>CM070573.1:53246976-58246976 GCA_036346355.1 Rhipidocladum racemiflorum | reverse complement strand
GGGGTGAACTTTTAATAGGTCAAGAATTTGGTTTTAGCTTCCGTACAATCATTCACCCCCCCTCTGATTGCTATATTCGTATACTTCGATCCTACAAGTGGTATCAGAGCAAGGTTTCTCTAATCTATCTTAACCGGTGATTAGATCAATGGATCGTTATTCGACAAAACCATGTGTGTTCGATGGTGTTGATTTTCAGTTTTGGAAGGCCAAGATGGAGGCGTTCATCCAAGCACAGGGCTTCACAATTTGGGAGAAGGTCTACAAGCCATATGAAGTCCCTGCAAACGACAACGTCAACGACACCAATCGCACACATGTTGAAGCAAATAGCAAGGCGCACAACTTGATCATCCAAGGCTTGGGACGCAGTGACTTTGATCGAGTGGTCATCTTCGATTCACAAATGAGGTATGAAAATCTCTTTGTGATTACCATGAGGGTTCTAACACCACAAAGAGGTTCGCCAAGATATTTACAAAAAGAATACATGCGTTTTGAGATGAAACCTAGTGAATCAGATGACTTCTTTGCGTTTCAATAAAATTCTTAGCAATCTACGTCTTTGTTGGAGTTAGCTACACCGATGCTGAAAATGCTCGACAATTGCTTAGTGCTTTGGACATGTCGGTGTGGGAGATGAAAGTAACATCTATACAAGAATCTACTACCATGAGCACACTCACATTAGATGTTCTTTACTCTAAGTTGAAAACTCATGAGTTGGATGTTCTTGCCAGAAGGGTAACATTAAATCAATTGCTTTGATCTCTAACCCTAACATGTCAAATGCAAATTCTTCTTCTAGCTTTGCCTTGTCTTCCATGTCTTCTTTAACGGATGAGCAACTTGAAGAGTTTCTGAAGAAGATCTGGCACTACTCTCTTCTCGCTTTAACAAAGCTTTGCAGAATGTGAGAATGAGAAAGAGAGGTGGTCCTCCAAGATGCTATGAGTGTGGTGACCTCAACCATATTCGCACAAATTGTCCTAAGCTTGCAGGAAAAACATCAAAGGAGGAGAAGGACAACGATGTAAGGAATGAGAAGAAAAGGTTCTCGTCAAATGATTGGAAGAAGAAGAGCTTCATCAACCGCAAGGTGGTTCACTGAGTTCTTTCCGCTCTTGAACAAGTCAATTTGAGCGATGTGGACTCGGAGAGCAGCGAAGATGATGCAACTCCAAGCAAGCATGATTTGATAGGATTATGTCTCATGGCAAGCGACAAGGATAGCTTCACTGAGGGCGACCACGACGACTTCAATGAGGTAGATCCCTCTTATGATGAATTAGCTATTCTTTGTTGCTCGTCTTGGAAAATTGCTTGACAAGCGTGATAAGAAAATTAAGAAACATGATTTCATTATTGAATCATTGAATGCTGAAATTGCTAGACTTAAGACTTTGATTCCTAGTGATGATACTTGCAAATCATGTGACTTAATTTACAATGAGCTCACCTTGCTTAGGAAAGAACATGCTCTTTTGTTGCATCTAAATGAGAAAAATGAGAAACATGTTGTACATGCTAGTTGTTCCAATCGATGATTTGCATAGTTCAACTTCTTGTTCTAAATGCTCAACTCTTGAATTAAAATTGAAAGATGCAAATGCTAGGGTTTCTCAATTAAGCGATAATTTGCTTTCACATGAAATTCTCTCATGCTCAACTTGTCGCAAGCAAAAGGAAAAGTAGATGTTCCCTGCAATAATTGTTTAACTCTTGCTAAGAAAGTTGATTACTTGCAAAATTCTTTGGAACGCTTCACTAATGGCAAGAAGAAGTTGAACATGATTTTGGATCAATCTAAGGTTAGCACAAACAAGAAAGGTTTAGGTTTTGATCCTTATGCCACATATGAAACTAAACCTCGCTTTGTTGTTCAGGCTCCTTGCAAAATTGAGTTATCTAATGAGCCTAAGAAAATTGCTTTTCAATCTGTGGTTTTTATCTTCTACTATGATGAATGCAAAATGTGCTTTTCTTTGTTAAAGCTAAACATCATGTCAAGTACACTTGCACTCATTGTGGTAGAGATGGACACTTAGTAGATTTTTGCTTTAGACTAGCCAAACAAAGAAAGAAGGAAAGAACTAAGGCTAGGTCAAATTTCAGCAAAGCACATTTTTATGCGCCTAGAGTGATGAAAACACCTTCTGTTCCTAGAAACATGGGAAAAGGCAAATCTGATTTTGTGCATAAAAATTATCGTGTTGTACCTCTCATGTTGTGCGTCGTGTGTCTCAAGATCGATTCCCAAAAATCTCATTCCTAACCCCAGATCGAGACCTCGACATGTTTTGCTATGTAGGCTTCTCGCGCGAGGAAGGAGAACATATGGCTAGTGGATTCCGGATGCTCACGCCACATGTCCGGTGATAAGAATTGGTTCTCCTCCCTCACTCGTGCATCTTGTGCTGAAAGTGTTACTTTTGGAGATGCTTCTTCCTCTTCTGTTGTGGCAAAAGGTACAATAAAGGTAAGTGACAAGTTTATGTTCAAAGATGTAGCTCTTGTTGAAAATTTGAAATATAACTTGCTTTCTGTCTCTCAAATGCTTGATGAAGATCTTGAGATAAGCTTTAAGAAAAATTAATGCAAAGTGCTAGATGCTTCAGGTGATCTTGTGTTCAAAATTTCTCGTTTTGGAAGAGTCTTTAAAGCTGATTTTGATGCATCACCTTCTTTTAAGCATAGGTGTCTAATTGCCAATGTTTCTAAAGATTTATTCTTTTGGCATCGTAGACTTGGTCATGTTGGTTTTAATCATCTTACTCGTGTAAGTGGTTTAGATCTTATACGTGGCTTGCCTAAGCTTAAGGGTGATAGCAATCTAGTATGTTCTTCTTGTAGACATGGTAAGATGATTGCAGGTTCACATCCACCTCTTACCATGGTGATGAAAAACGCTCAGACAGCTTCTACATCTTGATACGATTGGACCATCTCGAGTTCAATCCTTTGGAGGCAAAGCGGTATGTGCTTGTGATTGTTGATGATTTTTCTAGATACTCTTGGGTGTATTTTATGGCATCTAAGGATGAGGCTTTTAGTCATTTTAGAAGTCTTGTTCTTAGGCTTTTTGTTGACCATCCAGGAGCTCTCAAAGCTATTAGAAGTGATAATGGAACTGAATTCAAAAATGCTTCCTTTGATCTCTTTTGTCTTTGAAAAAGGAATTGATCATCAATTTTCATCTCCTAGAGTGCCTCAACAAAATGGTGTAGTTGAAAGGAAAAATAGAACGTTAGTTGAAATGGCTAGAACTATGCTAGATGAGCATCACTCTCCTCGAAATTTTTGGGTCAAGCGATTTCAACCGCTTGTTATGTTTCAAACCGTGTGTTTCGAGATCAAAATTGGGTAAGACTCCATATGAGCTTCGGTTTGGACATAGACCTTCTGTTTCTCACTTTCGAGTTTTGGATGCAAATGTTTTGTCTTGAAATCTGGAAATCTTGATAAATTTGAAGCTAGATCAAGCGATGGCATTTTTCTTGGATATCCTGCTCATACTCGTGGCTATCGTGTGCTTGTTTTGGAGACTAACAAAATTGTGGAAACTTGTGAAGTTACTTTTGATGAGGCTAGTCCAGGCACTAGTCCAAGCAATGCAGTCTGTTGCATATGTTCAGGGGGAGAAAATCTTTGAAGATAATGATGATGTTGAAGATGAGGTCTTGACTCTTTCTAATGCACAACAAGTCGTAGCACCTTTGGCACCTACTACTACATCACCTACAACTAACCATCCTCAAGCTACAACATCATCTGTACATGCTGAAAATGAAGAAGGAGAAGGAGAAGTCTCAAAAGCCAATGCTCCCTTGCACATTCGTAAAATGCATCCATCTGAACAAATGATTGGAGACCTAAATGAGAGAGTCACTCGATCCAGGTTTATTCATTCGACACTCATACTCATTACGCTTTAGTTGCTTCTTTTGAACCCAAAGATATATCTCATGCATTATCTCGAATCTTGGATCAATGCCATGCATGAAGAATTAGAGAATTTTGAGCGAAATAAAGTTTGGAAACTTGTCTCACCACCTCCAGATTTTAATGTTATTGGAACTAGATGGGTTTTCAAAATAAACAAAGTGAGGATGGTGTTGTTGTTAGAAACAAGGCTAGATTGGTTGCTCAAGGTTACACTCAAATTGAAGGCTTAGATTTTGATGAAACCTTTGCTCTGTTGCTAGAATTGAAGCCATTAGAATCCTTTTAGCTTTTGCTGCATCCAAAGGTTTCAAATTGTATCAAATGGATGTGAAAAGTGCTTTTACGAATGGCTACATAAATGAGGAGGTTTATGTCAAGCAACCACCTGGTTTTGAAAATCCAAAGTTTCCAAATCATGTGTTCAAACTAACAAAAGCTTTGTATGGTTTGAAACAAGCCCCTAGAGCATGGTATGATAGGCTAAAAACTTTTTTACTTGAAAAGGGCTTTTTAATGGGAAAGGTTGACAAAACTCTCTTTTTACTCAAGCAAGGCAATGATCAACTATTCGTTCAGATTTATGTTGATGATATTATCTTTGGTGGTTCATCTCATGTTTTAGTGTCTCAGTTTTCGTAAACAATGAGGAAGGAGTTTGAGATGAGTATGATGGGTGAGTTGACATACTTTTTGGGATTTCAAATCAAGCAAAGCGAAGGATGGTACTTTTGTGCATCAAAGCAAATATACAAGAGACTTGCTACATCGTTTTGGGATGGAAAACGACAAGCCGATCATGACACCTATGGAGAGCACTTGCGCACTTGACCCCTGATGAAGATGGTGAGCCGGTTGATCAAAAGGAATATAGAAGCATGATAGGTTCACTTTTGTACCTCACTGCATCAAGGCCGGATATACAATTTCTTTGTGTGCTTGTGTGCTCGTTTTCAAGCTTCTCCACGTGCTTCACATCGACAAGTCATCAAAAGGATTTTCCGTATCTTCATGGAACTCAAGATTTTGGCATTTGGCTTTCTCGCTTCCTCATGCATTAGTTTGAGATCTTTTACGATGCTGATTTTGGAGGATGTAGAATTGATAGGAAGAGCACTTCTGGTTCATGTCACTTCTTGGGAAATTCTCTCATTGCATGGTCATCTAGAAAGCAATCTTCTCATTTGCACAATCAAGCTGCTGAATCTGAATATGTGTGCTGGCTAGTTGTTGTTCTCAAATTCTTTGGATAGTAGCTACACTTAAAGATTATGGGGTTATTTTGGATAGTGTTCCTCTTCTCGTGATAACACTAGTGCAATTTGCATTGCTAAGAACCCTATGCAACATTCAAGAACAAAATATATTGACATCAGATTTCACTTTCTTAGAGATCATGTTGAAAAAGGCAACATTGTGCTTCATCATGTGGATATCTTGAACATCAATTGGCGGACATTTTCACAAAACCTTTGTCTTCTTCTCGTTTTGCTTTTATTCTGGAAAACTTGGAATTGTTCATCCAATGGGATTGTTTTGAGGAGTTTCTTTGCCAAGTTCTTTCACTTGATGAGCTCACTTTATCATATTTCTTTATATACTATATAATTGAGCTAATATATGATAATCTAAATTGTCTCACTTGAACTAAGAATGACATTGCGAAATTCCCTGATCCGATTGCCTATAGCTAAATACTGTGATATCTTACTCTTCTAGGCTTGATATTGAATCCTCTTGACAAATTTGGGCTATGAAGCAAGTGTGGTTTCAACTTTACTCTTTCATAAGACCATTTAATCATTTTTGCATGTTTATAATCAAAGAAAAAAAAAGGGAATAAAAAAAGGGGTGTTAAAAGCAAAAGCTTCAAGTTGTATGCTTCAGGCATGCTTTCCTTAAAAAATAAGATGTATGCTTCAAGCATGCCATTCCCTCAAAGATAAGATGTATGCTTCAAGCATGCCACTCCTAGAAAATAAAAGAAGTATGCTTCAAGCATGCCACATGCGATTTATTGTTTAAAGATTAAATTGGTCTACTAGATTGGAGTTGAAACTACTTGCTCGCCCTAAGTTGTTAGTTGCTTCAATTTTTAAAGCCTTGTTTTTCTGCTAAGATCTTGCTTAGTACTTGGCTATAGTTGACTAAATTGAGGTTGAGATGCATGTCATTCCCTAACTTGTTAAAATCACTTCAAGATCATGTATTTTGCATATTATGTGATATATAAGGTTATATGATCGAATGAGCTCATCTTTTCCTATCTTGGCACTCCCTTGTTTCTCCTTGTGAAATCTTTGCTCTGAGGAAAAATTTTGAACAAATTCTCTCTTTTGTACTCTTGATGAATCCATTGTCAAAGGGGAGATATTTTGGGAATATTTGAGAAGTTCAAAGAAAAAAGGGAAAAGTTTTTGGAAATTTGAGCTTTTTGGGAAAAGTTTGGAGAATTTTGGAATTCTGGACACATTGCACATTCACACACATTTTCATTCTCAGAGGAGATTTTGTTTTGCCTTTTGTCAAGGGGAGGTTCTGTTTTGGTGTTAATCCTTTGGATCTCAAAATCTTTTAAAAAAAGAGAATGCCAATGTTCAAATCTAAAGTGGTGTTGCCAATGTTTTCATCAAGGGAGATTGTGAATCATGTGATGAAAAATTGGCTTGATCTTAATGCTGAAAAAATTGGTTAGGATTAACCTTGCAAAATTGCTTGCATGAAGGACCAAACATTCAAACATCCAAAAGCGAAACTTTGCATTTGCGCTAACCAAATAACTAAAAATCGCGTTTTTGCATGTATGACTGACCAAACTTTTGGTCTGTCATAAACGTGATTTTGATGCTTTTACGCTTGTACAAGAAATCGCGTTTTTCCATGTATGACGGACCAAATTTTCTGGTCACATACATGTGCTTTTGGTGACTTCGTTTTCAATGTATGACACCAAAGATTTTGGTCTCATCATACACATGCTTTGGGCGATCTCATTTTTCCCATGTATGACACCAAACTCTTTGGTACATCATACACATGTTGATAGCAAACTCATACTTCCCATGTATGATGACCAAATGTTTTGGTCTCATCATACACATGTTTTTGGCGGTTTTGAGCAAAATTGAAATGGTTTGAATTTGAAATTATGAAATTTGTGATGATTTCATGATGCGTGTTTTGAAGTGGACTTTATGCAATGCTCATGTGAGTAGTTGCATGGATTGACCTTGAGTCAAGTCGTGGACTTGTGCTCGGATTTGTTTTGTGGTTTGTTCATGTGCGGTATTGCTCGAAGACGAATGTGGTCGATGACGGACCGGAACTAGGTTCATGGAGGAACCGAGGTTCGGGACTAGGTTCAGGAGGAACCGAGGTCTTGGTGGTCAAGGATGTCATGCGGGACGTTCGGGCTAAGGGAATGGTGCACATGAAGAATGGTTAGTCACGTGAGAATGGCAGGAGGTCATTCGCGTGCAAAGTGTTAATCACGTGAGTATGGAAGGTGGCCATACGCGTGCAAAGTGTTAGTCACGTGAGTATGGTAGGGTTGCCATACGCGTGCAAGAGTTGTACTCGGCCAGGTTGGGCCAAGTAGAGTTGTGTTGAATACAGATTCCTTCTAGGAATAGGAATCGTATTCGTAACTCCTTGTGGGTTGGTGCTTTAAATAGGTGGGGGTCTCTGTTGAAAGGCACCAAGCGAGCTAAGCGCATCAAGCCTTGAGCTTGGTTTTAGGGTTTGTACTCTTTTGATGAGAGTACTTTAGACAAAAGAAATAAAGATCAATTCTTCTAGTTCCCGCATTGCTTCAACGTTGTCTTTTTGGTTCTTGTTTGCATGCTTGTTCTAGTTCTAGATTGGTTTTTGTTCTTTAAGTTTTATCTTGATTTGATCCATCAAAAACCTCTCTAGGGTATTGATCTAGTGTTTCTCAAAGTCTAGTTGATCAATCTTTTGTCGTTCTTGTTTAATCTTGAAGTTTTGATTAGATTGATTCTCGTCAAGTTCTGGATCAGCAAGCTTGCGAAGCTCATAACTTTTGATCCGTAAGTCCGATCGAGCTGATTCTTTTTGGGTTCGATTCGTATTGGAATCTAGTTTCTTGTGTCCAAATTTCAGATCAATCTAACGGTTGGATCTCTGAGAATTCGCGTTTTATCGAACCTCTGTCATTCTGTTTTTGTCGAAAACGAGGCAATTATTTGGTTCTGTTTTAGGGGTGAACTTTTAATAGGTCAAGAATTTGGTTTTAGCTTCCGCACAATCATTCACCCCCCTCTGATTGCTATATTCGTATACTTCGATCCTACAATTACCAAGGCAATTAAGTGTGTTTGTTTCATTTCAAAATGACTGGAGAGCAGGAAGGTAGAATGCACCACTGCCACTATTCTAAAGCAGCACTTGGTGGCAGTGGTCCATTCTTCCCATATCATTAATTGCCGCTTAATTGCCCTGCTTAATTGCCCTACGCAAGAAACGAAGCGTTGTTTTAATTAGCCAGTTTTCGCAAGAAACGAAGCGTTAAAGATAGATGTTTGACCTTGTGAAATAATTTTTTTATTTTTTAATCTTTATTTTTCATTATCAATTTTGTTTTTCGTAGCAACGCACGGGCATGTAATTATATATATATATATCAGCGCGTACCTACAATCAAACTACTATAAAAAAGGCATTCTAGTTTGAATATCAATTCAAACTTGTTTGAACTAAGTAGTAAACTAGTTAAACTTGATATCCAAAAGATTTCAAACTTTTTTGCATGCGATACGTAGGGAAAATTCCGAGTTTAGATCATCGTGCTAGGCACCATATATCCCAATTAATTATAAAGAGTTATAATGTGTTTGTTTAAACGGTACATGAGAAATGAGTGTAGGACTACGGAAGTAAGCATATTATCACCCAACAGATGAAAGTTTGGCCTTCTATCATGTGCACTCTCCACCAACAGATGGTTAATTAACGCTTGAAAAGTCACCAAAATTAACGCGATATCCAAATCCTTGAAAGGCATTCTGACCTTTGCCCCAGTAATTTTTTTTAACTGCTGCAACCAAAATATGTGTTTATAAACCTGACGGCCGCATGCACCATCGCATCACATCCTTGTCCTATTCGTGATCGAGAAATCACACATGAAAATTAGCACTACCAGCTGCCATGCGATGCCTGGATGCATGCAGCTTAAAAGTCCAAGCATATATACGAGCCGATCGGTTGGTTGTACGCTGTACTTTCTGTCGACCCGGCCCTAGCTAGCAAGCTGCATCTTTACGCGCGTGCTAGCCAATGATCATTACCGAGAGAGAGGGGGAGAGGGAGAAAAGATACCAGCTAGTATAGGGAGTATACGATCCATCATCTCGTGAAAAGATCAAAAGATATGACTTTGCCAAATTTTCTCCCTTTCCCAAGCTACTGCTCCTTTCTCTTCCATGCATGATCGATGTCCGCTTCTCTCGTCCTAATTATTGAACTGCAGACCGAGACACGGGCAACCACCCATCCAGGCTTCGAGCAACCTTTGCCGTGTGATTTCCTACCTGGCTAGCTCGTTGATGAATGAGGGCCTACTGGACCCATAGTTCTTCATAGGATTAATTTATACTGCTTCATGCTGAAATTCCTGCGACATTCATGTAAAATTCCTACGTCCCAAATAGGATTTTATCCTACACTGGTAGACAATGAAGATGCTAAAAGGTGGAGAATGAAGAGTACATGCTCAATGACACTGAGCATGCGTACTGAGCCGATGCTCCGCGTGCTGGTCGCTGAGCTCGCTCATGACACCATGTATGGCACGGCATGGCAGAAGAACACGGTGTGCCCTGGGGCCATGCTTGGGCCTCTCCAGACACTACTACAAAACCGGGCATCACAACCGGTTTATTAGAAACGGTTTGGTGCGAACCGGTTGTAACGCTCGCACCAGAAGCGGTTCGTGGCAACAGGCCGGAGGGGATCTCTAGAAGCGGTTCGTGGCACGAACCCCTTCTAAAGCCCCACATTTAGAAGCGGTTCGTGACACGAACACCTTCTAAAGATCTTTACAAGCGGTTTGTGTGCCCAACCGCTTCTAAAGCTTTAGAAGGGGTTCGTGGCACGAACGCTTCTAAAGAGCTTTAGAAGGGTTCGTAACCGCTTCTAAAGACCTTCGAAGGGGTTCGTGTCACGAACCGCTTGTAGAAACCCAGTTTTAGAAATAATAAAAGGAATGTGTGCCCTATTCTATCAGAGAGCACGCGTGGGTGGGTTGGCTAGATGGATGAGGTAGGTCACGAGGATGGAATGCTGGTCGTGGGTTCGAATCCCATTCCCACGATATTATTACTGCATTTTACCGCTTGGTGTTGCACCACCACAAGTGGTTCCTAGAACTCGCGGTTGCTTAGAAGCGGTTGTAAAACCGCTTCTGGAGGTGGTTTTCAACCGCTTGTGAAGCGCGGTTCTATAGTAGTGAGAGGCATGTCGAGTAGGCACGGCGAGGTGATCGTGCTGAGCAGGCATGGCACGTCATAGCCCAAAGCCCGTTGGGCCCGGCATGGCATGACCCAACTCCCTCTAGGATGCAACGTGTTCTTCTAACCTAGCACCCTTCGTTTTCCTAGACCTATGTTTGGAACTGTGAAAGTGGTCTGGCCTGGCCCAACTCAACATGACATAGGACCCGTGTAGATTGGAGGACGAAAGGATCCATCAAAATTTCCTATGTTTCGAAAAACCCTTTAAAATCGAGGGAAAATCTCTTTTTTTTTTCCTACTAACGGGAGCGAATTTTGTTTTTGGCACGAATTAAGTTCTCTCTCTACATTGTGTGCTCACCCACCTTTAAGTGAGATAGCTAGTGGCAAAAAATAAATAAGCAGTGCTTCTATATATTTTTTTTCTTTCGATACAAATTGCATAAATTTTAAAGTAGGCGAAGGGTAAGTGATCACAATCTACCCTTCATTAATGCTTTAATATTTATGCAATTTAAAGAAATATATAGAAACACCTCTCTAAACGAAATTGCCTAAAATTTAAGACCTCGTAGGTACAACAGTACTGTAGACTGGCGTGGCTTTACCATAATAACTTGCTGAACTATTCTTAAAGAGCAATTTCGTGCACTAAATCAACCTAGGGATACTACTGTACTCCAGGAGGATAAAATTTACCATGTCATAATATGGGCCAGACTTGGGCTATTATCTTAACAAGGCCGGCATTCTCTTAGCTTATGCAAAGTTCTATAGTGTGACCCAGATAAGATTGTTCTAGCTAGGTTCATGGCTTCTTGATTAATTACGGCGAAGAATGGTGTATAACAGTAACTCTTACTCCAATATAAATCCAACATAGAGACTAATGCAACCATATTACACGCACGCACAGATCAACCACACAGTTCACCCAAGAATGGAACCAAAATTTGCAGTAATGGACAAACCAAGAAACGACGAAATGCATGAGAATAAAGTCAAATATATATGCGCATTCATGCATGAGGTCCATGTTAATCAATTATTAATCCACTCTTTATTTAACCATGCATGGTCCATTCCTCTCTGTAGTCTGTACCACCATTACCTGTACTTTACATGTGTGACAAAACACTCATAATTTTTAATCGTCACACAGTTAAATCTGCTCAACAAAGAAAATAAAAAAATAAAGAGAAAAAATTAAGCAACGCCAAATGAAACACTACTAGCAGTAATGTAGTGTAATGTTGCAATACTTGTAGTAGTAGTAATAGTAGTAGTAGTAGTAGCAGCATCTTGGTAGTCATATGCTCAGCCAGTATCCATCCCTGTCTTGCCGGTTGATTAATTGTTGCTGATTCCGCTGGTTTGTTGATTGATTAGTTGATAGATTGATGTATTAGCACCAGTTGCGTAGGCCATGGACGTCGAATTGCACCGCGTCGTCGTCGATCTCCTTGCCGATGCCGTAGACGCACAGTCCCTGAAGGGCGCCTTGGTTTGCGGCTGCGGCTTGGAAGGCGCCGTCGAAGTAATCCGACCACCTGAGCTCGTCCAGCGCACCGGCGTAGTGGTCGACGGTGTGGTTCGGCCCGAGCTCCAGCCACGGCAGGTTGCCGCCGCCGATGTTGTTGCACTGCTCGACGTCGGCCGCGGCGGGGCTCAGGCCGGCCATGGAGGTCAGCGTGCTGGAGCTCGACGCCGAAGGGACGACCGGTGCCGGGATGGCGCCGCAGTGCTGCAGCGCGTCCAAGTCGAAGGCGCAGCCCGGGTGCAGGCTCGGTGCCTGGTAGCCTGACAGCGACAACGGCATCCCGTTGCCAGCGAAGGCGACGAGCCAGTCCGGCGGCATCTTCAGGCCGTCAAGCATTGGGTCCACCTCCACGAGCGGCGCCTGGACGGGCGTCGTCGTCGGGATGAGCTCGGCATCGCTGAACACCGCGCGGCACGTGGTTGACGCCGTGGCCGCAGCGCCGACGGGCTCGGCAAGCGGCTTGTGAGTGGCGGGGTCGATGCCGCGCTCCCTGAGCTTCTTCTTGATGTACGAGTTCCAAAAGTTCTTGACCTCGTTGTCCGTCCTGCCGGGCAGCTGCGCCGCAATCTGAGACCACCTGATGAGCAAGCAATTCTCCTCCATTGTCATGCACTACTAATATATCTGCATTTGGAATCGATGGAGAGAGAGAGAGAGAGAGAGAGAGAGAGAGGGAGAGAGAGAGAGAGGTGGCAATTAACGTACTTGTTTCCTAGCATGGAATGGAGGCGTATGATGAGGTCCTCCTCCTCCTGCGAGAATGTGCCCCTCTTGAGGTCTGGCCTCAGGTAGTTTATCCACCTCAGCCGGCAGCTTTTGCCGCACCTCTCAAGGCCTAATGCAACCAACCAACCAGCCAGCCAGCAATTGCTCTTAATCTCTTGCTCCTTAAGCAAGCAGGACGCACCTCACATATGCATGTGTCATACTCATGTATACCTGCAAGCTTAGGGACGGAGCTCCAGCATCCGTGGCCGTACTTGGCAATGTGGTTCATGAGCTTCCCGTCCTCCTCGGGGGACCAGAGCCCTCTCCTCAGCTTCTTCTTGTGGCCGCACGACTGCTTCGCCATGCCTGCCGGTACGTCGACGACGCGCGGCCTCGCCTTGCGCTGCCGTCGACCAAAGCCGGCCCGCCGATGGACAAGGGCACCTATGTCTACACGATGATGGCAGTGAGCGAGAAGATGGAGAGGAGGAGGTATAAAAGGGGGAAAGAGAGCTAGGGGGGGAAGAGGGCCGGAGGTCGCCCTCAGGTAGGTGCCGCTACAGTGCAGGGTGGGAGTGCCCTCCCGGCCCGGAGGGCGGTCCTCCTCTCCTCTCCTCTCCTCTCCAGCCCTCTCCCCCTTCTCTTCCCTTTAGCAGTGAAAAAACCCCCCAGAAAGAACACTTCGCTACTGCACGGTTGTACAACTTTGCAGTAGTACTGCTGGCAGGCTAAGCCCCGGGAAATAAAGTTGGTCATGAATCATGATAAGGGCAATCTTCACCGGCGCCTGCTCATGGCCTCTCCTACTTGTCCACACAGCTGTCTTAATTTCCTCCCCCATGCCCTCCTCCTTCCCTAGCTTTTCTTTTGTTTAGTTTCACTTGCCTATTTACTATACCTTGGCATTTTGCACAAATGGCATGTTTCAAAGCTCAATGATAGCTTTTCTCCTCAGACTTCTTAAGCACTACATTTAACCTTCTAGAATTTTTTTTGATATCATCTTTTTTTTATTATTACGTGTCATCTTATGCATTATGCATATGGTCACTGAATGCCAGTGACATCTGGGCCCAGAACCATCTTGTCATGCATGCATCCTTAGTTCGTCGCAATGAGAGATTTTACACTTGCTCGGTAACATATAAGAAATTATTGCTTATAATTTTGCCGTGAGTGTGGTACCATAAACTATTTTCTTTTTGGTACTTTGCAAATACTTTTTCCACTTTCAATCATTCATCGAATTAGTGGGAATATTGTTGAGAAGTGGGATCAAGGTGCTTGTACGTACCATAGCTATCCCAATATGTACATTTTTTTTAAAAAAATAATGCAAAACTTTTCACCTTAATGTGATTTTTGCAGTAATACTAGGTAGTACTGTATCGTTTATGGTTGCTTTCAATCTTTTTCCAAGCCAAGTTACTGGCCATCTATGGAGAAAAGGATTGATAGGAAAAGATATCATAAGCCCTGCATGTCCCTGTTCTGATCCGACAGACATTCAGTTTGCTTTAACATTACTCTCATCTTTTCGGAGAAAATGATTTAATATTGGGGTGTGTTTGGTTGCCTGTACTAAGTGGTACATGTATGAGATGGTTTAAGAAAAAAATTATCTATGTATTTGGTTGCTTGAATAGAACCATCCCATCCGGGACAAGTAATGCAAATTTAAAGAATATTCCCTCTAAATACTGAACCATTCTATTTACCTAAAATAATGAAATCAAATGGTACATGTGTTGAAAGAATTGCGGTATTAACAAAATATTTATTAACTTAATTCCCAATATAAAGAGAACAGAGTTACTGCCATTTGTAGTGTTTAATAGAATGAACAATACTACAAAGGATTGATCATCTACCAACTTTGATAAACAACACGACATGGCAAATAATACAATCAAAGCAATGATTGAATTGAGCATTTTATAACCAAACATATCCAGGTTACTCAATGAAATCATGTGTTTGGACATAATAAATCAACTAGATAAAAACCTCAAGAAGATTTGAAGTATTATTTCTCTCAGATGTCGGGTTGCTTAATCAAGAGATTAGCCTTCCTCGCCACAAGGGCAATTAGATCATAGACTAGTTGTGACAGTCCTTCTAGCAAAGGATTTGAAATTAATTCTCAGCTTATCAATACAGTTTACCTCCTGTTAGCAATTTACTAGAACAGAAACATTCAATTCTAAGCCATGTACAGCATTTACCACAAAGATGAACAAGATTAAAACAAGTCACAGGCCAACAATAGGTAAAACACTAGAGAAGCAACAGAACCACTGAACTAGGTAAATCAAACTAACACCCAGTAAAGGAACTTGACAACAGATTAATTAATTTCAGATTTTATTGCTACTGTCACAACCTTGTCTCACAAAGCCGACTCCTAACAGAGAAATTACCCACGGTGGCAACAATTCATCCAAAGCATACAGGTTGACAGTTGCAAAGGATAAATTGAACAGAACACTCACTGAGCCACTGGATTCAAACCAGCGAAGAAGAATGCATAAGGCACGTCAAAGACGCTGTCCCAGAAAACAATATTGCCGCCACAAAGTCGCAGTTACCGGCAAGTTTTCGGAGATACAATGCCGCTGATTCTTGAGTCAATAGTATCACCAAGAATCCCAAGATGCACCAGCGGATCTGCACAAAGCCACAAGCACAGCCCTTCGGCCAAAGGGGATCAAAGACACTGTCGGCAACAGAAGCAACCACAAGCCAACTCCCAATCGCAAGCCAACCCACTGGACGGCACAAGTCCGGTGCACCACCGGCGCAAAATCACCGGATCCAACCCAAGCAGCCTAGAACCCTAACCCTAGCCGAGCCCTTAACCCAAGCCACTCCTCGGGTTCCACACGAATGAGGCTTCCACGAGGCCGGCTAGAAGAAAAGGGGGCACAGGAAGGAAGGAGCAACTGCGCAAGTCGCCGGAGGATCGCCGGAGAAGAAGGTATACGCAGAGGGAGAGCTCACCAGATTTTTCCTTACCCTGGAGAGCGAACCAACTGGGAATAATAAAGGAAGGAGCCGCACCGGGGAAGGAGGCAACCAACGCCGAGAAGATCGGACGGGATCCGGCTTCCCCGCGCCCCACGCGCCCGCGCAAAGCGCAGCCGCCGCCGCTGCTGCTCTCCCCTCGCGCTCTCTCTCTCTCTTTTCCGATCTGCCGGGTTGGCTTCCTGGCTTTGTTGGCTTACGCCAACTTGATGGCTGGCCGGATGGGCCAAATAGGCCAAAAGGCCTCATGGGCAAAAGCCCAACAACATGATCATCTCATCCCATTCAACCTCATCCCATCAATCAAACACACCTCATCCCATTCAACCTTATCCCATCAACCAAACACACCCTAGGAAGTCCTCCACAATCCACATACATGCAAACAAATTTACATGCATTTGATTTCCACAGTAAATTCCACAGAACCACACTACCGTAATTTGGTGAAACTATCAAAAAGCTACACTTTTAAGCATCAGTTTCGTGGAACTATACTTACTTCCGTATTACATTTCTCAAAATCACAATTTTGAGCAATATTGTCACATGCAATATGTCTGACATGCCAGGTCCACTCGTCAGACTAATAAGGCCATCCATCCCGTTTCTATTAATTTGCTAACATGAGATAATTGCCACCATGGATAACAGCTGAGATAATTGGTTTCCTCCCACAAGCCATCAACCGAGTCTGGAGGTTGCGTGCAACGAGAGAGGCAGAAGGCTGGGAGTGGAGCAAAGTGGGATGCGGCGTGCCGAAGTGACACGAAAACGGATGGATGGCCTTGTTAGTATCATTAATGGGTTCATGATGCTAATTAACTCGTTGCACATGACGACATTGCTTAAAAGTGCGGCTTTAATTACGAAATACTCCCTCCGTTTCTTTTTATGCGTATTTGGTTTCGTTAGGAGGCTTTGATCAACAATTACTCTATTAGCATATAATTTTTATGACACAAGATTGATATTAGCAGATTTGTATTCAAAAGTACTTATATATAATTATGATTTTGCATTGCAAAAATGATATATTAATAAAGTAATCGTTGGTCAAAGTCTTGTCCTAACGAAACCAAATACGCCTTATAAAAAGAAACGGAGGGAGCAGTACGTAGAAGTAAGTGTGGTTATACGAACTTGATGTTTAAAAGTATGGTTTTGGTATAGTTTTGTCAAAGCATACTGGTTTTACTATTTTTTTTTTCAGGCAAGATTCTTTAAAACTAATAAAATCACCACCCAGGTGCCACAAGAATCTCATGCATGCATGCATGGGACGGACACAAAAAGGCGTTGGACAGTAGCTTGATGGAACAGGGCTAAGCTGTTACTGTGCATGTGTTAGTAGAGACTAGAGAGACTAGCTAGTACTAGGGATGACATCATCACTGTGCGTGAAGCGTGAACACCGCTAATTGGAAGCAACCACAGTACAATGCAACCAAATTAAAGCTCAGCTTGCTCTTTTTTTTCTGGCTATGGGTTGATAGCTAGTTACTGATCCTTGGTGTGCACTAATTATGCGTGTACATACATATATCGTCCCTTTAATTTGAGCTTTGCCTCACCAAAAAATAGTGTTTTTTTACTCCATCTTTCTCTGTCCGTCACACACACACAGCTTATACGAACTGAGTTGTTACCCCGTGACGGAGAAAGAACCTTAGCTGAGGCGAAAGGGGGGCCAAGCGAGCATGTCATTCTGATGTGAAATATCAAGGGGCAGGATAGCTAGACCTGTACGTGGAGCTCGTATTTACATAGAGGGCTGACGATATGCGTGGATAGGCTGGTATATATTGTCACATGCATGATACCTAAATGCCGTTTATGCATGTCTTCGTAATCTATATATATATATATATATATATATATTTAAAAAGATATCGATAACTAAAATTTTAAAAATTAATTGTATGTATGTTAAAATGATATGTATTTGTGATTGAAGGAGTATAGTAAGTACATACCTATACCCACGTGGCCCAGTAATAAGTCTATGTGACGTCGCACCGTCTCTGTCCGTCCGTCTATTTGTCTATCATGCATACATGTGGCCGTACGTATGTCCTGTTTTAGATTTCTTAAGTGGATACGTATGTATACATATTACATGCAAGCTCTTAATTACTCTGGCCTTTGGATCGTACGTGATAGTTGTGCATTAACCTACAAGCCATGCGTATGTCTAACCGCTCATGTTTAGGTACGTGTGTACCGGCGTGCACTTTCCCGATTTTCTTGTTGATTTAATTCTCAACATGCATGTTTCCTGTGTACGTAGTTTTTTGTATACCTTTTCTAGGAGGATTTCATATATAGATTAATAAAACTTCTTCAATCCTCTCCAGAGCTGAATTCTTACAAGCAAATTGGAGGCTTGGTTTGCAAGCTTTCCATTACTACTTAATTGTTTTAGGATTTAGAAAATTTGCTCCTCCTTTTAGAAATATATGGTGTGCTTTTTGAACGCATGCAGTGAAATTTATCTTCTATTCTTTGACTACTAGTTCATATATAATTAACCGGGACACCATGGTGCATATACACCATGATTTAAAATAGATATTTTTCCCTTGGTATCATGTCGGATATTTTTTAGATAAGTTTAACTTATTTACTAACTAGTTAAAAGAAGTTTGAACCAAAATCTAAACTAGAGTTGTCCTTTTATGCTAGTTTGATTATTATAGATGTGTGCCGATTTGTAAGCCACCATCTTTGGTATGAAATACCAACAATGGGTTCTATGTGTATACATACTAGTCTCATGTTAAGTGGCTAGTACATACATTTGCAAAGTTAAAATCACATCCATACACAATTTATTACATATAATAGCGGAAGCATTTGTACAATATAACTTGTAAGGTCAATCAGAGTATAGAGGAAAAATCAAAAGTTTTGTAGTGTGCTATATAACTCTCAGGCAACTAAAAAATAATTACTCAAGTATTAAATTTTAAATTTTTATGTAAGGTTAATTACGTCATTAAAAACTTTATAATTTTTTTTTCAAAAATTATTAATTCAATTTACATCCTCAATTAAATTATTTATAGAAAATAAAAGAGTGAATAGTTATTGTCATCAGAATTTTTACAGAGAGCAGAAAACTTACTCATGATCATTAGTAAAAATTTTAAAAAATTATTAGTGTGATATGGACTCTTGAATTAATGCCCAAACCTATCTTTCTGAGGAGGAGAACTGGAAGTTGCAGATGGGACCCACATGTCAGCACCAACAACTACAGGCGGCCAGCCTTCTTCTTCCTCACGGCATGAATACAGCAAGAACAACACGGCTAGCCATTACCTCCTCTGTGCTCACCTGATTCGAGCAACGTAAGTGCTGACGCAATTCCCGCTGCCACGCCGCTGCCTCCCCACAACTCCCGCTGCCGCCCATGCGTTGCACTGCTCAAATTGCGGCACCGCAACCATATATTGCTGCCGTTCACATCAAACCGCCTCAATCTTGCCTATTTAAGCAGCCCCAAGCCTTCCCACATTGCTCCTCATCTTCCCCAAAGCCTTCTTCCCAACCTCTAAGCTCCAATTTGGGCCACCATGGCATTCTTATTTAGCTTCGGCCATGGCCTTCACCGCCGGACAACTCCCTGCTGCCCACACCATTGTCCAATTAAACTTGCCGAGAGCATCACCATTAGCTACTAATCAAGACCCCCAACTCAATTTGAGTTTTTCTTCACCATAGAGCTGCCACCATGAGAGCTCCTCGCCACCGGCCTTCAGCGCTGTCGCACCGCCCCTAGGAGCCATCGCAGAACCGGCCACCACTTCCTGTGGACTCAGTGAGACCTTGGGGTTCCATTTTTGGGCTCGGTTATTCCTCCCAATGCTTGCTCCACAGCCAACCGAGCTCATCTAGAGCAGCCGTGGTGCCTAATGTAGCTGCTACTTGCTTTGTTCGTTGGTAAGAGGAACAACACAGTAGAGCCTCTTGCTAGCCCTTGATTCTATGGCAAGTGGGTCCAGAATGAATCAAAGCCAAGTTAGATGCAGTAGGTAAGTTCAAGAATTTCATGAACCAGATTAATTTAACTAACATCTTTAATTGATTAAAAATCCCTAATCGGAAATTAGGTAAATAAAACTAATTTGATTAAGTATCATGATTGTAAGTAAACTTTGATAAGCTCAAATAAGTTCATGGACCTGATTGATTTATTTGACATTCCTATTTTGATTATCATCCTTAATTTAATTAGCATTTAAAATGAAGAGAAAATTCATCGTATCCATTTGCCAATGTATTTTGTTTATCTCAGGTTGTAGTGTGAAATCTTTGGTAAGATTTAGCTCCATGTGTGCAATTAGGATAGTATAAGCTGAATGGTTCTTATGAGAATAAATAAACAGGAGAGGAATAGGAATGATAAGGCATGACCAAATGCCACGGTCTTTAATTAACAATTGATAGTGAAGAGGGGAGATTGTTAATCCTACTCGCAATGATATGGCATGTCTCAATGCTTACGAGGGAGATTTTATTTGCACAAATCAGACTACTGATTCTATTTGACTATACTTCCTCAATTCCGAGGTGTTAGGAGTTTAATTTAAACAACCTTGATTAGATTAAATCTTTAAGCTAAAAAATATCATGATCAGAAGACCACAATAAGCTTAAAAGATTTTTCTCAAATTGTAATACCCTAAAATAGATTTGAACATTTTTGGGTTATTTTAGGGGTCTTGTGGGCTGTTTTAGACCCTGAGAGAGTTTTTGGGCCTGAAAGGCCCCCCCCCCCAAACCCTAGTCCTCCCCCTCGGTCCCCTTGGGTGCCCCCTCTCCCCTTGTGTGCCCCATTTGGCTTGGCAGCCCTTCCCATTCCTCTTTCGCGCAAAAGACAACAACCACTCTCCTTCCTGCCGTGCGCCTCCCTCCCTTCCACGCCCTCTCCTCTCCCTTGTTCCAAGCGCCTCCCTTGTTTTTGCCACCTTAGGGATTCTCTGGCCTCTGGAGAGGTTTCGTCGGAGTTTGGTGCTGCGGGAGAGATAATGCTGTGTGATCCGAAGGGAGACTAGAAAGTTTAGGTTCGTGTTCATCGATGTTCTTGGCGATCTTCGGAAAGGTAAGGGTTCTTGGGTTCAATGGGGGGATTGATTGGCTGTGTTTAGGGTTGTTTAGAGGAGGTTTGCTAGTTTGGAGTTGGGGGAAAATAGTTGTTTGGGTGATTTAATCTCGTAGCTAATTTTATGTGTTCCCGGGCAGAATAGTTCCCTCTGTTAGAATGCGATTTAGAAAATGTTTGATTCGTTTCCTAGGGGACGGCTGTTGAGAAAATTGTAGATAATCATCCTATCTTTCATTAAAGACCGAAATCATGAAGTTTTGTTCAGCCGATTGGATGTTATGGCAATTTTACCGAAGGCTGTTCAAAATCTATCGCGATTGACAGCACCTGCTAGTTAGAGGCCGAATCAAGATTTCTCAATACTTAGGAAAAGTTGGAAAATTTCATGTAGATTATGAAAATGTCTTCATTTCCTGAATTTGGAGTTGTAGAACTCAAATTGTGGTCCTTTGAAGTCTGATGTACCGTTTGGCAGAATTCTGGTTTTTAGGGTTTCGGAGTTGGTCGTAGGATCGATGTCATTTTATGTTTTGTGCTTCTTTGTTGGTATGATTTTGAGTGGAATGCATCTGATTTCAGGTAGTGTAAACCCAAGAGTGGCATCAACCTCCCGCCACACCGCTTCGTGAGGTTAAAGGCAAGTGCATTGGTTGCTTATTGTTTCGCGACTTAACCGCCGGATAGAATTTATATGTTTTGTTACCATGTTTTTACTCATGAATATTGAAGGACCATGTGGAGGTCCATCCTTGTTTGTGATGAGTATTTGACTTAATTTGAGCTTGGGTTGCCCAGCTTTGAGTTTGATTTAAGTTTGCATTTGAAATGGAGTTCATTTGGAAGCATTTTGATTTGGGTCGGCTTGTTAGGTTATGGCGGACCTTAGGTTCAGTGCTTAGTGTTTGCGCCGGACCAAGCGAACCAAGTAATAGAGAGTTTCCCATTTGCGTCGGACCAAATTTTGTGAAGTTCACATTTGCGCCGGACCAATTTAGAAATGACTTGTGTATGCGCCGGACCAAGTGTAATTGGCTTTGTGTTTGCGCCGGACCGGTTTGGAGCAAAGAAATCTTGGAACAGAGTGTTTTCCTTTAGTCCTAGACCAAGGGATGTTGAAAACACAGAGTTTCACGTTCACACCGGACCAAGGGGTGATCCAAACAGAGGAAAGCACGTTTGCGCCGGACTGTGAACAATGCCTTCACGTTTACGGCGGACCAACTTTGACGGCTTGCAGTAATTCACGTTTTTAGAGGTCTTCCCTTGCTCAAAATATTTCTTGGTCTACATGAAAGTTGTAGAGAATTTCAAGATGCATCTTTTTCATAATGAAAAGTTTTTCATTTGAGCAACAGAAAAAATCATAGAATATTGGGAAGCATTCACATTCGTGACGGACCAAGAAACAGAGAGTTTCACGTTTACGGCGGACTGACTTTGATTGGTTGCGGTAATATGCATTTTTTGAGGTCTTACCGTGCTTAAAAAATTATTTGGTCTGCATGAAAGTTGTATAGAATTTCAAGACGCATATATTTTATGTTGACAAGTTTTTCATTTGAGCAACAGAAAAAATCACAAACAATCGGAAATGCAATTGCATTTGCGCGGGACCGTTCGGTAATTTGCATTTTTGGCGGTCTTCCCTTGCTCGAAAAATTATTTGTTCTACATTAAAGTTGTAGAGAATTTCAAGACACATCTTTTTCATGTTGATAAGTTTTTCATTTGAGCAACAAAAAAATCATAAAAAATCGGGAAGTTAAGTGCATTCGCAGAGGACTAAAAATGTTGGTCCGCCGTAGATGCTTTTTGCTTTGTTAAGCTTTGACGAAAATTTCATATTATTCTTGAGCAATGCTATGTGATATATTTTCCTTATCTGTGATGGATGCAGGGCTCTGTTTGGTGGTCATGGTGAGGCGAAGGGAGGCCGGAACTACGCAAGGGTTGCCGAAGGTTCAAGATGGCCGGAGGTCGCTGAAAGATGGTCGGAGATGGAACCAATGCAGTCTAAGGAGGCAAGGAGACAAAGTGTCTGCTAAGCTTGAGGCTTTTTAGGTCTAGTATACTAGGGAGTTGTTGGTCTTTAGAGCTAAAGTAGTGGTCAAGTTAGCTTCTGTGAGAGGGTTGTTGGACTGATCACTTAAAGATGCTTTGAGAAAGCATGTGTAAGAGTGAATCAGTACAACCCATGTGAGAGAAAGTGTGGGATCAAATCTTGACCCTTGAAAATTAGCTTAGGATTGAAGCAAGATATCCAAGGGTGGGAATTGATCCTAGAACACTATAAATAGAGGGGAAGGGGTGCTCTCCTTCCCTGAAGGTTTTGAGTTGCTCTGTTGAGCTTTGCCCACATGAAGTGAGGCTTTGTAAACCTTCCAATGAAAAGAAATACAAAAATAATTTGTACATTCTGAATTTAAATTACGCATTTACATTATGTCTTTACATTACACAATTTATATTCACTCTTTACATTCTCGCAATTTAAATTCCGCAAGTTGGATTTGCCTCCCCTCATTCTACTTGCTTATGGGTTTTTATTGCCAAGGATGAGAGATTGATTGGATGAATCTTTACTTAGATCATATCCCAATCCTCTAGGCAATCTTTGTTTCGAGTTTTGTGAGAAACCGATCTTTTATGCCTTCATTGATGAATCCTTGTTCGATTGTGTTTTGATGAGTTTCTTTGTGACATCTAGCTTGCTGTGACTTGTGGGAAGGTATCCAAGTTCATCTTGATCTTTAAAATCCCACGAGCAAGCCTACATCACTGATTTACTCTTTTTAGTTTCGCCCTAGGAGAGAGTTTTTGCTCCAGATTTTTATCCTTTGCAAGAGAGGTTTTCATTTGATTACTATATTTGTCCAGTAGGTGGGGGAAATTTTATTTTAGGATCGTTCACCCCCCTCTGATCGCCATTCCAATCTTTCAAATATGATTAAGATGATGTGAACGGTGAGTATATGGATATGAGGATATGTTAATGTTCATGTAATTGATTATAGCTATGAGAATGTTGGAAAAGAATGCAATATGTGATTCATTCATGTCAATTGCATATGTGCATTCATGATGAAAGAGGCGACCCATGTGGATGTGGGCCTCTGTGCTCACAAGTAGTGAGAACGAAAGTCCTACCTCGTAGTCCCATCCACCGTGATGGATGGGAGTGAGTCAGTAAGAATAGGCCCCTCCACAGCATGGAAGGGAATGAGTGGGTGTAGCCGATGGGTGTGTACTCAGCAATACCGGTATTCGCTATGTGATGTGCATTTATGAGCATGCATGATGCATTGCATGAATGTAGAGATGTGATGGATTATTTCAAGTCATGTATTTCCATGTATGGTTACAAGACATGATTTATGTTTCCAGATTATATGTTATGCTTTGTTTCCTTAGCATAATGCACTTTGCTTAGTTTTGAACTCACGCTTTTGTTTAATGTTTTTTAGGTAACTTGAGATTGGCATTTGGGAAAAAGGCATTAGCACCACCACCTCACCTAGCATCACAGCACTAGACAATTTCATAATTGAACTTTCTCTGTTATATCTTCTTCTATTAAATAATGTAGTTGGTTTTGCCTTGTTGGTTACTATTGGTTAAATGTTAATCTTGTAATCGTTCATGTGTGTTTAAGACTTAAATTCCTATCATGAGAAGATTTTAGATACTTGGTTATGTCATTGTTGTGATCTTCCATAATTCCTTTATGCTATTTGTCGGCGTTTCGGGCACCGGCTAGTAAATTGTATGGAGTCGGCGGTGCGCTCCCTCTCCTCGAGCGGCTTGATTTCGGGTGAGCACAAGGTGTATCTTGGTTGAGCGAGCGTCCCTACTCGATTCGTGTGTGTTGGATCGTGTTGATTCTTCTTTCTTATGTCTTTACGCTTCCCCCTCCACTTTATATGGCGAGGTGGGAGGTTGTTGTTGGTTTGGAAAAAGAGGAAAAAGCGTGCTCTCGGTTGTCCAGAAAGTGGTGGGCTGATGGGGTGGCGCGGCTCCTGCCTCTTTGTTGGTCGCCCAGTGAGTGGCGTAGCTTGTAAATAAATCGGTCGGGAACTTGTGCGGCTCGTAAATGCGTCATTATGGCCCGGCATTTAATGCGCGATGCAATAAATGCCGTCGCTTCTCAGGATATCGAGCCGGGTCGTGGGTTCGGACCTTACCGGTGGTCGTGACTTCGGGCCTTGATCGGCTGGAGTCGGCCCGTCGTCTTCTTGGGCGGCGAGGATACCCATGAATGCGAATTGCTCGTCGGTAGCCCGAGCCCCGGCGGAGTCGAAGAAGAGATGTTCGGGGTTTTGCCTCCGTCTTTCGCGATACGCTGACTTGATCGAGTCTCGGCCGGTCTTGTATGGCGCTTCCAGTCGATCTCGCCAGGCGTCGGAGAAGCGGGTCGAGTGCCTGTCGGCTCTTCTTTGTAATCCGTGCAAGGACACGGGTGCGCGCTTAGTCGGAGGCGGTGTTACGTCGGGTGTGGCCTTCCGTGGAGTGTAACCAGGCGCTGGTCGGAGGAAGCAGTCGGGGGATTCTTGCCTGTCAGTGCGCCCGCCCGTCTGGGGCAGAGGCTGCGCTTAGTCGGGCTGATCTTACGTCAGGTGGCCTATGGCCCTTGATGGAGTGTAACCAGAGCCCTCGAGCTGGTGGAGACAGTCGAGAGGATATATCATGTCATCTTGCCGCCGTCTGGGACACCGGCTGCGCTTAGTGGGCGGTGTTACGTCGAGTGTTGGTAGTGCCAGCGAGTGGAGTAGCCAGTGGTCGGAGAAGCGGAGTCGAGGATTCTTATCCAGGCTGCTTGCCGTCTGGGGCCGGTGCGCTTAGTCGGAGGCGATCTTCGTCCGTCTTGTGGCGCCACCGGTAGTAACCCGAGCCCCAGTAGTCGGAGAACCGGAGTGAATTGCGCTGTCATTCTTTGCCGCCCCGTCTGGACCAGGACTGCGCTTAGTCGGAGTAGTCCTCGTCAGTGCTTGTGTGGCCTCCTGGAGTCTTTCCAAGCCCCAGCTGGTGGAGGGCAGTCGAGGGATTCTGTCCATTCTTTGCCAGCCCGTCTGGGACACGGAGGCTAGCAGTCGGAGGCCGATCTTCGTCCGGGTGCTTGGCCCTTCCAGTGAGTGTAACCAGAGCCCCAGGTGGTCGGAGAAGCGGTCGGGGTTGGGATCTTCTTCACGCAAGCTTGCGCTTGACTGAGGCGGGAGCTAGTTGCGATTCGTTTCATGGCTAGGCGAGTTTCTTTGTCGGGTGGAGAGGGACTTTAAATGCATCCGTGTTTACGCCCCGTCCGCGGTGTGCGACACGGAGGGTGAAGGCGCTTGCCTTCGGCTTGGCGCGCTCGTCAGGCTTCAAGCGAGTGATCGGGTGGAACACTGGTGGCCCCTCGCGAGGTCGCTTCTAGCCGAATGATCCGGCGGAGTATCGGACCCCACTTGGGGTGATCCATGAAGAACCTTTCCTTACTCGATCCGTATCGGACCCTGGCCAGATTCGCCCGATCCGAAGTGCGATGGCCACCCGTCGGCAGGCTCCAGCGGGAGAGCGTGAGGTATGGTCGGGCGTGAGTTTTGAGGCGATTGGGTGGTCAGCCCAGGCCCAAGCGGGGGCCCGGCTGGGGGCTCGCCTTGTCTCACCTCTTGCTCGTTTTTCGCCATGGTGGAGCGGATTAAGCTTTGCGGCGGTTTCTCGCACCCTACGATCTTTGGGCCGGGCTTTAGGCGGCTCGGGGCCGGTGGCGGCCGGTCGCTGTTCTCGAGGCTGCCTCGGCTGGTTTATCACGTTCCCTTACTATGGCCAGCGTCGACGATCTTTATTAGTAAGCGGGGTTGCTGCAAACCGATCCAGGAGGAAAGTCGATGCCTTGGAGCTTGGTCGAACCTTCGCGAGCGATTAAACAAGGTTTCCAATGACCAGATGTCCCTTTGTTTGTGATGGCCACTTTGTTACCCGTTTGTGCCTTACAGGGACCACGGGGTCGGGCGTAGTTGTGGTGTCGCATTACAAAGTTAGAGTCGGGAAACAAGAATGCTCCAAGATCATGCCGATTAGTTAGTCTGCGGCCGTGGGAGGGTGTTCTCGACCTTGATCGTGGGTCGCTCAGCCTTGGACACTTCCTTCTTCGCTAAGTACTACTGCCATGGCAGTGGCTGGGCCGTAGTAATGCGTGTACTTTGAGTTTGGCCGTTCGGGAGGACCGGCGTTGGTGATGTCAGGCCGACCATGGGACTCTTGTAGCCCCGAGTGGTGCGGCGGTTCGATTTATTACCGCCCGCTTCCATGAAGGAGTACGAGTGCAGGAAAGAAGATATCCACTTATCTTTCACTTACGGTGGCGAGGTTCTCGGCGTTTTGTTCAATGCGGAGTATTGGCGGTAACCGGTTTCGCACGTCGGCTTTGATGCCGGCTTCCACGCCACCATCTTGGCCAGCGGTCGCGATAAGTGCTGGCGGGCACCCCGGTAGCGTCGCCGTGCGGCTGGATCGCCTATAAATATAGGCGGGCCGGTGGCGAGACTTCATCAGCGACGTCGAGACCTGCTTCAAGCTTTCGCTTTCATGTTGCTTTGCCCTCTCAATCTTGTTCCAAAATCAGAAGTCCACCTATCGATAGAGATCGTAGAGCGCCTTTCAGCAAAGCGGGCGAGAGTTGGAGCGTGCAGCGGTCACTTTAAGCGGTGGCCCTTGGGTGAATTGGTGTTGGAGGCTGGGCTGGAGGCGGAAGGAGGAGGCGAAAGCAGGAAGCGGCGGATCGTCATCAGTGAGAACAGCTACCTTGGCGCCGGCGGTCGGAGAACAAGGCGCCGTTCCCCTTCGTGCCCCTTCTTCTTGAGGCTTGGAGTCTTAGTGACGTCAGGCCCGTGCTAATAAATCTTGCTTGTCAGTCGCCCCAATCACGCTGCCGTACACCTCTCCGCTGTGGACCCTTATGCGGCAAGGCCGAGTTCCCAGGGAACCATAAAGGCCACAAAGGGGCTCGGCTCTTAGCGCCTTGCCCGGCGGATCGAGCTCTCTGTCGCGGATTTCGGCGAGCATACGCTTTTTCGCTCTTTTTTTTTTTTTTTTTTTGGTGCGCTTTTAGGTGAGCGTCGGGATCACCGTTCTTGGAGTCGAGGACCATCCAAGCGATGATCGGCGTGTTTCAAGCGTTTTCGAAAAGTAGGCGAAAGTTTAACAGCTGCAGTGTTCGCACTCGGCCTTCTGTGTAGGCTCGACCAAGAGGTCGAGACTGCCTGATAGTAGGCGAGGTAAAGAGAAATGGGCTAAGGGTAGAATCGTCTTAGCTTTTCCAATATTCGAGCGTTGGACAGATGCGCCATCGGGATCCTTGGCCCGGTAAGTGCCAAGTCGAAGGACTTCCACCAAAGGCCTTCCCAAGGAGAGGAGAGCTTATGCTTGTCTTTGTTGGGTGAACACTGGCGCGGGGACCGGGTCGCCTCGTTGAGCAGCTCGACCTCTAACCTTGCGGTCGTGTAGTAACGCGAAGTACTGGCGGTACTTGGCTGAAGCGGATGATGGCGGCGTCGCGCCGGTAGTCGGCGGCGTCTTGTTGGTCGAGCCGGGTTTAGTCGAAGGCTCGAACCCTTAGGCGCCGTAGTTTAGAAGTCGATCGGCAAGATGGCCTCCGCCCGTCACGCCAAGAAGAATGGCGTGAATCCGGTCGATCGGGTTGGGGTGGTCAAGTAGGCTCCAAAGTCACGAGGCACCTCGGCGCCCAGCGTCAGCGTACCTCTTCAATCGGTCGAAGATCGCGGTTTGAGCCCTTGGAGGATCATGCCGTTGTAGCGTTCAACTTGGCGTTGCTCGTGGGTGAACAGCGGCTGCCCAATCCAGAATGTTGGAAAATTGTCGCGAGCTCGAAACTCCTTTCCGTGAATTGCGTTCCGTTGTCGGTGATGATGGAGTTCGGGACTCCCAAACGTGCGCGATATTGCGGATGAAGTCCGCTACTGTTGAAGTGATGGTCGTGATTGGCTTAGCTTCTATCCACTTGGTAAACTTGTCCGCGACGATTAGGTGGGTGAACCTCGGCGCCTTTTGAAGGCGCCAGGTCGGAAGTCCCCAAGCGGCGAAGGGCCGGTGCGAGGATCGTCTGGAGGGCTTGTCTTTGGGAGATGAGTTTCTTGGGCGAAGAATTGGCACCCTCCGCGTCCGGACGACTTGTTGAGTCGGCTCGATCGGCGATAAAAGCCTTGTCGGAAGGCTTTCAGAGCTAAGCTCCGTGACCCAGCGTGGTGTCGCAAATTCCCCGTGGATGTCGTGGGCAGCTCTCTTCCATGGTCGGCCGGGATACACTTACGGAGGATCCGGAGGAGCTCCTTTTGTAAGTCGTCGCCGACCCGGTACAAAGATTTCGCGTCGGCGGCGAGCCTCGGTTGGAGTCGTCGGGGAGAGGCCGTCGGTCGTGCGTCGATGAAGGTTTCCTCAATCGGTCTTTGGTCATCGGGGCGTTGCAGCCGGCTCGACGGCTCGACCTCTACAGTTCTTTGGCGATCAGCGGAGGTGCTTTGGTCGTCCGTCCGATCGTCGATAGGGCGATCGGAGTCGGATGGATGCTTAGTGTAGGTCGAGGCGAAAATCCGGCGGGACCGGCCCTCTGCCGGAAGGCTGGCAGATAATTCGGCCTCACCGTTATTCGTCTGTAGCTATGATGAAGCTCAAATCCCTTGAATTTCTGCTCCGATTTGCGTACCTCTTGACAATGACGCCATCCAGGTTGTCGCGAGGTTCTGCGGCCTTCATGACTTGGTTGACAACCAATTTTGAATCGCCATGCATGCCGGCCCGGCTGCGTGCCGTCGGCGATGCGAAGGCGGTGACGAAGGCCTCGTGCTGGCGGCGTTGTTGAGTCGCGTCGAAGAGCAATCCGGATGGCATAGCGAACTGTTTCCGAGTGGGAAGCGATGACAACCCGGCTCCGTTTCGGTGAAGGATCCATCAAAGTACATTATCCGATGCTCGGGGTCCTCGGTGGAGGTGGTGCACGAGCTTGGTCCACTTTCGGCGAAGTGCTAGAACTTGAGATTTTCACGGTCAGAGGATGTACACTATCGTGCCCATTAAGCTCGAGTGCCCTTGTAGCAATTCTCCGGGCGTCAGCGGTTGTGGATGACCTCGCCCGAGTGGTAGAGAAGTCACCAGGAGCCGGTGCGGTTGAAGTAGTGCACCGACTTTCTTTTAGTGATCGAACCGCGTAGATCATCTTACGCATCTGTGGGTACGCTTTGGACTCGGAAAGTGCCCGTGAAAGTAGGCGATCGTTGGACCTTGAGAACCCGTCCTTCCTCTGCTCGCTCTCAGCGAGCACCTTGGCGGCTTGACCTGAGTGCGTGGCGGAAATGTAAACGGCGAGAGGTTCTTCGTAGCCAGGCGACGATCTTGGAGGAGAGGTTAGAAGAACTTCCGGCGCATCGGCGTCACGAGCTTCCACCGTCGATTGAATGGTCGGATTTCTCGGAGTTTGTAAAGAGGCAAAGCTGCGCTCGTAGTGGGGCGTGAAAGCGACTCAAAGCCAGCGAGGCATCCACAGTCGACCTCTGGGCTCCTTTGAGGTTCGTTGAGTGGCCCCATCCTCAAGATTGCGGAGATCTTGTCTTGGTTGGCCGATCTTGCGCTCGAGCGATAAAGCGAGTAACTTCCTTTTGGGCACTCGAACCAGCATTTTAGGGTTGAGCTTGATCTTGGTACCGTCGAAGGTTTGTAAAGTCTCTTCAGGTCGGTGATGGCGTCGCCCGACCTTCACAATCTTGACAGCGATGTAAATCGGCGTGCGCCTCGGCGTTACGGCCAATTTGATCGGAAAAACACGTTTGCATACATCGTTGGTATGTAGCTCCGCGTTTTCGGGCCAAATGGCATCGTCACGTAACAAAGCGACGTCTGGGGTGATGAGCGAGTCGCGAGTTGGTCGTCCTCCTTCATCGCGTCTGGTGATAGCCTGGTAGGCATCCGGGAATGACAAACATTCACATCCAGCGGTGGAGTCCACCGCTTTGATCGATGCGGGGCGAGAGGAATGGATCGCCGGACATGCCTTATTGAGGCTTGTGTAATCAACACACATCCTCCATTGCCCGGTCTTCTTTTTACAAGTGCTGGGGTTGGCTAACCACTCGGGGTGGCGAACTTCTTTGATGAACCCTGCGGCCAGAGCTTGGCGATCTCTCTTCTCCTATGGCGCGCTTTTCTTCGTCGACGGCAGCGCGTGTATTTGGCGGCTCTAGACCGGACCGGATGTTTAGAGAGTGCTCGGACTTCCTGGGATTCTGGCATGTCGGAGGGCCTCCATGCGAAGATATCTCGGTTGGCGCGGAGGAAATCGGCAATGGCGCTTTCCTATTTGGTAGGAGCGTGGTCCGTCCAAACGGTCTTATTTGGATCTTGAAGTCGTCAATGGATGGCCTTAGCGTCCTCGGCCAGTTGAAGGAACTTTGATCCGGTTGCGAAGTCGGGAGCGGGTTTCTTTGAGTGCGTTGCCGGAGGCCGTGAGTTCGGTGCGGCGGCTGCCAGCTTTCAACTTCGCGGTTGTCTTTTCGCGATTATGCGAGTTGAAAAAACGCGATCGCGGTGATCACCTCGCGGCCCGGGCATCTTCAGCTTCAGGTAGGTGTAGTTGGGGATCGCCATGAACTTTGCGTAGCATGGCCTTCCCAAGATGGCGTGGTAGGAGCCGGCAAAATCCACGACCTCAAAGGTGAGGGTTTCGGTGCGGAAGTTGGTCGGGCTCCCGAGCGTGTGGCGGCAGTCGGCTGCCCCGGCGGGTGAGCCTCTGGCAGGGGCGGCAGCCCGTGGCGCCTTAGCAGTCGGAGGCTTAGGCGAGATCCCCATGGCGTCGAGGTCTCGACATAAAGAATGTTGAGGCTGCTGCCACGATCCATGAGCACCTTGGTCAGCGCTTTGTTCCCACAATGGGATCGGCGACAAGCGGGTACCTTCTGGTTGAGGATGTGGTGGGATGGTCGGTCCGGTCGAAGGTGATCGGGGACTCCAGGCCAGAGAAGGTATTTGGGTATGGCAGGAGTTTGCGGCGAGCACCTCCGGTAAGCAAGCTTGAGTTGCCTCGGTCGGCGTAGCTCGGCCCGTCTGCCAAGATCATGAGGCATCAGTCGGTTTAGGGGAAGCCGGTGTATGCTCCCTTAAGCCTCCGTGATCGGCGTGGCCGTCTTGCTTCCTCCTTTGCCCCGCGTGGTGGGGAGCTCGGAAGAAGCAGCTTTAGGACCTCGTCCGGTACTTGTGCGGCGGTATCAGTGGTTAGACCGGACGGACTCTCCATCGATTTCCGAAATAGTCGGAGGTTCTTGTGGTGCGGCTTCCCGGCTGGATCAGCCGGCGCGACCATGCGGTCCTCGCGGACTTGTTTGCCGTCGGTAGCTTCCGTTTGTCGGGGCGGTCGGAGGAGAAGGCTGAGCTCGGCGCGATTCCTCGCCGACTTCCTTTGTCAAAGATGACTTCTACGGCCTCCTCGCGGTGGTTGAGTGGCGATGTCAAAGTTCTTTGGTGGTTCTGGGCTTTTGGCACTTGTGGACCAGGGTCTTGGAAGGTAGTGCACGTAGATGAAACGCCCCCACGACATCGGCGTCGCGAATGTCGAGGGCTCGTTGCATTGTTAGGAAAGCCGGATGTAGTCCGAGTTTCCACATTCTTGTTGCGGCTCTTTAGGTCCCGAGGAGTTCCCGATTAAACATGTGCCTTGGAAGTTGCCAGCAGTGGTGTCACGAGTCGGCGAGTCCACGATAATGTTGGCGGGCGGAGTACTCGAGCCAGGCTCGGTGATCCGCCAAGTAGATGAAGTCTTGGATAGCGAAAGATCGTCTGTAGCTCCCCCTTTCGGCATACTAGCAGGTAATCCTCTAGCCACCGCGGGTTTGTAGCCCAGCGTATTTGGCTATGTTGGACGGTGCTCGAAACTCTTGCGAGGAATCTCGCGTTGCGGATCCCAATGACGGAATGCCATGGCGCGGGCCATCGGGAGTCGGCTGCGATCGCGTCGTGAAGTATTGTCGGCGTCGTCGGCCGGGTCGTTCCTGCCCTTCTTAGTGCCTGGAGGGTGGCGCGACGTCGCGTTCGATCGCCCAGCGTTAGCGCTTGCAGAGTGCGTGATGCTGGGGTTGTGAGCGACATCGCAATTTTGCCGGTGGCTCTGGAGCGCCCAGCGTATGGTCCGTCACGAGGCGCGACAGCGGTAGTGATCGAAGCCATCGCATGTTCTTGTGACGGCGCTCGTTCCACCACGGCGCTCGGAGATTAGTGGGTTGCCTTGGCAGCGAGATCGTCTGGCTCGGGGATGCCAGCGAAGCAACATTGCTGCCCTTGGCGATGTTTTGGCGCGTGTAGGAAGAAACGGCGAATAAATCGTGGTCCTTTGACCAGCAGGTGGTGAACCTGGCGTCTTGTGACATGCGCCGCTAGAGTGTGGGTACAGCTGTGGGTGGATCTTTGATCCAAGTCGGCTTGAAGCTTGTCAAGCTCGGCTTTTGAACCTCCGGCTCTTCGGCGCCCGTCGAAGGTCGGATGCAGCGAGTCAGTGTGGTTTCTCGGTGCGTTGGAGGAGAGTCTTGGCGTGGCCGGGGTAGCGGAGGGAGTCATTTGCGCTGCCGCGATATGCGGCTTCATGATAGCGTGGTGCATTCTTATCTCTTCCTCCGAGCCGTGGCGGGAGGAGTTGTCGAATAGTGGTTGTCGGGCGTGGCGACTCCATCGCCCGCGAAAGTATGAGGCGCCAGCGCGACGGCTGCTTGTAGCCACTGCGGTCGTTCGGGGTGAAGGAGCTTTGGCGGCGCTCGTCGAGGTCCGTGTGGGGACCTCGGCCGAAGGTCGAGATGTTGGAGGCCGGCGCCAAGGCCCGGCGCGCAGCGTCGGAGCATGGCGGGGTCGATCACCATACGTCTGCGCGGTGGTGATGAAGTCGAGGCGAAGCGGATCGATGCTATCGGCATGGTGATGTCGAAAAGGACCGTCGAGGCTGAGTGGGAAAGCTGCGCGGCGGCAGCGCGACCCCTACAGCGCCAATGGCCCAACCGGCGTTGGGCACCGGCTAGTAAATTTGTATAGGTCGGCGGGGGTGCGCTCCCTCTCCTCGAGCGGCTTGACTCGGGTGAGCACAAGGTGTATCTTGGTTGAGGCAGCGTCCTACTCCAGATTAGGTGTGTTGGATCGTATTGATTCTTCTTTCTTATGTCTTTTACGCTTCCCCTCGCCTTTATATAGGCGAGGTGGGAGAGTTACCTTGTTGGTTTGGAAAAAAGAGAAAAGGATTTGCTCTCGGTTGTCAGAAAGTGGTGGGTGATGGGGTGCCCTTGGCTCCCCTGCCCTCTTTGTTGGTCGCCGTAGTAGCGCGCCGCTTATGTAAATCGAGAGTCGGGAACTTGTGCGGCTAACGTCGTCGTCATTATGGCGACATTTGTCGCCAGATATGCAATAAATGCGTCCTTCTCAGGATATCGAAGACCAGGTCGTGGGTTCGGACCTTACCCGGTGGTCGTGACTTCGGGCCTTGATCGGCCTGGGTCGGCCCGTGCGTCTTCTTGGGCCGCTGAGGATACCCATGGTACGGGTACTCGTCACTATTATTCTATTGTTGATGCTTAGAACTTAGTTAAAGAGGATACATGTGCTGAAATTTCGTTTAAAATGTTAATGTTATTGCTGGAATTTATTCTTTGTATTGTTATTTAATTGTTAGTATTGCTCATTGAAGTGACATTCTGGAAACACTAGGTGTCGGGGTGTTACACAAATATACATTCATGCATGTATGTCATATAAGAATTCTTACTAAAATGATGTCTTAAAAATAGGAAAATGATATTAATGACTCACTCGACATAAAATGTCAAAATCTAGAGTTAGAGTAAACTTTAATATGTTCAAATGATCCTTATCTAAATTTAATCAAGTAAGTTCATAACTATGTTTAAGTCTAATTAGAATCTCTAAGAAAAGGTAGCTTAATAAACTTAGTTTAATTAAACATTAAATTCAAAATGTTGAGACTTTAAATTAAGTAAACCTTAATTAGTTCAATCTTTATCTATAACACCCCGGAACAACACATGCAAAGAATGTCACCGCAATAATCACAAAAATTAACAAAAACTCCAACTACACAAAAATTTCAGCAAGCATCCTAAGTAAAAATCTCACAACCATACCCATGACCACAACATGGGCATAAACACATAAACAACTACATAACATCAATCCCAATCCTAATAACAACTAGAAAAGCGTTCTAGCAAATAAATTCTGCAGAACATAGCCTAACTAGCTCAACGAATAGGCTCAACACATAACGCAATTCCCCTTATAACCAAGATAGTATGTAATCAACAAGATCAACTAGAACACATCCACAAGATAAACAAGGATCCATGATTGGACCACTAAATTATTCTCTATTGTGAAATTTCTCCAAAGCTATTTGTTATGAATGGAATGGACGTGTGACATGGTGAAGCTATATCCCATCCCTTCATAACATTCTCAGAGTACCTAAAACATTCAATAAAAAAGCATGAGTACAAAAACTCAGCAAAATATATCATACAAGGATAAAAGATGATAAGTCACTCAAAAGTAACATACAACATTTAATCACAATGTTAATCTCATATACAACATTTAAATCACAAGGTTACATGTCTGGAATGGGACAGGCCTAGCTGATTAATTTGTGTTGTCTAGGTTTCGATACTGTCGTGGTGGTGTGAGACCCGGGTGTACGGGTAGGCTCACATGGCTCAAGAGGGGGGCCCTGAGTATAGTAACCAGTCCCTTCAGTGTTGAAAACTTAGCAGACAGTATTGAGTCTAGAAGGAATATTATAAAGGCTTTGTTACTGTCACTCACCTTGGTGGTGTTTGACTGTATCTTGTGGGTAAAGTGTATAACGTCTACAGAGTGTAAAGCCTATTCGAATAGCCGTGTCCATGGTACTGGACCTTACTTGAAGATTACAGTCAAGGTTTAGACTTTCTTAAAATGAACTTGGGATGGTGAACATTGTGGTATACAAATGTGGAAATGATTAAGGATGAGAATGCTTTATTGGAAAAATAATTGTGAGAGTTATTATTGTTTTACTGCTTTTCAATCTATTCTGGATAATTGTGAATGCTGCTTTACCGTAAAATAACCATTTAGCCTGTCATTTGGAATAAGCCATACATGTAGTAATAGCTTGCATTCTGTGCATAACTTGTTGAGTGCTTTATGTACTCACCCCTTGCCACAATACAAACATCAGCTGAGGAAGAATTAACGCCAGCTTTGGAGGAGTACCAGGAGGAGCCGACGAACTAAGGTGCAAGCCCAGTCAGTTGCCTGTGACATATTGATTGGTCATCAAAAGTTATATTTATTTCCGATGCAGTTTTCTTTACTTGAGACTTTACCCTGCGAGGCGTATTATTGTAAGTTGACCCTATGGTTGACTCAACAGATTATAATAATAATTGGAGTTTTATTTATTATTCCGCTATGTAAGATTGTGATATTCATCTATGTTGAGACTGTGTGCACTAGCGTGATCCTGGACTAGTGTGGAATACACAGAGGGTCCGAATTTACACATTCGGGTCCTGACAACTTTTTGGAAGAAAATGCAGAACTCCTCTTCTCTGGTCTGATGTTGGAGAAAGTAAATTCTTTGGTCCATTCCTTATCCAAGAAGCCCATGAGCAAGTAGATATGATTAGAAGTCGATTAAAAGAAGCTCAATCTCACAAAAAGAGTTATGCCGACAACCATCGATGTGAACTCAACTTCGAAGTTGGTGATCATGTGTACTTGAAAGTTTCATCACTCTATGGAGTTCATCGCTTCCAAATCCACAAAAAGTTAGCACCTCGATACGTTGGACCGTATCAAATTCTTAAGAAGATGGGTGATGTAACATCCCCAATTTTTGTCTTCGGCCAAAAGCTAATTTAAATTAATTAAATTCAAAATTTGGATTTTCTTCGATGTTCTATTTAACCTGGCATCCTTATCCTTCCAAAATTGAAGTTCAACCCTTCATCGTCCGCAAAATCAAATTTCTAAATTCCGGTCCTTATTCAAAATTCCACCCGAGTTCCAAAATTCTTCAAAAATCCCGAAACCTATTGCATTAGGTTCCAAATATTCTAAAAGGATTTTGGGAATTTTTCTAAGATTTATAGAATCCCTTTGGTATTTTATCTCTCGCGTTCTTTCTTCGAATTCATTATATTCATCCCAGAATTATCTAAATTCCAAAATTCATCCAAAAATAGTGAAACCAATTTTATTTGGTTCCAAATATTCCCTAGTATTTTTAGGAATTTTTCTGGGATTTTTAGACTCTTTTTACTATTTTATCTCGCGCGCCATTGTTTCCACACTATTTAAATTCGAACCAATGAAACGCTGCCATGTGGCAACACTATTCCTGCGTTTTCAACCCTAAGTCATTGTCCAGAACGTGTTTTTCTCTTGCCTTCCATGGGGACCCTCACTTCAATCCTTCATAACTCACTCATTTCTCCACCAAAACGTGAACGGCCAGATCCATCGGAAAGGTATTGACGAGGAGATTCAATTCCCCACCTTCATTTGTCCTTAATCACACCGAAAACGGCTCCATTAAGCAAAAACCGAAATGCACTCAAACTTCAATAACTCGACCGTTTCTTCACGAAATGACGAGCTTCCACCTCTCAAATCTCTATCTTGGCATCCTCTTTCCCGTGATCACTTCCTCTCACAGCCACCCCTCTTCAATCTCCTGGAATATCAAGAAACCGATGCCGGTTGTCCTTCGTCGACATTGTTGTGGCAACTTTTGATCCGGTGAGGCGATTGCAATTCTGCTCACATCACCGTGTGCGCGTCGTCGCCACAATCAAAACCCTCAACTAATTTCGGATTTCGTTGCAGGACGGCAACGAATTTCGCGGTTGAAGTTTCTGATTAGAACATTGTTCGTCGTCGATTTCTTGCAAACCGTCAATCCCCTCCGAAATCCGGCAAAACCGCTAGGTTCGTCTCATCGCGTTCTACGTGGTGCTCATTTTCTTTTTATGATTCCATTCTCCAAATTTTTTTTATTCTTTCACCGCCGCCTTTCTCCGTTTCGGCCGCTGCATGCCCATGGCGCGTCGACTTCGGCGATCCTCCGGCCAAGACGCCGTGCACGCTGCCTTCCCCATGCCCGGGCACACCATTTCTTGGCCTCGGCCGCCGCCGTGCCGGCCTCCCCGCGTGCGCCGCCACCCGCCGTTGCGAGCGCCGCTGCGCGCGCTTCGGGTCATAACTTCGGCGAGCATTTTTCGACGATCTGCTAGTTCGATCGTCCTATAAATTGAACACCAGAATACTCTCATCATTCCCCTCACAACCCAATTGGAATTTCTCCGATCCAACATACGGATCTCCTTGTAGAAGCCGTTCTTTCCGAAATCCGATGAACTTTCGGTGAGCTCTCCTGGTCACTCCTGACCTCCGTTCGGCCTCAAATTTTTACTAGAGCTCCCTCTCTGTGTCCTCTACATCTAGTAAAATCTGATTTTTAAATTGATTGCCGAAGCTCTACCTACAGCCATTTCTTCTCCAAGTCCGGTAGGAGGTTCGAAATACTCGTTCTCTTTCGTCGTAAATCCGAATCAAGTGATTCAAATTCCTAAATTCATCTAAAATCACCCTATATCTGATAGTATTATTTTTATAATTTTTAGATTTTATTTTATTTATTTAATTTATTTGTCGCTCCGTTTTGCGCGTAGCCGAAGAAACCGCCGGAATCACCGACGCCGTCGCCGAACCTATAACACCCTGGCACCTAGTATGCCACGAATGTCACCACAACCGGTACTAGCAACACACAAAGCACATATTTTACATTAAATTACAACAACTACGCTAAGTGCTTAACCGAAATTTCAGCAGCATATCCTTTGTTTTTCCATGGTTAGAAGCAACAATAATATTATCACATCATAATAGCATAATAGATGACATCTAAACAGCACTAACATGAGATAAATCTTCATTTCAAGCCCATAACATAAACTCCAACGTTTCATGAACGAACACGAAGGGAATAAGGGAACCAAAGCACCATAAAGCATAAACCAGGGTAAACATCACAACTATGAATGGGAGTGTATAGTTGTCTAATTGGGTGCCATTAAGTGAAGACATGTCGCTAGTTCCCTTTCCTATATGCCGATCTCGAGGTACCTAAAGGAAACATCAAACAACTAGCGTGAGTTCATCACTCATCAAAGTGTATTGCAATGGAGTAGACATTAACAACATTCATAACATTTTCGTTAACCTTTCATACAACATCATCATAATCATCTCATAATCATCTTCATAAACATCTCATGGAACATTATGAGCATCTCATTAAACATCATCATACATGCAATGCAATGCACATGTCTCTTTGAAGCACATACCGGTATTGCCGAGTGCACACCCGTCGGTGTGCACCCTCTTTTCCCCTTCCATCCCGTAGATGGAGGGTGCCTACTCTTACTGACCCGCTCCCGTACAACCACGTGTAAGGGACTGCTTGGTAGGACTTTTGTGTTCACTACGTGTGAACACAGAGGCCCGCATCAGAATGGGATGCCTCTTCCTTTTATGAATGCAATGATGCAAATTCCATGATAATGTACCACATTCAATCATTAGTAGCATTTGCATAATCTCATTCATAGCATTAATCCATTCATCAAACAACTACTCATATGGCAAAGCAAAATCTCACTCCTACCATGCTAGTATAACATGTCAATCACAATACCATAAAACAACCAATCACAATCCATCACAACACACTTGCCTTCACCCTCGTGAGACGGCGTGGTGAGACGATGACGGCACTCCCGGGGTCACACCACCTGCACAAAGGTTCAATACACTCAACCACATGCACATAAGACCACACATGAACACTTAGTTATACCGACTTCGCGATCTACTCCCAATACCCAAAAATAGAGAATCTGTCCAACGGGACAACAGCCTTCGGAAGACCATAACTAGGGCTTAACGACTCCAAATCAAACAAACGAGTACATTTTCTCGAAGCTTAGGAAATTTCCTAACTTTTTCTAAGCAAAAGAGAAAACTGAATCAGCCTCTAAAATCCGCTAATCTACAGTTGTTTACAGACTGCACCATTCGCGTCACAGATTTGACAACGTTCGGTAAAACAGCCATAACTTTTGAACGGCTGGACGGAATTAAGCGTTCTTGGTCTTCATTGAAAGTTTTTTTCGATTATGTACAACTGTTTCAACAGGCGGACGACCAAATTCCGATTCTAAAAACCCCAAAACCCCGACCGAAGTCGACTGTCCGGAATTGGCTGAGGCTACTGCGCGAAATAGATCTACTAAACGAATCTATACCTCTAATTACAGAACCTAAACATGAATTCTAGGTATGAATTTACCCATCTAATAGCACCTAGACCACCCCGAACGAGACCCCAAATCCTAACCTCTTCTTGACGGACCACCCGGTCGACGAACGTCTCCTCCTCACGACCCGATCTCTCCTCCAATCGCCGGGATCACCGGGAATGCCGGATCCTCTTGGACGGAGGGTTCCCGGACAGTGAGATCGCACGGAGGGTGTGATGCCCTAGAACTTGAGAGCGATCCTAGGGTTTTCTTTCTTGGTTGTTCCGGAAAGGAGGGTTTTGTCGGGGAATGAAATAATTAAAGAATATGCAGCAATTTAATATTAAAATTAGAGTTTGGGGCTAGTTTTAGTTGGGCTAAGGCAACCTGGGCCTGGGCCGGGAATTCCCTTCCCACCTTACCCCTCCCCACGCCTTGGTGGGCCGGCCCACCTCTCCCTTAGTGGCACCACCCCCTCCCCCAAACCCTAGGCGCCACCACTTCCTCCCCTTGGCAGCCACCACTCCCTCCCCTAGGCAGCCGCCCCTCCCCTTCTCCTTCCCAGCGTGGTGGTTCGAGGATCCACCGCGGTTCGCGAAGGAAAATTCGAGAGGAGGACAGATTTCCGTGTCGGGGATCGTTGCTCAATCTTTGTGGGTTCTCAAGGGAGAACTTAAGGTAAAATTTCCAATATTTTACCCCTGTTCTACCTAGGGATTTGGAGTGTTTTAGATCTGGTGGTGTTTGGTTTGGATGGATTTTGATGGGGGAGAAGGGTAGTTGTTCACGTGGTGCTGTTTCTGAGAGGGGAAATTGTGCAGCGCGGATTGTTTCGCGGTTTAAGTGGCATAGATGATTTTTCCTGCAAAAACCTATAACTATAAAGTTGTAGATAACGTCGAGACCTAGATTCTGTAATTTTGTCAGTATTTTTGGGGCGTCGGTCTGAGAGTTATCGCTGTTGGAAGATGACGAACAGAATCTGGAAACAGATTTCGTCCACTGTGTTGGACGGTTGTTTAGGCATGTTTAACAGCGGAATTGAAATCTTTGACCTTCATGAAAGTTGTAGATCTCGTCAAGATATAGCTACTGTATTTTTTTTTGTATTTTTATGAACAGTAGAAAAAAGTTACGAAATTGGGAAGAGAGGGTGCTGCTGTTCGATCCGGACAGATCGGGGTTTTTGGCGTTTAAATGGGAACGGGGAGTAGGAAGTGTGTGTTTGAATTGTGTGATGAATTGTGATGTCGCTATGTACTGAAATAATGTTTGTTTAGGTGGTGCCACTGCTGGGCGTAACTAGGTTCATCGTCCACATCGGTAAAGGCAAGTGGAAGTAGTTGTATTGTTAAGCTATACATTGTTGTTTGCTTCGCCTTCATTATAAACTCCAATTACAGCAATCATACATGGTTTAATCACTTGCTTTGAGGTAAGGTGAAGAATGATGTTGTTTACCGGATGAATTGTCTAAACATTTCATCACTATGATATTTGCTTTCTATCCATGCTATATGATGATATGCAAACATGTGGACTCAGTGGGAGGGGTTATGAATGAATTCATGCATGAAGCATTAACTGCATAATCATGCATTGGAAGTTTGTCGACGCTTGGCGGCGCGATCGCATCGGCATACAACATCGTGTGTTCCTGAGAAAGGGCACGGTGAGGAGGAACATGGCATAAGCATGTGCATCAATCATATGCATTTTACTGAAGTGGTGTGGATTCTTGGATGTGGTATTGTATATGAGGGATGTGGAATGCTAGATATATGGTGGATGTTTTATTTGTATTAGTTATTCCGCTTGCTGAGATTACCCAATCTCACTACTTGCTGTTTTGATGTTTTCAGGTAGCGCACGTGAGTCGTAAGCATGAAGGGTGGGCTAGCAACACAATAAATTTTCTGATGTCATCACGACTCACATGATCTAGTGCTTTAAATAATTCATTAGTTGGATGAAATTTTATTATAAATAGACCCTTTGTTGTTCCCTTTAAACTTGTTCTCGTTTATGGTTGTCCCATTAGAGATGTGTTATATTTTTGGTTGATACCTGGTTGAATTAGACTCGTGGTCTCTAGTATTAATGTCGTGATATTATTCCTATTTGAATTGCTTCCGTATTGTCCAGTTTTAGGGGAAATGCTGTCGAATTGTTCCTATACAACAGTTGAGTTTTATGGGGTGTTACAGTTGGTATCAGAGCGGGCTTTAGGTCCTTGGTGTATGAATTTAGGAAAAGATTCTAGCATGAACTAAAATTTTGCTGTGTGAAATTAGTAACATTGCTTAGGGTTAAGTTTTAAAATTGCCATAGGCTAATAAACTTTAAAATTGACACACTTGCACTATTAGGATGGGGTGGGCTGCATTGCATGGCATGCGTATGTTCGGCTATATTTATTGTTTGTTTGTTGGTGATTTTGATTATACTTTTGTTGTTGTTGTGATTGTTTGTTTGCGGCTTGTTTGGGTGCAGTATTGTGAAATCATGTGCTGAAAAATTGTCTTAGAATTGAATTTGCAAAATGTGCTTGTGCTTGTGTTTGACATTTTTCCAAGAAAACAGCATTTTTCCCATGTATGACGGACCAAAAAGTTTGGTCTGTCATACACATGTTTTTTGGCGACTTCGATTTTCCCATGTATGACGGACCAAAAAGTTTGGTCTGTCATACACATGTTTTTTGGCGACTTCGTTTTTCCCATGTATGACGGACCAAATGTTTTGGTCTGTCATACACATGCATTTTGGCGACTTCGTTTTTCCCTTGTATGACGGACCAAAAAGTTTGGTCTGTCATACACATGCTTTTTGGCGACTTCGTTTTTCCCATGTATGACAGACCAAATTATTTGGTCCGTCATACACATGTTTTTTTTGAGCAAAACTGGAATTGTGTTTAATTTGATTTTGAGATAATGAAATTGGTGAGAATTTCATGTTGCTTGTTTTGAAGTGGACTTTATGCAATGCTCGTGTGAGTATTTGCATGGATTGATGTGAGTCAAGTCGTGGACTTGTGCTCGGAATTGTTTTGTGTTTTTGTTCACGTGCAGGTGTTGCTCAAGGTCGAACGTGGTCGATGACGGGACCGAGACTAGGTTCAGGAAGGAACTGAGGTCGTGAGGGTCGAGGGTGTCATGCGGGACGTTTGGACTAGAGGACAGTGCGCGTGAAGTCATTCGTTGTAGCGTGGTGGCAGGTGGCCGTACACGTGTATACGAATTTTTCACACATGCATACAAATACATGTGTATATGTTGCATGCATGTGTGTGTGCATGTGAGTGTGTGTGTGTGCATGGCGTGCGTGCTGCATGCATGTGTGTGTGCATGCTAGTGTGTGTGTGTGCATGGCGTGAGTGTGTGCATGTGCGAGTGTGTGTGTGCATGGTGTGCGTGCTGCATGCATGTGTGTGTGCATGCTAGTGTGTGTGTGTGCATGGCGTGAGTGCATTAATTGTGTGTGTGTGACACTACGTTTTGGTGTGACATTACAAATTGCGAAATTAGAGAAGAAAATCTTACGGCTTGAGGTTTACTCGCGTTTTTGGGCCTTTTGAAGCGTTGTGACACCACGGAGTGTCGTAACCTTATTTAACGTGCATGATAAGGTTAATAACATTATGAGATGTGGAATTAAGGTTAAAACTATAGGATATGGAGGTTAATAGCTTTTCCAGGCCGTTTCCGGGGTTTTGGGCCTTCCCGGGGGAGTTTGGGCCTTGGTGGGCTTTGGTGGGATGGAGTAGGTCTCCGTAACTGTAACGCCCGTGTTTATAATTAAGCTTAATTAGGCTAACTAGGTGTGGATTAGTGCTCTGTAAAGTTTCCAGGTTGAATTTGGAGTTATTTGCCTTTGAATTCGGTTTTGTCGTTTCGTTTGATTGTTTTCCCCGATTGGAGTCTCAGAATCCGAAATCGGGTGAAATCTAAAATCGTGAGAGCTAGATCCCAAACCTAAGTTTTAAAACCTTTATTAGGACCCCTCGAACCTATTCCAATAGTCCTCAAGTTAGTTGATTGGAGAACCATCACGAAAATTGTAAAATTCCTGAGTTTTAGCTGCGGGCGGCGATCTGCACTTTTGCTGCGGTACTACCGGGTGGGCAGCGATCTGGCCGCTTCCGGGAGGTACTGCCGGCCGTGCGACAAGTTTTGGTCCTGTGCTCGTGTTTATCTCTTTGCCTCGGTTTGCGTGCACGTCCCAGCTCTTTAATAACACCAGGGAGCATCTCCTCTCCCTCTCCTCTCTCATTTCTCCTCCTCTCCTCCTTCTTCCTCTCCTCTTCCTTCTCTCTCTCCATTGGAGCTCTCTCCTCCTCTTCGCCATCTCCAGCCGGTTAGAGCTCTGGGAGGCCGAGTAGAAGCAGGAGCAAGGGTGGAGAAGCGTCTCCAAGCTGTCAAGGAGCTTCACAAGAGGTAGGGCTTGAAGCTAAACCTAAACCCTAGGTGCAGATGCAAACCCTAGCTCTTCTTTGACTTGTAATCGTTCTTTACGTCCTAGTTAAACTCTAGAAACCCTAGTTGTTGTGGTGCATAGTCGTTTTCCGAGTGGTTAAACCTAGGTCAAGGGTAGAAGAATCCTTCCGCGTGATCGAGTAGTTTGTAACCCTGATCTACGCTTCGTTGGACTCATTCGCTGCAAGGAGTCATTTCTGGAGTTCTGGAGTCCTTCCTCTCGGAACCCTAACTCCGGGAAGTCGGGAAATGACCTGCGGATGTTTTCTTAGAGCCTCGTAAGTCGTTTCTTGTGGGAGAATCGAGTTTGAACTCGATTCGGGATGAAAGTTGGATTCGGAAAGTATATTTAGGTTTTCGGGTAGTAGAAGTCAAATAGCGTATTTCGGAGGTTCCAATCAGTAGTTAGATCACGTAGGACCTTAGTGTTCTAGCGGGCCTAGTGCGCGTGTTGCGAAATCCGTTTCCCGAAGGATTTGCAAAAGTTGCACTCTGGGCATTCGGAGCGATTTCAAGTTCCGAAGTCCCAAAGCTCGCAAGTCTAGCGCACTTAAGTCCCTAGAGTAGTAGAGAACCCGTTGCCGCGATGAAACTCGAGTTTCGACACCCTCTGGGTCGAAATCCATTTTCGCGCCGGTATCGGGAGAGAAAGGATCCGAAAAGTGAGATTTTGAGCAATCGAACTCGAAACTTGACGAAACCTGCGTGAATAGGTCCCATGGGTCCCCAGGAACCTATCCATGCACTTACGTCGAAGTTCCGAAGTCTTTTGGGCGAAATCTCAATTTTTGGGATTTTGGACTTCGAGAGCGGCACTACCGCTGGTGTGAAGCGATGCTTGCCGGAGGGTCCGGCACTACTGGGTTTAGAGCGCCGGTAGTTATTTTCCAGAGAGCGACCCATTTCGGTTTCTGACCAGCGGCACTACCGGGAAATCCAACCGGTACTACCGGCCAGAGCGGCACTACCGCCCAATCAACAGCGGTACTGCCGGCCTCTGGGAGAAAATTTAGAATTTCTTTTTCCGTCTAGGTTCTCGTTTTCCGTTTTCGCTTCTTTTCGGATTTTGATTGCTTCTTCGCCTATTTTGATCGATGATTTTGGGTCTCGTTGCTTTTCGTGTAGACGTAGACGCTTCGAACGTCGCCGACGATCCCGACTACGTCCCGGAGACCGATTTCACCGAAGAGCAAACAGGCAAGCGCCTCCTTGACCATTTCCAATCCCATATTTGCAAATTCTTACTTTTGATTGCCAAAACTACTATGCATGCTCATAAGTTTACTAAAAGTGATAATTTGTGGGAAGCAATAGTTAAGCCGAAAATTGTTGGATTACCTCAATCTAATCTGAATATGCAATCCTTGATAGACTTAAGAATAATTTAGACACATTAGTAAGTGTCAGAGGGTATTAAAGAATAATAGTTGCATATGCTTAGTTCAGCAATAGAATTGGTTGCAGGAGATCATGACGTTCTTATTCATAAACTCCTGGATCTATAGGATGGGTGAAGGGTGTTAGGTTGGAATTGGAGATTTTGGGGTTTTGTTGGAAAAAGGGAATGGTTGCGTGAGTAAAATGGAAAAACTTGGAGAGTTTAGACCGGGCGAGATGTTTGGTGGTTCGGAGTTGGTGGTATTTGACCGGGTAATGGTTCCGATTGGTAGGCTGGTTTCAGGTTCGGATTGGTTGTCAGGCCGTTGGCTGGTTTGGAGTGGTTTGGTCTGAGTTGGTCCCTTGCTATGGGGAGATTGAAGGCTAGTGTGTGCTCGGTGGGGCCGCTAGTGTCGATCCTCTGTGGCCATAGCAAGTGGGTTTGGAAGATCTCGCCTGAGTCACCCTAAGGACCGAACTTGGTGCTATTTACTGGGTATAATTCGTGCAACCACATGTGCCAGTATGGGATGGCCTCAGCCTAGTACGGAAAAGGGATCGACCTGCATTATTGGAGGGCAAAGAGGATTGGATGCACCTGTGGTGTCGGTGCATTCTAGGGACTTTCTTGTCGAGGCATCGAAGGAAAGTTTACCCAATACAACGGTAATGCCTACTACAGGGAGGTCGTGGGCTAGTGGGTGCCTATTGGAACCACTGGCGGCCTCTGTGGCTGTAGTTAGGGATGCACGTTACCGGGCCGGTGCAGGATTAGAACTCCAATCTTTCGAAAGGTTCCGTCACTGTCTAGCAAATCGGGTACTTCGGTATCGCGAGGCATGGATGACATGACTGCTAGAACGTGTCATGTGGGTACAGTGTACAGTCTCTGCAGAGATAAATAAACTAATCGATTAGCCGTGCTCACGGTCATGAGCAGCTTGGAAAGTATTATCAAGTATAGATTTTGGGTCTGGGTTGATTTCTGAAAAATGGGTTTTGAGGTTAGATTATGTTGGTCAGGTGTGTGTGTGGATCTTGGATTCGGATAAGGTGCAGGTGGTTGGTTGTTTTGGTGAAAGGAACGGTTGGATGGTTGATTTGGTTAATGGTTTATCTATTAATATTTGTTTGAAATGTTTTCTTCAGCTTCTTTTGTAAAAATGCGAATGTGAATCTATTATCATATTGCAAGCAAAATCTGCTTTGTGCTCAAAAGACTAGTGTAGAAACCTATTATTCATTGATTTAACCTACATTTTATATGTTTATATTCCATACACTAAAGTCTTGCGAGTACATACGTGTACTCACCGTTTGCTCTAACGGACTTTGGTCAGAAGGAGAAGAAGCAGGTAATGATGCAGATGTTCCAGGCAGTCGCAGATTCTCTGTTGGCCAGCGATTCATTTGAGGCTTAGCTGAGTTATCATCCCGGCCCGGTTGCACTGGGTGGAGGCACCTTGCGTGTTCTTCTTTTGGAGTTTCATTTGGCGTTGGAGGATTATTTTGGACTTGTGCCGTATGGCGAGACTTGTAAAGTTAAACTATTGTAATAACGTTACCTTTCATGTGTAATATATTTACTCTTGCATAGTTGGGACCTGTCTTGTATGACAACGCGTGGAGTCTTGGGCTCTTGATCCAGGGAACCAAGATACAATGCACGCGATTGCGGAAGCTTCGAGTTGGGATCAATCGGTTGGCATGTACACTCCTCACGAGTTTTGCCGATTAATTGGCCCCAAGCCGAGTCTGAGTCGGTTTAACGGTCGAGAGGCGTTACGGGTTGCATTAATCTTCGACCAATGCAACAAGAATGTCCTGCACCGCTAATCTGATTCCGGAGCCCCCACAAGAGGTGGTATCAGAGCTATGTTAAAACTGAAAGGATAAAGTAGATCGCTAGATAATAGAACTTAGGAATGAGTTTTCCCAGGTGAGTTATTTTAATTCAGTATTCTTAATTGTGAAATGGTAGAATGCTAGCCTTTTCCCCTCTATAGCTTCTTTTTCTGATTTCGAATCTTCAAAGTGAATTTCCTCTTAGCTGATTTTCAAACTTTGTTTTCTGGGACAGGAGTGAAGTAGAAAAATGGGATTCATTCTATTCCCTTTCTCACTCAAAACCTAATGATAGAGTTTGGGGAAGTCTTACCTATTCAACAGTTAGTTACTCGTTGTTTAAGGACAAGATTAAGGCTTCGGGCTATGGCTTTCGCAGTTGTTTTGTGTGGTAGTTGCTTGGTTTCCTCTTTTTTTTGGTTTGTCTCCGTTGAGGTTTTGCTAACTAGTTCTTTTCTTGCTTTTAGATGTCGGGGCGTTGGGAACCTCGTTTCTACACGCGTGCTATCCTAGAGGGTTACATTCGTGCCACCCTTTGGGAGATGATGCGCCGTGTTGGGTTCAGCTGAGCCACCAGAGTTCATGATCTCTAGCGCTGGACTTAGCCCGACATCCTCTCTTTTGTGGCGAGGTCACCATTCGAGGTCGTCTTGCGGGAGAGCGGACACGTCTCTACTATGGCACGACTCGAGTCCTCTCGCGGCGTTGCTAGATGGGGCGTATATGGCAATCCTTCGACTGCTGTTTGACCTTCCCGAGCTGTCGCAGATGTTTCCGGTTGTCCCTCTCGTGGCCGGATGGCCAGGCAAACCTCTATGCAGGTGAATCCATGAGATGGATTTAGTGGAAGCTTGGCAGGTTGGGTGCGTGCGGTGTTGGCAGTACTGCCGCTTCGGGGCGAGCTTACGGTCGCTCGCCGTCGTATTTCCGAGCTAGAGAGCCATATGGCACCGTTCGTCAACCATGGCTTCTTCACCACTGAGATGATCTACGGGGAGCACGATGAGCTTGAGCCGGCAGAGGAGCTTCCTCGCCCTTACGGATCCTACCGTCGGGTCTCCCGCAATGCCAGGATGTTCAGGCGAGGCGGCCACCGCCGTCGCGTCTCACCAGGCGCCCTAGAGCCTCGTCGAGTGCAGCACCGGGTCGTAACCTCGTCTTTGGCGGTCGTGAGTACGAGCTGATGTACCCGGTGGAGTCATCTACTTCTTCTGCAGCTCCAGGCCCTTCCGATGCTCCTGCCGAGAATGGTGGGGATGTGTAGACCTGGATTTTAGGAGTCCTCTGTGTAATAGGTAGTACTGAAGCTCGCTTTTGTCGTAGAATCTGGTGGCCGGGTGATGTACTTTTGCTGTACAGAGGTTAGGTGGGAACTTGTGTTAAGTGGAAGTGATGATGTAATATGAATCAACTGTAGCGCGCAAGGAAGTGCCTTGTTGTCATCCTTAAATCTATCGTGTATGCAGTCCTTTCGCTGCAATGCATGCTTCATTGCCTTGTATTGCTGCGAATCCTATTAAATGCATAGGAATCCTGCAGTAATCCCGTTGTGTCGTCTCATTTCTGGTATGTCACCTGTTGTTCACATTATTGAACCTTGTGTTAAACAGGATGCCGAGGAGACGGCCAGTCCGTGCGATTATGGCCGAGGGTACGGCGCGAGATGAACCGAACCCCTCACTTCGTGATCCGCCGCAGCAGGGATCTCATAGCCATGTTTCGCGGCATTCTAATGATCCAGTGGCGTCAGCACATGGACGTCAGGAAGCGCAGAGTGAGGAATTACCTCCTCCTCCGTCCATGGCCCAAATCGGTGATGCGACTCGTTTACTCGAGAGATTGGTGCGAAGTCGGAGAATCTGGGTGTCGTTGCTTTTGGAGGTGTGGCAGCGATGCAACCCCACACTTCGGTGGCGAGTTCCAACGGACTCGCCCACCGAATTTCTCCACGCCATCGATCCTTTGGACGCGACGACGGCTCCGCGACATTGAAGATAAACTTGAGTTGGCTAGATGCACGGATGATGAGAAAGTCCAAAGTATCTTGCACATTATCTCCAAGGAAGCGGCAAGAAGATGGTGGAAACGATTTTAAGACTATTTGCCCTGTTGGACAAGTTACCACTTGGGCAGATTTCAAAGAAGCTTTTAAATGCGATCCATATTCCCTCGGCTTGATGGAGATAAAGAAGAGGGAATTCTATAATTTGAAGCAAGGGTCCATGTCCGTTATGGACTATCTGCATAAGTTTAATTACTCGACTCGTTATGTCGATGAGATTCTGCGAGGCCCGAAAATCGCTTGGTTCCGGAGCATTTGAATGATGAAGTTAAACATTCGCTCGCAGCTCTTGATTTTCCAAATCTCCAAGAGCTAGTGGATAAAGGCGATTCGGGTGGAAGGCAGTGCAAAAGCGATTGCGGAAAATCAGCAGTGGCTGGCCCAAAAGCAGCCGTGCGGGCCCGTCAAGGTCTCGCCACGGGAAGGCTGTTAGTGTTCGACCCATCACTTCTCCTCCAAAACTTCAACGACTGTTCCTCGTGCCTCTCAATCTGCGGTTCAATCCCATAACCGCGGTGGCGATGCAAGGAGGACAGCAAAGGGTACGCCGCTTCGAGGCTTTGCATGTGGACAAAGTTGGCCATTTTGCCAATGTTTGCCCTCATCGTCGACCCCTACCGACTACTTGTCGATTCAAAGCGCTCGGTTCGTCCTCAAGCTCCTGTTAGTGGGCGTGGTGGTCATCGAGTTGGCCGGCGGGTTCTCGTTCTGCAGAGTCTGCTCGAGGTCGTCTTAATTTGGTAACAGCGGAGGAAGCAAGTAATGCACCAGATGTGGTCCTCGGTATGTTTCTTGTGCATTCAGCTCCTACTGTGGTTTTGTTTGATTCGGGAGCTTCCCATTCCTTTGTGTTTTCAAGGTTCGTTAAGGATCAAGGGATTAAGACTAGTTTGCTAGGCAATTACATGTTAGTTCATTCCCTGGCTCGATCCTTCGGGCTCAGTGTATTTGCCTAGGAGTCCCGATTGAGATTGAAGGAGTGCGATTTAGTGGAGATCTGATTCAGATCGATACACCTGGACTTAATGTAATCCTAGGGATGGATTGGTTATCTAAGAACCAAGGACGCATCGATTGTGCCGAACGTTCTATTTCCTTGGTGAATCCAGATGGCATCCAAATCAAATTTAACTCCAGCCCGTTATCGGTGCAAAAGCCCTCTCTTCATTCCTTGTCTATTCTTGATACGGGACAAGTACCGGTTGTCTGTGAGTATCCCGATGTTTTTCCTGAAGAATTGCCGGGATTGCCTCCAGACAGAGACTTGGAGTTCATTATAGATTTGCTACCTGGAACAGCACCAATATCCAAGCGCCCTTACCGGATGCCCTCGGATGAGTTGATCGAACTCAAGAAGCAACTCAAGGAGCAGCTAGCAAAGGGTTTTATCCGTCCTAGCTCTTTTCGCCATGGGGTAGTCCAGTGCTCTTCGTTAAAAAGAAGGACGGCAGTCTTCGCATGTGCGTCGACTATCGTTCGTTGAACGAAGTCACCATTAAAAATAAGTATCCCCTTCCGCGGATCGATGATCTGTTTGATCAATTGAGCGGAGCTCAAATCTTTTCTAAAATCGATTTGAGGCTTGGGTACTTCCAACTCAAAATCCGACCGGAGGACATTCAGAAAACTGCGTTTACTACTCGCTACGGATTGTACGAGTATACAGTGGTTTCCTTTGGTCTTACCAATGCCCCTACCACTTTCATGAATCTCATGAACAAGGTATTCATGGAATACCTGGACAAATTCGTGGTGGTGTTCATTGATGACATCCTCATCTACTCCGGAAGTGAAGAAATGCATGAGCTTCATTTGCGGTTAGTGCTCGACAAACTCCACGAGCACCAGCTTTACGCAAAATTCAGCAAGTGTGAGTTCTGGCTTAAAGAAGTTGCATTCTTAGGGCATGTTCTTTCTGGAGGTGGAGTTGCAGTTGATCCAAGTAAGGTGCAGGATGTAATTACTTGGGAGCAGCCACGGACTGTTCCTGAGATCCGAAGTTTTCTCGGTCTTGCCGGTTACTACCGACGGTTCATCGAGAACTTCTCCAAAGTCGCTAAACCGTTGACAGAACTACTCAAAAAAGAAAAGAAATTTGAGTGGTCATCAAGTTGTGAGGCAAGTTTTCAAGAGTTGAAGCGAAGACTCACCTCTGCCCCAATTCTTGTTTTGCCAGACATACATAAGAGCTTTGACGTTTTCTGTGATGCTTCGCGTCAGGGTCTCGGTTGTGTGCTGATGCAAGACGGCAAGGTGGTAGCTTATGCTTCACGACAACTGAAACCTCACGAAGCCAACTATCCAACCCATGATTTGGAATTGGCAGCGGTCATTCATGCTCTAAAACTGTGGCGTCATTATCTCATTGGAAACAGATGTGAGATATTTACCGATCACAAGAGCCTGAAATATTTCTTCACCCAACCAGATCTGAACTTGAGGCAGCGCAGATGGTTGGAGCTGATCAAGGATTATGATCTGGGAATCCATTATCATCCAGGCAAAGCTAATGTGGTTGCAGATGCCCTCAGTCGCAAACTGCACGCCATTAGTGCATCGACTTTTGTTAGTCAACCTCAACTGATGGATGAGTTTCGGAAACTCAATTTGGAAGTGGTTCAAGAAGGGTTTGTGGCGGCCCTAACCTTAGAGCCCACTTTTGAGTCCCAAATTCTAGCCGCGCAAATCGTTGATGAGAAAGTGGCTGAAATTAAGCGCAGCTTGAAGGAAAGCGCGCCTTCGGAGTTTTTGGAAAGAGCAGATGGGATGGTCATGCGTGGACGGCGATTGTACGTTCCGAATGACCAGGAGATCAAACAATTGATCTTGAATGAAGCTCACAATACTCTTCTTTCGATCCACCCTGGAAGTACGAAAATGTACCAGGATCTCCGTGTAAGTTTCTGGTGGCCTGGTATGAAAAAGGAGATCGCTGAATTTGTCGCTACTTGCGATGTGTGTCAGCGGGTGAAAGCGGAGCATCAACGCCCTGCGGGATTACTCCAGCCTTTAAAAATTCCAGAGTGGAAATGGGATGAAGCCGGCATGGATTTCATCACTGGTCTGCCGAAATCTTCAGGTGGCCATGACTCCATTTGGGTAATCGTGGATCGATTGTCCAAAGTGGCTCATTTTATTCCAGTCCATACCACCTACAATGGGCCTAAACTTGCAGAACTTTACCTGAATCACATAGTCCGACTGCATGGTGTTCCTAAGGTCATTGTGTCAGACCGTGGGACCCAATTTACGTCGCGATTCTGGAAAAATCTGCATGAACTCCTTGGTACCAAGTTGTTTTTCAGCACAGCGTACCATCCTCAGACTGATGGCCAAACTGAAAGAACTAACCAAGTCTTGGAGGATATGCTGAGAGCTTGTGTGTTGGCTTACAACGCAAAGTGGGAAAAATGTTTAGCTTTCGCTGAATTCTCCTACAACAACAGCTATCAGGCAAGTCTCCAGATGTCGCCATTCGAAGCACTTTATGGGAGAAAGTGCAGAACTCCTTTGTTCTGGTCTGAAGTCGGCGAAAGACAATTCTTCGGCCCTGCTGTAATCCAAGAAGCCGAAGATCATGTCAAGTTGATTCGAGACCGACTAAAGGAAGCTCAGTCGAGGCAGAAAAGTTACGCTGATACTCGTCGCCGCGAGCTGAGTTTTGATGTAGACAATTTCGTCTATCTCAAGGTGTCGCCGCTACGTGGCACTCGTCGTTTTCAAGTTCGTGGGAAATTAGCGCCGCGTTACGTCGGACCGTACCGCATTCTTGCGAGGAAAGGTGAAGTTGCTTACCAGATTGAACTTCCCCCTCAGCTATCCGAGGTACACGATGTATTCCACGTATCGCAGCTAAAGAAATGTCTTCGGAAGCCCACAGAACTTACCCCATTGGAAACGATTGATCTTCAGCCTGATCTATCGTATCACGAGCATCCGATCCAAGTACTTGAAGAAAAATTTGGCGCCTTACTGCTTAATCAAGTCATCGAATGCTCAAAATCCAGTGGAGTAATCATACCCAGGACGAAGCTACTTGGGAACGAGAAGATCGTCTTAGAATTGAGTTTCCCTCTTTCTTCGCAGAGTCTAGCTAATCTCGAGGACGAGATTATTCCAAGGGGGGTAGGATTGTAACGCCCGTGTTTATAATTAAGCTTAATTAGGCTAACTAGGTGTGGATTAGTGCTCTGTAAAGTTCCCAGGTTGAATTTGGAGTTATTTGCCTTTGAATTCGGTTTTGTCGTTTCGTTTGATTGTTTTCCCCGATTGGAGTCTCAGAATCCGAAATCGGGTGAAATCTAAAATCGTGAGAGCTAGATCCCAAGCCTAAGTTTTAAAACCTTTATTAGGACCCCTCGAACCTATTCCAATAGTCCTCAAGTTAGTTGATTGGAGAACCATCGCGAAAATTGTAAAATTCCCGAGTTTTCTGCTGCCGGGCGGCAGTACCGCACTTTTGCCTGCGGTACTACCGGCCGAGCGGCAGTACCGGCCGCTCCGGGCGGTACTGCCGGCCGTGCGACAAGTTTTGGTCCTGTGCTCGTGTTTATCTCTTTGCCTCGGTTTGCGTGCACGTCCCAGCTCTTTAATAACACCAGGGAGCATCTCCTCTCCCTCTCCTCTCTCATTTCTCCTCCTCTCCTCCTCCTTCTTCCTCTCCTCTTCCTTCTCTCTCTCCATTGGAGCTCTCTCCTCCTCCTCGCCATCTCCAGCCGGTTAGAGCTCTGGGAGGCCGAGTAGAAGCAGGAGCAAGGGTGGAGAAGCGTCTCCAAGCTGTCAAGGAGCTTCACAAGAGGTAGAGCTTGAAGCTAAACCTAAACCCTAGGTGCAGATGCAAACCCTAGCTCTTCTTTGACTTGTAATCGTTCTTTACGTCCTAGTTAAACTCTAGAAACCCTAGTTGTTGTGGTGCATAGTCGTTTTCCGAGTGGTTAAACCTAGGTCAAGGGTAGAAGAATCCTTCCGCGTGATCGAGTAGTTTCTGTAACCCTGATCTACGCTTCGTTGGACTCATTCGCTGCAAGGAGTCATTTCTGGAGTTCCGGAGTCCTTCCTCTCGGAACCCTAACTCCGGGAAGTCGAGAAATGACCTGCGGATGTTTTCTTAGAGCCTCGTAAGTCGTTTCTTGTGGGAGAATCGAGTTTGAACTCGATTCGGGATGAAAGTTGGATTCGGAAAGTATATTTAGGTTTTCGGGTAGTAGAAGTCAAATAGCGTATTTCGGAGGTTCCAATCAGTAGTTAGATCATGTAGGACCTTAGTGTTCTAGCGGGCCTAGTGCGCGTGTTGCGAAATCCGTTTCCCGAAGGATTTGCAAAAGTTGCACTCTGGGCATTCGGAGCGATTTCAAGTTCCGAAGTCCCAAAGCTCGCAAGTCTAGCGCACTTAAGTCCCTAGAGTAGTAGAGAACCCGTTGCCGCGATGAAACTCGAGTTTCGACACCCTCTGGGTCGAAATCCATTTTCGCGCCGGTATCGGGAGAGAAAGGATCCGAAAAGTGAGATTTTGAGCAATCGAACTCGAAACTTGACGAAACCTGCGTGAATAGGTCCCATGGGTCCCCAGGAACCTATCCATGCACTTACGTCGAAGTTCCGAAGTCTTTTGGGCGAAATCTCAATTTTTGGGATTTTGGACTCGGGGAGAGCGGCACTACCGCTGGTGTGAAGGCGGTACTGCTGGAGGGTTCGGCTCTACCGGGTTTAGAGCGCCGGTAGTTATTTTCCAGAGAGCGAACAATTTCGGTTTCTCGACCAGCGGCACTACCGGAAATCCAACCAGATTACTCGTGAGCGGCACTACCGCCCAATCAACAATGCATCGCTGAGCCTGCAGGAGAAAATTTAGAATTTCTTTTTCCGTCTAGGTTCTCGTTTTCGTTTTCGCTTCTTTTCGGATTTTGATTGCTTCTTCGCCTATTTTGATCGATGATTTTGGGTCTCGTTGCTTTTAGGTAGAGCGTGAAGGCGCTTGAGCGTCGCCGACGATCCCGACTATGTCCGGAGACCGATTTCACCGAAGAGCAAACAGGCAAGCGCCTCCTTGACCATTTCCAATCCCATATTTGCAAATTCTTACTTTTGATTGCCAAAACTACTATGCATGCTCATAAGTTTACTAAAAGTGATAATTTGTGGGAAGCAATAGTTAAGCTGAAAATTGTTGGATTACCTCAATCTAATCTGAATATGCAATCCTTGATAGACTTAAGAATAATTTAGACACATTAGTAAGTGTCAGAGGGTATTAAAGAATAATAGTTGCATATGCTTAGTTCAGCAATAGAATTGGTTGCAGGAGATCATGACGTTCTTATTCATAAACTCCTGGATCTATAGGATGGGTGAAGGGTGTTAGGTTGGAATTGGAGATTTTGGGGTTTTGTTGGAAAAACATGGAGAGTTTAGACCGGGCGAGATGTTTGGTGGTTCGGAGTTGGTGGTATTTGACCGGGTAATGGTTCCGGTTGGTAGGCTGGTTTCAGGTTCGGATTGGTTGTCAGGCCGTTGGCTGGTTTGGAGTGGTTTGGTCTGAGTTGGTCCCTTGCTATGGGGATATTGAAGGCTAGTGTGTGCTCGGTGGGGCCGCTAGTGTCGATCCTCTGTGGCCATAGCAAGTGGGTTTGGAAGATCTCGCCTGAGTCACCCTAAGGACCGAACTTGGTGCTATTTACTGGGTATAATTCGTGCAACCACATGTGCCAGTATGGGATGGCCTCAGCCTAGTACGGGGAAAAGGGATCTGACCCTGCATTATTGGAGGGCAAAGAGGATTGGATGCACCTGTGGTGTCGGTGCATTCTAGGGACTTTCTTGTCGAGGCATCGAAGGAAAGTTTACCCAATACAACGGTAATGCCTACTACAGGGAGGTCGTGGGCTAGTGGGTGCCTATTGGAACCACTGCGGCTGTGTGTGGCTGTAGTTAGGGATGCACGTTACCGGGCGTGCAGGATTAGAACTCCAATCTTTCGAAGGTTCCGTCCTTTGTCTAGCAAATCGGGTACTTCGGTATCGCGAGGCATGGATGACATGACTGCTAGAACGTGTCATGTGGGTACAGTGTACAGTCTCTGCAGAGATAAATAAACTAATCGATTAGCCGTGCTCACGGTCATGAGCAGCTTGGAAAGTATTATCAAGTATAGATTTTGGGTCTGGGTTGATTTCTGAAAAATGGGTTTTGAGGTTAGATTATGTTGGTCAGGTGTGTGTGTGGATCTTGGATTCGGATAAGGTGCAGGTGGTTGGTTGTTTTGGTGAAAGGAACGGTTGGATGGTTGATTTGGTTAATGGTTTATCTATTACTATTTGTTTGAAATGTTTTCTTCAGCTTCTTTTGTAAAAATGCGAATGTGAATCTATTATCATATTGCAAGCAAAATCTGCTTTGTGCTCAAAAGACTAGTGTAGAAACCTATTATTCATTGATTTAACCTACATTTTATATGTTTATATTCCATACACTAAAGTCTTGCGAGTACATACGTGTACTCACCGTTTGCTCTAACGGACTTTGGTCAGAAGGAGAAGAAGCAGGTAATGATGCAGATGTTCTAGGCAGTCGCGATTCTCTGTTGGCTGACGATTCCGCTGGGGCTTAGCTGGGTTATCATCCAGCCAGTTGCCTGGGGGTGGAGGCACACTGCGTGTTCTTCTTTTGGAGTTTCCGCTGGCGTTGGAGGATTATTTTGGACTTGTGCCGGCTGTAAGCCGAGACTTGTAAAGTTAAACTATTGTAATAATGTTACCTTTCATGTGTAATATATTTACTCTTGCATAGTTGAGACATGTCTTGTATGACAACGTGGAGTACTTGGGCTCTTGATCCAGGAACCATACAATGCACGCGATTGGAAGCTTCGAGTTGGGATCAATCGGTTGGCATGTACACTCCTCACGAGTTTTGCCGATTAATTGGCCCCAATCCGAGTGCAGTCGGTTTAGCAGTCGAGGAGGCGTTACGGGTTGCATTAATCTTCTTCGACCAATGCAACAAGAATGTCCTGCACCGCTTAATCGATTCCGAGCCCCCACGATAACGGACTAGGTTTGGGTGTGGGGCTGGTAAAGGGCTCCCCACCAGCCCTTGGGACGTCCACCCCTGCCCCATGCGCCCCTAACCCTAGCCGCCACCCTTCCTCCTCCCTCCACCTCCTAGCCGCCCCATCTCTTGCCCCCATGGCGCCCCCATTGCTCCCCATTGCACACCACCTCTCCTCCACCCCCCTTGCTGCCCTAGGGTGACCTCCCCACCCCTGCATCCTCATGGATCCATCCGAGGAGCGAGGAGCGAGGAGCGAGGAGCGAGGAGATCGATTGGAGTTTTCGTGCGTCGGGCAAAGGTATGATCATGGGGCTCCTCGGGGATGAGCTAGGTACTGTTATTAGGGAGTTTATCACGTTTTTAGATCAATTGGTGGTGCTGGATTTGAGTAATTTGGGTTAGATCTAGATGTTGCCACGTTTCTGTTTTCGGGCAGATTGAGCAGTCGAGCTAGGGTTCGCGTTTTCGCCAATTTAGAATCCGAATCTTGTCGTACATATGTTGAGAAAGTTGTAGATAATTTAATTATATTTCCGTGGATATAAAGAAAGTTAAATTCCGCCTAGCCGTTTAAAAGTTATGGCTGTTTTACCGAGCGTGTTAAAATCTGTGACGTAATTGGAACAGATCACGGTAATCTGTAGATTAGATGACATTAGAGTCCGAATCAGTCTTTCCCAATACCTAGAGAAAGTTGGGAAATTTCCTAAGCTACGCGAGGATGTACTCGTTTAATTGATTCGGAGTCCCAGAACTCAAGTTATGCTTTTTGCAAGGCTGCTATCCCGTCGGGATAGAACCTCTGTTTTTAGGTTTTGCGAGTAGTGGGCAATGTCGGGTTAGATGGGGTTTTGCGTACTGTTTTGTGGGCATGATTGTGAGTGTGTGATGCCTATGTGCAGGTGGTGTGACACCGGGAGTGCCCTCGACTTCCCACAAATCCGTCGCCCGCGGTTGAGGCAAGTGTGTTGTAATGTATAGCGGATTGTAGGTTGCTTGTTGATATTGGATGAAAGATTGAATACTTGCTATGATCACTTGCCTTGCTTGCTGTTTTCCAATGATATATTGAGTATGATTATCATGATATGATGCTATGTGTCTATACTTATCATGATTCGATGCCATGTGTAATATTTGTCATGATGAGATGCCATATGTTTATGTACATGTGAAATATGATAATTGGCATAGTTGCATGCATGACATGAGATGGGGCGAGGGCGGTGAGAAAGTCATTAACTAATCCGGGAAAGGCCGGTGAGAAAGTTATGACTAGTCCGGAACGCCATTGAGTAAGACATACATCGTGATTCCATTCACGTGGTGAATGGAAGCGAGGAGTAGGCACCCTCCATCTTCGGGATGGAAGGGGGGAGAGGGTGCACACCGACGGGTGTGTACTCAACCATACCGGTATGAGTTTCCAAGGAGATATGAGCATAACATTGCATTGCATTGCATTGCAATACATATTTAATGATGATGATGTTGTTATGTGCTCAAGTATGAGATGTTATATGTGATGTAAGGTATTATTGTCTTGTAAATGATCTTGTTGTCCATTACAATATGTTTGCTGAGTTTTCGAACTCACGCTTGTGTTTTATGTTGTTTTTAGGTACTTTGAGATCGGCATGCGGGAAAAAGGGGTCTAGCTACACTTCTACACGTAGCTCCACCATCATAGTCCATAATTAATCACTTGGAGACATGATATTAAGAGTTGTGCCATAAACTTAATGTAGGGTTTAATTTAGCATGCTTGTGATTCCTTATTTGCTTGGTTATAGCTTATGAAGTGGTTGAGCATGCTTTTATTGGCGTAATTTGATGATATATCCATTTATGTTGATGTTTTATTTGTCGTGTGCTATGACATATCTTGCCATGATATTGATATTGTGTTAATTCATGTTAAAACAAAGGAGATGCTGCCGAAATCTCGGTTTTTAGCATGTGCGCCTTTGCTGGAATTTATGTTTAATTGTGGTATTTAGATGTTGTTTAGCTTATGTTTGGTAGCATTCAGGCATATTAAATGCCGGGGTGTTACAGTGTGTGTATCGGCTGGACCGCCAACATGGAGAGGATCATGAAGGCTCAGGCGCGGTTCTGCAAGGTAATTAAGGAGGGCTCGGTGACAAGGTTGAGAAGTTGGTTGTCTCCGACCGTGTGGTGGACTCGCCGTGATGTTTCGTGACCGGCAAGTACGACTGGAAAACAGCAGGCTGCCGTGTCCGAGTTGTTTCCGAGACGCAAGCAGTGTTCAAGTCAATGAAGAATAGGAAAAGGATTCCTGTTCTCTTGTCCTTTAAATAGGGGTTCTAGGTGTTTAGAATCCATCAATCAATCAAGCAAACAATTGTTCAATCAAGCACAAGGTGCAAAGAAGACCTTGTATGCTCTATTAGTTTGTTTAGAGTTTTCTAATCATTGAAGATTAGAAGATTTTTGGTGTCATCTTGTTGAAGATGGTTTTGGAATAAAAAGATAAGTTTATACAATATTCTCTTATTTTTTTTCGCTTTGATTCTTGTTTAGAAGGTTTGTTCGATTTTTGATAGAACTAGTTTTGATTTTTGTTCGACTTGTCTCGCTAATTAATCTAGGGTTTTGATCTCGATGATATTAGATATTCTTCCGCTATTTAGGGGTCTTTAATTTTCCGAAAGAAATAGTTGAATTTTATTCGGCATCTATTCACCCCCCTCTAGTTGCCTACTCGGTCCTACAAGTGGTATCAGAGCAAGGCTCTACTAATCCATCTTAACAGGTGATTAGTAAACGGTAAGTTATGGCAACAGAGAAATACTCAAACAAGCCGCCAATCTTTGATGGCACAGACTCCCCCCACTGGCGGATCCGGATGACTGCATATCTTCAAGCTCAAGGTAACGTGATTTGGCGCAAGGTAAAAATTTCGTACGAGCTTCCTTCGAATGATGATATTGATAAAATCGAGTTTGAAAAAGATGTTGAAAACAATAATAGAGCTAGAAACATATTGCTTCAAGGACTTGTTAGAAAAGAATTCGATAGAGTCTGTCATTTACTCACTGCTCATGAAATTTGGAAATCTCTTCAAGATTATCATGAGGGTACTGACTCTGTAAAAGAAGCTAGGCAAGATCAATTTAAAAAGGAATACACTAGATTTGAAATGAACTCTGGAGAATCTCTAGATGATTGTTTTGCTCGCTTTAACAGAATCTTAAACAATCTTAGAGCTGTAGATGTAAAGTACACTGACTCTGAAAATGCTAGACATTTCCTATCATCTCTTGATCTTAAAATCTGGCAAATGAAAGTGACTGCTTTTAGGGATCTTGATCGTCCGATCAAGATCGAACGGTCCAGATGGACCGAGTAGTTTTTCAACGCGTGAGGTTGGATCCGATCTGGACCGTTGATTTTCAAATCAACGGACCAGATCATGCCACGTGCCCAGTAGTTGGACCGTCGCGGTCAGCTCAGTCAGCCGCGGTCGCCGCTGACGTCACGCGTGACGTCAGCGTGGGACCCACGCGTCAGCGGCTCAGCCGAACCGCACCATGACGTCACCGCTGACGTCACGGTGGGGCCCAGCTGTCAGCCGTCCCTCAGCCGAGCATGATGACGTCACCGCTGACGTCATTCGATGGGGCCCACATGTCAGTGGGACATGTTCTCGTGGACCGGGTCCACGGTGGACCCAAACCGAACCGTGGACCACGTCCATGGACCGGCTGATGCAATAAATCGATTTTTCAATAGAAAAATAATTCGGTGGAAAATCAAAATCCACGCTGATGTCATGCTGACGTCATTATTCGGTTTTTCAGTATAAAAATAAATGAATTAATTCGGATTATTGATTTATTTGAATTTTGAAACTTCAAACGCTTATAACTTTTGCAATTTAACTCCGATTTGAGTGATTCAAATTTCTAAATTTTTATAAAATTGATATTTACCTAATAGTAAATTTTATTTAATTTTTGGACCAAAGTTTTCCTCTGTAATATTATTTAATTGATTATTTAAACTTTAAACGCTTGTAACTTTTGCGTTTTAACTTCGATTTTGCCAATTCAAATTCCTAAAAATTCATAAAATTATGCTCTCTCTGTTTATGGACTTCATTTGGATGTTTAAACACTTTTTGTCTACTATTTATTTATTTATTTATTTATTTATTGCTATTTGCACGCTTTACGAGTAGACGTTGAAGTGCCCGAAGGCTTCGAAGGTGAAGTGTTGACCCAGGAGCAAGCTCTAGACCAAGAACAAGTACTCTTTGAAGGCAAGTCGTGCTTTGACCATGTTGATACCATTTTCAAATTAATTTGGTTTAAATTATTGCATGCTAGTTTAATTAGAAAATGCTTTATTTAATTATGGGAAATTAGATAAATGCCAAATTGCTGTATGACACCTTGGTTAATTAAATATGTGCCATGACCCCCTTGTCACCCTAGTTGAGGATTATTAGTGGGATATTATTAAATTGCCTACATGGGTAGTTAGACCGATGTAGTATGCCTAGCCTTGCCACGTGAAATACTTTGGACAATCAAATGCTAATTTTGACTTAATGAGATACTGCACCTGTTTTGAAAGAAGTATCATGTGTTATGATTGTTGATGGCACCTGGTGCATGGTAATCAACTGGGGGTTTGATAAATAGATTTTGACCAGGGCATGTGGCAAGAATGATCGGGTGGGCCAGTTGTGGCACCGGGAGCGTTGATTTGGTTCTTCGGGTAGTCTTGCCCTGGTCACCCTAAGGACTTAACCTTGCAAGCCTTTGAACTGAGTCAAACGTGCAACCACATGTCTGTAATGGGACGGACCTAGTTGATTAAGTTGCTAATAACGTACCTGTGGGACCTCGGGGTATCAACTATACCCTTTGTGTAGTTGTACGGGGGAGTGTACCGGGGCTGCGGCCAGGTACCCATCTAACGGTGGATTGGCCTAAACTTCGCCTTCGCTAAAGGAAGGGTTAGTGTGCAATCACCGGGGAGGACCACTTGTGCTGTTAGAAGCTTCCGAAAGACTTTGTTACGGATACTCGCCTTTGTGGTGTTTGGCTGTATCTTGTGGGTAAAGTGTATAATCTCTGCAGAGTGTAAAATCTATTCGAATAGCCGTGTCCGCGGCATTGGACATCGCTCGGGAATTACAGTCAAGGGTTAGACTTTCTTGAAAATAACTTGGACTTGAAAGGTTGGGTTTGGTTTAATAGTGATGTTGATGGAAATGTGGATTAGGATTGGAAAAGATGTTTATTTAATTCCTGGAAAAGTTATTGCTTCTTAAACTTGTTTCTACTGCTTTCGAATCTACTTATGTTAATTGTCAAATGCTGTTTTACTGCAATTATACCCTGAGCTACTTCTTTGTACTAAGCCATGCATGTAGTATATTAGTTTGCATTCGGTGCATGACTTGCTGAGTACCAAGTACTCACCCTTGCCACAATACAACACTAGTTGAAGAAGAGTCTACACCAGCTTTGGAGGAGGAGCTCCAAGAGGAACCGTCTAAGTAGGGAGCGAGCCCAGTCAGTTGCTTGTGGTATACTGGATGGCGCCACGAAGTTATCTTATTTTCCGCTGCTGTTATTTCTCTTTTATTAAGTTATCGCCCTGCGTGGCGTATATTTGTTACTTGACCTTAAGGTCGGGCAACCAGCTTGGTTAACTATTTAAGGTACCTTATTATTTCGTTGAGTATGATTGTGATATTTACCAATGTTGAGACTGTGTGCACTAGCGTGTTCCTGGACTAGTGCTGAATACACAGAGGGTCCGAATTTGCAAATTCGGGTCCCGACAGAGGTGGTATCAGAGCCATACTGACTGTAGGCTCACCCATAGTTTGAATGGTCGTAGTGAGGATAAAACCTATTTTCTAAAGATAAAATTTGCCAAGATAATGAATGAATTCTCGACTTACCCCTTTCTTTCTTGTTCATACCCCTTGCTGAGTTCTTTTTGTCTTCCACTTCGATTTTAAAATATTGCTTTCTTACGGGAGCGTCTTTTGACAGATGATGATGAAGAACAACTATGCTGAGCGTGAAGGAGGTTACGCTGCCGAGTTGTGGCGTATACTTCAGTTTCTTGGAGGTTTTGAGAGGCCGCTCTACCGAGGGACTACACTCGTGCAGGCAGGAATGGTCATAGGATGGGACGTCAGGATCATGGTGTATGCCCGAGAGAAGACGAAGTTCAGCCGCCCTTTCCACTTCACCGCCAGGAGGTCTACCTTTGAGATGGGAATCCAGGAGGTGTCACGTCGAGCAATGCAGCAGATCGCTCGCACCTACTCCAGGGAGCTGGAAGGCACAGTATTCCGTCACCACCCACGCCGGGACAGCAGAGCTCAACGGAAGCAGATAGAAGATGAGGATGCTACCGTCACTCACTTAGCCAGATTCATCGCCGCTCAGGAGGAGCTTATCGATGACACAGTCCAGGAGTTGAAGAAGGCTCGCGAGCAGGTTGAGGAGGAGAAGAAGCACTTAGGGTGCGTTTGGTTGCCTGCATGGTGCTTGAATCGCATGAGTGGATGCAACTGTATCTGTTAGACACATGTTTGGTTTCATGTTCATCCTGGCCAGGTGGATGCAATTGCACCCACTCATACAGGATGGAGAAAACACAGAAATTGGGCTTCTCTCTAATGCAGGCCGGTGAGATGCACAAACAAGCAACCAAACAACTTAACTTGCATCCACTCAGTCAGACCAAGGCTGGCCTGGATGGCTCATACGAAACAAGCTAGGATGATACAGGTAACCAAACACACCCTTAGAGAATGCTCGTGAGTACGTCACCTATGCTGCGGAAAGGATCTCAGAGCTGGAGACCGCACTGTATGGACAGGGCCCCGATCCAGTGTTGGAGTTGGGCGCCCCAGAGCCAGAGGAGGACCCAGAAGAGGTGCCACCTGCACCCGCGCCATAGCCACAGCAACAGCCAGATCCAGAGCCAGAGGAGGACGCCGCATCGTCAACCACAGCTGCAGTTGCAGGGCATGGCGATTGTTTCGCGACTATGCCACCGTACCCGCCCCGAGGAGGCAGTGGAGGTTTTCTTGACGAGTGAGCGTAGGCGTTGAGGTTGAGACTCCTTCGTCGAGTCGTATTATAGAATAAGAGTCACCCCTTTAGGCGTTAGACTCCAGTAAGAGTCGATTTGGTTTTTCATTGCTTGTTGAGTGTGCAGTATGTGTTGCAAGGCCCTTAGGCATTGTGAGCAAGCATACCAAGTTATTATTATTAAATAATAAAGTTGGACTTTTGAGTTACACATTTTCCCCGCATAAGTTTCCCTACTTCTTGTCTATTCTTGTTCCCTCTCATCTCTGAAACCTTGGAGCAATCGACAGATGGTGAACACCCGCGGAAACCTTGGAGGCAATGGAAGTGGTTCTCGCCCAGCTGAGAACCCCAATGATGGAGCACCTGCACCCCAACCAGCACCGCCAGTTGACATGCAGAATTTTGGAGCTTTTCTTGCTGCACAGACCCAGTTGATGCATGCGATGATGCAGTAGATTACCGCCCACGCCACTGCTAATCAGAATAATCAAGTCAATCAGGGACAACGCCAGAATTCAAGACTGTCAGAGTTCATGAGGACTCATCCACCCACTTTCTCTGGGAATGCCAATCCATTGGAGGCCGATGATTGGCTAAGGTCAATAGAGAGGAAGCTACACATTGTTCAATGCATGGGAAATGAGAAGGTACTCTATGCTTCTCATCAGTTGGAAGGGACCGCCGCAGAATGGTGGGAGAACTTCTGCGCCACGCGGGAGAACCCTCAGGACATCACTTGGGAGGAGTTTACCGCCGCATTTCGTCAGTATCACGTGCCCGAAGGAATTATGGACCTCAAGAAGGAGGAGTTCAAAGAACTGAAGCAAGGTAATCAGCTAGTGGCCGAATACCTGAATAAGTTCACACAGCTTGCACGTTACACATCTAAAGACGTAGCGACAGATAAAGCCAAACAGTCTCGCTTTATGAAGGGACTTAACTCAGATCGCAGTGGGGTGATCACCCACACCTTTCCAGATTTCCAGGAGCTTGTGAACAAGGCGCTCATTCTTGAAGATAAGCGCAAGGAACTGGATGAGAACCGGAAGCGAAGGATGCAACAGCAGGGATCGCGTCAGGGAGCGCAGCAACGCTTGAGGGTTGCACCAAATCAGTTTTTTAGATTCCAGCCGCAGAATGCAACGAGGACACCGTCACCAGCGCCAAGACCCGTCAACCAAAATTATCAGACCCCAGCTCCAGCCAGAAACGCTGCTTCAGGCAGTCAACGGGGGACAGTGAGACGCTGCTACACTTGCAACGAGCCAGGGCACTTCTCCAACAGTTGCCCTAAGAAGACAGCAGGAGTGACCCTAGTCCGCTTCAATCTGGGATCCACGCTAGCCAGGACGCCTGCACCCGGAGCCAACCGCGGGACAGCACAGCCAGGAGCCACGCCCCAAACCGTAGTGAGAGGCTGAGTCAACCATGTCACCGCAGAGGCACTCCAGAATGCCATGGACGTTGTGCTGGGTAAGTTACTTGTCAACTCCGTACCTGCAACAGTTTTGTTTGACTCTGGAGCTTCACATTCGTTTGTTTCTCAAGGCTTTGCTGCTAAAAATGATTTGGAGATTGCAAGACTTAAATGCATGCTTTTAGTTCAAACCCCTGGTTCCGAACACCGAACTAAAGTAGGATGTTCTGGGGTGAGAATATTAATAGATGGGGTAGAATTCCTAGCGAACCTTATTATATTGGAAACCCAGACCTTAGATGTTATTTTGGGAATAGATTGGTTATCCAAGCACAAGGCTGTGCTAGATTGTGGACGAAGGATTATTTCAATTGAGAGCCCGTGCGGAAGGAAAGTGGAATTTCAAGCCATCGCCGTTAGAGATGGGCAGATGATGGTTAACAGTGCGAAGGCGATCAGCATAGAAGTTGTCTCAGTAGTGAATGAGTATCCAGATGTTTTTCCTGAAGATCTACCTAGTATGCCGCCAGACAGAGACATATAGTTTGTGATAGAGCTTGTACCCGGCACAGCGCCGATAGCGAAGAGACCTTATCGGATGTCCACCGAAGAATTGGTAGAGATGAAGAAACAGCTTGAAGAGTTAATGGAGAAAGGATTTATCAGACCGAGTTCGTCGCCATGGGGAGCGCCAGTTCTGTTCGTCAAGAAGAAGGATGGAAGTTTCAGGATGTGCATTGACTACCGTGCACTCAATGAAGTCATCGTGAAGAATAAATACCCGCTACCCAGAATCGATGATCTGTTCGACCAGCTGAGAGGAGCCGAAGTTTTCTCCTAGATTGATCTGAGATCGGGATACCACCAGTTGAAGATCCGATCAGAGGATATTCTGAAGACCGCGTTTTCGTCCAGATACGGACAATACGAGTTTACAGTTATGTTCTTTGGTTTGATGAATGCGCTAGCCTATTTCATGAATATGGTGAATAAGGTGTTCATAGAATATTTGGACAAGTTTGTGGTTGTGTTCATAGATGATATCTTAGTCTATTCCAAGACAAAGGATGAACATGCAGAGCACTTGAGGCGAGTTTTGGAAAAGCTGAGGGAACAGCAACTTTTCGCCAAGTTCAGCAAGTGTGACTTTTGGAAGGACAAGGTGGAGTTCCTCGGACATGTAATGACCACAGAAGGAGTCGCCGTTGACCCGAGCAAGGTGGAAGCTGTGTTACATTGGGAGCAGCCGAAGACCGTGACCTAGATTCGTAGTTTCCTTGGTATGGCAGGTTACTACCACCGCTTTATTGAAGGCTCTTCGACAATTGCTAGACCTCTCACGCAATTGCTAAAAAAGGAGAAGAAGTTTGCATGGACGCCGGAATGCGAGAAGGGTTTTCAAGAGCTGAAGAAGCGATTGACATCAGCCCCGGTGTTGGTTCTACCGGATGTTAATCAGAGCTTTGATATTTATTGTGATGCATCGCGCCAAGGACTTGGGTGTGTCTTTGTCTCGAAACGGAAAGGTAAAGCTTATGCATCAAGGCAGTTGAGGCCGCATGAGGAGAATTATCCAACGCATGACCTAGAGCTAGCTGCCGTAGTGCATGCTTTGAAGTTATGGCGTCACTATTTGATCGGGAACAGATGTGAAGTATACACGGACCATAAGAGTCTTAAGTACATCTTCACCCAATCAGACCTGAACATGAGGCAGAGGAGATGGTTAGAGTTGATCAAGGATTATAATGTTGGAATCCATTACCATCCCGGAAAGGCCAACGTGGTGGCTGATGCCTTGAGTAGGAAGAGCCATACTGTGAACTTGTTGATAGCCACGAGTCAGGATGAGCTATGTGAGGATTTCCAGAGAATGCAGATTGAAGTAGTACCAGAAGGATTCTTGGCCGCATTAGAAGTGAAGCCTACCCTGGAGGATCAGATTCGAGAAGGACAGAAGGACGATGACAAGATCCGCAGGATTAAGTCCAAGATGGATGAAGGCAAGGCAAAAGACTTCAGACTGGACGAGCAAGGCACTGTATGGTTTGTAACACCCCAAAATTTTGCTTTTCTTAAATTCATGTGTGATTTGGCACTTTGGTGAATTTTTGGAATTTTCTGGAATTTATTTGGATTTATTTGGAATTTATTTGAATTTATTCCATTTTGAAATAATTAAAGAATTTAATTTTGCAAATAAAATTTTATTGGAAATATTTTATTTGAGTCCAAAATGTTCCAAAATATTTTCCAGAATTTTTCTGGAATTTTTCTGAGTATTTTGCTATTTTTAATGAATTAAATGAATTTCTGGGAAATATTTTAATTATTAAATCGCTGGAAAATGTGAGTGGGTTTGTACTGTTCATCCGACCGAGCCCGAGTCAGACTCGAGTTCGAGTCCGACCCGAGCCACATGACTCGACCGAACCAACTCCAAAACCTAATCGATCCCAACCGTTGGATCAAGATCCAACGGTTAGGATTTCCCCGTACCGCTTCGGTCGAATCCGGCCCAGATCCGATCGCGTCCACGCGATCGTGGCCGTTGATCGTGCCACGTGGACGGCTGTGCATCGTCGTCTCCGCCCGAGTCCGAGTCGGACTCCGCCGCCGCGCCCGCCGCCGTGGAGAACGAGGTTTCCGTCTCAGGCACGAACGCCGAGGCTATTTAAAGCCCGGGTCACGCCCCGAGGTTGCCCTCTTCCGTGCGCACCCGTGTTCCCGAGCCATCTTGCCTGAGCCGTCGCCGCTGCTTGCCGTCACGAGCTCGCGGAGTTAGAATCTGTTTCGCCAGCGGTTAAAAGCCGATCCCGCCATTGTCCGTCCTCCGCCACCGAAACGCAGATCTAGGACCCCCAGAACGAGACGCACCCGAAGAGACCTTTCATCTCGCCGGAGCGTGCCCGGAACGCCGAGACCGTGGTCATCGTCTTCATCTCCGGCCAAGCTAGCGCCGCCGTGAAGCCATCGCCGACCCCGAGCTCCACCAACCGTCCGATCAAGATCCAAGGGCTCAGATCGCGCCACGTCACCTTCGGTGAGTTCCGTTGAAAATCCTAGATCTAATCTCAACCGCTGGATCTAGATCCAACGGCTTAGGTCGTGCCACGTGAGCAGGAACCGCACCAGGCTAGATGGATGCGGGCCGTTAGATCAAGATCCAACGGCCCGAATCAACCCGCGCGCCCCAAGCACTTGAGGCCCAAATCAATCCTAGCCGTCGGTTTTCAAACCAACGGCTACGATCGTGCGTGTCCAGGAGCCGAACCGCCCGCGCCACGGGCGTGCAGCGTGGAGTCAGCGACACGCGGGGCCCGCGTGTCGAGGGCCCACTGTCGGCGGCCGTGGCCGTAGTGGTAGAGCCCACGGTGGACCGAGCCGAGACCGTCTTGCGGTCCGTGGACCCAAGGCCACGCGTCGTCACCCGATTGGTCCACGTGTCCCTGCTGACGCAATAATTAATTTCCGAAAAAGAAAATGATTTATTAATTCGAAATAATGATTTCAGATTTTGTTTCAAACTTCAAACGCTTATAACTTTTGCGTTTCAACTCCGATTTGAGTGATTCAAATTTATAAATTTGTATAAAATTGAGATCTACCTAAATATGAATTTTATTTAATTTTTGGACTAAAGTTTTTCTCTGCAAAATTATTTAATTGATTATTTAAACTTTAAATAATCATAACTTTTGCATCTTAACTCCAAATTTGACGATTCCAGTTTCTAAAAACTCATAAAATTATGTTCTCTCTGTTTATGGATTTTATTTGGATGTTTGGACACTTTTTGCCTATTGTTTATTTGTGTATTTGCTATTTGCACGCTTTACGAGTAGACGTTGAAGTGCCGGAAGGATTCGAAGGAGAAGTATTGACTCAGGATCCAACTCAAGACCAAGAACAAGTACTTTTTGAAGGCAAGTTGTGCTTTGACCATGTTGATCCTATTTCGAAATCTATTTTGATTTAAACTATTGCATGCTAGTTCAATTAGAAAAATACTTTGTTTAAACATGGGGGTTAGATAAATACCAATTTGCTGTATGACACCTTGATTATCTAAGTATGTGCCATGACCCCTTGTCACCCTAGTTGTGGATTACTAGTTGGACATTAGTAAATTGCCAACATGGGTTTAGACCGTTGTAGTATCTTTGCTTAGACACACTTTCGTGCTCATAACATGATTTTGGATAATCAAATGTTAATATTGACTTAATGATATATTGAACCTGTTTTGGAAAGGTATCATGTGATGATGGCACGTGGTGCATGGTAATCAACTGGGGTTTGATAAACAGTTCTCGACCGGGGCATGTGGCAAGAGTAATCAGGTGGGCCAGTTGTGGCATTGGGAGTGTTGATTTGGTTCTTCGGGTAGTCTTGCCCTGGTCACCCTAAGGACTTAACCTTGCAAGCCTTTGAACTGGGTCTAACGTGCAACCACATGTCTGTAATGGGACGGACCTAGTTGACTAAGTTGCTAATAACGCACTGTGGGACCTCGGGAGGTCAACTACACCCTTTGTGTAAGTTGTGCGGGGAGCGTCTGGCCGAGGCCAGGTACCCATCTAACGGTTGATTGGCCTAGACTTCGCCTTAGCGAAGGGAAGGGTTAGTCTTGCGCAATAACAGGGAGGACCACTTGTATTGTTAGAAGTCTCGAAAGACTTTGTTACTGAACTTCGCCTTTGTGGTGTTTGACTGTATCTTGTGGGTAAAGTGCATAACCTCTGCAGAGTTTAGAATCTATTCGAATAGCCGTGTCCGCGGTATTGGACATCGCTCGGGAATTACAGTCAAGGGTTAGATTTTCTCAAAAACAACTTTGGTTTGAAAAGTTGGGCTGGACTAATAATGAAGTTGATGGAAATGTGGTTTAGGATGGGAGAGATGTTTACCAAACTTCTTGAAAAGTTATTTATGTTTTACTTATTTCTCGCTTCCGAATCTACTTATATTACTTGTCCAATGCTTTTTACTGCAAATATACCTTGAGTTATTCCTTTGTACCAAGCCATGCATATAGTATATTAGCCTGCATTCTGTGCATGACTTGCTGAGTACCAAGTACTCACCCTTGCCTCAACACAACACCAGTTGAAGAGGAGACTACGCCAACTTTGGAGGAGGAGTTCCAAGAGGACCCGTCTACTTAGGGAAGCGAGCCCAGTCAGTTGCCTGTGATATACTGGATGGCGCCAGGATGTTACCTTATTTGATTTTCCGCTGCTACTATTTCTCTTTTAATAAGTTTCGCCTTGCGAGGCATATATTTGTAACTTGACCATAAGGTCGAGTAACCAGTTTGACTATTTAAAATAAAGTACTTTATTAGCATCGAATGGTATGATTGTGATATTTACCGATGTTAAGACTGTGTGCACTAGCGCGTTCCTGGACTAGTGTTGAATACACAGAGGGTCCGGATTTGCAAATTCGGGGTCCCGACAGAGGTGGTATCAGAGCCATACTTATTTGTAGGCTCAACCCTAGCTAGAATGGTCGTAGTGAGGATAAAACCTATTTTCTAAAGCTAAAAATTTGTGAAGACAAGAAATGACATCTCGACTTATCCCCTTCTCTCTTTTCTTGTCTCTTGCTGAAATTCTTCCTCACCTTGTCACAATTTAAAAATTCCGAGTTCTTACGTAAAGCACTCTTGTAACAGATGGAGGAAGAGTTCAACTACGTTGATCTGGGAGTTGGTCACGCCGCGAAACTTTGTCATATGCTACAAACTCTCGGAGATTTTGAGAAGCCGCAATACCAAGTGGAAGTGATTAGACAAGCGGGATTGATCAAGGCTTGTGACGTGAAGATTGAGGTACCTGCTAGGAAAAAGGGCCCAGGCAATCGCCGATACAATCGTGCCGCCAGGAGATCTACAATGCAGATGGGTATCCAAGAGGTATCACGACGAGCAATGCGGCACGTTACCCGTATCTACGCCAGAGAGTTGGAGAGCACGATGTTCCGTTATCATCCGCGCAGCGATAACCTTCTTGACCCGAAGGCGATTCAGGATGAGGATGCCACGGTTACACAGTTGGCACGATTTGTTGTCGCCCAGGAGGATGTACTAGATAATACAAGCAAGGAGCTACAGAAGGCCCGCAAGGAGATCACGACAGAGAAGAACAGATGGCGGGAAGCTCAAGAGTATGTGGCACACCTTCTGCGAAGGATTGACGAGTTGGAGATGACTTTGTACGGACTGCACCCGAGCCAAGATTTGAGCTACGAGCCGGATCCAGAGGAGTCGATCTCGATGAGGACACCGCTTCTTCGACTACCACAGAGGACACGATTCTTTGGACATGGCAATCGTTTGGCGCCTATGCCACAAAGACCCGCACTCCAGGCCGTGGAGGTTTTCTCGATGAGTGAGCATAGGTTCTATAGTGAGACTCCTTCGCCGAGTCGCGTCATAGAATAAAGAGTCACCCTTTAGGCGTTAGACTCCAAAGTTAGTTCGATTTGGATTTTCATTGTTTGCTGAGTGTGCAGTATGTGTTGCAAGGCCCTTAGGCACTGTAAGCAGCCATACCAAGTTATTAATAATAAAGTTGGACCTTAAAGTTACACCTTTCACCCCGCATAAGTTCCATATTACTTGTCTATTCTTGTTTCCCTCTCATCTCTAAACCTAGAGCAAATCGACAGATGGTGAACACCCATGGAAACTTTGGAGGCAATGGAAGTGGTTCTCGCCCAGCAGAAAACCCCAATGAGGGAGCACCAGCACCGCCACTGGATGTGCAGAATTTCGGAGCTTTTCTCGCTGCCCAGACTCAGTTGATGCATGCTTTTAGTTCAAACCCCTGGTTCCGAACTCCGAACGAAAGTAGGATGTTCCGGGGTGAGAATACTAATAGATGGAATAGAGTTCCTAGCAAACCTTATTATTCTAGAAACCCAGACCTTAGACATCATATTGGGAATGGATTGGTTATCCAAGCACAAGGCCGTATTGGATTGTGGACGAAGGACTATCTCAGTTGAGAGCCCTTGTGGAAAGAAAGTGGAATTTCAAGCTACTGCCGTTAGAGAAGGACAGTTGATGGTTAACAGTACCAAGACAATCAGCATAGAGGATGTCTCAGTAGTGAATGAGTACCCAGATGTTTTCACGAAGATCTACAGTATGCCGCTTAGGCAGGGGACATAGAGTTTGTGATAGAGCTTGTACCTGGTACAGCACCGATAGCAAAGAGACCCTATCGGATGTCCACCGAGGAGTTGGTTGAGATGAAGAAACAGCTAGAAGAGTTAATGGAGAAAGGATTTATCAGACCGAGTTCGTCGCCGTGGGGAGCACCAGTTTTGTTTGTCAAGAAAAAGGACGGAAGTTTCAGGATGTGCATCGACTACCGTGCACTCAATGAAGTCACCGTGAAGAATAAGTATCCGCTACCCAGGATTGATGATTTGTTTGATCAGCTGAGAGGAGCCGGAGTTTTCTCCAAGATTGATCTGAGATCAGGATACCATCAGTTGAAGATCCGATCGTAAGATATTCCAGATCGCATTCTCGTCAAGATATGGACATTACGAGTTCTGATTATGTCCTTTGACCGATTTAATGCGCCAAATTATTTCATGAATATGATGAATAAGGTGTTCATGGAATATTTGGACAAGTTTGTAAATCGTGTTCATAGATGATATTCTAATCTACTCCAAAGCGGAGGATGAACATGCCGACACTTAAGGCGAGTTTTGGAAAAGCCGAGGAACAAAGCAACTTTTCGCCAAGTTCAGCAAGTGTGATTTTTGGAAGGACAAGGTGGAGTTTCTTGGACATGTAATGACCGCAGAAGGAGTCGCCGTAGATCCAAGCAAAGTAGAAGCCGTGTTACATTGGGAGCGTAGAAGACCGTGACCAGATTCGGAGTTTCCTTGGAATGGCGAGGATACTACCGCCGTTTCATCGAAGGCTTCTCGACAATTGCGAAACCTCTTACGCAATTGCTGAAGAAGGAAAAGAAGTTTGCATGGGCGCTTGAGAATGTGAGAAAGGATTTCAGAGCTGAAGAAGCGATTGACATCGGCACCGGTGTTAGTTCTCTGGGATGTTGCTCAAAGCTTCGATATTTATTGTGACGCATCGCGCCAAGGACTTGGATGTGTCTTGTCACGAGAATGGAAAGGTCGCCGCTTATGCATCAAGGCGATTGAGGCCGCATGAGGAAAATTATCCGACACATGACCTAGAGTTAGCTGCCGTAGTGCATGCTTTGAAGATATGGCGTCACTATCTGATTGGAAACAGATGTGAAGTATATACGGATCATAAGAGCCTTAAGTACATATTCACCCAGTCGGATCTGAATATGAGGCAGAGGAGATGGTTAGAGTTGATCAAGGACTATAATGTTGGAATCCATTACCATCCCGGGAAGGCCAACGTAGTAGCCGATGCTCTGAGTCGGAAAAGCCATACCGTGAGTACGTTGCTAGCCACAAGTCAGGATGAGTTATGTGAGGATTTTCAGAAAATGAAGATTGAGGTGGTACCTAGCGGATTCTTGGCCGCATTAGAAGTAAAGCCTACCCTAGAGGATCAGATCCGAGAAGGGATGTATGATGATGACAAGATCCGCAGGATTAAGTTCATCTATGAGGAAGGCAAGTCAGAGGACTTCAAGTTGGATGAGCAAGGCACGTTGTGGATGAAGGATCGCATTTGTGTGCCTAACAAGAAGGAGTTAAAGCAACTGATTCTCGGAAGAAGCCCATGACTCCAAGTACTCAATTCATCACCGAAGCGCCAAGATGTATCAGATCTCAAGGAGAGATTCGGTGGCCGAGTATGAAACGTGAAGTTGCCGAGCATGTTGCATTGTGCGATGTATGCCGGAGAGTCAAGGCAATGCATCGAGACCAGCGAGATTGCTACACCATTGAAAATACCTCGAGTGGAAGTGGGAGGAAATCGGAATGGATTTCATTACCGGTTTGTCAAGACTCAAGGAGGTTATGACTCCATATGGGTTATAGTGGATCGCTTGACTAAAGTAGCCCATTTTATCCCGTGAAGACCACTTACTCGGGAGATAAATTAGCGTAATTGTACATGATCGAGGATTGTCTGCTTGCACGGAGTGCCAAAAAGGATTGTATCGGACAGAGGTACCCAATTTACCTCAAGGTTACTGGAATAAGTTGCATGAAGCCATGGGAACCCATTTGAACTTCAAGATAGACTTATCATCCGCGAGACGGATGGACAGACCGAAAGAGTCAACCAGATTCGGAGGATATGTTGAGAGCTTGTGCATTAGCTTATGCTACCTCTTGGGATAAGAGTTTGCCGTATGCCGAGTTCGATTACAACAATAGTTATCAGGCTAGTTTACAAATGTCACCTTTTGAGGCACTTGTATGGTCGACCGCCTGACGCCATTGAATTGGAATGAGACCGTGGCGCCGTGTCTTTGGGCCTGATATTCTTCAAGAGGTGAAGAGCGGTCGCCATGATTAGGGAAAGGTTGAAGATAGCCCAATCACGACAAAAGAGCTATCTTGACAACCGCCGAGACTTGAGTTTTGAATCGAAGACTTTGTATACCTCGAGTTACGCCTCTCGGGAGTTAAGAGGTTCCATGCCAAAGGGAAACTCGCACCCGTTATGTTGGACCATTTAAGATTTTGAGCCGCAGAGGCGGTTGCTTATCACCGAGTTGCCGCAGCCGTTAGCGAGGAGTGCATGACGTATTCCATGTGTCCTAGTTGAAGAAGTGTCTCCGAGTTCCCCGAGCAGACACCGCTAGAGTTAATTGAGTTGCAAGAGGATTTGACTTATAAGGAGCATCCCGTGAGGATTCTGGACACAATGGATCGAGAGACCGTAAATAAGTCAACCCGTTTTGTAGAGTTCAAGGAGCAACCATGAAGAAAGCGAAGCGACTTTGGGAGCGAAGAGGATTTGAGGAAAGAGTTTTCAAACCTATTCTCAGAGTGAGCCACTGAATCTCTGGGACGAGATTCTATTAAGGGGAGGTTTGTAACACCCCAAAATTTTGCTTTTCTTAAATTCATGTGTGATTTGGCACTTTGGTGAATTTTTGGAATTTTCTAGAATTTATTTGGATTTATTTGGAATTTATTTGAATTTATTCCATTTTGAAATAATTAAAGAATTTAATTTTGCAAATAAAATTTTGTTGGAAATATTTTATTTGAGTCCAAAATGTTCCAAAATATTTTCCAGAATTTTTCTGAGTATTTTGCTATTTTTAATGAATTAAATGAATTTCTGGGAAATATTTTAATTATTAAATCGCTGGAAAATGCGAGTGGGTTTTTACTGTTCATCCGACCGAGCCCGAGTCAGACTCGAGTTCGAGTCCGACCCGAGCCACATGACTCGACCGAACCAACTCCAAAACCTAATCGATCCCAACCGTTGGATCAAGATCCAACGGTCAGGATTTCCCCGTACCGCTTCGATCGAATCCGACCCAGATCCGATCGCGTCCATGCGATCGTGGCCGTTGATCGTGCCACGTGGACGGCTGTGCATCATCGTCTCCGCCCGAGTCCGAGCCGGACTCCGCCGCCGTGGAGAACTAGGTTTCCGTCTCGGGCACGAACGCCGAGGCTATATAAAGCCCGGGTCACGCCCCGAGGTTGCCCTCTTCCGTGCGCACCCGTGTTCCTGAGCCATCTCGCCTGAGCCGTCGCCGTTTGCCCGTACGAGCTCGCCGGAGTTAGAATCCTGTTTCGCCGCGGTTAAAAGCCGATCCCGCCGCTGTCCGCCGTCCACCGCCGCCACCGAGCACAGATCTAGGACCCCGAGCGAGACGCACCGAAGAGACCTTTCATCTCGCCGAGCGCGCCGGACGCCGAGACCGTGGTCATCGTCTTCATCTCCGGCCAAGCTAAGCGCCGCGTGAAGCCATCGCCGACCGAAGCTCCACCAACCGTCCGATCAAGATCCAAGGGCTCGAATCGCGCCACGTCACCCTCGGTGAGTTCCCGTTGAAAATCCTAGATCTAATCTCAACCGCTGGATCTAGATCCAACGGCTTAGGTCGTGCCACGTGGCAGAATCGCACCAGGCTAGATTGGATTTGGACCGTTAGATCAAGATCCAACGGCCCGAGATCAACCGTGCGCCCCAAGCACTTGAGGCCCAAATCAATCCTAGCCGTCGGTTTTCAAACCAACGGCTACGATCGTGCACGCGTGTCCAGGGAGCCGAACCGCCGCGCACGCGGCGCGCGTGGAGTCATCGACACGCCGGGCCCGTGTCAAAGGCCCACCACCGTCGGATCGCGGTAGCCGTGGGCCGAGCCCACGGTGGACCGAGCCGAGACCGTGTGCCGGGTCCGTGGACCCGAGGCCACGCGTCGTCACCCGATTGGTCCACGTGTCCCTGCTGACGCAATAATTAATTTCCGAAAAAGAAAATGATTTATTAATTCGAAATAATGATTTCAGATTTTGTTTCAAACTTCAAACGCTTATAACTTTTGCGTTTCAACTCCGATTTGAGTGATTCAAATTTCTAAATTTGTATAAAATTGAGATCTACCTAAATATGAATTTTATTTAATTTTTGGACTAAAGTTTTTCTCTGCAAAATTATTTAATTGATTATTTAAACTTTAAATAATCATAACTTTTGCATCTTAACTCCAAATTTGACGATTCCAGTTTCTAAAAACTCATAAAATTATGTTCTCTCTGTTTATGGATTTTATTTGGATGTTTGGACACTTTTTGCCTATTGTTTATTCGTGTATTTGCTATTTGCATGCTTTACGAGTAGACGTTGAAGTGCCGGAAGGATTCGAAGGAGAAGTATTGACTCAGGATCCAACTCAAGACCAAGAACAAGTACTTTTTGAAGGCAAGTTGTGCTTTGACCATGTTGATCCTATTTCGAAATCTATTTTGATTTAAACTATTGCATGCTAGTTCAATTAGAAAAATACTTTGTTTAAACATGGGGGTTAGATAAATACCAATTTGCTGTATGACACCTTGATTATCTAAGTATGTGCCATGACCCCTTGTCACCCTAGTTGTGGATTACTAGTTGGACATTAGTAAATTGCCAACATGGGTTTAGACCGTTGTAGTATACTGCTTAGACCTGCTACGTGCTCATAACATGATTTTGGATAATCAAATGTTAATATTGACAATGATATATTGAACCTGTTTTGGAAAGGTATCATGTGATGATGGCACGTGGTGCATGGTAATCAACTGGGGTTTGATAAACAGTTCTCGACCGGGGCATGTGGCAAGAGTAATCAGGTGGGCCAGTTGTGGCATTGGGAGTGTTGATTTGGTTCTTCGGGTAGTCTTGCCCTGGTCACCCTAAGGACTTAACCTTGCAAGCCTTTGAACTGGGTCTAACGTGCAACCACATGTCTGTAATGGGACGGACCTAGTTGACTAAGTTGCTAATAACGACTGTGGGACCTCGGGAGGTCAACTACACCCTTTGTGTAAGTTGTGCGGGGAGCGTCTGGCCGAGGCCAGTACCCATCTAACGGTTGATTGGCCTAGACTTCGCCTTAGCGAAGGGAAGGGTTAGTCTTGCCAATAACCGGGAGGACCACTTGTATTGTTAGAAGTCTCCGAAAGACTTTGTTACTGAACTCGCCTTTGTGGTGTTTGACTCAGTATCTTGTGGGTAAAGTGCATAACCTCTGCAGAGTTTAGAATCTATTCGAATAGCCGTGTCCGCGGTATTGGACATCGCCGGGAATTACAGTCAAGGGTTAGATTTTCTCAAAAACAACTTTGGTTTGAAAAGTTGAAATTTGGACTAATAATGAAGTTGATGGAAATGTGGTTTAGGATGGGAGAGATGTTTACCAAACTTCTTGAAAAGTTATTTATGTTTTACTTATTTCTACTGCTTTCGAATCTACTTATATTACTTGTCCAATGCTTTTTACTGCAAATATACCTTGAGTTATTCCTTTGTACCAAGCCATGCATATAGTATATTAGCCTGCATTCTGTGCATGACTTGCTGAGTACCAAGTACTCACCCTTGCCTCAACACAACACCAGTTGAAGAGGAGACTACGCCAACTTTGGAGGAGGAATTCCAAGAGGACCCGTCTACTTAGGAGAGCGAGCCCAGTCAGTTGCCTGTGGTATACTGGATGGCGCCACGATGTTACCTTATTTGATTTTCCGCTGCTACTATTTCTCTTTTAATAAGTTTCGCCTTGCGAGGCATATATTTGTAACTTGACCATAAGGTCGAGTAACCAGTTTGACTATTTAAAATAAAGTACTTTATTAGCATCGAATGGTATGATTGTGATATTTACCGATGTTAAGACTGTGTGCACTAGCGCGTTCCTGGACTAGTGTTGAATACACAGAGGGTCCGGATTTGCAAATTCGGGGTCCCGACATGGATGAAGGATCGAATCTATGTGCCGAACGAGAAGGAGCTGAAGCAGCTGATCCTACAAGAAGCCCATGACTCCAAGTACTCAATTCATCCGGGAAGTGCTAAGATGTATAAGGATTTGAAGGAAAGATTCTGGTGGCCGAGCATGAAGCGTGAAGTTGCAGAGCTTGTTGCACTGTGCGACATATGTCAGAGAGTCAAGGCAATGCATCAGAGACCCGCAGGATTGCTGCAGCCGTTACGGATACCTGAGTGGAAATGGGAGGAAATCGAAATGGACTTCATTACCGGTTTACCCAAGACTCAAGGAGGATATGACTCCATATGGGTTATAGTGGACCGCTTGACTAAGGTCGCCCATTTTATTCCAGTAAAGACCACTTATTTGGGAGATAAGTTAGCAGAATTGTATATGACTAGGATCGTCTGTTTGCACGGAGTGCCGAAGAAGATTGTATCGGACAGAGGTACTCAGTTTACCTCGAGGTTCTGGAATAAGCTGCATGAAGCCATGGGAACCCGTTTGAACTTCAGAACAGCTTATCACCCGCAGACAGATGGGCAGACCGAAAGAGTAAATCAGATATTGGAGGATATGTTAAGAGCGTGTGCATTGGCTTACGCTACCTCTTGGGATAAAAGTTTGCCGTATGCTGAGTTCATCTACAACAATAGCTATCAAGCAAGTTTGCAAATGTCGCCATTTGAGGCACTATACGGTCGACCTTGTCGAACGCCGTTGAACTGGAATGAGACGGGTGAACGCCGTGTCTTTGGGTCGGACATTCTTCAAGAAGCTGAAGAGCAGATTTCCATGATCCGGGAAAGACTGAAGATAGCACAGTCAAGATAGAAGAGCTACGCCGATAACCATCGCCGAGACCTGAGTTTTGAGCCAGAAGATTTTGTATATCTCAGAGTCACGCCACTCAAGGGAGTTAAGAGATTCCATGCCAAAGGAAAACTCGCGCCGCGATATGTTGGACCATTTAAGGTTCTCAGCCGTAGAGGTGAAGTTGCGTACCAGTTGGAGTTACCGCAATCACTAGCAGGAGTACATGACGTGTTCCACGTGTCCCAGCAGAAGAAGTGTCTCCGAATACCTGATGAGCAGACACCGTTAGAGTCAATTGAGCTACAAGAGGATCTGACTTACAAGGAACACCCCGTCAAGATTTTGGACACAATGGATCGAGAAACGAGAAATAAGTCAACCCGTTTCTGCAGAGTTCAATGGAGCAACCATGCAGAGAGCGAAGCAACTTGGGAGCGTGAGGAGGATTTGAAAAAGAGTTTCCGAACCTATTCTTTAGTAAGCCCTGAATCTACAATTTAAGGGGAGAGGTTTGTAACACCCCAATTTTTGCTTTTCATGAATTTAAATAAGATTTGGCACTTTGGTGAATTTTTGGAATTTTCTGGAATTTATTTGGATTTATTTGGAATTTATTTGAATTTATTCCCTTTTGAAATAAATAAAGAATTTGATTCTACAAATAAAATTTTGTTGGAAATATTTTATTTGAGTCCAAAATGTTCTAAAATATTTTCTAGAATTTTTCTGGAATTTTTCTGAGTGTTTTGCTATTTTTAATGAATTAAATGAATTTCTGGGAATTAATTTGATTATTTAATCGCTGGAAAAACCCAAACCGGTTTCACTGTTCATCCGATCGGACCCGAGTCTGAGTCAGACTCGAGTCCGACCCGGACCCGACCGCTCCAGCCGTCTCGGTCGAACCAAGTCACCGAACCCTAACGCATGTGACCGTCGGATCGTAATCCAACGGCCATGATCGCGCCACGTCGCCCGAACCCGAGCCCGACCGAGCCAACCAGGTCGCCCGAGCCAGACCCGAGCCCGAAACCCCGTGCCCATTGGATCTAGATCCAACGGCTCACGTTGAGCCACGTCACCTAATCCGAATCCATTTCGGATTCCGCCGCCGCAGCTGTGTGGGCCTTGGTTTCCACGATTTTCACGAACGCTGAGGGACCTATTTAAGGCGCCGCCACTGCCACCGGGTAGCCGACTCCCGTGCGCACCCGTAGCCCTGGACCACGTCGCCTGAGCCGCCGTCGTTCGCCCGCTAGAGCTCGCCGTAGTTGCGTTTTGTTTCTACCGCGGTTATTCGTCGTTTCCGCCGCCGTCCGCCGTCCTCCGCCGCCATTAAGCCCAGATCCGGAACCGCAAGGACGAGACGCATCGGAGGGTACCTTTCACCTCGCCAGAATCGCGCCCAAGCGCCGTTGCCGTGGTCGCCGTCCTCGTCTCCGGTGAGCCAGCTCCGCCGCACGCCATCGCCGTCGCTCGAGCTCCACCAACCGTTCGATCAAGATCCAAGGGCCCAGATTCGTCCACGTCATCCCCGGTGAGATCTCACGTTGTAATTCCTAGATCTGTTTTCAACCGTTGGATCTAGATCCGACGGTTTAGATTGTGCCACGTAGCTAATACCGCACCGTGTTTGGATAGATGTCAGCAGTTAGATCTAGATCGAACGGCTAGGGTTAGCCACGTTGTAAACTCTAGATTGGATCTTGACCGTCCGATCAAGATCGAACGGTCCAGATGGACCGAGTAGTTTTTCAACGCGTGAGGGTGGATTCGATCTGGGCCGTTGATCAAGTCTTCGGGTAGTCTTGCCCTGGTCACCCTAAGGACTTAACCTTGCAAGCCTTTGAACTGAGTCAAACGTGCAACCACATGTCTGTAATGGGACGGACCTAGTTGATTAAGTTGCTAATAACGTACCTGTGGGACCTCGGGGTGTCAACTATACCCTTTGTGTAGTTGTACGGGGGAGCGTACCGGGGCTGCGGCCAGGTACCCATCTAACGGTGGATTGGCCTAAACTTCGCCTTCGCTAAGGGAAAGGTTAGTGTGCAATCACCGGGGAGGACCACTTGTGCTGTTAGAAGCTTCCGAAAGATTTTGTTACGGACACTCGCCTTTGTGGTGTTTGGCTGTAACTTGTGGGTAAAGTGCATAATCTCTGCATAGTGTAAAATCTATTCGAATAGCCGTGTCCGCGGCATTGGACATCGCTTGGGAATTACAGTCAAGGGTTAGACTTTCTTGAAAATAACTTGGACTTGAAAGGTTGGGTTTGGTTTAATAGTGATGTTGATGGAAATATGGATTTGGATTGGAAAAGATGTTTATTTAATTCCTGAAAAAGTTATTGCTCTTAAACTTGTTTCTACTACTTTCGAATCTACTTATGTTACTTGTCAAATGCTGTTTTACTGCAATTATACCCTGAGCTACTTCTTTGTACTAAGCCATGCATGTAGTATATTAGTTTGCATTCGGTGCATGACTTGCTGAGTACCAAGTACTCACCCTTGCCACAATACAACACCAGTTGAAGAAGAGTCTACACCAACTTTGGAGGAAGAGCTCCAAGAGGAACCGTCTAAGTAGGGAGCGAGCCCAGTCAGTTTTCTGTGGTATACTGGATGGCGCCACGAAGTTATCTTATTTTCTGCTGCTGTTATTTCTCTTTTATTAAGTTCTCGCCCTGCGTGGCGTATATTTGTAACTTGACCTTAAGGTCGGGCAACCAGCTTGGTTAACTATTTAAGGTACCTTATTATTTCGTTGAGTATGATTGTGATATTTACCAATGTTGAGACTGTGTGCACTAGCGTGTTCCTGGACTAGTGCTGAATACACAGAGGGTCCAGATTTGCAAATTCGGGTCCCGACATGAACCCTCAGCAGGTGGAGTCGGGCTAGGTAGATGCATTGTAAAGGCCTTATCATGATCTATCTGCCGACACACCAAAGGAAGTGTGTTAATAGTACTTGGCACAAAGAGTTGATCATGTCTTATGGGTAAAGATGTACACCTCTGCAGAGTGAAAAACTATTCGAATAGCTGTGCCTACGGTCAAGGGCGCGCGAAGAATGCTTTCATATTGGTAGACTTTGTTTTTGTTTTAAAAACTAATGTTTTGGGATCTAGGAGTGGTTAGAACTCTCAGATGTGCTTCTGGCGGCTAGAGCCAGATAGGTGGATTGAACCTGTTTTTGTGAACCATGGCGGATAGAGCCATGTGGGTGGATTGAACCCTAATATTTTTGAGAAATGGCGGATAGAGCCTGTATACTAGTGATTGGTGGATAGAACCTTCACTAGAATTATAATTAATTCCAATAGTTCAAATAATTGTTAAAACATGCTTTGTAAAAATTAATACTAAATATAGTTTGTTGAAACTTGGCTTTGTGCAAAAGAACCCTAACAAGCCTTCCTTGGAAAGCCCTACATGTTGCATAATTTCCCAGACTTGCTGAGTACTTTTGTACTCACGTGCTACACAAAATTTTGTCATCAGAAAACTTCCAAGATGCAGCCGAAGACGGTGAGTTCTATGCCGAGGAGCTCGTTGAAGATTGTCAAGATAACTAAGCGCGTGCTCCTAGTCATCGCCTATGGAGTCTCTTGGGTTTTACCTTTTTGTTATTTGTTCCGCTGTTGTTAACTTTGGTCATGTGACCTGCTATTGTAATAAGTGGCCTTCCGGCCGGTACTCTGTAATTATCTCAATACTTCGTTCTGTTCAGTTATGATTCATCACTGTGAACTGTGTGTATTAGCGTTGATCCGGGACTAGTATAGAAATACACAAGGGATTCCGGATAGCCGATCCGGGGGCCACAGGTGAGATGGCATATAAGCTGGAACTACCACCTTAGCTATCGGATGTTAATGATATCTTCCATGTGTCACAACTCAAGAAGTGCCTCTGAGTTTCCACTGAACTCACTCATCTAGAAGATATTGATCTACAACCTGATCTATCTTACTGAGACCGTCCAATCCTTATACTCAAAGAAGTAGAGGGCTATATCAAAAATCAATCTCATAAGATGCTCAAGATCTAATGGAGTAATCATAGAGAAGATGAAGCAACATGGGAACAAGGATATCACCTTAGGAAAGAATTCCCAAATTTCTTCTAGGCCCCGCCAAATCTAAATGATGAGATTTTTGTAAGGGGGACAGATTTGTAACATCCTAAAAAGTAGTAAGAAATAAATATGCATCTTAAAAATATGAATGTTGTGACACTACGGAATGACGGTATGAGTCATTTTTTATTTTCCACAATTCGGTATGTCTTGTGTATCGTGTTTTCGGCCCTTTCTGGGAGTTTGGGCCTTCCCGGGGGAGTTTGGGCCTTGGGGGGAATTAGTTTGGGCTTTGGGGACTTGTGTGGGCCGAAGGTGGGGGATCTTTGTCCCGTGTGGAGGTGGATTTGGGGGCAGCAGGGTTGCTGCCCCTGCGCCAGCCATTGGTGCGCCCCCACCCCCTCTCAACCCTAGCCGCCTTCCCCTAGCGCCCTCATTGCGCCTCCACCTCTCCCCCTTGCTCCTTCACCTCCCCACCTCCCCTAGCCGGCCCTAGGAGGGATCTGTAACACCCCAAAATTTTGTTTTTCTTAAATTCAAATGTGGTTTGGCATTTTTGTGAATTTTTGGAATTTTCTGGAATTTATTTGGATTTATTTGGAATTTATTTGGAATTTATTCCCTTTTGAAATAATTAAAGAACTTAACTTTGCAAATAAAATTTTGTTGGAAATATTTTATTTGAGTCAATGCATCAGAGACCAGCAGGATTGCTACAGCCGTTGAAGATACCTGAGTGGAAATGGGAGGAAATCGGAATGGATTTCATTACCGGTTTACCCAAGACTCAAGGAGGATATGACTCCATATGGGTCATAGTGGACCGCTTGACTAAGGTTGCCCATTTTATTCCAGTAAAGACCACTTACTCAGGAGATAAGTTAGCAGAATTATATATGACCAAGATCATTTGTTTGCATGGAGTGCTGAAGATGATTGTATCGGACAAAGGTACCCAGTTTACCTCAAGATTCTGGAATAAACTGCATGAAGCCATGGGAACCCGTTTGAACTTCAAGATCTGACTTATCATCCATGACGGATGGGCAAACAGAAAGAGTCAATCAAATTCTAGAGGACATGCTACGAGCTTGTGCATTGGCTTATGCTACCTCTTGGGATAAAAGTCTGCCGTACGCTGAGTTCAGCTACAATAACAGCTATCAGACCAGTCTGCAGATGTCACCTTTTGAAGCATTGTATGGTCGACCCTGTCAGACACCGTTGAACTGGAATGAGGCAGGTGAACGCCGTGTCTTTGGACCAGATATTCTTCAAGAAGCCGAAGAACAAATTGCCAGGATCAGGGAGAGATTGAAGATAGCCCAATCACGACAGAAGAGTTATGCTGATAACCGTCGCCGAGACCTGAGTTTTGAACCAGAAGATTTTGTGTATCTCAGAGTCACACCACTCAAGGGAGTTAAGAGATTCCATGCCAAAGGAAAACTCGCGCCGAGATATGTTGGACCATTCATGGTTCTCAGCCGTAGAGGTGAAGTTGCATACCAACTGGAGTTACCGCAGTCACTATCAGGAGTACATGACGTGTTCCACATGTCCCAGCTGAAGAAGTGTCTCCGAGTACCTGATGAACAGACACCGCTAGAGTCAATTGAGCTACAAGAAGATCTGACTTACAAGGAGCACCCCGTGAAGATTCTGGATACCATGGATCGAGAAACGAGAAACAAGTCAACCCGTTTCTGCAGAGTTCAATGGAGCAACCATGCGGAGAGTGAAGCAACTTGGGAGAGCGAGGAGGATTTGAAGAAAGAGTTCCCGAACCTATTCTTTAGTAAGCCCTGAATCTCGGGGACGAGATTCTGTTAAGGGGGGGAGGTTTGTAACACCCCAAAATTTTGCTTTTCTTAAATTCAAATGTAGTTTGGCATTTTTGTGAATTTTTGGAATTTTCAGGAATTTATTTGGATTTATTTGGAGTTTATTTGAATTTATTCCCTTTTGAAATAATTAAAGAACTTAACTTTTAAAATAAATATTTTATTTGAGTCCAAAATATTCCAAAATATTTTCCATAATTTTTCTGGAATTTTTCTGAGTGTTTTGCTATTTTTAATGAATTAAATGAATTTCTGAGAATTATTTTGAATATTTAATCGCTGGAAAATGCGAGTTGGTTTGTACTGTTCATCCGACTGGACCTGAGTCCGAGTCAGACTCGAGTCCGACCCGAGCCAGCCGTTCCGGTCAATCCCAGTCGCCAAACCCTAACGCGCGTGATCGTTGGATCGAAATCCAACGGCCACGATTGAGCCACGTCGCCCGAACCCGAGCCCGACCGAGCCAGCCAGGTCGCCCGAGCCGGACCCGAGCCCAAACCCCCGCACCGTTGGATCTTGATCCAACGGCTCGCGTTGAGCCACGTCACCCAATCCGAATCCAATTCGGATTCCGCCGCTGCAGCTTGGTGGGCCTCGGTTTCCGCGATTTTCACGGATGCCGAGGGCCCTATTTAATGCGCCGCCACCGCTGTCGTGTTGCCGACTTCCGTGCGCACTCGTAGCCCTAGCCCGCCGAGCTCAAGCCGCCGTGGTTGCGCCGCAATCGCTCGCCGTAGTTGGTTTAGCGCTCCGCCGCGGTTATTCGTTGATTTCGCCGCCGTCCGCCGTCCTCCGCCGCCGTTGAGCCCAGATCCGGAGCCGCGAGGTCAAGCCGCGTCGGTGAGTACCACTCACTTCGCCGGAGAGGCCCCGCAACGCCATCGGGCGTGTCGCCGTCCCCGTCTCCGGTGACCTTGCTCCGCCTTGCGCCATCGCCGTCGTTCGAGCTCCCTCCTCCGTCCGATCCAGATCCAAGGGCCCAGATCGCGCCACGTCACCCTCGGTGAGTTTCCACGTTGAAATTCCCAAATCTATTTCCAACCGTTGGATCTAGATCCAACGGTTTAGATTGTGCCACGTAGCCTAAACCGCACCGACCTAGGATAGATCTCAGCCGTTAAGTCTAGATCGAACGGTTAGGGTTAGCCGCGTTGTAAATGCTAGATTGGATCTTGACCGTCCGATCAAGATCGAACGGTCCAGATCAGCCGAGTAGTTTTCCTCTGGCGTGAACCCGAGATTCAATGGGCCGTTGATTTTCAAATCAACGGCCGAGATCAAGCCACGTGGCCGGGAGGCCGACCGTCGCGGTCAGCGCGGTCAGCGCCCGCACGTGGGTGCGTGTCTCTGACACGCGGGGCCTAGTGTCAATCGCGCCTGCGCTGGCGTGAGTCCGGGCCGCTGACAGGGCGGGCCCACCTGTCAGTGAGACATGTGAGCCGTGCGCCAGGTCCACGGTGGACCGAGCCGCGCCGTGCGCCGGGTCCATGGACCCGAGGTGACGTGGCGGCTCCCGATTGGTCCACGTGTCACTGCTGACGCAATAATTCAATTTCCAAACAAAGAAAATGATTTATTAATTCGAATTACTGATTTCAAAAATGGATTCAAACTTCAAACGCTTATAACTTTTGCGTTTCAACTGCGATTTGAGTGATTCAAATTTCTAAATTTTCATAAAAATGAGACCTACTCAAATATGAATTTTAATTAATTTTTGATTATGATTATTTCTATGTTTTTATTTAATTAATGCTTTCTTTAAAACTTTAGACGGTTATAACTTTTGCATTTAAACTCCGAATTTGACGATTCCAGTTTCTAAAAATTTATAAAATTATGCCCTCTCTGTTTATGAACTTTATTTGGATATTTGGACACTTTTTGTCTACTATTTATTTATTTATTGCTATTTGCACGCGTTACGAGTAGACGTTGAAGTGCCCGAAGGCTTCGAAGGTGAAGTGTTGAACCAGGAGCCAGCTCAGGACCAAGAACAAGTACTCTTTGAAGGCAAGTTGTGCTTTGACCATGTTGATCCCAATTTCAAATTAATTTGGTTTAAGCTATTGCATGCTAGTTTAATTAGAAAATACTTTATTTAATTCCGGGGAAATAGATAAATGCCAAATTGCTGTATGATACCTTGGTTAATTAAATATGTGCCATGACCCCTTGTCACCCTAGTTGTGAGTAATTAGTTGGACCTTACTACATTGCCAACATGGGTAGTTAGACCGATGTAGTATGCTTAGCCTTGCCACGTGAAATGCTTTGGACAATCAAATGCTAATATTGACTTAATGAGATACTGCACCTGTTTTTGGAAGAAGTACATGTGTTATGATTGTTGATGGCACGTGGTGCATGGTAATCAACTGGGGGTTTGATAAATAGATTTTGACCGGGGCATGTGGCCAGATTGATCGGGTGGGCCAATTGTGGCACCGGGAACGTTGTTTTGGTTCTTCGGGTAGTCTTGTCCTGGTCACCCTAAGGACTTAACCTTGCAATCCTTTGAACTGAGTCAAACGTGCAACCATATATCCGTAAAGGGGATGGACCTAGTTGATTAAGTTGCTAATAACGTACCTGTGGATCTCGGGGTGTCAACTATACCTTTTGTGTAGTTGTACGGGGGAGCGTACCGGGGCTGCGGCCAGGTACCCATCTAACGGTGGTTTGGCCTAAACTTTGCCTTCGCTAAGGGAAGGGTTAGCGTGCAACACCAGAGAGGACCACTAGTGCTGTTAGAAGTTTCCGAAAGACTTTGTTACGGACACTCGCCTTTGTGGTGTTTGACTGTATCTTATGGGTAAAGTGCATAACCTCTGCAGAGTGTAAAATCTATTCGAATAGCCGTGTCCGTGGTATTGGACATCGCTCGGGAATTACAGTCAAGGGTTATACTTTCTTGAAAATAACTTGAACTTGGAAGGTTTGGTCTGGTTTAATAATGACGTTGATGGAAATGTGGATTAGGATTGGGAAAGATGTTTATTAAACTTCTGAAAAAGTTATTGATCTTATACTTGTTTCTACTGCTTTCGGAACTACTTATGTTACTTGTCAAATGCTGTTTTACTGCAAATTTACCCTGAGCTATTCCTTTGTACTAAGCCATGCATGTAGTATATTAGTTGCATTCTGTGCATGACTTGCTGAATACCAAGTACTCACCCTTGCCACAATACAACACCAGTTGAAGAGAAGTCTACACCAGCTTTGGAGGAGGAGCTCCCAGAGGAACCGTCTAACTAGGGAGCGAGCCGGTCGATTACTGTGGTATCTTTGGATGGCGCCACGAAGTTATCTTATTTTTCCGCTGCCGTTATTTCTCTTTAATAAGTTTCGCCCTGCGTGGCGTATATTTGTAACTTGACCCTAAGGTCGAGCAACCCGTTTGGTTAACTATTAAGGGTACTTTATTATTTCGTTGAGTATGATTGTGATATTTACCAATGTTGAGACTGTGTGCACTAGCGCATTCCTGGACTAGTGCTGAATACACAGAGGGTCCGGATTTGCAAATTCGGGTCCTGACAGGATCCATCCCCACCCCTTGCTTCCACACCCCACCAATCCATTGCCCTCATTGTTGGGAAGCTTCGCGACGAGAGGATCCGGAGGATTTGGCGCGAGGAAGGAGATCGGGGAACCGGTAGGAGAAGGTTTCGTCGTTCGAACGGTTCTTCGAGGGAGGTAAGAATTGTTAGATCCTTAGTAGGGTTATGATGCTGCTTAGAAGGAAGATTTCATGCCTTAGATCCATGTTTAGGTGCTGTCCCTAGATGAGAATATGATTTTTGCAATGCTGTCCCACGTTCTGTCCTCGGGCAGATTTGCACCCCAACCTAGGGTTTGTGTTTTGGATATTTCAGAGGCGTTTTCTAATCGGTCGGCTGTTACAAAAGTTGTACGTAATTAAATTATATTTAATTGGACACTAAGAACGCTAAATTCCGTCCAGCCGTTTGAAAGTTATGGCTGTTTTATCGAACGTTGTTAAATCTGTGACGTGATTGGGACAGATCGTGTTCATCTGTAGATTAGACAATTTTAGAAGCCGATTCAGTGTTCACGAATACTTAGAAAAATCTAGGAAATTTCCTAACATTCAAGAAAATGTACTCGTTTACTTGATTTGGAGTCTTAGAACTCAAGTTATGCTAGTTGGAAGCCCGCTGACCCGACGGGACAGATTCTCTGTTTTCGGGTTTTGGGAGTAGTTTGCGAAGTCGGGGTAGATGAGCATTCTTGTACTGTTTTGTGGGCAAGTTTTGAGTGTGTTGTACCTATGTGCAAGTGGTGTGACCCTAGGAGTGCCCTCAACCTCTCGCCACTCCGTCGCTCACGGTTGAAGGCAAGTGTATTGTGATGTGTTTGAGTGTTAGATGATTATTAGACTTGCATAGGTGCAATATGTTTACATGATGTGTTAACTTGCCATGCTTGATATTTTCTTATGATATGATGAACATGGTTACATATTGGCTATGAAATTGTTGTATTAAATGTTTATGCAAGTTTATACATGTTCATGTCATATGTGCATTCATAATGGAAGAGGCGTCCCATTCTGATGCGGGCCTCTGTGTTCACAAGTAGTGAACATGAAAGACCTACCTCGTAGTCCCATCGACGGTTGTGTATGGGAGCGAGTCAGTAAGAGTAGGCACCCTCCATCTATGGGATGGAAGGGGAAAGAGGGTGCACGCCGACGAGTGTGCACTCGGCAATACCGGTATGTACTTCGAGGAGACATGTGCATTGCATTGCATAGATGATGATGTTAAAGAGATGTATACAATGTGAATATGAAATGATTATGATGCTGAGTATGAGTAGTGATGATGGTATTGAAAACTGTTTCCTTGTTCCATTGCAATATACTTGCTGAGTGATGAACCCACGCTTGTGTTTTATGATGTTTTTAGGTACCATGAAACCGGCATGCGGGAGAGGGGCTTAGCGACACTTCTTCACGTAGCTCCACACATTTAGACAATTTTACCATTCGGTGTTGTGATAATAAGTTTGGTGCGATGAAACTTGGAGTATGACTTGATTGTGTGCTTGATTACGTCATTTACTTTGTTATAGCTCATGAAGTGGTTGAATTCATTATTCTAGACTTAAGCTGTTGCTATTTCATTGCACATGGTTAAACTATTTCATTGCGAATCATCACAACCACTACAACACACTTGCCTTCAACCTCGCAAGACTGAGTGGCAAGATGTTGCCGGCACTCCCGGGGTCACACCACCTGCACATAGGTATAAAACACTCAAAAACATTGACGAGGACGTCACTAGCACACACGAAGAAGATTCAATTAGCATGCAAGGTCCAATGACACGAGCTCGTACACGGCGCCTTGGACAAAAGGTGAATTCATTCCTTAAGCAAAATAATTATTTAATCACAGAACAAATGATACTTCCTAATGTTTGTTGTTTACTTATTACATGTGAAGGCATTTCAGAAGAACCTCTTGTGAGGGACAAAGGACATCATGAAGAAACAAAAAGAAATGAGAAGGCATAGCCATGTGAGGGGGCTGCACTAATACGGCTACATGCAAGCAAAAGAGAAATACAATTTTTCTAGGACTCCATCTATTACAGCCTTGGAGTCTTTGCTATTTTTTATGGTCAAATGCATGCAGGGAAGGTCCTTTTATTTCCATACATGAGGGAAGACATGCACCATGGCGCATGCAGCAACAAATCAGCTGTTCCTACTTTTGTGGCCGCAATAGAAGGAAATTTGGAGAATCCAATGTGGAAGGCATACATCCTTTTTCTTGGATCCTTCCGATTGAAAATACAGACTTGATTTTTGGTTTAGGTACTTCTATTGTAAGGCCTTGGCCTCAAACTCAAAGTCTCAATTTAATCATTCATCATCGAGTGATTTTCTTCCGCTGTTGCTCTTTCAATTCTCGTCGAATTGCTCGGGCCGTTCTTCGTGAACAGGTCAATCGTGTTTTGACATGGTTGATAACCAATTGAGGAGTGATTTATCGATTGCGAGGCTACTAGTCGCATTCGTGATCATGGTTAGCCGCCACTTTGTCAAAGTCACAACTCGCCTTCAAGAATTCTCCTACTACGGAAGATCGGGACAAAATTACGCGTACGCATCTTAAATCGAGGCATGTGCGTATCAAACATGCCCACAAAACAATACAAGAGCTATCGACTACATCGACTTTGCAACCCACTTCTAAAACCCGAAAAACAGAGAATTTGTCCAACGGGACAGCAGGTTTCCAACAAGCATATCTTGAGTTCTAAAACTCCAAATCAGGTAAACGAGTACATTTTATCAAACCTTAGGAAATTTCCCACCTTTTTCTAAGTATACAGAAAAACTGATTCGGCCTCTAAAATCCTCTAATCTACAGTTGAACACAATCTGTCCCAATCACGTCATAGATTGGATAGCGCTCGGTAAATCGACCCTAACTTTTAAACAGATGAATGAAACTTGTCGTTTTTGGTGCCCAATTAAAGGTATTTCGATTACCTACAACTTTTGTAACAGACGGCCGACCATATGATGAATTTAAAATCCTCAAAAACGCGTCCCAACATCGACTGTCAAACCTAGCCGAGAGCCACTCGCAAGACAGATCTAGAATCCAACTTAACCCATCTAATCACAGCACCTAAAAGAGAGTTCTAGACATGGATTCTCCCATCTAACAGAACCTAGAACACTCCAAAAGAAACACAAACCCTTACCTCTTCTTGGAGAATCGAAGAACCGACAAAAACATTCCTTCTCCCGGGCGCTCCTTCCTTCGGATCCGCAGCGAAACACCAGAGGTCTCCGGACGGACGATCCTCCATGCGGGGCAGTGACGATCATTGGGGAACAGGGAGGAGAGGGTGGCTGCGTGGGGGAGGGAGAGTGGCGGCTAGGAGAGGGAAACCCTAGAGGGGAAGGGTGAGGCTCATGGGGGAGGCAAGGGGGGGTGGCCACTAGGGGAAAGGGGGAAGGGGGGCACCAAGGAGGTGGGGTCTAGGGTTGGCTGCCCAAAAGCTCCCCCTCTTGGGCCCAAACCCTTCCACTTAGGCCCAATCCTTCCCACTTGAACCCAAAGCTTCCCACCGGAGGCCCAAACCAAACCCCCAAGGCCCAGAAATCTCCCGAAAGAGCCCAAACAACCTGAAAAACAAAAAATATGACATAACCTCTTTACTGTAATGTCACAACAACTAATTACAGTTTTAGAGAAAAGTATGGTGATACAGACAAATGGATTGGTGAAAAGTACTTTCACAATAATTTATCATCAAAATATTCCAATATATGTTGAATACTCCAAGGAAACATCATTTCACACTCTGTACATCATTTTACATATGTTAATCGGAGTGGGATGGAGACAGGACAGGTTCCAGATTAGTACAGAAGACTGGGTCACTGTTGTTAAGGTCATGAAACTCGCCATTCTTTTTGATGATTTGATTCATGATGAACCAGGAGAGTTGTTCCTGAATGGCTTTGATTTCATTATGAACCAGTCCTCCCATAGGCAATTTGAGGCGCTATAAGTAGAAAAAATTAATCTAAGAGCTTTAATAGAAATCGTTAGGTATGAATCTATTCGTGTTGTTAGCATGACAAACCTCTATACCATTGTCTACTAATGTAGAACTTAATATTTCCTGCATGTATTGGCAGACAAAATACCCACATAATTATGTGCCTTTCGACTATTTGTGACACTTCAAAGAATAAATAAACTGCAATATCACGAAACAAGTCATTTACTACAAAATGTGATATAGGAATACTGTGTGCGTACCGGAAATTTAGTACAAATTGAGAGGGACTTCTAGAATGGGTGGTGTCTCGTGCACTTTTTACAGTATCTTTTGAAGGCCTTTCGGAGTATATCTATCATATCCTTGTAAACTTTTTCATCTTTGTCAAGGGGTCTAGGACAACCATTTTGCTCTTCTCTAGTGTAATGGCAATGAGTATCCAATGTAATCTACACACACAAGTAATATGCCATAGTCATTAGTGCTAAGATCGCAATGAGTGCAATGAACAATATCGAGTGATCTAAATAGCTAGTGAACCACTTACTTCAAGTTGTATGGTAAAAGTATCAATTCCTTGTCTTGAACCACTTACTCCAATGTCTTGAACCACTTACTTACAGTGTCCAGCATCTCAAAAGAAACACATCGAGGGCATCCTGATAGTACATGTTGTGCAAGTTATCGAATTCAACCAGGAAGTAGCCAACCCCCTCATGGTGAAGATGCTCCTCTTTGAAAATTCCAGTGACTGCGTTCGGTGGTACGTCCTGGTTGAACTGCTCCATGTACCACTTATGCAATCTTTGCATCATAAATGTTAGGGTATCAAACATTGTTTGGGTCACAAAAGGCTTCTCCATATCGAATTTTAGTCTTTCTACCCTATCTTGTCCTTCAAATTTCACCTGGCCCTTACATTGGCTGCGCACATATCATATTCAATCCTGGCCTCGCCTGGTCTGCTTGACATGGCTTACCTCATGTGCAATTTCTTCGAATGATACATGATAGGTTCTTCACATATCTCCTGCGAAGTGCTGACAATAGGCATTTGACACTGAGGTGCTGGTGATGACCGTGGAAGATCTACTGCAGGACAAGCTGACACTTGAAGGTCAAGGACGATGTCGCGCTTGTGCCACTGGATGAATGTGTGGACGACACTTCCTAGAGTTATCATGTCGTCATGTACGTGCATTTTCAACATCATGTTGGTGAACTGTGGAAGTACCGTGTCCACCTCGACCTTTTTGTATCTCGACGCAATTAGGGAATTGTGCAAAACATTCCCTTCTTGACACGGATAAGCCATGCCTGTAACAGCCTGAAGAGATATGTTCATAAGAGGAATGTTGAGCTGGCACGGTGTCGGATGTTGTGTACCATGTCGGTTTTTCTTCACGTAGTTGCAATTCAACCGGGTTTTGAAGTTCTTCCATGCCATACCCATGGTCATCAATGCATCTCGACGCATGAGGTCTTCGGCTTCTTCGGGGAATTCAAAGTTTTGTTTGAGCTATGTCTAAAGGTCCGCTTTGGTGGCGCGAGGCACTTTATGCCAGTCCTAATAGGTGATTGACACTTTTTCCCTTACGATATACCCGCAGGTTGACCTGTATCTAGCCACTGCTTTTTGTGGTGCAATAGGGGCCCCAAAATCTGATACATCCGAGATGGTATATCGGCCTTCAGCCTTTTTGGTTTGCCCTCAGCCATGACACCTTGCTACTTCAACATCGGTGATAGGTGGAACCTTGGTGCCAGCGTCCGGTGGGTTGAGATTGAGGAAGCTAGTTGGGCTCGAGCTCCTGCTTGGGCTAGGCTCAGGGGTCCCCTCCATATATATTGCTCGGGCTATGTGGATCAGAACAAGTGGTGACAAAGAGTATATTTACATTTGGCAACTTTGACATGTGAAATGATTGTCTTCTTCAGCGTACATCACATGACTAAGTATACCAAAAATAGTTGGATTTAATTGGTTATTAGTAGCGAACATAGAAAATAATTCCAGATAATATCTTTATAAAACCATAGGGATGATTTAGAAAGCACTTAAACATAAAATTTGTTTTACATTGCTCTTAGAAATAGGGCTCAATTGAAGATTTGAAACCAAATGCATGTACATTAATTCCCAAACAACAATGTTTCTTTCAAATATGGACTCAGATTAAATTTAAAGATTGTCCAATGGAATCAAACCCCTCACATGTCCGTGTATTTAAGGATTCGCTGTACATGTATCACTTGTAGTGCACTGTTTTTGTTTGGAAAGAAATTGTGCATCCAGTTCATGAGCAAGTTATAGTAGAGTCACAATCATCAGGCAATGAAATCCAAATGACACGTCTCATATATTTCAGGTACTAGACGACGAAATAGTAGAGCTTTCAGTCAAAGCATGAAGGTGTACTCGGTTGTGCCGTGGCACAACTACATTGGAAATTCGGTAGCTATTAATCAGTCATCTATTCGTCAACGTACGTGTTACCACTAATTTGTTGAAGTATTCATTGTAATAATTGAAGAAATAATCCACATTAGCACGCAGGTGAAGAACTTTTGTAGGCCAGGCCACCCCACAAACTTGTGCTAGCTAGTTTAATGTATGAGCAGTGCTTCTATGCTTTTTCTTCTAGTACAAGTTGCACAAATCTTGAAGCAAGCGAAGGGGTAAGTAATCACTATCTACCTTTCATTCATGCTTCAATAGTTGTGCAACTTTTAAAAGGAAGAGCATATAAGCACTTCTCTGTATGTATACACACATATACTTAGGTCATTTTTGAACATAATACAATATTTGATCCATATTTACAAATCGATACAATATGTTTGCGTATTTACTGAAAAGCCATCCATAAACGAAATTTGAAATTTTGTTTAAACTTTATCAAAATTTAAAAATTCGTTTTCGGTGTATTTAGAACCTGGTATTTCGGGTATAGATTAAACGAAATATGAAATTTCGGGTATGGGGGCTCCACCCCATACCCGAAATCTGAAATTTTGGGTGTAACACCCCGGCATCAAGTATGCCCTGGATGTCACCAAACATGATAGACACAGCATCTAAATGGTACAAATAAAGGTAAATTACAGCAAAGGTGCAAATGCTAAAACCGAAAATTTCGGTAGCATCTGCTTTGTTTTTCCATGATTTGAAGCAACAGCAATAATATGGCAATGTATAGCATAATATGAGACATCTAAAATAGCAATAACAATTGATATGGCAACATCTTACGTATAAAATAATGAATCCAACCACTCCAAAATTATAACGAAGCAAAAGATGAACTTAAGCACACAATCAAGCCATACTCCAAGTTTCATGGCACTAATCTCATTATTATGTCTCCAAATGATAAAAGTTGTCTATATGCGAGGAGCTACGTGTAGAAGTGTAGCTAAACCCCTTTCCCGCATGCCGGTTTCATGGTACCTAAAAACAACATAAGACACAAGCGTGAGTTTATCACTCAGCAAGTATATTGCAATGGAACAAAATGAACAGTTCAATGCTAATATCTCTATATATCATGCTTAACATCATAACCATGTTCAACACTCATTGTACACATCTCATTATCATCTTCATGTATGCAATGCAATGCACATGTCTCCTCAAAGCACATACCGGTATTGCCGAGTACACACCCGTCGGCGTGCACCCTCTTTCCCCTTCCATCCCGTAGATGGAGGGTGCCTACTCCTCGCTTCCATTTACAGCTGTGGATGGAATCACGAGGTAGGTCTTATTCAATGGCGCTCCGGATTAGTCATAACTTTCTCACCGACCTTACCGGACTAGTTATGACTTTCTCACCGACCTGACCAGTTCTCAAGCCATGTATGCAAATATGTCATAAACATAAACAACTTGCACATAAACTCAACTAATCATTGCACAGCCTCATAATAAACCATTTTCATCATGTCGCAAGCAAGAGTCAATCATGGCATCATATCATAAAACATGTGTAAACCATCTCATTATCAAACATTACGGCTCCCTAAGCCACAACCACTACAATACACTTGCCTTTAACCCTTCGGAACGGTGTGGCAAGATGATGATGCCACTCCTGAGGTCACACCACCTGCAAATACATGTTTTCCACTCAATATCATACCACCCAAGCAAGTACAAAACTCAGAACACAACGATTCTACCCGAAACCCCGAAAACCTGAAAAACAGACCAATCTGTCCGTTGGGACAGCAGGCTTCCAACAATCATAACTTGAGTTCTAAAACTCCAAATTAAGTAAACGAGTACATTTTCTCGAATCTTAGGAAATTTCCTAGCTTTTTATAAGTATCCGCAAAGACTAATTCGGCATCTAAAATTGTTTAATCTACAAAACAATACGTTCTGTCCCAATCACGTCACCGTTTTGAACACATTCGGTAAAACAGCCATAACGTTCAAACGGCTAATCAGAATTATGTGTTCTTGGTGTCCACTGAAAGGTATGGAAATTACCTACAACTTTCTCAACAGGAGGCCGACCAAATTCTGAGTCTAAAATTGCGAAAACCCAAACCCTAGGTCGGACGTCCAATCTGCCCGAAACAGAACACAATGACAACTCTAGTTTACACCAAATATAACCAATGGAAGCACAACCTTTTGAACTAAAAGCATGAAAATCTCCGTTAACACATCACCTAATCCACCCAAAGGTTTCCCATCACCATACCTTAACACGACGAACGACGAACCAACGAACTCCTCCCGATCGCCCGATCTTCCTCCACGCGCCAATTCCACCGGATCCTCTCGTCGTGGAGCGCCCTAATGGCGAGGGAAACGGCGTGGAAGAGCGTGGCAGCAAGGGGTGGGGTTGGAGCTCGCCTAGGGCCGGCTAGAGGTGGTGGGGAGGAAGGTGGTGGCTAGGGGAGGCAAGGGGAGGCGCATAGGGGAGAGGGGGGTGGCGGCTAGGGTTTGTGGGAGGTGGGGGTGGCGCATGGGGAGGCAGGGCAGCAGCTTTGCTGCCCAAAAACACCTCCATCGGGCCCGTTCTCTCCCACCCTCAGCCCACAAGGGTCCCCCAAGGCCCAAGTTAGGTTCCCTAAGGCCCAAATTAGGTTCCCCAAGGCCCAAACTCCCCCGGAAGACCCAAATACTCCTCCGGAAAGGCCCAAACTCACGGAAAAGGCCCAAACTCACGGAAAAGGCCCAAAAACATGGTACCAAAGTCGTACCTTAATACCGACATCGAAAAAGTCTCATACCGTCATTCTGTAGTGTCACATTCTCCCCCCCTTAAACAGGATTCGACCTCGAATCCGAAGAACACCGATTCGACACACCAAGCCCACGAGGGACCCAACCTCAAAGTTAGAACAAAACAACTGAAACGCCCACGCATAGACTTCAAACAAAAGCGAACAACAAACCAACTCTCCAAATCCACTATTGACAAAAGTGACTTGACTTAGCTCAACTATGCGCAACTTGTCACAATTCCTCATTCACTTCAATGTCTACTAAAATTTCCAAGGGACAAAATAATTCCTAGCAATCTGGATTACAAAGAAATTCCTGAACTAGATATCTCATACCACTATCTTCATAATTGATCTGACTAAACTCAAACTAGATTTTCCTTTATCACTACAACACACTATACCTCTTACTCGATTATTCTTCTCAACAGAGGGGGTTATTAATTTCTAAACTCAACAGAAGTCTAATCTCCTCTTTCTAACACTCTATCATGAATCAACAAACTCAATACGACACAATCATTGCTGGACACATCCAGATAACAAGCATTTAACCCCTTTTTTTCATTAGTATTGAACGATCAACTGGGGTTCCAAACTTGAACCTCCAGAGAATCAATTACACAAAATCCCATCTCTTCCAATTATTCGACCTTCTTCACAAAGAATCAAAATTAACCAATGTCATCTACGTACATCGCCCACATCGACAATAATTTCCTTTCGACTACAAACCACATTTTCATTCTATCCTCTCCCAGGCATAACGCACACCCAGGAACAACTAGCTAAGACAATGATCACATCAGAACGTTCTTGCTTCAATTTTTTTTCTATAACTTTCACTACCACCAAACGGTACTCTCAGCAAAAATTGAACCACGACATCACAAGCTTCCATCATGTCCACCTTTTGAACCACAACCAAAGTTCTATGCCTAGCCCAAGTTAGGGCTGTAAATTCTTACCAAACCACAACGGGTTCTTTTCCTATGAGGGTCTCGCCCTCACATTTTCTCACTCAAATACTACCAAGCCCATGAGTATAATCCTCCATTATGCTCAACAATTCCATAAACATTCCTATACTTATCTCAAACTAGAATGCCAGTAACATAGCAATCCTCTTTAGCCGAATGAACCACATTCATTAACTGGAACCCAAAACGTCGCAAACCACTTTGGAAAGAATTCGACAACATCCAAACATCACTCTTTTTCTCTTCCTAAGTCAAGCCGCAAAGGAAAAACTCAAATCTCAAATCAATGCGATTCAATTCGCATCGGTTAGCACTCAAACAAAAGAGAGACTCTACACAAATCTTTGATAGAAGTTCTCAACAATCAAAGACAACTCGACTCACTTTTACCACAGCAAACCATCTCATTTTAACCAAAATCAACATTTTAGAAGAGAAAACCGATTCTCAAATCAAGCAAAAGAATCCACCGCCACCACAATAACTCCCAAAGAGAAAAGGAAACTCAATTCTCTTACAGCATAGCCAAATGCCAGAAATTATTCACTCTTTCTTTTCATGCCAAAGAGCAATGGAAATCTCGATTCATGATACGAATGCAAACTTTTCAAGAGCACTCCGGATTAGTTATATATCCCTATATGACTTTGTCACCGACCTGGCTCAACAACTCTTTTATTTAGGAAACTCATTTTCACAAAGGCAAACACAAGCCTTTACTAGGGCAAAACATCTCTTGAACAACCACAGAGCATTTATGAACAATCATAAGTTCACACTTTTGAAACACTTGCAAACACCACACACTTTTGAAACACTTGCAAACACCACACACTTCTTCAATTAAACCAAACTCTAATCAAGATAGAGTTACAAGAATTTTTCAACTCAAGAACTTTCAACACAACCCGTAGGTTTATTTGCTTCCTTTAAATACTGATTACAAAGATAATTCAGGTTGCACGCGAAAGGACGTGATCCCCTCAGAAACTTTTGGGTGTAAATCTATACTCATAGCGTAAATTAAACAAATGAGCCAAAACCAAAGATTGGCACCAATCTCTACGAGTTTTAGGGAAACTCTGAAACACAACACAAGGAATACCTTGACCGAAGGCATTCAACCAAAATAGCAGATAACCAAACCAGTCCAAAAGCTTTAAACACAAGCTCAGCATGAACCCCATGTGGAGCTCCCTAATGGTGAGGGCAATGGCGTGGAAAAGCGTGGCAGCAAGGGGTGAGGGTGGAGCTCGCCTAGGGCCGGCTAGAGGTGGTGGGGAGGAAGGTGGTGGCTAGGGGAGGCGCATAGGGGAGAGGGGGGTGGCGGCTAGGGTTTGTGGGAGGTGGGGGTGGCGCATGGGGAGGCAGGGCAGCAGCTTTGCTGCCCAAAAACACCTCCACATGGGCCCGTTCTCTCCCACCCTTGGCCCACAAGGGTCCCCCAAGGCCCAAGTTAGGTTCCCCAAGGCCCAAACTCCCCTGGAAGACCCAAATTCTCCCCCGGATAGGCCCAAATTCAAGGAAAAGGCCCAAAAACATGGTACCAAAGTCATACCTTAATACCGACATCGAAAAAGCCTCATACCGTCATTCCGTAGTGTCACATTGGGTATGGGGTGGGGTCCCTATACCCGAAACCTCACATTTTGGTAAAGGCTAGGCTTACATCAGGGGACAGGCTGGACTAGCGTTTTACTATAGCATCAAAATACTGTAGCATCGTGGTACTGTAGCATCCCATACCTGAAACCTCATATTTCAATAAAGGCTGGGCTAGCGTTTTACTGTAGCATTGTAGTGCTGTAGCAATCGAGTGCTTATTCCTCTTCTGCGCTCGCTAGGCAGCCGCTCTCGTGCCGTTTTTCTTCTAGTCAGCCTTTACCGAAATGTGAGGTTTTGGGTATGGGGGCCCACCTCATACCCGAAATTTCAGATTTCGGGTATGGGGTTTTATATTTCGTTTAATCTATACCCGAAATACCAGGTTTCAAATACACCGAAAATGAATTTTCAAATTTCGGTAAAGGTTTTACCGAAATTTCAAATTTCGTTTATAGATGGCTTTTCAATAATAACATAAACGTATCGTATCGATTTGTAAATATGGATTAAATATTGTACTGTATTAAAAAATTTCCCACATACATATGTACGCATTCAGATATTTCTGATGTATCAAGACGGCAAATCCGCTGGACGTATAGCTGATAAAGGATGGCAAACCCAACATGTGAATTTTCCAAGCATGTGTATTGCACAGATGATTTTAATTAGAACTATATATATACATACATACACGCGCGCGTAGATCTATCACGAGTTATATGTATATTTTAACTAATGTTATCTTTCCCAGGCAGTTTTATTGCTAGATGTGTGGAAATAGAATTTGTCGAATTTTTTATTTCCTCTGACAATGAATTTTTGACAGGAAGATTTAAGAATTTTGTTTACAGATAGATTGATTGCACTACCACTCTGACAAAGAAGGGAGAAGGATATTTAATAAACTCCACTGATTAATACGGACTTAGTAATACAATATATAACAAGTTTGTGACATACCGACGTTATTCTTCCAAACTTTGCAGCTTGCAAACGCGGATCTACTCAAAAGTAGTTACAACTAAGACTAAAACAAGAAACCCAAGAACATATTAAGCCACAATAACACTAACAAATATGTCCCAGCGCAATGTAGAAATCAAAGCACTTGGTTGCACTACATAGCAGGACGACGGCGAGGTGGACAGGTTTCATACCTTACTCATCCGGTTGAGGTCAAAGAGGACGATGGTGAGGCGGATGGGGTGGAGGACGAAGCAGAGGACCAGATCCATTTGGGCCTCTTCGCGCACGGGACGAAGTGGCAGCTGGCCTCCTCGAGGGCGTGGGACCGAGTGGCGAAGAGCCGACGGAGTGTGTGTGTGAGAGAGAGAGGGGGAAGCGAGGGAGGCAGCTGCTAGTGCTGGGACTGGGCGACTGGGGAATGGGATAAGTTCTATTAAATAACCAGCACAAATAAGCTTTCAGTGTCGGTTTTATTAAATAACCAACACAAATAATACTTTCAGTGTCGGTTAATAGAACCGACACAAATACTATTTTCAGTGTCGGTTTTAGGATAGAACTGACATAGATACTATTTTCGTACTTTTTCATATTTAACCTATACTAGCTATATATTTCATTTAAAAGATAGGATTACAAGTTTTTTCATTTAAAAGATAGGATTACAAGTTTTTTTGCTAATTTTCTTTCACAATTTGCCCTTCTTCATGATCATCATGATGATAGGTAGCTTTTTCCTTTAGCCTGATGCTGCCATCTATGAAAGGAGGTAACTCATCAAACTGGTTGTACTTGTCCTTATCCACGACATTCTCAACTCTGACGATTCTACTTTTTTCGTGAAGAACAACATGGCGCTTCTTATTTGCTAGGTTGATTACATAGAAGACTTGAGCTACTTGCTTCGCAAGTACGAATGGTTCATCTCTGTATCCGACATGTTCAATGTCCATAATAGTGAAGACATACTTGTTCACCTTCTCACCCTTTGGGAGTAGGACCTAACGACACTGAAACATCGGGATCTTGAAAATACAATAATGAGCTCCCAAATCTCCTCTATGAACCCATAGAAGCTGCTCTTCTTACTGCCTGTGCTATCATAAGCATATGAGCGAACACCACTATTTTGGTAAGTGCTTTTGCTATCCTGAGCTTTAGTGTAAAATGTATACCTATTTATGTCGTATCCTTGCCATATCACAATTATACCAGATGGCCCCTTTGGCAACCACCTCAACGTAACACTCATTTCTTTCCTAGTCATGTGCTCCTTGAACCAATGATTGAACAAACGGTTGTGCTATTTTGTTATCCAAACCTTTGACCATCCTTAGTTTTCCCTCCGTAGCTCATCCTTGTGCAAGTCCATATATGAGGACACCTCAACTGACTGTTGCAAGACTATAAAATGTGCTTGTTCGAACAAAACATGATCATAAGTATTTATTGATTTCTTTCCAATCACCTCTTTCTCAGCTAGCCTGCCCTCATGTCGAGATACATGCACACCAACTAGATCGACATCATCCATGTAATTGACGCAGAACTCGATAACCTCCTCGGTTGCGTAACTTTCTACAATGCAGCCCTTCGGCCGAGATTGATTACATATATATTTCTTCAGAACACCCATGTACCTCTCGAACAGGTACATCTGATGCAAGAATATGGGGCCACATATCTTTATCTCATTCACAAGGTGAACAATGAGATGGACCATGATATCAAAAAATGATAAAGGAAAATACATCTCTAGGTGGCGGAGAGTCTTGACCACATCATTCTACAGTTCACATTGTCCAACGGGATCGATGACCTTCTATGAAATCGCGTTAAATAAGAAACACAACCTCATGATTGTCTCTCAGAACTTGTTAGGAAAAATACCTCTAATTGCAACAAGAAGCATTTGTGTCATTATCACATGATAGTCATGAGACTTCATGACATTTGGCTTCAAATCTTTCATCGAGACTAGTTTCTTGATGCATGCGGAATAATCGGACGGAACTTTCGCAGCATGCAAGCACTTGTAGAGATCTGTTCTCTCTTTCTTGGATAGAGTGTAGCAAGCTAGGGGAAGATAAAGTCGGCCTTTCCCAGTGTCTTGAGGATGTAGCTCGGCTCTGATTTTCAAATCTTCTTGGTCCTTTTGTGCCTTGAGTCTGTCCTTAGTTTTGCAAGGAATATTCAATAAAAGACCAATCGAGTTATCACATAAATTCTTCTCTATCTGCATGACATCGATGCAGTGTCGAACTTCTAAGTCCTTCCAACAGGGCTAGTCCCAAAATACTGATCTCTTCTTCCACGTGGTCTTCTCAATTCGGAACCTCGATGTATTATTACTACCCTTTGCAAGTACAACATTAGTATCCTTAACCATATCATATACCTCTTCCTCATGATGAGGCCTTGGAGCTAAACCGTTCTCCTTTCTGCTGTCAAATTGTTTCTTCATATTGCTGTAAGGGTGATTCCTTCGAAGGAACCTACGGTGATGCATGTATGCACTTTTTCTAGAGTTGTTGAGCAAGACACTATCGGTTTCATCCAAGCACTAGGGGCAAGCTTTGGCTCCCTTTATAGTTGTAACACCCCAATTTTTGCTTTTCATGAAATTAAATATTATTTTGAACATTTGTGAATTTTTGAAATTTTCTGGAATTTATTTGGATTTAATTTGAATTTATTCCATATTGAAATAATTAAAGAAATTAAATTTTCAAATAAAGTTTTGTTGGAAATATTTTATTTGAGTCCCAAATGCCCTAAAATATTTTCCAGAATTTTTCTGGAATTTTTCTGAGTATTTTACTATTTTTCTTGAATTAAATGAATTACTGGAAATTATTTTAAATATTAAATCGCTGAGAAATCCAAACCGGGTCGGTTACTGTTCATCCGACCGAGCCCGAGTCAGACTCGAGTCCGAGTCCGACCCGAGCCATGCGACTCGGTCGAACCCGGTCACCGCGCCGAAACTCAACCGTTGGATCAAGATCCAATGGCTGAGATCAACCGCAATAGCCACCGAACCCTAGCCCGTGACCGTTGGATTGAGATCCAACGGGTCACGTTGATCCACGTCACCCAATCCGAATGGGATTCGGACTCCGCCGCCGCAGCCGTGTCGACCTCGGTCTCCGCGCGATACACGGCAGCCGAGGCCCCTATTTAATGTGCCGCCGCCGCCATCGTGAAGCCCGTTCCCTTGCGCACCCGTAGCCCTAACCCACCCCGTCGGAGCCGCCGCCGTTTAGCCGCGTGAGCTGCCGTGAAGTTGGAATCCCTCTCCGCCGCGGTTTTGCTTCGTCCCCGCCGTCCGTCGTCGCTTCGCGCCGTTGACCCCAGATCCGACTCCCCGCGACGACGCACTGAGAGGACTCACCTCGCCGGAGGAGCCCGCAAACGCCGTTGCCCGTGTCGCCGTTCCCAGCTCCGCCGCGCCGCCATCGCCGACCCCGAGCTTCGTGGACCGTCGGATCACCATCGCACGGCTAGGATCACGCCACGTCATCGCCGGTGAGATTCCAATCCAAAAACCCCAGATCCAATCTCAACCGTTGGATCTAGATCCAACGGTCCAGATCAAACGCGTTAACCCAAACGCATGAGAGCCAGATCCAATCTGGGCCATTGATTTTCAAATCAACGGCCGAGATTGAGCCACGTGTGCGGAAGTTGGACCGGCGCAGTCGGTAGCCAGACGCGTCGCGTGACCGACGCCGCCGTAGCGTCGGCTCAGCGCGAAACCGCACCATGACGTCAGCACGGGCCCACCCGTCGGCGACCACCCCAGCCGTCGCGTGGCGTCACCCATGGCGTCACGATGGGTCCCCACTGCCACCGTGGTGAGCCTGCGGCGTCAGCAATGACGTCACTCGAGTGGTCCCACCTGTCAGTCTCACGTGAGCCGTGGACCGAGTCCACGGTGGACCGAGCCGAACCGTGGGCTGAGCCCATGGACCGGCTGATGTCAGCCAGCCAATCAAGAGCCGACGCGTGTCACCCATGACGCAATAAATAATTTCCGAAAAAGAAAATGATTTAATAATTCGGTTTAATAATTGATTTGAATTTCAAAACTTCAAACGCTTATAACTTTTGCGTTTCAACTCCGATTTGAACGATTCAAATTTCTAAAAATTCATAAAATTCAGATCTACTCAAATATGAATTTTATTTAATTTTTGGACTAAAGTTTTTCTCTATAATATTATTTAATTGATTATTTAGACTTTAAATAATCATAACTTTTGCATTTAAACTCCGAATTTGACGATTCCAGTATCTAAAAATTCATAAAATTGTGTTCTCTCTGTTTATGAGCTTTATTTGGATGTTTGGACACTTTTTGTCTACTGTTTTATTCATTTGTTACTATTTGCACGCGTTACGAGTAGACGTTGAAGTCTTGGGAAGGATTCGAAGGAGAAGTGTTGACCCAGGAGCCAGCTCCGGACCAAGAACAAGTACTTTTTGAAGGCAAGTTGTGCTTTGACCATGTTGATCCTATTTTGAAACCTATTTTGATTTAATTTATTGCATGCTAGTTCAATTAGAAAATACTTTATTTAAATATGGAAAATTAGATAAATGCCAAATTGCTGTATGACACCTTGGTTAATTATATATATGTGCCATGACCCTTGTCACCCTAGTTGTGGTTTACTAGTTGGACATTATTAAATTGCCAACATGGGAATTTAGACCGTTGTAGTATATTGCTTAGACCTGCTACGTGCTCATGACATGATTTCGGACAATCAAATGTTAATATTGACTTAATGATATATTGAACCTGTTTTGGAAAGGTATCATGTGTTGTGATGTGATGGCACGTGGTGCATGGTAATCAACTGGGGTTTGATAAATAGCTTTTGACCGGGGCATGTGGCAAGAATGATCAAGTGGGCCAGTTGTGGCACCGGGAATGTTGGTTTGGTTCTTCGGGTAGTCTTGCCCTGGTTACCCTAAGGACTTAACCTTGCAAGCCTTTGAACTGAGTCAAGCGTGCAACCACATGTCCGTAATGGGACGGACCTAGTTGACTAAGTTGCTAATAACATACCTGTGGGACCTCAGGATGACAACTACACCCTTCGTGTAAGTTGAACGGGGGAGCGTATCGGGGCTACGGCCAGGTACCCATCTAACGGTGGATTGACCTAAACTTCGCCTTAGCTAAGGGAAGGGTTAGTGTGCAACACCGGAGAGGACCACTTGTATTGTTAGAAGTTTCCGAAAGACTTTGTTACGGGAACTCGCCTTTGTGGTGTTTGACTGTATCTTGTGGGTAAAGTGCATAACCTCTGCAGAGTGTATAATCTATTCGAATAGCCGTGTCCGCGGTATTGGACATCGCTCGGGAATTACAGTCAAGGGTTAGACTTTCTCAAAAATAACTTGGACTTGAAAGGTTGGGTTGGATTAATAATGATGTTGATGGAAATGTGGATTAGGATGGGAAAGATGTTTACTAAACTCCTTGAAAAGTTATCTATGCTTTACTTGTTTCTACTGCTTTCGAATCTACTTATGATACTTGTTAAATGCTCTTACTGCAAATATACCTTGAGCCACTCCTTTGTATTAAGCCATGCATGTAGTATATTAGCTGCATTACATGCATGACTTCTTTGAGTACCAAGTACTCACCCTTGCCGTAATACAACACCAGTTGAGGAGGAGACTACACCGGCTTTGGAGGAGGAGCTCCAAGAGGAACCGTCTACTTAGGGAAGCGAGCCCGATCGGTTGCACTGTGGTATACTTGGATGGCGCCACGAAGTTATCTTATTTTTATTGCTATTATTTCTCTCTTAATAAGTTTAGCCTGCGTGCGTATATTTGTAACTTGACCATAAGGTCGAGCAACCAGTTTGACTATTTAATTAAAGTACTTTATTAGTATCGAGTGGTATGATTGTGATATTTACTGATGTTAAGACTGTGTGCACTAGCGCGTTCCTGGACTAGTGCTGAATACACAGAGGGTCCGGATTTGCAGATTCGGGTCCCGACAATAGTACGGCTAGATAGGTAACCTAGGGCAAGTAAATCATTGATGGTTCAAAAAAACGATGCAACTAGAGTGAAGTACTCTCGTTTGTACTCATCCCATACCTGTCCACTTTCGTTCCACAGTATCACAAGATCTTCCACCAATGATTGTAGGTATACATCAATATCATTGCCAAGTTGTCTCGACCCTTGGATAAATAGCGGCATCATAATGTACTTTCACTTCATACACAACCAAGGAGGAAGGTTGCAGATACAGAGAGTCACGGGCCAAGTGCTACGAATGCTGCTCATGTCACCGAAAGGATTCATTCCATCTGTATGCAACACAACCCTTATATTCCTCGGTTCATTTCTGAAGTTGTTCCTGAAAAGCCTATCGACGGTTCTCCAATAGGCAGAATTAGTAGGGTGTCTCCGCGTGCCATCGCAACAATTTGGTGTACTTTTTGTTTCCAAACAAACGCTTCAATCGAGGGATTACTAGCAAATACCACACCACTTTAGCGGGAGGTCCTTTCTTCACCTCGATGACTTCGCTGTCATCACTCTTATGCTTGTATCTCAATGCTTTGCACACCGGATATACATGCATATCTGAATATTCTTTGCGACAGAGTATACAGTCATTTGGACATGCATGCATTCTTTCTACTTCCCATCCCAAGGGACATACTATAACACCCCGGTATCTAGTATGACCTGGATATCACCAAACATAGTAGAAACAGCAACCAAATAGCATAATTAAGGACAAATTACAGCAAGGGCGCAAAAGCTTTAAACAAAAATTCGGTAGCATCTCCTTTGTTTTTCCCATGGTTTGAAGCAACAGTAATAGTATCACAAGCAATAACATAATGGATGACATCTAAAACAACGATAACATGAGGTATAGCAACAAGCTAAGACTAATATAACGAATTCAAATGTTCCATGAACTAAAACGAAATAAACGATAGAACCAAGTGCACATTAAGGCATAATCCAAGTTTTAGCGCAATAAAATTGTTCATCACAACTACGAATGATAAAGTGTAGTTGTCTAAGTGAATGAAGCTACGTGAAGATGTGCCACTAATCCTCTTTCCCGCATGCCAGTTTCATGGTACCTAAAAACATCACAAACAACAAGCATGAGTTCATCACTTAGCAAAGTGTACTGCAATGGAACAAGCAAAACAGTTTCAATACCATCATCACTACATCTCATGTTCAACATCATAAGCATATCATAATTCATCATATATACATCTCATTTACATCAACATACATGAAATGCAATGCACATATCTCTTTGTTAGCACGTACCGGTATTGACGAGTGCACACCCGTCGGTGTGCACCCTCTTTCCCTTCCATCCCGTGGAGGGTGCCTACTCTTACTGACTCGCCCCTATACACAACCGTGGATGGGACTACGAGGTAGGTCTTTTGTGTTCACAACATGTGAACACAGAGGCCCGCATCAGAATGGGTCGACTCTTCCATTATGAATGCACATATGTCATGAATCATGTATGAACTAGCAAAAATACTTAATACGACAATCTCATAGCCAATATGTAATCATATTCATTATATCATAACCAAATAGCAAGCATGGTAAGTTAACACATTATGTACTCATATTGCGACTATGCAAGTCTAATAGCCACCCAAACCCCAATCCATCCTAATACACTTGTCTTCAACTGTGAGCGACAGAGTGGCGAGAGGTTGAGGGCACTCCTGGGGTCACACCACCTGCACATAGGTACAATTCACTCAAAAATCTGCCCACAAGATAATACAAGAATGATCATCTACAACGACTTCGCAACCCACTCCTAAAACCAGAAAACAGAGAATCTGTCCAACGGGACAACGGGCTTCCAACTAGCGTAACTTGAGTTCTAAAACTCCAAATAAAGTAAACGAGTATATTTTCTCGAATCTTAGGAGATTTCCCAAGTTTTTCTAGATATTCGCGAAGACTGAATCGGCTTCTAAAATTATCTAATCTACAGTTGAACATGATCTGTTCCAATCACGTCACAGATTTGACAGTGCTCGGTAAAACAGCCATAACTTTTAAACGGATGGACGGAATTTAGAGTTTTTGGTGTCCAATTAAAGGTTATTGAATTACCTACAACTTTCATAACAGTCGGCCAATCAGAAAATGCCTCTAAAGTTGCCAAAACTGAGCCCGAAGCTCAGGCGCCCAATCTGCCCGAGAACACAACATTAGACAGATTTGCAATAACCCTAATCCCATCTAGAAACATCACCTATACATGAAATTTAGGCATGAAAACTCACTTCTAACCAGCATGACAACCCTACAAAAAAAACCTACCAACACTTACCTCCCTCGAAGAACCACTCGAACGGCGAAAACCTTCTCCTCCCGCCCACGATCTCCCTCCGAACGTCGAATCCGCCGGTTCCTCTCGGTTGCGGAGCTGCCCAACGGAGAGATCAATGGAGGGGAAGGGTGTGGAAGAAAGGAGAGGGTGGATCTCTGCTAGGGCCGGCTAGGGGGTGGAGGAGAGGGAGGTGCATGGGGCAAGGGTGGACGCGCAACGCGGGAGGGGGGGCTAGGGTGGAGGGGATTGGTGGGGCGCAATAGGGGGGTGGGGCGTAGGGCAGCAGAGCTGCTGCCCAAATCCCACCTCCACATGGGCCAATGATCCCCCACCTTCGGCCCAAAAAGATCCCTCCAAGGCCCAAGCTTCCGCAGAAGGGCCCAAACACCTGGAAACGGCCCGAAAACGCGATAAAAGTCTTACTGTAAAGCCGTATTCTATAAAGTCACAACATGAGATGTCACATTCTCTCCCCCTTAATAGGATTTGACCTCGAATCCAAGACACGTCACTACGCAAAGCAAAAACACAAAGGGAACAAAATTTCACTGTTCATACCTGATGAGAATAGCTTTGGGTATTGCTGGGGCATGCGAGACTCCAACTCTCAAGCCGCTTCTCTCCCTGACTAAAGTCACTGGAACTAAACAAATCGAGACTCGATGGCAAGGTGCTTAGGCTCAAAGACCCACAACTCTAACAATAACTCACGATCAAAAATCTTGCAAGAACTTCACTCACATTGAAACACAAAGCACTCACACAAGGCCTCAGAACGACCCAAGCAATAGGATTAAGCTCCCAAGCAGACCACAAAAGAAAACGGTCTCACACTCGTCATTCAATACATTCCTTGGCACTAAGGTGCCCGATCCCTTTAACCAATGCTACTCTCCAGAAGAACACGGTACAAATATCTAGATCCCTCTTCAGCTCTCACGTGCAAAAGTGATTTCACACCTCAACCTCTCTACTGTGGTTCGTCATATTCAAGATGACGTAAACCAAGTGAAACACAACACTCCAAGACTTCCAACTGCTTGAACAATCGGGGTTATAACCTTAAAAAAAGATTGATCTTTTACAAAAAGACCAATACCCACCACTACCACCGAAAGTAAAAGCCTACTTTATGACCCGGGCCCTTAAAACCCGCAAAAACAATAACAACCGAACAATCCACTTCGGTTGACACAACTCGCTCACAGTTCAGCGACAAAAAGATCCAAAAAGTTAATGCAATTACCAGCAACTCCCAAGTGGTCCACTACCGAGAAACATCTCAACGACACAATTCCCCAAGAAGGTTTGAATTGAGTCAAACACAACCTTCCTTTACCCCTCACTTTTAAACTATTCACGATCAACTACTATCAACACCTAATAACTTAGGTCGCTAACAACCCACACTAGATTTCTCTTACTAAGAAGGTCTCACCCTCACATTCTTCAACTCAAAGGACCAGGACAAAGAGTACAATCATTGAGTAAGCTCAACCATAAACTATGAACCCAATTGATCCCCATGCATCAATTTGAATCCAATGCACTAACATTCACTTTGGAAAGGATTCGACAACATCCAAAGAGCACTTATTTTATTTTCCTAAGCCAAATTGCAAAGCAAACACAAATCTCCTATACCACCGCCAAAAAAACCAGAAATTTTTCATTCTTTCTTTTCGTACTAGAAAGCAATGGAAATCTCGATTCATAACATGAATGCACACTTTTCAAGAACACTCCGGATTAGTCATATATACATATATGACTTTCTCACCGACCTAGCTCATCGACTCTTTTATGATTGAATATCTATAAACGATGTCATGTTTCCTTTTCACCATTCATTCATCATGTAACAACAATACCGAATAGTCATTCACCAAAATACTTTTTCCTCGGTATCACATGATTGAAACACAAATAACGTCGATGATTGCGATAATTCATATAAACTATGACGGCAGCACCGTTAACAGGAAAACACCACATCGTATCAGAACCCACCAATAATTGAAAGATAAACTTGCAAAATATCGCATTTTAACCAAAATCAACATTTTGGAAAAGAACATCGACTCCAAAGTCAAACATCTGCACCCACAACCGCTACAAATTTTCTCAAAGAGAAAGGGAAACTCATTTCCAAAAGGGAACACTTCACTAACAAAATCACTTATGAAACATTCATAAAATCCACATTTTGAAGCACTCGCAAACACCACACACACTTTGTGAATAAATCCAACTATAGTCAAATAGAGTTACAAATTAAGTGCTTAACTCAAGAGTTTTCCAAAACATTACATTGGGTTTGCTTGTTTTCTTTAACTCATAGTACAACAGATTACTCATTTGTACGCTGAGGAGCGCAAAGCAATCATACACTCTTTTAGGGTAGATCCCACAGTCATCACTTAAGCTAACTTTCTTAGGAAACACAAATGTATAACGCTAAGCAACGAAATGAATCATTCCAAAACCATCACATTTTACTTCAGAGTTAATCGTTCTTCCAACCTCATTTTCAAGCCTCAAGGTTAACACCAAGTTCATCAACATTCACGTTAATATAGGGACGCTCTAGTACCCATTATACGGAATGCTGTAGCCAAAAGGCAATTCATCCAAATGACCAAACGAACAAACCACATTTAAACATAAGTTTAGCATAAATACTACCATCTCTAGTATTCCACTACGCTTACTATTAAAGATTTTAATATTCACTATTTACACGTTGAGAAGCCCCAACAGGACTTAACAAAAACCACATAACAAATTCTTTCTGTAATTACCTTTCCCAATACTCAAAAATAAAGTTTCTGGTGCTTATCATAAGACATCCAAGAAAGACTACCTCATCATGATCCCCACGGACCATCAAATCATATAACATCATATTCTATATTTAAAACATAGTACTTCAGAAAATACTTTAGCATGATCAACCTATCAATTTTATACCATCCATACGTCAACTGCTCGACAATCGTAACTTACTCAATCAATAAATGACTTCAACACAAAAATGTTATCTCCACAAGACAAAATTCGTAAGTAGGATTCTAAGATATACACTCATTAAGGATAGAGTCCTACATCATGTTAATTATCCAAGGTTCATTCCATCACAGCATGTTACAATGTCCTCCGTTTTAACAATGGTTTTTCAACGATTAACCTAAACAATGAACACCACTTCTAAGTCATCAATGTCACTTATTTGCACAATCATCAATGTCACTTATTTGCACAAGCATGTTAAAATTGAGGTTATTGTAACATGTTGTGATGGAGTGAACCATGGATAATTAACATGATGTAGAATTTTATCCTTAATGAATGTATGTCTTAGAATCATATTTACGAACCTTGTCTTGTGGAGATAATATTTACATGTTGAAGTTGCTTGTTAACTGAATAAGTTTCGATTGTCAAGACGTTTACATATAGGTGTTATGAAATTTATTGGTTGATCATGCTGAAAGATTTGTTGGAGCACTTGTTTCAAATCTAGAATATGATGTTATATGATATGTTGGTCCGTGGGGATCTTGTTGACGTAGTCTTCGTTGGATGTCTTTTGGTAAGCATCATAAACTTTATTTATAAGTATTGGGGAAGATAATAAGAGAAAGAATTTGTTTTGTAGCTCTTGTTGTAACCTGAGGGGTTTCTCGATGAGTAAATAGTGAATATTGAATGTTTAAAAGGTAAGTATAGGGTTTCATGATGAGCTTGTGTTTAAAACCTTCTAGACTGGTTTGGTTGTTTGCCATCTTGGTTGAATGCTTTCGGTTGAGGTGTTCGTTATGTTGAGTTTCAGAGTTTCCCCAAAACTCGTAGTGTTTGGTGTCGATCTTTGGTTTTGGCCCATTTGTTTTGTTTGTGTTGTGAGTATGGATTTACACCCAAAAGTCTTGGAGTGGATCGCGCTCCTTCGCGTTCGCACTAAATCATCCTTGGAATAAATTTGAAAATGGAACAGATGGACATAGAGGGTTGTGCTGGAAAACTCTCGAGGTTTAATTTGTAATCTCCTTTTTGGCTAGAGTTGGAGATATTTGGAAAATCTGTGTGGTGTTTGCAAGTGTTTCAAAAGGTGGTTTGTGGATGGTTCATAAATGATTTAGTTAGTGAAGTGTTCCCTTTTGAAATGAGTTTCTCTTTCTCTTTGAGAAAATTTGTGGTGGTTGTGTGTGCAGATGTTTAACTTTGGAGTCGATGTTCTTTTCCAAAATGCTGATTTTTGTTAAAATGTGAAGTTTTGCAAGTTTAGCTTTCGAGAAAAGGTGGGTTCTGACATGACGTGGTGTTCCTGCCAACGGTGTTGCAGTCCTAGTCTATATGATTTAGCGCAACCGTCAGTGTTATGTGTATTTCAATCATGTGATACCGAGGAAGAAGTCTTTTGGTGAATGACTTTTCGGTATTGTTGTTACATGATGAGCGAAGGGTGAAAACGAAGCATGGCATCATTTATAAATGTTCAATGATAAATGAGTCGGTGAGCCAGGTCGGTGAGAAAGTCATATATGGATATATGACTAATCCGGAGTGCTCTTGAAAAGTGTGCATTCTTGTCATGTATCGAGATTTCCATTTCTTCCTAGTATGAAAAGAAAGAATGAATAAATTGTGGTATTTTGGCTGTGGTATTAGAGGTTTGAGTTTTCTTTGCGTTTTGGCTTAGAAAAATAAAATGTGTGCTCTTTGGATGTTGCCGGATCCTTTCCAAAGTGGTTTTTAGCGCTTTGGGGTTTGAGTTGTTGTATGTGTACCAATTGGGTTCATATTTTACGGTTGAGCTTACTCAATAATGGTACTCTTTGTCTTGGTCCTTTAAGTGGAAGGATGTGAGGGCAAGACTTTCTTAGTAAGAGAAACCTGGTGTGGCTAGTAGTTGATCGTAAATGGTGTAGAAGTGTAGAGCAAAGGAAGGTTGTCTATGTCTCAATTCAAACCTTCTTGGAGAATTGTGTCATCAATGTGTTCCTCGGTGGGGCTGATTAAATCTTGAGTGGACCACTTGGTGGTTGCTAGTAATTGCTTTTCCTTTTGGAAGTGTATTGGATCTTTTGTCGCCGATCTTTGAGCGTGTTGTGGCAACCGAAGTGGAATGTTCGGTTGTTGTTGATTCTGCGGGTTTTCAGAACCCTGGTCATAAAGTAGGCTTCTCCTTTCGGTGGTAGTGGGGTGGGTGTTGGTCTTGTTGTAAAAGATCAGAATGTAACCCCGATGGTTCAAGCAGTTAGTAATCTTAGAGTGTTGTGTCTCACTTGGTTTGCGTCGTCTCGAATACGACAAACCACAATTGAGAGGTTGAGACGTGAATCACTTTTGTGCGTGGGAGCTGAAGAGGGTTCTAGAGGTTGGTGCCGTGTTCTTCTGGGGAGAAACACCAGTTAAAGGGATCGGGCACTTTTGTGCCAAGGAATGCATAGAAAGGAGGAGTTTGAGACCGTTTTCCTTCATTGTCAGTTTAGCAAGTTATCCTTTTTCTTGGGACGTTCTGAGTCCTTATGTTTGTATTCTGTGTTTCAAAGTTGAGTAAGATTCTGGCAAGTTTTGAATGTGAAGTTGTCTTTAGAGCCGTCAGTCCTTGAGCCTTAGCTCCTTGTTCTGAGTGCTGGCTGGTGCAAATCGTAGGGGCTTCTAAGCGGGTTCTGAGGCGTGAACCATAGCTCCCTTCGATTTGGTTGATTGCGAAGTGGTGTGTCTCGGATTCGGGGTCGAATCCTGTTGAAGGGGGGAAGAATGTGACACTACGGAATGTCAAAACTTTATAAATTGTGAAATTTGAGAATAAAACTTTACAGTATGGTGTTTTATTGTGTTTTGGGCCGTTTTCGGGTGTTTGGGTTTTTCCGGGGGAGTTTGGGCCTTGGGGGAACTAATTTGGGCTTTGGGGGGATGATTTGGGCCATTGGTGGAGGGTTTTTTTGGCCCATTTGGGGGAGCAACCAGCCAGCCCTAACCCTAGGACGCCCCCCACCACCTCCTCCTCCCACTTCTAGCCGCCACCCCTCCATGGCCGTGCGCCCCTCCTCCCTCCTCCCCATTGCACCACCACCCTTCCCCTCCCCTCTCCACCACCCTTGCTGCCCTAGGGAAGCCTCTCCACCTCACCACCCCACAGATCTGTCCATTGGAGCGCTCCGCGACGAGGAGATCCGGTGGATTTGGAGCGAGGAAGGAGATTGCGCGAACCGGGAGGAGATCCGTTGGTTCTTCGTTCGTCGGGCGAAGGTATGGCCACGGGAATCCTTGGGGTTGGTCTAGGTACTATTCTAGGGGTGTTACAATTATATCATAAGCAAATAGCAAGCATGGCAAGTTAACACATTATGTACTCATATTGCGACTATGTAAGTCTAATAGCCACCCAAACCCCAATCCATCCCAATACACTTGCCTTCAACTGTGAGCGAAGGAGTGGCGAGAGGTTGAGGGCACTCCCGGGGTCACACCACCTGCACATAGGTACAATACACTCAAAAACTTGCCCACAAGATTGTATAAGAATGATCATCTACAATGACTGCGCAACCCACTTCTAAAACCCGAAAACAGAGAATCTGTTCAACGGAACAACAGGCTTCCAACTTGCGTAACTTGAGTTCTAAAACTCCAAATCAAGTAAACGAGTATATTTTCTCGAATCTTAGGAGATTTCCAAAGTTTTTCTAGGTATTCGCGAAGACTAAATCGGCCTCTAAAATTGTCTAATCTACAGTGGAACACGATCTGTTCCAATCAAGTCATAGATTTGACAATGCTCGGTAAGACAGCCTTAACTTTTAGATGGCTTGACAGAATTGAGCGTTCTTGGTGTCCAATTAAAGTTAATTGAATTACATACAACTATCATAACAGTCGGTAGATCAGAAAATGCCTCTAAAGTTGCCAAAACTGAGCCCGAAGCTCAGGCGCCCAATCTGCCTGAGAACACAACATTGGACATATTGCAATAACCCTAATCCCATCTAGAAACATCACCTATACATGAATTTTAGGCATGAAAACTCCCTTCTAACCAGCATCACAACCCTACAAAAAAATACCTACCAACATTTACCTCCCTCGAAGAACCACTCGAACGGCGAAAACCTTCTCCTCCCGCCCTCGATCTCCCTCCGAACGCCGAATCCACCGGTTCCTCTCGGTTGCGGAGCTTCCCAACGGAGAGATCAACGGAGGGGGAGGGTGTGGCAGCAAGGAGAGGGTGGAGCCCTGCTAGGGCCGGCTAGGGGGTGGAGGAGAGGGAGGCGCATGGGGCAAGGGTGGAGGCGCAAGGGGGCAAGGGGGGCTAGGGTTGAGGGAGGGGATTGGGGGGGGCGCAATTGGGGGGGTGGTGCGCAGGGTAGCAGAGCTGCTGCCCAAGTCCCACCTCCACATGGGCCAATGATCCCCCACCTTCGGCCCAAAAAGACCCCTCCAAGGCCCAAGCTTCCCCGGAAAGGCCCAAACACCCGGAAACGGCCTGAAAACACGATAAAAGTCGTACCGTAAAGCCGTATTCTATAATGTCACAATATGAGATGTCACACATACAATCTTCTTTGCAAGATACGTGGTTTCAGGCAACACGTTTTCCTCTAGAAACATGTCTGCTAAGAGATATAACAATGCCATGAAACTCTTGTCGGACCAACAATTGCTTGCCTTCAATTTCAGTAGTGAAAGAACGGTGTGCAACTTTGTGTATTCCTCCTTGCAACCCAGGAACAAAGGTTTGTCTGAGTCCTCAATCAAACCCTTGAATTGATTAATCTCTCTCTGACTAGTGTAGTTCCCTTCTGCATCGTGCAACATCTGAGCCAGATTATTGTCGTCATCGACGAGCAACCTATCCTCATCGGATCCATAACCAATGTTAACTGCCATTTTGCCAGCTCCGTTGTCGATGACGCTATCACCTTCACCGTGCCTTGTCTAACATATATAGCTAGGTAAAAAACCCCTTCGAATTAAGTGTAAGTGGATATGCTCTTTGTTTGAAAACATCTTCTCATTCTTGCAATCAATACATGGACAATGTATGTATTCCTTCTTTTATAAATTGTTCTCCTCAGCGACTCATAGAAAAGCAGAGACACCGTCGATGTATTCTCGGTTGTAATGGTCTACACTGTACATCCATCTCCGATCCATCTACAATTAATTAACATAAATGGTTATCACTAAAAACAAACTAAATCTAAACTTTAATTTGAACTATATATAGGCCTTGTTTGCCAGAGCTCTAGATCTTAGCTTCACCTTAGATCTAAAACTTGTAGGCTAAAATAAAGTGAATTAAATTTATATTTTTATTCTGAAATGTAAACAAGATGACCCACCTAAACACTCTTAATATACCCACAGCTCCAGCTCCATAGATCTGATGGAGCTAGGAATACCTAGCTCCACCAGATCCACGGATCGGGTGGTGGTAGTGCTATGCCAAATAGGACCATAAATTAATCTTAATTAAACAAAGTCTAAACATTAAATTGCAACTAGAATCCACAAATCAATGCTTATTAAAATATAATATCTTAATTAATTAAATTCAATATATGCTTGATCATAATTAATTAGCTAACGATAGTAGATGGACATAATTTTAATCTAATATATAAAGCTAGGCAAAACTTCATCTAATGGAACTAGGTAATAAATTCATCATCTACAAAATACTAGGTCAATAAAAACAAACTAAAACTAAATCTTTAATTTGAACTATATATAAATTAACCTTAATTGAACTAGATGTAAACATTAAATTTCAACTAGATCACTACAAATCAATGCTTATTAAAATATAATATTTTTAGTATATTAAATTTAATATATATTTGATAATAATTAATTAGCTAACAATAGTAGATGGACATAATTTTAATCTATATTATATAAAACTAGGCAAAACTTCGTCTAATGGATCTAGGTAATAAATTCATCATTTACAAAATGCTAGGTCAAAAAAAAAAAACTAACTAAATCTAAACCTTAATTTGAACTATATATAAATTAACCTTAACTGAATTAGCTCTAAACATTAAATTGCAAATTGATCACCATAAATCAAGAGAGGAGAATAAATTACTCTCCTTGGAATACCTACAGGAAGTATAAGCACAAGAAACTTTGCAAATGGAATCTGAAATTTTAAACATTGGGTTTGCTCTCGGGAGGAAGAAGACCATGGAGTTGCAATTGCTATAGATACAATACAGTAGTATTTATAGGCTGTATTATTTGTGTTGGTTTTTAATTAGAACCAGCACAAATATTCAATTATTTGTGTCGGTTTTAGTTACAACTGACACAAATAATTTTTCATCTGTGCCGATTCTATTTACAAACTACACTATACGACGGTTCACTTACAGCGACCTACGGTTGGTTGCTAAAAGCGGCTTCAGCGACCTACGGTTAGTCGCTAAAAACCTTTAGCGACCCATAAGGATGGTCATTTGTAAGTGCGTCGCTAAAGGCTTTAGCGGCGACATCTTTTAGCGACCGGCGTAGGTCGAAGTTGTATATTTAGCGACCAAGCTGTGGGTTGTTGTACTATAGATTTAGCAACCAACCGTGAGTCGTTATACTATACATTTAGCAACCAACAGAAAGTCGCCCTCTTTACAACTCAGATGCTGCTCAGTGTTTTATATATACAAAAGCACCACAAATCACAGATTTTTATACACATAATCACATAGACATACAAAGTATAATACCACAATCATAGATCCATCACATAAACACAAAAGCACCACAATTAGATATTCACAAAAGCACCACGATTATATTACTCACAACTAGATCATTCACGAGATAGCTAGCTAGATCATTCACAAAAGCTCCAGAGTGTCGATCACAAAAGGCATGCACGGCTACATCACTCCAGCTTCAAGCGATTCAAAAGCCCACAACTACATCACTAATGCTTCACGACACTCCATTTCTGATTCAAAAGCCCACGGCTACATCACTCTAGCTCAGTGCTTTGATCAGTCACAAAAGCACCACATCTACATCACTAATGCTTCAAGCGATTCACAACCACTCCAACTTCTTGTATGACTTATCTTCCAACTTCAGGTGATGCAATCAAGGTTAATCATCGGTGAATGATTGCTCATATAAATCTAAACATAAACAAGATAAGATATAGACTATTACTTTCTTGTAGGGCCATGCAACGACATCATGTAAGCATCGACCATAGAGTCCACATTGGCATAAGGGCGAGGCAAAAGCGTATCTCGTTTCAGACACAAGTTACAATAACTTCACAATATTGGCTTCCAAGGGTCGACCTCCAAGCTGTGGTGCTTGGTTTAGTTGAAACAATTGTCCCTTTAGCCCGCAGGCAAATCAGATCTCAACATAGCATATAATATGACATCTTTTCCAACTTTGATGCAAATGATTAAGAATAATTTAGTTCAATGTTTTTGAAGGTTTATGAAAATAAAGGTAGAAAATGTATGAAATGAATGAGAGCATTACAAGATCATCATGTTTAGAGTGTGAAGCTTCAGCAAAGTGCCTTGTAGATCTTGGTGAGTTTGCACCTTGCATCTGGTCAAATATTTGATCCTCCTCATCATACAATTCCTCATCTCCAGAAGCACAATATTCTTCATTGTCTTCCTCATCCTCATCAACAAACTTGTTCCTTATCACCTTAAGAATAACAATTTCATAGCATAGCACAAGGAATCTAGAAAATTAGGATAAAGCAGCATGAATGAAAATATTGAATACCTTATGTTGAAATGAAGTAGAGCCGCGATGTGACATTGGCTCATCCTCATCAACAAACTTGTTCCTCATCACCTTAAGAATCACAATTTCATAGCATAGCACAAGGAATCTAGAAAATTAGGATAAAGCGGCATGAATGAAAATATTGAATACCTTATGTTGAAATGAAGTAGAGCCGCGATGTGACATTGGCTCTTCACTTGCCCGTCTGGTTGAGCCCTTTGATCAATTTGAGTTTGTAGCTCAAGTACACGCTATTCTAAAGCAACCTTCTCACTTTGAACCTTTATGCGAGCAAGAACCTCCATTTGTAGTCTTGTTGCAGTATAAGACTTCAACTCTGGAGTGCCAATATCTTGAGGAGTAGGGCCTAAACCCAAAACACGAACATATCCTTTTGGCTCTTTCGCTCCACAAACAACAGAGAATACATCACCCTCTTGAATTGACCGGTCCTTTAACTCGATATACTCCAATAACATCATTAAGTTTGTCCTATAGAGAATTAAAGATGATTAACATCATAAAAGGTTATTCGGGTAGAAATGCATATTGTACTAAAAATTAATAACAAAGTCTTACAATTATTCGTTTTGCACTGTAGGAACTCCATTTTTTTCGTATGGGTTTGGATAAAGTTTTCATCTCTTCGTGGAGGGACGTCCTAGTTTCACACCTGCACACATACTTTGTTATTTGGGCCCCACTTTTTAGCAAATTTGTTGAACCCAGTAGATTCTTTATATGAGCAATAAGGACTAATAAATACCATATATAAAGAGTTCAACCCAAAAATGAATCACTCCGTTTCAAAAGGAGGAGAGCAAAACTAAGTGTACTAGTGGCTGCTTGGATAATAAAAATTATTAAGTAGTCAAATTACATATACAAAAATCAAGAGCGAAGATATACACAAGTAGATAGGGCCATGTTCATTGTGTTTGCATTTCTTTAGTATACATATCTTTTATCTTGTAATGGCTGCAAATAAATGGTTTCACGATGTCATATGTATGCAAGAGGTAGTTTACATGAAGTCGCAAATAAAAGATCTTTCGCCGTTGTTTGGAAGTGGAACCAGAGGGATGTATCATGAATATGAAGGACTAGATTAAGCGCTACTATCAAACAACACTAGAAAAAGCTCACCAATATGGAGGAGCAAAGCAGGATGTAATCATGAATATAATAGGGATAGTAAAATAGAAAGAACATATTACCAAATCATGTTCTAAACATGCATAGCTCACACTCCCGTATGGTGCATCTTTAGCTTTTGTCGATTTATTTTAGCTTTTTCTCGAAAGCGATCCTAAAAATAGAATAAAAAATAAATGTGTTACAGATTGAAGTAGCGATTGCATTTGAACTAAAGTGTAGAGCTTACGAAATTCAGAAGACATCCAATTGTTGTATATAGAGTGCCAATCATCATCATTAACCCTCTTATCAGACATTCGAATTTCTTTTATAGACAATTCAGGATTGAAGTATCGTTTCTTTATGGATGCTTTAAATTGCTTCCACTTCTTCCCAAGCATCACCCAATTTAAGGCAGCAGACATCTACATCATAATACGTCTTTATATCCTCCCACAACTCATACTTCTTGTTTATATCAACAAGCCTCCAGTCCATGGTAGCAATAGATAATTTCTTTCTAACTTGACACCCAATAGCACTTGAAAGTTGTCTAGCACTTTTACCCAGCAGTGACCTCGATCATTGAGTAAAATTTTGATTTTTGGCATTTCGGTGACCTTGAGAATACTTCCTCCATCTTAGTTATGCCCCTTGCAGTCCTATTTATTGTAGATTTGACTGGATCATTCTCAAGTACTTCAACTGAGACCAAATGAAAAGCACACATTGGTAAGCTGTTAAAAGAAGACATTGGTAATGTATATACATGATATATAAGTATGAGGATGTTGAATCATCACCATTGTCGGTGAGAAAATCTCCACCGCCTGCAAATCAGCAATCACTTGTTCGTCTTGAGGTTGAGCATTTTGTCTTTGTGGCCTTGGTATAAGTTTGGAGGTTTAGTAGTTGGAACACTTTGTCTTTCTGGCCTTGGTCGCAAGTTTGGAGGTTTAGTTGTTGGAACACTTGTCTTCACTTTTTCTACAAGCAAATGGCATGAATGTGAAAGATCCATAAATAGACTTAAGTGAATATATACATACTTTGAAATAGCTTCATAGAAATAGCAGATCAAGTGAATCAGAACTTAAGTGAATATATGCAGATCGTGAAATACGTAAATATATACAAATACATCGCAGAGTATCATGTATAGTTCACATAAAAGGTACATATGAGGTTAAATGTAGTCTGAGAATAAAAGTATGGACTGCAAATTTTAATATGTGTGTAAGCGATTTCTAATGATGACAAATAAGAATAGTTCTTGCAATGTGAATCAAACACAATCTTGATGAGGTGGCCGAGGAATCGCAAAATTACAATTAGTACGAATCGTAGAATCAAGGAGAGCTCCTCATATTGCTTGCATATATGCTTTCAAAGGCATTTTGTTAACTAAATCCTAGGCCTCCTCTTAATGACTTAATTAATCTCTTAATCAGTTTGGAGGTTTAGTTCCAGGCATGAAATATATGCGATTTGGAGGTTTAGTTGTTATTCTAGTTTACAGCTTATAGTGCTTTATAAACTATTTTAGTGCAAGACAAAATGTAGAGCCTGCAGCTTTATAGAGTGTTACAAGCTATATGAACTTTAAATTCATGTGCAAAGATATATGAACTTTAGTTTATGCAACTAAAACAGATAATCATTATCGCAGTTTATGCAACTAAAATGAGATATATGCAACAGATATATGAACTTTAGTTTCATGTGAGTGTACAAGCTGCAGCTTTATACGAGAAATATATGCATTTATAGTGAGCTGTACAAGCTGAAGTCTTTCAACGCTTTAGTAAAACTGAACACTAAATAAGCACAAAGAAATAAGGACTAAAAGCAGTTAGACTGCAGCACTTAAGAGCTACCCACCTTTGAAATTTTTTGGATGGACCTTCTTTCTCCATACTCTGACGATTTCGAGGATGTTAAGAGTGCCAACCTCCTTTTATTTCTTTCAATATTTTCTCGCTTCAGCTGCTCGTATTCACTACATGATCCATCTTTATTGCTTTCTCTTGCGCTTGACATTTTTTTTCCTGAAATAAGTGGCAACAATGACATTAGCTATTTATACTCAAACAATAAGGAAGTGCATACATATATTAAAAAAATATCATCAAACATGGAACCATCAAGTCAAGGAGTAAAAAAATATCAAAACTTACTTTCTTGTTTTTTTCCCTTGTTTTACTCCACTAACAATGACACCATCTATATCTGTTCTAGCACATGGGACACATCCAACAATAAGTCTTTCAAACACATTAGAGTGCAGATCAAGGATTGCCGGAACTACATCATTTTCATCATCAATGATACCATAATCAACAACACTTCCATACAAATCTCGTGGTTCTGGCTGAACAACAGCAACCCATTCTGTATCAACTGGGTCAACAACATAGTAAACTTGTGTTGCCTGTGATGCTAATATGAAAGGTTCATCCAAGATCTTTTCACCGATTGAATAAATGTTTGAAATTCAACGTGGTAATTCCAAATTGATCCGTTCAACCCATTTGTTGTTTACAGTTATCAACCCAATCACACTTGAAAAGCACAACATTTCCTTTGTGGTGGTAGTTCAGTTCAAGAATTTCTTTTATGATACCATAAAAGATGTTTTTCCCTATAGTATGGTTATCATCATTTCCTCTTTCAAAATGAGTTGTCTCAGCAGCTAGCGCTACCCCACTACTTTGGACAGACCTATTCTCATCATATGACTGTGTACGAAAGTTGAAACCATTTATTGAGTAGCTGTTATACTGATGTGCAATCATCATTGGTCCCTTAGCTAAAATTTTGATCTCTTCTGAGGCCTCCTCACATGTTTCCTCAACCTGTGGTACCAATACTATTGTTAAAGTGAAATCCTTTATGAGATTGTAAATTCACTTCTCCTTTTATACTTACATGTAACCTGAACCACTCATGGAAGGTTTTATGTTGCATGTGGTTGATCTCACGCTGATTTGAACACCAATTGAAGAGAGGTATTGAGCATGTTTGCTGAAATGGCCAACATGAAATTTTTGATGGTCGCTATTGAGCAAAACGAAGAGTAAATAATCACACGATACTCGTTGAGTTAGATAGCTTACTTTAAATATGTTTCTATATTGGAATAGTTGAAAAGGACATATCTATGTGCTTGAAGCCATGTCTTGTGATCTAAATTGACAACACACTTTCCGATAATGCTCGACCAATTTTGTGAAAGAATGGAGTTGTAACACAAACTTGTGTTGGTAGGCGATTTCTAACTCTATGGTTGAAGTGGGTCTCATCTTGTAAATACGAGAACAAAGCGTGAGAGCCTCATCAAACAAAGAACCCTCCATAATTGATCCTTCCGGGTGACATTTTGCACGCACATAGCCCTTGCATTTTTTTAGATACCTATACATGTAAACAACAACACTCATCCCATTATTGAAAAATAATAGGATGATTTGTTTGCTATGTAATATACCAAAGAAAATTACCTCTCCATCGGCCACATGCTTCGAAAATGGATTGGACCTGCCACTCTTGCTTGGGCAGGAAGATGTACCATCAAATGTACATTAATGGTAAAAATGATGGAGGAAAATAATCTCTAAAAGGCTCAAGATTTCAGCTATCTCAGATTCTAGCCTTTGCATGTCACTTATTCGAATAACAGGAGAGTACAATTTTCTAAAGAACGTGCTTAAACGAATCACAGCACTAACTTCTTGAGGGAGAACTCTCCGGACAGCAAGTGGCAGTAAATCTTGTAAAAGAATGTGGTTGCCATGAGTATTAAGATTAACTATCTTTTTTCATTGACAAGAACATTATGTCGTATATCAGCTGCATATCCATCAGGAAACTTGACCCCTTTTAATACTTGACAAAACAATTTCTTCTGAGCTCATTGAGTAGGGTGCAGGAGGCAAATAAAATTGATTAGCTTCTAGTTCAATAGGATGAAGGTCGCTTCTAATACCTAAAGCTTGAAGATCCAAGCGAGCATTCAGATTATCCTTAGATTTTCCAGAATGTCCAACAAAGTATTAATTATATTTTCACACACATTCTTCTCTATGAGCATGACATCAAAATTATATCGAATTTGCAAGTCCTTCCAATATGGAAGAGTGAACCAAATAGGTCTCCTTTTCGTAAAGACTAATGGTTTCCCATCCTTGCGTTCGATTCCTTATTGGCTTACTCGATGGGTTCTTGCCATAAAGCTTTCAGATTTTTTTGTACAATCCAAAATTTCATGCCCTGAAAGAGGAGTAGGTGCTGGCCTCAACTCACTTTCACCAAATGAATCAACATCAGACCTAAATGGGTGGTCTGGATGTAAGAACCTACGATGTCCCATGTAGCAAGACTTGCTACCATTTCCAAGTCTGAGAGAACAAATCAATGAGTGGCAATCAGGACATTTGCTTCACCAGAGGTGACAAATCCGGATACACTGCCTAAACCAGGGAAATCAGTGATGGTCCAAATAATTGCAGCACGCAACTGAAAGTATTCACCCTTTGAGGCATCATAGGTCTTCACACCATTAACAAACATATCAAGCAGATCATAGACAAGGGGCTGAAAATAAACGTCCATATCACTACCCGCAGAAGATCGACCAGGAATTAAGACAGACAAGATAAAGTTTGAATCCTTCATGCACATCGATGGTGGAAAGTTGAGTGGAATCAATATGCCAGGCCAAATACTGTAACTAACATTCATTGTCCTATATGGATTGAAACCATCACAGCCCAGCAAATGCTAGGCGGATATTACGACTATCCATAGCAAATTCTGGATACTTTTGATCAATATCTTTCCATAAGGGTGAATCGGCAGGATGCCTAAGCAAACCATCTTTTACTCTGTGTTCATCATGCCACCTTGTGAGACTTGCAAATTTACAAGAAACAAACAATCTTTGGAGTCTTTTTTTAATAGGGAAATAACGAAGCACCTTCCTAGGAACTTTGTACTCACGTTTCCCATCTAGACTCTTCTTTTCTGATTTCCAACGTGAGACACTACATACCGAGCATGAATCAAGTTTATGATGCTCCTTCCAAAATAGAATGCAATCATTTTCACATGCATGAATTGTAGTGTACCCAACTCCTACAGATTTGACCACTTTCTTTGCTTCATGAAAGTTTCTAGGAAGTGCCGAACCCTTAGGTAGTGCATCAACAAGTAAATCTACCAACAAATCAAAACTTCTATCTGTCCATCCTCCAAGAAGTTTGATGTGAAGCAAACGAACTAGGAAACGTAGCTTTGAGTAGTTTTGGCAACCCGATATAATTCTTGACTATTGTCTTCTGCTAGCTTACGAATGGCTCTGTGTCCTCATTAGGTTGCTCAAAAGACCCGTCATCCTCCATATCCCCTCCATCATCTAAACCACAAGCTAAATCCTTTAACAACTCGGATATTGCATCATCTTCTAGGATGCTCACTAAACTCATCATCATTGTTACCATGATTCACAAAAGAGGCAGAAGCTTCTCCATGTAAAGTCCACGTTGTGTACCCTTTTAGAAAACCATCACATATCAAGTGTTCTCGCACTTCACCGCCTCTCTCCAAAATGAGTTAACACACTTCCTACAAGGGCATAGTATCTTGTTTCCTATTCTTTGAATGTCTAAATGCAAAAGCTAGGAAACCATTCACCCCTTGTTTATAAACCTTTGTCTCCCTACATACAGCCTATGTTACATATCAATATAACTATAGAATAACATAAGAGTTCTTTGTGAAAAGTTGCTTTGTACCTAGCCTCACTTGTGATCCATGATTTATCCATACTCTTTATGTAGGATTTGAAAGCGACTTTCAACTCGAATCTAAGATCATATAAGCACAAAGAACACGATTGCATACTATAGTCATGTCCATACATAAACAAACCATGAAATAAACAAAGAAGCAATATTAAAGGGAAATAAATCACCGGGGACGGGACGGACGGGGCGGGACGCGCGATCGACGGGGAGGACGAGGCGACGGCAGGACGCGAGGCGGCGGACGGGACGAGGCGCGGCCGACAGGGCGAAACGGAACGAGGCCGGTGGACGCGCGATCGACGGGACACGGCGACGGCGACGACGGGACGAGGACGCAGCGATGGGCGACGGGCGGGTGGCGCTAGGGTTGGGGAGGGACTGGGCACGGACGGAGCGGCTAGGGTTGGGAGGGGCACGCAGGACGGAGCGCTAGGGTTGAGGGAGGGACTGGGGCACGGGGCGAGGCGGCGCCCTTTGACGCGGCGGGTGTGTCCACCGGTCCAGGGCTCCAAGTAGTGACCCCTTCTCTATAGCGACCCACCGTTGGTCCCTAACGACATCTATAGCGACCAACCATACATTGTTAAATTTCTAGACTTTTAGCGACCGACTAACCGTCGCGAAAAACTCATTTAGCGACCAACCGTCGGTCCAAAAGTTTTAGCGACCAACCATCGGTCCCTAATAAGGGTCGCTAAAGATCAACCGTCGTATAGTGCTAGCACAAATAATGGGAGTACTATTTGTATTGGTTTGTACTTAAAACCGACACTAATAAGTAACTATTTGTGTCGGTTTTCATTATAAATAGTTTCCCATTATTTTGAAGTTTAGAACCAACACAAAAGCTTTATTTGTGTTGGTTCCAAAAAAACCGACATAGATAGCCATTAGATATTTTGTAGTAGTGTAACCTCCGTTCAAGTACGTATATTATTATGTTACCCTTACATTATCATGGAATAATGTTCTTGGGTCCCTGATCTAAATGGCGCTGGCAGCGAAACGACAATATAATGCAGGTTAGGTACTGCATTTGTGCACACATTATTGAGGTTGCAAAGCGCAACAGTATTATATGTAATCATCGTGGAGAAATTAAGTTCTTGCTCGATCGACCATGCATGTTCTCGTGAGTGTTAAGACATATAGACACGCGTACGAACACGGCTTTGCATGCACTTAATTCGTACGTGGTTAAAGCCTATTTATAAGTACACCCAATTCTTCTTTTCCTTGCATCGTTCACATGCCACACAAAGGGAGGGGAAAAGCTTGGGCCCAAGCTTTGCCATGCAACTTAATTTCACATGATTAACGGGAGGCGACATGGCCACTGTACGACGCCTTGCATGTGTATCGATCGACCAGCCCAAGTTGCTTGCCGTTCATTGCATGGCTCCGTTTCATTTGGTGGAGCGAGATACGGTGATCTCATCGATCCGTTCGCTTTGCATTGATTAATTAAGACTTTTAACTATATTGAACAATGTTTTTTATAACACTGTGTCATGCAAAGTGACAGAAGCAAGATATATATATATATATATATATATATATATATATATATATATATATATATATATATATATATATGCAAAAACTACTGAAAACGGAGGTTCAAAATATCTCGGTACCTGCTTGATTGTGTCAGATTGACTACATGGTCTTGGGGTTCCGTATCAATCTACGGGTACTTTAGTCATCGCTCCCGCCTCTGCTTTGTTACCGCTCTAGGCTTAGACCATCCTTCGTCAGTGCTTCCTGCGCTTCTGATTATGGAGTCTCCTCACTACATCATGACACAATATTACCGTCAGATGATTGTCATAAATAATCAATGACCACCAACAAACTATCTGTCGGCAAATTGAAGCAACAAACTACCTGTCGGTAATACTTCTATCAGGATCAGATTATCTGTCGGCAATTATATGTGTATTAAGGAATAATTATGTGTCGGCAAATCTCATATTGTGGGTCGGACTGTCAGTCGGTAAAAATATTTTTAACTGATTATCTGTCGGCAATATTTAGGGGAATAGAAGGGCGGCAAATTTTGGAGGGCTCAGTTCTGCTGCCCTCCCACCAAAAAAAACCCAAATCCCCACCCCTGCCACCGCCTCCCGCTCCCTTAGCTCCCGACCCTCCCGCACCCTTCGCTCCCGACCCCGCCGTCGTCTCTCGACCCGGTCGCTCCCGACCCCGCCGCCAGCCGCTCCCACCCCCAACGCCTCCCGCTGCCAGCTGCTCCCGACCCCGACGCCTCCGCGTCCTACTCCTGACCCCTCTGCTCCCAACCCCCCTCCCTCGACGCCGCCTCCCACCCCCGATGCCGCCTCCGCGCCCCCGATGCTCCCAACCCTACCGTCGCCTTCCGCCCCCTCCGCTCCTGACCCCGTCGCCGCCTGTCGCCCACGTTGCTCCCGACCCCCGCCGTCTCCTGCCCCCTCTGCTCCCGACGTCGTCACCGCCTCATGCCCCCTCCGCAGTAGTAAACCCAAGTAAGTCCCACACACGTCTACTAGCTTGAGAACAAATGAAAATTTTGCGAATTTGGTACATGGTCCAATGAATTTCTCAACTCGCTCTCCATTTCTTCTACCATTTTCCCCATATTAACAAGATGCCTATAACACTCCGACATCTAGTATGCCCTGGATGTCACCAAACATAGGAGATACAACAACTAAATACCGCAATTAAAGATAAATTACAGCAAGGGTGTAAATGCTAAAACCAAAAATTTCGGCAGCATCCCCTTTGATTTTCCATGATTTGAAGCAACAGCAATATTATTGCAAGATATATCATAATAAAAGACATCTAAAACAGCAATAGCATATGATATAGCAACATCTTAAGTCTAAAATAATAAATCCAACCACTTCATAAACTATAACAAAGTAAATGATAAAATCAAGCACACAATCAAGCCATACTCCAAGTTTCATTGCAACAATCTTATTATCATAACTCCAATTGATAAAATTCTCTAAATATGTGGAGCTACGTGAAGAAGTGTAGTTAAACCCCTTTCCCGCATGCCGGTTTCATGGTACCTAAAATATCATAAAACACAAACGTGAGTTCATCACTCAGCAAGTATATTGCAATGGAACAAAGAGAACAATTTTCAATGATAACATCACTACATGTCATACTTAACATCATATTCATGGCATAATCTCATATTCAACATCATAACCATGTCATAATCTCATTGTACACATCTCATTAACATCAACATATATGCAATGCAAAGCACATGTCTCCTCAAAGCACATACCGGTATTCCGAGTGCACACCCGTCGGCGTGCACCCTCTTTCCCCTTCTATCCTGTAGATGGAGGGTGCCTACTCTTACTGACTTGCTCCCATACACAACCGTGGATGGGACTACGAGGTAGGTCTTTCGTGTTCACTACGTGTGAACACAGAGGCCCGCATCAGAATGGGACGCCTCTTCCATTATGTATGCACATATGACATGAATAGGTATAAACTTGCATAAACATTTAATACAACGAATTCATAACCAATATGTAACCATGTTCATCATGTCTTAGGCAAATATCAATCATGGCAAGTTAGCATATCACGTAATCATACTGCACCTAAGCAAGTCCAGCAATCATACAACACCCAACCCATTCCAATACACTTGCCTTCAACCGTGGGCGACGGATTGGCGAGAGGTTGAGGGCACTCCCGGGGTTACACCACCTGCACATAGGTACCACACACTCAAAATGTGGCCAAAAAACAGTACATGAACGATCCTCTACCCTGACTTCGCAAACTACCCCTAAAACCCGAAAACAGAGAATCTGTCCTGACGGGACAGCGGGCTTCCAACTAGCATAACTTGAGTTCTAAGACTCCAAATTAAGTAAAAGAGTACATTTCTCAAAGCTTAGGAAATTTCCTAGCTTTTTCTAAGTATTCGCGAAGACTGATTCGGCCTCTAAAATTGTCTAATCTACAGATCAACACGATCTGTCCCAATCACGTCACAGTTTTGGCAATGTTCGGTATAACAGCCATAACTTTCAAACGGATGAGCAAAATTTAATGCTCTTGGTGTCCAATTAAAGATAATTCAATTACCTACAACTTTCATAATAGCCAGCTGATCAGAAAATGCATCTAACATTGCGAAAACTTAAGCCCTAGGTCGGGGTGCAAATCAGCCTGAGGATAGAACGTGGGGCAGCAAAGGAATTTCCCTAATCTCCTCTAGGAACAGCACCTAAACATGATCTAAAGCATGAAAAACACCACTAGCACAGCACCTAATCCACCCCAAGGATCTCCCATCACCATACCTTAGCCCGACGAACGACGAACCGACGAAAACTCCTCCCGGTCGCCCGATCTCCTTCCACGCGCCAATCCTGCCGGATCCTCTCGTCGGAGCTCCCCAACGGTGAGGACTGCGAAGAGGAGGGGCGTGGCAGCAAGGGAGGGGATGATTCCCTACTAGGGCCGGCTAGGGGGTGGAGGGGAGGCGCAAGATGGGGGAGGAAGGGAGTGTGGCGGCTAGGGTTAGGGAGGGGAGTGGGAGGGGCGGCTAGGGTACATGGGGCCATAGGCCCAAAAACTCCCCACTGAAGGCCCATGACTCAACCCCCTAGGCCCAAACCCTCCCGGAGAGGCCCAAACCCTCCCGGAAAGGCCCAAATCCTCCCGAAAAGACCTAAAACCTCTGAAATCACAAAAACATGACAAAAATTCATACCGTAATGTCACAATGACCATGAAATTGGTATTGCTAGATTCATGGTTTTCAGGGTTTGACCGCGAATACATAAAAAGGTATCCAGATTGACCCACATGAAATTGGTATTGCTAGATTCATCATCAAAATACTTCCATTATTATTTGTAACAATGCATTTTTTCCTTTTTTATATGCTCATTATTGAGTGTAGAAACTTCTGCAACTTCATCCCAACCGCAGGACATAGCTTAATAGCCTCCTATCAAAATTTGTCAGTGAATGAGAGGGTTCTTCAGTAAAATATATGTTTCTGTATAATTAATAAAACAGAAACTAGTTTGTCTCTTCCCTATAGCTCCTTCTTTGCAAAAGCTCCCTTCATTAGCTCAAAATTATTTCGATCTCCTTGTCAATCATTGTAGGAAGACTATTAACTGTGTCTAAATTGCTAGCTATGCTTGTGATGACTTTCATTGGTAGGCAGCAAAACTTATGTGTTTTCTTCAACCATCTTTACTTGGTGTGAGTAGAGCTTTCTTTTGTGGTAGTCGCTCTGTGAACAAGTTTGGTAAATTTGGGTTCTTAAACAATGGTTATTAGTTATATGTGTATATAAATTGGATCAATGAATGTGAATTGTGATAGGCAAATTTGTATATTCTAGTTGACTGAACTTGAACTATGTTGAATGGATGCATTAATTGAATTATTTTCTACTGTGTGATGTACTATCATTTTTATGAGACATGCATGATTTTAGACTATTTAGTCATTGATATGAATATTGTTTTGCTGTGGAAAGAGTGCAACTCTGCCTTCCATAACATGTCGGTTTATTTCTTCCCAAAAATGTTGAAATGTCACATAGTTGTGCACAAAATCCTGACATGCTTCTGCTCCAACAGAGAAGGATTGGGAAGACATAAAGTTTGGCGTTGAAAATGGTGTTGATTTCTATGTTGTTTCCTTTGTGAAGGATGCCATAGTTATTCATGAACTGAAGGACTACCTTAAAAGTAATGTTCTCTCTGTCATGCATGAAGGTCTTGGATATCTATATTGGGAAATTAATTAATGTGTTCTTTGCTCTTTTTCATATCCAAGTGCTAATGGAGATATACATGTCATTCCAAAAATTGAGAGTGCAGATTCAATACCAAATCTCCCGTCTATTATTGCCGCATCAGATGGGGTAAGACCATGGGCACCATCTATGTCAATTCTTTCGTATTAAAAAGACATTGTCAATTTATATACAATTTTAGAACAAGAAAACATTCTTACCATTTTGTACATCTTGAAAATTGAGATGTAACACAATGCTAAGTTTGCATGGGATGTAGTTGGATACTCTTAATTTCCTTGTAGTACTTATAATCTTCGTCTATGGATATAATGTAGTTCAGGCCTAATGCCAGGCTTGAGAGTTGATGCTGCTAATCCTTTCTTGGATGTTTGAGCCTTGTTATTTTTTCCCTAGTTAATGCTTGGCATAGTACCATTTGTTAAGTGCAAGCTCCTATTTTTAAGTCGTGCATTCGTATTGCACATACTCATATGGTAATAAAAGTGTTGGAAATATTTGCATAATTTCTTGAACTTTAGGAAATAGCATCTTAACATGCCAAGAATTAAAGCCAGATGTTATCCTAAGTCACGTGCTAGTGCAACTAAGAAGGTATAATATAATGTATGAAGTTTATGGCGTGACTTTTTACCGAATTTTAGTTGATTTTTTGGACATTTTTCTTGTAAGCCCAGCAAAAGTCTAAAGATCCATCTAGTGAAAGTACCATTTTTTATGATGGTAAGTATGCCAAATGAGATTCACCCAAGGCAACTGGCCTTTATTAAAAAACTAGTGTAGGTTCTTTAGGAGGAGAGCATCATTCTACATTGAAAGCTTTATGACTCTAGTTATTACTTTGTTTGTATGTAACATCATATGGCTATAAAACATTGTGTTTCTCAAAACTTTGAGAGTATTGCTGGAAAGTGTATGTGCTTGCACTAAATTTGGAAGTTTTTTTTTTGCAGACAGAATTGGAAAGACCAAGGAAGTTCGTGTTACCATCATGCCAATCAATGTAGATACTTAATGTGACATCATAAATTTTGGCATTTACTGTATGAGTTTATACCTTGTTTTTGGGCTTTTCCGGGTGTTTGGGCCACTCCAGGGGAGTTTGGGCCTTGGAGGAATTACATGGGCTTTTGGTGGGGGGGTGGGTTGGCCATCCTAGGGTTCCTTGCGCCCCCTAGCCTTGGGCGCTTCCCCCTTCCCCCTCCACACCTAGCCGCCGCCACCCACTTCCCCATGCGCCTCCCCCTTCACCTCCCAACCCTAGCCGCCACCACCCCTCCTCCTTGGGCGCCTCCTTCTCCCTTGGTGCAGCCCTCTCCTCCCTGTTCCCTGGTGATCATCGCTGCCCCGCATGGAGGATCATCCGTCCGGAGACCTCCGGCGATTCGCTACGGATCCGAAGGAAGGAGCGGCCGGGAGAATGAAGGTTTTCGTTGGTTCTTCGATTCTCCAAGAAGAGGTAAGGGTTTGTGTTTCTTTTGGAGTGGTCTAGGTGCTATTAGATGGGATAAACCATGCCTAGAACTCTTATTTAGGTGCTGCAATTAGAGGGGTTGAATTGGATACTAGATCTGTCTTGTAAGTAGCTCTCGGCCATGTTTGACAGTCGATGTTGGGACACGTTTTTGAGGATTTTAGAGGCATTTTATGATCGGCCAGCTTTTATGAAAGTTGTAGGTAATTGAATTACCTTTAATTGGAAACCAAGAACTCTATATTCTGTCCAACCGTTTAAAAGTTATGGTTGTTTTACCGAACACTGTCCAATCTGTGACATGATTGGGACAGATTGTGTTCAACTGTAGATTAGAAGATTTTAGAGGCCGAATCAGTTTTTGCGAATACTTATAAAAAGTTGGGAAATTTCCTAATCTTCGAGAAAATATATTCGTTTACTTGATTTCGAGTTATAGAACTCAAGTTATGGTCGTTGGAGCGCTGCTGTCCCGGTTGGACAGAGTGCTATTTTTCAGGTTTTGCGAGTGGGTTGCGAAGTCGATGTAGATGATAGTTCTTGTATTGCTTTGTGGGCATGTTTTGAGTGCATTGTACCTATGTGCAGGTGGTGTGACCCTGAGAGTGCCTTCCACATCTCGCTACTCCGTTGCGCACAGGTGAAGGCAAGTGTATTGTAATGTTTGTGACTTGAATGGCGTTATGTTTTCCTTATGATGCGAGTTAACTGTTGATGTGTTTGCTTGCCATGTTTGATTCTTGAATGAGATAAGTGAATATGAATTGTTAGATGGTTATGCATTTGCTGAATTACGAACGTTTAAAAAGTTTATCCATGCTTATGGTATATTGGTGAGTATGTAGTGATGATGAGAATGATAAAGTGATGATGGTGAGTAAAAAGGATATTGTGCTTGACACTTGAATGATGAAAGGTAAACAGTGTATTCCTTGCATTCATGGCATGAGGACTGGCCAGGACGATGAGAAAGTCATAACTAATCCAGTAAGGTCGGTGAGAAAGTTATGACTAATCCGGAGCGCCACTGAGAAAGACGTACCTGTAGTTCCATCCACAGTTGTGAATGGGAGCGAGTCAGTAAGTGTAGGCACCTTCCACGGGGTGGAAGGGAAAGAGAGTGCACACCGACGGATGTGCACACGGCAATACCGGTATGTTCTAAGCAAAGAGACATGTGCATTGCATTGCATAAATGAATTGTTTAATGAGATACTTATGATGTTCTATAAGATGTTTATGATGATGATGATGTATGAAAGGTTAATGAAGATGTTTATGGATGATGTTATTGTTTACTCCATTGCAATACACTTTGCTGAGTGATGAACTCACGCTTGTTGTTTTATGTTGTTTTTAGATAACATGAACTCGGCTTTCGGGGAAGGGAGTTAGCGTCACATCTCCACATAATTTCATTCACTAGACAACTACACACTCTCATTTGTAGTTGTAATGATTATTTTATTGCGCTAAACTTGGATTATGCCATCTTGGTGCTTGTTTTTATTATTCTCTTCATATTTGTTCCTGAAACATTGGAGTTTAGATTATGGGCTTAAAATGATGCTATAACTCCTGTTAGTGTTGTTTTAGATGTCATCTATTATGCTAGTATGATGTGCTATTTATTATTGATGCTTAAAACCATGGAAAAACAAAGGAGATGCTGCCTAATTTCCGATTAAACAATTTGTGTAGTTGCTGTAATTTATTGACATTTATGTGTTATTGGTTGTGTCTAGAGCTGTTTGGGTGACATTCACGACATACTAGGTGCCGGGGTGCTACAGTTGGTATCAGAGCGGGCTTCAGGTCCGTGGTGTATGAACTTAGTGAAATACCATAGGGTCAACTAAAATTTTGATGTGGGATAACCTAGAAACATGGCTTAGGTTGTACTTAAAATTTTGTCATAGGATAGCAACATTAAAACTTGTGTAAGTGGAATGACTAATTTAAAATTTGACACACATGGATGCACAGTAGGAAAGGGTATGGGTATCGTTGCTTTACGCTTAAATGTTGTATTTAAGCTCTGATGTTGAATGCTACATTAGGTAATGTATGTTGCTATGTTTATAAAATAATTGATTGAGTTGTTCTTCTTATGGTGATTAAGTGAGGCTGTGGTGCCGGAGGGTTTTGGTCACCTTTTGATCATAGTAAGGGTGGGGTCTGACGGTGTGACCGGTTAGAGCAATCACCGAAGGACTAATAACCTCCCGTGGGGGAAGAGTGCTTACCCTTTCTATCGTAGATCGGGTAGTGATTGGAGTCAAATAGAAGAGTTTGGTGGTGGATTCCTTCGAATTTTCTTTACCGTTCTGACGATCGGTCTGGTTGGTTTCTTTGGTTTCTGTTGGTTGGAGACAAAAGAAAAGTGTTTTGTATTGGGTATTCGCGGATTGTTCCTTCGGTGTTTCTTGGTTTTGTCTTCCATGGTTGAAGACGAAGAAGAGTTTGGTGATGCGCCTTTTTGGTCGCCTTTTTGGCTTTGACACTCGTTTTACTGGTTGCTGTGCAGAGAAAAGTATCATTTTGTTCTTGTGTGTCTTACTCTGAGTTGAAAAGAAGTTATTGAAGTTGTATGCAAAACCTTAAGATGTGTTGATTTATGTTTTGTGCCTTTGTCAGTAAAGGTTTACTTGATCGCTTGGGTTCCCTCCTGTGGGAGTATTTAGGCTTGAAATGTGTTTTGGAGATCTTTTGCATGATCAAGTGTGAGTCATGTCCCATTGCAACTTTGGGAGTCATGTTTTTTTTTGTGAATTTTTGGTTGAGTTTTACAAAGAAAATGCTACAAACAAAGTAAGTAGTCTTTTGACTGAAATTACTTGTCACTAGTGAGAATTTGTTGATTAGCATGTTATGTAGTATGTCACAATGTGGTTTATGGAAATAATGTACTTATAAGTTAATTTGTGAGTTGAAGCAATTAAATGAAATTGTTATCTTGAGCTTAAGATTAAATAAACGTCTAGTGTTGTAGATTACTTTATAGCGAGAATGATTAAATGTGTTAATGTACATGCTTAGAATCTGTTGCTTTGTTTTTAAGTGCCCATGACCATCGATAATGTTTAAAGCTTTAAACCTTGATGCATAGTTAGAACATTAAAATGATGTAAACTACTGTTGAGGTAAGAGTAAATGGGTTGGTTAGTTAAAGACATTCTTATTATAGGGTCGGTAGAACAATTTAATCGTGACGGTGATCGACCCTAGCGAATGATAGTTGACTAGAATTATTATGTTTGCTAACACAGTTGTCAATTAACAAGACATAGGATTTGTTGTTAATGATATTGTTAAGAGCATTGGGATGGTCTGACTTATTAAGTTATCTTAAATAGTTGGAGTATGTTGTGTAGTGGCAAATTGTTGTAGTATATGGAAAGGGTAACGAAAACAATGCGGTTGTTTTTACGATTATGCCCATTTATTGATAATGATGCCCTAGTAGTGGTGGTAGTTGTTTAGATTAATTGTTGAAAACCATTGTTAAAATGGAGGACATTGTAACATGCTGTGATGGAGTGAACCTTGGATAACTAACATAATGTAGGACTCTATCCTTAATGAGTGTATATCTTAGAAACCTACTTATGAATTTCGTCTTGTGGAGATAGCATTTATGTGTTGAAGTCTGTGAAATCATGTGCTGAAAAATTGGCTAAGATTTGAACTTGAAAAATGTGTTCTGTGCATGAGTCCGACAATTTGACAAGAAATAGTGAAGTTCTCCTTTGTGCTGGACCAAACTCTCAAAAACAGTAAGTTTTGCTTTTGCGCCGGAACAAGTCTTTCTTAGTCTGTGGTGACCAAGTTTTTGAGCTGTGAAATTTCCATCTGCGCCGGATCAATTTTTTCATACACGCCAGACCAAATTTGTGATTGACGTGAACACATTTTTGGAGCGTCGTTTTTGCATGTACGCCGGACCAAAAATTTGGTCCACCGTGAACGTGTTCTTCAAACGTTTTTGAGCCGGACTCGATCTTCAAAAAAACAGTAAGTTTTCTATTTACGCCGGACCAAATTTCGTTTGGTCCACCGTGAATGAGGTTTTGAACGTTTTCGAGCTGACTTGAAACCGAGCGTGGCGCATGTACGCCAGACCGAATTTTTGGTCCGGCATGAATGGGATTTTGCGGGATTTGATTTTTTGTCCGTCATGAATGATCTTTGCTCAGTTAGGGTTTTGAGCAAACTTGAAATTGAGTGAAGGATCATTGTTTTTTGATCCATGTGTTTTTGATGATGAGTATTTGAATATTCGAAGAGATTTGAAAAGATTTGAGTTGATTTGATTTTGGTTCAGTATTTGAAAAAGATTTGAAACCAATTTGAAACGATTTATTTTTTGGTTTCTTTATTTGAAAAAGATCTGAAACCAGTTTGTTTATTTGAAAAGATTCAGATTTTGCAAAAGAGTTAGGTCTATTTTTTAATTACGTTTTTGGTTGATTTTATTTGATGCAATGCGCTCGTGTGAGTGGTTGCATGGATTAACTTGAGTCAAGTCGCGGACTTGGGCTCGGAAATTGTTTTTGTGTTTTTGTTCACGTGCAGGTGTTGCTTGAGGTCGAACATGGTCGATGACGGGACCGAGACTAGGTTCAGGGAGGAACTGAGGTCGTGAGGGTCGAGGATGTCATGCGAGATGTTTGGACTAGAGGACAGTGCACATGAGGTCGAGATCGTTGCAGCGTAGTGGCAGGTGGCCGTACGCGTGTTTACGAAATTTTTTAATACATGTGTGAGAGAGTGGTGGATGTGTGTGTGTGCATGCAATTGAGTGTGTGTGTGACGTGCTGCATGTGTGTGTGCATGCAAGTGTGTGTGTGTGTGCATGCAATTGAGTGTGTGTGTGACGTGCTGCATGTGTGTGTGCATGCAAGTGTGTGTGTGTGCATGCAAGTGTGCGTGCATGCAATTGAGTGTGTGTGTGCGTGCTGCATGTGTGTGTGCATGCGAGTGTGTGTGTGTGTGTTGGCGTGAGAGTGTGCGTGAGTGCATCGTTGTGTCGTGTGTGTGCGTGGCGTGAGTGTGCGTGAGTGCATCGCTGTGTAGTGTGAGTGCGTGCGGATGCATACGACTCGTTGAATCCGAGTGGAGGCTTGCTGCCGTGAGGAAGTACAATCCGATATTGCCGAGTGCGAGTCGGCCAGCGCAAGTGTTCGAGTCAATGAAGAACCGGAAAAGGATTCTGTTCTCTTGTCCTTTAAATAGGGGTTCTAGGTGTTTAGAATCCATCAATCGATCAAGCAAACAATTGTTCATCCAATGCAAAGGGCAAGAAGCAAGAGGTGCCTACAACAAAGAAGAGATTTTGTGTTTTCTTTAGTTTGTTTAAGGTTTTCTAATCTTGTGAGATCAGAGATTTTGGTGGTTTTCTAATCTTGTGAGATTAGAGATTTTGGTGTCCTCCCGGAATGAGTGGCTTTGGAATAAAGAAAAGGTTATGCAATTCTTTACATACTCTTTTGCTATGATTCTTGATTAGAAGGATTGTTCGATTTTTGATAGAACTAGTTTTGATTTATGTTCGACTTGTCTCGCTAATTAATCTAGGGTTTTGATCTCTACAATATTAGATATTCTTCCGCTATTTAGGGGTTTTTAATTTTTCAAAAGAAATAGTTGAATTTTATTCGGCATCTATTCACCCCCCCCTCTAGTTGCCTACTCGGTCCTACAAGTGGTATCAGAGCAAGGTTCTACTAATCCATCTTAACAGGTGATTAGTAAACGGTAAGTTATGGCAACAGAGAAATACTCGAACAAGCCGCCAATCTTCGATGGCAGATTTCCCATCGCGAATCCGATGATCGCATATCTTCAAGCTCAAGGTAACGCAATTTGGCGCAAGGTAAAAATTCCGTACGAGCTTCCTTCTAATGATGATATTGATAAAATCGAGTTTGAAAAAGATGTTGAAAACAATAATAGAGCTAGAAACATATTGCTTCAAGGACTTGCTAGAAAAGAATTCGATAGAGTGCATCATTTACTCATCGCTCATGAAATTTGGAAATCTCTTCAAGATTATCATGAGGGCAATCGACTCTGTAAAGAAGCTAGGCAAGATCAATTTAAAAAGGAATACACTAGATTTGAAATGAACTCCTGGAGAATCTCTAGATGATTGTTTTGCTCGCTTTAATGTAATTTTAAACAATCTTAGAGTGTAGATGTAAAGTACATCGACTCTGAAAATGCTAGACATTTCCTATCATCTCTTGATCTTAAAATCTGGCAAATTAAAGTGACTGCATTTAGGGAGGCTCACAAGATGAGTGAAATGACATTGGATAAATTATATTCTAGCCTCAAGACTTTTGAGATAGACATTGTTTCAAGAACATCCAATGATAACTCTATGGCTCTTAATGCTAATTCTTCATATGATAATGCTACTAGTTCTTCATCATCATATTCCATTACTGCTTTGAGTGCTCTTAGTGATGAACAACTAGATCAAATACCAGAAGATACACTTGCTCTTCTTTCCAAGTGTGTCAATGCAGCTTACATGAGATCAAGTGAGAGAAGAGGAGCCTCCATCCATCGCTACAATCAAGGTAAGGCAGTGGCACATCCGTGCTAATCGCTTCAAGAACAAAGATAGAGACGAGAAGGATCAAAGCAACTCCTCCAAATCCTTCCGGCCAAAAGAGAGCAAGGACAAAAATAAGCAACGGACGAAGAAGATGCTCAACAAAGTCTTCGCTGCAATTGGTCGCTTAGACTTAAGCGACATTGATGATTCAACTGACGATGAGAAGGAAGCGAAGCAAACGAAGTTGAACGAGAAAGATTTCACCGGACTGTGCTTCATGGCGAAAGGGAAAACTAGTGATTCTAGTGACAACGATAGCACCTCCAAATGACGGTGATGAGGTAATACCTTCGTATGATGAGCTTTGTGAAGTTTTAGTCATATTGAGAAAATCTTTAAGAAAATCTTCACTCAAAAATAAAAACTTAGAGAAAGATCTATCCATGCTGAAAACTGAAAACTTTGATCTTAGAAATTCAAATTCTGAAAAGACATGTGATTCTTGCTTAGATCTCAAATTTGAAATTAAATCTCTAAAAGAGGAACATATGATTAAACTAGAACAAGTTTATGCCAAACAATTGAAAAATGAAAAACTTGTGAAATATGTTGGTTGCTCTCTTGATGGTTTACATGGTCAAACTTCTTGTTCTAAATGTCCCATACTAGAATTGAAGTTGCATGATGCAGATGCTAAGATTACTCAATTGTTTAATGATTTGCTTACACATGAAGTTCTTTCATGCTCAACTTGTCGCAAGCAAAAAGAAAAAGTAGATGTTTCCTGTAATAATTGTTTAACACTCTCTCGAAAAATTGATTACTTGGAAAAGTCTTTAGAACATTTTACTAAAGGAAAGAAAAATCTAAATATGATTTTGGATCAATCAAGAGTCAGCACTCATCACAAAGGTTTAGGTTTTGATCCTTATGCTCATCACAAATCATATGCTCCTACTATTGTTAAAACTCTTGAGAGTGGAAAGTTTGAAATTGTCAAAGAACCTGAGAAAACTGTCTTCAAATCTGCTGTAATTTTATCTTCTACTATGATGAATGCAAATGTTGCTTCTGCTTCTAAAGTCAAACCATTTGTTAAGTACAATTGCACTCATTGTGGAAAAGATGGTCATTTGATGAATTTTTGTTTTAGACTAGCCAAACAACAGAGAAAGGAAAATTCAAAGGCTAAGTCTAAACTTAGACAAACACGTATCATTTCTCCACATGTTCGGCTAGTGAAAGCAAACAAAATACCTGGAAATTCATCTACTTTGCATTCACAAGCTTTTGTACGATCACCTCCTCGTCGAGTGATTCAGTGCTGGATACATCATATTTCTCTAACCCCAGCGCTGAATCCTCGACATCTTCTGTTCATAACATGTAGGTGGTACGAGAAGGGAAGGAGAACATCTGGGTTGTTGATTCAGGATGCTGCCAACACATGACAGGCAACCCAAGTTGGTTCTCCTCCCTAACAAAAGCATCTGGGAACGAAACGATCACTTTTGGAGATGCTACTACTGGACGCGTCATTGCAAAAGGTACAGTGAAGGTGAATGATCACTTTACTTTAAAGAATGTCTCTTTGGTGTCTAAAATGAAATTCAACCTTCTGTCTGTATCTCAATTGTTGGATGAAAACTTTGAAGTGAGTTTTAAACCGAATGCATGTAGAGTACTCGATGCTTCTGGAAACTTGACTCTTGAGATATCTAGACTTGGAAAAAATTTCATAGCAAATTTTAGCAATGCTTCAAGTTCACATTGTTTTGTTGCTTCAGAATCTAGAAATCTCAATTTTTGGCATCGTCGGTTAGGTCACATGGACTTTGATCTGTTATCTAGATTGAGTGGTCTAGACTTAATTCGTGTGTGATACCTCGGAGTGTCGTATCCTTAATTATTGAACATGATAAGGTTAAATACAGTATGAGATGTGGAAATAAGGTTAAAACCAGAAGAATTGGAGGTTAATAACGTTTCTGGGCCGATTCCGGGGTTTTGGGCCTTTCCGGGGGTTTTTGGGCCTTAAAGAGGGGTTGTGGGCCTTGGTGGGATGGATTAGGGCTCCTCCTTGGACACGGAATCAGTGTTGGGGGCTGGTGGGAGGGCTTTCCCAGCCCTATATGGGCGCCCCCACACCCCTATGCGCCCACCACATCCCCCTCCACCTCCCACCTCTCCTCCCCCCAAAGCCCTAGCCGCCACCCTTCCCATCCCCTAGCCGTGCGCCCCCCCCCTCCACCTCTCCACCTCCACACCACCTCCCCTCCACCCCTTGCTGCCTTAGGGTGGCCTCCCCACCCCTGCACCTCGTGGAGTCATCCCGTGGAGCGAGGAGCGAGGAGCGAGGAGCGAGGAGCGAGGAACGTGGAGCGAGGAGCGATTCGCGAGGGGATTCTTTGGAGATTTGTTAAATCGGCCAAAGGTATGATCTTGGGGATCCTTGGGGATGATCTAGGTACTGTTATTAGGATGTTTATCAAGTTTTTAGATCAATTGGAGGCGCTGGATTGAAGTAATTTGGGTTAGATCTAAACTTGTCCACGTTTCTGTTTTCGGGCAGATTGAGCAGTCGAACTAGGGTTCGAGTTTCCGTCGATTTATAATCCGAATCAGACCGTACGGACTTCTAGGAAGTTGTAGATAATTTAATTATCTTTCCGTGGACGTAAAGCACGTTAAATTTCGATCAGCCGTTTGAAAGTTATGGCTGTTTTACCGAGCGCCTAAAAATCTGTGACGTAATTGGAACAGATCTCGGTAATCTGTAGATTAAACAACTTTAGAGGCCGAATCAGACTTTCCTTATACCTAGAGAAAGTTGGGAAATTTCCTAGGCTACGCGAGGGTGTACTCGTTTAATTCATTCGGAGTCCCAGAACTCAAGTTATGCCTTTTGCAAGGCTGCTGTCCCGCCGGGACAGAACCTCTGTTTTTAGGTTTTGCGAGTAGTTGGCAATGTCGGGTTAGATGGGGGTTTGTGTTCTGTTTGGAGGCTATGATTATGAGTGTGTGATGCCTATGTGCAGGTGGTGTGACCCCGGAAGTGCCCTCTTCTTCCCGCCAATCCGTTGCACGTGGTTGAGGCAAGTGTGTTGTGATGGATAGCGAGTTGTAGGTTGCATGTTGAGATTAGATGGAATTGTTTACATGATATATGTCCACTTGCCATGTGTTAATGATTGATATGATATGATGAGCATGTTTAACATATTATGATGTCATGTGTTAATATGTGAATTAAATATGATAATTGGCATGGTTGCATGCATGTCATGAGATAGAGGCGAGGCGGTGAGAAAGTCTTAACTAGTCCGGCAAGGTCGGTGAGAAAGTTATGACTAATCCGGAACGCCATTGAGTAAGTCCTATGTCGTGATTCCATCCACGTGGTGTTTGGAAGCGAGTAGGCACCCTCCATCTTCGGGATGGAAGGGAGGAAAGGGTGCACACCGACGGGTGTGTACTTCCCATACCGGTATGAGGTTCCAGAGGGTCAGGAGCATTGCATTACTTCGCATACAAATTGATGATGATATTGATAAGTAATCATGAATGAGATGATATACATGAAGGAAGATGTTATTGCCATGTAGTTATGCTTGTTGTCCATTGCAATATGCTTGCTGAGTTTTCGAACTCACCCTTGTGTTTTCTCGTTGTTTTAGGTACCATGAGAACGGCATATGGAAAGGGAATAGTCACACGCTCACACGTTGCTTCACCTTAATGTTTCCCCAAGTCTATTCATTTAGTTTGATAATAAATTGCGTGTGATGGTCTTTAAAATTAAGTCTTAGCTTGGTTAATGAGAGTTCTATTGTTTGTTTGACACTTGGAACCTTAAGAGCTTAATGTTAGTCTCTTATTGTCGTTAAGACTTTATTTATTGCTGTTTTAGATGTTTCTCTTATTGCCATATAATGCTATATTGTTGCTGTTCCTTAAATTCATGATAAAACAAAGGCGGTGCTGCGAAATCTCGGTTTTTAGCCTATGCACCTTTGCTGGAATTTTATGTTAAATGTGGTATTTAGTTGTTGTTTAGCTTGTGTTTGGTAGCATTCGGGCATATTAAATGCCTGGTGTTACAAGTTGGTATCGAGCTGGTCAGTAGGTCCTTGGAATATGTATTTTTTTTTAGTGTCATACCTTAAGTTGCAACTAAAATATGATGTGGAATAACTTAGAAACATGGCTTAGGTTCTAACTAAAACCTTGTTATAGGATAGCAACGTTAAAACTTGTAAAAGTGGTATAACTAATCTAAAATCTGACACACTTGGATGCACAGTAGGATGGGTTTTAGTTCGTCATTGCATCGCGCTTGATTATGTGATAAGGAATATGCTTAAGATGATGTTTGATCTATGATCTTGATTGTGTGCTTCGTGTTTGGGTGGTTGTCTGCCTAAAGCAGCCATGCCGAGGGTAGAGGCCGTGGGACGCCGTGGCCGTGGAGGCCAGGGCGAGGCTCCCAGGAGTTGAGGAGTCTGTTTGAGGGTAGCGCCGCTTAATGCTCGTGGGCCAGCTCAGAGGAGCTTCCACCTGCGGTCGGGCGGGTGCCCGCGCAAATGAAGATTTAGTTCGAGCTCTGCAGAGGAGATTCAGAGCTGCGCCAGCCAGCGGGCAGCCCCTGCTGTTGTGCCTCCCCTGGCCCCCTGTTGTTGCCCACTGCACCGGAGCCGAGGATGAGTCTCTGGGAGTGGATGTCCCTCCGTCTTGACACTTTCGACGGAGCAGGCACGCCGATCCAGTCCGCAGATTGGCTGCGGTACATGGAAAGGTAGTTTGAGGTCCTAGATTTGACCTCGGTTCATGTAACACCCCAAAATTTTACTTGTCCTAAATTCATGTGTGATTTGGCACTTTGGTGAATTTTTGGAATTTTCTGGAATTTATTTGGATTTAATTGGAATTTATTTGAATTTATTCCATTTTGAAATAATTAAAGAATTTAATTTTGCAAATAAAATTTTGTTGGAAATATTTTATTTGAGTCCAAAATGATCCAAAGTATTTTCAATTTTTCTCGATTTTTTCGAGTCATTTGCTATTTTTAATGAATTAAATAAATTACTAGGAATTATTTTAAATATTAAATCGCTGGAAAATCAAACTGGTCAAATCTTGTTCATCCGACCGAAGTCGGAACCGAGTTGGACTCGAGTCCGACCCGAGCCACGTGACTCGGACCGAACCCACTCCTAACCCTAATCAATCCCAACCGTTGGATCAAGATCCAACGGTGAGATCCACCGACCCGACGAGCCGTATCCGGCCGGATCCGATCGCGCCGTCACGATCGGGGCCGTTGATCGTGCCACGTGTACGGCTCTCCGTCGTCGTCTCCGCCGAGTCCGAGCCGGACTCCGCTGCCGTGTCCGCCGCGTGGAAAACTAGGTCTCCGTTTTACCGGACGCCGAGGTTATTTAAAGCCCGGCGTACCGAGACCGCCCGTGATCCCGCGCCCTCCTTCTCTACTTCACCGAGGCAAAGCCGCCGCCGTTTAGCCGTGCGAGCTCGCCGTAGCTGCGCCGCTCCGCCCGCGGTCTTTGCTTGCTCGCCGTCCGCCGTCCCCTGCCGCGTTGACCCCAGATCCGGACTCACCGCGGACGAGACGCACCGAGGATCTCTCCACGGAAGCGCGCCGAACGCCGTTGGCGTGTCGCCGTCCCCGCCGGCCAGCTCGCCGCAAGCCATCGGCCGGACGCGAGCTCTCTCACCGTCCGATCAAGATCCAACGCCGAGATCACGCCACGCCATCGCACGGTGAGATTGCGTTACGATTTCAGATCTAATCTCACCATCGGATCTAGATCCAACGGTCCAAATCAATGCGTTAACCCAAACGCGTCAACATCGATCTAATCCGCGCCGTTTATTTTCAAACCAACGGCCGTGATTGCGCCACGTGTCGGGAAGTTGGACCGACGCGGTCGCGCCGTCCACGCACGCGTGCAGTGTGTGACGCCGACGCCGCCCGCGTGTCGAGAGGGCTCAGATGTCGGTGGCTGTCCAGCGCCGACGTCACCCATGACGCGTCAGTGGGTCCCACATGTCGACCGTCGAGCCCCGGCGTCGGCAATGACGTCACCCGAGTGGACCCACATGTCGGGCCTCACGTGGAAGCCGTGGACCGAGTCCACCGTAGACCCGAGCCAAGCGTGGACCAAGTCCATGGACCGGCTGACGTCGGCCAGCCAATCGAAGGCTGCCACGTGTCCATGCCGACGCAATAATTAATTTCCAAAAGAAAATGATTTATTAATTCGAAATATTGATTCAAAATTTAGATTCAAACTTCAAACGCTTATAACTTTTGCGTTTCAACTCCGATTTGAGCGATTCAAATTTCTAAATTTGTATAAAATTGAGATTTACCTAAATATGAATTTTATTTAATTTTTGGACTAAAGTTTTTCTCTGTAATATTATTTAATTGATTATTTAAACTTTAAATAATCATAACTTTTGCATTTTAACTCCAAATTTGATTTATTCCAGTTTCTAAAAATCCAGAAAATTACGTTCTCTCTGTGTATGGATTTTATTTGGAGTTTTGGGATGTTTTTGTCTATTGTTTATTGGGTATTTGCTATTTGCACGCTTTTACGAGTAGGACGTTGAAGTGCTTAAGGATTCGAGGGAGAAGTGTTGACTCAGGATCCAACTCAAGACCAAGAGCAAGTACTTTTTGAAGGCAAGTTGTGCTTTGACCATGTTGATCCTATTTCGAAATCTATTTTGATTTAAACTATTGCATGCTAGTTCAATTAGAAAGATATTTTGTTTAAACATGGGGTTAGATAAACACCAATTTGTCGTATGACACCTTGATTATCTAAGTATGTGCCATGATCCTCGTCACCCTAGTTGTGGTTTACTAGTTGGACATTATTAAATTGCCAACATGGGTTTAGACCGCTTGTAGTATCTGCTTAGACTCACACGTGCTCATGACATGATTTTGGACAATCAAATGATAATATGGACTTAATGATATATTGAACCTGTTTTGGAAAAGTATCATGTGGTGTTGATGCACGTGGTGCATGGTAATCAAGCGGGGTTTGATAAACGATTTTCGGCCAGGGCATGTGGCAAGAGTAATCAGGTGGGCCAGTTGTGGCATTGGGAGTGTTGATTTGGTTTTTCGGGTAGTCTTGCCCTGGTCACTCTAAGGACTTAACCTTGCAAGCCTTTGAACTGGTCATACTTGCAACCACATGGTCGGAATGGGACGGCCCTAGTTGACTAAGTCGCTAAGGACTCACTTGTGGAGCCTCAGGGTGTCGATTACACCGTTTGTGTGATTGTGCGGGAGCGTGTCGTGGTGTGGCCAGGTACCCATCTAACGGTGTGTTGGTCCCATACTTCGCCTTGGCTAAGGGAAGGGATGGTGTAGAGCACGAACCTGAGAGGACCACCTGTGTTGTTTGAGGCTTCCAAAGGCTTTGTTACGGAACTCGCCTTTATGGTGTTTGACTGTATCTTGTGGGTAAAGTGCATAACCTCTGCAGAGTGTAGAATCTATTTGAATAGCCGAGTCCACTGTGATCGACAATGCTCGGGAATTACAGTCAAGGGGTAGACTTTCAAAATAACTTGGTTTTGAAAAGATGGGTTGGTTTAACAAGGAAGGTGATGGAAATATGGTGTAGGATGGGAAAAATGTTTGTTAAACTTTTTGAAAAGTTATTTATGCTTTACTTATTTCTCGCTTTGAATCTACTTTTATTACTTGTCAAAGTCACATTTCGCCAAATATACCCTGAGCTATTCCTTTGTACCAAGCCATGCATATAGTATATTAGCTTGCATTCAGGCATGACTTGCTGAGTACCAAGTACTCACCCTTGCCTCAACACAATACCGGTTGAAGAGGAGACTACGCGATTTCGGAGGAGGAGTTCCCGGAGGATCCGTCTACTTAGGGATGCGAGCCCACATTGCCTGTGGTATCTTGGATGGCGCCACGAAGTTTATTTGATTTTCCGCTGTTATTTCTCTTTTAATAAGTTTCGCCTTGCAAGGCATATATTTGTAACTTGGCCATAAGGTCGAGTAACCCTTTGATTATTTAAATAAAGTACTTTGATAGTATCGTTTGGTACGATTGTGATATATACCGATGTTAAGACCTGTGTGCACTAGCGCGTTCTGGACTAGTGCCGAATACACAGAGGGTCCGGATTTGCAAATTCGGGTCCCGACAGAGGTGGTATCAGAGCCATACTTGACTGTAAGCTCAACCCTAAGATAGAATGGTAGTAGTGAGGATAAAACCTATTATCTAAAAGATAAAAATTTGTCAAGATAAGAAATCACATCTCGACTTATCCCTTCTCTCTTTTCTTGTCTCTTGCTGATATTTTCCCTTACCTTGTCACAATTTAAAAATTCCGGTTCTTACGTAAAGCACTCTTGTGACAGATGGAGGAAGAGTTCAACTACGTTGATCTGGGAGTTGGTCACGCCGGAACTTTGGCATATGCTACTCTCTCGGAGATTTTGAGAAGCCCCAATACCAAGTGGAAGTGATCGGACAAGCGGGATTGATCAAGGCTTGTGACGTGAGGATTGAGGTACCGCTAGGAAAAGGGCCCAGGCAATCGCTTCGATACATCGTGCCGCCAGAGATCCACAATGCAGATGGGTATCCAAGAAGTATCACGACGAGCAATGCGGCACATTACCCGTATCTACGCCCGAGAGTTGAGAGTACGGTGTTCCGTTACCATCCGGCAGCGATAACCTTCTCGACCCGGCGATTCAGATGAGGATGCCACGGTTACACACGCTTGGCACGATTTGTCGCCGCCCAGGAGGATGTACTAGATAATACAAGCAAGGAGCTACGAAGGCCCGCAAGGAGATCACGATGAGAAGAAACAGATGGCGGGAAGCTCAAGAGTATGTGGCACATCTTCTGCGAAGGATTGACGAGGAGATGACTTTGTACGGACTGACCGGAGCCAAGATTTGAGCTACGAGCCGATCCAGAGGAGTCGATCTCGATGAGGACACCGCTTCTTCGACTACCACAGAGGACACATTCTTTGGACATGGCGATCGTTTCGCCTATGCCACAAAGACCCGCACTGGCCGTGGAGGTTTTCTCGATGAGTGAGCATAGGTTCTATAGTGAGACTCCTTCACGAGTCGCATCATAGAAGAAAGAGTCACCCTTTAGGCGTTAGACTCCAGAGTTAGTTCGATTTGGATTTTCATTGTTTGCTGAGTGTGCAGTATGTGTTGCAAGGCCCTTAGGCATTGTAAGCAGCCATACCAAGTTATTAATAATAAAGTTGGACCTTAAAGTTACCCCTTTCGCCCCGCATAAGTTCCATATTACTTGTCTATTCTTGCTTCCTCTCATCTCTAAACCTAGAGCAAATCGGCAGATGGTGAACACCCGTGGGAACTTTGGAAGCAATGGGAGTGGATCTCGCCAGCAGAAACCCCAATGATGGAGCACCAAGACCGCCATCGATATGCAGAATTTCGAGCATTTCTTGCTGCCCGGACTCAGTTGATGCATGCTATGATGCAACAAATGCAGCACGTCCATCGCCAGGCCACTGCTAATCAAGGTTAATCGTGACCACGCTAGAATACAAGGTCAGCCGAGTTCATGAGGACTCACCCACCCACTTTCTCTGGGAATGCCAATCCATTGGAGGCCGATGATTGGTTAAGATCAATTGAGAGGAAGCTACACATAGCTCAATGCATAGGGAATGAGACGGTACTCTACGCTTCTCATCGCTTGGAAGGAAACAAATGGTGGGAGAACTTCGTGCCACGCAGAGAACCCTCAAGATATCACTTGGGAAGAGTTCACAAGCATTCGACAGGATCACGTGCCTGAAGGAATCATGGACCTTAAGAAGGAGGAGTTCAGAGCATTAAAGCAAGGTAATCAGCCAGTGGCCGACTACCTGAACAAGTTCACACAGCTAGCACGCTACGCACCTGAGGATGTAGCGACAGATAAATCCAAACAGTTTCGTTTTATGAAGGGACTTAACTCAGGATTGCAAGACTTAAGTGCATGCTTTTAGTTCAAACCCCTGGTTCCGAACTCCGAACGAAAGTAGGATGTTCCGGGGTGAGAATACTGATAGGAGGAATAGAGTTCCTAGCAAACCTTATAATTTTGGAGACCCAGACCTTAGACGTCATATTGGGAATGGATTGGTAATCCAAGCACAAGGCCGTATTGGATTGTGGACGAAGGACTATCTCAGTTGAGAGCCCGTGTGGGAAGAAAGTGGAATTTCAAGCCACTGCAGTTAGAGATGGACAGCTTGATGGTTATGCATGCAAGGCAATCGGCATAGAGGATGTCCCAAGAGTGAATGAGTACCCGATGTTTTTCCCGAAGATCTACCTGGTATGCCGCAGACAGGACATAGAGTTTGTGATAGAGCTTGTACTGCACAAAGACCGATAGCAAAGAGACCCTATCGGATGTCTACCGAGGAGTTGGTAGAGATGAAGAAACAGCTAGAAGAGTTAATGGAGAAAGGATTTATCGACCGAGTTCGTCGCCGTGGGGAGCACCAGTTTTGTTTGTCAAGAAGAAGGACGGAGTTTCAGGATGTGCATTGACTACCGTGCACTCAATGAAGTCACCGTGAAGAATAAGTATCCGCTACCAGGATTGATGATTGGTTTGATCAGTTAAGAGGAGCCGGAGTTTTCTCCAAGATTGATCTCGAGATCGGGATACCATCGATTGAGGATCCGATCGGAGGATATTCAAGATCGCATTCTCGTCAAGATATGGACATTACGAGTTTACAGTTATGTCCTTTGGGCTGACGAATGCGCCAGCTTATTTCATGAATATGATGAATAAGGTGTTCATGGAATATTTGGACAAGCTTGTCGTCGTGTTCATAGACGATATCCTAATCTACTCCAAGACAGAGGATGAACATGCCGAACACTTAAGGCGAGTTTTGGAAAAGCTGAGGGAACAGCAACTTTTCGCCAAGTTCAGCAAGTGTGATTTTTGGAAGGACAAGGTGGAGTTTCTTGGACATGTAATGACCGCATGAGTCGCCGTGGATCCAAGCAAAGTAGAAGTGTGTTACATTGGGAGCGTAGACTGTGACCCAGATTCGGAGTTTCCTTGGAATGGCAGGATACTACCGCCGTTTCATTGAAGGCTTCTCGACAATTGCGAAACCTCTTACGCAATTGCTGAAGAAGGAAAAGAAGTTTGCATGGACGCCCGAATGTGAGAAAGGATTTCAGGAGCTGAAGAAGCGATTGACATCAGCACCGGTGTTAGTTCTACCGGATGTTGCTCAAAGCTTCGATATTTATTGTGACGCATCGCGCCAAGGACTTGGATGTGTGCTGATGCAGAATGGAAAGGTCGCCGTATGCATCAAGGCAGTTGAGGCCGCATGAGGAAAATTATCCGACACATGACCTAGAGTTAGCTGCCGTAGTGCATGCCTTGAAGATATGGCGTCACTATCTGATTGGAAACAGATGTGAAGTGTATACGGATCATAAGAGCCTTAAGTACATATTCACCCAATCGGATCTGAATATGAGGCAGAGGAGATGGTTAGAGTTGATCAAGGACTATAATGTTGGAATCCATTACCATCCCGGGAAGGCCAACGTAGTAGCCGATGCTCTGAGTCGGAAAAGCCATACCGTGAGTACGTTGCTAGCCACAAGTCAGGACGAGTTATGTGAGGATTTTCAGAAAATGAAGATTGAGGTAGTACCTAGCGGATTCTTGGCCGCATTGGAAGTAAAGCCTACCCTAGAGGATCAGATCCGAGAAGGACGAAGGATGATGACAAGATCCGCAGGATTAAGTCCGTCAAGGAGGAAGGCAAGGCAAGAGGACTTCAAGTTGGATGAGCAAGGCACGTTGTGGATGAAGGATCGTATTTGTGTGCCTAACAAAAGGAGTTAAAGCAACTGATTTTGGAAGAAGCCCATGACTCCAAGTACTCAATTCACCCGAAGCGCCAAGATGTATCAGATCTAAAGGAGAGATTCTCGTGGCCGAGTATGAAACGAAGTTGCCGAGCATGTTGCATTGTGCGACGTATGCCGTGAGAGTCAAGGCAATGCATCGAGACCAGCAGGATTGCTACAACCGCGAAGATACGAGTGGAAGTGGGAGGAAATCGGAATGGATTTCATTACCGGTTTGTCAAGACTCAAGGAGGTTATGACTCCATATGGGTTATAGTGGATCGCTTGACTAAAGTAGCCCATTTTATCCCCGTGAAGACCACTTACTCGGAGATAAATTAGCATTATACATGATCGTGATTGTTTGTTTACACGGAGTGCCAAAGAGGATTGTATAGGACAGATGTACACAATTTACCTCAATGTTCTTGAATAAAAAGCATGAAGCCATGGGAACCAGATTAAACTTGATCTGACTTATCATCCACAGACGGATGGACAGACCGAAAGAGTCAACCAGATTCTGGAGGATATGTTAAGAGCTTGTGCATTGGCTTATGCTACCTCTTGGGATAAAAGTTTGCCGTATGCCGAGTTCAGTTACAACAATAGTTATCAGGCTAGTTTACAGATGTCACCTTTTGAGGCCGTATGGTCGACCTGTCGGACGCCATTGAATTGGAATGAGACCGCGAGCGTGTCTTTGGGCCTGATATTCTTCAAGAGGTCAAGAGCAGATCGCTATGATTAGGGAAAGGTTGAAGATAGCCCAATCTCGACAGAAGAGTTATGCTGACAATCGTCGCCGAGATTTGAGTTTTGAATCAGAAGACTTTGTATACCTCAGAGTTACGCCTCTCAGGGGAGTTAAGAGGTTCCATGCCAAAGGGAAACTTGCACCCCGTTATGTTGGACCATTTAAGATTTTGAGCCGCAGGGGCGAAGTTGCTTATCAGCTGGAGTTGCCACAGTCGTTAGCAGGAGTACATGATGTATTCCATGTGTCCCAGTTAAAGAAGTGTCTCCGAGTTCCTGAGAGCAGACACCGCTAGAGTCAATTGAGTTGCAAGAGGATTTGACCTATAAGGAGTATCCCGTGAGGATTCTAGACACAATGGATCGAGAAACTAGAAACAAGTCAACCCGTTTTTGTAGAGTTCAGTGGAGCAACCATAAAGAAAGCGGCGACTTGGGAGCCTTGAAGAGGATTTGAAGAAAGAATTTCCAAATCTATTCCTTTAGTAAGCCCTGAATCTGTGGACTAGATTCTATTAAGGGGGGGAGGTTTGTAACACCCCAAAATTTTACTTGTCCTAAATTCATGTGTGATTTGGCACTTTGGTGAATTTTTGGAATTTTCTGGAATTTATTTGGATTTAATTGGAATTTATTTGAATTTATTCCATTTTGAAATAATTAAAGAATTTAATTTTGCAAATAAAATTTTGTTGGAAATATTTTATTTGAGTCCAAAATGATCCAAAGTATTTTCCAGAATTTTTCTCGATTTTTCTCGAGTCATTTGCTATTTTTAATGAATTAAATAAATTACTAGGAATTATTTTAAATATTAAATCGCTGGAAAATCAAACTCGGTCAAGTATCGTTTCATCCGACCGAAGTCGAACCCGAAGTTGGACTCGAGTCCGACCGAGCCACGTGACTCGGACCGAACCCACTCCTAACCCTAATCAATCCCAACCGTTGGATCAAGATCCAACGGCCGAGATCCACCGACCGACCGAGCCGTGTCGGCCGGATCCGATCGCGCCCGTCGCGATCGGGGCCGTTGATCGTGCCACGTGTACGGCTCTCGTCGTCTCCGCCGAAGTCCGAGCCGACTCCGCCGTCATGCCGCCGTGGAAAACTAGGTCTCCGTTTTGCACGGACGCCGAGGTTATTTAAAGCCCGGCGTACTCGAGACCGCCGTGATCCCGCGCCCTCCCTTCTCTACTTCACCGAGGCAAAGCCGCCGCCCGTTAAGCCGCGTGCGAAGCTCGCCGTAAGCTGCGCGCCGCCCGCCACGGTCTTTGCTTCCGCCGCCGCCCCTGGCCCGTTGACCCCGGATCCGGACTCACCGCGACGACGCGCACCGAGGGGATCTCTCACTTACGAGCGCGCCAACGCCGTTGGCGTGTCGCCGTCAGCTCGGCCAGCCAGCTCCGCCGCAAGCCATCGCCGGATCGCGAAGCTCTCTTCACCGTCCGATCAAGATCCAACGCCGAGATCACGCCACGTCATCGCACGGTGAGATTGCGTTATTTCAGATCTAATCTCGACCATCGGATCTAGATCCAACGGTCCAAATCAATCGTTAACCCAAACGCGTCAACACCGGATCTAATCCGCGCCGTTGATTTTCAAACCAACGGCCGTGATTGCGCGCACGTGTCGGGAAGTTGGACCGACGCGGTCGGCCCACGACGCTGGCAGCGTGTGACGCCGACACGCGGCCCGCGTGTCGAGAGGCTCGATGTCGGCCGTCCCAGCGGCGCCGACGTCACCCATGACGTCACAGGTCCACATGTCAGACGTGAGCCCGCCGACGCCAAGAATGACGCTCACCCGAGTGGACCCACATGTCGGGCCTCACGTGGAGCCGTGGACCGAGTCCACCGTGAGACCCGAGCCAAGCGTGGACCAAGTCCATGGACCGGCCGACGCCACCAGCCAATCGAGGCTGCCACGTGTCCATGCCGACGCAATAATTAATTTCCAAAAGAAAATGATTTATTAATTCGAAATATTGATTCAAAATTTAGATTCAAACTTCAAACGCTTATAACTTTTGCGTTTCAACTCCGATTTGAGCGATTCAAATTTCTAAATTTGTATAAAATTGAGATTTACCTAAATATGAATTTTATTTAATTTTTGGACTAAAGTTTTTCTCTGTAATATTATTTAATTGATTATTTAAACTTTAAATAATCATAACTTTTGCATTTTAACTCCAAATTTGATTTATTCCAGTTTCTAAAAATCCAGAAAATTACGTTCTCTCTGTTTATGGATTTTATTTGGAGTTTTGGGATGTTTTTGTCTATTGTTTATTGGGTATTTGCTATTTGCACGCTTTACGAGTAGACGTTGAAGTGCCGGAAGGATTCGAGGGAGAAGTGTTGACTCAGGATCCAACTCAAGACCAAGAGCAAGTACTTTTTGAAGTCAAGTTGTGCTTTGACCATGTTGATCCTATTTCGAAATCTATTTTGATTTAAACTATTGCATGCTAGTTCAATTAGAAAGATATTTTGTTTAAACATGGGGGTTAGATAAACACCAATTTGTTGTATGACACCTTGATTATCTAAGTATGTGCCATGATCCTCGTCACCCTAGTTGTGGTTTTACTAGTTGGACATTATTAAATTGCCAACATGGGTTTAGGACCGTTGTAGTATCTTTGCTTAGACACACTTTCGTGCTCATGACATGATTTTGGACAATCAAATGATAATATGGACTTAATGATATATTGAACCTGTTTTGGAAAAGTATCATGTGGTGTTGACGGCACGTGGTGCATGGTAATCAAGCGGGGTTTGATAAACGCTGACCGGGCATGTGGCAAGAGTAATCAGTGGGCCAGTTGGCATTGGGAGTGTTGATTTGGTTTTTCGGGTAGTCTTGCCCTGGTCACTCTAAGGACTTAACCTTGCAAGCCTTTGAACTGGTCATACTTGCAACCACATGGTCGAATGGGACGGCCCTAGTTGACTAAGTCGCTAAGGACTCACTTGTGGAGCCTCAGGGTGTCGATTACACCGCTTGTGTGCTTGTACGGGGAGCGATCGTGGTGTGGCCAGGTACCCATCTAACGGTGTGTTGGTCCCATACTTCGCCTTGGCTAAGGGAAGGGATGGTGTAGAGCACGAACCGGAGAGGACCACCTGTGTTGTTTGAGGCTTCCGAAAGGCTTTGTTACGGGAACTCGCCTTTATGGTGTTTGACTGTATCTTGTGGGTAAAGTGCATAACCTCTGCAGAGTGTAGAATCTATTTGAATAGCCGAGTCCACGGTACTGGACAATGCTCGGGAATTACAGTCAAGGGGTAGACTTTCTGAAAATAACTTGGTTTTGAAAAGATGGGTTGGTTTAACAAGGAAGGTGATGGAAATATGGTGTAGGATGGGAAAAATGTTTGTTAAACTTTTTGAAAAGTTATTTATGCTTTACTTATTTCTACTGCTTTCGAATCTACTTTTATTACTTGTCAAAGTCACATCGCAAATATACCTGAGCTATTCCTTTGTACCAAGCCATGCATATAGTATATTAGCTTGCATTCTGCATGACTTGTCGAGTACCAAGTACTCACCCTTGCCTCAACACAATACCGTTGAAGAGGAGACTACGCCCGGTTTGGAGGAGGAGTTCCCGGAGGATCCGTCTACTTAGGGATGCGAGCCCATCGGATTGCCTGTGGTATACTGGATGGCGCAACGAATTTTTTTTGATTTTCCGCTGCTGTTATTTCTCTTTTAATAAGTTTCGCCTTGCAAGGCATATATTTGTAACTTGGCCATAAGGTCGAGTAACCCTTTGATTATTTAAATAAAGTACTTTGATAGTATCGTTTGGTATGATTGTGATATATACCGATGTTAAGACTGTGTGCACTAGCGCGTTCCTGGACTAGTGCTGAATACACAGAGGGTCCGGATTTGCAAATTCGGGGTCCCGACAGTTCAGAGGACTCGCTTTGTGGCTTTTCAACTGAAGGGCCAAGCTGATATCTGGTGGGAGGGGGTTCTGGCTGCTAGATCCCGATCCGGGTCCAAAGGACACAGGAGGACTTTGTGGCTCGCCTCGAGCCAAGTTCCATCCAGAGTCTTTCCTTGAGAGGATGGAGCTTACTCGACCACTCTTTCCCAGGAAAGAGGTCGGTGGCAGAGTATGAGAAGGAGTTCAACAATGGTGCGCTTCAGACTCGTGTGGCAAATTAACGATCGGGAGAAAGCTAGGAGGTTCCGTAGGGGCCTCAACCAGGAGTTCAGAGTTGTCATGGGGCGATCGTCCTCGTGACTTCTGCCTGTGGTGGAGCAAGCGAAGGGCATGGAGCTCGAGTTGGAGCTCTCCGGGACAAGCGTAACCCGGAGGTTCAGGGTTCCTGCGGCCCAGCGGGGCCGTAAGAGGACCTTTGGTGGAGGAGGTGGGTCCTCTCAAATACCCACCTTCAAGAAGTTCAAGGGAGGATAGGGCTCCTCCTCGGGGCTAAGATGGGGCCGTCCCAGTCGTCTTCTTCGCGAGCGACTGTTCGGCCCCTGTGCCGGGCAGGCATGAAGTGCTTCAAGTGCGGTGGCGAGCACCGTGCTTGAGTGTGGTTGGACCGGAGTTGCAACCACTGTGGGCAAGCCCGGCCATATGGGGCGAAGTCTGCCGAATGAACCCCGGTAGCATCATCAAGTGGGAGGCGGTGCCTTCTCCTCCCACTCCAGCCGGGCGTCTTCCAGAGGATCGGTGCACATGATGGCTGCCCTGTTTCACCCACCCTTTGCGTGGCGCCACCAACAAGCGATCGGGTGCCCGCACTGCCGCTTCCTCCTCGCTTGCCTCCTCCGCCCCAGCCTTGTTGGGGCATCACCGAGTCGGGCTCATACGTCCGGCGCCACCAGGAGTGTACGCTTTGCCAACCGCCGAGTCACCGGGCATCCAGAGGTGGTTTCGTGTACTCTGCTCGTGGATTCCGTTGATGCCTTTGTTCTATTTGATTCGGAGCATCCTACTCTTTTGTGTCGTCGGAGTTTGCTAGTAGAGCTAAGTTGGGAGTTCAGCGAATTTACGAGTCCGTGTTAGTCGATTCTCCGGGGTTGATTGCTAGTTCTTTGGTTTGCCTCAAGTTGCACCATTGCCATTGATGATGAGGTTTTCTTTGCCAATCTCATGGTGATCCAGTTGGCTCCTTTTGATGTCATTTTGGGCATGGACTGGCTGCATCGATGCACTGCTAAGATCTGTTGTTTCGGAAGACAGCTTCATGCAGGCCCCGTCCGGGGAAGAGTTGACCTTTCAGAGTGGTATACCCTCCAGTTCCGTCTTTGCTTTGACTAGTTTGTTTTCTGGTCGGCGTTTGAGGCTGTTGGGTTTCCTCATGACTTTGTCTGAGAAACCATCTTCTTCAGTTTCCATTGAGGAGATTCCTGTAGTGAAGGAATTCGTTGATGTGTTCCCTGACGAGTTGCCTGGACTACCTCCTGTGAGGAATGTGGAGTTTCGTATTGATCTTGTTCCTGGCACTCGACCTATTTCTATCTCTCCATACCGCTTGGCTCGTCCTTTTCAAGACGAGTTGAAGAAGCAGTTGGAGGATCTGTTGGCCAAGGGCTTCATTCGGCGTAGCGTTTCGCCATGGGGAGCACCCGTCCTCTTCGTCTCGAAGAAGGATGGAAGTTGGCGTATGTGCATTGATTATCGTGCTCTTAATCAAGTGACAGTCAAGAACAAGTATCCTTTGCCTCGCATCAAGGATCTGTTTGACCAATCAAGGGAGCAAAGGTGTTCTCCAAGATTGATCTTCACGGGGTACAATCAGATCCGTGTGAGGGAGCAGGACATTGAGAAGATCGCTTTCTCCACTAGGTATGGGCATTATGAATTTAAAGTTATGTCTTTTGGACTAACTAATGCCCCTCGCTGTCTTTATGGAGGCGATGAACAGTATGCTACACAAGTACCTTGATGAGTTTGTGGTAGTGTTCATCGATGACATTCTGATTTACTCTAAATCGGAAGAGGAGCATGAGCGACACTTGAGGCTTGTCTTGAGTACCTGAGGGGAATCAATTCTTTGCTAAGCTGAAAAAGTGCGAGTTCAGATTTCGAAGTGGGTTTTCTTGGCCACATCATCAATCCAGAGGGCATATCTGTAGATCCTAGCAAAGTCTCGTGAGTTTTGGATTGGAAGAGGCCTTCCAATGTCAAAGCGGTGCGTAGTTTCCTTGGGTTGGCTGGCTACTATCGGCGTTTTGTGCAGGATTTCTCTATCATTGCCAAGCCACTTTCACAGGTGACTCGTAAAGGGATGAAGTTCCAGTGGATCACAGAGTGTGAGCACAAATTCCGCACTTTGAAGGAGAAGTTAGTGATCGCCTCCTGTTCTTACCCTTCCCGAGCCTGGAAGCGCTTCACTGCTTATTCCGATGCTTCTCGGTTGGGACTTGGGTGTGTGCTCATGCAAGAGGGCAAGGTGATTGCTTATGCTTTGAGGCGAGTTGAAAAAGCATGAGCAGAATTATCCCACGCATGATCTTGAGCTAGCCGCCGTGGTGTTTGCATTGAAGATATGGAGGCATTACTCAGACGGTGAGTCTTGTGATATTTTCATCGATCACAAGAGCCTCAAGTACATCTTTACTCGTAAAGATTTGAACTTGAGGCAGAGGAGGTGGCTAGAGTTGATAAAGGATTATGACCTCACTATCCGGTATCATCCGGGAAGGCAAATGTGGTGGCCGATGCTCTTAGTCGCAAGACAATGCCCCTGTTGTTGATTGTCTTGTTGCTGATTTTGAGCGTTTGGGAGTCTCCTATCGCTTATGGGACCATGCAGGCTGAAACTCAAATGATTCTTGAGTCGGCGATTCTGAGCGTGTCAAAGCGAGAGGCACAACAAAGATGATCGTTTGCTCCAGCAAGTGAGGAAACGCTTGAGGAAGGCAAGTCCGAGACTTTACTGTTGATGATGCGGAGCTTTGAGGTTTCAGGGCCGTCAGGTGTACCCCCAAATCTCAAGTGAAAGAAGACATCCTGAAAGAAGCTCATCACACCAGACACGGTCCATCCCGGGAGACCAAGATGTACGAGGACTTGAAGAAGAATTTCGGTGGAAAAGGATGAGAGTGGATATTGCCAAGTATGTGGTGTCTTGTGGATTTGCCGTAAGATCAAAGCTGAGCATAAGCGTCCATTGGCTTTGTTGCGACCCTTGGAGATTCTGTATGGCCATGGGATGACATCTCCATGGATTTTGTGGTTGGTTTACCTCGTTCTCCACGAGGAAGGATGCTGTTTGGGTTGTGGTGGACTGCCTCAGAAGTCTCAAGGTGATTTCATTCCCATCCGCACGACCAATTCAGCGAGCGAGTTGGCTCCCATCTATGTGCGGGAGATCGTGAGATTGCATGGTGTACCCAAGACCATTATCTCTGATCGGGATGCGAAGTTCGTCTCCAAGTTCTGGGAGAGTTTGCAGAGTGCTTTGGGTACGCAGCTTCGCCTTAGTACCGCCTTTCACCCTCAGACAGATGGGCAGTCTGAGCGTACCATCCAAACTTTGGAGGACATGCTCAGGGCCTGTGTGATGGCTTGGAAGGGTAGCTGGGAAGACCATTTGCCCCTTGCAGAGTTTGCTTACAATAACAGCTATCATTCCAGCATCCGGTCTGCTCCTTATGAGGTGCTGTATGGCCGGAAGTGCAGATCGCCACTTTGTTGGGATGTTGTGGGCGAGAGAGCTGAATTTTTTTTTTAAATAAACATTTTTAAATCCAAAAATTCAAAAATATATACTTTTTAAAAAAAATTTCAAAACTATCCTACAGTCGCGCCACGTGGCAATGACTGGACCAATCGCCACGTGGCATGACACGTAGGTCGGGCCACACCGTGGAGCGATCGATCGCCACGTGGCGATCGGCAGTCTAACATGGCATTAAAAATGCTTTTTAATTCGATATATTATCCAATAATTCATACGGGATGGTGGGACCCTCGGAAAATTATGGAAAAAATTTCTAAATTTTTATTACGATATAAGAATTCATAATATATGAAAAAAAGTAGTATGTTTCATGCAAATTTAAAATGTTAAAATAAGGTTTACTAAATGATCATTTTAGGTATTATGAAGAAACTATATAAAGCATGGCTTAAAAATTTATTAAAAAATTGCTTATTTTGTAGTACGCTATAAGGATTCATAATATCTAAAAAATTAGTATGTTTCATTCAAATTTTAAATGTTAAAATAAAGTTTACTAAAATCACCTTTTAGGTATTATGAACAAAGTATATAAACCATGGGTCAAAAAATAATGGAAAAAATTTGTAAATGTATATTAAGCCATAAGGATTCATAATATATAACAAAAAAATACTATGTTGCATGCAAATTTAAATAGTTTAAATCAATTTTAGTTAAATACCCTTTTATCGATTTTGAAGAAACTATATAAACCGTGGCTCGGAAAATCATGAAATTAAGTTCACCCATTCTTAGGGTGTTAGATGTCTCATTTTTGAAAAAATATATAGGAATCAACGCAATTGAAATAACCAAATGGCTATAAGAACCCTCGGAAAATCATGAAATGCCGAAGGTTTTTCGGTAGCCCTTAATATATCCTTTTTCGAATGTATTTATTTTTGAAGAATAAGTCAAATTTGCCCTTTGCTATATAGAGTACCATGTTCTGGAAAAATAATGTATTTACACCTTACAGTAGCGCAATAACCCTAACTATTTTAGTCGACGGAAAACGAAAACGCAATAAGAACTCGGGTCTGTCGGAAAATGTATTATGGCTTAAAACTTAAAGCGGTTACACGAAACAACAATGGGCCTTCTGCTACACTACTGAGTGCACCGGGGATATTTCCCCTTGCGCAACCCATCAGTGCCTGCCGCCCTGGCCCTAGCCGCCCTCTCACGCTTCCTCTCTTGCTCGGCCTCCCACTCGGCCGCCCGGCGCTGCCGTTCGGCCTCCCTCTCTGCACGCATTTCTTCGTGATGCTTCATGCGCTTCTCCTCCTCATCCTGCTCACGGCACTGCTGCTCTACCATCGCTCTGCGATGTGAGTACTCCCAATTCCGCATCCTCTCCATCTCAGGAGTCTGCTCCGTGTCGTAGAATTTGATGTACTCGCACAATGGAGGCTGCAATTGGTGACATCATATGGTATTACAGCATTAAGGTTTGCGCGGTAGGACGTAACATCAAATGCAAGTACGAACATACCGGCCTTTTCTCCCGCATCCGCATCTGCAGCGTTGGCTTGGAGTCGTAGTTTCGGCAGCTCCAATACCTCATACCGTAGGTGTACGAGTTGTCCTGAGACTTCTGCAACTTGCAAGGATCCCCGCATAGGCACATGGGGACCTGCGTGCCTTCAGGGATGGCTTCGGGAAGGCTGTGCCTTGGGGGGGAGGGGAACTCCATTGGCACTGGTTGGTTAGCTGGCGAACTTGTGGTCCGTGTTTCGTCTTCCCTCGTATTGACCCGAAGCTTGCTTGCTTGCTGTGATTATTGGGAGGTGACCACTGGGGCTTAAATAGCCAGCCAAAGGAGAGAGTAGCGGACTTAAGAGAAGTTCAAATCCGCGAGCATCGGATTCCTCTGCAGCTTTGCAGATGTCATCGATGGGTCATGGCACACATGATAAGATGGCACACAGGTCGTGACAGGTCGTGCAGCTTTGTTTGAGCGTGACCGGTCGTGCAGCTTTGTTTGAGCGTGATCGGTCGTGCAGCTTTGTTTGAGCGTGTGCAGCTTTGTTTGAGCATGACAGGTCGTGCAACTTTGAATGACAGTGACATGGGAGCAGAAATGTAGAGAATACAACATACAAATGTATAAGTTAGTGCATAACATTACAACACATAATGAACAACGTAGGCATACAGTGCTCAATCGACGCCTACTCTCCCTGATGACCCCCCTCTCCCTGCTGACCCCCCTCTCCCTGCTGACCCCCCTGTCCCTGCTGACCCCCCTCTCCCTGTGCCCGAGGTCTGGTCCGCCTCGCTGGTCGACGTGCAGCGGCAGGGCGACGTCTGGGACCAGAAGGGCTAAACCGGTTTGGTGCGTGGCCGATCCGCGGTCCGAGGGTCTCCGCTGCTGCAGGGGTATGGCATGAAGAACTCGGGTCTGTCGGCTGTGTAGGCATGGGTGCACTAGGCTGGGACCCATACACGAAGTCCGGGTGTGGCGACACAGAATATGGTGTGTTGAAGTCCTCCGCACGCGTGTACGACGTAGTGGGGGCCTCTGGGAAGTAACCTGAAAGCACATACAACATGTTGGAATAAAGCATGTATTTCAAACTAAAGTTTAAAGCAAAGTTAGTTTGCAGTGGGTACTGAACACACCTGGGGTTGGCACCATGACAGGAGGAGGAGGAGGGCACTGGAACGGCGCGCCGGTAGTGTATCCGAACGAGTATCCTGCTGTACACAAGTATTAGTTACCACGAAATGCATTGCATATTCAAGTGAGCAAATACGTAAGTACCTGGCGTGCCGTACGAGGGCACCTGCCACTGGGAGCTCCCTGGCTGGTCCTGCGGTGGCGCTGGAGGGTTCGGCAAGGTGGGAGGTCTGAACTGCAAGGTGGGAGGTGCGAACTGGAAGGTGGGAGGTGCGAACTGGAAGGTGGGAGGTCCGACCGGGCGGACACCGGAGTCGTCTGACGGTGGTGTCCGAGGTGGTGGTCGTGTACTGCTCCCGACCCCCTGCGGTCGTCGGCTCACCGACCGCGAGGGTGCACCGGAGGCGTCGGTCCTCTGCCGGCAAGAGCATGCCCGCGCTATCCTCCTCGCCTTCATGGACAACCGCTCGAGGAACCCCGTCAACTCCTCGTTGGAGATCTCCGAACCCGGGCCCAAACGCCCTACCATGGACTGCGCGTCCTCGTCAATCTCTGTCGCCATATCGCCCTAAAAGTGTTAACATGCGGTGAGATATACGTATACTCGCACTCCAATAAAAATCTAGGTACAGTGTGTAGTGAACGTACTGCGAAGTGGATCGCGGATGCAACCCATGTGCCGTATATGTCGTAGGCTGTAGCTGGATGGATCTCGTGCTGGTCGTCAGCGGGCAAAAGGCGTACCCGTGTAAGTCCAAGGTACCACTGTAGGTACCACTGTAGGTACCCCTGGTACCCCTGTATATCGTACGCGACATCCGCTGCAGCCACGTCGTCCAGTGCATGAGTCCATTGCTCCACCCAAGGGGCCATCTTTGCGGCCCAGTCAGTTCGGCGGCCCTGCATGCCCTTCCTCGAATGCCTGCATAAGTTGTCAACCCGTTAGCATGTTTAGTCGGTGCCATTTGAAATGGGAAGATATGAATAGTTACTTACGTGTGAGACTCTACCGGGACCGTGATGCCGCGCGGGACAGGCACCTCCTGTCGCAGTCCGAGCTGCCTCATCACCCGGTGAGCCGGGTAATCCTCAACATAGACGTCAAAAACCAGCTTCCGCCGTGTCAGCACATACGGAATATCTCGGGTGCAGAGGACAGACAAACCGTGGGGTGCGCGCTCCTGTACCTCCTGAGGGGCGTAAGGCTCCCACCGGACCCGCTCTGGTCGTAGGAGGTCGAACGCCTCCGTGAAGTGTGCGTACACACTCCGTACCTGCAGACCAGCCCATTGCGGCTGCAGCCATTATCGGGAAAAAGTTAGTACAAAAGAGGTTGATATGCGATATAGGAAAGGGGGGAATTCACGTACCCGTCTGCGGCACCAAAGGGACCCCATCGTAGGGGCGTCCACCTCGGTGTCGCCGTAGAACTCCATCCCGTACGCTCCCCCTCCAATCCAGGGTCGTCCAATGTGGAAGCGCTCGAACGACCACAGCATGAGTAGGAGTGGGCACCCAGAGAGTATCGAACCGTCGCGCTGTCGGAGGCACGCGTCGCATAGCCCCCGATAGGTGGCACAAAGTACTGCAGATCCCCAGCTGTACTGGGGGACCTCGCCGGGGCGGATAATGGCACAGGCGTTCGGAACAAGCCTGGCGTCGACGCTGTCTCCATGGGTGGTGGTGAACATCACCCATCCGAACAGCCACAAAAGGTAAGCCTCCAGGTGCCTGCTCACCTGGTACGCGTCAGCATTCGCAGCTAACCTGCTAACCTACAGGACAAAAAGTTAGTTGGTTACAAGAGTAAATTAATTCGTACCAATTATGGACCACAACAACACGTACCTCGAACTGGCGTAGCCACGACAGAGTAGGGCCGTGCTTCTGTCGTGGGTGTAGCGGGGCGTACTGCGCCTCCCCCGCGGGATCAGGGGGGAGCACTACCCCGAACCTCGCAAATAGGTCATCGCGCCAGTTGTCATCCACCTCCTGTGGGACAACTGCCTCGCCAGCGATCGGGAGGCCGGTGAGGAACAAAACATCCTGCAGAGTCGGTGCCATCTCTCCGCAGGGCAAGTGGAAAGTATGCGTCTCCGGGCGCCAGCGGTCCACGAGGGAAGTAAGGAGGGATCGGTCGAACGGAAAGCGTCGGGATCTCTCGACAAAGATGGCCGCACCATCCGGACCATCGACGAGGTCCTCCTGTGTCGCCTCGACCATCCGCGCTAGGGGGAGCAATCCCGCCGCCTCCAACCTGCAGCAAACCATTACAAGTAAGGTCACAACGTGTCACAACCAACTAGGTCGTACGCAAAAAATATTATGTTCTTACATACCTGGGAAACCAGCGTCTGTCCAGGCCCCAGGCGCGTGCTGGAGTCCGCGTGGACAAGACACCTGGATCGACGGTCTCTGCGTGTAACCGTCCACGGTGACGTGCGTCCAAGTGGCGATCTAGAAGCTCGTACGGCCAATCGCCAATGTCGCCCACAAGACCATTCCTGCACGCAACAAACAATTTAATAGTTCCAATTGGTCATGGAGTAAGGAAATTCCAATCATACAGACAGAGATACCAAACATACAATGTAGACAGATTCTACAATACAAATAGTAAGGAAATTCCAGCAATTACAGGATGTAGCTAACAAATCGCACAACACTGCAACTTTCTAGAACATACACGCATGCGTAATAGTGCTCACAAGTACGAAATCCGATCACACATCTACGAACCGTAGTAACGCAACATACACGCATAAGGGAGTCGTACGATTATTACATTCCATACAAATAGAACGCACTCCACAACATGGCAACATGCCTTACAACTATTAAATTCAAGCCCCTCCACCAGAAACTTCATTCCGAGGACATTTGTTCTTCTTGTGGCCGTACTCTCCACAAAGGGCACACCTCCGGACAGGGCCTCCCACCTCGGACTCGTCCATATCGTTGCGGATGCGGCGCGTTTGTCGACGACCTTTCCCGCCCTTGACTCTGCTGATGTCAGGGACCCATGTACGTGTGGCATGATCAATTTCAGTGAAGTTCCCGGCGACACGAAACCCATGCAGTTCACCGGTCCACGCTTGAACGACAGTGTCCGCCATGTAGTACGGAGAAACAAATTGTACGCTGCTCATCTTAATCTGGCCACAGGCCGCCAAGACATGCGAACATGGTTTGTGATGAAGGTATGGCTTTAGGCAACTGCAGGTGCAGGTGCGGTCCGTACCGCCCCCCAAGCTCACTTCATGGGTGATTCTTCCACTAGCCATTCCGAGCCCCTCGTTATTCCTCAGTGTGACCTCAAATCGTAACTCCATGGTACCCATGACGACGACCGAGTGTAGGAGGGCCTTCTCAACCTTGTTCGCCATCCAAGCTGTAATGACGCTGCAATAAGGACTCTGAATGGTACTTGCATGCAACACTGCCGCGGCGTGCCGTTCCCGGAAGTACCTCACCGCATCGCGGCAAGACACCTTCGACGATAGCAACGAGGGGCATGCCACGAAGACCCTTATCACCCAGTTGTACACCTCGGCCAAGTTGGTTGTCATCAGCCCGCACCTTGCCCCGCTTGTGTCGTATAACAAGTGACCACTTCTCGATGGTTCGACTCGATCGATGTGAGAAACACTTGATGTTTCTCGTAGGCCTCCTTCTGATGTTTGGTGGGTCAATGCCCGGTAAGGGCTGTAAACGCTGCGGTGCCTCCGAACTACTCCCCCCAGCTTGCCTCTCTATGTCACGTATCTGCTTCGTAGTGAGCTCGTCAAGCTTCTCCCAGATGGCAACAAACTTCCTGTGCTGATTTTGCTTGCACAACCTCTTGAACAGGTTCATGAGCCTCTTACTCTTGAAATATTTGAATAGGTTTGCCCCCATGTGTCGCATGCACCACCGGTTCTGCAAATCCGGCCACGAAAATGGCTCTTCCACATCTTCCTGCCTCTTCTTTATTGCTTTCATCATCCCGAGATGGCGGTCATGTATTATGCACACATTGGGCCTATCCTTCACAACACCGATCTTCAGTCTCCTGAAGAACCACAACCAACTCTCATAATTTTCACCTTCCACAAAAGCGAAGGCTATCGGAAGTATTTGGTTGTTTCCGTCCACACCGATGGCCGTCAGGATTTGACCCTTGTACTTGCCGGTGAGGAAAGTCCCATCCACGCACACGACCGGACGGCAATGCCTGAAAGCCTCCACACATGGCCCAAGTGATAAGAAAGCACGCTCCATGACCAAGAAGCCGGGGGGGTTCTGAGACTCCCTTTCGTGTACAGCAGTATATGTCCCGGGGTTTCTCTCCTTCAAGACCTCCGATGAGTCGGGAAGGTTGTCATATGATGCCTCGAAGGTCCCGGCGCTTCTCCAATGCCTTCGCCGCCCTCCAGGCTTTAGCATAGCTGATTTGGTATTTATATCTGTTCTTCATGGCAAGAACTATGTGCTGTGCCTCAATATCAACCTTCTCGACAATCTCTCCGTACATCACATTCGCGATAAAAGAGGATGTGAGGTTACGATGTCTCGATGTTACATTGGTGAGAACACAACTGTGTTGCACCACCTTCGTGACAACCCATTTCATCTCGTACTTCGGCATATGGGCATGAACCCGCCAACCACATTCGGCATTTTCACACTTCACCGTGTAACTGTCTTTACTGGATTTGACCACTCTCGCCGGTCGTTGTAAGCTCATCGCCCATGCCCTTATAGCATCCTGCAAAGCAGACTTCTCCGTGTACATTGCGTGCACGCGAACCTCATTTGGTCGGTACTCACATGTGGAGTCATGGGCATCATTCACTGCTAGGGCTCCGGCTTCGGCTCTATTCCAAGCATCGGGCACCTCTACGGACGTATTTCCATCATCGTCGGACAAAGATTCATCATGGTCCTCCATGGCCAGTGCCTCTTCTTCCTCCGCCGCTCGCTGATCATCCTGCTCCATCACATCAACTATCCTCCAACTCCTCCCCTTCATCTCGCTTGTCCCGTCGGTGCAGAACATGATCGAACATTGTCATGAACTTCCGCGATCGTGGGAGGGTTTCATCACTCTGTGAGTTTGTTTTGATCGTAGCCTGCACAAATAGGATGAAACCCCAACCACGCCGCCTTGATGCATTGATGTAGTTCATCCAAGACTGTGACCGCTCTAACGGTCTAAGTACCCATACCGAGTCATGTGTACCTCTCGGCCACAAGCATTTGACGCCGACATCAAACTCCGCAGATTCAATGAGAGGCCGTCCACAAAGCCACCCACACAGATTTTCAAAATTCATGTCCTCCGGATTCTGATGGTATAAAACTCGGTGCTCAAAACCATTCAAATCAACCCCATATGGGCCCTCCCGAACTTCTCCTTCACCGAAGTGCACTCTAAATGCATCCATAGCAGACATACCTTCTGGAATACGCAAAAGATATTATATAACATACGCAACGAATTATATAATGCAGGGGGTGTACGGACCGCCAAGCTAATATGCAATGTACTATAACATACCGATATTGTATAACATGCGCCAGGAATTATATAAATACACAAAACACAATTTATTGAGCCACCCTAGTATTTTTGTAACTACATACCAATTATTTTGACGGAAAAATGATTTATAAAATTACTAACCGATGAACGAGGAAGGAACGATATATGTTTATCGTACTACCTTAATATTTTCTGAGACTATCGATGTTTTATGTAAGTACAAATCAATTAAACTAATAAAAAATGATAATGTCAATACATTAAACAAAATTAACCGAATATTACATTTTGGGTACTGACCTAATATTCTTCCGACACTAACTATACTTTTTCTAACTACGTACCAATTATGCCAAGGAGAAATGATTTATAGAAATTACTAACAGATGAACAAGGAAAGAACGATTTTTTTTTGGTACTACCCTAATATTTTCTGAGACTATCGATGTTTTTTGTAACTACAAAACAATTAAACTAATATAAAATCATTATGTAAATACATTAAACAAAATTAACCGATTCTTACATTTTTCGTACTAACCTAATATTTTTCCGACACTAACTATACTTTTTCTAACTACGTACCAATTGTGCCGAGGAAAAATAATTATGAAAATTACTAACCGATTAACGAGGAAGGAACGATTAATGTTTTTCGTGCTACCCTAATATTTTCGAAGACTATCGATGTTTTTTTTAACTACAAATCAATTATACTAATAAAAAATCATTATATGAATACATTAAACATAATTAATCAATTATTACATTTTTGGTATAATATTTTTTCAACACTAACTACACTTTTAATAACTACGCATCAATTATGCCGGGGTACTATATTATCCACACAATCTCATAAAATATGCTTTAAATCTACTTATTTACGTACTATATTTTGTTCTTGCTACTCTATTAGTTTTCTAATAGTACATATATTTCTCTTACTTAAGTATGAAATCATCGATAAAAAAATAAGTACAGAAATTACTAACCGATAAACGACGGACGAACGAACGAAGAACGGATGAACGAACGGACGAACGAACGAAGAACGGATGAACGAACGGACGAAGAATGAACGAAAATTAAACTTTTTTTCCTCCTTCCTCTTCTTCTTTCTTTCTCTTTTTTTCTTCCTCTCTTTTCTTCTTTTTTCTTCCTCTTTTTCCTTCTTTTTTCCTCCTCTTTCTTCCTCTCCTTCTTTTCTTCTCCTCTCCTCTCCTCTTTCTTTCTTCTCTGTTTCCTTGTGTGGCGGAAACGACCAATTCTTGGCCAGGCGCGCAGGCACGCGCCAGTCGCGCCACGCTGCCGCGATTTGCTGGCGTGTCGCGCCACGCTGGCGTGACTGGAGCCCGACCCAGCCACGTGGCGCGACTGACCTACGTGTCGCTGCCACGCGTGGCGCGATCGTCCAATTCACGCCACGTGGCGCGATCAGAGATAGTTTTGCAATTTTTTTTAAAAAGTATATATTTTTGAATTTTTGGATTTAAAAATGTTTATTTCAAAAAAAAATTCTCTATTCTTGGACCGGATTGGGTGCAGCAGACTGTTGATCGTGTGTCGGAGGTTCGGCAGAACCTTATCGCAGCACAGAGCAGACAGAAAAGCTATGCTGATGTGAGGCGGCGAGACTTGGAGTTTGAGGTGGGTGATAGCGTACTCTTGCGAGTATCTCCCACCAAGGGTGTGGTGCGTTTTGGCACCAAAGGAAAGCTCAGTCCAAGGTATGTTGGGCCTTTTCCTATCATCGCCCGAGTTGGTAGGTTGGCCTATCGTCTGGGGCTACCGGAAGCTATGCAAGGTGTGCATAATGTGTTCCATGTCTCGATGTTGAGGAAATACTTGCATGATCCGGAGTTGGTGGTTCCATTGGAACCATTGGCGCTTGAGCAGGACCTCACCTTCGAGTCCCGTCCTGTGGATATTCTGGGGACTTCAGAGCGAGTGATGAAGAACAGGACGCTTAAGTTTGTCAAGGTCCTGTGGTCACATCAGACCGAGAGAGAAGCGACTTGGGAGCTGGAATCTCGCATGCGCGAGAAGTATCCCGAACTTTTCGCCTCAGGTGTGTGATGTGAAAACCTAGCTGTCTTTGGTTTTGCTGGGTTTCGTGTTGGTGCGTTTAGATTCGAGGTTGAATCATGTTGAAGGGGGGAAGAATGTGATACCTCGGAGTGTCGTATCCTTAATTATTGAACATGATAAGGTTAAATACAGTATGAGATGTGGAAATAAGGTTAAAACCATAAGAATTGGAGGTTAATAACGTTTCCGGGCCGATTCCGGGCCGTTTCCGGGGTTTTGGGCCTTTCCGGGGGTTTTTGGGCCTTAAAGAGGGGTTGTGGGCCTTGGTGGGATGGATTAGGGCTCCTCCTTGGACACGGAATCAGTGTTGGGGGCTGGTGGGAGGGCTTTCCCAGCCCTATATGGGCGCCCCCACACCCCTATGCGCCCACCACATCCCCCTCCACCTCCCACCTCTCCTCCCCCCAAAGCCCTAGCCACCACCCTTCCCATCCCCTAGCCGTGCGCCCCCCCTCCACCTCTCCACCTCCACACCACCTCCCCTCCACCCCTTGCTGCCTTAGGGTGGCCTCCCCACCCCTGCACCTCGTGGAGTCATCCCGTGGAGCGAGGAGCGAGGAGCGAGGAACGTGGAGCGAGGAGCGATTCGCGAGGGGATTCTTTGGAGATTTGTTCGTCGGCCAAAGGTATGATCTTGGGGATCCTTGGGGATGATCTAGGTACTGTTATTAGGATTTTCATCAAGTTTTTAGATCAATTGGAGGCGCTGGATTGAAGTAATTTGGGTTAGATCTAAACTTGTCCACGTTTCTGTTTTCGGGCAGATTGAGCAGTCGAACTAGGGTTCGAGTTTCCGTCGATTTAGAATCCGAATCAGACCGTATGGACTTCTAGGAAGTTGTAGATAATTTAATTATCTTTCCGTGGACGTAAAGCACGTTAAATTCCGATCAGCCGTTTGAAAGTTATGGCTGTTTTACCGAGCGCCTAAAAATCTGTGACGTAATTGGAACAGATCTCGGTAATCTGTAGATTAAACAACTTTAGAGGCCGAATCAGACTTTCCTTATACCTAGAGAAAGTTGGGAAATTTCCTAGGCTACGCGAGGGTGTACTCGTTTAATTCATTCGGAGTCCCAGAACTCAAGTTATGCCTTTTGCAAGGCTGCTGTCCCGCCGGGACAGAACCTCTGTTTTTAGGTTTTGCGAGTAGTTGGCAATGTCGGGTTAGATGGGGGTTTGTGTTCTGTTTGGAGGCTATGATTGTGAGTGTGTGATGCCTATGTGAAGGTGGTGTGACCCCGGAAGTGCCCTCTTCTTCCCGCCAATCCGTTGCACGTGGTTGAGGCAAGTGTGTTGTGATGGATAGCGAGTTGTAGGTTGCATGTTGAGATTAGATGGAATTGTTTACATGATATATGTCCACTTGCCATGTGTTAATGATTGATATGATATGATGAGCATGTTTAACATATTATGATGTCATGTGTTAATATGTGAATTAAATATGATAATTGGCATGGTTGCATGCATGTCATGAGATAGGGCGAGGGCGGTGAGAAAGTCTTAACTAGTCCGGCAAGGTCGGTGAGAAAGTTATGACTAATCCGGAACGCCATTGAGTAAGTCCTATGTCGTGATTCCATCCACGTGGTGTTTGGAAGCGAGTAGGCACCCTCCATCTTCGGGATGGAAGGGAGGAAAGGGTGCACACCGACGGGTGTGTACTTCCCATACCGGTATGAGGTTCCAGAGGGTCAGGAGCATTGCATTACTTCGCATACAAATTGATGATGATATTGATAAGTAATCATGAATGAGATGATATACATGAAGGAAGATGTTATTGCCATGTAGTTATGCTTGTTGTCCATTGCAATATGCTTGCTGAGTTTTCGAACTCACCCTTGTGTTTTCTCGTTGTTTTAGGTACCATGAGAACGGCATGCGGGAAAGGGGAATAGTCACACGCTCACACGTTGCTTCACCTTAATGTTTCCCCATGTCTATTCATTTAGTTTGATAATAAATTGCGTGTGATGGTCTTTAAAATTAAGTCTTAGCTTGGTTAATGAGAGTTCTATTGTTTGTTTGACACTTGGAACCTTAAGAGCTTAATGTTAGTCTCTTATTGTCGTTAAGACTTTATTTATTGCTGTTTTAGATGTTTCTCTTATTGCCATATAATGCTATATTGTTGCTATTCCTTAAATTCATGATAAAACAAAGGAGGTGCTGCCGAAATCTCGGTTTTTAGCCTATGCACCTTTGCTGGAATTTTATGTTAAATGTGGTATTTAGTTGTTGTTTAGCTTGTGTTTGGTAGCATTCGGGCATATTAAATGCCGGGGTGTTACATCGTGGCTTGCCAAAATTAAAATCTTGCAAAGACATTGTTTGTGCTTCCTGTCGACATGGTAAGATGGTTGGAGCCCCTCATGCTCCTGTCTCTACTGTAATGACCACTGGCCCCGGTCAACTTCTTCACATGGATACAGTAGGACCATCTCGAGTTCAATCGGCCGGAGGTAAGTGGTACTTTCTAGTAATAGTTGATGATTATTCGAGATACTCTTGGGTGCATTTTCTGTCTTCAAAAGATGAGATTTTTGGACTCTTTCATGTCTTCATTAAGAGATTGATAAATGAATTGCCTAACTCATTGAAAGCCATAAGAACAAATAATGGTACAGAATTCAAAAATGCCTTGTTTAAAACTTTTTGTGAAACTAATGGGATTGAACATCAATTTTCTTCGCTATATTCTCCCTCACAGAATGGTGTTGTAGAAAGGAAAAATAGAACTTTGATTCAAATGGCTAGAACTATGCTAGATGAATACAACACTTCAAGAAAATTTTGGGCTGAGGCAATTTCTTCTGCTTGCTATATATCAAATAGGGTCTATCTCAGAGCTTTACTTGGTAAAATATCTTATGAACTGAGATTTGATCGTAAACCATCTGTTTCTCACTTACGAGTGTTTGGTTGCAAATGCTTTATTCTTAAACATGGAAATCTTGATAAATTCGAAGCTCGTAGTACAGATGGCATCTTCCTTGGTTATTCGTTGCACTCTCGTGGATATCGTGGTACTTGATTTATCGACTAACAAATTGTTGGAGACATGCGATGTTACTTTTGATGAGGCTAGCCACAGAGCTAGACCCGAGCATTTTAGGTTCACGAAGATTTAGAGCCAATCTTTTTGGATAAAAGATTCAAGAAAATGATAAAGATAATGATGATGATGAGCTCATACCTACAGAACGGGACGATGTTCCTGAACCAATTGATGTGACTACTACTTCAGATTCTCCTACACCTCCCACGACGACTGAAACAACTGGACCTCCCCTTGCATTACGAAGAACCATCCTCCTGAACAAATTATTGGAAGTCTTCATGAAAGGGTGACACGTTCTAATTCATCTCAAACTCTTTTATGCATGCATTCTGCTTTTGTTGCAAATTTTGAACCGAAGAATTTTACTCATGCTTTAACTGATAGTTCTTGGGTAGATGCGATGCATGAAGAGTTAGAAAACTTTGAACGGAATAAAGTTTGGTCTCTAGTGGAACCTCCTAAAAATCAAAACATTATTGGAAAAAAATGGGTTTTTAAGAACAAGTTAAATGAAGATGGAATAATTGTTAGAAACAAAGCTAGACTTGTAGCTCAAGGTTATTCCCAACTTGAAGGAATTGATTTTGATGAAACATTTGCTCCTGTTGCTCATTTAGAAGCTATTCGCATTCTTTTGGCGTTTGCAGCTTCAAAAGGTTTTAAGTTATTTCAGATGGATGTGAAAAGTGCTTTTCTAAACGGTTTTATAGAAGAAGAAGTTTTTGTGAAACAACCCCCTGGCTTTGAAAATGAAAAATTTCCTAATCATGTGTATCGTTTATCAAAAGCTCTTTATGGATTAAAACAAGCCCCTAGTGCTTGGTATGATAGATTAAAAGGCTTCTTGTTTCAACATAATTTTGAGATGGGAAAAGTTGATAAAACTCTGTTTACTCAAAATTCAAATGATCAATTCCTTGTGGTGCAAATTTATGTGGATGATATTATCTTTGGAGGATCCTCCCACTCTCTTGTGTTGCATTTTTCTGAGCTGATGTCCAGGGAATTCGAGATGAGTATGATGGGAGAGTTGACATACTTCCTTGGATTTCAAATCAAGCAAGCGAAAGAAGGGATCTTCTTGCACCAATCCAAGTATACAAAGGAACTACTAAAGAAATTCGACATGGGAGAAGGAAAGTTAGTATCTACTCCAATGAGCACAACAACAATTTTGGATCCTGACGAGAATGGTGTCGAGATGGACCAAAAAGAATACAGAAGCATGATTGGATCACTTCTGTACTTGACTGCTTCGAGGCCTGACATACATTTTGCAGTATGTTTGTGCGCTCGATTTCAAGCCTCTCCTCGAGAATCACATCGACAAGCAATTAAAAGAATTTTCAGGTATCTTCGCTCCACTTTTGAATTTGGCATTTGGTATTCTTGTTCTTCTTCTCTTACACTCCTAGGATATTCTGATGCTAATTTTGCGGGGTGTAGATTAGATAGAAAGAGTACTTCTGGCACATGTCATTTTCTTGGCACTTCACTTGTTTCTTGGTCTTCTAAAAAACAGTCCTCAGTTGCTCAATCTACTGCAGAAGCTGAATACGTTGCAACCGCTAGTTGTTGTTCACAAATTCTTTGGATCACTTCAACTCTTAAAGATTACGGCATTAACTTTAATAGTGTTCCACTTCTTTGTGATAATACTAGTGCAATTCACATCGCTAAAAATCCTGTTCAACATTCAAGGACTAAACACATTGATGTTCGATATCATTTTCTTAGAGATCATGTTGAAAAAGGAGCTATTGAACTGAAATTTGTTGATTCGGATGCTCAAATTGCTGATATTTTCACTAAACCACTTGATTCTTCTCGCTTTGCTTTCTTACGCGGCGAACTTGGGATCATTCATCTCCATGGGTTGATTTGAGGGGGAGTCTTGATTTTGACTCTTTCATTTGGGTTACTTGACTTTTGTTTTTACAAGTGGTGTTTTTACTACATTTGGTTACTACAAGGAGCTATTTTGACGTTACACTTAAAGAAAAATCCCCTGTTTTTATTGCATCATGTAGTACAAAGCTTTGTTGACTATTCTTGTGTATATAGTCAAATTAATGCTATCATTGCTTCACTTCTCACTAAAAGACTAAAAGACTAAAATAATTCAATTTGAGATGCTTTTCAAGAATATTTTGGCTCTTGTTCATTATGGTATTGTATTTGTGAAATAGGCTTAAAAGTTTCTTGTCATCTGTTGAAAGGCTAGAGCTGTTTAGAAACTATTGTTGAGTTTCCTGTCGGACTTCAAATGATCATTATGAGTCTCAAGCAAAATCAGTGTTTTAATGATAAAAGCAAGTTGAAAAAGATGCAAGCACAAGCTACTTGGCTAAACACAAGTTTAGTACAATGTGCAGCTTCCTTGCCAGGGATTTAAATGCAAAAGATGCAAGAAAAGGCTACTTGTCTAAACAAAAGTTTAGAACAATGTGAAGTCACTTGCCAATTTAAACTGAAAAAGATACAAGAAAGAACTACCTACTCATACACAAGTATGGGCTAGTGTGCAGTTACTTGTCATCCCTTTTGATCAACAAAGAAAAATTGTCACACTTGCTAAAAGAGAAAATGGAAATTCAAATGTTTTTGAAGAGGCTTGAGACAAACATTAGTGAATTTGAAAGTCTCTCTTTGCTCATGATAGATTTCTTTTTAGCTTTGGCAAAATCAGTTTATGACATTTTACTTGTTTGCTCTAATTTGCTTATGCAACAACTATTCTATGTGTTAGAGCCTCCTTATTCTCACAATTTGCTTTCTCATTGGATTAATTGATACAAAATGTGAAAACTTTCGTTTTAAAAAAAAACTCTCAAAATGCTTTACTTTGATTATATACCTTGAATATTCTTCAAAGCTTGAGATACTGCATTCATTAAGGGGGAGTTTTGAGATCTTGATGACTATTTTGTCAAAAAGGGGGAGAGCAAGTCAAGAAGAAGAAAAATAAAAAGAAAGGAGAAATTCAAACTGTTTGAGAATTTGGATTTACTTGGTCTTTACTTGGTCTTGGAATCTTTTTGGTCTCAAACTCTCTCAAACTCTCTCAAACTCTCATTTGGTATTTTTCTATACCTTTGTCAAATCTTATATTGTGTTTTGTCAAATTACTCATCAAGGGGGAGATTGATGGATCATTGTTTTTTGATCCATGTGTTTTTGATGATGAGTATTTGAATATTCGAAGAGATTTGAAAAGATTTGAGTTGATTTGATTTTGGTTCAGTATTTGAAAAAGATTTGAAACCAAATTGAAACGATTTATTTTTTGGTTTCTTTATTTGAAAAAGATCTGAAACCAGTTTGTTTATTTGAAAAGATTCAGATTTTGCAAAAGAGTTAGGTCTGTTTTTTAATTATGTTTTTGGTTGATTTTATTTGATGCAATGCGCTCGTGTGAGTGGTTGCATGGATTAACTTGAGTCAAGTCGCGGACTTGGGCTCAGAAATTGTTTTTGTGTTTTTGTTCACGTGCAGGTGTTGCTTGAGGTCGAACTTGGTCGATGACGGGACCGAGACTAGGTTCAGGGAGGAACTGAGGTCGTGAGGGTCGAGGATGTCATGCGAGATGTTTGGACTAGAGGACAGTGCACGTGAGGTCGAGATCGTTGCAGCGTAGTGGCAGGTGGCCGTACGCGTGTTTACGAAATTTTTTAATACATGTGTGAGAGAGTGGTGGATGTGTGTGTGTGCATGCAATTGAGTGTGTGTGTGACGTGCTGCATGTGTGTGTGCATGCAAGTGTGTGTGTGTGTGTGTGCATGCAAGTGTGCGTGCATGCAATTGAGTGTGTGTGCGTGCTGCATGTGTGTGTGCATGCGAGTGTGTGTGTGTTGGCGTGAGAGTGTGCGTGAGTGCATCGTTGTGTCGTGTGTGTGCGTGGCGTGAGTGTGCGTGAGTGCATCGCTGTGTAGTGTGAGTGCGTGCGGATGCATACGACTCGTTGAATCCGAGTGGAGGCTGGCTGCCGTGAGGAAGTACAATCCGAGTTGTTGCCGAGTGCGAGTCGGCCAGCGCAAGTGTTCGAGTCAATGAAGAACCGGAAAAGGATTCTATTCTCTTGTCCTTTAAATAGGGGTTCTAGGTGTTTAGAATCCATCAATCGATCAAGCAAACAATTGTTCATCCAATGCAAAGGGCAAGAAGCAAGAGGTGCCTACAACAAAGAAGAGATTTTGTGTTTTCTTTAGTTTGTTCAAGGTTTTCTAATCTTGTGAGATTAGAGATTTTGGTGGTTTTCTAATCTTGTGAGATTAGAGATTTTGGTGTCCTCCCAGAAGGAGTGGCTTTGGAATAAAGAAAAGGTTATGCAATTCTTTACATACTCTTTTGCTATGATTCTTGATTAGAAGGATTGTTCGATTTTTGATAGAACTAGTTTTGATTTATGTTCGACTTGTCTCGCTAATTAATCTAGGGTTTTGATCTCTACGATATTAGATATTTTTCCGCTATTTAGGGGTTTTTAATTTTCCGAAAGAAATAGTTGAATTTTATTCGGCGTCTATTCACCCACCCCCCTCTAGTTGCCTACTCGGTCCTACATTGAGTTTTTAGTTTGACCTTGAGATTATGAAATTGGTGAGAATTTCATGATGCTTGTTTTGAAGTGGACTTTATGCAATGCTCGTGTGTGTAGTTGCATGGATTGACTTTGAGTCAAGTCGTGGACTTGTGCTCGGATTTGTTTTGTGGTTTGTTCATGTGCAGGTATTGCTCGAGGGCGAACGTGGTCGATGACGGGACCAGAACTAGGTTCATGGAGGAACTGAGGTTCGGGACTAGGTTCAGGAGGAACTGAGGTCTTGGTGGTCAAGGATGTCATGCGGGACGTTCGGGCTAAGAGAATGGTGCATATGAAGAATGGTTAGTCACGTGAGTATGGCAGGTGGCCATACGCGTGCAAAGTGTTAGTCACGTGAGTATGGTAGGATTGCCATACGCGTGCAAGTGTTGTACTTGGCCAGGTTAGGCCAAGTGGTGTTATGTTGGATACATACTCCTTCTAGGATTAGGAGAGGCAATCCTTCTAGGAGTAGGAATTGTATCCAGGACTCTCTGTGGTTTGCTCCTTTAAATAGGAGGGGTTGTCTCCTGTTGAAGGGCATCAAACAGAGCTGAGCGCATTGAAAGCTTAGAGCTTTGTTTAAGGGTTTGTACTCTTTTGATGGGAGTACTTTAGACAAAAGAAATAAAGATCAATTCTTCATACCCTTGCGTGCTACAGTAACCACGTTGCTACAGTATTTTCTGTTTTGGTTCTTGTTTGCATGCTTGTTCTAATTCTAGATTGATTTTTGTTCTTTGATATTCATCTTGATTTGATCCATCAAAAACCTTTCTAGGGTATTGATCTAGTGTTCTTCAAAGTTTTGTTGATTAATCTTTTGTTGTTCTTGATTAATCTACAAGTTTTGATTGGATTTATTTTCGTCAAGTTCTGGAATAGCAAGCTTGCGAAGGTCATAACTTTTGATCCGTAAGTCCGATCGAGCTGATTTTTTTTGGGTTCGATTCGTATTGGAATCTAGTTTCTTGTGTCCAAATTTCAGATCAATCTAAAAAGTTGGATCTCCAGGAATTCGCGTTTTACCGAACCTCTGTCATTCTGTTTTTGTCGAATACGAGGCAATTATTTGGTTCTGTTTTGGGGTGAACTTTTAGTAGATTAAGAATTTGATTTTAGCTTCCGCACAATCATTTCACCCCCCTCTGATTGCTATATTCGTGTCTTTCGATCCTACAAAGTCATTTACTGATTAATAAGTTTCGATTTTCGAGATGTTGACGCATAGGTAGTATGAAATTTATAGGTTGAATGTGACACTACGGAAGGTCGAAACTTTAAAAAATATGAAATCGGAAGGTGAAACTTTATGTTATGAAGTTTAGTCGCGTTTTCAGGCCGATTTTGGGAGTTTGGGCCTCTCCGGGGGAGTTTGGGCCCAAGGGGGAAGAGTCGTGGGCCTTGGTGGAAGGCGTTTTGGGCCCATGAGGGAGGGGGAGGCAGAATTTCCTGCCTTGGGGGCGCCCTCCCCCTGCCCTTGTGTGCCCCCACCTAGCCCTACCCGCCCCTCTCCTTTGGGGCGCCGCCCCCTCCCTCCTTTCCCCCTTGTGCGCCACCACCTCCCCCTCCCCTCTCCACCCTCCTTGCTGCCCTAGGGGGTCTCCTCACCTCGCCACTCCGTTGTTCCATCCATCGGGAAGCCCCGTGATGAGGAGATCCGGCGGTTCCGGCGCGAGGAAGTCGATCGGGGAAACGGGGAGGAGAGGAGACTCATCGTTCGTGTTCGTCGGAGAAGGTATGGTCTTGGGCAATCCCTGGGGTTGGTCTAGGTGCAGTGTTAGAGGGTGTTTCGATGCTTTTAAATCGAGTGGTGGTGCTGCGATTGGGTAGATTTGATGAAAACTAGAGTTTGCCATGTTTTCTGTTTCGGGCAGATTGGGCACACGACCTAGGGTTTAAGTTTTTGCGATTTTAGAGTCAGAATTTGGTCGGCCTCCTGTTGAGAAAGTTGTAGATAACTTTAATACCTTTAATTGGACACCAAGAACGCCCAATTTCGCCCAGCCGTTTGAAAGTTATGATCGATTTACCAAGCGTGTTCAAATCTGTGACGTAATTGGGACAGAACATAATGTTTTGTAGATTAGACAATTTTAAAGTCCGAATCAGCTTTTCCTAGTACTTATAAAAAGTTAGGAAATTTCTAAGATTCGCGATGATGTACTCGTTTAATCAATTCGGAGTCCTAGAACTAAAGTTATGCTAGATTGAAGACTGCTGTCCCGACGGGACAGATTCTCTGTTCTTCGGGGTAGACGAGCTTTTGCGTACTGTTTTGGGGGCACGTTTTGAGTGTGTGGTATGTTTGTGCAGGTGGTGTGACCCCGGGAGTGCACTCATCCTCTCACCAATCCGTCGCCGTGGTTAAGGCAAATGTATTGGAATGGGTAGCGTGTTGTTTGCTTGCTTGTCTTGATTAGATGAAATTTGTTTTCATGTTATGCTATCTTGCCATGCTTAGTGTTTGCCCATGATATGATGGAAAATGGTGTGATATGATGCTATGAAATGATTAAATGTTTATGATTATGGCATATGTTGCATACATGGCATGAAAACTGGCCCGGTCGGTGAGAACGTCATAACTAGTCCGGTAAGGTCGGTGAGAAAGTTATGACTAACCCGAAGCGCCATGGATGTAAGACCTACCTCGTGATTCCACCCACGTGGTGAGTGGAAGCGAGGAGTAGGCACCCTCCATCTACAGGATGGAAGGGGAACGAGGGTGCAAGCCGACGGGTGTGCACTCGGCAATACCGGTATGTGCTTCGAGGAGACATGTGCATTGCATTGCATTGAATTCGATACATAATGTTGATAATGAAATGTGTAGAATGAGATTTGGGACATGGTTATGATGTTGTATATGAAAGTATGACTTGATCTTGATGTTAAGTATGGTATGTTCCGATGTTGGCATTGATTTGTTCTTTATGATCCATTGCAATATACTTGCTGAGTGATGAACTCACGCTTGTGTTTATTTTGTTTTTTGGTACCATGAAACCGGCATGCGGGAAAGGGCATTAGCTACACTTCTACATGTAGCTTCACATTTATATACAGTTTAATCATTGGGAGTCATGAAAATAATGAATAGTGCCATGAAACTTGGTGTATGGGCTTTAGTTCATCGTTTTATTTGTTATATTTGGTGGAATGGTTGAATTCCTTATTTTAGACATAAGTGATGTTTTATTCATTAATATTGCTGTTTTAGATGTCTTATGCTATGATATAACTTGCCATGTTATTGTTATTGCTCCAATTCATGTCAAAACAAAGGAGATGATGCCGAAATTTTCGGTTTTAGCATTTACACCTTTTCTGTAATTTATCTTTATTTGTGGTATTTAGATGTTGTTTAGTCTATGTTTGGTAGCATTCGGGCATACTAGATGCCAGGGTGTTACAGTTGGTATCAGAGCGGGCTGTAGGTCCTTGGGACATGAATTTTTAGTGTCATACCATAGGGTACAACTAAAATATGATGTGGAATAACTTAGAAACATGGCTTAGGTTTTAACTAAAATTTTGCCATAGGATAGCAACATTACTGTAACACCCCGGCATTTAATATGCCCGAATGTTACCAAACATAGACTAAGCAACCTCTAAATACCACAATTACAAGTAAATTACAGCAAAGGTACTAATGCTAAAAACCGAAATTTCGGCAGCATCTCCTTTGTTTTAACATTAATTGAAGGAAACACAATAGCATAGCAATATAAGGCAATATGAGAGACATCTACCATAGCAATAATTAAAGGCATGACAACAATATAAGTCTAATTCCAAGCATTCAATGTCTCCATGATCCAAACAAACAATAAGACTCTCATATCGCAATGCTAAACCATAAAGCAATAAGCATCACACTTAGTTTATTGTCAAAGCCCAATTGAATGTCTTGTGGGACAAATGAGTGAAGCTACGTGCAGAAGTGTGACTAATTCCCTTCCCCGCATGCCGATCTCATGGTACCTAAAACAACAAGAAAGCACAAGCGTGAGTTCAACACTCAGCAAGCATATTGCAATGGTACACAAGAATAATTACATGGCTACAACAACTCATATCATGTCTATCATCTCATTCATGATCACATATCAATAACATCATCATTATGTATGCAATGCGATGCGATGCTCATGTCTCCTTGGAAACTCATACCGGTATGGTTGAGTACACACCCGTCGGTGTGCACCCTCTCCCCCATTCCATCCCGAAGATGGAGGGTGCCTACTCCTCGCCTGCTCAGCGGTGAATGGAATCACGATGTAGGACTTACTCATTGGCTCTCCGGATTAGTCATAACTTTCTCACCGACCTTCCCCGGACTAGTTATGACTTTCTCACCGCCCGGGCCATGTAACATGCCATGTATGCAAACATGCCAACATCATAAATAACTTGTACACTAACACATGGCATCATAACATAATAAACATATTCATCACATCATTGGCAATCATTAAGGCATGGCATGTGAACATATCATGTATTCAAATTCGATCCCAACCAATCTAGCAACTACAAACCGCTACCCATTCCAATACACTTGCCTCAACCACGGGCGACGGATTGGCGAGAAGTAGAAGGCACTCTCGGGGTCACACCACCTGCACATAGGTACCACACACTCACAATCATGTCCACAAAATAGTAAGAAAACCCTCTTCTACCCCGACATCGCAAACTACTCGCTAAACCTAAAAACAGAGGTTCTGTCCCGTCGGGACAGCAGCCTTCCAAAAAGCACAACTCGGGTTCTAATACTCCGAATCAATTAAACGAGTACATCCTTGCGTAGCTTAGGAAATTCCCCAACTTTTTCTAAGTATATGGAAAGACTGATTCGGACCCTAAAGTGGTTTAATCTACAGAATACCGTGATCTATTCCAATCACGTCACAGATTTTAATACGTTCGGTAAAACGATCATAACTTTCAAACGGCTGGGCGGAATTACGCGTTCTTTATACCCACTGAAAGGTATTGAAATTACCTACAACTTATTCAACATCCGTACGACCAAATTCTGAGTCTAAATTGGAGAAAACCCAAACCCTAGGTCGACTGCTCATGCTGCCCGAAACAGAGAACGTGGCAAACTCAAGATTCCACCTAATCTACTCAAATCCAGCACCACCAATTGATCTAAAAACATGATAATAACCCTTAGAACAGTACCTAGACCAACCCCAAGGATTCCCATGGCCATACCTTCGCCCAACGCCCGAAAACCCAACTGATCTCCTCCCGGTTCGCGCAATCTCCTTCCTCGCTCCAAATCCACTGGATCTCCTCGTCGCGGAGCGCTCCAATGGACGGATCTTCGAGGTGTTGAGGTGGAGAACTCCCCTAGGGGCAGCAAGGGTGGTGGAGAGGTGAGGAGAGGGGTGGAGGAGCAATGGGGAGCAAGGGGGCGCAAGCAAGGGGCAAAAGGGTGTGTGGCGGCTATGGGAGGGAGAGGAGGAGGTGGAGGCTGCTAGGGCAGCAGGGGGGTGCCACAAGGGCATCATGCTGCCCCCCTCTCCCCTCATGGGCCAGAGAGCCCTACTTTTGGCCCACGAGGGGTCCCCCCTAAGGCCCAACACGCCCCGGGAAGGCCCAAACTCCCGAAAACGGCCTGGAAACGGCCCGGAAACGCTATTAACCTCCATACCGTAAGGTTTCAACCTCCCATTCCATAATTCATAATGTTTTTGACCTCAACATTCACATTAAATAAGGTTACGACACTCCGTGGTGTCACAATTAAAATTTGTGTGAGTGGAATAACTAATTTTAAAATTTGACACACATGGATGCACAGTAGGAAAGGGGATGGGTATCGTTGCTTACGCTTATATGTTGCATTTAATCCTTGTTGTTGAATGCTATATTTGATAGCGTATGCCGTTATGCTTATGAGATAATTGATTGAATTGTTCTTGTTAACGTGATAAAGTGGGGTTGTGGTGCCGAAGGGTTTCGGTCACTATTTTTGTTTATAGTAAGGTTGTGGTTCGACGGTATGGCCGGTTAAAACCATCACCGAAGAACTATTAACCCCTTGTGGGGAAAGAGTGCTTACCTTTTCTGCCGTAGATCGGGTAGTTGACTGGAGACAAATAGAAGAGTTGGTGGTGGATTTCTTCGGATGTTCTTGATCGTTCTAACGGTTGGATTTGGTTGGTTTCCTTGGTTCTAATCGATTTAAATCAAAAGAAAAGTGTTGGTATTTGATTCTCGCTGATTGTTCGTTTGGCGGTTGTGGATTTTGTCTTCTTTGGGTGAAGATTAAGAAGAGGAGTTTTATGCTGCGCGTCTTTTGGTCGTAATTTTTGCTTTGACACACGGTTTTGTTGATTATTGTGGATTGTCTTGGGGAGGAAACTTATGTGGTTGTTGTTCTCCCTATTTAAGAAAAGTGTTGGAGTTTCTCCTTGTGAAGACCTTAAGATTGGGTGAAGCTAAGTTTGAATTTCTATCGAAAAAGATTTAGTGAACATTTGATTTTCCCTAATGCATCCTTCTTCCTTCTTGGAAGTTGTAGATCTTGAGATTTCTTTAGGAGTTTTGGCTATCAGAGTTGGAAATTTGAGAGTTGAGCTCTCCTACATGTCTGTTGGAGTTTTGTTTTTCTTCCTTGCTTGGAAAGGAGAAATTGTTTATCGGTGATCATTCTTGTTCTTGAGCTGTGGTTTATGGCATGACGTGTTGCTAAGTTAAATTGTGAGTTGAATCAATTCAATGTGATTATTATCTCTAGCTTGAGAATAAATAGACTACTAGTGTTGTAGTTTACTCAATAGCGAGAATGACTAAATGGGTTAATGTACATGCTTAGAATCTGTTGCTTTGCTTTAAAAGTGCTTATGATCCTCTTTAATGTTTAAAGTTTAAACCCTGATGCATAGTTAGAACATTAAGATGATGTAAATTACTGATATTGTTAAAGAAACCTTGCCGGTTGTTTAAAGATGTTCTAATCTAACGGGTTAATAGAGAAATTTAATCGTGTTGGCTAGTGGTTTTAACTTGGAAGTTAATTAGAGTTGCTATTCATGTTGTTGCAAAATATTAGCATGATTGAAGTACGCAGTCGTGTTCCTAAAATGCTAGTATCGAGGCCAATTGGAAAGATATAGGTTTTGTTGGTTGATGATATTATAAGAGCTTCGTGAAGGTCTAACTTATTAAATTTAATTTAATAGTTGGAGTATGTTGTGTAGTGACAATTTTGTTGTAACCTATGTATAGGGTAGCTAAAAGCAATGTTGTTGATTGATGATTATGCAAATTATTGATATTGACGACTTAGTAGTGGTGGTAATTGCTTAGATTAATTGTTGAAAATCCTAGTAAAAATGGAGGTTATTGTAACATGTTGTGATGGAGTGGACCATGGATAATTAACATGATGTAGAATTTTATCCTTAATGAATGTATGTCTTAGAATCATAGTTACGAGCTTTGCCTTGTAGAGATAATATTTACTTGTTGAAGTCATTTATTGATTGAACAAGTTCCAATTGTCAAGATGTTGGCGTATGGATGGTATAAAAATTGATAGGTTGATCATGCTTAAGTATCTGTTGAAGTACTATGTTTGAAATAGAGAATATGTTGTTATATGATGTGTTGGTCTATAGGGATCATTATGAGGTAGTATTGGTTAGTTGTATTTTGATAATCGTCATAAACTTTATTTATAAGTGTTGGGAAAGGTAACTAGAGTAAGATTGGTTATGTAGCTTTTGGTTAATTATGATGGGGTTTCTTGATGAGTAAATAGTGAATATTGAATGTTTAAAAGGCAAGTATAGGGTTTCATGCTGAGCTTGTGTCTAAAACCTTTCGGACAGGTTTGGTTGTTTGCCATTTTGGTTGAAGGGTTTTCGGTCAAGGTGTTCCTTATGTTGTGTTTCCGAGTTTTCCTAAAACTCGTAGAGATCGGTGCCAATATTTGGTTTTGGCTAATTTGTTTAGGTTGTGCTATGAGTATGGAATTACACCCAAAAGTCTTGAGTGGATCGCGCTCCTTCACGTTCGCACTGAATCATCTTTGGAGTAAATTTTAAAGGAAGCAGAAGGTCTTAATGGGTTGTGTTGGAGATTCTTGTGATTCAATTTGTATCTCCATTTGGCTAGAGTTGGAGTTATTTGAAAATGTGTGTGGTGTTTGAAAATGCTTCACAAGGTGGATTTTATGAATGGTTCATAAGTGATTTTGTTAGTAAAGTGTTCCCTTTTGAAATGAGTTCTCTTTCTCTTTGAGAAAAATTTGTGGTGGTTGTGTGTGCAGATGTTTGACTTTGGAGTTGATGTTCTGTTCCAAAATGTTGATTTTGGTTAGAACGCGAGGTTTTGCAAGGTTAGCTTTAAATGGATGGTAGGTTTTGACACGACGTGGTGTTTTGCTGTTAACGATGTTGCCGTCATAGTTATATGATTTAGCGCAATCATCGGTGTTATTGGTGTTCATTCATGTGATACCCGAGGAAGAAGTCTTTTGATGAATGACTTTTCGGTATTGTTGTTACATGATGAATGAATGGTGAAAAGGAAGCATGACATCCTTTATAGATGTTTAATGATAAGAAAGTCGATGAGCTAGGACGGTGATAAAGTCATATATGGATATGTGACTAATCCGGAGTGCTCTTGAAAAAGTTTGCATTCTTGTCATAAATCGAGATTTTCCATTTCAATCTGGTATGAAAAGAAACAACGAAGAATTTCTGGTATGTTGGTTGTGGTGTAGGAGATTTGTGTTTCCTTTGCGTCTTGGCATAGGAATTTAAAATGAGTACTCTTTGGTTGTTGCCGAATTCTTTCCAAAGTGGCTTTTAGCGCTTTGGGGGTTCGAGTTGTTGTATTTGGATCAATTTGGGTTGATGGTTTATGGTTGAGCTTACTCACTGATTGTACCCTGTGTTCTGATCCTTTGGGTCGAAGATTGTGAGGGCGAGACCTTCTAAAGGAAGAGCGATCTAGTGTCGAGTGGCAAAGACCTAGGATATTAAGCGTTGCTAGTGGTTGATAGTAACTAGTTTGGAAGTGAAGAGTAAAGGAAGGATGGGTTTGGCCACGTGTCCAGGAGTTGGACCGGCGCGGTCAGCGCGGTCGCGCCCGGTCGCCGCTGATGTCAGCTCGTGACGTTTGCGTGGGGCCCGCATGTTAGTGGCTGGCCCAACGTCTCCATGACGTCACCCGTGACATCGTGCTGACGTCACGGTGGGGCCCGCATGTCAGTACCGTGTGGCCGAGACGCGGTGACGTCACAATGACATCACCTGAGGGGTCCACATGTCAATGAGACATGTTCCCGTGGGCCGGGTCCACAGTGGACCGAGCCGAGCTGTGCGCCGAGTCCATGGACCCGAGGCGACGTGGCGGCTCCCGATTGGTCCACGTGTCCTGCTGACGCAATAAATTGATTTCCCAATACAAAAATAAATGAATTAATTTGGTTTATTGATTTATTTGAATTTTCAAACTTCAAACGCTTATAACTTTTGCGTTTTAACTCCGATTTGAACGATTCCAATTTCTAAATCTTTACAAAATGGAGATCTACTTAAATATGAATTTTAGTTAATTTTTGAATATGAAATTTTCTCTGTTTTTATTTAATTAGTAGATTCTTTAAACTTTAAACGATTATAACTTTTGCATTTTAACTCTGTTTTGGGCGATTCCAATTTCTAAAAATTCATAAGATCATGCCCTTTCTGTTTATGGACTTTGTTTAAGGTTTTGAGCAATGTGCATGTACTGTTTTATTTATTTATTGCTATTTGCACGCATTACGAGTAGACGTTGAAGTACTCGGGGGCTTCGAAGGAGAAGTGTTGACCCAGGAAGCATCTCAAGACCAAGATCAAGTACTCTTTGAAGGCAAATTGTTCTTTGACCATGTTGAGCCCATTCTTTTGAAATTATGTTGTTTCAAAGTATTACATGCTAATTTAATTAAAATTTATGTTGGTTAATTCCGGGATTAGTTGAATACCTAGTTGTTGTATAACACCTTGATGAATATAATTGTATGCCATGAACCCTTGTCACCCTAGTTGTGGATTATTTAGTTGGACCTTACTAAATTTCCAACATTGGGTATTTAGACCGTTGTAGTATATTGCTTAGACCTGCTACGTGCACATGACATGATTTTGGACAATCAAATATTAATGTTGACTTAATGAGATATTGAACCTGATTTTTAGAAGTGTCATGTGTTATTGATGTTGTTATCGATCCCACGTGGTGCATGGTAATCAACTGTTGATAAATAGATTTAGACCGGGGCATGTGGCAAGAATGATATGGTGGGCCATGAATGGCACCGGGGAAGATGATTTGGTTCTTCGGGTAGTCTTGCCCTGGTCAACCTAAGGACTTAACCTTGCAAGCCTTTGAACTGAGTCAAACGTGCAACCACATGTCTGTAATGGGACGGACCTAGTTGATTAAGTTGCTAATAACGTACCTATGGGACCTTGGGGTGTTAACTATACCCTTTTGTGTAGTTGTATGGGGGAGCGTACCGGGGCTGCAACTAGGTACCCATCTAACGGTTGATTGGCCTAGACTTTGCCTTTGCTAAGGGAAGGGCTAGTGTGCAATAACCGGGGAGGCCCACCTGTGCTGTTAGAAGTTTCCGAAAGACTCTGTTACGGACACTCGCCTTTGTGGTGTTTGGATGTATCTTGTGGGTAAAGTGCATAACCCCTGTAGAGTGTAAAATCTATTCGAATAGCCTTGTCCGCGGCATTGGACATTGCTTGGGAATTACAGTCAAGGGTTAGACTTTCATGAAAACAACTTGGACTTGAAAAGTTTGGTTGGATTTAATGATGACGTTGATGGAAATGTGGATTATGAAAGGGAGAATGTTTATTTAACTCCTGGAAAAGTTATTGATACTACATTGCTTCTACTGCTTTCGAATCTACTTATGTTACTTGCTAATTGCTGCTTTACTGCAAATGAACCTGTTAACCTATCCTTTGTATTAAGCCATGCATATAGAATATTAGTTGCATTCTGTGCATGACTTGCTGAGTACCAAGTACTCACCCTTGCATCAATACAACACCAGTCGAAGAAGAATCAACGCCAGCACTGGAGGCGGAGCTCCAGGAAGAGCCGACAAGCTAGGGGGAGAGCCCAGTCAGTTGCCTGTGGCATATTAGTTGGCGCCACGCAAATTCTTTATATTCCGCTGCAGACTCTATTTGAATAAGACTTTAGCCCTATGAGGCGTACTTTTGTAACTCGACCATAAGGTTGAGCAACCCGTTATATTTCCTTTCTATAAAGTACTTTATTATTTGTTGAGTGTTATTGTGATATGTACCGATGTTGAGACTGTGTGCACTAGCGTGATCCTGGACTAGTGCTGAATACATAGAGGGTCCGGATTTGCAAATTCGGGTTGATGAAGAACAACTACGCCAAGCGTGAGGGAGGCTACGCTGCCGAGTTGTGGCGTAGGCTACAGTTGCTTGGCGGCTTCGAGAGACTGCTCTACCGAGGGACGACCATCGTGCATGCACGACTGGTCATAGGATGGGACATCAAGATCACGGTGTATGCTCGAGAGAATACGAAGTTCAGCCGTCCTTTCCACTTCACCGCTAGGAGGTCAACATTTGAGATGGGAATTCAGGAGGTGTCACGTCGAGCGATGCAGCAGATTGCTAGCACCTACTCCAGAGAGCTGGAAGGCACAGTATTCCGTCACCACCCACGCCGAGACAACAGAGCTCAGCGGAAGCCGATAGAAGATGAGGATGCTACTGTCACACACTTGGCCAGATTCGTTGTCGCCCAGGAGGAGCTTATCGATGACACAGTCTAGGAGTTGATGAAGGCTCGCGAGCAGGTTGAGGAAGGGAAAAAACACCTAGAGGATGCTCGTGAGTACGTCGCCTATGCTGCGGAGAGGATCGCAGAGCTGGAGACCGCACTGTATGGGCAGGGTCCGGAGCCAGTGTTGGAGTTGGACGCCCCAGACCCGGAGCAACCAGCGCTTGAGCAGGAGCACCAGCCAGCACCACAGCCGGAGCCTGAACCTGAGGATGATGCCGCTTCTTCGACTACTTCTGTTGTGGGGCATGGCGATCACTTCGCGCCTATGCCGCCACATCCACCAAAAGGAGGTAGTGGAGGTTTTCTCGACGAGTGAGTGTAGGTTTTGCAGTTGAGACTCCTTCGCCAAGTCGCATTATAGAATAAGAGTCACCCTTAGAGGCGTTAGACTCCAGTGTGCCAATCGATTTGGATTTTCATTGCTTGCTGAGTGTGCAGTATGTGTTGCAAGGCCCCTAGAATAAAGTTGGATTTTGAGTTACACCCTTTTCCCCGCATAAGTTTCTCTACTACTTGTCTTTTCTTGTTCCCTCTTATCTCTGAAACCTTGGACTAATCGACAGATGGTGAACATCCGCGGAAACCTTGGAGGCAATGGGAGTGGTTCTCGCCACGCAGTGAACCCCAATGATGGAGCACCTGCACCCCAACCAGCACCGCCAGTTGACATGCAGAACTTTGGGGCCTTTCTTGCTGCACAGACACAGCTGATGCATGCCATGATGCAACAGTTGCAGCACGTCACTGCTCAGGCCGCCGCTAATCAATTCAATCAGGGACAACGTCAGGGTTCGAGATTGTCAGAATTCATGAGGACTCATTCGCCAACCTTCTCTGGAAACGCCAATCAACTGGAGGCGGATGATTGGTTAAGGTCAATTGAGAGGAAGTTGCACATTACCCAATGTGTGGGAAATGAGAGGGTGCTCTACGCCTCTCATCAGTTGGATGGGACTACAGCTGAATGGTGGGAGAACTTCTGCGCCACGCGGGAAAACCCACAGGATATCACTTGGGAGGAGTTCACAGCCGCTTTCCGGCAGTATCATGTGCCGGAGGGAATAATGGACTTAAAGAAGGAAGAATTTAGGGCGTTGAAGCAAGGGAATCAACCGGTGGCTGAATACCTGAACAAGTTCACACAGCTTGCATGCTACGCGCCGGAAGACGTAGTGACAGACAAGGCCAGACAGTCTCGCTTTATGAAGGGAATGAATTCTGGACTATAGGTGGGACTGATCACCCACACCTTTCCAGATTTCCAAGAGTTGGTGAACAAGGCGCTCATCCTTGAGGACAAGCGCAAGGAACTGGATGAGAACCGAAAGCACAGGATGCAACAGCAGGGATCACATCAGGGAGCGCAGCAACATTTGAGGGTTGCGCCCAATCAGTTTTTCAGATTCCAGCCGCAGAATGCAGCAAGGACACCATCGCCAGCACCGAGGCCTGCTAACCAGGGTTACCAGACACCAGCTCCAGCCATAAACGCCGCTTCGGGCAATCAACAGGGAGCAGTGAGACGATGGTACACATGCAACGAGCCAGGGCACTTCTCCAACAGTTGCCCTAAGAAGATAGCAGGAGTGACCCCAGTCGGCTTCAATCTGGGATCCACACCAGCCAGGACGCCTGCACCAGGAGCAAACCGAGGGACAGCACAGCCAGGAGCCGCGCCTCAGACCATGGTGAGAGGCTGAGTCAACCATGTCACCGCAGAGGCACTTCAGAATGCCACGGACGTCGTACTAGGTAAGTTACTCGTTAACTCAGTACCTGCAACAGTTTTGTTTGACTCTGGAGCTTCGCATTCGTTTATTTCTTAAGGTTTTGCTGCTAAGAATGATTTGGAGATTGCAAGACTTAAATGCATTTTTCTAGTTCAAACCCCTGGTTCCGAACTCCGAACTAAATTAGGACGTTCTGGGGTAAGAATATTAATAGATGGGGTAGAGTTCCTAGCGAACCTTATTATATTGGAAACCCAGACCTTAGATATCATCTTGGGAATGGGCTGGTTATCCAAGCACAAGGCCGTGCTGGATTGTGGGCGAAGGATTATCTCAGTTAAAGGCCCATGCGGAAGAAAAGTGAAATTTCAAACAACCGCCGTTCGAGATGGACAGCTGATGATCAACAGCACGAAGGCAATCAGCATAGAAGATGTTTCAGTGGTGAATGAGTATCCTGATGTCTTTCCTGAAGATTTGCCTGGAATGCCACCAGATAGAGACATAGAATTTGTGATTGAGTTAGTACCTGGTACAGCACCGATAGCCAAGAGACCCTATCGGATGTCAACCGAGGAGTTAGTAGAGATGAAGAAGCAGCTTGAGGAGCTGATGGAAAAAGGATTCATTAGACCGAATTCGTCGCCGTGGGGAGCGCCAGTTCTGTTCGTCAAGAAGAAGGATGGGAGTTTCAGGATGTGCATTGATTACCGTGCACTCAATGAAGTCACCATGAAGAACAAGTACCCACTACCCAGGATCGATGATCTGTTTGACCAATTGAGAGAAGCCGGAGTTTTCTCCAAGATTGATTTGAGGTCAGGATATCACCAGTTGAAGATCTAATCAGAGGATATTCCGAAGACCGCATTCTCGTCAAGATACGGACATTACAAGTTTACAGTTATGTCCTTTGGTCTGACGAATGCGCCAGCTTACTTCATGAATATGATGAACAAGGTTTTTATGGAATACCTGGATAAGTTTGTCGTTGTGTTCATAGATGACATCCTAGTCTACTCCAAGACAAAGGATGAACATGCAGAGCACTTGAGGCGAGTTTTGGAGAAGCTGAAAGAACAGCAACTCTTCGCCAAGTTCAGTAAGTGTAATTTTTGGAAAGATAAGGTAGAGTTTCTTGGACACGTGATGACCGCAGAAGGAGTTGCTGTTGATCCAAGCAAAGTAGAAGCTGTGTTACATTGGGAACAGTCGAAGACGGTGACCCAGATTCGAAGTTTTCTTGGGATGGCAGGTTACTACCGCCGCTTCATTGAAGGCTTTTCGACAATTGCGAGACCTCTTACGCAATTGTTGAAAAAGGAGAAGAAGTTTACATGGACGCCGAAGTGCGAAAAAGGTTTTCAAGAGCTGAAGGAACGATTGACATCAGCCCCGGTGTTAGTTCTACCGGATGTCAATCAAAGCTTCGATATTTATTGTGATGTATCGCGCCAAGGACTTGGATGCGTGTTGATGCAAAACCGGAAGGTTGTTGCATATGCGTCAAGACAATTGAGACCGCATGAGGAGAATTATCCGACTCATGACTTAGAGCTAGCAGTTGTAGTGCATGCTTTGAAGTTGTGGCGACACTACCTGATTGGAAATAGATGCGAAGTGTATACGGACCATAAGAGTCTTAAATACATCTTCACCCAATCGGATTTGAATATGAGACAGAGGATATGGTTAGAGTTGATTAAGGATTACAATGTGGGAATCCATTACTATCCCGGAAAGGCTAACGTGGTGGTTGACGCCTTGAGTCGAAAGAGTCATACCGTGAATATGTTAATAGCCATGGGTTAGGACGAGCTGTGCAAGGAGTTTCAGAAGATGCAGATTGAGGTGGTACACGAGGGATTCTTGGCCACATTGGAAGTAAAGCCTATTCTGAAGGATCAGATCAGAGGAGGACAGAAGGATGATGACAAGATCCGCAGGATTAAGTACAAGATGGATGAAGGCAAGGCACAAGGCTTCAAGATGGACGAGCAAGGCACATTGTGGATGAAGGACCGCATCTGTGTGCCGAACAAAAAGGAGCTGAAGCAGTTGATTCTGGAGGAAGCCCATGACTCCAAGTATTCCATTCACCCAGGAAGTGCCAAGATGTACCAAGACCTGAAGGCAAGATTCCGGTGGACAAGCATGAAGCGGGAAGTCGCCGAGCATGTTGCATTGTGCGACATATGCCAGAGAGTCAAAGCAATGCATCAGAGGCCAGCGGGATTGCGGCAACCATTGAAGATACCTGAGTGGAAATGGGAGGAAATCGGAATGGACTTCATTACCGGTTTGCCTAAAACTCAAGGAGGTTATGACTCCATATGGGTTATAGTGGATCGCTTGACTAAGGTTGCCCATTTTATCCCTGTAAAGACCACATACTCGGGAGATAAATTAGCGGAGTTGTATATGACCAGGATCGTCTGTTTGCATGGAGTACTAAAGAAGATTATATCGGATAGAGGTACCCAATTCACCTCGAGATTCTAGAATAAGCTACATGAAGCCATGGGGACCCGTTTGAACTTCAGTACAGCATATCATCCGCAGACGGATGGACAAACCGAAAGAGTTAATCAGATTTTAGAGGACATGTTAAGAGCTTGTGCATTAGCCTATGCAACCTCTTGGGATAAGAGTCTGCCGTATGCTGAGTTTAGCTACAACAATAGTTATCAGGCCAGCCTACAAATGTCACCTTTTGAAGCACTGTATGGTCGACAGTGTCGTACGCCATTGAACTGGAATGAGACAGGTGAACGTCGTGTCTTTGGGCCGGACATTCTTCAAGAAGCCGAAGAGCAGATTGCCATGATCCGGGAAAGACTGAAGATAGCACAGTCAAGACAGAAAAGTTACGCCGATAACCGTCGCCGAGACCTGAGTTTTGAACCGAAAGATTCCGTATATCTCCGGGTTACACCTCTCAAAGGAGTCAAGAGATTCCATGCCAAAGGGAAACTTGCACCGCGTTATGTTGGGCCATTTAAGATACTGAGCCGCTGGGGCGAAGTTGCTTACCAGTTGGAGTTGCCACAATCATTAGCGGGAGTGCACGATGTGTTCCATGTGTCGCAACTGAAGAAGTGTCTTCGAGTACCGGACGAGCAAACACCGATAGAGTCAATAGAACTGCAGGAGGATCTCACTTATAAGGAGCACCCCGTGAAGATTCTGGACACCATGGATCGAGAAACAAGAAATAAGTCAACCCATTTTTGCAGAGTCCAGTGGAGCAACCATGCAGAGAGTGAAGCGACGTGGGAGCGCGAGGAGGATTTGGAGAAAGAGTTTCCGAACCTATTCTTTAGTAAGCCCTGAATCTCGGGGACGAGATTCTGTTAAGGGGGGAGGTTTGTAACATCCCAAATTTTTGCTTTTCATGAATTTAAATGTTATTTTGCACTTTGGTGAATTTTTGGAATTTTCTGGAATTTATTTGGATTTATTTGGATTTAATTTGAATTTATTCCCTTTTGAATTAATTAAAGAATTAAAATTTATAAATAAAATTTAGTTGGAAATATTTTATTTGAGTCCAAAATGTCTCAAAGTATTTTTCAGAATTTTTCTGATTATTTTGCTATTTTTCTCGAATTATTTGAATTTCTAGAAATTATTTTGAATATTTAATCGCTTAGTGGGTTTGCACTGTTCATGCGACCGGGCCCGAGTCCGACCCGAGCCAGCCACGCACGCGGTTTGGTCCAACCCCGTCGCGCCCGAGCCCCAGCCGCGTCGCCCAATCCGAATCCAATTCGGATTCCACCGCCGTAGCCGGGTGGACCTCGGTTTTCGCGGTTTTCACGGACGCCGAGGGCCCTATTTAACGCGCCGCCACCCCTGTCGTGTAGCCCTCTTCCATGCGCACCCGTAGCCCTAACCCTTCGAGCTCAAGCCGCCATGGTTGCGCTGCAATCGCTCGCCGTAGTTGGATTAGGTTTCTACAACCCTTAGAACAAGTAAGGAGGTTTTTGAATTGGGATTATTTGGTCTTTTGGTTCTTGCTCAATCTCTTGTCAAATCTTATATTGTGTTTTGTCAAATTACTCATCAAGGGGGAGATTGAAGGATCGTTATTTTTGATCCAGTTGATTTTGATGATGAGTATTTGAAAAAGATTTGAAACCAGTTTGATATTTCGACAAGATTTATTTTTTGGTTTCTTTATTTGAAAAGATCTGAAATCAGTTTGATTATTTGAAAAGCTTTTTGATTTTTGCAAAGGTTTTTGTTCGTGTTTTGAAATTGTGTTCTTAGAATATTTAATGCAATGCACTCATGTGAGTGGTTGCATGGTTTAATGTGAGTCAAGTCGCGGACTTGTGCTCGGAATCGTTTTGTGGTTTGTTCATGTGCAGGTATTGCTCGAGGGCGAATGTGGTCGATGACGGGACTGGAACTAGGTTCATGGAGGAACTGAGGTTCGGGACTAGGTTTAGGGGAAACTGAGGTCTTGGTGGTCAAGGATGTCATGCGGGACGTTCGGGCTAAGAGAATGGTGCACATGAAGAATGGTTAGTCACGTGAGAATGGCATGAGGTCATTCGCGTGCAAAGTGTTAGTCACGTGAGTATGGTAGGGTTGCCATACGCGTGCAAGAGTTGTACTCGGCCAGGTTGGGCCAAGTGGAGTTGTGTTGAATACATGCTCTTTCTAGGATTAGGAGTGGGAATCCTTTTAGGATTAGGAATCCTTCTAGGATTAGGAATCCTTCTAGGATTAGGTGTGTTTGCCTTCTTTAAATAGAGGGGTTGCCTCCTGTTGAAGGCAATCAATCTTTGAGCAAGCTTTAGGGTTGTACTCTTTTGTTTCGAGTATTTTAGACAAAAGAAAGGAGAAATAAAGATCAAGTTCATCAAATCTTTCGGCGAGCTACAATTCTAGTTAGATTTATTCTCGCCATCTTCTGGAACAGTAAGCTTACGAAGGTCATAACTTTTGATCCGTAAGTCCGATTGAGCTGATTCTTTTTGGGTTTGATTCGTATTGGAATCTAGTTTCTTGTGTCCAAATTTCATATCGATCGGACGGTTGGATCTCCAGGAATTCGCGTTTTACCAAACCTCTATCATTCTGTTTTTTTCGAAAACGAGGCAATTATTTGGTTCTATTTTGGGGTAAACTTTTAATAGATCAAGAATTTGGTTTTAGCTTCCACACAATCATTCACTCCCCCTCTGATTGCTATATTCAGTCCTACAAGTGGTATCAGAGCTTGGCTCTACTAATCCATCTTAACAGGTGATTAGTAAACGGTAAGTTATGGCAACAGAGAAATACTCAAACAAGCCGCCAATCTTCGATGGCATAGACTTCCCCCACTGGCGGATCCGGATGACTGCATATCTTCAAGCTCAAGGTAACGCGATTTGGCGCAAGGTAAAAATTTAAATGCGAGCTTCCGTCTAATGATGATATTGATAAAATCGAGTTTGAAAAAGATGTTGAAAACAATAATAGAGCTAGAAACATATTGCTTCAAGGACTTGCTAGAAAAGAATTCGATAGAGTCTGTCATTTACTCACTGCTCATGAAATTTGGAAATCTCTTCAAGATTATCATGAGGGCACAGACTCTGTAAAAGAAGCTAGGCAAGATCAATTTAAAAAGGAATACACTAGATTTGAAATGAACTCTGGAGAATCTCTAGATGATTATTTTGCTCGCTTTAACAGAATCTTAAACAATCTTAGAGCTGTAGATGTAAAGTACACTGACTCTGAAAATGCTAGACATTTCCTATCATCTCTTGATCTTAAAATCTGGCAAATGAAAGTGACTGCTTTTAGGGAAGCTCACAAGATGAGTGAAATGACTTTGGATAAACTTTATTCTAGTCTCAAGACTTTTGAAATAGACATTGTTTCAAGAACTTCCAATGATAACTCTATGGCTCTTAATGCTAATTCTTCGTATGATAATGCTACTAGTTCTTCATCATCATATCCCATTACTGCTTTGAGTGCTCTTAGTGATGAACAGCTAGATCAAATACCAGAAGATACACTTGCTCTTCTTTCCAAGCGTGTCAATGCAGCTTACATGAGATCAAGGGAGAGAAGAGGAGCCTCCATCCACTGCTACAAGCTAAGAAGGCAGGGCACATCCGTGCTAAATGTTTCAAGAACAAAGATAGAGAGGAGAAGGAGCAAAGCAACTCCTCCAAGTCCTTCCGGCCAAGAGAGAGCAAGGATAAAAATAAGCAACGGACGAAGAAGATGCTCAACAAAGTCTTCGAGGCAATTGGTCGCTTAGACTTAAGCGACATTGATGACTCAACTGAAGATGAGAAGGAAGCGAAGCAAAGCGAAGGTGAAAGAGAAGGATTTCACCGGATCAGTGCTTCATGGCAAAAGGAACACTAGTGATTCTAGTGACAACGACAAAGACCTCCAGTGACGGTGATGAGGTAATGCCTTCGTATGATGAGCTTTGTGAAGTTTTAGTCATATTGAGAAAATCTTTAAGAAAATCTTCACTCAAAAATAAAAACTTAGAAAAAGATCTATCCATGCTAAAATCTGAAAACTTTGATCTTAGAAATTCAAATTCTGAAAATATTTGTGATACTTGCTTAGATCTCAAATTTGAAATTAAGTCTCTAAAAGAGGAACATGTCATTAAACTAGAACAAGTTTATGCCGAACAATTGAAAAATGAAAAACTTGTGAAAAATATTGGTTGCTCTACTGATAGTTTACATGATCAAATTGCTTGCTCTAAATGTTCAATTTTTGAGTTGAAATTAAAAGATGCAAATTGTAGAGTTAGACAATTAACAAATGACATGTTCACTCATGAAATTAACTCGTGTTCAAATTGCCAGAAACAGAAAGCTAAAATTGACACTCCTTGTGATAATTGTTTAACTCTTGCTAAGAAAGTTGATTACTTGCAAAATTCTTTGGAATGTTTCACTGATGGCAAGAAAAACCTAAACATGATTTTGGATCTATCAAAAGTCAGCACTCAGAACAAAGGTTTAGGTTTTGATTCTTATGCTCATCATAAATCGCATGCTCCCACTGTTGTCAAAACACTTGGAAGTGGAAAATTTGAAATTGTCAATGAGCCTAAGAAAAATGTCTTTAAATCTGGTGGTCTTTTGTCTTCTACTATGATGAATGCAAAATGTGCTTCTACTGTTAAAGCAAAACATCATGTTAAGTACACTTGCACTCATTGTGGTAGAGATGGACATCTAGTAGACTTTTGCTTTAGACTAGCTAAACAACAAAAGAGAGAAAGGTTTAATGCTAGGTCTAATTTCAGACAGGCACGTTTCATTTCTCATTATGTGCCTAGGGTGATGCAAATACCTCTTGTTGCTAAGAACACGAGAAAAGACAAATCTTCTTTTATGCATAAGAATGCTCGTGTTGTGCCAAGCTATTTGTGCGTCGTGTGTCTCAAGATCGATTCCTAAACATCTTATTTCTAACCCTAGTACCGAGACATCGACACTTTCTGCTTCTATGTAGGCTTCTCACGCGAGGAAGGAGAACATATGGCTAGTGGATTAGGATGCTCACGCCACATGTCCGATGATAAGAATTGGTTCTCCTCCTTCACTTGTGCATCTCGTGCTAAAAGTGTTATTTTTCAAGATGCTTCCTCCACCTCTGTTTTACTTAAAGGCACTAGTCCAAATAGTGCAGTGCAGTGCATATGTTCAGGGAGAGTATCTTTATTGATGAAGATGATGATGATCTTTGTTGAGGATGAGATAATTGGAGTTTCTTTGTGTGCTTGTGTGCTTGTTTTCAAGCTTCCCGCGTGCTTCACATCGACAAGCTATCAAGAGGATTTTAAGGTATCTCCGTGGTACTCAAGATTTTGGCATTTGGCTTTCGCTTCTTCACGCATTAGTTTAAGACCTTTCTCGATGCTGAATTTGGAGGATGTGGAATTGATAGAAAAAGTACATCTGGTTCATGCCACTTCTTGAGTAATTCTCTTTCTTGGACACATTGACATCAGATTTCATTTTCTTAGAGATCATGTTGAAAAAGAGCTATTGAACTGAAATTTGTTGATTCGGGTGCTCACTTGTCGATATTTTCACTAAACCGCTTGATTTTTCTCGTTTTGCTTTCTTACGCGGTGAACTTGGGATCATTCATCCCCATGGGTTGATTTGAGGGGAGTCTTGAGTTTATCTCTTTTGGGTTACTTGACTTTGGTTCCTAGAAGTGATTTTTTATAAGTGGTATTTTGACTTTACACCTCAAGTAAACCCCCTGTTTACATTGCATCATGTAGTACAAAGCTTTGGTGATTATTCTTGTGTATATAGCCAAGTTAATGCTCAATGCTTTACTTATCACTAAAAGGCTAAAATAATTCAATTTGAGATGCTTTTCGAGAATATTTTGGCTCTTGCTCATTATGGTATTGCATTTGTGAAATAGGCTTAAAAGTTTCTTGTCATCTGTTGAAAGGCTAGAGCTGATTAGAAACTATGTGTGAGTTTTTTGTTGGACTTCAAATGATCATTATGAGTCTCAAGCAAAATCAGTGTTTTAATGTTAAAAGCAAGTTGAAAAAGATGCAAGCAAAAGCTACTTGGCAAAACACAAGTTTAGTACAATGTGCAGCTTCCTTGCCAGGGATTTAAATGCAAAAGATGCAAGAAAAAGCTACTTGTCTAAACAAAAGTTCAGAACAATGTGAAGCCACTTGCCAATTTAAACTGAGAAAGATATAAGAAAGAACTACCTACTCATACACAAGTATGGGCTAGTGTGCAGTTACTTGTCATCCCTGTTGATCACAAAGCAAAATTGTCAAACTTGCTAAGAGAGAAAAAGGAAATTCAAATGGTTGAAAAAGGCTTGAGACAAATATTAGTGAATTTGAAAGTCTCTCTATGCTCATGATAGATTTCTTTTTCGCTTTGGCAAAATCTGTTTATGATATTTTACTTGTTTGCTCTAATTTGCTTATGCAATAACTATTCTATGTGTTAGAGCCTCCATATTCTCACAATTTGCTTTCTCATTGGATAATTTGATACAAAATGAGAAAGTTCTCCTAAAAACTCTTCAAATGCTTTACTTTGATTATATACCTTGAATATACTTCAAAGCTTGAGATACTGCATTCATTAAGGGGGAGTTTTGAGATCTTGATGACTATTTTGTCAAAAAGGGGGAGAACAAGTAAGGAGGTTTTTGAATTGGGATTATTTGGTCTTTTGGTTCTTGCTCAATCTCTTGTCAAATCTTATATTGTGTTTTGTCAAATTACTCATCAAGGGGGAGATTGAAGGATCGTTATTTTTGATCCAGTTGATTTTGATGATGAGTATTTGAAAAAGATTTGAAATTCTAGTTAGATTTATTCTCGCCATCTTTTGGAACAGTAAGCTTGCGAAGGTCATAACTTTTGATCCGTAAGTCCGATTGAGCAGATTCTTTTTGGGTTTGATTCGTATTGGAATCTAGTTTCTTGTGTCCAAATTTCAGATCGATCGGACGGTTTGATCTCCGGGAATTCACGTTTTACCAAACCTCTATCATTCTGTTTTTTTCGAAAACGAGGCAATTATTTGGTTCTATTTTGGGGTAAACTTTTAATAGATCAAGAATTTGGTTTTAGCTTCCGCACAATCATTCACCCCCCCTCTGATTGCTATATTCGGTCCTACAATAAGGGAGTAAGGCTTCCCTTGTATCTTTAGATTTTCAAGCGCATGAAATATTTCTTAGAGCCTTAGTATTTTTAAGCTTTCTTTTCTTTCTTAGAGTTTTTCATCTTCCATCTTTCTTTGTTCCACAATTTATCAAGGTAGGATAGAGGAGTGGAGGTGAGAAACTTCAAGAATTAAAAGGAAGTTTAAAGACATAACTCCCTACATCCTTAGAATCTCAATGCTTTTAGGCTTCTTCTTAGTTTTTTGTTGGAAAACTATTTCTTTTTTCTTGGAAAACTTCTTGGTATAAGAGTGATGTATTAGAAACAGGATAACTATTTCAATCTTTCATATCATTTTTCTAGCTAATTTTTGTTTGAAATATTTCCTTCATCAACTACTATGAAGTATTATTACTTTAAGAATTGTTCAATATAGCCTTATCCGCACGAAGATGAGGAAGAGAAGAACTTCTTCCTAGTGATGCTAAGAAATCTGGTACACCCGACCTACAATACTTAACTGAAGATGAAATGAACAGAGCACACACAGAATTGAAATCTACTGTAACACCCCGGCTTTTAATATGCCCGAATGCTACCAAACAAAGACTAAGCAACCTCTAAATACCACAATTACATGTAAATTACAGCAAAGGAACAAATGCTAATACCGAAAATTTCGGCAGCATCTCCTTTGTTTTTCCATGATTCGGAGCAACAACAAGATATCACAAGTTATATCATAATGGAAAGCATCTAAAACAGCAAATAACATGTGACATAGCAACAATATAAGTCTACTTTCAAGCATTTAATGTCTCCAAGAGTCAAACGAACAATAAGACTCTCATAAAGCAAGCTAAACTTTAAAGCAATAATCATCACATGCAGTTTATTCTCAAAAACTAATTGAATGACTTGTGCAATCAAATGAGTGAAGCTACGTGCGGAAGTGTGACTATTTCCCTTCCCCGCATGCCGGTCTCATGGTACCTAAAACAACAAGAAAACACAAGCGTGAGTTCAAAACTCAACAAGTATATTGCAATGGTACAAACATAAACAATTACATGGCTACAACAACTCACATCATGTATATCATCTCATTCATGTTCACAAATCATTATCATCTTCATTACGTATGCAATGCGATGCGATGCGATGCTCATATCTCCTTGGAAACTCATACCGGTATGGTTGAGTGCACACCCGTCGGTATGCACCCTCTCCCCCCTTCCATCCCGAAGATGGAGGGTGCCTACTCCTCGCTTCCGTTCACCGCGGTGAATGGAATCATGATGTAGGACTTACTCATTGGCTCTCCGAAATAGTCATAACTTTCTGACCGACCTTCCCCGGATTAGTTATGACTTTCTCACCGCCTGGGCCATGTAACATGCCATGTATGCAAATATGCCAACATCATAATAAACTTGTACATTAACACATGGCATCATAGCATACTCATCATATCATAGGCAATCATTAAAGCATGGCAAGTGATCATATCATATAATCAAGTTCATCTAGTCTCAACTAGCAACCTACAAACCGCTATCCATTACAATACACTTGCCTCAACCACGGGCAACGGATTGGCGGGAAGTAGAAGGCACTCCCAGGGTCGCACCACTTGAACATAGGTACCACACACTCACAATCATGTCCACAAAACAGTACGCAAACCCTCATCTACCCCGACATTGCCAACTACTCGCAAAACCCAAAAACAGAGGTTCTGTCCCGCTGGGATCAACTTGAGTTCTGGGACTCCGAATCAATTAAACGAGTACATCCTCGCGTATCTTAGGAAATTTCCTAACTTTTTCTAAGTATATGGAAAGACTGATTCGGACTCTAAAGTTGTTTAATCTACAAAATACCGTGATCTGTTCCAATCACGTCACAGATTTTAATATGCTCGGTAAAACAGCCATAACTTTCAAACGGCTGAGCGGAATTTAAAGTTCTTTATACCCACTGAAAGGTATTGAAATTACCTACAACTTCTTCAACAGCCGTACGACCAAATTCCGTCTCTAAATTGGTGAAAAACCAAACCCTAGGTCGACTGCTCATGCTGTCCGAAACAGAGAACGTGGCAACTTCTAGATCTAAACCAATCTACTCAATTCTAGCACCACCAATTGATCTAAAAATATGATAATGACCCTTAGAACAGTACCTAGCCCAACCCCAAGGAGTCCCATGGCCATACCTTCGCCCGATGCACGAAAACCCAATAGATCTCCTCCCGGATCGCTCCTCGCTCCAATGGACGGATCTCCGAGGCGCAGGGGTGGAGAGGCTACCCTAGGGCAGCAAGGGGGTGGAGGAGAGGTGGTGGAGAGGTGGGGAGCAAAAGGGGGAGGCCAAGGGGGCGCACGGCCAAAAGAGGGGAGAGGAGAGGTGGCTAGGGCATGGAGGGGAGGCCAAGGGGCGCACCAAAGGGGGTGGGGCGCAACAAGGGGCAGGGGGAGCCCTTTAAACCAGCCCAAACAGGAATCCTAATCCCAAATGGACTCATACTCCATCCCACCAAAGCCCACAACCCTTTCCCCTAGGCTCAAAACCCCCCGGAAAGGCCCAAACTCCCAGAAACGGCCCGGAAACGCTATTAACCTCCATACCCTATGGTTTTAACCTTAATTCCAAATTTCATAATGTTTTTGACCTCAATATTCACAGTAAATAAGGTTACGACACTCCGTGGTGTCACATTTGTCGTGGACATTTATATGGATAATATAAAGCTCAGCTATAAATGAATGACAATTTTCTTCTATGTCAATCTCATTTGTGTTAAGATTGTGCTATTACTTGTTTGCTTATGAGTTAAATTTTCTTAAGTGTAACACTACTAACCCCCAATTATTTGTCTACATATCAGCATCGTGATTGGAAGACAGACAGTTTGTATGGAGTAATGACCAATTTTCTCTTTGCTTTATACTTAGTATTAATTCACAGCAGGTCAGAGATGAGGTCAGCCTAATGAGTTTCAACGCAGTAAGTTCTCTCTTATATGAAAAGGCTCTATTAGAAGTCATCTCACAACCCGACCAACAACCTTGTATTTTTCTTAGGGATTATGATCGGATATATTTTTCATGATAAACTTAAAATGAAAGCAAGACAAGAAATAATTTATATATAACATAGAAGAGATGTAATGCACTAAATATAAATTTAATACATGAATGTAAAAAATTTACACATAAAACCTGCGAAGATGTTGGATGTTCCAAGTGTTTGAAAGGATTTGGCCATCTTCCATAGCATGCCGAATAGAACCAGGTTGGGTGACTGATACAATAATAAATGGACCTTGCCATTTGGAAGATAACTTATTTAAGTTATATTGGTTTTGGATGTGCCTTAAAACCAAGTCTCCCACACTAAGAGTTTGTAGTTGAACTCTTTTGTTATAGTATCATCGTAAGCCTTGTAGGTAGACTACCGATATGATAAGTGTTTAGTCTCGCTTTTCTTTAAGGAGATTAAAGTTATCTTCACATTAGCCATTTTGATTAACCTATTCAGAAAAATTAGTTCTTGTAGAACCGAGATAAACTTCATTGGACAGAACAACTTCTGCTCCAAAGACTAGTGAAAAAGGTGTTTCAACATTAGCTCTACTGGTTGTCGTGCGTATGGCCCGTACTAAGTACAGGTCATCTACCCAAGCCCTTGAGCTTGTTTTGAGATGATCAAACACTTATTTCTTCATGCCTTCCATGATTTGGCCATTTGCATGCTCTACTACTCCATTACTCTATGGATGAACAACAGAAGTGTAATAAATTTTTGTGCCTATCTCATCACAATAATCTTGAAACAGACCACTAATAAATTATAATCCATTATTAGTAATTAGTCTACTAGGTACTACGAACCTAGTAACTATATTTTTCACAAAGAATTTGTTTGCTGCTGTGCTGTAATTGAAATTACGGGTTCAACTTCTATCCATTTTGTTGCAAATAGGAACTTATATCCATTAGTTGCTTTAGGTAATGGACCTACTATATCAATACCCCATGTCAAAAATAGCCATGACAATGGTATTGTTTGCAATTGATTAGCGGGTTGATCTACCTATCGAGCATGAAATTGATATTTATCACAAGTCTTTACAGGGTGAATAACATCCTGTAGAGCGGTAGGCCAATAGAACCTTTATCAGAATGCCTTCCCGACCAGCATTTTATATGAATCATGTGCTCCACATATGCCCCCATGCATCTCATGGAGTAATGTTGTCCCTTGTTGTTGAGATATACACTTCAATAAAACTCGATGAGTTCCATTTCTATAAAGAGTATTGTTAATTAATTTGTACATTGCATCTTTCATATTAATATCCTTATGCAACATCCCATATTCTAGATAGGCTTTAAATAGTTTAGTCCAGTTCGAATCTTGCTCGAGGATTCCGACCTCATTGCTAGTCAAGGACTCTTCTATGGAGTATCTATAGAAGGATTAGACAAATATTCAAGAAATAAACTTGTTGGAATAGGTGATCATGAGGAGCCTAGTTTGGATAACTGGTTTGCTAAAAGATCATCTTTTCATAGAATATATCGGACTTCGAAGTCAATGAGGTATTTTTCCAATTTCCTCACTTCAGCCAGGTAGTAAGACATTATCTCGTCGGACGTCCTATACTCCTTGCTAACCTGGTTTACGACTAATTGCAAATCACCTTTTGCTAAGAGCTAAAAGACTCCAAGGGATTTGGCTGCTCAGAGCCTGACTAGAAAATTTGTGACTTGATTGCTAATCGGGAGACGAAATGGATATCAAAGGATCCAAGTTCAACTGCCCATTTAGCAATCAGACTAGTTGCTTCCTAGTTATGGAGAATGTTTCCCAAAGCAAATGATGAGGGTACTGTAATCTGATGTGATTGGAAATAATGTCTTAATTTCCTTGAAGCCATTAATGATGAGGGTATTGTAATCGGATGCATTTTAAGTATCAATTCAGCATGTTGTTTAGCATCAATATTTACCTTTTCTGAAGATGGTAGATGTAACAAATCAATAGGAGCACGAGGAATAAATCCATATACTACCTGCAAAGGACACAACTTTGTGGTTGAATGCAGTGAATGGTTGTAAGAAAACTCAATATGTGGCAAGCAATCTTCCCTTATCTTCAAATTTTCCTTCAAAACAACCATCAACATAGTAGATAATATGCGGTTGACAGCTTCAACTTGTTCGTCGGTTTGGAGATGACATGTAGTATAAGATAGCAACTTTGTCCCCAATTTAGCCCATAGTGGCCATCAAAAGTGACTCCAAAACTTTTCATCACGATCAGAAACAATTGTATTTGTCACTCCATGTAGACGAACGATTTCGTTGAAAATAAATTAGCAACATTTGTAGCACCATCGCTCTAATGACAACGTATAAAAAGTGCCATCTTAGAAAATCTATTTACAAAAAAATACAATCACTCCCATTCTTTGTTCTAGAAAATCATAAATAAGGTCCATAGTAATATCTGTGACATTACGGAATGTGACATTATAGATTTTAGCATTACGGTACAACTTTTTATTGTGTTTTTGGGCCGTTTCCGGGTGTTTGGGCCTGTCCGGGGGAGTTTGGGCCTTGGGAGGGTCTGGTTGGGCCGTAGGTGGGGATCCTTGGCCCATGTGAGGGAGTTGGGGGCAGCAAAGACCTGCCCATGCGCCCCAAACCCTAGCCTTGCGCCTCCCCCCAATCCCTCCCACCTCCTACCCCCCACTTCTCCTTGTGCGCCTCCCCTCCACCTCCTAGCAGGCCCTAGCTAGGAACCATCCCCTCCTTTGCAGCCACACCCTCCCCCTCCATTGATCTCTCCGTTGGGAAGCTTCGCAACGGAGAGAATCCGACAGATTTGGCGTGTGGAAGGAGATCGAGGCGGGGAGGAGAACGATTTCGTCGTTCGAGTGGTTCTTTGAGGGAGGTAAGTGTTTGTAGATTATTTTGTACGGTTGTGATGCTGGTTAGAAGGGAGAATCCATGCCTAAAATCCATATATAGGTGCTGTTTCTAGATGGGATTAGGGGAATTGCAATTCTGTCCAATGTTATGATCTTGGGCAGATTGGATGCTTGTGCTTAGGGCTCGATTTCAAAAAATTTAGATGCGTTTCCTGATCGGCCGGCTGTTATAAAAGTTGTAGATAATTCAATTACCTTTAATTGGACACTAATAACGTTAAATTATGTCTGGCCGTTTAAAAGTTATGGCCATTTTACTCAATGCTGTAAAATCTATGACGTCATTGGGACAGATTGTGTTCAAGTGTATATTAGAGGATTTTACAGGCCGATTCAGTTTTAGAGAATACTTAGAAAAAGATGGGAAATCTTCTAAGCTTCGAGAAAATGTGCTCGTTTACCTGATTTGGAGTTGTAGAATTCAAGATATGTTCGTTGGAAGCCCGTTGTCCCGTTGGAAAGGTTCTTTGTTTTTCGGGTTTTAGGAGTGGGTCGCGAAGTCGTTATAACCGATAATTCTTGTGATATTTTGTGGGCTTGTTTTGAGTGTATTGTACCTATGTGCAGGTGGTATGACCCTGGGAGTGCATTCCTCATCTCGCCACTCCGTCCCTCAAGGTTGAAGGCAAGTGTATTGGGATGGCTTTGGGCTTGGGTGGTATTTAGACTTGTAGAGTTGCAATATGAGTACGTGATGTGTTAATTTGCCATGCTTGCTCATGCTTGAGATATGATGAACATGATTATATATTGGTTATGCAATTGTCATATTGAGTATTTAAACAACTTCATACATGTTTATGACATATGTGCATCATAATGGAAGAGGCGACCCATTTTGATGCGGGCCTCTGTGTTCACATGTAGTGAACACGAAAGACCTACCTTGTAGTCCCATCCACGGTTGTGAATAGGAGCGAGTCAGTAAGAGTAGGAACCCTCCACGGGATGGAAGGGAAAGAGGGTGCACGCCGACGGGTGTGCACTCGGCAATACCGGTATGTGCTAAGAAAAGAGACATGAGCATTGCATTGCATGAATGTAGATATTTATGATATGTTTATGAAGATGAATTATGAGATGCTTATGATGTTGTGATATGAGATGAAATAATGATGTTATTGAATGTTGTAGTTGCTCTATTCCATTGCAATACACTTTGCTAAGTGATGAACTCACGCTTGCTGTTTTATGTTATTTTTAGGTACCATGAACTCGTCATCCGGGAAAGGGAGTTAACGTCATGGCTACACTTAGATTCATTCATTTAGACAACTACACGCTCTCATTCATAGTTGTGATAGTTATTATTTAATGTGCTAAAGTTGGATTATGCAATAGTGTGTGCTTGGATTTAATGTTCACTTCGTTTTGGTTCATGGAATTTTTAAATTCATTAATCTGGCTTGAAATGATACCATACCTCTTGCTAGTGCTATTTTAGATGTCATATGTTATACTATTGTGATATGATAATATTATTGTTGCTTCAAACCATGGAAAAACAAAGGTTATACTGCTGAATTTTTCGTTTAACCAAATAGCGTAGTTGCTGTAATTTATTGTTAATTATGTGTTATTGGTTGCTTCTAGAATAGTTTGGGTGACATTCGCGTCATACTAGATGCCGGGGTGTTACAGTTGGTATCAGAGCGGGCATTAGGTCCTTGGAACATGTATTTAGTGTCATACCATAAGTTCAACTAAAATGTGAAGTGGGATAATCTAGAAATATGGCTTAGGTTATACTTAAAATTTTGCCATAGGATAGCAACATTTAAACTTGTGTAAGTGGAATAATTAATTTAAAATTTGACACACTTGGATGCACAATAGGATGGGTTTATGGTTCATCATTGCATTGCGTTTTGTTTACTTGATGGAGACTATGTATATGTTGATGTTGTGCTTATGATTATGTGATTGTATGGTTGTGTGACTGTAGCAGCCATGCCGAGGGGTAGAGGTCGTGGTCGCCGTGGCCATGGAGGCTAGGGTCGAGGTGGGAGTCACCCATCCCAGGGAGTTGCTGAGTCTGTTGGTGAGGGAAGCGCTTCGCTCAATGCTCATGAGCTAGCGCAGGGGGAGATCCTGGCAGCACAATCGGGGGCTGAGGTGCCAGCCGCCACTGCGGCCCTACTGTAGGCATTGCAGAGGGAGGTCCAGGAGCTGCACCAGCAGGTTCAGGCAGCCCCTGCCACTGTGCCTCCCCCTGCAGCGGCCCCCGTTGTGCCGGAGCAGAGGATGAGCCTTCGTGAGTGGATGTCCCTCCGCCTGGACACTTTTGATGGAGCAGGCACGCCTGTCCAGTCTGCAGATTGGCTGTGGTACATGGAGCGGCAGTTTGAGGTTCTGGAGTTGACCACGGTCCAGAGAGCTCACTTTGTGGCCTTTCAGCTGAAGGGCCAAGCGAATATCTGGTGGGAGGGGTGAAAGTGCATCTAGGTCCCTCATTTTATTTTGGTGATTAATGATGACACAATTAATGTGATCTAATGCTTCAACTAAGATTAATGCAGTTATCGAGATCACATCAAGCTCGGAATAAGATTGGACGGTCCTAAGCGCGTCAAATTTCGAGAAAACGGCATCAAGACGAAGACTTGTTTTTTTTATTGTTTTGAGTCTTAAGGATAGCCGTACTATTAAGAGGATGCGACGGAAAATCGATTTTAGGATGTGCACGTGCTCAACATCAAAACTTGCATTTAAACTAGCACTCAAAAACTTGCATTTTCCAAAAACCAGAATTCCAATGTAGCCAGTCAACTCGGAGTATCCGGACATACAGTCCGGAGTATCCGGATTCAGTCCGGAGTCTCCGGACATGTTATTCGGAGTCTCCGGGTTAACCCACTCGGCCAATTTGTGAATTCCAGAGAGTCCGGAGTATCCGGACATGTGGTCCGGAGAGTCCGGACAACCCGGAGTCTCCGGGTCAATTGTCCGGAGTCTCCGGTCTGTTCAAAAAAAGGGGATAACGGCTAGTTTTCAAAAACGTATTTAAAGCCACCCCTTCCTTCCCAACGGCTAGGAACTGTATTGAGCTCATTCATTGCAGCATTCAAGCCCTCTCTAACACTTCCAAAGCATTCAATAGAGCCCTCACTTCCTCCCACCATTTAATTTGGTTGTTGATCCATTTTGGTGAGGAGAGGAAGAAGCAAAGTGCTAGGTGCATTCATTTCGAGTTGTTGAGCACTAGTTCATCCTCCAAGCGATTCTTCGTGGCGTTATTACTCTTGGAGGTTGAAGGTCTCCTAGACGGCTAGGAGTCACCGGGAGCTACCAACGCGTGTGGTGAGCCCCGGTCGTTTGTGAAGGTGAGTCTCGCCTCCGAAAGGAAAGAGACAAGAAGTGAAGCCGGCGAGTGCATTTGTGCAACACCGGGAGGAAAGCGGGTTGAAAGAGACCCTGGCTCAAGTGCGACCGAGCCACCTCAACGGAGACGTAGGGTTCCCTTCAAGAACCCGAACTTCGGTGAAAATTCGTGTCCCTCTCATTCACTTTTTCTTCCTAGTCTTGCTTGTTTGGATTTGGGTTTGTAAAGTTAGATCTAGCTCTTTGCTTAGCTTGAATTCAAATCCTTACCAGCAATTGTTCTAGGTTGCTCTTGCTATCTATTTCTAGTGGTTTATTGTGCTTGCTAGAGTAGTCTTATTTGCGCTCCCGAGCCAGCTAACCCGGAGAGTCCGGACACAAGACCGGACACTCCGGACAAGCCGGAGTATCCGGACCAAAACCCGGAGACTCCGGGTTGACCTGCTCAGCCTGTTTTAATTCCGCTGTGATTTTTAATCCGCCTATTCACCCCCCCTCTAGGCGACATCATTGGTCCTTTCAAGGGGGTTCTTGCTGCTAGGGCCCCCGCTCTTGGACCGGTCACCTGGGAGGACTTTGTGGCTCGCTTCCAAACCAAGTTCTATCTGGGGTCCTTTCTTGTGAGGATGGAGCATACTCTGTTGACTCTTTCCCAGGGGAAGAAGTCGGTGGCAAAGTATGAGGTGGAGTTTAACAATGTGGTGCACTTTGTGCCGGCTGTGGCAACGGATGACAGGGAGAAGGCGAGGAGGTTCCGTAGGGGCCTCAATCAGGAGTTCAGAGTTGTCATGGGAGCGACTGTCCCTCGTGACTTCTGCTCCATGGTGGAGCAGGCGAAGGGCATGGAGCTCGAGTTGGAGCTCTCCAGGGATAAGCAAAACCCTAGTGTTTCAGGGGTTCCAGCGGCCCCGGGCGGGGGCCAGAAGAGGACCTTTGGTGGAGGAGGTGGGTCTTCTCAGCGACCCACCTTCAAGAAGTTCAAGGGGGGATGGGGTTCCTCCTTAGGGGCTAAGAAGAAGCCGCCCCAGCCATCTTCCTCGCGGGTGGCTGTTCATCCTGCTCCAGGGCAGGGCATGATCTGTTCCAAGTGCGGTGGTGGACACCGTGCTGCGTAGTGTGCTTGGATAGGGGACTGCAACAATTGTGGTAGACCTGGCCATATGGGGCGAGTCTGCCGGATGAATCCCGGTAGCATCATCAAGTGGGAGACTGTGCCTCCTGCTCCCACTCCAGCGGTGTCTTCCAGAGGTTCAGTGCAGATGCTGGCAGCTACTGCTCCCCTGTAGCCCTTTGCTTGGGCGCCACCTGCGGCCTACTGGTGTCCGCAGCCGTCGGCTCCTCGTCAGCTCGCCCCACCGCCCCCAGCTATGCTGGGGTATCAGCCGGGTGTTGGGGCTCCCGCTTCCCCGGCGCCACCAGGATTGTACGCCTTGCTGACTGCCGAGTTAGCTGGGCATCCGGAGGTGGTATCAGGTACCTTGCTTGTGGATTCAGTTGATGCCTTTATTCTTTTTGATTCCGGAGCATCCTATTCTTTTGTGTCGTCTGAGTTTGCTAATAGAGATAAGTTGGGAGTGCAGCGGATTTCTGAGTCTGTGATAGTCAGTTCTCCGGGGGGTCTTATTGCTAGTTCTTTGGTTTGCCCTGGTTGCACTATTTCCATTGATGATGAGGTTTTCTTTGCCAACTTTATGGTGATTCAGTTGGCTCCATTTGATGTTATCTTGGGCATGGACTGGTTGCATCAGTACCATGCCAAGATTTGTTGCTTTTGGAAGACAGTTATCTTGCAGGCCCCATCAGGGGTGGAGTTGACTTTTTAGGGTGGCATACCCTCCAGTTCCATCTTTGCTTTGGCTAGTCTGTTTTCTGGTCGCCGTATGCGGTGGTTGGGTGTTCTCATGGTTATTTCAGAAAAGCCATCTTCTTTAGCATCAATTGAGGATATTCCTATGGTGAAGTAATTTGTTGATGTGTTCCCTGGTGAGTTGCCTGGTTTGCCTCCTATGAGGAGTGTGGAGTTTCGAATTGATCTTGTTCCTGGCATTCGACCTATTTCTATCTCTCCATACACTTGGCTCGTCCTTTTCAAGATGAGTTGAAAAAGCAATTGGAGGATCTGTTGGCCAAGGGTTTTATTCGGCGCAGTGTGTCACCATGGGGAGCACCCATCCTCTTCATTTCAAAGAAGGATGGTAGTTGACACATGTGCATTGACTATTGTGCTCTCAATCAAGTAACCGTCAAGAACAAGTATCCATTGCCTCGCATTGAGGATCTCTTTGACCAACTGAAGGGAGCAAAGATGTTCTCTAAAATTGATCTTCAGTCTGGTTATAATCAGATTCGTGAGGGGGAACAGGACATTGAGAAGACCGCTTTCTCCACTAGGTATGGGCACTATAAATTCAAAGTTATGTCTTTTGGACTAACTAATGCTCCAGCTGTTTTCATGGAGGCCATGAACAGTATGCTACACAAGTACCTTAATGACTTTGTGGTAGTTTTCATTGATGATATTCTGGTTTACTCTAAATCAAAAGAAGAACATGAGCAGCATCTGAGGCTTGTGCTGGGTACATTGAGGGAGTACCAGTTCTATGCTTAATTAAAGAAGTGTGCGTTCTGGATTTCAGAGGTGGGTTTTCTTGGCCATATCATCAATCCAGAAGGCATATCTGCAGATCCTAGTAAAGTCTCAGCAGTTTTGGACTGGAAGAGACCTTCTAATGTTAAAGAGGTGCGTAGCTTCCTTGGGTTGGCTGGCTATTACCGGCGTTTTGTGCAGGACTTCTCCATCATTGCTAAGCCACTTTCGCAGTTGACCCAGAAGGGGATGAAATTTCAGTGGACTGCTGAGTGTGAGCACAGTTTTTGCACTTTGAAGGAGAAGTTAGTGATTGCTCCTATTCTTACCCTCCCCGAGCCTGGGAGGCGCTTCACAGTCTATTCTGATGCCTCTCGAATGGGACTTGCTTGTGTGCTCATGCAGGATTGTAGCATCCTCAGTTTCGCCTGTTGAAAAAATATGATTTAAATTAAGTAAATTCAAAAATTAGAGTTTCCTTGGTGTTTAATTTAACCTGGCATCCTTTTCCATCCAAGATCGGAATTCAATTCCCCTCCGTTCGAAAATCGAATTTCCAGATTCCTGGCGGTTCCCGAAATTTCACCCGCGTCCTAAAATGCTCCAAAAATCCTGAAATCACTTCAATTAGGTCCCTAATATTCCAAAAAGATTTTTGGAATGATTCCCAAGATTTTTGGAACTCCGCCCCTATTTTATCCCGCGCGGCTTTCGTTTAATGCCCGCTATTCGGCCCAGAATATTCAAATCTCCAAATTTCATCCAAATTCTACGAAACCAATTTTATTGGCTTCCAAATATTCCAAAATGGTTCTAGGAATTTTTCCAGAATTTTTAGACCATTTTTGCTAATTTTTCTCTAGGGCGTCACTTTCGCGTAAACATCGGCCAACCACGGAGTGCCACGTGGCGGTTACTATTCAGCTTTCTTCAACCTTGGGATGAAACGAACTGGTAATGGACTCCAAGTTTCCTTACACACCTTCCTCCCTTCCAATGGCCATAACTCCCTCCACACACCTACAAATCATGAACGGTCGAGTCCTTTGAATCCGTGACGACGAATCCTTTCCATCCCCCACCATTATTAACCCCAAATCTCGCCGGAAATAGCCGCATTAAGCAAAAACCAAAATCGACTTCATGGGCAATAACTCGGCCGTTTCAACTCCAAACGGTGCACCACCACCTCTCAAATCTCCGTAGGGGAGTGCTATTTCCAGTGGTGTCATTCCTCTTTAGCCTCTCCGCGCCGTTTGTCCGGGAGATCGAAAAAACCGACGAGGAAGTCACGTTTTCGAAGTTCTTCGAGTTCATCCCTCTAACTTCCTCTCCGGTGGGTCAATATCCACTCCGTTTGTTTCCTTGTGATCGTGTGGAGGTCTAGTTTCTAACTCATCCATCAATTTTAGGTTTCATCAAGAATTGAAGACGAATTTCGCATTTTGGTTGCTTCGACCAAACCGGTGTTCTTCGTCAAATTCGACTTCTCCAGTGAGAATTGGTTCAATTCATTGCTTCTATAGGTTCCTTAGGAAGTCCTCTAGATGATCCATCATTTTATTTTGCGTAGTTTCATGAAAATTATTGTAAAAATTCGAATTTTGGGGAAAAATGGAGTTCTCTGTTCTGGGGGCTTGGCCATGCGTGCCGCCGACCGGAGCTCGCCGTCGCCCCGTGCCCGCCGCCGCCCATTGTGGCACCTGCCACGCCTTTCGCTCGCCGTGGCGTCGCCGATCGCCGTAGCCCCACGAGCCGCCGCCATGCCACGCCCGCGCCGCTTTGCACCAGTGCGGCGCGCGCGTCCACGCCACCCGGCTGCCGCCCGCTCGGCGACGCCGTCGTCGCCCGCCGCCGTCTCCCCGCCGGTCGCCGACCGGCCTCCCCTCGCCGGCGCGCATGGAGGAGCTCCCTCCTCTGTTCTTTGCCTTGAGCTAGTGTGGAGAAGAAGCCCTCTTAGTATGACATCTTGGCTCCACTTGCAAGTGACCAAAGAAAATTCAAAGGAAATCAGAAAATTAGAAAAAGGGTATTCCCGGAATATTCTTTGTTTTCGATTTTTCAGGATTTTCGAACTTCGGAAGCTCATATCTTTTCCGTCCAAACTCCGATTGACTCCGTTCAAATTCCTAAATTCATCTAAATTCAAGATCAACCTGCCAGTACTACTTTTGTAATTTTTGGATTTTATTTATTTTCTGGTTATTTATTTGTCGTCTCGTTTTGCGCGTAGCCGAGGAACCGTCCGAGTCCGCCGACCCCACCGCCGGACTTCAAGCGTTCGACGACCTCGCGGCAACCGAAGGCAAGTCCCTTGACACACATTGATCCCATGATTGCAAATGATTTACAATTGTTTTAACATGCATTGCTATGTTTTATCATCGTATGTCAAATGTAGCACCTTAGCTATTCCGAATTGTGATCAACTCCTTGAATATTGATGTCCATGTCCATTTGTAACCCTAGGACTTTTTCTATGCCAAGATTATCGTTTATGGCGACCTTTGTTGAATAGTACGGTAGAATTGCTTAGGGCCGAAATTGATGAAAATGATCCATGGGTGGGATTATGCAAAATTATGATTTAAAGTATGCTTTGGAAGATATTATAAAGTTTTTGGTACTGTTTTTATAAAAAAAATAAAATGAAAAAGGATTTGGACTTGGGCGGATTGGATTGTCGGGTGGGTGCGGAATGAGCACTAGTTTTCCTTGTGTAAGTACCACCCCAAATTAATTAAGGACCGACGTTTATGATTGTCCATTCTAAGCATAACCGTACTACCACATGTCTATAATGGTACGACCTGGCTAAATAATTTGTAGAAACCTAACTTAGACTCACCGAATGGTGGAATGTGAGTGCCGGATAGAGGCAAGACTGTTCTTTTCACACGGCGCAAGAGGGGGCTTCTGTACTAGGTGGCTAGAACCCTAACAGCGGTGAAACCTCAGTGGGTGGGTCGGGTTAGGCGTATACATCGTAAAGTCCTTGTCATGATCTCTCTGCCGACAAACCAAAGGAAGTGTGTTAATTGCATGGCATCAAGAGACGATCATGTCTTGTGGGTAAAGTTGTACACCTCTGCAGAGTTAAAACTATTTGAATAGCTGTGCCTACGATCAAGGGCAAAGCGATGAATGCTTTCATATTGGTAGACTTGGTTTTGGTTTTAAAATTTAACGGTGCTTTGTTTTGGGATTCGGGAGTGGGTAGAACTCTCGGATGTTTAATGGCGGATTGAGCCAACAAGGTGGAAAGAACCTGTTTTACACCTTGACGGAAAGAGTCATTTGTGATTAAACTTAATCTTTTAAAAGTTGGCGGTTAGAGCCTTTATATTGGTGATGGTTGATAGAACCTTCACTGAAATATTAAATAATTCAATTGTTAAAATAATTGTTAAAATGTGCTTTATGAAAATTATACTTAGGTATGATTTGATGAAACTTGGCTTTATGCAAATGAACCGTATTAAGCCTTCCTTTGGAAAGCCCTACATATGCATACCTTCCCCGACTTGCTGAGTACTTTTGTACTCACGTGCTACACAACATGTTATCATCAGAGTACTACTAGGACGCCGTTGAAGACGGTGAGTTCTACCCCGAGGAGTGCGAGGAAGAGCGCCTGGAAGACTAGTCGCGCTCTTGTCGTCACCTGTGGCATTTTTGGGTTTTCGCCTTTTTGTCGTTTCGCTTTCGCTATCGTGTCTCCGGTCTCATGACCGAGTATTGTAATAAGTGGCCATGTGGCCCATACTTTATTATTTATGTTACAATTTCGTTATGTTCGGCAAGGACGTATCACTGTTGACTGTGTGTACTAGCTACTGATCTGGGACTAGTACAGAAATACACAGGAGATTTCGGATAGCTGATCCGGGGTCTCACAAGGATGGCAAGGTGATTGCTTATGCATCGCAGCAGTTGAAAAAGCATGAGCAGAATTACCCCACCCATGATCTTGAGTTAGTTGCTGTGGTGTTCGCACTGAAAATTTGGAGGCATTATTTGTTTGGTGAGTCTTGTGATATCTTCACTGATCACAAGAGCCTCAAGTACATCTTTACCCAGAAAGATTTGAATTTGAGGCAGAGGAGGTGGCTAAAGTTGATGAAGGATTATGACCTCACAATCCAGTACCATCCTGGCAAGGCAAATGTGGTGGCTGACGCCCTCAGTCGTAAGACAATGCCCCCTGTCATTGATTATCTTGTTGCTGATTTTGAGCAGCTAGGAGTCTCTTATTGTTTTACGGGGACCGTGCAAGCTGAAACTCAATTGATTCTTGAGTCAGCAACCCCAGAGCGTGTGTGGGAAGCACAACAGCATGATCGGTTACTCCAGCAGGTGAGGAAACGCCTTAGGGATGGTAAGACTGGAGACTTTTCCATTGATGATGTGGGAGCTTGTAACACCCCAAAATTTTGCTTTTCTTAAATTCATGTGTGATTTGGCACTTTGGTGAATTTTTGGAATTTTCTGGAATTTATTTGGATTTATTTGGAACTTATTTGAATTTATTCCATTTTGAAATAATTAAAGAATTAAACTTTGCAAATAAAATTTTGTTGAAAATATTTTATTTGAGCCCAAAATGAACCAAAGTATTTTCCAGAATTTTTCTGGAATTTTTCTGAGTCTTTTGCTATTTTTAATGAATTAAATGAATTACTGGGAATTATTTTAATTATTAAATCGCTGGAAAATGCGAGTGGGTTTGTACTATTCATCCGACCGAGCCCGAGTCAGACTCGAGTTCGAGTCCGACCGAACCCGACCGAGCCACATGACTCGGCCGAATAAAGTCCAAACCCTAACGGTGAGCGGTTGGATCGAGATCCAACGGCCGAATCGAGCCGCACCGATCCGGTCGGATCCGATCGCACCAGCCGATCGTGACCGTCGATCGTGCCACGTGGGCGGCCGTCGTCGTCGTCTCCGCCGGATCCGTCCGGACTCGCCACGCGCGTCCGCGTGTAGGTTTAGGTTTCCGTTTTCCGCCGCAGGCCGAGGCTATTTAAGGCCGGGTCACACCGAGGTCGGCCTTGACCTTGCGCACCGTAGCCCCTACTCACCAAAGCGAGCCGCCCGTTTAGCCGCGATAGCTCGCCGTAGTTGAGCGCCACTCCGCCGCGGTTTTGCCTCGTCTCGCCGCCGTCGCCGTCTTCCGCCGAGTTGGAGCCGATTCCGAGTCCTCAAGTCAAAGCGCACCGTGCGGTACCTCTCACTCCGTCGGAGAAACCCGGCGCCGTCGGGCTCGTCGTCGTCTCCGTCTCCGGTTCTTTGCAGCTCGCGCGTCGCCATCGACCTCGCGAGCTCTGTCGCCGCCCGATCTTGATCGTGCGGTTGAGGTGAGTTCACGTGTTTCCAAACCCGATTAGATCTGGACCGTTGGATCAAGATCCAGCGGCCACGATCGCCACGTCGTAGTAGTGTTAATGTAGGATTAGATCTGGACCGTCCGATCTAGATCGAGCGGCCCACGATCATCGAGTAGTTTTCAGCGTGTTAACCCTGGATCTAATCGCGGCCGTTGATTTTCAAATCAACGGACACGATCGTGCCACGTGTCCAGGAAGCCGAGCCGCCGCGCCCACGCGCGCGTGTGTGGTCACTGACACGCTGGGCCCACGTGTCAGCGGCTTAGCCGTAACTGCACCATGACGTCACCCATGACGTCATCGGTGGAATCCCACTGTCGACCGTGGTGAGCCCCGCCGACGTCGGCCGATGACGTCACCCGAGTGGTCCCACATGTCGATCTCACGTGGCGTGGGACCGGGTACACGGTAGACCCGAGCCGAGCGTGGACCGAGTCCATGGACCGGCTGACGTCAGCAGACCAATCCAGTGCTGCCACGTGTCCATGCTGATGCAATAATTAATTTTCGAAAAAGAAAATGATTTATTAATTCGAAATAATGATTTCAGATTTTGTTCAAACTTCAAACGCTTATAACTTTTGCGTTTCAACTCCGATTTGAGTGATTCAAATTTCTAAATTTGTATAAAATTGAGATCTACCTAAATATCAATTTTATTTAATTTTTGGACTAAAGTTTTTCTCTGTAAAATTATTTAATTGATTATTTAAACTTTAAATAATCATAACTTTTGCATTTTAACTCCAAATTTGACGATTCCAGTTTCTAAAAACTCATAAAATTATGTTCTCTCTGTTTATGGATTTTATTTGGATGTTTGGATGCTTTTTGCCTATTGTTTATTTGTGTATTTGCTATTTGCACGCTTTACGAGTAGACGTTGAAGTGCCGGAAGGATTCGAAGGAGAAGTATTGACTCAGGATCCAACTCAAGACCAAGAACAAGTACTTTTTGAAGGCAAGTTGTGCTTTGACCATGTTGATCTTATTTTGAAATCTATTTTGATTTAACCTATTGCATGCTAAGTTCAAATAGAAAATACTTTATTTAAACATGGGGGATTAGATAAACACCAATCTACTGTATGACACCTTGATTATTTAAGTATGTGCCATGACCCCTTTGTCACCCTAGTTGTGGATTACTAGTTGGACATTATTAGATTGCCAACATGGGTTTTAGACCGTTGTAGTATCTTTGCTTAGACACACTCGTGCTCATGACATGATTTTGGACAATCAAATGTTAATATTGACTTAATGATATATTGAACCTGTTTTGGAAAGGTATCGTGTGATGTTGATGGCACGTGGTGCATGGTAATCAAGCGGGGTTTGATAAAGCGATTTCGGCCAGGGGCATGTGGCAAGAGTAATGTCAGGTGGGCGGTTGTGGCATTGGGGATGTTGATTTGGTTCTTCGGGTAGTCTTGCCCTGGTCACCCTAAGGACTTAACCTTGCAAGCCTTTGAACTGGGTCTAACGTGCAACCACATGTGCCGTAATGGGACGGACCTAGTTGACTAAGTTGCTAATAACGTGCACTGTGGGACCTCGGGAGGTCAACTACACCCTTTGTGTAAGTTGTGCGGGGAGGCGTCTGAGGCTGAGGCAGTACCCATCTAACGGTTGATTGGCCTAGACTTCGCCTTAGCTAAGGGAAGGGTTAGTGCGCAATAACCGGGAGGACCACTTGTATTGTTAGAGGTTTCCGAAAGACTTTATTCTGAGGAACTTCGCCTTTGTGGTGTTTGTTGTATCTTGTGGGTAAAGTGCATAACCTCTGCAGAGTATAGAATCTATTCGAATAAGCCGTGTCAGCGGTATTGGACATCGCTCGGGAATTACAGTCAAGGGTTAGATTTTACGAAAATCACTTGGTTTTGAAAGGTTGGGTTGTATTAATGATTCCGTGGATGGAATTGTGGTTTTGTATGGTAAAAATGTTTACTCAAACTTCTTGCAAAGTTATTTATGCTTTACTTGTTTTTACTGCTTTCGAATCTACTTATGCTACTTTTCAAATATCACATTTCGCAAATATACCCTGAGCTATTCCTTTGTACCAAGCCATGCATATAGTATATTAGCACGCATTACATGCATGACTTCTTTGAGTACCAAGTACTCACCCTTGCCACCCTACAACACCAGTTGAAGAGGAGAATACACCGGCTTTGGAGGAGGAGCTCCAAGAGGATCCGTCTACTTAGGGAGCGAGCTCGATCGGTTACTGTGGTATCTTTGGATGGCGCCACGATGTTACCTTCTTTGATTTTCCATTGCTACTATTTCTCTCTTAATAAGTTTTGCCCTGTGAGGCGTATATTGTAACTTGACCATAAGGTCGAGTAACTTGATTAGTTATTTAAATAAAGTACTTTGATAGTATCGAATGGTATGATTGTGATATTTACCGATGTTAAGGCTGTGTGCACTAAGCGCGTTCTGGACTAGTGTTGAATACACAGAGGGTCGGATTTGCAAATTCGGGGTCCCGACAGAGGTGGTATCGAGCCAGCCGATTGTAGGCTCAACCCTAGCTAGAATGGTCGTAGTGAGGATAAAACCTATTTTCTAAAAGCTAAAAATTTGTCAAGATAAGAAATGATATCTCGACTTATCCCCTTCTCTCTTTTCTTGTCTCTTGCTGAAATTTTTCCTTACCTTGTCACAATTTAAAAATTCCGAGTTCTTACGTAAGCACTCTTGTGTGACAGATGGAGGAAGAGTTCAACTACGTTGATCCGGGAATTAGTCACGCCAGCGGAACTTTGGCATATGCTACAAACTCTCGGAGATTTTGAGAAGCCCCAATACCAAGTAGAAGTGATCGGACAAGCGGGATTGATCAAGGCTTGTGGCGTAAAGATTGAGGTACCTGCTAGGAAGAAGGGCCAGGCAATGCGCCCGATACACCTGCCTTGCCAGGAGGTCTACAATGCAGATGGGTATCCAAGAAGTATCACGACGAGCAATGCGGCACATTACCCGTATCTCGCCAGGAGAGTTGGAAACACGGTGTTCCGTTATCACCAGCGCAGCAATAACCTTCTTGACCCGGCGATTCGGGATGAGGATGCCATGGTTACACGATTGGCACGATTTGTTGTCGCCAGGAGGGTGTACTAGATGATACAAGCAAGGAGCTCTGAAGGCCCGCAAGGAGATCACGACGGAAAGAACAGATGGCGGGAAGCTCAAGAGTATGTGTCACACCTTCTGCGAAGGATTGACGAGTTGGAGATGACTTTATGCGGACCAGAGCGAGCGATTACTCGAGCTACGAGCGGATCCGGAGGAGTCGAGATCCCGATGAGGACACTTTTCTTCGACTACCACAGATGACACGATTGCGGACATGGCAATCGTTTCGCGCCTATGCCGCGACCCGTACCAGGCCGTGGAGGTTTTCTCGGCAGTGGCGTAGGTTCTATAGTGAGACTCCTTCACCGAAGTCGCGTCATAGAATAAAGAGTCACCCTTTAGGCGTTAGACTCCAATGTGAGTTCGATTTGGATTTTCTTTGTTTCTTTGAGTGTGCATTATGTGTTGCAAGGCCCTTAGGCATTGTAAGCAACCATACCAAGTTATTAATAATAAAGTTGGACCTTAAAGTTACACCTTTCGCCCCGCATAAGTTCCATATTACTTGTCTATTCTTGTTTCCCTCTCATCTCTAAACCTAGAGCAAATCGGCGGATGGTGAACACCCGTGGAAACTTTGGAAGCAATGGAAGTGGTTCTCGCCCAGAAAACCCCAATGAGGGAGCACCAGCACCGCCCTTTGGATGTGCGGAATTTGAGCTTTTCGCTGCCCGGACTCGGTTGATGCATGCTATGATGCAACAAATGCAACACGTCAACTGCGATCCACTTTGCTAATCAAGTTAATCGGGGACCACGCCGAGAATACAAGACTGTCAGAGTTCATGAGGACTCACCCACCCACTTTCTCTGGGAATGCCAATCCATTGTTGGCCGATGATTGGTTAAGGTCAATTGAGAGGAAGCTACACATAGCTCAATGCATAGGTAATGAGAAGGTACTCTACGCTTCTCATCGGTTGGAAGGAACAACCAGAATGGTGGGAGAATTTACGTGCCACGCAAGAGAACCCTCAAGATATCACTTGGGAAGAATTCACGGTGCATTCGACAAGTATCACGTGCTGAAGGAATCATGGACCTTAAGAAGGAGGAGTTGAGCAGCGAAGCAAGGTAATCGGCCGGTGGCCGAGCTACTGAACAAGTTCACACACTAGCACGCTACGCACTTTGAGGATGTAGCGACGAGATAAAGCCAGGCAGTCGTTTTATGAAGGGACTTAACTCGGGATTGCAAGTAGGATTGATCACCCACACCTTTCCAGATTTCCAAGAGTTGGTGAATAAGGCACTTATTCTTGAGGACAAGCGCAAGGAACTGGATGAGAACAGAAGCGCGAGGATGCAACAAAGAAGGATCACGCCCGAGAACGCCTTGGCGCCTGAAAGTTGCACCAAATCAATTTTTCAGATTCCAGCCACAGAATGCTACAAGGACACCGTCACCAGCACCAAGACCCGTCAATCAAAACTACCAAACCCCAGCCCCCGCTAGAAACACTACTCCAGGCAGTCAGCAAGGAACAGTGAGGCATTTGCTACAAGCGCAACGAGCCAGGACACTTTGCCAACAGCTTGTCCAAAGAAGACAGCGAGAGTGACCCGATTCGCTTCAATCTAGGAACCACCCAGCTAGGACCCCAGCACCAGAGCCACACCCAGGCGTGGTGAGAGGCCGAGTCAACCATGTCACCGCGGATGCACTTTGCGAGAATGCTACGGACGTCGTCTTGGGTAAGTTACTTGTTAACTCGATACCTGCTTGATTTTGTTTGACTCTGGAGCTTCGCATTCGTTTGTTTCGCAAGGCTTTGCTACTAGAAATGATTTGGGGATTGCAAGACTTAGATGCATGCTTTTAGTTCAAACCCCTGGTTCCGAACTCCGAATGAAAGTAGGATGTTCCGGGGTGAGAATACTAATAGATGGAATAGAGTTCCTAGCAAACCTTATTATTCTAGAAACCCAGACCTTAGACGTCATATTGGGAATGGATTGGTTATCCAAGCACAAGGCCGTATTGGATTGTGGACGAAGGACTATCTCGATTCGAGCCCTTGTGGAAAGAAAGTGAAATTTCAAGCCACTTTGCCGTTAGAGATGGACAGTTGATGGTTAACAGTACCAAGGCAATCAGCATAGAGGATGTCTCATTAGTGAATGAGTACCCGGATGTTTTTCTGAAGATCTACGGTATGCCGCCAGACGAGGACATAGAGTTTGTGATAAAGCTTGTACAGTACAAAGACCGATAGCAAAGAGACCCTATCGGATGTCCACCGAGGAGTTGGTTGAGATGAAGAAACAGCTAGAAGAGTTAATGGAGAAAGGATTTATCGAGGCCGAGTTCGTCGCCGTGGGGAGCACCAGTTTTGTTTGTCAAGAAAAAGGACGGGAGTTTCAGGATGTGCATTGACTACTGTGCACTCAATGAAGTCACCGTGAAGAATAAGTATCCGCTACCCAGGATTGATGATTTGTTTGATCAGCTGAGAGGAGCCGGAGTTTTCTCCAAGATTGATCTGAGATCGGGATACCATCAGTTGAAGATCCGATCAGAAGATATCCCGAAGACTGCATTCTCGTCAAGATATGGACATTACGAGTTTACAGTTATGTCTTTTGGTCTGACGAATGCGCCAGCATATTTCATGAATAAGAGGAATAAGGTGTTCATGGAATACATGGACAAGTTTGTCGTCGTGTTCATAGATGATATTCTAATCTACTCCAAAACGGAGGATGAACATGCCGGACACTTAAGGCGAGTTTTGGAAAAGGCGAGGAGCGACAACTCTTCGCCAAGTTCGGTAAGTGTGATTTTTGGAAGGACAAGGTGGAGTTTCTTGGACATGTAATGACCTTGAAGAAGTCGCCGTAGACCCAAGCAAAGTAGAAGCGTGTTACATTGGGAGCGGTAGAAGATCGTGACCCAGTCGGAGTTTCCTTGGAATGGCGAGGATACTACCGCCGTTTCATCGAAGGCTTCTTGACAATTGCGAAACCTCTTACGCAATTCTTTGAAGAAGGAAAAGAAGTTTGCATGGGCGCTTGAGAATGTGAGAAAGGATTTGAGGAGTGAAGAAGCGATTGACATCGGCCGGTGTTAGTTCTACCGGATGTTGCTCAAAGCTTTGATATTTATTGTGACGCATCGCGCCAAGGACTTCGGATGTGTCTTGTCACGAGCGGAAAGGTAAATCGCTTATGCATCAAGGCGATTGAGGCCGCATGAGGAAAATTATCCGACACATGACCTAGAGTTAGCTGCCGTAGTGCATGCCTTGAAGATATGGCGTCACTATCGATTGGAAAGCAGATGTGAAGTATATACGGATCATAAGAGCCTTAAGTACATATTCACCCGATCGGATCTGAATATGAGGCAGAGGAGATGGTTAGAGTTGATCAAGGACTATAATGTTGGAATCCATTACCATCCCGGGAAGGCCAACGTAGTAGCCGATGCTCTGAGTCGGAAAAGCCATACCGTGAGTACGATGCTAGCCACAAGTCAGGATGAGTTATGTGAGGATTTTCAGAAAATGAAGATTGAGGTGGTACCTAGCGGATTCTTGGCTGCATTAGAAGTAAAGCATACTCTAGAGGACCAGATCCGAGAAGGGCAGAAGGATGATGACAAGATCCGCAGGATTAAGTCCATCAAGGAGGAAGGCAAGGCAGAGGACTTCAAGTTGGATGAGCAAGGCACGTTGTGGATGAAGGATCGCATTTGTGTGCCTAACAAGAAGGAGTTAAAGCAAGCGATTTTGGAAGAAGCCCATGACTCCAAGTACTCAATTCATCCTAGAAGCGCCAAGATGTATCGAGGATCTGAAGGAGAGATTACGGTGGCCGAGTATGAAACGTGAAGTTCTTGAGCATGTTGCATTGTGCGACATATGCCGGAGAGTCAAGGCAATGCATCGAGAGACCAGCGGGATTGCTACAACCGCTGAAAATACGAGTGGAAGTGGGAGGAAATCGGAATGGATTTCATTACCGGTTTGCCTAAAACTCAAGGAGGTTATGACTCCATATGGGTTATAGTGGATCGCTTGACTAAAGTAGCCCATTTTATCCCGTGAAGACCACTTACTCTGGGGACAAGTTGGCAGAGTTATACATGATCAGGATCGTCTGTTTGCACGAAGTGCCAAATAGGATTGTATCGGACAGAGGTACCCAATTTACCTCAAGATTTTGGAATAAGTTGCATGAAGCCATGGGAACCCGTTTGAACTTCAGCACAGCTTATCATCCGCAGACGGATGGACAGGCCAGAAAGAGTCAACCAGATTACGGAGGATATGTTAAGAGCTTGTGCATTGGCTTATGCTACCTCTTGGGATAAGAGTTTGCCGTATGCCGAGTTCGATTACAACAATAGTTATCGAGGCTAGTTTACGATGTCACCTTTTGAGGCCTTTGTATGGTCGACCCTGTCGGACGCCATTGAATTGGAATGAGACCGTGGCGCCGTGTCTTGAACTGATATTCTTCAAAAGGTCAAGAAGCGGTCGCCATGATTAGGGAGAGGTTGAAGATAGCCCAATCACGACAAAGAGTTATCTTGACAACCGACGCCGAGACTTGAGTTTTGAATCGTAAGACTTTGTATACCTCGAGTTCGCCTCTCGGGAGTTAAGAGGTTCCATGCCAAAGGGAAACTTCGCACCCGTTATGTTGGACCATTTAAGATTTTGAGCCGCAGAGGCGAAGTTGCTTATCATTGAGTTGCCGCGATCGTTAGCGAGGAGTGCATGGCGTATTCCATGTGTCTCGATTGAAGAAGTGTCTCCGAGTTCTGAGAGCAGACACCGCTAGAGTTAATTGAGTTGCAAGAGGATTTGACTTATAAGGAGCATCCCGTGAGGATTCTGGACACAATGGATCGAGAAACTAGAAACAAGTCAACCCGTTTCTGTAGAGTTCAATGGAGCAACCATGCAGAGAGCGAAGCGACTTGGGAGCGCGAAGAGGATTTGAAGAAAGAGTTTCCAAACCTATTCTGTAGTGAGCCCTGAATCTCGGGGACGAGATTCTATTAAGAGGAGGTTTGTAACACCCCAAAATTTTGCTTTTCTTAAATTCATGTGTGATTTGGCACTTTGGTGAATTTTTGGAATTTTCTGGAATTTATTTGGATTTATTTGGAATTTATTTGAATTTATTCCATTTTGAAATAATTAAAGAATTAAACTTTGCAAATAAAATTTTGTTGGAAATATTTTATTTGAGCCCAAAATGAACCAAAGTATTTTCGAATTTTTCCGAATTTTTTCAGTCTTTTGCTATTTTTAATGAATTAAATGAATTCTTGGGAATTATTTTAATTATTAAATCATTGGAAAATGCGAGTGGGTTTGTACTATTCATCCGATCGAGCCCGAGTCGGACTCGAGTTCGAGTCCGACCGAACCGACCGAGCCACATGACTCGACCGAATCAAGTCCAAACCCTAACGCGGTGAACCGCGTTGGATCGAGATCCAACGGCCGAAATCGAGCCGCACCGATCCGGTCGGATCCGATCGCACCCACGCGATCGTGACCGTCGATCGTGCCACGTGGACGGCCGTGCGTCGTCGTCTCCGCCGGATCCGAGCCGGACTCCGCCGCCGTGTAGGTTTAGGTTTCCGTTTTCCGCACGGACGCCGAGGCTATTTAAGGCCCGGGTCACACCCCGAGGTCGGCCTTGACCTTGCGCACCCGTAGCCCCTACTCACCAAGGCAGAGCCGCCGCCGTTTAGCCGCGATAGCTCGCCGTAGTTGAGCGCCACTCCGCCGCGGTTTTTGCCTCGTCTCGCCGCCGTCCGCCGTCTTCCGCCGAGTTGGAGCCCAGTTCCGGAGTCCTCAAGTCAAGGCGCACCCGTGGGTACCTCTCACTCCGTCGGAGAAACCCCGAAGCGCCGTCTGGCTCGTTGTCGTCTCCGTCTCCGGTTGCTGCAGCTCCGCCACGTCGCCATCGACCTCGCGAGCTCTGTGCGCCGCCCGATCTTGATCGTGCGGTTGAGGTGAGTTCACGTGTTTCCAAACCCGATTAGATCTGGACCGTTGGATCAAGATCCAACGGCCCACGATCGCCACGTGCCGTAGTAGTGTTAATGTAGGATTAGATCTGGACCGTCCGATCTAGATCGAACGGCCCACGATCATCGAGTAGTTTTCAACGTGTTAACCCTGGATCTAATCGCGGCCGTTGATTTTCAAATCAACGGACACGATCGTGCCACGTGTCCGGGAAGACGAGCCGCCGCGCCCGCGGCAGCGTGTGGTCAGCGACACGCCGGGCCCGCGTGTCGGCCGGCTTAGCCGTAACCGCACCATGGCGTCACCCATGGCGTCATCGGTGGGTCCCACTGTCGGCCGTGGTGAGCCCCGGCGACGTCGATGACGCGTCACCGAGTGGTCCCACATGTCGATCTCACGTGAGCCGTGGGACCGGTCCACGGTAGACCCGAGCCGAGCGTGGGACCGAGTCCATGGACCGGTGACGTCAGCAGACCAAGCCAGTGCTGCCACGTGTCCATGCTGATGCAATAATTAATTTTCGAAAAAGAAAATGATTTATTAATTCGAAATAATGATTTCAGATTTTGTTCAAACTTCAAACGCTTATAACTTTTGCGTTTCAACTCCGATTTGAGTGATTCAAATTTCTAAATTTGTATAAAATTGAGATCTACCTAAATATGAATTTTATTTAATTTTTGGACTAAAGTTTTTCTCTGTAAAATTATTTAATTGATTATTTAAACTTTAAATAATCATAACTTTTGCGTTTTAACTCCAAATTTGACGATTCCAGTTTCTAAAAATTCATAAAATTATGTTCTCTCTGTTTATGGATTTTATTTGGATGTTTGGACACTTTTTGCCTATTGTTTATTTGTGTATTTGCTATTTGCACGCTTTACGAGTAGACGTTGAAGTGCTGGAAGGATTCGAAGGAGAAGTATTGACTCAGGATCCAACTCAAGACCAAGAACAAGTACTTTTTGAAGGCAAGTTGTGCTTTGACCATGTTGATCCTATTTTGAAATCTATTTTGATTTAACCTATTGCATGCTAAGTTCAAATAGAAAATACTTTATTTAAACATGGGGGATTAGATAAACACCAATCTCTTGTATGACACCTTGATTATTTAAGTATGTGCCATGACCCTTTGTCACCCTAGTTGTGGATTACTAGTTGGACATTATTAGATTGCCAACATGGGTTTTAGACCGTTGTAGTATCTTTGCTTAGACACCTTTCGTGCTCATGACATGATTTTGGACAATCAAATGTTAATATTGACTTAATGATATATTGAACCTGTTTTGGAAAGGTATCGTGTGATGTTGATGGCACGTGGTGCATGGTAATCAAGCGGGGTTTGATAAACGATTTCGGCCAGGGCATGTGGCAAGAGTAATGTCAGGTGGGCCGGTTGTGGCATTGGGGATGTTGATTTGGTTCTTCGGGTAGTCTTGCCCTGGTCACCCTAAGGACTTAACCTTGCAAGCCTTTGAACTGGGTCTAACGTGCAACCACATGTCCGTAATGGGACGGACCTAGTTGACTAAGTTGCTAATAACGTGCACTGTGGGACCTCGGGAGGTCAACTACACCCTTTGTGTAAGTTGTGCGGGGGAGCGTCTGGAAGTGAGGCCAGTACCCATCTAACGGTTGATTGGCCTAGACTTCGCCTTAGCTAAGGGAAGGGTTAGTGCGCAATAACCGGAGGACCACTTGTATTGTTAGAGGTTTCCGAAAGACTTTGTTACGAACTCGCCTTTGTGGTGTTTGATTTGTATCTTGTGGGTAAAGTGCATAACCTCTGCAGAGTATAGAATCTATTCGAATAGCCGTGTCCGCGGTATTGGACATCGCTCGGGAATTACAGTCAAGGGTTAGATTTTCTGAAAATCACTTGGTTTTGAAAGGTTGGGTTGGATTAATGATGACGTTGATGGAAATGTGGTTTAGGATGGGAAAAATGTTTACTCAAACTTCTTGCAAAGTTATTTATGCTTTACTTGTTTTTACTGCTTTCGAATCTACTTATGCTACTTTTCAAATGTTGTTTACTGCAAATATACCCTGAGCTATTCCTTTGTACCAAGCCATGCATATAGTATATTAGCCTGCATTCTGTGCATGACTTGCTGAGTACCAAGTACTCACCCTTGCCACCCTACAACACCAGTTGAAGAGGAGAATACACCAGCTTTGGAGGAGGAGCTCCAAGAGGATCCGTCTACTTAGGGAGCGAGCCCAGTCAGTTGCCTGTGGTATACTGGATGGCGCCACGATGTTACCTTCTTTGATTTTCCGCTGCTACTATTTCTCTCTTAATAAGTTTCGCCCTGTGAGGCGTATATTGTAACTTGACCATAAGGTCGAGTAACCAGTTGGTTATTTAAATAAAGTACTTTGATAGTATCGAATGGTATGATTGTGATATTTACCGATGTTAAGACTGTGTGCACTAGCGCGTTCCTGGACTAGTGTTGAATACACAGAGGGTCCGGATTTGCAAATTCGGGGTCCCGACAGAGCTCTGAGGTTTTAGGGTCGCCTTTGTGTACCCTAGAAATCCCAAGTCAAAGATGATATCTTGAAAGAGGCTCATTGGACCCCGTACACGGTCCATCCTGGGGAGACCAAGATGTACAGGGATTTGAAAAAGAACTTTCGGTGGAAAAGAATGTGAGTTGACATTGCGAAGTATGTGGCATCCTGTGGGATTTGTCAGAAGGTTAAAGCTGAACACAAGCGTCCCGCTAGTCTGTTGTAGCCACTGGAGATTCCTGTCTGGCCGTGGGACGAAATTTCTATGGACTTTGTGATTGGCCTACCTCATACTCCATGAGGGAAGGATGCTGTCTGGGTTGTGGTGGACCGTCTTAGCAAGTCCACACACTTCATTCCTATCCGCACTACCAATTCAGCGAGCGAGTTGGCTCCCATTTATGTGCAGGAAATTGTGAGACTGCATGGTGTGCCCAATATGATTATCTCTTATCGGGATGCAAAATTTGTCTCAAAATTCTGGGAGAGTTTGCAAAGTGCTTTGGGCACACAGCTTCTCCTTAGCACAGCTTTTCATTCTCAAACTGATGGGCAATCTGAGCATACCATTCAAGCCTTGGAGGATATGCTCAGGGCTTGTGTTATGACATGGAAAGGTAGTTGGGAAGATCATTTGCCACTAGCAGAGTTCGCTTACAATAACAACTATCATTCCAGCATCCGGGCTGCCCCTTATGAAGTGCTATATGGCCGGAAGTGTAGATCGCCGCTTTGTTGGGATGCAGGGGAGAGAGAGCGGTCCTTGGACTGGATTGGGTTCAACAGATGGTTGATCGGGTAGCAGAGGTGCGACAGAACCTTCTTGCAGCTCAGAGTAGATAGAAAAGTTATGCTGATGTGAGAAGACGAGACTTAGAGTTTGCGGTGGGTGATAGTGTACTCTTGCGAGTATCTCCCACCAAGGGTGTGGTTCGATTTGGCACCAAAGGGAAGCTTAGTCCAAGGTATGTTGGACCATTCCCTATCACAGCTCGAGTTGGTAAGTTGGCTTATCGCTTGGGGCTACCGTAGTCGATGCAAGGGGTTCACGATGTGTTTCATGTTTCGATGCTGAGAAAGTATTTGCATGACCCAGAATTGGTGGTTCCTTTCGAGCCATTGGTGCTTGATTAGGACCTCACTTTTGAGTCCCGGCCCGTGAAAATCCTGGGGAATTCTGAGCGAATGTTGAATAACAGAACACTCAAGTTTGTCAAGGTCCTGTGGTCGCACCAGTCAGAGTGGGAAGCGACTTGGGAGTTGGAGCTTGCATGCACGAGCGATACCCAAAGCTATTCACATCAGGTATGAAATGTGAAGCCTAGCTCTCTTTTGTTTTGTATGTTTGCGTAGTGGGGTGTCATGGATTCGGGGTCGAATCCTATTAAGGGGGAGAGAATGTAACATTACGGAATATGACATTACAGATTTCGGCATTACGGTACGACTTTTTATTGTGTTTTTGGGCCGTTTCTGGGTGTTTGGGCCTGTCCGGGGAGTTTGGGCCTTGGGGGAAATGGTTTGGGCCTTGGGGGGTCTGGTTGGGCCGTAGGTGGGGATCCTTCGCCCATGTGGGGGAGTTGGGGGCAGCAAAGACCTGCCCATGCTCCCCAAACCCTAGCCTTGCGCCTCCCCCCAATACCTCCCACCTCCTAGTCGCCCCCCACTTCTCTTTGTGCGCCACCCCCCTCTCCACCTTGCGCCTCCCCTCCACCTCCTAGACGGCCCTAGCTAGGAACCATCCCCTCCTTTGCTGCCACACCCTCCCCCTCCGTTGATCTCTCTGTTGGGAAGCTTCGCAATCGAGAGAATCCGGCGGATTTGGCGTGTGGAAGGAGATCGAGGCCGAGAGGAGAAGGATTTCGTCGTTCGAGTGGTTCTTCGAGTGAGGTAAGTGTTTGTAGATTATTTTGAAGTGTTGTGATGCTGGTTAGAAGGGAGAATCCATGCCTAAAATCCATGTATAGGTGCTGTTTCTAGATGGGATTAGGGTAATTGCAATTCTGTCCAATGTTGTGATCTCGGGCAGATTGGATGCTTGTGCTTAGGGCTTGATTTCGAAAATTTTAGATATGTTTTCTGATTGGACGGCTATTACAAAAGTTGTAGGTAATTCAATTACCTTTAATTTGACACCAAGAACATTAAATTCCGTCGATCCATTTAAATTTTATGGCTGTTTTACCGAACGCTGTCCAATCTGTGACGTGATTGGGACAAATTGTGTTCAACTGTAGATTAGAGGATTTTAGAGGCTGATTCAGTTTTTGCAAATAGTTAGAAAAAGATGGGAAATCTTCTAAGATTCAAGAAAATATACTCGTTTACCTAATTTGGAGTTGTAGAACTCAAGATATATTTGTTGGAAGCCCGCTGTCCAGTTGGACAGATTCTTTGTTTTTCAGGTTTTAGGAGTGGGTCGCAAAGTCGTTGTAGCTGATAGTCTTGTGCTGTTTTGTGGGCTTGTTTTGAGTGTATTGTACCTATGTGCAGGTGGTGTGACCTCAGGAGTGCCTTCCTCATCTCGCCACTCCATCCCTCACAGTTGAAGGCAAGTGTATTGGGATGGCTTTGGGCTTGGGTGGCTATTTAGACTTGTAGAGTTGCAATATGAGTACATGATGTGTTAATTTTCCATGCTAGCTCATGCTTGAGATATGATGAACATGATTAGATATTGGTTATGCAATTTGTCATATTGAGTATTTAAACAAGTTCATACATGTTTATGACATATGTGCATTCATAATGGAAGAGGCAACCCATTCTGATGCGGGCCTCTGTGTTCACATGTAGTGAATACGAAAGAACTACCTCATAGTCCCATCCACGACTGTGAATGGGAGTGAGTCAGTAAGAGTAGGCACCCTCCACGGGATGGAAGGGAAAGAGGGTGCACGCCGACGGGTATGCACTCGGCAATACCGGTATGTGCTAAGAAAAGAGACATGAGCATTGCATCGCATGAATGTAGATGTTTGTGATATGTTTATGAAGATGAATTATGAGATGCTTATGATGTTGTGATATGCGATGAAATAATGATGTTATTGAATGCTGTAGTTGCTCTATTCCATTGCAATACACTTTGCTGAGTGATGAACTCACGCTTGTTGTTTTATGTTGTTTTTAGGTACCATGAACTCAGCATCCGGGAAAGGGAGTTAGCGTCATGGCTACACTTAGATTCATACGTTTAGACAACTACACGCTCTCATTCGTAGTTGTGATAGTTATTTTTAATGTGCTAAAGTTGGATTGTGCAATAGTGTGTGCTTGGATTTAATGTTCACTTCGTTTTGGTTCATGGAATTTTTGAATTCATTAATCTGGCTTGAAATGATGCCATACCTCTTGCTAGTGCTATTTTAGATGTCATATGTTATGCTATTGTGATATTATAATATTGTTGTTGCTTCAAACCATGGAAAAACAAAGGTTATGCTGTCGAATTTTTCGTTTAACCAAATAGCGTAGTTGCTATAATTTATTTTTAATTATGTGTTATTGGTTGCTTCTAAACTAATTTGGGTGACATTCGCAGCATACTAGATGCCGGGGTGTTACAATATCCTCCCACGGTATACTAGGAATAGGAAGAGGAATATATAAACCATGCGGGTTAAGTCGTGACTTAGCTTTTTGACAAGTTGTGCAGCATGCAATGTAGCACTCAACGTCGCGCCTCATCTTCGGCCAATAGAAATGCTCAGCCAGTATGTCGTCTATTTTTTGACACCAAAATATCCCATGAGATCTCCTCTAGGTGCCTCTTGTAACAACGGAAGATGAACGAAACTAGCCAGCACTACTACAGAAATGAACATCACAATTGGTTCTTTTTCATCATCTGGGTTGATTTTGGTGGTGATACAAAGTTGTTAGACTAAGGAGGAGATGCTATCATAGTCGGGTTTTTCTCGATAGAGATATGGCGTCATCACTATCAGTTTTTAGCTCAGAGCCGATTGTGATGTGTTGCCCATCACATCTTTAGATCTATTTTGCCATCTAATAGTAGGCACTATATGGTAATTAGGAGTGGGTATACACGTAGCTTCACTATTTTTAATCCTAATTGGCAAGGAAAAAAAGAATCACAAGTGGATATGGCCATAAACTACCAGCCATCTATCTGATGATCAAAACTAGCCTAAGGTTAGAGCATTACTAAGAGCTATGTACATACATACAACATGTCACTTGCACTCTGCACACTGCGATACTCCAGAGTCACTCAAACACCCAACGCCATGATTGATGATAGCAGTATTCTTCTCTCAAATGCTCGTTACTCTGCAAAGAAATCCATACGCTTAGCGGCTTGGTGGAAGAAGCAATATTGCAGGTCATGAACAATACCAAGGAAAGAGAATGACTAGAATTACATGAACAGGAGATGAAGAGTGTAAGTAGACCCCATATCTCCTATGCTCTCATGCTTAACTTGGTCCATGCTATAACCATGTGACGAGAGCAACCTCTTCTGCAGGAGCCTGTGATTTTCATCACTTACAATCCAAGTTTGACAATGCATTAGAACAAATTAGGTTACATAACACATAACATTTCACCTAATTGGCAGTGTATATATGCTTATTTCCCAACAATATCAGAACACTAGCAAAGCTTACAAACAATAGATGATTTAGGTAATTTATATGCTTTTATGCAAGATAGAGTGCAACACAATGATGAACATAGGCTGCAATGAGTCATAGAAAAGAATAGGCAACCAAACAGAATGATCCCAAAGCCATCCCAGCTAGGCTATTAAGAGTTTTAGTAGCACAGTGGTTCAATCTTGCATTTAAGAAAGACACACAAGTGCCCTTTGAGAGGTGAACAGAGGGGACAATAGAGAGATGCTACAAGTACATGTCCAGGTAATTTCTTACAACTTATAACTACCAAGACTCATAAAACAAAAAGTAAAAATAAAATGATAAAAGGAAACAAAACAAATACTTACATGTTCCTCAAAGTTTGGGCTAGTCAGATTCATTGATAGATTTTTCAACAACAATAGTGACGAGTACTCATACCATGGGTACCCCCAACGGCCAGGGAAAGCGAGTGGGTCGCCCCAAGCCCAACATCAGCCAAAGGCCTCACTGGTCCACCGAGGATGGATCGTCCCCGATCAAACTGGCCGGGGGGCGATCCGACCCTTGTGGGTCGGACATCCCACAGATCTCCGACCCGACTAAGGCAATCTCCACCGAAGTTCAAGACGCCAGGCCCTCATCAGTAGCTGGCCACCTGCCCTACAGACAAGACGGCATAGAGCGACCACACCAGGGTAGGTGGTTCCTTCCCAAGGCGGTAGGGAGGTTGCCAAAGTCAAGCTCCAGCCCTATCGCTCAATCGTACACAGTGGGAGGAAGCGCTCCCTCCCGAGGCAACACCAAGCCCGCACGCTACTACGTCAGCACCTGGCCAACGCGCAGAGGTTAGGTACGCTGCTTCCCAGCGCGACAGAGCTCCACGCCGCCCGATGAGTCTACCAACCCGGCATGGGATGTACAAATTCCAAGGCATAGGACACCCCATCCTTTTCTTGTAAAAACTCCCGTGTAACCTGCCCCCTCCGTCCATATAAAGGGAGGCAGGACCCTCAAGGAGAGGGGGGGCTTTTGGAGAGGTTGTTTCGAGGCCTTTGACTTCTTCTTTTTCTAGCAAACAGCATTCATACCCACGCATACGCGAGGCACTCAGAGCCGACCCTCGGCCCTCGCTTGTAACACCACACAATCATCTGCCCCCGAAAACAATATAGATCCACCCCACGAACTGGAGTAGGGACGTTCAGCCCGAACAAGTATACATCTTGGACCCCCTAAGTCTAACCATTCGAGGAGAGGGAGCACGCGACCCCTAGACTAAAAAATCGTATTGCCGGTGCACGAAACACCGACAGTTGGCACGCCAGGTAGGGGCTTTCGCGCATCATCATCGTTGTCATCTCCGGATTCCCATCTTTCTCCTTGATGGCTTCCTCCACCCGCGATGGTGTTCCCGTATCGAGGGGCCGGATCCGTTTCGGAGCCCTCGACTTCCTCGCTACTTCGGCGGGAAAGATCATGCTCATCCTCGTCACCCCACGCGACCCGGCATCCACCAGAAGCCTGGATACCGTCGCCAGCATCCTCAGCAATCTCCGGCTCGAGGCCCATGTACGAACCCCAATGCTGGAGCCCATCAGGGGCCGCGCCGTCGCTGGCGGCATCTCGCGTGTTTTCGAGAGGGCAGCGACGTCGCCCCCCGCGGACTCGCGATTCGTGGCCATGACTGGCTACGTGCCGGCCTCCATCCACGACCTCCTGGAGGATTCCTCCAACCATGGTTCCAACTCCAACCTAGAGCACATTGCGGACGAACCACACTCCCGCGAGTGCAATATGGTGGGCGTGACTGACCCGGCTGCAACCCCCGCAAGATCAGAAGCTCACCCCCGGCGCGCTAAAGTGCGGGAAACCGAGCACCAGCGCGAAAGCGCCGAGAGCGTCAAGGCTCGCTGCGCTGAGCTCCAGCGACAACGCGATGAGCTGGAAGCTCGCAGGGCCGAGCTCGACAAACTTCAGGCCTACCTGGAGCAGCGTCACCCTGGGCCCCTACTCGCAACCAGCGACGCACGAGCGCACGCATGCTAGGTTCATCACCAGCTGGCCGGGGGGTCGGACGGTCTTCCGTTCTTCCACCAAGCGAGCCAGAATGTTGCAGCGGCTGCGATGCTCCTCCGCGGCATCCTCGAGCCCGAAGACCCGGAGGCCAAGGCCACGTACCAGAACCACCGGGGATTGGTGGAACATGCTGTTGTCCAGCACGTGCAGGGTTCCGGCTCCCACCGCTCGAGCGCCTCCTCGAGTCGTCCGAGCCGCGCTACCGCTCGGGGTCAGCGGAGCCCGGCCGGAACAGCGCTGCAACCCGACCAGCCCTAGGCCTCAAGCACTCCGGTGTGCCATCGCCTGGGAAGCAACTGCGACGCCCGCGCCACCCTCGAGGCGCGGAGAAGAGCGATAGGCGAAGCAGCCCACTCCCGGGTCGCGGACAGCGGTCGGTGCAGCGACCGCAGCCTGAGCCCCGATGGCCAGGGGCCACGGGCGTTCGGCCGCGCGATCCGCAATGTGGACTTCCCCGACTGGTTCCGGGCGTCGGTCAACATAGCCAAGTACATGGGGGCAACAAACCCTAGCGTCTGGCTGGAGGACTACCGGCTCGCCTGCCGAGCGGGGGGAGCTACTGATGATCTCTTTATCATTCAGTACCTCCCCATCTACCTCGCGGACTCAGCTTGAGCTTGGCTCGAGTACCTGCCCGCGGACACTATCAGGAGCTGGCCGACATGACGAGCCTCTTCATCGGTAACTTCCAGGGCACGTACAAGCGCCCTGGGAACTCCTGGGACCTGAAGAACTGCAAACAGCAGCCAGGGGAGACGCTCCGGGACTACATCTGGAGCTTCTCCCAACAGTGCCATGAGCTCCCCGACATCGCAACGCCAACGTGGTCGGGGTGTTCATCTACCGCACCACGTCCAAAACCTTAGTGCACAAACTGGGCTGCGCCAAGCCCAGATCCACCAAGGAACTCTTGGACATCGCCACCAACCACGCCTTTGGTGAAGAGGCTGTGGGGGCCATCTTCGAGAAGGGGAAGGCCAAACAAGAGTCCAGCGTCAAAGCCGGCGCCCCCTCTGACTGCTTCGACAAGCGGAAGGAGCGGGGGAAGCAAGGCCGCGAAGGCCACTTGGTCGCGGCCGCCAATCGCCCTGCCAAGCAGCAGGCACGACAGGCGCTCGACCACTTCGAGAAATTGATGGACAGTCCGTGTCCGAACCATAGGTACCCTGTCAAGCACAAGTACCGGGACTACGAAGTCCTGAAATGCTTGCTCTCCGGGAACCCCCCACCATCGCGGGGCAAGGGGAAGAAGCGAGATTCCACACCCGACGCTGAAGAACCAAGGACGGACGCCAAGTTACCAGAACTTGACGGCTGCCTCATGATTTTTGGCAGACCGGCTTGCTACACCAACAAACGGCACCTCAAGCTCGCCTACCGCGAGGTCCACACGGTGGCTCCTGCCATACCCTAGTACCTCCGGTGGTCGGAATCCCCGATCACCTTTGATCGGGCTGACCATCCCGACCACGTACCCTAGCCTGGGAAATACCCATTGGTCATCGACCCCATCGTGGGGAAAAAGTGCTTGTCCAAGGTACTTATGGACAGTGGCAGCGGCCTCAACATCCTGTATGTTGAGACCCTTGATGCCATGGGGATCCCTCGCTCAAGTCTCCGACCGAGCAAGGCGCCTTTCCACGGCGTCGTCCCGGTCCAACTGGCCCATCCACTCGGGCAGGTCGACCTGCCTGCACCTTTGGGGGCCCAGACAACTTCCGCACCAAGACCCTTACTTTCGAGGTTGTGGATTTTCCCGGCTCCTACCACGCCATCTTGGGGAGGCCATGCTACGCCAAGTTCATGGCGATCCCCAACTACATCTACCTCAAGCTAAAGATGCTGGGACCATGGGGAGTAATCACCGTGGCCTCATCCTTCCAGCTTGCCTTCAACTACGAGCAAAGCAGTTGCGAGCTGGCATCAGCGGTAATTGCCTCCGTCGAGCTTGCCAACCTCCAGGGAAAGGCCCTTGGGTCCGTCCCAGACTCCGACAAGTCGAGGCCAAGCTCCTTCAAGTCCGCCGAGGATACGAAGGAGATCGCGGTTGATCCCGAGGATCCCGCCAAGGCCGTGCAAGTCGGAGCCACGCTCTCCGCCAAATAGGAAAGCGCGCTCCTCGACTTCCTCTGTGCCAATCGAGACGTCTTCGCATGGAAGCCCTCTGACATGCCAGGAATCCCAAGGGAAGTCGCCGAGCACTCCTTGAACATCCGACCAGGTTCGAGGCGGGTCGCCCAACGCCTACGCCGCTTCGATGAGGAAAAGCGCAGGGCCATAGGGGAGGAGATCGCCAAACTATTGGCCGCATGGTTTGTAAAAGAGGTACGCCACCCCGAGTGGCTGGCCAACCCTGTTCTTGTAAAAAGAAAACTGGGCAATGGAGAATGTGTGTTGATTACACGAGCCTGAACAAGGTGTGTCTCTGTGAAATCATGTGCTGAAAAATTGGCTTAGAATTAAATTTGCAAAATGTGTTTGTTCATGAGTTTTGACAATTTGACAAGAAACAGTAAGTTTCGCTTTGGCGCCGGACCAAACTTATAGAAAACAGTAAGTTTCCTGCATACAGACCAACTTTTTTGGTTCTTTGTAAACTTGCTTTTGACAACCTCATTCTTCCATGTACAACAGACCAACTTTTTTGGTCTGTCGTAAATGTGCTTTTGAAGGTTGTTGTGCCAGACCAAGTTATTGAAAAACAGTAAGTTTTACATGTACGACGGACCAAGTTTTTGGGTCTGTCGTGGACGTGTTTTTCAGATCATAAGCCGAACTCAATTTTACAAGAAACCAGTAAGTTTTGCATGTACAACGGACCAAGTTTTTGGGTCTGTCGTGAACGGCTTTTTGAGGATTGATTTCGCATGTACAACAGACTGATTTTGTTGGTCCGTAAATGGCGATGTTTTCGCCGGAATGATTTCTTTTTGGAACCGAGAGTTTCACTTGTACAACGGACTGATTTTGTTGGTCCGTCGTGAATGGACTTTTTCTAGGGTTTTTGATTTTGGTCCGTCGTAAACGTGTTTTGCTCGGTTTGGATGTTTTGCAAGATTTGAAATGGTTTGAATTTGAGATTATGAAATTTGTGATGATTTCATGGTGCTTCTTTTGAAGTGGACTTTATGCAATGCTCATGTGAGTAGTTGCATGGATTGACATTGAGTCAAGTCGTGGACTTGTGCTCGGATTTGTTTTGTGGTTTGTTCATGTGCAGGTATTGCTCGAAGACGAATGTGGTCGATGACGGGACCGGAACTAGGTTCATGGAGGAACTGAGGTTCGGGACTAGGTTCAGGAGGAACCGAGGTCTTGGTGGTCAAGGATGTCATGCGGGACGTTCGGGCTAAGAGAATGGTGCACATGAAGAATGGTTAGTCACGTGAGAATGGCAGGAGGTCATTCGCGTGCAAAGTGTTAGTCACGTGAGTATGGCAGGTGGCCATACGCGTGCAAAGTGTTAGTCACGTGAGTATGGTAGGGTTGCCATACGCGTGCAAGAGTTGTACTCGGCCTGGTTGGGCCAAGTAGAGTTGAGTTGGATACGGATTCCTTCTAGGGAATAGGAATCGTATTCAGAACTCCTTGTGGGTTGGTGCTTTAAATAGGTGGGGGGTCTCCTGTTGAAGGGCATCCAACCAAGCAGAGCTGAGCGCATCAAGCCTTGAGCTTGGTTTTAGGGTTTGTACTCTTTTGATGAGAGTATTTTAGACAAGAAATAAAGATCAATTCTTCCAAGATTTTTGCGTGCTACAGTAACCACGTCGCTACAGTATTTTCTGTTTTGGTTCTTGTTTGCATGCTTGTTCTAATTCTAGATTGGTTTTTGATCGTTGAGTTTCATCTTGATTTGATCCATCAAAAACCGTTCTAGGGTATTGTTTTAGAGTTTCTCAAAGTCTAGTTGATTAATCTTTTGAAGATCTTGTTTAAACTTGAAGTTTTGATTAGATTGATTCTCGTCAAGTTCTGGATCAGCAAGCTTGCGAAGCTCATAACTTTTGATCCGTAAGTCCGATCGAGCTGATTCTTTTTGGGTTTGATTCATATTGGAATCTAGTTTCTTGTGTCCAAATTTCAGATCGTTCCGACGGTTGGATCTTCGGGAATTCGCGTTTTACCAAACCTCTGTCATTCTGTTTTTGTCGAAAACGAGACAATTATTTGGTTCTGTTTTAGGGGTGAACTTTTAATAGGTCAAGAATTTGGTTTTAGCTTCCGCACAATCATTCACCCCCCCTCTGATTGCTATATTCGTATACTTCGATCCTACAAGTGGTATCAGAGCAAGGTTTCTCTAATCTATCTTAACCGGTGATTAGATCAATGGATCGTTATTCGACAAAACCATGTGTGTTCGATGGTGTTGATTTTCAGTTTTGGAAGGCCAAGATGGAGGCGTTCATCCAAGCACAGGGCTTCACAATTTGGGAGAAGGTCTACAAGCCATATGAAGTCCCCGACAACGTCAACGACACCAATCGCACACACGTTGAAGCAAATAGTAAAGCGCGCAACTTGATCATCCAAGGCTTGGGGACGTGGCGACTTGATCGTGTGATTCATCTTCGATCTGCATATGAGGTATGGAAATCTCTTTGTGATTACCATGAGGTTCTAACACTATTAAAGAGAGGTTCGTCAAGATCTTTACAAAAAAGAATACATGCGATTTGAGATGAAACCGGTGAGTCGGTAGATGACTTTTTGCACGCTTTAATAAGATTCTTAGCAATTTGCGTGCTGTTGGAGTTAGCTTTGATGATGCTGCTAATGCTAGACAATTGCTTAGTGCTTTGGACATGTCGGTGTAGGAGATGAAAGTAACATCTATACAAGAATCTACTACCATGAGTCCACTTACTTTAGATGGTCTTTATTCTAAGTTGAAAACTCATGAATTAGATGTTTTTGCTAGACAGAATGATCATAAATCAATTGCTTTGACATCTCAATCTAGCATCTCTCATAATGGTGCTGCTTCAAGTTTTGCTCTATCTTTCTTGTCTTCACTAACCGATGAACAGTTGAGCAATTCCCGAAAGAAGACTTGTCACTACTCTCTTCTCGCTTTAATAAAGCTTTGCAAAATGTGATAAAGAGAAAGAGAGGTGGTGGTGATCCTCCAAGATGCTATGAGTGTAGTAATCTAGAGCCATATTTGTCCAAACTGTCCAAAACTTGCAAGTAAAGCATCAAGGGAGGAGAAGGACAAGCAGAAGAAAGAAGAAGAAAGTTCTCTCCAAGTGATAGAAAGAAGAAGAACTTCATCAACCGCAAAGTTGTCCATCGAGTTCTTTCGCTCTTGAACAAGTCAATTTGAGCGATGTGGATTCGGAGAGCGAGGATGATGCAACTCCAAGCAAGCATGAGTTGGAGGTTGTGTCTCATGGCCAAAAGCGGCGACGGCTTCAGAAGGGCGATCATGACAAATGACTTCAATGAGGTAGATCCTTCTTACGATGAATTAGCTATTGCTGTTGCTCGTCTTGGTAAATTGCTTGATAAACGTGACAAGAAAATTAAGAAACATGATTTTGTTGTTGAATCATTGAATGCTGAAATTGCTAGACTTAAAACTTTGATTCCTGATGATGATGCTTGCAAATCATGTGACTTAATTTGGAATGAGCTTACTTCGCTTAGGAAAGAACATGCTTCCTTGATTGAGAAAATTAATGCTGAAAGTGAGAAAAATGAGAAACATGTTAAACATGCTAGCTGTTTCACTGATGATTTGCATGGTTTAACTTCTTGTTCTAAATGCTCAACTCTTGAATTAAAATTGAAAGATGCAAATGCTAGGGTTTCTCAATTAACTGATAATTTGCTTTCACATGAAATTCTCTCATGCTCAACTTATGCATAAACAAAGGAAAAGTAGATGTTCCCTGCAATAATTGTTTAACTCTTGCTAAGAAAGTTGATTACTTGCAAAATTCTTTGGAACGATTCACTAATGGCAAGAAAAAGTTGAACATGATTTTGGATCAATCTAAGGTTAGCTCAAACAAGAAAGGTTTAGGTTTTGATCTTCATGCTTCATATGAAACTAAACCTCGCTCTGTTGTTTATGCTCCTTGCAATGACAAACTTGAGATTTCAATTGAGCCTATGAAAATTGTCTTCAAATCTGCTGGCCTTTTATCTTCTACTATGATGAATGCAAATGTTGCTTCTACTTAGCTAAACATAATGTTAAGTACACTTGCACTCATTGTGGTAGAGATGGACATTTAGTAGACTTTGCTTTAGACTAGCTAAACAACAAAAGAGAGAAAGGTTTAATGCTAGGTCTAATTTCAGAAAGGCACATTCTACTTCTCATTATGTGCCTAGGGTGAAACAAACACCTTTTGATGCTAAAACACGGGAAAAGGCAAATCTGATTTTGTACACTTAAGAATACTCGTGTTGTGCCTACTATTGTGCGTCGTGTGTCTCGATCTTGGATTCCTAAACATCTTATTTCTAACCCCAAGAGACCTCGGACACTTCTGCTATGTAGGCTTCTCACGAGGAGGGAGAACATGTGGCTAGTGAATTTCGGATGCTCACTTCATATGTTCGGTGATAAGATTTAGTTCTCCTTCACTCGTGCATCTCATCTTGAAAGTGTTGCCTTTGGAGATGTTTCTTCCACTTCTGTTTTATAAAGGCACTAGTTCAAATGATGCAGGTACTGAGTGCATATGTTCGGGAGAGTGTCTTTGTTCATAAAGATGATGATGATGATGATGATCTGAGGATGAGATAATTGGAGGTTTACATGAGAGACTCTTCCACGTGCTTGTGTGTGCTTGTTTTCAAGCTTCCCACGTGCTTCACATCGACAAGCTATCTTCGAGTATCTTCATAGAACTCAAGATTTTGGCATTTGGCTTTACCTTCCTCATGGATTAGTTTAAGAGCTTTTTCCGATGTTGACTTTGGAGGATGTTGATTTGATTTGGTTCGTGCCACTCTTGAGTAATCCCTTTCTTGAGCATATTGATATTGGATTTCACTTTCTTAGAGATCATGTTGAAAAGGCAACATTGTGCTTCATCATGTGAATCTTGAACATCAATTGGCAGACATTTTCACAAAACCTTTGTCTTCTTCGTTTTGCTTTTATTCGGGAGAACTTGGAATTGTTCATCCAATGGGATTGTTTTGAGGGAGTTTCTTTGCCAAGTTCTTTCACTTGATGAGCTCACTTTATCATATTTCTTTATATACTATATAATAGAGCTAATATATGAAAATCTAAATACACTCACTTGAACTAAGAATGACATTGTGGAATTCCTGGGCGGTGCCTATAGCTAAATACTCTGTGATATCTTACTCTTCTAGGCTTGTTATTGAATCATCTTGACAAATTTGGGCTATGAAGCAAGTGTGTTTTTAGCTTTATTCTTTCATAAGACCTCTTAATCACTCTTGCATGTTTTACAATCAAAGAAAAGAAAAGAAAAAGGGAATAAAAAGGGGTAGTTAAAAGCTAAAGCTTGAGTTATTTGCTTCAAGCATGCTTCCCTTAAAATGGTTAAGATGTATGCTTCAAGCATGCCATTCCCTCAAAAACAAGATGTATGCTTCAAGCATGCCAATCCAAGGAAATAAAGAAGTATGCTTCAAGCATGCCACATGCGATTTCATCGTTTAAAGATTAATTTGGTCTACTAGATTGGAGTTGAAATCACTTGCTCTTGAGTTGTTAGTTGTTTCAATTTTTGAGCTTTTGTTCTTCTACTGAGATCTTGCTTAGTACTTGGCTATAGTTGACTGAATTGAGCTTGAGATGCATGTCATTCCCTAACTTGTTAAAATCACATCAAGATCATGTATTTTACATATTATGTGATATATAAGGTTATATGATCGAATGAGCTCATCTTCTCCTATCTTGGCACTCCTTTGTTTCCTTTTGTGAAATCATTGTTTCAGAATAATTTTGAACTTGTTTTCTCTTTTGTTCTCTTGATGAATCCATTGTCAAAGGGGGAGAGAAATTTGGGAATCGTTGAAAAATTTAAGGAAAAAGGAAAAAAAAAGGGAGTTGTTTTTAGTAATTTGAGGATTTTGGGAGAAGTTTGGAGAATTTTGAAATTTTTGGGCACATTGCACATTCACACACATTTTCCTTCTCAGAGGGAGATTTTTTTTAGCATTTTGGTCAAAGGGTAGTCTGTTTTCTCTTTTTGGTCCTTGATCCTTTGAAATTCAAAATATTTGTAAAGTGAATGCCAAATGTTCAATTCTAAGTGGTGTTGCCAATGTTTTCATCAAGGGGGAGATTGTGAAATCATGTGCTGAAAAATTGGCTTAGAATTAAATTTGCAAAATGTGTTTGTTCATGAGTTTTGACAATTTGACAAGAAAGCTTAGTAAGTTTCGGCTTTAGCGCAGGACCAAACTTATAGAAAAGCAGTAAGTTTCCCCCACAGCAGACCAACTTTTTTGGTTCTTTGTAAACTTGCTTTTGACAACCTCATTCTTCCATGTACAGCAGACCAACTTTTTTGGTGCAGTAAATGTGCTTTTGAAGGTTGTTGTGCCGGACCAAGTTATTGAAAAATAGTAAGTTTTACATGTACGATGGACCAAGTTTTTGGAGTGCATAGTGGGCGTGTTTTTCAGATCATAAGCCGAACTCAATTTTACAAGAAAGCATTAAGTTTTGCAAGTACAACGGACCAAGTTTTTGGAGTCCTGCCGTGAGCGGCTTTTTGAGGATTGATTTCGCATGTACACAGACTGATTTTGTTGGTCCGTAAATGGCGTGTTTTCGCGGAATGATTTCTTTGGAACCGAGAGTTTCACTTGTACTGACGGACTGATTTTGTTGGTCCGTCGTGAATGGACTTTTTCTAGGGTTTTTGATTTTGGTCCATTAAATGGCGTGTTTTGCTTTCGGTTTGGATGTTTTGCAAGATTTGAAATGGTTTGAATTTGAGATTATGAAATTTGTGATGATTTCATGGTGCTTCTTTTGAAGTGGACTTTATGCAATGCTCATGAGTAGTTGCATGGATTGACATTGAGTCAAGTCGTGGACTTGTGCTCGGTTGTTTTGTGGTTTGTTCATGTGCAGTATTGCTCGAAGAGCGAATGTGGTCGATGACGGGACCGGAACTAGGTTCATGGAGGAACTGAGGTTAGGGACTAGGTTCAGGAGGAACCGAGATCTTGGTAGTCAAGGATGTCATGCGGGGACGTTAGGGCTAAGAGAATGGTGCACATGAAGAATGGTTAGTCACGTGAGAATGGCGGGGAGGTCATTCGGCGTGCAAAGTGTTAATCACGTGAGTATGGCAGGTGGCCATACTGGCGTGCAAAGTGTTAGTCACGTGAGTATGGTAGGGTTGCCATCCGTGCAAGAGTTGTACTCGGCTTTGGTTGGGCCAAGTAGAGTTGAGTTGGATACGGATTCCTTCTAGGGAATAGGAATCGTTGAGAACTCCTTAATGGGTTGGTGCTTTAAATAGGTGGGGGTCTCTGTTGAAGGGCATCCAACCAAGCAGTAGCCGAGCGCATCAAGCCTTGAGCTTGGTTTTAGGGTTTGTACTCTTTTGATGAGAGTATTTTAGACAAGAAATAAAGATCAATTCTTCCAAGATTTTTGGGTGCTCACGATAACCACGTCGCTCACTGATTTTTTATGTTTTGGTTCTTGTTTGCATGCTTGTTCTAATTCTAGATTGGTTTTTGATCGTTGAGTTTCATCTTGATTTGATCCATCAAAAACCGTTCTAGGGTATTGTTTTAGAGTTTCTCAAAGTCTAGTTGATTAATCTTTTGAAGATCTTGTTTAAACTTGAAGTTTTGATTAGATTGATTCTCGTCAAGTTACGGATCGGCAAGCTTGCCCGCTCATAACTTTTGATCCGTAAGTCCGATCGAGCTGATTCTTTTTGGGTTTGATTCGTATTGGAATCTAGTTTCTTGTGTCCAAATTTCAGATCGCTAAGTGGACTGAAGCTCAGGCACCGCCGGCGCTTGAAGACCCCGAGTACTGGATGATGTACTTCGACGGGTCCTTCACCAAGAACAGAGCAGGCGCTGGGGTCATCATTGTTTCCCTGCTCGGGAACAAGCTCCAGTACGCCATCCGATTGCTCTTCGATGCGACCAACAACGTCGCCGAGTACGAAGCCCTTGTCAACGGTCTCCGGATCGCTGCCGACCTCGGCGCGCGCTGACTCTACATACACGGTGACTCCAAGCTTGTCTTCGACTAGGTCATGAAGGCCAGGGAGCCTCATGACGCCCGCATGGCAGCCTACTGCCGAGAGGTACGCAAGCTCGAAGAAAGGTTCAAGGGTTTTGAGCTTCACCATAGCTACAGACGCTACAACGGTGAGGCCGATTCCCTAGCCAACCTCGCCTCCAGCAAAAGACCGGTCCCACTAGGGATCTTCGTCAGCGACCTCCACAAACCCTCCGTCCAGCTGGACGCGGCGCTTGGGAGCACATCCGACCCGCCAAGAATGACCCCTCTGACTGTCGAGCAGTCGGACGGGGGACCGTCAGGGTCGGACCGCAACGTGCTCACAGTTGAGTCCGACTGGAGGCAGCCCTTTATCAACCGGCTGACTAATGGGTCACTCCCTATCGACCCGACCGAGGCCCGTCGCCTCGCTTGACGGGCAAAGTCCTTCGCCCTGGTCGGACAAGACCTCTACAAAAGGAGTCCCCCCGGAATCCTCAAGAGATGCATTTTGCCCAACAAGGGGAGGGAGCTCCTGCTCGACATCCACGGCGGCATCTGCGGCCACCACATCGTGCCCTGGTCTCTCGTAGGGAAAGCCTTCCGACAAGGCTTCTATTGGCCGACCGCCGTGGCGGACGCCGAGCAGATCGTCCGCACCTGTGAAGGATGCCAGCTCTTCGCCCGACAAACGCATCTTCCGGCCCAAGCCCTGCAGACGATCCCCATCACGTGGCCGTTTGTGGTCTGGGGACTCGATCTGGTCGAGCCCTTCAAGAAGGCGCCCGGAGGCTTGACCCACCTACTTGTCGCAGTCGACAAGTTCGCCAAATGGATAGAAACCAAGTCAGTCACAACCATCACCTCGGTGCAGGCGGCTAACTTCTTCCACGACATCATCTGGGCATTCCTGGACTCCATCATCACCGATAGTGGGACGTAGTTCACGGGGAAGGAATTCCTGGAGTTCTACGACTACATTAGCATTCACGTCAACTGGGCAGTTGTGGCCCATCCGCGGGCCAACGGTCAATCCGAGCGAGCAAACAGCATGATTCTCCAGGGACTCAAGCCGCGAATCTTCAGCCGACTAAAGAAATTTGTGGGATGATGGGCAGTCGAGCTGCCCTCCGTCCTCTGGAGCCTGCGGACCACGCCAACCCGGTTGACCGGATTCTCATCGTTCTTCATGGTGCTTGGTGCTGAAGCAGTTTTGCCGACCAACCTGGAGTACGGTGCCCCAAGACTTCAAGCCTTTAGCGAGGCACGGGGGCTCGAGTCACAACAAAACACTATCGACCAGCTTGACGAGGCACGCGATGTGGCTATCCTCCGATCGGCCAAATACCAGCAAACACTGCGGCGGTACCACAGTCATCAGATCCATGGTCGGTTCTTCAACGTTGGCTACCTAGCCCTGCGCCAGGTTCAGTCCAACAAAGACAGGCACAAGCTTTCCTCCCCGTGGGAAGGCCCGTTCACTATCGTCGAGATTATCCGACCAGGCACCTTCCGACTCAAGGACGCAGATGGCAACATTGTCCCCAACGCATGGAATATAGAAAAATTGAGGCAGTTCTACCCCTGATGCTTTTTTTTTATCCACGCGCTACCCGAAAGCTACAAGTTCTCAAGCTCATGCCGGTCGGTGACCTGGAGCACTCCTTCCCCGCGTGAGCGCAAGTGAACGGGTTTTTTGTACTCAAGTTCGTGCTGTATCTTTTCGCGCTTCCCCCGAAAGTGCTAACACTCCGAGCCACGCCCGACCCCCGCTGTCCCTAAAGGCTACTGTCATCGAGTGTACATCACAGCAAGCAAGCAAGTGCAAAAAAAATACAAGTGCCAACTTTCCTACAAAATAAACTTTATTTCGTTGCAATATTTACATTGCGGGATGAAAGGGCGAAGGCCTACATGTCGTCCAAGCCCCCCTGCCCAACCGTCTTCCTCGTTGCGCCTCCGCCCGACCGCCTCAATGAGGGCTGACCTTGCCCTGTAGAGGCGGGGGACAGCTCGGAGAAGCGCGTCGACCCGCACTGTGTCTCGCCTGACGGCGGCGGCCTCCACCCCCTCCAAAATCCGCCTCCATGCCTCCTCATTGAAGGCGACCGACTGCCAATTGAAGGGGTAGCCCGCCATGAAAAAGAGGAAGGAGAGCAGAGGGAGGCTTGAAAAAAGAAACCAAGAGGAAAGCGGCTACGTTACTAATGCCCTTTGCGCCCCCCTTTTATACCCCAAGACGCGGAAGACGAAGAGCATCGCAATAAATGCAGGGACAAGAAGCCGAAGCAATGCCGCACAAACTCCAACCAAGGCTTGACAATACGAAAGTTAAGGCGATCCTATCCCTAAAACTCTCTATTATCCGTCCATTATCTGTAAATCCCTCCTCTGAGTTCAAGTAGGGCACCGCGACCATGGCATGACCGCGACGTCCCGCTCGGGGGCTGACCAACACATACGCACTCGCACAGGTCGGTGACCCGACTGGCCATCGGATTTCCCCCTAGCAGTAACCCTCTCGACCCAAGTGCTACGGCCTACACCCCAGTGGCTACGGTTACTAAGTAGTGCTTCGTGGAAGAAGGAAGTGCCCGTACGGAGCTATCCATAGTCAGTCGGGAACACTCCTTTCTCGCACGAGTGCCAGAACGGCAGCCGGTTCACGCACTCACGCGGGTCGGTGACTCGACTGGTCATTGGATTTCCCCTAGCGGTAACCCTCTCGACCCAAGTGCTACGGCCTATGCCCCCGTGGCTACGGTTTCTAAGTAGTGCTTCGCGGAAGAAGGAAGTGCCCATGTGGGGTAATCCATAGTCGGTCGGGAACACTCCTTCCCCGCGCGAGCACAAGTGAACACCCCACACCTAAGTTCCTGCTCTCTTTGCGCTTCGCTCAAAAGTGTCAACACTCCAACCTACGCCCGACCCCCTCGGTCTCTAGGACTATGGTTGCCGAGTGTTCATCACAGCAAGCAAGCGCCAAAAGTCAAGTCGAACTCATGGTCGGCCCAACCAGCCAAGTTGGTAAAACAAGCTTTAGTTCATTACGTACTAAAGATGTTACATCAAAAAGCAAAAAATCTAACTTCTTACCTACTCCCGGTGGAGGATGTCCCGCGGCGATATCCTACTGGCGATCGCTCGGGCGTGCAGCTCGACGTGGGTCTCGAACCCGTCGACCTCCTCATCGGTCCTGTTCCCGACGATCCCACTACTGACGGTATCGAGGTCGATACCATCATAATGGGAGAAGGCACAAACGAGCGCCGAAGAAGCCCCGAGTGCAACGCCTTCGCTCACCGAGCCCTTGACATGCTCTGGCACGCTGGCTAGCATGCTGGCGAGTGAACTCAAACCTGCTACGAGCCCTAGCAATCGGTCACAGATGCCCTAGTCGACCCCCCCCGAAAGGTCACCAGCTCGGCGGCCTGCTCGGACTGCTCCCTCTCCACCAGCTATTGTGCCGCCAAGGCCACGTCTCACGACGTGACCGCCTGGTCGTGCTCATCCACCACCAGCTTCCGCTCTGCCGCAGCATCGCTGAGATTCTTCTACAACTCTACATATCGACATGATATCAGAAGAACGCCTTCGTCGGACCGCGATCACAAGGCCGTCCAAAGGGGTGGACCACTTACCAGCCGCAGAAGCCTACAGAGCCTGGAGACCCTCCTCGGCCTTCGCTCGGGCGTCTCTCTCACATTCAGCATCCTCGACGAGCTTCCTCGCCTAGGCCAGCTCCTCTTGGGTGGTGTCCGGCTCGGTGGGCAGTCGCTCGGCCTCCCCTCGGGCCGAGTCCTTGGCGCCATTTACCTCCTCCAGATCAGACTGGAGCTTGGACGCCTCCGCCCTCAGGGACTGGTTTGCCAGTCGCACGCCAACTAGGACCTGCGCAAGCTGACCCAGCTCCCCGCGGGTCTTCTTCGCCTCCGCCTGCTCACTGACCAGGGACTCCCGAGCATCGCCCAGCTGGGGCACAGGTAGTCGCACTCCTCCTCGGTGGTCATCCTCCGGCCGTGCAGACGCCGAAGGAGCTCGGACTTGCCCTCCGATTGGGTCCGCAAGCGCTGCAAAATATAAACACCCCGTCAGCGTACCATAAGCTCGCCACTAAAATTGCAAAAGCGAGGTTCATTCTGCTTACCGCGCCGTTCGGGTGAACCCTCCCAGCGACAGCGCCCAGCACCCTGCTGGAAGACGCGAGGACGATGTCCAGGCCCGTCCGAATCTGGCTCATCTCAGCCTCGGCCAACCGCACACCCTCCAGAAGATCCTCGCGCTCCGCCATGTTGTCCTGAACCAGGGATGGCCTCCCAGACGGATCGGTGCCCGGCCAGATTAGCATGGGCAGAGTAGGCCGGGCGGACTCCCCTAGGGCCATCCTAGCAACTTGCACTTTAGGCGGGCAGCGTGACGCCTCCAGTGGGGGAACTGCCCCCACTGGCGAAGCCCCGGGTGGCGGCAAGATCGCCTCGGACACCCGGATCGCGTAAGCTGGCGGTACCCCCGGCGGCGGCGGAGGGAGCTATTCCTCACCTCCCTCGGCCTCTCGCTGAGCTCCCAATTCGACAAGGGCCCCCCGGGGGTCCTTCGCCCCCTGTCACCTCTGCCTGTAGCCCCGCTGGTGGCTCTAATGCCTCTAGCGGCACCCCGACACTCGACGGCGCCGCCGTCTCCGTCGGTCGCTCTGGCTCGACCGACAGCCCCGCAGTCCCCGTCGGTAGCAGGGACGGCACCGGCACTACCAGGGTCGCTACCGGATGCGCCACCGCCGCCACTGCCACTCATGTGAAGGTCCTGTACAAAGCAGTTGATCGGGAACTGCTCGAACGACTCTACTATAGTACAACTCGGAAGTAGAGGGCACCTACCGCGATGAGCGGGTGCGCGGCGGCGGCATCCTTTTCGTCGACCCCCATGAGGAGGCGAGTCGGCCCTCTGCTTCCCCAGCGGCACCACCACCGGGGCATCTCCGCCTGGGGCGCGACAGCGGCGGCACTCGCACCGGCGCCCTCACCCGGGCCGACACCAGCCGCCGGCTCGAGGTCAAAGGCACCATACGGGTCGCCCCCGCTGTCCTCTCTAATCCCACTCGAGAGCGATCCCAAGTCGCTCCACTCGATAGTGGTCGAGTCGGTGACCTCTTTGCCACGCGCAACTCTTGCTGTGCACTCTTGCCTCTTCTCCACCCTCCTCTTCTTCCTCCTCTCCTCCTTCTGCCTCTTGCGGTAGGAGTCGCGCTGTGGGGGCCCTGCTCGGGTCGTGACCCTCAGCTCCTTCTCCCCCGGCAGCAATGCCCAGGAGACCATCCCGCCGAGCCCCTGAAGAACACGGAGGCACTAGTCTGACGAAGTATTAAGGGCAAAGGGAAGAGGAAAGCAACAAGACTCACTCGGATTACCAGATCTGGGGGATGGTGCACCCAGAACGGCTCGGGGTGGCCGCCCACCGCCTCGGTGGCAACCCCGCCCGTGACGACGGACACCCTCGCCTCGACCTCCATCGCAGGGAGCTCCAGCTCCGTCATCCTCATAGGGTCGGACGCCCCCCGTACTGAAACATGGGGCGCACACTGTCCATGAGGGGGTGGACGCGCATCCTCATAAACGCACGCACGACGACATCTCCAGTCAGGCCCCGCTGCTTCTGAACCCTGATTCATTCGATGATCACATCCACCTTGTTCCTCTCCTTCTGATCAGGGCCCCAGGTCCACTCAGGCCTTGCCTCTAGAAGCCGGCCAGTGAAGACCGGGGCACTCCCCCCGGGTTTCAGAAATAGAACCACTCGGAATGCCACCCGCGGTTCGACGACGGTAGCTTCACATCGAGGTAGTCCGCCCCGCGGCCGCCACGCAGCTGGAAGGCCACGCCGCCGACGGGTACCGAGGTATCTGAGCACCTATCCTTCCTCAGCCGCGCCTGGAAGAAATGCCTCCAAAGCGCCCAGTGGGGTTCGATCCCCAAAAACGCCTCGCACAGCTTGACGAAGACCGTGATGTGAAGGTCGCCATTGGGATTGAGGTGCTGCACCTCCGCCCTGTAGTGGTGCGGCAGCCCACGAACGAACGGGTGCAGCAGGAGGCCGAACCCGCGCTCGTAGAAAGAGGCGGGCACGACAATCTTGTCGTCGCCCGGTGAGAGGACTGCGACCCCGACGACACCCTCCACTTCGAGACATCTCGCGGAGGGAGGAACCCTTTCTTCTCCAAGCCGAGCGCGTGGGTGGGCTGGATGGTGCACTCCAGCCACGACATTTCTAGAGCCGAAAGCGGCGGAAAGACGGAGGGGTCGGGAAGGTAGAGAACTCTTTGCTCTAGTTCCTTTTGCTCTCTCCCTCTCTTAACAGGCGAAGGCAGAATAACGAGGAAAGCAAGGGCAAGCACTTGCCCTGGCAACCTCCACGACCGACTTTATAGGTGCCAGCCAAGCGGGCATCGGACCAACGGACACCCCCTCGGGCGAACCGTCTCTCGTCCCATCCCTTCGACTGACACTGGTATGACGCTACAATTTCCAACTCCCACTACGCATTAAATCCTAACAGGGTAGCAGGCGGCATGCCCCAGCCGCCCCATGACAGGTATGAAAGGCCCACTAGGTCGCTGCGGCCCCAAAAAGGCAAAAGAGCCCAGTGGCTCGTGCCCAGGGCCCAGCCCGGCGCTATGGGTTCCAAAGGATTGATCCGCAAAGCAGATTTAAGGCCGCCCCAGCACCAAATTGAGCAAGGGGCGAGGACAAGGCGAGCCCCCAGTGGGCCTCTAGTTGGGTTGGCTGACGACCCAATTGCCTTAACTCGTGTCCAAGACCATACTTCACACTCTCCCGTGGAACCCATCGATGGGTGGCAGCCGGTTGCGCCCCGGGTCGGCAGACGGCCTGGGGTCCGAAACGGGATTGAGTAAAGAAAGGTTTCTCATGGGTCGCCCCACAGCGGGCCGGACACCCTCGCCGGGATCGTCCGCTGGAAAAAGGTCCCCTTCGGGAGGGATCTCCAGGTCCCACTCGGATTACCCGTTACTAGCTCCATGAGCACGGTGTTCAAGCCAACTCGGTAAACACACGTCAGCTCACCCCCTCCAGGTTCCACACCTGCGGACGGGGCGTACACATGGGACAGACAGCGGCCACTCCATCCACAGATAATCTCATCAGAATGAGAACTTGGGACGGACGCCCTTCGCCTAGCTCCGGCGTAAAACCAGCCCCCTAAGGCAATGTCGAGCTACGACATAAAACTAGCGCTCAAGCACTGGAACCTTTCTAAAGGCATCTCAGCGCCCGCACCGACCAAGGCGACGTCGAGCTACAACGTAAAACTAGTGCTCGGGCACCGGAACCTTGCTAAAGGCATCTAGGCGCCCGCGCCGACCAAGGCGACGTCGAGCTACGACGAAAAACTAGCGCTCGGGCACTGAAACCTTGCTAAAGGCATCTGGGCTCCCGCGCCGACCAAGGCGACGTCGAGCTACGACGAAAAACTAGCGCTCGAGCACCAGAACCTTGCTAAAGGCATCTGGGCGCCCGCGCCGACCAAGGCACTCCCCCGATCGGCTCCCCGACTCACTCGGGGGCTCGGGGGCTACGCCCACCAGCTGCGCTCACACGCACCCGGTCGGGACCTACGTTCGAGCAACACCAGCAGTCCCTGAACTGCTTGGGTAGAGCCGGCCGACCGGGCCAGTCGGACCCATGGTCGGTCCGACTGATCCGTGATCGGTCGAAGGCATTTTTACTTGGTGGCAAGGACTCCGCTCTCTGTGTTTCCCCCAAGGTTACCAGCTCACCGACCTACGCTCGAGCAAACCCCTAGTGGTTCCTAAGAGCTACGGTCATCTAGCAAACGCTCACCACAAAGATGCAGAGAATAAGATCGGGAGGGGACGCCCCCCCGACCAACCATATATTACAACATAATTGTTCAAAAAACTAAAAAGTGCAGAAAAGAAAACATATAATAAAAGTTATGGGCGGCCGCCCCGGAAGCCCCCCTAGTAGAAGGCGTCACCGCGGGAGCTGTCGCTGCTCTCGGCGCTCGCGCTTGGGGGCTCCACTAGCAGCCGCCCCACTACCGCCTCCGCCGCCACCCGCACTCCGGCCCGCTCTAGGCCTGCGTCACCCTCGATCCCAGTGACCGTCGCCATCGGGTCAAAGGAGGCGTCACGGCTGGTGCAGCAGGCCAGCACGTACTCCACCGCTGAACGGCGGCTTCCCACCCCTCGCGAGAGGAGCACTCGTGAAGGGCACGGGGAAGGTCGGCGAGGGCCTCGGCCGCCTGGGTGAGGCCAAAGGTGTAGTACGCTGCAGTACGCTCCAGGGGCTCGTTCAGCCTCACCCCAGCGGCCTCAGGCTCCTGGCCATACCTTCGTAGGCTGAGCGTAGCATGGGGAGGAGGTTCTGGTGCGCTGACCGCAGCTCCTCGCGCACCATGGAAAGCTCCTCCTCAGCGGCCCGCGCCCGAGCATCCTGGGCCGCCGCCATTGTGGCTCGGGCGGCCAGGGAGGCTTGCACCCCGGCCAACGCGTCGGCCAGCCTGGCCGCCTGGGCCCCCATGGCGGAAGAGCCGCCCTGGTCAGGCGGAGGAGCGTGAGCGGCGGTGCCAGCGACGTCCGCCCCTCCCGCCCCGACCAAGGAGGATGGCGGGGGCGCTGTGGACGACAGGCATGGGCCCGAGCCGGAGGCGCTGAGACAAGGGAAAGGAGAATAGCCAGCGTCAACTAGAAGGAATGAAAACCATCCCGAACCCGAAGCTAAGTAATGAGAACTTACGCCAAATGGGGGGTCCCGAATGCGGAAGGCAGACGAGGGGAGGACGAGCCCCCCCTCGCCGCGTCGACGGAGGACCCGACGTCAGTACAAAACCTCCTGGGGTTTGGACCCCGTGGGTCTGCTACCGCCGGCCGCTTACCGGCCCTCCAGTCGCCACCAAGGTCGTGGCCTCTGCTCGACATCCTCTCTTCGAAACACTTTGAAGCGGAAGGGGAAGGCGAGGAACGCACCAGCACTTGGCAAGAGGACAAAGGCAATGAGCAAGTGTGACCCATTCCTGCATCCCCCACTCCGTATTTATGGGGGCGAGACGATGCGGTCTGGACAGGAGACGCTTTGAGCACAGCACCGCACGCGCCGTCGCTCCGCTACTCCTCACCCGGGGGAGACGCGATGGTCCCTTGCGATCCCCCCCGCGACGCATTGAATCACGACGAGACGGCAGGAAGCGAAGGGACGCTGCTCTGAGCGGGGCACCGCGCGACCCCCCAGCTTCAGCTCCTAAGCTGGACCAACCGCACCGCGAGCAGGTGGAAAAATGCCTAGTGGGTCGTTGCGGCTTTCGGATGACGGAGGGCCCGATGGTTCGCACCTGAGGCTCGGGCCAACCCACCAACCTGGACTAACACCGCCCCGGTGGGAAAACGGCCAGGGGGCAAAGACGAGTCGAGCCTCCGGAAGGCCACTGTAATTGGGCCAACGGACGACCCGTCGCCTCGACTCGCCTCCGAGACCATACTTCGAATCCTCCCGTGGTAACCCCCCGACCGACTCTCCGACCCGCTCGGGGACTGGGGGGCTACACCCACCGGGTGCGCTCGCGCTTACCCATTCGGAACGACCGATCGAGTACGTTCGCATGCACTCAGTCGGGCCCTGCTCTCCCAAAATAACCCCCCCACTGGCTCTCGGACCCGCTCGGGGGCTACACCCACCGGGTGCGCTCGCGCGCACCCGGTCGGGACGACCGATCGAGTACGTTCGCACGCACTCGGTCGGACCCTGCTCTCCCAAGGTAACCCCCTGACTGGCTATCTGACCCGCTCGAGGGCTCGGGGGCTACACCCACCGGGTGCGCTCGCGCACACCTGGTCGGAACGTCCGAATGAGTGTGCTCGCTCGCACTCGATCGAATTCTACCGAACAAAAGCAACCCCCGACCACTTCCGATGAACTCGCTCGGGGGCTCGAGGGCTACTGACGAGTACTCATACCATGGGTACCCCCAGCGGCCAGGGAAAGCAAGTGGGCCGCCCCAAGCCCAACATCAGCCAAAGGCTTCACTGGGCCACTGAGGATGGATCGTCCCCGACCAAACTGGCTGGGGGGCGGTCCGACCCCCATGGGTCGGACATCCCACAGAGCTCCGACCCGACTAGGGCAATCTCCGCCGAAGGTCAAGACGCCGGGCCCTCGTCAGTAGCTGGCCACCTGCCCTACAGACACGACGGCACGGAGCGACCGCACCAGGGTAGGTGGCTCCTTCCCAAGGTGGTAGGGAGGTTGCCAAAGTCAAGCTCCGGCCCTATCGCTCAATCGTACATAGTGGGAGGAAGCGCTCCCTCCCGAGGCAACACCAGGCCCGCACGCTACTACGTCAGCACCTGGCCAACACGCAGAGGTTAGGTACGCTGCTTCCCGGCGCGACAGAGCTCCATGCCGCTCGATGAGTCTACCAACCCGGCATGGGATGTACAGACTCCAAGGCATAGGATACCCCATCCTTTGCTTGTAAAAGTTCCCGTGTAACCTGCCCCCTCCGCCCATATAAAGGGAGGCATGACCCTCAGGGAGAGGGGGGCTTTTGGAGAGGTTTTTTCGAGGACTTTGACTTCTTCTTTTTCTAGCAAACAGCATTCATACCCACGCATACGCGACGCACTCAGAGCCGACCCTCGGCCCTCGCTTGTAACACCACACGATCATCTGCCCCCGAAAGCAATATAGATCCACCCCACAAACTGGAGTAGGGACGTTCAGCCCAAACCAGTATACATCTTGGACCCCCCTGAGTCTAACCATTCGAGGAGAGGGAGCGCACGACCCCTAGACGAAAAAATCATATTGCCGGTGCACGAAACACCGAAAAATATTACCTGGAGATTAACATAGCCTTGCTCCGTTATATGAGAAGCTTGTTGTGGTAAGACAACTTGAGGGGCTGTAGGAGCTCCAAGGTTTCTAATTAGATCTATTTGCTAAACTCAAAATTGTTCATGCTAGTTAGATGTAGGATGAAAATACTTACCCTTTTTTGAGGCTTTATGTGGATATGGTAAAACACCTGAAATATTGTGAGACAAAGGGAACCAACTAAATAGAAAAACAGGAACAAAAGCTGAGGGAAACCATAAACTATACATGTATTATGTGTTTGAGCCAACATATGCTTCAATATTTTTCCAATCATGATCAAACCTATTGTAGACAAGTAAAGAAATATAAAGAATGAGAATAGAGCCATTCCAGCTGACAGATGGGCTACTCTAGGCTAGGAGTATCCTTAAGGTACTAAAAAATTCCCTACAATGAATATATTATGTAATACGAACTAGACAATGAATGTCTAGCCAAAATCCTGATGTTAAAGCTAGGACCGTCTCGTTAATAAACCCGTCGATCTAGTGTATTACTATATCATGAATTAGATCAATAAAGATGGCTCAAAACTGCAGCGCCTCGAGGAACTTGTTACGCTCAGGGTCAGTCCAGCTCTCGCGTGACTTGGTGATGGTGTAGGGCTTCCTAACCCTCCTAGACCCCTCTAGCATCCTCCGCATTGGGTGGTCCCCCTTCCCTGGATCCCCACTCATGAGCATCGTGATCATGGACACCATGAGGTGAACCCTAGCTAGTGCTTCGAAGGGGAGTTGCAGTGAGGAACTCTAGCCAGTGCTTTTGGAATGGCTCACAAGGGTAATGAACCAAACAAACCCTATATAACCTAGTGGAGAGGTATATCACAATCGGTTTTGAGGTTAGAACCAATACGTGTACATCACAATCAGTTCTCAGGTTCTAACCTCGGAATCGCTTGTGATGTGTGTGTCATACATCACAATCAGTTCTGACATGATAACCGATTGTGATGATTCTCCACCATATTACACCCTAATCACATAATCATCTATCACAATCGATTTTTCCTGAAAAGTTGAAAACTGACTGAGATGAAGCAATAGTGTTGTACGGTACCATTCTATATACTACAAGAGAAGTGCTTATCTATGATGAAAATGTCGTGAAGTTGTGAATTTTCGTCATAAATGTTCTATCTTCTATGACGAGTTTTTAAAATTCGTCATGGATCATATCGTGCCCTCGGCCCATCGAATTTTAGTGACGAAACATAAAATTTCATCATAAAATAACAAAACAAACCGTCATAGGTAGTGGAAATCAAGTTGGGGTTCCTGGTCGCAGCGTGACATCATATGTATGTATTTTCTATGACAATATACTTTCATCAGGGATGCTTGTCCTGCGAATCGCTAGACACTAGAGGGCCCTTTGTCCAACGAGGTGTTGTTGGGCCCATATGTGGGTTACACCTAACACGTTTTCAGATGTGGTCCATGTGGGACCCATATTTGGGGTCCACAAGTTTGATTTTTTTGTGCTTTAAAAAAATAAAAAAGTTGCTGATCATAGACTCAGCTGGTAACCTCCAGCTTATGGGCTAAGTATTTTTCCATCAGGCTATGACTTGTTAGTGGTTGGATTAGAAAGTTATTTTTCTAATATGTAATCCTGTTAAGGACCGAGAAAAAATCCCCCAAAAAACTTGCAGTTGCGTCGCTCGAACTCGAGACCTCTCCAATACACCTGCATCGCCTTACCGTCGTGCTGATGGGCAACTATTGATTATGTTCTTCCTTTCTTGATATACGTAGATAGCAATGTTCCACCATACATAGGAATCGATACGTCTCCTGCATCGTCCCAGTCTCCCAGCCGGTCGGTCCGCTGGCCATCTGCACTTCACACGCTGCCGCGGGCTGCACTCCAATTCTCGACGCTGTCACACACCCTGTTGATCAGGCTCAGCCTCGCCGTCAGCATCGCTAAGGAAGAACATAGAAGCACTACTACTCATGGTCTAATTAATCAGCACGCATGCGTCTGGATCGTACGTACTGTGCATCTTGTACGCACGTCTACGTCATATGTAAACGTCCGCATGCTGTTCGGGGGATCTCTGCTAGAGCTTAGCTAGAAATAGCTCCTTTTCCTAATGCTTTTCCCAATTGCTCTCCACGTATCTGAGCATAGATCAACGGGCAAAAAATCTAAGAAATAGTTGATTGGATTACATTACTACAGAAGGGCTCATATTAGACACCTCATCACAGACGGTTTTATAAATTCATAGGCTGTGATGAGTCGAAGGAACATCACAGACGGTTGTAACTATGAACAGTCTGTGATGATTTGCTTATCACAGACGATTTTATCCACAGACAGTCTTTGATAAGGGTCCCCCACATCACAGACGGTTTTAATTTCAAACCGTCTGTGATCAGGACTGATATCACAGACGGTTTACTTATAAAACCGTCTGTGATGTGGGGGACCCTTATCACAGACTGATGGTGTATTAAACCGTCTGTGATAAGGACATCACCACAGACTGTTAATTTTTACAACCGTCTGTGATGTGTTCAACTTATACGTACTGCTGTTGTAAATTAGCATTCGTAGCGCGCTATATGTACGTTGGTCACTAACTAGCAAGCGCTGCTCGATCAATACGTAGCACCATGCATCCACAACCTTAATTAATTAAGTCCTAATCGATATGGCAAAATGCATGACAGAGGTAATTACAATACAAATATATATATATATTTATAAACTAGACAAATATATAATTCTTAACTAATTTCAATACAAATATATATTTTTATAGTGGTGGCAGTGATCACCGCCACCACTCGTCGTCGTCCTCGTCCTCCTCCTCATCGTCGTCCACTGGCCACTCGTAGTCGTCGTCGTCTTCGCCGCCGTCGGAGGAGGAGGAGGAGGTGGTGGTCCTGCTCCCGCGGCCCCACCGGCTGAAGGTCTCCTCTTCCTCGTCCTCATCCTCATCCTCCTCGTGCTCGTCGTCGTCCTCGTGCTCGTCCTCCTCCTCCTCCTTTGCCTCCTCCTCCTCGGGGGAATAATAGAGGTGGCCGCATGTTGGGCATTGCCCAGGGAATTGGGGGGGGAGGATCGCACTGGCATGGCGGCAAAGGGGGTGATGGAGGGGCGGAGGATGAGTCAGAGGACCCGGTGGGAGATGGAGGCAGAGCTACCATGGATGGAGAGTGATATGTGTGTGGAGAATGATCGAGTAGTAGTTCTGCGCCCGGTCTAGGAAGAATATATAGGCAGTGGAGAAGTTAATTGCGACCTGAGAAGATGAAGACGAAGTTAATTGCGATGAAGACGAAGAGTTTCTGATGGTTGGAAAGGCGCGTGCGCGGGAGACGATGAGACTCCCTTTGAATCTGTGCAGTCATCACAGACGGTTTTATTTTCAAAACCGTCTGCAAATCATATCATCACAGACGGTTTTTAATTTAAAACCGGCTGTAAATTATGTCATGACAGACGGTTGATAAAGGTAAACCGTTTGTAAATGTTTCCCTATCATAGACGGTTGTTGTAAATAACCGTCTGTGATGATGCTTAATAAGAGGCCCCCCGGCCCGATCGACCTCCTCTGTTATTTTAGGGTTTTCGAGCAATTTTTGATAGGCCGCCCCGACGCCCTGCTCCTCCGGCCATATCTAGCTATTTCCCCACGGTAATCTTATAACTTGTGGTTTAGGGTTAGAATAAATTATTGTGGCTGTGGGGTTACATTAATTCTCTGTGAGGATTCGGCATTAATTGTGAGATAGGTTGTGACAGTGTAGGAGAAAGCTGAATTTAGTTTGATATTGCATTCTTGTCAAATTCAATTACTTTGCATAGTGGCTGGACTCTGTGAGGATTCGGCATTGTGAGTTCAGTGTGATTGTAGATACTTACATTCTACGTTATCCAAGGTTCGTAATTGGTTCAAATTTGCAAGCTATGTAAGGAGAATATATCCATTTGTTCTTTGTCATTATTTAAGTATACTTAATTCATTATCTAACACATATTGTTATATACGTAGCGTAGATGGACCGAGAAAATTTGGATGTCTGGCCCGACAACCGTCACGAGTCTGAGTACATTAAAGTCGTCTCCGCTTTTATAAGAGCTGCAGAGGAAGATATGTTGAACAAGGGGGTGGAATTTATGTCTTGTCCATGCATTGACTGCGAGAATATGAGGATGTTTTGAAACACATCCCAAATCGAAGCACACTTGATTCTACGGGGTTTCAAAAGGGAGTATTCATGCTGGACCAGTCACGGTGAAGAGCAGATTATGCAGGCATCAATTAGTGAATGCATCGTCGACGAAGTCAATAATACACCGGATGATATCGACTGTACCTTCGATAAGGATATTTCTCCCGATGACAATCTGGATCAGATGCTACGGGATGTAGAAGGGAACCGTGATGGGCAGGAGTATGTAAAATTCCGGGGTTTGATGGATGATTCAGAGAGACCTTTGTTTCCGGTCTGCAAGTCCAAATATACAAGGTTGTCATGTGTGCTGGAACTGCTGAAATTAAAGGTAAGCAACGGTTGGTCCGACAAGAGTTTCACTGAGCTGTTGGGCCTGTTAGCGGACATACTTCCTGAGGGAAACAAGTTGCCGACGACCACCTACAAAGCCAAGAAGGTTCTTTGTCCCTTAGGATTGGAAGTAGAAAGAATAGCTGCCTGTCCGAACGATTGTATCCTGTACCGCAAAGAGTATGCAAACTTGCATATATGTCCGGTATGCAACGCATCCCAGTACAAGCGTAAAGATAGATTAGATGACCACGACGAGTGTATCGAGGCGAAGAAAGGACCTCCCGCTAAGGTGGTGTGGTATCTGCCTATAATCCCCCATCTGAAACGTTTGTTTTTGAACACAAAAGAGGCAAAACTACTTCGGTGGCACTTGGATGAGCGCAAAAATGATGAAATGATAAGGCACCCTGCTGATTCCACCCAGTGGAGAAACATTGATAGGAAGTTTGAAGAATTTGCATCGGATCCGAGAAATATAAGGTTCGGTTTGAGTACAGACGGAATGAATCCTTTCGGCAACATGAGCAGCCGTCATAGCACTTGGCATGTGAATCTCTGTATATACAATCTTCCTCCCTGGTTGTCCATGAAGCGGAAGTATATTTTTTTGTCTATACTCATCCAAGGCCCAAAGCAACCTGGAAACAATATTGATGTGTACCTAGCACCATTGGTGGATGAGGAAGAGTACAATCAGTTCGATGAGTTTCCTCCTATTGGTACTGGAATCATGGTCCAGGAAGACCCACCTGAGGAAGCTAGCTACACACGCGTTGATCATCGTGAAGGCCTAATTTTTGTACAAAATAAAAAGCAAGTGGCCGATTAATGATGAGATCCTTATTTATATTCCAACTGTATGTGTTCTTGTAATCAAATATGTTCGGGTCATAAGTAATGGGGTGTACATATGTATTACAATTAATCATAATTATAATTATGCTTGTTTTGCTTTTCGTCGGTCAAGTCATCACAGATGGTCATCACAGACGGTTCATTAAAAACCGTCTGTGCTATAGTGGTCATCACAGACGGTTCATAAATGAATCGTCTGTGATGACCACTATAGCACAGACGGTTTTTAATGAACCGTCTGTGATGACCACTATATCAAAGACGGTTTTTAATGAACCGTCTGTGATGACCAGCATATCAAAGACCGTTAAATATTGGACCGTCTGTGATATACTCATCTCATACGGTCGAATTATAAACTGTCTGTGATACCCCCACCCTAATATCAATACCTCCACCCTTGGCGGCAAACCATTTTTCGTTGGCGGAAAAACCCTACTTCCACTTGGCGACGGCTCCAAACCCCGGCCGTGCCGTCCCGACGCCCTGCCGCGCCGCTCCGCCTCGTCCTCCTCCTCTCCTCCGAGCCGCCGCCCTGACGCCCTGCCGATAGGCCACCGCCTCCTCCTCCTCCCACGGTAATCTTATAACCTGTGGTTTAGGGTTAGAATAAATTGTTGTGGCCGTGGGGTTACATTCTCTGTGAGGATTCGGCATTGTGAGATAGGTTGTGACAGTATAGGAGAAAGCTGAGTTTAGTTTGCTATTGCATTCGCGTCAAATTCAATTACTTAATTTGCATAGTGGCTGGACTGTGTGAGGATTCGGCATTGTGATTTGATAGGTTGAGAATAGGCAAATTGATTTGGGTCAGTTGAGAACTGAATTTAATATTTTGGTTACTGTCACAACAAGTCAATGATCACAAGTCCTAGTGGCGAGGAAGCTAAGGCTAACCTTTTGGTTAAGCAAGCCGATATCTGAGAGAAATAGTAATGAAGACCTCTTGAGTCTTATATTTATCCATTTGATTATATGGCCGAACACATGATTTCTAGTGCTTTACATGCCACAATATGTTGTATGTTAAAATTGGAAGATGAGCAATCATTTGTTGTATTGTTCATGCTGTTACATACTTCATTTGAGTAGCAATGTGTCCTCTTCATTGATGAAATTAACCTGATGAATATTTTGGTAATACCGCAATTACTTTCTCGTCCTCCGATCAACCACCTCGTCCTCCTCCTCTCCTATGATACCTAAAAAATGCTGATCTTACCTTTCTTTCCTCTTCCATGATACTGACCTTTCTTTCCTCTTCTATGACCCACTTGTCCTAGCCATGCTGATCTCAACTTTCTTTTCTCTTCTATGATCTTCACTGCAAGATGTCGACGTCTCCGCATTCTTCATCGCCGAATGGATCGGATGAGGCGCCCAACGTAGAAAAACAGAGGTGCGCTCCAAGAGGGCTTAGTAAAAGGCCGCACAGCCGAGATACCATTACTGCGGTCGATCCGCATGATGGGTCCCCTACCGCACCTGCTAAAGCCGCGCAAGCATTCTGTACATTGTGCGGGATCATTGGGCGTGAAAGGGTCCCCATAACGTATCCGTCTTGGAAGACACTAATTGATGAGGAGCGCGACAGCCTGGTGGTAGAAATTCTCGGGTCGTTCGAGCTCCCACAAGACTCCCTGAATGCACTGCGACGGTACGTGCTTCTAGTGGCTGGAAAGGCGTGGAAGAACTTCAAGAGCTGCCTCATCACTCATTACGTGAATAAGGAAATGAGTCCATTTCACAAGTATGGGTTCATCAGCGAAGACGTGTGGGAACAATTTGTTGAAATGAAGAAGACCGAAGAGTTCGTGAGCATAAGTACGGCGCACAAGGTTATCCAGTCAAAAAACACCCACCCCCATAGACTCGGCTCCACTGGGTACACGGGCAAGGTGAAGCAATGGACAAGGGAGGACAATGAGGCAATACAGAAGGAGGTCGCACCACCGTTTGCCTCGATATTGGACCCGCTCGCTCGAAACTGGGTAAGAGCGAGGTCACATCCCACGACTTCGGGCGAGATGTCATTTGCGAACGCCGCTGATGAGGAAGTGTCACAACGCTTACTGTCACTGAGCACGGAATCTTCCTAGGGCTCTTTTGCTCCAGACAGAGAGAACGATATACTCTCTGCGGCCTTGGGAAACAAGGAGCACCCGGGTCAGACCCGAGGCCTAGGTGTTTTCGTTCCCTGGAAAATGGGATTCCCACAGGACTCCGAGTCATACCAGAGTAGGAAGAGAAGCAAAGCAGAGCGTGAGGCACGGCTAGTAGCCATGATTGAGGAAAGGGTAAATGAAAAGTTTGAGGAAAGGATGAAAGCGCAATTAGAGATTCAGTTAAAATGCTTTGAGGAAAAGATGACACAAATGAACGCTGCAGATAGGCATGGACAGAATGTGGAAGGCCGAGAAGCATATGAACAAGTCAGCCCAACTGTAACATCCCAAAATTTTGCTTTTCTTAAATTCATGTGTGAATTGGCACTTTGGTGAATTTTTGGAAGTTTCTGGAATTTATTTGGATTTATTTGGAATTTATTTGAATTTATTCCATTTTGAAATAATTAAAGAATTTAACTTTGCAAATAAAATTTTGTTGGAAATATTTTATTTGAGTCCAAAATGTTCCAAAATATTTTCCAAATTTTTTCTGGAATTTTTCTGAGTCTTTTGCTATTTTTAATTAATTAAATGAATTTCTAGGAATTAATTGAATTATTTAATCGCTGGAAAATAGCGAGTAGGTTTGTACTGTTCCTCCGACCGAGCCCGAGTCAGACTTGAGTCCGAGTCCGACTCGAACCCAACCAAACCCTAACCGCGTGACCGTTGGATCTTGATCCAACGGCCACGATCGCGCCACATCACCCGGACCCAAGCCTGACCGAGCCAGCTAGCTTACCGAGTCGGACCCGAGTCCAACTCGCGTGACCGTTGGATCTTGATCCAATGGCTCACGATGAGCCACGTCACCCAGTCCGTGTCGCCGCCGGACTCCGCCGCCGCCCGTGCATGGGCCCTCGTTTTTCGCGCGTTTCACGGACGTCGAGGGGGTATTTAATGCGCTGCAACCGCTGCCGTGACGCTGACTTCCGTGCGCACCCGTAACCCTAGCTCACGCCGCCAGAGCCGCCGTGGTTGCGCCGCAATCACTCGCCGGAGTTGGAGGAGCATTCCGCCGCGTTCAATTGCAGTTTCCGCCGCCGTCCGCCGTCCTCCGCCATCGTTGAGCCCAGATCCGGAACCGCGGGGTCAAGCCGAGCCAGAGGAGACCACTCACTTCGTCGGAGGAGCCCCGCAACGCCGTCGCCGTGGTCGCCGTCTTCGTCTCCGGTGAACCAGCCCCGCCGCAAGCCATCGCCGGACCTCGAGCTCCACCAGCCGTGCGATCCAGATCCAAGGGTCCAGATCGTGCCACGTCACACCCCGGTGAGATCCCACGTGCTTTCCTCAGATCTAATTCCAACCGTTGGATCTAGATCCAACGGTTTAGATCGTGCCACGTAGCCCAAACTGCACCAAGCTAGAATAGATCTCAGCCGTTAGATCTAGATCGAACGGTTAGCGTTAACCCACATTGTATTCGTTACATTGGATCTTGACCGTCCGATCAAGATCGAACGGTCCAGATCAACGTAGTAGTTTCTTAACGCGTTAAGCCAGATCCAATCTGGGCCGTTGATTTTCAAATCAACGGCCGAGATCACTCCACGTGCCCGGGAGGCCGACCGTCGCGGTCAGCGCGGTCAGAGTCCGCGCGTGGAGCGTGTCTCTGACACGCGGGGCCCGCGTGTCAGTGGGGCTCACCGCCGCTGGCCTAGCCAATCGCACCATGGCGTCACGCCGGCGTCACGGTGAAACCCGGTATCGGCCGTCCTCGGCCGTGCGTGATGATGTCATCTTTGGCGTCATCCGAGAGGCCCGCTTTGTCGATGTGATGGCGTTAGTCGTGGACCGGCTCCAAGGTGGACCGAGCCACGCCCGTGCGCCGGGTCCATGGACCCCAGGCGACATGGCGACACCCGATTGATCCACGTGTCACGCTGACGCAATAAAAGAATTTCCGAAAAAGAAAATGATTTATTAATTCGAATAATTAATTTCAGAATTTGATTCAAACTTCAAACGGTTATAACTTTTGCATTTTAACTCCGATTTGAGTGTTTCAAATTTCTAAATTTGTATAAAATCGTGATCTACCTAATGTTGAATTTTATTTAATTTTTAGACTAATTTTTTCTCTGTAATATTATTTAATTGATTATTTAAACTTCAAAATGTTATAACTTTTGCGTTTCAACTCTGAATTTGACGATTCCAGTTTCTAAAAATTCATAAAATTATGCTCTCTGTTTAGGAACTTTATTTGGATGTTTGGATGCTTTTTGTCTACTGTTCATTTATTTATTGCTATTTGCACGCTTTACGAGTAGATGTTGAAGTGCCCGAACGCTTCGAAGGAGAAGTGTTGACTCAGGAGCCAGCTCAGGACCAAGAGCAAGTACTTTTTGAAGGCAAGTTGTGCTTTGACCATGTTGATCCCAATTTCAAATTAATTCGATTGAAACTATTGCATGCTAGTTTAACTAGAAAAATACTTTATTTAAATTTGGGAAAGCTAGTTAAATGCCAAATTGCTGTATGACACCTTGGTTATTTAAATATGTGCCATGACCCCTTGTCACCCTAGTTGTGGTTTACTAGTTGGACATTATTAAATTGCCAACATGGGAATTTAGACCGTTGTAGTATATTGCGTAGACCTGCTACGTGCTCATGACATGATTTTGGACAATCAAATGTTAATATTGACTTAATGATATATTGAACCTGTTTTGGAAAGGTATCATGTGATGTTGATGGCACGTGGTGCATGGTAATCAACTGGGGTTTGATAAATAGTTTTCGACCGGGGCATGTGGCAAGAATGATCGGGTGGGCAAGTTGTGGCACCGGGAACGTTGTGTTGGTTCTTCGGGTAGTCTTGCCCTGGTCACCCTAAGGACTTAACCTTGCAAGCCTTTGAACTGGGTCAAACGTGCAACCACATGTCTGTAATGGGACGGACCAAGTTGAATAAGTTGCTAATAACGTACCTATGGGACCTCAGGTTGTCAACTACACCCTTTGTTTAGTTGTACGGGGGAGCGTACCGGGGCTGCGGCCAGGTACCCATCTAATGGTGGCTTGACCTAAACTTCGCCTTCGCTAAGGGAAGGGTTAGTGTGCAACACCGGGGAGGACCACTTGTGCTGTTAGAAGTTTCTGAAAGACTTTGTTACGGACACTCGCCTTTGTGGTGTTTAACTTTATCTTGTGGGTAAAGTGCATAACCTCTGCAGAGTGTAAAATCTATTCGAATAGCCGTGTCCGCGGTATTGGACATCGCTCGGGGATTACAGTCAAGGGTTAGACTTTCTTGAAAATAACTTGGTCTTGAAAGGTTGGGTTTGGTTTAATAATGATGTTGATGGAATGGTGGATTAGAATCGGGAAAGATGTTTATTTATCTCCTGGGAAAGTTATTGATGCTATAACTGTTTCTACTGCTTTCGAATCTACTTATGATACTTGTTAAATGCTCTTTACTGCAAATAAACCTTGAGCCACTCCTTTGTATTAAGCCATGCATGTAGTATATTAGCTTCATTCTGTGCATGACTTGCTGAGTACCAAGTACTCACCCTTGCTGCATTACAACACCAGTTGAAGAAGAATCTACACCAGCTTTGGAGGAGGAGCTCCCAGAGGAACCGTCTAACTAGGGAGCGAGCCCAGTCAGTTGCCTGTGGTATACTGGATGGCGCCACGATGTTATCTTATTTTCCGCTGCTATTATTTCTCTTTTAATAAGTTTTGCCCTGCGAGGCGTATATTTGTAACTTGACCATAAGGTCGAGCAACCAGTTTGGTTAACTAATTAAAGTACCCTATTATTCGTTGAGTATGATTGTGATATTTGCCAATGTTGAGACTGTGTGCACTAGCGCGTTCCTGGACTAGTGCTGAATACACAGAGTGTCCGGATTTGCAGATTCGGGTCCCGACAGAGGTGGTATCAGAGCCATACTGACCGTAGGCTCACCCATAGTTAGAATGGTCATAGTGAGGATAAAACCTATTTTCTAAAGATAAAATTTGTCAAGATAATGAATGAATTCTCGACTTACCCCTTTTCTTCCTTGTTCATACCCCTTGCTGAGTTCTTTTCGTCTTCCACATTGGTTTTAAAATGTTGCGTTCTTACGCAAGTATCCTTTGACAGATGATGATGAAGAACAACTACGCCGAGTGTGAAGGAGGCTATGCTGCCGAGTTGTGGCGTATGCTTCAGTTTCTTGGAGGTTTTGAGAGGCCGCTCTACCGAGGGACTACACTTGTGCAAGCAGGACTGGTCACAGGATGGGACGTCCGGATCACAGTGTATGCCCGCCCTTTCCACTTCACCGCCAGGAGGTCTACCTTTGAGATGGGAATCCAGGAGGTGTCGCGTCGAGCAATGCAGCAGATCCCTCGCACTTACTCCAGGGAGTTGGAAGGCACAGTGTTCCATCACCTCCCACGCCGAGACAGCAGAGCTCAACGGAAGCCGATAGAAGATGAGGATGCCACCGTCACTCACTTAGCCAGATTCGTCGCCGCTCAGGAGGAGCTGATCGAAGACACAGTTCAGGAATTGAAGAAGGCTCGTGAGCAGGTCGAGGAGGAGAAGAAGCACTTAGAGAATGCCCGTGAGTATGTCGCTTATGCTGCGGAAAGGATTGCAGAGCTGGAGACTGCACTGTATGGCCAGGGTCCCGATCCAGTGTTGGAGTTGGAAGCTCCGAACCCAGAGGAGAACCCAGAAGAGGCGCCACCTGCACCCGCGCCACAGCCACAGCACCAGCCAGATCCAGAGTCAGAGGAAGACGCCACTTCGTCAACCACAGCTGCAGTTGTGGGGCATGGCGATTGTTTCGCGCCTATGCCGTCGCACCCCCACCCAGGCAGTGGAGGTTTTCTCGATGAGTGAGCGCAGGCGTTGAGGTTGAAACTCCTTCGCCGAGTCGCGTTATAGAATAAGAGTCATCCTTAGAGTCGATTTGGATTTTCATTGTTTGCTGAGTGTGCAGTATGTGTTGCAGGCCCTTAGGCATTATGAGCAACCATACCAAGTTATTATTTTTAAAGTTGGATTTTGAGTTACACTTTTCCCCTGCATAGTTTCCCTACTACTTGTCTATTCTTGCTTCCCTCTCATCTCTGAAACCTTGGAGCCATCGACAGATGGTGAACACCCGCGGAAACCTTGGAGGCAATGGGAGTGGTTCTCGCCCAGCTGGAAACCCCAATGATGGAGCACCTGCACCCCACCTAGCACCGCCAGTTGACATGCAGAACTTTGGAGCTTTTCTTGCTGCTCAGACTCAGTTGATGCATGCTATGATGCAACAGATGCAACACGTCACTGCTCAGGCCACTGCCAATCAAGTCAATCAGGGACAACGCCAGAATACAAGACTGTCAGAGTTCATGAGGACTCACCCACCCACTTTCTCCGGGAATGCCAATCCGTTGGAAGCCGATGATTGGTTAAGGTCAATTGAGAGGAAGCTACACATTGCTCAATGCATGGGAAATGAGAAGGTACTCTACGCTTCTCATCAGTTGGAAGGGACAGCCACCGAATGGTGGGAGAACTTCTGTGCCACGCAAGAGAACCCTCAAGATATCACTTGGGAGGAGTTTACAGCTGCGTTTCATTAGTATCATGTGCCAGAAGGAATCATGGACCTCAAGAAAGAGGAGTTCAGAGTACTGAAGCAAGGCAGCCAGCCAGTGGCCGAATACCTGAACAAGTTCACACAGCTTGCTCGCTATGCACCTGAGGATGTAGCGACAGATAAAGCTAGACAGTCTCGCTTTATGAAGGGAATTAACTCAGGACTACAGGTGGGACTGATCACCCACACCTTTCCAGATTTCCAAGAGTTGGTGAATAAAGCGCTTATTCTTGAGGACAAGCGCAAGGAGCTGGACGACAACAGGAAGCGAAGGATGCAACAGCAGGGATCGCGTCAGGGAGCACAGCAACTCTTGAGGGTTGCGCCAAATCAGTTTTTCAGATTCCAGCCACAGAATGCTACAAGGACACCGTCACCAGCACCAAGACCCATCAATCAGAACTATCAGACCCCAGCTTCAGCCAGAAACACCGCTTCAGGCAGTCAACAGGGGACAGTGAGACGCTGCTACAACTGCAACGAGCCAGGACACTTTGCCAACAGTTGCCCTAAGAAGACAGCAGGAGTGACCCCAGTTCGCTTCAATCTGGGATCCACACCAGCCAGGACGCCAGCACAGCCAGGAGCAGCACCCCAGACCGTGGTGAGAGGCCGAGTCAACCATGTCACCGCAGATGCACTGCAGAATGCCACGGACGTCGTACTGGGTAAGTTACTTGTTAACTCAGTACCTGCAACAGTTTTGTTTGATTCTGGAGCTTCGCATTCATTTGTTTCTCAAGGCTTTGCTGCTAAAAATGATTTGGAGATTGCAAGACTTAAATGCATGCTTTTAGTTCAAACCCCTGGTTCCGAACTCCGAACGAAAGTAGGATGTTCTGGGGTGAGAATACTAATAGATGGGATAGAGTTCCTAGCGAACCTTATATTGTTGGATACCCAAACCTTAGATGTTATTTTGGGAATGGATTAGTTATCCAAGCACAAGGCCGTATTAGATTATGGTCGAAGGATTATATCAGTTGAGAGCCCGTGTGGAAGAAAGGTAGAATTCCAAGCTACCGCCGTTAGAGATGGACAGTTGATGGTTAACAGCACCAAAGCAATCAGCATAGAAGATGTCTCAGTGGTGAATGAGTACCCAGATTTTTTTCCTGAAGATCTATCTGGTATGCCGCCAGACAGAGACATAGAGTTTGTGATAGAGCTTGTACCTGGTACAGCGCCGATAGCAAAGAGACCCTACCGGATGTCCACTAAAGAATTGGTAGAAATGAAGAAGCAACTTGAAGAGTTAATGGAGAAAGGATTCATCAGACCGAGTTCGTCGCCATGGGAAACGCCAGTTTTGTTTGTCAACAAGAAGGACGGAAGTTTCAGGATGTGTATTGACTACCGTGCACTCAATGAAGTCACCGTGAAGAATAAGTATCCGCTACCCAGGATCGATGATCTATTTGATCAGCTAAGAGGAGCCAGAGTTTTCTCCAAGATTGATCTGAGATCGGGATACCACTAGTTGAAGATCCGATCAGAAGATATCCCGAAGACCGCATTCTCGTCAAGATATGGACATTACGAGTTTACAGTTATGTCCTTTGGTCTGACGAATGCGCCAGCATATTTCATGAATATGATGAATAAGGTGTTCATGGAATATTTGGACAAGTTTGTTGTTGTGTTCATAGATGATATCTTAGTCTACTCCAAGACAGAGGATGAACATGCAGAGCACTTGAGGCGAGTTTTGGAAAAGCTAAGGGAACAGCAAATTTTCGCCAAGTTCAGCAAGTGTGACTTTTGGAAGGGCAAAGTGGAGTTCCTCGGATATGTAATGACCACAGAAGGAGTCGCCGTTGATCCAAGCAAGGTAGAAGCTGTGTTACATTGGGAACAGCCTAAGACCGTGATCCAGATCCGGAGTTTCCTTGGAATGGCAGGTTACTACCGCCGCTTCATTGAAGGCTTTTCGACAATTGCGAAACCTCTTACGCAATTGTTGAAAAAGGAGAAGAAGTTTGCATGGACGCCGGAGTGCGAGAAGGGTTTTCAAGAACTGAAGAAGCGATTGACATCAGCACCGGTGTTGGTTCTACCGGACGTCAATCAAAGTTTTGATATTTATTGTGACGCATCGCGCCAAGGACTTGGGTGTGTCTTTGATGCGAGCAGGAAGGTCGTAAACTATGCATCAAGGCAGTTGAGGCCGCATGAGGAGAATTATCCAACACATGACCTAGAGCTAGCAGCCGTAGTGCATGCTTTGAAGTTGTGGCGACACTACCTGATTGGAAACATATGTGAAGTATACATGAACCATAAGAGTCTTAAGTACATCTTCACCCAATCAGACCTGAACATGATGCAGAGGAGATGGTTAGAGTTGATCAAGGACTACAATGTTGGAATCCATTACCATCCCGGGAAGGCCAACGTAGTTGCCGATGCTCTGAGTCGGAAGAGCCATACCGTGAACATGTTGATAGCCACAAGTCAGGAGGAGCTATGTGAGGATTTCCAGAGAATGCAGATTGAAGTCGTACCAGAAGGATTCTTGGCAGCATTGGAAGTGAAGCCTACCCTGGAGGATCAGATCCGAGAAGGACAAAAGGATGATGACAAGATCCGCAAGATTAAGTCCAACATGGATGAAGGCAAGGCAGAGGACTTCAAGTTGGATGAGCAAGGCACGTTATGGATGAAGGGTCGCATTTGTGTGCCGAACAAGAAGGAGCTGAAGCAGTTGATTTTAGAAGAAGCCCGTGACTCAAAGTATTCTATTCATCCTGGAAGTGCCAAGATGTATCAGGATTTGAAAGAAAGATTCTGGTGGCCGAGCATGAAGTGTGAAGTTGCCGAGCATGTTCTTGTTGTCGACATATGCCGAAGAGTCAAGGCAATGCATCGAGACCAGCAGGATTGTTACTGGTAGTTGAAGATACCTGAGTGGAAATGGGAGGAAATCGGAATGGACTTCATTACCGGTTTGCCGAAAACTCAAAGAGGATATGACTCCATATGGGTTATAGTGGATCGCTTGACTAAAGTCGCCCATTTTATTCCAGTGAAGACCACTTATTCGGGAGATAAGTTAGCTGAATTGTATATGACCAGGATCGTCTGTTTGCACGGAGTGCCAAAGAAAATTGTATCGGACAGAGGTACCCAGTTTACCTCGAGGTTCTGGAATAAACTGCATGAAGCCATGGGAACCCGTTTGAACTTCAGTACAGCATATCATCCGCAGACAGATGGGCAAACCGAAAGAGTTAATCAGATTTTGGAAGATATGTTAAGAGCATGTGCATTGGCTTATGCTACCTCTTGGGATAAAAGTCTGTCGTACGCTGAGTTCAGCTACAATAATAGTTACCAAGCCAGTTTGCAAATGTCGCCATTTGAAGCACTATACGGTCGACCCTGTCGAACACCGTTGAATTGGAACGAGACAGGTGAACGCCGTGTCTTTGGTCCAGATATTCTCCAAGAAGCTGAACAACAGATTGCCATGATCAGGGAGAGATTGAAGATAGCTCAATCACGACAGAAGAGCTATGCTGACAACCGTCGCCGTGACCTGAGTTTTGAACCAGAAGATTTCGTGTATCTTAGGGTCACGCCACTCAGAGGAGTTAAGAGATTCCATGCCAAAGGAAAACTCGCGCCGAGATATGTTGGACCATTCAAGGTTCTCAGCCGCAGAGGTGAAGTTGCTTACCAGCTAGAGTTACCGCAATCACTAGCAGGAGTACATGACGTGTTCCACGTGTCCTAGCTGAAAAAGTGTCTCCAAGTACCTGAGGAACAGACACCGCTAGAGTCAATTGAGCTACAAGAGGATCTGACTTACAAGGAGCACCCCGTGAAGATTCTGGACACCATGGATCGAGAGACGAGAAACAAGTCAACCCGTTTCTGCAGAGTTCAATGGAGCAACCATGCGGAGAGCGAAGCAACTTGGGAGCGCGAAGAGGAATTGAAGAAAGAGTTTCTGAACCTATTTCTTTATAAAGCCCTGAATCTCGGCGATGAGATTCTGTAAAGGGGTGGAGGTTTGTAACATCCCAAAATTTTGCTTTTCTTAAATTCATGTGTGAATTGGCACTTTGGTGAATTTTTGGAATTTTCTGGAATTTATTTGGATTTATTTGGAATTTATTTGAATTTATTCCATTTTGAAATAATTAAAGAATTTAACTTTGCAAATAAAATTTTGTTGGAAATATTTTATTTGAGTCCAAAATGTTCCAAAATATTTTCCAGATTTTTTCTGGAATTTTTCTGAGTCTTTTGCTATTTTTAATGAATTAAATGAATTTCTGGGAATTAATTGAATTATTTAATCGCTGGAAAATAGCGAGTGGGTTTGTACTGTTCCTCCGACCGAGCCCGAGTCAGAATCAAGTCCGAGTCCGACTCGAACCCAACCGAACCCTAACCGCGTGACCGTTGGATCTTGATCCAACGGCCACGATCGCGCCATGTCACCCGGACCCAAGCCTGACCGAGCCAGCCAGCTCACCGAGTCGGACCCGAGTCCAACTCGTGTGACCGTTGGATCTTGATCCAATGGCTCACGTTGAGCCACATCACCCAGTCCGTGTCGTCGCCGGACTCCGCCGCCGCCCGTGCGTGGGCCCTCGTTTTCCGCGCGTTTCACGGACGTCGAGGGGGTATTTAATGCGCCGCCACCGCTGCCGTGACGCCGACTTCCGTGCGCACCCGTAGCCCTAGCTCACGCCGCCAGATCCAGCGTGGTTGCGCCGCAATCGCTCGCCGGAGTTGGAGGAGCGTTCCGCCGCGTTCAATTGCAGTTTCCGCCGCCGTCCGCCGTCCTCCGCCGCCGTTGAGCCCAGATCCAGAACCGTGGGGTCAAGCCGCGCTAGAGGAGACCACTCACTTCGCCGGAGGAGCCCCGCAACGCCGTCGCCGTGGTCGCCATCTTCGTCTCCGGTGAACCAGCCCCGCCGCAAGCCATCGCCGGACCTCGAGCTCCACCAGCTGTGCGATCCAGATCCAAGGGTCCAGATCGCGCCATGTCACACCCCGGTGAGATCCCACGTGCTTTCCTCAGATCTATTTCCAACCGTTGGATCTAGATCCAACGGTTTAGATCGTGCCACGTAGCCCAAACTGCACCAAGCTAGAATAGATCTCAGCCGTTAGATCTAGATCGAACGGTTAGCGTTAACCCATGTTGTATTCGTTACATTGGATCTTGACCGTCCGATCAAGATCGAACGGTCCTGATCAGCGGAGTAGTTTCTTAACGCATTAAGCCAGATCCAATCTGGGCCGTAGATCACTCCACGTGCCCGGGAGGCCGACCGTCGCGGTCAGCGCGGTCAGCGCCTGCGCGTGGAGCGTGTCTCTGACACGCGGTGCCCGCGTGTCAGTGGGGCCCAGCTGTCAGCGGCCCAGCCAACTGAACCATGAAGTCACACTGACGTCACGGTGGGGCCCAGCTGTCAGCCGTGCGTGATGACGTCACTGCTGACGTCATCCGAGGGGCCCACCTGTCAGTGTGACGCGTGAGTCGTGGACCGGGTCCACGATGGACCGAGCCGCGCCCGTGCGCCGGGTCCATGGACCCGAGGCGACGTGGCGACACCCGATTGGTCCACGTGTCACGCTGACGCAATAAAAGAATTTCCGAAAAAGAAAATGATTTATTAATTCGAATAATTGATTTCATAATTTGATTCAAACTTCAAACGCTTATAACTTTTGCATTTTAACTCCGATTTGAGTGTTTCAAATTTCTAAATTTGTATAAAAACGTGATCTACCTAATGTTGAATTTTATTTAATTTTTAAACTAAAGTTTTTCTCTGTAATATTATTTAATTGATTATTTAAACTTCAAAATGCTATAACTTTTGCGTTTCAACTCCGAATTTGACGATTCCAGTTTCTAAAAATTCATAAAATTATGCTCTCTCTGTTTATGAACTTTATTTGAATGTTTGGACACTTTTTGTCTACTGTTCATTTATTTATTGCTATTTGCACGCATTACGAGTAGACGTTGAAGTGCCCGAACGCTTCGAAGGAGAAGTGTTGACTCAGGAGCCAGCTCAGGACCAAGAGCAAGTACTTTTTGAAGGCAAGTTGTGCTTTGACCATGTTGATCCCAATTTCAAATTAATTCGATTGAAACTATTGCATGCTAGTTTAACTAGAAAAATACTTTATTTAAATTTGGGAAAACTAGTTAAATGCCAAATTGCTGTATGACACCTTGGTTATTTAAATATGTGCCATGACCCCTTGTCACCCTAGTTGTGGTTTACTAGTTGGACATTATTAAATTGCCAACATGGGAATTTAGACCGTTGTAGTATATTGCGTAGACCTGCTACGTGCTCATGACATGATTTTGGACAATCAAATGTTAATATTGACTTAATGATTTATTGAACCTGTTTTGGAAAGGTATCATGTGATGTTGATGGCACGTGGTGCATGGTAATCAACTGGGGTTTGATAAATAGTTTTCGATCGGGGCATGTGGCAAGAATGATTGGGTGGGCCAGTTGTGGCACCGGGAACGTTGTGTTGGTTCTTCGGGTAGTCTTGCCCTGGTCACCCTAAGGACTTAACCTTGCAAGCCTTTGAACTGGGTCAAACGTGCAACCACATGTCTGTAATGGGACGGACCTAGTTGAATAAGTTGCTAATAACGTACCTGTTGGACCTCAGGTTGTCAACTACACCCTTTGTGTAGTTGTACGGGGGAGTGTACCGGGGCTGCGGCCAGGTACCCATCTAACGGTGGCTTGACCTAAACTTCGCCTTCGCTAAGGGAAGGGTTAGTGTGCAACACCGGGGAGGACCACTTGTGCTGTTAGAAGTTTCCGAAAGACTTTGTTACGGACACTCGCCTTTGTGGTGTTTGACTGTATCTTGTGGGTAAAGTGCATAACCTCTGTAGAGTGTAAAATCTATTCGAATAGTCGTGTCCGCGGTATTGGACATCGCTCGGGGATTACAGTCAAGGGTTAGACTTTCTTGAAAATAACTTGGTCTTGAAAGGTTGGGTTTGGTTTAATAATGATGTTGATGGAATGGTGGATTAGAATCGGGAAAGATGTTTATTTATCTCCTGGAAAAGTTATTTATGCTATAACTGTTTCTACTGCTTTCGAATCTACTTATGATACTTGTTAAATGCTCTTTACTGCAAATAAACCTTGAGCCACTCTTTTGTATTAAGCCATGCATGTAGTATATTAGCTGCATTCTGTGCATGACTTGCTGAGTACCAAGTACTCACCCTTGCTGCATTACAACACCAGTTGAAGAAGAATCTACACCAGCTTTGGAGGTGGAGCTCCCAGAGGAACCGTCTAACTAGGGAGCGAGCCCAGTCAGTTGCCTGTGGTATACTGGATGGCGCCACGATGTTATCTTATTTTCCGCTGCTATTATTTCTCTTTTAATAAGTTTCGCCCTGCGAGGCGTATATTTGTAACTTGACCATAAGGTCGAGCAACCAGTTTGTTTAACTAATTAAAGTACCCTATTATTCGTTGAGTATGATTGTGATATTTGCCAATGTTGAGACTGTGTGCACTAGCGCGTTCTTGGACTAGTGCTGAATACACAGAGGGTCCGGATTTGCAGATTCGTGTCCCGACACCAACTAACCGTCCGAAAGTAGCAGGCTTCCTCTCGACGGATGTGGGACGGTCAGATTTCCTCCCGACGACACCAAGGTAATATACATGTTATTTCTGCAGTGCTTCTTAAATGGACCTGTTTTGTGTGTAGGCTAAGTAATTGTGTATCGTTATGTAGGAGGCCATGCTGTGCAATCTCAATCTCGAAGTGAGGCTTGGCGATGCCTCTATTCCTTTGCACGCTGCTTGGGGGCGCACGTCTCCATCCGTTGAAGGGCACTTGTGCTCGGTCGTTCCTTAACTTCGGGCTACGTGAAGGTTTATGTCGATGGTGTACATAAAATTTGCAAGGGCATCACGTTGGAGATGCCTCCAAACGACGAGATCGTGACAATAGGGGATGCCATCGACACATTCATCCAATGGCCAAAGAAGTCCATCTCCTTTGATGCCCGCCAAGCAACACTAACGATAGAAGCAATATGGAAGCCACATGGTGCGCCGGATCATATGCTAGCACCAGCAGAGCCCACCAATTTGCCTATGGTGTCCTATGAGCCACAGCCGCTCGCGTCGTCTCCCGTGAAGACGACATTTAGTAGACGACGAGGCAGCGATAAGGGCAAATCGAAAAAGAAGACCAACTCAGGCTTGTTGTAAATTCCGTTTGCCCCATTGCTGTGGCAATTTGAGCTGGGAAAGCCGTTCGTACTGAAGAGAACCCGACGACGCTTTCATTAACCTGCGTTAGATTGCAAGATTGGTGCATGTTACAGGCGACCAAGCCGCTGCCAGAACGGGCAACGAGCATCACGGTTCGCTTCAAGGAGCAACATTTCTTACACGAGAATTCAGGTGGCTGCTTCGTGGTTGGCTTCAATAACTTGTTCGATCTGTACAACCTCAACACCCTCGACGCTTCACTCATCAGATGCTGGACATTGTAAGTGTGAGCAATCACGGTATAGATTCATCTCGTACCGGTAAATGGCATATATATATGATCCTTGATTTTGTATATGTATGTAGATACATGATGATGGAGGCAAAAGCAAGGAATGAACCGGTGGGTTTCTTCGACCCACACATGGTGTCGAAGCAAACCATGGACCAAGATGTGCAATTCGTCCATGAGTACGTGGAAAAAGTAATGCTGGCTCATTGGGACAAAAACTACTTAATTTTACCCTACAGCCCGGGGTAAGTGCTTCATCCAGATGCTATACATGTTAATTTGTACTATATAACGCGGCTTGAATTTAGGTTCAATGACCATGGCAACATACCTGTGCAGGTTTCACTGGGTTATACTTGTAATTATAGCAAGACAGAACAAGGTAATTTACCTTGATTCCAGAAAGGGTGGCACCCACGACTTGGTGCCTATTAAAAATTTACTCGACACGTCATTCCGTATCTACAAAGCTCGCGGAGGGCCATGCAAGCGGGACACAACGAGGCTAAAGCATATTCATAACTTCGCGGTATCCGCTAGTACGCAATAATTAATCCTTCACGCAGTCCATAATGGAACCTTCGAACTAATTAATCTATTTATATTTTGGCAGTGCCACCAGCAGCCAATAGGCACTAACCTGTGTGGGTTCTACGTTTGCCACAACATGCAACTCCTCGTTGGTACAAAGAAGACCAATGACTTAGAGGTTTGTCAATCTTGAACCATGTGTTTCCACTTATTTATATTTTGTACACGCAAAAACTTTACTCTTCCCATTGGCAGAGGTGGCAATGTGCTGAACTTGCATTGGAACAGGCTGACCTGCTAAGTATTCGAGGACAACTCTGTGCCTTTTTGAATCGTGATGTCATTAATCCAACCGGCGAATTCCATGCAAACCAAGCTTGATGAGTTGTAAATTTGCAAGACTGTAGTTCTGAATTCAATTTGCAAGACTTCCATTTGTGTTTATTTCTGAAATTGATGCGGTGTACATTGTAATGTGGGATCAAAGTTGATTTATAAAATGGATGCGTTGTATGTTGTATTGCGTGCCCTGATCGAGTTCATTTCTGAAATGTATGTCATAATATTTATATTGGTCATGCTACACTTCACTTTGTTTCAGAGGGCATGGCTAGCATTTCCTGAGGCTAGCCAATTAACTGAAATTGTACAAAATCTAAAATTAACATCACAGACGGTTTTAAATAGAGCGATGCAGCGATAAACCATTTATCACGCAGGCGGTTATTATTATCAACGATGCATCATATGGATCATCACAGGCGGTTCTAAATAGAACGATGCAGCGATAAACCATTTATCACAGGCGGTTATTATTATCAGCGATGCATTATATGGATCATCACGCAGGCGGTTCAAAAGAGAACGATGCATGATATATCATCTTAACAGACGGTTCACAAACGAACCGTCTATAATATATGAATCATCACAGACGGTTATAACAACAAACCGTCGGTGATATATCCAACATCACAGACGGTTTTTTAAACAAACCGTCTGTGATATATCCAACATCACAGACGATTTTTGTAAACAAACCGTCTGTGATATATGAATCATTACAGACGGTTTTTGTATTTTAAACCGTCTGTAATGAGATTGTTCACAGACGCTCGGAAAACCGTCTGTGCTGACTAGAGAGTCATCGCTGACAGTCTGATACAGACGGTCGTAAAACCGTCTATCATGAGGCTTGCGAACCGTCTGTGATGAGGGATTGTATAGTAGTGTTAGATCATATGTACCTCACTAAATGACATCTATATTGCAACCACCTAGCCGTTTAGCCGTCAAAGAAAGAAAAAAAATTTGAGTGTAGTAGATGTAGGAGGAAACATTAATGCAAAAACTATATGTACTATTCATTTCCTTTAATTTTACGAAAGCTCACGATGTTCATATAGATTTACAATGTGAAACGACATTTCTCACGGAAATATACATATATTGCCAAACAGAGCTAGCTGCCGTACGTCGCTGCATGTCACTGTTGCACGTTGGACCCCGGAAATTATTGGAACAAGATTGCCAGCCCATGCAGACGTCGTCGTCCATTTAAGGGGGAAAAAAACTCACGCACATATATAAGTCAATGATCACGAAAAGGTTACTGGCAAGTGGTGACGTATTACTAACGAAATCTGTACTGGATCCGAGTGGTGACGTACAACTATCGGTGTCGATCGGTTCATGTTTAGAACTGCCACCGATAATGTTGTTTATGTTGAGTTTTAAATCAATACTGATAATTTTTTATTATCACTATCGGACATCTGTGTCGGTTTGAATACCGGCACTAATATCAATTTTGAACTGATACAGATGAGTTTATCTGTAGTAGTGATTCTCCTATCCAGAGGATGCTCAACGATACTCTCAGACCGTTCTATAACAATGCACTGTAAATCAAGTTCAGGGGATTAAAAGTTAAAGCCCGTCAACGTTGTACACTTCATTGTAGATAGCAGTATACTCCCTCCATTACATTCCAGAGGTTTCAAGGCTCCTTAAACCATCCAGGTGTCATCTCTGCGATTTTGCGAAAAAGCCCCTCCATTCCTTTAAATTACGGATAGGTCCCTGTAAAATTACAAAAAAATCCTTCACAATTTTTTGTGAGGGCAAAAAAAACTTTTCCGAATCGCGTTTAGGCCCCTTGCTCGTTACTTTACGGAAAAGGCCTCTAGTTAAATACGAATCGCGAACGAGCCATTTTCTACTTTTTCGAGATAGCAGTGAGGCTCAAAAATATAACAAACGGGCCCCCGTTTTTTACATCTGGGTCCTTTCTCTGTTTTTCTTGGAAAAAATATTTTCGTCAACAGAAATATGTGTACTTTTTTCAGCTCGATCTCTAATGTTTCTTGAGCCTCCAAAAATTTTGAAAATACATCTAGATCTATTTTTCCTCCGGAAAAAAAACGCGAGATTATTTTTCGTTCACGCGCGCGGCGTGCGCCGCGCTTATTAGCCTAGTAGTACCTACAACTGAGCTCAGATCGATGTGTATATATACACATGCAAGAAGCCGCATATCTATCCTTTATTAAAGATGGGAGGTTATCCGGAAGGAGAGCCTAGCCATGTGTTGCCGCGGCATTTTGCGAAAAAGTCCCTCCATTTTTTCGAATTACGGATAGGTACCTGTGAATTTACGAAGAGGTCCTTCACGATTTTTTGTGAGGGGAAGAAAATTTTTCCTGGACCGCGTTTGGGTCCCTCGCTCGCTACTTTATGAAAAAAGCCTCCCGTTAAATACAAATCGCAAGCGAACCCTTTTTTAATTTTTCGGGATAGCGGCGAGGTCCAAAAATATAATAACCAGGTCCCCGATTTTTACATCCAGGTACTTTCTCCGTTTTCCTAGGAAAAAAAATATTTTCGTCAAAAGAAATATGTTTACTTTTTTTCAACGCGATCTCTAATATTTCTCGAGCCTCCAAAATTTTTGAAAATTCATCTTATTGGCCTAATATATATTACATCTAATATGTGGGAAGGAATTGGAGGCCTCTCGGGCCATCCACCTTAACTCCATGCCTTTTTGCAAAAAAGCCTCTCAGCTTTCTCCAAATTATGAATAGGTCTCTATAAAATTACAAAAAAATCCTTAGCATTTTTTTATATTTTTCCCCAAACCTGTGAGGGTAAAAAGTGTTTTTTTTCTTCAAAATAGACCGTCAAATAGCGTTTAGGTCCCTCCTTCATTATTTTACGAAAAAAACTCCCGTTAAATACAAATATCGAACGAGCCATTTTCTAATTTGTTGGAGTAGCGCTTTGGTCCAAAAAAATAACAAACAGGTCCCTGCCCCTTAAGTCCAGGTCATTTCTCCGTTTTTCCTGAAAAAATTATTTTTGTCAACAGAAATATGTGTACAGCTCTTGTTTAGACTGTTTTTTTCAACTCGATCTCTAATATTTTTCGAAAGATGTATTATTATTCGGTGAACCCATAGAGTGTTAAACTCGACAAAACAAGGTTGACATCTCTAATATTTTTTGGAACATGTATTATTATCCCGTTAAACTCGATAAAAGAAGGTTGATCGGGTGATAATAGATTGCTAACCAAATTCGTCAAAAGAAATATGTGTACAACTCTATCTCTATATTTTTTTGTAACTCGATCTCTAATATTTTCCGAAAAAAGAAATAACAGAAATATGTGCATAGCTCGATCTCTAGACTTTTTTTCAACTCGATCTCTAATATTTTTCGAAACATGTATTATTACTTGTTGAACGCATAGAGTGTTAAACTCGACAAAAGAAGGTTGACATCTATAATATTTTTCCGAACATGTATTATTACCCGGTTAACACATAAAGTGTTAAACTCGACAAAAGAAGGTTGATCGGGTGATAATAGAGTGTTAACTAAATTCGTCATATGTATACAACTAGGGATGTGATCGGATCGGATACGGTCGAATATTGTCCTATTCATATCCGTTTTTTTTATCGAATACAGAATCGAATACGAATAGTATCGAGTACAGAATCGAATACGAATTATACAGGGTAATATCGGTTACGAATACAGATCGAATACGGATCGGAATCAACATGGATACGAATAATATTAGTCGGATATTTTAAAATCCAATTTCAATTTTTTTTCCAAAATCGGTCCAAATTTAAATTCAAAATTACAAAAGAAATATATTTGTACGTCTTTTTTTTTGCCTTTTTATCCCTAGTTTGTCATACATGTGACTGTGTGAGTAACAATGTACCCCATTGCAATAATTGAACCAAATGATTTGCAGCTGGCATATGCTGTTGGATCCTAAGTAGCCCTCCTGAAACGCCGCTTGCCAATTTCTGTACCACCTTTACCCAAATATCTCCAAATTAGCATCTAGCATACATGAACATATTATATCTTGTCATCGAATGCAGACCCCAGTCTCTGAAACAGTGAAACATATTAAATTGTTAATGTGTTATTCTGAAACGTGTTATTCGGATAATATCCGTATGTCATATTCGGATATTATCCGAACAAAAACTCGGATATTCCGTATCCATCGGATAATCAGTGTTCCATATCCGTATCCGTATCCATGTAAACTATCTGTATCCATATCCTTATCCGAGAAATCAACTGGATATCTGTGAAACTATCCAAATCATCATCCAAATCAATTCGGTCGGTCGGTCGGTCGGAAAATATCCGTACCAGTTCCATCCCTATATACAACTCTATCTCTATATATATTTTTAACTCGATCTATTATATTTTTTGGAAAAGAAGTATGTGTACAACTATGTCTCTATATTTTTTTTTCAACTCGATCTATAATATTTTTTGAAACATGTATTATTACCAGGTGAACGTATAGAGTGTTAAACTTGGCAAAAGAAGATCCTTTCTCCGTTTTTCCTGAGAAAAAACAGATTCGCCAAAAGAAAATATGCACAACTCTATCTCTATAATTTTTTTGTTAACTCGAAATTTAATATTTTTGGAACATGTATTATTTATTTTTTTCAAAAAGGCCCGTTGTTATACCAATTCGTCGACGGTTCCTACCTAGTGTATTTTTTCAAAAAAAAAATCGTGAGAACAAAATAAAAAAAGCTTAGATCCTCCTACTTTTTTTTAGAAAAAAAATAACTAAATCTGATTTGCACAATGCGGTATCACGTGCGACACTTCCTAGTAATATTGCAAGAAGGATTAATTAAACACCATGCATGTATGGCCCCCGTGGAAAGCATGACGCTGACCGGACGGGCGACGAAAGCACAATTCCATGGCACTTTTTTCACCGGAGAGGGGCCATGAACAGTGGCCCTTGGTGTGCCACCACCCAGCATGCACAACGCCACGTCGCTCCACTGTGCACTGCTCTGCATCCTTTTCACCCTTCTCTCCTGACGCAATTAACACTCTGCAACAGGATCCTGATAAGGGAAGGAGCCAGGTTATAGGTATAAAGGTGTACCACGCATGCATACTAGTTATATATAGTTTGTCGTTTCAATATCTTGCTGCGCGAGTTCACGAGCTACTCTATTTTGATCCCCTCCGTACATTCTGAACTCGAACTACATCCAGCCTCAACGTTACGTTAGAGAGTTATTTTGAGGATTCAATGTAATTAAAGTTTTCGTGTAACTACCGTGTAACCCTATTAAAAATGGTTTCAAATAATTCTGAAAAAATTATGGAAGTACATCTCAACTTACCCCATCTACATATAAAATTTTATGATCAAATTCACCCTATGCTAGAAGTTACAAAAAAAAAACAAATTTTAGGGTGCATTTAAACTATTCAAGTTTGTCAGAAATTTGTCTTTCTTGTAACTTCTAGCATAGGACGAATTTGATCATGAAATTTTATACGTAGATAGGGTAAGTTGAGATGTACATCCATGACTTTTTTCAAAAATTTTTGAAACTTTTTTTAATAGGGTTTCACGGTGGTTACACGAAAACTTTAATTGCACTGGATATGTTGCCCTATTTTGATCGATCACTTGAATATATTGAACTTGGACTGTATCCAATTCCTGCATTACACTATGCTCATCTTCTCGGTGATAATTTGAGCAATGCTCGAACAATTAGTGGTAAAAACTGGTAATAGCACTTAGGTACCGGCCGGCCACTAGGGGTGCAAACGGAGCGGATATTTCCCGACCGATCCGATACCGTATTCGAAAAAAATCCGTACCGATATTATCCGTATCGTATCCGAAAAATCCGATGTAATATGGGTTAGGATATGGGAAAAGCAATATCCGATCCGTATCCGAAAATCTCATGTAATATGGGTTAGGATATGGAAAGAGTAATATCCAATCCGATATCCGGTAAATATCCGACCCAATACCCGGTAAATATCCGACCCGATACCTGACGAATACCCATACCATGGGTACCTCCATCAGCCCGAGAGCGCGAGCGGGCTGATGTCCTACAAAAGCCCAGTTCTGGCAAAAGTTCGAGGGCCGCAAAGGTCTGGCCTGCCACCGATCAGAACCAGACCCAGGCGGCCGGCCGACCCCGACCTCCCAGGTCAAGGCACGTGGTCGGACGGCTCCACTAACACTCGAAGGGCCAACCGCTCTGTGTACGCGACGTCCTCTGACATCCGTACCAGGGTAGACAGCTCCTTCCCGAGGGTATCAGAGGGTCCGCCGAGAAGTCAAGCCCCTGTCCCGTCGCCTGACACGCCGCAGAGGGAGGCGCCCTCTCCCGAGGCCTAGCCAAGGTCAAGCACTGTGATGCCTTAGAGCGTCAGAGCGATTCTAGGGTTCCTTTTCCTGGTTTTGTTTCGGGAGAGGAATGAAGGATTTGTTGGGGGATGAAATAATTGAAGTTTATCCGGCGTATTAATATTAAATTTGGAGTTGTCGGGCTAGAAACAGTGGGCCGAGGAAAACTGGGCTGGCTGCGAATCCCCTCGCCACCTCTCTCTCTCTTTTCCCCTAGTGGGCCGGCCCACCATATAAAAGGGGTGTCACCCCCCAAAAGCCCTAAGGCCCCCCCCGTCCGTCCCGAGGAGCCCCACCACCCCTCCTCTTCCTCCCCTTGCGTGGTGGCTCAAGATCCACCGCGAAACGCGAAGGAGCAAGCGAGAAGAGGATCCGTGGAGGCGTGGAGGACGAGCAGATTTCCGTTTCGGGAATCATCGCGCGTTTTTCGTGGGTTCTCAAGGGATAACTCAAGGTAAAATTCCCAATCTTTTACCCCTGTTCTACCTAGGGATTAGGAGTGTATTAGATCTGGTGGTGAGTGATTTAGATGGATCTTGATGGGGGAGAAGGGTAGATGTTCACGTGGTGCTGTTTTTGGAAGGGGAGATTGTGCAGCGCGGATTGTTTCGCGTTTTACGTGGCATAGACGATTTTTCCTGAAAAAATGTATAACTAGAAAGTTGTAGATAACGTCGAGATCTAGCTTCTGTAATTTTTTCAGAATTTTTGGGGCGTCGGTCTGGGAGTTATCGCTGTTTCAAGATGACGGACAGAATCTGGAAACAGATTTTGTCCACTGTGTTGGACGTTTGTTTAGGCTTATTTAACAGTGGAATTGAAATTTGTGATCTTCATGAAAGTTATAGATCTCGTCAATATCTAGCTACTGTAATTTTTTTGTATTTTTATGATCTGTATAAAAAAATATACGAAATTGTGAAGAGAGGGTGCTGCTGTTTGACCCGGACAGATTGGGGTTTTGGCGCTTAAGAAGGAGCGGGGATTAGGAAGCGTGTGTTCGAGTTGTGTGATCATTTGTGATGTCGCTATGTACTGAAATAATACTTGTACAGGTGGTGCCCTTCTGGACGCAACTAGGTTCGTCATCCACGTTGGTAAAGGCAAGTGGAAGTAGCGGTCTTGCTAAACTATAACTCGCTATTTGTTTCGTCTTCAATATAAACCTTAATTGCAGCACACCTACATGGTTTAACTACTTGTTTATGAGATTACAATATCCTATCCTGCATTGTGATGTGGTTGTTTGGCTTTTGAATCATGAGTAAGAATGAAGAAAGATGTTGTTTGCAAGATGAATTGTGGAGCTATTCTATCTCAATGATGTTCGCATTCTATCCATGTTATTTGATGGTATGCAAGCATGTGAATTCAGAGTGGGAAGTTATGCATGTATTTATGCATGAAGCATTAACTGCATAATCATGCATTGGAAGTTTGTCGACGCTTACGTCTTGGCGCGATCAAGACGTACAACACCGTGTGTTCCCGAGAAGAAGGGCACGGTGAGGAGGATCATGGCATAAGCATGTGCACAATCATATGCATTTTACTGAGGTTGTGTGGACTCTATAATGTGGTATTGGACATGAGGAATTTGGTATGCTAGTTTTCTTGTGGTGTGTTATTCGTTAGAAGTTGTTCCGCTTCTTTGAGATTACCCAATCTCACCCTTGTTATTTTGTTGTTTTCGAGTAGTTCTCGCGAGTCGTAAGCTTGAAGGGTGGGCTTAGTAGCACAATCAACCCTCCGGGTCATCACGAATCACATGGACTAGTGCATTTAATAATTCATTAGCTTGCTGAAATTTTATTAATCATAGACCTGTTGATGTCCTCTTTGGAGCTGTTTACGTTTATGTTTGTTTTACGGTTGATTTAGACTTGTTATCTCTAGTATTGATGCTTTTATGTTATTCCTGTTTATAATGGTTATTATGAATCTTGTTGTCGCTTCCGTTTTGTCCTAATTTTAGGAGAGATCTTTGTCGAAATTTTCTTGTACGACAGTTTAGATTTGTAGGGTGTTACAGCTTGGTATCAGGCGAGTCAGTAGGTCCTTGGAATGTCTATTTTTAGTGTCATACTATAGGATACAACTAAAATGTGATGTGGAATAACTTAGAAACATGGCCTAGGTTTTAACTAAAATTTTGTCATAGGATAGCAACATTAAAACTTGTGAAAGTGGAATCACTCATTTAAAATTTGACACACATGGATGCCACAGTAGGAAAGGGTATGGGTATCGTTGCCTTATGCTTAAAGGTTGAATTTAAGCTTTGTTGTTGAATGCTACTTTTGATGATGTATAATGCTATATTTATGATAGATTTGATTGAGTTGCTTCATTTGTGATAAAGTGTGGTTGTGGTGCCGAAGGGTTTCGGTCACCTTTTGTTTGTAGTGAGGTGTGGTTTGACGGTGTGGCGGGTAGAGTCACCACCGAAGAACTATTAAACCCTGTAGGAAAGAGTACTTATCCATGTCTGTCGTAGATCGGGTAGTGACTGGAGTCAAATAGAAGAGGTTGGTGATGGATTCCTTGAATGTTCTTTACCGTCTTGACGGTCGGTTTTGGTTGGTTTTACGGGTATGTGGTTGGTTCGAAACCGAGGAAAATGCTTAGTTTTGAGCACTCGCTGATTTGTCCTTTTGGCGGTTTGTGGTTTTGTCTCCTTTGAGTGAAGACAACGAAGAAGAGTTCTACGTTGCGCGTCTTTTGATCACAATTTTGCTTTGGTACTTGATTTATTGTGATGGTATCGTCGTTGGGAGGAAATTTACGTGGTTGTTGTTTCCCGATTTTTTTAAAAAAGAAGGGGTTGGAGTTTCTCCTGTTGCAGATCAAGCTGGATGGAGCTAAGTTTGAATCTTTATCGGAAAATTTTAGTTGGACATTTGGTCTTCCCTTTTGCATCCGTCTTCCTTTGTGGAAAGTGTAGGTTTTGGATTTCTTGAAGAGTTTTGGCTACTATGATTGGACATTTGAGGGTCGAGCTCTCTTGCATTTATGTTTGGATTTTGCTTTTCTCCCTTGCACGAAAAGAAGAAATTTTTATCGTTGTTTGTTCTTGATCTAGAACTGTGTTTGTTTTTGAATGTTTGGGATTGCCTCCTGTTTGTCAAGGGTAGGTGACCCATGACGGTGTTTAGAAATTTTATGTCGTGTTACGTAGTATGTAACAATGTGGTTTATGGAATGATGTACTTCTAAGTTAATTTGTGAGTTGAATCAATTAAAATGTAATTGTTATCTTTAGCTTGAGATTAAATAATCTTCTAGTATTGTAGATTGCTCTATAAGCGATAATGATTGAATGTGTTAATGTGCATGCTTAGGATTTATTGCATTATTTTAATGTGCCCTTGACCATGGACAATGTTTAAAGCTTTAAATCTTGATGCGTAGTTAGAACATTACGATGATGTAAACTACTGTGAAGGTAATAGAAAATTAGTGGGTTATTTAGAGACATTTTAATATAAGGTCGGTAGAACAATTTAATTGTAATGGTGGACTACCAATATTGTTAAAGAAACCATCTTTGGTTGTTTAAAGATGTTCTAATTTAATCGTGTTGGCTAGTGACTTTAACTTGGAAATTGATTAGAGTTGATATTTATGACGTTGCAAACTATTAGTAGATTCGGAAGTATGCAGTTGCGTTCCAATAATGCTAGTATCGATATCAATTGGGAAGACATAAGTTTTTGCCATTGCCGTAAGAGCTTTGTGATGATTTCACCTATTCAGTTCACTTTAAAAAAAAAAGGCTGGAGTATGTCTTGGAGTGGCAATTTTGCTATAACCCGTGTATAGGGTAGCTAAAAAAAAATTAAAAAAAAATTTAAATTTAATTTAGCGTTGTTGTTATAAGAGCTTTGGATGGCTTAAATTATTCAATCTATTTTACATAGTTGGAGTATGTTGTGTAGTGACAGTTTGTCATAGCCTATGGATAGGGTAAATAAAAGCAATGTTGTTATTTTACAATTATGCCAATTATTGATATTGATGACTTAGTAGTGGTGGTAACTGATTAGATTAATTGTTGAAAACCTTTGTTAAAATGGTGGAAATTGTAACATGTTGTGATGGAGTGAACCAGGGATAGTTAGCATGACGCGTGATTTTGTCCTTAATAAATGTATGTTTTAAACTTCTATTTATGATTGGTGCCTTGTTGAGATAATATTTACTTGTTGAGTCATCTTTTAGGTGAATAAATTTCCATTGTCGAGATGTTGACGCATATGTGGTATGGAATTTATAGGTTCATCATCTTTGAAAGACTTGTTGAAGCACTTGCCTTTCAAATTTAGAATATGATGATATAGGTTAGGTCGCTCAGTGGGGATCTTGATGAGGTAGTGTTGGTTGGATGTGTTTTTGATAAGCACTGTGAACTTTATTTATAATTGTGGAAAAGGTAATAAGAGTAAGAATTTGTTGTGTAGTTGTTGTTAAATCCTGATGGGCCTTCTCAATGAGTAAATAGGGAATATTGAAATCTAAATGGTAAGGGTAGTGGAATGCTATAGATGGCGGGAGTTATGCTGAACTTATGTTTAAAAATTCATATGGATTGGTTTGTTTGTTTGATATTTGGGTTGAATACTTTCGGTCAAAGTATTCTTTGTGCTTTGTGTTTGAGTTTCCTAAACTTAGAATGATTACGCCAAATGTGGGTTAATTTGAGGCTTAAAACAAGGATAAAAGAATGATTAACCTTGAAGTAATTTGTGGAGATTTTGGAATGTTATTCTATTAAATATCGTCATTCATTCATCTTTGATAAGAAAACTAGCTTAAGTTATGAATGCGACATTTATGCTCAAGGATGTATGCTTTGACTGGTGTCCGTAGTTTTCAAGGTCGAGTTATCGGTTGCATTGTTGATCAAAAGAAGTAGCTAATCCAATGTAAGATTTGGAACTTCATGATCTGGAAATATTTGTATTTCTATTTTGGGCTAGAGTTGTGTTGTGGTGTGAGGTGCTTGACAGTTTTTGTTTAAGAGACGATTCTTCTGGTTGTGACATGAATGATATTCGTGGTTGAAACAATTTTTCTGTTGGGAAGTGAGTTTGGTTCCTTTTTAAGGAAAAAGAGATGGTGGTTGTGTGGAAGCATTTAATTCCTTGATCGGTTTTTTTTTTCGGAATGGCTTGGCCTTGGATAAAAGTGAGATGATTTGTTTTGGTAAAAGTGAAATGCATTTGCAGAAGACTTTCGCGGTGTTTCTCTTTTGAATAGAGCTTCTCCCCGAAGAATTTTTTTTTTTTGGTGGTTTTGGTTCTATGGAGTTCCTCTTCCAAGTTGAGTTCCCGTGTATGTGAATTTCAGCCCTTTGGTTTAAAGGTGGTGATTGTCGTTCGTTGTGTTAGTGAGAATTAAGATTTCTTTTACGTTCAAGCTTGGGGGTAAGAAAATGAATGTTTATGTTATGGTTGAGTATATTCAAGGATTGTACTCCTTGCCCTAGTCCTTAGGTGGAAGAATCTGGCGAAACCTTCTTACAAGGGAAAACTAGTGTGGAGTCATTTGATCGTAAGTAGTTTAAAAGTGAAGAGTAAAGGAAGGTTGTGTATGACTCAATTCAAACTTTTTTTGGAGAATTGTTTTCATTGATGTGTTCCTCGGTGGGGTTGCTTAATTTAGTAGTGGACAACTTGGAAGTTGCAGGTCATTACATTAAGTTTTTGGAACTTTTGTCGCTGGATTCGAGCGAGTTTGTGTCAACCGTAGTGATTGTGTTCGGTTGTTATTGTTTCATGGATTTACGGACCACAGTTTGCAAAGTAGGCTATCTCTGTCGTTGGTAAGGGTGGATATTGGTTCTTTTGTAAAAGATCAATCACTTGTAGGAGATAGGAGTTTGTGTTTGGGTTGATTTAGAGACTTACCTAGGCGTTGTGTCTCACATGGTTCGCGTCGTCTGATGCGATGAACTGTGGTAGAGGAGTTGAGATTGGAATGCGGAGTTTCGCGATCGGGTTGAAGAGAGAAGTGGGAGTTGAGATTCCAGATCGATGCAGATTCAACTAATAGGTGTTCTTTTTTTAATAGGGGAATAGTTCGTGTTAGTGTCCAATGAAAGATTTGTGGACCAATTAGTCTGAGCGGGATGCAACTTGGGAACTTGAGGACCAGATGCGGAAGAAGTATCCTACACTTTTTGAGGATGCTGAAGGTAAAGTGTTGATTACCAATTTGCCTTCCTTTTTTTTAAGGTTCCGTAGCAAAGAGGAGTAGATTCGGGGACGAATCCTTTTAAGGAGGGGAGAATGTGATGCCTTAGGCGTCGGAGGCGATTCTAGGGTTCCTTTTCTGGTTTTGTTTCGGGAGAGGAATGAAGGATTTGTTGGGGATGAAATAATTGAAGTTTATCCCGTATTAATATTAAATTTGGAGTTGTCGGGCTAGAAACAGTGGGCCGAGGAAAACCTGGGCCTGGGCTGCGAATCCCCTCCCCACCTCTCTCTCTTTTCCCCTAGTGGGCCGGCCCACCATATAAAAGGGGTGTCACCCCCCCAAAAGCCCTAGGGCACCCCCCTTCCTCCCCTAGCAGCCACACCACCCCTCCTCTTCCTCCCCTTGCGTGGTGGCTCAAGATCCACCGCGAAACGCAAAGGAGCAAGCGAGAAGAGGATCCGTGGAGGCGTGGAGGACGAGCAGATTTCCGTTTCGGGAATCATCGCGCGTTTTTCGTGGGTTCTCAAGGGATAACTCAAGGTAAAATTCCCAATCTTTTACCCCTGTTCTACCTAGGGATTAGGAGTGTATTAGATCTGGTGGTGAGTGATTTAGATGGATCTTGATGGGGGAGAAGGGTAGATGTTCACGTGGTGCTGTTTTTGGAAGGGGAGATTGTGCAGCGCGGATTGTTTCGCGTTTTACGTGGCATAGACGATTTTTCCTGAAAAAATGTATAACTAGAAAGTTGTAGATAACGTCGAGATCTAGCTTCTGTAATTTTTTCAGAATTTTTGGGGCGTCGGTCTGGGAGTTATCGCTGTTTCAAGATGACGGACAGAATCTGGAAACAGATTTTGTCCACTGTGTTGGACGTTTGTTTAGGCTTATTTAACAGTGGAATTGAAATTTGTGATCTTCATGAAAGTTATAGATCTCGTCAATATCTAGCTACTGTAATTTTTTTGTATTTTTATGATCTGTATAAAAAAATATACGAAATTGTGAAGAGAGGGTGCTGCTGTTTGACCCGGACAGATTGGGGTTTTTGGCGCTTAAGAAGGGAGCGGGGATTAGGAAGCGTGTGTTCGAGTTGTGTGATCATTTGTGATGTCGCTATGTACTGAAATAATACTTGTACAGGTGGTGCCCCTTCTGGACGCAACTAGGTTCGTCATCCACGTTGGTAAAGGCAAGTGGAAGTAGCGGTCTTGCTAAACTATAACTCGCTATTTGTTTCGTCTTCAATATAAACCTTAATTGCAGCACACCTACATGGTTTAACTACTTGTTTATGAGATTACAATATCCTATCCTGCATTGTGATGTGGTTGTTTGGCTTTTGAATCATGAGTAAGAATGAAGAAAGATGTTGTTTGCAAGATGAATTGTGGAGCTATTCTATCTCAATGATGTTCGCATTCTATCCATGTTATTTGATGGTATGCAAGCATGTGAATTCAGAGTGGGAAGTTATGCATGTATTTATGCATGAAGCATTAACTGCATAATCATGCATTGGAAGTTTGTCGGCGCCTTGACGGCGCGATCGTGCAGTACAACACCGTGTGTTCTGAGAAAGGGCACGGTGAGGAGGATCATGGCATAAGCATGTGCACAATCATATGCATTTTACTGAGGTTGTGTGGACTCTATAATGTGGTATTGGACATGAGGAATTTGGTATGCTAGTTTCTTTGTGGCTGTGTTATTCGTTAGAAGTTGTTCCGCTTCTTTGAGATTACCCAATCTCACCCCTTGTTATTTTGTTGTTTTCGAGTAGTTCTCGCGAGTCGTAAGCTTGAAGGGTGGGCTTAGTAGCACAATCAACCCTCCGGGTCATCACGAATCACATGGACTAGTGCATTTAATAATTCATTAGCTTGCTGAAATTTTATTAATCATAGACCTGTTGATGTCCTCTTTGGAGCTGTTTTACGTTTATGTTTGTTTTACGGTTGATTTAGACTTGTTATCTCTAGTATTGATGCTTTTATGTTATTCCTGTTTATAATGGTTATTATGAATCTTGTTGTCGCTTCCGTTTTGTCCTAATTTTAGGAGATCTTTGTCGAAATTTTCTTGTCTGACAGTTTAGATTTGTAAGTGTTACAAGCACCATTAAAACAACCCCGATCTTGTGCGTGTCTGAGACCGATATGTCATCTGACAGCCCGACCAAAGACCGCTCACGGGCTACCAACCTGCGTGGGGCGAGCGGAGGCTCGGACGACGAGGCAGAAAACCAGGACTCCTAGGTGTACTACACCCCTTCCTTTTTTCTCTCCAACTCCCACTTGTAACCCGCCGCCTCCGGATATATAAGGAGAGGCAGGGCCCCGGGGGGAGGAGAGCACGATCAGGAAAGTAAGAAAACTCACTGAGCACACAGGAGATCAAAGCGATCCCCTTGTCTCGTCTCAGTAACCTTCGGATCATTCCTTGAATTCCATACACCCCAACAAAGCCTGGCCGGAGTAAGGGGCGTTCAGCGAACCGATATAAACACCAGGCCTCTTGAGTCTACCATTCGGAGTGGGGCGCGCGACCCCTCCGACCATAAATTCGCATTGCCGGTGCACGAAACACCGACAGTTGGCGCGCCAGGTAGGGGGCATCGCGCGCCATCGCCGCATCTTCCTTCGGATTCCCATCTTCCTCCACGATGGCTTTTTCGCTGCATAGCGACTACGCCGTCGAGGGTGGATCCGCCGAGGCCTCGACTTCATCGTCACCGCGGCGAGAGCTTGTCCTCGTCCCGCCGCCCTCGAGACCGGCGCCCTCCACGAGCTTAGATGTGGTCGCCGACGTTCTCGGCAACCTCCGCCTCGAGACCCCGCCACGGGCCTCCTCGGCGGCCTCGTCGCGCGACGGCACCGCCTCCGACAACGCCACGCGCGACTCGCCACGAGCAAGGATCTCACCCTCCGCGAGTTCCCGGCTCGTGGCCATGGCTGGCTACGCGCCTACCTCCCTCCACGACCTACTGCGGGACTCCTCCAGCCACGGCTCCAGCTCCGACAGGGAGCACCCCCCGCGCCGGATGAACTCTCGAGAGTGCAATATGACGGGTGCGGCGGAACCGTCCTCCACCCCCGCTACCCTCGGGACCCTCCTCCCGCGCGACGAAGCGCGGCGGGAGGAATCCCAACGGGAAGGCGGCCAGCGCCACGGCGACGCCTCGCCGACCTCCGTCAGCGGCGCGAGGAGCTGGAGGCCCGAAAGGCCGAGCTCGACAAACTTCAGGCCGACCTAGAGCAATGACAGCCCGAGCCGCCACTCGTCCCTGGCACAAGCGCCCGCGCGCGCCAGGTGCATCAGCTGCTAGCTGAGGGGGCGGGCGATCTTCCGTTCTTCCCCCACGCCAACCAGAACATCGCTGCGGCGGCAATGCGCTCCAGCGGTTACTGAGCCAGCGGGCGAAGCCAAGGCTACCTACCAGAACCTCCGGGGACTGGTAGAACGTGCCGTCATTCAGCACGCCCAAGGCTCTGGCTCCCGACGGTCGGCGCCACCTCGGGCGCTGGGCCCTCCCCTCACCGGGTCGACAGAGCCCAGCCAAGACGGCCTCGCTCCGTGAGCTCCCCCAGGCATCATACACTCCGGTGCGCCACCGCCTGGGGGACAAGTATGACCTTCGCGCCACCCTCGAGGCGCGAAGGAGAGCTGTCGGCAGCGGCACCCTCGCCAGTCACCGATAGCGGACCCGCGCGAGCACCGTGACGAGGTCTGATGGCCGGGCCGCAGCGTTCTGTAGCGCCGTCCACAACGCCGGCTTCCCGACCAGGTTCCGGCCCCGACTAACATAGCCAAATACCACGGGGCCACCAACCCCGATGTCGGCTAGAAGACTACCGGCTCGCTGCCCGAGCGGGGAGCGACAGACGACTCCTTCATCATCGGTATCTCCCCATCTATCTCACGGACTCGGCTCGAGCCTGGCTCGAGTACCTCGCCATGAACACCATCGGCGGTGGGCCGACTGACGAGCCTTTTAGGTCGGGAATTTCCAGGAGCACATACAAGCATACAGCAACTCCTGAGACTGAAGAGCTGCAAGCGGCGGCCAGGAAACCCTTCGGGACTACATCCGCCGCTTCTCCCGGAAGTGCAACGAGCTCCCGACATCGTGACGCCGACGTCGTCGGCGTTCATCTGGCACCACGTCGAGGCCACAGTCCACAAGTTGGGGTGTGCGAAACCCCGGACCACCAAGGAGCTCCTCGACATCGCCACCAATCACGCCTCGTGAGAGGCCGTGGGGGCCATCTTCGAAAGGAAGGCGGCCCGCAAGGCACCCAGCCTCGAGGACAGCGCCCCTTCCGACCGTCCTGACAAAAGGAAGCGGAAGGGGAAGCAGGGCCGCGAAGGCTGAATGGTCGCCGCTGCCGACCAGGCACATAGCGGCAGGCCGTGAGACGCCCGACCGATTCGAGAAACTGATGGACAGTCCGTGCCCGAACCACGACTATCCCGTCAAACACAAGTATCGGGACTGCGAAGTCATGAAGCGGTTTCTCTCCGGGAACCCACCGACATCACGGGGTAAGGGGAAGAAGCGCGACCCGGCGCCTGACGCCGGGGCGAAGGGCGATGAGCCAGCCGACGAGTTCCCACAACTCGGTGGCTGCCTCATGATCTTCGGAGGGGCAGAGTGCTACGCCGACAAGCGACGGCTAAAACTCGCCCACCGAGAGGTTCACACGGCTACCCCGCCGTACCCTCCTACCTAAGGTGGTGAGTGCCCGATGCGCCTTCGATCGGACCGACCACCCGACCACATCCGCACCGGGGCGCTACCGCTCGTCGTCGACCCCATCGTGGGGACGGCGCTGACAAGGTGCTCATGGGCGGCGGCGGCGATCTCAACATCATGTATGTTGAGACCCTGGATGCCTTGGGGTCTCTCGCTCGCCCTCCGGCCGAGCAAGGCGCCTTTCCACGGCGTCGTCCCAGGCCAACAGGCCCACCCTCTCGGGCAGGTCGGCTTGCCCGTCACCTTTGGGAGCCCGGACAACTTCCGCACCGAGAGCCTCACTTTCGAGGTTGTGGACTTTCCCGGCTCCTACCACGCTATCTTGGGACGGCCATGCTACGCGAAGTTCATGGCGGTCCCCAACTACACCTATCTCAAGCTGAAGATGCCAGGGCCGCAGGGTGTCATCACCGTGGCCACGTCTTTTCAGCTCGCTTATAACTGCGAGCGGAGCAGTTGCGAGCTGGCCTCAGCGGTCGTCGCTTCCGCTGAGCTCGCCTAGCTCCAGGAGAAGGCCCCCGAATCTGCCCCCGACTCCGGCAAGTCGGGGCCAAGCTCCTTCAAGTCCATGGAGGACACGAAGGAAGTCACAGTTGATCCCGAAGATCCCGCCAAGACCGTACGAATCGGGGCCACCCTCACTGCCAAATAGGAAAGCGCGCTTGTCGACTTCCTCAGAAACAAGCGAGGCGTCTTCGGCAGGAGACCCTCGGATATGCCGGAGTTCGAAGGATGTCGCCGAGCATTCCACTGAACATCCGGCGGGATCGGACCGTCGCCCAACGCCTGCGCCGTTTCGACGAAGAAAAGCGTCGGGCCATTGGGGAAGAGATCGCCAAACTTTTGGCCGCCGGCTTTGTAAGGGAGGTACGTCACCCCGAGTGGCTCGCCAATCCCGTCCTTGTAAAGAAAAAGTCGGGGCAATGGAGAATGTGTGTTGACTACACGAGCCTCAACAAGGCCTTTCCAAAAGACCCATTCCCGTTACCTCGCATCGATCAGGTCGTGGACTCCACCGCCGGGTGCGAGTCCCTTTCTTTTTTAGATGCCTATTCGGGCTATCACCAGATTGCGATGAAGGAGTCCGACCAGCTCGCAACCTCCTTCATCACCCCGTACGGCTCGTACTGTTACGTCACGATGCCTTTTGGTCTGAAAAACGCAGGCGCCACATACCAGAGGTGTATGCAGGCGTATTTTTCAGACCAAATTGGCCGTAACATCGAAGCCTACGTCAACGACATCGTTGTCAAAACCAGGAAGGCCGATGCCCTCATCGCCGACCTGGAGGAGACTTTTGCGAACCTCCGACGGTTTCGCATAAAGCTCAACCCCGAGAAATGCGTCTTCGGGGTCCCCAAGGGCAAGCTGCTGGGATTCATCGTCTCCGAGCGTGGCATCGAAGCCAACCGTGATAAGATCTCCGCCATCACAAGGATGGGGCCAATCAACGATCTGAAGGGGGTCCAGAGGCTGATGGGGTGCCTCGCGGCACTAAGCCGCTTCGTATCCCGCCTCGGCGAGCGCGGGATGCCACTCTACAAGCTGATGAAGAAGTCCAGCGCCTGCTTTGGACCTGGCTCGAGGAAGCTCTCGGTCATTGAAAGCTTTCACGACCTGCGCCTCCGGTCTGGTCGCCCGGAGCCACGAGAGCCCTTGCTCCTCTACATCGCCGCCACGACTCAGTCGTCGCCACAAGGCGGCGCTCGTTAATGGAAGCGAGCGGAGGAAGGCAGCGTCTTCAAGGTGCAAAGACCGGTCTACTTAAATCGGCGAGGTACTCTCGAAACAAAGGTCCGATACCCCAAATCTGAAGGCTGCTTTGTACTCGGTGCTCATTACCAAGAGGAAGCTTCGCTCATTACTTGATCGACACCCCATCTCCGTGTTAACCTCCTCACCGCTCGGAGAAGTCGTCCACAACCGCGACATACCGGAAGAATCGCCAAGTGGGCTCGAGCTCAACGGCCTCGGCGTATCGTCGTCCAGGACGGCGGTCAAGTCGCAGGTCTTGGCGGACTTCGTCGCCCGTGGATCGAGGCGCAAGTCCTCGCGGTGGTCGAGGACCCGAGTCTTGGGCGATGTACTTGATGGATCCTACACCAGAACGGAGCGGCGCGAAGTCGTTATCATCTCCCCGCTCACGCAACAAGCTCCGATCGCCATCAAATGCGCTTCTTCGACGCCACCAACAATGTCGCGAAATCTGAAGCCCTCGTCAACGGCCTTGGATCGCCGCCCGACCTGGGCGCCGCGTCGGCTCTCGTTCACGGCGACTCTAAGTTGGTCGTCGACCAAGTGATAAAGCCACGAGCCCCGCGGCGCTCGGATGGCCGCCTCTTTACTGGAGGTCCATAAGCTCGAGGAAAAGTTTAAGGGTTTGAGCTCCATCATAATTCTGGCGCTTATAACAGTGGCCGACTCCTCGCCAACCTCGCCTCCGGAAAAGGGCCGGTGCCCCGGAATCTTAAGTCTCCGACCTCGTGAACCGTCAATCCGGTTGGACCCGAGTACCGAGGGCGCCACCGACCCCCAGAAGGCGGATGCTCCAGCCGATTTTTCGTCAGACGCTCACCCGCCCGGGTCGGATTCGAGCGTCCTGAACATCGAGACCGACTGGAGACAGCCCTTCGTCGATCAGTTGATAGACGGGTCGCTCCCTGCCGATACCACCGAGGCTCGGCGCCTCGCCCGGCGGGCCAAATCTTTTGTCCTGATCGACGACACCCTCTACAAAAGGAGCCCGTCCGGAATCCTTCAGAAGTGCATCCCGGCCGACCAAGGGAAGCACCTTCTGCTCGACATGCACCACGGGGTCTGCGGGCACCATGCCGCGCCGCGATCCCTGGTGGGGAAGGCCTTCCGACAAGGTTTCTACTGGCCGACCGCCGTAGCGAACGCGACGCAAATCGTTCGCACCTGCGAAGGATGCCAATTCTTCGCCAGGCAGACACACCTGCCTGCGCAAGCCCTGCAGACAATCCCCATCACGTGGCCCTTCGCGGTTTGGGGGCTCGATCTGGTCGGGCCCTTCAGGAAGGCGCCCGGGGGCTTCACTCACTTACTCGTCGCCGTAGACAAATTCACCAAACGGATAGAAGCCAAGCTGTTGGCGACGATCACATCGGCGAGCGGCGAGCTTCTTCCGCGACATTGTCTACCGCCGGTGCCCAACTCCATCATCACCGACAATGGGACGCCAATTCACGGGAAGGAGTTCCTCGAGTTACGTGGCGACTTCAATATCCGAGTCGATCAAGCGGCGATGGCGCACCCTCGCGCCAATGGCCAGGCCGAGCGGGCCAACGGCATGATCCTCCAAGGACTCAAGCCGCGAATCTTCAGTCGATTGAAGAAATCCGCGGGGCGATGGGCCGCCGAGCTGCCTCCCGTTCTCTGGAGCCTACGAACCACGCCCGACCGGTCGGCCAGGGTTCACGCCTTTTTCTTGGTATTGGGCGAGGCCGTCCTCCCGACCGACCTCGAGTACGGCGCGCCAAGAGTGCAGAACTACAACGGCGCACGGGGGCTGGAGGCACAGCAAGACGACCTCGACCAACTCGACGAGGCGCGAGACGTCGCGGTCTTACGGTCGGCCAAGTATCAGCAGGCGCTGCGCCGCTACCACGACCGACGGGTTCGCGGCCGGTCGTTCGAAGTCGGCGACTTAGTACTACGCCAAGTCCAGTCCGCGAAAGACAAGCACAAGCTCTCTCCGCCCTGGGAGGGCCCTTTTGCCATCGCAGAAATCCTTCGACCCGGCACCTTTTGTCTCAAAGACGCTGAAGGAAATCTCCTTGCAAACGCTTGGAACATAGAGAAGCTGAGAAGGTTCTATCCGTAGTCGGCCTCTCTCCTCTTTTGTACCATGCAAAAAAACGCTTGAGCAAAGAAAGCTGCAGCAGTCGGACGACCGACCAAGTGGTTTTTCTCTCTCTCGAACCTCTCTCGTTTTGTTGATCCGGAGCACTACGACCTCCGCCCCGAAAGCAAAGGTCCCGAAGCTGTCCTCTTTTGATCACATGCGAAAGAACGAGGGCCAGATCTCAACAAAAAAACAAGGAGCGAAAAGAGACGAAAAGAGAAACACGGTCACTTTATTCATATACATGAGGAACATCAGCCCAACCCAAAAAGGAACCACTCGCCAAGGTCCCTTTACTCGGCAAAGGCACGATACTCCTCCTTGTGTGCGTCCAGCCAGCCGAACGACGCGTGACGTCGATCAGTCACCGCCCGGATCAGCGGCGCCCTCACCTCCCACAGCCGGGGAATGCCCACAACGAGGATGCTTGGACTCGCCAGCGCATCACAAGACGGCTTCGGCCTCGACCTCCGCCACCACCCGCAGCCAGGCTTGCTCGTCGCCCACCTCCTCTCGAAGCTGTGTGTAGCGGTCCGCCATAGCATGCGAAGCAGGTTCGTTTGGTGGCAGTCTTGGCGAAGTAACAAGCGCTCTGGCGCCTCTCCTTTTATAGCCTGCGGCACGGAAGACGAAGCACCCCAAGTCGCCAGAAAGCGGAAGCCAAAGCGTCCAACACCAGTTCCGAAAAATCGGCACGATCCTCCAGGCGAGTTAATCCACCCTTATCCCCAAAACAAAAATCCCTTTCAAATTTATCGCGCGCTCGCCGCAGGCTCAAGCGGTGTGTGGCGACTGCACCCTCAGTCCCCACGCACCACTCGGGGGCTGCCTTACAACCTCAGGGGTCAGTGACCTGGATCGGTGACCCATAACCCGACCGGCCGGGCTTACAACCTCAGGGGTCAGTGACCTAGATCGGTGACCCATAACCCGACCGACCGGGCTATCTTCCTCATAGTAGCCTCTTCAAACCCAAAATGCTACAGCCCACGCCCCCGCGGTTACGGCTTCGAGGTAGCACTTTGCGGAAAAGGGAGGCTACTCGAGCAAGAGGCCAAGGCCGGCCGGGACCTTTCGATTTGGGTCAGCAGGCCAACCGAGCGAACGATCTACCTTAGTCCAGGTCAACCCCCGACCGACCAAGCAGTCTTCCTAGTGGTAATTTCCTCAAACCGAATGCTGCAGCCTACGCCTCCGCGGCTACGGCTCTCAAGTAGCATCTCGCAAAAAAAGGGGGGAATTGCCCGAGCAGAAGATAGCTTGATCGGTCAGGGTAGTCCGACTTAGGACATCGCTAAAGGGCACACGAAATCGCTGGCCTAGGCCGTATCTCGACCAACCGAGCCATCTTTCTCGGAGCGATTTCCACAACCCAAGTGCTGTGGCCTACGCCTCCGTGGCCACGGCCCCAAAGCGGCACTTGGTGGCAATAGGAAGTCCTCCGAACAAGAACCGGTGCCGATCGAAATACCCCGACTTAGGCCAGCGTCCCGACCGGCCAAGCGGCAACATCGCGGAGACGATCTAAGCAAGGCGATCCAGCGCCTCTCACACCTCTCCTCCACGAAGCAAGCGCTCTAGATCGCTTGTCTTATCCCGTGATTTCTTTAACTGTAATTGGCACAACACCTACGCTCTCAGGGCACCCCCGCGGGCCCTGTAGCTACGGTAGTAAGACTGTCCAAATCACAGAGGAAGCACGAGGTAGACAGGCAGAAGAACTTAAAGCGACCCGACAGGTCGGACTCGTTTGAAGCAATTATGTTCATTACATATAACTGCAAAACAAAAAAAACGAAGAAAACTAATCATCTCCCTCCCCCCGGTGGATGATATCCCGCGGTGAGATTCGGCGGGCAATTTCTTGGGCGCACGGGTCAACTCGGGCCATGAATGTCTCGATTTCCTCGTCGCTCCGATCAGCAGCAACGCCGCTCCCGACCGCCTCAAGATCGACACCGTCGTAGTAAGAAACGGTGTTAACCAGGGCTGACGAAGCACCAAGCACCGCCGCTTCCCGAACCGACGCCTCGACATGCCCCGAACCGCCCCAGAGACGGGCGATGGAGCTCGGGCCGAGTAAGCCCGAGCGATGCATAACCGGTTTGGCTGGCCGCCTGGAGGGCTGTCAGCTCGACCGTCGTATCGGCCGCACCCTTCTCCGCCGTCAGCTTGTCCACAAGGGCCGAGTCACGTGACTCGACCGCCGCGTCCCGCTGCTCCACCGTGTCGCTAAGGTCTTTTCGCAGCTCTACAAAAGACAAAAACAACATCAAAAGATGCCCGCTACGACAACGACCAAGAGGGAGGACTACTCACCGGCCACGGAGGCCTCCTTGGCGCGAAGCTCCTCCACGACCTTGGCACGCGCCTCTCGGTCGAATGCAAGCTCCCCCCGAGCAAGGTCTCGCTCGCCGCGCAGATGGTCGGCTTCTCTTCGGGCCGACTCAAGTTCTTCCCGAAACAGGGCGGCCTCCGCCCGAGCGGACTCCTCGGCACGAACCGCGGAGGTCTTGGCCCTTTCGGCCTCCGTCAGGGCCGACCTAGCCCTCTCTGCCTCATCGGTCAATGACTCCGTGAGCCGCTGAGCCTCCCGTAAGGCCTCGGCAACTTCCCCCAGCTACTGACCGGCCGCGGCGGCCTTCTCCTGCTCAGCGGCAAGCGCATTCCGGGCGTCGCGAAGTTCTCCCTCCACGATGCACCGCTGGCTGTGCAGACGCCGGAGGAAGCTTGACTTGTCCACCGCCCGGGATACCAAACGCTGCAAATAAGGTACCTGCCCGGTCAGTCTCCGTTTCTCGGTCGGAAAATCAAAGAAAGACAAATCCCCGTCAGTCTTACCGATCCGGCCGGGCGGGACTCCTGAGTGATGGACTTCATCGCCCTGGAGGAAGCATCAACGGCATGGATGAGGTCGACACGGATCTTCCCCATCTCCGCCTCCACCTCCTTCTGGCACCGCTCCAGGATGTTCCAATCCGTGCGTTCCGCCTCGTCGTCCAAGATGAACGCAGGCCCTCCGGACGGGCCGCGGCCGGGCCAGGTCAGCACGGCGGTCGGCGACCGCCCTATTCCGATTTCCCGCCCTACCGAAGCATCTGCGGCAGCCGGTTGCGCGCCCTCCTGCGGCACTCGGACTGCCGAAGCAGGCGGTCGCCCCGGCGGCGGGGGCGGAAGAACTCCTCCCGCCGGTGTCGCGAACGCCGCGAATCCTAGCGGTCCCCCCGGCGGCAGGACCACGCCGACTCCCCCGGTCGACAACGCGGGAGAAGGCAGGGGCGGCACGACTTCTCCCGCCAATGTTGCGGACGGCAGCGGTCCCACCGCCCCCTCCGGTGGCGACGGGACCTCACCGACCTCCCCGGACGACGGCGCGGGCGGGAGCACGCCCGGCAGGACTTCTTCCTGCACTGTCGCCACTGTCGCGGCCAGCAATGGCCCCGGTGCTCCCCCCTCCGGCGGCGGCACTCCGCCAACAGGCCCTGCCGCGGGGGACGCACCCGCGGGACCCCCGCTCCCGGCGACCGCTGCCACGGACCCCGCTGGCAGGGGCGGAAGTGTGCGGTCCCTCACCCCCGAGGTGGGGCTCAGCGCCCTTCCAACACTGGTGTGCCCCCTGCGTACAACGGTCGGTCAGGGATCGCGTGAAAGAAACACCGGAAAAAGCCGGACGGGGGACGCGCAGGGCACTAACCGGTAGGAGCGAACGACCAGCGCTTGTCGCGCCCTCTTCGCCGGGCCCCTGCGAGGGGGCGTGAGAGATCTCCGCCTCCTCAGGACGTACCCTGCGCCCGCGGCTTCGTCCCCGGAATCGCGGTCAACGATTCCGCGGTCGGAACCCGCGACGGAGCCGCCCGAGTCGCCCCCCGCACTCGGGCCCCCCTCACTCGACGACGACTCTTCGTCATCATCGCTCGGAGTCTCGTTGGAGACCTCCTCGCCGTGAGCGGCCCGGTCCACGCGCTCCTTCCTCTTCCGCATCCTCGCGGCTGCCTTGTTCGCCCTCTGCGCCCGGAGGACGGCGTCGCGCTGGTCCGTGACGAGGCGTGCCGCCGCTCTCGCCTCCTTTTCTCCCGGGAGCAAGGCCCGGGAGATCATGCCGCCAAGCCCCTGCGAAAACGCACTCGGGTAAGGGGGCGGGGGAGCGAGAGAAGAAAAAACCAGAAACCACCCAACATACCAAATTCTGCGGATTCTACGCCGAGAACGGGGCGGGTGCCTCGCCCACCGGCTCGGTATCGCCCACAAGGGAGACCACAGTCACGCGCGCAAGGACCTCCGACGCAGGAAGCTCCCGCTCCGACGACCTCGCGGGGTCGGACAGCCCGGTATACTCGAACATGGGGCCTTAGGGCCCTAAGGGGTTGGATGCGCCTCTCCATGAGCCGCATCGATGACCACCTTGCCGCTAGGCCCCGCCGCTTCAGGTCCTCGAGCTTTTAGGACTACCTCCACCTTCCTCTTGTCCTCGAATCGGGACCCCGTGTCCAGCGGGGACTCTGCCGGCCAGATTCCCACTGAAGGTCAGAACTGCTGTTGCCAAGGTTTGAGCGTAGAACCACTCATTTGTGCCACCCCGGTTCGGCGTCGGCAGCCTTCACGTCGATATAAAGCGGCCTATGGCCGGGCGCGATTGGATTGCCAGGGCACCGAGGAGACCGCGGCGTCCGACGGCGACCTCGCGAAGAAGAAATGGCGCCAGAGCCCCAATGGGGTTCGATCCCCGAAAGGCCTCGCCGCAGCGTGATGAAGACCGCGATATGGAGGACCCCGCTTGTTCGAGATGGTGTACTTCCCCCCGTAGAAGTACAGCAGCCCTCGGACGAACGGGTGGAGCGGGAGGCCAAATCCGCGCTCGTAGAAGGCAGCCAGCGAGACTATCTCCCCGTCTCCCACCTCCGGGACCTCGGTCCCGGCCGGCGGCGTCCGCCAGCCGGACTCGACTCGCGGAGGGAGAAACCCCTTCCTCTCCAGGCCGAGGAAGCGGTCGGCCGCGGACGAGTGCGGAACCAGCGACATCTCCGATGAAGGCAAAGAGGCGGGGCGCGGCGCAAGGACGCAGGAAGCCTTTTTTGTTCTCTCTCTCTCTCTCTCTCTTTTCCTTTTCCTTTGCAGAAAACACGAGCGGAAGTCTTCCTTCCCACGCCGCACTCACCCTCCTTTATAGGCGCTGGGCGGGAACAGACGCATCTTCGCGCCCAACCGACGTCTCCTCGCGCGAACCGACGCAGTCGCCGACCGTTCGCCTGCCACCTCGCCCACTACTCCGGTAACGCGCCGCAGCCCCTTTAAATTCCCACTGAGCATTAACTGCTTCGACATGACAGCCGCCTCGCGCGCCCGCCCTTCGCCCGCAACGGGCCAAGGCGACCGGAGAAAGGAGTGAAACGCCCATCGGCCGCCCGGCCACGGGGACGGTGGATCGCCTTCGGGCTCACACCCGAGGCCCGGCACCGTGTTGGGGTTACGAAGGCCAAGTCCGGCCGACCGGAACTAAAGCCGCCCCAGCACGTAAAACAGAGCGAGGGGCGGACCGGGGTGAGCTCTCAGTGAGCCTCCAGTTGGGTCGGCGGACGACCCAATCACCCTAAGCCGTATCCGGGACCATACCTCACACTCTCCCGCGGAGCTCATCCATGAGTAGCGGCCAGCCGCGCTCCGGGTCAGCGGACGACCCGGTAGCCCGACACGGGATCGAGTAAGGAAAGGTTCTCATGGAATGCCCACAGTGGGTCGGACGCCCGCGCCGGGAGTTACGTCCGCTTGGGAACGACCCCCCTCGAGGGGGATCGCCCAGATTCCACCCGGATTGCCCGTTTGTAGCTCGCGCGAGCACGGCGTTCAAACCGACGAAGGTAAACGCGCGTTCGCTCACATGACTCTAAAAGGTCCCATAAACATGGCCGATCAGAGTCCGACCGAGTAAACCCCCGACCGGCTCTTCGACCCGCTCGGGGGCTCAAAACTACACCTGCCGGTGCGCTCGCCACCGGGCCAGAGCACGCTGGTGCCCAGCCGATCGCGCCAAGCGTCGCCGACCCGGTCGGCGGCGCCTTCGACCGGGTAAACCCCCGACCGGCTCTTCGACCCGCTCGGGGGCTCGAAACTACACCCGGCGCTTCGCCACCGAGCCCTTTGCGGCGCAGCTGCCAGCCGATCGCACCAACCGAGCGTCGCCGACCCAGGTCACGGCCGCCGATCGGGTAAACCCCGACCGACTCTTCGACCGCTCGGGGCTCGGGAGCTACACCACCAGATGCGCTCGCCAAGCCACCGAGCCCGCTAGCGCAGACGCCAAATCGCGCCAACTGACCGTCGCCGACCTCCCGATCGGCGGCCGCATCAGACCCGCTAAACCCCCGACCGGCTCTTCGACCCGGGCGGGGGCTCGGGGGCTACTGACGAATACCCATACCATGGGTACCTCCATCAGCCCGAGAGCGCGAGCGGGTTGATGTCCTACAAAAGCCCAGTTCTGGCAAAAGTTCGAGGGCCGCAAAGGTCTGGCCTGCCACCGATCAGAACCAGACCCAGGCGGCCGGCCGACCCCGACCTCCCAGGTGAAGGCACGTGGTCGGACGGCTCCACTAACACTCGAAGGGCCAACCGCTCTGTGTACGCGACGTCCTCTGACATCCGTACCAGGGTAGACAGCTCCTTCCCGAGGGTATCAGAGGGTCCGCCGAGAAGTCAAGCCCCTGTCCCGTCGCCTGACACGCCGCAGAGGGAGGCGCCCTCTCCCGAGGCCTAGCCAAGGTCAAGCACCATTAAAACAACCGATGCTGACAGGCGTACAGACCAGTATGTCATCCTGACAACCCAGCCAAAGACCGCTCACCGCTGGGCTACCAACCCTGCGTGGGGCGGGCAGAGGTCGGACGACGAGACAGAAAACCAGACTCCTAGGTGTACTGCACCCCTTCCTTTTTTCTCTCCAACTCCCACTTGTAACCCGCCGCCTCCGGATATATAAGGAGAGGCAGGGCCCCGGGGGGAGGAGAGCACGATCAGGAAAGTAAGAAAACTCACTGAGCACACAGGAGATCAAACGATCCCCTTGTCTCGTCTGTAACCTTCGGATCATTCCTTGAATTCCATACACCCCAACAGCACGAACTGGAGTAGGGACGTTCAGCCCGAACCAGTATAAACACCAAGCCTCTTGAGTCGACCATTCGGGGAGTGGGAGCGCGCGACCCCCTCCGACCATAAATTCGCATTGCCGGTGCACGAAACACCGACAATACCCTTGCAATATTGTTCATAATGTGTGTATTTGAATTACAGTGCTTGCTAGCTGTATTTTAGATGTTGCATGTTAGTTATGTGCTATCTGATTAGGCAAGTTGTAATATAATGTGAAACATAGTGCTGTTGTGAGCCTGTGATATAATGTGAGCAAGTTGTAATATAATTGCATTACTTTCTAGAGCAAGCTCTTATAATTGCACTACAAAACACTTGATTGCAGTTGGATGTGCTACATCATATAAGTGCATAAGTTGATTGGAATTGTACTTGGTTGTATATTATTCTTATGTAGGGAATGCAACTATTATTGAATTTGAAACACTTACATGTCTTGAAAGTTATAGTAAAGTTTTGTATATGGTTGATTGATCCTAATATATGTGACATATATGATTTCTGCTTTCACGCATTATTCGACTAACTATTCATGACCGATACTAACCGTATCCGGAACGACCTGTATTTGCTCCGTATTCGTGACCGAAGTAATCCGTATTTGTATTCGAATCCGGCACTGTCCGTATCCGATTATGTATCCGAGAAAAAAATTGGAATAGGATACAGGATGAACAAAATCCGTCCGTATCCGCTCCGTTTGCACCCCTACCGGCCACGCAAGCATAATTTGATTCTAAGGACCGGTGGCTTCTTAACCCACAATTTAGTTGTTTTTTTTTATTCCAAACGGGGAAACACCTAGATTCGAACAGGATCACATGCAGTTGCTATTATAACTACAACTTAAGGAGTTGTGTGTGAGCCGTTGGATCGAAAAGCGACGTTTCAGATCGGTCCGAAGTACTGTAGCAAAAATACTACAGCAAAATACTGTAGCAAACAGATTTAGATGATTCAGATTGTTCAGTCGCTCGATCGGACAGGTCACACCTGTAGGGACTGCTTAAGTTACAGTTCCCACAGACTACAAATGATCTCTCTCCCCCGGATTCCATTATTATGAAGTACGGAAGATGTTCGTACAGCATTTCTATTGTTTTTTTTTCTAGAAAAGGCACCAAGGCTTAGGCTATTCCCAATGGGTAGTATCATACTCATTAATTAGATGCCACATAGGATTTTTTGCTGATGTGGCAAAGCAATAAATAGGAGGGAGAAGAAAGCTGTATCTTGAGCAAGATACTGCTTTGGCACGATATCTTAGGCTATGGCACAGAATCTAACGCATTGGGCCCACTTTCATAGACACAACATCACACCAATTAATTATTTTAACCATATAAGTATGACACTATGCATTGTAGAGAGTGTTTCTTCAATGCAGTATCATACTTTTCATCATATGTGGCATTCTTGGATATTGGAGTATGATACTTTGCACTGGGAATAGCCTTAGTGGGAAAAAGGCGCAGATGACGAGGAAAAGAAACGTAATCCACAGCATGCTAAGGCTATTCCCAGTGCATGGTATCATCCTCATTTAATGCTTGCCACACAGGATAAGTTGCTGATGTGGCATATGAGTTAAAGGGGAGAGAGAACAGTGCGATATCATCTTGGAGATACTGCTCTGGCTCTGTATCCAACACCTTGGTTTTTGGACGACACCGCACTGGGGTCGCTACGGTGTCTTCTCCACACGTTTTTTCCTTTGGCGCATCTTGGTTTACGCAGTAATTTAATAGACACATGCTGTTTTGGATACTGTAGCATGATACTATGCACTGGAGAGGGTGTTTCATCCAAACAGTATCATACTATGTATCCTACGTGGCTGTCTTGGATTTTGAAGTACGACACCGTCCACTAGGAATAGCCTAAGCTACACTAATTCAAAAGTCTATTACATCTGCAACAGCATAGGAATCACACCAAACCAACTTCTTGTATTTTCATCCTTTTTTGGGTTTTTCGGCCAACTCCTGATTGCAACTATCCAGACGTTGTCTCAACTTCTCCCACATAGTGTGAAATCATGTGCTGAAAAATTGGCTTTGAACTGATAAATTAACTTAGATTTGAATTTGCAAAATGTGTTTGTTCATGGGTTTTGACAATTGACAAGAAACAGTAAGTTTTGCCTTGGCGCCGGACCAATCCTAAAGAAAACAGTAAGTTTCCCATCTACGACGGACAAACTTTCTTGGTCCTTTGTAAACATGCTTTTTGACAACCTCTTTCTCCTATGTACAACGGACAAAGTTTTTGTGTCCGTCGTGAACATGATTTTGAGCGCATGAGCCAAACCCTATTTTCCAAGAATCCGAGTAAGCTACGCATGCGGCGGACAAAGTTTTGGGTCCTGGCTGAACGCTTTGAGGATTGATTTGCATGTACAACGGACAAAGTTTTTGGAGTCCGCGTTATTGAGCGTGTTTTCACCTAATGTTTTCTTCTTGAACTGAGAGTTTCACATGCAGCCGGGACAGAGATTTCTTGTCCGTGAATGGACTTTTTCTAGGGTTTTTATTTCTTGTCCGCTTGTGAACGTGTTTTGCTTTAGGATGTTTTGCAAGAATTGAAATGGTTTGATCTTGAGATTATGAAATTTGTGATGATTTCATGATGTGTGTTTTGAAGTGGACTTTATGCAATGCTCATGTGAGTAGTTGCATGGATTGACATTGAGTCAAGTCGTGGACTTGTGCTCGGATTTGTTTTGTGGTTTGTTCATGTGCGTGTATTGCTCAAGACGTATGTGGTCGATGATGGGACCGAACTAGGTTCATGGAGGAACCGGAGGTTCGGGACTAGGTTCAGGAGGAACTGAGGTCTTGGTGGTCAAGGATGTCATGCGGGACGTTACGGGCTAAGAGAATGGTGCACATGAAGAATGGTTAGTCACGCGTGAGAATGGCGAGGAGGTCATTCGGCGTGCAAAGTGTTAGTCACGTGAGTATGGCAGTGGCCATCTGGCGTGCAAAGTGTTAGTCCGCGTGAGTATGGTAGGGTTGCCATACAGCGTGCAGTAAGAGTTGTACTCGCCTGGTTGGGCCAAGTAGAGTTGAGTTGGATCACAGTTCCTTCTAGGAATAGGAATCGATTCTAACTCTTTATTGGGTTGGTGCTTTAAATAGGTGGGGGTCTCTGTTGAAAGGCACCAAGGAGAGCCGAGCGCATCAAGCTTTGAGCTTGGTTTTAGGGTTTGTACTCTTTTGATGAGAGTATTTTTAGACAAGAAATAAAGATCAATTCTTCCAAGATTTTGCGTATCTGATGAACCACGCCGCTCAGTATTTTACTGTTTTGGTTCTTGTTTGCATGCTTGTTCTAGTTCTAGATTGGTTTTTGTTCTCCAAGTTTTATCTTGATTTGATCCATCAAAAACCTCTCTAGGGTATTGATCTAGTGTTTCTCAAAGTCTAGTTGATCAATCTTTTGTCGTTCTTGTTTAATCTTGAAGTTTTGATTAGATTGATTCTCGTCAAGTTCTGGATCAGCAAGCTTGCGAAGCTCATAACTTTTGATCCGAAAGTCCGATCGAGCTGATTCTTTTTGGAGTTCGATTCGTATTGGAATCTAGTTTCTTGTGTCCAAATTTCAGATCGTTTCGACGGTTGGATCTCCGGAAATTTTTGTTTTACCAAACCTCTGTCATTCTGTTTTTGTCGAAAGCAGAGGCAATTATTTGGCCTGTTTTGGGGGTGAACTTTAATAGGTCAAGAATTTGGTTTTAGCTTCCGCACAATCATTCACCCCCTCTGATTGCTATATTCGTATACTTCGATCCTACAAGTGGTATCGAGCAAGGCTCTACTAATCCATCTTAACGGTGATTAGTAAGCGGTAAGTTATGGCAACAGAGAAATATCAACAAACCGCCAATCTTCGATGTACGAGACTTCCCCACTGGCGGATCCGGATGACTGCATATCTTCAAGCTCAAGGTAACGCGATTTGCGCCTAAAGGTAAAATTTAATTTAGCTTCCTTCTAATGATGATATTGATAAAATCGAGTTTGAAAAAGATGTTGAAAACAATAATAGAGCTAGAAACATATTGCTTCAAGGACTTGCTAGAAAAGAATTCGATAGAGTCTGTCATTTTACTCACGCTCATGAAATTTGGAAATCTCTTCAAGATTATCATGAGGGTCTTGACTCTAAAAGAAGCTAGGCAAGATCAATTTAAAAAGGAATATACTAGATTTTGAAATGAACTCGAGAATCTCTAGATGATTGTTTTGCTCGCTTTGAGAATCTTAAACAATCTTAGAGTGTAGATGTAAAGTACACGACTCTGAAAATGCTAGACATTTCCTATCATCTCTTGATCTTAAAATCTGGCAAATGAAAGTGGATCGCTTTTAGGGAAGCTCACAAGATGAGTGAAATGACTTTGGATAAACTTTATTCTAGTCTCAAGACTTTGAAATAGACATTGTTTCAAGAACTTCCAATGATAACTCTATGGCTCTTAATGCTAATTCTTCATATGATAATGCTACTAGTTCTTCATCATCATATTCCATTACGCCTTGAGTGCTCTTAGTGATGAACAAAGCTAGATCAAATACCCGGGAAGATACACTTGCTCTTCTTTTTCCAAGCGTGTCAATGCGTACATGAGATCAAGGGAGAGAAGAGGAGCCTCCATCCACTGCTACAATTGCGGCAAGGCAGGCACATCCGTGCTAAGCATTTCAAGAACAAAGATAGAGAGGAGAAGGAGCAAAGCAACTCCTCCAAGTCCTTCCACCAAGAGAGAGCAAGGATAAAAATAAACAACGAACAAAGAAGATGCTCAACAAAGTCTTCGAGGCAGTGGTAAAGCTTAGACTTAAGCGACATTGATGACTCAACGAAGATGAGAAAGCGAAGCAAGCAAGTTTGAATGAGAAGGATCTCACCGGACTATGCTTCATGGCAAAAGGAACACTAGTGATTCTAGTAACAACGACAGACCTCCAATGACTGGTGATGAGGTAATGCCTTCGTATGATGAGCTTTGTGAAGTTTTAGTCATATTGAGAAAATCTTTAAGAAAATCTTCACTCAAAAATAAAAGCTTAGAAAAAGATCTATCCATGCTAAAATCTGAAAACTTGATCTTAGAAATTCAAATTCTGAAAATATTTTGCGATACTTGCTTAGATCTCAAATTTGAAATTAAGTCACTAAAAGAGGAACATGTGATTAAACTAGAACAAGTTTATGCCGAACAATTGAAAAATGAAAAACTTGTGAAAAATATTGGTTGCTCTTGATAGTTTACTGATCAAATTGCTTGCTCTAAATGTTCTATTCTTGAGTTGAAATTAAAAGATGCAAATTGTAGAGTTACCCAATTAACAAATGACATGTTCACTCATGAAATTAACTCGTGTTCAAATTGCGAAACAGAAGCTAAATTGACACTCCTTGTGATAATTGTTTAACTCTTGCTAAGAAAGTTGATTACTTGCAAAATTCTTTGAACGTTTCACTGATGGCAAGAAAAACCTAAACATGATTTTGGATCAATCAAAAGTCAGCACTCAAAACAAAGGTTTAGGTTTTGATTCTTATGCTCATCATAAATCACATGCTCCCACTGTTGTCAAAACACTTGAAAGTGGAAAATTTGAAATTGTCAATGAGCCTAAGAAAACTGTCTTTAAATCTATTTGGTCTTTATCTTCTACTATGATGAATGCAAAATGTGCTTCTCATAAAGCAAAACATCATGTTAAGTACACTTGCACTCATTGTGGTAGAGATGGACATTTAGTAGACTTTTGCTTTAGACTAGCTAAACAACAAAAGAGAGAAAGGTTTAATGCTAGGTCTAATTTCAGAAAGGCACACTCTACTTCTCATTATGTGCCTAGGGTGAAACAAACACCTTTTGTTTCTAAAACACAAAAGGCAAATCTGCTTTTGTACATAAGAATACTCGTGTTGTGCCTATCAAGTTGTGCGTCGTGTGTCTCAAGATCGATTCCTAAACATCTTATTTCTAACCCCGATCGAGGCCTCGACAATTTTCGCTCTATGTAGGCCTCTCACGCGAGGAAGGAGAACATGTGGCTAGTGAATTTCGGATGCTCACTTCATATGTTCAGTGATAAGTTTTGGTTCTTCTTCACTCGTGCATCTCATGCTAAAAGTGTTGCCTTTGAAGATACTTCTTCCATACATTTCATAAAGGCACTAGTCCAAATAGTCTGTGCACAACAGCATATGTTCGGGGAGAGTGTCTTTGTTCATAAAGATTATGATAATGTCTTTGTTGAGGACGAGATAATTAGGAGGTTTACATGAGAGACTCTTCCACGTGCTTCACATCAACAAACGGTCAAGTGAATTTTCAGGTATCTCCATGGTACTCAAGATTTTGGCATTTGGCTTTTTGTTTCCTTATGCATTAGTTTAAGAGCTTATTCTGATGTTGACTTTGGAAGATGTTGAATTGATTTAGTTCGTACACCTCTTGAGTAATCCTCTTTCTTGAGCATTTGATATTGGATTTCACTTTCTTAGAGATCATGTTGAAAAAGAAAATATTGTGCTTCACCATGTGGATATCTTTGAACATCAATTGCCAGACATTTTCAAAACCTTTGTCTTCTTCGTTTTGCTTTTATTCGGGAGAACTTGGAATTGTTCATCCAATGGGATTGTTTTGAGGGGGAGTTTCTTTGCCAAGTTCTTTCACTTGATGAGCTCACTTTATCATATTTCTTTTATATGTTATGTAATTGAGCTAATATATGATAATCTAATTGTCTCACTTGAACTAAAAATGACATTGTGGAATTCCACTGGACTGATTACCTATAGCTAAATACTCTGTGATATCTTACTCTTCTAGGCTTGATATTGAATCCTCTTGACAAATTTGGGCTATATGAAGCAAGTGTGGTTTCAACTTTACTCTTTCATAAGACCTTTTAATCACTTTTGCATGTTTATAATCAAAGAAAAATGAAAAGAAAAGGGAATCAATAAAAAGGGGTTGTTAAAAGCAAAAAACCTCAAGTTATGTGCTTCGGGTGCTTTTCCTAAAAACATAAGATGTATGCTTCAAGCATGCCATTCCCTCAAAAGACAAGATGTATGCTTCAAGCATGCCACTCCAAGGAAATAAAAGAAGTATGCTTCAAGCATGCCACATGCAACGATTCGTTTAAAAGATTAAATTGGTCCACTAGATTGGAGTTGAAACTACTTGCTCGCCTGATTTGTTATTTGCTTCAACTTTGAGCCTTTGTTTTTCTTCTAAAGGTTTTGCTTAGTACTTGGCTATAGTTGACTGAATTGAGGTTGAGATGCATGTCATTCCCTAACTTGTTAAAATCACATCAAGATCGTGTATTTGGCATGTTATGTGATATATAAGGTTATATGATCGAATGAGCTAATCTTTTCCTATCTTGGCACTCCCTTGTTTCTCTTTGTCAAATCATTGTTTCAGGAAAAATTTTGAACCTGTTCTCTCTTTTACTCTTGATGAATCCATTGTCAAAGGGGGAGAAATTTGGGAATCATTGAAAAGTTTAAGGAAAAAGGGGGATAAGAAAAAGGGGGAGTTGTTGGGGAGTTGTTTTTGGAAATTTGAAAATTTTGGGAGAAGTTTGGAGAATTTTGGAATTTTTGGACACATTGCACATTCACACACATTTTCCTTCTCAGGGGGAGATTTTGTTTTGCATTTTGGTCAAAGAGGGATTTCTGTGTTTTCTTACTTTGGTCTTTGATCCTTTGGATTTCAAAATCTTTGGTAAAGTGAATGCCAAATGATCAATTCTAAGTGGTGTTGCCAATGTTTTCATCAAGGGGGAGATTGTGAAATCATGTGCTGAAAAATTGGCTTTGAACTGATAAATTAACTTAGATTTGAATTTGCAAAATGTGTTTGTTCATGGGTTTTGACAATTGACAAGAAACAAAGTAAGTTTTGCCTTGGCCGGACCAATCCTAAGAAAGCAAGAAGTTTCCCATCTCACGGACAAACTTTCTTGGTCCTTTGTAAACATGCTTTTGACAACCTCTTTCTCCTATGTACAACGGACAAAGTTTTTGTGTCCGTCGAACATGATTTTGAGCGCATGAGCCAAACCCTATTTTCCAAGAATCCAGTGAGAAGCTACGCATGTACGGCTGACAAAGTTTTTTGGGTCCGGCTGTGAACGGCTTTTTGAGGATTGATTTCGCATGTACAACGGACAAAGTTTTTGGGTCCGTTGTGAACGTGTTTTCACCGGAATGTTTTCTTCTTGAACCGAGTTTCACATGTGCAGCGGACAGAGATTTCTTGTCCGTCGTGAATGGACTTTTTCTAGGTTTTTATTTCTTGTCCGCTAGAACGTGTTTTGCTCGATTTAGGATGTTTTGCAAGAATTGAAATGGTTTGATCTTGAGATTATGAAATTTGTGATGATTTCATGATGTGTGTTTTGAAGTGGACTTTATGCAATGCTCATGTGAGTAGTTGCATGGATTGACATTGAGTCAAGTCGTGGACTTGTGCTCGGATTTGTTTTGTGGTTTGTTCATGTCACGGTATTGCTCGAAGACGAATGTGGTCGATGATGGGACCGAACTAGGTTCATGGAAGGCGAGGTTCGGGACTAGGTTCAGGAGGAACTGAGGTCTTGGTGGTCAAGGATGTCATGCGGGACGTTCGGGCTAAGAGAATGGTGCACATGAAGAATGGTTAGTCACGTGAGAATGGCAGGAGGTCATTCGGCGTGCAAAGTGTTAGTCACGTGAGTATGGCGGGTGGCCATACGCGTGCAAAGTGTTAGTCACGTGAGTATGGTAGGGGTTGCCATACAGCGTGCAAGAGTTGTACTCGGCCCGGTTGGGCCAAGTAGAGTTGAGTTGACACAGATTCCTTCTAGGGAATAGGAATCGTGATTCGAACTCTTTGTGGGTTGGTGCTTTAAATAGGTGGGGTCTCTGCTGAAAGGCACCAAGGAGAGAACTAGTAGCATCAAGCTTTGAGCTTGGTTTTAGGGTTTGTACTCTTTTGATGAGAGTATTTTTAGACAAAGAAATAAAGATCAATTCTTCCAAGATTTTATGCGTGCTCTACAAGAATCCACGTCGCTACAAGATTTTCTGTTTTGGTTCTTGTTTGCATGCTTGTTCTAGTTCTAGATTGGTTTTTGTTCTCAAGTTTTATCTTGATTTGATCCATCAAAAACCTCTCTAGGTATTGATCTAGTGTTTCTCAAAGTCTAGTTGATCAATCTTTTATGCGTTCTTGTTTAATCTTGAAGTTTTGATTAGATTGATTCTCGTCAAGTTCTGGATCAGCAAGCTTGCGAAGCTCATAACTTTTGATCCGAAAGTCCGATCGAGCTGATTCTTTTTGGGTTCGATTCGTATTGGAATCTAGTTTCTTGTGTCCAAATTTCAGATCGTTTCGACGGTTGGATCTCCGGAAATTCTTGTTTTACCAAACCTCTGTCATTCTGTTTTTGTCGAAAACGAGGCAATTATTTGGTTCTGTTTTGGGGTGAACTTTTAATAGGTCAAGAATTTGGTTTTAGCTTCCGCACAATCATTCACCCCCCCTCTGATTGCTATATTCGTATACTTCGATCCTACACATAGGTTCTAAAAATTGACAAAAATTATTTAAAAATCATAATTTTCAACTATACCGAGCCGGCTCCAGATTTGAAACTAATTGGTAAACTGATTCAGTTCAAATTCAAAAAATTCAAAAAATTTAGAAAAAATTCATAAAAAAGTGTTAAATTTTTTTTGAAAATTTGACAGTGCTAATGTCTTTGTTTATGCTTTTATGTTTTTTATTTTCTAGGGTATTAAATGAAGTCTATTATTTTTGAAATTTTTTTGTGACATCCTGAGGAATTTCATTTTCAGGTGATGACTAAACCTGTGTATTGTTCTAAAATTATGATAACGCTACTGTCTTTTTAGAATTGCTGTTTTGATTTTCAAGAAGCACTAAATGAATTCAAAAATGGTCAAAATTTCTTGTAAAATCCCAAATTTTAATAAAAGGGAAAAATAAAGTTTCAATATGTGAATTTACTTTTATCATGAATTTTTTGAATTTATTTATCTTTTTGGAGATTTTCTTTATTGAAAAGTCATTTAAATTGATTTAGTAAAAAGATAAAAGTAAAAAGGTAAAAGTAAATTTTGATAAAAATCTGTAAAAATATTATTAAATTATTTGAAATCTCTAGAAACTTTCTCCAGCAGTAAAAAAATGAGTGTGAACTCAATTAAATAATGAAATGATATCTAAATTAATGTGTTTTAACTACCATCAGCATAAAGAAAGATTTTTATAAAATTTTACTTAGCTTTCCTGTTGCCAAAATTTTTAATAAGCACTCACTAGATCAATTTTTACCAGTAGTAAAATTTTCAAAAATTAATAATTAAATATATTCACATTTTCAATCCAAAATTCTAAAAATCTATTTAAAAGATTTATTAGAAAATAATTACTCAAGTATTAAATATTAAATTTTCATTAAAGTTTTCCTAATCTATCACAAACCTTTTTAAAGTGTTTTAAAAATTATTAACTCAATTTGAACCCTCAAATAAATCTTTTACAGAAAACAAAATCTAGAGCAGTCACTTTTGTCATATTTATTAGAATTAATCTACCAGGAATTTTCAACTCAAATTTTTACTGAGTGCAGGAAACTTGCCCAGAACTTATGTAAAAAGTGTAAAAAAAATTATTATTGCAATTTATCCCCGCATTTCAATCATTATTTTTGACTGTCAAAGGAGGAAGACTTGAATTAATCCTTTTCTTTAACCGACATGTGGGGCACACCCATTAATGCACCCCACCGCTGGCGTACTCTCCTTAGACTATCTCCAGCAATTCCCCTTCGTTCCATTCCCTTCCCTATTCCCTTCCCTATATTCATTCCCTTTATTTCCTTTCATCTCCAACAGCATCCCCTCGAAGGGATTTCTCTCTGGGATTGGAGAGAGAATATGTTTCTAAAGGGATTCTCTCTCCGAATCCCTTCTGAAGGGAAGGCTGAAGGGAATCCGCTGGAGCACTTGGGATCTATTCGCGAAAGGATTGAGGGCTGAAGGGAATCCGCTGGAGATAGTCTTACCCGCTACCAGGTAGCCCCCCTCAGTTATGCCGGTCCCACGCATTAGCCACTTGATCACTCCTCTTTCTCAATAGCCATTGACATGTGGGCCCCATGGACCCACATGTCAACAGCGTCTCCCTCCTCACCTCGCTCTTTTCGCTCTCTCTCCCTGGCCGAATGTAGTGCCACCGCCTCAAAAATTTGTCACCTGCTGTTGCAATTTTGCGCAAGATCCGAGGCATCCATGCCATTTCTGATAAGCCGCTGCCATGGGAGCACCTCGCCCGTGCCTTGTATTGTATCACGGTAGAGACAGCTCGAAATCGTTTTTGACCAACCACCAGCCAAATCATGTGTTCAAAGCCTATAACAACCGCCTCATCCCTCTATTTAAGCAACGGCTTAGCCTCCTGTTTGCACCAAAATTCGGTATGTATTGGAATCGGTCTAAAAATAGAAGAAGTATCGTACAGAAAGGAATCGGTAATTGGCTCGGAAAAGGAATCCGTTTCTAAAAAAGGAAAGGAAATCGGATAAAAGGCCGATACGGATAAATACAGCGTATCCATGTACAACTCGGATCGGTCAGGCGTGTTATAAAAGGGGGAGGGCGCCAAGCGAAGAAAGAATCAATTCCAACAACTACTTTTTACAGCCTCTTTTACATTGCTTTAGCTTCATAGATTTCTTTGCAAGTCGACGGAATCAACATAGCTGCGCATCGCCGATTGTTGATTTTAGCCGATTTCACCCAGGTTTGATTTGCTTCGCTTTGTTGCGCATCGCCTTCCCGAAGCCGATTTTACCTTGTATCCGGATCAACTGTAACCGGTTGATCTAGTTATCTCCTAATCGGTTCTTGCCGACTAGTGAAAAGCCGATAGATCCTTGTTTATCGGCTTCGATCAAATTACAAACTCTACCTTGTCGATTTCAGGTCAAATCGACTGGCACGCTCTGCAAACCCGGTGTTTGTCTTGTGTGTTCGAGGCCTAAAACCCCCTTCACGTTTTTGGTGCGAACATATTTTATGCGCCGGTGGGACACGAAAAGAATGTCGTCAACCGACAAACCCGCAGTCACCGCCGATATCAACACTGACGCCATAATCGCGCCTCAGATGGCCGATTTAACCCCTGAGCAACGGAAAGAAATCGAAGATCGAAAGGCAGCTCTGGAGGAAATGATGCTACGATGCTTCCAGAAAACACGCCGTGGCGTTACTCAAAAGATTGCGCTCCCAAGCATCAATCCTATCGGAGATTCAACATCTGAATCGGTAAGCCGATACGCACCCGCTCAAGCTGATTTATCAAGTATGATCGAGCAATCTGTCCATCACGCATTGATTAACCAATCATCGGCTCTAGTATCTACTTTAAAGCCGATGATAGAAAATAGTGTGAAAACAATTGCTCAAGAATTAGCTGCGTCTGGAAGCCTGCTAGATCCACCACAAACCATCCCTATGTACCCAGTGTATTCCATAACACCCAACACCAACACAGTAAACGTGTCGGCTCAAGCACCTATCATGATGCCGGCTCAACCTACTGTTTTGAAACCAAGCATACAGAGAGATGGGTTCACACACTACCATGGGCACACGGATGGAGCCAAGAGGCGCATCAAATCAATCAAGTGCGCCCTCCAATAACATCAGGTTGTCGGCTTATCAGCCGATCGAAATGGGACAGGTTCCACAGTCACGAGGGGCCACAACCATGAAACAAGCACCATATAGGGTGGTACCATACGTCGAACCTTTCGCGCCCATACCCGATGCATTAGGTTTTAATCACAATTACGACGCAGCACCAAGACCTCCTGAGGTGCGAGTTGGACAAAGACCCGAGTTTGCACTCGGGGGGCAGGGCGCAAACAATGAGAATTGGCCGTGTCCGGCTGCACCACAAGCCGACAATGTTAATTGGGCAGAACAAATTGCCAATGTTTTGAGAGAACAGTTCGGTTTACAACCCAGAGGGAGAGTGATCGGCTACAGGAAGCCGTACCCCGATTACATAGACCGAATGCCGTACCCCCACAACTTTAGGATACCAGACTTTGCTAAATTCTCAGGGGATGATTCTATTACCACAATTGAGCATATCGGACGGTTCATGGCTCAATGTGAGGCGGCACAATCCGATGGGTTAAAAATTAGGTTGTTTCCTTTATCATTATCCGGCATCGCATTCACTTGGTTCACAAATCTACCACCTAATTCAGTTCATATATGGAACGATTTGAAAGCCGATTCCATGAGTACTTCTTTTAGAACTATGGAGCTTAGGATTTCTGATCTTAGTTCATCCGGCCATACTGGCGAATCGGTCTCTGATTATATCAAAAGATTTCGGGGCGTACGGAATAGGTGCTACAGTGTAACATTACCCGACGATCAATTGGCCGACCTAGCGTTCCAAGGGTTAATCCCTCCATTAAAAGAGAAGTTGTCAGGCCAGGAGTTCCCCGACTTAGGCCACCTACTACATCGCGTATCGGCACATGAAAGCCGATATGCAGAGAGCAAAGGGTTTAAAGATAGGTTTAGGACAAACGGCAATGAAAAGGCCAAAGTAAACATGGTAGATTACGATTCGGGCGACACCTCCGACGACGAAGCAGAAGTGAACATAGCCGAGTGGGCCAAAGGTTCCAAAAAACCACTCGTATGCTCTCTGTTTAGGCCGACAAAGAATAAAGCGGAAGTCAAGTACTCGTATGATGTGTCAAAGTGTGACAAGATATTTGATTTATTACTACAAGAAAAACTCATAAGGTTACCAGAAGGGCATATCATACCATCGGTCAAGAAATTAAAAGCGAAGGTATTGCAAATGGCATCATTCGTTCTCTCATAACACTAACGATTGCAATATTTTTCGACAACAGATCCAATCGGCCATCGCCGATGGCGAGTTAAAATTTGCGTAAGAATCGGCTATGCAGATAGATATGGGCCCTTTTCGTGTCAACATGGTTCAATGTTCACGAAAAGAAAAGAGGCTCATGGAAGAGGATAAGCCGACTAAGGGAATTGTATCACGAGGCGAGGCAGTAGATCACCATCGGTTCTATACAAATAGAAGCCGATAAAAATGGACAAAACTCAAGAACGGTGAAACCAAGAGGGGACTTAGAGGTCGGTAAATGGTATCGAATGAGAAGGCTCCAAGAAGAGCCGATTTCAAACCAAAGCCGACCTTCTCACAACTCCTGGGAAATATGAAAGGATAAGTCGAAGGTATAACCCTCAACACCACCAGGGTTTTCATCGATCGGGGCAAAGGAGGGACGAACGTCGGCGGCCAGATGTGCCACATCGGCCGATTACAGAAGAAGAGAAACATCGGCAATGTCCTTTTTGGCAGTTTTGCTGGGAGAGAGGGGTGACCTTACCAACGGTTGTATCTTGTCCTATGCAACACTCGTCTACATGTCGGCCAAACCAATCAGAAAAGACAAAGTTGTCCAGACCGATACACGATCGTCCAGAAGTAAGGAGCAGAAGGCCGATCTATGAAAGGTTGTCAACATCAGAACAAGGCGAATCCTCCCAAAATCAGGAATTATCGGCTAACGCAAGAAGGGTGGAATCGGCAAATAAATGGGCAATTTAGCTGGAAAGATAAGAAAGCCGATAGAACCCAAACCTAGATGGTGCCCTTCGGTCTCAAAGCAAGTCGCAACGCAGAAGGCTTCAGCGATTAAAAACACAAGAAGAAAGGGAAGCCGAAAGGAGAGTGAGAGGGATCGGACGTTTAATAAGTTAAGACCTGCACCGATTTTGAAAAAGGAGTGGAGAAAGAAGGAACAGATCGATAGTGATTCAGATCAATCGGTTCAATCCAGTTCTCCGATGATCCGAGATGATACGCCACCAATGGATATAAACATGGTATTCACTTTACTCGCCGAGTTCGTGAATCAAGAATCGGTGAAGAAGTGTTCGCCCAATTGTGCCTCGGAGCACCAGGCAGCGTGTTTGAAAAACCACAAGACATGCATCGGCATCTGAAACCATTGTATCTAAAAGGATACATTAATGGCCGACCAATATCCCGTATGTTGGTCGATGGCGGGGCAACGGTCAATCTGATGCCGTTAAGTACTTTCAGAAAGTTGGGAAAAGCCGACGAAGACTTAATCAAGACCAACATGGTGCTAAATGACTTCACCGGAGACCCAACTGAGGCTAAAGGCGTAATGGTGTCAGAACTGACAGTCGTTAATAAATATTTTCCGACTGCGTTTTTTGTTTTTGAAGCTAATGGCAATTACAATACTCCTTAGGCGGATCGATCCATGCTAATCGTTGTATACCATCAACTATGCACCGAAACCGTGCAAAGTGGAACGATGATACAGTAGAAGTCGTACCAGCCGACACATCGGCTCATATCGCCATGGCTAGCCCTGACACCAATTGGCCACACGAAGAGGCTGAATGCATATCAGGAAAAGCCTTGGACAATTGCGATTTTATCTGCGTTGAGAAATCAGGATTCAAGCCGATCAGCGTTAAACCCAATACGTTTGATCGGACAGACGAAGTGATAAGAAGATGGAGCGCAAGACAATAGCAAAACTGCAGGAAAAAGCAAGGAGCTATCGGCAGGAAGAATACGAAGAAGCTGTTGAAGATTTTGAAGAAGAAAGAAAGGGGTTAGGATTTACTTCTGCCGATTTGCTTGAAGAAATCGATATTGGGGAAGGGGATAGCAAAAGACCAACGTTTGTAAGTGCTAAATTAGAACCCAGTTATAAAGCAAAGTTGGTCGAAATACTCAAGGAGTATAAGGATTGCTTTGCGTGGGAGTATTATGAAATGCCAGGTTTAAGCCGACAGCTAGTTGAACATCGGCTACCTATAAAACCTGGATATCGGCCGTTCAAACAGTACCTAGGCGGTTTAACCCTCGTTGTATGGCGCTATAAAGGAAGAAGTAGGACGATTGCTAGAGGCGAAATTTATCCGGCCTTGCCGATACTGCGAGTGGGTCTCAAACATCGTCCCTGTGAAGAAGAAAACGGCAAACTTAGGGTATGTGTCGATTTTAGAGATTTGAACAAAGCTACGCCAAAGATTTGTACCCGATGCCCATAGCCGATATGCTTATCGATGCTGCATCTGGAAATAAAATCATAAGCTTTTTTGGACGGAACGCCGGATACAATCAGATATTCATGGCGGCCGATATACCCAAAGCGGCTTTCGGATGTCAGGGGCTTTAGGGCTATATGAATGGAAAGTTATGACCTTCGGTTTAAAAAATGCGGTGCTACTTATCAACGTGCTATGAACCATATTTTCCATGATTTGATCGGCAATCTTGTGAAATATACATTGACGACGTAGTGGTAAAATCCAAAGAAGGCGGCAACATTTAGCCGATCTGAGAAAAATGTTCGAAAGCACAAGGTTACATGGGTTAAAAATGAACCCTCTCAAATGTGCTTTCGGAGTATCGGCTGGACAATTTCTTGGGTTTACGGTGCATGAAGGAGGGATTGAAGTAAACCCAACCAAAGTGAAAGCCATAGCCGATACTAAACCACCGACAAGTAAAAAGGAGTTGCAGGTGTTGATTGGGAAAATCAATTACTTGCGACGTTTTATCTCAAATTTGTCAGGACGTATTCGGGCCTTCACACCGCTGCTGAAAATTAAAGATAACCAAGAGTTTAAGTGGGAAGCCGATCAGCAAAAGGCCTTCGACGACATAAAAGGTTATCTGATGAGTCCACCAGTATTGACCGCACCGAAACACGGTATACCTTTTAGACTATATATATATCGGCTGAAGGTGATTCGATTGGAGCAGTTTTAACACAAGAAGCCGATAGGAAGGAACAAGCAATATATTACTTAAGCCGACGTCTTCTAGATGCAGAAACCAGGTATCCCTTAGTAGAAAAATTATGCTTGTCATTGTACTTTGCTTGCACCAAGTTAAGACATTATATCTTTGGCGTCCAAATGCGTTATAATATGCAAAACCGATGTAGTTAAATACATATTATCGGCGCCCATCCTGCGTGGTCGGCTTGGTAAATGGGCATACGCCCTAACAGAGTTTGAGTTATCCTATGAATCGGCTAAATCTGTGAAAGGACAAGCTGTGGCCGATTTTATCACAGGGAGTGAAACATTAGTAGGAACAACTAGTGTAACTCCTTGGCAACTGTATTTTGATGGGTCTGTTTGCCAAGAAGGCGAAGGCATCGGTGTGATATTAGTTTCACCTAGAAAGCAGGAGTATGACTTCATGTATCGGCTAAATAGCCGATGTTCAAATAATCAAGCGTAATCTGAAGCATTACTAAGGGGTCTACAATCATTAGACAAAGATCGGAGTGAGAGACGTCGAAGCTTTTGGAGATTCGATGTTAATTGTACAGCAAGTCAGAGGAGAATACCGATGCAACGATGATGCACTAGCCCAGTACTTGCATCAATGCCTCCAGATCATCGAGACGTTTACCACATTTTCCATTGAACATATCCCCAGGGAAGCTAATGGCAAAGCAAATCAAATGGCACAATGTGCATCAGGTTACAAGATTGAAAGCCGACAGGAACCAATCGAGCTAAACGTTTGGCCGATTCTATGTGTCCATCCTGTCGACTGGAGAAAAGAAATACATGATTATTTGTCAGACCCATCTAAGCCGACTGAGCAGAAGGTCAGGCGTAAAGCACTCAAATATGTTCTACTGGAGGGGGTATTATACTTTCGGACCATGGAAGGCTTATTGCTAAGATGCCTGGGGATTGAAGAAGCCAAAATAGCAATGGGAGAAGTCCATGAAGGAATTTGTGGGTCACATCAATCGGCCCATAAAATGAAATGGATACTGAGACGAACGGGATATTTTTGGCCGGCAATGTTAGAAGACTGCTTCAAATACTACAAGGGGTGCCAAACATGCCAAAAGTTTGGTAACATACAGGCAGCGCCAGCATCGGCTTTACACCCTATCATCAAGCCTTGGCCGTTTAGGGGATGGGGTATAGACATAATCGGCCAAATATTTCCGTCATCCAGCAAAGGACATAAGTTCATCCTCGCAGCTACGGACTATTTCTCAAAATGGGTTGAGGCTGTACCACTCAAGAAGGTTACTAGCAGGGAGCTAATCGATTTCGTAAATGAACACATCATCCATCGGTTTGGGATTCCACAGACAATTACTACCGATCAAGGGACTGTGTTCATGTCTAACGAGTTCAAAGGTTTTTCGAAAAGTTTTGGGATAAAATTACTAAACTCTTCCCCTTATTACGCTCAGGCCAATGGGCAGGCCGAGTCATCAAACAAGACATTAATAAAATTAATAAAAAGAAAAATCGAAGAAAAACCAAGAAATTGGCATACAACGCTATCGGAAGCATTGTGGGCTTATCGGCTGTCCCAGCACGGATCAACTAAATTATCACCTTTTCAGTTGGTATATGGACAAGAAGCTGTTTTACCCGTAGAGATCAACATCGGCTCAGTAAGGCTATACGAGCAAGATAAGGTATCAGCAGATGAATACCAACGGGCGATGCTTGACAATCTAGATGATTTGGCTGAACTAAGGTTGATCACGCTAGATCGGCTTAAAAGGAATAAGGAGAGGGTTGCCAGATCGTATAATAAAAAGGTGATTTTTAAGTCATTTAATCAAGCCGATTTGGTGTGGAAAACCGTGTTGCCGATCGGGTCTAAAGATAATCGATTCGGCAAATGGTCTCCAACATGGGAAGGACCTTATAAGATCAATCGACCGATTGACGGAAATTCATATATATTGGAAACCTTAGACGGGTTCGTCCTACCTAAGGCAATCAATGGGAAATATCTAAAGGCGTATTACCCAAGCATATGGGTCGGGTCATAACTACATAAAGAAGAACAGTAAAGATCGATTACAAGAACACATGCATATAAAATCGATCCTACAGCCGACCAAGTCAGTCAAACATTCAACCACCACAGTTTACAAAACAATCGGCTACATGGCCGATACAGCACCAAGTTCAAGAGTTGCCTTCAAGGAAGTCCAGAACCAGGCAAGTGGGCTCCCAAAGCCGATAGTGCCGCTGCCGCCCTACCAATGGTAGCCTGGACACTATCAATCAATTGTTGATCAGCCCTTGCATCGCCCGGAACTGGGACTATTTTAGTTGATTGAGTCTTGACTTGTGCGAAGACCTCGCCAATCTTCCTCCTTTGGGCGGCCAGTGAAGATGTAGAGTCTGTAATACCAATCTGGCATTCTGCTAGTTCTTTTGTGACCAAGGCCAACTGTTCTTCAAGCTTGATCTTGGTCGATTCCAGCTCTTGAGCCCTGCTCTTGGCCGATTTCAGTGCCGCAGTACCTTGGTCAAATGCATTCTTTCGAGACTTGGCATCTGCTATGAGCTTGTCCAAGATCTCTTGGTCGGCTTGTTGGGTTTTTCTCTGTTCAACCCTCAGCTTGGCCGATGCCACGTCCTGCCGACGAGTGTCCAATTGACATACCTCTAGCAGTGCATTCATAGCAGCAGGAGGAAGATCGGCTTGCACGGCCGCCATAGCATTTCGCAGAGGTTGTGTATTGGCCAGTAGAGCTGCTTCCGGCTGCAACACTTCATCAAAAAGACGATTGAGACGCTCTTGCATACCCGGTTCAGCAGTGACCGCAGCAGATGCTGGCGCAGAGGCAGCAATAATACGTTGAATGTCGGCTGGATAGTCGTCGGTGGCCACAATCTCTGGGTCGTCAAGCTCGTCCAAGGAAAAGCCTAAAAGATCGGCTAAGTCCATCGACGGAGCCGGTCCAGAAATAGGTTTTGGAGGTGACGAAGCGGATGGCGGAGCAGGAGCCAAAGCTGGTAAGATAACCACGTCCGTCTGGGTCTTCTCTGCATCGGCTTCTAACAACTGAACGGAAGGGGTTTCCTGAGGAATGCGTTACAATAAGATGCGTTACGATAAGATAAGGAACAAAAACAAGGGTCAAGATAAGGATCGGAGCTAACCGCAGTAGCCGATCCAGTCGGGGATGCTGCTGCATCACGACCCGCAGGTTTTGGGGATCGCTTGATGACGACTCTACGGCTCTTCTTCTCTGAAAATTATAAACATGGGGTTAGCCGACAGCAAGCATGAAGACTTCGCCTACAAAAAAAAAAGTCTGAACAGAATTGACGTACTTTTGGTGCGCTGGACGGCAAGATCAGACAGTGATGGGCTATTGACCCCCAACGTGCCAGAAGATAAACCGGCAAGAGGGGTCGATGACCTTTGCCGTTTTAAGCGATCGTCGGCCGATGCGGCTTGCGCTGGGGTTGATCTCTTGCTGGTCTGAAGGGTAAAAAATATGGTTAAGCCGATGAAAATCTTATTCTAATAAAAAATCAAAATGAAAATACCTCTAAAGATGAGTTAGCATCGCTCGAACTCGAGCTAGACCCAGCGACGGTCTCCGTCGGCTCTCGAAAGCCAGGAAGAAAAGAGGACAGGACCTCGGGAATAGTACGCCTCCGCAAAAGTGCCTCAGCTATGGAAGCCCACCATGTGGTAAATTGGCCCGATCGACGTGTGTTTAACACGAGGAATGGCAAGTCTACCACATGGAGTTCATCGGCTAGCTCAATAATAAGATCCGCCGCAGTAGAGTTGGTTACTTTGTTTCGTGGTTTAATCATCCTAAGCAAAGGAAAGCAAGGAATGGTTTGTCCAAAACCCAGCTGGCGTGCATAAACTGAAGGATGATAGAATTCATAGGTCGGCTGAAATGTTCTGCTTTGAGTACTTAAGCCGGCGTGAAGGATGCAAGGAGAAATCAGCGAGGAAGCGGTCGAGAGTGGATTGGGGCATTAGGGAGCTGTCGAGTTTAAACGAAGAAAAGAAGGCCACGGAGATCGGCTAATTGATCGTATGAAAAGAAATCTCTACGGTTGAAAGAGGCTTGGTTAAGATGCAAGAAAAAGGACAAGTATTTATGGAAGCCGACAGAGAGATTTTTGTTCATTGGATGAACACATGGTAAATTTTTCGCACGAGGATCGGCTAGGTTGGAATACAGGGCGGCACCCTCAGGAAAGTCTTCCGTTGGGAAAGCCGATTCTTCCGAAGGGTCCGGAATAATGAGGCGGCCAAAACGCAGTAAAGCCAAATCTGGATAAACCAAAGAGGGCCGCCAACATTACCGACGACATAGGAATCATTGCCCGAAAAAGCCGACTCGATGATATGCATCATATGGTATCTGGCGCCCAAGAAGGATTTCCCTAAAGATAGCCGACGACCCATAACTAGTTGCTCGACATAAATTGATAGACCTGGGTTGGTCCTAGGGAAGCGCCACGAAGAGGAATCGGTCTAACCATAAGTTGATAAAGGCTACGTGTTCTTCATCCGATACAGGGCCGGTTACTTTGTTGTTATTTTGGATGTATCTGGACCAACCTTCTCCCTTTTTTCTGGTCAATTTGTACTGAGGTTTCCCACTAAAAGCCGATATTTGTTCTCCATCAGGCCTAAGACAGCATAATTCAGCCATATCTAAAAGGGTTGGGCCGATGGGACCGGTTGGGAAAAAGAAGGCGTTAAAAGAGTCCGACCAAAAATAGCAGGCAGCAGCTACCAAAGATTCGTTGGGCTCCGGGGCAGCTAAGGACAGGGGGATACACTCAGCGATGCCCATACCTTCCCACTCTGCTTTCTTTTGGGCCGATACTCTAATGTACCAGGACCTCCAGCCCTTGAGAGCTGTCGGCCAAGACCTAAAACTTTTGGACCACTCATTGATGTTGTAACCAGGAGCCGATAAAGGGAGTCTAGGGATTTCATCCCCAATGACAGTATCGGGTTCTATGGTTCCTATAGGACCTAGGAAGTACTGATGATCGCTATCTGGGATCGGAACAAGTACCTGAGATGCGTCCATTTCAGCCGATGCTATGAGAAGAAGGGTTGAAGCGGAGGAAAGCCGATTTCAGGATTAACGAGAGCACGCCAGGGTGAAAATGACTGCAGGGGGGAGCCTCATATTTATACCTCGGTGAGAAGGTGAAAAGGCGGGAACAGTTGCTGCATTGAAAACGCACCGAGAAGATTGCGGCGCCATTAATGGGGGAAGTTACCAAGGTGAATCCTAAACGACAAGCCGATCACAGAAAAGACGAAGGGATTTTTGAAAGATAACAAGTTACCTTTCAAAAATGGGGGGCATATGTTTGCACCAAAATTCGGTATGTATTGGAATCGGTCTAAAAATAGAAGAAGTATCGTACAGAAAGGAATCGGTAATTGGCTCGGAAAAGGAATCCGTTTCTAAAAAAGGAAAGGAAATCGGATAAAAGGCCGATACGGATAAATACAGCGTATCCATGTACAACTCGGATCGGTCAGGCGTGTTATAAAAGGGGGAGGGCGCCAAGCGAAGAAAGAATCAATTCCAACAACTACTTTTTACAGCCTCTTTTACATTGCTTTAGCTTCATAGATTTCTTTGCAAGTCGACGGAATCAACATAGCTGCGCATCGCCGATTGTTGATTTTAGCCGATTTCACCCAGGTTTGATTTGCTTCGCTTTGTTGCGCATCGCCTTCCCGAAGCCGATTTTACCTTGTATCCGGATCAACTGTAACCGGTTGATCTAGTTATCTCCTAATCGGTTCTTGCCGACTAGTGAAAAGCCGATAGATCCTTGTTTATCGGCTTCGATCAAATTACAAACTCTACCTTGTCGATTTCAGGTCAAATCGACTGGCACGCTCTGCAAACCCGGTGTTTGTCTTGTGTGTTCGAGGCCTAAAACCCCCTTCACGTTTTTGGTGCGAACACCTCCATAGCCACTCTTCACTATCACTTCGCTCTCAATCGCTCCGAAGCTAGCCGAACACCTTTTTTTCCTTCTCTCCGGTCAACTCTCATCCAGCCATGACCAAAAGCCCCCAGTTAATTTAACCACTCACTCACTGTAGCTCCTCCCCCCGTAGTGCTCATCTTCTCCAACTCCAGCGATCATCGACAACCCATTCCAGAGCTCTGTTCTCACGGTGAGCACAGAATCCACTCCTTATGGCTCTTAGATGCTTAATTACCCTTTGTCCAAGACTAACGTGTTCTAATTTCCCACCCTCGATGAGCACGACCATAGCCCACTGCCGGTCACCATCGTGAACCCAATTCCGCTTACGGCTAAGTGACGTTAGGACCTTCCCTAAGCGCGCATGGTCACGCCAGTGCCTGTTGAGCCCTCGGCTGCCAGCCTCTGGCCCTGGCTTATCACTGGTGAGGCTCACCGATCGCCTCCTCTGTTTGGTGTCACTGCAGTGGGACCCAACTGTCAGCTACGCACGCTCACCGTGCCCCACTGACCAGCCGGGCCCATACGGCAGTCTCACCCCGCACGCACTCGTTCCCGCACGCAGTCGCTAACATACAGGTCCCCTCTGTCAGCGGATGTAACCCGATTCAAAAGAGAAGCACACAAAAAAATTGGGAAAATATGCCTTTGGCATATAGAAAGCGTATTTTTGATTTTTTTTCTTTTCTTTTGATTTATTCTAACTAAGCCCATTGAAATAGCCATAACTTTTGAACTATAGACTCAAATTTGATGAAACAAGTTTCTCAATTTCATAATAAATCATCTAGTTTATGAATATGCAAAAATATTTTAAATTTGACCACCAAGAAAAAAATTGAAGCTCAAATTTAAAGAGAAAGTTGGAAATATGCTATGGAAGACATAGGAACCGGGTATACGCATGAAGACCTAAGAAGATCGGACGAAGTCAAGCGTGCATACCCCAAAGATCTACCTATTACCCCGTTATAACGGAAAGATTGTAACCGCAGGAGAAACCACCCTGGATAAGGAAAGATACGATCCCTTTACTTGTAACCAACTCGGACTCTTCCCCTAGTAACCGAGTTGGACTCCCCCCCTCCCCCCATATATAAGAGGGCCTGAACCTGTCTAGATTCTTGTCTTGTGTTACCATCGAGTCCCTGATCCAGCGCCTTGCCCCATAGATCAACACCCCCCCGATATTATTGTCGACACTATACGTCGACAGTTGGCGTGCCAGGTAAGGGAGCGCGAAGATCAATCAAGGCGATCTCGATGGCTTTCAGAAACGACATCACCTTTGCTCCAGGCCAGGTTTTTCACTTCGGAAGTCTACGCTTCATCGCCGATGTGCTCGACACCCTTGTCTCTTCGGACTCGGATCAACTTTGGTCCGAGAGTTTTCCCAATTTCCATTCGATATTTGTGATCAGAAGCGGTTTGCCCGAATCACAGAACCGGTGGGGAGCCGGAGAAACAAATACGGAGTTGGTTTGGCATGAAGACCAAGACGATCGTGCTCGGTCACTTCAAAATCGGGCATGCAACGTCAATGAAGATATCTTGCATGCTAGGATGGGGAGCCAGTCGATTTTCCAAACTCCGCAGCAAAATATCATGGCCACCAAGGCACTCCTTGACACCTTGGGTCCCATGATCGAACCCAATAGTTGAGCTGCTCCAATCATGGCACAAGTCAAAGCTATAGTGACGACTGCGGCGATCGGCCCACAACCAACCGGGCCAAGCGAAATCCCCACGTCTGAGAGAAAAGCACACACGGCCGATCGGACCTGTCGCAGTCGGACGAAAGGCAATCGGCGCAAATCCCTCTGTGGTAGGGATGTCCGCTTTGCCATCCACCGTGACCTCCGCTTGGACCTCGACGTCCGGAGGCGGGAACGAGATGATGATGAGCGGTGCCACCGTGACGACGATCGCGAGCGTTTCAGCATTGATCATGACCGAGACAGCCAGCACCTCCACAATCGGGCCACCAGCCACGACGATCACAGAAACAGGCACAACCCACGCCAGGATGGTGACCGCCGAGTAGACTCTTCATCGCGCTACCACCATGCTCGATGCGACGAAGAACCTATTGACGGAATGAGAGCATTTACCACTCGCTTCCGCCGAGTGTAGTGGCCGAACGGTTTTAATCCGAAAGGCATCACTAAGTTCGATGGGGAAAGAGACCCAGAAGCTTGGCTGCAAGTCTATTCCCTTGCAGTCAAAGCAGCTGGAGGCGATCGTAACGTGATGGCAAACTACTTGCCGGTCATGGTGGCTCCTTCGGCCCAAGCATGGTTAACTGGGCTTCCAAGGGATTCCATCGATTCTTGGGGAGACCTATGTGACAAATTTGTTACGAATTTTTAGGGCACTTTTGAGAAGCCTGGAACCCCTTGGGACCTCTACCAGCTTCATCAAAAGAAAAATAAATCTCTGAGAGAGTTCATCCAGCATTTACACAGAAAAAGAACACTGTTCGAGACGTCTCGGATGTGGTCGTCGTCGCGGCCTTCCAGAAAGGAGTCAGCGACCCTGACCTCATCAAGAAGATGTCCCGGAAACCTCCAACCATGGCTCGGGAGATGTTCACCTTCGCTGATCGGTATGCGGCTGCATCAGACGCATTAGCGGAACGCCGAGAAGATCGACCCCCACAAAAGGACAAAAAAGATCATACCGAACCCTCGAAGCAAAAGGAGAAGAAATGGAAGGGCGAGGGGTTGGTCGCGGCAGCCGAACGTGGAAGGATGAAAGCTCCACAGAACAAATAATATGACAAAGTAATGAATACCCAATGCCCTTCCACCCGAAGGGAAGCATGCGGCAAAAGATTGCTTTACTCTGAAAGGATTCGCACGAGAAAACTAGAATCAGTCGGAATCCAAAGATAAGAAGGAAGCTGGGAAGAAAGAGGACCCCTGAACGGAAGGAGATTTCCCAGAAATCGAGCACAAGCTCAATTTCATATTCGAGGGCTCAAGCGCGTATGAGTCCAAGCGAAAGTAGAAGTTTGCAGCTCGGGACATCAATGCGGTCATGCCAGCGGCCCCCCAATACTTGAAGTGGTCAGAAGTCTTCGTCACCTTCGATCGTTCGGATCATCCTGACCACATTCCCTTTCCCGGCAGATATCCCCTGGTATTGGACCCAGTCATCCGCAGTGTAAAGCTCAAAAGGGTCTTGATTGACGGAGGAAGCGGGCTCAACATCCTGTTTGCCAAAACCTTTGACAACATAAAGATCCCGCGCTCGGAGCTCAAGCAAAGTCCATCGCCATTTCACGGCGTAATTCCCGGGACTTCCTCCATGCCACTTGGATAGATTGTTTTGCCCATCACGTTCGGTACAAAAGATAACTACTGGATAGAATGCATGAACTTTGAAGTAGCCGATTTCGAGACGGCGTACCACGCCATCTTGGGAAGACCAGGCTTGGCAAAGTTCATGGTTGTGCCACACTACACCTACTCGGTACTCAAGATGCCGGGTCCAAAAGGCATCATCACGGTACGGGGAGATGTCAAGTAGTCTTTCTAGTGTGACAAAGAGAGTTGCGAGTTGGCGGAGACCCTACGCGCGTCGGCCGACCTAGAGAGACTCCGGCTGACCGCATCCACTCAGCATTACATGGAAATCCCGGCCAAGAAGCAAACTAAGGCGGGAATCAAGCCCGGCAAAGAGGTCAAGAAGATAGCACTCGACCCGTCCAACCCAGCCAAAACGGCTCTACTTGGAGCCGGACTCAGTTAGGAATAGGAAAACACGCTTGTTACTTTCCTCCGGGCAAACCAAGATATCTACACTTGGAAGCCATCCGACATGCCTGGTGTCCCGATGGAGGTGATCGAGCATGCCCAAAATGTAAAAGAAAACGCAAAGCCATTCAAACAATGATTCCGGCGGTTTGCTCAGGATCATCGTGATGCAATCAGAGAGGAGATCACTAAATTATTAGCTGCAGGCTTTATAAAAGAAGTGTATCATCCCGACTGGTTAGCAAACCCGGTCCTTGTTCGCAAAAAGAATAAAAGTTGGCGCATGTGTGTTGATTACACTGATCTCAACAAAGCATGTCCAATAGATCCTTTTGGGCTACCTCGTATCGATCAAGTGATAGACTCCACCGCTGGCTGCGAACTCCTGAGCTTTTTGGATGCCTACTCAGGGTATCACCAGATCAGCCTCAAGGAAGAAGAATGCATCAAAACCTCTTTCATCACGTTGTTTGGAGCTTTTTGTTATATCACAATGCCATTCGGGTTAAAGAATGCCGGTGCGGCTTATCAACGCGTAATACAATGGTGCTTTCACAATCAGCTCGGACGCAACGTGGAAGCCTACGTAGATGATGTCATGGTAAAATCCCGGTTGAAAGGAGACCTCATCTCCGACTTAATTGAGACGTTCGAAAGCCTGAGGACTTACCAGATAAAACTTAATCCTGAGAAGTGTACTTTCGAAGTCCCTTCAGGAAAGTTTCTTGGGTTCATCGTGTCCCACCGCGGCATCGAAGCAAACCCAGAGAAAGTCAACGCCATCTTGAAAATGAAACCGCCAGTGAGCTAGAAGGATATCCAAAAGCTTGCGGGGTGCATGGTGGCACTCGGCAGATTCGTCTCTTGCTTGGGAATGTGGGGATCACCGTTCTTCAAACTCCTTATGAAGCAAGACCAATTCCAGTGGACCTTTGAAGCACAACAAGCCTTCGAGGATCTGAAGACCTTTTTAACAAAACCTCCGACACTAGCATCCCCAATGCAGGAGGAACCACTTATGCTCTACATAGCCGCAACTACCCATGTGGTTAGTGCAGCAATCATTGTAGAGCGAGAAGAAGAGGGACACCTACAAAAGGTACAACGCCCGGTCTACTTCGTCAGTGAAGTGTTGGGCGAATCTAAAGTATGGTACCCCTAGATACAGAAGCTTATTTATGCCGTGCTAATCACTTCTCGGAAGCTCAAACACTACTTCCAAAAACATTCGATTTCGGTGATTACCTCCTTCCCAATCGGAGACATACTCCATAATCGGGAAGCCACTGGGAGAATTACCAAGTGGGCAGCCGAGCTAGGTGCTTTCGAAATTACATTCAAGCCCCGCACTGCCATAAAATCACAGGCACTCGCCGACTTCACCGCCGAGTGGACGAAACTACAAAGCCCAGCAACCAGCAAGGAGCTTGAGTATTAGATGATGCATTTCGACGGATCCCTCACACTTAGCGGTGCAGGGGCTGGAGTTATGATCACCTCTCTGAAAGGGAAAAAACTAAAATATGTCCTACAGATTCACTTTCCAGTATCAAATAATGCCACCAAGTACGAAGCACTCATCCATGGGCTCCGTATCGCCATATCATTTGGTATCTGACGATTGGCGATTCGTGGGGATTCTCAGCTCGTGATCAACCAGGTACAAAAGGATTAGTCATGTGTTGACAATACGATGACTGCATATTGTCAGGAGGTGCGAAGACTGGAAGACAAATTTGATGGACCAGAGCTGACCCATGTGCTCCGACGAGACAATGAAGCCACCAACGAGCTTGCCAAGCTGGGATCCAGTCGGACCGATGCACCGACGGGGGTTTTTGTGGAAGAACTTCACAAACCCTCAGCAATCCTAAGCCAAGAAGACAAGAAAACACCTCCTTAAAATGGCACAAAAGTGTTTGTCATCAACCCCAACTGGACAAAACCTTACTTAAATTACCTGCTGAAAGACGAGCTCCCTGAAGATCGCACTGAAGCAGAGCGCATCAGGCACAGGAGCAAGAGTTATGTGGTCATCAAAGGGGAACTCTTCCGAAAAAGCGCCTCCGGAATGCTGATACGATGTATATCAGAGCAAGAAGGGAAGGGTCTCCTCAAACAAATCCACTTGGGAATATGCGGGCACCACGCGGCCTCAAGAACTCTAGTCGGAAAAGCATATCGCCAAGGTTTATTTTGGCCAACTGCAGTAACCGACGCGGAGGATATTGTTCTCACTTGTGAAGGAATTGCAAACCATCCCGATCACTTGGCCATTTGCAGTCTGGGGGCTTGACATGGTAGGGCCCCTAAAAAAGGCGCAAGGCGGGTTCACCCACCTTTTCGTCGCTGTGGACAAATTTACCAAGTGGATCGAAGACAAGCCAATCGCCACCATTACCGCAGCCAAGGACAAGGAATTCTTTTAGGAAATTGTGGTTCGCTTTGGCACACCGAACAGAATCATAACAGACAATGACACCCAGTTCAGAGGGGAAGAGTTCCAAAGGTCGTGCGAGGAACTAGGGATCAAGATCTGTTTCGCATCAGTGGCCCACCCGCGGTGTAATGGTCAGGTCGAATGAGCCAACAGCATGGTCCTACAAGGACTTAAAGTAAGGATCTTTGATCATCTCAACCCGTATGCTACCCGATGGGTGAAAGAATTGCTGTCGGTGCTCTAGGGACTCAGAACCACCCCCAGTCGGGCTACCAGACAGTCACCCTTCTTCCTGGTATATGGGTCAGAAGCAGTCCTACTTACCGAGTTGGAATTCGGATCCCCAAGGGTCCGGAGCTACAACAAGGACAGTTCAGAAGAGTGCCGGCTAGAAGACCTCGACCGACTGGAACAAGCAAGAGACGTCGCGTCAATCCAATCGGCTAAATACCTTCAGGGACTACGCCGTTATCACGATCGAAATGTTCGGGGCCGTCCCTTCTCCAAAGGAGATCTGGTTCTAAGAAAGAATCAGAAGAGCGAGCACAAACTCTCCCCAAGCCGGGAGGGACCCTACGTTATCAATGAGGTAGTACGGCCAGGAGCCTATCGGCTCAAACGCGAAGACGGTGCAGTCATCACCAATACTTGGAACATAGAACATCTACATCACTTCTACGTCTGAACTCTGTACCTTGCTGAAAAAACTCTTTTCGAAAGTTTTTCTGTCTGGAAAAACACCCTAAATACCCCTATTTTCCCAAAACATTGGTAAAGAAAGTCGAGCACGTCAAAATCCCAAATCGTAAAACGTTGGGCCATCCGCAACAAACCCTAGTCACCCACAAAATGTACCCGCGCAAAGAGGTCGCTAGCTGACTACCGGCACTCGGGGGCTCAGCCAGTCGGACGGAACGCGTAAAGGAAAAAGAGGAGGCAGCGCTCGGATAAGTTCGTAAGCCATACAAAACGGAAAACAGGAGCACACCGGGGAATATAAGGAAACATAGTCCTCCATTCATTACATATATATATACAAAAAAAACCCGCAATTCTTCTTCTTCTTCTTCTTCTTTTTAGGCCCCGCCGTGGTGTGCACGCCCGACCGCCGTAATGAGGGCGTCTCGCACCCTAAAGAGCCAAGGAATGACATCAAGCAACGTGTCGACGGCGGCTACGTCGCGCTCAGTGGCTTCCATCTCCCGGAGCTCCTCCATGGCTTCTTCATATTCCTGCCACAGATCTTCGTGCTCTAGCCCCTGATACCAGGGACCGTGTAGCCACTAGTGCCAGTGACCGGGTGGGCCCGCCATCAAAGAAGAATAAAAGGAGAAGAGCAGAAGAAGGAGAAAGGTATGAAGAAGAGCGGCTGCACTTGCAGAAGCTCTCCTCGCCTCTCTTATACCTGCAGGTGCGGAAGACGAAGAAGTTTGAGTTAAACGCAGGGGCAAGAAGACGAAGCAGCGCTGCACCTATCCCGAGCCAGGGGTGACCAACCATGCAGGCATTAAGTCAAAATCGCATCGGTGACGTCATAATTCCCCTTACTTTTAAATAAAATTATTTTCTTTTGCCTTACGACCTAGTTGCTGCTCAACTAGGCAGTAAGCCAGGGGCTACACTTAATAAGTGCACATTCGCACGTGCCCAAGTCCCCGATCTAAGCTATCTTGTGATCGCAACACTTAATAAGTACACTTAATAAGTGCATACTTTTGCTCCTGCCAAGCTGTTTCTCCTTGCACTAAGCGTATGGCAAAAAAGCACTCGGGAGCCTCACCAGTCAGACAAAGCACTCGGGCACCAGTCTAGTCGGATAAAAGAACCCGAGCATTGCCACAGTCGGAAAGGATACCGGGCTGATGACCCGCCAAAAACCAAAAGAGACAAGCATCAAGCAAATTACACATGCACTCACAGCTAACAAATTTCATGTTCCCATTTGAATACATTCATACAAGGTTTAATTCCAAGTTCTCAGCTAAAGCCTCCGAGACATCCTCGACCTCCTTCAGAAGAGCGGCGGCTTGCTCGTCATCCACCGTGCAGGCAAAGCCTTCCTTGACGACTTCAAGCTCCACTCGGGGATACAGCGACTTCACGATTGCCAACGCCTGATTGGAACTCGTGATCGCTCTCTCCCGTACATGGGCCCTAAGTCTCTCGGGAGCCGCCCGTAGGCGTTGGAGGGCCTGGTTTCCGCTGCTTGGATCGGAAGGATGCAGGAAAGTCAGCACCGACTCGGAGGCTTGCTGGAAGGCCAAGTGCAATGCATCGGCCCGCTTGATTCTCCCTTCAAGGTCGTCAAACTGCACTCGCGCCCTCCTCCGGTGCTCTGCGACCAGAGTAGGTTAGCAATTTAGGACATCCAGTGAACCACCAAGAAAGAAAAGAGAAGGGAATCAGACACGTGCCTTCGAGCTCCCCCGACAGCCTCTCCAGATCGGCCTTAGCCTGCCGCTCACGACTCTCCACAGCCTAGAGCTTTTCCTCCAAAACTCGGGACTTCTCCTCCAACGCTTTACACCGTTCCTCCGATGCAGCAAGCTGAACCTGGAGTTTCGTAATAATGGTGTCCCTGGCTGAGAAAGCCAGGCAAAGTCAGAAACAGAAAACAGAAGTCCGCGGCGACTGGTCGGCCAGAAGAAAAAAGTTACCTCAGAGGGAGCCAAACACATCAAGCTTCCCCAGGGTTAGAGACTGCACTTCAGCAAGGAGCCGTTGCAACTCTTGAGGGCATTCATTCCGAACCTCCGCCAACTCATCCCTGTGCTCTTTTCTCGTCTTGATGGAAGGAAGGGCGCGCCGTAAGAAATCCGTCTTCTTCCACAAGTGCCCCCCAGAGTCTGGGGGTGACAACAAAAAAAGAGAGAGTGAAGAGGCAGCGTGAAGAAGAAAAAGAGCGAGGGAGTGCCAGGAACCTACCTGGATCAATCGGGAACACTTGACGGAGTACTCGTGGAGCTCCTCTATTTCTTGCTCCTCGGTAGCATCGTCAAAGGTGTCCCATTCTTCCTCCTCACTATCCCAGGCGCCCAGCATGAGAGCGGGCTCAGTGCGTTTAGCCAGGCGAGGAATCTCCTCCACACGAGGGGAGGAAGCCTCAGCCGGTCCCTGCACACCTCCACTCTCCGACTGCGGCAAGCACTCGTGGGAAAAAGATCCAACCGGAGCAACCTCAGGAAGGACTTCAGCGTCCCCCAAAGCAGCCGCACTCAAAGGAGGCATTTCGTCCAGATGGGATACATCCTCGGGATTAGGGCCCCGAGGAGTTCCAATCGACGTGCCCACTAGGACATTGGTCGACGGCCACCTAGCAAAAACAAAAAAAAAATCAGAAGCCAGCTATGGCAAAACCAACAAGGAACGACGGAGGGAGCAAAAACAATAAGTTACCTATTAGACCTCTTTATCTTTAGCCCCAGTCTGGCCCGGGGGTCTGAGGATCCCTATGCGGCCACCCCCTTTCCATCTCCCGCAATCGGCGTTCCAGCCGGGTCGTCACGTGGAACCGTGGGGAAGGAATGAGGACTTGGAGAACCTTGCCTAGTCGCTCCTCTTCCCCTCTTCGCACTCGGTGCAACAGGAGAAGACTGGGCTGACCATTTTGAGCCTGCCCTTGGGCGAGGGGCGTCCTCCGGGAAGGCAATAGGGTCTTGAGGGCTTGGAGCCTCTGGCACTATCGTCTCTACGTCTTCGGAGATCTCCCCGGACTAGAGCTGACTGGGTCTCCTCAGTCTGCACCCAGGGTAATCGGGATACCTGTGGATTGGAGCATCTGAAAAGAAAACTTCTCGTCCCTGCAAAAAACAGTATTGACCACTCAGACTAGAGCAGCTAAAGAAGGGGAAACCCAATCGAAAACTCGAAGATTACCGAGGGAGGAGGACACGCCACACGGAAGGACTTCGGGCATGTCCCGCAATCTAGCTTGGTGCCAGGAGCAAAGAAATCATTCAGCCGCCCATCCAATACTTCATTTGGAACCTTTGCAGACAACTCCCGAGTGGGATCCGACCTCCCCAGATACCCGAATCCTAGGTGGACCCTTTCCTTGAGCGGTTGAACACAGCGAATGGCAAAGCTGGTAGCAATACCAATCCTGTGCAAACTGGCACTCTTCAATTGGTGGATGATGGCCATAAGCTCCCCGACTTGGTCCCCGTTGGAGTCGGGGGGAGGTTTAGTCCAAGAAACTGAGACAACAGGTTTTTGTCCGGAGAAGACAGGGAGGCACAGTTCGAGGATGGAGCAGTAAAACCAGTCTTGATGCCAACCTTTGTTAGAAGATCGGAAAGGAATAGAAAAATAGGATTTCTTCAACCCATCCTGGAGTTGAAGACCGGCACCCCCAATGGCACCCCCAACCAGTTTGGGAGCGTTCTTATTCGGGAAGGGTTTGAGGAGAAAAAGATAGCAGAAGAGGCTAAAGTGAGGACAGATGCCAATGTAGGCTTCGCAAAGATGAACGAAAACGGCAATTTGGAGAATGGAGTTGGGATTGAGGTGAATCAACTCAATCCCATAATAATGGAGAAGGCCACGGAAGAAGGAGCTAGAAGGCAAACTAAACCCGTGCTAGAAAAAAGACTAAAAAACAACGACCTCCTCTGAATGAGGGGTAGCGGAAGACTCACCCACCGCCGGGCGTGCTCCGATCAATACCAATGGTGGAAGAACCCCAACGGAAATCATTGCCTCCAGGCGCATTTTCGTCACCACCGAGATGGCCCAATCCTGAGGTGAGGGCGACGCATCAGGCTCAGTGGCGGAGGAAGAAGCCATTCCAGAATTGGGGAGACGTTGGGAGAAGCGGGGAGCCTTAAGAAAACACAACGCGAAGGGTGACGGCGGAAGAACTAAGAACAAGGAAAAGAAAAACTGCCCCCCCCGCTGTAAAATCGCATTAAAGGCGTCGTGCAACGCTAGGGCGCCGCATTTCGGACGGGGAAAACGGAGCCCCTTTTTCCACAAAAGGATAGTGCAGATCTGAAAGCGCACTCCCAGCTCAGGTCTAACTAAAAGTTATGGACCAGGACTGGGTCAAAGCTTCCAGAGAACGCTTCCTACCCAACCGTGCTAGAGAGGAGGACGCTGCTAGACAACGAAAGTGTGGCCACATAAGAGGATCTACGCAAAGCGTAGGGACCACTCGGTCAGCATCCTATTTGATGCATCTTTGGTGCGCCCCAAGTCGGGCTGATCACCTGGGTCCTATTGGATGCAACATAGGTGCGCCCCAAGTCGGGCTGATCACCAGCATCCTATCGGATGCATCTTTGGTGCGCCCCAAGTCGGGATGATCACCAAAATCCTACGGGATGCATATCTGGTGCGCCTCAAGTTGGGTTGATCACCAGCGTCCTATTGGATGCAGCATAGATGTACACTCGAGGTACTCTAAGTAGGGTCGACCACTAGTATTTCAGCTGGCGCGCCCCTACAAGGGTCGAACGCTGGCACCCCGTCACGAAGGAGGTGTCCCAAGGCATTCAAAAAGTAAGTTGATGCAGAGTCCTTTGCAAACTCCTTGCTCGCCGTTAGGCACTCGGATGAAGCAATGTAAAGGCCAACAGGTCGTACCCTCCGCATGAGGATAAAAAGTGTAATCAAGGGCAACTCGATTGCAAAGCACTCGAGGGCTACTGTGGAGGACATAGGAACCGGGTATACGCATGAAGACCTAAGAAGACCAGATGAAGTCAAGCGTGCATACCCCGGAGATCTACCTATTACCCCGTTATAACGGAAAAATTGTAACCGCAGGGGAAACCACCCTGGATAAGGAAAGATACGATCCCTTTACTTGTAACCAACTCGGACTCTTCCCCTAGTAACCGAGTTGGACTTCTCTCCCCCACTCCCCCCCGTATATAAGAGGGGTGGGAGGATATCAAGGAGGGAGACCAGATAATCCTAGAACACAGGAATAGGGTATTACCTCCACTGCAGAGGGCCTGAACCTGTCTAGATTCTTGTCTTGTGTTACCATTGAGTCCCTAATCCAGCGCCTTGCCCCATAGATCAACACCCTCTGTCGATATTATTGCCGACACTATACGTCGACATATGCTTAATACAAACTTTGTGCAAATTAAATCCAAATTGAGCGAGACAAATATTTTTGGAATCCCTATATCATTAGCAACCTAAATATACAAAGAAACATTTAAATTCAGATTATCTTGTATCTTTTTCCAATTAGGGTTGATTTCAATGTGTTAAATATTCAAAAATTTCGTAACTCATTCAAATAGTATTCAAATTAGGTGGAACTAATTTTTAAGTGTTATTTAGAGAGTAAAAAAACCTGAATATGCAAAAATACATAGGGTGTACCATTTAGTTTATACAGATTACACCACATGCTACTTTATATCTTAATTCTTGAATTCATAAAATAAAAATAAACAAAACATAAAGAACAAGTGGCATTGTTATTGTGAAACCTAAGACAATTATTAATAAGAAATAATGAAACGTAGAATAAAAGCATTCATTCATGAAATCATGAAACCCTAACCCAAAATCTTTCTTGTTTTGTGTAGAAATTTTTATTTGATTTTACATTTGACTTCTTTTTGCTCTTATTGAAAGTTATTATTTATCATGTTCTTATTTAACGACATGTAGACACCGACATCACTGAAGCCGTCAACGACGAATATGAGTTTGTTGACTTTGAGTAACAGTAAAGCAAGCACCCCCTTGATCATATGGATCCCAGCTTTTCAAAATTGATTAAAATTTGTATGCACACACTATGTTTCATAAAATTTTCTATTTTGTGGGTACTAGTAGATATAACCTTCATTGATGGGATTTCCTTAATCAATATTGATATGTGAACCTTGAAAACCCTAGATCATGGGCAGACACATGAAAATGTAGAAATTGGTATACTCGATTATTACATGCATCTGCTTAGCCATGCTTTAAACTGGGATACGAACAGGCGGTTTACTGTTTGTAATGAATTTAAACATTTAACATATTGGAAATAATTATTGGACATGTTAGAATACTATGATAAATGGTATTTTTATGGAAATAAAACTATGATTTTGATGCTATCGAGCTATTGGCTATAACCAAAAGTGCTTATAACTTGAACGTAGATAGGGAAGATTTCTTGCCCAGGTCACATTAAGGATCAAACTAATGTGTTGTTTTTAAGCTAAAAAAACTGTACAACCATAAGTGCTGGTATGGGACAGTCTTAACTTGTTAAATTACTTAGAACTAGGTTTGCACATTGGAAGACCGCAATAGCAAGGGCTTTCCGGGTATATTTGCTAGTAGGGGCTTCCACATAGAGGTGTGGGTAAATGCATACCAATGCAATGGTGTACGCCTTTCCTTTGAATTAGCCTTTCCTTTGAATTAGCCAACATGTATTTTAGGTTTTGTAAAAGTCTTGCGAGTATCTTTTGTACTCAACTTGCTACTAATGTTGTTTTTAGGTGAAAAAATCTGATATCCCCGATGATTCATATTTTGATGAAGGAAACGGGATTGATAACGACGATTCTTTCTAGGCTTTACCTCGTTAGTTGCCTATGGAAAATATTGGGCTTAGTGTCACACTACAAGATGAAATATTTACACTGCTGGTTTACTTTCAGTTTATGTAATATTATGTGTAAGACTGCTTTCGCTATAATAAATATTGCAACTCGTGTATGACTGTGATTTCAATTTGTGGAATTGCATGCTAGCTACTGATCATAAGACTAGCACAGTATACACTACAAAACCTTTGTTTTATGGTGTACTACATCATAAAAGTGAGGATATCACATTTGTCTAAGGTGTTTTATAGATTAATTGGAATTTATTCAGATTTTCTTCAAAAAAATTTCCAATCTTTATTGATTTTTTTTTCAATTTTTCTTAAGTGTGATGAAAATCAAATAAAATAAGTCAAAAATCAAAAACTGGTTAGTTTTCATTTTTTGTCGCCATTGTTTGACCACCAAGTTCAGAACATTTGACTTCGAACTCTTTCGCCAACACTTTGCATGACCCCCGCCCAACACGCGTTCTGGCCGTATGCATCCCGAGAGTTCTTCCTGTGGATATCAGCTACAGCCACCAAGATCACTTCCTCCTCTTCCTTGTTAAGACCTAGAAACCCGCACACATCCGACACAATGTCATAAACAGATCGACCATGATCATTGCTAATCACATAAATATTATTATACGTCACACAAAAAGAAGTTTGCCACCCAAAAGATTGTTGTTCCCATTTCCTACCCCCTCGTGCACTTCCCTTTTAAGATATTCATTTTTGACTTTTAGAAAATTAGACCAACAAGGAGAATCATTTTGTTTATGTTGAATATATTTTACAATTTTACCAAAAAAATATTTTGTTTTCACAATTTCCTGCCACATTCCATTTTCATTTTCCAATTTCCACCACCATTTGCATAACAGACTAATTATTCAGAGCAGAGAGATTTTGAATACCCAAACCACCCCCACCCCCACCCCTTCTGTTTTGGTTTGCAAATTAGAGGACATTTTACTAAAATAGTGTTTCTTCGTACCCCACCACCCTCCCAAAAACATTTCCTCCTAGTCTTATCCATTCTTGCCAACACTGTCTTAGGCAACATATACATGGACATATCATAGATATGAGTACTAGTCAAGCTTGAGTTAATTAAAATGGTTCTCTCACCCATGGACATGGACCCATCCTACTAACCATCAAGTCTTTTTAAAAGTTTTTCTTCGAATTTCACCCAGCCAATGACATGTAATCTTGAACTATTTACTGGCCCCCAGATATCTAAGAGACCAAGAACTGATCACTACCACATAGAAGCATATCACAGATGGTAGAAAATAGTAATCAAAGATTATTACTAAACCATCTAAACAAAGAGTCAATGATAATCAATTGTTGTCATAGATAGATAAATAACTATCGGTGATAAACAATATCATGGATGGCTCAACTCAAACACTATCTCTAATGGTTAAATTGTGAGGCCCCCATTTTTGGTACGAAATACCAACAACGGGTTTTGTTGACGGTCACAAGACAAGGGATTATACAGGTTCAGGCCCTCAATGATGTAGGTAATACCCTAATCCTGTGTTCTTGGATTATGAGCAGTGTGCTTCTCATGTATTGTGTCTTGCACCTCTTTTGCGTGTATATTTTTCTTGTTGTCCCTATCCAGGGACCCCCGCCCCCCTTATAAAGGGAGGGGGTGGAGAGTCCGAGTTGATTACAAGGGGGGAATCCCCACCAATTACGAGATAGGTTCTATCTCTAACCCTTCCTGCAAGCAATGCTAGCTTATGGGATTACAATCATATCTTTCCTAACGAGGGTCGGTTGCCATCTACTACTCCTTGTCGGATACGGCGAAGATAGCCCGGATAGTGTCCGGCCTTGGGCAACCGGTTTGGCCCCCTTTTGGCTGGTCTCTGCGGCCCGCCATGTAAGTACACAGGGTTCACATATTCCATAGTAGCCCCCGAGTACTTTGTAATCGAGTCGCCAACTTCTCTGGTTGCAACTAGCCGAGTCCTGCTTCATGCCAAGTGCTCCCAGTTCTTGGCGCAGCTTCCCAGTTGGTCCTCCTTTTATGCCGAGTGCTTTATTGCAGGCAGGGAGATTGTGAAGAACTTGTTAGAGCTCTGCCGGTCGGGAATCCCGAGTGATACTGAATGTAGCCATTAATATGCTGGTGATCAGTCCATCTTGAGATGCACCATAACTATATCCAATAGGATATTGGTGATCAGCCTGACTTGGGGCGCACCGTAGCTATATCCATTTGGACGCTGGAGATCAGCTCGACTTGGGGCGCACCGTAGCTATATCCATTTGGACGCTGGAGATCAGCCCGAATTGGAGTGCACCGTAGACTTGGGGCGCACCATAGCTATATCCATTAGGATGCTGGAGATCAGCCCGACTTGGGGCGCACCATAGCTATATCCATTAGGATGCTGGAAATCAGCCCGACTTGGGGCGCACCATAGCTTGAATAGTTTTCGGCTAAGTGGTATCTGTACCCGGCTGTCATGACGCATAGCCTGCAACCCCGCATGGGGCATATCGTGGCTTAGCTCGATGTTTGTGGTGTACAGCTGGCAGTCCAACTTAGGTCACACCTTCAGAGCTATGGTTAGATTCGGGCCCGAATCTTAAATTAAACCTCAATTGGGGGTTTGGCTTCGAGCCCGAGCCACTTCGCAGAAACCGAAACACTATTCCCGCCCATGAGCTTAAAACCTAGTGTCGTGGCCTGCCTTTTTAGGATTTCGACGCAGATGAGATGCTGCCACCCATCTTTAAAGGTTTTCGGCGCAGATGAGGCATCGCCGCCACCCATCTTTAAAGGTTTTTGGTGCAGATGAGGCATCACCGCATGTACTTAAAGGATTTCTGCGTAGGCGAGGCGCCATCGCCCGTACTTAAAGGATTTCGGCGTAGGTGAGGCACCATCGCCCGTACTTAAAGGATCTTGACGCAGACAAAGAGCCTCACTCCCCATTTCACACACCCATCTCTTTCCCTTCAAGTTCCTGCATCGACATTTCTCAGACCTCATGCCGCCAGAATCATCCGTGATCAAGATGTCTTCTTCGTCTTCCAACGATGCCTCCATGCCACTTTCACCCAGGGACTGAGCCACCTCGGTGATGATGGAGGAACGCCTGGAGGAGAATGTTGCTGCCGGAGTTCTCCCTGCACTGGTGCTGATCGACGCGCGCTCGATAGCGGGTGAGTGCTCTCCTACTCCTTGCCCTGAGGAGTTAGTTGTTTTCGAGTCCTTCTTCCAGTGTGGGCTTTGTATCCCTACCAACGCTTTCTTTTGGGATCTTCTTCATTTCTATGGAATTGAATTGATTCACTTGAATCCCAATTCTATTTTTCATATTTCCATTTTTTTCCACATCTGCGAAGCCTATATCGGCATTAGCCCCCACTTCAGTCTTTTTCGCCACTTTTTTCTCCTCAAGCCCTTCCCGAGCAGAAGTGCCCCTAAAGCAGTTGGGGGTGTCGGCTTTCAGCTTTGGGATGGGCTGAAGAAATCATATTTCTCCATTCCCTTCAGAACCTCCAACAAGTGCTGGCATCAGGAGTGGTTCTATTGTGCCAATCTCGATTCTTCCATTCCTTTCTTCGCCGGGCGCAAGCCCAAAGTCTTGCCTTCCTGGTCCTCGGCACCTCCAAATTGCGACATGGACCAAGTTTGTAACATCCCAACATTTTCAAAAATTAGAAAAATGAAAATCTAAGATTTGAAAATAAAATCAAATAGCAATTTTAGATTGGAATCAAGAATTTAATTTGAAATTTGATATCCTCATATCTTTTCCCTAAAACTTGACAAAAAGTAAATTCAATTTGGAAAATTCTTTTCCAAAAGAACAAATTATTAAAATGAGATTCAAAGATGATCTTAATTTTTAATAAACATCTTTTCTAAATTTGTAAAATCATTTATTGATTTCCTTCTTTGAAAAGGGAATTGATAAAAAGATAAGAAGTAAAAGATGAAATGGTAAAATAGTAAAAGATGAAAGTTACCATAGTAAATTTTAGATAACCTTAGAATACCCTAGAAACAACCTTGGCTGGTCAAAAGTAGGTGTGAAATCATTTTGCAAGATGATAAGATAAAATAATTGGAGAACCTTATCTTTGACCGGTCCCTTGTTAGAATTTTGGAGAAAGTGTAGAGCTCTCCAGCACCTAATATTTTTACCATGTGAGCTCAGTAACCTTATTCTCATCCACGAAAATTTTCAAAAATAAATAACTGGTTTTACTATTTATTATCATTTATTTATCCCCATCCTGAAAATCAGTAAAATAGAGTAAAAGAATTATTAGGAAATAAATACTAAATTTTTAGATATAAATTTTTATGGAATGTTCCTGACAACATTATAAACCTTGTGTAAAATTTTCAAAAATTTATAATTTGAATTAGTCCCTCAATAAAATAAAATTCCGAAATATAAATTCTGTACAGTCTTGATTGTCAGAATTTTAATTAAATAATTACAATGAATTAGCTTCTCAAATTTTTACAGTAGCAATATAACTTATCCAGGACTCTCCAGAAAAATCTACGAAAAATCTAGACGTGATCTGGCCACCCGATTAAATGCGTTTGAGCTGTGCTGTCTGCAAACCGACTTAAAATGGTCTACTATTGATGGGGCCCACTTGTAAGAGCCTTCTCCTTCCTCCCCACGCCCAGCTCGAGCCATATAACAGCAGCCTCTGTTTCTCTCTCATTTTGGACACAAATCAAAGTAAGGATCAATCTCCAACCAACCATGATCAACTATGAAGCTTCCCCATCCTCCCTAGCACCTCCTCCTCCAAAATCAAGCATCAATTCCATTGGAAACACCTCCAATTCCTCCATTTTCCTTCATGGCCGAAATTCCCTAATCCAACCTAGCTCTTCAATTAGCCAACCATTTTCCAATTAAATGGGCATGAAGCATCTCTATCCATCCAAGATCAAAACCCCCATGTCCATTTCTCCATTCTTCCACCGAATTGAGCCACCACCATGAGCCACCATGCATTTTAGTTCATCACCATGGCGCCACCACTATGGTCCATCCCAACCGAAACCGAGACCACCTATGGACTCGTTGCGACCCCGGGTTTCCATTTTTGTGCTCGGTTCATCCTCCCTTCACTTGCTTCACCGCCGGCCAAAGCATGCCCGAAGCTTCCATGGCCAGTCAGTGGCTCGAGCTCTTGTAGCTGAAGCACCTTCTGTTGTGTGATGTTTCCTCGACCATCGGCCCAAGGTAAAAGTAGCGATAGCACCTTTCATTAGTCTTATGATAATTAAGCCAACCAGATCAAGCATTACTTAGTTATACGAAATCAAAAGAATGAGACTTGATTTATTTTAATTATTCTTTTGTCAAGAACATAAATTAAATAAGCGATTAACAATAATTCTAATTATATCTTTATGCGTGTATGCATCTTTGTTCCGCGAAAACCCTTTTGTAGTATGATGTATCGGTTGCAAGAAATAACATCGGTCAACTCAGATTAGGCTTAAAGTAGTTAATTATGTCCAAAACTCGATAGATAAAAGAAGTAAGTTCATTTCTTTTAACCCAAATCAATAAATTTGGAGTAGTACATAATAAAACGACATGATCTTAGGTTAAGTAAAACTTTGATAAGCTTAAAGAAGTTTTAACCCATTTGTGTTACTTGACCTAGGTACTCATATATCAATTCTTTAATTTAAACAAACTTAAATCCGAATGATCCTTATCTTAAGTGAAGATTAAAATAGATATGTGTGTTATATACATGTTATAATTATTCATTTGTACTTGTAAGATCTTTGTTTGAATCACTATAGGTCATCTAATCCGACAAAGGTATACGTGTTTAGATTAGATTGAACCAAGTTCTTGTAGCTTGTTATCCATATACAACAATCAATATGTGTCTCTTTCCCAAGTAATTGATAATAGGCGAGAAACTAGTTAGTATGTGTTTTATGGGTCTGAACATTTAATCCTATAAAAATACAGGTGTTTAACTTTAGTTGAATCAAGTTCCTATATAGTTTTATCTTCCATGTACAGAAAGTAAGCATATACATATATCACGTCATGCAAATATCACAGGCTCAAAATAATATTCCATTATAAAATGTCAAGTAGTCCTTTTGTTCTGTTATAAATGAAACTAAAATAAACAATGGCTAGCTAAATGATTAAGTTCATAAAAGTTATAAACTTGTTCAATATTAGTTACCAATTATTTTGGCTGACTCGATCATAATCAAGTTAAAGAGGGAGTATCTTTTGGTCTAAAACTAGCTACGTGTAGAAATTATGCAAATGAAATCCAAATTGAATGGAACTTATTTTATTTGAACCCTTGTATAATAAAGTTGGTTTGAATTATTTCCTGCTTAGGTTTGTTCTCAATATGATAAATATTCGAATAATCATAACTTATTTAAAATAAGTCCAAATAATATGAAACTTGTTTTGTTATGCTAGTTAGACTATAGAGAACATGATTATGCAAAAATACTTAGGGTGTACCATGCATCATTTATATTTTAATAATTGGTGACCTTAAGTATTGTTTTAGATCATATTCAAAAATTAACCTTTGTTTGAACCAAACTCATAAATAGATTATTATTCAATGCATGAAGACTTGAGTAGTTATAATACATAGAAGTTCCTAGGCTCCTTATGAAATCATAATACCTAGCCGTGTAAGAATATTTTATAATTGATTAGATCTGGATTAGGTTAGTGAATAATCATGCTAATCAAATACTAGTATAATTGAGATACACATGTGAGCAATAGTGCATATAGAACCTATTAGGGATGAATCATAATACAAGACTTTAATATTTCGAAAATGATTAGATTCAACCCTAGTCTATGATAGTTTCAATTTGTACATCAGGTTCTAGTCATAGTGTACCTTTAACCCTTATTTGACATATGTTTCCATATAATAGATGTAACATAATTTAATAGATGAGCTAATATGACCCAAATGCTATAGAACTAATATTGAAATAACCTTAAGGTGAAGACCCTATTAATCTGCAAGAATGATTGCATATCATTTTTAGTCGCAAACCTAAGGATTAACTATCCATAACTTAAGAAGTGAATAGGGCATCACCGATAAGTATTAATAACATAAGACTATTTCGTTATGTAGAAGTATTTCTATTATAACCTACTTTGCAACTGAACCTATTCAAAACATAACACTGCACATTATGAGCCCTAAAAGCCCATAATATATATATAGGTAAATAACTTTGCTCAATAACTAGTACCATAGGTTAAGCTTTACCAGCATTAATGATTAATTGTTAGATGACTGGTGTTTGCTTAAATTGAACCATGCATGCACAAATGATTAAGTGTGATGTCTGTTATTGCTTATATTCAATAGTGCAAATTATACCTGCCCTCACCCTGTTGTTTTATGTACTAATTTAAATTAATATAAACAATCTTAGCTTCCTGAATCCGTAAAATAAAATAAGACGAATCATAATGAATAGGTGTCGTGTGCGACATACTCCTCAATCTATTAATCAGTGATAAAAACCCAACGTGGTAGGAGTATGCTCATTTGTACGATCACAAAACCCTAACTGCAACCATGCTTGTTTTATGTAATGTTTGTTATTTGATTTTTCATCTGATTTCCTTTTGCCCTTATTGAAAGTGTTATTTGCTATTTGTTATTCTTTTACATATATCGACGTGTAGAATCCGACGTCTCGGAGTTAAATCGTCGACAATCTCAAGGTTACGTCTTCGACTTCGTCACTGAAAACAACGGATAGCAAGGCAAGCACCCCCTTGATCATCTTGATCCCAGATTTCATAAATCCACTAAAATGTGATTAAGAATCTCCCTGCATGCTCATAATTTGATAAACTATTATTTTGTTACTTGGTAGATATTAACCCAAATTGATGGATTCCCTTAATCACATGGACATACGATCCATAAAAACCCTAGGAATGGTTAAGTTCATTAAATTGGGTATAATCGCTTATTAATCTGCATATGCTTAGCACTGCTTTAGATTAATGTCATAAACATTTACACCCACACATCATTCTTTATAAAATCTTTTATGGTTTATTTAAGCAAAGAAGGATACCGTAGTTTGATAAAAATGAAAATAAAACTATTGCTTCGACGTGGGTGATTATTGGCAATAGCCGGTTGTACATGTTTTAACGTGTACGTAGCTAGGGTGGAGTTATCGCCCATGTCATTTTAAGGACCGAACATGGTGTCCCGCGATCCAAGATAACCGTACATCCACAAGTACTGGACTGGGACAGTCTTAACTTATTAAATTATTTGGGAATTAGCTTTGCACATTGGTAGGCAGTTGTAGCACGGGCATTCCGGATATAGGTTTGCTCGAGGGAGGTGTCATCACCGAGGTGTTGGCATCTGCCGTTGTAACGATGTACGCCTGGCTATGAATTGGGGCTGTTGTTGTACCATTTGAGCCGCGGGCTCCTGAATACTATTGCTTCACCGTTTGTTTGCTTCCATCATAGTCAGGAGTAACGTCATTGGGCTAGTGCAAAGTTAAGGTTCAAGTAATCGAACGGTTTCGTTATAAACTCTCTGGCGGCACACCAAAGGAAGTGTGCTAATGATCTGCCACAAAGGGAGAACATATCTTGTGGGTAAAGCTGTACAACTCTGCAGAGTCTAAAACTATTCGAATAGCCGTGTCCACGGTCATGGACGACTTGGTGAACCCACACTAAGTTAGTTGTTTTCTATTTTTGAAAACCTTGGTAAAAGACTTTGGAAAATGTTTCACGACTGATAAATATCACTTATCGTTGTATTTTCTTTTGTAAGACCATGGAGGGTCTTGTTCGTTATTTTACTCACAAAAGGGCCGTGAGTAAAATGTTACTATCCTTTTTATTACTTGTTATCTCAATTACTTATCAAAGCTGTCTTAAATTTTTATTTACGCTTTCCATTACTATTCAAGATTACTTCATTCAAAACTTTCGCTTTATGCAAAACAACCATAGAAACCCACTTTCTATTCAGCTGCATATATTTCGGTATTGCAAACACTACAAGTCTTCTTGAGTACGCAACGTACTCACCCTTGCTATTATTGTTGTTTTTAGACAGGAATCCTCGGCAGTCTTGCGGCGAGGAAAACGGGATTATTAACGACGTTTCTTTCTAAGGCTTTACCTTGTCAGTTGCCTGTGGATTATGTGGCAAACTACAAGACATCTGATTCTTTCTGCTATGTTTAGACGACCTTGTCGGTCATATTGTATCATTACTTCGCTGTAATAAAATATGAAACTTTTGTATGGTTGTGATTCCAAATTGTGTTTTGTGCGTGCGACCATCGATCATGGGAATGGTACAAGATGCACATTAGAACCTTGCTTTTATGTTTGCCTTTGTAGCATAAAAGTGAGGGTCTTACGATTTGGTATCGAGCCATCTTGATTGAGGATAAACCTTAGTTAGAATGGTCGTTAGTTGAAATTTTAAAATTTGAAATAGACAATTTTATATTTAGGAATGAAAGTTGCTATATATATGTTATTAACCTCCTGTTGTTTTATATTATCTGTTATTAATTCTTTCCTCATCACATTATAGCTGTTACTACTCTTTCCCTTAATTACCTTTGTTATTATTCTCCCGTTATTATATTATCTAAATACTCTCCTCCTCATTAAACATTCTGTATGATCATTCTTTTCGGTAGATCTTTCTTTCCTGTTCTTTCTATAAGAGTTCTTCCTCTTATCTACGTTCTTATTAAACCCTGCCAGTAAATCCTTCTTGAAAATAATAGTCTTTATCTTGAAAATAATAATCTTTATTGACTGCTAAAACACATAGTGCACCGTTACCGTTAACTTTAGGATATCGGTGATATATCATTATTCTCCTCCCTACATAACCAAGGAAGACTATTGCATCCACGCCGATAACCTTAGAAAGACAGATGCGACACTCCGTCAACTTCTTCATTGTCGTGGAAGCTTTGGACTATCATCCTCGACAAGTGATGCAAGAGTTCGAAGAAAGTCGATGCCAAGTAGTCTACCTTAAGAGGCAGTGTCCCCTAAAGTTATAAGTAGCTTGGACAACACGTCCAAACTCGTTTTAAGACCATGTACTACTAAGTTAAGAAGAAACATTAGAACACCTTAGAACTTCTATGTATTGCAGTTTAAGGACGCGTTCTTTTGTTGATGGAATTTGTTGAAATCTTTTTGTGTTGCTCCTCGGGATGCACTCGTGAATGTTTGGCATAAAGTTAAAAGCTTCACGATGTCGCAACCCTTAAATTAATAAGAAATTATAATTAAGAAATTTTAAACAAAAAGTTATCTTGTATCAAATAAAAAGTAGACTTAGAATTTAATTTTCTCTTTATACCTATTTGTCTTTTCCCTCGTATAGACATTCTAAATAAAACCTTTAAGGAAAGTAATGTTGTCTAAAATAAGGTAACTTGAACTTTTAGACAAGCAACTTTGGGATAAAATATTCTCATATAACTTACCTCTTCTTTTTGTAGGACTTTCCACCTCTATATTATTCTAGTTACTAATCTTCTCTTATAAACAAAGCCAATGTCTAGCTAGAAGCATTGGGACCTCCATAATCATACCATAGCTAAGGAGATGTGCCGAGAACTATTTTACCACTTATGCAAATACCACCTCATTGTTAATACCGCCCTCCTTCATTCCTATCCTACTCATGCTAGATAGTAAGAACCTTCTTAGAATCTAGCCAGAGAAAACTGTTACCACGGTCTTCGTCATCATCCCAATGATGCTTGAGCCTATGCTACCTATAGAAGAAACAAAACCGAGACTTCGCCATACCGGTAACTATGGAAAGTACCTAAACTAAAATAAGCTAGTTGCTATTCAACTTCTCCTACAAGTAATAATTGAATACGCCACTAAACCTAGAAAATATTTACCTTGTCGCCTTACTTAAAAGTAGAGCCACAAATGCTAAGTCAATTTGTGTAGGACCAAATGTCATTTGGTCACATAAAAATGTTTGAAAATAGAATAATGATTGGAAACATAAGTGTTTCTTTGTATGTTAATTTTGAATGTAATCTTTTGTATTGTTATTCATTGTGATGAAATTCTGTGTAAGGATTGCTCGCGAATATTAAACATTTGTGTTGAAAATTCACGATGAGACAATCTTAAGGAAATACTACTAATTATGTGAATTAAACTCTTAATGAATGAAAAGTAGGCCCAAATCGAAACATATCTTATAACTACCTCATCTCTTCTAAATTGTAGAAGCTCTATTTAATAAAATTTTTAGGGAACGAAATGTTGCCTTATAACCCAATCGGATCTTGTAACTATCCACCATTTCTCAATAGTGCTATTGAACCAGCATCTCAACCATAGTCACTCTTTGTTAGATCAATAAGTTTGACAAGCAACCTCTTGCTGTTTCAAACATGTTAACCAATTGGTTTATCCAAATCTAGTGAACTCATGGTGCACTGTATAACTTAAGGAACAATTGGACAACAAAGCTTGCTTGTCTCAATTTTCTCCTTGGGATATCCCTATTCTTTTTGTCGATAAAAAGAATGGTAGTTTACGCTTATGCGTGAATTATCATACTCTGAATAACGTCACTATCAAATACTTCTTCCCTAGCATCAACAACTTGTTCAATCATAATGCCATTCGAACTTACAAATATTTTCCACCAACTCAGGCCCTATAAGCTCGACTACCCTATTTATGATCTCGAACTAGTTGCAATTGTTCACACTCTTAAAATCCGCATCCCTACCTCATCGGAAATTGATGCAATATTTAAACAGATCAAAAGAGCCTGAAACAATTCTTCACTAAATCAAATTCTTGGGGACATATTGAAAACTTTTGTGCTATCATATAGCACTAAGTGGGAGAAGTCTTGCCTTCTACAAAAATTCTCCTACAAAATAGTTTTCAAGCAAGCCTTCAATTATCGTCTTTGAAACATTTTGCTAAAGAAAGGTGCAAAATCCTTTCTCTTCGGTCTGAAATTGGAAAATAAAAAGATCTTTAGACCAAACCTTGTTTAGAAAACCTAAAAGTAAGTGGACATGATCAAGGGATATTTGAGGAAAGCCCAATCCCGACCGAGTTATGTCAACCATCATCGATACGAACTCAGTAATCAAGTGAACTTGAATGTTTTCCCGATTGCACAGTTGATCATTGACAAAATCCGCAAAGATATGTTCCTTCGACCTATTGAACGATATCCGATTACTAAAAAGCTAGGTGAGATGGCATATAAGCTAAATTGCCACCTCATCCATTCGAAGTCCGTAATATCTCCTTTATATCTCAAAACTAATAAAGATCTTTGCCTACCCTCAAATCTCATCAATTCAGAAAACTCTTGATGTGCAAATTGATCATTGTATCTTTCCAAATAAGTAGGCAAATCAATTTAACACCCAACTTCCACTCACCCTTTTTAACCCTGCGAATCTCGGGGACGAGATTCCTGTTAAGGGGGGTAGTCTGTAACATCCCAACATTTTCAAAAATTAGAAAAATGAAAATCTAAGATTTGAAAATAAAATCAAATAGCAATTTTAGATTGGAATCAAGAATTTAATTTGAAATTTGATATCCTCATATCTTTTCCCTAAAACTTGACAAAAAGTAAATTCAATTTGGAAAATTCTTTTCCAAAAGAACAAATTATTAAAATGAGATTCAAAGATGATCTTAATTTTTAATAAACATCTTTTCTAAATTTGTAAAATCATTTATTGATTTCCTTCTTTGAAAAGGGAATTGATAAAAAGATAAGAAGTAAAAGATGAAATGGTAAAATAGTAAAAGATGAAAGTTACCATAGTAAATTTTAGATAACCTTAGAATACCCTAGAAACAACCTTGGCTGGTCAAAAGTAGGTGTGAAATCATTTTGCAAGATGATAAGATAAAATAATTGGAGAACCTTATCTTTGACCGGTCCCTTGTTAGAATTTTGGAGAAAAGTGTAGAGCTCTCCAGCACCTAATATTTTTACCATGTGAGCTCAGTAACCTTATTCTCATCCACGAAAATTTTCAAAAATAAATAACTGGTTTTACTATTTATTATCATTTATTTATCCCCATCCTGAAAATCAGTAAAATAGAGTAAAAGAATTATTAGGAAATAAATACTAAATTTTTAGATATAAAATTTTTATGGAATGTTCCTGACAACATTATAAACCTTGTGTAAAATTTTCAAAAATTTATAATTTGAATTAGTCCCTCAATAAAATAAAATTCCGAAATATAAATTCTGTACAGTCTTGATTGTCAGAATTTTAATTAAATAATTACAATGAATTAGCTTCTCAAATTTTTACAGTAGCAATATAACTTATCCAGGACTCTCCAGAAAAATCTACGAAAAATCTAGACGTGATGTGGCCACCCGATTAAATGCGTTTGAGCTGTGCTGTCTGCAAACCGACTTAAAATGGTCTACTATTGATGGGGCCCACTTGTAAGAGCCTTCTCCTTCCTCCCCACGCCCAGCTCGAGCCATATAACAGCAGCCTCTGTTTCTCTCTCATTTTGGACACAAATCAAAGTAAGGATCAATCTCCAACCAACCATGATCAACTATGAAGCTTCCCCATCCTCCCTAGCACCTCCTCCTCCAAAATCAAGCATCAATTCCATTGGAAACACCTCCAATTCCTCCATTTTCCTTCATGGCCGAAATTCCCTAATCCAACCTAGCTCTTCAATTAGCCAACCATTTTCCAATTAAATGGGCATGAAGCATCTCTATCCATCCAAGATCAAAACCCCCATGTCCATTTCTCCATTCTTCCACCGAATTGAGCCACCACCATGAGCCACCATGCATTTTAGTTCATCACCATGGCGCCACCACTATGGTCCATCCCAGCGAAACCGAGACCACCTATGGACTCGTTGCGACCCCGGGTTTCCATTTTTGTGCTCGGTTCATCCTCCCTTCACTTGCTTCACCGCCGGCCAAAGCATGCCCGAAGCTTCCATGACGGGTACTGTAGCTCGAGCTACTGTAGCTGCGAAGCACCTTCTGTTGTGTGATGTTTCCTCTGACCACTGGCCCAAGGTAAAAGTAGCAGTAGCACCTTTCATTAGTCTTATGATAATTAAGCCAACCAGATCAGTACTTAGTTATACGAAATCAAAAGAATGAGACTTGATTTATTTTAATTATTCTTTTGTCAAGAACATAAATTAAATAAGCAGTTAACAATAATTCTAATTATATCTTTATGCGTGTATGCATCTTTGTTCCGCGAAAACCCTTTTGTAGTATGATGTATCGGTTGCAAGAAATAACATCGGTCAACTCAGATTAGGCTTAAAGTAGTTAATTATGTCCAAAACTCGATAGATAAAAGAAGTAAGTTCATTTCTTTTAACCCAAATCAATAAATTTGGAGTAGTACATAATAAAACGACATGATCTTAGGTTAAGTAAAACTTTGATAAGCTTAAAGAAGTTTTAACCCATTTGTGTTACTTGACCTAGGTACTCATATATCAATTCTTTAATTTAAACAAACTTAAATCCGAATGATCCTTATCTTAAGTGAAGATTAAAATAGATATGTGTGTTATATACATGTTATAATTATTCATTTGTACTTGTAAGATCTTTGTTTGAATCACTATAGGTCATCTAATCCGACAAAGGTATACGTGTTTAGATTAGATTGAACCAAGTTCTTGTAGCTTGTTATCCATATACAACAATCAATATGTGTCTCTTTCCCAAGTAATTGATAATAGGCGAGAAACTAGTTAGTATGTGTTTTATGGGTCCTGAACATTTAATCCTATAAAAATACGGTGTTTAACTTTAGTTGAATCAAGTTCCTATATAGTTTTATCTTCCATGTACGTAAAGTAAGCATATACATATATCACGTCATGCAAATATCACAGGCTCAAAATAATATTCCATTATAAAATGTCAAGTAGTCCTTTTGTTCTGTTATAAATGAAACTAAAATAAACAATGGCTAGCTAAATGATTAAGTTCATAAAAGTTATAAACTTGTTCAATATTAGTTACCAATTATTTTGGCTGACTCGATCATAACTGGGAAGTTAAAGAGGAGTATCTTTTGGTCTAAAACTAGCTACGTGTAGAAATTATGCAAATGAAATCCAAATTGAATGGAACTTATTTTATTTGAACCCTTGTATAATAAAGTTGGTTTGAATTATTTCTGCTTAGGTTTGTTCTCAATATGATAAATATTCGAATAATCATAACTTATTTAAAATAAGTCCAAATAATATGAAACTTGTTTTGTTATGCTAGTTAGACTATAGAGAACATGATTATGCAAAAATACTTAGGGTGTACCATGCATCATTTATATTTTAATAATTGGTGACCTTAAGTATTGTTTTAGATCATATTCAAAAATTAACCTTTGTTTGAACCAAACTCATAAATAGATTATTATTCAATGCATGAAGACTTGAGTAGTTATAATACATAGAAGTTCCTAGGCTCCCTTATGAAATCATAATACCTAGCCGTGTAAGAATATTTTATAATTGATTAGATCTGGATTAGGTTAGTGAATAATCATGCTAATCAAATACTAGTATAATTGAGATACACATGTGAGCAATAGTGCATATAGAACCTATTAGGGATGAATCATAATACAAGACTTTAATATTTCGAAAATGATTAGATTCAACCCTAGTCTATGATAGTTTCAATTTGTACATCGAGTTCTAGTCATAGTGTACCTTTAACCCTTATTTGACATATGTTTCCATATAATAGATGTAACATAATTTAATAGATGAGCTAATATGACCCAAATGCTATAGAACTAATATTGAAATAACCTTAAGGTGAAGACCCTATTAATCTGCAAGAATGATTGCATATCATTTTTAGTCGCAAACCTAAGGATTAACTATCCATAACTTAAGAAGTGAATAGGGCATCACCGATAAGTATTAATAACATAAGACTATTTCGTTATGTAGAAGTATTTCTATTATAACCTACTTTGCAACTGAACCTATTCAAAACATAACACTGCACATTATGAGCCCTAAAAGCCCATAATATATATATAGGTAAATAACTTTGCTCAATAACTAGTACCATAGGTTAAGCTTTACCAGCATTAATGATTAATTGTTAGATGACTGTGTTTGCTTAAATAGAACCATGCATGCACAAATGATTAAGTGTGATGTCTGTTATTGCTTATATTCAATAGTGCAAATTATACCGCCTCACCTGTTGTTTTATGTACTAATTTAAATTAATATAAACAATCTTAGCTTCCTGAATCCGTAAAATAAAATAAGACAAATCATAATGAATAGGTGTCGTGTGCGACATACTCCTCAATCTATTAATCAGTGATAAAAACCCAACGTGGTAGGAGTATGCTCAGTTGTACGATCACAAAACCCTAACTGCAACCATGCTTGTTTTATGTAATGTTTGTTATTTGATTTTTCATCTGATTTCCTTTTGCCCTTATTGAAAGTGTTATTTGCTATTTGTTATTCTTTTACATATATCGGCGTGTAGAATCCGACGTCTCGGAGTTAAGTCGTCGACAATCTCAAGGTTACGTCTTCGACTTCGTCACTGAAAACAACGGATAGCAAGGCAAGCACCCCCTTGATCATCTTGATCCCAGATTTCATAAATCCACTAAAATGTGATTAAGAATCTCCCTGCATGCTCATAATTTGATAAACTATTATTTTGTTACTTGGTAGATATTAACCCAAATTGATGGATTCCCTTAATCACATGGACATACGATCCATAAAAACCCTAGGAATGGTTAAGTTCATTAAATTGGGTATAATCGCTTATTAATCTGCATATGCTTAGCACTGCTTTAGATTAATGTCATAAACATTTACACCCACACATCATTCTTTATAAAATCTTTTATGGTTTATTTAAGCGAAGAAAGGATACCGTAGTTTGATAAAAATGAAAATAAAACTATTGCTTCGACGTGGGTGATTATTGGCAATAGCCAGGTTGTACATGTTTTAACGTGTACGTAGCTAGGGTGGAGTTATCGCCCATGTCATTTTAAGGACCGAACATGGTGTCCCGCGATCCAAGATAACCGTACATCCACAAGTACTGGACTGGGACAGTCTTAACTTATTAAATTATTTGGGAATTAGCTTTGCACATTGGTAGGCAGTTGTAGCACGGGCATTCCGGATATAGGTTTGCTCGAGGGAGGTGTCATCACCGAGGTGTTGGCATCTGCCGTTGTAACGATGTACGCTGGCTATGAATTGGGGCTGTTGTTGTACCATTTGAGCCGCGGGCTCCTGAATACTATTGCTTCACCGTTTGTTTGCTTTCATCATAGTCAGGGGTAACGTCATTGGGCTAGTGCAAAGTTAAGGTTCAAGTAATCGAACGGTTTCGTTATAAACTCTGGCGGCACACCAAAGGAAGTGTGCTAATGATCTGCCACAAAGGGAGAACATATCTTGTGGGTAAAGCTGTACAACTCTGCAGAGTCTAAAACTATTCGAATAGCCGTGTCCACGGTCATGGACGACTTGGTGAACCCACACTAAGTTAGTTGTTTTCTATTTTTGAAAACCTTGGTAAAAGACTTTGGAAAATGTTTCACGACTGATAAATATCACTTATCGTTGTATTTTCTTTTGTAAGACCATGGAGGGTCTTGTTCGTTATTTTACTCACAAAAGGGCCGTGAGTAAAATGTTACTATCCTTTTATTACTTGTTATCTCAATTACTTATCAAACTGTCTTAAATTTTTATTTACGCTTTCCATTACTATTCAAGATTACTTCATTCAAAACTTTCGCTTTATGCAAAACAACCATAGAAACCCACTTTCTATTCAAATTTGCATATATTTCAGTGTATTGCAAACACTACAAGTCTTCTTGACGCAACGCGTACTCACCCTTGCTATTATTGTTGTTTTTAGACAGAATCCTCGGCGAGTGCTTCGCGGCGCAGAAAACGGGATTATTAACGACGTTTCTTTCTAAGGCTTTACCTTGTCAGTTGCCTGTGGATTATGTGGCAAACTACAAGACATCTGATTCTTTCGGCTATGTTTAGACGACCTTGTCGGTCATATTGTATCATTACTTCCGCTGTAATAAAATATGAAACTTTTGTATGGTTGTGATTCCAAATTGTGTTTTGTGCGTGCCAGCCACTGATCATGGGAATGGTACAGTATGCACATTAGAACCTTGCTTTTATGTTTGCACTGTAGCATAAAAGTGAGGGTCTTACAGTTTGGTATCAGAGCCATGCTGACTGCAGGATAAACCTTAGTTAGAATGGTCGTTAGTTGAAATTTTAAAATTTGAAATAGACAATTTTATATTTAGGAATGAAAGTTGCTATATATATGTTATTAACCTCCTGTTGTTTTATATTATCTGTTATTAATTCTTTCCTCATCACATTATAGCTGTTACTACTCTTTCCCTTAATTACCTTTGTTATTATTCTCCCGTTATTATATTATCTAAATACTCTCCTCCTCATTAAACATTCTGTATGATCATTCTTTTCGGTAGATCTTTCTTTCCTGTTCTTTCTATAAGAGTTCTTCCTCTTATCTACGTTCTTATTAAACCCTGCCAGTAAATCCTTCTTGAAAATAATAGTCTTTATCTTGAAAATAATAATCTTTATTGACTCGCTAAAACACATAGTGCACCGTTACCGTTAACTTTAGGATATCGGTGATATATCATTATTCTCCTCCCTACATAACCAAGGAAGACTATTGCATCCACGCCGATAACCTTAGAAAGACAGATGCGACACTCCGTCAACTTCTTCATTGTCGTGGAAGCTTTGGACTATCATCCTCGACAAGTGATGCAAGAGTTCGAAGAAAGTCGATGCCAAGTAGTCTACCTTAAGAGGCAGTGTCCCCTAAAGTTATAAGTAGCTTGGACAACACGTCCAAACTCGTTTTAAGACCATGTACTACTAAGTTAAGAAGAAACATTAGAACACCTTAGAACTTCTATGTATTGCAGTTTAAGGACGCGTTCTTTTGTTGATGGAATTTGTTGAAATCTTTTTGTGTTGCTCCTCGGGATGCACTCGTGAATGTTTGGCATAAAGTTAAAAGCTTCACGATGTCGCAACCCTTAAATTAATAAGAAATTATAATTAAGAAATTTTAAACAAAAAGTTATCTTGTATCAAATAAAAAGTAGACTTAGAATTTAATTTTCTCTTTATACCTATTTGTCTTTTCCCTCGTATAGACATTCTAAATAAAACCTTTAAGGAAAGTAATGTTGTCTAAAATAAGGTAACTTGAACTTTTAGACAAGCAACTTTGGGATAAAATATTCTCATATAACTTACCTCTTCTTTTGTAGGACTTTCCACCTCTATATTATTCTAGTTACTAATCTTCTCTTATAAACAAAGCCAATGTCTAGCTAGAAGCATTGGGACCTCCATAATCATACCATAGCTAAGGAGATGTGCCGAGAACTATTTTACCACTTATGCAAATACCACCTCATTGTTAATACCGCCCTCCTTCATTCCTATCCTACTCATGCTAGATAGTAAGAACCTTCTTAGAATCTAGCCGTAGAAAAACTGTTACCACGGTCTTCGTCATCATCCCAATGATGCTTGAGCCTATGCTACCTATAGAAGAAACAAAACCGAGACTTCGCCATACCGGTAACTATGGAAAGTACCTAAACTAAAATAAGCTAGTTGCTATTCAACTTCTCCTACAAGTAATAATTGAATACGCCACTAAACCTAGAAAATATTTACCTTGTCGCCTTACTTAAAAGTAGAGCCACAAATGCTAAGTCAATTTGTGTAGGACCAAATGTCATTTGGTCACATAAAAATGTTTGAAAATAGAATAATGATTGGAAACATAAGTGTTTCTTTGTATGTTAATTTTGAATGTAATCTTTTGTATTGTTATTCATTGTGATGAAATTCTGTGTAAGGATTGCTCTCGCGAATATTAAACATTTGTGTTGAAAATTCACGATGAGACAATCTTAAGGAAATACTACTAATTATGTGAATTAAACTCTTAATGAATGAAAAGTAGGCCCAAATCGAAACATATCTTATAACTACCTCATCTCTTCTAAATTGTAGAAGCTCTATTTAATAAAATTTTTAGGGAACGAAATGTTGCCTTATAACCCAATCGGATCTTGTAACTATCCACCATTTCTCAATAGTGCTATTGAACCAGCATCTCAACCATAGTCACTCTTTGTTAGATCAATAAGTTTGACAAGCAACCTCTTGCTGTTTCAAACATGTTAACCAATTGGTTTATCCAAATCTAGTGAACTCATGGTGCACCAGAAGCAACTTAAGGAACAATTGGACAACAAAGCTTGCTTGTCTCAATTTTCTCCTTGGGATATCCCTATTCTTTTTGTCGATAAAAAGAATGGTAGTTTACGCTTATGCGTGAATTATCATACTCTGAATAACGTCACTATCAAATACTTCTTCCCTAGCATCAACAACTTGTTCAATCATAATGCCATTCGAACTTACAAATATTTTCCACCAACTCCGACCCTATAAGCTCGACTACCCTATTTATGATCTGGAACTAGTTGCAATTGTTCACACTCTTAAAATCTGGCATCCCTACCTCATCGGAAATTGATGCAATATTTAAACAGATCAAAAGAGCCTGAAACAATTCTTCACTAAATCAAATTCTTGGGGACATATTGAAAACTTTTGTGCTATCATATAGCACTAAGTGGGAGAAGTCTTGCCTTCTACAAAAATTCTCCTACAAAATAGTTTTCAAGCAAGCCTTCAATTATCGTCTTTGAAACATTTTGCTAAAGAAAGGTGCAAAATCCTTTCTCTTCGGTCTGAAATTGGAAAATAAAAAGATCTTTAGACCAAACCTTGTTTAGAAAACCTAAAAGTAAGTGGACATGATCAAGGGATATTTGAGGAAAGCCCAATCCCGACCGAGTTATGTCAACCATCATCGATACGAACTCAGTAATCATGTGAACTTGAATGTTTTCCCGATTGCACAGTTGATCATTGACAAAATCCGCAAAGATATGTTCCTTCGACCTATTGAACGATATCCGATTACTAAAAAGCTAGGTGAGATGGCATATAAGCTAAATTGCCACCTCATCCATTCGAAGTCCGTAATATCTCCTTTATATCTCAAAACTAATAAAAATCTTTGCCTACCCTCAAATCTCATCAATTCAGAAAACTCTTGATGTGCAAATTGATCATTGTATCTTTCCAAATAAGTAGGCAAATCAATTTAACACCCAACTTCCACTCACCCTTTTAAACCCTGCGAATCTCGGGGACGAGATTCCTGTTAAGGGGGGTAGTCTGTAACATCCCAACATTTTCAAAAATTAGAAAAATGAAAATCTAAGATTTGAAAATAAAATCAAATAGCAATTTTAGATTGGAATCAAGAATTTAATTTGAAATTTGATATCCTCATATCTTTTCCCTAAAACTTGACAAAAAGTAAATTCAATTTGGAAAATTCTTTTCCAAAAGAACAAATTATTAAAATGAGATTCAAAGATGATCTTAATTTTTAATAAACATCTTTTCTAAATTTGTAAAATCATTTATTGATTTCCTTCTTTGAAAAGGGAATTGATAAAAAGATAAGAAGTAAAAGATGAAATGGTAAAATAGTAAAAGATGAAAGTTACCATAGTAAATTTTAGATAACCTTAGAATACCCTAGAAACAACCTTGGCTGGTCAAAAGTAGGTGTGAAATCATTTTGCAAGATGATAAGATAAAATAATTGGAGAACCTTATCTTTGACCGGTCCCTTGTTAGAATTTTGGAGAAAAGTGTAGAGCTCTCCAGCACCTAATATTTTTACCATGTGAGCTCAGTAACCTTATTCTCATCCACGAAAATTTTCAAAAATAAATAACTGGTTTTACTATTTATTATCATTTATTTATCCCCATCCTGAAAATCAGTAAAATAGAGTAAAAGAATTATTAGGAAATAAATACTAAATTTTTAGATATAAAATTTTTATGGAATGTTCCTGACAACATTATAAACCTTGTGTAAAATTTTCAAAAATTTATAATTTGAATTAGTCCCTCAATAAAATAAAATTCCGAAATATAAATTCTGTACAGTCTTGATTGTCAGAATTTTAATTAAATAATTAAAATGAATTAGCTTCTCAAATTTTTACAGTAGCAATATAACTTATCCAGGACTCTCCAGAAAAATCTACGAAAAATCTAGACGTGATCTGGCCACCCGATTAAATGCGTTTGAGCTGTGCTGTCTGCAAACCGACTTAAAATGGTCTACTATTGATGGGGCCCACTTGTAAGAGCCTTCTCCTTCCTCCCCACGCCCAGCTCGAGCCATATAACAGCAGCCTCTGTTTCTCTCTCATTTTGGACACAAATCAAAGTAAGGATCAATCTCCAACCAACCATGATCAACTATAAAGCTTCCCCATCCTCCCTAGCACCTCCTCCTCCAAAATCAAGCATCAATTCCATTGGAAACACCTCCAATTCCTCCATTTTCCTTCATGGCCGAAATTCCCTAATCCAACCTAGCTCTTCAATTAGCCAACCATTTTCCAATTAAATGGGCATGAAGCATCTCTATCCATCCAAGATCAAAACCCCCATGTCCATTTCTCCATTCTTCCACCGAATTGAGCCACCACCATGAGCCACCATGCATTTTAGTTCATCACCATGGCGCCACCACTATGGTCCATCCCAACCGAAACCGAGACCACCTATGGACTCGTTGCGACCCCGGGTTTCCATTTTTGTGCTCGGTTCATCCTCCCTTCACTTGCTTCACCGCCGGCCAAAGCATGCCCGAAGCTTCCATGACGGGTACTGTAGCTCGAGCTACTGTAGCTGCGAAGCACCTTCTGTTGTGTGATGTTTCCTCTGACCACTGGCCCAAGGTAAAAGTAGCAGTAGCACCTTTCATTAGTCTTATGATAATTAAGCCAACCAGATCAGTACTTAGTTATACGAAATCAAAAGAATGAGACTTGATTTATTTTAATTATTCTTTTGTCAAGAACATAAATTAAATAAGCAGTTAACAATAATTCTAATTATATCTTTATGCGTGTATGCATCTTTGTTCCATGAAAACCCTTTTGTAGTATGATGTATCGGTTGCAAGAAATAACATCGGTCAACTCAGATTAGGCTTAAAGTAGTTAATTATGTCCAAAACTCGATAGATAAAAGAAGTAAGTTCATTTCTTTTAACCCAAATCAATAAATTTGGAGTAGTACATAATAAAACGACATGATCTTAGGTTAAGTAAAACTTTGATAAGCTTAAAGAAGTTTTAACCCATTTGTGTTACTTGACCTAGGTACTCATATATCAATTCTTTAATTTAAACAAACTTAAATCCGAATGATCCTTATCTTAAGTGAAGATTAAAATAGATATGTGTGTTATATACATGTTATAATTATTCATTTGTACTTGTAAGATCTTTGTTTGAATCACTATAGGTCATCTAATCCGACAAAGGTATACGTGTTTAGATTAGATTGAACCAAGTTCTTGTAGCTTGTTATCCATATACAACAATCAATATGTGTCTCTTTCCCAAGTAATTGATAATAGGCGAGAAACTAGTTAGTATGTGTTTTATGGGTCCTGAACATTTAATCCTATAAAAATACAGTGTTTAACTTTAGTTGAATCAAGTTCCTATATAGTTTTATCTTCCATGTACAGAAAGTAAGCATATACATATATCACGTCATGCAAATATCACAGGCTCAAAATAATATTCCATTATAAAATGTCAAGTAGTCCTTTTGTTCTGTTATAAATGAAACTAAAATAAACAATGGCTAGCTAAATGATTAAGTTCATAAAAGTTATAAACTTGTTCAATATTAGTTACCAATTATTTTGGCTGACTCGATCATAACTGGGAAGTTAAAGAGGGAGTATCTTTTGGTCTAAAACTAGCTACGTGTAGAAATTATGCAAATGAAATCCAAATTGAATGGAACTTATTTTATTTGAACCCTTGTATAATAAAGTTGGTTTGAATTATTTCCTGCTTAGGTTTGTTCTCAATATGATAAATATTCGAATAATCATAACTTATTTAAAATAAGTCCAAATAATATGAAACTTGTTTTGTTATGCTAGTTAGACTATAGAGAACATGATTATGCAAAAATACTTAGGGTGTACCATGCATCATTTATATTTTAATAATTGGTGACCTTAAGTATTGTTTTAGATCATATTCAAAAATTAACCTTTGTTTGAACCAAACTCATAAATAGATTATTATTCAATGCATGAAGACTTGAGTAGTTATAATACATAGAAGTTCCTAGGCTCCCTTATGAAATCATAATACCTAGCCGTGTAAGAATATTTTATAATTGATTAGATCTGGATTAGGTTAGTGAATAATCATGCTAATCAAATACTAGTATAATTGAGATACACATGTGAGCAATAGTGCATATAGAACCTATTAGGGATGAATCATAATACAAGACTTTAATATTTCGAAAATGATTAGATTCAACCCTAGTCTATGATAGTTTCAATTTGTACATCAGGTTCTAGTCATAGTGTACCTTTAACCCTTATTTGACATATGTTTCCATATAATAGATGTAACATAATTTAATAGATGAGCTAATATGACCCAAATGCTATAGAACTAATATTGAAATAACCTTAAGGTGAAGACCCTATTAATCTGCAAGAATGATTGCATATCATTTTTAGTCGCAAACCTAAGGATTAACTATCCATAACTTAAGAAGTGAATAGGGCATCACCGATAAGTATTAATAACATAAGACTATTTCGTTATGTAGAAGTATTTCTATTATAACCTACTTTGCAACTGAACCTATTCAAAACATAACACTGCACATTATGAGCCCTAAAAGCCCATAATATATATATAGGTAAATAACTTTGCTCAATAACTAGTACCATAGGTTAAGCTTTACCAGCATTAATGATTAATTGTTAGATGACTGGTGTTTGCTTAAATTGAACCATGCATGCACAAATGATTAAGTGTGATGTCTGTTATTGCTTATATTCAATAGTGCAAATTATACCTGCCCTCACCCTGTTGTTTTATGTACTAATTTAAATTAATATAAACAATCTTAGCTTCCTGAATCCGTAAAATAAAATAAGACAAATCATAATGAATAGGTGTCGTGTGCGACATACTCCTCAATCTATTAATCAGTGATAAAAACCCAACGTGGTAGGAGTATGCTCAGTTGTACGATCACAAAACCCTAACTGCAACCATGCTTGTTTTATGTAATGTTTGTTATTTGATTTTTCATCTGATTTCCTTTTGCCCTTATTGAAAGTGTTATTTGCTATTTGTTATTCTTTTCTGTTATACGACGTGTAGAATCCGACGTCTCGGAGTTCGTCGTCGACAATCTCAAGGTTACGTCTTCGACTTCGTCACTGAAAACAACGGATAGCAAGGCAAGCACCCCCTTGATCATCTTGATCCCAGATTTCATAAATCCACTAAAATGTGATTAAGAATCTCCCTGCATGCTCATAATTTGATAAACTATTATTTTGTTACTTGGTAGATATTAACCCAAATTGATGGATTCCCTTAATCACATGGACATACGATCCATAAAAACCCTAGGAATGGTTAAGTTCATTAAATTGGGTATAATCGCTTATTAATCTGCATATGCTTAGCACTGCTTTAGATTAATGTCATAAACATTTACACCCACACATCATTCTTTATAAAATCTTTTATGGTTTATTTAAGCAGTAAAGGATACTGGTAGTTTGATAAAAATGAAAATAAAACTATTGCTTCGACGTGGGTGATTATTGGCAATAGCCGGTTGTACATGTTTTAACGTGTACGTAGCTAGGGTGGAGTTATCGCCCATGTCATTTTAAGGACCGAACATGGTGTCCCGCGATCCAAGATAACCGTACATCCACAAGTACTGGACTGGGACAGTCTTAACTTATTAAATTATTTGGGAATTAGCTTTGCACATTGGTAGGCAGTTGTAGCACGGGCATTCCGGATATAGGTTTGCTCGAGGGAGGTGTCATCACCGAGGTGTTGGCATCTGCCGTTGTAACGATGTACGCCTGGCTATGAATTGGGGCTGTTGTTGTACCATTTGAGCCGCGGGCTCCTGAATACTATTGCTTCACCGTTTGTTTGCTTCCATCATAGTCAGGAGTAACGTCATTGGGCTAGTGCAAAGTTAAGGTTCAAGTAATCGAACGGTTTCGTTATAAACTCTCTGGCGGCACACCAAAGGAAGTGTGCTAATGATCTGCCACAAAGGGAGAACATATCTTGTGGGTAAAGCTGTACAACTCTGCAGAGTCTAAAACTATTCGAATAGCCGTGTCTACGGTCATGGACGACTTGGTGAACCCACACTAAGTTAGTTGTTTTCTATTTTTGAAAACCTTGGTAAAAGACTTTGGAAAATGTTTCACGACTGATAAATATCACTTATCGTTGTATTTTCTTTTGTAAGACCATGGAGGGTCTTGTTCGTTATTTTACTCACAAAAGGGCCGTGAGTAAAATGTTACTATCCTTTTTATTACTTGTTATCTCAATTACTTATCAAACTGTCTTAAATTTTTATTTACGCTTTCCATTACTATTCAAGATTACTTCATTCAAAACTTTCGCTTTATGCAAAACAACCATAGAAACCCACTTTCTATTCAAATGCATATATTTCGTATTGCAAACACTACAAGTCTTCGAGCACGCAACGCGTACTCACCCTTGCTATTATTGTTGTTTTTAGACAGGAATCCTCGATGTGCATCGCGACGCAGGAAAACGGGATTATTAACGACGTTTCTTTCTAAGGCTTTACCTTGTCAGTTGCCTGTGGATTATGTGGCAAACTACAAGACATCTGATTCTTTCGGCTATGTTTAGACGACCTTGTCGGTCATATTGTATCATTACTTCCGCTGTAATAAAATATGAAACTTTTGTATGGTTGTGATTCCAAATTGTGTTTTGTGCGTGCCAGCCACTGATCATGGGAATGGTACAGTATGCACATTAGAACCTTGCTTTTATGTTTGCACTGTAGCATAAAAGTGAGGGTCTTACAAAGTTGGAGAGCTGCTGGAGATAATCCGCCAGCTGAAGGAGGAGGGCCTGCACGGGGTCGGCATTGCCGCCATCTTTGCTGTTTGCTGAGTGCAGCCCCTCAAGGAGGGCGTCCACCCGGGGTTCAAATACCGTGGGGAGGCTGACTTCACCCGAGAGGCACATGAACCTATTCCGCATCAGGTGTTCAACCGGCGGATGAGTGAATTCTTCGCCTCGGGCACCCAGATCAGCACCAATGGATGCCCGAAGTCTTTGAACGTGAAGTGCGCCCCCTCTGTTATCCGTCCTCTACACACCACGGCTTTTTAGGGTGTGTTTGGTTGCCTGCACCACCGTATCCTGGTCCGTATGTGACACCTCGGAGTGTCGTAACCTTATTATTGAGCATGATAAGGTTAAATACAGTATGAGATGTGGAAATAAGGTTAAGATCATAAGGATCGGGGGTTAATAACGTTTCCGGGCCGTTTAGGGCCGTTTGGGTTTTGGGCCTTCAGAGTTTTGGGCCTTGGTGGGCTTTGGTGGGATGGATTAGGACTCCGTAACGGACTAGGATTGGGTTGAGGGCTGTTAAAAGGGGCTCCCCTGCCCCTTGCGCTCCCACCTCAGCCCCTTGCGCCCCACCTCCCCTCTTGCGCCCTCTCCTCCGTCCCCTCCCTAAGCCCTAGCCCCCCAAAACCGTGCGCACCCCCCTCCCTTTCCTCCACCTCCACACCACCTCCCCTCCACCCCTTGCTGCCCTAGGGTGGCCTCCCCACCCCTGCACCTTGTGGAGTCATCCCGTGGAGCGAGGAGCGAGGAGCAAGGAGCGAGGAGCGAGGAACGTGGAGCGAGGAGCGATTCGCGAGGAGATTCGCGGAGATTGATTGGAGTTTTGCGCTTCGGGCAAAGGTGGTGTGACCCCGGAAGTTCCCTCTTCTTCCCGCCAATCCGTTGCACGTGGTTGAGGCAAGTGTGTTGTGATGGATAGCGAGTTGTAGGTTGCATGTTGTGATTAGATGGAATTGTTTACATGATATATGTTCACTTGCCATGTGTTAATAATTGATATGATATGATGAGCATGTTTAACATATTATGATGCCATGTGTTAATATGTGAATTGAATATGATAATTGGCATGGTTGCATGCATGTCATGAGATAGGGCGAGGGCGGTGAGAAAGTCTTAACTAGTCCGGCAAGGTCGGTGAGAAAGTTATGACTAATCCGGAACGCCATTGAGTAAGTCCTATGTCGTGATTCCATCCACGTGGTGTTTGGAAGCGAGTAGGCACCCTCCATCTTCGGGATGGAAGGGAGGAAAGGGTGCACACCGACGGGTGTGTACTTCCCATACCGGTATGAGGTTCCAGAGGGTCAGGAGCAATGCATTACATCGCATACAAATTGATGATGATATTGACAAGTATTCATGAATGAGATGTTATACATGATGAAAGATGTTATTGACTTGTTGTTATGCTTGTTGTCCATTGCAGTATGCTTGCTGAGTTTTCGAACTCACCCTTGTGTTTTCTTGTTGTTTTAGGTACCATGAGAACGGCATGCGGGAAAGGGGAATAGTCACACTCTCACACGTTACTTCACCTTAATGTTTCCCCAAGTCAATTCATTTAGTTGGATAATAAATTGCGTGTGATGGCCTTTAAATTAAGTCTTAGCTTGGTTAATGAGAGTTCTATTGTTTGTTTGACACTTGGAACTTTAAGAGCTTGATGTTAGTCTTTTATTGTCGTTAAGACTTTATTTATTGCTGTTTTAGATGTTTCTCTTATTGCCATATAATGCTATATTGTTGCTGTTCCTTAAATTCATGATAAAACAAAGGAGGTGCTGCCGAAATCTCGGTTTTTAGTCTATGCACCTTTGCTGGAATTTGATGTTAAATGTGGTATTTAGATGTTGTTTAGCTTATGTTTGGTAACATTCAGGCATAGTAAATGCCGGGGTGTTACAGTTGGTAATGTGACACCTCGGAGTGTCGTAACCTTATTATTGAGCATGATAAGGTTAAATACAGTATGAGATGTGGAAATAAGGTTAAGATCATAAGGATCGGGGGTTAATAACGTTTCCGGGCCGTTTCCGGGCCGTTTTCGGGGTTTTGGGCCTTCCCGGGGGAGTTTTGGGCCTTGGTGGGCTTTGGTGGGATGGATTAGGACTCCGTAACGGACTAGGATTGGGTTGAGGGCTGTTAAAAGGGGCTCCCCCTGCCCCCTTGCGCTCCCACCTCAGCCCCTTGCGCCCCCACCTCCCCCTCTTGCGCCCCTCTCCTCCCTCCCCCTCCCCTAAGCCCTAGCCCCCAAAACCGTGCGCACTCCCTCCCTTTCTCCACCTCCACACCACCTCCCTCCACCCCTTGCTGCCCTAGGGTGGCCTCCCCACCCTGCACCTTGTGGAGTCATCCCGTGGAGCGAGGAGCGAGGAGCAAGGAGCGAGGAGCGAGGAACGTGGAGCGAGGAGCGATTCGCGAGGAGATTCGCGGAGATTGATTGGAGTTTTGCGCTTCGGGCAAAGGTGGTGTGACCCCGGAAGTTCCCTCTTCTTCCCGCCAATCCGTTGCACGTGGTTGAGGCAAGTGTGTTGTGATGGATAGCGAGTTGTAGGTTGCATGTTGTGATTAGATGGAATTGTTTACATGATATATGTTCACTTGCCATGTGTTAATAATTGATATGATATGATGAGCATGTTTAACATATTATGATGCCATGTGTTAATATGTGAATTGAATATGATAATTGGCATGGTTGCATGCATGTCATGAGATAGGGCGAGGGCGGTGAGAAAGTCTTAACTAGTCCGGCAAGGTCGGTGAGAAAGTTATGACTAATCCGGAACGCCATTGAGTAAGTCCTATGTCGTGATTCCATCCACGTGGTGTTTGGAAGCGAGTAGGCACCCTCCATCTTCGGGATGGAAGGGAGGAAAGGGTGCACACCGACGGGTGTGTACTTCCCATACCGGTATGAGGTTCCAGAGGGTCAGGAGCAATGCATTACATCGCATACAAATTGATGATGATATTGACAAGTATTCATGAATGAGATGTTATACATGATGAAAGATGTTATTGACTTGTTGTTATGCTTGTTGTCCATTGCAGTATGCTTGCCGAAGTTTTCGAACTCACCCTTGTGTTTTCTTGTTGTTTTTAGGTACCATGAGAACGGCATGCGGGAAAGGGGAATAGTCACACGCTCACACGTTGCTTCACCTTAATGTTTCCCCAAGTCAATTCATTTAGTTGGATAATAAATTGCGTGTGATGGCCTTTAAATTAAGTCTTAGCTTGGTTAATGAGAGTTCTATTATTTGTTTGACACTTGGAACTTTAAGAGCTTGATGTTAGTCTTTTATTGTCGTTAAGACTTTATTTATTGCTGTTTAGATGTTTCTCTTATTGCCATATAATGCTATATTGTTCTTTGTTTCTTAAATTCATGATAAAACAAAGGAGGTGCTGCCGAAATCTCGGTTTTAGCCTATGCACCTTTGCTGGAATTTTATGTTAAATGTGGTATTTAGTTGTTGTTTAGCTTGTGTTTGGTAACATTCGAGGCATAGTGAATGCCAGGGTGTTACTGATTAGTATCGAGTCAGAGGTCCTTGGAATGTGAATTTTTAGTGTCATGCTATAGGGTACAACTAAAATGTGATGTGGAATAACTTAGAAACATGGCTTAGGTTCTAACTAAAACCTTGTTATAGGATAGCAACGTTAAAACTTGTAATAGTGGTATAACTAATCTAAAATCGACACACTTGGTTGCACAAGAGGATGGGTTTTGGTTCATCAATGCATCGCGCTTGACTATGTGATAAGGAATATGCTTATGATGATGTTTGATTATGATCTTGATTGTGTGCTTCGTGTTTGGGTGGTTGTCTGTCTAAGCGACCATGCCGAGGGTAGAAGCCGTGGACGCCGTGGCGTGGAGGCCAGGGGCGCAGGCTCCCAGAGAGCTGCGGTGTCTGCTGTATAAATGATTGGATTGTTCTGTTGTGGTGATAAAAGTGGGGTTGTGGTGCCGAAGGGTTTCGGTCACCTCTTTTTGGTTCATAGTAACGGTGAGGTTTGACGGTGTGGCCGGTTAGCGCCATCACCGAAGAACTATTAACCCCTGTAGGAGAAGAATGCTTATCCTTTCTGTCCTTGATCGGGTAGTTGACTGGAGTCAAATAGAAGAGTTGATGGTGGTTCCCTTCGGATGTTCTCTGCCGTTCTGACGGTCGGTTTCGCTATTTTTTCTTGGCTTTAGTTGAGCTGAACCAAAAGAAAAGTGTTTTGTATTGGATTTTCGCGGATCGTTCTGAGTGCGGTGGTGAGCACCGTGCTTCAGAGTGTGGTTGGACCGAGAGTTGCAACCACTGTGGCAAGCCCGGCCATACGGGACGAGTCTGCCGGATGAATCCCGGTAGCATCATCAAGTGGGAGACGGTGCCTTCTCCTCCCACTCCAGCGGCGTCTTCTAGAGGATCGGTGCACATGATGGCTGCTCCTGTTTCTCAGCCACCCTTTGCGTGGGCGCCACCAGCGGCGCGTCTTGGTGCCCGCACGTCTGCTTCCTCCTCGATTGCCTCCTCCGCCCCAACCTTGATGGGGCATCACCGAGTCGGGGCTCCTTCGTCGGCGCCACCAGAGTGTACGCTTTGCCGACCGCCGAGTCGGCCGGGCATCCAGAGGTGGTTTCTGTACTCTGCTCGTGGATTCCGTTGATGCCTTTGTTCTATTTGATTCCGAGCATCCTATTCTTTTGTGTCGTCGGAGTTTGCTAGTAGAGCTAAGTTGGGAGTTCGGATTTACGAGTCCGTGTTAGTCGGTTCCACAGGGTTTGATTGCTAGTTCTTGGGTTTGCCACTGGTTGCACCATTGCCATTGATGATGAGGTTTTCTTTGCCAATCTCATGGTGATCCAGCTTGGCTCCTTTTGATGTCATTTTGGGCATGGGTGGCTGCATCGATGCCGTGCTAAGATCTGTTGTTTCGGAAGACAATTGCCTTGCAGGCCCGTCCCGTGAAGAGTTGACCTTCAGGGTGGTATACCCTCGATTCCGTCTTTGCTTTGACTAGTTTGTTTTCTGGTCGGCGTTTGAGGCTATTGGGTTTCCTCATGACTTTGTCTGAGAAACCATCTTCTTCAGTTTCCATTGAGGAGATTTCTGTAGTGAAGGAGTTCGTTGATGTGTTCCCTGACGAGTTGCCTGGTCTACCTCCTGTGAGGAATGTGGAGTTTCGTATTGACCTTGTTCCTGGCACTCGACCTATTTCTATCTCTCCATACCGCTTGGCTCGACCTTTTCAAGACGAGTTGAAGAAGCAGTTGGAGGATCTGTTGGCCAAAGGCTTCATTCGGCGTAGCGTTTCGCCATGGGGAGCACCCGTCCTCTTCGTCTCGAAGAAGGATGGAAGTTGGCGTATGTGCATTGATTATCGTGCTCTTAATCAAGTGATAGTCAAAAACAAGTATCCTTTGCCTCGCATCGAGGATCTGTTTGACCAACTGAAGGGAGCAAAGGTGTTCTCCAAGATTGATCTTGATCGGATATAATCAGATCCGTGTGAGGGAGCAGGACATTGAGAAGACTGCTTTCTCCACTAGGTATGGGCATTATGAATTTAAAGTTATGTCTTTTGGACTAACTAATGCTCCTGCTGTCTTTATGGAGGCGATGAACAGTATGCTACACAAGTACCTTGATGAGTTTGTGGTAGTGTTCATCGATGACATTCGATTTACTCTAAATCGGAAGAGGAGCATGAGCGACACTTGAGGCTTGTCTTTGAGTACCACGAGGGAGAATCAATTCTTTGCTAAGCTGAAAAAGTGCGAGTTACGGATTTCGAAGTGGGTTTTCTTGGCCACATCATCAATCCAGAGGGCATATCTGTAGATCCTAGCAAAGTCTCGGCCAGTTTTGGATTGGAAGAGGCCTTCCAATGTCAAAGAGGTGCGTAGTTTCCTTGGGTTGGCTGGCTACTATCGGCGTTTTGTGCAGGATTTCTCTATCATTGCCAAGCCACTTTCACGGTGACTCGAGAAAGGGATGAAGTTCCAGTGGATCGCAGAGTGTGAGCACAGCTTACGCACTTTGAAGGAGAAGTTAGTGATCGCTCCTCGTTCTTACCCTTCCCGAACCGGGAAGCGCTTCACTTGTTTATTCGATGCTTCTCGGTTGGGACTTGGTTGTGTGCTCATGCAAAATGGCAAGGTGATTGCTTATGCTTCGAGGCAGCTGAAAAAGCATGAGCGGAACTATCCCACCCATGATCTTGAGCTAGCCGCCGTGGTGTTTGCATTGAAGATATGGAGGCATTATTTGTACGGCGAATCTTGTGATATTTTTACTGATCACAAGAGCCTCAAGTACATCTTTACTCGTAAAGATTTGAACTTGAGGCGGAGGAGGTGGCTAGAATTGATAAAGGATTATGACCTCACTATCCGGTATCATCCGGAAGGCAAATGTGGTGGCCGACGCTCGATGCAAGACAATGCCCCTGTTGTTGATTGTCTTGTTGCTGATTTTGAGCGTTTGGGAGTCTCCCTCGCTTTGCGGGGACCGTGCAAGCTGAAACTCAATTGATTCTTGAGTCGGTGATTCCCGGCGTGTGCGGGAGGCACAAAGAAGATGATCGTTTGCTCCAGCAGTGAGGAAGCGCCTGGAGGATGGCAAGTCGGGAGACTTTACCGTTGATGATGCGGGAGTTTTGAGGTTTCAGGGCCGTCAGGCGCGTGCCCGTAAATCTCAAGTGAAAGAAGACATTCTCGAAAGAAGCTCATCGCACCCGTACACGGTCCATCCTGGGAGACCAAGATGTACAGGACTTGAAGAAGAATTTACGGTGGAAAAGGATGAGAGTGGATATTGCCAAGTTTGTGGCGTCTTGTGGGATTTGCCGGAAGATCAAAGGCGAGCATAAAGCGTCCCGCCGGCTTTGTTGCAGCCATTGGAGGTTCTGTGTGGCCATGGGATGACATCTCCATGGATTTCGTGGTTGGTCTACCTCGTTCTCCACGAGGAAGGATCTTTGTTTGGGTTGTGGTGGACCGTCTCGGCAAGTCTGCGCATTTCATTCCCATCCGCATACGACCAATTCAATGAGCGAGTTGGCTCCCATCTATGTGCAGGAGATTGTGAGATTGCATGGTGTACCCAAGACCATTATCTCTCGATCGGGATGCGGTTCGTCTCCAAGTTCTGGGAGAGTTTGCAGAGTGCTTTGGAGTGCAGCAGCTTTGCCTTAGTACCGCTTTTCACCCTCAGACAGATGGGCGATCTGAGCGTACCATCCAAACTTTGGAGGACATGCTCGGGGCCTGTGTGATGGCTTGGAAGGGTAGCTGGGAAGACCATTTGCCCCTTGCAGAGTTTGCTTACAATAACGGCTATCATTCCAAAGATCCGGCCTCCGCTTCCTTATGAGGTCTTTGTATGGCGGAAGTGCAGATCGCCGCTTTGTTGGGATCTTTGTGGGCGAGAGAGCTATTCTTGGGCCGGATTGGGTTCAGCGGTATTGATCGCGTGTCGGAGGTTCGGCAAAACCTTCTCGCAGCACGAAGCGCATGAAGAGCTATGCTTTGATGTGGCGGCGAGATTTGGAGTTTGAGGTGGGCGATAAGCGTACTCTTGCAGTATCTCCCACCAAGGGTGTGGTGCGTTTTGGCACCAAAGGAAAGCTTCACCCAAGGTATGTTGGGCCTTTTCCTATCCTCGCCCGAAGTTGGCGAGGTTGGCCTATCGCCTAGAGCTACGGAATCCATGCAAGGTGTGCATGATGTGTTCCATGTCTCGATGTTGAAGAAATACTTGCACGATCCGGAGTTGGTGGTTCCATTGGAACCATTAGTGCTTGAGCAGGACCTCACCTTCGAGTCCCGTCTGTGGAAATTCAGGGACTTCAGAGCGAGTGATGAAGAACAGGACGCTTAAGTTTGTCAAGATCTTGTGGTCACATCAGACCGAGAGAGAAGCGACTTGGGAGCTGGAATCTCGCATGCGCGAGAAGTATCCCGAGCTTTTCACCTCAGGTATGTGATGTGAAAATCTGGCTGTCTTTGGTTTTGCTGGGTTTCGTGATTGGTGCGTTTAGATTCGAGGTCGAATCCTGTTGAAGGGGGGAAGAATGTGACACCTCGGAGTGTCGTAACCTTATTATTGAGCATGATAAGGTTAAATACAGTATGAGATGTGGAAATAAGGTTAAGATCATAAGGATCGGGGGTTAATAACGTTTCCGGGCCGTTTTCGGGGTTTTGGGCCTTCCCGGGGGAGTTTTGGGCCTTGGTGGGCTTTGGTGGGATGGATTAGGACTCCGTAACGGACTAGGATTGGGTTGAGGGCTGTTAAAAGGGGCTCCCCCTGCCCCCTTGCGCTCCCACCTCAGCCCCTTGCGCCCCCACCTCCCCCTCTTGCGCCCCTCTCCTCCCTCCCCCTCCCCTAAGCCCTAGCCCCCCAAAACCGTGCGCACCCCCCTCCCTTTCCTCCACCTCCACACCACCTCCCCTCCACCCCTTGCTGCCCTAGGGTGGCCTCCCCACCCCTGCACCTTGTGGAGTCATCCCGTGGAGCGAGGAGCGAGGAGCAAGGAACGTGGAGCGAGGAGCGATTCGCGAGGAGATTCGCGGAGATTGATTGGAGTTTTGCGCTTCGGGCAAAGGTGGTGTGACCCCGGAAGTTCCCTCTTCTTCCCGCCAATCCGTTGCACGTGGTTGAGGCAAGTGTGTTGTGATGGATAGCGAGTTGTAGGTTGCATGTTGTGATTAGATGGAATTGTTTACATGATATATGTTCACTTGCCATGTGTTAATAATTGATATGATATGATGAGCATGTTTAACATATTATGATGCCATGTGTTAATATGTGAATTGAATATGATAATTGGCATGGTTGCATGCATGTCATGAGATAGAGGCGAGGCGGTGAGAAAGTCTTAACTAGTCCGGCAAGGTCGGTGAGAAAGTTATGACTAATCCGAACGCCATTGAGTAAGTCCTATGTCGTGATTCCATCCACGTGGTGTTTGGAAGCGAGTAGGCACCCTCCATCTTCGGGATGGAAGGGAGGAAAGGGTGCACACCGACGGGTGTGTACTTCCCATACCGGTATGAGGTTCCGGAGGGTCGGAGCAATGCATTACATCGCATACAAATTGATGATGATATTGACAAGTATTCATGAATGAGATGTTATACATGATGAAAGATGTTATTGACTTGTTGTTATGCTTGTTGTCCATTGCAGTATGCTTGCTGAGTTTTCGAACTCACCCTTGTGTTTTCTTGTTGTTTTTAGGTACCATGAGAACGGCATGCGGGAAAGGGGAATAGTCACACGCTCACACGTTGCTTCACCTTAATGTTTCCCCAAGTCAATTCATTTAGTTGGATAATAAATTGCGTGTGATGGCCTTTAAATTAAGTCTTAGCTTGGTTAATGAGAGTTCTATTGTTTGTTTGACACTTGGAACTTTAAGAGCTTGATGTTAGTCTTTTATTGTCGTTAAGACTTTATTTATTGCTGTTTAGATGTTTCTCTTATTGCCATATAATGCTATATTGTTGCTGTTTCTTAAATTCATGATAAAACAAAGGAGGTGCTGCCGAAATCTCGGTTTTTAGCCTATGCACCTTTGCTGGAATTTTATGTTAAATGTGGTATTTAGTTGTTGTTTAGCTTGTGTTTGGTAACATTCAGGCATAGTGAATGCCGGGGTGTGATGCCCTAGAACTTGAGAGTGGTTGTAGGGTTTTTCTTCCTTGTTTTTGTTTCGGAAAGGAATGTCGGAATTGTCGGGGAATGAAATAATTGAAGAAAATGCTGCATTTAAATTTAATCTTGGAGTTTCGGGCTGGGGAAAAAGGCCGAAGAAAACCTGGGCTTGGACCGGGAATTCCCATCCCACTTCCACCTTCCCACCCCCAAGTGGGGCGGCCCATTAGTGGTGCGCCCCCTTGGGCCACACCCCCTCCAACCCTAGGGCGCCTCCACCCTCTCCCACTCCCTCCCCTAGCAGCCACCTCTCCCTCCTTCCTCTCCCACGTGGTGGCTCAAGATCCACCGCGAATCGCGAAGGAGAAGGCGAGAGCGACTCCGTGGAGGCGTGGAGGGACGAGCAGATCGCCGATTCGGGGTTCATCGCGTGTTCTTCGTGGGATCGCAAGGGAGAACCTTAGGTAAAATTCCCAAACTTTTACCTCTGTTTTACCTAGGTTTTGGGAGTGTTTTAGATCTGGTGGTGATTGGATTGGATGGGATTTGAAGGGGTGAAGGGTAGATGATCACGTGGTGCTATTTCTGGAAGGGGATTTGTGCAGCGCGGATTGTTTCGCGTTTTACGTGGCATAGATGTTTTTCCTGCCAAAACCTATAACTAGAAAGTTGTAGATAACGTCGAGACCTAGCTTCTGTATTTTTTCAGAATTTTTGGGAAAGTGTTCTGAGAGTTATCGCTGTTGCAAACCGACGAACAGAATCTGGGAACAGATTTCATCCACTGTGTTGGACGACTGTTTAGGCACATTTAACAGAGGAATTAGAATTTATGATCTTCTGGAAAGTTGTAGATCTCGTCAATATCTAGCTCCTGTAATTTTTTCATATTTTTTGTTCTGTAGAAAAAAGATACGAAAAAGAGAATGGGGTTGCTGCTGTTCGATCCGGACAGATCGGGTTTCGGTGTTGGAAAAGGGGAATGGGTTGTAGGAATTGCGTGTTTGAGTTGTGTGATCAGTTGTGCTGTTATTACATACTGAAAATATGCTTGTACAGGTGGTGCCCCTTCTGGGCGCAACTAGATCCGTCGTCTCGTCGGTAAAGGCAAGTGGAAGTAGTGTTATGGTTGAGCTATACCTCGTGGTTTGCATTGCCTTCGTTATAATCTCCGATTACATTAATCATACATGGTTTAATCAATTGCTATGATGATTGCGATATTTAGATTAGCATTGTGATGATGTGCTTTGGCTATGAATCATGAGTAAAGAGAAGAATGATGTTGTCTACTTGTTGAATTGTCTAAATAGTTCATCTCAATGTTATTTTTTTCTACCCATGTTATATGAGGTATGCAAACATGTGGACTCCATGTGGAAGTTTGTGAATGAATTCATGCATGAAGCATTAACTGCATATTCATGCATTGGAAGTTTGTCGACGCCAGCGTCTTGCGATCGTCTGACAACACCGTGTGTTCCCGAGAAAGGGCACGGTGAGGAGGATCATGGCATAAGCATGTGCATCAATCATATGCATTTCTTGAAGTGGTGTGGACTCTTTGATGTGGTATTGTATATGAGGAATGTGGACTCTTTGATGTGGTATTGTATATGAGGAATGTGGAATGATAGATATATGGTGGATGTTTTATTTGTATTAGTTGTTCCGCTTGCTGAGATTACCCAATCTCACCCCTTGTTATTTTGCTGTTTCGTAGTTCTCGCGAGTCGTAAGATTGAAGGGTGGGCTTAGTAGCACAATCAACCCTCCGGGGTCATCACGAACCACATGGACTAGTGCATTTAATAACTCATTAGCTTGCTGAAATGTTATTAATCATAGACCTGTTGATGTCCTCTTTGGAGCCGTGTTTACGTTTATGTTTGTTTTCCGTTGATTTAGACTTGTTATTTCTAGTATTGATGCTTTTATGTTATTCCTGATTGTAATGTTTATTATGAATCTTGTTGTCGCCGCTTTTGTCCTAATTTTAGGGGAGATGCTGTCGAAATTTTCTTGTACGACAGTTTAGATTTGTAGGGTGTTAAAGTTGGTATCAGAGCGGGCTTCAGGTCCATGGTGTATGAATTTAGTGAAATACCATAGGGTTAACTAAATTTTTTTTTTTTTTTTTTTTTTTTGATGTGGGATAACCTAGAAACATGGCCTAGGTTTTAACTAAATTTTGTCATAGGATAGCAACATTAAAACTTGTGTAAGTGGAATCACTAATTTAAAATTTGACACACTTGGATGCACAGTAGGAAAGGGTATGGGTACCGTTGCTTTCCGTTTAATTATTGTATCTAAGCTTTGATGTTGAATGCTACTTTTGATGTTGTATAATGCTATATTTATGATGGATTTGTTTGAGTTGCTTCATTTGTGATGAAGTGGGGTGGTGGTGCCGAAGGGTTTTCGGTCATCTCTTTTTGTTCTTAGTAAGGGTGTGGTTTGACGGTGTGGCCAGTTAACGCCATCACCGAAGAATTATTAACCCCTGTAGGAGGAGTGCTTACCCTTTCTGTCGTGGATTGGGTAGTTGACTGGAGTCAAATAGAAGAGATTGGTGGTAGAATCATTCGGATGTTCTTTATCGTTCTGACGGTCGGTCTTGGTTGGTTCTCTTGGTTTTAGTTGATTGAAATCAGAAGAAAAGTGTTTGGAATTTGGATTTTCGTGGAGTGTGCCTTCGGTGTTTATTTTTGGTTTTGTCTTCTTTGGGTGAAGACAAAGAAGGGGAGTTTTGTGTTGCGCGTCTTTGGTCGCCTGTTGACCTTGACACCTGTTTAGTTGGTTGCCTTGCAAAGAAAGGTTTAGTTTTTGGTTCTTGTGTGTCTTGCTCTGAGTTTAAAAGAAGTTATTGAAGCGTGTGTAAAAAAAGTTAAGTTGTGTCGATTTATGTTTTGTGCCTTTGTTCGTAAAGGTTTACTTGATCGCTTGGTTCCCCTCTGTGGGAGTCTTTAAGATTGAAATGTATTTTGGAGTCATGTCCTATTGCAACTTTGATTATCGAGCTTCTTTGTGAGTTTTGGTTGAGTATTAAAAGAAGAATGCTGCAAATAAAGTAAGTATTCGTTTGACTGAAATTACTTGTTAAAAGTGAAAATTGTTGATTAACATGTCTTGTAGGGTGTAACAATGTGGTTTATAGAAATGATGTACTCTTTAGTTAATTTGCGAGTTGAATCAATTAAGTGTAATTGCTACCTTTAGCTTAAGATTAAATGAACCTCTAGTGATGTAGAGTACCCCATAGTGGGGATGATTAAATGTGTTAATGTACATGCTTATAATCTATTGCTTTGCTTTGAAAGTGTTTATGACCCCCGATAATGTTTAAGGTTTTAAACCCTGATGCATGGTTAGAACATTAAGATGAGGTAGACTGCTGTTATTGTTAAAGAAACTTTGCTGGTTGTTTAAAGATGGTCTAATCTAACGGATTAATAGAGGAAAATTTAATCGTGTTGACTAGCGACTTTAATTTGGAAGTTGATTAGAGTTGCTATTTACGTTGTTGCAACCTACTAGTATATTTGGAAGTAGGTAGTTGTGTCTCTACAATACTAGTATTGATATCAATTGAGAAGACATAAGACTTATTGTTAATGATGTTGTTAAGGGCAGTGTTAATGCTAGTATTCGATCTATTTTAAATAGTTGGAGTATGTTGTGTGGTGGTAATTTTGTTATCACCTATGTATAGGGTAGCTAAAAGTAATGTTGTTGGTTGATGATTATGCCCATTTGTTGTTATTGATAAGTTGGTAGGGTTGTTAATTGTTGGAAACCATTGATGCAATAGAAAAAAAAATGTAAAACTGTGAAATTATGTCGAGTACATGTTGTGATGGGATGAACATTGGATAGCAATCATGATGCAAGATTTTAACCTTAATGAATGCATGTCTTAGAATCCTGTTTACGAATTTTATCTTGTAGAGGTAATACTTATTGGTTGAAGTCATTTTATTGATTGAACAAGAGTTTTAATTGTCAAGATGTTGATGTATGGATGGTATAAAATTGATACGTTGATCATGCTTAAGTATCTGTTGAGGTACTATGTTTGAAATATAGAATACATTGTTATATGATGTGTTGGTCTGTGGGGATCATGATGAGGTAGTATAGAATGGAAGACGTTTTGTTAATCATCATAAACTGTATTTTTAAATGTTGGGAAAGGTAACTAGAGAAAGAATTGGTTATGTAGCTTTTGGGGGAATTATTGAGGCTTCTCGATGAGAAAATAGTGTATATTGAATGCTTAAATGGTAAGTACAGTGGAATACTAGATATGGTGGTTTTCACCCTGAGCCTGTGTCTAAAAAAAAAAAAAAAAAAAAACCTTTTGGACGGGTTTGGTTGGTTGCTATTTTGGTTGAATACTTTTGTCGAAGTGTTTCTTCTGTTGGGTTTGAGTTTCCTAAAACTCGTAGTGATTAATGCCAACCTTTGGATTTGGCTAACTTGTTTGGTTTGCACTATGAGTTTGGATTTACATCCAAAAGTCTTTGAGTGGATCGCACCCCTTCGCGTTACTTGAATTATCTTTGGAATTAATTTTAAAGGAAACAGATGGACATAGTGAGTTGTATTGGAAACTCTTGAGATTTAATTTGCAACTCTTTTTACTAGAGTTGGATTTATTTGCATGATGTGTGTGGCGTTTGCGAGTGCTTCAAAAAGGTGGATTATATGAGGGTTTCATAAGTGAATTTGGTTAGTGAAGAGTTCTCTTTTGGGAATGAGTTTCCCTTTCTTTCAAAAAAAAAAAAATTGTGGCGGTTGTGTGTGCAGATGTTTGACTTTGGAGTCAATGTTCTTTTCCAAAGCGTTAATTTTGGTTAAAATGCGATGTTTTGCAAGTTTAGCTTTCTACCATTGGTGGGTTTTGATACGATGTGGTGCCTTCTTGTTAACTATGATGCCGACATAGTTTATATGAATTAAGCGCAATCCTCGATGTTATTCGAGTTTTATTCATGGGTTACATAGGAAGAGGTCGTGTTGTAAATGACTATTCGATAGTCTTTGTTACATGATGAATGAATGGTGAAGAGTAAACATGACGTTGTCTATAGATGTTAAATGATAAAAGAGTCGTTGAGCCAGGTCGGTGAGAAAGTCATATATGGATATATGACTAATCCGGAGTGCTCTTGGTAAGCTGCATGCATGTCCTGAATCGAAATTTCATTTGCCTTCTAGTACGGGAAGTAAGAACGAATATCTTCTGATATGTTGGTTGTGGTGTATGAGATCTGAGCTTTCTTTGCATCTTGGCTTAGGAAAAAAAAAATAAAATGAAATAAAATAAAATGAGTACTCTTGGGTTGTTGCCGAATTCTTTCCAAAGTGGCTTTTAGCGCTTTGGAGTTCGAGTTGTTGGATGTGAATCATTTGGGGATCATGGGTCTTGGTTGAGCTTCCTCAATGATTCTACCCTTGGTTATGATTCTTTGAAAGGAAGAATGTGAAGGCGAAACCTTCTTACAAGGGAAAACTAGTGTGGGTCGCTGATCGTAAGTAGTTTAAAAGTGAAGAGTAAGGGAAGGTTGTGTTTAACTCAATTCAAACCTTCTTGGAGAATTGGGTCATTGATGTGTTCCTCGGTGGGGTTGCTTATTTTAGTAGTGGACCAATTAGTCTGAGCGGGATGCAACTTGGGAACCTGAGGACTAGATGCGGAAGAAGTATCCCGCACTCTTTGAGGATGCTGAAGGTAAATTGTTGTTTACCTTTTTGCCTTCCTTTTCTTTTTCTTTTCTTTCCGTAGCTAAAAGGAGAAGATTCGGGGACGAATCCTTTTAAGGAGGGGAGAATGTGATGCCCTAGAACTTGAGAGTGGTTGTAGGGTTTTTCTTCCTTGTTTTTGTTTCGGAAAGGAATGTCGGAATTGTCGGGGAATGAAATAATTGAAGAAAATGCTGCATTTAAATTTAATCTTGGAGTTTCGGGCTGGGGAAAAGGCCGAAGAAAACCTGGGCTTGGACCGAATTCCATCCACTTCCACCTTCCCACCCCCTAGTGGGCCGGCCCATTAGTGGTGCGCCCCCTTGGCGGCCACACCCCTCCAACCCTAGGGCGCCTCCACCTCTCCCACTCCCTCCCCTAGCAGCCACCTCTCCCTCCCTTCCTCTCCCACGTGGTGGCTCAAGATCCACCGCGAATCGCGAAGGAGAAGGCGAGGCGACTCCGTGGAGGCGTGGAGGGCGAGCAGATCGCCGGTCGGGGTTCATCGCGTGTTCTTCGTGGGATCGCAAGGGAGAACCTTAGGTAAAATTCCCAAACTTTTACCTCTGTTTTACCTAGGTTTTGGGAGTGTTTTAGATCTGGTGGTGATTGGATTGGATGGGATTTGAAGGGGGTGAAGGGTAGATGATCACGTGGTGCTCTTTCTGGAAGGGGGATTTGTGCAGCGCGGATTGTTTCGCGTTTTACGTGGCATAGATGTTTTTTCCTGCCAAAACCTATAACTAGAAAGTTGTAGATAACGTCGAGACCTAGCTTCTGTATTTTTTTCAGAATTTTTGGGAAAGTGTTCTGAGAGTTATCGCTGTTGCAAACCGACGAACAGAATCTGGGAACAGATTTCATCCACTGTGTTGGACGACTGTTTAGGCATATTTAACAGAGGAATTAGAATTTATGATCTTCTGGAAAGTTGTAGATCTCGTCAATATCTAGCTCCTGTAATTTTTTCATATTTTTTTGTTCTGTAGAAAAAAAGATACGAAAAAGAGAATGGGGAGTTGCTGCTGTTCGATCCGGACAGATCGGGTTTCGGTGTTGGAAAAGGGAATGGGTTGTAGGAATTGCGTGTTTGAGTTGTGTGATCAGTTGTGCTGTTATTACATACTGAAAATATGCTTGTACAGGTGGTGCCCCTTCTGGGCGCAACTAGATCCGTCGTCTCGTCGGTAAAGGCAAGTGGAAGTAGTGTTATGGTTGAGCTATACCTGCGTGGTTTGCATTGCCTTCGTTATAATCTCCGATTACATTAATCATACATGGTTTAATCAATTGCTATGATGATTGCGATATTTAGATTAGCATTGTGATGATGTGCTTTGGCTATGAATCATGAGTAAAGAGAAGAATGATGTTGTCTACTTGTTGAATTGTCTAAATAGTTCATCTCAATGTTATTTTTTTCTACCCATGTTATATGAGGGTATGCAAACATGTGGACTCCATGTGGAAGTTTGTGAATGAATTCATGCATGAAGCATTAACTGCATATTCATGCATTGGAAGTTTGTCGGCGCCATTGGCGCGTGACCGGCATACAACACCGTGTGTTCTGAGAAAGGGCCCGGTGAGGAGGATCATGGCATAAGCATGTGCATCAATCATATGCATTTTACTGAAGTGGTGTGGACTCTTTGATGTGGTATTGTATATGAGGAATGTGGACTCTTTGATGTGGTATTGTATATGAGGAATGTGGAATGATAGATATATGGTGGATGTTTTATTTGTATTAGTTGTTCCGCTTGCTGAGATTACCCAATCTCACCCCTTGTTATTTTCTTTGTTTTCGTAGTTCTCATGAGTCGTAAGATTGAAGGGTGGGCTTAGTAGCACAATCAACCCTCCGGGGTCATCACGAACCACATGGACTAGTGCATTTAATAACTCATTAGCTTGCTGAAATGTTATTAATCATAGACCTGTTGATGTCCTCTTTGGAGCTGTGTTTACGTTTATGTTTGTTTTCTGGTTGATTTAGACTTGTTATTTCTAGTATTGATGCTTTTATGTTATTCCTGATTGTAATGTTTATTATGAATCTTGTTGTCGCTTCCGTTTTGTCCTAATTTTAGGGGAGATGCTGTCGAAATTTTCTTGTACGACAGTTTAGATTTGTAGGGTGTTAAACGGGGTGTTACACCGTATGAGCCATCCAGGCTAGTCCTAACCTGGATGAGTGGATACAAGTTAGGTTGTTTGGTTGCCTGTTTATGTTGAGGCTGGTTGTGATGAGCAACTGTTTGGTTGATTGCATTATAGATGCATGGACACAAGAGACCCTGTTTGGTTGCATGCATGCCTGAATCTGCTGACCCCTTCTAGGTGATGAATATGGCTAAGTCCAGAATCTCTTCTAGCAACCATTGTATGACAAGTTGCAATAGATGATACATACATAATTGAAATATGATGATACTGGTACAAGTTGCATAGACATTGGCATACAAATATTGAAATCTGATATGATTTATTTTTTCAATCCCTGATCCATCAAAGTATGGCCAGTCCAACACAAACCCTTGGTGTCAACTCTCACGACATACAGAAATTTTAAAGGGGATAGAAACAAGGGTATCAACCGTCGTGGCATGCATAGAGGAAGGCTGAGCCACATTCCAGAATTGGATTTCACCATTACCATCACAAGAGCACAACATGTCTGTCTTCTTTGGATGAAAATCTAGAGATGTGACCTGGAAACCATGGCCAGCAAATGTATGCAGAGAGAATCCAGGCTGCCAAACAAGAAAGGTTCAAGTTTCATAACCACCACTCTACAAAATGCAACAAACAGAAACCAGCATAGGTCCAACAAACAGAAACTAGCATAGGTTCAAGTTTCATAACCATATCATACCTGATTGCAAAGAAGACTTCTATTTTGAAAAATCTGGGAGATGCCTGCCAGGGCATAGGTCCAACTTGGAAGCTAGCTGAATGCATGATCGGGTTTTATGCAAAAAAAAAAAATCAATTCACCAAAAGGATAAACTGTTAGAGAAAGATAGGAAATATACTAATATTTTACTACTAGCCATATTGAATAATTTTCATCGATTTGAAAATGACATTATAGCATAATGGATAACTTAAGATGAGAGAAGTTTGGCCATTGTGTTGTATCTACAAGAGTTGAGTTGATCCATTCCAGGAGACATGCAAATGAGGTGGCAAATCTAGCTCTACCTCTACCAGTTTTGGAGTAAAAAGTCTATGTTCTGTATTTGGCATAATAGTTATGGTAGTTAGGCCTTTGTCCATACGAGTCTAAACGCTTTCAGCGTGTAAACTACTGCTATTCATGGTTGAAACTTAGAATTAACTTTGTAATGGTAAATCTACACATGAATTAACTTTCAACAATAGTAGATGAGTCCTAGGGGTTGGGTATAATGTCAGTACCGGTTGCACTTGCTGCTGCTGGTTTTGCTGCTGCCATTGTTGCTGCTGAAGTTGGTCATGTGGTTGCTGAGAAGATGTTTGCTGCATCTGCGTAACTTTCAGATATAGTTAGATTCCAACAAACTAGAGAAGGCACACTTTCAAAAGAAACAAACATTCATGAGATATTCTTGGTCTGTTCTGACTTTTGGTGAACCGGATTGCAAGCTGAGGTAGTACTGTGACAATTCAAGATTAGATTAGACACAAATACACAAATCAAACAAAAGGAGGAAGTAAGATCCAAAAATTTGAATTTATGGAATTGAATACCTGAGCAGCTTTTGTAGTGGGTGTAGGATAACTGAAGTTACAACGTTTGTAGTGGGTTCAGTTGATGTATTACAAAATGTTACAGCATAACTTAAGCATAATAAAATCCAAACATCCAGCATGATAAAATTCAAGCATCCAACATGATTAAGCCAAATATCCAACATGATAAAATCCAAGTATCCAACATGATAAAGCCAAGCATCTCATGAGGGATTTCCATCAACCACCTCAATGCATTAATAGTTAGATGTTTAGGGAGTTTTAGGTGATCATCTAACACCTTAGTACAAAAAAACATCCCAAATAGTTAGCACTCAGTTAGTAGGGTTGGACCGTAAGAAGGATGTAACCCACAACACACGCCTAGGCTCAGACATCTATATAAATACCAAGCTCATGGCCTTGTGCACATCAAGATAGGTTAGGACAGCCATTAGGGACTCCTCACTAAACCCAGGCAGGTCCATGACTGCACTGTATAACTCTGGATGAGCCTCTACATGCATAGTCTCCTTTATAGCAACAGCCATCTCGCGGACTGCATCAGACATCTTGGTTAGCAGCATTGCTTCGTCATCGATCACAAGAGGAGTCCTCTTCCTTTTCCCAGTTGTGCTGGAGTTTTCCCTACCACCTCCTTCAGAAGAACCGGCAACATTAGTAGGAGCACCACTACCAAAGGCATCAGCAGCAACACCAGAAGTCACACCATCAGGCCAATCCATCCCATCAGCAATAGTGCTAACACCATCAGCTCCAACAGATGTACCAGTCTTGCCAGAGCTATCAGCCACCTCAGATGGGACACCTAAGGCCTCATTGGAAGCCATGGCATACCTCCCCATGACCTGTCCACTGCCAAAGATTGTGGCCATCTCAACATAGTTCTCTATAGCCACATTGAGGAAGTCAACATCCTTAGGGTGGTCCTAAATAATGGCAAGAAGGTTGTCAATTGTCAGTATAAGAACAAAAGAAGGTTTAGTTGTCTATAGGTTAATAGAAAACCTTGATGTGGCCCTTGTAGTGCTCATCATCGAACACTATCATGTTCAAATTCCCATCCCAAAGAGCGCCACTAAGATCCCTGAGCCTGCAAACTTTCACCCATCTAGCAAGCCACTTGCGTAGGTGGTTATACACCTGGTTGCCAGTAACCTCAACACCAATGTGTTCAGTTATGGCCCTTGCAACTTGATTAAGATGGACTTCTTTAAATCCTTTGTCAGTCTTAACCCCTTGCCCAATGATCTCGACCAATCGACGAAGCATGTAACTAGACATATGGCTAGTCCAGCGCAGTGCATGCCTACCTCCTACCTCATCACCCAAGTCAGCCATCCCCCTAATGCATAAATCACCAAAGTCACCCAATTTGTAGAAGTCCAAGAATATAGAAGTCAAGAAGTCAATAAAATGAAAGTCAAAGAATGTACAAGTCAAGTAAGTCATCATTGCAAGCAACCATTAGTCTCAGTTCAGGATGCATAATTCAAATGTTCATGATGCAATTTAACTAGTGCAATACCAGCATATCAACATATTACACCATACATTACACATGAGAGGACCCCCTATTCTGCCACATATGATTAGCTCAGTTGTCCCTCTTTTGAGCCCATGTTCCATTATCTTGAGAAAGGTCATTGTGGGTTTCCACCTCAATAGGGTTTGCAATCCATGTGGACTATGGTGGGATACACTCATCCATTCCATAACCCAGGATCCAATTATGCAGGATAGCACATGCAATGACTAGCTTCACTTGAGTTGTGTATGGGTGGAAAGGTTTGTTGTAAACAATCTTAAACTGGTTCTTGAACGTGCCGAAGGCCCTTTCAACCGATACTCTAAGACTGGAGTGACGTAGGTTGAACAACTCTTTCTTGTTTTGAGGGTAATTCCTTCCACCATACTCCCTTAAGTGGTATCGAGTGGCTTGGTATGGTGGAAGGAACCTGGGACGAACAACATATCCAGCATCGACAAGGTGGAATTTGCCTACGAAAAAACCAAGGACCATTACTATTATGAACTTCAATGTTACCATTACAAATTTCAATATCTATTTACCTGGTGGAACCACAATACCATCATCTCTCTCCAATGCATCTGCAAGAATCAGAGCATTGTGGGTCGATCCCTCCCACCTAGCAAGGACATAGGTAAACCTAAGGTCGAAGTCAACAGCAGCCATGACATTTTGGGTAGTAGTGCCTTTCCTACCCCTAAAGGCTGTAGACATTGATCGTGGGACACTTGCAAGCACATGGGTCCCACCAATTGCTCCAATGTAATCCTAATAAAGAAAAAATAATTTGATTTATTGCTGCAATTAAGTTTTCAAATTTTGGTTATTAACTAAATGTAATGTGATAATCATTTTACCTTGAAGTAAGGGTACCACCTTTTACTATTAAGTATTTTAGGGTGAACATCATTTGAGGGTGGCTAGATCATCTCGTTGCGCAACTCGCCAATAGCATACAAAACCTCATGAAAGTACCGGCTGATGGTTTCAATTGATCTCCTGAAGATAGGCTGCAGAGCCCTAAATCTATGGTTGTGGCCAACAACTAGGAGAAACATGGCGACTTGTTCCTCAATATAGCAATGAATGGTGTCTCGCAGCATTTGCCTTTCATGAAACAACTACATAGCTAAAAAAAGGGCCCCTCCTCATCCTAAGCTACTCCAAGCAATGGATGTCATCTGAATGGTATATCCATCTTAGGTTGGATTGCCTAGCTATGTCCCTTTCTACCATAGGACCATAGGTAATGCGTGGGTTACGTTCCCTAGCTCTTCGTAGGATGCAAACCATGTAGGCACACATGATAACCACTTGTGACACCTCGGAGTGTCGTATCCTTAATTTTTGAGCATGATAAGGTTAAATACAGTATGAGATGTGGAAATAAGGTTAAGATCATAAGGATCGGGGGTTAATAACGTTTCCGGGCCGTTTCCGGGCCGTTTTCGGGGTTTTGGGCCTTCCCAGGAGAGTTTTGGGCCTTGGTGGGCTTTGGTGGGATGGATTAGGACTCCGTAACGGACTAGGATTGGGTTGAGGGCTGTTAAAAGGGGCTCCCCCTGCCCCCCTTGCGCCCCCATCTCAGCCCCTTGCGCCCCCACCTCCCCCTCTTGCGCCCCTCTCCTCCCTCCCCCTCCCCTAAGCCCTAGCCCCCATAACCGTGCGCATCCCCCTCCCTTTCCTCCACCTCCACACCACCTCCCCTCCACCCCTTTCTGCCCTAGGGTGGTCTCCCCACCCCTGCACCTCGCGGAGTCATCCCGTGGAGCGAGGAGCGAGGAGCAAGGAGCGAGGAGCGAGGAACGTGGAGCGAGGAGCGATTCGCGAGGAGATTCGCGGAGATTGATTGGAGTTTTGCGCTTCGGGCAAAGGTATGATCTTGAGGATCCTTGGATTTGATCTAGGTACTGTTATTAGGGTGTTTATCAAGTTTTTAGATCAATTGGAGGCGCTGGTTTGAAGTAATTTGGGTTAGATCTATACTTGTCCACGTTTCTGTTTTCGGGCAGATTGAGCAGTCGAACTAGGGTTCGAGTTTCCGTCGATTTAGAATCCGAATCAGACCGTACGGACTTCTAGGAAGTTGTAGATAATTTAATTATCTTTCCGTGGACGTAAAGCACGTTAATTTCCGATCAGCCGTTTGAAAGTTATGGCTGTTTTACCGAGCGCCTAAAAATCTGTGACGTAACTGGAACAGATTGTGGTAATCTGTAGATTAAACAATTTTAGAGTCCGAATCAGTCTTTCCCTATAACTAGAAAAAGTTGGGAAATTTCCTAAGCTTCGCGACGGTGTACTCGTTTATTCGATTTGGAGTCCCAGAACTCAAGTTATGCCTTTTGCAAGGCTGCTGTCCCGTCGGGACAGAACCTCTGTTTTTAGGTTTTGCGAGTAGTTGGCAATGTCGGGTTAGATGGGGGCGTGTGTACTGTTTTGAGGTTATGATTGTGAGTGTGTGATGCCTATGTGCAGGTGGTGTGACCCCGGGAGTTCCCTCTTCTTCCCGCCAATCCGTTGCACGTGGTTGAGGCAAGTGTGTTGTGATGGATAGCGAGTTGTAGGTTGCATGTTGTGATTAGATGGAATTGTTTACATGATATATGTTCACTTGCCATGTGTTAATAATTGCTATGATATGATGAGCATGTTTAACATATTATGATGCCATGTGTTAATATGTGAATTGAATATGATAATTGGCATGGTTGCATGCATGTCATGAGATAGGCGAGGCGGTGAGAAAGTCTTAACTAGTCCGGCAAGGTCGGTGAGAAAGTTATGACTAATCCGAACGCCATTGAGTAAGTCCTATGTCGTGATTCCATCCACGTGGTGTTTGGAAGCGAGTAGGCACCCTCCATCTTCGGGATGGAAGGGAGGAAAGGGTGCACACCGACGGGTGTGTACTTCCCATACCGTATGAGGTTCCGGAGGGTCGGGAGCAATGCATTACATCGCATACAAATTGATGATGATATTGACAAGTATTCATGAATGAGATGTTATACATGATGAAAGATGTTATTGACTTGTTGTTATGCTTGTTGTCCATTGCAGTATGCTTGCTGAGTTTTCGAACTCACCCTTGTGTTTTCTTGTTGTTTTAGGTACAATGAGAACGGCATGCGGGAAAGGGGAATAGTCACACGCTCACACGTTGCTTCACCTTAATGTTTCCCCAAGTCAATTCATTTAGTTGGATAATAAATTGCGTGTGATGGCCTTTAAATTAAGTCTTAGCTTGGTTAATGAGAGTTCTATTGTCTGTTTGACACTTGGAACTTTAAGAGCTTGATGTTAGTCTTTTATTATCGTTAAGACTCTATTTATTGCTGTTTTAGATGTTTCTCTTATTGCCATATAATGCTATATTGTTGCTGTTCCTTAAATTCATGATAAAACAAAGGAGGTGCTGCCGAAATCTCGGTTTTTAGCCTATGCACCTTTGCTGGAATTTTATGTTAAATGTGGTATTTAGCTGTTGTTTAGCTTGTGTTTGGTAGCAGTCGGGCATATTAAATGCCGGGGTGTTACACCACTAGACCAGCACCTCTAATGATTAGCATACGATGTTCACGCGCCAATTCATCCATCTATGTACAAGACATAATGCCAAAGTATCAGAAATAGTAAGACATGATGGTGTTGTCACTAGTTTAATGCATTCACATATATAAAATATGCACCCAAATGCATGCATGCCACGGCTGCCACATCCAAGGGATGCTCCTCCAGTGGCATACCATCATCGACCAATAGAAGCATTGCTCAGAAATATTAACCATGCCAAGTGTAGCATCAACCAATAGAATCATTGCTCAGAATTTAGCAAAATCAGCACTTATAACCAAACTAGATATGATATGGGAAATAATCAACAAGATCATTGAATTTAGCAGATCATATATAAATATGTAGCAGATCAATGAATTTAGCAGAATACCAGATATGATATGGGAAATAATCAACAAGATCATTGAATACACTAGAATTTAGCACATTATATTTAAATATACATTAGAATTGACAAGAAGGTTGTCAGCTAGAATTTAGCAGATTATTGTTTGAATCATTGAATACATGATTCTACTTCTTTGGATCATTGAATAATGGCAAGAAGGTTGTCAATTGTTAGCAGATCATTGAATTTAGCAGAATAAAAGATATGATATGGGAAATAATCAACAAGAATGGACTAAAATATTATAATTATGAGATCACATAAGACAGTATAACTCAGGGAATGGACTAAAATTTACCATCACCACAGAAAAACTACTATTGCCATAGAAGAGAAAAAAGAAGCATAGAAAATTAATACTACATATCATGGTAAACATCAATAAGCATCAAGTAACTTCATCATCAGGAATCTGGGCACTCACTGGTATGTGCACAACACAGTATAGCATGATTCATAAGCTATTAAACAGCTCACAAACAGCACAAAGCAGTCATAACAGTGCCAACATTGAATCAACAAAGCAGTTTTGACCTGATCTACTGGTTCATATACACCTGATCGACAAGCCAACATTGAATAAACACAAGCCAACACCAGCACAAGCCAAGATTGAATCAACACAAGCCTAAATACACCAAATCTCATGGGAATAATGGGAATACACTAGATCTAGAGGTATAACCAAACTAATAAACCACGTTTGATAATGGGAAAGAGGCTACCCATATAGGAGATTTGTGTTTCCTTTGCGTTTTGGCTTAGGAAAATAAAAATGAATGTTCTTTGGATATTGTCGAATTCTTTCCAAAGTGGTTTTTAGCACTTTGAGGTTCGAGTTGTTGTATGTGGTCTACATCGGTTCAAAAGAATCGTACTTCTTTTGCACTATAGATGGGAGTGAGAATATGATTGTCCATGGGTTATTGTTGAGTATAATCAAGATTTATACTCTTGGGCTTGGTTGTTTGCGTGAAAAGATTGTGAGTGCGACACCCTCTTGGGAAAAAGCACCAATTGTGATTTGGTAGTGAGTTACGGCCCTAGCTTGGGCCAGGTGTAAAACTTTGATTGTGGTTTGAAAGGTGGACCATGATGGAAGTTGTGTGTGACACTATGGAATGGTGTGACATTATAAATTGTGAAATTAGAGAATAAAAACCTTGCGGTATGAGGTTATATCGTGTTGTTAGGCCGTTTCTGGGAGTTTGGGCCTTTTCCGGGGAGTCTGGGCCTTAGGGGACCAAACTGGGCCACAGGTGGGGGTCCCCGTCCCATGAGGGGGAGGTGGTGGGCAGCAAATCCCACCCCCCATGCGCCCCAAGCTCCAAAAATTCTGGTTGGGGCGCCCCCAACCCTAGCTCCCTTGTGCCTCCCCCCAATTTCCCCATCTCCTAGCCGCCTCCCACCCTCTTGCCATCACCCTCCCTTGTGTGCCTCCTCTCCCCTCCCTAACCACCATCCTCCCCTCCCCTAGTATCCCCACGTCGTCTTCCTCCATGGTGTTCTCCGTTTCCCCGCTCGGTGGATCGCCGGTTCGGGAATCTCCGGCGAATCATTGCGGTTTGGAAGGAAGGAGCGGCCGGAAGGAAGGGAGGTTTCGTCGTCGTGCGGATCTTCTTGAAGAGGTAACGAATTGTGGCTTATTTGGGTAGGATTAGGTGCTATGCTAGAGGAGGTATTGGTGCTATTAGATCAAAAGGTTGTGCTGCAACTAGTTAGAATTGATGAAATCTAGAGTTGTCATGGTGTTCTGTTTCGAGCAGATTGGACGTCCGACCTAGGGTTTGAGTTTTCGCAATTATTAGATTAGGAATTTGGTCGTTCGCCTATTGAGAAAGTTGTATGTAATTTCAATACCTTTCATTGGACACTAAGAACGCGAAATTCTGATCAGCCGTTTGAAAGTTATGGCTGTTTTACCAAACATGTTCAAAACTGTGATGTGATTGGGACAGATCGTGTTGATCTGTAGATTAGTCAATTTTAGAGGCCGAATCAGTTTTTCCTAATACTTAGAAAAAGCTAGGAAATTTCCTAAGCTACGAGAAAATGTACTCGTTTACTTAATTTGGAGTCTTAGAACCCAAGTAATGCTTGTTTGAAGCCTATTGTCCCGATGGACAGTTTGATCTGTTTTTCAGGTTTTCGGGGTTTCGAGTAGAATCGTTGTGTTCTGAGTTTTGTACTTGCTTGGATGGTATGATATTGATTGGAAAACATGTATTTGCAGGTGGTGTGACCCCGGGAGTGGCATCATCACCTCGCCACACCGTCCCCAAGGGTTAAAGGCAAGTGTATTGTAGTGGTTGCGGCTTCGGGAGCCGTAATGTTTGATAATGAGATGGTTTACACATGTTTTATGATATGATGCCATGATTGACTCTTGCTTGCGACATGATGAAAATGGTTTATTATGAGACTATGCAATGATTAGTTGAGTTTATGTGCAAGTTGTTTATGTTTATGACATATTTGCATACATGGCATGAGAACTGGCCAGGTCGGTGAGAAAGTCATAACTAGTCCGGTAAGATTGGTGAGAAAGTTATGACTAATCCGGAGCGCCATTGAATAAGACCTACCTCGTGATTCCATCCCCAGTTGTGAATGGAAGCGAGGAGTAGGCACCCTCCATCTACGGGATGGAAGGGGAAAGAGGGTGCACGCCGACGGGTGTGCACTCGACAATACCGGTATGTGCTTCAAAGAGACATGTGCATTGCATTGCATTGCATTGCATTGCATGAATGAAGTGGTTTATGATATGATTATGATGTTCTATGAGATGCATATGAAGATGTTATTTGAGATGTTTATGATGATGTTATATGAGAGCATAAATGAAGTTCATGAGTTGATTCTTAGGATATGTGAATGGCATTAAGTATGTATGTGAGTTGTTATTGTTTTTGTATCATTGCAATACACTTTGCTGAGTGATGAACTCACGCTTGTTGTTTTATGTTGTTTTTAGGTAACATGAACTCGGTAGTCGGGGAAGGGAGATTAGCATCACATCTCCACATAGATTTGTTCACCTAGACAACTACACACTCCCACTTGTAGTTGTAATGATTATCTTATTGCGTTAAAAACATGGATTATGCTAGCTTATGTGCTTGGTTTTATTGTTCCCTTCGTATTTGTTCATTAAACGTTGGAGTTTATTTATGGACTTGAGATGATGCTTTAACTCCTGTTAGTGCTGTTTAGATGTCATATATTATGCTGTAATGATGTGATAATATTATTGTTGCTTAAAAACCATGGAAAAACAAAGGGAATGCTGCCAAATTTTCAATTAAACTATTAGCATAGTTGCTCTAATTTATTGATAAATATGTGATATTGGTTGTGTCTAGGGCTGTTTGGGTGACATTCGCGGCAGACTAGATGCCGGGGTGTTACATTGTGATGTTGGTTCAAATCTTTTGAGAGTATCGTTGGTTGTGAAGAAGGTGATGGTAATTGATGTAAGGTGTCCGGTCGTGAACATCTGTTTTAACTAAATGTCTCTGGGGATGAGATATGATTGGGAGAGGATGGAATAAAAATGTATCATGGTTTGTGACTTGGAAAGGAAGTTGTTCCTTAATGAGTTATAGCTTTTGATGGCATTTCTTAGTAATGGTCCTTTCAATTTAAAGGTCAATCAATTGGAAGAGTTGGGAATCAATGTTTTGTTTGTTCTTGGGGGTTCACGTTGGGGACCCTAGTCATTCAATCAGATACCATTAGTGAATTAGTGGTCCAACGGTGGTTAAAGAGATGTGACTCGCGTTGATTGTGTCATCTTGATGTCTAATTAAGTGTGGTAGACAGATTGAGGAATGAGATTAAGGTTTTGTGAATGAAGTTGAAAAGGGAATTTAGAGTTGAGTTCGGATATTGGTCTTATGTTCTTCGGGTGAGGATTACATATTATACGGATCGTGTTGAGGAAAATTCTTGTGGGATTCTTTGTTCGGAAATTTTTTTCTCTGGAGTATAGAATGCTAGGGAGTGTTGTCGTTTGCAGATGTTATTGTGAATTGAAATGAAAGGTGGAACCGTGAGAGGCTGGGCATAGTTGGGCTAAGTCAACTCTTTCTTGCTAAGAGTTGGTTTTGGGAGTTGTTTGTCGTTTGGTTCGGTTTGAGTTTTTAGTGTGGTTGTCTTGTGTTGCAAAGAAGTCTTTTGTCCCATGGGGACTTTGTTTTTGTTTTCGGTGTTCTTTGGATTTGGGGTCGAATCCTGTTAAGGGGGAGAGAATGTGACATTACGGTATGAATTTTATCTTGTTTTTTTTGTGATTCCAGTGGTTTTGGTCCTTTCCGGGTGGATTTGGGCCTGGGTGTAACATCCTCATTTTCGCCTTCTGGAAGAAAAACCTAATTTAAATAAAGTAATTCAAAAGTTGGAGTTTCATTGGTGTTTATATTAACCTGGCATCCACTCCAACCCAAAATCGCGATTCAATTCTCTTCCGGTCGAAAAATCGGATTTTCCAGTCCTGCCGGTACCCGAAAATTCACCCGAGTCCATAATTGCTCCAAAAATCTCCAAACCACTTCTAAAATGTTCCAAATATTCCTAAATGATTTTAGGAATTTATCCCCGAATTTTTGGACCTCCGTTCCTATTTTATCTCGCGCGGCTTTTGTTAAATGCCCGCAATTCGCTCCGGAATATTAAATTCCACAAATTTCGTCCAAATTCAACCAAACCAATTCCATTGAGTTCCAAATATTCTAAAATGGCTCTAGGAATTTTTCCGGAATTTTTAGGCCATTTTTCCTAATTTTTCTCTAGGGCGGACCATTTACGTAAAAGAGGGCCAATGAGGGAGTGACATGTGGCACATGAATAGTGTCATCTTCAACCTCTAGCCATGCATGGGGGATGAAGCTCCAAGCTTGTAAAAATGGAGGAAGCTCTCTTTAATCACTCCTAACTCCCTCCACGTAACTCCAATCAACGAACGGCCGGTTGCGTTGGATTCGGAGCGTCGTCCTCTTCGCATCCCCCACCACCTCTCGCCGGAGAACTCGCCGGAATCCGTACGGGCGCCCGAAAACCGAAAACGGTCATAATGACTTTAATTGCTCATAGCTCGGCCGTTTCTCGTCCAAACGCCGCGCCACCACTTCCAATCTCACCGTATAAAAGCCCTCTTTCCGGTGGTGTAAGCCCCTCTTTGCATCTCCCCACCATTTGCTCTCTAGATCAAGAAAACCGAGCTCGTGTCGTGCTTTTTCGGAGTTCTTGAGTTCGTCGTCGTTTCTCCCTCTCCGGTGAGCCTTTCTTCATGCCACTTGGTTCCTTGTGACCGTGGATGAGTCTAGCATCTAACCCAATCGTTAATTCTAGGTTGCATCAATCGGTGGCGGCAATTTCGCGTGTTTCCAACTCCGGCCGAAACTCCGTTCGTCGTCGAATTCATCAATTCCGGTGAGTTTCGATCCAATTCCTTCATCCTAGTTGTGCCTTAGGTTGTTATCTATTGGTTCCATGCTTTTGTTTGGATCAATTTCATGCAAATTTGGTGGAAAAATCAAGTTTTTGGGAGAAACCGGGTTCTTTTTCCCATTTTGGAGCTCTGTTTTGGAGCTTCCTTGGAGCTCGCCGAACCCCGCCGCCGCGTGTCGTCTTGCCGCCCGCCCGCCGCCCGCCGCCCGCCCGCCAGCCGATTCTTGCCGCCCGATGCCGTCTTGTCGCGCCGCCAGTAGCGTCTTGGCCGCCGCTTCGCCGCTTCGCCGGCAGTCCCGCCGTCGGCGATCGCCGACCGCCGCCCGCCGCCTTGTGCCCCGCCCGGCCGTGCCCCCCCTCCCACTCTCTCCTTTCCTCTCTCTCACTCACTTTCTCTCTCCTCCATTGCCATGCAAGGCAAGCTTCCAGAGGAAGCTTCCTCTTTTCACTTCCTCTCTATGACGCGTGGGCCCCACTGTCATACTCTCTTGGTCAGTCAAAGTCCGGTCAAAGCGCAGTCAAACGTTGACTCGGTCAAAACGGAATATTCTGGGAATATTCCCGGTTTTCGATTTATTTGAAATTCAAACTTCGGAAGCTCATAACTTCTTCATCCGAACTCCATTTGATCCCATTCAAATTTCTAAATTCATCTAAAATCAAGATCTACCTGCCAGTATTATTTTTGTAATTTTTAGATTTTATTTATTTTCTGTTATTTATTTATTGCCTCGTTTTGCGCGTAGTCGAGAGCGCCGACGCGACCGCCGATCCCGCCGCCGGTTCTGCTGCGTACGACGACCTACTCGCGACAGAAGGCAAGTCCCTTTGACGCATTTTGATCCTACGTTTTCAAATGTGTTTAAATGCTTTATAAACTTGCATGCTATGTTTAAAGTCGTAGGTCAAATATAAGGACTTAGCTAATCCAAATTGTGATTACCTCTCTTTGATATCGACAACCATATTACTTGAAACCCTAGGACATTGCTTATACCATGCTTACGCTTATATGGTATCCCTTGATTGTAGTACGGTAGAATTGCTTAGGATCTTTATCGATGAAGTTAACCCATGGGAGGGATTTCTCAAAAATGAATGTTTACCAAAATGACTTGAAAGGTATTATAATTGGTTTGATACTGTTTTTCCAAAACAAAATAAAAAGGAAAACTGTTTTGGACTTGGGCGGATTGGTATGTCGGGTGGGAGCGGATCGAGTCTTGATCCTATTGTGCAAGTACCGCCCCAAGTCATATAAGGACCGACGCTTATGATTGCCATTTTAAGCAATACCGTGCTACCACATGTCTATAATGGTACGACCTGGCCAACTAATTTGTAGAAGCCTAGTTTAGACTCACCATTCGGTTGAATGTGAATGCCGGATGGAGGCAATGTTGTTTTTCTCACACGGCGCAAGAGGGGGCTTCTGTACTGGGCGGTTGGAACCCTAACAGCAGTGAAACCTCAGCGGGTGGGTCTAGCTAGGTAAAAGCATTGTAACGGCCTTGTCACGATCTCTCTGCCGGCACACCAAAGGAAGTGTGCTAATAGCTTGGCATTAAGAGATGATCGTGTCATGTGGGTAAAGTTGTACACCTCTGCAGAGTAAAACTATTCGAATAGCCGCGCCTGCGGTCAAAGGCAAGAGCAAGGAATGCTTTCATATTGGTAGATTTTGGTTTTGGTTTCGAAAGCTAAAAAGTGTTTTGTTTTGGGGTTCGGGAGTGGTTAGAACTCTCGGATGTGATTTGGCGGATAGAGCCAACCAGGTGGAAAGAACCTGTGTTTGTATTTGACGGATGGAGTCACATGATTAACCCTGATTCTTTAAAATCTAGCGGATAGAGCCGTTTATATCGGTGATGGTGGATAGAACCTCACTACGATATTATGTATTTCAATGATTAAAAAGAATTGCGAAAAGTTGCTTTGTGAAATGCTATTACCTAAGTATGGTTTAATAAAACTTGGCTTTATGCAAATGAACCCTACTAAGCTTCCTTTGGAAAGCCCACATAAGCATATTTTCCCAGACTTGCTTTGAGTGCGTTTGTACTCACGTGCTACACCAACATGTCATCATCGAGAAAATTTTCAAGATGCGACCGAGGAGGGCGAGTTCTACGCGAGGAGTACGAGGAAGGCTGCCAGGAGGACTAGTCGCGTTCCTAGTAAATGCTTTGTGGCGTTTTGGTGTCTGCCCGTTTCGCTTTTGTTTCCGCTGCTTTGTTTCCGGTCTTTAGACCGAGTATTGTAATAAGTGGCCATGTGGCCCATACTTGAATATTTATAATACAAATTTCGTTTTGTTCGGCACTGAAGTATCACTGTGACTGTGTGTACTAGCTACTGATCTGGGACTAGTACGGAAATGCACAGGAGATTTCGGATAGCCGATCCGGGGTCTCACACTGGGGGGTTGTGTTCTGGGCCTTCAGTGGAGGGTTTTTGGGCCCATGGGGGAAAAATCCTGCTTACCCCCTTGCCCCATGCGCCCCAACCCTTGTTTTTCTCCCCTCCCATGCGTCCCCACCCCCACCCTCTAGCCCTAGCCGCCGCCCCTCCCCTCCCCTCTCCTCCCACCCATGCGCCCCTCCTCCTCCACCCTAGCCGGCCCTACCTAGGGGTATTTTTCCCCCATTGCTGCCATGCATTGCCTTCTGTGGATCTCTCTGGTGGAAAGCTGTTTAACCGAGAAGAATCGGCGTTTCCGGCGATTGGAGGAAGATCGTGGCCGAGAGAAGGAGTTTTCCGTCAGTTCTTCGATTCTTCGAGTACAGGTAAGACTTGTAGGTTCTCTTATGGCATTTGGGTGCTGATTAGATGGGGGATCTCATGTCTAAAACCCCCCCAGTTAGGTGCTGTCTTTAGAGGGGATTAAAGTGATTGTAGATCTGTTTCGCGTGCTGCTCTCGGCCAGGTTAGACAGTCAGTTTTGTAGGGCCTTTTTTAGGATTTTAGATTTGTGATATGGTCAGCTGGCTTTTGCAAAAGTTGTAGGTAATCTAATTACCTTTCAATGAAGACTGAAATCATTAAATTATGTTTAGCCATTTAAAAGTTATGGTTGTTTTACCGAGCGCTATCCAGATTGTGTTGCGATTGGAACAATCTGTGTTCAACGGTAGATTAAAGGATATTAGAAGCCGAATAAGTCTTCGTGAATACTTAGAAAAAGATGGAAAATTTCCTAAGGTTCGAGAAAATATACTCGTTTATTTGATTTGGATTGTAGAACTCAAGATATGCTTGTTGGAAGACTGCTGTCCCGTTGGATAGATTCTCTCTTTTTCGGGTTTTGGGAGTGGGTTGCGAAGTTGATGTAGTTGGTTGTTCTTGTATTGTTTTGTGGGCATGTTGTTGAGTGTATTATTCCTATGTGTAGGTGGTGTGACCCCGAGAGTGCCTTCAATGTCTCGCCAATCCATCCCACGTGGGTGAAGGGAAGTGTATTGGAATGGTTTTGGCTTGAGAGGCCATATGGACTCGTAGCGTTGCATTATAACTAAGTGACGTGTTAATTTGCCATGTTTGATCCTTGCATGTGAGATGATGATCATGTGTTTAATTGTGGTTATGCAAGTTGTTAAATTGAGTACATGTGCAAGTTAATCATGTTTATGGCTTATATGCATTCATGGCATGAGGACTGGCCAAGTCGGTGAGAAAGCCATAACTAATCCGGTAAGGTCGGTGAGAAAGTTATGACTAATCCGGAGCGCCACTGAGAAAGACCTACCTTGTAGTTCCATCCATAGTTGTGAATGGGAGCGAGTCAGTAAGAGTAGGCACCTTCCATGGGATGGAAGGGAAAGATGGTGCACATCGACGGGTGTGCACTCGGCAATACCGGTATGTGCTAAGCAAAGAGACATGTGCATTGCATTGCATGAATGAAAATGTGAATGAAGATGTTTATGAGATGTTAATGAAGATGTTATTGAACACTGTTGTTGTTTTTATTCCATTGCAATACACTTTGCTGAGTGATGAACTCACGCTTGTTGTTTGATGTGTTTTTAGGTACCATGAGTCCGTCATATGGGAAAGGGAGCTAGCGACATGTCTCCACCTAGTTGCACTCATCTAGACAACTACACGCCCTCATTCGTAGTTGTGATGTTTTATTTTATTGCGCTAAGGTTGGACTATGTTATATCGTGTGCTTGGTTTTATCATTATTCCTCATTGATTATTGAGATGGTTAAATTGTGCTTGAGACTTGAATAATTGCTGAAATCTTAGATTGCCATGCTATTGTTGTCTCCCATTATGCTATCTTATTATGTTGTTACTGTTGATGCTTAAAACCATGGTAAAACAGTGAATATGCTGCCGAAATTTCATTTAATCTATTAACGTACTTGCTGTAATTTGTCTTTAATTCTGATATTTAGTTGTTGTTTTGACTCTGTGTTGTGACATTCTGGGCATTCTAGGTGTCGAGGTGTTACATAATTGAATTACCTTTAATTGGGAACTGAAAACGCTAAGTTGTCTTCAGCTATTTAAAAGTTATGGTCATTTTACTGAATGATGTCCAATCTGTGATGTGAATGGTACAGTCTGTGTTCAACTGTAGATTAGAGGATTTTAGAAGCTGAATCAGTTTTCGTGAATACTTAGGAAAAGTTGGGAAATTTCTTGAGGTTCGAGAAAATGTACTCGTTTACCTGATTTGGAGTTGTAGAACTCAAGTTATGCTTGTTGGAAGACTGCTGTCCCGGTGGTCAAATTCTCTATTTTTCGGGTTTTAGGAATGGGTTGTGAAGTCGATGTAGTTGATTGTTCTTGTGTTGTTCTGTGTGCATGTTTTTGAGTGTATTATACCTATGTGCAGGTGGTGTGATCCCGGGAGTGCCCTCAACATCTCACCACTCCGTCTCGCGTGGTTGATGGCAAGTGTATTGTAGTGGTTGTGGCTTAGAAGGCCATTATGTTACGCGATGATATAGTTATCCATGTGTTATGTTAATGTTGCCATGTTTGATCTTTGCATGTGATATGATGAATGTGAATGTTTGAATGGTTATGCCATTGTTTAATTCGAGTTTATATGCAAGTAAATTCATGTTTATGGCATATGTGCATGCATAATGGAAGAGGCGACCCATTCTGATGCGGGCCTCTGTGTTCACATGTAGTGAACACGAAAGACCTACCTCTTAGTCCCATCCACAGTAGTGAATGGGAGCGAGTCAGTAAGAGTAGGCACCCTCCACGAGATGGAGGGGAAAGAGGGTGCACACCGACGGGTGTGCACTCGGCAATACCGGTAAGTGCTAAGCAAAGAGACATGTGCATTGCATTGCATTATGGAAGTTGTTTTATGAGATGCTTATGAAGATGTTTTATGAGATGTTTATGATTTGAGAGGATAATGAAGATGTTAATGAATATTGTTATTGTTTATTCCATTGCCATACACTTTGCTGAGTGATGAACTCACGCTTGTTGCTTAATGTTTTTTTAGGTACCTTGACTTCGGCATTTGGGAAAGGGAGCTAGACACACGCCTTCACTTGGCATCACCTGAATAGAAAATTTCATACCCATTCGATAGTTGTGATGGATTACTTTATTGAACTAGATTTGGTTTATGACGTGTCATTTGTTATGATTAATTGTTCACCCTGTATTGGTTCATGAGAGGTTAATTTATGTGTTGGGCCTGAAATGTTGTTGCAAACCTAGATTGCCATGTTATTGTTGTCTCCCATTATGCTATCTTGTTATGGTATTATTTTTGTTGCCTAAAACCATGGAAAAACAGAGGGCATGCTGCCGAAATTTCGTTTAAAACATTAGCGTACTTGCTGTAATTTGTCTTTAATTGTGACATTTAGTTGTTGTCTTTAGCTGTTGTGGTGACATTCTGGGCATACTAGGTGTCGGGGTGTTACAGGTTCTAACTTGAACCCTCAAAGAACCAAACAGACTGATTCCCATTGTAACACCCCGCATCTAGTATGCCCGAATGCTACCAAACATAGACTAAGCATCATCTAGATACCACAAATAAAGGTAAATTACAGCAAAGGAGCCAATGCTAAAACCGAAAATTTCGGCAGCATCTCCTTTGTTTAACCATGATTTGAAGCAACAACAATAGCATAGCAAAATATGGCATAATACGAGACATTTAGAACAACAATAATAAGTGGCATGACAGCAATATAAGTCCAATTTAAGCATTCAAACTCTTCAAGAAATCTCAAGATCTATACTTCCAAGAAGGAAGAAGAATGCACCAAGGAAAATCAAATGTTCATTAAATCTTTTCCGAAAAAAGATTCAAACTTAGCTCCACCAACTCAAGGCCTGCACAAGGGGAAACTCCAACACTTTTTCTTAGATAGGGAGAACAACAACCACATAAGTTTCCTCCCCAAGACAGTACACAATGACCAACAAAACCGGGTGTCAAAGCAAAAATTACGACCAAAAGATGCGCAACACAAAACTCTTCTTCTTCGTTTTCAACCAAGGAAGACAAAACCACGAATCGCCTACGGAACAATCCGCATAAACTCAACACTTTTCATTTGATTTCAATCAACTAAAGCCAAGAAAAACAACCAAAATTGACCGTCAGAACGGTAAAGAACATACGAAGGAATCCACCACTAACTCTTCTTTTTGACTCCAAACAACTACCCAAACTGCGACAGAAAAGGTAAGCACTCTTTCCCCACAAGGGTTAATAGTTCTTCGGTGATGGCTTTAATCGGCCATACCGTCAAACCACAACCTTACTATATCATGATAACTTGAGCAATTCAATCAATTACCTCATACACATAGCAGCATACTTTATCAAATAAAACATTCAACATCCAGGCTTAAATATAACATTTAAGCGTAAAGCAACGATACCCATACCCTTTCCTACTGTGCAGCCATATGTGTCAAATTTTAAATTAGTTATTCCACATACACAAGTTTTAAGGTTGCTATCCTATAGCAGAATTTTAGTTATAACCTAAGCCATGTTTCTAGGTTATCCCACATCACATTTTAGTTAATACTAAGGTATAACACTAAAATTGCATGTTCCAAGGACCTAAAGCCTGCTCTGATACCAACTGTAACACCCCGGCATCTAGTATGCCCGAATGCTACCAAACATAGACTAAGCATCATCTAGATACCACAAATAAAGGTAAATTACAGCAAAGGAGCCAATGCTAAAACCGAAAATTTCGGCAGCATCTCCTTTGTTTAACCATGATTTGAAGCAACAACAATAGCATAGCAAAATATGGCATAATACGAGACATTTAGAACAACAATAATAAGTGGCATGACAACAATATAAGTCCAATTTAAGCATTCAAACTCTTCATGCGCCAAACGAAACGATTAAGGCACTTATAGCACACAACTAGACCATAAACCAAGTTGCATCACACTAAATTTATTATCAAGCCTTTAGATGGATAGATTGTGGGATCAAATGCGTGAGCTACGTGAAGAAGTGTGACTAGTTCCCTTCCCCACATGCCGGTCTCATGGTACCTAAACATCAAGAAAGCACAAGCGTGAGTTCATCACTCAGCAAGTATATTGCAATGCAACAAAAGAACAAATACATTGCTACAACACTACATATCATGCTTATCACCATAATCATGCTCACATCTCATTGTTCACATATCATCATCATCATGAATGCAATGCAGTGCACATGTCTCCTCGAAGCACATACCGGTATTACCGAGTGCACACCCGTCGGTGTGCACCCTCTTTCCCCTTCCACCCCGAAGATGGAGGGTGCCTACTCCTCGCTTCCATTCACCGCGGTGGATGGAATCACGATGTAGGTCTTACTCAATGGCGCTCCAGACTAGTCATAACTTTCTCACCGACCCTACCGGACAAGTTATGACTTTCTCACCGACCCGGCCATGTCTCATGCCATGTATGCAATTATACCAACATCATAGAATAACTTGCACATTAACTCATGGCATCACATCATAATAAACCGTTTTCATCATATCAATGGCAAACATTAAAGCATGGCATGTTATCACATCATATATTCAATTGCCACTAGTCAAAACTAGCAACCTACAACCCGCTACCCATTCCAATACACTTGCCTTAATCTCGGGCGACGGATTGGTGAGATGAAGAAGGCACTCCCGGGGTCACACCACCTGCACACAGAGACCACACACTCAAAATGTGCCCCCAAATCAGTATGCAAAAACTCGTCTACCCCGACTTCGCGAACTACTCCCAAAACCGAAAAACAGAGAATCTGTCCTGCCCGGACAGCAGACTTCAAACTAGCATAATTTTGGTTCTAGGACTCCGAATCGATTAAACGAGCACAACATCGCGAAGCTTAGGAAATTTCCTAGCTTTTTCTAAGTATTGGGAAAAGCTGATTCGGAATCTAAAGTTGTCTAATCTACAAAACACTACGTTCTGTCCCAGCTACGTCACAGATTTGAACACGTTCGGTAAATCGAGCATAACTTTCAAACGGCTGGGAGGAATTGGATGTTATTTATGTCAAATTAAAGGTATTGAAGTTATCTACAACTTATTCAACAGGCGGCCGACCAAAATCCGCATGTAAAATTGCGAAAACTCTAACCCTAGGTCGACTGCACAATCTGCCCGAAACTGAGAATAAAGAAACATCTAGATTTCTTCCAATCTACCAAATCACAGCACCACCACTTGATCTAAAAACATGAAATCAACCTCTAGAACAGTACCTAGACCATCCCCAAGGATCACCCATACCATACCTCTTCCCGACGAACGACGAACGCCGAAATCCTTCCTCCCAGGCTCCCTGATCGTCCTCCTCGCGCCGGAACCGCTGGATCTCCTCGTCGCGGGGCCTTCCGATGGATGGAACAGCGGGGTGGCATGGTGGAGAGCTCCCTTAGGGCAGCAAGGATGGCGGAGAGGGGAGGGGAGGGGAGGGGCGCAAGGGGGAAGGAGATGGGGGCGCACCAAGAGAGGGGGGTGGCGGCTACCAAGGGGGAGAAGTGGGAGGGCTGCTAGGGCAGCAGGGGGCGCACCAAAGGCCCCTTGCTGCCCCCCATCTCCTGTCGGGACCCAAATTTGCAAATCCGGACCCTCTGTGTATTCAGCACTAGTCCAGGAACGCGCTAGTGCACACAGTCTCAACATTGGTAAATATCACAATCATACTCAACAAATTAATAAGGTACTTTAATTAGTTAACCAAGCTGGTTGCTCGACCTTAAGGTCAAGTTACAAATATACGCCACGCAGGGCGAGAACTTAATAAAAGAGAAATAACAGCAGCGGAATGTAAGATAACTTCGTGGCGCCATCCAGTATACCACAGGCAACTGACTGGGCTCGCTCCCTAATTAGACGATTCCTCTTGGAGCTCCTCCTCCAAAGCTGGTGTAGACTCTTCTTCAACTGGTGTTGTATTGTAGCAAGGGTGAGTACTTGGTACTCAGCAAGTCATGCACAGAATGCAAACTAAAATACTACATGCATGGCTTAGTACAAAGGAACAGCTCAGGGTATAATTGCAGTAAAATAGCATTTGACAAGTAGCATAAGTAGATTCAAAAGCAGTAGTAACAAGTATAAGATCAATAACTTTTCCAGGAATTAAATAAACATCTTTTCCAATCCTAATCCACATTTCCATCAACATCATTGTTAAACCAAACCCAACCTTTCAAGTCCGAAATATTTTCAAGAAGGTCTAACCCTTGACTGTAATTCCCGAGCAATGTCCAATGCCGCGGACATGGCTATTCGAATAGATTTTACACTCTGCAGATGTTATGCACTTTACCCACAAGATACAACCAAACACCACAAAGGCGAGTGTCCGTAACAAAGTCTTCCGGAAGCTTCTAACAGCACAAGTGGTCCTCCCAGGTGATTGCACACTAACCCTTCCCTTAGCGAAGGCGAAGTTTAGGCCAATCCGCCGTTAGATGGGTACCTAGCCGTAGCCCCGGTACGCTCCCCCGTACAACTACACAAAAGGTATAGTTGACACCCCGAGGTCCCACAGGTACGTTATTAGCAACTTAATCAACTAGGTCCGTCCCATTACAGACATGTGGTTGCACGTTTGACTCAGTTCAAAGGCTTGCAATGTTAAGTCCTTAGGGTGACCAGGGCAAGACTACCCGAAGAACCAAATCAACGCTCCCGGTGCCATAACTGGCCCACCCGATCATTCTCGCCACATGCCCCGGTCAAAATCTATTTATCAAACCCCCAGTTGATTACCATGCACCACGTGCCATCAACCATCATAACACATGATACTTCTTTCAAAATAGGTTCAATATCTCATTAAGTCAATATTAGCTTTTGATTGTCCAAAACATTTCACATGGCAAGGCTAAGCATACTACGTCGGTCTAACTACCCATGTTGGCAATTTAATAATGTCCAACTAATAATCCACAACTAGGGTGACAAGGGGTCATGGCACATATTTAATTAACCAAGGTGTCATACAGCAATTTGGCATTTATCTAATTTTCCATAATTAAATAAAGCATTTTCTAATTAATCTAGCATGTAATAATTTAAACCAAATTAATTTGAAAATGGGATCAACATGGTCAAAGCATAACTTGCCTTCAAAGAGTATTTGTTCTTGGGCTTGAGCTGGCTCCTAGGTCAACACTTCACCTTCGAAGCCTTCGGGCACTTCAACGTCTACTCGTAAAGCGTGCAAATAGCAATAAATAAATAAATAGTAGACAAAAAAGTGTCCAAACATCCAAATAAAGTCCATAAACAGAGAGAGCATAATTTTATGAATTTTTAGGAATTTGAATCGGCAAAATCGGAGTTAAAACGCAAAAGTTACAAGCGTTTAAAGTTTAAATAATCAATTAAATAATATTACAGAGAAAAACTTTGGTCTAAAAATTAAATAAAATTCACCATTAGGTAGATCTCAATTTTATAAAAATTTAGAAATTTGAATCACTCAAATCGGAGTTAAATTGCAAAAGTTATAAGCGTTTGAAGTTTCAAAATTCAAATAAAACAATAATCCGAATTAATTCATTTATTTTTATACTGAAAAACCGAATAATGACGTCAGCATGGATTTTGATTTTCCACCGAATTTATTTTCTATTGAAAAATCGATTTATTACGTCAGCCGGTCCATGGACGTGGTCCACGGTTTGGTTTGGGTCCACCGTGGACCCTGGTCCACGAATACATGTCTCACTGACATGTGGGCCCCTTCGGATGATGTCAGTGTTGACGTCAGCGCACGGTGCGGCCGAGTGGGCTGACACGCGGGCCCCACCGTGACATCAGCATGACGTCATGGTGCGGTTTGGCTCGGTCGCTGACACGCGGGCCCCACGTGACGTCGCGGCTGACGTCAGTGGCGACCGCGGCTGACGTTAGCGGTGACCGCGGCTGACTAGGTTGACCGCGACGGTCCAACTTCCGAGCACGTGGCATGATCTGGTCCGTTGATTTGAAAATCAACGGTCCAGATCAGATCCAACCTCACGCGGTGAAAAACTGCTCGGTCCATCTGGACCGTTCGATCTTGATCGGACGGTCAAGATCCAATCTAGCGTTTACAACGCGGCTAACCCTAGCCGTTCGATCTAGATTTAACGGCTGACATCTAACCAAGCACGGTGCGGTTACGGCTACGTGGCACGATCTAAACCGTTGGATCTAGATCCAACGGTTGGAAATAGATCTAGAGATGAACACGTGAGATCTCACCGGGGGTGACGTGGACGAATCTGGGCCCTTGGATCTTGATCGGACAGTTGGTGGAGCTCGAGCGTCGGCGATGGCGCGCGGCGGAGCTGGCTCACCGGAGACGAGGACGACGACCACGGCAACGGCGCTTGGGCGCGATTCCAGCGAAGTGAAAGGTGCTCCCCGATGCGTCTCGTCCTTACGGTTCTGGTGTGACACTGCGGAATGGTGTGACATTATTTAATATGAATGTTAAGGTAAAAAACTTTATGAAATATGAAATTGGAGGTTAAAACCATATGGTAGGAGGTTTAATTGCGTTTCCGGGCCGTTTCCGGGAGTTTGGGCCTTTCCGGGGGAGTTTGGGCCTAAAAGAAGGGGTTGTGGGCTTTGGCGGGATGGAGTATGAGTCCATTTAGGACTAGGATTCCTGTTTGGGCTGGTTATTAGGGGTTCCCCCTGCCCTAGCTTGCGCCCCCACCAGCCCCTTGTGCGCCCCCATCACCCCCTTGCGCCTTAGCCGCCCCACCTCCCTCTCCCCTTGGCCGTGCGCCCCTCCCCCATTGCCCCCATTGCTCCCCACCTCTCCACCACCTCTCCACCACCTCTCCTCCACCCCCTTGCTGCCCTAGGGTAGCCTCTCCACCCCAGCACATCGAAGATCCGTCCTTTGGAGCGAGGAGCGAACCGGGAGGAGATCCATTGGGTTTTCGTGCGTTGGGCAAAGGTGGTGTGACCCCGGGAGTTCCTTCTACTTCTCGCCAATCCGTCGCCCGTGGTTGAGGCAAGTGTATTGGAATGGATAGCGGGTTATTGATTGCTATATCGGTTGTGATTGAAATCTCGTATATGATATGTTCACATGCTATGCTTTAATGATTGCCAATGATATGATGATTATGCTTACTATGTTATGATGCCATGTGATGATGTACAAGTGATTTATAATGTTGGCATGATTGCATACATGACATGTTACATGGCCCGGGCGGTGAGAAAGTCATAACTAATTCGGGGAAGGTCGGTGAGAAAGTTATGGCTATTCCGGAGAGCCAATCAGTAAGTCCTACATCGTGATTCCATCCACCGCGGTGTGGGGAAGTGAGGAGTAGGCACCCTCCATCTTCGGGATGGAAGGGGGGAGAGGGTGCACACCGACGGGTGTGTACTCAACCATACCGGTATGAGTTTCCAAGGAGATATGAGCATCGCATCGCATTGCATACATAATGATGATGATAATGATATTGGATCATGAATGAGATGATATACATGATGTGAGTGGTTGTAGCCATGTAATTGTTTTTGTTGTACCATTGCAATATACTTGCTGAGTGATGAACTCACGCTTGTGTTTATGTTGTTTTCTTAGGTACCATGAAACCGGCATGCGGGAAAAAGGGGTTTAGCTACACATCTACACGTAGCTCCACACAAATTAGACAGTGTTATCATTTGGAGTCATTATAATGAAAGTAATGCCATGAAACTTGGAGAATTGCTTAACTGTGTGCTCGGTCTTATTATTTGATTCGTTTAGCTCATGGAGTGGTTGAATGCTCGGTTTTAGATGCTTTCCATTATGATATAACTTGTGATACTTTGTTGTTGTTCCGAATCATGGAAAAACAAAGGAGATGCTGCCGAAATTTCGGTTTTTAGCATTTACTCCTTGCTGTAATTTATCTTTATTTATGGTATTTAGAGGTTGTTTGGTCTATGTTTGGTAGCATTCGGGCATATTAAATGCCGGGGTGTTACAGTTGGTATCAGAGCGGGCTGTAGGTCCCTGGAATGTGTATTTTTAGTGTCATGCTATAGGGTACAACTAAAATGTGATGTTGAATAACTTAGAAACATGGCTTAGGTCTTAACTAAAATTTTGTCGTAGGATAGCAACATTAAAACTTGCAAAAGTGGTATAACTAATCTAAAATTTGACACACAATGGATGCACAGTAGGAAAGGGTATGTGTATCGTTTCTTTACGCTTAAATGTTGTATTTAAGCTTTGATGTTGAATGCTTCATTTGATAAAGCATGTTGCTATGTCTATGAGATAAATGATTGAATTGTTCTTGTGGTGGTGATAAAGTGGGGTTGTGGTGCCGAAGGGTTTCGGTCACCTCTTTTTGGTTCATAGTAAGGGTGTGGCTTGACGGTGTGGCCGGTTAGCGCCATCACCGAAGAACTATTAACCCCTGTAGGAGAAGAGTGCTTACCCTTTCTGTCGTAAATCGGGTAGTTGATTGGAGTCAAATAGAAAAGTTTGGTGGTGGATTCCTTCGGATGTTCTTTATCGTTCTGTGGTCGGTCTTGGTTGGTTTTCTTGGTTTTAGTTGATGGAAACCAAAAGAAAAGTGTTTGGTATTGGATTTTCGCGGATCGTTCCATATGCGGTGTGTGGTTTTGTCTTCCTTGGTTGAAGACGAAGAAGAGGAGTCTAGGGTTGCGCTTCTTTCGGGCGCCTTTCCAGTTTTGATGCTTAGTTTGTTGATTGCTTTATGGGGAAGAAGCATTCAATTTATTCCTGTGTTTGTCTTTCTCCGAGGTTAAAGGAGTTATTGCGGTGTTATGACAGACCTGGCTGTCAGGGCTGAAGTTCTGTGGCTTTGTAGGAGTAAGTGGTGTTTGATTTCGTTATTTTACTGGTTTAAGAAATCATCTTTGAAGAACCATTCTTGTTTCGTGAAAGTTTGGGGTTTGGTGTTAAGGTTTTATTTGCAAAGGTTTAATTGAGCGCTTGGTTCCCTATCAAGAAAAATTGTCTTTCAACCATTTTCCTCTATGGGAGTCCTTGAGATTTAAAAGTGTTTTGGAGAATTCCTCTTGCATGACCAAGTTTGGGTTTGTCTCATTGCAATTTTGAGAGTAAAGTTTCCTTATGAATTTTGGGATGAGTTTTAAAACTAAAATGCTGCAAACAAAGTAAGTAGTCTTTTGACTGAAATCGTTTGTCCCTAGTAAGAATTGTTGTTTAGCATGTTATGTAGCATGTACCAATGTGGTTTATGGGATGACGTATTGTTAAGTTAATTTGTGAGTTGAAACAATTCAATGCGGTTGTTACCTCTAGCTTGAAAATAAATAGACTACTAGTGTTGTAGTTTGCTCTTAGCGAGAATGATTAAATGTGTTAATGTACATGCTTAGAATCTGTTGCTTTGTTATAAAAAAAATGCTTATGACCCCCGATCATGTTTAAAGTTTTAAACCCTAATGCATAGTTGAAACATTAAGATGATATAGACTGCTGTTATTGTTAAAGAAACTTTGCTGGTTGTTTAAAGATGTTCTAATCTAATGGATTAATAGAGAAATTTAATCGTGTTAACTAGTGACTTTAATTTGAAAGTTGATTAGAGTTGCTATTTACGTTGTTGCAAACTACTTGTATATTTGAAAGTATGCAGTTGTGTCTCTACAATGTTAGTATTGATATCAATTGAGAAGACATAAGACTTATTGTTAATGATGTTGTTAAGAACATTGTGCTGATCTAACTTATTAAATCTAATTTAATGGTTGGAGTATGTTGTGTAGTGATAATTTTGTTGGAACCTATGTGTAAGGTAGCTAAAAGCAATGTTGTTGATTGATGATTATGCAAGGAATTGATATTGATGCTTTGGTAGTGTTGTTAATTGTTGAAAACCATTGATCCAATAGAAGAAAAGTGTAAAACTGGGGTATTATGTCGAGTACATGTTGTGATGGGATGAACAATGGATAATAATCATGATGCAAGATTTTAATCTTAATGAATGCATATCTTAGAATCCTTTTTACGAATTTTATCTTATAGAGATATTACTTATTTGTTGAAGTCATTTTATTGATTGAACAAGTTTCAATTGTCAAGATTTTGACGTATGGATGGTATAAAATTGATAGGTTGACCTTGCTCAAGTAACTGTTGAAGTACTATGTTTGAAATATAGAATACGTTGTTATATGATTTGGTGATCCGTGGGGATCATGTCATTGTAGTCTTGGTTGGTTGCCTTGTGATAAGCATCATAAACCCTAATTAAAAGTGTTGGGAATGGTAACTAGAGGAAGAATTTGTTGTGAAGCCTTTGGTTTAATTGTGTTGGGGCTTCTCAGGGAGTAAATAGTGATTATTGAAGTCTTTAATGGAAAGCGTAGTGGAGTACTAGAGATGGTTCTTTTTATGCTGAGCTTGTGTTCAAAAGCTTTTGGACTGGTTTGGTTGTTTGCCATTTTGGTTGAAGGGTTTTCGGTCAAGGTGTTCCATATGCTGTGTTTCAGAGTTTCCCTAAAACCCGTAGCTATTGTTGCCAATCTTTGGTTTTGGCTATTTTGTTTAATTTGTGCTATGTGTATGGTTTTACACCCAAAAGTCTTTGAGTGGATCGCGCACCTTCGCGTTCGCACTGAATCATCTTTGGAGTAAATTTTAAAGGAAGCAGAAGGTCTTAGTGGGTTGTGTTGAAGATTCTTGAGATTTAATTTGTAACTCTTCTTGACTGGAGATGGATTTATTTGCATAAAGTGTGTGATGTTTGCGAGTGTTTCAAAAAGGTGGAATTTATGAATGTTTTATAAAGTGATTTTGTTAGTGAGGAGTTCCCTTTTTGAAATGAGTTTCCCTCTCCTTGAGAAAATTCGTGACGGTTGTGGGAGCAGATGCTCGACTTGAAATTTTGATGCTCTCTTCCAAAATGTTGGATTTGGATGAAATGCAAGGTTTTGCATGTTCAGTTTTCAATTGATGTGGGATGTGATGCGACGTGGTGTTTTACTGTCAACTATGCTGCCGTCATAGTCCATATGAATTTCCGCAACCTTCGATGTTAATTGTGTTTCCATTATTTGATACCGAGGAAGAAGTCATTTGGTGAATGACTATTCGGTACCATTGTTACATGATGAATGAAGGGTGAAAAAGGAAAACGAGACATTGTTTATGCATAATTAATCATAAAGGAGTTGATGAGTCAGGTCAGTGAGAAAGTTATAAATGGTTATATGACTAATCCGTAGTGCTCTTGAAAGGTGTGCATTCATGTCATGAATCGAGATGTCCAATTCTTTCTAGTATGAAAGAATGAAGAATTTCTGGTATGTTGGTTGTGGTGTAGGAGATTTGTGTTTCCCTTGCGTCTTGGCTTAGGAAGTTAAAATGAATGCTCTTTGGTTGTTGTCGAATTCTTTCCAAAGTGGCTTTTAGCGCTTTGGAGTTCGAGTTGTTGTATGTGAATCAGTTTGGGTTCATGGGTTTTGGTTGAGCTTACTCAATGATTGTACCCTTTGTTCTGATTCTTTGAAAGGAAGAATGCGAGGGCGAGACCTTCTAAGAAAGGAAAATTTAGTGGGTATTGGTAATGACCTAAGATATTAGGCGTTGCTAGTGGTTGATCGTAACTAGTTTGGAAGTGAAGAGTAAAAGGAAGGTTGGGTATGACCCAATTCAAACTTTCTTGGAGAAATGTCATTGAGGTGTTCCTCAGTAGGGTTGATCCAATGATTAGTAGACCACTTGGTGGTTGCTAGTGATTGCTTTCTGTTTTTGAAGAGTATTGATCTTTTATCGCCGATCTTAGAGTGTTGTGTCTCACTTGGTTTGGGTCGTCTTGAATACGACGAACCATAGTTGAGAGGTTGAGACGTGAATCACTTTTGTGCGTGGGAGCGGAAGATAGATCTAGAAGTTGGTACCATGTCCTTCTGGAGAGTGTGTCGGGACCCCGAATTTGCAAATCCGGACCCTCTGTGTATTCAACACTAGTCCAGGAACGAGCTAGTGCACACAGTCTTAACATCGGTAAATATCACAATCATACCACTCGATACTAATAAAGTACTTTAATTTAATAGTCAAACTGGTTACTCGACCTTATGGTCAAGTTACAAATATACGCCTCGCAGGGCGAAACTTATTAAGAGAGAAATAATAGCAGCGGAAAATAAGATAACATCGTGGTGCCATCCAGTATACCACAGGCAATCGACCGGCTCGCTCCTAAGTAGACGGTTCCTCTTGGAGCTCCTCCTCCAAAGCCGTGTAGTCTCCTCTTCAACTGGTGTTGTATTGTGGCAAGGGTGAGTACTTGGTACTCAGCAAGTCATGCATGAATGCAGCTAATATACTACATGCATGGCTTCGCACAATGGAATAGTTCAAGGTTTATTTGCGATAATAAAGATTTGACAAGTATCATAAGTAGATTCGAAAGCAGTGGAAACAAGTAAAGCATAAATAACTTTTCAAGGAGTTTAGTAAACATCTTTCCCATCCTAATCCACATTTCCATTAACATCATTATTAATCCAACCCAACCTTTCAAGTCCAAGTTATTTTCAACAAAGTCTAACCCTTGACTGTAATTCCCGAGCGATGTCCAATACCGCGGACACGGCTATTCGAATATATTCTACACTCTGCAGAGGTTATGCACTTTACCCACAAGATACAGTCAAACACCACAAAGGCGAGTTCCCGTAACAAAATCTTTCAGAAACTTCTAACAATACAAGTGAGCCTCCCCGGTTATTGCACACTAACCCTTCCCTTAGCTAAGGCGAAGTTTAGGCCAATCAACCGTTAGATGGGTACCTGGCCTCACTGCACGCCTCCCGCACAACTTACACAAAGGGTGTAGTTGACCTCCCGAGGTCCCACAGTGCGTTATTAGCAACTTAGTCAACTAGGTCCGTCCCATTACAGACATGTGGTTGCACGTTAGACCCAGTTCAAAGGCTTGCAAGGTGAAGTCCTTAGGGTGACCAGGGCAAGACTACCCGAAGAACCAAACCAACATTCCCAATGCCACAACTGGCCCACCTGATTATTCTTGCCACATGCCCGGTCAAAAACTATTTATCAAACCCCAGTTGATTACCATGCACCACGTGCCATCAACATCACATGATACCTTTCCAAAACAGGTTCAATATATCATTAAGTCAATATTAACGTTTGATTGTCCAAAATCATGTCATGAGCACGTAGCAGGTCTAAGCCATATACTACAACGGTCTAAAACCCATGTTGGCAATTTAATAATGTCCAACTAGTAAACCACAACTAGGGTGACAAAGGGTCATGGCACATACTTAAGTAATCAAGGTGTCATACAGCAATTTGGTATTTATCTAATTCCCCATATTTAAATAAAGTATTTTCTAATTGAACTAGCATGCAATAGGTTAAATCAAAATAGGTTTCAAAATAGGATCAACATGGTCAAAGCACAACTTGCCTTCAAAAAGTACTTGTTCTTGGTCTTGAGTTGGAACCTGAGTCAATACTTCTCCTTCGAATCCCTCCGGCACTTCAACGTCTACTCGTAAAGCGTGCAAATAGCAATACACGAATAAACAATAGGCAAAAAGTGTCCAAACATCCAAATAAAATCCATAAACAGAGAGAACATAATTTTATGAATTTTTAGAAACTGGAATCGTCAAATTTGGAGTTTAAATGCAAAAGTTATAGCATTTTGAAGTTTAAATAATCGATTAAATAATATTACAGAGGAAAACTTTAGTCCAAAAATTAAATAAAATTCATAATTAGGTAGATCTCAATTTTATACAAATTTAGAAATTTGAATCACTCAAATCGGAGTTGAAACGCAAAAGTTATAAGCGTTTGAAGTTTGAAACAAAATCTGAAATCATTATTTCGAATTAATAAATCATTTTCTTTTTCGGAAATTAATTATTGCGTCAGCCTGGACACGTGGCAGCCTCTGATTGGACGGCTGACGTCAGCCGGTCCATGGACTCGGTCCACGCTCGGCTCGGGTTCACCATGGACTCGGTCCACGGCTCACGTGAGACTGACAGGTGGGGCCACTCGGGTGACATCATTGCTGACGTCAGCGGGGACTCAGCCCGTTGCGCTGACAAGTGGGACCCACTGTGACGTCATGGGTGACGTCATGGTGCGCGCGGCCCGACATGCGGCCCGGCGTGTCGATGACTGCACACGCCGCTGCGTGGGCACGGCGGCTCGGCTCCCTGGACACGTGGCACGATCGTGTCCGTTGATTTGAAAATCAACGGCCGCGATTAGATCCAGGGGTTAACACGTTGAAAACTACTCGGTGATCGTGGGCCGTTCGATCTAGATCGGACGGTCCAGATCTAACCGTACGTTAACGCTGCTACAGCACGTGGTGATCGTGGGCCGTTGGATCTTGATCCAACGGTCCAGATCTAGATCCAACGGTCCAGATCTAATCGGGTTTGGAAACACGTGAACTCACCTCAACCGCACGATCAAGATCAGACGGCGCACAGAACTCGTGAGGGCTGATGGCGGTGTGGTGGTCGGGGACGAACGGAGCTGGGGAAGGCGACCTTCGAAGCGGCATTGCGGTGCTCCTCCGGTGAGATGGGTGCACGGCTCGGGCGCGTCTCGGCGAGAGGTTCCCAGATACGGTCTCGGTGTCGACGGAGCGGCTCTGGACACGGCGGAAGACGGCAGAAACCACCGTGGAGACCCAACCAACTCCGGCGAGCAATCGGGCACGAACGGCGGCGGCTAGGGTTTCGGGAGATGGGGCAAAAGGTGCGCACGGTTGAAGCGAACCTCGGACGATGACCCACGCCTTAAATGGCCTCGGCATGCGCGCACAAAACGGAACCCTAACCGGACGCGGCGGCTACGCGGCGGCGGAGTCCGGCTCGGATTCGGCGGAGACGACGACGCACGGCCGTCCACGTGGCACGATCGACGGTCACGATCGCGTGGGTGCGATCGGATCCGACCCGGACTCAGCTCGAACCGGTGCGGTCCAATTTGGACCGTTGGATCTCGATCCAACGGTCGGGATCGAATAGGGTTCGGTCAAGTCACGAGGCTCGGGTCGGACTCGAGTCGGACTCGGACTCGGGTCCGGTCGGATGAACAGTACTTGACCCGACTCGATTTTCCAGCGATTTAATATTTAAAATAATTCCCAGAAATTCATTTAATTCATTAAAAATAGCAAAATACTCAGAAAAATTCTGGAAAATATTTTAGGGTATTTGGGACTCAAATAAAATATTTCCAACAAAACTTTATTTGCAAAGTTAAATTCTTTAATTATTTTAAAATGGAATAAATTCAAATAAATTCCAAATAAATCCAAATAAATTCCAGAAAATTCCAAAAATTCACCAAAGTGCCAAATCACACATAGATTTAAGAAAAGCAAAATTTTGGGGTGTTACAGAGTGGCTCTGGTTAAATGGATCAGGCACTTTAGTGCCAAGGAATGCATGGAATGAGGAGTGTGAGACCGTTTTATTTCGTGGTCTGTTTGGGACTTTAACCTACCGCTTGGGTTGTGCTGAGGTCATATGTGAGTGCTTTTGTGTTTCAATGTTGAGTAAGAATTATGGCAAGTTTTGAATGCGAAGTTATCTTTAGAGCTGTCAGTCTTTGATCCTTAGCTCCTTGCCTCTGAGTGCTGGCTGGTGCAAATCGTAGGGCTTCTAAGCGGGTTCTGAGGCGTGAACCATAACTCCCTTTGATTTGGTTGTTTGCGAAATGGTGTGTCTCGGATTCGGGGTCGAATCCTGTTGAAGGGGGGAAGAATGTGACACTACGGAATGGTGTGATATTATTTAATGTGAATGTTAAGGTCAAAAACTTTATGAAATATGAAATTGGAGGTTAAAACCATATGGTAGGAGGTTTAATTGCATTTTCGGGCCGTTTCCGGGAGTTTGGGCCTTTCCGGGGGAGTTTGGGTCTAAAAGAAGGGGTTGTGGGCTTTGGTGGGATGGAGTATGAGTCCATTTAGGACTAGGATTCCTGTTTGGGCTGGTTATTAGTGGTTCCCCCTGTCCTAGCTTGCGCCCCCCACCAGCCCCTTGTGCGCCCCCATCACCCCCTTGCGCCCTAACCGCCCCACCTCCCTCTCCCCTTGGCCGTGCGCCCCTCCCCCATTGCCCCCATTGCTCCCCACCTCTCCACCACCTCTCCACCCCCTTGTTGCCCTAGGGTAGCCTCTCCACCCCAGCACCTCGAAGATCCGTCCTTTGGAGCAAGGAGCGAGGAGCGAGGAGCGAACCGGGAGGAGATCCATTGGGTTTTCGTGCGTTGGGCAAAGGTGGTGTGACCCCGGGAGTGCCTTCTACTTCTCGCCAATCCGTCGCTCGTGGTTGAGGCAAGTGTATTGGAATGGGTAGCGGGTTATTGTTTGCTATATCGGTTGTGATTGAAATCTCGTATATGATATGTTCACATGCTATGCTTTAATGATTGCCAATGATATGATGATTATGCTTACTATGTTATGATGCCATGTGATGATGTACAAGTGATTTATAATGTTGGCATGATTGCATACATGACATGTTACATGGCCCGGGCGGTGAGAAAGTCATAACTAATCCGGGGAAGGTCGGTGAGAAAGTTATGACTATTCTGGAGAGCCAATGAGTAAGTACTACATCGTGATTCCATCCACCGCGGTGTGGGGAACCGAGGAGTAGGCACCCTCCATCTTCGGGATGGAAGGGGGGAAAGGGTGCACACCGACGGGTGTGTACTCAACCATACCGGTATGAGTTTCCAAGGAGATATGAGCATCGCATCGTATTGCATACATAATGATGATGATAATGATATGTGATCATGAATGAGATGATATACATGATGTGAGTGGTTGTAGCCATGTAATTGTTTTTGTTGTACCATTGCAATATACTTGCTGAGTGATGAACTCACGCTTGTGTTTATGTTGTTTTCTTAGGTACCATGAAACCGGCATGCGGGAAAAAACGGTTTAGCTACACATCTACACGTAGCTCCACATAAATTAGACAGTGTTATCATTTGGAGTCATTATAATGAAAGTAATGCCATGAAACTTGGAGAATTGCTTAACTGTGTGCTCGGTTATATTATTTGATTCGTTTAGCTCATGGAGTGGTTGAATGCTTTATCCTGGACTTATATTGTTGCTATGTCACCTGTTATTACTGTTTTAGATTCTTTCCATTATGATATAACTTGTGATACTTTGTTGTTGCTCCGAATCATGGAAAAACAAAGGAGATGCTGCCGAAATTTCGGTTTTTAGCATTTACTCCTTTGCTGTAATTTATCTTTATTTATGGTATTTAGAGGTTGTTTGGTCTATGTTTGGTAGTATTCGAGCATATTAAATGCCGGGGTGTTACATCCGGATCTGGGCTCAACGGCGGCGGAAACGACGAATAACCGCGACGGAAACCTAACGCAACTACGGCGAGCGATTGCGGCGCAACCACGGCGGTTTGAGCTCGGTGAGTTAGGGAAATGGATGCGCAAGGAAACGGAGAACACGATGGCGGCGGTGGTGCATTAAATAGGCCCCTCGGCGTCCGTGAAAGTCGCGAAAACCGAGGCCCACACGGCTGCGGCGGCGGAATCCGAATCCATTTCGGATTCAGTGACGTGGCTCATCGTGGACCGTTGGATCAAGATCCAACGGTACGGGGGTTTGGCCTCGGGTCCGGCTCGGGCGACCTGGCTGGCTCGGTTGGGCTCGGGTTCGGGCGACGTAGCGCGATCGTGGCCGTTGGATCTCGATCCAACGGTCACGCGCGTTAGGGTTTGGTGACTGGGTTCAACAGGAACGGCTGGCGCGGTCGGGTCCGGGTCGGACTCGAGTCTGACTCGGACTCGGGTCCGGTCGGATGAACAGTGAAACCGGTTGGGTTTTTCCAGCGATTAAATAATCCAATTAATTCCCAAAAATTCATTTAATCCATTAAAAATAGCAAAACACTCTGAAAAATTCCTGAAAAATTCTAGAAAATATTTTGGAGCATTTTGGACTCAAATAAAATATTTCCAATAAAATTTTATTTGCAAAATTAAATTCTTTAATTATTTCAAAAGGGTATAAATTCAAATAAATTCCAAATAAATCCAAATAAATTCCAGAAAATTCCAAAAATTCACCAAAGTGCCAAATCTTGTTTACATTCATGAAAAGAAAAAATTGGGGTGTTACATCTCCCCTCATGGGCCAGAGAGCCCCACTTTTGGCCCACGAGGGGTCCCCCCCTAAGGCCCAACTATCCTCGGAAAGGCCCAAACTCCCGAAATCGGCCCGAAAACGCGATTAAAACTCATAGCATAAAGTTTTAACCTCCGATTTCACATTTTATAATGTTTCAACATTCCGTAGTGTCATACCCATCTCTTCCAATTGATTAAACTTTAAATCGAAAGGACCACTACCGAGAAATGCCATCGAAAGAAATAATTCACTAAGACACAATTTCCTTTGCAATTCATAATTACGTTATAATTTTACTCTACCCTTTCCCAAGCATATCTCATACCCAGAGACATTTAGCTAAGACAGATGTTCATGACAGAACACTCTACATCAATTACAACCACTTTCTTCACAGCCAACATTATTTTCAACAGTTTTTTTTGAACCAACATCCCAAACCTCCATCATAAACCACCCTTTTAAACCTACAATCAAAGTTTCACAACTAGCCCAAGCTAGGACCGTAAATCATTACCAAATCACAATTGGTTCCTTTCCTAAGAGGGTCTCACCCTCACAATCTTTCACTCAACGACCAAGTCCAAGAGTATAATCTTTAATACACTCAACAATAACCTGTGAACATTCATAGTCTCAATCCCATCTAGAATGCAAAAGAAGTAAAATTCTTTTGAACCCACTTGAACCACATACATCCACTCAAACCCAATGCACTAAGATCCACTTTGGAAAGAACCCGACAACATCCAAAGAGCACTCATTTTGTTTTCCTAAGCCAAATCGCAAAGGAGAACTCAAACCTCCTACATACCACAGCCAAAATACCAGAAAATTATTCCTTCTTTCTTTTCATGCTAGGAAGCAAAGGAAATCTCAATTCCCCTTAACTACTCGATCCAACTCCAACACTAAAACCAAGGCACCAAGCCTTACCTTGGGAAAAACTCCATTAGAAGAAAAACACCACATAAACTTTATTGAGGCAACTCACTTTCACAAAAGCCAAACCTCAAGCCTTTACCAAGGCAAAACATCTCATTTTAACCCAAATCAACATTTTGGAAGAGAACTTGATTCTCAAGTCAACATTTATACCCGTAACCGCCACAAATTCTCTCAAAGAGGAAGGGAAACTCAGTACCAACATGGCTCACTTTCACAAAAGCGAACATCTCTTAAACAACAACAAATCACTTATGAAACAATCATAAGTCTCACATTTGAAATACTCTCAAACACCACACACATTTTCAATTAAATGCAACTCTAATCGAACTAGAGTTACAAATATTTTTAACTCAAGAGCGTCCAACATTTTCCAGTAAGGCTGTTTGTTTCCTTTCAAATACTCATTCCAAAGATACTCCAATTGGCACGCTAAAAAGTGCGATGCACTCATATACTCTTGAGTGCAACTCCAATATTCATAACATAAGCTAACCAGCTTAGCCAAAACCAAAGATTGGCACGATCCTATGAAATACATTATTTAGGACTCCATCAACCGATTACTTCCCCACACTACTATTTCATCCTCATTTCCAATCATCAAAGCTAAGTCCACACTTGACATAAAATGGAACTTAATCAGGGGAGTTATATTGCCCACTAATCAGGACGCCTCAACAAAAGGCATACTCTCCGTGAAAATTATACAATCAATTGAATCTGTAAACCTTTAAAAGAAGGTTCAATTCAAATCCCACCATTTATATCTTATGACAATCAACCGGGAGAACCATGTTCTCACTTCTTTTTTCAACACCAATAACTCATTTAGTTAAATTAACATAAGACGTATATCAACATCTTCTTTTAGTCTACTAACCATGACGAACCATCGTCCATACAATTATCTATTCCAATCATAAAACATATCTTTTCAACACTCATTTAGACATAATCAACAATTACTTATCATATAATCCTTAAGTAACAAATTCAATATCCCCAATTCATTCAACCAATAAATACTTCTAGCGACATGGTACGACCTCTACTTAGCCATATTTCCATTACGGATCCTACACAGACATTTGTCAAGGACAATTTCAACCTTTCATATAGTCACTCCATATACTCCCATTCTCTGACTACACATCAATTAAGTCATTTGGTAAATTTACAAATTAATTGACCCCTAAGCAATAAAACCAACAATCCTCATGTCTTTACTCCGTCATATTCTGGTACCTTACACCATCATCTTGCTATATTCATTCATCAAGCAGAGAATTAACCATGACAACCAACGAAGCAACAAATAAGCCTATCCGTCATATAAGCCTATCCGTCACATGTCAAATATGGACTAATCATTTACTCATGACAACCAACGAAGCATCAAAACCACAATTTAGTTCAATGAATTAACCATCACAATTAAAGGAGAGAACATGTCATTGTCTAAATGTGTGATGCTAAGTGATGACGTGTGACTAGCTCCCTTTCCCGCATGCCGGTTTCATGGTACCTAAGAAAAACAACATAAACACAAGCGTGAGTTCATCACTCAGCAAGTATATTGCAATGGAACAAGAAAATACATTCCAATACCTTCATCACCACTATTCACATACAACATAAACATCTCATATTCACAATGTATGCATCTCATTGACATCATCATATAACATCATATAATGCAATGCACATGTCTCCTGGAAGCATATACCGGTATTGCTGAGTGCACACCCGTCGGCGTGCACCCTCTTCCCCCTTCCATCCCGTAGATGGAGGGTGCCTAAGCATCGCTTCCACTCACCACGTGGGTGGAATCACGAGGTAGGTCTTACAACCATGGCGCTCTGGATTAGTCATAACTTTCTCACCGACCTTACCGAACTAGTTATGACGTTCTCACTGACCGGGCCAGATTTCAAGCCATGTATGCAACATATGCCATAAACATAAACATCTTGCATCAAACTGAACTAAACATGGCATAGCATCATAATAGTCCATTTTCATCATAACATAGGAAAGCACTAATCATGGCAAGATATCACAACATGTAAGCAATTTGCATCTAGTCACAACTAGCAACATACATTACACTACCCATTACAATACACTTGCCTTAACCTCGGGCGACGGATTGGCGAGAGGATGAGGGCACTCCTGGGGTCACACCACCTGCACATAGATACCACACACTCAAACCGTGCCCAAAAAACAGTACACACTCGCTCATCTACCCCGATTACGCAAACTACTCCCGAAAACGAAAAACAGAGAATCTGTCCCCCGGGACAGCAGACTTCAATCAAGCATAAATTGAGTTCCCGGCCTCCAAATCGAGTAAACGAGTACATCATCGTGAAGCTTAGGAAATTTCCTAACTTTTTCTAAGTATTGGGAAAAGCTGATTCGGCATCTAAAATTATTTAATCTACAAAACACTACGTTCTGTCCCAACTACGTCACAGATTTTAACACATTCGGTAAATCAAGCATAACTTCCAAACGGCTGGGTGGAATTGGACGTTCTTTATGTCCACTGAAAGGTATTGAAGTTACCTACAACTTTCTCAACAGGCGGATGAGCAAATTCCGAATCTAAGGTCGCGAAAACTCAAACCCTAGGTCGACTGCACAATCTGACCGAAGCAGGGAACGTGGCAAACTCTAGTTTTCATCCAATCTACGCAATCACAGCACCACCTCTTGATCTAAAACATCCAAATACCCTCTAGAACATCACCTAGACCAACCCTAAGAATAACCCCTAGCCATACCTTCGCCCGACGAACGATGGACCGACGAATCTCCTCCTGGTTCATCCGATCTCCTTCCTCGCTCCAAATCCACCGGATCTCCTCGTCGCGGAGCGCTCCAATGGTGAAAACAGCGGGATGGTGAGGTGAGGGACTCCCCTAGGGCAGCAAGGAGGATGGGGAGGAGGTGGAGGGGGTGGTGGTGCAAGGGGAAGGGAGAGGGGGCGCCATGGGGAAAGGAGATGGGAAAGGGGGAGGTGGCGGCTAGGAAGGGGGAGGCGGGGGCATGGGGCATGGGGAGGGGGCGCATGGGGGAACCCTAAGTGGAGGGTGGCAGGATTTCCCCTCTCATGGGCCAAAAACTCCCCCACCAACGGCCCACTTCATCCCCCCAAGGCCCAAAACGGCCCGGAAAGGCCCAAACTCCCGAAAACGGCCCGAAAACGCAATTAAACTTCGTACCGTATAGTTTTAACCTCAAATCTCACATTTTATAACGTCACACCATCCCGTAGTGTCACATTCTACCCCCCTTCAACAGGATTCGACCCCGAATCCGAGACACGCCACTTCGCAATCAACCAAATCGAAGGGAGCTTTTGTTCACGCCTCAGAACCCGCTTAGAAGCCCCCTATGATTTGCACCAGCCAGCACTCAGAAGCAAGGAGCTAAGGCTCGAAGACTGGTGGCTCTAAAGATAACTCACATTCAAAACTTGCCAGAATCTTACTCAACTTTGAAACACAGAGTACAAACATAAGGACTCAGAACGTCCCAAGCAAAAGGATAACTTCCTAAACTAACAATGAAGGAAAACGGTCTCATATTCCTCATTTTTATGCATTCCTTGGTACTAAAGTGCCCGATCCCTTTAACCGATGTTTCTCCCCAGAAGAACACGGCACCAACCTCTAGAACCCTCTTCAGCTCCCACGCACAAAAGTGCTTTCACATATCAACCTCTCTACTGTGGTTCGTCGTATTCTAGACGACGCGAACCAAGTAAGACACAACACTCCAAGACTACCAACTGCTTGAACAATCGGCTAACACCTTGCACAAGATTGACCTTTTACAAAACACCAATACCCACCACTACCACCGAAGGAAAAACCTACTTTATAACCAGGGTCCTTAAAACCCGCAAAAACAATATCAACCGAGCAATCCACATCGGTTGACACAACTCGCTCAGAGATCAGCGACCAAGAGATCAAATACACTTCCAAAAGGAAAAGCAATTACTAGCAACAACCAAATGGTCCACTAATAATTTAATCAACAAAGAGAAGACCCCTGCCAAGGGACGCATCGACGAAGCAATTCTCCAGGAAAGTTTGAATTGGGTCATACCCAACCTTCCTTTACTCTCCACTTCCAAACTAGTTACGATCAACCACTAGCAACGCCTAATATCTTAGGTCATTACAAACCCACACTAGATTTCTCTTTCTTAGAAGGTCTCGCCCTCACATTCTTCCACTCGAAGGATCAGAACAAAGGGTACAATCGTTGAGTAAGCTCAAACATAAGCCATGAACCCAATTAATCCCCATACAACAACTCGAACCCCCAAAGCGCTAAAAGCCACTTTGGAAAGATTTCGGCAACAACCAAAGAGTACTCTTTTTAATTTCCTATGCCAAGGCGTAAAGGAAACACAAATCTCCTACACCACAACCAACATACCAGAATTTCTTCATTGTTTCTTTTCATACCAGAAAGAAATAGAATTCTCGATTTATGACATGAATGCACACTTTTCAAGAGCACTCCGGACTAATCATATATCTATATATGACTTTCTCACCGACCTGGCTCATCGACTCTTTCATCATTAAACATCTATAAACAATGTCATGCTTCCTTTTCACCATTCATTCTTCATGTAACAACAATACCGAATAGTCATTCACAAAAAGACTCCTTCCTCGGTATCACATGAAAGAGCACCAATAACACCGATGATTGCGCTAAATCATATAACTATGATGGTAACATCGTTAATAGCAAAACACCACGTCGTGTCAAAACCCACCATCCATTTAAATCTAACCTTGCAAAACCTCGCATGTAACCAAAATCAACATTTTGGAACAGAACATCAACTCCAAAGTCAAACATTTGCACACACCACCACCACAATTTTTTTTCTCAAAGAGAAAGAGAAACTCATTTTAAAAGGGAACACTTCACTAACAAAATCACTTATGAACCATTCATAAAATCCACCTTGTGAAGCATTTTCAAACACCACACACATTTTCAAATAACTCCAACTCTAGCCAAATGGAGTTACAAATTGAATCTCAAGAATCTCCAACACAACCCACTAAGACCTTCTGCTTCCTTTAAAATTTACTCTAAAGATGATTCAGTGCGAACGCGAAGGAGCGCGATCCACTCAAAGACTTTTGGGTGTAAAACCATACTCATAGCATAAACTGAACAAATTAGCCAAAACCAAAGATGAGCACCAAGCTCTACGGGTTTTAGGGAAACTCTGAAACACAACATAAAGAACACCTCGACCGAAAGCATTTAACCAAGATAGCAAACAACCAAACCGGACCAAAAGGTTTTAGACACAAGCTCAGCATGAAACCCACCATCCATTTAGTATTTCACTATCCTTACCATTTACCAATCTTCACTATTTACTCATCGAGAAGCCCATCATAATTCAACCAAAAGCTACATAACCAATCTTCCTCTAGTTACCTTTCACAACACTTATAAATAAAGTTCATGACGATTAACAAAAGACAACTAACCAATACTACCTCATAATGATCCCCACAGACTAACACAACGTATAACACCATATTCTCTATTTCAAACATAGTACTTCAACAGATACTTAAGCATGATCAACCTATCAATTTTTATACCATCAAACGCCAACATCTTGACAATTGGAACTTGTTCAATCAATAAATGACTTCAACAAGTAAATATTATCCCTACAAGGCAAAGCTCATAACTATGATTCTAAGACATACATTTCATTAAGGATAAAAATTCTACGTCATATTAATTATCCATGGTCCACTCCATCACAACATGTTACAGTAACCTTCATTTTTAACAAGGATTTTCAATAATTAATCTAAGCAATTACCACCACTACTAAGCCATCAATATCAATAATTTGCATAATCATCAATCTCCAACATTGCTTTTAGCTACCCTATACATAGGTTACAACAAAATTGTCACTACACAACATACTCCAACTATTAAATTAGATTTAATAAGTTAGACCTTCACGAAGCTCTTACAATATCATCAAACAACAAAACCTATACCTTTCCAATTGGCCTCGATACTAGCATTTTAGGAACACGACTGCGTACTACCAATCATGCTAATATTTTGCAACAACATGAACAGCAACTCTAATTAACTTCCAAGTTAAAGCCACTAGCCAACACGATTAAATTTCTCTATTAACCCGTTAGATTAGAATATCTTTAAACAACCGGCAAGGTTTCTTTAACAATATCAGTAATTTACATCATATTAATGTTCTAACTATGCATCAGGGTTTAAACTTTAAACATTAACGAGGATCATAAGCACCTTTAAAGCAAAGCAACAGATTCTAAGCATGTACATTAACCCATTTAATCATTCTCGCTACAGAGTAAACTACAACACTAGTAGTCTATTTATTCTCCAGCTAGAGATAATAATCACATTGAATTGATTCAACTCACAATTTAACTTAGCAACACGTCATTTCATAAACCACAGCTCAAGAACAATAATGATCACCGATAAACACTTTCTCTTTTCCAGGCAAGGAAGAAAAACAAAACTCCAACAGACATGCAGGAGAGCTCAACTCTCAAATAGCCAAAACTCCTAAAGAAATCTCAAGATCTACAACTTCCAAGAAGGAAGAATGATGCACCAGGGAAAACTAAATGTTCAACTAAATCTTTTCTGATAGGGATTCCAACTTAGCTTCACCCAATCTTAAAGTCTGCACAAGGAGAAACTCCAATACTTTTCTTAAATAGGGAGAACAACAACCACATAAGTTTCCTCCCCAAGACAATCCACAATAATCAACAAAACTGGGTGTCAAAGCAAAAATTGCGACCAAAAGATGCGCAGCATAAAACTCCTCTCCTTAATCTTTACCCAAAGAAGACAAAATCCACAACTGCCAAACGAACAATCAGCGAGAATCAAATACCCAACACTTTTCTTTCGATTTAAATCGACTAGAACCGAGGAAATCGACCAAAACCAACCGTCAGAATAGTCAAGAACATACGAAGGAATCCACCACCAACTCTTCTATTTGTCTCCAGTCAACTACCCGATCTACGACAGAAAAGGTAAGCACTCTTCTCCCACAGGGGTTAATAGTTCTTCAGTGATGGCACTAACCGACCACACAGTCAAACCTCACCCTTACTATGAACAAAAAGAGGTGACCGAAACCCTTCAGCACCACAACCCCACTTTATCATGTTAACAAGAACAATTCAATCAATTCTCTCAATAACATAGCAACATATATTATCACATATAGTATTCAACCTCAAACCTTAAATACAACATTTAAGCGTAAAGCAACGATACCCATACCCTTTCCTACTATGCATCCATGTGTGTTAAATTTTAATTTAGTTATTCCACTTACACAAGTCTTACTGTTGCTATCCTAAGACAAAATTTTAAGTACAACCTAAGCCATGTTTCTAGGTTATTCCACATCAAGATTTTAGTTGACCCTATGGTATTTCACTAGAATACATGTTCCAAGGACCTACAGCCCGCTCTGATACCAACTGTAACACCCCGGCATCTAGTATGCTTGAATGTTACCAAACATAGACTAAATAACATCTAAAAAACCACAAATTAAAGTAAATTGCAGCAAAGTCACAAATGCTAAAACCGAAAATTTTGGCAGCATCTCCTTTGTTTTTCCATGAATTGAATCAACAACAATCTTAACATATCAAGATAGCATAATGAACGATAGCAGTAACATGACAAATCAGGAATTTCAACCACCATACAACTAAGGATATAAGCATATCCGTCACATGTCAAATATGGACTAATCATTTACTCATGACAACCAACGAAGCATCAAAACCACAATTTAGTTCAGTGAATTAACCATCACAATTAAAGGAGAGAATATGTCATTGTTTAAATGTGTGATGCTAAGTGATGACGTGTGACTAGCTCCCTTTCCCGCATGCCGGTTTCATGGTACCTAAGAAAAACAACATAAACACAAGCGTGAGTTCATCACTCAGCAAGTATATTGCAATGGAACAAGAAAATACATTCCAATACCTTCATCACCACTGTTCACATACAACATCATAAACATCTCATATTCACAGTGTATGCATCTCATTGACATCATCATATATCATCATCATATAACATCATCATATAATGCAATGCACATGTCTCCTGGAAGCATATACTGGTATTGCTGAGTGCACACCCGTCGGCGTGCACCCTCTTCCCCCTTCCATCCCGTAGATGGAGGGTGCCTACGCATCGCTTCCACTCACCATGTGGGTGGAATCACGAGGTAGGTCTTACAACCATGGCGCTCTAGATTAGTCATAACTTTCTCACCGACCTTACCAGACTAGTTATGACGTTCTCACTAACTGGGCCAGATATCATGCCATGTATGCAACATATACCATAAACATAAACATCTTGCATCAAACTGAACTAAACTTGGCATATCATCATAATAGTCCATTTTCATCATAACATAGGCAAGCAATAATCATGGCAAGATATCACAACATGTAAGCAATTTGCATCTAGTCACAACTAGCAACATACATTACACTACCCATTACAATACACTTGCCTTAACCTCGGGCGACGGATTGGCGAGAGGATGAGGGAACTCCTGGGGTCACACCACCTGCACATAGATACCACATACTCAAACCGTGCCCAAAAAATAGTACACACTCGCTCATCTACCCCGATTACGCAAACTACTCCCGAAAACAAAAAACAGAGAATCTGTCCCCTGGGATAGCAGACTTCAATCTAGCATAAATTGAGTTCTAGATCTCCAAATCGAGTAAACGAGTACATCATCGCGAAGCTTAAGAAATTTCCTAACTTTTTCTAAGTATTGGGAAAAGCTGATTCGGCATCTAAAATTGTTTAATCTACAAAACACTACGTTTTGTCCCAACTACGTCACAGATTTTAACACGTTCGGTAAATCAAGCATAACTTCCAAACGGCTGGGTGGAATTGGACGTTCTTTATGTCCACTGAAAGGTATTGAAGTTACCTACAACTTTCTCAACAGGCGGATGAGCAAATTCCGAATCTAAGGTCGCGAAAACTCAAACCCTAGGTCGACTGCACAATCTGCCCGAAGAAGAGAACGTGGCAAACTCTAGTTTTCATCCAATCTACCCAATCACAGCACCACCTCTTGATCTAAAACATCCAAATACCCTCTAGCACAGCACCTAGACCAACCCCAAGAAAAACCCCTAGCCATACCTTCGCCCAACAAATGATGGACCGACGAATCTCCTCCCGGTTCACCCGATCTCCTTCCTCGCTCCAAATCCACCGGATCTCCTCGTCGCGGAGTGCTCCAATGGTGAAAACAGTGGGATGGTGAGGTGAGGGACTCCCCTAGGGCAGCAAGGAGGATGGGGAGGAGGTGGAGGGGGGGTGGTGCAAGGGGAAGGGAGAGGGGGCGCCATGGGGGAAGGAGATGGGAAAGAGGGAGGTGGCAGCTAGGAAGGGGGAGGCGGGGGCGCATGGGGGAACCCTAAGGGGAGGGTGGTAGGATTTCCCCTCTCATGGGCCAAAAACCCCCCCACCAACGGCCCACTTCATCCCCCCAAGGCCCAAAACGGCCCGGAAAGGCCCAAACTCCCGAAAACGGCCCGGAAACGCAATTAAACTTCGTACCGTATAGTTTTAACCTCAAATCTCACATTTTATAACGTCACACCATCCCGTAGTGTCACATTCTACCCCCCCTTCAACAGGATTCGACCCCGAATCCGAGACACGCCACTTCGCAATCAACCAAATCGAAGGGAGCTTTGGTTCACGCCGTAACCCGCTTTAGAAGCCCCTACGATTTGCACCGGCCAAAGACTTTCGAAGCAAGGAGCTAAGGCTCGAAGACTGATGGCTCTAAAGACAACTCACATTCAAAACTTGCCAGAATCTTACTCAACTTTGAAACACAGAGTACAAACATAAGGACTCAGAACGTCCCAAGCAAAAGGATAACTTCCTAAACTAACAATGAAGGAAAATGGTCTCATATTCCTCATTTTTATGCATTCCCTTGTACTAAAGTGCCTGATCCCTTTAACCGATGTTTCTTCCCAGAAGAACACGGCACCAACCTCTAGAACCCTCTTCAGCTCCCACACACAAAAGTGCTTTCACATTTCAACCTCTCTACTGTGGTTCGTTGGCAAAGAGAGAGCTTTGCCAACATTAAAATAGGGAGTGTAGTAAAAAAACATATCCAGCAGGGCCCCGACTCAAGACCCTAAAATTAGGAGGCCTCTAAATTTGCCTCGTCAGCCCCCCAATTCCCACGGACGCGAGCACAACCCCTATTCGGGCGATTTCCTAGCGCGCGCACCTTGGGATCGCCCGCCGAGTTCCAATTCACAGTGCTTCGTAGTTTGACTCATTGTTCGGATTTTCTATTTATATATTTATCATGTTTTGAAAATTTTAAATTTAAATTTCAAATATCATGTTTTTAAATTGTAAATGTTAATATGCTTATGTTTTATGTATTACAAATATTTTTTGATTGAATTTTAGTGGTGTCAAATGAAGATTATACATAGCGGATGTCAAAATAGGAGAAAAAGTAAAATAGGGGCTGAGATTTAGGGGCTGTTGCTGGACTTGTGCTCTGAAAACAGGATCCCAAAAAATAGGGCGAGTCCCTAAATCCAAAATAGGGGCCCTGTTTTAGGGGCTTTTGCTGAAGATGCTCTAAGATCATCTCCAGCAGAGCCCCTAAACCAGCCCCTAAACCTTAAAATAGGGAGTGTAGTAAAATAAACAGATCCAGCAGGGCCCCAACTCAAGCCCCTAAAATTAGGGGGCCCCAACTCAAGCCCCTAAAATTAGGAGACCCCTAAATTTGCCTCCTCAGCCCCAATTCCCAGGGACACGAGTACAACCCTTATTATTGAAGATAGGGAAATACATGAGAGGCTTCGAAAATTTTATCATGTTTTGAAAATTTTAAATTTAAATTTTAAATTTCATGTTTTTAAATTGTAAATGTTAATATGCTTATGTTTTATGTATTACAAATATTTTTGATTGAATTTTAGTGGTGTCAAATGAAGATTATACACAGCGGATATGTCAAAATAGGAGAAAAAGTAAAATAGGGGCTGAGATTTAGGGGCTGTTGCTGGACTTGTGCTCTGAAAACAGGGTCTCAAAAAATAGGGGAAGTCCCTAAATCCAAAATAGGTACCCTGTTTTAGGGACCCTTGCTGGAGATGCTCTAACACACAGAACCAGCTTGACTAGTGGCCTGGTTGGCAAAGAGAGAGCTTTAACTGAGAAGTGAAAGCATAATTTAGTGAAATATCCGCTGTGAACACGGCTTCTTGGGTTAGGTGTTTTCTTTTTTGGAATTTCACTGTACTTTATTAAAGTTTCTATTTTACAGCTAGCGGTTTATAGAATTTTTAAAGATATCAAATTTGCTTCAATTTTTATGAAACTTTTTGCAGATGATCCTAGGACAGTGTTAATGATTGCGTAAACTTTTCAGAGCATAAGCTATTCTATGGTTGTTTCAAAAATTCTTTTAGTACTTGTGTTTTAATGAAGAACCTAGTATTTCATTTTGCAGAAGCATATAATTAATTCAAAATTTCATAAAACTTTTTGGAGATGTCCTTTGGATTACTTGGAACTCAAATGAAATGTTTCTAGACTTTGAGGTGTTTTAAATTTGAAATTTGAAAATTATAAGCCATAAAAAGGTTATTTGAAAAGCACTTTCTTTAAATACCAAAATTCCTGTCCACATGGCAGGCAATCCCTATGTCCAGAGCGCCCCGGTCCCCACTTCTTCCTTTCGTAAGTTAACATTAAGCTTCGCTGCATCAGCACTCATGGGTTTAGAGGTTGCATAAACAGCTTCTACATCACATAACATGCATAAGCGACAGATGTTATCATTATTAGATTCTCAGTGCATACATGTATTTTGGCTTCCACGCCCGCTATGAGAAACAATGACGTTCAGACAATCAGTACCATTAATAATGATCTTTGAGAATCTGCCTGATAAAAATCTGAATAGAAAGGTAACTGTTTTGGATAGCTCTGAAGAACACCCCATGATTTTTTTGACGAGGCCCCACCAATTGCATTATTTCTAAGCGAATACATTGCACAAACAACATATAAGTTTGTATGATAGAAGGAAGTAAACATCATATTAGGGTTTGTTTGGGAGCCTAATTCTTGGCCGGGATCTCGGCCCATTCCCATGGCTAAAAATCCACTAGGCTAGTTTGCCCTGACCGGTTAGAGGATGCATTTGGAAGCCCACCCGACAGGGATATTTCGATCCAATCCCTACCGTTTCCACGGGAAACCAATCCGTGACTCCTCACGTCGGGCTCTAATTCCCCGTCGCGTTGCCTCCGCTCACGTCGCCTCCTCTCGTACGGGTGGATTAGATCGCCACTGCCTCCCCCCTGCTCGTGACTCCTCTCGCGACGGCGACTCCTCCCGCGACGGTGCCTCCGCTCGCGTCGCTCGGCGTCTCTCTCTCTCTCTCTCTCTCTCTCCCTCCCTCCCTCCCTCCCTCCCTCCCTCCCTCCCGACCACTGACTCCACCGCACCCTTCCTCCTCTCACTCCGGTGATGGTACTCACTGGTGAAGTCCTCTTCTTTGTCTCCTCCTCATCTCATCTTGTTTCTCGTAGATCTCGGTGGAAGACAATGACTCGAGGTGAAGGTGGAGGTGGGGTTGTGGGGAGAACACACTAGGCATGGTTAGGGTTTGAGATCTCCTTTCTACCAGGTTCGAATCATACCACTCCTCTTCTCTGTTTGATTATGTGTTTTGGCATGAATTATTATTGAGATTTGATGCCTATGCAACCCGATCGGATATGCTTTCTAGCTATTTGATCTGATCTGATATGCTTTCTAGCTATTTGAACTAATCTGATATGGCATGAATTACTTCTCTATTTTTCGGCACAGGTTCATAAAACCAAGTCTGAAAATTGTACAATCCTATCATGTTAATAGGAATAAAATCAATCTTCAGAAAATTAATCCTCATACCAGATATGGCATGAATCTATTTGATCTGATATATGATTCTACTATGTCATGAATCTATTTGATATGATATATGATTATGATATATGATCTGATATATGTTCTGCTAAGCCAAGATCTGAACAAGCATGGAATATGAACAAGGATAAGTTCTTAACAATCATTTAATAACAATCTTAGACATCTAGGCTGATATTTGAAGCGACAGTCCTACTTCCTCTCTGTTATCCCTGCTGAGGGCAGCCAGCGAATAGATCAATGAGCGCATCCAAGCCTTTGCTCGATCTAGTTCTCTAGCTTTTGTAGTTCCTGAATGTTCACGGATCCTTGTACCCTGATTACCAGCAAACTATCGATACTGCCGTAAATGCTATATCTTGCTTAGCGGAGACCCTCTAATTTACCAGGTTTTGAATACATGCAATGTTGCCTTGTTTCTTTGCACGCTCAAAATATGAATGCTAGTGAGCTGCATGCAATGTGTAAAACATGTATATTTTTAATCCCCTACTGTGAGGGATTTTTTCAATGTCCTAGAGGTACACGTTCAGGCTTGCTAACCAGCAGCAATGCACAATTCTGCATGCACAGAACTTGTCCACTTGGTTTTCGCAAAATGGTAGTAGTAGTTGATAACTGGACACTGTTGGAACAGGACACCTGGACAATTTTCTCTTGTATTATTGCTTCTTGCTCTTACTGATTTTCTTACAAAATAGGTACAAGACCTCTGCTTATATAGCATAACATTAAGTACCAGACTAGGTAACAACCCATGTGTTCGACTCGGACTCCAAACACTTTCCAAAACAAACTTACCTAAAACAAACTTTTCTGTAATAAACTTTCCTAAAACTTGAACTCTACTCCGTTTATAAGATTAATTCCAACATTCACCCCCTTAATCTTGTAATCTAACACTCACCCCCTGATCTTGACACACCTCTTCGCAAGTCGACGTCCGATCTCTTGACGCACCTCAAGGAGTTCTGTCTTCTTCTTGCTAGCCATACCACCAGTGACGCACCTCACCGGCGATCATGACCTTTTGCCTCCGCTCCAATTGTCTTTTCACGGCCAGTAACACAAGTCGACGGTGATACGCAAACACATATTAGAGCCTAGCTCCAATTGTCTTTTCACCGATAACCCAACTTGACGGTGATACGCAGACTCGCATTAGAGCTCACCACACGAGAAACTTGGACGCACCTACAAGAACTCTCGTGTACAGACACAGCAAGAACCGATGACAACAACTCCTCAACATCCATCAACAAGACACGCAGATGGCCACAAATACCATCTTGTCATGTCGATTATTGGCAACACACACCAATAGTAGATATAGGAAAGACACACATCTTCTTCACCCTTCCTTTTATACCATCCAGATGCATGCACATAGCCTCTTGCTTATGTGTGTGTTAGGCCATTCACAATGGAGAGTTTTATTTCTCAGTTTCCAAGAGTGCCACATCAGCTTTTGTCTAGGTAACCGTGTATCTCAGGTTTCATCTAGATGAAACTCACTCACCTCCCATGAAACTCTTTCTATCTCTCTCTTCATAATTATCTTACCATGTCACCAAACATGATGATGTGTCACATCATTTAATGAAAATGAAACTCCCACTGTGAATGGCCTTATGCATCTATAGTTCTCTTTCTTTGTCTGTTGGCTCAATCTTTGGACCATGTCTTGCCTGCATGCATGGTATACTTTCTTCTTTCCTTTCCGATCCAAACACATGTATGTTGCTAATGGCCAAACACTCATGTTATTCTCCATCTCGTACCTATCGGCCGCCGCCCCGGCGACTGCCACCGAAGTCTTCTGTTCCGACCAGCTTCCTTCCCAACTGGCTGCCATCTGCCTCCGCGCCGGTCCCACGGAGTTGGCTTCTGTTGCCTTCGTGCACTGCCGCCACTCGGAGCCCCTTCTGGCCACACGTCACGGAGCCTCCAATGGCTACTACTACTTCTTTGTTGCAGCTAGCCACACGCTGGACCGATCTGATTTCTTGCACCGCTTGCTCTTTTCTTTACGTGATGTAACCGCCGAAACTTTTCACGTCGTGCCTCCGCAGCGACAATTGCCTGCTAGCCTGCCCCGAGGCACAGCAATGGTAGCCTCCCCGGGGCAAGCGTGGCATCAAGATTAGGACCTCGCTCTGATACCAATTGTTGGAACAGGACAACCAGAAAACTTGGACAATTTTCTCTTGTATTATTGCTTCTTGCTCTTACTAATTTTCTTACAAAATAGGTACAAGACCTCTGCTTATATAGCATGACACTAAGTACCAGACTAGATAACAACCCATGTGTTCGACTCGGACTCCAAACACTTTCCAAAACAAACTTACCTAAAACAAACTTTTCTATAATAAACTTTCCTAAAACTTGAACTCTACTCCGTTTACAAGATTAATTCCAACAGACACATTATGCCTACCATTCTGCCAAGCACAAGAAAACCTGTCTCGAGCATAGCGCGTTGATGGTGGCTGAAGATGCTGCATCTCAGGTTCTGAATAATGTCTGAATAACTGAACTGAGCTTGATAGCTCTTCCGGCCTAGTAATTCGTTAGTGTAAAGTTTGCATTTCTTCTTTGAACTGAATTGAGCCGAGTAGAGAAATTTTTATCAACACTAAAAACCTAAGTGTTTGATTGCTTTGGATTAAGAGCGAAATATCTCCATAAATAAGTTATGAATTTAATTCTTGATATTTCTTTTTTCAGCTATATTCAATTCAAATGCTATTAATTGCCTAATTCCATTCAATCATTTAATTACTTGATTGCTTCCTTTTGTATATTGGATTGAGGTAGTAAATTTACATATCTTGGAGTATCTGCCATCAAATTATCTCCAGCAGTAAAGTATATTTTCCAGCAATAGCAATTCATTAGTATTCCAATTTCATTAGTGTGTGAAATCAAAGAGTAGTGACTGTATGCATGAATGCAAATCCTTGGGCTCAAGAATTGAATTGCATTTAGCCTTGAGTAGCTTACGGAATCGCCTTTGTTTTTCTCCAATTTCCTTGATTATTGATAGTTATAGTTCAGTTCTCGTAATAGTTTCCCCTTGGCATGCGACGGGACTCCTTTCTCTTCGAGATGCTACAAAAACTTAATGATTCGTTTTGGAATGTCATATGAATATCCATTCAGCTTAGTGTCTTCTTGTTGCATCAATCAACAAGATTATAGTTTACTACTTGTGTTCTATGCAACCATGGAACCCAATATACCATACTTGTTTATCTTCGCCAAAATCAGAATCTTGTCTTCCTTTCATATGCACTATGCAGATCACATGCTAGGATATATATGGGTTTCTTGTCTTCCTGCATTTGTAACTTGAGTACTTTTATTTGTCCATGGACCGTTTTTATTTTCAATTCATTAGTACAAGAGTACTATTTTTCATAGTTTTTTAGATCTTAAATATATCTTACATCAACTTGCTATTGTAGGTTACAAATGGATGAAGTCTTGGAACTTGAAGCACATTCTTCAACTGCACCACCAACTATGCGTGTTCCGCCTGCGTTGCTTTCTTCAGCAATAGGGACCCGTGACTGTGATCATGGTATGTTGTTTTTCTATCGTTTGATTAAATTCGACTTTTGCATGAATTAGACTCATGTATAGATGCTACAGGTGCACGTAACACTATCTTGTTTGGATTTTACCTATATGTGAATGCTTGTATGGATCTAATTTGAATGTGTGGATGTAAGGATCTTGTTAAATACTTTCCCCTAAATAATCTGAATTTTTCTGGATTTTTTCTAGATGTAAGGTGATTGTTTTTTGAATGTCAGGGAATTTTACCCATGTAGCTACCAAATGGTGACAGGGAATAAATTTTCCTTGGGGGGAATTTAGCACAGGGATTGAAGGGGATTCAACATGCCATCAAAAATCCCTTCTAAGGAAAATTTTTCTTATGTTTTTTCTCCCTAGTATCCAAACAAGGCCTTAGAGATTTTGTGCACTTTGAAAGTCAGGTGGTTGGTCCGTTTCTGTGAGACCCCGGATCGGTTACCCAGAATCTCCTGTGTATTTCTGTGCTAGTCCCAGATCAACGCTAACACGCATAGTTACAGTGTTGTCTCATAACTGAACAGAATGAAATAATAGCATAAATAGAAAGTACCAGCCACATGGCTATTTATTATATCTTGTGGTCACATGACCAAAGTTCAGCAACAATGGAAACAACTAGGAAAAATATAAAACCCAAACGACTCCACAGGCGACGACTAGGAGCGCACGCTTAGTTATCTTGGAGGTCTTCATCGTACTCCTCGGCAAAGAACTCAACTTCCTCAACTGTATCTTGGAAATTCTCTGATGACAAAATTTGTGTAGCATGTGAGTACGAAAGTACTCAGCAAGTCTGGGGAAGTATGCAACATGTAGGGCTTCCCGAGGAAGGCTTATTAGGGTTCTTTTGCACAAAGCCATATTTTATCAAACTGTACTTAGTATTAATTTTCACAAAGCAATTTCTTGCAATTATTTTAACAATTGAAGTTATTTATTATTTTAGTGAAGGTTCTATCCACCATCACTAGTATAGAGGCTATATCTATCATATTTTAAAAGATTAAGATAAACTAACTCATGACTCTATCCATCATGATCAAAACAGGTTCTATCTACCTGATTGGCTTAATCCGCCAAATTTATACACTCGAGAGTTCTATCCACTCCCAGACCACAAAACATCAATTATTTTTAAAACAAAACCAAGTCTACTAGTATGAAAGCATTCTTCGCTTTGCCCTTGACCGTAGGCATGGCTATTCGAATAGTTCTACACTTTGCAGAGGTGTACAGCTTTATGCACAAGACATGATCGTCTCTTGATGCCATGCAATTAACACACTTCTTTTGGTGTGTCGGTAGAGAGATCATGACAAGGCCTTTACAATGTATACATCTAACCCGACTACACCCGCTGAGGTTTCACCACTGTTAGGGTTTCATCTACCCAGTACAGAAGCCCCCTCTTGCGTCGTGTGGGGAGTACAACTTGCCTCCATCTGGCACCCTGTAACACCCCAAAATTTTGCTTTTCTTAAATTCATGTGTGATTTGGCACCTTGGTGAATTTTTGGAATTTTCTGGAGTTTATTTGGATTTATTTGAAATTTATTTGAATTTATTCCATTTTGAAATAATTAAAGAATTAAACTTTGCAAATAAAAATTTGTTGGAAATATTTTATTTGAGTCCAAAATGTCCCAAAATATTTTCCAGAATTTTTCTGGAATTTTTCTGAGTGTTTTGCTATTTTTAATGAATTAAATGAATTTCTGGGAATTAATTTGAATATTTAATCGCTGGGAAATGCGAGTGGGTTTGTACTGTTCATCCGACCGAGCCCGAGTCAGACTCGAGTCCAAGTCCGACCGGACCCAACCGAGTCGCGGCTGAGCCCAACCGCGTCGGACGCACCCTAACCTTGTGAACCGTTGGATCAAGATCCAACGGCCCACAAGGTGCCACGTAACCACGTGCGACCGCACCACTAACCAAAAGAACTTGCTCGATCTCAGCCGTTGGATCGAGATCCAACGGCCGAGATTTACTCGGATCCGACCGAGCCGTGTCCGACCCGAACCCGTTCGCCCGCATGATCGTGGCCGTTGATCGCGCCACGTGGACGGCGGCAATTCATCGTCTCCATCTGAGTCGCGGTCGGACTCCGCCGCCGCGTAGATCTAGGGTTCCGCCTCGGGCACAAACGCCGAGGCTATTTAAAGCCCGAGTCACGCCCCGAGGTCGGCCCTGACTTTGCGCACCCATAGCCCCTACTCACCAAGGCAGAGCCGCCGTCGTTTAGCCGCGATAGCTCGCGCCAGAATTCGCGCCGCTCCGCCACGGTTTTGCTTCATCCCACCATCAACCGCCGTCCCACCGCCGTTGAGCCCAGATCTAGAACACCTGCATCGAGACGCACCCGTGGAGCCAACTCACCTCACGGAGCCCTCTGAACGCCGCGGGAGTCGTCGCCTTCATCCCGGTACCTAGCCTCGCCGCACCATCGCGGACCTCACGAGCTCTATCAACCGCTCGATCTTCATCCGACGACGAGGTGAGGCCACGTGAGTCTGCCATCGCTTTCAACTCCGGATTCATTGGCAGCCGTTAGATCTTGATCCTAGGGCTGAGATTGAGCCACGTAGGAGCCGTAGGCCAGATTAGATGCGTTTGGAGCCGTCCGATCCAAATCGAACGGCTCGGATCGAGCCACGTGTGCCACCGCACCGTGCCGGGGCGTGAGCGCGTGTCTCTGACACGCGGGACCCGCACGTCAGCGGCCCAGCCAAACCACACCATGACGTCAAGCTGACGTCATGGCGGGCCCGCACGTCAGCGGCCACCCCAGCCGTGTAGTGACGTCAGCGATGACGTCACCAGTGGGTCCCACCTGTCAGCACCGTGGGCTGAGCCCCGCTGACGTCAGCAATGACGTCACCCGAGGGGACCCACCTGTCAGTGACACGTGGAGCCGTGGACCGAGCCAAACCATGGACCACGTCCATGGACCGGCTGACGTCAGCCGCCCAATCAGAGACTGCCACGTGTCCTCGCTGACGCAATAATTAATTTCCGAAAAAGAAAATGATTTATTAATTCGAAATAATGATTTCAGATTTTGATTCAAACTTCAAACGCTTATAACTTTTGCGTTTCAACTCCGATTTGAGTGATTCAAATTTCTAAATTTGTATAAAATTGAGATCTACCTAATTATGAATTTTATTTAATTTTTGGACTAAAATTTTCCTCTGTAATATTATTTAATTGATTATTTAAACTTTAAAATGCTATAACTTTTGCATTTTAACTCCGAATTTGACGATTCCAGTTTCTAAAAATTCATAAAATTATGTTCTCTCTGTTTATGGATTTTATTTGGATGTTTGGACACTTTTTGCCTATTGTTTATTCGTGTATTGCTATTTGCACGCTTTACGAGTAGACGTTGAAGTGCCGGAAGGATTCGAAGGAGAAGTATTGACTCAGGATCCAACTCAAGACCAAGAACAAGTACTTTTTGAAGGCAAGTTGTGCTTTGACCATATTGATCCCATTTTTGAAACCTATTTTGATTTAATGTATTGCATGCTAGTTCAAATAGAAAATGCTTTACTAAATTATGGGAAATTAGATAAATGCCAAATTGCTGTATGACACCTTGATTACTTAAATATGTGCCATGACCCCTTGTCACCCTAGTTGTGGTTTACTAGTTGGACATTACCAAATTGCCAACATGGGTTTGTAGAACGTTGTAGTATACTGCTTAGACCTGCTACGTACTCATGACATGATTTTGGACAATCAAACGTTAATATTGACTTAATGACATATTGAACCTGTTTTGGAAAGGTATCATGTGATGTTGATGGCACGTGGTGCATGGTAATCAACTGGGGTTTGATAAATAGTTTTCGACCGGGGCATGTGGCAAGAATGATCAGGTGGGCCAGTTGTGGCATTGGGAATGTTGGTTTGGTTCTTCGGGTAGTCTTGCCCTGGTCACCCTAAGGACTTCACCTTGCAAGCCTTTGAACTGAGTTAATCTTGCAACCACATTTCTCAGAATGGGACGGACCTAGTTGATTAAGTTGCTAATAACGCACTGTGGGACCTCGAGGTCAACTACACCCTTTGTGTAAGTTGTGCGGGGAGCGTCTGGGCTGCGCCAGTACCCATCTAACGGTTGGTTGGCCTAAACTTCGCCTTAGCTAAGGGAAGGGTTAGTGTGCAACAACCGGGAGGACCACTTGTATTGTTAGAAGTTTCCGAAAGACTTTGTTACTGAACTCGCCTTTGTGGTGTTTGACTGTATCTTGTGGGTAAAGTGCATAACCTCTGCAGAGTGTATAATCTATTCGAATAGCCGTGTCCGCGGTATTGGACATCGCTCGGGAATTACAGTCAAGGGTTAGACTTTCTTGAAAATAACTTGGACTTGAAAGATTGGGTTTGGTTTAATAATGATGTTGATGGAAATGTGGATTAGGATGGGAAAGATGTTTATTAAACTCCTTGAAAAGTTAGTTATGCTTTACTTGTTTCTACTGCTTTCGAATCTACTTATGCTACTTGTCAAATGTTGTTTACTGCAAATATACCTTGAGCTATTCCTTTGTATCGAGCCATGCATATAGTATATTAGCTTGCATTCTGTGCATGACTTGCCGAGTACCAAGTACTCACCCTTGCCGCAATACAACACCAGTTGAAGAGGAGACTACACCAGCTTTGGAGGAGGAGTTCCAAGAGGAACCATCTACTTAGGGAGCGAGCCCAGTCGGTTGCCTGTGTTATACTGGATGGCGCCACGATGTTATCTTATTTTCCGCTGCTATTATTTCTCTCTTAATAAGTTTCGCCCTGCGTGGCGTTTATTTGTAACTTGACCATAAGGTCGAGCAACCAGTTTGACTATTTATTTAAAGTACTTTATTAGTATCGAGTGGTATGATTGTGATATTTACCGATGTTAAGACTGTGTCACTAGCGCGTTCCTGGACTAGTGCTGAATACACAGAGGGTCCGGATTTGCAAATTCGGGTCCCGGCAGAGGTGGTATCAGAGTCATACTGACTGTAGGCTCACCCATAGTTAGAATGGTCGTAGTGAGGATAAAATCTATTTTCTAAAAGATAAAATTTGTCAAGACAAGAAAGGACATCTCGACTTATCCCATTCTCTCTTTTCTTGTCTCTTGCTGAATTTTTCCTTACCTTGTCACGATTTAAAAATTTCGAGTTCTTACGTGAGCACTCTTGTGACAGATGGAGGGAAAGTTCAACTACGTCGATCTGGAGGTTGGTCACGCCGCGAAACTTTGGCGTATGCTACAGACTCTCGGAGATTTTGAGAAGCCGCAATACCAAGTGGACGTGATCAGACAAGCAGGATTGATCAAGGCTTGTGACGTGAAGATTGTGGTACCTGCTAGGAAGAAGGGCCCAGGCAATCGCCCGATACATTGCACTGCCAGGAGGTCTACAATGCAGATGGGTATCCAAGAGGTGTCACGACGAGCAATGCGGCACATTACCCGTATCTACGCCAGAGAATTGGAGAGCACGGTGTTCCGATATCATCCGCGCAGCAATAACCTTCTTGACCCAAAGGCGATTCAGGATGAGAATGCCATGGTTACACAGTTGGCACGACTTGTTGTCACCCAGGAGGATGTACTCGATGATACAAGCAAGGAGCTACAGAAGGCCCGCAAGGAGATCACGACAGAGAAGAACAGATGGTGGGAAGCTCAAGAGTATGTGTCACACCTTCTGCAAAGGATTGGAGAATTAGAGACGGCATTGTACGCACCAGAGCCGGAGCCAATGCTTGAGCTACACGAGCCAGACCCGGAGGAGCCGGAGCTTGAGGAGGACACTGCTTCTTCGACTACCACAGATGACACGATTCTTTGGACATGGCAATCGTTTCGCGCCTATGCCGCAGCCGTCCGTACTGTGCCGTGGAGGTTTTCTCGATGAGTGAGCGTAGGTTCTATAGTGAGACTCCTTCGCCGAGTCGCGTCATAGAATAAAGAGTCACCCTTTAGGCGTTAGACTCCAGCATTAGTTCGATTTGGATTTTCATTGCTTGCTGAGTGTGCAGTATGTGTTGCAGGGCCCCTAGGCATTGTAAGCAACCATACCAAGTTACTATTGATTAAAATAATAAAGTTGGACTTAAAGTTACACCTTTCGCCCCGCATAAGTTCCATATCACTTATCTATTCCTGTTTCCCTCTCATCTCTGAAACCTTGGAGCAATCGACAGATGGTAAACACTCGTGGAAACCTTGGAGGCAATGGAAGTGGTTCTCGCCCAGCAGAAAACCCCAATGATGGAGCACCGACCGCCATCGACATGCAGAATTTTGGAGCATTTCTTGCTGCTCAGACTCAGTTGATGCATGCTATGATGCAACAGATGCAACACGTCACTGCTCAGGCCACTGCTAATCAAGTGAATCAGGGACAACGCCAGAATACAAGTCTGTCAGAGTTCATGAGGACTCACCCACCCACTTTTTCTGGGAATGCTAACCCGTTGGAAGCCGATGACTGGTTAAGGTCAATTGAGAGGAAGCTACACATTGCTCAATGCATAGGAAATGAGAAGGTACTCTACGCTTCTCATCAGTTAGAAGGAACAAATTGAATGGTGGGAGAACTTCGTGCCACGCAAGAGAACCCTCAGACATCACTTGGGAAGTGTTCATACCGCATTCCACAAGATCACGTGCCTGAAGGAATCATGGACCTCAAGAAGGAGGAGTTCAGAGCACTGAAGCAAGGTAATCAGCCTGTGGCCGAATACCTGAACAAGTTCACATAGCTTGCTCGCTACGCACCTAAGGATGTAGCGACAGATAAAGCCAGACAATCTCGTTTCATGAGGGGACTTAACTCAGGACTGCAGGTGGGATTGATCACCCACACCTTTCCAGATTTCCAAGAGTTGGTGAATAAGGCGCTTATTCTTGAGGACAAGCGCAAGGAACTGGATGAGAACAGGAAGCGCAGGATGCAGCATCAGGGATCGCGTCAGGGAGCGCAGCAACGTTTGAGGGTTGCTCCAAATCAGTTTTTCAGATTCCAGCCACAGAATGCAACAAGGACACCGTCACCAGCACCAAGACCCGTCAATCGTAACTATCGGACTCAGCCCACCGTAAACGCCGCTCGAGCAACAAGAAGGAACAAGTGAGACGTTGCTACAATTGCAACGAGCCAAGGCACTTTGCCAACAGCTTGTCCAAAGAAGACAGCAGGGTAACCCTATCCGCTTCAACTGGGATCCACCGGCTAGGACACCAGCACCAGAGCCACACCCTGCATCGCGTGGTGAGAGGCCGAGTCAACCATGTCACCGCAGATGCACCGCAGAATGCTACGGACGTCAGATCGGGTAAGTTACTTGTTAACTCAGTACCTGCGACAGTTTTGTTTGATTCTGGAGCTTCGCATTCGTTTGTTTCACAAGGCTTTGCTGCTAAAAATGATCTGGAGATTGCAAGGCTTAAATGCATGCTTGTAGTTCAAACCCCTGGTTCCGAACTCCGAACGAAAGTAGGATGTTCTGGGGTGAGAATACTAATAGATGGTATAGAGTTCCTAGCGAACCTTATTATTTTGGAGACCCAGACCTTAGATGTCATTTTGGGAATGGATTGGTTATCCAAGCACAAGGCCGTACTGGATTGTGGACGAAGGACTATCTCAGTTGAGAGCCCGTGTGGAAAGAAAGTAGAATTTCAAGCTACTGCCGTTAGAGATGGACAGTTGATGGTTAACAGTACCAAGGCAATCAGCATAGAGGATGTCTCAGTGGTGAAAGAGTACCCAGATGTCTTTCCGGAAGATCCACCTGGTATGCCACCAGACAGGGACATAGAGTTTGTGATAGAGCTTGTACCTGGTACAGCGCCGATAGCAAAGAGACCTTATCGGATGTCCACCGAAGAATTGGTAGAGATGAAGAAACTGCTTGAAGAGTTAATGGAGAAAGGATTTATCAGACCGAGTTCGTCGCCGTGGGGAGCGCCAGTTTTGTTTGTCAAGAAGAAGGACGGGAGTTTCAGGATGTGCATTGACTACCATGCACTTAATGAAGTCACCGTGAAGAATAAGTATCCGCTACCCAGGATTGATGATTTGTTTGACCAGCTGAGAGGAGCCGGAGTTTTCTCCAAGATTGATCTGAGATCGGGATACCATCAGTTGAAGATCCGATCAGAGGATATTCCGAAGACCGCATTCTCGTCAAGATATGGACATTACGAGTTTACAATTATGTCCTTTGGTCTCGATTTAATGCGCCAAAGATATTTCATGAATATGATGAATAAGGTGTTCATGGAATATTTGGACAAGTTTGTTGTTGTGTTCATAGATGATATCCTAATCTACTCCAAGACAGAGGATGAACATGCAGAGCACTTGAGGCAAGTTTTGGAAAAGCCGAGGAACAAAGCAACTCTTCGCCAAGTTCAGCAAGTGTGATTTTTGGAAGGACAAGGTGGAGTTCCTCGGACATGTAATGACCGCAGAAGAGTCATTGTAGACCCAAGCAAGGTAGAAGCGTGTTACATTGGGAGCACCAAGATCGTGACCCAGATCCGAAGTTTCCTTGGAATGGCAGGTTACTACCGCCGTTTCATTGAAGGCTTTTCGACAATTGCGAAACCTCTTACGCAATTGCTGAAAAAGGAGAAGAAGTTTACATGGACGCCAGAGTGCGAGAAAGGATTCCAAGAACTGAAGACGAGATTGACATCAGCACCAGTGTTAGTCCTGCCGGATGTCAATCAAAGCTTTGATATTTATTGTGATGCATCGCGCCAAGGACTTGGATGTGTGCTGATGCAGAACAGAAAGGTTGTTGCCTATGCATCAAGGCAGTTGAGGCCGCATGAGGAGAATTACCCGACACATGACCGAAGCTGGGTGCTGGGCCGGCAACGCCGGGGGGTGGTGCAGCATGGCCAAAGCCGGCCCGACGCGGCAGTGCGGCAAGGCGAGGCGCACGGCGGCGGCGTGCGCACAGGGTGATGGTGGTGGGGTGGGTCACGGCGAGCGGCGGGCGGTGAGGTGCGATCGGCGCTGGAAGCGGACGGCCGATCGGCCGGCCGTGAGGGCCCGAGCGGCGGCGGTGGCGCATGGCGTCTGGCCGGAGAGGCACACGGCCAGCGTCGGCGGCCGGGAAGGGCACGGCGAGGCGCCGAGGAGGTGGCACGCACGCTGGAGGGCGGGGACGGCGGCGAGCTGGCCAGTGAGGCGCACGGTCGGACAGGGCAAGGACGGTCGAACCGAACCAAACAGAGGCACGACAAAACACAAAAATTCCAAGAAAATGAGGCACAAAATCAAGAATTAGAAAGTGCATCGACTCGAGGACATCTAGGGGAGTCTAGAATTGCAAGGAATTGAGGAATGAGTTACTGGAGACGATGATTTTGTCGAATAATGACGGTTCGACTGTAGAGGTTCAATCCAAAAATTCGGGCCGAAACTTGATGAAATCTACAATTGCTTGAGGGCTTTAGTTCATGGCAACAATGCGCACGCAAAGGCATGAACGGACTCGAGTTTGATTCACCGGAGCGAGAGTTGCCTCGGCGGTATCGACGAGCGGCGCCCAGCAACGGTTTTTGCTTGGTTCCGGCGAAATGGAGGGAGCTATGGGAGGAAGTGAGCACAGGGTAGAGGGCTCCGGGACGAAGATTTGAGAAGTGGAAGCACGTCGTTTCGTGGAGAAACGGCCGAGTAATCACTATTTAGGCAAATTTCGGTTTTCGGTCGATTGAGCCGTTTCCGGCGTGATTGAAGACGAATGGTCATGGAGAAATGAACCTCCTCTTCGATATCTTTCCAACAGATCTAGCCGTTCGCATTTTGGATCTTTAATGAGTGAGTTATGATCATTTGAAGAGAGGGGCACCATGAATGAGTTGAACGAGTTCTTCTATGGAAAAGCATCGTATGGAGCTTGAAGATGAACGGTGCCCAGACACTTGTCGCTTCCCCATTGGCCGGAAGTAAGTGAAGAGAAACGCACGCGAAATAAAATAGCAAAAAGGGTCTAAAAATCCCGGAAAAATTCCCAAAAATAATAGGGAATATTTAAAACCTACAAAATTGATTTCACTGATTTTGGATGAAATTTGGAATTTAGACAATTCCGGAACGAATAAATGGCATTTTATGAAAGGCCGCGAGAGATAAAATACCAGAGGGATCCTAAAAATCTTGGAAAAATTCTCAAAATTATTTTAGAATATTTGGAACCTAATGCAATAGGTTTCAGGGTTTTGGAGCATTTTGGGACTCGGATGGAATTTCGAGTAAGGAACAAAATTTGGAAATTTGACTTTTCAGACGATGAAGGATTGAATCCCAATTTCAGAAGGATAAGGACGCCAGGTTAAATAGAACACCGAAGAAAATTCAATTTTGAGTTTAATTTAAGTTATATTAGCTTTTGGCAGAAAACCGAAATTAAGGATGTTACAGTTCCGTATACCCACCTAGGAGCAAATACGGTAGTAGAGGCATCATCGTTATTAAGACGATCATGGGCAACATTTGTCTAGCAAAATAGGGAGTTAAGCCATTAAGCATAAAGAACGCAGGAAAGTTGAATAGAATGCATTTACATGGATTCAAAGTGAAAAAGAAAAGGATGATCTACTGCATTATCATAATAGTCATTTGATCGTTGCACAATCTGTATTTTTCAACTAAAATATGATAAAGTAATGTAACCCAATAAATATTTTCACATGCATTCCATTAATAACAAGCAAAAGTATTTCGGCCGAAAAACATCAATACCCATGTACTCATCATAGTTCCTATCACCAGCAATCGCACAGCTGAATCGTGTGGATATTCTGCCTACAAAAGTCATCCTACTCGGGCCATCATTTTTGTGAGCTTGCGGGGGCCGAAAACCTTCCAAGAATAATTTACAAATAATCCATTGTACAAATCAAAGTATGGTTTTTCACACTAACTGAGTTTATTCTGCCAGTCGAGGTCACCATTCATGGTAATTGCATCGTACCAGCAGAACCAAGTCAAAGACACAATTAATTCATTAAACAAGCTTTACAACTAAAACCAGCCATGCTTACAAAACAGTAGGAAATACCACCATACGAGTATATGACCAAAGATCCGGGAACAACGGCATGCAATGTCTTGGTTTAGATTATTGACGAGCACTTTCAGGATCAACGAACTGAATCGAGCTTGATCTCAATATTGATCTGAAAGATGATTCAGTATCAGTGATAGACATATCTCCAACAACAAGTGAACAACAACAAGGATCAGATAACAACCCCTGACATCAAACAAACCGTTCCTTAGTGCTTGTTCAATTACACAATGTGACGCCATTCCACTCCCTTATGTATCCCATCTTTCTAAAAATATTACAGGTTATTGATATTACCATTTCCCTAGGATGTATCACCTTTACCAAAATTACAAGATAGAATGAAAGAGATTACCAGCCAGCCATCAAATCCCAAGGTAGCAGTCAGCCCCGTGAGGACATACATCTACGTTGAAGCCTCCATTGCAAGCATCTCCTAGCAGATTTCCACACCTTTATCCTACTCTCTGATGAAAGCTCCTAAACTCTTCTATCAAAAAAGTAAAGCAAAATCACACGTCCGGTTGATCGATTTGGAAATCTAAGCAGGAAGAAGGCAAGCACTCGGGAGAGGCGAGAATATAAATGAGAGAGCACCTTGGCGCCATGGACATGAGTGACATTGGTCCAACACGGCAGTGGGAGGGCGACGAGTTACTTGGGAGAAGTAGACGAAGCTGTCATGCCGGTGCCAAATCGCGTAGGGCGCCGCGCCGCGGCATCGCGTCGTCACGGCACCCGCCCTGCATGTCCTCGCACACCAGGGCGACGCGGATTGAAAGGGGAAGGGAGGGGATTGCACGGGAGGGTAGCCAAATCGGGGTACGTGGACTGAGAGGGGAATGGAGAGGATTGAATGGAGAGGGTAGCCACATCTGGGCTGTGGGGGAACCAACCACCGTGTCGACCAAGAGGAGAAGAAAGCCCAGGGTGACCAACATTGGGGAAAGCACATCTCTGCCAAATTGGAAGGGGTGTGTGTCGGACGAGAAAAGGAATATTAACTATCTTACAGGGGAAGGAATTGCCGAGAGCTCACGAGGGCCACGTCACTTGAATTTCCGGCGCCGTCCGTCCCCCGCGTTCCTGCCGATCCGTCCGTCCCCCGCGTTCCTGCCTGTCCGCCTCTCCACGCGTCCCCGAGGGCCAGCCCGTCAGGAGCGAACAAATCCCTCGATGCGGAGCCCTCCACGGATCGCCGCTTCGAGACCTCGAGGAGCCACTCCCGTCGCGCGATCCGCCGTACCCCTCCCCTCGGCCGCGCAGCCCTGCTGCTTGCCCTAGCCTTGGCCGTGCCGCCTCTTTGCTTCCTCGCCTCGGCCGCCGATCCGGCCCCGCCTTCCACCCTCCCTCTTCCTCGCCTTTGCCTCTTCCTCTCAGGCGCTCCCTCCGCGGTGGCCTGGCCGACTCCTTTACCTCGACCGCCTCCGCCACGGCTCAGACAACGTGCGCGCAGCTCACCCGCTCCTTCCCCGTCCTCGCCTTCTTCGTCGTGCCCTGATCCCTTGCCGATGCCGCCAACAGGGTCTATTGGTACTTCGCCGCCACGCCCTTCCACTCGCCTTGGTTAGCCGCGCTGCTCGCCACCCCCGGACCACACGCGCAGATCAATCTCACCACCGCCGGTGAACTCACTGTGAATCTTCTGTCTCTTGAGGTTAATTGTAGGTCTTTTTTTTAACCAGAGATTAGGTGCGCTTAGATTTATGGTAAAGGTGATTGCTTTGTGTATTAAGATTTTAAGAATTCAAGGTGGGCATAAGGACAATGCAATTATTTAAATGGAACTGAATGAGGAACATTCATATTTGCTACATCCTTTGCCGTTACCTGGATTACCATCTAACTTTTTATTGGATTTACCTTTTTTGCGTACAGGGCATACCTTTTACTCGGTGGTTAGCTCGGTTGATGCAGCTCACAACAGAAAAAGGAGAAGATTATTTAACTCAATACAGTTTTTACGCTAAAGCAGGTTTCCTTTGTTCATCAACTTTTTCTTAGATTGCTTGCTCCTTCTTACCGTGAACTACAATTATAAAAAATCACTCCCAGTGCATGTCAGCAATACCCAAAAGAAACAACTAATCTTATGTACTTACTAACTTCTTCCCTTACAAAATCGATCATCTATGTTCCGATAGCGTAGTAGTTATCATACTTGATGTAGTAAATCCCAGTATATTTGTGAAGTATGATATAAAAAACGATCATTTGAAAAGGCTATTATTTAGAAAAACAAGAAGCTTCTGCTCCGATTGTTGAATGAGCAATCTGGTATTAGACAGCTGGACCATGAAAGGTACAAAGTGAACCTATACTTATTCTTTGGGGTTTTATCCGGATGTATTCTCTATGCAAAGAGTGTTTTTTTGACTGAGTAGACATCCAACATATTTAGACCTTCTTCAGAACGTTTATGGTGGCCTTACAATGGTGTGTTCGATTGTTGCCTTTCCTACTGCTGAAGGTGATTCAGAGTTGCCGCAGGTATGCTCATCTGAAACCCCCATCATTATAATCACTATATTGCATTTCTGCATCTATCCTCAGCTTTGTGATGTTTCCGGAAATCCATTGCTTTTTTTTTTTTTTGATTTGGAGAGATGTTTGTGGGCTAACTTATGAATGGGAAAAATTCATTTCTCAAACCCATTCCTTGAGGAAGGAATTTACATCTGTCAGTGCCATATATTGCCAGCTAAATTTTTGTGCACTTCTGTTTATATCTATACGTTTTACCTTTTCTTTAACTGTCGCTACACTTGATGTAGTAAAACATCTCCTTTTTTTTGCAGCTTGAAACTAAAGGTCGAAGGGTTACTTGGCTGACTCCACCCATTCCTTGAGGAAGGAATTTACATCTGTCAGTGCCATATATTGCCAGCTAAATTTTTGTGCACTTCTGTTTATATCTATGTGTTTTACCTTTTCTTTAACTGTCGCTACACTTGATGTAGTAAACCATCTCCTATTTTTCTACAGAGCTGCTATCTACATAGGTGACCATAGCTCTTATGTAGATTTACCTCATCCGTTTATTTTGCATACTGTTCTTTCGATTACAGTTTACAAAGATATAATTTATGCTTCACATATTGCATGTGAAATTGATTTCGGTTTTGCTACTTACATCCTACGCAGATCTTTACAGCCATTTGCTGTTGTTTTTATCCTGCCTTATACGTTTTCAATGATTCTTTTATTGTCAGTACTCTCGGAAGCTCTAATGGTGCAATGAAATTTCGATGCTCTTGGGAGAACTGATTGTAAAATTAATAATGTGGTTTGCCAAGATCTTTCTTCTCATAGCTGACGTGGTGTACAAAAGTCAGTTTGTCTACAGGGCATCCCTTTTATTTTATGCTGCAGAATTTTTGCTCCCTCAAGGTGCAGTTCATTTTTACCTCCATATGCTTTGGATATAAAGCTAGAGCTTGATCTTACTACTTTCCCCCTACATTTTGCAAGAGTTCAATCTTTCATTTGTACACTATCGGCAAAATGACTTAGAGAAACTCTGTTTTCTTTCATCTGAGTGTCCATCATATCAGCTTTCTTTCATGTTTCCTAGGTGGTACCTTTATAATCAAAGAAAAGATATCATTGTACGTGGCATGAGATAATTCTTGACAAAGATAGTTGTCAAATTGCATGAAAGTTACTGCCTCCTGGACTGCTTCTATTTCAGGTTCGCATCCCTGCTGTTTTTGAGAAGCTGTGCAATGAAAGAATTAAACTCTTTTGGAGCAATATGGAAGCATGGGTGTATCTTGTTTGTACTTTTATTGGTCTATTACGTGATAAATGCCATCTTCTGTTTGCTAGAGGTTGGATTGTGTCCATAAAACCTACACTAGCTTCATCAACATTATTAGTTGTATCAATTTGCACATGTTATGCTGCTTTGGTCAGAGAAACAATAATGTCACAGAGATAAGATTAATAATACGTTTTAGAACGCCTTCGTCCTTAAATGTAAATCTTCACTAGGTGGTTTTCGACTGATGTTGAACGTTTTCTGACATGCTATTATGATTTTTGCTATCATTGCTTGCATTTAGCTCCATTACTTAGATGTTTTCTTTTGCAGACATCAACTTTAGCCCGAAAGAATTCTGAAGCCGCACGAATCCTAGCTGCACAAGATCTTCTTGAAAAAGAAATTGGCGCAATCCAAAAGGTTCTATATGCAATGCAGGTGGCATTTCTTAACTTCCTTTGAGAACTTCCCTTGATGGAGCCTAAATACCTGATGTTGGTTCACGTTATACTTTTTCCAGCATGGTTTACCATCACTATTGCAGCCATTTCTCACATCCTCAATGTTATGAGCAATCTGTATGAGAATGTTTCCATGAGGCTATGATGCATATGTTGCTTTCACTGAAATGATAGCTCAGTTGATTATGGATGGATGGCTTCTCTTACTGTTATTCAATGTTCTGGGCAAATACTTAGTGACTCCTGAAGGCTGCATACTTTCACACACAAGATAGTTTCTCATGTTCCTTGACCCTTTATATGTTATTATTATTGACATACATTGAGCTCTTGGTACTGTTGTTAGACTGTGGTATTTCAAAAACGAAGCGCACATTGTTTGTTACCTGCTTCTGTCTTTAATTTGCTAGAGGTTGGTGCTATGACAATTAATGGGACTGATAGAAACTATTTCAGTGCCGAAATGGTGTGGGTTTTTTGTTCTGACTGCTCACAACATTGATCTCAATGTTATGAGCAATCTGTATGAGAATTTTTCCATGAGGCTATGATGCATATGCTGCTTTCACTGAAATGATAGCTCAATTGATTATGGATGGATGGCTTCTCTTGCTGTTATTCAATGTTCTGGGCAAATACTTAGTGACTCCTAAAGGCTGCATACTTTCAAACACAAGATAGTTTCTCATGTTCCTTGACCCTTTATATGCTATTATTATTGACATACATTGAGCTCTTGGTACTGTTGTTAGATTGGCATTTCAAAAATGAAGTCCACCTTGTTTGTTACCTGCTTCTGTCTTTAATTGGCTAGAGGTTGGTACTATGACAATTAATGGGACTGATAGAAACTACTTCAGTGCCAAAATGGTGTGGGGTTTTTGTTCTGACTGCTCACAACATTGATTTTCTATTACTAATTTCTAACGCGTATGATACCCAAACTATTTTATGCTTTCTCTCTACCGAATCAACGATATTATCAACGGCGCAGCGTAGCGCGCGTATCTTGCTAGTCCTAATCATGGCTTGATGATGGACTATTTTTTAAAATAATACAACCAAAAAAAATATAAAAATACACCTCTATTATCATTTAAAATGGTAATAGAGCCTGTCGCTAATTCAAATAGCGACAGAGACTTCGCCTTATCGACTAAATAAATCTACGACAAAATAATTCGTCAGCTAAATTCAATCCGCGATAAAATAGACCTCATTTCAATTAGCAACATAGATGTATTTTTTTAATTTTTCTTTAAGGTGTATTTTTTTTGCAAAATTATTTTTAAAAAATCCGCTTCTTGCCTGTGCAATGTAGGAAGTGTTCAGATATAATAGCAATCTGAATTGTATATTTAATGGGCTTTTCACTATAAATATGTCACCCCTATTGTACAAAAAAGTCAATCTAATAAAGTTAAGAAAGTTTTGTCTCCCTATATTGTGTGTGTTTTTCGTGATTGTTCTGGTGACTTGATCGGTACATTGTGTTTAATCTATGGCCGTCATCATCGTTTTACAATACATTACCAGCAGAAAGCTCCCCAAGACCGATCAAGATTGTCTGCCTGCATCAATCGACACTGCACGAATTTCGACCAGCATCAAACGATTAAATCTACAGCTAACTATACGTAAGTTCATGTCACATAAGTTAATCACTTATGAACAATTTTTAATGCTACAGATTAATTTTTCTAATTGCGTAGATTACTCATTTAATATAATTGGTAAGCTAGGGTTTTGTTATTACTATTCATCAAAACAATATTTTAAAAAAATTATCCCAACTGCAACGCCACCTGGCCGTGCTGGCATTAAGCCACACCGTGATAGCCGCCCCACGCTTGCATGCCGCGCGGTGCTCCCTTGAGTCAGCTTGTAGCAGCATGCCGTGCTCCCCCGCGCCGGCCTGCAATCATGGCCCTACGTAGCACGCCGCACTGGCGGCATCGGCCCGCAGCAGCGCCTGGCCACGCTCCCTCGTTGGTCGACGGTCGTGCGCCCCTCGGCCATGCCCATCGCTCCAGCGCCCGCAGCAAGCGCGCCATCGAAGGAACACAAGCGGTCGTGGTGGTTAGGGTTTTAACCCTAGCCGCCCCGCCCTTCTGGGCCAGCCGAGTGGCCTGTCGGCCGCAGCCACTGCGCACGCACAGCCAACAGGTTGAGTAGCCCATTTGATTTTTGGAAGAAAAAAAGAAAAGAAATAAAATGGTAATTTTGCGTCTTAACCCCTAATATTATAATGATTTACGATCGGCTATGAAAATATTACTTAAGGACCATGAAGTTGCCTGTAATTCAAAAAGTAGTTACTAAATTCTAAAAATTTAAATTAAATCCTAGAAATTAATTTTTTACGTTGATGGACATCCATAATTTTATTGAACCTTATACTTTGCGCACTTTGGAAGCTTTATATATTTGGGTTTATTTTTTTCTGAGATATTTTTTATATATGCTATTATTATTTTTTTCTTATTTTTGGTAATTCAAAAAATTACTTGGTAATTAGCAGGAAATTATAGAAAGTTCTAGAAATTTTTTAGATAATTATCTACTGAATAGATATTGATCAAACTTTACTAATTCAATGGTAAGCATGCAATAAAATATTTTACCAATAGTGAAATTCAATTTTGCTTGTATATTGGATATGTTAGACATCACAAAGAGGGAATATACAGAGCTCGCCCTGAATGGTAGTAATTATCTCACGTGGGTAATGGATGCGAAGGTCAATTTGATAGTTCAATCTCTTTATGTTGCTATCACTTAGTCTGAAGCTGATACCTCTGCTCTTTCTGAGGCCACCAAATGTGCAGCCATACACTTCCTGAGGCACCATCTCCATGTGGACTTGAAGGTCGAATATTGATGTAAGAGGATAGCTGGCACTACAGAATTCCTTAAAGAAATAGTATATCCAGCAAAGATCCACCCTAGTACCAGAAACATAGCACAAGTGGACCCTCGTATGCTTTCAGAATTTTAAAACCGTGGCAACATACAATTCTGTCATGCACAAGCTTGTAGCCAAACTGACATTCTATAAGAAAGTTACTGATGCTGAAATGGTAGATAAGATATTGTGCACCTTTTTCCCTAATATGACGATACTGAAGTAATAGTATTGTCATGCCAAGTACCAGAAGTACTTTGAGCTTATCTGCATTTTGTTAGAAGCAGAAACGCATGATAAACTCCTAATGAAGAATCATCACGTTCTTCCTAATGGGACACATGAAATACCCGAAGTATATGCAAATGCTCAGTAGGCTAGCAATAGCCATAGCCATAGGAAAGGCAAAGGCATCAAGGGGGAGAATGGAAGAATGATAGAACACATAAGGGAAGAGGCAAGACCTAGTGAAAAACTAAAGGTAAGAGATCAGGGAGCTTACATAACCAAGAATCAGCCAACAAGGCTGCAAACTCTACACAACCCTGCTTTAAGTATGGATGCACTAGCCATTGGATGTGCACTAGCTGCACCTCGAAGCATTTCATGGACCTTTACAAGCAATCCACTGAGAAAATCCAGAAGAACCAAGGGAACAAGACTAAGGCACACTTCATTGCTCAACCCATCGTTGAGAAGGAAATCAAGAAGGATGATGACAAAGTCCCTAATCCTACAACAGAGTTCAAAGAGGGCCTTCTCGGATATGGAAACTCTCCCATGGATCAAGATGACATTTTTGGGGCTGAGCTCAATGAGTTTCATAAGAATACCCATAGTTCCTAAGAGGACAAATATGATTTATATGGAGACCTACAGTAGTCTCCTAATTACTCCTTTTGATAGTTTATGTCAAATTTCCTTTTGAGTCTCCTTTATTAGTTAGTGTTTACATTCCCGAATGAATAATGGTCTATGCTCTCATGTTGAGTGATTATCAGTTAAAGTTAACTAAATTGTTATTTTTTAGGATATTTGTTTCATTGTGCTATGCTTGTCCTATATTTTGATAATATGTTCATGATGCAAAAATTATATGATTGAATTCATTCCTTTAATACAGAACAATCATATAATCTAGTGGCGGAGAAGGAAATATCTCTAGTAGACAGTTGCACCATAGATTCAATTCTCAAGGAAATTAAATTTATTCAAACTTTGACAAAAAACTCAAAACATTATGACCATTGCTGGAAGCTATGCACGTACTCATTATTGGCACTGGAAGAGCCATTATAATTCTCCCTATATGTACTCGTATAATAATAGAGAATACTCTATTTTACTGTGAGCCCAGTCATTCTCTATTAAGTTTCAAGGACATCCATATGAATAGTTCCATATGGAGACAAAATGAGGATGATATATAATACCTACTCATATTTAAGGTTAACAGGTGCAATAAACATGTGGTTGAAAAACTTCCTTCCTTCTCCTCAGGACTATGCTATACATATACAAAACCTAAAGTTTATGTTGCGATGAAAACAATACTTGAAAACCCATAAATATTTAAGATTTGGTATGATGGGCTATGATGGGTTGAACATAATGTGAAGAATCATTAATAATTCTGCTAACCATAGCATAAAAACTACTTACTTCCCCATACTTGAAGACTTCTTATACCCCGCTTATGATAAAGGGAAACTCATAATTAGACCCTCTTATCTAAAAGTTAGGGAAGAATCACCGAATTTCGTGCAGAGAATTCTCCAGCCCCTACTGAGCCCCTTCAGGAATTTATGGTACCGATAGATGCTTATACTATATGATCCCATTTATGTCTCTTATCTACTTGGAACCATGCCTTTGCTAAATTGATTGCCAAAATTATTAGATTAAGAGCCTCCTTTCTAGAAAAAAGGACAGTTTATTCGAATGGACAATGATAATGAGCTTACCTCAAAGGCATCTAACGACTATTACGTAGCTCCAGGCATTAATGTAGAACATTCAGTACGTCATGTTCACACAAAAAATGGTCTTGCAAAGTCATTAATTAAAAAATACAACATATTGCTCAATCTCTCTTACAGATTTGTAGGCTACCCACTAGCTGTTGGAGCTACGTAGTGCTGCATGCTGCTATATCAATTCAACTCAGACCAACTACATACCATTAAATTTCCCCCTTACAGATAGTGCATAGAAAAGAACTAAGTATTTTCTATCTGCGAAAATTTGGATGCACAGTATACATGCCAATCTCACCACCACAGCATACAACCATGGGCCCTTACCATACGTTGAGGATCTATGTAGGTTATGAATCTCTGTCAATTATTAAATACTTAGGGCCTATGATAGGGGATCCGTATGTGGCTAAGTACGCTAATTGTATTTTTATCAAGACAATTTTCCAGCATTAGAGGGAGGAAAGTACTATTATAAAGAATACCGCGAAATAGATTGGAATTTCATTGGCAATTGGTCCTTATACCCATGCATTAAAGAATCTAAACTAGAAGTTCGAAGGATAATAAATCTACAATAAATAGCTAATAATCTACCAGATGCCTTCACTGATCATAAGACTGACAATATCTCACATACCAACAATAAACACACCCGAAAGAGTGGAAATACTCTAGAAGGATATTGAATCCTCTCCTACCCCTCATGATAAGAAGAGGGGGAGGCCTCCAGGTGCATGAGACTCAATTCTGCGGAGACGTCCGTAGCAACAGAGAACCAAACGGAATAATATCCAAGATAGTGGAAGAAGCTCAACCTGATGTTCAAAAAATCCATAAAGTGAGCTACCTTGAAGATGGTACACACATCCTTGAAGTGAGCCATCTTGAAGATGATAACACAAGCAAATATTTATGCACAGAATTTAATGTTGGGAAGTTAGAAAATCTAGTCTCTATCATTGTGGGAAATCAGAAGGAGCTGAAAGAAATTAATCAAGAGATTTTTACTAATTATGTGGATTTAGGAGAATTATATATAAGAAAGACTAAAGTACTAATATGTATTTTGCCTCAAAAATTGCTAAAACACTTGAGCTAGATACAAAACCAAAGTCCATGGCAGAGTGCTAGAAGTGCTCAGATTAGGTCAAATGGAAAGAAGCAATTGAGGTAGAATTGCATTCGCTTAATAAAAGAAAAGTATTTGGTTAAGTTGACCGAACACCTGTGACACCCCAGAATATGACATTTTAGAATTCGGCATTTTGGTACGACTTTATAGCGTGTTTTTGGGCCGTTTTCGGGTGTTTGGGCCTCCGGGGGACTTTGGGCCTTGGGGGTTGAGTTCGGCCTCCGGTGGAAGGGTTTGGGCCCAAGGGGGGGACTTTTGGGCAGCCAAATATGGCCCCCACCCCTTGGTGCGCCCCCCACTCCCTTTCCCAACCCTAGCCGCCACCCCCTAGCCCCCCCCCATGCGCCTCCACCCTTCCCCTTCCTCTCCATCTTCCCCCATGGCGCCACCACCTCTCCCCTCCCCTCTCCACCCACCCTTGCTGCCCTAGAGGAGATCCCCACCTCACCATCCCGTTGATCCATCCTTCGGGAAGGCCCGCGACGAGGAGATCTGGTGGATTTGGAGCGACGAAGGAGATCGCGTGAACCGGGAGGAGATTCGTCAGTTCATCGTTCGTCGGGCGAAGGTATGGATAGGGGAATCCTTGTGGTTGGTCTAGGTGCTGTGCTAGAGGGTATTTGGATACTTTTAGATCAAGTGGTGGTGCTGTGATTGGGTAGATTAGATGAAAACTAGAGTTTGCCACGTTCTCTGCTTCGGGCTGATTGTGCCGTCGACCTAGGGTTTGAGTTTTCGCGACCTTAGAGTCGGAATTTGGTCGGACGCCTGTTGAGAAAGTTGTAGGTAACTTCCTATGACACCACGGAGTGTCGTAACCTTATAAAATGTGAACGTTGAGGGCAAAAACATTATGGAATGTGGATTTGGAGGTTGAAACCATACGGTATGAGGTTTATTTGCGTTTTCGGGCCGATTGCGGGAGTTTGGGCCTTTTCGGGGGAGTTTGGGCCTAAGGGAAGGGGTCGTGGGCTTTGGTGGGAAGGAGTTTGAGTCCAAATAGGAGTAGGAGACCTGGTTGGGGGCCTCTCCCAGCCCTTATTGCGCCCCCACCCTGCTGCTTGCGCCCCCATGGAAGCCCTAGCCCCCCCATCTCCTCTCTCCTTTGCTTGCGCCCCCTTGCTCCCCATTGCACCACCACCCCTCTCCTCACCTCTCCACCACCCCTGCTGCCCCTAGGGGGGTTCTCCACATCACCACCCCAAAGATTCATCCATTGGAGCGCTCCGCGACGAGGAGATCCGGTGGATTTGGAGCGAGGAAGGAGATCGCGCGAACCGGGAGGAGATTCGTTGGGTTTTCGTTCGTCGGGCAAAGGTATGGCCACGGGGATACTTGGGGTTGGTCTAGGATCTGTTCTAAGGGTTAATTTCATGTTTTTAGATCAAGTGGTGGTGCTGTCCATGGGTAGATTGGGGAGAAAACTAGAGTTGCCACGTTCTCTGTTTCGGGCAGATTGAGCAGTCGACCTAGGGTTTGGGTTTTCGCCAATTTAGAATCGGAATTTGGTTGGCCGCCTGTTGAAGAAGTTGTAGGTAATTGCAATACCTTTCAGTGGGTATAAAGAACATCCAATTCCGCCCAGCCGTTTGAACGTTATGCTCGTTTTACCGAACGTGTTAAAAACTGTGACGTGATTGGAACAGATCACGGTATTCTGTAGATTAAACCACTTTAGAATCCGAATCAGTCTTTTCGTATACTTAGAAAAAGTTAGGAAATTTCCTAATCTACGCGAGGATGTACTCGTTTAATTGATTCGGAGTCTTATAACCTGAGTTATGCCTTTTGGAAGGCTGCTGTCCCGACGGGACAGAACCTCTGTTTTTGGGTTTTGCGAGTAATTTGCGATGTCGGGGTAGAAGAGGGTTTGCGTACTGTTTTGTAGACATGATTGTGAGTGTGTGGTACCTATGTGCAGGTGGTGTGACCCCGGGAGTGCCTTCTACTTCTCGCCAATCCGTCGCCCGTGGTTGAGGCAAGTGTATTGGAATGGGTAGCGGGTTGTAGTTTGCTAGATTGGTTGAGATTGAAATTGAATATATGATATATTCACATGCCATGCCTTAATGATTGCCAATGATATGATGAATATTCTTATTATGTTATGATGCCATGTGATAATGTACAAGTTATTTATGATGTTGGCATGTTTGCATACATGGCATGATGCATGGCCCGGGCGGTGAGAAAGTCATAACTAGTTCGGGGAAGGTCGGTGAGAAAGTTATGACTATTCCGGAGAGCCATTGAGTAAGTCCTACATCGTTATTCCATCCACCGCAGTGAATGGAAGCGAGGAGTAGGCACCCTCCATCTTCAGGATGGAAGGGGGGAGAGGGTGCACACCGACGGGTGTGTACTCAACCATACCGGTATGAGTTTCCAGGAGATATGCGCATCGCATTGCATTGCATTGCGTTATATGAGGATGTTATATGATGATGATATATGATGATGTCAATGATATGCTTACGCTATGAATATGGGATGTGTATGATGTCGTATGTGAAAAGTGTTGATGAAGGTATTAGAATGTATTTTCTTGTTCCATTGCAATATACGTGCCGAGTGATTAACTCACGCTTGTGTTTATGTTGTTTTTCTTAGGTACCATGAAACCAGCATGTGGGAAAGGGAGCTAGTCACACGTCATCACTTAGCATCACACATATAAACAATGACATGTTCCTTCCTTTAAATTGTGATGGTTAATTTGTGTGCTTGGTTTCCTCATTTACTTTGTTTGGCTCATGAGATGGTTGAAAACTTTATTCTAGGCTTATTCTGCTGCTAGAACCCTTGTTATTGTTGATTTAGATGTCATTCTTTATACTATATCCTGTGATCATATTGTTGTTGCTTCAATTCATGGAAAAACAAAGGAGATGCTGCCGAAATTTTCGGTTTTAGCATTTACTCCTTTGCTGTAATTTATCTTAATTTATGGTATTTAGATGTTGTTAAGCCTATGTTTGGTAGCATTCGGGCATACTAGATGCCGGGGTGTTACAGTTGGTATCAGAGCGGGCTGTAGGTCCCTGGAATGTGTATTTTTAGTGTCATGCTATAGGGTACAACTAAAATGTGATATGGAATAACTTAGAAACATGGTTTAGGTCTTAACTAAAATTTTGTCATAGGATAGCAACATTAAAACTTGCAACAGTGGTATAACTAATCTAAAATTTGACACACATGGATGCACAGTAGGAAAAGGTGGAGTTCCTCGGACATGTAATGACCGCAGAAGGAGTCGCTGTAGACCCAAGCAAGGTAGAAGCTGTGTTACATTGGGAGCGTAGAAGGCGTGACCCAGATCCAAGTTTCCTTGGAATGGCAAGTTACTACCGCCCGTTTCATTGAAGGCTTTTCGACAATTGCGAAACCTCTTACGCAATTGCTGAAAAAAGGAGAAGAAGTTTACATGGACGCCTTGAGTGCGAAAGGATTCCAAGAATCGAAGGCGAGATTGACATCGGCACGGTGTTAGTCTGGGATGTCAATCAAAGCTTTGATATCTATTGTGAGGCATCGCGCCAAGGACTTGGATGTGTCTTTGTCACGAGCAGAAAGGTTGTTGCCTATGCATCAAGGCAATTGAGGCTGCATGAGGAGAATTACCCGACACATGACCTAGAGTTAGGCTGTGTAGTGCATGCCTTGAAGATATGGCGTCACTATCTGATCGGGAACAGATGTGAAGTGTACACGGATCATAAGAGCCTTAAGTACATATTCACCCAATCAGACCTGAACATGAGGCAGAGGAGTTGGTTAGAGTTGATCAAGGACTATAATGTTGGAATCCATTACCATCCAGGGAAGGCAAACGTAGTTGCCGATGCCTTGAGTCGGAAAAGTCATACCGTGAATATGTTGATAGCCACGACTCAGGATGAGCTATGCCAGGAATTTCAGAGAATGAAGATTGAGGTGGTACCTAGCGGATTCTTGGCCGCATTGGAAGTAAAACCCACCCTGGATGATCAGATTCGGGAAGGACAGAAGGATGATGACAAGAGCCGCAGGATTATGTCCAAAATGGGGGAAGGCAAGGCAAAGGACTTCAAGCTAGATGAGCAGGGCACGCTATAGATGAAGGATCGGATTTGCGTGCCCAACAAGAAGGAGTTAAAGCAACTGATTTTGGAGGAAGCCCATGACTCCAAGTATTCAATTCACCCAGGAAGTGCCAAGATGTATCAGGATTTGAAGGAGAGATTCTGGTGGCCGAGCATGAAGCGTGAAGTTGCCGATGTTGCATTGTGCGACGTATGCCAGAGAGTCAAGGCAATGCATCAGAGACCAGCAGGATTGTTGCAACCGCTGAAAATACCTGAGTGGAAGTGGGAGGAAATCGGAATGGATTTCATTACCGGTTTGCCTAAGACTCAAGGAGGTTATGACTCCATATGGGTTATAGTGGATCGCTTGACCAAGGTCGCCCATTTTATCCCTGTGAAGACAACTTACACGGGGGATAAGTTAGCATAGTTGTATATGATCAGGATCATCTGTTTGCACGGAGTGCCAAAAAGGATTGTATCGGACAGAGGTACCCAATTTACCTCAAGGTTCTAGAATAAGTTGCATGAAGCCATGGAAACCCGTTTGAACTTCAGTACAGCCTATCATCCACAGACGGATGGACAGACCGAAAGAGTCAATCAGATTCTGGAGGATATGCTAAGAGCGTGTGCATTGGCTTATGCTACCTCTTGGGATAAGAGTTTGCCGTATGCCGAGTTCAGTTACAATAATAGTTACCAGGCTAGTTTACAGATGTCACCTTTTGAGGCACTGTATGGTCGACCCTGTCGGACGCCATTAAACTGGAATGAGACCGGTGAGCGCCGTGTCTTCGGGCCTGATATTCTTCAAGAAGCTGAAGAGCAGATTGCCATGATTAGGGAAAGGTTGAAGATAGCCCAATCACGACAGAAGAGTTATGCTGACAATCGTCGCTGGGATTTGAGTTTTGAACCGGAGGACTTTGTATACCTCGAGTTACGCCTCTCGTGGGAGTTAAGAGGTTCCATGCCAAAGGGAAACTTGCACCCCGTTATGTTGGACCATTTAAGATTTTGAGCCGCAGAGGCGAAGTTGCTTACCAGCTGGAGTTACCACAGTCATTAGCAGGAGTGCATGACGTGTTCCACGTGTCCCAGTTGAAGAAGTGTCTCCGAGTACCTGAGGAACAGACACCGCTAGAGTCAATTGAGTTGCAAGAAGATTTGACTTACAAGGAGCATCCCGTGAAGATTCTTGACACCATGGATCGAGAAACGAGGAACAAGTCAACCCGTTTCTGCAGAGTTCAATGGAGCAACCACGCGGAGAGTGAAGCAACCTGGGAACGAGAAGAGGATTTGAAGAAAGAGTTTCCGAACCTATTCCTTAGTTAGCCCTGAATCTCGGGGACGACATTCTGTTAAGGGGGGAGGTTTGTAACACCCCAAAATTTTGCTTTTCTTAAATTCATGTGTGATTTGGCACCTTGGTGAATTTTTGGAATTTTCTGGAGTTTATTTGGATTTATTTGAAATTTATTTGAATTTATTCCATTTTAAAATAATTAAAGAATTAAACTTTGCAAATAAAAATTTGTTGGAAATATTTTCTTTGAGTCCAAAATGTTCCAAAATATTTTCCAGAATTTTTCTGGAATTTTTCTGAGTCTTTTGCTATTTTTAATGATTTAATGGAATTTCTGAGAATTTAATTGGATTAATTAAATCGAGTTGGTTTCTTGTTCCTCCAATGGGACCGAGTCCGAGTCGGACTCGAGTCCGACTCGCGCCGATTGGTCGGTAGAACAGCTCGGCCGAACCCAAACCCGCGTGACCGTTGGATCTTGATCCAACGGCCACGATTGAGCCACGTCACCCGAGCCCGAGCCCGACCGAGCCAGCCAGCTCGCCCGAGTCCGACCCGAACCCAAACTCATGCACCGTTGGATCTCGATCCAACGGCTGTGCGCGTGCCACGTCATCCAATCCGAGTCGCCGCCGGACTCCGCCGCCGCAACGGGCGAGTCTCGATTTTAAATGCGTTTACCGCGCCGAGGGCTCTATTTATTGCGCCGCCACCCGTGTCGGGACCGCCACTTCATTGCGCACCCGTAGCCCTAGACAACGTCGCCTGAGCCGCCGCCGTTTAGCCGCAATCGCTCGCCGTAGTTGCCGTAGCGCTCCGCCGCGGTTAAGTGTTGTTTCCGCCGCCGTCCGCCGTCCTCCGCCGCCATTGAGGTCAGATCCGGAACCGGGAGGTCAAGCCGCGTCGGAGGAGACCACTCACATCGCCGAAGCGCGCCCGAAACGCCTTCGGCAAGGTCGTCGTCCCCCGCGCCGGTTACCCAGCGCAGCCGCTCGCCATCGCCGGACCCCGAGCTCCCTCAGCCGTCGGATCTTCATCCAAGGGCCCAGATTGCGCCACATCATCCCACGGTGAGAACCACGTGCGATTCCCAGATCCATTCTCAACCGTTGGATCTAGATCCAACGGCCTAGATCGAACGCGTTCACCCCAAACGCGTGAAACCCGATCCAATCTGGGCCGTTGAATTTCAAATCAACGGCCGAGATTGCGCCACGTGTCGGGAAGCCTGACCGCCGCGGTCGGCCAACAGACCCGTCGTGACGCCGACACGCCAGGCCAGCGTGTCGGCCGACGCGACCAAACCGCACCATGACGTCACGCCAAGCGCCATGGCGTCGCGCGGCCGCCACCCAGCCGTGTAGTGACGTCGGCGATGACGTCACCGATGGGTCCCACACGACCGTGGTCGAGCCCGCCGACGCCAAGAATGACGCTACCCGAGGGACCCACCGCCGCTGACACGTGGAGCCGTGGACCGAGTCCACGGTGGACCGAGCCAAACCATGGACCACGTCCATGGACCGGTAACGTCGCCACCGCCCAATCGAGATCGCCACGTGTCCTCGCCGACGCAATAATTAATTTCCGAAAAAGAAAATGATTTATTAATTCGAAATAATGATTTCAGATTTTGATTCAAACTTCAAACGCTTATAACTTTTGCGTTTCAACTCCGATTTGAGTGATTCAAATTTCTAAATTTGTATAAAATTGATATCTACCTAATTATGAATTTTATTTAATTTTTGGACTAAAGTTTTCCTCTGTAATATTATTTAATTGATTATTTAAACTTTAAAATGCTATAACTTTTGCATTTTAACTCCGAATTTGACGATTCCAGTTTCTAAAAATTCATAAAATTATGTTCTCTCTGTTTATGGATTTTATTTGGATGTTTGGACACTTTTTGCCTATTGTTTATTCGTGTATTGCTATTTGCACGCTTTACGAGTAGACGTTGAAGTGCCGGAAGGATTCGAAGGAGAAGTATTGACTCAGGATCCAACTCAAGACCAAGAACAAGTACTTTTTGAAGGCAAGTTGTGCTTTGACCATATTGATCCCATTTTTGAAACCTATTTTGATTTAATGTATTGCATGCTAGTTCAAATAGAAAATGCTTTACTTAACTATGGGAAATTAGATAAATGCCAATTTGCTGTATGACACCTTGGTTAATTATATATGTGCCATGACCCCCTTGTCACCCTAGTGAGGACTACTAGTTGGGCATTACTAAATTGCCAACATGGGTTTGTAGAACGTTGTAGTATACTGCTTAGACACCTTTCGTACTCATGACATGATTTTGGACAATCAAAGCGTTAATATTGACTTAATGACATATTGAACCTGTTTTGGAAAGGTATCATGTGATGTTGATGGCACGTGGTGCATGGTAATCAAGCGGGGTTTGATAAATAGTTTTCGGCCAGGGGCATGTGGCAAGAATGACCAGTGGGCGGTTGTGGCATTGGGAATGTTGGTTTGGTTCTTCGGGTAGTCTTGCCCTGGTCACCCTAAGGACTTCACCTTGCAAGCCTTTGAACTGAAAGTTAATCTTGCAACCACATGTCTCAGAATGGGACGGACCTAGTTGATTAAGTTGCTAATAACATACCTGTGGGACCTCGGGAGGTCAACTACACCCTTTGTGTAAGTTGTGCGGGGAGGCGTCTGAGGCTGCGGCAGTACCCATCTAACGGTTGGTTGGCCTAAACTTCGCCTTAGCTAAGGGAAGGGTTAGCGTGCAACAACCGGGGAGGACCACTTGTATTGTTATAAGTTTTCGAAAGACTTTGTTACGGGAACTCGCCTTTGTGGTGTTTGACTGTATCTTGTGGGTAAAGTGCATAACCTCTGCAGAGTGTACAATCTATTCGAATAGCCGTGTCCGCGGTATTGGACATCGCTCGGGAATTACAGTCAAGGGTTAGACTTTCTCAAAAATAACTTGGACTTGAAAGGTTGGGTTGGATTAATAAGGATGTTGATGGAAATGTGGATTAGGATGGGAAAAATGTTTACTAAACTCCTTGAAAAGTTATTGATGTTATACTTGTTTCTACTGCTTTCGAATCTACTTATGCTACTTGTCAAATCTTTGTTTCGCAAATATACCTTGAGCTATTCCTTTGTATCAAGCCATGCATATAGTATATTAGCTTGCATTACATGCATGACTTGCTGAGTACCAAGTACTCACCCTTGCCACAATACAACACCAGTTGAAGAAGAATCTACACTGCTTTGGAGGAGGAGCTTCGGAAGGAACCGTCTACTTAGGGGCGAGCCCGGTCGGTTACTGTGGTATACTGGATGGCGCCACGATGTTATCTTATTTTCCGCTGCTATTATTTCTCTCTTAATAAGTTTCGCCCTACGTGGCGTTTATTTGTAACTTGACCATAAGGTCGAGCAACCAGTTTGACTATTTATTTAAAGTACTTTATTAGTATCGAGTGGTATGATTGTGATATTCACCGATGTTAAGACTGTGTGCACTAGCGCGTTCTTGGACTAGTGCTGAATACACAGAGGGTCCGGATTTGCAAATTCGGGTCCCGACAAAACATCCAAATAAAGTTCATAAGCAGAGAGAGCATAATTTTATGAATTTTTAGAAACTGGAATCGTCAAATTTGGAGTTTAAACGCAAAAGATACAAGCATTTAAAGTTTAAAATAATCAATTAAATAATATTATAGAAGAAAAATTTAGTCCAAAAATTAAATAAAATTCATCATTAGGTAGATCTCAATTTTATACAAATTTAGAAATTTGAATCACTCAAATCGGAGTTAAATTGCAAAAGTTATAAGCGTTTGAAGTTTGAATCTAAATTTGAATCAATAAACCGAATTAATTAAATAATTTCTTTTTCGGAAAATGATTTATTGCGTCAGCCGTGACACGTGTCAGCATCTGATTGGTCCGCTGACGTCAACCGGTCCATGGACGTGGTCCATGGTTTGGCTCGGTCCACCGTGGACCCGGTCCACCGTGGACCCGGTCCACCGTGGACCCGGTCCACGGCTCAGGTCACTGACAGGTGGGACCCACCGGTGACGTTATTGCTGACGTCACCGCACGGCTAGGGTGGCCGCTGACATGCGGGCCCGCCATGATGTCATCGTGACGTCATGGTGCGGTGTGGCCGCGTCGCTGACACGCGGGCCCAGCGTGTCAGTGACCCGCGCCCCGTCCGCGTGGACGCGACGGTCCAACTTCCTGACACGCGGTAGGATCCGGGCCGTTGATTTGAAAATCAGCGGTCCGGATCGGATCTGATGACGCACGTTTGGGGTGAACGTGGTCAATCTGGACCGTTGGATCTAGATCCAACGGTTGAGATTGGATATGGGAATCGTACGTGGCTCTCACCATGGGATGACGTGGCGCAATCCGGGACGTTGGATCTTGATCGGACGGTCCACGGAGCTCGCGGGGACGGCGATGGCGTGCGTCAGCTTCTTCTTGGCCGGGCAAGAAGATAGCGTCGAGCAGCGTTAAGCCGATCCGGCGAGATGAAGTATGAGCCCGAGGTTCGTCTCGTCGCGGGGTTCGGATCAGCCACTGGCGGCGGAGCACGGCTGGTTTCTGGCGGAGGTTGAAGAACTTCGCGGCGCTCTTCGGCCGGCGAAATTGCGGCGGCTCTAGGGTTTCTCCGTGGCGTGGACTAGAACAACGAGCTCGGCCGCGGAAAGGCGAACCTCGGGGGCAGCTCCATGCATTAAATAGCCCTAGAGTCCGTGTCCGAGACGGCGGCGGCGGCGAACCGAATCCGCGGGGAATCCGGGCTGAAGACAATGACGCGGAGCCATCCGCGTGGCACGATCAGCGTTCACGATCCCGCGGGCGCGACCCGGTTCACACGGGAGACGGGGCTCGGTGACGTGGCGCTATCACGGCCGTTGGATCGTGATCCAACGGTCGTGATTCTAGGGTTAGGGTTGGAACCGGGTTCGAGTCGAACACGGCTCGCGTCGGACTCGAGTCTGACTCGGGTTTGGGCTCGGTCGGACTCGGGCTCGGGTGACGTGGCTCAATCTCGGTCGTTCGATCTTGATCGGACGGTCGAGAGGGTTAGGCTCGGTTGGGTTCGAGTCGGACTCGAACTCGAGTCTGACTCGGGCTCGGTCGGTGGAACAGTGCAAACCCACTCGCTATTAATCCAATTAAATAATTCAAATTAATTCCCAGAAATTCATTTAATTCATTAAAAAAATAGCAAAAGACTCAGAAAAATCCCAGAAAATTCTAGAAAATATTTTGGAACATTTTGGACTCAAATAAAATATTTCCAACAAAATTTTATTTGCAAAGTTAAATTCTTTAATTATTTCAAAATGGAATAAATTCAAACAAATTCCAAATAAATCCAAATAAATTCCAAAAAATTCCAAAAATTCACCAAAGTGCTAAATTACACATGAATTTAAGAAAAGCAAAATTTTGGGGTGTTACAATAACATAGTAAGCATATTCATCATATCATTGGCAATCATTAAAGCATGGCATGTGATCATATCATATATCCAATTTCATCTATTCTCAACAAGCAACCTACAAACCGCTATCCATTACAATACACTTGCCTCAACCACAAGCAACGGATTGGCGGGAAGTAGAAGGCACTCCCGGGGTCGCACAACCTGCACATAGGTACCACACACTCACAATCATGTCCACAAAACAGTATGCAAACACTCATCTACCCCAACATTGCCAACTACTCGCAAAACCCAAAAACAGCGGTTCTGTCCCGTCGGGACAGCAGCCTTCCAAAAGGCATAACTCGGCTTCTAAGACTCCAAATCAATTAAACGAGTACATCCTCGCGTAGTTTAGGAAATTTCCCAACTTTTTCTAGGTATAAGGAAAGACTGATTCGGAATCTAAAGTTGTTTAATCTACAAAATACCGTGATCTGTTCCAATCACGTCACAGATTTTAACATGCTTGGTAAAACAGCCATAAATTTCAAACGGCTGATCGGAATTTAACGTTCTTTATATCCACGGAATGATAATGAAATTATCTACAACTTCTTCAACATCCGTATGACCAAATTCGGAATCTAAATTGGCGAAAAACCGAACCTTATGACAACTTCTCATGCTGTCCGAAACAGACAACGTGACCAACTCAAGAATCCATCTAATCTAATCAAATCCAGCACCACCAATTGATCTAAAAACTTGATAAACACCCTTAGAACAGTACCTAGACCAACCCCAAGGATTCCCATGGCCATACCTTTGCCCAATGCACGAAATCTGAATGGATCTCCTCCCGGTTCGCTCCTCGCTCCTCGTTCCTCGCTCCTCGCTCCTTGCTCCTCGCTCCAATGGATGGATCCTCGAGGTGCAGGGGGTGGGGAGGCCACCTTAGGGCAGCAAGGGGGTGGAGGAGAGGTGGTGGAGAGGTGGGGAGCAAAGGGGAGCAATGGGGGAGGTGGAGGCGCAAACAAGGGAGAGGGGGATGTGGGGGTGGCGGCTAGGGCAAGGAGGGAGAGGTGGGGGCGCCCAAGGGGCAGGGTGTGGGGCGCAAGGGGGCAGAGGGGAGGCCTTTTATCAGCCCCCCACACCTGTTCCTAATCCTAAATGGATTCCCACTCCATCCCACCAAAGCCCACAACCCCCTCTTTTAGGCCCAAACACCCCCGGGAAGGCCCAAAACCCCGGAAACGGCCCGGAAACGCTATTAACCTCCATACCCTATGGATTTAACCTTAATTCCACATCTCATAATGTTTTTGACCTCATCATGCACCATTTATAAGGTTCCGACACTCCGTGGTGACACATCACTTCATAAGGCCCAAAAACACGAGTAAACCTCAAGCCGAAAGGTTTTATTCTCTAATTTCACATTTTATAATGTCACACCATACCGTAGTGTCACATTCTTCCCCCCTTCAACAGGATTCTACCTCGAATCCGAAGGACGCCAAAATCAACAACAAAGTCCCCAAGGGACAAAAGGCTTCTCTGCAGCTCAAAACATTCGCACAATGACTAAAACCGGAACAAACAACAAACGAGTTCCCAAAACCAACACTTAGCGAAAAAGTGTTGATCTAGTTCAACTAAGGGCAACCGCTCACAGTTCGACCTTCACTTCAATTCCCAAACAGAATCTGCGTTTCAACCACAAAGGGCTCCATCAACCCAAAACGCTCGAATCCTCACGACAAACACTTCACACTTCTATCACAACCAACCTAACTACCACACTCTATTAAACTCAACATGACATAATCAAAGCAAGTCACAATTCCTCTAATGACCTTTCTACATTCCCGAAAATTTCCATCGAGGGGAAAACTCATTAAGGCACACTTGCCCTTCCGATACACGATCATACTAACATTTTATTCCATCCTTTCACAGACAAGACTCAAATCCAAGAACAACTAGTGACGACAATTGCTCACGGCAGGACAAATATCACCGAACTACCGTCAACTTCACTTCCACCCATCGCTACTCTTAATAATGGTTAAACCCATACATCATCAACCTCCATCACAAACCACCCTTATACCACTAAGGTTCTACACCTAGCCCCAAGCTAGGATCGTAAAACCTTACCAAACCACAATTGGTTCCTTTCTTAAGAGGGTCTCGCCCTCACACAAAAACACTTAGCTATCAAGCCCAAGTGTACACACGACAACTCAAACCCAAAGAGTTAACAACCATTTTGGAAAGAATTCGGCAACATCCAAGCCAAATCACAAAGGAAGCATAAATCCCCTACACCACAACCAAGATACCCTAATTTCTTCATTCTTTCTTTTCATACTAGAAAGAAATGGACATCTCGATTCTTGACATGCATGCACACTTTTCAAGAGCACTCCGGATTAGTCATATATCCTTATATGACTTTCTCACCGACCTGGCTCGTCGACTCCTTTATGATTAATTATGCATAAACAATGTCTTGTTTTCCTTTTTCACCCTTCATTCATCATGTAACAACGGCACCGAATAGTCATTCACCAAATGACTTCTTCCTCGCTATCAAATGATGGAAACACAATTAACATCGAAGGTTGCGGAAATTCATATAGACTATGACGGCAGCATAGTTGACAGTAAAACACCACGTCATAAAAGAACCCACATCAATTGAAAACTGAACTTGCACAACATTGCATTTCATCCAAATTCAACATTTTGGAAGAGAACATCAAAATTTCAAGTCGAGCATCTGCTCCCACAACCATCACAAACTTCCTCAAGGAGAGGGAAACTCATTCCCAAAAGGGGAACACCTCACTAACAAAATCACTTTGTAAAACTTTCTTTTCATAAAGTCCACCTTTTTGAAGCACTCGCAAACATCACACACATTTTCAAAACAACTCCAACTCTAGCCAAAAAGAGTTACAAATTAAATCTCAAGAGTTTCCAACACAACCCACTAAGTCCATCTGTTTCCTTTAAAATTTATTCCAAAGATAATTCAGTGTGGACGCGAAGGAGCGCGATCCACTCAAAAACTTTTGGATGTAAATCCATACTCATAACACAAATTAAACAAATAGCCAAAACCAAAGATTGGCGCCAATAGCTACAGGTTCTAGGGAAATTCGGGAACCACAACCCAAGGAATACCCTGACCGAAGGCATTCAACCAAAATGGCAAACAAAACAAACCAGTCAAAAAGCTTTTAAACACACGCTCAGCATAAAAGAACCATCTCTAGTACTCCACTACGCTTTCCATTAAAGACTTCAATAATCACTATTTACTCCTTGAGGAGCCCCAACACAAATCAACCAAAAGCTTCACAACAAATTCTTCCTCTAGTTACCATTCCCAACACTTTTAATTAGGGTTTATGATGCTTATCAAAAAGGCACCCAACCAAGACTATATTGACATGATCCCAACGGATCACCGAATCATAATACTTTTTATTCTAAATTTGAACCATAGTACTTCCACAAATCCTTCAGCAAGATCAACATATAAATTTCATACCACCTATGTGTCAATGACTCGACAATCGAAACTCATTCAGTTAACAAGCGACTTCAACATGTAAATATTATCTCCACAAGACAAGGTTCGTAAATATGATTCTATGACATACATTCATTAAGGATGAAATTGTACATCATGTTAATTATCCAAAGCTCACTCCATCGCAACATGTTAAACTTTTCCTCTATTTTAACCATGGTTTTCAACAAGTAATCTAAACAATTACCACCACTACTAGATTATTAATAACAACCAACGAGCATAATCATCAAATGACAACATTACTTTTAGCTACCCTATAGACATGTTACAACAAAATTGTCACTACACAACATACTCCAACTATTAAATTAAATTTAATAAGTTAGACCAGCACGAAGTTCTTGCAATATCATCAAACTACAAAACCCATATCTTTCCAATTGGCCTCGACACTAGCATTTTAGGAACACGACAGCATACTTCCAACCATGCTAATATTTTGCAACAACATAAATAGCAACTCTAATCAACTTCCAAATTAAAGCCACTAGTCAACCTGATTAAATTTCTCTATTAATCCATTAGATTAGAGCAACTTTAAACAATAAGCAAAGTTTCTTTAACAATAACAGCAGTCTACATCATCTTAATGTTTCAACCATACATCAGGGTTTAAAACTTTAAACATTAACGAGGATCATAAGCACTTTTAAAGCAAGGCAACAGATTCTAAGCATGTACATTAACCCATTCAATCATTCTCGCTAAGAGTAAACTACAACACTAGTAGTCTATTTATTCTCAAGCTAGAGATATTAATCACATTGAATTGATTCAACTCAAAATTTAACTTAGCAACACATCAATCCATAAACCACATTGTTACCTACTACATAACATGCTAAACATCAATTCTTACTAGGGACAAACGATTTCAGTCAAAAGACTACTTACTTTGTTTGTAGCATTTTAGTTTTAAAACTCATCCCAAATTCATAAGGAAACTTGACTCTCAAAATTGCAATGAGACAAACCCAAACTTGGACATGCAAAAGAATTCTCCAAAACACTTTTCAATCTCAAAGACTCCCACAGGAGGGAACCAACCGATCAAATAAACCTTTGCAAATAAAACCTTAGCACCAAACCCCAATCTTTCACGAAACAAGAAGGGTTTTTCAAAGATGATTTCTTAAACCAGTAAAATAACGAAATCGAACACCACGTACTACTACAAAGCCACAGAACTTCAGCCACGACGGCCAGTGCGGCACAACTCCGCAATAACTCCTTTAACCTCAGAGAAAGACAAACACAGGGATAAATTGAATGCTTGTTCCCCATAATGCAATCAACAGGCATCAAAACTGGAAAGGCGCCCAAAAGAAGCGCAAAACTAGACTCCTCTTCTTCGTCTTCAACCGAGGAAGACAAAACCACACACCGCATACGGAACGATCCGCGAAAACCCAACACTTTTCATTTGATTCAAATCTACTAAAGCCAAGAAAAGCAACGAACACCGACCGTCAGAACGGCAAAGAACATACGAAGGAAACCACCATTAACTCTTCTATTTGACTCCAGTCAGCTACCCGATCAACGACAGAAAGGATAAGTACTCTTCTCCTACAGGGGTTAATAGTTCTTCGGTGATGGCGCTAACCGGCCACACCGTCAAACCTCACCCTTACTATGAAATAAGAGAGATGACCGAAACCCTTCGGCACCAAAACCCCACTTTTATCACCACAACAGGAATAATTCAATCATTTATCTCATAGACATAGCAACGTACTATATCAAATATAGCATTTAGCAACAAGGCTTAAATACAACATTTAAGCGTAAACAACGATACCCATACCCTTCCTACTGTGCATCCATGTGTGTCAAATTTTAGATTAGTTATACCACTTTTGCAAGTTTTAATGTTGCTATCCTATGACAAAATTTTAGTAAAAACCTAAGCCATGTTTCTAAGTTATTCCACATCACATTTTAGTTGTACCCTATAGCATGACACTAAAAATACACATTCCAAGGACCTACAGCCCGCTCTGATACCAACTGTAACACCCCGGCATTTAATATGCCCGAATGCTACCAAACATAAGCTAAACAGCATCTAAATAGCATAATTAAACATAAATTCCAGCAAAGGCGCACATGCTAAAAACCGAGATTTCGGCAGCATCTCCTTTGTTTTAACATGAATTGAAGCAACAACAATAATAACATGTCAATGTGGCATAACGAACGATAGCAATAACATGATCAAACGGAAAAACAGCCACCATACCACTAAGGATATAAATTCTATCCATCACATGACAAATATGGACTAATCAATTACTCATAACGACCAACGAATCATCGAAACCATAGTTTAGTTCAATGAATTAACCATAACCATAAGGGAATGAACATGTCATTGTTTAAATGTGTGATGCTAAGTGATGACATGTGACTAGCTCCCTTTCCCGCATGTCGGATTCATGGTACCTAAAAGAAAACAACATAAACTCAAGCGTGAGTTCATCACTCAGCAAGTATATTGCAATGATACAAACATAAACAATTACATAGCAATAATATCTCACATCATGTAAACCATCTCATTCATGGTCACATATTATCATCATCATCAATATGTATGAAGTGCAATGCGATGCTCATGTCTCCTTGGAAACTCATACCGGTATGGTTGAGTACACACCCGTCGGTGTGCACCCTCTCCCCCCTTCCATCCCGAAGATGGAGGGTGCCTACTCCTCGCTTCCGTTCACCGCGGTGAATGGAATCACGATGTAGGACTTACTCATTGTCTCTCCGGAATAGTCATAACTTTCTCACCGACCTTCCCCAGATTAGTTATGACTTTCTCACTGCCCGGGCCATGTATCATGCCATGTCATGTATGCAAATATGCCAACATCATAATCACTCTTACATTAACACATGGCATCATAACATAGTAAGCATATTCATCATATCGTTGGCAATCATTAAAGCATGGCATGTGATCATATCATATATCTAATTTCATCTATTCTCAACAAGCAACCTACAAACTGCTATCCATTACAATACGCTAGCCTCAACCATAAGCAACGGATTGGCGGGAAGTAGAAGGCACTCCTGGGGTCGCACCACCTGCACATAGGTACCACACACTCACAATCATGTCCACAAAACAGTACGCAAACCCTCATCTACCCCGACATTGCCAACTACTCGCAAAACCCAAAAACAGCGGTTCTGTCCCGTCGGGACAGTAGCCTTCCAAAAGGCATAACTCGGGTTGTAAGACTTCAAATCAATTAAACGAGTACATCCTCGCGTAGCTTAGGAAATTTCCCAACTTTTTCTAGGTATAAGGAAAGACTGATTCGACTCTAAAGTTGTTTAATCTACAAAATACCGTGATCTATTCCAATCACGTCACAGATTTTAACATGCTCGGTAAAACAGCCATAAATTTCAAACGGCTGATCGGAATTTAACGTTCTTTATATCCACAGAAATATAATGAAATTATCTACAACTTCTTCAACATCCGTACGACCAAATTCGGACTCTAAATTGGGGAAAAACCGAACCCTAGGACAACTGCTCATGCTGTCCGAAACAGACAACGTGACCAACTCAAGAATCCTTCTAATCTAATCCAATCCAGCACCACCAATTGATCTAAAAACTTGATAAACACCCTTAGAACAGTACCTAGACCAACCCCAAGGATTCCCATGGCCATACCTTTGCCCAACGCACGAAATTTGAATGGATCTCCTCCCGGTTTGCTCCTCGCTCCTCGTTCCTCGCTCCTCGCTCCTTGTTCCTCGCTCCAATGGATAGATCCTCGAGGTGCAGGGGGTGGGGAGGCCACCTTAGGGCAGAAAGGGGTGGAGGAGAGGTGGTGGAGAGGTGGTGAGCAAAGGGGAGCAATGGGGGAGGTGGAGGCGCAAGCAAGGGAGAGGGGGATGTGGGGGTGGCGGCTAGGGCAAGGAGGGAGAGGTGGGGGTGCCCAACGGGCAGGGTGTGGGGCGCAAGGGGGCAGGGGGAGGCCTTTTACCAGCCCCCCACACCTGTTCCTAATCCTAAATGGATTCCCACTCCATCCCACCAAATCCTACAACCCCCTCTTTTAGGCCCAAACACCCCCGGGAAGGCCCAAAACCCCGGAAACGGACCGAAAATGCTATTAACCTCCATACCCTATGGTTTTAACCTTAATTCCACATCTCATAATGTTTTTGACCTCATCATGCACCATTTATAAGGTTCCGACACTCCGTGGTGACACATCACTTCATAAGGCCCAAAAACGCGAGTAAACCTCAAGCCGAAAGGTTTTATTCTCTAATTTCACATTTTATAATGTCACACCATACCGTAGTGTCACAAGATCCGGTGGATTTGGAGCGAGGAAGGAGATCACCCGAACCGGGAGGAGATCAATTGGTTCTTCGTTCATCGGGCGAAGGTAAGGCCACGGGAATCCTTGGGGTTGGTTTAGGTACTGTTCTAGGGGTTGATATCATGTTTTTAGATCAATTGGTGGTGCTGTAATTGGGTAGATTAGATGAAATCTAGAGTTTGGCACGTTCTCTATTTCGGGCAGAATGAGCAGTCAACCTAGGGTTTGAGATTTCGCCAATTTAGATTCGGAATTTGGTCGTAAGCCTGTTGAAGAAGTTGTAGGTAATTGAAATATCTTTAATTGAACGTAAAGAACGCTTAATTCCGATCAGCCGTTTGAAAGTTATGCTTGTTTTACCAAACGTGTTCAAAACTGTGACGAGACTGGAACAGATCACGGTGTTCTGTAGATTAAACCACTTTAGAGGCCGAATCAGTTTTTCACATAATTAGAAAAAGTTAGGAAATTTCCTAAGCTACGCGAGGATGTACTCGTTTAATCAATTCGGAGTCTTAGAACCCAAGTTATGCTCGTTGGAAGTCTGCTGTCCCGACGGGACAGAACCTCTGTTTTTGGGTTTTGCGAGTAGGTTGCGAAGTCGGGGTAGAAGAGTGTTTGCGTATTGTTTTGTGGGCATGATTTTGAGTGTGTGGTACCTATGTGCAGTTGGTGTGACCTCGGGAGTGCCCTCTAATTCTCGCCAATCCGTCGCCCGTGGTTGAGGCAAGTGTATTGGAATGGGTAGCGAGTTGTAGGTGGCTAGTTTTGATGAGTTGAAATTGATTATATGATATGTTCACATGCCATGCTTTAATGTTTGCCATTGATATGCTGAATACGGTTTATTATGTTGTGATGCCATGTGTTAATGTACAAGTTATTTATGATGTTGGCATGTTTGCATACATGGCATGATACATGGCCGGGTCGGTGAGAAAGTCATAACTAGTCCGGTAAGATCGGTGAGAAAGTTATGACTAGTCCGGGGCGCCATTGAGTAAGACCTACATCGTGATTCCATCCACCGCGGTGAATGGAAGCGAGGAGTAGGCACCCTCCATCTTCGGGATGGAAGGGAAGAGTGGGTGCACACCGAGGGGTGTGCACTCAACCATATCGGTATGAGTTTACAGGAGACATGTGCATCGCATTGCATTGCATACATGATGATGATGATATGTGAATAATGATATGTGAGCAGGAATAAGATGATAGACATGATGTGAAGTGTTGTAGCCATGTAATTGTTCTTTTGTACCATTGCAATATACTTGCTGAGTGTTGAACTCACGCTTGTCCTTTCTTGTTGTTTTAGGTACCATGAGACCGGCATGCGGGGAAGGGAACTAGTCACACTAATACACGTAGCTTCACATATTTGTTCCCACAGATATTCATTTAGAGTCTTGATAATAAATTTAGAGTGATGCCTATTGGATTATGGTTTAGTTTTGTGTTTTGAGAGTCTTATTGTTCGTTTGGCTCATGAAGGCTCTAAATGCTTAAAATTTGACTTATATTGCTGTCATGCCACTATTTATTGCTATTTTGGATGTCTCATATATTGCCATAAATTGCTATGCTATTGTTGTTGCTTCAATTCTTAGAAAAACAAAGGAGATGCTGCCGAAATTTTTGGTATTAGCATTTGCTCCTTTGCTGTAATTTACTTGTAATTGTGGTATTTAGAGGTTGCTTAGTTTATGTTTGGTAGCATTCCGGCATACTAAATGCCGGGGTGTTACACTTTGTGAAGTCTGGACGATCGCTGTAGAGCACATTGCGGAGCTTGAAGAGGTTTTACATGATAGGGGAGTTGAGATTGAAGAAGAAGACCCAAAAGAAGTAGAACCAGATCTCAAGTGGCAAGGGTCGTCGTCTAGTCCTGTAATTGGTGGCCATCCGTACCAGTTCGCCCCGATGCCATCTCAACCGCCGTTTTATGCCCCATGGGAGCCTCAACCTAGTTGGCTTAGCAAGTAATGGAGCTTAGTTTAGCTAGTGGAGACTCGAGTGTGTGAGTTGAGTTAGTCTAAGTTAGAAGTGTTGCCCTTTAGGCATTAGCTATGATTGCTTAGATTGATGTGATTCTTTCATGATTGCTACATGCGTAGTATGTGTTGCGTGGTACTTAGGTGCTAGTTAGCAACCATGCCAAGTTATTAATAAAGATTGATATGCTTGGAGTTTTGGGATAAACTTGTTTTCCCCGTATTAGCTTCTTTGTTACTCATCTATGCTTTTCCACTCTTTCCTAACCAAGTGAAGTGATCAACAGATGGTTTAGACTCATGGAAACAATAGAGCCAGTGGGAGTGGTTCTTGATCCAATGGAACCCTAATGATGTACCATTTCCTCATCCAACGCTGCAAGTTGATATGCAGAACTTTGGAGCTTTTCTTGCTGCTCAAACACAACTGATGAATACTATGATGCAGCAAGTGCATATCATCACCAAGCAAGCAAATGCCAACAACGCAAAACAAACTGCTAACAATGGGCCACATTCATATTCAAAGTTGTTAGAATTTATAAGGGATTGTCTACTGATATTTTCTGGGAATGTGTCACTTATAGAAGCCGATTATTGGCTTAAAGTTGTTGAGAGGAAGCTACATATCACTCAGTATGTGGGAAATAAGAATGTGCTCAATGCTTCTCATCAACTAGAAGGAATTGCTACTGAGTAGTGGGAGAATTACTACGCTGCTCATGAAGACCCACAGAATATCTCTTGGGATGAATTTGTTGCGGCTTTCTATCAGTATCACATACCGACAGGTATCACGGATCTACAGAAGAATGAGTTTTAGGGTCATTAAGCAAGGAAGCCATTCCGTGGCAGAGTATTTGAACAAGTTTACGTAGCTTGCATGTTACGCCCCTGAAGATGTTGCTACCGACAAGGTGAGATAGTCTCGCTTTATGAAGGGATTGAACCCAGGACTTAAGATGGGGTTGATCACCCATACTTTTCCAGATTTTCAAGAGCTAGTCAATAAGGCCCTTATTCTAGGGAATAAGCACAATGAGTTAGAGGAAAATTGTAAGCATAGAATGGCTCATCAAGGAAACCATCGCAATTAATAGAGGATGAAAATTGGCCCTCAATAGTTCGTTAGATTCTAGCCTCAGGCCATGTTCAAGATGTCGTCGCCAGCACTGCATATGGCTAATCAGAGTTCTCAAACCCCTGCTCACACTAGTACTACGCTAGGGGGAAATCAACACACCGCTATTAGGTGTTTCTACAGTTGTCATGAACCAGGACATTTCGCCAATAACTGTTGCAAAAGAGGATGTGTTACTCCTGTTCACTTCAATCTTGGCTCCACACCAGCAAAAGCAAGCGCTAGAGCCACTTGTGGAGTAAATCAAATTAGAGCTATTCCATAAGCACCAGTGAGAGGACGTTCAACCATGTCACTACTGATGGAGCTCAGGAAGCCTCAGATGTTGTACTGGGTAAGTTTCTAGTTAATTCAGTACTTGTAACAGTTTTATTTTATTATGAAGCTTCAAATTCGTTTGTTTCTCGAGTTTTTGTTGTTGGGAATCATTTGAATATTGTGAACCTTAAGCGCACTTTATTAGTCCAATCCCCTGGATTGAGTTTTTGGCAAATCTCATTGTATTGGAAATCCAAACCTTAGATGTTATCCTTGGAATGCATTGGTTGTCCAAGCGTAAGGTTGTTCTAGATTGTGCTTAGAGAGTTGTGTCGGTTGAAAGTTCGAAAGGCGATAAAGTGGATTTTCAAGCCACAGTAGTTCACGAAGGATAATTCAAGAAGCATTTAACGATGGCACCAGTATTAGTGTTGCCAAACATTCATAGTAGTTTTGATGTTTATTGTGATGCTTCGCACCAAGGATTTGGATGTGTGTTAATGCAGAAAGGCAAGGTTGTTTTATATGCTTCAAGGCAATTGAGACTGCATGAAGATAATTATCTGATGCATGATTTAGAATTAGCTGATGTAGTTCATGCTTTCAAGTTATAGTGTCATTATCTCATTGGGAATCATTGTGAGATATATACGGACTATAAGAATTTAAAGTACATCTTTACTCGGTCGGATCTCAATATGAGACAACGGAGATGGTTGGAATTGATAAAGGATTATAATGTAGGAATTCAATATCATACTGGAATGGCTAATGTGGTAGCTGATACCTTAAGTCAGAAGAGTCACAGTGTTAACATGCTAATTTAGAAGAGTCAGTCTGAGTTGTGTAAAGAATTTCAGAAGCTAAAATTGGAAGTGGTTCCAAAAGGATTCTTAGCTACCTTGGAGGTAAAATCGATGTTGGAGGATCAAATCCATGAAAGTCAGAAGGATGATGAGAGTATTAAGAGAATTAAGTCAAACATGGATGAATGCTAAGCCAAAGATTTTTCTTTGGATGATCAAGGTACCCTGTGGATCAAAGGTTGAATTTGTGTACCAAATAAGGAGTTGAAGCAATTGATTCTTGAGGAAGCCCATCATTCAAAGTATTCGATTCATCAGGGAAGTGCTATGATGTACAAGGATCTTAAAGAAAGGTTTTGGTGGTCTCACATGAAGCGTGAAGTTACCAAGCATATCGCTTTATGTGATGTATGTCAGAGTGTGAAGGCAATGCATCAGAGGCCTGCTGGTTTGCTACAACCATTAAAGATTCCTAAGTGGAAGTGGGTGGAGATTAGTATGTATTTTATTACTGGTTTATCTAGAACTTGGAGTGGTTCTAACTCCATATAGGTCATATTTGATCGATTGACTAAAGTTGTGCATTTTATACTAGTGAATACTACTTATACTAGAGATCGCTTGACAGAGTTATATATATATATATATATATATATATATATATATATATATATATATATAAGATTTTATGTTTGCATAGAGTGCCTAAGAAGATAGTGTCAGATAGAGGTGCCCAATTTACCTCAAGGTTTTGGAGTAAGTTGTATGAAGCTATGGAAACTCATCTGAATTTTAGTACTGTGTATCATCCTCAAACAGATGGTCAGACTAAAATGGTTAATAAGATTTTAGAGGATATGTTAAGAGCTTGTGCTCTAGCTTATGCTACTCTGTGGAATAAAAGTTTGCCATATGCTAAGTTCAATTACAATAATAGTTATCAGGCAAGTTTGCAAATATCACCATTTGAAGCATTGTATGGTCATTCCTGTTGTACTCTATTGAATCGGAATGAGACGGGAGAGCGTATTAGTTTTTGACATAATATTCTTAAAGAGGCAGAAGAGCATATCGCTATGATTAGGAAAAGATTAAAGGTTGCCCAATCGAGGCAAAAGAGCTATGCAAATAATCGTCGTCATGAATTGAGTTTTGAGCCTGAAGATTTTGTGTATATCAGAGTTACCCCTCTTAATTGAGTTAAAAGGTTTCACGCTAAAGGAAAACTTGCACAAAGATATGTTGGTCCATTTAAAATTTTATCATAGAGGCGAAGCTGCGTATCAGTTAGAGTTGCCTCAGTCGTGGTATGAGTGCATGATATGCTCCATGTTTCTCAGCTTAAGAATTGTATTCGAGTGCCAATAGAGCAGACACCATTGGAGACAATCAAGCTGCAAGAGGATTTGACTTATAAGGAGCAGACGATTAAGATTTTGGATATAGCTGATCGCAGGACCAGAAATAAGTCAGTTTGTTTCTGCAGACAACAATGGTGCAATCATTCTAAAAGTGAGGCAACCTGGGAGCGTGAGAAGGATTTGAAGTTAGAATTTTCTAACCTAATTCTTTAGTCAGCTTGAATCTCGGGGTCGAGATTCTGTTAAGGTGGTGGTTTGTAACAATCCTATTTTTGCATTTTATGAGTTTACTTTGCATTTTATAATATCTAGAAATTTCTAAAATTTATTTGAAATTTAAATAACATCTTTTGAATAAAGACCTATTTTGAAAATTATTCAAATATATAAAATTTTTAAATGAAATTTGGTCAAAAATATTTTATTTTGGTTCTAAATATCTCAAATTATTTTTGAGAATTTTTCTGGAATTTTTCTGATATTTTTGCTATTTTGTTTGGCTTGTTTAAATTTTGGGGATTATTTTTATTAAGAAAAGCTTTGAAATTTCTTGAATAGAGTTTGGGCCAAAACCCTAGCCGACCTAGCCCATTTTTTCACGCTGGCCTAGTCCATCTCCGCTTGTAACCGAACTAACACGCAACCCTAGAATCTCAACTGTTGTATCTTAATCGCACGATTGAGATTAGCCCACCGAGCCCGCGCCGCGTCAACCATCCGATGCTGACACGTATACGGTGAGGATTGTGTCGTCTTCACCGTGTCCATCCCATACTTTGCTCCGCTGCTGGCGCCAATTTTGCCACGGTTTCCATGCTCGACACGGAAGCCGAGGGGTTATTTAAGGCCACCGACCCCCACATTGAATTCCTCACCCTGTGTCGCACCTTTTTCCTAGAAACTCGTCACCCAAAGCGCTACCATTTTGCCAGTATTGCTCGCCAAAGTAGATTTGTTCACCGTCGTTGGTTTCATGAGTTTTCGCCATCATTGAGGGTGCTTTGACGGAACCATCTTCATATTCGAGTTCCCCGCAAAGAGATCTCCCAGATTCGTTGTTTTTCATTGTTGAAGTGTAGCCGATGCGCCATATCCATGGCCATCGTCTCCAACTCCGGTAAAATTGAGTCATCACAAAGCCACAAGATGAAACCCTTATGTCGGTTCACTAACGTTAGCTATGTAACGTCAGTCAAGCTACGTTAGCAGAGCTTGGTCCCCTACATCAGTGCCTCTGTGGCCATCGACCAAGTCCATCATGAACTCAGGTCATCTCTTGAACCTGGTCCATGGAACAAGGCCCACCTGTGAGTCAAATAGGATTTTTTTAGATTTATTTTTATTTTGGAAAATGAATTAATGCCGTTAGCATGACATCATTAATTGATTTTCTTTAGAAATTTAATTTGGCCGAAAACCATTATTGCCGTGATGTCAGCATAATGTCATTAATCAAATTTCTAGTAGAAAAATAATTGATAAAATTAGTATTTATTCTTTTTCTATATTTTCTTTTATTTCAATTTGTGAGAGTCCGTTCTCCCTCATACTAGTTCCGATTGAGGCGATTCAAATTTCTAAAAAATTTAAATTCAAGCTCTCTATTTTGGTGAATTTTATTTTATTTTTAGTGATTGTTTGCTCTCTATTTTGTATTTATTTCTTGTTTATTTCTCATTTCGCGCAGTCGTTGAAGTGCCCGATGCATAAGAGAGCGAGGAGTTAACTCAAACCCAAGGTCCAGACCAAGAGCATGAAATTTTCCAAGACAAGTTGTGCTTTGATCATATTGAACCCATGTTAGAAAATTTATATTATTTTAAATTATAGCATACTAGTTCAGTGTATAATGTTTTCCATTTAATTTGGGATTAGATAAACCTAATTGAATTATACCAACCTTGTTATCTGTATGACATGATCATTAATTTGTCACCCTAAGATGGTTATTTATTAGTTGGATGCTAATAGACGCCAACGTGGGTTGGTTAGAACGTGGTTAGTGTACTTAGCTATGCAACAGTTGTTGATATCATTTTATAATTGAAAATTCAATTTAACTGATAGAATATGGAACATATTTATGAAACGGTGTGTCATGTATTGTCGCACAGTTGTTGAGGGCATGTGTTCCATTAATCAACTGGGGTGGTAAATGATTTAGACTAAGGCAAGTAACAAGAGGCTATATGCCATGATGGGTTTGTGTGACATTTGGGGGCTATGTGCTATTTGGTACATGCGTGAATGTGAGGGGCTATGTGGAATTTTTTAATGAGTGATTGGAAGTCTTGCCTCGGTCAATTAAGGACTTAACCTTGCAAACCTTTGAAGTAAACCAAAAATGCAACCACATGTCTGAAATGGAACAGACCTAAGTAAGTTATCCAAACTGAGTGTGCAGTGGCCTCACATCTCTCCAACGATATGTCCATCATATTCTTCTACTTTGAGCGAGGGAAGAGATAGTGAGTTCAGACCTATCTGGAGGGTCAGTGTTATGGCGGAGTTTCTGAAAGTTTTTTCTATGATCTTCTTAGTCGCACGTTGATGGGTACACGTAATGATCGATATTATAAGAGAACCTTTGTAGAGTGTCAAACCTATTTGAATAGCCATGCCCACGGTATTGGACAAGCTCGGGAATTACAGTCAAGGGTTAGATTCTGTGAATAAAACTTGGGATGGGAGGTTGTATTTGAATGGAAGTAATAGAATTAATTTAGCATTATGTGCCAGTTATCTTGGAGAAATAACTGAGAAATTTACTTTTATTATTACTTGTTTTACCGTCATTTCAATCTATTTATAGTATTCATTTGTAAATGCTGCTTTATTGCAAAATAACCAAGTCAGCCATTCAATTGGAATAAGCCTTGTATATAGTTATAATAGACTTGCATTCTGTGCACAACTTGTTGAGTGTTTTATGTACTCACCCTTTCAACCACTAAATCATCTGTTGAAGAAAAGTCCACACCAACCCTGGAGGAGGCAAATTTCTATGGTGCGAACCTTGTCTGTTGCTTGTGGCAAATTGAGGAGTTTTCTATGAACTGTCTATTTCACTCCAGTTTAATTAATTCTTAGCCTAAGCCATGTGTGGTGTATTTATGTAAGTAGACCATAAGGTCAACCAACTGTCTTTTATCTAATTAATAGTCTTTATTATGTTTCGGCTACAAATGATTGTGATATATTATCTATGTTACCACTGTGTACACTAGCGTGATCCTGGACTAGTACGATATACACAGAAAGTCCAGATTTGCATATTCAGGTCCCGACAATAGTGCAGCTCCATCCAAATAACAATAGGTCTAGTGTCAAGACTTTACTCAGATACATTTAAGGTACTCAAGATCTTGGCTTAATTTACTGGAAGGACCAAGACTTGACAATGGTGGGATATACGAATCCTGTCCATCTGTCTGATTCCCATTGTGCCAAATCTCAAACTATGTTTGTATTTCTTTGCAGTGGTATAGCCTTTTCTTAGCTATCTTGTAAGCAGACCTTGGTAGCTACTTCTACTAACCACTCAAAGATTATAGTATTATATGAATCCTCACGTGAATATGTTTAACTGAGACGTGTGATTAGCCATATCCAGAAATCATGTGGCATTAACACCATCGATACCCCCATAATTATCTATGAAGATAATACTGCTTGTATTGCACAAATACAAATGGGTTATGTTAAAAGTAATATCACGAAGCATATTGCCTATGAACTTTTCTTTCCCCATGAAATCCACAAGAATGGTGACATAAAGATCCTGCAAACTAGGTTGTACAAAAGTCTAGCAGATATATTCACTAAATCTTTACCAACATCTAGTTTTCAAAGATGTGTTTGTGGTATTGGAATGAGACGACTTAGAGATATGCATAGTTCAGGGGGACTAAATCCCTTAACTATGACTCTTAACATGATCTTAAAGATATTAGTTTAATCCAGAAGATTATAAGTTATACTCTTTTTCCTGTAGTGAGTTTTTTTGAAGTTTTCTCACATGAAGACTTTTAATGATGCATCAAGTATAACATAATGCGCGAGCACAATATACTCTTTTCCTATCTTTTTTCCAATGGGTTTCTGGGAGGAATTTTTGACGAGACCTATGTATTACACGTTATTTTTCCCGGTGGGAGTGTTGAGATATAGTAGGACTCTTCGTCCTGATTGTTCAAATATTATATAATTTTATCTCTATGAATGAATTCGAATCTCTCTAATGTGTCTTCTCCTATAAATATGACATCCTATTATAAAAAAATAAATTTAATAAAAAAAATAGTTTTATCTCTTTATATTTTATATGCTCTTTATAATTATTCTAATTATTAGATCGATGCATTCTATTTAATCGACTAGGGTTGTTATGTTTCATAATAATATAATAGGTACTATTGCCTCCTCCGTGCTATTCATGCATCAAAGTAAACAATGCTACACCGGATCAGCTACAGAAAAATGTCAACAAGGAGCTTTTAATTGACAAGAAAGCAAAGGAATGGTTCCCAGGTGACATGACATGCCACACGGAATATGATTCTTGATATTTGGTCCAATGTCGATCGCGTTGTCAGAATGCGGCTCGATATTAAGGTTTGACACAAAAAGTCCTGTAGTATATTCCGTTTGATTACAGTAGAGTATCTTTACTAGTTTACTAGTTTAAAAGAAATCGTGGTGGTCCATTTATCTCTCCTACTTCATTTTTTTCTTTTTTTATATTCCTAAAAAATCTATGAAAAAATAGAAAAAATAATATATCAACAAATAAATACTACCTTCCTAAATATTCTCTAACAGAAAAATAGTATACCAACAAATAAATTTTACCTCTCTAAAAATTCTCTAACAAAAAAATATAAAAAAATAGCGAAGGGACGCATGACGAAGCGACACGTAGGGAACGCAAATGTGAAGCCGAGGGTATGTTCTAGGCTTGTCAATCTCATCGATGTCAACTCGACGTGACAGGGTAATATAAATTTCTTATATCCGCAACAAAACACGGTTATCCAGCTAATTGATTTAGACAACGATATGATCTTCAAAAACTGTAAATTTTAAAGCGACGTCCAACTAAAAGCACCATATTCCAGAAACACGGCCACATACATGGTTCTTCAATAGTGCATTTTACACACGATACCGACCCATGAGTTTCAAGCAACACAGCATGTGTTAAGAAAAATTGTTCTATACGGATAGGACCGCTCGTTTCAGAGGCCCTGGCCTTAACGCAGTTGTGCCTGCCAACCATTCATTACTATACTAGTACTGTTCTCTTTGAATACAAATGCATGCCATTTTAGAGATAGGTATCATTAAACTTTCAAAAACTTTAACTATTAATATATTTTTAAAATTTTAAACTGGCTACATAAAAATTATGTGTAGATCTATTTTGAAAAGTGCTTTCATAATATTATAATTCTATTACTCCTAGGTTTTAAAAATATAATATAATTGAAATTAGCAATTAAAGTTGTGCATGCCCTTTGTGTTTGAATATATATCATTATAGGTTCTTGCAAATTCATAAAGACACATCTATAAAAGACTGCATTAACCCTTTTCGTTATATCTTTGCATAATATGTCTTAGTCTAGTTCATAGTAGTAAATGATAGAAATATTAAAGAGTAAGGGTATAAAAGGAAAAATAGTAAAATATCACATCAAAATTGTAGAATGGCATGTATTCATGAACAAAATTTAAAAGCTAGAATGGTATGTATTTGAGAACAAAGGAAGTATTAAAGACTGTATCGATGTCCAAAACAATATGTATTGATAACCGAGTACCATTGATGCATGGAGATACAGAATTGGGCAGCAACTGCTGATGCACAATACATGCAGCACAGCACATTCAGCAGTAGATCAGCAGGATAGATCCTTTTCTGGAGCCTAAACATTCTACATCTCTGCCTTGGACAGAGGATAGTTGTTGAGAAATTTTACAGTATATTATACTGGTCATTTATAGTGGGTCATAAAATTAAATCTAACCGTTGATTTATTAAGAGTATTTTTACTACTCTACTACTAGATGAAGTATAAATAAATTCTAGTTAATCCGATCCATTGGATTGAAAATAATGAACGGTTCATATTGAATCTAGTGTACTGTAAAAGAGCTCTAGTTGTTGGCTTTCCCCCCTCTATCCTATTTGTTTTGCAACTTTAGTCTCAGTCTAAACAAAATTGTAAATCTAACTCTCTTCTCGACAACTGAAGGATCAAAAGATGATACACGTCACCGACTATGGTATAGGACCGACTGCAACAAGTTCATCTGCCGCAGTATAAGAGCATGACAGGTCTACCATGGTTGGAAAGTGTGGTACATACTTAACTAATCGAAAAGAATTATTGTAACACCCCGGCATTTACTATGCCTGAATGCTACCAAACAAAAGCTAAACAACATCTAAATACCATAATTAAACATAAATTCCAGCAAATGCGCACATGCTAAAAACCGAGATTTTGGCAGCATCTCCTTTGTTTTAACAAGAATTGAAGCAACAACAATATTAACATGTCAATGTGGCATAACGAACGATATCAATAACATGATCAAACGGAAAAACAGCCACCATACCACTAAGGATATAAATTATATCCATCACATGACAAATATGGACTAATCAATTACTCATAACGACCAACGAATCATCGAAACCATAGTTTAGTTCAATGAATTAACCATAACCATAAGCGAAGGAACATGTCATTGTTTAAATGTGTGATGCTAAGTGATGACGTGTGACTAGCTCCCTTTCCCGCATGTCGGATTCATGGTACCTAAAAGAAAACAACATAAACACAAGCGTGAGTTCATCACTCAGCAAGTATATTGCAATGGTACAAACATAAACAATTACATAGCAATAATATCTCACATCATGTAAACCATCTCATTCATGGTCACATATTATCATCATCATCAATATGTATGAAGTGCAATGCGATGATCATGTCTCCTTGGAAAATCATACCGGTATGGTTGAGTACACACCTGTCGGTGTGCACCCTCTCCCCCCTTCCATCCCAAAGATGGAGGGTGCCTACTCCTCGCTTCCGTTCACCGCGGTGAATGGAATCACGATGTAGGACTTACTCATTGGCTCTCCGGATTAATCATAACTTTCTCACCGACCTTCCCGGACTAGTTATGACTTTCTCACCGCCCGGGCCATGTAATCATGCCATGTATGCAAATATGCCACATCATAATAAACTTGTACTTTTAACACATGGCATCATAGCATACTCATCATATCATAGGAAATCATTAAAGCATGGCAAGTGATCATGTTATATAATCAAGTTCATCTAGTCTCAACTAGAAATCCTACAAACCGCTATCCATTACAATACACTTGCCTCAACCACAAGCAACGGATTGGCGGGAAGTAGAAGGCACTCCCGGGGTCGCACCACCTGCACATAGGTACCACACACTCGCAATCATGTCCACAAAACAGTACGCAAACCCTCATCTACCCCGACATTGCCAACTACTCGCAAAAACCCAAAAACAGCGATTCTGTCCCGTCGGGACAGCAGCCTTCCAAAAGGCATAACTCGGGTTCTAAGACTCCAAATCAATTAAAAGAGTACATCCTCGCGTAGCTTAGGAAATTTCCCAACTTTTCCTAGGTATATGGAAAGACTGATTCGGACTCTAAAGTTTTTTAATCTACAAAATACCGTCATCTGTTCCAATCACGTCACAGATTTTAACACGCTCGGTAAAACAGTCATAACTTTCAAACGGCTGATCGGATTTGGACGTTCTTTATATACACGGAAAGATAATGAAATTATCTACAACTTCTTCAACATCCGTACGACCAGATTAGGATTCTAAATTGGCGAAAAACCGAACCCTAGGTAGACTGCTCATGCTGTCCGAAACAGAAAACGTTACCAACTCAAGAATCCATCTAATCTATTCAAATCCAGCACCACCAATTGATCTAAAAACTTGATAAACATCCTTAGAACAGTACCTAGACCAACCCCAAGGATTCCCATGGCCATACCTTTGCCCAACGCACGAAAACTGAACGGATCTCCTCCCGGTTCGCTCCTCGCTCCTTGCTCCTCGCTCCAATGGATGGATCCTCGAGGTGCAGGGGGTGGGGAGGCCACCCTAGGGCAGCAAGGGGGTGGAGGAGAGGTGGTGGAGAGGTGGAGAGGCAAGGGGCAAAGGGGGTGGGGGTGCACGGCCAAGGAGGAAGAGGGGAAGGTGGGGGTGGCGGCTAGGGCATGGAGGAGGGAGGTGGGGGCGCAGGGCAGGGGCAAGGGCAGCCCTTTTTACCAGCCCAAACTGGTCTCCTACTACTAAAAGGACTCAAACTCTCCCCCACCAAGGCCCACGACCCTTTCCCCTAGGCCCAAACTCCCCCGGAAAGGCCCAAAACCCCGGAAACGGCCCAGAAACGCGATTAAACCTCATAGCGTATTGTTTTAACCTTAATTCCACATTTTATAATGTTTTTGACCTTATCAAGCACACTAAATAAGGTTACGACACTCCGTGGTGTCACACTCTTCCCCCCTTCAACAGGATTCGACCTCGAATCTGAAAGACGCCAAAAACAACAACAAAGTCCCCAAGGGACAAAAGACTTCTCTGCAGCACACAACATTCGCACAACGACTCAAACCGGAACAAACGATAAGCGAGCTCCCAAAACCAACCCTTGTGTTGATTTAGCTCAACAGAGTGCAACCTCTCATGAATCCCTCTTCACCTCAATTCCCAAATAGACCACGAAAGAAGAACGGTCTCACACTCCTCCATCCATCCCTCATTGGCACTAACGTGCCCGATCCCTTTAATCGAAACTACTCTCCAGAAGGGAACGGTACCAACCTCTAGAACCCTCTTCATCTCCCACGCACAAACATGTTTTCACACCTCAACCTCGCTACTGTGGTTCACCATATTCAAAACGACGACGAACCAAGTGAGACAAATACTCCAAGACCACCAACTATTTGAACAAACGAGGTTAAGACCTTGCAAAGGATTGCTCTTTTACAAAAGACCAATACCCAACACTACCGCCTAAAGGAGAAGGCCCACCTTACACTCAGGGTCCTTAAACTCGCAAGAAAAAAGTAACAACCAAACAAAATCGCTACGGTTGACACAACCTCGTTCAACCTCGAATGAAAGGTCCAATACACTCTGAAAAGGAAAACAATTACTACCAACCACCAAGTGGTCCACTAATACTCTAATCAACCCTACCGAGGAACATCTCAACGACACAATTCTCCAAGAAGGTTTGCATTGAGTCAAACACAACCTTCCCCTCAATGGACCACGATAAAGAGCACAATCATTGAGTGAGCTCAACCATAAACATGAACCCAAGTGGCCCTCATCCCACAACCCCAAAGCGCTAAAACCACTTTTGGAAAGGATTCGACAACAACCAGAGAGTATTCATTTTAATTTCCTAAGCCAAAACGCAAAGGAAACACAAATCCCTTCACCACAACCAACACCAGAAATTATTCATTCTTTTCTTTTCATACTAGAAAGCAAGGGAAATCTCGTTTCATGACATGAATGCACATTCTTCAAGAGCACTCCGGATTAGTCATATCTCCATATATGACTTTCTCACCGACCTGGCTCAACGACTCTTTATCATTTAACATCTATACACGATGTCTTGTTTACTTTTCACCATTCATTCATCATATAACAACAATACCAAAAAGTCATTCACCAAAAGACTTCTCCCTCGGTATCACATGATTGAAATACACATAACACTGACGGTTGCGCTAAATCATAAAGACTATGACGGCAACATCGTTAACAACAAAACACCACATCGTGTGAAAACCCATCATCCATTTAAAACTAACCTTGCAAAACCTCGCAAAATCAAACTCAACCCTTTGGAACAGAACATCGACTCCAAAGTTAAACATCTGCACACACAACCGCCATAAATTTTATCAAAAGAGAGGGAAACTAAATCCCAAAAGAAAACTCTTCACCAACTAAATTCACTTATGAAACATTCATAAAAATCCAGACTTGTGAAACATCCGCACACCAGAACCATTTTCCAAATGACTCCAACTCTAGCCAAATAGAGTTACACATCAAGGGCTTAACTCAAAAGTTTCCAACGCAACCCTTCATGACCATCTACTTCCTTTTAAAATTAATTCCAAAGATAATTTAGTGCGAACGCGAAAGGGCGCGATCGACTCAAAAAAAAACTTTTGGGGTGTAAATCCATACTCATAGCACCAACTAAACACATTAGCCAAAACCAAATATTTGCTCCAATTTCTACGAGTTTTAGGAAAACTCTGAAACACAGCATATGGAACACCTTGACCGAAAACCCTTCAACCAAAAAGGCAAACAACCAAACCAGTCCAAAAGCTTTTGAACACAAGCTCAGCATAAATACAATCATCTCTAGTACTCCACTACGCTTTCCATTAAAGACTTCAATAATCACTATTTACTCCCTGAGAAGCCTGTAACACCCCGGCATTTAATATGCCCGAATGCTACCAAACATAAGCTAAACAACATCCAAATATCATATTTAACATAAAATTCCAGCAAAGGCGCATAGGCTAAAAACCGAGATTTCGGCAGCACCTCCTTTGTTTTATCATAAATTTAAGGAGCAACAACGATATAGCATTATATGGCAATAAGGGAAACATCTAAAACAGCAATAAATAGAGTCTTAACGACAATAAAAGACTAACATTTAGCACTTAAAGTTCCAAGTGTCAAACGAACAATAAAACTCTCATTAACCAAGCTAAGCCTTAATTTAATGACCATCACACGCAATTTATTATCAATCTAAAAGAATTGACTTGGGGAAACATTAAGGTGAAGCAACGTGTGGGCGTGTGTCTATTCCCTTTTCCCGCATGCCGTTCTCATGGTACCTAAAACAATAAGGAAAAAAAACACAAGCGTGAGTTCGAAACTCAGCAAGCATATTGCAATGGACAACAAGAACAACAATATGGCAATAGCATCTCCCTTCATGTAAATCATCTTATTCATAAACACTTAACATTGTCATCATCAATATGTATGAGATGTAATGCAATGCTCATGTCTCCTTAGAAACTCATACCGGTATGGTTGAGTACACACCCGTCGGTGTGCACCCTTTTCCCCCCTTCCATCCCGAAGATGGAGGGTGCCTACTCATCGCTTCCATTCACCACGTGGATGGAATCACGATGTAGGTCTTACTCAATGGCGTTCCGGACTAGTCATAACTTTCTCACCGACCTTGCCGGACTAGTTATGACTTTCTCACCGCCCTCGCCCTATCTCATGTCATGCATGCAACTATGCCAATTATCATATTTCACATGTACATAAACATATGGCATCTCATCATGACAAATATTAACACATGGCATCGAATCATGATAATCATACTCAATATATCATTGGAAAACAGCAAGCATGGCAAGTGATCATAGCAAGTATTCAATCTTTCATCTAATCTCCACAAGCAACCTACAATTCCGCTATTCATTACAACACACTTGCCTCAACCGTGGGCGATGGGATTGTGGGAAGTAGAGGGCACCCCCGGGGTCACACCACCTGCACAACGGCATCACATACTCTCAATAATGCCCACAAAACAGTACACAAATCCCCATCTCACCCGACATTGCCCGCTACTCGCAAAACCTAAAACAGAGGTTCTGTCCCGGCGGGACAGCAGCCTTGCAAAGGCCATAACTTGAGTTCTGGGACTCCAAATCGATTAAACGAGTACACCATTGTGAAGCTTAGGAAATTTCCTACCTTTTTCTAGTTATACGGAAAGACTGATTCGGACTCTAAAATTGTTTAATCTACAGATTACTACGATCTGTTCTAATTGCGTCACAGATTTTAACACGCTTGGTAAAACGGCCATAACTTTCAAACGGCTGATCGGATTTTAACGTGCTTTATGTCCACGGAAACATAATTAAATTATCTACAACTTCTTTTAAGTCCGTACGGACAGATTCGGATTCTAAATCGAGGAAAACTCAAACCCTATCCCGACTGCTCAATCTGCCCGAAAACAGAAACGTGGCAACGTCTAGATCTAACCCAAAGAACTCCAACCCAGCACCACCAATTGATCTAAAAACTTCATAAACACCCTAAGAACAGTACCTAGATCAAACCCAAGGATCCCCATGATCATACCTTTGCCCAACGAACGAATCTCCAATAGATCTCCTCGCGGATCGCTCCTCGCTCCTCGCTCCAACGGATGGATCCATAAGGTGCAGAGGTGTGGAGACCACCCTAGGGCAGCAAGGGGTGGAGGAGAGGTGGTGGAGAGGTGGGGCAATGGAGGAGAGCAAGGGGGAGGCGCAAGGCTCAAAGGGAAGGGGCGGCTAGGGCTTAGCAAGTGGGGGGGAGGTGAGGGGGCGCACCAAGGCCTCAAGGGGCGCAAAGGCAGCAGGGTGGACGCCCCAAAGGGGCAGGGAAACCCCTTTTACCAGCCCCCACACCCAATTCTAGTCCGTTACGGAGACCTAATCCATCCCACCAAAGCCCACCAAGGCCCAAAACTCCCCCGGGAAGGCCCAAAACCCCGAAAACGGCCCGGAAACGGCCCGGAAAAGCTATTAACCTCTATAACCTATAGTTTTAACCTTAATTCCACATTTCATACTGTTTTTAACCATATCAAGCACGTAAAATAAAGTTATGACACTTCGTGGTGTCACAAAGCCCCAACACAAATAAACCAAAAGTTTCACAACAAATTCTTCCTTTAGTTACCATTCCTAACACTTTTAATTAGGGTTTACGATGCTTATCAAAAAGGCACGCAACCAATACTATATCGACATGATCCCCACGGATCATCATATCATAATACATCTTATTCTACATTTGAAATATAGTACTTCAACAAATCTTTCAGCAAGATCAACATATAAATTTCATACCTCCTATATACTCACGTCTCGACAACCGAACCTTATTCAGTTAAACAATGGCTTCAACATGTAAATATTATCTCCACAGGGAAGAATTCGTAAGTGAGACTCTAAGTTATACTTTCATTAAGGATAAGATCATTTATCATATTAATTATCCAAAGCTCACTCCATCGCAACATGTTAAAATTTTCCTCCATTTTAACCATGGTTTTCCAACGAGTAATCTAAACAGTTACCGCCACTACTTAGTCATCAATAACAACAAAAGGGCATAATCATCAACCAACAACATTACTTTTAGCTACCCTATACAAAGGTGATAACAAAATTACCACCACACAACATACTCCCACTATTTAAAATAGATTGAATACTAGCATTAACACTGCCTTTAACAACATCATTAGCAATAAGTCTTATGTATTCTCAATTGATATCAATACTAGCATTGTAGAGACACAACTGCATACTTCCAAATATATTAGTAGTTTGCAACAACGTAAATAGCAACTCTAATCAACTTCCAAATTAAAGTCACTAGGCAACACGATTAAATTTCTCTATTAATCCATTAGATTAGAGCATCTTTAAACAACCAGCAAAGTTTCTTTAACAATAACAACAGTCTACATCATCTTAATGTTTCAACTATGCATCAGGGTTTAAAACTTTAAACATAATCGGGGGTCATAAGCATTTTTTTTATAACAAAGCAACAGATTCTAAGCATATACATTAACACATTTAATCATTTTCGCGAAGAGCAAACTACAACACTAGTAGTCTATTTAATTTCAAGCTAGAGGTGACAACTGCATTGAATCATTTCAACTCACAATTTAACTTAACAATAAGTCATCCCATAAACCACATTGGTACATGCTACATAACATGCTAAACAACAATTCTTACTAGGGACAAACGATTTCAGTCAAAAGACTACTTTCTTTGTTTGCAGCATTTTAGTTTTAAAGCTCATCCCAAAATTCGTAAGGAAACTTGACTCTCAAAATTGCAATGAGACAAACCCAAACTTGGTCATGCAAAAGGAACTCTCCAAAACACTTTTCAATCTCAAAGGCTCCCATAGAGGAAAATGGTTGAAAGACAATTTTCTTAAAAAGGGAACCAAGCGATTTAGTAATCCTTTTCAAATAAAACCTTAACACCAAACCCTAAACTTTCACGAAACAAGAAGGGTTTTCAAAGATGATTTCTCAAACCAGAAAAATGACGAAATCAAACACCACTTACTCCTACAAAGCAACATAACTTCAGCCCTAACAACCAGGTCTGGCATAGCACCTCAATAACTCCTTTAACCTCGGAGAAAGACAAACACATAAATAAATTGAATGCTTCTTCCCCATAAAGCAATTAACAAACTAAACATCAAAACTGGAATGGCGCCCAAAAGAAGCGCAACACTAGACTCCTCTTCTTCGTCTTCAACCAAGGAAGACAAAACCACACACCGCATACGGAACTATCCGCGAAAAACCAATACCAAACACTTTTCTTTAGGTTTCCATCAACTAAAACCAAGAAAACCAACCAAGACCGACCAGAGAACGATAAAGAACCTCCGAAGGAAAATCCACCACCAAACTCTTCTATTTGACTCCAGTCAACTACCCGTTCTACGACAGAAAGCGTAAACACTCTTCTCCTACAAGGGTTAATAGTTCTTCGGTGATGGCGCTAACTGGCCATACCGTCAAACCTCACCCTTACTATGAACCAAAAGAGGTGATCGAAACCCTTCGGCACCACAACCCCACTTTATCACCACAACAAGCACAATTCAATCATTTATCTCATAGACATAGCAACATACTATATCAAATATAGCATTTAGCAACAAGGCTTAAATACAACATTTAAGCGTAAACAACGATACCCATACCCTTCCTACTGTGCATCCATGTGTGTCAAATTTTAGATTAGTTATACCACTTTTGCAAGTTTTAATGTTGCTATCCTATGACAAAATTTTAGTAAAAACCTAAGCCATGTTTCTAAGTTATTCCACATCACATTTTAGTTGTACCCTATAGCATGACACTAAAAATACACATTCTAAGGACCTACAGCCCGCTCTGATACCAACTGTAACACCCCAGCATTTACTATGCCTGAATGCTACCAAACAAAAGCTAAACAACATCTAAATACCATAAATAAACCTAAATTCCAGCAAATGCGCAGATGCTAAAAACCGAGATTTCGGCAGCATCTCCTTTGTTTTAACATGAATTGAAGCAACAACAATATTAACATGTCAATGTGCCATAACGAACGATAGCAATAACATGATCAAATGGAAAAACAGCCACCATACCACTAAGGATATAAATTCTATCCATCACATGACAAATATGGACTAATCAATTACTCGAAACGACCAACGAATCATCGAAACCATAGTTTAGTTCAATGAATTAACCATAACCATAAGGGAAGGAACATGTCATTGTTTAAATGTGTGATGCTAAGTGATGACGTGTGACTAGCTCCCTTTCCCGCATGTCGGATTCATGGTACCTAAAAGAAAACAACATAAACACAAGCGTGAGTTCATCACTCAGCAAGTATATTGCAATGGTACAAACATAAACAATTACATAGCAATAATATCTCACATCATGTAAACCATCTCATTCATGGTCACATATTATCATCATCATCAATATGTATGAAGTGCAATGCGATGCTCATGAATCCTTGGAAACTCATACCGGTATGGTTGAGTACACACCCGTCGGTGTGCACCCTCTCCCCCCTTCCATCCCGAAGATGGAGGGTGCCTACTCCTCGCTTCCGTTCACCGCGGTGAATGGAATCACGATGTAGGACTTACTCATTGGTTCTCTGAATTAGTCATAACTTTCTCACCGACCTTCCCGGACTAGTTATGACTTTCTCACCGCCTGGGCCATGTAATCATGCCATGTATGCGAATATGCCACATCATAATAAACTTGTACTTTTAACACATGGCATCATAGCATACTCATCATATCATAGGAAATCATTAAAGCATGGCAAGTGATCATGTCATATAATCAAGTTCATCTAGTCTCAACTAGAAATCCTACAAACCGCTATCCATTACAATACACTTGCCTCAACCACAAGCAACAGATTGGTGGGAAGTAGAAGGCACTCCCGGGGTCACACCACCTGCACATAGGTACCACACACTCACAATCATGTCCACAAAATAGTACGCAAACCCTCATCTACCCCGACATTGCCAACTACTCGCAAAACCCCAAAAACAGCGGTTCTGTCCCGTCGGGACAACAGCCTTCCAAAAGGCATAACTCGGGTTCTAAGACTCCAAATCAATTAAACGAGTACATTCTCGCATAGCTTAGGAAATTTCCCAACTTTTTCTAGGTATATGGAAAGACTTATTCGGACACTAAAGTTGTTTAATCTACAAAATACCGTGATCTGTTTCAATCACGTCACAGATTTTAACACGCTTAGTAAAACAGTCATAACTTTCAAACGGCTGATCGGATTTGGACGTTCTTTATATCCACGGAAAGATAATGAAATTATCTACAACTTCTTCAACATCCGTACGACCAGATTCGGATTTTAAATTGGCGAAAAACCGAACCCTAGGTCGACTGCTCATGCTGTCCGAAACAGAGAACGTGACCAACTCAAGAATCCATCTAATCTAATCAAATCCAGCACCACCAATTGATCTAAAAACTTGATAAACATCCTTAGAACAGTACCTAGACCAACCCCAAGGATTCCCATGGCCATACCTTTGCCCAACGCACGAAAACTGAACGGATCTCCTCCCGGTTCGCTCCTCGCTCCTCGCTCCACGCTCCTCGCTCCTCGCTCCTTGCTCCTTGCTCCTCGCTCCAATGGATGGATCCTCGAGGTGCAGGGGGTGGGGAGGCCACCCTAGGGTAGCAAGGGGGTGGAGGAGAGGTGGTGGAGAGGTGGAGAGGCAAGGGGCAAAGGGGGTGGGGGCGCACGGCCAAGGAGGAAGAGGGGAAGGTGGGGGTGGCGGCTAGGGCATGGAGGAGGGAGGTGGGGACGCAGGGCAGGGGCAGGGGCAGCCCTTTTTACCAGCCCAAACTGGTCTCCTACTCCTAAAAGGACTCAAACTCTCCCCCACCAAGGCCCACGACCCTTTCCCCTAGGCCCAAACTCCCCTAGAAAGGCCCAAAACCCCGGAAACGGCCCGAAAACGCGATTAAACCTCATAGCGTATGGTTTTAACCTTAATTCCACATTTTATAATGTTTTTGACCTTATCAAGCACACTAAATGAGGTTACGACACTCCGTGGTGTCACAATTATATTTATAATTTTCTTTAGACGAGAGTTGAACTTGATAAAAAGGGCGAGAAAAAAATTGGTTATGTTATGATATAGATAGAATCCCTGTCCTAGTATGGAAGGACTCTATCCATTGGTGGATGAATCCGAATTGATCTCTAGGGTTTTTTCTTCTATATATTGGGCATTGCCTTGTACAGAAAAATCAATCTAATAAAGAGAGAGCTTTTCCCCTTACATTGTGTGTGCTTCTACTTTTGTTCAAGTGTTTCTGTGGGCGTGCTGACGATTGGAGTAGGTGAATGATTACATTTTATAACACATTATCATCACGAAGCTCTACAAGGCTAAAGCCAGCGTCACCACACCCGGCCACCTCGTTGGCCTCACTGCACCAATGTAATATTCCAAATAAGTTTTGAGCCGCTTTGTGCTATTTTTGGGATGTTTTGTCATTGGGGGGCTGTCCTTGGGCTGCCAGTGGCCCATTTTGGCCCAAGTGGAGGGGGGGCTCTTCCCTAACCCTAGTCCACCCCTCCCCTCCCTTTCCAGCCGCACCCTCCCTCTCCTCTCTTCCCCAAGTAGCAGCTACCTCCTCTTCTTCGTTGAGCTCTCCTCCCATGGCTGCTCCCCAGCGCGAGCTCTCCTCATGGTGCCTCCCTCCTCCCTCCTAGCTTCCTCCCAACCAAAGAAGGTAATCCTAGTGGTGTTGGCTACTGTTTTAGAGGGGTATTGATCTTTCATGCAGGTTTTAGAGGGGTCTTGTTAGGGTTGTTTGATGTAATATCCCAAATTTTGCTTTTATTTAATTTATTGGTTTAATTGAATTTTTGGAATTTTCTTGAATTTATTTGGATTTAATTTGAATTAGAGCATGTACAATGAGTTGATATCAGTTGTCTATAAGAGCTGGCATATCATCTATTTGCTGATGTAGATGAAAGAGAAAGAATTTGTCTATACATGTGTAGTCGACTGTAGCACGAAAACCAATAAAGAAAATAATTATTTGTACCATTGTATAGTTGTCTTTAAGATTGTCTATAGGTGACATGGCAACTTGCTATAAACAACAGCTGTCTATAGCATTGTACATGCCCTTAAGCCCTTTATTGAATTCTTTAAATATTTGAAAATTTCATATAAAGTTTTGTTGAACATATTTTATTGGAGTCCAAAATGTCTCAAAGTATTTTTTTAGAATTTTTCTGGAATTTTCCTAACCATTTTACTATTTTTTCTTGAATTAATTGAATTACTGGAGGTATTTTAAATAATAAAAACAAAAGGAAAATAAAAAAATCTAAACGGGTCTGAACCCGTTGGACCCGACCCGAATCCTAACCCTAACGCTGCAACTGTTGGAGTTCACACCGTGCCACATCTTGGTGAATCCGGAGGCGTTGATCGCAGAGCGCGTGGACGATCGGGATGGCGCCACGTCACCTATGCCGTATACTCATCGGACTTTGCTAACATGGAACCACCGCCGCGGAATTCGGGTTGTTCACGCACGTTGAGACTGGTATTTAATGCATGGACTCGCGCACTGTGTCCGCCGTTTCATCCTTCGCGTTTAGCCCTAGGTCGCATCGCCAAATCCACCGCCACGCGCCAGCAATTGCTCGCCGAAGTTCGCGAAGAAGCCACCGTGGGTTTCCTTCTTCTCCACCGCCATCCGTCGTCCGCTGGGGACTCCGCGCCCAGTTTTGGAATCCTCGCAGCAGGGCGCATCGGAGCCACCACCTCACCTCGCCAGGAACACGCAGAAGCACCATGCTACGTGTCGTCGTCTCCATCTTTGGTGACCTGCAATGTTAGACCTCGCCAATAACTGCTCGAAGAACGTCGACCATCGGATCTTGATTCGAAGGACCAGGTATTGCCACGTACGTGTACCCATTCCCAAACTAGATTGGATCTGGACCATTAGATCTAGATGAAGCGGTTGCGATCAAGCCACATAGATGCATCTCGAAGCCGTGGATTAGGATCAATCTGGAACGTTAGATCTTAGATGGGTGACCTAGATTTAGCCACTTAGGGCACGTGATGGCTCTCCACGTGTCCCTGTAACACGGTTAGCTGCGGTGGATCTTAGCCGTAGGTTTTGGTTTGGATGGTTTAGATTGCATCACGTAGTTCAGTTAGATCAAATCGTAACCATTTGATCGGATTCGTACGGTGTGGATTGAGACGCGTGTTTGCCGCCGGGACTAGCCACGTAGTCCTGTGTTTGCGTGAGTTTAGATGCGATCCGGGCCGTCCGATTTCGATCGTGGACGTTTTTGAACTTTGTGTTTTTGTTGTGAGTGAACCAGCTGTAAAATGTAATCCTCCGATTTGATGGATCGATGGTCAAGATGCTCGAGATCTACCGTACACCCAAAATATTTCTTTTTCAAAGTTACACAAATATTAAAAGGGTAAATAAAAGGTAGATAGTGATTACTTATTTCTTTATTTATTTTAAAATTTATATAATTTGTATTGAAAGAAAAAATATAGAAACACTGCTAGTATTTGATACAGCGGTGTTCTCTGTGGCACCAAAAGCCATGCATGCATGAGTGGCTCAATTAACTGAACTATAGTACACTAACCCTCCTATCACGCTCCAATTACCGGGAGTTGCATGCGCTAGCTGCTACCGGCAGGCAGAGGCGACCAAGCTATCCTTTCCACGCAGCAAGAACAAGAGGGGAGATGGGGGCAGTCAAAATCCGAATTAATCAGCTCTTGCGATGACTCCCTGACAGGTCAATTTTCCAGAGTTTGTCTTTTGCAGCATCCCAATGAGAAAGGGAAAGGCCAAAGAAGATCGAAAAAAGGGAAAATTGGGGAAAAGCAAAGTGGGGAACACAAGGCCGGCATCACGGCGGCCATGGAATGCACCGTCATGCTAGCTCCTTCAGTCACATGACCGCATGCATGCAGGTAGGTAGGCAAGGTAAGATTAAAGGACCTCGGTGCCTAGTAGCTGTACTACTAACTCCATTGATCAAATGTCTAAAAAAAACTCCATTGATCAAAGGAAAAGCTAGCTCCTCATGCATGCTTGTGACTTTAGTTTTGTTAGCTAGGGTTATTATCCACCGTCGAGGAGGCTCGAACCTGTATAAACACTCCGTACCTATAGCGTTGTCTCGGCCTTTGTAGCTTCTTCTTTTTCTCATAGGTCGACTCTCAAATCGTTGATAAAATGTATAGATAGGTGGGCTACTTAGAAATAACACATGCAAGTAGATTTGTCTTACTGCATCGATTTACAACATTACACTTTTTGTAGATTTGTCTTACTGCTTTGATTTACAACATTACACTTTTTGCAGCCTTTACTAATGCATAAACTCATTAATATTATTGTGATAATTGGTGTCCAATTGCCAAATTATGTCCATCTTGTTATATAAGCCTCTTTCAAGATCCTGATATGTGTGGACACTTTACCTAAAGAAGATTCATTAGGGGTAGCCGGCCCACGAGACCTATTAGCATAGTTTGGTCTCATATTGTTTATTCTATTGAGAAGGCACCTCACCTCTGATTATGTAAGGAGAGGTAGGAATGCACATTGTACGCTGCCTACGAGCAACAAGATCGAAAAAAACACTAAACCATGACCCAATTTCAGGATAGTCCATCTATCGGCTAAAGGCCACCTTCAGCGATGAACTATCTGTCGAGGAGGGTCCCCACACTACCTTGAGTTGATAATAAATTCGCCTAAGCAAGACGCACCGAAGTGTCCCAAGACAACTTCGGCAAGACGTCGCACATCAGGTTCTCCACCCCGAACGAGGTCCGGGGACCAACCGTAGCAAGGCATGACAAATCGAGGATCCACCCTAGACAAGGTCTAGGCCAACCTCAGCAAAGCATGGCACATCAGGAGATTCAACTCGGACGAGGTCCGGGGACTAACCCCTAATGAGGTCTGAGGACCAACCTTGGAGAAGTGCGGCACAACGTGGGATCCACCAGGATGAGGTCTGAGGACCAACCTCGGGTGAGGTCTGGGGTAGCGATGCACCGAGACCCCATCGACTCCTGTGTAGAAGAAAGACCGACAACGTCACGAATCTCGGACGTGGTGGGACTTGCATGACACAATAGATGGAAGTACCCATCAACATGAGCTAAGATTTGAGGGGGTGATGTAACTTTGGGCACTCTCCTCTTCCCTCTATAAATATCGAGACCCCTACTCGGGTGTGGAATACTCAAGGCCTCATGTGTATATCGTACTAATCCTATAATCAGTAGCTAGTACACACACTCACAACATTATTATCACATCCATATACAACATGCCATAGATATTAAAAGTAGTGGTCTTACATACAAACGATTCATAGTATTTACAACAAAAGATGATGTTGGGCCAAATGTTCATAAGCAGAGTGCAGCGGCAAGTAGGAAAAATAAAACACATAGGTCAAGCGGTATATGCCTCAATCCAAAAACCACAGGCAACTGGATAGATCAAGCCTTAGAAAAGACCATCATCATATTCCCCGAAACCTACAAAAAAATATGAGTCATCAAGGGCAATATTTCCTTCCTCTGAGTATCAACAAGTAAGGGTGAGTACATTTGTACTCAGCAAGACTTGTAGTATATCGCAAATATAATTAAATGCATTGTTATCAACAGGAAGGCTCTATGCATACAAGCATAAAGCAAGGCTATGTTAAAGAATGGTTATCCTACCAGGTTTTCTAGTTTTGCAGAAGGCAAGATTTATTTGACAATAGCAAGTAGTAAATTGCAAACAAAATTTTAAAGTGCAGTTGTCAAATATGTAAATAACGAGTATATAACATAAAAATAAACAAATCACAATCCTTCATGATCGTGATCATTGATCCAATCCCAACCATACACTTAGCATAGCTTCTATATCATGGATACCTGCCATTTTCAAATTCAATTTTTTCAAAAAGATTCAAGTCTAACTTAGTGTTGGTGCACAAAGTCACTCATGACTACGAGCACGGATATTTTGAAAAAAAATATTACACTCTGTAGAGGTATACAACTTTACCCATAAGATATGATCAACTTAAACTGCCTACTCACACACTTCCATAGTTGTGCGGCTAAAAGATCATAACAAATTTGTTACATCATCTAAACCTAACTTTGCACCAGCCTAGTGGATGTTGAGCCACGCTATGGCGGCGAAAATTAAATTCTCATACACACAATAGCAATGATAGTACACATTGCCATAACCATTTCTCTCCACAGCAAGGCATGCACCATTGTATTGGCAATCTTTAACCCCAACACCTCGGTGAGGGAACCCCTTCGAGCAAACCTACCTAGAATGAATGTACTACTTCGGCCTTCCAATGTGTAAATCTAGACCTAGATAACGTAGTAAGTTATTGCCACTCCATAAATAGCACTTGTGGTTGCATGGTGATCTCAGATTATGCAACACCAAATTTGGTCTTTAATCGACCCAAGCGAGATCTCCCCTACACTAAGTGCAATTCCATCCCTCGCACTTCACAGACTATACCAATAACTTAACATCCTAAACATTTACCAAATAGGAAAAATAAAAATTTGAAATTTCAAAATAGAAGTGAATAAAAAAATAATTAGGATCAAAAAATTTATTTAAAATAATATTTTTCCTCTTTTTTCTGAAATTCTGGTCTTAAGAAAAGAACAAGCGCACTATTAAAATCCTTTTTTTGTAATTGAGCAAACTAAGAAAATAAAATTAAACATGATCATATGTTGAAATTAAACTCCACCTTTTTCTGAATTTTCTTGAATTTTTGTTTTTAATAAAATTATTTGTATTGAATTAGTAAAAAGGTAAAAGTAAAATCGTAAAATTAAAAGTTGCAACAAAAAATTTGGAAAAATAATATTAAAATAATGAAGACTCCTAGAAACACTTAATTGCAGTAAAAAAGTATTTTGAACTCATTAATTAAAGAAAAGGTGTTTAATCAATGTATTTTGACTACCAATAGTTTAAAGAAAGATTTTTATAAAATTTAACTAATTTATCTTTAGCACAAATTTTTACTACACACTGAATAGACCAATTTCTATCTCAAGTAAAATCTTAAAAAATTAATAAGTATATTTAATTCCATTTCCAAATTAAAATTGGAAAATTTGGAATTCTAAAATCTTGCTTAAAAGATTTATTAAAAAATAATTACTCAAGTTTTAATTTTTAAATTTTTATTAAATTTTAATTAAGATACTCTAATACTTTTCAAAAAGTTTAAAAAAATTAATAACTCAATTTAGACCCTCAAATAAATTATTTACAAAAAATAAAAGATTGAATGTCACTCTTGTCATAATTTCCTAAATTAATTTACAAGGAATTTTCACTCCAAATTTTATTGTGAGTATTAAACTTACCCAGAACATTAAGTAAAAAAAATTTTAAAAAAATCATTACATGATTTCATCCCTCAAATAAATACCCAAACGTGCTATCAGGATGACCCATTTGCATTTTGCTTCCTTATTTTGAGTGACATGTGGGCCCTCCCTAATAAACTAACCCACCGGCTAGCCACAACTCACCTTTCTCTTCTCTCTCTCTCTCTCTCTCTCTCTCTCTCTCTCTCTTAAGCCACTAACATGTTGGCCCTTGGACCCACATGTCAGCTTCACATTTGTCCTCACCTCACCCCTTCGCTCTTCTCTTTTCTCGGCCGAGAGCACTGCACCGGGCATCGCCTCTTCTTGCCGCCTTCCTCCACCTATACTGAAACAACCTTGTCCCACCTATAAAGATTATAGGCAACCCTCTCAATCTTCATGGTGGTAGTACTTGCGCCATTTTGCTCCTTGCCGGCCATCACTCCCCTACTGTAACACCCCGGCATTTAACATGCCCGAATGCTACCAAACATAAGCTAAACAACATCTAAATACCACATTTAAACATAAATTCCAGCAAAGGTACATATGCTAAAAACCGATATTTCGGCAGCATCTCCTTTGTTTTTCCATGAATTAACACAATATCAATATCATGGCAAGATATATCATAGCACACGACATCTAAAACATCAACATAAATGGATATATCATCAAATTATGCCAATAATACCACGCTCAACCACTTCATAAACTAAAACGAAGCAAATAAGGAATCACTAGGATGCTAAATTAAACCATACATTAAGTTTAAGGCACAACTCTTAATATCATGTCTCCAAGTGATTAATTATGGACTATGATGGTGGAGCTACGTGTAGAAGTGTAGCTAGACCCCTTTTTCCCGCATGCCGATCTCAAAGTACCTAAAAACAACATAAAACACAAGCGTGAGTTCGAAAACTCAGCAAGCATATTGTAATGGACAACAAGATCATTTACAAGACAATAATACCTTACATCACATATAACATCTCATACTTGAGCACATAACAACATCATCATTATTAAATATGTATTGCAATGCAATGCAATGCAATGTTATGCTCATATCTCCTTGGAAACTCATACCGGTATGGTTGAGTACACACCCGTCGGTGTGCACCCTTTTCCCCCCTTCCATCCCGAAGATGGAGGGTGCCTACTCCTCGCTTCCATTCACCACGTGGATGGAATCACGATGTAGGTCTTACTCAATGGCGTTCCGGACTAGTCATAACTTTCTCACCGACCTTGCCGGACTAGTTATGACTTTCTCACCGCCCTCGCCCTATCTCATGACATGCAAGCAACTATGCCAATTATCATATTTCACATGTACATAAACATATGACAACTCATCATGACAAATATAAACACATGGCATCGAACCATGATAATCATACTCAATATTTCATTGGAAAACAGCAAGCATGGCAAGTGAGCATAGCAAGTATTCAATCTTTCATCTAATCTCCACAAGCAACCTACGATTCCGCTATACATTACAACACACTTGCCTCAACCGCGGGTGACGGATTGGCGGGAAGTAGAGGGCACTCCCGGTGTCACACCACCTGCACATAGGCATCACACACTCACAATCATGCCCACAAAACATTACACAAACCCCCATCTAACCCGACATTGCCCACTACTCGCAAAACCTAAAAACAGAGGTTCTGTCCCGTCGGGATAGCAGCCTTGCAAAAGGCATAACTTGAGTTCTGGGACTCCGAATCAATTAAACGAGTACATCCTCGCGTAGCTTAGGAAATTTTCCAACTTTCTCTAGGTATATGGAAAGACTGATTCGGACTCTAAAGTCGTCTAATCTACAGATTACCGTGATCTGTTCCAATCGCGTCACAGATTTTAATACGATCGGTAAAACAGTCATAACTTTCAAACGGCTAGGCGGAATTTAACGTTATTTATATGCACAGAAAGATAATAAAATTATCTACAACTTCTTAAAAGTCCGTACAGTCAGATTCGAACTCTAAATTGGCAAAAACGCGAACCCTAGCTCGACTGCTCAATCTGCCCGAAAACAGAAACGTGGCAACATCTAGATCTAACCCAAATTACTCCAATCCAGCACCTCCAATTGATCTAAAAACTTGATAAACACCCTAATAACAGTACCTAGATCAATTCCAAGGATCCCCATGATCATACCTTTGCCCGACGAACGAAAACTCCAATCGATCTCCTCGCTCCTCGCTCCTCGCTCCTCGGATGGATCCATGAGGATGCAGGGGTGGGGAGGCCACCCTAGGGCAGCAAGGGGGTGGAGGAGAGGTGGTGTGCAATGGGCAGCAATGGGGAGCAATGGGGGAGGTGGAGGCGCAAGGAAGGGAGAGGGGAAGGTGGGGGTGGCGGCTAGGGCTTGGAGGGAGAGGTGGGGGCGCCCAAGGGTAGGGGGAGCACGCCCAAAAGGCTGGTGGGGAGCCCTTTTACCAGCCCCCACACCCAATCCTAGTCCGTTACGGAGACCTAATCCATCCCACCAAAGCCCACCAAGGCCCAAACTCCCCCGGGAAGGCCCAAAACCCCGGAAACGGCCCGGAAACGCCCCGGAAAAGCTATTAACCTCCATATTCTATAGTTTTAACCTTAATTCCACATCTCATAATGTTATTAACCTTATCATGCACGTTAAATAAGGTTACGACACTCCGTGGTGTCCTGGCAACTTCAAAAGGCCCAAAAGCGAGTAAACCTCAAGCCGAAAGGTTTTATTCTCTAATTTCACCTTCTATAACGTCACACCAAACCGTAGTGTCACATTCTTCCCCCTTCAACGAGGATTCGACCTCGAATCCGAAGGGCATAAAAACAACAACAAAGTCCCCGAGGACAAAAGACTTCCTTACAACATAAAACATTCACACAAAGACTCAAACCGGAACAAGCGACAAGCGAGTTCTCAAAACCAACCCTTGGCGAGGAAATGTTGATTTAGCTCAACAAAGTGCAACCTCGCGGTTCCTCCTTCACCCCAATTGTCAAAGACCACGAAAGAACACGGTCTCACACTCCTCATTCGATACATTCCTTGGCACTAAAGTGCACGATCCCTTTAGCAATGCTACTTTCCGGAAGAACACGGCTTCAACCGCTAGAACCCTCTTCAGCTCCCACGCACAAAAGTGCTTTTCACACATCAACCTCTCTACTATGGTTCGCCGTAATCAAGGCAGCGCAAGCCAAGAGAGACACTACACTCCAAGACAACTCACTTTGTTTGAACAACGGGGTTTAAAACCATGCAAAAGATTCGTCTTTTACAAAAGACCAATACCCACCGCTAACATCAAAAGGGAAAGCTTTCTTTAAAACCAAAGTTCTTAAAACACGGAAGAACAGTAACAACCGAACAAAATGCTACGGTTGACTCCACTCGCTCATAGATCAGCGACAAAAGATCCAATACACTTCGAAAAGTAAAAGCATTTACTAGCAACCACCAAGTGGTACACTAGTACTTAATCAACCATATCTAGGAACACATCAACATCACTATTCTCCAAGAAGGTTTGAATTGAGTCAAACTCAACCTTCATTTACTCCTCACCTTTAAAAAATTTACGATCCACTACTAACAACACCTAATGCTTAGGTCGATAACAACCCATATTGGATTTCTCATCCAAGCGGGTCTCGCCCTCAAGCTTTCCACCCAAGGACTAAAACAAGGACACAACGATTGGATAAACTCAACCACAAACCATGAACCCAATTGGTCCCCATGCTTAACCTTGAATCCAATGCACTACAATCACTTTGGAAAAGATTCGACAACAACCAAAGAGCATTCAGTTTAACTTTCTAAACCAAGATGCAAAGGAAACACAAATCCCCTTCATCACAACCAACATACCAGAAATTCTTTATTCTTTCTTTTCATACTAGAAAGAAATGGACATCTCGATTCATAACATGAATGCAAACTTTTCAAGAGCACTCCGGATTAGTCATGTATCCATATATGACTTTCTCACCAACCTGGCTCAACGACTCCTTCATCATTAAACATCGATAAACGTTGACATGTTTTCCTTTCCACCATTCATTCATCATGGAACAGCCAGTACCGATTAGTCATTCACCAAACGACTTATTAGGTATCAAAGAATTGAAACACCATTAACATCGAAGGTTGCAGAAATTCATATAGACCATGACTGCAAACCGTTAGCAGGAAAAGACCACGTCATAACAGAACCCTCCATTACTTGAAAGCTAAACTTGCAAAACCTCGCATTTTAACCAAAATCAGCATTTTGGAAAAGAACATCGACTCCAAAGTCAAGCATCTGCACACACAACCGCCACAAACTTTCTCAAAGAGAAAGGGAAACTCATAGCACAAACTAAACAAGTTAGCCAAAACCAAATATTTGCACCAATTCCTACGAGTTTTAAGGAAACTCTGAAACACAACATAAGGAACACCTTGACCGAAAACCCTTCAACCAAAATGGCAAGCAACCAAACCAGTCCAAAAGCTTTTAAACACAAGCTCAGCATAAAAAGAACCATCTCTAGTACTCCACTACGCTTTCCATTAAAAGACTTCAATAATTACTATCTACTTCCTGAGAAGCCCCAACACAAATAAATCAGAAACTTCACAACAAATTCTTCCTCTAGTTACCAATCCCAACACTTTTAATTAGGGTTTAAGGAGCTTATCGAAAAAGGCACCCAACCAAAACTATATTGACATGACCCTCACGGGTCACCGAATCATAATACATCTTATTCCAAGTTGGAAACATAGTATTTCAATAAATCTTTCAGCAAGATCGACATATAAATTTCATGCCACCTATATATTCACGTCTCGACAATAAGACCTTATTCGGTTAAACAACGACTTCAACATGTAAATATTATCTCTACAAGACAAAGTTCATAACTAGGATTCCAAGGCATACATTCATTAAGGATGAAATTGTACATCATGTTAATTATCCAAAGCTCACTCCATCGCAACATGTTAAAATTTTCCTCTATTTTAACCATGGTTTTCCAACGAATAATCTAAACAGTTACCACAACTACTTAGTCATCAATAACAACAAGTGGGCATAATCATCAACCAACAACATTACTTCTAGCTACCCTATACATAGGTGATAACAAAATTACCACCACACAACATACTCCCACTATTTAAAATAGACTGAATACTAGCATTAACACTACCATTAACAACATCATTAACAATAAGTCTTATGTCTTCTCCATTGATATCAATACTAGCATTGTAGCGACACAGCGCATACTTCCAAAGATACTAGTAGTTTGCAACAACATAAATAGCAACTCTAATCAACATCCAAATTAAAGTCACTAGTCAACACGATTAAATTTCTCTATTAATCCATTAGATTAGAACATCTTTAACAACCAAAGAAAGTTTCTTTTACAATAACAATGATCTACATCATCTTAATGTTTTAACTATGCATCAAAGTTTAAACTTTTAACATTAACAAGGATCATAAGCACTTTTAAAGCAAGGCAACATGATTCTAAGCATGTACATTAACACATTTAATCATTCCGCTAAGAGTAAACTGCAACACTAGTAGTCTATTTATTCTCAAGCTAGAGATATTAATCACATTGAATTGATTCAACTCAAAATTTAACTTAGCAACACATCAATCCATAAACCACATTGTTACCTACTACATAACATGCTAAACATCAATTCTTACTAGGGACAAGCGATTTGAGTCAAAAGACTACTTTGTTTACAGCCATTTTAGTTTTAAAACTCATCCCAAATTCATAAGGAAAATTTGACTCTCAAAATTGTGATGAGACAAACCCAAACTTGGTCATGCAAAGGAATTCTCCAAAACACTTTTTAAATCTCAAAGACTCCTCTTTGGAGGGAACCAATCGATCAAATAACCCATTGCAAATCCACCCTAACTCCAAACTTTCACAAAATATGAAGGGTTATTCAAATATGATTTTCTTAAACCAGCATAATAAGGAATCATCCACCACTTACTTCTACAAAGACACAGAACTTCAGCCCGACGGCCAGTGCGGCATAACTCCGCAATAACTCCGTTAACCTCGGAGAAAGACAAACACAGGGATAAATTTGAATGCTTCTTCCCCATAAAGCCATCAACAAACTAATCATTAAAACTGGAAAGGCGCCCAAAAGAAGCGCAACACTAGACTCCTCTTCTTCGTCTTCAACCAAGGAAGACAAAACCACACACCGCATACGGAACGATTCGCGAAAACCCAACATTTTTCATTTGATTCAAATCAACTAAAGCCAAGAAAAGCAACGAAAATCGACCGTCAGAACGGCAAAGAACGTACGAAGGAATCCACCACCAAACTCTTCTATTTGACTCCAGTCAACTACCCGATCTACAACAGAGAGGGTAAGCACTCTTCTCCTACAAGGGTTAATAGTTCTTCGGTGATGGCGCTAACCGGCCACACCGTCAAACCTCGCCCTTACTATGAACAAAAAAGAGGTGACCGAAACCCTTCGGTACCACAATTCCACTCTATCATAACAATAAGAGCAATTCAGTCATTTATCTCATAGACATAGCAACATGCTTTATCAAAGGAATCATTCAACATCATAGCTTAAATACAATATTTAAGCATAAAGAAATGATACCCATACCCTTTCCTACTGTGCATCCATTGTGTGTCAAATTTTAGATTAGTTATACCACTTTTGCAAGTTTTAATGTTGCTATCCTATAACAAAATTTTAGTTAAGACCTAAGCCATGTTTCTAAGTTATTCCACATCATATTTTAGTTTTTCCCTATAGCATGACACTAAAAATTCACATTCCAAGGACCTACAGCCCGCTCTGATACCAACTGTAGCATTCGGGCATGTTAAATGCCGGGGTGTTACACCTACTCCCCTCAATCGAAGCACCCCCACTGCCGCTGCTCGTGATTCTTCATCCCAACACCAACGACCACTGCTAAAACCTCTCAAGTGCTTCCAGAGCTCCTTACATCCACCTAGGTACATCCATCTTCTTCTCTACCTGTCTAGTTCAAAGCATTCCCTCGATGTTACCATTACCAAGCATCATAAAGATGTGGGGAAAATCAAAATCGAGCACCCTTAGTAGCTCTTAGTCTAATTCAATTTTGTATAAGCGACTTGAGTATCTGTGAGACCCTCACTTTTATGCTACAGTGCAAACATAAAAGCAAGGTTCTAATGTGCATACTGTACCATTCCCATGATCAGTGGCTGGCACGCACAAAACACAATTTGGAATCACAACCATACAAAAGTTTCATATTTTATTACAACGGAAGTATTGATACAATATGACCGAGAAGGTCAACTAAACATAGCCAAAAGAATCAGATGTCTTGTAGTTTGCCACATAATCCACAGGCAACTGACAAGGTAAAGCCTTAGAAAGAAACGTCGTCAATAATCCCGTTTTCCTGCATCGCAGTACCTGTCGAGGATTCCTGTCTAAAAACAACAATAATAGCAAGGGTGAGTACGTTGCGTACTCAGCAAGACTTGTAGTGTTTGCAAAACCTGAATTATATGCAAGCTGAATAGAAAGTGGGTTTCTACGGTTGTTTTGCATAAAGCGAAGTTTTGAATTGTAAATACTGAATAGTAATGGAAAGCATAAATAAAAATTTAAGACAGTTTGATAAGTAATTGAGATAACAAGTAATAAAAAAGATAATAACATTTTACTCACGGCCCTTTTGTGAGTAAAATAACGTACAAGACCCTCCATGGTCTTACAAAACAAAATATATCGACAAGTGATATTAATCAATCGTAAAACACTTTCCAAAGTCTTTTACCAAAGTTTTCAAAATAGAAAACATCTAACTATGTGATGACTTTACCAAGTGCTCATGACCGCGAGCGCGGCTAATCGATTAGGTTTAGACTCTGCAGAGTTTGTACAGCTTTACCCACAAGAAATGTACTCCCTTTGTGGCAACATGTATTAGACACACTTCCTTTGGTGTGCCGCCAGAGAGTTCATTACTGGCTGTTCGTTACTTGGACCTTAACTTTGCACTAGCCCAATGACGTTACCCCTGACTATGATGGAAGCAAACAAACAGTGAAGCAATAGTATTCAGGAGCCCGCGGCTCAAATGGTACAACAACAGCCCCAAATTCATAGCCAGGCGTACACCGTTACAACGGCAGATGCCAACACCTCGGTGATGACACCTCCCTCGAGCAAACCTATATACGGAATGCCCGTGCTACAACTGCCTACCAATGTGCAAAGCTAATCCCCAAATAATTTAATAAGTTAAGACTGTCCCACTCCAGTACTTGTGGATGTACGGTTATCTTGGCCTGAAAACAACACATTAGCTCGGTCCTTATTGTGACATGGGCGATACTCCACCCTATCTACGTACACGTTAAAACATGTACAACCGGCTATTGCCAATAATCACCCACGTCGAAATCAATAGTTTTATTTTCATTTTTACCAAACTACCAGTATCCTTTACTGCTTAAATAAACCATAAAAAGATTTGTAAAGAAGGTGTGTGGGTGTAAATATTTCCAACTTTGACCTAAAGCAGTGTTAAACATATGCAGGTTAATAAGCGATTATACCCAGTTCAAAGAACTTAACCAATCCTATGGTTTTCATGGATGGTATGTCAACATGATTAAGGGAAACCATCAATTTGGGTTATAACTACCAAGTAACGCAAAATAAGGATTTATCGAAATATAAGCATGCATGAAGATTCTTAATCACATTTTAGTTGATTATGAAATCTGGGTTCAAAATGTTCAAAGGGGGTGCTTGCCTTGCTACTTGTTGTCTTTAGCGACGAGCCGAAAACGTCATCTTGATGTTGTCGACGACGAAGTCCGAGACGTCGGATTCTACACGTCGTATAGCGAAAAAAATAGCAAATAGCAAATAACACTTTCAATAGGGCAAAAGGAATCAGATGGAAAATCAAATATAAAACAGTACATAAAACAAGCATGGTTGTAGTTAGGGTTTCATGATCGTATAATTGAGCATACTCCTTCCATGTTGGGGTTTTATCACTGATTAATAGATTGAGGAGTATGTCACACACGACACCTATTCATTATGATTTGTCTTATTCTATTTTACGAATTCAAGAAGCTAAGATTGTTTATGTTATTAATACACAAAACAACAGGGGTGAAGCAAGTATTAAGTTGCATATTAAACTTAAGTGATTACTATATATTATCAATCCCTTGCTAATGCATGTAGGGCTCAACTTAAGGTATTAGTTATAAGTTTATGACTTTTAGGAGGGTACTAGTGATAATATCTTAGTTACTAATTCCTTAAGTGCATGCATCTGTATGGACTTTAGGGTTATAACAGGGTTATGCTTTTTGATAGGATTCAGATGTAAAGCAAAATGTAATACAAATGGTTATATATATAAAATGAGATAATAGTGCCTTAAGGAGTATTCTAGGGATAATTCTATAATTAGTTTGGTTTATTAATCAATATCAAGTAAAAGTATGTGTTAATTAAGGATTACATGAATACTATGAATCTCCCACGATAGGTTCTGTATGCACTAATGCTTAATTTCCTAGAATCATTTATCTCTATCGTTATACATATATTTTCTTTTACCTTTCCCATTTCTTTCCTTACTCTTTTCTTTTCTCTTCCTCTATTTCTTCTTATTTTTATTTCCTTTCTTTCTTTTTCATTTCTTGTTTTCTTCTCCCTTTCTTTATTGGTTCGGTTAACCGAATCCATCTCCTTCTAGGGACTTTTGCTACTCTCTCTCCCATTTCTCATGTCTCCACTCGTTCTGGTCTTTGGCCAGGTCTTGGCGCTAATTTCTGTGACCTCCTCCGGCTCCTTGCCGTCTCCGCCTCCGTCGGCTCCTCTCCAGCGCCGCGCCTCAGGCCAATCGCCCGTTGCTGGGTCTTCCTCGTGCGCGCGTCGCCCTTGCGCCCCGGTCGCCTCTTCTTCGGCCGACGGTCCCTACGCTTGACCCAACTCCATTTCCTTCCTGGTGAGTTCTGGCTATCCACACCTTCAGTCCTTCTTCGGCATGGCTCTGATTCGGCACTTAGGGTTTGTATTCCCTACTTCTCTTTCTCTCTGTGCTTCCCCTGGCTCAGCTAGGGTTAGGTATTCCTAACCTTGCTCTTCCTTCCTCTTTCTTCTAATTTCTCTACTAGGGATTGGTACTCCCTACCCTTTTCCTATTCCTGAATGTTTACTAAAAATCATGACTAAAGTTTGCACAAATTGTATATGATTCTGAGATTGTGCCGAGTGTATTTGTGCTGAGATCGTTTCATTGTGATCTGATTTATGAGGATTTTTGTGGAGAGTAATAATACTGAGGTTATTACAGCATGGACGATTTCAATTCATGATGGATTACAGCTATACTTGGCTCTAATGTCCCTAGGGTTTAATTGTGGCATGCTGGTACTGACTTCGATTAGCTTGTATAGCAAATGATAAAATTTGATGCTATGCTAGGCTTTGATGTTCTTAAATGTTTAATCATGGCATGATGATCATGGTTTACCTATTAGCCGAGACTATATGTTGATGGATCATGATCTGAGTATATGAACTGATGAATTGAACGACATGATCTATTGAGTACTTTCAGTACTTTCTTCATGGACGGATTGGCTGAGTAAATGATAAATAATTTGATGCTAAATTTGAAATTTGAATGATTCTTGAATGTCTTGGTAGAACGTAATAAAAGTGGCTCAATGATTCATTTGCAATGAACTGATGTCCTGACCTAGGATTGAACTATTTTTCTTTGGTCGATGATGATTCAAACCTTAATCATTTCACGAGTTGGATGGTGTCGTGGCGAAACCCTTGATTTGCAATACGCCGGGGGAGTATTTGCAAGTTGAAGGGGACGTATGACACAACCCTCGTGATTATCTGTTATGCATCTAAACTGAGGCCAAGACTTTATATTCTATTTACGGTTGATTTTACTATTGCTATAACCATGTTTTAACAAAAATGGTTCCATGGGTTGAAGTATTACCTTTGAGGGTAAAAGAAATGGTATGGAATGGGGAAGGATTGCTTCTAGTAATTGGATGGATCTCCTATTTCTGTGACTCTTTCATGCTTCCTCCTCTTCATTGATTTGGTAGCAGTCTTCCTGGAGATTCACACTCTTGGGTGTTTGGGGTCCCAGAGGCTTTAGTTAGTGGCGTCCTGGGAGTATTGTTTTGTGCTGAGGCTTATGAGGCCTTGTGGTTTTTATAGCTACAAGATGGGTGTGTAACAGGGTGTGAAGGAGGGCTCATGCTTGCGGCTGAATTGATGCTCATTTACTCATCTTGTCAGTGCATTGATCTTGGTTGTGATTCATGTGGCCAGTTGTCCTGAGCCCTAGAGACTTTCGGCCGGCTGGAGGGAGGGTTTGGTTATATTGCTTCATATGGCTTGATTTTAGCCTTGCTTGGCCGGCTGGAGGTGCTCTGGGGGTTTCGGTTGGGAATTGGAGGGTTCGGCTGAGATTGCCTTATCCTAATCATGTAAAATATTTTAATCTTGTGGCTCAAATGTCCCCTTGTGGCTGCCGACCTGATCTGGGATGCTTTGGGTTCGGCTAGGTTGTTCTGGAGCTCTTAGCCGGCATCCTTACCTTGCCTTCAGACTTATCTTTTTCTAATGTGGCTTATCTGGCCGGCTCTAGCGACTTTTGGTTGAGTCTGGAACATGTTGAGTTGTCCCTTGTGCACAGTGCTGTGGCTTTATCCCCAATTACTGTGGTTTCACTAGTCTACTGCGGTAAAATATTTTTACCCCGTGATATTTTCTAAATAATCGCGGTTACGGCTTAATCAGGTTTGTTATTTGCCGAATGATGCCAAACTTAATCGCGAGAGGAGCCAGATTGGCCCCCGGACAATCTAGGGTACCTCACTGAGCGATTCACTTAGCTGACGGCAATCTTTTTCCTTTTCTATTTATTTATTGTCTTTAATTTATTGCATTTATTTTATTCTCATACTTATACAAATGCAGTTGATTATGCAGGTCTAACAATACAGGTCTAGTCAGCACGGGAGCTGTAGTTTATAGTTTTGTATTTTACTTTTTGAGATGTAGTTTGTAACCAGATGTGTAATTAGATGGTTATGTGAGTGGTAATTGTAATTGCATATGTAATCGAATGATTGTAAGAGTTGTGATCGAATGATTGTAAGAGTTGTATTCCATATAACTGTTGTATGCCATTGTAAAGATCTTTGTATTTCCTTTTTATTGTAAATGTAAACTACGGTGTATCAATAAACAATGTTGTTGTTTAAACTCCTGTAATGAATGATTTGGGTCAGGAATGATAATGAATTCACTTTATCTGTTGATGTACTATTTCTAGTCAAAGTCATTAATTAAAGTCGACCATTCATGGTTCAAGGGTGTTCACACTACTCTCTTTGACTAGTCAAAGAGTTCTCAAGATTAATCTAGTATTCAAGATTTATGTTAGGGAACTTTATCTTCTTACCATTTTCTTCTATAACTTTTTTTTTTCTTCTCTAAATTCAGGAATTCAATTATCTTCTTAACAAAAGCTTTTAGGTTTTGCAGAAAGATAATAATAAATCAAATTCATATTTTTATTTTTTTTATTTTTTTATTTTTTACTGTTTAATAAATTCAGGGATGTTACAGTATCCTAAGAACCTATTCCCTCGATTGATTTTAGTCTTGAACCCCCGTAGCCCCGCCACGGCTTGGTCTTCTCTCCCAACTCATGGTGATCCACCTCTCCAGTCACTCTCCGGTTCGGGAAATGGACAAAAAGGAACCCCACGACCTCACTAATGCTCACTCCTCCCCGCTCCAAGTCTAGCCGTGCTCCCACCACTGCCATGGCTCACCGCTGCTGCCGCCGCCATGTGCGCTTGCCGACGACCCTTCCCCAATTGGCCATGGATGCCACCAACTGGTCACCCGTGTGCGCTTCACCTTCCTCTTGTAGGACCCGCACCCAACTGCTGGCCTCCGAGCCCCACTCATCATCGGTGAGCTCAAAGCCAAGGTCCCCTACCTCGGCTCTATGCCACATAGGCCCAGTCGGTCATCCTGACAGCCAAGCCAAGTCCCTACGCACTGGGCCCATTCAACCAGCCACAAAAAACCAACCATATCATTGCCTCATGGGCCCCACCAGATAGAGCAGTACATTCAAGGATTTGCCAAAAATGGTAATGCACTTTGAAAGTTGAAAGCATATTTTCCTTTTTAGGAAACCTCAAAAAAAACCTAGATTTAATTTGTACAAAACTTTTGTGTTTTAAATTCAGATTTAGTGAAATAAACTTCTAAATTCATGTTAAATCATGTAGTATTAAAATATGCAAAAATATTTTTAATTTGATCTCTAGGAAAATTTAAATTCAAATTAAAGTGAAGGATTAAAATATGCTCAATACAAATTTTGTGCAAATTAAATATAAATTGAATAAAACTAACCTTACAGAATCCTTATGTCATGAGAAACTCAAATATGCAAAAATATTTAAATTTCAACATGTTTTGTATCTTTTCCCATTAGGATTGATATCAATACACTAGATATTAAAAAATGCATAACTTATTCAAATAAAGTCCAAATTAGGTGCAGTCAATTTCTTTGTGTTATTTGGTGTACCATTGAATTTTTATATGTTGCTTCATATGTTACTTTATATCTTATTATATTTAGAACCCTAATATATACTATGATAGACTTATGTAAACCATAGCTCCTAAAAATATGAAATAAATTTCTAAATACTTCTGAGACCTAAAGAATTTCAATTCTACAAAAACATTTAAATTTAACCTTGTTTGAATTAAATTAACGAATAGATCACTATTTAATGCATAGAAACCCAAATAGTTATAACTTGAACATATATATTTAATTTTTTGTGAAACAAGTTCTTAAACCTTTTTTGAATCATAATATATCTATTTATGTAAAGAAATTTCACAATTAATTAAGTATGAACTAAGTTTGCATATAACCTTCCTTTTAATGCATATATGATTAGAATATAAATTAAGGCATACAAATAAGTATTAACACATGTAGAGCATGTATCTAAATACCCCACATATTAGTACCAGTTAATCTTGTAAAGATTTTTAATGTGCAGCTTAAGTATAAATTCAGTTTCAAAATAGTTTTGTCTTCTATGTACAAAAGATTATTATATGCATGTCTTTCGCAAATAAATAATAGTAAGTTTAAAACCAGAAGATATATGCTCTATAGAACCTAACCACTTGAGGTGATAAATATCATTATGAATAATACTAAGTTTGCACTCAAACCCCTAATGGAAATATGACTTTATGTAAGATACATAAGGATTCAAGATATGGACAAACTAAAACATTAATAACTTTCACAAATAAAAGCTAAAATAAGTACAACCAGTTTCAACACACTTTTAGGATCAAGACTTATTAATGCTACAAAAATGGTTATATAACTATATAAATTGCAGTCGCAAACCTAAAACAAAATCTAGTCATTTATAACATAAACTTTAGAAGTACATAAGATTAGGCAAAGATTAGAACATCAGATAAGCACTAATACCTTAAGAATTAGCTTAAGAATACTCCCTAAGGCAAAACTATTTTATTTTGTAGAAAAACAATTCTATTACAACATGCTTTGCATCTGAATCCTATTAAAAGCATAACCCTACGTATTATAAACCCTAAAATCCATAATACAAATAAATGAACTTAAGCAATAAGAAATAAGTAATTGGAATATTGTTATCACCAGAACCTTCTTAAAGTCGTAAACTCATGCCCAACAACTAGTAGCTTAAACTTTATATACATTAGTTGTTGATTGTTAGTACTTTGTACTTACTTAAATTTAACCATTCATCTCTTTCATAAGCGAGCTTTACAAGTTGTACATTTAAATCTATTAGAATCTCGAGACCTCATCCCTATGTCAGTATTTACATGAACCTTTAGGACTAAACACTAGATGCACATGCATGATTCCCTCCATGATGACATATCTTATTAATATTAATCAACATAATCTTAGCTTTAATTTTAGCCTCTCTAATTCAAAATAAAATATATGAAAATATATAACCTTAGCTTCTTGAATTCGTAAAATAAGAATAAACAATTCATAGAAAACAAGTAATCGTGTCATAGCATAGCCTAAGACCGCTAGTATTAAGTAGAAGTAAAAAATGACAGAATAAAATCACCAAAACCCTAAACTGAAACCATGCTTATTTTATGTAATAAGTTTCTATTTGATTTTCCATCTGATTTCTTTTCGCTCTTATTGAAAAGTTGTTATTTGCTATTTGCTTTATTTCTCAACGAACGACGTGTAGAATCCGATGTTCCAGATTTCGTCGTCGACTACCCCAACTAACACTTTGACTTCATCAAAGACAATAATCAACAAAGCAAGCACCCCCTTTGTCATATTGATCCCAGCTTTTTAAAATTTGATTAAAACTTGCATGCATGCGCTATGTTTCATAAATTTGTAATTTTGTGGGTAATGGTAGATATAACCTTCATTGATGGGATTTCCTTAATCAATATTGATATATGAACCTTGAAAACCCTAGATTCTAGATGAACACATGAAAATGTGAAATGGGTATATTCATTTATAATTGCACACGCTTAGCCATGCTTTAGATTGGGAATACGAACAATTGGTTGTAATGTTCGTATTGAATTTAAATGTTAACATGATGGATATTAAACTTGGACATATTGAAATAATTATGGTCTTTGGTATTTTAATAAAAATAAAAATAAAACTATAATTTTGACGTAGGCAAGCTATTGGCAATACCCGAAAGTGCAAATAACTTGCATGTAGATAGGAGGAGATTTCTCACCCGGGTCGCATTAAAGACCGAATTATTTTGTTGTTTTCAAGCTAAGATAACCGTACAATCATAAGGGCTAGTATGGGACGGTCTTAACCTATTAAGTTATTTAGAACTAGCTTTGAATATTGAAAGGCTGGAGCAGTATGAGCATTCCGGATAGGTTTGCTCGAAGGGACATCCAGACTGAGGTGACTTGGAACAAACGTTTACCGATACAATAGTGTACACCTTGCTATGGAGCGAAATGGTTATTGTTTTGAGCTCATGATTTGTATTATTTCTGTGAAAGTTTATTTATGCCATCAAAGCAAGGGTTTGTCATCACTGGGCTAGTGCAAAGCTAGGGCTGGGTAATATAACAGTTATGTATGCGGCACACCAAAGGAAGTGTGCTAATTATCGATTGCAAAAAGAGTTGATCATTCCTTGTGGGTAAAGCTGTACACCACTGCAGAGTTTGTGGGACCCCGGATCAGCTATCCAGAATCTCCTGTGTATTTCCGTACTAGTCCCAGATCAGTAGCTAGTACACACAGTCACAGTGATACATCATTGCCGAACATAACGAAACTTGTAATGTAAATATTCAAGTATGGGCCACATGGCCACTTATTACAATACTCGGTCCAACGACCGGACACACAAAACAGCGGAAGCAAAAAGAAAGCAACGAGCGAACGCCACAACGCCACAGGCGACGACTAGGAACGCAACTAGTCCTCCTGGCAATCCTCCTCGAAGAACTCCTCTTCTTCCTCGGCATCTTGATAAATTTCTGATGATTACAATGTTGGTGTAGCACGTGAGTACAAAAGTACTCAGCAAGTCGAAAAATTATGATCATGAGGGGCTTTCCAAAGGAAGCTTAATAGGGTTTATTTGCATAAAGCCACATTTGATTAAATCATACTTAAGTAATAAATTTCACAAAGCATATTTTACAACTCTTTTTAATAATTGAATTATTTATTATTGTAGTGAGGTTCTATCCACCATCACTAACATAAAGGCTCTATCCGCCAACAGTTTAAAGGATCAAAGTTAATCATGTGACTCCATCCGTCAAATGCAAAACAGGTTCTATCCACCTGGGTTGGCTCTTTCCGCCAAACAACATTCGAGAGTTCTAACCACTCCCGAACCCCAAAACAAAACACTTTTCGGTTTTAAAAACAAAATCAAAGTCTACCAATATGAAAGCATTCTTCGCTTTGCCTTTGACCGTAGGCACGGCTATTCGAATAGTTTATACTCTGCAGAGGTGTACAACTTTACCCACAAGACAAGATATACCCTTGTTGCCATGCAATTAACACACTTCCTTAGGTGTGCCGCGGGATATCTTGACAAGGCCGTTACAATGTATCTACCTAGCTAGACCCACCGCCGAGGTTTCACCATTGTTAGGGTTCCCTCCACCAGATCTGAAGCCCCTCTTGCGCCTTGTGAGCAAAACAACATCCACAACAATGCCTCCGTCCGGCTCTCACACAACAACCGAGTGGCGAGTCTAAACTAGGCTTCTACAAATTAGTGAGCCAGGTCGTACCATTATAGACATGTGGTAGTACGGTTATGCTTAAAATGGCAATCATAAGCGTCGGTCCTTATATGACTTGGGGCGGTACTTGCACAAAAGGATCAAGGCTTGATCCGCTCCCACCCGACATTCCAGGCCGCCCAAGTCAAAATCATTTTACTTTTCTTTTATTTTAGAAAACAGGACCAAAATCATAATAATAACCTTCAAATCACCTTTAATAACATTCTTTTTGAATAATCCCACCCATGGGTTGTTTTCGTCGGAAAAGGTCCTAAGCAATTCTACCGTACTACATAGCAACGGATACCATATAAACATAGGCATGGTATAAACAAGGTTCTAGGGTTACAATGGATATGATTATCAATGTCAAGGAGGAATTAAAAATTTCGGTATACCTAGGACTTATATTTGACATATTTCATTAAACATAGCCATGCAATTTTATAAACAATTTTTTTAATCATTTCGCAAACATAGGAGCAAAGTGCATCAAGGAGACTTGCCTTGATTCTTGTGTGGTGTCGAACTCGGAAGGCTCGGCAGCGAAATCGGCGATGGCGGGATCGTCGACTACACGCATAAAGCAGGCAATAAATAAATAACAGAAAATAAATAAAATCCAAAAATTATAAAATAAGCACTGGCAGGAAGGTCTTGATTTATGATGAATTTAGAAATTTGAATGAGGTCAAACGGAGTTCGGATGTAAAAGTTATGAGCCTCCGAAGTTTGAATTTCGAATAAATCGAAAACCGAGAATATTCCCGGAATATTCCTCTCGGGTTTGACTGGTCAACAGTGGCTTTGACTGGCTTTGACTGGTTTTACTAGGTCTTTGAGGATGTGGCAGTGGGGCCCACCTGCCATGGAGAGGGAGGGAAAAGAGGAAGCTTCCTCTGGAAGCTTGCCATGCCATGGCAATGGAGGAGAGAAAGCTTGAGGAGAGAGAGAACAGAAGGGGACCGCGGTGAGGGCGGCGGGCGCGGCGCCGACGACGGCGACGGCGGAGTGTGGCGCGGCCGGCGAGGGAGTGAAGGCGGCGGCAGCAGACGCCAGACGGAAGCGGCCAGGCGGAGTGGCGGCGGCAAGCGGCAGCGGCGGCGGCGGTGGGCGGCGAGCGGCGGCGGCCGGCAAGGCCCCCACACGCATGAGCAAGGCTCCAACCAACAACGAGAGCACTCAAACATCTGAGCACCACACTAGAACTCTAAACCTTGATTTTTCTACCATTTTTGCATGGAATCGATCCAAACAAAAGCTAAAACCTCTAGATAACATCCTTAGGAACCTATAACCGGAAAGAATTGAACCAAAACTCACCGAGCGAGATGAAATCGACGATGAACACGGGTTCGGCGAAGCGAGCAAAATCAGAAATTAAATGCCGCCACGATTAGGAAACCTAAAATTGATTGATGAATTAGCAACTAGACTTCCATGCTAACACAAAGAAATGAACGGGAGGAAGAAAGATCCACCGGAGTGGAAGATATGAGCAAGAACACGAAGAACGCGAAGAACAACCAAAGTTCGTCGGTTTTCTTAATCTTGCGGCCAATTGGATTTGAGAGGCTAACGGAGAGCTATACCACCGGAAAGAGGGTTCTTATACGGAGAGATGAGGGGCGGAATCACGCGAAACGGATTAGAAACGGCCGCGCAATCACCATAAAGGTCGATTTCGGTTTCCTCGCAACCGTTCAAAATCCAGCGAGATCTCGGGTGCATTATCTCCATGGATAGAAAGAGGAGGCCGTTGTGATCCCAACGGATCTGGCCGTTCGCGATTTGGTGCCTTAATGAGGGAGTTAGAGGGATTTGAAAGGAAGGAGTTGGTATGGAAACCTCCATCTCCATTGATGCCTGGAAGAACCAACGTGCCTGGCTCAAGGTAGATGATGAGCATCTTGTAGTTTGCCACGTGGCGGCCCACGGTTGGTCGGCTTATACGCGAAAGTTCCGCCCTAGAGAAAAATGAGGAAAGATGGCCTAAAAATTCCGGAAAAATTCCTAGAGCCATTTTGGATTATTTGGAACTCAATGGAAGTGGTTTGGTTGAATTTGGATAATTTTTGTGGAATTGGATATTCGGGCGCGGATCGCAGGCATTAAACAAAAGCCGCGCGAGATAAAATAGGAACGGATGTCCAAAAATCTGGGGAATGATTCCTAAAATCATTTCGGAATATTTGGAACATTTTAGAAGTGGTTTGGAGATTTTTGGAGCACTTTTGGACTCGGGTGAATTTTCGGGTCCCGGCGGGGACTGGAAAACCCGATTTTTCGCCCGGGAGGGAATTAATTCCCGATTTCGAAGGGGAATGGATGCCAGGTTATTATAAACACCAATGAAACTCCAACTTTTGAATTTACTTCATTTAAATTAGGTTTTTCTCCAGAAAGCCAAAACGAGGATGTTACAAACCTACCCCCCTTAGAGAGAATCTCGTCCCCGAGATTCGGACGGAGAAAGAAAAAGGTTAGGGAACTCTGCTCGAAGATCTTCTTCACGCTCCCAAGTAGCTTCCTTCTCCGAATGGTTGCTCCACTGAACCTTGCAGAACTTGATCACTCGGCTTCGTGTCCGACGCTCGGCTTCATCCAAAACCTTGATGGTATACTCCGGGTAAGACAAGTCTTCTTCGAGTTCCATGTCTTCCAACGGCAACTGATGTTCCGGCACTCGGAGGCACTTCTTCAACTGAGACACATGAAAGACATCATGTACCCCTGACAGCTGTGGCGGTAATTCCAATTTATAAGCAACTTCGCCTTTTCGGGCAATCACCTTGAATGGTCCGATATAGCGGGGTGCTAATTTTCCACTAACGCGGAATCGTTTCATTCCTTTCATAGGGGATACCTTCAAATACACATGATCTCCAGGTACAAAGCTTAATTCCCTTCGACGATTGTCCGCATAACTCTTTTGTCTGGACTGAGCTGTCTTCAGATTTGCCCGAATCTGTTTGACTTGCTCTTCGGCTTCTTTCAGAACATCGGGTCCGATGATTTGTCCTCCTTCGGTTTCTTTCCAATATAATGGTGTCCTGCATTTTCTTCCATACAAAGCTTCAAAAGGCGCCATTTCCAAACTGGCTTGATAACTGTTGTTATAGGAAAACTCTGCATAGGGCAAGTTCTGATCCCACGAGCCTTTATATGTTAGAGCACAAGCTCTCAACATATCCTCTAAGATTTGATTGACCCTTTCGGTCTGGCCATCCGTCTGGGGATGGTAAGCAGTACTGAAATTCAGATTCGTGCCCAACACGTCATGCAATTCTTTGCCGAGAATCTCGAGGTGAATCAGGAACCTCGATCAGACACAATCTTCTTTGGCACACCGTGTAAACACACAATCTTAGCCATATACAACTCAGCAAGCCTATCTCCCGAATCGGTGGTCTTTACCGGGATAAAGTGGGCTACTTTGGTGAATCGATCCACAATAACCCAGATGGAATCATAACCGGATTTAGTTTTGGGTAATCCAGTTATAAAATCCATCCCAATTTCTTCCCATTTCCATACAGGCACTTGCAAAGGCTGCAATAGACCCGGTAGGTCTGATGCTCTGCTTTTACCAACTGACACACATCACACCGTGCTACGAAGTCTGCAACTTCTTTCTTCATATTGGACCACCAATACTTCTCTTTCAAATCAGCATACATTTTGGTGCCTCCTGGGTGAATAGAATATACTGAATCGTGAGCTTCCTTCAAGATCACCTTCTTGATTTCTTCTTGGTTAGGGACCACTATTCTTTTCCCGAACCAAACAGTTCCCTGGTCATCTTCTGAAAATCCGGGGTGCTTTCCTTTCTTTAGACCTTCCTTCAGGTTGGCAATACCTTTATCGTCCTTCTGAGCCTCCCTGATTTGATCTTCCAAGGTTGATTTGACCTCCAAATTATAAATACATCCTTCATTAACCAATTCCAGGTTAAGAAGCCGAAATTCATCGTGAAGCGCCGGTTGGCTTGGTTGCACTCTCATATTGTTGCAGTGAGCTTTCCTGCTCAAAGCATCCGCAACAACGTTCGCTTTTCCAGGGTGATAATGAATTCCCAGATTATAATCTTTCACCAACTCCAACCATCTTCTCTGCCTCAGGTTAAGATCAGGCTGAGTGAAGATATACTTCAGACTTTTATGATCCGTATAGATTTCACATCTATTGCCGATCAAGTAATGCCTCCATATCTTGAGTGCGTGCACAACTGCGGCTAACTCCAAGTCATGAATAGGATAGTTTTCTTCATGAGGTCGCAGTTGTCTTGAAGCATAGGCTATTACCTTTCCTTCTTGCATTATAACACATCCAAGTCCTTGCTTCGAAGCATCACAATACACTTCAAAGTCCTTATGGATGTCTGGCAAAGTAAGCACTGGGGCTGAGGTTAATCTCTTCTTCAACTCCTGAAAACTTTGCTCCACGAGGCTTTAGTCCATTCAAACTTCTTTTCCTTTTTTGAAGTGAGTAAGAGGTCCGCTATCTTCGAGAAACCTTCAATGAATCTTCGATAATAACCGGCTAATCCAAGAAAACTTGGATCTCGGATCGACTTGGGTTGTGTCCAATCCAAAACATCTCTCACTTTATTTGGATCTCTGCTACTCCTGCAGCGAAATGATATGACCCAGAAAGACACTTCTTTCGGCGAAGTCACACTTACTAAACTTGGCAAGCAATGATGCTCCTTAGTGTTTCCAAGACTATTCGCAGATGGTCTTCATGCTCTTTTACGCTCTTGGAATAGACAAGAATGTCGCCGATGAATACTACGACGAACTTGTCTAAATACTCCATAAACACCTTATTCATCGATTCATGAAATAAGAAGGAGCATTGGTTAACCCAAAGACATGGTGTGAACTCAAATGCAGTCCATATCGGAGTGGTGAAGGCTGTCTTGAATATCTTCTTTTCTTATCTTGGTGATGATATCCCGATCTCAAATCTATTTTGGAGAAGACTTGAGCTCCCTTCAATCGTCAAAGCAGATCATCTATCCGAGGCGGCGGATACTTGTTCTTGATCGTGACCTCATTCAAAGACACATAGTCTATGCACATCCTCGGACTACCGTCTTTCTTGGTGACGAAGATCACAAAGCGATCCCCACGGCGAACTGGTCTCGATGAATCCTTTCTCTTGCAATTCCTCAATCTGCTTCTTCATCTCGACCAACTCGTTAGAAGGCGCTCGATGCAGTCTCTTCGAGATTGGAGCGGTACCAGGTACTAGCTCAATCACAAATTCCACATCTCGATCTGGTGGCCTACCAGGAAACTCCTCCGGGAACACATCCGGGTACTCATTGACGATCGGTACCTTCTCCAACGAAGTACCTTTCAAACGGTTTAGGGTGCTACCCCCCTTAGAGGCAAGATTAGATAAAAACTCCACTCTAATCCCCTCAGGGCTGGTAAGAGAGATAGCTCTACTAGCACAGTCTATCTGACCCTTATACTTGGTTAGCCAGTCCATTCCAAGGATTACTTCTATACCCTTAGTATCCAACAGTATTAAGTTCGCTAGGAACTTTACCCCTTTTATTACTATATCCATTTTTGGACAAACAGAAGTGGTTCTTAGTTCTTTTCCAGGGGATTGCACTAGCAAAGGGTTTCTTAACTGTATGGTGTTCCAGTTATGCTTTTTAACCAAGTACTCTGATATGAAAGAATGGGTTGCACCAGAATCAAACAGAACTGAAGCAGGTACTGAGTTCACATGGAACTTACCATAGACCACGTCTGGCGCATCCTGAGCCTCTTCCGCGGTGATATGGTTCACACGCCCTCTTCCTGATCCTTGGCGTCTTGCGAGTCTGAGGGGTTCCTCTTCCTTGAGCCGTGCAGGGCGCGGGTGGCGTCGATCCCAAGTTAAACCTCACCGGGTGTGGTGGCGCTTCTTGGGGCGATTGTTGGCGTAGTGCCCCATCTCCCTGTAGTTGAAGCACTGCACTCCTGCCATCAGCCCACTCTTGAGCTTGAGCTCTGACCGCTCGCGAGGGCTTGTCTGTGGGCGTGGGGTAGACATTAAGTCCTGGGCCCACAGCTCACTGTGGCCAGGTGCTGCTTTCTTGAAAAGTCTTGAGGCACAAGCTAACGGCACGCTGTGAGTCTGAAACATCATTTTTCTCTTGCGACTCAAAAAGGCGACGGGCATCCTCTTGAATCAGCGCCTTGTTGATCATGTCTTTGGAGCGATGGGTAGTCGCTGAAACCAATTTGTACCTTCAAGTTGGGGTCAAGGCCCTCCATGAATCGCCAAATCTTGGCCTCGTCGATCGCGACATCTGCGGTCGCGTCACGGGACCTGTGTGAAGCGGTTAAGGTACTCGATCTTGACAAGTTTCCTTCTTTGAAGCTTGTGAAACTCCGGCGTTTCATTTCCATAATCCCCTTGGGATATGAGTAGCCACTGAAGGCTTCCACGAACTCGTTCCATGGAATGTTAGCGGGTCAAGATGGGCGACACAGATGGTTCTCCCACCGGTTGGCTGCAGTTCCTTTGAGTGGTGAGATGCGTCGCACACTCTCTATGTCATCGCCAGGCCAAGTGCAGTTTGCGCTCAACTTCCTTGAGCCAGTCATCCGCATCCAGCGGATCTGCGGATCCAGCAAAGGTTGGGGGTCGAGTCCTCATGAACTCCCCAAACTTGGATTGGGGCGGTTGAGCTTGAGCTGGTGCTGCCGCGGCTTGAGGTTGGTTGAGCGTTAGAGCTAACGCTGAAGAATCTGAAGCCGCATCGCCATCATTTGTTCCATGTTTGGCGGCCGAGCCGGTGGTGGGGCGGCGGCGGATCATGCTTTGGCGGCAGGTGTTGCACTTGCTCTTGTCCTTGCGGCTGCGGTGGCTCCACATACTCTGCTTCCTCTTGAAAGTGCACCGGTCCACGGGCTCGTCCACGGCCTCTACCACGGCCTGCGGGCCTTCCACGACCACGACCACGACCAACGTTCTCCATCTGCACAAGGCGGTCAAGCACAAGGAAAGAGGGAGAAGCATAGGTAAGCAATGGGGAACTAAACCACATCCTCAACACAAGGGCACAACCAAAAGAGCACACAACCGAAGGAAAAACCAACTGAACTTCAATTAAAATCAAATAGTTTTGGAGGTGGCTGTATCACAAATGCCTAAAGGCACGATACAATCCAGCAATCACTTATTCTACGCTCTAACGCGACAAAATTAAGATCCTGCAGACTGAAACTATCTAAGAACTCGCGTCGCTGCCGAAGACGCGCGGGGACGGGTCCTCCTCCTCCTCCTCGCTCCTGCTGCGGGAAGGTGAAGCTGCTGCCGAAGATCCTGCTCCTTCAGGGGCAGCCAAAGCAATCAGAGAAAACCCTGGCGGCGAAGGGAGACGAACGGACTTGCGCGCAGTCGTCCGAAGCCTTAGACCTTGATGACGCTTGGCTGGCGGCGCGTCCTCTGGGATGTCGCGGGCCGGCGGTTCCTCCCGAACCGGGGCTGGTGGCGGTGGCGCCACGGGCTGTGCCTCTGCCACGAGGCTGGCGGTGGGGCGATGGATGCTCCTCCTCTCCTCCTCGAACCGAGATCTTCTCTCTCGGCCCGTCAAGTCCCGACGCAGACCAGCGGCTCGTCGGACATCCGGACGTAGGCCTCATCCTGCGCTGGACGAGTGACCCCAAGTGCACCAGTCGGGTCCCTCTCTGGGCCAAACTCCTAAAGCCGGTGTACACCGGCCCAACCTCGAAGCGGGGAAAGCTTGGAGTGCGGAGTTCTCGACATATCGCGGTAGCTCTGTCCCAACATAAGGATAGCCGTTCTGGCCGCGTCCTGAAGCGCGGACGCCCGAAGTGGTCTCTCGGCCGTGAAGTAAAACGGCCGGTCCTCGACGCGAAGGCGGCTCCTCGCGAAGACTAGCAAGCGGACCTGCCACATGTCCTGGACAAGACCAGGCATCGACTGGTAGCGATACTCCGGGCGATGGGGAAAGCCCAGCTCCTGGAGCATCAGTGACAGCTCCTCGCAAAAGCCTCCAGCCTCGCCGGCAAAGGTGGTGTAAACCGACATCTACAAATTTTGAAAGCAGACAGAATTAGTAACCAAAATTTAAATAAAAGAGAGGATAAGCACAAGATACTAAGATAGAAGAGATAGAAGCAAAGAAACTTAAACTTTTGCCAATACATTTTTATAAAATATAAGTCCTTAAGGCTTTGCCATGCTAACTAGGTCACGTCCTACAGTCATCCAGGCTCTGATACCACCGCTGTGGGACCCCGGATCAGCTATCCAGAATCTCCTGTGTATTTCCGTACTAGTCCCAGATCAGTAGCTAGTACACACGATCCGCGATGATACATCATTGCCGAACATAACGAAACTTGTAATGTAAATATTCAAGTATGGGCCACATGGCCACTTATTACAATACTCGGTCCAACGACCAGGACACACAAAACAAATGAAGCAAAGAAAGCAACGAGCGAACGCCACAACGCCACAGCGATTTACTAGGAACGCAACTAGTCCTCCTGGCAATCCTCCTCGAAGAACTCCTCTTCTTCCTCGGCATCTTGATAAATTTACGATGATTACAATGTTGGTGTAGCACGTGAGTACAAAAGTACTCGGCAAGTCGGAAAATTATGATCATGAGGGCTTTCCAAAGGAAGCTTAATAGGGTTTATTTGCATAAAGCCACATTTGATTAAATCATACTTAAGTAATAAATTTCACAAAGCATATTTTACAACTCTTTTTAATAATTGAATTATTTATTATTGTAGTGAGGTTCTATCCACCATCACTAACATAAAGGCTCTATCCGCCAACAGTTTAAAGGATCAAAGTTAATCATGTGACTCCATCCGTCAAATGCAAAAGCAGTTCTATCCACAGGTTGGCTCTTTCCGCCAAACAACATTCGAGAGTTCTAACCACTCCCGAACCCCAAAACAAAACACTTTTCGGTTTTAAAAACAAAATCAAAGTCTACCAATATGAAAGCATTCTTCGCTTTGCCTTTGGCCAGTAAACACGGCTATTCGAATAGTTTATACTCTGCAGAGGTGTACAACTTTACCCACAAGACAAGATATACCCTTGTTGCCATGCAATTAACACACTTCCTTAGGTGTGCCGGCAGGATATCTTGACAAGGCCGTTACAATGTATCTACCTAGCTAGACCCACCCGCTGAGGTTTCACCGCTGTTAGGGTTCCCTCCACCCAGTACAGAAGCCCCCTCTTGCGCCTTGTGAGCAAAACAACATCCACAACAATGCCTCCGTCCGGCTCTCACACAACAACCGAGTGGCGAGTCTAAACTAGGCTTCTACAAATTAGTGAGCCAGGTCGTACCATTATAGACATGTGGCAGTACGGTTATGCTTAAAATGGCAATCATAAGCGTCGGTCCTTATATGACTTGGGGCGGTACTTGCACAAAAGGATCAAGGCTTGATCCGCTCCCACCCGACATTCCAGGCCGCCCAAGTCAAAATCATTTTACTTTTCTTTTATTTTAGAAAACAGGACCAAAATCATAATAATAACCTTCAAATCACCTTTAATAACATTCTTTTTGAATAATCCCACCCATGGGTTGTTTTCGTCGGAAAAGGTCCTAAGCAATTCTACCGTACTACATAGCAACGGATACCATATAAACATAGGCATGGTATAAACAAGGTTCTAGGGTTACAATGGATATGATTATCAATGTCAAGGAGGAATTAAAAATTTCGGTATACCTAGGACTTATATTTGACATATTTCATTAAACATAGCCATGCAACTTTATAAACAATTTTTTTAATCATTTCGCAAACATAGGAGCAAAGTGCATCAAGGAGACTTGCCTTCAGTTGCGGCGGCGGTGTCGAACTCGGAAGGCTCGACGGCGAAATCGGCGGTCGCGGCGGGATCGTCGACTACACGCAAAACGAGGCAATAAATAAATAACAGAAAATAAATAAAATCCAAAAATTATAAAATAAGCACTGGCAGGAAGGTCTTGATTTATGATGAATTTAGAAATTTGAATGAGGTCAAACGGAGTTCGGATGTAAAAGTTATGAGCCTCCGAAGTTTGAATTTCGAATAAATCGAAAACCGAGAATATTCCCGGAATATTCCTCTCGGGTTTGACTGGTCAACAGTGGCTTTGACTGGCTTTGACTGGTTTGACTAGGTCTTTGAGGATGTGGCAGTGGGGCCCACCTGCCATGGAGAGGGAGGGAAAAGAGGAAGCTTCCTCTGGAAGCTTGCCATGCCATGGCAATGGAGGAGAGAGAAAGCTTGAGGGAGAGAGAGAACAGGAAGGGGACCGGCGGTGAGGGGCGGCGGCGGGCGGCGCCCGGCGATGGGCGGCGGCGGCGAGTGGTGGCGCCCGGCCGGCGAGGGAGCTGTGGCGGCAGCGCCTGCCAGGAGCGGCCGGGCGGAGTGCGGCGGCGGCGAGCGGGCGGCGAGCGGCGGCGGCAGCGGCAGCGGCAGTGGCGGCGGCGGCGGCGGCGGCGGCGGCGGCGGCGGTCGTCGGCAAGTCCCCACACGCATGAGCAAGGCTCCAACCAACAACAGAGAGCACTCAAACATACAGAGCACCACACTAGAACTCTAAACCTTGATTTTTCTACCATTTTTGCATGGAATCGATCCAAACAAAAAGCTAAAACCTCTAGATAACATCCTTAGGAACCTATAACCGGAAAGAATTGAACCAAAACTCACCGAGTGAGATGAAATCGACGATGAACACGGGTTCGGCCGAAACGAGCAAAATCCGAAATTCGTCGCCCACGGTCGAGGAAACCTAAAATTGATTGATGAATTAGCAACTAGACTTCCATGCTAACACAAAGAAACGAACGGGAGGAAGAAAGATCCACCGGAGTGGAAGATATGAGCAAGAACACGAAGAACGCGAAGAACAACCAAAGTTCGTCGGTTTTCTTGATCTTGCGGCCAATTGGATTTGAGAGGCTAACGGAGAGCTATACCACCGGAAAGAGGGTTCTTATACGGAGAGATGAGGGGCGGAATCACGCGAAACGGATTAGAAACGGCCGCGCAATCACCATAAAGGTCGATTTCGGTTTCCTCGCAACCGTTCAAAATCCAGCGAGATCTCGGGTGCATTATCTCCATGGATAGAAAGACGAGGCCGTTGTGATCCCAACGGATCCGGCCGTTCGCGATTTGGTGCCTTAATGAGGGAGTTAGAGGGATTTGAAAGGAAGGAGTTGGTATGGAAACCTCCATCTCCATTGATGCCTGGAAGAACCAACGTGCCTGGCTCAAGGTAGATGACGAGTGTCAGCGTATTAAACGCTGGGGTACCCACGCAGCCGCATTGAGTACTCACGCCCAGAGGACAGGTGGCGTTCAGGCCACTCCTGGCGACTGCAAGAAAGGTGCTCGCTAAGAGGACAGTGGCTGCTCGTGCCACTCGAGGCGATCAAGGTGCTCGCCAAGAGGACAGTGGCGCTCAGGCCACCTCGAGGCGATCAATGAATGGTGCTCGCCAGAGGACATGGCGCTCAGCCACTCATGGCTACAAAGCCAAAGGTGCTCGCCCAGTGACAGCTGTGCCACTCCTCGTGGCGACTGAAGAAAGGTGCTCGCCCAGGGGACACATGCCTTCGTGCCACTCTCGCAGGGACTCAAAGAAAGGTGCTCGCCTGTGACATGTGGCGTTTCGTGCCACTCCGGGCGAGTTCCCAAGAATCAACCCCGTAACTGCGGCTACGTGGCGAAGGGTCAAGGATATTTAATGCAGACGGCGACACTGCAGGATATGTAGGCAAGTATGGCGGCTGCCTTTCCCAGCGCCAAGATTAATGATGGGTGGCCTGAATCGACATCCTCTCTTCAAGTGAGACTAGGTGATGTGACAAAGTGACTCCAAGGCTAAGTCTAAGTCGGGCTAGGACAGTGCATTAAATGTGATGTAAGAGAGTGTGACGGTGCATTAAATGCAATCAGAGAAGGTCGACGCTTGCTTTACGCAGTTTGTAAGCCCCATGCGCCACCACTCGAGCATAAAAGGGAGCCAGGTGCATGGGAGAAGGGTTGTTGTTGTTGATAATTGGGCTGGCAGAATCCGAGAAGGTCGTTTTCCCGTACCTTTGTAAGAACCTTGAACTCGTAAGAATCCACCAAGCAGACTAGGTTACATCTTTGAGGGTCTTAACCTGGTAAACCCGATCGCTTTCTTGCTTGCTCCCAAGATCCTGCTCTTCCTCGGCCCTGGAGCGTTGCCACAAAAGCCTCCCAACGAATCTCTCAAGCACCTGGCCTTAGGGGTGCCCATGGCCAAGAAGTTTACAGCGGGCGCCGCCAGTAGGGGCTTAGTGGTTAGATCGCTCCTTTCTTCCATCCTTTTTTGAGGAGTTTGCAAGAATCAAGATCATCCCAGATGGCGAGTCTCATCGCCAGCCAGAGCGCCTCCCGAGGAAAGCCGCCTGCCGATCTCGGCCCCTGTAGGGAGCTCTGTCACGGTCCTTCTCATCGGAGGGGCGCGAGTCGCATCCAAGCCCTGAGTTCACCGGGTCTGGCCAAGGCTGTCGTTTGGGGAAGATACCCCCATGCAAAGCCTTCATGCGCGTCTGCTGTTCTCGGATCATCCTCCTGGCCCAACTGACGGCGACACTCCCAGCCTACCCCTTGGCTCCGTGACATTGCCCGCCTAGTGGACTCACTTCTGAAGAAGAGTTGCCGTGGCAATTCACCGGGGCTTCCTGGCCCTCCGCCTAAGGAGTTCGTGATGGTGGATGCACAAGCTTCGGCCGCTTGGCGATCTCTCCGGTCCGCATTGGCCGGAGCCGGATAAAGGGAAGGGAGTACTGGCCGCAGCTCTCTCGCAACAGGGGACGTGCACAAGCTTCGCGATCTTCCCGCGTGACTCCCATGCCGAGGAGAACCGCTGGGATCTAAGGGCACGCCTCAGCTGAGGGGCGGCTCCAAATGGGAGACGATTCATGGCGCTGTTCTCCGGAGGCGCCATCCGCAACAACGCTACCGAACCCTCACTGCCGGGCCGGCCGGCTAAGGGGCTTCTTCCGACTGGGAGAGGTAGACTCACACTCTAATTCCATCTCAAGGTCGGGTCGTGGGCGACACTACTCCCCATATAATGTTGGGTGCCAGCGCTTCCTCCGTTTACGCCTACCGGGCGGGCTGCAGAGATTTCGGCCCCGCGCCCATCGAGAAGTATGACGGCACCACCAACCCCTCAAGAATTCTCGCAGATTTATACGACGGTGGTGCGTGCCGGGGGCCGAGAGTTATGGCCAACTACTTCCCGATGTCGCCGACAGTGCTCCGCCCGCCTCTGGTCCGAACCTTCCTGGTTCTGGTGACACTCGTGGGAGGAACTGCGCGACATTTTTGTCGCTAACTTTCAGGGCCTTACGCCAACCGGGGTGGAGGACGACTCTCCACGCTGGAGCGTATGAGGGGGAGTCCTCGAGGTTTATTCGGGCTTAGCCATTGTCGCAACACGATCCCCTGGATCTCTCGAGCAATGGCTATTATTATGCTCCTGAGGGGGGGTTAGGATCGAAGATGCGAGAAGATGGCTACCTCAGATCGCTGCCGCTACCACTTCCGAAGCTCTTCTCTCTCGGCTCACAAGTGTGCCCGGGCAATGAGGCTCTGAGGTGCAAGCAGGCCTCAAACCCCGACGAAGCCGGAGCGCCAAGTCCTCCGACCGTAAAAAGAAGAAGCGCAAGGAGGCCGCCGCTCGAGAGGTTTTGGTGGCCGATCCAGGCTTCGGCGCCTCGGGCCGCACGCGATTATCAGAGCGAAGGAGAGATCGCCGACCAAACAGACAATCGCAGGGACCGCCGCTCTCCCGGGCCGCGGAAGACGACAGTGGGCAAGCCATATCGCCCCATCCATCGCACAAATGGGCACGACCGAAGATTGCCAGGTTGTGTCCAAGTTGGTGGAAAAGCGCTCAAGAAGCGCCGCTAAAAGGATCGCAAGATGATGACGACGGGCGACGACATCTCAATCGGCTTTCCAACAAGCCGAGCACACGTGGCATACATTCATGGGGGTTCGCCACCTACTCTTCCAACTCAAGACAAGCGAGAGTCGAGACAGTGTGTGCCACCATGCCGTAGCCCGGACGAGTCGCCGGCCGAAGTGGCTTCGGATCAATCGATCACTTTCGCCGGGCCGACTCACCCGGCCTAACACTTCAGCCCAAACCATCTCCCCCCGATCGTGGTCGCCTTACGGTCGAATGCGGTTTGGCGAGTACTGCTGATCGGAGGAAGTGCCATCAACTCGTTGGCCTGGCCGGGCGATCAAGCACTCCAAATACCTTATGAAGAATCGCTACCAAGACCGCTTTTTATGGAATTGCCCCCGGATGGGCCTAATGCCTCTCGGGACAAGTCCAGTGCCCGTCACGCTCGGGAAGCGCCGAAACTTCCGACGGAGCTCATCAATCTCGAGGTCGACTTCGACCCTCCCTTACAATGCCCTCGCTTGGCCGCCGCTTAGTCAAATTCATGGCAAGCACGCATCATGCTTATTTGTCGATGAAGATCCCGGCCGTGAGGGCCCAATTGTGGTAAAGGTGACAAGCTCAAGCCTTGCGCCGCAAGCAAGTGCAAGACTACTGAGCCGCCTGCTCGCCGCTGCTGGCACAGAAGACCCTCGAGCCTCCCTGCCAAGGCTCTCGCCGCTTCACCCACTCCTCTGGGTGAGGTGTGAAGGTGGTCCCCTGGGGTGAGGAAGGTTTCGGCAAGGCCGGAGAATCTGCAATGATCTCGGGCCAAATAGGAAGACGCGCCGTCACCTTCCTCCGGCCTAATCTAGATGTGCTCGCCTGGGAACCATCCTAAATGACCGGGGTCCCTAGGGAGGTGATCGAGCACCGATTGGCAACGCTACCCGAGCGCACTGGCCCGGCAGAAGGTCCGAGGCAGCGCCAGAGCGACAAGAGGCCATTCTGAAGAAGTGGAGAAGCTATTGTAAGCCGGAGTTGCAGTGGAAGCCGCCACCCTCGAGTGGTCAGCTAACCCTCGCACTCCGTGAAGAAGTCCAATGGGAAGTGGCGAATGTGTATAGACTTCACCGACCTCAATAAAGCCTCGCCCTAAGGACTCCTTACCTCGCCAAGGATTGACCTCGCTGTTTCGCATTCTACTACAGGATGTGAAGCTCTATGTTTCCTAGACGCCTACTCGTGATATCATCGATTAGAATGGCGCAGAAGACTAAGAAAAGACTGCCTTTGTAACCCCTTTTGGTGTATACCGCTACGCTCGAATGCCCTTGGGTTGAAGAATGCCGGATCTACCTACCAACAGCTATGCATATTGTATTCAAGTCACAAATTGGGAAGAACTCGAGGTATATGTTGATGACTGGTGCGATAAAAGCTAAGGCCGATGGGTTGGTTGAAGATCCGAGGAAACTTTCTCCCACCTCCCACTACCGCTAAAGTCAATCCGAGAAGTGCGTGTTCGGTGTCATCTGAAAGCCGCTGGCTTCCTGGTCTCCACCGCTGGATCGAAGCCAACCTGCATAAGATTGAAGCAATAGAACGAATGAAGCCACCTCGTCCGGCTCAAGCAGCTTCAAGGCTTAGCTGGCCGCCTGCCTCCTGGCCGTTCATAGTCTTACCGGGGAGAAAAGCTCCATTATTCAAGCCGATGAAGAAGACTAACCTTCGAAAGTGGACTCTGGCCCAAAGCAGGTATTTGAAGATCTCAAGAAGTATCTCTCTTCGCCTCGTGCTGGTCGCCCGAGCCTGGTGAGCCGCTTCCTTTATGTAGCGGCAAGCCCCTCGGGCGGTGAGTGCAAAGACTAGTAGCAGAGCGAGGCGTGCGGGCCGGTCTATTATGTGTGAGCAAGGTGCCGTGATGATGCTGAAACTAGGTATCCCCTGTGCCTTAAAATGGTGTATGCCGTGGCCGGGTGGCATCAAGAAAGCCGCGACATTATTTCCGGCGAAGGGAGATCATCGTGGTCTCCTCAGATCTCAAGGGAGATCTCTTCACAATCGTGAAGAAGGTCGACGCCAAGTGGTCCATTTAGCCGGGGAATTTGGCTTCAAATTTGCCCCCCGACGCTATCAAGAGTCAAAGATCGCGGACTTCATTGTTGAATGGACTCCGGCAGATGGGAAGATAAGGAAGTCCCCGTGCTCACGCCTTGACGCTTCTTCTTCGATGGATCCTTCAGGCTCGGCGCCTGGGGCTTGGTTCCTCCCGGTCTCCGACCGGGACCCTCAAACATATAGTCGCCTCGACTTTAAAGCCACCAACAATGTTGCGAATACGGCGGATTGCCGGGTCGGGTTCGAGCCGCAGCCATCGTGCATACGCGCCACAGATTAAAGGCGCATTCTTGCCGTCATCAACCAGGCAAGGAAGGACTTCACTCGCCTCCGATCCCGCCATGGCAGCCTACCCAGCGAGGTTAGAAAGATGGAGAGACACTTCAAGGGCTAGGTATACACACATACCCTGGCCACGATAATTATTTAGCTGACGAAGTCACGCTACCGCCGACAAGAGCCCTGCTCCGGCTTGAGTCTTTGAAGAAAGGCTTCCGCGATCGCCCATCTCACCCGCCTCTGTGGGGAGGATGGTGATGCCGCTCAGCCTCACTGATGGGAAGGCGACGCCACAGACGCAACCCCTGCTTTCGGGGGACGATGGCAGGCGCCGCCTCACCACGCTGTGTGAGGAAAAGTGGCACCTGCGAAACGCTGGCCAAGCGAGTACCCTGACGATCACTGCGGTCGCTGCTTGACCGGGAAGGCACATGGATGGACCCGATCCGCCTCACCGCTGGATCAAGTATGCCTACGATGATGCGTCACCGAGAAGATAGCGCGAAGGCCAAGCGCTACACCTCGTAGATGGGGACCGTGCATCACGGGTGGAAACGGAGTTCTTCCTCGTGCATCACTGAAGAGGGAAGCATTTTGCTTTCGATATCCATGGAGGCGCAAAGGAGCCATTTTTCCAATAACCTGGTGGGAAAAGCTTCCGCCACGGTTCTATTGGCCAACCGCCCTCCAGGATGCTTTATAGCCGGTGAGGAGATGCGAGGCGCGCGCCTCCACGCCTAAATCCACCAACCAAATTCTGCTTTCAAACCATCCCGCCTCATGGCCTCTTCGCGTCTGGGGCCTCGGATATCCTGGTCCGCTCTCGCGCCAGGGAGGCTACACTCATCTGCTCGCCGCCATTGACAAGTTCACCAAGTGGGTGGAAGTCGGCCGTGAGAACCATTACCGCCGCAGCCGCTGGCCAAGTTCATGCGAGGATCTTCGCCCGCTCGTCGCTAACCAGATTATCACCGATAATGGCGCTTCATCACCACGCTCTCGACTTTTTGCGAAGAAATGGGCACGGTTCAGTCCGCTCGCTGCTCATCCAAGAAGCAACGGTTGAGCGAGCGCCAATGCACTCAGCGCTCAAGGGCCTCAAGACTCGGGCGCTTGATCGGGCTTACCGCGGCTCACGGTGGGTTGAAGAACTCCCGGCAAAGTTGCCGCGGTCACCCGACCACTCCCACCGGGGCACGAGAGACTCCATTCTTTCCTGGTTTACTGAGCAGGCCGCCCCTCCTTCGCACTGACATTTGGGTCGCCGCCATGTCGCTGTCATGAAGAAGATCGTGAAGAAATGCGCCAAGACGACGCCAATCTCCGGAAGAAGCCTCGGATCGTATGCACCCGCGCGCCGCTTCTAGATCAAAGAAGTTCAGAGGTACCACGCCACCCGGTCGTTGAGAGAACATCGGCAAAGTACGACCGGTCTTGGCGAAGATTCACGCAGGCTGGTTGCACAAACTGCCTCTCCCAAAGCTGAGTGGCCCTTTAAGCTGTGGTCTCGGCCTCGACCCTGGCGGTCAGTTGGCACACCGAGGGCGGGAGGAATCAAGTAACTCACGTAATATAGAGAACTCGCAAGTTCTACCCTGAACGGTTGTAAGTTTCGTGTTTTGTTCCTCGTGTGGCCGAATCATGCCTGCCGCTCGATTAGCCGGGAATGCACTGTTCGTAAATTAAGTATTAAGTTCCGCTTATTTTTAGCAAGCATTTATGCCTTCTGGTTCTCAGGTTTTATGGCAAAGTGTTCGGCGATCACTCTAGTCCGCCGGCCCCGTGGAGCTCAGCTGGCAAAGGCGGACCACTATGTGGCGCGGCGACAGGATTGGGCAATTGGGCGCCGGTTTGAACTCAGCCCCACACGGCCATGACACTCCGGTGTCCCCGCTGGTCGGGCGATTTAAACATCAAGCTATCAAAGCCTACGCCCCGTCACGCCTACATCGATCCGCTTCGCGAGGCCACAAGGGTACGTGTTGTTTGCAGGATCAGTAAGGCAACGAAAAGAATCGCCTACACAAGGGATACTTATCTCTTCTTTTTCCTTCTAAGCCTTAAGCCGGCAAAGTGAGCACTCCAAGCACGCCGGGCGGTCAGTAAGGTGGAAGGCTAAGAAGACAAGTTAAACATTGCTGAATAAGTCTAAAAGTGTCATGTCTATTCCATGAAAGTGCTTTACAAAAGTTGTTGCGGCCGCCAGTTGTTAAAAGGGCAAAAGGGGAGAAGCGCCTCAGGTTATCTCTATCCTTCTTCCTCCTCGTCCGCCATCGTCGGCCGCCGCAGGTCTTCCGCGAGGGGCCCGACGCCCGCCGCCAAAGGCCACTCTTCCGCTGCTCTCCGCAGTAGGTTGGCCATCTCCAAATGAGCAAATGACGCGGTCGCAGCCGGCACTCCGCGCCCCGCTCCGCCTCCAGCCTTCCTTCAATCTCGGACGGCAAAACAGAGGATCAAAGTTGGCGCTCCTTGACGCGCAAAGCGCGCCAAACTAACTTTCGCAGTAGTACCGCTATCGCTATGGCCCTCTCCGGGTGGACTCTGGCCTGGCCGGCAAAGCCGGGCGTGAAGTCCGCAATCCGACCGAGGTGTATGGGCGAGTGCGACGGCTTCGCTCCAAAGTGGCGCTGCTGCACCAACCCCTGAGCGAGGCCGCTCCTCCATCCGGCCAAAGGCGACTCTCAAGATTCTGGCAGAGTGTCTCGCCGACCGATGCGGTGTCACGCCGCTCGAGTTTTCCATGAGCTCGCAGTCACAGCGCCTCGCTTCCCGCTCTCACCCACCGCCCCGCCCCGCTTTCCATCCGGCCATAAATTAGCCATCACGGGAGGCGGCCGATTCTGGAGGCGCTTGGCCACCGCTGCTTGCTCGACGTAAGGCGGTGGCCGTGTGGGAGTAGAGCTGTCCAAGGGCGGCCAATAGCATTCAAGGCCCCGGCTGAACGAGTCCGCGGAGGATCCCGGAGTGGGGTCTGGCCTGGGCCTCGGGATGCACAGCAGCGAAATTACTGGTTTGGCCAGATGCCGATCGCCGCTTGTTCTTGTTCGCGATCACCGCCGCTCCGTCACTACCTCACTTCTCGGCCGTCACCACAGGAGCTACTGTGGTCTGCAATGGTGCCCTAGAACAAGCAAAGCAAGCGTTGTAAGGCTCCATTCGAAGGTTAAAAAGTTTTACCGCCTTCTTTTGTGTGTTTCAAGGATTCAGTATCATGGAGGCCTAAAACCGAGGCACTCCCGGAGTGAGAACTAACCCCTCGAGGCACCGGCGGCTCGGCGAGAGGTTGTCACGGCTCGGTCTACCATCGCGCTGGCTGGCGGTCAGCCACAAGGTGACGGTGGCGGCGAGGCCGCCGCGGGGGTTCACCATCGCAGCTGGCTGGCGTCGGTGCGGGTGACGGGTGAGGTCGCTGCGCCGCAGGTTCTACCATCGGGTACCGGCTGGCGTCAAGGCCGGCGTGACGGTGGCGGCGAGGTCGCCGCGCCGGTGGTCCGCCATCGCGCCGCCGGCGGTCACCGCACGGCGGTGGCGGTGGCGACGGTATGCCGCGCTGGCAATGGCCGGTCCGCCTGTAGCGCCGGGCGGGTCAGCCGCATGGGTGGCGTGGCGATGGAGGAAGGCGCGCCGGCTGGTCAATCGGGCCGGCAAGGCGCTTCGAATCCGGGCTTGCAGTGCGGTGATGAGGCGGAAGCGTTGCCGACTGCTGATGAAGAGCCTCACCGAGGAGGAAGTCCGCGAGGCGGGCCGCCGTGGAAGATCCGGGGCCGTCGCCGACGCAGCCGCCCCGATAGCCGTGGGTCACCGGACGCCCAGGGGCGCAAAGTCGCCGGCAGGCGCTTTGTTCCTCCCTGGTCGCCAGCACCGTGGAGTGCCGCGATTATCGTGGGCCCTTGATGGACGATGATGGGCGCCCCCATGGCGCCCATCTTGGGCATCGCTCGACGATCCCTCGCCGATCTGCAGGTCGCATGTCGCAGAGTGGAAGCGCAGCCTGGAAGGGCGACGCCGCCGATCGCCTGGGGCCGCCCCATCCAGAAGCGTTTATCGCAAGGCCCAAATTTTCCTCTACCGACACAAGAAAGAAGAAGAAGGCGATGTTAAAAAAATGATGAAGAAGGAAGGCGAAGAGCTTACCTCCCGAATCGTCCGAGTCCCTGGCCGCCCACGCCAGGTAGTGCCGTCATGTCAGCCGCGCGCAGCGGGCTAATCCTCCGGACACGGTTCCCGAGAACTATGCTCTCCGGCCACCAAGCTATCCGGCAGCCATCAACCCGGGCCAACATTGCAATTAGTTTCGTGTGTCGACGACGCGAGATACCTGGGCCGATTTGCCGCCCACCGCCTGGGAAGCCCTGTGGTTTAAATGCTGGTTGCCTTCAACGCATAACCATTCTGCGGCGCCACATTTTCCACCGATCGGTTCTCCATTGGAATGTAGCAATCCGCCCGCCTCTAAGTCGCAGATGGCAAAGACCGGAGATGCCGGAGCCCTGGCCGACGCCGAGCGAAGAAGTAGCGGAAAAGGAGAAGATTGGGCATTACCCTATAAACATCTCACGTATGGGCGAAGACGAGAGGAGCACAATGGAGTTAGGAGGAAGGTGGATGTTGTGAATGTCGAGAAGTTGAGGACGGCGATGTAGAAGTCCGAGATGGGCGGACCAAGCTCGCCATCATCGCCCGTACGAAGAAGATGACTTCTGCTCAGCGTGGGGAGCGACACCGCTCCAAGATAGCGGAGAGCGCCGCGGCGATCACCTTTGGAGCATTTAGCGGGCGTTTTCCACAGCTTGAAGGAGGGAGGACAGAGCCATGAGGCCATCGTAATCAGCTAAGGAAGAAGGGAAGCTAGGCAGAAGGAGCAGAGGCGAAAAGCGTAAAACGGGACATGCCTCTGCCGCCGCTTATTTATAAGAATTCAAGGAAGAGCCTCCAAGTGAAAAGTCGAAGAGACGCGTAGCTCGGATGCGGGAAAACCAAAGCATTTTTCAAGGAAGTGGGCACGCCCCACTAAGCCTCTGGAACGGCCGCAGATTCACCTCGGGCCGGAAAAAGAGGCAAGTTTTTAAAGACCAAGTACAGGCGTGCGGCATTTATGGGCCCCACCCGAGATTGAACCGCTCGACAAGAAAAGAAAGAATAAAGACACTTCCCGGTGGGCCTTGGCCATCAACAGATAAATCTGGGTACCCACGCACCGCATTGAGTACTCACGCCCAGAGGATGTGATGCTCAAAGCACTTCTGGCGACCAACAAAGGTGCTCGCCAAGAGGACAAAGATGCTCAGCCACTCCTCGAGGCGATCAAATGAAGGTGCTCGCTTAAGAGGACATGTGTGCTTCAAAGCCACTCCGTATGACCACCAAAGGTGCTCGCTCAGGGACAAAAGCGCTCAGCCACTCCTCAGTATGACCAAGAAAGGTGCTCGCCAGATTGGACAGTGGCGCTCAAAGCCACTCAGCGACCAAAGAAGGTGCTCGCCAGTGGGACAAAAGGCTCGTGCCACTCCTGGGCGAGTTCCCAAGAATCAACTCCCTCGTAATCAGGGCTACTAAGGGTCAAGGATATTTAATGCAGACGCATACACTGCAGGATATGTAGGCAAAGATGGCGCTGCCTTCCCCAAAGCGCCAGACATGATGGTGGCCTGATCGACATCCCCTCTTCGGCGAGCCTGCAGGGGGTGACAGACAAAGTGACCCAAGGCTAAGTCTAAGTCGGCTAGGACAGCATTAAATGTGATGTAAGAGAGTGTGACGGGTGCATTAAATGCATCAGAATAGGTCGACGCTTGCTTTACGCAAGCTTGTAAGCCCCATGCGCCAAACCAAATTTTGAGTATAAAAGGGAGCTAGGTGCATGGGAGAAGGGTTGTTGTTGTTGATAATTGGGTTGGCAGTAACCGAGAAGGTCGCTCTTCCTCACCTTTGTAAGAACCTTGAACTCGTAAGAATCCACCAAGCTGGTGACTAGGGTTACTCCTTGGAGGGCCCAACCTGGGTAAACCCGACCGCTTTCTTGCTTGCTCCCAAGATCCCGCTTCTTCCCGTCCTGAGCTGCCACAAAAGCCCCCAGTCCGAATCTCTCAAGCACCTGGGCCTTAGGGTGCTCATGGCCAAGAAGTTTCGACAACTAGCATCAGAGCACCGCCACGTGGCGCCCACTGCTGGTTTCCGCTTATACGCGAAAGTTTCGCCCTAGAGAAAAATGAGGAAAGATGGCCTAAAAATTCCGGAAAAATTCCTAGAGCCATTTTGGATTATTTGGAACTCAATGGAAGTGGTTTGGTTGAATTTGGATAATTTTTGTGGAATTGGATATTCGGGCGCGGATCGCAGGCATTAAACAAAAGCCGCGCGAGATAAAATAGGAACGGATGTCCAAAAATCCGGGGAATGATTCATAAAATCATTTCGGAATATTTGGAACATTTTAGAAGTGGTTTGGAGATTTTTGGAGCACTTTTGGACTCGGGTGAATTTTCGGGTCCCGGCGGGGACTGGAAAACCCGATTTTTCGCCCGGGAGGGAATTAATTCCCGATTTCGAAGGGGAATGGATGCCAGGTTATTATAAAAACCAATGAAACTCCAACTTTTGAATTTACTTCATTTAAATTAGGTTTTTCTCCAGAAAGCCAAAACGAGGATGTTACAGAGTTAAAACTAATCGATTAGCCACGCTCGCGGTCATGAGCACTTAACGTCATCACATAGTTTGTTCATTTTGATATTTTCATAAAAATAGAATGAAATTGTAAAATTGGTATTAGAAAGTTTACTCTACAGATGATTCAATACTTTGCCATGTGTTGGCAATATTGTTTTCAGATGTTGTGCCATGTGTTGGCAAAAACTAGAAATTATTTCATAAATTGGCAATGGAAGATTTGTTGCTCACGAAGGACTATGAGTTATTATATTTATGTTGTTCTTTTTATTTTATACTATCAGTTGCTTTTACAAAATTTTGCTTTCAATCTATAATTCAGTATTTACAATTCAATTTAGCTTTTGTAGGGTCGAAGATATGACTAGAGGGGGGTGAATAGGCGTTTTTAGGAACCTTCTCACTAACAAAATACGCTCTAATTACCCTATGTCAAAACCTAAATAAATTGTGGAAGTGAAAGACTAAGGTTTTAACAATTAAAGCCTAAATCAATTAGGCTCACTAGTGCACAAACTAATTAAGGTATGTACACAAGATAGCAATTCTACACAAGTAAGCAATTTAATTCTACGAATATAAATTGCAACAATATGAATAAGAATTGCAACAAAGTAAAAGGGTACAAGAGACACATCAACTTTTCCCGTGGTCTCAGAGACTTACCAGTCTCCCCTAATCCACATTGTGGTAAGCCTAAACATGATGACTTCGACTTGAGCACCCGCCTCGAATCCAATAGTGGTAGTTTTTCACCCCTCCAAGTAGGGTAAACTCCAATCTTCACAAACTTCGGCGGGCTTCTCACAACCTCCATTGAGAGCTCCGCACATGTCACTCCTACACCATCTAGGAGGTGGCAACCTCCAAGAGTAATAAGCTGAGTCTCTCACTCGAGCTTCACCTAGCGCAACACATGTACTCCGGTGACCTCCTAAGGACAACACATGCACTAGGATACTCCTCAAGTGCAACACATACATAATGAGGCTCTCAGTCTACTCTCTAATTGCAACACATGCAATTAGAGATCACTCTTAGCTCAAACACCAAATTGAAGAGTCCAACACATGCACAAGCCTCCTAAACTAAGCTAAGAACACCAACAACTAGCAGATGTGCTCATCAACCATCCAATGCCTACCAAGGGGTCCTTTTATAGCCCCCACACGAAATCTAGTCGTGGGGGGCAATCCTGGAAAAAATCAAAAATCGGCACTATCGCCCTCAGGGCCTGGTAGTGCCGATTTCGACCCAACGGTCGAATAATGGCTAGAAATGTGGTATTACTGACTTGTAACTCATGGTACTACTGACGCAGTACCAACTCCTCACAGCGGTAGTGTTGATTTCAGCGAAACTCTAGAAATCCATTCTCTGGAAAAAGACTACGGCGGATAGGCACCGGTACTATCGACCACCGTCAGTACCGCCCTTCAACCCCGGTAGTGCTGATTTTCAAACCTCAGAGAAAATCACACATTCTGGAAAAATACTACTGCTCCAATCTGGCGATACTACTGACCATCTGGTAGTACCGACCTCAGACAACAGTACTGCCAATTCTCTAGAAGCACCAACAATTTACACTATGATATTGCCAATTTCTAGAGAAAAACAAGATTTTCAATAAAAATCTTTTCTCCAAAATCTCAACAATTAATTCCTTAAGCTATGTGAGGGTCAACACATGATCACAACACTTTGCAAAACACATTTGCAAATGTTTATCACATACTCCAAAGAATTTCATTCAAACTCCAACAAATTTGCGAAAACACATTTTGCAAACAACTCAAGATATATTTGCAAAAACGTATTAAACAAATAACCCACAAGTCTATGAGATTAATCCTCTTAGCCATGTGATGATCAATACGAGATCAAGTCAACTTGCAAACCCCCATTGCAAGCCCTATTCACATGCTCTAGGATCTTGGACTCATAGACCTTCCATTTATTTGCACAACGAATTTGCAAATAACAAATAAACTTTTTCATGCTTGAGCATTCTCTTTTTGCAATACATGCAAAAGTCTAGCTCCAAGCAAACTCTAAATCATACTCAACTGTATGAGCTCTCTAATTGCAACACATGCATGTCTTAGCTCCATGCATACCACTTAAACACAAAATTGCTTGAGCTCTCTCCTTTTGCAACACATGCAAAACTTAGCTCCAAGCAATACCACTTCAAATAAGATTTGATTTGAAGAACTAAGTGTCGTAGACCCGGAGACACCATCCCCTTCGTCGGGCGGGGCAAGGCCCACCACCCCCCCCGGCCATATAGGCCCAAGGCGTGATAAACAAGTAAGATGACGCGGGATATGAAACCGGTGGGGGAACAAGGAAGGGAGGGAGCGGAACAAAGCAATGAGAAGCCGCGGAGGTAGATACCCTCGTAACTCATGTGAACATGGCCGACCAAATGATCGGCCAGGCCTGTCGTTCTGCCATAATCTGCAAAAGGACGCTAGGCAGTGTCAGGTTGATACGGAACCAATAGATGTTTGAAATTCCTTTTGGGCCCCCGAAAAGAGCGTAGGACAAAAGGGCAAAGATGTAAAGAGAATACGGATACTCCACGTAATAGACACCTGGCCCCTAGAAGAGGACAGGTGGAGGGCGATGCGAATAACGCTACGGTAAAAAGACCTGCAACCCCATGTCAGTGCCGGTTGAAAAAAAGCCAGCCGATGCATGCATTGGGAGGCGGTTTTCTCCGTCTCCTCCATATAAAAGGAGGAGAAGATCGCCTAGGAGGGGGATCCCTTTCTCGGATCTTCAGAAATTCCACTTCGTTATAGTTTGAGTGCAAGTGCCGAGAACTGGGTACTATCGGCGTGGTACAAACCCATGACAAGTGGCGCCGTCCGTGGGGACCCAACAGCTTAGCGAAGCTGTTGCTCTCCAACCAGCAGGAAGAGGAAGTCCTTTGTAGCCATGCCACCGAAGAAGGGAGCAGCAGCAGCATCCAGAGAAGCTGCGGTGATGACTGGAGAAGAGGGATCAAGAAGGCCTGCAAGGAGCCAATCCCGCGATCAGCCCTTGCTCTTGAGCGATTAGAACCCACCGCAAATTCTGGCGGGACTAGGGGAGACGTTAGGAGCACCGCCACCACAAACTCCGATGGTAGCGCGCAAGCGCGCCCCCAAATGGCGGCCACCGGTCGCAGGGCGATCGATTGCGGTACCAAAGGAGGACGTAGCGGAAGCATCAGCTCGCCAGGCCTGCCACCAGGCTACTCTCGGGGGCGGAGAGGCCCTCGAGGAAGAGACAAGAACCCAGGAGGTGCTCGACCCCAACATGCATGCGTTGATGGAGGCTAACGAAAAACTCATGGCGGAGGTGAAGCGCCTGCAAGAGCAGCAAGATCGGGGGCGCAGCGAATCGCAAGATGAAAGTCCAAGCTGCGAAGTGTTGTCTCCAGCATATGCAGGAGCGACTAGGGATGACGTTGACCCAAACCCCCTCAGCATCCGACTTTGGGCAAGAAGATGGACCTCGCCAGGAAGTTTCAAGTTCCCTACCATCAAACCGTACAACGGCAGGACAGACCCCAGAGAATTCCTCCGCGTCTACGACACTGCCGTGGAGGCCGCAGGGGGAGATGATGATATCAAGAGTAAGGGCTTTTACTAGCGCTCGAAGGAATAGCCCTGTCCTGGTACTCTTCGCTGGAGCCAAGTTCGATTACAAGCTGGCCGCAGCTCCGCGCCAAGCTGGAAGGCAACTTCCAGGGCAATTTCGACGGAATGAAAGAGGAAAGTGACTTATTCGCAGTCAAACAGCGGGAAGGGGAGACCCTCAAAAGCTACTTCTAGTGCTTTTCCAGAGTTAAATGCCAGATCCGAGGGGTCAGCGACACCACCATCATCAATGCGGCACGTTGCGGACTCCGAAGGGGACCATTAGCGGAGAGACTTGCTCACAAAGAGGTGCGCACTGTGGAGGAGCTCTTTGCTAAAAAGAGGGAGTATGCTCGAGCGGAAGAGTACAACCTCCAGAGGGAGGATAGGCCACGGCGTGAACCTCCGAGGCGAACCCCCCGCAAAAGGGGCCGGGAAAGGGAACCCCCGCCCTGGGCCAAAGCGAAGGACCAACACCCAGAATCCGTCTGAAGGGACGGAGGAAGGAGAATCCATTACATCAATGAGCGAAGTGATCGGCGAGGCGGCGGAGAGCGACAAGTGGAGCAGCGGAGGTGAAGCCCTCCCCCTGGGCGAGAAAAGCAAGATGATGGACCTCGGGTGGCCAGGAGGGAGGAACAAGAGTGGAAATGGTACCTCTGCGAATACCATGGCAAGAATAACACACGCGACACCGCTCATTGCAAAGTGATCGAGGGGTATCGATGCTTTGAGGCGAAGCGGAGGGAAGCTGGGACACACCCTCAGCCGCCAGCACCACCTCCTACTGAACACCAATGCTTCCCGCCTCGAGGAGGGGTGAATCACCTTTGCCGCGTTATCAACATCATCGCCGGGGGCTCTTCGTCACACCTTTCATCGGAGAGGTAGAGAAAGGCTTACGCAAGATAGATAAACCACGTTGGAGTCAATCCAATCACCCCCTCGCAACCGAAGTTTGAGCCGATCAACTTTACGCAAGCAGATGCGATCGGGGTGCATTTTTCGCACCAAGACTCTTTGTTGGTGGTCGCCATCATCGCCGACTGTGAAGTGCGCCGTGTGTTGATAGATGGGGGAGCGCGGCGGATATCTTGTCCATGGAGGCTTTTTTGTAGATGATGATCCCTCAAGACCGGCTGAAGAAATCGGAGGTGCCACTAAAGGGCTTCGGGGGGAGCACGGTCAGCACCCTAGGCCAAGTGGAGCTGGAGGTCACCTTCGCGACGCCGCAAGCTAGCGCCACAACTCGTGTCACATTCGACGTGGTTGACATGCCTTTCCAGTACAACGCCATTCTGGGCCGAGGATCGTTGACTGCCATGGGAGCTATTGTCTATCATGGATTTCTGTGCATGAAGATCCCCTCCCCCAATGGTGTCGTCACGGTGCGAGGGGACCAAGCCCTCGCAAGAATATAGATATGGAGAGCCCCCTAGGTCAAGCACGTCTGCACCACGGAGCTAGACCCTATGCCGGCGCAGCGCAGCTAGTGGCTCCCCAAGCCACAACCTCAAGGAGAGACGAAGCGGGCAGTGCTTCGGTCGGGCGAAAATAGAACCGTGAACCTCAGCACCATGCTATCCCCCAACGAAGAAAAATGCTTGATGCAGCTCCTTCAAGAGTACGAAGATGTATTCGCGTGGGGACCGGAAGATCTCCCCGGGGTACGCAGAGAAACAATTGAACACTCCCTCGCCATTAGTCTGTCCGCGAAGCCAAAGAAACAAAAGCTCCAAAAACTCGCCGTGGAAAGACAAGTGGCTGCGAGAGCGGAGGTGACCAAGTTGCTCCGAGCGGGAATTGTACGCGAGGCCCTCCACACAGAATGGTTGGCCAACGTAGTCTTGGTCAAGAAATCTAGCGGGGCTTGCAGAATGTGCATCAACTTCACCGACTTGAACAAGGCGTGCCCTAAAGATGACTTCCCCTTGCCCCGCATCGACCAACTTGTCGACTCTACCTCCGGGTCGGAGAGAATGAGCTTCCTCAATGCCTACTCTGGCTATCATCAAGTCTACATGCGAAGGGAGGACGAAGATAAGATGGCGTTCACTACCCCTTTCGACACGTACTGCTTTGTACGAATGCCCTTCGGCCTCAAGAACGTAGGCGCTACCTTCGCGTGACTCATTGCCAAGGTCTTCGCCAACCAGCTGGGGAGGAATGTAGAAGCTTATGTTGATGACATCATCATTAAGAGCGAGAAAAAGGAAAGCCACATCGTCGACCTCAGGGAAACCTTCGACAACCTAATGGCGGAGGAAGTAAAGCTCAACCCAACCAAGTGTGTTTTTGGCATGGACGCGGGGAAGCTCCTAGGATTTCTGGTCTCCCAGCGGGGCATCGAGGTGAACCCCGAAAAGATAAGGGCCATCCAAGATATGGCCCCACCAGGGAATCTGAGGGAGGTGCAGTGATTGGCGAGGCGACTTGCAGCACTCAACCGATTCTTGCCAAAGTCGGCGCTACGATCAAGCAACGCTTTCACCTGGACGAAGGAGTGCCAGCTCGCCTTCGAGGAACTGAAGTAGAGTCTCATGAAAGTACCCACCTTACAAAGCCCGAAGCAAGGCGAGGAGCTTCTGCTTTATTTAGCTGCGAGCCCCTCCACTATCAACACGGTACTGGTGCGACCACAAGGTACAAAGCAACAGCCAATCTACTTCATCTCCGAAGCGTTGCAGGGAGCGAAGTTGCGATACTCAGAGATGGAAAAGCTGGCATATGCTTTGTTGATGGCTTCCAAAATGCTCCGCAATTATTTCCAAGCTAATCGCATCAAAGTGCCAATAGCGTACCCTCTCGGTTCCATGCTGTCCAACAAAGAGAGCATTGGGCGCATCAGCAAATGGGCGGTCGAGCTGGCACCCTTCGAGCTAACTACAATACCGCACACTGCCATCAAAAGCCAAGCCCTAGCCGATTTTATGGCGGAATGGACTTCTCCGGTGTCCGAAGATAATGACACTTCAGCGGTATGGTCCATCAATTCTGATGGGTCATGGGGAGTAAGCGGAGCAGGGATAGCCGCAGTAGTGATGGCTCCCAGAGGTGAAAAGGCCGAGTTCACAGCAAAGCTGGAATTCCCCTCGACCAACAATGTAGCCGAGTATGAAACGCTCCTGCTGGGGCTCCGAAAAGCGAAAACCATGGGAGCGAAAAGGGCTATCTTGCACACCGATTCAAAGCTTATCCAGGGACATATCTCCAAAGAATATCATGTGAAAGATGAACAACTCCAAAAATATGTGGAAACAGTCCAGGCGATGGAGAAGAGCTTTGTGGTTTTCTCCATACATGCGATACCTAGAGCCCAAAATGAGCGAGCAGATGAATTGGTGAAGATCTCCGCAGCCGGAGGGGCCTTACCCTCGGCGGTGTTTTTTGAGGTGCTCCGCACTGCTTCTATTTCCCCTCAGATAAACATCATCGCCCGGGCGGCCGACGAAGATTGGAGGAGCGAGATACACGACTACCTCCTCAACGGTACAATTCCACATGACGAAGCACAAGCAAAACGTCTAGAGAGGTGGGCAAAGAAATATGCCATAATCGATGGGCTCCTATTCTGCAGCGGTATCTGCGCCCCATGGCTCTGCTGTATATCTCGTGAAGAGGGGTTGCAGGCCCTGCGCGAAGCGCACCAGGGGGCCTGTGGAGCGCACCAGGCCCCCAGGAACCTCGCGGGGAAAGTGTTCCGAATGGGTCTCTACTGGCCTTCGGCGCTGCAAGACGCAGAACAGGTGGTCTGACACTATCACGCGTGCCAGTGGATGACAAAACAGAAAAAAGCCCCACCCAGCGAGCTACACACAGTACCCCCAATTTGGCCCTTCGCCAAATGGGGGATGGACATCGTCGGAGCGCTCCCTAGGGCTCGAGCAAACCTTCAGTTTGTGATCGTCGCGATCAACTACTTTTCCCGATGCATTGAGGCAGAGCCGGTGGCAAAGATGACGGCAGATGCTACAGTCAAGTTTTTGTGGAAGACAATCATTTGCAGGTATGGAGTCCCATTCCAGGTCGTCACGGATAATGGATCCCAGTTCGACTCCAAGAAATTCCGCGACTATTGTGAAAGCATCAGGACGAGGATTTGCTTCCCTTCAGTGGGTCACCCATAGTCGAACGGAGCAATCGAAAGAGCAAATGGGTTGCTACTCGACGGCATCAAGAAGAGACTCTATAACTCGGCAAAGGGTGCATGGCCCGATACCACCTCTGTCGGGACCCGAATTTGCAAATCCGGACCCTCTGTGTATTCCGCACTAGTCCAGAAACACGCTAGTGCACACAGTCTCAACATTGGTAAATATCACAGTCATACTCAACGAATAATAAGGTACTTTAATTAGTTAACCAAAACTGGTTGCTCAACCTTAAGGTCAAGCTACAAATATACGCCAAGCAGGGCGAAAACTTATTAAAAGAGAAATAACAAAGAAATAAAAATAAGATAACTTCGTGGCGCCATCCAAGATACCACAGTAACTGACTGCTCGCTCCTAGATAGACGGTTCCTCTTGGAGCTCCTCCTCCAAAGCTGGTGTAGACTCTTCTTCAACTGATGTTGTATTGTGGCAAGGGTGAGTACTTGGTACTCAGCAAGTCATGCACAGAATGCAAACTAATATACTACATGCATAGCTTAATACAAAGGAATGGTTCATGGTATATTTGCAGTAGAACAGCATTTGACAAGTAGCGTAAGTAGATTCGAAAGCAGTAAAAACAAGTGTAACATCAATAACTTTTCCAGGAGTTAAATGAACATCTTTCCCACTCCTAATCCACATTTCCATCAACGTCATTATTAAACCCAACCAAACTTTCCGAGTCCAAGTTGTTTTCAAGAAAGTCTAACCCTTGACTGTAATTCCCGAGCAATGTCCAATGCCGCGGACACGGCTATTCGAATAGATTTTTCACTCTGCAGAGGTTATGCACTTTACCCACAAGATACAGCCAAACACCACACAGGCGAGTGTCCGTAACGAAGTCTTTCGAAAACTTCTAACAGCACAAGTGGGCCGCCCCGGTTATTGCACACTCACCCTTCCCTTAGCGAAGGCGAAGTTTAGGCCAATCAACCGTTAGATGGGTACCTGGCCGCAGCCCCAGACGCTCCCCGCATAACTACACAAAAGGTATAGTTGACACCCCGAGGTCCCATAGGTGCGTTATTAGCAACTTAATCAACTAGGTCCGTCGACATTCTGCACATGTGGTTGCATGTTTGACTCAGTTCAAAGGCTTGCAAGGTTAAGTCCTTAGGGTGACCAGGGCAAGACTACCCGAAGAACCAAATCAACGTTCTGGTGCCACAACCGCCCACCCGATCATTCTTGCCACATGCCCCGGTCGAAAACTATTTATCAAACCCCCAGTTGTTTACCACGCACCACGTGCCATCAATATCATCATCAATAACACATGACACTTCTCAAAATAGGTTCCTGTCGGGACCCCGAATTTGCAAATCCGACTCTCCGTATTCAAAGACTAGTCCAGGAACGCGCTTAGTGCACACAGCCTTAACATCGGATATATCACAATCATACTAAACGATACTATCAAAGTACTTTATTTAAATAATCAGTGGGTTACTCGACCTATGGCCGAAGTTACAAATATATGCCTTGCAAGGCTTAAACTTATTAAAAGGGAAATAACAAAGCCGGAAATTCAAATAAACTGTGGCGCCATCCAAAGATACCACAAAGTCGATCGGGCTCGCATCCCTAAGTAGACGGGTCCTCTTGGAGTTCCTCCTCCGAATCAAAGGCGTAGTCTCCTCTTCAACCGGTATTGTGTTGAGGCAAGGTGAGTACTTGGTACTCAAAGAAGTCATGCACACGCAAGCTAATATACTATATGCAAGGCTTGGTACAAAGGAATAGCTTAAGGTATATTTATGTAAACAGCATTTGACAAGTAATATAAGTAGATTCGGAAGCAAGAAACAAGTAAAGCATAAATAACTTTTCAAAAAGTTTAAATAACATTTTTCCCCATCCTAAACCATATTTCCATCATCTTTGTTAAAACCAACCCAACTTCTCAAATCCAAGTTATTTTCTAAAATCTAACCCTTGACTCAGAATTTTGAGCATTGTCCAAGACGTGGACTCTGGCTATTCAAATAGATTCAACACTCGCAGAGGTTATGCACTTTACCCACAAGATACAATCCACTCACCACGCCACCGTGAATCGCCATACAAGAGTATGCGAATGAGCGATCATAACAAAGCCTTTCTAAGCCTCAAACAACACTGTGGTCCTCTCCTGTCAGGTTTCTACACCATCCTTCCCTTAGCCAAGGCGGCATGGGACCAACACACCTGCTAGATGGGTACCTGCCACGCCACGATACGCCTCCCCGCATAATCACACAAAAGGTGTAATCGACACTCGAGGCTCCACAAGTGAGTCCTTAGCGACTTAGTCAACTAGGGCCGTCCCATTCCACCCATGTGGTTGCAAGTATGACCCGGCTCAAAGGCTTGCAAGGTTAAGTCCTTAGAGTGACCAGGCAAGACTACCCGAAACCAAATCAACATCCCCTAATGCCATTACAATCGCCCACCTGATTACTCTTGCCACATGCCCTACGAAATCTGCTTATCAAACCCCGCTTGATTACCATGCACCACGTGCCATCAACATCACATGATACTTTTCCAAAACAGGTTCAATATATCATTAATTCAATATTAACATTTGATTGTCCAAAACCATGTCATGAGCACGAGCGCCTAAGCAAGATACTACAATCTGCCTAAAACCCATGTTGGCAATTTAATAATGTCCAACTAGTAATCCACAACTAGGGGTGACAAAGGGTCATGGCACATACTTAAGTAATCAAGGTGTCATACAAAGAAATTGGTATTTATCTAACCCCCATGTTTAAACCAAGTATTTTTCTAATTGAACTAGCATGCAATAGTTTAAATCAAAATAGGTTTCAAAATGGGATCAATATGGTCAAAGCATAACTTGCCTTCAAAAAGCACTTGCTCTTGGTCTTGAGTTGGATCCCGAAAGTCAATACTTCTCCTTCGAATCCTTCCCAAAGACTTCAACGCCTACTCGTAAAGCGTGCAAATAGCAAATACACAAATAAACACTATGCAAAAAGATCCTAAAACTCCAAATAAAATCCATAAACAGAGAGAACATAATTTTCTGGATTTTTAGAAACCTGGAATCACAAATTTGGAGTTAAACGAAAGTTATGATTATTTAAAGTTTAAATAATCAATTAAATAATTTTACAGAGAAAAACTTTAGTCCAAAAAATTAAATAAAATTTATATTTAGGTAGATCTTAATTTTATACAAATTTAGAAATTTGAATCGCTTCAAATCGGAGTTGAAACGCAAAAGTTATAAGCGCTTGAAGTTTGAATCTAAATTTGAAATCATTATTCGAATTAATAAATCATTTTCTTTTTTCGAAATTAATTATTGCGTCAGCATGGACACGCGGGCAGCTCCTCGATTGGCCTGTTGACGCCAGCCGTCCATGGGCCCGGTCCATGCTCACTCGGGTCCACGGTGACTCCTGGCCCACGCCACGCGGATCGACATATGGGGACCCACCCGCCGCTAAGTGGTCTCACGCTAACACGGCCGACGCGGTGGGCCCTTCCGACATGCGGGGCCGCGTACGCCTACACGCACGCTGGACGGCGCCTGACCGCCGTCCAACTTCCCGACACGTGGCGCACTCGTCCTGGTTTGAAAATCAACCGATTAGATCCAGGGTTAACACGCTGAAACTACTGATGCTCGTCAGGCCGCTCGATCTAGATCTACGGTCCGAGATTCTGTCCTATAATCGCGACCGCATAAAGACGTGGCGACAGAACTGCTGGATCTTGATCCAACGGTCCGCATCTAATCTGGTTTCTAGGGTTTCGGGAAACACGTGAACTCACCGCTTCGTCCGATTCGATCCAACCCGCACGGCTCGTGGACGGTGATGGCACGCGGGCGCCGCTTGACCGAGACGGACGACGACCTTGCCGCCGGGCCAAGTCGGCGCCATCCCATGGGCGAGGGGTACTCCCGAACGCTGCCTCGCCTTGGGGAATCCGGATCCGGGCTTGATGACGGCGAGGACGACTGACGGCAAAGAATATCGGCTATGACCGCGGCGGAATGCAGACTTCCAACTCCTAGCGAGCAATAACGGCGAGACGGTGGGGATCTCATACGCGAGCCAGGGTTTTAACCGGGCGGGATGGCGATCTCGGTATGCCCCGGCATTAAATAGCCTTTGCCTGGTGCGTAAAACGGAGACTCTAGCTCTCCACGGCCGCGACACGGCGGAGTCCAGCTGACTCGGCGGAGACGATTTATGAAATCGTGGTCGCCCACGTGGCACAACCAACGCCACGATCGCATGCAAGGATCGGTCCGTCCCGACACGGCTGTCCTGGTCTGACGGATCACCGCTGGATCTTGATCCAACTGGCTGGGATTGATTAGGGTTAGGGATGGTCTTCGAAATAATCGCTCTGCCTCGGACTCGAACCGACTTTGGCGGATGAACAAGATTGACCCGAAAGTTGATTTTCCAGCGAATTAATATTTAAAATAATTCAAGAATTCATTTAATTCATTAAAAATAGCAAATGACTTAAAAATTCCAGAAAATTCTCGAAAATATTTTGGATCATTTTGGACTCAAATAAAATATTTCAACAAAAATTTATTTGCAAATTTAAATTCTTTAATTATTTCAAAAATGGAATAAATTCAAATAAATTCCAAATAAATCCAAATAAATTCCAGAAAATTCCAAAAATTCACCAAGGTGCCAAATCACACATGAATTTAAGAAAAGCAAAATTTTGGGATGTTACAAACCTCCCTCTTAATAGAATCTCGCCCCCGAGATTCAGGGCTCACTAAAGGAATAGGTTTGGAAATTCTTTCTTCAAATCCTCTTCGCTCCCAAGTCGCTTCGCTTTCTTCATGGTTGCTCCATCGAACTCTACTAAACGGGTTGACTTGTTTCTAGTTTCTCGATCCATTGTGTCTAGAATCCTCACAGATGTTCCTTATAAGTCAAATCCTCATGCAACTCAATTGACTCTAGCTGTGTCTGCTCCTCAGAACTCCTGGAGACATTTCTTCAATGGGACACATGGAATACATCATGTACCTGCTAACGATCAGTGGCAACTCCAAATGATAAACTTCGCTCACAGGCTCAAAATCTTAAATGGTCCAACATAACGGTGCAAGTTTCCTTTGGCATGGAACCTCTTAACTCCCTAAGAGGCGAACTCGAGGTATACAAAGTCTTCTCGTTCAAAACTCAAATCTCGGCGACATTGTCAAGATAACTCTTCACGAGATTGGGCTATCTTCAACCTTTCCCCTAATTATGGCGATCTCGCTTTTCAAACTTCTTGAAGAATATCAGCCCAAAGACACGGGCGCCACGGCCTCATTCCAATTCAATGGTGTCCGATGGTCCGACCATACAAGGCCTCAAAAGGTGACATCTCAGAACTAGCCTGATAACTATTGTTGTAACTAAACTCGGCAAGATACGGCAAACTTTTTATCCCAAGAGGTAGCATAAGCCAATGCACAAGCTCTAACATATCCTCCAGAACTGTTGACTCTTTCTGGCCCGCCTATCCGTCTGCGTGGATGATAAGCTGCATCGGTTCAAACGGGTCCCCTATGGCTTCATGCAACTTATTCCGTAACCTTGAGGTAAATTGGGTACCTCGTCTCGCTTCCTCCTTGATGGACTTAATCCTCGCGGATCTTGTCATCATCCTTCCGCCCTTCTCGGATCTGATCCTCTAAGGTAGGCTTTACTTCTAATGCTGCCAAGAATCCGCTTAGGTACAACCTCAATCTTCATCTTTCAAAATCCTCACATAACTCATCCTCGACTTGTGGCTAGCAACGCACTACGTGTATGGCTTTTCCGATCGTAGCATCACTAATACGCTGGCCTTCCCGGATGGTAATGGATTCCAACATTATAGTCCTTGATCAACTCTAGCTATCTTCCTTGCCTCATATTCAGATCCGATCGGGTGAATATGTACTTAAGGCTCTTATGATCCGTATACACCTACATCTGCTTTCCAATCGAGATAGTGACGCCATATCTTCAAAGCATGCACTACGGCGCTAACTCTAGGTCATGTGTTTGATAATTTTCCTCATGCGCCTCAATCGCTTTGATGCATGTTTACTTACCTTTCCATTCTGCATCAAAGACACATCCAAGTCCTTGGCGCGATGCGCAACAATAAATATCGAAGCTTTGAGCAACATCCTAGAGAACTAACACCGGGCCGATGTCAATCGCTTCACTCGAAATCCTTCCTCACATTCTCAAGGCCCATGCAAACTTCTTTTCCTTCTTCAAAGAATTGCGAAGAGGTTTCAGAATTGTCGAAAAGCCTTCGATGAAACTAAGCGTAATATCCTCGCCATTCCAAGGAAACTCCGAACTGGGTCACGCTTCTACGCCTCCCAATGTAACACAGCCTTCTACTTTGCTTGGATCTACTGGACTCTTCCGCGGTCATTACATGTCCAAGAAACTCCACCTTGTCCTTCCAAAAATCACACTTGTTTAACTTTGGCTAAAAGTTGTCGTTCCTCGCCAATTTTTCCAAAACTCGCCTTAAGTGTTCGGGCATGTTCATCCTCCTGCCTTGGAGTAGACTAGGATATCGCTTCTATGAACACGACGACAAACTTGTCCAAATATTCCATGAACACCTTATTCATCATATTCATGAAATAAGCTGGCGATTCGGCCCAAAGGACATAATCAGAAACTCGTAATGTCCATATCTTGACGAGAATGCAGCTTTCGAATATCTTCCGATCGGATCTTCAATCGATGGTATCCCGATCTCGCATCAATCTTGAGAAAACTCCGCCTCTTAATCGATCAAACAAATCATCAATCCTGGGTAGCGGATACTTATTTTTCACGGTGACTTCATTGAGTGCACGTAGTCAATGCACATCCCAAACTCCCATTCTTCTTCTTGACAAACAAATCGGTGCTCCCTACACGGATACTTAACTCTACCTGATAAATCCTTTCTCCATTAACTCCTCTAGTTGTTTCTTCATTTCTACCAACTCCTGTCAGAGACATCCGATAGGTCTCTTTGCTATCTTTGCAGTACTGTACAAGCTCTATCACAAACTCTATGTCCCCTGTCTGGCGGCATACTGTAGATCTTCTGGGAAAACATCGGGTACTCACTCACTACCGAACATCCTCTATGCTGATTGCCTTGGTATCGTTAACCATCAATCAGTCCATCTCTAACTGATGGCTTGAAATTCCACTTTCTTCCCACACGGGCTCTCAATCGAGATAGTTCTTCGCCCACAATCCAATACAGCCTTGTGTTTGGATAACCAATCCATTCCCAATATAACATCTAAGGTCCGGTCTCCAAAATTATAAGGTTTGCTAGGAACTCTATTCCATCTATTAGTATTCTCACCCCGAACATCCTACTCCGCTCGGAGTTCGGAACCGTGGGTTTGAACTAACAAAGATGCACTTAAGTCTTGCCATTCTCAAGTCATTTCTAGTAGCAAAGCCTTGCGAACAAACGACGCGAAGCTCCGAGTCAAACAAAATCACAGGTGTATCGAGTTAACAAGTAACTTACCCAAGACGACGTCGTAGCATTTTGCAAAGGTATCTCATGTGACATGGTTGACTCCGCCTCACCACGGCCGGTGTGGCTCTGCAGGCCGGGCGCCCTAGCTGGGTGGTTCTAGATTGAAGCGAATCGGGTCGCCTCCTGTCTTCTTTGGACAACCTGGCAAAGTGTCCTGGCTCGTTGCGCTTGTAGCAAATGCCTCACTGCTCTCGTCGCTGCCTGGGTAGCTTCGAAGGGGTCAACTGGTAGTTTTGATTGGCAGGTCTTGGTGCCGGGATGGTGTCCTTGTTGCATTCTGTGGTTGGAATCAAGAATTGATTTGGTGCAACTCTCAGCGCCGCTATGCGCTCTCGACGTGATCCTTGCCGTTGCATCCTCGCGCTCGTTTCTCATCCAGCCTTGCGCTTGTCCTCAAGAATAAGCGCCTTTATTCACCAACTCTTGGAAATCCGGAAAGGTGTGGGTGATCAATCCTACTTGCAATCCCGGAAGTTAAGTCCCTTCATGAAACGAGACTGCCTGGATTTATCCGTCACATCCTCAAAAAGTGCGTAGCGCGCTAGTCAGTGGTGAACTTGTTCGTAGTCACACCGGCCGATTACCTTGCTTCAAAGCTGCTCAACTCCTCCTTCTTAAGGTCCATAATTCTTCAGGCGGATACCGCTTTTAATGCAATGTGAACTCCTCCCAAGTGATATCTTGAGGGTTCTCTCATGCGGCACGTAGGTTCTCCCACCATTCTGGGCCACGTTCGCTTCCAACCTGATGAGAAGAGTAAAGTAACTTCTCATTCCCTATGCATTGAGATATGTGAAGCTTCCTCTCAATTGATCTTAACCAATAGTCGTCCTCCAACTTATTGGCATTAACAGAGAAAGTGGGTTGGTGAGTCATCATGAACTCGACACCTTTGTATTCCTCGGGCGTGGTCCCCGATTAACTTGATTAGCAAATGGCCTGAGCAAGTGACGTCTGCATTTGTTGCATCATAGCATGCATCAATCGGGTCCGAGCAAAGAAGAAATGCTCCAAAATTCGCACATCCAAAGCGGCCGGTGCTCCATCATTGGGGTTTTCACGAGATCCACTCTGTCATTGCTTCCAAAGTTCCTACCGGTGTTCACCATCTGTTGATTGCTCTAGGTTTAGAGATGAGAGGGAAACAAGAATAGACAAGTAATATGGAACTTATGCGGGGCTTAAAGGGGTAACTTTAAGGTCCATCTTTATTATTAATAACTTGGTATGGTCGCTTACATAATGCCTAAGGGCCTTGCACACATACCGCACACTCAAAGAAACAAAGCAAATCCAAATCGAACTAACTCGAGTCTAACGCCTAAAGGGTGACTCTTTATTCTATGACGCCTGACTCGCTAAGGAGTCTCACTATAGAACCTATGCTCACTCATCGAGAAAACCTCCACGGCTACCGGGTACGGTGTCGCGCATAGGCGCCAAACGATCGCTATGTCCAGCGACTATGTCATCTGTGGTAGTCGGTTGTGGGCAAGTGTCCCCATCGAGATCGACTCTCTCCGATCCGCTCGTAGCTCTCGAGTACTCGGGTCGGTCCGCATAAAGTCATCTCCAACTCGCCAATCCTTCTTCGTAGAAGGTGTGCCACATACTCTTGAGCTTCGCCATCTGCTCTTCTCTCGCCGTGATCTCCTTCGCGGGCCTTCAGAGCTCCTTGCTTGTATTATCTAGTACATCTTCCTGGCGACGACTTAATCGCGTACAACTGCGGTAACCGTGGCATTCTCATCCTCGAATCGCCTTCGGTCAAGAAGCGTTATCGCTTGGATGATAACGAACACCGTGGCTTTCCAACTCTCCTGGCGTGATAATCGTAATGTGCCGCATTGCTCGCCGTGAAACTTCGGATACCCATCCGCATTGTAGATCTTCTAGCAAGTGGTTGTATCGCGCGATTGCCTGGGCCCTCTTCCTGGCAGTACCTCAATCCTCACGCCACAAGCCTTGATCAATCCCGCTGCCTGATCACTTCCACTTGGTATTGGGGCTTCTCAAAATTTCCGAGAGTTTGTAGCATGTGCCAAAGTTCCGCTACGTGACTAACTCCTAGATCAACGTAGTTGAACTCTTCCTCCATCCGTCACAAGAGTGCTTACGTAAGAACTGAATTTTCTAATTGTGACAAGGTAAGGGAAAATTTCAGCAAGAGACGAAAAGAGAGAAGGGGATAAGTCGAGATGTCATTTCTTATCTTGACAAACTTTTAGCTTTAGAAAATAGGTTTTATCCTCACTACGACCATTCTAGCTTAGGTTGAGCTCTACAAATAAGTATGGCTCGATACCACCTCTGCCGACTCGAATTTGCAAATCCGACCCTGTATTCAAGCACTAGTCCAGGAACGCGCTAGTGCACACAGCCTTAACATCGGTATATATCACAATCATACCAAACGATACTATCAAAGTACTTTATTTAAATAATCAGGTTACTCGACCTTATGGCCGAAGTTACAAATATATATGCCTTGCAAGGCTTAAACTTATTAAAAGGAAATAACAAGCAGCGGAAATTCAAATAACTCGTGGCGCCATCCAAGATACCACGTGCAATCGATCGGGCTCGCATCCCTAAGTAGACGGGTCCTCTTGGAGTTCCTCCTCCGAATCATGAGTCTCCTCTTCAACTGGTATTGTGTTGAGGCAAGGGTGAGCACTGGTACTCAAAGAAGTCATGCAGAATGCAAGCTAATATACTATATGCAAGGCTTGGTACAAAGGAATAGCTTAAGGTATATTATAAACAAGATTTGACAAGTAATATAAGTAGATTCGAAGCAAAGAAACAAGTAAAGCATAAATAACTTTTCAAAAAGTTTAAATAACATTTTTCCCCATCCTAAACCATATTTCCATCATCTTCTTTGTTAAACCAACCCAACTTCTCAAATCCAAGTTATTTTCGTAAAATCTAACCTTGACCAGAATTCCCAGCATTGTCCAAAGACTGCGGACTCGGCTATTCAAATAGATTCAACACTCGCAGAGGTTATGCACTTTACCCACAAGATACAATCCACTCACCACGTCAGCCGTGAATCGCCATACAAGAGTATGCGAATGAGCGATCATAACAAAGCCTTCTAAGCCTCAAACAACACAGTGGTCCTCTCCTGCTCAGGCTTTACACCATCCTTCCCTTAGCCAAGGCGAAGTATGGGACCAACACACCGTTAGATGGGTACTGCCACGCTAATGCATACGCCTCCCCGCATAATCACACAAAAGGTGTAATCGAGACACTCCGAGGCTCCACAAGTGAGTCCTTAGCGACTTAGTCAACTAGGGCCGTCCCATTCCCAGCCCATGTGGTTGCAAGTATGACCTACCAAAGGCTTGCAAGGTTAAGTCCTTAGAGTGACCAGTGGCAAGACTACCCAAAACCAAATCAACATCCCCAATGCCATTGAATCTGCCCACTTTGACATTTTGCCACATGCCCCGCCGAATTGTTTATCAAACCCCGCTTGATTACCATGCACCACGTGCCATCAACATCACATGATACTTTTCCAAAACAGTTCAATATATCATTAATTCAATATTAACATTTGATTGTCCAAAACTATGTCATGAGCACGAGTCGGTCTAAGCAAGATACTACAACGGTCTAAACCCATGTTGGCAATTTAATAATGTCCAACTAGTAATCCACAACTAGGTGACAAAGGGTCATGGCACATACTTAAGTAATCAAGGTGTCATACAAAGAAATTGGTATTTATCTAACCCCATGTTTAAACCAAGTATTTTTCTAATTGAACTAGCATGCAATAGTTTAAATCAAAATAGGTTTCAAAATGGGATCAATATGGTCAAAGCATAACTTGCCTTCAAAAAGCACTTGCTCTGGTCTTGAGTTGATCCTGAGTCAATACTTCTCCTTCGAATCCTTCCCAGACTTCAACGCCTACTCGTAGCGTGCAAATAGCAAATACACAAATAAACACTATGCAAAAGATCCTAAACTCCAAATAAAATCCATAAACAGAGAGAACATAATTTTCTGGATTTTTAGAAACTGAATCGTCAAATTTGGAGTTAAAACGTTAAAAGTTATGATTATTTAAAGTTTAAATAATCAATTAAATAATTTTACAGAGAAAAACTTTAGTCCAAAATTAAATAAAATTTATATTTAGGTAGATCTTAATTTTATACAAATTTAGAAATTTGAATCGCTCAAATCGGAGTTGAAACGCAAAAGTTATAAGCTGCCAAGTTTGAATCTAAATTTGAAATCATTATTCGAATTAATAAATCATTTTCTTTTTCGAAATTAATTATTACGCCAAGATGGACACGCAGCTCTCGATTGGCCTGGCTGACGCCGTCCATGGGCTCACCCATGCTCACCGTCCACGGTGGACTGGCCCACGGCCACGTGGATCGACATGTGGGACCCACCCGTGCCATGGTCTCACGCTAACACGGCCGACGTAGGCCTCGACATGCGGGCCCGTGTCATTACACGCGACGCTGCTGGTGACGGCACACGCTGCCGGTCCAACTTCCCGACACGTGGCGCAATCTCGCCCGCTGGTTTGAAAATCAACCCGCGGATTAGATCCGTGGTTAACACGCTGAAACTACTGATGCTCGTGGGCCGCTCGATCTAGATCTGGACGGTCCGTATCTAATCCTATAATCGCGACCGCCATAAAGACGTATGAGGAACCGCTGATCTTGATCCAACGGCCCGTGACTAATTCGCGTTTCTAGGGTTTCGGGAAACACGTGAACTCACCGCTGCCGTCCGACCGATCCAACGGCACGGCTCGTGGACGGTGATGGCACGCCGCCGGGCGCTTGGCTTGACCGGAGACGGACGACGACCTTGCCGGGCTTGGCCGCGCTCCCGGCTGGCGAGGGGTACTCCCGAACGCTGCCTCGCCTTGGGGAATCCGGACCGGGCTTGATGACGCGAGGACGACGACGGCAAAGAATATCGGCGCTAATCGCGCGGCGAACAGACTTCCAACTCCGGCGAGCAATAACGCGAGACGGTGGATCCTAGCGCGAGCAGGGTTTCAGGAACCGGTGATGGCGATGGCGTCTCGGTATGCCTCGGCATTAAATAGCCTCTGGCTGCCGTAAAACGGAGACCTAGCTCTCCCATGCGGCGACACCGGCGGAGTCCAGCTCGACTCGGGCGGAGACGATGAAATCGCGGCCGCTCCACGCACAACTAACGGCCACGATCGCGGCGACGGGGCCCCGTCCGACATCGTCTCGTTTGACGGATCTACCATGGATCTTGATCCAACGGTTGGGATTGATTAGGGTTAGGAGATGGGTTCTTGAGTCAATCGGCTCGGTCTGACCAGTCCGACTCGGTCGGATGAACAGTACTTGACCCGAGTTGGATTTTCCAATAATTAATATTTAAAATAATTCCCAAGAATTCATTTAATTCATTAAAAATAGCAAATGACTCAAAAATTCAGAAAATTTCGAAAATATTTTGGATCATTTTGGACTAAATAAAATATTTCCAACAAAAATTTATTTGCAAATTTAAATTCTTTAATTATTTCAAAATGGAATAAATTCAAATAAATTCCAAATAAATCCAAATAAATTCCAGAAAATTCCAAAAATTCACCAAGGTGCCAAATCACACATGAATTTAAGAAAAGCAAAATTTTGGGATGTTACAGTTCCATATCTCATTAAGTCAATGTTACCATGTAATTGTCAAAAACATGTTACGTGGCAAAGCTAAGCATACTACATCGGTATAATTACCCATGTTGGCAAATTAATAATGTCCAACAATTTAATCCACAACTAGGGTGACAAGGGGGTCATGGCATACGTTCATTTATGTCAAGGTGGCATACAGCAACTAGGCAATTAACTATTCTCCCAAAATTAATTAAAGTATTTTCTAATTGAACTAGCATGCAATAATTTAAATCAAATTAGTTTCAAAATGGGATCAACATGGTCAAAGCACAACTTTCCTTCAAAGAGTACTTGTTCTTGGTCTTGGGCTGGCTCCTGGGTCAACACTTCACCTTCGAAGCCCTCGGGTACTTCAACGTCTACTCGTAACACGTGCAAATAGCAACTAATAAATAAAATAGTACACAAAAATATCCAAACATACAAATAAAGTCCACAAACAGAGATAGCATAATTTTATGAATTTTTAGGAATTTGAATCGTCAAAATCGGAGTTAAAACGCAAAAGTTAGAAGCGTGTAAAGTTTAAATAATCAATTAAATAATATCACAGATAAAAACTTTGTTCCAAAAATTAAATAAAATTCACCATTAGGTAGATCTCAATTTTATAAAAATTTAGAAATTTGAATCACTCAAATCGGAGTTAGAATGCAAAAGTTATAAGTGTTTGAAGTTTCAAAATTCAAATAAATCAATAATCCGAATTAATCCATTTATTTTTATATTGAAAAATCCGATTATGACGTCAGCATGACATCAGCGTGGAATTTGATTTTCCACCGAATTATTTTTCTATTGAGAAATCGATTTATTGCGTCAGCCGGTCCATGGACGTGGTCCATGGTTCGGTTTGGGTCCACCGTGGACCCGGTCCACGAGTACATGTCTCACTGACATGTGGGCCCCCTCGGATGACGTCAGAGGTGACGTCATCACGCCGCCGAGGATAGCCGATACCGGGTTCCCACCGTGACGCCGCCGGTGACGCCATGGTGCGGTTCTCGGCCGAGCCGCCGACATGCGGTCCCATGCCGACGCCACGCTGCGGACGCCGCCGGCGATCGGGCGGCGATCACCGACGTGACGGCCACCTTCCGGCCACGTGGCTAGATCTCGGCCGTTGATTTGAAAATCAACGGCCCAGATCAGATCTGGGTTTCACGCGTTAGGAAACAACACGGTCAATCTGGACCGTTCGATCTCGATCGGACGGTCGAGATCCATTCTAATGCTGACAACACGGCTAACCCTAGCCGCACGATCTAGATCTGATGGTTGAGATTACTCCTAGCACGGTGCAGTTATGGGCTACGTGGCACAATCGAGAGCCGTTGGATCTAGATCCGACGGCTAAGATTAGATCTAAAATCGTAACACGTGAAACTTACCACGGTGACGTGGACGAATCCTGGCCGCTGGATCTTGATCGGACGGTTGGTGGAGCTCGCGAGACGGCGATGGCGTGCGGCGGTGCTAGCAGACCGGAGTTGGGGACGACGACCAAGCGAATGGCGCTACGGGGCTCCTCCGGCGAGGTGAGTGGTACTCCCGGACGTGCCTCGACGCGCGGAGTCCGGATCTGCGCACAAAGATGGCGGAGGACGGCGGCAGAACGGCACGAAACCCACGGCGACTTCTTCTTCCAACTTCGGCGAGCTCTAGCGGTCGAACGGCGACGGCTCTAGTGAGGTGGTCTAGGGCTACGGGTGCGCACGGGAGAGGCGGTCACGACACGGGTGGCGGCGCAATAAATACCCCCTCGACGTCCGTGATATGCACGGAAAACGAGGGCCCACGCACGGGCGGCGACGGAGTCCGGCGGCAACACGGAGAGGGCGACGTGGCACAATCTCGGCCGTTGGATCGAGATCCAACGGTCGCGAGGTTTGGGCTCGAGTCCGGCTCGGTGACCTGGCTGACTCGGGTCGGACTCGAGTCTGACTTGGACTCGGATCCGGTACGACCGTGGTTCGGGTCGGACTCGAGTCTGACTCGGACTCGGATCTGGTCGGATGAACAGTAAAACCCGGTTTGGTTTTTCCAGCGATTAAATACCTTAATTAATTTCTAGAAATTCAAATAATTCAAGAAAAATAGCAAAATGATAAGAAAAATTCCAGAAAATATTTTAGGGCATTTGGAACTCAAATAAAGTATTTCCAACAAAATCTTATTTGTAAAATTAAATTCTTTAATCATTTCAAAAGGGGATAAATTCAAATAAATTCCAAATAAATCCCAGAAAATTCCAAAAATTCACAAAAGTGCAAAATAACATTAAAATTCATGAAAAACAAAAATTGGGGTGTTACACTCTCCCACGTCCTATGGGCCACTCGTACCTCTACGTCACGGGCAACCGGATTCTCTCCGTTTTGGGTCATCTTCGGAGAGGAGGCCGTCTCCCCCGCGGAAGTCCAGGCCAAGTCTCTCTGCATAATTAAAGCTCCGGCCCATCAGGGACTAGACATCATGCATGATTTGACAGAGGAGCAGAAACTTCGAGCCCTTGATACTATGAAGGCATACGCGAAGGCTTCGATGCAGAGCTTCGGCAAGAAAGTTAAAAGGTGCGACCTACATCCCGGGGACATGGTACTCAAGAAGGCGACCCCAACCTTCGCCAAGCTCAAAATAACTTGGGAGGGATCGTACATTATTCGGGATTCCACGATGAAGGGCACGCACAAACTCATCACCCTGGGCGGTGAGGAGGTACTGAGGACTTGGAACATGGAGTCGCTTAAAAAGTTTCATCCATAGTCATCAAAGAGAAATGGAGAGAGGACATGTGCAAACTTTTACCGATAAAGCGAAAAGAAAATTCACAACTAAAGGTTGTTTCACTGTGTTGCGCAACTAAAACAAAGGCCAACCCATCCCTTCGCTCTGAAGGCCCACAGTCAAAGGCCAAGTGGGAATCTATGGGGTAATCAGGTCGGGCCAATGTCCCGACCACCCCTCCGCTTCGCGTATGACCCTACCTTACCCATGTTGGGAAAACATGCGATACAAAATATCGTGAACACCAAAATGCACAAGCCTACAACCAAATTAAATGATGGAAGCGGGAGTCGAAGCCGAGGCGCGTTGCTTCGAAACCAAAACGAGGATAGAAGCAAATAAAAGTGGGAACCCGCACAGAAACTCAACATCGTCTTCATTATATAAGATAGCTCTAAGGAATACAAAGTCTTTACATATATAGAACCTAAGCGCCATGCGCATGCCTCACCACCTCGATGAGAGCATCCTTCGCCCCGAAGAGCTTGGGCACCATCTCGATCAGCACGTAGACGTTGGCGATGTCGCGGGTGATGGCCTCCTGCACCATGAGTTCCTCCATGGCAGGCTCGTAGTCAATCCAAAGCTTGACTAGGAGCCCCGCCTCAACCGGGCCAGGCGGAACATCGGCCATTGCGGTTGAGTCATCGAAGGAGAACCGGTAGGGGGCAGACTAAGATGAACACAAGAGGCACAAGTCGCCAGGCAGATCGAAGCCGAAGGGCTACTATTCACACCATTTTATACACGCTCGGTGTGAAGAAACCGAGGAGTCTAGAGTAAATACTAACTCAAGAAATCGAGGAGACTCTTCATTTCCCGAGCACTGGGCTTGTCCCCTCGAATCCCGAGTATCGAGTCGATCGACGCACAAGGGCAAGTAAAGCAAAACCGATGCAACTTTACACATGCCACATCAATGAGTACTCGCAAATCCAGTACAAAAGAAACAGGTGGAGCCAAAAATACATGAAAGCAGGTTCGATACGCCGAACGAAGAAGTTCATTTACATACGAAAGACCCTTTATGGAAAAGAGACGAAACTACGGAGGAGCTAGCTTCTCTTTACCCTTCGCCTCGCTTGTCTTGGATACCGATCTGGGAGTACCCATTGCCGCTCGAGCTTGGTGCACCGATTCCTTCGCTGCGGCCTCGCCATATTTGCTCCAAAAATTGGAGATAAAGTGGGAATCTAACCGGGTTGCCGCGGGAGAAGACTCCTCAGCCGAAGCTACATCTGTGAAGCCAGGCTGCGTAGAGACAGAAGAAGTGGCACCGAAGTGCTCGCGGACGTGCGTGCAACCCTTCGCCTCAAGAAGCTGGGCGGTCTTCAAGGGACCGAGCCGAGCACAGTGACTGCCGAAGGTCACTGCCGAGTTCCCAAATAGCCCCACGGAAGTCTGAAGGAACTTTATGGCTTCTGAATCCGAAGAAGGAATACGGCAAGTAGCTTCAATCCCAAGCTGGGGGAGTTGGCAAAGGAAGATGTCGGTTGCCTCCCGAACTCGGAGGCAAGAGACTTCGATGCCTTCTGGAGCGTTTCGTAATGCTCCTCCGCCCACTGGGTGTTGCGGAGGTGCATCTGAGCCTCACTCCTTGTCGCTACCAATTGCTTGGGATGCTCCTCCGCATTCTTCCTGAGCACCTTATTGCCTTTCTCCGCTGCCTTCAGAAGATCCTTTAGCTCTTCGATGCGGTCATCTTTCTTCTTCTTGTTTCGCTCCGCCACTGCACGAGCCTGTTCCGCCTAAGCAAGGCCAGATCTTATCGAAGCAACCGCATCCTCGAGCTCCGCATTCCGGCTTACCAAGTCTCGACTCCGGGCAAGCTCAGCCTGTACCTTCGCCAACGTTTCAGTCGATGTCGCAGAACCTACTCCAAGCTAATTTTTTTAGCTTCAAGCTCATCCACGCGTTTCCGAGCAGCGATGTGCTCGTTAACCACTTCTGCTTGTTGGTTCACACATGATCGAACCCTTCGGGTCGCCTCCGTAGACACGCAAGCCCCCTACGAAAGCCAACAATACAATGGTCAAAAGAACTTGTGAGCAAAATGATGATGGAAAACAAGAAAACAAGATAAAAAGAAAATACCTTCAAAAATAGGTCCATAGAGGTATCACACAACTTGTAGTCATGAACACTCCTGAAAAGATCCTCGGACACCTTGTCGGGCGCGAAAGCCACACGGATCTTCCTCATAGTGGGGCTCGCCATGACCCCCATTTCGAAAACCATAAGCGAGAGATCTGAAAAGTCAAATTTATGAGGGGGCCTCAGCCGACCCCCGGAAGGCGAAGCCTGCCCGTTTTCAGAGGAAACATCTGACAGTGTCATGACCGGGACCCCCGGGTCACCCACTTGGACCGATGCCAGTGGTGCAGCCGCTGACCCCGCAAGAATTACCCTCGCGAGCGCCTCCGCGTCCTTCACCTCTGCGCCACTCCCTCCTGCGCACACCCTGTCAAATCCTGAAAGCCTGATGAAACCAAGGGATCCCATAGGGAAAGTTTCAGTGGTCAGAGCTTCGACGCCAAGGGGGGTTCCGGGGTGACTACGTTTAAGCGCAAACTGCGTGCCGCCTCCGCCGTGGAATCGATGGCTCTTTCACAAGGAACCGGCGCCCCCTCCACAACGGGGGCGACCGCTCCCCCAGGGGGATCAAGAGCATCTTCCGCAACGGGCTCGGTCACCCCCTTGGGGAGACCAGGCACCCCCTCCACAACATAAATTAAGTGAAACAGTTGGATCAATATGATCAAATGAGGTTCTTGCCTTACCCATTGAACCCTTGGTTTTGCTCTGGTTCCACAGTGGAAGTCTCTGGGACATTGGTGTCCACACGTATCGTATTGAAAAACACAAATAAGAACCAAACCAATACAAATAGAGACAAAATTCAAATATTTTTGTAGATTAATAAGAGCATGATGTTATAAAAAAAATATAAACTAGTTTCACTCAATTTGAAGTTTGTATGTAAACATTATGGGCATTTGAATTTAACTCGAATAGAAAAATATGAAAAAAGTAAAAGAGGAGGGGGTGAAGTCGAAGGCGTAATCTCAAATATTATATCTTAGAAAAGGTGCATTCCCTTTGAGTTTGAAAATGCATTTTTCATTTAAATAAAATGATTTTTCTTTCAGAGAGACTGACAGGTGGGACCTACATGTCAGGCTTTTATTATATTTTGAAACAGATTGACAGGTGAGGTGACTAAAAGTTAAATGCCGGTTTGAATTATAACCAGTCATTATTCCTAATAGAGCCCAAGGCGATGAGCGCGGGGACCAATGGTCATCGGAGTATCACCAATGACAAAAAGTGGCAAAGCAGAATAGGGCATCAGCAACGATGGCTTAAACGGCTAGGCCAAGCAAAAGTAAGAGGCGTAAATGGCTCAGGGGCTCACTATGATCACGACTGAGGGGTTTATGGTGTCGAAGGTGGTCGAAGTTGGCTGGACGGCAACGAACAGCAATGGCTACGTTGTCCTTCACGGTGGCAGCCAATCATAGAGGGAATAGTTGAAATGGAGCACACGGTGAAATTCAGGGGATCACAGAGATGCTCTAAAGGACCATGTTCAAGGTATGGGCTCACCATAGATGGGGCTATACACTAGCGAAGGCAGTGGCCCGAGATAAAGAAGAAAACCGAGTCCTGGTCATTGTATTGCATGAACCAAGAAATTGGTTGAGGGGTTGGTTGAGGGGTTTTGGAGAGAAGGCCAAATGGCAAGAACTGACATGACTAGAGCTCATTGGGAAAGGGTGTAGATTTTGTGGAGCACGGTGGGGAGTGCACACCGAAGCTCGGGACGACGTCGGTGTTCCAGGTGACTTGGTGAGGAAGACAAGCTACAACCATGGAAAATGGGTGTGGCAAGCTTGGAGGGGATGAGGGACATGTTCGGCTTGCATTTAAATTGCGGGAGGGAGATGTTAAGCTCGGCAAAAACTCGCGTTCGCACATAGAGAAGATGCGAGAACTTAGTTGACGATGGGTGCGAGCGGTTGTCATCTCCGACACATGGAAGTGGATTCCTAAGAGTGACAAATTCCCATGGGCATGTGGCAAAATGGCAGGCAGAACGATCGCATAATGTGAGCAGCTCGGAGCTTGTCCATGGTAGGTGGGCTCATGGAGGAAGAAGCGTGTCACGTAGTCCCGAGCTGTCAGTGGTGAGGAAGAGGGGTGCGAAGAGAAAAGCGGACTTGGCGTAAGGCGTTTTCATGCCAGGGAAATAATTGGTTGAAACCTGCATGGGCTAACGCGCGGGCCCAGGCTATCAATGAAAGAGAGGGGAGAGGATTTAAAATTTGGTTTTGATTATAATTCTTGCCTGAATTTTTAGGCTTAACTATAGGATGCAAAATTTATGAACATTTTTGTGGATGCACCTGCCATAGTACTAATATTGGTCTAATTTTTCTAGAATTTTAGCGGTCCTGGATTTTTTCTCAAAAATTATTTTATTGCCATTGTTTTTTAATACAATATGCACTGTTTATTTTTGCAAAAATAGTATCCCAACTTCAAAATTCATAAAACATTTTGGAGATGCACTTTGTATTATTTATAACCTAAGTAAAAGATTTATGTACTTTTTCATAGTTTTGGATTAATTTTTAAAATTCAAAATCAGCAGATAGAAAAAGCAAATTTCTTTAAAGCAGAAAATTCTAAAAATTCATGATAAATGCAGGAAAATATTTTAGAACTTATTTAAATAACTTATAGGAAATTTTGGGATGTTACAATATATAAGACCCCTTAAAAATGGGGAGGCGAAGGCCACTTGTAACACTCACCACACATGCAATACATTTGCACAGTCTCTTGTGCGTGATTCTCATTGAGTGTCCCACTTGCATCCTCAGTGGTCGATGCATAAGACCGGGGTGCCTACAAGTTTACTACTCGATCTCGTATCAATGACACTATCTGTCAACAAAGTTTTCCCAATAGGAAACAGCTGACGCTGTAAATCCTACCGACATAAGTCTTTTCTGACAAACACATATTTGCCGACCGAAAAGCTGACCCTAATATTACAATTTTGCAGATAGACAACTCTTTTGCTGAGAATAATATAGTATTGCCGACAGATAGTATGATAGCAAGCATTGCCCAGATTCAAAAAAATGATGCGTTTAGATAATCCTAATTCATTTTTTGATAGACTTTTTAATCAATGTACCAAACCACAAATTTCACATCTGGCTCACAATTTCATGTATATCGTCAATTCTAAAAGCAAATGTACATGATAGTAGTAGTTTCTTAAACATGTAAATCCATGAATGAAAGGAGCATTCATGTCCTGTGCATTGCACCAGGGATCGATTACACTACCATTTCGAGCTCGGAAATCGCCCACCGCTCGGCACCGATTTTTGTAGAAAATTGGTCAAAAATCGGTAGAAACCAAATGGTTTCAAAGTCAATTATTCGAACTCGGCGGTCAAAAAAATTCAAAAATCCACAGAATTTTGCCGATTTTTGAGTGATTTTCACCAATTTTCGACCGGTTTTGTTTGAAAAATCGGCAAACTAGGCGATTTCACTTTCCTCACTAATTTTCAACCATTTTCATCGATTTTTGACCGATTTAATTAGAATTTTGGTACACTCAAAGAAAATTAGAAAAAAAATTCAAGAAAAAATGGAAAAACTGTCAAAAAATATGAATAAATCCCAATTTATCTATAAAACATATTAGATAAATTTCAACAATTTTTAATTCATTTAGTGCTTCTAGAAAAAGAAAAACAGAAATTAATGAAAAGGAATAGAGACACTGTCAGTTTTTTATAACAATTTACAAGCTTGATCATGCTCTACAATTTTATTTGTATCATAATGAGTGCCCAAGGATCATGTAGTAAAATTTTCAGAAATATTAGACTTCATTTAGTGCCCATAAAAAAATCAAAAATTGAAGAGCATAGATAAACACAGTAGCATTGTCATAATTTTTTTTAAAATACACATATCTGATCATCATCTAAAAATTTTATAGAATTATTATCATTGCCTCAGGACATCAAAAACAATTTTCTAGAAATATTAGACTTCATTTAGCGCCCCTAGAAAATCAAAAATAGAAGATGTGCATACTGCTACTTGTCTAACCAAAAGGATGCCTTCTTGTTTACTATTGAGTTCTAGAAAATACAACTAACAAGAAAGACTATGACCACCTAACCAAAGTTTTGTATTCCAACAAGAAAAAGATGAAGACAACTCTGCCTTACAATGAGTTCTTGCCAGCATACATAATCTGTAGCAAAAATTAGATCACAAAGGATTAATACAAAGATTATGCATAAAACTGCAGATGGATAACAGACGCTTCAACTTGCAAATATATAATGACAATTCATTCAGTCCTACTACTAAGATTAATAAATTGTATAAACCAAGAATAAGAAATCCTTTGGACTTAGTAATATCATCGCCGCATGCATGACAAAAGACATGCAACATCATCACTCAATTTTAGTACCTTGGGGAATATTAAGTATAAGAAAAGTACATCTAGCAGATGAGATGTCTCCAAAATGCAGGTTGGGTTCAAATGTGATATGTATTATTTATGCTCCTGAGAATCAAAGTATTGAGTGGAGTGACATGCAGGAAGACAACATACTTTCACCCTTACAAACATTATGCAGGTTCGGTTCAAAGGTGATTTCTTTTGTTTGTGCTAATAGTTGGTGATATCTTTACAACCTTATGCAACTAAAGTGTTTCAATTTATCCAATAAAATGCAGCCCATGGTGTTGTTTATCCAATAAAATGCAGCCATGGTGTTGTACAAATGAAACAATGTTCATCTTACTTGTTACTAGATCTCTTACATAAGTGTGTACATTTACATCTAATTCAACAAAATAGCCTCATGTAATGCAAAGTGAATCTTATGGGATCTGCAACTTTGAAAACAATTTTTTGTAGCAATCATCTCAAAAGAAAATGTAACTGAAATGTTATTAAACATAGGGAGATTTATTGGAACAAGTACTTAAAGTTTAACATTTCCAGTAAATTATTTTGAGTGGTACTGTGGTGGCAGCAACAATAACACCCCCAATTGGTTGTGTCTAGTGCAAATTCATTGATTATTTAGTTAATCACTAAGAGGGCAGCACGCACAACAGAAAGATGGTATGGCAGAGATACAACCTTAGTCCTTAGCTAATTTCAAACCTAGCTTACTTTTGGAACAAAGGATGATATTGCTGATAAAAAGATTTCAGCTCAATAGAAAAAAACATACAATTTTTCTTGTTTGGCATCCAATCATGACAACATGGAACAACTAGGTAAAGAGCTCCAAGCATCAATACTGTGTTTCCCAGTCACATGTATTAACTGAACTCTTTTTTCTACTTACTGAACACTGGGTAGCTAGGTTGAACAAATTATACTGACCAAGAACTACCAGCTATAGTTAACAAATTTACCACTAGGCCATGTAAGGACAATAACGGAAGAAGTGGACCGGTTGCCAAATTGACAGTGCCAGCACGTTACTGGAGTAGAGACTAGAGAGATGATCTTGCAGCATGATATCTTAAGCAGCTGTGGTTGAAACAAAGATATCTTAAGCAAAGGATCAATGACAGCATATACTTCAACTAGAACATGTGCTCCACAAGAAATTAGGATTGTCAGAAACCAGAATTAATGCACGACATTTTCAGGAAAAGTAATGTTGAGGAAGGAATTAGAAATCTCGAAGCTTGTAACTAATAAAAATTCATGCCTAAAACATCTAGCTCTTATGCGTTTAACAAATAGCAACGAGATTGTTTTCCCCGAATCATAATAGTATGGCCGACATATGGTCTGTCAATATTTTACCGACAGATTATTTGTCGGTGAAGACCAATTTTTGCCAACAGATTCCTGTAATGAGTTAAACGTTTTACCGTCGGCAACGCGACCCAAATATACAACGCATCCATCTCTCTCTCTATTAAGCACAGAAGCAGCACGTAGAGGTGGACACCGGCCGTGGACCGTGGTCATTTCTGCCATGGAGGTGCATGTGGCACCTTACGTGCTTTTGAGCTCAAAGTCTCCAGACTAATGGAGAGTGGTTGCAAGGTGGATGATGACCAAACCAAAGAACTCTACTCTACTGCCGCGTGATCGATCCTTTCCCCCTCTGTTTCTACCCACACACGGATCTCTGTTTGGCGACATGCTACATGCGAGCAGATCTGAAACTTACCAAATCCTGCGGTCGATCCAAGTTCGAACATGGAACTATCGCATGTTTTTGTTACTACGATACGCATCGATCGGAAGCCTATGTTTTTGTTACCACGATACGCATGAGCACTACTTCAGAAACACAGCAGATTTTGTTGTTACACGTTATAAGGAGTTTCATTTTGGGATAGCCCTACCTTGGATTTGGAGGAAACTCAGAGCACGTTTTGTAAGTGTGAGCGAAGACCAAGAAGTATATATATATATATATATATATATATATATATATATATATATATATATATATATATATACTAGTAAGTGCCCGTGCGTTGCAACGGATCCCAAATAGATGATGACACCACAAATTCTAAAATCTTAAAAACAAAAAAACAAGAATTTAAAACTTGACCTATCACTTATTTGAGATCCGTTACTGAAGAATCACTGAACAAGGGAATACAATGAAATACAAATAAGGCTAGACAAACAGCAAATAGCTACAGAATTCCTCACCTACTGGGTCTTGGGCCCCTCTTGCTCGCCCAAAACGGTCAGCAGACTCACCATCACCACCAACTCATTCTTATAATAGTTAATATATATATATATATATATATATATATATATATATATATTCATATGGTCGCTACCCATACCGCCGCTCGCTTCCTCCCCTGTGATGCCGACGTGGGCGACGCCGGATCGACCCGTGGGTGAAGAGGGTCAACGGGCCGGCCCGCCTGGCCCCATTTGCATCCTTAGACCATCTCCAATCGTATCCCTTCCCCTCTCTCTTTCCCTCCGCGAAGGGATTTCCATTCCCTTCAGCATTTCCTTTGTAAAGGGATTCTCTCTCCCATTCCTTCTAGCAAGGGATTCTCTCTTCTTTCCCTGTACAATTCCTTTTAAAGGGAATCTGTTGGAGATGATGGCAAATAAATGAAATGGGAATGAGGAAAGAGAACAGGGAAGGGAATAAAATGAAGGGAATATGGTCGGAAATGGTCTTACTTGCACTCACGGAGATGCTCTCGTGGGTACAACAAGACTAGGAATAGGAGAACTAACAAGGCAACAGTACCTCTACGTTCCTACTCTCTTCATCCCGTAATACAAGACATTAGTGTTGTCCCACAAAATAAATCTATTATGGAGATTAAAAATGTAGTTATTACGATATTTTCACCGTATACCCCTTTTAATACTAAAAAACTATGCGAGCAGTTTTGTATGCCATTTAATATAGACTAGTAAAGTGCCCGTGCGTTGCAACGGATCTCAAATAGATGATAACACCACAAGTTCTAAACTCTTAAAAACAAAAAAAATGAGAATTTACAACTTGAGCTATCACTTATTTGAGATCTATTACTGAAAAATCTCTGAACAAGAATGGCCTTATCACCTACTGGGCCTTGGCCCCCTACTGTTCTGACCCAAGAACGACCTGGTAGACTCACCATCACCACCAACACATTCTTATAATAGTTAAAATATGTATGGTCTTTATTAGATTTAGTACCTACCTAGTCTATGCATATGGTAGGCTTTGAACTTATATCACGGGACTTGAAACCGACAACATCCTATTCCTAGTCGTCATTACACAACACCGATCAGCTCACAAAACCAATAATTTTTTGTTTGAGTAAAACCAATTAATCGATCGTCCATCTCAGGTTACAACGCTAAACAGAAGCGCACACACATTACAAAAGAGCTACGGTGAGCTATACATTCTGCAAAGCAAGTTTATCCTTAAAAAATGGTTAGATGAAATCATCAAGAGCTAATGTAAAGTATAAAGAAAGGATCTACACACATGAGATTAAGAGTCAGCCAATCGTGCCGGACCAAGATTAGCTATCTTATATTTATAGCCTCGAGATTATACTTATATGGTTACAACAACTCCTGTAGACAAGAAAGATTAGTTGCTATCTTTAGCAAGGTAATGATACAAGTCTATATTTAACATACTCCCTCAATCACAACTCCCGAAGGTTGAGATTGCGCTTGAAGATTTCTTATTGGCGTGCAGGCAGTGGTTTGGTGAAGCCATCTGCTACTTGATCTCGTGAAGAATGAATCATATATCAAGAACCTGTCTTGCCACTCGATCGAGAACAAAGTGGAAATCCACTTCAATGTGTTTAGTCCTAGCATGAAATACCGGGTTTGCAAAAAGATATGTAGCACCTAGATTGTCGCACCATAAACAAGCTGTCCAAGACTGAAAAACACCAAACTCGCCCAAAAGGGACTGAACCCACACGATTTCTGCCGTAGCATTAGTAAGAGCTTTGTACTCCGCTTCTGTGCTAGAGTGAGAAACAATAGCTTGTTTACGTGCACTCCACGAGATCATGTTAGATCCAAAAAAATACAGCAAAACCACCCGTAAACTTACGATCATTTGGATATCCAGCCCAATCCGCATAAAAAAAAGCACTCACCGAGGTGGAAGATGACTTGCAAATTCTCGGACCAATTATTATAGTATGACTGAGATAACGTAGTATCCATTTCACTGCCGTCGAATGAACATTGCTAGGAGAATGGAGAAATTGACACACCTTATTTACAGAGAAGGCAATGTCCAGCCGAGTAAGGACAAGATACTGAAGTGCTCCAATGGTGTTGCGATATTGAGTAGCATCATCGGTCCAAGTGGCGTCCCAACAGAGAGAGAGTTTCTCTAAAGAGGACATGGGGGTAGCAACACCCTTGTAAAACACAATCCCAACATGACATAGCAAGTCCTGAACATACTGAGTTTGAGAAAGGAGCAAGCCATCAGCAGCACGGTTGACTACAATACCAAGGAAAAAATGCAGAGCACCGAGATCCTTGAGGGCAAAGGAGCAGTGAAGAGCACCAAGAAGCTACTGAACTGCCACCAAGGAAGAGCACGTAACAATGGTATCATCCACATAAATGAATAAAAATATGGTGGTGGCACGATGAGCATAAATGAATAAGGATATATCAGCACGGGACGGAAGAAAACCAAGTTCCTAAAGCTTGGAGCTCAAACGGGCATACCAGGCATGAGGGGCTTGTTTCAAACCATATAATGCCTTGGGAATCTTGCACACCATATGAGGCCGTCGTGGATCAGCATACCCAGGAGGTTGATACATATAGACATCATCTTCCAAAACACCATGTAAAAACACGTTCTGAACATCCAACTGTTGTAAGTCCCATCCATGTGACGCAGTAATAGAGAGGTCCAGGGGGATGATAGCAGGTTGATCATAGGACTAAAACTATCTTCATAATCGATACCATAGCATTGACAAAAACCTTTGGCCACCAATCGAGCCTTATATCTGTTAATACTACCATTAGCTTTGTGTTTGACCTTGTAAACCCATTTGCAATCAATGACGTTGCAGCCATGAACAAGAGGAACTAGTTAGACTCCAGGTGCCATTATGCTAAAGTGCCTCAAACTTGATGTCCATAGCCTGTTTCCAAGAGGGATCAGCCAGCGCAGCAGCTAAGGACTCGGGCTCCTATGACACAGCAAGACCATACCAAACAAACTCATCAGGAAACTTGCAAGGAACTCGAGTATTATCCTATAGATGTGTGGTCATATAATGAGTGAGATGTATAGAGCTCGGAACACCTGGTACCAAAGCAAAAGAAGTAGCCGCAGATGGTGGAGCAGAAAGACCTGACAAAGCGGGCTCAGAAGAAGCTGATGCTGACATAGACAACCCAAATGCCAAACTCGCAAGGCTAGGAGATGAGGTTGGCACAGGAGCACTAGTGCCATGCGTAGTGCTAGATGTATCTAGGCCATCGCTAAACAGATCGAAATCAGCAACAGATGAACTTGGGCACCACCACTGCCATGTAGATCCAAAACAGGGACACCAGCACTAGACTCCACAGGGGCATGCACACCATGCACAGTAGGCACGACCGACAAGGAGGGAACCTGCAAGGGAGTAAAAACATGCACATCTTGAACAAGAACAGAAGCACCATTAGTCACAGATCTATGATCAATACCTGGAGCAGCGAAAAGCATAATGGACTCAGAAAGAATGTGCGGGCCAACGATAGGTGAGGAGTGGGCATAAGGAAAATATTTTCATTGAAGACAACATCACGAGAGATGTGGATGCAATCGGTGGGGGATCAAGACATTTATAGCCTTTGTGCAAAGCACTGTAACCAAGAAAAACACATTGACGAGAGCGGAATTAGAGTTTGCGGGTGTTGTAGGGACGAAGATGAGGCTAACAAGCACACCCAAAAACCCTCAAGAAGAAATAATCAGGTTAGATATGAAACAATGTTTCGAGGGGAGAAATCCCATGAGTGACTCTACTAGGAAGTCAGTTAATGAGATAACTAGCGGTGCTAAAAGCCTCATCCCAAAATTTGAAAGGGACACCCGAGAAAGCCAGAAGAGCAAGGCTAGTTTCAATGTTATGATGATGCTTACGTTCAGCAGCTCCATTTGTTGGTGCGTGTGAGGACAGGGAACACGATGTGCAATACCAAGATGACGGAAAGAGGTGTGTAATTTCTGATATTCATCGCCCCAGTCAGTTTGCATGCAAAGAATTTTTTTGCCAAGTTGTCGTTCGACAAAAGTTTGGAAGGGAATAAAGGTGTGAAAGAAGTCAGCCTTGCTTGTGAGAGGAAATAACAAAATAAACCTGTTGAAATTATCAATAAAACTCACATAATATTTAAAACCCCTAGCCGAAAGAATAGCGGGGCCCCACACATCGGCGTAAACAAGCTTTAGAGGAGACTTTGAAGGTTCATGAGAGGAAGTATAGGGTAATTGATGACTTTTAGCCAGTTGACAAGAATCACAGACTGACACACTAGAACTATATGAGCAAGGAAGATTATTCTAATGAAGCAAATGATGAACTATGGAGCTAGAAAGATGACCAAGCCGCTTATACCAGCAATCTCGGGTAGGTTTGATAGCAGAGTAGATGCCCTGTGAAGAAGAGGACGTGCCCGCCTGAAGAGGATAGAGAACTCCCCTACATGGCCTGCGAAGCAGAGTCTTCGTCGTGTCCTGATCCTTCACCAGAAAATGATCAGGGTGATATTCAAAAAAAAAATATTGTTATCAGATGTAAAATGATGGACATAGATAAGATTTTTCTTAGCATGGGGAACACGAAGAATATTTCTGAGGACAAGGGACTGTTCCGGAGTATAAATCATAGAATTACTAATATGACTAATGGGCATACCTGTGCCATTTGCGGGGTGCACTTGATCATGTCCTTGATAGTTGTCGCGGACTATCAATTCGTCAAGCTCACCCATGATACGATTTGTAGCACTTGTGTCAGTGTACCAATTTGTGTCAACACCGTAAGAATTTGTGTTAACATAATTGGCCATGCGATCATATTCTGCTTGGTATGAATGATTGAAGCACTGCCGGCACTTCAAGGCTACGTGGCCGATCTTGCCGCAGACCTGCAAACAATCTTGCCGCTACCCTTCTTGTTGTATACATGGCCGCGACCTTGCTGACTAAAGCCACCATGACCAGTGTTCTACTGCTGGCCACGGCTAGTGCCCTGGCCACCTCCTAAATAGCCTCCACCAAAGCCATTATGTCCACTAGAGCTAGTGCTTGGGTGACCACATGAAGCCAGATTGGCCGAGGCGACTATACGACCGAAGCAGCGAGTTGCAGAGCCTGATTTTGGTGCTCCAGATGAGTCTCATAGGTGAGAAGGTAGGCATAAAATTCAGATAAACCAATAGAGTCAGACCTGGCCATGACTAATGAAACAAGGGGATTGTATTCTGCATCAAGTCCGGCCATAATGTAGCAGATTAGGTCATCATCGCTCAAGGGATGGCCAGTGGATGCCATCTGATCTGCAAAGGACTTCATACAGTTGAAGTATTCCATGGCGCTAAGATCATTCTTGCGCATGGTGGAGAGCTGCATTCGGATCTGCATAATCTGAGCCTTGGACTGGGATGCAAACATGCGCTCAAGCGTTGTCCACACCTGTGCCGCAGAGATCATGCCAATGACTTGCGATAGCACCTCGGGGTCAAGAGACCCAAGGAGGGCGCCTAGTAGGGGTGAAAACGGAACGGAAAGTTCTCGACCGTTCCGAAGAAAAACGAAATCGGAAGAACTTTTTCGGAAACAGAAACGGAAAATACCGGTACAAAAACGGAAATTTTTTTGTCGGAAACGGAAACAGAAACGGAAACAGGAGAGCCAATTCCGACGAAAACGGAAACAGAAACGGAAATTCCGTATAAGTAAAACCGGAAACTAAAAACGGAAACAGGCCGGATAGGAAAATGGGCTTGGCCCAAAAATGAGAAGAGAGTTTATATTTATTTTCGAATTAAAATAATTTCATAAATACAAATAGTTTTATATAAAATACTAAATAGAGTTCAAAAATTCCACAAAAATTCTCAAAAATACTTTGGAATATTTTGAACCTAGAAAAATTATTTTTAGCATAATTTTATTTTTATTTTTTATAAATAAATTAAATTTATAAATTTAAAAATAGCAAAATAGTATTTATAAACTCCAGAAAATCCAAGATAAATCTCAGAAAATCATAAATGAACATCGAATAATAATATACAAATTTTAGGTTGTTAAACCTTTGTAGTTGGTGGAGCAATAGGATACCAATGATAATTATATGGATGGGGACATGATGATCTGATATGGGAGACAAATAATGTGTCTTTAGCTGACAAACTTGAGAAAAATTTTCTAGTGATATCAGTGAACATAGCACTATTCTTGTGTCCACCTTACAGGTGGAATGGGCTATATTGCTCTTGTGGTCATGTATATTGTAATTCTTTACTATGTTCTTGTGGAATTTTCCGCTTTCGTTTCCGTATCCGCTCCGTTCCGTTCCGCATTCGTTTCCGTCACTATCCGCTTCCGGGGTTTCCGATTTCGTTTCCGTTACCGGTAAAAAATGTGGAAACGGAAACAGAACAGTCATTTACCGACCGTTTCTGTACCGTTTTCATCCCTAGCGCCTAGCACCTGTTGATCCTTAAGAAGCGAGGTGCTGTACACCAGATTGGGAACAGTCTTCTTGACTGTCTTGCCATTGATAGTTTCTGAAGTCGAGATGGTAGCTTCTGGCGCGACCTCGGTGCCGTCAACGAAGCCAAGAAGCTGATGGCCATGAAGGAAGGGCATCTGTTGTGCCTCCCAGAGGAGATAATTCTCCATGTCAAGTTTTACAATGACGACGAGAAGATAGAAGCAGAAAACGCCGCTGATGCTGCTGGACCTAACGACGAGATGCCGCTGCCGAAAATCATCTTAGATGTTTTGTGGAAGAGGCTAGCTCTGATACCATATAAAGAAATGATCTGCACACATGAGATTAAGAGTCGGACAATCGTGCCGGACCCAAGTTAGCTACTCCCTCCATCCCAGTTTATAAGACCTATAATTTGAATCATCTTATCTCAAATATAAGGCGTGCATGTAGATTTAATAAAGCATTTCCTTCTATACCCCTATTTATTTTCTCTCAACCATATGCATTTATTCATTACCACCCACACAAAGTATATCTTTCATCTTCAAGGCAATTAAGTGGGGGCATCTACGTCATTTTCTCTCATACCTTTCTCAGTTTCAACACAACCTTAATCCTTATGCAAAGTGAAACTACGCGTTATAATCTAAGATGAAGGGAGTATCTCATATTTGTAACCTTGAGATTATACTTACTCCCTCCAGTTTGATAATAGATGTCGTTTTGGACATCAACACGGTTTTCAAAACACAACTTTGACCGCTAATTTTCATTATAATATACTCCCTCCGTTTCTTTTTATAAGGCTTATTTGGTTTCGTTAGGACAAAGCTTTGACCAATAATTACTCTATTAACATATAATTTTTATGACACAAAATTGATATTAGCAGATTTGTATTCAAAAGTACTTATATATAATTATGATTTTGTATTGCATAAATGATATATTAATGAAGTAATTGTTGGTCAAAGTCTTGTCCTAACGAAACCAAATACGCCTTATAAAAAGAAACGGAGGGAGTATTTATAAAACCCAATAAAATTATAATATTATGAAAGTACTTCTCGAGACAAATCTACACATATAATTTTCATATATCCAATTTAAATATTTAAAAATATATCAATAGTCAAAATTTTAGAAGTTTGACCATCACTATGTCCAAAACGATACTATCTATTATCAAACTGAAGGGAGTATATGGTTACAACAACTTCTGTAGACAGAAAAAAGCAACGTAAAGATACAGGTCTATCCTTAAAGTACTCCAACAACCAAGATGCAGTAAATAATAATCTAATGCTTGGACTTTGGGGGCAGGGGGTCGATGGCGACCCCCAACCACTTTGAGTTTTGTTTTGTCCATACCCACTTGGAAAAGCTTAATCTGCTCATCGATCGAGGGTTCAGGACAAGACGACTGCTACTCCTCCGAGATTAAACAATGATCAATAGCCAGTGCCCAATGAACTCAGCCACTAATTGCCCATTTAATTAATCGAGGCTGGGGGTGGGAACCGGACGGCCACGGGGGATTCCAGAGGAGCAGCTTAATTAATTGCCGATTAGTCAAACTGGGCGATGGATTCGCTGCTGGCGATCGCGGTCTTCCTGTGGGCCAGGCCCATGACTACTGGCAGCAGCAAAGCATATGCATGCATGGCAAATTGCCAATACGCCATGCCACAATCCTCAATTTTGACGTGCATCATGCGTTGTCACCTCGCCGATAGCTGCACGCCGATTTCTGAGTGCAGAGCCCAGACCTTTTTCAAGTCTTGTGTTTAGACTTTGCTGGGTTCACATTTTTTACTCTAATGCCTGAGACCATCGTGCAACATACCCTTCCGGCTTCCCCCACAGGTTCGAAAACCATCTCGTTTCTTGCTATTGAGCTTTTTCTAATTTTTTTTTGTGAAAATTAGTTAGAGCCCGCGTATCCGTTCAAGAAAGACGACAATCAAGCTATATACATACACCTACATATCCACGCATCCACGCGCTTGTATTTAGATCTACAAGCGCACACATCGAGCAACACTTGAAAGCGGGCGGAGCAGACTGAGCGCGCTCCTCGCGCTCTAACCAACCGAGTCGGCCTCTCGAGCTTTTTCAAATTTTGGTTATCGATTTCTTTTCAAGTGTTTAGATCGGGTAAAACACGTAGGATGGGCATGATCACCGATTTCTTTTCAAGTGTTTAGATCGGGTAAAACACGTAGGATGGGCATGATCACCATGATGGGCTGTGATGAGGCAAGGGGTCCCGTGTGGTCATCCAGCCAGCGCTTTTCTTTATTTTGACTCTCGCAGCACAGCACCAAGAAACGCAAAGGGCGGAGAGCCGAACTTGTCATAGAGAGAAACTTGGTGGTAGTAAAAAAAAAAGAGCAAAGGAAGAAAGAACAGACCAAAGCAAAAGGACTAAGACCAGTGTGCAAGCAAGCAAAACTCAAAACTCAAAACTCCACCCCCTCTCTCAGCTCCAAAAATCCCCGAATCCCAAGGCAACAAAACCATAAATTCAACAAAACGTATGCCAAACACAGCAAAACAGGAAATAAGCAGCAGAATGAAGAGCACACATATTCCAAATATTTAAAAGAAAATCCCCCTCTACAAAAGAAAAAGGAAATCATGACAAATACTAGTTAAAAAAACAAAAGCAAAAATGTAAACAAAGCATCCGGATTTAGAAGAAAAGATATCAACTCCCACATCAAAAAAAAAAAAACTCTTGAGTGGTAAAAAATGGACTCTAATAAAAGTAAAAGAAAAATATAAAAGATAGGGGAGACCAGGGTGCAAGCAAGCCTGCCAGGAACCAAAAGAGCAGAGTAGGCGGAAGACCAGTGTGCAGAGCAGCAGAGCTCAGCTCAGCTCAGCTGGTGCGGGGGGGAGGAGAGGAGCGGCGAGACGCAGAGCACCAACTCGTCCTCATCGTATGCTTTGCCACCATATACAAACAAGGATCACTCCCAAAGCTTGCAGCAATTCCATTCCCATCTCCACCTTTTCTCCTACTCCGCCGATACTTCCCTCCGAGGCTCCGCTTCACCCTCCCAAACCAGTTTCAAATCAGTGCAGACCAAAGCCCCAAGAACAAGAGGAGAGAGAGAGAGAGAGAGAGAGAGAGAGAGACCTGTCCGTCCGCTCCCCACTTAGTCTTCCTTCCCTACCCGAAATCCACGCCTAGCCCGCCCCGCGGGCGTAGAGTAGATCCCTCCATTTCTCTTGATCCTTTGTTGTTGTGGGCAGGTCTTGCTTCAAAGGGCGCCGCCAGATTTGGGATACGCCTGGAGGTTTGGGGGGTTTTTTGATTACGGAGGGAGGTATGCGCTCTCGCTCTTGAATCCTGATCGGTTCTTGGTGGGGTTCTTGGTTGGGTGCTGGGTGGTGGTGGCGGCGGCGGGTTTGTCGAATGGGGTTGCCCTGGGGCATTTCGTCGACCAGGTGGCGGGCGGCGGCCTAAGATGCAAGGACTGCCTCGCGGGAGGGGGCACCGGGTGGGGGAGAGCTTCTTGGCGTGCGGCGTCTGCCTGCTCATGCTGCCGGGCGGCCGGAGCCCTCGGCGACGGGCATTGGGCTGCGGGGTGGACGGCGCTCGTGGTGTCCTGTTCAGGTAGGGTCGTGAGGAGGGACCATGGGCAATAGCACGTCCAGGGTCGTCGGCTGCTTCGCGCCGGCCGAGAAGGCCGGCGTCAACTTGGAGTTCCTCGAGCCGCTGGAAGAGGGGCTCGGCCACTCCTTCTGCTATGTCCGGCCGGGGGCGATTGCCGATTCCCCGGCGATCACGCCGTCAAACTCCGAGAGGTACACACTGGATTCCAGCGTGCTGGACTCAGATACCCGGAGCGGGTCCTTCCGGCAGGAGGCCGTCGACTACTTGGCGGCTGCCGGGCTGCAGCGGCCGAGCAAGAGCTTCTCGGAGACCACCTTCCGGACGATATCAGGGGCTTCAGTCAGTGCTAATGCATCCTCTGCCCGTACAGGCAACCCCTGTGTGTCCCTTCCCGGTGATATGCAGGAGCCCGCTGCCACATTTGAGAGCACTGCCTCATTTGCTGCTGTACCCTTGCAGCTCGTGCCGCGGGGATCAGGGCCACTGAATACCTTCTTGTCGGGGCCTCTGGAGAGAGGATTCGCATCTGGGCCGCTGGACAAAGGTTCTGGTTTCATGTCGGGGCCATTGGATAAGGGAGTCTTCATGTCAGGACCAATTGACAGTGGCAACAGAAGCAACTTCTCAGCACCTCTTTCGTACGGTCGGAGGAAGGCTGGTCTCGGACAGCTTGTACGTAGCATTAGCAGGCCAGTGAAAAGTGCATTGTCAAGAACATTTAGCAGGAACTCGCAAGGTCCTGGTTGGGTCCAAAAGTTTCTGTTGCATCCCATGGCTCAGCTGGCTTGGTCGAGGGACGCAAAGTTCAGGCCAGAAGGTTCACAAAATGGGTTCGAAGCTGGGCTCCCTGAGCCTGAGTATAGTGTGACAAGGAACCTGCAGTGGGCCCATGGCAAGGCTGGTGAAGATAGGGTTCATGTTGTTCTATCAGAAGAGCAGGGTTGGCTGTTTATTGGAATTTATGATGGTTTCAGTGGCCCTGATGCACCAGACTTTCTAATGAGCAACCTATACAAGGCCATTGATAAAGAATTGGAAGGACTGCTCTGGGTTTATGAAGACAGCCCTGGAAGGAGTGCTCATGTATGTACTCTTGGAGTGGGTGAGTCAATTGCGGCTACTCTGGAGCCTCCTGATGGTGACGGCATTCAGTTCCAGATTGACAATGGGAAACCAGAACAACTTGATAATTCAGATAAACAAAATTTATCCTGTGGGAAGAAATATGATGAGGATGCTTTGCAAGATCAGCCAACCGGTGGGCAGAAAGAGTTAGCATCAGAGGTTTCAAGTAATCAGAAGTTGGATGCTGATGAAATAGTAGAGGAAAAACCGGGGGCCAATATGGGAGGTATTCTCCAAAGTATAGAATATCATAACTCTAGCAGAGACCTTTCAAATACAGATGTGAACACTGACTGTAGCTGTACATCAGAAAGTAGTACTTATTGTAATCAAGATGTCAAATCATTGAAAGAAAGCAGAAAGAGCAAGTCCCTTTTTGAGCTACTTGAGATGGAATTGCTGGAAGAATATAATAGAAGTATATCTAAGTCGTCACCAGAGGGAAGGAAAAGGAGGAGCTTGTTCAATACGCAGGCAGGCACTGCAGAAGAAAGCTCTAGGGATGTAGCCGAGCTCTCCAGGTGTTCGTTGGCAGCAACTGGAGATTGTTTTGATGATTTTGAGAACGTTGAAAGTTCAAGACATGGTGATAGTGTGCTTGGCATAGATCCTAAAGAATGTAATGAGTGTTCAGTTTCTTCATCTTCGCTAGGGCACAGGCAAATTATTAGAAGATATCTGTTTGGGTCAAAGTTGAGGAAGATGTATAAGAAGCAAAAATTGTTGCAGAAGAAGTTTTTCCCTTGGAACTACGATTGGCATAGAGATCATCCTCAAGTAGATGAAAGTGTTATTAAGCCTTTGGAAGTGACTAGGAGATGCAAGTCAGGACCAGTAGATCATGATGCTGTATTGAGAGCAATGTCACGGGCACTTGAAACCACAGAGGAAGCATACATGGAAATAGTGGAAAAGGAGCTTGATAGAAACCCAGAGCTTGCATTGATGGGTTCATGTGTCCTCGTTATGTTGATGAAGGACCAGGATGTATATGTTATGAATCTTGGAGATAGCCGAGTTATCTTGGCACAGGATAATGATCAGTACAATAATGCAAGCATATCGAAAGGTGATTTAAGATATCAAAACAGGTCAAGGGAGTCACTTGTCCGTGTCGAACTTGATAGGATATCAGAGGAATCGCCAATGCATAACCCTAACAGCCACCTAAGCAGCAATACTAAAACTAAGGAGCTGTCTATTTGTAAATTAAAGGTGAGAGCAGTACAGCTGTCAACTGATCATAGCACAAGTGTTGAGGAGGTATGCATAATAAACAATTGTTACTCTTCTTTCACTCCTTATTAGCACCTGTTGTCCTGCACAATTTTGACATATTGATTTGAGTTCAGCTATCAATTATGCAGATATTGGCAGGTTCCTTTATTATCTTTGTTTTTTCCCTCCCGAGAGAATCTTACTAGGATATACTTTTCAGTTAATATGGTTTGTATGACAGTGACACTGCAAAATGTGCTCCCTTGGTGTGATGATTTGCGGTAACTTTGACGGTATCTATTATCTTAGAGTTTGCATTGCATCGCAAATACTTAAGATTTTACTTGATAATGTAACTTCATGATAATAAATGGTTGGCGGGTACTTCAGCTAACACGAAATCAACAATTGATGAAATCATTTGAAAAACAAAATAGGATGTCCTGGTCTATACACACTATTCTTTGGGCTGGTCAAGAAGATCAAAGCTTTCCAACAAAATCACATGTCAAAAGCGAGTTTACGACAAACTCTTTTTCTTATTCCAGACTTGCCTTGCATATATATATATAGAGAGAGAGAGGTATATACACACTTCATCCAAGCAGGCTTGAACTTTATAATCTCTTTTCATCTTATCATTTAATGCAAATGGAAATGACAATTTTTTAACGAACAAAATGTTTTTTTGGGGAAAACTATTATGCGGCAATTAGTACCATTGAACATGGGTGTAGCAAACAAAAATAGCATGTGTATCATCAGACATACCATGATCCATGATCATGATAGACAAATACACAAAGCACATGGAGAAACAAAATGTGCAAACTTTGGCACTATTTGATGTATGATGTATGGAACCTGCGGCACACACTTGTTCTGTATGAAAGGAAATGCATCAAAATGAACCATGTCATTCTCAAATTATATACCGGTCAAAATGGAAAAAAAATGATTGCACATCTGGCCTTGCTGAGTTGTTTCACACCCAACATCTGCATATGATTGTGTTGTCCCGCTTGTGTATTAAGGAAACCAATTAATATCATTTGAAACATTCTTTATGTCCCCATGACCTGTTAACCGAAGGCAGCAGGCTAAACCTTTCTGTACCCAAATTAATACTTAACAATGAATGGTTAAGATCTATCGATGCCTCTTAGTTTTATAAAAGTTAGAGGTGTACCTCTAAAGAGTTATATTTTATAAAGTAGCACTTCTACACAAGGTAATAAATGATATTTCATTTTTCAATGGCAAGCAATAAGTATTAGTATCTTATTTAAGTTCCCCTCTGCCCGGATCCACATTATTATCATTTCAGCATCTAGAGAACTTATTTCTCGCTATTCTGCTGGCTTCACCCTGCTAAATGTCAAATCATTATATTAATAAGTGCCACCTTAGTAATACTTTGGCCCTCTGTTTTCCATCTGCAGTACGTTTCTCTGTTGATAATTAGTTTCCTTAATAATGAAAAATAATAGCTCGACTTACAGTTACATCTTCAGAATGAGGTTTACATGAAATTTTACTGGTTTGAGACATCAGTTGAATTAATAAGTGGATTGTTTTTCCAAACCAGACATGTTATTTGGAAAGGTGTTCTGATGTGCTGTTGAGTTCATCTTGATATAGATGAAATAAGGCATCTTTCATCTACTAGAAATTTCTTGGAATAAGATCAGCTTTTATTTTGCAACTTGGTAGTAGTACAGGATATGAAACAGGGAACATTTACAAATTTTGATTTATCCTTTCTCAGTGGTGTGCTTAATTTGCTCCTTCGATTTTGCATTGGTAATGTTGCGCTTAACATTCTTTCTTATAGACTACTACATTGCTGACGATGATTATTCTTTTGTCAGTCTCACAGTTCATTTGATGATTGTGCTCTGCAGGAAGTCTTGAGGATTAGGGCAGAACATCCTGATGACCCTCAAGCTGTATTTAATGATAGGGTGAAAGGACAGTTGAAGGTCACTAGAGCATTTGGTGCAGGCTTTCTAAAAAAGGTAGCTTTATAGAACTTTTTATGCCCATTGGTAGTAATTTGTCCAAATTCTATATCTCAAACAGTGACGTGCCTAGCCTCACTATTTTTATCGAGTACTGCAATTACCTTTGCAATATGGAATTATGAGTAGTGATGTGCCTATCATGTCAGAAGTACCGTATCTTTGAATTGGTGGGGATTGAAAGATCTATTTATATATGGTTTAATTGAGTCTCCAGTAAGAACTGTAGGGGCTCCATTTCCCTTGGTGTATGCACCAGGAAAACCCCAAATATAGGTAAAATTTGTATGAGACTGCATATAATTTTAACCAATAGTTGACTGTTGACCTAACATCATAACCTCTTATCTTCTTTCATTGTGCATTGAAACTAAAAAGGGGGGATCTATCATGCATATATTACGCGTCTGAAGCTTCACTTTTCACATACTTCAAGCGCATTATATTGAAAAACATGACTTTTTAGTATCAGTATGTTGATTGAAGGTCATTTATAAGAGGGTAACCCTGCTAGTCAAACAATTAAAGATGAGTGTAAAATTTTATTTCTTTTATGGGATTAATTTTTTTTAAAAAAAAGACTCCCAAGTATAATTTTTGTATATCTTTTTGGTCTTTAACACTAATCCTAGTATATGATGACACATTTGTAATCTCAATATTTTCCAGTGACATGTTTCTATGTGTGAGAAGTTTCTGTTGAATTGAATATTCTGCCGTGCAATTGGCTGAGATATCTTCTTTGCCTGTTGCAGCCAAAATTTAACAACACGCTGCTTGAGATGTTTCGTGTTAACTATGTTGGAACATCAACATATATCAGCTGCAACCCCGCTGTCCTTCACCATCGTCTCTGCTCAAATGATCGGTTTCTTGTCCTGTCCTCCGATGGACTGTATCAATATTTCAGCAATGACGAGGTAGTTTCGCATGTTGCATGGTTCATGGAAAATGTACCAGAAGGAGACCCTGCTCAATACCTTGTTGCTGAGCTTCTTTGTCGTGCAGCAAAAAAGAATGGTAAGTTCTGCCTTCATACATTATAAACTGTACTGCAGACATTTATCCACGTATAATCAGCCTAAGGTAGAAGTAGATTTTTTGTGATCCTGGATATCTGATAACACATTGTTGTGAAGTATGTTGATGATATACTTGGTTCTTATGTTGCAGTTAGATAAAGTGTAGTTATTACTGCTTACTTTGGTCATGGCATTAGTCATAATATATCTTCTCAATCTCTTTGCTATATGAAATATTTTTTGATTTTCTATAACCTTTCAGTGTCTGGTCTTGTGTCCTTTTACCATTTCCTTGTCTTATTACCGGATTATTACTGATAAAGATGTTCTGCATGCCTTAGCTCTGTTGAAAATTCTGAAATAATTTTGAGGGTATTTTTGGAACTCCCAAATACTGATAATGTATTGTTCTTTCAGGGATCTCCCAAAGTTTCTCTAAATATCATGTGTTCTGACATGACCCTGTTTTAATGTTATTTTTTAAATAGTGTATCCTACTGGTAGAGGTGTTCAAATTTCATTGAATTTTGAACCTTGGATTGACCACGTTATGTAGCGGTCTTCCATAGAGTTGAATTGTAAGCTTCCATCAATCCCCATATCCTCGAAGTATGCTGCACCATGCACATATTGCAGGAGTTAGTCCTCACAAATGGTTCCACACAATTTCCCTAAATGCTATCTTAATAGCTTCTATGACAGGTCTAAACTCTGAACCCTTTTTTCACTTTTTGATATAGAATATGTATGTTAGAATTGTATGAAACTATGTAAGTATTTCTTTCAACTTTGAATTATTGCCTAAAAACGAATTGTTGTTTATGGGAGATATTTTATCCGATAACTCACCATTTTTTCTTGTGTGTTGAATAATGCATGCAGGGATGGATTTTCATGAGTTGCTGGATATCCCCCAGGGTGATCGCCGAAAATACCATGATGATGTATCTGTTATGATAATTTCCCTTGAAGGCCGAATATGGCGATCTTCTGGTTGAGCGTTGAGACGTGACTTGATCTGTTCCTTGCAGTCTCGCTTAGCATAGTGAAATTTCAATCAGGAAAGGCATCATTTGTCTTGTTCATTGTCATTAGTTTTTCAACACTTGCTCAAATTTTCATCAGGCAATCCATGTGCCTTTTCTGTCATAACATTCATGCACTGCGGTGCATGCTTGGCCAGTCCAACGTTGAGTTATACAGGTTTTCTTTTTCTTATTAGGAGAAGCATTTTTTTTTTGGTGGGGATTCCTTTTCCCTGTGTTCTTAAGTTTATTTTTTGTGTTTTGTGTATATTTGTTGCTGCTGCTTCATTTCGTTCGTTCCTTTGCAAATGGGGTTTAGGGCATACGGGTTCATGCAATACAACTGGTATCAGATGGGTGGGTTTTACAACATAATTCCTTCTGAAATAGAACCTTTTGGGAATATGGGTTGGAGACCTTTTTTAAGGCTTGGGTTGAAGACTTGAGTTGTGTTATATATCAGCGTTAATTTGCCATAGCCAGCCATTCAGGCTCTATTTCATGTCCGACTTCGGCAATTTAATCTGTAACCTTGCTTGTTTGTACCAAATAAGGTTTGATCAGAGTCAGTGTTGCAGCAGTGAAATTGTGCGAACTGCACTTTCATTTCTTTGAGGGGAGTAGGCAAACCTCAATCATAATTTGTGGCCACTCAGAAGGTGGTTCAGTTGAGCATAACCTTGCGCTTTATGTTCAAATTTCTTTTTCTCCTTTTTGTAAAACTCCAGCTGGACAACCTTTATGGCATCATAGTGTTCTTACAATCAGAGGCTCTAACTGGAGCTCAGATTTCAGTTGAATCTGGTACGAAATAACCCTAATGAATCTGGTATCTAGTATCAACCTCAAACTGGGTATGGTGATGATACAATGATCCGGAATATGTGCTGTCACTGAACTTTCCCCGGGCATCTGGCTTCTGGAGCCTCTCATCAAATTGGATTACCCATGGAAAGATGCTGCTGAGATGCTGAGATTAGCAATGCACCAAGTTTATTTGTCAAAAATCTGATATTTGAATGTTTTGGTTTAGTGTTAATACGGGGAAAATCCCAGAGCTAGTCCCATCTGGATTCTGGATTTCTACAGCGGCGTTGCTTGAAGCTGGTTGGGTATGGAGGTTTCTGTTGCAAACATGCAATATTTTTATTCCAGATTTTATATTGAGGCAAATACTATAAATAAATAGTGATGCATACAGTAAATCGAACAGCAGGCTACATATTGTAATTCCAAACATATATATACTCATGAAACAGAATATAATTGAGGCGAACTATCACGAACAACTTACAGTTGGGCTTGATGTAGAATAGAACGATGTGCAAAAAAGGTCGTGGAAAAAGTCGAAGTCGAAGAAGAAGCGCAGGAGCGGTCGCGCAGATGCGCTGCCCAGAAACCTTATTGTCGCCCCGTGCAGGTGAATTCTGCGGCAATGACTCGGAGATACCGCTCACCTTCCTTCACGGTGCACGCCGAGGAGGAAGGCTGGCGTGGTTCAACAGCTCAACACACAAGTACAGAGTTCAGAGAGGAGCAGGAAGAATGAAGGAGAAATTCAGTATGTCAAGCCTGGACGTCTCCAGGTGTTTATATACACGCGCACCAGTAATTGACAGCATTATGAGCATTATGTCAGTTGAATATGGCAGTTACTAGTAACTGATAGCATAATGTCAATTAACCCACTAGAAGCTGACGGCGTTTATGACACTTATACTGAATTGAAATATATGTTTAAATCGCATTTAAAAAGAATGAATAGAGTGATAATTGCAAGATTCAGCAAAACAAAATGTGAATTCAAAGTGCCAGGAGACACACTACGACGCGGCGCGGTCGCTCACGCGCGCGCGCGCGTGTGTGTTTAGCCAATATTCACCATATGCCATCCTCGTGCCAAGTGTCACATTAATTAAGAGGCGGCAAGGACTCCATCTTTTAAATTGCCCTTTCTCCACTTGGCTAGGCAATATGGTATTAAATCATGCATGCTATGGAATTAAAGGAAATGGGCCACTCATGGGCCAATTTCTAACAATCCCCCACCAATTCCATAGCACACAGCAAAAAAAAAGATAATAAAGATCGTTGTATTGATGTGTTGTTAATATACCAATCTTTTGGTGTAAGTCCCGTACGGGTTGAACTTGCACCTAGATTAACAAGATTCATCCTCTCACAACTGTTGAATGGACTATGCCTTGAATTCATAGCTTTTTATGATCAGACTTCACTTGAAAATCACAACTGATACTAGGCTGCTAATAAATCACGCCTACATGGAGCGTTATATGGTCATGCTCCCGTATCTGCTCATGAGCTTTCTAGAGAATGCCTCATCCTCCTGAACTGCGACCTCACAGTTATGCTCAAGTAGGTGTATTCATTATAGGTATCATGTAGGCCAATACTTTTTTGTCTCATTTTGACACTAGAATACATTAAGGCTTTAAGCCAACCTTCCATATAGTCGAGAGTACTTTGTCTATTAGGACACAGGTACAATTTAATAATATGTACTCTCTTGTTACAACACCAACTTGTTTTTCCCATTACCTAATTCACGGGATCTCCGATCAGGAAGGTATGGGTTACCATTGTGTTGTAACTCAAGTGGGCCTCATACCCATGTCCATAGACGCAACAAAAATTGTTTCCCTTGTAAGTCCTTTTGTAAAAGGATCTGCCAGATTTTTCTCAGTACGAATATAATTCACAGCAATTACTCCGGAGTTTCTCAATTTTCTGACAGATTTAGGCCTGCGCTTCACATGTCTGGAGGACTTCATGTTATCCTTAGTATTCATAACCTTAGTCAACATTGTTTGGTTATCGCGGTACATAAGGATCGGCGGTACTGGTTTCTCAACCAATGGCAAGTCCAACAGTAGCTCTCTAAGCCATTCAGCCTCAACAGTGGCTGTATCAAGTGCTACAAGTTCAACTTCCATGGTTGACCTCGTTAATATGGTCTGTTTGCAAGACCTCCATGAAACTGCAGCACCAGCTAAGGTAAAAACATAACCACTTGTAGCCTTGATCTCATCCGCATCAGAGATCCAATTGGAATCACTATATCCTTGTAATACAGATGGATATCCAGTGTAGTGAATTCCGTAAGATGTTGTGCCTCTCAAGTAGCGCAACACTCTTTCAAGTGCCTCCCAATGATCATCTCCCAGGTTAGATGTAAACCGGTTTAATTTGCTCACAGCAAATGAGATATCAGGTCTTGTGGCACCAGTTAGATACATAAGGGACCCAATAATTTGTGAATATCTCAATTGATCTTTCCCTAACCCTTGATTTTTTTCAAAGCTTAACACTCGGATCATATGGTGTTAGGGAAATTCTACAATTCTCAAAGCCGAACAGGCTCAATATTTTCTCAGCATAATGGGATTGGTGCAAAATGATCCCATCCTCATTCTTGATCAATTTAATATTCAAAATAACATCTGCCTCTCCCAAGTCTTTCATATCAAAGCATCGAGATAAGAAAGTTTTGACCTCGTCAATCACAGCAGTGTTTGTCCCAAATATAAGTATGTCATCAACATACAAACACAAAATCACACCTTGACCCCCACCATAACGATAATATACACACTTATCTGCCTCATTAACAGCAAAAGCAGCAGAAGTCAAAGTTTTATTAAACTTTTCGTGCCATTGCTTAGGTGCTTGCTTTAGGCCATACAAGGATTTTAATAATTTGCACACTTTATTTTCCTGTCCAGTAATCACATAATCATCTGGTTGCTCCATATAGATTTCTTCCTCCAACTCTCCATTAAGGAAAGCTGCCTTTACATCCATTTGATGAACGTGTAGACCATAGGAAGCAGCTAATGCAATGAGCACTCTAATGGTGGTTAATCTGGCAATAGGAGAATAAGTATCAAAATAATCCTCTCCTTCTTTCTGGGTATAACCCTTGGCCACAAGTCTTGCCTTGTACTTATCAACAGTACCATTAGGCCTCATTTTCTTTTTGAAAACCCACTTGCATCCAACAGGTTTGCACCCACTAAGGCGATCAGTGATCTCCCAAGTCCCATTAGCCATGATGGAATCCATCTCGCTACGGACCGCCTCTTACCAATACTCAGCATCAGGTAGTGCATAAGCCTCTGAAAGAGTTTTTGGCACATCATCCATGAGGTATACAATAAAGTCATCGCCAAAGGTTTTCTCAACCCTTTGTCTCTTGCTCCTACGAGGAGCTTCTGCGACTAAATTGTTATCCTCCTCAGTAATATCTTCTACTGGTAGTGTATCACTCATTGGTTCAGAAATAGTGGTAGGTTCAGCATTATTATTATTATTATTATTATTATTATTATTTCAGTTTGAGTATTCTCAGTTCGTGAAGTACTACCTGCTGGTCTCATAGGATAAATATCCTCAAAGAATGAAGCATCTCTGGACTCCATTATTGTGTTAGAAATAATCTCAGGAGTTTCTGATTTTACTACTAAAAATCTATAGGCCGTACTGTTATGTGCATATCCCAGAAAAATGCAATCGACTGTTTTAGGTCCAAGCTTTCTCTTTTTCTGCACAGGTATATTAACTTTTGCCAAACACCCCCATGTTCGCAGAAAATTGACATTGGGCTTTCTCCCCTTCCATCCCTCATACGGAGTAATCTCACACTTTTTTGTGATTACTCTGTTAAGGACAAAAGTTGTTGTCAATATAGCTTCTCCCCACCATATTTTAGGCATACCGGCACTCTCTAACATGGCATTCACCAAGTCTGTGAGTGTTCGGTTTTTCCTCTCAGCTGCCCCATTTGATTGGGGAGAATATAGTGGTGTAACTTCATGGATTATACCATGCTCAGAACAAAACTGGGAGAATTCATGAGAGATATGCTCTCCTCCATGATCAGACCTTAGTCTTTTAATTTTCTTTTCTAGTTGGTTCTCAACATCAGCCTTATAGATTTTGAAGTACTTTAAAACTTCATCCTTTATTCTCACAAAGGTCAGAATGGACAAGATCTAATGGTGCTAAGTTCTTTTCTTCCTCTAATCCTTTAAAGGGTTTTCTAGGCTGTTTTGCTTGCACACAAGATTGACACTTTGATCCTTTGACAATATCACATTTTAGAATTAACTCTAATCTGGACATTCGAGCAATGCTATCAAAACCAATATGACAGAATCGAGAATGCCAAATATCGGCATCACATTTATTCAAACCAATTGCAATATTCATATTATAGCAAGACTCTATAGTACTTAGGCAGAACAAGCCTCCACTCTCATAGCCTTTTGTTGCGAGATTTTACCTCACGAACAGAATCAGTGCCCGAAGTCCTCTCCTCCTCCTCCTCCTTTATAGGGAAGCTGAGGGAGGATAGCTACAACCGTATGCCAAGGTAGGTTCTTTTTTCGACCGTCCCTGACAAAGGATTGCAGGCCCTTTTACAGCCGCCTCCCCAACACCAGCCTCCACCTGTCCTCGGACTGAGGGCAAAATAGTCATTACATGGGGTTTTTATACATTCTTTACACTTCTGTCCTTTTGTCCTGTTCCCTTTCGAGGGTTCTAACAAAATTATACGTGCTAACCGGTTTCAGATCGATCTGATGATGCCTGGCATTCTTCAGTAGGTGGTGACAGGGCGGTAGGCTCGGCTGCACACCCTGTCGGCCATATCCAACGGCGTGTCGGGGGAAGCCTCCTTCGCAATTTCCCTCGTCGCTTCGGCCGGCCCCCTCGCCTTCTCATCCACCTAGTCCGATTCATGCCCCGCCTCATCTTTTCTATGTGTCGCATTGTGGATTGATACAGCCCGAGGGGAGTTGAGGACCTTGCCCCGCCCTCCGGAGGGAATGGATGCTTCAGGCCTATGACACCTTTACCAACAAAGTTCCCAAACTTAGACAATACAACTTTATTTGACTCAAATATTAGCTTGTAACCATCCCTGCATAAGAGAGAACCACTAATGAGGTTCTTTTTTATTGTTGGCACATGCTGCACGTTCTTCAAGTGGACAATCTTCCCTGAAGTAAGCTTCAGATCCACCGTGCCAACACCAAGAACAGAAGCATGCGACCCGTTCCCCATTAGGACGGAGGAAGCCCCGACTGCCTGGTAAGAAGAAAACAAGGAAACATCAGAACACACGTGAACATTAGCACCGGTATCAATCCACCAATCAGTAGTTTGACATGCTGAAAAAACAATAGGAGAATTACCATACCCTCTTGAATTCGAGGCCTCGCCTATGGTCACGTTGACATTTTTCTTGCCATGTTCATTTGTCCTGTTTTTGCGATAGCGACAGTCTTTTGCCATATGACCGTCCTTTCCGCACACGAAATGGTGATGTTTTTCATGTCCTTTTTCTCAATTTTCTTCTTTTTAAAGCTAATTGTCTTGTTTGGTTTAGGAACTTTGTAGTTCTTGCCATATGATTTCTTCTTGACGACATTGGCATTATTCTGATTAGTTCTACTTGGTGCATCTTTTTCTCTTGCCTTTTCTTCCACATTGAGGGCTGCAATGAGATCCTCAACAAAAATTTCTTCCCTCTTGTGCTTTAAGCTAGTGGCAAAATCCCGCCAAGATGAGGGGAGTTTGGCAACAATGCCCACTGCCACAAACTTAGGAGGCAATGCACAACCCAAATGCGCAATCTCGCCAACCAGTAGCTGGAGGTCGTGTGCTTGTGCAATAATCAACTTAGCGCCATCCATGCTAAAATCGAAGAATTGCTCGCACACGTACAGTCAGCGACCGGCTTCAGCCTCTGCATACTTCTGGTCAAGTGCATCCCACAATTCAGTGGCAGATGTGTAGTTTATGTACACATCATAGAGCTGATCTGCCAAAATAGTCAGAAGGTAGCCTAGTGCAGTGTTGTTCGCACTATCAAATTGCATCTACTGTTCAACCGTAAATGGATACTGCGGGTGGATCACCCACCACAGCCCCAATGACATGAGCCAAAACTTAGCCCTTGTCTGCCATCTACGGAAATTTGCACCAGAAAATCTCAGGTTTCATAGCATCCGAAGGATTAGCCATTACTGAATCACAAAAATATCGCAAATAAGGTTTCTAGATTGTTGGAAACATGTGCAATATTTTTATTCCAGATTTTATATTGAGGCAAATACTACAGATAAATAGTGATGCATACAGTAAATCTAACAGCAGGCTACTCATTGTACTTCCAAACATATATATACTCAAGAAAAAGAATATGATTGAGTCGAACTATCACGAATGACTTAAGTTGGGCTTGATGTAGAACAAAACGATGCGCAGAAGAGGTCGTGGAAGAAGTTGAAGTCGAAGAAGAAGCGCAGGAGCGGTCGCGCAGATGCGCTGCCCAGAAACCTTATTGCCGCCCCGTGCAGGTGAACTCTGCGGCAATGGCTCGGAGATACCGCTCACCTTCCTTCACGGTGCACACCGAGGAGGGAGGCCGGCGTGGTTCAATAGCTCAACACACCAGTACAGAGTTCAGAGAGGAGCAGGAAGAATGGAGGAGAAATTCAATGTGTCAAGCTTGGACGTCTCTAGGTGTTTATATACACGCGCACCAGTAACTAACAACATTATGAGCATTATGTCAGTTGAATATGGCAGTTACTAGTAACTGACAGCATGATGTCAATTAACCCACTAGAAGCTAACGGCGTTTATGACACTTATACTGAATTGAAATATATGTTTAAATCGCATTTAAACAGAATGAATAGAGTGATAATTGCAAGATTCAGCAAAACAAAAGGTGAATTCAAAGTGCCAGGAGACACACTACGACGCGGCGCGGTCGCTCGTCGCAAGTCAGAAGTCACGCGGATTTTCAAGCGAAAATACGCGAATATGCGCGCTTGCGTGCGTGTGTGTTTAGCCAGTATTCACCCTATGCCATCCTCGTGCCAAGTGTCACATTAATTAAGAGGTGGCAAGGACTCCACCTTTTAAATTGCCCTTTCTCCACTTGGCTAGGCAATATGGTACTAAATCATGTATGCTATGGAATTAAAGGAAATGGGCCACCTATGGGCCAATTTCTAACAGTTTCAAGTTTAGCACTTTCTCTCTGGTGTCCAGTGTTTGGCGTTACCTCTTAGCTCCCACTCCCAATTCTCTCGCAGGTTTGGGTATATTGTTTTAAGCTTAGAATGTGATTCTATGACTTCAACGGGACAAGATCACAAGAACTGCAGCTGTAAGCTTTCGTGTAGATGATGTTCTCACATCCAATCTGTCCTCTCGTTTCCAAGCTTTCGTGTAGTTGGGAAGGATTATTGTTAAAAGTCTTTGTGCTAAGGAAATAATTCGAGTTTAGCATTCTAGGATTACGAAGAACCAAGACTTTTCCAAGATTAAAAATTGTAAATTAGCGAGCAATTGCTGGGTGTTGATCTAGTCAGGTCCATAGTAGTCCACTGCTAGATCGAATGCGTGTGTCCATTGCGATTGAGTGGGATTGGGTTATGATTTGGCAATGCTGAACTGATCCTAGGATCAGATGCATCCACTATATGTAACACCCCGGCACCCCACGTGCTTGAAGATGATAAACATAGGGTTAGCCGACAGAGGAAATCTTACTCAACATGCCGCTAAGTTGCACTTACTCTCAACACGCCGATCGGCGAGTTCCGATAATGATGGGCTATCAACCCTCAGCGTGCCAGAGGATAAACCAGCAAGAGGGGTCGACGGCCTTTGCCGTTTTGAGCGGTCGTCAGCCGATGTGGTTTGCGCCGGAGTCGACCTCTTGCTTGTCTGAAGGATAAAAGATATGGTTAAGCCGATGAAAATCTTGTTTCAACAAACATATCAAAATGAAAATACCTCTAAAGAGTTAGCATAACTCGAGCTAGACCCGGTGGCAGCCTCCGTCGGTTCTTGAAAGCCAGGGAGAAAAGAGGACAAGACCTCATGAATAGTACGCCTCCGCAGGAGCGACTCAGCTATGGAAGCCCACCACGAGGTAAACTGGCCCGATCGACGTGTGTTCAGCACGAGGAAAGGCAAGTCCACCACATGGAGCTCATCAGCTAATTCGATAATAAGCTCCGCCGCAGTAATGTTAGTGACTTTGTTTCATGGCTTGATCATGTTAAGTAAAGGAAGGCAAGGAATTGTTTGTCCAAAACCTAGCTGGCGTGCATACACTGAAGGGTGATAGAACTCATAGGTCGGCTGAAATGTTCTATTACGAGTACTCAAGCCAACATGAAGAATGCAAGGACAGATCAGCAGAGGAAGCAGATCAAGAGTGGACTGGGGCATTAGAGAGCTGTCAGAATTCAAACGAAGAAAAGAAGGCCATGGGAGATCGGCTAGTTGGCTATACGAAAAGAAGTCTCTACGATTAAAGGTGGCTTGGTTAAGGTTCAAAAAGAAGGACAAGTACTTATGAAAACCGGCCGGGGAGATTTTGGGTTCATCAGACGAACACATGATGAATTTTTCGCCTGAGATCGGCTAGGCCGAATTTGGGGGTTGCGCCTTCAGGAAAATCTTCTGTTGGGAAAGCCGATTCTTCCGAAGGATCCGGGATAATGAGGCGGCCGAAAACGCAGTAAAGCCAAATCTGGATAAACCAAAGTGGGCCACCAACATTGCCCACGACATAGGAACCATTGCCGGTAAAAAGCCGACTACGGATGATATGCATCAAATGGTACACAGCCCCCAACAAGGATTTCCCTAAAGCTAGCCGACGACCCATGACTAGTTGCTCCGACATAAATTGATAAACCTGGGTTGGTCCTAAGGAAGCGCCACAGAAGAGGAATCGGTCTAGCCATAGGTTGAGGAAAGCTACGTGTTCCTCATCCGATACAGGGCCGGTTACTTTGTTATTATTTTGTATATATTTGGACCAACCTTCTCCCTTTTTTCTAGTCAACTTGTACTGAGGTTTCCCGCTAAAAGCCGATATTTGGTCTCCATCAGGCCTAAGGCAACACAATTCGGCCATGTCTAGGAGGGTTGGGCCGATAGGACCAGTTGGGAAAAAGAAGGCGTTAAAGGAATCCGACCAAAAATAGCAAGCAGCGGCTATCAAGGATTCATTAGGTTCTGGATCGGCTAAGGACATGGGAATGCACTCAGCAATACCCATTCCTTCCCACTCCGCCTTCTTTTGGGCTGATACTCTAATATACCAGGACCTCCAGCCCTTGAGAAATGTCGGCCAAGCCCTAAAGCTTTTGGTCCATTCCTTGATGTTGTAGCCAGGAGCCGACAAAGGGTGTCTAGGGATCTCATCTTCAACAACCGTATCGGTTTCTATAGTTCCTATTGGGCCTAGAAAATACTGATGGTCGCTATCTGGGATCGGGATGAGTACCTGGGATGCGTCCATTTCAGCCGATGCAACAGGAAGAAGGGATTGACGCGGAGAAAAGCCGATTTCAAGATGAGCGAGAGCACGCCACGGTGAAAATGACCGCAGGGGGGGACCTCATATTTATACCTCGGTGAAAAAGGTGAAAAGGCGGGAACAGTTGCTGCATTAAAAACGCACCGAGGGCATTGCGGCGCCATTAATGGGGAAGTTACCAAGGTGAATCCTAAGCGACAAGCCGATCACGGAGAATAGCGAAGGGATTTTTGAAAAAATATCAAGCTATCTTTCAAAAATGGGGGGCATATGTTTGCACCAAAATTCGGCCTATATTGAAATCGGTTTGAATCTGAAGTGTTCGTATGGGAAGAAATCGGTAAACGAATCGGAAAAGGGATCCGTTTCTAAAAAGGAAAGGAAATCAGATCAGAGGCCGATACGGATAAACGCATCGTGTCCATATACAACTCGGATCGGCCAGGTGTATTATAAAAGGAGGTAGACGTCAAGCGAGGGAATCAATCCAACACAACACATCTACTTTTACAAGTTTAGTTTTTCTTACATTGTTTTAGCTTCATAGATCTCTCTGCAAATCGACGGAATCAACATAGTTGCGCATCGCCGATTGTTGGTTTAGCCGATTTCACCCAGGTTCGATCTGCTTCGCTTTGTTGCGCATCGCCTTTTCGAAGCCGATTTTACCTTGTATCCGGATTAATCATAATTGGTTGATCTAGTTATCCCCTAATCGGTTCTTGCCGACTAGCGTTAAGCCGATAAGTCTTTGTTTATCGGCTTTGATCAAATTACAAATTCTACCTTGTCAATTTCAGGTCAAATTGACTGGCAAGCTCAAACCCGGCGTTTGTCTTGTGTGTTCGAAGCTAGGAACCCTGCTTCACGTTTTTAGCGCGAACATATTTTGGCATGCCCAGTGGGACAAAGAAAATAAAAAATGTCATCAACCGACAAGCCTGCGGTCACCGCCGATATCAACACCGATGCTATAATCGCGCCTCAGATGGCCGATTTAACCCCTGAACAGCGAAAAGAGATCGAAGACCGAAAGGCGGCTTTGGAAGAAATAATGTTGCGATGTTTTCAGAAAACTCGCCGTGGCGTCACCCAGACGGCTGCACTCCCCAACATCAATCCCATCGGGGATTCATCATCCGAATCGGTAAGCCGATACGCACCCGCCCAAGCCGATTTATCAAGTATGATCGAGCAATCTGTTCATCATGCATTAATTAACCAGTCATCGGCTCTAGTATCCACATTGAAGCCGATGATAGAAAATAGTGTGAAGACAATTGCTCAGGAATTGGCTGTGTCTGGAAGCCTGCTAAATCCACCACAAACCGTCCCTGCATACCCAGTGTACTCCATAGCCTCTAACACCAATGCAGTAAAAGTGTCGGCTCAAACACCCGTTATGGTGCCGACCCAGCCCACCGTTCTGAAGCCAAGCATACAGAGAGATGGATTTACGCACTACCACGGGCACATAGATGGGGCTAAAATAAGCGCACCAAACCCGTTGAACGGACACTCCAGCAGCACCATTTTATCGGATTATCAGCCGATCGAAACAGATCAGGTTCCACAATCACGAGGAGACGCAATGATGAAACAAGCGCCGTATAGGGCGATACCATACGTTGAGCCATTCGCGCCCATACCCGATGCATTGGGTTTTAATCATGATTATGACCGAGTGCCAAGACTTCCTGCGGCGCGATTTGGACACAGACCCGAGTTTGCACTCGGGGGGCAGGGCACGAACAATGAGAATTGGCAATGTCCGGTTGCACCACAAGCCGACAATGTCAATTGGGCAGAACAAATTACCAACGTTTTGAGGGAACAGTTCGGCTTACAGCCCAGAGGAAGAGTGATCGGCTATAGGAAGCCGTATCCCGATTACATAGATCGAATGCCATACCCACACAACTTTAGGATACCAGACTTTGCCAAGTTCTCGGGTGATGATTCCGTCACCACGATTGAGCATATCGGACGGTTTATGGCTCAGTGTGGAGAGGCTGCACAGTCCGATGGACTAAAAATTAGACTGTTTCCTTTATCATTGTCTGGTGCTACATTCACTTGGTTCACTAATCTACCCCCAAATTCAGTTCATGTGTGGAACGATTTAGAAAGCCGATTCCATGAATACTTTTTTTCGGGGACTTTGGAGCTTAGGATTTCTGATCTTAGTTCAGTCCGACAGAAGTACGGTGAATCGGTTTCTGATTATATCAGAAGGTTTAGAGGCGTACGGAATAGATGCTTCAGCGTAACATTACCCGACGATCAATTGGCCGATTTAGCATTCCAAGGGCTAATCCCGCCATTAAAAGAGAAGCTATCGGGCCAAGAATTTCCTGATTTAGGCCACTTACTCCATCGCGTATCGGCACATGAAAGCCGATATGCAGATAGCAAGGGGTTTAAAGATAGGTTTAAGCCGAACGGTAATGAAAAGGCCAAAGTAAACATGGTAGATTACAATTCAAGCGACACCTCTGAGGACGAAGCAGAGGTAAACATAGCCGAGTGGACCAAGGGTTCTAAAAAGCCACTCGTATGCTCTCTACTTAAGCCGACGAAAAATAAGGCAGAAGTCAAGTATTCATATGATGTGTCAAAATGTGACAAGATATTTGATTTATTACTACAAGAAAGACTCGTAAGGTTACCAGAAGGGCACGTCATCCCATCGGCCGAAGAAATTAAAAAGCGAAGGTACTGCAAATGGCACCATTCATTTTCACATAACACTAACGATTGCAATATTTTTCGACAGCAGATTCAATCGGCCATCGCCGATGGCAGGTTAAAGTTTGCGGAAGAATCGGCTATGCAAATAGATATGAATCCTTTCCAGGTGTGAGACCCCGGATCGGCTATCCAGAATCTCCTGTGTAATTTCGTACTAGTCCCAGATCAGTAGCTAGTACACACAGTCACAGTGATACTTCATTGCCGAACATAACGAAAATTGCAATATAAATATTCAAATATGGGCCGCATGGCCACTTAATACAATACTCGGTCTAACGACCGGACACAAAGCAGCGGAAAAACGAAAACAAAACGAGCGAACGCCACAACGCCACAGGCGACGACTAGCGACGCGACTAGTCCTCCTGGCAGTTCTCCTCGAAGAACTCTTCCTCTTCCTCGGCATCTTGGAAATTCTCTGATGATGACAATGTTGATGTAGCACATGAGTACGAAGGTACTCAGCAAGTCGGGAAAGTATGATCATGTGGGGCTTTCCAAAGGAAGCTTAATAGGGTTTATTTGCATAAAGCCACATTTGATTAAATCATACTTAAGTAATAAATTTCACAAAGCATCTGTTACAATTCTTTTTAATAATTGATTTATTTATTATTGTAGTGAGGTTCTATCCACCATCACTAACATAAAGGCTCTATCCGCCAACTTTTAAAGGATCAAATTTAATCATGTGACTCCATCCGTCAAATGTAAAACAGGTTCTATCCACCTGGTTGGCTCTTTCCGCCAAACAACATCCGAGAGTTCTACCCACTCCCGAACCCCAAAACAAAACACTTTTTGGTTTTAGAAACAAATCAAAGTCAACCAATATGAAAGCATTCTTCACTTTGCCCTTAACCGTAGACACGGCTATTCGAATAGTTTTACTCTGCAGAGGTTGTACAACTTTACCCACACGACACGATCATCTCTTATTGCCTCCGGATTAACACACTTCCTTTGGTGTGCCGGCAGAGAGATCGTGACAAGGCCGTTACAATGTATCTACCAAGCTAGACCCACCCGCTGAGGTTTCACCGCTGTTAGGGTTCTCTCCACCCAGTACAGAAGCCCCCTCTTGCGCCGTGTGAGAAAAAAAAACAACAACAACAATTCCTCCTTCCGGCTCTCACACAACAACCGAGTGGTGAGTCTAAACTAGGCTTCTACAAATTAGTGGGCCAGGTCGTACCATTATAGACATGTGGTAGTACGGTTATGCTTAAAATGGCAATCATAAGCGTCGGTCCTTATATGACTTGGGGCGGTACTTGCACAAAAGGATCAAGGCTCGATCCGCTCCCACCCGACATTCCATGCCGCCCAAGTCGAAATTATTTTCCTTTTCTTTTTATTTTAGGAAAACAGTACTAAAATCATAGTAATAACCTTCAAATCACATTTGATAACATTCTTTTTGGAATAATCCCACCCATGGGTTGTTTTCATCGGAAAAGATCCTAAGCAATTCTACCGTACTACAATGCAACGGATACCATATAAGCCTAAGCATGGTATAAACAAGGTTCTAGGGTTACAATGGATATGATTAACAATGTCAAGGAGGAATCAACAAGTTCGGTATAACAAACACTTATATTTGACATATTTCATTAAACATAGCCATGCACTTTATAAATCATTTAAATCATTTCGCAAACATAGGAGCAAAATGCGTCAAGGAGACTTGCCTTCTGTCGCGGCGGAGGTGTCGAACTCGGAAAACTCGGCGGCGGAATCGGCGGCTGCGGCGGAATCGTCGACTACACGCAAATCGAAGCAACAAATAAATAACGGAAAATACATAAAATCTAAAAATTATAAAAATAATACTGGCAGGTAGATCTTGATTTTAGATGAATTTAGAAATTTGAACGGAGTGAATCGGAGTTACGATGGACGAGAACGAGCGTTTCGAAGTTGGATTGGAAAGAAAAAAGAAAAAGAGAAAGAGAAAACAAAACAAATGTTACTGTAGCTACAGTAAAGATCGACGCTACAGTAGCCAAAAGCTCCAGAACTAAATGCGCATGGCAAGAATGCCCTCTGTTCCTCCACCGTGCGCACATGAGGAAGAAGATCAGGCAAAGGCCGGGCGGGCGGGCGGCCCAACGTGGCAGAGCCGATGCCGGCGACGGTGGGATCGGAGAACGGCTAGCCGACGGTCGTGACTGGAAAAATGACAGTGGTTTAAGAAATTGAACAACTCCTCACCTTGCGCAAAATCAAAGATTTCAACCTCGGGGTTGATTTGTGGAGTTGAACACCGGGTTGGGGAGGTAGAGGGTGTCCTCAGGGAGAGATTTATACTCGCGAGGAGCTCCCAATCCAAGGAAACGGACGAGTTATTGCTTTAATGGTGATCCGGTTTCCATACAAAATGGGGCGTTTCCGGCGGGATTTGGAACGATTAAAGATGGGGAAATGGATCTCCTTGTCTCCCTCTTCGCAACGGATCCGACCGTTCGCGTTTTGGTGGAAAAATGAGTGAGTTATTGAAGGTTGAAGATTGATTGCCATGAACTGGAGTGAGAATGAGCTCCTCTGTAACGTTTCGTTTGGGAAGATGAACAGTGCGCACTGACCGGTGGACCCAATGAATAGTGCCAAAAGAACAGCGCGAGAAACAAAATAGTAAAAATGGTCTAAAAATTCCGGAAAAATTCCTAGGACCATTTTGGAATATTTGGGACCCAATAAAATTCGTTCCGCTGAATTTGGATGAAATTTGTGGAATTAAATATTCAGACGCGGATTGCGGGCATTAAACAAAAGCCGCGCGAGATAAAAGAGGAACGGAGGCCCAAAAATCCGGGGAATAATTCCTAAAATCATGTCGGAATATTTGGAACACAATTGAAGTGGTTTGGGGATTTTTGGCACATTTTTGGACTCGGGTGAAATTTCGGGTACCGGCGGAACCCGAAAATCCGATTTTTCGCCCGGGAGGGAATTAATTTCCGATTTCGGAGGGGAAAGGATGCTAGGTTAATATAAACACCAATGAAACTCCAAATTTTGAATTTACTTTATTTAAATTAGGTTTTTCTCCAGAAAGCGAAAATGAGGATGTTACACCAGGTCAACATGGTGCAGTGCTCACAAAAAAGAAAAGGACCTATAAAAGATGTTAAGCCGACAAAAGGAGACGAAACAGTGCAGATTACTATCGGCTCCATACAAATAGAAGCCGATAAAAGTGGACAGAACTCAAGGACGGTAAAACCAAGAGGAGACCTGGAAATCGGAAAATGGTATCGGGCCGAAAGGGCTCCAAGAAAAGTCGATTTCAAACCAAAGCCGACTTTCTCACAACTCCTGGGGAAATATGAGAGGATAAGTCGAAGATGTAACGCTCGACAACACCGGAGTTTTCAACCAGATCAGAAGACAGACAACTATTATTGGCGACCAAATATGCCACATCGACCAACTACTGAAGAAGAGAAACATCGGCAATGTCCCTTTTGGCGCTTTCTTTGGGAGAGGGATGGCCTTACCAACAATTGTATCTTGTCCTATGCAACACTCGTCTGCATATCGGCCAAACCAATCTGTAAAAGACAGGTTGTCTAGATCGATACACGATCGACTAGAAGTGAGAAGCAGGAGGCCGATCTATGAAAGGTTGTCGGCATCAGAGCAAGGCGAATCGTCCCGAAATCAGGAATTATCGGCTTCTCATGACACAAGTAGAATGGAATCTGACAGCGAAATGAACAATTTAGCTGGAAAGATAAGGAAGCCGATAGAACCTAAACCTAGGTGGTGCCCCTCAGGCCTCAGCAAGTCACAACGCAGGCGGCTTCAGCGGTTAAAGACACAAGAAGAGAGGGAAGCCGAAAAAGAGAGCGAGAGGGATCGAATGTTCAATAAGTTAAGGCCAATACCGGTTCTGAAAAAGGAGTGGAGAAAGAAGGAACAGATCGATAGTGATTCAGATCAATCGGTCGAATCCGGTTCTCTGATGATCCGAGGTGATACACCACCAGTGGATATAAACATGGTATTCACTCTACCTGCCGAGTTCAAAATCGAAGAATCGGCTGAAGAAGTGTTCGCCCAATTGTGCCTCGGAGCACCAGATGCTGTGTTCGAAAAACCACAAGACATGCATCGGCATCTAAAACCGTTATACCTAAAAGGATATATTAATTGCCGACCGATATCTCGTATGTTGGTCGATGGTGGGGCGACAGTTAATCTGATGCCATTAAGTACTTTCAGAAAATTGGGTAAAGCCGATGAAGACTTGATCAAGACCAATATGGTGCTAAATGACTTCACGGGAGACCCAACTGAGGCTAAAGGCGTAATGGTGTTAGAACTGACAGTCGGCAATAAAACTTTGCCGACTGCATTTTTCGTAATAGAAGCCAAAGGCAATTACAGTGTGCTCCTTGGGCGGGACTGGATCCATGCCAATTGCTGTATACCATCAACTATGCATCAGAAATTGGTACAGTGGAACGATGATACAGTAGAAATTGTACCAGCCGACACATCGGCTCATATCGCCATGGCTAGCCCTGATACCAATTGGCCACACGAAGAAGCCGAATGTATATCAGGAAAAGCCTTGGACGATTGCGATTTTATCTACGTCGAGAAGTCAGGATTCAAGCCGATCAACGTCAAACCCAATACGTTTGATCGCATGCATCGGCGTAGTAAGAAGATGGAGTCCAAGACATTAGCAAAGCTGCAGGAAAAGGCAAGAAGCTATCGGCAAGAAGAATACGAAGAAGTCATTGAGGATTTTGAAGAAGAAAGAAAAGGGTTAGGGTTTACGTCACGATTTGCTCGAAAAGATCGATATTGGGGAAGGTGATAGCAAAAGACCAACGCTTGTAAGTGCTAAATTAGAACCCGCTTATAAAGCAAAGTTGGTCGAAATACTCAAGAAATATAAAGATTGCTTTGCGTGGGAGTATTATGAGATGCCAGGTTTAAGCCGACAGCTAGTTGAACATCGGCTACCCATAAAACCTGGGTATCGGCCATTCAAACAGTACCCTAGGCGGTTTAATCCTACGTTGTATGACGCTATAAAGGAAGAAGTAGGACGATTGCTAGAGGCAAAGTTTATCCGGCCTTGCCGATACGCTGAGTGGGTCTCAAACATCGTCCCTGTAAAAAAGAAAAATGGCAAACTTAGGGTATGTGTCGATTTTACAGATTTGAACAAAGCCACGCCAAAAGATGAGTACCCGATGCCTATAGCCGATATGCTTATCGATGCTGCATCCGGAAATAAAATCATAAGTTTTTTGGATGGAAATGCCGGATACAATCAGATATTCATGGCCGAAGCCGATATACCCAAAACAGCTTTCAGATGCCCGGGAGCTTTGGGGCTATATGAGTGGAAAGTTGTGACCTTCGGTTTAAAAAATGCCGGTGCCACTTATCAGCGCGCTATGAACCATATTTTCCATGATTCGATCGGCAAAACTGTGGAGATATACATTGATGACGTGGTAGTAAAGTCTAAAGAAGACTAGCAACATTTAACCGATCTGGAGAAGATGTTCGAGAGCACAAGGTTACATGGGTTAAAAATGAACCCTCTCAAGTGTGCTTTCGGAGTATCGGCTGGACAATTTCTTGGGTTTACAGTACATGAAGGAGGGATTGAAGTAAACCAAGCCAAAGTAAAAGCTATAGCCGATACTAGACCGCCGACAAGCAAAAAGGAGTTGCAAGTATTGATAGGGAAAATCAACTACTTACGACGTTTCATTTCGAACTTGTCAGGACGTATTCGGGCCTTCACACCTCTGCTGAAAATTAAAGACGACCAAGAATTTAAGTGGGGAGCCGATCAACAAAAGGCCTTCGATGACATAAAAGTTTACCTGATGAGTCCACCAGTGTTGGCCGCACCGAAGCATGGTATACCTTTTAAACTATATATATCGGCTGAAGGTGATACAATTGGGGCGGTCTTAACACAAGAAGCCGATAGGAAGGAACGAGCAATATATTATTTAAGCCGACGTCTTTTAGATGCAGAAACTAGGTATCCCCTAGTAGAAAAATTGTGCTTATCATTGTATTTTGCTTCCACCAAATTAAGACATTATATGCTGGCTTCCAAATGCGTTATAATATGCAAAACCGATGTAGTCAAGTACATATTATCGGCGCCAATTCTGCGGGGTCGGCGTGGTAAATGGGCATACGCCTTAACGGAGTTCGAGTTAACCTATGAGTCGGCTAAATCTGTAAAAGGACAAGCTTTGGCCGATTTTATCACAGGAAGTGAAACATTAACAGGAACAGCTGATGTAACTCCTTGGCAGCTGTATTTTGATGGATCCGTTTGCCAGGAGGGCGAAGGCATCGGTGTGATATTGATTTCACCTAGAAAACAGGAGTATGACTTCATGTATCGGCTAAATAGCCGATGTTCAAATAATCAAGCAGAATACGAAGCATTACTAAGAGGGCTACAATTGCTAGATAGCGTCGGGGTGAAAGACGTCGAAGCTTTTGGAGACTCGATGTTAATTGTACAGCAAGTCAAAGGAGAATACCGATGCAACGACGGTGCGCTAACTTGGTACTTACATCAATGCCTCCAGATCATCGAGATGTTCACTACATTTTCTATAAAACACATCCCCAGAGAAGCTAATGATAAAGCAAACCGATTGGCACAATGTGCATCAGGGTACAAGATTGAAAGCCGACAGGGACCAATCGAGCTAAACGTTTGGCCGATTTTATGTGTTCACCCTGTCGATTGGAGAACAGAGATAAGGGATTTTTTATCAGACCCATCTAAACCGACCGAGCAAAAAGTCAGACGCAAAGCACTCAAATATGTTCTACTAGAAGATGTACTATACTTTCGGACAATGGAAGGGTTATTGCTAAAATGCCTGGGAGCCGAAGAAGCCAAGATAGCGATGGGAGAAATCCATGAAGGAATTTGCGGATCACATCAATCGGCCCATAAAATGAAATGGATACTGAGACGAACAGGATATTTTTGGCCGACAATGTTAGAAGATTGTTTCAAATATTATAAAGGATGCCAAACGTGCCAAAAGTTTGGTAACATACATCAAGACCGAGATCGGCTTTGCATCCAATCATCAAGCCATGGCCGTTTAGGGGATGGGGCATAGACATAATCGGCCAGATATTTCCGTCATCCAGCAAAGGACATAAATTTATCCTTGCAGCCACCGATTACTTTTCAAAATGGGTCGAGGCTATACCACTCAAGAAAGTTACTAACAAAGAGCTGATCGACTTTGTAAATGAACACATCATCCATCGGTTTGGAATTCCACAGACGATTACCACTGATCAAGGGACTGTGTTCATGTCTAACGAATTCAAAGGTTTTGCGGAAAGTCTTGGGATAAAATTACTCAACTCTTCTCCTTATTACGCTCAGGCCAATGGACAGGCCGAGTCGTCGAACAAGACACTGATAAAATTAATAAAAAGGAAAATCGAGGAGAAACCAAGAAATTGGCATTCAACGCTATCGGAAGCTTTGTGGGCTTATCGGCTGTCCCATCACGGATCAACTAAATTATCACCTTTTCAGTTGGTATATGGACAAGAAGCCGTTTTGCCCGTAGAGATCAACATCGGCTCGGTAAGGCTATTTAAGCAAAATAATTTGTCAGCCGATGAATACGAACAGGCAATGTTTGACAATCTAGATGATTTAGCTGAACTAAGGCTGATTACGCTAGATCGGCTTAAAAGGAATAAAGAGAGGGTTGCCAGGTCGTATAATAAAAAGGTGATTTTAAAATCGTTCAATCGAGCCGATTTGGTATGGAAAACCGTGTTGCCGATCGGGTCTAAGGATAATCGATTCGGCAAATGGTCTCCAACATGGGAAGGGCCTTATAAGATCAATCGGCCGATTGACGGGAATTCGTATATACTGGAGTCCTTAGACGGGTTCGTCCTACCTAAAGCGATCAATGGAAAATATCTAAAGGCATATCACCCAAGCATATGGGTCGGGTCCTAACTACAGGAAGAAAAACATCAGGATCAATTACAAAAAACATGCATATAAAATCGGTCATACAGCCAACCGAGTCAGAAGCAAACATTCATCATCCACCGGATTAAATTGTTTACAAAAATCGGCTACACGACCGATACTACATATCAGTTTAAGAAACAATGCTGTCTTCAATGAAGCCCGGAACCAGGCAGATGGGCTCCCAAAGCCGATAGTGCTGCTGCCACCGTACCAATAGTAGCTTGAACGCTATCTATTAGTTGTTCATCGGCTCCTGCATCGCCCGGAACTGGGATCATCTTAGCTGATTGGTTCTTGACTTTGGCAAAAACTTCACCGATTTGCTGCCTCTGAACCGCCAGTGAAGATGTCGCGTCAGTAATGCCGATTTGGCAATCTGCAAGTTCTTTTGTAACTAAAGCCAGCTGTTCTTCAAGTTTTTTCTTGGATAACTCCAGCTCTTGGGCCTTAGTCTTAGCCGATTTCAAAGACAAATGGCACCCTGGTCAAACGTTCTCTTCCTGAGTTTTGCGCCCGCTATAAGCTTGTCCAGATCTGTTGGTCGGCTTGTTGGGCCTTCCTCTGCTCAACTCTTACTTTGGCCGATTCTACGCCCAAATTGACGAGCATCCAAATGACATACCTCTAGCAAAGCATTCATGGCTGCAGGAGGAAGATCGGCTTGCATGGTCGCCATAGCATTTCTCAAGGGTTGGGTGTTGGCGTAAGAGCGCCTCCGGCCGCATCACTTCGCCCGTAAGACGGTTGAGTCGCTCCTGCATGCCTGGCTCGGCGATAAGATGGCCGATCTTTGGCGCGAGGCCGCTTATTATGCGCCGAATGTCGTGGTAGTCGCCGAAGCCGTAACCTCGGGGTCCTCGAGCTCGCCCGCAGAAAAACCCAAAAGATCTACCGGGTCCGTTGGCTGCAGTCTTGGGTCGAAACAAGTTTTGGGGATGGGGAAGCGGGTGATAGTACGAGAGCAGAGCCGATAAGACGGGCACATCTGCCGGGATTTTCAAGATCGGCTAAAGTCTCCATCATCCGGACGAAAGGAGTTTCCTAAAAATAATAAAACTTAACCTCTAAAGTAAAAACCAAGACGAAAACCAAATTAAAAGATCGAAGCTAACCGCAGAGTCGATCTAGTTGGAGATGATGTCGCATCACGACCAAAGAGGTTTTGGAGATCGCTTGATAACAACTCTACGGCTCTTCTTCTTCCTCAAGATGATAAACATAGGGTTAGCCGACAGAGGAAATCTTACTCAACATGCCGCTAAGTTGCACTTACTCTCAACACGCCGATCGGCGAGATCCGATAATGATGGGCTATCAACCCTCGTGCGGAGGATAAACCAGCAAGAGGGGTCGACGGCCTTTGCCGTTTCGAGCGGTCGTCGGCCGATGTGGTTTGTGCCGGAGTCGACCTCTTGCTTGACTGAAGGATAAAAGATATGGTTAAGCCGATGAAAATCTTGTTTCAACAAACATATCAAAATGAAAATACCTCTAAAGAGTTAGCATAACTCGAGCTAGACCCGGTGGCAGCCTCCGTCGGCTCTTGAAAGCCAGGGAGAAAAGAGGATAAGACCTCATGAATAGTACGCCTCCACAGGAGCGACTCAGCTATGGAAGCCCACCACGAGGTAAACTGGCCCGATCGACGTGTGTTCAGCACGAGGAAAGGCAAGTCCACCACATGGAGCTCATCAGCTAATTCGATAATAAGCTCCGCCGCAGTAATGTTAGTGACTTTGTTTCATGGCTTGATCATGTTAAGTAAAGGAAGGCAAGGAATTGTTTGTCCAAAACCTAGCTGGCGTGCATACACTGAAGGGTGATAGAACTCATAGGTCGGCTGAAATGTTCTATTACGAGTACTCAAGCCGACGTGAAGAATGCAAGGAGAGATCAGCAGAGGAAGCAGATCAAGAGTGGACTGGGGCATTAGAGAGCTGTCAGAATTCAAACGAAGAAAAGAAGGCCATGGGAGATCGGCTAGTTGGCTATACGAAAAGAAGTCTCTACGATTAAAGGTGGCTTGGTTAAGGTTCAAAAAGAAGGACAAGTACTTATGAAAACCGGCCGGGGAGATTTTGGGTTCATCAGACGAACACATGATGAATTTTTCGCCCGGAGATCGGCTAGGCTGGAATTTGGGGGTTGCGCCTTCAGGAAAATCTTCTGTTGGGAAAGCCGATTCTTCCGAAGGATCCGGGATAATGAGGCGGCCGAAAACGCAGTAAAGCCAGATCTGGATAAACCAAAGTGGGCCACCAACATTGCCCACGACATAGGAACCATTGCCGGTAAAAAGCCGACTACGGATGATATGCATCAAATGGTACACACCCCAACAAGGAGTTCCCTAAAGCTAGCCGACGACCCATGACTAGTTGCTCCGACATAAATTGATAAACCTGGGTTGGTCCTAAGGAAGCGCCACAGAAGAGGAATCGGTCTAGCCATAGGTTGAGGAAAGCTATGTGTTCCTCATCCGATACAGGCCTAAGCATTTTGTTATTATTTTGTATATATTTGGACCAACCTTCTCCCTTTTTTCTAGTCAACTTGTACTGAGGTTTCCCGCTAAAAGCCGATATTTGGTCTCCATCAGGCCTAAGGCAACACAATTCGGCCATGTCTAGGAGGGTTGGGCTGATAGGACCAGTTGGGAAAAAGAAGGCGTTAAAGGAATCCGACCAAAAATAGCAAGCAGCGGCTATCAAGGATTCATTAGGTTCTGGATCGGCTAAGGACATGGGAATGCACTCAGCAATACCCATTCCTTCCCACTCCGCCTTCTTTTGGGCTGATACTCTAATATACCAGGACCTCCAGCCCTTGAGAAATGTCGGCCAAGCCCTAAAGCTTTTGGTCCATTCCTTGATGTTGTAGCCAGGAGCCGACAAAGGGTGTCTAGGGATCTCATCTCCAATAACCGTATCGATTTCTATAGTTCCTATTGGGCCTAGAAAATACTGATGGTCGCTATCTGGGATCGGGATGAGTACCTGGGATGCGTCCATTTCAGCCGATGCAACAGGAAGAAGGGATTGACGCGGAGAAAAGCCGATTTCAAGATGAGCGAGAGCACGCCACGGTGAAAATGACCGCAGGGGGGACCTCATATTTATACCTCGATGAAAAAGGTGAAAAGGCGGGAATAGTTGCTGCATTAAAAACGCACCGAGGGCATTGCGGCGCCATTAATGGGGAAGTTACCAAGGTGAATCCTAAGCGACAAGCCGATCACGGAGAATAGCGAAGGGATTTTTGAAAAAATATCAAGCTATCTTTCAAAAATGGGGGGCATATGTTTGCACCAAAATTCGGCCTATATTGAAATCGGTTTGAATCTGAAGTGTTCGTATGGGAAGAAATCGGTAAACGAATCGGAAAAGGGATCCATTTCTAAAAAGGAAAGGAAATCAGATCAGAGGCCGATACGGATAAACGCATCGTGTCCATATACAACTCGGATCGGCCAGGTGTATTATAAAAGGAGGTAGACGTCAAGCGAGGGAATCAATCCAACACAACACATCTACTTTTACAAGTTTAGTTTTTCTTACATTGTTTTAGCTTCATAGATCTCTCTGCAAATCGACGGAATCAACATAGTTGCGCATCGCCGATTGTTGGTTTAGCCGATTTCACCCAGGTTCGATCTGCTTCGCTTTGTTGCGCATCGCCTTTTCGAAGCCGATTTTACCTTGTATCCGGATTAATCATAATTGGTTGATCTAGTTATCCCCTAATCGGTTCTTGCCGACTAGCGTTAAGCCGATAAGTCTTTGTTTATCGGCTTTGATCAAATTACAAATTCTACCTTGTCAATTTCAGGTCAAATTGACTGGCACGCTCAAACCCGGCGTTTGTCTTGTGTGTTCGAAGCTAGGAACCCTGCTTCACGTTTTTAGTGTGAACACGTGGTAAGACCCTTGCACATGAGAACAACATCATAACTTAACATAGATTCCTCTTTAATCATGCAATGCAACATGCATGCTCATAATGCCCATTTCATAGCTAATATCGGTATTGCTAGGTGCTCACCTGTCGGCGTGCACCCTCTCATTCCCATCCAGCCCGTGGAGGGGGCTACCAAAGTGGGACTTTCATGTCTCACTACGTGCGAGACATAGAGGCCCACTCGGGACACCTCTTCTGTTATGTATGCACATATGCAAATGAGATGAATTAAGGTGCAACTTGCATTATCATCATCGTAACATATCCATAAACATTGACATAAACTTTAGATTCATACACTTAGTATTATCATCACAAGCAACCTCATAATCATAAACATAATCATATTTGTAACTATCAACATAGTTAAGATCACTAGCAAAGTAAACCACAATATCCTCCTAGCAATAATGTACATGATACACTTGACTCTAACCGTGAGGAGTGGAGTGGTGCGAGGATAAGGCCACTCCCGAGGTTACTCCACCTGAAATAATATTTTCATACATTTCAATACAGATTAAATCACAACATCGCATATCGCACCTACGTCCTATCCCAAGAACAGCCCTAAATTCCAAACTACTGAAATTCTGTACAGCAATCACTAAAACAAGCATAACTCCTAAATGGCTGAACCAAAAATCAATTTCTTGAGATCTAATTAAACTTAAGATCAAGATCTACAACTTCTTCTATAGCCAATCCTTCAGGAAATGCTTCTAAATTGCCCAAAACAGCAGGAAACAGGGACTATCGACAACAACAGTTAGTTCTGGATAGCAATCACTAAAACAAGCATAATTCCTAAACGACCTGTCGGGACCCCGAATTTGCAAATCCGGACCCTCTGTGTATTCAGCACTAGTCCAGGAACACGCTAGTGCACACAGTCTTAACATCGGTAATTATCACAATCATACCACTCGATACTAAATAAGTACTTTATTTAAATAACTAAATCAAGTTACTCGACCTTATGGTCAAGTCACAAATGTACGCCTCGCAGACGATACTTATTAAAAGAGAAATAGTAGCAAATGAAAATCAAATAAGGTAACATCGTGGCGCCATCCAAGATACCACAGGCAACTGACTGGGCTCGCTCCCTACGTAGATGGATCCTCTTGGAGTTCCTCCTCCAAAGCTGGCGTAGTCTCCTCTTCAACTGATGTTGTGTTGAGGCAAGGGTGAGTACTTGGTACTCAGCAAGTCATGCACGTAATGCAAAGCTAATATACTATATGCATGGCTTGGTACAAAGGAATAACTCAAGGTATATTTGCAAGAAAAAGCATTGGACAAGTAATATAAGTAGATTCGAAAGCGAGAGAAATAAGTAAAACATAAATAACTTTTCAAGAAGTTTGGTAAACATCTCTCCCATCCTAAACCACATTTCCATCAACTTCATTATTAGTCCAAAGCCCAACTTTTCAAACCAAAGTTATTTTTGAGAAAATCTAACCCTTGACTGTAATTCCCGAGCGATGTCCAATGCCGCGGACACGGCTATTCGAATAGATTCTAAACTCTGCAGAGGTTATGCACTTTACCCACAAGATACACCAAACACCACAAAGGCGAAGTTCCGTAACAAAGTCTTTCGGAGACTTCTAACAATACAAGTGGTCCTCCCCGGTTATTGCGCACTAACCCTTCCCTTCGCTAAGGCGAAGTCTAGGCCAATCAACCGTTAGATGGGTACCTGGCCTCACCCAGACGCTCCCCGCATAACTTACACAAAGGGTGTAGTTGACCTCCCGAGGTCCCACAGTGCGTTATTAGTAACTTAGTCAACTAGGTCCGTCCCATTACAGACATGTGGTTGCACGTTAGACCCAGTTCAAAGGCTTGCAAGGTTAAGTCCTTAGGGTGACCAGGGCAAGACTACCCAAGAACCAAATCAACACTCCCAATGCCACAATCTGCCCACTGATTACTCTTGCCACATGCCCCTGGCCGAAATCGTTTATCCAACCCCAGTTGATTACCATGCACCACGTGCCATCAACATCACATGATACCTTTCCAAAACAGGTTCAATATATCATTAAGTCAATATTAACATTTGATTATCCAAAATCATGTTATGAGCACGTAGTGTGCTCTAAGCAAAGATACTACAACGGTCTAAACCCATGTTGGCAATTTAATAATGTCCAACTAGTAATCCACAACTAGGGTGACAAGGGGTCATGGCACATACTTAAATAATCAAGGTGTCATACAACAAATTGGTATTTATCTAACCCCCATGTTTAAACAAAGTATTTTTCTAATTGAACTAGCATGCAATAGTTTAAATCAAAATAGATTTCGAAATAGGATCAACATGGTCAAAGCACAACTTGCCTTCAAAAAGTACTTGTTCTTGGTCTTGAGTTGGATCCTGAGTCAACACTTCTCCTTCGAATCCTTCCGGCACTTCAACGTCTACTCGTAAAGCGTGCAAATAGCAAATACAAGAATAAACAATAGGCAAAAAGTGTCCAAACATCCAAATAAAATCCATAAACAGAGAGAACATAATTTTATGAGTTTTTAGAAACTGGAATCGTCAAATTTGGAGTTAAGACCAAAAGTTATGATTATTTAAAGTTTAAATAATCAATTAAATAATTTTGCAGAGAAAAACTTTAGTCCAAAAATTAAATAAAATTCATATTTAGGTAGATCTCAATTTTATACAAATTTAGAAATTTGAATCACTCAAATCGGAGTTGAAACGCAAAAGTTATAAGCGTTTGAAGTTTGAAACAAAATCTGAAATCATTATTTCGAATTAATAAATCATTTTCTTTTTCGGAAATTAATTATTGCGTCAGCATGGACACGTGGCAGCACTGGATTGGTCTGCTGACGCCAGCCGGTCCATGGACTCGGTCCACGCTCGGCTCGGGTCTACCGTGGACTCGGCCCACGAATCTCTGGCGTCGGCCGACATGTGGGTCCCGCCGGATGGCGTCACTGCGGCGTCGGCGGGGCTCGACCACGGTCGACAGTGGAGTCCCATGGGTGGCGTCATTCTTGGCGTCGGCGCTTGGGGACGACCAGCGACATCTGAGCCCGCCATGGCGCCGGCGTGGCGTCATGGTGCGGTTTGGTTGTCCCGTGACAAGTGGGCCCGCGTGTCGAGACACGCTCACGCGGCGTGGATCATGCGCCCGACCACGGCGGTCGGTCTCCCGCTGCGTGGCTAGATCTCGACCGCTGATTTGAAAATCAACGGTCGATTGATCTGGACTCACGCGCGTTTGGGTGAACGCGTTGATCTGGACCGCTGGATCTAGATCCAACGGTTGAGAACGGATCTGGGATTTTTGGACGGGATCTCACCGTCGGGTGACGTGGCGTGATCTTGGACCGCGGCGATGGAGATCCAACGGCTCACAGGCCATGACGACGATGGCAACGCGGCGGAGCAAGGCCACCGGAGATGAGAACGACGACGAGCCCGACGGCATTTCGGGGTCGCTCCGGCGGAGTGAGAGGTACCCACGGGTGCGCCTTGGCTTGGGGGTCTCGGAACTGGGCTCAACCGCGGCGGAAGACGGCGAACGACGACGGAATGAAGCAAAGAATCATGGCGGGGAGAGAGAGAACTCCGGCGAGCAATTGCGAGGTGACGGGCGGATAAGGCTCGGAGTTGGGGAAGACGATGCGCCGCAGGTCGGCGATCCTCGCAACGATTCACGCCTTAAATACCTGGCGGACGTCGAGATCCACTTTGCTTCGCGGCGAGCTTCTGACGGGCGGCGGAGTCCGCTCAACACGGGTGAGGTGACGTGGACGCACGATGGCCGCCCACGTGGCGTGATCGGCCGCCGAGATTGGCTCGTGCGCGCGTGATCGGGCGCGATTGACCACGATCGTTGGATCTCGATCCAACGGTTGGATCGATCCGAGTTGGAGTCGGTTCGGTCGAGTCGAGTCACCGGCTCGGGTCGGGTTCGGGTCGGACTCGAACTCGAGTCTGACTCGGGCTCGGTCGGATGAACAGTACAAACCCACTCGCATTTTCCAGTGATTTAATAATTAAAATAATTCCCAGTAATTCATTTAATTCATTAAAAATAGCAAAAGACTCAGAAAAATTCCAGAAAAATTCTGGAAAATATTTTGGAACATTTTGGACTCAAATAAAATATTTCAAACAAAATTTTATTTGCAAAAATTAAATTCTTTAATTATTTCAAAATGGAATAAATTCAAATAAATTCTAAATAAATCCAAATAAATTCCAGAAAATTCCAAAAATTCACCAAAGTGCCAAATCACACATGAATTTAAGAAAAGCAAAATTTTGGGGTGTTACAAACCTCCCCCCCTTAATAGAATCTCGTCCCCGAGATTCAGGGCTCACTACAGAATAGGTTTGGAAACTCTTTCCTCAAATCCTCTTCGCGCTCCCAAGTCGCTTCGCTTTCTCCATGGTTGCTCCACTGAACTCTACAGAAACGGGTTGACTTATTTCTGGTCTCTCGATCCATTGTGTCCAGAATCCTCACGGGATGTTCCTTATAAGTCAAATCCTCTTGCAACTCAATTAACTCTAGCGGTGTCTGTTCCTCAGGAACTCGGAGACACTTCTTCAACTGGGACACATGGAATACATCATGCACTCCTGCTAACGATTGCGGCAACTCTAGCTGATAAGCAACTTCGCCTCTGCGGCTCAAAATCTTAAATGGTCCAACATAACGGGGTGCGAGTTTCCCTTTGGCATGGAACCTCTTAACTCCCCTGAGAGGCGTAACTCTGAGGTATACAAAGTCTTCTGATTCAAAACTCAAGTCTCGGCGACGGTTGTCAGCATAACTTTTTTGTCGTGATTGGGCTATCTTCAACCTTTCCCTAATCATGGCGATCTGCACTTCAGCCTCTTGAAGAATATCAGGCCCAAAGACACGGCGCTCGCCGGTCTCATTCCAATTCAATGGCGTCCGATGGTCGACCATACAAAGGCCTCAAAAGGTGACATCTCAGAACTAGCCTCGATAACTATTGTTGTAATCGAACTCGGCATACGGCAAACTCTTATCCCAAGAGGTAGCGTAAGCTAATGCACAAGCTCTCAACATATCCTCCGAGACCGTTGACTCTTTCTGGCCTGGCTCCATCCGTCTGTGGATGATAAGTCAGATCAAGTTCAAACGGGTTCCCATGGCTTCATGCAACTTATTCCGTAACCTTGAGGTAAATTGGGTACCTCTGTCCGATACAATCCTCTTTGGCACTCCGTGCAAACAGACAATCCTGATCATGTACAATTCTGCTAATTTATCTCCCGAGTAAGTGGTCTTCACGGGGATAAAATGGGCTACTTTAGTCAAGCGATCCACTATAACCCATATGGAGTCATAACCTCCTTGAGTCTTCGGCAATCCGGTAATGAAATCCATTCCGATTTCCTCCCACTTCCACTCAGGTATTTTCAAATTTGTAGCAATCCTGCTGGTCTCTGATGCATTGCCTTGACTCTCTGGCATACGTCGCACAATGCAACAGGCTCGGCAACTTCACGTTTCATACTCGGCCACCAGAATCTCTCCTTCAGATCCTGATACATCTTGGCACTTCCAGGATGAATTGAGTACTTGGAGTCATGGGCTTCTTCCAGAATCAGTTGCTTTAACTCCTTCTTGTTAGGCACACAAATGCGATCCTTCATCCACAACGTGCCATGCTCATCCAACTTGAAGTCCTCTTCCTTGCCTTCCTCCTTGATGAACTTAATCCTGCGGATCTTGTCATCATCCTTCTGTCCTTCTCGGATCTGATCCTCTAGGGTAGGCTTTACTTCTAATGCGGCCAAGAATCCGCTAGGTACAACCTCAATCTTCATTTTCTGAAAATCCTCACATAACTCATCCTGACTTGTGGCTAGCAACGTACCCACGGTATGGCTTTTCCGACTCAGAGCATCGGCTACTACGTTGGCCTTCCCGGGATGGTAATGGATTCCAACATTATAGTCCTTGATCAACTCTAACCATCTCCTCTGCCTCATATTCAGATCCGACTGGGTGAATATGTACTTAAGGCTCTTATGATCCGTATATACCTCACATCTGTTCCAATCAGATAGTGACGCCATATCTTCAAAGCATGCACTACGGCAAATAACTCTAGGTCATGTGTCGGATAATTTTCCTCATGCGGCCTCAATCGCTTTGATGCATAAGTTTACGACCTTTCCAATCAGACAAGACGCATCCAAGTCCTTGGCGCGATGCGTCACAATAAATATCGAAGCTTTGAGCAACATCCGTGAGAACTAACACGGTCTTGATGTCAATCGCTTCTTCAGCTCCTGAAATCCTTTCTCACATTCTCGCGTCCATGCAAACTTCTTTTCCTTCTTCAAAGAATTGCGTAAGAGGTTTCGCAATTGTCGAGAAGCCTTCGATGAAACGGCGGTAGTATCCTGCCATTCCAAGGAAACTCCGACCGGTCACGGTCTTCTACGCTCCCAACGTAATACGCCTTCTACTTTGCTTGGATCTACGGCGACTCCTTCCTCAGTCATTACATGTCCAAGAAACTCCACCTTGTCCTTCCAAAAATCACACTTGCTGAACTTGGCGAAAAGTTGTCGTTCCTCGCCTTTCCAAAACTCGCCTTAAGTGTCCGGCATGTTCATCCTCCGCTTTGGAGTAGATTAGAATATCATCTATGAACACGACGACAAACTTGTCCAAATATTCCATGAACACCTTATTCATCATATTCATGAAATAATTTGGTGCATTAAATCGTTATCCAAAGGACATAATCAGAACTCGTAATGTCCATATCTTGACGAGAATGCGCTTTGGAATATCTTCGATCGGATCTTCAATCGATGGTATCCCGATCTCGATCAATCTTGGAGAAAACTCCTGGCTCCTCTCACCGATCAAACAAATCATCAATCCTGGGTAGCGGATACTTATTCTTCACGGTGACTTCATTGAGTGCACGGTAGTCGATGCACATCCTGAAACTTCCGCCCTTTTTCTTGACAAACAAAATCGGTGCTCCCCACGGCGACTAACTCGGCCTGATAAATCCTTTCTCCATTAACTCTTCTAGCTGTTTCTTCATCTCTACCAACTCCTCGGTGGACATCCGATAAGGTCTCTTTGCTATCGGTCTTTGTGCAGTACAAGCTCTATCACAAACTCTATGTCCCTGTCTCGGCATACCGTAGATCTTCAGAAAACATCTGGGTACTCATTCACTACTGAGACATCCTCTATGCAGATTGCCTTGGTACTGTTAACCATCAACTGTCCTTCTCTAACAGCAGTAGCTTGAAATTCCACTTTCTTTCCACAAGGGCTCTCAACTGAGATAGTCCTTCGTCCACAATCCAATACGGCCTTGTGCTTGGATAACCAATCCATTCCCAATATGATGTCTAAGGTCTGGGTTTCTAGAATAATAAGGTTTGCTAGGAACTCTATTCCATCTATTAGTATTCTCACCCCGGAACATCCTACTTTCGTTCGGAGTTCGGAACCAGGGGTTTGAACTAAAAGCATGCGTCTAAGTCTTGCAATCCTCAAATCATTTCTAGTAGCAAAGCCTTGCGAAACAAACGAATGCGAAGCCGCAGAGTCAAACAAAACCATTGCAGGTACTGAGTTAACAAGTAACTTACCCAGTACGACGTCCGTAGCATTCTGCAGTGCATCTGCGGTGACATGGTTGACTCGGCCTCTCACCACGGTCTGGGGTGTGGCTCCTGATCTTTGGCGCCCTAGCTGGGTGGTTCCTAGATTGAAGCGAATCGAGTCACTCCTCGCTGTCTTCTTCTGACAATCGCTGGCAAAGTGTCTGGCTCGTTGCGCTTGTAGCAGAGTCTCACTGCTTTGCCGATCGCTCGAGTAGTGTTTCTAGCGGGGCTGGGGTTTGGTAGTTCGATTGATGTGTCTTGGTGCGGATGGTGTCCTTGTTATGCTCGTGGTTGGAATCAAGAATTGATTTGGTGCAACTCTCAGCGCTATGCGTTCCCTGGCGTGATCCTTGCCGTTGCATCCTGCGCTTCCTGTTCTCATCCAGTTCCTTGCGCTTGTCCTCAAGAATAAGTGCCTTATTCACTAATTCTTGGAAATCTGAAAGGTGTGGGTGATCACCCTACTTGTAGTCCCGAGTTAAGTCCCTTCATGAAACGAGACTGCCTGCTTTATCTGTCGCTACATCCTCAAAGTGCGTAGCGTGCTAGTGTGTGAACTTGTTCAGTAGTCGCCACCGGGCCGATTACCTTGCTTGATGCTCTGAACTCCTCCTTCTTAAGGTCCATGATTCCTTCAGCACGTGATACTGTCGAATGCACCGTGAACTCTTCCCAAGTGATATCTTGAGGGTTCTCTTGCGTGGCACGTAGTTCTCCCACCATTCGGCAATGTTCCTTCCAGTGATGAGAAGCGTAGAGTACCTTCTCATTTCCTATGCATTGAGCTATGTGTAGCTTCCTCTCGATTGATCTTAACCAATCATCGGCCTCCAATGGATTGGCATTCCCAGAGAAAGTGGGTGGGTGAGTTCTCATGAACTCGACAGCCTTGTATTCTCGCGTGGTCCCCGATTAACTTGATTAGCAGTGGCCTGAGCGGTGACGTGTTGCATTTGTTGCATCATAGCATGCATCAATCGAGTCCTGAGCAGCAAGAAATGCTCCAAAATTCTGCATATCAATCAAGCGGTCTTTGGTGCTCCTCATTGGGGTTTCTGTTTGGCGAGAACCACTTCCATTGCCTCCAAAGTTTCCACGGGTGTTCACCATCTGGTCGATTTGCTCTAGGTTTAGAGATGAGAGGGAAACAAGAATAGACAAGTAATATGGAACTTATGCGGGGCGAAAGGTGTAACTTTAAGGTCCAACTTTATTATTAATAACTTGGTATGGCTGCTTACAATGCCTAAGGGCCTTGCAACACATAACGCACACTCAAAGAAACAATGAAAATCCAAATCGAACTAACTCTCGAGTCTAACGCCTAAAGGGTGACTCTTTATTCTATGACGCGACTCGGCGAAGGAGTCTCACTATAGAACCTATGCTCACTCATCGAAAACCTCCACGGCCTGGTGCACGGTGCTGTGGCATAGGCGCGAAACGATTGCCATGTCCAAAGAATCGTGTCCTCTGTGGTAGTCGAAGAAGCGATGTCCTCATCGAGATCCGACTCCTCCGATCTCGCTCGTAGCTCGAGCATCGCTCTGGTCCGGTCCGCACAAAGTCATTTCCAACTCGCCAATCCTTCGCAGAAGGTGTGCCACATACTCTTGAGCTTCCCGCCATCTGTTCTTCTCTATCGTGATCTCCTTGCGGGCCTTCGTAGCTCCTTGCTTGTATTATCTAGTACATCCTCCTGGCGACAACAAATCGTGCCAACCGTGTAACCGTGGCATCCTCATCTGAATCGCCTTCGGGTCAAGAAGGTTATCGCTGCGCGGATGATAACGAACACCGTGCTCTCCAACTCTCTGGCGAGAATACGGGTAACGTGTCGCATTGCTCGTCGTGATACCTCTTGGATACCCATCTGCATTGTAGATCTCCCGGCAAAGGCGGTTGTATCGCGCATTGCCTGGCCCTTTTCCTAGCAGTACCTCAATCTTCACGCCACAAGCCTTGATCAATCCCGCTTGTCCGATCACTTCCACTTGGTATTGCGGCTTCTCAAAATCTCCGAGAGTTTGTAGCATATGCCAAAGTTCCGCACGTGACTAACTCCCGAGATCAACGTAGTTGAACTCTTCCTCCATCTGTCACAAGAGTGCTTTACGTAAGAACTCGGAATTTTTAAATTGTGACAAGGTGAGGAAAAATTTCAGCAAGAGACAAGAAAAGAGAGAAGGGGATAAGTCGAGATGTCATTTCTTATCTTGACAAATTTTTAGCTTTAGAAAATAGGTTTTATCCTCACTACGACCATTCTAGCTAGGGTTGAGCCTACAAATAAGATGGCTCGATACCACCTCTGTCGGGACCCCGAATTTGCAAATCCGGACCCTCTGTGTATTCAGCACTAGTCCAGGAACACGCTAGTGCACACAGTCTTAACATCGGTAATTATCACAATCATACCACTCGATACTAAATAAGTACTTTATTTAAATAACCAAACTGGTTACTCGACCTTATGGTCAAGTCACAAATGTACGCCTCGCAGGACGATACTTATTAAAAGAGAAATAGTAGCAATGAAAATCAAATAAGGTAACATCGTGGCGCCATCCAAGATACCACAGCAACCGACCGGCTCGCTCCCTACGTAGATGGATCCTCTTGGAGCTCCTCCTCCAAAGTCGGGCGTAGTCTCCTCTTCAACCGATGTTGTGTTGAGGCAAGGGTGAGTACTTGGTACTCGGAAGTCAAGCACAGAATGCAGGCTAATATACTATATGCATGGCTTGGTACAAAGGAATAACTCAAGGTATATTTGCAAAGAAAAGCATTGGACAAGTAATATAAGTAGATTCGAAAGCGAGAAATAAGTAAAACATAAATAACTTTTCAAGAAGTTTGGTAAACATCTCTCCCATCCTAAACCACATTTCCATCAACTTCATTATTAGTCCAGCCCAACTTTTCAAACCAAAGTTATTTTTGAGAAAATCTAACCCTTGATCAGTAATTCCCGAGCGATGTCCAATGCATGACACGGCTATTCGAATAGATTCTAAACTCTGCAGAGGTTATGCACTTTACCCACAAGATACAATCAAACACCACAAAGGCGAAGTTCCCAGAATAAAGTCTTTCGGAGACTTCTAACAATACAAGTGTTCCTCCCGGTTATTGCGCACTAACCCTTCCCTTCGCTAAGGCGAAGTCTAGGCCAATCAACCGTTAGATGGGTACTGGCCTCACCCCGACGCTTCCCCGCATAACTTACACAAAGGGTGTAGTTGACCTCCTGAGGTCCCACAGGTACGTTATTAGTAACTTAGTCAACTAGGTCCGTCCCATTACAGACATGTGGTTGCACGTTAGACCCAGTTCAAAGGCTTGCAAGGTTAAGTCCTTAGGGTGACCAGGGCAAGACTACCCAAGAACCAAATCAACACTCCCAATGCCACAACTGCCCACTGATTACTCTTGCCACATGCCCTGGCCGAAATCATTTATCCAACCCCGCTTGATTACCATGCACCACGTGCCATCAACATCACATGATACCTTTCCAAAACAGGTTCAATATATCATTAAGTCAATATTAACATTTGATTATCCAAAATCATGTTATGAGCACGAGTGTGCTCTAAGCAGTATACTACAACGGTCTAAACCCATGTTGGCAATTTAATAATGTCCAACTAGTAATCCACAACTAGGGTGACAAGGGGTCATGGCACATACTTAAATAATCAAGGTGTCATACAACAAATTGGTATTTATCTAACCCCCATGTTTAAACAAAGTATTTTTCTAATTGAACTAGCATGCAATAGTTTAAATCAAAATAGATTTCGAAATAGGATCAACATGGTCAAAGCACAACTTGCCTTCAAAAAGTACTTGTTCTTGGTCTTGAGTTGGATCCTGAGTCAACACTTCTCCTTCGAATCCTTCCCAAGACTTCAACGCTCTACTCGTAAAGCGTGCAAATAGCAAATACACGAATAAACAATAGGAAAAAGTGTCCAAACATCCAAAAAAAATACATAAACAGAGAGAACATAATTTAATGAGATTTTAGAAACTGGAATCTACAAATTTGGAGTTAAGACGCAAAAGTTATGATTATTTAAAGTTTAAATAATCAATTAAATAATTTTGTAGAGAAAAACTTTAGTCCAAAAATTAAATAAAATTCATATTTAGGTAGATCTCAATTTTATACAAATTTAGAAATTTGAATCACTCAAATCGGAGTTGAAACGCAAAAGTTATAAGCGTTTGAAGTTTGAAACAAAATCTGAAATCATTATTTCGAATTAATAAATCATTTTCTTTTCGAAATTAATTATTGCGTCGGCATGGACACGTGGCAGCACTGGATTGGTCTGGCGACGCCACCGGTCCATGGACTCGGTCCACACTCGGCTCGGGTCTACCGTGGACTCGGCCCACGACCCACGCTGTCGGCCCGACATGTGGGTCCCTTCGATGACGTCATCGCCGACGTCGGCGGGCTTAGCCCGCGGTCTTGGCGGCAGTGGGTCCCATGGGTGACGTCATTCTTGGCGTCGGCGCTTGGCTGGGACAGCCAGCGACATCTGAGCCCGCCATGACGCCGGCGTGGACGTCATGGTGCGGTTTGGTTGTCCCGCTGACACGCGGGCCCCGCGTGTCGAGACACACGCCACGCGTCGTGGGATCGCGCCGACCGCGACGGTCGATCTCGCGCCTGCGTGGCTAGATCTCGGCCGCTGATTTGAAAATCAACGGTCGGATTGATTCGACTCACGCAGCGTTTGGGTGAACGCGGTTGATCTGGACCGTTGGATCTAGATCCAACGGTTGAGAACGGATCTGGGATTTTTGGACGGGATCTCACCGTCGGGTGACGTGGCGTGATCTTGGACCGTGCGATGGAGATCCAACGGCTCACAGCGCTTGCGGACGACGATGGCGACGCGGCGGAGCAAGGCCACCGGAGATGAGAACGACGACGAGCCCGACGGCGTTTCGGGGTCGCTCCGGCGGAGTGAGAGGTACCCACGGGTGCGCCTTGGCTTGGGGGTCTCGGAACTGGGCTCAACCGCGGCGGAAGACGGCGAACGACGGCGGAATGAAGCAAAGAATCGCGGCGGGAGAGAGAGAACTCCGGCGAGCAATTGCGAGGTGACGGCGGATAAGTCTCCGGAGTTGGGGAAGACGATGCGCCGCGGGTCGGCGATCCTCGCAACGATCCACGCCTTAAATACTGGCGCGGACGTCGAGATCCACTTTCGGTTTCATGGCGGCGAAGCGTGCTGGCGCGAGTCCGCTCGAACACGGTGAGGTGACGTGGACGCACGATGGCCGCCCACGTGGCGTGATCGGCCGCCGAGATTGGCTCGTCGGCCGTGGATCGGGCGCGGATTGACCACGACTGTTGGATCTCGATCCAACCGGTTGGATCTGATCCGAGTTGGAGTCGGTTCGGCCGAGTCACCGCTCGGCTGTCGGGTTGGTCGGACTCGAACTCGAGTCTGACTCGGGCTCGGTCGGATGAACAGTACAAACCCACTCGCATTTTCCAGCGATTTAATAATTAAAATAATTCCCAGTAATTCATTTAATTCATTAAAAATAGCAAAAGACTCAGAAAAATTCCAGAAAAATTCTGGAAAATATTTTGGAACATTTTGGACTCAAATAAAATATTTCCAACAAAATTTTATTCGCAAAAATTAAATTCTTTAATTATTTCAAAATGGAATAAATTCAAATAAATTCTAAATAAATCCAAATAAATTCCAGAAAATTCCAAAAATTCACCAAAGTGCCAAATCACACATGAATTTAAGAAAAGCAAAATTTTAGGGTGTTACACGACCGAACCAAAATTGATTTCTTGAGCTCTAATTAAACTTAAGATCAAGATCTACAGCTTCTTATATTAGCCAACCCTTCAGGAAATACTTCTAAATTTCTCAAATCACAGCTCTAAAGTCAGTAGATGCACAACACGAAAAATCAGAACTTCTCCCCAAACCCTAGAGCCATTATTTCCCTCCAAAATCTCCAAATCCAAGAACCCTAGAACACTCAAACCCGCAAACCCTCCCCCTAAGCACAGCACACAAACCCTAGAAATCAAATACCCTTACTCACCTTCCACTCTCAAGAAGGAACAATGGGGGAGGGAGGATCTCGGTTGGGGGAGGAGCAGCAGCAGGGAGGAAGCTTCGACTTGGGGGGGAGGAGCAGCAGTAGGGAGGACTTCAGTTGGGGTAGGAGGAGCAGCCAGGAAGGAAGCTTTGGCTGGGGAGAGGAGGCCAGGAGGTCCTTCGGCTAGGGAGAAGAAAGCCAGGAGATTCGGTAGGAAGAAGTAGGAGCCAAGAGGAAAAAAAGAGAAAGGGTTAGGTGGGGGAAGGGTTAGGTAGGGGAGAAAATTAGGAGATTTCTCCCACACAGACTAAAATTTAAACCCTAAAACTCACAGACAGGTCCACTAACTCCCGAGACCGTCTGCAAGAGGGACCCACGCACCGATTGGAATTTCGATAAGCTGGAGAAAGATTTATGATATTACACTATCACAGCAGCTCAATATATATCAGATCTCTATAGGTAATTTGATTTTCTGATGTTTCCTAATTTTAGGAAATAAATGAGAGGATTTAAGCACTTATTACAAGGGGAATAAAATACAGTGGACCGTACGGTCTCTGTCTCAACCTCTCAATTCCCTCCATGTATCTCCAGAGTATATTTGAATTTTGAAACGTACACATATACTACACACAAATACACAAGTACTGCATGCTTAAACAATTTTTTTTTAAAAATACTAACACAAACATTTACAAATACATAATAGTGCTGGTACTCAACGTCATACCATTGGAAGTGCTACCAATTGCAGTGGTAGAACTAGAAACTTTTTGTTGGGGTGCACGTTTCACACATACAACACTGTAGTCTTTTACAATTATTTCGTAACATCATATATCGAACATATATATTTGAAATTTGCTAAAAGCACAATATAAATAATTCTAATGTATTAAAAATTCCAAACCACCAAAATTGGAACCAATTTGTCGAAGGTTAGGAAATTATGAAAGATGTGATAATTGCCTAGAGGGGGTGAATAGGCTTTTAATATTTAAACTAAATTAATCGTAGCGGAAATAAATCAAAACTTCTGATATTCTAATCGGAACTTCTGATACCAAATCAGAACTTCCGACTTTCTATCGGAATGTTCGATCTATTTAGAAATTAGAGGAACACAAGCAAATGTAAATACTTTCTATATAACTCTACTACAGGCTAATGCAAGATAGAGTAAAGGAACTAGACAAGATGCACAATAAGCAACAAGTAAGTAAATTAGAAAGACGAAAGAATTTGTTCCCGAAGTTCGAGTCCTTGAGGGGATCCTACATCTCCGCTGAGGAAGCTCACAAAGAGCCAGGTCTTTTCCAACCCTTTTCTCCCAAACCTCGGTCACACTTGAGGTTCGACTTCACTATTGATTTCTTCCCTTTCGGAGGTGAAATCGACCTTCACAAACTCTCACAGCCACCCACAACCTTTAAGGGCTCGTGAGTGACGCCTAGCCGTCTAGGAGTCCTCAACCTCCAAGAGTAATGAATGCACCGCAAATCCAATCTTGGAGATGAACTCTAGTGCTCAAGATGAATGTCTCTCACTTTTGCTTTTAGCTCTAAATCTCTTCTTCACACCTCACTCATTAAATGATCACTAAGATCAAAAGGAGGAGGAGAAAGGTGACTTCAAGAGAGTGTATTGAATGCTCAAGATGCTCAGCCAACAAGAAGTAAGTTCATTTATGAGGGGGTGGAGTGGTATTTATAGAGAGAGGCAAAAACTAGCCGTTATGCCTCCACTCACCCACATATCGGAACTTCTGATAGAGACATCAGAACATCCGATGTGACTAATTTTTCAGAAAACAACGCACTCCAACGGTTGAAACAATACACATCGGAACTTCCGATTTTCATGATCGGAATATTCGATGTATACAGAGAGTTACTTTTGAAAAACCTTTTTGAAAAGTTTCTAAGTCAAAATCGGAATGTTCGATACACAGATTGGAACATCCGATCTATCCAGAGAGTACTCTTTTCAGATTTTACAAGGATCGGAACTTCCGATCAAAAACATCGAAACTTCCGAAGTATCCAGAGAGTACCCTATACAAAGAAACTTTGGAAAAACTTCCAAGTCCTCATCGAATTGTCCGATATACACATCAGAACATCTGATGTATCCAGAGAGTGCACAAAACGCTTACACCGAAAAATCCGATGTATCGAAACTTCCGATATAAAATTGGAACATCTGATCTAGATTGAAAATGAAACCACTCTATGTGTGTGTTGTGACTCGTGTCTCTCGACAAAAATGAGTAAGCATTCATCTGAGCATAGAGACTTATCCTTGATCAACTACGTTGCATCCCTCTTAATAGTACAGCATATTTATGACTCAATAATAAATATAAATTACACCAGAATGACACCGTTTTTCTTTCTTCTACTTTTTGAGGGTCACTAACGTCCGTAGATACTTTTGCTTTGGGACTTTCACCTGTTCATTAACTCATTGAACGCATTAGTCCATTTAATCGTTTGTCATTAATCATCCAAAACTCACTTAGGGGCCTAGATGCACTTTCAAATTGACAATAAACTTGTATACTCGGGACCTTCGAATATGCAGAGTCAAACATGAGATCAATGGCACACGATTTAGACAGGTTTGGGCCTTTGAGCATAGTAATACCCTACCCCTGTATGGATGTAATATATGGTCAGTGGAACAGAGTATAGAACAAGATGCCTAGCCCTGATTACAATAAAAATTGTCTCTGGAATGTGGCTAAGATCTAACTTATGAACTATGGAAGCGCAGTTTGTCGATCCTTCTATCCTTTGTTTTTCTTCCCCCTTTCTCCTTGCGCGCTTCTATCTTTATATAGTGGAGGTAACCCCTTCGCGGGTTGTAGTCGGTTTAAGATACTAGATCATATTTGATGAGGAGTCCATCGTTCCAGGATCTTCATAGCGTATCCAAATTTCCTTTAACATCCGGCGTACTCGAGTTGGCTTTCTTGTAATGGGAACATGACCAAGTCCTTTCCAAATGTAGAGATATTCCTTCTATGTATATCTTATCCCACAGAATCGGGCCCGATATATCCGGAGTTTTCAAATGCTTACATGAATATATATGGTATGATCTTTGTGTTTCCTGTACCTACTCATATCCCATATTTAGATATTTGACAGTAGCCCTTGAGCTCTACTCAGTAGAGGGTCTTTTCAAGCGCTCGATCAGTTACTGGCCAAGTGCTAACTTGGTCGAGTAATGCCTTACCTGGTTGTGGTTGAACGATTCGAGTAGAGTGAAATCGCTAAGTATTGAGTAGGAACCGTGCTGGGTCGACCCTGATTTCCCAGAATGCTAACTAATCAAAACGGATAAATCAAAGAACGTAAATCACAACACTAAACCAATAGGAATAACTTTGGAAATCTCTCATGCATGTGAGACTCCATTTCCATTTCCCAAGTCGCTTCCCGCTCAGATTGATGTGGCCACAAAACTTTGACAAACTTCAGCGTTCTATTTTTCAACACCTGCTCTGATTCTTCCAATATTTGCACCGGTCGAAACTCAAAGGTGAGATCCTGTTCAATCACCGACGGCTCAAGCTGAACAACTAGATCTGGGTCACGCAAGTACTTCCTCAACATAGATACATGAAAGACATTATGCACTCCTAGCATCGATTCGGGAAGCTTCAACTGATAGGCCACCTTTCCAACTAGGGCAACTATCGGGAATGGCCCAACATACCTCGGGCTAAGCTTCCATTTAGGACCAAACCGAACCACAACCTTAGTGGGAGACACCCTCAATAGCACGCTGTCCCCCACCTCAAGCTCTAATTCTCTCCTCCTCACATCGGCATAACTTTTCTGTCTACTCCGAGCTGCAAGAAAGTTCTACTTCACCTCTACTCGATCAATAGTTTGCTAAACCCAATCTGGGCCAAGAACTGCTCTTTCCCCTACTGCATCCTAGCATAGGGGTGAGCGACACTTCCACCCATAAAGCACTTCATAAGGAGCAGCATGAATGCTTGCATGATAACTGTTATTATAAGCAAACTCAGCAAGGGCCAAAGATCTTCCAAGCTACCCTTCCATGAAAAAACACAAGATCTAAGCATATTCTCCAATGTCTGAATGGTACGCTCAGATTGCCTATCCGTTTGTGGATGTAAAGCGGTGCTAAGATGAAGTTGTGTCCCCAAAGCACTCTGCAAACTCTCACAAAACTTGGAGACAAACTTTGCATCACGATTAGAAATGATCATCTTTGGCACACCATGCAATCTTACGATTTCCCACACATAAAGATGAGCCAACTCACTCGATGAGTTTGTGTGTGAATGGGAATGAAGTTGTGAATGGGAATGAAGTGAGCAGACTTGTTGAGACGATCCACAATAACCCAAATAGCATCCTTCCCTCGATGAGTGTGAGGTAGTCCAACCACAAAGTCAATGGATATGTCATCCCAAGTGTAATATCGCGAATGGTTATCCAAGTTTTGGGGCTTCCTGGTCCGGGCGTTTGGTTGTCCTGCTTGGGATCGGTGGAAGTCAAGAGTAGGTGGGAAGTGAAGTCTTTTATTCATTATAATTTTTTCCCCACCTACATTATCTCTCTCTCTCTCTCTTCACTCCCTCCCCAACTCAGCCGATTTCTCCCCCCAACCTGACACCTTCCTCTCTTCTCTCCCTCCCCGACCAACTGCTCCTCCCAACCCTAGATCACCGCCGCCTCTGGCTCCTCCCCAGCCTGGCCAACGGCGCCACCTACTCCTCCCTCGCTCCTGGTCGGCGCGCCTGTTTTTCCCCCAGTTCGGCGCCGCCTCCCCTGGCTCCCTGCTCCCCGAGACGGCGCCGCCTACTCCCCCTCGGCTCGGCGCCACCCCTGTCTATCCTCCCTGGCCGGCGATCCCCTCTGTTGCGCCCTCGAACCAACGCTACTCCTCTCTTCCCCAACCCGGCCGGCGCTGCCGCCCCTCCTGAGCTCGACGCCGCCCTTGCTGCTCCTCCCTCTTGGCCGATGAGCCCCTCTACTGCGCCCCTGAGCCGGTGCTACTCCTCCCTTCCCCAACCCGGCCGGTGCCGCTGCCCCTCCCGAGCTCGGCGCTGCCCCCTGCTAGTCCTCCCTCCAGACCGACGATCCTCCTCCCTGCAGTAGTCGACGTCTTCCTCCCTACAGCAGGCCGGCCGAGCCCTCTCCCTCGCCTCCTCTTCTTGGTAATTGGAGTTTAGCCCTAGTTTTTCTTGTGTGCTAAACATTCTCCTTTGAACTCATGATGTCATGGTATTGGCTGGGATTGCAAGTTCCGTTGTGTACCCTATATTGCCATGATAGTTTAGCTTATGGTCATCGTTCTTCTACCAATCAAATGTATTAGCGTATGGTGATTACGAATTTGAAGGTCTCCATGTGAAGGGTCTATGCTTGTTGCGTAATGCTTACATGGGGATGAATTCCACTAGATTTGATGGTTTGAGGGTTGTGATAAATGGTGTCATGAAGTGAATTGCAAGATTGGGTTTTATCAAGACGTTAAATTGGGGATGAAAGGAATATGTTGTGTACTCAGTGCTTAATATTTTAGTTGAGTCTGCAGTTCCGGTTGCCTAAATGATCATGCATTGTTTTGGTGAATAGGCATGGGGTAATTATAGATTAGGCCAGCAATAGTCGTGTTACTTGAGGTTATTTGAGAGCAAACCGAGAGTGAGCTAGAAATATTCCTTCTCAGGTTTCATGTCTTTATGTTCCAAGTCTCTTGTAACTAGGTTTATACTAGAAATTTATAGAGGCATGTTTACTTAGCTCATGGGAGGAATTGCTATCGACAATTGATGGTGTCATCTGATATTATTGAATGTGTTGATTTATGCATGTTGCTTGACCCTCAATATTGGTGAATGAAATGGAAATGCTATTTTCTTCAACAGAGGTATATGTATTTGCTTGTAGTTGTGGGAGGGTCACTTTTGTGCATGGGTCGGTTTGCATTTTAATGATTAGTTCATAAGTATTTGAATGCATTGTGCCAAACTACCGTTTAATCAATTGCTCCATCTATTGCAACCATGACACTAGGATAACCTTGTAGTCTTTCGCTCTTAAGCATATTCTCTAATTATTTAGTGATGTTTTATGCTTTTAATCAGAGTGTGAGACTAGCTTTTACTACTATAGAATGGTAGCGAAGGGGGGGTAATGTAATACTGCGGATCTTTGATCGTTTTGCGACTGCTGTCCGAAGTTGCATTAGTTGAAAAGAAATAGAGTTGTTTCAGAGTTGATCGTCGTTGTATTAAATAAAGTAAAGTTGTGATTAATCGTTTGGTCAGTAAGTTGTGTTTATTATGATTTCTGTTTTCAGGGGGAGTGGCCTCTTCTTCGTGCGCCACTCCACTTCCCGCGGTTAAAGGCAAGTACATCGTGTTTTGCTTTGAGGATGGTTGTGTGTTGATAGGTGGTTTAAACGTTTAAGTCGCTTTCTAATAATTGTGAATATGAGAATTATTGACATTGTCATGCTATGCCCATAATTGTTATATTTTGTTATCATACTGTTTTCTATGGATTAGTTGCTCTTGTGGGTGTGGATTGTGCTCCATAATCAAATGATCATTTTGGTAAGGATGAATGGCGGCAAATGAAAAGTAAATATGTAAGTTGTTTCCTTTGGAAGTGTGTTATCGATTGCATCGGTTGCATTCATGTCCTGCATGAGACATCGGCAGGTCGGGGAGAAAGTCATAACTAATCCGGTGAGGTCGGTGAAAAAGTTATGACTAATCCGGAGCGCCACTACGAAGTCCTACCTCATAGTCCCATCCATCGTGGTGGATGGAAGCGAGTCATTAAGAGTAGATGGGAGCGAGTCGTTAAGAGTAGGCCCATCCACGAGATGGAAGGGAATGAGAGGGTGCACGTCGACGGGCGTGCACTCATTATACTGGTATAATTGATGAAAAGGTGCATGAGCATGAATGCATTCATCATTGCATTGCATTGCTAATGATAGACTACTTAGTAATGTGGCAAAGGGGTTAAGATGTTGAGTTGTGGACTCAATTAAAGATGAGTAAGGATCTTGATATTACCGGTTTTTCTTCCATTTCTACTTGCTGAATTCAATTAAGAGTTGTTAGGATGTTACTGCTTAAGAAATTCTATTTGGCTATGTTTTTATCCCTTTGATGTACTTTGTTGAGTCTTCGACTCACACTTGTGGTTTGTGTGGTTTTAGGTACTCGAAGCGCCTCAAGCCGGGATGGGAAGTAGCTTCACCTGCACTCACCTTCATATCATGATAAAGGAACACTTGTGGTTTTTAGTTCGTATTGCTATCTAGTGTGAGAGCATTGTAATAATTGTGTGGTGGTTATTATGATCTACGTGTCGTTAAGGCTAATAGTTGCTAGAAGTTAATGCTGGAATGTCTTGTTTAGATTCCTAGATGCTTATGCCTGAATTGTTGTTGTTATCTCTTTGCCTGCTGAGTGGATGTCCACTATTTTTAGGGTAGGTGCTGCCGAAATTTTTAGTGGATTTCGAAGTACTATTAGAGTTTCGTCTTCTTTGCCTAGTTTTTATTATAGATTTTACCTGTTATTGTTCGTTTGCCTTACTAGGGTTTGGTAATTGTCGGTGTTGGAGAGTGTAACATTCGGGCACAGGGTGCCGGGGTGTTACACCAAGGCCAAACAGGAACGTCCAAAGGTTGAAGCAACCCTGCGGGTCGTTTCTGTTCAGCCTTCACCTTCTGACAAATCCCACAAAACGCTCACTTAACTTCACAAGGTCAAGCAACTAGGAGTGATACGCAAACTAGATCTATCTACTCTCTCAAACAGGATCTCCAATTCAAGCATCAAAGTACCCTCAAGGTCCTCACTAGAATGAACATTGAGATGTAGTCATCTATCTTTACACAAGAACCCCTGTAGGGTCTATATATAGCTCAACTCTTTAGAAAAATAGTCGGTAGATACATATTTTTCAAAATATGCTTTTGAGTTGGATCATCCGACTCACTTGGATTATCTGGCTTAAATGCTTCCAATGGTAAAAAAATAATATAGCTATTATGCACAGTTGGATTGTCTAGCCTAGTTGGATCATTAGACTGACTCAGAGATTTGACCCACACAGATCATTCGACCCTGTGTGTACCATCTCTGCCAAATTGATACGATCAATGATCTGACCCACTCGGATCATCCAAGTACATTGAAATCTCCAAAGCATGTCCGCTGTGAAAAGAATCTGATTGAGAATCCGACCCACCTGGATCATCTGACTTCCACTGGAATTTCTAGAACATGATCTATGTTGAATAGATCCAATAGGTGGTTTGACCTACTCGGATCATCTGACTCCCATTTAAATTTCTAGAACATGCACTACTACAGAAATGGTCATCTGGGTCGGTTCTTTTTTGTCATTTGGGCCGGTTTGGTGGCGATACAGTCCTTAGATAGTGATGACTAGCAACTATCATGGACAGTTTTCATCCGATAGAGATATAGCGTCATTTGGGTTGATTCTGAGCTTGGAACCGACCTAGAAGACCAATTATCTATATTGGTTCTGAGCTCGAAACTGGTATATATAATTTAGGAATCTCTATTGGTTTCACTCTTAGAACCGATAAAGAAGTACTCCTGATCTTTATCGGTTATGAGCATGGAACCGATAGAGATTCCTAATTATCTCTATCAGTTCCACGCTTGAAACTGATAGAGATTAAACGAATTCATAGTATATTCACAAATTAACAGTATATGCACAATAGAGAAATGCATAGTATATTCGCATTCACAATATTGTTGACAGTGTTAATTTATAAATACATATTCAATGCAAAAATAAGTAGCACAATCCTCTAATGTAACTCTCCTCAGGCAACCCTATACTGCAATAGTAGCCTTTTCCTTACCGAACTTCTTGGCACAAGAGCAGTCATTCAGTATTAGGATAACTTTTTGGTCTTTTGTATTATTTTATAGCTAACTTTTGTCTGAAGTATTTTCTATTAGGTTACAAGGATACAATAAACTAGTTAAAATAATTTCAGGTGAAAATACATTGAGAAGATATTATACCACAAATATCAACAACCATACATTAAGAAATAACATTATTTGATAAATCATAACAAGGACATCTTAGGGCTTTTTCATGCCTGCCATCATATATGCTATAGCTTCTGCAATAGAGGCTTTTCGGTTCTCCTTGAAGTTCCATAGCTCCAGCATAGTGCCCATTTGTTTGACACCAATAACTGATTAACTTTTAGTCATATCTCTTAATCCCTACAAAAGCGATCAATTTGTTGTCAAAATAAGCTATCATGGTATATGTCAAATTAAATACTAGAAACCTTTATATTACCTCTATAAGCTTAGTTTTGGCTTCTTCCGGCTTTGCATTCTCTCTGCGTTCCTTAATGATGAGTATCTTGTTAAGAGATTCAATATCTTGCGATTTGTCATCTATGTCTTTCAGTTTTTGTTTCATCTCATAAATCTTTTCTGTTAACTTAGACTTTTCCCTTCAATTATTCTATCTCCACCTCAAGTTTTTATTTAGCACCCAACAGTTTTTTCATGTTATCTATCTTATTTGTAGGCTCCATTTTATATATGTGTGCAATTTGCAATCACTGGGATATAAATAAATTTATGATGGATCACGATAAATGAACATCCAAATTACTCTCTCTCTCTCTCTCTCTCTCTCTCAATAAGAAGTTAAACATTGAATCAAAAGCATAAAGCAATTCATAATTATTATGCTGACTTGACATTGAATCATGTCTACTTAATAGATTAATGAATAATTGTATGATAGAGTACTCTCAGGTGTCAAGCTACTGAAGGTTAGACCTTCAACCTCCTCGCCACAAGGTGCATGGCTTCTAGAGACTAATCTCTTACCTCCACTACACTAAGGCCAAATAATCAAATTGAACTAAACAATTAACTAAGCAAATAAGGCATTGAACTCTTACCTTCCTAAATTATATTCAGATGCTATGAACAGAGCAATCAAAGTAATATAGACAGTATATTCAACAATAATAAAATGAAGATTAAAGAGATACTGAATATAGTGATCAAGCTACTGAGTATGGTGATCAAGCTCAAAGATAGTGAGGCATCAAGCAATACTTTTTAGCATTAATAGGAAGTAAGTACCTAGTTCAAGGCCACATTTACTATTGAAATTGTTCAGTTCTTCTATAGACCCAAATGCAGCATTGACCAGGGTCATATAATCAAAATTGAACTAGACAATTAACTAAAAAAAATAAGGCTTTGAACTCTTACCTTCCTAAATTATGCACAGTTCAACCAAGCAGGTATAAAGTATTTAAAGTCAATTTCACTATTAAAATTATCAAAATCATATTATGGACAGTTCAGCCAAGTAGGTATATCTACAACTAGCTAAACAGAGGCTATGAACAGAGCAAGCTAAGCAATCATAATAAGTATATTCAGCAATAATCAAATGAGTATCAAACTAGATACTTAATATGATGATCAGACTTAAAGACAACTAAATAAAACCAATACTTTCTAGCATTAACAGAAAGCAACTCTATAGTTCAAGGCCACATTCGCTACTTTAATTGTTTTAGTTCATCAATAGACCCATAGCATCATTGAGCATACAACTAGCAGCAATACAACCAGGAACGATGTGACTGACCTTGGCCTAACGATGCAACCATCGATGATAATGTAGGAAAGTAGCCGCTGGGTACGGGTGGTGTGGTGGCCGGATGTGACGACGAAGACATTGATAGCCGGATCTAGGTGCTCCACCGTTCCGCCGACACCTTCCTTGTGGCCGGCATGGGGCACGCCACGAGAGCCGGGGAGGCCGAAGGGTGACGCGGGAGATGGGAGGTGGAGCTAGGGGAGGCGGAGGGGTGATGCAGGCACCGTGGAGGGCGAAGGGGCAATGCAGGCATATAGGAGTAAACTCCTTTTTATAGAATGGAGTGGAAGCCGAGAGGTCAAGCGTGAGGTGGACACCTCGGCTTTTGTTATTTGAATGGATCTAGAGGAGAGTCCAGAGGTCAAGCACGAGGAGGCGTTTGGTTTTGTTATGTGTACTATCACGATCGGTTCTAACCTTAGAAACCGATCGTGATGACCATCGTCATCACAATTGGTTCTAATTTCAAAACCAATAGTGATACATATAAAATCACTATCACTTCTAACCTCAGAACTGATAGTGATGATGATGGTATCACTATTGGTTCTAAGGTTTTTTGCATCATATTTCATGCACACGCTGAATCATCAATCACTATCGGTTTTTTCCTGAAGAGTTGGGAACCGACCCAGATAAAGAGATAGTGTTGTATCATCTATAGTAGTGATGTCCTTTGTTGAATTGATCCGACTGGTGGTCAGACCCACTTGGATCATCCGATTCTAATTGATATTTTTTAACCAAGATTGAAATTTCACACTAAGTCTAATGTTATCATCTTCAATTGGTTTCTCAGCTTCCTATGACTATGTAAGAGCTAAAGAGATCTAGCGTGCATCACAACTAGCTACCTAACCACACAAAGCTCAAGCCCCCTCTTAACAGTACGTCCAAAACAAAAACCATCCCTATTACTAAAATGATTCAAACTTGACTCATCGGATCATTTCTAGTCTTAAGGTCCTTAGTCTTTGTGCTTTGCCGTCAATTATACCTTTTGGGGATCCATGAGTACCGAAAACTCCCAATATACCGATATCAACCACTAACTCACCTTAAAACCTTGAAACATAATTAATCTTGATAAATAAACATCATTAATTACCAAAATACATAACCACTGAAATTAGAGGTCTAGATGCATACAGCCACGATCGTCGCCTCCAACTCCACTTGCTAGAGTTGAGGAAGAAGAATCGTCATCTCCTGCTCCTCTTGCTTTAGATTCAGCTGCCCACGCTGCTGCCTCATTGACAACCCCCTCGTCATTGGTCGATGCACGTCTGCCGTCACCTCATCATCTTGTCAGTGTCTTGGACTGTTAGATTTTGGGGTGGGGGTAGGGGTGTGTGGGGGGTGGGGGCAAGGTTTCACTTTTCGTTTTGAACTCAAATTTCAACATCCCAGCGGTATTGAAATTCGTGAAATTTCGCTTGAAATTCGCTCAAAACCGTTCGGTTTGAAAGTCAAATGAATTTGAAATCTAGTCAAAAAAGCTCGAAACCTCCGAGTGAAATTAGCGATTTTCGAACGAAAACCGCTCGAAAAGCTTGAAAAACCGCTGGGTTCAAAAACTGCTCGAAAAGACTCGAAATTCGCTCGAAAAACCGATGATAGTTGGAAAAAAATAGTGGAAATGTAGAAAAATTAAGGAAAAAATGTTAAAAAAATTGTTGTAAAATTTGGAAAAGGCCATTTTGAAGAATTACTTCAACAAATATTGCTACTAAATATAATTGAATAAATATTAAAACATGCAGTGTATTGTGGAGGTGTAGTCTAAAATTCTGATTCAAATGTTGCACTTATTTGATCAACTATGATTTTTGTAGGCTGTAGCAGATCCTGTAACAATTTATTTTCATTTATTTTTTGTGCACTACAGTTGATTGTTTAATGTTTGCATTCGTGTTGAATATTTAATTATGATATGTCTCTCTCTCTCAAAATAATAGAAAAAATGATAGACGGTTTATCACTAAAGGTCTCATATAATTCTATATTGTTGTTGACAAGTTAAACCGTGGATTTTGATTTAGCCTAATGATCTCTTAGCAGTTTACATGTGATTTTAAGAAAAACTCAGATGTACTTTCTTAATACAGGTCATGATTTTATGGATTGTGCCCTTCTTGCCTCATGCTGCTGGTTTTTACAAGGAAATATTGGTACTAAATATACTTCAATAAATATGACTACTAAATATACTTCAACAAATATTGCTACTAAATATATATAATTCAACAAATATTGCTACTAAATATATATAATTCAACAAATATTGCTACTAAATAAATTGAATGACTCAAAAACATCTTCAAACTTTGTTTTTTTTAAATAATATTCACATCAGGGGTCATAAGGCTATTAATACTAATTTTGGATAAATTTTTTCAAATTTTTCAAAATGTTTGAATTTAAATTTGAATTTGAGCGAAATTCGAAACGGTTTTTTTTTCGCTTGCAAGTGGTACGAACAAAATTCGCGAAAGTTGTGTATTTCGTTCGAAAAGTTGAACCTGGGTGGGGGAGTATGTGTATGAAAGTGAGAACGAGAGAGCTGGTGGGAGGAGAGGATAAAGAGGGAACATGGTGGGGTCCACATGTACTGCTCTGACATTCTCTCTTCCTGTCGAAAATGAAGAAAATGTCATGCATAAATCTCGGAACATCGTGGACGGTGTGGACAGTGGGTTCATATGAAAGTGAATTCATATTCTTCTTATTGATTTGATTTGTATACATTTGAAGTTAGTATGACATGTACTATGCCTATGATGAAAGGTTGCAAAGCACACCACCACTCAGCAGCTAGCATACCAGTTCACCTGTGCCACGTCTAATTGTTTATCGGAATAATTGATTATTTATCATAAAGTTGATGTGTATTTGATGATTGTCACGTCATATTTCACTGATATGTGACCCCAAGACATAAATATCAGTGAGACATTATCTATATATAATCATTCCAAACTAAAAAAGTCCAGATAAATTAAAACGCCCTGCAGCTTTGACTGTATGGTTCGGCCAGTGAAGGAAAGGGATCGACTGCCTAAGTCCTTACACGAAGGTTGAAGAAAAAAACAAGAAGGATGATTAGAGTAAATGCTTCCCCCAATTTAGGCCTGTTAGGAATGCAGGATTTTCACAGGAATTTCGCGGCAATCAATTCAATTCCAGTAGGAAACAGGGAAAAAAACTCCCGTGTTCCAAACAGGGTCTAAATTGTACCAGTTGGTAATACACGTTTGGATGAGGAGGGATGTCATCTGTTTTTCAGACGCAAGGAAGTGAAGAAGCGCTGGAGAGCTGTTCAATTAGAATAAGCTAGAGATAGCCTTGAAAAATGCAGATCAGCATTGGAAGCGATTGCATCAATTCAGAATATGCAAGAACATGATGCGTTGAAGGTTGTCATCATGCTGTGTGGTGCCGGTGGGGTGATCAGAGTAAGGCATTTGGGAATGAGAAGTTGAGAAACGTTGATGGGTTCCAATCTTCTTTTAACCGGTTCCTAATGGAATCCGCTGATGCGTATAAGAAGCCTGAACGACAGGGGAATCACGTCCAGACAAGTCGGTCGCCACGACCAGAAACTATGCTGAAGATGAATGTGGATGATACGTTCTTCGATGGTACGGAAACAGGCTGGAGCAGGGCCGCGCTAGCAAACGTGTCGGATGCGCTACGGGCGGAAGCAGAGCCTTTTCCGCTAGGCATCGAGAAGGCAAGCGAGTTTGGTGTGAGCCATATTAAGGTCTAGAGCTGTGAAGCTGGTGGAGCTAAGTATTTTTAGTTCTATCAGATCAGTGGAGCTGGAGATATGGGTATATTGAGTGTTTAGGTGGGTCATCTCGTTTACACTTTAAAATAAAAATATAAACTTAATTCACTTTATTTTAGCCTGTAAGTTTTAGATGTAAGGTGGAGTTAGGATCTGAAACTCTCTGTCTGGACCTAACTCTTGAGACTGATTGTCTTGTCCTTCAACAACCCCTCACAACTTATGCGTTTGATCGGGCCGCGAATGGCGCAATTTTCAGAGAAATTAAGAGTTTATTACTTGTTTAGTTTATTAGCTTTCAGGTGGGTTTTTGCCCCCCTCGTAATAAGGCAGCCCATGTGTTAGCAGCTAGTGGTGGTGAGGTGAACCAGCGTGGTCAATGTTTGGCTAGAGCGGATCCGACTTTGTGCCTATTTGGTTTGAAACAACTTTATTATAACTAATCTTAGGTAAACATGGCTTGTCACATTGTTTGTGACAACAGTATTTAGCGCAAGTGTGATAAAGTTTGGTAAAAAATTGAGTCTATGATGCGTAGGACATGAGACTAACAAAGTATGGTAAGCCATAGTTACCGTAACAAACCAAATACCCACCTAAAAATCTATCACACACCTAATAAGTTTAGATGCAGTAAACTTAACTTGAAACCAAACAAACCCTTTGTATGGTGTGTGGTAACCAGCCATTGAGATATGCGGGCTAGTTAATGGAATCCTCGTGTTCCATCTAAAAAAATCCTAAGCATAAAATTAATTTGCTGCAATTCGTATCAGTTTACGTACGTTGATTTAGCCCCAATCGGTGGGCCCAGTTTTATACGACAGCCTTGTCATTACGACATCTTAGTTAGTCCTAGTACTAATGCGTTTGGTTCATGGGGTGAGGTTGGATGGGACGGGATGGCTCTGTATCATTTGGTTCAATTATTTTGATTGAATGAGATGGTTCAGTATCTAGAGGGAATATTCCTTAAATTTGTATCATTTGATTCAGAATGGGATTGTTCCATTCAAGCAACCAAACACATTGATAACTTTTTTCTTGAACCATCTCATACATGTACCACTTAGTACAGGCAACCAAACAAAACCGGCCATTCCGGGATGGTAGCATGTTCCGTAGAAAAATAACTGGCAATCTCTGACTTGGACCAATACGATAACCACCGCAGAAGGTCCAACCAACGGGCATAATCAAGCTGTGCTGCTTTCTTAATCATAAGCTTTATTGGTTAGTTGCCTTTGTGCTCTTGTCAATGGAGATCTTGGATTCTTAGTGTACAGTTCGAGTATTATACTCATGCTTGGTAGCTTGCATGACTTGTATTCTGAACTAACTCACCATTCCTCATAGAAGGCGAGCACGGCGAACACGAAGGCCACCTTGGCCACGAGCAACGTCGTGAACAACCGCCGTCCTAGAGGTCTCCTCTTTCTGAGGAGTTGTCTGAGCTTACTGGTTTTTTCACCGGATCTAGAGGAGATAGGGGATGCAGATAACGTGTGGAAGATGACACCGGTTGAGGGTGTTATAACTGTATCTGCGCCATCAGCTCGCCCGTGATGGATCTAAACACGCTAGGGATGGGGATAGTGGTGTAAGCCGACCTCGTTCCCTTTCTCCTCTATGCTAATCTCAAAATAATGACACTGGTAAGTTGAGATGTTGCAACGGTTATTTTCAAATATTGCAATACGAACATCAAATGTTGCAGATGTTCAATGGTTTCTTTGTTATTCAACAGGTTTTAATTTTTGTTGCAATATGTCCTTGTATTTGTTATCCCATTAATTTATATTTGTTGCACAATTTTGTTTATTGATTTTGTATTTTTTGCATCCAAAGCAAAGATATTTTTGTTGCAAACATATGAACTAATTGCTCCGCTTTTGAAAGTTTTTTTGTTGCACCGGATTGAATTAGTTGTCTCACAATAATCTTCAAATATTGCTACTATTTTTTTTCAAATGTTGCAACATTGTAGCACCGTAAATTTGTTTGATTCGGATACTTGAACTAATTTTAAACCGTACCTCGGTTCTATACTTGTTGCTTTCATTCAATTTTCAGTGAGAATTTTTATAGTTTTCTTAATTTCTTTTTAGGATACTACACTTTTTTTCATTCTGTTGCACATGTTAATTATAAGAGAGGTGCTTCTGTGCTCTTCTTTTTTAAAGTTGTACAAATATTAAAGCATTAATGAAGGATAGATGAGGATTACTTACCCCTTCGCTTGCTTTAAGATTTGTACAACTTGTATTGGGAGAAAAAGCATAGAAGCATTGCTCTAATTATAATTATTATACGTATTATACCGACGCGTACGATAAGAAACTTCTGATTGGACGTCCGATTCCTACTATTATCTGCGTGAATGTAGTGGTGTAAAGCAGGCAACGACATCGTCGATTGGTGCATGAAACGAATGCATATTATATAGGTTGAAGTCAGCAGGCACTTAAACATGTTAAAAATCAACACGTGACGTGAACATAAAATTGCATAACTACCTTCACTTAATTCTTAACTCTCACATTTTCCTTGGAGTAATCGAAATTTTTGTCAAGTCCTCAAAGAAAAGAGGCGTTACATGTATATATATACGAGTATATATAAGAGCATGTCTAGAACACGGGAATTTTAGATGAAACAGTATAATCCCCGCATTCCAAACTAGGTCCGTGAGTGCGTGCACTACTGCACTTAAATTCAATTTAGGAATAATTGATGATTTATCTTTATTTATTTGTGCACTTGATTATTTGTCCTATAATATCTTACTGATATGTGGATCATAGGGTATGTATATCCAGGGGCGGAGCTAGCCCAGACCCAAGCCTCGGGATAGGCAAAGGCGAAGCCAAGATCAAGATCAAGGCGTGGCGCCTGCTCAACGCGCGCCCGGCCGGGCTCTCAGCGTCGCCGACCACAGGGGACAAAGAGGGCGGACGCCGGCTTAGGGAAGGCCGGGAGGAGCTGCCGCTGCGCTCGGCAGAGGAGGGAGGTGAGGGGCGAGCTCAGCCGAAGCAGGGGAAGCCAGGAGAGGGCGAGTCCGGCTGGGGGAGGCGCGCCGGAGGGAGAGCCAGGGAGGAGCGCCGGCGTGGGGAGAAGGGCGCCAGCCGGGAGGACTGCAAGGGGGAGCGCTCGGCTTGGGGGGTGTCGGTTTTCTTTGGGGAAGAAATAGCCGAACGGCTGGGATGAGGGTGGGAGTGAAGAGAGAGGGAGGGAGATTAAATGGGGTGAGAAAAAACTTATAAGGGCCTTAGCAGCTTAGCTGATCATTGTCCTATACTCCATGTGACCAAATTGTCTTTCTGATGACCCTTAGCTGATCATTGTCCTATGAATGATTTAAATAGTCTGCAAATGGAAGTCCTAAAAGAATACAATGTATGAGCTAGTAATAAGGCTTAATGCTTAAAGTGTACCTCAACCAATATTTGCCTCATATTTCTGCATTGTTTCAGTTGTTTGGGTTTTTATGATCTGTGTTCTGCTGAAAAACCATTGAGCGCATGGATCAAGGCACTATTTAGTTCCAAATTTGTCAACGCAAAATCTGTTGGATAGCAGACATTTGCCTTTCTTTGAAGAAAACAAAACGATCATTTCCTTTCTTGAGTCTTGACCTTACTAATGCTTGGATAGTTTTTTCTTCCTCTTTACTATCTCTTTATTGTAATTTTTTTTCTTTACTTACATTTAAATGCTTGCCTGCTGCCTCCGAATCCAACTCGTAGCTAGTGTGCCTAGCAACTTCATTTATGTGAGTATCTTATAAACTTCTACTTTGTTTCACTTGTTAAATGGTTATTTATGTATGAATTTAGCTTTTACTAGTAGTTGAAATGTTTAGCTTAGCCCCCCTCTAATTTAGTCCTGGCTTCGCCACTGGGGCTAGGTCAGCTGATCTTAGATTAAATATCTGTTTTCAATTATTTTTTAATAGTTTTTCGTATAATTTTAATGGGTTTTCGGTATCAGGCTCCGGGCTACAGCCTACTCTGCTCGGGGTCTGGATCCGCCCCTGTGTATATCGGTGAGATATACAGATAAATAATCAATTATACGAATTAAAACAGGACAAACGATGAATTCTCCCTTAAATTTATGACAATGAAAGAAACTCAAAGCTTTTGAGAACAAAAGCAAATGGAAGTGAAGTAAAATAACTAAACTTAGAAATCAAACGATGACGCATCCGTAGCCGTCGGGCTGCTCCTCGTAGTAGACGACGTTGCCGGCGAAGGGCGGCATCGGCCCGAGACGGCATGAGTTGCAGCCGCCGGCGCAGCAGGGCGGCGGCGGCGGCGGCGGCGGCTTGGGCGGGTCGGGCTTCTTGTCTTCCTTCTCCGGCCCGACGCTGACGATCACCGCCGTGAACTTGGCCTCGCGCAGCGCGTTCGCCACGCACACCACGTCCACCTCCCCCACCACCGTCAGCGTCCCCTTCTCCCCGTCCACCGCCATCGACTTAATCCCTAGTACGACCAACATATCACTCGCTATTTACAGAGCTCTCATTGCGACTAATCAAGCGCAGATTTGCGAGTACATGTGTCTCTGCGCACATGACGTACCAGGGAGCTTCGCGACGATGCTCATGGCGCCGGCCTTGCACCGGTCGCGGGTGATGTCCACCTTCAGCACAATCTTCTGCAAAGTTCGAACCGGACATTGGTGTACGTCAGGTCGACGATGCGACACAGGATTACAGGAGAGATGCAGAATCAATTACAATTAGCAAGTGAAAGATGGTTTCGATTTGGACCAAACGCAATGGATGGATAGGGCAGAGGAGCCAGTTACCTTGGACATGGTGAGGAAGGACACGAAGAAAGAGAGGGGCAGAGGCTTGTGTTCTTCTTCTTCAGTTGAGCTCCTGAATCGTGTGTGTATCATGACAGCTCGGTTATATAATTGTGAATCGACATGGCAAGCTGCAAATTATCTCTCTCTATCCTCTGGTTTGTCTGGTCGAGCATATAGTAGTGCAAAGGTCAACAACTTAACGAACTCATTGGAGTATTCTGTGCCCAATAGAAAACACATTTGGCGAATCCTTCAGTTTGATTAAATTAGCAGGAGAAATTTTAAGGAGTTTGATAAAGAAGTACCGTGTTACAAGTAAGAAAAATTATGTGCTGTTGTTTGGACTGGTAATTACTTGTCTCTGAAAAATTATGTGTTGTTGTTTGGACTGGTAATTACTTGTCTCAATCAGTCTCCTGACATTTTGATCTTTCTTCCCATCTTAGTTTTGAGTAAAACTGTCCAGTTGGATGAAAATGCCATGCTAAGCAGAGTGGCAGCTTAAATAAGGCGGTAAAAAATGTTCGACACTCGCGAGCTGCTTGAGTTTGATTCCGAACTCACGAGCTTCAACGAGCCGAACTCGAATAGCTCGAGGGCCTCGATAAATTTGCGGATCACTTGTTAAACATTATTGCATGTTAACTCTTACCGAGCTTCAACGAACCGAGCTTGAATAGCTCGCGACTCTTGATAAATTTAGGAATCACTTGTTAAATATTATTGTATATTAACTCTTACCAAGTTTACTCGAGCTAAGCTGGAGCTTAAGTTTTTTATTATTAAAAATTAGTGTATATTGAATTATTAATTGTTGCCGAGCATATTCGAGACAAGCTCGAGCCTACTTCGAGCTTGGGCTGAGCCGAGCTCGAGGCCAAGTCTTGGCTCGAACTCCAACTCAAGCTCATTTGAGCTCGGCTCGAGTTTTTATCGAGATCGAGCGTGGCAGGCCAGTCTCGCTCGAGCTCGACTGATTTATAGTTCTAATTTTAAAGGATTCGGAAGAAATATCATGCATGTGCTTTACCCTTTACTTTCTCTTTCGAAGAATTCAAATGCATACTTCTTAATACCTTAGTATTTGACTATTTGTTTCAACTTACAGGAACGTGGATGCCTGCATGTTTCAAAATCTCGCCGAGATTTCAGTAATTTCGGTCGAAATTTTGGATTTTGGTCAAAACTGATATTCCAAATCTCGACGGGATAAAAAAATTAAAATTTTTCACATTGCTATAGTGATTTCAAGAAATTTCGACGAATTTTGTCAAAATTTCGGGATTTTGGGCCGAAATTGGTACAACTTGGACTAGTTTTCATTATTTTAGGACCGGATTTAGTACATTTTTTTTGGAGAATTGTGATGTCATTTTTGAGAAACATGTATGAAAATTTTGAAAAAAGACATACACAAATTTTGGTAAAATTTTTTTCAAAATTTCATAGGGGCATGAAAAGGGTAGAAATTTTGATAAATTTCGCCAAAATTTCAGTCCATTCACGCCTCAAAAATATCGGATTGGAATTTGGTTTTTGAATTTCATTTAAAATTTTGGACTTCGGCCACCTCCGAAATTGGTTTGAAAATGAAATTTCAAACCTTGATGCGTGTACATCCTCCGAGCTTATCAAAGGTGCATTGTTTCTAGAATGTTAGCAAATGATTTTTGCTTGCATAAACCATATAGTGATATGGATGAATGAGCTCTTCTTTTTATCAGGATAGTATTTCCCAAAGATAGATTATTAACCAGGATCAGATTTAGAGAGATCAGTTTTTTCTCTATCTTAACTATTATAAGAATGAGTTGGTGGTGATGGTGAGTCTGCCAAGCCGTTCTTGAGCCAGAATAGTAGGGGCTCAAGGCCCAGTAGGTGAGTCACTATTGCCTTGCTAACCTATATTTGTAAATCTGCAGCACAACTCAATATAGATGATTTGATTTATTTACTAAGTTACAAAGATATATTTTGCTTGATATGTGTGTTACAGAAAATTGATTTATTGTATGGTTTAGAATCCTGCATTATAATTATGTATTATTCTCTTTTGAAATTTCGTTGCAACGCACGGACATCTTACCAGTACTAGTTAAAGAACCATATCGTAGGTGCATCGTGTAGGATTGAAGACTTGAAAAGAGGAACACTCAATTTAATTTCATGGAATTGGTTATGCCAAATTTTAGTATAAATTGATAAGCCAATCTTTTTTTAAAAGAAACTGATAAGACAAAGAATGGCATCCAAACACTAGCCATCAGAAATGCTGATGGGCTCTTTTGTTTGCCATAACCATGGGAAATCAATCTTAGCCGTCCACTTCAAGCTCGACAGTCCAGATTCACACAAACTATTCGCCTTGTATAAACAGTTAAACACCTAGGCTGCCTTTGGTGTGGGGTTAAATTAAACGGGTTAGCTAACCTTAACCCAACTAGGTTAGTTGAACTCAATTTTTGTGTTTTCAACAAACTTTGTTAATATAAATTACTGTTGACTAGATTTGATGGGTTAGTACTAGAAAAACAAAATTTATGAGGTTTAGTAGTGCTGAGTTCACTTATTATACCAATTTAGTGAGTTGACATAATTTTGGGTTAGGAGCGTTAAATTTTTTTTGACTGGGTTTAGAGTATTGCTATGTTGTGTTCGTACGAATAGATGATTACAAAAGGAGGGGTGTTTCTATGCTTTTTTTAAGATGCATAAATATTAAAGCATAGATGAAAAGTAAATAATGATTACATATCCATTCGCCGAATAGATAGGATAGATGTTTCTTAGTTTTTTTTAAGATGCATAAATATTAAAGCATAAATGAAGAGTAAATAGTTATTACATATCTATTTGTTTATTTTAAGATATGTATAATTTATATTGAGATGAAAAGCATAAAAACATTGTAAAAAAAAATCGATTGTTGTCCACTGTTCTTTTCTCTGAAGTCCTTCACGCTGAAGGTCCCAGTGTCCCACCACTTTGCTCATCGTCACACTCCATTTACTTCTCTCTCTTCGGTTCTCCACGCGGTGTCTTCCTCTTCCATCCTCACCTACACAGTATAGCAGTGTGGTACTCACCTGCTCCCTACTTTTTTTTGGAACCTTGCCTAAGACTATCTCCAGCAATTTCCCTTCATTCCATTCCCTTCTCTATTCCCTTCTCCATATTCATTCCCTTTATTTCCTACCATCTCCAACATTATCCCCTCGAAGGATTTTGTGAAGGGGTTGGAGAGAGAATCCCTTCACAGAGAGATTTTCTCTTGAGAATCTCGTCCGAAGGGAATCGTGAAGGGAATCCGTTGGAGCACTTGGGTTCTGTTCGCGAAGGGATTTGGAGGCTGAAAAGATTCCGTTGGAGATAGTTTAAGACTGAAGCCCAACACCAGAGCCCTCTTCTCTCTCTTCCCTCGCAACTTTGCAGATGAAGAAAGCCATATGCCATGGTGGGAGCTCCCAAGGAGGCTTCCCTTTATGTACTGAGGCCAAAGTTCCCTAGGCTAATTGCTCCTTTGGTCGGATTTTGCTGAATTTGGTGGGGGAATGTGGTAAGAGAGGCTGAAGGTGAGTTATGTGATTATGTCAGCCTCGCTCTGCTAGATCCCAGCCCATCGATGATGGGGTGTCTCGTCCTCATCTTTCCCCTATGCTCATTTTAAAGGTTGATACTGAGGCCCTATTTGGTAGCAAAGTTTTTTAATACCATGATATTACAAAATCATAGTTTGAAAATTGCTTTGACATAAATACTATGATTTCACCTACTACCATTGAAACCATGGTTTTTCTTAGAACTACAAGCTGTTTGGCTACAAAGTCTTTTGCATAGTTTTTTCAAAGTATTGACCAGCCATGTACACCTCTCTCTCTGTATTCCAACACCAAAAGCCCAAAACTGAGGTCTGAGTGGAGTTTTCAACACTCCAAAAATACTATGGTATTGACAATACCATGGTTTTTAAAATAGAGTTTTTTTGTTGCTTCCAAACACCTTATGGCCAAAAATACCATGATATTCTCCAAAACCATGGTTTTGCCTAGAAATTATGAAAATACTTTGTTGCCAAACATGCCCTGAGTAAGTTGAGTTATTACAGTAGATGCTTTTTAATATTGCAGCACAAGGTATCAAATGCTGTAAATGTTTTGATGGTTACTTTGTTGTTGCAACAAGATTTAATTTTTGTTGTAATAAGTTCTTGTATTTTTTGCCTCAATAGTTCAAATTTGTTGAATACTTTTGTTCTTGATTTCATGTTTGTTGTTTCTAGAACAAAGATTTTTTACAAGCTTATAAACTAATTGTTGTGCTTTTTGGATTTTTTTTTTTTGTTGTTGTACTGGATCTCATCCTCGTATATTTATCCACCTAGCCTACACCTCTTGATCCCTATTTTTCATATCCCTGCTTCTCTCATTTCGGTGGCTCAACAGTCTATATCGGTTGGAGCTAACCTTCATTGCATCCAGGGTTCTGAATTTCGATGAAATTTTACCTTACCGGTCCGTATTGAAAAGGAATTTCGTTCGGTTTTTCGATCAAATTCAAATTCAAATTAAAAAATAAAAAATATGACAAAATTTATCCAAAATTTTCCTATAATTAGTATTAATAGTTTTATGACCTCTGGTGTGAATATTTTTTGAAAAAAAATGAAGTTTGGAGACGTTTTTTAAGCATTCAAAATGTAGAAAATATAAAAAAGAAAAAAAGAAATTAGAAGTATTTTGAGTAGCAATATTTGTCAAGTACGTCAAGTAGCAATATTTGTTGAATTACGTCAAATAGCAATATTTCTTCAATTATGTTAAGTAGCAATATTTAGTATCACTTTTGCAAGATTAAACATATGCATTGTTGGACTAATTGCTAATAAAAATTAAAAAGTTTGAATCTTGAAATATCGAAGCCTTGAGCAACATCCAGTAGAACTAACACCGGTGCTGATGTCAATCGCTTCTTCAGTTCCTGAAATCCTTTCTCACATTCTGGCGTCCATGCAAACTTCTTCTCCTTCTTCAGCAATTGCGTAAGAGGTTTCGCAATTGTCGAGAAGCCTTCAATGAAACGGCGGTAGTATCCTGCCATTCCAAGGAAACTCCGAATGCAGGTCACGATCTTGTTTGCTCCCAATGTAACACAAACTTCTACTTTGCTTGGATCTCTGGCGACTCATGCGGTCATTACATGTCCAAGAAACTCCACCTTGTCCTTCCAAAAATCACACTTCTTGAACTTAGCGAAAAGTTCTTTGTTCCTCGGCTTTTCCAAAACTCGCCTTAAGTGTTAAGCATGTTCATCCTCTGTCTTGGAGTAGATTAGGATATCGTCTATGAACACGACAAACTTGTCCAAATATTCCATGAACACCTTATTCATCATATTCATGAAATAAGTGGCGCGATTCGTTAAATCGGCCCAAAGGACATAGCAAGTAAACTCGTAATGTCCATATCTTGGCGAGAATGCGATCTTGAATATCTTCTCGATCCGGATCTTCAGCGATGGTATCCCGATCTCGAGATCAATCTTGGAGAAAACTCGGCTCCTCTCAAGCCCGGATCAAACAAATCATCAATCACTGGGTAGCGGATACTTATTCTTCACGGTGACTTCATTGAGTGCACGGTAGTCAATGCACATCCCTGAAACTTCCGGTCCTTCTTCTTGACAAACAAAGCGTGCTCCCCACGGCGAACTCGATCCGATAAATCCTTTCTCCATTAACTCTTCTATTTGTTTCTTCATTTCTACCAACTCCTCGGTGGACATCCGATAGGGTCTCTTTGCTATCGGTCTTGTGCAGTACAAGCTCTATTACAAATTCTATGTCCACTGTCTCAAGGCATACCGGGTAGATCTTCGGGAAAAACATCGGGTACTCATTCACTACCGAGACATCCTCTATGCCGATTGCCTTGATGCTTGTTAACCATCAATCTGTCCATCTCTAGCTGCGGTGGCTTGAAATTCCACTTTCTTCCCACACGGGCTCTCAGCTTTGAGATAGTCATTAGTCCACAATCAATACGGCCTTGTGCTTGGATAACCAATCCATTCCCAATATGCCGTCTAAGGTCTGGGTCTCCAAAATTATAAGGTTTGCTAGGAACTCTATCCCACCTATCAGTATTCTCACCCCGGAACATCCTACTTTCGTTCGGAGTTCGGAACCAGGGGTTTGAACTAAAGCGTGCACTTAAGTCTTGCAATCCTCAAATCATTTCTAAGTAGCAAAGCCTTGAAACAAGCGAATCTGAAGCTCGAGTCAAACAAAGCTGTTGCGAGTCTTGAGTTAACAAGTAACTTACCCGATCACGACGTCAGTAGCATTCGTGCCGGTGCATCTGCGGTGACATGGTTGACTTCGGCCTCTTACCTACGATGCAGGGTGTGGCTCTGGTCGCGTCCTACGGGTGGTTCCTAGATTGAAGCGAACCAGGGTCACTCCTGCTTTGTCTTCTTTGGACAAGCTGTTGGCAAAGTGTCACGGCTCGTTGCAGTTGTAACGTCTCCTTGTTCCTTGATCGCTCGAGTAGTGTTTCTAGCGGGTGGTCCAGTAGTTCTCATTAGCGGAGTCTTGGTCTTTGAGGATAGTGTCCTTGTCGCGATTCGTGGTTGGAATACGAAGAATTGATTTGGTGCAACTCTCGGTATTTGCGTTCCTGGCGTGATCCTTCTTTGCATTGCATCCTGCGCTTCTGTTCTCATCCAGTTCCTTGCGCTTGTCCTCAAGAATAAGTGCCTTATTCACCAACTCTTGGAAATGCGGAAGGTGTGGGTGATCAACCCTACTTGCAATCCTGAGTTAAGTCCCTTCATAAGCGAACGATGCGGATTTATCTCGTCGCTACATCCTCGGTGCGTAGCGTGCTAGGCGTGTGAACTTGTTCGTGTAGTCGACCAGGCTGATTACCTTGCTTGATGCTCACGAACTCCTCCTTCTTAAGGTCCATGATTCCTTCGTGCACGTGATCTTTGTCGAATGTACTGTGAACTCTTCCCAAGTGATATCTTGAGGGTTCTCTTGCGTGTACAGTTCTCCCCACCATTCGGCAAGTTCCTTCCAGGTGATGAGAAGCGTAGAGTACCTTCTCATTTCCTATGCATTGAGCTATGTGTAGCTTCCTCTCGATTGATCTTAATCAATCATCGGCCTCCAATGGATTGGCATTCCAGGAGAAAGTGGGTGGGTGAGTTCTCATGAACTCTGATAGTCTTGTATTCTGGCGTGGTCCCCCGATTAACTTGATTAGCAGTGGCACAGCGTTGACGTGCCATTTGTTGCATCATAGCATGCATCAATCGAAGTGCAGGCGACAAGAAAAGCTCAGAAGTGCATATCCGATTGGCGGTCTTTGGTGCTCCATCATTGGGGTTTTCGGGCGAGAACCACTCCCATTGCTTCCAAAGTTTCCACGGGTGTTCACCATCTGCTTAGGTTTGCTCTAGGTTTAGAGATGAGAGAAACAAGAATAGACAAGTAATATGGAACTTATGCGGGCGAAGGTGTAACTTTAAGGTCCAACTTTATTATTAATAACTTGGTATGGTCACATACAATGCCTAAGGGCCTTGCAACACATCTTGCACACTCAAAGAAACAAAGCAAATCCAAATCAGACTAATTAGGAGTCTAACGCCTAAGAGGTGACTCTTTCTATTCTATGACGCGACTCGGCGAAGGAGTCTCACTATAGAACCTATGCTCACTCATCGAGAAAACCTCCACGGCACGTACGGTCTTTGTGGCATAGGCGCCGTAACGATCGCCATGTCCATGATCGTGTCCTCTATGGTAGTCGAAGAAGTAGTGTCCTCATCGAGATCGACTCCTGGATACGGCTCGTGTAGCTAAATCTTGGCTCTTGGTGGTCCAGTACAAGGTCATCTCCAACTCGTCAATCCTTCGTAGAAGGTGTGCCACATACTCTTGAGCTTCCCTCCATCTGTATTCTTCTCGTCGTGATCTCCTTGCGGGCCTTACAGCTCCTTGCTTGTATTATCTAGTACACATCCTCCTGGCGGCGACAAATCGTGCCAAGCGTGTAACCGCGTGGCATCTCATCCCTGACCGCCTTGGTCAAGAAGGTTGCTCTTGCCGGATGATACAGGAACACCGCGGCTCTCAATTCTCAAGCGTAGATACGGGTAATGTGCCGCATTGCTCGTCGTGATACTTCTTGATACCCATCGCATTGTAGATCTCTGGCAAGGTCTGCGGTGTATCGGGCGATTGCACAGGCCCTTTTCCTAGCAGGTACCTCAATCCTCACGTCACAAGCCTTGATCAATCCCACTTGTCTGATCACTTCCACTTGGTATTGGGGCTTCTCAAAATCTCAGAGTGTAGCATATGCCAAAGTTACTGACGTGACCAACTCCCGAGATCAACGTGGTTGAACTCTTCCTCCATCCTGTCACAAGAGTGCTTTACGTAAGAACTCGGAATTTTTAAATTGTGACAAGGTAAGGAAAATTTCAGCAAGAGACAAGAAAAGAGAGAAGGGATAAGTCGAGATGTCATTTCTTATCTTGACAATTTTTTAGCTTTTAGAAAATAGGTTTTATCCTCGCTACGACCATTCTAGCTAGGGTTGAGCCTACAGTCAAGTATGGCTCGATACCACCTCTGTTGGGACCCCGATTTGCAAATCAGGACCCTCTGTGTATTCGGACTAGTCCAGGAGCGCGCTAGTGCACACGATCTTAACATTGGTAAATATCACAATCATACCATTCGATATTATCAAAGTACTTTATTAAAATAACCAAAGTGGTTACTCGACCTTATGGCCAAGTTACAAATGTACGCCTCATGAGCGAAACTTATTCGAAGAAAAATAATAATAGCAGCGGAAAAACAACGAAGGTAACATCGTGGCGCCATCCAAGATGCTACCACACGGCTCGCTCGCATCCTAAGTAGACGGATCCTCTTGGAATTCCTCCTCCGTGGCGTAGTCTCCTCTTCAAGCCCGGTGTTGTGTTGAGGCAAGGGTGAGTACTTGGTACTCGGCAAGTCATGCACATGAATGCAAGCTAATATACTATATGCATGGCTTGGTACAAAGGAATAGCTCAAGGTTTATTTGCGATGTGACATTTGAAAAGTAATATAAGTAGATTCGAGCGTAGAAATAAGTAAAGCATAAATAACTTTTCAAGAAGTTCAATAAACATTTTCCCCATCCTAAACCACATTTCTATCATCTTCATTATTAAACCAACCCAACTTTCAAACCAAAGTTATTTTTGAGAAAATCTAACCCTTATTGTAATTCCAGAGCGATGTCAATCATCAGCGGACACGGCTATTCGAATAGATTCTAAACTCTGCGGAGGTTATGCACTTTACCCACAAGATACGTCAAACACCACAAAGGCGAGTTCGTAACAAAGTCTTTCGGAAACCTCTAACAATACAAGTGGTCCTCCCAGGTTATTGCGCACTAACCCTTCCCTTCGCTAAGGCGAAGTCTAGGCCAATCAACCGTTAGATGGGTACCGGCCTGTACCCAGTGCTCCCCGTACAACTTACACAAAGGGTGTAGTTGACCTCTGAGTCCCACAGTGCGTTATTAGCAACTTAGTCAACTAGGTCCGGTCCCATTCTGAGACATGTGGTTGCACGTTAGACCCGATTCAAAGGCTTGCAAGGTTAAGTCCTTAGGATGACGAGGCAGAACTACCCGAAGAACCAAATCAACATCCCCAATGCCACAACCTGGCCCCTGATTACTCTTGCCACATGCCGTCAGCGTTTATCAAACCCCGATTGATTACCATGCACCACGTGCCATCAACATCACATGATACTTTTCCAAAAGCAGTTCAGAGTATATCATTAAGTCAATATTAACATTTGATTGTCCAAAACCATGTCATGAGCACGTGTGTCTAAGCGGTATACTACAGCGGTCTATAACCCATGTTGGCAATTTAATAATGTCCAACTAGTAATCCACAACTAGGGTGACAAGGGTCATGGCACATACTTAAATAATCAAGGTGTCATACAAAGAAATTGGTACTTATCTAACCCCCATGTTTAAACAAAGTATCTTTCTAATTGAACTAGCATGCAATAGTTTAAATCAAAATAAGTTTCGAAATAGGATCAACATGGTCAAAGCACAACTTGCCTTCAAAAAGTACTTGCTCTTGGTCTTGAGTTGGATCCTGAGTCAACACTTCTCCTTCGAATCCTTAGGCACTTCAGCGTCTACTCAGTAAAGCGTGCAAATAGCAAAACACAAATAAACAATAGGCCAAAACATCCCAAAACTCCAAATAAAATCCATAAACAGAGAACATAATTTTCGGATTTTTAGAAATCGAGATAAATCAAATTTGGAGTTAAGGCGTAAAGTTATGATTATTTAAAGTTTAAATAATCATTTAAATAATTTTGCAGAGAAAAACTTTAGTCCAAAAATTAAATAAAATTCATATTTAGGTAGATCTCATTTTTATACACATTTAGAAATTTGAATCACTCAAATCGGAGTTGAAAGCACTTAAAAGTTATAAGCGGTTGAAGTTTGAAACAAAATCTGAAATCATTATTTCGAATTAATAAATCATTTTCTTTTTGGAAATTAATTATTGCGTCGGCATGGACACGTGTCGGCTCCGATTGGTGGTGACATCGGCCCGGCTCATGGGCTCGACCAGCGGCGATTCGGTCCACGGTGGACCCGGTCCGCGGCTTCGGGTGAGGCGGCGGATGGGACCCACTGTCGGTCGCGGGGTCTCACGCAAACGCGGTGGCGTGTGGGCCCAGCGACATGCGGGGCCCGCGTGTCGAGACACGCTCACAGCGTGGAGTGCGGTTAGGCACACGTGGCGCAATCTCGGCCGTTGATTTGAAAATCAGCGGCCCGGTTGGATCTAGGCTTTACTCGTTTAGGTTAGCGGCGGATCTGAGCCGTTGGATCTTGATCCAGCGGTCCGGTCGATCTGGTTTCGGGGTTTGGGATAGAACGTGGGCTCACCTCAACCGTTCGATCTGGATCTGACGGTTCACCGAGCTCGCGGAGTCCGGCGATGGCGCGGCGAGGCTTGGGCACCGGAGACGTAGACGACGACCTCCCACGCGGCGTATCCGTGCAGCTCCGACGTGAAGATTGGCACTCCCAGGCGCGGCGTGACGTGGGGATGTTGGTCCTGGGCTTGATGTCGTCGGAGAGCGGCGGCAGCGGCGGAAATCGACGAAAAACAGCGGTGTCTCACGCGTGCTACTCCGGCGAGCAATCCCGGGCAAGCGGCGGCTGCTAGGGTTTAGCAAGCTAGGGCAAAAGTAGCGCGGGGTCACGGCGGTTCTCAGGGCAGGACCCGGGCTTTAAATAGCCTCGGCTTCCGCGCTCAATCCGTAACCCTAACGGATGCGGCGGAGGACGGCGGCGGCATGGTCCGATCCGGACTCGGGCGAAGAAACGGCGACCAGCGGCCGTGCGTGTCCGATCAACGGCCACGATTGCCAGCGCCGCAGGTCCGGCCGGACTCGATCGAGCCGTGCAGGCGGATCTCGGCCGTTGGATCTTGATCTAACGGTCGGGATCGCTTAGGGTTAGGAGCCTGGTTTGGTCGAGTCAAGCGGCTCGTCGGACTCGAGTCCGACTTCGGGTTCGACTTCGATCGGATGAACGATACTCGACCGAGTTGAATTTCCAGCGATTTAATATTTAAAATAATTCCCGATAATTCATTTAATTCATTAAAAATAGCAAATGACTCAGAAAAATTCCAGAAAAATTCTGGAAAATACTTTGGATCATTTTGGACTCAAATAAAATATTTCCCACAAAATTTTATTTGCAAAATTAAATTCCTTAACTATTTCAAAATGGAATAAATTCAAATAAATTCCAAATAAATCCAAATAAATTCCAGAAAATTCCAAAAATCCACCAAAGTGCCAAACCACACATGAATTTAAGGAAAGCAAAATTTTTGGGGTGTTACATTCGCTCATGTATTTGGTCAATTTTCAAATTTATTTGACTTTCAAACCCTTCGAAATTTCTCTAATTTCGACCAAATTTCGATGAACTTCGATACCAGTGTCTACTAGAAAAATGTCACGAAACAAAATTTAAAATCTTGGTTGCATCCATGGTCCTTCCGCTCTTCCCACCCTGGAATGGCTTGATAGAGTGCCGTGACGACTAGTGGCCGAAGGAACGAGGTGGTGAGGTGGCCGGTAATAGGAGCAGCGCGGTGGCACGGTCGCTTCACAGCCTCTTTCTCCTCCCAGCGTCGCCCTCGTCAAAAGAACGGGTTGAAAGAGCGTAATCTGATAGTTGACAGATAGACTCTACATGAGAACCAATAGTGTAAAGGAGCGTAAAATGGATGCTTGTATTGTACGTGTGCGCGGACGTCTTAAGTTAATTCTTCCTAATCAATGATCCTAGGTAGTACAGCGCGCTTCGCTGCGCCGTTCTATTAAAATTATCGAAGTGGACGATGGGATTGGGAGTGTTGTAGCGTGTGGATACAGGTATGGAGCGGTCAACGTGGTTAAGGTAGGAAGGATCACGTGTGTAACACGCTGTATTATGGCAGCAAAAGTATAAGCAGACAGTAACAGAACTGAGATATTTTTTCGGAAATACATATGTAAGGTGGTAATAAAAGTAAAAACACAGGCTAGAAAATGTACAGAACCTATGCTATGAAGAGCGTGAGGTTATATGACCTGGAAAGATGATATGGATAAACAGCAAAAGTTTTTTTTTCTATTAGTTTGTTTGGTCGAAAAGATAAGGGGCATACTTAGTGGAATCGAACATGCCAAAGTCTGGGACGTTACATAATAACTAAAGCGCAGTACCATATACTATACAAACATTATGCGTCACTTGTTAATACCATGCGTTACCTATTGGTTTTACATTATGTTTGTATAGCAAAAAATTGACAATTATGTAAGCACCATGCGTTACCTATCGGTGTACAGGGTAAATAAAAGAGTTTACAATGAAGTTAGGACATGCAAAACCAATAATCAAAAGATCATATGAATTAGCATGATTTCTGTTTGCATTCGCGTCCATCCGTCAAAAGTACCTAAGAAGAATAGCACTTTCTTCTGACGGAGAGTAGGAATAGCTAAAAATAGCAATCGGGGTGAACGATTTACTTTGATAGGCAACTCGTATTCAAAAGACTGCAATTGGGTGAACCAAATTATTTATATGGATGTCAAGATGTCAGTATTTCTTCGGCCTGCCCCGTACACCATAAATTGATGAGTTAAAGGTATGCACACTACAAATTGGCTATATGGATGTCGGGATGCCAAAGGAATTTCATATATCACATATAATGTTGATATTTAGTTTCATCTATTCATTTCATACTCAGGAATTCTAAAACAAAAGCACAATCATTCTATGTAAGCAAACTATGGATCTTCCAGAATATTAGTAATAGCTGGAAAACATGAAACTGGAAATGAGGCCAACGCGGAATTTATGCGATGTATCCATGCTTTCCCACAGATGGCTATCTTTAAACCATCCAGGATAAGGACTTTTTGGCTATGTAGCTAAATGTAGCATTTTACCATGTCAAAAGTAAGCATAGTAAGCACGATGTGGATGACAACAAGAGTATTTACAACATAACTATGCTATAAACTTCAAATATAATTCCGTAAGCAACATACGTAAATTCAAGGTAGTGATTTGGCTGAGGAAATTTCAAAAACGACAGCAGTTTCAGATTTTGCAGCTAAAGAATAGAAGAGAATGGCTCCTTTTTTTGTCGGCAGGGCTAACTAACTCTTGTTATTTTTATTATATATCAAGCGCAAAGTAAAGCGAAGCTATGAAACCAAGGAAAACAGGAAACAAATTACATACATCACAAATAGGAAAATATCTATGAGACAGGTGGTGACATAAGCGTAATGTACCTCTAATGTGGCACCTGATCAATCTAAACTGTGATAGTTTGAGTTGAGTACCGTAAAGGTGTAAACTCAAAGTGCCCCATGAATTATACAAGTACCTTGAAATAATTTGATATCATGCACAACTATGTACCTTCTATACTTAGCTTCCTTGTCCTCTAGGAAGTTCAGCACCTTCTCAAGCTCCCAGTCTGGAAATAAGTCTGAGCAGCTTCAACATCACTCCTTCCAGCGATATTTTTTATGAAGAACTCATCATCTATCGGGACACCATTGTTGTAACCAATCTGTGGATAGTCATTTGCTCAATCAGCTTTTTAGAAGAAGTAATGAAGATTAGATGTCCTGTAGTTTAAAAATCCGTACCTCAAGAAGCATTTCTTGGAAAGCCACATGATGAAGAGGGTTTGAATCACACAGGGTCCCATCAATGTCAAATAGAACTGCCTCAACTGGAACAGTTGTTGCCAGAGACCTGTGAAGAATCAACAGTATTAATCATTCAGCACTCAAAAATTTGTAAGCAGCGAAACCTTTCCGCATCAGCTTTGCACAGCTCACCTCCAGAAGCTGCAGTTGTAGATGCCGCAACACTTGGGGCAGGTCCAGTCCTCCTTCTGCACCACCTCTTCAGCATTCTCACCATTCCTAAACAATCCATCAAATGATTAGCTTGGTCAACCACGGAGATGAGGCTTGCCTAAAACTAAGAACGAAATCATACCTGTTAAGCAGACATTTGTGGCAATACTTGATTGGGCAGAGCCCCTTCGCCTTGAGGTGCTTGCAACCAACCGCGAAATCTCTGGTTTTTTGACAGCACTGTGCGAGGAACAGCAGATGAACAAAAAAAAAGAATCAGACCCAACCACCAGAAAGAAGGAGACCGCAGAAGCTAGAGGGAGGAGGAGATGGGCGATGGAAGGTGCTCACCTGGTAGCATTCCTTCCCGTTCTCCGAATCATAGATCCGGCCGCCGATAGCACTGAGTCCTGGTAACGGCGGCGCTGGAAGTTGCCATAGGAGGCGAGCGGCGCTCCCGTGCACCGACCAAGCTAGCAGCGATAGAGGGGAAAGGAAGGAAACGGCGCCGAGGCAAGGTCGATGCACACACCTGGACGGATCCGACGACGGAGAAGAAGCCGAGGAGAGCGGCGGCAACCGCCGGTCGGACCGCGCGACGGCGCGAGGAAAAGGAGGACCGCTCGAGGCCTGGGAATCCCCACGCGCAAGGGCAGACGTGGCTAGCGTGACGATCGACACCGCACGGCACCGTGTCGTGGAGCCGCCCCGCAATAGCATGAAGGCCAGGGGCCTGGACGCAAAAGCAAGGACGTGGATGGCCTGAAAGGCCGGCAAATCTTTCCCACTTAATAGAGATAATATTTGGTGGGGCTACTTCTTAATCCCAATCCAAATGATAAACGAGCTAGCTCGAGCGAGTCTAGCATCCTACGCTCAAACTTGATAAAAGTTTGAATCAAGTTCGAACGAGTTCAAGTTAGGGTTTAAACTTGGATCTAGGTTTGAGCTCGATTTAATTCAAACTTGAGTAAGCTGGGTAACAATAAATAATTCAATATACACTATTTTTCAACAATAAAAAATATTTAAACTTAAACTTAGCTCTAATAAACTCGATAAGAATTAACGTATAGTAATATTTAGTAAATTATTTATAAATTTACTAAACTCGTAATCTATTTGACCTCGACTTGATAAAGCTTATGAGCTGAAAATCAAGCTCTAATTTGGCTCAGCCCATATAAATTCTTTTCTTATTTCTATTTTATGATTGACCAATATAAACATCAACAACTCCAAATTAGACTCATTTCTCCTCAACAAATAAAGGCTTGGGCTAACAAAAACTACCTAATGGGGAAGTCGTTGGCGAAGTCACAAAGCCAGCTTTTAGACTGTCTCAAGCAATTTCCCTTCATTCTATTCCATTCCCTTCTCCACATTCATTCCCTTTATTTTCTACCATCTTCAACAGCTTCCCCTCAAGAGAATTTGTGAAGGAATTGGAGAGAGAATCCCTTTCTCCAAATCCTGTCCGAAGGGAATCCGTTGGAGCACTTGGGATCTGTTCGTGAAGCAATTTGGAGGCTGAAGGGAAGCTGCTGGAGATAGTCTTACAGCTAGAGATGGCCAAATGGGCCGTGCCAAATGGGCCGGCCCGAGGCACGCTACTATAGGCACGGCCCATTAACGACGCGCGACATTGTAAATGGTAGGGCGACGCACGATAGCTCGGGCCATGCTTGGGCCGATCAAGACGCAGCGGGCAAGACGGCCACGGCCCGTTTAGGCACGGCACGATTAGGCACGACCCGACACGATTAGGCACAGCATGGCTCGTTTAGCCCATTTATTTGAAATATAGCTGTTTTTAGCCGTTGGAGGCTTAAAAAAATCAAAACAAAATCAAAACAATTCCAAAAAAACCCAAATTTTTTCCTATAAATAGGGTAGCACCTTCCCCTCATTTCCCCACCAGCACACTTGCAATTTCTTCTCTTCATTCTCTTGTGAAAATTCTTGTGCTATTAGTGATAATTTGGCAAAATTCAAAATTGTTTTGCCAAAAATCCGAAATTCGGATTACGGTTTCTGTCAAGAAAACAAGGTAAGAATACCGATTTAATTTTGTAATTTTTTTATTTTCAATGATATGAAATTAATAATATTGCAATTATTTCTTGCAGATTTCGTAATGGAGAATCAGGATTTTCCGTCCTTCCCAACTTCTGATTTCGGGATTTCACCCGAAGAGCTTCTTGCATCCTATCAATCTGAAGAAGTTGCAGCACATGTACCATCCTCAGGCTCTACAAGTGCTACTGCGTCGGTAAGCACTGGGGCAAAAAGAACAAGACGTAGTACATCGGGAGTTTGGGAAGACTTTGACCAGATCTTCGAGACATCAGACGGCGTTCAAAACAGGTATGCTATTTGTAAATATTGTAAACACAAATTAATTGCAGAATCTTCCGGTCGAATAGAACACTTGAAGAGGCATGCTGAGAGTTGTCGAAAAAAAGTGGGATTGGCTATGAGACAGACGCAGCTGCAATACAACCCCGATGGTACGGTACGTCACTGGGACTATAATCCTGAGGTAGCTCATGAATCTCTTTGTCGTTTAATTGCTTCCCAAGATCTACCTTTAAACTTTGGTGAGTCATCAGCATTTGAAAAATACATTAAGACCGCTCATAATCCTAGGTTTTCTTCAGTTTCTAGACAGACAACAACTAGAGATCTGATTAAGTACTATAATAATTGTCGTGGTAAGCTAAAAGAGCTCTTTAGTACTTGCACTTTTTCTGTGTCTTTGACATCAGATATATGGAGTGGTAGGGCTAAAGAAGATTACCTTAGTGTAGTTGCTCATTTCGTAAACAATGACTGGCAGTTAGAGAAGAGAATTATAGGATTCAAATTAATTGACGTAGCACACACTGGTGAAAATTTTGCTGATTGTATTGTAAAAGTTGTGGAAAACTTTAGCCTCGCAGATAAAATTTTTGCAATAACATTAGATAATACTGCAGCAAACACTTCTGCAATGAATATTCTTACTCCACTTTTTAGTATGTATGCCCAATCTTTCTTGTTACATTAGCGTTGCGCTTGTCATATTATTAATCTTATAGTTAAGTCTGGTTTAAAGAGGTTAAACACGTACATTGATCCTTTTCGTGTTGCAATATCTTTCATTAATAATTCTAATGTGCGAGTAGCATCATATAAGAACTATTGTCTTGCAATGGGTGTACGCCCACGTAAATTTGGTGTAGATATGCCAATTAGATGGAACTCTACTTTCTTGATGCTTAAGGAACTCATACCCTATAAGGACACATTTTCTGTTTTTATTAATACGAACTATCGTACTACGGATGGTCAACCGCTACTCACATTTTCTGTTTTTATTAATACGAACTATCGTACTACGGATGGTCAACCGCTACTCACAAAGCAACATTGGTATGTTGATAATTACTTGTTGTCATTTTTGGAAATTTTTTATGATGCGACTTGTTCTTTATCTGGAATTTATTACTCAACATCTCCTTTAATTGTACATAATATTCTAGAAATTGCTACTCATTAAAAAACTACGAAAAATGATAGTATTTTACGTGAAATTGTTTTTTCTATGAAAACTAAACTTTTGAAATATTGGAAAGAAATTCCTATGTTATATGCATTCGCATTTATTTTAGATCCTAGAGCTAAAATTCGAGGATTTGGTAATGTTCTCTCACTTCTAAGTGATGCGATAGGCACTGATTATTCTAGTTATTTTTCACATGTTCGTGCTAACTTATCTGAAGTTTATGCTAAGTACGATCAGAAGTTTAGTGGAGTTCGCCTACAGCGACCTCCACCACCACCCACAACAGGTAAGAAGAAAACTGCGTGGAGAAAGATATGGGGTGCAGGTGGCTCTACCTCAAGAAGTTCGAGTACGACAACGTCAAGTTCAGACATAATAACAGGCGGTGGGGAGCTGGCAACCTATCTCAATAGCGACACTGTTAACTACCAAGAGCAGCAAGAGGAGGATTTCAGCATTTTACAGTGGTGGCATGAGCACAAGATACATATCCGGTGCTTTCCATATTAGCATGGGATGTGTTAACAGTTCCTGTCTCCGCAATTTCTTCGGAGTATGCTTTTAGTCTATCTGGAAGAATAATCGAGGAGAGAAGAACAAATCTGACAAGTGAGATGGTGGAAATACTTCTCACTGTGAAAGATTGGGAACAAGCTGAACAACGAGCTCAACACACTACAGAAAATGTTGAGCTAGCGGCAACGTTTGAAAACCTTTATCTTGACCAGAAAGAATAATTGTAATCTTCACTTTTTTCCTGTACCACTGAGCTAGGCTGTACTCTTTTTTCTTTGCCAAAGTTTTCTCGTGTTGAGTTTTTACTTGGCAAAGTTTTTAACGAGGCAACCAAACATCAATAAAGCTTATTATTTAATTCTAATTATTTAGCTCATTTTAGAATTTATTTTATATTTTTAGCTTTATCTCAATTTATATATATTTTTAAAAGTTTTCCTACATTCTTGAGTTTTTCTCATTATTCTTACTTTTTTCATTTATTCTGAATTTGTTTTCAATTTTTTTCATTCTTTTTTTATTTTTTAAATTTTTTTTCCTATTTTTCTAATTTTTTCTTAAAAATTTCAATTTTTAAGCACTAACAGGCCGACCCGACCCGTTGGCCCGCGTAGTAATGGGCCGGCACGGTACAGCCCGTTTGGCCACCGGGCCGTGCTTAGGCCGGCACCCTGACACGTGGGCCGGCACGACATGGCCTGTTTGTTAGACGGGCCTAAACGGGCCGTGCCGCCCGTTATACGCCATTTCCCAATTACAGCCTTCTCTCCTTTTTCCCGTCTGATTACGCACGCGTCGGCATGCCCCACTCACAATTTTTCTCGGTGCCAAAACCCTAGTCCAACCGCCGCCGCCATGGGAGAAGGAGGAGGAGGCGGCCGCAAGCCACGCAACTTCGCGACCTTCCGCCTCTTCCCCCGCGCCGGCGCCGCCGACCCCAACGAACGCGTCTTCGTCCGCGTCGACAACAACGCCTACTCCGTCCCCGGCTTCGGCGACGAAGACACCTACGATCCGTCCCTCTCCCCCACTTCTGCCGCCGACCCCTTCTCGTCCTCCGCTTCCGGCCCCCTCCCTGATCACGTCCGCCGCGAGATCCTCGAGCTCGGCCTCCCCGACGACGGCTACAACTACCTCCTCCACCTCCGCGAGCTCCGTCCATCCGCCGCCGCTGCCGCCTCCTCCTTCGTCCCCAGTCACAACGCGTGCCCTGAACCCCTCCCCCTCGACGTCAAGGTCGCTCCTTTCCCCCTTCCAAATCCCAATTTTCTCTGCTATTTGAGTTTGTAATGTTGGTTCTGTGTGCAGGCGTATGATGCCTGCAGGGTGCGGATTGCTTCCGGCAAGGTCGAGGATGAGTTGGATGAGGGGAGGACGATGTGTAAGGTGGCCGCGAAGACGGCGCCGGTGAGGCGGGTTGAAAGGGCCGTCGACCCTGACGTTGCAAGGTTGCTTAACGAGAGTGATGTGTCACATGGTGGATCAGAGGATGAGGGTTTGGAGGAGGATTTTGTCATCATGGCAAACCGGGCCGAAGGGGATGAGGAGGTGGAGGAGGAAGAGGAGGAAGTGGGGGATGGTGTGTTCAGTGATGTGGAAGAGGACGAGTTGGAGCCCAAACAGAGGGTGCGGCGATTGCTGGATGAACAGTTTGATTTGGTGAGCTTCTTTTACTTAAAAAATCTTTCTGTTTGCTTTGTGCTACAGTGTGAAATATTGTTATTAATACTGGTAGTTTGTGAGTTTTTCTTTTTTGTATAAAAAACAAGACACAAGCTTGTGCAAAATATTAAGTGCTTCCATTCCTTGCAAACACACAAATGACGTAATACCGAATCTGCAGCTTTAGTATATTACTGTCAGTGTTGGGCACTTTTCTTTCGTTGCAATTGTACCCCTCATGTTATTGGAGAATTCATGTGCATTGTGGTATGGCAGTATATAAATATGTTCCATGTGTTCTATAAGAAGATATTGCAGGACAGGCTCCCTGTGTTACTATATTACTCAGCACATCTTTGCTTGTGAGCTTGGCATTTGTATGTAAGCATTCATTAGATGTGGAGCATTCTCTAGATGGATTCATTAGGGTGGAGTAAGGCACTAACCAGTGGTAGAGTAGGACTGCATTCAAACCTACTATTGTTCATGGAACTAGTTTAATTTAACACACAGGGTGACATATCCTGTATTATATGTCTCATCAGCCCCTGATGTTTGTGATATTTAGATTTATTTTTCTTGCCCAAATTTTGACTCTTGTGCGTTGCAAATGGTATGCTTGAAAATTTGACCTTTGTGAATCAACGTACAGCTTGCTTTGGAAGAATATGGAGACAGTGGTGATGATGATGGAGGTGTTAGAGATGGGGAATATGAACTGCCAACTGAGGTCATAGATGAATTGAAATTGTTCCAGAATCAAAATGTATGCGTTGACGAAGAATATAGAACGCCAGCAGATTTTGTTCGCAGAAAACTGAACTCAAGCACAGCAGAGGAGGTGGATGAGTCTGCTAATGTGATCCAAAAATGTGCCGAATATGCTGAAAAGTATTTAAATGAAACTGCAGAAGAGGCAGAGGTCGTACTTGTTTCAGAAAGCAGCGACGAATCTGACGTTTGGGACTGTGAGACCATTGTTTCCACATACTCTAACCTTGACAATCACCCTGGAAAAATTCAAACTCCAGGAAATCCTAGAAAGCTGCTTCCTAAAGTTTTCCCTGGAGAAACAGCTAGAGCAAAAGATATCATCAAGCTTCAAGGGAAAGAGAAACTTCCTGTAGAGTACCTACCGCAGAGGAAAAGAAATGGTGAAAAGGAGAAGAAAGCAAAGCCAACAGAAGCTTCAAGTGCTGAAAATTTTAAAAAAAGTAGCTTACAAGGAAACAAAGGAGGAAAAGAAAGCAAGAAAGGTAAAGATGGGTTTGGTTTTAGGTCTCTGGTTGGAATCGTACGATCATGTGTTTTATTTGGTTAGCTAACATTTTAAAATAAAATAAAAAAGAGGGAAAACAGGTTAATATTGTTTTGTTGCTTCATCACCAGGCTTCAAAAGTTGATCAAACATATACCACAATTCCACATTGATCCTGTGACCTGTGCAGTCTTTTGTTGCTGAGTCCTCCAATGAATACAAAATATTGGTTCATGTTTAACATGTATTGACTTGTGATAAACTGCTGTCAGATAATCTTGTTTCAGCTAATGATAAAACAGTACCTTCTTAGTTATCATGTTTCTCAGTTGTTTTCAACGGCAAAGTGATCTACAATGTGTCTTAGTTGTTGGTGCTATATGTCAAGTGATTTGTAAAACCACTTGATATGGTAAATCATTTATTTTTTCAAATATTCTTGAACTTACTTTTATTTATTATTTTTGACATCCTTTGCCTCCGGGCCCTTTTTGTCTACCTTCAGGTGGCAGTGAAAGAAGAGAAGAGAGAAGCACGAAAAGCAAAGAAAGAGCTCAAAGGACTATACAAATCTGAAACGCAGAAGGCTCAGAAAGTTGCTGCTGTTACAGGACCATCTTCTATACGGCTAATGTAGGTGGCCTTGTTGGTTCTCATATGTTGCATTGTGTGAATTGAATAGATTGATACGTGTCAATGCAACGCATTTACCCACTAGAAATTCCAAAACTCTAATGGTCATGTTGCCCCAAGATAAGGAATTCAATCATCATTTTATTTAAAGTTAGATGTACATACTTTATCCAATTAAGTTTAGGGACATATCTAGTGCCAAACAGGAGCTACCGAGCTAGGTGCAACCATGCAAAAGAACTACTTTGTTTTGAGCATCAAATCAATTTGAAAAATCCAAAAAGAAAAGAAAGAGTGGACGTCGATGGAGTGTTGCATCACCCTATAAATGTTCATGTTAAACCATAAAGGCATCAAGAGAAACAAAAAGGAGATCTTCCTGTTAATGGTACCCTTTCTCCATTGTCCTTAAATTTATTGTTTATCAGGAATTTCTCTTTTTCTTTCCCCAACATGGATTGAATTTTTTTAACTTGAGATTTTGCATAGAAGTATTTTAAATTAAAAGCTGCCGTCACAACATTTTAGGAAGTTTCTGTGTTAATTTGGTGCACAAACCTAAATGGTTAGTATGATTGCACCCAGCCTATGGTCTAGATGAGTAGATGTGCTCCCATTAATCTGAAATGACTTTTCGCCGTAACAGGTAATGGTCCTGATGACATGTATCATGTTTCCGACGATAACTGCATAGTTAAAGTCGGAAAGAGAGATCCTCCAGAGCAAGACAGAAGGCTATATTGAATCATTGTATCTGTACCTGGCCATCCTGTGTCATGCTTGTGTTTTTTGTCCACAAGAGACGGTGCATACTTTTGCTTGCCTTTACTTTCCTCCTCGGTTAACATGTTGTAGCTTTGCATCACCTACCTTGGTATGCGAGACAAAGGGCATTGTAATGAGCACAGTGAAGTTAATTAAATGAGAAGAATAGTTTTGTAAGCTTACGCAGGACTTTGCAACATCCAAAGTTTTTTCCGAAATCCTATGATGGATTGAATTCCTGGCAGACGGTTGATGGCCAAAATGGAGAGAATTTTATCAGGATTATTCTCGTGCGGGGATAGGTCTGCAGCCATTGTTTGTTGCTGAGTAAATTTCACAAAAATGCACGCACAAGAACCCGTTTCAAAGAACTACAGATTTATATTTTTTTTTCTTTGATCTACAGATTTAAGAGAGTTCTGGCAGACCTGATCCCACCTAAATACATCTCATTTCGCTCCCTAGCCCACCCGACAGCTTTACATAAATCTCGGTAATTGATGGCTAGCAAGTTTTGAAATTTCATTTTCGGACCACGTCTCGGAGGCGGCCAAATTCCAGCCAAAACTCAAAATCCAATTTGTTAGACACCGGAAAAAAAACGAAATGACCGAAATTCAGTCCATTTTAACCATATGCGATATGGTCTGCTAAGACTAAAAAACATTGGAAAAAAATATGAAAAAATTATGAAAGCATTTATGTACATTTTCTATATGTTTGAATGCAAACACTACAGGAATCAGGGGTAAATTCGTGGGCCAGAAACCCACGAATTTAGGCCAAAACCCACGAATTTACTATAAATTCGTGCGCAAACCGTCGAATTTAGGCCACGAATTTAACTCGACGAATTTAATCAATTAAATTCGTGGGTGCCCACGAATTTAAGTTAAATTCGTGGGTTTTACGCTGCCCACAATTTAATCGATAAATTCGTGGGTTTCTCTCGACCACGAATTTAATTATTAAATTAGTGGGTGCTAAAACTCACGAATTTAACTTAAATTGTAGGTCGGAAAAAAAACGAATTTAACTTAAATTCGTGGGTCAAAAAGAAACCCACGAATTTAACTTAAATTCGTGGGCCAGGAAAACCCACGAATTTAACTTTTAAATTCGTGGGCCAAGAAAACCCACGAATTTAACAGTTAAATTCGTGGGCCAGACAGAAACCCACGAATTTAACTGACGCTTAATATATATCCATATGCATCACACTCAATACATTCAATCAAACTTATTCAACATTCAACCAAACACTCAATATATATATCCAATCGACCACGCATCACAATAAGTCCATCACAAGATTTGAAATATATATCGATCAAACATTCAATTAAACTTATTCAACATTCAATTAAACACTCAATATCTATATCGATCAAACACTCAATATATATTGATCGGTATGCATCTCAACATTCAATCAAACACTCAATATCAATATCTATACATTCAATGAAACACTCAATATATATCGACAACTCAAGATTCAAGAGTATTACGAACAATTCAAGAGTATTACCAACATGATTCAAGAATCAAACTCCACAACGAATAACTAAGTCACCGAAATGTACAAAATTTCGGCATGACCTCTCTAGTAAATAGGACATCCACTCACAGACAAAAAAATATTTGCGGTGATAATATATATATCAATCTCTCAAACCGTATGAGACATTCTAGCAGATCCTTAGATAATCAATCACACATCCAACGACAATTTGTAAACTACGGATTACATGTTACAATCTATCCATCACAATACAAATCCGACGACGAAGTCATAAAGTCCAACAGTAATACACCAATCCAGCTCACAATGCAATTCATGTCTCGGGGTTGTTGGAGTTGTGAGCGCTACCACCACCGCCGGAGGCCGAGACTATGACGTCTTCTATGATGTCGTCGTTAGTACGTGCTGGAGGGCGTGACCCAGAAACCTGCAAGTTCAAGACTAGGTTGTGTTACTAGTAACATATCGTCGAACTTAGCAAATATCGAAATAATTTGTGCTAAATGTCCTAGGATCGAATCAGTTTTGCACGAATAGGCAAATTTCGTCAAGTTGACTAAGTTGGGATCACAATTGACAGAATTACCATTTTTCGCAAACTTAGCAACCACTGAGATGAATTTGATAAGATTTAAGCTATATTTGGCTAAATGTGGTAGAATCGACTCAGTTTTGAACGAATGCCTCAATTTCACTAGGGTTTACATGTTAATTATCAATTTGATAAGAATCGAATAATTATTGCATAAATACCTCAAATTGCAGGATTTGACTAGTCTTGACTCACAAATAACAAAGTTAACTCAATTCACAAACTTAGCAAACATTGAGATGATTTGTGCAAGGTTTAAGCATGAGTTGCCTAAGTGTCGTAAAATCAACTAAGTTTTGCACGTATAGCTGAATTTGCTCAAGTTGACTAAGTCTGGCTCAACTTTGACAGAATTGAGTTTTATTTGCCTAAATGTGATATAATTGACAAACTTAGCTCATTTCGCAAACTTAGAATGTTTTTGACATCCAAACCTGTGGTGTCGTCTGAGGTGGCTGCATGGCCCAATGGTTGAAGTACATAGGCATTCCTTGGCCTGGCATAGGTGGTGGGTACATGTAGAACGGGTTTGGAGGCTGGGAGCCCTGTAAGGCATAGTTAGGTACATTATGCCACATTTAAATCTTTCGTTCAAATTTTGAATATCGAATTGAACCGATCCATCTTTACCTGTGGTGCCTCTCCTACAGAAGGTAGCTGCATCTGTGGGGTGAACATGTAGAAAGGACGAGGAGGCTGGGAGCCCTATGGATCATAGTTTCTGATATCAAGTATACAGAATAGAGTTTTTTAAAAATAAAGAATGCATGATAATTTCATATAACCTAAGGTGCATCTCCTAGGGGTGGTGCCTGCATCCCAGTAGGGTTTATGAAGGACGCCGGGGGAGGCTGGGAGCCCTATGACATAATAGTCAAGTTTGTGAGAAACGCGATTTTATGAGCTAAGTGAGTTAGAGAGTAATGAACTCAAGTATCTTTACCTGGGGCATAATAGGAGGGCGAAACACTGGCACGTTAGGTCCAAGAGATTGTGACAATTCTTTGCATATAGATTGTTTGTTAGATTTTAATCACGGATGTACAAATGATCGATTTGTTCAAAGTTGAGATTGTACCTGCAGATACATTTTCATGTATTCTCGAGTCTTCTCGGCTTCATGAAGCTTCCTCTCGTGCTTGACGAGACTCTTCTCGCGCTTGACGAGCCTCCTCTCGCGCTTCACGAGCCTCCTCCCGCGCTTGTGCTTCCCGTGCGGACCTCGACGAGTGAGCACTCCCCTGTGAGGAAACCGAGCCTCGTGGAAGACGATCGCATTCAACAACTCCGTCCCCCATGGCCCACCTACAAACGATATATACTGAAATGTGACCGTGCAACATTTTTTTATTCATAGAGCAAAAACAATTAAAATCAGTTTTATTAACGAACCTCCCATGCTTTAGGCCCCCTCCAGCGTGGTACAAGGCTTCCACATCGACCGGCGCAGCCCTCCAATCAATCTCCGTCCCATGACGTTGTGTCATTTGTTCTGCATATGACGCCTGCAAAAGCGACATGTTGGTGCTCCGGATTTAAATTTGCACAAAACATATTGTTTCATTTATACTTACCATCCTCTCACTAGCCCCGTTGTCGCACAAAACATCCGGGTTCTGTGGATCCTCGCCTTTGTGCCCCCGGATGTAAACTTCCACAAAAGAGGGAGTACTCCCACTTTCAGCCTCCTACGGTGCAAAGTTAGAAACATAGTGACAAATTCACTAACAATTATAATACCGATACTTACCATTCGTTGCTCTAGGCCAATGTGTCCGTCTGCGCCGTATTTGTGCTTCCCCAATCTACTTCTTCTGTTCCCTCGATTTCTATTTGATTTTTCTTGAAAATCCTCCGACGCCCAGTACCGGCACATCCACCTCCAAGCCTCCATGTCCTTCATTATCCAATCGACCGAGCTCTCGAGATACTCTTGTTCTGTCAGGTGTATACTCCTCGCCTCTGGTCCTCTTCTCATGTTCACCTTCTTCACCCTCTTGTAAAAATTGATGACAGCTTGAATCCGTGCATTGCTAAACGAATCTCCGACAACCTTTTGTGCCGCCCTGTTGAAGACGCTTTTGGCCTTCTTCAAAAGGTTGTAATCGTCTTCGTTCTCAAGCCGAAACCTCTCCTACATATAATCACATTGTCAAATTGTATTTACATTTAAAGCAATACTCAAATAGAGTAAATACATAACGCAAACTCACCCAGAAGCCTTGACCACTGCGCTTCGACATGTATGGCTGTCTTCGCCTCCTTCCACGTTCTCCTTCAACGCCCAGTGCTTCCAGTTGTGGGCCGCGAATCTATCCCCTCCTGACTCAACCATGCCAGGGTAGTAGTAGCGGCTAAGGGCTCCCAGCACGGCGTTAACCTTTGTAATGTGGCCCGTCCCAGTCCAACCCGGCTCTTTCCACTGCCTACAACAAAATACAAGACAAAGATGCATCAAAAGGTAGCTCTATCAACCTCCTATCGGCTACGAGGCAGTTGTCACTTATCTAATGCTAAAAGAAAAGACATGAAAGATATAACTGTTACCTGCTCCCATGTAGCTCTATCAACCTCCTATCGGCCGGGTTGCATCTCGGACGAACTGAGACGGTTTTACGAAACCTAAAATGCAAATCATTAGTTTATAGACATTACAATGTAAATATGGACATTAAATGATAATCCAATACTACACATATACTGATGGTACCCGAAGAAGACCCGCCCTCTTCAATCGGGTCTAAGGTCGCCGCTAAGTTCAGCATCTGCCGCCGCCTCGGCGTCAGCATCTGTGTCAGACCGTCCCACCGCCACCACCCCAACGCCGACCTCCTCGTCGTCCGCCTCACCCATGTCCTCATCCTCACATCCCACTCGCCTCGTCCTCAACCCCACTGCCCCTCGTCCTCCCGAGGTTGCTCCTGCGCTGTTCTCGTGCTGCTCATCGAAGCACCTCTGAGCTGCTCTGCCATTGTCTAATCTGCGAAGCCCAGCCAAATATGGCATCGCCATTTGCCGAGTCCTGAGCATCGTAACCCCCTGCTCCTCGACCTTCCGGAGGACGACCATTGAACTTGCCTTTAAGCTTGTCAACTTGATGCCCGAACATGCTCATCTGCTCAAATTTGACAAGAGTTAGTGAAGGAGACAACGATAACTTGTAAAAATGAAGGAGACAACAATAACTTGCAAAATGAATGAGACAACAATAACTTGTAAAAAATAAATGAGACAACAATAATCTTACAAAATATACATATCAAAAGTCGTCGGCGTCGGAATCTGCTTCTGCGACTCGTATTTCATTGAGACGTGCTTGAAGACGTGCAATCCTTACTGACTTTTGAGGGCGTTTTCGTGAAGGGCCTGGTTCATCTCTTATTAAGTCTATGGCATCGGCAGGTAATTGATCGAGTCCTGCCCCGTCGGAGACAAGGAAAGAATCCCCCATAGCTTCTTCTTGATATACATCACCCACATCATCTTCTACGTTGCTTTCCACATACGAAACATCCTTACGAGGATATACTTCAGGATTAACTTTAAATACAACCCACCAAGCCTTCAAGCTAGGGTGAGGATAGCTAAGGTAGTACACCTGCTCAACCTGATGTGCAAGCACAATGTTATTGATGTTACCCTGAAGCCGCGAACTATGCTTCACCTCCACCATCCCAAAGTCATCAACACGTGTGCCGTTGTGTGGATCGAACCAATGGCAATCAAAAAACACAACCTTCAGATCTTTGGCACCCCCAAAGGTATACTCAATTATGTTTTGTACAACACCGTAGTAGTCTAATATATCACCGCTAGAATCGGATGACGTTGTGACTACTCCGCTGTTTGAAGTGGCCGCAAGTGGACGGCTAGCTTCTAATTTCGCTGTTCGAAAACGAAACCCATTCACATCATAGCGACTATAGCTCCTTGCCGTCACATCACCATGCGAGAGCTGTCGGAGATCCTCAGGGACGGAGGCATCACGCATACACTATATAGCAATATGCATCACTGTTAGTCTAATATTAGGTTACTACAACAATTCATTTTAAAAAAATGAATAAATAGTCATATTACATGCTGACGGAACCATTGCACGAAGCTTGGGCCACCTTGCAACCCATCACGACGTAGGTTATCCAATTGCTTAGTTGTGGGTTGTCGAGTTGACTTCCAATTTTCTTTGTCAAACTCTCTGCGTCATTTATTCCCGGATTAAAAATGATATATACTGAAATGTTGAAAACATAATTCAGAAAGTCACTTACTCAAAATATTTTTCAACTTCTACCATGTTAGTGAACATGTAAAGCATGGCAAGGTTCCACTCATCATACTCAACATGGTGTGCAGTGTACGACCCAACAGGTTGACCCTTGCATTGAAAAAGCTTAAGTTCGCATAACGGTTCTTCTTCCACGGCACGGTACCGATTCGTAGGGGCATTCACGTTGTGCTTGAGTGCGAAGTACTTTGTTGAGAAGTTTGTGATCTCTTTACTTGCATAAGCCTCTGCGATACACCCCTCTACCCTTGCCTTGTTGCGCACTGTAGCTCTAAGCTTTTTCAACTCCCTTTCCTGACTATACATCCATCTGAACTGCGTAGGACCTCCAACCTTCGCTTCCCAAGGTAGATGCACCAGAAGATGTTGCATCACATTCATAAAACCAGGTGGGAAAGTTTTTTCCAACTTGCATACAAGCAATGGAATTCCCTTCTCTAACTTCTGCATCAACGTCTTTGAGATTTCCTTAGCGCATATCTGCCTGTAGAAGTAACTGAGCTCGGCTAACATCCTCCACAACTCATTATCAAAATAGCCACGAAACATTACCGGAACAAGTCTTTCCATGATGATATGGTAATCCTGACTCTTTAGTGTGAGGACCCCCCCTTCCTATACCGTACTGTACGCCGTCTACTGTAGCGTATAGCACCGTATAGCAACAGGAAGCCTCGACACCGGAGATCTAAATCTAAAAATTCGATCGACGGGATCGAACCCTTAGCTTCGGACCCGGTGCCTGTACGCATCTGATACTGGATCCCTGGATCAGTAGCCCAATATCGCGTACCAACAACACGAGTATCAATGCACGGAAGAATAAACTACGATAATTTACATAACTGGGTGTAAACCTTACACGAGTACATTACAGAATCCAAAAGAAGTAAAGTGACAATGAAACAAAAGAAAGACAACCAACGCGGTGGCCTGACCACCCCACAAAGGCTCGATCGAGGGAGGGACTACGGCCGCAACACTCACGTAAAAGGGGCTCGCCATCATCCGACATCATCATTACCTTCCTCTGTGGAAAAAGGGTTAGCGACAACGGTGAGTACACGTATGTACTCGCAAGACTTTAGTGTATGGAAATATAAATAAATGCAGCTGATTCAACAGGATAAAGCTTCTACAATCGGGTTAATTGCGTAAAGCTGGATTTAAAATAGTTCATCGAAAAGTAATACTTAATTTGAAAGACAGCAGTTTGAATAAAACATATTTACAAGATAATGTAACAATCGAGCTCCACAAATGCCACCATCCATGGTCGCAATCGATACGAATCGACATCCATACATACTCATAATCCCATCGAGAATCATATACACATATCCACAATTCCATCAAGTACCATTCCACCACATACTTTATACCGACTCGAAATAGATTTTCGTTTTCAAAACCAAACCAAATCTCTATACTTGATATGATTAGAGAAGATTGCTCATAACCGTGAGCACGGCTAATCGATTAGAATTATTTGATACTCTGCAGAGTTTGCGCACTTTACCCAAACACAACTCGGACTTGCATCCCTGTCATCCAGGTACACGCGATACACGAGGTATCCGATATACAAGAATGATCTATTCTTTCCCATCGTTGAGGTTATAGCCACACCCAAAGACCGGTGACGACAAATCCACTACTATGGCGATAAGAGGCCAACCACCACTCGAGCGCCACGGAATACTCATCGTGACGACGGCGAATTGTTGGCCGCGGCATTACCCCATAGCAAGGCGTACACCGTTGTATCAACAAACATGAATCGGAGCGATTCCTGCTGCAAAAGTACAAGCGCACCCACGAAGGCGCATACGGCGGGTCGTGAGGACACACACACCGCGCTTGATTGCTCAACACAGGAAAAGGTCCACTCTTCGGCCTACCAATGTGCATGGCTATCCCCTCACACTTCAAGTACTAGAATAGGCTGCCCCATCCCAAAGATTGCGCCGGTTGCACGGTGTTCAATTCAAAAACCATCACAAGTTCGGTCCTTATATTTTTGCCTAGTGACTCAAGCGGGAACTCCACTTAACTCGCCAACCAATCACCACCATGTTTAACTAGCACATATTATACCTCCCGCCAAGTCTAATTACCAACTAGACACTTCACATTTTTACCAATATACCTTTACGATTCACATTTCCAAAACTTTTCCAAAACCAATTACATTTATCATAATTTTGAGCATTTGGTAAGGACTGACTTTGCTCACCTCTATTGCAGTGTCTAAGCGTATGCAATTACTAAATCGCTTATACCCAAGTGACATTTTATTAAATTGTCTAACCCTACTAAGGTTATCAATGATCTCGAGGAATTAAATTGAGGGAAACCACCAAATCAGGGTATATCTACCATTCCCACAAACTAGCAATTTCTTGAATATAAACAATGCATATGGTTTGAGAAATCAAAGTAGACATCGTGAAATATAGGTTTCAAGATGGTCAAAGGAGGTGCTTGCCTTGTTGTTGCACTTCGGTGATGTCCGGATGATGCTCGGGTTGTTCGAGGCTAAGCCCGACTCGCTAGCCTCTAATCGGTCAAAGCAACAAAACGCAGTAAAGAAATACAACTTAGCAAAAGAAAGTTTTAAATGCACCATGAAGTGCATGCAATACACAAGAATGAAGTACAACCAAGAAACCTCAAGAAAGCGACGCACTCGGACAACACAACACGGCCAGACCGAACAGCCTAACCCGGACGGTCCGGGTTTTGCATCCGGACAATCCGGATAGGCGGACACTCCGGACCCGTTTCGTCCGGATACTCCGGACAATCCGGACACTCCGGACCATATGCCCGGATACTCCGGTCCTAGGGCATTTGGTCCAACTCGACGAGGAGACGGAGACCTTACCACTCCCTACAACTTCACCGCGACCCGATCTACGACTTTCGTACACCTAGCGAACCGGAAGGAGCTCCGAGCTAGCCGATTCTACGAGAAAACGTCGCTAACCCGCCAAATCTCTAACTCACACTAACAACTTCTTAAATCGACATTACTACTACCCGATCTACCACTCTAGCATACCACATTCACTAATCCAAATCCCATTTTCAACCCTAGAACCACTACACCCAAAACCCTAGAATCCAAGTTCAACCCTAGCCTCCCAAATCCAAACCTAAGTCCTAATCCCACCATGAACGACTCTAGAACCCAAGAATCCCGCGAATCAAACCCTAAGAGAAAAGCTTACCTCCAAGGAAGATGGAGGAGGAGCAACGCCGGGTGGAGGATGGGGAATGACGGCTTGGGGAGGAGCACACCGAGATGGAGGAGTCACCGGGGAGGGTTACCGGCCGGTGGCTCGCCGGAGAGGAGCTCGGGGTGGTGGAGAGAACACCAAGGAAGTGGGGAAACCAAAGTAGAAGAAGAAAGAATGGAAGGAGCCACGAAATGGGACTTTTATACAAAACCCCACGCCAATACGGACTCTCGGACTCAACCCGAGACTCGGGTTGGGGTCTTCAGTAACACTAACCGGACACTCCGGACATTGGTCCGGACACTCCGGTTGGACCGCCGCCAGCCCAATCCGGACACTCCGGACTTTGTCCGGACATTCCGGTTGGATCCGGATACTCCGGACATCCCGTAACTTTTGAACTTGGGCCATGACGGCTAACGCTTCGGGGTTGATTACTAATTGTCCCAAAGTATTTTGGAAGTTAATAGGGTCACAGGCACTTGCCCAACCTAATTCGAATTTACTTATGAGCGAAATTACTTAAGTTGAAGGGTTCTTTCGATCCCAAGCAAGTATGTTCACTCAAGACACGAAAATACACAAGCACAAAGTGTATTATTGAACAGCGTTTGAGTACAAATGTACAGTGGCTTGAGTATAGAAATACTCGGGATATTACAGTCTACCCCCTTACAAAAATCTCGTCCTCGAGATTGCTAATTCTCTCGAAGAAATTCGGGTATTCTGCTGAATATGGTCTTCACGCTCCCACGTGGCTTCATCTTCGAATGGTTGCTCCATCGACCTTGAGCATCTTGATAACCTGATCGCGAGTGTGACGCCACTGTCTCGAGAATACTGATGGATACTCTCGATACGAAGATCAGCCGCAAATCAAGATGGTCCAATTGGGTAACTTCCGATGGAACCCAAGACTCTTCTTCAATTGGGACACGTGGAACACATCGTGAATGTCCGAAAGATGTGGCGGTAGCTCAAGCCGATAAGCCACAACACCAACCTTCTCAAAAATCCGAACGGACCGATGTATCAGGGGCTAGCTTCCCGCGGACTTGAAATCTGCGAGTACCGCGGAGTGGTGAGACCTTGAGATAAACAAAGTCACCCACCTCAAAACTCAACTCGCGGCGTCGACGATCAGCATAGCTCTTCTGACGAGACTGAGCTTCTCTCAGCCGGTCTCGAATCAAGCTAACTTGCCTTTCAGCCTCTTCAATCATGGCTGGCCCGAAGAATTGCCTCTCACCAACCTCGGACCAAAACAGTGGTGTTCTGCACTTCTTGCCATAAAGAGCCTCGAAAGGCGACATCTGAAGACTGACTTGATGATCGTTGTTGTAGGAGAACTTCAGCAAATGGCAAGCATTTCTCCCACGACTTGTCAGAGCACAAGCACACAAGCCCTTAGCATGTCTTCAAGGATTTGGTTTGCCCTTTCCGTCATCCGTCGCTTTGGGGATGGTAAGGCTGTCTTGAAGGATAGCTTAGTGCCAAGAATGGACTGCAAACTCTCCCAAAATCTGGAGGTGAATCTGCGAACCACGGTCGAGAGATTATGACTTTTGGAACTCCATGGAGCCGAACAATATTCTCGCAAATAGAGTTCCGCTAGCTTGGCTCGAGAATAGGTGGTATGAACTGGAATGAAATGAGCTACCTTGGTCGACGGTCAATGATCACCCAAATAGAGTCGTGACCAGGTGGAGGACCTTGGTAGACCGGTAATGAAATCCATCCCAATCTCTTCCCACTTCCACTCGAGGGATCTGCAATGGCTGAAGTAATCCGGCTGGCCTTTGATGTTCAGCCTTGACACGCTGGCACACATCACAATGCGCCACATGAGCCGCGATCTCCTTCTTCATACCTGGCCACCAGAATTGCCTGCGAAGGTCCTGGTACATCTTGGTGCTGCCAGGATGGACAGAGAGAGGAGTATCATGAGCTTACGACAGGATCAACCCCTTGATCTCAACATTATCGTGACATACACTGCTGCCCATGCAAGATCAGCCCATTGGACTTCACGAGAAAAACACGGAGATGCGCCATTTTCACCAATCAGCGTCTAATCTCAATCACAGCATCATCTTGTAGTTGAGCTGCCTGAATCTGAGACTCTAGAGTGGGTTGTACGGCTAAAGCAGAAACGTAACCATACTCAACCACTTCTAGATTGAGCTTCTGAAACTCTTCAACCAGCTGAGACTGGCCAATGACACCCAAGGCATTCACGGTGTGCAGCTTGCGACTGAGGGCATCTGCAACCACATTCGCCTTGCCAGGATGGTAATGAATACCCAAATCATAGTCTTTGATCAGCTCTAGCCATCGACGCTGTCTCAAATTTAGATCTGGTTGGGAGAAGAAGTACTTCAAGCTCTTGTGGTCGGTATAGATCTCACATCTGTTGCCTATGAGATAATGCCGCCACAGCTTGAGTGCATGAACAACTGCTGCAAGCTCCAAATCATGCGTCGGGTAATTGGCTTCATGAGGCTTTAGCTGTCGAGAAGCATAAGCAACCACTTTGCCCTCCTGCATCAACACACAACCAAGTCCAAGACGGGATGCATCACAATAGACATCGAAGTTCTTGTGAATGTCAGGAAGGACCAACACTGGTGCAGTGGTGAGTCTATTCTTCAGCTCCCAAAACCGACTCACAACCAGGTGACCACTCGAATTTCTTCTCCTTCTTGAGTAGCGTTGTCATTGGCTTAGCAATTTTGGAGAAATTCTCGATAAACCGGCGATAGTATCCGGCAAGACCGAGAAAACTCCGAATCTCAGGGACATTGCGGGGCTGCTCCCAATTGAGTACGTCTTGTACCTTGCGTGGATCAACTGCTACCCCACCTTCTGACAGGACATGCCCCAGAAACTCCACTTGCTTGAGCCAGAACTCGCACTTACTGAACTTGGCATACAACTGATGCTCGCGAAGCTTGCTAAGCACCATATGCAAGTGAAGTGCGTGCTCATCATCATCCTTAGAGTATATGAGGATGTCATCAATGAACACCACCACAAATCTATCAAGGAACTCCATGAAGACTTTGTTCATCAGATTCATGAAGGTGGTGGTGCATTGGTGAGGCCAAACGAAACAACCGTGTACTCATTGCATCAGTAGCGAGTGGTGAATGCGGTCTTCACGATATCCTCCTGACGGATCTTGAGCTGAAAATAGCCGGATCTCAAGTCTATTTTGGAGAAAACTTCGAGCTCCGCCTAATTGGTCAAACAAATCATCGATCCGAGGGAGAGGATACTTGTTCTTGACAGTGACCTCATTCAACGACCATTAATCAACGCACATGCGAAGAGTGCCGTCTTTCTTCTTCACAAACAGAATCGGGCTGCCCAGGAGAAGAATCTGGGACGAATGAACCCTTCTCTAATCGCTCCTTGAGCTGAATCTTCAACTCGATCAGCTCATCGCGGGCATCCTGTCACGGACGCTTAGAAATTGGAGAAGTGCCAGGTAAGAGATCGATGATGAACTCCAAATCACGATCGGGTGGCAAACCTGGCAGCTCATCGTGGAACACATCAGGGTACTCACACACCACCGTACCGATCGTCCCCGAATGTAAAGAGCACCGAGCAAAGGCTGCCTTCTTTGGAGCGAGAAGAAAAGGTAACAAGAATGCCATCGTGGTTGACTAATGAAACGGATCTCCTGGCACAATCAATATGCCCTCGATGCTTGGACAGCCACCCATACCCTAATCACATCAAGACCTGACGTCTCAATGTTGATAAGATCACCCGAAATTCTACCCCATTGATCTCAATTCTAACCCCTGGACTCACAAGCTCGGCGATCAAAAGCGGATCCAGCGAGCGGATCAACAAGTACTTCTCGAGGTACAAAGAACGAGACCTCATCTTTGAACAACAAACCGTGAAGAAATAAAGGAATGCGACGCTCGAGTCAAATAATACTAAGGCGGAGTACGGAATGAGCAGATAACGTACCCAACACCACATCTGAGCCGCTGCCGCCTCCTTCGCGGTGGCTACATTCAGCGGCCATGGCCCGAGTCAAGCCGCACGGAACCGGCGCCCTGACCGCCACTCCCACGCCCACCGATCGACCACGGGACGGGCCAGTGCACCTCGAAGCCGTCACGCCGCCGCTCGCCGACAGCATCAGCGGCGGGCCCTTCCGCCGCAGGAGAAGCAAGTGATATGGCTAAATGGATTCGGGACCCCAATCGCTGTCTTGGGCGGCTAGGTGATCGCACCGAACTCTGGGCAGGCGAGGAGGTAAGCCACAGGACCTCTGAATCAAGCGGCGCCAAGGCTGGAAGCCGATCGAGTGAAGGTGCGAGTCTGGAAGGTCCGCCACGATCGCCGAGCTGCCCACTTGCGCTGCGGCTCTCCATAAGCGCCTTGGCGCCATCCTCAATGCTAATGGCCTTGCCCACCAAGACCTGCAGGCTAGGAATGTCATGACCGGCGAGCCGAAACGGATCTCCTCGGTGAGGTGCTCCTTGAACAATGTCACTCTCCTAGCCTCGGTGGTCACCTCATCGACAACATAGCGTGACAAATGGTTGAAGCGGTGGAGGTAGTCCATCAACGCCATAGACCCTGGCGAAGGTCGTAGAACTCCCGCTTCTTGATCTCGATCAAGCCCATTTGGAACATGGAAGGAGCGAAGGCGCCTTGAACTCTGCCCATGTGGTGACGATCTGCAGGCGAACGACCACTAGGCTGCTCCACCACGGCTGCCGGTCCCTGGAGGTAGTAGGCGGTGTCTTGAACCTTCTCCGCATCGGTGCAACCGACTAACTCCAACTTCCCCTCCATGTCGCTAAGCCAATCCTCCGCCTCCATCGGATCTGTAGCTGAAGAAAAGCTCGGCGGTCGAGTTCGGCTGGAACTCCGACAACCGAGGCTAACTTCTTCTTCTTGTATTCTTGCCCACTGGACAGCTGGACCATCAGCTCCATGAGCCGAGTCTGCCGCAACATGAGTGCAGCCATATCGGGAGCGAGGAGGAGGTGGAGGAGCTCCTCACTGGGCATGTAGCCGAGATCAACCCACCGACACACCAAAGGGACCCGCGATCGTTGGGCCCCGCTCCCATCAGATCGCCACGCTCTCCAGCATCATCACCGCCTGGAAGCGCACGAATCGTTTCTCCTTCGGGAGGCATCTGAAATGCACAGTTGAGTCAACTAATCGTGCAAATCAAGTGCGTAATGATTGATCCCAAAGGATGCACTCATGAACACAAACACACTACAAGCATTCATTCAAAGAAGCATAAGAACCAATTCAAAAACCAACTCAGGGAAACGACAAATAATCCCTAATTACAACCACAAACATCTATCCTTAACCCATTCTTAGCTAAAACCGCATTCCTCTTAATCCTTTTGAACAAGATAGAAGAAGGAAACAAATTTTTGAAATTTGGATTAAGATCAGATTCATTTTGAAGAGTAGATAAGCGAAAAGCTATAGAATGGACAAGAATAGCATTCTACACTTTGAAAATAGAGTTTTGTACTTCAAAATAAATTTTGAGAAGAAAAATCTGTCCCTAAGTCTAACGTCCAGGCTAACTAAGTCCTCCTGCAGTCAATGGCTCTGATACCAACGCTGTGAGGACCCCCCCTTCCTATACCTGCATCAGACGCCTCATCAGAAGCGTATAGCACCGTATAGCAACAGGAAGCCTCGACACCGGAGATCTAAATCTAAAAATTCGATCGACGGGATCGAACCCTTAGCTTCGGACCCGGTGCCTGTACGCATCTGATACTGGATCCCTGGATCAGTAGCCCAATATCGCGTACCAACAACACGAGTATCAATGCACGGAAGAATAAACTACGATAATTTACATAACTGGGTGTAAACCTTACACGAGTACATTACAGAATCCAAAAGAAGTAAAGTGACAGCGGAAACAAAAGAAAGACAACCAGCACCGGCCCGACCACCCCACGTGCTACCGATCGAGGGAGGGACTACGGCCGCAACACTCACGTAAAAGGGGCTCGCCATCATCCGACATCATCATTACCTTCCTCTGTGGAAAAGGGTTAGCAAAGAACGGTGAGTACACGTATGTACTCGCAAGACTTTAGTGTATGGAAATATAAATAAATGCAGGCTGATTCAACAGGATAAAGCTTCTACAAGTTAATTGCGTAAAATTTGGATTTAAAATAGTTCATCGAAAAGTAATACTTAATTTGAAAGACAGTAGCTTGAATAAAACATATTTACGATAATGTAATAATCGAGCTCCACAAATGCCACCATCCATGGTCGCGAATCGGGATACGAATCGACATCCATACATACTCATAATCCCATCGAGAATCATATACACATATCCACAATTCCATCAAGTACCATTCCACCACATACTTTATACCGACTCGAAATAGATTTTCGTTTTCAAAACCAAACCAAATCTCTATACTTGATATGATTAGAGAAGATTGCTCATAACCGTGAGCACGGCTAATCGATTAGAATTATTTGATACTCTGCAGAGTTTGCGCACTTTACCCAAACACAACTCGGACTTGCATCCCTGTCATCCAGGGTACACGCGATACACGAGGTATCCGATATACAAGAATGATCTATTCTTTCCCATCGTTGAGGTTATAGCCACACCCCAGACCGGTGACGACAAATCCACTACTATGGCGATAAGAGGCCAACCACCACTCGAGCGCCACGGAATACTCATCGTGACGACGGCGAATTGTTGGCCGCGGCATTACCCCATAGCAAGGCGTACACCGTTGTATCAACAAACATGAATCGGAGCGATTCCTCGCTGCAAAAGTACAAGCGCACCCACGAAGGCGCATACGGCGGGTCGTGAGGACACACACACCGCGCTTGATCGCTCAACACAGGAAAAGGTCCACTCTTCGCCTACCAACAGGCATGGCTATCCCCTCACACTTCAAGTACTAGAATAGGCTGCCCCATCCCAGCATTGCGCGTTGCACGGTGTTCAATTCAAAAACCGTCACAAGTTCGGTCCTTATATTTTTGCCTAGTGACTCAAGCGGGGAACTCCACTTAACTCGCCAACCAATCACCACCATGTTTAACTAGCACATATTATACCTCCCGCCAAGTCTAATTACCAACTAGACACTTCACATTTTTACCAATATACCTTTACGATTCACATTTCCAAAACTTTTCCAAAACCAATTACATTTATCATAATTTTGAGCATTTGGTAAGGACTGACTTTGCTCACCTCTATTGCAGTGTCTAAGCGTATGCAATTACTAAATCGTTTATACCCAAGTGACATTTTATTAAATTGTCTAACCCTACTAAGGTTATCAATGATCTCAGGGAATTAAATTGAGGGAAACCACCAAATCAGGGTATATCTACCATTCCCACAAACTAGCAATTTACTGAATATAAACAATGCATATGGTTTGAGAAATCAAAGTAGACATCGTGAAATATAGGTTTCAAGATGGTCAAAGGAGGTGCTTGCCTTGTTGTTGCACTTCGGTGATGTCCGGGATGATGCTCGGGTTGTTCGAGGCTAAGCCCGACTCGCTAGCCTCTAATCGGTCAAAGCAACAAAAACGACAGAAAGAAATACAACTTAGCAAAAGAAAGTTTTAAATGCACCATGAAGTGCATGCAATACACAAGAATGAAGTACAACCAAGAAACCCTGAAGAAACGACGCACTCGGACAACACAACACGACCGGACAGACAGCCTAACCGGACGGTCGGGTTTTGCATCCGGACAGTCCGGATAGGCCGGACACTCCGGACCGTTTCGTCCGGATACTCCGGACAATCCGGACACTCCGGACCATATGCCCGGATACTCCGGTCCTAGGGCATTTGGTCCAACTCGACGAGGAGACGGAGACCTTACCACTCCCTACAACTTCACCGCGACCCGATCTACGACTTTCGTACACCTAGCGAACCGGAAGGAGCTCCGAGCTAGCCGATTCTACGAGAAAACGTCGCTAACCCGCCAAATCTCTAACTCACACTAACAACTTCTTAAATCGACATTACTACTACCCGATCTACCACTCTAGCATACCACATTCACTAATCCAAATCCCATTTTCAACCCTAGAACCACTACACCCAAAACCCTAGAATCCAAGTTCAACCCTAGCCTCCCAAATCCAAACCTAAGTCCTAATCCCACCATGAACGACTCTAGAACCCAAGAATCCCGCGAATCAAACCCTAAGAGAAAAGCTTACCTCCAAGGAAGATGGAGGAGGAGCAACGCCGGGTGGAGGATGGGGAATGACGGCTTGGGGAGGAGCACACCGAGATGGAGGAGTCACCGGGAGGGTTACCGGCCGGTGGCTCGCGGAGAGGAGCTTCGGGGTGGTGGAGAGAACACCAAGGAAGTGGGGAAACCAAAGTAGAAGAAGAAAGAATGGAAGGAGCCACGAAATGGGACTTTTATACAAAACCCCACGCCAATACGGACTCTCGGACTCAACCCGAGACTCGGGTTGGGGTCTTCGGTAACACTAACCCGGACACTCCGGACATTGGTCCGGACACTCCGGGTTGGACCGCTCGGCCAGCCCAATCCGGACACTCCGGACTTTGTCCGGACATTCCGGGTTGGATCCGGATACTCCGGACATCCCAGAACTTTTGAACTTGGGCCATGACGGCTAACGCTTCCAGGGTTGATTACTAATTGTCCCAAAGTATTTTGGAAGTTAATAGGGTCACAGGCACTTGCCCAACCTAATTCGAATTTACTTATGAGCGAAATTACTTAAGTTGAAGGGTTCTTTCTGATCCCAAGCAAGTATGTTCACTCAAGACACGAAAATACACAAGCACAGTGTATTATTGAACAGCGTTTGAGTACAAATGTACAGTGGCTTGAGTATAGAAATACTCGGGATATTACATTTAGCCCATTCAGCTTACCGGTGCTGACATTCACAGCCCGTTTTATGTTAGATGCATAGCGATCCGGAAACTTTAGAGTTTTCAACCACCTCAAAATCTGTTTACGGTCTTCTGGCTTCACACAGTATGGAGCTCGTGGCCGGCTCTCATTTCCATTTAAACCAACTTTAACCTCGAGCCACGGCCTAGCACAATGATCACCCATGTCTTTCCTAGCACTCACGTTATCCTTTGTTTTGTCGGTTACATCAAACACCATGCTTATGATGCTTTCTGCCACATTGCGTTCTTGGTGCATCAAATCTATGTTATGCGGCAGAATCAAAGCTTTCGCGTAAGGCAGCTCCCAAAGAAAAGAAACATGAGTCCAGTTGTGCTCCTTTCCATAGCCAGTGAAACCCACTTCCGTAGATCGTTCAAGGCGACTATGCCATTCAGCTATCTCTTCTCCTGTGAGTCGCTTCGGCGGCCCTTTTTTAACTTTCTTTCCTTTTCGAAATGATTTAACGTCGTTCCTGAAATGGTGCCTCGCCGGAAGCCACCGTCGATGGCAATCGAAGAATGTGAACTTCTTACCGTGCGTGAGCCTGAATGCATCAGAGTCAGCCATACAAATTGGACAACACAGGCGACCATGAACACACCAGCCGGCCCAAATGCCATATGCCAACAAATCATGGACTGACCACAGGTATGCGGCTCGTAAGGTAAATTCTCTACCAGCAACGCTGTCGTATGCCTTTTCCCCTCGCCACAACTTTTTCAGCTCGTCAATTAAGGGCCGCATGAACACATTGAGATCCTTCCCTGGATGCTTAGGACCTGGAATGACAAGAGCAAGGAATATGAACCCCTCTTTCAAACAAATCTCAGGTGGAAGATTGTATGGCATGATGAAGACCGGCCAACAAGAGTAGGGGCTAGCGCTTGTGCTGAAAGGTGTGAAACCGTCCGTGGACAAACCAAGACGAACACTCCTAGGGTCGCTTGCAAATGCAGGATCGAATCGGTCCAATGCCTGCCATGCCTCGCCATCAGACGGATGCACCATCATATCCGGGTCTTGGTCCTCACGTTTACCTTCTTTGTGCCACCGCATATGTTTCGCTGTTTGTTTTGACATGTACAGCCGTTTAAGCCTATCCGTGATCGACATGTACCGAAGCTGTTTAGTCGCGACCTTTGTAGTCACTGATACCCCTTCCTCATCTACCACCTCAACGAATCTACACTTACCACAATGCATACAATGAGTATCCTTGTCATGATCCTTCCAGAACAGCATGCAATTATTCTCACACACATCAATCTTCTGGTAATTCATCCCGAGGCCGGCCATCAACTTTTTCGATTGGTACAAATCCTTTGGCATCTTGTGGTTAGGTGGAAGGACATCATTCATAAATTCAAGCAAAGCGTTGAAGCATTTGTTCGAAAAGTTGAACTTCGACTTCATCGACATAAGCCGTGTAACCGCCTGCAGGACGGTCACATTGGTCACGTCATGCAGCTTCTCATCCGAGGCGTCAAGGAGCCTATAGAATTCCTTAACCTCCTCCGGCTGTGATGCCTCCCCCGAGTTAAATTCAATCCCCCTGCCAAGATCATCCAGCATCTCTTCCATCCGATCGTGATCCTCCCCATGGTCCGACTCAATGGCCTGCCCTGCGACCTCTCCATGATGGTGCCACACGAAATAGTTAGGCATGAACCCATTTTTACAAATGTGATACTGCACTATATCCTTGCTGTAGTAGCTGTTATTCTTGCAGAGGGTACACGGGCAATACACATATTCAGCTCCTCCAGCGAATGCTTGCTTCAAGAAAGCATCCGTGATCTGCCCCCATTCCCTTGAGTGCCCCCCATCACTCCTCCATCCGTCATACATCGCCCTTCGATCGTCACCCATTCTCAAACCTAAACAAATGAAAGCGATGTCAACGCATTTAACCGTGGCTTAGGTGACAAAGACAACAGGGTTATGTGGCCGAAATCACGTTGGATCACTCGCACGTCACAGGCCCCATGCAACAACCTACATTCTAGTAAATAGGACATCCACTTAGCTAAAAGACTTATTACCTCTACTAAAAGACTGAAACCAACCTTTTAACTCTTTAAAACCGGCTTAAAACTAAGTCACCGAAATGTACAAAATTTCGACATGACCTCTCTAGTAAATAGGACATCCACTCAGCAGACAAAAAAAAACATTTGCAGTGATAATATATATATCAATCTCTCAAACCAGAAGGAGACATTCTAGCAGACCCTTAATGCAAACACAAGTGATAAGTAACTAATCAATAACAAGAAATAATACTTGTCTAGAAATAATAGTAAATAATACTTGTCTAGAAATAACAGTTGTATATATATTAATTCAAGGCCAAAGTTACTTCTACAATCATTTAGCTCATCAATTGACCAAATTGCATCATCAAGCAAAATGTAAAGGCAGCAATAGTGTGAGAGCAATCTGGAGAAATACAAACAAAGAACAAGTACTCACAACTTGTTTAGAAGACGGAGCAAAGCATAGATAGACAACTGCTATCTCAGAAAGCCTGCACCAAATGCTCTAGTGACCTTCAACTGTCCTTTCACCTCATTAGATACAGCTTGAGGGTCATCAGAATGTTCTCCCCTAATCTTCAAGACTTCCTGCAGAGCACAATCATCAAATGAACTGTGTGACTGAGGATAATTGAACTCACAACATACCGATATCTGAATCAGAAATATATATGACCCACAAAATGAGCATTCGAATAAGAACAATAGGAGTACAATCATTAAACCTCCTTGGTGATATCTTGTAATACTTTACACTTCAAGATAGGTTTATATGCACCTGAATACTGCAAGTACAAGGTACAACATGCGAGCAACCTCTCATAGGGAACATAATGGTACATCAGTTTAATTACACTTGCAATGACGAAAAAAAATGGTGACTTGATTCTTAATACCGTCATAATCCCCAATTAACTACAGAATTACCGTCAATCAAATCAATTGTTCCACTTAAATCTTGTTCTACTTTCTCAAACACTAACAGCAGCATCAACATAGCAAATAGATAGATCTTTGGTATCACACCGTACTTGGAAAAATTAAAGATCTAGAAGCAAAGATTTGTTAGTTCTTGACTTATTTTGATCTAAACTTCACTAAATTCGATTAGTCTACTTAGCTAAGAGGAGAAAGCTCACTCCTTTCTGTTATCAATCAAGTAGCCACCTAAAGCGTGAAACCATATTGATCCATGTACATGTAAACCATGAGGTAGCATAACACAACAGCATTCATAATCAAGCATACACACATCGTAGTTCATAGTTAGGACTAATTATCAATCATCACACATGAACTAAGTAGCATATTGATACATCTAAACTAAAGCATAAGTACTACCATGTCATGTCCTAAGGAATTTTTCATGAAACAGCAAATGCACAAGAATTCCACATTAACATTTCACAACCAACTAGCAAAGGATGCATGCCCATACATCAATACCCCTAAACACCATGACCACAACCCGTTCCGGCAATTCATCGAACACCTTGGCTACATGAATTCATCCCTTCATCCACAAGCTAGGATCTCACCACCACTTACCACAAGAGGGGAGAGGCAAGAGGGGGAGGTCGCCGGTCGGAGGAGCAGCAGTAGGGACGGTCGTCGGCCTGAGGAGCAGCAGGGACGGTCGCCGGCCTGAGGAGGAGCAGCAGGGACGGTCGCCGGCTTGCGGGAGGAAGGAGTGCTGCCGGCCCCGGCTAGGGCTACAAGCGCCGATCGGCTGCAGGCGCCGCCAGGAGTGACGGTCCGAGCCAAGGAGCCGAGGGTGGCTTCAACCCAACCGGGGAGACGCCACTGGGCGACGACCGGCGATTAGGGGCGGCCGACGATCGAGGAAGCAGAGGCGCGAGGGTGGTCGGTCTTGCTGATGGTGGCGACGACTGGGGCGCGCCGGTGGCGACGGGACGGCGGGCGGCGCGCGCAGCGGCGTCGGCGGCGCCGCGCGGCGCGGCGGGTCGGCGGCGGCGCGGCGTCTTGAACGCTGAGTGAATGAGGTAGGCGCGCGGGTGGGCCGGGTGAGAGGCTAGCGAAGAGAGAGGGATCGAGAGAGGGAGACGCGCGACTAGGTTAAGAGGCCTAAATTCGTGGGCCAGGCCGACGAATTTAAAATGTAAATTCGTGCGTTTTTTTTGGGCCGACGAATTTAAAATATAAATTCGTGGGTTTTTTTTGGGCCCACGAATTTAATTAAATACGTGGGCTTTTTTTAAAACCGACGAATTAAAATACATAAATTCATGGGGTTTTTTTGGCCCACGAATTTAAAAAAACCCACGAATTTTTCCCTGTTTCTTGTAGTGAAAATACTAAGTATTTGCGAATGAAATACTCTACATTTAGAAATTTTGGTAGCATTTCGTTTGATTTTTGGATTCTAACACTTCAATTTGGCAACAATTAACATATATTGTGATCATAAATGATAAACATGAAATAAAATTGACATGGATGATGCCGTTGTGTCCATCCCATTGCATGACAATTGGCAATTCACAAAACACCTTTGAAATCCCGTTACATTACAACAATGAAATCACGCCATACATTCCATCCATCGTATTTCACCCATCATAATTGTTTCAAACATAATAAACGAGAAAAATATCTGTCGAAGCATGGATGACACCGCAACCCCCCCGAACCACCTGCAAGTGGCATAATTAAAGGAGTATGATTGTATGAACATGTATTACATGAAAATGTGTTACATGAGTAAAATGATATTATGGACAATTATGCATTGACATTACCTACAAGTAGTAGTACGTGTATGGTGCAACCTCCACCTCCGCGTCATCGATAATGATCTCGCCATACTTCCTCTCGTGTGCTTGCTTGTACTCCTCCCTGTTCACATCCCCACGGCAACCAGGTGGACTTCTAGTATTCATAATGCGCCGCCCAGCCCAAAGGTTTCTCCGACTGGTATAGGTATGTGACATGCATATATTGTGTATACAGATCGACTATTTATTTATGAAATATTACTATATACTAACTTTTATCGAGCTTACTCGAGCCTAACTTAAACTTCAGTTTTATTATTAAAAAATAGTACATATCAAATTGTTTATTATTACTGAGCTTACTCGAATCAAGCTCGAATCTATTCGAGTTTGGATCGAACTGAACTTGAACCTGAATTCAAACTCAAACTTTAATTTAATTGTGCTAAAGATTTTATCGAGCTCGAGTTTAGGAGAACAGCTCACTCGAGTCGAACCCTTTTTCAGCTGCTCTACATTCTCGAGACCTAGTGTAATGTGTGCATATTCACGTCAGATCAACAGGAAGCCACACACGTGAACCATTCGACTTGTCCAACATTTGGGCAGGCCAACGAGAAATGAGACGCTGTTAAGTCGGCGTCAATACATGTTACGTGAATTCTTAAATTGTAGTTCTGCGCAAAACGTTATGGGTATTACTAATTTAATATTACCTTATTAATTCTTTAGTAAAGATACATTGAGGTGTTGCTACATGACGGTCTCCCTTTCACTCTCATTCTTTTTCTTTTCGCATCCCTTTCTTCTCTTCTAATATAAAAAATTTTGATTCGAAATTTTTAGATGAATTCAATCGGAACCTATAGATTCAAAAACTTTTGGTTTGAAAATTTTTGGCTCAAAAACTTTCGACTGAAAAAGCTTTTGGTATGAAACTTTCGATTCAACTACTTTCAAAAATAGTTAAAAAAATACTTTCTATACAAAAACTTAGGGCAAATTTTGAAAAAAAAAAAAACTTTAAAGGATGAAAAAAAACTTTAAAGGAAAGAGAAGTAGAGTTGGAAAGAAGATGCCACCTTAGAACATTTCCAACAGTTTTCTATAATTTGACTCCCAATAACTTTAGATTGGGAGCTTTCTAAAGTTTTTGAGCCTTAAAAAAAAAACCATTCTCCAACAGTTCCTATTTTTTCCCCCAAAAATATTTTGACTTGGTTCCAATGGTCCCGGTTTTGCAGATACCACGACAAGGGTGTTCTCACTAAAGATTTGGTAAGTACACCTCTAAATTACCGAAACTTTACATCCGTATCTGCAGCGGCATAAGCCTTACTGTTTGGGTACTGTAGCATAACGCATGCTATACACGCGACAGCTTCTGTAGCGCTTCCTCGGGACTATAGCGCTCCAATTCTGCGGCACAATAGCACCTATCCCATGGTATTGTAGAGGCTGTTCCTTGGCACTAAAGCATCTAGTCTTTTGTGAAATTTCTTCGACACCTTCTGATGCATCCCTCCCGGGTGCGCACCGTGCCCTTCGCGGCCCAGCCGTATGGCGCATGTGCCTCGCCCGGCGAGCGGACTGCCCAACTGACCCAGGGGTGTGGCCTTGGACCACGAGAGAAATACACAACTTGGCTGCCATAGCCAGGCCATAAGAGTCCCATGTGCCCCCCAAAAGACTAGCCTGATGGGGGGAGGGTTGCTCTTCCTTTTAAGGTGGTATTCTCTCCCCTCCACAAGCAAGGTGGTACTATCATTCTCACCCTCTTGTTTCGGAACCTGACTCTGATACCACTTGATAGAAACAACGGTCCCGATCTTTCAATGAGAAGGATAAATCTCGATTTTTGTGGAGTTAACGTTAGCGGCCCAACTACAACCATCCAAGACGTTGCGCCTTAGCGACCGATACACCAACTCCAGAGGGTTATTGATCTCGTCGGTGCGCAATCAACCTGACCACGAGGGTCTGGGTTCCTGCAAGCAATCAAAGAACGAGCAAGAACAAGATAACAAGCAATCTGAAATTGCGAATATGAATATTTAATTTCCAACTGAAATTTGTAGTCTTGTTTACACATGCGCAGACGGTCTAATCGACACGTGCTTGCACGGACAGTAGCATAGAAGCTAAACTGATTTACTAAACAAAACCCAAGTCCTTTAGGTGGCCAATTGCCTCTATTATATAGTGGAGGGATGTAGCCAAAAACTACACACTAAGCAAGGTGGTACTAAACATGTAGCCATGCAACTTGGGCCTTTGTGGGCCGGTGGAGGGAGGAAGTGGTGCCACACTTCATGGGCCGGCCTGAGAAGGAGTGGTGCCATGATGGGCCTTAGTGCCTCCTTGGCCCATCATGGTTGGTGCCTCCTTCTTTCAACATATTATGGCCCGTGGGCTTTGGCTCCTTCTTGGCCCATCATGGTTGGGCCTCCTTTCAACATGTTCTGGCCCGTGGGCCTTAGCCTTTGGCCCATCATGGTTGGGCCTCCTTTCAACATGTTCTGGCCCGTGGGCCTTGGCGCCTCCTTGGCCCATCATGGTTGGGCCTCCTTTCAACATGTTTTGGCCCGTGGGCCTTGGCGCCTCCTTGGCCCATCTTGGTTGGCACCTCCTTGCTTCAACATATTCTGGCCCGTGGGCCTTGGTGCCCCCTTGGTTCCTAAGGACAATAAAATCATTACAAGGATTAAATAGTATTTCATCCATTAAATTATTTGTATGCAACCAGAGGAACGCATTCACCTGGTAATTGATTTGACGTGCACGAGCTCGAGTAATTGGTCCTTGTATTACATCATTGGTTTCAATTGGATGTGTAAGCGTGGCCGTATCCATGGTAGTGATGTCCTCATCATCCTCCCCTTCTTACATTTGAGTCGTCCTCGACTCAAGCTCATCATTTTCTCCCAAGTATAGCTTTAAATCCGGCCATGGTGGGGGTCGATAAAACAATGCAGACGAAGTAGAGCATGCCATAAAGTGTCGCCATCTTAATGGTCCTGGCCAAGGTGGGGGTCGATGAAGCCATGTAGTTGATATAATTGCAGCAACACTTGGTGATGACCATATGTATGTATTGTTAGTTTCGTCCATGATGAGCATGGTCTCATCACCTTCATACTTAACAACAAAACAACTGCTGTTATATAACATACAATTCTCATATGTAACATCCCCATTTTTGGCTCTCTTGTAAAAAGTTAATTTAAATTAATTAATTTAAAGATTAGATTTTCTTTGGTATTTTAATTATTCTGGCACCCTTTCTCATCCGAAAACGGATTTGATTCTGTATCCATTCGATAAATCTCTATTCTATTCCAATTCCAAATTCTAAATCATTGCCCTCAGCTAAATTTAAAATTGGAATTTATTTTCCGGTTCAAAATCCAATTTCAGACCTTATCTGAAATTCCATCCAAATTACAAACTTCTTCAAAAATCCTGAAACCTATTGCAATGGGTTCCAAATACTCTATAATATTTTGGGAATCTTTCCAAGATTTATATGTAGTCCCTTTGCTATTTTATCTTTTGCGCTGTTCCTCAAAACCCAGTTCAAATTCAAATAATTTGTCTTGGTGTCATTCAAAATTCTAAAGTTCATCTAAAAATCTTGAAACCAATTTCATTTGGTTCAAATAATTCATAGTATTTTCGAGAATTTTTCTAGGATTTTTAGAGTCATTTTGCTATTTTATCTCTTGCGCTTTTGTCTCATCACTATTTAAAATCAAGAAAATTGGATTGCCACCTGTCATTGCACTGTAGCATCATCCCTTTACCTCCAGCCATTACAGAGAACATCCCCCCCCCCCACCCACTCCATTGATTCTCCATTGGAAGCTCCAAATCCCTTCCGATTCATGCACCAGAAATTCCGAAAAAATAATATTCGCAATCCTCGTTGCATTTGTAATTTTCCAAAGTAAATCCCCAATTAAATCCCGCATTAATTGCTCTTAAATCACGTAAGAACATTTTTCCGTTTCTTCCATGAATGCACCCACTCCGGTCCTCCTCTTGTCCTATAAAAAGGGGGCTCGGGTGCCTCTCTTCGTCGCCAATTCATCCCTCTACTCCTCTTGAGCTCTCTCGTCCTCGTTTCGTCGAATTTTGCAAAGGTTTGAAATTGTTATTTCCGATTATTTCTTTTTTTCCCGGCCACCACCGCCACCCGGCCGCCCCTTCCCCGTTGCCACCGGCGCTAGTGAGCCCCCCCCCCAATGCGTCGCCAACCGACCAGCCAACCTGCCTCCTGGCCCCTCCCTCTTCATGCCATGGAGCTTCTGTTATTCGTAAAAAAAATAAGAACGAAGCACTGTAGCATCGATGCTACAGTGCAATTTTACCTTTTTCTGATTTTTCTTTCCAATCCAACTTCGAAACTCTCGTTCTCTTTCGTCGTAACTCCGAATCGAGTGATTCAAATGCCTAAATTCATATAAATTCAAGACCTTTCTCCCAATACTAATTCTATAATTTTTAGATTTTATTTTATTTTTGGTTATTTATTTGTGTCTCGTTTTGCGCGTAGCCGAAGAATCCGTCAAAGCCGCCGATGCCGTCGCTGAGCATCAAGCCCTCGACACCTTCACTCCTGGTGAAGGCAAGTCTCTTTGACGCACGTTGATCCTATGAATTAAAATGCTTTACAAATGTTTTATAACATGCATGGCTATTTATTTAAATCTAATGTTGAATATAGGATGGTAGTTATTCCGAATTTATTGTTACCTCCTTGATATTGATGTCCATGTACATTTGTAACCCTAGGATACCGAGATATATCATGTTTATATTATATCGTGGTATATGTTGTTTAGTGTGTTAGACGTGCTTAGTTGCAAAACTAGTCAAAATACCTAAGGGTGGGATTCTTTGAAACTATGATTTAAATATGTTTTAGAGAACTGTAGCAATGTATTTGCTGTTGTAATTTGCAAAATAAAAACAAAATAAAAATGGTTTAGACTTGGGCGAAATGGTACGTCGGGCGGGTACAGATGGAGCACTAGTCCTTGTTTGTGCAAATACTGCCCCAAGTCAATTAAAGACCCATGCTTATGATTGCCCATTCTAAGCACAACCGTACAACCACATGTCTAAATAGGTACGACCTGGCTAAATAATTTGTAATAATCTAACTTAAACTCACCGAATGGTGGAATGTGGGTACGAATGGAGGCAGGTTGTTTTTCCCACACAGCACAAGAGGGGGCTTCTGTATTGGGTGGATGGAACCCTAACAGTGGTGAAACCTTAGCGGGCGGAGTCGGGTTGGATTATTGCATTGTAAAGGCTTACTTTGTCGCACGCCAAAGGAAGCGTGTAATGGCCGACATCAAAAGTAAAATAACTCTTGTGGGTAAAGCTGTACACATCTGCAGAGTGTAAAACTATTCGAATAGCCGTGCCTACGGTCAAGGGCAAGCAAAGAATGCTTTCATATTGGTAGACCTGGTTTTTGGTTTTAAAAACTGGTGTTTTAGGATCCGGGAGTTAGGGATGGCAGTTTTACCCACGGGTACCCGACCCGATAAATGTGGGCACGGGTATCATTTTAGACCCACGAGTTTTCGGGTTTGGGTACCCGATAAGGTTATAGGATGGACATGGGTACCAATTTGTAATCCTATGACATGTGGGCCCCACTTAAAATATATATTAAAAAAATAAAATATTACTTCTCCAATCCCCCTACTTGGGTTCGGGTTCGGGTACCCATTGGGAGACACATGATGGACCAATTTCTAGAGATCAGGGTTTGGGTTCGGGTTTCGGGTACCCCTCGGGTACCGGGTACCCATCGGGTTCGGGTGTGGGTACACATCCATGCCCGTTTTGGGTTTCGGGTTTGGGTGGGTACCATGATTTTGGTTTTCGGGTTCAGGTGGGCGGCAGTCATACCCGGAGGTACCCGCCCGATTGCCATCCCTACCGGAAGTGGTTGGAACTCTCGGATGTGCTTCTGGCAGTCAGAACCAGTCATGTGGATGGAACCTGTTTTGAGTAATGATGGATGGAGTCATTTGTTGGTTAATCTTGATCTTTTAAAATGTGCGGTTAGAACTTGTATACTAGCGTTGGTGGTTAGAACCTTTACTAGAGTTATAAATAATTTCTACTGATCAAATAATTGTTAAAACATGCTTTGTGAAAGCTAATACTAAGTATGGTTTGTTAAAACTTGGTTTTCTGCAAAAGAACCCTAATAAGACATCCTTGGAAAGCCCTGCATGATGCATATTTACCAGACTTGCTGAGTACGTTTATACTCACGTGCTACACTCAACTTCAAGATGCTGAAGAAGATGGTGAGTTCTACGCAGATGAGTTTGTTGAAGGCATCCACGAAGACTAGGCATGCGATCCCCAGTTGTCTGCCTGTGGAGTTTATTGGCTTTACCTTTTTGTTTTTGTTTTCGCTGTTGTAAGACTGAAGGTCTTTTGACCTGCTATTGTAATAAGTGGCCTTTTGGCTGGTACTCTTTATTTATCTTATTATTCCATCCAGTTCGGTTATGATTCATCACTGTGAACTGTGTGTGCTACCGTTGATCTGGCACTAGCACAGAAATACATAGGAGAGTCTGGAAAGCAGTTCTGGGGGCCCACATCATGTAAGAAAGAAAAATAATGAATACAAAAATTCATTTGTTGTTGTATAGCTTTTTTTTCTAGTGCTACTTAACGAGAAATTAAGCAACCAAAGAGAAGGAAAGACATATACTTGTAGTACCTCCCGCTATACATGGGCATGGGACACATGCATGCCCCATCGAAATTTTCACTGTACTAAACCCCTTCAAATTTTTTCACGAAAATAACCTTCATACACTACTTTTTTCATCAAGATGTACACGACATAGCCCCTTGAAGAGAAACAAAGAAAATACTATAGTCTTATCTCAAATTCATCTTCATCTATCAAATAATATTTTGCATGAAGTTTTGAAGGAGAAGGCGGTTACTGCATTATGGTTGAAGTTGAAGCTGATTTGCATGACCAAAAATCTTATCAATAAGATCTCTACTATATAAAGTGAGAGTTTCTTCCCACGTCACATTAATTGCCCTGCCTAATTGTCCTACTTAATTGCCCTGCTTAATTGCCCTACGCAAGAAACGAAGCGTTGCTTTAATTAGTCAGCTTTTGCAAGAAACGAAGCGTTAAAGATAGATGTTTGATCTTATAAAATAGTATTTTTATTTTTATTTTTTAATCTTTATTTTTCGTTATCAATTTTGTTTTTCGTAGTAACGCACGGGCATATAACTAGTATATTTGAAGTAGAAGCTTTATTCACACAAGATAGTGGAAGGCATGTCATTATTCAACCACCTGCCAGCGTTCAAAGAAGTAGTCTCGGATCTTGAGTTGATAGAGGTAAAATACGATGATGAAGATTTGAGTCTTATTTTTTTATGCTCACTGCCTTGTTCATACTCTACGTTCAAATATACTATTCTATATAGCCGAGATACTGTTACACTTAATGAAGTCTATGAATCATTATATGTGAACGAAAAGATAAAACTCATGGTTCCAAACGAAAGTTCAAGTTCACATGTAAAAAACCTAATTGTCTATGGTACACAATAAGAGAGGAGTTCAAACATTGAAACAAGAGACAAAAGCTCGAATAGAAATTACAAAGAATGATCAAAATCTAGAGAAAGGTACAGGTCATGTAAGTATTGAAAGAATGATCAAAATCCAGAGAAAGGTACAGGTCATGCAAGTATAGCAAGAAAGATGGATATATATATGAGTGTTGGTGGTCAAAGAAAAAGGAAAAAAATAACAATTCCAAGAAGGATCAACAAGATGATGAAGCCAAAATCACTATTGTTAGCAAAGAAGATTTTGATGGTGATGTTCTTGTTGCCTTTGCTAGTGATTTCAAAACTGGTGATAAGTGGAATCTTGATTTAGCATGTATATTCCATATGAGTCCGAATTGTGAGTAGTTTGTTAATTATGAATCTACGCCAAGTGAATTAGTGTTGATGGTGATAATTCACCATGCAAGATTGCATGCATCAATTCTATCTAGATCAAGATGTTTGATGGTACTATAAAAAATTTGTCGGATGTTCAACCCAATCCAAGTTTGAAGAGAAGTCTTATCTCGTTGAGTAGTCTTGATGTTAAAGGGTGTATGTATTCTGGTGGAGGTGCAGTTATGAAGTTCTCTTGTTGTGAAGAAGGGTGATATGAAGGTTGCAAACCGATATCATCTGCGATGCACTATAATTTTAGGCATACTATTGCACAGTTCATTGTCAGTTGGGAGCAAGGATTAATTTCGCCGAAATCTCGGTTTTTGGACCTCCCCGAGATTCATGATCTCGGTGAAATTTAAAAATTTGAAAAAAATTCAAATTGCTACGTTACTAAAATTTTAGGATTTTTTACCGCAATGTCGGTATTTTTTACCAAAATTTTAGGATTTTTGAATGAAATTTGATTGGACTTTGACCGGATTCGATTCTTCACATTGTTTTTCATATGGAACAGTTGGTAGATCATCCAATTAGCCTATGCATATTAATTTACTTGGTCATTAATTAAGTCGGTTGTAAGAATTTTTAAAAATTTCTCAAGCTTGATCATCATCTGAAAATTTTATGGCCATCCACAAAATTTTTTGAAATTTTCTAGTATGGTTTGAACTATTTTTCATTCAGTTGAAATGTGTCGGTCAATCTTCAGTAGCACTGTTCAAATTTTTGAAAACTCCTCAAGATTGATCATCATCTGAATATTTTATGGTAATATTATGGATATGTTAGGACCATCCACAAAAATTTTTAAAAGTTTCTAACGTGGTATGCATCATTTCCATTCGTTGAAATTTACCAGTCAGCCTTTTTATCAGGATAGTAGCGCTGTTAGATTTTTTTAAAATTTTACAGAATTGATTATTATCTAAAATTTTTATGAGAATATTAATGATGTGTCAGGACAATCCAAAAAAGATTTCAAATTTTTTTGACTTATTTTTTACTATTTTTTGTCAGTTCAATTTGGGCCGAAATCTCAGTGATTTTGGACAAAATCTCGGATTTTTTTGTTGAAAAAAAACCGAATTTCAAATTTTGTTTTTGGATTTCATCCGAATTTTATTTAAAATTCTAAAATCTTGCCAAGATTTTGGATTTTGGCTATATCCAAGATTTATACCAAAACAAAATTTGAAACTTGATTGTTGGTTGGGAGACATTCCATACTTTTGCAGGGTCGAAATGGTCCTTCATGTAACTTAGCTGTTGACATCCTCTGTCGTTTGCCTCTCGTAGAGGAGATGAGCTTCGGCCTTTCCTAACCGGTCGTTTGTGATTTCTTGAGCCAGCCGGTGTTCGGAGCAGTGGCGCCGGCCACCGTCAATGAAGGCGGCACAACATTCTCCCCCACCGCAGATCGTAGGCAGGGTTGACCCCAAGACCAGCGAGACCGCTGTTGCGGCCACCGCCCTAGCCCCTGAGGGAGAGCCAGGACAGGAGCCAGCCTCTTAAGGACCAGCCAGCCCCGTCCCGTCTCTGTGGCCGCCGAGGAGACCCCCGCCGGTCTTAGGGACGAATGAGGCCTCAGTAGCATGAATGCCGCCATCGTTGGCCCCGTCTATGTTTATCCTACTACGGCTCTGCTTTGTAGAGGCTCTAGCTTCACCAAATCCTTAGATTTGATGGAGCTGGGTATTTCTAGTTTTATCAGATCCATGGAGCTAAAGCTATGCGTATATTAAGAGTATTTTGAGGGCCGTTTACATTTTAGAGTAAACATATAAACTTAATTCACTTTATTTCAGCCTATAAATTTTAGATCTGAGGTAAAACTAGGATCTAAAGTTCTGCCAAACAGAGTTACTGATCAACTTGCACTACATAGGAAAGCTGCCTCAACATCTCAGGAGTGGTGAGCCGAGGTTTCCATGAAGAAGAGAAGCCGAAGATTGGCTTGTGTGGTGCTCACAACCAGCAATTACAACTTGGAAAGTCCGAAATTTTCTTTTAATAATACAATTTTAATTCAAAACTGCAAAAATAAACGTCGGGGGAAAAAATGACAGAAATATATGTCTGTCGCCCGTTGGTTGGGCACAGGAATATATTGTCCAACCAACAGGCGATAGGAGTTCATGTCGCCGAACAGATGGGCGACGGACCATAAATCGCCCGATCAATGGGCGACATAAATAGAGCCGCCAGATCAACCGGCGACAGAAGGTAGTCGCCCGATGAAAGGGCGACAAATACTTGGGGACAATTTTGTAAGTTTTATTAAGCTCTCAATCGAACGAAATAAATTTCAAAATTTGTATTAAGCTATAAGGATCCAGATTATGTAATAAAAACTACTTTGTTCCATGCAAATTGCAATTGTTTAAATCAAGTTTAATTAAAGACCCTGTTTTGTATTATGAAGAAACTATACAAACCATGTCTCAAAAAATCGTGAAATAAATCTCACTTATTCGTAGGGTCTGAGATGTCCCATTTTTCAAAAAATATTTATGAATGAACTCAGTTGAATAAACCAAATAACTATAAGAAGCATCTCTTACATGAAACAGTTAGGCATTTTCGAATGGTCGTAAAATATGAAGTATAAATGTAATTTTTAGGAAGAAAGGACCAGATTTGCTCTTTGATATATGGACTACCATATTCTAGAAAAATATTTTATTTACACATTTTTTTGCATCTAAATTCTACTAGTGTAATAACCCTCTATTATTCTCGATAACAAACGATAGCACTTAAGCCTTTTCGGAAGTCCGTAAAATATCATATTTAAATGGATTTTTTTGCAATAATAGAGCGGATTTGCTATTTGATATATAGACTACCCTATTCTGGAAAAATATTTTATTTACACATTTCTTTGCATCTAAATTCTACTAGTGCAATTACCCTAGTCGAGAACAACTCATGATGCAGCCGGCAAAACTTTAGCCAAAGTGTTTAAGCCATTACGTTTATTGTGAAAAGCGTGTAAATGCAGCCAACAACCTTAGTAGGGTAGATACAACGAAGGTTCAGATGATGAAATAAGCAACATATTATAATACAAGGGCATTACAACAGTGACGATATTGCTAGAAGAACTGACGATAACACTAATTATCATGGTGAAACAAGTGATCGTTCCGCCTATGTTCGTAGAGTGGGAATGATGCGCCATATTTTCTACATAAGATATCACCCGTCAATCTTTTGTGATTTGTTCTCGGACACCGCTCAATCTCTCTTATGAAAGAGCTCCATGGGGTGCGCAGTGCTCCCAACTGTAGCCGAATGGGTAGCCTATGCCGAACGTCTCAGGGGTATAAAACATAATTTTTTGTCTTTTTTATGTGTATCCCTTCCCTCCTAATTCCCCGCGTCCCCTATATTAATACCACCCGTGTTCCCGAATGGTCTTTGTAATCCGTCAAGGATTTATTGCGTAGTGCGGACCTCGGCTGGCTGCTTCCCCTTATCCCTTTCTCTTTGAGAGGAGGAACCCTCCTGCACTTCCGGAGACTTGCCGAGGCGCCTCTTTTGTTTCGGCTCGCACTCCACTATATGGTGCAGGAGGTGTGTGTTAGGCTTGTCGTTGTACAACTAGAAGCATGCCCTGCAGTCGATGCAGTATGCCCGCTGTGGTCGTTGAATAATACATTAGGCGTACTCGGGGTCTGGCTTTTCTGGGCGGTAGTAGCACCATGGCGATGGTTGCTCCCCCAGTTATCCCAGACGGGAAGTTTGAGATGTGGGTGGTACGTCTCGGGGTCCACCCAGTTGAAGTACCAGCACCATTCATCCTCAACCAAAGGGCACCGATAGAATATTCAGTCTGCTGGATCCTCGTGGCAGGTAACAACCACTGCCTGCAGGCCGTGTTCGCACAATTCGGGGCTTTCGGGTGGCCCTTGAGGAGGAGGAGGTTTCTCCTTTGACTTTGCAAGTTTCTTTTTGAAGTCTTGTATGCGATGAATTGGTTTAGAATTACTACTTTGTGAGTGAACCATGAGCATGTCGCATGAAACTCACCGATTGGTTCGTACCTTGCCCACCCACCCTTAACTCCGGTCGATCTATATAGGGGACATATCCCGGTGGCCTCTCCCACCTTGTGAAGTTCTCGGGCGAAGTGGGGTAGGCGTCATGGCAGTTGTAGATAAATTTGTAGTCACGTCGTTCCGGCCCGTCGATCCATTGGAAGAAGCAACACCGGTCCTTGTGCTAAAAAACAAAGAACGATGCATGAAATGGTAGTGTTACCCTAATTTGTATGGACACCAATTGGTTTACCTCGTATCCGCGGGCACAACAGTAGTGAGCGCGGGCGACCGTATCTCCATGCGTAGGCTGCATCATCTTCGCCAGAAGGTTGCAGTCGCATTTCGGCCGGGGCAACTCCGGCAGAACTGGGGCATTAACGCTGCTCGCATCCGGGTATTCGGGGGGGTTAGTTTTCGCTTGCTAAAGAGGCGACGGTAGAACAACATCGTGCCCTAATTTGTGTAAAGTCAGCTAAAGTTTATTGCTGGTTTGGCAGTGGATGTCTATCCCTCTCTCGGTCGATTTTTATAGTGCTGATGAGGGGCGCCTCCACATAACTACAACACTTGTCTCTTTATGAAAGTTTCATGGCCTATCACCCATCATGAAAGTTGCATGGACTGTCACACTTTATAAAAGTTGCATGGCCTGTCACCCTTTGGAAAAGCTTCACGACCTGTGAGGCTTTATGAATAGCTGCACGACATGTCACCCATCATCAATGTTGCAGCACCTGTCACCCTCTGTGAAAAGCTGCATGATGTGTCACCCATCATCAAAGCTGCAACACCTATCCCCCTCTGTGAAAGGCTGCACGATGTGTCACCCATCATCAAAGCTACAGCACCTGTCACCCTTTTTGAAAAGTCACCCATCAAGCCAGTGCGCGATGAACCCTGTGTGATCTAGCTGGAACCAAGTAAAATATCATGTTCAAATGTAATTTTTAGGAAGAACGGAACCGAGAGAGAGAGAGAGAGAGAGAGAGAGAGGAAGCGAGAGAGAGCGCGTCGTGCTAGAGAAGCCCCACCCTCATTTTTCCCTCTCCCACCCTCGTTTTGCAAAAACGTTGTTATCGACTACGATACTTAGGGTTATTACGCTACTAGAATTGACATGCAAACAAAGGTGTAAATGAAATATTTTTGTAAAATATGGTAGATAAAGAATATTCTAGAATATTATTGTACAAAAATGAGAGAAAATAGATAACACAAATGGAACGATTGCATTGCATTACATATAAAAAGAAGTTAACATACGTGACGCGTACAACACGACCTAATTCGTAATTGCAGACAAAATTATCACAAGGATAATTACATACATCATCTTCTCTAGCCACTTGATATGATAAATGCGCTCCACCTTTAAGGTCAGCATGTTAAGCCTTTGCTCGAGCGTTGGGTTCATCCTCTGCTATAGGCCGGGCAACATTCGCTCTGGTGCTATGCTATTACGATGCTCTATCGATGTATTCAGGGTGTTTACCCACTGAAAATGTTGACATCGTGCAGACTATATGACGATGTGAACATGTTTTCAGACCATGTAAAAAAAGCAGAACTCAGAATAAATAGACAACTCGAATAAGAGAATAATCATCAAAACCTAAAGAAATCGAACTACATTTCCACTTACAGAATAATTAGGGCATTTATAAAACACCTGACCGTAATTTGTCGGAGTGGTGGAGTACAACACATTAGCTTCCACATGGCAATTAGGGCAATCGACCCGCCTTGCATTGGCAAGAGGCAAGGGCTCTCCGATTCGCTGAGCTCGGTGTTTGAGACATGGCCTTCACACAACTGAAGAACGCAGAAGTGTGATTACAAAGAAGAGTATATCAGCAAGAGGAGGAAGAGGATATGAAATGCTCGATGTTTCAATGTAGAATGAATATGATGGCCATGCCTCCGTATTTATAGCAAGTTTTCGGTAGCAGCATGTTGTCCAAGTGGTCTGAGAGAGCTGCTGACAGTGTGATGTCTGTCGGCGTACTAGCCAACAGGCACCTCCGAGACGGGTGCTTATGAGGTTCAGACGGGGGGCTTTCGGGGCAATCGCCTCGGATGGGAAGACGGTGACGATCCGGGCACCGGGAGGCTCAGACTAACGGGGGGACGCAAAAAGTTTTTTACCCAGGTTCAGGCCCTCCGAAGAGTAATAGCCCTAGTCCTGCCTTTCTTGGTATTGCTTGTGTTCTTGCTGGAGAGGATGAAAACCTACTCACAATGAGTCGAACCGAACCCCTTCTCCCATGCACCCCGGCTCCCTTTTATACTCGGACTGACGGGGGTGCATGGGAGGCTTACACTGCAAGCCATCATCATTACACTGGCATCGGTTCATTTAATGCACACGCCGCTGTTCTTACATCCATTAATGTCTGCTGTATCTATCATAGTCCTGCCTCGGGCCCCATGTCCACCAACGCCGCCTGCCTGGCCATGGGGTGAGGTGTAGTTGTGACGTCTCCCAAAGCCATGATGCGCCTGGGGAAGGCGCGCCGCCATGCTGCAGCTCCCATGCTTTCACATTAAATGCGCACGATTCGCATTTAATGTCCCTGATCTCGACAGGACTATCCCGGGGATGGTGCGCCAGTGGCCTAGCTTGCACGCCACGTGTCCGCCGGGCGACCACCTTGCTGGTCGCCCAGCGGCCTGGCCTGTACGCCATGTGCCCGCTGGGGCGACCACCTTGCTGGTCGCCCAGCGGCCTGGCCTGTACGCCATGTGTCCGCTGGGGCGACCACCTTGCTGGTCGCCCAGCGGCCTGGCCTGTACACCAGGTGTCCGCTGGGGCGACCACCTTGCTAGTCGCCCAGCGGCCTGGCCTGTACGCCACGTGTCCGCTGGGGCGACCGCCGTAGGAGTTTTTCTCTTGCCGTGGCAATGGGCTCAAGCACGCCCTGGCTGCCACTTGATTCCTTTTTTAGCGCGGGGGAGCGGGTACCTTGGTGTAGAATACGCCGACAGTAGCCCCCGGGCCCACCTAGGAGCGCTTTTCGGTCTTCTACTCTTCTTCTCCTTCTTTAATTGGCGGTTTGAGAACTGCTCCGGCTCCTGGGTGGGACCCTTCAAAGGTCCGCGCGCCTTGCAAAAAAGATCTTCCGACTTCTCCGATTCCCGAGCGGTTTGCGCGGTTACGTCCTCCTTGTAACCGCCGCACGTTCCTTGGGATGCGCCCCATTTATGAGGCTCTTAAACTTCCTCTTTTTCGAATCGCCGCGCCTTTTCGGTTTTCCCGCCGGTTCACTTTCCGCGGCCTTATAAAAGGCCGATCGAAGGGGGAGTGGTTCTTCCCTCTTTCAACTCTCCACATTCCACATCTTTTCAACGTTTCAAGCTTCCTTGCTTCATCCCCTTTGCGGTTGCGCTTCGAAATCTCTATCCTCCCGATGGCTCCGGTGCTTCCTTCTTCGATCATTGAGGAGGAGAGAGCCGCTAGGTTCTCCCAGAACATCACCGGGGGCGCCCTTCGCCTCCGCGCCGGGACTGTCGAGCCCCACTGTCGGCCTGGGGAAGTGGTTTTCTTCGGGTGGCAGCTCCTTGCCGGCCTACTTCCGCCGGTTTCTGACTTTTATCTTTCTGTTCTCAACTTCTATGCCATTCACCATATTCATCTTCCTCCCAACTCTGTTATCCTCCTTTCGCCTTTGCTCACTTCATGAGATGTTCGTGGGAGTGCTGCCCAACCTTCTTTTTTTTCGCTACTTCTACACCCTCACGGCGCGGCGGTACTCCGCCAATTTCCGGAGCTGTCACCGCGGCCGTGATTTGCAGCGTTGCGCTATATCCCATTGGACCGCTGTCCAATTGGAGGGATTGGCGCTACAGAGTGGTCAGACGTCGAGGACGACAGCGGTATTGAAGTGCTGGAGCTTCCACCCGGCCCGGCGGTCAGTAACCTCAACTGGGGGGCTCCAGTGAGCGATGCGCCCGAGCTCCAGGCGATGCTGGCCCGCGTCGACCAGTTGCGGACGGCGGGCCTGACGGGGGCCATGGTGATCCGGGATTTTATTACCCGGAGGTTGTGGTCCTCGCGCGCTGGCCCGCCTGACCGGGCAAGATATGGGCGTGGGCGATGGGACCCGGAGTATCCCGGAGGTAACTCGCCTCCGCTCTGTGTCATCCCTTGCTACTGCTTTTCTTTGATGTAACTCGATTCTTCTGCCGCTTTCTTTCCTCCTGTGATTTCTTTTCCTTCTCGTGCCGACAGCCGCCGGGAATTTGGCTGATGACGTGATCGACCGGTGGATGTTGCAACTGGGCTTATCCGGCCCTGTTCTGCCGTTTTCGGCGGGCGCGGTCCCACTTTGCCGGCTGTCCCCCGGGGAGCGCGCGGCAATAATCCGCGCCCTGCCCTCGATGGACGCCATGGGCTCGCCCGTCGTGTCACGCCAGGCTCCCTTAACGATCCGGGATCCTCCTCCGCAGCGATCGTGAGGGGCGACGAGCGAGGCGCAGCGCCGGATGATGACGACGGCTCCGCCCATCCTTCCCGAAGACCCCGCCTCGCCCGGCCGGGCGGACTTCCACGCCGGCCGCGGGTCGCTTTGGCCGGCAGAACGGGTTCCTCCGTGGTGGCGGGGGCTCACAACCAGCGGGGTCGCTCCACCCTTGTCCTCGCCGGGGTGCGGCGCCGACCCTCCGCTGCCGATCCCTTTGGTGCCGCCACCGCCACCAGTAGCGGTGGTCCTTCCTCCGCCTCCGCCTCCGCCGCCAGCAGTGGCGGATCTACCTCCGCCTCCGTTGGCCGCGGCGGATCTGCCCCCGCCTCCGCGCGGGGGGTTGGTCCTCGTTCCGAGCGTGCCCCGCTTCCCAAGGCCAGCGCCCAGGTACTCACCTGGAGATGCAAAAATAAAAAATAAAAACTTTCGTTAGGATTAATCCTTACCGTTATTTCCTCTTTTGTCCAGGGTTCTCGCCCGGTACTTCATTGCCGCTACGGGGCGCTAAGGTGCCGCTGTTTGGCTGCTACCCGGGTCGCCGAGCCCCAGGACGGTCAGGAGCCGGCGAACGCATCTCAGGTAGCCGCCGCCGGCCGCCGGTCGTGACTAAGGCCCATTCGCCCCGCCCCTACCTCGGAACTTCCCACCGCCTCCGTTTCTCGGACGCCGATGCTCCTGTGGCGGCCCTCGGCGAGCCTCTACTCAAAGACGAGCAATCGCCTGGTGACGAGCAGGAGCGGTTGACGGAGGCGGAGCCGAATCAACCGCCTCCGCGAGGAGGTGGCGGACTCGCACGATCGGGAGGCGGATCGAGCCTGTAGTTGCGGAGGGAGCGGAGCGGCGGGAGCAAAGCACCAGCCGCGCCCGAGCGCTCTCCGCTGAGCCGAGGCGGAGAGAGCCGACCGGACTCGGGCCGGAGGTGGAGACATCATGATGCTGCGCCACGCCGATCGGACGGTGGTCGACCTCGCTCATTGGGGCCGGAGCAATCGGGTCCGCGAGAGGAGAGGCCACGGCATTACGCCTTTTGCCTCGCTGCATCGCGGACTTCCTCACGCGCTTTCCTCGCCGCTTCTTTCGCTCGGTCCGCCAGGAGGGGCGCGCAGCCTCGGCGGCTACGGCCAAATACGTGCCGGCTTGCTATGCCGCCCGCGACGCTAACTTCAATCCGGGCGGTGTCAAGGGCTGGAGGGTGACTGGGCGCAGGTGGAGGAGCGAGTTCACGAAGCCTCCGAGCAGGTCGCCGCCCAGCTAGCGATGGAGAACCCCCAGATGGAGGCGGTGGCGGAGGACGTGGCGCTGGTGCTGGACGTGGCCCCTCATGCTGAAGATGCGGCGGCAGATGACCCGGAGGACCCTCCGGCGCCCCCTCAGTAGCTTTTCTTCCTTTTTTTTATCGGTGGTGACCTTGCCTGCAAAACTTTAGGCCACTGCCATTTCGAACGAAGTAGTAATGTAAAATTTCCGGCCAGGTTGCTTAAGAACTCGCTTTTGCCGTAAAAAAAAAAAATTTGGTTCCACGCGAACGAGCACACAATTGCTTAAAGACTTCAAGTCTTGCGCCGCGGGACCTCGGCCCTCAAACCCTTTGCCTTAGCAAAATTTACCTCCCAGGTAGCCTCTAGGGAACGAACACTTAGTGAGTCGTGACAGGACCTTGGGCTTTTGGCAACGGTGTTCGAGGCGCCGACTTCACTGGGACACCCGAGTGTCATGGCCGTCTTTGGGGTCGTGGCCGAACCACCGCCAACCGCCTGGGCCTGCACGCCGCTCTCACTTAGCGATTCCGTCTTTACTCTGGGCATTTGCAAGGCGGCAGGGCACCAGGCGAGTGCCTTGGCGCTGCCAAAGATGGGCAAAAGACCGAAGAAAGGGCGAAGAACTAATACTTGCATAAAGAAAGCGAATATTTAACTTTAAACATAAGGCCCCCGACCCACGGCGGAGAGGAAGACATACTCCACTGGTCGGGGACACTTAGACTTACAACCGATCGGGGTAGAACTTGCACAGATTTTCTATGTTTTGGGAGTTTGCTAGCTCTTCACCGTCTTCGCCACCGACCGCCTTCCTGGCGAGAGACTCGAGACCACTTTGAAGGGTCCCTCCCACTGGGAGACAGCTTTATGCGACCCGGCATGCGATCGATTTTTCGCAAGACCAGTCGCCCACGCCGATGTTCTCTCATTGACCCGGAGGCGTGGTACCGCCTGAGACTTTGTTGGTATCTTGCGGCGCGCCAAAGCCGCCGATCTCGCGCCTCTTCCGGAAGGTTGACGTCGTCGGCGCGAGACCCTCCTGCTCCTCTTCTGTGAATGCCGCGACGCGGTGATCCTGCCTCGATTCGTAAGGGAGAACAGCTTCGCGCCAGAGACCAGAAGAAAGGAGTTTCCGATAGCCCGGCTAGGAGTGGTCCGAAGTGACCACAACACAGCCGGGAGTTCTTCGGTCCACCGGGCGCCACGCTTGTGGAGTCGGTCGAACGCCCGGGTCTTGAGGCCCTTCAACACCAGCGCGTTGGCCCGCTCGACCTGGCCGTTGCTCTTGGGGTGGGCGACCGAGGCAAAGCAGACTTTGGTGCCCATCTCTTCACAGAAATCCAAGAAGGTCACGCTGGTGAACTGTGCACCGTTGTCGGTGATAATGCGGTTGGCGACCCCAAAGCGGGCGAAGATCCCTTGTATGAACTTGACTGCAGCTGTGGCGGTGATGGACCTCACTGCCTCGGCTTCCACCCACTTGGTGAACTTGTCGACGGCGACGAACAGGTGGGTGTAGCCCCCCGTGGCCCGCGGGAACGGGCCCAGGATATCCAGCCCCCAGACCGCGAAGGGCCAAGAGAGCGGGATAGTTTGCAGGGCCTGGGCTGGTTGGTGGATCTGCTTGGCGTGGAACTGGCACGCTTCGCATCTCCTCACCAGCTCGCAAGCATCCTGGAGGGCGGTCGGCCAATAGAACCCTTGACGGAAAGCCTTTCCCGCCATCGTTCGTCCGGACATATGGCTCCCGCACACGCCTCCGTGGATATCAGAGAGCAAACTGCTCCCCTCTTCCCGAGTGATGCACTTCAGAAGAATTCCGTTCTTACCCGGCCGTATAGATCCTCGCCCACCAGGGTATAGCACTTGGCCTTCGTGCTACTTTCTCTGGCGACACATCATCATCTGGCATTCTTGATCCCTCAGGTAGGCCAGGATCGGATCCATCCATGTGCCTTCCCGGTCAAGCACAGCGACCACGAGGTGGCCGTCCGGGTACTCCGCTTGGCCAAGCGTTTCCACCGGAGCCACTTTCCCTCCAAGAGCGAGGGCTGAAGCGGCATCACCACCGTCCCCGCCGGAAATGGGGGCTGCGATGGACGGTCGCGGAAGCCTTTCTTCAAAGACCCCGACCGGCACAGGAGATCTGGTTGAGGCGAGCTGGGCGAGCTCGTCTGCCAGATGGTTGTCGCGTCGGGGGATGTGAGTGTACCCCAACCCTTCGAAATGCCTTTCCAACTTCCTGACCTCCGCCAGGTACGCCGCCATGACGGGGTCAGGACAGGAGAAGTCTTTCCTTGCCTGATTGATTTACCAGCAGGGAGTCGCCCTTTACTTGCAGGCGCCGGACGCCGACGGCTGCGGCGGCCCGCAGCCCAGCCAGCAAGCCCTCGTACTCGGCGACGTTGTTAGTGGCCTTGAAGTCGAGGACGACTACGTACTTGAGGAGGTCCCCGGTCGGAGAGACCAGAAGAACCCCAGCCCCCGCGCCTTCAAGCCTGAAGGACCCGTCGAAGAAGAGCGTCCAGGGGGAGGACGCGGGGACCTCATCGGCTTCGGGCTCGGCTGGAGTCCACTCGACGACAAAGTCCGCCAGCCTTTGACTCTTTATCGCAGTGCGAGGGGCGAACTTGACACCGAACTCCCCCAGCTCGACGGACCACTTTGCGATGCGGCCCTCTCGCTTCTGCTGTGGAGGAGTTCACGCAAAGGATATGAGGAGACTACTGTGATCTCCCTCCCTTGAAAATAGTGCCGCAACTTTCTCGACGCTACCACCACAGCATAGACCATCTTCTGAGGCTGAGGGTACCTTGTTTCTGCGTCGTGTAGCATTTTGCTGATGTAGTAGACCGGTCGTTGGACACCTTCCCGTTCCGCCACCGGGCCAAGGCGCTTTACGTAAGGGCTAGCCGCCACATACAGCAGTAACGGCTCGCCCGGCTCAGGAGCAACCAGCACTGGGGGGGAAGAGAGGTACTTCTTCAGATCTTCAAATGCCCGTTGGGCTTCTGGGGTCCATTCAAATGAGTTGGTCTTCTTCAATAGCTTGAACAGCGGCAGACTTTTTCTCCGAGCCGGATATGAACTGCCCAGGAGGCTAGCCACTACCAAGCATTGCAGTTGCTTGAGCCGGGTAGGCGGCTGCATCCGCTCGATTGCTTCTATCTTTTCCGGATTGACCTCGATTCCACGGCTGGAGACCAGGAAACCGAGCAGCTTTCCAGATGAAACACCGAACACACACTTCTGGATTCAACTTCGCACATGAGCTTCTAAGGCAGAAGATCTCTTCTAGATCCTGAACGAGCTCATCAGCTTTTTTTGTTTTTATCACCAGATCATCAACATACACTTCCAGATTCCTCCCTATTTGGGGCCGAAACACTATATGCATGGCCCGCTGGTAGGTGGCGCCAGCGTTCTTCAGCCCGAAAGGCATTCTGATATAACAGTACACACCGAGGGGAGTCACAAAAGCAGTCTTTTCTTCATCTTCTTGCGCCATGCTGATCTGGTGGTAGCCGGAGTAGGCGTCGAGGAAGACAGAAGCCGCGACCCCGCCAGGAGTCGATTTACGATGTCTATCCGCGGCAAGGGGTACGGGTCCTTGGGGCAGGCTTTGTTGAGGTCAGTAAAGTCGATGCACATTCGCCACCTCCCGTTGGACTTCTTCACAAGCACGGGGTTGGCCAGCCACTCTGGGTAGGTGGCCTCCCGCACGATCTTAGCAGACAAAAGCTTTTCCACTTCATCCCGAATGGCATCCTGTCGCCAGCGCCCGCCACGGATCTTTGCCGAACCGGTGCGCTTCCAGGGAGCGTTGTTAATCGGTGCTTTCGATCACCTCCACTGGGACCCGGTCATTTCAAGGTTCCCAGCGAACACATCCAGGTTAGACCGGAGGAAGGTGACGAGCGCGTCTTCCTATTTGGCGCCGAGGTCGGTGCCAATCTTGACGACCTTGCAGAGCCATCCTCGCCCACGGGACCGCCTTTGCCTCACCTGTGGGTCTGGGCGGAGCACGGTCTTGGCCGAGGGGAGGCCGGATTGTCGCCCTTGTCGCGTCTTGCCGAGCGGTGGTGCCGGCCAGATCCTCGCACCGCTTGGCCGAGGCGCAGGCTTCCGCCTATCCACCTTCACAAGACTGGACCCCCAGGCCTTGGGATCTTCACTAGCATGTAGGCGTAATGGGCCACTGCCATGAACTTGACCAGGGCCGGGCGGCCGAGCAAGGCGTTGTAGGGGAGGTCGAAATCAGCGACCTCAAAATTCACCAGCTCTGTCCGGAAGTTCTCCGAACTTCCGAACGTAACCGGCAGCCGGACTTGCCCCAGGGGTAAGAGGCCTACCCCGGGGGCAACTCCAGAAATAAGCGGGCCGGACGAAGTTCCTCAGACGGGATTTGGAGCGCTGGTACGCTCCGACAGATAGCAGTTGATGGCACCGCCTCCATCAACTAGGACCCGCCTGGCCTTTGCGTTATGACCGTGGGAGACACCACGATCGGGAGATGGCCAGGGCCAGAGGTGTTCTCCGGTGGTCACCCGGTGAAAGTGATCGACCGCTCCGACCACTTCAACGGCCGACTCACCGGAGGATGACGTTGTGGCACACACTGCCTCGAATCTCGCTTGTATCGCGAGTTCGATGAGTAAGTGGCGAGCCACCGTGTATGAACGCCACAAAGGCGCTCCGCTCGCTGGAAGGCTAACGAGCCGCATCTTCGCTGCCTTCGCCTTCGTGGTCTTTCTCACGGCGCTTCTTGAGCCGCTGTCGACCAACTTGGACACAACCTGGCAGTCCTCCAAGTCGTGTCCGCTTGTTCGATGGATGGGGCAATAGGGCTTGCCACCATCGTTCGCGGCGGGCGGCGACGGTCCTCGCGGCCGCCACGCCCGCCCGGCGCTCGTCTCGTCGGTCTGGTCGCCATGACGCCGGGACTTGGGTTCCGGCTCAGCGACCAAGACCTCCTAGCGGTTGCCTCCCGCCGCTTTTTCTTTTCTTCTTGCGGCCGGAGGACTTCGAGGCGCCAAAGATCGCCGGAGTCGAGGGTTTTGTCGCGCACTTCCGGAAGCTGGCCGCTGGCGCACTTGTGCGCCAGGGAGAACAACTCAGACGTGGTTGAGATGACGCGCTGCGTGGCCATCTTTTCCGCATCTTCTGGTCTCGGACCCCCTTCTGAAAGCAATAATCACCGATTGCTCGTAAATCCGGGGATCGTGTTGCGGCGATGGCTGAATCGCCGGATGAACTCTCTCGTGACTCCTCTTTACGCTCCAGAGCGTGGAGATCGTCCTCCACGCCTGGTTGAGCGTAAGAGCCCTGAAAGTTGGCGACAAAATGTCGCCTGACTCCTCCCACGAGTGTACAGAGCCTCGCGGGAGGTTAAGCAGCCAAGACCGGGCAGAGCCCGTCAGCGATGTTGGGAGGTAGTTGGCCATTACTTTCTCGGATCCTCCCGCCGCACGCACCACCGTGGTGTAGATCTGCAGGAACTCCTCCGGGTTGGTGGTACCATCATATTTCTCGAAGGAGGCGGGGCGGAACCTCTCCGGCCATGCAGCTTGTCGAAGGCGGAGAGAGAACGCCTGGCATCCGACGTTGTATGGGGAGCAGCGTCGTTCGCCAGCCCCTCGATCCTGAGGAGAGGATGAGGAGTGCGACCCTGCGCTCTCGCCAGAGTCCGAGGGAGGAGCCCCCTGTCTTGCACCCGTGGCGCCGCGAAGGACACGACGCAGTCACCGCCACGACGCGTTGCCTCTCGTCAAGGCGCGATCGAAGGTCTTCGCGGTTCCCCCTGGACTCGGGGGGACCGCGGGAAGAAGCGGAGTCACGTGCCCATCCCCCCGTTACAGAGGGGGTTGCAACCAGGACTCCCTTCCCCTTGCCCCGGTCCTTGGTGCCGGGGGAAATTGTCGTGTGACGGCTGGAAACCGGCGCGTCGGTTGCGCGGGCTCCCTGTCGCCTCATGCCGGAAGCCCCCGGCTGGGTCGCCGCTTCAACTTGTTGCTGAGCGGCATCCACCAGGTGGACGATATCCCGCAGCCACGGAGTGGCCGGGGTGTCATCCCCCAGGGTCACCGGAGGATGATCGAGGAGGAGCCGGGCCGCCTGAAGGCTTCGCGCGGGGGTGTCGTCCTCAGCGCCAGCGCCGTTAGACAGTGACCCACTGGCGCGGGAGCTAAGTGCACCGCTCCCGCGGCGGAGGGGCCCGGGTGGCCCGGCCCCCTCTCCGAACATTGGGACCGGCTACGGGCGCCCCTTACCTCGGGCAGATCGCTGCGCTTGGAATGCGATTCCGCCATGCAGACAAGCGCCCCTCCTCCTGCTGAGCTCCGAACTGAGAGCGAAAAAGAGGAGGCAATCTAACCACCAATAGCCCCTACCTGGCGCGCCACTGCTTGCCAGATTAGCCAACAGCACCTCCGAGACGGTGCTTATGAGGTTCAGACGGGGCTTTCGGGGCAATCGCCTCGGATGGGAAGACGGTGACGATCCGGCACCGGAGGCTCGAGACTAACGGGGACGCAAAGTTTTTACCTGTGTTCAGGCCCTCCAAGAGTAATAGCCCTAGTCCTCGCTTTCTTGGTATTGCTTGTGTTCTTGCTTTGGAGAGGATGAAAACCTACTCACAATGAGTCGAATCGAACCCCTTCTCCCATGCACCCGGCTCCCTTTTATACTCGGATCGACGGTGCATGGGAGGCTTACACTGCAAGCCATCATCATTACACTGGCATCGGTTCATTTAATGCACACGCCGCTGTTCTTACATCCATTAATGTCTGCTGTATCTATCATAGTCCTGCCTCGGGCCCCATGTCCACCAACGCCGCCCGTTCCGTCACGGGGTGAGGTGTAGTTGTGACGTCTCCCAAAGCCATGATGCGCCTGGGGAAGGCGCGCCGCCATGCTGCAGCTCCCATGCTTTCACATTAAATGCGCACGATTCGCATTTAATGTCCCTGATCTCGACAGGACTATCCCGGGGATGGTGCGCCAGTGGCCTAGCTTGCACGCCACGTGTCCGCCGGGCGACCACCTTGCTGGTCGCCGACTGCTCAGACGCCATGTGCCGCTGGGCGACCACCTTGCCGGGTCGCCAGCCGCCTGGCTCAGACGCCATGTGTCCGCTGGGGCGACCACCTTGCTGGTCGCCCAGCGGCCTGGCCTGTACACCAGGTGTCCGCTGGGGCGACCACCTTGCTAGTCGCCCAGCGGCCTGGCCTGTACGCCACGTGTCCGCTGGGGCGACCGCCGTAGGAGTTTTTCTCTTGCCGTGGCAATGGGCTCAAGCACGCCCTGGCTGCCACTTGATTCCTTTTTTAGCGCGGGGGAGCGGGTACCTTGGTGTAGAATACGCCGACAATGTCAATTCGAGATATTTCAGCTTTTTCAGCGTGTTGTCGTACCTACTTTTTCTGCTTTTTTCATATCTGCTTTTTCATCGTGTTGTCATATCAGCTTTTCCTACTGATAAATGAGTAGTCAGTGTGTTGTCATTTCACTCTGAGCAAGCTGGGCGTGCGTGTTGTCTAGTCGACTGTTTCATATCATATTTTTCAACTTTGTGTCGAATCAGTGTTTTTGACGTGTTGTCATATCCACTTTTCTAGCAAAGAAGAGACAAGAACCAAAAGAAGGCAAGCAGTTTACTCAAGAGATTTCTTTCTGATTATCCAATATAAATACATACAAAGGTTTACAGCAAGGGTCACTACGAACAATGAAAACCAAAAGAAACTATTGACTGCCCCTTTTCGGGGCGGCCCCTCGCGGCTGTGCAGTCCTCCGAATCTAACTCCGAGAGTATGTCAGCTGCGTCGGCGCGCGGTGAACCCTTTGTGGTCTCACTGGAGGTGTGGCGTACACTGGCTAGTCAGGCTGCGTCGGTGGTGGTGGTGCCTGCCACTGTGACGACCCAAGCTGCGTCGGTGGTGGTGGTGACTGCCACTGCGATGACCCAGGCTGCATCGGTGGTGGTGCCCACTACCGCTGCGATGACCCATGATGCGTCGGCTGCGTCGCTGGTGGTGCCCCCTGCCACTATGAGGTATCAAGATGAACTGGGGGTGGATTGGCGAGGAACCTCGACACGGTGTCGTCCTCGTAGTCCTCCTGATCATCACCGTGCCCATCGTAGTCATCAGCTGCAGGCGGCAACCACTGTGTCTGTGTACCTGTAGGAAGAGAAGAAATATTGAGAGCACTCAAAAAGTGAGTGCAAAACATTAAAAGTGAATGCAAAACATGAAAAGTGCATTGCGATTTCACCTCCAAAGACTCCAAAGATTAAAGGCCGTGACCGCTGTGAAGAAAAGCCACCTCCGGCGTGAAAGGCTGCACCAGCCGTAGATCCCCTACCTGTCCCAAGCGGCACGCCGGGGCCCATACCAGGAGGCAGGTGGCATCCAGACAACTCGAGGGCGCGTGCGGAGCCATCCCGAAACCTAACGAGCAAGGTGGTGACATCCTCTTTGGTAACCTCCAAGCCCTCGGTCAATCGCGAGAGCAACCTCGAAGAGTCCTCGTAGAACCGGGCTAGCATATCAATATGAAAAAGACATCACGAATTAGTTAGCATAGCTACGAAATGATTGTGCATGAAATCATATATAGGACACAACGTACCGCAGTGTGCAGAGCTGAGTTCGTATGGGTGGGATATGTATCTCTCGCCCTAGGGACGTGCCTGGGAGGATCTGGGTCAACGCGTACCAGACGCACACGGGTACGAGAAGTGTACCACTGTCGGTAGGCCCGGTACGTCTCTAGGTCGTACGGCACATCGTCAGCATGGACGTCCTCGAGGGCTCTGGCCCACTCCTCGACCCATGGCGCCATTTGTACGTGCCAAGGGGTGGCCCCATGCACCCCCTTCCTAGTTTGGCTGTGGATCAGAAATGAATATAGAATTATTAGATGACAATACATGATAGTAATTATGGAACATTTATTGAGGGAACTTACGTGTGGGCGGCGTGTGGGACCAGACGGCCGACCGGGACTGGGAACTCCTGTCGTAGGCCGAACTGCCTCATCACTTGATGGACAGCGTAGGCCTCAACCTGGACGTTGAACACGAGGAACCACCGTGTGCACCAGTACGCCGCGTCTCATGTGCAAAGGGTTGACAGGGCGCCCGTCACACGAAGCTGGACCTCCGCCTGTGCGTACGGCATCCAGCGCACGTGGTCGTCAGTGAGGTGGTCGAACGCAATGACGAATTGTGGGTAGCCCATCCGCACCGTCCTATGTGCCCACCTAGGCTGCAGTAACGACAGAACATTACCGTTAGTACTCACAAATGTTAAAGCAAAAGTACCAAAATTGTAGTTGCAATATCTTACCCGTCGGTGGCACCAGATGGTGCCCATGGTCGGATCGTCGACGTCGTCATCACCTGCAGGCTCAAGAGGCCGTAGGTCGATGTCAGGCCGCCCGATCTAGAACCTCTTGTATGCCCACAGCTGTACCAGCAATGGGCATCCTCCGAAGGTCGACTCGCCGCTGATCCAGGAATAGTCGTCGCAGAGGGCCCGGTACGTGCTGCAGAGGACAGCGGACCCCCAGGGGTACTGCGACACATCGTCAAGGGGTGCGTCTACGATCTCCCTCGCAAACTGGACAAGGTGCCTGTCCACGCTATCCCCATGGGAGCTCGTGAACAAGCACCAGCCAAACAGCCACAACAGGTACGCCTCCAGGTGGCGGCTGACCCTGTACTCGTCCGCAGGCTCAACAATCTGTGCCGGCTGTAAAATAGAAGATCACATGTTTCTTGTTATTTTAAGATGTAATTCAAGGGCACTTGTTATTTTAAAGGCTAGTTGTGTACCACGAACTATCAGAGCCACCGCAGTGTCGGCCCGTGTGCTGCTGAAGGCATGGTACCCAGGAGGTGGTAGCACACCCTAGAACCGCTGAAGTAGCTGCTGGCGCCACGTAGGGTCGACATCCTGGGCCACCACAGCGTCACCGGCGATCAGGAGGCCGATCAGGTACGACACATCCTGCAAAGTGATCGTCATCTCTCCGACGGGTAGATGGAAGGTGTGGGTCTCCGGCCTCCACCGATTCACCAGAGCGGTGATCAGGGACATGTCGAACGGGAACCGGCGACCCACATCCTCCACCATCCGGAAGCTCGAAGTCTATGAAAAAAGAAACATGTAATTAATATCAGTACAACACTAATAAAGATACTACCACAAACATTTAAGAAATCTAAATGCTAATATGTTACCTGGGGATCCAACGAGGATCGAGCGCCCAGGAGTACTGCGGTGTCCTCGGTCGAAGAACGCCAAGCTACACAGGATCGCCTCCCTCCTCTGGAAAAGCAGTGGCGAAGTGGGCACGGTGACGACCATCAACGACCCGATCTAACAACTCGAAGGGCCACTAGTCATCTCCGGGCTCCGATCTAACAACTCGAAGGGCCAGTAGTCATCTCCGGGCTAGTCAGCCATACCTGCAAATTACATAAATGAGAGTTATAATTAAAATGCATATAGAAACAAAAGCGTACGAAAAACTATTGAAGCATCACAAGAATATGTTCAAATAAATACGCACATAAAATTGTTCAAGCATCATAAATATAATGAAACAATTACAATAATTTGTCAATGCACAACACTCACAGCTACATGCAACATACTTACACACAGGGTTCACAACACAGTACATTGACTAAATTACGATTAAATTGCTTCTCATGTGGTACGTTGGTGTCGTGCAGCACTCCTCGCAGAGGACGATCCATCCCCCACCGTCGGATTGCCATCTCCCCCTTCATCTTCTTCGTTTTGTGCATGGCAATTCTTGAACGTATGTCCTGTTTGCTTGTACAATGAATATTTCTTCACGTGTTTGCCAGCTTCTGACTCATCCATGTCATTTCTGATATGCCTTGTTTTCTAATGCCCTGCTTTCCATATTCTTGCATTAAAATCAGGGACCCAGAACCTTTCATCAACACTAGGAGTTGTGGTGAAAGAACCCACAACACCATAACCATAAAGCTCCTCGCTCCAAGTTGCCATCACCCTTTCCTTTCTAAAATATTCAGATAGATATGTACCAGGTTGCATTCCAAATAAAGCACATGCGGCTATCACATGAGAACACGGCCTATGTAAAAGGTGGGGCTTGTTACACGAGCATTTGCAATCAGCCTGTATTATGCGCTCCTGGATGACAACCTTCTGGTTGGTTCCACGCCGTCCTTTATCCTTGCAGATCACCACGAAGCGCAGTGTTTGTGCACTAACTTTTATAGCTCTATGCTTGGCCGCCTTCTTACTCTTCTCATCCATGTATTTACTGATCATGGTAGAGTACAGGAAATTCTCATCTCTCATCACTATCTCAGCAGCTTGATGTTTGTCGACAAAGTACTTGATTGTGCCCCGCAGCACTTCCTCAACAATTCCCACCAATAGGAGACACCTCATCCCTCTCATTACCCAGTTGTAAACTTCTACAAAGTTACTGGTCATCACACCGTATCTGGCACCATGTGTGTCATGTAACAGTGCCCACTTTTCTTTCAGTTCGTGCTTGATCCAGTCCGAGAAATGTTTGATTGGCCTTTGCCTTCGACGACGATTAGTCGCCTCATCTTATGTTGGCAGGGGGAAAGAGGCTCCGCCTCATCGTGTGTTTCGCTGCCAGTAGTCTTGTTCGTCTGCTCCTCTTTGTGATTTCTTGTCAGCCCATCAATATTTTTTCACAGAGTCCGGAACTTGCTCTCCTGGTTCTGCTTACATAGTCTTTTGAACATGTTCATGAGTTCCTTGTTCCTGAATTGCTTGTAGAAGTTTGCGCCCAAATGCCTCATGCACCATAGGCTCTGCAAGTCAGGCCATGGAAATGGCTCCTCTGCCCCTGTTTGCAACTGGTTGATTACACTAAGTAGACCAGCATGCCTGTCGTGCAGCACGCACAACCATAGCTAACTCTCATAGTTCTCGCTTTCTACAAAGGCGAATGCAACAGGAAGAATCTGGTTGTTTCCATCAACGCCCACAGCTGTCAATATTTGCCCTCTGTATTTCCCGGTCAAGAATGTGCCGTCCACGCACAGCAATGGACGACAGTGATAGAACGCCTTGATGCAAGCTCCAAATGCGAAGAACACTCTCCTCAGATGCCTTTTAGTTGGCCACTTGATTGACGGACAGTCTTGATAATCATAGTAAGTGCCATGATTTCTTCCCTGAATGCAACTGAGCAGTGCGGGCAGATTGTGATACGAGTCTTCAAACTTCCCAAACCTCATTTCTAACGCCTTCTGTTTCGCCCTCCATGCATTTCCATAGCTAATTGTGTACTGATATCTATTCTCGATTGCTCGGATAATAGCACGGGGCTCAAAACACAGGTTTTCCACTATCTTTGCGTACATGATGTTTGCGACATACCCGGATGATAGGTTCCTGTGAGCCATCATTGTTTCCTCAATCAAACAAGTATTCTGCTTAACCTTCGAGCATAACCAATGGATGCCCCATTTGAGCTTGTACGCGTGCACTCTCCACGGACACCCATGGATCTCACACACCACGTCGTAGCAGGTCGGGGTGGATTTCTTAACTGAAAGTCCTTCTTAATGATAAGACCCAATCTTTCACAGCATCCTGCACAACCTCTTTTCTCACGTACATACTGTTAGGCCTAACCTCATTGTCGCTATACTGCCAAGATATATCGTTGCTTTCATTGACAACCAACCTATCAAATTGATGCGTGCCCCACTCGGCTGGCACAAGCGGCTCTGTACCTCCATCTTCTTCATCTAACTCATCGTCGTCTTCCACTTCTGCTCTGTTGTACTCGCGGTCTTCCTCTTCCATCCTAACTGTTATTTCATCAATTTGCTCACCTTCGTCTACTTGTCCCCGCGCTACTTGTCCAACATTTTCTTCATCCTCCCCAAATTCAGATTGTTCACCACTTTGGCAAATGACGTCCTCGTTGCGTGCCTAAACATACTACTGACGGCTAGATCCCCCCAATTTCGGTGTCACCAAAACTGAACTCATTTTTAGACTGACTACACTCACTGCCGTCCAACTACTGCTGAGGGGCAACATTCCTACCAGATGCTTGCACCAAAAGCACCCGCTTCCATCCCCGTTGCTCTGGTCACATATGATCTCCACGATGCAGTTCCTTTCAGCTCAACTAGCTCCCAACAGATAGGATCGTTTTGCATAGACTGCATAGTACATAGGCAAAATACCTTCAGCTGGCACTTCTCTTGTTTCATCCGAAAAGTATAATACAACCACTTCAACACAAAAGAAAATGTGCGCTCTTCGACCCTACTCAAACTTCTGTCCACATACTAGAAGTTACTTAGATCCGCGCCCTCCAAACCATACATTACAACCCCTTCTCCATAATAGATTCTACATGGAACTCGTTCTACCATATCTGCGAATCCATTCATTCACCCACGAATTAATTACTTTCCGTAAAAAATACATATCTGCGTACATCTAACTACAATTCTCGCTATATCTACCCTACTACATTCCTAAGAAATGAATATATATATATATATATATATATATAGGAAAATGGTTCCGTACCCCTGGGAGTACGTACTCCTATTGTCAGTATACCGCTTAAATGGTGTTATTATACCTCTTTATCATTTTGAGTATACTCTAATACTGATTATAAGATACTTCAAAGTGAGCTCCACGAAAAATTTCAACAAAGTCCACCATTTGTAGCATAATTTGTTTATATACTTTTTTTATATATGAAAAAGGGTATACAACAAAAAATAAAGGACTTCAATGAATTTTTTTCAACAATATCGCATTGTAGTATATTAGAATTATTATTAGAGTATACTAAAAATGATAAATGAGTATAACACATTCGTTTAAGTGATATACTGGAGGTGGGAGTACGTACTCCCAAGAGTACAGAAAAGGCTTCATATATATATATATATATATGTATATATATGTATATATATGTACTTGTATCGGTATAAAATATCTACATTCGCTATATCTACGCACATAAACTTAGATCTAAAATTATTTCTACTAAATCATAATTTACTGCTAAAAATTAAATAACAAAATAATTACTACTCTAACTACATTCTCTACAATTAATTTCTACTCTACCTACATCTAACTACATTCGCTATATCTACCCAACTACATTCTTAACAAATGAATATATATATATATATATATATATATATATATATATATATATATATATATATATATATGGATGTACTTCTATCGGTATAAAACATCTACATTCGCTAGATCAACGCACACAAACCTAGATCTAAAATTATTTCTACGCAATCATAATTTACTGCTAAAAAAAATAAACAACGAATAATTTGCTAGATCTACCTACATCTAACTAGATTTGCTAGATCTACCTACATCATACTAGATTTGCTACATCTAACTAGATTTACTAGATCTACCTACATCTAACTAGATTTGCTAGATCTACAGCTACAAAAATTAAACAACGAGCAATTACCTGCAAATGGTTGCGCTGGCTCGAATGTGCCTCTCTTTTTCTCCCCTCTTCCTCTCTTTCTTTCTCCCCTCTTCCTCTCTTTCTCTCTCTGTTTTTTTTATTCTCGTTCGTTCGGTTGGCTCGACTGCGGCAGGGCCGAGCGCGCGACGCTTTTTATTACCGCTTCTGTCGCTTGATCAACGGGCAACATAAACCCGCGCCACGCTCTATCGCCTGTCCATCGGGGGATCTTTTTATTGTCGCCTATTCATCAGGCGATGTTCACTATGTCGCTCATTCAATGGGCGACAGAGACCCGAACAGCCTCATGACGCCCGTTAGTTCGGCGATAGGCTTATGTCACTGGTTGAACAGGCGACAGATGTATATTTCTGTAATTTTTCTTCCCCGGTGTTTAGTTTTGCAATTTTGATTAAAGATTGTATTATTAAAAAAAAATCTGGAAAGTCCACCGTTGGCATCGGTTTTTGTCGAAAATGCATAGAAAATGAATGATTTTCAAGTTAAATTTTTTTAATCGATGGTCAAAAAATGACGAGAAAATTGAAAACCGTATAATTTTCACCGATTTTTGACCGGTTTTCTTAGAAAATCGGCAAACTAAACGAAAGAAATTCGAAAGTCAATTTTGGGCCTATTTTCCATTGGTTTGGCGATTTTTCACCGGTTTTTGCCGATTTTCGAACGGTTTACGTTATATAAAATTTTCCAAAAAATAAATTTTTGAATTTTTTTTTAATTGTACCGATTGATCGACCAGTTTTGTTTATCAAGCCAGCTCAATACGATCAAAAATCACGATTTTTGAACGATTTTTATTGATTTTTGAAACCTGCGCACAGCCTGTTAACAATAACATATCAACGGAGAAACTAGCCACCGCACTCGTGTAACATCGACAAAGATATGTTAAAACACCAGATCACAACGCAGTCACAGAGGCACATTGGGTTGTCGAAGGGAGTGTAGCAACAAAAATATGTAGTCCGAAGTGCCAAGGCGCCCAGCTGCCAGTTTACTACACCGACACTTCAAACATAATACAATCTAACTTTTAATTTTTACACCAGTAAAAGCAACGCAAGCTACATATACGGCAGAAAAGTAGGCCCCAAAGTTGGTCTTGTCCTTAAAACATCCAGAGTAATTGATAACTGATGATATATGCTACTGCTGGCGAAACCGTCAACAATTCACACAAGAAGCAAACTGGAGGCTAGAATGAGGAAAGCATTGCGCGTTGCCATGGACTACACCAGAAACGAACATATGCCCACCCCTTTGCACAAGATGCCGCAGCTCGCTCACAGCTGTTGTGCTCAGCGCAGCAGAACCGCATATCTAAGAACAGAGAGAACTTCATTTCTTGTAGTGGTATGCGGAGATGAACATGCAGGTTGGCACAACCGTCGTGGCAATTTGTAATATCTGACAGCTTAATTAGATTTGTCCAGTTAGGATGTCCCAATTCGTAAGTCCTAACTCGTCCCAAAAATAAGGGCAGCTCTTGCAGCTTTGCCGCTCTAAGAATCCACTGCAAGGCCCTAGAAATGCATCAAGCTTCCAGGTTGATGCACAAAACTTTAGGAAACCGCACCTCCTCAAATCTTACTTCTCCAGAACAAAAGCTGCAAAAGCAGAGGCAACAACGAAGAAAGCATAACCGCTGTGCTGATAGGTTTTCACTAAAAAAAAAATCAAAGGTATATGGAGGGCCATCATGTGTTCAAACTTGACACTAACACAGCACCAGGCTAGCAGCCTACTCCATCAGTTAGTGCTATCTTCGCATGACACGGAATTTTTCTCGCTTGCGGAAACGCTCAAGCAACAACTCATCAGTAGCAGCTTCTCTACGTCCTGCACGTGCACCATCTGGATTGTAAGTATTTGTTGCTTTTCCTCCAGTTTCATTAACCTGTGAACCTTGATCTTTGTACAACTCAGGATGCTCTGCATTGTAAATGAAATAATTTAGTACACTTTAATGAAAACATAACAAAGAGTACATGATATCTATGATATGACATTGTTCGTGTTTCTTGACAAAGGAGCTCAAAAATGGTATCACCACCATTGCATTTCCCAAAACTACGTGAATTTGCTGCAGCACATAATGTTCCATAAGTTATTTGCAATTTATATTCTACAGTGGTTAATGGATTATTTCCATGCTAATTTAACAATCAAGGCTACTGAGGGCAACAATCGATCTGTATTAAAGAAAATTGAACATCAATATTCTTATTGTGGACATGAATACTCCTGCTAGAAGTCCATTGAGTATTACTTAGGGCAAGAGATTCTCACAGAAAAAGATATCTTAAGACTGAAGCTATAAAGAAATATCTTCGAACTAGAAATATCTATTGCCATTGGCTAGAAGTGTTGCTCTGCAACTGATCAGCAGCTGGCAGCAGGCACTGGTGTTCGAAGTAATAGTTGCGCAAGAAAACAGAAGTGACGTATAATCAACTAGGAAGATAAGAACAAAGGCAGGACATTCAGGGTAGTCAGAAGATAATAAGAGTACAAAGTAATCTCTTAGGAGTTAGGGAGAATAATATTATCCATGGTTTATATTTACTGCACAAGATCAAGTGGAATGTAAAGCTGGCATCTGATACACACGTCTTGCATATAACAATTTATATGTCACCTCAAAAGTAATCTATATTGGATGACTTTAACCTGTATTGAAAGTTTGTACGATCGATAAATATAAATTAAATCTTACAAAATTATCTTTTTCCAAATCAATCCTACCACAGAATCACAACTAGAAACATTTTATACCTTTTGAAGGTGTTCCTGCAACAGTTTATGATGTCATCACAACATAAAAACTAAAAAAATAACCTTGAAAAGTATGTATACAAACCTCTTCGCAATTTTTCATCATAATCTCTACCGCGATGGAAATAATCAGCACTGTAACTTGATGGAATGTTTGAATCTGATTTTGTTTTACCCGCAAGCCTTTTCTCTTGCAACATCTTTTTGGCTGCCTCAGTTTCTTCAATGTTTCTTAATTTGAACCTGCAACAATCAAGAAACAATGATAACATGAAACTGTATAGAGCTGTACGCCCACTTTAAAGCAGCTCTACTACCAGAATAACAGGGCATGATAGTGCACAAAAATATGTTAACAATATTAACAAAAAAGAAACACCTTTAGGTTGTATTAACCCCACAATGTTGAAAGTACAATGTTGATACTCATAGGCGGAACTAGAGGGGATGCCAGGTATGCCCCGGTGTCGGCGTTCTAGCCAACAGGCACCTCAGGATCGGGTGCTTGTGAGGTTCAGACGAGGGGCTTTCGGGGCAATCGCCGGAAGAAAAAGGCCGGAATGCAGTGGAAGCTTGCAAGAAGGGGGACGCTAGGGTTTACCCAGGTTCAGACCCTCCGAAGAGTAACGGCCCTAGTCCTGCTTTTCTTGGTATTGCTTGTGTTGTAGCCAGAGAGGAACCGGGATTGGAACCCCCTCTCCTATGCACCCCAGCTCCCTTTTATAGTCGGGCTGGCTGAGATGCGTGGGTTACAATAGTCCTACCATACTCATTACACTGCCACGGGGCATTTAATGCGCCCGTCTCTATCCTTACAGCACATTTAATGCCTGTCGTAGCCGTCACACCCTCGCCGCCCTACGCCGCCAACGCCGCCTGCTCCGTCGGAGGAGGGTGCCATCGTGACGTCACCCGTCATCAATGCGCGCCTGGGGAATACACGCCGCCATACTGTAGCCTCCACGCTTTGCATTTAATGCGCACGATTCACATTAAATGCCCCTGATCCTGGCACTGCAGCCTCGGGGGTGGTGCACCAGTGGCGTGGCTCAGACGCCACTGCCCACTGGCGGCCACCTTATCGAGCACCAGTGGCGGGCTCGACGCCACTGCCCATCGGGCGACCACCTTATCAGCGCCAGCGGCGGGCTCGACGCGCCGCCCATCTGGCGACCACCTTATCAGCGCCAGTGGTGTGGCTCGATCGCCGCTCGCCCACCGGGCGACCACGTTATCGGCGCCAGCGGCGGGCTCGATCGCCGCCGCCCACTGGCGACCACCTTCTTGGCGCCAGCATGGTGGCTCGACGGCACTCGCCCACTGGCGACCACCTTACTGGCGCCAGTGGTGTGGCTCGATCGCCACTGGCCCACCGGGCGACCACGTTATGGCCCCTCGCTCGCCGTGGCGGTGGGCCCGAACGCGCCTCGCCGCCGGCAACCGTGTTTATTGCGAAGTGGGTACCCTGGTGTAGAATACGCCGACAAGAGCCCTGCCCACCTCGAGCGCCTCTGGCTTTCCACTTTCTTTCTTCTTTTTCCCAGGGAACGGTTCAGTCTCCCGGGTGGGGCCCCTTAAATGCCCACACGCCCCGCATCTTTAAAGATCTTCCGGCTTCTCCGGTTCCCAAGGCGGGTTGCACAGTTATTCCCGCCAGAACTGCCTCTCACGATCCTTGGGATGCACCCCTTTATGGAGTTTTTGCTTCCCAATCATGAGCCGCCCTTCTTTGCTTTTCCCCGCCAGGCCTCCCCTCACGCCCTTATAAAAAGGCCAGCCAAGAGAGGGAGCGGTTCTTTTCCATCATCGCGCTTTACTGCCGCAGCTCCCTTCATTCTCTGTCTTTTCTCGTCGCCTTAGAGCTCTTTGCTCCCCCCTTTCTCGGCGCGCTTCAGCGCTCTTCTGCCTTCAATGGCTCCTCCGACTCCCCCTGCCATGATCCTCCCCCCTTCGTCTGTCGAGGAGGAGGGCGCCGCCAAGCTTTCCAAGCACGTCTCTGCGGGCACCCTCCGCATTCGCCGGGCCGTTCGCCATTGCCCGGCCAGGAGGTTGTCTTTTCGGGTGGCAAGCTAGCCTACTGGCCGCCTCCGGTTTTAGACTTCTATCTCTCCGTCCTCAACTTCTACGCCATTCACCACATCCATCTTCCTCCTAACTCCATTGTCCTTCTTGCTGTCTTCGCCCATTTCTGCGAAATGTTCGTGGGAGTGTTGCCCAATCTCCTCCTCTTCCGCTTCTTTTTCATCCTTCGCGCCGGCACCCTCTTCGTCCCTCGAGTCGCCACTGTGGCTCGAGACGGGCCGCGTCGCGCTACATCCCACTGGACTGTCGGTCCAACTGGAGGGCGTGGCGCAACGAGTGGGTGTACGCCGAGGACGGCAATGCAGATCGGCGCTGGAGCTTCCAAAAGAGCCGGCGATCAAGAACCCCAATCGGGGCTCATGTCGTTGAGACGCTGAACTTGACGATGCTAGCTCGCGTCGATCGATTCTTGACGCGGAGTCTAACGGGGGCTGGTTGTCTGGGACTTCATTTCCGCAGCTTAGCCCCTGCGCCGCGCGTCACTGGCAAGATACATGGGCCAGGATGATGGGACCGGACGATCCTCGAGGTAGATCGCTACGCTTTGATCGCCTCTTTCCTTTTTTTTTTTTCTTTTCGCAACACCTGGTTCGACGGCATTTTTCTTCTTTGGTTTTTTGTCGGTTGTAGAACTTGTCTTCCACCTTGGTCGACAGTGGATGGGGCGTGGCGTGCCCGGCTCCGCCATTCGGCTGCGCTCCCCTTTCTGGCTAGAGCCCGAGCGCCGGCGATAGTCCGAAGCCTATGCCGAAGATGGACGCCATGGGGATGCTCGCCCGACACACCAGCGCCTCGACGATTCGAGACCCCTCCGTGGCGGCCGTGGAGGGACAAGCGCCAATGACGACGGCGACACCGCCGGAAACCCACGAAGACCCGCCTCGAGCGCTAATGCAGCGCCAGCGCTTGGCCGTCGAGCTCGGCCGGCGGGAGTCCTCAGCGGCCGCGAGAGTTCTCCTCTGCGCCGTGGCGGGCTCTTCAACGGCGGGAGCTTAGCGGCCGCCGCGACCTCGTCGTCCCGCTTCGTTGAGGTGGTAGTGTTGATCCTCCGGCCGACTCTCCTTCCGCCCGCCACAGCGCGAGCTCCAGCCGACGACGCAGCTGGCCGCCTTGCACCAGCCGCCACATCACGCCGTACTGTGACACCTCACTTCTCCGCCGATGCCGCTCTGAAACCTTAGGCCACAGTAGACACTGGCCAAGTGGTGATCCTCGCCAGTGTGCCCTTCTTCCGGAGGCCACCACCTAGGTACTCGCTTATTCAAACGCTTAAAAAATGGTTAAGTCCCTTCAAAATCGTGCCTTACCGTCGTTTTTACTTTCTCAGGGCGCCCGCTCCAGACGCCCTTGCCGCCCAGGACGAGAACGACCAGGGCGCCGGCCGCAGGTGTGCTACTCGAGGCGCCGAGCTCAGTGGTGAGGTTGAGGCGACCCCAAGTGGTTGTCCCACCACCGCCGCCAAAGCCCCCACGCTGGGCCCTTTGCCCACCCCGGAACCCCACCGCCTCCATCCCTCTGACGGATGCTCTGTGGCGGCTCTTAGCGAGCTTTACTCCGGCAAAGCCACGCGAGCAAGGAGCGGTACTGACGGAGGCGAGCCAGAATCGGCCGCCGCAAGGAAGTGGAGGACTCGCGCGATCGAGGCGAGGCCGAGCTGCACTGGCCGAGGGAGCGGGAAGCAAGAGAGCGAAGCGCCCGCCGATCGAGGAGCTCTCGCGAGTGGAGGCGGAGAAGTGGCGGCTTTGGCCGGAGGCGGATACCATGGAGATCTTGCGTCCACGCCTTGATCGGATGGTGGCGGCCTAACCCCATTGGGGCCAGTGCGGCCACCTCCGCGGAGCGAAGGCGCGGCACTACGCGTTACTGCCTCGGCCGGATTGCGGACTTTCTCACACACATGCTCGCCGCCATCGCCCGGCCCGCCTGTGAGGGCGTCGCGATCAGCGGCCACTGGCAGCGTCTTTGGCGTCTTTGCGCCCGGCCGTGACGCCAACCGATCCCATGGCCACCGTCAGGGGATTGAAGGGGATCAAGCGCAGCGGAGGGCGGGTCCACGACGCCCGAGCAAGTCGCCGCCACCGGAGATGGAGAACCTCACCGAGGCAAGCGGCAATGAAGATGTGGCGCCGAGGTGGACTTTGATCCTACTGACGAAGACGTGGAGGCGCAGCGTGGCAATGAGGACGAGGAGGAGGCCCCTTTAGCGTAGCTCTTCTTTTTCTCTTTTTTTGTTTTTTGCTTCGCCTGTAAAGATCCTTGATGCAAATCAGTCTTAATGAAATGGAAACAGAAGATTTCCACTATATCACTTAGTGTCTGCTTTTGCTTCTACTCTACTGGCTTCGCATGAACAAACATATGATCGCTTAGGGGCTCGGAAGGGGAGCATGACTCATGACCTTGCGTCGGGGAGTCACTTCCCTTGAACCCTTTGACTTAGCAAGATTTGGCTACCCAAGTAACCTCCAGGGAACGAACACTTGGCAGGGCCTTAGGTTTTCGACAACGGTGTTCAAGTCGCCGATTCCCACGGGGACACCTGGAGTGTCATGGCCGTCTTGGGAATCGTCTTTGAACTAAATTGTCCGATCGCCGCCCACCCCTGCACGCCGCTCTCACTTAGCGGCTCCGTCTTTGCGACCGGGCTCTTGCAGGGCCACAGGGTACTAAGGGCAAGTGCCCAGGCAAGGCCCAACAGTGGGCAAAAAAATCGAAAAGAGAGTAGAGAGGACAATTACTTTGGATAAAGAAATCAAATACTTAATTTCAAACAAGAGGCCTTTCCCGACCAGCAGTGGAGAGGAAGACACACTCCGGCTGGTCGGGGAGCAGAGCCTAAGACTTACAACCGTCGAGGGGATAGAACTTGCGCAGATTCTCTATGTTACGTGAGTTCGCCACTCTTCGCCGTCTTCGATGGCGGCTGACCGCCGGGACGAGAGGCGAGACCACCTTGAAGGACCTCCCACTGAGGAGACGATTTATGCGACCGGCATGCGATCGATTCTTCGCCAAGACCAGTCGCCCACGCCGATGTTCTCTTCTCGACCGGGGCGTGGTACCGCTTGAGATCGCTGGCACGGCGCGCGCAGGTCGCTTTCGGTCCCGCACTTCTTCCAGGAGGTTGACGTCGTCCTGGCGCAGATCCTCCTGTCCTTCTTCCGTGAACGCCGTGACGCGCGGTGATCCTGACTCTAGCTCGAAGGAGGATCGCTTCACGCCGTAGACCAGGAAGAAAGGGGTTTCCCCGGTGGCCCGGCTAGGAGTGGTTCGAAGCGACCACAACACTGCCGGGAGCTCTTCAGTCCATCAGGCCCCACGCTTGTGGAGTCGATCAAACGCTCTGGTTTTGAGGCCCTTCAGCACCATCGCATTGGCCCGCTCAACTTGGCCATTGCTCCTTGGATGGGCCAGCGAGGCAAAACAGACCTTGGTGCCCATCTCTTCGCAGAAATCCAGGAAAGCCGCACTGGTGAACTGCATGCGGTTGGCGACCCCGAAGCGAGCGAAGATCCCTTGCATGAATTTGACTGTAGCTGCGGCGGTAATGGCTCTCACGGCCTCGGCTTCCACCCACTTAGTGAATTTGTCAATGACGACAAACATGGGTGTAGCCCCCTGTGGCCGCGAGGCGGGCTCAGATATCCAAATTTCAGGCATCGCGAAGGGCCACGAGGCGGGATAGTTTGCGTGGCCTGGCCGTTGGTGGATTTGCTTGGCGTGGAATCGCACGCCTCACCTCTCGCGGCTTCGCACGCATCCTGGAGGGCGGTTGGCCAATAGAACCCTTGGCGGAAAGCCTTTCCCGCCATCGTTCGACCGGATACATGGCTCCCGCACACGCCTCCGTGGATATCCAAGAGCAAACTGCTCCCCTCTTCCCGAGTGATGCACTTAAGAAGAATTCCGTTTCTACCCCGGCGGTACAGGTCCCCGCCCACCAGGGTATAGCACTTGGCCTTTCGTGCTATCTTCTCTGCTGACGCATCATCGTCGGGGCACACTCGATCCCGCAGGTAGGCCAGGATCGGATACATCCATGTGCCTTCCTGGTCAAGTGCGGCGACCACAAGGTGGTTGCCCGGGTACTCACTTTGGCCTGGGCGTTTCCACCGGTGCTACCTTTCCTCCGGAGGTGAGGACTGAAGCAGCATCACCATCTTCCCCACCAGAGACGGGGGCCATGATGGACGGTCGCGGAAGCCTTTCTTCAAAGACTCCGACCGGAACGGGGGCCCTTGTCGAGGCAAGCTGCGCGAGCTCGTCCGCCAAGTGGTTGTCACGCCGGGGAACGTGGGTATACCCCAATCCTTCGAAGTGTCGTTCCATTTTTCTGACCTCCGCCAGGTACGCTGCCATGACAGGGTCAGGACAGGAGAAGTCCTTTCTTGCTTGATTGACAACCAGCAGTGAGTCGCCGTTCACTTGTAGGCGCCGAACACCGATGGCTGCGGCGGCCCGGAGCCCCGCCAGCAAGCACTCGTATTCGGCAACGTTGTTCGTGGCCTTGAAGTCAAGGGTGACCACGTACTGGAGGAGGTCCCCGGTCGGGGAGACCAGGAGGGCCCCAGCCCCCGCGCCTTCGAGCCTGAAGGATCCGTCGAAGAAAAGCGTCCAGGGGGAGGGCGCGCGGACCTCATCTGCTTCGAACTCAGCTGGAGTCCACTCGACAACGAAGTCCGCTAGCCTTTGAATTTTTATGGCGGTACGAGGAGCGAACTTGACGCCGAACTCCCCTAGCTCGACGGACCACTTCGCAATGCGGCCTTCAGCTTCACGATTGTGGAGAATCTCGCGCAGGGGGTAGGAGGAGACCACCGTGATCTCCCTTCCTTGGAAATAGTGCCGCAGCTTCCTCGACGCCACCAGCACGGCATACACCATCTTACGAGCCTGCGGGTACCTTGTTTCGTCGTGCGGCAAAGACCTTGTCGATGTAGTAGACCTGGCCATTGGCGCCTTCTCGTTCGCCACCGCCACGCTCACTACAGAGGGACTAGCCGCCACATACTGGCCCAACGGCTCGCCGGCTCGGGGTGACCGGCTGCCGGAGGAGGAGAGGTACTTCTTCAAGTCTTCAAACGCCTTTGGGCTTCCGGTCCACTCAAATGAGTTGGTTTTCTTCAACAGCTTGAACAAGGGTAGGCTTTTCTCCCCAGGGCTATGAACCCCAAGGGAGGCCAAAGGCGACCCGATCATGCCTACTTGATTGCTTGAGCCGAGTAGGTGCTGCATCCGCTCAATCGCTTCAATCTTCTCCGGGTTGACCTCGATTCCACAGCTGGAGACTAGAAATCCGAGTAGCTTTCCGGATGAGACGCCAAACACACACTTTTCAGGATTCAACTTCACACAATACTTTCTGAGGCGGGAGAAGGTCTCTTCCAGGTCCTGGATAAGCTCATCAACCTTCTTTGTCTTTACTACTAGATCATCAACATACACTTCAAGGTTCTTCCCTACTTGAGGCCGGAACACAATGTGCATGGCACGCTGATAAGTAGAGCCAGCATTCTTTAGCCCGAAGAGCATCCGGATATAGCAATATACACCGAGAGGAGTCACAAAAGCAGTCTTCTCTTCGTCTTCCCGCGCCATACTGATCTGATGATAACCGGAGTAGGAGTCCAGGAAGCACAGAGCCTCGCATCCTGCCGTGGAATCGACGATAATGTCTATCCGCGGCAGGGGGTACGGGTCCTTAGGGCAGGCCTTATTGAGGTCGGTGAAGTCGATGCACATCCGCCACTTCCCATTGGGCTTCCTTACGAGCACAGGGTTGGCCAGCCACTCGGGGTAGGTGGCCTCCCGCACAATCTTAGCGCGCAAAAGCTTCTCCACTTCGTCCCGAATGGCATCCTACCGCTCCGGCGCCTGCCGCCGGACCTTCTGTCGGACCGAGTGCGCTCCAGGGAGCGTTGCCAATCGGTGCTCGATCACCTCCCTAGGGACCCCAATCATCTCCGATAGTTCCCAGGCGAACACATCTAGATTGGACCGGAGGAAGGTGACGAGCGCGCCTTCCTATTTAGCACTGAGGTCCGCGCCGATCTTCACGGCCTTGCCGAAGCCGTCCTCGCCCACGGGGACCGCCTTCACCTCGCCCGAAGGTCCGGGCGAAGTCTCGACCGAGGACGCCAGTGTCGTCTTTATCGCTGCGTCGGCGGTGGTCTGGCCAGTCCTGCGCTGCTTCTTTGGCGCAGAGCTTCCCGTCTATCCACCTTCACCGTGATTGGGCCCCCAGGCCCGGGGATCTTTACCAGCATGTAGGCGTAGTGAGCAACCGCCATAAATTTTACCGGTGGGCGGCCAAGCGAGGGCATTGTAGGGAGGTCGAAGTCAAGAACCTCAAAGTTGACAAGCTCCGTCCAGGAAGTTTTCCGCACTACCGAACGTGACAGTAATTGGACTGCCCGGGCGAGAGGCCCACCCGGGCAACTCAGTAGAAAAGTGGGGCCGGCGCATCTCCTCATACTGATATCTGGGCGCCTGTACGCCCAAACAGACAGCGAGTTGATGGCGCTACCTCCATCAACAAGAACTCGCCTGAAGCCGGCGTTGCGAACCGTGGGAGAGACCACGATCGGGAGATGGCTCGGCGGAAACATTCTCCGTGGTCGGCCGGTGAAAGTGATCGGTTGTTCGACCATTTCACGGCTCGCCGCCGAGGCCGGTATGGTGGCACAAACTCGCCTCGAGATCCCGCTTGTGCTGCGAGTTCGATGAGTAGGTGGCCGAACCACCGTGAATGAACGCCACCGTATGCTCACTTTCTTTGGAAAGCCCGAGCTGGTCTTCATCGTCGTCGTCCCCATGGTCTCCTTCGGCGCTTCTTGGCCGCCTCTCCACCGATTTGGACACAACTTGGCGATCCTCCAAGTCGTGCCCGCTCGTTCGATGGATGGGGCAATACGGTTTGCCCGTCGTCTTCTCGGCAGGGTGGCGGTCCTTGCGATGCGGTCGCCCGGTCTCGGCGCTCGCCCGCCGGTCCTGGCCATCGCGGCCAGGACTTGGCTTCCGGCCGGCAACGGGACTTCTCTGGCGGCAACCTCCTTCTTCTTCTTCTTGCGGTCGGAGGACTTGAGGTGCCGTCAGCTGGGCCGGAAGGCCACTGTCAGCGCGCTCCGGGCCTCGCCAGCCTGGCGCGCTTGTGCGCCAGGAGAACTCTTCGGAAGTGGTTGTGATGGTGCGGGTAGCCATCTTCTCCTCGCATCTTACGATCCGGACCCCTCCGAACGCAATGATCATCGATTGCTCGGAGATCCGGGGATCGTGGTTGCGGCGATGGTGAACCGCCGGATGAACTCTCTCGGGGACTCCGCCCGTCGCTCCCAGAGCGTGGAGGTCATCCTCCACGCCTGGTTGAGTGTAGGAGCCTGGAAGTTGGCGACAAAAATGTCGCCTGACTCCTCCCACGAATGCTTTGCGAGCTTCAGCGGGAGGTTAAGTAACCAAGGCCGGAGCGTGGCCACACGTCGGGAGGTAGTTGGCCATAATCTTCTCGGACCCTCCCACAGCACGCACCACCGTGGTGTAGATTTGCAGGAACTCCTCCGGGTTGGTAGTACCATCGTACTTCTTGATGGAGGCGGGGCGGAATCTCTCCGGCCACGCAACTTGTCGCGGACGGAGGGAAAACGCCTGGCATCCAACGTTGTAGGGGGAGGAGCGTCGTTCGCCAGCCCCTTGACCCTGAGACGAGGTCGAGGAGTGCGAGTCTACGCTCTCCCCGGAGCCAGAGGGGGGAGCCCTCTGTTGATCAGTTGGTACCCGGGGGTTGGGGTGCCGCTGTGCGCGTTCGCGACGCCTCCTAAGAACGTGGCGTGCGTAGGTCGGCCGTCGCTGGAGCCGCCTCGTCGAGGCGTGCTCTCGGATCCTCGCGATCTCCTTGACTGGGGGCCGCGAGAGGAAGCGGAATCACGTGCATGTCCCCACTGTGTCGGAGTTGCAACGAGGACTCCCTTTCCTTTTTCCGGCCCTTGGCAGGAGAAGATTCTTGTGTGGCGGGAACCCCCAGCATCGATCGCCGCAGCGCTCCTTCATACTGTCTTGGAAGCCCCGGTGGGTGCCGCCTCAACCTTCTTGGCGGCATTAACTGCGAGCGATGTCCGCGCACCACGAGTTGCTAGGTGTCACCTGGCAGGCGGAATCGAGGATGGTCGAGGAGTAGCCGAGCCGCATGAAAACTCGTAGCGGGAGTATCGCCCCCAACATCAAACGTCGTTGGGCCGGTGGCCTCTGGGCGCGGGAGCCACACGTGCCCTCCCAAGACGGAGGGACACATTGGCGGCCTCCTTTCACGGCCGAGCGGGGCCGGCTCTGAGCGCGGCTCTCCTCGGGTAGATTGCTGCGCTTGGAGTGCGACTCCGCCATGCAGACAATCATCCCTACTTCTTCTAAGCTTCCAAAAGGAAACGGAGGGAAGAGGGCAATCTAACCACCAAGAGCCCCTACCTGGCGCGCCACTGTCGGCGTTCTAGCCAACAGGCACCTCCGGATCGGGTGCTTGTGAGGTTCAGACGGGGGGCTTTCGGGGCAATTGCCGGAAGAAAAAGGCCGGAATGCAGTGGAAGCTTGTTTGCTGCTACTGATGCTATAGTACCAAAAGCAAGCAAGTGTTGTCCTGAAACAATATCTATCTCCTACCTATCGGACCTCAATTCAAGCAATGGAATATTGTTTGCTGCTGCTGCTACTGATGCTATAGTACCAAAAGCAGATTTAAATAAGCGACAAACTTGATTATTTTACTTCAAAATTATACGTCCACATGAAAATTCACGCAGGCCAATGCACTAACATAGACACTAATCACACACTATGAGGCCTCAAAGTGCAAAAGAGATATGCCCATAGGTTGTTGCATTCGTAACAAGTTTGGTTGCCAATTAACCTGTACCCCCATTAACAAGTAAATCTGCATAGTTACTATAATGTATTGCATTTTTTAGGTACCCCCCCCCCCCCTCCTTGAATTTCAACACCAAACATACTATTCAACACAACCTTAGCAAGTTTTATTCTAAACAAGGACAAACAAAGGGGTGCAAGAACCCACTCAATGGGCAGCTGAACTTCAGCAATGCCGGTTGTCCACTGTGTTGAGCTCTCCTCGGAGTTCTTCTTCCTCACCTACAAGGAAACATACACCGGCGACATCATTACAGTCCGCAACACCACCAAGAATCTCACCTTGAGTCGTGCATCGAAGAACTATTGAGCCACAAACCTTGAGGTGGTCTGGCACGGTGTAGAGCTCATCCACGTGTTCCTTCTCCTCCTTGTCATTCACTTCAATCTTCTTGCCACTCTTCTTCAACAGCTCGTTCTCCACATACCTCAACCTTCAAAGGTCAGATCCACACGAGTCAATTCTGGCATCAGGATGAAGCATGGCAAGAAGAACCGCATATACAAGTACAACAACGCACATGTTGGGGTCCTCGATGGTGACGGCGGTCTCCTGCGCGAAGGTGTCCTGGAGGACGAGGTCCTCCTTCTCGGACTCGGCGGCCGCCGCCGCCCCGCCGCCGACTCGTCCGCGGGCGGAGGACCCGTCGGTGGTGGATGCTGCGGAGGCGGCAGCGGCGGGGATGCCGAACTTCCTCTCCCGGAGCTTCTGCATATACTTGATCTCCTCCAGAGAGACTCTGCCAGGGGAGGGAGGAAGGCATCAGCAAGAAGGCCCAGACACGCAAGAGAGAGTAGCAGGCTGGAGGGAGGAAGGGTACCGGCGAGCGTCCTCATCGTCGGAGTGGTCGGCGGCGTCCGGCTCGAAGCTCCGCTTGCGGAAGTTTTTGGGCATGTTGGTTGGGCGGTGCTGGGCTCGGGCCAGTTCCGGCGGATTTGGGAGGTTGCTTGCGGGAGGTGCAGCCGGCGGCGAGGTTAGCAGATGGGGGAGGTGGGATTTTGGATTGGAGGAATCGAAATCCAGACGAAATGCTTCAGCCAGGGCCGGGTCGGGTCGGGTCGGGGGTGAGCCCGGTTGGTAAAGGACATGAACCTGGATCGAGCCAAGTTTGGGCCCGGTGCGCGCGTGTTGGCTGCGGTGTTCCGTTTAGCGGGCTTAAGACAGAGTTTCTCTCTCCTGTTCCTAGGTCCATTTGCAACGCGAGAATTTTTTTCCGATCCTGCAGCAGTTGAATTGCTTTTATGTCAACTTTTTACAAAACTCTTATGGCATGCGTAATACTATAAACAGCTATTATCTATAATAAGTTAGATAACTTTAAAACACCTATACAATGGTACAGATAATCACTTTCTTTACAGACAACTTATCTCTATATACAACCACCTTAGTTCTCGTGCTACAGTCGGCTACAAATATATAGACAGCTTCTTTCTCTTTTCCCTTTCTCTTTCATCCACATCAGCAAATAAATGAAATGGCAATTCCTATACACAATAGCTGTTTATACATTGTATGTACTCTTATAAATTGTCTGCATCAACAGGATATGAACTGAAAACCCCCTGAGCAGAAGGCAATCGGGATTCGAATTTACCAAATTAGGATTCGAGACTTGTCGAAGGTGTGGCATTGAAATGGGAAGCTACAGTGGAGGTGGGGCCATAAGGCGAAGATGGTGGTGGTGGCTGGAGAGAGCAGAGTGGGACATACTACAAATTAAGGGTGTGTTTGGTTGGTTGTACCAGGGTGAACGGGATGGGATGGTACAGGATGGATGGGATGGTCCTGGATGGGATGGTACAGGGAGGGTGTTTGGTTGCCTGAATGGGATGATACAAGATTTTGTTTGGTTGCTTGGATGGGATGGTCCTGGATGGTTCGGGATCTTTGTTTGAGTGCAATTTGGATGGATGGGATGGTTCCTACGCATATACTCTGTCGATTGAAGCACAAGAAACCAATAGCATAGCATAAACATTGGAAATGCTCACATGAAACCAATAGCATAGCTCTCTAACGACAAGCATAAACCAAGGCATATGCTCACGAGCCGCCAGATCAATTTGTCCATTCAAAAGGCCACCACAAATGACGAGGATTTTGTGGCAACAATGACGAGATCCATACACGACATTTTATGGCAACAATGACGAGATCCATACATGGAAATAGGTCTAAGATATTATTATAATGTTATCACTTGGCGATCACGAAACCACATTCAAAATACATATATCGATACAACCAACCATACATAGCAATTGGCGATCGATACAACCAAATACCGTAAATTTCAAACGGAGCTCACAAACGTATGCAATGTGCTTTATATACTCATTCAATTTGCGATGCTGAAACCACATTCAAAAGCACAACCGAGAAGAAGCCCTCCTCCCATTGACTACGGAGTTCATTGCAAATATTTCCATAAGAGTTCATTGCAAATATTTTCAACCATAAGAGTTCAAATCCAGCACAATATCATTGGTAACAGGATAAACTACAGGTCTTTCATCATTCCTAGCACAAGATAAAACATATTATTTGGATAGAAAGTTTTCAAGCTACATGAGGCCATAGTGCATATAATTTCTTCGACACCATTACACCAACCTACTAACACCAAAAGAGTGCCGATCGAGCTGTTCCTAGATTACCAAAAGATATCGCATTTCCGATCGAAGTGTACCATCTGCAGATATGAAATGAAGATATGAAATACTAAGAACAAGAACAATTACCAAACATAAGAAAAATCAATCGATCAAGATTCTAACCTTAGAGGTTTTCCTCGCGATGTACCTAGTTACCCGAGATCAATTTGTTTGAAATACTAAGCTTGTTAAATGCTCGGGCAAGTGCAACATTCTCACACGTATAAGCATAGTAGTGGGCTAAATGTTCTTCATCAAATCCAGGAGATCCATCATATTGTCCCAAAGATCTTCTGGAACATTGGTATCTGAACTATTGGACTTCTCAATAGCTTGAGCGAGTCTATCAATACTAGTGGTCATGACATAAAGCACATCATCGTCAGTGGATACCTTGGCCCTCTTCTTTTGTGGTTTACTTGCCGAGAGTCACCTCCACCATACCCCGATGCCGCCACATCTTCTTCGCATGTTCATCGCTTGGTGCTTCTTCTTCTATTTCAATCACATTTTTAGCCGAGGGTCGTTTGCTCCCTTAGCATCTTGTCTCTGTAGCCATGTCGTTCCCAAAGATAGTGGCCATCTCGCGATAATGCTCAAGGAGTGTTCAAGAAACCAAAGATCCTTGGGGTGGTCCTGTCATCGTTAGAGAAGTAATCATTCTCAAGCAAAAACAATCTCTAGTATAAACATGGTTGTTGCAACTAGGAAGCAAATTACCTTAATATGGCCTGTGTAATGCTCATGCTCAAGTCTGATAGTGAAGGTAGCATCATCCCAAAGAGCAGCACTTAAATTCTTAAGTTTGTTTATCTTTACCCACATCTTTTTCCACTTCCTGAGGTGGTTACTAACCTGAATGCCAGTCACGTAAACCTTCATATACTCATTCAATTCCTTAGCACAACTATTGAGATGAGATTGCTTAAAGCCTGTGGATGTCCTTGTACCATTAGCCACTAGATTAGACAAATAGGTTAGCACAAATGCAGACATTGCATTTGTCCAAACAACCCCAACACCACCACCCATATTGTTACCCCCCATACTTTCCCCTTGATGATCAAAGTCCATTGCCTACAATAAAAGGTAGAAAGCAGAAATAATAAAGAAAGTAGTAATGACATTAGAATATGTGAAAAACACAATACATCAAGAAAGAAGCGTGAAATTGCATCAACAATGTGTCAATTAGACAAAGGTTCACATGAAAATGAGAATACACGGTTCACATGATTAATGGCCTAGGTAGTTTTGACGGTTCTCCCACATCTCATCGGCAAGAAGACTCGCCTCTTGTCAACCATGGCTCTATGGTCGCTTGCTTGCTCCCTTGCTGATCTACGGGATTAGGTGTCCAAGAATCCTCGATAGAACGAACTGGTCACCCCTTGAGAAAGAACCCAATTATGAAGGATGCAACAAGCGAGGACAACATCAACTTGAGTTGAGAAGGGAAAGAATGGAGTGGCATCATCAAGGATTTTGAATCTCCTCTTAAGTGATCCAAAGGCACGCTCTACGCCTACTCGCAAGGAGGAGTGCACGAGATTGAACAATTCCTTCCCATCTTGTAATGGATTATTCCCCACTCATTCAAATGGTACCTAACACCCGAAAGGTGGCATGAACCAGTTTGGCTCCATATCCAAAGATCAACTAGGTAGAATTTCCTAAAATAGATGAACACATTAATGACATTGGTTTCTAAAAATTTGGTATGAATATATCTTGATACAATGATTCTATTTACCTTCATGGACACGTAAGCCATTCCCACGTTCTATCGCATCTGCTAAAATTGTAGCATCATGAGTCAGTCCCTCCTACCACCAACACATATGTGAATCGAAGCTCAAAGTCTACTATGCCATCACATTTTGAGTAGGAAATGATTTCCTACCACGGAAGGTCAGCTTCCATAGATTTACTAATGTAAGCTCTTATATGTGTACCATCAATGGCTCCAATACAATCCTCGAATTTTAGCAACAAATTAGTAACCTTGGAATTTTAGCTATAAATCTCTAAGGCATACTTGTTAGCTATCATACCTTAAAATACGGATCCCATCTTGGGTTTCTGCAATTTTAGTTGGTGTCTCCAATGAAGGTGGTCCGATAAGATCATTTCAGTAGCTCACCTATGGCATGGAGGACATGTCCAAAATATCGGCTAAGCTGTTTCACTGATCTCTGAAGTTGGTACCAACTATCCTATTCCTTATGTTGTGTCCGATTGTGTTCAAGAACATGGCAACTTGCTCCTCAACACATACATGTATAGTGTCGTGGAGCAAAGAGCGTTCTCTCAATACTTGACATAACCTAAAGAAAGGAGCTCTCAAGTCTTATCGTTGTAATACAAGTTGTATCATTCTTCCAAATTTTATTATTCGGATAATCAATTCTATTCTTATCACTTTGCTCGATTGGGCCATACGTAATACGTTGTCTCCTATTACGTATTCTACATCGCACATACAACATCATCATGCAAGCGGCCACATATGCAACAAAGACCACTAATCAACATCTTCCTTCGTCTAAGCTTCTTCTTGTCCATCTACGCTAAATTAATAATCACTAGTGGTTCATATGTATGCATGATATTTAACAACATGCTAAAAAGTTAAGCAATGAATGAAAGTTAATGCAAAGATTAAATATTCGAAGATAATGCTTCCATCAACACATAGCCCAACAGAAAACTATTATGCCACATCAATCTGCCAGATGAAACTAGGACAAAATTGTCCCCTTAAATCAAATTTGCATGCTGAAATTTCAGACTCATACAACGGACATGCGAGATACATCAATGCAGACTTATACAAAGGAGCATACAATCGTATTTTTTTAATGAAATTTGATCGCTTCTTGTTAATGTTGGATTCTGAATGCCTCTGCATATGGATTAAGCCATATGCGAGATATTATTCGCTTCTATAAAATGTCTTTAGTAAATATATTATATTGAGGCGATTCATCAATGCAATCTATACAAAGATTAACAAGATCAAAGCCACATTTCAAAACCACCTTTGAATGGTTGAATGATTGCAGGTTGCACCGCATGTAAACTAGGCTTGCACATATTGGCGAGGACAATATATTATATCGCTATATAGACTTTCTTGGCACATAACACAATTATCAAATTCATTCTTTCAATGTTGAGCAACTACTAACCGTTATAATTAGACTCTGGGCAAATAGCATGGTGGATAACTTGCTCTTTTGTCTAGATACATTGAGGAGTTATAATTTGTATTGACTAAATACTATTTGAGCTGGATACATGCTCGAGCCCGAGCTCAAGTGAGAGCTGGATACACCGAGTTATAATTTGTCTTGACAAAATACTATTTGTCCAAAATTAGGATGCCTTAAGAGGAAGACAGTCTATTCTTCTTTTTCCTAAATCTGAGCCAGTCCAAAGTAGTGCAAAATGTTTACAAGAGTGGAGAATTTTTCCCACAAGGACAAGACAAGATTTACAATTCTTTGACCCACCAGAAAGAAATGTCTAGGGAAAGAGAGAAAAACCTCCGATTCTTGGCTGCCGGCTCAGACCAATTTCCCAGGCATGACTCATAATCAGAGTACATTGGTGCTAGTATATGTTCCTAATTTGTGCTAGTATATGTTCATATTGGTCCCCATCTAATCTAGCTGTACCAAAATTAAGAAGTGGATTAATCCATGCCAGATATTGGTCCCCATCTAATCTAGTTGTACCTCCCTAATCACAACACAAAGTCATCCACACAAACTAGCGTAAGAAGTGGATCTAATACCTCGGGACGAGCAGAGGCGGAGTAGAAGAGGAAGTGGATCCACTGTCCGGAGAGCAATGCAGACAGTCGCAGCTTGAGGGTGATGCTTGGCGTGCAAATCCAGACGCGAAGAGCGTGCAAGGTCACCGCCGAGTCGCCCTTCCCTGTGGCGCGGTTCTTGTGTCAGATCTGGCTGGGAGAGAATGAGATGGAAGGGAGAGGTGAGGCAGCACCTTGGAAGCGGCGGCGTGAGGTCGCGGGGGTGGCGGAGTGAGGTCACGCCGAAGTTGCCCTTCCCTGTGGCGCGGTTCTTGTGTCAGATCTGGCTGGGAGAGAATGAGATGGAAGGGAGAGGAGAGGAGCACCTTGGAAGCGGCGGCGGAGTGAGGTCGCCGGGGTGGCGGGTGAGGTCGCCGGGGGGTGGCGGAGTGAGGTCGCGAGGGTGGCGACCCGAGGGGAAGACTGCGAGGAGGAAGGTGGGAGCGCGTCCGAGCTCGTCCTGGACCGATTGGTTCGGCGAAATCGGACGAACCAATCGATACAGAATATTTAGGGAATATTCCCAGAATCTGTACCACTTCGTCCTGGATGAGATGGTTCCATACACTCAACCAAACGCTTGTACCAAAATTTATCCTGTACCGTCCCGTCCCGTTCACCCTGGTACAGCCAACCAAACACACCCTAAGAAGCACGTTTGATCCCTGGACAAAGTTTGGGGCAATCTTACGAATTCTCTTGTCATGATTTGAAGGATGTTCCACAAAAGAAGAAAAAACACAAATCTTCATGGATTATGATTCGCTACTGTCGATTTTTACTTTTTTTTCGATCAATACGGCCGACTTCTATTTGATAAAAGAGAACTGCCACCTTTTGAGGTGAAGACTGAAATAACCTCAAAATTTCAAAATGAATTCAAAATTTGGTTTGATTGGAGTTGATTTCGGATTCTTACCGTTTTTGGAAGCTTCCATCGCCGGTGCGCTTTCCTCTTCCGGCCAAGGTCGCCTCACTTGCGCGCCCACGCTCTCAAGTGCCCAGACTGCTTCTTCCTCTCTCTCGCTTCGTGAAGCTCGCCATGGCGAGCTCGCCACCGCCCCGTCGCTCAGTAGTGCACCGCCACGCCTAAGCCGTAGGGCACTCCTTGCCCCGCCGCGCTAGCGCCTGGCGCCGCCCCGAGCCCCACGCCGCCATCCCATCTCGTCGCCGCCCTCGCCCTCTCTCTCTCTGCGCCGGCTATAAAAGCCGCAAGCCGCCCCCTCCACTCCTTGCCCCGCCTCGCCTCCTCCCCGGGTGAGCCCTCCCTCTCCACACCTCTCTCTCCCTCGGCTCCGTCCACCGCCGCCAAGCCGCCACCGCCGCGAGCTCCAACCGCCGCCACCGCCCGCCCTAACCCTAACCCCGCCTTCCCATCGCACGCGCCCGAGTGGGCTGAGCCCACTCGCCAGCCCCCTCTCTCACTCCCCTCGCCAGCCCCCTCTCTCACTCCCCTCGCCAGGCCCCACCTGCCAGCCCCCGCTCCCTCCCTCTCTCTGCGCACTGGCCCCACGCGCCAGCTCCCTCCCTCTCTCCGCGCCCGGGGCCCACCTGTCGGGTGGCTTGGCAGTAGGCTTGGGCCGGCCCGGTGATCTCTCCCGCGCGCGCGTTTGCTTGGGCCGAGTTGAACGCGGCCCAAATGAACAGTGCCCCTTTTTATTTTTTGTATTCGGTTTTTTTTATTTCAAAAATCCATTTTAAATCTTTTAAATATCCAAAAATGCCCAAAAATACTCCAAAGATATCAGGAAGTCCAAAAATGCCCAAAAATACATATTCCGAACCGTTTCGAGCCACTGAGTCCAAAAATGACCTCCGTTCCGCCAAACCAAGTTCCAAAAATTCCCAAAATGCCCTCCGACCCATTTCCGGCTATTTTTCTCTCTCGGTTTTTCTCTTTTCTTTTCTCTTCTTTCTTTTCGTATTATTTATTATTTATTTTATGATGTTTGTTTACGATAGAACCGACGCCCGAGCAGTACCAACTCCCGGAACCGACACAGGAACAAGAGCAGTACGTGGAATCGGAGCCGGACCAACGTGAAGCCGAGTACGACTACACCAACACTGAACTAGGGAACCCCTCCGCCTCGCAAGGCAAGCCATACTCCATTGATCATGTTGAACCTAATGTTTCCTAGAATAGTTCATAATTATTTTCTACCGCATTATTTCCGAACTATATGTTGAAATATCGCAACGCCGGTATGTTTGAATGACACGATAGCTAGTTAATGCCGAAAAGGCTCATGGAACTTCCTTGAAAAATATTGAATCCTAATAATCCTTTGTAACCTTAAGAAAATACTATTATCATTATTCGGCTAGATGTCACTACCATAACCATCCACCATTTTTTTTATGAAAACAAGAAATATCGATATTGTTGGAATGTTTATGAAATGTTGCGGTCCGGGGGACAGTATTGGGCTAACTACCGGATGGGTGTTAGTCTGATCCCCGGCCGAGGACTGATACCAAGGTATGAATGGATGGTGGTATGTTGGATACCAAGGGACTGTGGAATGTAATGGTTTGGTCTATGACGAATTAAGGACATACAACCTTGGGCAAAAGTAAATAACTTAAGAAACCGTTCAACTACATGTTGGGCCGGTCAACTTCGTTGGCTTGACTCAACGTAGCTCGGTACATTGTACTTTCCCCGGAATACCTATAGGAGCAGGGTTACCTTCCCGGTATGGGAGATGGTCCGCAGTTATGGGGGTGGAACGAAAGTGTGCACGAGGAAACTGTGGCATTTCGGGTTCACAACGGTAGGTGTCCACAAGAACGGATCGCGAACTCCACTCTGGCCAGTGGGGACCCCGGGTTAATGTGGACCGAAACTCTACCGGATAGGGTCTAAAGGGGAAAGATCCAACGAAAAGCTATGATAACCTCGATCCGGCCGCATGCATAAAAAGTTGCATGTTAATCGCGTGGCATAACGATCGTGGAATCTTGTGGGTAAAGCTGAACACCTCTGCAGAGTGTATTAAATGGTATTCGAATACGCCGTGCTTCCGGTAAATGAAGCTGAGTTAAAATGGGGTGAATCCCGAACCTAAGCTCAAGTAGTTTTTGGATTAATAAGTATGGAAGTGAATAACTTTGGAAACCCCCCCTATCATATTATTATGGTTTATGTTTTAAACATGAAATGTCAAATATTATGAAAACTTGCATTCACCAAATGAGACATATGGCTATCCTTGTTATCCGTTGCATGTGGTAAATCAGGCTTCACTGTGTGGCTTGTTGAGTACGTTGTAGTACCCACCCTTGCTTAATTAACCCATTTTAGAGTATCAAGATTGTAACACCCCGGCATTTACTATGCCTGAATGTTACCAAACATAAGCTAAACAACATCTAAATACCACATTTAACATCAAATTCCAGCAAAGGTGCATAGACTAAAAACCGAGATTTCGGCAAAGACTCTCCTTTGTTTTATCATGAATTTAAGAAACAAAGAACAATATAGCATTATATGGCAATAAGAGAAACATCTAAACAGCAATAAATAAAGTCTTAACGACAATAAAAGACTAACATCAAGCTCTTAAAGTTCCAAGTGTCAAACAAACAATAGAACTCTCATTAACCAAGCTAAGACTTAATTTAAAGGCCATCACACGCAATTTATTATCCAACTAAATGAATTGACTTGGGGAAACATTAAGGTGAAGCAACGTGTGAGAGTGTGACTATTCCCCTTTCCCGCATGCCGCTCTCATGGTACCTAAAACAACAAGAAAACACAAGGGTGAGTTCGAAACTCAAGAAGCATACCGCAATGGACAACAAGCATAACAACAAGTCAATAACATCTTTCAAAGATGTATAACATCTCATTCATGAATACTTATCAATATCATCATCAATTTGTATGCGATGTAATGCATTGCTCCCGACCCTCCGAACCTCATACCAGGTATGGGAAGTACACACCCGCTTGTGCACCCTTTCCTCCCTTCCATCCCGAAGATGGAGGGTGCCTACTCGCCTCCAAACACCACGTGGATGGAATCACGACATAGGACTTACTCAATGGCGTTCGGATTAGTCATAACTTTCACCGACCTTGCCTGACTAGTTAAGACTTTCTCACCGCCTCGCCTCTATCTCATGACATGCATGCAACCATGCCAATTATCATATTTAATTCACATATTAACACATGGCATCATAATATGTTAAACATGCTCATCATATCATATCATTCATTAACACATGGCAAGTGGACATATATCATGTAGGCAATTCCATCTAATTTCAACATGCAACCTACAACTTGCTATCCATCACAACACACTTGCCTCAACCACGTGCAACGGATTACGGGAAGAAGAGGGAACTCCCGGGTCACACCACCTGCACATAGGCATCACACACTCACAATCATAACCTCAAAACAGTACACACGCCCCATCTAACCCGACATTGCCAACTACTCGCAAAACCTAAAAACAGAGGTTCTGTCCCGCGGGACAGCAGCCTTGCAAAAGGCATAACTTGAGTTCTGGGACTCCAAATCGAATAAACGAGTACACCGTCGCGAAGCTTAGGAAATTTCCCAACTTTTTCTAGTTATAGGAAAGACTGATTCGGACTCTAAAATTGTTTAATCTACAGATTACCACAATCTGTTCCAGTTACGTCACAGATTTTTAGGCGCTCGGTAAAACAGCCATAACTTTCAAACGGCTGATCGGAAATTAACGTGCTTTACGTCCACGGAAAGATAATTAAATTATCTACAACTTCCTAGAAGTCCGTACGGTCTGATTCGGATTCTAAATCGACGGAAACTCGAACCCTAGTTCGACTGCTCAATCTGCCCGAAAACAGAAACGTGGACAAGTTTAGATCTAACCCAAATTACTTCAAACCAGCGCCTCCAATTGATCTAAAAACTTGATAAACACCCTAATAACAGTACCTAGATCAAATCCAAGGATCCTCATGTTCATACCTTTGCCCGGCGCAAAACTCCAATCAATCTCCGCGAATCTCCTCGCGAATCGCTTCCTCGCTTCCACGTTCCTCGCTCCTCGCTCCTTGCTCCTCGCTCCTCGCTCCACGGGATGACTCCACAAGGTGCAGGGTGGCGAGGCCACCCTAGGGCAGCAAGGGGTGGAGGGGAGGTGGTGTGGAGGTGGAGGAAAGGGAGGGGGTGCGCACGGTTTTGGGGGGCTAGGCTTAGTGAGGGAGGAGGAGAGGGGCGCAAGAGGGAGGTGGGGCGCACATGGGGAGGTGGGGCGCAAGGGGCTGGGGAAGCCCCTTTATCAGCCCTCAACCCAATCCTAGTCCGTTACGAGTCCTAATCCATCCCACCAAAGCCCACCAAGGCCCAAAACTCCTCCGAAGGCCCAAAACCCCGAACGTCTTAAACGGCCTAAACGTTATTAACCCCCGATCCTTATGATTTTAACCTTATTTCCACATCTCATACTGTATTTAACCTTATCATGTTCAAAAATTAAGGATACGACACTCCGAGGTGTCACAAAGATGCTGGAGAGTTCCAAGAAGTCGTAGATGGCGACACAGTGTGGTTCTAAGTCTCAGTCTCCGCTCGACTCGCCTGTGGATTTTACTTTTGTGATGACTCTCTTTTGTAATGTAATATATACTCTGAAGCTCGCCGCTTCCTTTGAAAACTCTGGCCGTTAGGCCCTATGTGATGTAAAAACAGTTGTATCGTTCTTTTGCGGGTAATGTACAACTTGGTTTCCGATGACTAAACTTCCTGGGTAGTCATTTCGGAGTTTAAACGCACCCCTGAAAAGGCGGTCCGTCACAAAGACGAAGAAATTGAAAATTTCCCACGAAAGCTTATACATTTTTAGACCCCGTTTGGTAGGTTTCAGATTCTAGTAGAAACGGAAACGGTTCCAGATTCTTGGTAGAAACGTTTCAGGTAGAATCAGAATCACTGTCTAAAAACCGTTTGGTACAGTTCCAAATTTAGTAGAAACTAGTAGAAACGGGGTTGAGGGTGATTCAGCCACGGCATGGAAAAGAAGAAACGTTCCGAGGAAAATCGTTCCGAGTTTTAGCCCGTTTGGTTGGATTTCTCCTAAATTCTAGTAGAAACAGTTCGGTTCTAAATTGCCAAACAGGGCCTTAGTTCTATCGTATCTCCTATCTTCCTTGAAACAGTCAGACATGCGCATTTAACGAGCAGGGGCGGACCCACCAAATAATTGGCGCCCCACCTACAATTTATAAGGTCCAGTATGTTGTATATCTTGCATATGCATAAGCCCAACAAATTTGAAAGCTGGAACATTGCACCAAACAAGAAACACAATAAGATTGCCAACAATTGAATGAATGACTTAATGGTTTGCTACACGGAGAGAGAGATATTCAAATCACTTAATGATGAAGCCATCATCCGACGATTTCAACGCCTCAAAACTAGGAAAATACAATTCCCTCGTCCCTCACCAATTGTTAACTGAGTGATATGTTGCCTATTTGCTAATTCTTCTTTGACCGTATTAGTTGAACGTTATATTTATGCTTATTTAATAATACTATTGTTGTTACGGTACATTGTATTCTTTTTAACGTTTTAATACTACTTTAAGCATGCCCCACCTATAATTTCTTCCTGGGTCCGCCACTGCGAACGGGAGGCATGACCACATGTAATACCAAACCCAGCAGCACTCCAGTAATTTAATTCCAAGCAAGTAGACATAAGCAATAACTTAATTAACGGTCAATTCGGTTGAAATGAAAAGGACTATTGCATGCACCTAGCATAAAGCCTGCTTCAAAACCTGAGCAGCTAACTCAATCAACACAACGAAGCCAATAGAGACGGTCAACTCTCAGCCGTATGCTTTCACTGCTCTATATAAACCGAAGGTGAGTAGGACGGGGTATGAAAACGATAAAGTCAAATGCAACAAGCTTAGGGCCTGTTTAGCAACAAAGTATTTTCATAGTTTCTAGGCAAAACTATGGTTTTGAAGAATACCATGGTATTTTTGGCAACATGGTGTTTGGAAGCAACCCAAAAAACTCTGTTTTGAAAACCATGGTATTGCCAATACCATGGTATTTTTGGAGTATTGAAAACTCCACTCAAAGTGGAGTTTTGGGCTTTTGGTGGTGGTGTAGAGAGTGAAAGGTGTCAATACTTTGAAAATACCATGCAAAATACTTTGTAGCCAAACAAATAGTAGTTAGAAAACCATAGTTTCAATGGTGGTAGATGAAACCATGGTATTTATGCCAACACAATTTCTAAGCCATGGTTTTGTAATACCATGGTATTGAAAAACTTTGCTTCCAAACAGGGCCTTAGAAAGCGTCGAAAAACTTCTACAAGTGAGAAAAAAAAATCCTCACGTAGGCTCATCGTAATTCACCGGTAGACCACAACAGCAGCAGGGTTTGACTTTTACCGCAGGAGCGGTTGAAGCGTACTTGCGGCGGATAACTTGCTTTCCTTGGAAGCAAACTTATTAAACACGAAGCAACCAATCTTTCACCGGCAGATCAACGACTATACCGCTAGTATACTTGCTGCTCCCGGACGGCCCCACACGGCAGCGTCAGACGCGCAAACGGTTTCCAGATCTTCAAATCCACGTGTGTCTCGGTCGGCCTGTACGTGTTGGAATTTGAATTCCACGAGTCTGTCGTCCGTCTGGTCTGGTGTGGTGTGCTGCTGCGACCTGCCGGCAATTATAAAAATAAGCCTTTATTTAATTATGAAAGCGACAGCAAGACCGCGGCAAGTTCCTACCAGATATTATTCCTTGACAAAAATCGTGTTATTAATTATTCACTCCAAATAATTTATCACTTAATTAATGACTTTAATTAATTAAATCGCTTCAGCTACCGATTTAGCAATGCTCAGCAGATTGCTCCTTCTGAGCTTCTACTGCGCGGTATCTCTTGCCATGGTTATTTGTTTCAAGCGCGTTACAAAGATGTTCAAATTTGCGATAGAAAAAGTTTACAATGGGGCTAAGGGCTATTTGGTTTGCTTCCAATGGTTATCGTGTTTGCTTTAGCAAATTTTGGTAGTGTTGACCAAATTTAGCAAGCATTTGGTTTGCAATCAAACTTTGACGATATTATCTTCTTTTTTTTGACTCTCTATTTTATTTTTGTTCATCTTTGAGTAAAACGTTAGCAACTAATTTAGTAACCAAATTTTACCATATCAATTTTTAATAATGTTTGGTTTGATAAATTTGTGATCAAATCAAACATCAAACAGTTGTGATGTCTTCCCGAGAGCTCCGCCCGCGCGCCCCGTTCGCCGAGGCGGGGGCAGGGGTAGTTCCGTCCGAGCGAGTACGGTACGTAGCCAACCCGCCATTAGTGCGGGGCATCTCGGTAAATTCCCGTTGTGCGCAGGGCATCTCTGCCTCTTTTTTGCCCTTTTTTTTTCGATTCGCGTGAGCTGCCGCTCTGCGCTCTTGTTCTTCCCCGGTACCCCTCCGCTCCAAGCTTCCAGAAAGGAGGGAAAGGAAAAGGGAAGAAGCCAAGCCAAGCCAAGCCTCTCTTCTCCAAATGCTTTGCTGATCTCTCTCTCTCTCTTCCCTTATACATGGCACGCGTCCTCCCTCTCAGCATCGAAGCGGGGGGTATGGCCAGGTACGCACGCTGCTCTCTCGAGACACGCTACAGTTCCTTTCTTCTTCGTGCTCAAATTTCTTTTTAATTTCGACTGCTTTGTTCTGGGTGATAGGCTCGCGATTCTGCGTAAAAGTTTGTTTCTTTGGGAGTTTGGGCTTAGGGGGAGCCGCGATGTAGCCAAAATTTTATTTTGGAGGTTTATTAATCTGTTGTCAGTAGCTCGATATTTGTTCAGGCCTAGATTGCTGCTTAGTAGTAGTAGTTAGTATCGATCAGCTCTTGATTGTGCTCTAGCAAACGGAACTGAAATGATCTCGCGTGTTGTGTGAGCTCTCTTCTTTGGTTATTCCCTTCGATCTTTGTTAGGAGGAGGAGAAGAGGAAAAAAAGGCAAGGTTTCATGGGCTTGCCCTTTCGTGTCTGGCATGTGGGCCACACCTGCTGCCGCCCTTCGATCACCTTGCTCCAGGTCCCCGTCCGTTGGAATGTGGCCGGTGGCTCCTGCCTCCTGAGGAATGGCTGCCGTGCGGGTGGTCCGATCAGCCATGAGAGCTGTGGCACCCGCTGGGGCACGGGGCACCATGTGATGTGAATGGGATGAGCACGGGTTACTTGTTCCTCGGTTTCCCCTCCTAATCCTATGCACAGACGCGGGTCACGGGGTTCCAATTTTGGCAATTTACTTAACAATGTTACAACTTACAACCATATCCGAATTAGAGGATCTCACCTGGAATATCACGGTTGACTGGCCTGCTGCTGCACTACGCCAACCAGTGGTTTGGTATATGAACTGATGTGGTGTTGCACTCTGATTGATGTGCTCAAGATATTCCCACCATTTATATTTTTCATCATTTTCAACATAATCTTAACTATAAATTCAGCAAGTATTCTAAAACAATTAACACCTCTACTAGACAATACTTTACCTGGAATTTGCATAACAACATAAATAATAATAAACCTTGGAACCACACGCCGAGTCCACGTTCTCGGGACGCCCAAGTCTTCGCACTTGGGTACGCTCATATCACATGCGTCCGGGAGCAATCTTTACCTAGAATAAATAAACAATAGATAACCAACTAAATTTCTCATTTAATATAAAGATGACTAAGTTCACATGTCCATTACTACCATTATGAATGTCCCATCAACTTTATTACTCATGGGTGAACACTAAAACTAGGTATGCGTGGAAGATGATGTGACAAGTAACACAATGGCGTTTTGTGACGAACCGCATAATTAGTCCAGGGTAATAACAGCTTCACTGTAGTTACACTGAGTTAATTACACGAATCTCGGTATACCAACTAATCAAAACATCGAGCGCACCCGATATTTTATCAATTAGTACACCGTGTTCACAGAGTGTTGCAACAGAACAATAATTAGATACTGAATATAAATATATTACAAACTAAGCCATGCAGGGCTATATGTCCAATACCGTAATTATACATCAGATCTAAGTACAACAAAAGGATACTACATTGATACTAATTACACCAAAAGACTGACGAAGCCGATGCATGGCTACTCGTCCCTTTATCCCTCCTGGTAGAACTCAGCTGCCTTGTCAAACCAACCGGACGCTTGAGCATCGGAGCCAAAGTCTAGCAAAGGGGGATTTAGCAAGAGTGAGTACAAAGTACTCACCAAGCATTATTAGCAAAATGCAATAGATGGATATTTGCTTACATCATTCCTCTCATGTCCATCCAAGTCCACTTTCTCTCCAAAATCCATTTTTTCATAAAATAGAGTTTTATTAGGAAGGTTGTGTGTCATTTTAATTATCCAAAAATGCTACTAGCACTCGTATAAGAGGTAGACTTAGCTTCCATAGCCTCTAATCCAGGAAACAGACATGGATTCATAATTTTAACATTGTGCAGGTTTGTACCACTTTACCCATGTGACCCCATCCCATGAGGCCTCAGAATGTTTATCACTAATCTAGCATTTGATCTCTAACCCTGATAGCCAACGAGTAGTGGTGTTCTCGATTGTTCCTTACTATCCTTAGCGTACCAGTTGTACCATGCTACCGCGGTAGCACTGATACTTTCCAGGCTTCAAATATAGCGCCCAATCAACCACAGTTGATATCGTGTCCTTCACTGGGACTTCCAGCATACCCAGCTTCACACTCCTAGTTAACTATTTAACCACCAATGTGGAGATCATAATACTTTCTTAGGACAACCTTTTCTAATCGATTCCACACACTATGGTTGATACTATAATACGGCTCATTACCCGAGTGCCAGTTGTTCATCCTTATATCATAACCATATGTAGAGGACCCCGCTGGCTATTCCCAACTCATCAACGCCCTCTACCCACCATAATAAACATATGCCAACTCATCCATTCATTCGATAAACCATTCCTATACCAAACCAATTACCAATCCATCCGTCCATCCATTTTTCAACCATACTATCCATCCGCATCTGATTTAAGGTTTTAATTGCAACATAAATTTTCCATGCAGTGAAGTATTTAATGAAAACATTGGAAAACATTTAATAAAACATTATCAAAGGAACTTGCTTGAATTCTGGTAAATATAATCTTCCTTGCTCGGAAGCTGAAGAGGGTGGTCTGATTAATTCAGTTCTTGTCCTGAAATTATAGAATATTAATTTTGAACATGATTCATGGCGTCCAACCATTTTAATAGTAGCAATATTAATAAAAGAAGGGTGTTAATTCTTATTTTGAGCTAATCAGTCAATGGTTAATTAAACTAATCATGTTCAGCGGCGACAAACCACTTTCCTAATTTTTCCCCATCTTTTCTTTTCTCTTCTTTCCTCTCTCTTTTCTTTCTTTTCTCTCTTTTCTTTTTCGGTTGAAGCCTCGGCTAAACTCGGTTGCTCCCCTCTTTTTCTTTTCTGGAGCCAAGCCCTTCGGTCTCCGTCTCCACCCCCCCTCTACTCCTCCTACCCGAGTGGCGACTCCCCCTATTCTACTCAGCCGTCGGTGCCTCTCCTTCCTCTCTACTCCCTCTCTCGGCTCCTGGTTCGATGCCAGATGCCAACTTGCTGCCGCCTTGCAGCAGCCCGCTTCGGCCGGCCCTTGGCTCGACAGCGCGTAGCTAAGCGTGGCCTGGCTGAGCTCAGTTGATTCCTACGGTTTGCTACTTTTGCTATTTTGGATTTGGGCTTTGCTGGTAGTGGTTCGACTCTAGGGTTTTTGATACTGGGATCTCATTGTTGTCTACTGGTTTGCTACGAAGATAAGGTTTGAGGGGTCGATGAGGATTTAGAGCACGAGATCCACCGTGGGATGGCTTCTTGCTGTGAAGCCAGTGTTCATCCTCACGGATGAACTCCAGGTACACGCAAAGGGTTTGATACCCGATCTACTTGGTGTTCTACTTGATCTACTCTTTACCCTACCAAATCTACTCTTGTCTCTAATAGATCTACTCATTCTACATGCTACATTGCTATGCTATTACTATCCTATGCCTTACTTGTGCACCTGTGCTCAGTTCTGTTGGGAGAAGAAGGGTTGGAGTTGGGGTGGAGGTAGCCGAGGTCTTGGCTGGTACGGCTCCTCCTTCCGACTCCGGCTGGTGCTCGCGGTTGAGTTCCTCCTGGGCTCGGTTCGGTTGAGGGGCTCTGGTCCGACAGCTCTTCTTGCCCTTCCCCTCCTCCTGCCCCGGCTGCTGGTCCTTGATTTTTGCTCTTGCTCTTGCTCTTGCTCACTCGGTTGGGAATGGGGAGAAGGGCAGTGGCTGGCTGGGAGCTGGCTCTCAGTTGGAAATGAGCTGTGGCCTGGTTGCTTGGTATTCGGTTGGGAATAAAAAGGGGAGGGGAGTGAATCTTACTGTGCTCCTCCTCTCACTGTGCTCCCAATACCAATTCTGCCCTCACACTTCTTACTACCTGAGGGCACAAGGGCAAAACAATCCTTCCTTAATTCTATGCATAATGCTGGTTCTCTAACCTTAGTTACTCACTATACTAATCATTAGTCACTTAATGATGGGTTTGCTTATTGAAATTTTCTGGGTCCTTGCACGTTTCTCCCATCCCATGTATTTTGCCTTCAAAGATCACATAAAAACATTAAAATAAGCAAAGGTGAGTCTAGCACTCAACAAGTACATATTAAAATAATAGCATAACCATTTATCACATTGATCTCATTAATCATAACTTATCATTAGCGATGCAGTGCAAATTTGTCTACATGCTCATATGCTCATCGTACAGCGTATACCGGCATCGCTAGGTGCACACCCGTCAACATCGCACCCTCTAAATCTCTCCATCCTGTAGAGGTGTCTATTGAAGTAGGTCTTTCATACATATACCAAGTAGATCGTAGAGGCCCACACATGTCACCTTTTTCATCATGAATGCAACATATGAGAATGACATGATTTATCAATATTAGCATAATTCATCATCTCCATTAATCTCATCACCATATCATATCATTTTCATAATAAACGAAAGGAATCATATAAAGCATTATAATGGCAAGTTGTCAATAAGAACAATAAGAACTAACCATCCATGTCATCATTCGACTATGCACTTGCCTTTTTACCCACAAGGAACGGAATAGCATGCTGTTGAAGTGAAACCCGTAGTCATACCTCCTACAGTGGGTAAACCCATCTTAAAAACATGGCATATAATACATACATTAAACATAACCATATCGCTCCTATGCACGATACCGGGCTTAACTTTTCCACCTCGTTGAACAGTTTTCCCTTTACTGTCCCGGCGGCCGGAAGATCGTAACTCCTAACTCAAGAGTCCAAACATAGTAAACCATAGATGTTCTGAAACTACACAAGATTCTCTACAATTTTCTAGTTAGCTATATTTTCCCATTAATTCATTTAACCATTCTCTTCCAGCTCCGAAGATCGATCTGTTGTTTTACTATACAGAAGACTTCACAATTTCATAACTATTTTTATACAACTCCAAATGTAGCAAACTATAGCATCTCTGGAATCTAGGGAAAATTATCTATCTTTATCTAGTTATGGACATAATTTAATTTGGCCATTATCTAGCCCTAAATAGTGTATTACCACAACTGCTCTCAGCAGCGATAGATTACTGGACAGCAAGCTTCTACAAGCCATAACTTTCAAACCGCTCAACCAAAATTTACGTCCTTGTATTCTAATGAAACTTTAGACCATAACCTACATTTTTCATAACTTAGATATGCCATGAAACTGACTGTAAGTACCCTAAGACTCACCCCGAAAATAGAAACCACTATTAAACGAGTACCGTTCTCTCCCAAACTCCATCCCTATTCTCTCCAACTACCACATCTACCATCAAAGTGATCATACATCTCTCCATTACAATACCAACATGGACAATGATAATCTAGGGGTTTATACACGCATCCCGAAGATCCGTCGGAAACGTCAATGTCGGCAATCCTAATCGATTCCCGCACGTTAACCGCTCCACACTTCCCTAAACTCCCGCACCACGTCCTCCGAGATCCTCACCACCTCTTGCACATGGTGATGCGAACGGATCTCGGATAGGATGCTTGTTTTGACGGGGAATGCAAAAAGACGAGAGATGCCGTTGCAACGCGTCTAGATTGCGGCCGACGCGAGTGTGGCCACCACTGCGCAAGGTGACATGCGACACAGCAACGACGCGTAGCACGGTGGGACGCAGCAACGACACGACGCAAGGGCGATGTGGCGGTTATGCTACGACAACAAGACAACGACTGCACACGAGGGAGCGGTGGCTAGGGTTAGGGCTTGGCAGCCCTTACCCTCCATTGCCCTATATTGTCGGCTGGCCCACGAGGCTTTCTTTCTTACTTTGTATTAATTTTCGAAATATCACACTAATACCCCTTCTCATGTGCAACAACCCTTGATCGGATCAGAGTTTGTGAGAGATGGCATGAGCGTGCACAGTATCAAGAATGAAGTAGATGAATCTCGTAGAGTGAACCGAAGTAATGGCGTTGAAGCAACCACAGCGGGAGAGAAGATTTGTTGAAGCCGACCGCAAATTCCTTAAGCATAACCTCAAACGAGTACAAGAAATTGTTGATCTCTTATAATCCTCTTGAACTTTTTTGGACCTTCGAATCCTTGCCCTACACAAGAATCAAGCGCTAAAAGAATAACCCAGCCTCTAATCCTCTCGTGCGCCCTCTGCTTTGGATTAGCTCCTCACGCTTGGTTTGCTTCTTGCTTCTTGGCTTAGGTTTATGTAGCCCCCCTAGTTCTCCTCCAAAGAGAATAGGAAATCCTACACTGAAAGGAAGTAGGAATGCTAATCCTGTTAGGATTCATGTAACACACCTCTCCAAGTCCTAAAGGAATAGAATATGAATCACCATATCTCAACATGTAGAAATGGATGCGTTTGGTAGTTTGGATAGGGATAGGTGTGTAAATCAGATGTAGTTGGAAGATTGCATTGAGAAAGAACGTGGAGTTGGGAATCTGACATGGGTGATTCAAATTTAAACCAACGCCTCGTCTCATGTCGAGTGGAAACAAATTTATGTGTTGTCTGGCTCATCCAACATTTAATCCACATAACGTTGGGGGTCTAAGAAAGGTGGTCATCTGGATTTGAAGAGGATACATGTGCAAATATTGCATTAGTTTTAGAGAGATGCATTTCCATGTTTAAATAGTGGAGTCTCTTAATGGTATTTATTAATTACTCCCTCCTTTCCCGAATACATGTCATTATAGCTTTCAAATTTTTGTTCTTAAATACATGTCATTTTACAATTTTGAGGTAACTTTTTACCATTTTTTCCCCTTCTGTACCCTCCCCTTTAGTTATTTCCAATCTCATTTACTACCATGGACTATAGTAAAACACACCAGATAAAGGTATAATGATGTGGGGCTATACAATCTTTTGTAGATGTGCCTTGGTGGAAGTGTCAAAAAACTAGAATGACATCTATTCAGGATCGGAGGGAGTATGCTATAATAATGAACACTATAGATGCATGTTCTCTTCTTTAGATGATGAAGATGTGAAGCTGCAATCTAACACTTTTGGTATTCTATGTGATCTTATTTAGAATATTCTATGTGGACATGTAAATGCCATGGTTTTTGCGCAAAGGAGAAGAGACTCCATTAAAAATGCTTCTGATGCATGAGAGGCATATCAGATTCTTTAGGTTATTTGTTGAGCATCTTGGCTAGGCATTGATCCATAACACTGGTTTCTATGATTTTTTTTCCATTATGCTTTTTTAGTACACGGAACAACATGTGACGGTCTTGATTCAACATCATCGTCATCATCATCAACAACAACAACCACCAAGCTTTTTGTGTCAAACAAGTTGGGGTAGGCTAGGAAAGAACCCAATCAAAATCAATAAAATCCTTAAACCTTCGATCATAGGTCAGGGTTCCGGTACATGAATCGCTAACTTCTATGCACTTCTATCCAATGCCAAATCTTTGGAAACGTTCTGATCCCGCAAGTCTCTTTTAAAATCTGTTACATAAGTTAATAAAATCTGTTACATGCGTATTATGTATAACTTTTGGTTCTAATTTTGTCTTGGCTCGTAAACAGAAGTGGCGACATCGTTACAGACATGCCAAGCTCTTCAGCTGTGGCATCATGCAAGGGAATTGAACGTTCTGAGCGAAACACAAAGGATGATGAATACGTGAGGCTGGTCACACCAGCTCGACATGCAACAGCTGACATTAACACAGTAGTTTTACCTGTGCAACCAAGGTCAAGATCCTTCATTTGGTGGATGAAAGTTCTGCTTGTCTGCTGCTTTCTTATATTAGTGTCTTATGTCTTCGTGAAATGGGGAGTCCCCTTTGCCTTCGAGAAGGTGAACGCTAGTACTTATTCTACAATTCTTTATGCAGTCTTTTTCCTAACTTGAGTAATCTTTGTCATAGATTAGTTAGGCGATTAGAATTTGACTAGAGTTCGCTTTTTCTGGTTACTGAGCTGATACTAGTACAATGCAATAAGACATGCGCTATAATTTCACAGAGTGTTGCCTTTCAAAACGAACTCAAATTGGCTTGTTGGCTGGCTCAATAACTTACAAATTTGATACGCTGTTGCTTGATCAACCCGATCCACAGTTATTGTTTAGAATACTTGAATCAGCACCAGTGCTCCATTCATCTTAATATTTGGTATTTGTAGAACCTTCCTATTCTATAATGCTTTTTGTCACATCTGCTAAGGTCTCAAGTATAAGTTCAGGTTTCAGCTTATGAAAAACTATATTGTTGACAATTAATAGTTTGACTAGTCCATACCTCCCATGCACATCCTATTATATTTATATCAGTTGAACGTTTTATGATTAATGAGTTCAACATTAACTTTAAGTAAATTTCATTTGTAGTTTATGAAATTATGAATTTTGTTATGTTTCTTAGCCTTGTTGTGCCCATTAACTGTTTGATATTATTCTTTTTCTGGAAATAATGGTTTGATTTTTGTTAGAGAATTAAAATATTTCCTATGATTATCTGGTATGGATGTTTGTTGTAGGTTCTTGTGCCAATCATGCAATGGGAAGCAAGTGCTTTTGGGCGTCCAGTATTGGCAGTTGTCCTCGTTGCGTCTTTGGCCCTCTTCCCAGTTATTTTAGTCCCTTCCGGGCCTTCTATGTGGTTAGCAGGAATGATATTCGGTTATGGTTGGGGTTTCTTAATTATTATGGTTGGGACCACTATTGGCATGGTGGTACCATATTGGATTGGCTCATTGTTCCATGAACGTCTACATGTAAAATTTCTCAGCTCCATGTTCTTTTGACATGTATTTTAGGAGCCACATAATTTTGTTTAAGGAGACATGCCCTAACTTTCCTCTTTTTCTGCTTCCTTTTTCCCTAAAAAAATGCAGGCATGGTTAAAGAGATGGCCTCAGCAGATAGCTCTAATAAAACTTGCTGGTGAAGGGAGTTGGCTCCAGCAGTTTCGAGTTGTTGCTCTATTCAGAATATCACCATTCCCATATACCATTTTTAACTACGCTGTAACTGTGACAGAAATCAAGTTCAATCCTTATCTATGTGGTTCAATTGCTGGAATGGTACCCGAGGCATTCATATATATCTATAGGTTAGATACAGATCTCTACACTGCGGATTATGGTTTAGTCATCGTGCACGATTTTGCTATCAAGATTCAGGCCATCTAAGTACCCCGTTGATGTGCATTTATCATGTGATTAATGTCCTCAAACACATAGTGCACTGTGTTATTGACGCCTAACCAATTGCTTTTCTAATAGGAGCCCACCAATCGATTAGTTTTGCTATGCTAGTTTTCATAAGATATATATATGTGTGTGTGTAAAAAATGTGCCAAGTTTTGCCAATTTGGAGATTCTGGATCATTGAAAACTTGCGAAAGTAGATTTTTATCCAGGACAGGGTATTTGTGCACAATTTGCTTTTCAGAAATACTCTGTGATTTGCTTATGTTGTTTACATTTTGGTGCAGTGGGCGGTTAATACGCACGTTGGCCGACATGAAGTATGGCAACTATAAGATGACACCAGTGGAGATAGCATACAACATCATCTCCTTTGTTGTCGCTGTCGTCCTCACAATCGCCTTCACAGTGTATGCAAAGAGAGCCCTCCATGGCATAAAAAAGTCAGAAGGCATTTTAACAGAAGAAGCTGGCATCCATGCTGGCCCATCTGGACACAAAAATCACCATCAAGAATGTTCCCACTCACATTGTGTAGCTTTGGATCGTGTTGTATAATGGTGGTGATGGTGGTGTGTTCACGGGGAGAGTAGTACATACATGGCAGCTTCAGAGGTGGTGCCAAGTAGGATTACTCTATCATCTGCAGAGGGTGGATGCACCTCTTGCCTAGTTCGTATACGCACCCAGCTAATGTGGTTTACTTGATTCATTTCATGTACTTGTACGCACGGCCATGCACTGAATCAACGGGGTGCAGTACTAACTGAGATGAGCTGCTTTTGGCAATCCTGTGTGTTGTGTGATAGCTGCTGTGATCGCTAGGGCATGTAACCGGGCATCATGTGCGTATTGAGCCGCTGGCCGGAGCAGCCGTGTCTGCTGATGGAAATGGAAACACTTTGCTTGTCTGTTGTGTCGAATTAGCCACATCCTTGTGTTGTGGTGAGGCAGGTCGTTATAAAACCTTGTCGTTTCCGCAGTACCTTCCAGCAACACGGTTATGCAGATCTCATGGTGGGTATTTTTGTTGGGGACATATCCGGCGTAAATTATCTTTTTTGTGTGTGTAAATTCCACAAAAAATACATGTACAAGTTTAGAAAAATTATTGTACGTAGGAGAGGTGAGCTTTATAACTCTGTAAAATTTAAAGATCAATCTCAATCGCATTTAAAAGTTATGAAATTGATAAGTAGCGAAATAAATAGTGTTAAATGGTAAACAGTGAAAATCACTATTTAGGTTGAATTTATCTTTTTTATACCTTTCATATGCGATTGGTTTTAGTTTTTAAATACTAAAAGGTGGTAGAATCTCACCTCATCTACATATTGTAATCTTTTAGAATTTTTTAAAGCTCGAACATATATAATTTTTATGGAGTTTACGCTCGATATGTTGCCATTTTTGTTAAGAGGGGCATGGTTGATAATTCAAAGTGTTTGACGATATTTCTATCCCTCCCAAGATCGTCACGGCCCGCGCCTCTAGGGTTCGCAACGTTTGGGCCGATATGCCTGCAACCTCCGTATTGGTTTCGCATCGTGCTGTCACTTAGCGTAGATGACTGGCTGTTTTCCTTTTGCTCCCACATCGCCTGCTAGAGTGAGAGGTGACAGGGAGCCTTGTTTTTCTACAGGGGCAGAGTGCGGCGGTGCGAGGCCACACGGCTGCGCGGTGAGCGCATAGCGAACTATTCTTTCGCCTTTTACTAAAGAATACCATGAGCTCGCCGCAGATAGCAGCGTGATAATTTTTGGAGGGTTCTTCTCTCTTTCGAGAAGGCACCCTACAATCCAAAGGGAATGTTTTTTATGCTCTCGGTGTAATCAATGTTACATTCTCAGTCGCAAATAGTTATTGTTGGATATTCTAAAACATAGCTTTCTATTACAATATATTTATAAAAGCCAATAAAATTATAATATTATAAAAGTATATTTTGAGACAAATCTAAACGGATGAATTTCATGTATTCAATTTAAATATTTATACAGGCAGTATATGCTCCTCCTTTATTTTCCTGCTGTACACATTCATTAGTATATGCTCCTTTATTTTCCTGCTGTACACATTCAGTAGTATATGCTCCTCCTTTATTTTCCTGCTGTACACATTCAGTAGTATTTTCCTGCTGTGCAGGTACTCCAGTCCCCTTCCATCTTCAATCATCTGCAGCTAGTCCATGCTGCAGAGGTGACCGTGCGGATGCTTCACATCCCCTTGTGGTGAGGCCATTGAAGCTTCGCCTCTGCGGCGAGGCGAACCGGGAGGCAGCGGCTCCGGCGGCGCTCCTCGGCGACAGGCTCATTCGCTCCAGCGCCCGCAGCTGGAGCTCCGACGGGTAGTCGCGCACGCACCCGATGCGAGGACCCGCCCCGGTGGTCCACCTGAAGGACAGCTGCTTCCCCAGCTGATAAGACTTCATCTCTTTCTTGGAGTTGATCCTCTCGAGGATCTTCTCTCGCGGCACGTGTGCCTGCTCATCCCCTTCTCTATCCTCTTCAGACAGGTCGCTGCTGGTGCATGAGGGTTCGGTATTCTCGGTTTCTTGTGATGACTCCGGCCTTGATGCTTCTGGTTCCTCACAATCTTCGCTCTCCATGCAGGTTGTTTCAGCAACTTGAGGTGTCTGGCAATGGCTGGTCTTTTCAGGCGCAGCAATTTCACCTTCAGATTTGTCAGCTGCTGCATCTTTCGTGCCGTTCTCTGAATGGATCCTCCTGAGGCTACCCCAGAATTCCTCGTCCTCCTCGGCTGGGCTCATCTGCAGCATTTAGAAAGATGTAAGATCACAGTTGCATAGTATAGCAACACCAGAGAATTCTAATTTCTGACCATAATATGCCTACTTTAACATCGGTGAGATCGACCAGGTTGCCCTTCAGGAAGCTCTTGAACTCCTGGAAGTTCTCCTCTGTTGGGCGGTAGTGCCCACTGTGAGGCCAAATAGCCTGTCACCAAAAAAAAGAAGAAAAGAAGAAGATGTTTTCAGCATGACGTCTAATAAAATTTAACAAGTACCGAGTATAAACAATACATACCTTTAGAGTTCCATTTTCAACAACCAATCGCCCGGCAGCAGAAGTTGCCCCTCCAGCGAGGAAGCTAGAATGCTGAAATGTGCCCTTTTTCTTCTGCGTGTGAGATCGAAGGACAATGTTACACGATGAACTGACATTTCAAAGGCTGATTGAATTGTGCCAGTACGAAGGTATGAGATTATTTACCTGACTGACATACAAGCTCTTAGACGTGCTAAGAACAAAAATCCACTTTGCATCTCTCGGCCCACAAGACGTGTCGAGGACATGCCGGCTCTTCTTGTACAAGAACTTGCCGTCCTCAATTACAACTTCATAGTCCTCTCTTTCTTTCTGCGCAATTTAAGTTTTTTTTTTTTTGGTTAGCCACCATATATCTCCATCGTGTTCTACCTCTAGCAGTAGCCCTTTTGCTCCATGGTTGTAAACACGTACCGGACCAAGGTACTTGATGCACTGGCTCTGAAGCTTCCTTCTGGAGCACTGGTCTTCAAGATTGATCTCTTTGCCTTCCCCAGCATCAAGCCTGCGTAACCAAACACAGGCCATTAGCTCATACTTCGTTCGGTGGTCAAAATTGCAGAGGGTGAGCAGCCATGCCGAGCGAGCTGATGTACTAACCAGTAGAAGAAGGGCTGCTTGCTCTCGCAGTGGAGCCAGCGATCATAGTAGTAGTGAAGGTTGTGGCCGTAGCGGTGGCGCGGGTCGATCTGTTCATCAACAATTTCAGTATGCACATTAGCTCACTACCTGGTAGAAGTAGAAGTAGAAGTAGAATATCAATGAAGCCTGAACATTTTGCTGCATGTTGTTGTAGAGACACTCACCGCTTCGAGCCAGTGCTGCAACGCGAGCTTCTGGGCCTTGTCATCCTTGGACAGCCCCTTTCCGACCTGAAACATATGTACAAATTTGCCAAGAATTCAGTCCAATTCACCATCTTTCACACCGTATACCTGACCAGATTATGCAGAGGTGACAACCGCAGATGCGAAATTTATACCTTGGCGGCTCGAGTTCTTGCCCTTGACCACCTGGACACGGCAGTCTCCTGCTTCTCGATGTCGAAGAACGACACCGAGCTCCGCTTGAGCAGCGCGAAATCCAGCAATTTCCACCTGGTCATATACCGAACGGCCACCAAAATTTGCATCACAAATGCGCAAATTAATGCCGCCGCAAATCGGAGCATCCCAAGAACCGTAAGGTCGAGCACGTACCAGCTCTGCTCCACGAGCACGGCGCAGTCGGCGAGCTGCCGGCGCGTCCGGAAGCTCTTGTACACCTTCTGCAGCTTCAGCGCCGCCGCCTCGTGCTTAGGGCTCTCGGCGGCCGCGCCGTCGGCGAACCTCGCCCTGGCGACCTCCCTCGGCATCGGCGAGGCGGCGGCCACCGGCGCGGCAATGTCGCCGGTCTTGATAGAGATATTGGTCTCCACCTGAAGAGAGCTTGAGCTCAGCTGCTCCCTCTTGAAGCTGAGTGACCCCTCGATGAGCAGCTTGCCGGAGCCCAAGGCCTTGAGGATCGTCGGCTCCCCGCCACCGGAAGCCGGCGCGAGGATGCCTTCTTCCAATGGGTCGTACTCATCGACCGGACACGAGAACAGGACGCCCATTGCAATGGCCTGGATCTTTACTCCCCCCACCAACTGGAAGAAACAACACCGAACCATTTCTTTAGACGGTAATCTCGGTGAAGAACAAGAACAATTAGAGAACCAAGAAGAAAGCTTAGGACTTCACAAACAGAGACGAGAGAAAAGAAAATCTAGCCAACAAATCACAAGGACAGCAACGAAGGACACTCTCCCTCACCTCTCGCTTAGTTGCCTCTCCGGCGCTCCTCTCCGGCGCTCCCCTCGACCAAGCCGCCAACAATGTGTGAGGTGTACTGTGTTTGTGCTGTCTCGTGGGTGGTGCTCGGCTGTTTTCCGCTTCTCTCTTGCAAACAAAACACTGGCTGGTGGCTCGTACTTGCTCTTTTTTTTTTTCCGGGCCTATTGAGCTAAGTATCGGATGTGCTAGTGTGCGACAATGGCATCTTCTTATATAGAGGAGGGGGGGGGGGGGGGGGGGGCGGTGGGCCGGGCAAGAACAACCTAAGAAGTGCGTATGTGTTTTCAATTCCACGTGTTGTCAGGGTCTCAGACTCTCAGGGATCTGACTCGGAATTGTGCAGGCGCTAGTCTGGCAATGGTCAGCGAGAAGCGTGTATGAAAACCAGCGATGCTGCTGCTCTCTCTCTCTCTCTCTCTCTCTCTCTCTCTCTCTCTCTCTCTCTCTCTCTCTCTCTCTCTCTCTCTCTCTCTCTCTCTGCCTGTTCTTTCCTTCTCCACCTTCAGAGCCAGAGGCATGGCTACGCTGAAGTTGGAGGAGGTTGTATTCATTAGGAAGAAACCAATGTAACATCGTGACCTTTGTAGAAAGTTCATTAATCATCTCAGATTATGAAATCAGACATATAATTTACTGAACTTTGCGATCCAGTTCAAATAATATCTTAACCTGATTTTCGCATAATGAGTGTTTTTACCACGTAGAATGACACGCTGACCAAGTTATATTAACGACAGGTGGGCCTACATGGCCTTATCCCCGCTAAGCTCTTGACCATGCTTCTATGGCTGTCAGCCCTTGTAGCTACCTCTCTCTGTATTTCGTTTTGGAAAAAAGCTCCTATGAACCCCACTTGTCATTCACCTAAATTTGCCTCAGCATGTCATCCTACATGAAAAAAATCGTCTACTCATCACGTCACATAGGAAATACTACTATACGAAACCGGGTCAAGATGTTATTTAAATCAGATTGTAAAGTGCAGATGGTCATTTATCCGGTTTCATAGTTCGTGGTGTCGGACAGACTTCGAGCAAAGTTTAGGGTGTTGTATGGACTTTTTCGTATTACTCCCTTCGTCACAAATAGTTGTTCTGGACGTCAATACGGTCTTTAAAACACAGCTTTGACCACTAATTTCTATTATAGTATATTTATAAAACCCAATAAAATTGTAATATTATAAAAGTATTTTTCGAGACAAACCTACATATATAATTTTCACATATTCAATATAAATATTTTAAAAATATGGATAGTTAAAGTTTTAAATTTTTTACTATATTTATATAAAAAACGATAACTATTTATGACTTAAGGAGTAATTAATTAGTAGCTTTAAGCAATTAATCCTTATACATGAATGAATGATATAACAAGAGATCTTGTGTTGAGTGGCACCTACAAACCCAAGTTTTTGTTTGGATGAGTAGATTTTAAGGAACCGAAACTCCCGAGGCGTGTAGGGCCCAATTGAGGTTTTACAAAGACCACCTCTGAGTTGTATAAAATTCTTGCACTTACTTTTTTTTCTAAAAAATATAAACTCTTATAATAATACAATGCTGAGAAATTTTACAGTAGTTCTCAATGAAAACAAATAAGCTCTTCGACTAATTGGTGGAATGTTTCCTTGCTTGTGCAGTGTCTATCACTGTCATTGTCGAGCTACCCATTGACTAGCAATTGCGACGGACTAACTTTCATCTTCGTCAACGTAGTTAACTTCGATGTGAATGTCACCCAAATTTTACATTTCAATGTTCAAATATTGTTTAACGATGAGCTAAAGCAAAGGAAATTTCAAGTGCCCCCACTTTCACTCAGATTAAGGTAATGGAGAGGTTTAGCTAACCGACGAGCAAGGAACTTACTGAAATTTTCTAGCGAGCATGGTATTTCGTCAGGAACTTACTGAAAGTAAATTATGATGACAAGGAGAGTGAGGGGGGACTAGCGAGAGGAGATACGTCTTAGGAAGGTTTTTGGACAGCTTTTTTGAGAATCAGAAGCTATTTTCTATATAGAATTAGAACCTAACTGAAACATAGTTCTCACTGATTCTTGTTGATTCTCACCGGCTCGGTCTGCAACCTAGAAGTTGTAGCCAGCTTAGCCCGCGATTCTCCCAATCAGAAGCAGCTTCTCTCATAATCTTGCTAGAAGCTCAAACGAACTAGACCTTACTTGTATGGAAGGATTCAAGGCACAATTCTTCGATCCACTTAGTTAATTTGTACATAGTCAAGATGGCCTGTTTACCTGGTATGCAATCAGTACTAATTAAATTGTAGTCCATGTTCGCTAGGCTATCAAGCGACAAGAGGATCCAAATGACCAAGGACTTGGGATTTCATCTTCCATACTTAAAAAAAATGACCAAGGACTAGGCAACTATGCAAGAATGTCTCGTTGGATTAAAATCATTATTCCATAGGACTAATAGTTAAACTCCAACTTTTCTCTTCATTTTACACAGGAGTTGAATTAATTCAAATCCTTGGCTCAGAAAGGAAATGCTATGGCAGGCTCAAAGAAAACAGAGAGAGGAAAAGTTACGCCATAGTTCAAATATCTGTACATAAGTTATGGTAGCATAATTATATATATATATATATATATATATATATATATATATATATATATATATATATATATATATACTTTTTAGATATACTTCTTTTTATATGCGTATATTATATGAAGGTATATGCAAAATAGACTAAAAACTATGTACTCACTTGCAATTTTTTTCATGTGGATTTTATTGGAATATCTTATAATTAGTATATGAGTGTATCCAACGTGATAAGAAGTATTTCAAGTTCGTTTTAATTACTCTCGGAAGTAAAAAGTATTTTTCCTCTCTCTATATATATATGCTGACGACACACCTAAACGACACTGGTGTTTATATTTTTGAATTAAGAGAGTCTCATCGTTGAATTAATCCCTGGTGTTTATATTTTTGAACACCTCACTATTTATATGCTGACGACACACTTGCCATTCAGGCTCGTACGTCATGGCTTGCCTTGCTTTTGCTGCATTTGACTTGAGCATTGGTCGGTCGCCTTCGCCCATGCCGTGTCAAAACGGGACAGGAAGCCCAAATTTCTCGAGAAATTGGGCGGTGCATATATATACTACTAGTTATATGCCTGTGCGTTGCTACGAAAAACAAAATTGATAACGAAAAATAAAGATTAAAAAATAAAAAATACTACTCCCTCCAGTTTGATAATAGATGTCGTTTTGGGCATAGTGATGGTCAAACTTCTAAAACTTTGACTATTGATATATTTTTAAATATTTAAATTCGATATATGAAAATTATATGTGTAGATTTATCTCGAGAAGTACTTTCATAATATTATAATTTTATTGGGTTTTATAAATATATTATAATAAAAATTAGCGGTCAAAGTTGTGTTTTGAAGACCGTGTCGATGTCCAAAACGACATCTATTATCAAACTGGAGGGAGTATTTCATAAGATCAAACATCTATCTTTAACGCTTCATTTCTTGCAAAAGCTGAGTAATTAAAGCAACGCTTCGTTTCTTGCGTAGGGCAATTAAACAGAGCAATTAAGTAGGGCAATTAAGCAGGACAATTAATGTGACGTGGGAAGAAACTCTCACTTTATATAGTAGAGACTACGTGGACTTCGACGTCCAATTTGTTTTTTCCTTCACAGGAAATTGACATATGCTAAGTCATAAGTCATACTGTTATCTTCATTGGAGTAGCGTCCACAATTAATCGATCGATTACATTCTTGTGAGCACTAGCACATCAGATTTGCAACAACACTGTAGCTACACTTGGTCGGTGTAATCCAATTACTCTCTGTGTACAAAGTATTACCATAAGAAAAGAATAAGTACCCGATCGACTCGTTGCTACAGGTGGTTTGTTGTGTATAGATTGATATTTAGGCAGTGACGGATACAGGTCTAGGCTACCTGTACTGTAGACCGGGGTCTGGTACCGAAAGCCCACTAAAATTCTATGAAAAACTATTGAAAATTCATTAAAAATAGAAATTTGGTCAAAAATCAGCTGGTCTAGCCCGGAGCTTAGGTCTGGACTGGTTCCGCGGCTGTATTTAGGGATTGTCCAGCCATTAATACCACTAGAGCAACAATCTTGACGTGAATTGTACTTACGATTAAAAATTCGATTGGCTTTTCCACTGGAATATATGTGAGTTGATCGATGGCTACAAGTTACGGCTCACGCTTTATCCTAGATCTGTGGTACAAACTTTAAACTGCACTCTCCAATTAGATTTTATTAAAACAGCAGCCTCTACAGTTACTCTTACGCAGGTAATCGCTGTCACTCTTAAATCATGCAAGCAATTTCTGAACTACGATGAGCATTTATGGGCAAAATTATTTGATTTGACTGACCCTGCTGGGTGGGCCCGGAAATAAAATAAATGGCCGTCAACAACAAGGATTTAAATTTCGGTCCGAATCCGAAATCTCGGAGATTTTGCATTTCGGACCCCTCCAAGATTCGATCCCAGCCGGGTAAAAAAATTCAAAAAAAAAAATAATAAATTTCGGATTTCTCGGCGAGATCTCGGCAATTTTGGCCGAAATTTGGTGGTTTTTTGCCGGATTTTAAATTTTGTGCATTGGATTTAGGGTCAAGATCATCCTCAAAAAAATTCAAAATTTTTTGACATATTTTTGACCTTTTTTTGGTCGGTTCAATTTGTCGGTTAAGACTATCCGAATTTTTTAAAATTTTTCAAGATTGATCATCATCTGAAAATTGAATGGGAATATTATGGACGTGTTAGGACAATTCACAAAAATTTTCAAAAATTTCTAAAGTGATTTGTACTATTTTTCATTTAGGTGAATTTTGTCGGTTCATCTTTAGTGGCACTATTTGAATTTTTTAAAATTCCTAAAGATTGATCATCATCTAAAAGTTTTATGAGAATATTATGAATATGTTAGGACCATTCACAAAAAATTTTAGACGTTTCTAATATGATTTGCACCATTTTCCATTCGGTTGAAATTTGGTGGTCAACCCTTTTAGCAAGACAATGGAACTGTTAGATTTTTAAAAAATTCCTCATGCTTGATTATCATCTGAAAATTTTATGGAAACATTAGTGATATGTAAAGACTACCCAAAAAAATTTCAAAATTTTTTGACATATTTTGGACCATTTTTAGTTCGGTTCAATGTGGGCCAAGATCTCGGATTTCCCGGTTGAAACAAAATCGGATTTGAAATTTGGTTTTTGCATTTCGTTCGGATTTTGTCCGAAATTTTTGAATCTCGGCGAGATTTTGGATTTTAGCCACCTTCGAGATTTATACCAAAACGAGATTTAAAAACCTGGTCAACAACCATAAGAGACTCACCCATTCACTTGATTGGTCTCCCATGTTTAATGGTGTGCATATGTCTGATAAACTTGGCCTTTTCAATTCTAACAGCTCTGTTATTCCAAAAAAAAAAAAAAAAAAAAAAAATCCACTTTTGCTATCGCGTTGGCTGACTGGAACTGGATAGCCACTGAGCAAGAATAACAAAAGGTTGATACAAGAGGGGCAGCGATATCAATATTAATTTTCCCAACATATTGCAATAAGTTATCTTGTAATTTCGGAATCTAATAGAACATGAATAATCAGCATAAGGCACAACCTTCTTTTTAGTTTTTTGAGTGATGTTATATCGTAATTAATTAATGTTCATTGATTTTTTTTTTAAAGAACCGGCAGGAGCTCTGCCATTCAAATTCATTTAAGTAGAGGTGCAAGCAGTAGAAAGCTCCAGACCATACACAAAGTTACATGCGCACAATAAGAGCAAGGGGTAGAGAGAGAAAAGAAAAGAAAGGAAACGCATCACTTCAGCACCAAGATGAGGCATCCGGATTGTCCCTGCATTTTCCTGACGCTAGGCCCTATGTGCATCAAAGTGAATTTGGCTGTTGTACTTTCTCGATTTATCATATCCTACATGATGAGTTCCAACACCATTTGCACCGCTTGGTAACGGTTGTTGAAAATACGGCCATTTCTTTCTTTCCATAGGTTCCGAATCCATAGATTATAGTTCCATCCACCTTCTTACGACACTGCTTCGGTATGCTGTCACAGATGGATAGCCACCAAGAAGAAACAATCATGCGGAGTTAGGAGCCGAATTTTCTTCCATTGAAACACCTTGAACCATACCTATCTTGCAAAAGGGCATTGAAACATTAGATGGGTGGCCGATTCAGGGTTCGATCCGCACAAAGAACAAATAGTGTAGTGGGGCTAATTTCTCCTTGCTAATCTGTCAGCCGTTCGGATCCTATGTTAGACAAGAATCCATGCAAAGAACCTACATATGTTTTCCGACTTTGCTTTCCAAATTATTTTGTAGTTCTGGTATGGTACGAAGCCGTGGAATTGCACCCTATATGTAGTCTTCGTTGAGAAATTTCCATCTGTCATCCAACACCAGGTGATCTCGTCCTGAGTGTGGGGTTGTAAGGTGACCCTTTGTATGGCTTGCCATAGGGCAAAGAACTGACAGAATTGTGTTTCTGTCGTTATTTTTCTGAGCGGTGCGATCCAATTGTTGTTATGTAGCTCCTCCTGCACCGTTTTGCTCTTTCTTCTTACACACTGTAAGCATTACGGGGCGATGAGTTTTGGAGAAGTTCTTTCCAACCAATTAGAAGTTCAAAATTTTGCCTTTTCCCCATTTCCTATTGAAATTTTTACACATGCACCGAAGAGGGCTCGATCGCTATCATCACATGGCAATCTAGTCCCAACCCACCACCTCTGTTGATCCTTCCATTCGTGCCATAGCCATCGTATTTTGGTGCATTTCTAAATCTGTCAAAGTCTTTGATCCCCAATCCACCTAGTGTTCTCGGTTTGCATACCTTTCTCCAATTAACCAAGCAATGTCCTCCTTTACAGTCTTGTTCCTCTCTCCAGATGAAATTCCTTCGTAGCCTGTCGATCTTTTTGGGTGCCCATTTTGACAGAGTGAAGATCCATCGGTAGTAAATGGCTAGGGACGAGAGTATAGAGTCCACTAAAACTAGTCTAGCCATCTTAGACAATAGTGTTCCCTTCCACCCTGCTAGCCTGTTTGCAAGAAACTTGACGAGTACCCATACCATGGGTACCCCCATCAGCCCGGAAGCACGAACGGGCTGACCTATCACGACGGAAGTCCGGCACCACCGAAAGGTACTTGGGCCGCAAAGAACGAGTCCCGACCTGTGCGGGGCCGACCCCGGACGGTCGGCGGACTCTGGTTCCAAGCGGTCGGCACGCCGCCGCCTAGTATCGGCTCAAGCTCCGCCACGCACAAGTCAGCCAGGCCCACGCCGGTGTCGTACCGCTTTGTGCGCAGCTGGGCCCTCGACATCCGTGCAGGGTAGGCGGCTCCTTCCCAAGGTTGTCGGAAGAGCCACCGAAGAAGTCAAACCCCGCCCCGTCGCTGGCACACCGCAGAGGAGTACGCCCACTCCGAGGCCTAAGCAAAGTCAAGCGCCATTAAAGTCACCAAGGCCGACAAGAGCACCACGCAACACGCCACCCTCGACAAGATACGCAAGATCAGACGCCAGAGCCACCAACCCTACCTCGGGACGAGGGGTTGGCTGACAAGACAGAAACTGCACCTCAAGACATGCGCACCCCTCTCCTCGTAGTCTTCACAACTCCCGTGTAAACTGCCTCCTCCGTCTATATAAGGAGAGGCAGGGCCCGAGAGGGAGGGGCGCGGAGAAAAGGGAAAACAGTCTCCGAGGTAGCCTCGACTCCCTAGCGAAAACCTCAAGGGGATCGGACACTGACCGGCCGTCGCCTCGCACACCCTGCCTGTCTGTCTCCAAAAGATAAATACATTCACACCGCACGAACTGGAGTAGGGACATTCGGCCCGAACCAGTATACATCTTCTGACTCCACGAGTCGACCATTCGGGGAGAGGGAGCGCGCGACCCCATCCGACCATAAAATCGTATTGCCGGTGCACGAAACACCGACAAAACTGCAAATCTGACCTTCATAGTTCATTGAATTAAAACAAGCGCAAGACAGAAGGAATTGAATTTAGACCACTGATTAAAAAAAATAGTCTACTACAGTTGCCCATTGAACGGGATCACTGGCCAGAGCGTTGCCTGGATACTTAGGCCTTGCAGAGCTTCAGATCCCAGCTCTACCTCAGATCCGAAACTTGTATGCTAAAATAAAGTGAATTAAGTTTATATTCTAAAATGTAAACAAGATGACCCACCTAAACACTCTTAATATACCCACAGTTCCAGCTCTACGTATTTGGTGGAGCTAGGAATGTCCAGCTCTACTAGATCCACATATCTGATAAAGGTAAAGCTCTGCCAAACATGACCTTAAAAACACTTCACACAATACGCAGACACAAATGCATAGATAATGCAGAAAAATGCCAAGAAACCACAAGGAGCGGAACCGAAAGCGTCCCGATCTGTGTAATTAAACGCTTTCCTTAGGAGCATGATGCTACCTTAATCTGCAACATGATGCGATCTTCAAACCCGAAATGCCAGGCTGTTAATGTTGGCGCTAATTATGGGTCGAGACCAACTGCTAATTAAATATCTAAAACCTACTACTAATTAAGTGGATGGTGTAGTACTGCTCCAGTCATCAATGACGTGGCGGTGGCGGCTGTGCCTGTGCGTGCCGATCGAAGGCGCTGCTGCAACCGCGGCACCAGCGAGTACAAGAAGAGCGTTTTTTTTCTTCCAGAAGAAGCTTCCATGGAAGCTTCCTCTTCCACACTGACACACGTCGGTGCACATGATCGACAGCAGCAGGGCAAATCTAATCTATCTGGTTGACGCCAAAAGGCAGAGGGATTTATGGCCTCCGACACAATGGACATGCAGTTTTTGTCAGTACATGCTGGAGTCATTTAGACTTTAGACTACATTAATCCCTGTGGTGGTGGCCGTTTTAGGGTTCTGAATCCGGGAGCGACGAAAGATACCGGGGCACTGCATGATTCTACTCTGCTGGTTTTCCGGCAAACTATGGTTTTCCTTGTCCGATTTCATGAAATACTTACTCCCTCTGTCCCACGAAGAGTGTATTTCTAGTGTACAAAATTTATCCTCACAAAGAATGCATATTTAGTCCGTAGGGCCCAGCTGTAAGGGTATATGCATGCTTATTTAAGTGCCTGTGGAAACCGAAGCATCAGCATGCTTGTGTATGGAGTAATGAGGGTCACATTAGTCATTTACCTTGCACACTAATCTGTCTTAAAAAACCTAGAAATACACTCTTTGTGGGACAGAGGGAGTACTGTCATAGTGAACATATCTTTTCAAATTAGAAAGTACGTACTACCAGCGTCGGAGCTACCTCCAGGGCACTGTGGGCAACCACTCAGGCTCATCGGACTGGCGGCGGCGGCGGAAAACGGAGGGCAGCGAAAACACCCGAAACGAAGGGCGGTGGCAGGGGAAAAAAGAGGCTAGCAATTGATGAATAAGGAGATCAGCTGAGGGAAAAAACAGTTATCAAAAGTCCATAATACCTATGAGAAATATACGATTAGATCTGATGTCTACTACCGCTATTTACTACCTATATTACCCACCATAAAATTTCTCTTTATTTAGGCCCTGTTTGGCAGAGCTCCAGCTCCATCAGATTCATGGATATGGTGGGGCCGAGTATTCCTAACTCCACCAGATCCGTGGACCTGGAGCCGTGCGTATATTAAGAGTGTTTAGGTGGGACATTTTGTTTACATTTTAAAGAGTCCTGGTCCTGATATAACTCGACCAAACGCATGGATTAAGGTTTTGCAATTGGGCTATCAAGTTGGTAAAGGAAATGACACGAGCATGCAACGTTCCGGTGTACGTTGCGGCAGTAACCGCTGCAAAAATTTCTCTTCCACTGGCATCTCCATTAGCTTATGTGTTAAGGCTAAGCAAAGAGGACTGGGTAAGTAGTAGTAGATAGTATGTGACGGCCCGCCTTTTTAGGGGCAGATCCGTACGCCTCGACAGCTACCCAGGATGATTAGCTGCCAGGAACCAAGCATATTATTGCCAGGCAAAAGTCAAATTCCAACATTTTTATTCAATATAAGGCCTAACGACCAGGGTTTTTACAGAAGAGGGCGCAGCAGGGCCCGAATAACTTACAAGCAAAACACCGCACAGGCAGGCCTGAGCAAAAGACTAAGACCTCAAAACCAAATTGCCATCTACGCACTCTGAACGCCTCCTTCTTCTTCAAACTCTGAGAGGGGGGGTCGGGGTTGCAAGGGTGAGTACGGGAGTACTCAACAAGTCGTACGGAAAACACTGAATATTACATGCAAGGGTGTAGCACAATATTGGTACAAGGTTAAAGTATTTGTGGATGCAGTTTTATTTGTAACATCATTTTACATGTTAAAACACAATCCATAATAATAGTAATCCAGGGGGGGTTCCATTCACAAAGTCATCACCATTAAACCACATCACCATTAAACCACATTCTCAAAACATGCACCAAGATCTACTTGAGCTAGGTTACGGATTCACCCCAATTAAACTTAGCTTCATTTACCGGAAGCACGGCGTATTCGAATACCATTTATTCACTCTGCAGAGGTGTTCACTTTTACCCACAAGATTCCACGATCGTTAATGCCAACTCGAGTTTAACACGCAACTTATATGCGGGGCCGGATCGAGGTTATCATAGCTTTTAGTTGGTCATTTCCCTCTTGATCCCTATCCGAGAGTTTTGCTCCACATTATCCGGGGTCCCCACTTGGCTGCCAGTGGAGTGCTTGGTCCCGCCATCGTGGCACCTACCGCTGTGAACCCGAATGCCACAGCTTCTCGTGCACACTTTCGTTTCACTCCCATAATCATTGGACCATCTCCCATACCCGGAAGGTAACCACTGCTCCTATAGGTATTCCGAGGGAAAGTACAATGTACCGAGCTATGTTGAGTCAAGCCAACGGTTGACCGCCCAACCTGTGGTTGAACGAGTTCTTAAGTTATTTACTTTGCTCAAGGGGATTATGATCCTTACATTGCCAAAGACCAAGCCTTTTCCGATCCACAAACCAATCCGGTACCAACTGTACCAGCCACCACAACCAACCATGGCATTAATCATCAGCCGGGGATTGGAACTCATCCTCTCCGGGATTTATCCAATTCTGTCCCCCAAACCGTAGCACTTTTCCAAACATAACCGAACCAACGGTTCGGCAGCCTTTTATTTCCATTCTCAAAAGCATTTGACTAAACTAACAGGATAATAATAATTATTACTGGAATATTAATTAACCTAAGGTCACAAGGATGTAATTAGGTCCAATATTTTTCAAGGAAGTCTCATGAGCAAATCGGCATTAACTAAGAATCACGTCATTCTTAAAATAAACGGATTTGCAATATTTCAACATACAGTAAAGTAATGTGGTAGAAAATAGTAATTAACTATAATAAGGCATGAATAGGTTCAACATGTTCAAAGGTGTACGGCTTGCCTTGCTGGCGATCAGATCGGACGAAGTGTCGTTGATGCGGTTGAAATCGGCTCTTTGTCGGGTCCGGCTCCTGGAATCGTCCAACGTCCGGATCTAACGCGAAAAGGACGAACGACAATAAAGAAACGAAAAACGAAAAGAAACTGAAACGAAAACAGAAACGGAAACCGGAACCGGGCCGAGAGAGAGAAAGGAAGGGCGATTTGGGCATTTTTGGAATTTTCGGAGTCTCGGATTGAGGAACGGAGGGCATTTTTGGACTCAGTGGCTCGAAACGGTTCGGAAAAGTATTTTTGGGGCATTTTTGGGCTCTCGGGTAATTTCGGGTATTTTTGGGGGTATTTTTGGATATTAAAAAGAATTAAAATGGATTTTAGAAATGAAAAACCGAAAAGGAAAAAAATGAAAAGGGTACTGTTCATTCGGGCCGTGCCAACGCCGAAATCGGCCCGCGAACGCGCGCGCGTGGGACATGGCCACTGGGCCGGCCCAGTTCACGGCCGAGCCGCCTGACAGGTGGGGCCCGGCTGCAGCGGCGTGAGAGAGAGGGAGTGGCTGCGGGTGGGGCCGGGTGGCAGCGAGAGGGGGAAAAGGACTGGCGCGTGGGGCCACCTCGTCAGCGGGAGGAGGAGGGGGCTGGCGGCGGAGCCGGCGGCGGTGCGAGGCGGAGGGGTGCCGGAAGCGGGGAAGACGGCGGGGCGGCGCGAATTAGGGCAAGGGAGCGCACGGGACCAAAGGGGAAGGGCGGAGGAGCTCACCTAGGGCTAGGGCACGGCTCGGGGAACCCAAACGGCGGCGGAGCGGAGGCGGCGGCGACTTGGCCGGAGCCGGGGAGGTGGAGCTTGGGGAGGGCACCGGAGAGTGCGGGGAGAGGGGAAACGACGGAGGAGGAGGCGGCGGGTTCAGTGAGCCACGAATGGCGGCCGGAGCTGGCTTTTATAGCCGGCGGGGCGCGGCGGGGTCTTTGGCCTAATCATGGCGGCGGAGCCAGCGGCGCGGCGACGGACGGATTTCCAGTGCAGGCTCGGGTTTTCGGCGCGGGCGCGGCGCTAAGCGTGGCGATGGGGTGGAGTGCCCTACGGGCCTAGGCGGCGGCGACGGGACAGCGGCGCAGCCACACGGCGGGCGGCTGCTCGCCATGGCAGGGAGGTCACGGGGGAGACGATGCACAGTGCGCTTGCGCACTGCGCGGGGGCGCGAGGCGCGAGGCGAACGCGGGTTCTGGCGCGCGCGCGAGCGAAGGCAGGAGGCGGCAAGCGGGGCGAGGCGCAGGGGCGAGGAGAAAACGGCAAAGCCGAGAAAGGAAAGCGCCCATACGGCGAAACTTTCCGAAAACGGAAAGAACTCGTAATTTAACCGAATAAATTCAAATAAAATCCGAAAAAATTCAGCAAAATTCATAAAATGCAATTAGAGTCTAATTCAAACTTAAATTTGAAATTTTAGGGTTATTTCATAGTAGTCGTACTGGTTGCCACCAGGTAATTGCATAGACCAAGTCCTCCGAAGAGGCCTCCGTCCGTGCAGCTGTCTCGTGCACCGAATCATTCAAGTGCACTGCGCATCCACTGTGCTTTAAAATTTTAGCTAAAAAAGAAAGAAGTTTCGCGAGGGGCACAATCATTTTCGAGCGTAGTAGTTTCCGCTTCCAGAAATGTTAAGCGGATTGGCATATCAAGGCTCGTTCCGCACAACAAAGGGCACGATCAAATTTGTCCGTACTGTATCAAGAGGCTATACCATTTAGTTCTTAAAATGATAGGTTTCCGTTTCGAGTTTAGTATAATAATATATATTTATGAGTATACATATGTTTAATTATAGGTACACTAAAGTTCACTTATAATATTACTTCAAATGCATAATAGTACTATTAAATAATATATATATATATATATATATATATATATATATATATATATATATATATATATATAGAGAGAGAGAGAGAGAGAGAGAGAGAGAGAGAGAGAGAGAGAGTTTAATAAACCATATCATCAATTTCATCGGCATAATTAGTATTGATCAGTATTGAAGCCAGTAGATCGGTATTCATTGGTATAAAGGTCGATACGATACATATGGCTATTTTGTACTGGTTTAGATACCAAAATAGTACATATTAATTATACCGGCCGGTACGTACAGTATTGATAACTATGTACACGAAAGTGTTATTTTTTTTTAATAAATCATGTCATGCATTTTATTCGAAAAACACTCGGGTTATATCTCTGGCTGCTTCAGACGTATTCAGAGTTATTTAGTTGTCCAACTAAATACTTCCACTATACGACGGTTGATCTTTAGCGACCCTTATTAGGGACCGATGGTTGGTCGCTAAAACTTATGGACCGACGGTTGGTCGCTAAATGAGTTTTTAGCGACGGTTAGTCGGTCGCTAAAAGTCTAGAAATTTAACAATTTATGGTTGGTCGCTATAGATGTCGTTAGGGACCAACGGTGGGTCGCTATAGAGAAGGGGTCACTACTTGGAGCCCTGGACCGGTGGACCCACCACCGCCGTCACAAGGGCGCCGCTCGCCCCGTGCCCCAGTCCCTCCCCAACCCTAGCCGCTCCGCCCCGTGCCCCAGCCTCCCCAACCCTAGCCGCCACCCGTCCCTCGCCGCTCGCCGCGTCCTCGCCCGTCGCCGTCGCCGCTGTCCTCGCCCTGCCGCGCCCACCGGCCTCCGTTCCTCGTTTCCGCCTGTCCCTCGCCCGCCGCTGCCTCGTCCCCTCGCCTGCTGCCCGCCGTCCGTCCGCCGCTGCCTCGCCCCTCGTCCCGCCGCCGCCCCGCCCCCACCTCGCCCCCGCCTCGCCCCGGTGATTTATTTCCCTTTAATATTGCTTCTTTGTTTATTTCATGGTTTGTTTATGTATGGACATGACTATAGTATGCAATTGTGTTCTTTGTGCTTATATGATCTTAGATTCGAGTTGAAAGTCGCTTTCAAATCCTACATAAAAGAGTATGGATAAATCATGGATCACAAGTGAGGCTAGGTACAAAGCAACTTTTCACAAAGAACTCTTATGTTATTCTATAGTTATATTGATATGTAACATAGGAACTGTATGTAGGGAGACAAAGGTTTATAAACAAGGGGTGAATGGTTTCCTAGCTTTTGCATTTAGACATTCAGCAATAGGAAACAAGATATTATGCCCTTGTAGGAAGTGTGTTAACTCATTTTGGAGAGAGGCCAGTGAAGTGCGAGAACACTTGATATGTGATGGTTTTCTAAAAGGGTACACAACGTGGACTTTACATGGAGAAGCTTCGTCCTCTTTTGTGAATCATGGTAACAATGATGATGAGTTTAGTGAGCATCCTACAGAAGATGATGCAATATCTGAGTTGTTAAAGGATTTAGCTTGTGGTTTAGATGATGGAGGGGATATGGAGGATGACGGGTCTTTTGAGCAACCTAATGAGGACACAGTAGCCATTCGTAAGCTAGCAGAAGACAATAGTCAAGAATTATATCCGGTTGCCAAAACTACTCAAAGCTACGCTTCCTAGTTCGTTTGCTTCACATCAAACTTCTTGGAGGATGGACAGATAGAAGTTTTGATTTGTTGGTAGATTTACTTGTTGATGCACTACCTAAGGGTTCTAAGACTTCCTAGAAACTTTCATGAAGCAAAGAAAGTGGTCAAATCTGTAGGAGTTGGGTACACTACAATTCATGCATGTGAAAATGATTGCATTCTATTTTGGAAGGAGCATCATAAACTTGATTCATGCTCGGTATGTAGTGTCTCACGTTGGAAATCAGAAAAGAAGAGTCTAGATGGGAAACGTGAGTACAAAGTTCCTAGGAAGGTGCTTCGTTATTTCCCTATTAAAAAAAGACTCCAAAGATTGTTTGTTTCTTGTAAATTGGCAAGTCTCACAAGGTGGCATGATGAACACAGAGTAAAAGATGGTTTGCTTAGGCATCCTGCCGATTCACCCTTATGGAAAGGTATTGATCAAAAGTATCCAGAATTTGCTATGGATAGTCGTAATATCCGCCTAGCATTTGCTACAGATGGTTTCAATCCATATAGGACAATGAATGTTAGTTACAGTATTTGGCCTGGCATATTGATTCCACTCAACTTTCCACCATCGATGTGCATGAAGGATTCAAACTTTATCTTGTCTGTCTTAATTCCTGGTCGATCTTCTGCGGGTAGTGATATGGACGTTTATTTTCAGCCCCTTGTCTATGATCTGCTTGATATGTTTGTTAATGGTGTGAAGACCTATGATGCCTCAAAGGGTGAATACTTTCAGTTGCGTGCTGCAATTATTTGGACCATCACTGATTTCCCTGGTTTAGGCAAAGGTATCCGGATTTGTCACCTCTGGTGAAGCGGCGTGTCCTGATTGCCACTCATTGATTTGTTCTCTCAGACTTGGAAATGGTAGCAAGTCTTGCTACATGGGACATCGTAGGTTCTTACATCCAGACCACCCATTTAGGTCTGATGTTGATTCATTTGGTGAAAGTGAGTTGAGGCCGGACCTACTCCTCTTTCAGGGCATGAAATTTTGGATTGTACAAAAATCAAAACAGCTTTATGGCAAGAACCCATCGGGTAAGCCAATAAGGAATCGAACGCAAGGATGGGAAACCATTAGTCTTTCTCGAAAAGGAGACCTATTTGGTTCACTCTTCCATATTGGAAGGACTTGCAAATTCGATATAATTTTGATGTCATGCACATAGAGAAGAATGTGTGTGAAAATATAATTAATACTTTGTTGGACATTGCCGGAAAATCTAAGGATAATCTGAATGCTCGCTTGGATCTTCAAGCTTTAGGTATTAGAAGCGACCTTCATCCTATTGAACTAGAAGCTAATCAATTTTATTTGCCTCCTGCACCCTACTCAATGAGCTCACGAGAAGAAATTGTTTTGTCAAGTATTAAAAGGGGTCAAGTTTCCTGATGGATATGCAATGATATACGACATAATGTTCTTGTCAATGAAAAAAGATAGTTAATCTTAATACTCATGGCAACCACATTCTTTTACAAGATTTATCGCCACTTGCTGTCAGGAGAGTTCTCCTCAAGAAGTTAGTGTCTTTGTCTTGATTCGTTTAAGCACGTTCTTTAGAAAATTGTACTCTCTGTTATTCGAATAAGTGACATGCAAAGGCTAGAATCTGAGATAGCTGAAATCTTGAGCCTTTTAGAGATTATTTTCCCTCCATCATTTTTTACCATTAATGTACATTTGATGGTACATCTTCCCGCCAAGCAAGAGTGGCAGGTCCAATCCATTTTCGAAGCATGTGGCCGGTGGAGAGGTAATTTTCTTTGGTATATTACATAGCAAACAAATCATCCTATTATTTTTCAATAATGGGATGAGTGTTGTTGTTTACATGTATAGGTATCTAAAAAAATGCAAGGGCTATGTGCGTGCAAAATGTCACCCGGAAGGATCAATTATGGAGGGTTCTTTGTTTGATGAGGCTCTCACGCTTTGTTCTCGGTATTTACAAGATGAGACCCACTTCAACCATAGAGTTAGAAATCGCCTACCAACACAAGTTTGTGTTACAACTCCATTCTTTCACAAAATTGGTCGAGCATTGGTGGAAAGTGTGTTGTCAATTTAGATCACAAGACATGGCTTCAAGCACATAGATATGTCCTTTTCAACTATTCCAATATAGAAACATATTTAAAGTAAGCTATCTAACTCAACGAGTATCGTGTGATTATTTACTCTTCGTTTTGCTCAATAGCGACCATCAAAAAATTTCATGTTGGCCATTTCAGCAAACATGTTCAATACCTCTCTTCAATTGGTGTTCGAAATCAGCGTGAGATCAACCACATGCAACATAAAACCTTCCATGAGTGGTTCAGGTTACATGTAAGTATAAAAGGAGAAGTGAATTTACAATCTCATAAAGGATTTCACTTTAACAATAGTATTGGTCCCACAAAGTTGAGGAAACATGTGAGGAGGCCTCGAAGAGATCAAAATTTTAGCTAAGGGACCAATGATGATTGCACATCAAGATAACAATACTCAATAAATGGTTTCAACTTTCGTGACACAGTCATATGATGAGAATAGGTCTGTCCAAAGTAGTGGGGTAGCGGTAGCTGCTGAGACAACTCATTTCGAAAGAGGAAATGATGATAACCATACTATAGGGAAAAACATCTTTTATGGTATCATAAAAGAAATTCTTGAACTGAACTACCACCACAAAGGAAATGTTGTGCTTTTCAAGTGTGATTGGGTTGATAACCGTGTAAACAACAAATGGGTTCGAACGGATCAATTTGGAATTACCACAGTGAATTTCAAACATTTATTCAATACTGGTGAAAAGATCTTGGATGAACCTTTCATATTAGCATCACAGGCAACACAAGTTTACTATGTTGTTGACCCAGTTGATACAGAATGGGTTGCTGTTGTTCACGTAACCACGAGATTTGTATGGAAGTGATGTTGATTATGGTATCATTGATGATGAAAATGATGTAGTTCCGGCAATCCTTGATCTGCACTCTAATGTGTTTGAAAGACTTATTGTTGGATGTGTCCCATGTGCTAGAACAGATATAGATGGTGTCATTGTTAGTGGAGTAAAACAAGGGAAAAAAACAAGAAAGTAAGTTTTGATATTTTTTTACTCCTTGACTTGATGGTTCCATGTTTGATGATATTTTTTTAATATATGTATGCACTTCCTTGTTGTTTGAGTATAAATAGCTAATGTCATTGTTGCCACTTATTTCAGGAAAAAAAATGTCAAGCGCAAGAGAAAGCAATAAAGATGGATCATGTAGTGAATACGAGCAATTAAGCGAGAAAATATTGAAAGAAATAAAAGGAGGTTGGCAGCTCTTAACATCCCCTGAAATCGTCGAGTATGGAGAAAGAAGGTCCATCCAAAAAATTTCAAAGGTGGGTAGCTCTTAAGTGCCTGTGATCTAACTGCTTTAGTCCTTATTTCTTTGTGCTTATTTAGTGTTCAGTTTACTAAAGCAGTGAAAGACTTCAGCTTGTACAGCTCACTATAAACTGCATATATTTCTGTATAAACTGCAGCTTGTACAGCTCACATGAAACTAAAGTTCATATATCTGTTGCATATATCTGTTTTAGTTGCATAAACTGCAGTAACAGCTATCTGTTTTAGTTGCATAAACTAAAGTTCATATATACATTGCACATGAATTTAAAGTTCATATAGCTTGTAATGACTCTATAAAGCTACTCTCTGCTTTGTACTGCACTAAAATAGTTTATAAAGCACTATAAGTCAGAATCTGCAGAATAACTAAACCTCCAAATCGCATATATTTGATGCAGAACTAAACCTCCAAACTGATTAAGAGATTAATTAAGTCATTAAGAGGAGGCCTAGGATTTAGTTAACAAAATGCCTTTGAAAGCATATATGCAGCAATATGAGGGAGCTCTCCTTGATTTACAGAACAGTTCGTACTAATTGTAATTTTGCAGTTCCCTCGGCCACCTCATCAGCATTGTGTTTGATTCACATTGCAAGAACTATTCTTATTTGTCATCATTAGGAAATCGCTTACACACATATTAAAATTTGCAGTCCATACTTTTATTCTCAGACTACATTTAACCTCATATGTACCTTTTATGTGAACTATACATGATACTACTGCGATGTATTTCAGTATATATTTCAGATTTCACAATGCATATATTCACTTAAGTTCACAGTTCACTTCAGTCTGCTATTTCTATGAAGCTATTTCAAAGTATGTATATATTCACTTAAGTCTATTTATGGATCTTTCACATTCATGCCATTTGCTTGTAGAAAAAGCTGAAGACAAGTGTTCCAACAACTAAACCTCCAAACTTGCGACCAAGGCCAGAAAGACAAAGTGTTCCAACTACTAAACCTCCAAACTTGCGACCAAGGCCACAAAGACAAAATGCTCAACCTCAAGACGAACAAGTGATTGCTGATTTGCAGACAGTGGGAGATTTTCTCACCGACAATGGTGATGATTCAACATCCTCATACTTATATATCATGTATATACATTACCAATGTCTTCTTTTAACAGTTACCAATGTGTGCTTTTCATTTGGTTCAGTTGAAGGTACTGAGAATGATCCAGTCAAATCTACAATAAATAGGACTGCAAGGGGCATAACTAAGATGGAGGAAGTATTCTCAAGGTCACCTGAAATGCCAAAAATCAAAATTTTACTCAATGATCGAGGTCAGCCTGTTGGTAAAAGTGCTAGACAACTTTCAAGTGCTATTGGGTGTCAAGTTAGAAAGAAATTATCTATTGCTACCATGGACTGGAGGCTTGTTGATATAAACAAGAAGTATGAGTTGTGGGAGGATATAAAGACGTATTATGATGTAGATGCTGCTGCCTTAAATTGGGTGATGCGCACAGCTGGGAAGAAGTGGAAGCAATTTAAAGCATCCATAAAGAAACGATACTTCAATCCTGAATTGTCTATAAAAGAAATTCCAGAATGTCCTGATAAGAGGGTTAATGATGATGATTGGCACTCTATATACAACAATTGGATGTCTTCTGAATTTCAGGTAAGCTCTACACTTTAGTTCAAATGCAACTGCTACTTCAACTCTGTAACACATTTATTTTTTATTCTATTTTTAGGATCGCTCAGAAAAAGCTAAAATAAATCGACAAAAGCTAAAGATGCACCATACAGCTGGGAGTGTGAGCTATGCATGTTTAGAACATGATTTGGTAATATGTTCTTTCTATTTTACTATCCCTATTATATTCATGATTACATCCTGCTGCTCCTCCATATTGGTGAGCTTTTTCTAGTGTTGTTTGATAGTAGCAAACGCTTAATCTAGTCCTTCATATTCATGATACATCCTACTGGTTCCACTTCCAAACACTGAGCAGCATCTTTTATTTGCAGCTTCATGTAAACTACCTCTTGCATACATATGACATGCGTGAAACCATTTATTTGCAGCCATTACAAGATAAAAAGATATGTATACTAAAAAACCAGAAATGCAAACACAACAGAACATGGACCTATCTACTTGTGTATATCTTCTGCTACTGATTTTTGTATATGTAATTTGACTACTTAATAATTTTTATTATCCAAGCAGCCACTAGTACACTTAGTTTTGCTCTCCTCCTTTTGAAACGGAGTGATTCATTTTTGGGTTGAACTCTTTATATATGGTATTTATTAGTCCTTATTGCTCATATAAAGAATCTACTGGGTTGAACAGCTGCTAAAAAGTGGGGCCCAAATAACAAAGTATGTGTGCATTTGTGAAACTAGGACGTCCTCCACGAAGAGATGAAAACTTTATCCAAACCCATACGAAAAAATGGAGTTCCTACGTAATGTGCAAAACGAATAATTGTAAGACTTTGTTATTAATTTTTAGTACAATATGCATTTCTACCCGAATAACCTTTTATGATGTTAATCATCTTTAATTCTCTATAGGACAAACTTAATGATGTTATTGGAGTATATCCAGAGTTAAAGGACCGGTCAATTCAAGAGGGTGATGCATTCTCTGTTGTTTGTGGAGCGAAAGAGCCAAAAGGATATGTTCGTGTTTTGGGTTTAGGCCCTACTCCTCAAGATATTGTCACTTCGTGAGTTGAAGTCTTATACTGCAACAAGACTACAAATGGAGGTTCTTGCTCGTACAAAGGTTCAAAGTGAGAAGGTTGCTTTAGAACAGCGTGTACTTGAGCTACAAACTCAAATTGATCAAAGGGCTCAACCAGATCGGGCAAGTGAAGAGCCAATGTCACATCGCGGCTCTACTTCATTTCAACATAAGGTATTCAATATTTTCATTCATGCCGCTTTATCCTAATTTTCTAGATTCCTTGTGCTATGCTATGAAATTGTGATTCTTAAGGTGATGAGGAACAAGTTTGTTGATGAGGATGAGCCAATGTCACATCGCGGCTCTACTTCATTTCAACATAAGGTATTCAATATTTTCATTCATGCCGCTTTATCCTAATTTTCTAGATTCCTTGTGCTATGCTATGAAATTGTTATTCTTAAGGTGATGAGGAACAAGTTTGTTGATGAGGATGAGGAAGACAATGAAGAATATTGTGCTTCGGAGATGAGGAATTGTATGATGAGGAGGATCAAATATTTGACCAGATGCAAGGTGCAAACTCACCAAGATCTACAAGGCACTTTGCTGAAGCTTCACACTCTAAACATGATGATCTTGTAATGCTCTCATTCATTTCATACATTTTCTACCTTTATTTTCATAAACCTTCAAAAACATTGAACTAAATTATTCTTAATCATTTGCATCAAAGTTGCAAAAGATGTCATATTATATGCTATGTTGAGATCTGATTTGCTCGTGGCTAAAGGGACAATTGTTTCAACTAAACCAAGCACCACAGTTGGAGGTCGACCCTTGGAAGCCAATATTGTGAAGTTATTGTAACTTGTGTCTTTGAAACGAGATACGCTTTGCCTCGTCCTTGTGCCAATGTGGACTCTATGGCTGATGCTTACATGATGTCGCTTGCATGGCCCTACAAGAAAGTAATAGTCTATATCTTATCTTGTTTATGTTTAGATTTATATGAGCAATCATTCACTGATGATTAACCTTGATTGCATCAGCTGAAGTTGGTAGATAAGTCATACAAGAAGTTGGAGTGGTTGTGAACTGCTTGAAGCATTAGTGATGTAGATGTGGTGCTTTTGTGACTGATCGACCGAGCTAGAGTGATGTAGCTGTGGGCTTTTGAACTGTAGCTGGAGTGTCGTGAAGCATTAGTGATGTAGTTGTGGGCTTTTGAACTGCTTGAAGCTGGAGTGATGTAGCTGTGGTGCTTTTGTGACTGATCAGCTCTGGAGCTTTTGTGAATGATCTAGCTAGCTATCTGTGAATGATCTAGTTGTGAGTAATATAACTGTGGTGCTTTTGTGAATATCTAATTGTGGTGCTTTTGTGTTTATGTGATGGATCTATGATTGTGGTATTATACTTTGTATGTCTATGTGATTATGTGTATAAAAATCTGTGATTTGTGGTGCTTTTGTATATATAATTAACTGTATATTATTATTAATGCGACTTTCTGTTGGTTGCTAAATGTATAGTATAACGACTCACGGTTGGTCGCTAAATCTATAGTACAACAACCCACAGTTGGTCGCTAAATATACAACTTCAGCGACCTACGCTCGATCGCTAAAAAGATGTCGGTCGCTAAAGCCTTTAGCGACGGCACTTACAGCGACCATCCTTATGGGTCGCTAAGGGTTTTTAGCGACTAACCGTAGGTCGCTGAAGCCGCTTTTAGCAACCAACCGTAGGTCGCTGTAAGTGAACCGTCGTATAGTGTTCGTCGGTTTTGACTTTCGCCCTCTTCTTAATAATCTGGACAGATTTGAAGAGCACAACCTTTTCTCAGAAAATGGATCTCACCATTGTGACGACTTCTGTTTGGACGAATCTAGAGGGATATCGACGTGTTTTTATAAGTCAACGATATCGATCGCATGCCATCCTTTAGCCGTTGAGAAGGATGAGCTTCTCGATCGTCTCCCACAGTTCAGAAATCAGAACGTTTGAGGTTTAGGTCCTATTTGGTATGGTTCTAGATTCTAAGTAGAAACAGAAACTATTTTAGATTCTTGGTAGAAATGTTTTAGGTAGAATCAGAATCACTGTCTGGAAATCGTTTGGCTAGCTATCTGAATTCTGTGAATCGGCGTGGAACGGGGTTGAGGGTGATTCAGCTCCGGTGTAGAAAAAGAAGAAACGTTTCGAGGAGAATCGTTTCGAGCTTTAGCCCGTTTGGTTAGGTTTCTTCCATATTCTAGTAGAAACGGCCCAGTTCCAAGTTACCAAACGGAGCCTTAGAATAAAAATATAAATTTAATTCACTTTATTTTAATCTATTTCAGATCTGAGATGGAGCTGGAATTTAGAGCTCTGTCAAACATAGCCTTAATCATTTTGACAACTTATTACTATCCTCCCACGGTGACTGAGCCACATTGTAACCAATTCCCCCACAGGTTATAAGGTCATCCTTAATTATCCTAATACAGGAGGCATGCTGGGACTCATACACAAGGTTTTAAATTTTGTTTTTGGATCACATCTCGAAAGTGGCAAAAATCCAGAATTTTGGCAAGATTTTGGAATTTCGGTTGAAATCCGACCGAAACACAAAACCAAATTAAGCAGGTGGGGTCAACGAAGCTAGCTAATTAAAAATAATACTACATATGCATGCATGCCTCTTGGTAGTTAGTAGGAAGCTGCTTGCTTGCTCAAAAGTCCAAAAGAGTTGGGGTTCAATTCTGAGCGACAGTCAGAAAGAAATTGCATGTTCAAGATGTTTTGGCTTTATTGAATTATATACAGCGCTGACTAGCTAGGAGACAACATGTAGCCGATTCCTTCTCTCTCTTTTAACCTCTCATCCGGAAAAAATGCCTGAAACGTGTTTCAGAAAGGTAACTCGTTGCGCGCATGCATCATGTATGCTAGCTAGCTTTCTTACTTCTTTGTTTCAGAATGTGTACGCAGCCGGCGCTTTAAAATTTGACTATATGTATAGATATATGTCATATTCTTTGTTTTCCATCAATGCCTTCTTGGTAAAAAAGGTTAGCTCCTTGAAATTAGCATGATCTATTTTGCTGTGTTTTTTTTTTTTTTTGCAAAATAGAAGTGTTCATCATTGACTTTAATTAATTTGGTAAAAAAGGTTGAAGTATATTTAAACAATTAAATTTATGAAGGTTTTTACTCCGTTAATTTACTTCAAGAGAACACATATGCAATTAATTACGGGAGGACACAGCTAGGTCCTCTACGACTAAAGCCTAATCGAAATGTTCGAATCAAAAAATCAGGTGAAATGATACCAAAATTTTTAAGTGTAGGGTATTTTATGTGCAAAACTTAGTAATTTGCATTCAAACAGATAGAAAATGTCACATAAATTCTTTTCATGATTTTTTCAAATTTTCCCATTTTTTTCTAGTCGTGAGATACATTTTACACTATTTTGTACTGCATGAATTTTAGAAAATTCCTTAAGCTTGATCACTATCTACAAATTTCATGGGAACACTGGTGATATGTTAGAAGCATACAAAAAAATTTAAAAATTTGTAACGTGGTTTTAATACTTTTTTTGCTTGCTTCAATTTGGCCGAAATCTCGGCATTTTCCACCGAGATTTCGGTTTTTAAACCGAGATCTCGGAAATCCCGGTGAAAAAAATATTGTATTTGAATTTTTATTTTTTACATTTCGTTCAAGATTTCGAGATCTCGACGAAATTTCGGATTTTGGTGGTGACAAGGTTTGAGCTGAAATTTGGAACCTTGGATCAGCTAAACTCGCACTTTACAAATGATGATGGAATCAGGAGGATAGCAGCATGACAGGCTGGATTAGAGATAGAGAGAAAAGTTTAAGTAGTGTGTGTCTCCACAAGGGAAGGTTTATGGTGCAAATGATTTCACTCGGTGCAAGAGACGCACTATGATTTTAAATACGCGAATTCAAGTCAAAAATCAAAGTTAGATATAATTTTTAAAAATTTTAGTTTTAGGGCATATACATATCTATAATAATTCAAATAAAGCTCATACATTAAAAAAGTATACTCAAATTCAAAGATTTGAACGAATTTAGATAACATGCTTTGTTGATTTATATATAAAATCAGTAAATACCTACAATCAAACTATCATGAAAATGAAAAACTCTAGTTTGAATTTTAATTCAAACTTGTTTGAACTAAGTAGTAAACAAGTTAAAGTCTTTCGTAAAATGTCAAAAAATTTCACATGCAAATACATAAGGAAAAAAAAACCTTTTTGCATCATGGTACCCTAGGTTATGTATATATATGAAAAATACCACACCTAAACAAATTTGAAATACTCCTTTACCACTTTAGGTATATTTATATACCAATGATAAGATAATTCAATGTATACCATACAAAAAATTACAAGGAAATTCATAGTTTTTAATGTATTTTGAAAATAACTTCATATACCCGGTATATGAACGCTTCGGCAATCGTTAGTAGTGTAAATGCACAAACAATATTGGACGAGAGGTAAAATGGTTTCGTTTTGATGGGCAGAAGCTAGTGAAGTATTGGGTTTTTTGATATGCTCCTAACTATATGCTTTGAGGAAAGAAAACTATATAGACCATACAACGATTGAGAAAAATAAATAATGACTTGCACCTAAGTGTTGATCTGTAAACTAGCCGGGTAATCTTAGGCTGAGAATTGCGCACACCCCTGGATCCGCCACAGTCGGGGTGAGTGCAAACAGTATATAAAGGCCTCCAATTTTCATGATTTTTATATAAGCACAAAATGTTTTTGAAATATAGTGTAGGAAGGAGATGCTCCAAAAAAAATGACACAATCTTTTACACCATCTGATCATTTTTATAAGGCATATTTTTTAAATGATCTTGTTCATAAATATAAGGCTTGCATATAGATTTAATAGGGGCTTTCCTTTTATACCCCTATTTACTCTCTCAACATATGCATTTATTCATTACCACTCACACAAAGTATATCTTCCATCTTCCAGAACAATTAAATAAGGGCATCTAAGTCATTTTCTCTTATACCTTTCTCAATTTAAATGCAACCTTAATCCTTACGCAAAGTCGGTTAGGATGCATCTAACTTCTAACTTTTGGAGCTTCGTATTACACTACTACAGATTCGTACATCACAATCGGTTCTTTTTGGTCATCACAGTCGGTTTTGAAGGTGATAGAAAGTCCAACGACAGTGATAAGGTAGATATATCACAGTCGGTTTTTAACCGACACTAATAATATCTTAGCACTGTCGGTTCTTTTTCGGAACTAACTGTGATAATAAACTTATCACAATCGGTTTTCTCGTAGAACCGATTGAGATAAGTATAATATCAAAATCGGTTCTTTTTCAGAACCGATTCAAATGATTACATTATCACAATCGGTTTTTTATTGGAACTGATGGGGATAAGTATATTATCACAATCGGTTCTTTATTAGAACCGATTGTGATATTGTACCTATCCCAATCGGTTTCAAGAAAGAACCGATTGTGATACTGTACCTATCCCAATCGGTTTCAAGAAAGAACCGATTGTGATGATGTTACTGTCCACCGTCCGAAAATAGCCTCGCATTCACAATATGACACATTCATCACAATCCACAATATCACAGAACATATATACATCACAATCTACACACATTACATTCACATTAATATTGTTTACAATCTGTAACAGATCACATTCACATAAATTTTGTTTACACTTTATGGACTAGTATTTGCTTGAATGGTCTCTATATCTATCATCCTCCGTTATAACTTCTGTCCAGTACCACTGGCATAAATGGTCTCGTAATTTCTTGAGATCAGTGTTGGTTAGGCTCTTCCGGAGGATATCAAGGTCCTGCAAAATAGATAGTAGTGCATTAATATATTTAAATCTTAAATTTTGATTGTAAAAGGCTGATAGTATTATGCTTGTAAACAAATATCACATTGACAGTAGTGCAAATAATCAGCTTTATACCTTAGGGAAACGATCTGCGCGACCAACCAAAATGAGCATGTGATGCATCACGTAAAAGCCACACAGATCATCGCACCCTTATTGATGACACTGTGAACAAAGAAACATAAATTAGGAGACGAATTAAAAATAGGTGTCAGAAATAAATCCTATGATAGACACTTGTACCTTGAAGCGCTTCCACTCCAGTTTGGTGCCTTGTTTATCATTGTGTCGGCCATGTTCAGCAACGTAAGACAAGAAAGCCCTATACATTGGAGAGATGCCATTGAGGTAAAAAACATCTAACGTAGTTCAATATGTAAAAGTGTTAGGTTAGAGGAATATACTTACTTCTGCAAAACAGGCTCGATCGCATAGTCCATCGGTCTATTTTCGAGTGAGTTCAACGTGTAGACCTTGTTTTGACTCGGAACAACCACAAGTAGAACCCAATGATTGCTTATTACATGGTACACAGTGCAAGAGAATAAGTTCATATACGGTTGAAGTGTGTACATGTAATTGAATTGTATAGTAGTACATACTCCTGGTGGTACGGGAAGAGAATGAAGTCCTTTTTCGCCTCGTCATGCAATGACTGCTTGATGTATCCTGCAAGGAACTCCGATTGAAGCCTAGCCATGGTCGCAGACACCATCTCGGGGTCGACAAACCCGACAGGGTGTCGACCCGTCACGGCTCGCTGCCTCATGATCCTGCAATTCATGTCAATTGTTAAAAAATATAATACAAAATCAGTTAAAAGTCGTATGAATGAGTATGGTGCGATACTCACAGCGTCCAGGATCGTATGGTAGAAATATCGACGGCTTTCAAGCTGTACATAAAGTATAGATCCTCAAATCCGACTAGGAAGGTCCCATCCTCTTTGCGCTGGAATTGTCCCCCTCGATACTTCACTATGAAATCGTGGCGAGGCTCGGCCTCATGTGACTTATCGATGTACCATCCATGTAGGTGGCGAGTGAACAAGCCTAAAGTATTCAATTCATGACTTGCGATAAAGGGCTTTCCATGTATGTACCGCTTGTGATCATCAGGGTGCTCTGTGTCCTCTGACAACTTTGCCTTCTTCACGGAGGGACTCTCTGAACTCTGCTTTGTGTCTTTAGTCAGCGTGGTGGAAGTCCTTTTGCGCACCACCTGCGCACCAGCATTTGTAGCTGCAGTCGTAGGTGCAGGAGGTGCAGCTGCAGCCCTAGGTGCAGGTTGTGTAGCAGGGGCAGGAGCATGTGCAGCACTAGTAGCAGGAGCAGAGCAAGCGAGAGTAGCAGGTGCAGCAGCAGCAACAGTAGTAGGAGTAGCAGTAACAGGAGCAGGGGCACCACCAACAGTAGGAGCAGCAGGCGTGAGCAGGAGCGATGAGGTGTAGCGAAGCGGCAGGAGCAGTGCGAGTGATAGCGATAGCGAGTAGCAGCGATAGCGATAGTACCGATGCAGATAGCGATGCGAGCGATAGCGATGATGCCAGAAGGAGGAGGTGCTTGCACTACGACACCCGTCGCGGGCCACTTGATGAAGGACATCCGTGCTGGCCCGAGAGTGGCGATATCTTCGTTCGGGGGGAACTCCAGGGCATGAGACAGGTAAACATCGTGGACATAGTCCACCTGCACCCTCATGTAGCCCTTCCCCAAAGGTCTACCATGCACCGTGTCATCCTCCTTGCTGGGAAATGCAACCCCGCGCACAGCCTCAGTTTGTATTCCGTCGTCGATCAGGACTAGCTGGCACTTGGCAGGACCCTGCAAGAAGTGATCAGCATCTTCATCATAATCTATGTTAAGCTTACTCATGTACCTTTCGGTCCAAAACAGTTATTACCTTGAGGTGTGGAATGCGCAGTTCCTTATTGGAAGCGCAGCTGCTAGGGCGTAGCATAGGCGATGGTTCAGGACTCTGATTCTGGGAGAACATCGCCATCATCTCAGCCTTTAACTCCTCCTTCATCTGCGCCCTAATCCGTGCCTCACGTGCTTCCCATGATCTTGCCCTGGCACTGGAAACGCTCTCCTCTACAAAGAAGGACTTCTTCGTATGCCCCGCATCTGCGGCAAGCACCCGACCCTTATGATCGGGCTTCCCGATTGCTGAACACAGGATGTCCCTTGACCCTTGGCTTTGAAATGCTCCTTGCTCTTTCTGCTGGCTTACCTCCTCCTGCAGGTCGCAAATATAAATTATTGCTAAAATACAATGGGAAGGGTCAGATGCAATGTACTATGTTAGATATCTTACGATGGTCGTGACGATCTGTGCTGTCGCGGGGTTTGGAACGACAATCTGACCGTCAGAGGTTTTCTTCGTCCTTGCTAATACCCAGTCGCGTGCCTGCTCCTCGCATATGTGGGAGTAAGGCATCGTTGTCCCAGAGGTTGCACACTCCTCGGCTAGTCGCGCCCACTATGCCTTCTTCCCTACATACCCACTGGAATCGAGGTGGTGCGCGTGTGTGTTACGCCTCTGTATAGCGATATTCTTCTCTCTCAGCTCCTCCGCCTCGGGCGTATTCCTCATCCTTGCGAAGTCCTCCCAAACCTCGGGAGTAACAAATGGATACCTTTCGAAGGGAGTACGGTTTTTCAACACGAACTCGGCATGCATGGTAACCCTGAAATGCCTCAAAGCCACACCCATTCTCTTCAAGGCGTACCGTCTCGCATTGATTTCATCTTCCTCTTGTATAATCCATTTCCCCTTAACTTCGTCCCACAGTCGGTTCTTCTGCTCGTCGCTTACTTCTTTCCTCCAGTCCTTAACTGTGATCGGCACTCTCTCCCTCACCAATTGGCCGAGAAAAGAGGAGTAGCGCCCCTTAAACTTGCTAGGACCCGTGCAAACCCCCGTGGCATTGAAGTTGAGGACTTGCGGTGTTCTCCCTGTGGCTCCTTTATTCGGTCCTCTGCCCTTTCTGACCTTCCTCGATGGGGTAGCAGCACCTTCTTCTCTCTCTGGCGTTGAGCCGGTGCTCTCTTTTTGCGACATTCCGAACTAAGTACATATAGGTCAAACCTAAACTTGATAAGAGAAATCAATTCAAATTTCTGACATGATTACTCACATAAGAGAAAGCAATTCAAATGTCTATGTGTAGACCATCTAAGTACGTACGTACCAACGATGACTCCTTATCTCCAATTAGGTTAGGTCCTAATCCCATTCGAGGATATGTGGCTCGGGCAAGTTCCTAAGCTATTGTACAACTCTAGAGAAAATTTTGGCAGCATCTCCCCGCTGTTCTCCAAATACACGTCTCGACAACAGGTCAAGAGGGTGTGTATTCAGAGAACACCAGGGAGATACGGCCGAAACTTTCTCTAGAGTTTGTATAACAGCTTAAGAACTTGCCCGAGCCACATATCCTCGAACTGTCCAAAATACGTGGACAATTCGAGACTGCTTATTTATAAATATGCCATTTTAGCATACTTATAAACAAGCACCCTCGAACGGGAGACGCATAGGTTACGCAACTAAACTCGAAAATAAAGTGCGATAATATAGCAGATGTTACAAGTTTCAAATTGCACTGAGAATATAATCTGCACATATTACTATAGAAGGGTTGCTAAATTAATTAGCCAACATGGATTGCTCTCAGATTGCTATAGAAGGGTTGCTAAATTAATTAGCCATCCAACTTCTAGATGCAAATATATCACAGGCTTTTACATCTGAAAATTTCAGGATTACAACCCTAAAACAAAGACCTTGCTTCTAGCAATGAAGGAATAAGTACAAGATAGCACGGAAGGAATATAGCACTGCTCTAACCTTACCACAATGCATTAAGAGCAAGTGCCACCAAATTGTCGACTAAGAGCAGAAATGAATAAGCACAAGATCGCTCTAACCCTAGAACAATGCATTAAGAGCAAGTGCCACCAAAATGTCAGCTAAGAGCAAGACTTATCTAGGTCTAGCAAGTTCCTGTAATGATCAGATTAATCAAGCCTCAATTTTAAGCAATCATCAATGAGCTATTTACAACCAATAATGCCTCACAACCGATATCGTTCTTACAGTGCGCCGAACTGAGTCGGCAATGGGGGAGGAGCCCGAGGGGGCCACCGATGGGGGAGGAGCCGGCTGGGGGGGGGACGCGCCGATGGGGGTGGTTGGGGGGAGCCGCCGAGGGGGAGGAGCTAGAGGGGGAGACGCCGAGGGTGAGGAGCCGGAGGGGGAGGCGCCCACGGGGTACGTACCCGCCGATGGGGGAGGTGCCGGTGGGGAGGAGCCGAAGGGGGAGGCGCCGCAGGGGGAGGAGCCGGAGGGGGAGGTGGTCGAGCTAGGGTTGTGGAAATGAGGATGAAACGAAATCAGTGCGCGCCGAAATGAGAGTGTGCGCGCCGATCGTAATATGTAATATCTGTGTCGGTTCTTTAAAACAACCGATCGCAATATGTACACTAACTGTATCGGTTCTCTAAATAAACCGATCGCAATATATACTATCTATGTCGGTTCTATACAAAAACCGATCGCAATATATGCTATATGTATCGGTTTCCTAAAAGAACCAATTGTGATGACTATGATCCAATCTCTAATTTTTTTGAAACAGAGTCTTCATTCAAAAGAGTCGAAAAGTCAAATCTTTTTCAAATTTGCTATACTATAAGATCCATTTGACATATATATTCTACAAAATGCTACATTATACAGGGAATTCTTACAACTTAATTTATTTACAATACAACCCTTCTTGATGATCTACACGCATGTAATGTGTTCCATGTGTGCCGTCGTCACAGCTAAGACATGCTCCTTCTGCAAACGGAGGTGTTTCATCAAATTGGTTGTACTCTTCTTCATCTACGACATTTTCAACTCCAACAATCCTCCTCTTGCCATAAAGTACGACGTGCAACCTCGGATTGGCCGGGTCACGCACGTAGAAAACTTGAGTTGCTTGCTTTGCGAGGACGAACGGTTCATCTCTATAGGCCAGTCTATTCAGATCAACAAGAGTAAAACCTGTCTTGTCGACCTTAACTCCGTGAGGAAGTCTCACCCACTTACATCGGAACAATGGAGCTTGGTATATTCCGTAGTCGAGCTCCCATATTTCTTCGATCATCCCGTAGTAACAGTTCATTGCAGTTGAGGATCCTCTTTTCGAGTGATCATCGGACAAAGCATCTATGCTCACACCACTGTTTTGCACTGTACTCTTTGCATCTTGACTTTCAGTATAAAATGTGTAGCCATTAATATCGTAACCTTGCCATGTCTGTATTGAAAGTTCATCTAGGCCCCCAAATTGGTTTTGATTTATTAATGACAAGCGATTAAAGAGACTAATGTCTTCAATGAGCTTATGAGCATGTTAAAGATTAAATGTGAGATCATCTACATGCGAAGGATACCCTCAAACAAGATTACGCGAGAAAAATGGCATTACGCTTGTATTTTCTATGTTTTGTGTCGTAGGAATACCGTACTATTAAGAGGGATGCATCGTAAATGATCTAGGATAGTCTCTATGCTCAGATGAATGTTACTTCAATTAAAATTGAGACCCTAAGTCACCGCGTATGCACCGGAATGTGTTTCTTTCAATGTTCAAGTCGGACATTCCGATATTATATCGGAAGTTCCGATGTGACCGGACATTCCGATGTGCATGCTTGCTTCAGTCCGGTGTGTGGTAGATGCATCGGAAGTTCCGATAATTTCGATCGGAAGTTCCGATGCGTTGTTGATGCCTTCTAGGATGCTCTCTGGAAATATCGGAAGTTCCGATATTTGACATCGGAAGTTCCGATGTGTTCAAACCGAAAAAAGGGAGCTCTCTGGAATTATCGGACACTCCGATATAGTGGATCGGACATTCCGATGTTAAGTCGGAAGTTCCGATGGTTATATCGGACAGTCCGATATGGACTTAGAAGCATTTTGTTAAGGGTTTTTCTGGGAACATCGGAAGTTCCGATATTGATATCGGAAGTTCCGATGCACCTTTTTCAACAGTTGTAGTGCGCTCGAGTTCTGATTGTTTGCACATATCGGACATTCCGATGTTGATATCGGAAGTTCCGATATGCAGCTGAGTGGGTGTATAACGGCTAGTTTTTGCAAGAATCTATAAATGCCCTAGTCCTCTCTCATTTGAGGGTTACACACTCTATTGGACAGAACTCTAGTGCACCTTGAGCCCTTCCTAGTCTACTTTTGAGCCCTCCTCTTTGATCTTAGGGATCATCCAAGGAGTGAGGACTAGAAAAGAGATTTGGAGCTAAGAGTGAAAAGCAAGTGTCATTCATCTCGAGCTTAAGAGTGTTCCTCCAAGATCGTTCAACGGTGCATTTGTTTCTCTTGGAGGTTGAAGGACTCCTAGACGGCTAGGTGTCGATCGCGAGCTCCCAAGGATTGTGGGACGCCGTGAGAAGTTTGTGAAGGCCGGCTCCGCCTCCGAAAGGAAAGGAACCAATAGTGGAACCAAGCCTCAAGTGTGACTGAGGTTTGGGAGGAAAGGGTTGGAAAAGACCCGGCTCTTTGGAGCCTCCTCAACGGAGACGTAGGATTCCCTCAAGAATCCGAACTCCGGGATCAAATCCGCGTCTTTACCTTACTTAAGCTTGTTTCCTTATTTAGTTGATATACCGTTCTTAGATTGCATTCCAAGTTCCTTACTCTCAGTTATCAATTGTCCGCGTCTAAAGTCGATCGGACATTCCGAACTGGTATCGGAAGTTCCGATTATATCGGAAGTTCCGATCCAATACCGGAAGTTCCGATACTCTTTCCGCTGCGACAAATTTAGTTTAAATTTTAAACTGCCTATTCACCCCCCCTCTAGGCAACTTTCTCATCTTTTCATGTATATTAAATCTTGGTCCGTTAGCCAACCATTTGACAGCCTCAGTACTAACGGAGACCTTCACCTTTTCTTTGAACCATGTGAGGAATCGATCGTTGTGTTCTCATGTGATGGAAAGCTCATCCATAAGTGGATTCTCTTCCCGTAATATCAACTTGTGCTGTTGGATGTTTGGATGAACTTCTGCGCTGTGTTGCAAGACTGTGAAATGCGCTTTACAGTACATATCAAATTGTGCACTCATTAGATTTGACACAATGGTTCCTTTGCCACCAAGTCTGCCCTCATGACGAGATATAGGAACACCAATCGGTAGTCTTTTATCTAGATAGTCCACGCAGAACTCAATTACCTCTTCAGTCCCATAACCTTCAATAATACTACCCTCAGGCTTCGACCTATTCCTCACGTATGACTTTAATATACCCATGTACCTCTCGAACGGGTACATGTAATGCAAGAATGCGGGTCCACAAATCTTAATCTCTCTAACAAGGTGAACAACGAGGTGGACCATGACATCGAAGAACGACGGGGGAAATGCATCTCAAGCTGACAAAGAGTATGCACCACCTCACCTTGTAAGTTGTCCAGTATATCGGGATCAATAACCTTGCATGAAATCGCATTGAAGAAATAGTATAGCTTCGTGATTGCCAACCTGACGTCATCTGGTAGAATATTTCTGATTGCAACAGGGATCATTTGGGTTATCAAGACATGACAGTCGTGGGACTTCATACCAAACAACTTCAAATCATCCATAGACACAAGCTTCTTAATGTTTGCGGAGTAGCCCGATGGAACTTTAATATCGTGGAGACACTTGCAGAGGTCTACTTTCTCCTTCTTGGATAAGGTATAGCATGCAGCGGGGATGTACGGCCCTTTTCCATCCTCCTCCATCACTGCAAGCTTGGGCCTGATTCCCATGTAGGTCATATCGCGGTGAGCATTCACACCATCCTTGGTCTTCCCAGGTATGTTCAGCAGGATGCCTACCAAATTATCACAAATATTTTTCTCAACGTGCATGACATCAATATATTGACGGACATCTAACTCCTTCCAATATGGTAAGTCCCAAAATATCGACCTCTTTTTCCAAATGGTCCTTGGACGAACAGATTTACGGCTCTTACCTTACTCGTGATCGATATCCTCTACGCGTGAATATGCTTGCCTTCCACTCATAGGCTGCGGGGCTGCACGAACTTCCCTCTTTCCATCAAATTTGTCATCCAACTTACGATATCGATGACTTCGGGGTAGAAACCTACGGTGACCCATGTACACCGTTTTCTTCGAATTCGGCATCCACAAGCTATCAGTGTCCTCTTCACAAATTGGACAAGCTTTGGCTCTCTTCGTGCTGTAGCCCGCCAAATTACCAAGGGCTGGGAAATCATTTATGGTGCAAAATATCATAGCCCGTAGGGTGAAGTTCTCTATTTAGTATGCATCCCACACCTCGACCCCCTCATTCCACAATTTTACCAAATCCTCAATTAGTGGTGCTAGGTACACATCAATATCATTACCCGATTGTTTGGGTCCTGAGATTAGCAACGACATCATGATATACTTCCGCTTCATGCATAACCAAGGAGGCAAATTGTATATACACAACAAAACTGGCCAAGTACTGTGCCGACTGCTCATATTACCAAACGGATTCATTCCATCTGTACTCAATCCAAATCTTATGTTCCTCATCTCGGCACCAAACTCCTCATGTTGCCAATCAATATTTCTCCATTGAGCCGAATCAGCGGGATGTCTCAACTTGCCATCTTCCTTTCGAGATTCATAATGCCAACGCAACAATTTTGCCTCTTTGGGATTTGCAAAGAACCGCTCTAAACGGGGAATGATGGGCAAATACCACAACACCTTGGCTGGTGCCCCTTTTTTCACATCTTCACCATCGTCAGTTCGGTTCTTACGCTTCTTGTCATTACGCTTATCATTTTGTTTGTATCGGGGTACACCACAAACTGGACAAATGAGCAGTTCCTTATGGACATTGCGGTATAGTATGCAATCATTTGGACATGCATGTATCCTTTCTATTTCCATTCCCATGGAACATAATAGCTTCTTCGCTTCATAAATACTTGTTGGCAACTCGTTTCCCTCTGGAAGCATATCCGATAGAAGTATTAAAAGTGCATTGAAACTTGTATCTGTTCAACGGTGTTTTGCCTTCAGTTCAAACAATGCAAGGACCGAACCCAACTTGGTGTATTCCCCTTTGCAACCCGAAAACAATGGTTTGGCATCGTCATCCATCAAACTTTTAAATTTTTCGAACTCTCTTTCCGTGTAATTTCCCTCCACATCCCGCAACATTTAATCTAAATTATCCTCATCAAACATATCACGCTCCAACTCGTGATCGGCTTCCAGCATGTCTTCGTTGCATATCACAGGGGTACTACCTGTCTCCCCATGATGGATCCAACACGTGTAATTCCTCTCAAAGCCACGTCGAATCAAATGGCCTTCAATTTGAGCTGAGTTGTTAAATCTCCTGAGATTGGTGCAATCAATACAAGGACAATATATGAACTTTACACCCCTCATAACCATATCTACTTCTGCAATTCTTATGAACTCCTTAACTCCCCTCTGAAATTCAGCACTCACACGGCTTTTTTGATACATCCATTCTTCACGGTCCATCTACAATTAAACCACAAACAATAAAATAATAATGCCCTAATCAATAAAATAAAAGAAGGGTTGAAGCATTATCAAAGTTGAGAGATTGAATGATCTGTTGACCAACTAAGTACATACGTACCAACGATGACTCCTAATTGCTAATTAGGACAGGTCCTAATCCCATTCGAGGATATGTGGTTCGAGCAAGTTCCTAAGCTATTGTACTAACTCTAGAGAAAATTTCGGCAAGATCTTCATTGTTCTCCAAATACACGTCTCGACAACATGTCAAGAGGATGTGTATTCGGAGAACACCGGCGAGGGAGATGCTGCAGAAACTTTCTCTACAGCTTGTACAACAGCTTAGGAACTTGCTCGAGCCACATATCCTCAAACTGTCCAAAAAATGTGGACAATTCGAGACTGTTTATTTATAAATATGCCATTTTAGCATACTTATAAACAAGCACCCTCGAACGGGAGACGCATAGGTTACGCAACCTAATTAACTACTATACCATTGATCATATTAATTATCTTAAAACAATTATGACATATAATATACACATTCATGAAATAGAGAATTAATGCTGATCACCTTTTGAGGAAAACCACAAATGAGGGGAAATCTAGCTCCTAATCAAGCTAGCTAGGGTTTTAATTAACATTAACCTTCAACCCACTGATGATCTCCTCCACGATTTAATTTCTCAACCATACACTCTGCTAATGACAGATAACACAATCACCAAATCAAAATCGAATAATGTACATTAATACAAAATACGATGGATTTGAAGGAATGGCGCCCACCTTTTGAAAAAAGCCACAAATAAGCTAGGCAGGAAAATAGAGAAATCCCCTCAATGCATCAAATTACCCTCTTCACACACATCCTCAAGACTTTCATATTTTCTCATCCAAATATAAGTTTAAACCAGAGTAATAGTTTTTGAGGCAACGGCGGATTTTATTTAGCTCCAGAACACCAACTCGACGAGAGTAAATAAGTTCATCCCGAGTCCCGACGGCACATATATATATATACATGAAAACTTCATCACAATCGGTTCTATACAAGAACCGTTTGTGATTAAATAGTTATCACCGTCGCTTATATATAAAACTGACTGTAATAATTTGTATCCTCATCACTGTCGGTTTCTTTACAGAATCGACACAGATAACATATCACAGTCAGTTCTTAAAGTAAACCGACTGTAATAATATTAGTCATCCCAGTCGGTTCTATATAAGAACCGACACGGATATTCATCCACCCTCTTCGTCTTCCCCGCCAATTTGACTGTTTAAACATAGCATTGATCACCATCGCGTTCCCCGATCAATATATAAAAGTACGCAGCAGCTAGCAATGGCAGTGCCTCCTGGTCATCGGTAGTCTAGCTTCCATATAGCTCCTGTCTTCTCTGCCTCTTCGACCGCAGCAATGGCAGCGCCTCCTTCTCCGGCAGGGTCTGACTCCACCGTGGAGTCACCTATCTTCCATCCTCCAGCATCCTCACCGCCGCCGGCAGCACCGCCTCAGCCCCCGGCGCCTCACTCCGGCAGGGCGCCTCCCCACCTGTCTCCCGACATCTTTCCTGGTGCCTCACCCCGGCCGGGCGCCTCCAACGCTAGCAGGAAGCGCTCCAGAGAGGACGAGAACGACGAGGAGGAGGAGGACGATGACGACGAGGAGAAGCACGACGACAAGGAGGAGGACGACGACGATGAGGATCAGGAGATCATCCGTTGGGGCACCGGTGTGTCCTCTGGGTCATCATCGTCGGAGGATGATCACCCAGGCAGCGACGATGATCAGCCGCCCTTCTACGACTCCGACGGCAGCGACAGCCCTAGCGGTGATAGCCATGGCCCGTCGTTCTATAATTAAGTAAATTAAATGCATGCATGTGATCTGTGAACAATATATATATATATATGGCAGCATATTTGGTGCAAACCCCCTTTTCCGTGAAAACTCCGTGAAAACCACGTGTAAAAGTTTTGAAAAATTCTCAAAAAATTACCATGCATAGGGAAGGTGTGGTTCTACAACCCTGTAAAATTTGAAGACAAAAATCAATTGCATTTGAAAGATATGAAAAAGACAAATTGCAAAATGAATAGTGCTAAACAGTGAAAAAACACTATTCATACTGAATTGTCTTTTTTATATCTTCCAAATGCAATTGAGTTTTGTCTTCAAATTTTACAGGGTTGTAGAACCACACCTTCCCTATGCATGGTAATTTTTTTGAGAATTTTTCAAAACTTTTACACATGGTTTTCACGGAGTTTTCACGGTAGAGGGGGTTTGCACCAAATATGCTGCTTATATATATATATATATATATATATATATATATATATATATGTGTGTGTGTGTGTGTGTGTGTGTGTGTGTGTGTGTGCTGAAAGCCAGTTGTGCTTTCATTATATATACATATATGTTTTGTTCATGTGGCGGCGGCTTTTTTTTTATTCTTAGTACGTACGTGCGCGCGTTCCATCATCACAATCAATCGGTGATTCTTGTCACTCTAAGGAAATTGAACCCGATCTTCAAAGAAGTGATGATGTTGCGTATGATGCAGTTCTGCGATTGGCCTAGATGCCAAACCAAAGTCCTTTCCTGCTGGACGTCAGAAGTGAATGGACACATTGCATATGTGGGAGAAAGAACTTTGCCGAAGAAAAGAAGACAATACTCCTCGAGCTGAATTATGTTATTATTAGTTTTGTTTTTGCGGATGTTGTTGCGCTCGTGAGATGATGTTATATATTTTGCGTATGTTGCAGTTTTTCTATGGTTGGTCTGTGTTGGAGTTTGTTTTTTTCTTGTTCCCTGATGGGGAAATGTCTGACTGGAGGATCTCACAAAAACTATGTTTCTGTTGAACTGTTCTTGGTTTCATCTATTAATGGAACTGGGGCATTCTGTTGCCATCTAAAAATCATCACAATCGGTTCTGGAAAAGACCTGAGTGTGAAAAGCCCTGTGCTTATCACAATCGGTTTCTTCCCAAATCCGATTGTGATAATACCTACTCATTACAATCGGTTCTGGAAAAGAACTGATTGTAATAACCCCTGTGCTCAAGACAATCGGTTTCATTCCAAAACCGATTGTAATAATACCTACTCATTACAATCGGTTTTAGATAAAAACCGATTGTGATAACAAAATTATTATCACAATCGATTCTTATATAGAATCGATTGGGATTATTATTGTACCACAATCGGTTACTTATAAAAACCGATTGTGATAAGCTGTTACCAAGATTTCTAAATGGAATATACTTATCACAATCGGTTTTTTAGTCAAAAGTTTAGAACCGACACAGATGAAGCGATAGTAATGTGCCATTCTGTAGTAGTGTTATAACACCATCTAACTTCTAGATCTTGTAACTTCTAGATCTGCATTGTTTTACTTCGGTTGGGAACACGGGAATTTCGCTAGAGCTTCGTAGGGATTAATTTCATGTAAAACAGCTCAACTCTCGCAGGACGATTATAACACCATCTAACTTCTAGGTTCTATTTGAAACACGAGAATTTCTGTAGAGTTTCGTAGGAATTAGTTTTGACTATGCACGGCGGCCGGTTGCGTGCTTTAATTTACGTCTCCCAAAAACATCTCAAAGAAAATGGTCATGCATGCATGTTGGTAGCAGCACCAGATCGATATCCAGGTGGTTGCACGGTCACCGACGTACTACGTACGGTACAATGCACACGGCAAACGCTTTGGTACGGGATCACCACGCGTTTATTTCGGAATAAATGCAATCAGATTTTTATAACTTTGGCTGTGATATCTTTTAATTACTTTCATTCGTGTAGATTTATCGTGGGAAGTGTTTTTATAATATCATAATTTTTTATTGGATCTCATAAATATATCTCTACTATTATAAAGCAGCAGTTGGTGGCAGTAGTGAGTTCTACCCACGTCATTAATTGCCCTGCTTAATTGCCCTACTTAATTGCCCTGCTTAGTTGCTTTAATTAGCCATCTTTCGCAAGAAACGAAGCGTTAAAGATAGATGTTTGATCTTGTAAAATATTTTTTTATTTTTTAATCTTTATTTTTCGTTATCAATTTTGTTTTTCGTAGCAACGCACGGGCATGTAACTAGTTACAATAAAGTTAGTGGTCAAAGCGGCATTTTAGAGCCGTTTATACTCTCCTCCGGTGCTCGCTGAGCTTGATGCAGCAATACCTTGTTAGGGGCGCGGAGATTTCACTCAAAGAGATAGATAAGAAATAATTACACTGTTTTTCTGAGATTTCTGAAAAACGCCGATCAGATTCTGGCGTTCCAAATGACATGCCCTAACTTACCGGGAGAAGAGGAACAATTCATTAGTCTACTAATTAATGGAGTCGCACCAGGTGACATGAAACGCGGTGAAATGAACTTTTGCTTTAGCATTGCCGTGTACGGGGATGGAAGGAAACCAGCATACCTTAAACGGAACGTCGGCCGTGCATCCGTACGTGCTCGCGTTTATTTAGGCGCCGCCGGCGACAAGGCAGGCAGGCAGAGCGCCGCGGTCACTCACGCAGGCACGCACGGCACTACCGTGGTCAAAAAGCGCCAACGAAGATGGTTGCACGGATGGATACAGATTAGGCATAATATTTGAAAAATATCGAAAGATCAACTTTTTAATTTATGGGTTTGGTGATTGAAATGATTCTGAATTTTGTAGTTTGGGATCTATAAGATCTTAGAATTATTTGTATTATACTTTTAGCAAATGTTGAATATATTTATTGGACTTATGATGTTATAGATCTATTATACAAGACTAAAGAGTCATACATGTGAATTAAGCATACATTTTTTTAAAGTACTTTAGTCAGGCCATTGCATGATGTTAACGTGCTAGTAACTCTGGTTGAACTTCGATTAGAGCAAGTACAATAAGGACACCTTGTTTTTACTATGAGCCTATACACGTCAGCTTTATTCTATGTGGATGAGTGAGAAAAGAGGAGAGAGAAGAGAGCTGTTTTTTTTATAGCAAGTACAATAACAAAGCCAACTATAGGTTAAAAGTAAGCTAGAAACCAGCTTGTATAATAACTGTCTCTGAAAATTATCTCTAGATGTTGTGCAGTAATTATCTCTTTTCTTTTGTACATAAATAATCTATATATGCTCTCATGCAAATATGGTTTTTTACTTGCTCTAAATAATATGAATAAGAGATACAGTAAGTAGTGAACTTTGCTACTGTATTTGCTCTTACAGCTCCCAGTTCCCAGTTAGATCTAATAATTAGATCCTGTTTGGCAGAGCTCCAGATCCCAACTCCACCTCAGATCTGAAACTTGCAGGGTAAAATAAAGTGAATTAAGTTTATTTTTTTATCCTAAAATATAAATAAGATGACCCACCTAAACACTTTTAATATACCCACAGTTCCAACTCTATGAATCTGATAAAGTTAAAAATACGTTGCTCCAAATTCACATATCTAATAAAACTGAATTAAGTTGTGTCAAAGAGCACCTTAGCCTCTATCGTACTTAAAGGTACATGAAGAAAAGTGAATGCATGGGGCGAACGTACCTGTTACTAACACACACGCACAAGGCGTACTCCGGATGACGTGGTTGCTGTCTCCGATCCCCACGTGGCACAGTGCCGCAAGCCGGTGGGCAACCGGACAAGGCACCGCACCGTCCTTTCGTTTATCTTGCATTACATAACATATTAACACGAGTGACAGATGCACAGAGCTGTTCTTCCCTGAATACCACCATCTGACCTGATAGAAATACACCTAAAAAATGGTTTAGTACTCCACAGGAGATGGACGGATTGGGTTGGGGAGTCAAATCGGCTACCTTTCCTTCGCGTAACATCAGCTATATATATTCAGCTGTCGTCTGATATTTCTGATAATTAGCTAAGTGAAAGCAGCCGCGTGTAGCTGCTAGCATATGATTTGATTAAAAAGGATGTTGTGGATTATGTGCCGCAAGGACAGGATTCCAGCTTGGCCAACAACTAATCCAGCTGTGCCTGCATTATTTTCTCCCTTGCCTTGAATCAGAATCACTGATCACGATGCACACGCATGTGCTTGGAGCGGCCACCTTGGTGAACGATATTAAGGTCCTGTTTGGTATGGTTTCAGATTCTAGTAGAAACGAAAATGGTTCTAGATTCTTGGTAGAAACGTTTCAGGTAGAATCGGAATCATTGTTTGAAAACCATTTGGCTAGCTGTCTGGATTCTGTGAATCGGAATGGAACAAGGTTTCAGATTCTTGGTAGACACGTTTGAGTAGGATTATGTGAATTGGGTGGAACGGGGCTGAGACTGATTCAACCACAGAGTGAAAAAAGAAGAAATGATCCGAGGAGAATCGTTCCGAGCTTTAGCCCGTTTGGTTGGGTTTCTCCCAGATTCTAGTAGAAATGGCCCGGTTCCAAGTTGCCAAAAAGGTCCCCTTTGATACAATTCCAGATTCTTGTTAGAAACGTTTTAGTAGGATTCTGTGAATTGGGTGGAACGGGGCTGAGACTGATTCAACCACAGAGTGAAAAAAGAAGAAACGATCCGAGGAGAATCGTTTCGAGTTTTAACCCGTTTGATTGGGTTTCTTCTAGAATTTAGTAGAAACGGTCTGGTTCCAAATTGCCAAACGGGACTAAGTTTTCCGAAAAGCACCGATGCATTGCTTTAGGATTTTTTTTTACAACTCAGGGTCTCTCTTCCATTGTCGTCAATTTTGTTGTATAACTCTGTAATTCTATTTAGGTGGCGCTGTATCCAACTCATGGATGCAATGCACTTTATGTCTTAACTAGGTAATTAAGATAACGCATCAAAAGTCACAAGACTATCGGTTGACAAATAGAGTTGCAACTTGATTCGATGTGATGCGATACGTACGTTTGCAACAGAGTAATTCAATTCAATTAGGCAACATGTACTTCACAGACCTCGAAAGATTATTGTTTCCTTGTCCTGGTCGATGGGGATGCAACATCACATCCATACATGTAAATGACCCAACAAACAAATCGACGACGACCACTCGTAAGTCGTATAGTCGGCGTTGTTGCGAGACGCAGCACTACTACAGAACCGGCTACTACAAGCGGGTCGTAACCCCTTTCAGAAGCGGTTTTATAGCGACTTAACCGTGTGTGATCGCCGTGCTCACAAGCGGTTCACACAAACCGCTTGTGTTGTGGCGTGAAGCGGTTGGGAAAATGTCGGGAAGGCCGGTGGAGCCGCCACGCGAGGGCCTCGCACAAGCGGTTCGTGTTCTGAACCGCTTGTGGAACAAGACACTCGGCGGTTGGAGTTACCAACCGCTTGTGAGAAACAAGCACTCGAAGCGGTTGGAGTCACCAACCAGCTTGTGAAAGATTTTTCAATTATATGTATTATAGAATATGTTCTTTCATGTTTTTGTATATCGTTTTTGACCATAAAATGAAATATGAGTGTAGGAGTTTTACATGCAATTAAATATATATTACATATGCTCACTCATACACATGTTCACAAGCTAGCTCGATAAAAAAAACCCGCTATCGGCGTTACAAGTTTGAATGATTAAAAAAATGATTATCGAACTCCGCTTCTTCTTGCATCGTCGATCAAGTTCTTGAGTCGACGTCGATGTAAATCATCAGTTCAGTGTTCAACGATGGACCAAGCCTTACGTGAAACTTCGCCATTTGGAGATAGAACCTGTCGACAATGAAATGAGTTGTTCTTGCAAGGTCGCGCACTTTCGGTGAGGCGGGAACGCGCTAACATGCTCATCGATGTTGGTGACAATTGATTAAGCGGGAAGTATATAAATATCCGATCACATCACGATTACTTAAAATGTAAGTAGTAGCTAACAAATTGACATGCATATCTGAACCTCGGCATAATGTTCCGGTAGATGGCATGAATAAAACTTTGAATATAGTGAACACGTAGTAGCCACATAAGTTGTTTCACGGTAGTTTGGCGTTTAACCTTTAAGCGAGAGAGAAATTTCATAATATCGGATGAAGAAGCGATATGGTGCATTTATATTAATAATTGTTTTTGAAATGCGTGCACGAGTGCTCACTATGACTTGAATTCTTTCTTGAAATCTCCTTTATGCTTCTTACGGAACTTTCCAAATGTTTTGTTGAGGATGTCAATGAACCATTGGTATTTCTTGATTGGATTCTTCTTGAGTCATGAACTATAATCCTCTGTTGTCAAGCTCGATGACTAGAAGGATCGGTGAAAACCTATTCGTATATTCAAAGAAGCGCGTAAGAGCTGAGTCGTATTATCAATGGCTTAAGAAATACAAGAACAAGAGGTTTGTGAGAACACGTACATGAAGTTGAAGGGCAGTAATATGCGGTTTGTAGTCTTGTTTCAATAATGCCGCGCCAAAATGTATGCCTCAACTTCCGGTCTTTCTTTGAGAATGACCAGATTTTCTCGTTGACAACCTGCAGTCGATGAAACCAACGTTACAGTATGCCTTTGTTCTACATCGTTGTATCTCCATTCTACATAAGAAGGGATAACTAAGTTAATTAGATTTTTCGATTTTGTGAGTACGAGAGGAAGCAAGCGGTAAACTTAGAAGATCAATACTTACAGACACCGACGCGGCACATGAAGGACACGTCGATGGCGTCTGTTTGGTACACATGGTACAAGTCCTCGAATTGCAGCCATATTTCTGTCTGCCTCCGCGGAAGAAATGCGTATCTTGAGCAATAAGGTGGAACATTTTCTCCTTTAGATGCCCTTTCCATATAACATTCATGCATTTGGCGCATCTTGGTTGGGAGATCTTTTATATCTTTTGGATCAATTAGCGGTTTGCCCAACTCATACTTCCATCCCGATTGGTGCGGTGGAAGATCACGGTCTATTGATTCGATCTGCCTCCTTCAAGAAATCCTGGATCCTCAATTGCTCGGCCTCTGCTCATCTTCCACTTTCTTCTTCTTCTTTGCCTTGTAAGCCCGTGTATTTTTCCTTGTAGCCTTTCTTATTGTCCTTTTCGTAGTCGGTCGTCACGGCGGTGGCGGCAGATTCACCGAAAGTGCTTCACAATTTTTATCTATTTTAACGTTGGCGGCCCGTTGGCGGCGCAGTGGCCACATCCGTCTTCACGGTAATTGATAGCTCCTCGCTTGATCGGATATGGCCTCTTTGGCAGTTCCTTCAATATTCTGCCAGTCGGATGCCGACTTCGTGGGAGGAGGTGCCCGTTGCGGGATCCCTTCATACGAAGGAGCTTCTTCCTGGCCGGAGATCTTTGGAGCGGAGGTGCTTTGGAGGCGGGAGAGTGCTGGAGCATCCCGATCTTTGGAGGCGGAGAGTGGAGGCGTGTCCTGGACCACCGGAGAAGCTTTGCGTGCGGGCGACATTGGAGAGAGTCGTGGGTTGTCGATGTGGAGGCGTGCTTGATCTGCCTGGCGGCTCAAGCTGGGGCCTCTATCGTTGATGTGACCTCCACACCATCTGGAAATATGATGTACTTTTGCGCGGAGGATGAATGTGCCGTGGAGAGTGCTGTCCCAAGCTTGGTCATGTCGTCGCCCCGACAATCTCGAGCAAGAGATCTTGAAGCCCCACCACCTCTTCCGCGTGACCTTAGAGTATCAGGAGGGTATCGATTGAAGTGGAACGTCGGCCCGCCTCCACCGGATAAGCCATGCCATAAGCCACCTTGTAGGACAGATTCACGCATATCAATGTGCTCATGGACCGCGGCGAACCTTGATCTGCCCACGGGATAACGGACACTATCGCCTCAGGGGGCCCGCAGGCGACGGCGCAAGCTGCTCTTTGCGCGCTGGATGATCACGGGTGTCGGCGCCCCTTGAACACTACCTCCTGGTGATATTGGGTTAATGCTTGGACACTTTGTTGCGCGATCAAATCGAGGATGAAGCCTTTGTAGCTCTAAGCTCGTCCTCCAAACGGCTCACTCTACCCTGATCTCTCCTCTTGCTTCTGTCCCGGCCTCTGTATGCTTGCTATGCGTCTTTGGCAAATCCGTGCCTCCCACTTATCTTTCCGAATCCTCGTGTCGTCGGGTACTCAGGGTTTTGAAGGGCATATGTTAGCTCGTCATTCTCCTGCTCCGTCATGAAGGACCTGGCCAGAGATTGATCGATGGCTTGTACAATCCTTTGACCAACTTCTTGGGTATCGGTGCCATCACCAAGCTACCGTCATCAGCAAGTTGGCCCAGTGACCCAAGAACCGATTCTTGGCGGGGCTCCCAATCCTCGAGTTTGAGTACAATCTCCTAACTTAAGTTCCTCTTCCCGCTTGTCCCATTTCTTCATGGCCTTAATGTAACCACCGGTGCCGAGATGGTGGTGGTATTTTTCTTACAGGCATTCACCTTGTTTTTCTCTCATCGCGGCTTTGTCTGCATCGGATAGCTTGAATTCCTCGAAAGCCTCCCAATGATCTACCAACTTAGGAAATTGATTGAAGTCGGCCTTTCTCCTCTGTCGATGTACTTGCGGGTGAGGGCGACTTCCTTCTTTGAAAGGAAGTTGCCATCTTCTTCAAAGCCCATCCCTTGGCCTTCTGTTGCGTACCCATCCTGGAAAAGTGAAAGTTTCCTTCATATCATTCCGAGCAATTCCTTGGTAGCCAGGCTGAGGACTTGGTCCATTTACGAGATCTTGATTGGGGCGTGATCCCTCACGTGGTAGCCGCAAGCATTGTTGAAAGGGCCAATTGCTGATAGTAGGGCTACGGACTCCGTCGTTGCCCGACCTCGTTATCACATACTTGGTGAAGGCTTCTTGTTAGGTCCTCGGTTAATTCGGTTGGGTGGCCGATGATGTACCGGCTGGATACACAAACACATGTTACAATAATTAACATGTTTACGGTGATTTCATAATGGTTAAGAGTATACCTCATTTGTTTGCCGGCCAGATCCTCGCGATGCAGTGTTAACGACCTCATTAATGGCAGCACTGCGGCACCTCATCGACAATGGCAAGACGGTGTTAAGCCTCATCCAGGCCTAAGATGGTACCCAGCGCAATTGTCTCCAAACATCAAATTTTTCCTCATTGTCGAAACCGGGTCACCACGCCTTGGTGTCGCCATCTAAAGTGGGCATGTAATCATATATAAAATACTTATATATTCTCAAACATATATACAACATAAATATGGGATGAAATCATATATAGAATACTTATATATTGTCAAACACACATACAACATAAATGTGGGATGAAATCATATATAGAATACTTATATATTGTCAAACAAACATACAACATAAATAAGTTTCATGATATTCCATGTATAAGTTTCATTAGGTTTCATAGATAAGTTTCATTAGATTTCACGGATAAGTTTCATGATGTTTTATGAGATAAATTTCATTAGGTTTAATGGATAAGTTTCATGATATTTCACATATAAGTTTCATTATGCCTCACGGATAAGTTCCGTGATATTATCCGTGAATATCATCAAAGGTGAATGGATGGTGACACAACCTATATGACATTATTTTAGACAAGAACGGCATATCGTTCTTTAGTTTTTTCCTACAATATATATACATACAATAGTTACATGGAGAGAGCATGAAAACTCCAACATACAACATAAATGTGGCCATGAAAACTTATATACAATATATATACAACAAAAATGTGCTCCAACATCAGCAGATCAACAAAATTTCTTGTGAGCATTTCACCAGAACACCTTGCGGGCATGAATACGACAGGCGAGGAGGGCATTTAAGCAGCTACCTAGGTCCTCCGGAGGTGGATGGCACAAGCGTCAGCGCTACGGTGGCTGGAGGCGTCGGCGCAGTGGGCTGGGCGTCAGCGTGGTGGCGGTCGACGGAGCTAGCTCTGGCGTAGCCGGGACTTAGAAAATTTGAAGGTGCGGGAGCCTTCGGGACTTCAAAATTTAAAGGTTACCCACTTCTACAAGCGGTTCGTAACTAACCCGCTTGTAGAGGTATTTCTACAAGCGGTTAAGTAACACCAACCGCTTGTAGAGGACCCCGGCGCAAGTAGCCTACGACTCACCCATTTCTACAAGCGGTTGGTCTTGCGAACCGCTTGTAGTGGTACTGTCCTGGCGGTTAAGTAATACCCAACCGCTTGTAGAGTACCAGACTACAAGCGGTTGGTACTAGAACCGCTTGTGAGGTGGGGTTTAAAAAAAAGAAAGGCCGGCGCGAGTGGGGCTCAACACGCAACCTTTGGGCACAAGCCTGCACTCAGCGCCTGCGCTTAGCCAAGGGAGATGAGATTTTTGTTAACCTTAGAAGGCAACCAGCATTGTTTTAAGTATACAATAATTTTTAAAAGTGCTTGTATTTCTTTTTTCCTTTCTTTTTTAAGTGTTTGTATTTCTTTTTTTAAAAGTGTTTGTATTCGATGGTTTTATTTTTTTAAGTGTTTGTATGCGATTTTTATGTTTTTGAAGTGTTTCTATTTTATTGTTTCATTTTTTAAAACATCATATGTACAAGCAATGTTAAACATCAACATATCAACATGATCATATGGAATAATGTACAAGGAATGTTTCTCCGACCATAATGTATACAAGTAGTACATCTTAAGTCTTCGCTTTACAATTGTTCCTTCTTTATGATCGTGGCGTATGTAAGGAGCATCGACATCAGCATCACGTGAGGGCGTTTATTTCAACATCAAGCGTAAAAAGGAGGGAGCTCGTCGAGCCCGACCATACTCTTCCTCATCGGTGGCGTCCTCAACTCCTACAATCCGTCGTTTGCCTTGAGAACTACATGTCGGCTTTGGCATTACCTTTTGCTTGTCCTTCGATTTTAGGTTTGCTTGACATGTCCATTACATAGAAGACTGAAACCACATCGTTCGCGAGAACAAAGCGGTTCGGCGCCTATAGCCGACTTCTGTGAGATCCACAGTTGTCATGCCGTGTTTGTCGACCTTCACACCGTTTGTCCTCAACTTGACCCATTGGCACTTAAATAGAGGACCTTGAGAGGTCCATAGTGAAGCTCCCATATTTCTTCTATGAAAGCCGTAATATGTGTCGAACACTGCCTTTCGTTGTCTTCGGCGTCTATACGGACGCCATTTGATACGGTTGGTGCTCCCTGTTATCCTGGGATCTGGTGTAGAATGTGTAACCATTGATCTCATACCCCTTGAATGTCCGATTTCTTGTGATGGTCCCCGGGCCAAGCGTTGCAATAGTTCATCGTTTGACCCTTCCTCGAGGATGTATACGTAGCCCGGTACCAAAGAATCCATGTGCTTGAGGGTTATCCAACTCTGTCTTACCTGTGAACTCGCGCGTAGGACACTCTTGTGCTTTGAATGACATAGGGGGCGACTATGGTGGATTGCTTGAGCAGTGAAATGTGCTTGCTTGAATGCAACAAGATCGTTGCATGCAAGCCCCTTGCCTTCCTATTGTCCTCTTTGCCCCGTAGCCTCCCCTGTAGTGTAGTGATATGGGGCGATAGGATTTACATCATTCATGTAATCAACACAAAACTCTATCACCTCCTCCGTCACGTAGCCCTCGGCAATGCACCCTTCGGGCCTTGACGATTCTGACGTATTTCTTGAGGACACTCATGTACCTCTCGAAGGGGAACATGTTGTGCGAGATACTGGTCAGAGGATACCTATCTCCTTGACAAGGTGAAGCGGTGAGATGAACCATGATATCAAAGAATGCAGGAGGAAAAATCATCTCGAGGCTAACCAAACTTTGTACCACATCGCCTCCAACTTAGGCATTTTAGCTAGTTCGGACGACTTTTTGAAATGGCGTTGAAGAATGAACATAACCGTGATTGTTCCCCGCACCCACTCGGCAAGTATACCTCGATAGCTCTTTGGGAGCAATCATGTCATCAACACAAAGCTGATCATAGGATTTTAGGCCTTGGAGTTTGTTCTCTTTCGTGTTTATGAGTCTCTTTACATTTGAGGAATATCGAGAAGGACCTTCACCTTTGTTCAAACACTCAATCATGCTTTTTCTCTTCTTTGCTTGGAGTGTAAAGCTTGCAGGATGTAGATAAAGTTGTTTTGTCCCTTCTTTGTTTTAGGATGTAGGTCACTCCTCACCTCCATGTCTTCAAGGTCCTTCCGAGCTTGGTGTATCTTCGATTTGTACATATCTATGTAGCCTAGCGAGTTCAAACAAATATTCTTCGTGATGTGCATGAAGTCCAATGAGAACCTCCAAAACCTCCCAATACGGCAGGTCCCAAAATATTGATTTCTTCTTCCATGGTGCATGACCATCCTCGTTAAACACGGTATGCTTCGACCCTTCCCAAATACTACTTTGAGATCTTTTACCATAGCAAACACAAGTCGCCCATTCACGATCTTGAGGCTTACCACGAATTTCTGTTACCCACAGTTAAATTTACTTCCTTTCCACCTCAAAGCATGAGCGCTAGGAAGAAACCTGCGGTGGCCCATGTACACACACTTAGAGTTTTTGAGGTACATGCGATCCGTTTCATTTATGCCTTTGGAGTGCGAGGCTTTAAACCCTTTCCTGATTTGGCGGAGAGATTCTGAAGCGCAGGCAATCGTTGGTATTACAAACAAACAATGCGAGTTGAAATACTCTCTTTTGTACTCATCCCAAACCCGTACACCATCCTCCCACAACTTCACAAGGTCTTCAACCAATGGTTTCAGGTAGACATCTATATCGTTTCGTGTTGCCGGCCTTCGATCAATAATGGCATCATGATGTACTTCCGCTTCATGCACTGACCATGGAGGAATGTTATAGATGCAAAGTGTCACAAAGGCCAGGTGCTATGGATCTTTGCTCAAGCCCGACCGAAAAGATTCATCCCGTCGGTGCTCAACCCAAACCTTATGTTTGACCTCATTTGCAAAGTTCGGGTAAGCCCGATCGACTTTCCGCCATCAGAGCCATCTGCGGGGTGTCTAAGCATCCCGTCTTCCCTTACGCTCTTCCTCATGCCAGCGCATCATCTTGGCATGACCTTCGCCAGCCGTTCAACAAGAGGCGCTTCAGCAGGGTATCACGGGAAATACCACAATACTTTTTGGAGTTCTTCTTCGTCACGATTCCCATCTAATTCACACAGATAATCGCCACGCCTGCACCTTATCAGGGATTCTTCGCACGGACGACCACCAAATCGGCATACTCATTGCGATACAGGTACAATCGTTAGGACATGCATGTATCTTCCGCACTTGCAATCCTAAAGAGGCGGAAGGGACTCGCCGCTTCATACGTAGGGATTCTGGTAGAGTGTTTCCTTCCGGAAACAACCTCTTTTCACGGTGATAACAAACCATTGAATCCTTGTCGACACATACCGTGTGTGGCCTTCCATTGCATGAGTTCGATGTAGTCACGCAGCTTTTGTGGCCTTGTGCACGCTTTGGGTACAAAGCGATTCGGTGGTCCTCTACCATGCTCTGAAACTTCTTGTATTGTCTTTCCTCGTGAACTCTCCCTCTCCGTCATGGAGCATCCCATTCTAGCTCATCATCGCCAAACTCATCGAGTGTATCTTCCACGGACCCGTATTGAGTGGTGTCCGACATCTTGTTGGCTCCTATCTTCTCTTCTTCGTCTTCTTGATCGTCTTCTGTCCAGATCGCCTTTGTTTCGCCATGGTGGGTCCAGCGGTATAGTTTGCCATGAAACCTCGTGATCACATGCCTCATAACCATCCATCGTTCGAATGCTCCTTCTCATTCTTGCGATCCTACGACGGACAACGTATGAAGCTTCACTGAGGCAAGAATGCAACGACCGCGTCGAAACTCCTTCATGCCATCTCGGAACTCTCTTGACCAACGATGCATTGTACATCCATTGCCGATTCATCTACACAAATAAAAATAATAACAACATCTATCACAATATTCTATTAAAGCTAACTATGACTAATAGTTTTGTATTTTATAATCATTCAGTGTTCTTTTCACTAAAGCCAACTAATTATTTCTAATCCTCCTACTTTTTAAAAATAAAACTAACTAATTGTTACATTTTCATACAAATCTTTTCTCTTCAACACGTTTGTAATTTTCATCGTTTCACATTTATTGAATTTCATTTCATACACCAAATCTTATATATCACCTTAAGAACAAAAATATAAGCAAACAAAACATAATTTCTCAACATCCAATGAACAAAAAACATCAATATCTAGGTGAGAAGGATACTTGACAACATATTACTCACCTTAGAACAATTAATTCGGATCTAATAGCCTCAATTCAAAATTTTAGCAGCACCTCGCCATGAGCGAACGACTCTCGGCCCACCACCTTGTGATGTCTGTGCGAGCTCGGGAGGAAGACAGAGTTTAAATCGCTGGGCGGGAGGGGCTCTACAAGCGGTTCTACACACAAACCGCCTGGAGCCCCCATTAGACCTCTGAAGCGGTTCAAACACGAATCGCTTCTAGAAGAGGGCTCCGAAGGGTTAGTGTTAAGAACCGCTTCTAGAGACCCCTCCAGTCCGTTGCCCACGAACCGCTTGTGTGGGACTCACAAGCGGGCGCACGTAATCAACTTGCAGGATAGGCCGGTTGTGAAGGCCGGTTCTGTAGTAGTGCAGAAATCATCTCTCTTCTAGCTTATGGTAATTTTTTTTTTCAAATATGATTCTTTTTTAAGCGTAATTACAAAAATAAACACTACTACAAAATAGAACACCACAATCGCTTCATCTGTGTCGGTTTCTAACTTTTGCAAAAAAACCGATTGTGATATGTCACAAAATTCCGTGATAGAGCCATCACAATCGGTTGTACAAGAACCGATTGTGATGAAAACCCTCATCACAATCGGTTTTTATCTAAAACAGACACAGAAAATACTATATTATCAATCCTTGTGCAATTTGTAAGATACATAAGTGCTTCAATGACCCTTAAGTACGGGATTTCAGATCCTAAAACTTCCTCCTTTTCCATCCGGGTCATTATCCACTTCAATGGATCTTACTACCATGGGGTCTACAAAAGATAAGATTTATCCATATTAAATTCTTCCAATACTTTCCTGATATACATAGACTGATGTAAAAAAAATTTCTAGGAAATGCTATAACTACATGCCTAAGCAATATTTGATTTTACCCAAATCTTACATCTTAAACTCCGTCATAAGGTATGAACTTACTTCCTTTATCTCCTCTATAGTTCCGATGATATTCAGATCATCAATATAGATTGAAATGATACGGAATCTATTATGGAATTTCTTTATGAATACATAGGTATGCTCATCATTATTAGAGTATCCTTTCTTTTGGAGAAACTCACTAAGTCAGTTGTACCGCATATTTCTCTACTGTTTTAATCCGTATAACGATCTTTGCGGTTTGATGTTATATATGTTTCAATTTTCTTTATTAGGATTCGGAAATTTGACTCCTTCATGGAGACTCATATAAGTATCTGTATCCAGTGACCTATATAAATGCGTAGTCACTACATTCATCAACTTCATTGATAAGTTTAAATTTGCTACCATTGATATCAAGTATCGAAACGTTATGCTACTCATTAGTGGAGGGCAAGTTTTATTATAATCGATGTCGGTTCTCTTCGTGAACCCTTGTGCTATAAGCCTCACTTTATATCTCACCATCTGGTTATTTTTATTTCTCTTTAGAATGAAAACCCATTTTTGTCCTACAAGAAATATTTTAAGAGGTGTTCGGTCAATAAGATTGAATACTTTTCTTTTATTAAGCAAGCGCAGTTCTGCCTCAACTACTTCTTCCCATTTAACCCAATCTGAGCGCTTCTAGCACTCTACCATGGATTTTGGTTTTGGATCCAGCTCAAGAGTTTTAGCAATTTTTGATGTGAAATATATGTCGATAATTGTAGTCTTTCTTTTTATACAACTCTCCTGAATCCACAAAATTAGTGGATATCTTTTCATTAATTTCTTTTCAGCTCCTCATGATTTCTCACAATGATAGAGTCTGGGTATTCTAATTTTTTAGCTTTAAATTGTGCATTTAAATATGTGCTAGGATTATCATCTTCAAGATGGGTCACATCAGGGATGCCATTACCATATCTAAGATGTCTCTCTTCAGAGATTTTTTCAACATTAGGTTTAGCTTCTTCAACTCTCTTGGGTAGTGTTCTCACTTGTTTGTTTCTCTGTTTCTGTGGACATCTCCACAGAATCGAGTCCCATGCTCCTGAAGGCCTCCCCTTTTCTTATCATGAGTGGTAAAAGTGGATTCAATATCCTTTTATGGTATTTTCACTCTTTCAATTGCGTTTACTAAAGGTATATGAGATCTTGTCACTCCCTTATGATTAGTGAAGGCATCTGGCAGACTGTTAGCTATTTTTACATTTATTATCCTTTGAACTTTAAGTTCGAATTCTTTAGTGCGTGGGTCTAAGGACTAAATGCTAGTGATAATCCAACCTATTTCTTGATATTCTTTAGTATCGTACTTTTTCTCCCAGTAATGCTGAGAAATTATCCTCATCAAAAATACAATTAGCATACCGAGTTGTATACATATCCTATGTCATATACTCTAGGTATATAATAATTGATGGAAATTCATAACCTACATAGATCCTCAACTTTCGGCGAGGGCCCATGGTTGTACGCTATGGTGATGAGAATATCACGTATACAACGGGGCCAAATTTTTGCAGATAGAAAATACTTGGTTCTTTTTTACACACTATCGATAAGAGGGAAATTTCATGATATACAGATGGTCTGAGTTGAATTAATAGAGTAGCATGTAGCACTGCGTGGCCCCAATAGCTAGTAGGTAACATACAATTCTACAAGAGTGGCCGATCAATAAAATAAATTTTATTCTTTTAATTAATGACTCTGCTAGTATATTTTGTGTGAGAACATGAGGTACGGAATCATTTACATTAATGCCCATAGCCATGCAATAATCCATAAATGCCTTTGAGGTAAACTCATCAGCATTGTCTATTCGAATAGACTTGATTTTTTCTTATGTAAAGGATGCTCTTAATTTAATAATTTGAGTAATTGATTTAGCAAAAGCATGGTTTTGAGTGGATAAGAGGCATACACGTGACAATTTAGTAGAAGTATCTATCAGTACCATAAAATATCACTTTGAATTATCTCTAGGAAATTTGATGATTCTTCCCTGATTTTCAGATAATATGGTCTAATTATTAGTTTCTTTTTAGCACAAGCAAGGCATAAGAAGTCTTTAGGTATAGGAAAGTCAGTAGTTTTTATGCTATGGTCAGTAGAATTATTGATGATTGTTCTCATTATGCTCAACCCAAGATGACCCAATCGATCATGCCAGATCTTAAATATTTCTGAGTTTTTAAGTATAGTTTTTCTTGTAACATAAACTTTAGGTTTTATATATGCATAGTATAATTCTAAGGAGGAGGAAGGAAGTTTTTCAACCACATATTTATTGCACCCGTTAAACTTAGTCATGAGTAGGTATTGTGTGCCATCCTCATTTTCTATTTCCATATGGAAACCATTCAATCGGATGTCTTTGAAACTTAATAGAGTATGATTGGACTCAGTGTATAATAGAGCATTCTCTATTATTATATGAGTACCCATAGAAAGAGCTATGATGGCTCTTTTAGTGCCAATAATGAGAATATCGCTTTGGACTATGGTCATAATATTTCTAATTTTCTTAGTCAAAGTCTGGAAATTTTTAGTTTCATTGAAACTTGAATTTGTGGTTCAACTGTCTATTAGATAGATTTCCTCCTTAGCTATTAGATTATATGTTGTTCTATATTAAAGAAATGATTTAACAATAAATTTTTTTGCATCAGGAACATATTGTAGAATATAAACAAGCATAGCACAATAACTTAAAAATATCCTAGGAAATAACAATTTATTTAACTTTAACTAATAATTACTCAACAAGGAGCGTAGATTGATGTTCATTCGGAAACTTAAACACTAAACTAATAAAGGAGATTCAAAAAGAAAAATATGATATCAACTAACAAAAGGAGTAACTAGGAGTTTATTATAGGTCTCCATATAAATCGTTTATATCCTCTAGAAACCATGGGTGTTATTCTGGAACTCATTGAGCTCAATGTCAAGAAGGTCATCTTCATCCATAGGAGAATTTTCCTTGTCCAAGAAGGCCCTTTTTGAACTCTGTGATAGGATCAGGGACTTTATCATCATCTTTCTTGATTTCCTTCTCAATGATAGGTTGTGCGATGAAGTGTGCCTCAGTCTTGTTCCCTTGGTTCTTCTAGATTATCGAGTGGATTGCATGTAAAGGTCATCTAAATGCTTTGGGTGTGATAAGTGCGTGGCCAATGGTCAGTGCATCCACATCTAAAGTAAGGTTGTATAGAGTTGTAGCCTTGTTGGCTGAGTCTTCCTTTTGAAAGCTCCCTGGTACCTTACCTTTACCTTTCCACTTGGGCTTGTCTCTTCCCTTTCGTGTTCTAATATTCTTCCAATTTCCCCATTTATGCCTTTGACTTTTTCAATGACTATGGCTATTGCTAGCCTGCTGAGCATTTGCATGTGTCCCATTATGAAGAATATGATGATTCTTCATCAGGAGTTCATCATGTCTTTTTGTTTCTAGCAAAATGCAGATAAGCTCATAGTACTTTTGGTACTTGGCATGACGGTATTGTTACTACAGTATCCTCATAATGGGGTGAAAGATGCACAATGTCTTGTCTATCATTTCAGCATCAGTAACTTTTTGTTACAGAGTCTCAGTTTAGTGACAAGTTTGTTGTGTATGATAGAGTTGTATACCGCCATAGTTTTAAAATCTTGAAAGCATAGGAAGGTCCACTTGTGCTGTGTTTCTGGTAGTAGGGTATATCGTTTACTGGTTATATCATTCCTTTAGGAAATTCCATAGTGCCAGCGAGTCCTCCTTCATCAAATATTCGGCCTTCAAGTCCGCATGGAAATAGTGCCTCAGGAAGTGCAGGTCTACAAACTTGGTGGCTTTAGGAAGAGCAGGATCATCAGCTTCAGGCTGAGTGATAGCAGCTCTAAGAGATCAAGCTGCCAAGTTGATCTTGTCATCCATTGCCCAAGTGAGGCAATTGCTGCCATTCAAGGCGAGCTCAATAAATTTCCTCTTTACGATGCCTGAAATATCCTATATGAAGGTAAGATTGAATTTTATTGCTGGTAAAATATTATATTGCATGCTTTTAATTTAATTAGTAAATTTCGGTTTATATCTATTCGACAGATAATTATTTAAAATTTTCTAGAATTTACCTAGTATTTTTTAACAATTTTATGGTAATTATCAAATAATTTTCAGATTCACTAAATAATATAAAAATAAGTTCAGCATATTAACAACATGGAATTATGCCAAAAAATAAACCCAGAGATATGAAGCTTCCAATGTGTGTTAAGTATAAGGTTCAATAAATTTTTGAAAGTCCATATACTTAAAAATTTAATTTCTAGGGTTTAATATAATTTTTTATAATTTATTAACTATTTTTTAAAAATGAAGGAAACTTCAAGTTCTTTAAAGTAAAATTTCCATTATAGGCCATAAAGTTTGACCTTTTATTTCCATTCTAGGGTTTTTTATTTTATTTCTTTTTCATCTGAAAAAATGACCAGGCCACATGGCTTGTGGGCCATGCTGGCGGGCTGCTAGGCCCACGATGGACTACAAGACCTGGCGACTAGTGTTTTAACCCTAACTGCTTCGCGTCCGCACTTCAAATGGCGGTGGTGACTCGTAGCATCAAGCGCACGGTGGCGGACGCACATGCGTGATGCGGTGAAGGTTAGCACGAGTGTGCATCGATGGTTCGGTGGGAGCAGCGACGTTCAAGCGAGGACGCAATGAGACCGGTGCGGTTGCACCACACAGCGAAGTGCGGCCGAGCGACGGGTGCGCAGCCACACGCATGGCGTGTGTTACATGGAAGCAACTCGGCGCGAGTGCACGTGTCGGCGAGCGGCATGAGAGAGCCGGCAAGCTCGGTGGCTGGCTGGCGCGGGTGCACAGTGGCAACACGCGGTCGAGTGATGGCGCAGCTGCGGGCTGGCCCGGGTGTGCGGTGGGTGCGGTTGTGGACCAGCTCAGGTGCACGTGGATGCCCACTTGCGTGCAACGAGGCTAAGCGGCGGCACTACAGGAGCAACCTACACAATTAATTAAAAAAATATTTTTTGAAATTTTTTTATGAACAGTAACTATACATATCCTAGTTTTCTAATTAGATTAAACTAATAATATAGGCAATTAGGAAAATTAATATGCTGGATTAAAAACTATTCAAATGCTATTAATTTACATGCTTTGTACTTATGTACAGCTTGTAATAGTTTTAATCGCTTGATACAAATTTTCTTTTAAAATAATATCTTTTTTTATTTAAATTGCAAAAATATACATCGATTTAAAAAATTACAAAAATATAACTATGTCGCCATTTGAAATGGCGACAGAGTCTCTGTAGCTATTTCAATTGGCGACAGACATTCTGTTGCCATTTCAATTGGCGACAAAGACTATTTTGTCGCGGATTGAATTTGGCCGATGAATTATTTTGTCGTAGATTCATTTAGTCGACAAGGTTGAGGTCTCTGTCGCCATTTGAATTGGCGACAGACCCCTGTCGCCATTTGAATTGGCGACAGACCCCTGTCGCCAATTCAAATGGCGACAGAAGTATATTTTTGTAAATTTTTTGAATCGATGTATATTTTTGCAATTTGAATAAAAAAAATATTATTTTTAAAAAAAATTCGCTTGATACTGGTCGAAATTTGATGTAGTGTAGATTGATGGAGGCAATGATCTTGATCGGCCTTGGAGAGCTTCATGCTGAAAACGCGTTATAAAATGATGACAACTGCCTTAGATCAAACACAATGCACCAATAAAATATTCAGAACAATCTGAAGAACACACATGATATATGGAGCCAAAATTTTTTCTCTGTATTAGATTTTTTATTTTTTTGTACAATAGGGTGCCATATTTATAGTGAAAACCCCATTATAAAGAGATTTGGATTCTCACAAAGAGTTAGAGCCCAATTATATCTTAACAATTATGATTAAGAGCCATCCTCTATCTTAACATGGGTATCCGTCATAATTAACGAAGCATGACATGCACTGAATCAGTGCTGGGGTGGTTGTTGTCTTGGATAGGGATGGTAATGGCCCAACAATAAACTGAAACTGACCGGAAACCCCGTCCAGCATTGCATTTCATTACCAACCCGGCCTTTGGATGTTTTTCTTCTCCTCTTCTTGCCAGCAGGTCAACGCGCCTCTCAGCATTGCCTTGATCCGCAAACCAAATCGCCAGCTGAGTAAACATTACTTTAACTCTTGTCTTGACCTGACAAGACCCCCTGAAGATCCAACTGATTAGCTGTCTCATTTCGTGGAGTAATAATAAGCATATGCTTCCACACGGTCAAAGTGACAGCAGGTGTTTGCGAAGGAAGGGACGAAGCTCACAGGCAAGAACAAAAAGAACCCTGGGCACCGGATTCAACCAGCACGTGAGATATGAGCAACTCAATCGAAGAAGCTTGGTACAGAAGAAAGAACAAGGGGAAGAACAGAGAAGGAAAGAGAGAGATAACAAACAAAAGTTGTATTTCATTTCATATTTTTCCTGCCCCTTACAATTGGTATCCCCTTTCTTTAATAGTATTCCCCTTCGCCTCTTACATGTGGGACCCATAGGGGTGTAACAGAGAAGAACCAGTTCATGATTGTAGCTGAGCTGAGCACTAACACATATAGCTCAAAGCCAAAGGAAATGATCTCTTTCGGTTGAAGGGGAAACGTGCCCTATAGTGGCAAGCAGCCAAGCAGAGCAATCATCTTGTATCTTAGACCAGAAAGAATCAGCACGCAGTTGGTGTCAGCTACGGCACGCTGGCAACGAGCCTCTCCCTCCACCGGCGGACGTTGCGCGGTTCCTCGCTCGCGGCACGGTCGCCGGCCGCGTCAGACTCGTCGACGCCGATCTGCTCGCCTTGCAGGCCTGCTCCAGCACCGCCCTCGCCATGCACCGATGTAACCGCCCGGGACGGCCTCGTCCTGCGCCTTGCGAACCTCGGGTTCCCGCAGCACATGCAGCATGCCAAGGAATAAAAGGCCAAGAGATTGATTGGATTGGTAGAGAACGCATAGCCAAAAGCACTGCCGTGCCAAACCGGCACTATTCAGTGTCCGAAAACAGAAATAAGTTGTGTGTTTGTTCGGTGGGATGAGATGAAATAGGATAGAATTGTCTTCTACTATGTGGTTCTATTGTTTTTGGTGATTGGAATGGTTCGGAGAATATTTCTTAAATTTGTATCTCAACATATAAGATGGAATGTTTCTATTTAAGCAACCAAACACATAGATGTTTATTTTAACTGTCATACATATACCACTTGATACAAACAACCAAGTATACCCTAAACCGTTCCCGTGGCACGCCTGCCGTGCCAAACTAGCACTATTTATTATCCGAAAACAGAGATACACTCGGCTACACCTGAACTTTACGGTTCAGATTATATGCACATCTACCTATACTAACTACTTTAATAGCCCCCTCAATCACAACTTTCCAACAATCAAGTTGAGATTGGACCGTAATCTTTAAATGCTTCTAAGCATATATAAACCAAATTGTTTTTAGAAGAAAGACAATTGGCTAATCCTGGGTGGTAGTGCACTACCAGAAACCAGTTTTTTCGTGACGGCTGAAAATTTTCTGACGGGCGTGCAAACCACTGTCAGGAATTCCAATACTAATACGGGTTTGTAAATTGTAATACCATCAGGTAAGATTTATAATTCCTGTCGGTTCTACAAGTAACCTTCAGAAAAAACACATTTTTGTGTCGGTGTTTGGGTGACCCGTCAGGGAAAGAATTTTTTTTTAAATATACTATATTTTATTTCAAATTGCAGAAATAAATGTCAGTCGCAAGAAATTTCAGTTTTATACGTCTGTCGCCTGTCCATCGGGCGATATAAGCCTGTCGCCCGATGGACGGGCGACAGGAGACCTTTCGTGTTTTCTGTCGCGCGTTAGACGGGCGACAGGCTCCTGTCGCCCGATGAACAGGCGACTGGATAAAAATCCCCCGATGGACGGGCGACATATAGCATGCGGGGTTCCTGTCGCCCGATGGACGGGCGACAGGTATATTTTATAATCGCCGCGCGCGTCCGGCCGGCCGGCAGAAGCAGCAGAACGAGGAAAATTCTGAAAAGAAGAGGAGAGAAAAGAGGAGAAGAAGAGAGGAAAAAAGAGAGGGAAGAAAAATAGAGCGCGATTTTTGAGCCCGTCACTTCATATTCAGGTAATTTCTCGTTCTTTAGTTTTTGTATTTGTAGATCTAGAAAATCTAGTTAAGAAATGTAGTTAGAAAATCTAGTTAAGAAATGTAGTTAGATGTAGTTAGAAAATGTAGTTAGGAAATGTAGTCAGACGTAGAAAGATTTAGCAAACCTAGTTTGTAGTTATATGTAGTACAGACATAGCAAATCTAGTTAGGTGTAGGTAGATTTAGCAAACATAGTTTCTAGGTATGCAGTACTCGTTTTAATTTTTGTAGCAGTAGGTTATGATTTAGTAGAAATGATTTTAGATCTTGTTTTGTGTGCGTTGATATATCGAATGTAGATACTTTGAACGGATAGAAGTATTCATTTCTTAGGAATGCAGTTGGGTACATATAGCGAAAGTAGTTTGATGTATGTCGAGTAGAAATTAATCATAGAGAATGTAGTTAGAGTAGTTGTTTAATTCTTTAGTAGTAGATCTATTGAATGTAGATATTGTATACCGATACGAATACATCCATATACATATTTAATTCTTATGAATGTAGTACGGCAGAGATAGCGATTGTTACAATCCTAGATATGTATTGTTAGAAATGTAGCAAATTTTTGTACGAATAAATATGTATTTTTGTAGCATATAGATATACCAAAGCAAAGTTGAGGGTCGTAATATTTTTTACGGAAAGTAATTAATTCGTGGGTGAATGAATGGATTTGCAGATATTGCAGAACGAGTTCAATTTAGAATATATTATGGCGAAGGGGTTGTAATGTATGGTTCGGAGGGTGCAGATCTAAGTAACTTCAGATGTAGACGAAGTTTGAGTAGGGTCGAAGCGCACATTTTCTTGATGATGAAGTGGTTGTATTATACTTTTAGGATGGAAGAAGAGAAGTGGCAGCTGAAGGTATTTTGCCTCTGTAGTATGCGAACAATCCATTTTGTTGGGAGCTAGTTGAGTTGAAAGGAACCGCATCGTGGAGATCATATGTGAGGGGGACAGAGCAACGGATGGAACCGGTGCTTTTAGTGCAAGCCTATGCCCGGATGTAGCCCCAAAGAAGAAATGGACGGTGGTGAGTGTAGTCAGGCTCAAAATGAGTTAAGTTTTGGTGACACCGAAATTGGGGGATCTAGCCATGGGCGTACATCCAGGCAATGACGAGGACATTATTTGCCAAAGTGGCGAACAATCTGAATTTGGGAGGACGAAGCAAATGTTGGACAAGTAGCGCTGACTAGCGAGGCGAAGGTGAGCAAATTGATGAAATAACAGTTAGGATGGAAGAGGAAGACCGTGAGTACGGCATAGCAGAAGTGGAAGACGACGATGAGTCCGATGAGGAAGATGGTGGTACGGAGCCGCCTGTGCCAGCCGAGTGGAGCACACATCAATTTGAGAGGTTGGTTGTTAATGAAACCAACGACATACGTTGGCAGTACAGCCCCAACGAGGTTAGGCCTGACAGTATGCATGCACAGAGGGTGTGAACAGGATGAGGAGGAGAAGCGCCAACAGCATTTGGAACATATGCATGCACAGAGGGAGGCCGAACGGCAGCGCCATGCAGCGGAGAGGGAGGCTGAGTGCGAGAGAAAGCGTGAGAGGGCAGCTAGGGCCAGAGCGGCAGGAGCTGAAAAGTTGCGTAAGGGAAAATATCCTCGTTGCACTCAGTAAAGTGTCAGAGAAGGGCCCTTATTGCTGTTTCCTCTCCCTAAGGCATGTTACCGTACATATATTTCACATCTTTCAAGATAACTACACGAAGTCTTCAAAAAATAATTACGAGTTGAGCAGGAGTGGAGATGGGCCACCTCAAAACCAGAATACTGTCTTTTCTCATGCTCGCATCGAAATGGCTTCTCAACTGACAGTCTCAACCAGAATACATGCCCAGAATACTGTGTAACTTTTATTAGTTTACCTCAGTTTTATTACTTTATATTATATATACTGTTATGAGTTTGCCCTCCTATGTCCATTTCAATTGGCGACAGGGGGGTGTCGCCATTTGAATTGGCGACAGGGGGCAAACTCGACATTTCCACTGCTGCCCCACGCAGCCAGAGGCTGGATGCCCCCTGTCGCCATTTGAATTGGCGACAGCAGCTTCTGTCGCTAATTCAAATGGCGACAGGACCCTGTCGCCAATTCAAATGGACACAGGGGTAGTTTTGCTATTTTCTTTTTCGGCATATTATTTCTGTAAATTTTGATTAAAATAATATTATTTAAAAAAAATTCTGCTATTCCCAATGCTTGCAATGATTTTGACACTTTGGCTAAAGTTTTCTTGTCTTTGAACTATTCATATAATAGAAAAATTACATACGGACCAGGATATTTTACTGCCACTAAAAGGGTTAGAAATAATCGTTGACAATAATACTTAGGGTTATTACGATATGTTTGCGTATCAAATAAAGGTCAAAATAACAAATTTCTCGCAATATGGTACTCCATATAGCAAACCGCCAACATCTTTGTCTTTGTTAGAAAAATTACAATCGAACCAGATATTTTACGGGGTGCCCAAAATGGTTACATGTGACCGTTGACAATGATACTTAGGGTTATTACAACAGTTTATTTGCGTACGAAAGAAAGGTGTAAAGAACATATTTCTCCATAATATGATACTCCATATAGCAAACCATCAACATGTTGGACTGTTGCGGAAAATTACATCCGAACCAGATATTTTACGGGCTGCCGAAAAGGGTTAGAAGTTATCGTTGACAAGCTTAGGGTTATTGCGATTCCTATTTTCCTTACTTAATAATTTATACATTATTTTTTCTAGATCATAAAAGCGAAAATTTCTTGCGACAGACATATAAAACTGAAATTTCTTGCGACATTTATTTCTGCAATTTGGAATAAAATATAATATATTTTAAAAAAAATTCTCATAAAAACTAACAAAAATATCAAAAATGGTATATGTCGCCCTATGGACGCGCGACAACAATAATGTCGCCCGTCCATCGGGGGATTTTTATCATGTCGCCTGTTCATCGGGCGACAGGAGCCTGTCGCCCGTCTAACGCGCGACAGAAAACACGAAAGGTCTTCTGTCGCCCGTCCATCGGGCGACAGGCTTATATCGCCCGATGGACAGGCGACAGACGTATAAAACTGAAATTTCTTGCGACTGACATTTATTTCTGCAATTTAGAATAAAATATAGTATATTTAAAAAAAAAATTCTCAGGGAAATTACTATCTCAACACGGGACGAAGAGCCTTCTCCTCCTCCAGCCACCTCATGCAGATTTGGCCAAATCTGGCCTCCCTCCGTTCATTCTTGACAAGCCCGTGCACCACCACGCCGCGTCCCGTCCATCATGCCGACGCCCTCACTTTGTGGCTGCAGGTAACCCCTCTCTCTCTCTCTCGTTCAGGCGTAGCCATATTGCCATAAGACTAGACAAATTTTACTTGCATTGTACTAGTAGTATATAATACGTAGTAGAAATTAGATCTAATTATTGATTTATTGAAGGTATTCTACTACTATATTACCAGAGGAAGTATAAATAAATACCAACTAAACTGATCCCTTTGATTGAAAATAATAAACGTTCTATATTGAATTTAATGTACAGTAAAAGAGCTCTAAGACTACGAGAGCTAGGTGTTTGATGAGTGCAAAGGGTTCGATGAATTGCCCCAAAAGATTTGGAGTTCAGTAAAAACCTGTTTTCGAGCATATGTTCTAATGGGAGTAGTTTTTATCACTTAACGAAAGAAATTACACTTTAATTATGCATGCACTCTACAGATAGAATGGAGACAAATCTCAAATACTTCCATGAAACAGGGAAGATGCAGATCTTGCTTGAGGACCAGTCAAGGGAGCTGCCACTTTATCATTGGATGGTATTTGTATTTGTCTTCGCAGGACCTGCATAGTGATAGGTATGGCTTCTTGTGCTAATAAGATGCTGGTATTTAACAATTAAATTACCTTCGATTTTGTTCTTTCCTATTAATAAAGATTTAGCTGGATGAGGCTTGTTCTTTCAGATCTGCAATGCTCTTGTGTTTCCTTCAAGTTAAGCATGTCTCTAGTAGTCTAGTTAGTCATATCCATACAACTACAACCTCAGATAGTTGGTAAAATTGGATATAGAGGAGAGTGGATATCTTGTTTCTGAATCTGTCTGAAATATCTTGTTTATGAAATTATGTATTAATGACTGCTGAAAAGATCCTAAAAGCTTATGCTGTAACTTGTTTGTTTAGAATGTAAAGTTTTCGTATCCTCTAATTATTTGTTGTCATTGTCCAGCAGACAGGACAGGGAACATTATTATTCAGTGGTTGTTTGTGGATGGCCTAGCTAATACATTTTTATTCTGAAAAAGCTGTAAAGAAGACTTGAAGAAGCTCGATCATGATGTCAATATTCAGGACGTCCTTTTAGGTAATTCTGATCCACAGTCCATCTGATTATGGTATGTCAGGTTTCAGACAATATTATATTTTCTTCCTAAGCTTCTATGATTCTGATTATGGCTGTAGGTACATTAATAAAGTTATTATCTATAACAGCAATGTTAATATATTCATAGTGAAAGGTGCTAGTTTTTCAGAGGTTTTTCCTTCAAGAAAGTTGTGAAGTGTAATTGTTTGTACTATAGAATTTGTCAATAATTTCTTTCACCTTCTAGATTTTGATTTGGGTGGAACAAACAATATACAACTCAATCCCATTTCTTTAAACGTCCTTGTTGATGGTACTTCAGAAAAAAAAACTAACCTTTTTTGCTTATTGTCAAATGAATAACACTGCCATGAACAGAGAACTTTCCTTTTTTGCTTGTTATTTGTGATACATTTACTACATCGACATGGTCTATGGGTCATTGATTTGGAGAAATTATAACTAGCTCTAGATGTTTATTTCTTTGTTTTTGTACATTGCATTGCAGGTTATTTGCAGAAAGTTTGGGCAGGAGATACGATAGGAGCATCAATTGAATGTGCAGGTATAAATGACTTACATGCACTGTAATTTAGAGGATTACTAGTGCTTCAGTTAGGGGTCGTTGTTATATTATTATGATTACCGGTTCTCAAGGTTGTACTGTTGTATTGATACATCCTTTCTTTTATGACGCGCCAAACTTGATATTTTTTATTTGACGCTAACATGATTTCGAAACAACTGATTTGTGTGTGTATATGTAAGAAAGATTGGTGTAGTGTTGTGCTGATGTTGCATGTTTGGTCCAAAGAATGAACCTCTGATTAAAGATTCTTATTGATGCATGGTTGATATATGTATGCAATGATGCAAAGAGGTACCAAGCATAGTTAATACATCTGGTATACGAAGAATGAATTGCATGCAACGATTGTGCATGTGGACTAATTAATGAGTAAATATGTGTTTTTTTGTTTATTATTTTCTTTTTCTTGACGGTGTAAGTAACTGATGCCGTCAGATAAACCTAGTATCATTGACAGGATGAACCGTCAGTAATATGAATGAGAATCTCAGTTTGGCATCTGACAATGACACATTTTCTTGATGGCCATGGACAGGAATAGCTATCGTGAATGGTTTTCCTGATGATGACAAATGGAATTTTCGTGCAGTCTATGCCTGTGGGTTATTGCTTGATTGGTTGCCGTCAAGGAAAATTTTCCTGTTGGTTTTTCCTTTTTTTCCGAATGATTTTTGACCGTCACTAAAGATTGGCTATCTGGTAGTGGTGATGAATAGGTTTATAAGCATGTTTGGTGTCAGGGATTAGGTACAAATGACACGATTGATGAGCACTCATCACAAACACCTCAAAGGAGGGCAAAGGTTTAGTAACATTTTGAATAGGAATTGTTGTAGTTAAATATTGCAAGTTGAAATTGACATATAACAATAAAAGTAACACCACCAGTCTTAGAAACTACAATATGAGTCCTGCACAAAGAATGAGATTAATGACAAACAGGTTCGCTGCAACTATTAAAAGCAACCATCGTAAGCTTCATTTATCTTTGATTCTGAAAGAACCAGTGAGCTGATTACCATACCATATACAGTATTCATGCTGAGATCCAATTTCAAAAGAACTAGTGAATTGATTACCATGTAAACTAGTGAGCTGATTATCATGTACATCTTTCAAGCTGAGATTCTATTCGCAAAAGTTTACCCTGACATGGATAGAGTCTAAGTGTCTGCTGAGATTTCATTCCAAAAGTTTGAGTACCCCGACTTGGATAGAGTATGAAGTCTTCCGTTTGTATGAGCAAATAAAGCACGAGTTGCACAACGAATTTCAAAGCCTTGATTCCCATATTTTACTAACTCAACATTTGTTCAAAACTTAAGATATTTGTGTGTGACAGCCCATTATATTGATGCAAGCTTAACCTCACAAAGAAGATAATAGCATTTAACAATGTTTAAGTATCTTCACAAGGGTATTGTATTTCTATTAGTGTGTGGGACTCCAGATCTGCTATCTGGAATCCCCTGTGTATTTCAGTACTAATCCCAGATCAACGTTAGTACACACAGTTCACAGTGATGAATCACAACCGAAAAGAACGAAAGGTAAATATAAATACTGAGTATCGGCCGAAAGGCTATTTATTACAATACGAGATCACATGATCTTAAGTTTACAGCAGCAGAAACAAGAAGCAAAAAGTAAACCCAAGTAACTCCACAGGCAGACAACTTGGGAACACGCGCCTAGCTTTCTTGATAGCCTTCATCGAACTCTTCAGTGAAGTACTCACCATCTTTCACAGTATCTTAGAAATTCTCTGATGATTAAGTTGAGTGTAGCATGTGAGTACAAACGTACTCAGCAAGTCTGGTAAAGATGCATTATGCAGGGCTTTCCAAAGATGGCTTAATATGGTTCTTTTGCTCAAAGCCAAATTTTAACAAATATTACTAATATTATTAATTTTCACAAAACAGTTTTAATAATTATTTGTACAATTGAAATTATTTATAACTCTAGTAAAGTTTCTAGCCACCAACACTAGTATACAAGCTCTAATTGTACATTTTAAAAGATCAAGATTAACCAACATATGACTCCATCCGTCATGATTTAAAACAGGTTCCAACCACCTGACTGGCTCAAGCCGCCAGAAACACATCTGAGAGTTCTAACTACTCCTGGATCCCAAAATATCGGTTTTTAAAACAAAAATAAAGTCTACTAATATAAAAAGCATTCTTCGCCCGCCCTTGACCGTAGGCACGACTATTCGAATAGTTTTACACTCTGCAGTGGTGTACAGCTTTACCCACAAGACATGATCATCTCTTGTTGCCATGCAATTAACATACTTCATTTGGTGTGTCGGCAGAGAGATCATGACAAGGCCTTTACAATGCAATAGTCTAACCCGACTCCACCCGCTAAGGTTTCACCGCTGTTAGAGTTCCATCCACCCAGTACAGAAGCCCCCTCTTGGGCTGTGTGGAAAAATAACTTGCCTCCATCTGGCACCCACATTGCACCATCAGGCGAGTCTAAGTTAGATTATTACAAATTATTTAGCCAGATCGTACCCATTTAGACATGTGGTTGTACAGTTGTGCTTAGAATGGACAATGATAAGCTTCGGTCCTTAACTGACTTGGGCGGTACTTGCACAAACCATGACTAATGTTACATCCGCACCCGCCAAACAAACCAATCCGCCCAAGTACAAATCATTTTTATTTTATTTTTATTTTGCAAACGCAGCAACATACATATTGCCACAATTTTTCAAACTTATATTTTACAACAATTTTAAAGTAACCCATCCATAGGTGTTTGATCAATTTCGCAATTAAGCAACTCTAACGCACTAAACAATATATATCATAACATATTATTATTATGATATATCATAGCAACCTAGGGTTACAAACAATTATGGATTTCAATAACAAGGTGGCAATAACAACTGGGATTAACTACCAACCTGAATTTAACATCATCTTTTAAATAAATAGCAATGCAATTTGTAAAACATTGTAAAACATTTATAAATCATGGGATCAACGTGCGTTAAGGAGACTTGCCTTCGTTGACGGGGAGAGAAACGTCGCTCTGCGGGTCGGCACTTTCGTCGACGGCGGCGGCTACTTCTTTGACTACACGCAAAACGGAGCAACAAATAAATATAATAAAATAAATCTAAAAATTATAAAACTAGTACTGGCAGATAGAGGATGATTTTAGATTAATTTAAAAATTTGAATCACTCAATTCGAAGTTACGACGAAAGAGAATGAGCCTTTCGAAGTTGGACCGGAAAGAAAAATAAAAAAAACGAGATTGCACTGTAGCGTTGCGACAGTGCTTCGGTTGCAAGTTCCAGAGAGCAAGAACTTCCAGAAGAAGGTCCATGGCGTGGGAGAGAAAGGGTCACAAGGGTAGACCAGCCGACCGGTCGGTGACGGCACAGTGCGGCGGGCTTGCCGGCGCCGGTGGCGGCGGGGAAGGGGCGGCCGGGTGGCGGTGGTGGCCGGAAAGAGAATAACTAGCCAGAAACCACCAATTCAAACCTTTGCAAAATCCGACAAAATGAGGACGAGGGAGCTCAAGAGAAGTAGATGGATGGGTTGGCGACGAAGAGGGGCACCCGAACCCCCTTTTTATAAGGCAAGAGGAGGACCGGAGTGGGTGCATTCATGGAAGAAATGGAAAAATGTTTTCACGTGATTTGATTGCAATTCATGGAGTATTTAATCGGGAATTAACGTTGGAACGTTACGAATGCAACGAGGATTTCGAATATTATTTTTCTGAAATTTTTGTTGCATGAATCGGAAGGGGAAATGGAGCTTCCGTTAGTGCTTCAATGGAGGAGAGAGAGAGAGAGAACACCCTCTGTGATGCTATAGTGCCGAGACTGTGGACCAACTGTTTCTTGATTTAAATAGTGTTGAGAACAAAAAGCGCTTAGGATAAAATAGTAAAAAGGATCTAAAAATATTGAAAAATCATCAAAATATTATGGAATATTTGGAACCTAATAAAATTGGTTTAAGAATTTTTAGGAAATTTTTTTATTTTGAATGGTGCCAAGACATAATAAGTGAATTTGAATAGTGTTTTGATGAAAAGCGCTAAAGGTAAAATAGCAAAAAGACTCTAAAAATCTTGGAAAAATTCTCAAAACTACTATAGAATATTTGAAACCTAATACAACTGGTTTCGGGATTTTGGAAGAATTTTGGAATTTGGATGAAATTTCGAATGAGGTTTGGAATTGGATTTTGATTTTTCGGACGCTAATGGAATAAATTCCATTTTTGGATGTGAAAGGATACCAGGATAATTAAAACTTTGATTAAAATTCAAATATTTGAATTAATGAGTTAGCAGTTGACCTATGGAGGTGATATGGCCAGATTTTGTTCATTTTGATGCTTGTTTTGTAATATGGCAAGATATGTTCTTGTCCTTCATGATTTTTACTTATTTTTTCTAATTTTCTGATTTTTTTATTTTAACTCCCTGTTAATAAAATGTATTGGTCTGATTTAGTGTATTTGATTCCATTGTAAAACACACTAGTTTGATCAACCGAGAGTGCATGCACTGCGCCCAATGAAATGTATAGGTTTGATCGCAACATAAACTTCAAGTTTTACATACGTACAGAATAATTTGGAGGAGAAGGAAGAAAGTTTTTCATCCACATGTTTATTACACCTGTTAAACTTAGTCATTAGTAGGTATTATGTACCATCCTTATTTTTTGTTTCCATATAAAAACTATTCAAACGGATGTCTTTAAAACTTAATAGAGTACAACTGGACTCATCGTATAATAGGGCATTCTACATTATTATACGAGTGCCCATAGGGAGAACTAAGATGGCTTTTCTAGTGCCAACTACGAGGGTATCGCTTCCGGCGACAATCATAATATTTTTAATTTTCTTAGTCAAAGTCTGAAAATATTTAGTTTTCCTACGAATTGAATTTGTGGTGCAACTATCTACAAAACATATTTCCTCCTCCACCATTGGATTATAATTTATTCTACATTAGAAGTATGATTTAATAATCAAGCAATTTTTGTATGAGGAACATATCGCAAAATATAGAATAAGCATAGCATAATTAAACAAATACTCTAGTAAAAGGCACTTTATTTAACTTTAAATGATAATCGTTGTAATATCCCAAATTTTACTTTTCTTACATTTATTATGCCCTTTAAATTTTTGAGAATTTATTTAGGATTACATTGAATTAAGCCTTTTGTTTGGATTAATTAAATATTTAAAAATTTTATACAAAGTTTTACTGTAATATTTTATTAAAGTTCAAAATATCTTAAAATATTTTCTAGAATTTTTTTTGGATTTTTTTGATATTTTTACTATTTTTCTTGACTTAAACTATTTTCTAGAATTATTTTAAAAGAGAAAAGCTGAAAAGTCATTTAAACAGTATCGGACCGAATCCGTGTGGACCAAGTTCGGTCTGGCCCGTGCCCGCGCCACCGGCCTACAGAACCTAAACAGCCGAAACCCTAGAACCACAATCGTTAGGTCTTGATCCTGCGGCTGGGAATGGACCGCGTGATCGTGCACATGAGTCATTGGATTGGAGCCACGTGGACTGTCAGGATCATGCCACATCAGCTCACCATATTCCAACTGGACTCCACCATTTGAACCGTAATCGCTGTGAATTTCGTGTTGATCTCAACGTTGAGGCCGGTATTTAAGGCACGGTTGAGCGCATTGGGAAGCCTGTCCCACGCCGCCTTGGAAGCCTATGCCTCAACGTTTGAGCCACCACCACGCGCCTGCGATTGCTTGCTATAGCTCTTAAGTCACCGCCACGGTTATCTGCCTCTTCCGTTGTTGTCAGGCTGTTCCAGTGGAAGCCTAGCCCGGGGTTGAGTTCTTGCGTCGAACCGCACCCAAGCCGACCCTTCACCTCATCAGAGTGTGACGAAATTGCCATCTTTGTGGTCGTCGTCTTCCGTGCTGGTGAAGAGCTCACTATTGTGAACCATCATGCCTTACGAAGCTTCAACAACCGTTGGATTAAGATTAGAAGGCTCTGGTGAGTCCACGTGTTTGCATCTCATCACTACGGATTAGATCGATCTCGGCCGTTAGATCTAGAATAGAGAGTTTAGATCTCACCACGTGGACAGTGTGATGGCTCGCCATATGCCCCGGTCATCGCCGTGGATTAGATTGATCTCAGTCGTTGATTTTGTAATGAGTGGTTCAGATCGCACCGCACATCTCCCCAATCAGGTGCTGCCATGTGTGGCACAATAGCCGAGGCATCGCCCGCACCACTCGGTTACTACTGACACCAACCATGACATCAGCAGTGACGTGACCCTAGTCGAGCCCACATGTCAGCCTAATACGAGTTTTTTCCAGAAAAGTATTTATTTATTTATTTCGGTTTATGACGTTAGTATGACGTCATAATTACTTTCCCACAGAAAAATATTTCGACCGGAAATCCTTTTTCGGTGTTGACGTTAGCATGACATCATAAATAGTATTTTTCAGTACAAAAATAATTCAATAAATTCAGTTTATTACTTTATTTGTGTTTTCAAACTTTAAATAGCTCATTCATGCTCATACAAACTCCGATTGAGGTGATTCTAAAGCCTAAAATTTTGTAAAATTATGCTCTATTTAATGATAAATTTTATTTAATTTTTCAAGTTGAGTTGATCTCCATTTTTGGTATTTATTTATTTACTCGTTACGCATAGATGTTATAGTGCCTGAGGGGTTCGTGTGTGAAGTGCTAGTCCAAGAACAAGGTCTAGAGCAAGAGTAAGAGTTTTTCTAAGGCAAGTTGTGTTTTGATCATGCTGATCCCATGTTTCAAAATTACATTGTTTTAAACTATTACATGATAATTCAAATTAAAATGATTTCAATTAATTTGGGATTAGTTAATCAACCCATTTGATTTATGCCCACCTTGTCATTATTATTTGTATACCATGTTCATTGGTCACTCTAGGATTGTTGTTTATTAGTTGGTGCTATTTAATTGCCAACATGGGTTGCTAGAACGTGACTAGTATGCTTAGACTTGCAACGTGTTATTGATATCATTTTGGTAATACAAATTTAATATTGATTAATGGAATATGCAATGTGTTTCTAAAATGGTGTGCTATGTGTTGCCACACAATGATGTTGATATGTAGAGGCATGTATTGTTCTACATGGATATTGAATTGTTGTTGGCATGTTTTACACAATAATCAACTGGGGTGGAAAATAATTTAGACTGGGGCAATTTACAAGAGACTGTGTGTCATGGTGGGCCTGTGCGGTAATGGATTGATGAGTATGGTTAGGGCTATGTGCTAAATGTTGAGAGTTGGAAGTCTTGCCTTGGTCAATTAAGGATTTAACCTTGCAAGCCTTTGAACTGGGCCAAACATACAACTACATATCTGGAATGGGACAGACATACCTGACTAATTTGTGATGTTTAGATTTTGGTGCTATCGTGGTGGTGTTGGTTCCGGGTGTGCGGGTAGACTCACATAACGCAAGAGGGGGGGTTCTGAGTGTGGTAACCAATCCCTTTAATATTAAAATCTCAGCGGATAGTACTGGGTTTAGACAGAGCATTGTAAAGGTTTTGTTATGGTCATTTGCCTATGTAGTGAGTTGATTATATCTTGTGGGTAAAGTGTATAACCTCTGCAAGTGTCAAACGTATTCGAATAGTCGTGTCCGCGGTATTGAACAATGCTTGGGAATTACAGTTAAGGGTTAGATCTTGAAAAATAAAACCAGAAAATGAGAGGCTGTGTGTCATGAAATTATTGATTTTGGTTTAGGCTGTGTGCCAGTGAATCTTGGTAAATAAATAAGAAAGTTACTTCGTAATGATATTTGATTTACAATCATTTCAATCTATACTTGATAATCATTTGGAATATAGATTTGTGCAAAATAACCACTTCAACCAATTATTTGGAACAAGCCATGCATGTAGTTAATAGACTTGCATTCTGTGCATGACTTGTTAGGTGCTTTATGTACTCATCCCCTTGCAACAATTCAAACACCAGTTGAGGAGTCTACGCCAGCTCTTGAGGAGCAGTTCAGGGAGGAGTCAAATTAGGGTGCGAGCCTTGTCAGTTGCTTGTGGTATATTGATGGGTTACTACGAGTTTTCATTTTCGCTGCAGTTTTCTTATTTACGAGTTTTTGCCATGCGTGGCATATTATTGTAAGTTGACCATAATATTGACAAAACATGTTATATTAATAGATAAAGTCTTTATTTATTTTTTCACTGTGTATGACTGTGATATTTCATCTATGTTGGGACTGTGTGCACAAGCGTGATCCTGGACTAGTGTTGAATACAGAGTGGGTCCGAATTTGCACATTTGGGTCTCGACAATCGCTCAACAGGAGCGTAGAACAATGTTCATTTAGAAACTCAAACACTAAATTGATAAATGAGGCTTTTAAGGTGACCCAAAAAGAAAAATGTAACATCGACTATCAAAATGAAGGAATATTTAGGAAACTAATTCATGTCTCCATATGAGTCATGGGTGTCCTTCTGTGACTCATCGAGCTCAATAAGATCAAAAACCATATCATCACACTTCTCAACGTCCGTGTCAACAACAGGTTGAATGGTAAAGTGTGCCTCAACATTGTTTCCTTTGATTTTCCAGTGAATTGCATGTAGAGGTCTCCAAATGCTTCGGGGTGTCGTAGTGGCGCGACCAATGGCCAATGCATTTACACATAAAGCAGGTTATGCAGGGTTTGCAACCTTGTTGGCCGAATCTTTCTTCTGGAAGCCCTCTAACCATTTACCTTCACTTTTCCACTATGGCATACCTCTTCCCTTATGTATTCCACCATTTTTCTATTTACCCCATTTATTCTTTTGCCCTTTTCCACGGCCATGGCTATTATTAGCTTGTTGAGCATTTGCAAATGCTACAGGTATAGCATGCTTCCTATTAGGGAATGCATGATAATTCTTTATTAGGAATTCATCGTGCTTTTGTTTTGCTTCTAGCAAAATATAGATAAGACCAGAGTACTTCTGGTACTGGCATGACGGTGCTGTTGCTGCAGTATCCTCATATTGAGATGGAAGGTGCACAATGTCTTGTCTATCATCTCAGCATCTATAACTTTCTGGTTACACAAATGCGGCTTGGAGATAAGCTTATGCATGGTGGAGTTGTATGTTGCCACGGTTCTGTAGTCCTAGAAGCGTAGAAGGGTCGATTCACATTGTGCTTCTGGCAACAGGGCAGATCTTTGCTGGTCGTAGCGTTCCTTTAGGGAATATCAGGGGCACTAATTTCGGGATATGTAATAACAGCTCCAAGAGATCAGCAGGTAATTATTGCCATTCAAGGCAAGGTTAGCAAATTCTCTCATTGCGATGTGCAACTTATCCTATTTGCAATCAATATTGAATTTTATTGCTGTAGTCGCGTCGAAGTTGTTGGAGGAGGCACATGGATGGTAAGCAGGGTTCCATTTATCGACGATAATCGCTTGATTATCGCCGATAATCGCTTTATCGACGACGGCCGAAATCATTTACCGATCGGTAAACCGAGAAAATTCAAAAATTCAAAAAAAATTATATGACGCAAATATCGCGATTATCGAGACATATCGAGCAATTATCGCCAAATATCGTCTAAAATCGCTACAAAAGTCGACCGCACTAAAAAGTTCAACATGACTGTCGATTTTCCACCGATAATCGTCGATTTTCCACGTTTTTTGATTTTTTTTTTCAAAAAAAATTTGATTTTTGAATTTATACGATTTTTTGCGATTTTCGATCGATTTTCGGCTCGATTTTTGCGATTACCAAATTTTACTATTCATCCGAAAATCGCGATATCGATAACGTGAACCCTGACGGTAAGTCGGTTCGAGAAAGTGCATCCCTTCAGGCGCAAGTGCTTCCAGCGTCTATGCATGCTTCCAAGTTCAGGTTGGACATGAAGTAAACAACATCGTCATCATCAGCTTGTCACAGGATAAATTCGCCGGCATCTCAGGCAAACAGATCAGTATAACACGAGCCCGTGACAAAGATGTCAGCCGTGTCAACCGTGAGGCACTTGCGCCAATCGGCTGAACAGGTCATCGATCCTATACCAACATGGTGGCCGTCCAAGCCTCAACAAACCTGATCAGACCGTTGGTCAAGGTAGCTTCGACGAACTGGCCGCGAACAAATCTCGTTTAAGAGCATCTCCATCAATGGCCCCCCTAAAACAGGGTTTCTATTTTAAATTTAGAGACTTTCCATATTTTTTGGAACCTTGTTTTCAGAGCACAAGTTCAGTAACAGCCCCTAAATCTCAGCCTCTATTTTACTTTTTCCCCTATTTTGACATATCCTCTATGTATAATCTTCATTTGACACCACTAAAATTCAATCAAAAATATTTATAATACATAAAACATAAGCATATTAACATTTACAATTTAAAAACATGATATTTCAAATTTAAATTTAAAATTTTCAAAACATGATAAATAGATAAATAGAAACTCCAAACAATGAATCAAACTACGAAGCGCTGAGAATTGCCCACAAATGCTCAATAAGATCATCTCGAAGCCTCTCATGTATATCTCTGTCTTCAATAATAGGGGATGTACTCGTGTTCCTGAGAATTAGGGCTGAGGAAGCAAATTTAGAGGCCTCCTAATTTTAGGGGCTTGAGTTGGGGCTCCCTGGGAATTGGGGCTGAGGAGGCAAATTTAGGAGCCTCCTAATTTTAGGGGCTTGAGTTAGGGCTCTGCTGGATCTGTTTTTTTACTACACTCCCTAATTTAAAGTTTATGGGCTGGTTTAGGGGCTCTGCTGGAGATGCTCTAAGCACTCGGTTGCAGGGCGACGGCATAGGATAGGCCATTGGATGAAACGCATCGCGGGATTTCTAGTCCAGCACGTTGCAAGGCAGAAAACCACACCAGAGATCGACGCAGCCCAGTTCGCCCCCTCCGCCCGCGATCACCTTGCTGCTTTTGTGGACTGTGGTTGGCTCCCGGAGAAGGTCGAGAGACGGTTTCCCGGGGTCTGCCCTGTAGACGAAGTAATCGTCAACGGCTCGCGACTGGCGTTGCCGGCGAAGGGGATGCACGTGAAGACGAGGACGTCCTCGAAGATTTGATTCCCCAGTAGGCAATGGTCGATCTCGTAAGGGCTTCGGGCTTTGTAGAGCGTCATGTTCGTATTGTAAGATGATAACGTCTGTCGTATATTAACCTCAATGCACCAATCGAATAGCAAGCACAATCATATAGGACACACACGATATAGAGAGACAAAACTATTATATCTTTATTACATTGATTCTCTTGTATAAAGCGTGCTGTATAGAACACGATTCGGATTCGCTAGCCATGTATGGACTGCCAGACCGACTGCCCTGTTGTATCTCAACTAGGGGTGAAAACGGATCGGATACGGTCGGATATTGCTGTTCCCGTATCCTAACCCATATTTTTTTCCCGGATTCGGAATCGGATACGGTAAGACCGAATACGGATACGAATATGGATATTTCGGAGTTTCGGATATGGTAATGTTGGAGCGGATACATACCGGATTCGGTTCGGAAACGGATAATACAAACGGATACATACTTGTTGAAACATTTGACAAGCAATAAATTCATATATATTACATAAATCTGACAACTCACACAACACAAGTATAACAAGGTATCAAATTCATACATAACTTGAACAACTAAGTCCCGCTCGCCCAACAGGCCAACACACTGAATTCATGCGGCGGCGGCGGAGGCTCAAGCACTAGGGTTAGTTTTCGTGTTGGGGAATCGAATGGGGAGGCAAAGACTGAGGCTTGCAGGAATCGAATGGGAAGCCCTTGACTCTTGAGTCTTGACTTGAGTACGGAGTACCCTTGTTTTGTTGATTCGGATATCCGGTCGGATAATATCCGGTTACCATATACCGCAGCTATTCGGTCGGATATCTCGTCTACCGTATCCGGTATCGTATCCGAATCCGGCCGGATACGGATTTTTTTTCCCGGATACGGTTTTTAACGGATTCGGTACCGGATCGGTCGGGATTAACCCGTACCATTTTCACCCCTAATCTCAACACAAAGGAACCATCGAGGCTACTTCCTGGTCGGTTCTGTAAATTGGCGGTATACAAATTTCTTGTCTTGTTAATCGAATCGTTCGGCATTGCATACGCGTCGCAGTGGCATTTGCATCGGAGTTTACCGATTGCTGCTCTCGGCGAGCAACACAACTACTCACCCGCGTTCACTGCACTAGAATATTGCTAACTTGGTGTACATTTCTAGCTGCTGTTACCACTGTGAACTGTATACTGTAGTACTTACTACCTACGAACACGGTTACACGAGGAACCTAGCAGCAGCCTACTTAGGAATGAAGATGGAATCACTACGGAGTTCAGACTGACGATGGTGTTTTCCGGCAGCAGCACGTCACAGAACACCCAGAAAAGAGATACTGAGATCGGGTGTAGAGCGAACAAATGGCCCAAGGGAAGGAAATTTATCGCACACACTGGACTGGAGTTCTTAATCGAAAAAACACCTCCAGATCATGAATAAACAGAGCAAAAATACGGAGGCAAGAACTCACCCACAACCAGCGTTTTTACGGGCATTGATGAGCGCGCCCACCTGCTCCGAAGAGGCTAATGCAAATGCATCGATGGGGAAACTATCAGCGACGGCACATCACCGTGCGAAGCAATATAAATCACTTGAACTGGGCGCCGATCAATGAATTCGATTAGCATTCAATTCCAAAAGCACCGAAACACACCGTCATACATCATCAGTACTCCTAAAATATCAGCATGACCAAAAATTCTGACACATGTTCGACACTTTGGCGTAACAGCAAGCAAATTGCCATATAGGTCCTAATCTACTTTACTGGCTAACAGAAAGGGACCTCTGCCTGCGGGGAGACCTGCTAGCGCGATCCTCAGATGGGCTTCTGCTCCTTGATCTGCTGTCCACGGGCGAGCGTGAGAGAGATCTCTCCCGAGGAGCAGGGGACCTGTCAAGATGGTAAATTGTCAGTTATTTACGATATGAAGAACCGATAATTGTCAGTGGAGGGCACAACGAAACCTACCTAGAATAACGCTTTCGCTTAGGTGAGGGCGAGTAGCTTCGGTTACGTGGAGGTGATCTATTGGAGTATCCAGGTGACCTTGAACGCAATCTCCTGTCATAAGAATGACCTCTGCTACTGCACCAAGTAAAGATGAATGAACAAATTAGCTTTTGCCTCCTAGAATGCCACGGCAGATCATATATGCACAAAGCAACAAGAGCTGAAAGTAATGCCCAGTTGAAAGAAAGGAACATGAGAAATAGAAGTGTAGTACCTGACTCTTTCCCTAGACCTCATCTCAGAAGGCTTCTTTCTGTTCTCCTCTGCAAAAACAACAGCAACTTCCCTGCCAAGAAGTATCTGCCCATCCATATGATACTTTGCATCAGCAGCATCCTCAGGATCATAGTATTGGATGAAACCAAATCCTCGAGGCTCCCTGTGACAGATAACAAAGATTAACTCTTTTTAATGGCGATGCTTCTGAACAATATAGTAAAATCCTGCAGACACAATGGATGTCAGTTAAATCAAGGAACTTTTGATTCTTCATAGCCTTTCCCTGGATGTTGACATACACAAATAGATTTCAATGGATAAAGCATGCACTAGGCTGCTGACCTTTTCACTCATCAGAGTTTAAAGATAGACTTGAAACTCTTCATAACTTGCATATCTCTTAAATCTCTATTTCTTCCCTTCTCTTCAACAGTACACTTAAGACTTGTGTCTTCAAAACATTATGTTCAGTGTTAATCTCAAGAGGTGGGCAAAAGAATTCAATTTATACCAACAAAACTAAATCACAAACAAACATCTTGCTATGTACAGGTTTACGCCAATAACAAGCGAAATCCATAATATGCTGGTTATGGGCTAAAAATATATTGTAGTGTCCTATATAGGTCAAAGTGAGATCTCCAAACTGCATGTAGGTCTCCATTAGAAAGCGACCACTAACACTAGTTGAGATAAGGTGCCTTACCCACTGTGATAATCCCTTGGCAGATATATGTCTTTCAGACGACCAAATTTTCCAAATGGTCTACGGAGGTCATCAGGCCTGCATTCATAATAAACTCCAAGTTAAAGAGGTGTAGTGCAGAAGAAAGAAGCGATTCCCATGCGATCATGAATCATCCAATAGACATGAATACCATAAATCCATAACCACCCCCAAAAACACACACAAAAGGATCAATTCAAACATGGGAAAAAAGGAAAACATTCTTGAAAGAATTACGAGTGTTCTGCTAACCTATGTAAGTCAACTGTATTTACAATTAAAATCCCTCAATAGTAGTTCGGATAATAGTAAGCGCTATGTACAGAACCCTCATAGGGAAGGACAAGGGGTTACATGACAGGAAGGAAAACAAAATGCACTTATCCATTGACCAATATCAGATCACTAGGACCACACAAGATAGATCTGTATATTTACAATTTCTATCTTTTGTTCTGTGCTAAAGCAATGCTCCTTTGGATTAATCTAAGAAATCTCTAAATCAACTTTGGAACAACTGGATATACTTGTTATGCCAAGCTCAAGAGCAAGAGGAGCTCAAGATGAAAAAATAACTTATGATTTCACAAGGGTGCATTGATTGTATTATCAAAGATGTCTTGACTGTAAAATGATTTTGAATACCAACTCAACTACTACCATTGTAATTAAGTCAGCGACCAGTCGGCAACTAATCCACGATTAGTTGTCCAGTCAGTACAGGTGATCGACTCTGACTTGAGCGACTAGTCATGCGGCTAGACGACTAATCAGCTACTAGCCGTGACTAATAGGGGTTGCCTAGCCAGCCAACTCATTGCCCACATTGAGAGAGATGACCACGTTGAACACATGTATACATGGATTGGAATGGCTGAGCCCTAAATCCTCCAGTCCCGGATCGATTTCCACCCAGGCCACCGCTGCCACCACCTGTGCCTGTCCGGCCATCCGTCCGCCTGCCGGAGCCGCCTTGGCCGCAGCCACCTCCGCCTGTCTACCTCTGCCCCTACTTTCGTCCGCCTCTGACACCTCCCCTCTGCCCCTGCCCTTCCAGATTGGGTAATCTGCCCTGCCGATCCAGATTGGGTAATGCTCTGTTCTAGTGATGTTTATGAATTTGTGAACATTTTCATGAGGATTTTGCAGTGCTATGTGCACTTGTTCAGTCTGAATTAGGGGTGAAAACGGTACGGAAACTTTCCGACCGTTCCGAAGAAAAACGGAAACGGGAGTCTGTTTTCGGAAACGGAAACGGAAAGTGTCGGAAACGGAAACGAAAACGGTAATTTTATTCGGAAACGGAAACGGAAACGGGAGAGTCAGTTCCAACGGAAACGGAAACGGAGCGGAAATTCCGTGTAACGTTACTCGGAAATTCCGAATGCCCAGGAGACCAAGTCCAACAATCTCGCCGGCCTGCCAGCGCCTAGTGGCCAGCCCAACCCACTCGAAAATTGCAAATTGCATCATGGATCCACCGCATATCAGTATATCACAGTTCACCTCACCAACCCTAGTCCCTAGCTGGCCGCCGCCATGGTTCCTCTCGACGCCGAGTCCCAGGCTCCCAGCTCCCGGCCTCTCGACTCAAGCGCCGCCATGGCGCCACCCTTGGCCAGAGTTCCTCCCGGCCTCCCTATTCACGCGCTGCCACCCGAGTTCCTCCCGGCCTCGGTCTCCCGAGTCGCCCCAACTCAAGCGCCGCACCGCCGCAGTCCACCTCGGCCCCGCCCGTCGACCAGTGGCCCCCCACCGGCGGCCACGAAGCCGGTCATCTCCTTGCCGGACGCCGCCCACCTCATGGGGACATCGCCGCCGTGGTCTCCGTCGACAATCACAAGACGCGTCTTCGACATCAACTCCGGTGCCTCCGTTGCCACTCTCGCACTCGGCGCCTCCTTGGACCTCGAGGTGACCTTCTGCGCTTTGCCATTGCAAAAGTATCTTCTCAGAGCATTAGGTTGAGCCGCCGAAGACATGGTAATGATAAATGATGCTTGATGAATCAATGGAAGCCCTTTTTTATTTCTCGTATCGTTAACTCGTTATGTCAAATTATGCTTGAGACTTTCGGTGATGGATCGATGGTGTTTGGGTATAGCCGTATAGGCCTCTGCAAATCCTTGCATGAATTCTTCTGTCTTATGAATTAGAACCTGCAATGCCACATTTCATCTTAATATGCATACGCTTAATATCAACAATCGGCCAAGATTATTTTGTGAACTTACTGTACTGGGAAGCTAGGATTCCTATTTTATCAGCCAACATGGATAAATATTTACTGAGTTCTACTATAGTATGCCGAAACGTGAGTTTACTTTCCGCAGGGCTATTTCTATTGCAGTCTGCTTGTTAGTAGCACTATTCTTACTATCATCGAGAGAGAGAATGACACACTGAATTGGGGCAATTTTCTGAATTTTATTGCTCATACCAGTGCTATTGCCCCAATTCAGTGTGTCATTCTCTCTCTCGATGATAGTAAGAATAGTGCTACTAACAAGTGGTATCAGAGCCGTTCTTTCTTGCAGCCTAAACATCTCTTGCTCATCTCCTTCCCACGCTCCTCCTCGCTCAAAGAAGCGCAGAAATACAACAAATTGTTTCTCACCCTTCATCTTCTCGAATGAGCAAAGAAATTGCCTGAGGCGCCTTCTTCCTAGCGGCATTTCACTAGCGCCATGTCGAAGGATCTCGGCCACGGCTCGGCGCTGAAGGCAGCGGGCAGATGCCGGTTGCCGAAGAGAGATCATGAGCGAGCAAAGAGAGATCGGCAGCCGACGGCAACAAGCGGCAAAGTCGGGCGGCGCGAATCGGGCAATGCAAGAGCAGAGGTGGAAGCGGCGGCCATGATGCAGCGCGGCGGCAGCGAGTTTCGAGGCTCACAGCAGAAGAGCTCCAGCGGCTCTGGCCGACAGCGGCCGACGCCGACAGCTCAAGCGAGAGGGAGGCAAAGAAGCGAAGCGGCGCGAAGGCGATTGCCCACCTCATGAGCGCGCGAGCCAGACGAAGCGCAGACGCCGGCAGAGCACCGGACGGGGACGCCACATGGCGATCAAGGCCCCGGCAGAGGCGGCATTGGCCGACGGAGATCGTGGGTTCTTACAGCGGCGCGCTCTCCTCCCCGACCGATACCATGGTCACCGCGGCCCCAGGCCATTATCGTGACATCGGCCCGGTAGCGGTGGCCTACCCTCACCAAGACCAACTATGTCGAGTGGGCCGCGGTGATGAGGATAAGGCTCGAGTGCGGCACATGTGGGAGAAGCGATCCGTCTGGCGACGTCGACTACGACGAGGATCGACGGGCGCTGGATGCCCTCATCGCCGCAGTCCCGTCCGAGATGCAGTTCACGCTTTCCAAGAAGCGGACTGCCAAGGAGGCTTGGGATGCCATCGCTGCGGCACGCATCGGCAGCGACCGCGCCCGCAAGACCACACTACAGGCACCAAGGGCATGGAATGCCAAGTTAGATTCCACGCTCATTCTCTCTCTCGATGTTAGTAGCACTATTCTTACTATCATCGAGAGAGAGAATGACACACTGAATTGGGGCAATTTTCTGAATTTTATTGCTCATACCAGTGCTATTGCCGCCCTAAGGTGTTGGGCAAGTGCCATATTTATAGCTGCTGGCGCAGCATATACTAATACTAGTCTAAAGGCTGCCCACAAAGGCTGCCCAAAAGCTAGTCAAAAGCTGCCTAAAAGCTGCCCTAAAGGCTGCCCAAAAGCTAGTCAAAAGCTGCCTAAAAGCTGCCCTAAAGGCTGCCCAAAAGCTAGTCAAAAGCTGCCTAAAAGCTGCCCAAAAGGCTAGTCAAAAGCTGCCCACAAATGACCAAGACTTATTCCATCATTCTCCCCCTAAGTCTTGTCTGTCGTCTTGTGGGAAAGTTGGACCATCCCGGTCCTGGAGCGTAGCTCAAGAAACTTGATCCTCTCAAGGGGCTTGGTGAGCAGATCCGCAAGCTGGTCCTTGGTGTTGATGTAGCTTGCCTTGATGCTTCCTTCCTCCAGACAGCTTCGGATGAAATGATATCTCACCCGGATGTGCTTGCTCCGCTCATGAAAACGGGTTCTTTGCCAGGGCTAGAGCCGGACTTGTCGTCTACCCCGAGCTCCACCGTCTTTGGTGTTTACGCCAATGAGATCACCAAGCGCCAGGCGAGCCAGAGCCTGAAAGGCAGAGGTGGAGGCCGCTATGTACTCGGCCTCACACCGACAGGCCACCACTGTTGTTTGACCGATTGCCGGTAAGCGAGACACTTGCCTAGGAAGAAGAGCATCCCGCTCGTGCTCTTCTTTGCCGGTGTCACTTGTCGCCGGCGTGGTCATTGTCGGCCCAGACCCGACGAAGTGTGCCTCCCAGGGCACCTCGGGTAGTGGAGACCGTGATCGAGAGTCCCCGCAACGTAGCGGATGATTCTCTTCACGACCGCCGGTGCTCCGCTGTTGTCGATCGCCGCATGAACCGGCTAACGTGGCCGACGGAGAATGCCAAGTCCGGCCAGTGTGGGTGAGGTAGCGAAGGCTCCCACAAGGCGCCAGATCGTAGCGCCCACCTCCTCTCACTTTGTCGCGGCTCGCCGGCCTCTCCTCCATCGGAGTGGAGCCGGGTTGCAATCGATGAGCCCACTAGCTCAACGACGCTGGCGTAGCGATCTGTTGAAGTGACATCCCGAGTCGCCCTGGTGCACCTCGATCCCAGGTAGAAGGAGAAGCCCGTGTCGCTCATTTGGAAGGTGGCCTTCATTTCTTCTTTGAATACCGCCACCTCGCATCCTTGGTGCCATGATCACCAAGTCGTCGACGTAGACACCCACCGCCAGGCATTTCCTCCATTGGCCCGCCGTAGATGGTCGCCTCGTGCGAGCTTTGCTCGAGGCCCATCCCTTGAGCGTGGAATCTAACTTGGCATTCCATGCCCTTGGTGCCCGCCGCAAGCCATAGAGAGCCTTGTGCAAACGCAAAGACCTTGCCCTCTCCTTGCCGGATCGCAAATCCCGGCCGGTGCACGTAGACCTCTTCCTTCAAATCTCCGTTTAGAAATGCCGACTTGACGTCCATGTGGTGAACTCCGCCACCCTCCCGAGCGACCCGGTCAGGAGTCGCACAGATTCCAACCGTGCTCACGGGGCGAAGGCATCGTCGGTCGATCCTCCTCGCCGCACGAAACCACGTGCCACCAAGCGAGCCTTGTGTTTGACAATGGCGCCGGCTTCATCCTCTTCGCCTTGAACACCCACTTAAGGGTGATCGCGCGGTGACTACGGGAAGATCGGCAAGCTCCCAGCGCGGTTCTTCTTAACCGCGTCCATCTCCGTCTGCATCGCGACGCCATCTTTGCGTGTCTTCGGCCTCTGCGAAGACCGAGGCTCACCATCGTCGCCGCAAGATGCAAGCTGCGCCTCGGATCGTGAGGCACCGGTCTTTGCTTGCCGGGTCGCCGAGAAGGTCCTCCATCGTCACGATACCGCAGCGGCTCGCCGTGGTGGTGCCAGCGTCGATCGCTCCTCGTCGTGGGAGAGTGGAGTAACGAACTCCACCGTTTGTGCTCGAGCCAGTGTCGGAGAGGGCGTGCCTGGAGGGGTAACCGCAGTTGGTCTTTGGAGTAGCGGCGCCGAGTGCGGGGGTTCGGGGACGGGGTAGGCGCGTTCGACGAAGAGGTCTTTGCCTACTCCCAGCTCCTCGAAGTGGGCGTACTCAATGGTGAAGTCGTCGTAAATGCGTCGGTCGAGCCATTGTCAATCGCCTTGTCCACGCCCGTCCTCGCCCGCCGTTGAACACAACGTCGTTCTTGCCTGCGTGTCTTTGGGTCGAGAATGCGGTAGGCCTTCGAGCCCTCCGCAGAATCGATAAACACTCCGAGTGCTCCTGTCATCGAGCTTGCCAACATGTCCAAGCTCCTTGGCGAACGCGAGGCGGTAAAACCCGTGAGGTGAGACCGCCGGCTATGCGTCCGTGCCAGGCCTCGTGACGGCCCCGCGTTGAGAGCCTTGGTGGGCGGCGGTTGAGGATGTAGATCGCCGCTACCACGCTTCCCGATGAATAGATGGCATCCCCTCAGCTGAGGAGGGCCGAGCCATCCCCACAAATCACGATTACGTCGCTCGGCGGACGCCATTCTCGCTGCGGGTCGCGGTAGCGGAATAGTGGCGCCGAATGCCCTCATCCGCGCCAATACGATCGAACTTCGGCCACGTGGTCGAATTCGCGCCGTTGTCGATCTGCGGCGCACGCGACTTGGCCGCGCTCTGCCTCGCGGGCGGCTGCGTCGCTGATGGCTTCTGACCTCTCCGCTTCTGCCAGAGGACCGTTACCCCATGTAGCGGGTGAGGTCGTCGGACAGTAGCGAGGAAGTAGCGTCGTCCTCCGGTGTGGCCGGTGTCACCGGGCCACAGTCCCGTCTGCGAGCTCGAGCCGCTCCTTGGCTCGGAAGTTCGATCTTTGGGAAAGGAGCCGCCTCGCTTCAGTTATTCTGCAGATGTCGCAGAATCGCTTCCACGTGGTCGAGACACGGCCAGGCCTCGTACCATCTCCTTGGCACCGAGTCGCCAGAAGCCTCGAAGTGAAAGGTGTCCGGCGCTCGTTATCGCCACGCCGTCGTCCGACGAGCGGCGAGGCAGAGGGTTGTGCCACCGTGACGCGTTGAGGATGTAGAGTCGATTGGTGCCTCTGGTTACCTTGGCAAGAAGGCGACGATGGCGCTACCAAATCCTCATGACTCCGGTCTTTAATAACACACCGAACCATTCTCATCCACCGTCCCAAGGCGATGATAGAGTTCCTCAACGCGGATGTAGTAGACTCGGTGAGCGGCTGTGCTCACCAGACTTGGCGATGAGGATGACGGAGCCGACACCACTGGATCTCCACGCCGAGGCGTCCCCAAACTTGACGGAGCCTCGGACGTTAGAGTCAAGCTCGGTGAAGAACTCCCGTCGACCGGTCATGTGATGGGTAGCGCCAGTGTCGAGGTACCACCCGTCGATCTTGTCACTGCTGGAGCTGTCGCCAAGGAAGGCGTGTGCTCTCGGCTCATCAAGGTGGAGGAGATTCGGCGCGCCGATGCCGTGGAGATAGCTCGATGCTTGCGTTTGCTAGGAAGCGAGCCGCTCTTCTTCCTCCACTTGTGCGGCGTGGACCTGCCACGCGTCGTGGTCGGCGACACTCCTTGGCCCAATGGCCAAGCTTGCCTGATTGTGGCGAGGAGTCGCGTCTTGACCTTTGGTTCTTTGGCGGCGCGCCACTGGCGCCTCGCGGTGTCGCCCTTGGCACGTCCTCGCGCTACCGACTGGGCAGCGTCCGCGCGCCTTGCGCGGCTTGGCGTGCTTGCGACCGCCTGTCGCGGCAGAGGACTCCCCCTTCTTCCCGTCACCCTGGCTAGCCTCCCACTGTTCCCGAGTGAGATGTAACTTCCCGCCAATGGTGATCGGCCCCGGTAGTGGGTGGCCTACCCTCACCAAGACACAGCCATCAGCGCCGCAGTCGCCGCGGAGGCAGAGCGCGCAGTGCGTGTCTTCTAGATCGACAACGGGCGCGAATTCAAGGCGGTGAGTTCGCATCGTATTGCGCGGATGAGGCATTTAGCGCCACTATTCCGCGCCGTCTGGCCGCGAGAATGGCGTCGTCGGCGGCGAATCGACGGTTGTGGGGATGGCTCGCCCTCCTCAGCGAGGATGCGGCTATTCTGCAGGAGAGGCGTGGTAGCGGCGATCTACATCCTCAACCGCTTCGCCCATCTCTCAGCGGCGGGGCCGTCACGAGGCACAACGCAGGCCTGGCCGGCGGTCTCTCACCTACGGGTTTTTAATTTGCCTCGCGTTCGCCAAGGAGCTTGGACATGTTGGCAAGCTCGATGACAGGAGCACTCGGGAGTGTTTATCGATTCTACGGAGGGCTCGAAGGCTCACCGCATTCTCGACCCAAAGACACGGCGTGTGCGCCGCGCGCGACGTTGTGTTCAACGAAGCGAGGATGGGCGTGGACAAGGCGATTGACAATGGCTCGACTCGACGCATTTACGACTTCACCATTGAGTACGCCCACTTCGAGGAGCTGGAGTAGGCGCCTCTTCGCCGAACGCGCCTACCCCAAATTCCCGAACCCCCACAGACTCGTTCGCTACTCCAAAGACTAACGGTTACCCTCCAGGCACGCCCTTCTCCGACACCGGCTCGTGTCGAGCACGGCCGGTGGAGTTCGTTACTCCACTCTCTCATGACGAGGAGCGATCGACGCTGGCACCACGACGGCGAGCCGCTATGTATCGTACGATGGAGGACCTTCTCGGCGACCAGCCGGTGCCAGGACTGGTGCCTCACGATCTGGAGGCACAGTTGCATCTTGCGTGCGACGATGGTGAGCCTCGGTCTTTCGCAGAGGCCGAAAGACACGCAGCATGGCGTGCCGCGATGCAGACGGAGATGGACGCGGTTAAGAAGAACCGCACCTGGGAGCTTACGCGCCTGGCGTAAGCAGTCTGTTGAAGTGACATCCCGGAGTCGTCCTGGTGCACCTCGATCCCCAGGTAGAAGGAGAGAAGCCCCAGGTCGCTCATTTGGAAGGTGGCCTTCACTGCTGACATGTGGGATTTATCTTGCTGAGAACACGATAAGTGCTGTTGTGGTATTCAGTTGAGCTTATAAGCTTCTACTGCAATGATCAATGGTTGTTTAAATGTTGTCTCATATGCTTATGTATTTCATATTTTTTATTGATTGCTATTACATAGAAGTAGCACCTGCAATGATCAATGAGTGATGTGAAACACTTGAACTATATCTGTTTGCTATTATGTTGTGATGTGAAACTATATGTGCTTGCTATTAATTATGTTATGACGTAGAACTATATGTGCTTGTTATTTATATTATGAAGTGGAACTATCTTTGTTATTATACTATGATTTGTTCATTGGTTTTGAGGTAAACAATGTTAATATGTTCTTGTTCATACAATGCTTAATGTTGGCTAATGCTATTAAGATGTTGTTCTGTGTAAATATAATACCATTCAAAGTTCGTATGTTTGGAACTTTGGATAGATCATGTACTACGTCCTTGTGGAATTTTTCGCTTTCGTTTCCGTATCCGTTCCGTTCCGTTTCGCATTCGTTTCCGTCACTATCCGTTTCCGTATCCGTTCCCGGGGTTTCCGATTTCGTTTCAAGCACGGTGAAATCGTGGAAACGAAACGAACGATCATTTACCGACCGCTTCGCATCGCTTTCATCCCTAGTCTGAATCTTGCCCTGATTTGGTGTTTTTTCTTATTTTAGTTCTTAACTTGTATCATTTTGAGACGATGGAAATTGCAGTTTTGCATGGTGGATCGTGCACAAGTCCTAATAGGATGTGCACAACATGCATAGACATAACAGGGTTTAATAGAGATTGAAAGTTTTTCGATGTACCAATTGTGTGCCTTTTAGACATAGCGCTTATTAGCCTCAACTGTTTGTCATATATTAAGAGGACATTAGGAAAATGCTGAGTTTGCGCTTGCCATGTGACCAGCAGAACCATATGTACAATCCGGAGGCTTGCCAACTGTTCTTCTCTTCATTTCATGCGTTACAATATGTATATATGTTTAATTGTTGCTACAACTTAGTATGTGACATGTCCTACTAATGCACTTTATAGTCTGGAGACTAGTCGAGAATAGCCGCGACTAGTCGGTCGACTAGTAGCCCAAGTCGGCAAGTCGCCCCCCTGGGACCTTGACTTGACTTTACCACTTAATAACCTTGACTACTATAGACTGTATCACCAAATATATGACTGCACAGAGTTAATTTACAAGAGAATCACACATGCAGTTACTGATCCAGGAGCGATGAGGATCTTACCTGCAATCACGACGAAGATTCCTCACCAAAAGACTAGTTGGGAGATCCCTAGCACGGCCTCCATAGCGACCACGAGGACTTGGACTGCGGCCTCTCCTCCTGTAACCTCTTGGCGGTGATGGACTGTAATCATAGCTTCTTCCCATAGTGATCTAAGAATACAAGAAAATTCATGGTCATTAGAAGCAATAAAATAGCAATCATATTCCATCCGGGCCAAGCTAGCTGGTTCTCTTCAAACAAGAGAAAGAAGGTGATGCTGAAAAAAAAATATCATAAAGGCACGAGAACATGAAGTATTTTGAGCTCTGCTAAATGGTAATAGAAAATCAAACAAAAAGCAACATTTCAGCATACGAAGAAAAAGGATTTCATAATACTTAATTGACAGTCCAGGAGATACGGGATGGTATCTTTAGCCAAAGGACCATTGCTCTTTTTATGAAAAAAAAAATTCCTTCCCATTCCTAATATAAAATCATTTCAAACAAAATTGCTCAGACAGCCATTTCCCAAGTCGTCTACTATCAATCTACCTAATGTAGAAAACAGAACTAACGCTATACCTAACCTTAAGTTTTTCCAGCAACATTGCTACTCTAATATTACAGAGTCTAGGTATTAGATCAATAGAAGCATAAATCATCACAGAAGCCAAGGATTGATTAAAACAATTCGATGAGCGTGATCATCCTTCCCTCTCCCGTTCCACTCTGCAATTCAACCAGCCCACCTCTCCTTCTCCATCCCACTACCAACCCTCAGGGAAAGGAGACCCTATGCAAAATCTGCCCAAATCCGCCAACGAAACCCTCGAATTGTCTCGCCGATTACAGAACCGGGAGCTGATGCTCACCTCGGCCAACCAGAATCGGATCGAACAGCTCGCGAAAATCAAAATTTCATCAGAGCGCAATCGCCTCTCGAATTCGATCTTACCTTGTTCTTCTAGGGCTTGAGGGGGCGGTGGAGCGCTCGTGGTCTCCAGAAGCTTCCGGATGCGATGCGACGCGACGCGACTAGGCCTGTGAATTTAAGGGGGAGGCGAGATCGCGCGGACCGTTGAATGGCGGTGCCGGATCCTGGCTGGGCGGTGGATGTTGAGTGTCCGGCTGTCGGGCTATGGGAGCCGGATTCGTTTTGGGCTCACGATTCGGCCCAAACTCTAATCCAGGTGTATATTTATTTTATTTTCCTTTTTTAAATGCTTCAGTTAGTTGGCTCCTTTTTCCATGTTAGGTCGATGCCGGGTGCAATCGGATCCAATAGACGCTGACCTGGATTTGTTCGGATTAAATTCGGATAGTTGTCGGATTCGGTATCGATTGCGGATATTCGGATTTGGGAGACCACTATCGGTTGGATCGAAATATTCTGATTATATTCTTGGATAATTCTGAATAACTCTATTCGGATATTTGGATTCAGATATTTACCTCCTATATTCTAACAGCTTTAATTAGGCCCAACCAAATAGTCCAAGCTAGACCCTCTCTCCATGGCTCCACTATCCTACCATCATCCCATCCGCCATCCCGCCGTCCGGTGCCGCCACCAACAGTGCTTCACATGCAAGAGTATGTTTTCACTTGTCTACGTTAATACCTAGGCTCTGCTTGGATGAGTGGTAATTTCTTGGGAGGTTTTGGGATTTAGTTCAAATTTGAACTAAATCCTAAAACATTCCAATGAAATACCCTTAATCCAAGCACCCCCTAGTATTTTTAAAAACATGAGGGAATATCAATATTTGATATTTTTACAATTTTATTGGACTACCTAATAAAAATAACTTGTTAAATTACGATAGTCTTGTTGTTACGGATGCAATCGGTTCGGATTCGGTCGGATATCGCTCTTTATGTATCCTAAATTATATTTTTGTCGAATTAGGAATCAGATTCGGATAGTGTTGGATACGAATACGACACGGATAATATCGATCACAGATTTGAATCGAATACAGATCGGAATCGATACGGTACCAAATAATTTTTATCGGATAACACGTGAAAACATATACCACATAAAGCACACATATAACACTGATTAACCAATCGTGTGAGTTTAACATGCAATAAGATTACGTAGTCTAACAAGTCATTTTATCGAGTAGTCTAATAAAATTGTAAAAGTACATTCAATTTAAACGGTACACATACGAAAAGTTACGAAACTTATAACGATACATAAATAATATCACGATAAGATGAGCATGACTTCACATCTTTATAAAAGAGACAATCAGACAAGTCGATAATATTTGGATTACATCACACAGACATACAAACAGAAGACTCAACAATAACACAATCTTATATAACAGTTTGAAGACCGAAGTGGCTAAGGCAGGCTGGCAACATCTCAAAGGAGACAATGAGTTCATGACCATGGCTACTTGTCCTCGACGAGCACTTAGTTATTATCAGCGCAACCATTATGTCATCCTACAATATAATAGCCTTACTAGGTAAGAATAAGAGTGTATGACATGTTTAACATTAATAAAAAAAATATTGTTTTCCTATTTTATACTACTATGAAGCAAAATATACGTGGAACTTTAGTTATTGCATCTCATAATTTGAATACCAAATTTAGAAACTTACAGCACAACATGCTAGACTGCTATCGTATATGTATATACAAAGTTACAAACTTATATATTATGACATAAGAGCCATTTTACAAGTTCTACTTTAAGCAGGTGAAGGAAGAAGATGCATTATTGCTAACAAAAATGGTGGCCACAGAGAGTTCAACTAAACTGTATCTTTTGACTTTGTGCAAGTGAACAAGCGTACCGATAAACTAACAATCCAATTTCCACTATGAATTTTACAAAACAGCTACTCGTCAAATTTATCAAATCAGCCCGAATAGTTTTGTTTCTTGGCCATAGCTCAAACAAAATTGACCATTACTGAAGACGACTATATTGCTAAACATAGTTATTCTTGTACATCATAACTAAACAAAGTAATATGACAGTGATGAATGGATTACAATGTATGTTTTTCTAATGAGGCAGACTTGTATAGTCGTATGTAACTGAGAGGACAACACAATTACACATGGACTGAAAGAGCAAATGGAACTATGAATCAGCAAATGGAATTCTGAATACTTGAGATCATCACAGTATTGATCAGTAAATGGAATTCTGAATCCTGAATTGTAGTCAAAAATATTCTACAGCATAATAGAAAAAAAGCAAGAAAATTTCGTAAACAAAATGTAAGAAGGAAAATTACTATCAAAACTCAAAAGTAGATGAAAGCAGCAGGTGTGGCCAGATGTGGTGGGAAGGGTCATGCCGTGGCAGGGAAGGTGCATGGCGGGAAGCATGGTGCATATGGATCTTCTCCCTTTTACGATGTACAATTTTTACTATTTTAGTGAAGAGTGTATTATTCACACAAATAAAATTTCTTAGACAAAGATAGCAAATAAAATTCCATGAAAAAACCTCTGAAGTCATGTCTATAGGTGAACCACATGCTTTGGCCTTAGGCCCTGTTTGTTTCAGCTTTGGATTGTAGAAAGCTGCTTTTAAAAGCTGGAAGGTCAACAAACAGGAAGCTTTCAATCTGGATTGTAATAATCTGGAGGCCATATTGTAGCAATCACACAATCCACTTTGGAGGAGCTTTTCTCAGCTTTTTTTTTTGCAAAAGACCACAATACCCATCCAACTTCAGTGAAAATTACCCACCATTCCCCCTCACTGTTCACACAGACTTTTCAACCTATAATTGAGGGTACCACAGACTTTTGCCAAGTAGAAATAGCAATCCAAACACACTATAATCTTGATTGCCAAACAGTCATCAGCTTTTCAACCTCCAGCTTTTAACAATCCAGCTTTTACAATCCAGATTTTAAAAGCTGCTTTCTACAATCCCTAGCTGAAACAAACAGGGCCTTATACTCTATGTCCAACTCATCAATCAGTATTGCAATCTTCTCCTTAGAACCTGAAATTATGTAGTGACAAATGCTATTAGTAAAGGAACAAAATGGAAATTGTATGACATGAAAATATGAAATGGATGACATATTTTTACCTCTTCTAGATGATGTTATCCAGTTCTTGGTACAAATTAGTGCTTCGACCACCTCAAGATCTTAATCGACTATGAAAAGGATCAACAACACGGCCACACGCACTGAATGCCGACTCCGAAGTAGCGGTTGACACTTGAATGGCTAACACATCACGAGCTAGTCGTGAAAGAGTGGGAAAAATACCTTGTTTAGTCCTCCACCACTACAATATATCAAATGGCCCATCTTCAATTTCAATCCATCGAAAATTTGGTTCTTTCATGTATATGTCCAATTCAGATTCCCATTGTGTCTTGTGACGCTCACAGCAGTTTCATATAAAAACTCTTCAATTTCAAAAACAACCAAGTCATCACCAAGTGAGTGAGAAGCCACACTAGATCCCATAGTTGTAGGCTTTACAACTTGATGTGTGCTAGACATGTATAATTGGAACAATTGGTTCACAACAATCATGAATGTATGAAGTTTAAGAACAGCTCTCTCCTCATCATATATCTTTTTCATAAAATACTTGTCGACGATTGGAGAACGGGCTCCCGCCGAGCTTACTTGTTGAATGAGGGATCAACCAAAGCCCCTTTTCTGTCAAAGGTTGTAGCATTGAAGGCGTGGGAGATGGTCCATTAGAAGGAACAGAAATACAAGGATTTTGTCCTGGTTCAGGCCTCTCATGATCGAGATAATAGCCCTACGTCCAGTCGCCTAGTGGCGTTTTTCTGTATTGGAATGATGGATACAAGTACATAGATCTTACAACGGGATCTCCCCCCTCTCTCCGTTGATGGAGAGAGGATTAAATACCCGGTGCACACGTACATACATGGTAACTGTTTCCTAAGATCATGTCCGTTGCCCTCTTTGGACGTGTCCTTAATTCTTACCGCGCTTTGAATTCTTGGTATAACTTCCCTAGATTCTTGGCGAAATAGTCGCCACTTTCCTGTTTTACGGGTTGACCACGTCCTCCGGCAATCTCCGAGCACTCCTTTGGTCTGGCTTCTGTCATCCCGCGTCCTTTCCGAGCATGGTTGCTCGGGCACGTCTTTGAGGCCTATATCGACCATGCTTTGCTTCGATATTACGGGTATACTTGTCCCCGAGCATGAGAATGCTCGGGGCTCGCGCTCGGGTATCGCATCCGAGCTCATGGTTGGGAGTTGTTCGGCCGTCGGGGCAGAATGGTCCTTATAGAAAATAGTCCAATCCCCGACAATACTCTACTAATCTTTTCTTGTACCTTGGATCAAGAAAGCATCCCACATCAAGTGCTATGTTGGACTTCTCCCAATACTTGTCATATTTAGCTTGCATTGCTATTGCTAAGGCATGAATAGTTATATCAGAACTATGACACCACTCTGTAATAGCTAACTTAATCTCACTAAATTTTCACAAAAAATAGATTTGTTGTGGGATATGTAGTACCAGAGAAAAGCAAGGTAGCCTCATAAAATCTCCTCAAACACCAACATAGAGCTATGGCATCATCCCATTCCTCATCTGATGGGGCACACCTCTTGTACTTACTCTCATTCAACTCAAGTAGCCTTTCAAAAGCTTTCCTATAGTAAACAGCTTGCTTTAACATCAAAAAATTGGAGTTCCACCTAGTTGAAACATCCAACTGAAGACCCTCATTGATATCCAAGTCACACTCTGATGTACCATTCTAAAACTATTTTCATTGCAATGGTGAATTCTTAACAATAACAATAGTAGCTCTAATATTTTGCATCACACTCTTGACAAACTCTATGGCTAGAGTAGTTCTAGTGTGGCTACCTTTAACATGCATGAATTTGGCAATTCTTATCTGAATTTGCCAATTGTCATCTATCCAATGCATAGTGACACACATATAACCTTTATTTTGATTTGAGGTCCACATATCCATGGTTGCAGAAAAACTGCATTAAAGAGATTTGAAATGATCATACAACTTCTTTGTTTCCTCATCGAACATTTCTATTATAGCATTTCTTGTAGTTGTGCGACACTTAAATGAAAAACTAGGGCGCAAAAGACTTGATGAAGTCAACAAAGAACTCATGTTCAACCATATTAAAGGGATATTCATGCATAACAAGTGCTAAATGCCACTTCTTAAGGCTAGTTTCAGCATCGAACCTACATGTCTTAACATTGGCAGTATTATCTTCACCCTTTTGTAGTTTGATTAGTTGTTGTCTTGGAGTTATAGAATGCTTGTTTATCAAATGATTAGCATGATGTGCCCCTTGTTGTCTCACATCGGGCTTTGTCAGGACATTTCTTACATCTCGCCCAATATTCCTTTGTAACTACACCATTTGAATCTATTTTCATCACAATATCCTTAGTGTAGTGCTCCCATACCTTGGAGATGGACTTCTTTTGCCTCTTGCTAGGAGGATCATTTTTCTCTGGTGATATCACATTCAGGTTCAGCTTGATTTCCTTCGGCTTCAGATGCATGAGCCTCTCACACTATTAATGCATGATCACTCGGTTCTGATAGACTTGGACCAAGTACGGCAGCTGGTGACGCTCCATTTGCGCTAGGACTGCTAAACTCCATCACAAACCAGCAATTGGGTTGAACACAAAAAGATACAATCATTAGTTAATTGACAGAGACATGGTTAATTGACACCATCACATGCATGCTTTGATTAGTTAATTAACAGAGACATGATCATATACTGGACAGGAGGATGGGAATTAAGAGATCTCGCACCACATATTCCACCAATACAATTATACATGACCCTTGCCAGTTGCCATATGCATAAACACTATCATTTTTTTATATAGTTATGCTTTTTTCAGTAGTGGTGTCAGATGAAATTAATAGGCACAAGAAAGACGTTTTGTGTGTATACAATCTTTAGACAGAACAACATATGCTATTGGCAAACCAAAAGAGAAAATGGAAATTCCTCACATAACAACAACTCTATGATATGGTTATTGAGTACTGTAGACTGTAGTATATGGCATCATGCTAGTACCTTCAGACTTGACTGTAAATTAAACCTGCAACTTAATTTATTCATCAAAAGTTCAAAACTGTTTACATGATCTTGTAACAGAATTTAATGGATATAATCAAACTAAAACTTGTTCAAAAATTGACATACTAGGTGGTTGATGAGCTAATAGATTCAATATGCAATAGTATTCATACAACACTTCATGGAAAGCAAAACTTAACATGAGCAAATACATATGCACCACAGCACCGGTACACAAGAACCTTCATTTCTCTTTTTGGGGTAGATAATCCAAGCATCAGTACACAAGCATCCTGAAAATTGAAATCCTACTAAACTCACAATCCTGAGAGCATCAGCTGCATCACTATATCTATATGAACTAAAGTCACAATCAATTACCAAGTGGCAGGATAACCTCATCACACATTTTCAGGACATCTCCAATGAGGCAATGACAATATCAATTACCAAGGGCATGAACATGACGTACATATGCTACTTGTTGTATGTTGAACTCATATATTGATTAATCATTACTATGTATGTTTGTATGTAGTATCTGTTTTCGCATAATATCTGAAATAATATTCGATACCGTATCGATTCCGCTCTGTATTCATTTTGAATTCGTGATCAATATTATCCGTGTTGTATTTGTATCTGGCATTATCCGTATTCAACTCCGATGAAAAAATATGGTTAGGATACGAAAATAGCTGAACAAATCCGAGCCGATTGCAACCTTAGTCAACATGTCAAAGCATGTCTCAATTAGATCGTGCTTAAAAATTACTTAGCCCGTTTGTAACACATGGACTTTTTTTCTCTATTCCAACGAAAATTGAACTGATTTTTTTTTTTAAAAAAAATCTTGCATTTTAGTGGGGCCTTAATGTGTTCACGTTGATTTTCCTCTCCCTGCATATTTTTTATTTTCCTTCTTTCTTTCCCCTTTTACCTTTCATGTTTGGTGTATTTTCCCTGAAAAGAAATGTCTGGTGTTCTTTCTATCTTCATGAGTTTTTTAGACAAAAGACATTAATTAGTCCAGTTTTATTAGAAAGCTCGGAGGCATTTTAGATTACAGTAAGCAAAGACACAGAGATAAGACTAGGAACACCAGTTCAGACCAGCGTTCACAGTATCAGTGAAAATCATGAGAAAATCATGATTTTTGGCCGTATTGGAGGGGTATGACATCTAAAATCAGCCGACAAACCAGTCAAAGTCAAAAAAAATTATATGACATAAATATCGCAATAATCGATAAAAATCGAGGAAAAAACACTCAAAAATCGGCTTTGATAAACATTCAATTGGCTAGTCAAAATCGAGAGAAAACCGGTCACAATCGAGAGAAAATCGGTTAAAATCGAAAGATTTGTGATTTTTTTTCCAAAATTTTGGATTTCAAAACCATGAGATTTCTAACATTTTTTGTGCAATTTTGAGCGATTTTTTTTCCTGATAATCGAGAATTGAAAATACTAATACTAATACTAATTATCCCTCAATTACATATGGGAGGTTTCAAGGCTCCTCAAGCATCCACCTCACTTTCACCTTCTCTCTCCTCTATTTTCCGAAAAAGTCCTCCGTTTTTTTAAAATTACGTATAGGTCCTTGTGCGATTTTCTGTGAGAGGAAAATAGATTTCCCCGTTTCGCGTTTAGGTCCCTCGTTCGGTATTTTACAGGGAGACCCCCCATTAAATGCGAATAGCGAACGAGCCCTTTTCTAATTTTTCAAAATAGCGAATAGGTCCAAAATTATAACAAATAGGTCCCCTGCGGCTTTACGTTCGGGTCCTTTTTCCGTTTTGCCCGGAAAAAATGTTTTCGTGGTCCGTTTTTCCTCCGGAGCATGGAAAAAATATTTTCGTTGCCCGTTTTCGTTCAAAAAAAATTTTCCTTTCTCCGTTTTGCTCGGAAAAAATGTTTTCGTGATCCGTTTTTTCTCCGGAGCATGGGGAAAATGTTTTCGCTTGCCGCTTCTCTAAAAAAATGTAAATCCGTTTTCATCCGTCGTTTATCCGCTTTTGTTGGAAAAAATAGTTTCGTTGTTCGTTTTCCTCCAGGGCATGGGATAAATGTTTTACGTCGTTTTCCTCGCTTTTGCCCCAAAAAAAACACAAATTCGCTTCCGTTCACGCCGCGGCGTGCGCCGTGGGAAAAATATTTTCGCGTTCGCTTTCTAAAAAAGATTCCTTTCTCCGCTTTGGCGCGGAAAAATGTTTTCGTGATCCGCTTTTTCTCCGAGCATGGCAAAAATGATTCCGTTCGTTTTCTCTAAAAAAAAGCGAGAATTCGTTTTAAATCGTCATTTATCCGTTTTTGTTGGAAAAAATGGTTTTGTTGTTCGTTTTTTCTCCAGAGCATGAGAAAAAATATTTTACGTCGTTTTTCCTCGTTTTTCTACGAAAAAATTGTTCCGTGGTCCGTTTTTTATCCGAAAAAAACACAAATTCATTTCCCGTTAACGCGCGCGGCGTGCGCCGCGCGTACCATCCTAGTAATACTAATACTAATAAGAGAATGGCGAACGTTCGGACGAGCCACGTCATCGCTTTGTGCGTGAGAGGTTTCTGTATTTGCATACGGCTCCCATCCGCTTGCGTTTGCCAGTGCCGTCCATCTTCTCGCTTCGGTTCCCATCCGCTTCGCCGCGTGTCCAACGGCGGCCGGTAACGCGTCATGAAAACGGGGCTCACGGAGCCCTCGAGGCGGCGTGCTGCTCTCCACGTCCATTCCAATCCACCGCGCCTTTCTCCTGCTCGCGTGCCTCGGCAGCGCCCTCTCCTCCTTCTGCACCGCGCCGCACCATCGCCTGCCCCGCGCCGCGCCAACCCTACAGCCCGCCGTTCCTCTGGTTGCTCCGCGCGCCGGTGGAGGCATCCAAATGCGGGCTCAGGAGTTCGTTCCCCGCCCCTCCTCGCGTGCTCCGCCCGCCAGCCCGTAAGCCCAGCCGGCCTCTCTCGCTCCGTCTACCCCCCCCCCCCCTCTCCCTGCATCGATTCGACCGCCACCTCGCCGGTCTGCCGCGCACCCTCGCCTGCTTCCTTGGGTCGCGCCCTCCACCGCGTATCCCGTCACCCGCGTCGCGCGCTCCGCCTATGGTCCCCCTACCGGCCGCTGCATCGCGCCCCCACCAGGATCTGGAGTATGTCGCCATCATCCCTCCTCCTCGCGTCCTTCGGCCGCCGCGCTCTCCGCCCCTTCAATGGCCGATAAAGGGTCGTGAAATTCGGCCTTGAGGAGCGCCGCATCCCCCCGGTCTTCGCCGGCCTCCTCGCGTCCTTCGCCCGACGCTCCACCGAGGTGGTGGCCCTCGAGGCTGCGCGCCAAGTCCCCGGCCGCCGCCGCTCCCCTCGGGTTCTTCCCCACGCTTCCGCCATCCCCACCACTCCGGCCCCGTCCTCCCCAGTCGGTGGCTCCCCGCTGCCGCCGCTCGGTTCATCCACCGCCCCCGACCAACAGGTGAGCATGTTGGAGAATGGTGTCGCGTCACACTTCTCTACTCCATTGTCTCGTTCCCTTTCTCCAACCAGGTAACTCAGCACGCTTGATGTTCCCTAACATTTGTGCCTTGCAATGGTCTTTTGATTGCAATATTGTGATAAAAATAAAAACCCTTCCCTGAAGGCATAGAAAAGAAGGGGAGTACGATTCTAGGGTCAGCTTAGCTGGACAGGGGTTATTGCCTGTCTCAGATATGAACTCAAACTTATCCTGGAAGCAGGTCAGTATAATTTGCTTACAACACCGTATGCACATCTCCGGTATACTGTTCCTAACAAAGATATTTCCCACGCAGGGCCTTACTATTAAGGTCAAAGAGCATGAAGAAGGATTGCTCAATTAAGAAAACATCTTGCTGATTACTCAGTGAAGGTGACTATTTCTGCACAAAGAAAAATTACTTTATTCATGCTGTATTTTCCGTTCCTATCTTGTACCTGACCACAAACTATTCCTGAGTCCTGACAGGAAGCCCAAATACTCAATGATAAATATATGTTGAAAAAACGCATTGCTTATATGCGCATGGTGAGATATTTGTTTTTATCTCAAGTCATTAGTCACTTGTAGTGAGTATACCATATTAACTTAGAAAACAAAATTGTCTTTAGGCATTTGACCAGCAGCAACAGGATTTAGTTCACGCATCATCAAAAGCTTTATCGTACAGGCAAGATATTATTGAGGAAAATATCCGTCTAACATATGCATTGCAGGTAGTTCTCTGTTAATGAAACTTTCATGGCTTATGTTATGGTTCTGACTTCTGAATGTTCAATGGATTTATATCTTTCTTCACATTCTCACAGTTGAAATTATTCCAAAATTGCCATTGTTTTTACCATATCCATTTGAAATTGAATTAGTTTATCTTATTCTATAAGGTTGAAGTTTCTTATGCAGTTTTTCATTCATAGTACTTTAATATCGTTCTTTAAAATATCCAAAATGTGTATGCAAATGCAAATGATCATAACCTATTAACATGTGTAGTATCAGTAGCGCCTTTACTGGAAGTTTATGAATGGTCATTTCTTGTGCTTACTTGGGCTTGTGCCATGGAATTTCAGCTCAAATATCATATGGTAATGCAGCAGAAAACTATATTTTTTCTATAACCTAAGGAAATTTTTTCCCCATAAAATTATTATGCAGCCCTGCTGCACGCATATATTTATAGACATACAATTTTAGATACAACTCCTTGAGAGTCCTTGACTGAGGGATTTTTTCTTTCTACTGCCCATCCAAAGTACTGAAGGTAAACAGAGTTCCAATTGATTTTTGTATTTCTTCTGCTACGTTAGCTTACCTTAGTCATTTATTCTGGATAACCTGTTGATATCAGTTTTTGTTACTGAGTGTTCATTTCTAGATGTAGTAGTATAGAAATTGAAAAGATACTGAAAATCAAGTTGCTTCTGTTTCTGTGCCTAACTGAGTTGAAGGCAGCCAGTATCCAAGTTAAACTTTTGCTTAATGTGTGTTGCTTGCCATGTAGGTTTTGTTTAAGCATTTGCAGGAGCAACTTATTATCACTGAGGTGAGCCAGTAATCTACAGTAATTATGCATTTAATCTCAAAAGAACCACAATGTGTGCATAGTGTACTCAGTAGTGAGCTTGTCATGCTTGCACAGCTTATTGCTGGTATTTTTCTTACAGAACTCTGAAGTTGCATTGTGTGCAAACTTGGATGATGCAGGAGAAATTAAGGGAGTCACGATATCAGATTACTTCATGGAAAACTGAATTATCAGATAATACCAATCTTCCTGTACAGTGACCCACCGCTCATCTTGGAAAAGCATTGGTTACTTCAGTATGGCTCTATACTCCTTTGTCATTACCCTTGCAACACATGCTTCCTCTAACTTCTTTACTTCCCCAGAGCAAAAGCAGCCTTGATATTGTGCCCCAGACATCGTATCCTCACATACAATCTCCAATGTCTTCCCCTGTTTAAGCTAGAGGTGATTGGGGGAGCAAAAACCATCAAGTAACTCCAAGTGAGGTTCCTGCAAGAAATGCCGATCATGATGACACGGGAAAGACCTCTCTTTCAAGCAGGTAGTCCATCTTCTTTAAGAATAGTGTACCTTCCTGACTTGTGGCTCTCTATCAGTGTTGTGTATGATGCTATAATTCCATGCTTAAGTTAGCCATGCAAATGCTGACCGCCTTAGGGACAAGAATCAGTATGTTCTGTAAATTGACTGGTAAGAAGGTGAGGGACAAGGATCAATATGTTCGGTAAATTGACTGGTCAATCGCCCAGTGCTCGAATCGCTGATTGAATGTAAGCCACTGAGCAACGGAGGTTTATGTTACTGATGTGGAATAGGTGCTGCTAGATGTGGTACTACTTGCATTGAATAGGACTAATTAATAGTATGATTGTAGATATTGTGTTAGTAAATTTATTGCGTCATGAATACCTAGATGTTTTGTTATACTGAACTGCCCTTTTCAAAATACAATGTAGAATTGAGGGTGCTGAGATCAATAAAAGTTTGCTTGCCTTAAGGGGATGCATCAGAGCACTTGATAACGATCAGACTCTCATTCCTTTCTAAGGTGACACATTAACCCAACTTTTCTGAGATATAAAAAAATATAGCCTACACGTGTTCGTGTCTCGCCTAACATGCATAGCTTCTATACATATTCATGCTTTGCCTGTCATTCTTTCCTTTGTCCACCGATAGATTAACGTGGCACAATGAGATTTCTTCTTGGATGATAAGAGTTTCTTTTAGCTATCTAATTGCTTTGTTTGTTTTATGTATTTTTACTTACCCAGTTTGTGCTTCGCTATTTCGTTATGCAATACCACAGCTAATACAAGGAGATGTCACCGTTTTCCAATTTAGGTGCTACTACATTTATGTGTGCACTGTACAGTATGACCGATAGGTTACTGCTACGACCGAGGTAAATGACGAGCACTATTATCTGGTACTATTTATCACTGGATCAAAAACAGATGCTCTTTGTTATATCGTTATATGTTTTCTGCTGATAGCTATCATAACGACATGCAATCCGATTTAACGCTAATGGTATCCAATGTGGATCACGTCGAGAGCCGATCGTCCTTCTATTAGTTGGATTGATAGTTAAACTGCATAACGGTCAGCACTCATCCTTTCCCTCATGTTTTTACCATTGAAAGAGGTACTCAAATAGGCAGCACTATCTCTGATTAATTACATTTTGATTTGTTGTTTTCCATCACGATTCGTTGGGACATTCTATCCTCACAACGAACCAGGACTTGGAATGGTGGCTCGTGGCGCTTTGACTTCGTTGACAGCAAAGACTATGCTCAGTGTATTTTTTGTGCCAGTTGTGTCATATATAGTTATGCACAAAGTATTTGTATGGTGTATAGTCTCACACTTAGCACATTTTGTCACGTTCCATATCCAGCTCTACTTACTATGCCCTTTATCCTTTAGACCGCACAGAGTAATAAGCATAATCCTTTTAGTGTCTATTCAGTTTTGTCATTGCATAGTGCCTCACCTTATACTCTTGATGACGATCATTGCCTCTGATCCCTCCTATCTTAGTCTTTGTTTGCCGTCTCATATCTGCAATCCTTTTACTGTCTATTCAGTTTTGTTGTTGCTCTCATTAATGGGTCTTAGCGGCGTGGCATAGCGCGCTGCTCTGTCTAGTGTTTCTTGATTCGAGGGAGAAGAGGCGAGAGAAAGAGTGATGTTGCCTTGGAACTTCTCAAAGGAATCTTAACAAAAGGCTTGAGCTCATGTTTAGAATTATTGTAAATACTAAACATTGGGTAAAGGGGGGAGAGAGAGAGAGAGAGAGAGAGAGGGAGGGAGGGAGGGAGGGAGGGAGGGAGGGAGGTTAAAGCATGAAGTATGGTTAAAGCATGAACTATGTATTTAATGAGGATAGGGAAAGGTAACTTCTCATCTTGCGCCTTGACTCCATGACTAAAGAAAGGGCGTGAAGGTATTTTTCTTACACCCTCTAGTTTGGTAATAGCTGTCGTTTTGGACATAGTGATGGTCAAACTTTTGAAACTTTGACTATCGATATATTTTTAAATATTTAAATTGGATACATGAAAATTATATGTGTAGATTTGTCTCAAGTACTTTCATAATATTACAATTTTATTGGGTTTTATAAATATATTATAATAAAAATTAACGGTCAAAATTGTGTTTTGAAGACCGTCACTACTACAAAACTGCACATAGGAGACACCCTATCAGTGGCGGTTTGTTTGGAACCGCCACTAATAGGATTATTAGTGGCGGTTTTTCAGTTGAAACCGGTGCCAGGATAATCAGTGGCGGTTTTTATTCCAAACCGTCACAGATAATGGACTATCCGTGGCAATTTGTAGTTAGAACCGCCACAGATAATGGACTATACGTGGCGGTTTGTAGTTAGAACCACCACAAATACGTCGAGCACTATCAGTGGCGGTTATACCCACAAACCGCCACTGATAGTCTATTGTCTGTGGCGATTCGGAATAAAAACCGCCACTGATACTTGAGGACTATTTGTGGCGGTTCAAAATAAAAACCGTCACTGATAATGGGCGTATTTGTGGCGGTTTTAGTTGAGAACCGTCGCAGATACTGTTATCTGTGGCGGTTTGAGTTTAGAACCGCCACAAATAATATTCCCTATAAATACTAGTCGCTACAGCACTCTACAGGAGCTCATGGTCATCTTCCTCCCCAAGAAAAAAAAAAGCAAAGTTCCAAGATTTGAGATTTTGTTTGCAAGGAATCTTGAGCTTTTACTTCCTAGGGTTGTTCCAAGGTGAGTAATTTGTTCTCCTCTCTTCATTTGTGGTGATGTAGTTGCAATTTAATGTTTAGATCTAGTTTATTTAGGATTGTCCTCTCTTCAATTGCTCGGCAACGACTAAGTCCTAACCCTAAGTCCCTGCGGCTGCCTCCTCCTGGTGCCCCTCGACGTCGCCATCGCTCCAGCCTCGTCCTCGCTCGTCTCGCCCCTGTCGGCCACCCCCGCGCCTCCCGCCTCCGCCTGCTCTCCTCCGGTGGCCTCAGACGGCCTCCGTCTCCTCCCAGTGCCCCTTGACTCCGCCGCCATTCCAGTGGAGCGCCGTCCTCGCCCGTCCCCGCCTGTCGGCCACTCCCCCGCCCCTCGCCGCCTGCCTTCACCCGCTCGGCCAGCCGAGTATTGGTAGCTAGGGTTCTATGTGATTCTTGATGCCATTACTTATAAGTCGCCTCCTACTCGAACTTGGTTGTCTTTGTCTTGTGTGTTGTGCTATGATGCTTAGATATGCTCACACATTGCTCTGTGAAGATTGGGACAGTGAGATCATATTGTGACAATCTAGCTACCTACTTGACTTAGTTGAATTGTTCTGCCAATTGAACCTTTGCCTAGCTAATTAACTTAGTTGAGATATATTGCTCTGTGAAGATTGGGACAGTGAGATCATATTGTGACAATCTAGCTACCTACTTGACTTAGTTGAATTGTTCTGCCAATTGAACCTTTGCCTAGCTAATTGACTTAGTTGAGATATATTGCTCTGTGAAGATTGGGACAGTGAGATCATATTGTGACAATCTAGCTACCTACTTGACTTAGTTGAATTGTTCTGCCAATTGAACCTTTGCCTAGCTAATTCACTTAGTTGGGATATATTGCTCTGTGAAGATTGGGACAGTGAGATCATATTGTCACAATCTAGCTACCTACTTGACTTAGTTGAATTGTTCTGCCAATTGAACCTTTGCCTAGCTAATTTACTTGGTCAGAAACTTTTAGAATTCCCTGTTTCAGATCATAGACCGAGTTATTCGGTGTCATAACAATAGTTTTATGCTTGTTATTCTATGAACTAATTGCTCCTTTCATGGTCTCCTCTTTATGTCAAACTTTATCAAATCCAATTTGTGATTTATATCTAGTTGTTTCTTTGATTATGGCCGATTGCATGATTATGTTGAGTAGCATTTACATTATAATTCTTGCTGTTGAAATGCTCAATGTAATCATTGCTTCGAATGTCTATAATGCTATATGATCTTTCACATGTTGATGAAATGATAATGCTTTTATATACATCATATGGCTGTCAGTTTGTCATCTTTTTTGGATGGACTCTACGTGCTTTGTTTAGCTACAATCGAATGCTTGATTGGATGGTTTTAGATATTACGGATTTAGGTGTTCTATGAACTATTGCTCCTTTCATGGTCTCCTCTTTATGTCAAACTTTATATATGTTCTGATAGCTTCATAATTAACATAGCATTGAAGTAAATCTTCTTTGGTAAGTTGAGAAACTAGGTCAAATAGATATGCTAGGAGGATTGTCACAATATAATCTATGATCCTTTGTGCCCTACTGGCGAGGATGGCTAACCTTTGGTTAAGTAACCCGTCATTTGAGAGCAAAACAATATCAAATCCAATTTGTCATTGCCATCTAGTTGTTTCTTTAATTATGGCCGATTGCAATGAAATGCTGTCATTATTTAAAATTTTTAACCTTTATCTTCTCCGCACAATAAGACCTCGATTAATAAATTTGCTTTGAAAATGTAGTTCTTATGGAGCCCGAGTCCCAGCCCCAGCCTATAACGGATGAGATTGCCAACCCGAGCCCTAGCCTGAGCCAAAGCCCGAGCAGATACCTTATCATGGATCCAACCACCGAAGATGCCGAGGCCTCCACCGCTGCCGGAGATGCTGATGCTCCTGTTGCAAGACGTCGAGGCCGAGGGAAAACTAAGAAGCCTGAAGGCCGGCATACCATCTCGCTGGTCTCAAATGCTGGAGCCCCTCTTCAACCAGAAAAATAGCTGCAAAATATAGGTCAACATGCGGGTACATCGTAAGGGATAAAGTGGCAATCACCTATTTGGATTGGCACAAAATGCCCCGCGCCATTAAAATGGATCTATGGATAAAGCTAAAAGAATCCTTTGAATTCCCCGAAGATGCCGAAGAACTCATGCGTCGCGATGCGTTGATGACCATGGATGTGGCATGGAGGAACTTCAAGTCGAGGCTGAATACAAACTATGTGAAGAAAAATCGGTCAGCCATCGGAGATTATCCTAAATTAGAGCCATATTGGGATGAATTTGTTGCGATGAAGCAAGATGAAGCAGCAAATAAGTCCAGTGAGGACCACAGAGACATCGCAAGGAAGAACATCCACCCCCACAGACTAGGCATGAGTGGGTATGCGGGTAAAATTCCTCAGTGGCAGAGGGAAGAATTAGATGCAGTCCGATCGACTGGCACAAGTCCCTTGGCTGGACTACCAGACCGAGTTAAGCACTACGTGCTAGCAAGGGCATCTATCATGTCTGGTGGGGGCTTAACATTCAAAAGCAGCAGTGATGAAGCAATCTCGCAAAGAATTCATGAGCTGCATGTCGAGTCCACCCAAGGAACCTTTCACGCAGATAGGGAGAAGGACGAACTAACAACGGCCTTGGAAAACAAAGAGCACCCTGGTCGGACACGAGACGTTGGGGTCAAGGTTCCCTGGAAGATAGGTTTCGCAGAGCATGAGGACTCTTACAGGAGTCGCAAGAGAGCCAAAGAAGAACGTGCGGAACGGGATTTGGAACTGATGAAGGAAAATGTGCTTAGAGAATTACAAGGCACCATAGCACAACAAGTTCAGCAAAAAGTACAAGAAGCCATGAGCCAGTCGCAAGGCCACGATGTTGTTCTCGCTAGCCCTACGAATCGTCGTAGCAGTTTGCACAACTCTCCGATAGCCCCAGGTTATGCAAAGGTCCAGGTGGACATGGTACTTCCACAGTTTGCCGACATCAGGCTGGAAATACCCTCCAACGATGAGGTTACAACTCTAGGGAGTGCCGTCCACACATTCATTTTATATGTATTCCTTAAATTGCATATATGACATTTGGATCTTTTTTCAGGTGCTGTATAACATTCTTCATTGGCCCACCAAGCCAAATTCGAACCTAGTTGTGATAGGTACCTAATCTTTAGTTTTGACATGTGATTTTAATCTATTCTTGTACTTATTTGTTGGCTGTTTTGTTACTGAATACAGGTATAGCAAACACAATGGATCTTCCAGATGAGATCCTGCTTGTTAGCGGTATGTTTCTTGCATCTCTTCAATCTAAAAATATACACTTATGCAAGAACTTAAGTGTATGATCGTGAACTAATGTTTGTCAGCAGTATGATCATGAACTAATGTTTCTTGTCAACGGTATGCTTGTCAGCGGTATGATCATTGTAACATCCACAATTTCGGTCTTTTGCCAAAAAGCTAATTTAAATTAATTAAATTCAAATTTTGGTTTTTTCCTCGGTGTTATAATTAACCTGACATCCTTATCCTTCCGAAATTGGAGTTCCATCTTTCATTGCTCGAAAAGTCGAATTTCCAAATTCCGGTCCATATCCGAAATTCCACCTAAGTCCCAAAATGCTCCAAAAATCTCAAAACCTATTGCATTAGGTTCCAAATATTCTAAAATGATTTTGGGAATTTTTCTAATATTTTTAGAATCTCTCTGGTATTTTATCTCTCGCGGCCTTTCGTCTAGTGCCTTTTATCCGTCTCGGAATGTTCTAAATTCCAAAATTCATCCAAATACCATGAAACCAATTTTATTGGGTTCTAAATATTCCCCAATATTTTTATGAATTTTTTCGAGATTTTTAGATCCTTTTTGCTATTTTATCTCGCGCGCTATTGCTTCTTCACTATTCATTGACCATTGAGGAGCTGCCACGTGTCATGGTACTGTTCACCTATCTTCAACCTCTAGCCAAAGTTCCAGAGAACGATATTCTCTCTCCCTCCACCATTGTAGCTCAACAAAAGGTTTGAATCCCTTCCGATTCTTGCCCCAAAAATTCCGAAAAAATAATATTCGTAATCCTTGTCGCATTTGTAACGTTCTAATATTAATTACTCAATGAAATCCTTCATGAATTGCAATTAAATCCCGCAAAAACGTCTTTCCGTTTCTTCCATGAATACACCCACTCCGGTCCTCCTCTTGCCCTATAAAAAGGGGGCTTTGGTGCCTCTTTTCGTCGCCAACCCGTCCCTCTACTCCTCTTGAGCTCCCTCGTCTTCGTTCGGACGAATTTTGCATTTGTTCATTATCAACCGAAGAGTTTGCGACCTTGATTACTCCCAATCCGGTGAGCTACTCTCGAATCCGACACAACTGTTGGATTCGCAACGTCGAAACCTTTCCGGTAATTACCTTCTCCAACCCCGCCATCCCTTCCATTGAAAAATCAATTTTTTTTTTCTAAACCCTAGTTCATATTGCCGATTCTGGGCTCCATGGTTACTGCAGCTACGACAAAATCACTGTAGCTATAGTGCCATTTCTCCTTTTCTTGATTTTTCATCATTTTCCAACTTCGAACGCTTATATCTTTTGTGTCCGAACTCCGATTCACTCCGTTCAAATTCCTAAATTCATCTAAATTCAAGATCTACGTGCCAGTATAACTTTTGTATTTTTTGGATTTATTTTATTTATTTGGTTGTACCGTTTTGTGCGTAGCCGGCGATCCCGCCGAGTCCGCCGACCTCGCCGCCGAACTTCAAGGTTTCGAGACTCCCGCCGCGACCGAAGGCAAGTCTCCTTGACGCATGTTGATCCCATGATTTATAAATTTTTTACAATATTTTATAAATTGCATCACTATTTATATAAAAGAATGATGTTAACGTTAGGCTATTAGTTATACCTGTTGTTCATACCTCCTTGATATTGTTATCATGATCTTTTGTCACCCTAGTACAGTAATCCACCATAATAAATACTTTTGATAAAATATTATTTGATTAGGGGAATGACTATTTGGAAGACATTCTGGATGGAACATATTAGTATAGAATGTAGATTGGAGCTAGAACCCAACTTGATTGGAGATTACATGAATAATAGTGTTGATGGGGATTAGTCATTATGAAATTGATCTATGAATGGTGATAGTTGAACTATTGAGGAGTTGGATTGTGATGGCAGTTCGCAATAAAATTGGTACGGATTGGGGGAATATTGAAAGATGTATGATATTAGGAATAATAGTCGATAAAATTAAATAAATAATATTGAGAGTCATACTTGTGGATCAAATAGAATAAGTGGTGAATCATATTTCGGTGGATTTTAACAAGCATACTATGTGATTTAGAGATGACAATATGAAGGGTTAAAATAGGTGATATTAAGAACGATACTCGATGATTTAGTCAATGATATTATCAAATGCACTCGATGGGGTAAGTAGATGATATTGATAATCATACTCGGTGGTTTAGTGGATGATTTTGTGAAATATAGTCTCGCGATAACCATTTATGTGGAATTATGAATAGTGTGGATTATGTGTGATTTGTTTAGTCGATCTGGTATCATTGTTTATGAAAACCACTATTGTCGGGGAATTAATGAGATCTTGGTTTTGAGGAATCTTTGGTAAAAAAATGCTTGGGGATGAGATTATGAATTCTTCTTGGTGGATCAAGTAGATTATAAGATTAGTCGATGTATGGATGATGGGTAATCAATAAGGAGACTTATATTTTGAGGAGATTGTTTCATATGCAATAATGTCAGTAGCTTAGAATGATTTTGGAGTCATGATTGCATATGTCAAAGACTTTACTTGTTGGAGTACTAAATTGGGCTGGAATATGTAATGCCATGATAGTACGGAGGATCTTGGTGATTTCATGAATTTTTGGAGGGTACAGATTTAATTATAATAAATTTTTATCAACGTTCAGTAATAAAAAATATAAATAAGTTATTGGTGGAATAGAACAGTTCGGTAGAAATGCTTAGACTCGCAATCGGTCAGTATGCACCTATGAGTGGGAATTTCTTATAACTCTTGAAAACTTGTGTTGAAAGTTATAGGCAAAGGTATTGCCGTTGGTTTACAAATTAAAAATAAAATGAAAAATGGTTTGGATTTGGGCGGAATGGTTGGTCTGGCGGGTGCGGATAGAGCACTGGTCCTGGTTTGTGCACGTACCGCTCCAAGTCAATTAAGGACCGACGCTTATGACTGTCTCCATTCTAAGCATTACCGTACAACCACATGTCTTAACATGGTACGACCTGGCTGAATAATTTGTAGAAACCTAACTTGGACTCACCAGATGGTGGAATGTGAGTGCTGGATAGAGGCAAGACTGTTTTTCTCACACGGCGCAAGAGGGGGCTTCTGTACTGGGTGGATAGAACCCTAACAGCGGTGAAACCTCAACGGGTGAGTCGGGTTAGGCGTATACATTGTAAATGCATTGTCATGATATCTCTGCCGGCACACCTAAGGAAGTGTGCTAATAGCTTGGCATCAAGAGAATATCATGTCTTATGGGTAAAGCTATACACCTCTGCAGAGTTAAAACTATTCGAATAGCCGTGCCTACGGTCAAGGGCAAAACGAAGAATGCTTTCATACTGGTAGACTTTGTTTATTTGTTTTAAAAACTGATGATTTGGGATCCGGGAGTGGTTAGAACTCTCGAGTGTGCTCCTGGCGGCTAGAGCCAGGTAGGTGGATTGAACCTGTTTTGTGAACCATGGCAAATAGAGCCATGTGGATGGATTAAACCCTGATCTTTTTGAGATGTAGCGGATAGAGCCTGTATACTAGTGATTGGTGGCTAGAACCTTCACTAGAGTTATTAATAATTTCAACTGTACAAATAATTGTTAAAATGACTTTGTGAAAATATTACATGTAAAGTTTTTGAAAGTGTTGCTTTGCGCAAAAGAACCATATTAAGCCATCTTTGGATAACCTACATTATGCATTTTTCTCAAACTTGCTGAGTACTTTATGTACTCACATGCTACACTCTAAACATATCTCAGAAGTGATTGAAGTTGTCAAAGGAGATTTCGAGGACTAGGATGCGCTCCCCACTCGATTGCCTGTGGGCATATGGATGGGTCACCACTTGGTGTTATCGTCTTTCGCTGCGGTTGTTCAAGTTGTTCAGCCTGTTAAGGCAGTAATGGTAAACCTCGACCATAAGGTCTTTGCTTTTATTTGGTGTTATTATTATTTGGTTATGTAATCGTGATCTGGTTGTTGATTCATCACTGTTTGACTGCGTGTACTAGCTACTGATGACTAGTACATAAATACACAGGAGATTCCAGATAGCCGAGCCGGGGGCCCACAATCATGAACTAATGTTTCTTCTTTGTCATGCACCAATCAGTTTAACCAAAAAGTTTAAGCTATTGGGAATTAACAAGTATAGTTTAGTCTTGCAAACCCCAACTTATGTTGTTGGCCTTGATCTTCAAATCTTCTTTGAGATCAGTCAAGCTCATACTGACTTTGATGTACATATTTTTTTTTTGGTTTAGGATTTTAACCTCCCATATAGCATTTTGATCTAACAACCAACTCAGGCGGGTTTCTGATGTGTCTCCATTGCTACGGATATTGGTTCCCAGCTTGTATTGATATCATGGGTAGTTGATTGGATAGGGGTTATCCATGTGATTCTTGCGTTTATTGCTCCTGGAGGCTGGAGATGGCATTTTGCTTTACCATTTGTGTTTATAGCTTATAGATTTCGCTCTAGGTACTGTCCAACTTAGACTATTATTCATTGACCAATTGAAACCTGTTCAACAATTAATGTTGTGTCCTAAAGACTGTAGGGTCATTTTGTCTCAAAATAATTGTCAAAAATGATTGATGAGCTGATTGCTGCTAGGAGTTCCTGCATCTACCTACTTAAATTTATCCCGGTACTTTAATTTCCTTTGACTGGTTTCTTCAGACACGATGCATTTGCTCATCAGAATTTCTTGCTACATGATTTTGCTACATTTAAATTCATCTCTTTTGTAAAAGAGGCTACATTTAATCATGCTTATTTCTTAGTGCAGGCAAACTCCCACTATTTTACCATTATAGAGCAGGCAAGTACACTCAAATCATTAGTATTTATGGTTTTTTGCTTCATGTTTTTGATCTTCTGTATGCTAAATATGTCATGCTATGCCTTCATCTGTACCTGAGGTCCTGATGCATAAACAAAGTGCATTCTTTGTTCCTTTGTGTATGTGTATGTTCTTTGTGTATGTGTATGTTGTTCTTTGTGTATGTGTGTGCAATTTTGTGTATGTGTGCTCAGTTACGATACACATCGCTATGTTGTTCTTTCTGTATTTAGTTTCAGAGGGCATGGCTAGCAATTCCTAAGGCTAGCCAGAAATTCGTATTTTTTATACTGTAGACGGGGATTATAAGTGGCGGTTTTATCTACAAACCGTCACAAATAAGGCAATACCAGTGGCGGTTTTATCCACAAACCGCTACTGATAATGGCAATACCAGTGGCGGTTTTACCCATAAACCGCCACTGATAATGTAAATATCAATGTCGGTTTTACCCACAAACCGCCACTGATAACGGAAATACCAGTGACGGTTTAACGCACAAACCGCCACTGATAATAATATTTGTGGCGGTTTTAAAACTGCCACTGATAATCGCCGATTATTAGTGGCGCTTAATCTGTGGCGGTTCAAAAACCGCCACTAATGTGAGTTTAGAACCGCCACTGATGTGCTTGTCTATAGTAGTGCGTGTCGATGTCCAAAACGACAGATATTACCAAACTGGAGGGAGTATACAATATGGTACTTGACATATATATTTGTACATATTTCTTAAGATCTCTATGTCCTTGAGGAGCTCGACGGACCTAGGGGCTGGACCCCCTACAACAAGAATCCTCCGAACTTTTTTGTGAAGAAAAAGTTTCCATAGGAATTCCATCTTTTCTACATTTTGAAGGCTCCATAGGAAAAAAATTTCCTAGGAGCCCAATCCTACAAAAAATCTCTCAAAATTCCTTTTGTTCCAAAGGGGTGGGGGACAAAAGTCCCAAATTCTAGCATATTTTAGAGGATTCTTTCTTCTTGTTTTTCCTTTCAAGTTTAGTACATTTCTTTCCTTCTTTCATTTCAATTCTGGTATATTCCTTTTATTTTTTTATTGTACTCTTATTTTTAATTTCCAGTTTGGTATAATTTCTTTCTTTTCACCTCAAGTTGGGTATGTCCCTCCCTCTTTCTTTTCTTTTTCTGCAAAGTTTGGTATCGCAGCGAGAAGGCTCAAAGCTTATCTTTACACTTGTTATCCACAAAGTTTGGCGAAGAGAACAGTCCAGACACTCGAGACTCGAGGGAGCTGCCGGATGCTACAATGCCATTTGTCACCGGCCAAAGAATGCATGGATCTAGCCCTAAGCATGCAATGGAGTCAAACAAATGGCTCGAGTCCATGTGTGCATCGAGGCATGTGTGACCTAAGTAGAATGAACTAGATAGAACTCCCCGTGTAGCTATAGGCAATTCTTAAATAAAATATACTTTATGTGAATAAAATTTGAATGCTTCAACATTCATGTTCTTAAAAAAACATACTCTAAATACTTTGAAATCCGTGTCTGAAAAGCCCTTAAATATTTCTTAAAAAAGAAAAAACCGTAGAGTGTCGGAGTGCGCGGCGGGAGCCGGCCAGACCAGCCGCACATCACCGATAATATATGAATGTGTTTGATTCATAGGATGTGGTTGAATTGGATGGATGGTCATGTACCATTTGGTTTCATTATTTTAGACGAATGAGATGATTCAACATCTAAAGAGAATATTCCTCAAATTTGTATCACTTGATCCAGGATATGATGATTCCATTCAAGCAACCAAATGTATGGATAGCTTTTTTCTTGAACGATCTCGTATATGTACCACTTGGTACAGGCAACCAAGCGCACGATAAGTGGATATAAACTTGAGAGAGACATAACACGGCATAGAAATCAGAGTTCCTTTGATCCAAAGCATCTAAAAAAGGCTCTGGATGTGATGCAGCCTTCTCTGCCTTTTGTTTTGTCACGATAAATCGATAATAATGTTCTTACATTGCTCGGTGTCGATGGGTGCGACACGATGGGGTTCCACGTACGGAGCAGCTAGCATTTTTGTTTAGATGGACTTCAGAATAATAATACCTGAAAGCTTGGTCGCTGCTGTAGGTAAGATTAGTATGTTAAGACTAGATATTTATTAAATATTTTTTTAATACACAGGAGCGCACCATGGGAAAAGAAAAGGTTCAGCTACAATATTACGCCTTATACAAGCTCAATACAGACTACCGAGAACAGACCAGAGCCTAATTTATGGGAAACTGTATAACTGCCGAGGGCTTTAGTTTCTTTTTAGCCGTGCGTGTTAGAATATGCAGTATGATTTTTTTTTTCCCGTAGCAGTGCAGAGACATTCAGAGCTGCCAGTTGATATAAAATTCTAGAGATGCTAACATCCCATGCTGGTAAATCATTATAGATGCATAGTAGCTTAGGAGAGGAAGAAGGTTGCATCAGCTGAAATCATCATCCGAAACCTGTCATTCTAATACATAATAATGGCAGGTTTAGAATGCATATAGTAGCTTAGGAGAGGAAGCAGGTTGCATCAGCTGAAATGATCATCCGAAACCTCTCATTCTAATACATAATAATAGCAGGTTTAGAATAATGCATATAGTATCTTAGGAGAGGAAGCAGGTTGCATCAGCTGAAATCATCATCCGAAACCTCTCATTCTAATACATAATAATAGCAGGTTTAGAATGGACTGACAGTGCCTCGAGCTCCGACTTGAGGTTGCAATATCTTTCTGCAACGCACTCGGGGATCTGTCGACCTGTGAGACTTATCCCTAAGCTAGCCAGGAAGGAAATTCGCGAGCTCTTCTTGTCGTAAATAATGCGATAATAATAGCAAGCATATGATACCAATCTCAAATAACAATATGATAAAAATTACAGAATTCAAAGATAACATAATCGACATAATAAAAAAAGATAAAGTATATCATAGATTTTATGTCAACTACGCAATGAATCATGTCTTCTAAATAAATTAATGAACAAAAGAGTTGAAATAACCCAAATAAATTAACAGACTAATTGAAACAGTGATAGTGATTAATGGGTCAATTAACAGAGGGATTAAAAGATAACATTAGCCAATCAATCATTGGATTAAATTAAACCAATCATCAAAGAATTAATATTACAAATTAGTTGATACAAACTGAGCATTGGATCAAGGAATATCAATTGCAAACTTCAATTACAATTACATAAATGAATATTACAGTCCGAATACAAAACGAGTACAAGAATGAATTTCAAAGCCTCGATGTCCTTTGAATTCCTTCGTCCAACCTGCAATAGAAGAATTTAATCATGCATTAGACCGAAGTTGAAGAAATTAATTAACAAATTAAAATTGAGTTAGGAATTACCGTCAGCTCGGAAATTTTTGTGTCGCCAATGAGATACCCAGAGATTGTCTAGGGGCCAATTCGGCACCTCTCGCAACATAATAGCATCACTCGGCAATATACAAACCTATTTAAGCCGTAGACATACGTATTTAGAAAATATCGTGTGGTAGAAATCTTTTACCCTCAGTAAATAGCAAAAGCCCACAATGCAGTCAAGATAAACACAAATCACTGTGCTGGGAGGATAGCACACTCCCTTCCAGAAGCCACCGAACCAGCCATAAGACTCCCAGTCCAGAGCAAAGCCAAACCGAAGGACAGAACCGAACTTAAGGAAAGCCACTAGACAACAACCACACGCAAAGCAAGCCAACCAAGCCTAGGGTTCCAGGAAACAAGGAGCCAGAAGTTCCAGCAAGCAAGGGCCAACTCCAGGAGCAATGGAGTAAAGCAATCAAACCCAGAAGTAAGAAGGAGACCAAGACAGCCACATCGATAGCACTGCTCACAGCCAGCACAATCTCCCTATTCTCCCCCCAACATTCCATTTTCATTCCCTTCAGCCAGGTATTTCCCCCATCCATTTTACTAGTAGAATGGCATAGGATAGCAACAACAAAACTGAGCTAGAACTGAAAATGTTGGTCTCAGTAGAAATAATCACGGGGTTGCATCATACATTCCCTTAGCTCACATATATTCTCCCGGCGTATTGCAAGCTAAGGTCGTCGCCACAATGCCATCCAACCCGAGAAATTGCTAGGAACTAAACATCATAGACAAAAAAGGAATTATTCAACTACACTGTATGGTACCAACTCATCATTTACCATGCGAATTATTCCATAATGAAGCCATTGTAAATCATATCACAACTCAATATTCAAGCAACCCACAGAGCATCACACCTTAGTTCTCTATGCAAACACATCTATCTTATTTTGCAAATCATAAATGCATCGATGTGTAATCACAAACCATAAAGAATCAGTGACCAAGAATCAGTAAGCAAAAAGGGAAGCCGAAGGTTAGGGTACCAAACCCTAGCCGGAACCAGGGGAGTCAAGGTCAGCGCCGATGAGGGCGACGCAGTGCTAAGTAGAGGAGCAGAGGGGGAGGGCGAAGTAGGGAGCGAAGGTAGCATAGGCACGCGCGGGCCGCAGGCCGCGCGTGTGTGAGAAGGAAACCGAAGCCAGGAGCACGACGAGAAGAGTGGGGTCGAGCACCTACGAGGAGGCAAGGAACGGCGGCAGGTTTGGCCGGCGCGAGAAGAGGACAGGGGGTGGAGAGGACAGAGATGAAGAAACAGGAGAGGAGAGGAGAAGGTTCACCCGGGGTAGAAAAAGAAAAAGAAGGAAAACGGGAAAGAAGGAATGAAAGAAAAAGAGAATAGAAAATAAAAATAAAAAGAAGATAAAAGAAAAGAGAAATACGAGATAATTTAAAATTTTAGTTGATCAACTAAAATAATAGATATTTGTCTTTGTTAAACTTCCAAAAATAAAGTAAAATAGCTACAATAAGTTAAAAGTACTTGTAAGTTCAAGTTCTATTGGTTTTGGTGATTGGTATTAGATTAATGCTTAATCTTGTTTAATAACAAACCTAATCTTTAAATGAGACTAACATGTTTATTGAGCTTATTGTTATTTGTCTCATATTTGGATGGAAAATGGAAAACCCAAGGTATGTGTGCGCATTCATTCTATTATCCATTACATACTTTGGATTCAAGTTAAAGAATGGATTTCTCCATTGCTTAAACCAAAAATGTGCATTATGTTTCCCAAGACATATATCACATGGATGCACATATTTAGAGGGAGTTCAAGCTTTAACTTGAAGTTTCATTAGTATTGATCTATTCTTCACTTCATATATAAAGGATCAATACATTAAAACATATCAATTTAAATGAAAATTTAAATTGAGTTCATTTGTTGTATTAATCAATAGTGAACACTTCATCATGTGTTGATGGTGTTCCCTGATTAATCAAGGACTAATAGATAGCTCTTAAGTATAATGAAGCATGTGTTACATCATTGTGCTTAAGCTATATTTAATTCATTAAATTGATTTAGGTTGTGCTCAATCGATATATGTAGCATCCATTATGGGTTAATGGAGTGCAAGAGATAATTGAGACAACCATGTGTTTTGGACTAACCATTTTCTATGAGTTGTGATGAAATAGGGTTAGGTCCAAAGGTTGAAAAGATGAGAATGTTCATCAAGAGGTGATGAACAAGATGATGAGATAGCCGGGTGATGATCCAAGTGAAGAGAAGTAGAGTTTGGTGACACTCTTGAACAGAAGATGATCGCGAATCATAAAGACTTCAAGGGAGCTAGGTGATGATCCCGAGGAGAAACAAAATGATCAAAGATCATTAAAACCCAAAAGGAGATCGCTAGGTTGAGGTGGCGCAAATGTATAACTAGATAGGCTAAGAATATTTCTAGCTTTGTGTCTAGTATTTAGCGTCGTACTATTAAGAGGGGTTGAGTATTTAGTTTGAGCTTCATCATGAGTTGGTGATCTCAATCTCGTGTTCACTCGAGTTCAAAACTGTCTTCTCATTTGGATTTTGCATGGAGCTAATCATTTGGTATGTGTTGCGAATGGGTGAAGCTCGTGTTTGGCTTTGTTAGCATATTGCTTTGATTTGCGTGTGTTGCAAATAGGACAAGCATATGTTTTGGTTTTTCACATAAAAGCTTTGATTTGCATGTGTTGCAAATGGGACGAGCTTATGCGATTGGCTTTTGCATGAAGTTCATATTGTGCATATGTTACAATTGTTGAATTTCATGTTTGTTCTTTAAATCAAAATCCTTATTTGAGTTTGATTCACATTGCTTGGAGCTAAGTTTACATGGTTTGCAAAAGGAGAGAGCTAAAGCAAGTTTGTGATTAAGTGGCTTGTATGGAGCTAGAAAATTGCATGTGTGGCAATTAGAGAGCTCATGCATTTGACTTGGTTTGGTTTGATTGCTGGAGCTAGGTTTGCATGAGTTGCAAAACGAGGATGCTCAAGCAAGTTTGAGATTGATTTGGTGTTGCATGAGGCTACGGATTTGCATGTGTTGCAAAAGGGAGAAAGCCCATGACTTGATGTTTTGTTTGTTATTTGTAAATTCATTGTGCAAATAAATAGGAGGTCTATGAGTCCAAGATCCTAGAGCATGTGACTTGTACCGTGGTTTTTGCAAGCTGATTTGGTCATGGTTTGACCATCACATGACTAATAGGATTAATCTCATAGACTCCGGGATTTATTTGCTTAATACGTGTTTGCAAATATATCTTGAGTTGTTTGCGAAGTGTGTTTTCGCAAATTTGTTGGAGTTTGAATGAAATTCTTTGGAGCATGTGAATATAATTTGTAAATGTGTTTTGCAAATTATTTTGATCATGAGCTGATCATCACATGGCTCAAGATTTTATCTTGCTGACTCTTGCTATCTTGTGGTCACGCTTTTAATCAAGTCTATATGAGGATTTCGAGAAAATTAGTTTTAGACTTGAGTGACCACTTTAAAGTTTTTGTGATTTTAGAAAATATCTATGATTACTTAAATCTTGAAAAATGGTGGAAAATGTAGCCCTCTTGATAAGCTTTCAATAGATTCCAAGATCACCTAAATCAGACTTCGGAGTAAAAAGTTATGACCGTTTTTAGTCTGAAAAGTGTGGCACTACCGCCCCTGGAGACCGGTAGTGCCGCCCGAGGCTGGCACTACCGCTATTTTAATGTCGGTGTTATTTTCCAGAGAGGGGTGTTTTTTGGAGTATGTCTTGAGGTCGGCACTACCGCCCGAGGGGGCCGGTAGTGCTGCCCGAGTGGCACTACCGCAATTTTGCCTGCGGTAGTATCGGATTTAAACCGTTGGGGCTGAGGGTGGCACTAACGGCCCAATGAGTGCGGTAGTGCCGGTTTTGCCGATTTTTCTGAGATTTTGTCCCCAATGGCTAGTGCGTTGTAAAAGGACCTCTTAGGGTCTTGTGCTGATTGATGAGCTATTGTTCTTGCCTTGGCTTTGCTCTTGAGTGTTTTTGTGAGGGTGTTGCATGTGTTGCACACATCGATTTGGTTTTTGAGGTCAAGAGTGAGACTAATTGCATGTGTTGCAATTAGAGTGTGATTGACAGGATCCTTGTGCATGTGTTGCACTTAGGTGATCACCGCTTGCGCATGTGTTGCGCTAAGTGAAGTTCAAGAGGAGTGTTTGACTTGTTACTCTTGGAGGTTGCCGCTTCCTAGACGGCGTAGGTGCATCGTGCGCGGGGAGCTCTCAAGGTTTGTGAGAAGCCCCGACAAAGTTTGTGAAGGTTGGAGATTAGCCTACCTGAAGGGGTGAAAATCTACCACGAGTGGATTTGAGGTGGAAGGCTCAAGTGAGTGAGCCGGTCCAAAGTGAGTTGAACTTCCTCAACGTGGATTAGAGGAGACCGGCAAGTCTCCGAACACCACGGTAAAAAGTATCGTGTTCATTGTCTCTTTTACATTCAAGCATTTACCTTATTGCAATATTATCTCTTGCTTGATTGTATTTAGAATTGCTTAGTCTTGCTAGTTTAATTAGTATGCAATTCTAGTTAGAGACATAATTAGCCAGTGCACTTGTGAGCCTAGTTGATTTACGCTTTAATTGTCAAAACTATGGTTTACGTTTCCACAATTTATTTAGGTTTTGACATAGGGTTGATTAGGCGTATCTCGATTAGTCGTAGAGACAAAAATTTTATAATCGCCTATTCACCCCCTCCAGGCGCATCCTTGACACTACAAGTGGTATCAGAGCCACGGTCACTCTCATATTAGGCTTAACTCTATTTCTATTATACTATCAAATTTTTATGCCACTGCTTGGGAGCTTGTTTTAGACCATGTAAGGATTTAACCAAATGACAAACTCTATTTTCCTATCCTTTTACCACAAATCCATCTAGTTGCTGCATATAGATCTCTTCATCTAGCTCTCTGTTTAAGAAAGCAGTCTTTACATCCATTTGATGTATTAGAAGATTATAAGAGCCTGTTAGTGCCAGGAACACTTGGATTTTAGGTAATCTGGCCACATGAGAGTAAGTGTCAAATTAGTCTTCACCCTCTTTTTACGTGAAACCCTTAGCCACCAAACGGGCCTTTTACTTTTTAATTGTACCATCAGGTCTTCGCTTTCTTTTAAAGATCCATTTGCAGCCCACTAGCTTGCATCCAGCTGGAAGATCTTCTATCTCCCAAGTCCCATTGGAGGTTATGGAATCCATCTCACTCTGGACTGCCTCCTTCCAGTTTTCTACATCTAGCGATGCAAATGCCTTTGGAAGACTTCGTGGTTCATCATTCACGACATAGATGGCATAGTCATTGCCCAAGGACTTTTCAGTCCTTTTGCCTCTTATTCCTTCTCAACTCCCATTCTAGAGCTGTGTCTTGCACATTAGAAGGAATAGAGTGTTCATAAGAACCATTAGGCATGCTATCTCCTTTTTCTCTCATAGGAAAGATATTCTCAAAGAATGTAGAGTCAGGGGATTCCATTACAGTATTTACTGCAATGTCTAAAACCTCATACTTGACCACTAGAAATCTATAAGCTGTGCTCTAGTGAGCATACCCAATAAAGACACAGTCCACAATATTTGGACTGGGCTTCCTTTTCTTCGATAGAGGTACATGTACCTTGGCCAAACAACCCCAAGTTCGAAGAAAAATCATGTTAGGTTTTCTCCTTCCATCCTTCATAAGGCGTGACCTTACGATTGCGAGGTGCAACCCTATTTAGGACATAACTAACTGTGAGAATAGCCTCACCCCACCATGAGTTGGCATAACTGAACTTTGTAACAAAGCATTCACTAAGTCACAAATAGTTCGATTCTATCATTCAACCACTCCATTATATTGGGGTGAGTATGGTGGTGTAAACTCATGTATTATACCACTTTCTTCACAATATTGAGAGAATTCCTTAGGAATGTATTCCCCTCCCCGGTCTGGCCTTAACTTCTTTATTGTCTTTTTTAGTTGATTTTCAACTTCAGCCTTATAGATCTTAAAATATTCTAGTGCTTCATCTTTGGTTTTAAGTAAATAGATGTAATAGAACTTAGTTGCATCATCCATGAGAGTGAAGAAGTATCTTTCACCACCTTTCGTTATTATTCCATTCATTTCACAAATGTCAGAATGGATCAATTCAAGTGGTAAGGTGGTTCTACCTTGAACTGTATAAAATAGTTTATGAGGTTGTTTAGTTTTTATACACACCTCACACTTGTGATTTTTCTCATAATTGTATTTAGGAATAAGTTCTATCATGGTCAGTCGCATAATAGCTTCATTATTAACATGACAGAGACTAGAGTGCCATAAATCATTGTTATTATCATAATATGAAGACTGAAAAATGTTTACATCATTATCAAGGGTAGAAATGCGGAACATGCCTCCACAATCATAGCCTTTTGCTGACAATAAAATTAATTTGGTCAACACGACCTTATTAGACTCAAAGACTAATTTTATTCTCCGTCGACACAACATTGACCCGCTTAACAGATTGTGAGTCATGGCGGGTATGAATAGGACGTCCTTGAGAAAAAGTGTCTTGCCTGCAGTCAATTTTAGCCACACCTGTCATATCCCACATACTGATGTTGCGGCACCGTTTCCCATCAAAATGGTTCCACCTGCTGCAACTTGAAAAGACAATAAACATGTCTGATCAGCACATATGTGTCTACTAGCACCCATATTGATCCACTAATCAGATGATGAATCTGCCATAAAGGCCATAGGTACATACCCACTAGGTGGAAGTGCTTGCGCCAGGCGTCATTGATCTCTGCAACAACCACATGCATTTGGGCCTTAGCGGCCTTCCGCTGGTTAGGTGTCGGCCCCTTTCTCTTTCCATTGTGGCATCGATTGGCTTTATGGCCAGGCTCGCCACAAACGAAGCAGACAATCTCATTCTGCTTCTTTTTCATGATCTTAGTCTTAACATTGTTCACAGAAGATGGCTTCTTGAATTTCTTCATATTCCTGCCTGGGTTCTTGTGCACAACAAGATTAGCCTGAGTGGGAGTCTTCATCTCTCCATAGCTATTCTTGGACTTCTCCCCGACATTAATGGTTGCGGCTAGTTCTCCAACTGTCAGCGACTTCTTTAAATGTCAACGGACTGTGACAAAGTCACGCCAGAAAGAAGGCAACTTAGCTAGGATGACATTCACCTAAAAACCCTCTAGAAGAACACACTCGTATTGACCTAAGTCACATACGAGGAGCTGCAGCTCATGGATTTGTTTCATGATGGATCTGCCTTCAACCATTTGGTAATTTAGGTATTTAGCCGTAATAAATGATTCAATTCCATTATCGCTCTTGGCATATTTCTCATTGAGCTCCATCCAAATCTTATGCATGTACCTTTGTGAAGTTCACATACATGTCGAACAGCCTGTCAGATAGGATGGCTAAGATGTGGGGCCAACGTAGAGTTGTTGGCCTTTTCCCAACTTGCCCTCCTTGCCGTTTGGTGAGATAATTCGGCCTCGTCGGTAACATCTTCCCCCAGAGGGGTGTGCATCTCTTCGCTGATGACCTAGAATAATCTGAGTTGAATTAATTGAGCTTCGCCCTAGCCTGCCAACGTTTAAAGCCAATCCCATCAAACATTTCTGGCTTAATCGCGTTTGAGGACACTGAAACTGCTAAATCAACGATTGGATTTTTGGATTGTTGTAAATAATGCGATAATAAGAACAAGTATATAATACTAATCCCAAATAACAGTATGATGAAAATTACATTATTAAAAAATAACAGAATTGACATAATAAAAAAGATAAAGCATATTATAAATTTTATGTAAACTACACAATGAATCATGCCTTCTAACTAGATTAATGAACAAAAGAGTATACCTTCAGCCTCCTCACCACAAGGTGTAGAGCTACTACAGACTAACTGTTACCTCTACTATACCTAGGTCAAATAATCACAATTGAGCTAAATAATTAACTAAGCAAATAAGGTCTTGAACTCTAATCTTCCTAAATCATGCACCATAAAGTATAAAGAATCAATTTCACTGTTCAAACGACCAAAATACAAATTATGATCGGTTCGGCCAACAAAGTAATTACCAATCGAACTAACAGAGCTATGACTAGAGTAGAATGGACTCGGTCCTCTCCTCAGCTCCTTGCCCCTTATCTCATAATGACCTAATGGGCCGGCTGCACAGCCCATATGCCAATTGGGCCAGCCCAAAGCCTAAGCTCCAAACTTAAAAACTCAGCTGATTTCGCAACACTTCTTTGGTCCTCTTTGGCTAGCCCTTCTCTTTTTTTGGTGCAAATATAGAAATTTTATGGTACATTATACTGGTAGTAAGATGTGGCAGTAGAAATTAAATATGGCCATTGAACTGTTAAGGGTATAATAGACTTTTTTTTGTAATTATGGTACTATGAACCCTTTCCCATACAATTCCCTAGTGTCGCACAACATAATTAACTGATCAAACAATGGCCTACCTTACATAGGAGATAGAAAGATATTGACTAGCCACCATCGATGCAGGAGTGCTAGTCGCCGCGCTGGAGGACTGGAAGATGTGGCGATGGTTGGGTGCAGCATCGCTGTCGGTTGAGCCACGATGCGGCGCCGAATAGGGTAGAGCCACCGGGGGTGGAGGTCGTCGTGGTAGCTGGTGCCATTGCCACCGCACAACCCAGGTGGTATACAAACATGGATTGTATGAGACCGTGCTTCCTTCATGTTCATCTTACCCCCTTCACAACAATGTCTGGTAGTTGTCGCGGTCACTGCCGCACAATAATATTTTGTTCTCCTCACTTCCGTCACATTGAAACCATGCCATATCACACCACCGTCCATCACACCCACCACTGTAGTGAGGGGAGGCAAGGAGGGCGGACGACGGCACAAAGGCGACCAGGGCCAGAGCACCCAGCCACACTAATGCTAAGGATGGGGGGACTGCAAGAGAGAGGACGAGAAGGTAGTGGTGTGGGGAGCGGTTGGCGGCGCCATCAAGGGGAGGGAGTGGCAGGGGGGGCGGCGGCGGCGCCAGCAAAGGGGAGGGAGGCGGCGACGTTGAGATCGGATCGAGAGGGAGCGAGCGAGACATTTGGTCGATTACAATTTCACCATCTGCGGGATTCCTACTAGGCTACTACTCACACGATTGGGATCCTCTACCTTTACCTGCATTTTGAGTAGCAAAGGCTAAAAAAATTTAGGAAAAAAAATCAAATTGCTACAGTATTCGAGATTTTGGTAAATTTTATTGATTGAAATTCATAGTTTAAAACTAGATTTTTCGAAAATACTGTAGCAATTTGATTTTTTTTCAAATTTTTTTAGCCTTTGCTACTCAAAATGCAGGTCAAAATGCACCGTGCATTTTGAGTAGCAAAGGCAGAGGATCCGAATCGTCACAAGATTGAGATCCTCTGCCCGTACATTTCGAGTAGCAAAGGCAGAGGATCCAAATCGACTACTCACAAGGCATGCGTTCAAATGCAAATCATACATACACGAGAGAACATACACATCACACCTACACACCACGAAAAAAAAAACCTTTCTGGGTTTTCCTTCCTACCATCACCATTCGATTTTTTTAAAAAAATTAATATATTTTTTAAATAATTTTAGAAAAATAATACCCAAAAAAATTACAAAAATATGCTTCTGTCGCCGTTTCAATTGGCGACATAAGATTTATTGCCAAATAAAATAGCGACAGGCTTGTCATCTTATGTCGACAATTATTTTATCATGAATCATTTGGTCGACAAGACTGATATTCTGTCGCCAATTCATTTGGCGATAAATGGTCTGTCGCTAATTAAAATGACGACAGACGTATATTCTTGTAATTTTTTTCAGGTATTCTTTTTATATAATTATTTAACAAATGTATTATTTTTTTTAAAAAAACTCATCACCATTCCGTGTGTACGCACACGCAAGTCGCTGCTGTCTCTCTCAGACGTTGCACCGCCTCATACCTCTCCAGTACTGTGTCGCCACTGATGGTGTCGTTTAACGCACATCATTATTGTCCTAAGTGCGGAGTCCCCCTAATCCACGTGTGCTTATGCTTATAAAGGCCGGGCATGGCCTTGGCCACACCTGACCTAGATACATCCTGCTTCTCTGTTGCTGGCTCTGCTCGCTCCAGGAAACATAGAGAGGGTTCTCGTCTTCCATACGGGGGCTTCCGTCCAGAAGACGCAAAGCAAAGCCAAGCTCGTTCTTGGGGCCAAGTGGAGACTTCGTTCAAGGAATGGTATGGCAGTCATCAGTAAGCTCCAGTTCCTCCATTGATGGCTTCCTCGATCTGTTGTTGCTGGATTTGTCTAGCTTAATTTTTTCCTTCCTTTCTTCTTCTTTTCTCCTTTGGCTGCTGTGCATACAATTTTGGCTTTTTTTTCCCTCTCTCATTTTTTGAGGGTTTTTTTTTTGGCGTGGTTATTGAGTTGCTTTCTTATTTCCTTTTCTGGCCATGTTTTTCCTTGGTTAGTGCTCTTTCTGAATGACTGAATCTCCTCTGTTTCTCATAAGTTCTAGTTTCTGAATCGCTCGATTAAGTCGTGCTGGTTTCTCTTTTCTTTTTGGACCTCAATTACTTTTAACATAGGAACCAGTAGCTATTCTCAATGTATGTCCACCAATTCAACTCGAATTTTGCTTTGCTATCTTTTCAATCCATAACTTAGATACTTCATGCCATCTATTTTTGTTTTACTCCCCCATTAGTCTATCACACCAAACGATTGCCCAGTTGGGCTAAAGGAAATAACTCTCTATCCACGCAGAAATTGAACTATTTTAAATGAAATTTCTGCGTTACAAACGGGACCTGAGTAGAGGTTCTGATCCATAAAGTACTCCATTAGTTATTATAATTAAGCATTAAATTAGGCGCTTTAGGTTTACCAACCATTTGGATAAACGGATCGTCCGTAGCCAAACAGCGACTGTATAAAATTTGGTCCTGTCAGGTTGACACTTGCTAATGTATAAGCCAAGTTCGTGTCACACGCTGGCAGTGGCACTGTTAGTGCCCGATGAGTTCCTGTCCATGTTGGCCTCCGGCGTTGGTGTGTCGCATCTCAATTATTTTTCTGCTCTCCCGGTGACGTCGCCCTGCAGGACTAGTGTTGTTCGGTGCGAATACGGTTCGATCTGGAAGCGTCTTGAAGGCTTAAAATAATGCAGCAGCCGTATAGTAGGATTGCCTGCATTTCAGATAAGCTCAGGCAGGCAGGTAGGCTCCGTTATGTAAGTCATGAATTTGGCAGGAACTTTCTTGTAGGATTTGCGTTTCCTCGTGTTCCAAAGATTCTCCTATTCAAGCACCACACAAACAGTCGTTGGTATGGACTAACTTGGATACTGATCTCGACATGCCAGTGACACGTCATTTGTGCAAATTTTTTTTTCTATTGTATATTTTTGCTATTTTGTATTTTTTTTTGTATATTTGAGCATTCCACCCCCCCCCCTATTCTGACATCTTCTACCGCTAGTTTCAACTCTAGGAGGTGCCTGAAGAAGTTACCCTTGGACATCTTGATTACCAGAGGATGTTGCACAAAAGATGGCAGGGATGCGTGTTCTTGCTCGTCTTTCTTCTCGGGAATGCATCAGGTATGACCCGTACGTGCACTGTGTAGGCTTTTGCTTCAGTTTCAGCAGTACCCGGTTCCTTTCTCACTTCCCTTTTCTTATCAATATAAGATTCTTTGCTTCACTAGAAAATACATGACCATACATAAAGGTGTGCAGCATTACAAGGGGACTTTTAATCTGCAAAGCTTAGGATATGCTTGTGCCCTCCTTTTCCTTGTCTTATCTTGAGTCAGCAAAAGCATACGCGACATGTGGGGGCATGCATGTCGGAGCTTATCTGTTCTCTCCTCTAGTTTAAGAAACTGAATGATGCGAATGTCATCTTAATCGACGATGTTGAACTAAGACCTCGGTCGAAGCACACGGTGCGTACCGTAACGAAGCCTTCGTTGCCGCCCTGCCAAAGGCGATGGCCTCGAGGAAGGGGACGCGTAGAGGCAGAGTCGCCAGGTAGAGCTAAATCATGCAAGTGCCATGCTGTTGACCCATATTCCATCTATTATGTGGAAAAGAATTGGAGCCCTCTCAAGGCATCCACCTCACTCCATGCCATTTTGCAAGAAAAAAAACCTCTATATTATTTAAATTACGGATAAATCCCTGTAAATTATAAATAGATCCTTTGCGATTTTTTGTGAGTATAAAAAACTTTTTCAGATTACGTTTAAGTCCCTGATTCGTTACTTTACAGCAAAGCCCTCCGCTAAATACGAATCTCGAATGAGCTCTTTTCTAATTTTTCATAATAGCGATTAGGTACGAAGATATAACAAACAAGTCCCCGGCCCCTACGTCCAGGTCCTTTCTCCGTTTTCCCCGAAAAAAATATTTTCATCAATAGAAATATGTGTACGTTTTCTCAACTCGATCTCTAATATTTTTCGAAACATGTATTATTACTCGGTGAACGCATAGAGTGTTAAACTCGATAAAAAGAAGGTTGACATCTCTAATATTTTTCGGAACATGCATTATCACCCTGTTAACACACAGAGTATTAAACTCGACGGAAGGAGGTTAGCCGGGTAATGATAAAGTGTTAACCAAATTCGTCAAAAGAAATATATGTCTAAGTTCTTTCTTCATTTTTTCCGGAAAAAATATTTTTATCAACAGATATATGTGTACGGCTCAATCTCTAGATTTTTTTTTCTCCCAACTCGATCTTTAATCTCTAGACTTTTTTACAAACTCGATTTCTAATATTTTTTGAAATATGTATTATTACTCGGTCAACGCATGGATTGTTAAACTTGACAAAAAGAAGGTTGACATCTCTAATATTTTTCGAAACATGTATTATTACCCGGTTAACGCATAGTGTTAAACTCGACAAAAGAAGGTTGACGGGTAATAATAAAGTGTTAACTAAATTCGTCAAAAGAAATATGTGTGCAACTCTATCTCTCTATTTTTTTGTAACTCGATTTCTGATATTTTCCGGAATAAGAAATATATGTATACAATTGTATCTCTGTAGTTTTTTTGCTACTCGATCTATAATATTTTTCGAAAAATGTATTATTCACCGGTGAACATATAGAGTTTTAAAATCGCTTCGAAAAAAAAAATGTTTAGGTCCTTCTACAGTTTTTTTAGAAAAAAAATAAAGTAAATTTTACACGGTGCGGTGTGCGCCACATATTCTGGCTAATGTTAATTTACGCCCACCCGGGACAAAGCCGTAAGAGCAGGTGAGGTCCTCGCCAAGGATGCCGCCAAGCGTCGGAGGCATCCTTGTGGGACGCGCGCCGGAGCATGTAACGCACAGCTTGCTGAGGCATTGCCTCCGGCGAAGAGCTGAGTAGCCCACTGAGGCTGGGGCCATCGAAGTGGGTGGTGCCCTCACCGAGGATCTCGTCAGACTTCCTTGCTGGAACACATGCTGGACTCAATGGTCCGTTGCGATTCACAGGGACCACGTGTCAATAAGATATGGATCCAGTTCGTTTCGGTTTCTAGATTATGGATTCTGGATTATGAGAGAAGCTGCTTCTGATTATGGGAGAATCGGGCCGAGCCGGCTATAATTTCTAGGTTTCAGACCGAGCCGGCGAGAATCAGCAAAAATCAGTGAGAATCAGGTTTCTTTTGGGCACTTGGGCGGCGGCTCTGCGATGGGATGGCGAAGCAAAGCACGACGACGCGATTCCGTCTTGCGGGCGGCCGACGCAATCAGTAGCTCGGGCCGTGCCAAGCCCGGGAACCAGGCACGACGGGCGGCACAACACGGCACGAACAGGCACGAAATCACGGATTAAAGCCTAAAAGTTGGCAGATATTGTTGATTCAGGGCATCTTAAAGCATCGCATTTATGTTTGACATTTTGTTGATGTGATTAGTCTCTTATGTAATTAAAATAGGTAGTTTAGTAGCAGTAATTTGTTTTATTTCTTTGCTCGTCACAATAGTGAAAATAGGTCGGACCTGGACCGGCACGAAGCGCAAATGGGTTGGGCTTGGGCTCGCCAAAAGTGAGTCGGGCCAGCACGGCCCAGCACGATGGGCACGATGGGTCGTCGTGGTACGGCACGGTTTCGACCCGAAGCACGATGACCCTGGGCCGGACCGGCACGGCACGACGCCCACCTCTAGATAATACTACAAATAATTGAATGCACACCAGCTTTACGACAAATCATTAGCTCACGAGGCAGATTCTAAATATATACTGCTTGTCTTACACAAAAATTAATCCCTGTTTTCACAATGGACAGGCACTTCTCTCGGAGCCAACCCGATCATTTCGTCAGAGAATTCCCCGTCGGACTTTGCTAAGATTGTTCAGTTTCAGTCTAAGCAGACAAAACAAGCGCGCGTATGCGGAGCAGACCACCGGCTGCTGAGATCCCTGGCGAACACTCAAGAAGAAGTCATCCTCACCATCCCAAACGAGCAGCTCCAGCACATTGCCGAGTTCCAGGAGGAAGCCGAATTTTGGGTCGCCACCAACGTCGTGCCGTTCCTCCCGGCGACCAAGATCACGCACATCTTGGTGGGCAACGACGTCGTGACGAGCTCACCCGGGAGCGCGTACTTCCTGGTCCCCGCGATGCTTAATGTCCACTCCGCGCTCGTGGCCGCTCTCCTCGACGACCGCGTCAAGGTGTCGAGCGCGCTGTCCGGGGTGCCGCTTGCTCCGGCGTGGTCCACCGTCACGGGGCACCTGCTACTTTTCTTGAAGGAGACCGGCTCGCCGTTGTTTCTTAAGTCGCACCCGTCGGAGGCCACGGACACCAAGGTCGACGGCGTGTACGGCGCGATGCGGGCGCTGAACTTCTCGGGCATTCCGGTGATCGTGGCGGGATCGGAGGAGCCCGGCGCCGGCGAGGCACTGGTGTACCACAGCTACCTGTATGGCCGCCCCGGTGAGGGCAAGAGGCGGTCGCTGGCGACCGGGACCGGGACGTTCTGCGTCGCGCTGCAGAACGCCGACCCGACGGCGCTGCAGGCGGGGCTCAACTGGGCGTGCGGGCCGGGCCACGCCGACTGCTCTGCGATACAGCCCGGCGGGCCGTGCTACAAGCAGAACAACCTGCCGGCGTTGGCTTCCTACGCCTACAACGACTACTACCACAAGATGGCGAGCACCGGAGCGACGTGCTCGTTCAATGGCACCGCCACCACTACTACTAGTGATCCCAGTAAGCAACCTACCTGCGACAACTTCTTTTTGCATCATATGTCTTGGAGCTTGAGGTAGGGATTGACTTACTCTTCCCCTCCAATAGATAATGCTGAGAAAGAATATGAGAAGGATCAGGCTTTTAGTTTCAGGGATTTTGACAATTGACATATCTAATTCTTGGAGGGGTAAGATTACTCCTATATTTTTGTCACACTCTCTCCGGCCATAAATTCATGTCATAATTGGACATCGACGTGGTTTCCAGAACACAAATTTGACCGCTACTTTTCATTGTAATATATTTATAAAACCCAATAAAATTATAATATTATAAATCTACTTTTTGTGATAAATCTATTCATATGATTTTCGTATATCTAATTTCAATATTTAAAAAAGATGTTGGCAGTCTTAAGTTTTGAATGTTTAGCTGCAATTTTGTCCAAAACAATATATATTTGTGACTAGAGGAAGTATTACTGAATGTGTTATAATTGTCAAATTGTCCAAAATGATCGTATGGCTGAGGGGTCTACCTTTTAGAAGAAAAGCTGGACAACTATGACATGCATGGTACCATGTTACTCGAGAACAACTCGCCACTTCTATGTAGTCCTATTGAATGAATTTCCCACCCTTTTTTCTTCGAAACAAGTACTGAGTGACTTTTTTTTCTTCACGTCAAATGAAAAAGATGATGTTAAATTTTACAAGTTTTACAGCAACAGATCAATCTAAATTCAGGAGCGCATGCTCATACCATGTAAATTTCAGTGATTCACTTAGCCCACTCAGTTCGGGCAAGCGCATGCATATTTCTGCAGTACCATATCTATCAGGAAATGGGGTCTAGTTTTGTAACGCCAAGAGATGGTAGCATTTTGGTGTGTCGTATAGCATCATGTCCGACTACCTGTTTAGCTCTCATCACAATCTGTATCACTCTCCTCATGCACCGCTCTTCCTCCTGCTCAATCCAGTAGCAATGTGGACGAAAACTAGCTACTAACGCTTTCATGTGACGACTCATTTCAGGCTCAGGGTCATGCGTCTTCGCAGGAAGGTAAGAACGATTTCAATTCTTGAAAAAAACAGCATGCTATTCAGATATACACCCGTTCTGACAAACTTCCAAGAACAATCACGGAACTGACAAAAGTGTCAAATTTCTTGGCATGGTTACAGCACCATGGCGGGAGGCTCGAACTCGAGCGTGCCAAGCACCAGTCCGCCGGCGGGGCTCGCGCCTCCGGCAGGTTTCACTCCGCCGGTCGGCTCCAGCCCTCCGACCGACTTCAGCCCCCCGGCGGCCGGCACGGCCCCTCCGACCGGCTTCTCCCCGCCTTCGGGAGGGTTCGGGCCCCCGTCCGGGTTCGGCCCGCCGGGGAGCTTCAACGGGAGCGGGACCTTCGGCGGGAGCCCGAGCAGCACGCTCAACCCCTACGGCAGCGGGTGCCGCCACGTCGTGTCTCGCGCTCGCCTGGGTGCTCTGTCTGCCATTTTTCTCGCCGTTCTTCTTGCGTCGACCGGCCTGATGTAAATTGTTGTCGACGCGAGAATTTGGATTAGCTCTAGCTTGAGATAGCTCATGTGGTCGTCAGTTATTAAATTATACAGAGATTAGTCACATCTTTATGTTCCTGAGGAGTTATTAGTCTTGTAAATGTCAGGTTGCATACGGTGAGATCTTTGTCATTTAGGAATCGTATGTATGGAGAATATATGTGACTCTTGGCAATGTCTAAAGGTGGGCGTCCGGCCGGCCCGGCACAAGCCTATCATGCTTCAGGCCTGAACCGTGCCGGGCCATCACGGCCCGTCGTGCCGTACTGTACCAGCCTGGCTCGTCTTTGGGGAGTCCAGGCCCGGCTCATTTACGCTTCATGTCTATTTCGTACCGTGTCGGTCCAGGCCTAGCCCATTTACACTACTATAACGAGACGAAAAGGACCCGGATACACACGATACTCCTTAGTAGTTAGTACAAAGACTTGTACTATTGTACATTGCAAGAAGTCGCTCTCTCTCACCCATTACTCTCAATTTTTCTCAGCTCTCTCCTCTCTCACTTGTTTTTCTCATTCTCTCTCACTCTCAGCTCTTTTCTCTCGCCCATCTCTCTCGTCTGTTGCTTACTCCCTCTCTCTCTCCCTCTCTCTCTCTCTCTCTCACCCATCTCTCTCCCTCTCTAGTCCGTTGCTCACTCTCTCTATCATCTCTCTCGTCCGTCTCTCTCAGCTCTCTCTCTCTCTCTCTCGTGCGCCCGTTGCTCTCCCTCTCCTTCCCATCTCTCTCATCCACTGCTCCTTCTCTCTCTTGCCCATATCTCCCCCTCTTTCTCTCTCGCCCGTTGCTCCTTCTCTTGCCAATGTGCTAAAGACTGACCGTGAGACTAGCACCGTAAACACAGAAGGTTTGAAAATACAATTTATCGGTTCGACAAACCGTAACTTTAAGTTTGAATTTTCAAAGAATGCATAACGAAGAGGGGCAGTGGCGGCAGGCCACGTGCCACCGGCATGCCGTCGTGCCGTGTCGGCACGGGCCCGGCCCAAAGGGTCGTGTCGTGCCGTGCCGCCCATCGTGCCCGGTTCCCGGGCTTGGCACGGCCCGAGCTACAGTGTCGGACCGGCCCAGCACAGCCCTCTTACGTACCGGGCCGGGCTTGGACCGTGCCGTGCCTGTCATGCTTTGAGCCAATCCAAAGAAGTCCGGCCCAAGTGCCCACCTCTTTCCTGTGTTGGCTCTTTTGGAAAGAAGGAATTTTTTTATCTATGAGCAAAGCTTCTATGCTTTTCCTTGTAGTACAAGTTGCACAAATAGGGGTAAGTAATCACCATCTACCATTCATTCATGCTTTAATAATTGTGCAACTTTTAAAAGGAAGAGCATAGAAGTACTTCTCTTTTTCTATTCTTATAAGAATTGGATTATTTTCTGCGAAATTGTTACGTCCTAAACAGACCAAGGATACTTCCTGCTCGAACTTTCAGTACCTGGTCATGTTTGGTACGACTACTTTTCTTCCATTTTCGTTCTTGCGTGATGAATGTTACATCTTATCGTACACAATCAATCAGCACAAAGACAATCGACCAATGCTCAGACTTGGTCTCCAGCACCTGATGATCTTGATGATCAGCAGCGACGACGGCGGTGTTGAACCTGAGCCATTTCTTAGACTTGCACACCCTCATGGCGCCGTGCCGCCCGACGCCGAGGGCCGTCAGCGCGCCGGCGATGGTGAACACCCTCCAGACGGCGATCGTGCTCACGTAACCCAGGAACGCCGACGGCACGGCGCACATGGCCGCGAGCGCGGGAAGCGGCAGCGGCACGGGGTAGGGCCGCTTGAGCACGCGGGCTGCCTGGCGCGGAGCCAGAGGAAGGCGGCGAACTCGGGCAGCGTGCCGAGGCTGTAGAGGAGGTTGGTGAATGGTGATGGCTGTTGGGTTGTAGCTCTCGATCACGAACATACGCACAATACAGATATTTTTGGTAATTTTCTCTTGTGTTATTCTTATTTTCATGTTTAGATTTTCTCCTTACCTAGTTGGTCCTTGAGATACTTCATGCACGTGTGTGCCACCCTTATCCAGGGCGGGAGCATGCGGTACATGCGTGGTACATGTCGAAGATGCCGCACTCTGACGCCCATGCATTTGTGGTGCCGCCTGCTAGAACTATACATCCGTATGCCTTGCAACACCGCTTTGTTTAGTGACGATAGCCTGTTCCGAGATACATCAATAGTGACCTCCCAAGACAAACACGATATCAAGATTAGAACCTTGCTTTAATACTAAATGTTGGAACAGAATACCAAAAAACATTGAAAAAGTACAAACACAACTAATACTCCTATTGACTATACAAACTGATTACAAGATTATCTCTCTTCAGTTCTCTTACACACGTACAACAAAAAAACGTTGAAGAAGCACAAACACAACTGATACTCTTTATTAGCTCGTTGCTTATTTCTTGCTTGCTCACTTACAAAAACTCATAACTACCTATTTATACCCAAACTACAATTCTAAGAAACGGACTAGGATTATACTTTCTTACCCTAATCGGACTCCTCATCCTAACCGACTTGATCAAAACTTTCAAAATTTGAAACTTCTAAAACTGGAACTCATGTCAATATTATATCTAATAATGGTGGCGCATGTCGTCGAAACCAAGGAAGGAGATGGCTAGCGTAGCGACGGTAGGTGCTGGGACGACAATTGCATGGCGGAGGGAGGTGGTACGTCAGTGGTGGTGGGGATAGGGGTCGAGGAGGGGATGCACGAGGCATGGGGCGGAGTGGAGGACGATGTCGGCAGGGTTCACCAGCATCGAAGGTGACGCTGAAGAGGCGGCGGGTAGTCAGCAAGTATGGTGGTGGCGACAGCAGGTTAGGTGGGTAGTATTTTTGAGAGCTAAGGTGAGGTAGGGATATATATGGTTGAGGGGAACGATACATCCATTGAATATTACTACTCTCTTTAAAGCAGAGGGAGCGCCATCTCACCCTTTTTCGCGAAAACATTCTTGAAATTTTTTGAAATTATGTCCAGATCCTTTCATCGGATATTTTGCAAACAAAATACATCATAGTTCCACAAATTCGCATCTAGCTCCCGGCCAAGTGTTTTTCCAATCGTCTTAACTTTAATTAGAGACAAAGAACATGAATTTTGGTTTAGCCATTTAAAAGTTATGATTATTTTACTGTCTGCTGCACTGAATCTATTTTCATTAGCAACTGTTGCGGAAATATGCTGTTTAGGGTTAATTAGAGGCCGAATCAAAATTTCTAAATACTTAGGGAAAGTTGGAAACTTTTTTTATAGATTCTAAAAATTTCATCATTTGCTTAATTTGGGAATAGTATAACATTAGTTATGATTTGTTGAAGTGTGCTATCCCAAATTGGATCACTGCTGGAAGTTCTGGTTTGGGCAGATTGCTGGTTCGATCTTCCATTCATGTTTTAGGGCTCTTATGTTCAGTTCCAAGGGGTTCATAAGTTGTGAAAGTTGTAGATTATTGTCTTAAGTTTTAGTAGAGTACAAGAACGCGAAATTTGGTTAAGTGGATCAAAAGTTATGACTTGTTGAAGCCGACTGTGTAGAATCTTCTTGCTGCTATATTCAGTCTCGGTTTTATGAAGATTAGGGCTGTTTAGTGGCCAAATTAAATTATTTCAATAACCAGGGAAAGTTAGATAATTTTCTGTAGTTTTCGAAAATATCCTATTTTACTTTTTTTGGAGTTGTATATAATTAGTTATGAATTTTTGAATGTTGCTGCTATTACAAACTCCTAATAGCTTATACACTCTTTAATTTTTCAGGATTATCTTTCCTAATGCTGGGCTGCTGGCTAGGCTGAGGCTCTACAACTACAAAGTCCATTTCAATTGAACTACTACTATTATTTGCATGTTTGATGTACTGTTTCAGCTATGTATGAGTCATGTGTATGAGATTATGTGGTTCCCCCTGATTTCTAGACATGTAATGTTCTATGTATGAGTTAATTTCCTGAATTGGTCCCTTTGAAGTCTGATTCTGGTCTTCTGGACATGTAAAATATTCTAGACATTTATGTTCTATGCATTCTGGACATGTAATGTTAAGAGTCGGTTTGATATTTATGTTCTATCCCTTTGAATTGCCATTTCAATTGACATTCTGGACATGTAATGTTAAGAGTCCATTTCAGTTTGATATTTATGTTCTATCCCGTTGAATTGACATTTCTATGCATTTTGGACATGTAATGTTAAGAGTCCATTTCAATTGACATTTATGTTCTATCCCTTTGAAGTTTGATGTTTTGGACATGTAATGTTCTATGAATTTTGGACGTGTAAATATGTAATGTTCTATGCATGAGTCTGAGTCATGTGTTATGTGTGTGATTATGTGGTCCTTTTGAAGTCCGGTTCAAAACCGAAAACCGAAAAAACCGATCCGAATTTTTTTGGTTAATATAGTTCGGTTTGTAAAATTTATAGATATATTTCGGTTTCTAGTTTTCGAAAACCAAAGTTTCGAAAAACCAAATAATCCAAACCGAATTGACCGAATAAACGGAATGCCCATCTCTAGCATGCATAGTTGTTTTTCATACGAGGATAGTGCGGTCTTTTATCCCAATGTCTTCGTAGCTTTGTGGCCATCTTAATCTACGTGATAAATAAAATACACCATGTCTTTTTAAATGGAGGAGTAATATATCTTTTTGCTGCAACTCGCGTTGCTTTTCCCCGGTTGTCGTTACGCAAACACGACTAGTAGTTGTTATTCGTGCATCACCTGAAGGGTGATTTGTCTACAATGCCACGATCACTAGATGGCACGCCGCGCGAGGGCGAAACGCACGCGGCCACGCGATCGGCGGCGGAGCCCGGCGGTCGCCCACGTCGCACGCACGCGCCCAGCCGAAGGCGCCCAGCGTGCCTGCGCGCCCACGCACGATGCTCCGCTCGCCCCCGCTGCCCCGCGCGCGCCCACCCGTTGGCATGCGAATGGCATTGCTGGCTAGTGAGTGCTTCGCGGGTTGCCGCCAAACCAACCATTGGCATGCGAATGGCATTGCTGGCTAGCAGCAGCCACAATTTTCTAGCCACAGCACGAGTGGTTGCGAATGCGGGTTGTCCACTATCCGTGTCACTTGCACTTTAAAGGACAGGTATAATTAAATTATTTTAGCTGATTTTTAGTTTGTGTATATATATATTAATTTTGATATATATGAAAGAGTGAGAAAAGATGAGAGAGAAGAGAGCTAGCTCTTACTCCCTTCGATCATAAGTAGTAATCGTTTTGGATATCGATACGGTTCCTAAAACTAAAATTTGATCACTAATTTCTATTGTAATATATTTTAAAAAATAAAACAAAATTATAATATTATGAAAGTACGTCTCATGATGAATCTACACATATAATTTTGTTCTTGCCTAAGTTAAGTCACGCGTGGTGTAGCCATAGCGCATCTCGCCCGCGCCGGTTAGGTCTCGCGTTCGACTCCTCGGTCTCGCATGCGCGCATCGCCGCACGACACGTGGCAAGGGTACGAGCAGCGCTTTTTTTGTGTGTTTTTTTACGAAAAAACCCGTAGATTTTTTAAATTACCATCCAAGCCTTTTTTTATGACAAGACCTCTAAAAATTCTAAAATTAATTTTTTTTGCGCAAAGTTCTCCCGAAAATTATGAAATCGGGCCCATTTTTTTAGCAGGAAGGAACATGGAAGTTATGAAATTATAGCTAGGCCCAGTTTTTTTTAAGGGAAGGCTCCTCAAAATTCCATAATTGATTTTTGTACACAAAGGTCGCACGAGAATTATGAAATTACAATCGATCTTAGTTTGTTTGCGCAAAGGCTCCCTTGAAAATTACAGAATTAGAATTGGTCCTGGATTTTTTTTTTTTGAGATGGCAACCTTTTAGGAATAAGACCCCTAAAACTCCAAAATTAGTTTTTTTTCGCAAAGCTCATCTAAAATTATAAAATTACAATCAGGTGTAGGCTTTTTGCGAGAACCCTTCAAAATCGAAAATGTATTTCGAACGGCTAGGTGCAGTGTGCGTCGCGCCAACACAGCTAGGTTTAGGCCCTGTTTGGAACGGCTTCAGCTTCGGCTTCTGTCCTCTGGAAGCCAGAAGCTGTTCCAAACAGCTAGCTTTTTCGCAGCCAAAAGTCAGCAGCCCATTTGTACTAGAAAAAACTGAAAGCCAAAAGCTGGTCTGAGATAGCTTCCTACAGTTTCGATGGGTTGGGGCTATGACTTTACTACTAGCGTTCAAAGAAAATTACCCCTTCCTACCAAGTATAAAATCCTAAACCGCATCACTCTCACCCTCGTTCCCATCCCGCATCCCATATACATAAAGGCTATAGTAAGAAGCCAGACTGACAAACACCAAACCTCTTCAGCCGTGTAGCTTTTCAGTTATTCAGCTCAGCTAAAAACTACTTTTTAAAAAGCTCCAATCATATTAAATAGGGCCTTAATAAAGGTAGTATTAAGGGCCTGTTTGGGAGAGCTCCACTCCAAAAAAATCAGCTCCACTTCATCAACTCCACCGTTGAGTAGCTCCACCATAGAGTTGAAGTAGGGAAGGGAGGTGTTTGGCTTGCAAATTAGATCGAGCTTCAAGAATAAATGGTTTTGGTGTGGATATCCATTTATGCCCTTGAGTGTTGATGTAACCAGTGGCAAAGGTGGGTAATTACCTCATATGTGTAACCAGTGGCAAAGGTGGGTAATTACCTAGCAACTTCACGAGTGGGTATGAAACGGTGTTTCTTGGAGTACCCCTTGAGGAGCTCCACAAAAACCATGGAGCAGCCCCCTAGATTCGCATTTTTCCTGGAGTTAGAGTTCTATGGAGCTGAGGTGTTTGGCTACACGAATTTGGAGTGGAGTTAAAAATTGAGGAGCAGAGCTCTCCCAAACAGGCCCTAAGTATGCACTGCCGCTTTCTGAAGGGTCGTTTGCTGTGAGCTTAAAAATGGAACGCAGCCATTCCATCCTGGCCCATCCTAGCATCCAAACACAAGCTCTCGTACGTCTCGCGGTTGGCTGCTTTTGTGTAGTTTCCCACTTAATTCACTAGCGGCACCGGAAAACTGCGTTCTTGTTTAAAGCCTTCTTGAGGCCAGTATTGGCTGTGCGTTTAATACTAATCGTACTGATCTGCTCATGTCATCACAAACTTGTTATCGGTTCTTAATTAGAGCAAGTGTAATACTCCCTCCAGTTTGATAATAGATGTCGTTTTGGACACAGTGATGGTCAAACTTCTAAAATTTTGACTATCGATATATTTTTAAATATTTAAATTGGATATATGAAAATTATATGTGTAGACTTGTCTCGAGAAGTACTTTCATAATATTATAATTTTATTAGGTTTTATAAATATATTATAATAAAAATTAACGGTCAAAGTTGTATTTTGAAGACCGTGTCGATGTCCAAAACGACATCTATTATCAAACTGGAGGGAATAGTAAAGTTCAATATATACTACTAGTAAGCTAAAAACCAATCTGTACCATAATGTATCTAAAAATTATCTCTAAATGTTATGCAATAATTATTTTCTCTCTTATACATAAATAATCTACTATGCTCCTGTGCAAAGCTAGCTACTAAATAAGAGCTAGCTCTCTTCTCTTTTCTCACTCTTTCACATAGATCAAAACTGATGTATACAAACTAAAAGTCAACTGAGGTGGCCTTATTGTACATGCTTTTAATCCATTTGTTTGCCTCCACATTTATAAATCAGTGCAGCATATCCGTCTGCATAGTTTCTCAAGAGTGAAGTTTTTGTTATATTGATATAGTCGCTAAGACGCAATTTAACTACTAATTCGTATTTTAATATATTAATAAAATCTAACAAATTATAATGCTATGAATGTATTATATATATATATATATATATATATATATATATATATATATATATATATATATATATATATATATATATATATATATATATATATATATATATCATTTTTTTCCGAGAACTAGAAGCTAGGTCCAGTCCAGCTTAGCTGATCTGATCGTGGCTAATGGGGACAGGCTTAATTGTCATTTGCTTACGTTAATTAATGTTGACAGCTACGATTCCTGGGGCATTGGCTCTGATTAGCGAGAGATATAAGCATGACTTCAATATAACTGGTGTAGTACTTTTGTTTTTGTTGCATATTGAAGTATTCATATCAATTAATTACATGTTAAAATGCTCGTGTGGTTGCGGGTTGTCCACTATCCGTGTCACTTGCACTTTAAAGGACAGGTATAATTAAATTATTTTAGCTGATTTTTAGTCTCTCTCATATATATATATATATTAATTTTGATCTATGTGAAAGAGTGAGAAAAGATGAGAGAGAAGAGAGCTAGCTCTTACTCCCTTCGATCATAAATAGTAGTCGTTTTGGACATCGACACGGTTCCTAAAACTAAAATTTGATCACTAATTTCTATTGTAATATATTTTAAAAAATAAAATAAAATTATAATATTATGAAAGTACGTCTCATGATGAATCTACACGTATAATTTTCAATCATCCAATCTATATATTTAAAAAGATATCACTAGCTAAAGTTTCAAGAGTTTGCAACCCGACACCGATATGTGCATATTTGTGTCGGTTCGTGTTGCAACCCGACACTGATATGTGATTATTTGTGTCGGTTCGTGTTTAGAACCGACACTGATAATGTTATTTGTGTCGGTTGAAAAACCGACACTAATAATGCTCGATTATTACTGTCAGCACATCTGTGTCGGTTGAAAAACCGACACTAATGTCGGTTCTGAACTGATATAGATGAGCATGTCATTAGTAGTGTTGACTACACGTATCTCAAACCAACAAGTTTTTGTAAACCAAAGGGAATATTTAATAGCCAGCTTTGCACGAAAACATAAATAGATTTGTTATGTACAAAAGAGTAGATATAGTTATTGCATAATATATAGTTAATTGACTCAACTTTTGTCGGGAACCAAATTTGCAAATCCGGACCCTCTGTGTATTCAGCACTAGTCCAGGATCACGCTAGTGCACACAGTCTCAACATTGGTAAATATCACAATCATACTTAACGAAATAATAAAGCTGTCGGGGATTGGCTATCTGGCAAAAGTCCACGGTACCCCCGTGAAAAGCCAAGCCCATCGACCAAACAATACTGAAAGAAGATGCTCGGGGGCGTGAAACGAGCATCCCTCCTCCTCCCACGAGCATACGGCCCGCACCTTTACTCACGGTCACATCAAGCACCACCCACACGAGCAAGCATGCTCGTAAAGACCATGACCTACCCAGGTATTTGGTCGGTGGGCCCAGCGAGCGCTACGAGGAAGGAAGGAGGCAACTAATCAGCCAAAAGATCAAGGAAAATCTTACCCGAAATTCAAATAAAGCGCGAATCAAGGACGGCGGATCGCGGTTATGAATACGTAGCACGATCCCAGGAGGTAGTTACCTTCTTTGTATCTCTAGTCGTAGTATTTAAACCCCCCTGAAGATCTGTAACAGGGGAGGGATCCCAAGATAGAACACAATACACTGGAGTAGGGCTATTATCTCGGCGGTGAGAGGCCCGAACCAGGAAAAACACCGAGTCCCCCCTTTTTTTTTCTCCCGACCTCGGCATCGCTCGAACGACCTCCTTGGCCCGCACGACGGGGCTCTGTTGATCCCCAATTCAACAAGTAAGCTCGACGGGAGCCCGTTCTCCAATCGTCGACAGCTGGCGCCGTCCGTGGGGATGACAGCTTGATTCCCGTGCAGATCAAGATCCTCGAAGATGCCAAACTCGGGAGACACTCGGGACCTTTGCGTTTTTGACCACGTCGAAGATGACGACATGTACTACGCCGGCGATGGCGTGGCCAATGTGACCGATCCTATCGGTCACATTGAGTCTGGGAGCCCTTCCCCGGACACGGGAATGCGAGGACAAGACCTCCATTCCCCAGACATTACCCTCGGGGACCCCGAGGATGACTGCGATGGGCTCTACGATGGCCTGGACATACCGGACGACCTAGAGCTCGACCGAGAGACTGCATCTCAAGGGGATACAATGATGTCCCCGTCGCTTTCATCCCGCTCTCGTCAAGTCAACATGGCGGGAGCCGTGCCGAGCCGGGGAAGGGTCCTCGAGGCCGCTAAGCGTGACCACTCTGGCGGCGGACTCCACCTAGAAGCGTCTTTAGGAAAGACCCTCGCGAGCATTCGCCGCCAGCGAAGGGAGGCGCGCTTCGAAAGGAGCTCGCGGTACCGAACTCCCGATCGCGCCGGGGCGCGTCGGCTCACCGCCGCCAATTCACGAAGCGGAACGGCTGAGGCCTTGGCGACGGCCGTGCGTGACTGCGCTTGATTTCCCGAGCAAGTGGACCTAGAGGCCGTAGGCAAGGTCGTGGCCGAAGATCTGGAGAGGCTTGCCGCCCGACTAAAAAGTCTCGGATCCTCCCCGTGACCGGGATGCCCGGAGTGTTTCCCGGGACCATCGCAAACGCTCCCCCATGCGCTCGCACAGAGGTGAATCTCGGAGCCATGCTCGGAGATCGCCCCAGACCGCTAACCTGATCCGGGAAAAGCCCCGGAACAATTCCAGAGCAACCTCAGGCGATACCCCTATGATCGCCGGATTCTGGCGCTCTGAGCGGCTCCACGACCAAGCGGTCGTCAGCACGACCGTCGCATGAGGTCTTCTCTCGACTCGGCCCGCGCACGGGGCGTTGGGTGGAAGACCCGCGTGGAGGCCGCTACGACCGAGGGTTTCACCGCGAAACCGAGCCGGTTGCCAGGCCTTCACGAGCTCCTCCGAATGTCGCATGGCCGAACAGATTCAAGGCCGGCCACATCGAAGATTCAACGGGACCCGAACCCGGACGAATTTCTCTCAATATATACTACCGCCATCCTCGCCACGGAGGCGATGAGGTGATGGCGATTATCTGCCGACGGTTGCAGGCGGAGCCGCTTGTACGTGGCTCTTCAATCGAAGGAAGGATCCATACGATCCTGAGGGCGGCTCGGCGCGCTCGAGCAAATTTCGGTCTGTTACATCCGCCCGGGAAAGGAGCACGACCTGGAGCGCTTGATACAGACGGATGGGGAAACCCTGCGACAGTTCGTCCAGAGGTTCATCCAGGTCCGAAACTCGATCCCGAACATATCGGACGAGGCCGTCGTCCAAGCTTTCAAGATCGGGGTACGGGACGTGCGCTTCATGCAGGACCTGGAGATCCACCCGGATCTGACGGCGAACGAGCTCTTCCGAATGGCCGATCGATACGCCAACGCAGATGAAGCCGTCCAATGGAAGAAAATGCTGGATGAAGGGAAGCTGCCACCTCAGCCTGGCCTAGAGACCTCGGCGGCCAAAAGGGCTCGAGTGCATGGACAAGAAGATCAAGAAGAAGAAGAAAAAGCAACCCTCGCCAGCCATGGTTGCCGCGGTGGAACAACAACGACCCGAGCAACCCAGCTTGCGGCCAGGGGTTTAACGCTCGGGAAGAGGACAACCGCCTGAGCCTCGAGAACGAGGCGACCAAGCACCAACGGGCGACCTCTTCATCGTCTGGCTTCACTAGGCGCACGGCACGACTCTACGAAATTGCCGAACGTGGGCCTACCGCTGGAAGCGATTTCTGGCCAGGGTCCCATGCCGACGCTTCAGAGCAGGCGAAAACGGCAAAGGTAAACAGCCCGCCGAGGAAAGTGAGGATGACATGAAATACCAAGAACCACAGAATCACATAGCTGTCATCTTCGGGGCTCCTCGCCTACAAGTCCCGCCGACTTAAAGGACGCCGCAAGGGAAGTGCACCATGTTACCCAGGTAAGCCTCGGTGCAGCTTTGAAATGGTCCGAGATGTCCCTCACCTTCTCCAAGGACGATTGTCCCCTTGGGATGACCAAACCACAAAGGCTTCCGATGGTCGTGAACCCCACCATCAGCAATACCGTTGTCGGTCGGGTCCTCATAGACTCTAGGAGCTCTTTGGACCTTATTTCAGCCAAGGTTTTGGACGAGATGCAGATTCCTCGTTCCAAAATCAAGAGTGTAGCCGTGCCCTTCTTCGATAGTCCGGGCACCTCGGTCAAACCTGCAGGGCAGGTCGTCTGCCTGCGACTTTCGGCGGCCCGAGTAACTTCGTAACGGAGCTAATCACCTTCGAGGTGGTAGACTTCGAGTCGGCCTACAACGCCATCCTCGGCGGGCGGCCTTGGCCAAGTTCATGGCCGCCTCGCATCATGCGTGTCGATTACTGAAGATTCGGACCGAACGGAGTTATAACCATCAAAGGGAACCACAAGTCCGCACTCAATTGCGATGAAAGAGCGTTGGATATGGTCGGTCAGTTACCCACTCGCGGTCCTGACCAAGAGCCGAAGCATTCCCGGCCTAAACTTGCCCTCGGCTGGAGGAGAGACCAAGGCTGTTCCGCTCAACGAAGTCGGAACCGGCCAAGGTCGTTCATTTGGGATCTTCCTTAGGTCCCAAATAGGAACTCGAGCTCATCGCCTTCCTCCGGGCAAGGTCGGATGTGTTCGCCTGGGAACCATCCGACCTGCCTGGGGTCCCAAGGGAGGTGATCGAGCACAAAGCTAGCGATTCACTGACAAAAAACCGAGACAGAAACTTAGACGCTTTTCCCGAAAAACAGGCAATCATCCGGAGGAACTCGACAAACTCCTAAAAGTGGCTTCATCGGAGAAGTCGAGCACTCCGAGTGGCTAGCCAATCCGATTCTAGTCGGGAAAAAGGAAGCAAGTGGCGCGATGCGTCGATCACACGGTTTGAACGCGGCATGCCCAAAAGACAACTATCCGCTGCCTCGCATAGACCAATTGGTGGGCGCGACGGCGAGTCACGCACCATGAGCTTCCTAGATGCCTATTCGGGCTATCATCGATCGACCTATCACGCGGAGAGACGAGGAAAAGACTTCCTTCATCACCCCATTCGGTACCTTCTGCTATACGACCATGTCTTTCGGTCTGAGAAATGCGGGAGCAACCTTTCAGCGCCTCATGCAGAAAACTTTCACAGACCAAGCAGGTCGAAATTTGGAGGTTTATGTCGATGACATAGTTGTCAAAAGCAAAAGTACTTCGGGTCACGTTGCTGACTTGGAAGAAACTTTCTGTAACCTCAATAAGCATCGAATAAAGCTAAATCCAGAAAAATGCGTGTTCGGCGTTAAGGCCGGCAAAGTGCTCGGCTACATGGTCGAGCCGCATGGCGTTGGGGCAAACCCGGAGAAAATCGAAGCCATTGAGAACATGAGGCCGCCCACATGCGTGAAGGAAGTACAAGCTCTGACCGGAAGAATGGCCGCCTTAAGCCGGTTTATCTCCTGGCTGGGGGAGCGAGGGCTACCTTTCTTTAAAGCCCTCCGCAAGCATGACGGCTTCACATGGACGGAGGAAGCTGATCGCTCGTTCAAAGAGCTAAAACAGTACATCTCCAAGCCGCCCGTCCTCGTCACACCCGCAGCGGGGAAGAATTGCTACTATACCTGGCGGCAACCCCGCAAGCGGTAAGCGCGGTGTTAGCAGTAGAGAGAGATGGTACCCAGCGTCCTATCTATTACGTCAGCGAAGTACTTCATGGGCCAAAGGAGCGTTACCCCGAGGTCCAGAAACTACTATACTCGTTGCTGATGGCCTCCAGGAAGTTGCGCCACTACTTTCAAGCACACAAGATCGTGGTGCCAACCAGCTTCCCACTCAGGGAAATCCTGAAAAATCAGGACGCCAGTGGTCGCATAGCCAAGTGGGCAATGGAGCTCGCCGAGTTCGAGCTGGTGTTCTCGGCCCGCACGGCGATAAAATCACAAGTCTTGGCTGATTTCGTGGCAGAATGGACGGCTCCGGCACCACCAGCCAGCGGAACCAATGATTCGAGGGAAAACTCCTGGACCTTGTACTTTGATGGATCCCGAGCATACGAGCACTCGGGGGCTGGCGTCGTCTTGGTCTCCCCGGATGGAGAGCAACTTCAGTACGCCATCCAACTACATTTCGCCGCGACCAACAACGCGGCGGAGTACGAAGGCCTTTTGGCCGGGCTTCGGGCATGTAAATCGTTAGGAGTCCAACGGCTCACTGTGAAGGGCGATTCACAGTTGGTAGCGAACCAGGTCAACAAAGAGTATCAGTGTTCCGATACCTCAATGGCGCTGTACCTAGCCGAAGTGAGGAAGATGGAGAAATACTTCAAGAATTTCGAAGTAATCTACATCCCCAGGAAGGATAATTCCCTGGCCGACCAAATGTCTAAGATCGGTTCCTCTCAAACCACCGCTCCGGCGGGGGTGCTTGTCGAGCACCTACATAAGCCCTCCATTCCCTCTGAAGAGGAGGCACCAGAGACCGGCGGTAGGGTCTCATTCCTCGAGCAAAGTGCAAATTGGATGACGCCATTCATCCAATACCTTGCGCATGGGACATTGCCCGAGGAAGAAGCCGAGCGTTCCCGGCTAACAAGGCGATCTTCTCAGTACAAACTGATCGAAGGCGACCTATACCGGAAAGGCGCATTAGGAATCCTTTCCAGATGCGTCTCTCAGGAGGAAGGCCAGTACCTTCTTCGTGATATCCACGAAGGAATGTGCGGAGCTCACTCGTCTTTCAGAACGCTTGTGAGCAAGGCCTTCCGATTGGGTTACTACTGGCCTACGGCCTTGACGGACGCACGGTCAATCGTAACGACCTGCCGAGCATGCCAGTTCCATGCTCGCAAATCTTGTCAACCAGCATACGCCCTGCAAACCATACCGCTTTCGTGGCCATTCTCGACCTGGGGGCTCGACGTCCTTGGACCCTTTCCCCGGGGTCAGAAAGGCTGCAAGTATTTGCTCGTGGCCATCGACACTTTCACTAAGTGGATAGAGGCCGAGCCCGTCTCGACCATCTCGGCCCAGGCGGCCAAAAGATTCCTCCGCAGCAATGTGGTAACTCGGTTCGGGATACCCAACCGACTTATCACAGACAACGGGACCCAGTTCACCAGCGAACTGTTCCAAAGTTACTGCGAGGAGGTCGGGACCAAGGTCTGTTTCGCTTCTGTGGCACATCCACAGAGTAACGGAGCAGCCGAACGAGCAAATGGGCAGTTAGTTCAGGGCATAAAAAAGAGGGTCTTCCAAAGCCTCAGCCAACACAGGCAGCAGTGGGTGGATGAGCTTCCCGCCGTTCTTTGGTCTGTCCGCACCACGACGAGTCGGGCCACAGGCGAAACGCCTTTCCAACTCGTCTACGGTACGGAGGCTGTTTTGCCTGCCGAAATTGTGCTAAGTTCCCCAAGGGTGCAGCTGGTCGATTCTGTCGACCAGGAGGTTGAACGCCTCCTCGACCTAGACCTCGTCGAGGCGACACGTGAACGGGCGTTGCTACGGTCTGCGATTTACCTACAAGCTCTCCGTAGGCACGCGGCCAAGTCAGTCCGACCAAGGTCCCTGCAAGTTGGTGACATGGTCTTACGAAGACTTCAAGACCTGTCGAAGGCCAATAAGCTGACCCCGAGATGGGAGGGACCCTACACGGTCGTGTCCACAGCACGCCCGGGGGCTGTCCGCCTCGCGATGGAAGACGGTCGGGAGCTCGCCAGCACCTGGAACATTGATCAACTGCGTAAATTCTACGTTTAGACGAGTACTCCTATCTCGCGCCCCTTGCGTTCTTTCCAATAAAACATTCCCCCTCCTCGTGTTTTGTCCTCGCTTTGTCGAACGAGCATCAGCACTGCAGACAAACTTATCCGACAAAGTATGTGCGCACCATTTCCCTTGGCCCCCGGCCGGATGCTCGCCCAATCGTCCACTTTCCACAGTAGCTCTTCACTGTATGCGTGGTCGGGCGCGAGCATCCACTCTAAGCCCGGTTCAGTGACCTCTCGGGTATGGCGGCTCTACGTATTGTTGGTTTAAAGCTCAAATGCGCTCTGTGCTCACACTTCTCTCGACACAACCGACCTATTTAAATCATTCAAAAAAACGTTACGACCAAAGTGACCCTTAAATTTTCCCATGAACAAACTCGTGCTCGCAATTGTGAGGGCACGACCTTTGTCCATGGCAGGGGCTCCGTATGATAGGAACGTTCCGTCCCTTCTTCCAAGGATCCTTTGCTCGTATCTATGCTATATGCTCTTATGCAGGAACTTGTTTTCTTTTTCTGCAGAACCGGGATCATGTAAGCATATGTTGAAGGCGAACTTGAGAAAAACAGGCAAGGACCCAGACACCTGCGAGTTTGCTCATTTAACCCAAAAGGTTGTTTTCTTTTTTACAGGAGTTACACGAGCTAAAAATCGAAGAAGAGCTAAGTCCTACGCTCGGCCTGAAGGGCAGCAAGCTCCTCCTTAAGGGAGTCAACCTCTGCCTCCAGGTCCAAAACTTTCCGCCGAGCAGCACGACCTTCAGCCGCGCTGTCCCGAAGGCGTTGCACCTCCTTGAGCTGGGACTCTTCGCGCTCCTGAGCTCATTTGGAGGTCGGCGCGCAGTCGGGACCTCCTGCATAACTTCCCAGCTCCTCTTCGAGGTCGGCACACTTCTGTTCTGAAGTGTTCTTCGTCGTCTCGCTCTCAAAGAGCTGGTCCCGAAGTCCGGCGATGAGACTCTTCGCCAACTCCAGCTCCTTCAGGTCGGCCTCGCGCACCTCGGAGACCCGACGCTCGAGATCGGCGATCTTGGCGTCTTGCTCGCGATGGTACGCCCAGAACTCCTCTGCTGGAACTGCGAAGGCATCAATGTCCTCCATAGCCTTCGCAGCAAACTTGGAGCAAAAAAGAAGAAAAGGGAAGGAAGGTCAAGAAGAACCCCTTGAAAATTGCTCGCCTCATGTAAAAAGTTAGAAGCGGCGCTTACTGTAAGAGCCCGGCTAACTGTCTTGAAGCATGGCGGCCGGTAGCGCCAATCGGAAACAGGGCTTAACCCACGCAGGTCCATCCTGATCCCGAGCTGGCACGTCAGGATCTTGCCCCTCCTGGGCACCTGGTGCTCCCAGGAGGGCAACGACGCTTCCTCCTTCGACCAACCCCAGGACGCCCTGCGGTTGGTCTTCTGCGTCAACAGGTGGCTCGTGGCCGCCTTCCTCTGCCCGGCCACGCTGGGGCTGGACGCCGATCGCCGCCGCTTCTTGCACTTCCGCGACCGGAAGCAATGGGAGCTCCATGCCCGGAGGCGATTGGTCGAGGACGACCACCTCCGGCCCGTGGTCCGCGGCCGGGGGCAGCTGGTCATCAACGACCACCTCCTCTTTGTGGTCCGCGGACGGAGGCAGCTGGTCGGGCTCGGCGATCGCTTCCGCGGCTGGAAGTGGCCGATCGATCACGACCGCATCTCCCCCTTGGTCCGCAGTTGGAGGTGGCCGGCCGGCAGCGACCGGCTCCTCCTCTTGGCTCGCGGCCAAGGGCGGTGGGTCGAAAGCCACCACCCCTTGACCATCGGAGCCCGTCACTTGGGGCTCGCTTGCGCTTACCCCTTCGCAAGGGACCAAGGCCAAGGCTTCTTGGTCCTCAGCCCCCTGCGGCTCTTGCTCCTCCGTGGCTGGAATAGGTCCCACGTCCGTTGAAGGAAGCTCGGGCCCCGCCGAGGGAAGCTCGGACTCCATTGAGGCCGCAGCTGGCACCGACTCCTCCCCCGTCTCGGTCATCACTTGGTCGACGACGCGGTCGAGCTCGGCGTCAACTGCAGAGTTGATAATCTCCTCAGCCATATGACGGAAGTCCAAAAGCAACATCCGAGCTGTCACGCCCACGCCAAACAGGGAGGGGTTAGCCCGAAGAAAACCGCAAGACAAGAACAGAACAAGAGAATGAAGCAGGAACTTACCTTCCGCCGTGGCGGCGCCATCCTCCTCGGCCTCCTCGCTTCGGGCCACGGGCGACCTGCCCGCGGCGGCCTCGTAGGCCTCGGCCACGACAACGACGCGCTCCTCCGCGGCGTCGCTGGCACGTGCCATCACCAGGTCGACGTCGTCCATGTCGACCTCTTCCAGCGCCGAGGTTGTTTGAGAGGTCGACCTCCTGCTCCTTCTGACCAGAGCATAGGCAGCCTCCTCTTCTTCCTCCTCCTCGGGACCATTGACCACCCGAGTAAGCTGGTCCTGGAGGGCCTTGATCTGCCTCTCCAGCCGCTCCTTGGTCGGGAGGGACCTGGCCTCCTCCTCGGCCTTCCTCGCCTGCTCGGCGAGCTGTTCCAGTCGGCCCATCAGCTCCGGCCTCCTCCGTTTGAAGTCATCATACCAGATTCGAAGTTCGCTTACCTCCTGGCGGTCGGCGTACTCAAGGTGCGGCGTGGGGTCTGGTCGGCTTCGGCGCCGACCGCTTGGCACGGGAGGCGAGGCGGATGCTGGGCCTCGACCCGCCGACCTCTTATGGGAACCCCTGGCCGGTGTGCTCATGGCTGCGCGCAGTTGCTTGACACGAGGTCAAGGGCGACCTTCTCCCCGCAAACGTAAATAGGAGAGATAAGCTCGGGAAACATGCCCTCGAGCAGGCGAGGAAGATGTACTTACGCGTCGCCGCGGTCAAAAATGTTCTTGGGGACCTGGCGATTGGGCGTCGGCTCCTTCTCGCCGGGCGCCAAACATCTCGGCGACCTCTCGTCAACTCCAAATTCCGTCCTCGGAGCTGCGTCACGACCAAGATTAAAACAAAGAAATATATAGCACCGATCACCGTAAAGCAACGATGCTCAAGAAAAAGGTCCAGGAACATACTGCGTTGTCCTCGCGGTGAAGTCATGCCACCGGTCACCTAGAAGAAGAAGGGTGCTCGCGGCGCCTCAGGGGGACACCGGTTGAAGGTAAAGTCCCGGCGATATCGACCAGCTTAGCCCCATCTGGGCAAGCTCACCGATCGCCCCGAGCACCCGCTCTTCCTCAGTTGCACGCGGCGCGCCGTCTCGAGGGCGGAGCGCCCTCCCCAAAGATAGACCAACCGGGACCCTCTCGCCTTCTTCCGTAGAATTGAGGTCGGCCCAACCCGACACCGAGTCCTTCGTGAGCTACGAAGGGGTACTCGTATGGTCGGTTGGGCCGAGGCGAAGATAAACGCATACCGGCGGAGCCATCGGCCGGTGCGGAAGGGGGAATAGAAGTGAAAAAAGAGGCTAGCCGTGGGCACTACACCCACGTAAGCCTCGCAAAGATGGGAGAAGATTGCGAGAGAAAGGATAGAGTTGGGGTGGAGATGAGAGATCTCGCACCCGCAGAAGGCAAGCACGGAGGCGAGGACGTCGCTCTCGGCAGGCGACGGCCCGCTGATTGGCGGTGTACAACTTCGCGAGAGACGATCTCCGTCTCAGCGGTGCCAGCGCCAGATCGCCCCGTGCACTCGACCCGAGCCTGGGTCGATGTACCCCTCGTCCGTGAGCACCTGGAGCCTCCTTCGGGTCATCTGGTTAACCTTGAAACGCGCCATGACCAAAGAAGGAAGGGGAGCGAAAAGGGTTCTTGGGCGCTAGGGCTCTTGGAAGATTTTTTGGCCGAAGACGAGCAAAGAGACACAGTGTGACTCCGACCTCTCCCGGTAGAAAGGGTTAAAGAGACAGCGAAGGGACAGGTTAAAAGCGTAGCGACACCTGGCCGAAGAAAGCGCGCTTTCCGAGAAACTGCCGTACCGTTGCAGGGAGGCTTCTCAGAGAAGGAACCGCAGAACAACCAAACGACGCGCCCACGCGGAGCAAGCACGCGGCGGGTAAAGAAGTTCGTCTCCCGACGTAAAACGGTCGTGAGCCACGACCAAAAGAAATTCAATCCCTCCTCAAGTCTTCTTAGGCTCAAGGGGAAGCCCGAGGGTTCCCCGCTTGAACCTCGGGGGCTAGCTGTCGGGGATTGGCTATCTGGCAAAAGTCCACGGTACCCCCATGAAAAGCCAAGCCCATCGACCAAACAATACTGAAAGAAGATGCTCGGGGGCGTGAAACGAGCATCCCTCCTCCTCCCACGAGCATACGGTCCGCACCTTTACTCACGGTCACATCAAGCACCACCCGCACGAGCAAGCATGCTCGTAAAGACCATGACCTACCCAGGTATTTGGTCGGTGGGCCCAGTGAGCGCTACGAGGAAGGAAGGAGGCAACTAATCAGCCAAAAGATCAAGGGAAATCTTACCCGAAATTCAAATAAAGCGCGAATCAAGGACGGCGGATCGCGGTTATGAATACGTAGCGCGATCCCAGGAGGTAGTTACCTTCTTTGTATCTCTAGTCGTAGTATTTAAACCCCCCTGAAGATCTGTAACAGGGGAGGGATCCCAAGATAGAACACAATACACTGGAGTAGGGCTATTATCTCGGCGGTGAGAGGCCCGAACCAGGAAAAACACCGAGTCCCCCCCTTTTTTTTTCTCCCGACCTCGGCATCGCTCGAACGACCTCCTTGGCCCGCACGACGGGGCTCTGTTGGTCCCTCATTCAACAAGTAAGCTCGACGGGAGCCCGTTCTCCAATCGTCGACAAAAGTACTTTAATTAGTTAACCAAACTGGTTGCTCGACCTTAAGGTCAAGTTACAAAAGTACGCCTCGCAGGGCGAAAACTTATTAAAAGAGATAACAGCAGCGGAAAAATAAGATAACTTCGCGACATCATCTAGTATACCACAGGCAACTGACTGGGCTCGCTTCCTAGCTAGACGGCTCCTCCTAAAACTCCTCCTCCAAAGCTGGCATCGCTTCTTCTTCAACTGATGTTGTTTTGCGGCAAGGGTGAGTACTTGGTACTCAGCAAGTCATGCACAGAATGCAAACTAATATTCTACATGCATGGCTTAGTACAAGAAATGTTTCATGGTTCATTTGCAGCAAACAGCAATTTAACAAGTAACATAAGTAGATTCGAAAGCGGTAGAAACAATATATTAACAATAACTTTTCCAGGAGTTAAATGAACACTTTCCCTTTCCTAATCCACATTTCCATCAACGTCATCATTAAACCCAAGCAAACTTTCCAAATCCAAGTTGTTTTCATGAAAGTCTAACCCTTGACTGTAATCCCCGAACAATGTTCAATGCCGCGGACACGGCTATTCGAATAGATTTTACACTCTGCAGAGGTTATGCACTTTACCCACAAGATACAGTCAAACACCATAAAGGCGAGTGATCGTAACAAAGCCTTTCGGAAACTGCTAACCACACAAGTGAACCTTTCCGGTTTTTGTCATACACCATCCCTTCCCTTAACAGAGGCGAAGTATGGGACCGACATACCGTTGGACAGGTACCATGCCATAGCATTGGTACGCTCCCCTTTCAAGCTACACAAAAGGTGTAGTTGACACCCGAGGTATCACATGCAAGTTATTAGTAACTTACTCAACTAGGACCGTCCCACTCCGGTCATGTGGTTGCACGATTGACTCAGTTCAAAGGCTTGCAAGGTTAAGTCCTCAGGTTGACCAGGGCAAGACTACCTGAAGAACAAAATTATCCTTCCCGATGCCACACCTGGCCCACCCGATCATTCTTGCCACATACCCCGGTCCAAATCTATTTATCAAACCCCAGTTGATTACCATGCACCACGTGCCATCAACATCATTGTTAAGAACACATGACACTTTTCCAAAACTGGTTCTATATCTTATTAAGCCAATATTAACATGTAATTGTCCAAAACATTTCACGTGGCAAGGCTAAGCATACTACATCGGTCTAACTACCCATGTTGGCAATTTAATAATGTCCAACTAATAATCTACAACTAGGGTGACAAGGGGTCATGGCACATAATTAATAATCAAGGTGTCATAGTGCAAAGGTGGCATTTAACTAGTTTCCCAAAATTAGTTAAAGCATTTTCTAATTAAACTAGCATGCAATAATTTAAATCAAAATAATTTCAAAATGGGATCAACATGGTCAAAGCACAACTTGCCTTCAAAAAGTACGTGCTCTTGGTCCTAGGCTGGCTCCTGGGTCAACACTTCACCTTCGAAGCCTTCGGGCACTTCAACGTCTACTCGTAACGCGTGCAAATAGCAATAATAAATAAAACAGTACACAAAATTGTTCAAAAGTTAAAATAAAGTTCATAAACAGAGAGAGCACATTTTTATAATTTTTTAGAAACTGGAATCGTCCAAATCGGAGTTAAAATGCAAAAGTTATAATTGTTTAAAGTTTAAAGAATTCATTAAATAAGTATAAACAGAGGAAAATTCATATTCAAAAATTAACTAAAATTCATATTTAGGTAGATCTCAATTTTATAAAAATTTAGAAATTTGAACCACTCAAATCGGAGTTAAAACGCAAAAGTTATAAGCATTTGAAGTTTGAAAGTTGAAATAAATCAATAAACCGAATTAATTCATTTTCTTTTTCGGAAAATAATTATTGCGTCATAGGTGACACATGTCAGCACCTCATTGGTCCACGCTGGCCTGCTGACGTCAGCACCGACCGAACCCCCCCGATGACATCAGCATGACATCATCATGCCACGTGGCGCCCTTTGGAGCAGCCACGTCAGCGCGGTCCATGCGCCCGGTCCACGGGTGCTGCTCGGTCCACGGTGGATTTGGTCCACCGAATCGGGCAGGCAATGACATGTGGGACCACTCGGATGACGTCAGCGGTGACGTCATCGCGCTCGGCCGAACGGGCTGACACGCGGGCCCCACCATGACGTCAGCGGTGATGTCATGGTGCGGTTTGGCCCGGTCGCTGACACGCTGGCCCGGCGTGTCAGTGACACGCACCGCACGGTGCGGCTGGGACACACGTGGCTCAATCCCGGCCATTGGTTTGAAAATCAACGGCGTGGATTGGATCTGGATCTCACGCGTTGTGAGCAGCGCGGTGAATCTGAACCGCACGATCTAGATCTAACGGCTGAGATCTAACCCTAGCACGGTGCGATTCACAGCTACGTGGCTCAATCGTGAGCGTTGGATCTAAATCCAACGACTGAAAATAGATCTAATCACCGCAATGTGGAATTCGCACGGTGACGTGGACGAACGTGGGCCGTTGGATCTTGATCCAATGGTCCAGATCTAATCTGGTTTCTTCGGGTTCCTGGGAAATGTGGACTCACTGTAGCGGTTCGATCTGGATCGAACGGTTGTCTGAGCTGGAGGGCGACGATGGCGACGCGGCGGGGCTGGCTCACCGAGGCTGGGGAAGACGACCAACGTGACGGTGCTCTGGGGCTGTTCCAGCGAAGTGCGTGCACCCTACAGGTGCGCCTTGACGCAGGGGTTCCGGATCCGGGCTTGAACGCAGCGGAGGACGACGAACGGCGCCGGAAATGAAGGAAAACCGCGGCGGCCACTCCACGAACTACGGCGAGCGATTGCGGCTACGCGGCGGCGGCTAGGGCTCGGAAACTTGGGCAAAAGATGCGCAAGGGCAGGGCGACCCTCGGGCGACGACTCACGCATTAAATACCCTCGGTGTGCGCACACAAATCGGAAACCTAGGCCCACACGGCGGCGCAGTACGTCCCCGAGTCGGAGACGATGGTGGCGCGGCGTGGCGCAACGTAGACCGTTGGATCTCGATCCAACGGTCACGCGGTTAGGGTTAGGTTCGACTCGGGTCTGGTTCGACCGTGGTTCGGGTCGGGCTCGAGTCTAACTCGGACTCGGTCGGAGGAACAAACCGCTTCGATTTTCCAACGATTAAATATTCCAATTAATTCCTAGAAATTCATTTAATTCATGAAAAATAACAAAATACTCAGAAAAATCCCAGAAAAATTCTAGAAAATATTTTAGGGCATTTGGTGCTCAAATAAAATATTACCAACAAAAATTTATTTGAAACTTTTAATTCTTTACTTATTTCAAAAGGGGATAAATTCAAATAAATCCAAATAAATCCCAGAAAATTCCAAAAATTCTCAAAAATGCCAAATCTCATTTGTATTCTTGAAAAGCAAAAATTTGGGTGTTACAACTTCCCATCACACCTAAGGTTAAGAATATATATTGCGCCACCATCAGATCTAAATTTGCATGTACCACGTGTTTCATCTCCCATGCATGTGTAACTCCATGAGTTAACGGGGAGTGTTAATATATTAGTCACCTAAATATCAGTTGATTTTCTGTCATTTTTTTTTCTAATCGTTGGATTCAAGTTTATGGCACAGGTTGTTCCTCTCCCTACTATACAAGGCATCCCCTTCCCAACCCTAATTTGTCGCCCGCCACCCTACCCATACCTCCTGCCACCAGCTCCGGCCATGGCCTCCACACGACTATAAAAAAGCCTTCATCACTGACAGTTTTAGAAAACCGTCTGTGATAACACATCATCACTGGCCCTTCTAGTTATAAACCATTATCGTCACTGACGGTTCTAACAAAAAATCGTCAGTGATTAGTAGAACTATTTTATGATGAGAACACCTATCACTGCCCTTGCTAGTAAAAAATCATTAGTGATGACTATGGTAGTTACCACTAACAGTTTTTTGCTAGAATGATCTGTGAGGAGGTGTTATCATAGGCGGTTTTTGTCTAGAACCGCTTGTGATGAGCATTTTCTAGAAATAAATACAAAGAGCCCTGAGGCCCCCGACCCACTTAGTGTTTTTAGGGTTTCCCGAGCTATTTTTGATATGGGTGCGATTGTGAGGTGATATGGTGCAAGGAGTCTGTGGATTTGGAAGAGTGATTATAGATCCTTTTTGTTCATGGTTATCTAAGGTTAATAATTGGTTTTAATTGTATTATATTAAAGATCTAGCTTGGTAAAGGGAGAATTGAAGATGGTTTATATCTAACTTAGTGTCGATCCATTTGTTCTTTGTGTTCTAAAGTAGTAATTGTTTCTAATGGCATTATACTAAAGATGTAGCTAGCTAGCCAAGTAAAGAGAGAATTGAAGATCCATTTGTTCTTTTTTATCTAAGAAGCTAGGTAGCTTGATAAAGAGTGAGAATTTGAAGATATTTGTTTTAGATGTATCTTGTAGATCCATTTGTTGTTTGTGATCTAAGGTAGCTAGTTTGCTAAATAGAAAATTGAATATATATATATACTTGGTTTAGATGTAGATAGCTTGGTACAGAGCGAAGATTATTTAGATCTAGCATGGTTTATGATTTATGGTAAGGTTTAGCTAGTTAATTTGTGCTCCAATTTAAGAATGTGCGCATGCACATTCTCTCATAGTGTACTTTATTATTTAACACTTATTGTTATATACATAGCGTACATAGATGAATCGAAGCTAGATGTACACTGTGAACCGTGCGAGTGCCAAGTACATTAATGGCGTCTATGCTTTTAGAAGAGCTGCAGAGAAGGATATACTTAATAAGGGGGTCTATGCTTTTAGAAGAGCTGTTAGGTCTATTAGCGAACATGCTTTTAGAGGGAAATGAGTTCCCGACAACCACCTACATAGCCAAGAAGTTTCTTTGTGCCATGGGAATGGAAGTAGAAATAATACATGCATGTCCGAAGACTATATCCTCTACTGTAAAGAGTACGCAGACTTGCATGTATGTCCAGTGTGCAACACATCTTAGTACAAGCATAAGAATAAACCAGATGAAGGCAGTAAGGGCATCGAGGTGAAGAGATGATATTCTGCTAAGGTGGAGTAGTATCTTCCTATTTCCCCGTTTGAAGCATTTATTTGCCAATCCAAGGGAGGCAAAACTATTGTGTTGGCACTCGGAGGAGCGTAAGAATGATGGAATGCTAAGACACGATGCTAATTCTTCCCAGTGGAGAAACATTGATAGGAGGTTTGCAGAATTTGGTACAGAACCGAGGAATATAAGATTTGGATTGAGTACAGATGGAACAAATCCTTTTGGTAACATGAGCAGCTGACATAGCACTTGGCCTATGAGTTTCTGTATCTACAACCTTCCTCCTTAGTTGTCTATAAAACTAAAGTATATTTTACTGTCCATACTTATCCAAGGGTCGAGGCAACTTGCGAACGACATTGATGTGTACCTAGCACCATTAGTGGAAGATCTAAAAACAATGTGGGTTCTTGGGGTATAGGTATGGGATACATGCAACGAGAGAACTTCACTTTGCACTGCCTATTGTTCTTCACCATAAATGATTAATCTCGCCCTTGCTAACCAGTTGGGTTAGAGTACAAAAGAGGCAAAAGTCTGTACTCACCGCTTAGATGATACCAAAAGTGTGTGGCTGAGTCACTCACACAAAATCGTGTACATGCATTACCGTAGGTTCCTTCGAAGGAATCACCCGTATCGCAAGATGAAAAAACAATTCGACGGAAGGAACAATGATGATTTAGCTCCAAGGCCTTTAAGCGGGGGAGCTGTTTATGCTATGGTTAAGGATTTAGATGTTGCCCTTGGAAAGAGGCATAAATCGAGGACCCATAGGAGGAGCACATGGAAGAAGAGATCAATATTTTGGGACCTACCTTATTGGGAGCACCTAGAAGTTCGCCACTACATTGACATCGTACACGTAGAGAAGAATGTATGTGATAGCTTGATTGGTCTCTTACTGAACATTAAGAGAGGATAGTATCAATGCTCAGCTTGACTTGGTCGATATGGGCATCAGATCTAAGTTAGCACCGAAAGGGACCAATAAAGGCTCAACATACTGTGAACCTACTTGTTACACTCTGTCCAAGGCTTATAGAAGTGAACTATGCCAATGCTTGCATGGTGTGAAAGTTCCGCCTGGTTACTCCTCCAACATGAAGAGACTTTTTTCGATACAAGATTTGAAATTAACTAGTATGAAGTCTCATGATTGCCATGTGCTGTTGACACAGATGCTCCCTATCACAATTAGAAGTATTTTGCCAATCAAGGTCTGAGAGACAATCATGAGGCTATGTTATTTCTTTAACGCAATTACTCAGTAGGTCATCGATCCCAAAGGACTAGATGCTCTGCAGGGCGATGTGGTCATGATAGTGTAATCTTGAGATGTATTTCCCTTCATTATTTTTTAATATCATGGTCCATCTCATTGTTCACCTTGTGAGGGAGATAAAAGTGTGTGGGCCTTTGTTCCTACGTAGCATGTACCCATTTGAGAGGTACGTGGTAATTCTCAACTTGTATGTATGGAATTGATCTCAGCCAGAGGGTAGCATTGTCGAAGGTTATGCAACTGAAGAGATCATCGATTTCTGCGTTAATTACATGGCTCAGGTCGAACCTATAGGTGTGCCTCGATCTCACCATGAGGGCAAGCTCGAGGGTATCTGGACCATCGAAAGGAAAGCAATAATGCTTGATGTGTTGCCTACACTCAAGCCCATTTCATGGTTTTGCAACACATAGTTGTGGTGTCCTCATATATCGAAGAGCACAAGCACTATCTATGACAAGAGAATCCGGCGCGGTAGGAGCCTTGGATCACGAGACATCGCAACCTTCAGTTCAACAAATGTTTGAAGGAGTGACCCATCACTGGGATCTCATCAGGTGATCATGATACGCTGACATGGTTGGCAAAAGGGTCAATATTTACAGTTGTCACATGGAGAGGATATGACTTAAATGGGCACACATATTACACTAGAGATTAGAATATGAAGAGCATATACCAGAATAATGGTGTTCGCATTGATATGTTCAATACCGTTGGGTCGACGAGGAACTCCTACTATGGGTTCATAGAGGAGATTTGGGAGCTCAACAACATACTATTAAAGATCCCCTTATTTCGGTGCCATTGGGTCCACCTCTAGCAGGTGAGGGTTGACAAGTACGGCATCACTACTATAGACCTTCAATGTTTTGGATATCGAGATGAACCATTCATACTCGCTAACCAAGTTTTTCAAGTCTTGTATATAACCGACCCGTCCAACAAGAAGCGCTATGTAGTTCTTCAGGGAAAAAGGGAGGATTGTCGGAGTTGAGAATGTAGTAGATGTGGAAGAGTACAATCAATTTGATGAGTTGCCCCCTATCGAAAATGCTATCATGGTCCAGGAAGAACAACTTGAGAAAGCTAGCTACACACACGTCGATCATCGTGAAGGGTTAATTTTCATATAGAAGGATAAGAAAGTGGAGTTATAAGGAGGTGTCGCCATGTAAATTTCTCATGTGTACAATGCTGAATTTGTAACGAAGTGGATGATTGTGATGGATTTACAAAACCTATAGTGCATATCTATATATTGATTGTGATCAATTGCTAACATACTAACTAGCTTTATGATTTTGGCATAACATCAAGTACTTAAAATTACATATCTAGGTTTAAGAGCAAATTGTCAGTGTGATCCAGAATTATACATTTTGTAGCTTGTGACCAGATTGAATGAACTAGAAGTTATTGCATCTAGCCCAAAGGCAACTGCATCTGGAGTTTTACTTTTGCTAGTTGTACTATAATCATCACAGACAGTTCTATAATAGAGCCATCTATGATATAATTATCACAGATGATTCTAATATATAGAATGGTATGTGATAACTTCACATTACAGACAGTTCTATTATAGAATAATCTGTGACAACTTTAGTATATATATTCCTAGAGTTGGAACCACACTCCTCAAATGACTTTGCGCCTCCCCACAACCCGTGCTCTTTAGCCTCCTCTCATGCTTGTGCACTGTCGTCCTCCCTGAGCCTGTGTGCCACCATCCTTGAGCCCTTTCACCACCGTCCTCGTGCCCATGCATTGTCCTCCCCAAGCCCGGCCGTGCGCCACCATCCTCAAGCTGTTGCACCACTGTCCCAGACTTGTAGATAATGTTGAACACTGAAAACATATTCATATATGAAAGTTAGATGCATGTTTAATTTAAGATTTCTGTTTATGAGTGTTTTAGTGTGTTGTATGGCAATGCACTTATACAGCATTAGTTAGTTGATTATTCCATTCGTAGGGCAATCTGGTTCATGCCATTTTATTCTTCCATTGATTGAAATCATCCATCCAATGGTCTCAATTGCTAAGAAACATGAGCTAGGCCAGTCTACTAAATTAAGCAGAAAGTTTTGACATGATCAGAATGATAAGTTGTCTATTAATTTGTTTCACTGTAGTATGGACAAAAAATCCAGTTAAGGAAAAAAATAGCATGGCCAGCTAATAAAGTGGGAAATATTTCTTGTATATAAAAATCACTCTAGATGTATATACCATTCCAATTAAATATAATGCGACTGAAGAAACTAATTAGGCTAATTAGTTTGAAAAGACTAATATGAAGTGACTAATATTTAATGAATTATAGAATGCTAAGATCTACATGTCTTATCATAATTTATGCATGTATTTTATGTTGACAATTTTTTATCTATCAAAATATCCTGATTATACTCTTTATTGTCTTGCAAAGGGGCTAGATATTTGAAATGTCTTGGGGACCTTGCATATTTCTCGGGTTGTATGCTCAATGATGTATTTGGGTATTGAGAAGCTTCCTTGAGTTAGACAATTATCGTAGCAAATAAGGCCTTGAATTAGATAGTTACTTCCTGTTAATTTAACCATTAGCTAGGTTGAAATGGCAAAGTGGTCAAAATTCAAAATTGTCTCTTGGCTAGCTTATGGTTGTAGTTTTGATATGTAGTCTCATTCACTAGCCTCGTATTGTGTCTGAACTTGTTTCATGTGAATATGCAAAATTTTGTACTTAATGCTTTATGGTGCATCTTTAAGGCCTTATTTGCTATGATAATTGTCTAACTAACCCTGGTGTAGTGGAGGTAGGAGATTAATCTCTAGCAGCCCTACGCCTTGTGGCGAGGAGGTTGAAGATCTAACCTTTAGTAGCCCAACACCTGAGAGCACTATGTCATTCCAAGTACATGCTTAAATGGCCGAACTCTCAAAATGACCGCATGAACTTCATGTTCTTTTTTCTTTATTCAGGAGGTCAACGCTGAAAATAATAATTTTGGGTTGGCAATGGAAGTTGTGCCTAAAGCTATTTTTTCATGCATATATGCCTTGTATCGTGCGATGCTCATTGAAACGAATAATTTATGACAACATACTTGAATCCTAGTTAAAGGTTAGAAATGGTAGAAATTGAAAATGCAACACCCAAGACAATACATGGTGTGAATCCTAGTTAATTTTTTATATTTAATTTACATTCCTATCTTTTATATGTCAATGAGTAGTAGATTGCGTTATATCTAATGAACAACTTGAATTTTGAAAATTTTATTCCCTTTTGTCGATTGGGTTATATCTCATGAAGATGATGTCCCCTCAATCGTTGTCGCTGAATGGATCTGGTGAGAAGAAGATAGGAAAACTAACACGTGGTCTAAGAGGCATAAATAAAAAGGCCCTAGAGCTGATATACCATCACGGTAGTCAATTCACAGGATGGCCCCCCTCCCAACATTCGAAGGTAGTGAACGCATTACTGAGCTTGTGCGGGATAGTTGGACGGGAACATATGCCCATTGCCCGTCCATCCTGGAAGTTGCTGACCAACGAGGAGCGAAACAACTTAGTGATAAAATTTTTGCATTGTTTGAGATCTCGGAGGACGTTATGCGCCTAGTGTGACGATACGCATTGCTAGTGGTGGGAAAGCGTGGAAAAACTTCAAGAGCACGCTTGTCACAAATTACGTCAAGAAGGAAAGGACTCCATTCTCTAAGTATGGTTTCATTGACGAAGCCGTATGGCAACAATTTGTTGAGATGAAGATGGTAGGAGAGTTCATGTGTCAAAGTGGTGCACTCAGGGCCCTCCAGGCCCAAAACACCCATCCCCATAGACTCGACACCACTGCGTATGCGGGTAAGAGCCAGCAATGGAGGAGGGAGGACAAGGATGCACTTTTGATGTGGGCGTCCCTGCCATTTGCCTCGATCGAAGACCCGCGTGCTCGAAATTTGTTAAGAGCGAGGCCAAATACCATGTCTTTAGGCACCGCATCCTTTAAGAACCCCATAGACAAGGTAGTGTCCTAACGCATGGTAAGATATCGAACTACGTAGTTTGTAATTGCTTCATAATTATAAGTGACATGACATACCATGCTCTTACAAGTCACGTTGAGTTCAAAATCATCGCAAGCCTCTTTCTAGCCTGACATGGAGAAAGATGTACTATCAATGGCCTTGGGAAGCAAAGAGCAGCTTGGTGCACGCGAGGCTTGGGTGTTTTCATCCCCTAGTAAACGGGATTCCCACAGGACTCCGACACGTACCGGAGTCGGAAAAGAGCCAAAGTCGAGTATGAGGAATGGCTAGTAGCTTCCATTAAGGAAGATCTTAAAGAACAGATTGAGGTAGGGCTGACAGCGCAATTTGATAAAAAGCTAAGAAGCCTTGAGGAAGGGTGGGAGCTAAGGGTGGATTCGATCAAATTCACACAGACCGCGCAAGCCCTAGAAGCACTGACATAGTTTAGCCCCACTAACCAATAGAGCAGCTCTGCGTCCACCCCTGAGATAGACATACATGATGGCGTATTTGCCGTCAATGACATCCAGGTAATACATATGTTTAGAATGCTCCGTAGATATAATATGTTGGATGCCTTAGCTAATTGTGCACTGTTATGTAGGAGGTCACACCGTGCAAGCTCCAAGTGAGGCTTGCCGATAGCTCTCTTCTCCTGCAAGCTGGTTGAGGGCGCGTGTATCCAATTAGTGAAGCAACAACTGTTCATAATCGCCCGGTAGCATTAGGTTACACAAAGGCCTTTGTGGACTAAGTGAATAAATCTTTTAATCCCGTTCCGTTGGAGATGCCCCCAAACCATAAGATCATGACACTAGAGGATGCTGTTAACACATTCATCCAGTGGCACAAGAGGGACATCTTCATTGATGACCATCCTCCATCACCGGAGCAACATGCAGAACATTAGACACCTTCTACAGTGGAGCTAGTAGCTCTACGAGAGCCACTAGCTACACTGAAGTGGCCCACCAAATAAGCTATCGTGCCCAAAGCATCAGTGCAGGTTGATACAACATTTAGTGTCCTCTCCTCTCCTGTGAAGACCAAAAAAATGTGGAAAGGGAGACAAGGAGAAATCCATGCAGATCATGAAGGGCCTGGAATATCAATTTGCCCCGAAAATTCAAACTAGGAGAGCCTTTAGTAATGGAAGAGGGCCTACAAGAACTTTCAATGGAATCCATTAGATTGCATGATTGATACATGGAAGAAGCAAAAAAGCAACAGCAACACACATAACAAGTATCTCGATGTCGGGACCCCGAATTTGCAAATCCGGACCCTCTGTGTATTCAGCACTAGTCCAGGAACGCGCTAGTGCACACAGTCTTAACATCGGTAAATATCACAATCATACCACTCGATACTAATAAAGTACTTTATTTAAATAGTCAAATCAAGTTACTCGACCTTATGGTCAAGTTACAAATGTATGATTTGGCAGGCTAAACTTATTAAGAGAGAAATAGTAGCAGCGGAAAATCAAATAACTTCGTGGCGCCATCCAGTATACCACAGGCAACTAACTGGGCTCTCTCCTTAAGTAGGCGGTTCCTCTTGGAGCTCCTCCTCCAAAGCTGGTGTAGTCTCCTCTTCAACTGGTGTGGTATTGTGGCAAGGGTGAGTACTTGGTACTCATCAAGTCATGCACAGAATGCAGGCTAATATACTATATGCATGGCTTGGTACAAAGGAATAGCTCAAGGTATATTTGCAGTAAACAGCATTTGACAAGTAACATAAGTAGATTCGAAAGCAGTAGAAACAAGTATAGCATAGGTAACTTTTCAAGGAGTTTAATAAACATCTTTCTCATCCTAATCCACATTTCCATCAACATCATTATTAATCCAACCCAACCTTTCAAATCCAAGTTATTTTTGAGAAAATCTAACCCTTGACTGTAATTCCCGAGCGATGTCCAATACCGCGGACACGGCTATTCGAATAGATTCTACACTCTGCAGAGGTTATGCACTTTACCCACAAGATACAATCAAACACTACCAAGGCGAGTTCAGTAACAAAGTCTTTCTAAACTTCTAACAATACAAGTGAGCCTCCCGGTTATTGCACACTAACCCTTCCCTTAGCTAAGGCGAAGTTTAGGCCAATCAACTGTTAGATGGGTACTGGCCTCACCCCAGACGCTCCCCGCATAACTTACATAAAGGGTGTAGTTGACCTCCCGAGGTCCCACAGTAATGCTATTAGCAACTTAATCAACTAGGTCCGTCCCATTACTGACATGTGGTTGCACGCTAGACCAGTTCAAAGGCTTGCAAGGTGAAGTCCTTAGGGTGACCAGGGCAAGACTACCCAAGAATCAAATCAACATCCCCAATGCCACAACTGGCCCACTGATCATTCTTGCCACATGCCCCTGGCCGAAAACTATTTATCAAACCCGCTTGATTACCATGCACCACGTGCCATCAACATCACATGATACCTTTCCAAAACAGGTTCAATATATCATTAAGTCAATATTAACATTTGATTGTCCAAAATCATGTCATGAGCACGTAGCAGGTCTAAGCAGTATACTACAACGGTCTAAAACCCATGTTGGCAATTTAATAATGTCCAACTAGTAATCCACAACTAGGGTGACAAGGGTCATGGCACATATTTAAATAATCAAGGTGTCATACAAAGAAATTGGTATTTATCTAATTCCCCATATTTAAATAAAGTATTTTTCTAATTGAACTAGCATGCAATAGGTTAAATCAAAATAGATTTCAAAATAGGATCAACATGGTCAAAGCACAACTTGCCTTCAAAAAGTACTTGTTCTTGGTCTTGAGTTGGATCCTGAGTCAATACTTCTCCTTCGAATCCTTAGGCACTTCAACGTCTACTCGTAAAGCGTGCAAATAGCAAATACACGAATAAACAATAGGCAAAAAGTATCCAAACATCCAAATAAAATCCATAAATAGAGAGAACATAATTTTATGAATTTTTGGAAACTGGAATCGTCAAATTTGGAGTTAAAATGCAAAAGTTATGATTATTTAAAGTTTAAATAATCAATTAAATAATTTTACAGAGAAAAAATTTAGTCCAAAAATTAAATAAAATTCATATTTAGGTAGGTCTCAATTTTATACAAATTTAGAAATTTGAATCACTCAAATCGGAGTTGAAACGCAAAAGTTATAAGCGTTTGAAGTTTGAAACAAAATCTGAAATCATTATTTCGAATTAATAAATCATTTTCTTTTCGAAAATCAATTATTGCGTCAGCCGACACGTGGCAGCCTCTCGATTGGTCTGGCGGCGTCAGCCCATGGACTTGGTCCACGCTCGGCTCGGGTCTATCGTGGACTCGGTCCACGGCTCCTCGTGTCACTGACAGGTGGGTCCCCCTCGGGTGACGCCATCGCCGACGTCGGCGGGACTCACCACAATGGCCAGCGAGTGGGACCGCTGGCGTCATTGCGTCGACGCTCGGCTGGGACACGGCCGTGACATCTTGAGCCGCCATGACGTCGGCGTGGCGTCATGGTGCGCTTTAAGCCGGGCCGACATGCGGGCCCGCGTGTCAAGATCACACGCACGCTGCAGCGTGGGCCAGCGGCCGACGCGCGGTCGGCCTTCCGGACATGTGGCGCAATCTCGGCCGTTGATTTGAAATTCAACGGCCCGGTTAGATCGAGTCTCACGCAGCGTTTGGGTTAACGCGCTTGATTCTGACTGCTGATCTAGATCCAACGGTCGAGATTGGATCTGAGATTTTTGGACGGGATCTCACCGTCGGGTGACGTGGCGTGATCTTGGACCGTGCGATGGAGATCCAACGGCTCACAGCGCTTGCGGATGACGATGGCGACGCGGCGGAGCAGGGCCACCGGAGACGAAAACGACGACGAGCCCGACGACGCTTCGGGGTCTCTCCGGCAGAGTGAGAGGTACCCACGGGTGCGCCTTGGCTTGGGGTCTCGGACCGCTCACCAAGCGGAAGACGGCGAACGGCGGCGGAATGAAGCAACAACCGCGCGGAGAGAGGGGACTCGCGAGCAATTGCGAGGTGACGGCGGCGGATAAGGCTCGGAGTTGGGGAAGACGATGCGCCGCAGGTCGAGGCGATCCTCGAGCAACGATCCACGCCTTAAATCTGCGCGGACGTCGAGATTGGCTCGGTTTCATGCGGCGAGCCAGACGGGCGGCGGAGTCCGTTCCGAACACGGTGAGATGACGTGGACGCACGATGGCCATCCACGTGGCGCGATCGACGGCCGAGATTGGCTCGGGCGCGGCCGTGACTAGCGCGGCTTGATCCTGACCGTTGGATCTTGATCCAACGGTTCGGATCTGATCTGAGTTGGAGTTGGTTCGGTCGAGTCAGCTGGCTCGGGTCGGACTCGAGTCCGACTCGGGTTCGACTTTCGATCGGATGAACGATTTCGACCCGATTGATTTTCCAGCGATTTAATATTTAAAATAATTTCCAGTAATTCATTTAATTCATTAAAAATAGCAAAATACTCAGAAAAATTCCAGAAAAATTCTGGAAAATATTTTAGGGTATTTGGGACTCAAATAAAATATTTCCAACAAAACTTTATTTGCAAAATTAAATTCTTTAATTATTTTAAAATGGAATAAATTCAAATAAATTCCAAATAAATCCAAATAAATCCCAGAAAATTCCAAAAATTCACTAAAGTGCCAAATCACACATAGATTTAAGAAAACAAAATTTTGGGGTGTTACACTCGATTAGCTTCAACCACGAGCATCTTTTCAACCAGTCATCGGAGGCTTCTTCACAGTCGACTTCAAGGACTTGTTCAATCTCTTCAACCCCGAAGCCATTGACACTATGCTCATGAGATGCTAGACATTGTAAGTTCGTGCAATCAAGGTCTATACATTTGTGTATTACAGATAAATATCATATAACTCCATGCTTTTGTGTATATAGATACATGATCCTTGAAACAAAAAGGAACAAAGAACTAGTGGGTTTCCTCGACCCACACAGTCTGGTGGCAAACAATGAATGAAAATTCTCGTTACATTGAGAATTATGTGATAAAGGCATCGCTGGCTCAACGTGATGCAGAGTACATACTTCTACCCTACAACCTGTCGTAAGTGTTGCAATACCTACTATACCTTCATTTGTACTTTACACGCAACTCAAAGTTAGGTTGCATAACCATGGTATTATTCCTATGTAGGTTTCGCTGGGTTCTAATTGTATTTCAACCAAGAAAAAACTGGGTTAGCTACGTTGATTCCTTTTGTAAGGATAGCCATGACTTGAGGTCTATCGAAAGACTACTCGATAGGTAATCACGTTTTCTCCATAGATAGCTTTCCTGTAGCTCGTGGAATGGTTGAGGATAACTTTTTTGGAATCACATAGGGTGTTAAAAGTGTAAGACTTCGTGGAGGGCCACACAAGGATGCGTCGAAGCTGAAACACGATTTTGACTTTCTAGTAGCCGCTAGTACACAATAGTCATATATCACTCCGTAATAATGCCCCTGGAACTAACAAATTCTATTTTCATAGTGAGCCTAGTAGGGGTAGGGAAATAACCAATGTGCCTTCTACGTTAGCCATAACATGCAAACCCTCAGCAGTACAAAGAAGATTAACGATGCAACTACATTGAAAAAGGCCCATCTGGAGGCAATTCGAGAACACTTCTCTGACTTCTTGATGTGTGAGGTCATACATCCAATGTGCACATTCCACGCTACCTAATTTTTCAAACTTGAGCATTCTAGAGGTTAATTTTTTGAAACTTGTTTGAATTTGTGAATTGTAATTGCGTATTCCATTGGTTAATATAATAATTGAGTTGATTTATGAAATGGTTGAGTAATCTATGATATAATCAGCTTATGATATAATGGTTAATATAATATTTTAGTTGATTTCTAAAATGGTTGTGTAATATGTGATATAATCAACTTCAGATCTATTAGTTAATATAACATTCGAGTTGATTTCTAAAGTGGTTATGTAATCTGTGATATAATCAACTTATGATGTGTGTAATCCGCTTGCCATATAATCTTTGTAATATTCTTATTTCAGAGGGCATGCATAGCATTTTCTAAGGCTATCCAATAAATAGAAAAATATTCAGCAATAAAAAATAATATCACAGATGGTTCCATATAATGAACCGTCTATGCTGTGAGTTTCATAGACGGTTCAAGAATTGTTTGTGATACATCATTATCATCACTGACACATGTTTACAAATGGTTTATAAAACCATGTGTGATGACCTTTTAGAACCATGTGTGACGACTTTTCCTCTCTGGTGAGCTCCGCACGTGTTCACCACTGATGGCTCACCTCCCATTGTAGTTGTTGGTGCCGCAACTATCCCCGCACTGTCACTAGCCACTACCACTACTCACGGATGGTGGTGCACTATTGCCTTATTGCACATGTAACTCTTCCCTGCTGCCACAGTTCCCATCCCTGTCCACCCTAACTCATCTTGTGCTAGGGCAATGTCGCTCACTGACCACCACTCTCCTCAATGCCCATGCACCAATGCCACCTGCCATCCCACCATTTCACTGCGGTGCCTCTCCCCACCATGGTGTCTCCACCACCCCTCCGTTCCTCTATTATGGTCCCAGTGAACCCAATCCTTAACCTGGGAAACTTGTGCCCTAGACCTGCTAGGTCCTTGATGGACCATGAGAAGTCAAAGCGCAATCTTCGAGTGGATTGGATGGTAAGAAATTTGACTAAAATTGCAAAAAAATTTAATCAAGTTTTGTATATTGCATTTTTGTCAATTTAACAACCTGATGGAGGTCCTCCTTTCGTACATACACTACTAAATAAAAGGCCATTACAGACGGTTCAAAAATGCCATCACAGACGGTTTCCTGAACTATCTGTAAGCATGTGTCAGTGATAATACAATGCATCACAAATAGTTTCTGAATGATCTGTGAGAAACTTATCACAGACGATTCTTGATACAGACCATTTGTGATAGCCTATTATCATAGACTGTTTGTATCAAAAATCATATGTGATATTCTATTCTCACAGATGGTTCATAGTTCGGGGAGGAGGGCAGTACTAATGGAATCAACTTTATCATCAATGATTACTTACTGTGGTGCATTCCCCAAGAGAAATATCTAGAGCTTTAATAATTTCCTATGGCAGTTCCCTATGCCTACCACCCAAGAACTGCCACATATTCAACTCAGATATATTAACTAAATGAATTCACAAGTACATATATGTCACTAAAATTCATAAATTCATAGCACAAGTTTCGGAAACTAACCCAATTGCTAATTCACAAAGTAGTAAGGTATTAATGATATGATAAGAAAAAAACAGAAGCATCGGCTCATTCGCATTGAACTTGAATAATATACTATAGAGGAGGTCCAAAACAAGTTTGCGTAACTCTCATGAAATCACATAAACTATGTAATAAAGTTCTAGATAAGTTCAAAAAATTTCGTTGTATAGTGTTCAAGTGCTCATATCATTTTTCATGTCCGCCATCATATGTGCCATAGCTTCCACAACAGAGGCTTTTTGGTTCTCCTTGAAGTTCCACAGCTCTGGCATAGGGCCCAATTGTTTGACATCAATAACTAATTGACTTCCAGTTATCTCTACTATTATAAAGCAGCAGTTGGTGGCAGCGGTCCATTCTACTCACATCATTAATTGCCGCTTAATTGTCCTGCTTAATTGCCCTACTTAATTGCCCTGCTTAATTGCCCTACGCAAGAAACGAAGCGTTGCTTTAATTAGCCAGCTTTCGCAAGAAACGAAGCGTTAAAGATAGATGTTTGATCTTGTGAAATAATTTTTTTTTATTTTTTAATCTTTATTTTTCGTTATCAATTTTGTTTTTCGTAGCAACGCACGGGCATGTAACTAGTATCTCTTAAATCCTACAAAAGCAATCATGTTGTTGTGACAAGAGTGTCTTGGTATATTATTAGTAACCGCATTGAATTAAATACTAGAAACCTTTATATTACCTCTATAAGCTCAGGCTTTGGTTTCTTCCAGCTCTGCATTTGCCCTGCGCTCCTTAATGATGAGTACCAATTATTAAGAAATTCAATATCTTGCGATTTGTTATCTATGTCTTTCAGTTATTTGTTTCATTTCATAAATCTTTTTTATTAACTCATAATCTTCTTCACTTCTGTTCAAATCCATTACATCAGACTTTTCCTTCAATTATTCTATCGTCACCTCAAATTTTTGTTTAGCATCCAACAACTTTTCCAAGTTGTAGATCTTGTTTGTAGGCACTATTTTATTTGTGCAATTTGTAGTCACTAGGACAAAGCTTATGTTGTGAAATATTATGATATTGTTCTTATATAAATGCTAGAAAAATAATATTTATTATTTAAGAAAATAGATATAAAAATGATAACTCTTCTATCACAATAGATTGCGGTGCTGATAATCTACATTGAGATCAACAATAGCTCAATGTAAGGGCAATTCATATTTAGAGATCACAATGCAATTTTTTTGGACTAAAATGAGCTTAATAATCTTCACATTACAAACCATTTTAATTGTAATTTTCATATGAGCAATAGGTCATAATGTGGTATCACAACAACATATTTTTAACCAAATCATCACGTCAATTGTGACATTTTGGAACTTGAAATTGCAAATGAGATTAAAGTTGAAATATCATTGCTATGCATGAAAACACATTACAAATTCATAGCTCACTTTGAAGCACAAGATCCAATCCTCCCCCCCCTAAAAATTCCTTGGTCAAATAGGACATCTAAATTTAACCTTTCAGCAATAGGTCACAATCGGGCCATAGCAAAAATTGAACATATCCTCAAGCATAGCATATCATTATCTCATCAGTTCCTTCTCACATGGTCAGTCATGTGGTAAACCAATGCTAAAATTTGAAGGTGATAATCAATAATATAGTATCAACAATAGCTCACACTACAACAGAATGGTACAACACTATCGCTTCATCTGGGTTGGTTCCCAACTTTTTTAGAAAAAAAATTGATTGTGATAGATGATTCGGTGATCAGTGTAACAATATGGTGGAGAATCATCACAATCAGTTCTCACGTCAGAACCGATTGTGATGTAGCATCAGGTACATCACAATCGTTTCTAATCCTGGAACCGATTGTGATGTGCATGTGTACATCACAATCGGTTCTAACCTCAAAACCAATTGTGATGTGCCTATTCACTACATTATATAGGGCCTATTTAGTTCATTACGCTTTTCATCAATTCCAAAAATTTTGGAGGGCACAGAAAACATTCGCCAAAATTTTGGTGCAGCCCAACTCCCCTCAGTCCCGTAATGTAATAAAGAAGCTCCCCTCACCACAATACTAGCAGTTGGCTTCGATCGCCTCCCTTCATTGTAATAAAGAAGCTCTTCCTCACCGCAACTTCCCTCCAAAGAGCTGGCTAGGGTTCCCCTCTACTACCACGGCCTCCTCATCTCACCCCATCACATTCCTCACTCATTGGATTGGGATGTGAAGCAGAAACCCAAGGTGAGTCGCTCATTCTCCCTTCTCTTTCTCCCTTCAATTGATTGCAGATCCTATGCGTTCTTGTTCCTTTTTTTCCTAGTGTGAGGAGGAGGTGCTGGCTGACATGGATAGGGGAACAGCAATGAGAACGGTGACAGTGACGGCGGTGATAAGGGTTGATCTGAATCTCATGCCAAAGTGTAGTTATGCTGGCCTTTTATTCTTCCTCCAAAATTGTGTTAAACTTATTATCTTCCTTGTAGATGTAGTTTGCTTTAGGTTGCCATTTATGAGATTGGAAGTGTTCTCCAAAATATCGACTTCATTACGAACATGCTTGTTGAGTGCGTGCATGTTTTGCAGGATGCTAACTAAGCTCATTCTGTCACTCAAATTTGATTATGTGACATTGGTTGCTAACTACAGATTTTCTCATTTTTTGTAGGTCATACTACTGGACCATTTCAATGCAGTTAACTCATCGTTGCGTCATTGTGTGGTTAGTAGTTGGAGTGTGGTTATCTACATAGAAGATGATATAATTATGTGTTTGTTTAATAAGAAATAAATGCCTATCCCATGTCTTTGATTGCCATGGTAATACGGTATTAGGTCTCAGTATCCATGTCCAACAACTCTTGCCATAATGGTGTCAACCAGTGCTAATGAACAAAGTAGCTGCTCCCATTGGTGAGTGTCTTCAAGTTTTACCACTTGTATAGTTACCTTATAAATAATTCAGCTCATATATTGGAATAGTTTGCCAGTTTTCAATATTCATTATTAATCATTATCAATTAGAATCAAATTATCTACTTGACATATGTAGTTAGATTTCTAGCAAACATGGTTGGAGTGTGACCTAATAGTATTTTTGTGCCATGAGCACACTACTACAAAACATATCTTCTGTAACACATTTCCGTAACACATTGAACAATGTGTTACAAAGAGATATTATAGTAACATATAATTTGTGTTACAAAGGCATGTTGTAACACATACTTAATGAGATGTGAAAAGTGTTATAGAAAACTACAACAGTAACACATAATATATGTTACAGAGGAATATTGTAACACATGGTTGTAAAGTATGAATAATAATATTGTAGTAACACGTATAGAGACATATTGTAACACATAACTTAATTACAATAAATTAAAACATATATATATACATATATATATATATACATATATATATAAACCAACAACTGAACAACCTCTCTAATCATAACCAAATTTGTTTAACACCACGTTAAGCATCACATCTAATCTAATCTAATCTATCTAATATATCTAATCTAATCTAATCTAATCTAATCTAATAAAAGGAGTTTACCCCTTCGCATCGTGGATCGGCCCATAACCCCATAAGGTCCAAAGCCCAACCTCCGCAGCAGACTGCTTGTTCTCGCAAAGCGGTCGCGATTTTTCCTTGAACGATGGTTACGCACTCAGCCTCCTTCTTCGCCACCGAATCACCTCTCGCCCCACAATCTCCACGCCCCGCCGCTCCATCCACACCGCACCTGTGCAAGGCAAACCGCCTCCTTCCTCCCACAAATCCTCCCACGCCAAACCCACACCAAATCCAAAACCCTACGCCGCCCGCCTCCCATCACATCGCCACTGCCTCATCCCCTAAGCGCTTCCATGGTGCCCCTGCGTGACCTAATCGCTGCGCGACTGCGGAGCTCTGGCTGCAGCAACCCTAACCTCGCCACGCGCTTTTGATGTCTCCCACTTGTCGCCTTCGCCTCGGCCTCCAGTCGTAGAGCTCCTGGGTCTCTGCCGCTCAGCTTCCTACCCGCCGCTGCCTGCACTTCTGTGTCATCGCCGCAGCCCAAGACGAGCGGGCGCGGCCAAGGTATCCATCCGTCCATCTAGCTCGCTGCGCGCATTGACATTGATTACGCGTAATTGTGTTATTGAACTCGCGATGCTTGCCGTTAATGGCGATGTGCATTAAAGCCTTGCCGAGGCTGTGGTTTGGGTTTGAGTGAATTATTTGACTACTAGCATCAGCCGATGTAATGCTATCAAGGTATGTGAAGCATATTTATATAATTACATAGCACCGATCGATATTGTCTCTGCTTAGGTGTTTAGTAGATGATCAATGCTTAAATCTGCTGGTGTTTTGAAGGTGCAGAGTACGTAAAGCAGGCATTAGCCCAATTGGAATTCAAAGTTGAAACTAATTTTTTTTTCTTAACTCCATAATGCTACTCTAAAGTAGCATTATGTAGAAAAAGGTTACCAATAGAAATACTTTGATAGAGTTGTTGTTTGGATGCGCTATGTTGTGGTAATGCTCAAAGTTTTTCAACTATTATGTTCTCATGATTTGGCGCCACTTCTAGATCGATCTATTTGTTTTTTCAGTTTGGCTTATGGTTCTTGTAACTAGGTTTATGGTTTTAAATCCAAACAGTGCTTTTTATTTGTGAAATTGAGTATGAGTCTAATCGTGATCAAGAATTTAGTTGTATTGAGTGCCTTTGCACTTCTACTATGAGCTTCAATTTGAGATTGGGATGTTGGATTTTTAAAGCCAAGGTTAGTCCTGTTAAATGTTTTATTGAGTATGAGTAAAAATTGATTTCAAGGTATTATAATGTTGTAATTTTTCTGACTTCGTAAATTAACACCGGTTGGTCGTGTACTTCGCATTCTCTTAACTTGTACTGGTAATACACATCTTTGAGCGAGGAGTCCTTTCACGAGATTTTATTATTCACCAAGTGGTTTTGGTCTTATAAACTCGCATGTCGATGCTGTGATATGAGCTAATGTTTGGAAAGCTCTCAACCGCAAAATCGTTGAGGATTGCTTTGATCAAGCCGACTTTGACATCAAGGATTATGTTGAAGCCACCGAAGAACTCTCATGTTGATTTGATTGTCATTGTATCTTGTCAAACATGAATTGTCTTACCATACAGCTTTGATTCGGCATCATATTCTTTCAAGAGTATTGTTTGTCTATACTGATAGCAAACTAGATTTGTGGATAACTGATGGTGCTTTCTTATAGTTGATGCTTTCTACTACTTCATGCTAGCATTTTGGCCCACTTCTTGTTTCTCTTTGTTCAAAGGAGCATTAATTCATATCTCTATTTGTCATTAGCATGTCATGGTTCTTATACCATCTAATAGCCTACCGACCTCTTTTTGTATGTCAAGAAAATTTAGAAAACTAAGATTTTTTTAAAAGGATTCCTCTTCGCCATTTTGCTTGCTCACAATTATAATAACATAGTGACGCCATTGGATGTTACATTTTGGCACGAGCTACAAGGTCCAATTGCCCACTAGGTAACATGATCTTCATAATGTATAAGTAATAAATTAATTGAGATTGCTTGCATTGGTTCATGTCTCCTATGCATGTACAGAAAATATTCTGTAACGCCTGTTATGCAATCACATGTACAATGGTTATAGGTCCTATATTTGGAGTGATAATTTATTCCTATTCGATGCTGCACTAGAAAATATTAAAGATGTTGTCAGAACATTGCACTAGCTTTGCATACCAAGCACTTGTCTTGCTACAGAGATTGCTCGGGGCATGACCTAAAGAAGTTTCTAGGCGATATTTCCACTAAAAGAATCAATTTTGATATTCTTTTCACTCGATGACATAAAGGTTAATACTTTCTTTTCCGCAGTTGAAAAATCAATGGTTGAATTTCATACATTTGGTTGCTTACCACATGAAGGGATCTAGAAGCAAAGAATTTTATGAAGATTAGGCAATATTAGATATATTTTATATTCTTTTTATTTAGAACAATGTATTTCAGACTGTTAGACTAAAGACTTGCCTTTTCTAGAAATCAAATCGTTGTGTATTCTATTGAATGGTGTGAAATATTTTTTTGTTTGATGCAATGCAATATGATATGATTGTTGCACTTATGGTCATTTGTGTTTTATATTGTACAATGTGTTATTCTTATCAAAAGATATTGTATGAAACAATTTTGATTTGTATATTCACCAAAAAATAAGAAAATAATAAAGATATTTAAATTTATTTTAGGAGCTCAACATTGTGTTGTTGTCGTTCAAATTATAAAAAGGGTGTTACTAAGTTCAATTATTGTATCTAAAAATGTGTTACTAGGGTCTATAGAAACACATGCTACTATGTTGCTTTAGCAAAAATAAGGTGTTACTAGGGTCCATGGCAACATGTCCTACTATGTTGTTTTGCTAAAAAGTTGTTATCAAGTAGTCTATAGCAACACATTTGATACATGTTGCCGTAGCATGGTTGCAACATCTTTTTTAACATATAAGAACACTTGTTACATGTTACAATAGACCCTTCTATAGCAACATAGGCTATAGTAACACTAAACAAATATGTTGCAATAGGACTTAGTAACACTTTTTTTGACCTATAGTAGCACATATACGTGTTACTATAGGCCCATCCTGACGTAGTGGCATTTGGCATATCTTACTCTCTGGCCTCTGCCATCTGATGGCCTGCAAATCTGTAAATTGTCTCGATGGTTGTTGTGTCACCTTGGTTTTGTGCTTCCTTCAGTGCTCTTGTACTATATATTGCACATATGGATAATGGACATAAATAACTTCACTAGATTAATGTTACCAGGTATTTACACCATAACCATGAGTACTAGTTGTATGAATTTCTAGTGTAATGTGTGTGCCATTGCCAATTAAGATTGAAAATAGTGAAGCTATGTTTGTACCACTCCTAAATTACCATATAGTGCCTGCTATTAGATGGTAAAATAGAGCTAAAGATGTGATGGACACTACATTACAATCGTTTCTTATCTCATAACTGATTTTGATGAGGGGCACATCACAATCAGTTCTGAGCTAAGAACATATTGAGATGATGCCATATTTCTACCAGGTGAAAAATGACTATGATAGCATCTCCTCATCACTATCTAACGACTTTGTATCACCACCAAAACTGACCCTAATGACGAAAAAGAACCGATTGTGATGTTCATTTCTGTAGTAATGTCAATGTATTTTTTCATGTGATAATACATTGAGAATATATGATAGACAAAGATCAACTAACGTACATTGAGAAACAATATTGTTTGATAGATTAAGACAAGGAGACCTTAGGGCTCAGGGTGGAGGCTGTGATGGGCTTGAGGAGGAGGTGGCGATGGGCTTAGGGATGAGGCGCTCCAACTCGGGGGAGGCGGCGTCGAGGACGGGTGGTGGTGGCAGGCTTAGGAAGGAGGCGAAAAGCGGTGAAAGATTTCGTTTGAGTGAGGAGTATGACTGGCAAAACCCTATAATGTAATAAAAGTTATATCACAGACAGTTTGTACCGAAAACCATTTGTGATAGCTTATTATCACAGACGGTTCATGGTGCAAACTGTTTGCGATAATAGGCTATCACAGATGGTATGTACCAAGAACCATCTATGATAATGCTATCACATACGGTTTATATCAGGAACCATGTATGATATTTTATTATCATATTTGTGGAATGATTTACAAGCATAGAAGAAAGTTAAATACCTCCTGGCATCTGTGTGAACCAATGTTGATGGATTCTAAAGTAAAATCTAATCCCATCCACAGTTCATCCTAAAAGTTGTCATCCTCTAATTTATCTTCCACTTAATCCTCATCTTCGAATGAGAATATCAAAGGTAGCCTATTTTCACTTCGATCTTGTGTGTAAACAGGATTATTTTTATGGTCCTCTATTTCATCAAATATGGAGTTGATTAAGTCATCGTAATCAACTCAAATATGGAGTTGATTAAGTCATCGTAATCAACTCCATATTTGATGAAATAGAGAACCATCAAAATAATCATGTTCCTTTATAAGACCATAGTGAAAATAGGTTGTCTATGGTATTCTCATTTGGGCATGAGGATGGAGTGAAAGATAAATCAGAACATGACAATTTTATGATGAACTATGGATGGAAATGGACTTTGCCTTGGAATCTATCAAATTTTTTTTCTCACAAATGCGACGATGTACTTAACTTTCTGCTATGCCTGTAAATCATTCCATTGATATGACACACTTTTCTTTGGAACAATTGCGTGAGGAAGGGTCTAGAGGAAAGAGATCTAACCCATTGGACTTTGGTGTTTTGGATTTGAACTTTGGTGTTGTACCTTTAGTGATTTGTCATGATGTGGTCTTTGGGCTTACTTTTACCCTATTTGAACTTACAAACTTATTATCTTAATATTTAATCAGAAAATATTATGAGATTTATATGAATTGAATTTAGTATAAGTTCAATACATATTATATCTTTAACCATGTTTCGGCTTGTGATCAATCCGTAGATACCAATCGAAAATAAATAAACACTCAAAAAAGTACAAGCTCAAACATCATTAGCCGATTGAATTAATTAGAATACAACAATTACACAACAAAAGAGCAAACAAGGTATTTGTTATGTATACAATGCAAAGAGGCAAGCATGCGATTATTTAGAAGTAGGGAAGGTGCTATCTATATACCAGGTAGTCTTTGAGGAACCTAAAGCACTACCTCCTAAAAGAGCAATTGATCATGCCATACCTGGCTAGAACCAAACCCAAACATTTAATATCTTTTCTACTTTTTATTCAACTGAAAAGGCAGTCCTTCAATTGATCAAACCCTAGATATAAAAAATTAACCTAAATGCAGTCAAAGGGAAAAATTGCACAATTTATCATGCACTTGCATACAAAAAATTTGACAGGATATCAACACCTTCCACGTTCAATCATATCACTTGGATTACCACATGATCAATTTTTTACAATCACAATCCAATTCCAGGGATGATAACAATAACATTGTTAATTTTGCATGAAAGAATGACAAAAACTGTGAATACATACAATCTAATAACCATTATACTACATTAATCTCTCGCTTCACTCGTTCTAAAAACACATACGATGTAGTATATGCAACACAACAGCATACTCTTCATCGATATCAGATAAAAAACAACGCAGTATTGCACATTAATGTAGCAATCTATCTAACAATAAGAAAGACTTAAACCAATCTCCCAAGAGGATTGCTCACAAGTAGACACACATGACACCAAAGAATAGATTACTCTACACATAAGGGCCAGATAATACCCTATTTGTTGTGGGTGGTGAAGACGATGCACTCACTCATGGGCCTCACCGTGGATCTCACCTCCATTGGGGAGGTGACAACAGTGCAGTGGCGGAAGCCGTGATCAGCGACACAATGTGGATGAAGCCCTACACGACACAGCTACAAGAAAGCGAAGGGTTAAAGATAATAGTAATGATACATCAACTAACACATGTATGTTGCATGCACCAATTCATAGGATTGCTCACAAGTAGACACACATGACACCAAAGAATAGATTACTCTACACATAAGGGCTAGATCGTACCCTACTTGTGGGTGGTGAAGACGATGCACTCACTCTCGTCACCGATGAGGGACTTGGTGATCCTCATGGGCCTCACCGTGGATCTCACCTCCTTTGGGGAGGTGACGGCGGTGCGGTGGCGGAAGCCATGACCAGCGACACAATGGGGATGAAGCACTACACGGCTACGGGAAAGCGAAGGTTTGCAGATAATACGGTAAGGTGGGGAGGGGAACGGCCGAGTGTGGGTTATAGAGGATGACAACCAAACTTTTATATTAGTAGAAATGTTATCATAAACGGTTTGTGGAACGAACCGTATGTGATAAACGATTTGTGATATCAACTTAACACAGACGTTTCATAGCCTATCATGTAACTTTGACGGTTATGCTAGTAAAACCATATATGATTAGCTTTAATTAATATGGATGGTTTTTTAAAATCATCTATGGTAGAACATCTAATACAAACTTTTCTATAGTAATGATACATCAGCCTACGCATGTTTGTTGCATGCACCAATTCATAGGCGCATGCCGACTGTCAATTGAAATCAACATGTGCATGCCATTTTAGAGTTCAGACACTGTCTGCAACATCTCCTCCGTCACGAACGGCGGTGTTAAACCTGAGCCACTTCTTGGCCCTGCAGAACCTCATCACACAGTGAAACACGAGGCTGAGCCCCGTCAGCGCCGCCCCTGTCAGGAACACCCTCCACCCGGAGATCACGCTCATGTACGCGAGGAGCACCGATGGCACCGCGCACATGGCAGCGAGCGCCCACAGCGGCAGCGGCACGCGGTACGGCCGCTTCAGCTCCGGCTGCCTGGCGCGGAGCCAGAGGAAGGCGGCGAACTCCAGCAGCATGCCGAGGTTGTACAGAAGGTTGGCCGTCTCGATGATGTCTTCGAAGTTGAGGAAGGAGACGACAAGGGCGACGGCGGTCGACACCACGATGCCAACCCACGGGGTGTGGAAGTAGCCGGCGAGGCGGGAGAAGACGGTCGGGAGTAGTCCGAGGTCTGCCATACCGAGAAGCTGGTACGCGCTGCTGCTCAGCTGGGCCTCGTACATACCGATGGTGGAGATCACGGCGCCGACCTCCGTCCAGTACTTGAGCCATTCGCCTCCTATCATGCCTGTAACATCTGCGAAGTAACCGTTTACCCAGGCCTCCGGCGGGGCGTCCGTGGCGCCAGTCGCCGCCATGACCGGCACCACGTAGCTAACGGCGATCAGCACCACCGCCACTGCCAGAGCCTGAGGGAACGTCCGCTCTGGCTGCTCCACCTCGCCTGCCATCGTGCTCGCGCCGTCCCAGTAGTTGAGGTTCCAGAACAGCATGTTGAGCAACAGCCTCCAGTCCCTGGCACCCTTCACCTGCGCTCTCCACCGCCTCGGCCTTAACTTCGGCGCGGCCATGGCCGTCATCACCACGAACGGCGCCAGCGACACGAACCCCAGCACCACCACGCCCCACCCGACGGTGCTCAGGCCGGTGTAGTTCAAGACAGACATGAGCACCGTTAAGCCGACCACCGTCGCCGTGAACGTCCCACCGGGGGAAGCGACGGCCGGGACGACGCGGCCGACGTAGCTCACAATGAGCGGCGGGAACGCGGCGATGTTGATGACGCAGCTGAGATACTTCCACGTGCCGAGGAGGCAGCCGGCGAGCGGGCCGAACGCTCGTTCGGCCCAGAGGACGAACCCGCCGTTGCCAGGGAGCGCGGCGGCGAGCTCGGCGGTCACGAGCGCCTCCGGGACGCCCCACGCGAGGGGGCAGACGATGAAGCCTAGCAGAGCGAGGAGCGGCCCCGCGGCGCGGACCGTCTGCTCAGAGCCGTACGGCCCGCCGGCCACCTCGAAGTAGATGAGGAAGACGAGTGGCAGCAGCGTGATCTTCTTGCGCCGCTCGCCGACATGCGCGGCCTGGTGCTCATCTTGTTGTTTGTCCAATGATGTGCTCGCTTGTGCTGCCGCTATGTCTTGGTCTTGTGTCTGCTCTTGGATTTCTTGCTCCATGGTAATTGCTAAGCTACTGATCGAGGATCGAGCCCACTAGTGCAAGCTAAGGGTGCAAATGTGCTGCACAGATGGATTGGTGTCCCTACTCCCTAGGATGCACATGTATATACTGGATACTCGACCGTGCAGTCATGCACAGCCGCACGAGTGACTGTCGATAGTCGAAAGTTGTTACTCCACCACCTAGACACAAGGCATTCAAGATAGCATCAAAGGCTCCCAGCCTTAATTCCAACGCATGGTGGTATCACTAGACCCACAATGAAATGTCCGTTTCAGCCCACAAAAATTCCTCCCAGGCAGGCATCTAGTTATACTTTTATTCAGAATTTTATACAGAGGAACCGTTAAAACGAAAAACACATTGCAAATGGAACCCTACGTCCACCAATAAACCACTACTTTCCCCCCACCGCATCCCTCCCCTCGCTTTTCCCCGCTCCCTCTCCCCTCACACTGTCTTTCTCGTCCGATCTCCCACCACCACTGCCCTATCGCTAGGGGTGCAATTGGAGGGACACATCGGATATTGCTCATCTTATATCTTATTCTTTTTTTTTTTTTCTCAGAATCGGGCACATATAATACCGGATATGAATACATATTGTCTCAGCAATGAATACAGAGCAAATACATATCGAGACAATACAGATAGCCTCGATCACAGATATTTAGTCAAATATCATGGAAAAAACACCCGCATTTGTCGCACATAAAAGGATCAATCAACTGTAATACATCTCCAAAATGCAACTAATTAGGAGTTCAACAAGCAAATTTAACTACAACAATTATATGCAAAAGTTTTTTTTTCTAAGTTCCTTATATTCAAACGTATTTTTCAAAATTGTTTGGAATTATTCTGAGTTCATTTGCTATTTTTCTTAGCTTATTTGAATCTCCTTTATTTTGTAAAAAAAAAAAAAACTAATTTTAATATTGAAAAAGCCTTGTAAGCCTATTTCTCTCTCTAGTTGTGAGACCTTCACTTTTATGATACAGCATAGTATACCATAAAAGAAAGATTCTATAGTGTATACTGTGCTAGTCCCATCACTACTACAGAATGACACATTACTATCGCTTCATCTGTGTCGGTTCTAAACTTTTGACTTCAGAACCGATTGTGATAAGCATATTCCATTTGGAAATCTTGGTAACAGGTTATCACAATCGGTTCTTAGAGAGAACCGACAGATATTTGATAATAATCCCAATCGGTTCTAGATAAGAACCGATTGTGATAATAATTTTGTTATCACAATCGGTTTTTATCTAAAACCGATTGTAATAAGTAGGTATTATCACAATCGGTTTTGGGAAGAAACCGATTGTGATGAGCACAGGGGTTATCACAATCAGTTCTTTTCCAGAACCGATTGTAATGAGAAGGTATTATCATAATCGGTTTTGGGAAGAAACCGATTGTGATGAGCATAGGGGTTATCACAATCAGTTCTTTTCGTAACCGATTGTGATGATTTTTGGCAACACCACGTGCAACCAAGAACGTCTGATTCATTAGAAACATAGTTTTTGTGAGATCCTCCACTCACACATTTCCCCTTCAGGGAAGAAGAAAAACAAACTCCAACACGGCCCGCTCTGCAAGAATCCCAACACAGAACTCTTGTGCACTTAATTCATGATTTAATATTTGTGAAAAACTTGTATTTTCTGACGATGAACAGTACCGGTCTGCTAGAATCCCAACTCGCGGTTCAACTCTCAGACAATTTATATAGACACATGTAGTGATGCAAATTATATATAACATTATAGTAGCATGCATGCAGCAGATAATAATAATATATATACCATTCCACACATTATACTTGTTTTTTTTATCAATAGGACATGAAACATTTTGACTTGGAACAACAGAACATTAGAAAGATACAATGCACAAAAATATAAAAGAGATTCAAAATAGTGTAAAGGCAATTAATAGATTTCATCTGCACTAGACCAACAACCCTAATATATTAAACAAGTCAGTATTTCATTACAATATATCACCACATCCATTGTTTATAATTAGTAAACATATAAAGGGGGACTGCATTACACCTAATATATTAAATTTACTACTCATGGCTCTAGCCCGAGTAACCCGAGTCAACCGAGTCATCCGAAAGTGACCCGAGTCACCCGAGTCGCCAGAGTCATTTGGAGACTACGCGGACTAGTGATGGTTCATCCTCCGATGATGAACCCGATCTAGACGACGCCGGTCCCTATGGTGATCGGCGCGTAGTACTCCTCCACCTTCTCCTCCTCCTCCTCCTCCTTCTCCTCCTCCTCCTCGCCGCCGCCGCCGCCGCCGTCGTCGTCCCCTCGTCATCCTCCTCCTCGCCGCCGCCGCCCTCCTCGCCGTCCCCTCGTAGTCGTCGTCCTCCTCCTCCTCCTCGTCGTCGTCGTCATCTCTGGGGCGCTTCCTGCTGCCTTTGGAGGCGCCCGGATGGGGTGAGAAGCCGGGAGGGACGACGGGAGACAGGTGGGCCAGCGCCACGCCGAGGCCGAGGCGGCGCGCTACCGGCGGTGAGGACGGTGGAGGAGGATGGAAGAGAGACTCCACTGAGTCGCCGAACTTCTGCGGAGATGGTGGTGGCGCTGCCATTGCCGGTCGAAGATGCAGAGAACGAAAGGAGGAAGACTTGTACCGATGTGACCAGGATGCAGGAAGAACGAAAGGAGTTATATGGTGTGATCAATGCTAGTATTGTTTGAACGTCAAAATGGCGGGGAAGACGAGGGGGCGAATGGATATCCGTGTCGGTTCTTATCAAGAACCGACTGTGATGTTGACTTGATTTACAGTCGGTTCCTTTTGAGAACCGACACTGATATATTATCTGTGTCGGTTCTATAAAGAAACCGAAAGTGTTGAGAATCAAATTATCACAGTCGGTTTTACATATAAGCGACGGTGATAACTAATTAATCACAAACGGTTCTTCTATAGAACCGATTGTGATGAGGCTCGCTAGGTTTTATATGTACCGTCTGGACTCGGGAATGAACTTATTAACTCTCGTCGAGTTAGTTCGCTAGGCGATTTCTCTATTTTCCAGCCTATCTTACCTGTGGCTTTATTCAACAGGTGGGCCCGATTCCTTCGAATCCCTTCAATGTTGTATTAATGTACATCATTCGATTTTGATTTGGTCTCATTAGCAGAGTGTATGGTAGTGGAGGAGATCGGTGCGTTGAAGGTCTCCGTTAATTGAAACCCGTGCTAGCTTGATCAGGAGCTAGATTTCCCCTCGTTTGTGGTTTTCCTCGATCGAAAGGTGACCAGCATTAATTCTTAGAAATCTCTTCAATATTGCAGTAGGACTTAAATTAATTGTTTTAATATTATTAATATGATCAATTATATATAATAGTTAATTAGGCTGCGTAACCTATGCGTCTCCCGTTCGAGGGTGCTTGTTTATAAGTATGCTAAAATGGCATATTTATAAATAAGCAGTCTCGAATTGTCCACGTTTTTTGGACAGTTCGAGGATATGTGGCTCTGCAAGTTCTTGTTGTTGTACAAACCGTAGTGAAAGTTTCGGCAGCATCTCCTGGCAGTGTTCTCCGAATACACATCCTCTTGACATGTTGTCGATACGTGTATTTGGAGAACAGCGAGAAGATCTTGCCAAATTTTCTAAAGTTTGTACAACATCTTAATTAGGAACTTGCTCGAACCACATATCCTTGAATGGGATTAGGACCTAACCTACTTAGATATTAGGAGTCATCGTTGGTACGCACGTACTTAGTCGGTCTCTGAGATATACGTTTCTTTAAGATCATTCATTGATTAGGGCATTATTAATTTATTGTTTGCGGTTTACTTGTAGATGGACCGTGAAGAATGGATGTATCACAAAAGCCGTGTGAGTGCTGAATTTCAGAGGGAGTTAAGGAGTTCATAAGAATTGCGTAAGAAGATATGGTTATGAGGGTGTAAAGTTCATATATTGTCCTTGTATTGATTGCACCAATCTCAAGAGATTTAACAACTCATCTCAAATTGAAGGCCATTTGATTCGACGTGGCTTCGTGAGGAATTACACGTGTTGGATCCATCATGGGGAGACAGGTAGTACCCTGTGATATGCAACGAAGATATCTTTGGAAGCCGATCAGAGTTGGAGCGTGATATGTTTGATGAGGATAATTTAGATCAAATGTTGCGGGATGTGGAGGGAAATTACACGGAAAGAGAGTTCAAAATTTAAAAGCTTGATGGATGACGATGCCAAACCATTGTTTTCAGGTTGCAAAGGGAATACACCAAGTTGGGTTCGGTCCTTGCATTGTTTGAACTGAAGGCAAAACACCGTTGGACAGATACAAGTTTCAATGCACTTTTAATACTTCTTTCGGATATGCTTCCAGAGGGAAACGAGTTGCCAACAAGTATTTATGAAGCGAAGAAGCTATTATGTCCCATGGGAATGGAAATAGAAAGGATACATGCATGTCCAAATGATTGCATACTATACCGCAACGTCCATAAGGAATCACAGCATTTGTCCTGTTTGTGGTGTACCCCGATACAAACAAAATGAGAAGCGTAATGACAAGAAGCGTAAGAACCGAATTGACCACGGTGAAGATGTGAAAAAAGGGGCACCAGCCAAGGTGTTGTGGTATTTGCCCATCATTCCCCGTTTAGAGCGGTTATTTGCAAATCCTAAAGAGGCAAAATTGTTGCGTTGGCATTATGAATCTCGAAAGGAAGATGGCAAGTTGAGACATCCCGCTGATTCGGCTCAATGGAGAAACATTAATTGGGAACATGAAGAGTTTGGTGCCGAGATGAGGAACATAAGATTTGGATTGAGTACGGATGGTATGAATCCGTTTGGTAATATGAGCAGTCGACACAGTACTTGGCCAGTTTTGTTGTGTATCTACAATTTGCCTCCTTGGTTATGCATGAAGCGGAAGTATATCATGATGTCGTTGCTAATCTCAGGACCCAAACAGCCGGGTAATGATATTGATGTGTACCTATCACCACTAATTGAGGATTTGGTCAAATTGTGGAATGTGGGGGTTGAGGTGTGGGATGCATACAAAAGAGAGAACTTCACCCTACGGGCTATGATATTTTGCACCATAAATGATTTCCCAGCCTTTGGTAATTTGGCGGGCTATAGCACGAAGGGAGCCAAAGCTTATCCAATTTGTGAAGAGGACACTGATAGCTTGTGGTTGCCGAATTCGAGGAAAACGGTGTACATGGGTCACCGTAGGTTTCTACCCCGAACTCATCGATATCGTAAGATGGATGACAAATTTGATGGAAAGAGGGAAGTTCGTGCAGCCCCGCAGCCTATGACTGGAAGGCAAGTATATTCACACGTAGAGGATATCGATGTTCAGTATGGTAAGTGCCGTAAATCTGTTCGTCCTAGGACCATTTGGAAAAAGAGGTCGATATTTTGGGACTTACCATATTGGAAGGAGTTAGATGTCCGTCAATGTATTGATGTCATGCACGTTGAGAAAAATGTTTGTGATAATTTGGTAGGCATCCTGCTGAACATACCTGGGAAGACCAAGGATGGTGTGAATGCTCGCCGCGATATGACCTACATGGGGATCAGGCCCAAGCTTGCAGTGATGGAGGAGGATGGAAAAGGGCCGTACATCCCCGCTGCATGCTACACCTTATCCAAGAAAGAGAAAGAAGACCTCTGCAAGTGTCTCCACGATATTAAAGTTCCATCGGGCTACTCCACAAACATTAAGAAGCTTGTGTCTATGGATGATTTGAAGTTGATCGGTATGAAGTCCCACGACCGTCATGTCTTGATGACCCAAATGCTCCTGTTGCAATCGAAATATCCTACCGGATGACGTCGAGGTTGGCAATCACGAAGCTATGCTATTTCTTCAATGCGATTTCATGCAAGGTTATTGATCCCGATGTCTTTGGACAACTTACAGTGAGGTGGTGCAGACTCTTTGTCAGCTTGAGATGCATTTCCCCCCGTCGTTCTTCGACGTCATGGTCCACCTCGTTGTTCACCTTGTTAGAGAGATTAAGATTTGTGGACCCGCATTTCTGCGTTACATGTATCCGTTCGAGAGGTACATGGGTATATTAAAGTCATACGTCAGGAATAGGTCGAAGCCTGAGGGTAGTATTATTGAAGGTTATGGGACTGAAGAGGTTATTGAGTTCTGTGTGGACTACCTAGGTAAAAGACAACCGATTGGTGTTCCTATATCTCGTCATGAGGGCAGACTTGGTGGCAAAGGAACCATTGGGTCAAATCTAATGAGCCCACAATTTGATATGTACTGTAAAGCGCATTTCACAGTCTTGCAACACAAATGCAGAAGTTCATCCATACATCGAACAGCACAAGTTGATATTACGGGAAGAGAATCCACTTATGGATGAGCTTTCCATCACACGAGAACACAACGATCGATTCCTCACATGGTTCAAAGAAAAGGTGAAGGTCTCCGTTAGTACCGAGGATGTCAAATGGTTGGCTGATGGACCAAGATTTAATATCTGAGACATGGCAAGGTTACGATATTAATGGCTACACATTTTATATCGAAAGTCAAGATGCAAAGAGTACAAGGCAAAACAAAGTGGTGTGAGCATAGATGCTTTGTCCGATGATCACTCAATTAGAGGATCGTCAACTGCAATGAACTGTTACTACGGGATGATCGAAGAAATATGGGAGCGCGACTACGGAATATACCAAGTTCCATTGTTCCGATGTAAGTGGGTGAGACTTCCTCATGGAGTTAAGGTCGACAAGACAGGTTTTACACTTGTTGATCTGAATAGACTGGCCTACAGAGATGAACCGTTCGTCCTCGCAAAGCAAGCAACTCAAGTTTTCTACGTGCGTGACCCGGCCAATCCGAGGTTGCACGTCGTACTTCATGGCAAGAGGAGGATTGTTGGAGTTGAAAATGTCGTAGATGAAGAAGAGTACAACCAATTTGATGAAACACCTCCGTTTGCAGATGGGGCATGTCTATGCGGTGACGACGGCACACATGGAACACATTACATGCGTGTAGATCATCAAGAAGGGTTGTATTTTAAATAAATTATGTTGTAAGAATTCCCTGTATAATGTGGCATTTTGTAGAATATATATGTCAAATGGATCTTATAGTATAGCAAATTTGAATGAAGATTCTGTTTTAAAAAAAAATTAGAAATTGGATCATAGTTATCACAATCGGTTCTTTAGGAAACCGGCACAGATAGTATAATTGCGATCGGTTCTTTTAAAGAACCGACACAGATACTACACATATTGCGATCGGTTTTTCTATAGAACCGACACAGATACTCAGTATAATTGCGATCGGTTTTTCTATATAACCCGACACAGATACTCATTATAATTGCGATCGTTTTTTCTATAGAAACGACCGTGATAAAACCCAGAGCATTTTCATTTCGGCGCGCACACTCAGTTCATTTCGGCGCGCACTGATTTCGTTTCAATTCATTCCACAACCCTAGCTCCACCACCTCCCGCACCGGCGCCTCCCCCTCCGCCTCCTCCCCCCCGGCGCCTCCCCCATCGGCGGGTACCCCGTGGGCGCCTCCCCCTCCGGCTCCTCCCACACCCTAGCTCGACCACCTCCCCGACCGGGCGCCTACCCGTGGCGCCTCCCCGGCTCCTCTCCCGATGGCGGGTACCCCGTGGCGCCTCCCCTCGGCTCCTCCCACACCCTAGCTCGACCACCTCCCCGACCAGCGCCTCCCCGGCTCCTCTCCCGATGGCGGGTACCCGTGGGCGCCTCCCAGCGCCTCCTCCTCTGGTCCTCCCAGCGCCTCCCCCTCGGCTCGTCCCCCATCTGCGCGTCCCCATCGGCTCCTCCCCCATTGCCGACTCGGTTCGGCGACCTTGTAAGATGCATTTTGACCGTGGGCTGTAATTGGTTGTAAATAGCTCGATGATGATTGCTTTTGAATGAGGCTTGATTAATCGATCATTAAAGGAACTTGCTAGACCTAGAACAACACCGCTCTTAGTGACAATTTGGTGGCACTTGCTCTTAATGCATTGTTCTAGGGTCAGAGCAGTGCTGTGCTTATTCCTTTATGCTCTTAGCTGACAATTTGGTGGCACTTGCTCTTAATGCATTGTGGTAGGGTTAGATTAGTGCTATATTCATTACGATATTATCTTTGTACTTGTTGTTTTACGTACTAGAGCGATCTTTGTTCTAGGGTTGTGTAATCCTTGAATTTTAAGATGTAATAGCCAGGTGATATATTGGCCATCTAGAAGTTGGACGGCTAATTAATTTAGCAACCCTTCTATAGCAATCTGAGAGCAATCCATCATTGCAATTTGAAACTTGTAACACATGCTATATTATCGCACTTTATTATCGAGTTTAGTTGCGTAACCTATGCGTCTCCCGTTCGAGGGTGCTTGTTTATAAGTATGCTAAAATGGCATATTAATAAATAAGCAGTCTCGAATTGTCCACGTTTTTTGGACAGTTCGAGGATATGTGGCTCGGGCAAGTTCCTTAGCTGTTGTACAAACTCTAGAGAAAGTTTCGGCCGCCTCTCCCTGGTGTTGTTGGAATAAACACCCACTTGGCCTGTTGTCGAGGCGTGTATTTGGAGAACAAATGAAGATGTCTTGCCAAATTTTCTCTAGTGTTGTACAACAATTAGAACTTGCTCGAACCACATATCCTCGAATGGGATTAGGACCTAACCTAATTAGAGATTAGGAGTCATCGTTGAGTACGTGCATTACTTAGTCGGTCTACAGATAGACATGTGAAATGCTTTCTATTATGTGAAATTTGAATTGCTTCCTCTCATGAAGTTTAGGTTTGACAATATACGTACTTACTTCGAAATGTCGCAAAGAGAGAGCACCGGCTCAACGCCAGAGAGAGAAGAAGGTCCTGCTACCCCTTCGAGGAAGGTTAGAAAGGCCAGAGGACCGAATAAAGGAGCCACAGGGAGAACGCCGCAAGTGCTCCAATTCAATGCCAGGGGGGTTTGCACGGGTCCTGGCAGTTTAAGGGCGCTACTCCTCTTTTATCGGCCAATTGGTGAGGGAGCGAGTGCCGATCACAATTAAGGACTGGAGGAAGGAAGTAAGCGACGAGCAGAAGAACCGACTGTGGGACGAAGTTAAGGGAAAATGGATTATACCAGAGATAGATGAAATCAATGCGAGGCAGTGCGCCTTGAAGAGAATGGGTGTGGCTTTGAGGCATTTCAGGTTGACCATGCATGCCGAGTTCGTGTTGAAAGACCGTACTCCCTTCCAAAGGTATCCTTTTGTTACACCCGAGGTTTGGGAGGAGTTCGCAAGGATGAGGAGTACGCCCGAGGCGGAGGAGCTGAGAGAGAAGAATATCGCTATACAGAGGCGTAACACACACGCGCACCACCTCGGTTCCGGTGGGTACGTAGGGAAGAAGGCAGAGTGGGTGCGACTAGCCTCTGAGTGTGCCACCTCTGGGACAACGATGCCTTACTCCCACATATGCGAGGAGCGGGCACGCGACTGGGTATTAGCGAGGACGAAGAAAACATCTGACGGTCAGATTGTCATTCCAAACCCCGCGACCGCACAGATCGTCACGACCATCGTAAGATATCTAACATAGTACATTGCATATTATATTCCCATTGTATTTTAGTAATAATTTATATTTGCGCTTTGCAGGAGGAGGTAAGCCTGCGGAAAGAGCAAGGAGCATTTGAAAGCCAAGGGTCACGGGACATCCTGTCTTCGCCAATCGGGAAGCCCGATCATAAGGGGCGGGTGCTTGCCGCAGGTGCGGGGTATACGAAGAGGTCCTTCTTTGTAGAGGAGAGCGCGTCCAAAGGTCTTAGGCAAGATCATGGGAAGCACGTGAGGCGCGGATCCGTTTGCAGATGAAGGAGGAGTTGAAGGAGGAGTTAAAGGCTGAGATGATGGCTGAGATGATGGCGATGTTCTCGCAGAATCAGATTCCTCAACCATCGCCTATGCTACGCCCTAGCAGCTGCGCTTCCAATAAGGAACTGTGCATTCCACACCTCAAGGTAATAACTGTTTCAGACCAAAAGGTACATGAGTAAGCTTAACACAGATTATGATGAAGATGCTGATCACTTCTTGCAGGGTCCTACCAAGTGCCGGCTAGTCCTGGTCGACGACGGAATACAGATTGAGGCTGCGCGCGGGGTTGCATTTCCAAGCAAGGAGGATGACACGGTGCATGGTATACCTTTGGGGATGGGCTACATGAGGGTGCAGGTGGACTATGTCCACGATGTTTGCATGTCTCATGCCCTGGAGTTCCCCCCGAACGAAGATATCACCACTCTCAGGCAAGCACGGATGTTGTTCATCAAGTGGCCCGCGACGGGTGTCGTAGTGCAAGCACCTCCTCCTGCTGCCACTTCTGCTACTGCTGGTACAACTGCTGCTACTGCTACTCTTATCGCTGCGCTCACTGCTTTGCTCACTGCTCATCGCTGCTCATCTCTGCTATTCTTTGCTACTACTCACTGCTCGCTAGTACCTTGATCGCTCTTTGGTCTTGCTCACATCGCTCGCTCCTCCTACTAGTGTCGCTCCTCCTGCACTCGGTGCTGCTCTGTTCTTGCTCCTCGTACTCATCGATGTTGCTCACATTCATCGCTCTGCGGTACTCTGCTGCTGCTCCTGGTACTACTCCTGCTGCTGCTGCTCCTGCTCCTCCTACTACTGCTGCTCCTGCTCCTCCAACTACTGCTGCTCCTGCTCCTGCTGCACATGCTCCTGCTCCTGCTGCACATGCTCCTGCCCCTGCTACACAACCTGCACCTACGCCTGCAGCTGCACCTCCTGCACCTACGCCTGCAGCTACAAATGTTGGTGCGCAGGTGGGGCGCAAAAGGACTTCTACCACGATGACGAAAGATACAAAGCAGAGTTCGAGAGTCCCTCCGTGAAGAAGGCAAAGTTGTCAGAGGGCACAGAGCACCCTGATGATCACAAGCGGTACATACATGGAAAGCCCTTTCTCCCAAGCCAAGAATTGAATTCTTTGGGCTTGTTCAGTCGACACCTACATGGATGGTACATCGATAGGTCACATGAGGCCGAGTCTCGCCACGATTTCATAGTGAAGTATCGAGCGGGCCAATTCCACCGCAAGGAGGATGGGACCTTTCCAGTCAGTTTTGAGGATCTGTACTTTATGTATAGCTTGAAAGCCGTCGATATTTCTACCATACGATCCTGGACGCTGTGAGTCTCGCACCATACTCAATCAGATGACTATTTATTGATTTTGTATTATATTTTTTAACAATTGACATGAATTGCAGGTTCATGAGGCAGCGAGCCGTGACGGGTCAACACCCTGTCGGGTTTGTCGACCCCGAGATGGTGTCTGCGACCATGGCTAAGTATCAATCGGAGTTCCTTGTAGGATACATCAAGCAGGCATTGCATGAGGAGGCAAAAAAGGACTTCATTCTCTTCCCATACCACCAGGAGTATGTACTACTATACAATTCAATTACATGTACACACTTCAACCTTGTATTAACTTATTCTCTTGCATTGTGTACCGTTTAATAAGCAACCATTGGGTTCTACTTGTGGTTGTTCCGAGTCAAAACAAGGTCTACACGTTGAACTCACTCGAAAATAGACCGATGGACTATGCGATCGAGCCTGCTTTTGCGTAAGTAAGTACATTCCTCTAACCTAACACTTTACATATTGAACTACGTTAGGTATTTTTAACCTCAATGCATGGCATCTCTCCAATGTATAGGGCTTTCATGTCTTACGTTCTTTGAACGTGGCCCATACAATGATAAACAAGGCACCAAACTCGAGTGGAAGCGCTTCAAGGTACAAGTGTCTATCATAGGATTTTTTCTTGCACCTATTTTTAATTCGTCTCCTAATTTAAGTTTCTTTGTTCACAGTGTCATCAACAAGGGTGCGATGATCTGTGTGGCTTTTACGTGATGCATCACATGCTGAATTTGATTGGTCGCTCACATGTTTTCCCTAAGGTATAAAGCAGATTATTTGCAATCTTTGTCTATTTGATATTTGTTTACAAGCATAATACTATCAAGATGTTACAATACCAATTTAAGCCTTAAATATATTAGTGCACTACTATCTATTTTGCAGGACCTTGATATCATCCTAAGAGCCTAACCAACACCGATCTCAAGAAATTACGAGACTATTTATGCGATTGGTACCGATGAGAAGTTATAGCAGATGATGGTAGATATAGAGACAATTCAAGCAAATACTAGTCCATAAAGTGTAAACAAAATTTATCTCGAATGTGAATGTGATGCATTACGGATCGAAAACAATATTAATTTGAATGTAATGTGTGTAGATTGTGATGTATATGTTACGTGATTACGTGGATTGTCATGAATGTGTCATATTGTCAATGCGAGGCCATTTTTGGACGATGGGCAAGAACATCATCACAATCGGTTCTTACTGGAACCGATTGGGATATATGTTAAATATCGCAATCGGTTTGCATAAAGAACCGATTGTGATAATGTAATAATTTGAATCGGTTCTACAAATAAACCGATTGTGATATTATTCTTATCCCCATCGGTTCTACAAATGAACCGATGGTGATAATGTAATAATTTGAATCGGGTCTACAAATGAACCGATTGTGATATTATTATTATCCCCATCGGTTCTACAAATGAACCGATTGCGATAATGTAATCATTTGTATCGGTTCTAAAAAGAACCGATTGTGATATTATACTTATCGCAATCGGTTCTAAGATAAAACCGATTGTGATAAGTGTAATATCACAGTCGGTTCCTGTTGAGAACCGACAGTGATAATGTATTATTAGTGTCGGTTAAAAACCGACTGTGATATATCTACCTTATCACTATCGTTGGACTTTGTATCGCCACCAAAACCGACTGTGATGACCAAAAAGAACCGATTGTGATGTACGTTTCTGTAGTAGTGCATGATCAGTAGCTAGCACGCACTTCCACAAATTGAAATCATCGCCACACACAAAGTTGTATTATTTATTACAACTGAAATAGTTTTATAAACAATATTACATAAACCAAAAGTAAACTAGCAGTGGAAATATTTTATCTTGCAATGTGCCATTTAACCCAATATCCCCACAGGCAACTGTCAAGGTAAAAACCTAGAAAGAATCATCGTTTATAATTTTGTTTCCTGTGTCAAAGCATGCATCATCAGGGATATCAGACTCTTCACCTAAAAACAACATTAGTAACAAGTTGAGTACAGAAAAGTACTCGTAAGACTTTTGCAAAAACCTAAAATACATGTAGGCTGATTCTATAGAAAGGCTACTACAGTTATTTTGCATGCTCCTTTAAGCTTTGCTCACTTGTTATGAGGCTTTGTAAACCTTCTCTCCAGACATGTAAAGAATTTCTTTAGTATACTTGTGAATTTAAATTCTGCATTTACATTATGTCTTTACTTTACACAATTTAAATTCAGCATTTACTTTCCAACATTTAAATTTCGCACATTCGCCTCAGCTCTTGCTAAATGCTTGTGGTTCTTAAGCCAAGGATGAATGATTGATGGATGAATCTTCTTAGATCATATCCCAATCATCTAGGCTTCACTTGTTTCTATTTCTCTCTCAAACATGTTCTATTTTCAATGTTTGAGAAATCTTGAAGGTTGTGTTCTTGAAGTTTCTTTCTTGATTTCTTGCTCAAGTCTGTTCTCTTTGTACAACAGTCCTTATTTATTTTATAGAAAATTCGTATTATCGGATATTGGGGCAATTCTTGTTGGAAAAGTTGCACGACTTTTGTAAATATTATCCCTCTAAGTGGGAGGTTCATATGAATTATGGTTTTGGATCCATGATGTTTTTACTGAGCCCCAAATATTCTGTATGAGTCTTTGTGTGGTAGAGATTGTTATTTTTATCATAATTTTAGTATGCTTAATCTGGATTTGATTTTTGGTGGGTAGCTTTGTGGCTCCATCATCTCATCAAATAAAATTTTTTAAAATAAAATGAGTCACAAATTTGGAGAGATCACCTTTTGACTGAGTTACTTTTGTGCTGGAAATTCACTTTTGCTTTTCAGAAGTAGCAGATCTTGTCTTATTTATTCATTTTTTTTATAAATATGATTTTGAATTGATTTATTTTTTGGTGGACTCTCAATAACTAGTAGTACCAAAAAAATCCTGATGGCCATATGAGGCACGAATTTTTATTCATGGAAATTTTATTCAAGGGATGTGCTGTTGTCTTTAAGATGATCCATTGTTGCTCTTGATTCTTGAGAGTTCAATGCTTGATTTGATTATTTAACTTAGTTCTTGGGGTTTGTTGTTGGAGAAAGCATCAATATTGTCCACGAGGTGGGAATTTTGAAATTGGGATCATTCATCCCCCCTCTGATCGCCATCTTGATCTTTCAGCAATAACCTGAATCTAATATTGTCGGGTCCAAATGTGCAAATCTGGACCATCTGTGTATTCAGCACTAGTCCAGAATCACTCTAGTGCATACAGTCTCAACATAGATAAAATATCATAATCATCGTGTCGGCAACACGTCACACCATTTCAAAATACATTGCATATTCCATTAATCAATATTGACCTTTGTATTTCCAAAATGATGGCACTGACTCGTTGCAAGTCTAAGCAAACTAATACGTTCTATCTAACCCATGTTGGCAATTCATTAGCTACCAACTATTAATCAACAAACCTAGGGTGATAAATGAATCATGGCATACAATTATCGTAGACAAGGTGGCAATAACAAGTAGGTCGATTATCTAATCCCAAATTAATTGAAATCAGTTTAACTTAAACTAGCATGCAATAATTTGAAACAACATAAGTTTCGAAAATGGGATAAACATGGTCAAAGCACAACTTGTCTGGCCCTTGTAATTTTTACTGTTCTTTACTCTTTATCCTCGATCTTCAATCTTCGCTTCCTTGATGTTTGGCTCCTTCGAGCGACTTCCGGACGACGCATCTAACGATTAAAGAAGAAGCAAATACAAACCAATTCAAAAGACAAGTAAAACTCCAAATTAAGAACAAATAGCATTGGGCACAATGGCTTGGAAGAATTTAGGACTCGAACGGATTATATTGAAGATTAGACAAAAGAAAATGGGCTTTCGGAAAAACATCGAAAAGGGAAAGATTAATAATTGGGAAAGAAAGAATAATATTCCGAAGAATATTTCTTCTGAAGTTATTATCTTGATTGGACAAACAAGGACATATGGGCTCTCGATCTATATATCGGGTCCATAAGGATATGTTAGTTCACAATGAACTAAACTGATTCTCGATGTTGACTTTTGTTAATTAAACAAATACACGATCAAACAAAAGAGAGAGACTGACGGATTAGATCAGGCACAGGGTTATAACAGATGGCCAGTGGTCCAGTGGTCTATCGACCAAGTCCAACGAATGAATTCTCGATTAATGGCAGATTGGATTTTCAGGGATAAGACAAAGACGGATAGGATCGTCATCCATTGCGATCCGATTAGAGGTTTAGTCATACAACAATGAAGAGACTCGATGATGACAAGGCGATGACGATAAGAAGGCGAGGCTGAACTCAATGTGATAGGGCTAGATCACATTAAGGCGATGGAACAAAAGATGACATCGCATTATGGCTTTCACTTGTATGCGTGCATGCGATGACGGTGAAACGAGAGGAAAGCGTTAACGACGGAACGTTAACGGTGAAACGTTAACGGGGGAACGTTAACGGTGAAACGTTAACGGCGAAACGTTAACGACAAAACATTAACGGTGGAACATTAACGGCGAAACGTTAACGGCAAAACGTTAACAGCGAAACGTTAGCGGCGAAACGTTAACGAAGGAACGTTAACGGTGGAACGTTAACGACGAAGCGTTAACGACGGAACGTTAACGATGAAGTGTTAATTGAAGAGATGACAAGATGGTGGTCGTCGGTACATCGACATGGCCGCGAAGGAATACCAACAGGGATGGCAAACCGAAACGCGAAACGGTAGCAACGGGCTAGGTTGAAAGACGACGGTTTTAAGCCGGAACCGGGTTTTGTCGGTGAATGGAGGCCAAAAGAGTTCTAAGGATGGACCAAAACAGTAAGGGATGACCCACCGACGCGACAGCATGGCCACGGCGGACTAGGATAGCCGGCGTCAAAATACGGCGCGCGGCGGCGACACAAAGACGGCCTAAATATATAAAAAATTTCGGAGGATGGGACATCAAAGGGGGATATCCATCACGTAGAACGTGTCGAGACGAACTCAACGTTATAGGCGGATTTTGCGACTACGCACTGGATTGATCACAAATTGTCGATTAATGGGTTTCGGGGCTAAACTTCAGAAGGCCATAACTTCAAGAATAATGATCGGAACTTAACCAAATTTTACAAAGAGCTAGATGTGACCTAAAGGAGCACCGTGACTTAGGTGGCTCGGAGTTTTACCTTCTGGATCAGCGGGGAATGCGCGAGGAAGATTGTCGCTGTCTGCAACGCAGTCTGATCGAGGATAATAATTTTCTGCGCTCCAGAGAGCAAAACCATGAGTTAGGATGTGCATCATGTAGAGGACATCAAGTAGAGTCTACAGTAAAAATTTCACAGTCAATCTCGAAAAATTGAGGAAGATATGGCCTCGGCAAGATTCGATATTGAAACAGCCATAACTTTTGATTCCTTGGGCCAAATTGCACAAACTTTGAAAGGGAGATAGAGGGGACATCATGGCTCACCATGGAGAAGATGGATCTCGAAAAGAGTTGACGAGCTGACGAGCTAACGGGGGACGTGCTCCAAAGTTCGGTTGTCGTTTGGGCGACGTCCAAAGCTTCTCGGCGGCGGCTCGGGGTTTTTGAAAATTAATCTGGAGGCTAGGGTGCATGGGAGATGTCTTGGGAGGTCTACTAGGGCTTGGTGTGGCGGCTAGGTAAATTTTGGAGGTGTTTGGGTCGGAATAGGCATTTTATCGAACACCTGGCATGCGTGACCCGGACTGGGTGACGTGGCCAATTCTGGTGGCGACACGTGGCACGGCCAGGGAAATTCAAATTTTTCAAATAAAAACAATTCTGAAAATTCAAATAAATCATTTGAGGCAATAAAAATACCAGAAAAATTCTAGAAAATATTTTGAGACATTTTGAACTCAAATAAGATATTTTCAACAAAACTTTATATAAACTTTTCAAATAATTAATTAATTTCCATAAAAGGATTAATACAAATCGATTCCAAATAAATCCGATAAATAGCAAACGAGCTCCGAAAAATCTCAAAAATTACAGAAAAATCCTTGGAGCAAAAGGAACCCAAATAAAATTAAATTCCTTTATTTGAAATATAAAATAGTCAAATTAAATTATTTTAGCTTTAGAAAATACAGATTAAGCTTTATTAATGTGAGAAAAACAACAAAAAAATTTGGGAAGATAAACTAAACCAAAATTTTTTGAAAACCCAAATTTTGGGATTGTACAGGGGCTGAGTCCATAAAGCACTCCACAAGTTGTGCATAGAATGCAAGTTTATAAACTATATGCATGACTTATTCCAATGAATGGCTGGCATGGCTATTTTGCATAAAGCAACAATTACAAAGGATTAAAATGTATATATTGAAATGATTGTAAAACAATTATCACTACTAAGTAACTTTCTCATTTATTTCACAAGATCCTCTGGCACAAACCTAAACCAATTTATCATCTGCAATAGCACACAGCCTTCATTCCCAAGTTTTATTTTTCAAGATCTAACCCTTGACAGTAATTCCTGAGCATTGTCCAATATTGCGGAAACGACTATTCGAATAGGTTTGACACACACTATGCAGAAGTTATACACTTTACCCACAAGATATGATCAAACTATACTATTGTGCATTGTCACGTACCCATTGACGTGTGGCTAGTAGATCATAACAAAATCTTTCAGAAACATCTACCCTACCCAGTTCAAAGGCTTGCAAGGTTAAGTCCTTAATTGACCGAGGCAAGACTACCAAACACTTAAATGGCTCTTTCTCTTGGGCTTGTTCTTCTTGTAAATTTTACTTATGCCTACAATACCTACTACAGCCAATGCTTGATTTGCGACTCCAACTCCAATAGATATGCAACTGTCTTATTAAAGTTGTGAATGCTTTTTCCGATGAGAATATTCATCACCTGTTGCTCTCATGATGGTGCTAGAGATGATGCTTGTATGCCGACCTTGTCCTTGTCCCAGATTTTCTCATCCACACTAATTAGCCGTGCTATGAGCTTGTTAAAGACATTGAGATGGTCAATGAATTATGTACCTTCCTCCATGTGTAACATGTATAGTTGTTGCCTCAGCACGCATAGTTTATCAGCGACTTTGCCATGTAGAATTCTTCTAAATCCTTCCATAATTTCTTCGATAAATTCTTGTTGATCACCGAGTACTTTACATCATCAAAGACAAATAGATGCAAAGATCATACTGACAGCCTTTCACTCTATCACTTTGCAGTTCTCAACGAACATCTTTTCTGGTTTGTCCCCTTCAAAAACAGTGATTAACTCATGTTAGATAAGGACATCATTCACCATACATTGCCACATGCTAAAATTTCCCCACGTCAAATTTCTCCACCCTAATCCACATCATCAACATTGATCTTTATTTCGTGCCACCTGATGCTTTATCAGCCTTCTCACAAATCTAGTTAATACCACCTTGGCTCTGATACCACTTGTTACACTTCGATACTGCTTCTTATGCACAGCAGCCCCCGGATTTGATGAGAGTTTTGTGAGATACGGCACTAGTGTGCACAATCTCAAGAACGATAACGATGAATCTCGTAGAGATAACAAAAAATAAATACGTTGAAGCAACCACGACAAGAGAAATGATTTGGCGAAGCTGCCCGTAAATTCTTTAAGAACAACATCAAAAGAGTACAAAGGAGTGTTACCCCCTCACAAAACTCTCGAACCTTTTAGAATTCTCGGATCCATGCTATATATAAGAACCTAGTGCTAAAGAATAACCTAGCATCTAATTTTCTCATGCACATTTTGCTTTGGATGAGTTGGTTTATAGCTTCTTGGTTGCTTATATTCTCCATAACCACCCCATGGGTTTATATAGTTCATTTAGTTCTCCTCCAAAACAAGTAAAAATCCTAGTTCAATGAGAATTAAGAATCCTAATCCTATTAGGATTTATCTAACACAAGTTTTCTAATCCTAAATGACAATATGGGTCACCATATTTAACATCGATGCATGTACAAAAGACGATAGTGTTAGGAAACCTGGCCCATCGTGGCCCATATGGACTCTTACTGAAGCACGAACTGTAGGTTATAAATAGGAGGCAGGGGGTCACCCCATTGTACACGTGCAATCAGAATAATAAAGCAGAGCAGTTCCTCCTCATATTGTGTCTCTCTCCCTCTCTCTCTGTTCTTCAATTTAGATCTATTAGGCAACCCTGGACTATTCGATAGCGAAGTTGTCTAACACTTTATCAGCACGAAGCTCTACCGGAGAAAAGGTGAGAATACGAGGATTGATCGAATCGCTCGTTGAATCTATATTTGCATCTATTCTACGTGGCACGAAGCTACGACTCGCAGGAACTTTACATTCTGTGGCATGAAGCTACATGGCAATGCTATAGTACAGGCTCGAAGCCACGAAGTACACGTAGCACCGATGTGCACGCAGCACCACCGGCCAGCCGACCTCTGTCCACCGATGGTGCACAGGCCCGAAGCAACCGGCGGCGGTTCCGCCCGCGTCACGAAGCCTCCATCTGGCGCCCGAAGCCTCGAGTAGCCACCGCACGGCGCCTCGCCTTCCTCGTGTCGCGCCGGCGCGCCAGACGGCCGCTCCCTCACGCGCCCGCAGATCGCTGCCGGACCCACAGCCCCATCGTGCATTTGCGGTAGCCGAGCATACGAATCTCGTGCATGAAGCGCTCCCGGCCGGCGCCTCGCCGCAAGGCCACCGCCGCGCTAGGGCCGCCGCCGCGCCGAGCCGGTAGCTCCTCACGCCCGCAGTGCACCACCAGTCGCCTACCGCGCCAACCGCGCCATCCTCGGCCGACTCGCCGCCCTCTACCGGCTCATCGCTGAACGCGCCCAATCTTGACCGAACCGGACAGGGAGTCCAGGACTTGAAGTCCACATTGAATCCAACTAGGACATGAAATATCCAATGGACATGAGGTCCATTCAAAACTGCATTGAAGTCTAGTTGGGCACGTGGAAGGGGCGAAATTACCTCTTTACCCTCGGGGTTTTTTTTTCCTTTTTCTCCTTTCTTTTAAAATTGTTTAAGAAATTCAGAAAATTGAATAAAAATAGTCAGAAAATCCTGAAAATTGTCAAAAAAAAATGAAAATTCCCAGAAAATCCCAAAAAATTGTATGGCTCTGTTTTAATTCCTCTTAGCCTTATTTTCTGTATTTATGAGTATTTGCATGTCTTTTTCGCATTGATTGTCTTGTTTAGATTATTGGAAATTCATGAGAATTTACTTTTCTGCACTTTATAAATTTTTGCAACCACAATCTATTAGATTACACGCAGTAATCTAATGTTGGAATCTTGTAAAACATGCAGATGTCCAAAATTGTGAACCGCGAGTTTGAAGAGCTGGCCCCGCATGGTCAGAACTACCTCACTTGGGCATCCGATGTGAAGATCGTACTCGACGGCAAGAAGCTCCGAGCTGCCATCGGCTTAGGGTCCTCGAAGGACGCACCACCTACTGCCGAGCAGAACGATCAAGCATCGCACTTCCTCAGGCACCATCTCTCAGACACCCTGAAAAATGAATACATGGCTGAAAAGAGTGCACTTGAGCTATGGACTGCACTCCAGAAGCGGTTCGAGAAGCTCAAGTACACAATCTTGCCCCAAGCATAACAAGATTGGGTTCGTCTGAGTTTTGCGGACTACAAAACAGTGGTCGAGTACAATTCTGCCTTGCACAGAATTTGTACCAATCTCTCCCTATGTGGCAAGAAGATCTCTGATGAGGAGAAGATTGAGAAAACTCTTTCCACTTTTCACCCTAATGCTATCCAGAGTGGCCGCAGCTATTGTTAGGACGCATACAAGGAGTATAGCGAACTGATTGATGTTATGCAAGTTGCGAAATTACAAGATAAAATTCTTCGCAAGAACTTCGTCTCACAGCCACCTGGAAGGGGCATTGTACTAGAAGTCAATGCCAACAACTATAAGGTGAAAAAGCCGGCCCACAGGAAGAGGGGCAAGAAGGGTGGAAAAGAGAAACATCAGGCCAAAGGAAAGTTCATAGCCCTAGAGAAGAAGGATGACAAGGAAAAGCCGCATGCTAAGTCGTATGGATAGCAGAACTAGACGTGCTTCAAATGTGGCACTTGGGGGCATTGGTCGAAAATATGCCGAGAATCCAAGGAAGTGGTCAATGCATATCAGGCCAAGAAGAAGGCAAAAGGAAATGCATCGGCAAAGGCACATTTTGCCGAAGTAGGCAATGATGATGTCATGGATGTCGACACCCCACATGCTTCATCCTCGCAGCCCAGCCTAAACATCGATGACATAGAGGTAGAAGTGAATGCATACTTTACAGATTCCGTTTAATGCATGAATAGCATTACTAGCATTTTCTTTAGAATTGTGGTTGCTAGTTAATTTTGAATAATTGTAAGCTCTCGAGTAGCATACTTTTACTTTTCTCATGAATAAGAATTGCAATTTATTCTTTATTTCAGTATTCTGTATTTGCAAGCAGTGTTTGAATTCCTTTGCCACTGTCTGATTAGAATTATATTTCTTTACATCTAGAAATCGTGTAGCGCCCAATGGAGAAAATATGCATTGTTGATAGTAGCACAACAAATACCATTTTAAGAGAGTCGAAATACTTCCAAACGATCACGAAGAACGCTGGAAGGATTACGACAATCGCAGGAAGCGATATGCATATAATAGGCTCCGAAAGAGCCACAATTATATTGCCAATGGGTACAACTTTGGTAATTGAAGAAGTCCTTTTGTACCCTGAATCAACACGCACTCTCTTAAACCAATGAAGAAAATGGCAAAGAGCATTTGTGCATTGTGAAGCACGCGGAATATGGAAAAATAGTATTAGAAAAATATCCCTCATATGAATCTGGGTTGTACTACACAAGAATCAATGCACCCATAGTATATACTTCTTTGAAGACTGTCTTTAGAAGCTCTGAATTATTTTATTTATGGCGTTGTAGATTAGGTCATCCTGGTCTTAGAATGATGAGAAATATAGTTAACAACTCACAAGGTCATGGCATTAATGTTAAAAATTTCCCGAATCATAAAGATTTTGTGTCCCATGCATGTGCCACTGGGAAATTAATAACTAGACCCTCTATTATGAAAGTGCAAACTGAAATCCTTGCATTCCTGGAACGCATTCAGGGGGATATTTGCAGTACGATTCAGCCCTTGTCGGGGCCGTTTCGGTACATCATGGTGCTCATTGATGCTTCCTCGAAATGGTCGCATGTATGTTTGCTGTCAACAAGGAATCATGCATGCGCAAAGCTGATCTCGCAGATCATCAGAATTAAGAATGCTTTTCCTGATCATCATGTGAAGTCCATTCGAATGGATAATGCTGGTGAATTTACTTCCAAGGCATTTGATGATTATTGCACAGCGATAGGAATAACTCTTGAGCAATCTGTACCGCACGTCCATACTCAAAATGGACTAACTGAAGCACTAATAAAGAGGATTAAGTTCATAGCCCGACCGCTCTTGTAGAGTTGTAACTTGCTCAGCAATTGTTGCGGACACACAGTACACGCAGCAGCACTCATCAATTATAGACGCAGTATCACTCATCAATTATAGACCATCAGCCTATAACATCCATTCACCTATGCAACTAGTGCAAAGGTCATCCCGAAGATTTTCCATCTTAGAAATTTTGGTTGTATGGTATATGTACCTATACCACCCCCCACAACGGACTACAATGGGCCCTCTCCGCAAGTCTGGGATATACGTTGGTTATGGGAGTGCATCCATAATCAGGTATTTGGAACCCATGACTAGAGACTTACATACAGCCTGATTCGCTAACTGTATCTTTGATGAGGAACGTTTCCCGTCATTAAGGAGAGAGAATCAACCATTGGATGAAAAATACCGGAAAATAATATGGCATTCCACTGGACTCCCCGCGCATGACCCTCGCACTAATGAAGCAAATCAAGAAGTCCAGAAGATAATTGATTTGCAGAATCTAGCAAATGAACTGCCTGATCATTTTTGTGATCTAAAGAGCGTGGTTAAGTCGCATGTACCAGCAAGAAATGCACCAAAGAGGGTGAAAATACCAAAGAAAGCAGAAGGTATCCCTCATCCTGTTCAAAGGCCTTAAAGAAAAAGAACAAAAAATCTGACTTCTCAAACCCAATGTACCCAGAGACGTCTAGGGAAAACTGGGCAAGTGGACTTACCACAGACAATTACGAAAATGCCCCAAAGTAAGAAGGGGAGCCAGTTGAGACCTAGCACTGGAAAGAAGCCTATGGAAAAGACAATTCTAGATCTAAACCTTCCATTAGAAGAAACAGCTGGAAATAATGTGTGCGCACACATTGGCGGAGAAAAACTAAAGAAACTTGCTCCTGGAATGGGAAATAGCAGTGAAGAGCAAGTAGAAGTGCATGAAGCACACCATGACGAAATGGCCATAAATTTTGTAATAATAGGAGAATCAATGAATACAGCAACAGCCAATATCGATGCATACTTTGCAAAGAAGATTGCCACGATCATTGATCATGATCCTAAGCCCGCATCTCTCGTAGAGTGCAAGAAAAGGCTCGATTGGGAGGAATGGAAGAAGGAAATCACTGCAGAGTTAGTCTCTCTGAACAAAAGAGAGGTGTTTGGGCCTGTGTGCCATACACCTCCTCATATAAACCCCGTAGGTCACAAATGGGTTTTTGTTCGGAAGAGGAATGAAAACAATGAAGTTGTAAGGTACAAGGCAAGGCTTGTCGCTTAAGGTTTCACTCAACGTCCTGGGATTGATTATGAAGAAACCTATTCTTCGGTCATGGGTGGAATTACCTTTAGATACTTGATCTCAATGGCAGTCAACTTGAAGTTGAGAATGAAGTTAATGGATGTTGTCACAGCATATTTATATGGAAACTTGGATTCAAAGATATACACGAAAGTACCGGAAGGTATCCCTATCCCGAATCAAGACAGAGCAAATAGAAACCTATACAGTGTAAAATCGGAGAAATCACTGTATGGACTGAAGTAGTCAGGAAGAATGTGGTACAATCGCTTGAGTGACTTTCTCTGCAAGAAAGGCTACATGAACAGCGAAGATTGTCCATGTGTATATATACAACGATCCCTGAATGGATTTTGTATAATCTCCGTCTATGTAGACTGTGACACCCAGAATGTGATATCATGGAAAGTGACATTATAAAATATGAAATTAGAGAATAAAACTATACGGTATGATTTTATATCGTGTTTTGGGCCGTTTCCAGGTGTTTGGGCTCTTCCGGGGGAGTTTTGGGCCTTGGGGGACCTAGTTGGGCCGAAGGTGGGTGCTCTTGGCCCATGTGGGAGAGTTGGGGGCAGCATACCCTGCTGCCATGCGCCCCCCACACCCCTCCCCAAACCCTAGCCGCCCCCTTGGTCCTCCCTTGCGCCTCCTCCCCATCTCCTTCCTCCCCATGGCACCACCACCCCTCCCCTCACCTCTCCACCACCCTTGCTGCCCCTAAGGGAGTTCTCCACCTCACCAACCCGAAGATCCATCCGTTGGAACGCTCTACGACGAGGAGATCCGGTGGATTTGGAGCGAGGAAGGAGATCGCGCGAACCGGGAGGAGATCCGTTGGGTTTTCGGTCGTCGAGCGAAGGTATGGCCACGGGGATCCTTGGGGTTGGTCTAGGATCTGTTCTAAGGGTTAATATCATGTTTTTAGAACAATTGGTGGTGCTGTAGTTGGGTAGATTAGATGGAATCTTGAGTTTGCCACGTTTTCTGTTTCGGGCAGCATGGGCAGTCGACATAGGGCTTAGGTTTTCGCCAATTTAGAGTCGGATTTTGGTCGGCCACCTGTTGAAGAAGTTGTAGGTAATTTCAATACCTTTCAGTGGGTATAAAGAAAGTCCAATTCCGTACAGCCGTTTGAAAGTTATGCTAGTTTTACCGAACGTATTAAAATCTGTGACGTGATTGGAACATATCACGGTATTTTGTAGATTAAACAACTTTAGAGTCCGAATCAGTCTTTCCATATACTTAGAAAAAGTTAGGAAATTTCCTAAGCTACGCGAAGATGTACTCGTTTATTTGATTCGGAGTCTTAGAACCCAAGTTATGCCTTTTGGAAGGCTGCTGTCCCGACGGGACAGAACCTCTGTTTTTGGGTTTTTCGAGTAGTTTGCGATGTCGGGGTAGAAGAGGGTTTGCGTACTATTTTGTGAACATGATTGTGAGTGTGTGATACCTATGTGCAGGTGGTGTGACCCCGGGAGTGCCTTCTACTTCTCACCAATCCGTCGCCCGTGGTTGAGGCAAGTGTATTGGAATGGGTAGCGGGTTGTAGATTGCTAGATTGGTTGAGATTGGAATTCAATATATGATATGTTCACATACCATGCCTTAATAATTTCCAATGATATGATGAATATGCTTATTATGTTATGATGCCATGTGTTAATATACAAGTTATTTATGATGTTGGCATGTTTGCATACTTGGCATGTTACATGGCCCGGGCGGTGAGAAAGTCATAACTAGTCCGGGGAAGGTCGGTGAGAAAGTTATGACTATTCCGGAGAGCCAATGAGTAAGTCCTACATCGTGATTCCATCCACCGCGGTGTATGGAAGCGAGGAGTAGGCACCCTCCATCTTCGGGATGGAAGGGGGGAGAGGGTGCACACCGACGGGTGTGTACTCAACCATACCGGTATGAGTTTCCAGAGGATATGTGCATCACATTGCATTATATGAGGATGTTATATGATGATGACATATGATGATGTCAATGATATGCTTACGCTATGAATATGAGATGTGTATGATGTCGTATGTGAAAAGTGGTGATGAAGGTATTAGAATGTATTTTCTTGTTCCATTGCAATATACTTGCTGAGTGATGAACTCACGCTTGTGTTTATATTGTTTTTCTTAGGTACCATGAAACCGGCATGCGGGAAAGGGAGCTAGTCACATGTCATCACTTAGCATCACACATATAAACAATGACATATTCCTTCCTTTAAATTGTGATGGTTAATTTGTGTGCTTGGTTTCCTCTTTTACTTCGTTTGGCTCATGAGATGGTTGGAATCTTTATTCTAGTCTTATACTGCTGCTAGAACCTTTATTATTGATGATTTAGATGTCATTCTTTATACTATATCATGTGATCATATTGTTGTTGCTTCAATTCATGAAAAAACAAAGGAGATGCTGCCGAAATTTTTGGTTCTAGCATTTACTCCTTTGTTGTAATTTATCTTAATTTATGGTATTTAGATGTTGTTTAGCCTATGTTTGGTAGCATTCAGGCATGCTAGATGCCGGGGTGTTACATAGACGACTTGAACATTATTGGAACGGATGAAGAAATTAAAGAAGCATGCTCATACTTGAAGTCTAAGTTTGAAATGAAAGACTTGGGTAAAACCAAGTTCTGTTTAGGCTTGCAGCTTGAATATGTCCAAAGCGGAATCTTGGTACACCAATCTTCCTACACGCAGAAAGTGTTGGAGAGATTTAGTTTTGAAAAGGCATACCCTGCAAAGACCCCAATGGTCGAAAGGTCACTCCAAGCAGACCTAGACCCATATAGGCCTAGAGAAGAGGGGAAGGAAGTCCTAGGAGAGGAATTACCATATTTGAGTGCAATTAGAGTGCTCATGTACCTTGCGAATAGCACTATGCCGGACATTGTGTTTGCCGTGAATTTGCTAGCGCGGTATAGTGCAGAACCCACAAAAAGGCATTGGAAAGGGGTGAAGGACATCTTTCGTTACCTCCAAGGAAGCAAAGATCTCGATTTGTTCTATAGAAGAAATAATGAATTGAATTTGGTTGGCTATGCCGATGCCGGATACCTATCGAACCCGCATATTGGCAAGTCACAAACCGGGTATGTTTTCCTTTGCGGTGGAACAGCAATTTCTTGGAAGTCATCTAAGCAAACTCTTGTCTCGACGTCGACAAACCACTCAGAAATAATTGCCTTGTATGAAGTCTCTCGAGAATGTGCATGGCTTCGAAGAATGGTTCACCACATCCAGAAGTCATGTGGTCTTAACATGGAACAAACCTCCACTATTATCTATGAAGATAATGCAACTTGTGTTGCTCATGTACAAATGGGATATGTGAAAAGTAACCTCACGAAGCATATCAACACCAAGTTCTTTTATGCTCATGAAATGCATAAGATGAACGAGATAAAGATATTGCATACTAAGTCATGTGAAAATCTCGCAGATTTATTCACTAAGTCACTCCCGGCGTCTACCTTTCAAATATGCATTAGAGGAATCGGGATGATGAGACTTAGAGAAGTGTAAATTTCAAGGGGAGAATTTTCACATACTCCTACGTAAATCTCGAACATGAAGTTTGAGTACCTAATGTGAATCTAGAAGATTAACATCGATGTTTGGGTGGATTGTACTCTTTTCTTTAGTAAGTTTTTTATTGAAGTTTTCTTACATAAGGTTTTTGATGAGGCAATCCGTGCAACACAGCAAGCGTATGCTATGTACTCTTTCTCCAAGTTTTTTTCCCATTGGGTTTTTCTGGAGTTGTGGTGAGGCATATGCATCTCGCGGTAAAGGGTCCAAAGGGGAGTGTTAGGAAACCTGGCCCATCGTGGCCCGTATGGACTCTTACCGAAACACGAATTGTAGGTTATAAATAGGAGGCAGGGGGTCACCCCATTGTACTCGTGCAATCAAAATAATAAAGCAGAGCAATTCCTCCTCATATTGTGTTTCTCTCCCTTTCTCTATGTTCTCCAGTTTAGATCCATTAGGCAACCCCGAACTATTCGATAGCGAGGTTGTCTAACAGATAGAAGTATCTGGTACTAGCACGGGGTGGAAGTTTTTATTTTTTATTTTTTATGGAAGCACGGGTGGAAGTTAACAGGAAAATAAAGACATTGAGCATTAGAAAATCAGATACTATATATTGTAATACACACAGGACATGTAAATTAAGCAGTTTCTATTAAAAAAATACATAATTTCACTTTTATAATTGAAAAACATTAGATAATGTCTTTTTCAATTGGAACAGTTCCAGCAGTGGCTAGCCATGCAAGTTGTGCGGCTGAAGCATCATAGTTCTGTAGATTTGCATGTTATCTTCCATTGAAACACTATCTTAAAAATCTACATTTGTGTCGATTCTAAACACACATCTATATCGGTTTTTAAACTGACACAGATATAGCGACACTGATAATCGGGGATTATCAGGGTCGGTTTTCAAACCGAATAAAACTATTTGTGTCGGTTTTTTGTTAGAACCAACACATATAATATTATTTGTGTCATTTTTTGGCTAGAACCGACACAAATAATATAATTATTTGTGTCCATTTTTTGCTAGAACCGACACAGATAATATTATATGTGTCGGTTTTTGGCTAGAATCGACACAAATAATATGACAAAAAATGCATCTATTATTATTTGAATTGTGTCAGATCTGGCAACTCTGTGCCACGCGTCAACCTCATGTAGCCCATCTTAGTACTACTCTTGCCCAAGTACGCTTAACTTCAAAGTTCTAACGGGATCCAGCGAATTTATCTTCCTAAGAGGTCACTCATCCTAGTACTACTCTCACCCAACCACTCTTAACTTCAGAATTCTTATAGGATCCAGTGCTTTAGAGCTGGTATGATCGCATGTGATGTGTAACACGTCTCTCTCCCCTTAACCCTGCAGAGCACCCGAACACCAATGTTATTATTCTTATACTCCGAACACGATTTAATCTATATTTTAGTGTTTTCATACTCCGAAACGGGTAAAAACCTTTGGAGGCCATTTTGAGGCCCTAAACGATGTTTTTTTGAAATTATGTCGCCGCACACACACTCACACAAATAATCATTGAAAGACCTGCTTATTTTCGGACTTAAAGCATTTTCGAATGGAGCTTCTCGTTAGCTTTCAAATGAGTCAAAGAATGCCCCGATCGGAGCTACGAGTCAAAAGTTATAGCCGTTTAACCAAAAACATGTTCAGATTTCCTATTTGCAAACAGAATCAGGCTTGTTGCCCAAAAGACAAATTGGAGAGATTATCGTGATGATTCCAGAAAGTACAAGAACACCCCAATCGGAGTTATGAGTCAAAAGTTATGGATGTTTTGACCATTTTACCAAACATGCTCGGAATTCCTATTTGCAAACCGAATCAAACTTGTTGCCCAAAAGACAAATTGGAGAGCTCATTGTGCTGATTCCAGGAAGTGCAAAAACACCCCGATTGGAGTTAGGAGTCAAAAGTTATGATATTTTTACTAACGCTGCGGAGGCAATGATTATTTGTATCGCTTGTTGGCTAGAACCGATACAAATAATAGGACTACTATTTGTGTCGGTTGGCTAGAATAGACAAAAAAAATTGAACCATTTATGTCGGTTCCAATTTAGAACCGATACAAATGTATTTGTGTTGGTTTTTAATTAAAACTGACACAAATAATGCATTATTTGATTTTTTTTTTAATTTTTAGAACCGACACAAAAACATTATCTGTGTCGGTTTCAAAAAAAATCGATACAGTAGACGTCACATATTTGAGATTTTGAAGCAGTGAAAGCACCACAGGCCTGGGATCCACGATGAACGTTTCCTTGTTCAGGGATCGTTTACAAGATGTACGTGCGATTTGCAGCTTGGCGATCCACACTATTGATCAACTGACCATCGACTATTCATGCGAGCGATGGTGTCGGTCTTATTTTATGAAATTAATGGTGACGTGTTTCTCTTAATGAAAAAAAATATCAGTTTGTCCTGTGAACTTCTGTGGTCATGAAGTACAAACTGGGTTTTCCAGAGCAAATAACCCACTTTAGTTGGGTGATTTTTGCGGTGGTTTTGCCACTGTGGTGGAAGATACGGATGTTGAATAAAACTGATCGGCTCCACATGTCAACCAGCCATAACCGCTATCGCTCTCACGTTTTTATCTCCCTCACTGTTGGTCCGGCTTGTCCTACCCTACGTACCTTTCTTTGCCTCTCTCCCTTACCGTGGTGTGTCTCCTTGGTGCACGCTAACCACGATCGCTGCCGCACTGCCGGCCGCCACAACTACCTTCTAGTCAATGTGTACACCACGATGACGGATGACATCAACAGCGGAGCAGGGGCGGTCCAACGGGACAAGGACCAGCGCCCGTCCAACGCACGTAGCTGGCCGTCGGACTAGGATCCGATGATCAGGAATAGATTTAGTCTGAAATTTTGTTATTTTTGTAGGCCTGTGTATAAATTTGGAAAAAAACTTAACAAAAATATGAATATTATCTAATATACACCAGATTGAACATATATTATTTTCAAATTTTTTATGAAAGTTTTTGGTTCAGTTTATACTTTAGACACTTTTTAAATAAAAAATATTAAGCTAATTTTTTTTTAAAATAATATATGTTCAATCTGGTGTATATTAGATAATATTCATATTTTTATGAAATTTTTTTCGAATTTATACGCGGGTATACAAAAATAACAAAATTTCAGACTAAATCTATTCTCGGCCGTCGGATGAAGATCCGACGGCTAGTTGCGTGCGTTGGACGGGCGCTGGTCCTTCTCCCGTTGGACCACCCCTGCGTCGCATCAACAGCGACCCGGTGTCGTGACTCCTCGGTTTCTATGCGTGACACGCAGTAGCTTGCGATTGGTTTGGTGCACGGCAGGATCATGGCCGTACACTGCCGATTCAACGGCTGACTAGCGGCAACGACAGCGAGGCACGAGGCTATTTCTAGTTAAAGACACACGGGTTCAATCTAGACCCTATAGCTCGAATCTAATGGTTGAGATGAACGGCGGCGAGACGTGAGACTGCACATGATCGCGACACCAGGCTACATTCGAGCAGTTTAACAAGGATCCGACAGTCACAAAAGCTTGCAAAGACGGCAATGGCACGGCGGTGAAACCCTTATCGGAGTGGAGAATGACGACGCGGCCGATGGCATACTATGGCTTCTCCGACGACGTTAGCTGGCAGATCCGAGAGATCTTGAAACTGTGAACCCAGTGGTGACCTTGGCAACAGCGGAGACTCAACGGATGGCAAGAAATCAACAGCACGTGGCTACGGTGGTGTTGAGACGACGGCGAGCCATTGCGGCTAAATGATGGCGCTTCGGGCGAGAGCTCCTAAGGCAAAATGTGCAGGACGAGGTGGGCTACACGTTGCACGAGGCGGCGGTGGAGTCAAGCTTGGCTTCGGCAAGGGCGACGCGACTTCATCTGGACCGGATGCGTGGCAGCAATCGGACCATTCACAGCGCACGAGCGACCCTACACCGTCTTAGCCATCGGATTCAAATCCAACAATCCATATCTAGGGCGACTTGGGTTATGGTTGCGACGAGTGGGTCGGTAGAGGTTCGGACCAGGGTTCAAATTCTCGCCGAAATCTCGCGAAATTTCGGCGAAATTTCGGATTTCGGACCCCCTCCGAGTTCTATAATCCCGGTGAAATTAAAAAACCCTAAAAAAATTTAAAAGTGCTACAGTGCCCTATAATTTCGGCGAAATCTCGGTGAAATAGACCGAAATCTCTGTTTTTTGACCGAGATTTGGATTTTTTTTTGACCGGATTGGACCGGATTTGACCGGATTGGATTCTCCGCGTTGTTTCCCATTTGGGACAGTCATCAGATCATAATTCCAGCGAAATTGAAAAAACCCTAAAAAATTTAAAGTCCGAGATCTCGTTGAATCTCGCCGAGATCTCGGTGAAATGGACCGAAATCTCGGTGAAATAGACCGAGATTTGATTAAAACTTGACCGGATTTAAATTTTGGTTTTTGTATTTCGTTCGGATTTCTTCCGAAATAACGAAATCTCGGCGAAATTTCGGATTTCGGTGGGTGACGAGATTTAATCCAAAACGAAATTTGAAACCCTGGTTCGGACTAGGCTGGTGTGCACATGGGTTGAGCCCATTAGGGTTTCGTCCCAAATGATTTAAGGAATTATTGATTTTTCTAATTAAATAATCTTAGAAAATAGTTTTAACTAAAATAAGTAGGGGAAATATCAGAAAAATGCCAAAATAAATATTGATAAATAATTTGAGATATTTTAAACTCAAATAAAATATTTTAAGAAAACTTTATTTAAACTTTTGAAATTCTTTAATACTTTTAACAAAAGGCTTAATCCAAATAAATTCAAATAAATTCTAGGAATTTTCCAAAAATTCAAAAGGAACAATATTTTTTATCTAACAAATAGAATAAGGAATCATAATCCTATCAAGATTTATCTAACATAAGTTTTCAAATCCTATAAGATAATGTGGATCCATAGGCGAAGGCCCCGGTGGGGCTGAAGCCCACCCGGCAACCCAGTGTAAAGACCCCCCCTCTCCCCCGCAAGCATATACGCTAGGAGTCAGGATATTCATCGAAGCCTATGGCCCATACGCATACGACGATACCGCGTACTCGCGTAGACAGGCAGGTAATTGAAAGATTTATTGTTGTTGAGCATGTTACAGATACATTTTCTGCTTCACTGAAAACAGCTTTGGACTTGTTATTTGTTCGCTTTGGTTTGTCTCTATCTAAACTCAGAGGACAAGGCTATGATGGTGCATCAAACATGCGAGATCAATTTAATAGTTTAAATGCACTAATTTCAAATGAGAACCCGCATGCTCACTATGTGCATTGCTTTACACATCAACTACAATTGGTAGTAGTTTCTGTTGCCAAACCTCCCTCTTTGAAACCTTCTGGCTCCGCGCCACTGTGTGGATCACCATATTTAACATGTACAAAAGACGACAGAAGTATCTGGTACTAGCACGGGTGGAAGTTTTTATTTTTTTTATTTTTTTTATGGAAGCACGGGTGGAAGTTAACCGGGAAATAAAGACAATGAGCATTAGAAAATCAGATACACACAGGACATGTAAATTAAGCTGTTTATGTTTCAAAAAAATACATAATTTCACTTCTATAATTGAAAAACATTAGATTATGTCCTTTTCAATTGAAACTGTTTCCAGGAGTGGCTAGCCATGCAAGTTGTGCGGCTGTAGCATCATAGTTCTGTAGATTTGCATGCTTTCGTCCATTGAAAGCACCACAGGCTTGGGATCCACGATGAACTTTCCTTATTCAGGGATCGTTTGCAGCTCTGTTGCCATCTAAATAGATCCCATTACCTCGTTCATATCCAACTTGACGATATATCCACACTATTGATCAACTCACCATCGACTATTCATGCAAGCGATGGTGTCGGTCATATTTTATGAAATTAATGGTGAGGAGTTTCTCTTAATGAAAAAAATATCAGTTTGTCCTGTGAACTTCTGTGGTCATGAAGTACAAACTGGGTTTTCCAGAGAAAATAACCCACTTTAGTTGGGTGATTTTTGAGGTGTTTTTGGTACTGTAGTGGAAGATATGGATATTGAATAAAACCGTTCGGCCTCACATGTGAACCAGCCATACCTACTGGCCCTTTCACGTTTTTCTATCCTCTCTGTTGGTTCGGCATGTCATACGTACCCTACGTACCTTTGCCACTGTCCCTTACCCTGTTGCGTCTCCGCTACTATAAAATGATACAACAATATCACTTTATTTGTATCACTTCCTAACTTTTAAGAAAACAAATTGATTATGATATGTGTACGTAATTTGTAATTTTTTAAAACGAGGTCATCTCAATCAATTCTAATCTAGAACCGATTGTGACGACACCCCCTCATCACAATCGGTTCTAGCTTACAACCGATTATAATGTGGACGTGCACATCACAATCGGTTCCAACCTAAGAACTGATTGTGATGCGCTTGGCTCATCGCAATCGGTTCCAAGCAAAAAAAAAAAAAAAACTGACACTGATAAGCCACATATTGCTATCGGTTCCAAGCAAAAACCGACACGGATAGACCAAGTAATGCTATCGATTTGAAGCAAAAACCGACATGGATAGGCAATGTGTTGCAATCGGTTCCTAGGTGGGAAACGCTTGTGATGATTTTATTATCACAATCGATTCCAATTAGAAACCGATTGTGACACTTCAATCATCACGATCGGTTCTAATTAGGAACCGATTAGGATGCTACCTCGTTGCTCCATAACACAGCTATATAATAAGGGATCGTGAGGAGCTAAGCCCTCGCACTTGCGTGCCCCCTCGCCGCCTCTGCCCACACACGTTGCTCGCCCACCTCACACGGCACCCCCGTGTTGCCCTCGCCCCCGTCCCTGCGCACGCGCCACCCCTCGCCCTCGCCAATGAACCTCCTCTCCTCCCCACTTCCTCTCTCAGCATGGATTCCCACCAGTCGTGTCCCCCATGCCTCCTCGCATGCTCTACTGAGGTGCTCCCCTTTTCCCCGCCGCCACCCTGGAACCTTCGGGTGTGGTGGCTTCACCTCCATCTCCTGCACAGAGCCCGACACCTCACCGGAGGTTGCGTCACAGGAGCTAGTGTTTCACCTCTCGGGCGCCGTCCACAAGAAAAGGTAAGTTCGTTTCGTGTCTAATAAGAAGCTAGGGTTTCGCTGGAGTAGCATGTACCACTTAATTTTAAGATTTGATCGTGTGTTTATCACATGAGAAAATATTCAAGTTTGGATTGTGCAAAGTAGCAAACCACTTTTACATCAGTCTAACATAGGAGTTATACTTAAAAGACTGCCAATAAATGGTTGAACCACCATAGAGAAACATAAAACCAACATGTGATTTGGCACTATAGGGATCAGACAGATAGCCAACATCCATATATCCTACCATGGTTAAGTTTTGATACTTCTAATAAAACAATCAAAAATCTTGAGTACCTTGAAGGTATCTGAGTAAAGTCTTGGCACCAGCCCAATGTCTTCTAGTTGGGGTTGCACTATATCTTGCATGCAAATATACTGCAAATGCAATATTAGGCCTTGTGAAATTCGCAAGATACATAAGTGTTCCAACAACCCTTAAGAGTAGGACTTCAGGTTTTAAGATTTCCTCATTTTACACCCTCGGTCTAAAAGGATCTTTATCCATTTCAAGGGATCTTACTACCTTGGGATCTTTAAAGGATGAGATTTTCTCATATTAAATCTTTCTAATACCTTCTTGGTATAGGTAGACTGGTGTATAAAATTTCCTTCTGATAAATGCTCTAGCTACAGGCCTATGTTATATTTGGTTTTACCCAAATATTTCATCTCAAAACTCCATCGTAAGGTAAGAACTTGCTTCCTTTATCTCATCTGTGGTTCCAATGATATTCAGATCATTGATATAAACTAAGATGATACAGAATCCAATCTAGGATTTCTTTGTGAACACATAGGGACAATCATCCTTATTTGAGTATTCCTTTTTCAGGAGGAATTCACTAAGTTGATTGTAACACATTCTTCCTAACTATTTTAATCCGTATAATGATTTCTGCAGTTTGACGCTATACATGCTGCGATTACTAGGATCTAGAATTTTGACTCCATCAGGGACTCTCATATAAATATCCGTATCCATTGATCTATATTATTATGTGGTCACTACATTCATCAACTACATTGATAAATGTAAACTTGCTACCATTAATATTAAATATCAAAATATTATTTCACTCATTACAGGAGAATAGTTTTTATTGCAATTGATGCTGAGTCTACGCGTGAACCCTTGTGCTACAAGCCTCACTTTATATCTCACCATCTGGTTATTTTCATTTTTTTTTTCAAGATGAAAACCCATTTTGATTATATAGGGAACACTTTAGGAGGTGTTCGGACAACAGGATAATAAACTTTTATATTAAGCGAGCGTTGTCTCAATTGCTTCTTTCATTTGACTCTATCTGAGCGTTTCTGGCACTTTGCCATGGATTTTGGTTCTGGATTCAGCTCAAGAGTTTTAGCAATTTAATTTAGAGGCAAATATATGTTGATAATTGTAGTCTTTCTTTTATACAATCCTCTTGCATCACTTCAGGTGTATCTCTTCATTAATATCTTCTAGTTCCTTATGAATTTCTATAATGATAGAGTCTGCGTGTTCTGACTTCCCAGTGTTAGGTTGTTGTCGGGACCCGAATGTGCAAATCCGGACCCTCTGTGTATTCAGCACTAGTCCAGGATCACGCTAGTGCACACAGTCTCAACATAGATGAATATCACAATCATACACAGCGGAAAAGAGAAATAACACAAATATAGAATATAAACTATTGAACGACCTTAAGGTCAACCTTACATTTGTGAGGCCTTGACGGCTTCAACTCCAAATAAGTAGCAGCGGAATGAAGAACATCGGTGAATCCCATCAATACGCCACAGGCAACTGACAGGGTTTGACTCCTAGATAATCGCCTTCTCACTGAACTTCTTCTTCTTCGACGATATAGACTTTTGCTCATTGGTGATTGTTTGTTTGCAAGGGGTGAGTACATAAAGCACTCAGCAAGTCATGCACAGAATGCAAGTCTAATAACTATATGCATGGCTTATTCCAAGTAACAGGTTGAATGGTTATTTTGCAGAAAAGCAACAATCATAAATAAACATAATAGATTGTAAAGCAGTAAAACAAATAATGACAGTAATAGATTTCACAGTTATTCCACAAGTAAACCATTCCACATCCTTAAACAGTTATCACTTTTCCACAGGCAAACTACCTCCAAACCCAAGATCAATTTTATGAAAAGCTAACCCTTGACTGTAATCCCCGAGAATTGTCCAGTACGGTGAACACGGCTATTCGAATAGATTTTACACTCTGCAGAGGTTATACACTTTACCCACAAGATACAATCAACTCACCACGTCAGCCGTGAATCGCCATACAAGAGTATGCGAATGAGTGATCATAACAAAGCCTTTTAGAAACTTCCAAATACACAAGTGAACCTCTCCGGTTTTTGCCATACACCATCCCTTCCCTTAACAAAAGCGAAGTATGGGACCGACATACCGTTGGATGGGTACCATGCCGCAGGCCTGGTACGCTCCCCCTTCAAGCTACACAAAAGATGTAGTTGACAACCCGAGGTACCACATGCAAGTTATTAGTAACTTACTCAACTAGGTCCGTCCTATTACAGACATGTGGTTGTATGATTGACTCAGTTCAAAGGCTTGTAAGGTAAGTCCTTAGAGTAACCAGGGCAAGACTTACATCAATACTCTCAAAGAAAACCATCTCACCATCACTCATACATATATCATATTTCAAACAATCCCAACCGCCAAGCTGGCCCACCATAATTCTTGGTACTTGCCCCAGTCTAAATCATTTTATCACCCCAGTTGATTATTGCGCAACACAATGCCAACAACAACTCAACATCCTTGAAGAAGCACGAAGGCCTCCGCATATCAACATCATCGTGTCGGCAACACGTCACACCATTTCAAAATACATTGCATATTCCATTAATCAATATTGACATTTGCAATTCCAAAATGATGGCACAGACTCGTGCAGGTCTAAGCAAACTAATACGTTCTATCTAACCCATGTTTGCAATTTATTAGCTACCAACTATTAATCAAAAAATGTAGGGTGACAAATGAATCATGGCATACAATCATTATAAGTAAGGTGGCGATAACAAGTAGGTTGATTATCTAATCCCAAATTAATTGAAATCAGTTTAACTCAAACTAGCATGCAATAATTTGAAACAACATAAGTTTCAAAAATGGGATCAACATGGTCAAAGCACAACTTGCCTGGCCCTTGCAACTTTTACTGTTCTTTACTCTTTATCCTTGATTCTTGATCCTCGACCTTCGATCTTCACTTCCTTAATCTTCAGCTCGTAGAATGATTTCCGAACGACGCGTCTAACGATAAAGAAACACAAATACAACAAAACTCAAAAGACAATTCAAATAAACTCCAAATTAAGAACGAACAGCATTGGCACAACGGCTTGGATGAATTTAGGAACTTGATTGGATTAGATCGAAGGTTAGACAAAAGAGAATGAGCTTTCGGAGAAACACCGAAAAGGGAAAGATTAATAACTGGGAAAGAAAAAATATTATTTCGAAGAATATTTCTTCTGACGTTATTGTCTTGATTGGACAAATGATGACATATGGGCTCTCGATCTACAGATCGGGTCCATAAGGATATGTTAGTTCACAATGAACTAAACTGATTCTCGAAGTTGACTTTTGTTGACCGAACGGACACAGTCAAACAAAAGAGAAGAAGACTGATAGACTAGATCGGGCATAAGGTTCTGGCACATGGCCAATGGTCTATCGACCAAGTCCACGAACGAAGTCTAGGTCAATGGTAGATTAGGTTTTCAGGGATAAGACAAGACAAGTGTCTTACCACGATTGAAACAACGGGAAAAATTGCAAAGATAACAACGCGGCTCACGATGAACTTAGTCCATCGAACCGGTCTTAGGTTAGGGTTTTGATTCGGCTTTGAAGATGATATGACGATGAAACTAGGCTCACGTCATGATGATAGAGAAGATGAGGACATCGCAATAAGGCTCTTACATGAATGCACGCATGCGATGACAACGAAGCGATCAGAGCCAAGCGTTAACAATGAAGCGTTAACGGCGGAGCGTTAACGGGGAAACATTAACGGTGGAATGTTAACAACGGAACGTTAACGGTGGAGCGTTAACGGTGAAACGTTAACGGTGGGATATTAACGGTGAAATGTTAACAGTGGAACGTTAACGGCGAAACGTTAACGACGAAGCGTTAACGGTGGAACGTTAACGATGGAACGTTAACGACGGAGCGTTAACAGTGAAACGTTAACGGCAAAACGTTAACGGAGGAACGTTAACGGCGAAACGTTAACGACGAAATGTTAACGGCGGAGCGTTAACGGCGAAACATTGACGAAACGTTAACGGAGAAACGTTAACGGCGAACGTTAACGGCAAAACGTTAACAGTGGATCATTAATGGCGAACATTAACGGTGGAACGTTAACGGCGGAGGTGAAACAATGATAAGATACTCATGAAACAAGGTTGCGACCGTCGGTGCAACGACATGGCCGCGATAAAATACTACCAAGGATGGCTAACCGATACACGAACCGGCGGCAACGGCTAGGTCAAAGACGACGGTTTTTAGGCTGGAATCGGTCTCCGACGGCAAACAGAGAAAAACAGAATTCTAAGGATGATCCAAAACAGTACATGATGATCCACCGGACGCGACAACACGACCGGAGCAAACTAAAATAGCCGGCGTCAAAAGGCGACGCGCGGCGACGGCTAAACGGTGGCCTAAATATATAAAAAAAATTGCGAGGATAGGATGACAAAGGGGAAATGTCTACCACGTAGAACACGGCGAGACGAACTCAACGGTATAGGTGGATTTTGCGGCTCCCCTCCAGATTGATCACAAATTGCCGATTAACGGGTTTCGGATCTAAACTTTGGATGGCCATAACTTCTAGAATAATTGTCGGAACTTGACGAAATTTGACCGAGAGCTAGATGGGACCAAGAGTCACACCATGACGCAGGTGGCTCTAAGAATTACCTTCTGGAACAGCGGGGAACGCGCGAGGATGATTGTCGTTGTCTGAAACGCAGTCTGATCGCGGTCTAATAGGAGAAAAGAATTTTCTGCGCAAAATCCAGAGGGCACAACCGGGAGCCAAGATGTGCATCATGTAGAAGACATCTCCAGGAGTCTACACAAAAAATTTCAGCACCTAACTCGAAAAATTGAGAGAGATACGACCTCGACAAGATTAAAGATTGAAACAACAGTAACTTTCGATTCCCTTGGCCAAATAGGACAAAATTTGAAAGCCAAACAGATGGTACCTACGAGCACACCGTGGCAAAGATGGATCTCGAAAATAGTCGACGAGTTGCCCAGGACGAGGCTCCAAAGTTCGGCCGTCGTCGGGCGACATCCGGGCTTCTCGTGGCAGTTTTGGAATTTTAGAAAATTGATCTGAGGTTTAGGGGACGTGTGGGAGGTCTACAAAGGTTAGGGGTGGCGGCTAGGTCAAGAAAAAAAAATTTGGACACGTTTGGAGCAAAAAGGGCCTTGTAGGTATTTTACCGAGCAGTTGGCGTGCACCAGCCGGACTCTTGACACATGGTGCGCTGTAGTGGCGACACGTGGCATTTTCGAATAAAAACGATTCCAAAAATTCAAATAAATCATTTGAGGCAATAAAAATACCCAAAAAATTCTAGAAAATATTTTGACATATTTTGAACTCAAATAAAATATTTGCAACAAAACTTTATATAAACTTTTCCAAATAATTAAATAATTTCAATAAAAGGGCTTAATACAAATCGATCCTGAATAAATCCAATAAATAGCAAATGAACTCCGAAAAATCTCAAAAATTACAGAAGAATTTCTTGAAGCACAAGGAATCCAAATAAAATTAAATTTATTTTATTTGAGGTTTAGAATAATCAAATTAAATTGTTTTAGATTTTAGAAAATTCAAATCAAGCTTTATAAACGCGAGAAAATCAACGAAAATTTTTGGGAAGCTAAACTAAACCAAAAATTTTGAAAACCCAAATTTTGGGATGTTACAGTTGTGCACACAAAAATATGATGGGTTTATCATCTTTAGGATGGATCACTTCAAACATATTACCATCTCCACGATGGCTCACTTCAGAGATTTCTCAACATCGGGTTGAGCTTCTTCCACTATCATGGGTGATGTTCTCATTTGTTCAGTTCTTTGTTTCTATGGACATTTCCATGGAATCGAGTCCCGTGCATATGAAGGCCTCCTCCTATTTTTATCATGAAGGCAAGAGTGGGTTATTTTCACCATTTCAGATGCATTTACTACATGTATATTAGATCTCTTCACTCCCTTATGATCAGTGAAGGCCTCTGGCATGTTATTAGCTTATTTGTTGTAGATTTATTATCCTACTACTCTGTAAGTGAGGCCGAGCAATAGGTTTTATTCGTTTAATTAATAACTCTGCAAGTCCATTTTGAGTGTGGACATAAGGTATGGAATGCTCTACATTAATTCCCAAAGCTATACAATAATCAGTAAATGCCTTTGAGATAAACTCACCAGCATTTTCCATACGAATAGATATTATCATTCCTTCTAGAAAGGAGGCTCTCAATAATTTCAGTAATTAATTTGGCAAAAGCATGGTTCCTAACAGATAAGAGACATCTGTGAGACTATCTAGTAGAAGCATCTATCATTACCATAAAGTATCTGAAAGGGCCTGACAGGGGCTGAATAGGTGCACAGATATCATCTTAATTTTTCTCTAGGAAATTCAGTAATTCTTCCCTAAGTTTTAGGTAAGAAGGTATAACTATGAGGTTTCCTTTAGCACAAGCAGAGCATAAGCAATCTTCAGAGCTAGAAAAGTTTGTAGTCTTTATGCTATAGCTAGCAGAATTATTAATTATTCTTTTCATCATATTCAACTCAGGATGACCTAGTCGATCATAGTAGATCTTAAATATTTTAGGGTTTTCATCGCAACACAAACTTCAGGTTTTATACATACAATATAACCCGGAAGAGAAGGAAGAAAGTTTTGGAACCACACATTTTTCACATTTTCAGACCAATGTCTTTAAAATTTTAAGAGAGTATGTATGACACTACGGAATGTCGTAATCTTATAAAATGTGAAATTAAAGGTTAAAACTTTACGTTATGCCGTTTAATCGCGTTTCAGGGCCGATTTCGGGAGTTTGGGCCTTTCCGGGGAAGTTTGGGCCCAAGAGGGATGAGTTGTGGGCTTTAGTGGGAGGGATATGGGCCCATGAGGGGGGAGACCAGGTTAAGGGGGCTTGTTGCTGATTTTGAGAGATTGGGAGTCTCCTACTGTTTTGCGGGGACCATGCAAGCTGAAACTCAATTGATTCTTGAGTCAGCGATCCCCGAGCGTGTGCGGGAAGCACAACAGCATGATCGTTTGCTTCAGCAGGTGAGGAAACGCCTTGAGGATGGTAAGACTGGAGAGTTTTCCATTGATGATGTGGGAGCTCTGAGATTTCAGGGTCGCCTGTGTGTACCTCAGAAATCCCAAGTCAAAGATGACATCTTGAGAGAGGCTCATCGCACCCCGTACACGGTTCATCCTGGGGAGACCAAGATGTACAGGGATCTGAAAAAGAACTTTTGGTGGAAAAGGATGAGAGTTGATATCGCCAAGTATGTGGCATCTTGTGGGATTTGTCAGAAGATAAAGGCCGAACACAAGCGTCCCGCTGGTTTGTTGCAGCCATTGGAGATTCCTGTGTGGCCTTGGGACGACATTTCCATGGATCTCGTGGTTGGCCTACCTCGTACTCCACGAGGGAAGGATGCTGTTTGGGTTGTGGTGGATCGTCTTAGCAAGTCTGCGCACTTCATTCCTATCCGCACTACCAATTCAGCGAGTGAGTTGGCTCCCATCTATGTGTGGGAGATTGTGAGACTGCATGGTGTACCCAAGACGATTGTCTCTAACCGGGATGCGAAATTTGTCTCAAAATTTTGGGAGATCTTGCAGAGTGCTTTGGGTACACAGCTTCGCCTTAGTACCGCTTTTCACCCTCAGACCGATGGGCAGTATGAGCGTACCATTCAGACTTTGGAGGACATGCTCAGGGCCTGTGTGATGGCTTGGAAAGGTAGCTGGGAAGATCATTTATCTTTGGCAGAATTCGCTTATAATAATAGCTATCATCCCAGCATCCGGGCTGCTCCTTATGAGGTGTTGTATGGTCGGAAGTGCAGATCGCCGCTTTGTGGGATGCAGTGGGAGAGAGAGCGGTCCTTGAACCGGATTGGGTTCAGCAGATTGTTGATCGCGTGGCAGAGGTACGGTAGAACCTTCTTGCAGCGCAGAGTAGACAGAAAAGCTATACTGATGTGAGGATGCGAGATTTGGAGTTTGAGGTGGGTGATAGGGTGCTCTTGCGAGTATCTCCCACCAAGGGTGTGGTGTGGTTTGGCACAAAAGGGAAGCTCAGTCCGAGGTATGTTGGGCCATTTCCTATCTCAGCTCGAGTTGGAAAGTTGGCCTATCGCTTGGAGCTACGGGAGTCTATGCATGGAGTCCATAATGTATTCCATGTCTCAATGTTGAGGAAGTACTTGCATGACCCAGAGTTGGTGGTTCCGTTGGAACCACTAGTGCTTGAGCAAGACCTTACCTTCGAGTCCTGTCCTGTGAAAATTTTGGTGAATTCAGAGCGGGTGATGAAGAACAGGACTCTCAAGTTTGTCAAAGTCCTGTGGTCGCATCATACTGAGAGGGAAGCGACTTGGGAGCTGGAGTCTCGCATGCGCGAGAAGTACCCCGAGCTTTTCGCCTCAGGTATGAGTTGTGAAACCTAGCTATATTTTGTTTTGCTGGGCTGTGTATTGGTGTGTCTTAGATTCGAGGTCAAATCCTGTTGAAGGGGGGAGGATATGACACTACGGAATGTTGTAATCTTATAAAATGTGAAATTAAAGGTTAAAACTTTACGTTATGCCGTTTAATCGCATTTTCGGGCCGATTTCAGGAGTTTGGGCCTTTTCGGGGAAGTTTGGGCCTAAGGGGGATGAGTTGTGGGCTTTAGTGGGAGGGATATAGGCCCATGAGGTGGGGAGACCAGGTTAAGGGGGCTTGGTGCACCCCCTCCCTGCCCTAGCTGCCCCCCACATGCACCCTCCCTCCCCTTGTGGCGCCTCCCCTCTCCCCAAGCTAGCCGCCGCCCCCCATTGCCGTGCGCCCTCCCCTCCATCCCCCCATTGCGCCACCACCCCTCCCCTCCCCACTCCACCATCCTTGCTGCCCTAGGGGAGCCCCTCACCTCGCCATCCCGCTGTTTTCACCATTGGAGCGCTCCGCGACGAGGAGATCCGGTGGATTTGGAGCGAGGAAGGAGATCGGGAGAACCGGGAGGAGATTCGTTGGTTCATCGTTCGTCGGGCGAAAATATGGCTAGGGGTAGTTCTTGGGGTTGGTCTAGTGGCTGTGCTAGAGGGTATTTGGATGCTTTTAGATCAAGAGGTGGTGTTGTGATTGGGTAGATTGGATGAAAACTAGAGTTTGCCACGTTCTCTGCTTCACGCAGATTGTGCAGTCGATCTAGGGTTTGAGTTTTCGCGACCTTAGAATCGGAATTTGGTCGGCCTCCTGTTGATAAAGTTGTAGGTAACTTTAATACCTTTTAGTGGACATAAAGAACGTCCAATTCCGCCCAGCCATTTGAAAGTTATGCTCAATTTACCGAACGTGTTCAAATCTGTGACGTAGCTGGGACAGAACGTAGTTTTTTTGTAGATTAGACAACTTTAGATTCCGAATCAGCTTTTCCCAATACTTAGAAAAAGTTAGAAAATTTCCTAAGCTTTGCGATGGTGTACTCGTTTAATCGATTCGGAGTTCTAGAACTAAAGTTATGGTAGTTTGAAGTCTGCTGTCCGGGCGGGACAGATTCTCTGTTTTTCGATTTTGGGAGTAGTTTGTGAGGTTGGGGTAGACGAGCTTTTGCGTACTATTTTGGGGGCACATTTTGAGTGTGTGTTATGCTTGTGCCGGTGGTGTGACCCCGGGAGTGCCCTCTTCATCTCACCAATCCGTCGCCCGAGGTTAAGGCAAGTGTATTGGAATGGGAAGCGGGTTGTAGGTTGCTAGTTTTGACTAGTTGCAATTGAATATATGATGTGATAACATGCCATGCTTTAATGTTTGCCATTGATATGATGAAAACGGTTTATTATGATGTGATGCCATCAGTTAATGTGCAAGTTATTTATGATTTTGGCATAATTGCATACATGGCATGAGACATGGCCGGGTCGGTGAGAAAGTCATAACTAGTCCGGTAAGGTCGGTGAGAAAGTTATGACTAGTCCGGAGCGCCATTGAGTAAGACCTACATCGTGATTTCAACCACCGCGGTGAATGGAAGCGAGGAGTAGGCACCCTCCATCTTCGGGATGGAAGGGGAAAGAGGGTGCACACCGACGGGTGTGCACTCGGCAATACCGGTATGTGCTTCGAGGAGACATGTGCATTGCATTGCATTCATGATGATGATGATATGGGAATAATGAGATGTGAGCATGATTATGGTGATTAAGCATGATATATAGTGTTGTAGCAATGCATTTGTTCTTTTGTTCCATTGCAATATACTTGCTGAGTGATGAACTCACGCTTGTGCTTTATGTTGTTTTTAGGTACCATGACACCGGCATGTGGGAAGGGGCATTAGCTACACATCTTCACGTAGCTCCACACCTTTAGGCAGATTTATCAACTTGAGTCATGATCATAATAAGTGCCATGAAACTTGGTGTATGGATTCATTTGTGTGCTTGTGATCCTTATTTGCTTAGCTATAGTTTATGGAGTGGTTGGATTTGGTATTATTGTCTTATGTTGATGCTATATTCATTTATATTACTGCTTTAGATGTCTTATGTTATGATATGACTTGCCTTGTTATTGCTATCGCTTCAATTCATGTTAAAACAAAGGAGATGCTGCCGAAATTTCGGTTTTAGCATGTAACACCCCGGCATTTACTATGCCTGAATGCTACCAAACATAAGCTAAACAACATCTAAATACCACAAGTTACCATAAATTCCAGCAAAGGTACATATGCTAAAAACCGAAATTTCGGCAGCATCTCCTTTGTTTTAACATGAATTAAAGGAGCAACAACAGTATATCCATGTATGGATTATGAGAGACAACTAAAAACAGCAATAATTAACGACTTAGCAACAATATAAGTCTAGTTTCAAACACATAATGTCTCCAAGGGTCAAACGAACAATAAAACTCTCATATAGCAAAGCTAAACCTTAAAGCAATAATCATCACACGCAATTTATTATCAAACTAATAGAATGACTTGTGGAATCAATATGGTGAAGCTACGTGTGGGCGTGTGACTATTTCCCTTACCCGAATGCCGTTATCATGGTACATAAAATAACAAGAAAACACAAGCGTGAGTTCAAACTCGGAAGCATATTGCAATGGACAACAAGAACAATATCATGGCTATAACATCTCCCATCATATATATCATCTCGTTCATGAACACTTAACAATATCATCATCATTATGTATGCAATGTAATGCAATGCTCATGTCTCCTTGGAAACTCATACCGGTATGGTTGAGTACACACCCGTAGGTGTGCACCCTCTCCCCCCTTCCATCCCGAAGATGGAGGGTGCCTACTCCTCGCTTCCGTTCACCGCGGTGAATGGAATCACGATGTAGGACTTATTCATTGGCTTTCTGGATTAGTCATAACTTTCTCACCGACCTTCCCGGACTAGTTATGACTTTCTCACCGCCCGAGCCATGTAACATGCCATGTATGCATTTATGCCAACATCATATTTAACTCACATTTTAACACATGGCATCATAACATATTAAACATGATCATCATATCATTGGCAATCATAAAAGCATGGGAAGTGATCATATATCATGTAGTCAATTCCATCTATTCTCAACAAGCAACCTACAAATCGCTATCCATCACAACACACTTGCCTCAACCACGGGCAACGGATTGGCAGGAAGTAGACGGCACTCTCGGGGTCTCACCACCTGCACATAGGTACCACACGCTCACAATCATGTCCACAAAACAGTACGCAAACCCTCATCTACCCCGACATTGCCAACTACTCGCAAAACCTAAAAATAGAAGTTCTGTCCCGTCGGGACAGCAGCCTTGCAAAAGGCATAATTTGAGTTCTGGGACTCTGAATCAATTAAACGAGTACATCCTCGCGTAGCTTAGGAAATTTCCCAACTTTCTCTAGGTATATGGAAAGACTGATTCGGACTCTAAAGTTGTTTAATCTACAGATTACCGTGATCTGTTCCAATTACATCACAGATTTTATCACGCTCGGTAAAACAGCCATAACTTTCAAACGGCTGGGCGGAATTTAACGTTCTTTATACCCACTGAAATATAATGAAATTATCTACAACTTCTCCAACATCCGTATGGACAGATTCGGATTCTAAATTGATGAAAACGCAAACCCTAGGTCGACTGCTCATGCTGTCCCAAAAACAGAACGTGGCAACATCTAGATCTAATCCAAATTACTCAATTCCAGCACCACCAATTGATCTAAAAACTTGATAAACACCCTTAGAACAGTACCTATATTAACCCCAAGGATTTCCATGGACATACCTTTGCCCGACGCATGAAAACCCAATAGATCTCCTCCCGGTTCGCGCGATCCCCTTCCTCGCTTCCAAATCCACCGGATCTCCTCGTCGCGGAGTGCTCCAATGGATGGATCTTCGAGGTGGTGAGGTCAAGAACTAACCTAGGTGCAGCAAGGGAGGTGGAGAGGTGGTGGCGCAAGGGGAGAGGCTTGGGGGAGGTGGAGGCGCCCAAGGAGGAGGTGGGGAGGTGTGGGAGGCGGCTAGGGCACTTGGGGCGCAAGGGGCAGGGAGAGGACGCCCAAAAGGGCAGGGAAACCCCCCTTTAACCAGCCCTAAGCCCCTTTCCTAATCCTAAATAGATTCCCACTCCATCCCACCAAAGCCCACAACCCCCTTTTTAAGGCCCAAAACCTCGGAAACGGCCCGACAACGCTATTAACCTCCATACCTTATGGTTTTAACCTCCCATATCATATTTCAATATGTTTTTGACCTCATCATGCACGTTTTATAAGGTTACGATGCTCCGTGGTGTCACAACACTTCAAAAGGCCCAAAAACGCGAGTAAACCTCAAGCCGAAAGGTTTTATTCTCTAATTTCACATTTTATAATGTCACACCATACCGTAGTGTCACATTCTTCCCCCCTTCAATAGGATTCGACCTCGAATCCGAAGGACGCCATAATCAACAACAAAGTCCCCAAGGGATAAAAGGCTTCTCTGCAGCTCAAAACATTCACACAATGACTAAAATCGGAACAAACGACAAACGAGTTCTCAAAACCAACACTTGGCGAGAAAAGTAATGATCTAGCTCAACCAAGGGCAACCTCTCACACGTGGACCTTCACTTTCATTCCCAAACAGAATCTGCGTACCAACCACAAAGGGCTCCATCAACCCAAAACGCTCGAATCCTCACGGCCAACACTTCATACTTCTATCACAACCAACCTGACTACCATACTCCATTAAACTCAACATGACATAATCAAAGCAAGTCACAATTCCTTTAATGACCTCTCTACATTCCCGAAAAAATTCCTCGAGGAATAACTCATTAAGGCACACTTGCCCTTCCGATACACGATCATGCTAACATTCATTCTATCCTCTCCCAGGCAAAACTCAAATCCAAAACAACTAGTGACGACAATTGCTCACGGCAGGACAAACATCACCGAACTACCGTCAACTTCACTTCCACCCATCACTACTCTTAATAAAGGTTAAATCCTTACATCATCAACCTCCATCACAAACCACCCTTATACCACTAAGGTTCTACACCTAGCCCCAAGCTAGGATCATAAAAACTTTACCAAACCACAATTGGTTCCTTTCTTAAGAGGGTCTCGCCCTCACACAAAAACACTTAGCTATCAAGCCCAAGTGTACTCACGACAACTCAAACCCAAAGCGTTAACAACCATTTTGGAAAGAATTCGGCAACATCCAAAGAGCACACAAAGGAAGCATAAATCCACTACACCACAACCAAGATACCATAATTTCTTCATTCTTTCTTTTCATACTAGAAAGCAAGGGAAATCTCGTTTCATGACATAAATGCACATTCTTCAGGAGCATTCCGGATTAGTCATATCTCCATATATGACTTTCTCACCGACCTGGCTCAACGACTCTTTTATCATTTAACATGTAAAAACGATGTCATGTTTACTTTTCACCATTCATTCATCATGGAACAACGGTGCAGAATAGTCATTCACCAAATAACTTCTTCCTCGGTATCAAATGATTGAAATACCCATAACACGGCTGATTCGCTAAATCATATAGACTATGACGGCAACATAATTATGATAAGGCACCACATCAAATCGAACCCACCAACGATAGATCGCTAAACTTTGCAAAACATCGCATTTTAACCAAGATCAACGTTTTGGAAAAGAACATTGACTCCAAAGTTAGACATCTGCACAAACAACTGCCATAAATTTTATCAAAAGAGAGGGAAACTCAATCCCAAAAGAAAACTCTTCTCTAACCAAATTCACTTATGAAACATTCATAAAAATCCAGACTTGTGAAACATCCGCACACCGCACACATTTTCCAAATGACTCAACTCTAGCCAAACAGAGTTACACATCAAGGGCTTAACTCAAAAGTTTCCAACACAACCCTTTATGACCATCTGCTTCCTTTTAAAATTAATTTCAAAGATAATTCAGTGCGAACGCGAAAGGGCGCGATCGACTCAAAAACTTTTGGGGTGTAAATCCATACTCATAGCACCAACTAAACAAATTAGCCAAAACCAAATATTTGCACCAATTTATACGAGTTTTAGGGGAACTCTGAAACACAGCATATGGAACACCTTGACCGAAAACTCTTCAACTAAAATGGCAAACAACCAAACCAGTCCAAAAGCTTTTGAACACAAGCTCAACATAAAAAGAACCATCTCTAGTACTCCACTACGCTTTCTATTAAAGACTTCAGTAATCACTATTTACTCCTTGAGGAGCCCCAACACAAATCAACCAAAAGCTTCACAACAAATTCTTCCTCTAGTTACCATTCTCAACACTTTTAATTAAGGTTTAAGATGCTTATCACAAAGGCACCCAACCCAGACTACATTGACATGATCCCCACGGATCACTAAATCATAATACTTCTTACTCTAAATTTGAAACATAGTGCTTCAACAGCTACTTAAGCATGGTCAACCTATCAATTTATACCATCCATACGTCAAAATCTTGACAATTGAAACTTGTTCAATCTATAAAATGACTTCAACAAATAAGTAATATCTCTACAAGATAAAATTCGTAAATAGGATTCTAAGATATGCAATCATTAAGATTAAAATCTTGCATCATGATTATTATCCATTGTTCATCCCATCACAACATGTACTTGACATAATACCACAGTTTTACACTTTTTCTTCTATTGGATCAATGGTTTCCAACAATTAACCACACTACCTAAGCATCAATATCAATTCTTTGCAAAATCATCAATCAACAACATTGCTTTTAGCTACCCTATACATCGGTTATAACAAAACTTCCACCACACAACATACTCCAACTATTAAATTGGATTTAATAAGTTAGATTAGCACAATGTTTTTAACAACATCATTAACAAATAGTCTTATGTCTTCTCAATTGATATTAAAACTAGTATTTTAGGAACACGACTGCATACTTCCAATCATGCTAATATTTTTGTAACACCCCAAAATTTTGCTTTTCTTAAATTCATGTGTGATTTGGCACTTTGGTGAATTTTTGGAATTTTCTGGAATTTATTTGGATTTATTTGGAATTTATTTGAATTTATTCCATTTTGAAATAATTAAAGAATTTAATTTTGCAAATAAAATTTTGTTGGAAATATTTTATTTGAGTCCCAAATACCCTAAAATATTTTCCAGAATTTTTCTGGAATTTTTCTGAGTCATTTGCTATTTTTAATGAATTAAATGAATTACTGGGAATTATTTTAAATATTAAATCGCTGGAAAATGCGAGTGGGTTTGTACTGTTCATCCGACCGAGCCCGAGTCAGACTCGAGTTCGAGTCCGACCCGAAAGACGTGGTCGAGCCGAACTCGCTCGCCGAGCCCTAGTTACGCCGACCGCTGGATCAAGATCCAACGGTTGTGATTGCGCCACGCCGCCTAGTCGAGACCGAAGTCGAACCCGTTCGCGTTCGCGTGCGATCGTGGCCGTCCTGGTCGTGCCGTGGACGGCTAGGATTGAGCCGTCGCCTCGCCGTGTCCGGAAGCCGGACTCGCCGCCTGCATCGCCTCGCCATGGAAACCGTGCATCTCGACGTCCGAGCCAGATTTAAGGCGTGAGTGCGTGAGGATCACCGCCACCGCGGCGCACCTTTTGCCCTAGCCGCCACTCGGAGCTCCTCCGTGCTCACGATTCCTCGCCGGAGTTGATTAGGGTTAATTTAGGGTTTTGGCGTCGTTCCGCCGCCGTCCACCGTTCTCCGTCGTGTTGGTGGCCAGATCCGAGACCGCAAGGACGAGGCGCGTCTGGGAGTAGCAGTCACTTCGCCGGAGACGCCCTCAAACGCCGTGTGGGAGGTCGCCTTCCCCGACTCCGACGGAGCAGCGCCGCCGCAACACCATCGTCAATCCCGAAGCACGTCAACCGTCCGATCGAAATCCAACGATCCAGGTGAGCCACGTGTAACCAAAACCTCGGAACCCAGATCGGATCTGGACCGTTGGATCAAGATCCGACGGCCCACGATCGCCACGTGCTAGAAACTGCGTTAACTTAGGGTGGATCTAGACCGTCCGATCTAGATCAAACGGCCGTGATCATGCCACGTAGCCGCCGCCGCCGCGGCGTTGAGTCATCGACAAAGCCGCCCGCGTGCGGCCGCCGAGCCTGGCGTGATCGCGTGTCACCGACATGCGGGGCCCGCATGTCGATGTCTCGCCCGAGAGCCTCACTGCACGTGACCCATCGACGCGGGACCCGCGTGTCGACCTCAGAGTCAGAGACCGAGTCCACGGTGGACCCGAGCCGAGCGTGGACCAAGTCCATGGACCGGCTGACGTCAGCCGCCCAATCAGAGGTTGCCACGTGTCTATGCTGACGCAATAATTAATTTCCGAAAAAGAAAATGATTTATTAATTCGAAATATTGATTCAAATTTAGATTCAAACTTCAAACGCTTATAACTTTTGCGTTTCAACTCCGATTTGAGTGATTCAAATTTCTAAATTTGTATAAAATTAAGATCTACCTAAATATAAATTTTATTTAATTTTTGGACTAAAGTTTTTCTCTGTAATATTATTTAATTGATTATTTAAACTTTAATAAATCATAACTTTTGCGTCTTAACTCCAAATTTGACGATTCCAGTTCCTAAAAATCCAGAAAATTATGTTCTCTCTGTTTATGGATTTTATTTGGAGTTTTGGGATGTTTTTGCCTATTGTTTATTTGTGTATTTGCTATTTGCACGCTTTACGAGTAGACGTTGAAGTGCCGGAAGGATTCGAAGGAGAAGTATTAACTCAGGATCCAACTCAAGACCAAGAGCAAGTACTTTTTGAAGGCAAGTTGTGCTTTGACCATGTTGATCCTATTTCGAAATCTATTTTGCTTTAAACTATTGCATGCTAGATCAATTAGAAAGATACTTTGTTTAAACATGGGGGTTAGATAAATACCAATTTGCTGTATGACACCTTGATTATCTAAGTATGTGCCATGATCCCTTGTCACCCTAGTTGTGGATTACTAGTTGGACATTATTAAATTGCCAACATGGGTTTAGATCGTTGTAGTATCGCTTAGACACCTGCTACGTGCTCATGACATGATTTTGGACAATCAAATGCTAATATTGACTTAATGATATATTGAACCTGTTTTGGAAAAGTATCATGTGATGTTGATGGCACGTGGTGAATTGTAATCAAGTTGGGTTTGATAAACGGTTTTCGGCCAGGGGCATGTGGCAAGAGTAATCAAAGGGCCGCTTGTGGCATTGGGGATGTTGATTTGGTTCTTCTGTAGTCTTGCCCTGGTCACTCTAAGGACTTAACCTTGCAAGCCTTTGAACTGGTCATACTTGCAACCACATGGTCGAATGGGACGGCCCTAGTTGACTAAGTCGCTAAGGACTCACTTGTGGAGCCTCAGGGTGTCAATTACACCGCTTGTGTGATTGTGCGGGGAGCGTATCGTGGTCGTGGCCGATACCCATCTAACGGTGTGTTGGTCCCATACTTCGCCTTGGCTAAGGGAAGGGATGGTGTAGAGCACGAACCTGAGAGGACCACCTGTGTTGTTTGAGGCTTCCAAAGGCTTTATTCTGAGGAACTTCGCCTTTGTGGTGTTTGACTGTATCTTGTGGGTAAAGTGCATAACCTCTGCAGAGTTTGGAATCTATTCGAATAGCCGTGTCCGCGGTACTGGACATCGCTCGGGAATTACAGTCAAGGGTTAGACTTTCTGAAAATAACTTGGATTTGGAAGTTGGTTTGGTTTAATAATGAAGATGATGGAAATATGGTTTAGGATGGGGAAAAATGCTTATTAAACTTCTTGAAAAGTTATTTATGCTTTATTTATTTCTACTGCTTTCGAATCTACTTATATTACTTGTCAAATGTCAAGCATCGCAAATATACCTTAAGCTATTCCTTTGTACCAAGCCATGCATGTAGTATATTAGCTTGCATTCTGTGCATGACTTGCTGAGTACCAAGTACTCACCCTTGCCTCAACACAATATCAGTTGAAGAGGAGATTACGCCAGCTTTGGAGGAGGAACTCCAAGAGGACCCGTCTACTTAGGGATGCGAGCCCAGTCAGTTGCCTGTGGTATACTGGATGGCGCCACGAAGTTTATTTGATTTTCCGCTGCTATTATTTTTCTCTGAATAAGTTTCGCCTTGCAAGGCATATATAGTTGTAACTTGGCCATAAGGTCGAGTAACCAGTTTGGTTATTTAAATAAAGTACTTTGATAATATCGATTGGTATGATTGTGATATTTACCGATGTTAAGACTGTGTGCACTAGCGCGTTCCTGGACTAGTGCTGAATACACAGAGGGTCAGGATTTGCAAATTCGGGGTCCCGACAATTTTGTACCAACATGAATAGCAACTCTAATCAACTTCCAAGTTAAGGTCACAAGCTAGCATGATCAAATTTCTCTACTAACATGTTTAAATTAGAACATCTTTAAACAACCAGCAAAGCTTCTTTAACACTATCAGCAGTTTACATCATCTTAATGTTCTAACTATGCAACATGATTTAAAACTTTAAACATTATCAAGGGTCATAAGCACTTTTAAAGAAAAGCAACAGATTCTAAGCATGTACTTTAGCACATTAAATCATTCTTGCTAAGAGTAAACTGCAACACTAGTAGTCTATTTATTCTCAAGCTAGAGATAACAACCGCATGGAATTGTTTCAACTCACAAATTAACTTAACAATGCATCATCCCATAAATCACATTGGTACATGCTACATAACATGCTAAACAGCAATTCTTACTAGGGACAAACGATTTCAGTCAAAAGACTACTTACTTTGTTTGCAACATTTTAGTTTTAAAACTCATCCCGAATTCATAAGGAAACTTGACTCTCAAAATTGCAATGAGACAAACCCAAACTTGGTCATGCAAAAGGAATTTTTCAAAACACTTTTAAATCTCAAGGACTCCCATAGAGGAAAATGGTTGAAAGACAATTTTCTCGAAAGGGAACCAAGCGCTCAATTAAACCTTTTGTAATTAAAACCTTAACACCAAACCCCAAACTTTCACGAAACAAGAAGGGTTTTTCAACGATGATTTCTTAAACCAGTAAAATATTGAAATCAAACACCACTTACTCCTACAAAGCCACAGATCTTCAGCCCTAACAGTCGGGTCTGGCACAGCTCCGCAATAACTCCTTTAACCTCGGAGAAAGACAAACACAGGAATGAAATTGAATGCTTCTTCCCCATAAAGAAATCAACAAACTAAGCATTAAAAGTGGAAAGGCGCCCGAAAGAAGCGCCACCCTAGACTCCTCTTCTTCGTCTTCAACCAAGGAAGACTGTAGGATCGAAGTATACGAATATAGCAATCCGAGGGGGGTGAATGATTATGCGGAAGCTAAAACAAAATTTTCGATCTACTGGAAGAACACCCCAACTCGGATTCAAAAGATTGCCTCGTAATCAACAAAAACAGATTGACAGACGCTTGGTAAAACGCAAAGTCCCGGAGATCCAACTGTCGGATTGATCTGAAATTTGGACACAAGAAACTAGATTCCAATACGAAACGAAATCAAAAAGAATCAGCTCGATCGGACTTGCGGATCAAAAGTTATGAACCTCGCAAGCTTGCTGTAACTGAAGATGTCGAGAATTGATCTAACGTAAACTTGAAGGTATAACAGAAACGACGAAAGATCAACCTACAGAACTTTGAAAAACTCTAAATCAAAGACCTAGAGAGGTTTTGGATTGATCAAATCACGAAGGAACTCAAGGAAACAAAGTAGACGAAAAATCCATCTACTAAACCTAAAAACCGGAGAGAAACCGAAACCCAAAAACTTGGATAAACAGGACCTCGTGGGTACTGTAGCATGCAAAAGATCTGAAGAATTTGATCTTTATTTCTCTCTTGTCTAAAGTACTCCAAACACCAGAGTACAAGCCTTAAAACAAAAGCTCTAAGCTTTCAATGCGCTCAGCTCTGTTTGATACCCTTCAACAGGAGACAACCCCTCCTATTTAAAGGAGCAAACTACAGAGAGTCCTGGATACAATTCCTACTCCTAAAAGGATTCCCACTCCTAATTCTAGAAGGAGTATGTATCCAACATAACTCCACTTGGCCTAACCTGGCCAAGTACAACTCTTGCACGCGTATGGCAACCCTACCATACTCACGTGACTAACACTTTGCACGCGCATGGCCACCTGCCATACTCACGTGACTAACCATTCTTCATGTGCACCATTCTCTTAGCCCGAACGTCCCGCATGACATCCTTGACCACTAAGACCTCAGTTCCTCCCTGAACCTAGTCCCTAACCTCAGCTCCTCCATGAACCTAGTTCCGGTCCCGTCATCGACCACGTTCGTCTTCAAGCAATACCTGCACATGAACAAACCACAAAACAAATCCGAGCACAAGTCCGCGACTTGACTCAACATTAGTTCATGCAAATACTCACACGAGCATTGCATAAAGTCCACTTCAAAACAAGCATCATGAAATTCTCACCAATTTCATAATCTCAAGGTCAAACCAAAAACTCAATTCCAAGTTTGCTCAAAACCCTAATCGAGCAAAAACGCATTCACGACGGACCAAAAAATTTGGTCCGGCGTACATGTAAAACTTACTGTTTTTAAGAACTTGGTCCCGCGCAAAAACCTTCAGAAGCACATTTACGACATACCAAAAAATTTGGTCTGTCGTACATGGAAAAAACGAGGTCGCCAAAAAACATGTTTATGACAAACCAAAAAATTTGGTTTGTCATACATGGGAAAAACGAGGTCGCCAAAAACATGTGTATGACAGACCAAAAAATTTGGTTTGTCATACATGGGAAAAACAAGGTCGCCAAAAAACATGTGTATGACAGACCAAAAAATTTGGTTTGTCATACATGGGAAAAACGAGTTCGCCAAAAGCATGTGTATGACAGACCAAAAAATTTGGTTTGTCATACATGGGAAAAACGAGGTCGCCAAAAACATGTGTATGACAGACCAAAAAATTTGGTTTGTCATACATGCGAAAAACGCGATTTCTTGAACAAGCGTAAAAACATTAAAATCACGTTTATGACAGACCAAAAAATTTGGTCCGTCATACATGCGAAACTCGCTGTTTTTGGATGTTTGGTCCTTCATACAAGCAATTTTGCAAGATTAATCCTAACCAATTTTTCAGCACATGATCAAGCCAATTTTTCATCATATGATTTCACAATCTCCCCCTTGATGAAAACATTGGCAACACCACTTTAGATTTGAACATTGGCATTCTCTTTTACAAAAGATTTTGAGATCCAAAAGATTAACACCAAAACCAAAGTGAGAAGGCAGAGAACCGGAGACTCCCCCGGCGATCGCCTTCTCGAGAAGGCTCACCTCTCGGCCACCGCTGGCGAAGGAGGACCGGAGGTGCTCGTAGCCGACGATGTGGAGTGGGTTGTAGAAGAGGTGGCGGAGAACGGCGGGGGATAGGCCCCGGTAGAGCCCGCCGTCGCAGACGAGCTCGCCAGCAACGCGGATAACGCCGCCACCGCCCTGCCCACCCTGCAGGTCGGCCTGCTCCACCTCGCTCGGACCGACACCGGCTGAGGTGGTACTTGAGGATGGAGGGAGGGAAGGCGCCATCGGACGGGAGCTCGAGGACGTAGGATTTGTCGTCGGGGCGGAGGTGGCGGAGGAAGTAGAGGTAGTCGGGATTGTTCTTATCGGCGGGGTAGTCCTCGTTGCTGAAGGGAAGGGCCTGTGGCGGCGCTGGATTAGGGGAGGAGCCGCACGGGAGTAGGCTGAAGCGGCGGCGATTATGGCGCGGGTGTTTAGGCGCGATTGGGCACGTGCGGCTAAGCTTTGATTAGGGGATGATGGGATTGATGAGATGAACCGGGTGATTTGGTCCATTAGATTTGATGAAGTGATGTGATAAAACATCTTAGCCTTTGATTATGAGGAAGGGAGATTTCTGGGTGCACGTGTTAGGGTGAGCAAAGAAAAGGTATCCTCTGTGGGGGGAAAATATTGTGTGCATGTAGAAAAGAATTAACTGGTGAATTATAAAGGGGTAAAGAAGAAAACAAAATCTCCCCCTGAGAATGAAAATGTGTGTGAATGTGCAATGTGTCCAAGAATTCCAAAATTCTCCCAAAATGCTCAAATTTCCAAAAAAAAAAACTTTTTCCCCCTTTTTCTTTGAACTTCTCAAATATTTCCAAAATTTCTCCCCCATTGACAATGGATTCATCAAGAGTACAAAAGAGAGAATTTGTTCAAAAATTTTCCTGCAGCAATGATTTCACAATGAGAAACAAAGGAGTGCCAAGATAGGAAAAGATGAGCTCATTCGATCATATAACCTTATATATCACATAATATGCAAAATACATGATCTTGATGTGATTTTAACAAGTTAGGGAATGACATGCATCTCAACCTCAATTCAGTCAACTATAGCCAAGTACTAAGCAAAACCTTTAGTAGAAAAACAAAGGCTCAAAGTTGAAGCAAATGACAAATCAGGGCGAGCAAGTAGTTTCAACTCCAATCTAGTGGACCAATTTAATCTTTAAACAGTAAACTGCATGTGGCATGCTTGAAGCATACTTCTTTTATTTCCTTGGAGTGGCATGCTTGAAGCATACATCTTGTCTTTTGAGGGAATGGCATGCTTGAAGCATACATCTTATCTTTTAGGGAAAGCATCCTAAAGCACATAACTTGAGGTTTTTGCTTTTAACAACCCCCTTTTTTTTAAACTGATTCCCTTTTCCTTTACTTTTTCTTTGATTGTAAACATGCAAAAGTGATTAAAAGGTATTTTGAAAGAGTAAAGCTAAAAACGCACATGCTTCATAGCCCAAATTTGTCAAGAAGATTCAATATCAAGCCTAGAAAAGTAAGATATCACATAGTATTTAGCTATAGGCAATCAAACCAAGGAATTCCGCAATATCATTTTTAGTTCAAGTGAGACAATTAGATTATCATATATGAGCTCAATTACATAACATATAAAGAAATATGATAAAGTGAGCTCATCAAGTGAAAGAACTTGGCAAAGAAACTCCCCCTCAAAACAAACCCATTGGATGAACAATCCCAAGTTCTCCCCGAATAAAAGCAAAACGAGAAGAAGTCAAAGGTTTTGTGAAAATGTCTGCCAATTGATGTTCCGTATCCACATGGTGAAGCACAATGCTTCCTTTTTCAACATGATCTCTAAGAAAGTGAAATCTGATGTCAATATGTTTTGTTCTAGAGTGTTGCACGGGGTTCTTAGCAATGCAAATTGCACTCGTGTTATCACACAAAAGAGGAACACTATCCAAATCAACCCCATAATCTTTAAGTGTAGCTACTATCCAAAGAATTTGAGAACAACAACTAGCAGCAGCCACATATTCAGATTCAGCAGTTGATTGTGCAACAGAAGATTGTTTTCTAGAAGACCATGCTATAAGAGAATTGCCCAAGAAATGACATGTACCAGATGTACTTTTTCTATCAATTCTACAACCTCCAAAATCAGCATCAGAGAAGGCTCTTAAACTAATGCATGAGGAAGCAGAAAGCTAAATGCCAAAATCTTGAGTACCATGGAGATACCTGAAAATTCGCTTGACAGCTTGTCGATGTGAAGCACGCGGGGAAGCTTGAAAATGAGCACACAAGCACACAGCAAATTGTATATCCGGCCTTGATGCAGTGAGGTACAAAAGTGAACCTATCATGCTTCTATATTCCTTTTGATCAACCGGCTCACCATCTTCATCCGGATCAAGTGTGCAAGCGCTCTCCATGGGTGTCATGATCAGTTTGCTGTTTTCCATCCCAAATCTATGCAACAAGTCTTTTGTGTATTTGCTTTGATGCACAAAAGTACCATTCTTTGTTTGCTTGATTTGAAATCCCAAAAAAGTATGTCAACTCACCCATCATACTCATCTCAAACTCCTTCCTCATTGTTTCTGAGAACTCAGACACTAAAACATGAGAGGAACCACCAAAGATAATATCATCAACATAAATCTGAACGAATAGTTGATCATTGCCTTGCTTGAGTAAAAAGAGAGTTTTGTCAACCTTTCCCATTGAAAACCCCCTTTCAAGTAAAAAGGTTTTTAGCCTATCATACCATGCTCTAGGGGCTTGTTTCAAACCATACAAAGCTTTTGATAGTTTGAACACATGATTTGGAAACTTTGGATTTTCAAAACCAGGTGGTTGCTTGACATAAACCTCCTCATTTATGTAGCCATTAATAAAAGCACTTTTCACATCCATTTGATACAATTTGAAACCTTTGGATGCAGCAAAAGCTAAAAGGATTCTAATGGCTTCAATTCTATCAACAGGAGCAAAGGTTTCATCAAAATCTAAGCCTTCAATTTGAGTGTAACCTTGAGCAACCAATCTAGCCTTGTTTCTAACAACAACACCATCCTCACTTTGTTTATTTTTGAAAACCCATCTAGTTCCAATAACATTAAAATCTGGAGGTGGTGAGACAAGTTTCCAAACTTTATTTCGTTCAAAATTCTCTAATTCTTCATGCATGGCATTGATCCAAGATTCGTCAGATAATGCATGAGATATATCTTTGGGTTCAAAAGAAGCAACTAAAGCAGAATGAGCATGAGTGTCAGAATGAATAAACCTGGATCGAGTGACTCTCTCATTTAGGTCTCCAATCATTTGTTCAGATGGATGCATTTTCTGAATGTGCAAGGGAGCATTGGCTTTTGAGACTTCTCCTTCTTCATTTTCAGCATGTACAGATGATGTTGTAGCTTGAGGATGGTTAGCTGTAGGTGATGTAGTAGTAGGTGCCAAAGGTGCTACAGCTTGTTGTGCATTAGGAAGAGTCAAGACCTCATCTTCAACATCATCATTATCTTCAAAGATTTTCTCCCCCTGAACATATGCGCCTGTACCTGTATCACTTAGACTAGTACCTGGACTAGACTCATCAAAAGTAACTTCACAAGTTTCCACAATTTTGTTAGTCTCCAAAACAAGCACACGATAGCCTCGAGTATGAGCAGGATATCCAAGAAAAATGCCATCAGTTGATCTAGCTTCAAATTTATCAAGATTTCCAGATTTCAAGACAAAACATTTGCATCCAAAAACTAGAAAGTGAGAAACAGAAGGTCTATGTCCAAACCGAAGCTCATATGGAGTCTTACCCAATTTTGATCTCAAAAACACACGGTTTGAAACATAACAAACAGTTGAAATCGCTTCAGCCCAAAAATTTCTAGGAGTGTGATGTTCATCTAACATGGTTCTAGCCATCTCAACCAACGTTCTGTTTTTCCTTTCGACTACACCGTTTTGTTGAGGCACTCTAGGTGATGAAAATTGATGATCAATTCCTTTTTCAGCACAAAAGAGATCAAAAGAAGAATGTTTAAACTCAGTTCCATTATCACTTCTAATCGCTCTAAGAGCTCCTGGATGATCAACAGAAAGCCTAAGAACAAGACTTCTAAAATGACTAAAAGCCTCATCCTTAGATGCCATAAAGTATACCCAAGAGTATCTAGAAAAATCATCAACAATCACAAGCACATACCACTTGCCTCCAAAAGATTGAACTCGAGATGGTCCAACAGTGTCAAGATGTAGTAGCTGTCCTGGGCGTTTGTCATCACCATGGTAAGAGGTGGATGTGAACCTGCAATCATCTTACCATGTCTACAAGAAGAACATACTAGATTGCTATCACCCTTAAGCTTAGGCAAGCCACGTATGAGATCTAAACCACTTACACGAGTAAGATGATCAAAACCAACATGACCAAGTCTACGATGCCAAAAGAATAAATCTTTAGAAACATTGGCAATTAGACACCTATGCTTAGAAGAAGGTGATGCATCAAAATCAGCTTTAAATACTCTTCCAAAACGAGAAATTTTGAACACAAGATCACCTGAAGCATCTAGCACTTTGCATTCATTTTTCTTAAAGCTTATCTCAAGATCTTCATCAAGCATTTGTGAGACAGAAAGCAAGTTATATTTCAAATTTTCAACAAGAGCCACATCTTTGAATATAAACTTGTCACTTACCTTTATTGTACCTTTTGCCACAACAGAAGAGGAAAAAGCATCTCCAAAAGTAACACTTTCAGCACGAGATGCACGAGTGAGGGAGGAGAACCAATTCTTATTACCGGACATGTGGCGTGAGCATCCGGAATCCACTAGCCATATGTTCTCCTTCCTCGCGCGAGAAGCCTACATAGCAAAACATGTCGAGGTCTCAGTACTGGGGTTAGGAATGAGATTTTTGGGAATCCAGTACTGAGATACACGACGCACAACAGTAGGTACAACACGATAATTTTTATGCACAAAATCGAATTTGCCTTTTCCCATGTTTCTAGGAACAGAAGGTGTTTTCATCACTCTAGGCGCATGAGAAGTAAAATGTGCATCTCGTAAACCTCCTTTAACCTCGGAGAAAGACAAACACAGGAATGAAATTGAATGCTTCTTCCCCATAAAGAAATCAACAAACTAAGCATTAAAAGTGGAAAGGCGCCCGAAAGAAGCGCCACCCTAGACTCCTCTTCTTCGTCTTCAACCAAGGAAGACTGTAGGATCGAAGTATACGAATATAGCAATCAGAGGGGGGTGAATGATTATGCGGAAGCTAAAACAAAATTTTCGATCTACTGGAAGAACACCCCAACTCGGATTCAAAAGATTGCCTCGTAATCAACAAAAACAGATTGACAGACGCTTGGTAAAACGCAAAGTCCCGGAGATCCAACCGTCGGATTGATCTGAAATTTGGACACAAGAAACTAGATTCCAATATGAAACGAAATAAAAAAGAATCAGCTCGATTGGACTTGCGGATCAAAAGTTATGAACCTTGCAAGCTTGCTGTAACTGAAGATGTTGAGAATTGATCTAACGTAAACTTGAAGGTATAACAGAAACGACGAAAGATCAACCTACAGAACTTTGAAAAACTCTAAATCAAAGCCCTAGAGAGGTTTTGGATTGATCAAATCACGAAGGAACTCAAGGAAACAAAGTAGACGAAAAATCCATCTACTAAACCTAAAAACCGGAGAGAAACCGAAACCCAAAAACTTGGATAAACAGGACCTCGTGGGTATCAGAGCACGCATAAAGGATCTGAAGAATTTGATCTTTATTTCTCTCTTGTCTAAAGTACTCCAAACACCAGAGTACAAGCCTTAAAACAAAAGCTCTAAGCTTTCAATGCGCTCAGCTCTGTTTGATGCCCTTCAACAGGAGACAACCCCTCCTATTTAAAGGAGCAAACCACAGAGAGTCCTGGATACAATTCCTACTCCTAAAAGGATTCCCACTCCTAATCCTAGAAGGAGTATGTATCCAACATAACTCCACTTGGCCTAACCTGACCAAGTACAACTCTTGCACGCGTATGGCAACCCTACCATACTCACGTGACTAACACTTTGCACGCGCATGGCCACCTGCCATACTCACGTGACTAACCATTCTCCATGTGCACCATTCTCTTAGCCCGAACGTCCCGCATGACATCCTTGACCACCAAGACCTCAGTTCCTCCCTGAACCTAGTCCCTAACCTCAGCTCCTCCATGAACCTAGTTCCGGTCCCGTCATCGACCACGTTCGTCTTCGAGCAATACCTGCACATGAACAAACCACAAAACAAATCCGAGCACAAGTCTGCGACTTGACTCAACATTAGTTCATGCAAATACTCACACGAGCATTGCATAAAGTCCACTTCAAAACAAGCATCATGAAATTCTCACCAATTTCATAATCTCAAGGTCAAACCAAAAACTCAATTCCAAGTTTGCTCAAAACCCTAATCGAGCAAAAACGCATTCACGACGGACCAAAAAATTTGGTCCGGCGTACATGTAAAACTTACTGTTTTTAAGAACTTGGTCCCGCGCAAAAACCTTCAGAAGCACATTTACGACATACCAAAAAATTTGGTCTGTCGTACATGGAAAAAACGAGGTCGCCAAAAACATGTGTATGACAGACCAAAAAATTTGGTTTGTCATACATGGGAAAAACGAGGTCGCCAAAAACATGTGTATGACAGACCAAAAAATTTGGTTTGTCATACATGGGAAAAACAAGGTCGCCAAAAAACATGTGTATGACAGACCAAAAAATTTGGTTTGTCATACATGGGAAAAACGAGTTCGCCAAAGCATGTGTATGACAGACCAAAAAATTTGGTTTGTCATACATGCGAAAAACGCGATTTCTTGAACAAGCGTAAAAACATTAAAATCACGTTTATGACAGACCAAAAAATTTGGTCCGTCATACATGCGGAACTCGCTGTTTTTGGATGTTTGGTCCTTCATACAAGCAATTTTGCAAGATTAATCCTAACCAATTTTTCAGCACATGATCAAGCCAATTTTTCATCATATGATTTCACAAAGACAACCACACACCACATACGGAACGATCCGCGAAAATCCAATACCAAACACTTTTCTTTTGGTTTCCATCAACTAAAACCAATAAAACCAACCAAGACCGACCACAGAACGATAAAGAACATCTGAAGGAATCCACCACCAAACTTTTCTATTTGACTCCAGTCAACTACCCGATTCTGACGTAAAGGGTAAGCACTCTTCTCCTACGAGGGTTAATAGTTCTTCGGTGATGGTTTTAACCGGCCATACCGTCAAACCACACCCTTACTATGAACAAAAGTGGTGACCGAAACCCTTCGGCACCACAACCCCACTTTATCACCACAACAAGCACAATTCAATCATTTATCTCATCGACATAGCAGCATGCATTATCAAATGAAGCATTCAACATCGAAGCTTAAATACAACATTTAAGCGTAAGGAAACGATACCCATACCCTTTCCTACTGTGCATCCATTGTGTGTCAAATTTTAGATTAGTTATACCACTTTTGCAAGTTTTAATGTTGCTATCCTATAACAAAATTTTAGTAAAAACCTAAGCCATGTTTCTAAGTTATTCCACATCACATTTTAGTTGTAACCTAAGGTATGACACTAAAAATACATATTCCAAGGACCTACAGCCCGCTCTGATACCAAATGTAACACCCCGGCATTTACTATGCCTGAATGCTACCAAACATAAGCTAAACAACATCTAAATACCACAAGTTACCATAAATTCCAGCAAAGGTACATATGCCAAAAACCGAAATTTCGGCAGCATCTCCTTTGTTTTAACATGAATTAAAGGAGCAACAACAGTATATCAATGTATGGATTATGAGAGACAACTAAAAACAGCAATAATTAACGACTTAGCAACAATATAAGTCTAGTTTCAAACACATAATGTCTCCAAGGGTCAAACGAACAATAAAACTCTCATATAGCAAAGCTAAACCTTAAAGCAATAATCATCACACGCAATTTATTATCAAACTAATGGAATGACTTGTGGAATCAATATGGTGAAGCTACGTGTGGGCGTGTGACTATTTCCCTTCCCCGCATGCCGTTCTCATGGTACCTAAAATAACAAGAAAACACAAGCGTGAGTTCGAAACTCAGCAAGCATATTGCAATGGACAACAAGAACAATATCATGGCAATAACATCTCCCATCATATATATCATCTCGTTCATGAACACTTAACAATATCATCATCAATATGTATGCAATGTAATGCAATGCTCATGTCTCCTTGGAAACTCATACCGGTATGGTTGAGTACACACCCGTCGGTGTGCACCCTCTCCCCCCTTCCATCCCGAAGATGGAGGGTGCCTACTCCTCGCTTACGTTCACCGCGGTGAATGGAATCACGATGTAGGACTTACTCATTGGCTTTCCGGATTAGTCATAACTTTCTCACCGACCTTCCCGGACTAGTTATGACTTTCTCACCGCCCAAGCCATGTAACATGCCATGTATGCATTTATGCCAACATCATATTTAACTCACATATTAACACATGGCATCATAACATATTAAACATGCTCATCATATCATTGGCAATCATAAAAGCATGGCAAGTGATCATATATCATGTAGTCAATTCCATCTATTCTCAACAAGCAACCTACAAATCGCTATCCATCACAACACACTTGCCTCAACCACGGGCAACGGATTGGCGGGAAGTAGAGGGCACTCCCGGGGTCGCACCACCTGCACATAGGTACCACACGCTCACAATCATGTCCAAAAAACAGTACGCAAACCCTCATCTACCCCGACATTGCCAACTACTCGCAAAACCTAAAAACAGAGGTTCTGTCCCGTCGGGACAGCAGCCTTGCAAAATGCATAACTTGAGTTCTGGGACTCCGAATCAATTAAACGAGTACATCCTCGCGTAGCTTAGGAAATTTCCCAACTTTCTCTAGGTATATGGAAAGACTGATTCGGACTCTAAAGTTGTTTAATCTACAGATTACCGTGATCTGTTCCAATTACATCACAGATTTTATCACGCTCGATAAAACAGCCATAACTTTCAAACGGCTGGGCGGAATTTAACGTGCTTTATACCCACTGAAAGATAATGAAATTATATACAACTTCTTCAACATCCGTATGGACAGATTCGGATTCTAAATTGATGAAAACGCAAACCCTAGGTCGACTGCTCATGCTGTCCCAAAAACAGAACGTGGCAACATCTAGATCTAATCCAAATTACTCAATTCCAGCACCACCAATTGATCTAAAAACTTGATAAACACCCTTAGAACAGTACCTAGATTAACCCCAAGGATTTCCATGGACATACCTTTCCCCGACGCACGAAAACCCAATAGATCTCCTCCCGGTTCGCGCGATCCCCTTCCTCGCTTCCAAATCCACCGGATCTCCTCGTCGCGGAGCGCTCCAATGGATGGATCTTCGAGGTGGTGAGGTCAAGAACTCACCTAGGCACAGAAAGGGAGGTGGAGAGGTGGTGGAGAGGGTGGTGGCGCAAGGGGAGAGGCTTGGGGGAGGTGGAGGCGCCCAAGGAGGAGGTGCGGAGGTGTGGGAGGCGGCTAGGGCACTTGGGGGCGCAAGGGGCAGGGGGAAGACGCCCAAAAGGGCAGGGAAACCCCCCTTTAACCAGCCCTAAGCCCCTTTCCTAATCCTAAATGGATTCCCACTCCATCCCACCAAAGCCCACAACCCCCTCTTTAAGGCCCAAAACCCCGGAAACGGCCTGACAACGCTATTAACCTCCATACCTTATGGTTTTAACCTCCCATATCATATTTCAATATGTTTTTGACCTCATCATGCACGTTTTATAAGGTTACGACGCTCCGTGGTGTCAAAACTCTTCAAAAGGCCCAAAAACGCGAGTAAACCTCAAGCCGAAAGGTTTTATTCTCTAATTTCACATTTTATAATATCACACCATACCGTAGTGTCACATAGCATTTGTGCCTTTGCTGTAATTTATCTTTATTTGTGGTATTTAGATGTTGTTTAGTCTATGTTTGGTAGCATTCGGGCATACTAGATGCCGGGGTGTTACAGTATGACTGGACTCAGGGTGTAATAGCGCATTCTTCTAATGCCAACTATGAGATCATCACTTCTAGCGATAGTCAAGATATTTCCAATTCACTTATTATGGTACAACTATCTTCTAGACAAATTTTCTCCTCCACTATTGGATTATACTTTTATTCTATATTAGAAGTATGATTTAACATGGAAGCTGATTGATTCTTGGAGAGCTGACTTGATGGTATTCAGCATCACGGGGATATGCTCAGAGATATTATTTGGTTGGTCCCTTACTCCCGCGACCAGTTCATCAACCGATGAATTCTGATTTATAAGTTCTACTTGATTTCCTTTCAAATCCCTCGCTATCTTCTTCAACTGTACAAAAATAAAACCCAGAATAGATTTACTTACTCCCCGGATTCTCATTACTTCATCAATGGAGATCTTTATTTGTTTTCTTAGTTTGGTGATCTCCACTTGCACCTTGGAATTCAGCTCGGTCATTTGCTTTCTCTCTTTTTCTCCTTGGGCGAGCTGATGTTTCTAAGCCTTTACAATATTTTTTAATCCTATCAAAAGACAAGTCAAAAAAATAAAAAATAAAAAATATTACTTCCTTTTTTGTAAAAAAGGAATAAGTCTCAAAAATACTGAGGTCAGAAAAAGTATCTTACTTTCTATGTTAGTATCTTTTTTAGAGAGAATACCTTCTAATTCTACAACGAATTTCTTTACCCGCTCATCGTTCTCTATGAAAATTATTTGGAGTTACGCATTTTTCTCATCAATATCTAAGTATTACGGTTGAAGTTTTATGAGGTCAAACTCATAGCTCTTGGTGGTGTTTTGAGCAACCAAAAGCTGCTTCTCTAACTCCATTATTCTTTCTTCTTTTCTATTTCCATAACATACAATCTAGAAAAGCAAAAAAATAGTAGAAGACAAACATAAAAAAGAAAGTGATACTTAGCTTACTTTTTTGTGATTTTCTCTGCATCAGCTTCAACTTGCCGACCTACTAGGTCAGATATATCTTGTGAAAACTGTAAAAGCAAGAATATAAAGTTAATTATCTCCTTCATTTTCTTAGAAATTGTACAAGTGAAAGAAAAGTACATTAGACAACAAGTTGTCGAAGTCTTGTTGATTCACCTCCTCCTGATTAGTAGTATCAGAAGTGGGTGGATTCTCAGTTTCAGTGGTGATGAACATTATCATGTTCCCATCCACTGGTCTATCATCTTCGATCAGAGCGACAACCATTTCTTGGCTAACCCCTACCTCTTCCTCTACTGCCTTTGGAGAAGTAATGACCTCAACAACAGTAGATGATGCGCCGATCTCGGCTTCACGATCAACAGCCGAAGGATTTTCACCCTTAGCGTTGATCAGCCCAACTTCTGTGCCTTGCGCACTCAGCAAAATCTCCTTAACATTAGGTTCCAAAGGTGGATCTACATTGGTCGGGTCATTACCGACCAAAGGATTCACCTCTGATTCTACTTGATTCTGAGTAGTCGGGAGGCTAAAAAAAGAAATTATCATAAAGAAAAACTTACTGGTTCTAAAAATTAAAATTTTAGAACTAAAAAAATACAAAGTACTTACTTGTAGGATACTCCAGAATCTATTTGCCAAGAGATCCAAGGAGTCCCGATCTCCCCAACTGTCCACATGGGAGCTTTCTTTCTTTTAAAGACAAGAGGGATGTCATCATCACTCTCTTCTTCCTCACCCTGAAAATGTGAAAATATGGGATAATTATTATCGTCTTTTATTACATACCTGTGAGGAAGGTCTTCTTTGTACCCAGCCGAAGTCCTCTAGACTTGAGGCTAGTCATTATTGTCCCTGAAGCGTGTGCTCCGCACCGGTCTAGTGCTGGTTAGATTAGCACCGAGCTTCTTCTTCATCACAGGAGCCCAGGCAGAAACCACATATTGCTCGGTGGCACGTTTCCGACCATGCATCCAGGGATGACAAAAATAAGAATTCAAAACAAATATCAAATTGATTCTAAGACCAAATGTACTACTTGGTACTCACCTCAATGCGTTCATTGATGAACTCATCATTTTGACCAATCAAACTAGCCGGTTGCTTGTCCTACGCAACTTGATTGGATCTATCCGAAGGAATACACAAGATTTGTGCAACCTTCACATAGGTTTCCACGTTAGTTAGAACTAAAAAAACACGTAGAAAAAATGGGTAAGTAAAATTCCTTTATCGAGTAAAGAAAAAATGGTTGGAATCTAAGAATTCTTACCTGCAGGTTCGTCCTTAGTTGGATCTTGGTCATCCTCGATCCTCCAGGTGTATCAAAATCGCCTCTTTGGAGGGTTCAACTTATGGAACAAAAAATCAAAAACGATTTTATGTCCCGTATGTCCTCCTTCCACCAAATTGAAGATAGCATTGATGATCATGCTTTCTTCATCGGTGAGTACCAAGGAGTCCCTCTCTTCTTTTGCTTCTGCTTAACCTTCTGCCTTTAAGCAGGTCGATGTGGCCTTACTGTGAACCAAAGGCGACTATTGCCCAGGATCTCTAAGTAAAACCATTCCATCCGGTAGTCCTTCCAAGTATCCTTGATTGGGAGCAAGGGATACACGACATTGGACTGAAGCTTGAAATATACACTCCCAAAAACTTTGAGAGTCTTGTTATTTCTAGTATACGGGTAGAAGAAACGAAAAAGATGAACAGGAGGAGGAATACCAAAAAAAGGCTCGCAAAAATTCGAGAAGACACTCAAAATCAAAATAGAATTGAGGGGAAGATGATGGATCTCGATCTCGTAATGACCAAATACATCGGCTAGGAATTCGCTCTCAGGGAGACGAAATCCTAACCTAACAAAGGTAGCGAAGAGAACGATCCACCCCTCTTGAGGAACGCGTTTCACATCCTCTCCGCTGGGATCTCATTGCACCATTTCACGTGATGGGATCAAGTCATCATCAGCAAGCTCCATGATCTTTGCCTTAGTATGAACTGACTTCTCCATTATAAAAGAAGCAAAGAATGAGGAGAAAGTATTCAAACGAAGCATGGAAATCTTCAAGAACTAAGAGGAAAGCAAGAGAACTCAAAAGCACTTTTCAAATGATTGGCCACGTGAAGCATCCAAAGGAAGCCTCTCCCCTATATTTATACCTTTTGCCTTTGCTTCAGCTACCGAGGAAGTCGAAAAGATTTTCTCAAGACGCAACCGGCGGCATGATTAGCGCGTCATCCTAAACGTTTTGGAAGTTGAAAAGCCTTAAGAGAATACACATGTTCTCTCAAGACTTGGGAGCAAGCTGACAACGATTAATCTGTCTAAGACCCATAAATGGTTACGCTTTTTAGAGGCCAATCGCATCCACATAAATACAGCCCATAAAACTAAGAGACACATTAAATGTCTCACGATTATTCGATTAAAGTTACTGTTGATCACGTAAACAACTACCCGACCTACAATATAGGTCAGATGAGAAATTATCTTATGTCTCTTATCTGAGCTTCTACCAGGTTGGGAACGATCTGACTTGTGAATCTTTACAGGTCGGACATAATCACACCAACCTAGAATAGATCGGGTAAAGGATAACCCTCGCTCCGACCTGATTCAGATCAGCAAGAAATCTCTACGCAAGGATAACGTGAGGAAGAAGCTTTCTCTGACAGGTACAGACGACTGTTTGGAAGTTACTCCCTACGAAGATGTGCCCATCTGATGAAAAGACACCTCTTCAATGAGAAGATTCCATTTGACCAAAAGACACCTTTTGATGGGAAGACACCTCTCTGAAGATGACAACTGGCATCTCTTCGACGCTATAAAAATGATACTCCCACAAGGATTCAGATATATAGTGTGTGTTGTGTATGTTGTGTTGTGCATGGTTGAAGAGAGAATTGAATAGTCTGTACTCTGTAAGAAACTTTGTGATATATGTTAGACCCCGGAAAAACAATTCCGAAATCCTCTGTGTATTCTGTACTAGTCCAGGAAAAGCTAGTACACACAGCAAAATGATAGCAAACCATATCCATCGCGTTTATTATTAATAGTCAAAGTTTACATTAAGCATGGCACGCAGGCCGGAAGCAAAAAGAAATTTCAGCAGAAGCATAATAGTAATAGCCCAATTGAGTTGCCACAGGCAATCGACTGGGGAAAAAGCTTAGACGTCTTGGTCCTCACCAACGTAAAACTCCTCCTCTGAAAACAACAGAATAAGCAAGGGTGAGTACAAAAAGTACTCCGCAAGTTACACGGGAGATGCATTTTAATGAAGGGGTAACAAGAGAAGGCTATATGGTTATGTTTTTGCTCAAAGCAAACTTTTCCGTATTCTAAGTAATTTTTCAATGGCATATTTTTAGTAAGGAAATATTTTCTTTGAAATAATTTTTCACACAGGAATCCATCCTGGAGCTACACAATTTTTTTTTCCCACAATGGAATTAATCCATCTGAAAACATCTTTCTGGAAATCATTTTTGAAAGTCTTAAAATCTAGTCTGTGAGTGGTTTGCTCAGCATGCCCATGATCGCGGGCGCGGCTAATCGATTAGTTTTACACTCTGCAGAGGTTGTACAACTTTACCCACAAGACATGGTCGTCTCCTTGCGCCAGAACACACTTCCTTAGGTGTGAGGCAGAGAGATCGTGACAAGGCCTTTACAATGCACTGTCCCAAGCAGTCCCACCTCGCTGAGGTTTCACCGCTAGTAGGGTTAAACCGCCCAGTCTAGAAGCCCCCTCTTGCGCCACACAAACAGCCAAAGGCACGACTGGCATTGGGACTTTGCAAATTATTTGGCTAGGTTTATCCCATACCAGACTTGTGGAAGTACGGTTAAGCTTTACATCCAGCGAAACTCAGACCGGTCCTTAACTGACTAGGCGAGCTTTCCACAAACCCAACTCATGTGCTTCTCGCACCCACCTGACAACCAATCTTGCCTGGTCTAAACCCACATTTTTATTTTCATACAACTTCTTGAATCACAACAGCAAAATTTTATTTCAATAAATTTTTATCTGGCAACAATTCCCAAATTTATAATTTTTGGGTCTAAGCAAGTCTAAGCAAATATTTGATTACAAAACCATCATTTATCTAAACTTCCAATCTTAGGGTTTCAATGGCACATGGGAATCAAATTTACAAATGAGGTCACAATCAAATAGGATATAACTATGCATTTTAAACTGGGTTTAAACTAATTTTAATAAAATTATCGCATGCAAATACATTTAAAATAAAGTAGAGTTAAAGAAAACTGGGATCAAATATGGTCAAGACATGCAACTTGCCTTGGTCGTAGGGTAGATGCTCTGAGTCGGTTACCGTGAACTCGTTCGAATCTCCGTAATCTATACGATGCAACAAGCGCAAAAGATCAAATAAATTCAAAGTAAATTCAATAAATTACAAGGACAACAAATAAATAAATTTTAGAATTTTAAAATTTCTAGAAAGAAAATCGTATTTGGTTGTGCATGTGTAGGCTATAGTGTTTGTTTTACTTTTCTAATAGAAACTAGTATTCTATTCCTTTGCTTTTGCCTTCACGTTACTAGCTAGTTCTGGACCTGGTTGCTTTTTGGCTTCACGTGACTAACTAGCTAGTTTGCTTTTGCCTTCAAGGGATTAACTAGCTAGTGCTGGCCTGCACACGCTCGAGTCTCGAGACACTAAGCTTTACATCTCATGGCCATGGCGCTTGGCGAACGAGGAAAGGAAGTGGGAGGCTGGCTCGTCGGCTGGCCAGGCGGCGGCGACGCAGCATGGCGAACTCGCCAGAGTGGTCGGCTGCAGCAACCAAAGGCCGGTGTCGGTGCAAATCCCACAAAAACAGAACGGCAGCCACAAGAACTAAGCGGTGAAATTAGCTTCGATTTGGAGACCAACTGCAAAATTAAATGGGGGTTTTGGAAGAGGACAACCTTGCAAACAAAGTGACGCGAACGGGATTGAGGAAGGTGGTCCGAGGCGACGACGACACGGCAAGGACGCGACTGCCGGAAATAGCAGTGCTCCTGTTCTTCTCTTGGTGCAGCCAAGCAAGCAAATGAGAGGGTCTGAGGAGTGATGGAATAGATTCAACTTGGCGTCGCGTATCCGGTGCTCACCTTTTAAAGGGCCATGGGATGGCGAAGCGACGGCAACGGGCGCGGGCATCGCGGTGGCCGGCGTCAGTTTCTTGAGTGCATGGTGGGGTTTGATGGCCGGAATGGTAGTGGCGAGTGTTGCGGTGTTAAATTGGAACTTGAAGCACTACTAGAGAGGAGAAACGGTTGAAGATGAGAAGCTTTGGAGCTTGGCTGGAAGCATTAATGGAGAAAGGAATGAGAAGGTCATGAGGTTGAAGAAAGGGTCACGTGATGCTTCGGTTGGGAATATGGGCTGCTTCGGCTAGCCCAAAGGAACAGTGCAAATTTTCCATTTTTTTATTTTTTTATTTTTTATTTTTTTTATTATTATTATTTTTTTAAGAAAAACCAAATAAAATCACAGGAATTTAAATGGGTATAAACTTTGGGTGTTACAATATAATACAATTCACATTCCTTTCCTACCCCCTTTCAATATTTTTTTACAAACAAAGGCAACAAAAATTACAATAGTATGCTCAATCTAGAAACCCCTGGGTATTGAAAATCTACACAGTGTACAATGAGGTGATTTGACACAAAGCTAAGGCTATGGGCAACCCTATAGTAGCTAATGCATCTCGGGAGAGTTGAACTGCTTCATATTGTTGGAATACGATGAAACTAATTTCCGCGCTACAAAATATATCTTGATGTACACCATTTCGGTGGAACTGCCTATACGCAGACATTCAGTTCTAGTTCAATTCTTAGTGAAGATTAAACTTAAGTCAAAACAACTACTAACTAAATTACAGCATGCTATGTTGCTAACATTAAAAGCACTAACTGAACCTGTTGGTGATAACTAACTAATACTCTACAAAAATAAGGTGCCCCCCTGTGCGTTTATCGAAAATGAAAGTAGCTAGAACTGTAGTGATCAAAGGGAAAGTCAAAAACTCACAACTCAAAATGTCCTCACTCCCTGGCACGTCAAAACCATAAAAAAAAAAAGGGACTAAAATATTGCTTAACCAAAGCATCACGCAGGCGAAACTGTATATATACCCAACCCAAATCAACACACACGCTGAAGTAAATCAGCAAAAAAAAAAACCCAAAATCCAGATCCAGATCCAGATCCAGCCCACGGCGATTGGATCCGATCGGGCCCCACTCACTTCACAGCGGAGAAGGCCCAGGGCCTGACGTGCTGTCCTCGATGTACGCATCCTCCACTGCACCGTCGCCATCTCCTCGTCCTCGGTCTGCATGGCTGACTCCATGGCCACCATCTCTAGACCTGGGCGTTGGGCCGGGCCGGGCCGGCCTGGGCAAGGCAGGCCAGACGCCTTCGCAGGCCAGGCCAGGCCGGCACGACAGACCAGACCTTCGTGGTAAGGCCGGCCTAGCCCGGAAAAACCAATTTGGCCGGGCCGGCCGAGAGCGTTTTACTGACCAGCCCGGCCCAAAAGCAGTGGCCGGTCGGGCGGGCCGGCTTCGGGCCGACCCTGAACACCTCTGAGCTCGAACCGCTGTCGATAGAATGGATCGATGGACAGTAAAAATGACAATGAGTTTGGGGAGAATGATAAATTTTATTGATATTTACATATACAAAGTTACTGCCTCGTTAAAAACCTTACGCCCAGTGTGAGGTTCCCCTGTAAGGAAAAGAGTATAGTAACTTTAAACATGCATACATATCACCTACTCTATGTTTAGATCAGCTAATGCTTGGCCAATTTCGGGATCCTCCAATTGATGTTGTTGCCGTTCGTCTGCGCGTTGCCAATCTTTGAGGCAGGTGATGGCCTCCACTATTTCGAGCGTGAGTGACGATCTTCTTTCTTCAATTATTCTCCCGACCATGCTGAATGTCGCCTCGGAAGAAACAGACGAGACGGGAACGACCAAGACATCCCGTGCAAAATAGCACAATACGGGGAATATCCGATGGTTGTCCCTTCACAATTCAAGCAATTTTACCTTCTCACCTTTAAGGGTAGGATCGGTGGCTGCAAAGTTGTGGGCAAGATAATGATTGAGCTCTGCATTGGGGTTCCACCTTGCGTCAGTGGACGACTGAGTTGATGAAGAACTGGATTCCTTGCCCTTCAGCCTCTTCCATAAGTGAGCTGTCACGCTCGTTCTCGATGGTTGCATCGCTTCCTACCCTGCATTTGACTCTATCTCGCTTGTGCCGTACTTAGTGTAGTACAATTGGAATACTCGAAAAAGTTCAACTTTTACATGTCCAAAAGCGGCAGAGAAATCCATATCAAGAGCCTCTCCCATTCCTTCCAGTGCCACTTGCAGTCCATCTAACTTTTTTCGGGGATCAAAAATGGTAGCAAAACAATATAGATGTGATATAGAACTAAAATATTTTAGAAATTTTACCTCTATCGGTGCAACAATAGGGCCTAAGAGTGCATCATGCCTGTATTTTGCAAATGTCTCCGCAATTAACCAAATATAATCAATTACCAAGCATGAGGCAGGTTAGTAAATCCCGGAGAGTTCTTTAGTTGCTTCATAGAAACAAAATAAAAATTCTCGAAAATATGTAACAACGATCCAATCTGATTCAGTAAGTACAATTTTATTTTCTTGTGTATTAGCATTAGCATTGACAAAGACGGTTAAAATTTGTTCATACCCTTTTAACTTTTCTAGCATGATATATGTTGAATTCCAACGAACCTTCATGTCAACGCCAAATTTCTTTGGCTCTTTGTTGTTTGCCCTACAGTACTCTTTAAACCTAGCAAACATTTGGGGGCTACCTGAGACAAATCGAATAGCGGAGCGAATGTTGTTTAGATATGCACCTATTACCTCCATACCATCCTGGACAACGAGATTGATTATGTGGCACACACATCTTTGATGCAGAACTTACCCTTGTATGTAAGACTGCCGATGGGGGGTGAGATACTCCATTGCAGTCGTGTTCGCGGAAGCATTATCAAGAGTAATGGATAAAATCTTGTTGTCTATCTTAAAATCTTGAATTGCTTCTAATATACAGTTCGTAATAGCTTGTCCTGTGTGTGATTCATCCATTGACTTAAACCCTATAACACTTTTATTTAAGTTGTATTGCTCATCTAAGTAGTGAGCAACAACACTGAGATAACAACTTCTCTGGTGCGAGGAAGTCCAAATATCCGATGTTAAAGCAAAGGAAAAGCTAACATGTATGAATTTTTCCTTCAATGCAGCTAGCTCTTTATTATAAATTGCTAGAATGTCAGATTTAGTTGTTCTTCTACTCACATGTTGGTATTGTGGGCAAAACCCACGTTTAATCATTTTTTCAAAATTACGGCTCTCGCCCATCATAATAGGTAAATCTTCCGAAACTATAAATCTAGCAATTTCATCATGTGCAGTTTGGGGGTTATACATCCAAGTACTTACAGTGCCGTCGGCTGAAAAATTGAGCTGTGTCTGCACACCTCCTCCTTGCCTTTGCCCTAGCTTTTGCAGACATGCTTTGTAGTGCCGGTTCAGATGTCCCGTCCCTATCGTCGAACCTGCAGTTAATTCATGTCCACAATAATTGCATTTAGCGAATACCTTCCGTTGGCCGTCGATGATTTCAACCCTTTTCGTCATGTGCTTCCAGCACTCTGCTTTGCCGATGGTGGGTTTTTGGGTAGTTGATGAGCCACCCTGTGATTCGACAACCGGAGGCGAGTAGTGGGTGCCGGCATCCTCAAATCCTTGCGAACCGTCCATATGACGGTCGTCCATACCATAGTCTCCCATACTTGGGGACAGTTGCCGGGCGTCGATAGTATCATCATCAACAGAATCTCTTTGTATGCGCGGTACCCTCCGTGCTAGTTGCTTTCTATTTCTACCCGACATGTTGAGAATGAGTGCTACAAAGGAAATGTTGCTTTGGTTTTGTGATGAAACAACGAAAGTGGAGACTGCTTTGGTTTTGTGATGAAACAATGAAAGGGGAGACCTATGAATTTATGGAGCGTTGAATGGTCAAATGACCATGTTTGAAAATTTTGAAATGGAAGCGCGCTGGTCCCATAGCCCCCCGTACTGCCTGCCGCCTGCGCAAGCTGGCCCCCGGCCCCCTTGGAGCGCGGCACGCCTCCCGGCCCCACGCCCAGACGCGCAAGGGCGCGACGCCTGCTCGCCCCTGCACGACGCTAGCTCGGCCCCGTGCCGTCTTGACGCTGCTCACAGGCTCTGCCCCCCTGCGGCGCGGACGTTTGGCGGTTTGGGGCTCATGGCCGCCTGGCCCCCCCACGCTCGGTCCGACGCCCGTGAGCCACGCGCCTCTGCCGCTCGGGCCACGCAGCCCTGCTCGGTTTCGCACGCACGCATGCCGACAAGCCTGCAGCTAGCTTGACATTTCGTGCCCGCATACACATGCATACGATAGTGTACGTAAACACATACGCAACCATGCACTGGCTGTACTACACGACCAACCATGCACTCTCATACACGTACGCGTCACTGGCTGTATGGTTTTGGCTAGCTATTGGATGATGGCTGAGTGGTTGGAAATGGGCCTAGCCTCTGTCACATGTGTACCAAGCGTTACGGGCCTCCGGGCCGCCCACGGCCCGCTCGGGCTCCGTTGTCGGGCCGGCCCGAACCCGGCCCATGTTGTCGGGCCGGGCCGTGCCGCCCGACAGGCCCAACTTCTAGGCCCGACCCGGCCCGTTAGCTCGTGCCGGGCCGGGCCGGCCCGAATCTACTCGGACCGAGCCCGTGCTTGGGCCGGGCCGCGTTGGCCGGGCCTTGGGCCGCCCGGAAAAAGTCCGGCCCATCGCCCAGGTCTAATCATCTCCACCCTCCTAGGTGCCACCGCCATCGCCGTCACTGCTGAGCCCTCCTCTGCACCTCCCTGTAGCTTGTGCAGTATCAGTCAAGAAATTATGGGAAAAAATCTAATTGGACAAACGGACACACAATGAGGGCACCCGAAATTCTCCAAAGCAAATTTTTTGCCAAAAAAAGTTTGAACAAATAGACAAACTTTCCTTTTATATTCGTAGAGATACACTAGTCATGAGTTTGATTCCTGTGGGGTAGGGGTTTTTTTGGGAGGATTTGATAAACATCATCTGGATATTTTTATTGTTAAAATCATCCAAATCTAGAATCATCGGATTCGATTACAATGATCCACGTAAACAGAAGTTTTCGATCGGCATAGCATTACAATGGCCCATGACCACTTCAACCATGGTGTCTAGAAAATATTTTTAGGCTAACTAGCTACCTCTGGTAGCTTAACCTCCAAAAACAGTAGAAATGCAAGTTGCATTTAGTTTGTGACTCATTAATTAAGCATGACAAGAGTTTGATACAGTACTAAGGCCATGTTTGGATCCCAGGACTAATTGTTAGCTGGCTAAAAATTAGTCCTAGTCTGTCCAAACAGGAAGACTAATATGTAGGCTAATTTTTAGCCAACCCCTCAGCTAACAATTAGTCCATTAGTTGGTGGAGGGGAGCTAATTTGGGCTAATAGTAGGTAACACGCTGAAAAAAGTCTGAAATACCCTCGCGCTGACCTTATCCTCACTTCCTCACCCGTGCGTCCACTCCCCAGTCCGTTATGAGGGGCAAACATGACTTTTCTAAGAAATTAGCCCAACCATTAGCCATGTATCCAAACAGCCCTAGGCTAATTTTAGATGGACTAATTATTAGCTGACTAACAATTAACTCTAGCTATTAGTCAGCTAATAATTAGTTTTAGCCCATCCAAACATGGCCTAAGAATAACTTGCTAAAATTCCTATTATAGCGGGATTATTCAGGTGCGAGATTTTCTTATCTGACTTGACCGAAGAATCACATCGAACTATAACTAACTGGAATCACTCAAGAGAATCTCTAACGCATAGTAGCATCATGATTCGACAATCTGAAGCGAAGATAAAATATCCTTTTCCAACACACTCATGTAGAAGCTGGTTACTTTAGGCTGGGTTCACACAGTTGAAGCTACTCTTAGAAATATGCCCTAGTGATGATTGATAGATGCTTACGTATTCATGGTCCTCTAATAAATATCATATTATGGATCATCAAGTATGTGATTTAATCGTGAGACTCTGGAACATGTCTGTTGTATTATTATAAATTGTCCCTTTGTCATTTAATTGATTGGAACATCAATTACTTATTTACTTGAACAAGCGTATGATTGTGTAATGATCATGTTTTCGGATCATGGATATATGGTACAAACTCGATTATATGCATAACATGTTAGTGAACATGTTATTACATAAACCCATTATAAACCATAGCATTGACTCATCGGTTGGTTTCATATAATGTTTATAATTGATTCTCTCACCTAAGACATATATGGGTCCTAACATAAGGATCGTATTCTTTGATATTACTAATTATTGTCCATAATGGGGTAATTATATTAGTTACGCTCATGAATGTGTTGACACATGTGGAAGAGGGATGTGTATGGTCAAGATGGAATTTTGTCCTCATTGTTATACAAAGACAAGGATATCTTAAGGACACTCGAAGAAGATAGACTAAAAAATATAAATGGCCATGCCCAAGCAAGTTAAGGTCTGAACCGCTTGATCTATTTAGTCTAGCTTTGGAGATTAGAAAAACAATGGATTAAACATCACAATGATTATTCATATCTCGCCTTGGGTTTAATCTTGAAATCTGAAAGTGACAAAAGGATCGAACATATATTCATTGATAACTTGTCAGATAAATGATATCCATGTGGTCTGGGAAGTCATAATATTCTGCTAGGAGCCGCTTATGACTTGTGTATCGAATATTGATTCGATACAGCACCAACATCACAATGGGCATATGCGATCACAAACAAGAATGTGAACCTATTGGTTTGTTAATAAATTCTGTATATTATTATATAGATAATTAATATATTAGAATTATTAAATACGGAATAAGCCCTTGCTTGATTTGGATTATTTGAATCCGAAACCACAAGTCTATATGATTTAGATTAACGTAATACGAATTAAATAGGGAGTCAGTTCGGATAATGATTTGAATTGATAAAGGTTATCTCAAATCATATTTGGTTACAAAAAAATGTTTCGAACTTATCTTATTTTGACTCGTTGGATATAAATAAAGACGCACCTAGGCTGCGCGGGCATAACTAAAATCGAGAGACTAATTCTGACGACAACCAAGAAGGCCGTGCTGTGGAGGTTGTTGCATACCAGCGTGCGCAGTCTTCTTCCCATTCATATGGATACTCGTGGGACAAGACTACTACCGCATTGACGTGCTAACGCAATCCGGCACTCTTCTTTCGCTGTTGAGAAGTCGCACTTGCACATCTAGTGGTAACACCGAAATCCTAATATGTAATCTTGAATCATCTGCAGTGAGTTTTCTATGTTCGAGTAGATGAAATATTTTTAAATTTCCTCCACACCTTGCTACAATCATCCTTAGTTGATGTGGCATCCCTCTCATATATGGATAGCTATAGCGCAGCAGTAGAATAAATTGCTAAATCATGACCCCACTTGAAATTCATTGATTTTTCATGATTCTTGTTCCAAACCGGGCCTAATGCCATTCCCGTACCAAGATTCCTGGAGGACACCGTCGGCGTTGGCATATGGCTGGTGTGATTCACAAATGTAAGATTGCTTGACACACCCTTCACAATAAATTTGACAGGCAGCATGAGCATTCACTACTAAACAAACTCTCATCACAGATGGTTCACAAACAACATCACAGACGATTTTGTGAACCGTCTGTATGAAACTGTCAGTGATGACTCATAGTCATTACAGATAGTTTTCCAACCGTATGTGATGATCCACTTATCACAGATTGTTCTAGCTTGGAACCGACTGTGATGACCCAACTATCACAGACGGTTCTAGCTTGGAACCGTCTGTGATGATCCACTTATCACAGACTGTTCTAGCTTGGAACCGACTGTGATGACCCAATTATCACAGACAATTCTAGTTTGGAACCATTTGTGATGATCCACTTATCACATACTATTCTATCTTGGAAACGACTGTGATAAATGGGTCATCACAGTCGGTTGCAAAACAGAACCGTCTGTGATGACCTTATTATCACAAACGGTTCTATATTGAAAACCGTCTGTAATGTTGATTTTAAATTTCTTTCAGTAATTTTTGATTTATTGGCTAGCTTCAGGAAATGCTAGCCATGCCCTCTGAAATAAATTACAGTGCAGAGAGCACCACCAATATATTATTATGACATATATTGCCACTACTAGAGAACTGGTCATCACAGACGGTTCGCCAGCCACATGATAGACGGTTTTACGACCGTCTGTATCAGACTGTCAGCGATGACTCTCTAGTCATCACAGACGGTTTTCAAACCGTCTGTGAACAATCTCATCACAGACGGTTTAAAATACAAAAACCGTCTGTAATGATTCATATATCTCAGACAGTTTGATGAAAAAAAACCGTCTGTGATGTTGGATATATCACAGACAGTTCGTTACAAAAACCGTCTGTGATGTTGGATATATCACCGACGGTTTGTTTAAAAAACCGTCTGTGATGTTGGATATATCACCGACGGTTTGTTGTTATAACCGTCTGTTATGATTCATATATTACAGATGGTTCATTCGTGAACCATCTGTTAAGATGATATATCACAGACTGTTCTCTTTTGAACCGTCTGTGATGATCCATATGACAAACCGTTGATAATAATAACCGTCTGTGATAAATGGTTTATCACAGACTGTTCTATTTAGAACCGTCTGTGATGATCCATATGACAGACCGTTGATAATAATAACCGTCTGTGATAAATGGTTTATCACAGACTGTTCTATTTAGAACCGTCTGTGATGTTAATTTTAGATTTTGTACAATTTCAGTTAATTGGCTAGCATGCCCTCTGAAACAAACTGAAGTGTAGCATGACCAATATAAATATTATGATATACATTTCAGAAATGAACTCGACCAGGGCACGCAATACAACATACAACGCATCCATTTTAGAAATCAACTTTGATCCCACATTACAATATTGTACACCGCATCAATTTCAGAAATAAACACAAATGGAAGTCTTGCAAATTGAATTCAGAACTACAGTCTTGCAAATTTACAACTCATCAAGCTTGGTTTCCATGGAATTCGCCGGTTGGATTAATGACATCACAATTCAAAAAGGCCCAGAGTTGTCCTCGAATACTTAGCAGGTCAGCCTGCTCCAATGCAAGTTCAGCACATTGCCACCTCTGCCAATGGGAAGAGTAAAGTCTTTGCGTGTACAAAAAATAAATAAGTGGAAAGACATTGTTCAAGATTGACAAACCTCTAAGTCATTGGTCTTCTTTGTACCAACAAGGAGTTGCATGTTGTGGCAAACGTAGAACCCACACAGGTTAGTGCCTATTGGCTGCTGGTGGCACTGCCAAAATATAAATAGATTAATTAGTTCGAAGGTTCCATTATGAACTGCGTTAAGGATTAATTATTACGTACTAGCGGATACTGGGAAGTTATGAATATGCCTCAGCCTCGCTGTGTCCGGCTTGCATGGCCCTCTGCGAGCTTTGTAGATATGGAATGACGTGTCGAGTAAATTTTTAATAGGCACCAAGTCGTGGGTGCCGCCCTTTTTGGAATCAAGGTAAATTACCTTGTTCTGTCTTGGTATAATTACAAGTATAACCCAGTGAAACCTGCACAGGTATGTTGCCATGGTCATTGAACCTGACTTCAAGCTGCGTTATATAGTACAAATTAACATGTATAGCATCTGGATGAAGCACTTACCCCGAGTTGTAGGGTAAAATTAAGTAGCTTTTGTCCCAATGAGATAGCATTACTTTTTCCACGTACTCATGGACGAATTGCACATCTTGGTCCATGGTTTGCTTCGACACCATATGTGGGTCGAAGAAACCCACCGGTTCATTCCTTGCTTTTGCCTCCATCATCATGTATCTACATACATATACAAAATCAAGGATCATATATATATATATATGCCATTTATCGGCATGAGACGAATCTATACTGTGATTGCGCACACTTACAATGTCCAGCATCTGATGAGTGAAGCGTCGAGGGCGTTGAGGTTGTACAGATCGAACAAGTCATTGAAGCCAACGACGAAGCAGCCACCTGAATTCTCGTGTAAGAAATGCCTCTCCTTGAAGCGAACCGTGATACTCGTTTCCCGTTCTGGCAGCGGCTTGGTGTTGCGACCTCCTTCTGTATTGCCTCATTGTGTTGTGACATTAAGCGTTGTGACACTTCCTCGTCAGCGGCGTTGGCAAATGACATCTCGCCCGAAGTCGTGGGCCGTGACCTCGCTCTTACCCAGTTTCGAGCGCGTGGGTCCAATATCGAGGCAAACAGTGGTGCGACCTCCTTCTGTATTGCCTCATTGTCCTCCCATGTCCATTGCCTCACCTTGCCTGCGTACCCAGTGGAGCCGAGTCTGTGGGGGTGGGTGTTTTTTGCCTGGATAACCTTGTGCGCCGAACTTATGCTCACGAACTCTTCGGTCTTCTTCATTCCAACAAATTGTTCCCACACGTCTTCGCTGATGAACCCATACTTGTGGAACGGAGTCATTTCCTTATTCACGTAATGAGTGACGAGGCAGCTCTTGAAGTTCTTCCACGCCTTTCCAGCCACTAGAAGCACGTACCGTCGCAGTGCGTTCAGGGAGTCCTGTGGGAGCTCGAACGACCCGAAAATTTCTGTCACCAGGCTGTCGCACTCCTCATCAGTCAGCGTCTTCCACGATAGATACGTGATGGGGACCCTTTCACGCCCAACGATCCCGCACAATGTACGGAATGCTTGCGCGGCTTTACCAGGTGCGGTAGGGGACCCATCATGCGGATCGACCGCAGTAATGGTATCTCGGCTCTGCGGCCTTTTACTAAGCCCTCTTGGAGCGCTCCTCTTCGGTTCTACGTTGAGCGCCTCATCCGATCCATTCGGCGATGAAGAATGCGGAGACGTCGACATCTTGCAGTGAAGGTCATAGAGGAGAAAAGAAAGTTGAGATCAGCATGGCTAGGACAAGTGGGTCATAGAAGAGGAAAGAAAGGTCAGTATCATAGAAGAGGAAAGAAAGGTAAGATCAGCATTTTTTAAGTATCATAGGAGAGGAGGAGGACCTGCTGGTCAATCGAAGGACGAGAAAGTAATTGCGGTATTACCAAAATATTCATCAGGTTAATTTTGTCAATGAAGAGGACACATTGGTACTCAAATGAAGTATGTAACAACATGAAGAATACAACAAATGATTGGTCATCTTCCAATTTTAACATACAACATATTGTGGCATATAAAGCACTAGAAATCATGTGTTCGGCCATAATCAAATGGACAATTAAATATGAAACTCAAGATTACATCATTACTATTTCTCTCAGATATCGGCTTGCTTAACCAAAAGGTTAGCCTTAGATATCATTGACTTGTTGTGACAGTAACCGAAATCTTAAATTTAGTTCTCAACTAACCAAAATCAATTTGCCTGTTCTCAGCTTATCAACTCACAATGCTGAATCCTCACACAGTCAGCCACTATGCAAATTAAGTAATTGAATTTGACAAGAATGCAATAGCAAACTAAACTCAGCTTTCTCCTGTACTGTCACAACCTATCTCACAATGCCGAATCCTCATAGAGAATGTAAACTCACAGCCACAACAATTTATTCTAACCCTAAACCACAGGTTATAAGATTACCGTGGGAGGAGGAGGAGGCGGAGGTGGCCTATCGGCAGGGCGTCGGGGTGGCACGGCGGCGGCTCGGAGGAGAGGAGGAGGACGAGGTGGTCGATCGGGGAGCGTCGGGGCGGCACGGCGGCGGCTCGGAGGAGAGGAGGAGGACGAGGTGGTCGATCGGGGGGCGTCGGGGCGGCGCGGCAGGGCGTCGGGACGGCACGGCCGGGGCGTCGGGGTCTGGAGCCGAAGCCAAGCGGAAGTAGGGTTTTGCCGCCAACGAAAAATGGTTTGTCGCCAAGGGTGGGGGTATTGATATTAGGGTGGGGGTATCACAGACGGTTTATAATTCAACCGTCTGAGATAAGTATATCACAGGCGGTCCAATATTTAACCGTTTGTGATATAGTGGTCATCACAGACGGTTCATTAAAAACCTTCTGTGATGACCACTATATCACAGACGATTTTTAATGAACCTTCTGTGATGTCCACAATATCACAGACGGTTTTTAATGAACCGTCTGTGATGACCATTGTGATGACTTGACAGACGAAAAGCAAAACAAGCATAATTATAATTATGATTAATTGTAATACATAAGTACACCCCACTACTTATGACCCGAACATATTTGATTACAAGTACACATACATTTGGAATATAAATAAGGATCTCATCATTAATCGGCCACTTGCTTATTATTTGGTACAAAAATTAGGCCTTCACGATGATCAACGCGTGTGTAGCTAGCTTCCTCAGGTTGCTCTTCCTGGACCACCTATCCACTACCAATAGGAGGCAACTCATCGAACTGATTGTACTCTTCCTCATCTACCACATTCTCGACTCCGACAATCCTCCTTTTTCCCTGTAGAACCACGTGGCGCTTCTTGTTCAAAGGGTCGGTTACATAGAACACTTGAAAAACTTGGTTAGCAAGAACAAACGGTTCGTCTTGGTATCCAACACGTCAAGATCCACAGTAGTGACACCGTACTTGTCAACCTTCACATGCTGCAGGTGAACCCAACGGCACCGAAATAGGGGGATCTTGAATAGTATGTAGTCAAGCTCCCAAATTTCCTCAATAAACCCATAGTACGACCTCCTCGTCGACCCAGCAGTATTCAACGCATCTATGCGAACACCGCTATTCTGGTTTGTGCTCTTCTTGTCCTGATCCCTCGTGTAAAATGTGTACCCAGTTATGTCGTATCCTTTCCATGTTACAACCATAAAAGCTGGCCCTTTTGCCAACCATGTCAGCGGACCTTCGGCCGAGCTTCCAATGATGGGTAGTCGTTCCTTCAGCCATCTGTTGAATTGAAGGTTATGTTGTCTGATGATCCAGGACTCCAACCGCGATGGATTCTCTTGCCGTAGCCAGTTCTTGTGCTCATCGATATACGGGGTCACAATAGCCATGTGTTGCAAAACAGTGAAATGGGCTTTAGCACACGTAGCTGGATCAGGCGTGATTGATTTTCTTCCGATGGTCCCCGCACCCTGGAGCCTTCCCTCATGGCGGGATCGAGGCACAACTATCGGCTCGACCTGTGCCATGTAATCCACACAAAACTCGACGACCTCTTCGATTGCATAACCTTCGACAATGCTACCCTTCGGTCGAGATCGATTCCGTACGTAAGACTTGAGAATTCCCATGTACCTCTCGAACGGGTACATGCTATTTCCGTAACTAGGTGAACAATGAGATGGACCATGATATCGAAAAATGACAGAGGGAAATACATCTCTAGATTACATATGGTCATTACCACCTCAGCCTACAGAGCATCTAGTCCCTCGGGATCGATGACCTTCTGAGCAATTGTGTTAAAGAAATAGCATAACCTTGTGATTGTCTCCCGGACCTTGGTCGGTAAGATGCTTCTAATTGTCACAGGGAGCATCTGTGTCATAAGCACATGGCAATCATGAGACTTCATGCCAATTAAACTCAAGTCTTGCATTGAAACAAGCCTCTTCATATTGGACGAGTAACCGGACGGAACTTTAACACCATGCAAGCACTAGCACAGTTCAGTTCTCTCGGCCTTGGACAAAGTGTAGCAAGCAGGTTCGCAATAAGTTCGGCCTCTGTCGGTCTGTTTCGGTGCTAACTCAGGTCTGATGTCCATATCAACCAAGTCAAGCCGTGAGTTGATACCATCCTTTGTTTTGCCCTTAATGTTCAGTAAGAGACCAATCAAGCTGTCACAGACATTCTTCTCTACATGCATCACGTCGATGCAGTGCCGAACTTGTAGGTGCTCCCAATAAGGTAGGTCCCAAAATATTGATCTCTTCTTCCACATGTGCTTCTCACGGGTCCTCGATTGATGTCCCTTTCCCAGTGCTACCTCCAAGTTCTTAACCATATCATGAATGTTCATCCCGCTTAAATGCTTTGGAGCTAATCCATCTTCACCCGTTACGTCGAATTGTTTCTTCATCTTGCGGTATGGGTGATTCCTCCGAAGGAACCTACGGTGACGCATGTACACGGTTTTGCGTGAGTGATTGAGCCACACACTCTCGGTAGCATGCAAGCAGTGAGTGCATGCTTTGGCTCCGTTTGTACTCTTCCTCGACAGGTTAGCAAGGCTGGATAATCATTTATGGTGCAGAACAATAGGCAATGCAAAGTGAAATACTCTCGTTTGTGAGCATCCCATACCTTTACCCCAGGAGCCCACAACGTGTTTAGATCTTCCACCAATGGTGCTAGGTACACATCAATATCGTTTCCAGGTTGCTTTGGGCCTTGGATAAGTATAGACAAAAAAAATATACTTCCGCTTCATAGACAACCAGGGAGGAAGATTGTATATACAGAGATTCACAGGCCAAGTGCTATGACGGCTGCTCATGTTGCCGAAAGGATTCATTCCGTCTGTACTCAAACCGAACCTTATATTTCTCGGATCCGATGCAAATTCTTCAAACCTCCTATCGATGTTTCTCCACTGGGTGGAATCAGCAGGGTGCCTTATTATTCCATCATTTTTGCGCTCATCCGAGTGCCACCGAAGTAGTTTTGCCTCTTTTGAGTTCGAAAATAAACGTTTCAGACGGGGGATTATAGGCAGATACCACACCACCTTAGCGGGAGGTCCTTTCTTCGCCTCGATACACTCATCGTCGTCATCTGATCTATCTTTACGCTTGTACCGGGATGCCTTGCATACCGGACATATATGCAAGTTTGCATACTCTTTGCGGTACAGGATACAATCGTTCAGACTGGCAGCTATTCTTTCTACTTCCAATCCTAAGGGACAAAGAACCTTCTTGGCTTTGTAGGTGGTCGTCGGCAACTCGTTTCCCTCCGGAAGTATGTCCGCTAACAGGCCCAATTTCGGTGAAACTCTTGTCGGACCAACCGTTGCTTGCCTTTAATTTCAGCGATTCCAAAGACACATGACAACCTTGTATATTTGGACTTGCAGCCCGGGAACAAAGGTCTCTCTGAGTCATCCATCAAACCCCGGAATTTTACATACTCCTGCCCATCACGATTCCCTTCTGCATCCCGTAGCATCTGATCCAGATTATCATCGGGAGGAATATCCTTATCGAAGGTACAGTCGATATCATCTGGTGTATTATTGACTTCGTCGAAGATGCATTCACTAATTGATGCCTGCACAATCTGCTCTTCACCGTGACTGGTCCAGCATGAATACCCCCTTTTGAAACCCCGTAGAAACAAGTGTGCTTCGATTTGGGATGGGTTTCGAAACATCCTCATATTCTCGCAGTCAATGCATGGACAAGACATAAATTCCACCCCCTTGTTCAACATATCTTCCTCTGCAGCTCTTATGAAAGCGGAGACGCCATTAATGTACTCGGCGCTCGCACGGTTGTCAGCGTACATCCAGCTTCGGTCCATCTACGCTACGTATATAACAATATGTGTTAAATAATGAATTAAGTACACTTAAATAATGACAAAGAACAAATGGATATATTCTCCTTACATAGCTTGCAAATTTGAACCAGTTCCTAACCTTGGATAACTTAGAACGTAAGTACGTACAATCACACTGAACTCACAATGCCGAACCCTCACAGAGTCCAGCCACTATGCAAAGTAATTGGATTTGACAAGAATGCAATATATAGCAAACTAAATTCAGTTTTCTCGTACATTGTCACAACCTATCTCACAATTAATGCCGAATCCTAGTAGAGAATTAATGTAATCCTGCAGCCACAACAATTTATTCTAACCCTAATCCAAAAGTTATAAGATTACCGTGTGGAAACAGCTAGATATGGCCGAAGGAGCAGGGCGTCGGGGCAGCCTATCAAAAATTGCTCTGAAACTCTAAGATAACAGAGGAGGTCGATCGGGCCAGGGGGTCTCTTATTAAGCATCATTGCAGATGGTTATTTACAAAAACTGTCTATGATATAGAAACATTTACAGACGGTTTACATTTATAAACCGTCTGTCATGACATAATTTACAGCCGGTTTTAAAGTAACAACCGTCTGTGCTGATAAGCTTTGCCGACGGTTTTGCAATTTAAACTGTATGTGATGACTGCACAGATTCAAAGGGAGTCTCATCGTCTCCCGCGCGCGCGCCTTTCCAACCATTAGAAAGTCTCCGTCTTCATCTTCTCAGGTCTTAATTAACATCGCCACTGCCTATATATATTCTTCCTACCGGGCGTAGCACTACTACTCGATCATTCTCCACACACAGATCACTCTGCATCCATGGCAGCTCTGCCTCCATCTCCCACCGGGTCCTCTGTGTGACACCACGGAATGCCGAGACACCATAAACAAATGTGAATTAGAGAATGTGACCTTATAAAGTATGAAATCGGAGATTAAAACTTTACGTTATGCAGTTTAATCGCGTTTCCGGGCCGATTTCGGAAGTTTGGGCCTTCCCGGAGGAGTTTGGGCCTTAGGGGGGTGAGTCGTGGGCCTTGGTGGGAGAGTTAGGGCCCATGAGGGAGAAGAGGCAGAATTTTGGGGGCTAGGGGCGTCCCTCCCTGCCCTAGCCGCCCCTCCCCCAATCCCCATCTCTCTTGGGTGCCTCCTCCTCTCCCTCTTGGGCGCCTCCTCCCTCCCCTTGGGTGCGCCCCAATTCCTCCTCTCCACCTCCTTTGCTGCAAAGAGGAGATCCCCACCACACAACCTCGCTGTCCCTCCAACGGAAGCCCCGCGACGAGGAGATCCGGCGATTCTAGCGCGAGGAGGGCGTTCGGGAGGCTCGGGAGGATAGATCTCGGCGTTCGTGCCTCGTCGGGAGGAGGTAAGGCATGGGTGATCCTTGGGTTTGGGTCTAGGTACTGTTATAGGGATGAATTTCATGTTTTTAGATCAAGGGAGGTGCTGCCATGGGGTAGGATTGATGAAATCTAGAGTTGTGTTCATGTTCTGGTTCGGGCAGATTGGGAACCCGAACTAGGGCAGGCGTTTTCGCCAATTTCGAGTTTGAATCTGACCGTACGGACTTTTAGGAAGTTGTAGATAATTTCCTTATCTTTCCGTGCATATAAAGAAATTGAAATTCCGCCCAGCCGTTTAGAAGTTATGGCTGTTTTACCGAGCGCTGTCAAATCTGTGACGAGATTGGGACAGTTCGTGTTCAACGTTAGATTAAATAACATTAGAGTCCGAATTAGTCTTTCCCTATAACTAGAAAAAGTTGGGAAATTTCCTAAGCTATGCGGGGATGTACTTGTTTATTCAATTTGGAGTCCTAGAACAGAAGTTATGCCCATTGGAAGTCCGCTGTCCCGAAGGGACAGATTTGCTGTTTTCTGATTTTAGGAGTTGTATGCGAAGTCGGGTAGTGGGATTTATTTGTGTACTGTATTGTGGACCCAATTTGAGTGAGTGGCACGTGTTTGCAGGTGGTGTGCCTCGGGAGTGCCCTCAACCTCTCGTCACTCCGTTACTCGTGGGTGAAGGCAAGTGTTTTGCGTGGTTTTTATGTTATACGTGCTTTGCTAGAATTGATTGATGGTATTTGGAATAGTTAACATGTTGTCTTGCCATGCCATGGAATTACATGTTATAATGGATAGGATGTCCTTAGGCCATGATTGAAATAATGTCGATGATATGGGGTCCTCATGCTATGATTAAAATGCTTGTTGTTGATAAAGGATTCATGCCATGTCTTTGAAAGGTTACCGTTGATTGTTGATCACGGTCTTACATGTTGAGAGGCCATACGTTGATATGCAATATTCTATTTATGAATATGTTACTGTCCATTTTGCATGCATGGCATATTTTCATGGCTGGCGGTGAGTTAAGTCATAACTATTCGGTAGGGGCGGTGAGAACCGTTATGACTAGTCCGGGGCCATTCGTTTGAGTAAGTCCTACCTCGTGATTCCATCACCGAGGTGACTGGAAGCAGTGATAGGCACCCTCCATCTTCGGGATGGAAGGGGAAAAGGGTGCATGCCGACGGGTGTGCACTCAACCATACCGGTATGAGTATTCCGGAAGACATGTGCATTGCATTGCATGAATGAAACTATGAATGAGAATGTTGTTGAATTGTTCATGAGTTCATGAGACGAACACCATATTGATCAAGAGATGATTATGATGTTTTTACCATGTCGTGTAATGCGTGAGAATGGTAATGATGTGATATGTAATGCTTATGAAGATTGAAGTTGATGGTTTGTTGTCTTGCACTCTGTTTTCCATTGTATTACACTTCGCGGAGTTATGAACTCACGCTGGTATTTTCGTTGTTTGTTTTCTTTAGGTACCATGAAATCGGCGCGCAGGAAAGGGTTTTAGCTACACTACTCCACGTAGTATCATAATCTAGCAAATTCACCTGTTGTGGAGACATGACAATAAGCATTACAATAATCTTTAGTGTATGGTCTGTATGTTTGGTTGTCTCCCTCATGTGTATCATGTGGGGCTATGGAGGGAGTTGTTTTAACTTCCTAGATTTAAATTGATGCTTATTATTTTGCTATCGATGCTTATTGATGTTTTAGTTGATGTTTAGCTATCCTTATCGCTGCGTATGGATATCTCGTTTGTCTTACATATTGATATGATGCTATCTTTGTTAAGTTTCATGCAAAAACAAAGGAGATGCTGCCAAAATTTCCAATTATTCCAAATGATTACTTGCTGTAATTTACCTTAAATTATGGTATTAAATGTGTTAGGGTCTATGTTTGGTGACATTCTGGGCTTAGTAAAAGCCGGGTGTTACATTGGTATCGAGCGGGCAGAGGTCCCTGGAATGTGTATTTAGTGTCATACTATAGGTTCAACTAAAATATGAAGTGGTATAACCTAGAAACATGGCTTAGGTTTTACTTAAAACTTTGCCATAGGATAGCAACATTAAAACTTGTGTAAGTGGAATAACTAATTTAAAACTTGACACACTCTGTTGCACAGCAGGAATGGGTATGGGTACCGTTGCTTTACGCTTAAATGTTGTATTTAAGCTTTTATGTGGAATGTTACATTTGGTAATATATGTTGCTATGTTTATGAAAGAATCGATTGTGTTGATACATTTGAGATTTTGTGGGTTGTGGTGCCGAAAGGGTTTGGACACCTTCGTTGTTTGTAGTATTGTTGGGTTTGACGGTGTGGCGGTTAGTGCCATCACCGATGGACTTTAACCTCCTGTTGGGAGAGTGCTTATCCTTTCTGTCGTAGATTGGGTAGTTGGTTGGAGTCGAGTAGTAGAGTTGTGGATTGACCCTCCGAATTTCCTTTGCCGTTTTGACGAACGGTTTTGGTTGGTTTTTGGTTGGTTGAAATAAAAGAAAAAGTGTTCGGTTTTGGATACTCACCAATAGTTCTTTTGGTGGTTTTGGTTTTGTCTTCTTTTGTTGAAGACAAGAGAAGAATTTATGGTTGCGCCTCTTTTGGTCGCCTTGCCAGCTTTGACGCCCGATTTGTTGTTTGCCTTATAGAGAAACTTATAGATTGATTCTTGGGTTACCATTCTCCAATTTGAAAGGAAGTTATTGAAGTTCCGATGGAAAAAAAAAATCTAAGTCGCATGGATTTAGGTGTCAAGGTTTTGTCGGAAGGGATGTGGTTTCAATTTATTTTTGTGTTTGTCTTTCTCCGAGGTTTAAAAGAGTTATTGCGGTGTTGTGCCAGATCTTGTTGTTGGGGCCTAAGTGGTGTTTGATTGCAATGATGACTTGCTTGGGAATTCATCTTTGAAAAAAAAAAACCGTTTGTTTCGTGAAAGTTTGAAGTTTGGGGTTATGGCCTTATCTGAAAAAAAAAAGATTTGGTTAATCGCTTGGTTTTCCCTCTTGCAACCATTTTCCTTCGCGGAAGTTGTTGATCTCGAGAGTTGTGAAGTAGTTGCGTGTCGGCATTTGGGAATTTAAGAGTTGACTTCTCTTGTGATTTATGGTTGAGCTTTCCTAAGGAAAGGTGTTTTGGGTGTTGTTCTTTCTCGGAGCAATTATGGTTTCCTTAAGAGTTGGGTGCGTGATTCATGCGGATGTTTAAGAAGTTAAGTGTATGACGAGAAGTTAGAGTTTTCGGTTGATATGAGCTAGTGGTTCGGTTAAAGTAAACTTGTTGTTTGTTTAAAGATAAACTAAAATATTGTGTTGATAAGAGATGATTAAACGAGACGTCAGGTGATCCAAAGTGAAAGTTGATTAGTGGTGTGTGCAAAGTGATGCGGGTTATGGAATCTAATGGATGTTTGAGATTAGTTAGCATAGAATGTCTCGGTTGATGAACTTGTTATAGCAAGAAGAGGGTGTGAAAGTCTGCCTATTGTAGCTGGTGGGTCAGTTAGTATTGTGGGTCGACAATATGACTTAAAATTGCGTGTAATCAATTAATGAGGATATATGGAATGATTGTAGGAAAGGTTGAATTATTCTTGACAGATGTCTGTATGGGATCCGTATTTATGAGGGATGTCTAGTGGAGATCGTGTCGCGTGGTTAGTATTAATTATTGGTGCAATGAACTGGTGATATGGAATATGTGACTTAGGGGTTATACCCAGGGTAATTGTTGATTACGCCGGAATAATTGTAAAGAGATATGTGCTACGCTTGGGGATAATAAGTTGCATGAATAATGGTTCGTCATGGTTAGTAGACCAAAAGAAGTTGTTGATATGCGTCTTATGTTGGATTAACTGATAAGATAATTGTGCTGGAGTTGTGAGAACGTGGTTCTCCTTGTTGATTGTCATACGGTAGATATGGTCTATGGTTCGTTGGTAATATAATCAATTGTGGTTATATGAACAGTGAAAAGTGATTTTATTAAGAGCAGATGTTGTAGCTTGTGTGCAACAGTGTTTGACTTCTCGGGATTTGGGTGATTATGACATCCGTATTGGCTAAGAGTATTGGAATGCGAGTAATGGTGGGATTTGAGTCGAACTTTCTTTTGAAGGTTTACAGATTCAAATGAATGTATAAATTTTCTGGGAGTGCCTGCCTCTTTGTTTAGGCGTCTTGATTAGGGTGCAATAAAATCTTCCCTAATTAAGTGGCATTTTGTCAAGTTACAAACTTGACTCCGATGATTGGAAATATGGATGAAAGAGTAGTATTTGAAGTAACCGGCTTATGGGTTCCAAATGTGGTGTGGTATTGAACCATGCCAATCTTTGGTTTTGGGCTAATCTGTTTAGTCTATGCTATGAGTATGGTTTAACACCCAAAGCATTGGGGTGGGACGCTCTCTTTAGCGTTCAACTGATTTATCTTTGGTAACCCTGGTGTTAAGCGCTTAAATTGTAATTCTATCGTGACTAGAGTTGGATTTATTTGGGAAACGTGTGTGGTGTTTTGCGGCGTTTCAAAAGGTGAATCTTATGATTGTTTCATAAGTGATTTTGTTGGTAAGGTGTTCCTACGGGAATGTGTTTCCTTTCTCTTTAAGAGAATTGGTAGCGGTTATTAGGCGTGAGACGTTTGATTTGAGAGTTGATGCTATCTTCTCGTTATTGGCTTGGGTTAAAATGCGATGTTTTGCACGCATTGCGTGCAATGGTTGTTGGGTTGTGATGCGATATGGTATTTTTTTCTGCTAACGCCGTGCGTAGTTTATGCGAATTTGAGCAACCATCGATGTTGTTGGGTGTCAATCATGTGACAAAGAGAATGAAGTCTCTTTGTGAATGGTTAATGGGTATCGTGGTTACATGACGAATAAATGGTGAAAAAGATTCATGACATCGTTTTTATAAGCATAAAAGAGTTGTTGAGCCAGACGGTGAGAAAGTCATATAGAGATATATGACTAATCCGGAGTGCTCTTGAAGAATTCGCATTCGTGTTATGAATCGAGATTTTCATTGCTCTCTAGCATGAAAAGGAATGAATGGATAAATGCTGGCATTTTGGCTATGTTATGCAAGGGATTTGAGTTTCTCTTTCTCTTCGAGAGTTTTTGTGGCAGTTCTCTTCCAAGATGTTGATTTTGGTTAAAGTGAAAAGTTTAGCTGTGGTGAAAGCGAGTCGAGTTGTCTCTAGTTGTTGAGAACTTCACAAGAGAATTGTGTGGAGTCTCTATTTGTTTGAGTGCTCCCAATGCGAATTGTATCGCGTTGATTGAGATTTGAGTTTTTCTTTGTCGCTTGATTTAGGAAAAGCAAAAAGGGTGGTCTTTCAATGTTATCGGGTTCTTTCCAAAGTGATTTGTGGCGCTTTGAGGTTCGAGTTGTTGTATGTGGTCTACTTGGATTCAAAAGAATTGTACTTCTTTTGCACTATTGATAGGAGCGAGAATAAGAAGGGCCTCGGATTATTGTTGAGCATAATCTAAGAGCTATACTCGTGGTCCTCGTTGTTTGTGTGATTTGGTTGTGAGGGCGACATCCTCTTGGGGAAAAGTGCCAATTGAGAGTTAGTAGTGAGTTACGATCCTAGCTGGGGCTAGGTGATGGACATTAGTGGTATGAGGGTGGATGATGATGGAGGTTGTTGGCGTCGTGGTTTGAATTTGGTTGAAAGTATCATTGGGTGGAAGCAAATGTTATAGAAATTGTGATGTAAAATGCTTTCTCGTGGTTATTGTCTTAGCTAGACGTCCCTGGGTGTGCGTTATGCAGGAGAGGATAGAATGAAAAGTGTAATGTGGTTGGCGATGAAAGGAAAGTATGGTCGATGTAGGCTATGAGCGAAGATGACATTAGTAAATTTTGATTCCTTGCGAAAAGGGGTCAAATAATTGGAAGGAAAGGTGGAACCGTGAGAGGTTGTACTTAGCTGGGCTAAGTCAACTCTTTCTCGTTAAGTGTTGGTTTGGTAGGTTGCTTGTCGATGATTCGGTTTGAGTGTTGTGTGGTTGCCTTCATTTGCACGTAAGTTTTTGTCTGTAGGGGCTTTGTTGTGTTTATTAGCGTTCCTTCTGATACGAGGTCGAATCCTGTTTAAGGGGGGGAGAATGTGACACCACGGAATGCCGAGACACCATAAACAAATGTGAATTAGAGAATGTGACCTTATAAAGTATGAAATCGGAGATTAAAACTTTACGTTATGCAGTTTAATCGCGTTTCCGGGCCGATTTCGGAAGTTTGGGCCTTCCCGGAGGAGTTTGGGCCTTAGGGGGGTGAGTCATGGGCCTTGGTGGGAGAGAGTTAGGGCCCATGAGGGAGAAGAGGCAGAATTTTGGGGGCTAGGGGCGTCCCTCCCTGCCCTAGCCGCCCCTCCCCCAATCCCCATCTCTCTTGGGTGCCTCCTCCTCTCCCTCTTGGGCGCCTCCTCCCTCCCCTTGGGTGCGCCCCAATTCCTCCTCTCCACCTCCTTTGCTGCAAAGAGGAGATCCCCACCACACAACCTCGCTGTCCCCTCCAACGGGAAGCCCCGCGACGAGGAGATCCGGCGATTCTAGCGAGGAGGACGTTCGGGAGGCTCGGAGGATAGATCTCGGCGTTAAATGCTCGTCGGGAGGAGGTAAGGCATGGGTGATCCTTGGGTTTGGGTCTAGGTACTGTTATAGGGATGAATTTCATGTTTTTAGATCAAGGGAGGTGCTGCCATGGGGTAGGATTGATGAAATCTAGAGTTGTGTTCATGTTCTGGTTCGGGCAGATTGGGAACCCGAACTAGGGCAGGCGTTTTCGCCAATTTTGAGTTTGAATCTGACCGTACGGACTTTTAGGAAGTTGTAGATAATTTCCTTATCTTTCCGTGCATATAAAGAAATTGAAATTCCGCCCAGCCGTTTAGAAGTTATGGCTGTTTTACCGAGCGCTGTCAAATCTGTGACGAGATTGGGACAGTTCGTGTTCAACGTTAGATTAAACAACATTAGAGTCCGAATTAGTCTTTCCCTATAACTAGAAAAAGTTGGGAAATTTCCTAAGCTATGCGGGGATGTACTTGTTTATTCAATTTGGAGTCCTAGAACAGAAGTTATGCCCATTGGAAGTCCGCTGTCCCGAAGGGACAGATTTGCTGTTTTCTGATTTTAGGAGTTGTATGCGAGAAGTCGGGTAGTGGGATTTATTTGTGTACTGTATTGTGGACCCAATTTGAGTGAGTGGCACGTGTTTGCAGGTGGTGTGCCTCCGGGAGTGCCCTCAACCTCTCGTCACTCCGTTACTCGTGGGTGAAGGCAAGTGTTTTGCGTGGTTTTTATGTTATACGTGCTGCTAGAATTGATTGATGGTATTTGGAATAGTTAACATGTTGTCTTGCCATGCCATGGAATTACATGTTATAATGGATAGGATGTCCTTAGGCCATGATTAAAATAATGTCGATGATATGGGGTCCTCATGCTATGATTAAAATGCTTGTTGTTGATAAAGGATTCATGCCATGTCTTTGAAAGGTTACCGTTGATTGTTGATCACGGTCTTACATGTTGAGAGGCCATACGTTGATATGCAATATTCTATTTATGAATATGTTACTGTCCATTTTGCATGCATGGCATATTTTCATGGCTGGCCGGTGAGTTAAGTCATAACTATTCCGGTAGGGGCGGTGAGAACCGTTATGACTAGTCCGGGGCCATTCGTTTGAGTAAGTCCTACCTCGTGATTCTATCACCGAGGTGACTGGAAGCGAGTGATAGGCACCCTCCATCTTCGGGATGGAAGGGGGAAAAGGGTGCATGCTGACGGGTGTGCACTCAACCATACCGGTATGAGTATTCCAGAAGACATATGCATTGCATTGCATGAATGAAACTATGAATGAGAATGTTGTTGAATTGTTCATGAGTTCATGAGACGAACACCATATTGATCAAGAGATGATTATGATGTTTTTACCATGTCGTAATGCGTGAGAATGGTAATGATGTGATATGTAATGCTTATGAAGATTGAAGTTGATGGTTTGTTGTCTTGCACTGCTTTCCATTGTATTACACTTCGCTGAGTTATGAACTCACGCTTGTATTTTCGTTGTTTGTTTTCTTTAGGTACCATGAAATCGGCGCGCGGGAAAGGGTTTTAGCTACACTACTCCACGTAGTATCATAATCTAGCAAATTCACCTGTTGTGGAGACATGACAATAATCATTACAATAATCTTTAGTGTATGGTCTGTATGTTTGGTTGTCTCCCTCATGTGTATCATGTGGGGCTATGGAGGGAGTTGTTTTAACTTCCTAGATTTAAATTGATGCTTATTATTTTGCTATCGATGCTTATTGATGTTTTAGTTGATGTTTAGCTATCCTTATCGCTGCGTATGGATATCTCGTTTGTCTTACATATTGATATGATGCTATGCTGTTAAGTTTCATGCAAAAACAAAGGAGATGCTGCCAAAATTTCCAATTATTCCAAATGATTACTTGTTGTAATTTACCTTAAATTATGGTATTAAATGTGTTAGGGTCTATGTTTGGTGACATTCTGGGCTTAGTAAAAGCTGGGGTGTTACACTCTGACTCATCGTCCCCCCCTCCATCACCACCTGTACCGCCATGCCAGTGCGATCCTCCCCCCAATTCCCCAAGCAATGCCCAACATGCGGCCACCTCTATTATTCCCCCGAGGAGGAGGAGGCAGAGGAGGAGGAGGACGACGAGGATGAGGACGAGCACGAGCACGAGGAGGAGGAGGACGAGGACGAGGAAGAGGACACCTACAGCCGCTGGGGCCGCGGGAGCAGGACAACCTCCTCCTCCTCCTCCTCCGATGGCGGCGGCGACGATGACGACGACTACGAGTGGCCGGTGGACGAGGACGACGAGGAGGAGGACGACGACGACGACGAGGAGTGGTGGCGGTGATCGCGCGAGCGCGATCACTGCCACCACTATAAAAAATTATATTTCTATTGTAATTAGTTAATAATTATATATTTGTCTAGTTTATAAATATATATTAGTATTCTAATTACCTCTGTCATGCATTTTGCCATATCGATTAGGACTTAATTAATTAAGGTTGTGGATGCATGGTCCTATGTATGGAGCAGCGCTTGCTAATTAGTGACCAACGTACGTATAGCGCGCTACGAATGCTAATTTACAACAACAGTACGTATAAGTTGAACACGTCACAGACGATTGTAAAAATTAACAGTATGTGGTGATCTCCTTATCACAGACGGTTTAATACACCAATAGTCTGTGATAAGGGTCCCAGACATTACAGACAGTTTTATAAGTAAATCGTCTATGATATCGGTCCTCATCACAGACGGTTTGAAATTAAAACCGTCTGAGATGTGGGGGACCCTTATCAAAGACTGTTAGTGGATAGAACCGTCTGTGATAAGGAGATCATCACAGACTGTTCATAGTTACAACCGTCTGTGATGTTCCTTCGACTCATCACAGATCGTGAATTTAAAAAACCATATGTGATGAGGTGTCTAATATGAGCCCTTCCGTAGTAGTATGCAGAAATGAACTCGATTGAATCACGTATTACAACATACAAAGCATCCATTTTAGAAATCAAATCTGATCACACATTACAATGTACAGCGCATCCATTACAGAAATGAACTCACATATATAAGAGCCAATTGAATTCAGAACTACCACTGACAAATTCACAGCACAAGGTTCGCAAATTAATCCAAATGGTATCAAACAAATTCACAACTCATCGGGCGAGGCTTGAGTGGAATTCGCCTGTTGTATTAATGACCTCACGATTCAAGAATGCACAGAGTTGTCCTCGAATACCTAGCAGGTCAGCCTGTTCCAACGCAAGTTCAACGCATTGCCGCCTCTGTCAATGGGAAGAGTAAAGTCTTTGCGTGTATAAAAAGTAATAAGTGGAAACAAATGTTTAAAGATTGACAAACCTCTAAGTCATTGGTCTTCTTTGTGCCAATGAGGAGTTGCATGTTATGGCAAGCGTAGAACCCACACAGGTTAGTGGCCTGTGGCTGCTGGTGGCACTGCCAAAATATAAACAGGTTAATTAGTTCAAACGTTTCATTATGGAGTGTGTGAAGAATTATTGCGTAATAGCAGATACCGGAAAGTTATAAATATGCTTCAGCTTCGATGTGTCCTTGTGTGGCCCTCCACGAGCTTTGTAGACAGCGAATGACGTATCGAGTAAATTTTTGATAGGCACCAAGTCGTGGGTGCCGCCCTTTTTGGAATCAAGGTAAATTACCTTATGCTTTCTTGGTATAATTATAGGTACAACCCAGTGAAACCTACATAGGTATGTTGCCATAGTCATTAATTCAACCTAACTTCAATCCACATTATATAATACAAATGAACAAGTATGGCATCTAGATGAAGCACTTACCCTGCGTTGTGTGGTAAAATTATGAAGTTTTTGTCCCATTGAGTCAACATTACTTTTTCCACGTACTCATGGACGAATTGAATACTTTCATCCATGGTTTGCTTCGAAACCATGTGTGGGTCGATGAAACCCATCGGTTCATTCCTTGTTCTTGCCTCCATGATCATGTATCTACATATATATACAAAATCAAGGATCATGTATCTACATATATGCTACTTATCGGTACAACACGAATCTATATCATGATTGCACACACTTACAATGTCCAGCATCTGATGAGTGAAGCGTCGAGGGCGTTGAGGTTGTACAGATCGAACAAGTCGTTCAAGCCAATCACGAAGAAGCCATCTAAAGACTGGTGTGAAAAATGCTCCTCCTTGAAGCGGACCGAGATACTCGTTGCCAGTTCTGCCGTCGGCTTGTTGGCTTGTTCCATGCACCATTCTTGTAATCTAACGCAGGCTAATGAAAGCGTCCACGGGCTCTCTTTCAGTACGAACAGCTTTCCCAGCTCGAATTGCCGCACCAACAGGGCAAACGGAATGTAATGGGCTGAGCTGGTCATCCTTATCGATTTGCCCTTATCGCCGCTTTTCGTTTCATTTACATGTCGTCTTCCGGAGATTTACTTGGTGGCCGTGCTGATGGGACACGGTAGCCGATTTGGTGGGCTTTGTTTGTGCTCGTATCTGATTCGGCGCATCATGTGGCTTCGGTATTGCTTGTATCTTCAGTGCTGCATGGCGGGCATCAAAGGAGATGGACTTCTTGGGCCACTAGATGAATGTATCGATGGCATACCCTAGTGTGACGATCTCGTCGTTTGGAGGCATCTCCAGCGTGATGCCCTTGCAAATTTCATGTACACCGTCGACATGAACCTTCGCATAGCCCGGATATAAAGAACGACATTGCACAAGCGCCCCATCACTGAATGGATACGCGCGCCCCCAAGCAGCCTACAAGGGAACAGAGCTGTCGGCTAGCCTGACTTGGAGATTGAGATTGCACAGCATGGCCTCCTACATATAACGAAACACAATTAATTAGCTAACACGTCAAACAGGTTTATCTAAGGAGCATTGCAGAAATATAATGTATATTACATTGTTGTGGTCGGGAGGAAATCTGACGTCAACCACATCCATCTCGGGGACGGACGCACAGCTGGTCTGACGGTTAGTTGGGCTGAACTGCTCATGTGCATCTTGGGCTTGCACATTTTGTTCCTGCCTGTCCGCAGCGGCCTTTTGCTCCATCCTTTCCTCAAAGCATTTTAGCTGAATCTCTAACTGCGCCTGCAACCTTTCCTCAAGCTTTTCCTTAACCCTTTCCTCAATCAAGGCTACTAGCCGTGCCTCACACTCGACTTTGCTTCTCTTCCTACTCCAGTACGACTCGGAGTCTTATGAGAATCCCATTTTCCAGGGAACGAAAACACCTAGGCCTCGGGTGCGACCCGGGTGCTCCTTGTTTCCCAAGGCCATAGAGAGTATATCTTTTTCCCTATCTGGAGTGAAAGAGCCCTGGGAAGATTACGCGCTCAACGATATTAAGCGTTGTGACACTTCCTCATCAATGGCGTTGGCAAAGGACACACCGCCCGAATATGTGGGACATGACCTTGCTCTTACCCAGTTTCGAGCGCGCAGGTAGTCCATTATCGAGGCAAACGTGAAGGGAATATGCCCTAGATCAATCATGGTGATGATTGTAATACGTCTTTGTTCATGTAATAATGATAACTTTGTTTATCAGTTCCCTGAATATATGTTACGACTTTGTTCATTGGATACGATCTGATTGTGAAACACATTGTCAAGTGACATTATTCTAAACGGGTCCCTGATCCATATCATTACGAGGAGCGGTGATGATTTGATCAGCACATGTATTGGTTGATGGTAATGTTTCGCATACCATAGATATGGAGATATCAAACCAATAATGTGGACACATGTTGGAGAACATGGGTAGTCGGACAAGACCCACTCCGAGACGCTGTGAGGTGTTATCTCTTATAGTGCCATCAGCGTATAGTCTCGAGTGGTACGCCTATATGGTCCTTAGACCTGAGATTGTCATGGATGCCTAGCATGTAGACTTGTATGCTTTGGTATCATCAAACGCTACACCGTAACAGGGTAGTCATAAAGATGAATACTGGGTATGCCACGATACATTGCCAAGGGTGTGATGATCAAGATGGGATTTGCCCCTCCTAGATAACGGAGAGATACCTCTGGGCCCCTCGAGTGGATGGATAAGGAAAATGCACGGCCGTGCTAATATGACTAAAGAGTTGGTCATGGTTTGTATCCATCACCTTTGTCGAGTGAAGTGGTCGAGCTATCAACAAGGGTGGCACGCATCTCGCCTTGAGCTTGACTGTATCGTGTGGTGAAGGGATCGGTATGTGAGTGTATCAAGGTTCAGCCGAATATTGATTACGTGCATCCGGGGTCAATACGTCTTGCTAGGTGCGGCTGTTGATCAATGAATTGGAAACGGGTTCGAATTCATAACCGACTTGCACTGAACCTAACGGGTCACACACTTAACGAGTTGGAATAGTTTACGGGTTTGTGCATGGATAGGATCCGCATTGGAGATGGAAACCTAGTGGGCTTCGCCCACTAGCGTGTCTATAAAAGGAGGCCGAGGAACGAGTGCATGGCACGGATTAGAACCCTCACCACGTTCACCGCCGTGCATCCCTCCTGCTCCCGAAACCCAAGGCTGTGCGGCGAGGTGCTAGCACACCCGCACGGCGTTCTGCTCGATGCGTGTGATATCTTGTTAGGCGCTGCCATCCGTGGACGCGCTTTTCGGTTGGATCTCCGACGACTTTCATCGGCGACCACTCGGACGAGGTCGGCGACCACGCGGACGAGGTCGGCGACCACGCGGACGAGGTCGGCGACCACGCGGACGAGGTCGGCGACCACGCGGACGAGATCGGCGACCACTCGGACGAGGACGGCAACAACTCGGTGGAGATCGGTGCCGATCGGGAGGTGATCAACTACTTCCTCAACGCGCGTGAATCTGCTTCCGCTGCATCTGCGCGACAAGGGTAACGATCTATGATCCTTTACTTCCATGTGATCTTGGGTGTTCGTGGTAGAAATTTTGATTTTATGCTCGCGTAGCCTACCTGTAACCCTACAGTGGTATCAGAGCCGATCATATGTAGTTTTGGATCTGGATCACGCGCACATGTCGATGTGCTGTTATGTTTATCACGGGTTGATTGGATCAATCGGTATTGGGGAAGTATGAGGTATGAGTTGGTGGCTCTACACGATCAAAAAAAAAAAATAATTAGTTCGTGCTCGTTTCAGATTCGTGCCATGCATTACCCCTACCGGCTGGTAACACCATCGGGGTAGTAGCAAGTGCCGAACATATCGAGCCAACAGATCGAGATCGGTGTGGTCGCCACCCTCTCAAGGGGACCTCGCGCGATGGATCGATGAAGATCGATCCTATGGAAACTGAGACATTCTGATGGCTCGGAATCGGCTTGATGAGATCAATCCGATTGAATTTCCATAGCGTTTTCATAGCCCCTTCGAACCCCGCCCGCTAACCGGCTAGCGGGACCGCCGTGATAGTCAGCATAGTGTCCATAAATTAAAACTTGTTCACTTCCCGCGCGCTAGAATCGATCCAGCGCCTAACTTGTTTTTGCAGGGTATGTTGTGAACAGTATGGACCCTTTGTGTATTTGATGCATGATTGTGAAATTCATGGCCTGCGTGTCATGATTAATTGCAGCTGTGGGCTGTCATATTATTGTATAACGGCCTGCGTGCCGGCATGTGATGCCTTGAATCCTCATGTAATTTTGCTACTAGCTGCTAGATGTAGTAGTTTAGTACATGTTCTTGGAGGCTTCAATTCTGATGGCCGGGTGTGCAAGGAAGGTCGTGGAAGATGGAGATCGCCACGCCATAGGCCATACTAGTTCACAGTCTATTTGCTTTGCCTGTGATGATTTACCTTGCATTGCTATTCTTTCACGTCATATGTGGTGAATATGTTAATCTGATTGAATAGTTTCTCGAAAATTAAGAGTAAGATGCCCTTTTTCAATAGCTGCGTCTTGTCTTGTACGATGGTGGATAAGGTCTTGACAAGTCAGAACGCCACCCTCTTACTTGTACAATAGAGTGAGTGTAGCCTAACCGTGCACTCACGAGCATAGTATTGGTTTGCTTAACGGAGTCATCCAAATAGGATTTGGGACTTCGGGGCATCGATGTTGGGCGCCGCATATGATGCCACCCCAACAAGCAAGAGTCACATATGATGTGATTGGCAAGGTGTTGCCTACCTATGTCACGGGTTCAAGTGGTATTGACAAGTCATTACCCGAACCGTAGTGACCATGGATCTTGTTCCATGGAGATCGCCAGAGGGAAAGTGATCTTAATGGAAGCATCTTTTATTAAAATTATTTAATAAGAGATTAACATGAACATAGTGCTGAAACTTTGCTTATTTATGTTGTAGATGGCACCAAACGCCGTTAATGCAAACTCTGGTTTTAACTTGCGATCGATTCTAGAGAGGAAAAACTCTGGGGACGAATTTTATGGATTGGTATCGAAGCTTGAGAATTGTTCTCAAGGCTGAAAAGAAGGAATATGTTCTAGACGGTCCATATCCTGATGAATTGCCTGAAAATGCATCCGCTGGCGATAAGCGTGCTTATGAGAAGCACACTAACGACGCCCTAGATGTCAATTTGTCTCATGCTTGCCACAATGAACTCTGAGCTTCAAAACCAATATGAGCACGCCTCCGCCTACACTACGATTGTAGGCCTTAAGGGCATGTTTGAGAACCAAGCAAGGGCTGAAAGATATTCGATATCTAAAGCATTATTTGCGTGCAAGCTGGTGAGGGTGCTTACGTTAGCCCTCATGTAATCAAGTTGATTGGTTACATTGAGAGCTTGGAGAAGCTTCGGTTTTCCTTGCAAAATGAGTTGGCCACAGATGTGATTCTCCGATCGCTCCTGCGAACTATGAACCGTTCATTACGAACTTTCATATGAAACGACTGGAGAAGAATCTGACCGAACTGCATGGAATGCTGAAAAGCTGGAAGAGAGCATAAAGAAAGGCACAAATCATGTGATGATGATTCAAAAGGATAAGAAAAGGAAGCGCAAGGCTATAAGTTGTGGTGAGGATAAGATCCAAGACCCAAAACCAAAGCCTAAAGAAAGGCCAAAGTTTGGCCCTAATGCTTCGATAAATGTCACTACCGCAAGGGTTGTGGGCATTGGAAGAAAGCTGTCTAAAGTACTGGAAGACAGAAAGAAAGGAAAGGTTCCTTCTACTTCAGGTATTAATGTTATAGAAGTTAATCTTGCAACTTGTCCTACCGAGTCTTGGGTATTTGATACCTGGATCAATGATTCATACTTGCAAATCGTTGCGAGGGTTAAGAAGGACTATAGATTGCAAGATTGGCGAGTTGGAAATTGGCGTCGGCAATGGAGCAATGGTTGCTGCGAAGGCCGTTGGTGTCTATCCCTTGTCATTACCTTCTGGTTTAGTCATGGAATTGAATAATTGTTATTACATTCCTGCCTTGAGTAAGAACATTATCTCTTCTTCTTGTTTAGAGGAAGATGGATATGATTTTGTAATAAAGAACAGGAATTGTTCTATTTATTTCAAAGGCTTGCTCTATGGTAGCTGTCCATTGGTGAATGGGTTGTATGTTCTAGATCTTGGTAATGCTTCTATAAACAATGTTAATACTAAAAGACTCAAAACAAATGATGCTAATTCCACTTATTTATGGCATTGTCGCTTGGGCCATATAAATAAAAGACGCATGGAGAAGCTCCATAAAGATGGTCTTCTTGGTCCATTAGATTTGGAATCTTTTGAAACATGCGAGTCTTGTTTACTTGGCAAGATGACAAAGGCACCTTTCAACGGCACAAGTGAGAGAATGCGCGAGTTGTTGGCTCTCATACATACTTGATGTATGTGGACCAATGAGCTCAATTGCCGAGAGGTGGTTATCGATTACTTCATTACTTTCACCGATGACTTTAGTAGATATGGCTATATCTATCTAATGAGGCATAAGTCTGAATCTTTTGAAAAATTCAAAGAGTTTCAGTAATGAAGTAGAAAATCATTTGGGCAAGAAAATTAAATTTCTACGGTCCGACCGTGGAGGTGAATATTTGAGCCAAGAGTTTAGTGATCATCTAAAGAGTTGTGGAATTGTTCCACAATTGACTCCTTGGGACACCTCAATGGAATGGGGTATCCGAGCGGAGGAACCGAACTTTGTTGGACATGGTACGGTCTATGATGAGTCAAGTCGATCTTCCATTGTCATTCGGGGACACGCTCTAGAAACAATTTGCGTTCATGCGAATAGGGTTCCATCTAAATCCGTTGATAAGACACCATATGAGTTATGGAAAGGGAAACATCCTCGACTTGTCTTTTCTTAAAATTTGGGGCTGTGAGGCTTATGTAAAGCGTATGACGTCGATAAGCTTTACTCCAAGTCGGATAAATGCTTCTTTGTGGGGTACCCAAGGGAAACCAAAGGGTATTATTTTTATAACCGAAGAAGGCAAAGTGTTTGTCGCCGGACTGGTGTCTTTTGGAAAATGAGTTTTTCAAAAGAGCTAGTGGGAGCAAGGTGCAACTCGAAGAAGTTCGAGAAATACCTGTAAATGCTTCAGCTCGGCTAGTCCTCGCAGGATGAGCAACGTGTTGTTGAACTGTTGATGAGGTGCCAGCCCCACGGAGGTCCTCACGGGCAAGCCGCGCTCCCGAGAGGTTCATGTTCCTCATGACGGAGCAACGCGATGTGTTATTATTGGAAAATGACGAGCCCAAGGATTATGAGGAAGCTATGGTGGGCCCAGACTGAGAAATGGTGGAGGCCATGAGATCCGAGTTAAAGTCCATGTATGATAATCAAGTTTGGAGCTTGGTTGATCTCGCCTGATGGTGTAAAAACTATCGAGTGCAAATGGGTCTTTAAGAAGAAGATAGACGCCGATGGAAATGTTCACATTTTTAAGGCACGATTGGTGGCAAAAGGGTATAAGCAGATTCATGGTGTGGACTATGATGAAACTTATTCGCCACGCCATGGTAAAATCTATCCGGATCATGCTAGCAATTGCCGCATATCATGATTATGAGATTCGGCAAATGGATGTCAAAACGGCTTTCCTAAATGGAAACCTAAGCGAGGATGTGTACATGGTACAGCCCGAGGGTTTTGTCGATCCTACTAATGCTTGGCAAAGTATGCAAGCTTAGGAAGTCCATTTATGGACTGAAGCAAGCATCTCGGAGTTGGAACCTTCGTTTTGATGAAGTGATCAAACAGTTTGGCTTCATCAAAAATGAGGAAGAGCCTTGTATTTACAAGAAGGCTAGTGGGAGCGCACTTGTATTTACGGTCTTGTATGTGGATGACATACTATTGATCGGAAATGATATTCGATGTTGGATGTCAGCACAATCTTATCTCGAGAAAGAGTTTCTCGATGAAAGACTTGGGAGATGCAGCATATATTTTGGGCATAAAGATCTATAGAGATAGATCAAAAGGCTAATTGGATTGAGCCAAAGTACGTACATTGACAAGATACTAAAAGCGGTTTAACATGCATGATTCCAAGAAAGGTTTCTTGCCAATGTCACATGGTGTAAGTCTTAGCAAGACTCGGTGTGCTTCGACACCGATGAGCAAGAGAGAATGAGTCGGATCCCATACGCCGGCTATTGGATCCATCATGTATGCCATGTTGTGTACGCGCGCCCAGATGTGTCATATGCTCTGAGTGTCACGGCGGTACCAATCGAATCCTGGTGATAGTCACCGGGTGGTCAGTAAAGAACATCCTCAAATCCTTGCGAAGTACTAAGGAGATGTTCTTGGTCTTTGGAGGAGAGGAGGAGCTCGTCGTAAAAGGTTACCCCGATGCTAGCTTCCAAACCGACAGAGATGATTCGCGATCGCAATCCGGGTTTGTATTCTGTCTCAACGGTGGGGCGGTGAGCTGGAAAAGTTCCAAGCAAGAGACAATGGCTGATTCCACAACGGAGGTCGAGTACATTGCAGCTTCAAGCGACAAAGGAAGCAGTTTGGATCAGAAATTTATTTCTGAATTGGGAGTGGTCACTAGTGCATCCTTTCCAGTGGACCTCTATTGTGACAATAGTGGTGCCATTGCACAAGCAAAGGAGCCTAGATCTCACCAAAAATCCAAACATATACTCAGGCGATACCACCTGATCCGAGAGATCATTGAGAGAGGTGATATGAAGATAAGCAAAGTGCACACGGATCTAAATGTGGCTGATCCGTTGACAAAGCCCCTTCCACAACCAAAGCATGAGGCGCACACAAGAGCAATGGGTATTCGGTGATGGGTTTCGAAGCATGGAAAACAAAAATTTTCCTACGAATGCAACCAAACACCAAGATCATATCTAGGAGATGCATGCAAACGGTTTCAGAAGGACTCACCCTCGTGGGCCGGCGGAATAACGTTCCCGCAAACAAAGCGTGGTTGAAGTAGAGGTACACGCCCGACTTCAAAGTCGAAGAATGGCGCCACAAGCGGCGACTCTACTTGGTCACACGTGCGGAACAGCAACGACCTCCAATCCCTCGATCAGCGAGGCGGCGGAGTAGAGGATCCACGAAACTCCAACAACACTACGACTTAGTGGTGGTGGTGGAGAAAAGCTGTTTCAGCGGTAACTTAAGCCAACTCTTTGCTTGAAAGGTGGAGCAAACAGGAGGAAGGAGAAAAGACCAACCAAGGGTCATAGAGATTAGTCATGAGAGAGAGCTCCACCCTCCCTTTTATAGGAGTGAGTTGACTCTCCATTCTCTCCATGTGAATGGACTCTCCATTCTCTCCCATGTGAATGGACTCTCCATGTGAATGGACTTTCCATTCTCTCCATGTGAATGGACTCTCCATGTGAATGGACTCTCCATTCTCTCCATGTGAATGGACTCTCCATGTGAATGGACTCTCCATTCTCTTCATGTGAATGTTCTGATATCCCGAAACTATTCCGGTGCTGTCCAAACTTTTCTCCGGTGTTCCGTATCCACTCAAAAGCGTCGATGAACCTTAAGTGTGTCACCCCTACGGTTCGTGAATAAAATGGACATGATCAAGACACCTCTCACGATCAATAATCATCAGCGGGATCACGGAGATCCATAATGACTCCACTTACTCAACGATGAACTAGTGATCGTGTGAACCAAAACCAACATAACCAATTCCTTTTGTCTCATGATATATTACTTATCCAAGGATCCGATCATTAGTATCAACTATACCTAGTTTGATCCGTTCCCAAAATCAAGTACTCTTTACTCGTTCCGTGATATGACATTCTTGTGACCTAGTCACGCGCTTGCAGCGATGTCAATGTGATATCACCGAGAGGGCCAGTATATCTCTCGTCATCTGGATGGACAAATCCCACTCTTGATGCATGAGCCTCAACTAATACTTTCATAGTACCCAAATCCATCTTTATAGTCACGTATTCTGGAGTGACGTTTGATGTCATCAAAGTACTCTTCCGAGGTTAGTGATTGACATCATCTCAGTCTAAGGAAAAGAGCTATTTTGTATATGTTCGATAGCAACAAACTTTAATGACTTGATCGAATTTGCTATACCAACTTGGTGTGTGTTCATCACATCATTCTTCTAATAATGTGACCGTTATTAACAACATCCAATGTTCATGATCAGAAACCTTGATCATCGATTAATCAACAAGCTAGTTTAAGAGAGGCTTTACTAGGAACCTTTTGTTTGTTTATTACACACACATGTATCAACGCGTTCCGGTTAATACAATTTTAGCATGAGAAATAAAGCATCTATTATAAACATGGAATAAGATAATAAACAATTTATTATTGCCTCTCTGGGCATATTCCTTCGATCTCCACTTGCACTAGAGTCAATAATCTAGATTACATTGTGATGAATCTAACACCCATTGAGTTAGTCTTTGATCATGTTTTGCCCTTGGGAGAGCTTTAGTCAAGCGCGTGCGCCACATTCAGATCCGTGTGCACTTTGCAAATCTTTACATGCATCCTTGACATGTTCACGGATGGAGTGAAACCGCGCTTAACAATATGCTTGGAATTCTTGTGTGACCTTGGTTCTTTAGCATTGGCTATGGCACCATTGTTGTCACAATAGATAACCATTGGGTCCAACGCACTCGGAACCACACCAGTTCGGATATGAACATCTTCATCAAAAGCACTTCTGCCTTACGAGCGGCAACATATTCCTGAAGATCCTTACCACAGATTGCTTGGAACTCCTCCAGCTCACTTTGCTCCTCCATTCATTTCAAAAAATATACACGGTTTGCCTGACTTAGAGTCATCCCGGATCAGTCGAAACTAAGCGTCGGCGTAACCTTTTTCTGACGAGCTCTTCTTCACCACCATATATGAGAAACATATCCTTAGTTCTTCTCAAGTACTTAAAGATATTCTTGACCGCTGTCCAGTGTTCCAAACCTGGATCAGATTGGTACTGCTAGTCAAACTAATAGCATGTGCCACATCCGGTCTTGTACACAACATAGCATACATGATAGAGCCTATGGTCAAGCATAGGGAATTTTATTCATTACTTCTCTATCTTGCTATAGTTGGACTCTGAGTCTTACTCCAACGTCTTGCCTTGCAACATAGGTAAGAACCCTTTCTTACTTTCGTCCATTCTAAACTTCTTTAGAATCTTGTCAAGTATGTGCTGCGATAACCCAATCAAGCGTCTCGATCTATCTCTATAGATTTTGATGCCTAAAATATCACGCCGCTTCACCAAGGTCCTTCATTGAAAACTTCTTGTTTAAGTAATCTTTACGCTTTTCAAAAATTCTATATCATTTCCAATCAACAGTATGTCATCCACATATAATATCGGAAATGCTATAGAGCTCCCACTCACTTTCTTGTAAATACAAGCTTCTCCGTAAGTTTGGACAAATCCAAAACCTTTGATTACCTCATCAAAAGCGGAGATTCCAACTGTGATGCTTGCTTCAGTCCATAAATGGATCGCTGAAGTTTGCATACCTTATCGACATCCTTAGGATCAACAAAACCTTTGGGTTGTATCATATACAACTCTTCCTCAATGTTTCCATTAAGGAGCGGTTTTACATCCATCTTGCCAAATTTCATAATCGAAAAATGCAGCAATTGCTAACATAATCCTAACAGACTTTAGCATCATTTCTGGTGAGAAAGTCTCATCGTGAATCAACTCCTTGAATTTGTGAAAACCGCTGCGATAAGTCGAGCTTTATGAAGCGGTCACATTACCATCGGCGTCTATTTTCTTTGAAAATCCATTTTGTTCTCAACGGCCTTGCGGTCATTGGGTAGGTCCACCAAAGTCCATACTTGGTTTTCATACATGGATCTCATTTGGATTTCATGGCTTCTAGCCATTTGTCGAATCTGGGCTCATCATCGCTTCATCATCGTCGCGGGGTCATTATTCTCAACTACCATGACATTCATAGTAGGAACATAAAAGTCGGAGCATTATGCGCTCTTGTTGACTGCGAGGTGCGGTAGTGTTCTCTTCTGAGTTTCATGATCCTTATCATTAGTTCCTCTTCATTTGGTGAAGTCAACTCCGAAACAACTTCCAGTAGCACACTTTGCCTTGCCATTCCATGAAGAGAAGGTTCAATAACCTGTTCGAGTTCTACCTTCCTACTACTCACACCTTTCGAGAGAAACTCTTTTTCCAAAAGGATCCATTCTTGGCAACTAAAAACCTTGCCCTCGGATCTGTGATAGAAGGTGTACCCAATTGTTTCTTTAGGGTATCCTATGAAGGCGCACTTCTCCGCTTTGGGTTGAGTTTATCGGGTTGGAAGTTTCTTCACATAAACATCGCATCCCCAAACTTTTAGAAATGACAGCTTAGGTTTGTTGCCAAACCATAATTCATACAGTGTCATTTCAGCAGTTTAGATGGTGCCCTATTTAAAGTGAATGCAAAATTGTTTCTAGTGCATGACCCCAAAATGAAAGTGGCAAATCTGTAAGGGACATCATAGATCGAACCATATCCAATAAAAAGTCACGATTACGCTCGGATACACCATTATTTGTGGTGTTCAGCGAGGTGAGTTGTGAAACTATTCCACATTGTCTCATGTGTGTGCCAAACTCGTAACTAAGATACTCCTCCACGATCGGATCGTAGAAATTTGATCTTTCTATTACGATGATTTTCTACTTCACTCTGAAATTCTTTGAACTTTTCAAATGTTTGAGACTTGTGTTTCATTAAGTAAATATATCCATATCTACTCAAATCATCAGTAAATGTAAGTAACGATATCCACCACTGTGACACACTCATTGGACCACACACATCGGTATGTATGATTTCCAATAAATGAGTTTGCAGCTCCATTGTACCAGAAGCTTGGGGTTCTAGTCATCTTGCCCATGAGGCATGGTTCACATGTTTCAAATGATTCATAATCAAGTGATTCTAGTAGTCCATCGAGAATGGAGCTTCTTCATGCGTTTAACACCAATATGACATAGCGGCAATGCCACATATATGCAGCAATATCATCATTCAACTTAATTCTTTTGGCATTCACATTATGAACATGTGTACTATTATCAAGATTCAAAATAAATAAACCATTCTTTTCGGTGCATGACCATAAAAGATATTATTCATATAAATTGAACAACCATTGTTCTGAGACTTGAATGAATAACCGCCTCGCATTAAACAAGATCCGAGATATGATGTTCATGCTCACGCAGTACTAAATAACAATTATTTAGGTTTATAACTAATCCACGATGGTAATTGGATAGGTAGCGTCGACGGCGATCACATCAACCTTTGATCCATTGCCGAAGCGCATCATCACCTCATCCTCTTGCTAGTTGTCTCCTGTTCCTTAGCTCTGTTTGAGTTACATATGTTAGCAAATCGAGCCGGTATCAAATACCAGCGCTCTGCGAGTACTAGTAAGGTACACATCAATAACATGTATATCATATATACCTTTGTTCACATTCCGTCCTTCTTATCAACCCGAGATATTTTGGGCGATTCGCTTCGATGCCCGGTGCCCTTCAAGTAAAAACATTACGATGCTCGACTTAGGGCCAGCCTTGGTCTTCTTCGAGATGTGGCACATGAACTTGCCCTTCTTCTTGAAGTTTCCTTAGCCTTGCCTTTCTTCTTGGCCAGTAGTCTTTTGGACCATCAACACTTGATGTTCCTTTTTGATCTCCACTTGTGATTTCAGCATTGTGAAGCTCGAGGAGAGACTTCTTCATGCCACCTGCGTTGTAGTTCATCACAAAGCTCTTGTAGCTTGGTGGCGACCCAGAGAACACGATGAATTCCTAGCTCAATAGGATCGTTATTCCCAAAGCTATGAGTTTATCGGCGTGCAGTATTTTGATGCGTGCTCACTAACGATTTGTTTTCTCCATCATGCAGCTAAAGAACTTTTACGAAGCTTCATAACTCTCTCTTGCGGCATGGGTGTCGAAGATCATTTTCAACTCTCTCATTGTATCAAAAGCATTGCTTTGTGCTCGAAAGCGTTTGCGGCTCGAGGCTCAAGGCCGTACAAAATGCCATGATGAACTAGGTTGTGGTCCTCCTTGCGAGTCAAGAAAACATTTTCTCCTCCTGGGGCCATCATCATGGGCGGGGCACCCAGCGCATCAAGCACATAGCTCCTTTGAAGCGTGGCCGAGAGAATCCTCAGTTAAGAGGCCCAGTTGGTAAAGTTGCTACCGTTGGTGGCTAGTTTCTCTTTCTCCATGAGCAGTTGAAATTGAAAATAGGTGGTGCCATCTACAGCGTATTTGCAAAGTTAATTAGACTAAGTTCATAATAGATTAAGTTCAAGTTTAATTCAAAATTACTACGAGAACTCCCACTCAAAAACAACATCCCTCTAGTCATCTTTAGTGATTACCACGAACCAAATTCACTATACCTGAAACCGATCATCACGTGACGGCATAGTTTCAAAGGCGAACATCAATATGTTCATCATATCATCCATATGACTCATGCTTTACCTTTCGGTTCGTGTTCGAGGCCATGTCTGTACATGCTAGGCTCGCCAAGTAGAACCAAAGTATTTGCGTGTAAATCTGGCTTACACCCGCTATGTCACGACGTAGAGTCTATTACAACCCGATCATCACGTGGTGCCTTGAAAGCGAACTTTCTTAATGGTGCATACTATGGAAGAACACATTATTATCTTGATATTAATTTGGAGGGATCATCTTATAGTGCTATCGACGTGATCATATCAAGCAAAATAAGGTGCATAAAAGGATTAACATCACATGCATGAATAAAGTGATATGATATGGTCCTTTCAGCACTTGATCTCCATCTTGTGCGACATGGTATGATCTCCATCATTCCAGGCATGGCACCAAGGTCCATGATGCTGCCATCTTGATTGTCTTCCTCCATTACAATATATCACATGGACATATACTTAGCACGCAGGCCATAAAAGAAAAAACAACCAAATGGCTCTGTAGGTTGTTTTAAATTTACAATAAATTTCATTTCATACAACAATCTTTGTATCAATGACCATATCACATCACAAGCCTGCAAAAACAAGTTAGGCGCCTCTAATTTATTTTGCATATTTTACGTGGTTTTGGGCTTTCTAGGAAAAGCATTGTCTTACCTACGAACAAGAACCACAATCGGTGATAAAAACATTATTAGCAAACCGTTGTAAATTAGATCATGACTATAGTAGGGCCGGACACTTAAAAGCCACTTATGCAATACTAGTTGCATGTCGGCGTGGAACAAGTCTCATGTGTGCGAGGACATGTAAGGTTAGTCCCGCCGCTTCAAATCCCACCATGCCACCATGATCCAAAATACACAGTATGCAATAACATGATCATCAACGCCCACATCCACATGTGTTTTAAACCGTACAAAACATCTACGCATAGACACGGCTCACGATACCACCGATGGGTTTGAAGCATGGAAAACAAAAATTTTCCTACGAATGCAACCAAACACCAAGATCATATCTAGGAGATGCATGCAAGCGGTTTGAAGGACTCACCTCGTAGGCGAGCGGGAATAACGTTCCGCAAACAAACGTGGTTGAAGTAAAGTACCGCCCGACTTCAAAGTCGCGAAGATAGCGCCACAAGCGGCGCCTAAGGTACTTGGTCACACGTGCGGAACAACGGCGACCTCCAATCCTCGATCCAGCGGGCCGTGAAGTAGAGGATCCACGGGAAACTCCAACAACACTCGACTTAGTGGTGGTGGTGGAAGAAACTGTTCAGTCGGCTTAAGCTAGCTCTTGCTTGAAAGGTGGAGCAAAGCGGAGGAAGGAGAAAAGACCAACCAAAGGGTCATAGAGATTAGTCATGAGAGAGGGCTCCACCCTCCCTTTTATAGGAGTGAGTTGACTCTCCATTCTCTCCATGTGAATGGACTCTCCATTCTCTCCATGTGAATGGACTCTCCATGTGAATGGACTTTCCATTCTCTCCATGTGAATGGACTCTCCATGTGAATGGACTCTCCATTCTCTCCAAGTGAAAGGACTCTCCATGTGAATGGACTCTCCATTATCTTCATGTGAATGTTATGATATACCGAAACTATTCCGGAGCTGTCCAAACTTTTCTCAGGTGTTCCGTATCCACTCAAAGCGTCGATGAACCTTAAATTGTGTCACCCCTACGGTTCGTGAATAAAATGGACATGATCAAGACACCTCTCACGATCAATAATCATCGCGGGATCACGAGAGTCCATAATGACTCCCACTTACTCAGCGATGAACTAGTGATCGTGTGAACCCAAAACCAACATAACCAATTCCTTTTGTCTCGCGATATATTACTTATCAAGATCCGATCATTAGTATCAACTATACCTAGTTTGATCCCTTGCCGATAAGTACTCTTTACTCGTTCAGTGATATGACATTCTTGTGACCTAGTCACGTGCTTGCAAGCGATGTCAATGTGATATCACCGAGAGGGCCAGTATATCTCTCGGTCATCTGGATGGACAAATCCACTCTTGATGCATGAGCCTCAACTAATACTTTCATAGTACCCAAATCCATCTTTATAGTCAGTGTTCCTACTGAGTGACGCGTTTGATGTCATCAAAGTACTCTTCAGGAGTTAGTGATTGACATCATCTCATGGTCTAAGGAAAAGAGCTATTTTGTATATGTTCGATTACAGCAACAAACTTTAATGACTTGATCGAATTTGCTATACCAACTTGGGTGTGTGTTCATCACATCATTCTTCTAATAATGTGACCCCGTTATTAACAACATCCAATGTTCATGATCAGGAAACCTTGATCATCAGTTAATCAACAAGCTAGTTTAAAAGAGAGGCTTTACTAGGAACCTTTTGTTTGTTTATTACACACACATGTATCAACGTTTCCGGTTAATACAATTTTAGCATGAGAAATAAACATCTATTATAAACATGGAATAAGATAATAAACAATTTATTATTGCCTCTCGGGCATATTCCCTTCATTCGGTACCTATATGATTGACTCTAGTGCAAGTGGGAGATTGAAGGGAATATGCCCTAGATCAATCATGGTGATGATTGTAATACGTCTTTGTTCATGTAATAATGATAACTTTGTTTATCAGTTCCCTGAATATATGTTACGACTTTGTTCATTGGATACGATCTGATTGTGAAACACATTGTCAAGTGACATTATTCTAAACGGGTCCCTGATCCATATCATTACGAGGAGCGGTGATGATTTGATCAGCACATGTATTGGTTGATGGTAATGTTTCGCATACCATAGATATGGAGATATCAAACCAATAATGTGGACACATGTTGGAGAACATGGGTAGTCGGACAAGACCCACTCCGAGACGCTGTGAGGTGTTATCTCTTATAGTGCCATCAGCGTATAGTCTCGAGTGGTACGCCTATATGGTCCTTAGACCTGAGATTGTCATGGATGCCTAGCATGTAGACTTGTATGCTTTGGTATCATCAAACGCTACACCGTAACAGGGTAGTCATAAAGATGAAATCCTGGGTATGCCACGATACATTGCCAAGGGTGTGATGATCAAGATGGGATTTGCCCCTCCTAGATAACGGGAGAGATACCTCTGGGCCCCTCGAGTGGATGGATAAGGAAAATGCACGGCCGTGCTAATATGACTAAAGAGTTGGTCATGGTTTGTATCCATCACACTGTCGAGTGAAGTGGTCGAGCTATCAACAAGGGTGGCACGCATCTCGCCTTGAGCTTGACTGGTATCGTGTGGTGAAGGGATCGGTATGTGAGTGTATCAAGGTTCAGCCGAATATTGATTCTGTGCATCAGGGGTCAATACGTCTTGCTAGGTGCCTGTTGATCAATGAATTGGAAACGGGTTCGAATTCATAACCGACTTGCTTGAACCTAACGGGTCACACACTTAACGAGTTGGAATAGTTTACGGGTTTGTGCATGGATAGGATCCGCATTGGAGATGGAAACCTAGTGGGCTTCGGCCCACTAGCGTGTCTATAAAAGGGGAGGCCAGGAACAGTGCATGGCACGGATTAGAACCCTCACCACGTTCACCGCGTGCATCCCTCCTGCTCCCGTAAACCCAAGGCGTGCGGCGAGGTGCTAGCACACCCCGCACGGCGTTCCTGCTCGGTACGTGTGGATACTGTTAGAGGCGCTGCCATCCGTGGACGCGCTTTTCGGTTGGATCTCCGACGACTTTCATCGGCGACCACTCGGACGAGGTCGGCGACCACGCGGACGAGGTCGGCGACCACGCGACGGTCGGCGACCACGCGACGACGAGATCGGCGACCACTCGGACGAGGTCGGCGACCACGCGGGCGAGATCGGCGACCACTTTCGGACGAGGGCGGCAACAACTTCGGTGGAGATCGGTGCCGATCGGGAGGTGATCAACTACTTCCTCAACGCGGCGTGAATCTGCTTCCAAGCATCTGCGCGACAAGGGTAACGATCTATGATCCTTTACTTCCATGTGATCTTGGGTGTTCGTGGTAGAAATTTTGATTTTATGCTCGCGTAGCCTACCTGTAACCCTACAAAACGGTGGTGCGACCTCCTTCTGGATTGCCTCATTGTCCTCCCTTGTCCATTGCGCGATCTTGCCCGCGTACCCAGTGGAGCCAAGTCTGTGTGGCTGGGTGTTCTTTGGCTGGACAACCTTGTGCATCATACTTTGACTCACAAACTCTTCGGTCTTCTTCATTTCAACAAATCGTTCCCACATGTCTTCAGTGATGAATCCGTACTTCTGGAACGGAGTCATTTCCTTATTCACGAAATTAGTGACAAGGATGCTCTTAAAGTTCTTCCATGCCTTTCCAGCCACGAACGGAGTGCATATCGTCGCAGTGCGTGCATGGCATCTTGTGGGAGATCGAACGACCCGAAAATTTCTGTCACCAGGTTGTCGCACTCCTCATTAGTCAGCGTCTTCCATGATGGATATGTGATGGGGACTCTTTCACACCCAACGATCCCGCACAATCTCCAGAATGCTGCCACGTCCTTAGGAGGTGCGGTAGGGGACCCATCATGCAGATCGACCGCCATGATGGTATATTGGCTCTGGGGTCTTCTACTAAGCCCTCTTGGAGCGCGCCTCTGTTTTCCTACGTTGGGCGCCTGATCATCAGATCCATTCGGCGATGAGAAATGCGGGGACGTCATCTTGTAATAAAGTTCATATATAGAAGATGCAAGTTGGTAAACCGATCAACAACTCATAGAGGGTCGTAGAAGAGGAAAGAAAGTTAAGAGAAACGAAGCTAAGAATTATCATTATTAGAATTTAAGTATAAAGTAAAAGGTCGATCTATACAAGTTCTAAATGTTCTAAGACAACTCATTCATGCAGTGAACCATATCTAATACAGCAAATTGATTGCTCTCATATATAGGTCTCGATTGAAGATTTTTAATATTCAACCTCAATCACAAACGGGCTAAACAATTAATTAAGTGAATAAGGCCTCGAACCGTTACCACCTTAACATGCACATTAATCTACTGATAATCAAGCTCACATATTTGCTAAGCAATCTTCAGATCCAATATTTGCTAAGCAATCATCAGATTCAATATTCGCTAAGCAAATATGTGTTAGATAATGAATGAAGTACACTTAAATAATGACAAAGAACAAATGGATTCTCTTTACATAGCTAGCCACATATATATAACCTACAGTACAAAGAGAACAAATATTAATTAATGAAGTACACTTAAATCAAAACCATCTTCTCCCTCTTTACATCACAGAGAACAAATATTAATTAATGAAGTACACTTAAATCAAAACCATCTTCTCCCTCTTTACATCACAGAGAACAAATATTAATTAATGGATGTACACCAACATAGATCTAAAAAAACCATCTTCATTTCCAGATTTACTGAGCTAAATCTTAAATAGATTGCAAATTTGAACCAATTACGAACCTTGGATAACTTAGTACGTAAGTATCTACAATCACAACTCCAAATCCAGGGTCGCGTTCCACCATATCGCCTCTCAATATCGCAGCCACCTCAAAAATAGCTCGGAAACCCTAAAAATACAGAGGAGGTCAATCGGGGGGCCTCTTATTAAGCATCATCACAGACGGTTATTAATAAACAACCGTCTATGATAGGAAAACATTTACAGATGGTTTTTAACCACAAGCCGTCTGTGATGACATAATTTAGAGACGGTTTTAAATAAAAACCCGTCTGTGCTGACGCAATAACAAACAGTCTGTGATGATATAATTGCAGACGGTTTTAAATAAAAAATCGTCTGTGATGAAGCCTGCACAAATTAAAAAATGTCTCATGATTTCCCCCGCGCGCGCCTTTCCAGTGATCAGAAACTCTTCGTCTTCATCACAATTAACTTTGTCTTCGTCTTCTCGGCCGGCCACGGCCTATATATTCATCTTCGGCTCGGCGGCAGTACGTACTCTCGCCACACAGAGATATATCAATCACTCCATCCATGGCAGCTCTGCCTCCTTCCCCCGGGAGCTCTGCCTCATCCTCCGCCCCTCCATCACCCCCTTCGCCGCCATTCATATGCCAGTGCAATCCTCCCCCCTTTTCCCCGAGCAATGCCCAATACGCCACCTCTTTTCCCCCGAGGAGGAGGGGGCAGAGGACGAGGAGGACGAGGACGAGGAGGACAAGGAGGACGAGGATGAGGATAATGATGAGGAGGAGAGCTACCTCATCTGCTGGGGCCGCGGGAGCAGGACCGACGACGACGACGACGAGGACTATAGGTGGCTGGTGGACGACGACGAGGAGGTGGACGAAGATGAGTGGTGGCGGTGATCGCTGCGCGATCACCGCCACCACTATCTATCTATATATATATGTATGTATGTATGTATTGTAATTAATTAAATACTGTATAGTATAATGTATTTTATGTTTATTAATTATGTAATGTACTTAATTAATTATGCTTTTTTTAATTATAATGTCATATATAGCTTCGATCAGTTGTCTATTCGTTCATCTGTTTGCCTCTGTCATGCATTTTGCTAAGAGATCGATCTAGATATATATATATATATATATATATATATATATATATATATATATATATATATACTATAGAAGGACTTAATTAAGGTTGTGTATGCATGGTGCTATGTATGGAGCAATGCTTGCTAGCGACCTACCTACGTAACGCGCTACGAACATATGCAACAGCAGTAAGTTCAAAGACAAGCTTAATATAGTATATATGTAAGTAGCGTATTGTTCATCACAGACGGTCTTATATACACACCGTCTGTGATGAGTCCCATGCACATCATAGACGGTCTTATATACACACCATCTGTGATGAGTCCCATGCACATCACAGACGGTTTGATCTACGAACAGTTTGTGATGATTTTCTTATCACAGACGGTTTGAAACACGAACAGTCTGTGATAAGGGTCCCCCACATCACAGACGGTTTTAGGTACGAACCGTCTGTGATGTCGGTCCTTATCACAGATGGTTCGTACATAAAACCGTCTGTGATGTGGGGGACCCTTATCACAGACTGTTTGTAGTTCAAACCGTCTGTGATAAGAAAATCATCACAGACAGTTTGTACCTAAAACCGTCTGTGATGTGCCTTGGACTCATCACAGACGGTGTGTATATAAAACCGTTTGTGATGAGGTGTTTAATATGAATCCTTGTGTAGTAGTGATGTATTGAGCTTGGTGGTTCATGAATCTTTTTGCGAAGTGAAGGAAGAATGAAAAGATAGCCCACGCATATCGCCTCTAGTTAACTTGCATGCAAGCATGTTATTCGGTGACATCAAAAGGGAAAAGGATGGGGGCATGCACACAAGAAGCTTTGTCACTATGGATTAGAGGTGTCCAAAAGGGCGCCCGATATGGCACGATCTGTTTATCATACAATTCAACCCGTTTAGGCACGGTTAATAAATAGACCCTGCCATACCGGCCCACTTACCATGTCCCCGACCCAAGCATAACTCGTTGGCTCACGGGTCATGCCGTGCTGGCACTCATGGGCCGACGGGTCATGCCGGGCCATGTCCAACCCGCTTGGCACCAAAAAAATTCAAAAAAAAGTAAAAAAATTAGAAAGTCATAAAAGTTTAAAAAAATGCAGAAAAAATTGAAAAAAACCTAAAAAAATTAGAAAAACTCAAAGGGATATAGAAAAAAAAATTAAAAATATATGTAAATTAGAAAACGGATCGTGCACCCTAAACGGGCTGAAACGGATCGGGCTAGGCCGGCCTAGGACTATGCGGCCGCGCCATGCTGGCTCATCATGCAGTGGTGTCGGCCCAAGCACGATCCAGCCAAATGAGCCGTGCCTACAATGGCGGGGCCTTGGGTCGGCCTGTTTGGCATGGTCCATTTGGCCACCTCTAGTTTGGACTATGGCTTGGTGTCACAGATTTTGTCCACGTGGAATCTTCACATTTTTAGCTAAATTTTTAACCTCAGGAAAATAATTTAGCAAAGAAACATAAAAAAAACTATGATATATATGGACTCCATAAGGTCCAAAATTTCATCTCGAGGACTTATTTGGTATGTCTAGTTTTGACAGGATTTATGTAGATGGATTGAGAATTTAAACTAAAATTTCGGTCCATTCACGTGGATAGGTCAGGATTGTAGCCTAACCAAATGAGAAAAAAAAAATAGGGGCCATACATGAGCAGTTTTCCTTAGCATACAAGGGCGAAGTTAGTGTCCTAACCTTGCAAGATGTAACTGCAGACAACACAAATTTAATGAGTCTAGATATTTATATGCTTAGCTAAAACTTCGATTTCAACACAGTTTCATTATTCTAAAAAGAAAACTATGTTTTAACAAAGAAACAAAATGTGGGATCGATCTATAAGAAGAAAAAAACATAGGTGCAAATTGTGCAAAGGTGACTTAGTCACCACTTGAGCAGGTGAGTCTTGTCATCTCGCAATAATTCAGTCCTCTTGTGAAAACAATTTCATGCGGTGCATCCATCAAGTTGCCATCCTTTCGATCTGAAATATCGGACAATAACCTCTTCCTATATCTGGCTTTCTTTGACTGTATCCTACTAGTTCCAAATGAGCCATCGTCAAGTGACCTAAGAATGCTGATCCAGATACGTTGCTTCTTTCCCTGCCTGTCATATCTTTTCTTTATCTCTGGTATTTCTCTTAGGCAGGCCCAGGTTCCATTATCGTTATCGCGATTTTCAGATAAACAGTGATTTTCGATAATCGCCAAAATTGAGCCGAAAATCGGTCGAAAATCGTTAACAATCGCATAGTTTCAAAAATCAAAAAAATTTGAAAAAATTTAAAAATCATCGATTTTCGCTCGATATTTGGCGATAATCGCGATATTTGCCTTGAAAATCAGCCGGACAAATGAACTTCCTCGTGTGTCGATTTTTTGAGCGATTTTCGCTCGATATTTGACGATAATCGCTCGATATGTCTCGATAATCGCGATATTTGCGTCATATAAATTTTTTTGAATTTTTGAATTTTTTGAATTTTCTCGATTTACCGATCGGTAAACCATTTTGTGCCTCGTCGATAAGGACGATTATCGCGATAATCGCGCGATTATCGACAATAATGTGAACCATGGGCAGGCCACAAAACATTTTCAAATCGATGCTGCAGTGTAATTAGGTTCATCCTTAATTAAATTTGCAGGTTGGTCAAAACTCAAAAGGCTGTTGCATGTATGGCTCACAAAACATTTGACAGCCAACTTCACGATCGATCCTAATAACTAGGCATATTTGCGCGCTCCGCCGCGCCGCGCAAAATTTGATTCAAGTTTTTATTTCTGAAAAAATGTAGGAATATCCAAGATAATACACTTTTGAAAAATATTAGAGATCGCTCTAGACAATATTAGATTTCGAGTTCCAAAAAAAATTATAGATGCCGAGTTTAACAACTCATGCGTTCACCGGGTAATATAAAAGATCGAGCTGAAAAAAAAAATTATCTCCCTTGATTTTTCATTGGGAAAAGCGAGGAAAAACGCGTAAAAACGGAGAAACGACGGACGGAAAACGAATTTCTATTATTATTTTTTTGGAAAACGGCTTCGGAGAAAAAACGGATCACAAAAACATTTTTTCCGGGCAAAACGGAGAAAGAAAACGGTCTTACATTTTTTTTGGAAAAACGGCCAACGCAAACATTTTTCCCATGCTCTGAAGAAAAAACGGATCACGAAAATATTTTTCTGGCCAAAACAGAGAAAGGAACGGTTTTCCATTTTTTTCTGGAAAAACGGCCAACGAAAATATTTTCTGCATGCTCTGGAGAAAAAACGGAACATGAAAATATTTTTTTCGGGCAAAACGGACAAAGGACCCGAACGCAAACCGCGGGGACCTATCTGCTATAATTTTGGACTTGTTCGCTATTTTGAAAAATTAGAAAGGGCTCGTTCGCGATTCGTATTTAACGGGAGGCTCTCCCTGTAAAACGGCAAACCAGGGACCTAAACGCGAACGGGAAAAAATATTTTACTCTCACATAAAATCGCACAAGGATCTATTCGTAATTTCAAATAACTGGAGGGGGTTTTTCGCAAAAAAAAATGAGTGACACGTGGGGGGCCGGTTGGGCTGCAATCCCTTCCCCTATAATAGGGGTTATATATTGCAGCGCAACAGGCAAGTTGACGAATCTCTACTATTGTAAAGCAGCACTTGGTGGCAGTGGTCCGTTCTTCCCACGTCATTAATTGCCGCTTAATTGCCCTACGCAAGAAACGAAGCGTTGCTTTAATTAGCCAGTTTTCGCAAGAAACGAAACGTTAAAGATAGATATTTGATTTTGTGAAATGATTTTTTTTTATTTTTTAATCTTTATTTTTCGTTAAAAATTTTGTTTTTCGTAGCAACGCACGGGCATGTAACTAGTGTTAACAATAACCAGGAGTACAAAATGGCAGGCGAGAGTGCAACTTGAAGGAGATGCACACACTAGCGAGATTCATGACCAAATCTTAATAATAACAAGGAGGGATAACTCAAACCGCGTACGCTAATTAACTTCATTCTCCTAGTCCTACTAACAGATGTTCATTTTGCTTAGAAGTTCATTGACGAACCCGGATGTTCGGAATTAGATGGAAACACGGTTAATTATGTAAATGAAAAAGATAATATCGCTTCCTATCTTATGTGGTAACCACGTCGCGATCTGCTTTCAGAAAGCAAGGCATCGGCATGGTTTCGTTAACTTTGAAAATCACTCCAAAAGTAGGTATGGCTGAGCCAACACACTGCCTTGAATCGAGCGTCTCTTCAGTATTAATTGCGTGTGTTTCGGCGTTGGGTAATGTATTTTGCTTGCAAGGATGGATCAGTTATCAGTACCGTTTCCTCAGCGGAGTTCATGTTGCTTTCCTCTGTTAATTTGTCATTAACAGTGTTAGACAATCTCGCTATCGAATACTCCGGAGTTGCCTAATAGATCTAAACTGGAGAACAGAGAGAGAGGGAGAAAGACACAATATGAGAAGGAACGGGTCTGCTTTATTATTCTGTATGCTTGTCTACAATGGGGTGACCCCCTGCCTCCTATATATAGCAGTTCTGCTTAGAGATAAGGAAGAGTCCATATAGGATACGATAACCAGTTTCCTAACACTCCCCCTTGGACTCTTCACTTCGAGATGCATATGCCTCATTAAAACTCTATAAAAACCCAGTGGAAAAATAATTGGAGAAAGAGTACATAGCACACGCTTGTTGTGTTGCACGGATTGCCTCATCAAAAATCTTATGTAAGAAAACTTCAATGAAAACTTACTTAAGGAAAAGAGTACAATCCACCCAAACTTCAATGTTAATCTTCAAGATTCACGTTGGGTACTCAAACTTCATGTTCGAGATTTATGTAGGAGTATGTGAAAATTCTCCCCCTGAAATCTGCACTTCTCTAAGCCTCATCATCCCGATTCCTCTAATACATTTTTCAAAGGAAGATGCCGGGAGTGACTTAGTGAATAAATCTGCGAGATTTTCACACGACTTAGTATGCAGTATCTTTATTTCGTTCATCTTATGCATTTCATGAGTATAAAAGAACTTGGGGGTTAATATGCTTTGTGAGGTTACTCTTCACATATCCCATTTGCACTTGTACAACACAAGCTGCATTATCTTCATAGATAATAGTGAGAGTTTGTTCCATGTTCGGGCCACATGACTTCTGGATGTGGTGAACCATTCTTCGAAGCCATGCACATTCCCGAGATGCTTCATACAAGGCAATTATTTCTGAGTGGTTTGTCGACGTCGAGACAAGAGTCTGCTTAGACGACTTCCACGAAATTGCTGTCCCACCGCAAAGAAAAACATACCCAGTTTGTGACTTGCCAGTATGCGGATCCGATAGGTACCCAGCATCGGCATAGCCAACCAAATTCACTTCATTATTTCTTCTGTAAAACAAGCCGAGATATTTGCTTCCTTGGAGGTAACGGAAGATGTCCTTCACCCCTTTCCAATGCCTTTTCGTAGGTTTTGCACTGTACCGTGCTAGCAAATTCACGACGAACGCAATGTCCGACCTAGTGCTATTCGCAAGGTACATGAGCGCTCCAATTACACTCAAGTATGGGAATTCCGCTCCCAGGACTTCCTCCCCCTCTTCTCTAGGCCTGTATGGGTCTAGGTCTGCTTGAAATGACCTTCCGACCATTGGGGTCTTTGCGGGGTATGCCTTTTCAAAACCAAATCTCTTAAACACTTTCTGCGTGTAGGTTGATTGGTGTACCAAGATTTCGCCTTGGGCATGTACAAACTGCAAGCCTAAACAAAACTTGGTTTTACCCAAGTCTTTCATTTCAAATTCAGACTTCAAGTATGTGCATGCTTCTTCAATTTCTTCATCCGTCCCAATGATGTTCAAGTCATCTACATAGACGGAGATTATACAAAATCCATTCGTGGATCGTTGTATAAATACACATGGACAATCTTCGCTGTTCGTGTAGCCTTTCTTGCAAAGAAAGTCACTTAAGCGATTGTACCACATTCTTCCTGACTGCTTCAGCCCATACAGTGATTTCTCCAATTTCACACTGTATAGGTTTCTGTTTGCTCTGTCTTGGTTCGGGATAGGGATACCTTCCGGTACTTTCATGTATATCTCCGAATCCAAGTTTCCATACAAATATGCTGTGACAACATCCATTAGCTTCATTCTCAACTTCAAGTTGACTGCCATTGAGATCAAGTATCTAAAGGTAATTCCACCTATGATCGGAGAATAGGTTTCTTCATAATCAACCCCAGGACATTGAGTGAAACCTTGAACAACAAGCCTTGCAATGGTTGTTGCTCTATTCATAGATTCTCCTGTTATTACAAAATTTATGGCCATTTCGTCATGGGGTGCTTCATGCACTTCTACTTGCTCTTCACTGCTATTTCTCATTCCATGAGCAAGTTCCTTTAGTTTTTCTCCGCCAATGTGTGCGCACACATTATTTTCGGCGGCTTCTTCCAATGGAAGATTCAGATCTGGAATTGCCTTTTCCACAAGCTTCTTTCCAGTGCCAGGTCTCAACTGGCTCCCCTTCTTGCTTTGGGGCACTTTTGTGATTGGCTGTGGTAAGTCCTCTTGCCCAGTTTTCCCCAGACGTCTCCGGGTACTTTGGGTTTCAGAAGACAGATTTCCTGTTCTTTTCTTTGAGGCCTCTGAACAGGATGAGGGATACCTTTTTTTTTCTTTGGTATTTCAACCCTCTCTGGTGCATTTCTTGCTGGTACATGCGACTTAACCATGCTCTTCAGATCACAAAAATGATCAGGCAGTTTATTTGCTAAATTCTACAAATCGATTGTCTTCTTGACTTCTTGATTGTCTTCATTAGTGCGAGGGTCTTGCGCGGGGATCCCAATTGAATGCCATATTATTTCCCGGTATTTTTCATCCATTGGTTGATTCTCTCCCCCTAATGACGGGAAACGGTCCTCGTCAAAGATGCAATCAGCGAATCGGGCTGTATGCAAGTCTCCAGTCATGGGATCCAAATACCTGATTATGGATGCACACTCATAACCAACGTATATCCCAGACTTGCGGAGAGGGCCCATTGCAGTCCGCTGTGGGGGTGGTATAGGTACATATACCATACAACCAAATTTTCTAAGATGGAGAAATCTTCGGGATGACCCCTTGCACTAGTTGCATAGGTAAATGGATGTTGTAGGCCGATGGTCTATAATTGATGAGTGCTGCTGCGTGCAGGACTGCGTGTCCCCAACAAGTGTTGGGCAAGTTACAACTCTGCAAGAGCGGTCGGGCTATGAACTTAATCCTCTTTATTAGTGCTTCAGCTAGTCCATTTTGCGTATGGACGTGCGGTACAGAGTACTCAACAGTTATTCCAGTTGCTGTGCAATAATCATCAAATGCCTTGGAAGTAAATTCACCGGCATTGTCCATTCGAACGGATTTCACGCGATGATCAGGAAAAGCATTCTTAATTCTGATGATCTGCGAGATCAACTTTGTGAATGTATGATTCCTTGTTGACAGCAAACATGTATGCGACCATTTCGAGGAAGCATCAATGAGCACCATAAAGTACCGAAACGGCCCCGATAATGGCTGAATCGGGCCGCACATATCCCCCTGAATGCGTTTCAGGAATGCAGGAATTTCATGTTGCACTTTCATAATAGAGGGCCTAGTTATTAATTTCCCGGTGGCACATGCATGGCACACAAAATCTTCATGATTCGAAAATTTTTTAACATTAATGACATGACCTTATGAGTTATTAATTATATTTCTCATCATTCTAAGACACTGATGACCTAAATATACAATACCATAAAGAAAATAATTCAGAGCTTCTAAAGAAGTATACACTGCATGTGCATTGATTCTCGTGTAGTACAACCCAGATTCATATGAGGGATATTTTTCTAATACCATTTTTTTCATATTCCGCGTGCTTCACAATGCACAAGTGTTCTTTGCCATTTTCTTCATTGGTTTCTACGTGAAACCCATTGGCGCGGATATCTTTGAAACTTAAGAGAGTGCGAGTTGATTCAGGGTACAAGAGGGCTTCTTCAATTACCAAAGTTGTACCCATTGGCAATATAATTGTGGCTCTTCCTGAGCCTATTATATGAGTATCGCTTCCTGCGATTGTCGTAATCCTTTCAGCGTTCTTCGTGATCGTCTGGAAGTATTTCGATTCTCTTAAGATGGTATTTGTTGTGCCACTATCAACAATGCATATTTCCTCCATTGGGCGCTACACGATTTCTAGATGACAAGAAATATAATTCTATTCATACAGTGGCAAAGTAATTCAAATATTGCTTGAAAATATAGAATACTGGAATAAAAAAAATAAATTGAAATTCTATTCATGAGAAAAGAAAATGTATGCTCTTCGAGAGCTTACAATTCATTATTCAAAATTCATTAACAACCATCGCTCAGAGCCTTGCAAACTTCAAAGTAACCCAATCTTCTTTGTGCTTGGAGCAAAATGGTGGATTTGAGTTTCTCGAACTGCTTCTGGGGTGCAGTCCATAATTCAAGTGCACTCACCTCAGCCATGTATTCATTTTTCCGAGTGGCTGAAAGGTGATGCTTGAGAAAAAGGGCAAAGTTTGATCCTTTTGCTCGACAATAGTTTGCGTGTCCTTCGAGGACCTAAGCCGGTGGCAGCTTGGAGCTTCTTGCTCGCAAGTATGATCTTCAAACCTGATGCCCATGTGAGATAGTTCTGACCTTTCGGGGTCAGTTCTTCAAACTCACATTTAATAATGCCAGGTATTTGCATATTCAAAAGATTCTTTTTATTAGATTACTTCGTGTAATCTAATAAAGAGTGGTTGTAAGATTCATAATTGCATAATTAAATTCTCATGAATTTCCAGTAAACTAAAAGAAAGCAATAATTTCAAGATTCATAAATACAAGATTCATAGATGCAAGATTCATAAGTGCGAGATTCATAAATGTAGGATTCATAAGTACAAGATTCATAAATATAAGATTCATAAATACAGAATTCATAAATACATAATTCATAACTGTAAGATTCATATATACACATATTCATAAATATTCAGAAATACAACTACGTGCATGTAGGTGATCGGCTTCGTGCAAACGATCAGATTCATATGCACGATCGGCTTCGTGCGATCGGTTTTAATGCGGCTTCATACGCGTGGTGCATTCAGTTCCATGCGCGTCGGCCTTCTGTGCTGACGGTGGCGCCAGGCGGCGTGCTTGAATATAATAAATTATATGAAATCTATTAATACAATGCTTTGAAAAGAACAATAATTACACAATTAATAAATTCATAATAAACAATAATTGCACAATTCATGAATTCATAAATGCGAAAAATAAATTATCATGAATTTCCGGTATTCTAAACAGGACAATTATTGCAAAATCAATGCAAATATTCATAAATACAGAAAATAAGGCTAAGTATAAATTAAAAACAGAGCCATATAATTTTCTGCAATTTTCTAGGATTGTTCATATTTTTCTCGCAATTTTCAGAATTTTCTAGGGTTTTTAACCAATTTTCTGAATTTCTAATGCAATTACAGAAAAGAAAACAGTAAAACATAAAAGGAAAAAACCTGGGGGGGTAAAGGGGTAATTTCCCCTTTGACCCCCGTGCCCGACGCTGCTTTTAACCAGTTTTAATACTGGTTCGGTCCCGTATGAGCAGATGGACTTCATGTCCACTAGTTGTTGGTCTTCATGTTCAAGAGATATTGTACTCCATATACAAGAATCTTTATGCATGAAGCTCTGGACTTCATGTCCTGGCCGGCGAAGGAGCGCAACACGCAGGCGGCATCGGGCCGAGCGCAGCGAGCCGAGGCAGCGCCGAGCGCAGGTGAGCCGCAGCGGCGTGGCGTGACGGCGTGGCTGCGTGCGGCGATGACGGCAGAGCGGGCAATGGCGCGGATGCAATGGTGCTTTGTGCGCTCGAGTGAGGAGACAGTCGGGCACGGCGGACTTCAGCAGCGATGCGATCGGGTGCAGTGGACTCGTGCGGCGCCGCGGCCGAGCACAGCGGACTCCGGCGATCATGCGGCCCGGCGTGGAGGGCTCGGCTCCGGCGGCCATGCGGCCGAGCGCGGCGGGCTTCGTGCGCCGGCGATGCTTCATGCAAGTGCTTCATGCACAGCCGCACTTGCTTCATGCATAGCCGCACTTGCTTCATGCAAGTCAAATGCAAGTAGCCAAGTACTTTATGTAAGTCATGCAAGCTATGTGCAGTGTGTTCACGTACGGGACTTCATGTCCATCCATGTGCATCCATGTGTATATTAGATGAATGGATTTTATGAAAAGTGCAGTGTGTTCACGTATGGGACTTCATGTCCATCCATGTGCTCCTTTTCTTTTCCCTTATCCTGAAATCATTGGATTCCATCCGATTTTTATACTTCAGTTTCTTCTAGACTTCTAGTCCAATCCAAACTCCAAGCCGTTCTGCATTGAAGGCAACAGGAGCGACCCGTCGGCCGAGCGCAGAGGGAGGGGGCGATGACTCCCGCAGCGCAAAGGCCAAGTGCCAGGCGGTCGATCTGCCGCGCACGGTGGAGAGCCTGAGCTGGCGACGTTCGGGGCCAGTGGCAGTCCGTCCGGCTGGTGGGGCGATGCGTGTGGATTCGACCGGACTCGGCCAGCGGCTGGCGTTTCAACGCGCGCGGCCAAACTCGGCGATCGGCGAGGAGCCGGTGTGCTTCATGGCGGCTTCGAGCCGAACGGATACTGTAGCTCATGCTATATGCCGTGAATCCATCGTGTAGCTTCATGTGCTTATAGATGCATTCATACTTTGTACAATGAATCAGAAGAAAAACATCGCAAACTCGTAGCTTCGTGCCACGTAGGTTAGATGCATGTAAAGATTCATACGAGATTAGTCCAATCCCATGTCTCACCTTTCAATCTATTCTCCGAGTAGAGCTTCGTGCTGATAACGTGTTAGACAACCTCGCTATCGAATAGTCCGGGGTTGCCTAATAGATCTAAACTGGAGAACAGAGAGAGAGGGAGAGAGACACAATATGAGGAGGAACGGGTCTGCTTTATTATTCTTTATGCTTGTCTACAATGGGGTGACCCCCTGCCTCCTATATATAGCAGTTCTGCTTAGAGATAAGGAAGAGTCCATATAGGATACGATAACCAATTTCCTAACAAACAGATCCTCTATCCGGAGCTTAGCTTCTTCCAAAAAAAAACCGTCTTTCCTACAGAGCTAGGCCCCGTAGGCTTGGCTTTTTGGCTTACAACTTACAGCTAGCTTTTCTTCTTAAGGAGCTTAAAAGCAGTTACGACTATACACGGTAGATATAGGTAATTTTATCTTAACTTCGGTGGTGTTGATCTAAAACCAGTTCTTAATAAGCTATAAAAATATCTCTGCAGTGGATTTTGGCTTTTAATTACATGGAGGCAAGGCTTTTGAAAAAAAATGGTTAAAAAACCACCCCTTTGTTTAGACTTTGACCTTTTGGTTTGTAAGTTAGAGAAAAAATCCAAACAAACACGACTTTAGTGGAGAGATGCAGCAGCTTTTTAGTATAAACATGATTTAAGCTACATAGTATTTCTTCTGAAGCGTGAGAAGGCACACCCTGTCAGAGAAGCTTGGGCTGTAGTGTCGTGAACATGATTGATTGCGTCGTTTTAGTCCAGGTTTTACATTACCGAATGGAGCTCGAAAATCGCCTCCCCTCCGGCGGTGGTACCGATTTTTGTCAAAAATCAGTAGAAACCGAACGAAATTCAAAGTAAAACTTTTCAAACTCGGCGGTCAAACAGCGGTGAAATAATTCAGTTTTTACGATTTTCAACCGGTTTACGTCGAAAATCAGCACACCCAGCGAAAATTGAGCAAAATTCAAAGAAAATTAGGAAAATTGCAGACAATGCTGGAAATTTGTAAAAACTAGCTAAAGGTCCAGAAGATAAGGAAAAATATTGGAAATATATCAGCACACTCTTGGATAATTTTTTTTCCAAATTTTTTGAATTTGTTATCGACCGGTTCCGTTTCTCGAGCCAGACCAGTATGGTCGAAAATCATGATTTTTGAGAAATTTTTAAACCCTGGTACAGCCACATTACATGATGGTTGTAAGTGGGGGTAGGGTTTCAAATAACAAAACCGTAAAAATTGCTCGAAAATCAAATTTCAAAAACCTGCGAAAAATGCTCAAAAATCAATAGAAACCAAATGAGTGCAAAATCAAATTTTTTGAAAACAGCGGTCAAACTTCATCGAAAATATAAAAAATAGACCGATTTTGTTTGAAAATCAATTGTTTTGTTCGATTTTTTCTTATTAGATTGGCACACTCAGGGACCAGTTTTTTATTTCAATTTTTCACCAGTTTAATTTGATTTTGGTTCGATGTTGCTAGATTTTCGTTTGGTTTACTCTGAAAATCGACACACTCAAGGAAAATTAGAAAAAACAATTCCATAAAAAATAAAAAATATATTAGAAAATCTGAATAAATCCCAATTAATATATAAAATATCTTAGAGAAATTTAAATAATTTTAATTTATTTAGTGCTTCCAGCAAATAAAAAACAATTAATGAAAAGGAACAAAGACACTGTTAGATTTTTATAAAAAATTAAAAGCTAGATAATGCTCTAAAATTTTAATGGTACCATAAATAGTTCCCAAGGATCATGTAGTAAAATTTTTAGAAATATTAGACATCATTTATTGCGCCTAGAAAATAAAAAACAAAAGAGCATTTACGAACATAGTAGCACTGCTAGAATTTTAAAAAACTACACAGATTTGATTAACATCTAAAAAGTTTAAAGCATCATCAGAATTGCCTCGGTACCTCACAAAAAAAATTTCAGAAATATTAGACTTCCTTTAGTGTCCCTAGAAAATAAAAAACATAAGAGAATAGATAAAGACAATAGCATTTTCAAAAATTTTAAAAAATACACAGGTATGGTAATCATATGAATATTTTTAAAAAACATTAGCATTGTCTCAGGACTACACACAAAAATTTTCAAAAAAATTTAACACTTTTGGATAAATTTTTTGATTTTTTTTAATTTAAATTTGTATACCGACCGGTTTCAAATGTCAGGCCGGCTTAATACGCTTGAAAACTGTAATTTTCGAGTGTTTTTCGTCAATTTTGTGAACCCTAGGTGACGGCGGTAGTTGTATCTTAAGAACCCGCATGATTTAAGCCAAGCTTTCATATTTTTATTGTTCAAAATGAAGGTGGGCTTTTCCTTTAAAAATGGAAAGGAGGTGAGAAAGCAAGGCACTTCTGTTCCGTTTGTACCAATGGCTTATGCAACATATAATAAAAAAAATAGTTGATCATTTGCCACTTTAAAGGGGGGTGCATTCGCCACATGCATCAGTAGCAAATTCTCATATGAGAATTTATGCAGTGGCAAATACTCAAATTCCCGATACAAAAGGTTACTGAAGCTGGCACAACTAACACGTGCTCAAAGCCTGAACAGAAATATATCAGCTTCATAAATACGAGCAGATCTGCGTTTCCGCGGTAGTACAGACATATATCGCCAATCACCACAATGTAAGTACCAGAATCCGAATGTTGAAGCACCAACCAGCCGTAACCAATAGGCAATTGGAGATTAATTAGTCCTTTGCTTGATGGATCTGGCAATTGGAGATTAATTAGTCCTTTGCTTGATGGATTTCGTTGGGCCGGTTTACGGGACACAACAGTTGCAAGAAGGGAACTCTTTTTTTAGGGTGAAAATAATATAGTTCACAAGCAAAGGGAAACAAAACTTGAAGACTACTTTGAACTTTACATCTACTAGAAAACTGAAAAGCAGTGCTTCTCAACTGTGCTAACATCTTTGTCCTTTACAAGAAAATTTACGCCCAGTAAGCATCAAAAGAAGATTTGACGCAGATTATGCCTAAATGATCGTAGTCATTGAAGAATCATAGCAGCTTCTTTCTCTCAAAGAAGTTCTTCAGATGCCACAACTGCAACCCTGCCACTGACAGGCAGATACCAAGTGAGAGGAAACTGAGCCAAGCCATCCGTGAGTTTGTTCTCCTGTTCAGTTCCTGCATCTCCTCCTCCCTGGAGGAATGACAGACCAACAATATGATTTAAGAGGTTTGTTGAATTTCACAGAAAAAAAAAATCATGTTTGCAAGTTAAATGAAGAATACCTTCCGCGAAGATAGAACATTTCTTCATGGATAGATTTAATTGTATCCTCCAGCTTCTTCAGCTCAAGTTCCATCATCTACAACAAAGCAAAGACAACTTATGAACAAAATTTGTAACTGGATTCCTCGAGTGTAGTACTACAATCTGTGGTATTGTTTGTTGTGTAATGAATGTAAAGACTGATTAGCATTAGATATACTCTGAACCAAAATGGCTATCTTCACTAACAGTTCATAGTATTACTAGTTGTTTCATGACAATTCCATGAGTAGTGTAATAGCTTTGATTCTTGGCACAAATAATCATACACTGTAGAAAACAGTCATTAAGGTACAGAAGGATTACCTACCATGCTAAATTGCCGGCAACAAGTTGAGCCATAAAATATCTATCTTTAATCTCAATGATGTGACATAAAAAAAAAAGAGTCCCAGCATTGCAAGCATAAGAATGATGTCCATAGAATGTTTTGCAGCGGCACACGTACAGTTATCTCTTCATTCTATTTAGAAAAGAGTGACAAATATTAAGCTACCAACATGGAGTGTTAACAGAAGTCACATAGTTCAAAAATCTAACTTTTGTGCAATGTCAACCAATACGATGAAGATTAATACCGGACAGCTCTTATCTCTGTTCAGAAAATCATATATATAAATTATCCAAACTTTAGCTTTCCACAAAGAGACACGGCAAACATGTGGACCCAATTCTATCAATTTAATAACAGATTAATCAATGTAAACTTGTATCAGTTAGAATAAAACTTTAGAAGCATGCAGTAGCAGCAACTAAGGAAGTCAAACTTATAAAACATATGTGCACATAAACAAGACCCAGTTTCCACACATTTTTGTCAGCATAACTAAAAATACTGTGATTCACTCAATCAGAAATATGCTTTTACAGAATATGTGACCTTTCATTTTAACTGCCAAAACCAAATGTACTGACGATTGAATAACTTCAATCCTCTAAGCAGTGAATTCACTTTCCAGTCAGGCACAAGCTGAAATCTACTTCTCCTAAAACAGATTATAAACAAAGGCACAACATATAGACTGAAATTTATACAACCCTGCATCAACCTCAGTCACTGCACACTAATACAGAGAAATCCGCAATCATCAAACTAAATGAACACTAGACAGACACCTTCAATTAAGATGCATCTAAACAAACAAGAACTGTTATCCTCACTTGGTATTGCATGACGCTGGGATTTCAGAGAACCATGGAAGAGGTGTCAAACCCAGGGCGTTGTGCCCAACTCTATAGAGGATCTTAAGTATTCTAGCTTTGTAACAAAGCTGGGTATTTTTAGCCTTGCAATTCTAAAAATAGACGATCTTAACTCTTGTCTTGTGAATTTCTTGGTGCCTATTTTGATATCTGATTCCTACCCATCTCATTCAGGCAATCGATCCTAACATTCTAGGTACCCAATTCTTCCAAGCAACAACATCATGCGGCATGGGGTTGATTAATCCAAGGAATCAAGTAAGGTTTGCGTTGGATCAAGGAGGAGGAAAAGCGCTCACATCGACCTGGCCCTTCTTGGCGACGGTGCTCCAATCCTTGGCGGAGACGCCGCTGCGCCAGTCGAACTCGAACCCGATGGTGGCGGGCGGGCGGTGGTCGGGCGCCCAGAAGCAGGCGAGGTAGTCGCCGGCCTCGGACGAGGTGAAGGCGAAGTTTCCCGACTGCACGTTCTCCGCGTAGTGCAGGCTGTTGCCGTAGGGCGACGTGACCCGCAGAGAGATGCGGTGGTAGTCCGGGAGCTGCGAGGAGGGGGAACCTTCGGGAGCCACGATGTGGTACTTGCCGACGGTCATGGCCCCGACCTTCATGTCGTCGGAGATGCACTTGGTGTGGCCCGACTGCAAGTCGAACCGCAGGGCGCCGGCGGAGAGGGCACCAGCAAAGAGGAGGAGAAGAGGCAGCAGGGATCCGGGGGCGCCTGCGGCCATGGCGGACGGAGGAGGCGGGGAGATCGGAGGAGCGGGGCGGTGTTCCTTCCGAGGGGAGGAGGCGTCGAGTCAACGGACACTTTTTCTAAATTTTTTTCTTTGTTTAATTTTCGTCAGAGATTCGTTTGGTGGTGGAAACATATTTAGGCCCCGTTCGTTTCGAACACGAGCGAACCTGCTTAAAAAAGCGGATTATTTGCCGAGCAGGAGGATTACTGGACAGAACCTGCGAGAATCGGAAAATTTGTTTTACGAATAGAATCGAATCATGCGAACACGATTCTCACAGATTCTTGGCGATTCTTGCCACTTCGGTCAAAACCTAAAGTCATAGTTAACTCGGCTGATTCTCCCATAATCGAAGCTTTCTCCCATAATCCGGTAAAACGAACTCCTTAGACTATCTCCAGCAATTTCCCTTCATTTCATTCCCTTCCCCATTCCCTTTCCCACTTTCATTCCCTTTATTTCCTATCATCTCCAATAGCATCCCCTCGAAGGGATTTCTCTCTGGATTGGAGAGAGAATCCTTTCTATAGGGATTCATCAGATAAATCCCTTCCAAGGGAATCGTGAAGGGAATCCGCTGGAGTACTTGGGATCTGTTCGCGAAGGGATTTGGAGGGGACGGGAAGCCACTGGAGATAGTCTTAGAGCTAGTCTTAACTCTTGAGCCTTTTTAATCCAGGTTTGCTAATTCTCGAAATTCTCGATTGCCTGAAATTTTTTTATCTCTCAATCATTTAAAATTGTACAAGATCAAATCTAAAATGACAGTGCTATGTAATGTACAGTTTTAGTACCATTCTACTGTAAATTTTTAGTTTTATTTGTTATTGTATTTGTAATGTACACCTACGTTTACTTTATTTTTGTGTAGAATTGAAATTATTTGTTTTGTATTTTGTAAGGGTTTACCTAGATTTACTTTTTTTTGTCTAGGTTTGGAATTTTTTTTATCTGTGTCTTTGTATTTGTATTTGTATTTGTATTTTGTAGGAGTAAGGAATGATTAAAATATATTAGCTGTCGAATACAAGTCCGACGGCCAAAAAAAATAACTGAGATTAAAAAAATCAAGGACAGTACTAGCAGCCGGACGTCTGATTTTTTTTAAAATTTCAGACGCCCGCGCAACATTTTTTTTACTGTTTGCAACATTTTTTTTCAACGTTCGCAACATTTTTTTCACTTTTGAAACATTTACTGTTTGTCGAATGAAAATGTTGCATGCGTAGGAGAAAAATGTTGCATGTGTAGAAAAAAATGTTGCATGCGTAGAAAAAAATGTTGCGGTAGAAATCAGACGTCCGAACTGTAGCATTACCGAAAAATCAAGCAACTTATCAAGAGAACAGCCGCTTTTAATAGTGGGATGACGAGGGGAAACTAATTACCCAACGGTTGCCTATATTTTTCTGCTTTGGGGATCACTAATTTACGGTCGCTCCTACGTTTTGCGCTGCATCTATACCCACTATGTGGTGTGTTTTTGTGCGCAGCGCGTACATACCTTTCAACTCTCACAAAGATTTTGATTCCCTATTACTCCACTGCATGCAAGCGTACATGCGCGAGTTAAAAAAATTTTGATTTCAAAGTTTTCAAAACATGAAGATAAACTATTAATTAAATCACTAAAAAAATTTAAATTAAAAAGTTTTAACTCAAAAAATTTCAAATCAACAACTTTCACCTAAAAAATTTCAAATAAAAAAGTTTCAACTCTGAAAACTTTCAATTAAAAAGTTTCAACTTAGAGAGTTTGAACGCAAAAAGTTTTAAATCAAAAAATTTCAAATGAAAAAGTTTCAACTTGGAAAGTTTCAAATCAAAAAGTTTCAATATGAAAAGTATTAAATCAAAATGTTAAAATCAGAAAGTCTCAGCTCAAAAAGTTTCGATTCAAAAAATTTTGATTCAAAAAACTTTTGGTTCAAAAATTTTCGATTTAAAATTCATGTTGAAAAAATTTCAACTCAAAAAAATTAAATCAAAAAAATTTAAATTAGAAAGTTTCACCTCAAAAAAAAATCCGTTTGCACGTGCGAGCGATCGTAAACTAACAATTCCGTTCTGATTTTCCCCTAGTTTTGGTTATTTTATTATTTTTGTTAGACAACCTCGCTATCGAATAGTCCGGGGTTGCCTAATAGATCTCAAGTGGAGAACAGAGAGAGAGGGCGAGAGACACAATATGAGGAGGAACGGGTCTGCTTTATTATTCTGTATGCTTGTGTACAATGGGGTGACCCCCTGCCTCCTATATATAGCGGTTCTGCTTAGAGATAAGGAAGAGTTCATATAGGATACGAATCCGGTTTCCTAACACTCCCTCTTGGACTCTTCACTACGAGATGCATATGCCTCATTAAAACTCCATAAAAACCCAGTGGGAAAAATAATTGGAGAAAGAGTACATAGCACACGCTTGCTGTGTTGCACGGATTGCCTCATCAAAAACCTTATGTAAGAAAACTTCAATGAAAAACTTACTTAAGGAAAAGAGTACAATCTACCCAAACTTCAATGTTAATCTTCAAGATTCACGTTGGGTACTCAAACTTCATGTTTGAGATTTATGTAGGAGTATGTGAAAATATTCCCCCTGAAATCTGCACTTCTCTAAGCCTCATCATCCCAATTCCTCTAACACATCTTTCAAAGGAAGTTGGCGGGAGTGACTTAGTGAATAAATCTGCGAGATTTTCACACGACTTAGTATGCAGTATCTTTATCTCGTTCATCTTATGCAATTCATGAGCATAAAAGAACTTGGGGTTGATATGCTTTGTGAGGTTACTCTTCACATATCCCATTTGCACTTGAGCAACACAAGCTGCATTATCTTCATAGATAATGGTGGGGGTTTGTTCCATGTTCAAACCACATGACTTCTAGATGTGATGAACCATTCTTCGAAGCCATGCACATTCTCGAGAGGCTTCATACAAGGCAATTATTTCTGAGTGGTTTGTCAACGTTGAGACAAGAGTCTGCTTACATGACTTCCACGAAATTGCTGTTCCACCGCAAAGGAAAACATACCCAGTTTGTGACTTGCCAATATGCGAGTCTGATAGGTACCCAGCATCGGCATAGCCAACCAAATTCAATTCATTGTTTCTTCTGTAAAACAAGCCAAGGTCTTTGCTTCCTTGAAGGTAACGGAAGATGTCCTTCACCCCTTTCCAATGCCTTTTGGTGGGTTCTCAGCGCATCATCGCTAGCAAATTCACCGAACGCAATGTCCGGCCTAGTGCTATTCGCAAGGTACATGAGCGCTCCAATTGCACTCAAGTATGGGAATTCCGCTCCCGTGACTTCCTCCCCTCTTCTTTAGGCCTCATGACGGTCTAAGTCTGCTTGGAGTGACTTTCCGACCATTGGGGTCTTTATGGGTATGCCTTTTCAAAACCAAATTTCTCCAACACTTTCTGCGTGTAGGAAGATTGGTGTACCAAGATTCCGCCTTGGACATGTTCAAGCCGCAAGCCTAAACAAAACTTGGTTTTACCCAAGTCTTTCATTTCAAATTCAGACTTCAAGTATGTGCATGCTTCTTCAATTTCTTCATCCGTCCCAATGATGTTCAAGTCATCTACATAGACGGAGATTATACAAAATCCATTCGAGGATCGTTGTATAAACACACATGGACAATCTTCATTTGTTCGTGTAGCCTTTCTTGCAAAGAAAGTCACTCAAGCGATTGTACCACATTCTTCCCGATCGTTTTCAGCCCATACAGTGATTTCTCCAATTTCACACTGTATAGGTTTCTGTTTGCTCTGTCTTGGTTCGGGATAGGGATACCTTCCGGTACTTTCATATAAATCTCCGAATCCAAGTTTCCATACAAATATGCTGTGACAACATCCATTAGCTTCATTTTCAACTTCAAGTTGACTGCCATTGAGATCAAGTATCTAAAGGTAATTCCGCCCATGACCGGAGAATAGGTTTCTTCATAATCAACCCCAGGACGTTGAGTGAAACCTTAAGCGACAAGCCTTGCCTTGTACCTTACAACTTCATTGTTTTCGTTTCTCTTGCGAACAAAAACCCATTTGTGACCTACGGGGTTTATATGGGGAGGCGTGCGGCACACAAGCCCAAACACCTCTCTTTTGTTCAGAGAGACTAACTCATGGTGATTGCCTTCTTCCAATCTTCCCAATCGAGCCTTTTCTTGCACTCTGCGAGAGATGCGGGCTCGGGATCATAATTAATGATCGTGGCAATCTTCTTTGCAAAGTATGCATCGACATTGGCTGTTGCTCTATTCATTGATTCTCCCGTTATTACAAAGTTTATGGCCATTTCATCATGGGGCGCTTTGTGCACTTCTACTTGCTCTTCATTGCTATTTCCCATTCCAGGAGCAAGTTCATTTAGTTTTTCTCCGCCAATGTGTGCGCACACATTATTTCCGGCGGCTTCTTCCAATGGAAGGTTCAGATCTGGAATTGCCTTTTCCACAGGCTTCTTTCCAAAGGCCAGTCTCAACTGCTCCCCTTCTTGCTTTGGGGCACTTTTGTGATTGGTGTGGTAAGTCCTCTGCCTTGATTTCCCAGACGTCTCCGGGTACTTTGGGTTTGAGAAGCCAGATCTCCTGTTCTTTTTCTTTGAGGCCTCTGAACAGGATGAGGGATACCTTCTGCTTTCTTTGGTATTTCCACCCTCTCTGGTGCATTTCTTGCTGGTACATGCGACTTAACCACGCTTTTCTTGCTGGTACATGCGACTTGCTGGTGCATTTCCCGGCATTTTTCATCCAATGGTTGATTCTCTCCCCCTAATGACGGGAAACGATCCTCGTCAAAGATGCAATCAGCGAATCGGGCTGTATGCAAGTCTCCAGTCATGGGTTCCAAATACCTGATTATGGATGCACTCTCATAACCAACGTATATCCCAGACTTGCGGAGATGGCCCATTGCAGTCCGCTGTGGGGGTGGTATAGGTACATATACCATACAACCAAAATTTCTAAGATGGGAAATCTTCGGGATGACCCCTTGCACTAGTTGCATAGGTGAATGGATGTTGTAGGCCGATGGTCTATAATTGATGAGTGCTGCTGCGTGCAGGACTGCGTGTCCCCAACAAGTGTTGGGCAAGTTACAACTCTGCAAGAGCGGTCTGGCAATGAACTTAATCCTCTTTATTAGTGCTTCAGCTAGCCCATTTTGCGTATGGACGTGCGGTACAGAGTGCTCAACAGTTATTCCCGTTGCTATGCAATAATCATCAAATACCTTGGAAGTAAATTCCCCGGCATTGTCCATTCGAATGGACTTCACGCGATGATCAGGAAAAGCATTCTTAATTCTGATGATCTACGAGATCAGTTTTGCGAATGCATGATTCCTTGTTGACAGCAAACATGTATGCGACCATTTCGAGGAAGCATCAATAAGCACCATAAAGTATCGAAACGGCCCCGACAAGGGCTGAATCGGACCGCAAATATCTCCCTGAATGCGTTCCAGGAATGCAGGGATTTCATGTTGCACTTTCATAACAGAGGGTCTAGTTATTAATTTCCCGGTGGCACATGCATGGCACACAAAATCTTCATGATTTGGGAAATTTTTAACATTAATGCCATGACCTTGTGAGTTATTAACTATATTTCTCATCAATCTAAGACCAGGATGACCTAATCTACAATGCCATAAAGCAAATAATTCAGAGCTTCTAAAGACAGTCTTCAGAGAAGTATACACTGCGTGTGCATTGATTCTCGTGTAGTACAGCCCAGATTCATATGAGGGACATTTTTCTAGTACCATTTTCCCATACTCCGCGTGCTTCACAATGCACAAGTGTTCTTTGCCATTTTCTTCATTGGTTTCTACGTGAAACCCATTGGCGCGGATATCTTTGAAACTTAAGAGAGTGCGAGTTGATTCAGGGTACAAGAGGGCTTCTTCAATTACCAAAGTTGTACCCATTGGCAATATAATTGTGGCTCTTCCTGAGCCTATTATATGCGTATCGCTTCCTGCGATAGTCGTAATCCTTCCAGCGTTCTTCGTGATCGTCTGGAAGTATTTTGACTCTCTTAAGATGGTATTTGTTGTGCCACTATCAACAATACATATTTCCTCCATTGGGCGCTACACGATTTCTAGATGAAAAGAAATATAATTCTAATCAGACAGTGGCAAAGTAATTCAAATATTGCTTGTAAATAAAGAATACTGGAATAAATAATAAATTGCAATTCTATTCATGAGAAAATATATGCTCTTCGAGAGCTTACTACACATTATGCAATTTGGTGTCTATATGAGATAATTCTGACCATTCAGGCCAATTCTTCGAAAACTCATGTTAGACAATGCCAGACCTTTGCACATTCATAAGGTTCTTCCATTAGATTACTACGTGCAATCTAATAGGAAGTGGTCATAGATTCAATAAAATGCATAATTGAATTCTCATGAATTTCCAGCAAACTAAAAGAAAACAATAATTTCAAGATTCATAAATGCGGAATTCATAAATACAAGGTAAATGCAAAATTCATAAGTACGGAATTCATAGATGCAGGATTCATAAGTGCGAGATTCATAAATATTCAGAAATACAACTACGTGCATGTAGGTGATCGGCTTCGTGCAAACGATCAGATTTATATGTACGATCGGCTTCGTGCGATCGGTTTTAACGCGGCTTCATGCGCGTGGTGCATTCAGTTCCATACGCGTCGGCCTTCCTGGCGCGACGGTGGCCGCTTCATGCGGCGTGCTTGAATTTCATAATAAATTATATGAAGGCAATAAATAAAATGCATGGAACAGAACAATAATTGCACAATTCATAAATTCAGAATAAACAATAATTGCACAATTCATAAATTCAGAATAAACAATAATTGCACAATTCATAAATTCAGAATAAACAATAATTGCACAATTCATAAATTCATAAAAGCGAAAAATAAATTCTCATGAATTTCCAGAATTTTTCTTAGTATTTGGCAATTTTCTGTTAATTATACAAAGAATTTTCCAAATAATACTTGATAATGTAAAATAAATTTCAACATGAATTAAACATGGCATAAGTCTAATTACAACTTATATAATTCTTGTTGGTCGAAACGAAACAGTAATGAATATCTCTGTCAATTTGACTCTTGGCCAGTCAACTCCGCCTAGGGCTCACATGAGGAGGGAGCACTTCCCGTTTCCGGGTGCCAATTAAAGAACCAAGCCTCATGTGTGTTTTCCTAGACACCAATTGTCTCATATCTGTTTATTCATTACCAAAATCAAATCCCAACCATTCATGTTCTCATTTTATGCCATATGAAATATTCTGGAATTTTCTTAGCACTTTTCATAATTTCTGCTAATTTCCAAGCAATTTTCAGAATTACTGTACAACAAAAAAAATTTAATTTCAGCAAATATCAACATGACATAATTCATAAATACAAAAATAAATTCTCAGGAATTTCCGATATTCTAAACAGGGCAATTATTGCAAATATTCATGCAAATATTCATAAATACAGAAAATAAGGCTAATACAAATTTAAAACAGAGCCATAAAATTTTTCTGCAATTTTCTAGAAATTTTCAGGATTTTTCTGTTATTTTTTTAATCAAATTTCCGAAATCTTAATCAATTTTCTGAATTTCTAATCAATTCGGAAAAGAAAAAAAACAGAAAAATAAAAACCGGATGCGCTACTTTACTGGATTCAATGGACTTCATGTCCAATAGTTCATGTGCAGGCTTCATGTTCCCATTGCTCTGGACTTCATGTCCAACCGGCTGGGGGCGTGTCTCACGTTGGACTTCACGTTGGACTAGCCTTCAATGCCGAATTGAACAAAAAGATTCAAGTCCATTTCACGTTGGACTTCCTGTCCATTAATCAATATGGACTTCAAGTCCTTGTAGTGTTGGACTTCATGTCCAGCCGAAAGGATCGGCGCATAGCTTCGGCGGGTCGCGTGGCGGCCGGAGGTGCGGCGGCGGCTCAGCGCAGTAACGGCTCCGGTGCTGCGGCTCCCACTTCAAGTGCTGGTATCTATTTGGAGCCATCTGACGTAACAAATCCAGGTAACAGGCTTACGACATCGCGCTCCGGGCGAGGAGCAGCCGGCGGCTACGTGCCGCGGGCGGTGAAGCGGCTAGTCATTGCGTTGTGGGCGAGGGCGCCGTCGATTTCTTGTCGTGGCGCAGCCGCCGCCAAGTGCTCCGCCAAGATCAACCCACCAGGCTCCCGTGCGCCACGGGCAAGCAACGAGTGGCGTTGCCTCTGTTTCCTGCAGCAGGCGTTACAGGCAAGTGTCCTGGCGTATACTTGTAACTTGTATGCATGCAAGAACTAGATTCCTCATTACATGATGCATGCATGCACTAGCTAGCAGCAAGTTGTTTCCTCATTAATTACATGGTGCATGCAGGCACTAGCTAGTAGTTTGTACGCAGATGCTAGCTAGATGCTAGATCTTTCCTCTTGCATACATAAGGCCAAGTCGCACTCGCCGTGGTGGCTGCGTCTTGCCACGCCGCGAGGGCCGGCCTGCAGCTGCGTGCCGCTTTTCAATCTGTGACTTCATGTACTATAGATGCATGCATAAGATTGATACGAGATTAGATCAATCCCGCATATCTCACCTTTTCTCACCTTTCAATCTTTCTCGTCGGTAGAGCTTCGTGCTGATAACGTGTTAGACAACCTCGCTATCGAATAGTCCGGGGTTGCCTAATAGATCTCAAGTGGAGAACAGAGAGAGAGGGCGAGAGACACAATATGAGGAGGAACGGGTCTGCTTTATTATTCTGTATGCTTGTGTACAATGGGGTGACCCCCTGCCTCCTATATATAGCGGTTCTGCTTAGAGATAAGGAAGAGTCCATATAGGATACGAATCCGGTTTCCTAACAATTTTCTCTAGATGCAACTAGTGCGCAGACTTCGCTAGGGTTTGAACCACATCGTGGTGTTCGGACGCAACAATTCACAACAACGTTTGCACAAAGATAAAAACCACACGTGGCCACAACATTTACAGAGACGCACATGAACAAGTTGCTACCCGTTCAACAAAAATCTGCTTCGATCGGTCGCGGCATCCTCATCATATACTAGTAATAATTAAATGATGCAACAATATCGCAGCGACGAGTAGCAAGAGCACATCATCGAGGGTGGGTGGAGCTCGGACGCTACTCGTGGATAAGGGCTGGCAAAAAGAAATTCGTTAGGGTTTGAATCAAAAAAAATTCAATTACAGTAATTATATGTTTAAAATTAAAATGAATCTATTTCAAACGAAAAATTAACGAGGCACTAAAAGGACCCGCACATTTAAATACTTTGCAAATAAAGAATTAAGGTAAGATGATCCGAATTACAAGAATTAGTTATCGTAGTTATTTAAAATTAAACCTCATCAAATAAAGCGAAATAAATATACATACATACATACATTGAATCTTCACACATACATAAATCAATCTTATACTTAAGAAATTAAAAATCTTAAACAAATGAGAAGTCACAAATGAAACAAATCAATCTCTTTTCATGATCAAAAGCATTAATTACATTAAGTTGAATTGCAACGCAACAAGTATATTCATACATCACAATTTATACAAATACAAATTATAACAAAGGTAGATACAAAGACTATTACAAAAGACCTACGATCTAATCTTCTGAATACAATCGGCTCCAATCCCCTAAAATTGTTAGCCGTCATGAACATTAATGAGAGGTAAACACAAGAAGTTAATCTAATTGCCGTCACACCCAATTACGAGTAGGCATTGCTCACTAAGATACTAGATGGTCCGGGGTTAGTCAGCACCTCTCACGAATTAGGGTTTTATCATCCGGCAATTTACAAACCTGTTTTTATCTGGTACCCCTAGCCATTGCCCAAATAGTGCCAAAATATCACCCAGTAAAAAGGGTAAACAACCATATAGTAAGAAGGTAATGAGGACAAGGTCAAAAAAAGAGGAAGCCAAAGCCTTCCTCAGCTCAGCCTTCCCACAAATCGAGCAAACCATCCCAAAGCAAGGAGCTATAACCATTTCCCCCATCCAGCTCATTCACAACCCACAGCCCAAATAGAAGGAACCAGAGCCAACCAACCCCAGCCATTCTTCCCCAAACCACTGAATCCACCACAAGCTAAAGACCATGAGGAGCAAGATGGCTACAGATAAGAAAGCAAGCCAGAGCCAGCATTCACCAAGCCATTCACTTCAACCACACACCACATAACCAAGTGGTAGAAGGCCACAGAAGCTCCCCAAGACCAAGATGTAACACCCAAAATTTTGCTTTTCATATATTTAAATGTTATTTTACACTTTTGAGAATTTTTGAGAATTTTTGGGATTTATTTGGATTTAATTTGAATTTATTCCCTTTTGAAATAATTAAAGAATCAAAAGTTATAAATAAAATTTTGTTGGAAATATTTTATTTGAGTCCAAAATATCTCAAAGTATTTTCTAGAATTTTTCTGATTATTTTGCTATTTTTATCGATTTATTTGAATTTCTAGGAATTTATTTAATTATTAAATCGCTGGAAAAATCGAATCGGTTTTACTATTCCTCCGACCGAGCCTGAGTCAGACTCGAGTCCGAGTCCGAGTCCGACCCGAGCCCAACCTAACCCTAACCGCGCAACCGTTGGATCGAGATCCAACGGCCGAGATTGCGCCACGTCGCCCACGTGGGAGCCGAATCCGACTCGGCCGTGCCCGTGCGATCTGAGCCGTCGATCGCGGACACGTGGACGGTTGCGATGCAGCCATGTCACCTCTCCGAGTCCTCGTCGGACTCCGCCGCCGCAGCCGAGGCCCCTATTTAATGTGCCGCCGCCGCCATCATAAAGCCCTCTTCTGTGCGCACCTTTTGCCCCAACCCACGCCGGCCAAGCCGTCGCCGCCAGCCCGCAAAAGCTCGCCGAAGTTGGAGGATAGAACCGCCGCGGTTTCCGTCGTTTTCCGCCGTCGTCCGCCGTTCTCCGCCGCGTGGGTGCCCAGATCCGGAACCGCCGCGTCGAGCCGCGTCGGAGGGTACCATCCACTTCGCCGGAGCACGCCCGCAACACCGTTCCCCGTGTCATCGTCTTCATCTCCGGCGGCCTCCGCTCCGTCGTGCCATCGCCGACCCCGCGAGCTCCGTCAGCCATTGGATCTTCATCGAACGGCCATGGTGAGTCCACGTCATCCCGTACCCGTAGAAAACTAGATTAGATCTAGACCGTTAGATCCAGATCCAGCGATCCACGTTCGTCCACGTCACCCGTACGAAATCCACGTTGCGGTTTCTAGATCTATTTCCAGCCATTAGATCTAGATCCAATGCTCTAGATTGAACCACGTAGTCGTAACTGCACTGTGCTAGGATTAGATCTCAGCCGTTAGATCTAGATCGTACGGTTAGCGTTAACCCGCGTTGTAGCGTTAGATGCGTTCTCAACCGTTCGATCAAGATCGAATGGTGTAGACTGCGCCACGCGTCACACGCCGGGTTATGCCACTTCGCCCCTCAGCGATGCGGTGAAACCCGATCGGATCTTGACCGTCCGATCTAAATCGAACGGTCCAGATCAGCCACGTTGTCCACAACGTGCGTGACCCAGATCCAATCTGGACCGTTGGATTTCAAACCAACGGCCCAGATCGTGCCACGTGTACGGGAGCCGAACCGGTGCGGTCCACGCGGACGCGCCCGGTCATTGCTGACGTCAGGCGTGACGTCAGCGTGGGGCCCACGTATCAGCGTCTGGCCCAACGGCACCATGACGTCACCCGTGACGTCATGCTGACGTCACGGTGGGGCCCGCGTGTCAGCCGTCCTTCGGCCGAGCCATGCTGACGTCAGCAGTGGGTCCCACGTGTCAGTGAAACGTGCGCCCATGGACCGGGTCCACGGTGGACCGAACCCAAGCCGTGGACCAAGTCCATGGACCGGCTGACGCATGCTGACGCCATAATTCAATTTTTCAATAGAAAAATAATTCGGTGGAAATACTATTTCCAAGCTGACGTCATGCTGATGCAATAAATCGGATTTTCCATTAGAAAAATAAATGAATTAATTCGGTTTATTCTTTTATTTGAATTTTCAAACTTTAAACGCTTATAACTTTTGCATTTTAACTCCGATTTGAGTGATTCCAATTTCTAAATTTGTATAAAATTGAGATCTACTTGATGGTGAATTTTATTTAATTTTTGGACAAAAGTTTTCTATATCTATATTTATTTAAATGATTTTTCAAACTTTCAACGAGTGTAACTTTTGCGTTTTAACTCCGATTTGGACGATTCAAATTCCTAAAAATTTATAAAAATATGCTCTCTTTGTTTATGACCTTTATTTAAATTTTTGGACACTTTTTTCCTACTATTTATTTATTTATTGCTATTTGCACGCGTTACGAGTAGACGTTGAAGTGCCCGAACGCTACGAAGGTGAAGTTTTGACCCAGGAGCCAACTCAGGACCAAGAGCAAGTACTTTTTGAAGGCAAGTTATGCTTTGACCATTTTGATCCCACTTTTGAAATTAATTTAATTTAAATTATTGCGTGCTAATTTAATTAGAAATTGTTTAAATTATTTCTGGGAATTAGATAAATGCCAAATTGCAATATGACACCTTGATTAATTAAATTATGTGCCATGAACACTTGTCAACCTAGTTGAGGATAATAGTTGGTCATTTTTTTTAAAGTGCCAACTTTGGGTATTTAGATTGCTGTAGTATATTGCTTAGACCTGCTATGTACACATGATCTGATTTTGGACAATCAAATGTTAATATTGACTTAATGAGATATTGAACCGTTTTGGAGAAGTATCATGTGTTGTGATGATGATGATGGCACGTGGTGCATGGGTAATCAACCGGGTTTGATAAATAGATTTAGACCGGGGCAAGTGGCAAGAATGACATGGTGCGCCAAGTATGGCACCGGGAGAGTTGATTTTGTTCTTTGGGGTAGTCTTGCCCTGTTCACCCTAAGGATTTAACCTTGCAAACCTTTGATCTGAGTCAAAACGTGCAACCACATGTCTGTAATGGGACGGACCTAGTTGAGTAAGTTGCTAATAACTTGCATGTGGTACCTCGGGGTGTCAACTACACCTTTGTGTAGCTTGAAAGGGGAGCGTACCAGTGCTGTGGCATGGTAACCGTCCAACGGTATGTCGGTCCCATACTTCGCCTCTGTTAAGGGAAGGGATGGTGTATGACAGAAGCCGGAGAGGTTCACTTGTTTAGTTTGCGGTCTCTGAAAGGCTTTGTTATGATCACTCGCCTTTGTGGTGTTTGACTGTATCTTGTGGGTAAAGTGCATAACCTCTGCAGAGTGTACAACCTATTCGAATAGCCGAGTCCACGGTATTGGACATTGCTCGGGGATTACAGTCAAGAGTTAGACTTTCTTGAAAACACCTTGGACTTGAAAAGTTTGGCTGGGTTTAATGATGACGTTGATGGAAATTTGGATTAGGAAAGGGAAAGTGTTTACTTAACTCCTGAAAAAGTTATTGATATTATCTTTACTTTTACTGCATTCGAATCTACTTATGCTACTTGATAAATGCTGTTTACTGCAAATGTACCTGTTAGCCTATCCTTTGAACTAGGCCATGCATGTAGAATATTAGTTTGTATTCTTTGCATGACTTGCTGAGTACCAAGTACTCACCCCTTGCAACAATACAACACTAGTTGAAGGAGAAGCGACACCAGCTTTGGAGGAAGAACTTCAGGAGGAACCGTCTATCTAGGGAGCGAGCCCAGTCAGTTGCCTGTGGTATACTGGATGGCGCTACATTGATGCTTTTATTCCACAGCAATTTATTTCCTTTAATAAGTTTTCGCCCTATGTGGCGTACTCTTGTAACTTGACCATAAGGTCGAGCAACCAGTTTGGTTATTTTAATTAAAATACTTTACTACTATCGGTGTGTATGATTGTGATATTTACCGATGTTGAGACTGTGTGCACTAGCGTGATCCTGGACTAGTGCTGAATACACAAAGGGTCCTAATTTGTAAATTCGGGTCCCGACACAAGACCAGAAGCCACTAGAGCAAGGGAACCAGAGGCCAAAACACTAGGAGACAAGCAAGCAAGGAAGCAAGGAGGCCAAGCACACGACTTCCTCACCACCAACCTATCATCATCAACTCTAATCATCCACATAACATCAATCTCCATTGCATCTTCCCTTTCCAAGTAATCAAGTTGCAACTAGTGCTAGTTTTAAGAACAAAAGGTAAGACCAGAATAGCTAAGCATGACCTAGATGCTTAGTTGTTAAACCATATAGATTCCACCCACAATTTCAGTAGGCGACCGTAATAGAGGCGGCGGTGCATGTACCGAAAGATCCCCTCGCACTACCTGGCATGTGGGAAACCTTTGGGTGTCATCACGGTACCACTGGTCTATAGCAATCAACCCGTCAATCATCATTAACCAACTCTCATTCACAAGGTATAAAGCATATAACCATCACATAGCAACAAGGTAGTATGAAATCTGTAAATTATCCATAAGGTAAAAGGGATAAATATAGGGATAAACCACCATGACTAGAAGAGGGGTAATCGGCATCACCATAGGGAAGAAGGCAAGGGGGACGGAGGTGGTGGACTAGGGAGACCCAAGTCAGCGGGTGGGAGGAAGAGGCCCAAGGCACGGGATCGACGAGAGGTGGCGGTGTCTTGGGGGGCGAACACAGGGAGGAGGTCAAGGAGAGGGCCAAGCCAGGGCGCGGCCTGGCGGAGATCGGCCAAGCACGGGCTAGGAGGCGAGGCGGCATAGGCGGGCTGGGCAGGGCGATGGCATTGGCGTCGTAGCTGGGCGTAGGCCCTTGCGCGTGAGGAGGATGGGGGAAGTTGCGACCGATGGAAGGTGGGGCCGGGTGTAGGGTCGAGAATACGACTAGAGGGGGATGAATAGGCGTTACTAAAAATTCTTGCGACTAAAACAAATGCGTTCTAATCAACCCCTAGGGCTAGAAAATAAGCTCGTGGCTTGTGGCTCGGCTCGGGTTCGCCCGAGCCTGGCTCGGCTCGCACTGGCTCGTGGCTCAGATCGAGCTCAAGCCAAGCCTATTTTTTAGGCTCGCAAAAACACCGAGCCGGCTCGGCTCGGCTCGCGAGCCAAATTGGCTCGGTGGCCTAGCCCATGCAGGGAATTTAGTATGACTCATGACTTATATTTTTAGGAAAAAGATGATGAAGATGATGTTGAGACAATTTCATTTCCTACAAGTGTGATAGAGAGCAACTAAGCAACTACTATTATTTAGTAGTAACTAGTAAGTTAATATTATTCACTGCAAATACATGAATTATTGTATAAATGTTTAATTTCCTGATAAAATGTCCTAGCTCGTCGAGCCAACGAGTCGGCTTGCGAGCCGACCTCGAGCCGAACCGAGCCAGTTTTTTGGGCTCGCCTCAGGGCCAAGCCGAGCCTGGCTTAGCTCGCCACTAGACCGAGCCGCATCGAGCCGAGCCGAGCCGGGCTCGGCTCGGCTCGTTTCCAGCCTTATCAACCCCTATGTGAAAGTGTATCTAGGCCCCCAAATTGGTTTTGGTTGATTAATGACAAGCGATTAAAGAAACTAATGTCTTCAATGAGCTTATGAGCAGGTAAAAGGTTCATTTGAGATCGTCTACATGCGATGGATACCCTCAAACAAGATTACGCGAGTAAATTGGCATTACGCCTGTATTTTCTATGTTTTGTGTCGTAGAAATGCCGTACTATTAAGAGGGATGCATCTTGAATGATCTAGGATAGTCTCAATGCTCAGATGAATGTCACTTTAATGTTTGTTGAGACCCAAAGTCACTGCGCATGCACCGGAATGGGTTTCTTTCGAAGTTCAAGTCGGACATTCCGATATTACATCGGAAGTTCCGATGTGACCGGACATTCCGATGTGCATGCTTGCTTCAGTCCGGTGTGTGGTAAATGCATCGGAAGTTCCGATATTTTCGATCGAAAGTTCCGATGCATTGTTGATGCTTTCTAGGGTGCTCTCTGGAAATATCAGAAGTTCCGATATTTGACATCGGAAGTTCCGATATGTTCAAACCGGAAATAGGGAGCTCTCTGGAATTATCGGACACTCCGATATAGTGGATCGGACAGTCCGATGTTAAGTCGGAAGTTCCGATGATTATATCGGACAGTCCGATATGGACTTAGAAGCATTTTGTCAAGGGCCTTTCTGGGAACATCGGAAGTTCCGATGTTGGCATCGGAAGTTCCGATGCACCTTTTTCGGCAGTTGGAGTGAGCTCGAGTTCTGATCATTTGTACATATCGGACATTCCGATGTTGAGATCGGAAGTTCCGATATGCAGCTGAGTGGGTGTATAACGGCTAGTTTTTGCAAGAAACTATAAATACCCCACCCCTCTCTCATTTGAGGGTTACACACTCTATTTGGCAGAACTCTAGTGCACCTTGAGCCCTCTCTAGTCTACTTTTGAGCCCTCCCCTTTGATCTTAGGGATCATCCAAGGAGTGAGGACTAGAAGTGAGATTTGGAGCTAGAGTGAAAAGCAAGTGTCATTCATTTCGAGCTTAAGAGTGTTCCTCCAAGATTGTTCAACCGTGCATTTGTTTCTCTTGGAGGTTGAAGGACTCCTAGAAGGCTAGGTGTCGATCACGAGCTCCCAAGGATTGTGGGACGCCGTGATAAGTTTGTGAAGGCCGGCTCCGCCTCCGAAAGGAAAGGAACCAATAGTGGAACCAAGCCTCAAGTGTGACCGAGGTTTGGGAGGAAAGGGTTGGAAAAGACCCGGCTCTTTGGAGCCTCCTCAACGGAGACGTAGGATTCCCTCAAGAATCCGAACTCCGGGATCAAATCCGTGTCTTTACTTTACTTTGCTTTAGCTTGTCTCCTTATTAAGTTGATTAAACGTTCTTATACTGCTTCCTAAGTTCGTTGCTCTTAGTTGTAAATTGTCCGTATCCAAAGTCGATCGGACATTCCGATCTGGAATCGGAAGTTCCGATTATATCGGAAGTTCCGATCCAATACCGGAAGTTCCGATACTCTTTCCGCTGCGACAAATTTAATTTAAATTTTAAATTGCCTATTCACCCCCCCCCCTCTAGGCAACTTTCTCATCTTTTCAATTGGTATCAGAGCCGTACCTTCTCGAAGGCTTAACCGCTTGAAGGAACGTGATGGCCAACACAGGATTGAAGGTTGTCTTGTCAGGGGAAGAAGGTAGTCCAAAGGCCGGACATGGAACTCCCGCGAGGACCAAGGAAGGTGACACCTCCACGTCATCGCAGGGAGCTCAAATTCCTTTTAATTACGAAAAATTAAATACTTCCTCTTCGCATTCCTATATTACTGTGCCCTCCGGGCGTTCACCATTCTTTGATGGCACGTACTATTCCGCTTGGAGGCACAAAATGAAAATGCATTTGATGTCTCTCCATCCTAGTGTTTGGAAGATTGTTTGTACAGGTTTAGACATGCCGGAAGACGACATGGAGCTTACACCGCAACAAGAACAGAACATCCACCGAAATGCTCAAGCCGCAAGCGTGTTACTTGGAGCATTGAGTCCCGAGGAGTTCAACAAAGTGGATGGCTTAGAAGAAGCCAAAGAGATATGGGACACACTCCAAGTAGCTCACGAAGGAACATCAAGTGTGAGAGAATCAAGGATTGAGTTGCTTGAAGAAAAGTTGGGGAGGTTTGTCATGAACGATGATGAAACTCCGCAACAAATGTATGATCGCTTGATGATCCTTGTGAACAAGATCCGAGGGCTTGGAAGCAAGGATATGACGGACCACGTGGTGGTGAAGAGGATGTTGAGAGCCTTTGCTCCAAGGAATTCGACTCTCGTAACACTTATACGAGAGCGAAAAGACTTCAAAAGGCTTACTCCTAATGATGTGCTAGGAAGAATTCTATCACATGAGCTTATGGAGGAAGAAGCAAAAGAAGTGAAGAACCTTGCCAAGCAAAGCTCAAGCTCAAGACCGAAGCAAATAGCTTTGAAAGCAAGCAAAAAGGAAGAATCAACATCAAGTGATGAAGAGGAAGATGAGAGCGAAGACGAAGAAGACTTGGCTCTATTTGTGAGGAAATTCAAAAAGTTCCTCAAATACGACGGGTCAAGCAAATACAAGAAGAACTTCAATGATAAATCAAGAGGAAGAAGAAACACCAAGAGGGCTTGCTATGAGTGCGGTGAAGTTGGACACTTCATCGCCGATTGTCCAAAGAAGAAGAACAACCAAAATGAGACCAAAAAGAATGAGCCGCTCAAGAAGAACAAGACGTACACGAAGAAGTACTCGGGGCGAGCTCACATTGGAGAAGAATGGGATTCAAACGACTCCGACTCCGACACCGATGATGAAGGAGTCGCCACCCTCGCCATTGAAGCCGCTCCACCAACAATGTCACTATTCAGGGATTTGAGCGATAACGACTCCGACCACGACGCGCCTATTTGTCTTATGGCCAAAGGGCGCAAGGTAATGGTTAAAACAAAACTCCCTAGTAGTGATAGTGAATTAGAGAGTGATGATGATGATGCTTTATTTTGCAACTTAAACAAATCTACCATTGCAAAAATCAATAAACTATTGAAAAGAATAGATAGCCAAGAGGAAACTCTTGAAAAGCAAGAAGAATTGCTAATCTGTGAAAAGAAGAGAAATCTTGCTTTTGAAAAGCTCCTCACAACAGAAAAGGAGAAAATTGAATTGCTAACCAAAGATCTTGACTTGGCTAATAATTCAATCACGATCCTTAAGAGTTCAAATGAATCGCTTCAAGAGAATGTTATTAGCTTGGAAAACAATCTTCAAGCTCTTGAAGTGCAAATTGAGTCTCTTAATGACCTCAACTCTCCAATCATTAATTCTTCAATGGCTTCTATTCCTTCCACTAGTAATGGTTGCTCTCGTTGTTATAATATTGATATTAATGCTTGCTCTACTAATTCCCAACTTGTGCAAGTATTAAAAGGAGAAAACGAGAGATTGAATGCTTTGGTAAAGTATGGTTGCATCAAGACTTATCAATCCAAGGATGCCCTCTACAAAACAATCAACACTCGTGGAAACAAAAATAAAGAAGGGCTAGGATATGATAAGTACGATTGCAAGGGAAATGATCGTGTGGTGGTAAAAGGTAAGGATTGCATCAAGTTTGTCAAAGGAAACGACAAGCAACCATTGACCACCGCACAAGTCATTAAGACCGGGCAAGAATCAAAGAAGTATCCTCAACATCATACAACTCATCCCATTCACTATGCATCATATATGTTGAAGAGAAATCACAGTGGTAAAGTGATCGCTCATTTTGTCGGTGCCCACAACTCTAGTGAAAAGAGTAAAAAGAAGGTGTGGGTACCGAAGGTTTTAATCACTAACATGCAAGGACCCAAAAGGATTTGGGTACCTAAAACCAAGGTCTAATGTGCTCTTGTAGGATTATACCTCCGGTGGATCAAGTTGGGTGCTTGATAGTGGTTGCACCAACCACATGACCGGAGAAAAGAAAATGTTTTCATCTTTTGATGAAAAAGGGTCACAATATGAAAATATTGTGTTTGGAGATAATGGTAAAGGTGAGGTAATGGGATTAGGTAAAATTGCTATTTCTAATGATCATTCAATATCAAATGTTCTTCTAGTTAAATCCTTAAATTACAATTTGTTATCCGTGTCGCAACTTTGCGAGATGGGTTATAATTATCTTTTTACTAATGTGGATGTAACCGTTTTGAGAAGAGATGATTCCTCAATTGCGTTCAAAGGATATTTGAAAGGGAAGCTCTATTTGGTTGATTTCAATGCAAATAGTGCTAAACTTCAAACATGCCTTATGGCAAAGTCTAGCATGGGTTGGTTGTGGCATCGCCGGCTAGCCCATGTTGGCATGAGAAATCTTGACAAACTTCTCAAAGGGGATCACATCATTGGACTAACCAATGTTGAGTTTGAGAAAAATAGAATTTGTAGCGCGTGCCAAGCCGGAAAGCAAGTTGGAGCGCGTCATCCCGCGAAGAACATCATGACGACGACAAAACCATTGGAGCTTCTACATATGGACCTCTTCGGACCCGTTGCTTATATAAGCATCGGAGGTAACAAGTATGGTTTAGTCATTGTTGATGATTTTTCTCGCTTCACGTGGGTATTCTTTTTGCAAGAGAAAAGTGAAACACAAGGGATAATCAAGAAGTTTGCAAGAAGAGCTCAAAATGAATTCGAGTTGAAGATCAAGAAGATTCGAAGTGATAATGGAAGTGAATTCAAGAATACTCAAGTCGAAGAATTTCTTGATGAAGAAGGAATCAAGCACGAGTTCTCCGCTCCATACTCCCCTCAACAAAATGGAGTGGTAGAAAGAAAGAATCGGACTTTGATCGAGATGGCTAGAACAATGCTTGATGAGTACAAGATCTCCGACCATTTTTGGGCGGAAGCCGTCAACACTGCTTGCCATGCCATCAATCGATTATATCTCCACAAGATATTGAAGAAAACGGCATATGAACTCCTCACCGGTAACAAACCAAACATTTCATATTTTAGAGTTTTTGGTAGTAAATGCTTTATCCTAAACAAGAAGCCCAAGAACTCAAAATTCGCTCCAAAGATCGATGAAGGTTTCTTGCTAGGATACGGATCGAATGCTTACGCCTATCGCGTTTTCAACAAAACTTCGGGTTGTGTTGAAATAGCGAGAGACGTGACATTTGATGAATCTAACGGCTCTCAAGTAGAGCAAGTTGATTTAAATGTGCTAGAAAATGAGGAAAAGCCAAGCATTGCAATCAAGAAGATGGCAATAGGTGAAGTGAGGCCGCAAGAAAAGGTACAACAAGACAATTCATCTACACAAGTCGAGCCTCCTACTTCAAGCCAAAGTCAAGACATTCCTCTAGGGAGTACAAGCAAACTCGTGGAGGATGCTCAAGATGAAGACCTTGAACCAATCCAACATGTCTCTCAAATGCCACATCCAAGGGTGCATCAAAGTATCCAAAGAGATCACCCCGTCGATAATATCCTTGGTGATATCCAAAAGGGGGTAACTACACGCTCTAGAGTAGCTAATTTTTGTGAATTTTACTCCTTTGTGTCTACTTTGGAACCTTTGAAGGTTGAAGATGCACTAAGAGATCCGGGTTGGATAATGGCTATGCATGAAGAGCTTAACAACTTCGTTAGAAACAAAGTATGGTCACTAGTGGAAAGGCCTAATCAAAACGTGATTGGAACCAAATGGGTCTTCCGCAACAAACAAGACGAGAACGGAGTTGTCACAAGAAATAAAGCTCGGTTGGTAGCTCAAGGATTCACTCAAATTGAAGGTTTGGATTTTGGTGAGACTTATGCTCCCGTTGCTAGATTAGAATCAATTCGTATATTGGTTGCATTTGCTACTCACTATGATTTCAAGCTTTATCAAATGGACGTCAAGAGTGCTTTCCTAAATGGTCCAATCGCCGAATTGGTCTACGTTGAGCAACCGCCGGGAATGGAGGATCATAAGAACCCTACTCATGTCTACAAACTCCATAAGGCGCTCTACGGGCTTAAGCAAGCACCTAGAGCATGGTATGAATGCCTTAAGGATTTTCTTATTAAAAAGGGTTTCGAAATTGGTAAAGTCGATCCTACTCTCTTCACAAAATATGTTGATAATGATTTATTTGTGTGCCAAATATATGTCGATGACATTATATTTGGATCCACTAATAAAAACTTTTGTGAGGAATTTAGTAGGTTGATGACGAAAAGATTTGAGATGTCAATGATGGGTGAATTGAAGTTCTTTCTTGGATTTCAAATCAAACAACTCAAGGAAGGGACGTTCCTATGTCAAACAAAGTACATCAAAGATATGCTCAAGAAGTTTGACATGGAGAACGCCAAGCCAATTCATACACCAATGACTACCAACGGTCATCTTGGTCTAAATGAAGAAGGTAACCCTGTGGATCAAAAGGTATATCGATCCATGATAGGTTCATTGCTTTACCTTTGTGCATCTAGGCCTGATATTATGCTTAGTGTGTGTATGTGTGCAAGATTTCAAGCCGCTCCGAGAGAGTGCCACCTAGTAGCCGTGAAAAGAATTCTTAGATATTTAGTTCACACACCTAGTTTAGGGCTTTGGTATCCTAAAGGATCAAAATTCGATTTGATTGGTTATTCGGATGCTGATTACGCGGGTTGTAAAGTGGATAGAAAAAGCACTTCGGGGACTTGTCAATTTCTAGGTAGATCACTAGTGTCTTGGTCCTCAAAGAAACAAAATTCAGTTGCTCTATCCACATGGAAGCGAAATACATTGCCGCGGGAAGTTGTTGTGCACAATTGTTATGGATGAGGCAAACCTTGAAGGATTTTGGTTTTTGTATGGAAAAGGTCCCACTCTTATGTGACAATGAGAGTGCGATTAAAATAGCCAACAATCCCGTTCAACACTCTCGGACCAAGCACATAGATATCCGACACCACTTCCTTAGAGATCACTCTCTTAAGGGAGACATAGATATTACCTATGTGAGAACCGAAAAACAATTGGCCGATATCTTTACCAAACCTCTAGATGAGAAGCGCTTTTGTGAGCTAAGAAGTGAGCTAAACGTCCTAGACTATCGGAATGTGTCTTGAAAGATTGCACTCATTGACTGCTGAAAGTTAGCTCAATTTCAAAACAAAACGATTGAAAAACCTATTGAGTGAATTTCAAAATGTTTTTGTTGGATCTTAATCTTGGATCAATCCACTTGTAATCATAGTTTTGATTGCTTGAATGCCTCAGATGACAAGTGGAGTGATCCTCCTTAAGTTCACATGACTCGAGTTTTCGACTTCTCTCAAAATTCATGTTTCTTTCTCTGTTGGTGGAAAACTCAACACATCTAACATCCGATCAAACCATCGGAATATCCGATGTCTGGCAGTTTTTCCACATCGGAACTTCCGATGTAAAGTCGGAACTTCCGATGTGTCCTCCGCACTTAAAAGGTGCCCGTACCCTTTCACTTTCTTTTGTCCTTTTCCTCGTGTCTCTTTAGCCTCTCCTTCCCGTTTTCATCTTTGTGCCGTTATCGGAGATTCCGACCTCTCGGAACTTCCGATCTTCGCTTGGGAAGGACTCCATCTTGAAGAGGACCCTCCTCTCCGCGCGATTTCTCCTCGTTCTTCGTGAGGTAAACCCTAGGGCTCAATCCTTTCCTTTTAGATCTAGGGCGTCTTTTCGAGAAATCGTTTCGGTGAACTTGTTCATCTATTCCTTTGGTTCAATTCTGTCAAATATCAATTCTTTCCATCGGTTGGTTTGGGAGAAACATTGTGTTGGTTTAGATCCGTAAACATCGGACATTCCGATCGAAATTATCGGAACTTCCGATCTCATGTCGGAACTTCCGATATTTAATCGGAACTTCCGATGTCTACAGAAACCAAACCAAAGCAGGATTGTTCCTCTCGTAAGCTTAACTGATTCCGCTCTTGTCCTTAGATCAATGGATCCCAGTCAAGGTGGCTCTCAGCCCCCAGCAGACCCAGCAGTGGTAGGTGCCAAAAGGCCAAGACAGACTCCAACAGGAACAAGAACCAAAAGGGCTGCGGGTAGAGGAAGAGGTGGAGGCAGTGGAGGCCCAGGGATTCAAATCAGTGACCCTCCGCTTGATCCTCCTGCTCAGACCGTGAATGTTCCTCGAGGAGCGCCCTTGCCTTCCAGGAAGGGCAAAGCTGTGGCAGGGGCTTCACAATCTCAACCTGTCCTAGACCCAGCAGTTCCAAGGCTCAGGCAGGCAGAAAGGAATCCTCGTCTAAAGAGGAAGCCCATGAGCTACAAAGGGAAAGCCGCCAAAGTGCGCGAAGCGAGAGCGTAACCCAGGCGGTTGCTCGATTCTCGGCCCGACTATCGCTTCTGGAATTTCTTTCAGCAGGACTTCTACGAGTCTATCATCTTGACTAGGAAGAATCCAGTCATTCTGATGCAGTGGGTCGACTGGGACTATATGGCCGCAGCTGATGATGCTATCTTCACTGAGGTCATAGCAGCGTGTGAGAGAACTGGGACGAAGAGGATTATGAGCTTTCAGCATGACTGGAACATTGAGATCATTGCTCAGTTCTACTCCACCCTGTACATCTCCAAGGACAGAGTCTCCACCTTGCATTGGATGACTGAAGGAGCTTGGTATGAGATTTCCTATGTGAACTTTGCTCGCTGTCTTGGATTCACCGAAGCTGACTGTCGCGACAAGGATCAAATTCACAATGAAGCATCGCTCGGTGCCTCCAACCTGAACTTTCTTTATGATGAAGCTGCAGACTTTGAGGAAGGAAGCACAAAAGGCATGAAGCCTTTCTTTGCCTGTCTCAACAGGCTTTTCAGGAAGACGCTAGCTCCCAAGGAAGGTGACGCTTCTCATATTCTGTCCTATACAAGAAATCTGCTGAGTAGGATGAGAGATGGACGGCGTCCTTTTGATGTCTTCGATTTCATTTGGAATGAAATCCGCCTGACTGCTCAAGAGCCGAAGAGAAGCTGTGGCTATGCCCCTTTCATTATGCATATGATTGAGCACATCACTCATCAGCACTTTGAGTATGATGCTAAGCACGCTGGATTACAGATCAGGGCGATCAAGGCCCCAGCTCAGCCTGCTAGGCGTGCTTCGACTAGAGGTGCTGCCTCCTCCTCCTCCACTGCTCCTCCTGCTGCTGCCGCCAGTGGATCATCCTCTCCAATCCTCCGTGCTTTGAAGTCAATCTTTGTCCTGTGCAAGGGCAATGCAGCAGCGCACAAAAAGAACACCAAGAGACTCAAGGACATTCAGAGGCATTTAAATCTAGAGTGTTCAGAGGATGAGAGCAGTGAAGAAGAAGTTGAGGATCCGTTTGCTCCAGCGACCGCAGCTTCAGATGAGTCCGAGGATGATGATGAGTCTGGCTCTGATGCTGCTTCCGAGGAATCGGACTAGTTTTCTCTCTCTCTCCTTCTCTCCTTTCTGGTGCGTGATGCCAAAGGGGGAGAAGAGAAAGAAAGCTTACCCTCGTTTTATCATCCTTCATTTAAGTTTCGTTTCCAAACTTTGTTTTCATGTGAACTCGAAACTTATTTCTTAGCAATGTTGGTTGATTGCTACTCGTATTCGTTTTATGGATGTTTTAATATTAATGATCATTAAATTGTTAGCATTCATATTGTCTCTGTGTATGCTCAGTTCTAGGGGGAGCTCCTGCAAAATTCAGTTCAAATTGTGCATTTGCGATCGTTTCCTATTCAATGCACATCTTCAGGGGGAGCTAAACCTAGACTAATCGCTCATTATATCTTTTTAATTGTAAGCTTTAATCGAGTTGTCATCAATCACCAAAAAGGGGGAGATTGAAAGTGCATCTAGGCCCCAAATTGGTTTTGGTTGATTAATGACAAGCGATTAAAGAAACTAATGTCTTCAATGAGCTTATGAGCAGGTAAAAGGTTCATTTGAGATCGTCTACATGCGATGGATACCCTCAAACAAGATTACGCGAGTAAATCGGCATTACGCCTGTATTTTCTATGTTTTGTGTCGTAGAAATGCCGTACTATTAAGAGGGATGCATCTTGAATGATCTAGGATAGTCTCAATGCTCAGATGAATGTCACTTTAATGTTTGTTGAGACCCAAAGTCACTGCGCATGCACCGGAATGGGTTTCTTTCGAAGTTCAAGTCGGACATTCCGATATTACATCGGAAGTTCCGATGTGACCGGACATTCCGATGTGCATGCTTGCTTCAGTCCGGTGGGTGGTAAATGCATCGGAAGTTCCGATATTTTCGATCGGAAGTTCCGATGTTGTTGATGCTTTCTAGGGTGCTCTCGAAATATCGAAGTTCCGATATTTGACATCGGAAGTTCCGATATGTTCAAACCGGAAATAGGAGCTCTTCGGAATTATCGGACACTCGATATAGTGGATCGATAAATCCGATGTTAAGTCGAAAGTTCCGATGATTATATCGGACAGTCCGATATGGACTTAGAAGCATTTTGTCAAGGGCCTTTCTGGGAACATCGGAAGTTCCGATGCACCTTTTTCGGCAGTTGGAGTGAGCTCGAGTTCTGATCATTTGTACATATCGGACATTCCGATGTTGAGATCGGAAGTTCCGATATGCAGCTGAGTGGGTGTATAACGGCTAGTTTTTGCAAGAAACTATAAATACCCCACCCCTCTCTCATTTGAGGGTTACACACTCTATTTGGCAGAACTCTAGTGCACCTTGAGCCCTCTCTAGTCTACTTTTGAGCCCTCCCCTTTGATCTTAGGGATCATCCAAGGAGTGAGGACTAGAAGTGAGATTTGGAGCTAGAGTGAAAAGCAAGTGTCATTCATTTCGAGCTTAAGAGTGTTCCTCCAAGATTGTTCAACCGTGCATTTGTTTCTCTTGGAGTTTGAAGGACTCCTAGACGGCTAGGTGTCGTTCACGAGCTCCCAAGGATTGTGGGACGCCGTGATAAGTTTGTGAAGGCCGGCTCCGCCTCCGAAAGGAAAGGAACCAATAGTGGAACCAAGCCTCAAGTGTGACCGAGGTTTGGGAGGAAAGGGTTGGAAAAGACCCGGCTCTTTGGAGCCTCCTCAACGGAGACGTAGGATTCCCTCAAGAATCCGAACTCCGGGATCAAATCCGTGTCTTTACTTTACTTTGCTTTAGCTTGTCTCCTTATTAAGTTGATTAAACGTTCTTATACTGCTTCCTAAGTTCGTTGCTCTTAGTTGTAAATTGTCCGTATCCAAAGTCGATCGGACATTCCGATCTGGAATCGGAAGTTCCGATTATATCGGAAGTTCCGATTATATCGGAAGTTCCGATCCAATACCGGAAGTTCCGATACTCTTTCCGCTGCGACAAATTTAATTTAAATTTTAAATTGCCTATTCACCCCCCCTCTAGGCAACTTTCTCATCTTTTCAATTGGTATCAGAGCCGTACCTTCTCGAAGGCTTAACCGCTTGAAGGAACGTGATGGCCAACACAGGATTGAAGGTTGTCGTGTCAGGGGAAGAAGGTAGTCCAAAGGCCGGACATGGAACTCCCGCGAGGACCAAGGAATGTGACACCTCCACGTCATCGCAGGGAGCTCAAATTCCTTTTAATTACGAAAAATTAAATACTTCCTCTTCGCATTCCTATATTACTGTGCCCTCCGGGCGTGCACCATTCTTCGATGGCACGTACTATTCCGCTTGGAGGCACAAAATGAAAATGCATTTGATGTCTCTCCATCCTAGTGTTTGGAAGATTGTTTGTACAGGTTTAGACATGCCGGAAGACGACATGGAGCTTACACCGCAACAAGAACAGAACATCCACTGAAATGCTCAAGCCGCAAGCGTGTTACTTGGAGCATTGAGTCCCGAGGAGTTCAACAAAGTGGATGGCTTAGAAGAAGCCAAAGAGATATGGGACACACTCCAAGTAGCTCACGAAGGAACATCAAGTGTGAGAGAATCAAGGATTGAGTTGCTTGAGGCAAGCCCAACTCACTCTGTTGAGGCAAGCCCAACTCACTCTAGACTGGCTCCGCACTTGAGCACCCGCCTCGAATCCACTAGTGAAAGTTTTTCACCCTTTCGGGTAGGCTCAAATTGAACCTTCACAAACTTTGTTGGGGCTTCTCACAAACCTTGAGAGCTCCCATGCATGATGCTCCTACACTATTTAGGTGTCAGCAACCATATCGGGACTCGAATGTGAAAATCCGGACCCTTGGTGTATTCCACACTAGTCCAGGATCGCGCTAGTGCACACTGTCTCAACACAGATGAATATCACAATCATACACAGCGGAAATAATAAATAAAGTCTTTTATTGGAATATAAACTATTGAGTCAACCTTATGGTCAACTTACAAAGATACGTCTCGCAGGGCTAAGTCTCAAGTAAAGAATCTGCAGTGGAAAAGTAAGGAAGATTCGTGGTGTCCAATCAATGTGCCACAGGCAACTAACTGGGCTCGCTCCCAGTTCATTGGCTCCTCCTGGAACTCCTCCCCCAAAGTTGGCATTGATTATTCCTCAACTGATGTTTGTGTTGTTGCAAGGGGTGAGTACTTAAAGCACTCAACAAGTTGTGCACAGAATGCAAGCTATTACTACATGCATAGCTTATTCCAATTGTCAGGCTTAATGGTTGTTTTGCAGTAAAGCAGCATTCACAAATAATCATAATAGATTGGAAAGCAGTAAACAATAATAACAATAACTTTCACAATTATTTCTCAAGTAAAGTATTTCTCATCCTTAATCAATTTCATCATTTTCATATCACAGTATCCACCATACCAAGTTGATTTTATGAAAGTCTAACCCTTGACTGTAATCCCCGAGTATTGTCCAATGCCGTGGACATGGCTATTCGAATAGTTTTGTCACTCTGCAGAGGTTATACACTTTACGCACAAGATACAATTGCTCACCACACAGGCGATTAACCGTAACAAAGTCTTTCGAAAACTTCTAGTTTAACATGTGAACCTCTCTAGTATTACCTTCACTATCACTCCCCTCACACAGAGCCAAAGTATAGGACCAACACATATCGTTGGATGGGTACCAAACCTCAGCACAGATACGCTCCCCCGTACAGTCACACTCCTGTGCAACTATCACCCTGAGGTACCACATGCATGATATCAGTAACTTACTCAACTAGCTCTGTCCTATTCCAGACATGTGGTTGTATGCTAGGCTCAGTTCAAATTCTTACAAGGTTAAGTCCTTAGATGACCGAGGCAAGACTTCAAACACTCAAATGGCACACAGCCCTCACAACCACTCATCACCCATTGCCACACAGCCCCGCCATTTCCTTGCTGCTTGCCCCCGTCTAAATTATTTTTCACCCCAGTTGATTATTGTGCAACACATGCCAACAACAACTCAACATCCATGTAGACCCACACAGGCTTCTGCATATCAACATCATCATGTGGCAACATCACACTAATTCAAAAATACATTCCATGTTCCATTAATCAGTATTAAGTTTGCATTGCAAAATTATATCAATAACACGATGCGTGGCTAAGCGAACTATTTATGGTCTAATTAACCCATGTTGGCCAAGTATTTATGTCCAACTATTATTCCACAATCTAGGGTGACAAAATGAATTAGGGCATACAATTATTTAAGACAAGATGGCATAATTCAAATGGATGTGTAGCTATTTCCCAAATTAATTGAAGGCATTTTAATTTAAACTAGCATGCAATAATTTAAAACAACATAAATTTCAAAAGTAGGATCAACATGGTCAATGCATAACTTGCCTTGGAAAAGGTCTTGGTTAAGCTCTGAACCTTCTTCTTGAGTCAACACCTCTCCCTCGAAGCCAATAACGTCTACGCGAAACGGGTAAATAAACAAGAAATAGCCAATAACAAAGAGCAACATAACTCCAAAAATCAAATAAAATTCATCATTAAATAGAGCACAATTTTACAAATTTTTAGGCTCTATAATCACCTCAATCGGAGTTCGTATGAGTAAGAACGAGAAATTTGAAGTTTGAAAAGACACTAAAAAGAAAAATCTGAATTAAACAAATTATTTTTCTACTGGAAATTCCATATTATTACGTCATTGTGACGTCACTAGACACGTGGCAAGCTCTAGTATGGCCATGTCTCCTCCGACGCATGGACTCGGTCCACGGTCGGTTCGGGTCCACGATGGACTCGGTCTACGGGACCCCACAGTCTCTGGCAAGTGGGCCCGGACCAGATGACGTCAGGTTGACGTCATCACGACGCGTGACTAGCAAATTGACGTGTGGGTCCCATGGTGACGTCACTACTGATGTCACGCACACACAAGTACAATGGCTGACATGTGGGTCCCAACGGCTGACGTCACTGCTAACATCAGCGGAGACCGCGCCTCAGCCGCGATGCCTCGTTTCTCGTGCCCCACGTGGCGCGACCGAATTCGCTGGTGTGCGCTGTGATCTAAACCATCCAGATCCAAACCAACGGTCAAGATTAAATATAATCTACCGCAACCACAAGGTAACGTGGCATGCTTCAGCGCTTGACATTTGGCAAGATCTAAACCGTACGTTGCATATCGAATGGTTAAAACTAACTTGCACAGTAACTAATCAATCAAATCTGAGCCATTGAACCCTAATCGAACGGTGAGGATCTATCCTAATTCAACTGGCGAAACGTACAACGTGGCCCCATCTACACCTTTAGATCTAGCTCCAACGATCAATAGTCCCCCAACCCATAACTAAGTGAATCAATCCGGACCACACGATCCCATTCGGACGATCAAGATTGATATAATCGCAACCCAGGTGAGACACGCGGCAGACTAACACTATAGCCATGTGGGTTGGATCTACACCGATCATCTCAGGATTTAATGGACAAGATCGGTCCAATCTACGGCGGAATGGGAGGTGCTACGTGGACTTACCGCGATCGTCCAATGCTGATCCAACGGCTGATGGAGTTTGTGAGGTCCGACGATGATGTGGCAGTTAGGGTTTGCCGGTGCTGGGGACGATGACATGGCCAATGGCGTTCTGACCTCCCTCCGGCGACGTGAATAGCCCGGCTGAACACGCCTTAACGCGGGGATTCTGATTCGAAGATCGACCACCACCGGGATGGTCCAACGGCAGCAGAAAACGGCAATAACCGCGGCGACGCTAGTGAACTACGATGAGCAATTGCATGCGCAAGGAGGTGGCTTTGGCGCGTAAAGACCGAAACGGTGAACCTTGGAAGGCTATTTAAAGCGTCTAGGCATGCGTGCAAGGCACGGATTCTATGCCCATGGCGGCGATGCAGCGAAGCTCTCTGTATCAGAGTCGGTGACGACGTGGCACCATCCCACCCGTCCACATGGATCCGATCCGGCGGCTACGGTTGAACGGCTATGAGGAATAATCTCAACCGCTCGATCGCACGCGAACGGACACGATCTAGGGTTTCGAATGGATCGGGTTGGGCGGGCTGGCTGGGTCGACGGTGCGGGTTTGGGCTAGGCCCGGCCCAAGTCCAAGTGGTCCGGCCTGCTAGGCTTTTGGATTTCTCAGTGGTTTTTATATTTTAAAATAACTCCAGTAATTCAATTAATTCAAGAAAAATGGCAAAATTATCATAAAATTCTGGAAAATATTTTGAGACATTTTGGACTCAAATAAAATATTTCCAACAAAACTTTATATAAAATTTTTAAATATTTAAAAAAATCATTAAATGGCTTAATTCCAGAAAATTCCAAAAATTCAAATAACTCAATAAATTCAATAAAAGCAAAAATTGGGGTGTTACAAATCTCCACCCTTAACAGAATCTCGACCCCGAGATTCAGGGCTAACTAAGGAATAGGTCAGGAAACTCTTTCTTCAGGTCCTCTGCGCTCTCCCAAGTCACTTCACTCTCTAAGTGATTGCTCCACTGGACTCTGCAGAAGCGGGTCAATTTGTTCCTCGTCTCTCGATCGACTGTATCAAGAAACTTCACCGGGTGTTCTTTATAAGTCAAATCTTCTTGCAGCTTGATTGTCGCTAACGGTATTTGCTCATCCGGCACTCGAAAGCACTTCTTCAGTTGCGACACATGGAACACGTCATGTACTCCTACCAACGACTGTGGCAACTCCAACTGGTAGGCAACTTCACCTCTGCGACTCAGAATCTCGAACGGACCAACATATCTTGGTGCGAGCTTCCCTTTTGCATGAAACCTTTTAACTCCCTTGAGAGGTGTAACTCTGAGGTATACAAAATCTTCCGGCTCGAAGCTCAATTCTCTGCGATGATTATCGGCATAACTCTTCTATCTTGATTGAGCGATCTTCAGTCTTTCCTTGATCATGGCTATTTGCTCTTCGGCTTCTTGGAGAATGTCCGGCCCAAAGACATAACGCTCCCCAGTCTCATTCCAATTCAATGGCGTACGACAGGGTTGACCATACAAAACTTCAAATGGTGACATCTGTAAACTGGCCTGATAACTATTATTATAGCTGAACTCATCATACGGCAAACACTTGTCCCATGAAGTAGCATAAACTAATGCACAAGCTCTTAATATATCCTCCAAAATCTGATTGATTCTTTCTGTCTGACCATCCGTTTACGGATGATAAGCTGGCTTGTGTCTTGATCCTAGCCTGCCGTAGCATGCCATTTCAGGTGGATACAGGGAGAGAATTGTAAGAGAGAGTAGGAGAGGAAAGGTTGGTGCCTTTGGTGGAGAAGACAATGTGATTGGGGGGAGGGTGGGGGGGGGGGGGATTTCAGGAAGCCATCATAGAGATCGACGATCAACTTCCCTTTTCTCCTAGTCATGATCATCCCTAATCATGCCGTCATTGTAAGATCCGGAGTCTACACTAAAGATAAAAGGCCCAACACGTTCAATGTTGACAGGAGAACATCCAGTAGAATCTTTAATGTAAAGTTGGGCGTATATATTTTATTTATTACTCCCTCCGTCCAAGTTTACAAAGTTGATTTTTTTTAAATGATCTTATCTATAAATATAAGACGTTTTTATGTTCTAATATAAAATTAGTGTGATGTTTTCTCTATAACCCTAATAAATATTCATCTTTACTTTATATTCTCTACATTCATGCATTAAGTATAATTCTTGGTGATAATAATTAAGAGTAATCTAGTTATTTTTAATGTCTTTTGATATATGTGCTAATAAGAAATACATCTTGTAAACTTACACAGACGGATCGAATATTTAACATAAGCTAAAGGATCATTATGTATAGAACAGTTCCGGAAGATTGGTATGGTTTCTAAAATGTAGTTTTGGTCAACAATTTTATATAGAAATATTTGTTTGTAAAACATGGTGAAAGTAATATCCTCAATGTACTTTTTGACATAGATCTATTTATATAATTTATATAATTACAATTGGTTAACCCAAATATTGATTGTAAATTTGTGATACTATTTCTAGAGTTAAAATAGTTTGATTGTAGCATTCTGAAAAAGCCAATTGTTTTCTAAATGAAGGGAATGATCTTTTAACTAAATGGCTTGATTTTTTCCTCGCAGGAAAGGTATCAACATAACCAGGCTTGTCATGTGCTCGATATTGTTTTTATCGGTCCGGGGTCAGTATGGTATGTTACGAACGATTTATTTATCCTCGGTAGCAATTTAGAATTGGCTTCCTTCTATCTTTAATCGAGATGATAAATTTCAGCTTGTTGGTTAATCGAATGTAGTACAAAATTATAATTTCTTTCTATCTCTTAAGTCCAAATCTTATGAGTGTGTGTGTGTGAGTTTAACTGTGCATGAGCACCAATACAAGACCTAAAGGTATACCCCATGTAAAGATAGACTACGCTATTTTTAAAATATTAATATTAACTATCCTACAAGGGGAGGAATTCCGGCCCGTTCACCCATGCCACGTCGGCCTTTTGCACTGTGGAGGCCTCATTGGCTGTTGCGCGGTTGTGCTGGCGCGGGGAAGCCAACGTCGCCCCCCCCCCCCGGGCCCACGCTGTTCGCGCAGAGCAGTGCAGCCCAGCTGCCTCGCCCGGGTTTCTGCCCGTCGCTCGTGCGTCGCCCTTGCCGTGTTCCGCCCGGTTACGCCGTTCGCCTCCTCGTGCTGTCCGCCTGGTCCGCGCGAATCGCCGGCAGGCGCGTGTCCATGTGCCGTCTGCTTGTCGTTAGATCTGTGGCGACGGCATCGTTTGCTTCGCCCCGTGGCTCACCTGCCCGATAAAGAGCCATGGTTTTGGGCTCCGTTGGGTTTAGTCGAGGCCTACGATCCCCCTTCATTCCCCATCGTTCGCTCCGCCGCTGCCGCCTGCGGTCGCGTTCGTTCCCCATCGTTCACTCCGCCGCCGCCGTTGTCTAAGCATTGTTCCTTTTTCATCGGCCGCCGTCGGTTCTTGCTAGGTACTGTCATGGCATTCCTTTGTCTTCCCTGCTCCGCTCGGATTTGGGCTATCCTCGGCTGGTCGTTCGTGGTTGCGTGTCTCTTCCATTTCTGCTATTTAGTTACCTTCTTCTTTGTGCCTTTTCCATGGTGCGGCCAGTTTTCCCGTCGCTTGGAAAATGTATACGGATGCTCCGGCCGGCCGTTGTGCTGGATGTCGCCTGTTCACCGCCTGTCCTCGTCGGCTTGCTTTCGCGGATCCATATCGCAGGTATAATTGGTTTCCCAGGCAGTAATAGCATTCCATTCCTTTTGTTCTAGAACCTGCATGAACTATAAGCATTGTAGGTTTTCTATTAGGAACTGACATCACAAATCTGTATGCATCTCGTTTTCACAAAATTGCAATGATGTGTAGTTGTAAGTTCTAACCACCATCGTTGTGCCCGTGTAATGTGTTGTGCAGCCACCTGTTTGATTCTTCGAAATGGGGCCGTGTGTTCAGCTTCTTGGTGGACGCGAGATTTCTCAAGAGTCAAGACTGACCGGGTGGTCGAGCTGTTGGAAGCTTTGGAGGATGGCCTACTTGTGGTGCGTTAGAAGCTCTTATTCCCTTGTTTAGCTGTTTTATTTTGTCTGATGCCATCTAAGTTTGCTATAATGGCTTGCCAAATCAGGTTATTCACATTAATACTTGAACAGCCTTAACAACAGCGAGAAGGTTGCACGCGTAGTAGAGGTATTGGTATATTCGGTATAAGTTTATTTGGTGAGTATGGTCCTTCCCTAACTATAAGAGCTTTTAATTTTAGCTACTACGCCATGGTGTGTTACGATATATACTCATTGCTCCCTCATTTTTCTTAGGTTGCAACTGGGGCGCTACTCCCTAATTTGCTTGTGTAGGAAATGCTTCTTTATCTATTTCGGAAGTAGGTAAGTATTTTTGTACTCCCTTAGCTACGTATTTCGGATCTTCAAAAATCATGCTAACATATGTTTTCAAGTGGGTGGCTCTGTTTTATCAGCCAAACTTGTAGTGGAAAGGGGATGTGCTGTTAATATTGGTGGGGGAAGGAGGTGGATTTTTTTGCGTATGCTGAGATATCTCAATGCATCAATTTTACTCTTGTCCGTTTAAATCTCTCAAGGTAGGATAACTTTCATTGGCATGTCCACTGTTGTTAACCAAACTATTTATTTAATTTGTGATACTATTTGTGTAGCTCCAATAAAGAATGTGCTTGTCTTCTCATCTACAATATATCTTATGTATACTGTTTGCACTATTAGGCAACCAACCCTACTGTAGCTCTTTCTCCTCTAGAAAGATTGCAAAGCAGATGGACGGTAAACACAGAAATAGACTTAAGAGTGCTAAACATTACACTTACGCAATCACACTCTAAAAGTGGATGTGCACGGAATAATAACCAAGTAACTATTGATACAATATAACATTACTATTTGACCTCCATGAGCTAACCTATTTTTCAAAATATTTACAGAGTGACAGTCATCGATCTAGATGCCCACCAAGGATATGGTCATGGAAAGGACTTTGGCAACGATGGTGAGGCCTCTTTCTTTTCTTGGGCATTTCTTTTTTTTGTGTGTGTGTGTATTTGGTACTATTTCATCATTTCATGATTCCTTGACATTTCTTATTCACTTGCATGAAGGGTTTACACTTTGGACATGTACAATTCTGGAATATATTTTTTTGTGAGTACTTAGCCTACAAAATTGTTCCTACATCTGCTGAACATGATACCTCCTTGGCTCCTTGGTGAGACTTGTCATTATCTGATTATAAAGTACAGCACGCTGATATAAGGATTCAGGATTGTTATTTGATATTCACCGAACTGGCTGCCCATTTTCTTTCGTGGAGTTCTCTATGTTCTTGGTGACAGCATATTCTAACCCATATGAAATATATCCTTCGTTTGTGCGCATAGTGTTTAGTATGGCGACTCATATCTAATGTCATTCAAATATGAAATAATTCTTTCCAATTTAAATCAGTCAAGTATCATACACTTCGGCACTCAAGAAGATAGATATACATTACAAATAGCTAGGTTTAGGCCGGTAATGCTAATCAATATAAGAGCTAATTTATAGCTTGGGTTCACCACTCATCACCTAGCTTAGTACTTGGAACAACCGATAGAAAGCTTACAGGAACTGAAGCTTCAAACAAGATGAAGTTGATGCTGTCAACAGACAGATGTGGTACAGGCGCACAGCTACTGAAGGAATGACGGCTCATGAGAGATTGAAATCAAAATAAAGGATGGCGGAACTGTTGAAGGTGATGCGCATCCGGAACGTCGGGCACAAGATCGCTGAGGTGAGAAGTTGTAGTGAAAGATAGAAATCTTGATTCTTTTCCTTTTCGATTTTGTGATTTGTCTGGGATGTTGTTTTTTTATTGGATGTCTTCATTTCCAGTAGAAAGATTTCATCTTTTCTGTCCATTCATTCACCATATTGTTGTTGTTGTTGTTGTTACAGGCTGATCTGCTTCGGCTGTTGAAGACATTCGGGATAGTCTCCAAGATTGTCATGCTGCGTGCCAAGAATCAGGTGGGTTCTTTTCTTTGTTGGCCGGTGTGTTTTTCAACCATTAAGCAGATGTGGTGTTGATATTGTTGTGTTGTGATTGTTCTGGTGGTGCAGGCTCTTCTCCAGATACAAGACATACATGCTTCCGTGAGCGCATTGTACCGTCCTACCTAATGTAAGGTAATTTGTTTCTTGGCTGTGATGAGTTTTGGATGCGAGCGGCTCCAGAAAAGTAGAGATTTTAACTAGGTTTTGCAATATTATTTGCTACGTAATTATGGCTCATTCTGGATAATGCGTGATTAATGAGATTTATGAGCACCATGACTTTTGATATGTCATTTGGTATGTGATTACTCCTTTCCACACGCGTGTTCACCCTTTTATGTCATTTTAGGGAAGGAATGTGTGCATGCACTTCTCATCCCACTAAGAACTTACCACTGACTAGAGCTCTCATGGACCAAATTATGATTAGGTATGCACACATAATCCCGCTAATGTTAAGTCTTTTCCACTCTGAATTTCAGAATTTACTTATAAGCTTTCCAAAGAGATCGAAAGTTGCCAATATCATTCTTGAACTCTGAATTATTGTACCTTAGTGGTTGTTTTTCATAGAGCTCCGAATTTAACAAATAGTTGCATGATGTGCATAGCTCATATTTTGGTGTGGCGGCAGCACAACGTTGACTTGATAAAAAAAGGTTCGAGATTTCTTATTTCCCGATTGTGGATCAATAATCGGTACCTTAAGTTATCGAACACTTCCAACTACTTACAACTTTTGACTTGTTTGTGGCTGTACAACATTGCACAAGGCTTGGCTCGATTTGGACAACCATGAATTAGTTTTCCTGCTGTTCTAGGGGACGATCCTTTTGCCTTTGTAGTGTTAGTAAATGAGCTCTCCAATTCCCTCCTGTTGCAGTACCGGATTTTAGTTCTGATAAAATGATACTCGATTGTTAATTGTGTGACATGTTACTATATTGGTGAAAGGTGGTTAAAAGCTGGAAATATGATAGTGGTATTATGCACCGGAAAGTTGAATAACTGCTTCACCATTAGATGTAAAAATATCTAGGTGTTATTACACAAAAATGTTAAATCAAAACAGGAAGTACAGTTGGCTATATTCGATTTCTTCCCATCAGTTATTTTAGATAGCTGAGTTAAATTGCATACTTTATCTACTATCTCCTATTTTCCAAACTTGATATACACATTCCTCTCTATTTATTCTTTTCTTTCCCTCTCCTCTCTTCTGTCTTGGTGCTCATTTGCTGATGGACTTAGAGGAGTCAGAACCCAACCGAATCGTCTTAATTACTATTTATCACATGATCTATCCTATAACAATGGAGGTTGTACATCAATTTTTTGAAGTTTATGTATATGTGGAGAAGATCGTCAGATTTCAGAAGTTTACTTGTCAGATTCTCTTACCTCTTTCTCCACATTCACACTTATGAGAAAACCAAAATTACGTTGGAGTTTTACCAGTTTTTTTTTTTTTTTGAAAAAAAAAGACTCATGATTCCACAAATTCGTGATAGCATCCTTCACCTCCTTTTTTGCAACAAGGACCTGTGATTACTCAAATTTGCCAATGGCTTCTACTCATTATATTTAATAAAAAAAACCCTCGACAAATTCAAAATTGCGTTTAGCTTCTACTATTTTTTGCAAAAAGAACTCCGGACCAAATTTTGCACGGCGCAGCATCGCGCGCGACTCTACCTAGTAGCTAATATTGCTTATTCTCGTGTCATGCTACGCGCTGCCTTTTGAGAGTTAAAGATTTTCTTGAAAATACCTCGTTCTTAAGATTTCTTCGTGTGACTACAAAAACCATGCTTTACTTCTTACGTGATCAAATAGACGTGGATCACAAGATGTTCTTAAGCAAATTGACTTGTCACGTGCTTCTGTATTGAAATAGTGAATATCACCGTCTTGTTTCAGGCCTCACAGATCCAAAATTAACTGTATCGGGCCACCCCGTATCATATGATCTGTTACAGCACTAGCCTACAGCAGTATACAAATCACGATGGCTCACACAGTGCAAAGCAACTAGAACAAAGCAGTGATGGATTTTCTGGGTCTGAAAAGCAAAGATGGATTTCCTGAAGACTTTAAAAATCGTAGTGTCGTTGAGAAAACATGCAAATATCACATCAACACTCTTCCCGTGTAAAGACCTGCCATACCTCTCTACTAGTGCATTGAAATCTTCGGGCGTGCGCTCATTTCACAAAACAATGACATTAAAGGCTAAAGCAAGCATACAAATACATGAGAACTATCAACTGAAAATAGACACCCCATCCTGCCATTGAGACAACCAGAGATCCCAGCCTTTTTGAAATTGACAGAATAGACGAAAGACACGACGGAAGAAATTTATTCGCAGTCATCGGCACAAATATAAGTTATTCTCTACGTGACCCCAAGACAAATATGATCAGATAGATTTCCGTAATTGGGGATGCATCGGGCGCTTAGATCTTGTCAAGGGCCTGAACAACGTCATTCTTCAGGTCTTCAAAATCCTCCACCCCAATGCTGAACCTGATCAGGTTGTCCTTGATCCCATAGATGTCTCTCTGCTCCTTCGAATCCCTGTTTACGAGTTACAGCTCAAAAGTAAGCACAAGTGAGTAATATCATTCATTCTGAATGATTGTGATAAATATATAGTTCGTACCAGTAAGACATGATGGCAGGCTGATCAATTATGCTCTCACAACCCCCAAACGAAGGGGCGTGGTAAGGTATCTTGAGAGAATCAATAAATTTCCTAGTAGCATCGAAGTCTCCAGCAACCTAAACATACAAGGAAATTTAGAAATTAAAACGTGTGATATTGTCAACAAATCAGTGCAATGGTACAAAGACGACAAATTACCTCAAAACTGACAACACCACCAAAGCCAGTCATTTGACTCTTGGCGATGTGATAATCTGGGTGACTTGGCAAGCCAGGATAGTAGACACGTGCAACCTAGGAATATGAAACACGAGCTTCAGTTAAAATAACAAAAATATGGATGGCCAATAGTTTGTACTATGAAAAAAGGGAACACAGTTTACACACCTTTGGATGTTCCTCTAAAAACTGGGCCATCCGCAGTGCAGTATTATTCTGGCATTGTACGCGGAGATGCAGTGTCTTCATGCCTCGAAGGATAAGGTAGGCAGCATTCTGATACGAAAATGCAAAGAAATGTTAGAAACAAGAAATCGGAACATTCAGCAATGGTATATAAGACAGAAATAGGATAACATAGAACACAAAGTATATCTGTCACCACTATTCAAATTGTTTTCGACAGGCTCAAGTCACCAATGGTGTAGAACAAGAATAACTATCAATAAAGCTAGGTATTCACTACCTTGTAGATCAAGCGCTTTTAAATACTCCCTTCGGTCACAAATATTTGTCGTTTTGGACATAGGTGCAGTCAAACTTTTAAAACTTTGAATGTCAATACCTTATTAATGTTTAAATTTTGATACATGAAAATCATATGTGTCGATTTGTCTCGAAAAGTACTTTCATAATATTATAATTTGTGGGTTTTATAAATATATACTAATATAAATTAGTGGTCGAAGCTGTATTTTGGAGACAATATCAATGTCCAAAACAACAATTATTTGTGACCAGTGGGAGTATATAATTTAGGAACACAAACTACAACGGCAATCATTTCATTTTTGACCCATGTAGAGCTTAAAACAGTGCCAGATGAAATATTATATATGTTGCAGTGAAGGGAACAACATATTTTTGTTCTTTCCAGTTTAAGGCACTGTTTGTTTTAGCTTCTGGACAGCTTCTGCTTTAAAAAAAAGCGGATTATTTGCCGAACGGGAGGATTCTGGACAGCTTCTCTGAGAATCAGAAGCTGTCTGAAACCTGATTCTCACTGATTCTAGCTGATTCTCACCGACTTGGTCCGGAATCTAGAAGTTGTAGCCGGCTTGGTCCCGATTCTTCCATAATCAGAAGCAGCTTCTCCTATAATCCAGAATCCAGAAACTGAAACAAACTGGGCCTAAATTGCTCTAGGAAGGCTTGGAGGACACCACCATACGAGGCTGGTAATACAGGCAGGGCAAAAATTCCTGATATATAGCAATTTAACTTGCTGGACAGAATTAAAAAAAATTCTGAGTTCAAACCATCACAAATAGAAGCTTTGTCACTACCGTGACTACCTCAAGTGAATGTGAACAAGGTGCAAGAGATGGACAGAAATTTCACCAATCAAACTTACCGGATTTAGAACACCACCAACTACATGATGATAAATGCGGACTTTGGAAACTAGCTCATCTCTGCCACTGATACAACCTCCAATAACCTAGAAAAAAAAACTCCCGTTATTGCCAATAATATATCTGTAAAGAGAGATACGAAGTTTGGTCCATCAACTCACATCATTGTGCCCAGCAATGTACTTCGTTGCGGAATGAATAACTAGGTCAGCACCTAATGTTAGTGCCTTCTGATTGATAGGGGAGGCAAAGGTACTATCAATACAAAGCAATGCTCCCTTGCTATGGCACATATTTGAGATAAGCTCAATATCAATGCATCTGAGAAATGGATTAGTAGGAGTCTCAGTGAAGAATAGAGATACCTGAACATAGATCATTAACAAATTAGGCTACTTGTTGATAAATAGATTTATGCAAATATTGGAGGTGAAGGAAATGTCAAAAATCACACTCACATTATTATTATCCAGTGCATTTTGGAGAGCATCCATGTCAGCAGGTCTAATAACAGTCATCTGGACATCAAGTGTATCACAAGATAAGCAACACATGACAAACATTGCTATACAAATAGATGAAACAAGAATCCTTGCAACATTTCCGGTTAGTATTGTGCAGATCATGATTATTTAGTATAGACATCTAAATCCTGGATCTTAAATGCAGTTGGCATTCCTGCATCATGTGAAATCCTTCTGTAAGTCTTAACTAATAAAAGGAGTTTACCTCCACACCTAGGACAATCATCCTCAAGGCTCCACACTGAACGAAGGGCCCGCTCTTCTAGCAAATTCCTCATCTTACCCGTCTCCACGCCTCCAATATCCAAACCATCATCGCCCACTCCACCCCCAAGATCTCTCTGTGTTGCCCCTTCTCCTCCCGAGCCGCACCCCCACACTCCCTCGAAAAAAAAAGAATGAACCATCATCCTCTGCTCGCATCCCCACTCCCCAGGCCTTCAACCTCAACACCGCCGCCCACCGCAGCTGTTGTGCCAAGCTGTCAACCCTTCACAACCCAGCTTCACCTGCCTCCACCTCCCTTTGCACCTGCGTCCAATCCGCTTATTTCCTAGGGGGGGACCCTAAGTTGTTGTCGTCGTTCCTTGTGCCACCACCATCGTTCCTCTCCTCTGTCGTTGTCGGTTCCTCTTCTTTGCGCCACCTCCGGCGGTCATGTTCCCCGTCTCGTGAGAGCCAACACCCACTCAACGCAACCGTCGCTCCCCCAACTCTTTCCTCTCAGATTCACATGCGACCTGCACAGTTAGACCCCATGATCCCAATTTCCAACCGCTTGAGGCAGCAGTGCATGGATGAGAGCCTCGAGATAGGGACGCCGACGTAAAGATGGTGAGGCAAAGGGAGTAGCGTCCGAGAGGAACATCTGGTGGGCGAGGTCGAGGTTGGAGAAGGAGATTGAGTCATACAAGGGCTCTGCAAAGAGGGCTAAGGATGAAATCCATGAAGGTGGCGCCAAAGCCCGCACCGGTAGACAAGTTGGTGCTGGTGGCTGTAGAGGAGGATTCGGGCCTGGCTTTGGTGCCTACTCATTCTGATGATACTCTTGTTAAGTAGTGCCTTGAGGAAATCAATTGCTCTGATTCTCTTTTTCTTGATATTTTGTTCTTATTATTTTGGGATTTAGGATGCCCCTCCAAATTTCATATGCATTTCTTCTTTCTAATTGTTCTTTTTTAGGCACAACAACTGATGTTGTGTAGCAGTTTGGGTGTGAATGTCTATGGGAAAGGATCATCAAGTTTGTGATGAAGAACGTCGCGGAATCAGCACTCTGGTTCGGGCTAGGATCCATGGTTTTCTTCTCTTGCCACTTTAAGGGAGATCACCTTCAGGCATGTGCAGTCTGATGCTGTGTACCTCCATTTTTGTTATTTCGCCTATGTTTTTTTCTCATATAGAGTAGCATTTGATGTCACACTACAATTAGGTCTTATCTGAGGTTGTATTGTTTCTTTGGTTCTAAAAAGTTAGTTATTTGGGCATATATGTAGGGTGCTGTGTGATTGCTATAGTTGGTCAGTGCTGAACATTGCCTAGGGAATGAATAAATCCAATCTCAGCCACGAGCTCCAGCTAGCGCTTCTCCTGGTGAGATGTATGTAGGTGATGTTGCACGGGGGCATCCAGCCAAGAGGTTGTGTAAGCTTTTCGAGCTCAGCACTGGGATGATGACAATTGCATCGCTGGAAGGCACCAGCGAGCGATGAACCCATCCTTGTATGGAAGACGTTACCCTATGTGGCTGCGTCTAGAGGATCAAGACCATAGCTGCACTGTGTCCTCCTGTTTCACACCACCACTCGACACAAGGATCTTCTAAGTTGCCATTTGCCAGAACCAGTGCCCATCCCTTTGAATGGGCTAGAAGGAGGCAAGCAAAAATATATGCTGGCGCCTCATGCTGATAAGGTGTTCAACAAAAACCTCTGCAGTCACAAGATGAATATCCCTTCGGCCAAGCCGAGACCACCATGGATCAACCGTGCATTTAAGGGATGATATTGGGAACTACAGAAGCACTTGTGTGCTTACTTGTTATCTTTGCGTGTGCCATGGAGGCATCGGTAGTTCAGTTCTTGCCTGAAGTTTTCATGGTGCATCACCATGCTGTGGGCTTCTGATAAGCTATTGGTGCATCAATTTTTTTGCTGGTATTATTCTGATGTCAATCTTTAGCTAATGTGGTTTTAGGTCAGTCTATAATAGTGTGCAGATCATCTTGTGGAGGAACCAACAGTGCGAGAAGCTCCTCGCGAGCAACAAGGTGAGGCCTTTGTCTACTGATCATGGTTAAGTTTTGTGGCAACATGTCTATTCTGTAATTGGTGTTATGACCTGTCCTGTGCGATTGGCGAGGGATTTGGTTTCACGACACGGTTGAGATATACTTCTCCAATCACTGTGTAGATGGAGTGATGGATATCATTTGTTCTTCCGATGGGAATTGGGTAGTTTTATATTTTGTTTTCACTTACACTGCAAGTGCACTCTGTGTACCAAAATTTCACCAATGATACAAAAAAAGGTCATTACGGATGATGCATCACTTTATCTGACTTCATATGTTCTCCTACATGTCACACATACATATCCATTATTTCTTGTGTATTTGCATATTCTGATGTATTTATGATTGCTCTCACTGGTTCCGTTCGTTGGGTACTGTCATGTTTGATGATGACACAACGATAATGCTATGAAGCCTTATCTGACACTTGAACCATTTGCAATAAGAAACAATGTATTCTACCAATAGCTTCCTTGATGATCGTATCCTTTTTAATAAACCTAGGGAAGACCCAGGGGCAGACCTTAATTGGGTTCAGGACTGAAAGCTTCAACACGCTCATCCAGGCAATGTAAGTCCTACTTCTTACTGCTATTTGGTCTGAATGGTTCACTGTCTATTGGCGGTCTCCAAGTGAACTTGACATATCCCATGTTTAACAGAACATCTTCTGTTGATTTTTGTAGTAGTGTAAATTAATTGTTTATAACTAGGCAAGGTTGTCAAGGCGACAAGGCGAGGCGAGGCGTCAGCCCATCGCCTGGACGCCTAGGCGACAAGGCGGGCGCCTAGGCGAGGATTAGGCGAAGGTTAGTATTTTCAGTATTACACATCACACCACACATGGCTTAGCATCAACACTCAACAGACCCTGTCCAAAGCAGCACACACATCACACATGGCTTAGCATCAACACTCAACAGAGGGGGGCGAAGCAGAGGGAGTAGACTAGACTAGCAGAGCATAGCCAGCAGAAAGAAATGCGAGCAGAGCAGGGAGCAACAGAAGCAGAGCCAAAGAATAGCCGGAGGAGGCCAAGAAGAATGAGCAGAGGGGGCAAAGCAGAGGGAGGAGAGCCAGCAGCAGCCGGAGCAGAGGGAGGAGGAGGAGGAGGGCGAAGCAGAGGGAGGCAACGCAGAGGGGGGCGAAGCAGAGGAGGAGGAGGAGGAGGGCGAAGCAGACGGCGCGGAGGTCGGAGCAGCGCGGCGGAGGTCGGTGCGCCGCTCGGCCGCAAGGAGAGGGAGGAAGACGGACCTGCAGCCGACGGCGTCGACGGAGGAGGTGGCAGCGCACGGAGGTGGTGACGGCGCACGGAGGAGGACGGAGGAGGACGCTGCAGATGCCAAGTCGCCAACCCTAGCTGGCTAGCTCGACTCTTGTCTTTTTCCCCTTGACCCCGTCCTCCTCCCAGCCTAGGCGTCCGCCCGAGCTCGCCTGGAGACGCCGCGACGGCCCGGGCGACGCCTAGACGGGCCAGGCGGTCGCCTTTCGTCGGCCAGGCGAGGCGACCACTCCCGGCGACCTCCCACCGGCGCCGCGACGCCTAGGCGACGCCTTGACATCCATGTAACTAGGTCAAAGTATTTATCTGGGCATATGTCAAACTCCTAAGTTCTGACATGGAAAGAACTCGGTGAGTAATATTTTGCCGGACCAGGAAAGAGCTAGATGTCATATGATTTTTCAGGACCAGTTTCTACTAGATCAATCTTGGAATTTATATACTGAACTTCTAGATTTTTCAGGACCACCTTATACAAGATCAACTCCAGATTTATGTGCTTGTGGTCAATGACTTTGCATTTTTCATGAGAACAAATGTAAATGAGCGGCCTCATGATATATAGACCCAGGTAACCTTGTTTTTTCTTGAAAGAGATAACCTTATTTACTATTTTCTGTGTTTGTATATAAGCAGTACTTATGTATATATAAATTTAAAAAAAAAAATACTTTGTAACGTGCAGGTCTCCGCATTGCAAAATTAGATATAATTTTAAGTTCGATTTAGTAACAAAGTGTGGAACATTTTTATGCTTAGACAATTGCACATTCAAGTGAATTGTATGCATTGTATAGAAATTATTGGTCAAAATATGAGTTTCCATGCGTAGCACATGACTATGTAAGATAAAATTGATGTTCATTGTTCAGTTTTGGAACACGTTTGATGATATGTATCACACTCTTTCGGTACTCCGTCGCAACACACGGGCACCTAACTAGTATCCTATGATGTTGCAGTACATTTTAGGCTTTTACAAATGGCTTGCAAGCCACATGGCCTGACAGCAATTACAGAATCAAGTATTACTATGCATTTATGCAATAGTACTGCTACGGATGTCTCTTATTGGCTCTCACGGAACTAACTACTAACTAGACTGCATACAGACTATGTAATCATATTACTGAAACAACAAGAGCATAAGGACAGCACATATTACCGAAATTCCCCTCTTAGGGAGCTCAGTCTCCATGTAAATTCTCGTCTTGCGGTAGCAATCTGTGGTGGTCACAATGTGCCCACCCACTGGGACAAGTGCGCTGAGCAAAGCCACACTTGCATACATCCCTGATGCCACAAAGACAGTGGACTCAGCTTTCTCCAGTGCACTGCAGCATCAAAACTCGCAACTATCAAAATCCTCATCCAATGCAACCAACAAGGCATCAAACATTTCCACAACCAAGAAGCAGAATATAGACTTCACCTCATCTTCTTCTCCAGTGCCTCTGTAGTCGGGTTCCCATACCTCCCATACTCGAAGCTAGAATGCCTCCCCTCCTAACGAAAAGAAAATTTGGGATTTTCACAACAAATCTGGCAACCGATACACCGAATATTCATAAAAGGCAGATATTTCAAACCTTGAAGTCGATTAGCTCCTGGGAGTTGTTGAACCAGTAGGCAGACGTGTTCACTACTGGCGTGGTGATCGCGTCGGTGGCGATCCTTCTGCCCAGCCTCTCGCCTATTTCAGATCAAAGCAGCACACGGGTCAGAAACAAAATCATGGCCGTAAGAAATAGTGCTAGATCTGACGGGGAAGAGGCGAGCGAGCGGGCTACCTGCGTGGACGGCGAGGCTGGCGTCGGAGCCGAGCAGGGCGCGCTCGGCTAATGCGGCGGCGGATGGCTGCGCGAGCTTGGCGTTGGGGATGGCGCCAACCTCGGCCGCCGCCGCCGCGGAGGCGGCGGCGGATGCGGCTGCGGCGTAGGAGGAGGCGCCGCGGGCGCGGCCACCGCCGCCGGTGTGGGAGGGGCCGGCAGGGCGGTCGGACCACGCGGCGGCGACGATCTGCGCGACGCCGATGTTGCTGCAGTTGCGGCGGGCCTTGGTGCTGAGCTGGCGGACGAAGTTGGGCGGGAAGCGGAGGATGGTGGCGGAGGCGAGGGCGCCGCCTGAGTCGGCGGCGAAGGACGCCGGGGAGGAGAGGGAGACGGTGGCCATAGGGGGGCTAGGGTTTGGGTGGCGGCACGAGGCGGTCGTTCGCGGCGGCTTCGGGGGTGGGTCTGGGTGTGTGGGTGGCGCCCGTGTGACCTTTCGAAATGGGGAGTGGCTTATATGTAGTGAAGTCAGGTCGACGGGTTTGGTGCACGTTTATCGCTACGTGCACCAAAAGGGCAAAAAACCACAATTTATTATTTGCAAGGTTCATTTGTTAGACTATCTTCAGCAATTTTCCTTTATTTCATTCCCTTCCTTATATTCAATTACTTTATTTCCTACCATCTCCAACAGCATCCCCTCAAGGAAATTTGTGAAGGAATTGGGGAGAGAATCCCTTTCTATATATCCAAATTCTCTCGCCAAATCCCGTCCGAAGGGAATCCGTTGGAGCACTTGGGATCTGTTCATGAAGGGATTTGGAGCCTGAAGAGAAGCTGCTGGAGATAGTCTTAGACCGTTATGAAGGAGTTCAATAAAAAATGATAAAATATTCTGGTGTGTCAAATGGGACTGAGTAGGGTTCAACATTTCGTTTCGATCTCGTTTTTCCTCCAGCCAACGATAGTGAAAAAAATGATAAAAAATATATATATAAAAGAAAAATTACAAAAAATATTTTAAACTTTGTAAAAGGCCATTAAAGTCCAAAAAAAAGAAAACATGTTAGAAATATATAAAAAAAATAGAAACACATAAAAAGATTCAGACATAATCTTTTGTAAATATGGAAAAAATTTAGCATGACTTTTGCTGTATTTAATATAATTGCAAGTTGTTACATATCAATACAAGAGCAAAAAAATTATATTGATTGATCCACATAATCACATACAAATATCATTCACATAATTGGATCACTTACTAATATCATTTAAAGATCGGTTATCCGTAAGGAAATCAATCAATATAATTGGATCACTTACTAATATAGCCATATCATGTTATTAACAGACACGGCAAATAATAATAGATGGGTAAGGATAAAATTCATTGTAAATTTAAAATGTAAGTTTTTTTAGTTCATGCATGCATATAATGAGAAGCAAGTTTTTCAATGTTGAATAACATTAATATATTAAAATATACCATAGCACGATAATTTTTATGCATACAAATATCGCTACTTAAACAAGTAGTACCATATTTTTGGATGTCATCTGTTGCTACTAAATATATTTTAACAAATAAAGTACAGTCCTAAACGATACATAGAAATGTTGTGGGTAAGTTTGGTTTATAACTTCACCCTTCACCGTACTAAAATTGATGTGCCAAAAAAAATCGATGCTATGATCGGATTTTAGCTCGCAACTAAAATTATCTCGCGTCCCTAATTCTAACCCAGGAGCAAAGCCTTAGCTTTGTTTCCTTGCTAAAATGTGTTCCTAAACTAAGACCATGATTCAATGTGCAAGCACCTGGTGTACGTAATTTTCTTCGAAGTTTCCTTGGACTTATCAAGTCGCTCAACTGATGGGCCCACGCACACAGAATTAAGTGGACAACAGGAAACGTCATTTTTCGTCACACAACTTGTCGGCTGACTTGGACTAAATCATTTTGGTTCCTTTGTTTCTACCAGGACGAGATTATTCTTTGGACGTACAACTGTAGACCGACGTCATGGATAAAGCTGTCAAAAAAAAGCTCATTACGGTTCGAATCAAAATTGTTTCGATTACATTTGTTAATAGGTTTTGAAATTGAAATGGGTCCATTAATTTGAAGCGAAAAAAGTTAATGGCTCAATAATAAGTCCGAAATCAAAATTTCAATCATAATAGCTAATAGGTTCAAAATCGGTTCAAAATCAAATATCGAAAGAAACTCAATAATAATTCGTTGAGATCATAGCCATCTCTAATCACTAGCTTACTTAGGGCATATTAGGATCCATGCAGCTAACAGTTAGCTACTAAAAATTAGCTGGAGTGGATCTAAACATAGCCAGCTAATAGATCACCTAACTATTAGCTGGGCGCCCAGCTAATAGCAGTTAATAGGGGGCATTTAACCAAAATACCCTTCGCGCCTGCCACCAATAGCAGCTAATAACAGGGGTACTCTGGACAATTGATCAACCTAAACATCTATTAGCCACATATTAGCTAGTTGATCCAATCACGCTCCAGCTAATAGTTAGTCAGCTAATAGTTAACCAGCTAATATTAGCTAAAAACTATTAGCTAGCTAACTATTAGCTGCTAATGGATGTAAACATGTCCTTGATGACTCGATGGGACGGTCGGAGAGAGAGAGAGTGGGGGGGAGGGGTGTTCCAGCAAACCCGTGGTGAAATGAACCAGACCACAAACGGTGATTAGCTCGGGAGGGCGTAGCCTTATTGTTTAGTGCCTGCAACGTCGGCTTGCAGGACAACGACACTAACACAACGATCGATTCACCAATGGCCGCACGCGTCTATTATGCCCAAAGAAACAAAAACAAAATCGTTGTTGACGTATTCGTTGAACACATACACCTATCGTGCAAAAGGCTTGTAAAAATACACGGCCTTGACGATTTGCTAACGGACACAAAATCTTGGATGGAAGTGGCCGTGGATTCTGCGGATCTTGCCGTGTCTGTAATTCTGTATGCGTACGTCCGTCCACAAGTGCGCCAATCATTTTCAAAGGAGAAGAAGAGAAAGGGATCAAAGGATAGTATTGGTCTCTCTCCCTCTCCCTGCCTTTTTATCGTTGCAATTTGTCGCAGCGAGAGCGCGGTTTCGTTTCTCCCGAAAACATTTTATCCGCGTTGCATGAGGATGTGTTGTGCATTAATGGCATGTTTGAATCCATTAACAGCTAATAAATAGCTAGTTAAGAGCATCTTCAACAGTTTCCTATAATTTGACTCTCAATAACTCTGGATTGGAAGATTTCTAAAGTTTTTGAGCCTTAAAAAAAGGCTATTCTCTAACAGTTTCCATTTCCCCCTCCCTCCAAAAAAAATAGTGATTGAGAAAGCACACGAGCGTCCAATATCTGGCCACTTCGGCCGGAGTTTTTGAGCGTGCAGAGAGATTGGGATTCCGATAGGGTAACTCACTACTAGATTTTCAACTTTTACCGAGTGAAAAAAATATGTCGACCATTGCAAAATACCGTAGGCCATGTATATGACCGAGCGTAAACCGTCGGTAACTTCCCCTCGGCTACTCATGGTCGGCCATTCGTGGGATTCCCGACGGTACCCTCGGTTGTTTAACGAGGGTTTCCATAGCACTCGGTAAATACATGGGTGAGAGGTTTTTTCTTTCTAACCGTCGGTAATTTCTCACGACTATATGTGGGATTTTTTGTGTAAAAAATGTAAATATTTTTTCAAATCTAGGGATTAAAAGCTCACAACTTATTTGCATCACAATCCCTTAAGTTAAACATTTTTTACTTTTAAATTAGAAATAAGAAAAGTACTTCTTTTAACTCTTCTTGCTACTGAACACAACCTCTCCATCCTAACCAACCCACCTCAACTCTCTTCTTGCTAGAAGTAAGAAAAGTACTTCTTTTAACTCTTGTTCCCATGATCCTTTATCAATTATTTAGTCAAATATATGACTTTCAATGGAAAAGTTGTCAACTACAAAGTTGTAGATTTCAATGAGAGCTACATTTTTCATATATAGATCACCTTCATCCAGCCTCGTATGAATTTTGCAATAGTCCAGTGTTTGATTTGTACCCTTGCTAAAAGTTTGTACCCCATCGGCAAATCATTGCAATAACCGAGTGTTACCTATATACACACACTAAATGTATTTCCACTCGGTGATTGTTTGTAATGGCCGACGGTTAGCATTGCACTAACAGTAATTGTTGTACCCTCTCGGTGATTTCATACTATGATTGAGGGTTTTCCACCAACCGTCGGTTTGTGGTAAGCCCCATCGGTAAATCTTCTAATAGCCGTCCGTTTTTGTTCTACCGTCGGAAAAAAGATGCACCGTCGGCTACTTTAGTTTTTCCCGACGGCCCGTAGGCCATTTCATTTCACACTCGGTAAAAATTAGATTTCTAGTAGTGACTGTTGGAGCGGTAATTTTTTTTGTTGTTCCTAAAAAATGATTTTGGGAATAAGTGTTAGGAACTATTGGAGATGCTCTAATATTTCCTAGTTAATATTAGCTAGCTAACTATTAGTTGGAGGGTGTTTGGATCCACTAGCTAATATGCGGCTAATAAATGCTATTGTATAGAATACCCATGCTTTTAAATGCTATTGGTGGTAGACGTGAAGGGTATTTTGGTTAAATGCCACCTATTAGCTGCTATAAGCTGGGTTTGGCTAGCTAATGAGATAACCATTAGCTGAGTGCCCAGCTAATAGTTAGCTGGTCTATTAGTTGGGGTTGTTTGGATTCACTCCCGCTAATTTTTAGCAGCTAACTATTGGGCTATGTTTGGATCCATTAGCACTAACTGTTAACTGCTAAAATTAGCTGAAATGAATCCAAACAGCCTAGCTAAAGCCCAGCTAATAGTTAGCCAACAACCCAGCTAATAGCTATCTCATTAGCTGGTTCTCCCCTGCTAATTCCAGCTAACAGATGATTAAAAGACTAATTTGCCCCTCCACCGCAGGCCCTTTTCCACTGTGCTCGACTTCACCCAATAGCTAATTAATGCAAGGGTACAATAGACATTTTCACTCACAATTAAATTTCCAATCACCTATTAACTAGTACATCCAAACAACCCTGGCTAATAATTAGCCGGCTAATAGTTAGCCCCTAGCTAATAATTAGCCAGCTAACTATTAGTGCTAATGGATCCAAACATGTCCTTAGCTGTATGAATCCAAACAAACTGTTTGCACCAAAATTCAGCGTGCGTTGAAATCGGTCTAAATCAGAAAAGAAGTATTCATATAATAAGGAATCGGTAAACGACTCGGAAAAGGAAACCGTTTCTAAAAGGAAAGGAAATCAGATAAAAGGCCGATACGGGTAAATGCACCGTATCCATGTACAACTCGGATCGGCCAGGCGTGTTATAAAAGGAGGTGGGCGTCAAGCAAAGAAAAAATCCAACAACACACACATCTACTTTTACAAGCTTTTTCTTTTACATTGTTTTAGCCTCATAGATCTCTCTGCAAGTCGACGGAATCAACATAGTTGCGCATCGCCGATTGTTGATTTTAGCCGATTTCACCCAGGTTTGATTTGCTTCGTTTTGTTGCGCATCGCCTTCCGGCCGATTTTACCTTGTATCCGGATCAATCAGAACCGGTTGATCTAGTTATCTCCTAATCGGTTCTTGCCGACTAGCGAAAAGCCGATAGATCCTTGTTTATCGGCTTTGATCAAATTACAAACTCTACCTTGTCAATTTCAGGTCAAATTGACTGGCACGCTCTACAAACCCGGCGTTTGTCTTGTGTGTTCGAGGCCGAAAACCCTCCTTCACGTTTTTTGCGCGAACATATTTTGGCACGCCCAGTGGGACTTCAAGGAAAATCAAACATGTCATCAACTGACAAGTCTGCGATTCTGCCCGATATCAACATCGATGCTATAATCGCGCCTCAAATGGCCGATTTAACCCCTGAGCAATAAAAGAAATTGAAGACCGAAGGCGACTTTAGAAGAAATGATCTTTGCGGTGCTTCCGAAAAACACGCCGTGGCGTTACTCAAAAGATCGCACTCCCAAGCCTCAAACCTATCGGAGATTCGTCATCCGAATCAGTAAGCCGATACGCACCGCTCAAGCTGATTTATCAAGTATGATCGAGCAATCCGCCCATCACGCATTAATCAATCGCCATCGGCTCTAGTATCCACACCAAGCCGATGATAGAAAATAGTGTGAAAACGATTGCTCAGAATTGGCCGTGTCTGGAAGCCTCGCTAGATCCACCACAAACCATCCCTACGCACTCCAAAGATATTCCATAACACCTAACACCAATACAGTAAGATTGTCGGCTCAAACGCCTATCACAATGCCAACTCAACCTACTGTTTTGAAACCAAGCATACAGAGATATGGATTTACACACTACCATGGGCACACGGATGGGGCTAAGATAAGCACATCAAATCCGTCAAATGGGCCCTCCAATAGCATCGGTTTATCGGCTTATCAGCCGATCGAAACAGATCAAGTCCCGCAATCACGGGGAGCCACAACCGTGAAACAAACGCCGTATAGGATGGCGCCGTACGTCGAACCTTTCGCGCCCATACCCGATGCATTAGGTTTTAATCATGACTGCGACCAAGTGCCAAGACCCCCTGCGGTGCGATTTGGACAAAGACCCGAGTTTGCACTCGGGGGGCAGGGCGTGAACCATGAAAATTGGCAATATCCGGTTGCACCACAAGCCGACAATGTCAATTGGGCGGAACAAATTGCTAACGTTTTAAGAGAACAGTTCGGTTTACAGCCCAGAGGAAGAGTGATCGGCTATAGGAAGCCGTATCCCGATCACATAGATCGAATGCCATACCCGCACAACTTTCGAATACCAGACTTTGCCAAATTCTCAGGTGATGATTCCGTCACCACAATTGAGCATATCGGACGGTTTATGGCTCAGTGTGGAGAGGCTGCACAGTCCGATGGACTAAAAATCGATCGTTTCCTTTATCATTGTCCTGTCTTTGCATTCACTTGGTTCACTAATCTACCCCAAATTCAGTTCACGTATGGAACGATCTAGAAAGCCGATTCCATGAATACTTTTTTCTGAACTATGGAGCTTAGGATTTCTGATCTTAGTTCATCCGATGTATACTGGCGAATCGGTTTCCGATTATATCAGAAGGTTTAGAGGCGTACGGAATAGATGCTTTAGTGTAACATTACCCGATGATCAATTGGCCGATTTAGCATTCCAAGGGCTAATCCCGCCATTAAAAGAGAAACTATCGGGCCAAGAATTTCCAGATTTAGGCCACTTACTCCACCGTGTGACGGGCACACGAAAGCCGATATGCGTAAAATAAAGGATTTAAAGATAGATTTAAGCCAAACGGTAATGAAAAGGCCAAAGTAAACATGGTAGATTACAATTCAAGCGACACCTCCGAGGACGGCGTAAATAAACATAGCCGAGTGGACCAAGGGTTCTAAAAAGCCACTCGTATGCTCTCTACTCAAACCGACGAAAAATAGGGCGGAAATCAAGTATTCATACGACGTGTCAAAGTGTGACAAGATATTTGATTTATTACTGCAAGAAAAACTCATAAAGTTGCCGGAGGGACACGTCATACCATCGACCGAGGAAATTAAGAAGCGAAGGTATTGCAAATGGCACCATTCGTTTTCACATAATACTAACGACTGCAATATTTTTCGACAACATATTCAATCGACCATCACTGATGGCAGGCTAAAATTTGCAGAAGAATCGGCTATGCAGATAGATATGAGCCCTTTTCAAGTCAACATGGTTCAATGTTCACGAAAAGAAAAGAGGCCTGCAGAAGAAGATAAGCCGACTAAAGGAATTGTATCACGAGACGAGACAGTGCAGATTACTATCGGTTCTATACAAATAGAAGCCGATAGGAATGGACAAAACTCAAGAACGGTAAAACCAAGAGGGGACTTGGAGGTCGGTAAATGGTATCGGGCTGAGAGGGCTCCAAGAAAGGCCGATTTCAAACCAAAGCTGACCTTCTCACAACTCCTGGGGAAGTATGAAAGGATAAGTCGGAGGTGTGACACTCAACACCACCAGAATCTTCATCGACTAAGGCAAAAGAGGGACGAGCGTTGGCGGCCAGATATGTCATGTCGGCCAACTACTGAAGAAGAGAAACATCGACAATGTCCCTTTTGGCGCTTTCTTTGGGAGAAAGGGATGACCTTACCAACAAGCTTGTGTCTTGTCCTATGCAACACTCATCTCAGATATCGGCCAAACCGGTCAGAAAAGATAGGTTGTCTAGACCGATATACAATCATCCAGATATGAGGAGCGAGGCCGATCCATGAAAGGTTGTCAACATCGAGCAAGGCGAGTCCTCCCGAAATCAGAACTATCGGCTAACACAAGTAGAATGGAATCGACAAATAAATGAGCAATTTAGCCAGGAAAAATACGGCCGATAGAACCTAAACCTAGGTGGTGCCCCTGTGTCTCAAGAAATCACAACGCAGAAGGCTTCAAATGATTGAAAACACAAGAAGAAAGGGAGGCCAAAAGGAGAGCGAGAGGGATCGGATGTTCAATAAGTTAAGACCGGTACCAATTTTGAAAAAGGAGTGGAGAAAGAAGGAACAGATCGATAGTGATTCGCACCAATCGATCGAATCCGGTTCTCCGATGATCCGGGATGATACGCCACCGATGGATATAAACATGGTATTCGCTCTACCTACCGAAGTTCAAAACCGAAGAATCTACCAAGAAGTGTTCGCCCAATTATGCCTCGGAGCACCAGGCCGTGTGTTCGAAAAGCCACAAGACATGCATCGGCATCTCAAACCATTATATCCGAAAGGGTATATTAATGGCCGACCGATATCTCGTATGTTGGTCGATGGCGGGGCAACAGTCAATCTAATGCCGTTAAGTACTTTCAGAAAACTGGGAAAAGCCGATGAAGACTTGATCAAAACCAATATGGTGCTAAATGACTTCACGGGGGACCCAACTGAGGCTAAAGGCGTAATGGTGTTAGAACCGATCGGTAATAAAACTTTGCCGATCGCCTTTTTGTGATTGAAGCCAAAGGCAATTACAGCGTGCTCCTTGGGCGGATCGATCCATGCCAATTGTCAGATACCATCAACTATGCACCAAAAATTGGTGCGGTGGAACGATGATACAAGAGAAGTCGCATCGCCAACACATCAGCTCATATCGCCATGGCTAGCCCTCGATACCAACCGCCACACGAAGAAGCCGAATGTATATCGTGAAAAGCCTTGGACAATTGCGATTTTATCTGCGTTGAGAAGTCGATTCAAGCCGATCAGCGTCAAACCCAACACGTTTGATCGGACAGACGAAGTAGTAAGAAGATGGAGTACAAGACACTAGCAAAGCTGCAGGAAAAGGCCAGGAGCTATCGGCAAGAAGAATACGAAGAAGCTGGTGAGGATTTTGAAGAAGAAAGAAAAGGGTTAGGATTTACTTCTGCCGATTTGCTCGAAGAGATCGATATTGGGGAAGGTGATAGCAAAAGACCAACGTTTGTAAGTGCTAAATTAGAACCCAGTTATAAAGCAAAGTTGGTCGAAATACTCAAGAAGTATAAAAATTGCTTTGCATGGGAGTATTATGAAATGCCAGGTTTAAGCCGACAGCTAGTCGAACATCGGCTACCTATAAAACCTGGGTATCGGCCATTCAAACAGTACCCTAGGCGGTTTAATCCTACGTTGTATGACGCTATAAAGGAAGAAGTAGGACGATTGCTAGAGGCAAAGTTTATCCGGCCTTGCCGATACGCTGAGTGGGTCTCAAACATCGTCCCTGTGAAAAAGAAAAATGGCAAACTTAAGGTATGTGTCGATTTTAGAGATTTAAACAAAGCTACACCAAAAGAGGAGTACCCGATGCCCATAGCCGATATGCTTATCGATGCTGCATCTGGGAATAAAATTATAAGCTTTTTGGACGGGAACGCTGGATACAATCAGATATTCATGGCCGAAGTCGATATACCCAAAACGGCTTTCAGATGTCCGGGGGCTTTAGGGCTATATGAGTGGAAAGTTATGACCTTCGGTTTAAAAAATGCCGGTGCTACTTATCAGCGTGCCATGAACCATATTTTCCATGATTTGATCGGCGATCTGGGAAATCTACATTGACGACGTAGTGGTAAAATCCAAAGAAGACCGGCAACATTTAGCCGATCTGAAAAAGATGTTCGAAAGCACAAGGTTACATGGGTTAAAAATGAACCCTCTCAAATGTGCTTTTGAGTATCTACCGGACAATTTCTTGGGTTTACGATTGCATGAAGGAGGAATTGAAGTAAATCAAACCAAAGTAAAAGCCATAGCCGATACTAAACCGCCGACAAGCAAAAAGGAGTTGCAGGTATTGATTGGGAAAATTAACTACTTGCGACGTTTTATCTCAAACTTGTCGTATGTATTCGGGCCTTCACACCGCTGCTGAAAATTAAAGATAACCAAGAGTTCAAATGGGAAGCCGATCAACAAAAAGCCTTCGACGACATAAAAGGTTATCTGATGAGTCCACCAGTGTTGACCGCACCAAAACACGGTATACCTTTTAGACTATATATATCGGCTGAAGGTGATTCGATTGAGGCGCTTTAACACAAGAAGCCGATAGGAAGGAACGAGCAATATTTTACTTAAGCCGACGTCTTTTAGATGCAGAAACCAGGTATCCCCTAGTAGAAAAATTATGCTTATCATTGTATTTTGCTTGCACCAAATTAAGACATTATATGATGGCTTCCAAATGCGTTATAATATGCAAAACCGATGTAGTTAAGTACATATTATCGGCGCCAATCCTGCGGGGTCGGCTTGGTAAATGGGCATACGCCTTAACAGAGTTCGAGTTAACCTATGAGTCGGCTAAATCTGTGAAAGGACAAGCTGTGGCCGATTTTATCACAGGAAGTGAAACATTAGTAGGAACAACTAGTGTAACTCCTTGGCGGTGTATTTTGATGGATCTGCTTGCCAAGAAGGCGAAGGCATCGGTGTGATATTAGTTTCACCTAGGAAACAAGAGTATGACTTCATGTATCGGTTAAATAGCCGATGTTCGACCAACCAAGCGAATCTGAAGCATTACTAAGGAGCCTACAATTGTTAGATAGCATCGGGGTGAAAGACGTCGAAGCTTTTGGAGACTCGATGTTAATCGTGACAAGTCAAAGGAGAATACCGATGCAACGACGGTGCACTAACCCGATGCTTGCATCAATGCCTCCGGATCATCGAGATGTTCACTACATTTTCTATAAAACATATCCCCAGAGAAGCTAATAATAAAGCAAACCGATTGGCACAATGTGCATCGTGGTACAAGATTGAAAGTCGACGAGGACCAATCGAGCTAAACGTTTGGCCGATTTTATGTGTTCACCCTGTCACGGAGAACAGAGATAAGGGATTATTTGTCAAATCCAGCCAAGCCGACCGAGCAGAAGGTCAGGCGCAAAGCACTCAAATATGTTCTACTAGAAGATGTATTGTACTTTCGGACTATTGAAGGTTTGTTGTTAAGATGTCTGGGAACCGAGGAAGCCAAAGTGGCGATGGGTGAAGTCCATGAAGGCATTTGTGGATCACATCAATCGGCCCATAAGATGAAATGGATACTGAGGCGAACAGGATATTTTTGGCCGACGATGTTAGAAGACTGCTTCAAATATTATAAAGGATGCCAAACGTGCCAAAAGTTTGGTAACATACAGTCAGCACCAGCATCGGCTTTACATCCGATCATCAAGCCATGGCCATTTAGAGGATGGGGTATAGACATAATCGGCCAAATATTTCCGTCATCCAGCAAAGGACATAAATTCATCCTTGCAGCCACAGATTATTTCTCAAAGTGGGTTGAGGTCAGACTCTCAAGAAGGTTACTAGTAAAGAGTCGATCGACTATGTAAATGAACACATAGTCCATCGGTTTGGAATTCCACAAACAATTACTACTGATCAGTGTACTGTGTTCATGTCCAACGATTTCAAAGGTTTTGCGGAAAATCTTGGTATAAAATTACTCAACTCTTCCCCTTACTACGCCAGGCCAACGGACAGCCGAGTCGTCAAACAAGACATTGATAAAGTCGATAAAAGAAAAATTGAAGAGGAGCCAAGGAAATGGCATTCAACGCTATCAGAGGCCTTATGGGCTTATCGGCTATCTCATCACGGATCAACTAAAATGTCACCCTTTCAGTTGGTATACGGACAAGAAGCCGCTTTTGCCCGTTGAAATCAACATCGGCTCAATAAGGCTACACGAGCAAGATAAGGTATCACCGATGAATACAAACAGCGATGCTTGACAATCTAGATGATTTGGTCGAACTAAGGCCGATCACACTAGATCGGCTTAAAAGGATAAAGAGAGGGTTGCCAGGTCGCATAATAAAAAGTGATTTCAAAGTCGTTCAATCAAGCCGATTTGGTATGGAAAACCGTGTTGCCGATTGGGTCTAAGGATAATCGATTCGGCAAATGGTCTCCAACATGGGAAGGGCCTTATAAGATCAATCGGCCGATTGACGGGAATTCGTATATACTGGAGTCCTTGGAAGGGTTCGTCCTACCTAAAGCAATCAATGGAAAATATCTGAAGGCATATCACCCAAGCATATGGGTCGGGTCCTAACTACAGAGGAAAATATCAGGATCAATACAAAAGCACATGCATATAAAATCGGTCATACAAGCCGACCGAGACACCCATCCAAATTACAGTTTACAAAATCGGTTACATAGCCGATCAAGCCAAGTATTCGAAGGACGTCATCCCAAGGTTTAAAGCAATATTACAAAAAGACTGGCCACACAACTAATATCAATAGAACAAATCAGTGAAGTCCGGAACCAGGCAGATGGGCCCCCAAAGCCGATAGTGCTGCAGCCGCCCTACCAATAGTAGCTTGAACACTATCTATTAGTTGCTCATCGGCTTTCGCATCACCCGGGATTGGGATCATTTTAGCTGAATGGTTCCTGACTTTGGTGAAGACTTCACCAATTTGCTGTCTCTGGGCCGCTAGTGAAGACGTCGCATCCGTGATGCCGATCTGGCAATCTGAGAGTTCTTTTGTAACCAAGGCCAGCTGTTCTTCAAGTTTCTTCTTAGATAACTCCAGCTCTTGGGCCTTAGTCTTAGCCGATTTCAGCGCGGCAGCACCCTGATCAAATGCACTCTTTCGAGACTTGGCATCCGCTATGAGCTTGTCCAAGATCTCTTGATCGGCTTGTTGGGACTTCCATTTGTTCAACCCTTTGCTTGGCCGACTCTACATCCTGCCGACGAGCGTCCAAGTGGCATACCTCTAGTAGTGCGTTCATAGCAGCGGGGGGAAGATCGGCTTGGACGGTCGCCATCGCATTCCTCAAAGATTGAGTGTTAGCCAGGAGAGCTGCTTCCGGTTGCATCACTTCGTCCAGGAGACGGTTGAGCCGCCTCGCATGCCCGGCTCATGATTACAGCAGCCGATCTCGGGCGCTGAAGCAAAGCAATTATGCGTTGAATGTCGGCCGGTAGTCGTCGATGGCCAACACTTCGGGTCGCCGAGCTCGTCAAGGAAAAGCCTAAAAGATCGGCTAAGTCCATCGACGAGCCGGGCGAAGGTGTTTTGGAGGTGAGGAAGCGGATGGCGAGCAGAGCCAAAGCCGCAAGACAAGCACGCCTGCCTGGTCTTCTCTGCATCGGCTTCTAGCAATTGGACGGAGGGGGTTTCCTGAAAAATATTTTCACGGTAAGATCAAGGAAAACAAAGATAAATCAAGATAAGGGTCGAAACTAACCGCAGTGGCCGATCCAGTAGGGGATGATGCTACATCACGGCCTGCAGGCTTTGGAGGTCGTTTGATAACGACTCTACGGCTCTTCTTTTTCTCTAGAAATGACAAACATAGGGGTTAGCCGACGGAAAGCATGAAAATTCGCTTGCAAAGATGAACTAAGCGTACTTTTAGTACGCTGATCGGCAAGATCGGACAAAGGATGGGCTATTGACTCCCAACGCGTGCCGGAAGATAAACCGCAAGAGGGGTCGACGGCCTTTGCCGCTTCGAGCGATCGTCACCGATGCGCTTTCTTGGTCGACCTTTTGCTAGTCCGAAAAGGACAAAAGATATGATTAAGCCGATGAAAATCTTATTTCAATAAACATCAAGATGAAAATACCTCTAAAGACGAGTTAGCATGGCTTGAACTCGAGCTAGACCCAGCGGCGGTCTCCGTCGGCTCTTGGAAGCCAGGGAGAAAAGAGGACAAGACCTCATGGATAGTGCGCCCCATAAGAGCGCCTCGCCTATGGAAGCCCACCATGTGGTAAATTGGCCCGATCGACGTGTGTTTAGCACGAGGAATGGCAAGTCTACCACATGGAGTTCATCGGCTAGCTCAATAATAAGCTCCGCCGCAGTAATGTTAGTAACTTTATTTCGTGGCTTGATTATATTGAGCAAAGGAAAGCAAGGAATTGTTTGTCCAAAACCCAGCTGGCGAGCATACACTGAAGGGTGATAGAACTCATAGGTCGGCTGAAATGTTCTATTTCGAGTACTCAAGCCGACGTGAAGAATGCAAGGAGAGATCAACAGAGGGAGCAGATCAAGAGTGGACTGGGGCATTAGAGAGCTATCAGAGTTTAAACGGAGAAAAGAAGGCCATGGAAGATCGGCTAGTTGGCTATACGAAAAAAAGTCTCGGCGGTTGAAGGAAGCTTGGTTGAGATTCAAGAAGAAGGATAAATACTTGTGAAAACTGGCCGGGGAGATTTTTGGTTCGTCAGGTGAACACATCATGAATTTTTCACCCGGAGATCGGCTAGGTTGAAATCTAGGGGTTGCACCCTCGGGAAAATCTTCCGTTGGGAAAGTCGATTCCTCCGATGGATCTGGGATAATGAGACGGCCAAAGACACAGTAAAGCCAGATTTGAATGAACCAAAGTGGACCCCCAATGTTACCCACGATATAGGAACCGTTGCCGGTAAAAAGCCGACTCCGGATGATATACATCATGTGGTATACGGCCCCCAACAAGGATTTCCCTAGAGCTAGCCGACGACCCATGACTAGCTGCTCCGACATAAATTGGTAAACACTGGTTGGTCCTAAAGAAGCGCCGCAGAAAGGAATCGGTCTAGCCATAGGTTAAGGAAAGCTACATGTTCCTCATCCGATACAGGCCGATCAACTTGTTATTATTTTGTATATATCCGACCAGCCTTCTCCCTTTTTTCGAGTCAATTTATACTGAGGTTTCCCGCTAAAAGCCGATATTTGGTCTCCATCAGGCCTAAGGCAGCATAATTCAGCCATGTCTAGAAGGGTTGGGCCGATGGGACCAATTGGGAAAAAGAAGGCGTTAAAAGAGTCCGACCAAAAATAGCAAGCAGCGGCTACCAAGGATTCATTAGGTTCTGGATCGGCTAAGGATATAGGAATACACTCAGCGATACCCATCCCTTCCCACTCAGCCTTTTTCTGGGATGATACTCTAATATACCAAGACCTCCAGCCCTTGAGAGCTGTCGGCCAAGCCCTAAAGCTTTTTGTCCATTCCTTAATATTATAGCCAGGAGCCGACAGAGGAAGTCTAGGGATTTCATCTCTAACAACCGTATCGGTCTCTATGGTTCCTAGTGGGCCTAGAAAGTATTGATGGTCGCTATCTGGGATCGGAATGAGTACCTGGGATGCGTCCATTTCAGCCGATACGACAGGAAGAGAAGATTGATGCGGAGAAAAGCCGATTGCAAGATGAACGAGAGCACGCCAGGGTGAAAATGACCGCAGGGGGGACCTCATATTTATACCTCGGTGAAAAAGGTGAAAAGGCGGGAACAGTTGCTGCATTGAAAACGCACCGAGAGCATTGCGGCGCCATTAATGGGGAAGTTACCGAGGTGAATCTTAAACGGTAAGCCGATCACGGAGAAAATCGAAGGATTTTTGAAAGATAGCAAGCTACCTTTCAAAAATGGGGGGCATATGTTTGCACCAAAATTCAGCGTGCGTTGAAATCGGTCTAAATCAGAAAAGAAGTATTCATATAATAAGGAATCGGTAAACGACTCGGAAAAGGAAACCGTTTCTAAAAGGAAAGGAAATCAGATAAAAGGCCAATACGGGTAAATGCACCGTATCCATGTACAACTCGGATCGGCCAGGCGTGTTATAAAAGGAGGTGGGCGTCAAGCAAAGAAAAAATCCAACAACACACACATCTACTTTTACAAGCTTTTTCTTTTACATTGTTTTAGCCTCATAGATCTCTCTGCAAGTCGACGGAATCAACATAGTTGCGCATCGCCGATTGTTGATTTTAGCCGATTTCACCCAGGTTTGATTTGCTTCGTTTTGTTGCGCATCGCCTTCCCGAAGCCGATTTTACCTTGTATCCGGATCAATCAGAATCGTTGATCTAGTTATCTCCTAATCGGTTCTTGCCGACTAGCGAAAAGCCGATAGATCCTTGTTTATCGGCTTTGATCAAATTACAAACTCTACCTTGTCAATTTTAGGTCAAATTGACTGGCACGCTCTACAAACCCGGCGTTTGTCTTGTGTGTTCGAGGCCGAAAACCCTCCTTCACGTTTTTTGCGCGAACACAAACCCTAAGCTGTTTTTTAAAGGTGCGGTGATTTGTAAAAGGATTTATTGTTTTTTAACCAAACGGAAGGACATGTTTCTCTAAGGTGGAAGCAGAAGGTGCATCCCGCGCACACCGTACCACACGATGAGGTACATGTTTCCCACGGTGAAGCTTAGAAACCTCACCAAAAGTCATTGAGCATGTACATGTATATAAGTATATTCTACTAGGAAGGTAAGCGCGCTTCGCTGCGCCGTCGATAATCTTGATGATTTCATAAAAATAAAGCATAAATAGCTTCAGGATTATATGCGATAAAAAGAACCAACGGAGGATCAATGATCGAACCAGTATTAATATATGAAAGTAATATAAACGAAATAGATCATAGCTGATATAGGATTAAGGAGGAACGTAAGTAATTATATATCGAGGTATGGTTTGTGATACACCTATACATAGAACGCATAATGGGTAGTCAGGCAAAAGGCAATACAATTTAACTACATAGCTATTTTGCTTTGATTATGTACAAAGGGTTAATGTCATTAGTTTGGAACGGTGGCATAGCTATTTTGAAAATTGTTTACATAAGGTTTAGCAGCAAACAAAAGAATCACATCAAATCGTGTGTGTGTTTTAAATCGTGAGAACAGGAGAAATACCAAATTGCCATGTGTAGGTTGCATGCATAAAGGAGGTAAACACTAACTCGGCTGAGTAATGTAATGACTTATACCAGACACAATGATGTCATTGTTGATGTTAGCGGGTTGATTATTGGATTCAGTGGAAGGCAATTATGCTGCTTCACATATATTTTGTCCAGATTCCACTCGTTGTCGTGTCGGTTGCCCTGTGCATTGACCGGCGTTTGCTCACGGGGGATGCAGAATCCTATATATAGAGTGAGAGGGATGTGATAGCTATATGTGTTAAGGCATAGATGAATGGCCAGGAAATAGATAAACAGGGGCAAACGAGCACATCATGAGAAGGGAATTTACCTGCATTGACAGATCGGTAGGGAAAGCTATGTCAGCCAATATCGTTGTGACCTTCGAGGTGGTTTCTGGTGAGGCGCTCCCCACTTTTTTTCCTCGTTAGCAGTCAAAGGTTGTATGTTAGGAAATGTCGAGCTGCAGTTGTGGATGGTTACGCAGAAGTAGAGACGAAAACCGCCAAACTGCAAAAGAAGAAACACAATTGTTAGAAGTAAATACGATCCTCATCTAGAGCAGGATGGACTGGAAGTGTTCTAGGCAAATCCTAAAACGGCCCCAAAGTAAAAGATGACTTCTCAGCGCCATATTTCCAGATATACAGAATTTATCAACAAAGAGATTGAAATCTAGTAAAGACAATTAGTATCATCTATCTACCTCTTCTATTTGCCCTTTCCACTTTTCAGAAGAATATGTTTGAGATGCTTTTGGTTTTCCGTCACCATATTCCATAGTTGGAGAACCGGACCCTATGCTGTCTTCCGTTTCACCATCCACAGCAAGGAGACTCTCATAGTACCCTTTCACTCGACGAACTCCGACACCGACTAATGCTTGCCATAGCTGTCACCACAAAGAAAATGGGTCATTGGTTTAATAGAACAAAATTCTATTTTTGTAAAAAAAAAATGCAAGTTGTACCGCTCCTCTGTGCCGTTGATAATATCGTTCGTTTGGCATAGATAAAACATAAAATAATTTATGGATCATACGTGATAGAAATGTGTAATAGAAAATCAATAGTCGAATCAACATTAATATATTTCAAAAATAATGGGGTTCATTCGAACGCAATACAATTAAAAAGGTAAAAACTAATCTGGCCCAATATCAGATCACACATCATAGTGCATGGACAGCTATATGCTTGGGTGTAACCAACCTAATTGGTAGATAGAAATAGTGTGAAAAGTATCCAGACATAATCTTATAAGTTGCAATCTTATTGATTTTCGCACCAAAAAGGCTCACAGCAGATGATGGCACCACTTTAGGAGCTTTATCATTCAATCGATGCTGAAAAATCAGTAAGTGGGTAAAGGAAAAGGGTTGGTAACAGATATGATAGATATTTCTATCTCTGAAGTGCGTACATCTAGACTAATATGACTGAATGAACAAGAAATGATAATAGGATACATAAGCATGCTTGCCGCATGACAGTTCGGATATGCCAGCATCACCTGCAGCTCTTTCATCCTCGATGGAGGGTGCAACCTTAGCATCCTCTCCAGATGATTCATCGTACTCGGCTGCCTATCCGTAAAATTCTTCCATCCGCGGACCTCTCCTCTTCCTTCTCTTGCAGACCCAGCACCACGACATAAATGCAAATCAGCAAGATCAAACAACATGGCTCAAAATGGAGGCATCGCCAGCGGTGGCTCATCTACCTTGTAGATGTTCGCATACTCTGCATCGTTGCAAGTCTTTGTGGCCGCACGGCCGAAGCCATAGGCGTCCTGCACCAACCCCAAGGCATCGTAAACAAAAAGGAGCTAATGCCACTAAAAAGCGAGTTGATTCATATCAGTGGGTTGATTTTGCTTAAACTGATGATGTCCACTAACATTTTGTCAAAACTAATCATGTCCTACAGAAATTCGATATTGTCACATCACACAAGCGGATTTTGCTCCAACTGCGATGTACTGTACATGCACACAAACCCAGCAGATCCTTTCATAGGCAAGCATCGAAAAAACACAATTCAAACATTTCTTTTTAAATCGAGTCATAAATGCGGAGATCTAGTTGGTGCATCGCCCAAATTTGGCCTTGGTATCTAGCAGATGATCGAGATCCCCGCGAACAAAAGGAAAAGAAAAAACAAAAAAAAACCAGCAAATTGCAAGCAAGCGGATGTCTCGAACAGCAGAAACATCGAAAATTCCAGTGGAAAACTTCTAAAACCGCATAATAGACCCAGCACGACCCCGAAATGCGCGCGCGGCGGGAAGGAACGGGAAACGAATCGCTTGTGCTCAAATGCGATGACGGGGAGGCTCTTAGCTTTCATCTATCGCGGCGGCGTCGGGGTCCAGTGCCACCACCACTCGGGGTTGGCCATGCCCAATGCAAAGTGCGGCGAAGCGCTCCAGCGAGGACCGCCGGTGCTCCATAGGGGGCAGCCGATCGAGGACTCTCAGCTCGGCGGAGCGCCCCCCTCCCGAAGATTCCAAGCCGCCAGAGATTCGAGGGGATTTGGGCAGGAGGCGGAGCCGGAGCGCGAGCGAGGACGGAAGGGCGAGACGAAGGTGAGGGCAACGGCGGGAGAGCGACGCGAGGGGGTAGGAGGCGGAGCCGGAGCAAGCCGAATAAGGGGTGTGAGGCGTAGAAGCGAGGGCGAGGCGAAGGTGAGGGCGACGGCGGAAGAGCGACGCGAGGGGGCAGGAGGCGGAGCCGGAGCAGCGCGAGCGAGGACGACGGCGGAAGGGCAAGGCGGGGATCCAGGCGAGGGCGACTGAGCCCAGGCGCAAGGAAGCCGAATCGGGGGCGTGAGGCGTGGAGGAACCCCCGAGGGCCGAATCGATGGCGCTTAATCGGCCGTCGATTGGGTAGACGGCTCGAGCAGGATGGGCAGACGGAAGTCAGAGCCGAGCGTAAATCTACGAACTGGAGGGGCGTTTCCGCACAACGCGTCGACGTGGCCATCGCGAGAGCTCGCGGAGACGTTCCCCTATAAGATATTAGATATTAAATAACACGTACGATCCTAATGATAAAACCCAGTGGATGAGAATGGACGCACTCGCTTCCACCACCAATCCATTGGTTCATCTTAACAAAAAGATATGTTTTGGTATTCTTTCCTAGGCAGTTCTTCCACCGTGTATGGCGGGACACGTTTACTGTATTAACTAGTTTTTTAAAAAAACAAAAATGGTCTCCGTTCATCTGTATTTATAAAAATAGCTCTTCGTGGGACCAGAGCCTTTTTTATGACAAAAACCACGTCTAGGAAATGCTGCAACCGGTGGCCCAGCGTCACAGGCAAGAACCGCGCCTGCAAGGCGCTACAACGGTGGACCCCGCGTGACCAGGCAAGAGCAGCGCCTGGGAGGCGTTGCATGCCTGTGGGACCAACAGAGGAGGGCCGCTTCACCCGTTCGTGGCGCGCGCTGGATGCTGATCTCGAGCAGAGGAGGGCCGCTTCACCCGTACGTGGCGCACGATGGATGCCTGCCCTAGGTGAATGTCTGTCCAGTGCTGATTTACATCGTATCGTTGCGTCTCATCCGCATGCCGAAAGCACCAACAGACGACCGATTATCTCGTGCATGCTCTCCGAATGGCGCTATAAATTACGAGGCTCATCGTCTACAAACATCAGAAGTTTAGGGAGGAAAACAGATTAGAGGAAGAGCACAAGAGTTCGTAGTTTCTGAGTGCTCTGCAAGAACCGCGAGCTAGAAGAGAGGAGACGGGAGAAAAGAGAGGGAAAAGGTAGGTGGAAACAGAAATGTGGAATCGTAGTTCTGAAGGAATTTATTTGGTGTTCATATTTGAAGGAATTTATTGCGAGCTATCTTAATTTTTTTGAGGAATTGATTCGGTTTCTGTATTTCACAAGTACTCTTCAGGAATGTTATTTTACATGTTGGTCGAGCTGTTGTGATCTTCAGTAGAGCTTCAGGTAGATTAGTATATAATCTTCAGAAATATTAGTATAATTAGCAGAATATTACTCTAACTATCAGTTCAAAAAACCACGATATTAGTAGAACAAGCAGTAGTAATACAGTTTTGGGTCCTCAGTGTAATTGGTCTAATGTTAGTACAAATTCCCTAATTTTGCGGTACATCAGTGAACCAAAAAAATTCAAAAAATATCAAGTTTAGTGCAATGTTGGTATAATAAGTTATTTATGAAATGAGAATAGAAGGCGTAAATAATAGTGTGTACTTAGCATGATTTTAGTGCAATTAGTAGTACATAAAATAACAGTATTAGTATATGTAATGACAATAATAGTGTAATTAGTAGTACATGAAATAACGGTACATGATGTAAATAATGGCATAATGTTAGTGAAATATTAGTATATACCTTAACTGTAATTTCCTTTCGTGGTATATATAATTTTCATGTTTTGTTCAAAAAATTGTAATAATTATAACAATTATAACAATTATAAAAATTATGCGTCTGCACTGAGCAAACTAGGGCCATTTCTACTCATATGGATGAACATGACCTAAAAATGGAAAAACCAAAATGAAACGAGCCAAATATATTAAAACTTCCATTATCTGGCAATACCATCATTTGTACAAAAGTTTACTATACTGGCCTCGTGCCTCCTATTTTTTTCCCGAAAATAGCCCTCGTAGCGACGAATTTGTAGAAATAAGGTATAATTGGTGTATGTTAGTGGAAGTAATAGCATGTGAAATGACTATATTGGTATAATGAGCAGTTCATGAAATGAGGACCGAAGGCGTAAATAATTAATGGTGTGTACTTAGTGTGTTTAGGGATGTGATGAACTATACGTTAGTATTTAATGTGTATGTGGCATTTGCTATGGTAGGTACTACATGGCAGATATTTAAGATTTGTTTGTATTTTATGGTGACGACGTTGTTCGAGAGGGTCCATATGGAGTGGACCTTTCGAACTGCGAACAGAAGGTGATATCACTACTACAGAAATGCTTATATTAGACTCACCATCACAGACGGTTTTAAAAAACCGTCTGTAATATCGAACATCACAGACGATTCTATAAACCAACCGTCAGTGAAAATATCACAGACCATTCCTCGTCTGATATCACAGACGGTTTGAATAAAAAACCGTCTGTGAATTTAGCACCGACGGGTTTATGAAATAACCGTCTGTGATATACTTAACTATCACAGACGGTTGATTGTATATAACCGTCTGTAATAGATCACTGACGGTTTGTACACATCACCGTCTGTAATCTTTCCTATATCACAGACGGTTATTTTATAGAACCGTCTGTGATAAAGCTTGCCTATATATAGGCCCGAGCGCAAGTTCGAGTTTGTGGTCCCGGCTGGGATGAAATGCTAAGACCGTTATATCACCGACGGTTTGGCAATAGAACCGTCTGTAAGCTTATATAATAGGTGATTCTTGTGATCTAATTAAGGTTAGTAATGGATAATTGCATTATATATATTAATTCAGATCTAAGGTTAGTAATGGATATAAAATTGCCTTATATATATTAATTCAATATCTAGCTTGGTTATGTAAGAAATTTAAGATTGTTTAGATCTAGCTTGTAGATCCATGTTTTGATGGTGATGTAAGCTAGCTAGTAATTGGACGTTATAATTGCAATATTATTTTCAAGCTTTAACTTGTTAAGGAAATTATACTTAATCAGTTGAAAAGAGGGTTCTAATTGGATCGAATATTACATGTGTATCATAGATGGATCGAAGTGGATGTACGCCGAGGACCGCATTTGCAGTGTGGAGTACATTAATGGCGTCTCCACTTTTAGAAGAGCTGCAGAGGAGGACATGTTTAATAAGGGAGTGCAGTATATGCCTTGTCCATGCATCGATTGCGATAATATGATGATGTTTCGAAACTCAGCGCAGATCGAAGCACACTTGATTATGCGAGGTTTCAAAAAGGGGTATACATGTTGGACCAATCCGAAGAAGCGTAATATACAGGAAGCGTGTGGTATCAATTAACATCTTCGACGAAGTCAACGATGTGCTTAGGATGATCACATTGATTACGCTTAGACGATGATATGTTGCATGATGACAATCTGGACGAGATCTTCGCGCGACGCAGAAGGGAACCGTGATGGAAGGGAATATGAAAAATTCATGGGTCTGATGGAGGACTCGAAGAAACCTTTGTTTGCTGGTTGCAAGGTGAAATACACAAGGTTGTCGTCCGTGCTTGAACTGCTGAAATTGAAGGCAAGCAATGGTTGGTCAGACAAGAGTTTCATAGCGCTGTTACGTCTATTGGCAGACATCCTTCCAGAGGGAAATGAGTTGCCGACAACAACCTACAAAGCCAAGAAGGTTCTTTGTCCCTTGGGAATGGATGTAGAAAGAATACATGCATGTCCGAACGATTGTATCCTATACCGCAAAGAGTATGCAAACTTGCATGTATGTCCGGTGTGCAACGCATCCCGGTACAAGCGTAAGAGTCATTCAGATGAGGAGGTGAAGAAAGGAACTCCTGCTAAGATGGCATGGTATCTGCCTCTAATTCCCCGATTGAAGCGTTTGTTCGCTAACCCAAAGGAGGCAAAATCACGTGTTGGCACTCAGAAGCGTAAGAACGATGGATTGCTAAGACACTCCGACTCCACCCGGTGGAGAAACATCGATAGGAGGTATGAAGAATTCGGCCATGAGATGAGGAATATAAGGTTTGGACTGAGTACATGATGGAATGAATCCTTTCGGTAACATGAGCAAATGGCATAGCACTTGGCCCGTGAATCTCTGTATCTACAACCTTCCTCCTTGGTTGTGTATGAAGCGAAAGTACATTTTATTGTCTCAGTGCTTATCCAAGGACCGAAACAACCTCGGGAACGATATTGATGTGTACCTAGCTCCATTGGTGGAAGATCTAAAAACATTGTGGGTTCCTGGGGTACAGGTTTGGGATGCATACAAACGAGAGAACTTCACTTTACACTGCTTGTTGTTCTGCACCATAAATGATTACCCTGCACTTGCTAACCTGTCGGGCGTAGTACAAAAGGTGCCAAGGCTTGCACTCACTGCCTAGACGATACTGAGAGTGTGTGGCTGAATCACTCGCGTAAAACCGTGTACATGCGTCACCGTAGGTTCCTTGGGAGGAAACACCCATACCGCAAGATGAAGAAACTATTCGACGGAATGACTAACGAAACGGTTCAGCTCCAAGGCCTTTTAGCGGGAGAGATGTTCATGACTTTGTAAAGGATTTGGATGTTACGTATGGAAAGGGACGTAAAGCAAGGTCGACCCGTGAGAAGAGCTTGTGGAAGAAGAGATCAATCTTTTGGGACCTACCTTACTGGGAGCACCTAGAAGTTCGCCACTGCATCGATGTCATGCACGTGGAGAAGAATGTCTGTGATAGCCTAATTGGTCTCCTACTAAACATTAAGGGCAAAACAAAGGATGGTATCAACGCATGACTTGACTTAGTCGATATGGGCATAAGACCTGAGTTAGCACCAAAAGAGACCGTTAAAGGTGGTACGTGTGCGAACTACTTGTTACACTCTGTCAAAGGCCGAAAGAACTGAACTTTGCGGTGCTTGCATGGTGTGAAAGTTCCGTCCGGCTACTCGCCCAACATGATGAGACTTGTTTCAATGCAAGATTTAAAATTAATTGGCATGAAGTCTCATGATTGTCATGTGTTGATGACACAAATGCTCCCTATTGCAATTAGAAGTATTTTGCCAATGAAGGTCCGAGAGACAATCACGAGGTCGTGTTATTTATTTAACACGATCGCTCGGAAGGTCATCGATCCCGAAGGACTAGATGGTCTGCAGTCGAGGTGGTGATGACTCTATGTAATCTTGAGATGTATTTCCCTCCGTCATTTTTCGATATCATGGTCCATCTCATTGTTCACCTTGTAATAGAGATAAAGATGTGCGGCCTGTGTTCCTACGTAGCATGTACCCGCTCGAGAGGTATATGAGAATTCTTAAGTCTTATGTACGAAATCGATCTCGTCCGGAGGGTAGCATTGTCGAAGGTTATGCAACCGAAGAGGTCGCCGAGTTCTCGTCGATTACATGGCTCAGGCCCAACCAATAGGTGTGCCTCGATCTCGCCATGAGGAGGCTCCAGGTATCGGGACCATCGGAAGGAAAGCAATCACACTGATCGATTGCGTGTGCTCAAGCCCATTTCACGGTTCTACAACACATGACCTGTAGTGTCCCCGTACATCGTCGAGCACAAGCAATGGCTAAGGCAAGAGAATCCGGCACGACAGAGTCTTGGATCATAAGACAACATAACCTTCAGTTCAACAATTGGTTCAAAGAGCGACCCATCACTGGAGCTCGCCATATGACACCCTGAAATGGTTGGCAAAAGGCCCGGCTTTACAGCTTGTCACGTGGAAAGGATACGACTTAAATGGATACACATTTTACACGATAGATCAGGATTTGAAGAGCACAAACCCGAGCAATGAGGTCCGCATAGATGCGTTCGCATCACTGGTCAACGAGGAGCTCCTACTATGGGTTCATAGAGGAGATTTGGGAGCTTGACTATGTACTTTTCAAGATCCCACTATTTCGGTGTCGTTGGGTCCACCTCCAAAGACGTGAAGGTTGACAAGCACGGCATCACCACTGTGGACCTCAAACGTGTAGGATACAAAGATGAACCATTCGTGCTCGCAAAACCAAGTTGTTCAAGTCTTCTATGTTACCGATCCGTCCGACAAGAAGCGCCACGTAGTTGTTCAGGAAAAGGAGGATTGTCGGAGTTGAGAATGTAGTAGATGAGGAAGAGTACAATCAATTTGATGATTTGCCTCCTATCGGAAATGCCAAAGATGGTCCAAGAGGAACAAATTGAGGAAGTCACCTACACACGCGTCGATCATTGTGAAGGGCTAATTTTCATCAGATAATTACAATGTTAATTTGTAAGCGAGGAGCATGCATGTATGGATAATAAAGTAATATTTACGTACTTATGTTATTGCACGCGTGGTTGTAGAGTAGTAGGCCATAGTAATCATGGCCGTCGAATGGATAGTGGAACGGTGTGTACGGGCACCCTTGTGGCTGTGCATGGTGGTCTGTTAGCAACCAAGCTTCGTAAACTTGCAGACATCAGCAGGTAGGGCATGTTCGGTACATGTTGAGATAGCAGTTCGCTGAGCCACGGAGGTAGCCCATGGTGGCATCCGCCGCATAATAAAGTAATATTTTATCTCCGCTTCTTTTCTTCATGGATGTCGCCGATGGGCTCGGTGTAGGTAGGGCAAGTCCGGTACATGTTGAGACAACAGTTGAAGATGAACTATCACTATCCCGCATCTTTTCTTCATGGAGTTTAAATTACGTAACCTAGCAGCGAGCTAGCTAAGGTCAAGATGAATGTCGAAGAGCGAAGAGCGAACTAGCTAAGTTCTATGTTCTGAAGCTCAACTTGCATGAGTATATACATACTCCAGAGGAATGGCGTGCCGTATCACAGACGGTTCTAAACTAGAACCGTCTGTAATATATCATAACACAGACGGTTCTATACCACAACCGTCTGTGATATATCATAACACAAACGGTTCTACACCATAACCGTCTGTAATATTACTGTATTACAGACGGTTATATTTAATAACCGTCTGCTTATTAATATTACAGACGGTTCTAGTTTAGAACCGTCTGTGATATTCAAACCCTATAAAACTTCTTCACTTGAAACGTTTTCTACCAGACTTCAAACGCACGCACACTTCAAACCCTGAGCCCCGCCGCCTCCCCGAGCGCGGCCGCCTCCCTGAGCCCCGCCGCAGCCTCCCCGAGGCCCGCCGCCGCCCCGAGGCCCGCCGCCCGAAAGCACGCTGATGGAGACCGCGCCTCCCCGAGCCCCGACGCCGCCTCCCCGAGGCCCGCCGCGGCTGCGCCTCCTCCTCCCCCGACGGCTGCGCCTCCTCCACCCCCGGCGACATCTCCTCCTCCCCCGGCGACGTCTGCTCCTCCCCCACAAGGTAAATGACTAATGTGACCCTCCGTGGCCATTTCGGGTGAAAATGTTGTGTTCTTTTATAAGATGTATGTACTGAATCCTTGGTAAAGAAATTTTTACCATCAAAAGTTGGGACTTCAAGCTGACCAAAAGACTGAGCAAAAAATACATGATTTGGTCTAAATTTGGATGTAGCAATTTTCAGCAGTGTTATTATATCATCCACGTCACAAATTTGTTGAGGCATTAGAATTCTATGATCGGCAGTCTATTCATGGGAGGTCCATACACATGCAACCGCTTTTCATACGCATTAGAAAAATACATGATCTGGACACGCACACTTCAGCGAATAAAAAGTTTTGTTTTGTTTAGATTTAAGTATTTAACTCGTGTGCATCGTTATAGACGGATGCCTGATTACTTGGTAAGTAGGGCTGTATATTCAGTTGGTTACTTGGTCAAAATTAACAGAGGAAGGTAGATGGTGATTACTTATCCATTTATTTGTTTTAAGATTTGCACAATTTATATTAAGAAAAAAAGTACAGAAGCACCATAGCTTAACTTTCAATTTACCCTTGACCACCATCAAATTAAGTGTGATTCTTAATAACAAATAGCAAGACTTCCTCTACACACACTAAAAAAAGAGTAAAATAGATCAATAATGTGTATTAAGTGGTTCATTTATTTTATTTTTCTTTTCATAGTTCCCTCTCTCTCTCTCTCTCTCTCCTTTGTTCTTTACATCGGGCCCATGGTCGTGGGCGTCGGGTGGCAACTTCGGCTGTGCTCCGGCGGTGACGGGTGGATGGAAACTGGCTGCGGGGATGAAGGGGACAACGGGGAACCCGAGGGCGGCAGTGGAGTAGCGGCAGCGATATTGTTGGATGTATTTGAATTTTGATTGGATATCGTCGGAATTTTGACCTGATCATGACACCAAAATGAGTTAAAGTAGCCTCTCTCTCTCTCTCTCTCTCTCTCTCTCTTTCTCTCTCTGCCATGTAATCATGACATGAGAATCTTAACATGCTGTTATAGAGTACCCTTAGTCATAAGAAACTGGATGTTTAGATGTAATAGGCTATGTAGAAACAAAAAGATTTAGATGAACGTAGGCTGCTACAACATATTTTGTCTTTTCTTTTCTTTTCTTTTCTTTTTCTTTCTGAAGAACAGTGGACATTTCTTCTTTTCATGTGATGAACACATCCAAACAGTTCCCATCGAAATAATGATAGAATAACATTATTTCAATATTTTCTATCCACCTTAGAAACAACTGAAGGATCTGATCAGCCGAGTCAAGTCAAACCAACTCGCGCTCCAAGAAAAGCAAACAAAAGGCCAACAGGCCGATATAGCATCACGGCGATCGATCCGAAAGATGGGTCCCCTACCGGATGTAAAAAGGTAGTGAATGCATTACGAACAATGTGCAGGATAGTTGTTCGCGAACGGGTTCCCATCACAATTGTATCCTGGAAGTCACTGACTGACGAGGGCCGCAACGACCTGCTTACAGAAATCCTTTCCTCCTTTGATATCCCAGAAGAACTCGAGGCCCCAGTGCGACGGTATGCACTGCTAGTGGCAGGAAAGGCGTGGAAGACCTTTAAGAGCACACATGTCAAGGAATACGTCAATAAGGACAGGACTCCCTACTCTAAGTACGGGTTCATTACTGAGGATTCATGGCGACGTTTTGTTCAGATGAAGACGACAGATCAGTTCGTGCTTGAAAGCGAAGCCCACAAGGCCCTGCAGGCAAGGAACACCCACCCCCACAGACTCGGCAACGCTGGCTACGCGGGGAAGAGGATGCAATGGGACAGGGAGGACGAGGGGGACTTCGCGCCATTTGAATCGATTGTTGACCAGCGCGCCAGAGACTGGCTAAGAGCGAGGTCATGTGCCACACCATCTGGCACCATATCCTTTACAAACCCTGCGGACGAGGAAGTCTGCCAACGTTTGGTAAGATATCGGACCATCATTTTGGTACGTATTTAGTTCCTAACTTCATAAGTGAAATAACTTGTTGGGATCTTGCAGGTAGAGTTGAGTGCACAATCTTCCGGTGGATCTTTTGTCCCAAATAGGGAGAGAGATGCACTCTCCACGGCATTGGGAAACAAGGAACACCCTGGTCGCACGCGAGGCAAAGGGGTTTTCGTTCCCTGGAAGACGGGCTTCGAAGACACCGACATGTACCGGAGTAAGAAGAGAGGTAGAGACGAGCGTGAGAAAAAGATCGTGAAGGATCTTGAGGACAGGCTAAGAGAAGAATTCAATTATAAGATAAGAAGCCTCGAGGAAAGGTTCAATGCTCAAAACACAAATCCTGTGGAAGGCCTAGGGTTCAGCCCCACTACACGTAAGAGCAAATTGCAAGGCGTCCGCCTGACCAGGAGTAAACACCGGCAGATTCACATGTCTGTGACATCAAGGTATACTAAGTATGATCCCTTGAATGCTCCATAGATATATCTTTTTGGCACATTAGCTAATTGGGTACCGTTGTGTAGGAACCCACGCGGTGCAATCTCCAGGTGAGAGTTGCCAATTGCTCCCTTCCTATACAGGCTGCTTGGGGCCTCGCGTATCCATCCATTGAAGGGGCGATGGTGCACGGTACCCTGCTAGCGCCGGGTTTCACGAAGGTCAATGTGGACGGTGTTCATGACATTTTCAAGATCGTCACGCTACAATTGCCTCCAAATGACGAGCTTCAGACACTGGGGGATGTCATCGGCACATTCATCCAGTGGCCCAAAGAAATGACATATCTCTAGACATCCATCCTCCACCGTAGTACCTCTACTTCCTCCGCCGAGAGTTGATCCAATTCCCCCAAATCGCTTATCGTGCCCTCCCCACCCAAAAACATTGTGACAAAGTGAGTTTGATATTGACTTTGACTATGATTGCTCTCTACTCCCTCGTCTCCCCAAGATTTCCGTTCCAACAAAGAAAGGGAAGGGCAAATCGAAAAAAGATAGCGAAGGCCTTGGAGTACTATCGATGGCCCCGCTGGCCCGGTATTCAAGCTAGGAGAGCCTTTATTAATGGAAGATCGCATGAAGACATTGACTTATCACTGCAAAGCCTGCATACATACTACATGAGACAAGCTAACAAGCCGGAGAACGAACGTACAACAAGTATCATGGTCCGCTACAAGCCTAAGCATCTGCTCAACGAGTCGGCGGGGCTACTTCGCGGTCGGCTTCAGGACTGTTCGATCTCTTCAACCTCGACGCCCTCGACGCCTCGCTCTTAAGATCTTGGACATTGTGAGTGTGTCTTCCTCGTAATACGGATAAATGTCATATATATATATATATATATATTTGAAGTGACCCCTTTGCCTAACTTTTGTATATATAGGTTCATGATACGCTGGCGAGAACGAACAATACATCGGTGGGTTTCCTCGACCCACTCTTAGTCTCGCAGCCAACAATGAACCAAGATGCAAAAGCAAGAGAGGAATACGTGCGACATGCCTTGGATGCTCGTAAAGATAAAAGCTTCATACTTTTACCCTTTAACCCAGGTAAGTCTTTGCCGACTTGGTATACTCTCATTTGTAATGTGCACACAATACTTTGGTGCTAATTGACCATGGCAACATACCTATGCAGGTTTCACTGGTTCTAATTGTAATTCATCCGCCAAGAATCGGGTTATTTACGTTGATTCCTCACATACCGGCAACCACGACTTGAACCCTATCGCACGGTTAATCACCAGGTAACCACGTTGTTTAAGGAGCTTGTTGCTCCTGGAATAGCTGAGGCTAACCTTTCGAAATCACATAGGACGGTCAAAGCTTTGCGAGATCCTTCTGTTCAAGGCGGGGATAAGGCGTTGCAGCACGATTTCAAGTTTTTGGTATCCTCTATACAGTATAATCCTATTTCAAACTCCGTAGCCATGATTCTTGAACTAAGCAATTCTATTTTTGCAGTGCCACCAACAAGGACAGGGCAATAACCGATGTGGATTTTACGTTTGCCATAACATGCATCTCCTCGTCAATGCAACACAAATGAGTAAGGATAAAACTTCATTGCAAGACAAGGATCTGGCGTCCATTCGAGGAAAACTTTGTTTTTTCCTAGTCACTGAAGTCATTAGTAAAAAAGGCGAGTTCTACGCAGGTGCCTAACTGCAAGAGTTAGGTTTATCTCTATATTGCCACTTGAACTGTCATTAGTCAAAGCAATTCTAATTTTCCAGTTTATTTGCTGAAATGGATGTACAGATAGTGCTTGTGATGATCTGTGATCGCTGAAATGGATGTAATGTCTCTGTCTCTGATGAACTGTGAAATGGATGTAATGATGCTTGTAATGTCTCTGTGATCGATGAAATGGATGTAATAATGCTTCTGTGCGATCTTCGATTGATGGGCATGAAGGAGTCAACATATCTCATATCAAGAGCCATCTTCGTGTAATACATAGGATTTTCCAAGTATACATATGCCATACTATATCTTACCACTAGTGCGGACATATATCTTGCCGTATATCTGTGCTTTCTTTTTCAGATACATATCCCTAATAGGTCACTAGTGTGCAACCTTCTTCTTTTTTCTAAAAAATGTTGAAGTCTATGCTTTTGTTCTAGTGCCTAATCCCTGCTCTTGCACGATCAAATACAGGCTGAAATAGAGAAGGTTAAGAAAAGAAGAGAGGAAAGAGCAATTGAAAAAGCACACCATGAGGAGGAAATGGTATGTATATATCCCTGGTTATCATAAATCATATATTAGTTTCAAGTAATATTGCTTGTGGAACTAAAGGTCTAATTTATTCTAATTGTGGTTATTTTCAATGTGTGGATACTATTTCATCCAACAATAACTTGTATATAGTAATGTGGCTGGAAGTGCATCATTTGATAACTTTATTTAACGCTTTTAGTAAAGGAAATCCTCAATCTTTGCACACATGAGACATTGCTGTCTCTGTACAAGGTGCCGACCTTTACTTCAGTTGATGATTTCCTTCAGAAAGTTGCCACACTCCGGGGGAAATTGAAAAAGGGTGGTATAGTGGATGTTGAAGTCTTTGCAAGAATTGTGCTTCATGACTGGAATGAGGGTAGGATATACTCTCTCCCATATCAACTTTGTTGATTCTTTATTTTTTTCGAGTCACCTGATCGTCCTGTTGTTTTAGGTAAAATACCCTATTATACACTGCCACCTAAAAGGGATCTTTGTGGAGGACGCAGACGCCATAATTATTTCGAAGCCGGGAAAGAATTTAATATTGATGAAATTTACACACCGAGTCTTCATTTGCTGAAATGGATGTAATGATAGTGCTATAATCAGCTTGGAACAATTGCTAAATGAATCCCAAATCTGTGATCGCTGAAATAATGCTTGTCTAATAACTGCAATGTAGCTTCTGTGTTATGTCTGCTTTGTAGGGCATGGCTAGCATTTCCGAGGCTAGCCAATAAACGTAAAAGGTGTATGTATGAAAACCATATCACGATGGTTCACAACTAAGCACCGTCAGTGATATAAATATCACAGCACGGTTCATACATGTGGACCTTCTGTGATAGTTTGTATAACACAGACGGTTCATACACTAAACCGACTGTGATATACACTAACACAGACGGTTGGTATAAGGAACCGTTAGTGATAGGATTTATATCACAGACGGTTCATATTACAAACCGTCAGTAGATTTAATATAGCAGCGACGGTTCTAAATAAGAACCGCTCAGAAATTATTATCAGCAGGCGTTAATAAAACCGTCTATGAAGTAGTTCTATTATCACTGACCCATTGTTAGAGACGGTTCACAAAGCCGTCTCTGATGATATTTGTGAACCGTCTCTAATGGGCTTTTCTGTAGTAGTGTATGGGCTCTAGGCCTGACGGAGATGGGTTTGGTCAAACTCCGTAGGACATACGTGAGGAGCGCATTTGATAGGGAGACCACCCGAAAGAAGCTTGTAATCGAGGCCGTACATGCCAGAATTGTCTAAGGTTTGATTGACTATTTGTGGGAGCTGTGCAAGATTGCGGGAAGCACAATGTGGGGGGAATACACTATTACAAAATTGCAAATAGGAGACGCCCTATTAGTGGCGGTTTGTTTGGAACCGCCACTAATAGGAGTATCAGTGGCGGTTCTTGAGTGCAAACCGGTGCCAGGATCATTAGTGACGGTTTTTGTTCCGGACCGCCACAGATAGTGGACTATCAGTGGCGGTTTGTGGTTATAACCGCCACAAATACTGCGACAACTATCAGTGGCGGTTTTAACCCTAAACCGCCACTGATAGTCCACTATGTGGGGCGGTCCGCAACAAAAACCGCCACTGATAGGTAGGTATTATCAGTGGCAGTTGGAGGACAAAACCGTCACTGATAATTAGCTTATTTGTGGCGGTTCTAAACAAAAACCGCTACAAATACAGTTATCTGTGGCGGTTTTTGTTTAGAACCGCCACAAATAAAACCCCCTATATATACTAGTCGCTACAGCACTCTACAGGAGCTCATGGTCATCTTCCTCCCCGAGAAGAAAAGCAAAATTTCATATCTGAGATTTTGTTTGCAAAGAAACTTGAGTTTTTACTTCGTAGGGTTGTTCCAAGGTGAGTAATTTGTTCTCCTCTCTTCATTTGTGGTGATGTAGTTGCAATTTAATGGCTAGATCTAGTTTATTTAAGATTTTCCTTTCTTCAATGGCAAAGCTTAGATTCAATTTTTTTTATTTACCTAGCATTTTTTAGATTAATTTATATCTAGAAGATGAATTTATTACCTTGCTCCATTAGATTATGTGTTGTCTACCTTTTTTAGATGACAAAATATGGCAAGCATATATTAAATTTATTTAATTAAGATTGTTGGATATTAATACACATTAAATTTAATGTATATGGTATATAGGTGATCATGAAGTTGCCTTGCATTTTGAGATGATGAATTATGTACCTCTTTGAGAGGATAAATTTAATTTTGGCTATGCATAGTACTTAAGATTTATTTCTAATTACCATTAATTTTCTTACCGTTAGTGAGATGATGAATTTACTGCCTTGCTCTATTAGATTAAGTTGTCTACCTTTTTTGGATGATAAATTATGATTGAGCATATAATAAATTTATTTAATTAAGGTTATTGGATAGTAACAAATAATGGATTAATGATTTATGTAATTAAGATTATTGCATATTATTAATTGTTACATTAATTAATTGTAGATGGACCTAGATGGATGTACAATGCGAACCGCTGCGGTAGAGAATACATCGACGGCGTATTCGCTTTCTCTGACGAGTAGGAGAACATATTGCAAAAGAAGACGAGTACATACATTGTCCATGCATTGATTGCAAGAATGAGAAGATGTTTTCGGACAAAGACCAAATCCACTTGCACCTGATTCGGAGGGGCTTTGTACCTAGCTATACCGTTGGACAAGGCACGGTGAAGAGGAGATCATACTTCAATGTGATAATGTCGACGACGCAATTAAGCCGCCAATATGGCGGTGACATCGGGTATGGAACCGATGAGGATAGGTTGGTCGTTGACGATGACAATAATCTGCTCAAATGTTGCGCGATGCGTATGAAACTACAGAGTGAGAGAGAGTTTAATCAGTTCAAGGGTTTGATAGAGGACTCGGAGAAACCTTTGTTCCCGGGTTGCAAGGAGGAATACACAAAGTTGCACACTGTGCTTTCACTACTGAAATTGAAGGCAAGCAATGGTTGGTCCGACAAGAGTTTCACGGAGTTTCTACGTCTCTTAGCGGACATGCTTCCAGAGGGCAACCTGTTGCCTAAGACCACGTATTTTGCCAAGAAGGTTGTATGTCCCTTGGGATTGGAGGTAGAAAGAATACACGCGTGTCCAAAGCATTTGTATACTCTATCGCAAAGACTATGCAGACACGCATGTATGTCCGGTGTGCAAAGCATCGCGATACAAGCGTAAGGGCAAGGAAAACGAAGGCATAGAAGTGAAGAATGGAGCTCCCGCTAAAGTGGTGTGGCATTTGCCAGTAATACCTCGTCTAAAGCGTTTATTTGCAAATAAAAAGCATGCCAAGCTGATGCGATGGCACTCTAAGAGCGAAAGAGGGATGGAAAGTCGAGGCACCCTGCTGATTCTCGCCCAAAGGAGAACCATCGATAGGCTCTTTAGGGAGAACTTCGAAATGAGCCAAGGAATATAAGGTTTGGGTTGAGTACGGATAGAATGAATCCTTTCGGTAACATGAGCAGATTCATAGCACTTGGCCCGTGACTCTCTGTATCTACAACCTTCCTCCTTGGTCGTGTATGAAGCGAAAATACATTATGATGTCGCTTATCCAAGGACCGAGACAACCTGGAAACGATATTGATGTATACCTACAACCATTGGTGGAAGATCTTGTGCTACTGTGGAATGAAGGTGTACAGGTATGGGATGAGTACAAGCGGGAGTACTTCACTCTACGCGCAATGTTGTTCTGCACCATCAATGATTTACCAGCCCTAGGTAACCTGTCTGGCCGTACTATAAAAGGAGCTAAAGCTTGCCCCCAATGCCTGGATGAAACTAGTAGCGTGTGGCTTAACAACTCGAGGAAAACAGTCTACATGCGTCACCGTCGGTTCCTTCGAAAGAATCATCCGTACCGTAATATGAAAAAACAATTTGACGGTACAAAGGAGGATGGTTTAGCTCCAAGGCCTCTTACTGGGGAAGAGGTATATGATATGGTTAAGGATATTAATGTTGTACTTGGAAAGGGGGATACATCGAGGTCCCGTACTGAGAAAACCACGTGGAAGAAGAGATCCTTATTTTGGGATTTGCCCTATTGGAAGGACTTAGAAGTTCAACATTGCATCGACGTCATGCATGTAGAAAAGAATGTATGTGACAGCGTGCTTGGTCTTTTACTGAATATTCCTAGCAAAACAAAGGATGGACTGAAGGCACGAAGGGACCTGCAAGATATGAAGATCAGAGCCGAGCTACATCCTCAAGACACCGGGAAAGGCCGACTTTACCTTCCCCCAGCTTGCTATACTCTATCCAAGAAAGAGAAAACAGACCTCTGCAAGTGCTTGCGTAGTGTGAAAGTTCCGTCCGGTTACTCTGCAAACATCAAGAAACTGGTATCGATGAAAGATTTGAAGTTAACTGGTATGAAGTCTCATGATTGTCATGTGATGATGACACAAATGCTCCCTATTGCAATTAGAGGTATTTTTCCTGACAAGGTTCGAGAGGCAATCATGAGGTTGTGTTTCTTCTTTAACGCGATTTCACAGAAGGTCATCGATCCCGTTGGACTTTATGAACTGCAGGCTGATGTGGTCAACACTCTGTGTCAGCTAGAGATGTATTTTCCTCCATCATTTTTCGATATCATGGTTCATCTCATTGTTCACCTTGTGAATGAGATAAATATTTGTGGGCCAGTATTCCTGCATCAGATGTACCCGTTCGAAAGGTACATGGGTGTTCTGAAGAAATATGTTGTAGGACCGAATATAGCAATCAGAGGGGGGGTGAATGATTGTGCGGAAGTGTAGGATCGAAGTATACGAATATAGCAATCAGAGGGGGGGTGAATGATTGTGCGGAAGCTAAAACCAAATTCTTGATCTATTAAAAGTTCACCCCAAAACAAAACCAAATAATTGCCTCGTTTTCGACAAAAACAGAATGACAGAGGTTTGGTAAAACGAGAATTCCCGGAGATCCAACCGTCGAAACGATCTGAAATTTGGACACAAGAAACTAGATTCCAAAACGAATTGAACCCAAAAAGAATCAGCTCGATCGGACTTACGGATCAAAAGTTATGAGCTTCGCAAGCTTGCTGATCCAGAACTTGACGAGAATCAATCTAATCAAAACTTCAAGATTAAACAAGAACGACAAAAGATTGATCAACTAGACTTTGAGAAACACTAGATCAATACCCTAGAGAGGTTTTTGATGGATCAAATCAAGATAAAACTCAACGATCAAAAACCAATCTAGAATTAGAACAAGCATGCAAACAAGAACCAAAACAGAAAATACTGTAGCGACGTGGTTACTGTAGCACGCAAAAGTCTTGGAAGAATTGATCTTTATTTCTTGTCTAAAATACTCTCATCAAAAGAGTACAAACCCTAAAACCAAGCTTAAAGCTTGATGCGCTCAGCTCTCCTTGGTGCCTTTCAACAGGAGACCCCCACCTATTTAAAGCACCAACCCACAAAGAGTTACGAATACGATTCCTATTCCCTAGAAGGAATCAGATCCAACTCAACTCTACTTGGCCCAACCAGGCCGAGTACAACTCTTGCACGCCGTATGGCAACCCTACCATACTCACGTGACTAACACTTTGCACGCCAGATGGCCACCTGCCATACTCACGTGACTAACACTTTGCACGCGAATGACCTCCTGCCATTCTCACGTGACTAACCATTCTTCATGTGCACCATTCCCTTAGCCCGAACGTCCCGCATGACATCCTTGACTACCAAGACCTCAGTTCCTCCTGAACCTAGTCCCGAACCTCAGTTCCTCCATGAACCTAGTTCCGGTCCCGTCATCGACCACATTCGTCTTCGAGCAATACCGCACATGAACAAACCACAAACAAATCCGAGCACAAGTCCACGACTTGACTCAATGTCAATCCATGCAACTACTCACATGAGTATTGCATAAAGTCCACTTCAAAAGAAGCATCATGAAATCATTACAAATTTCAAATTCACATTCAAAATTCAAATCCAAATCGCTCAAAACCCTAATTGAGCGAAACGCATTCACGACGGACAAACAAAGTTGGTCCGTTGTATAAGGAAAAGTTTCTGTTCCAAGAAGCCAACCAAACGCGGAAAAACACGTTCACAACGGACAAACAAAGTTGGTCCGTTGTACATGCAAAAATGGCTTCGGCCAAGAGCTCAAAACAAGTTCACAATGGACCACGAAGCTTGTCCGCAAGCGCGCACGCTCGGTTTCACAAAAGTAAAACCCTAGAAAAAGTCCATTCACGACGGACAAAAGAATTAGTCCGTTGTACATGTGAAAATCTTGGTTCCAAGAAATTATCCAAACCGAAAAAGCTTGTTCACAACGGACCAAGAAAAATCCGTTGTACATGTGAAATGACTTGGTCATGGGCTCAAAAACATGTTCACAATGAGACCCAAAAACACTGTCCCACGGATGGGAAACTTAATGCTTCTTGAGAGCTAGGTCCGCGCTAATGCGTAACTCTTATTTCTTGTCAAATTGTCAAAACACATGAACAAACACAATTTGCAAATACAAATCTAAGTTAATTTTTCAGTTCAAAGCCAATTTTTCAGCACATGATTTCACAATCTCCCCCTTGATGAAAACATTGGCAACACCACTTAGAATTGAATCATTTGGCATTCACTTTACAAAAGATTTTGAAATCCAAAGGATCAAGGACCAAAGTAAGAAAACACAGAAATCCCTCTTTGACCAAAATGCAAAAAACAAAATCTCCCCCTGAGAATGAAAATGTGTGTGAATGTGCAATGCAAATACAACTCTCCCTTTTTCTTTAAACTTTTCAAAGAAAGATTTCCAAATTTCTCCCCCTTTGACAATGGTTTCATCAAGAGTAAAAGAGAGAACAGGTTCAAAATTTTTCCTGAAACAATGATTTCAAAGAGAAACAAGGGAGTGCCAAGATAGGAAAAGATGAGCTCATTCGATCATATAACCTTATATATCACATAATATGCAAAATACATGATCTTGATGTGATTTTAGCAGGTTAGGGAATGACATGCATCTCAACCTCAATTCAGTCAACTATAGCCAAGTACTAAGCAAAACCTTTAGTAGAAAAACAAAGGCTCAAAGTTGAAGCAAATAACCAATCAGGGCGAGCAAGTAGTTTCAACTCCAATCTAGTGGACCAATTTAATCTTTAAACAAGAAGCGCATGTGGCATGCTTGAAGCATACTTCTTTTATTTCCTTGGAGTGGCATGCTTGAAGCATACATCTTGTCTTTTGAGGGAATGGCATGCTTGAAGCATACATCTTATCTTTTAGGGAAAGCATCCTGAAGCTCATAACTTGAGGCTTTTACTTTTAACAACCCTTTTTTATTGATTCCCTTTTCTTTTCATTTTTCTTTGATTATAAAACATGCAAAAGTGATTAAAAGGTCTTATGAAAGAGTAAAGTTGAAACCACACTTGCTTCATAGCCCAAATTTGTCAAGAGAATTCAATATCAAGCCTAGAAGAGTGATATATCACAGAGTATTTAGCTATAGGCAATCAGTCCAGGGAATTTCGCAATGTCATTTTTAGTTCAAGTGAGACAATTATATATTAGCTCAATTACATAACATATAAAGAAATATGATAAAGTGAGCTCATTAAGTGAAAGAACTTGGCAAAGAAACTCCCCCTCAAAACAATCCCATTGGATGAACAATTCCAAGTTCTCCCCGAATAAAAGCAAAACGAGAAGAAGACAAAGGTTTTGTGAAAATGTCTGCCAATTGATGTTCAAGATCCACATGATGAAGCACAATGTTGCCTTTTCAACATGATCTCTAAGAAAGTGAAATCCAATATCAATATGCTCAAGAAAAGGGATTACTCAAGAGGTGGCACGAACCAAATCAAATCAACATCCTCGAAAGTCAACATCAGAATAGCTCTTAAACTAATCCATGAGGAAGCAGAAAGCCTAATGCCAAAATCTTGAGTTCCATGAAGATACCTGAAAATCCTTTTGATAGCTTGTCGATGTGAAGCACGTGGGAAGAGTATCTCATGTAAACCTCTAATTATCTCGTCCTCAACAGCATTATCATCATCTTTATGAACAAAGACACTCTCCCCCTGAACATATGCACGTGTACCTGCATCATTTGAACTAGTGCCTTTTGCGAAAACAGAAGTGGAAGAAGCATCTCCAAAGATAACACTTTTAGCACGAGATGCATGAGTAAAGGAGAACCAAATCTTATCACTAAACATATGAAGTGAGCATCCGAAATTCACTAGCCACATGTTCTCCCTCCTCGCGTGAGAAGCCTACATAGAAGCAGAAAGTGTCGAGGTCTCGGTACTGGGGTTAGAAATAAGATGTTTAGGAATCCAGTACTGAGACACCCGACGCACAACAGTAGGCACAACACGAGTATTCTTATGCATAAAATCAGATTTGCCTTTTCCCGTGTTTTTAGCAACAAAAGGTGCTTGCATCACCCTAGGCACGTAGTGAGAAGCAAAGCGTGCCTTTCTGAAATTAGACCTAGCCTTAGCTCTTTCTTTCTTTTGTTGTTTGGCTAGTCTAAAGCAAAAATTTACTAAATGCCCATCTCTACCACAATGAGTGCAAGTGTACTTAACATGATGTTTTGCTTTAACAGTAGAAGCACATTTTGCATTCATCATAGTAGAAGTTAAAAGACCAAGTGATTTAAAGGCAGTTTTCTTAGGCTCATTGACAATTTCAAATTTTCCACTTTCAAGTGTTTTGACAACAGTGGGAGTATGTGATTTATGATGAGCATAAGAATCAAAACCTAAACCTTTGTTTTGAGTGCTGACTTTTGATTGATCCAAAATCATGTTTAGGTTTTTCTTGCCATCAGTGAAACGTTCCAAAGAATTTTGCAAGTAATCAACTTTCTTAGCAAGAGTTAAACAATTATCACAAGGAGTGTCAATTTTAGCTTACATTCTCGGCAATTTGAACACGAGTTAATTTCATGAGTGAACATGTCATTTGTTAATTGGGTAACTCTACAATTTGCATCTTTTAATTTCAACTCAAGAATAGAACATTTAGAGCAAGCAATTTGATCATGTAAACTATCATAGAGCAACCAATATTTTTCACAAGTTTTTCATTTTTCAATTGTTCGGCATAAACTTGTTCTAGTTTAATCACATGTTCCTCTTTTAGTGACTTAATTTCAAATTTGAGATCTAAGCAAGTATCGCAAATATTTTCAGAATTTGAATTTCTAAGATCAAAGTTTTCAGATTTTAGCATGGATAGATCTTTTTCTAAGCTTTTATTTTTGAGTGAAGATTTTCTTAAAGATTTCCTCAATATGACTAAAACTTCACAAAGCTCATCATCTGAAGGCATTACCTCATCACGTCATTTGGAGGTCTTTGTCGTTGTTACTAGAATCACTAGTGTTCCTTTGCCATGAAGCATAGTCCGTGAGATCCTTCTCATTCAGCCGTTTGCTTCGCTTCCTTCTCATCTTCATTGAGTCATCAATGTCGCTTAAGTCTAAGCGACCAATTGCCTCGAAGACTTTGTTGAGCATCTTCTTTGTTCGTTGTTTATTTTTATCCTTGTTCTCTCTTGGCCGGAAGGACTTGGAGGAGTTGCTTTGCTCCTTCTCCTCTCTATCTTTGTTCTTGAAGCTTGATTAGCACGGATGTGCCTGCCTTGCCGCTTGATTGTAGCGGTGGATGGAGGCTCCTCTTCTCTCCCTTGATCTCATGTACTGCATTGACACGCTTGGAAAGAAGAGCAAGTGTATCTTCAGGTATTTGATCTAGCTGTTCATCACTAAGAGCACTCAAAGCAGTAATGGAATATGATGATGAAGAACTAGTAGCATTATCATATGAAGAATTAGCATTAAGAGCCATAGAGTTATCATTGGAAGTTCTTGAAACAATGTCTATCTCAAAAGTCTTGAGACTAGAATATAGTTTATCCAAAGTCATTTCACTCATCTTATGAGCTTCCCTAAAAGCAGTCACTTTCATTTGCCAGATTTTAAGATCAAGAGATGATAGGAAATGTCTAGCATTTTCAGAGTCAGTGTACTTTACATCTACAGCTCTAAGATTGTTTAAGATTCTGTTAAAGCGAGCAAAACAATCATCTAATGATTCTCCAGAGTTCATTTCAAATCTAGTGTATTCTTTTTTAAATTGATCTTGCCTAGCCTCTTTGACAGAGTCAGTGCCTTCATGATAATCTTGAAGAGATTTCCAAATTTCATGAGCAGTGAGTAAATGACAGACTCTATCGAATTCTTTTCTAGCAAGTCCTTGAAGCAATATGTTTCTAGCTCTATTATTACTTTCAACATCCTTTTCAAACTCGATTTTATCAATATCATCATTAGAAGGAAGCTTGTATGAAATCTTTACCTTGCGCCAAATCGCGTTACCTTGAGCTTGAAGATATGCAGTCATTCGGATCCGCCAGTGGGGGAAGTCTGTGCCATCGAAGATTGGCGGCTTGTTCGAGTATTTCTCTGTTGCCATAACTTATCGTTTACTAATCACCTGTTAAGATGGATTAGTAGAGCCTTGCTCTGATACCACTTGTAGGATCGAAGTATACGAATATAGCAATCAGAGGGGGGGTGAATGATTGTGCGGAAGCTAAAACCAAATTCTTGATCTATTAAAAGTTCACCCCAAAACAAAACCAAATAATTGCCTCGTTTTCGACAAAAACAGAATGACAGAGGTTTGGTAAAACGAGAATTCCCGGAGATCCAACCGTCGAAACGATCTGAAATTTGGACACAAGAAACTAGATTCCAAAACGAATTGAACCCAAAAAGAATCAGCTCGATCGGACTTACGGATCAAAAGTTATGAGCTTCGCAAGCTTGCTGATCCAGAACTTGACGAGAATCAATCTAATCAAAACTTCAAGATTAAACAAGAACGACAAAAGATTGATCAACTAGACTTTGAGAAACACTAGATCAATACCCTAGAGAGGTTTTTGATGGATCAAATCAAGATAAAACTCAACGATCAAAAACCAATCTAGAATTAGAACAAGCATGCAAACAAGAACCAAAACAGAAAATACTGTAGCGACGTGGTTACTGTAGCACGCAAAAATCTTGGAAGAATTGATCTTTATTTCTTGTCTAAAATACTCTCATCAAAAGAGTACAAACCCTAAAACCAAGCTCAAAGCTTGATGCGCTCAGCTCTACTTGATGCCTTTCAACAGGAGACCCCCACCTATTTAAAGCACCAACCCACAAAGAGTTCTGAATACGATTCCTATTCCCTAGAAGGAATCCGTATCCAACTCAACTCTACTTGGCCCAACCAGGCCGAGTACAACTCTTGCACGCGTATGGCAACCCTACCATACTCACGTGACTAACACTTTGCACGCGTATGGCCACCGGCCATACTCACGTGACTCACACTTTGCACGCGAATGACCTCCGCCATTCTCACGTGACTAACCATTCTTCATGTGCACCATTCTCTTAGCCCGAGCGTCCCGCATGACATCCTTGACCACCAAGACCTCGGTTCCTCCTGAACCTAGTCCCGAACCTCGGTTCCTCCATGAACCTAGTTCCGGTCCGTCATCGACCACATTCGTCTTCGAGCAATACCTGCACATAAACAAACCACAAAACAAATCCGAGCACAAGTCCACGACTTGACTCAATGTCAATCCATGCAACTACTCACATGAGTATTGCATAAAGTCCACTTCAAAAGAAGCATCATGAAATCATTACAAATTTCAAATTCACATTCAAAATTCAAATCCAAATCGCTCAAAAATCCTAATTGAGCGAAAACGCATTCACGACGGACAAACAAAGTTGGTCCGTTGTATAAGGAAAAGTTTCTGTTCCAAGAAGCCAACCAAACGCGGAAAAACACGTTCACAACGGACAAACAAAGTTGGTCCGTTGTACATGCACAAATGGCTTGGCCAAGAGCTCAAAACAAGTTCACAACGGACCACGAAGCTTGTCCGCGAACGCATGCCACGCTTCGGTTTCACAAAAGTAAAACCCTAGAAAAAGTCCATTCACGACGGACAAAAAGAATTAGTCCGTTGTACATGTGAAAATCTTGGTTCCAAGAAATTATCCAAACCGAAAAGCTTGTTCACAACGGACCAAGAAAAACTGTCCGTTGTACATGTGAAAATGACTTGGTCATGGGCTCAAAAACATGTTCACAACAGACCCAAAAACACTGTCCACGGATGGGAAACTTCTTTGTTTCTTGAGAGCTAGGTCCGGCGCTAATGCGTAACTTACTGTTTCTTGTCAAATTGTCAAAACACATGAACAAACACATTTTGCAAATTCAAATCTAAGTTAATTTTTCAGTTCAAAGCCAATTTTTCAGCACATGATTTCACAATCTCCCCCTTGATGAAAACATTGGCAACACCACTTAGAATTGAATCATTTGGCATTCACTTTACAAAAGATTTTGAAATCCAAAGGATCAAGGACCAAAGTAAGAAAACACAGAAATCCCTCTTTGACCAAAATGCAAAACAAAATCTCCCCCTGAGAATGAAAATGTGTGTGAATGTGCAATGCAAATACAACTCTCCCTTTTTCTTTAAACTTTTCAAAGAAAGATTTCCAAATTTCTCCCCCTTTGACAATGGTTTCATCAAGAGTAAAAGAGAGAACAGGTTCAAAATTTTTCCTGAAACAATGATTTCAAAGAGAAACAAGGGAGTGCCAAGATAGGAAAAGATGAGCTCATTCGATCATATAACCTTATATATCACATAATATGCAAAATACATGATCTTGATGTGATTTTAGCAGGTTAGGGAATGACATGCATCTCAACCTCAATTCAGTCAACTATAGCCAAGTACTAAGCAAAACCTTTAGTAGAAAAACAAAGGCTCAAAGTTGAAGCAAATAACCAATCAGGGCGAGCAAGTAGTTTCAACTCCAATCTAGTGGACCAATTTAATCTTTAAACAAGAATCGCATGTGGCATGCTTGAAGCATACTTCTTTTATTTCCTTGGAGTGGCATGCTTGAAGCATACATCTTGTCTTTTGAGGGAATGGCATGCTTGAAGCATACATCTTATCTTTTAGGGAAAGCATCCTGAAGCTCATAACTTGAGGCTTTTACTTTTAACAACCCTTTTTTATTGATTCCCTTTTCTTTTCATTTTTCTTTGATTATAAAACATGCAAAAGTGATTAAAAGGTCTTATGAAAGAGTAAAGTTGAAACCACACTTGCTTCATAGCCCAAATTTGTCAAGAGAATTCAATATCAAGCCTAGAAGAGTGATATATCACAGAGTATTTAGCTATAGGCAATCAGTCCAGGGAATTTCGCAATGTCATTTTTAGTTCAAGTGAGACAATTATATATTAGCTCAATTACATAACATATAAAGAAATATGATAAAGTGAGCTCATTAAGTGAAAGAACTTGGCAAAGAAACTCCCCCTCAAAACAATCCCATTGGATGAACAATTCCAAGTTCTCCCCGAATAAAAGCAAAACGAGAAGAAGACAAAGGTTTTGTGAAAATGTCTGCCAATTGATGTTCAGTATCCACATGATGAAGCACAATGTTGCCTTTTTCAACATGATCTCTAAGAAAGTGAAATCCAATATCAATATGCTCAAGAAAAGGGATTACTCAAGAGGTGGCACGAACCAAATCAAATCAACATCCTCGAAAGTCAACATCAGAATAGCTCTTAAACTAATCCATGAGGAAGCAGAAAGCCTAATGCCAAAATCTTGAGTTCCATGAAGATACCTGAAAATCCTTTTGATAGCTTGTCGATGTGAAGCACGTGGGAAGAGTATCTCATGTAAACCTCTAATTATCTCGTCCTCAACAGCATTATCATCATCTTTATGAACAAAGACACTCTCCCCCTGAACATATGCACGTGTACCTGCATCATTTGAACTAGTGCCTTTTAAAAAGAAGTGGAAGAAGCATCTCCAAAGATAACACTTTTAGCACGAGATGCATGAGTAAAGGAGAACCAAATCTTATCACTAAACATATGAAGTGAGCATCCGAAATTCACTAGCCACATGTTCTCCTCCTCGTGAGAAGCCTACATAGAAGCGAAAGTGTCGAGGTCTCAGATCAAGTTAGAAATAAGATGTTTAGGAATCGATCTTGAGACACCCGACGCTGTGATAGGCACAACACGAGTATTCTTATGCATAAAATCAGATTTGCCTTTTCCCGTGTTTTTAGCAACAAAAGGTGCTCGCATCACCCTAGGCACGTAGTGAGAAGCAAAGCGTGCCTTTCTGAAATTAGACCTAGCCTTAGCTCTTTCTTTCTTTTGTTGTTTGGCTAGTCTAAAGCAAAAATTTACTAAATGCCCATCTCTACCACAATGAGTGCAAGTGTACTTAACATGATGTTTTGCTTTAACAGTAGAAGCACATTTTGCATTCATCATAGTAGAAGTTAAAAGACCAGCAGATTTAAAGACAGTTTTCTTAGGCTCATTGACAATTTCAAATTTTCCACTTTCAAGTGTTTTGACAACAGTGGGAGTATGTGATTTATGATGAGCATAAGAATCAAAACCTAAACCTTTGTTTTGAGTGCTGACTTTTGATTGATCCAAAATCATGTTTAGGTTTTTCTTGCCATCAGTGAAACGTTCCAAAGAATTTTGCAAGTAATCAACTTTCTTAGCAAGAGTTAAACAATTATCACAAGGAGTGTCAATTTTAGCTTTACATTTCGGCAATTTGAACACGAGTTAATTTCATGAGTGAACATGTCATTTGTTAATTGGGTAACTCTACAATTTGCATCTTTTAATTTCAACTCAAGAATAGAACATTTAGAGCAAGCAATTTGATCATGTAAACTATCAGTAGAGCAACCAATATTTTTCACAAGTTTTTCATTTTTCAATTGTTCGGCATAAACTTGTTCTAGTTTAATCACATGTTCCTCTTTTAGTGACTTAATTTCAAATTTGAGATCTAAGCAAGTATCGCAAATATTTTCAGAATTTGAATTTCTAAGATCAAAGTTTTCAGATTTTAGCATGGATAGATCTTTTTCTAAGCTTTTATTTTTGAGTGAAGATTTTCTTAAAGATTTCCTCAATATGACTAAAACTTCACAAAGCTCATCATACGAAGGCATTACCTCATCACCGTCATTTGGAGGTCTTTATGCGTTGTTACTAGAATCACTAGTGTTCCCTTTTGCCATGAAGCATAGTCCGTGAGATCCTTCTCATTCAGCTTCGTTTGCTTCGCTTCCTTCTCATCTTGATTGAGTCATCAATGTCGCTTAAGTCTAAGCGACCAATTGCCTCGAAGACTTTGTTGAGCATCTTCTTTGTTCGTTGTTTATTTTTATCCTTGTTCTCTCTTGGCCTAAGGACTTGGAGGAGTTGCTTTGCTCCTTCTCCTCTCTATCTTTGTTCTTGAAACAGCTTAGCACGGATGTGCCTGCCTTGCCGCAGCTTGTAGCAAAGGATGGAGGCTCCTCTTCTCTCCCTTGATCTCATGTACGCTGCATTGACACGCTTGGAAAGAAGAGCAAGTGTATCTTACGGTATTTGATCTATTTGTTCATCACTAAGAGCACTCAAAGCGATAATGGAATATGATGATGAAGAACTAGTAGCATTATCATATGAAGAATTAGCATTAAGAGCCATAGAGTTATCATTGGAAGTTCTTGAAACAATGTCTATCTCAAAAGTCTTGAGACTAGAATATAGTTTATCCAAAGTCATTTCACTCATCTTATGAGCTTCCCTAAAAGCAGTCACTTTCATTTGCAGATTTTAAGATCAAGAGATGATAGGAAATGTCTAGCATTTTCAGAGTCGATTGTACTTTACATCTACAGCTCTAAGATTGTTTAAGATTACATTAGCGAGCAAAACAATCATCTAATGATTCTCCGAGTTCATTTCAAATCTAGTGTATTCTTTTAAATTGATCTTGCCTAGCCTCTTTGAGATCAGTGCCTTCATGATAATCTTGAAGAGATTTCCAAATTTCATGAGCAAGTGAGTAAATGACAGACTCTATCGAATTCTTTTCTAGCAAGTCCTTGAAGCAATATGTTTCTAGCTCTATTATTACTTTCAACATCCTTTTCAAACTCGATTTTATCAATATCATCATTAGAAGGAAGCTTGTATGAAATCTTTACCTTGCGCCAAATCGCGTTACCTTGAGCTTGAAGATATGCAGTCATTCGGATCCGCCATTGGGAAATGCAGTGCCATCGAAGATTGGCGGCTTGTTCGAGTATTTCTCTGTTGCCATAACTTATCGTTTACTAATCACCTGTTAAGATGGATTAGTAGAGCCTTGCTCGATACCACTTGTAGGATCAAGTATACGAATATAGCAATCAGAGGGGGTGAATGATTGTGCGGAAGCTAAAACCAAATTCTTGATCTATTAAAAGTTCACCCCAAAACAAAACCAAATAATTGCCTCGTTTTAGACAAAAACAGAATGACAGAGGTTTGGTAAAACGAGAATTCCCGGAGATCCAACCGTCGAAACGATCTGAAATTTGGACACAAGAAACTAGATTCCAAAACGAATTGAACCCAAAAGAATCAGCTCGATCGGACTTACGGATCAAAAGTTATGAGCTTCGCAAGCTTGCTGATCCAGAACTTGACGAGAATCAATCTAATCAAAACTTCAAGATTAAACAAGAACGACAAAAGATTGATCAACTAGACTTTGAGAAACACTAGATCAATACCTAGAGAGGTTTTGATGGATCAAATCAAGATAAAACTCAACGATCAAAAACCAATCTAGAATTAGAACAAGCATGCAAACAAGAACCAAAACAGAAAATCAGTAGCGACGTGGTTCTTGTAGCACGCAAAAATCTTGGAAGAATTGATCTTTATTTCTTGTCTAAAATACTCTCATCAAAAGAGTACAAACCCTAAAACCAAGCTCAAAGCTTGATGCGCTCAGCTCTACTTGATGCCTTTCAACAGAGACCCCACCTATTTAAAGCACCAACCCATTAAAGAGTTCTCAATACGATTCCTATTCCCTAGAAGGAATCATATTCAACTCAACTCTACTTGGCCCAACCAGGCCGAGTACAACTCTTGCACGCGTATGGCAACCCTACCATACTCACGTGACTAACACTTTGCACGCCGTATGGCCACCGCCATACTCACGTGACTAACACTTTGCACGCGAATGACCTCCACCGCCATTCTCACGTGACTAACCATTCTTCATGTGCACCATTCTCTTAGCCCGAACGTCCCCGCATGACATCCTTGACCACCAAGACCTCGGTTCCTCCTGAACCTAGTCCCGAACCTCGGTTCCTCCATGAACCTAGTTCCGGTCCCGTCATCGACCACATTCGCCTTCGAGCAATACCGCACATGAACAAACCACAAACAAATCCGAGCACAAGTCCACGACTTGACTCAATGTCAATCCATTCAACTACTCACATGAGTATTGCATAAAGTCCACTTCAAAAGAAGCATCATGAAATCATTACAAATTTCAAATTCACATTCAAAATTCAAATCCAAATCGCTCAAAACCCTAATTGGCGAAAACGCATTCACGACGGACAAACAAAGTTGGTCCGTTGTATAAGGAAAAGTTTCTGTTCCAAGAAGCCAACCAAACGCGGAAAAACACGTTCACAACGGACAAACAAAGTTGGTCCGCTGTACATGCAAAATGGCTTGGCCAAGAGCTCAAAACAAGTTCACAACGGACCACGAAGCTTGTCCGCACAAGCGTGCCACGCTCGGTTTCACAAAAGTAAAACCCTAGAAAAAGTCCATTCACGACGGACAAAAAGAATTAGTCCGTTGTACATGTGAAAATCTTGGTTCCAAGAAATTATCCAAACCGAAAAAGCTTGTTCACAACGGACCAAGAAAAACTGTCCGTTGTACATGTGAAAATGACTTCGGTCATGGGCTCAAAAACATGTTCACAACAGACCCAAAAACACTGTCCGTCACAGATGGGAAACTTACTGTTTCTTGAGAGCTAGGTCCGGCGCTAATGCGTAACTTACTGTTTCTTGTCAAATTGTCAAAACACATGAACAAACACATTTTGCAAATTCAAATCTAAGTTAATTTTTCAGTTCAAAGCCAATTTTTCAGCACATGATTTCACAGGAAGCTAAAACCAAATTCTTGATCTATTAAAAGTTTACCCCAAAATAGAACCAAATAATTGCCTCGTTTTCGAAAAAAACAGAATGATAGAGGTTTGGTAAAACGCGAATTCCTGGAGATCCAACCGTCCAATCGATCTGAAATTTGGACACAAGAAACTAGATTCCAATACGAATCAAACCCAAAAAGAATCAGCTCAATCGGACTTACGGATCAAAAGTTATGACCTTCGCAAGCTTACTGTTCCAAAAGATGGCGAGAATAAATCTAACTAGAATTGTAGCTCGCCGAAAGATTTGATGAACTTGATCTTTATTTCTCCTTTCTTTTGTCTAAAATACTCCAAACAAAAGAGTACAACCCTAAAGCTTGCTCAAAGCTTGATTGCCTTCAACAGGAGGCAACCCCTCTATTTAAAGAAGGCAAACACACCTAATCCTAGAAGGAGTCCTAATCCTAGAAGGATTCCTAATCCTAAAAGGATTCCCACTCCTAATCCTAGAAAGAGCATGTATTCAACACAACTCCACTTGGCCCAACCTGGCCGAGTACAACTCTTGCACGCGTATGGCAACCCTACCATACTCACGTGACTAACACTTTGCACGCGAATGACCTCATGCCATTCTCACGTGACTAACCATTCTTCATGTGCACCATTCTCTTAGCCCGAACGTCCCGCATGACATCCTTGACCACCAAGACCTCAGTTCCCCCTGAACCTAGTCCCGAACCTCAGTTCCTCCATGAACCTAGTTCCAGTCCCGTCATCGACCACATTCCCCCTCGAGCAATACCTGCACATGAATAAACCACAAAACGATTCCGAGCACAAGTCCGTGACTTGACTCACATTAAACCATGCAACCACTCACAGGAGTGCATTGCATTAAATATTCTAAGAACACGATTTCAAAACACGAACAAAAACCTTTGCAAAAATCAAAAAGCTTTTCAAATAATCAAACTGATTTAAGATCTTTTCAAATAAAGAAACCAAAAATAAATCTTGTCGAAATATCAAATCGGTTTCAAATCTTTTTCAAATACTCATCATCAAAATCAACTGGATCAAAAATAACGATCCTTCAATCTCCCCCTTGATGAGTAATTTGACAAAACACAATATAAGATTTGACAAGAGATTGAGCAAGAACCAAAAGACCAAATAATCCCAATTCAAAAACCTCCTTGACTTGTTCTCCCCCTTTTTGACAAAATAGTCATCAAGATCTCAAAACTCCCCTTAATGAATGCAAGATCTCAAGCTTTGAAGTATATTCAAGGTATATAATCAAAGTAAAGCATTTGAAGAGTTTTTAGGAGAACTTTCTCATTTTGTATCAAATTATCCAATGAGAAAGCAAATTGTGAGAATATGGAGGCTCTAACACATAGAATAGTTATTGCATAAGCAAATTAGAGCAAACAAGTAAAATGTCATAAACAGATTTTGCCAAAGCGAAAAAGAAATCTATCATGAGCATAGAGAGACTTTCAAATTCACTAATATTTGTCTCAAGCCTTTTCAACCATTTGAATTTCCTTTTTCTCTTTTAGCAAGTTTGACAATGGGATGACAAGTAATCGCACACGAGCCCATACTTGTGTATGAGTAGGTAGTTCTTTCTTGTATCTTTCTCAGTTTATATTGGCAAGGGGCTTCACATTGTTCTGAACTTTTGTTTAGACAAGTAGCCTTTTCTTGCATCTTGTGCATTTAAATTCCTGGCAAGGAAGCTGCACATTGTACTAAACTTGTGTTTAGCCAAGTAGCTTTTGCTTGCATCTTTTTCAACTTGCTTTTAACATTAAAACACTGATTTTGCTTGAGACTCATAATGATCATTTGAAGTCCAACAAAAAACTCACACATAGTTTCTAATCAGCTCTAGCCTTTCAACAGATGACAAGAAACTTTTAAGCCTATTTCACAAATGCAATACCACAATGAGCAAGAGCCAAAATATTCTCGAAAAGCATCTCAAATTGAATTATTTTAGCCTTTTAGTGATAAGTAAAGCATTGAGCATTAACTTGGCTATATACACAAGAATAATCACCAAAGCTTTGTACTACATGATGCAATGTAAACAGGGTTTTTACTTGAGGTGTAAAGTCAAAATACCACTTATAAAAATCACTTCTAGGAACCAAAGTCAAGTAACCCAAAAGAGATAAACTCAAGACTCCTCAAATAAACCCATGGGGATGAATGATCCCAAGTTCACCGCGTAAGAAAGCAAAAGCGAGAAAAATCAAGCGGTTTAGTGAAAATATCGACCAAGGTGAGCACCGAATCAACAAATTTCAGTTCAATAGCTCTTTTTCAACATGATCTCTAAGAAAATGAAATCTGATGTCAATGTGTCCAAGAAAGAGAATTACTCAAGAAGTGGCATGAACCGGATGTACTTTTTCTATCAATTCCACATCCTCCAAATTCAGCATCGAGAAAGGTCTTAAACTAATGCGTGAAGAAGCGTAAAGCCAAATGCCAAAATCTTGAGTACCACGGAGATACCTTAAAATCCTCTTGATAGCTTGTTGATGTGAAGCACGCGGGAAGCTTGAAAACGAGCACACAAGCACACAAAGAACTCCAATTATCTCATCCTCAACAAAGATCATCATCATCTTCATCAACAAAGATACTCTCCCTCTGAACATATGCACTGCACCTGCACTATTTGGACTAGTGCCTTTTTGCGAAAACAGAGGTGGAGGAAGCATCTTGAAAAATAACACTTTTAGCACGAGATGCACAAGTGAAGGAGGAGAACCAATTCTTATCATCGGACATGTGGCGTGAGCATCCTAATCCACTAGCCACATGTTCTCCTTCCTCGCGTGAGAAGCCTACATAGAAGCAGAAAGTGTCGATGTCTCGATGCTGGGGTTAGAAATAAGATGTTTAGGAATCGATCTTGAGACACACGACGCACAACAGTTGGCACAACACGAGCATTCTTATGCATAAAAGAAGATTTGTCTTTTCTCGTGTTCTTAGCAACAAGAGGTATTTGCATCACCCTAGGCACATAATGAGAAATGAAACGTGCATGTCTGAAATTAGACCTAACATTAAACCTTTCTCTCTTTTGTTGTTTAGCTAGTCTAAAGCAAAAGTCTACTAGATGTCCATCTCTACCACAATGAGTGCAAGTGTACTTAACATGATGTTTTGCTTTAACAGTAGAAGCACATTTTGCATTCATCATAGTAGAAGATAAAAGACCACCAGATTTAAAGACATTTTTCTTAGGCTCATTGACAATTTCAAATTTTCCACTTCCAAGTGTTTTGACAACAGTGGGAGCATGTGATTTATGATGAGCATAAGAATCAAAACCTAAACCTTTGTTCTGAGTGCTGACTTTTGATTGATCCAAAATCATGTTTAGGTTTTTCTTGCCATCAGTGAAACGTTCCAAAGAATTTTGCAAGTAATCAACTTTCTTAGCAAGAGTTAAACAATTATCACAAGGAGTGTCAATTTTAGCTTTCTGTTTCATGCAATTTGAACACGAGTTAATTTCATGAGTGAACATGTCATTTGTTAATTGTGTAACTCTACAATTTGCATCTTTTAATTTCAACTCAAGAATTGAACATTTAGAGCAAGCAATTTGATCATGTAAACTATCAGTAGAGCAACCAATATTTTTCACAAGTTTTTCATTTTTCAATTGTTCGGCATAAACTTGTTCTAGTTTAATGACATGTTCCTCTTTTAGAGACTTAATTTCAAATTTGAGATCTAAGCAAGTATCACAAATATTTTCAGAATTTGAATTTCTAAGATCAAAGTTTTCAGATTTTAGCACGGATAGATCTTTTTCTAAGCTTTTATTTTTGAGTGAAGATTTTCTTAAAGATTTTCTCAATATGACTAAAACTTCACAAAGCTCATCATACGAAGGCATTACCTCATCACCGTCATTTGGAGGTCTTTGTCGTTGTCACTAGAATCACTAGTGTTCCCTTTTGCCATGAAGCACAAATCCGGTGAAATCCTTCTCTTTCAACCGTTTGCTTCGCTTCCTTCTCATCTTCATTGAGTCATCAATGTCGCTTAAGTCTAAGCGACCAATTGCCTCGAAGACTTTGTTGAGCATCTTCTTCGTCCGTTGCTTATTTTTATCCTTGCTCTCTCTTGGCCGGAAGGACTTGGAGGAGTTGCTTTGCTCCTTCTCCTCTCTATCTTTGTTCTTGAAACATTTAGCACGGATGTGCCCTGCCTTTGCAGCTTGTAGCTGTGGATGGAGGCTCCTTTTCTTTCCCTTGATCTCATGTAAGCTGCATTGACACGCTTGGAAAGAAGAGCAAGTGTATCTTCCGGTATTTGATCTAGCTGTTCATCACTAAGAGCACTCAAAGCGATAATGGAATATGATGATGAAGAACTAGTAGCATTATCATATGAAGAGGAATTAGCATTAAGAGCCATAGAGTTATCATTGGATGTTCTTGAAACAATGTCTATCTCAAAAGTCTTGAGACTAGAATATAGTTTATCCAAAGTCATTTCACTCATCTTGTGAGCTTCCCTAAAAGCGATCACTTTCATTTGCCGATTTTAAGATCAAGAGATGATAGGAAATGTCTAGCATTTTCAGAGTCGATGTACTTTACATCTACAGCTCTAAGATTGTTTAAGATTACATTAAGCGAGCAAAACAATCATCTAGAGATTCTCCGAGTTCATTTCAAATCTAGTGTATTCCTTTTAAATTGATCTTGCCTAGCTTCTTTTACAGTCAGTACCCTCATGATAATCTTGAAGAGATTTCCAAATTTCATGAGCAAAGTGAGTAAATGACAGACTCTATCGAATTCTTTTCTAGCAAGTCCTTGAAGCAATATGTTTTTAGCTCTATTATTGTTTTCAACATCTTTTTCAAACTCGATTTTATCAATATCATCATTAGAAGGAAGCTCGTACGAAATTTTTACCTTGCGCCAAATCGCGTTACCTTGAGCTTGAAGATATGCAGTCATCCGGATCCGCCCGATGGGAAGTGCTGCCATCGAAGATTGGCGGCTTGTTTGAGTATTTCTCTGTTGCCATAACTTACCGTTTACTAATCACCTGTTAAGATGGATTAGTAGAGCCTTGCTCTGATACCACTTGTAGGACCGAATATAGCAATCAGAGGGGGGGTGAATGATTGTGCGGAAGCTAAAACCAAATTCTTGATCTATTAAAAGTTTACCCCAAAATAGAACCAAATAATTGCCTCGTTTTCGAAAAAAACAGAATGATAGAGGTTTGGTAAAACGCGAATTCCTGGAGATCCAACCGTCCAATCGATCTGAAATTTGGACACAAGAAACTAGATTCCAATACGAATCAAACCCAAAAAGAATCAGCTCAATCGGACTTACGGATCAAAAGTTATGACCTTCGCAAGCTTACTGTTCCAAAAGATGGCGAGAATAAATCTAACTAGAATTGTAGCTCAGAAAGATTTGATGAACTTGATCTTTATTTCTCCTTTCTTTTGTCTAAAATACTCCAAACAAAAGAGTACAACCCTAAAGCTTGCTCAAAGCTTGATTGCCTTCAACAGGAGGCAACCCCTCTATTTAAAGAAGGCAAACACACCTAATCCTAGAAGGAGTCCTAATCCTAGAAGGATTCCTAATCCTAAAAGGATTCCCACTCCTAATCCTAGAAAGAGCATGTATTCAACACAATTCCACTTGGCCCAACCTGGCCGAGTACAACTCTTGCACGCGTATGGCAACCCTACCATACTCACGTGACTAACACTTTGCACGCGAATGACCTCATGCCATTCTCACGTGACTAACCATTCTTCATGTGCACCATTCTCTTAGCCCGAACGTCCCGCATGACATCCTTGACCACCAAGACCTCAGTTCCCCCTGAACCTAGTCCCGAACCTCAGTTCCTCCATGAACCTAGTTCCAGTCCCGTCATCGACCACATTCCCCCTCGAGCAATACCTGCACATGAACAAACCACAAAACGATTCCGAGCACAAGTCCGTGACTTGACTCACATTAAACCATGCAACCACTCACAGGAGTGCATTGCATTAAATATTCTAAGAACACGATTTCAAAACACGAACAAAAACCTTTGCAAAAATCAAAAAGCTTTTCAAATAATCAAACTGATTTAAGATCTTTTCAAATAAAGAAACCAAAAAATAAATCTTGTCGAAATATCAAACTGGTTTCAAATCTTTTTCAAATACTCATCATCAAAATCAACTGGATCAAAAATAACGATCCTTCATATGTACGTAATCGATCGCGACCGGAAGGTTCCATTGTAGAAGGTTATGCAACTGAGGAGGTTATTGAGTTCTGCGTCGATTACATGGCCGAGGTTGAACCGGTAGGAGTGCCTGTATCACGCCATGAGGGGAGGCTAGCTGGCAAAGGAGTAATCGGAAAGAAATCCACAAATTCTTACGATCATTTTTTGTTCGAACAAGCTCACTTCACAGTCTTGCAACAATCGATGAGGTATCCCGTTTATGGACATGCACAAGGAAAAGCTACAGAGGGAAAATCGTGGACGATCGTGAGGTTTGGATAACAAAAGAGCACAATCATGTGTTCAATCATTGGTTCAAGGAGCACATGTCCGTGAAGAAATGAGTGTTACGTTGAGGTGGTTGGCAAAAGGGCCATCAGTACAATTGTGACATGGCAAGGATACGACATAAATGGATATACATTTTACACGAGAGCTCGGGATAGCAAAAGTACTTACCAAAACAGTGGTGTCAGTATAGATGCCTCACGACAATACAGCGATAAGAAGAGCGGCTTCTATGGGTTTATAGAGGAGATTTGGGAGCTCGACTCATCGCATTTTCAAGATCCTGGTGTTTCGGTGTCGTTGGGTCCGACTCCCAAAGGGTGTCAAGGTGGACAAATATGGCTTCACTACTGTGGACATCGAGCAAGTCGGATATAGAGACGAACCATTCGTACTTGCGAAGCAAGTTGCACAGGTCTTCTATGTAATCGACCCGACAGATAAGAAGCGTCATGTAGTTCTTCAAGGAAAACAAAGGATCGTCGGAGTTGAGAATGCCGTGGATGAGGAAGAGTACAACCAGTTTGATGAGTTGCCTCCTTTCGTAGATGGCGACATCGTGCTCGAGGAAGCAACCACTCGAGAAGCCACCTATCATCGTGATGATCATGAAGAAGGTCAACTTGTGAAAGAAAATAATTAGCTAGGAGTAATGGCAAAATGTGTGTATTTATGTGGGGTAATGGAAATGTAATGTCAGAAATATGCATTTATGTGGAGTAATGGCATTTTTGTTAAAAATATGCTTTATATTAATTCATGGCTTTATATTAATATATATGATAGATGCGTTAATATATAGTGTTATAAATGCATTTATGTGGAGTAATGGAAAATATGCTTTATATTAATTTATATTAATCGAGGATTCAAATTTATAAGAATATAAATTTATATATCATAGATAAATTAATTATGAATAATTAGTAGTTAATATATATGATAGGTTCACTAATACATTAATTCATATCTTTATAATAGAAGGAAATCAAAATATGCTTTATATTAATTTATATTAATCGAGGATTCAAATTTCATAAGAATATAAATTTATATATCATAGATAAATTAATTATGAATAATTAGTAGTTAATATATATGGTAGGTTCACTAATACATTAATTCATATCTTTATAATAGAAGGAAATCAAAAATATGCTTTATATTAATTTATATTAATCGTGATTCAAATTTATAAGAATATAAATTTATATATCATAGATAAATTAATTATGAATAATTAGTAGTTAATATATATGATAGGTTCACTAATACATTAATTCATATCTTTATAATAGAAGGAAATCAAAATATGCTTTATATTAATTTATATTAATCAGGGATTCAAATTTCATAAGAATATAAATTTATATATCATAGATAAATTAATTATGAATAATTAGTAGTTAATATATATGGTAGGTTCACTAATACATTAATTCATAGCTTTATAATAGAAGGAAATCTGAAAAATAGTATTAGTGGCGGTTGTTAATTAAAACCGCTACAGATAAGGTTTATCAGTGGCGGTTTTTTAATTACAACCGCCACTGATAAGGCTTATCTGTGGCGGTTTTTAATTACAACCGCCACCGATATGTCCCCAATATAAACCACGCCCACGGTGGTCGATCCTCACCACTAGCTTCTCTTGAACCCTAACCCGCCGCCTCCTCGTGCCTGGCGACCCCGCCTCCCTCCGCGCGCCGGCGACCTCGTCCGGCCCGTCCCGCTGGCGCCCCACCGGCACAAGGTCTCCTGGCACCTCGCCTCGGCGCCTCGTCTCGCCTGGCCCTCGCCTCTAAGACAAGGTCTCCCGGCCTCTGCCCCGTCCGCACAAGCTCTCCGGCATCGTCCCGCCCCGTCGGCCACCCCCGCCCTTCCCTGCTCCGACCCAAATGATTTGTTAGAGTTCATCCTGTAGCTCCTCGCACTATCCCGGGTAATCATTCTATAATTTGGTTGCCAGGCACTGCGCCCAAATGATTTGTTTTTGATATATTTTGGGGATTGTTTTAGGTAAATAAGGTCATTCTAGAGTGGGAGGAGGAGGGGCAAGGGTGCAAATTCGATCAGGTATTGCTACCAGTATCCAATGCTTTGGCCCTTTTTTTTGTTTGATCGTTAATTTGTCGTATTTTTAGTTGAAGTTACGCGAGCATCTAGTTTCATGTTGTGTTGGCTAGCTAGCTATAACCTTAGTTAAATTGATTATAGATTATTTCAGTTATTTCTCTAGGGACATTATTCAGTTAATGAGAAACCAATTATCTAGAAAAGGGTCACTTAAAACTGCAGTATTGCATCAGATACTATACATGTTAAACACAAAGTACTGAGACAGCTGGAGAATCATACAAGAATTCTGTGGAGAAAACTATTTCTTGTTGTATTACAATCAGAATATCGCTATCTGAATAACGGAGACCAATACCACGTCGTCCTTTATTTTAGCGGGTTGCATGTGTAATGCAACTTCTTTTCCAAAGAAGTAATCAAGTATGACTTATCAAGATAGTATACAGTTTTGCACATGCTTTATAAAAAAGGTTAGACATGTCATGTCAAAGCAACTTGGCCAAAACTGACAAAACATCCTTATTGCCGTGAATCTAAATCCAACAATTTTGCTTGATATGGGTTCAAATGGCATAAAGTACGAGACTTTCATGGTAGTTCTAATATTAGCAGATGTTGTTTATCTTATGTATAAAGCACCCTTCAGTTTTGCTGGCTTAATTTGAACAAATTGCTTGAAGGAAAATGCACCTCTCATTTTGAGATTTTTTGTGTGAGCTGGTATTTAAACTTTTTTCCTTAATATCATTTTTTTCACCTATTTAACATATCTGTAATGCTGTTACTGTATCTCGGTTGCTGAATACAACTCGTCATTCCAAAATTCTTGTACAGTATTGTTTGGCTGGACAAAAGGTATATTTCTCCATACAATCAATTTTGTCTCATTCTCATGTTTTGATTGTTTTTGTGATACTTTGAAACATAATAACGAAAGAAAATGCATTTCTGATTCTTTTTGAACCGTTTCTATGCACATCACCTGATTTCTGATAAGATTGTCATTAATCTAGGAACAATCAAAATAATTATGAGTACATATGTTAACAAAGTCATTGATCACACTAACTCATAAGCTCCAATATTGAGATTTAGTTGTAACAAATAGTGAAGTGCTTACGCCAGCAAGGAGCTTTTTTCCTTCAGGTGGCTATCAAGCTTTGCTTGAAACTTTTGTTGTTTTATGCTTTCAGCTTTGTTAATAGCGAGAAACTTTCTTCTCATTCTCTTGTTTGACTTGTAGCGAAGTATCGATAGCACCACATTATTACCAAAACAAAGAAATAGTAATAATGTAACGATCATCTAATCCTGTTGGGGAACATCATCTACCGGCAGATTCAAGAAGCTACAAAAAAACAGGAACACAGAAAAGGGCCAACTATTAGTCATACTTATACAAAGAGATATTGTTAGTTTGATATTTACTTATCGCACTGGTTAATAAATCTGCAAAAATTAAGCTTCTTTTTCGTGACCCTGCTTTCATCGTCTAAATTATATCCTTTGATGCCATTCTTAGACTCGCCACCAACAGCTTTGTGCTTGACCTTACTGGTTTCAAAGTAATCCAATAAAAGATCATCCAATCCGATAATCTTCTTGCTGCAAATAGGCCGGCATACCATCTCGTGAGGTTCTTATGGAGCTCGAGGCCCGGCTGGGTTGGAGGATGCTTCCAACCCGCCCCCGAACTCAAGCCCGAGCAGATACTGTTGGACCATCCAACCACCGAAGGTGCCGAGGCCTCCATCGCTGCCGGAGATGTCGATGCTCCCGTTGCAAGACATCGAGGCCGAGGAAAACTAAGAAGCCTCAAGGCCGCATACCATCTCGTAGGTCTCAGATGCTGGAGTCGGTTAAACCGGCAAAAACAAAGCAGAAAATATAGGTCAACATGCGGGTACATCGCAAGGGATAAAGTGCCAATCACCTATTTGGATTGGCACAAAGTGCCCGACGCCATCAAAATGGATATATGGATAGAGCTGAAAGAAACTTTCGAATTCCTGAAGGAGTCAAGAGCTCGTGCGTGCAATGCCTTGATGTCAATGGATGTCGATGGAGGAACTTCAAGTCCAAGCTGAATACGCAATATGTGATGAAAAATCGGTCGCCATCGAGATTATCCTAAAGTAGAGCCATATTGGGATGAATTTATTGCGATGAAGCAAGATGAAGCAGCAATAAAATCCAAAGTGAGGACCACCGCCGATCGCAAGGATGAACACTCACCCCCACGCACTAGGCACGAGTGGAGTACGCGGGTAAGATTCCTCCTTTGGGAGAGGCAAGAATTGGATGCAATCCGATCGATCGGCACAAGTCCCTTGGCGGACTACCGACCAAGTTAAGCATTATGTGCTAGCAAGAGCATCTGTCATGCCTAGTGGGGCTTATCATTCAAAAGCAACGATGATGAAGCAATCTCCCAACGAATTCAGAGCTGCACGCCGAGTCCACCCAAGGAAATTTTCACGCAGATAGGGAGAAGGACGAACTAACAGCAGCCTTGGGAAATAAAGAGCATCCTGGTCGGACACGAGGCGTAGGGGTCAAGGTTCCCTGGAAGATTGGTTTCCCAGAGCACGGAGACTCGTACAGGAGTCGCAAGAGAGCGAAAGAAGAGCGTGCGGAACGGGATATGGAGGAGATGAAGCAAAAGATGCTTCAAGAATTACAAAGCACCATAGAACAACAAGTTCAACAAAAAGTACAAGAAGCCATGAGCCAGTCGCAAGGACACTACACTGTTCTCGCCAAATTTCTACGAATCGCCGTAGCGATTGGCGTCCACACCATTGGTACAACCGGATAACACGCATTATCCTGTGGATGACATACAAGACCCCACACCCTACCAGCTCAATGTGCCTGTCATGAACATATTTTTACAGGCTGCTACAGGGATAGCTTATCCATACCAACAAGGGGATGTTTTGCACAACTCTCCGATAGCTCCAGGTTATGCAAAGGTCCAGGTGGACACGGTGCTTCCACAGTTTGCTGAGGTTGGACTGGAAATGCCTTGCAATGATGAGGTCACAACTCTAGGAAGTGATGTTCACACTTTCATCCAGTGGCGTAAGCGTGACATCGTCTTGGATCATGAACCGCCAGCCTCTCCTGCAGTACAACCGCCAGCCTCTCCTGCATTACAACTCGCCCATTCATCACCAACACCTGAGCGTCAAATGGCTACTGCGCCCACTATAAAGGAGCCTGCTCTAGGAGCCCATTCGTCACCAGCGCCTCAACATCAAAAGGTTAGTGTGACCACTTCAAAAGACGAATGTACAACACCTGATCCGAAGAAATGGCCCGTTAGACAAGCCATATCAGTTAGATCAGGCGAAGCCAGAACAGAGTATGATGTCATCAGAGGAAAAGGAAAGGGCAAAGCGAAATCTCAAGTACAAGATAATCACGAAAGGCTGAAATACAAGCTTGGAAAGCCATTAGTCACCGAATCGAAGTTGAAGAGCTAACACTCATGATGCAGCGATTACATGACTGGTACATGATGCGATCCAATCAACATATACTCCCGAAGGTGATCACTGCCATTTACGGAGAGGAACATTTTCACCATGAGGGGGCTGGCTACTTCATGATAGAATTCGATAACTTGCACAACTTGTTCTATCACGACGCCCTCGACGTGTCTTTTTTGCGATGCTGGACACTGTAAGTGTCTACTATATAAATCATGGTTTACATTCACGTAATACCGATAAATGTCTTGTCTAACTTTTTCCTTATCTAGATACGAGACTATTGAATTGAGAAGAACCAAGGGCCCAAAGTGGGATTCCTCGACCCGAGGCAGTGTGCCAGATCGAAATCTTAAGAGCACCAAATGAGGTTGAGGAATACATATACAGGGCGTTGCTAAAACTACAAGACAAGGAATTCATACTTGTTCCATACAATTTTAAGTAAGTTTCTCACTGGCTAGTTAAATCACTTGTTGAATTCGCTCATTTCTCTTATCCTAGGGCTAATGACTATAGCATCATACATGTATATGTAGGTTCCACTGGATTCTTGTAATCGACTCGAGAAAAGAGCAAGTTGTCGGGTCATGGATTCGATGGACAAAGATAAAAAAGACTACGAAGAGCTGCTAAGTGTAATGAATGCGCGTTCAAAAGATATTGTACAAAGAGCTTGAGATACCGCCCATTCCGTAAATCCCTTTCAGTCCGAACTAAATTTCCAGACGCATACGCAAGAAATATTCTTATATCGCATTTCATAGTAAATAACTCCTTCCATGACATTTTAGTTTATTCAATTTTTGTAGTGTCACAAGCAAATGCAAGGCACAAATTTATGTGGGTACTTAGGTGTGCCAATACATGAGCGAAATCTTATCTTCTACAATAATAGACAACGACGTAGAGGTTTGTCATGCTAACATTACACATTTATTCGCACCACTCAATTTCTATATATACTCTTAGATTTATTTTTCGTACTTGTAGCGCCTCAAATTGCCTACGACAGGACTACATCCTCTTGACATCCAAGCCATTCAGGGACAGCTCGCTTACTTCATCATGAAGGAAGTCATCAACAAAAAGGGCGAGTTTTATGATGAAGACAACAATGATCAATTGCTCCATGCTGTTGTTAAACGTCATTCGCCTCCAAAGAACCCTAAAGGCTCGTAGGCTTAAGATTGTGTGAGAAGATACTAGGTCTTGGATGTGGACTTGTAAATTGTAAACGAGAGCATGACAAACTTTAGAAACCAGAAGATACTCTACTGGTCAATATGACTAATCTTATTTATTATCGATCTATTACAATGTGTGTGATATAATAGTTTTACTTGTGATATAATTATCGATCTATTACACCGGAATGTTGTAATGCTGATTGGTTTTTGTGATATAATTATTCTCTCGTCTCATCGTGAACTCCTCCTTCACCTGCATCATCGCATCACGAACTCCTCGCATCAGCGCCATCGTGTGCCTCCCTCCCTCCACTACTAAGCGCTTCCTCCTCCCTCTCCGGCAGCGGCGCCTCACCGGTAAAGATTCCTCCTCCTCCCGCTGGTGATCTACATCTAACCCCCTTTTTCTCATACCTGTTTTGAGGAAGGAGATGAAGCAGTTGCTGCTTGTGTGAAGTCGCTGAGGTGCAAAGATTGGGAGAGGAGGGAGCCGCTGGCCATTGGAGTTGCCATTGGAGAGGATGCTGTGAAGGTGAGTCCCCTGCTCCTCTCACTCACCCTCTCTCTCTCTATATACTGAAACTGCATGTACAACATGTATGGTGTAGGAGCAGTAGGCTTCAAGGTAATTGTACTTGATTTCCAGAGGGACTTTGGGTTCTCGGTCGAGATGATTTCCATGGGATTTTGGATCTGGGGGTTCTTGATTTGCAAAGGGTGTTTGAGATGAGGATTGAAAAGGATGGAGAGAGAGAGAGAGAGAGCGAGTGAGAGGAAGGAAATGGCACAAAAACATAGAAAACATATTAATTACCTCTCCAACTCTTTGTATCTTAGCACAAAAACATAGCAAATAAAAATATCAACCATTCAAAATCTTCAAGCAAAAATCCCAATCCATCGTCCATTATTCCATTTTAGACAACCATCAAGAAATTAGAATATGACCTATGCTGCTGGCATACTCTTTTGGATGGTTAGAGTTCACATGCCATTTCCTTCCTGAGGACAGGAACTAGTTAACCGCTGATAGTTTTGTAGAGAATATGACCTATGGTGCAGTCAAGTATTTCAAATATCAAAAAATAATGCACTCCTATTTGTCTTAGAAAACATTAGGGCGCATTTTAGATTTCTAGCAACTGAAGTATGAAAATATACTGCTCTTTGCACGTCTGCACCCCCTCTTGCTTAGACAATGTGATAGCTTAGTTTTATTTTTAGAAATTGTTGTTTCTCTGTGCTTTAGCATTTGATCGGGATATTCATGTAGCCTTTATTTTGGAATAATTTGTATATGATCTACTCATGTGGTTTGTACTTTTCTCAACTCTTTTAGATTTTGGAAATGAACCATGAGGATGAATCAGAGGAGGATCGTGCCAACATTGATTTAGACTCGCAAAGGAAAGGTATGTGATTTTAAAACTGACTTTGCATCATCTCCTGAATGGTAGTGTGTTTGTGCTCATTCCTTTTATCCACAGTTTGTGTGCATGGAACCTACAGGAAAAATCCAATCTTGTCGGAAAAGAAATTTACTGTATTTGATCTCTGAATGGGCTATGTTATATGCATATTCATGTGATGAGTGGGAGATGTTATTCTGCTACTCTTTTGGTTGTACAGATTTATGTGTTGATGTTGATATGTGTAAATGCTTATATGAATCTGTTATATGCATTTATGCACATATACGTCTTGTTTTGTGTATGATATAAACTGTTATTTGTGTGCTGTTTCAGAGGGCATGGCTAGCATTTCCTGAGGCTAGCCACAAATGCTGGTTTTTTTTAATGCGGGGGGGGGGGGGGTTATCAGTGGTGGTTCCAATGAAAAACCGTCACTGATATTAGCATTATCAGTGGCGGTTTTTCATTGGAACCGCCACTGATATTAGCATTATCAGTGACGGTTTTTAGTTGAAACCGTCACTGATATTAGCATTATCAGTGATGGTTTTTAGTTGGAACCGTCACTAATGGTCATTATCAATGGCGCTTAATCAGTGGCGATTCAAAAACCGCCACTGATGTCTCTTAAGAACCGCCACTGATGTCTCTCTCCATAGTAGTGATACATACAAATTGTGATGAACCCTCAGATAAAGATACACCATCAACCGATGGTGTATGTGCGCTTCCTAGACAGAGGAAAAACCTCAAGTCCTTCTGGGGACGGTGGCGTCGCTGTCGAAGCATCCTCTCGAGGCATCCGTGAAGACACTGCTGCGGATGAATTTTAGATAAACAAAGATGTCTGGCAGTAGCGGTCCACTCACATTGACTACAATGAGCACTTGGAAGCCCTAGGGGACGAAGCAATATCCGAATATGATAAGGACGTCGACACCAATAGCAGCGGAGATGACGATGTAACTCCCGTTGGTGGCATTGTGTCCACTGATGTGGAGTACATGCCTTCGCGGCTCGATGATCTGGCGATGGCTTCGCTCATGTTTCCAAACGAATCCGACATTGATTGGGCCTTCGATCAGGACACTCTACTGGTAAGGCAATGTTTCCCTACAAAGAGTGTTGTCCAGCAATCAATTGCAAGATATATGGTAACATTAGCCGCACATACCGGGTGTACAAGTCTAACCAGGATACGTATATTGTGAAGTACATGGATCCTGAATGTCCCAGCAAGATCCGTGCCCATAAATTCAATGGCACGACCTCGAGCGTCAGGATAATTGTCCTGACAGATCACACATGTGTGCTTGCTGAGCCACTGTAAAAGCATAGAAATATCATGTCCTCATACATAACTAGCCTGATTTCTCACTTGGTCACGGCAAATGTGACCGTTTCATCAAAGCTATTAATGGCTGATGTAGTTAATATGGTGAGATATCTTGTTAACTATGGCAAGGTTTGGCGAGCAAAGAAGAAAGTGACAGAGATAATGTAGGGCACGTACGAAGAGGTATACAACTTTGTTCCATGGATGCTTCAGTAGATTGATCAAGCTAATCCTGGGATGTACATCAACAAGATGGATAGACCGCATCCCACGAAGGGTTCAAACTATTTCATCCTGGACCGTGTTTTCTGGGCATTCGGACCAGTCGTCCAAGGCTTCAAGTACTGTCAGCCTGTGCTAACCATGGATGGCACTTTCATATCTGGCAAGTACAAGGGTACCATACTGATGGTGATCACAGCGGACATGAATGACCAGCTAACCCTGGTGGCTTATGCACTCATGGAAAGCGAGAACATGGAGAGTTGGTTATGATTCCTAGTCAATGTTAAGCAAGTTGTTGTCCAAGACCGTCCGAACATATGCCTCATCATAGACAGGCATGTTGGATTAATGTCCACCATTAGCACCATGCAAGGAGGGACACAACCACCATACCAATGGAATAACGTCGTCAATCGCTGGTGCATGAGGCATCTTGCCATAAATTTGCATAGGAGGTTTCGCAACAAGGAAGTCGTGAAGATGTTCAAGAGTGTAGACGATCGGGGATCGCCAACCGCAGAGATGAGGTCGAGTGTGTTTGCGAGTAGGGGTCCCGAGGGTCAGAGGTCTTTCTCCGGGAGACTAATGGCGTTGCTTGCTAGGGTATGGTCGAAAAACGGGCAATGGACACCAGAAATTATACTGGTTCGAGCCCCCGAGCAGGGTAATAGCTCTACTCCAGTCTTGCCTAGAGGCAGAGAGTTTGATTGAGAATGAGTACAGATGAGTGTTTCTGATGTCGTGTGTCCTATGCCTAAGACTCCCTCAGGTATATATATATTAGTTACAAGGTACCTCCTCCCGCTCTTAGAGGCAGTTAGGAGCATCTTTCGGGTGGAACAAATCTGAACCCACTCCGGTCGGATCTCAACTCCTGGCCGGAATCTACGCCCACGTCCTGCCTTTCTGGATCTTAGGGACCACCGTGCCTTTAACCCGATCTCCTACTGACTGCAGGACTTAGTCGTGGGATGGTCTTCGATCCTCCAGCTCCAGGTCGGACGGCCCCGACCTGGCCATCGGGTAAGGAACTCGAGGTTGAGCCGTCCTTCGTGGTCGAGCCCGAACAAGGGTCCATTCGTCCAGCCCGAGGAATGGGTAGGGTATCTCATCTCCCGACAGCTAGCCCCAGAGATTCGAGTCTACTCTCCTTCGCTAGAGAGGGCCTCGAGCCTAAAAAGTTTTGGAGGGGAATACTCCTTGATACGGCATGATGCCAGGTGTTCCGATCTTGCCTGAGAACTCTTAGGCCCCGCCACTAAGGTCTGGGTGGCGGGAGCAAACCGAGGCAGCCGTACCGTTGCCAGTTCCGCGCCGGCACAACTTCCCAAGCGACCAGCACACCCTTCGAGGCGTAATAACTTCTGTCCGTCAGGGCCTACAGCCCCATGTATACCAGGCCATCGCGTCCTTTCAGGGGCAAGCCTCCAGACTTTTTGCTGCGCTCCCGAACTCTCCGACGGAACCGCTTCTCCTTCCCGGCCATGACCTCCCTTCCTCCTTCGAGCCAAAACCTTTCGAACCCTCATGGCCAAGTTCACGAAGTGAACTTTGACCACGGCGAGGATGAAGGAGCTCAAGGAGGCGGGGCTACTGGATCAGACGACTTGGAGACTTCCCGGATTGGAGGTCGAGCCGCAGCCCCAAGAGGACAAGCTCGTCAGCACCAAGCAATACATGCTCTTCGGCTTGCGGACACTGGAGAGTGACTTCCTGGGCTCGGTCCTTGCCCAATGCGGGATCGAGCTCATCAACCTGGTTCCAAACTCCGTCCTTCTTCTCTCTATCTTCTCTCATCTGTGCGAGGGGTACTTGGGAATCGTCCCTACCCCCTCGCTCTTTTTTCGCTACTTTTCCCCGTTCCGCACCGGAAAAGACCCCGTGGTCGGGTGCCTCAACTTCCGACTGTGGCCAGGGCTCCCCTGGTCCTTCCCTTCGCTCCACCTCCACGACTCTCTTGGTCCTTGGTCCGATAGATGGTTCTACCTGAAGAGGGGAGAGGACGGCGCCCTCACCTACGACGAGTCCCCCATCACCACCAGGCGACAGACCCCGGAACCGGGCGACCTAGGGGCGAACCAAGAGGCCATAGCTATGATCCATATTTGCGCCACGCGCGGCCTCACCGGGCAGGCCATCGCCAGCAACTTCTTGCGGAACCGGGAGTGCGCTCTACGGAAGAGGTTGCACCCGTTCTTCAAGGTCGTGGGGCGGGACAACCCCACCCGCGAAGCCTCCGTGGGTAAGCGTTTTCTTCCCAGCAAGGTCTCCGCGAGCTTGGGTCAATCTGTGCATCATTCATTTCTTTCTTTATTGACCCCCTCGTGACTTTCACCAGTGCCAAAGGAGTCCTGGGTCACAACCCGGATGAACGAGATGTTCGGGAGGGCAGCCCTCGAATATACCCTGGACGACCCCGTCCCGGGGAGCGTGCTGCGCCGGAGCCCTAGGTAATCCCTCCCGACCTTGTGCATTCGCTCGAGGTTTTGAGAGCTCGTGTCAACCCCGAGCGTGTTTGCAGGACGATGGGGAGCTATGCGAGGCCGCGAGGCAGATGCTGCCCCTAGCCGGAGTAGGCAGGGGCAGGAGGGCGAGCAAGAGGCCGCCCCAGGACGCTCTGAGTGACAGTGCCCCGAAGAGGCGCCATGTCGACTAGGGTGATCGGAGGGTGGTAAGTTCCCTTCACCTGCTCCCAAATTGTTCTCATTTTTGCGGCTGTCCATCCTTACAACCTTCTCTTTGTTCATGAAGCAGCAACAGGCAGCTGCAGCGGCAGCCATAGCTGTATCGGCCTCGAGCCCATCTGGGGCTTCAGGCCCTCGGTCCCGGGGTTCGGGTCTCAGTCCCCCCACGGCTCCAAGACTCTTGCGATTGCCAGCGCCAGCGGCGCGGAGCGCCCGACCCCGAGGAGGAGCCTCGCTACTCAGGTACGCTTACGAGCTTACCCCAGAGTTCTTGAGACTCTTCCCACTCAGTTCTAGTAATATTCGTACCTGCAGACATTTGAGGGCTCAAGTCCTTTCATAGCCTGGCTTGACGATGGTTGTTGTCCAGGGCGAGTCGGAGTCAGAGGAGGAGGGGGTCGACTTCCAGTTTGTCCGCCAACCTTGGTCACTCGGGGACCGACCAATAGGACACTTGACCCACCAGAATCTGTCCGACCTCTCTGGACCAGCTCCTTCGATCGAAGCCGTGCCGTCGGGCCAGACCAGGAGCGTCCCAGAGGTCAGGACCCTCGAGGCCAAGGCTACCAAGACAGGCGAGGCTGAGGTAGGGGTCGACGACGAGGTCACCGAGGTAAACGGGCCCGAGGTCGCAATTCTCGAGGTCCGCGTTGCTGGGTCGAACGCTGTCGCTGTCGACCTCGAGGTCAAGGCCCTCAAGACCCAGACCGAGGCCGAGGGGCTCCCAGCCAGGACCTCTGAAGCGGTTGGAGCCGAGACCATTCCGGTCGCCGAAGAGGGGGTTCTCCCAGAGGTGGACCCCCGCCGCTCTCCGCCGGTCAGCGAGGGCGGCCTTCCCCTTCCTGACGTTGCCGCGGGAGTCGAGGATCCCCCAACCCAAGACGGTGTCGAGGGTGACGAGGTCCATTCGTCCGTCCCTGCTGGGTCGGAGGGGGGAGGCGTGTTCGGGACCAAAAGTGGCAAGAATGTCGACCCCTATCGTGCTGCCTTCGAGAACAGGCTCAGCCAGGTACGAGTCGTTGTCCTCCATTCTTTGCCATCTCTTCCTTGCTTCTTTTCCCCCGACCTTTCCGTGCTCACTTGTCGTACTTTTCTGGCCGTGGACCACGTCACCCAGGGGCTTCAAGACCTCGAGGATCACGTGGTTGTGCTGCGGACCCTGCTGAACCTGTTCGAGGGGTGGGTGGACCGCCTGGCGCAGCTCGAAGGGACCCTCGAGGCCGAGCAAAGCGCGGCCCGGCAGAGGGCGGAGGCGGCTGGAGCCGAGCTCGTCGCCCTCCGTAGTACCATGAGTGCCCTCGAGGCTTCTCATGCCACCGAAGCCAAGTTGGCCGCGAACATCGAGCGCGAGCATGGCTTCCGAGCTTAGGGGTGGCAATCATACCCGCGGGTTCTGCACCTGTCGGGTTCGGATTCGGGTCCTATTTTTTACCCGTGGGTTTTTTGGGTCGGGTACCCGCGATGAGTCGGATCGGATTCGGGTTTAGAATCTCACCCATGGGTACCCGTCGGGTATCTAAAATTAGCTAGCACCGGGTGGATATTCCTGGTGCGTACTGTGTTGCCCTACTGGCCCATCCGGCCCATCCGGAAGTTGGTCTGTTGTGACTGGCCCATCCGAAAGTATCATGCTATTAACTGTTGTGACTGTAACTCTGGAAGTTGGTCTCCAACTATAAGAGTTTTTGAATCTCATGGGCGCGATTTGGAAGTAGCTAGGTTATATTATATTCTGTACATAACAAAATGGTTTTGCGTTGCACCACATTTGGCATGCTGATTCTGCACCTCAGGTTTGATAGGTAAAGAGAATCAGTGCCTAGAAGGACCAAATGTTAGCCGCATACACGGACACACCATTACAAAATGGGAGCATAGTATTGTCAAGTTACATTCATGATATACATTATAATACACTGTAAAATGAGTGACAAATGACAGGCTCATGATATGGATGGCGGGGAAATTGTAGCCAACAGTACTATGTTTGATACCCGTCGGGTTCGGATTCGGGTATATGTTTCTACCTGAAATGTTATTCGGGTTCGGGTCGGGTATTCGAAATCGGGTTTGGGTTCGGGTCGGGTTTTGTAAAACCCGCACCCGACCCGACCCGTTGCCATCCCTGTCCGAGCTGTCGAGGACGAACGAGCCAGGTCGTCCCGAGCACTTGAAGCCGTTCGGGCCGAGGCCTCAAAGACCCTCGAGGCCGAGCGTGCCGAAACCACCAAGACCTTGGAGCCCGAGCGGGCTAGGGTGGAGGAGCTCCGGAAGCAGCTTGCCGAGCCGGCCAAGTCCTCGGCTAAGCTCGAAGCGAGGGTCGCCGAGTTTGAGGAGAAGCTTGGGCGGGCGGTGAAGACAGACAAGACCGCCCTTACCCAACTCCAAGAGGAGCGGGACCGTTCCGCTAGCTCGGCCGCCGAGGCGCTCGGTCTCCAAGGGGAGGCTGAGGGCTAGAGTTGCCAAGCTCGAGCAAGAAAAGCTCGCCCGTGAGATGTCAAATTTGTGAATAAGGAATTTGTGGTTAAGTTTGTATTTTATAGGACAATGTAATGCAAGGAAACAGGACATGGAAAAATTAAACGGTTGATTATGGTGTATCTATTGTTGGAATTAGTCCATGAGTATGGCCCACTTCCTTTAATTCCAAAGATTGCATGGTTAATACCATATTGCTTAGGCAAGCGGAAGGAAGGCAATTCATAAGGTGGAGTCCTTGCCACTCCTTGAGTTATGAGAGGCATGACATAGGGATGGTATGAGAAGGACTTTGAAGAAACACACACGCGCACTCGCGTATTTTCACGTGGATAATCGCGTAACTTGTGACTTGCGACGAGCGACCGCGCCATGCCTAGCTCGTCTCCAGGCAATCAAATTGCACCTTATATTTTGCTGAATCATGCAACTATTTAGCTTTATGTACTGGTAAGGAGACTGCATAATTACAATTATTTGTGTTTGAATTGGCAGTTACCAGTGCATTAAGTCTGTTTAATTCGATCGGGTTATCAGGCTTAACGTCAGCTACCAAAGTGAATAATGGAGGCAAGCATCGTGAAAGGCTATATAAGACCTAGAGACGTCCAGGCCAAGGCACTGAGTTTTTCCAATTCCATACTTTCTTCTTCATCCTGCGAGAGCTGTACTGAGGTGTTGAGCAGTTGGACCACGCCAGCCTTCCTACTCGGCGTGCACCGTGAAGGAAGGTGAGCGGTATCTCCGAGCCGTTGCCGCAGAGTTCACCTGCACGGGGCGGCAATAAGGTTTCTGGGTAGTGCATCTGCGTGACCGCTCCTGCGTTACTTCCTCGACTTCGATTTCTTCCACAACCTCTTTAGCGCATCGTTCTGTTCTTCATCAAGCCTAACTGTAAGTTGTTAGTGATCGTTCAACTATGTTTCTTGAAGTATATATGTTTTTAAGTACAATGTGTAGCCTGCTGTTATATCTATCGTGTGCATCACTATTTATCTGTGATATTTGTCTCCTGTTAAAATCTGGAATTAAAATATTGCACACATTTCCAACATCTATGACTGAGTTTGTTTGTGACCGAGTGTCGAGTACTTAGCTGTTCGTGCGGGGTTTTCTCTGCCGTCTGGCCCCAGACACAGTCAAAGCCGAGCGAGGTACCGAACGTGGACCAGACCCGAGGTCCCGCCCCCAACGCGGTCGGAGTCTAGCAAGGCATCGAGCGCGAACTAGATCTGAGATCCAGCCCCCCGACATGGTCGGAATCGATCGAGGCATCGAGCGCAAACCAAATCCGAGGCCCAGCCCTCAACGCGGTTGGGGTCGAGTGAGACACCGAGTGCAAGCCAAACCAAAGGTTCAGCCCTCGACGCGGTTGGGATCGAGTGAGGCATCGGGCGTGGCAAAAGTTTTCGCCCTCGCGACGCTTCGATTTTCGTGCGTGACGTGTTAGGGTGGCTGGCCTCTTGGGAAATTGGGAATGACATCAGCGAAATGCCTATTCCCGATGCGCCTTGATTCGCTTTAACCTCCTTAAATAGACATTCCCGGCTGAGATTACGGGGGATGTTAGACTACCATACAGGACAGGCGCCTAATCATGCATGCACCATATCCTCTCCTGCCATACTTAGACTGCGCATGTCAATGAGAAGTATTCAATTCTTCCAATCCTTCCCTTCTCACAAATAGGTATGTCTAACGGTAAAAAGTCTCATTTAAAATCCAAACTAGAAAAAAAAAAGTCGATTGTCCTAATTTTTTAATTACCATTTTCAATGTCTTTATATTTCAAAAGATCTTCCCCTTGTGTTGCCTTTTTTCAGTTAGAATACGAAAGAAATATGAGAGGTGCTTCTATGCTTTTTTTTATTAAGTTACACAAATATTAAAACATGAATAAAAGATATGAATGAAAGATAGATGGTGATTACTTACCTTTCGCTTACTTCAAAATTTATGCAACTTACATTGAGAGAAAAAGCATAGAAAAAGCACTGCTCATGAAATATTATTCGAAAGGGAAACGGGTAGGGTGGGGGCTGCTGCAGTTCAAGAACTCAAGAACTGTGACACCTGACTATAGCAAGCCACGGATATGCCAAACTTGACGGTGCACAACCAGTAGCCATTCGCAGTTGGACACTCCTGAATATCGAACCATATACACCAATAGTCAGACGCAATCATGTCAAGGGCTCACAAGGAACGTAGAAACTCGTCAAATTATTCCAGCCATCAGCATTGACAGAACTAATCCATGTATATCCCATTGGAAAAATGTTCACCCATGTCATCCTCGACGACGGCGCTCATCTGGGTAAGTCTAGTACAAAAGAGAGCTCTCATCTGGGTAAACCCCGTACAGAAGAATGTTCAGCTTCACCATAGCCCAAATCATCAAAACGAATGGAACTAATTGTATCAAAGACACTTACAGGTCAAAATCCAATACTGGTACATAGCATTTACATACATAGACTAGCAGAAACATAAAAGAATCACAATACAATAGCTGTCCCGCTACTGTGCCCGTTTCAAAGAGATACTGAAATATTTGACCGATGCAACAGTATGGCAGCAACGGTCCGCAACTCCAGGAATAGTTCCTTTTAGCTGCAAACAAATTCTGCAATAGCAGCGTATTCTGTACGCTCCTGCACCTTCCTGGTCAATAAGGACAAAGAAAAGACTCCAAAGACAAACGAACTCAAAATTGATAAGAATCTAGATCCTGTATACTTAAGAACCTATATGTACAACCTGAAAAAGTTGGGACTGCAGCTGCATTGTCATCCATGCACTTCAGGCAAAATTCGGCATACAGTTTATCCGGAATGATAACACACAATCACATGTTTGTAACTTGCCAATACTTATTTGAGCATCAGAGCAGCGCATGCATATTGGCTCAAAGGGTATAGTAAGATGATGTGAATGCCTATGGCACGCTAAGGCACTAATGATCTAAATCAACAAGAGCAAAAGCTTCCAAGTAACAATAGATTATGATCCTAGTTATTCCCAAGTGCAGCTAACAGGCTAACACTTTAGAACATTATGCTGACATACGTTTATAGGTAAACTAGACTTCATGCTAGCACATTGTGTGCTCATTGAGGATATTCAGGATTCCAAATTGTAAGTTGTGGTGGTACAGTCAACTCGGGAGAACAATGTGCAGATAGGAACAAGTATTGGTATACGTGATCTCAGGTGAACTATTTCCAAGAATGGCAATTATGTGTATCATCAATGAAGCAACCCACATCTTTCAAACAAGGGCAAGTAGCATCCTCCTAGTTTTTGGATGGTGAATAGGGAACCAAATCTTTCAACACAAACTGCTAAAAGCTGAAGCAGGTTTCAAGAGAACAAATACACAGTCTCGAATATGACCTTTCAATACATAGGTTCAGAGCATTTATGGCAGGGCTTCAAACACAGGCCCAGAGGAAAATAGAAGTAAATGTAGTATGTGAGGGAAATCAGGTGGTCTATGGCACATCCATACAGGTCCTCTTAAGCAAAGCTTCCAGGTTGGACCATACTCTTGGTCATCTGGTTTGGGTAGGGGCTCCAATAAGCAGGCTCCAAACTTCATTTGTCTTGGCTGTTTTAAGGGAGGGAAGGGCGGGGGGCAAAGGTGAAAAGAACAGGTTCATCAGAAGATAGCTGAGCTGGGTTAAACGTGTTTAAAAGGCAGAGATGAGGTAAGAAGCAAGTATTGATCACGTAATCATTCTGTACACGTCAAGACAGGGTGGAGGAACCATACCTGTTGTATTAAAAAATCTAAATCCTAATAACCATGGCGCTTCCCATAGGAAAGAGAACTAGAACCAAATAACCTGATAAAAATTATTTTCGATTAGAAACTGCTAGGTGAGTAAAATATATATGAGATAGAAGATCAATTAAATATTAAGTAGACTTGACCTGCAACAAAATTGGCACCAATTGATTTCTAGGGAGCATGATATACCAAGGTAAAGAAACGTTATAATTTACTACAATGAATTATGAATTTATGATCATCACAAGGAAATATCTATTATAATGGTGACTCAAAAAATACAGCCATCCTTACCCACTGCCCCCCGAACGACCACTGTACCCACTGTAAGACCCATATCCTCCTCCAGAGACCTAGAGAAAGTTTCAGTTTATGTTATGAAATAAAAATATTTACATGAAGCTGTTGGTAGAATTAGCAAAGAATACAAAGTGAAGGGGAAGCTATACCTGGGAGCTGCCATAATTTGCATAACTGTCAACAGAAACTATATCGTCCGATGCACGATATCCACTCGAATATGGATAATCATGCCCAGCAGGCTTAGTGTCTCTGCCTAGATACTTTGGCCCATCAGTAACACTAGCACGCAAAGTATGGTAAGGGATCACAGGTGGAAAACCTGACAAAGCACCCTCTCTTTCAAAGAAATTGGCTTTCAATCTTGTAGTTATTTGCACAAGAGCATGTCTTGCAACATCAATGTCTCCACTGATCTATTGTACAGGCAAATTACAATGGTGAATATCTGTTGCTGTAATAGACTCATAAAAAGAAATAATATCAAAAGTCGAAATTGATACCTGAACCATCTCTTCATCTTCGGCTGCTACTTTTGGAACATTCTCCTTTGAAAGGATACGTATATTTGCTCTTGATGTTCTCCGTATCTCAGTAATGATTGAACCACCTTTGCCGATCAGGCACCCAATATGTGATGTTGACACCAACAAGCGTGTTGTATATGATGGCTCTCCCGATTCTGCATCAGTTTTCTCACTGCATCTTGGCTGTAAATGAACTGCAGCATTAATTGTTGGGGAGGCAGGATCTTCGAAGAACTGCATGGCAAAAAGCAGCAGAATTGATCAGGGTATATAACTAAATATAAGAATGGAAGCTTACTTAACAAGAACCAAAGCAGAAAGAAATTACCTCCTTTGCCGAAACTGTAATTATGCAGTCATCTTCAGCACTTGAACTATCCACCTTAATAAAAGCTCCAGATTCTTGCCTAATCTGTTTGATAACTCCACCACCCTTTCCAATTACACCCCCCACATTCGAGGCGGCACAAAGCAGACGCAAGCTAAACTCCTTTGCAGAGCTCTCCTCCCTCCGTGGTTGGTATATAGAAGGCCAATCTCCTGCCACATCACCTTTGTATCCTCCATAAGGACTAATCATAGGAGTAATCCCTACAACTGGTGTTGTAGATGAACTACCAAGATGGGAGCCCACCGGATAAGGTTGGGTCAAGCTGGACGCAAGAAGGTGCTGTGACCTAGATGGGTTGTCATGGAGCCGAGATGACACTTGAAGAAGAGCTTTTCTGACAACTATCTGGTCCCCAGATATCTAGTTCCAAAAAGATGAAAGCATTATCAATATTGAAAATTTCGCAGATGACAATGCAAAACCATCCAGTATAAGATTTTTTATTTGGGGAACAGGTGAACAACCTCATTTCCATTTAACTGAAACAAAAACATCATTCTTACAGCCAAGAACCATAAGAAATAAATAACGTACTGCACCTAAAGAAAACAAGTAAAAAAAGTTTGTTGCAGACATCTAGTAAAGCTACAGGTACCACCTGTACTATACAAAAAACAGAATAGACACACATATGCCTATAGTAGTACAGCATGTACATGTAAATTCACGAAATATATGGAAAAGACCATTGACCGACCTGGAGAAGTTCATCACTGCTAATGGCACATGCAGGGATATGTTCGTTACTAAGCACACGTATTTGTGCACCAGTGTCGCTGCGGATTCCTTGGATGATATGCCCACCTTTTCCAATAATGCATCCAATCTGATCTGATGGCACAAGCAAGCGTACAGTAACCTGGGCTAAACCTTCTTCATTTTCTTCATTCCCAAGACCATCATCAGTGGCAAGCTTCTCATGAACTCTAAAGAGAGCATCTTCAGCAGGGCAAACCTTATCTTCAGTATCTTCGAGGGTATTAGTTTCCCTGCTTGAGCTAAATATTGTGATGATTCGCTCATCACAGCCAGGGACACTCTCACCAATCCTTATCTTAGCTTGAGTATCGGCCCTCAGCTGCTTCGCAATTTCTCCACCCCTCCCAATGATACTCCCTATTTTTCTAGAAGGGCAGAGGTAGCGATAGACAGTGTCATCTGGACCAGGAGCATAGGTATCATCACCAGGATTTCTTCTCTTACCACCTCCATTTTCAGTATAATCAGAGTGCCGCTTTCCATGACTGTTTCGGTGTCCAGGCCCAACCATTATCTAGAAACAAAGAGAAAATAGTCAACAACACAGAATGTAGCATCAAATAAATGCAAACCTCAATGACGATCTGTCACGCCAATAATAGCAGGGATGTCATGTCCCTTGGCCATTACGTTTCAGAAAAGCTTTTACACATGAAATCCCTTGTGAAATTCCTCATCCACCAAATATCAACTATGACCTCCAATACCATCCAACAGAAAAACATGTTATCTGTGCTAACAAAAGCACACATTAACTGTCCCCGCATTTGTTATGGATGCAGAATAGCATATATTATTGCGGCCAATGCTTAATTAATCCAAATGGCAACATTAATCCTAACAAAATCCTTAATAAATCAAATATAAAACCAAACGCATGCTTCAGACCAGAGAAGAGCCGTTTCAACAAGAAAAAAGGAAACACCTTTTGGTCTCTACATGTCATGGTTTCCTCATAAGAAAATCTCTTTCTGAACAGCTCAATTAACTGAAAAGATCTAATCTTTCCCGAAAAAGAACGGAACAAAACAACACCAATCACGCGCATCCTGCGAAACACGCAGGCGTCTACCCAAAATTAAGCCCATAACAGCCATATCCTCAAGAGGCTGAACCACGCGCATTACAGCCGCACCTTCCTTGAGCAATAAACACCCAAACTACCTGTCCCAAACCTCATCTCGCCGAGCTACATCTAAAAGAAACCAACTTTTTCGCACGAAGCAACAACGTCTCAACCAAGAATACCCGGATGCGGCCGCGCCCAACATCAAGAACCCCCAAACCCGCAGCGCAAGACGCAAAGTTGGCACGAGACGGGCTGCCTCGGGAGGGCACGGATCTGGGCGTGACGCACGTCGAGCTGGGGCGCGCGGATCGGGGAATTCGCCGGGGTGTGTGGGGAGGCAAGGAGGGTTGGGGTGACACTGACCTTGCTGCTGCGGATTCGGCGAACCCTAGGCGCGAGGGAAGGGACGAGACGAGACGCTACGCCGGCTTCGACCTGGCTCTGGCGCCGCGTGAAGATGAAGATGAAGTCACGATTCGCGAAACAAAAGCGACGAGCCTGAGCACAGCAGGGAAGGAAACGAGATTTAACCCGTGGGTTTCCGAGTGGATATCCACGACGCGTTGAGCGTGCGCTGCTGAGTGGGCCGGGACGGGTCATCGGACCCGAAGGCCCAGCTGAAACAACAAGAGGACGAGGAGAGGGGACGGAGAGCAAGTGTCCGTTTGGCATGTTAAAGAGCATCTTCAGCAGAGCCTCTAAACCAGCATCTAAATCTTAAAATAGTGAGTGTAGTAAAGAAAATAGATCCAGCAGAGTCCCAACTTAAGCCCCTAAAATTAGGAGACTCCTAAATTTGCCTCCTCAACCCCAATTCCCAGGGAGCCCCAACTTAAGCATCTAAAATTAGGAGGCCTCTAAATTTGCCTTCTCAGCGCCAATTCCCATTGACACGAGTACATCCCTTATTATGGAAGACAAAATAAATACATGAGAGGCTTCGAAAATTTTATCATGTTTTAAAAATTTTAAATTTAAATTTGAAATATCATGTTTTTAAATTGTAAATGTTAATATGCTTATGTTTTATGTATTACAAATATTTTTGATTGAATTTTAGCGGTGTCAAATGAAGATTATACATAGCAGATATGTCAAAATAGGAGAAAAAGTAAAATAGGGGCTGAGATTTAGGACCTGCTGCTGGACTTGTGCTCTGAAAACAGGGCCCCAAAAAATAGAGGGAGTCCCTAAATCCAAAATAGGGACCCTGTTTTAGGGGCCCTTGCTAGAGATGCTCTAACAAGTTCTGTTTTATTTTATCACACATGAATGAGAAAAATTTGTTTATAGCTATATTTGTGACAAGAGGATGAGGAGAGGGGACAGAGACATTTATTTGGTTTATAGTTATATTTGTGACAAGATTCTTTCCCGCCGTCCAGATCCACACATCGGATCGTGGGGCTCGGCCTTTGTAACAAGAACTCCAGCTTATTTATCAAGCGGCTTGATGTATTGACACAACCCGTCAAGAATCCGATTACAAATTACAAATCAGACTGATTGAGGCTACTAATCAAAGACGACACACTTAGCTCGTGGTCATATGCCAAATGATTGATTCCAACTCAAGCTTCCCCAAGATATGTGTCTAGTGTTAGTTCCCTGGATCTTTAGCCTAGTACCCACATATTTTTCACAATAAGTTGCATCAAGAATCAAGCTGAAAGCAATAGATATATTAATACTGGTTTGATTACAACTAACTACTTACAAGAATAAAACACAGCCAACTGGCTGAACAGCAAAAAAAGAAAAAAAAACTACAACAGCGGCATCGGTATGCCTTCATATACCCAGAGGCAATCGACTGGGGGCGAAAGTCCCAGATAACTACTTAAACTCGACACCCGCCTCGAAGAACTCGTCGATCGACGCGCCTTCATTGCCTTCGACGCCGTCTTCTATGAATGTTGTTAATATAGAGCAAATAGTGAGTACACGTATGTACTCGCAAGACTTTAGTGTATGAAAATATTAATATAGATGCAGGTTATAACAAATGATACAAGTTTCCACACTGAGTCTGTTTTGAGCACAAAGCAAGATTTATTTGCAATAGCATAATAGATTCGAAACATTCGCAATTTGTAAAGAGATTGTTTTAATGAGAACAATAAACATAAACATTTATTCATAAACCAAAATTTTCAACCATTCCCTTCCTACAAACCGACAACCGAACTAACCCACCAAACCAAATCTATTTTCCAAAATCAACTTCTGTCGAGCTTACTTGTTGAATGGGGGATCAACAGAGCCCCGTTGTACGGACCGAGGAGGTCGTTCGAGCGATGCAAGGTCGGGAGAAAGGGGGACACGGTGTTTATCCTGGTTCGGGCCTCTCCCTGCCGAGATAACAGCCCTACTCCAGTGTATTGTGTTCTATCTCTTCGTCCCCTCCCCCGTTACAGATCTCCAGGGGGGTTTAAATACTATGATTATAGGTACAAAGAAGGCAACTACCTCCTGGGATCACGCTATGTACCCATATTCATGATCCGCCCTTGATTCAAGGCTATTTGAATTTCGGGTAAGATTTCCCTCGAACTTCGGCTGATTGGTTGTCTCCTTCCTTTCTTGTAGCGCTCACCGGGCCCACCGACCAAACACCTAAGTAGGTCATGGTCTCCACGAGCATGCTTGCTCGTGGGGGGGGTGTTTGGTATTGCCGCGAGTAAAGGTGTGGACGCGTATGCTCGGAGGGAGAGGAGGGATGCTCGTTTCATCCTCCTGAGCATCTTCTTTCAAGATCTTGCCTGGTGGTGCTCAACTTTTCACTGGGTACCGTGGTCTTTGCCGATAGCCAATCCCCGACTAGCCCTCGAGGTTCAAGCGGGAACCCTCGGCTTCCTTGAGCCTAAGAAGACTTTGAAGGAGGGGTTGAATTTCTTTTGGTCGTGGCTCACGACCATTTTATGTCGGGAGATCGACCTTTTACCCGCCACAGGCTTGCCAGCGTGGGCATCGCTTGGTTGTTCTCGCGGTTCCTTCTCCGAAGCCTCCTCAGAATCTGCACGGCGCTTTCTTGGAAAGTGTGCTTTCACCGGCCAGGTGTCGCTATGTGATAGGCGGTGATCTTTAACCTGTCCCTTCGCTGTCTTTTTAACCCTTTCTACCGGGAGAGGTCGGAGTTACACCGTGTTTCTTTGCTCGTCTTCGGCCAAAAGTCTTCTAGGAGCCCTAGCGCCCAAGACCCCTTTTCGCTCTCCTTCCTCCTTTGGCCATGGCGCGTTTCAAGGTTAGCCAGATGACCCGTAGGAGGCTCCATGTGCTCACGGACGAGGGGTACGTCGACCCAAGCTCAGGTCGAGTGCCTGGGAGCGATGCGGCGCCGGCGCCGCAGGAGGCGGAGATCGTCTCCTGCGAGCTGTATATCATCAACGGGCTCCGACTGCCCGAGAGCGACTTCCTCGCCTCCGTGCTCGCCTTTTGCGGGTGCGAAATCTCTCATCTCCACCCCAACTCCATTCTCGCCCTTGCGGTTTTCTCCCACCTCTGCGAGGCGTTCGTGGGTGTGATGCCCACCGCCAGCCTTTTCTTCCATTTCTATTCTCCCTTTCGCATCGCCAGACGGTCCCACCGGCCAAGGTCTATCTTCGTCTCCGGCCCAACCGACCATACGAGTACCCTCTTGTTGCTTTGAAGGACTCGGTGTCGGGTTGGGCCGACCTGGTTCTACCGTAAGAAGGCGGAGGGGTCCCAGCTTGGTCTATATCGGGAGGACGCTCCGCCATCGAGACGGCGCCCGCCTGCAGCCCGAGGAAGAGCGAGTGCTCAGGACGATCAGCGAGCTTGCCCAGATGGGGCTCACTGGTCGGGATATTGCTCGGGATTTTACCTTCAACCGGGTGTCCCCCCTGAGGCGCCGCGAGCACCCCTTCTTCGAGGTGACCGGGTGGCACGACCTCACTCGTGAGGACAACGCAGGTATGTTCTTGGACTTCTTCCTCGAGCACTGTTGCTTCCTGGTGAATTGGCGCTACTTTTTCTTTTAACCCTTGGTCGTGTCGCAGCTCCGAGGATGGACTGGGTTGATGAGAGGGTCGCCGAGATGTTCGGCGCCCCGAAGGAGAAGGAACTGACGCCCAATCGTCAGATCCCCAAGAACGTTTTTGACCGCGGCGATGCGGTAAGTACATCTGTTTGCTCCCGCCCGAGGGCATGTTCCCCGAGCTCATTTCCCCCTATTTGTGTTTGCAGGAGAAGGTCGCCCTCGATCTTGCCGTGTCGAGCGCCGCGCCGCTGCCGCAAGCTAGCACCCCAGCCAGGGGTTCCCGCAAGAGGTCAGCGGGTTGAGGCCGCCAAGCATCCGCCTCGCCTCGCACTGCTGGCCGGCGCCGAAGCCGACCAGACTCCCACGCGACACCTTGAGTACGCCGACCGCCGGGAGGTAAGCGAGCTTCGAATCTGGTTTGATGACTTCAAACGGAGGAGGCCAGAGCTGATGGGCCGACTGGAACAGCTCGCCGAGCAGGCGAAGAAGGCCGAGGAGGAGGCCGGAGCGTACGGCAGTTTCTTGGAAAGTGCGCCTTCACCGGCCAGGTGTCGCTATGTGATAGGCGGTGATCTTTAACCTGTCCCTTCGCTGTCTTTTTAACCCTTTCTCCCGACCTTGCATTGCTCGAACGACCTCCTCGGTCCGTACGACGGGGCTCTGTTGATCCTCCATTCAACAAGTAAGCTCGACGGGAGCCCGTTCTCCAATCGTCGACAACTTCCGACCAAACCCATTAACCAATTCAACTTCCATCCAAGTTCCAACCGAAACCATTCCCAGAACCGAACCAAGACCAGACCAGAACCAACACCAGAAAATCTATACTTGACAGTACTTCCCAAGCTGCTCATGACCGTGAGCACGGCTAATCGATTAGTTTATATATATCTCTGTATGGATTTTACACTTTACCCACATGACACGTTCTAGCAATCATGTCAACCATGCCACGCGATACTCAACGTACCCGTTTTGCTAGACTGTGATGAGACCTTTCAATAGGTTAGGATTTAAACCTTGCACCAGTCCGGTAATGTGCATCCCTTGCTACGGTCTCAGAGGATGGCCACTAGTGGTCTTTTTGGGCTAGATAAAATAGAAACTGCATACTTTGAATGAGAAGTTGGCTATTCTCGAGGCACAAACTCCCCCTCGATGCCTCGACGAGGGAGTCCCTAGAACACACCGACACGGCAGGTGTGTCCATACTCTCCCGCCTCCTAATGATGCAAGACCCAAACCCTTTCCAATTTACTAAGTCAAGGTTGTTCCATAACCAGCACATGTGGTTGCACTGTTTGACCCAGTAATAGCATCAAGTTCAGTCCTTAGGGTGACCCAGGCGAGATCTTCCATACCACTTGCTACGGACATAGAGGATCGGCGCTAGCGGCCCCTCGGAGCATACACTAACCCGCAACCTCCCCATAGCAAGGAACCAATCGAAACCAAAACCATTCCGAGACAAGCCTCCTGGCTTGAGATCCAATTCCATAATCATTCCAATCCAACCAAGCCAAACCAAATTCCGAACCACCAATCACCAAACATCTTGCCCGTGTCTAAATACTCATTTTCCATTTTCCAAAAACACCAATCCAACCATTTCCCAAACCAATACCCAACTCCGAACCATCGACCAAATCCAACCAACCGACCAATTTCAAGAAGAATTGTAATTGATCGAGTCGTAACATCATACAGTACATTCTACAGCGAAACTAAGCATATGCAGATACTTCTTGTTATTACCCATCTGACATTTATTTTTATGTCTAGGTTTTTTGCCTACGGTTCAACAAGGTTCACAGATCAATTAAGATTAAGGAAATCCATCAATTCGGGTCTAACTACGAAGTTTTCCCATAGCTAGCATCTTTACTGAACATACACGCATGCATAATAGTTTTGGCAATTCAAAATAGAATTTGCAATTATAGGATCAAAATGGTCAAAGGAGGTGCTTGCCTGTTTGCTCTTTTTAACAAGGTCCGACTCTGGAACGAAATCGGGATCGTCGTCTACCGGATTGCCAACGCCAGACGAAAAGCGATAAGAACGATCAACAACAAATCAAACCAAGCAATTAAGAACCAAATACAAAAGCGAATCAAATTTGAGAAACTAAGAGCAAAATAACTTGAAAAAGGGTTTAAACTTCTAAGCTCACGCCGGCAATATCGACACACAATTCCCGGTAGTACCGTTCAATCAGCAGCACCGACCTTGCAAAGAAGATCATCGGCAAGATCGCCAGGCAAGAAGACGCATTAGCAACCTGGTAGTGCCGCTCTTCGAGGATCAAAACAGGGTGCTCTATGGAAAGTAACTACCGACGTGTTGCTCGCGGTAGTACCGCTAAGGCGGTAGTACCGGCCTGAAAGGACCGGGATGTCGGCCTAGAGGGGGGTGAATAGGCGATTACAAAATTATACCCAATTTAAACTAAACTATCAGAGATAATGCGGAAGCAATGGGTATAATTAAGTTCTGCAATTTAGACCATTCAGCCCGAGATAGTCAACTCGGATACTCCGGATATTTGGTTCGGATATTCCGGTATATCTGGATACTCCGGGTTGCCTGGTTCAGCCAGAACAGAGTATGAGCAATAAACTTAGGCACTTCTTCGATTCTAGAGATACAAATTACTCTACTGCAACAAAGTAAGGATACAAGCAAGAATAGATGCAGTAGATGCAATCTAATCAATATGATCACAAGAATCGAGAGCAAATTAAGAGGATGAGCAAAGAGGATAAAACCGAAGAAGGAGACACGGAGATTTTATCCCGAAGTTCGGATCCTTGAGGGGATCCTACGTCTCTGTTGAGGCGGCACCAAGCCGGGGTCTCTTTCAACCCTTGTCCTCCCGATGTTGCACTTTGCACTCGCCGATGGCCCGGTCACCCAAGATACGGGGTCTCTTTCAACCCGCTAGCCGCTCGGTGTTGCACCTTGCACTCGCCGGCTTCACTTCTTGATCCCTTTCCTTTCGAAGGCGGAATCCAACCTTTACAAACTTCCTACGGCACACCACACAAAGAATGGTGGCTCGTAGGCGACCTCCTAGCCGTTTAGGAGTCCTCAACCTCCAAGAGCAACCAATGCTCCCGAAGAACTCACTTAGAGTCCACCTCAAGTGCTCAACCACACTAATCACACTCAACCCGAGCACTACTCACTCTCACACCCAACCCTTCACTCAAAAGGGGATCACTAAGATCTAGGGTTTGAGGAGCTTTTGGGAGTTCAAGATCACTAAGAATACACCTCAAAGCACCAAGAAAATAGTCTCCCAACCATCCTCCAACGGCTACCCAAGAGGGGGCTTTAAATAGCCAACCTAAAAAACTAGCCGTTGGAACTGCGCTAGGTCCGAATACTCCGGACATATAGTCCGGATACTCTGGACAATACGGATACTCTGGACTCACTCGGATACTCTGGATTGACCTAACTGAGAGGATGAACCCGGATACTCCGGATTCAATCCGGATAGTCCGGATTGGACTGAATAGCCCGACGAAAACAGGCATAACTTTTGACTCCGGACTCCGATTTCAGTGAATTTCGACTCTACGGAAAGCTAAGAACGAGGGCTACACAACTAACAAGGTCTCACTACCCAAATCTCAAAGGATAAAAATAGATTTCACAAGGAATCCAAATAGAGACCTACAGCTCTCACTTTCCGGCACCACCAATACCACTCTCTCTCTAAGTTTCACAAGGAGGGATAACTTGAGCACTCGAGATTTGTCTAAGTAATTTCAATGATTGCATCTCTCTTAATAGTACGGCAATCCTTAGAAATAGTCACTTGCTGTCTTCCATCTTAATGCCGGTGCATGAAGACCTTCACCATATAATTGATGACATCTTTGCCTTATCCAACTTGACTCGATTCACCTCATGAGACTCTCGTCCTATCAACCTTGACTTGATCATCCTCTCCGACAATCTCCACGCCAAGTTGATCTTGACTTAGTCCTCAACTATTGATGACACCGCCGTCTCGTTGACCTTGGCTTAACGGTCATCCTTCAAGATACCTTGGTCATCATACACACACGGGACCTAATTCTTTCCAAACCACTCATGAAAGACATTAGTCCCAAAAGCTCAATAGATATATAAACAAGTTGATATTTGTGAGCAATTGATTACCACAAGTGTTTCATATAAAGAAGCACATAAGAAATGTTCTCTACTAAGTACATCATGATGAATATGTAATTGATCTATATGCACTAGAGAGATAATTGCCAATATGATGAATCAATTAAATTATGGCAAGGATCACATACTTTACTTAAATGAAACACATGATAGAATATACACGAATTGTACATGTGCAAATAATATTTGGAAAGAGAGTAAATATGTGATCTAATTCTAGATTAAACTTCACTAAGAGAAGTGCATGAGAAGATATACAACTAAGACAAGTATGCACCATGTCAATCTATAGCAATGTGAGGTTTAACTCTAGTTAATACATCATACTAAAATCAAAGCACATAATGAACTCAAATGAATATGCAATTTATCAATATGCACTCATTTTAAAATTGATGAAAGAATTTAACCAAAGATATACCAAACTCCTCTCATTAATGTGAGACTTAAAGTAATCTTAAACAGTAATCATCTTAGTCTCATATTAACACGCAACCTAGAGGATTGGCATGAATTAATTACTTAACAGACTAATGACCTTAACAAGATTGCTATCAATACGCGCTTGTCATTAAACACTAAAGCCATGCATCATAAACATAATCAATAATAATATATGCATGTCAATTAAGCACAAAACATCTTTCATTGATATTAATATGATTGTCATCAAAATACGTTTGTCATTAATCACCAAAATCATTGCAAGAGTCACTTGCAGGCACCGGTAGTGCCGGCCACCAGAGACCGAAAAGGTGCCTCTCTAGAATTTAACTACCGACGGTGTGCGAGCGGTACTGCCGCTGGGGATGGTAGTATCGGCCTCACAGCGTCGGTAGTGCCGGCTTTCCAGGAGAAGATTCTGCAAAAAGGGGAATTTTGCGCAATCCAGTCTGGAACTTCAACACAAGGGTATGACTCGGTTCCTAGTGGCGCCAGGGACCCATTCACGCTAACCTTGTCGAGTTTCGCGCTCGATTACTCGAAATCTCTCTTTTTACTCTTTTCGAACCCCAAAAACGACTCGAAGACGGATTTCGACTCAAAAGGGGTCCAAATCCGATTCTTGTTGCGGCAATGGAGCCTCTACGGTACTAGGGACCTATACGCACTGGTTCCAAGGATTTTGGGACTTCGGAACGCGAAAATGCTCCGAATGCCCAAAATGAACCTTTTTGCAAATCGAGTCAAACGACGGATTCGCAACTTGCGTATTGAATCCATTAGCACCATACGGTCCCAAGCGACCGAAAGCTCATCTATGAACTCGATGCACGACGATCGAACTCCCAGAACTCGAAAACCCTAATTAATCCCAAATTCAATTCTGGACTCGAATCGAGTTCAAACTCGATTCTTCCGCGAGAATCGAACTTCACCATTGTTGGATATATTTGTGGGTCGTTTTGTCGACTTTTCCGAAGCTAGGGTTTGGAAGGAAATCTCCGAAAAATTCGGGAAATGACTTTCTGGAGCAAATAAATCCAACGAGGAGTACATCAGGGTTTCCAGAACGAATCAATCACGCAAAAGAATTCTTCTAACCCTAACCTAGGTCTAGCAACTCGTCAAAGCGACAATCTACCGCTAGAACTAGAATTTCTAGGGTTTAACAAGAGAGAAAAGAAAAGAGAAAAAGAGGGAGAAGGCTAGGGTTTGGATTTACCCTAGGGTTTGTGCTCAAATCTCAAATCCACCACTTGTGGAGCTTGTTAGGGCCTTGAGGAAGCTTCACCACGCCTTGAGGTTGCTCTCCTTGCTCAACATGGGCTCACACCGACCGGAGAACGGAGGGGGCAGGGCGAGCTCGCGAGGAGGAAGAAGAAGAGAGGAAGAGCAAGAGAGAGAGGGTGAGGGAGTTAAATGAGAGTGAGGAGAGGAGGAGAAGGCTCTCCCCTAGCTTTATGAGGGGGAGAGAGAGAGGGCATGGCGACGTGCGGCGGTGAGGGGCGACTGTTAGTGTTATGCCCTTGAGGCAATCTTATGGATGATTGTAACATGACTATGTTTATGAATAATAATATGATTATTGGTCCAATGAATGTATATCATTGTTTTGATTAACAAGTGTGTGACTTGTTTATGAAGCTCTTTACTTATTGATATAATTCAATAAATATCTCTGATCGGATATCATCGTATAGGACAATGATGAATAGATCAGCACATGTATTGTTCGATGATCATGTTTCATAGATCATGGGATATGGAGATATCATTAATACATTGTGGACGCATGTTGAAGAACATGGGTTAGATAGACCCACAATGGGACACTGCGAGAATGTTACATTCTTTTGTGTCATCAGTGTATCTCATACATAGTAGATGTATGATCCTTAGACCTGAGATTGTCATATTCCCTACATGTGTAATAGTTTACCTTAGGGTTACCGAACACTATTTCCTAACCGGATAGTTATAAAGGTAGCTTTCATATTTACTATGAAACATGCAGAGGGAAGTGAGCAGTCAAGATGGAATTTGCCACTCCAATGTAACGGAGATATATGTATAGGTCACTCGTGTGATATGATTAAGGAAGTGCATGGCCATGCCGTGATTGAGAAGTCAATCACAACTTATTAATATATCACGGATACGAGAGATAGATTGAACTGTCAAAGGATGATATGCTTCTCGCCTTGAGTTTGATCTTCATATAGTTTGGCAAAGGGATTATTACATCAGTACTTTAATCATATGCGTTTGGGAGTTGGCATGCTCTGCAAGGAGCCGCTACCGACTATTGGATTAGAAAAGGGTTTTTCGAATCCACGTCCAAATGCGCATGAACCTACAGGGTCACACACTTAACGGGCTGGGACGCATTAATTCGGATTGGATCCGTAATTAATGGACCTCGTTGGCTTAGCGCGTAGATGGGCCCTGACTGCCTAGGGTTTCACCTCGTGGCTATATAAGGAGGGGAGGAGGCTGGACGCAGAACACACTTTCGTGCGGTTTAGAGGTGTTTCGCCAGAAACCCTAGACACCTCCTCTCGTTGCCCCTGCCGAGCGACCCAGTGCTTGCACACCGACACACGACGTTTCATTCCCGGACGTGTGGACTGCTGTGGTGACGCTGCTGCTACTGCGGCGTGGAGAGGACGATCCGCAGCGAGGACGATCTGTGGCGAGGACGATTCACGGCGAGGACGATCCGCGGCGAGGACGATCCACGCCGAGAAACTACAACGACGTGCGAAGGATTCCGCAACTGCGCGTCTAGTGGTAATAGATCTATGATCCCCTTCTTGCGAGTAGCTTTTCGGGTTTGCGGTAGAAATTTTAATTTGTGCTAGTGTAGTATACCGTGTTCCCCAACATCGACGACGTGCAAAACAGGGGCTCTGTCCCCCCGTTCTCGACGCTTCGACCAGTAGTATCGCACAAGGACCTGCGGTACTGTCGCCAGCAACTGAAACTTCGGGATTCTTCGCGATCCTTTATTCCAACTTCGGAATTGATCCTCGGGGATCCAAGGGAAGGGTTTTAGGGTTTCAAAGGAAGGTTTTTGGGATTAGGTTTACTAACGACTTCGAAGGATTTCGACCGGACTCGAAACTCGAGGTTTCAGGTCAAAACCGATCGAAACGGCTCGAACGAAACGACAAAAACACTCTGAAAACAAATAACTCCAAATTAAGATCCAAAAATCAAATCTAAGCACAATTAAACACTCAATTAGATTAATTAAGCCTAATTATTCCTAATTACAAATTCAGGGTGTTACAATGACTTAAAAAAGTGTGACAAAATTTCTTTTACTAGCTAAAATATGGCTTCAATTTTGATGACCTTATGCGAGTTTGGCCAAAAAAATGTGGCAAAGTATGGCAACTTTAGTGTATGAACCAAACATACCCTAAGATTCATTATCGTGGATTACAATAATCTTGTTTGATTGAATCATTTTTTAGATATTTGGTTAATTGTTTATTTTATAATTAAATTGATGTATTATTGCATTCCAAAACATATTAGATGAATTATGCGAGGACAATCATTAGATAACAGAAATTATCTGATTTCAGTTTGATTTCCCAAAAAGACTAATAGGCTCCTCGTCAGGGTTCCAAATTTCGGTTTCGGGTTTCATCTCGGACCCCACCGAAATTTCGGCGATTTGGAAATTTTGGATAAATTTTGGACGAAATTCAAAAAGGAGGATTCAAATCTAGAATTTTTTTCAAATGAAAAATCCAAAATCTCGGGTGAAAATGCCGAGATTTCGCCCGAGAATACCGAGATTTCGGTAAAATTCAAATGACAAAAAATGGCTCAAACGACATCAAAAAAATTTGAATTTTTTTTAGATGGTCCTAACACACCACTAATGTTCCCATAAATTTTTTTGATAGTGATCAAGTTTAAGGAATTTTTAAAAAATCCAAGAATGCTCGGACACTCTTCGGTTGGAGATTTATTTGCACTCTTCGGTTGGAGACTTATGCAAGCATTGAATGAATATGCACCGCCCTTTATCATGCATTTAACTAACTCCTCAAATTTAGTATGGTTTGGATACTATCAAATTTAACTAACTCCTCAATTTTACTATGGTTTGGAATGTATGAAATTTAACTAATTTCATACATCCAAATCATAGTAAAGTTAGTTTAAGGCATGAATAGAGACTCAAGAGGTTGTGGGTTCAAATCCCATCACAATTTTTTTCACTATTTTTTTACATGTTCTTCTCATAAAACGTATTTCAATGCTTACAAAAAAATTTTTTAAGGCAAATCCGGCCAAAAGAGTGCAAATTTCGGGTCAAATTACCAAAATCTCGCCCGATACTGGCAAGATTATTGTAGCAATTCATTTTTTTTTGAATTTTTCATCCGGCCAGATTTTTGGATCCCAGGAGGGTCCGAAATCCGAGATTTCGCCGGTTTTCGCCGAAATTTGGAACCCTGCTCCTCGTAACATACTTTTTACACCTACTTAAAAAATAAACAAAGCACAATACAACGCATCAACCACAAACTGGGCTTGAGTCTGTAGCCGAGACTATGTCTATCACTTTTCTTCAAAGTGAAGAGGACTTTTATGCTACCAAATCTTATTATGTATTTTGGATTCAATTGTCAAGCAAGCCAGAGAAAATCAAAATGCGCATATGATTTATCCTCTTGCAAATAATGTTTCTAAATTTCATACAAATAAGACAAACCAATTAAGTGTTTAGATGGGTAAAGGAGAATCATACTAGGGGTCTGTTTGGGGAGGTCATACAATTTGAAAAGTCGCTTTTGGCTTGTCATCAGAAGTCATTTGTAGTCGCGATCGTGGCTTTTCTTGATATGTTGTTTGGCAAACTAGCTGCTGTAGCTGTAGCTTTTGGGGGACAACCGAGTGGGCCCGAGTGAGGAGGGAGTCGGAGAGGTGGCGCTCGAGCCAGAGGGAGTCGAGGAAGCGACTGGGAGGGGATACGACGGGATGAGGAGGGACGCGGAGCGAGCGGGGAGGCGGTCGAGCGAAGCCACAGCTGAAAAGCACCTCCCTACCACCTGTGGCTTTTAGGGGTGCTTCAGCTGTAACTTAGCTGTGCAGCTAAGCTGTTTAGGGGGGGGGGCTTTAGGCCCAAAGCTAAAACACAGCCGAAGCGCAGCCCCCCAAACAGGGCCTAGGTCTCAGTAATTATCAATGATTGCTTTGTAGGCCTCTTATAAGTGAAGAAACGATTTAAGAACAAATCAGAATACTTAAATAATCAAACACTACAGTGTCTTCAACTAAAATAGTTAAATAGCCAAACGAGTTACCTACGAGCATATGGTTACAACAGTCAATCCAAACTTAAATTGCAATGAGCATATGGTTACAACAGTTAATCCAAGCGTAAATTGCAATCAGTTGAAAAGAAACATATATTGCAATAACACAACACATCATTTTCGTAAAGCAACACGCCATGCATGAGAACAAGTTAACTAGAAAAGGAAGTTCTCAACTCAATATGTATAACAAATCCTAAAAAAGATCATGGATGAACACCCTTAAGGTCAAATTCAAATCATGGGCATCCAGAGAAAAAACCAAAAGATTGAACTTTTATATGAATCAAGCACAACAAAGCGAGAAACAAGAGGTTAAAGAATCATGAGAAGCAAACCTTTCTTGGAAGCATACCACACTATTTATATAATACATAGGTCGGCAACAAACACAATGTTACTACTATGAACAGGAAGTGGGTAATGCCAGGCTTCACAATATCGGCAAAAAATCACGATTTTTGGTGTATCATAGGGGTATGATATCTAAAGTCGGCTGGTAAACCGGTTAAATTAAAAAAATTCAAAAAATCAAAAAATAATAGGACGTAAATATCGCGATAATCGTTGAAAATCGAGAGAAAATCGACTTTGAGAAATATTCAACTGGGCGGTCAAAATCAGGAGAAAATCGATCAAAATTGAGAGAAAATCGATAGATTTTTTATTTTTTTATTCAAAATTTTGGATTTAAAAACTATACGAATTTTAGCGATTTTTTCCAATAATAAAAAAATAAAAAATAGCATAATTTTTTTCAAATCAGGTAAGTTGAACCACAAAGCATGTGACATAGTGAAACAGCACCGCTGTGGGATTGAATGTTGCTATCTTTCATGCTTCTTGAATCACCCACCCTCAAGAATCCTCACTTCCGCCAGCATTTTCTATTGTGAGAAGGTAGACATGGAGATCGAAGGTGAGAGAGGAGAAAGAGGGGCGGCGCATGCGAGGAGAGAAGAGGAAGGATTTTTTTTTAAAAAATAATGTATTTTTTAAATAAAATTACAAAAAAAATATATCGAAAAGAAAAATTACAAAAATGTATCTCTGTCGTCATTTCAACTGGCGACGAGGCTTGACTGACGGTTTATTTTGTCGTGGATTCATTTAATCGACGGGGTTAAAGTCTCTGTTGCCATTTGAATTAGCGATAGGCCCATGTCGCCAATTCAAATGACGACAGAGGTGTAGTTTTGTAAAAAAAATTTCGGCGTATTATTTTTGTAAAATTATTTAAAATATATATTATTTTAAAAAAAATCGAAGAGGAAGTGTAGTGCGTAGGGCAAAGTAAAAAAATATGATACATAGAGAAAAGTTCCACTGTTAATACAGGAATGGAAAGTAAATATTTCACTGAAAAAGAGATATTTGATCGAAAAAGAGACGTCTCTCGCAGTCTCGGTTTGCGCCAGTACAGTGTATTCATTCACATCGCCAGATGTGTTGGCGGTAGTAAGTTCTTCGATGCAGGTATACACCCACAGCACACGCACCACCCCCGGCCGCAGGGAAGCGGCCAAACCCTAGCCTCGCTCGCCTCTCCGACCTCTAACCCTCTGCTCGCGCGAGACCTTGCGAGATGTCGTCGTCCGTGGCCGGCGGGCAGCAGTTCCGGTACACGCAGACGCCTTCCAAGGTGCTGCACCTGCGGAACCTGCCGTGGGAGTGCACCGAGGAGGAGCTCGTCGAGCTCTGCAAGCCCTTCGGCCGCATCGTCAACACCAAGTGCGGCGTCGGGGCGAACCACAACCAGGCCTTCGTCGAGTTCGTAAGCGCTCTCCCCTCCCTATCGAGCCCCCCCCCCCCCTCCCCGCGTCGATCTCCGCGATCAGGTCGAGAATTCCCGATGGAATTACTCACCGCTCGATGATCTATTTAGTTTAATTGACACGATCCTCCATGTAGTTGCAAGTGAATCACCGGATCTCGCTAAGCTGTGCAATAGTGGGATTTTATTAGTTCCGCGGATATGGATTTTATTATTATCCACGTGTAACTTAGATGGTAGATAGATCACAACTGATTGGTCCATTTGGCCTGCGTATCAAGCATCACTGGATTTAACCTGGTGTGAGATTGGCCAATAAATGAGATTGTGTGGGGGCGGTTTATTTGGATCAGGCGTAGTGAGAGGATTTAGTTAGTGGCTCACATGCCATCCACTCATCTACTTGATTTAGTCCAGTTTGCTATATATTCGAATGGATCGATAGGTTGGGGCTGTGGAATTTGTCCAAGACTGAATTTTGAATTTTGAGGTAGATGGTTGGTTGTTCTCATTGGAGTCAATGGAAGTTAGTTCTATAGTAGTGGAATGTTATCTTATATCAATCTGCATGGAATTCATTTGTAGCGTACTAGCATATCACCAAGCATCTGCAGCTAGGTTCTTCCGTGATCCCATGTGCCACTATTCGTTTTGTTCTATGATAGGATGCTTGCAGGATTTAGTGATATATATGTGTGGTAGAAAGCATTTTACTTTTGTGGAATTTGGATATGTAATTCTGGAGACTGTAGAATTACTGGAGCAAAGTGTTGTTTTGTGGTATTAATGGCTTTCAAGTGTGATATTCTGTACGATTGGTTAGCTTGTAAAAGTAGGTGTATCTTCTAGCGTCTAAGGAAGGCATAATTTGGAAAGTTTATCTTGGTAGAAATCAAATCACTGTGTACATTTAATCATTTTTTGTTTATTTCTTTAGCACTAAATGTTTTAAATGTTGAAATAGATGATGCCAGGATTACTTATGTGAAACCATCTATTCTTTGCAGACTGACATCAATCAAGCTATTTCAATGGTTTCTTACTTTGCATCATCTTCGGAACCGGCGCAAATTCGAGGCAAAACTGTTTACATTCAGTATTCAAATAGACAAGAAATAATTAACAACAAGAGCCCTGGAGAGACTGCTGGAAATGTGTTGCTTGTTACCATAGAGGGTGTTCAAGCTGGTGATGTCACCATTGATGTGATCCATTTGGTGAGTTCTAAGTTTTAATTTTTTTTCCCTGTCTTAAAAATACTTTGTTGGTTGAGTTAGCAAGATAACAACAAATTGAAGTGCGCCTGTTGCTATATTGATTGTCATTGACCAAGGAGATCCAAGGGAGTCTACCTGACCTGATCCTTGTAAATCAAAGATTTTACATAGCTGTTCATCTCGTGGTAATGTATTCTGCATGAATCAGCAGGCCCATGTTAACACGGAGAAAATGTCGTTATCAACACCTGCAATTGGAGAGATACCATGTTTGTTTTGCTGCCTCTGTCTTCTAACTATTACATTTGAAGTTTTTGTGAACTCTCATCCTGGGGATGCCATTTTCTAATTAGCCTTCATCATCACGCTTATCTCCGGTGTAGGGCACCTCCATGTTTACCCAAGTTATTGATGAAAGGTTAAATTCCCAACCTTTAGAAAATTAGTCTCTCTTTGGTGCTTCTTTTGAGATTCATTTTGTGGTGGTTTATTTCCAGCCAGTTGTTAACAGTACAGTTTCTTTCTCTAAGACATTTCCCCTTTGTTTTGTGGCCAAAAGGGATAGGCTTCAAGTGTTAATTTCCTTTGTTTCAAAATGTGGTTCATGCATCATTCCATCATGTCAAATGGAATATTCAATGATTGAGTGCCTGTACTGCAGGGTTTTTTTTATATATATTTGCCATTTGTTTACAGTAGATTGGTCTCTAGTTCCTGGGCTACTGTTCTTTTTTTCACTCCTATATATGACCTTTTTCTCTTGTTGTATTTCAGGTTTTCTCGGCTTTTGGATTTGTTCACAAAATAGCCACTTTTGAGAAGGCTGCAGGTTTTCAGGTCAGTTAGAATTTCATTTTGTTTCACATACTTAATTCGTTACAAAAGGCGAAATCTCCATCTTAATTTTTCCTACAGGCATTGATCCAGTACACTGATGCACCCACTGCTTCGGCAGCAAGGGAAGCGCTAGATGGAAGAAGCATTCCAAGGTGACATGTCTTAGTCTTTCCTTGTATAATCCATCGTTTACTAATTTTTGTACTTTCTTGTGCCTCTTATAGACTGAATTTCTTTGAGACTTGAATGTAATGTAGGTACTTGCTTCCAGAGCATGTAACATCCTGCTACTTGCGAATTTCTTTCTCTGCACATAAGGATTTGAATATCAAGTTCCAATCACACCGCAGCAGGTATCATTTATAATTTATTTATTTGCCCTGAATTAATTGGCCATTGCTATTTCTGGTAAAGGATTTATCTCTAAATGTCATTTCCTCCAAGTCATTTGACCATTCACTGGTTAGTGGTGTTGTTAAATGTGCAGCATCCTAATGCTAATGCCGTTTAGTCTCTTGTTGGAACAAACTAATTTGCAAAACAAGAGGTTTTGTGGGATCAAATTGAATGGGTTGATAATATGCCTCTCTTTATATATTTAGAAGCATTGTAAAACAATTTAGAGAATATTCACAATATGCCACTGAATAACTAGTTAACTACATGATTCACACACAAGATGCCACTCATTGTGAGGCTGACATGTGGGGAGACATCAGTGGCGTATAATAAATCCCGCCCACACCTACCCACCCACCCACCCACACCACCACCACCAATGAGTGTTTTTAGGCTAATGGCATAAAGCCCTGCTTTCTTAAGGAGATCATATTAGTTACAAACCCTTGCATAGAAATCACAAGCCTTGGAGAGCTTTATTTGCTTTTGGAAAAAATAGTTGACAACAAATTGTCTGAAAACTCAAAATTTGGCTTGACTATTCTACAAGTTTCTACCACAATTGGTGAGGTTCTCGTTCCATGGGCATCTAGTTTGGGTGGCATACATCATAATAACACTTGGACTTTTAATTTTTATAACCTCTGGGGCTATTTGTCTGAAACTTCTCTTGGATGGTTGGACCTATTGTACGACGATAAAGCTACAAGTCTCCACTTTGTCACTTGACTCAACTTTTTCATCTTTGTTCCTTCTTATCTTATTAGGTTTTTGTTAGTGTAGATCGAATTACTTAGATGGGATTTTGTTTAAAAAAAATGCTTCTGTTTTCAGTCCGCTGTTGTTAAAGGTTCCTTTTTTGTTTTTATTTTCCAGAGATTACACCAACCCTTACCTTCCAGTTAATTCTTCTGCTATAGATAGCACGCTGCAGGTATTACTCCGCAAGGATTACAAACATTCTAATCTTTTAATTCCATCTGTTTTGCCATTTTATATGATCCTAATGTTTTTGCACGAACTGCCGTATGATGTGCCTTGGCAGCCTGCTGTTGGTGCTGATGGAAGGAAAGTGGAGGCTGAGGGGAATGTTCTTCTTGCATCAATTGAGAATATGCAATATGCTGTTACAGTGGATGTTCTCCATACCGTAAGTAAAATTTGGGAAGCACTTATTAAAAGATGCTCCATGATGTTGTTGCCGTGCACTTAATTTGTACTGACTATGATTAATTAAAATTCCAGGTGTTCTCTGCATTTGGTACAGTTCAGAAAATTGCTATTTTTGAGAAGAACGGTGGAACACAAGCTTTGATTCAGTACCCTGGTACGAACCTAAAAATAGATCATCTTAGGTGTTACATTACCAAGCACTCCAACAGTTCTGGTGCTGAAACTAGTGTTTATGTTTCCTTGTCTTTTGAGCTAGCAGACCACCCCTTGGAAGCTTGAAATTCTTATTCCCTTTACAGTCATGATTTACCTATCTTTATCACCAAAGTTGTGAATGGGCAATCCTTAGATCTCAAAACTTATTAGATTAAATTCTGCAAACTAATGAATGCAAACACGCTTTTCTTGTACTGTAGCCTGAAATATGAGGCTTTGCATATACACCTTGCACATAAATTAAGTAATCTGGTTATGCTACTGTTCATTCTCTGTTGGCTAAACACGTGACTGATTTTGTTTATGATTCCATGTCGTTTTATGCAGAAATAGTTCTTCACTACCTGATTCTTTCTCACATTGTCATTCAGATGTAACTACAGCTACAGTTGCGAAGGAAGCATTGGAAGGGCATTGCATCTACGATGGTGGCTACTGTAAGCTTCACCTGTCATACTCTCGTCATACTGATCTGAATGTAAAGGTATAATAGGTTAATTTTCTTTAGTGTGTTTTGGGCTTGAAAACCATTTGACGATATGATTTACTGCCTATATAAAAACCCTCCGGTTTGTTACACAAATACCTATTTTGATTTGCCTGCCGTATGAAAACGTATCTCTGTGTCCTTCAGGCACATAGTGACAAGAGCAGGGATTACACAATCCCAGAAGGAGCAATCCAAGCGGTACCGCAAACACCTGGTATACTTGCTACATCTGCTGGGTGGCAAGGTAAGCCGCAAGCAGCTGGAGCATACGCTCCACCCGGTGTCACTGCCCAAAACCACAGCACCAACGGACAAGTGCCAAATTGGAATCCGGGCAACTCAGGGTACCCCCCAGCTCCAGGAGCATATCCAGGCCAGGTGTACTCATCTCCTGGGCAGTACTCAGCATCAGGTGCCTTATCTGCCCGTCCTGCCCCTCCTCATGTGTTGCATGCTTCGCAGCAGATGCCGCCTCCGCACCATGGAAATCAACCAAGACCAGCAGGTGCACCTGGAACTGGCCAGCCGCCTCCATATTACCCTTAAGTAAAAGGTGTTCTAATAACTCGGCCATTTCTAATTCAGTTCTGGCATTATGTAATTCTGCAATATTGCTATCCGAGCTACGTTTCACCCCCCTTCTGCCTTCCCATGAAACATTGCTTTCAATGTACTCACCCTTTGGTTTTCATCAGTACCAGAAAATGAAGGGAAGCTGCTTGTGTCAAAATGCAAAAGACGCTTTATATTGTTAGACAACCTCGCTATCGAATAGTCCGGGGTTGCCTAATAGATCTGAATTGGAGAACAGAGAGAGAGGGAGAGAGACACAATATATAGGAGGACTGCTCTGCTTTATTATTATGATGCTGGTGTGTACACGGGGTGCCTCCCTGCCTCCTATCTATAACCTACGGCTAGGGTTTCTGGAGAGTCCACATGGGCCACGATTGGGTCGAGTTTCCTAACACCCCCTTGGACTCTTCTTCGCGAGATGCATATGCCTCATCAAAACTCCAGAAAAACCCAGTGGGAAAAATATTTGGAGAAAGAGTACATAGCATATGCTTGCTGTGTTGCATAGATTGCCTTATTAAAAACCTTATGTAAGAAAACTTCAATGAAAAACTTACTTAAGAAAAAGAGTACAATCCACCCAAACTTCAATGTTAATCTTCAAAATTCACGTTGGGTACTCAAACTTTATGTTCGAGATTTATATAGGAGTATGTGAAAATTCTCCCTCTGAAATCTGCACTTCTCTAAGTCTCATCATCCCGATTCCTCTAACACATCTTTCAAAGGAAGATGCCGGGAGTGACTTAGTGAATAAATCTGTGAAATTTTTACACGACTTAGTATGCAGTATCTTTATCTCATTCATCTTATGCATTTCATGAGCATAAAATAACTTGGGGTTTATATGCTTCGTGAGGTTACTCTTCACATATCCCATTTGCACTTGAGCAACACAAGCTACATTATCTTCATAGATAATAGTGGGGTTTTGTTCCATGTTCAAACCACATGATTTCTGAATGTGGTGAACCATTCTTCGAAGCCATGCACATTCTCGAGAGGCTTCATACAAGGCAATTATTTCTGAGTGGTTTGTCGACGTCGAGACAAGAGTCTGCTTAGACGACTTCCACGAAATTGCCGTTCCACCGCAAAGGAAAACATACCCAGTTTGTGACTTGCCAGTATGTGGGTTCGATAGGTACCCAGCATCGGTATAGCCAATCAAATTCAATTCATTATTTCTTCTATAGAACAAGCCGAGATCTTTGCTTCCTTGGAGGTAACGGAAGACGTCCTTAACCCCTTTCCAATGCCTTTTGGTGGGTTACGCCTTTGCATCAGTGCTAGCAAATTCACGGCGAACGCAATGTCCGGTCTAGTGCTATTCGCAAGGTACATGAGCGCTCCAATTGCACTCAAGTATAGGAATTCCGCTCCCAGGACTTCCTCCCCCTCTTCTCTAGGCCTGTACGGGTCTAGGTCTGCTTGGAATGACCTTCCGACCATTGGGGTCTTTGCGGAGTATGCCTTCTCAAAATCAAATCTCTCCAACACTTTCTTCGTATAGGAAGATTGGTGTACCAAGATTCCGCCTTGGACATGTTCAAGCTGCAAGCCTAAACAAAACTTGGTTTTACCCAAGTCTTTCATTTCAAATTCAGACTTCAAGTATGTGCATGCTTCTTCAATTTCTTCATCCGTCCCAATGATGTTCAAGTCATCTACATAGACGAAGATTATACAAAATCCATTTGGAGATCGTTGTATAAACACACATGGACAATCTTCGCTGTTCGTGTAGCATTTCTTGCAAAGAAAGTCACTCAAGCGATTGTACCACATTCTTCCTGATTGCTTCAGCCCATACAGTGATTTCTTCAATGTCACATTGTATAGGTTTCTGTTTGCTCTGTCTTGGTTCGGGATAGGGATACTTTCTGGTACTTTCATGTATATCTCCGAATCCAAGTTTCCATACAAGTATGCTGTGACAACATCCATTAGCTTCATTCTCAACTTTAAGTTGATTGTCATTGAGATCAAGTATCTAAAGGTAATTCCACCCATGACCGGAGAATAGGTTTCTTCATAATCAACCCCAGGACGTTGAGTGAAACCTTGAGCGACAAGCCCTGCAATGGTTGTTGCTCTATTTATAGATTCTCCTATTACAAAATTTATGGCCATTTCGTCATGGGGTGCTTCATGCACTTCTACTTGCTCTTCTCTGCTATTTCCCATTCCAGGAGCAAGTTCCTTTAGTTTTTCTCCGCCAATGTGTGCGCACACATTATTTCCGGCGGCTTCTTCCAATAGAAGATTTAGATTTGGAATTGCCTTTTCCACAGGCTTCTTTCCAGTGCCAGGTCTCAACTGGCTCCCCTTCTTGCTTTGAGGCACTTTTGTGATTGGCTGTGGTAAGTCCTCTTGCCCATTTTTCCCCAAACGTCTCCGGGTACTTTGGGTTTGAGAAGCCAGATTTCCTGTTCTTTTTCTTTGAGGTCTCTGAACAGGATGATGGATACCTTCTGCTTTCTTTGGTATTTTCACCCTCTCTGGTGCATTTCTTGCTGGTATATGCGACTTAACCACGCTCTTCAGATCACAAAAATGATCAGGCAGTTCATTTGCTAAATTCTGCAAATCGATTGTCTTCTTGACTTCATGATTTGCTTCATTAGTGCGTGGGTCATGCACGGGGATCCCAATGGAATGCCATATGATTTCTCGGCATTTTCATCCAATGGTTCATTTCCTCCCCCTAATGACGGGAAAGCGATCCTCGTCAAAAAAATGCAATCGGCCGAATCAGATACAAATCTCCAGTCGTGGGTTCCAAATACCTTATTATGGATGCATTCTCATAACCAACGTATATCCTAGACTTGCGGAGAGGGCCCATTGCAGTTCGCTGTGGGGGTGGTATAGGTACATATACCATTCATTCAAATCTTCAGGATGACCCATTGCACTAGTTGCATAGTTGAATGGATGTTGTAGGTCGATGGTCTATAATTGATGAGTCTTTGCTGCGTGCATGATCGCGTGTCCCCAACAAGTGTTGGGCAAGTTATAACTCGCAAGAGTGGTCGGGCTATGAGCTTAATCCTCTTTATTAGTGCTTCACTATTCCATTTTACGTATGGATGTGCGATGCAGAGTGCTCAACGATTATTCCATTCTTTGTGCAATAATCATGAAATGCCTTGGAAGTAAATTCGTTAGCATTGTCCATTCGAATGGACTTCAGCGATGATCAGAAAAGCATTCTTAATTACGATAATCATGGAGATCGCCTTTGCGAATGCATAATTCCTTTTTGACAGCAAACATGTATGCGACCATTTCGAGGAAGCATCAATGAGCACCATAAAGTATCGAAACGGCCCTGACAAGGGCTGAATCGGGCCGCAAATATCCCCCTGAATGCGTTCCAGGAATGCAGGGATTTCATGTTGCATTTTCATAACAGAGGGTTTTGTTATTAATTTCCCGGTGGCACATGCATGGCACACAAAATCTTCGTGATTCGGGAAATTTTTAACATTAATGCCATGACCTTGTGGGTTGTAAACTATATTTTTCATCAATCTAAGACCAGGATAACCTAAATATATAATGCCATAATGAAAATAATTCAGAGCTTCTAAATACAGTCTTCAAATAAGTATACACTGCGTGTGCGTTGATTATCGTGTAGTACAACCCAGATTCATATGTGGGATATTTTTCTAATACCATTTTTCATACTCCGCGTGCTTCATAATGCACAAATGCTCTTTGCCATTTTCTTCATTGGTTTCTACGTGAAACCCATTGGCGCGGATATCTTTAAAACTTAAGAGAATACGTGTTGATTCAGGGTACAAGAGGGCTTCTTCAATTACCAAAGGTGTACCCATTGGCAATATAATTGTGACTCTTCCTGAGCCTATTATATGCGTATCGTTTCCTGCGATTGTCGTAATTCTTCCAGCGTTCTTCGTGATCGTCTGGAAGTATTTCGACTCTCTTAAGATGGTATTTGTTGTGCCACTATCAACAATACATATTTCCTCCATTTGGCGCTACACGATTTCTAGATGAAAAGAAATATAATTCTAATCATACAGTGGCAAAGTAATTCAAATATTGCTTGCAAATATAGAATACTGGAATAAAGAACAAATTGCAATTCTATTCATGAGAAAAGAAAATGTATGCTCTTCGAGAGCTTACAATTCATTATTCAAAATTCATTAACAACCATCGCTTCAGAGCTCGCAAACTTCAAAGTAACCCAATCTTGCTGTGCTTGGAGCAAGATGGTGGGTTTGAGCTCGAACTGCTTCTGAAGTGTAGTCCGTAACTCAAGTGTATTACACCTCAGCCATGTATTCATTTTTCACAATGGCTGAAAAGTGATACCTGGGGAGTACAAAACTTGATCGTTTTGCTCGGCAGTAGGTTACTTGTCCTTCGAGGACCCTAAACCGATGGCAGTTCAGAGCTTCTTGCTCATAAGCACGATCTTCACATTTGATGCACATGTGAGATAGTTCTGACCATTCGGGCCAGTTCTTCAAAACTCACATATGACAATGCCGGGTATTTACATATTCATAGAATTCTTTCATTAGATTACTTCATGTAATCTAACAGAGAGTGGTTGCAAAGATTCATAAATGCATAAATCAAATTCTCATGAATTTTCAGTAAATTAAAATAAAGCAATAATTTCAAGATTTATAAATACAAGATTCATAGATGCAAGATTCATAAGTGTAGGATTCATAAGTACAAGATTCATAAATATAAGATTCATAAATACAGAATTCATAAATAAATAATTCATAACTGCAAGATTCATATATACACAGATTCATAAATATTCATAAATACAGCTTCGTGCATACGATCGGATTCATATGCTTGATCGACTTCGTGCGATCTGCTTTATGTGCGCAATCGGTTTAGCGCGGCTTCATGCGTGCGGCAGATTTAGTTCCATGCACGTCGGCCTTCTTGGCACGACGGTAGCCACTTCGTGCAGCGTGCTTAAATTTGCAATGAAATATATTAAAGTAGTAAATAGAATGCATGGAATTGAATAATAATTGCACAATTCATAAATTCGGAATAGACAATAATTGCACAATTCATAAATTCATAAATGCGAAAATAAATTCTAAGAAATTTCCGATATTCTAAACAGGGCAATTAATGCAAAAATTCATGCAAATATTCATAAATACAGCAAATAAGGCTAAGTACAAATTAAAACAGAGCCAATGAATTTTCTGAATTTTTCTAGATATTTTTCATATTCTTCTGATAATTTTTTAAAATTACCGGGATTTTCTAATTGATTTTCTGGGTTTCTAATCATTTTCTGGGAAAGAAAAACAAAAACAATAAAAAAAGGATAAAAGACTGGGGGGCAAAGGGGTAATTTCCCCTTGCCCCCCCCACCCCCCACGTGCGCTTGTCTCGTGCCTGTTCGGTCTTCACTGCTGGATTTAACAAAAGAACTCAAGTCCATCTTGGACTTTGTAGAGAACTTGGACTTCATGTCCTGCATATGGATTTGCTGTCCATGGCTACCGCCTACCGATCGGGTCACGCGAGTCGCAGCAGCAGCCGGGCGCTGCGGCGCGGCGTCGGCTGCGGAGGGTCAGGCCATCTCGGCAGTGGCGACGGCAACCCGGCAGGCGCGCGGGCGCTCGGTGGTGGTGTGGCCCCGGCAGGCGCGCGGCAGAGCAACGGCTCAGCGTTTCATGGCCTAGCCGGTGACGGCGGCTCGGCACTTCGTGACCGAGGCGGCGCGGCAGTGGTAGTCGCGGCAGCGTGCAGTAGCCGAGCGCGGCGCTTCGTGCGCGTCAGGTGGTCCGGAGCGGCAGGCGCGCGTCAGCGGTAGGGCTGCGGGCCCTGGCAGGGCGCGGCGGTTCCGGCGGGCCCAGTGGCGGCCGACTGCATGTGGGCCAGACGGCGCGGAGGTAGTTTCGAGCCGTTCTTGGTAGGCGCGCTCGGCGGCGGCTTCGTGCCGTGGGAGCCGTGCGGCGGCATCGACCGGGCGCAGGCGCGACCTCGAGCCTTGCCGGGTGGCGGCGCCGACCTTCGAGGCCGGCTGCGCAGGGAGTCCGGTTGGCGGCAGCGCTGTGGCAGTTACGCGCGGCAGCGACGGCTGGCGTCAGACCCGGCAACTGCGAGTCGTTTGGCGCGGCAGACGGCCAGGAGCCGTGGCGGTGACAGCTGTTCGGTTGGTGTTGTGGCCTTCGTGGCGCGGGCCGAGGGCAGCGCTGCGTGCGCGGTGCCGATCGGTGGCTTCATGCCTGCATGGTGGCTTCGTGCCGACTGCCGTGCTGTATTATTGCCTTGTACTGCTTGTAATGTAGCTACATGCTACAAATTGTAAAATTTCTGCGTGTCGTAGCTTCGTGCTACGTAGATTAGATGCATGCAAATAATCGAATGAGTGATTAGTTTCAATTCTTCATATCTCACCTTTTCTCCGGTAGAGCTTCGTGCTGATAACGTATTAGACAACATCGCTATCGAATAGTCCGGGGTTACCTAATAGATCTGAATTGGAGAACAGAGAGAGAGGGAGAGAGACACAATATGTCGGAGGACTGCTCTGCTTTATTATTCTGATGCTTGTGTGTACACGGGGTGACCCCCTGCCTCCTATTTATAACCTACGGCTAGGGTTTCGAGAGAGTCCACATAGGCCACGATTGGACCGAGTTTCCTAACATATATATCGTCAGTTTGTCGTTTCCTTCGTCTTGGTGTCCAGTGGCAAGCGATTGGAGGGGGGGCAAGGACAGCAGACTAGCGGTCACCATACACACCGACTGAACAGCTGCTACTTGCTGTGTGCAGCTTTGTTTTTGGTGGGCGGATTTTGCCGGAGACTGTGAGGGATGACGAGCTGGCGAGAGATGGCGTTTGCTTGATTGCGTTTGTCCCATTTGGAGCAGACGCAGCGCAAGGGAGTGCCGACGCTGCTCGTATCCACAGGTAACTAGCGCACACTGCACACTACTCCACTGCCCTCCACCTGGTTTGCAAGCTGCAACCAGCCAAAGCAAACAGCCGAAGCCACGCGCGAAGCTAGGCGCGGGCCGAGGGTACCCTGTTGAGGTTTACCAGCGTTTCAGGCTGCGAAAACACACAGCGTTACTCCAGGCATACACACTGGGTGCTCGACAGGGTATAGACCAAACGCTAGCCGTATTTGGTCAAATTTGCTTGAGCTAGCGAGGTGTGATAAAAGCGCGGTACCGTAAGCACGATGCCAAGCCTACATAAACGCAGAGGTTGCGATCTCGGTTATGACGAGAGGAGATGGTCACCCGGTAGTCACTACTTCCTTTCATTTCAAGGCCAAAAGAGCTCCGTTAAAGAGCGGTCTGCTACGCTGCTATGAAGAATCGATGTAAAGAGTGGTGACGGAGAGGTCTCTCCTCCGGTATGCCCTGAGAAACAACGCCGTTGGGTCAGATCATCAGACGCAGATGCACGTCACGCTGCACCAAAAAAAAAAGAAAAAGCCAAGCAACCGTGTGTTTCCCCCGATGCTGCTATCTACTGTGTATTTGTCAATCCGTGCAACCTCTTCAGTATTTGGAAAAAGCGATGATTGAACGGAGAACTTGAGTCCATCCCCGCCCCTAATGTATGACTCACCATGAAAAAGAGCCTAAAGATGGACCGCACTTGGGAGCAGCCAACAACCGGCCTGCCATGTAGTTGCAAGCCACTACGTGCACTGGATAGAAGAATCTTGTGACACTACCATATGGATCGGCCAATTCGATGTGGACGTTCTACCTGCCATGCCACTAAACTCAGCTTTAGTCAACGGTCCGAGAGATTTCTGACAAGTGACATCGCATTTTCTTAATTTCTTTACTGAAGAAATAATCTGCTCTCCACACTCAGGCAGAGTCAGGGTTTACAAAATCGTTTTCGAATTGAAAATCGAGACCCCGTTGGTATCGGTTTTTCACAAAAACCGAGTGTTTGAACAAAAAAAATTCAAAACAGATTAAAATAAATAAATAAATAATCGCTCGGTTTTTTGAAAAAACCACATGGCGAATTGAACCTTTTGGGCGATCGGTTTCTTGAGCGGTTTTCGTCGGTTTTCTCGTAAAACCTTCGGCTTTATTAACCCTTGGCAGAGTCATCATAGATAGGTCCAAGAATATCCAGAGTGTTAAGGCCCATAATATCTAAGTCCATATTAGCCCATACTATGGCTATATATATATATATATGTCAACCTATTGGAGAATAATCTGCTCAAATCTCAAGGTTAGTAACATATACCAGAGTAGAAATTAGGGTTAGGATTAGGGCTAATCTAATCCTTAATCAACCCACGATCCAATCAAGCATCCCTGCCTGGTGGTCGTGCTCTTCAACCGCCATCACACGGCCCGTTCTGGTGCATCGTCTGCACCCATCTTCATCCGCAGCGACTGGTGGTTGCGCCGTGCGCCTGGTTTACGTCTTGACCGGTCGTTCGCGACGCCTGTCGCTGTGCTAGATTTCTTCTTCGCCTGTCGCAGAGGCTCCGTCTTCGTCACGGAACGCTGCGCCCGGACCTTCCTTCCTGTCACTGCCCGTCTGGCTCTGTTTTCTACTGCTTGTGACTGATTTTGGAGGTTATTGGCTGCTGATCTTCTATTATTGGTTACAGTAAGTGTTTTAGCCTTCCAATATGTCACATCTCAATGCAATTGCTATCAATATCACTCTTGAAGGTCAAAATTATCGGGAATGGGCATTTTGTGTGGAGACTGCATTGAGGGGGTTATGGTTTAGCTTTTCACTTGACTGATGATCCACATGCACTTAAGACTGATGGTAGTAATGCTACTAAACTCAAAACTTGGGAAATCAACGATTGAAAAGTGATGGCTACCATTGTCAATAGTGTTAATCAATCTATGATTATGAGTTTTTCTCCCTTTAAGAAAACCAAGGCAATGTGGTCCTACTTGCAGCAGCGTTATATTTAGGACAGTGGTGCTCTTCTGTAACATCCTAATTTTTGCTTTTCATGAATTTAAATGAAATTTTACACTTTTGAGAATTTTTGGAATTTTCTAGAATTTATTTGGATTTAATTTGAATTTATTTCCTTTTGAAATAATTAAATAAATAAAAGTTTCAAATAAATTTTGGTTGGAAGTATTTTATTTGAGTCCAAAATGTCTCAAAGTATTTTTCAGTATTTTTCTGATTATTTTGCTATTTTTCTTGAATTATTTGAATTACTAGAATTATTTTTAAATATTAAATCGTTGGAAAATGCCGAGTGGGTTAGTACTGTTCAAGTGACCGAGCCCGAGTCAGACTCGAGTCCGAGTCCGACTCGAACCCGACCAAACCCTAATAGCGTGACCGTTGGATCAAGATCCAACGGCCAGCATCAAGCCACGTCGCCCACGTGGGATCGGGCCGAACCCGTTCGCCCCGTGCGATCTCGGCCGTTGATCGCGCGTGCATGGACGGCCAGGATGTGTCCACGTCACCTCTCCGTATCGCGGTTGGAATCCGTCGCCGCCGTGGCCGTTCCGCGATTTCCGCGCCGAATCCGGACGTCGAGGCCGGTATTTAATGTGTGGGTGCGTGCCCGAGGATCGCCCTTGCCTTGCGCACGTTTTGCCCTAGCCGCTGCCCGTAGCGCTCCTTCGTGCCCGCGATTGCTCGCCGTAGCGCTCTAGGGTTAGCTTCGGGTCTCCGCGTCATTCCACCGCCGTTCGCCCTCCTCCGCCGTGTTGGTGGTCTGCTTCGGGACCGTTGCGTCGAGGCGAACCTGGAGGTACCATCCACTTCTTCGGAGAGCCACGGGAGCGCCGTTCGGGAGGTCGTCGTCTTCATCTCTGGCCAGCCAGCTCCGCCGTGGACATCGCCGACCCCGCAAGCTTCGTGAACCATCCGATGAAGATCGAACGGCCACGGTGAGTCCACGTCATCCCGCACCCGTAGAAAACCAGATTAGATCTAGACCGTTAGATCCAGATCCAACGATCCACGTTCGTCCACGTCACCGTGCGAATTTCATGTTACGGTGATTAGATCCGTTTTCAACCGTTGGATCTAGATCCAACGGCTTAGATCGAGCCACGTAGCCGTAAACCGCACCGCGTTTCTGCGCGATAGCGTACCGTTAGATCTAGATCGAACAGTCCAGGTTGACCGCGTCAATTCCAAACGCGTGATGGTAGATCTAATCTGGACCGTTGATTTTCAAATCAACGGCCCAGATCGTGCCACGTGGCCAGGAGCCGGAGCGACGCGGGTCAGCTGCGACCGTCGCTGACGTCACGCGCGACGTCAGTGCGGGCCTGCGTGTCAGCGGGACAGCCAACCGCACCAAGACGTCATCCGCTGACGTCACGGTGGGGCCCGCATGTCAGAGCCGCTCGGCCGAAGCGCGGTGACGTCAGCGTTGACGTCATCTGAGGGGTCCCACATGTCAGTGAGACATGTACCCATGGGCCGGGTCCACGGTGAACCGAACCCGAACCGTGGACCAAGTCCATGGACCCGCTGACGTCATAATTCGATTTTTCAATAGAAAAATAATTCGGTGGAAATTCAAATACCGTGCTGACGTCATGCTGACGCAATAAATGGATTTTTCAATAGAAAAATAAATGAATTAATTCGGTTTATTCTTTTATTTGAATTTTTAAACTTCAAACGCTTATAACTTTTGTGTTTTAACTCCGATTTGAACGATTCCAATTTCTAAATTTTTATAAAATTGAGATCTACTTAAATATGAATTTTAATTAATTTTTTAATATGAATTTTCCTCTGTTTATATTTATTTAATAGATTCTTTATACTTTAAACAATTATAACTTTTGCATTTTAACTCCGATTTGGGCGATTCAAATTTCTAAAAATTTGTAAAATTATGCCCTTTCTGTTTATGGACTTTATTATTTGAACTTTTGGGCAATGTGTATGTACTGTTTTATTTATTTATTGCTATTTGCACGTATTACGAGTAGAGGTTGAAGTACCCGAGGGCTTCGAAGGTGAAGTGTTGACTCAGGAGCCAGCTCAAGATCAAGAACAAGTACTTTTTGAAGGCAAGTTATGCTTTGACCATTTTGATCCCACTTTTGAAATTAATTTAATTTAAACTATTGCATGCTAATTTAATTAGAAAATGGTTTAAATTATTTTGGGGAATTAGATAAATGCCAAATTGCAGTATGACACCTTGACTATTTAATTGTGTGCCATGAACCCTTGTCACCCTAGTTGTAGAATATTTAGTTGGACATTATTAAAAATTGCCAACATTGGGTATTTAGATCGTTGTAGTTATTGCTTAGACCTGCTACGTGCACATGACATGATTTTGGACAATCAAATGTTAATATTGACTTAATGAGATATTGAACCTATTCTGGAGAAGTATCATGTGTTGTGATTGATGATGGCACGTGGTGCATGGTAATCAACTGGGTTGATAAGTAGGTTTAGACCGGGGCAAGTGGCAAGAATGATATGGTGAGCCATGAGTGGCACCGGGGATGTTGTAGGGTCGAGGATGCGCCTAGAGGGGGGGTGAATAGGCGATTATAAAAATTTCGTCTCTACAACTAATCGAGAAAAGCCTAATTACCCCTATGTCAAAACCTAATTAAATTGCGAAAGCGTAAACTACGGTTTTGACAATTAAGGCCTAAATCAACCAGGCTCACTAGTGCACTAACTAAATTAAGTCTCTACAATAGAATTGCTATGTCGATCAAGCAAGCTACACTAAGCAATTCTATACACTATCAAGCAATAGATATAAATGCAATAAGGTAAATGCTTGAAAGTAAAAGAGACAAGGGACACGATACTTTTTACCGTGGTTCGGAGACTTCTCCCCTACTCCACGTTGAGGAAGTCCAACTCACTTTGGACCGGCTCACTCACTTGAGCCTTCCACCTCAAATCCACTCGTGGTAGCTTTTTACCTCGCCGGGTAGGCTAAGCTCCAACCTTCACAAACTTCACCGGGGCTTCTCACAATCCTTGAGAGCTCCCGCGCACGACGCTCCTACGACGGAGGCAACAACCTCCAAGAGCAATAGGTTGTGCACTCCGCTCAAGCTTCACCAATCGCACCACTCACGTCTCCGGTGATCACCTAGTGCAACTCATGCAACTAGGGTCCTCTCAATCCTCACTAGATGCAACTCATGCAACTAGGATTACTCTTGAGCTCAAAACCAAATGGGAAGAAGCAAAAACATGCAAACCACTCCCACAAACTCACACAAGGCTCAAGAGTACTCACAATGCCAGCAACAACCACCAAAAACCCTCCCAAGGGGTCCTTATATAGCCCCCAAACCAAAACTAGCCGTTGGGGACTAAAAACCTGAAAAAAAATCGACATTTGTGGTACTACCGCGGGCAAAAACCCGGTAGTACCGCCCCTCAGGCCAACGGCTAGAAAACTAGCCGTTGCACAGCAAATGCGGTAGTACCACTGTGTGAAATGCGGTACTACCGATATTGCGGTAGTACCGCAGTGTAAACTGCGGTAGTACCACTGTTTCAGCACAAAAACGGTCATAACTTTTTAATCCGAAGTCCGATTTAGGTGATCTTGGACTCTATGAAAAGCTTATGAAGAGGGCTACAATCTCCACCCTTTTACAAGATTTAATCACCCATAGATATTTTTAAATAACACAAAAACTCCAATCATTACACTCTTTGGAACACATGTACCAGCAACTAAATAGCGGTACTACCGAACCAGCGGTAGTACCGTCCTTTGAACCACGGTAGTGCCGGCCTCAGAATCTCTAGAAAAACACCCCACTCTGGATTTTAACTACCGCTCTTAAATGGCGGTAGTACCGACCACCGGTAGCATCGACGCCCATACGGCGGTACTGCCGAGTATGCGGTACTACCGGCATTAACACTGCGGTAGAGCCGGCAAAACAAATAAAAAAAGATTTTCAACTCAAATCTTTTCTCCAAAACTTCAACAACTATTCTTTGAGCCAAAGGGTGATCAAACCACGATCACACTGAGTTATAAAACACTTTTGCAGCACCACTAAACCATGCTCGAAGAATTCAACCAAACTCCAAATCATTTGCGACAAACACACTTTGCAAATGTCTCAAAGATTATATTTGCAAGAACGTATTAAGCGAATAAAACCCGGAGTCTATAAGGTTTATCCTCTTAGCCATGTGATGGTCAAACCACGACCAAACGGACTTGCAAAAACCACGGTGCAAGTATCACATGCTTTCAGGACCGAAACCCATAGACCTCCCGTTTATTCGTACAACGAACTCGCAAATAAACAATCAAACCACAAGGAATGTGCTATCTCTCTTTTGCAACACTTGCAAATCCATAGCCCCATCCTAACTCCAAATCAACTCAAATCAAATCTGAGTGCATGAGCTCTCTAATTGCAACTCTTGCAATTCTCTAGCTCCATACACTAAACCAAACACTTGCTTGAGCTCTCTCCTTTTGCAACCCGTGCAAACATAGCTCCAAGCAATGCCAAATAAACGCAATAAGATTTTGTTTGAAAACAAAAAGCAAAGCGTGAAGCTTCATCTATTGCAACACATGCCAAACATGAACTTCACGCAAAAGCCAACGCATCAGCTTATCCTATTTGCAACTAATGCAAATCAAAGCTCAATGCGAAAACTCCAAGCATAATCTTGACCTATTTGCAACAAATGACAAATAGAGCTTATGCAAAATCCAAGCACGAGCTTCACCCATTCACAACAGATGCCAAATGGTTAGCTCCATGCAACAACCAAATCCAAATAAGATTTGAGCTCGAGTGACTACGGGATTGAGATCACCAACACAAGATGAAGCTCAAGGCAAAGACTCAACCCCTCTTAATAGTACAGCGATAAAATACTAGACACAAAGCTAGGAAGCATCCTTAGCCTATCTAATTATACATTTACGTCGCACGCGAGCGATCCCCTTTGGGGTCTTAATATCTTCAATCTTTTTCTTCCTCCGGGAATAACACTTCGCTCTCTTTCTTGAAGTCTTCATGATCTTCAATCATTATTTTTTCAAGATCATCACCCAGCTCTACTTCTCTTTTTCCAGGATCATCACCCGGCTGTCTCATCATCTTGTTAATCACTTCTTGATGAACCCTCTCATCTTTTCAACATTTGGACCTAACCCTCTTTCATCACAACTCATAGAAATATGGTTGTCTCAATCATCTCTTGCACTCCATTAACCCATAATGGATGCCACTTATATCGATTGAGCACAATCTAAACCAATTTTAATGAATTTAAATGTGTCTTGAGCACATGATGCAACTGATGCTTCATACTACTCAAGAACTCTCTATTTGTCCTTAATCGATCACAAGAACACCATCAACATATGATGAAATGTTCTTTGATGATTAGAAGACAAATGAACTCAATTTAAACTTTCATTTAAATTGATATGTTTCAATGTATTGATCCTTTATATATGGAGTGAAGAGTGGATCAATACTTATGAAACTTTAAGTCAAAGCTTGAACTCCCCCTAAATATGTGCATCCATGTAATATATGGATTGAGAAACATAATGCACATGGTGTGGTTAATATTATGGAGAACTCATACTTCAACTTGAATCCAAAGTATGCAATGAATAATAGAATAAATATGCATACATACCATGGGTTTTCCATTTTCCATCCAAATATGAGACCACTGACATAAGCTCAATAAACATGTTAGTCTCATAAAGATTAGATTTGTCATTAAACAAAGATTAAACATTAATTTAAAACCAATCACCAAAACCAATGGAGTTTGAACTTACAGATGTCGTTTTGGTTCTTCAGGTAGTCTTGTCCTGGTCATCCTAAGGACTTAACCTTGTAAGCCTTTGATCTGAGTCAAACGTGCAATCACATGTCTGTAATGGGACGGACCTAGTTGAGTAAGTTACTAATAACTTGCATGTGAAACCTTGGGGTGTCAACTACACTTTTTGTGTAGCTTGAAAGGGGAGCGTACCAATGCCATGGCGTGGTACCCGTCCAATGGTATGTCGGTCCCATACTTCGCCTCTGTTAAGGGAAGGGATAGTGTATGACAAAAGCCGGAGAGGTTCACTTGTTTAGTTTGCGGTCTCTGAAAGGCTTTGTTACGATCACTCGCCTTTGTGGTGTTTGACTGTATCTTGTGGGTAAAGTGCATAAACTCTACAGAGTGTAAAATCTATTCGAATAGTCGTGTTTGTGGCACTGGACATTGCTCGGGGATTACAGTCAAGGGTTAGACTTTCATGAAAACAACTTGGACTTGGAAAGTCTTATTGGGTTAAATAATGACGTTGATGGAAATGTGGATTAGGAAAGGAAAAGTGTTTAATTAACTCCTGGAAAAGTTATTGATATAACATTTACTTTTATTGCTTTCGAATCTACTTATGCTACTTGTTAAATGCTGTTTTACTGCAAATGTATCCGTTAGCCTATCTTTTGTATTAAGCCATGTATGTAGAATATTAGTTTTCATTCTGTGCATGACTTGCTGAGTGCCAAGTACTCACCCTTGCCACAATACAACATTAGTTGAAGGAGAAGCGACGCCAGCTTTGGAGGAAGAACTTCATGAGGAGCCGTCTACCTAGGGAGCGAGCCCAGTCAGTTGCCTGTGGTATACTGGATGGCGCCACGTTGATGCTTTTATTCCGCTGCAATTTATTTCCTTCATAAGTTTTTCGCCCTGTGGCGTGCTCCTATAACTTGACCATAAGGTCGAGCAACCAGTTTGGTTATCTTAACTAAAGTACTATATTACTATCGATGTGTATGATTGTGACATTGTGCACTAGCGCGATCCTGGATTAGTGCTGAATACACAGAGGGTCCGGATTTGCAAATTCGGGTCCCGACATCGTCTTCATACTCTCATGCAAAGAATTCATTCAATTGAGCAGAATGACATGTCCATTGATGAGTACAATTCTACCTTTGAAAGTATAATGGGACCATTGCTCTGTATGGTACCTCAGTGCACAACAGATGGGTGTCCAGCACACAAATTCATTGAAAAGTTTCTTACATATTGTTTTGTCATGGCAGTAAGGGCTGATTTTGAGTACATTCGTATATGGTTGCTTCATAATTCTTCTGTTGTAACTATGGCACAGGCTTTGTCTGATTTAATTGCTGAAGAGACTCGTCTCAAGACTATGTCAGTTAGTGATATGACAGTACCTCACAGTGTGCTGGTGGCTTCTCAGAAGTTTAGTACATCTAGAGGAAAATCTTCAGAGCCTTGTGAGTATTGTCAGAAGATTGGTCATCATTCAGAACATTATTTTGCCAAACATCTAGAGAAATTGGCTAAATACCGTGCCCGTCGTGCTGTGGATGTGGTACAACTTCCACCACTACAGGCTCTGTGTCTGTTGCTGTTGTCTCACCCGTTGGTGCTCCTAACTCATCTTGGGATATGGATTCAGGGGCTTCATTCCATGTGACATCCAACCAGTCCCAGTTGGTTTCTTGCAAAACCGGTCTCTGATGGCACTTCTGTTCAGACAGCTGATTGTACATCTTGTCATATCACTCATCAAGGTTCACTTTGCAACTTTCATTTTTCTATACCAACAGTTTCTTTTGTACCTTAGTTGTCCATGAATCTCTTTTCAGTAGGTCAAATCACTTACCAAAACTGTTTTGTTGGATTTGATGACTCATCTTGTTTTATTCAGTATCGTCGAAGCGGGACTATAATTGGGACTGGCCATCGCCATAGATGTTCTCGTGGCCTCTAAGTTTTGGACACCTTGCGCCTACCTCCTTTCGCTGGCTCTATCGCTCGTGTGTCATCAACTGCTTCGTCATCAGCCTCTCCATTTGCCAAGTGGCATCATCGTCCAGGTCATTTATGTGGGTCTCGTTTGTCCATATTCATAAATAAAGGTTGTTTAGGTCATACTTCTATTGAGTCTAGTTTTCATTGTAAGGGTTGCAAACTTGAAAAATAGATACAACTTCCATTTTTCCTCTAGTGCATCTCATTCTGCTCGACCTTTTGATCTTATTCATTCAGACGTATGGGGTCCTGCACCTTTTGTTACAAAGGGTGGTCATACGTATTATGTCATTTTTATTGATGATCATTCTCGATGTACTTGGATTTATTTCATGAAACATCGTTCCCAATTGTACTCTATTTACCAGTCTTTTACTCGCATAGTTCACACTCAGTTTTCTACTACTATTAGATTTTTTCATTCTGACTTTGGTGGTGAGTATTTATCTAGCATTTTTCACCAGTTTTTGACCTCTGAGTGTACTCTTGCTCATTTCTTATGTCCTTGTGCTCATGCTCAGAATGGTGTTGCTGAACGCAATCATCGCCATCTCACAGAAACTGCTCGAACACTTCTGATTGCTTCTTTTGTTCCTACTCATTTTTGGGGTGAAGCCATTTCCACTGCTATTTATCTTATCAACCGACAACCATCGTCCAAATTGTCGGGCAAGTGTCCTGGTGAAGTCCTTTATGGTACTTCTCCTAGTTATGACCATATTTGGGTTTTTGGATGTACGTGCTATGTTTTACTTGCACCTTGTGAGCTGACTAAATTGACTACTCAGTTAGTCGAGTGTGTTTTTCTGTGGTATAGTTCTGAGCATAAGGGTTATCGTTGTTATGATCCTTCCTCTCGTCGCATGTGTATCTCTCGTGATGTGACCTTTGTTGAGGATCGTCCTTTCTTTTGTAACTCTTCTACTCGGTCTTCATATTCTCCCAGAGTCCACATCATTCTTGTGTCTCCTTCCTATTTCATCTATACATCATCCCCATCTGTTACCCTCATTCCTGATCCTCCAACTACCATCACACATGATTACACTCGCCATCCCACAGAGCATCCGCCTAATCCCACCTCCTCGGCTAGTCTTGATGCTTCTATTTTTGATGAACCTGACAATTTTGATGTCTCATGCTATTTCTGATGAGTTACAGGTTGGCTCAAGATATAATCTCCGGGATTGTACCACTATCGAGCCTCCTGATAGGTTGGGTTTTGGACGTGTGAGTGGTATTCTTGATGAGCCCTCCATTTATCAGGAAGCTTCTCATATTCTGGAATGGCAGTTTGCTATGTCTGAGGAACTTGTTGCCCTTGATCGTACAGGCACTTGGGATCTAGTTCCTTTACCATCACATGCAGTACCTATTACATGCAAGTGGGTGTTCAAAGTTAAGACTAAGTCAGATGGCTCTATCGAGAGATATAAAGCTCATCTTGTTGCTATAGGTTTTCAGCAGACTCACGGATGAGATTATGATGAGACTTTTGCCCATGTTGCTCATATGACTACTGTTCGTACTTTGATTGTCGTAGCTGCTACTTGTTCTTGGACTATCTCTCAGATGGATGTTAAGAATGCTTTTCTTGTGACATTCTGGTAAGAGTTATGTCACATTTTTGGGCTTTTTTGGGTTTGTGGGCCGTTGTCGGGGAGTTTGGGCCTTAGGGGACCGCCTTGTAGGCTTTTAGTGGGAGGGTTTTGGCCCATGTGGGGATGGGAGGCAGCAAACCCTAGCCCTTTCCCCCTCCCATGCGCCCCCACCTCCCCTAGCCCCCACCCCCCTTTCCTCCTCCCATGCGCTCCCACCCTCCCCCCTCCCATGCGCCCCCACCTCCCCTAGCCGCCACCCCCCCTTTCCTCCTCCCATGGGCTCCCACCCTTCCCCCTCCCATGCGCCCCCCTTTCCTCCTCCTCCTCCACCCTAGCCAGCCCTAGCTAGGGGTCATCCCCTCCCATTGCTGCCATGCATTGCCCTCCGTGGATCTCTCTGTTGGGAAGCCTTGCAACCGAGAGGATCCAGCGTTTGGAGGGAGTTCGTGGCCGGGAGAAGGAGCGGTTTCGTCGGTTTTTCAATTCGTCGAGAAGAGGTATGGTTTTTGGGGTGGATTAGGTACTGTTCTAGTAGGGAATTTTGGTGCTATTAGCCTCTAATTAGGTGTTGCAACTAGTTAGATTAGGGGAAAACCAGATCTGATTCACGTTCTGTTCTTGGGCAGATTGGAGTGCTGTTTTAGGGCGCAATTTTGAAAATTTTAGAGGCATTTTATGGGGGACCAGCTGTTGCGAAAGTTATAGATAATTGAATACCTTTAATTAGGCACTGAAATCACTAAATTTCGTTCAGCTGTTTGAAAGTTATGCCCTTTTTATCGAGCGTTGTCCAATCTGTATCGCGATTGGTACAGTCTGTGTTCATCTGTAGATTAGAGGAACTTAGAGGCCGAATGAGACTTTTCGAATAATTAGAAAAAGATGGGAAATTTCCTGTAGTTTGAGAAAATGTATTTGTTTACTTGATTTGTAGTAGTTAAACTCAAGTTATGACCGTTTGAAGTCTGTTGTCCTGTTTGGATAGATTGTTGTTTTTCGGATTTTAGGAGTGGGTTGCAAAGTAGATGTAGTTGATTGGTCTTGTGTTGTTTTGAGGGCATGTTTTTGAGTGTATTATACCTATGTGTAGGTGGGGCGACCCCGGGAGTGCCATCAACATCTCGCCACTCCATCTCGCAAGGTTGAAGGCAAGTGTATCGTGATGAATGTGGTTCGGTGGTCATATGCTTGCTTATTATTGTGATGAATATGGTTCGGTGGCCACATGCTTGCTTATTGTTGTGATACAATCATACGATATGATATATTACTATGTCTTAGTGTTGAACTTATATTGAAAATGCTCTATTGGGATTGTTGATGCATAACAATGGAATGATGAAAGGTAAATGTTGCATCTCTTACATTCATAGCATGAGAGCAGGCCAAGTCGGTGAGAAAGTCATAACTAGTCCGGTAAGGTCGGTGAGAAAGTTATGACTAATCCGGAGCACCACTGATAAAAGTCCTACCTCGTAGTCCCATCCACCGAGGTGAAGGGGAGTGAGTCCGTAAGAGTAGGCCCCTCCACGGGATGGAAGGGAAAGAAGGTGCACACAGACGGGTGTGCACTCGCAATACCGGTATGTGCTAAGCAAAAAGACATGTGCATTGCATTGCATGAATGAAAAGGTTAATGAAGAAGTTTGTTTTTATGAGTTGTTCCCCATGATTTATGATTGACAAAACGTATGTATGTTCACTGTTATTGTTTTATTCCATTGCAATACACTTTGCTGAGTGATGAACTCACGCTTATTGTTAAGATGTTTTTTTAGGTAACTTGAATTCGGCATGTGGGAAGGGAGCTAGCTTCACGTCTCCACCTAGTTTCACTCAATTAGACAATTACATACCCCCTTTCCTAGCTGTGATGGTTTATCTTATTGAACTAAATGTGGTTTATGTTATGCCGTTTGTTATGTTTAATTTCTCACTCTGTATGGGTTCGTGAGACGTTTAATTTTATAATCTTGGCTTGAATTGATGCTGAAATTCCTTTTATTCATGTTATAGATGTCCTCTATTATGCTATTGTGTTATGAGATTATTATTGATGGTTCAAACCATGGAAAAACAAAGTACATGCTGCCGAAATTTCGTTTAAGCTATTAAAGTAGCTGTAATTTATTGTTAAATATTTGTGTTGGTGTTTCGTGCACCGGCAATACGAATTTTTGGTTAGTGGGGGTCGCGCGCTCCCTCTCCTCGAATGGTTGACTCAAGAAGCCAGGGGTTTATACTGGTTCGGGCTGAAGGTCCCTATTCCAGTTCGTGCTGTGGATGTGTATTGCTTCTCAAGGCGAACGATCACTAGGGGTTACAGATGAGGGAGGGTTCCCTCTTGTGTTCGACCGGTTTCTGGTTTTTTGCCCGATCGATCTCCCCGCCCCTGGCATCATGCCTCTCCTTATAGACTCGGAGGTGGCAGGCTACATGGGAGTTTGGAGAGAAAAAAGAAGGGGTACTATACGCCTTGGAGTCCGGTCTTCTGTCTTGTCATCCGACCGGGCTCCGCCCACCCCCATGCCGGGTTGGTAGTCCTGCGGCAGGGGGTCCTCGGCCGGGCTGGCGGGGTGACGCAATAGTTCGTACGACCGTCAGCCTCGGCAATTAATTGTATATGACCTCAGCGTGGCCTCGGGAGGGGGCGTTCTCCTCCGTGACGTGTCAGGATGACGGGACCGAGGCTTGACTTCTTGGCGAGTCCTCTGACATCCTCGGGAAGGGACCGCCTATCCTGGTATGGACGTCATGGGACGTCGCGCGCGCAGGGCAGTTGGCCAGACGTCAGCGCGGGGCTTGACCCCCCGACTGCTGGCGGAGCCGACCGGCCGCGCGCTCCGACCTAAGGGGTCGGAGCCTGCTGAACGCCCGGAGCTGGTCCGAATCAGGGCCAGGTCCCCTCTTTATGGCCCACGGGCCCTTCGCCAGAGCTGGGCTTCTAAAGAGGTCAGCCCGTTCGTGGTTCCGGGCTGATGGGGGTACCCATGGTATGTGTACTCGTCAATGTGTTTTTGGTTGCTACTAGTATCATTTGGGTGACATTTGCGGCATACTTGGTGCCAGGGTGTTACATTTCTTTATGGTGATTTACATGAGGAAGTTTATATGCAGCCACCTCTAGGTGTTGATGCTCCTTCAGGACATGTTTGCCGTCTTCATCGTCCTTTATATGGTCTTAAACAGGCTCCTCGTGCTTGGTTTGAGCGATTTGTCTTTGTGATAAAAGTTGCTGGTTTTTCACCTAGTGATCATGAACCTACTCTATTCATTCATCTCTCCCCATGTGGACATACTTTGCTTCTTCTATATATTGATGACATGTTAATTACGGGAGATGAAGTGGAATATACATCTCATGTGAAGCAACAACTCAGTGAGCAATTTCAGATGTCTGATTTGGGTCCTCTCAGTTATTTCTTAGGGATCAAAGTTTTGCATTCTGAAAAGGGCTATTATCTTTCTCAGTCTAAATACATACAAGATCTTATTGCTTGTTCTGGCATTATTGATGATCGGACTATTGCAACACCTATGAATCTTCATTTATTGCTTCATCCTACTGATGGTACACCTCTTACGGATCCATCTCGATATTGGCATATTGTGGGCAGTCTTGTTTATCTCGCTGTTACCAGACTTGACATTTCTCATGAGGTCCATATTTTGAGTCAGTTTGTGAGCGCTCCTACCTCGGTTCATGTTGGACATTTGCTTCGTGTGCTAAGATACATCAGGGGGACCTCATCTCAGTGTTTGTTCTATGCTCGTGATAATCCACTTTAGCTTCATGCTTACTCAGACTCTACTTGGGCAAGTGATCCAACAAATCGTCGTTTTGTCACTGGCTACCGTATTCTTCTTGGTTCTTCTCTTGCATGGAAGTCCAAATAGCAGGCAGCTGTATCTCGGTCTAGTACCGAGGTAGAACTTCGAGCACTTGCCACTACCACTTCATAGACTGTATGGCTTCGATGGTTGCTAGCTAATTTTGGTATTTTCTGCGATGTCCCCACGCCTCTTCGTTGTGATAATACTAAAGCCATACAAATTGCCAATGATCCTGTGAAGCATGAACTCACAAAGCATATTAGTGTTGATGCCTCTTTTACTCGGTCTCACTGTCATCAGAAAACAATTGTTCTTCAGTATGTGCCATCTGACCTGCAAGTTGCAAGTTTTTTCACCAAAACACAAACTCAAGAGCAGCATCGGCTTCATTTGCTCAAACTCAACGCTTTAGATCCGCCTTGAGTTTAGGAGGGGGGTTGTTAAGACCCATAATATCTAAATCCATATTGGTCCATACTATGACTATATATATCTATGTCAACCTATTGAAGAATAATCTGCTCAAATCTCAAGGTTAGTAACAAGTGAGAGCTACAAAAGGTTGTAACCAAATCTTCCTTGCAACTTTTTGGAAACGCCTGTATCCAGAGATATTTTGCAACAACGAAACAAGCCACAATTGAAAATGAGAATTGCTAATTTGAGGGTTCGCGATGACGTCCTCTCCTTATGACAAGTAGAAGCACATTCTTGCTTCCTCCACCTCCCTTCCCCCTCAAAGGGCATATTCTTGTGACAAGTGGCAATACCTTTTTTCTTCCCTACTCCCCTTTCCTCTCAAAGGCTCTCTTGTCATGACACGTGAAACCATCCTCTTCATCACCTTTTCTCTTTCGCTCCCGTCCCCTCAAACTCAAAATAGTTTTTGTATTTCAAATTTCCCCCAAGTTTTTCAAAACAAATATTTTTAACCACTTTTATAAGTTTTTAAATTGAGAATTTTTGAACCGAAAGTTTGTTGAATATAAATTTTTTTGAATTGAAAGTCTTCGATTTGAATTTTGTCAGTTGAATTTTTTTAGTTGAAACTTTTTGAATTGAAATTTTTTGGTTTAAAATTTTTTGATCTGAATTTTTAATTGAAACCTTTTGAGCTGAAAGTTTTTGGAGTTGAAACATTCTAATTTGAAAATTTTCTATTTAAAACTTTTCTAATTGAGACTTTTTGATTTAAAATTTTCTGATTTGAAACTTTTCGATTTGAAATTGCTCGAGTTGAAACTTTCTAATTTGAGAATTTTTGATTTAAAATTTTTCAACTTGAAACTTTCTAAATTGACTTTTTTTTTTAGTTGAAACTTTCTTGTTTGAAATTTTTCGAGTTAAAACTTTTTTACTTAAATTTTTTTGATTTAATTTTTTTAGTTGAAAATTTTGATTTGATTTTTTTGTAGTTGAAACTTTCTATTTAAAATTTTCAAAGTTGAAATTTTATAATTTGAAATTTTTGTGTTGAAGTGGAAGGAAGGGAGGTGAGGGAGGTGAGTATAGGAAATGGAATGATGGAAGTGGATGGAGAAAAATATACATAGTATTCTAAGAGGGTATTCTTAATTTTGCTAGTTTGGGTCTACCGCAAGTTAGCCGTACTCGTTGAAAACAGTGTACGTGGCTTATTATTCCCTCCATCCTATTATATAAGGCGTAACTCCTACCAACGCAGAGACCAAGGAAGCAGTTGCGTCGTGCGGAGCTCGAGAGGGTTAATGCATGCATGCATGCGCATGAGAGATGGGAGAGAAGCCGGAACAGGAGCCGAGGAGACGTCGCGCCTTGTATTCTAGGACTTAAAAAACCATTTGTGCCTTATATTTTGAGATGGAGGGAGTATGATTTATGGACCTTCCTAGTACCGAAAGCTTATACTTTGCAATTCGGACATTAGGTGATTAATATTAAAAATAAATTATGAAATCATGATTAGGAAGAATGACCTGTTTCTTTAATGGACAGTAGATGAAGGAAAAGGTAAAAGAGCAGGAAAAGATAGAAAGTTGAGGTGGTTAGGCATTAGCATCAATAAAGTGACGAAGTCGGTGACCCACGGTTAGAGCAAGCTGTACACTTGCGCAGGAAAACGAAAAGGGTGTTAGGAAACCGATTGACGTATCCTATATGGACTCTTCCTTATCTCTAAGCAGAACCGCTATATATAGGAGGCAGGGGGTCACCCCATTGTACACAAGCATACAGAATAATAAAGCAGACCCGTTCCTCCTCATATTGTGTCTCTCGCCCTCTCTCTCTATTCTCCACTTTAGATCTATTAGGCAACCCCGGACTATTCGATAGCGAGGTTGTTTAACACGTTATCAGCACGAAGCTCTACCGGAGAAAGATTGAAAGGTGAGAAAAAGACAAGAAGTGAAGGATCGTCGACAACGACGAACGACTACTACCGGCGATTGATCGCCCGATCCGATCTGCAATCAACTCGCCATCAAGCCGGCATCCACTCGGATTGCCGAAAGAAAAAGTCCTACGCGACTCTATCCTACGCGATAGCCTACCGAAGAATAGATTGGAAAGGTGAGAAACAGAAGATTGAATCTAATAGCTCGTTCAATTCTTTACGCGCATCTATGTGGCACGAAGCTACGAGTTCGCGGTGTTTCTCTAGTACATAGTATGAATGCATCTAATCGTGGCACGAAGCTACGAGTTCGCGGTGTTTCTCTAGTACATAGTATGAATGCATCTAATCGTGGCATGAAGCTACGAGTATGCATCTAATCTACGCATCTAAGTACCGTGTTCTTCAACGTGGCACGAAGCTACAAGTTCACAACAACTTTCGCAGATCGTAGCATGAAGCTACAGATCGCTATAGTACATCGGCACGAAGCCCTATCACGAAGCAACAGTACGTGGGCACGAAGCCATCACTACATGCACGTTTAATTGGCAACAGAACCTGAGTGGTTGGGATTTGATTTTGGTAATGAATAAACAGACATGAGACAATTGGTGTCTAGGAAAACACACATGAGGCTTGGTTCTTTAATTGGCACCCGGAAACGGGAAGTGCTCCCTCCCTCATGTGAGCCCTAGGGGCAGGTTGACCTGGCCAAGAGTCGAATTGACGGAGATATTCGTTACCTGTTTTCGCTCCCAACCAACGAGAGTTACATAAGTTGTAATTAACATTACACCGCATTTAATTTATGTTAGAATTTATTTTCTGTTATCAAGTAATGATGAAAAATTACCTTAATATAATTCATTGGAAATTCAAGCATGCCGCGACGAAGCCACCGTCAGCGCCAAGAAGGCCGACGCGTGCATGGAATCGACAGCAAGACGCGACGGCCGCTATGCTGATCGCGACGGCCGATCGTGCACACAAAGCCGATCGCGACGTATGAATCCGATCGCCGCACGGCCGATCACGCACATGAAACAGATCGCATGAAGTCGATCATGCATATGAATCCGATCGCATGCACGAAGCCGATCGTGCACATGAAACAGATCGCACGAAGTCGATCATGCACATGAATCCGATGGCATACATGAAGTCGATCGCGCGTATAAATCTGATCGCATGCACGAAGCCGATCACATACATGCACGAAGCTGTATTTATGAATTTTTATGAATATTTATTAATCTGTGTATATATGAATCTTGCAATTATTGTTTTCTTTTAGTTTACTGAAAATTCATGAGAATTTGTTTTATGCATTTATGAATTTTTGCAACCACTATCTATTAGATTACACGAAGTAATATAAAGAAAGAATCTTGTGAATATGCAAATACCTGGCATTGTCAAACATGAGTTTGAAGAACTGACCCCGAATGGACAGAACTATCTCACATGGGCATCAAATTTGAAGATCATGCTTGCGAGCAAGAAGCTCCAAATGTGGCTTAGGGTCCTCGTAGGACGCACAACCTAATGCCGAGCAAAATGATCAAACTTTGCCCTTTCTCGGACATCACCTTTCAGCCACTCTGAAGAATGAATACATGGCTGAGGTGAGTGTACTTGAGTTATAAACTGCACTTCAGAAGCGGTTCGAGAAGGTCAAGTCCACCATCTTGCTCTAAGCACAGCAAGATTGAATTACTTTGAAATTTTGCAGACTACAGAACAGTGGTTGTTAATGAATTTTGAATAATGAATTGTAAGCTCTCGAAGAGCATACATTTTCTTTTCTCATGAATAGAATTGCAATTTATTCTTTATTCCAGTATTCTATATTTGCAAGTAATGTTTTTGAATTACTTTGCCACTGTATGATTAGAATTATATTTCTTTTCATTGAGAAATTGTGTAGCGCCCAAATAGAGGAGATATGCATTGTTGATAGTAGGCAAAGCTAATACCATCTTAAGAGAGTCGAAATACTTCCAGACGATCACGAAGAACGCTGGAAGGATTACGAAAATCGCAGGAAGCGATATGCATATAATAGGCTCTGGAAAAGCCACAATTATATTGCCAATGGGTACAACTTTGGTAATTGAAGAAGCCCTTTTGTACCCTGAATCAACACGCACTCTCTTAAGTTTTCAATGATATCCGCGCCAATAGGTTTCACGTAGAAACCAATAAAGAAAATGACAAAGAGCATTTGTGCATTGTGAAGCACGCGGAATATGAAAAAAAATGGTATTAGAAAAATATCCCTCATATGAATCTTGGTTGTACTACACGAGAATCAATACACACGCAGTGTATACTTCTTTAGAAGCTCTGAATTATTTTCCTTTATGGCATTGTATATTTAGATCATCTTTGTCTTAGAATGATGAGAAATATAGTTAACAACTCATAAGGTCATGGCATTAATGTTAAAAATTTTTCCGAATCATGAAGATTTTGTGTGCCATGCATGTGCCACCGGGAAATTAATAACTAGACCCTCTGTTATGAAAGTGCAAAAAGAAATCCCTGTATTCCTAGAACGCATTCAGAGGGATATTTGCGGCCCGATTCAGCCCTTGTCGGGGCCGTTTCGATACTTTATAGTGCTCATTGATGCTTCCTTGAAATGGTCGCATACATGTTTGCTGTCAACAAGGAATCATGCATTCGCAAAGCTGATCTCGCAGATCATCAGAATTAAGAATGCTTTTCCTGATCATCGCGTGAAGTCCATTCGAATGGACAATGCCGGCGAATTTACTTCCAAAGCATTTGATGATTATTGCACAGCAACTGGAATAATTGTTGAGCACTCTGTACCGCATGTCCATACGCAAAATGGACTAGCTGAAGCACTAATAAAGAGGATTAAGTTCATAGCCCGACCGCTCTTGCAGAGTTGTAACTTGCCCAACACTTATGGGGACACGCAGTCCTGCACGCAGCAGCACTCATCAACTATAGATCATCGGCCTACAACATCCATTCACCAATGCAATTAGTGCAAGGGGTCATCCCGAAGATTTCCCATCTTAGAAAATTTGGTTGTATGGTATATGTACATATACCACCCCCACAGCGAACTGTAATGGGCCCTCTCCGTAAGTCTGGGATATACGTTGGTTATGAGAGTGCATCCATAATCAGGTATTTTGAACCCATGACTGGAGATTTGCATACAGCCCGATTCGCTAATTGCATCTTTGACGAGGATCGTTTTCCCGTCATTAGGGGGAGGAAATGAACCATTGGATGAAAAATGCCGGGAAATCATATGGCATTCCTTTGGGATCCCCGCGTATGACCCTCGCACTAATGAAGCAAATCAAGAAGATTTGCAGTGTTTAGCAAATGAACTGCCTGATCATTTTTGTGATCTGAAGAGCGTGGTTAAGTCGCATGAACCAGCAAGAAATGCACCAGAGAGGGCTGAAATACCAAAGAAAGTAGAAGGTATCCCTCATCCTGTTCAGAGGCCTCAAAGAAAAAGAACAGGAAATCTGGCTTCTCAAACCCAAAGTACCCGGAGACGTCTGAGGAAAACTGGGCAAGAGGACTTACCATAGCCAATCACAAAAATACCCCAAAGCAAGAAGGGGAGCCAGTTGAGACCTGGCACTGGAAAGAAGCCTGTGGAAAAGGCAATTCTAGATTTGAATCTTCAATTGGAAGAAGCCGCCGGAAATAATGTGTACGCACACATTGGCGGAGAAAAACTAAAGGAACTTGCTCCTGGAATGGGAAATAGCAATGAAGAGCAAGTAGAAGTGCATGAAGCACACCATGACGAAATGGCCATAAATTTTGTAATAATAGGAGAATCTATGAAAAGAGCAACAACCATTGCAAGGCTTGTTGTTCAAGGTTTCACTCAACGTCCTAGGGTTGATTATGAAGAAACCTATTCTCCGGTCATGGGTGGAATTACCTTTAGATACTTGATCTCAATGGCAGTCAACTTGAAGTTGAGAATGAAGCTAATAGATGTTGTCACAGCATATTTGTATGAAAACTTGGATTCGAAAATATACATAAAAGTACCGGAAGGTATCCCTATCCCGAACCAAGACAGAGCAAATAGAAACCTATAAAGTGTGAAATTGGAGAAATCACTGTATGGGCTGAAGCAGTCAGGAAGAATGTGGTACAATCGCTTGAATGACTTTCTCTGCAAGAAAGGCTACACGAACAGCGAAGATTGTCCATGTGTATTTATACAACGATCCCCGAATGGATTTTGTATAATCTCCGTCTATGTAGATGACCTGAACATCATTAGGACGGATGAAGAAATTGAAGAAGCATGCACATACTTGAAATCTGAGTTTGAAATAAAAGACTTGGGTAAAACCAAGTTCTGTTTAGGCTTGCAGCTTGAACATGTCCAAGGCGGAATCTTGGTACACCAATCATCCTACACGCAGAAAGTGTTGGAGAGATTTGGTTTTGAGAAAGCATACCCCGCAAAGACACCAATGGTCGGAAGGTCACTCCAAGCAGACCTAGATCCATACAGGCCTAAATAAGAGGGGGAGGAAGTCCTGGGAGCGGAATTCCCATATTTGAGTGCAATTGGAGCGCTCATGTACCTTGCAAATAGCACTAGGCCGGACATTGCGTTCGCCGTGAATTTGCTAGCACGGTACAGTGCAGAACCCACCAAAAGGCATTGAAAAGGGGTGAAGGACATCTTCCGTTACCTTCAAGGAAGCAAAGACCTCGGCTTGTTTTATAGAAGAAACAATGAATTGAGTTTAGTTGGCTATGCCGATGCTGGGTACCTTTCGGACCCGCATACTGGCAAGTCACAAACTGGGTATGTTTTCCTTTGCGGTGGAACAGCAATTTCTTGGAAGTCGTCTAAGCAGACTCTTGTCTCGACGTCGACTAACCACTCAGAAATCATTGCATTGTATGAAGCCTCTCGAGAATGTGCATGGCTTCGAAGAATGGTTCACCACATCCAGAAGTCGTGTGGTTTGAACATGGAACAAACCCCCACCATTATCTATGAAGATAATGCAGCTTGTGTTACTCAAGTGCAAATGGGATATGTGAAGAGTAACCTCACAAAGCATATCAACCCCAAGTTCTTTTATGCTCATGAATTGCATAAGATGAACGAGATAAAGATACTGCATACTAAGTCGTGTGAAAATCTCGCAGATTTATTCACTAAGTCACTCCCGGCATCTTCCTTTGAAAGATGTGTTAGAGGAATCGGGATGATGAGGCTTAGAGAAGTGCAGATTTCAGGGGGAGAATTTTCACATACTCCTACATAAATCTCGAACATGAAGTTTGAGTACCCAACGTGAATCTTGAAGATTAACATTGAAGTTTGGGTGGATTGTACTCTTTTCCTTAAGTAAGTTTTTCATTGAAGTTTTCTTACATAAGGTTTTTGATGAGGCAATCCGTGCAACACAGCAAGCGTGTGCTATGTACTCTTTCTCCAATTATTTTTCCCACTGGGTTTTTATGGAGTTTTAATGAGGCATATGCATCTCGCAGTGAAGAGTCCAAGGGGGAGTGTTAGGAAACCGATTGACGTATCCTATATGGACTCTTCCTTATCTCTAAGCAGAACCGCTATATATAGGAGGCAGGGAGTCACCCCATTGTACACAAGCATACAGAATAATAAAGCAGACCCGTTCCTCCTCATATTGTGTCTCTCGCCCTCTCTCTCTATTCTCCACTTTAGATCTATTAGGTAACCCCGGACTATTCGATAGCGAGGTTGTCTAACAAAGGGAAACCGTTTGCATCCCAAAATTTTCAGGGTATATAACTTCTGAAATCTTACAGGCAAAAAGCACTTAACAAAAGGGAAAAGTATATAGGGCAGTCACAATTGAAGAAGGTATAAATTTTGGTTGTCTGAAATTAGATCCAGCTGTCTGAACTTCCCTGATGAGTTAGCTACCAACGAGAAAATTGTCTGCAAATCTTGCCTCAGTTGAGTTCTGTTTGTTCTGACAAGACAGCAAAGATGTCAACACTGAAACAGCACACGGTGTACCTATTACCAAACCGTAATAGCAGAAATCTCCATGGGCACTCCCAAGATCTAGTGCACAGAGATTCTATTAATGAAGATGTTGGGCGTGTACCCCAAGATGCTGTTCTTTTATTTGTCTTGTATCTGCATAGTCCCCTCCCTTTGATGCCAACAGGACATGATCTGAATTCATAGGCTATGTCTGTTCGTAAAAATGCCAACAGATCTTGGTTTGATCAGTTTTTTAAAAAACGAGAATACCTAGAAGAGCAACTAGGCATCTTTTTTAATTAAGAAGAAACTAGACTATCAAATTCAAGTCGAAGACTTGAACCTGGGTGGTTCAGGGGTTGTTCGCGCCAAAAACTTGAGGTAGGGTTCTCAGCCTCGAACACACGAGCCAAACGCCGGGTTTGAGCGTGCCAGTCAATTTGACCTGGAATTGACAAGGTAAAAGTCGTGAATCAATTAGAGCCGATAAATAAACGACTATAGGCTTAACACCGGTCGGCTAGAGGCCGATCAGGAGATAACTGGAGTAACCGATTACGGCTAATCCGAGGGTAAAGGCGGATCGGCTTTGAGAGGCGATGCGTAACAAAGCAAAGCAAATCGAACCTGGGCGAAATCGGCGGAATCAACAAATTGGCGATGCGCAACTCTTTATTGATCTCGTCGACTTACAGAGGAATGCTTGCAAGACTAGAAAAACAACGAAAAAAGAACCGTGAAAGTAGATGTGTAATTGTGTTGGATTGATTGCCTCTTGTCTTCTGGCTCGTCCCCCTTTTATATGCTTCGGCCGATCCGAGTCCTGTATGGACACGGCAACCGAATCGGCTATGACTCGATCTCTTTCCTTTCCGTTTTGGCAACTGAGTCTTTGTTGATCACGGTGCATCTTCACCTGTTGCGTATGCGTCAAACTTTTCATATCATGAATTGGGCCGATATTTTCTGTATGTGCCAAATCTTGGTGCAAACAGGGGTGTACACCGACGCCTAGCTAGGCAAAGTTCCTCCGGTTTCATCAGTTCTCAAGAAAAGATTCTGGTTTCATCCACAAAATTGTTGGTTTACTGGTTAGTGGTTACAACTGGCAACCAAATGTAGCACCTACGGTGAAGGAGAACACTAACTACGAGTGGCATTGCCAAACTGAACATAGTTTACACAGCACATTGCTGAAATGAAAAGACAAGAAGAGGACTGCAACTTGAGAACAACGCAGAAGTATCTCCAGTGGTTGTGACGGATTAAAGCTTTGTCTTGCCTTCACGCCTAGTGCCCCCACATGCAGCCTCCTTTGCAATCTTGTTGGAGATAGTCTAGAGATCTTGAATCATGGGATATGTCACGGCGGTGCTGGTCCTGTACGGCTGCATCTAGCATTCACTTCGGCCTCAGGCCTGCATCCACAGGGGAACTACTAACTGGCTGTCATACATGTTGGCACATTAATGGATCTCATATTCTCATGTCTTGCACAAGTCTAGTTTACCATCGCACCCAGTATTTGAAGTTAATTAGGGTTACATTAAGTTACATGAGGCCTATAAGTCCAGAGGATTACCCTTCAGGCCATCGCCGGCCGTCACCAATATATCCGGCGTCCTCATGATGAACATTTGGTCAGAGCCGGCCATCCCCTTCATCTCCGGCGTGGATTCAACTAGAACCATGAGGTGTGTGTAGACACTTTGCTGTTCAGTACAGATGGATTAGGTTGTAATTTTCTTCTTTTTCTTGGGCTACAATGCAATTGGGACTTTGTTATATGTTTTGGCTTAGTATAGTTCAGGGTCTTTTCCTTCAGAGAAAGTTCAGTGACAAATGCAAGCATTTTGTTTCCTGCAATCTGAAATAAATGGAAATCACAAGATGTGAGGCTAATCCGTTGAGGGAAAAACTGCATGGATGGCCATGAAAAACTTACACTAGCAGGCTGTAACATGCACCGTTGTTCTCCTCATACATGAAGTTACCTGCTCTAGCTTAATTTATGACTGTTGGGAAATTAGGTACTTTTCGATTAATTTTAATCCAGAGTTTATATAACATGATAAAATGAGTGATCATATTGATAAACCAAACAGTACTAAAATACATACTGAACATGTAGTACTTAACATAAGGAGTAACTAACATATTCATCGCATATGCAAACAGTACTGAAAACCATAAAAATAACACAACAGAGTTTATGAAATTATACCCTGCAGGAGGACCAGTGCTGGTGACACTGGTGGTGCTTTTCTGCTGATCAGTTGTCATGATCGCAGTTGTTCGGTGTTGTCGATCAAACTTTGATGCAGGAAGATGTTCGCAGTGCAGTCCCTCAATCGGCCACCAGGAAGTAGACAACGAAGTAGTAGAAAAATCCGAGCAGTCGCGCAGAAAGTGCGCTCCCCAAAAACCTTATCGCCGGCGTATCCCGAGCAGGATCTCACGCAAACGGGGCTTCGGAGGCCTGCTTACTCCGTTTGCCTGTGCGCGCAGTAAAACAGAGCCAGGTATCCAAATGAGCAGTGCTATAGTGGAGAAGGAGAGTTGTTCTTTCTTTAGTATATGCCTGCCCTTTTATAGCGCTAGGAGAGGAAGGCCAAGAGCAGGAAGATGAATGTCAAGAGCCGGTAAATGAAAGGGCAACGCATACTTTTATTCATGTGCCTTGAAATTATAATTAAATGGGCTTAACTCACCCAATTAATCTAACAATGACTACGTACCAGTTCCTCTACTAGAGGAAAAGTGAATAAATCTTGAATTAATTTGCATGCCTTGAGTTACCAAGCAAGCGTGCATCGATCACCATGAAATGAACAGAGCATCTGGGACCATGGACGTGCTGTTCTACTCTACCCTTGGCCCCTCACACGCAAATGCACCACCTTGTTGTCATATTTACTACTTGTAGCGCTTATAAAAATGGTCTAGAAGATATTTCCAGTTAAGCTCGTGGATACACGTGCATCAAAATCTATATTCATTTCATAGTTGTATTTTTTTTTTTTTTGCATTTAACAACCCAATCTAGCTAATATATTGATTCTTTTCGCTGCCACTGTGTTCTTCTATCTGCCATGCATGCCTTGTTCATAAACAGTGATCTCTGAAATCTGTATGGCTTTGAGCCAACAAAGTTGGTAGGTAGAGAGACACACACATACATACAGAGGGGGGGGGGGGGGTAGTGCACGGCAACAACAAAAGGCAGCGGTTAACCAGTAGCATTACATGTTTGTTTCTTCTTCTGAACTTGAACTTCAGTATATTACAAGTTACCACCATTGTGTCAATGGGTCTGTCCAACAGTCCAAGCATCTATTTATAGCCCCCTCCCTTTCCTTCACTCTCAAACTAGACTGGAGTTCACTTGCACGTGCTGCGTACGGTCAGAAATGGGGGCTTTGCTAGTGATGCTCTTCTTGCTTGCCCTGCTCTCTCTGTCCTCTTCAGCTGACGGCTATGGCCCTGGCGGCTGGATCAACGCCCACGCCACCTTCTACGGCGGCGGCGACGCCTCCGGCACCATGGGTAACGTCTGAAGTAGAAGTAGCAGCGTCCATGCTGAGCAGATCTAAGTAGCATCGATCGCAGATTAATTTAGGAGAGGTACTTCTATGCTCTTCCTTTTAAAAATTGTATAACTATTAAAGCATGAATGAAGGGTAGATGGTGATTACTTACCCCTTCGCTTGCTTCAAGATTTGTGCAACTTGTACTAGAAGGAAGAGCATAGAAGCACCTCTCTTAATTTAGATGTGTGCGCATTTGCGTTCCTTGATCGGTGTGAGTGCTGCAATGTACGTATGTACGTACGTACGTGTTGGTGATGCAGGAGGAGCGTGCGGGTATGGCAGCCTGTACAGCCAGGGGTACGGCACCGACACGGCGGCGCTGAGCACGGCGCTGTTCGGCAACGGGCTGAGCTGCGGCGCGTGCTTCGAGCTGCGGTGCGCCGGCGAGCGGAGGTGGTGCCTGCCGGGCTCCATCGTGGTGACGGCCACCAACTTCTGCCCGCCCAACTACGCGCTGCCCAATGACAACGGCGGCTGGTGCAACCCGCCGCTCCACCACTTCGACCTCTCGCAGCCGGCCTTCCTCCGCATCGCCAGGTACCGCGCCGGCATCGTCCCCGTCGCATACCGCCGGTAAGCCGCCAACCAACAACTCGCTCAATGCACACTCATGCTCCTCGAGACACACACGCACGCACTAGCCTACCCTGGCAAATGGCAATAATGGCGCATGAGCGCATGGACGGCCGGCATGCAGGGTGGCGTGCAGGAGGCGGGGCGGCATCCGGTTCACCATCAACGGCCACTCCTATTTCAACCTGGTTCTGGTGAGCAACGTGGGCGGCGCCGGCGACGTGCACGCGGTGGCCGTGAAGGGCGCCGGTACGCGGTGGCAGGCCACGTCCCGGAACTGGGGCCAGAACTGGCAGAGCGGGGCGCTCCTCGGCGGGCAGGCGCTGTCCTTCATGGTGACGGCCAGCGACCGCCGCTCCGTCGTGTCGTACAACGTCGCGCCGGTCGGCTGGGCCTTCGGCCAGACCTTCACCGGCGGCCAGTTCCGTTGAGAGAGCTGTGGCCACTGACCACACAAGACACAAGACTGCTATACTATATACATGCTATCAGCTGGATTTGGTATATAAACAGCACACGTACGGTATGCTTTAGTGGGATACATACGCTGAAACCGATTAGGCAAGTTCTAAATAGGGTTCGTAGTATGTGATTGGCAGTGGTACGCGCGCAGCACTGTGAAGCCGCCCGCCGCCGGTGTGTGTGTGTGTGTCGGTGGTGGCCTTTTTTTTTTTTTTGTTCTGTTTGGTGTTTGAGGATTCAGAGCCCAAATAGAGGAGCTCAGCTAGTGCCTAGTAACCTAGTTGAGCACTACCGTGTGATGGATGAGTATGGACCGTATGGTGGTCTTGGTTATTGAGTCTCTGCCTCTGGTAAGTACTAGTGGTAATCTATTGTGTTAAATAGTTCTCAGGATGAATGTGACTTTTTTATAATTTTTTTACGAGTTTGATCTGCTCCAAATTTGTTTTACGGGGTAAACTTCGTCACTTAACTCTCAAAACCGTTTAAAACTCGTCGCTTCTGCTAGCAAAAGGGGTTTTTTTTTGACCGGATGAATCATTTTTAAGCCCGAACTATAGAAAAAAGTCAAACTATAGAACAAAGTCAAGTGAATCATTTTGAAGCCCTTTTGATCACATATGAAGGAAAGAAATATGGCTGAATAAGATTGACTTGGAGTCATCTACATCCTGATAAAAATTCACCAAACATTCCATCACCGAGTGTAGTTCAAACCTTGCACCACAAAATGACATATGTAGCAAAGAATAAACAAATGCATTCCTTTTTTATAACCACATGCGAATTTTTTACTATTCTGCCCCCCACCCACACACTAATTTCCGGATCTAGCGCCTGCTTCACCGGAAATGTAAAATTAGCCCCGTAACAGTACAAAACCGCTAGTTGGCATCGCGGAATTTTTTTTCCTATTTTATTATTCAAATTGCCGCGGTCCATGATCGCTACCTTTTTTCTAAATTTTTTTCCTCGAATTTATGCAAATCCAGTGGTGGGGGAGCGCGGTATTTTAATTTTTTTTCCGTTATTTAATTTTCCAGTGGTGGAGGGCCACGGCATATTTGTTTTTATTTTTTTTCGTTTTTTAAATATTCCAGCTCTTCAAAATGACTTTTGCTTTTATATCCCGATGCCCATTGTGCCAGCAGGTTGGCTTTGTTATTCATCTCCCTAGGGATATGTTCGATAGAGAATACTGTAAATGTTTAAATGATTTGAAGGCATTGATGCAAATATTGGGCCAATACTTTATCATTGCATTGGTACTCCCCTTTAACCTGTCGCACAATTAACATCGAGTCTCCGAAATCTTCCACATTGTTTACCCCGATGCTTTTCAGCAACTGTAGCCCTTTTAGCAGTGCTTCATATTCGGCTTGATTATTGGAATGTCGGCTATTAAGCCGATACATGAATTCAAATACCTTCTTTTTGGGCAAGATCAGTACTATACCGATGCCTTCACCTTCTTGACAGACTGATCCGTCAAAGTATATTTGCCAAGGAATAACATCGGCCTTTCCTGTGGTACTTCCCGTGAGAAAATCGGCTATAGCCTGCCCTTTGACAACTTTAGCCGATTCATTCGTGAGATCAAACTCGGTTAAAGCATATGCCCATTTTCCAAGATAGCCCCGTAGAATGGGTGCAGATAGTATATATTTAATAACGTCGACCTTGCATACTATGGTGCACTTTGATGTCAAGATGTAATGCCTTAATTTTGTGCAAGCAAAGTACAGGGATAAACATAATTTTTCTACCGCGGGATACCTGATGTCAGCGTCTAGGAGCCATCGGCTTAAATAAAGTATAGCATGTTCCTTGCCATCGGCTTATTGCGTCAGAACTGCTCCTATTGTATCTTCTTCAGCCGATATATACAATTTGAAGGGTAAGCCACTCTTTGGCCCGACCAATATTGGGGGCTTCATCAGATAACTTTTTATATCGTCAAAAGCTCTCTGCTGATCGTCTCCCCACACAAATTCTTGGTTGTCTTTTAGCTTCAATAATGGGGTGAAAGCGCGAATTCGACCGAACAAATTTGAAATGAAGTGTCGTAGGTAATTGATCTTGCCGATCAATACATGTAGCTCTTTTTTATTTGTCGGTGGTTTGGTATCGGCTATAGCTTTAACTTTTGCCTGATTTACTTCAATCCATTTTTCATGCACCATGAATCCGAGAAATTGTCCAGCCGATACTCCAAAATCCATTTGAGGGGATTCATCTCCAAACCATGGGCTCTTGTGCTTTCAAACATCTTTTCCAAATCGGCTAAATGTTGCTGATCCTCCTTTGACTTTACGACGACATCGTCAATGTAAATTTCTACAGTATGGCCGATTAAGTTGTGGAAGATATGGTTCATAGCACGTTGATATGTGGCCCCAGCGTTTTTCAAGCCGAACGTCATTACAGTCCACTCGTAAAGCCCCAAAGCCCCTGGGCATCTGAAGGCTGTTTTAGGTATATCGGCTTCTGCCATGAATATTTGATTATATCTGGCATTTCCGTCAAGAAAACTTATGATTTTATTTCCGGATGCAGCTTCAATAAGCATATCGGCGATTGGCATCGGATACTCGTCCTTCGCCGTTTTTCTTTTTTACGGGGACGATATTTGAGACCCACTCGGCGTATCGACAAGGCCTGATAAACTTGGCTTCCAGCAATCATCCTACTTCTTCTTTTATGGCGTCGTACAACGTAGGATTAAATCATCTTGGGTATTGTTTAAACGGCCGATACCCGGCTTTTATAGGTAGCCAATGTTCAACAAGCTGTCGGCTTAATCCTGGCATCTCGTAGTATTCCCAAGCAAAACATTCTCTATATTTTCTAAGCATTTCGACCAACTTCACTTTGTACTCCGGATCCAACCTAGCACTTACAAAAGTTGGTCTTTTCCTATCGCCCTCCCCAATATCGACTTCTTCGAGCAAATCGGCGGAAGTGAAACCTTGTCCTCGTCTTTCTTCTTCGAAATCCTCAATAGCCTCTTCGTAATCTTCTTCTTGCCGATAGCCCCTCATCTTCTCCTGTAATTTCGCTATTGTTTTGGACTCCATCTTCTCACAACTTCGTTTGTCCGATCAAACATATTTGGTTTGACGCTGATCGGCCTTAAACCTATTTTCCCGATATAGATGAAATTGCAGTCGTCTAATTTTTTTCCCGATATACACTCGGCTTCCTCGTGCTGCCAGTTAGCATCTGGGCTGGCCATAACGATATAAGCCGATGTATCGGCTGATACAACTTCAACTTCCTCATCATTCCACTGCACCAGTTTTTGATGCATAGTCGATGGGATGCAGCAATTAGCGTGGATCCAGTCTCGTCCGAGGAGCACGCTGTAACTGCCTTTAGCTTCTATTACGAAAAACGCAGTTGGCAAAGTTTTACTGCCAACTGTTAGCTCTGTCATCATTACGCCTTTCACTTCGGCAGGATCTCCTGTGAAATCGTTTAATATCATATTGGTCTTGATCAAATCTTCATCAGCTTTACATAACTTCCTGAAGGTGTTTAAAGGCATTAGGTTTATTGTTGCTCTGCCGTCGACCAACATCCTCGATATTGGTCGGCCATTGATATAACCTTTGAGATACAGCGGTTTCAGATGCCGATGCATGTCCTGGGGTTTCTCGAATACGGCGTTTTGTGCACCAAGGCACAACTGGGCGAACACTTCCTCAGCCGATTCAACATCAGTTTTGAATTCTGCAGGCAATGTAAACAGCATGTTGATGTCCATTGGCGGTGTATCATCTCGAATTATTGGAGATCCGGAATCGACCGATTGGTCTGAATCACTATCGATTTGATATTTCTTTTTCCATTCTTGTCTTATGACTAGCGTTGGTCGTAGTTCAATGAAAACCCGATCTCTTTCTCTTTCTCCCTCGGCCTCTCTTTCTTCCTGAGTCTTTAGCCGTTGGAGGCGCCTGCGCTGCGATTTGCTAAGGCCCAAGGGGCACCATCTCGGCTTGGGCACAATTGGCTCTCGGATTTTTCAAGCCAAATTGCTTATTTTGCTGTTAAATTTCGACCCAGCGGTGGTGTCGAAAACTGGTGCTTCTGTGGGTTTGGAGGATTCGCCCTGTTCTAGCATTGACAATCTCTCATGGATGGGCCTTTTATTTTCTAATCCCAGCCGATCGCGCACAGGTCTAGATAACCTATCTTTAACCGATCAGTTTGACCGATTCCTGATGGGGTGGTGCATAGGACAAGACAATACTGTAGGTAAGGTCATTCCTTTTTCCCAGCAAAATTGCCAAAAGGGACATTGCCAATGTCCCTCTTCCTCACCGCTTGGTCGATAATAGCTATCTGGCCAATAGTATTCGCTTGACCGACAAGTACTTGGCCGGTGGAAATAACTTGGTTGATGGGAACGTTGCTGCCGGTAGCTTATCTTTTCATACTTTTCCAAGAGTTGCGAAAAAGTTGGTTTAGTCTTGCGGGTGGATCTTCTCGGTTGAGTTTTCTCCGCCTTGTACCATTTTCCAATCTCCAATTCTCCCTTCGGCTTCACTGTCCTTGAGTTTCGACCATTCTAATCGACTTCTATTTGTATCGAGCCGATAGTGATCTGTACTATTTCATCCCCACTAGTGCTTGACAGGACTTAAACCTTCTGTGTCGGCTTGATGTCCTCTTCCATAGGTTCTTTTCCTTTTCGTGAACATTGAACCATGTTGATTTGAAAAGGATTCACATCTATTTGCATCGCCGATTCATCCGCAAATTTCAATCGCCCATTAGCGATAGCCGATTGAATCTGTTGCCGAAAAATATTACAATCGTTAGTATTATGTGAAAAAGAATGATGCCATTTACAATATCTTCGTTTTTTGATCTCATCAGCTGACGGAATGACATGCCCTTCTGGTAATTTTACAAGTTTTTCCTGCAACAGCAAATCAAATATTCTATCGCATTTTGATACATCAAAGGAATATTTGAGCTTTGCTTTATTCTTCATCGGCTTAACAAATGAGCGGCTTTTTGGGACCCTTAGTCCACTCGGCTATATTTACGTCTGCTTCATCGTCTTCGGACGTTTCGTCGGAACTACACTCAACCATATTTAATTTAACTTTTTCGCTATTATTCGCCCTAAATTTGTCCTTAAACCCTTTATCTGAATATCGGATTTCTTGTGCCGATAAACGATGAAGCAAATGACCTAAGTCGGCAAATTCCTGCCCTGCAAATTTCTCCTTCAGGGGCGGAATTAATCCTTGAAACGCTAAATCGGCCAATTGGTCGTCGGGTAACAAAACACTAAAGCATCTGTTTCGCACGTCTCTGAACCTCCTAATGTAATCGAAAACAGACTCGCCAAATTTCTGCCTGACAGAACTTAGATCAGAAAACCTTAGTTCAGTGGTCCCAGAGAAGAAGTATTCGTGAAATCGGCTTTCCAAATCGTTCCAAACATGGACCGAATTTGGTGGTAAATTAGTAAACCACGTAAAAGCTGTACTCGACAAGGACAATGGGAACAATCTGATTTTTAACCCGTCAGACTGGGCTGCTTCACCGCATTGAGCAATAAATCGTCCGACGTGTTCTAAAGTGGTTACGGAATCATCGCCTGAAAATTTGGCAAAATCTGGGATCCTATAGTTTTGTGGGTAGGCCATGCGGTCGATATAATCAGGGTATGGTTTCCTATAGCCGACTATCCTCCCTTTGGGTTCTATACCAAACTGGTCCCTCAATACAACGGAAATTTGCTCAGCCCAATTAATATTATCAGCTTGTGCAGCTACAGGGCCCTGCCAGTTCCTATAATTTGTATCCTGCCCCCCGAGCGTAAGCTCGGGCTGTCGGCCATACCATACCGGCTGCTGTCGAGATAACTGATCATAAACGTCATTTCTCATAGCCGATACTTTGGGTATAGGTACAAAGGGGTCAGTGTGTGATACTACTCTATATGGGGCCAGCTCTCTTGGGAAACTACACCTTGGACTCTTGCCCTATCAATTTCAGTCGCCTTGTTAGCCGATTGAACGAACATACTAGTCGATGGTGTAGTATGATCTGTGTTTAGCCTTGCCGCATCGGTATATGCGTGGTAATACATCATTCCGTTTGATCGGCTATTTGGCATTACTATGGTAGGTTGAGCCGGCATTGTGGAGGGGGTTGGTACTGACACTTTAACCTTACCGGTATTTTGGGCAATAGAATAAACAGGGTACGACGGGAGAGGTTTTACTGGATCTAATAGGCTTCCCGACACAGCTAACTCTTGGGCAATCGTTTTTACGCTATTTTCGATCATCGGCTTTAATGTAGTGACTAGAGCCGATGATTGATTGATTAGCGCATGATGCACAGATTGCTCGATCATACTTGACAACTCAGCTTGACCTGGCATATATCGTCTTACCGGATCAATAGGGGTTTTGCTGATAGGATTGATTATCGGAAGTGCGGTTTTTTGAGTGACGCCTCGCCGGGTCTTTTGGTAGCACCTTAGCATCACCTCTTCCAGTGCGTTCTTCCAATCTTCATTCTCTTTCTGCTGCTCCGGAGTTAAATCGGCCAACGTAGGCGCGATTATTGCCTCTGGATCGATGTCGGTTGTCGTTGTAGACTATCCAGTTGAAGTCATGTTGGTTCCTTGATCGGTCCCACTGGGCGTGCCAAAATACGTTCGCGCTAAAAACGTGAGGCATGGTTCTTAGCCTCGAACATACGAGACAAACGCCGGGTTTGAGCGTGCCAATCAATTTGACCTGAAATTGACAAGGTAAATGTTGTGAAATCGATTAAAGCCGACAACGAGGGATTATCGGCTTAAACTCTTGTCGGCTAAAGGCCGATTAGAGGGATAACTAGATCAACCAGTTACGGCTGATATAAAGATAGAGGTAGATCGGCTTTGAAAGGCGATGCGCAACAAAACAAAGCGAATCAAACCTGGGACGAAATCGGCGTAATCAACAAATTGGCGATGCACAACTCTTTATTGATCTCGTTGACTTACAGAAGAATGTTTACAAAAGTCTAGAATAACGAAAAGAATTGTAAACGTAGATGTGTGATTGTGTGTATTGATTGATTCGTCTTTCGGCTCATCCCATTTTATATGCCTCAGCCGATCCGAGTCCTGCATGGATACGACAATTGGCTCCGTATCGGCCACGATCCGATCCCTTTCTTTTTCCGTTTTAGTAACTAAATCCTAGTTGATCGCGGTGTTTTTCGTCGTGTTTGCATCAAACTCTCTATATTGCAGTTAGGCCGGTTTTTTCCGTATATGCCAAATTTTGGTGCAAACACCTGCATATTATTTAACCAGCGCTCCGCCACCGCTGTTTTTTTTTTTTAAACGAAAAAAATAAAACCAAATTAACCAGCGCTCCCCCAGCGGTTTATTTAAAAAAACGAAAAAAAACAAATGTTACCGGTCTCCCCCGCCGCTTGAAATATAAAAAACCCAAATAATAATATTTTTTAAATATGGAGCGGTTCAAAAGCGCGGGAAAAACGCGGGAAAAAATCCAAAAAAAATGCAGCGGTCCCCGACCGCAGTAATTCGAATTAAAAATTAAAAAAAATTACTGCGACGGGAACCCGCGGTTTTCCACTTTTACGGGGCTATTTTTGCGTTTTTGTTCGGGAGATGGGTAGATCCGAATTTTTTTTTTTGGGGGGGGGGGGGCAGAACAGTAAAAAATTCACCACATGCTCCTTTTCAAAGTCTATTCCCCGTATATACCTAATTGTTAAGCATGCGAGGAGATTAGGCCTTCTGTTATACATAAATTTAACTAGCCACGTGGGTGCGACGCGCCACGCCAGCCGCTATGTGGCCAACGAAAAAAATTCGTGCATTTTTTTAGGCGTCTTTCGTAAAAAGATATGTACATATTTTTTTGGGGTCTTTTATGAAAAAAAAAAGATTTGCACATATCCTGGTGTGTCTTTGCGAATTTCTTTTCAGAATTTTTATAGGTCTTCTCGTCAAAAAAGGATCTATATGTAAATTAAGAAACTTCCTCCGGAGTGTCTTTGAGAAATCTTTTTTTTCATCAGAATTTCGGAGTCTTCCCACAAAAAACGGGACCGCATGTAAAGTTTCTGCTAGGCACTCAACGCGGTCGTTCGGGCGGGGCTCGAACACGGGCGCTCGAGCTCGCAGCAAGGAGACCTCCCGCTGCACCATGGTGCCGGTTTGATCAAAGCATATACACAAAATACATAAATTTGGGTGATATGGTCTTTCTCGAAGCAAGCACGTTGTTGGGAATACACGTGGCTACGTCAAACGCCCAGGAATCCTCCGAGACTTATGGTGCGTTTGGTTCATGGGATGAGGTTGAATGGGATGGGATGGTCCTGTACCATTTGGTTCCATTATTTTGAGTGAATGAGATGGTTCAGCATCTAGAGGGAATATTCCTTAAATTTGTATCACTTGATCCAGGATGGGACGGTTCCATTCAAGCAACCAAACACATGGATGACTTTTTTCTTGAACCACCTCATACATGGACCACTTGGTACAGGCAACCAAACGCACCCTTAATATATAGGGTATTAACCTACCGAGCGTCAAGATGGCCGAGTTGGTCTAAGGCGCTAGTTTCAGGTACCGGTCCGAAAGGGCATGGGTTTGAATCCCAATCTTGACAATAATTTTTATCTTTTCTAGATTAAATCATTGAGTTTGAAAATCCTTGTGCTCCATTCCGAGCTTGTGAAAATTTTTAGGATGTTGAGTTTACCAGTTTAGTTCAAACAGGTTTGAACTAAAATTCAAACAGTAGTTTTTTTTATGATAGTTTGATTGTGATATGTGCTGATTATATATATAAATAAGCAAAGTGTGTGATCTAAATTCGTTCAAAATCTTTAAATTCAAGTAAACTAGTTTAGTTCAAACAAGTTGTAACTGAAATTCAAACAATAGTTTCATTTTTTATGATAGTTTGATTGTAGGTATGTGCTAATTTTATATATAAATCAGCAAAGTGTGATCTAAATTCATTCAAAATCTTTGAATTCAAATATATACATTTTCAAAGGTATGTATTTCACCTGAATTGCTATATATGGGTATATACTCTAAAACTATAAGTTCAGAAAAATATATCCGAATTTGTTTTGAATTCGTTCATTTGAAATCATGGTGCCCCATTTCAGTGTCCTATCTTTATCTTTACGAATATATAAATATGATTTGGTGAAGGTCGTCTGTTCTTCCTCTCCTCCTCTATAAGAAACCAATAGCATTTTTCTCTTTCCGGTCACATCCGGTCACTCTGGTCGATCTATTACCCTCTTCTCCCTCCTAAGGACAACTCAAGAGTGTAATGTTATTTTTTTTTGTAAACATGTGGCATGATTTGATTATTTGGTTAAAAAAACATGTGTTTCCGTTGCAACACACCAGCGCTTGACTAATACACACACACACACACACACACACACATATATATATATATATATGTATATATAGTATAATTACCTAGGTCACCGGAGTGTCTGGGCATCATGATCTAAAACTGGTATTTCCCCTATGTATTTGCATGCGAAAATTTTAAAAAAATTTAGGATGTTGAGTTTAACTAGTTTACTAACAAGTTCAAACAAGTTTGAACTGAAATTCAAACTAGAGTTTTCTTTTTTATGGTAGTTTGATTGTAGGTATGTGCTGATTTTGGTCCTGTTTGGCAGAGCTCTAGATCTCAGCTCCACCTCAGAGCTGAAACTTGTAGACTAAAATAAAGTGACTTAAGTTTATAATTTTATTCTAAAATGTAAACAAGATGACCCATTGAAACATTCTTAATATACCTACAACTCCAGCTTCACGAATTTGGTGAAGCTAGGAATACCCAGCTCCACCAACTCTACGAATTTGGTGGAGCTGGAGCTCTGCCAAACACCCCCTTTATATATAAATCATCAAAACATGTGATCGAAATTCGTTCAAATCTTCGAATTCGAGTATATTTTTCTTTCAAAGGTATGTGTTTTATTTGAATTGTAATAGATGGGTATGTACCCTAAAATTGAAATTTTAAAAAAATATACCCAAATTTGGCATGAATTTACGCATTTGAAATCATGGCGCCCAAGCACCATGGTGCACCATTTCAGCGTATTATACATGTGTGTACATATATATACATATATATACATATATATATATATATATATGTATCTTGGGAATGTGTACTCTCACTTTCAATATTTCGCTTAATTGATGTTCTATACCTTTTTTATCCTTTTGTGCATACTCTAATACTGCTTATAAATACTCTAAAGTGATTTCCTTTAAAATATTCATCAAAGTCCACCATTTATACCATAACTTGTGTATATAGTCCTTTTCTATATGGAAAAGGGAGTAACACCCCGGCACCTAGTATGCCCAGAATGTTACCAACAGCTAAAGACAACAACCATAAACATATTTAGAAGTAAATTACAGCAACTACACTATTGATTTTAACAAAATTTTGGCAGCATAAACTCTGTTTTTCCATGATTTTAAGCATCAATAATATAATCATGACAAGATAGCATAATTGAAAACAACTATAACATAGCAACTAGGGTTCTCAGCAACATTTTAGGTCCAACACATAATTTAGCCATCACAAAAGTCAATAAGGAGTAAATATTTAATCATGACCACCAACGAAGCAATAAACCATAGTATAACTCAATAAGGTAACTAACACATCTAAGAAAGGGTATGAATTGTTTATTTGTGTGACGTTATGTGATGACGTGAATCTAGCTCCCTTCCCACATGCCGGATTCAAGGTACCAAAAAAAACATTAAACAACAAGCGTGAGTTTATTACTCAGCAAAGTGTATTGTAATGGAACGAGACAATAACAGTTAACATACATATGCTATGTCAATCACAAACCATGGGGAACAATTCATAAAACTTCTTCATTCACATTCTCATTTCTCATTCATGCAATGCAATGCATCATGTCTTTTTGCTTAGCACATATCAGTATTGCCGAGTGCACACCCGTCGGTGTGCACCCTCTTTCCCTTCCATCCCGTGGAGGGTGCCTACTCTTACTGACTCGCTCCCATTCACTACTGTAGATGGGACTACGAGGTAGATCTTTCGTGTTCACTACATGTGAACACAGAGGCCCGCATCAGAATGGGTCACCTCTTCCATTATGAATGCACATATGCCATAAACATGAATTTACTTGCATATAAACTCAATTTAAACAATGGCATAACCATTTAACCATTCACATTCATCATATCACATGCAAAGATCAAACATGGCAACATTAACATAACACATGGATAACTATATCATTGCGTAACATAATGCCCCCCTAAGCCACAACCACTACAATACACTTGCCTTCAACTTCTCGCGACGGTGTGGCGAGCCGATGTTGCCACTCCCGGGGTCACACCACCTGCACATGGATATAACCCACTCAAAAACATGCCAACCAAATAACTACAAAACTCAGTACAACAACGTTTCAGCCTCTAAGATCCTCTAATCTACAGTTGAATACAGACTGTACTATTCACGTCACAGATTGGACAGCGTTGGGTAAAACGGCCATAACGTTTAAACGGCTGAATGGAATTTAGTGATTTCAGTGCCCAATTAAAGGCAATACCCTAGTCATGTGCTCTAGACTTATGAGTAATACGCTTCTCGCGTATTGAGTGTCTAGCGTATGATGTTTCTCTTCTCTTCCTCTCGGAGCCCCCGCCCCCTTATAAAGGGAGGGAGCTGAGAATCTGAATTAGTTACAAGGGGGGAATCCCCACCAATCACAAGATAGGTTCTATCTCTAACCCTTCCCGCAAGCAATTCTAGCTTATGATATTACAATTATATCTTTCCTAATGAGGGTTGGTTGCCATCTTCTACTACTCCATGTCGGATACGTCGAAGACAGCCCAGATTGCATCCGGCCTTGGGCAACTAATTCGGCCCGTCCCATTTTTAGCTGGTCTTTGTGGCCCGCCACGTAAGGACCCAACGTCCACATATTCCATAGTAGCCCTCGAGTGCTTTGCAATCGAGTCGTCATCTATTCTGGTTGCATCCAGTCGAGTCCTGCCTCACGCCGAGTGCTCCCAGTTCTTGGCGCAGCTTCCTGACTGGTCCTCCTTCTATGCCGAGTGCTTTGTTGTAGGCAGGGAGATTGCGAAGAACTTGTTAGAGCTTCGCCGGTCAGGAATTCCGAGTGATACACAATTTAGACATTAATATGCCAGTGATCAGTCCATCTTGAGACGCACCGTAACTATATCCAATAGGATATTAGTGATCAGCCCAACTTGGGGCGCACCATAGCTATATCCATTAGGACACTGGAGATCAGCCCGACTTGGGGCGCACCATAGCTATATCCATTAGGACGCTGGAGATCAGCCCGACTTGGGGCGCACCATAGCTATATTCATTAGGACGCTGGAGATCAGCCCAACTTGGGGCGGACCATAGTTATATCCATTAGGATGCTGGAGATCAGCCCGACTTGGGGCGCACCATAGCTATATCCATTAGGATATTGGTGATCAGCCTAACTTCTATATCCATTAGGATGCTGGAGATCAGCCCGACATGGGGCTCACCATAGCTATATCCATTAGGATGCTGGAGATCAGCCCAACTTGGGGCGCACCATAGCTATATCCATTAAGATGTTGGATATCAGCCGACTTGGAGCGCACCTCGGCTTGAATAATTATCGGCCAAGTGATATCCGTACCCGGCTATCATGATGCGTAGCCTGCAACCCTGCATAGGGCCTATCGCAGCTTAGTCTGACATTCGCGGTGTAAAGCTAGCCATCCAACTTAGGGCACACTTTTAGAGCCTTGGTTAGATCCGAGTCTGAATGTTAAATTAAACCTTAATTGGGGATTTGGCTTCAGGCCTGAGCCACTTAACCGAAACGCTATTCCCGCCCACGAGCAAAAAACCTAGAGTCATGGCCCACCTTTTTAGGACTTCGGTGCAGGCAAGGCGCCGCCCCTCTTTAAAAGCTTTCGGTGTAGACGAGGCATCGCCGCCCGTACTTAAAGAATTTTGGCGCATGCGAAGAGTCACCGACCATACATAGATGATTTCGGCGTAGACGAAGAGCCTCATTCCCCATTTCGCACAGCCATCTTTTTGCCTTCAAGTTCCTGCGTCGACATTCCTCAGACCTCACGCCACTTCAATCTCATGTGATCTAGATGTCTTCTTCGTCTTCCAACGATGCCTCCGTGCCACCTTCGCCCGAGGATTGAGCCACCTCGGTGACAACAGAGGAACGTTTGGAGGAGATGGTCACCACTAGAGTTCTTCCTATGTTGGTGCTGATCGATGCACGCCCGGCGGCGGGTGAGTCCTCTCCTACTCCTCGCCCTGAGGAGATAGTTGTTTTCGAGTCCTTCTTCCAGCGCGGGCTTGGTCTCCCTACCAGCGCTTTCTTTTGGAATCTTCTACACTTCTATGGAATTGAATTGATTCACTTGAATCCTAATTCCATTCTTCATATTTCCATTTTTGTCCACCTCTGCGAAGCCTTTATCGGCATTAACCCCCATTTCAGTCTTTTTCGCCACCTTTTTCTCCTCAAGCCCTTCCCGAGCAGGAGCGCCCCTAAAGCAGTCGGGGGTGCCGGCTTTCAGCTTCGGGATGGGCTGAAGAAATCATATTTCTCTATTCCGTTCAGAACCTCCAACAAGGGCTGGCATTAGGAGTGGTCTACTGTGCCAATCCCAATCCTTCCCTTCCTTTCTTTGCTGGGCGCAAGCCCAAAGACTTACCTTCCTGGTCCTCTGCACCTCCAGATTGCGACATGGACCAGGTTGGAGAGCTGCTGGAGATAATCTGCCAACTGAAGGAGGGGGCCTGCACGGGGTCGGCATTGTCGCCAGCTTTGCTGTTCGCCAAGTGCAACCCCTCAAGGAGCGTGTCCACCTGGGGTTTGAATTCCGCAGGGAGGCTGACCTCACCCGAGAGGTGCCTGAACCTGTTCCGCATCAGGTGTTCAACCGACGGATGAGCGACTTCTTTGTCTTGGACACCCAGATCAGCACCAAGGGATGCCCGAAGTCTTTCCACATGAAGCGTGCCCCTCCTCCGGTATCTGTCTTCTACACATCCCGGCTTTTTATCCTTCGATTTGTGAGTAGTCTTGTTAACTTGTTGCGCTTGCCGTTATCTGCAGGATTGGGTCACCTTCTTCTCAGTTGCTCCGATCCCCGACCCCCCTCCCTAAAGAAGCCAAAGCGAAAGAGGCCCGTTAGCCCCTCTGCTGAGGATCCGAGTGCCAAAAAAGGGAAGGGGTTGGCGGCGCCCAAGGGACCTCTGAGCCCTCGGCGCCCGACTGGGGGCCCCATCATCCGGGATCCCCCCGCTCAGCCTCCAGCGGGGCCCGCGCCGGGACCCAGGATAAAAATAAAGCGATCCACCAGGTCAGTCTTTCTCCTGAGTTCTTCGCTCTTGCTTTTGTGAATTTGCGCACTGAGCGCTTATTTTCACCAGGAAGTCGTCGGATGACATGCCCGTGGATGTGCCAGTTGGAGTCCCAGAGGACGTGCCGACTGAGGTCCCCTTGGGGACGGGACATCAAGACGCTCTCGGCCAGGACCAGACGCAACTGCCGAGTGCTTCTGCGCCTGAGGAAGCTGAGGCGCTCCCCGAGTTGGTGCCTACTTCCTCGCTGTGTCGTCCGCATCCTGGACTGCCTTCGAGCCCAGCAACCTAGGAAACGGTAGCCTGCCCCCTCCCACAAGTGGAGGAGATTCCCCGAGCGGGGTGGCCATTCCCACGCCCCCAACCCCCTCTTCTTAAGGCCGCATGGGCCAGCGGGGTGGAGGAGTGGGAAAATGTTGACGATGCGGCGGAGTGTAACACCCCAATTTTAGTTTTTCCTGTATTTAAATAAGATTTGGCACTTTGGTGAATTTTTGGAATTTTCTGGAATTTATTTGAATTTATTCCCTTTTGAAATAATTAAAGAATTTAATTTTGCAAATAAATTTTTATTGCAAATATTTTATTTGAGTCCCAAATGCCCTAAAATATTTTATAGAATTTTTCTGGAATTTTTCTGAGTGTTTTGCTATTTTTAATGAATTAAATGAATTTCTGGGAATTAATTGGATTATTTAATCGCTGGAAAATGCGAGTTGGTTTTACTATTCATCCGACCGAGCCGGAACCGAACCGGACCCGAGTCCGACTCGAACCAGACTCGAGTCCGACTCGAACCGACCAAACCCTAACCGCACGACTGTTGGATCAAGATCCAACGGCCGTGATTGCGCCACATCACCCGAGCCCGATCCGATCCGGATCCGGTCGCGCCCGAGCCATCGTGGCCGTTGATCGAGCCACGTGGACGGCCCAGCGTCGTCGTCTCCGATCCGGAGATCTCGCCGCGGCCGTTGCTCTCCGCCGCCGTGTCGGATTCGGTTCCGCCACTATAAAAGCCGTGGACCCCCTTCCGAGGTTCGCCGTTTGACGCCGTGCTCGTTGCCCTAGTCCGTGCCCACGGGGGAACCCTAGTGCCGCCGCAATTCCTCGCCGTAGCCGAAGAGCGTCGCCGCGAGTTCTTCGTCCTCCGCCGCGAACCAGCCGTGCTCTGTTGCTCTCGTGGCCAGATCTGGGATCCCCGTGTCGAGGCGAGCCTGGTAGTGTCCTTCTTCTCGCCGGAGGCCCTCGGAAACGCCGCGCGGGAGGTCGTCGTCCTCGTCTCCGGCAGCCAGAGCCCCGCCGCGCCGCCATCGCCCTCGCGAGCTACCGCAGCCGCCCGATCAAGATCGAACGGCCATGGTAAGCCCACGTTCTCTCCGAACCCTAGAATCCCAGATTAGATCTGGACCGTTGGATCAAGATCCAACGGCCCACGTTCGGCCATGTCGCCGTACGTTATTCCCGTTGCAAAACCTAGATCTATTTTCAACCGTTGGATCTAGATCCAACGGCTTAGATTGAGCCGCGTAGCACGCGTTGCACCGCAGTAGATCCGATCTGGACCGTCCGATCTAGATTGTACGGCCCAGATCCGTCGCGTCACCCCGAACGCCTGAAACCTAGATCTAATCCGCGCCGTTGATTTTCAAATCAACAGCCGTGATTGCGCCACGTGTGCCCTACCCGCGCCCACACGCGTGAGCGTGTGTCTCTGACACGTGGGGCCCGCGTGTCAGGGGGGCCCACGTGTCGGCCCGCGCGTAGTGTGAGCCTGGCCCGAGGCGGACCCACCTGTCAGCGACACGGTCCGATGGGCCGGTCCACGCGTGGCCGAGCCGTGCGGCGTGGACGGTGACGTCGGTAGGTGGCGTGGACCAACCAGGTGCCGACACGTGTCATGCTGACGCAATAAATCTTTTCCGAAAAAGAAATTATTTATTTAATTCGGTATATTGATTTTAATTTAGATTCAAACTTCAAACGCTTATAACTTTTGCGTTTCTACTCCGATTTGAGTGATTCAAATTTCTAAATTTTCATAAAAATGAGACCTACTCAAATATGAATTTTAATTAATTTTTGATTATGAATATTTCTCTGTTTTTATTTAATTAATGTTTTCTGTAAATTTTAAACGGTTATAACTTTTGCGTTTAAACTCCAAATTTGACGATTCCTATTTCTAAAAATTCATAAAATTATGTTCTCTCTGTTTATGAACTTTATTTGGATGTTTGAACACTTTTTGTCTACTTTTTATTTATTTATTACTATTTGCACGCTTTACAAGAAGACGTTGAAGTGCCCGATGGCTTCGAAGGTGAAGTGTTGACCCAGGAGCCAGCTCAGGACCAAGAGCAAGTACTCTTTGAAGGCAAGTTATGCTTTGACCATGTTGATCCCATTTCGAAACTTATTTTGATTTAATTTATTGCATGCTAGTTTAACTAGAGAATGCTTTACTTAATTTTGGGAAATTAGATACATGCCAACTTGCTGTATGACACCTTGGTTAATTAAATATGTGCCATGACCCCTTGTTACCCTAGTTGTGGATTGTTAGTTGGACTTTATTAAAATTGCCAACATGGGTAGTTAGACCGATGTAGTATGCTTAGCCTCGCCACGTGAAACGCTTTGGTCAATCAAATGCTAATTTGACTTAATGAGATACTGCACCTGTTTTGAAAGAAGTATCATGTGTTATGATTGTTGATGGCACGTGGTGCATGGTAATCAGCTGGGGGTTTGGTAAATAGATTTCGACCGGGGTGTGTGGCACGAATGATCGGTTGGGCCAGTTGTGGCACCGGGAACGTTGTTTTGGTTCTTCGGGTAGTCTTGCCCTGGTCACCCTAAGGACTTAACCTTGCAAGCCTTTGAACTGAGTCAAACGTGCAACCACATGTCCGTAATGGGATGGACCTAGTTGATTAAGTTGCTAATAACGTACCTGTGGGACCTCGGGGTGTCAATTATACCTTTTGTGTAGTTGTACGGGAGGCGTCTGGGGCTGTGCCAGGTACCCATCTAACGGTGGATTGGCCTAAACTTCGCCTTCGCTAAGGGAAGGGTTAGTATGCAATCACCGGGGAGGAGCACTTGTGTTGTTAGAAGTTTCCGAAAGACTTTGTTACGGACACTCGCCTTTGTGGTGTTTGGCTGTATCTTGTGGGTAAAGTGCATAACCTCTGCAGAGTGTAAAATCTATTCTAATAGCCGTGTCCGCGGTATTGGACATCGCTCGGGAATTACAGTCAAGGGTTAGACTTTCTTGAAAATAACTTGGACTTGAAAGGTTGGGTTTGGTTTAATAATGACGTTGATGGAAATGTGGATTAGGAAAGGAAAAGATGTTTATTTAACTCCTAGAAAAGTTATTGTTGTTATACTTGTTTTTACTGCTTTCGAATCTACTTATGTTACTTGTCAAATGCTGTTTTACTGCAATTATACCCTGAGCTATTCCTTTGTATTAAGCTATGCATGTAGTATATTAGTTTGCATTCTGTGCATGACTTGCTGAGTACCAAGTACTCACCCTTGCCGCTATACAACACCAGTTGAAGAAGAGTCTACACCAGCTTTGGAGGAGGAGCTCCAAGAGGAACCGTCTAACTAGGGAGTGAGCCGGTCAGTTGCTGTGGTATCTTTGGATGGCGCCACGAAGTTATCTTATTTTCCGCTGCTATTATTTCTCTTTTATTAAGTTTTCGCCCTGCGTGGCGTATATTTGTAACTTGACCTTAAGGTCGAGCAACCAGCTTGGTTAACTATTTAAGGTAACTTATTATTTCGTTGAGTATGATTGTGATATTTATCAATGTTGAGACTGTGTGCACTAGCGCGTTCCTGGACTAGTGCTGAATACACAGAGGGTCCGGATTTGCAAATTCGGGTCCCGACACGGAGGAGAAGGAAATGGAGGAGCTCTTTGAACACACCATCCAGTGCGCCCGACTAATTCTGGTGAGTCCCTGGCCCCTTTCTTCTTTTGTCCGCTTCTGGCAATGCTTTTCCTTCATCTTTTCTTGCTGTCTTCAGAGCCTGGGAGACCACTCTGAGAGGAAGTCAGAATTCCTCTAGAGAGTCCTCCCATATATCAAAATGCGTAAGGAGTATAACGACGACCTGGAAGGAGCCAGGACCGAGCGTCAAATCGAGCTTCGAGAGCTTCGAGCCGAGATCCACACCTTGCGCCTGGAGAGATTGGATGTATCCGGCTCCCTCCAAGGTAAGTATTTCTTAAATCGTTTTACTGCCCCAAATGGTTGTCGGTTTTTTGACTTCCTTTGCCCTTTTAGCTCGAGACACCACCATCACGAAGCTCCAGGACCAGCTCAAAGCGCTGGAGGTCTCGGAGCTCCAAGCCCGAACTAACTCGGAGAGGTTGGCCCGAGAGCTAGCAGGTGTGTCTCTTAGCTTGGTTTTTGTTGATCTTTGTCATTCCTACTGTGTTCTTAACGATGATCTTGCCTTACTTGCTCGTGTAAATGCCCCGAAAAATATGGGGGCTCCTCGTGTTGCCCTCCAGTTCACTGTATCTAAGTCGGGAAGTGGGCCTCTAGCGTACTACTTGTGAGTAGATGGTTGTGGCCTTCCACAATCCAAATGGGAAGCCAGAAGGAACGCCATTGGAGTCCTCCCCGGATCTGATCTGATCCATGTCCAAAGAGCAGTCGGAGACCCTTCCAGATTGGTTCTGGTCTGGGTCCGAGAGAGCCAGTTTGCCGAGTTTGTCAACGAAGAACCTCAGGCTCTCGAAGCAGAAAATCTGGCCAGGAGTGAAGGTGGTGTTGATGTCGTTAAAGAAGGCCATTAAGCTTGACAAGATTGATCTTAGCGCTTCCCCTACCTGGCTCGCCAACTGTCAACTATTGTTGTCGGCAATAATGAATATGGGGGGCTATGCACGGGATCCAAGCTCAATGGTAACACGAGACAAGTGTTTATACAGGTTTAGGCGCTCGACGGTGGAGCCAATACCCTAGTCATGTGCTCTAGAATTATGAGTAATATGCTTCTCGTGTATTGAGTGTCTAGCGTATGATGTTTCTCTTCTCTTTTTCTCGGAGCCCCCGCCCCCCTTATAAAGGGAGGAAGTGGAGAATCCGAATTAGTTACAAGGGGGGAATCCCCACCAATCACGAGATAGGTTCTATCTCTAACCCTTCCCGCAAGCAATGCTAGCTTATGATATTACAATTATATCTTTCCTAATGAGGGTCGGTTACCATCTTCTACTACTCCATGTCGGATACGTCGAAGACAACCCAGATAGCATCCGGCCTTGGGCAACTAATTCGGCATGTCCCCTTTTTAGCTGGTCTTTGTGGCCCGCCACGTAAGTACCCAGGGTCCACATATTCCACAATACCCATACCCACCACGGCTGTGCTCATAGTTTATTCAATAAAGGGCTCAAATAATTCCTATATTACCTTAACTAGTTATATGCCCGTGCGTTGCTACGAAAAACAAAATTAATAACGAAAAATAAAGATTAAAAAAATAAAATAAAAAACTATTTCATAAGATCAAACATCTATCTTTAACGCTTCGTTTCTTGCAAAAGCTGGCTAATTAAAGCAACGCTTCGTTTGTTGCGAAGGGCAATTAAACAGGGCAATTAAGTATGGCAATTAAGCAGGGCAATTAATGTGACGTGGGAAGAAACTCTCACTTTATATAGTAGAGATTTAACGATAAACATATAATTAAATACCACTATAAAAATAGAAGTTCAAGTAATAAAATGATGTTCATATTTTATTTCTAAAACCTAGTGAATGACTGAAGGTTATGGTTTTATTTTTTTAATTTATATATTATAAAATTGGGCCCACATATCATAGGATATCCATTGGGTATCCATAGGTACAAATGCCCATCCTATGATTTTATTGGGTACCCAAACCCGAAAACCCACAGGTATAAAGTGCTACATGTATCCGTTCTTATCGGATAGGGTACACACGAGTATCCAAACCATGAGTAAAACTGCTATCCCTATTTAGATTGGCAATTTATGAACAAAACTAGAAAAGAAGAATAACTTGGAACAATTTACCGGCTAGTGTGTAGCTCAAAGTTTAATTGGATTTTTTCATGGAGAGCGGAAGTTGTTACACACTAATTAACCTCATCTAGTTAATCAAATGGGGCAATGGTTGATGGGCCCTGCGCAGTTGCACACTCTGCACATACTTAAGATACGGCACTGCTTCCACATCGACGATGGTTAATACTCTTTTTGTCTAATTTTATGAGGTGTACTTCTTCTTAACATATAAATTAAAAAGATATTAAAAATAACTAGATTACCTCTAATTAATATCACTAAGTACTATATTTAATAAATGTATGTTAAAAATATAAAATAAAGGCATATATTTATTAGAGGGATATATAAAAGAAACATCACACTAATTGTGTATTTGAATATAAAATATGCCATATATATGTGTATATATAAAATATACCATATATATCTGTATATATACACACATATCTTAACTATTATAAGAATGAGTTGGTGGTGATGGTGAGTCTGCCAGGCCGTTCTTGGGCCAGAACAGTAGGGGGCCCAAGGCCCAGTAGATGATAAGGCTATTCTTGTTCAGAGATTCTTCAGTAATAGATCTCAAATAAGTGATAGCTCAAGTTTTAAATTTTCATTTTTTTTAAGAGTTTAGAACTTGTGGTGTCATCATCTATTTGAGATCCGTTGCAACGCACTGGCACTTTACTAGTACATATACATATACATATACATATACATATACATATACATATACATATACATATACATGTATATGTATATGTATATGTATATGTATATGTATGTGTATATGAAGCCGAATTGGGGCTCCATGGAGCTCAGGCACCATACCTCCCAACCTTAGGATTGTATTAAGATGAGTGCGATTAATTGGGTATGATAATTAATGGGTAAATCCGCTAGCTATTACTGATATAGAAAGCAAAGTGTGGGTTGGTTTTTTTTCCAGTATACTAGGGTGCCATTAATTTTTGGGTGAATTAGGTATGTGTCATTATTTATTGGGTGACCTTGATTTGTTGCCGTAATAGGTTATTATATTTTTTTTCCAGTATACTAGGGTGCCATTAATTTTTGGGTGAATTAAGTATGTGTCATTATTTATTGGGTGACCTTGATTTGTTGCCGCAATAGGTTATTATATACTTACACATAATAGGTTACATGTATTTGCACAATCGTGACCAGGACCTTGATTTGTTGCCGTAAGAGCATCTCCAGCAAGGGCCCCTAAAACAGAGTCCCTATTTTGGATTTAGGGACTCCCCCTATTTTTTGGGGCCTTGTTTTCAGAGCACAAGTTCAGCAACAGCCCCTAAATCTCAGCCCCTATTTTACTTTTTCTCCTATTTTGACATATCCGCTATGTATAATCTTCATTTGACACCACTAAAATTCAATCAAAAATATTTGTAATACATAAAACATAAGCATATTAACATTTACAATTTAAAAACATGATATTTCAAATTTAAATTTAAAATTTTCAAAACATGATAAAATAGATAAATAGAAACTCCGAACAATGAATCAAACTACGAAGCGCTGTGAATTGCCCACAGATGCTCAGTAAGATCATCTCGAAGCCTCTCATGTATTTCTCTGTTTTCAATAATAGAGGATGTACTCGTGTCCCTGGGAATTGGGGTTGAGGAGGCAAAATTAGGGGCCTCCTAATTTTAGGGGCTTGAGTTAGGGCTCCCTGGGAATTGGGGCTGAGGAGGCAAATTTAGGGGCCCCCTAATTTTAGGGGCTTGAGTTGGGGCCCTGCTGGATCTGTTTTTTTTACTACACTCCCTATTTTAAGGTTTAGGGGCTCTGCTGGAGATGCTCTAATAGCTTATTCAAGTGAAAGAAATTCAAACGGTATGTTACATAATAGGTTATGAGTATGTACTTGTAATTGAACTTTTATAGATACAATAGCGAAATTAGATAGAAGTATTTGTTTTCAGATATTTTTTAATTTTGATTCAACTAAATTATCTTAGAGAGCTATGCACTCACAATTGATTTTCTTTGATTTCAGATTGATCATTAGTAGTTAAAGAAGTTCAAATGGTACATTCAACAACATAGTTTGGGTATGTACTACTATGAATTTCTTTGTTAAAAAAATACACTTGATATTACCATTTTATGAGTATTTATTTATAGAATAAGATGGAAAGTGAGTACATGAGACCATTTCAGTATCTCAAGTAAACGTTTGCAAGGCAAATCAATATTTCCAATAAGACATTATATCCTATTGCTGATTAGTCTAAATGGAAAGAATGACATGCAATGCCTATATGGAAAAACTAGCCTGCATGCACATGATACGATTTAAACAAGATTGTATCAGCATAATAGATTGGATGTGGTTTTAATTGATGAAGTACCCGTTTAGTTTTTCACAACTTCTAAAGCAATCAAACGGCTATTGGTTTAGGAGCCTAGGCTCCATAGAGCCCCTGATATTTTATACTATGACCCTGTTTTGTAGAGCTCTAGATCTTAGCTCCACCTTAGATCTGAAACTTGTAGGCTAAAATAAAGTGAATTAAGTTTATATTTTTATTCTAAAATGTAAACAAGACGACCCATCTAAACACTCTTAATATACACACAGCTCCAGCTCTACGAATCTGATGGATCTAGGAATACCGTGGATCTGGTGGAGCTAGAGCTCTGCCAAACAGGGTTGAGTTGATCGGGTCGAACTTCAGTTTGATTCCAGACTTTCTAATTGAGTTAGCACCTGGATTGTCATGTCTAAGTTTGTTTAATAAGTGCTCCAGCTTGTTTAATATGCTTAATTATAGTTGCTATGATCATGGTTCAAAATCCTGATGAAATCTTGGATTTTGGACCTCCAAATTCCAATTTCTGGCCAGATAAAAAAATAAATTTTTTTAAATTGCTATAAAAATTTCAAGAATCTCGACAAATTTCACCGAAATCTAGGGTATTTTGACTGGATTCAAGTTTTTATGCTAGATTTTACCGGATTTGGGTCAACACCTCTTAAGAATGTTATCTTTCATGAAAATTTGTTGAAAAACCAAAAATTTGAGGCATTTTATAAAAAATAATAGAAACATGATCAGATTTTTATAAAAATATAAAAGCCTGGTCATAATCTCAAAAATTTATGTTACCATCTTTAGAAGTCTAGTGTCATACATAATTTTTTTTAAATAATTTAACTTTTTTTGTTATCTTTAAAAAAAATAAAAAATTGAACTAACATAATAAGACATTAATATTGTCAGAATTTTATAAATTCACTCGAGTGTGATAATTATCTAAAATTTTTATGAGAGCTTAAGAATTGGATCAAAACAATTCTATAAAATTTTAAAATTCTAAACTATTTTTGGTTGCTCAATAAAATATATGGAAGCAATACATGTACTTAAGAATTGAACTAGCATAATGAGACATTCATCTTGTCAGAATTTTATATATTCACTCGAGTGTGATAATTATCTAAAATTTTTATGAGAGCTTAAGAATTTCATCAGAACAATTCAATAAAATTTTGAAAATTCTAAACTATCTTTGGTTCCTCAATAAAATATATGGAAGCAATACATGCACTCAGCCATGCTTTTATCACGACAATAACACTGTCTGAAATTTTAGAAATTCCTCAGGATCGATCATCATCTAAAAATTTTATGGTAATATTAGTGATATGTCAGTACCATTCACAAATATTTTCAAAATTTTCTAACATATTTTCAACCAATTTTCATTTGGTTAAAATTTGCTGGTAAGGTTTTTATCGGGACAGTAGCACTGTCAGAAGTTTTCAAAATTCTTCAGGCTTGATCACCTTCTAAAAATTTTATGAGAACATTATTGATATGTCAGGACCATCTATTTTTTTTCAAAATTTTCTAATGCAATTTAGACCAATTTTTATTCGGTTGAAATTTATTAGTAAGGTTTTTATCAGGACAATAGCACTGTTGGAATTTTTAAAAATTCCTCAAGTTTGATCATCATCTGAATATTTTATGAAAACATTAGTGGTACTTCAAGATCATTCATAAAAAAAATCAAAATTGTCTAACATCGTTTGAACCATTTTTCGTTCGGTTAAAATTTACCAAGATTTTGGTGTTTCTCGGTGAGATCTCGATCAATCTGGCAGAAATCTCGAAAATCCTGATAAAAAAATACGGATTTGAAATTTTCTTTTTGGATCTTATTCATATTTTGTCCAAAATTCTGAGATCTCATTGGGATTTCGGATTTCAGTCCCTTCGAGATATGATCTATAACCAAAATTTGAAACCTTGGCAATGATGTGTCATAAACACAAGGGGTTATGGTAAAGCATGAATTTATGTACTACAGATTCAAGTACATGGGATCACTTGCAACAAAATCAAGTAACAGGGTTGTGTTACTGGTGTCCATTTACATGACATTCTATGAAATTTAGGGGGCTGTTTGGGAGGATTGTACTTCAGCTGTGCTTTAGCTTTGGACCAAAAGCCTTCCCAAACAACATGGCTGCAAAGCAGCTGGAAAGCAAAGCCACAACAAGAGCATCCCTAAAGCTGCAGATGTTGGGGGGAACTTTTCAACTGTAGCTTCGCTCGACCGCCTCTCCGCTCGCTCCACCTCTCTCCTCGTCCCACTGTCTCCCCACCTGGTCGCCTCCCCGACTCCCTCTGGTTCGGGCGCCGCCTTCCCGACTCCCTCCTTGCTCGAGCCCACTTGGTTGCCCTCCAAAAGCTATAGCTGCAGCATCCAGTTTGTCAAACGATATATAAGAAAAGCCATAACCGTTAGCTACAACTACTCTACAGCTCAACAAACTAAAAATAGCTTTTCAGTCCGGCCGCAGCCCTCCAAACAGGTTTTATTTTTTTTTAAAAAAATACACCCGACTAGACCCGAATTGTTCACTGTATTAGCACTGTTCAAAAAATATTTAGTGAAAATAGTCTTAGTACCGTAGAATTAACGAAAATAGCCCTATGCAGCTGTAACACCCCGGCATCTAGTATGCTCGAATGCTACCAAGCATAGACTAAATAACATCTAAATACCACAAATTAAAGTAAATTACAGCAAAGGAGTAAATTCTAAAACCGAAATCTTCGGCAGCATCTCCTTTGTTTTTTTCCATGAATTGGAGCAACAACAATATGATCACAGGATATAGAATAAAGAATACATCTAAATCATCAATAACAAGGGTTCTAGCAACAGTATAAGCCTAGAATAATGATTCCAACCATCTCAAGAGCCAAACGAAGTAAAAGAGAAAACCAAGCATACAAATTAACCATTTCACCAAGTTGCATGGCACTACTCTTTTTATCATAACCCAAATGAATAAATTGTCTATAAGCGTGGGGCTACGTGTAGATGTGTAAACCAAGCATACAAATTAACCATTTCACCAAGTTGCATGGCACTACTCTTTTTATCATAACCCAAATGAATAAGTTGTCTATAAGCGTGGCGCTACGTGTAGATGTGTAGCTAATGCCCTTCCCCGTAAGCCGGTTTCATGGTACCTAAAAAAACAACTTAAAACACAAGCGTGAGTTCATCACTCAGCAAGTATATTGCAATGGTACAAAAGAACAATTACATGGCTACAACAACTCACATCATGTCTATCATCTTATTCATGTTCACATATCCTTATCATCATCATCATATATGCAATGCGATGCGATGCACATATCTCCTTGGAAACTCATACCGGTATGGTTGAGTACACACCCGTCGGTGTGCACCCTCTCCCCCCTTCCATCCCGAAGATGGAGGGTGCCTACTCCTCGCTTTCATACACCGCGGTGGATGAAATCACGATGTAGGACTTACTCATTGGCTCTCCGGAATAGTCATAACTTTCTCACCGACCTTCCCCGGACTAGTTATGACTTTCTCACCACCCGGGACATGTATCATGCCATGTATGCAAACATGCCAACATCATAAATAACTTGTACATTAACACATGGCATCATAACATAATAAGCATATTCATCATATCAATGGCAATCATTAAAGCATGGCATGTGAACATATCATATATTCAATTTCAATCTCAACCAATCTAGCAAACTACAACCCGTTACCCATTACAATACAATTGCCTCAACCACGGGCGACGGATTGGCGAGAAGTAGAAGGCACTCCCGGGGTCACACCACCTACACATAGGTACGACATACTCACAATCATGTCCACAAAACAGTACGCAAACACTCTTCTACCCCGACATCGCAAACTACTCGCAAAACCCAAAAACAGAGGTTCTGTCCCGTCGGGACAGCAGCCTTCCAAAAGGCATAACTCGGGTTCTAAGACTCCGAATCAATTAAACGAGTACATCCTCGCGTAGCTTAGGAAATTTCCTAACTTTTTCTAAGTATATGGAAAGACTGATTCGGACTCTAAAGTGGTTTAATCTACAGAATACCGTAATCTATTCCAATCACGTCACAGTTTTTAATACGTTCGGTAAAACGAGCATAACTTTCAAACGGATGTGCGGAATTGGACGTTCTTTATACCCACTGAAAGGTATTGAAGTTACCTACAACTTCTTCAATAGGCGGATGACCAAATTCCGACTCTAAATTAGCGAAAACCCAAACCCTAGGTCGACTGCTCATGCTGCCCCAAACAGAGAACGTGGCAAACTCTAGATTTCATCTCATCTACCCAATTACAGCACCACCAATTGATCTAAAAACATGATATTAACCCTTAGAACAGATCCTAGACCAACCCCAAGGATCCCCGTGGCCATACCTTCGCCCGACGAACGAATACCCAACGAATCTCCTCCCAGTTCGCGCGATCTCCTTCCTCGCTCCAAATCCACCGGATCTCCTCGTCGCGGAGCGCTCCAATCACTACAAGAAAAGTGATTTTTAATGACGGTCTAAACTCGTCATCATTAGTCCCGAAATCGTCATTGTAGATTTTTTATGACGACTTTATGACAAAATTCTATTTGTCACAGAAAGTTTTCAATGACGAATTACTTATTTTCGTCATAATAAATCAACTTTTATGTGACGAATTACATTTCCGTTAGTGAAGAGTTCAATTTTATGACACATATAGTCGTCATTAATTGTACCCAAAACGTCATGTATTTTCGTCATGGATCACCCTAGTGCCACGTAATCAGCCAAGGTGTGTGGTGACGTGGCACGTCTTGTGACGCAAATGTTTCGTCACAGATGAGTGCCACGTGGACATGCATTTTCGTCATAGAACAGTCCAATGCCACGTCAGCAGCCAGGGTGTGGGGTGACGTGGCACATCTTGTGACGCAAATATTGTCACTGAAAACTGTCACGTGGACATGAATTTTCGTCATGGAAGTAACGATCTGTCATTTTTTGTGATGAATAATTTCGTCATAGATAGATGTAGCATCCCCATGAAGTTTCGTCGTTTAACACCTCTGTCAGCTCACATATGATTCATTTTTACAACCACAACACAAATTTCATGCACAACACATAATATTTTCAGGAGACCAATCAATACATTTCACAAAGCAGCACGAAATATCCACAGATACATTAAGAGTCACAAAATGTGTTCACAGTACTTAAACCACCACTTCAAGCTAGTACCATTGAACCAGGTAACCAGCTATGCAAAAATAAGTATCCTTGTCTAAACAGATCCACATGTTACTAGTGAACAGATTCATAAACTCACAAGTTGGCTTGACCAGCCATTCGCATGAGACATCATTCTCCTCTTGCCTCTTCTTTATATCATCCATTTCTTTTTGGGTTTTGATTAGTGCATCATCTGATGCTTGAGCTTTTTTCATCAAGTCTTCTACTTCTTGCCGTTGTTGCTCAATGGTCTTTCGAAGTTCAGCAGCTCCTCGTCTCTCCTCCTCAAGCTGTTCCTCAAGAGCTTGTTCTTTGGAGCCCTTTGTAGAGTTTGTAAATGTTGAATGTAATCCAACATTCTTCAGGAATTTGCTTGTAGATGTTGAATGTAATTGTTTGTGGCCAAGAATAAAACCACATGAGACATGCTAACGACAAGTTTGCAACTAACCTTGAATTTACTTTTAGCAGTTGAATGTACTCTACACACTAACCTCAATTTGGCTTCTTTGTTTGTTATGTCCACAGAATAAAAATGAGATGATTGTTTGAAATATTAATCACTGGAAAAAAATGCATAGAGAAGAAACAATGGAGATAGTTACCAACCTTCCAACATACTGATTTGCCCTGAAGATGATAAATCTCCACTGACCCATTCAATGCCTCCTCTAAAACTATTGCTGAAATTGTGGTCTTGATTGGTACTCCTAGCTTGCTACACAAACATAACTATCATTACATAACCAGTCAAATATTATCAAATGAAATAGCTATATCCTTAACAAGATACCTAAATAGAGCAGTAAACACTATATTTCAGTGTTGAGACTTGATAGATCCAGCTCCAGCTTCTGACTATCTGCTTCGATGGCCTGAATGGTAACAAAAGCATTACAGTCACACAAGAAAAACTAGTAGGTTGTCCGTGCGTTGCAACGGAATATCAAAAGAAGGTGCGTATGTAGTAGGTTGTCCGTGCGTTGCAACAAAATATCCAAAGGTGCGCATAAAGCATACGAATGTATGTATCAGAAATGATGGAAAGTGCTCACATATCATTACTACATTAAAGCAAACTACATGCAATAAGGTTGGTAGAAGTGTTCCAAATATAACTTACAAAAAGATTAATTGATCAAATAAGGTCATTTTTTCTAGACAAATAGTACTACCCAAGTTTAATGACCTTTTTGCTTTACGTGTTCAAATTCTAGAAAGAAGAGCATAAGCTTATGCATTTACAATGAGAGCATATGCAGTGTAAAGTCATAAGAATAACAACCAGTTACAATGGATAAGAGCACATAAGCACACACGAGCATTCAGTTGCATCATTTGCAAACTTGTATACCTATTTCCTAACCAAAGGGAGATGCACTACAGTCAACAGCATAAATTCGGTTCAGAACCATACAAAAAAATGGTTTCTTTATCATGTATTTGCACCATAAGTGGAAGTGGGATGCTGCTATCCAAAGATGAATTTTAGCATCATTTTAGATATTTGTTTGGAGTTCTTTTTAGCTTCAATTTACGAACAATTATGTAAATGACTATGATTTAAATGCTTCGTGATTTGTTATTTCTGTAAGAAAATACAGAGGGTCCACACGTTGTATTTCTAGTAGTACAATATATACTCGGCAGGACATGCATTGGGGAAACAAGAACCAAAATAATACATGAATAAGTAGACATCATCCTTTGTTAATTGCAGTACATGTAAGGAAATCTATCAGTTGAAAATGTGAGTAGGCTAACTTCAAATTAAGCATTGCAAGTTGGAATCACTTTACATTTAATAGGGGAAGGGCCGAAAGAAGTTTTACATCTCAATTTATAACTGTTTGATGCCAGCAAAACTGATGATCATCAAAGGATCCAACACCAAAAGTGAATAAGTCAAGTGCTTTCCAATTACCATACACCTAACCAAAAATCATAGGGAAAATGGGAAAGAAATACTACTCTACTATAGCTCTGGTTCCAATTGAGGCGTTCTATAGTCTTAGATATGCTAAACAAAATAATAAAGGTTTAGCAGCATAACAGTTTCACTATTGCAGCACTGGCTTGTTCAGCTTCAACAATTACAAAACAAACATAATCGATTGGACTAAGATTTGTCGCACTTGCATTCACGCATCACTCGCCAATGACCATACTGAAACAGAAAATAGCATAGGAAGTGGGGGAATTGCAGCATACCGGCCCATGCCGTGAGGACGGAGGCAATGGACATGTCGATGGTGAACACACGCGGTGGCTCTCAAACACTTGCTGCGGGCATCAGGAGATCAACACGCCAGTCAAACACGAAAGGCGGAGCATTGGAAGGGAGGGATTGGGTTTGGTACTTTGGTTCCGATTAGATTTCCTAACCTTGGTGGAGAACAAGGTGTCGCACATGGCGGCCCAGGAGTTGGACCCCCGGCTATGGATGTTGGGGAGCGAGAGCACGTCGCGGGAGAGCAGCACGCGGCCCGCACCGCCCAGCTACCGCACCACCATCTCTCCCGATCTCAGCAGAGCACCTGCCCCTTTTTGGGTGGGGTTTTCGCCTCTTCGGAGAGGTGGGGAGGGAATCGGGGGTGAGAGGAAATCAAGAAATAGGAAAAAATGAACCGGCTAAAGAGATCATGGAGGCAGTTGGGAGACGACGGTAGGAGATGGCAAATGTGGGGATGGAGCGGTTTGGGGCAAGGAGATGGGGCGCGGAGGAGGGAACTGGGAAGGCCGCGTGCGGGAAGGGGTGGGACGGAAGCTGGTTAGTTGATGTGTGGAGTAGACGAGATGCGGCGGGCGTGCGGGGAGGCATGGTGATTGCGACGGAGAGGGAGGCGATGGGGAGAGAGGCGGCGGGGCATGGAGAGGGAGGTGACGGCGCGTGGAGAGGTGGCTCGTGCGGTGTTGGGCCTCATGGGCGCACCACCGTACGCCAAGACGGCGCCCATACCGATTACCTAACGTCCTGGCCTGTCGAACCAGCCCACCTACTCTGTGTGGTCCTCCGGCCTCTAGATCTCCGGCTCCGGTGGCGTCTCCACGGCTGCCGCCGCCGCCTTCGTGGGGTGATGCTCTGGGCGGCACACAGCGACGAAGTCGATCAGCTCCTTGCCGGACTCGTTGACACCTGGGGGCGCCGGTGAGATCTGGAGCAATGTGAGGGGGGGGAATGAAGAAACGAGAATGAGACGGAGGAGGAGGGGGCCAACCTGGTGACCTGGGAGCCGTAGGCTCGTAGTAGAGGACCGACCTGGGAGCCGTAGCAGCGAACGGTCGCGTGAGCACTGAGCAGGCGGTGGCTGGGAGCCTGGAGGGGAGGGGATTAGGGCCTGGTGGCGATGAGGGGCATCGGGGGAGGGGATTAGGGCATGTGCCTGGTGGGTGGTGGGCTGTGGGCACTGAGCAGTGGGCACATCATGATTATATCAGGTACCCGACCCGAATTGAGTGAATTATTCGGACACCCGAATCCGATCTGTATCTGCCGGGTATTGCCGATCCCGTATCCAATTCGAACCTGAACCTAACCTACCTGGGTACTACCCGTACCCGTACCCGTACCCGGCGGGTAGTGTAAAATAGTTTTCCATTAGGGTAATTATGCATCCGGGTACAGGTATGGGTCGGGTATTACCCATCCTATTTACAACCCTACACACACATTTGTCTTGGATACGCTGGAATGACCATACAAGATGGATGGAATTATAAAAACCATCCTGCACAGTGTTTCCAGATACTATCTTTTCTAGCCCTTCAACAAAACTATCAAAAACATCCTACACAATCTTTGACTTGACCAAATTACATAACATGGCATTCACATGCATGTTTTAGATAGATATAAGACCTACGAAACTATGAAAAGGAGCAACCACAGGGATAATAAAACAATCAGCACAAGTTGCGAATGTATAGCAATTACGAGAAGAGCGACTGAAACAATCATAAAAGGAACTACAGAAAATAATGCTATATCAACATCTAGTCATCTCGCAAAATACTTTCAGGGGTCAGGGCCATGTATTATCCCTTTTTGAATCAAGTAGTAGCAAGTGAGCAGCCACATCAATTTCATTTAGCCGTAATGGAAATCGACCTAGTCCAGAACCAACTATTAACTACCAATTACTAAACTATTATGGCTAGGAAGCAAACAACCTAAACAAGATTTACAAACATTTGTTTGTTCGATTAGCGGGTGAAGTGGCACAAGGAATAGATCTATCAGCAGAGCCATCCGCAGGGGAGGTAGCTAGGCATATTACCATGAGGTAGCAAGACAGCCAGATGGGCTGGTTCCCATTTGTTCTACCAAATATCCGAATGGGTTAGATTCCGAATATCTGGTTCCCAACGAGAAAAAACATCATTCATTTTCTATGACGATTTGTATTATGGTTTCATGATGAAATTTTATGTTTCGTCACAACAGTACATGGGGCAATGACGCCTGACACAATTAATGACGAACATAAAAAAGTCGTCATAGAAAATAGTTTTTCCATGACAAAAGTTGACAACGTCACGACGTTTTCGTCATAGATAATCACTTTTCTAGTAGTGAATGGACGGATCTGCGGGGTGGTGAGGTGGAGAGGCTTTCCCTAGGGCAGCAAGGGGTGGCGGAGAGGGGAGGTGGAGAGGGGAGGCGCAATGGGGGAAGGAGAGTAGGGGGCGGCTAGGAGGTGGAGGGGGGAAACCCTAAAGCATGGGGGGCGCACAAGGCAGCCCACCCTGGTCCCTCATCTCCTCATGGGCCCAAACTCCCTCCCACCAAGGCCCACAACTCATCCCCTTGGACCCAAACTCCCCCGGAGAGACCCAAACTCCCGAAATCGGCTCGGAAACGCGAATAAACCTCATACCGTATGGTTTCAACCTCCAATTCCACATTCCATAATGTTTTTGCCCTCAACATTCACATTTTATAAGGTTACGACACTACGTGGAGTCACAGCAGCGGACCCCAAGCGCTGCAGCCGGCTTGCAGCACCGTGGAACCACTGCAAGCTGGCTTGCAAGCCGGCTTACAGCGGCTCCACGGAGTTGCCAGCCGGTGGCTTTTTTGTTTTGTTTTGTTTTTCTTTTTTGATAAAGTGCATTTAAAAAAAAAGTAGCGTGGAAAATATTAGAACTGTTGGTGCAATTAGTCACCGTGAATGTCTTCTGCATGTATTTTATTATAAAATTGTAGAGTTTGAATCGATAGGTTTTGAATTTGTTTTGGTTTAGTGATGTACCGTAAAATTATGTAATTTTAATAGAGTGTTATTTTATAATCCAATATTGTTTTTCACAACTAATGAATAAAATGGAAAATAGTTCCAGATAAATGGAACAGCGTGGCAGACTGTAGTTTTTAATTAATTTATTTTATTTGCTTCACCAGTGTACCAATTAATCAACAGTTTAGTAATTTTTTTGTTGATTGCTATACGGATTGCTATACTACAAAATTGTTGAGTTTGAATCGTCGGTATTTGAAATTTTTGTGTTGCAAAATTGTCGTGTTTGAATCGTCAATATTGGACTACCAGTTTATCACACATGCGTTGGTCCTTTCTGACATCTTGGGAGGCTTGGACAGGATAGCTTTGTTTTGCTGTTTTGTCAATTAAATTTTATTTCTTTTGCAACACAAAAAATTCAAATACTGATGATTCAAACTCCATAATTTTACAGTACATCAGTCAACAAAAAAATTATTGAACTGTTGATTAAAATATCACTTTTTTAATACTCATCACTGAACCAAATTAATTCTAAAAAGATTGATTAATTGGTACACTAGTGAAGCAAATAAAATAAATACATTAAAAACTGCAATTTGCCATGCTGTTCCATTTATCTGGAACTATTTTTTATTTTATTCATTGGTTGTGAAAAACAATATTGGATTATAAAATAACACTATGAAAATTACATAATTTTATGGTATATCACTGAACCAAAACAAATTCAAAACATATTGATTCAAATTCTACAATACTCAATAAAACATTTTCGGAAGCTTTCCTCAAACGTCCGCATGCCCACGTCACCGTCAATTCCCGGCCGTCCGATCGCGCGCGCGAGCGGACGAGATTGCGCCACGCCAGCCCGCGCCGTCCCATAACATAAAACGGCCTCACGCGCCGTTTACTCGCCAGCGGCGCTTGGCAGCCCGATAATGCGTCGTTAAATCGCCGCGCCCAAGCGCGAGTTCGAACTCCGTGTCTGTGATTTTTCCGCGCCCGACGCGTGTCGACCCGTGGCGCCACGGCGCTATCTTGGGTTTTTTGCGGAAAAACTCCTGGGTCCTGCTTTTTTGCGTATAGGTCCTGTTTTTTTTTTACGAAAAAACCCTTTATGAGCGTAAAACCCTCCGAAAAATGCAAAAGAAACCCCAAAAAATCCAAAAAAAAAATATTCTACACGTCTAGGGATGGCAAAAATACCCGTGGGTCTGGGTACCCGCGGGTACCCGACCCGATGGGTCCGGGTCCGGGTCCAAGTTTGGACCCACGGGTATTAAAGTTCGGGTCCGGGTCTCATGTTGGACCCGTGGGTATCCAGACCCGAACCCGATTTTAAGGTAGAAGGTGGGGTGAGTTCAAAATAGATTAGTATGTACCTATGTCACAAGCCACACCATAGCTCAATGGAAAAAACCATGTGATTGAATCAAGAGGTCTTGTGTTCAAGACCCATTCTAGCTAATTTTTTCAAGTTATTTGAATACCTCATACTCAACTAACGGGTTTGGGTCCGGGTACCCGTCGGGTCCGGATCCGGGTCCGAGATTGGACCCGTGACAAAATTCAGGTCCGAGTCTGGGTCCACAGTTCGGGTCTCGGGTCCGGGTCCACGGAGGTTGGACCCGGAGGGACCCGGAGCCGTTGCCATCCCACGTAGGGATGAAAACGGATCGGATACGGACGGATAATAACTTTACCATATTTGTTTTCATATTTTTTTTCGGATTCGAATACGGATACGGATAGTCCGGATACGAATACGGATACGAATAATATCGAATCTGAATCACGAGCGAATCTGAATCGAATCGGATACGGTCACGGATATTTATCGGAGCACAATAACCCCTTAGATTGAACATAAAAAATCAACGAAAATACGATAACCCTTATATATACTATAGATAGCTCGAGTAACATGATAGACCACCATCTAAATTTTTTTTAGCTTTTTACCATGCATATCATATAATAATTAATAACACATCATTTACATTCAAAACATCACACAAGTCATCTCTCATTCCCAATTCATCATTCAGATTCCTAGCTTACTCATCCAGAATAACATAATGTTTAGACAAAAACTCCATAGACAAGTGGTTTTACAAGAAATAACAACCTAATGTTTAGCTGGTATATAATGTGCTAACTGCTAAGTCTAGTATGGTCTACAAGGAAAAGGCCGTGCTATACAAAAGAGGTGGCACTGGCACTCCAGAAACTCCTAGCGGCAACATACCTCGTGATCTTGATCCACATCTGCAAACAAAGAAAAGAATAGTATCCATTATGCATGGTTCTATGTGAAGTTTCATGAAGCTCACACAAATGACACGATGCTATACAAAAGAGGTGGCACGGCAGACACACCACAATCATCTAACAAGCAAGTGCTTGGGCGACTATCAAGTGCGAAGGATCTTAATGTATATCTTTCAAGTTTCAACAAGATTACCAGGCACATTGTTGACATGGTTTCAAGTTTCAAGTTTCAACAAGAATAAGATGCAGTTGGAAATGTATTGCTAACACTTTCAAGTTTCAAGTTTCACCATATCAAGATCTATTGCGGACCAAGCAATATATGTTTATTGCAGACCAAGCAAACATAACCAAGCAAACATACAGAGTGTGAAGATAACCAACAATCATTCCCATCTGGCCATCTCTATGTTTATATGTTTAAGAACATGGCCTGTAAAAACATACGAACATAACCAAGCAAACATACAGATCGCATAAGAACATGGCACTGTAAGATCGCATAAGAACATACAGATCGCAAAACATACAGACTATGTTTATATGTTTTTGAATTCTATGTTTTAATCAGCATAAGAACATGGCAAATTGACAATGATTGTTGGCTTGTTGCAATGTTGCCTTGCCGGTCATTCCCATCTCTGAAAACCGAGTGCCCCACCATTCCATTCACATCAAGAATTTTCAGAGAGAGAGAGAGAGAGAGAGAGAGAGAGAGAGAGAGAGAGAGAGATATACCTGAGTGGTGGGTACAAACCGCCATGGAGACTACTGTCGGGAGGACGACCGCCACCGCCAGAGGGGACGCATCGTGGGAGACACAAGACGAGGGCGGCGCAGTCTGGAAGGTGGCGGGAAGGATGGGCGGCGCCGGATTGTGGGGCGGCAGCGGCTACAGCAGGTGAGGCGGCGCCGGAGGGAGAATGGACGGCGGCGCCGATCGGGGCGGTGGGAGAGGCGAGTAGATCCGGAGGGGCGGGACCCAGCAGAGCCGGCAGTGGGGCGCCGGAGGGAGAAGGGACGGCAGCGCCAGGGACAGACCGGACAAGGCGTCGTGGGAGATCGACGGCGACACCTACGGCCGCGGTGGGTGGGGGTAGATCCGGTTGAGGAAGAACAAATGAAGAGAGACTCCAATCCCGGGAGGCCCGGGACCCATGCGCTTCCACTTCCCGACTCCGACCTCTAGGTTGAGTGGTTGGCCGGTTCACCGGATATCCGACGCAACCTTTAATCGGATAATTCGGATCCGTATCCGTCGGATCTTTGCGTTCACGAATCCGTGATCCGTATCCGTAAAAATATCCGTATCCGTATCCGTATCCGAAACTATCCGAAAAATATCCGATCCGAAACTATCCGTATCCGAAAATATCCGGATCGGTCGGAAACTATCCGATCCGTTTTCACCCCCAAATCCCACGTCTAGAAAAGCATCGATTCTCTCCTCCATTAACCCAACAAGAAGGAATCAAACAACGCGGCGGCGATCCAAAGGGAAAAAATGCCTAACTATACAACACTATAATACATAATATCAAAAATATACAACTAAAAAAAAAAATTTCAAAACTAACGTGGCGGCCGCCACGCCAAGACGGCTGGCCGCCACGCCAGACGGCTGGCCGCTTCTCCGCCACGCCACACTACTGGCGCACCAGTGTCACACACACACAACACACACGCACACACACAACACATGCACACACAACACACACACACACACGCACACACACAGAGCACACACACACAAAGAACACGCACACGGCCGGGTCACGCCACGCCAGACCAGCCAATTTCCATTTTTTTTTATTTTTTGTTTTTTGTCGGTTGCAATTTTTTGCCAGGTGGCAAACAAGCAAGATGGCGACACTTGGCTGCCGCCATAGGCGTGGCGGCCGCGTAGGTGGCCGCCACGCAAGGCGCAAGGAGCCAGGGGTATTTTTGCGATTTTTATTGTTTCTTGTATATTTTTGAAATTTTAGTTCATATGTTGTATATTTGAGCTATTTTTCCCGATCCAAAGCTTGCGAACCTGCGCCGCCGAGCCATTGGAGTTTCGAGAGTTGCGTTGATTAAATTGGATTTAAAGAACAATCCCATCCTCCTCCTTCCCCAATCCCAGGTAAGGAAGATCCCTCGCTAATCCGATCCGTTTCGATTGGTCCGATGCGATTCTTGAGAATCACCCGGAGATCCAGGTTTGTCATCATCTCATCCCCCTCCTTCCCCAGGAACTTCTTCCGCTTCCCCCTCCCGCGGCTTCAGGTTCCCTCGCGTCAAAATCCCCGCTCCGATCCCTGGTAAGGAAGACCCCTCGCTAATCCGATCCGTTTCGATTGGTCCGATGCGATTCTTGAGGGCGAATTGGTTGCGCGGTTCTTGCCGTGTTTGGTGATGAATTCTTGCCTTGTGCTGGGCGGACAGGACGGGATTTAGGGGGCGGGTGGGTTGGAGGATTTGGGGCCCTTGAGGTTGTTGGACTCCATAGAGTCGAAATCAAGATTCTCCATTGCTTGTTGGGGCCAATTTTTATGCTCATGCTCTTCTTTATTGGAGTATTGTGTATGGTTCATGGAACAAGAACAAGTTTTGGGAGAACTTCTAGTTGTATTATAACTATATTAAGTTCCGGAGGTTTGAGAAGCAACGGCGATGTCCGCGTGTCGCTTTGCTCCAGGACCGGCTCGGTTTCTGCGTTTCCAGGACCTCGATGGCTCGATCAGATCCGTTTTAGCGTTCGCGTCCGGGGCCTCTTTGCGCCACGCGTGCTCCGCGAAGCTTCTGGATCTCTCTGTTTCTCTCTTTGGTCACTCCACCTTCGTAGCTCCTCCCCTCCGCCTTCCTCGCTCCCCCCCGTGCGCTGGCCCTCGCCGTTCTCCTCGTGCCCCCCAGCCACACCGCTCTTACGCCCGTCGCCGCGCCCGTACGCCTCGCCCTTTCCTCTTCTCCTCCGCGCCTGCTCCTCTCCTCCGCAGCCTGATGCGGGAATTCGATTCAATCCGCTCAGATCGCTCTTCCTCGCCGGATCTGCCCATCCCATGCCTTCCTGTCTCCAGATGCCAGCCGTTCTCGCTACCTTCAGATCGAATGGTGCCTTCGGCATTCAAGTGATGCTGTCATGACCGAGATCGGGGCTGGAGGTAGCGCGGTCCGCCGTCGCCATGGGCTGCTTTGAGGAACGCTGCAAGATCTGCATCGACTGATTCTCTGTCGCCGACCCGGGTAAATCTTCGCCTCACTCTCGCACCCTCTCGGTACCCTCGACAACATTCTTTGTCAGCTTCACATTTACGAAGTGGTCTGCACCTCCGCGCTCTCCCGTGCGTATCGCCGCTGCTGGAGGCCGCTCTCATCCGGCGACCTCCTCCATAGCCCCAACATCTCCACCTCAGACATTGACGCGCTCTTCCGCCTGAATTTTGGTATCATACGGAAAGGACGCCCACAGTAGATGGTCCTGGTTTGAGTGACGTTGACTCGGAGTAGGTGTCTCAACCATGAAAGTGCAATACTTTCCTTTGTTCACAGCGTATTAGTGCATGTATTTGTGCTTAGGAAATGCACGTGTATATAATTGGATTTGTGTTACCTTTGCCGATGCAGATGTGCAGACCAGCTATTTGTGCATATACATGAAGAGGAAAGTTGCACATAGGACGAGATTAAGGAGCGCATTGGAGAGAACTGAAGGGTATGGAAAAGCGCATCCTCCCCTTAATTCGTTAAAGCTTCTAATTCGTACAAATGGCTAAGATTTTCCTTATTTTTTCACGGGATTTAGTGTGCCATTAAGTTATAGCCCTAGCTCTCACCATTTACGCTGTGCAGTGTTTAGTTTGTTCTCAGCTATTGTTCCTGCTAGCGCCTTTTGATTGCAATTTGTGTGCTTGCTCTCAACTATTGTTCCTACTGTCAGATTTTGATTACGATTTGTGTGCAAATGTTATTGCAGTTTGTGCGCAAATCTAGATTCTGAATGTCTGAACTGCAATGCGATGTTTTCATTGACTGTGCTGAAAAGATGCATATTTTCACATCGCTAGGCTGAACTTCCTTTCGATTTGTGCTTCCAATTTTGGGTATCCGCCTGCTCTTCCTGTTTCAACAGCGTGCAGACCAATGCGTATTTTCACATCGTTAGGCTAAACTTCGTTTTGATTTGTGCTTCCAGTTCTGGTTGCCCGCCTGCTCTTCCTGTTTTAGCAGCGTGGAGAGCCACAGGGTGGTGATGCACGCTGCAATCTTCCATAGTTACTCCTGCTTTGCAAATGTAAGCCAAAGATTCCCCCAACTTTAAAGTTTGTCTGCTTTAGCAGAAATGTGCCTGATGTCAAAATCAAAGAGTGATGTTGCTGTCAACATATTTTTTTGGGGGTAATATTGACGGACAACCTTAGTGAGAATTTACAGGTTGAGTTGTATAAAAGAACTAGAAGATAGAGAATGAATTTTGTGCTTTGTTGCAACAGCTTAGAAGAGAAAATGCTAACGTATTTGAAGAGGCTGACGAGATTAGAGTCAGTTTCTACCGTAAATAGCTTTGTTTATCAGAATCTATGTTGTGAGGCAAAAGATGTTCAAAATAACCATCTTATTTACGTGTATATTGAATCGGTTCATAGCTTACCAAAAGTCGGGCTTCAATATTTGTTTCAGAGTGAAAATATGCATGCAATCATTGTAAGAAACTCTTGCTATTGAACGTTGTCTGAAATAAAAGAAAAAACTGTCGTCTTCATTTCTATTCTACCATGAACATTGAACAAAAAAAAGAAAAAAAAGGGTGAGAGCTATGTGATATAGACTATAGTTTTATTATTACCTCATATGCTACCAAACATTTTCCTATTAATGATCATAGTTTTATTCATGCTGTAGCCAAAGAGGTAAAAGCCAAATAAGAAAGTTGAACATTTCTGATATGTTCTGTTTCCTCTTCGTCTATCACTCTCACTATCTCACTATCTGATATCTGTTAGTTTGTCTGCTTGAGTCTGTTTACCTGGTGCAAAATGGATAGCTATATGGATATTTTCATATGGTACAATCATTTGTCTATTTTGCTTTCCTAACATTTCAGCATAAAAAATACCCGCACACAGCATAGCGCTATGTCACCTAAAAACTATACAACTGTAACTGACTATTACTACGCGCTCTCCTTGGTGCTACAAACCCACACACATCTGCATCTTCTATAGCAATGTATACATGCTGACACAAAAAAATAAGTAACAATCTTACTTATTCACTAATTTCTTGCATTACAAATTTGATCGTGTATGTTCCCTTACGCGGCGTGCCGCCGCGTAAAATTTCCTAGTAATAAAATACACGCAGAAGACATTCACGACGAACAATTACACCAGCGGTTCTAATATTTTTCACGAAAACGGTAAATTTTTTAAATAAAAAAATAGCCACCGGCCGGCTTGCAGGTCCTCCCAACGCCAAAACTCACACGAGCTGAACGCCGGGACCACGCTCCTCCACTCCCGGCGGCCGCGGCGGCAACCCGACCAACCGCCTCTCGATGTCAAAAATGGATGGCCTCCTCGACAAGCCCCTGAACCCGAACAAGCTCCTCAAGGAGCAGTGAGTCCAGAGTTCCCAGACCTACCCACGATTCCGACCACTTCCCTCTGGCGCGTACGATTCTTAGTGTTCTCCTTGTTCTCCATGGCGCAGGTTCGTGAGCAACCTGACTGGTTCCTCCCTGGCGGAGATCGCGGCGCTATCCACCATCGTGCCGGTGAGTGATTAGTCTCTCCATCTGAGATTCCGAATATTTCTGTATGTGGATTTGTGATTTGATTATGTTTTGGGTGCGCAGGCTGTTGTTGTTCTTAGGAAATGGAGCAGGGGAGGTCAGTTAATTTGAGATTCTGTGAATGTTTAACCCTTCTTGCCTTGTGTAAGCTGTAGCTGAATCCATTTATGCAACAAAGTGACAAGTGAGCTTGTATGGCTGTATCCTGTGATTCTGCACATTTAGCATTTGGATCTGATATGTGTACGTTGTGAAATTCAACCATCAAGCCCAAATTCTTCCCAAATCTTAGCATAGAATACTATCTTCCACTTTTAAATTATGCTGGCCAATCCGATGCTATCGACTCCATTCCACATTTAGCTTGATGGGTTTTTGAATTTTTACATCATTGGTTAATAACACAGCCTTCTTTTATTCTCCATGTATGGAGTAGATCTGACATGCTTGCTGCTTCCCTTGTTTTAGATAATACTAGGAGGGATTCAGCGAAGAAAAATGATGATGCTCTTCCTGGCCGTAAAGATTGGGTGTATTACTTTTCTGCACTGGCTATAGATTATCTCACTGTTGTACTGCCAATTCTTCTGATTTTCACAGTAAGTACCCCTTCGCTACATGGTAGCATTATTAAACTACATAAACCAGGGAACATGTAGAGAAGCAAACTTTGCAACAGAGCATAAACTTGTACCCAACTATTGTTACCTGCCAATCTTAGTATGATCTTTAACACTTTTTAACTGTAGGCAAAGTAAAATAGTTATCCTTTTGGTAATTCCGTGGTTTGTTGCAGGCCTTAGCTGAATGGGCTTATACTTGTGCAATTTCTCTTGTAATCATGATATCTGTCTATGTCATGTTCAAAAGGTATTTGGCACGAGTTGGTACACATTTTTTTTTTTTTGCAATTCTATTTTCTTCTTGCAACACACAACCCATGCTGATCTGGAACTAATGTAATCCTGCACTTTCAGATCTCAGTCACATCTCAAAGTTGAACTAAATCATCTGCCTTCTCTCAGAGCAGACATATCATCTTACCGAGTGTCAGTGGTATGTAAAAGTTGATTGATTAAAAAAGTATTATTCCTTATCAATACGAAAGATGTAGCAGTACTATGGAAATATGAAATGATTGCACGCTTTTGTAGGTTTTAGTGACATGTTTGTGCATATTGGCTGTGGACTTCAAAATTTTCCCTAGACGTTATGCCAAGGCTGAAACATATGGTACTGGCATTGTAAGTAATATCTTTCAGGCTTTTTCTTTGGTTTATCTTTAGTTCTTCATCGTCAGTTATTGCAAATAATCATGAATTAGTTGTGCAAAAATAGGCAACAGCTGCAAATTGTGCATCCAGATAGAAGCTTATTTGGATTGCCAATGATATATGACTTCATTAGCTTGCTTAACGAACTCAGTATCAGTCATGGACTTATATTCATGTGTCGTCATCTTACATTCAGTATTCTATGCCCAATTCATTTCTCCCTGTATGTTTAGGACGCTGATTGTTAAATCTTCAAGTACTTATTTTTGTCAATGCTTATTTCTGTTCTTATAGAATTACCACCAATATATTGTTTGCAATTTGCAAACCTCTCTTGCTTGCTTTTTTTCAGTTGACAATTTATTATTTATTGTTTATTAATGTCAAGTTGTCAAAGCTGTGCTGCCATGCGTGTAATTTGGATTCTATTTGCCATTATTTTTTAAAGTTCAGAAGTTGCCATGTACAGTTTTATCTGCATTTTCTTGCCTATTTAATGATATTAAGATACCTGGCTCATGGTCTAACAGATGGATCTCGGAGTAGGATCTTTTGTAGTGGCTAATGCACTGGTATCTAGACAAGCACGAAACATAAACTCAATGTAAGTCCTTAACCATAATATGATCTCATTTGTGCTAACCAAAATCTGTTTAGGGCTTAATTAATGGGCCTTTGGATTCAACATGATGCACTACACGACATAGGACTTAACATCAAGGATTCTCATCTAGTCCCTGTGAAGTGCCATCTAGTATCAAATGGGTGCTCTATGCGTCTATCTACATTGCCCTCAATTTCCAAGTGTTCTGGTTTCCTTGAGAGCGGTCCATATGAATGCTGAAGATAAAGGACAAATCTTGTGTGAGAAAGCTGATTTCGTGTCTTAGAAAAATGAACCTTAAATTTCTACGGTAAGATTTATTAGTCAAGGGTGGGTTAGACTAGGGGTGCAAACGGAACGGATATTTCCCGATCGATCTGATACCGTATTCGAAAAAAATCCGTACCGATGTTATCCGTATTCGTATCCGGAAAATCCGATGTAATATGGGTTAGGATATGGGAAGAGCAATATCCGATCCGTATCCGAAAAATCTCATGTAATATGGGTTAGGATATGGGAAGAGCAATATCCGATCCGATATCCGGTAAATATCCGACCCAATACCCGGTAAATATCCGACCTGATACCCTTGCAATATTGTTCATAATATGTGTATTTGAATTACAGTGCTTGCTAGCTGTATTTTAGATGTTGCGTGTTGGTTATGTGCTATCTGATTAGGCAAGTTGTAATATAATGTGAAACATAGTGCTGTTGTGAGTCTATGATATAATGTGAGCAAGTTGTAATATAATTGCACTACTTTCTGGAGCAAGCTCTTATAATTGCGCTACAAAACACTTGATTGCAGTTGGATATGCTACATCATATAAGTGCATATATTGATTGGAATTGTACTTAGTTGTATATTATTCTTATGTAGGGAATGCAACTATTATTGAATTTGAAACACTTACATGTCTTGAAAGTTATAGTAAAGTTTTGTGTAAGGTTGATTGATCCTAATATATGTGACATATATGGTTTCAGCTTTCACGCATTATCCGACTAACTATTCGTGACTGAGACTAACCGTATCCGGAACGACCTGTATTCGCTCCGTATTCGTGACCGAAGTAATCCGTATTCGTATTCGAATCCGGCACTGTCCGTATCCGATTATGTATCCGAGAAAAAATTTGGAATAGGATACAGGATGAACAAAATCCGTCCGTATCCGCTCCGTTTGCACCCCTAGGTTAGACACTGTTGCTCTGTGGGAACTTTAGGTCAAAACTAATGATATAACCACATAAGTTACATTTTATAGGCAATCTAAATAACTCACTTATTTGTGCCGACTGTTTCTACTTTAGGAGCCTAGAAGGTCTCACCACAAAGTGACACAATTTCACCAGTTTAGAGTTATCCTATCAAACAATCAATATGGTGTGCCGCGTTCTTTCACATTGGGGCACTAAATACAAAGTATAGCAATGCTCCATCCAAATCTTAGCTAAAATGAAATTAATGAAATTGTCTGTTTCATAGATAAATGAAGAAAACCAATAAGACTCTAGATAAGATAAATGGATCATCTCTCCCCTTCGGCAATAAAAGCTTTGTTTTGCTACTTTCTGCACCATTAGGTTGCTCTTTCTCCAACTTTCTGACTAGTATTATTTCTTATGTAACATCCTTCTTGAAACCACACTTAGTACTGTCACCATACTGACAAATGATCTTTCATTTGTCTAATATCTAACTAAAAAGTACAATTACTTGTAAGACATCATTGTTTGAATTTTCTCAGGATGACAGCAGTAGTTTCTGATTGACAGGTCTGCCAATAAACACTATACACTAGTCTACCACATTAGTACGATGTATCTTACAATATACCTCCCCTGTTCCATAGGAGCTGGAAGGCAGCGCTGAGGTCCATAAGTCCTTTAGTATTTCTTGGCTTTGCTCGCCTTATCTCCACATCAGGCGTTGATTATCAGGTATTTTTCTACTTTGAGCCAATTACCTAAATTACTCTTTCATCATAATTTGTGATATGCATTGTCATGAACCTTTGTCATGGAATGCCATTTATCCGAAGTTCTTAACCTTTTTGTTGTCTTTGTCCGGCAATTTTTGTTATCATGTCTCCTCGTTTCCTAGATACTGAGACCATTCTACACAAAATTAGATGTACTAGTTACTATGTTTGTGTGTGTTTGCTGCAAAGATTGTATTGGTAGATCTTTGCTGGCGAGTTGGTGCCGTGTCTTGCGAGTTGAAGAATGGTAGTGGGGATGGGGGGTGGGGTTGGGGGTTTAGATAACAGAAACTAGAGGGGTAGAGATTGGCAACTGGAAGAGGGGAAGTTTATTTCTTCTTGCTTGATTGTGAAAAGTTACATGGTCAACACTTATATAGGACTTCCTAACTTGACCCCTAAGTATTATACTATAACTAGGACACCTCCTAATACATGAATACAATTCTGTCCTTTCCTAATCTTCCTGGACCCTTTCCTAATTCTATTCTTTCATGACGTATGTGTTGTTGCTGCCAGTTTCCTAATAGGAAGTTCACAACATACTATAGCATATTTAGTTTTGGATAATATTGGAAGTGGTGTGGTTGGGTTAAATTTGCAAGGCGGCATAAAAAAAGTTATTTAGAAAAAGTTCCATATTATAATGCTGTCTTCCTGAAGATATCTTCGATTTGTTATCTTGTAGGTTCATGTTGGAGAATATGGTGTCCATTGGAACTTCTTTTTCACCCTTGCAGCAATTCCCATCCTTACATCCATTATCAGGATTCATCCTAACTATTGTGGGTTAGTTGGCCTGCTTGTCCTTGCAGGTACTAACAGTTCCAGTTTGGCAGTTTGTTTTGATGGACTTAAAAGTGCTGTAATCCTCCTTTTCAAGAGTTAATTTCTCCCCTCTTTTTTTTTGCAGGATACCAAGTATGTCTATCTTTTGGGTTGAATGAGTACCTCATTTCTAATGAAAGAAGTGCTGATATGATCAGCCAGAATAAGGAAGGCATTTATAGCATATTTGGTAAAAATATTTTTATGCGCATGGTTTTCTATCATTTCTTTGCTTAAGGCGCTGAGAAACATAGAGCCGTCCAAGATTGTTGGCAGACATATGCGGCCATATTTTAATGTGTTGCATATGCATCTGACTAATCTTGTATTTCCCTTTTATTGATTTATTTTATTTCTTAATATCTTTTATTTACTATACTCCCTCCGTTCAGAAATATAAGGCCTATAGTTTGAATGGTTTTGTTTAGAAATATAAGGTTTGCATGTAGATTTAATGAGGTTTTTCCTACTACGCCCCTATTTATTCTTTCTCAACCAAATGCATTTATTTATTACCGTCCACACAAAGTATTATCTCTCATCTTCTAAAACAATTAAATAGGGTACCAAGTCGTTTTCTCTCATACCTTTCTAAATTTCACTGTAACCTTAATCCTTGTGCGAAATCAAAATACGCCTTATATTTCTGAATGGAGCTCATAACTTTTTTTTATTGTTTTGCTTAATTTCGATTTGCTAATTGCTTGCTATTGGATCCTTTTTATACCTGAATGTCATAGATTTGCATGCACCTCATTATTTAAATTGCTGCAACATTATGCAATCTAATCAATGCCCTTCTTTGACAGGATACTGGGGTATGTACCTGATTGGTGTTTCTCTGGGTTACTATCTGTTCTTTGACATTAGTTCAAAAGGAAAGAGTAGGAACACTCAAGTAGTAAAAATCTGGTTTCTTGCTGCATCTTTTTGGTAGGAAACAATAATAAAATGCATGACTACTGATTTTAATGTTTCCTGATTATTGATATTTCCTCCCATGGCATGTTCATAGGATTTTGGCAACCATTCTTGACAGCTATATTGAAAGAGTTTCTCGAAGAATGGTAGGATACTAATTAACTGTGTTCTTGATTTTATTTTTTTACACTGGCATTAATTAAAAGAAGATATAAAGTCATCTTTGAAGAAATTTTGTGATAGTTATGCAATGTAACAGCAGATTTATGTTATGTTGAGCAGAGTGTTGTGCTCTTAATATCTGAATGGAAAAGTTATGTTAGTTAAGGAACATGCTAATGATGTAATGGATGAGTATGACATAAAAAACAAATAGCATTTAGGTTTAGAGTAAGTAAATTTGAAGTAAGAACAAACATGAAGCATAGTTTATTTTTAGTTGTCTTCTGCATTGCTGAGACAAAAACCTTCCTGTCATGCAATGGATTCTTCCAGCACGAATAGATATATAACCAATTATTTTCCTAAAACTCATAGGACAAAGTTATAATGCGTGCAAACAACTTAGCTTTCTTGATATGTATGCTTCTTTCGAAGTCTAGGAATTCTTTTGTTTTTGGTCTTGTATTGCAAATAGGCACTACTCCAATGTCCCATGTTGCGAAATTAAGCTTACTCTTTCTGTTCCTGCTTCTTAAATTCAATCAGATGTTGATATCCATAGCTTCTGAAAATAAATACAAATGAATGTTGTTACTTAATAGTGAAACAAAATAGGTACGGTTAGTACGATTAGGATAAGTAAAACCAAGAACTTAATTTTGCCCATTTACTTTTTGGAACAAAAATGATTCGACCATTTCAATTTGCAGTGCAACTTCGCTTATGTTATGCTTGTGTTTGGCCAGAATTTTCAGGTATTATTATTTTCTTTCATACTTTTATAAACTTCATAATATGCATTCATTGTCATATTGGAACCTCCTGATATAGTCAAATCAGCTTTTCTATACCATTTGGAGAATAATTCTTTGTATCTGTAGCAGTGATTAACAGTTGATACACTAGGGCCACTTCATGAGTCATGGACACAAGAACAATATGTACTTTAACTAATAGCCTTCAAATTGTCCTATAATAGCCCCCGAAGGTTAAGGATAATGTTAATGAAAAATTTTCATAATCTTATATGCTTAGCATATCTTCATATTCTTAAATTAGGATGATATACAAGTTTTAACTTGATATAAATGGCACGACATGGTCCACCATTTTATTTTTACCCTTTATATTCATAGCTTCACCAGCTGATTTTTATTATTTGATGATTGGGAAGCAACTTTCTGATATCATCAGAACCAGGAAAATTGGCAAGGTCCACAAATTTCACAACTCATAATCTCATATTCACATACTTTTGTTATCTTCTGAGTAAGTAGACCTGTTTTCTTAAGGGCAACAACAGAGCCTTCTAATCTTTATAATCGTATTGTTACTAGGTATGGTGATGCTACATTTTTCTGGTTCAGCTTCTGCTGTTGATGCTGACTATTATTAATCAACAGGTTATATCTATTCTCACACTAGTAGGGTCCGTTTCATATGACAAGAACTTGGTTCTTGAAGATGCATTCAATCAAAATATGCTTGGCTCATTCCTTTTGGTAAGATCATTTCTCAATATTTTTATTATTAATGCTGAAATGGAAATGTTTGATAAACAGAACCTAATTGTGAAATTCTCTTGCAGGCTAATATCCTAACTGGTCTAGTAAATCTCTCAGTTGACACACTTTCTGCCTCTTCCCTCACCGCCTTCATGATTTTATCAGTATACTCCTTTACTTTATGCATGGTTGCTGGTCTTGCTCAGTTTTGTGGTGTTAGGATGAAATTTTGGTGAATTGTAGGCTTATTTAATACTTTGTATGTATTCATTAATTTGTCTCTCTTGGACAAAAGCCAAGTTGCCAACCTAGCTAGTTTTTCTTGTCTGTCATTAGCTCTGCCTATAGTCTAAAACATTTCCCAGGAGAAGTGCTCAAGTTTTCTTCTATCCCATCTGAAACCTCCTTATTTTCTTACAAATTGCAATTGGTCTGTGTATTAATACTGCCGTTTACTTTTAATTATGAAGAAGACACATCTATCGTAGATATTGACGAATTGAGACGACATGTGAAGAGTTCATAGTTTCATTAATTTGGCAGCACAATCAGAATTTGACATGAGTGTCTGTACTGCTCTAGCTGTCACCTGTCACAATAGAGTTAACATTGTAAATCAACAGGAAAATCGAGGGCGGCTTTGACGATGTGCATCCCACTCCAAGTGGTTTTCCCATGTTCTCAACCATATCATCGGGTTTGGCTAACGAGAATGTAATTCAAAGATGTCCCTATCGTCAATCTTTCTCACTTCTCTGTCTCTATATTCTATTTCTTGTTATCTTTTATCCTATCATCTGGATCCCCGTCACGAAAAACTGATGACATGGCTGTCAGCATGGCAAAGCTAACCTGAGTTGAATCACTGTTAGCAAAATTGTCCTCCAAAACCGTTCTAGTGTGTCAAGTGGTTTCTTTTTCTTCAAAATTTAGGGGTGTGAAATGGACATATTTTTAGTATGTAACTTGCCGCTAGAATTTAGAACATGATGTCATGTGCACATTGGAAACTCTGCATTGTGCATGGTGATTGCTATGACCATATATTGATCGCTACGGGTCGAGTCAAATGCAAATTTACTGATTTCCACTGCAAGAAGAAAGATTGAAAAAATACCAATGTCCCGTTTTCTCAGAGACTGAAACATCATTGGATGCCATTACGCCTACATGATCTGAAGTAATCCATGTGACCTGGCTAGTATAATTCTGGAGATGTTTGGTCCAAGTGTGGCCACTATTTATCACTTATTGACTTTTGGGTAGCAAATTATCAGTTTGCTTAACAAAAGAAATGGAGCTATCCAGTTGTCTTTTTTTTTTTTTTTTTTTTTTTTTTGCTGTGGACAATAATTCGGCAACACCATACGACTATACATTTATCTACTATTCTAAAGCAGCACTTGGTGGCAGTGGTCCGTTCTTCCCACGTCATTAATTGCTGCTTAATTGCCCTACGCAAAAAACGAAGCGTTGCTTTAATTAGCCAGTTTTCGCAAGAAACGAAGCATTAAAGATAGATGTTTGATCTTGTGAAATAATTTTTTTTTAATCTTTATTTTTCGTTATTAATTTTGTTTTTCGTAGCAACGCACGGGCATGTAATGTTTTTTAAACAGAACATACTTTTTGTTCTTTTGCTTGTTTTAATAGTAGAATTAAATTGTTACTGAGCCTCGAAATACGAACACGGTGAAAGCAACTCAAAAGCTCTTTTTGCGAAAAATGTTGCAGACATGTTGAGCACCGGAAAATCGGCACGCTATATTTTTTTCGTTGAATTTTTTTATTGGACGGTCGACTGCAGATATGCACAAGCCCATTCATACAATGAGGATTGCAACGATTCATAGAGTATACTCCATATGGTCATAAATAGTTTTTATTTTAGATATCGATATTGTCTTTGAAACATAGTTTTGACTACTAATTTTATTATAATATATCTATAAAAATCCAACAAAATTACAATATTATGAAAGTATTTTTTTAAGATAAATATAAACATATGATTTTTATGTATCTAATTTAAATGTTTTAAAAAATATTAACAATTAAAATTTTATAAGTTTGACTATATTTATATCTAAAATAACAACTATTTATGATCAAAAATAGTATTACGTGGCGATGAAAAACCACATGTTGCTGGTTGATTTGTGTGAATCCTCGACTGCTACATTCCAGCTTTACGATTACAACGGACAAACAAACAGCATTTAAACACAGTTGACCTTACATCCCAAAGTCCAAACTGCAAGCTGGCTTTTGAAGGTATGTACCGGAGCGGATAATATCCGGACCGTATCCGTATCTGATATCCGTTTTTAGGGAAATGGCAAAAGAATCTGATATCCGACGAAAACGGATACGGATACAGATAATTATTCGGATCGGACAGCCGGATACGGAGCGGATATGGGGGAGGAGATATCCGACGGATACGGAGCGGATACGGATATCCGGTATCCGGATATCCGTATACGGTGGAACGCTAATTGATTGAGGAGTGAGGAGTTTGTAGTGCAGGCCGGCAGGCCCAGCCCAATGGTCCCGGTCCGGCATTCGCTCCAAGCCTTCGGCTTCAATAGCCCGACTGCCCGAGCCCCGACCCCGAGTGTCCTCCAGGCTCCAGTCCGGTGATCCTACAAACCCTAGCTGCCGCCTCCAATCCTCCCCGCCACTGGACGGCGCCGGCGCTCCGCCTCACCGCCACGGCGCCACCTCTCCGCCCACCAGGTGCGCTGCCTCTACACCACCTCGCCGCAACGGTCGTAGGCGTCGCTAGGAGGCCCCACCCGAGCAGCCCGCCGTTGCCTCCAATCCTCCCCGCCACTGGACGGCGCCGGCGCGCCGCCTCTACACCACCTCGCCACAGCGGTCGTAGGCGTTGCCGAGGAGGCCCCACCCGAGCAGCCGCTTCGCTGCCCTCCTCGGCCCACCGTCGTCACAGCGCCCGCTTCCTCCCGTCCTCCTCGTCGCCTCCCTTGGTCTGGTTTGGGCTCAACGGTACGGCTCCTCTTCCCTTCCTCTACCCACTTTCTCAGTTTCTCCTCTACCCAATTGTCTGATGGTAACCAGCCAAGTAGCCGACGCCATCCCTTTCAAAATTACACTATATGTTCTGGTAATCTGGTTCATATTCACTCATTTTACTAGGAAAAGTTCCTTCTTTAAAAAAACCGTTAAAGTAGTACTAGCATGAGGGTCATATGAAGTTTATCAATTAGCTTACCCAATTGTTTGATGGTTTATTATGTTTGTGGATTATGTACTTAGTGCTCTAAATCCTAATATTCTGTGTTGAAACTTGTGTTTTGGCGTTTACATATTATCCGACTAAATATTCAGTTTCGTTTCCATTTTCGATCCGACTCCGATTACTATCCGTTTTATTATTATCCGATATCGATTCAATATCCGATCCGTTTTTAAATTATCTGTATCCGTATCCGTACCCGCATCCGAGTGAAAAAAATGTGAGCGGATATGGAAATGTCACTATCCGACCGAATCCGCTCCGTTTTCACCCCTAGTATGTACTCCCTCAGTTTTTATTTAAAAAATTAAAATATATATAGTCAATCTTTTAAAATTTTGACCTGTAATATACATAAAACCAATTGGATTTGTCGTGCGAAAATGATATTACTATATTTATCATAAAAAATGCCTTCATATTATTATATTTTTAGTAAGTTGTGCTAACATATAATTAGAAAAGACAGTAGTCAAATAACGAAGTTAGTATCATGGTAACTCCCTGGTAGGGGATGGGCATTTTTAGACTAAACCAATTAAACCGAACCGAATCGAACAAACCAAAATTCTTAATTTGTTCGGTTTTTGGTGATCATCTCGGTTTTTATTTTTGCACTATTCAATCTTCGGTTGTCTAATCATTCCTACCTCTCAAGAACCGATTAGACAAAAAATACCGATCAATAAAACGTAACAGCCCATCGATCACTATAGCCTATGTAGTACACACACTACGCCCAAGGCCAATATGCCTTCATACCTCTCGCATCTCCCTTTCTTTCCCTCGCGTGCACATCGCATGAGTGACCTTTGCCCTAATCCCCAATTAACCATCCCCATCTAACCTTAGCCGCCACCATGTGTGCGCCATCAATAGGCCGCAATCGACACTAAGGGTGGCGAGTGCTAGTGGCATGAAGGCAAGGGGTGGGCGACAAGCGAGCCTACGACCAACGATAGGTGTCACACCATTAAGGTCCTCCTCTATCCGCGGGTGTGGCAAGGTGAGGGGTGGGGTGACAAGCGAGCCTATGGACAGCAATAAGGGCCGCACCATCAAGGTCCTCCTCTAACCGCCTCCGACGGAGCTCCAACATGATGGACACGAACTCGGTGTCAAACTCAACGTCACAGAACGTGAACTTAAGGTAACATTCATAGTTTTAAAAGTTTGACTATATCTATATCTAAAACAACAACTATTTATTACGGGAAGAGTATTACATAGCAACGGAAAAGCACATGCTGCTGGTTGATTTGTGTGAATCCTCGACAACTATATTCTTGCTTTACGATTACAATGGACAAACAAACTGCATTTAAACACAGCCGACCATTCATCCCTAAGTCCAAACTGAAAGCTGGCTTTTGAAGGTATGTACTCCCTCTGTTTTTTTTTAAAAAATTATAACACATATAGTCAACTTTTTAAAAATTTGACCTCTAATAACATAAAACCATTTGGATTTGTCATGCCAAAATGATATTACTATATTTATCATAAAAAATGCCTTCATATTATTATATTTTTTAGTAAGTTTCGCTAACATATAATTAGAAAAGACAGTAGTCAAATGAGAGACCATATTAATATCCACAATGACAAGTAAAAAATAACGAAGTTATCATGGTAACTCCCTGGTAGAGGGGTGGGCATTTTTACAAACCAATTAAACTGAACCGAATCGAACAAACCAAAATTCTTAATTTGTTCGGTTTTCGGTGATCATCTCAGTTTTTATTTTTGCACTATTCAATTTTCGGTTGTCTAATTGTTCCTACCTCTCATGAACTGATCAGAAAACAAACATCAATAAAATGGAACAGCCCATTGATCCCTATAGCCTGCACGCGCGCACACACACACACACTAGGTCCAAGGCCAATATGCCTTCATATCTCTCGCATCTCCCTTTCTCTCCCTCGCGTGCGCATCGCATGAGTGGCCTTTGCCCTAATCCTCAATTCCCCATCCCCATCTAACCTTAGCCGCCACCATGTGCGCGCCATCAATAGGCCACAATCGACACTGAAGGTGGGAGTGCTAGCAGCATGAAGACAAGGGATGGGCGAAAAGTGAGCCTACGACCAACGATAAGTGTTGCACCATTAAGGTCCTCCTCTAGTGGTGGGAGTAGCAAGAACGTGAGGGGTGGGACGACAAGCGAGCCTATGAACAGCAATAAGGCAATAAGGGCTGCACCATCAAGGTCCTCCCCTAACCACCTCTGACGGAGCTCCAACACGATGAACACGAACTCGGTGTCAAACTCGACATCACAGAACGTGAACTTGAGGTTCTACAGCCCCTTCACCTCCTTGTAATCCCAAATCTGACATGCTCTGCTAATGCTGCAGCCTCCTCCTCCCCTTGTGCATCGGAAACCGCCTCCTTAACCAAGGCCATTAGCAACCATCGGCATCAAAGGGCAAACACATCACTACTCCGCGCCAACTCTGATGCAATCATGATGCGGGGATTTCTTATTTCAATTTCGTGATATGTATCAATATCTCCATTTACCGAATTACCAAATTAATCGAACCTTCGATTAACTAGGTTTGATTTACCGTTTTAGTTTGATTAACTCAATGAGCACTTCTTAATAACCAAATCTTTTTTGCCCAAGAAAACTGAACCCACCTAGTTGAAAAACCAAATGCCACCCCTACTTCATGAGCAACCTTTGCATTAGGGATGGCAATCGGGTGCGACGGGCACGGGTAGTCCTCACCCATGCCCATGCCCGTCAGCCAAAATCTCCCCCACGGGTATACCCGTGAAAGATGACGGACAAACAATCTTGCCCATACTCGTCGCTTGCGGATACCCGATACCCGCGAGTATACCTATTTACCCACCATCATCAACAATCCTTCCAATCAAAAGGCACTAGGAGCTAATGAGTTATGGTACCGATACAATCCTTTTGATGAAATTGTAGGAATCAACTACATTATGTGGATTGAAGAATGGTTATGAATGATTCAAAATTTCAAATGCACATAGAAATAACAATTAAAATAACACATCCATACAAATGATGCACATATGCTCAAGTTCAACAATTAAAATAAAAATAGTTCATCAATCATCACACATGCTCAAGTTCAATAATTAAATTAGAAACAATTTATCAATCATCACACACATTACAAATCGCTCATCATGGCATCACCAATCACAAATTACTAATATGAGGTACCACAAATTAGGGATTAAGGGGCCAACTGGGCGTCTGTTGTGGGCAGGGGTGGATAACGAGCCAGTTGAACTTTTTTTCGAGCTTTCTTCGACACTGATTTATTCTTATTTATTATAGTCTCCTGTATTGTTTGAGACCCAACTTCGAACCGAGCTTAACGAGCCGAGCCTAACGAGCCGAGCCGAAGTTGACTCTGGTTCCAAATCAACTAATTTTTATTTTAAAAGAAAAATGAATGTAATCAGAGCAATTTTGAAACGAGCCACCGAGCCAGCTCAACGAGCTTTTTTTCCAGCCACTTGTGGCCTACATGTCAGTAGAAGATGGCAGGTAATTGGGTGGAACGAGTACGGGTGGAGCTCCTCCATACCCATACCCGTTTGCCCGTCGGATAAAGTTTGGCCCCATAAAGATGCCTGCGAAAATAACAGAAAAACATAACCGCCTCTATTAGGGTTTTTAACCGTGGGTACACGAGCAATCGGGTAAGATTGCCATCTCTACTTGGCATACAACCAGTGAAGCTGGAGTTGAGCTATGGAAGCCACGTGTCCTCAGCCCATTCGTCGAGCTCGTGGATCTTGGGGGCCCCACCTTACGTACGTGACAACGGTAACTGAGACATACCAGTGTCAAAACGGGTGAGCCGAGCACGGCTTTAGTTAGCTCGATCTCAACTCTCAAGGCCTCATGGCTAGCAAGGACGTTTTGCCGTCTTGGCAGGCAAACTCTAAGAGACGGCCAAAATAAAAGAGAGCTATAGTACTACTTTCTGCAGTGTAACGCCATGGCATGGATCAGTTGGAAGTTTTCACCTAGCTAATATCGGGCGCATTGAATCCATAGCTGATAAGGACATCACTACCATGAATTCAGCCATACCTACAAACCCAATTGAAACCAATAATGTAATACAAGGGCCAATTACTTGAGCTCGCGCACATCAATTCAATTGGCAGGTGAATGCGTTCCTCGGGTTCCATACAAATAATTTAATGAATGGAATGTTATTTAATCTTTGTGATGATTTTATTATCCTTAGGAACCAAGGAGAAGGACTCCCAAACGTCAAGCATGAAGCCAATTCTTCCGGTGCACAAGTTCAACTCGGATTCGGCCTCCGGGATAGCACCAATTTAAAATGACCATAACTTTTGATCCACAAGGGTGTTTGGGGTCTATGAGTACTGGTTTGAAAGTCTTCGTCGTCCTCTTTCCAACGGATCCGGCCTCATGTCCAAATTCCTTACGAGTCAACGGGAATCTGTAAAACACGTTCGGTCATCTTTCTAAATCCGAGTCAAACTAGGAATAGGAGTCATACTCGGCTATGGATGTGTTTTGGACGCCCCTAGCACTGTTTTGGCCTCCTATTTCTCCTATATATAGCTAGGGAGTCCCCCAAAATAACTTGGGTTTTGGTTATTTGATAGTTTAGCCTTTTGCTACTATTTTGAGTCTTTTAGACGTGCTCAATGACCGCCTAACAAGCTCCTTGTATCGAAACCCCAACTTTTTAATACTTCATCTATATTTGCAATTTTAGATTGCTTGTGCCTTATTCTTCGATTGCTTGCAGGATTTGATCTTCGTGATCAGGTTGATCGTGCCCACGGCAAGATCAATAACCATCTGGAGTTGGTTTAGCGATTGCTAAGGCGCATCGTCGTTGTACGTTGTAGTCGAATCGTCAAAGTCGTCTCCACCCAAATCGAAGGTTATCATTCTCATCGAAAGATCGGGACACCCAGTGTTACATCAATAGCACCCATAAGAGAAGCTCATCGTCTTGCCCCAGTAAAATTACAACTATTTTCTACGCTCCAAAAATCGATAGGCATGCTCTAATATATGAGGAAGTACAGGAGCTATTTGGTTTGCGCTTTCAACGGTTGCCAATGTTTGTTTTACCAAATTTAATTTGGCAGTGTTGATCAAATTTGTCAAGTATTTGGTTTGCAACCAAACTTTGGTGTGCTTACCTTCTTCCTTAACTCTCCGGTTCATTTTCTTGCTAATCTTTGACCAAAACATTGGCAACCAATTTGGTGACCAAATTTTGACATGCTGTTTTTTTTGGTAAGATTTGGTTTATCAAATTTGCGATCAAAAATCAAACAGCCTCATATTTTTTCCCATCACAATGTAAGGAGTCTCGGCTCACGCTTACGGCAACATTGCTATAGCATTAGGGGGGGGGGGTCCGGTCCCGTGCTCTCCTCTCTTGACGCTAACTTGGCTAGCATTCGCGCGTTGGTTTTGTTCATCTCGCGCCGCGCCAGCTAGGCCGGCTCCAAGGACGACGGCTTTAAAGGCACGAGTCGCTGTTCTAATAAATTCCCAAGAGGACTCGTTGCACCGACGACCCGACGTACTATCGATCTCACTGACCCGATTGGAATTCCCTCTCCCGTTGGTTTTAATTGCCGTTGGATAAGGCTCGTGCAAATGGAGCTAGCATGGCTAGCTACTCGGTGAGAATCTTGTAGGACACATGCAATTTCTACACTAGTATCTACTTCTATGAAAACAACCATCGTCATGGAAGGATTGTCAGCTAAAAAAAGAGAGGAGTGTATAGGCATCATCCGGATGTTTTTGTTCTGAAAAACATGTAAATTTTGGACTGTACGATCAAAACACACATCCGTCCTATCAAAACATACCAACCCGGCCACCTCGAATTCAGGGAGGGCGTGCATCGATCTCAAAGCAAATCCAATGGTCAGGAATTTGGACGATGGTTGCTAAAGAAAACATCCTTAATTTTGGATTGTCAGCTAAAAAAAATATCAACTGCTCTGGATTAACCGTCGTGTAACCTAGGTTCCTTAATTTTGTCTTTAGTTCCGTAGTGTTGATTGTTGGTCACTTGGTAGGACTCTTGGATTTTATGCACCAACCAATTCTCTCGGAATTAAGATGGACAATATACTACTCCCTCTCTTCGTTCATGATTAGATGTTATTATAGATTCCTGCACTTCCTTCAGGACATATATACAAAATACTGAAGTACCCCTCTTCATTATCTTTAGATGGTGTATCTTATTCTAATCCATGATAGTAAATGATATTAGAAATAACTAAAGGGGAAGGTTATATGAGGAAAAAAATAGTAAAAAGTCATCTTAAAATTGTAAAATAACATGTATTTAAAAATAAAATTGAAAAACTAAAATGACATATATTCGAAATCAGAGGGAGTAATTAATCCTGAACACTTCTCTCTCCCACAATATAACGGTTCAAAACATATGTAGTAAAAAAAGACGAGAGGTGCTTCTATGCTCTTCCTTTTAAAAGTTGCACAACTATTAAAGCATGAATGAATGGTAGATGGTGATTACTTACCCCTTTATTTGCTTCAAGATTTGTGCAACTTGTACTAAAAGGAAGAGCATAGAAGCACCTCTCAAAAAAGACTCGAGCTGCTTTTTACTCTTCCTTTCTTGGTACTATCCAACACGAAGTAAAAAAGATTGGATCTCGAACCGTTGCGAGCATCTTAGAATTCTACAGTGAAAAAATATGATTTATTTATCCGAAAGAAAGGCAGCAAGCTACTACTTACCGAGTGTTACTGCAGGAACAGCTAGCCTAATCACGAACAATTAAGAGGCCGGGTTCAATATTGGAACCGTAGCCAATTAATCCCTTATCCCATAACCTTCCAACCGGTCCGCGACCTAGCACGAGCTATGTATCTCTACTATTATAAAGCAACAGTTGGTGGCAGTGGTGAGTTCTACCCACGTCATTAATTGCCCTGCTTAATTGCCCTACTTAATTGTCCTGCTTAATTGCCCTACGCAAAAAACGAAGCGTTGCTTTAATTAGCCAGCTTTCGCAAGAAACGAAGCGTTAAAGATAGATGTTTGATCTTGTGAAATAATTTTTTTATTTTTTAATCTTTATTTTTCGTTATCAATTTTGTTTTTCGTAGCAATGCACGGGCATGTAACTAGTCATATCATATATACTAATTAAGCACCCTTACTGCGGAAGGATTCCGGGAGCAGCCAGCCACCCCACGTGTCCGCTGTTTTTTTTGCGAAAAGCCCCCCGGTTTCTTCAAAATTACGTACGAGTCCTTGCGTGATTTTATGTAAAAGGAAAATATTTTTGCCGGTTCGCGTTTAGGTCCCTGGTTTGCCATTTTACATGGAGGATCTCCTGTTAATTACGAATCGCGAGCGAGCTCTTTCCTAATTTTTCAGGATAGCGAACAGGTCCAAAATTATAACAAATATGTTCTCGCGCTTTACGTTCGGGTCCTTTCTTCGTTTTGTCCGAAAAAAATGTTTTCGTGGTCCGTTTTTTCTTCAGAGCATGCGAAAAATATTTTCGATTGCCGTTTTTCCAAAAAAAAAAATGGAAAACCGTTTCCTTCCTCCGTTTTTCCCGGAAAAAATGTTTTCGTTGTCCGTTTTTCGTCCGGAGCATGGGAAAAATGTTTTCGGTGGCTATTCCCCCCCCCCCCAAAAAAATGAGAGACCGTTTCGTTTCTCCGTTTTCCCCGAAAAAATATTTTCGTGATCCGTTTTTCCTCCGGAGCATGGGAAAAATGTTTTCGTTGGCTATTCCCCCCCCCCCCCAAAAATGAGAGCTCGTTTCCTTTCTCCGTTTTACCCAACAAAATGTTTTCGTGATCCGTTTTTCCTTTGGAGCATGGGAAAAATATTTTCGTTGGCCGTTTTTCCAAAAAAAAATATGGAAAACCGTTTCCTTTCTCCGTTTTGCCCGAAAAAATTGTTTTCGTAAGCCGTTTTTCCTCCGGGGCATGGGGGAAATGTTTTCAGTGGCTATTTCCCAAAAAAATATGGGAGGTCGTTCCTTTCTCCGTTTTGCCTGAAAAAAAATATTTTCGTGATCCATTTTTTCTCCGGAGCATGGGAAAAATGTTTTCGTTGGCCGTTTCCCCACAAAAAATGTGAGTTTGTTTTTCGTCACTCGTTTCTCCGTTTTTACCCGTTTTCCCTCATTTTTCACAGGAAAATAAGCGCATAGGGTGTTAAACTCGGCATCTAAAATTTCTTTTGCGGTTCGATCTCTAATATTTTTTAAAATATGTATTATTACCTATTGACCGCATAGGGTGTTAAACTCGGCGTCTATAGTTTTTTTTGTGGTTTGGGATCTAATATTTCTCGGAACATGTATTATTCTTTTTCCCCCAAAAAAGGGCCGTTGTTTCGCTGGTTCTTACCTAGCGTCTTTTTTCAAAGAAATACCCAAACGAACAAAAAAAACTCAGATATTCCTACCTTTTTTTAGAGATAAAAACTTGGATCAAATTTCGCACGGCGCGGCGGAGCGCGCAGCTCTCACTAGTCGTCCCTTATAATCGGGAGAAAGGGAGCTCAGAGAGCCCCTCCACCTGCCCCACCCCCCTCTCTCTCCTATTTTTGCAAAAAAACCCTCCGATTCTTGAAATTACAGATAGGTCCTTTTAATTTGCATAGAGGTCCTTTGTGATTTTCTGTGAAGGGGAAATTTTTTTCCTCGATTCACGTTTAGGTCCCTTGCTCGCCGTTTTGCAGAAAGAATCTTCCATTAAATACGAATCGCGGACGAGCCCTTTTATAATTTTTCAAAATAGCGAACATGTCCAAAATCATAACAAATAGGTCCTTGCACTTTACGTTCAGGTCCTTTCTCCGTTTTGTCCGGAAAAAATGTTTTCGTGGTCCGTTTTTCCTCCGAAGCATGGGAAAAATATTTTCGTTGTCCGCTTTTTCCTAAAAAAAAAATGTAAATTTGTTTTCCGTTCGACGTTTCTCCGTTTTTATTGGAAAGAATATTTTCGCTGCTCGCTTTATCTCCGGAGCATGCGAAAAACAACACAATTTTTTTTCGTTCACGTGCATAGGTCCTTTCTCCGTTTTGCCCGGAAAAAATGTTTTCGTGGTTCGTTTTTTCTCCAGAGCATGGGAAAAATATTTTCGTTGTCCGCTTTTTCCTCAAAAAAAATGTAAATTCATTTTCCGTTCGACGTTTCTCCGTTTTTGTTGGAACGAATATTTTCGTTGTTCGCTTTTTCTCCGGAGCATGCGAAAAACAACATAATTTTTTTTCCTGTTCACGTGCGCGGCGGTCCTTTCGTTTTGCCCGGAAAAAAATGTTTTCGTGGTCCGTTTTTTCTCCGAAGCATAGGAAAAATATTTTCGTTGCCCGCTTTTTCCTAAAAAAAAATGTAAATTTGTTTTCCGTTCTCTGTTTGTTCGTTTTTATTGGAAAGAATATTTTCGTTGTTCGCTTTTTCTCTGGAGCATGCGAAAAATAACATAATTTTTTTTTCGTTCACGTGCGCGGCGTGCCGCCGCGCTCACTTTCCTAGTAAGTAATAAACTCGGGAGAAAGCGCCTCCAGAGAACCGCCCCACGTGGCACAAGGCGATTTTGCAAAAAGCCCCCTCCGTTCCTCCAAATTACAAATAGGTCCCTGTGAATTTACGAAGAGATCCTTTGCGATTTTTTGTGAGGGGAAGAAATTTTTTCCTAGATCGCGTTTAGGTCCCTCGCTCGCTACTTTACGGAAAGGCCTTTCCGTTAAATGTAAATCGCGAGCGAGCCATTTTCTACTTTTTCAGGATAGCGGCGAGGTCCAAAACTATAACAAACAGGTCTCCGGTTTTTACATCTAGGTCCTTTCGCCTACAGAAAGATGTGTACTTCTTTTCCGTCTCGGTCTTTAAGGTTTCTCGAGCCTCTAAAAATTTTGAAAATACGTTTAAGTCTATTTTCTCTCCGAAAAAAAACGCAAAATTATTTTTGGTTCACGCGCGCAGCGTGCGCCACGCTTACGGGCCTAGTTCCATATACATTGGGAGAGCAGAAATTAAAATCTTTTGGTAGGTCGAAGAATATTCTTCCAGAAGATGGTCCGGTACGATCAAGAGCGCGAAGGGATGGATGGGGATTCATCGACCAGATGGCCGGCCGGTGTGATCGATATCTTAAATTAAGGGATGTGTAATTGCAATCAAGTCATGAGTTAACCACAAGTCTTTGTGAGATCAAGAAGCCAGCAGCGGTACGGCGAGGCTCTCTGGCCGACGGTGCGTTGATTCCGACGAAACGGAACAACGGGTGCATGGCCTCGATCCCCTTGCTTGCCATTTCAGCACTGGGAATTGAAGAAAGCGTCGTCGTCTTGCTTGCTTGCTTCTCTAGCACATGTAAAATCTCAAACCCTATTGTTTACACCAAAATCCGGCGTCCCCTATAAAATCGGATAAAAGGATGTTTTGGAAAGGATAAAACGGCATTGAACAAATCGGAGTAAGAATCCGTTTCAAATAAGAGAAGGAAATCGGATCAGAAGCCAATACATGTACAGACCGTATCCATACGTGACTCGGATCGGTTGGAACCTTATAAAAGGGACAAATCATGAAGGCAACGAATCAATCTCAACACAACACACATCTACTTTTTACAAGTCTTTTTTACATCGTTTTAGATTTACAAATCTTCTTGTAAGTCGACGGAATCAACAGAGTTGCGCATCGCCGATTGTTGGTTTTTGCCGATTTCATCCCAGGTTCGATCTGCTTTGTTTTGTTGCGCATCGCCGTTTCAAAGCCGATTTTGCCTTGTATCCGGATTAACCGCCAGGTTAATCTAGTTATTCCCCTGATCGGCTTTTAGCCGACTAGTGTCAAGCCGATAACCTTCGTTTTTATTGGCTTTGATTGCTTACTATCTCTACCTTGTCAATTCCAGATCAAATTGACTGGCACGCCTTGCAAACCCGGTGTTTGTCTTGTGTGTTCGAGGCTAGGAATCCTGCTTCACGTTTTTAGTGCGAACATATTTTGGCACGCCTGGTGGGACCAGAAAATCAAAATGTCATCAATCGATAAGCCTGCGATTACCGCCGATATCAATGCGGATGCTATAATCGCGCCTCAAATGGCCGATTTGACCCCCGAGCAGCGGAAAGAGATTGAAGACCGAAAGGCGGCTTTGGAAGAAATGATGCTACGGTGCTTCCAGAAAACACGCCGTGGCGTTACTCAAAAGACCGCATTCCCAAGTATCAATCCTATCGGCGATTCATCATCTGAACCGGTAAGCCGATACGCACCTGCTCAAGTCGATTTATCAAATATGATTGAGCAATCTGTGCATCACGTACTAATTAACCAGTCATCGTCTCTAGTATCTACGTTGAAACCGATGATAGAAAATAGTGTGAAAACAATTGCTCAGGAATTGGCTGTGTCCGGAAGCCTACTAGATCCATTACAAACCCTCCCTACATACCCAGTGTATTCCATAATGCCTAACACCAATACAGTAAACGTGTCGGCACAAACACCTGTCATGATGCCGATTCAGCCTACTGTTTTGAAACCTAGTTCACAGAAAGGTGGATTTACACACTACCATGGGCACACAGATGGGGCAAAAAATGAGCATACCTATTCCATCAAACGGAACCTCTAGTAGCGTTGGTTTATCGGCTTCTCAGCCGATTGAAATAGATCATGTTCCACAATCACGGGGAGCCGCAGCTATAAATCAAGTACCATATAGGGTAGTGCCATACGTTGAACCTCTCGCACCGGTACCCGATACGTTGATTTTTAGAAATCACGATTATGATCAAGTACCGAGACCCCCTGTAGCGCGATTTGGACAAAGACCCGAGTTCGCACTCGGGGGGTAGGGCGTAAACAATGAAAATTGGCAGTGTCCGGTTGCACCGCAAGCCGACAATGTCAATTGGGCAAAACAAATTGCTAATGTTTTGAGAGAACAATTCAGCTTACAGCCCAAAGGAAGGGTAATCGGCTACAGGAAGTCGTATCCCGATTACATAGATCGTATGCCATACCCACACAACTTTAGAATACCAGATTTCGCTAAATTTTTGGGTGATGATTATGTTACCACCATCGAGCATATCGAACGATTTATGGCTCAGTGTGGGGAAGCTGCACAATCCGATGGATTAAAAATTAGGCTATTTCCTTTATCATTGTCCGGAGCAGCGTTTACTTGGTTTACCAATTTGCCTCCAAATTCAGTTCATGTCTGGAACGATTTGGAAAGCCGATTTCATGAATACTTCTTCTCGGGAACTATGGAGCTTAGAATTTCTGATCTTAGCTCAATCCGACAGAAGTACGGCGAATCGGTTTCCGACTACATCAGAAGGTTTAGAGGCGTACGAAATAGATGCTTCAGTGTAGCATTACCCGATGATCAATTGGCCGACTTAGCATTTCAAAGGTTGATCCCAGCATTAAAAGAAAAACTGTCAGGCCAAGAATCTCCGGATCTAGGCCACTTACTCCATCGCGTATCGGCACATGAAAGCCGATATGCAGAAAACAAAGGGTTTAAGGACAGATTTAGATCAAACGGTAATGAAAAAGACAAGGTAAACATGGTAGAATATAATTCAAGTGATACTTCTGAGGACGAAGAGGCAGGAATAAACATAGCCGAGTGGACTAAGGGTGCCAAAAGGTCGCTCGTGTGCTCTTTACTCAAACTGACAAAAAATAAAGCAGAAGTCAAGTATTCGTATGACGTATCGAAATGTGACAAGATATTTGATTTATTGCTACAAGAAAAACTCATAAGACTACCAGAAGGACACGTCATCCCATCGGCCGAGGAAATTAAAAGGCGAAGGTACTGTAAGTGGCACAATTCGTTTTCACATAATACTAACGATTGCAATATTTTTCGACAACAGATTCAATCGGCTATCGCCGATGGCAGATTGAAATTCGCAGAAGAATCGACTATGCAAATAGATGTGAATCCTTTTCAAGTCAACATGGTTCAATGTTCATGGAAAGGAAAGGGACCTGCAGAAGATATCAAACCGACTAAAAAAGTCGAGATGCGGTCAAAGGGAGACGAAACAGTGCAAATTACTATCGGTTCTATACAAATAGAGGCCGATAAGAACGGGCAGAACTCGAGAACAGTGAAACCAAGAGGAGACTTGGAAGTCGGAAAATGGTATAGAGCCGAGAGGGCTCCAAGAAAAGCCAACTTCAAACCAAAACCGACTTTCTCACAACTCCTGGGGAAGTATGAAAGGATAGGTCAAAGACGCAATGCCCGACAAACCAATAATTTCCATCGGCCAGATCAAAGGACATACGAGTGCTGGCAGTCAGAGGTGCCACATCGGCCAACTACTGAAGAGGAAAAACACTGGCAATGTCCCTTTTGGCAATTTTGCTGGGAGAAGGGGATGATCTTGCCAACAGTACAATCATGTCCTATGCAACACTCATCTATGCATCGGTTAAACCTGTCGGCAAAAGATAGATTGTCAAGACCAATACATGATCGACTAGAAGAGAGGAACAGGAGGCCGATCCATGAAAGATTGTCAACTTTCGAACAAGGCGAGTCCTCCCGGACTCAAGAAATATCGGCTTCTCACAACGAGATCAAGATAGAATCAGACATTAAGATGAGTAGCTTGGTTGGAAAAATCAGAGAGCCGATAGAGCCTAAACCTCGGTGTTGTCCCTCAGGTCTCAAAGAAATCACAATACAGATACTTCAAATGGATCAAGACACAAGAAGAAAGGGAAGCCGAAAAGGAGAAGGAAAGGGATCAAGTATTCAATAAGCTAAGGCCTACACCAGTTGCGAAACAGGAATGGAGGAAGAAGGAACAGGCCGATAGCGATTCGGATCAATCGGTCGAATCCGGGTCTCCGATGATCCGAGATGATACACCGCCGATGGAGATAAACATGGTATTCACTCTACCCGCTGAGTTCAAAACAGAGGAATCGGCTGAAGAAGTATTTGCCCAACTATGCCTCGGTGCACCAGATGCCGTGTTTGAAAAACCACAAGACATGCATCGGCATCTAAAGCCGTTATACCTAAAAGGGTATATTAATGGCCGACCAATATCCCGAATGTTGGTCGATGGCGGGGCAACAGTTAACCTGATGCCGCTAAGTACTTTTAAAAAATTGGGTAAAGCCGACGAAGACTTGATCAAAACGAATATGGTATTAAATGACTTCACGGGAGATCCTACAGAAGCTAAAGGTGTGATGATATCGGAATTAACAGTCGGTAGTAAAACCTTGCCGACTGCATTTTTTGTGATAGAAGCCAAAGGTAATTATAGTGTGCTCCTTGGGCGGGACTGGATCCACGCTAATTGCTGCATACCATCGACTATGCATCAGAAGTTGGTGCAATGGAACGATGATGCAGTTGAGGTTGTACCTACCGATACATCGGCTCATATCGCCATGGCCAGCCCTGATACCAATTGGCCACATGAAGAAGCCGAATGTATATCAGGGAAAAGCTTGGACGATTGCGATTTCATCTGCATCGAGAAGTCAGGATTCAAGCCGATCAGCGTTAGACCTAGTACGTTTGATCGGACAAACGAAGTAGTAAGAAGATGGAGTCCAAGACAATAGCAAGATTACAAGAAAGGGTAAGAAGCTATCGGCAAGAAGAATACGAAGAGGCTGTCGAGGACTTTGAAGAAGAAAGAAAAGGGTTAGGGTTTACCTCTGCCGATTTGCTTGAGGAAATCAACATAGGAGAAGACAACAGAAAAAGACAAACATTTGTAAGTGCTAAATTAGAACCCAATTATAAAGCAAAGTTGGTCGAAATGCTCAAAAAATATAGAGATTGCTTTGCATGGGAATATTATGAGATGCCGGGTTTAAGCCGACAGTTGGTTGAACATCGGCTACCCATAAAACCTGGGTATCGGCCATTCAAATAGTATCCCAGACGATTTAATCCTACATTGTATGACGCTATAAAAGAAGAGGTCGGACGATTACTAGAGGCCAAGTTTATCCGACCCTGCCGATATGCTGAATGGGTCTCGAATATCGTCCCTGTGAGAAAGAAAAACGGCAAACTCAGGGTTTGTGTCGATTTTAGAGATTTAAATAAAGCCACACCAAAAGACGAATACTCGATGCCCATAGCCGATATGCTGATCGATGCTGCATCTGGGAACAAAATCATCAGTTTTTTGGATGGAAATGCCGGATATAATCAAATATTCATGGCAGAAGCCGATAAACCTAAAACAGCCTTCAGATGCCCAGGAGCCTTGGGGTTATACGAATGGACTGTTATGACTTTCGGTTTAAAAAATGCCGGCGCCACTTATCAGCGTGCTATGAATCATATTTTTCATAATTTAATCAGCAATACTGTGGAAATATATATTGACGATGTAGTAGTAAAATCCAAAGAAGATTGGAAACATTTAGCCGATTTGGAAAAGATGTTCGAGAATACAAGGGCACACGGATTAAAAATGAACCCACTCAAATGCGCTTTTGGAGTATCGGCTGGACAATTCCTTGGATTTACAATACATGAGAGGGGGATTGAAGTAAACCAAGCCAAAGTAAAAGCTATAGCCGATACTAAACTGCCGACGAACAAGAAAGAATTGCAAGTGTTGATAGAGAAAATCAATTACTTGTGACGTTTCATTTCAAACTTGTCAGGGCGGATTCGGGCCTTCACGCCACTACTGAAAATTAGAGACGACCAAGAGTTCAAATGGGGAGTCGATCAACAGAAAGCCTTCGATGATGTAAAAAATTATCTGATGAGTCCACCAGTGTTGGCCGTACCAAAGCATGGTATACCTTTTAAATTGTACATATCGGCTGAAAGAGATACGGTAGGGGCGGTTCTAACACAAGAAGCCGATGAGAAGGAACGAGCCATATTCTACTTAAGCAACCACCTCTTAGACGCAGAAACCAGGTACCCCCAGGTGGAAAAGTTATGTTTATCTTTATATTTCGCTTGTACTAAGTTAAGACATTATATTTTGGCATCAAAGTGTATTATAGTTTGCAAAACCGATGTAGTTAAATACATCCTATCCGCACCAATTTTGCGAGGTCGGCTTGGCAAATGGGCATACGCCTTAACCGAGTTCGATTTGGTCTACGAATCGGCTAAATATGTAAAAGGGCAGGTTGTGGCCGATTTTATCACAGGGAGTGAAACGTTAACCGGAACGGCCGATGTAACTCCTTGGCAATTGTATTTCGACGGATCCGTTTACCAAGAAGGCGAAGGCATCGGCATAGTGTTAATCTCACCTAGAAAACAGGAGTATGAGTTCATGTATCGGCTAAATAGCCGGTGCTCAAATAATCAAGCGGAGTATGAAGCATTACTAAGAGGGCTACAATTGCTAGACAGCATCGGGGTAAAAGACGTCGAAGCCTTTGGGGATTCGATGTTAATTGTGCAGCAAGTCAAAGGGGAATACCGATGCAACGATGGCACGTTAGCCCAATATTTACATCAATGCCTCCAAGTTATCGAGACGTTCACTACATTCTCCATAGAACATGTCCCTAGAGAAACTAATGACAAAGCAAACCTACTGGCACAATGTGCATCGGGATATAGGAGCAAAGGCCGACAGGAACCAATCGAGCTGAACGTTTGGCCGATCTTGTGTGTCCATCCTGTCGACTGGAGAACAGAAATAAGGGATTATTTATCAGACCCCTCTAAGCCGACTGAGCAGAAGGTCAGGCGTAAAGCGCTTAAATATGTTCTACTGGAAGACGTATTATACTTTCGAACCATAGAAGGCTTGCTATTAAGGTGCTTGGGAACTGAAGAAGCCAAAATAGCAATGGGAGAAGTCCACAAGGGAATCTGTGGGTCACACCAGTCGGCTCACAAAATGAAATGGATACTGAGATGTACAGGGTACTTTTGGCCGACGATGTTGGAAGATTGTTTCAAGTACTATAAAGGGTGCCAGACTTGTCAAAAGTTCGGCAACATACAAACGGCACCAGCAGCGGCTTTATACCCGATTATCAAACCATGGTCGTTCAGAGGATGGGGTATAGATATCATCGGCCAAATATTCCCGAACTCCAGTAAAGGTCATAAATTTATCCTTGCCGTCACAGACTATTTTTCGAAATGGGTTGAAGCTGTACCGCTCAGGAAGGTAACTACCAAGGAGCTAATCGACTTTGTAAACGAACATATTGTCTATCGGTTTGGAATCCCACAGACGATCACTACCGATCAAGGGATTGTGTTCATGTCTAAAGAGTTCAAAGATTTTGCAGAAAGTCTCGGGATAAAGTTACTCAACTCCTCCCCTTATTATGCTCAGGCCAATGGACAGGCCGAGTCATCCAACAAGACACTGATAAAACTGATAAAAAGAAAAATTGAGGAAGAGCCGAGAAAATGGCATTCAACATTATCAGAGGCTTTATGGGCTTATCGGCTATCTTACCATGGATCGACCAAATTATCACCTTTTCAGTTGGTATATGGACAAGAAGCCGTTTTGCCCGTGGAAATTAACATCGGCTCGATTAGGGTATCTGAGCAAGAGAAGTTACCGACTGACGAATACAAACAGGCAGTGCTAGACAACTTAGATGACTTAGCCGAGTTGAGGCTGATTACATTAGATCGGCTTAAAAGGAACAAAGAAAGGGTCGCCAGGTCATATAATAAAAAAGTGGTACCGAAATCTTTTAACCAAGCCGATTTAGTATGGAAAACAGTGTTGCCAATCGGTTCTAAAGATAATCGATTCGGCAAGTGGTCTCCAACGTGGGAAGGGCCTTATAGGATAAATCGGCCAGTAGGTGGAAACTCGTACATGATCGAAACCTTGGACGGATCGGTCTTACCTAAAGCAATCGACGGAAAATACCTTAAAGCATACTACCCTAGCGTGTGGATTGGATCCTGAACGAGTGAAAATCAATGAAAGACCGGACGCCGAAGCACATGCATATGAGATCGGTTAAACAGCCGATCAAATCAATTATCCGAAGACATTCACCAGTGGAAACATTGTTTACAAAAGATTGGCTACACAGCCAGTACTATAAATTAGTTCATCAAAAGAAGTCAATGCCCTGTTCTCAATCAGTGAAGCCCAGAACCAGGCAAATGAGCCCCCAAAGCCGATAGTGCTGACGCCGCCCTGCCAATAGTAGCTTGAACGCTATCAATCAGTTGTTGATCGGCTAGTGCGTTGCCTGGGACAGGGACCAACTTGGCCGATTGAGTTTTGACCTGAGGAAACACTTCGCCTATCTGCCGCCTCTGAGTCGCCAGCAAAGACATCGAGTCAGTAATTCCTATCTGGCATTCTGCAAGCTCTTTGGTGACCAAGGCCAACTGCTCCTCGAGCTGTCTTTTGGTCGACTCCAATTCTTGGGCTTTGTTCTTGGCCAGCTTGAGGGCGGCAACGCCATGATCAAAAGCACTTTTTTGAAGTTTGGTGTCAGCTATAAGTTTGTCTAAAATTTGTTGATCAGCTTGCTGAGCCTTCCTCTGTTCAGCCCTTAATTTGGCCAATTCCACGTCCGACCGACGAGCGTCCAAGTGGCAGACCTCCAGCAATGCATTCATGGCAGCAGGAGGAAGATCGGCTTGTACGGCTGCCATGGCATTCCTCAGAGGTTGGGTATTGGCCAGAAGAGCTGCCTCCGGCTGCATTACTTCGTCCAAAAGACGATTGAGACGTTCTTGCATGCCCGGCTCGGCAGTGACGACAGCCGAAGCTGGCGCGGAGGCAGCTATTATACGTTGAATGTCGGCTGGGTAGTCGTCAGTAGCCAAAACCTCTGGGTCATCAAGCTCGTCCAGAGTAAAACCCAGGAGATCGGCTGGATCTGTTGGCAATGCTGGGGGCTCGGAGATATCAACCGTCGGGGGCAGTACTGCTGGAGGCAATGGAGGGACAGCCGACGAAGTACCTTGGAGGTCGGCTACAACCCCCGCTACTTGTACCGACAGAGATTGCTAGAAAGAACAAAAAGAGCGATCAGCAACGCAAAGCAAATATAAAAATAATGTTCTACTAAAACAGCGAAAAAGCAAGACTTACATCGGTAGCCGAGTGCTCCGGAGAACCATCGGGTTGATGCCTCACAGGTCTTGGCGAGCGCCTGGCGGATTTCTTCCTCCTCTCTGCGGTAAACTCAAGTTAACATTGACAACGAGGAACATAGGAGCCGATACAAGAAAGTAACTAACTCGGAGGACGCTGACGAGCCAAGTCAGTCAGGGATGGACCTTGAATACCCAGGTTGCCCGAAGTATATCCTGTAGTACCGACTGATTGGCCTGGTCGTCTCTGTCGGCCACTACTGGCAGAAGCATGGGGATCGGCTACTTGCTCACCAGCAGCCGCAGTACCGCCCTAAAAGGATCGAAAGGAAAACTTTTAAATAAAAGCCGATTACTAGCGCTAAAACTTAAAAGGAAAAAACGCCGGTACCTCTACAGCTATCAAGGAGTCGCTATAACCAGAACTCTCGCTGGAACTAGAAGCTACCATCGGCTCATGGAAATCAGGCAAAAATGAGAGGATTATGGCCGATGGGGTCCTGTCCATAAGTATAGCTTTCGATATCCTGGTCCACCATTGCGAGAAAACGGCTGACCGACGGGAATTGAGAATGAAGCGCGGTGTTGAAAAAATTTGTAGCCCGTCGGCTACTTCAAGTACGACCTCTGCAGCAATGCTGTTGGTCACTCGGGATCGGGGTTCGACACAAGATAACAAAGGAAAAGAAGGGATGGTTTGCCCAAAACCCAATTGGCGGGCGTAAACCGAGGGATGGTAGAATTCATAAGAAGGCTGAAATGTTCGATTACGTGTATTTAAGCCAACGTGAATAATGCAAGGGGAAAGGATGATTTTATACAAGTCCAAAGTAGACTGAGGCATCAAGGAGCTATCGGCATCTAAGTGAAGGAAAGATGGATATTGACAATCAGCTACATCGGTGTAGCGGAAAAAATCCTGTTGGCCAAAAGAAGCCCTATCAAGAGTAAGGAAGAAGTTGAGGTATTTGTGCAAGCCGGCTGGATCCATCTTCAGCTCGCCAGCAGAGGACATGATAAATCTCTCACCATAAGATCGGCTAGCTCTATACTGGGGGACCACATGTTCTAAGTAATCCTCCCTAGGGAAGGTTGAGCTCCCCGAGGGTCCAAACAGAATGGATCGGCTAAACATGCAATGAAGCCACGTTTGGACAAACCACAAGGGACCTCCTACATTGCCGACGACAAATTTGGCAAAACCGGAAAAGAGTCGGCTACAAATCACATGCATCGTCTGATATACCGCCCCTAAAAACATCTTGCCAAGAGCAAGTCGACGACCCTCCACTAAGCGTTCCGCTATTAATTGAAATGACTGGGTGGGGCCTAGGGAAGCACCACAGAATAAGTATCGGTCTAACCAAAGGTTAAGAAAAGCAACATGCTCTTCAGCCGATACCGGACCATTGACCCTATTGTTATTTTGAATGTATTTGTGCCAGCCCTCACCTTTCTTTCGGATCAACTTGAAGACAGGTTTTCCGCTAAAAGCCAATAATTGATCCCCATCTGGCCTAAGGCAGCACAATTGGGCTACATCTAACAAAGTAGGGCCTATCGGGCCAGATGGGAATAAAAAAGCGTTAAAAGAATCCGACCAAAAGTAACAGGCCGCAGCAACCAGGGGTTCGTTGGCCTTAGGGTCGGCTAGACTCAAAGGTAGGGATTCGGCTACGCCCATCCTCTCCCACTCTACCCTCTTTTGAGCCGATACCCTAATGAACCAAGATCTCCACCCCTTCAGATTCGTAGGCCAGGCCCTAAAACTTTTTCCCCACTCAGAGACATTATACCCAGCAGCCGACAATGGAAGTCTAGGGATCCCATCATTTATGACGGTATCAGCCTGCATGGTACCTATCGGTCCTAGGTAGAATTGATCCGAACTTTGAGGAATCGGGATGAATACCTGAGAAGGGTCCATTTCAGCCGATTTCAAGGAAGCGAAAGAAAGATGAAGGAAGCCGGTGACTCGTAGCTCGAGAGCTTGAAAGCGTGCAAATGACTGGGGGGACCCCCATATTTATACTGCGGTAAAAAGAAGGCGAACAGGCGGGAACAGTTGTGCATTTAAAACGCACCGAGATTATTACGGCGTAGTTATTGGGGTGATTCCCGAGATAGATGCCTTTGTAAGCCGATATGGGCACAAAGCCGATAAGTTTTTTTGGAAAATAACGGGTTTATCTCCCAAAAAACGGGGGGCATATGTTTACACCAAAATCCGGCGTCCCCTATAAAATCGGATAAAATGATGTTTTGGAAAGGATAAAACGGCATTGAACAAATCGGAGTAAGAATCCGTTTCGAATAAGAGAAGGAAATCGGATCAGAAGCCAATACGGGTACAGACCGTATCCATACGTGACTCGGATCGGTTGGAACCTTATAAAAGGGACAAATCATGAAGGCAACGAATCAATCTCAACACAACACACATCTACTTTTTACAAGTCTTTTTTACATCGTTTTAGATTTACAAATCTTCTTGTAAGTTGACGGAATCAACAGAGTTGCGCATCGCCGATTGTTGGTTTTTGCCGATTTCATCCCAGGTTCGATTTGCTTTGTTTTGTTGCGCATCGCCGTTTCAAAGCCGATTTTGCCTTGTATCCGGATTAACCGCTAGGTTAATCTAGTTATTCCCCTGATCGGCTTTTAGCCGACTAGTGTCAAGCCGATAACCTTCGTTTTTATCGGCTTTGATTGCTTACTATCTCTACCTTGTCAATTCCAGATCAAATTGACTGGCACGCCTTGCAAACCCGGTGTTTGTCTTGTGTGTTCGAGGCTAGGAATCCTGTTTCACGTTTTTAGCGCGAACACACACACACACACACACACATATATATATATATATACATATATATATATATATATATATACATATATATATATATAGGAAAATGGTTGCATACTCCTGGGAGTATGTACTCCCACTCTCAATATACTGCATAAATGATGTTATTATACTTCTTTATCCTTTTGAGTATACTCTAATACTAATTATAAGATACTCCAAAGTGAATTTCACGAAAAATTTCATCAAAACCCACACTTTATAGCATAATTTGTTTATATACTCTTTTTATACATGAAAAACGGTATATACCTAGAAATAAATGGTTCCGATGAATTTTTTTCAACAATATCGCATTGTAGTATCTTAGAATTATTATTGAAGTATACTGAAAGTGATAAAAGAGTATAACACATTCGTTTAAGTGGTATACTGGATGTGGGAGTACGTACTCCCAAGAGTACAGAAAAGGCTTCCTATATATATATATATATATATATATATATATATATATATATATATATATATATATATAATCCAGTAGTAATAATTAATACCAATGCTTCATGTATGTCAAGGTCGGTGTCCTGTTCATGCATTGTCACCACATGGTCTGTACGTGTTGTCTGAGAGCTAGCCTACTGCAAGCTACACGAAGCATGCATGCTAGTAGACGCAGTAGTAGTATGTACACTTGATGTCCACGCAACCAGGGACGGGGAAATGCTAGTACAGTGCCAGTACTCCTACCGAACCAATCAATGTATATACAGGCACACGCCTACAGGGTCAACCCATAGAAATAATAAATGGCAGTACTCCTTCGTTAATAAGTATAAAACGTATTTTGAATTTGTATAAGATTTAAGGTTGCGATGAAATGGAAGATGAGAGATAATACTACTTTGCATGAGTGGTAACGACGAATAAATACATATGGTTGAGAGAGAATAAATATGGATATAACGGTAGAAAAGACACGTTAAATCTACATACAAATCTTATATTTCTAAATAAAATCATTCAAACTATATGCATTACATTTATCGATGGATAAAGTCCTGACCAAAAGTCAACACTCTGTCCACGGTACAGGGTCGTGACTAGCTAGCGCAATATTGGGATTGAATTTTGCATTCCATGAGCTCCAACCTTTAACAAAATGGGTCCTAGTGCAGTACTTCCTCGGATCATAAATGGTTGTTGTCTTAAATATAGGTGTAGTCAAACTTTCAAAACTTTAATTGTTAATGTCTTTTTAAATATTTAAATTGAATATATATAAATATAAAAATCATATCTGTAAACTTTAGCTTTCAATGCCTTCTACGCCAGGTAGGGTCATTTGATCAATCATACACGAAAGAAGCTAATGTACTCTCCTATCCTACCAACCAAGACCGAGTCAGCCGGATGAACACTCACGACCGACACAATTTAATGCGGTGTACCATGCCATGCATGCACACTGATCTGAATCTGATTGTCAGTTTGGCTCCATGTACGCAAGCAAGCATGCACACAAGGACGCCCGTAGAGTCGTAGCAATTTCGGCGAAGTTTCAGATCCTACGGTTTCGGAGACCTGCATTGAGCATAGGGCTATAGGGGGAAAAAAACTCGGGCTCATTCGAGTTCTGTGCATATCAAAAAATGTTCTCCCTGCACAAGTCCCCTCCTATCGTACGGTGCACAGGTCCTCTCCTACGGCCATAATCTCTTTTCCAAACCCTAATAACAACTACTCCCTCGATCTGGTTATAAATAGCTGTTGTTTTGAACATCAACGTAGTTTTCAAAACATATCTTTTGTTCGAATTAATTCATGTAAGAAGCCACATAGGTGTTGAGTTAAGGATATAGAACTTTAGTACCATATTACTTAGTTAGGTGGAGTGGAACCAACTTATAAGGAGAGTTCATGCATAGACTCTAGTATGATTTAGTTGCAAGACTAGAGGTACACACGGTTGGTTATGCAAGGCTATGTACACATATACACGCGTGCGCGTATATCGTGTATTTCATGTGTTTATTGCGTGTTCCGAGACATGCTAAGTGTACTTAATTTTTTGCCACGTGCACCATCTATGCCACATCACCTTACACCTCGATTGCTGACGTGGCGACGCAAACACAGCGAGGCGCACGTTTTTGTGCGGTTAGTTCGCTCACCCACTTTGCGAGATTTCATGGGGCGGTTCCTGGGATTGTGGCAGTTTGATCTACGTGATTGCGAGGCTGTTTTGAGTTAAAACACACTTTCTTAAGGGGAGACATCCTGTACGTGAGAAGATATGCAACAAGAAACCAATCTCAATCTCCTCGGGTGATCTCTGCTTTCCCCATGTTTGTTGCCACCGATCCATTCTGTCCCTTTGTCCATCGTGCAAGGCGTGAGGGAGAGCAGTGTCTTCGATCCGACGCCGACCACTTGATGCATTGCATGGGAGAGCGACGATCAGGTTTCTGGGAAGCGCCCTTCTGTGCGATTTCTCGTCTTCATCTTCATTCGACGCATGTTGCTCCTACGCAGTTTTTGTGCTTCGTCAAGCCCGCAGTACGTGCTTTGTGATTAGATCTGGTAGGGATGCATGCTGCTGTGATAGTTGTGTTTACATCTATGCATCTGTTGGGCTATCTAGCATGTATAGACGTGCTTTCTTTAGTAGCATATTTTATAAATATGCTGGCTACTAGTAATCATCTTGTAGACGTAATATTTAGCATCTTGTTTTTTATTGCACATATTTGAAATTAAATTAATGATGTCCTATGTTAATTTTTCAACAATCCAGAAACCTGATATGGCCCAACCATCCAATGTAATGAAACCAGAGGAGAGAATTTTAAGAGGTGGCAGACACGGGCCAAATTTTGTCTCATGTCGATGTAGCTGTGGTGGGTGATAGCCCCCATGAGGCCCCTCACTGCTGAACAACAGCATGATTATGAGATGAACAATGACACTTGTCTTAGCTGCTTGTTGTCTCTCCTCTCGGATCAATTATGTGATGTGTGCATGCACCTCATCAGTGCTGTTGATCTGTGGGAGGCCCTAGACCGCAAATATGCAGTTTCAAATGTTGGACGCGAGCTCTATGTGAATGAGCAGTACCATGACTTCATAATGGTGGATAGCCATTCTGTAGTGGAATAGGCGCATGAGCTCCAGTTTCTGGTGGGGGAACTCAGGCACTTTGATTGCCCTCTTTCAAGCAAGTTTGTGGCCAGTGGCATAATTGCCAAATTACCTCCTTCTTGGATGAACTTTGCCACGACTTTGAAGCACAAGAGAGAGATAATGACCGTTGAGAAATTGATCGCAACTCTTGATGTTGCAGAGAAGGCAAGACCCAAGGATGCCCCTCATCCCTCATAGGAAGGCACCTCTAATGCCAATATTGTAGACAGTAAATCTGGTGGGTGGAAGAACAAGAATAAAGGAAAAGCAAAATAGACAACTAGCTTTAAAAAGGAGAAGAGGAACAAGGAGGAACTTACTTGCTTTGTGTGTGTGGTGAGCCTGGCCATATGGCCAGAAAATGCCATAAGCGTAAGGGAAGAAATAATGGTCAGTAGGGGCAGAAATATGCCAATGTTACTATTAGCGAGGCTGGAGGATCATGGTATGTGCCTGTTTATCTTCTAGCATGTCAATCTATCGATTGGTGGATTGGAATAGGAGCCAATGTACATGTGTGTGCTTACTTCAGTTTGTTTTCCTTTTATCAGGCTATTATCTATTCCTCCATCTTGATGGGGAATGGATCGCGGGCTGTTGTGCATACAATTGGTAGAGTATATGGGGTTAACTTTAGGGAATACTCTATTATTGAAGAATGTACATCACGCTCTCGAATAAATAGGAACATCATCAATGGTTCTATTTTATGTCATGATGGCTATAGGCTAGTTTTTGAGTCAAATAAATTTGTTATTTCAAAGTTTGGCTTGTTCATTGGCAAAAGTTATGATTACGGAGGTCTGTTTCGCCTTTCTGTTCTTGATGGTTGTAGCCTTGTGAACACAGTATCTTGTTTGGAAAATAATGTTGGAGATGCCACAATTTGGCACTCTTTGAAAGACCATGTGGAGGTCTATCCTTTTGCGTGATGAGCAATTGGCTATGCTTTGAGCTTATGGTGCTCAGATTTGAGTTTGCTTTAGAATGGGCAATTTGAGTTGCTGCAGGTAGTCAGGACCTTGACTGGTCAGACCTTGTCTAATTGGACCTGTGAAGTGGTCCAGACTTCACTGATTGGGACCTTCACTGGTCGAACCTTGGCTAGTCCGACCTTGTCTGATCGGACTTGTGAAGTGGTTAGGACTTCACTGATCATGACCTTCATTGGTCGGGCCTTGGCTAGTCGGACCTGTGAAGTGGTCGGGACTTTACTGGTCTGGATCTTGACCAGTCGAATCTCGGCTGGTCGGACCTGTGAATTGGTTGGGACTTCACTGATCAGGACCTTGATTGGTCGGGACCTTGGCTGGTCGGACCTTTGAAGTGTCCAGGACCTCACTGATCGAGACTTTGGTTGGTCAGACCTATTAAGTGATCGGGGCTTCATTGGTTAGAGCCTTGACTATTTGTAGCCTTGATAGGTCGAAGCGTTTAGTGGTCGAGGCTTGACCGGTCTTGGCCTTGAGTGGTCATAATCTTAAGTGGTCGGGGAACCCTTAAGTGGTTTTGAGCTAAGGTGGGATACTTAGTTGTATGATTACTCATCTGATTACTAGCTACATATCATTTTGAGCAATGCTATGTGATGTGTTTCCTTGTTTTTGATTGTTGCAGGACATCGGTACAAGGTCATGGTGAGGTGGAGATTGATCAGGACTAGGCGAGGTGTGCCTAAGGTCGATACAGTCTGGGATCACTGAAGAATGATCGGAGATGAAGTTGCTGCAACCCATGAAGGCAAGGGAACAGCTAGAATGCTATCTTGGAGCTGCTCGGATCAAGGAGAGCTATTGGATTGCAGTTTAGAGGATGAAGTAGCGGTAAAGTTAGCTCGCTTTGAGAAGTGTGCAAAACCCGTTATGCTGTTGGGTTGCAGGTTAGCCCATGTATAAGGAAGTAAATCTCAACCCTTGATGAGATTTCTTGAGGGCCAAGAAAGTATCAAGGGTGGAGATTGCTTCAAGGTTGTTATAAATAAAGGGGTAGGGGTATGCCTCTCCCTTCAAGTCTTTGGAAAAGGATTGTGGTTGTGCTCCTTTGAGCTTTGCCCACCTTGTTGTGAGGCTTTGTAAACTATTTCTCTCAAAGCAATAAAAATTTAATTCCATTCTCTATTCTGAATTTACTTTCTGCATATACATAATGTCTTTACTTATGTAATTTAAATTCAGTGTTTATTTTACATACTTACATTCTCTCAATTTAATTTTCACAAGTTGGATTTGCCTCCCTTCCTTCTATTTGTTTTTGCTTCTTTTTGCTGAAGATGAGTGATTAATTGGATGAATCTTCTCTCAGATCATATTCCAATCCTCTAGGCAAGTCTTGATTCAATCTTTGTGAGAAACCGACCTTGTGGTTATCATGAAGAGATCTTTGTAGAGTATAATTGGAGTTTTTTCTTCTTGTGTTCTAGCTTGTTGTGACAAGTGGAAAGGTTTCCAAGATCATCTTGATCATCAATATCTCACGAGCAAGTTTAGATCAAACATTTTGGTTTTTGCTACTTCTTGGTGCAATCTTGTTTTGATTCAAGAAAGGTCAGAACTTTGATATCAATCCTATGGATTGATGGGTGGAATAAGTTCCTCACATCTTTGAGAAGATATCTACGAAGTTGCATGAACCTTGAATGAGCTGATTGAAAGTTGCATCAAATTTGCTTTTGGTGTTCGTGCTGTTTTAGGCTCTATTCTTGAGCCCGGCACTACTGTCGTTTACGAGCGGTAGTACTGCACGAACGACATTACCGCCCTTGCACCTGAGGTAGTGCCGCCCTCTGCCAGTTTTTGAGAATTTGTTCTCTTTCTTTTGTGTGTGATTCTTGGTTGGTTTCTTCTTATCCAGTAGGAGGGGGAATTTTTAATTTGGGATCATTCACCCCCCCTATGATCTCTATCTTAATCTTTCAATTGGTATCAAATCCGGTTTTGCTCTTTCATAGATCTTGACCGGTCTCAAAAGCAATGGTGACGGACAAATACTCCACAAAACCTCCAATCTTTTTTGGAATCGACTATCACTTCTGGAAGTCGTGAATGGAGTCATACATAACTGCCCAGGGCTTCCTGATATGGCAGAAGGTGAAACTTCTGGATGAGGTTCCTACTGATGAGAACGTCAATGCCGCATATATGATTAATGTTGAGGCAAATTCTAAGGCATGAAACATAATCATACAGGGACTCAACCGTAGTGAGTATGACCGAATTTCTCACCTACGATCTGCTCATCAGATCTGGGTAACCCTCGATGCTTACCATAAGGGCACCATTCAAATCAAAACGGTGAGACAAGATCAGTATAATCGTAACTACAACAAGTTTGAGCAACACGTTGGTGAGAGTCTCATTGAGTGTTTTGCTCGTTTTACTAAGATCCTTAGTGATCTCCGATCAGTTAGTTGCACATACTCTGACTCAGAGAATGCTAGGCATTTTTTGATAGCACTCGATCTTTGTGTTTGGGAGATGAAGGTGACCACTATCAAGGACACCACTGATTTGTCAACCTTGACTCTTAATGGGCTTTATTCCCGACTCAAGACTCATGAGATTGACGTCGTCTCTTGTAAGATGAAATCTCAGTCAACAGCTTTGGTCACCGATCCCACTGGATCTATTTTTGACGCTTCTGGTTTTTTCCTCTCCGCTCTCTATGAGTTTAGCGATGATCGACTGGACAAGTTTTCAGAAAATAAGCTAGCTCTCTTGGCCCGCAAATTTTCTCATGCGTACAAGAGAGTGAGGGAGAGGAAGAGAGGTGGCACAATCATTTGCTTTGAGTGTGGTGGCCGCAACCACATTCAGGCGAACTGCCCCAAGCTAGAGAAGGGCAAGAACAACTATACCGACAAGAACCGCAACAAGAAGACTCCAACTCGTGACCCAGCGCACAAGAAGAAGTATTGCAACTTCTCAAAGAAAAAGAAGCTCTTCCACCGCGTCCTTGCCGCACTCAATGACATCGACCTCTTTGACACAAAGATGTGGAGTGATGAGGGTGAGGAGTATCCGCAAGAGAAGAAGGGTGACAACAACTTCTCCGACATGTGCTTCATGGATGACGCTAATGGCATTAGAGACGATGATCTCTACAGCGACGCTGATGAGGTTCTTAGGACGGGGAAGGGAGAGGTTTGAATCATAGACTCTAGCTATTCTTGTCATATGACCGGAGACTCTCAATTGTTTTCTTCTCTAGTTCGAGCTCCTGGTAATGAGTCGATCACTTTTGGGGATGCTTCATCAGGTAGAGTTATCGCTAAAGGTACCGTATGCATTAATTATCTTTTCATTTTTAAGGACATTGCCTTAGTTAGTAAGCTTCAGTATAATTTGCTTTTTGTTTCTCAGCTTATCGATGACGATTTTGAGGTAAGATTTAAGAGTAGAGCTTGTAGGATCCTCGATTCTTTTGTGGAGTTGGTTTGAAGGATTTCTAGATTTGAGAGAGTCTTTCGTGCTAATTTTTCTGCTTCTTCTGGAGACTCTCTGTTGCCTTATTGCCTCAGAGTTCCGTGATCTCTCCTTCTGGTATAGGAGACTTGGTCACATAGGCTTTGATCATTTGATCTCATTCGTGGTTTTCCCAAACTCAAGATGGTCAAAGATGTTGTGTGTTCTCCTTGCCGACATGGCAAGATGGTTGCTGCTTCTCATCCCCAGTCACTCGAGTGATGACTGATGTACCAGGACAACTCTTACACATGGACACTGTTGGTCCGACTAGAGTGCAGTTAGTGGGAGGGAAGTGGTATATCCTTGAATTGTCGATGATTTTTTGAGGTATTTTTGGGTGTTTTTCATAGCCTCGAAGGATGAGTCCTTTTCACATTTTAGGGGTTTGGTCCATAGGCTGTCTATTGAGCTTCCAGGTACCTTACGAGCGATCCGTAGTGACAATGGCACGGAGTTTAAGAACTCCTACTTTAGTAGGTTCTATGAGGAGTTAGGCATAGAGAATCCGTTCTCTTCTCCATATGTCCCTCAGTAGAATGGCGTAGTGGAGAGGAAGAACAAGACCCTGGTAAAGATGGCTATAACGATGCTAGATGAGTACAATACTCCTAGAAAGTTTTGAGCTGAGGCTGTTGTGGCGGCGTTGAGCCACCGGGGTCTCTCTTTCTCCTTTCTTTGAGAGATTGTTTCTTGTTTTCTTGGGAAACCTCTCTCTTCTCTTTCTTCTTTCTCCTTTTTATAGGGCAGGCTTGGGGACATGCATGTATTGGCCGGCCTTCTTTTTCCTTCCTGTTTCTTGCCAAGGACTAACTTGACTTTTCCTTGAGTCACATCCCACCTGTATTGGGTGTTTTGGCCCTCTACCTGTACACCTTTCGTAGGGGTTCAACGGGAATTTCGCTTATGTTAGGATTTCAGATTAACCCGACACGTCCTTGCGTACTCGGGAGGGGTTGTTGGGGGGTGTCAGACCTTGGTGGTTCGCGCTATGTTTGCGCCAGAAGGAGACATGGCCGGGGGGAATTTTCTCCGATTTCCTCCCTCGCTACGGAGGGAAACTTCCCCTCGTCGCGGAGGGGGGGGCGGTCTTTATCCTTTTCCACCTTTTACCGGGGAATGGTCTCCTAGGGTATGAACTCATTGCTTCGCCGGGGGAAGAGATTGACGATCATAGACCCATTCATGTGGGCCACCAGGTGCGGGAGCCTCGCTTCGCTAGTCGAAGGGAGGTGAGTCTGTTCGGTCCACAACACTAGCCCCTCATGTCAGCGGGTAGACGTCGTTCTGCCCGCTGGGATGTTATAGCGAATATTCAAGTTTTTCCACCTTTTGCGCATATCCTGTGGGGACAAGGCTTTCCGACGGTTGGGAGGTTCTTGTTTGCTCCGCATTTCTTCCGTTTTTCTCCTCGTTCGTGTTCCCCTCTGGCGTCGTCTTCCTGATCCACCACCGATCTAGATCTCCATGGGACCTCGGCGCACTCCTAAGATAAAACCGGTTTTGAGTAAGGAGGATGCTACGGGATTATCCCCCATTTTGGGGCGGTCGACCTTGAGCTCTGCCGACCTCGACACATTAGCGGCGGATTTCGGGGTGATGCGCCCTTCCATGCGCCTCCCTGGTGATGAGGAAACCCCTTGGCCCCAGGCGAATGAAGCCGTGGTATTCGCGGCGTTTCTCGAAGCGGGTCTTCGTTTCCCGTCCGCCCCTCTGTTGGCATTAGTACTCCGGGTTTTCCAAGCGGAGCTTTCGCAGCTTACCCCTAATGCTATTGTGCAATTGGCAGTACTGGAATGGGCGTTCCGTCCGGCTGGGATCAAATTGACGGGGCGCTTGTTTTCTCTTATAGAAGATGCATTTTGGCAACCAAAACAACAAAAGACAGGAAGCGAAGGCCGCAAGTCATGTTTCGGTTCTCTGAATTTCCAGACAAAGAGGTCCCTTGTAAAGGAAATCCCGGTAGCGGCCGCCAAGGGGAAATGGGATTCGGGGTGGATGTTACGGTGGTATTACCAAATCCTCGTGGGTCCATACTTTTCCCTTCATACTTCGATGGGTCCAGTCCGTGCAATTCGATCCCCCGGGTATTCGTTTTTCTGGCTTCAGAGAGCGCACGGGAGCAGCCTGAAGGTATGGCCGTCCCCGCGATAGGGGAGACTCGTGGTCTTCGGCTAAACGTTTCCACTCCTGACACCCCCACCGGGGCAGAAGGTCGTACTCCTGACACTTTTCCTGCCAACTCGTTAGGGTGTGATGTCCTTTCAAGTTTTGACGAAGTCGATGCAGGAGGTGATAATGCGGAGGCGGCGGGGGCATTAAAACCGTTGGAGCAGGTCCAAACTGGAACGCCCGCCACTCCTTCGCCTGTCGCGGAGGAAGAGGATCGGGGGCCTCCGATTCTAACTTCTCAAGATGACCCCCTTTCGGGCGGAGGAATTTTGCCTTCGAACCAACCGACCCCCGCGGGTGGTGTTGGTTCCTCTTTTGTCCGGTTTGACTTGTCAGATTTTTCGGCCTCAGATTTTGAGAGGGGGGCCGTTACAGCCCCGTCTTTAAGAAAAATGCGCGCAGCTTTTTCTCCCTACAGCAAATCTGTGGCCTTATTTGAGGAAATTAAAGACCTTTCTCCTTGTGAAATCTCCATGGACCATTATTTAAAGGTATTCTCCCTTTTGAGCTTATATTACTGATCTCTCTGTCTTTCAACATTTTTCTTCTTCATTCCTAGGGGGCTGTTGTCGCTTCGGAGGTATCGCGCCGGTTTCGGACGTACTTGGACAAGTTTAACAAGGGGGTCCAGGATTGTGATGCGGCGAGGGAACGGGTGGCGGAATTAGAAGCAGAAAAAGCTAGTCTTTCAATGGCGCTCCAATACTCCAAGGAATCATTGGCTAAGGCGCAGGCCGAAGCATCTCAAAGTCGAGACTTGGCGGCAAAAAATGCAGAGCTCAAGGGGGTAGTTTCCTTGATGCGGGACCGCCTCGCCGAAGAGGAGCGAGCTCGCATGGCAGCGGAGCGGAACGAGAAGAAGAAAGATGACCGGATAGAAGAATTGAAGAACCTGTTGGCGGTTGCAGAAGAGGGCAAGAACATACTGAAGAAGCAAGTAGAAGAATTCCCTTCTCAAATTGCAACGGCGCGAAGCGAGGTTCAAACGCATCTTCGTAACGTTCAACGAGCGGAGGAGTGTCACGACACGGTCCGGAAGGAATTGGAATCCATTGTCTCGGGGGTTCATGGAGCTACGGAGGCCTTTTTGCAGCAGCTTCCTCGGTTCGGCATTGATGCAGCTCCGAGTCGTATTCCTTCCTTGTGAGAACCCCCCCTTCCTATACCGTACTATATGCCGTCTACTGTGGCGTATAGCACCGTATAGCAACAGGAAGCCTCGACACCGAAAATCTGAATCTAAAAATTCGATCGACGGGATCGAACCCTTAGCTTCGGACCCGGTGCCTGTACGCATCTGATCATCGATCTCTGGATCAAGAGCTCGATCGCGTACCACAACCCGAGTATCAATGCACAAAAAGATAAACTAATTTAATTTACATAACTGGGTGTAAATCTGGTACAAGTACAATACAGACTCCAAAATAGAACGACAGCGGAAACAAAAGACAACAAAACCGGTAGCGGGCCCGACAACACCCCACAAAGCATCGATCGAGGGAAGACCTACGAAGCCTCAACACTCGCAGAACTGGGGCTCGCCGACATCCAGGACATCATCATCAGAAACATCCTCTGAGGAAAAAGGGTTAGCAGCAACGGTGAGTACACGTATGTACTCGCAAGACTTTAGTGTATGCAAATATAATTAATATGCAGGCTGATACGATTGAAATGGCTACTACACTAAGTCTATTGCTAAAAGCGAGGATTTGAAGCGATTCATCGAAATGTAATACATAATTTGAAAGACAAATAGCTTGAATAAAACATATTTACAGTATAAATAACAACTGAGCTCCACAGCTGCCACCATCCATGGTCGCAGCTGGGATACGAATCGACATCCATACATATTCATAAATCCTCCAAGTATCATATCCACATATCCACAAATCCATCAAGTACCGTATTCAACCACATACTTTATATCGACTCCGAGATAATTTTTCATTTTCAAAACCAAACCAAATTTCTATACTTGATATGATTAAAGAAGATTTGCTCATAACCGTGAGCACGGCTAATCGATTAGAATTATTTGATACTCTGCAGAGTTTGCGCACTTTACCCAAACACAACTCAGACTTGCATCCTCGTCATCCAGTACACGCACGCGATACACGAGGTATCCGATATACAAGAATGATCTATTCTTTCCCATCGTTGAGGCTATAGCCACACCCCAAAGACCGGCGATTTATAAACCCACTACTATGGCGATAAGAGGCCAACCTCCACTCAGGCGGCCACGGAATATCCATCGTGACGACGGCGAGTTTTTGCCGCGGCATTATCCCATAGCAAGGCGTACACCGTTGTATCAATCAAACATGAACTGGAGCGATTCCCCGCTGCATAAGTACAAGCGCACTCACGAAGGTGCATACCGGGTCGTGAGGACACACACACCGCGCCGATCGCTCAACACGGGGAAAAGGTCCACACTTCGGCCTACCAACAGGCATGGCTATCCCCTCACACTTCAGGTACTAAAACAGGCTGCCCCATCCCAGCATTGCGCGGTTGCACGGTGTTCATTCAAAAACCGTCACAAGTTCGGTCCTTATATTTTTGCCTAGTGACTCAAGCGGGGAACTCCACTTAACTCGCCAACCAATCGCCACCATGTTTAACTAGCACATATTATACCTCCCGCCAAGTCTAATTACCAACTAGACACTGCACATTTTTATCAAATTACCTTTACAAGTCACATTTCCAAAACATTTCCAAAACATTTCCAAAACCAGTTACAATTATCATAAGTTTTGAGCATTTGGTAAATGACTGACTTTGCTCATCTCTATTGCAGTGTCTAAGCATATGCATTTACTAAGTCGTTTATACCCAAGTGACATTTTATTAATTGTCCAACCCTACTAAGGCTATCAATGAACTCGGGAATTTAATTGAGGAAAAACCACCAAATCAGGGTATATCTACCATTCCCACAAACTAGCACTTTACTGAATATAAACAATGCATATAGTTTGAGAAATCAAAGTAAACATCGTGAAATATAGGTTTCAAGATGGTCAAAGGAGGTGCTTGCCTGTCTACTGCTGCTCTGATGGATCTGGGACGAACTCAGGATTGTTCGATGCGACTCCGGACTCACTCGCCTCTAATCGAATAAAAACATCAAAAACAAATAACAGAGAAATAATTTAGCAAAGAGTGACTTTAGAAGCATAAACACCAACTTAACATCAAATAGAACTCATCTAGATACTAAGAAAGAAAAGAAACGATCAAAACGCGAAAAACGGCGTAATCGCGACCCGATGAGGCGATTTCGGTGAAATTCGCCAAAGTGAATAAAATGCGTAAAATAAAGAAAAATTCAAATAAATTTAGTTAAACACCTAGAATTAGGTATAACACACCTAACGGGACTTGTCGCAACTCGTTTGGGATTACAATGATCGACCGGGAGCCAAAACAGCAAAAACCAAATCATAAAAGTTGAAAAATTCAGAAAAGGAAAAATGGCACTATTCACCGTAGGGCAAAAGCCATTTTTGTTCGTAACATATTAATCGATTTGCGATTTCTCCAGGCTGTTCCACCAGGTAGTCTAGGGTATTTAGGACCTATCTGGACCTTACCCCACCGAAATTCACTTAACCTATAACGAATTCCGATCGAAAGCGCATTTTGGGTCGCTAAATACGCTCCCGATCGCACAAGGTCCGAAAACGGCTCAAACTCGATTCCGCTTGCGCGAGGAGCACGTTTTCGACTTCACTAGGCTTATATGACCCTAAATGACTCATTCCGATAGCTAACTGGTGAATAAACCCTAAATTGTGGAATATGGCCAAAATGGCTATTTTGCTCGAAAACGAGCAATCTCGCCCAAAAGGGCCGTTTTGAGCTGGAATGAAGCCCTCGGCTAGTTGCTTAGGGATACGTACGACCTATCGGAGCTATTCCCCCGCATAGATGACTTAATCTACTCGGACTTTTGATCGAACGATCGCGTAACTCCGGTATTTACCCGAATTACAACAAAAGTCCGAAAAGTGACTTGAATGCGATCCAAAACACGCGGGAAGCATGCTATCGACCTTAGTGACCTTAAACGAAGCTAAACAAAGCTAAATGCCTTAAACGGCTTGTGAGGCCTATAATTACTAAAATAAAATGCAAAGTGCTAAAATGCAAATCTAGCGATTCTAACTGCTTTTCTAGCCTCTAAGGGGACTAATGGTAAAGTCAATACATGCCTCGGAGCTCTAGGACTTTACAAAAATAAATGAGACCTAGAGCTGCAAAGTACATTGAAAAATGGTCAAAACTAAAATCCGACTTTTCTAATCGGGGTTTCAACTAGCAAGGAAGCTATCGGGACTATCCATTCGCTCATCGGACCTCTAGGATTTTTCACAAATAGAGTGACCTAGAGCTAACAACTTGCCGCAGAATTCATCAAAATGGAATTCTGACTCTTCTGATCTCGACTGCGGCTACTAGAAGAGCTAATAGAACTGTCGATACAAGCTACGGACTCTTGGTATTTTGTAAAAACAGGCAATACCTAAAGAAATAAAATAAAATCCGGCTTAATGTAATTGAATTCGATTCTTCCGATAGCGGCTCGGCTACGTAGTGCTAACAAAAAATACTACCCATGCTTTGTTCCACTAAAACTCCGACAAATCGAAAACCTAGCGATAGTTTGCTAGATTTCGAAGATGGCCAAAAGCTAGGTCAACAGTAGAGTTAAATGGACCTAACGATGACCTGAGTCTAGATTCTAAAGCACAATTGCCATGCAATGTGTCTAACACATGGAACCTAATTTTGACCTAGGCTAGGGTTTGAGGGACATGATGAAATGCGGAGCTACAGAGGAGGAAACTTCGTAGCTACGCGACGAGGACGTCCGGAGCCAGAAATCAAGTCGATCGCAAAATCACCACGGAACTCCAAGAGACATCGATGAATCTCGATGGAATACTCACTTGAAGGGGTTGAGAAGATGGGGAACGCGATGAGGACGCCAAATCCAGCCTCCGATTCGATTTTCGTCGGTTGAATCGCCCGGAATCCGCGGATTTGGGTGGCCTTCTTCTTCTCTTTCTCCTTCTCCCTTGCTTGGGACATGTGGGATGGAGGAAATGAGTGTTGGCTGTTGGTTTGCTTGAGCACATGCTTAAAACACTATGCACTTACAAGGGGTATTTTGGTCAAGTGACAAACCTTGAAGGTTAAAGCTTCCAAAGTTGATTACTAATTATTCCAAAGTATTTTGGAAGCTATTAGGGTCACTTTGACACTTACCCAACTTAATTTGCAATTACTTATGAGTGAAATTACTTAAGTTGAAGAGTTCTTTCTGATCCCAAGCAAGTATACTCACTCAAAATACAGAAATACACAAGCACAGTGTATTATTGAACAGTACATGAGTACAAGTGTACAGTGACTCGAGTATAGAAATACTCGGGATATTACAGTCTACCCCCCTTACAAAAATCTCGTCCTCGAGATTGCTAAGGCTCTCGAAGAAAGTTGGGGTACTCTGCCTGGATATGATCTTCACGCTCCCACGTGGCTTCATCTTCTGAATGGTTGCTCCACTGGACCTTGAGCATCTTGATAACCTGGCTGCGAGTATGACGCTCAGCTGTCTCGAGAATACGGACTGGATACTCTCGATACAAAAGGTCAGGTTGCAGATCAAGATGGTCCACTTGAGTAACCTCTGATGGAACCCGAAGACTCTTCTTCAGCTGGGATACATGGAATACATCGTGAACGTCCGAAAGATGTGGTGGTAGCTCAAGTCGATAAGCTACAACACCAACCTTCTCGAGAATCTGGAACGGACCGATGTATCGCGGAGCTAGCTTCCTGCGGACTTGTAATCTGCGAGTGCCGCGGAGTGGTGAGACCTTGAGGTAGACAAAGTCACCCACCTTAAAGCTCAACTCGCGGCGACGGCGATCAGCGTAGCTCTTCTCCGACGAGGCCGAGCTTCTTTCAGCCGGTCTCGAATCAAGCTAACTTGCCTTTCAGCCTCTTCAATCATAGCTGGTCCGAAGAATTGCCTCTCACCAACCTCGGACCAAAACAAGGGCGTTCTGCACTTCTTGCCATAAAGAGCCTCGAATGGCGACATCTGAAGGCTGATTTGGTGATCATGTTGTAGGAGAACTCGGCGAAGGGCAAGCATTTCTCCCACGACTTCTTTGTAGCACAAGACACAAGCCCTCAACATGTCTTCTAGGATTTGATTTGCCCTTTCCGTCTGTCCATCGATCACTGGGATGGTAAGCGATCTTTGAAAGATAGCCTGGTGCCAAGAATAGGCGCAAACTTTCCCAAAATCTGAAGTGAATGCGAACCACGGTCGAGACTATGACTTTTGGAACTCCATGGAGCCGAACAATATTCTCGCAAATAGAGTTCCGCTAGCTTGGCTCGAGAATAGGTGGTATGAATCGAATGAAATGTGCCACCTTGGTCAAGCGGTCAATGATCACCCAAATGGAGTCGTGACCGGCGGAGGACCTCGGTAGACCGGTAATGAACGCACATGCGAAGAGTGCCGTCCTTCTTCTTCACAAACAAGACTGGATCGCCTCAGGAGAAGAATCAGGCGAATGAACCCCTTCTCTAACTGCTCCTTGAGCTGAGTCTTCAACTCAATCAGCTCATCAGCAGGCATCCTATACGGACGCTTAGAAATTGGAGAAGTGCCAAGCAAGAGATCGATGATGAACTCCAAATCACGATCAGGTGGCAAACCTGGCAACTCATCAGGGAACACATCGGGGTACTCACATATCACCGGTACCTGATCGTCCCGAATGTAAAGAGCACCGAGCAAAGGTCGGCCTTCTTTGGAGCGAAGAAAAGGTAACAGCAATGCCATCAGGGTTGACTAATGAAATGGATCTCCTGGCACAATCAATATGCCCCTGATGCTTGGACAGCCAGTCCATACCCAGAATCACATCAAGACCTGATGTCTCAATGTTGATAAGATCACCCCGAAATTCTACCCCGTTGATCTCAATTCTAACCCCTGGACTCATGAGCTCGGCAGTCAAAACAGATCCACGCGAACGGATCAACAAGTACTTCTCGAGGTACAAAGAAACGGACCTCATCTTTGAGCAACAAACTGTGAAGAAATAAAGGAATGCGACGCTCCAGAGTCAAATAGAACCAAAGTGGGCACGGAATGAACAGACAACGTACCCAACACAAACATACTAAAAGCATTCATTCAAAGAAGCATAAGAACCAATTCAAAAACCAACTCAGGGAAACGACAAAATAATCCCTAATTACAATCACAGACATCTAACCTTAACCCATTCTGAGCTAAACCCGTGTTCCTTCTAATTCTTTTGAACAAGATAGAAGAAAGAAACAAATTTTGAAATTTGGATTAAGATCAGATTCATTTTGAAAAGTAGATAAGAGAAAAGCTATAGAATGGACAAGAATAGCATTCTACATTTTCCAATTAAGATTTGTAGCTTCAAAATAACTTTTGAGAAGAAGAAAAATCTGCTCCTAAGTCTAACGACCGGGCTAACTAAGTCTTCCTGTAGTCAATTGGCTCTGATACCAACGCTGTGAGAACCCCCCCTTCCTATACCGTACTATACGCCGTCTACTGTGGCGTATAGCACCGTATAGCAACAGGAAGCCTCGACACCGAAAATCTGAATCTAAAAATTCGATCGACGGGATCGAACCCTTAGCTTCGGACCCGGTGCCTGTACGCATCTGATACTGGATCTCTGGATCAGTAGCCCAGTATCGCGTACCACAACCCGAGTATCAATGCACAAAAAAGATAAACTAATTTAATTTACATAACTGGGTGTAAATCTGGTACAAGTACAATACAGACTCCAAAATAGAACGACAGCGAAAACAAAAGACAACAAAACCAGCGGTGGCTCGACAACACCCCACAAAGCTCTTGATCGAGGGAAGACCTCTGAAGCCTCAACACTCGCAGAATCGGGCTCGCCGAGCATCCAGGACATCATCATCGAAACATCCTCTCGAGGAAAAGGGTTAGCAAAGAACGGTGAGTACACGTATGTACTCGCAAGACTTTAGTGTATGCAAATATAATTAATATGCAGTGATACGATTGAAATGGCTACTACACTAAGTCTATTGCAGCAGGATTTGAAGCGATTCATCGAAATGTAATACATAATTTGAAAGACAATGAGCTTGAATAAAACATATTCTACGATATAAATAACAATCGAGCTCCACAATTTGCCACCATCCATGGTCGCAGCTGAGATACGAATCGACATCCATACATATTCATAAATCCTCCAAGTATCATATCCACATATCCACAAATCCATCAAGTACCGTATTCAACCACATACTTTATATCGACTCGAGATAATTTTTCATTTTCAAAACCAAACCAAATTTCTATACTTGATATGATTAAAGAAGATTTGCTCATAACCGTGAGCACGGCTAATCGATTAGAATTATTTGATACTCTGCAGAGTTTGCGCACTTTACCCAAACACAACTCAGACTTGCATCCCTGTCATCCAGGGTGCACGCGCGATACACGAGGTATCCGATATACAAGAATGATCTATTCTTTCCCATCGTTGAGGCTATAGCCACACCCCAAAGACCGCGACGATAAACCCACTACTATGGCGATAAGAGGCCAACCACCACTCGGCGACCCACGGAATATCCATCGTGACGACGGCGAGTTTTTGCCGCGGCATTATCCCATAGCAAGGCGTACACCGTTGTATCAATCAAACATGAACTGGAGCGATTCCCCGCTGCATAAGTACAAGCGCACTCACGAAGGTGCATACGGCGGGTCGTGAGGACACACACACTGCGCTCGATTGCTCAACACGGGAAAAGGTCCACACTTCGCCTACCAACAGGCATGGCTATCCTCACACTTCAGGTACTAAAACAGGCTGCCCCATCCCAGCATTGCGCGGTTGCACGGTGTTCATTCAAAAACCGTCACAAGTTCGGTCCTTATATTTTTGCCTAGTGACTCAAGCGGGGAACTCCACTTAACTCGCCAACCAATCGCCACCATGTTTAACTAGCACATATTATACCTCCCGCCAAGTCTAATTACCAACTAGACACTGCACATTTTTATCAAATTACCTTTACAAGTCACATTTCCAAAACATTTCCAAAACATTTCCAAAACCAGTTACAATTATCATAAGTTTTGAGCATTTGGTAAATGACTGACTTTGCTCATCTCTATTGCAGTGTCTAAGCATATGCATTTACTAAGTCGTTTATACCCAAGTGACATTTTATTAATTGTCCAACCCTACTAAGGCTATCAATGAACTCTGGGAATTTAATTGAGGAAAAACCACCAAATCAGGGTATATCTACCATTCCCACAAACTAGCACTTTACTGAATATAAACAATGCATATAGTTTGAGAAATCAAAGTAAACATCGTGAAATATAGGTTTCAAGATGGTCAAAGGAGGTGCTTGCACATCTCTGCTGCTCTGATGGATCTGGGACGAACTCAGGATTGTTCGATGCGACTCAGGACTCACTCGCCTCTAATCGAATAAAAACATCAAAAGCAATAACAGAGAAATAATTTAGCAAAGAGTGACTTTAGAAGCATAAACACCAACTTAACATCAAATAGAACTCATCTAGATACTAAGAAAGAAAAGAACGATCAAAACGCGAAAAACGGCGTAATCGCGACCCGATGAGGCGATTTCGGTGAAATTCTCGCCAAAGTGAATAAAATGCGTAAAATAAAGAAAAATTCAAATAAATTTAGTTAAACACCTAGAATTAGGTATAACACACCTAACGGGACTTGTCGCAACTCGTTTGGGATTACAATGATCGACCGGGAGCCAAAACAAAGAAACCAAATCGTAAAAGTGAAAAATTCAGAAAAAGGAAAAATGGCACTATTCACCGTAGGGCAAAAGCCATTTTTGTTCGTAACGCATGTAATCGATTTGCGATTTCTCCAGGCTGTTCCACCAGGTAGTCTAGGTATTTAGGACCTATCTGGACCTTACCCCACCGAAATTCACTTAACCTATAACGAATTCGATCGAAGCGCATTTTGGGTCGCTAAATACGCCCCGATCGCACAAGGTCCGAAACGGCTCAAACTCGATTCGCTTGCGAGGAGCACGTTTTCGACTTCACTAGGCTTATATGACCCTAAATGACTCATTCCGATAGCTAACTGGTGAATAAACCCTAAATTGTGGAATATGGCCAAAATGGCTATTTTGCTCGAAAACGAGCAATCTCGCCCAAAAGGGCCGTTTGAGCCGAATGCCGCGAGACTTGTTTTAAGCCCTCGGCTAGTTGCTTAGGGATACGTACGACCTATCGGAGCTATTCCCCCGCATAGATGACTTAATCTACTCGGACTTTTGATCGAACGATCGCGTAACTCCGGTATTTACCCGAATTACAACAAAAGTCCGAAAAGTGACTTGAATGCGATCCAAAACACGCGGGAAGCATGCTATCGACCTTAGTGACCTTAAACGAAGCTAAACAAAGCTAAATGCCTTAAACGGCTTGTGAGGCCTATAATTACTAAAATAAAATGCAAAGTGCTAAAATGCAAATCTAGCGATTCTAACTGCTTTTCTAGCCTCTAAGGGGACTAATGGTAAAGTCAATACATGCCTCGGAGCTCTAGGACTTTACAAAAATAAATGAGACCTAGAGCTGCAAAGTACATTGAAAAATGGTCAAAACTAAAATCCGACTTTTCTAATCGGGGTTTCAACTAGCAAGGAAGCTATCGGGACTATCCATTCGCTCATCGGACCTCTAGGATTTTTCACAAATAGAGTGACCTAGAGCTAACAACTTGCCGCAGAATTCATCAAAATGGAATTCTGACTCTTCTGATCTCGATCACGGCTACTAGAAGAGCTAATAGAACTGTCGATACAAGCTACGGACTCTTGGTATTTTGTAAAAACAGGCAATACCTAAAGAAATAAAATAAAATCCGGCTTAACAGAATTGAATTCCGATTCTTCTGATAGAGGCTCGGCTACGAAGTGCTAACAAAAATACTACCCATGCTTTGTTCCACTAAAACTCCGACAAATCGAAAACCTAGCGATAGTTTGCTAGATTTCGAAGATGGCCAAAAGCTAGGTCAACAGTAGAGTTAAATGGACCTAACGATGACCTGAGTCTAGATTCTAAAGCACAATTGCCATGCAATGTGTCTAACACATGGAACCTAATTTTGACCTAGGCTAGGGTTTGAGGGACATGATGAAATGCGGAGCTACAGGAGGGGAAACTCGTAGCTACGCGACGAGGGACGTCCCGGGAGCCGAGAAATCAAGTCAGATCGCAAAATCACCACGGGAACTCCAAGAGACATCGATGAATCTCGATGGAATACTCACTTGAAGGGGTTGAGAAGATGGGGAACGCGATGAGGACGCCAAATCCAGCCTCCGATTCGATTTTCGTCGGTTGAATCGCCCGGAATCCGCGGATTTGGGTGGCCTTCTTCTTCTCTTTCTCCTTCTCCCTTGCTTGGGACATGTGGGATGGAGGAAATGAGTGTTGGCTGTTGGTTTGCTTGAGCACATGCTTAAAACACTATGCACTTACAAGGGGTATTTTGGTCAAGTGACAAACCTTGAAGGTTAAAGCTTCCAAAGTTGATTACTAATTATTCCAAAGTATTTTGGAAGCTATTAGGGTCACTTTGACACTTACCCAACTTAATTTGCAATTACTTATGAGTGAAATTACTTAAGTTGAAGAGTTCTTTCTGATCCCAAGCAAGTATACTCACTCAAAATACAGAAATACACAAGCACAGTGTATTATTGAACAGTACATGAGTACAAGTGTACAATGACTCGAGTATAGAAATACTCGGGATATTACATTCCTCCATCTTGGAAGCAGTCTCCTTCCTTGAGAAATCGACTAAGATTTTTGGGGATTCGGCGCTGACCTTCGGCGATTACTGCGCAAGACTGGGCTCCGTCAAAACTGCTCAGTTGTTGGAGGCGAAGGGATGTACACATATTCGCGAGCACTTCAGTTTTTCTTCTGCTGCTCCGTCGCTACCAGGGTTTGGAGATATTCCTTCGTCTGGGAAGCCTTCCTCCGCCGCATCTCGGCTATCGTCAAGCTTCATGTCGGATTTCTGGAAGCAGTACGGGGAATCCACTGCGAGGGAGTTAGTACGTCGAGCTTGTGCTGTAATGCGCGACTCAGGGAAAGGCAAAGAGAAGCCGCCTCCTCCTTAGTTTGAAAATTTTTGTATAATGGAGTCCTTGTGGACACATGAATTGAATTATCCATTTTATCGAATGCTTATGCACATTCGTTCGTTTTGCGAGTCTTTTCGTCCGAAGGATGTTCAGTTTCTCCCGACGAGGACCAGGTTGTCAGTGACGAGTGTTAGGAGGATTTAAGGATTCGGTTAACTTCTCGAGGCACGCGGGGACGCCTTGGCTTCCCGCGTTCTTATTTAACCCCGGCCCTTTTGCCTTCCTTGCTCTGGCCAACATTGTTGGTTTCAGAGTAGACGGTTGCTCTCTACCTCTATTTTCCCTTACTTTTTCGATGGCTGATATCCCCTGGGAAGTCCTGGAGGAAGACCTCATTTTCGCCGACCTTGATGAGGAGCCGCCTGTGGCGGCGATCCCGCCGCTGCTGGGAGAGGAGGGAGCCCCTATCATGGTTCTTGATTTCTCGGATGACGCCCCCGCTCTCGAGGATCCTCCAGCCGCCGGCGATCCTGAGGCTTTTATCGAAGGGCTGTGGGCGGACTTCGACATGGTCATGGCCGAGGAGGAAGCGCTTGCTCGAGACCTCGCCAACCTCGACGTGTTGATCGGGATGGTGCCGAGGTTGCTGGAGGCCAAGGACGCTCTTGTGGAAGCCGTGGCGCGCGCACATCGTGTTTAAGTCCACTTTGTCTCGTATAGAAGCTTCTATTAGATTACTATATTATGTATGATTGGGATGATATTATGTAGCCCTCTGCAGTGGGTCTCTGCCCCTACTTATTTTTCATCCTTTCTTAAATTCTGTTTGGTCATGCATTCTTAGCTTCCTATCGAACCTTGATCAGCAGCGTAAAACAGTCTCGATCTTTCGCTCGGCCCAGTACCGGGTTAGAGTATGGGAATAGGTACAGCCACATGACGCGCGAGCACCTTCGCCTTCCCCGCCGAAGGAAACATAGGGTACTGGCTTGGGTGTATTTTCTCAACTGCCTAGCTGATGTAACGCGGTGTGTTCTCCGGGCTGCGGGGAGGGTAACCGAGGTTTTTTAACTTCCATGGACTCCTTGCTAAATCCTGTACGAAGCAGGGCTCCCACTCTTCGGAGCGAGGGGGAGGGTGGTGCGTTAGCCCGACCAGTCGTTTCGCTAAAGGGCAGCCGGGTCAATGAATGAGTGGTAGTGTCGGCGCGACTAGATATCCATGAACTCCTACGAGGCAACGGGTCTCCGGAGCGAGGGATGGGTGGGACGTTTGCCCGACCAAGCATCCGCGAACTCCTACCCAGCCCGAGGCAACGGGTCTCCGGAGCGAGGGATGGGTGGGACGTTTGCCCGACCAAGCATCCGCGAACTCCCACCCGGCGCGAGGCAACGGGTCTCCGGAGCGAGGGATGGGTGGGACGTTTGCCCGACCAAGCATCCGCGAAATCCTACCCTGGCGAGGCAGCGGGTCTCGGGCGAGGATGGGTGGGACGTTTGCCCGACCAAGCATCCGCAAACTCCTACCCGGCGCGAGGCAACGGGTCTCCGGAGCGAGGGATGGGTGGGACGTTTGCCCGACCAAGCATCCGCGAACTCCTACCCGGCGCGAGGCAACGGGTCTCCGGAGCGAGGGATGGGTGGGATGTTTGCCCGACCAAGCATCTGCGAACTCCTACCCGGCGCGAGGCAACGGGTCAACAGGTCTTCCGGTTTAAATTCTGGAGAATACGGAGATGGCCTTTGTTCACAATGTCTTCTTATTATCTTATTGATAAAGATCGGAACATTTCTTTCCTTCGTATCTCATCCTCTATGGGTAAAATTTCTTGAGTGCGTCGGTATTCCATGTCCTTGGTATCTCCTCGCCATCTGGAGTAATGAGCTTGTGCGCGCCCTTCGCTGTTGACTCTTGGATAATGTATGGTCCTTCCCATGTCGTTTCCAGCTTCGCGAAGGCCGGAGCAGCCCTCTTGAGCACCATGTCCCCGGGATATATCTCACGTTTCTTCACCTTCTTGCTGAAGCTTCGAGTTGATGCCTTCGCGTAGGCTTTCATGGTTTTCAAGGCTTGAAGCTTGTGTTCTTCCTCTAGATCACACGTGATGTCGACTTCCTCGTGGGTCGGAGTTTTGATCACTCGCAAGGATTTTGCGCGGATTTCTGCAGGTGAGACAGCTTCTTCCCCGAAGAGGAGCCGGAAGGGGGAGAACCCGGTTGCTCTTGAGGCCGAGGTGCGGGTTGCCCATAAAACGTGGTCAAGCTCGTCGGGCCAGAGTCCCTTTTTAGAGTCGTAAAGCCTTTTTTTGATGCCATCAAGGAGCAACCCATTCGCCCGTTCCACCGCCCTGTTTGACTGAGGGTGACCTACTGAGGCGAAGCAAATGTTTGTCCCGATATTGTCACAGTAATCGCGAAATTTCCTGGAGTCGAATTGGGACCCATTGTCGGTCACGATCTGGAAAGGGACCCCATATCTACAAATGATCGTTTTCCATAGAAATTTGACGGCGGCGTCTGCGGTTATCTTTTGCGACCGGCTCTGCCTCGATCCAGCGGGAGAAGTAGTCAATGGCGACAATTACGAACTGAAGGTTTGCCCGGGCTTTAGGAAGCGCCCCAACGATATCCATTCCCCACTTGGCGAAGGGCCAGACCGGAGGCACTGCATGCAGTTCGTTGGGCGGGGCCCTTGTTTGCTTGGTCATCCATTGGCATGCGTGACAGTGACGGACCATTTGCTCAGCATCTTGCAACGTCGAAGGCCAGTAGAGCCCCATTCGGAATATTTTTCTCACAAGATTCCTGGGGGCTTGGTGTGCTCCGCAATCTCCCTGGTGTGCTTCACGCAAAGCCTGCGTCCCCTCTTCTCGCGAAATGCAGTGGAGCCATGGAGCGCAGAGGCCGCTGCGGAATAGAAAACCGTTAATGATGGCATACTTCTTCGCTCGCCTTTCGAGGCGTCTCGCTTGTGCCTCATCATCTGGCAAAACTCCCTCCAGGAGATAGTTGTATATCTCACTCCTCCAGTCCTCACTGGTTGCTCGAGCAATGAGGTTTATCTGGGAAGGAATGGAGGCGGTGCGAAGTATCTCAAAGAATATTGTCGAAGGTAGGCTTCCTCCGGTGGCGGCGATCTTGGCTAGCTCGTCGGCTCGTTCGTTCTGGGATCTGGGTATTGCATTAATGGTAAACTCGATGAAGCCCTTCTCCATGGTTCGGATCACCTCGACATACTTCTGGAGCTGTTCATCCTTCACCTGATATTCTTTGGCGATATGCCCCTGAATAAGTTTCGAGTCGGTGTACAATATCGCCCTCCTCGCTCCCATGATCTTCGTTTTCCTGAGCCCCAATAAGAGTGCTTCATATTCGGCTATATTGTTGGTTGAGGGAAATTCCAGCCTTGCTACGAACTCAACTTTTTCTCCGCTGGGCGTTTGTATCACTACAGCTATTCCCGCTCCACTCGCTCCCCAAGACCCGTCGGAATTGATGAACCATATCGCTGAGGTTTCGTTATCCTCAGGGACTGGAGAAGTCCATTCCACCATAAAATCGGTGAGGGCTTGGCTCTTGATTGCAGTGCGAGGTATTATAGTCAGTTCGAAGGGGGCTAGTTCGACCGCCCACTTGCTGATGCGCCCAGTGCTTTCCTTGTTGGAAAGCATAGATCCAAGAGGATATGTAGTTGGCACTTTGATGTGGCTGGCCTGAAAATAGTGCCGGAGCTTTCGAGAGGCCATTAACAGGGCATATGCCAACTTTTCCATTTCCGAGTATCGTAGCTTCGCTCCTTGGAGGGCTTCAGAGACGAAGTAAACCGGCTGCTGTTTAACGCCTTGGGGTCGCACTAGCACAGCACTGACGGCCCCGGGGCTAGCTGCTAGATATAGCAGAAGCTCCTCACCTTGCTTCGGACTTTGCAGGACAGGGATCTCCATAAGGCTTTGCTTCAAGTCATCGAAGGCGCGTTGGCACTCCTTTGTCCAGATGAAATTATCATTTGAGCGTAAGGCTTTAAAGACCGGCAAACTTCGCTCCGCGGATTTTGGCAAGAATCGACTGAGTGCTGCTATCCGCCCTGCCAGCCGTTGTACTTCTTTTAGATTTCTTGGTGGAGCCATGTCTTGGATAGCTCTTATCTTTTTCGGATTCGCTTCTATGCCTCGTTGAGAGACCTGGAAGCCTAGCAGCTTTCCTGCGTCCACGCCAAAAACACATTTGAACGAGTTGAGCTTCACCTTTCCCTTTATCAAGTTTTTGAAGGTTTCCCGGAGGTCCCCGACATGGTCTTCTTTATTTTCGCTTTTGACAATGATATCGTCGACATAGGCTTCCACGTTTCTTCCTAATTGATCGGCAAAGATCTTCGTGATGAGCCGCGCGAAGGTAGCACCCGCGTTTTTGAGCCCGAAGGGCATCCGCACGAAGCAGTAGGTACCGAAGGGAGTAACAAACGTCGTCTTGTCTTCGTCTCCTTTCTGCATGTACACCTGGTGATAGCCAGAGTATGCGTCAAGGAAGCTCATCCTTTCTGACCTGGAGGTTGAGTTGACCAGCTGGTCGATGCGGGGCAGGGGAAGTCATCTTTTGGGCATGCTTTGTTTAAGTCAGTGAAGTCGATGCACATCCTCCACGCCCCGCTGGCCTTCCTGACTAGGACGATGTTGGCCAACCACTCCGGGTATCGGGCTTCGCGGATGATTCCCGCTTGGAGCAGTTTGGTCACCTCCGCCTTCGCGGCTTCTTGTCTTTCTACCGCAAGTTTTCTCAGTTTTTGCTTCTTAGGCTTCGCATTTGGGTTAATAGCGAGGACATGTTCGATAGTTTCTCTCGGGACTCCAGGAAGGTCTTCGGGCCCCATGCGAACACGGTTTCATATTCCTGGAGGAGCAGCATCAAGCGTTTTTCCTCCTCGGGGGGCAACATGGTGCCGAGGATCACTGTCTTACTGCTTCCTGGCCTGAGTGATACCCGTTGGGTTTCTCCTTGAGGCTGTGCTTTAAGGAGCCATCTGCTACGATTCATGGGTACAACGGGGTCCAGCTCCGTGGTGCAGACGTGCTTGACTTGAGGTGGGTTCTCCATGTCTATCTTCCTTGCCAAGGCTTGATCTCCTCGCACCGTGACGACACCATCTGCGGAGGGAATCTTCATACATAAGAACCCGTGATGAATTATGGCCCCCATGGTCGTCAACGAGCCCCTGCCTAGGATCGCATTGTATTGAAACGGCATGTCTACCACGTCAAATGTGACACAACTCATGACGCTGGCTTGTGGCGTCGCGAATGTGACTTCTAGCTCCAATTGCTGCAGGGTGTTGACCATGCTTCCTCCAAAACTCATCAGCGGCACTTCCGATTTTTTCAATCGGTCTTGTGGAATCATCATTTGCCAGAAAGCCTTCATGGACAGAATTTCCACCGCACTTCCCCCATCTATCAATATGCGACGTACTTCGCAATCGGCGATTATGGCGGTTACTACTAAGGAATCTTGATGCGGGAAGTGCACCCCCGTGGCGTCCTCCTGTGTGAAGGTGATTGGCTCGCACTTTACCGGAGGAGGGGTAGCGGGGGTAATTGCAATGTGGTTAATTTGCCGGGCATAAGCCTTCCTCTGCCTTTTCGACGAGAGATGTGACGAGGAGCCCCCCGCAATGACGTTGATAATGCAACGGAGATGATTTATCCCTACTCGAGGATGGGGGTGTTGTCGTCCGACTGAGGGTGCTTCCGGCGGTGTAGGATGCGTCTCGACTTCTCTTTGTTTGGCCTCGAACCGCCGATATCCGTTAATCACTTTGCACTGGGTGGTGCCATGGGTGATGTTTTCTCCGTGGTATTCACAAAAGTACCGCCGGGGCTCTGTCCCTTCCCTCTTGTTAACTCGGCTTCCCTCATCTTGCCTTCCTCGGCTTGGGGGTGGCCCTCGTCTCTGTTGCTCCGCTTGCCTGTCGCCCATGATTTGCCGATTTCTTGGTTCATCAATGTGGTGAATTCTCCTCCTTTCGTCTTTTCTTCCGGGCTCTGGGTATCGTTCCTTTGTTTTAGCATTGGGTGGGGGGTCCTTCCCTCGCCCTCTCTTGCGCGGGACGAATTCTTGATTCTCTTGCTGGGGCCCGTCTTCTCTTCGGAGGTTGTCTTCCTCCGCTCGCGCGTATTCCCTCATCTTCGCAAAGAGTTCTTCCACCGTACGTACCTCTTTGCGAGCGAGCCTTTCTGCCAACGGTCCCCTGCGCAGGCCACAACGTGCCGCATTGATGATAGTGGTGTCGCTTACACCTCGTATTTGGCATTTAACCCGGGAGAAGCGTTGGAAGTAACTCTTAAGGGTTTCTCCTTCGCGTTGTTTGATCGCGAATAGGTTACTTTCCTCTTTCATTCCGTCGAAGTTGCCCTGGAAGTTGCCTTCAAGCTTGCAGCGGAGTTGCGACCAACAGGTGATCGACCGAGGCTCCAGCGAAGAGTACCAGGATAGGGCTATGCCTTCAAGTGCCAGAAGGAGCCCCTTCGCCTTGATATCATCGTCTCCTCCTGCGGCCTCAATCGCCGTGTCGTAGACGCGGAGGAACTCCCTTGGATCTGTCCGGCCATCATACGGCTTAACGGTGGGGAATTTGAAGCTTCCCGGGGAGGGCCATTTTTTAGCCCGTAGACGGGTGCTGAGGGGGTTTGGGTCATTGTCCTCCCTATGTAGCATCGTAACCGCTGGGGATAGCACTTCGCGGCTCGGGCTTTCATCTTGTGACTCGTATCGCTCCCCCTCTTGTCGTCCTTGCAGGCGCTTCAACTCCGTCATGAGCTGTTCGTTAGCCTCCATCAGCGCCGGCACGTTGGGGTCAACCTCCCCCTGAACCCCGGTCCCTTCTCCGTGGGTCTCTTCGGTCCCATGGATCTCTTGGTGACGGGTCGGATGTGTCGACGCTTCTGCCACATCTCCTCCTGGTGTCAAAATCGTTCGGCCTGTCACCGGAGGCCGTCGTTTGGGGGCTCGCTTGCACACGACTGCCGGGGTCTGCGGAGGTAGAGTCCCCCCCCATGTCTCGGGCTTCCGTTGCGGTTGGCAGTCGCGTCTCATCATCCAGAAGTCGAGGTGGGTCTCCGGATTGACTCCTCTCGAGTCATCTTGACTCTTCTGCTCCTGCCGTTGTTGCCGCCCCCTTGGATCCTGTCGCCTTTCCCTTCTTTGGTGGCATGGCTACAGAAAACTTACCCTTAGTCTTGATCCACGAGCGGTGGTTTCACCTTGTGGTTTGGGTTCCCCACGGACGGCGCTAGTGTGGCGGCGTTGAGCCACCGGGGTCTCTCTTTCTCCTTTCTTTGAGAGATTGTTTCTTGTTTTCTTGGGAAACCTCTCTCTTCTCTTTCTTCTTTCTCCTTTTTATTGGGCAGGCTTCGGGACATGCATGTATTGGCCGGCCTTCTTTTTCCTTCCTGTTTCTTGCCAAGGACTAACTTGACTTTTCCTTGAGTCACATCCCACCTGTATTGGGTGTTTTGGCCCTCTACCTGTACACCTTTCGTAGGGGTTCAACGAGAATTTCGCTTATGTTAGGATTTCAGATTAACCCGACACGTCCTTGCGTACTCGGGAGGGGTTGTTGGGGGGTGTCAGACCTTGGTGGTTCGCGCTATGTTTGCGCCAGAAGGAGACATGGCCGGGGGGAATTTCCTCCGATTTCCTCCCTCGCTACGGAGGGAAACTTCCCCTCGTCGCGGAGGGGGGGCGGTCTTTATCCTTTTCCACCTTTTAACGGGGAATGGTCTCCTAGGGTATGAACTCATTGCTTCGCCGGGGGAAGAGATTGACGATCATAGACGCATTCATGTGGGCCACCAGGTGAGGGAGCCTCGCTTCGCTAGTCGAAGGGAGGTGAGTCTGTTCGGTCCACAACAGCTGTAACTACCACATGCCATGTTGCTAACAGAGTTTTCATTAGGGCACACTTGCACCGCATTTCTTATGAGTTGAGATATGGATGAAAGCCCAATGTTTCACATTTTCGTGTTTTTGATTGCAAGTGTTTTTTCTTGAAGTTTGGGACCTAGATAAGTTCGAGTCATGCTCTGCTGATGGGATCGTTTTGGGTTACTCAACTTCTTCCCGTAGCTATAGAGTGCTTCTTACACTAGCGCCTTCATATCAGTTTTACATTCATCAAATCGATGTAAAAATAGCTTTCCTAAATGAAGAACTAGATGAGAAAATTTATATGAAGCAACCCGATGGGTATGTAGCACATGGATAAGAGAATATGGTGTGTAGACTTCAAAGGTCTTTGTATGGCTTTAAGAAATCACCTAAACAGTCGCACGAAAAGTTTGACAAAACTTTGTCCTCTGCCGGCTTTGTGGTAAATGAGGCTGATAAGTGTGTGTATCATAGGTTTGGTGGGGGGTAAGGGAGTGATTATGTGTTTGTATGTTGATGACATACTCATCTTTGGGACTAGTATCAATGTGATAAATGATGTTAAATCATTCTTGTCTCAAAACTTTGAAATGAAGAACCTAGGAGAGGCTAATGTTATTCTTAACATCAAGCTTATTAAGGGTGAGAATGGAATTACTTTAAATAGTCTCATTATGTGGAGAAAATTCTGAGACGTTGTGGGTACTCATATTGCAAAATATCGCAAACACCCTATGACCCAAGTCTAAAATTTTGAAAGAACAGAGGACAAGGGATAGATCAATTGAGATACTCTCAAATAATTAGTTCTCTGATGTATCTAGCTAGTACAACCAGGCTTAACATTTCATTTGCTGTAAGCAAATTGAGCTGGTAAGCAAATTGAGCTGGTTTACTTCAAACCTGGGAAATGATCAATGGACTACACTAGATCATGTCATGAGATACGTGAGAGGTACCAATTCTTATGGACATCACTATAATGGGTATCCTACGGTACTGAAAGGTTATAGTGATTCCAACTAGATCTCAGATGCCGATGAGATCAAAGTCACTAGTGGATACGTATTCACTTTGGGTGGTGCTGTAGTTTCATGGAGGTCTTGCAAACATACCATATTCATCAAACTTATGCTCTTGCAAGATTCCTGAAGCTCCAGAGCATCTCTTCCAAAACCAATCGCGTTACATTATGTTCCCGGTCATCACGAAGGTAACCCCTCAAATGATTTCAAGTTTGATGCACCGTAGGCTACAAATCTTATGTTTTACTAAAGTATGTTCATCGTTATTCATCGCATTGTTGCGTCACCATCAATGCCTCCCCGCCATAATTGTGACCACCATTGAGTTCGTCGTGTCGCGAGTTTTCCAATGCTTCGCTCGGTTTGGGTGGAACCTTTGCTTCCTTGCTTCTTTTGCCCTAGCTTTTGCTTAACCCAAATCATGACTGTGTCCATTGCTAGTGCACACAAAGCTCTCGGATGAACAATAGTCGTGGTACTGTAGTAAATTGAGGAGTGAGAATATCAATCCAAGGAAAAAAAAGAAGAAGGGAAAAATAAAAAATATATATATATTTATTTTTGAAATTTAGGATTTAGATTGCTAGTATTTTATAGTGATTTGGATTTTTATTTTTCTTTATAAAAGTAATTTTTAAAATTCAAAAATCCTTTCTTTATTATTTTCTGTGACCTAAACATTCCATAAATCCGTTCTCCCACACGAATTCTGATTGACGTGATTCTAGAACCTAAAAATTTGTAAAATCGTACTATAATTCATGGTTATTTTTTGTTAATTTTTGGAGTTGAGTTGCTCTATATTTTTGTATTTATTTATTCGTTATGCGTAGACGTTGAAGTGCATAGAGTGTTCGTGAGTGAGGATTCAACTCAAACTCAAAGTCCAGAGCAAGAGCAAGGGTGATTCTAAGGGAAGTTGTGCTTTGACTATGTTGATCCCATATTTTAAAATTATATTGTTTCAAACTATTGCATGCTAGTTCAACTTAAAATGATTTTAATTAATTTAGGAATACTTAATCAACCCATTTGACTTGTGTCCACCTTGTCATTATTATTTATATGCCATGATTCATTATCATCCTCGAATGGTTCATTACTAGTTGGTAACTATTAATCGCTAACATGGGTTGGTTAGGCCGTGTGTAGTTGCTTAGCCATGCCACATTAACTCATATATTTTGGAATATCAAAATTAATCTTGATTAATGGAATATGGAACATGTTTGTGGAAAAGGTGTATCAAGTGTTGTCACACAGTGATGATTGAGTTATAGTGACATGTGTCACAAAATGATGTTGACATGTTGATGGCATGCGTTGCATAATAATCAACTGGGGTGGTAAAATGATTTAAGCTGGGGCAAGTGGCAAGAATTATGAACAATGGCAGGCCAGTGTGGCATTGGGTTGATATGGTAACATGATATATGAGTAATGGTAAGATGGTTTTCTATGAGAGATGTGATGGAAGTCTTGCATCAGTCAATTAAGGACTTAACCTTGCAAGCCTTTGAACTGGGCCAAACATACAACCACATATCTGGTATGGGACAGACCTAGTTGACTAATTTGTGATATCTAGATTTTGATACTATCGTGGTGGTGTGGGTTCCGGGGGTACAGGTAGACTTACATGGTGCAAAAGGGGGGCCCTGATGGTGGTAACCAACCCCCTTAGTGTTGAAACCTTAGCGGGCAATACTGGGTTTAGACGAAACATTGTAAAGGCTTTATTATGATTGCTCATTCGCATACTCTTGTATGACAATTCATGGCTGACGTGGTGAGTTGATTATATCTTGTGGGTAAAGTGTATAATCTCTGCAAAGTGTCAAACCTATTCGAATAGCCGTGTTCATGGTATTGGACAATGCTCATGGAGTATAGTCAAGGGTTAGATTTTTGATAAAATAAACATGGGAATGGAAGCAGTGTGCCTATGGAAATATGGAAATTGATTTAAGGATGTGAGATGGTGTGTTTGTGAAATTTATTACTGTTTTTTTTTACTGCTTTTCAATCTATTTATATTACTCATTTATAAATGTTGCTTTACTGCAAAATACCAATTCATCCATTCACTTGGAATAAGCCTTGCATGTAGTTAATAGACTTGCATTATGTGCACCACTTGTTGAGTGTTTTATGACTTACCCCTTTGTGATAAACAAATCACCAGTTGAGAAGAAGTCTACATCATCAAAGGAGGAGGAGTTCCGCGAGGAAGTGAATATATAGGAGTTGAATCTTGTCAGATGCCTGTGGGATATTGATGGGATTCACCAACGTTCTTCGTTCTACTGCTATTTATGTATTTATTTTGAGTTGAAGCCATCAAGACCTCACAAGTGTCAGGTTGAACATAAGGTCATTCAATAGTTTTATATTCAATAAATAAGTATTTTATTATGTTTTTGTTGTGTATGATTGTGATATTTATCTATGCTGAGACTGTGTGCAATAGCGTGATCCTAGACTAATGCAGAATAAACAGAGGGTCCAGATTTGAATATTCGGGTCTCGATATACTACATGAGTCTACACTGTAAAACCGGTATATTAAAAGTGCTAGGAAGTTTTTTCTTGTAGACTTTGACTTCTTGGTGGGGATTATTGGAATTAATTCAGAATTAGTTCATGGAAGAAGTCAAAGGGGTGTTGAGTTAAGGGTATGGGACTTAAGTACTATATTGCTTAGCTAGGTGGAGTGGAACCAACTTATACGGGTAGTTTATGCATGGACTCTAGTATTAGTTAGTGGCAAGGCTAGAGGTACACATGGTTGGCTATGCAAGGCTATGCATAGCCATGTACATACGCAGGCACGCGGGCGCATATTTCGCGTGACTTGTGCACGACGGCATCCGAAATGTGCTAAGTATACTTAATCTTTTGCCATGTGTACCATCTATGTCACATCACCTTACACCTCGACTGTCGATATGGAGACACAGACACCGCGAGACGCACATTCTCGTGTGGTTAGTTTGCTCACCTACTTTGCGAGATTCCAGGGGGTGGTTCCTAGAATTGTGGCAGTTTGATTTTATTATCGCGAGGCGGTTTTTAGTTAGAACAATCTTTCTTAAGGGGAGACATCCCCGTACATGAGGAGATACGGGACAAAAAACCAATCTCAATCTCCTCGAGCAATCTCTGCTTTCTCCGTGCTTGCTGCCACCAATCCATTCTCTCCCTTTTCCCATCGTGCAACGGGCGTGTGGGAGAGCAGTGTCTTCGATCCAACGCCGGCCACTTGATGCCCTGCACGGGAGACCGGCATTCAGGTTTCTGTGAAGCGCCCTTCCGCGTAACTGCTCGTCTTCATCTTCGTTCGACGCGTGTTGCTTCTACGTAGTTTTCGTGCTTCGTCATGCCTGCAGTAAGTGCCTTGTGGTTAGATATGATAGGGATGCATGTTGCTATGATAGTTGTGTTTACATCTATGTAACTGTTGGGTTATCTAGCATGTGTAGACGTGCTTTCTTTACTAGCATGTTTTATAAATATGTTGGCTGCTAGTAATCATCTGATAGACACAATATTTAACATCCTATTTTTATTGCGCATCTTTGGAATTATGATGCGCCATGTTAATTTTCCAATATCTTTGACCGTTAATTTTTATTATAAAATAGTTATAAAATCCAATAAAATTATAATATTATAAAAATACTTTTCGAGACAAATCTACATATATAATTTTCATGTATCTAATTTAAAGACATTGATATCTAAAATTTTAAAAGTTTAATTATAACTATATTCAAAATAACAACAATTTGTGAACGGAGGATCGACTAATAAGTTAACACAGCCTCACGCCCTTTCCTCAAGTCCCCTTTCACTAGCTCTGCCAGATACGTGGATAACGAGCCAGTTGAACTTTTTTTCGAGCTTTCTTCGACACTGGTTTATTCTTATTTATTATAGTCTCCTGTATTGTTTGAGACCCAACTTCGAACCGAGCTTAACGAGCCGAGCCGAAGTTGACTCTGGTTCCAAATCAACTAATTTTTATTTTAAAAGAAAAATAAATGTAATCAGAGCAATTTTGAAACGAGCCACCGAGCTAGCTCAACGAGCTTTTTTTCCAGCCCATACAGACCCACAAATCCCTCCAAGTAGTGCACGGCTAGCTTCCATTTGCTAATTAAATCACGGTTTTGGCCAGATCCAAATCATATCACGCTATTGCCGATTTCTCATGCCTTGTGTGGCTTGTAATTTCTTCGTCATTCCTGTTGTTCCCAATAGTTTCTATGCTCTGATCTGTTTCTTTTGATCAAGTTTTGCTTCAACTCTCCATATCCATAAGTTGTACAGGTTGGATTCTTGAGGTTCAGGCTGTTTGTTTTTCTCTTTATTACGCAAATTGCATCTCTAATTTGATGAACAACCAATATACACGGGATGTGTGCTGTGACGTAAATTTTTTTTTTAAAAAATTCTCATTAACTCTTCATTGCTGACGAGCCTTGCCGAGCGTGAGATTGAGCTCAATATGAAGCTCAAACTCTGATTGGAGCTCGCTCAAGCTCAGCTCCATTAGGTTTCAGCTCGAGCCTACCTGATCAAACTCCTCGAGCTCGGTTGCTTGACAACCAACCCTAACTGAACAGTGTGCTTGCTCACCAATAACGAGCCTGCTTGTACCTTCCCTTTTTACATATAACAACCTGTACCCAAACGTCCTGCTGCACTCAGTACTACAGCGACCAAGGAACTGAAGAGTGTACGAGATTTCTACAGTATTTCCATGACATTCATTTTGTAAAGAAACAAAAAACCCATCCGGCCTTATATATGAATTTTTTTACTGTATTAGTCCTATAGCACTAATTTTTTTTTCCGAAACCGGCTCCTGTGCATTTTTTTTTTTGCAAAAGTAGGTCCCGGCCGAGCGCGGGACGATACCAGGCCGACGCATGGCACCTCCCATGCTGTCCCCGCGCGGAGCTGGCCAGGCATCGCGGCAAATCACACGACCGCGGGACCGACCGCGTGCGCTGGCGTCGCATCGCCGTCCCATCCCCGCACTGTGCCGCTATCCCCCAATGCTGCGCTGTGCTCCCCGAGCGCTAGGGCTTGCGGGCGGGCCATGCGCCTGGCGCATCGCGTCTGTTGCCCGGTGCCGTTCTGTCGGTTGTCACTTCCGTGCGCGCTGAAAGCAATGACCGTGTTCCGTTTCTCCCACCACGTTTGCTTTGCGCCAGGTAGTTTCTCTCACGTCGTTTGCTTTGCGCTAGCTATAAATCGTGATCCCTTTCATCATTCACTACTACAGAAAGGCTTATATTAGACGCCTCATCACGGACGGTTTTTCAAAACCGTTGATGAGGAACATCACTAGCGCTTCTATAGTGAAACCGTGAGTGACAATACCACAGACGGTGCTCTTCATAAACCGTCTGTGATATATATCAATATCACAGACTAAAACCGTTAGTGATGAGTCCTGTAGCTATCACAGACGGTTTTAAACTAAAACTGTCTGTGATATCATATTATCACAGACAGTTTTAGCCAAAAACCATCTGTGATACGAATGATATCTACATAAATACATACCGAGGTTCGTCACATAGACCTTAGCACTTAGCGTGTTTTTACTCCTCAAACCCTAGCCCCCTATTGTCCTCCTCCTCGGCGACCACCCTCTCGACGATCTCCTCAGTGACATCCCCGCCAGTGCCTCCTCCTCCTCCTGGCAACCTCCTCGCTGGCACCTCCTCCTCCTCCCGCGAGCCCGTGCTCCATGCTGGATCCTCACCCGGCTTTGTGTCTGCAAGTCTGTTACTGCGCTACGTTTGGAGGGTATGGATGCATGTGTTGTCTGCATGTATTTACATCATTGCCTTATTTTACAGTAGCTAGTTTGTGTTATTTGGAGGACCCATATTCTTGTCTCTAAAGCTGCATCTAGCTAGATGAATTGACGAGAATGAAGTAGTTTTTGAAAGGACCAGTGCAGGAATGGTAGGTATCGGGACAATAATCCATACTTACTGGTGGTTAGATGCTCTTTGCACAAGCCCTTGCAGGTTAAAAATAGTTATAGGATTAATATACATGAAGCATGCTTGGGAGCATTGGCGAATCCAGGAATAAAATAGAGGGTAGGCTCAAAGAGTTGAGCTAGATTAAAATAAACATATTAAATAGTTTGTGTTGTATTTTTATCGGTTCAAGTGTTACTAATAATACTTTATTATTTGATAAAAACTTGTACAACATTCACTTGTCAAACATTTTTAAATATCCAATCAATCAAACAAATCGGCTATTGTCTCTATTCAAAACATTTATATAGTTGTAATTGACAAACAAAATTGTAAATAAGAAGAAATGCCCACACTGTCTATTTGTTGTTTTGATCAGCTCACTTAGCTGGTCGAGCACAAAACACTATCTTTCATAACTGTCGCCACACGCTCACGCCTTCGCTGGCTTCCCAGCATCTGCTCTCCACGACGCGCGTTAAGCACCCTTGACTAGATGGGCTGCCATGTCCTTGTGAAGCAGAGACGTTGAACCGTGCCCTCTTTCCCTTGTTCTATGTTCTTTGTGTGCATCTAGGATTCGAGTCTAGTTGTGCAGCAAGCAAAGTCACCAATTGTCAAATTAGGCATCTAATAAGCTGCGGCCCACCAAGCCACATGGTACATGAAGCAACCCATCCACCTAGCAAAGCTTCTTGTTTCTTATGCCACGTCCGAGCGCGTGTGCATTCGTTGTCGCTATGCGAAAAATTAGAGAAATTTTATAATGCATTATACTGATAGTATATAATAGATAGGAAAAATCAAATCAAACCATTAATTTATCGAAGAAATTCTACTACTCTACTACCAGAAGAAGTATACATAAATAGTAGGTAATCTGATTCATTGGATGAAAAAGAATAAACGATCTATATTAAATTTAGTGTATCGTAAAAATACTTAAAAATTAAACACCGATACTAAAAAATACATAATGTCTAGCGGCTGGAGGGGGGCTCCAGCCTAACGGAGCCCCCCTGCTGGATACGCCCCTGCTTGGGAGCTATTCTTTCGACAGTACCAGAGAAAGATGGTTGCTCCTCTCTTTTCTTTATCATTCTTATCCCTTATCTTTATAAATGTTACTTTACCTTTTTTTAAGTTAAATGTTATAACAGCCCCACATATTTCCAAGTTATTAAGTCATGCATATTAAGTTCATGTCATTCATGGTTGCAAAATAATCTTCACGTAGTTAGGAAAATTCATGAATGATAGATTAATTTTACTTGAATGAGTATGAAATTCATGCAATTAAACCCCCCTTTTCATCTACACCCACACCCATTTACCCATAGTCCATGACATGTGGACCATGTCTACATGAGAGAAATGGGCTGCACCTACCACTTTATCTTTTTCTCACTTTTCTCACTTCTACCCACTCAATGACATGTGGACCCTACTTGTAAGTGAGAGAGACAGTGGACTGCACATACCTACTCTATCAATTCTCACTTTATTCACCTCCTACCCACTTTCTTACCTCACTATGACATGTGGGACCAAGCCCCACATGTAAGTGATGAAGTGGGCAACTATATATAAGCATGCCTCACCTTGATTTCTCCTCCCTACCCACTTCATTTGATGCCCACCAAGTCTGAAATTCAGCAAGGAAGGAGAGCAAGAACACCCCAATTCTCCCCCCATTTCATCCCCTCAAATCCATCCAAGACTTGAGTTTTAGCTTGTGCGTGCTATACCATTGAATTCTCCTCATCCCAAGCTTCAAATCCATCCGAGTGGAATCCCTAGGCACCAAGTTTTGAGTAAGTTCTAATCAAGGATTGAAATTTCGGACCGAAATCCAAAATCTCGGCCGAGATTTCGTATTTCGAACCCCTCCGAGATTCAAAATCTCTGGAAATTCAAAAAATTCAAAAAAATAAATTAAATTTCGAATTTCTCGGTGAGATCTCGGGTATCTCGGGCGAGATCTCGGGAATCTCGGGCGAGATCTCGGGTTTTTTTTACCAGATTTTGATTTTTGTGGACTGTATTTGATTGTATTTAGGGTCAAGATCATCCACAAAAAATTTCTAAAATTTTTGATGTGTTTTTGACCATATTTTGGTCGGTTCAATTTGTCGGTTTGCACTGTCCGAATTTTTTAAAATTTCTCAAGATTGATCATCATCTGAAAATTTTATGGGAATATTATGGATGTGTTAGTACCATTCACAAAAAATTTCAAAATTTTCTAAAGCGGTTGGAACTATTTTTCATTTCCAAAGAAAAGGTTGAACACACATAAAATTAATGTAACACACCGGCTTTTACTAAGCCCAGAATGTCACCAAACATAGACCATAAGACATTTAATACCATAGTTTAAGGTAAATTACAGCAAGTAATCATTTAGAATAATTGAAAATTTTGACAGCATCTCCTTTATTTATGCATGAAACTTAACAACATAACATCATATCAATATGTAGGACAAACAAGATCTCCATACGCAGCGATAATGATAGCTAATCATCAACTAAAACATCAATAAGCATCGTTAGCAAAAGAATAAGCATCAATTTAAGTCTAGGAAGATAAAACAACTCACTCCATAGCCCCACATGATACACATGAGGGAAACAACCAAACAAAAAGACCATACACTAATGATTATTGTAATACTTATTGCCGTGTCTCCAAAACAGGTGAATTAGCTAGATTATGATACTACGTGGAGGAGTGTAGCTAGATCCCTTTCCCGCGCGCCGATTTCATGGTACCTAAAGAAACAAACAACATAAACTCAAGCGTGAGTTCATAACTCAGCAAAGTGTATTGTAATGGATCAACAAGGATCAAGACAACAAACCATCATCCCAGTCTCCACAGTTATATCACAGCACATCATATTTAACATTATATACATCCTTTAAAACAACATGATAATCATCTCATGAGTACTCTCATCTTCATCTCATAAACATCTTCATTTATGTATGTCATTCATACAATGCAATGCACATGTCTCCTGGAATACTCATACCGGTATGGTTGAGTGCACACCCGTCGGCATGCACCCTTTTCCCCCTTCCATCCCGAAGATGGAGGGTGCCTATCACTCGCTTCCATTCACCTCGGTGATGGAATCACGATGTAGGACTTACTCAAAAGAATAGCCCGGGACTAGTCATAACTGTTCTCACCGACCCTACCGGAATAGTTATGACTTATCTCACCGGCCGGCCATGAAAATATGCCATGTATGCAAAATGGACAGCAACGTATACATAAATAGAAATATTGCATATCAGCACATGGCATCTCAACATGTAGGACCGTATTCAACAATCGACAGTAACCGTTCAAAACATGGCATGTGAATCATTTATCAACAACAAGCATTTTTTAATCATGGCATGAGGACACCATATCATCAACAACATTTAAATCATGGCCTAAGGACATCCTATCAATTATAACATGTAATTCATGGCAAGACAAAATGTTATCTATTCCAAATACTATCAAGCAATTCTAGCAACACGTATAGCATACAATCCACGCAACACACTTGCCTTCAACCACGGGCAACGGACTGACGAGAGGTTGAGGGCACTCCCGGAGGCACACCACCTGCAAACACGTGCCACACACTCAAATCGAGTCCACAAAACAACACACATATATCCCACTACCCCGACTTTGCTTACAACTCCTAAAATCAGAAAACAGCAAATCTGTCCCTTCGGGACAGCAGCCTTCCAATGGGCATAACTTCTGTTCTAGGACTCCAAATTGAATAAACAAGTACATCCTCGCGTAGCTTAGGAAATTTCCCAACTTTTTCTAGTTATAGGGAAAGACTGATTCGGACTCTAATGTTGTTTAATCTACAAAATACCGTGATTTGTTCCAATCACGTCACAGATTTTAACATGCTCGGTAAAACAGTCATAACTTTCAAACGGCTGATCGGAATTTAACGTTCTTTATGTCCACGGAAAGATAATTAAATTACCTACAACTTCTTCAACGTCCGTATGACCATATTCCAAATCTAAATTGGCGAAAACGCCTGCCCTAGTTCGGGTTCCAAATCTGCCCGAACAGAACGTGAATACAATCCAAGTTTTCATCAATTCTACCCCATGGCAGCACCTCCCTTGATCTAAAAACATGGTAATCCCCCTCTACAGCAGCAAGAGATCTACCGCACAGGATCCCCCCATTACCTTCTTGGAGAATCACCAATCGACGACCTTTTCTTCACGATCTCCACCCGATCTCCTCCCACGCGACGTTGCCACCGGTTCTCCTCGTCGCGGATCCTCCCACCGGCGAGGGCAGCACCGTTGCGTGGCGTGGCAGAGATGGCGTCACAGCACGGCAAGGGATTGTGGAGGGGGAAGGCGAAAGGAGTGGGGGAGGTGGTTTGCAAGATGTGAGGAGGGAGGGGCGGTTTGGGGGAGATGGGGAAGAGGGGTGGCGGCTTGGGGGCAAGGGAGGGGCGCACCAAGGAAGGCAGGGCAGCAGGGTGTGCTGCCCTAAAGCTCTCCCTCATGGGCCCAATTCATTCCACTTTCGGCCCAATTGCTTTCCCCCACGGCCCGATCACCCAGAAAACAGCCCGAACCTCCCGGAAACGACCCAAAACGACATAGAAATATGGTTTAATCTCATGCCGCAAAGTTTTACTCCCAAATATCATATTTTATAATGTCACACCGTTCCGTAGTGTCACAATTAAGGTGCCAAGCACTAAATCATTTCCAAAATAAACTTTTTTCTGGAGCATTTCATTGACTAACATGAACAACTATCAAGTGGAAAAAAATGAAAAAGGAAAAGGAAAAAAATTATGGACGAAGGGGATTCGAACCCATGACCTCTACTACCACCAAATGCTTAAATCAGCCGCACTAACCAACTAACCAACTCAATCTGTTTTCAGCAGTAAATTTATTCAAATAGGTTCTAAATTTGGGAGATTTGGTAGGAATGAACATGTGCTATTGGTTGTGCAGCAAAGGAGTGAATATATTTATGGTAGATGTTTGATCATTTGCATCATTGCATGAAAATATGAAATTATGTTTTGTTCTGACTTTTGTCTGTGGATGCATAGATATGATGGTTGGTGAGTCCAGCTAGCACATTTGATTGTGAATGCTAGTATGCTACATATGTTTGTTGGTGAATCAGTGAATTGGATTTTATGCACAATATTGTGGTATCAGTAATAATCACTCTGTAGTTTCTGTCTACTAGTCTAGGTAACTAGTTAGATTGACATCCCAATCTTATGAGGTATTTCTTAATGGAATATATCTAGTGTATCAATATGTAATATGTTGTGTTGCCCCAATTCAGTTACATTATGGCTTCTATGTATGGAATAAATATTTCTCTATAATACATAGGATGATAGGAACATATATAAAACTTTTCAAATGACTTGAAGTTCATTGCTACATTTGAAAAATCAAAAACTGATTTTACATACGGTTTTTATGACGACTTTACCACTGTTAGATTTTTTAAAAATTACTCATGCTTGATCATCATCTCAAGTTTTTATGAAAACATTAGTTATGTGTCAAGACCATCCAAAAAAATTCAAAATTTTTTGACGTGTTTGGACCATTTTTTGGTCGATTCAACTTGGACCGAGATCTCGGTGATTTCGGTCGAGATCTCGGATTTCCCAGTTGAAAAAAAACCCAGATTTGAAATATGGTTTTTGTATTTCATCTGGATTTTGTCCGAAATTTTCGAATCTCGCCGAGATTTAGGATTTCGGTGACCTCCGGGATTTTACCCAAAATGAGATTTGAATCCTTGGTTCTAATCAACTCTTCATCTCTCCATTTGCTGAAATTTTGGAACTTAGAGCTCATTCCATCCCTTGCCATAAATATCATCTCCAAACCTTGAATCAGGTTGTGCATGTCACATTGGTAGCGTGAGGAGGAGTAGACACTACTGCGAGCTCAAGGAAGTGACGACATTGCCCCACGAGCGAGGGAGAGGTGGTGAACGTCGGGAACCATCGTCGCATCGACATTCTTCATCCTTTCGCCGAATCGAACTTCCACCAAGTGCAAGGGCATCCTTGTGGTGGTAAGGCTCTATGTTGGACTACATTTCTTAGTTCATTCCTCAAAGATATCAATAGCCATCTAAAGACCCAACTCAAAAATCCTATTTTCTCACGAAATCCGGCACTACCGTAGTGTTATTCCCGGTAGTATCGCTCCACCGGCACTACCACTATTACACTGTTGGTACTGCCACACCGCTAAAACCCCGAAAAAACACCCGTACTAGAAAATAAGTACCGATGTTATATCGCCAGTAGTGGGGAGGTCGGACCCCACTCGGGAGCTACCCGCACAACTTCCGGCGGAGGTGTTGGACAGGCGGCTGAATGACTTCTTTGCTCCTGGCACCATGCTGGATTGTAGGAGATGCCCGAAGTCTTTCCGCTTGGGTCGCCCTCCTCCCCCGGTGATTTTCAAATTCCCCAAGTGCTTCTGAGCTCCTGTTTTCGGCTACTTTTGTCTGAATTGTTGTTCTTTTCCTTTTTGTATGGCCGAGAAGCCTTCTTTTTCGACGCTTCAATCCCCGGGTACCCCAACTATCCGAGAGGCAGGTTAAGGAGACCTGGCCAGCCTGCGTCCGAGCGGACCCCCGAAGACGCAGGAGCGGTAACACCGGAAGCCTCAGAATCTCCGGTTTCAACTGCTCCCCAGGGAGGTGCTCCTCGCCCGGGGGTAGGCTCGAAACGATCGGCCTCGGCTTCGCCTATTGCTCCGAGTGCTAAAAGGGGAAGGTGGGCATCTGGGCAAGTTTCCCCCAGTCCATCTCCTCCCCTTGTGGTCCCGGACGACGGCTCAGCGGCCACGTTGAGTGCAGAGAAAGGAAAGGGAGTGGCGACGCGGGAAGACTTTGAGCCCCCAGCTCTCCCCTGTGGCTCTGAGTGGTAGTCCGGCCATTCGCAGTCCTCCTGGCTCGTCCCCAGCACCACCCGCTCTGCGGATCCGGGAGCCGGTCCCGGAGTCCGTTCCTTCTGGCAGTGGCTCGTTCACCTGGTGCGGGCTAGGGCTGAAGATAAAGCGGTCCACTTGGTATTTCCTCGCTTTATTTCTTCTGTCGTTTTTTGTCGGTTTGCTGATGCGGGCTTTTGACCCTCCTTCTTTTGCATGTCAGGAAGTCATCAGCTGATGTTCCTGTCGGGATGCCGATTGAAACTCCCCAGGGTCTTGGCCCCAGGGATGTCCTCAGTCGGGATGGGCTGCCTTCTTCAGGTGCGGCCGCCCTGGGGTGTACCGAGGTCGTGCCAGAGGTAGCTCCACCTGTGCTGTCCACCCCGGACCGTTCGCCACCTTCGGTGCGTGGAGAGGCACAGGGGCTGGCCGAGCGCTCCTCCCTCCCAATGGAAGAGATCCCGCGCCCGACCCCTCGCGCCAAGCCTGCCCTCATGTTGGGCACTTGGGATAGTGAGGAGGAAGAGTGGGACACCTTCGATGACACTGCTGAAGAGCAGGAGGTGGAGGATCTCCATGAGTACTCTGTCCTGTGTTCCCGACTGATCCAGGTAGACTGGTAGCTTTTCCTTTTGTGCTTTTGTTTTCCCCGGAATGCTTGTTCATTCTTCTTCTGCCGCCCTTAGTCCCTGGGAGGCCGCCTGAGGAAGAAGACCGACTTCTTGCGTCATGTCCTTCCTTCCATCAAGATGAGCTGGGAACACAGGGATGAGCTGGCGGAGGTTCGGAATGAACGTTCCCAGGAGCTACAACGGCTTCGGGACAAAGTTCAGTCTCTTTGCTTGGAGAAGTTGGACGTGTCAGGTTCTCTCCGAGGCGAGTTCTTTCCTTGGGCGTCTAACCTTTGTCGTCTTCTTGCCTTTGTCTCTGACCTTGTCTGGCCTTTGCAGTTAGGGATGCCGCTTACACGCGACTCCAGGGGCAGTTTACGGCCTCGGAGGAACGGTGTAAGGACCAGGAGGTGCAATTCCGTGCTTTGGAGGAGAGGCTCCAAGGCGCGGAGGCCTGAGAGCGCCAGGCCAAGGCCGGGCAGGAGAGGTTGTCGGGAGAGCTCGAAGGTTTGCGTCTGGTCCTTGTCTTATCGCTTTGTCGGGTTGTGGGACGTTCTGGGCCGTTGACCCATCCTTGTTTGCAGAGTACAGGAGAAGGGTGCGAGCACAATTCGACGACCTTGAAGGAAGGATTCAGCGTGCTGACGCACTGTGCTCGGCCTTCCAACAAGCTTTTGAATCAGTGCCGACCTTTCTGCACCCTGGCGATCTGAGCAGCGAGGACCAGGTTCTTCAGCGTCTGCGAGCAGCCCCTGAGAGGCTTAGGGCCCATGTGTGGAAAACAGCAATTACGAGCTCCAACCAAGTGTTGGCGATCGTGAAGTCGTTGTATCCCCGAGTGGAGCTTGAGGCCGTTAAGAAAGGTTTCGCCTGTACTGTGGACGACGAGCAGACCACTATTTTTCTGAGGGAGGTTGAGAGCGTCTCAGAAGCTTTAGTAGAAAACCTGTGCTTGGACCCTGCGTAGGCATATGTATGAACTTTGCGAGGATGAATATGAATTTTTGTTTTGCCCTCCCATCTTTTGGCGTGTTGGCAGCTTGCTGTTTTGTCCAACTGGGAAGTCGTCCGAGTGCTGTTTGTCCGAGTGGTGAGGTTCCCGAATGCTTCACGGGCCGACAGCCTGGCATTTCTTCTGACTAGGAGCGTAGTCCGAGTGCCTTTGCCCGACTGCTTTGCAGCCCGAGTGCTTTTTTGGTCGCCCCTGGAGTTAAGGAGAGATAGCTTGCGGGAACATTTAGCGTTCACTTATTAAGTGTTACGACCATTAGGCCGAGTGATTTAAGTAGGTGACTAATGCACGTGCAAATGTGCACTTATTAAGTGTAGCCCCCGGCTTACTGCCTAGTTGGGAAGCAACTAGGTCGTAAGGCAAAAAATAGAGTAATTAAAAGTGGGGGGATTATGACATCACCGGGCCGTTTTCGTCATACTGCTTGCGTGGCTGGTTCAAACTTGCCTTGGGACTGCTGCCGAGTCGTTCTGGCTTCTCGCCCCTTCCTTTAATCCTGTGCGCTTCGTCTTCCACACCACTTCGTATAAGAAGGGTTGGGGGAAGCCTGTTGTGGATACACCTCCCGCATCCTTCTTCTTCGCGCCCTGCCATGGCAGACCTCCCTGGCCCCTGGTACTTGGGGCTACCTCACGAGGCGACGTGGAGGGTGATTGAGGCGGCGATGGAGAGGGCGATCGTCGAGAGCGATGCCGCTACCGTCGACGCGCTTCATGAGGTCGTTCCTTGCCTTTTCAGGGCGTGGGGCGCCCTCATTGAGGCGGTCGGGCAGGTGTGCCGCGGCGAAGCTTGAGCAGGTGGCGCTGTTGGACCTCCCGCTTCCCACTTTTTTTGTATATATATATATGTAATATGTAATGAAAAAGAAATGGAATGAAATGCTATATTCCTTCAGAATTGCCCTGTGTCCTTTTTTTTCAATTCAGCATGGTTTTTTGAATTCATCCAAGCGCCGCACCTTTTGTCACTTACGCATTCCGCCCGACTATGCCCAACTCAGTGACGGTAGTTTCAATTTGCTTTTCTCCCTGGGCACTTCTTGGGGGGGATTTGGGCTTGATTGTGCACGGTTTTGTGTTTTCATGAGTCAGGATTTACACGTGCTTGGAAGTTTTGCCGACGCCTCAAGAAAAAGGAGTGCTTAGGAAATTCATGAAATATTTCATTTTGAAACGATGTAATGAGAATACAAGATTTAAGCGTACAAGCGACGAAGCTGTTCTATGTTCCAGGTGTTGCTGATGATGGCTCCGTCTTCTCGTTTAAGCCGGTAAGTTCCCGGCCGCACCACTTCATCGACAATATAGGGACCCTCCCAGCTTGGGGAAAGCTTGTGCTCACTTTTTTGATTTTTTTTCTTAGAACCAGATCTCCTTTGGAGAAAGCGCGGCCCCTGATATTGCGATCATGATAGCGATGCAGGCCTTGGAGATATCGGGCCGATCGGATTGCAGCTATATTCCTTGCTTCTTCCAACTGATCGAGGTCGTCTAACCTACTTTCTTCTGACTTAGCTTCGTTGTGGTTCTGAATCCTTGGGGACCCGAATTTCAGCTCGGTAGGTAGGACCACCTCAGACCCATATACCAGGAAGAAGGGTGACTGCCTGGTTGCCCGACTGAGGGTGGTTCTGAGCCCCTAGAGCACCGAAGGCAATTCCTTCACCCATCGGGTGGCATAGGGATTAAGGCGATTGAAGATCCTTGCTTTCAGTCCTTGAAGCACCATGCCATTCGCTCGTTCAACCTGACCATTGCTCCGCGGGTGTGCCACGGAAGCAAAGCATTTGATTCCTAGTTCCTCGCACCAATCCTGGAATTCCTCTCCTCTAAATTGGGTGCCGTTGTCGGTGATGATTCTGTTTGGCATGCCAAAGCGAACCACAATATCCTAGAAGAAGTCTTTGGCCTTTGCTGCTATTATGGTGGTGACTGGTTTAGCTTCGATCCACTTTGTGAACTTGTCCACGGTGATGAAAAGATGTGTGAATCCCCCTTGCGCTTTTTTCAGTGGTCCCACCATGTCCAGCCCCCAAGCTGCGAATGGCCAAGTGATTGGTATTGTCTGCAACTCTTAAGCCGGCATGTGGATTTGTCGAGTGAAGAACTAGCAGCCTTCACAGGTGCGAACGATGCACTCTGCGTCCGTTACTGCAGTTGGCCAGAAGAATCCTTGGCGGTAAGCCTTTCTGACTAGGGTTCTTGAGGCCGAGTGGTATCCGCAAACTCCCGCATGGATTTCCTTGAGGAGATCCTTTCCTTCTTGCTCCGAGATGCAACATTTGAGCATTCCTAAGGTGCTCCTTCGGAATAGCTCCCCCTCGATGACTGTGTAGCTTTTGCTCCTGCGCGCGATGCGCTCTGCTTCGGTGCGGTCTTCTGGGAGTTCATTTTTTACTAGGTAATCTAGGTAGGGTCTTGTCCAGTCAGTGTCGATGACCAACACCCCTGCATCAGCTGGGAGGGACGCCTCCTCATCTCTTTGGTGCAGGGTGGCTAAGGGCTTGTGAAGTTCTTCCACGAAGACGCCAGCTGGTACATCTGCCTGATTGGAACCAAGCTTGGCAAGCTCGTCGACGGCTTCGTTATCCTGTTTGAGTACGTGGGACAGCTTCAGTCTGTCGAACTTGTCTTCCAATCTGCGCACCTCTTGGCAGTACGCAGTCATCATATCATCAACGCATGACCAATCCTTTTGTACTTGGTTGATCACGAGCTGGGAATCTCCACGAACCGCCAATCATCGGATTCCGAGTGATATGGCGATGCGGAGCCCGTGGATGATTGCCTCGTACTCGGTGGCGTTGTTTGATGCCGGGAATGGATCTGTAAGACGTACTTTAGCCTTTCTCCTTTCAGGGACGTGAGCACGATGCCGGCCCCCGCGCCGCTAAGCATGAGACAACCGTCCAAGTGCATTGTCCAATGCTCGAGTTCTTTGCTGGTTGATGGTTTTTGTAGTTCCGTCCATTCAGCAGTGAAGTCGGCTAATGCTTGTGACTTTATGGCGGTGCGCGGTTTGAACGTAATTTCAAAGGCTCCCAGCTCAGCTGCCGACTTGGCAATCCTCCCAGTGGCTTCTCGGTTATGGAGTATGTCTCCAATTGGGAAAGAAGTGTCCACCGAAATCACATGTTCCTGGAAGTAATGCTTGAACTTTCAGGAGGTGAACAGCACCGCGTAGATGAGCTTTTGGATTTGCGGGTACCGCGTTTCAGATTCGCCCAATACTTCGCTAACGAAGTAAACCGGATGTTGTACCTTTTGCTGGTTCCCGTCTTCCTTGCACTCGACGACAATTGCTGTGCTAACCACATGGGTTGTCGCGGCTATGTAGAGCATGAGTGGTTCCTCCGGCAATGGGGATGTCAGTACTGGGGTTTTTGTTAAAAAAGGTCTTGAGGTCGTCGAAGGCTTGTTGTGCTTCGGTGGTCCATTCGAACCGGTCTAGCTTTTTCAAGAGTTTGAAGAATGGTGTTCCCTGCATCCCTAAGCGAGAGATGAATCTGCCGAGTGCCACCATGCACCCTGTAAGCTTCTGGACATCCTTTTGATTTGCTGGTGGCTTCATCCTTAGGATGGCACTGACTTTCTCTGGATTTGCTTTGATGCCGCGGTGCGACACGATGAACCCGAGAAGCTTTTCCGAAGGGACTCCGAAAGTGCACTTCTCGGGATTGAGTTTCATCCGGTAAGCCCTCAGACTTTCGAATGTTTCGGTTAAGTCGGAGATGAGATCTCTTTTCAACTGAGATTTCACTACAACATCGTCCACGTAGGCATCCACGTTGCATCCGAGTTGATTATGGAAACACCATTGTATCGCGCGCTGGTAAGTCGCGCCGGCGTTCTTTAATCCGAATGGCATTGTGACGTAGCAGAAAGCTCCGAATGGCGTGATGAATGAGGTGATGAATGAGGTTTTGATGCAATCTTCTTCTTTGAGGCTGATCTGGTGGTACCCTAAATAGGCATCCAGAAAGCTCAGGAGTTCGCAGCCGGCGGTGGAGTCCACAACTTGGTCGATGTGAGGTAACCCTAAAGGATCCTTAGGGCATGCTTTGTTGAGGTCGGTGTAATCAACATGGGGAGATAAATTTGCAATAAAAATGATCATTGGGCTACATACATGAACAGTTCGCATGCCTCCATCCATATACGCGTAAGCTACTGTAGCACTGTCCCACTTGAAGTGCCATGGTATGTGTGTACTCCAACACATACTGTCCAATTTGGAGTAGTAGTCCTCCTCTAAAGTCATATAACTGCAGTGCTACTTAGACACACACATCTCTCTTGCATTGGTGGGCAGCAGGTCAAAAGGTGACGATCAAGACATTTTGAAGGTCATTTTGGATAAGATAAAGAATCGAAGGCTGTATATGTGATACTAGTCCGTAAGCGCGGCGCACGCCGCGCTTGCACGAAAATGACTTCGTGTTTTTTTTGGAGAAAAAATAGACAAGTCATACTAACTTAAGTACGCCCGCCCTCCGACATTGAATTTTTTGCATGTCAAACTTCATGGGCGTGCAAGCTTTACTTGCTAGTGGTCGTCTTATTCCTTTTGAAGAATTAACCGCCATGGCTTGCTTAAGGCCCTAAATGATTGTAGCTTTTATGAGATATAGGGCTTGTTTGGGAGGGCTATGGTTGAGCTAAAAAGTTATTTTTGGCTTGCTGAGCTGCAAAGCAGCTTTAGCTGGCGACTATGGTTTTTTTATATGTCGTTTGACAAACTAGCTGCTACAGCTATATCTTTTGGGGGGCAACCGAGTGGGCCCGAGTGAGGAGGGAGTCGGGGAGGCAGCGCCCGAGCCAGAGGGAGTCGAGGAGGCGATCGGGCTGGGAGACGATAGGGTGAGGAGGGAGGTGGAGCAAGCGGGGAGGCAGTCGAGCAAAGCCACAGCTGAAAAGCATCTCCCTACAAACTGTGGTTTTTAGGGGTACTTCAGTTGTGGCTTAGCTTTGCAGCTAGGCTGTTTGGGGGAGCTTTAGGCCGAAAGCTGAAGAGGTTTGGTGTTTGATAGTACTCCCTCTATCCCACAAAGAGTGCATCTTTAGTCTGTAGGGCCCAGCCAAAGCCCATTATTTCCCCTAACTTTTTGGCTCCTTTGCATGCTTAGTGACTTGGCGTGGAGTAATATCACACTAATCTTCTGCATACAGAGCTGTAAATGTATGCATGCTCATTTAAGTGCCGTGGAAACCAAAGCACCAGCACGCTTGTGCATAGAGTAACGAGAGTCACATTAGTCATTTACCTTGCACACTAATCTGTCTAAAAAAACTAAAGATGCACTCTTTGTGGGACGGAGGGAGTATGTGTGAGGGGTGCGGGTCGAGAATAAAGGTGAGAGGAGTGGGATTTGGGATTTTATACTTGACAGATGGGGGTAATTGTAACACCCCAAAATTTTGCTTTTCTTAAATCTATGTGTGATTTGGCACTTTGGTGAATTTTTGGAATTTTCTGGAATTTATTTGGATTTATTTGGAATTTATTTGAATTTATTCCATTTTGAAATAATTAAAGAATTAGATTTTGCAAATAAAGTTTTGTTGGAAATATTTTATTTGAGTCCCAAATACCCTAAAATATTTTCCAGAATTTTTCTGGAATTTTTCTGAGTCTTTTGCTATTTTTAATGAATTAAATGAATTACTGGGAATTATTTTAAATATTAAATCGCTGGAAATTCAACTCGGTCGAGTATCTTGTTCATCCGATCGAAGTCGAACCCGAGTCGGACTCGGTCCGACCGAGCCACCGACTCGACCAAACCCACTCCTAACCCAATCGATCCCGACCGTTGGATCGGGATCCAACGGTCCGGATTGGACCGCACCGGCTCGAGCCCGAGTCCGGTCGGATCCGTCGCGCGTGAGCAATCGTAGCCGCTCATCGCGACACGTGGACGGTCCCCACCATCGCCTCTGCTCAATCCCACCGGAGAGCTCCGCCGTGACCAAGCGGGACACGGTTAGGGTTCCGATTTGCGCGCGCACGCCGAGGCAAGATTTAAGGCGTGGACCCGCCCCCGAGAATCGCTGCTCGACGCCGCCTTTTCCCCAAGCCACACCGCCCGAGCCGCCGTCTTGGCCGAGGAATTGCTCGCCGTAGTAGGGTTAGGGCTTCGCCAGGTTCGTCGCGCCACGCCGCCGCTGCCGTCTCCGCCGTGTTGAAGCCTGGGATCTGAACCGCACGAGCAAGGCGATCGGACCGCACCATCCACCTCGCCGAGACCCTCGGAACGCCGCGACGGAAGGTCGCCGTCCTCGTCTCCGTAGCCCGAGCCCCGCCGCGCCGCCATCACCGCGAAAGCTTACGGACCGTCCGATTCCGATCGAACGGCAATGCGCGAAGTCACGTGCTTCCGAACCCGATTGGATCTGGACCGTTGGATCAAGATCCAACGGCCCACGATCACCTCAGGCCGTAGCAGTGTTATCGTAGGGTTAGATCTGGACCGTCCGATCTAGATCGAACGGCGCACGATCATCGAGTAGTTTCCAACGTGTTAACCCTGGATCTAATCGCGGCCGTTGATTTTCAAATCAACGGACACGATCTTGCCACGTAGCCTAGGCGCGCCGCACCGTGCAAGCGCACGTGGGCCGCGGACAGGCGGGCCCGCCTGTCAGCCGCACTGCCGCGGCGCCACCCACCGCGGACCGCGGCCGCCCGTGGACCCAGTCCATGGACCGGACACGTGGCAGCACCTGAGTGGTGCCACGTGGCATGATGACGTCATGCTGACATCATCATGGAGGCCGTTCGGTGCTGACGTCAGCAGGTCACTGTGGACCAATCACAGGATGACACGTGTCCAGGCTGACGCAATAATTAGTTTCCGAAAAATAAAATGATTTATTAATTCGAAATAATGATTTCAGATTTTGTTTCAAACTTCAAACGCTTATAACTTTTGCGTTTCAACTCCGATTTGAGTGATTCAAATTTCTAAATTTGTATAAAATTGAGACCTACCTAAATATGAATTTTATTTAATTTTTGGACTAAAGTTTTCCTCTGTAAAATTATTTAATTGATTATTTAAACTTTAAATAATCATGACTTTTGCGTTTTAACTCCAAATTTGATGATTCCAGTTTCTAAAAATTCATAAAATTATGTTCTCTCTGTTTATGGATTTTATTTGGATGATTGGATACTTTTTGCCTATTGTTTATTCGTGTATTTGCTATTTGCACGCTTTACGAGTAGACGTTGAAGTGCCGGAAGGATTTGAAGGAGAAGTATTGACTCAGGATCCAACCCAAGACCAAGAACAAGTACTTTTTGAAGGCAAGTTGCGCTTTGACCATGTTGATCCTATTTTGAAATCTATTTTGATTTAACCTATTGCATGCTAGTTCAATTAGAAAATACTTTATTTAAATATGGGGGATTAGATAAATACCAATTTGCTGTATGACACCTTGATTACTTAAATATGTGCCATGACCCCTTGTCACCCTAGTTGTGGTTTACTAGTTGGACATTATTAACTTGCCAACATGGGTTTTAGACCGTTGTAGTAAACTGCTTAGACCTACTACGTGCTCATGACATGATTTTGGACAAAAAAATGTTAATATTGACTTAATGATATATTGAACCTGTTTTGGAAAGGTATCATGTGATGTTGATGGCACGTGGTGCATGGTAATCAACTGGGGTTTGATAAATAGTTTTTCGACCGGGGCATGTGGCAAGAATAATCAGGTGGGCCAGTTGTGGCATTGGGGATGTTGATTTGGTTCTTCTGTAGTCTTGCCCTGGTCACCCTAAGGACTTAACCTTGCAAGCCTTTGAACTGGGTCTAACGTGCAACCACATGTCCAGAATGGGACGGACCTAGTTGACTAAGTTGCTAATAACGCACTTGTGGGACCTCGGGAGGTCAACTACACCCTTTGTGTAAGTTGTACGGGGAGCGCACTGGCCGAGGCCAGGTACCCATCTAACGGTTGATTGGCCTAAACTTCGCCTTAGCTAAGGGAAGGGTTAGCGTGCGATAACCAGGGAGGACCACTTGTATTGTTAGAAGTTTCCGAAAGACTTTGTTACTGAACTCGCCTTTGTGGTGTTTGACTCAGATCTTGTGGGTAAAGTGCATAACCTCTGCAGAGTGTAGATCTATTCGAATAGCCGTGTCCGCGGTATTGGACATCGCCAAATTACAGTCAAGGGTTAGATTTTCTCAAAAATAACTTGGGTTTGAAAGGTTGGGTTGGACTAATAATGATGTTGATGGAATTGTGGATTAGGATGGGAAAAATGTTTATTAAACTCTTTGAAAAGTTATCTATGCTATACTTACTTCTACTGCTTTCGAATCTACTTATGCTACTTGTCAAATCTTTGTTTCGCAAATATACCTTGAGCTATTCCTTTGTACCAAGCCATGCATATAGTATATTAGCTTGCATTCTGTGCATGACTTGCTGAGTACCAAGTACTCACCCTTGCCACAATACAACACCAGTTGAAGAGGAGACTACACCAGCTTTGGAGGAGGAGCTCCAAGAGGATCCGTCTACTTAGGAAGCGAGCCCAGTCAGTTGCCTGTGGTATACTGGATGGCGCCACGAAGTTATTTGATTTTCCGCTGCTACTATTTCTCTCTTAATAAGTTTCGCCCTGCGAGGCATACATTTGTGACTTGACCATAAGGTCGAGTAACCAGTTTGGTTATTTAAATAAAAGTACTTTATTAGAATCGAATGGTATGATTGTGATATTTACCGATGTTAAGACTGTGTGCACTAGCGCGTTCCTGGACTAGTGCTGAATACACAGAGGGTCCGGATTTGCAAATTCGGGGTCCCGACAGTAATTTTCTTCAACTCTAATGACAAAGTCCGAACACTAACCCACTGAAACCGTGGGAAGTTACTTCATCTTAAAGATAAGAGATAAAGATAAAAAATTCTATTGTTGCAAAAGCATCTTATCTGTTATCTCTGCAGTTGTTGTTGTACTTACTGTAGCTTATCAAGTTGTATCTATTTTAGGTAGGTTGTTGCCTAATCCAAATTGATTGTAATCTATTATCTAAATCTATAAATACAGAAGAACTTGTTAAGGTTCCTTGCAGCAAATATCTCCTATTTCTTTACATGGTATCAGATCTTTGGTTCACCAATCATGTTGACCATCGGATCTCATACAACTGCATCTTCTCCAAGCTTCTCCATTTCTTCCGGCCTTCTTTTTACCCCATCATTCCACTTCATCAACATCAAACTTGCAAGAGAGAATTATCTTCTTTGGAAATCATAGGTCATCCCATACCTTGGAGCACATCTATTACTCGGGTTTGTGGATGGCACTGCTAAAAAGCCGCCCATGCTGATCTCTAAGGCTGATGAAGGAGGTGCACGGCAAGTTCCAAATCCGACGCATCTTCTATGGGTCCAGCAAGATCAATCTGTTCTTAGCGCATTGCTCTCTTCTTTGAGTGAAGAAGTTCTTGCGCATGTTCTATTTCTTTCAACTTCAGCAGAGATATGGAATGCGATTGAGACTTGAGAGCATGTTTGCATCTCTATCAAGAGCTAGAATCATGTAGATATGCATGCAGCTCTTCATGGGATTCATTTTTATTTAGTGACTACATGCAATTAGAATTAAGAGCTAGAATCATGCAGAAAGATGCATCCATTAGTGACTATTTTTGTCGGATGAAAAGCCTTGCCGATACTCTTGTGTGAAATCATGTGCTGAAAAATTGGCTTAGAATTGAATTTGCAAATGTGTTTGTTCATGTGTTTTGTCAATTTGACAAGAAACAGTAAGTTTCGCGTTGGCGCCAGACCAAACTTAAAGAAAACAGTAAGTTTCCCATCTACGACGGACAAAGTTTGTTGGTCTGTCGTAAACATGCTTTGGCAACCTCATTTTCCCATGTACGACGGACAAAGTTTTTGGGTCTGTCGTGAACGTGTTTTTGAGCTCATGAGTCGAACTCAATCTTCCAAGAAACCAGTAAGTTTTGCATGTACGGCGGACAAACTTCTTTGGTCAGTCGTGAATGGCTTTTTGAGGTTTGATTCCGCATGTACGACGGACCGATTTTGTTTGTCCGTCGTGAATGTGTTTTCGCCGGAATGATTTCTTCTTGGAACCAAAACTTTCACTTGTACAACGGACCGATTTTGTTTGTCCGTTGTGAATGGTTTTTTGAGTGCTTTTTCATGTGTACGCCGGACCATATTTCCTTGTCCGTCGTGAATGCGTTTTTGCTCGATTAGGGTTTTGAGCAAAATTGGAATTGTGTTTGATTTGTTTTTGAGATTATGAAATTTGTGAGAATTTCATGATGTTTGAAGTGGACTTTATGCAATGCTCATGTGAGTAGTTGCATGGATTGACATTGAGTCAAGTCGTGGACTTGTGCTCGGATTTGTTTTGTGGTTTGTTCATGTGCAGGTATTGCTCGAAGACGAATGTGGTCGATGACGGACCGAACTAGGTTCATGGAGGAACCGAGGTTCGACTAGGTTCAGGAGGAACCGAGGTCTTGGTGGTCAAGGATGTCATGCGGGACGCTCGACTAAGAGAATGGTGCACATGAAGAATGGTTAGTCACGTGAGAATGGCAGGAGGTCATTCACGTGCAAAGTGTTAGTCACGTGAGTATGGCAGGTGGCCATACGCGTGCAAAGTGTTAGTCACGTGAGTATGGTAGGGTTGCCATACGCGTGCAAGAGTTGTACTCGGCCAGGTTGGGCCAAGTAGAGTTGTGTTGGATACGTTCCTTCTAGAGAATAGGAATCGTATTCAGAACTCCTTGTGGGTTGGTGCTTTAAATAGGAGGGGTTGTCTCCTGTTGAAGAGCATCGAATTGAGGAGAGATAGGCGCATAGAGCCTTGGGCTCAAAGTTTAGGGTTTGTACTCTTTTGATGGGAGTACTTTAGACAAAAGAAATAAAGATCAATTCTTCTAGTTCCCGCATTGCTTCAACGTTCTCTTTTTGGTTCTTGTTTGCATGCTTGTTTTAGTTCTAGATTGGTTTTTGTTCTTTAAGTTTTATCTTGATTTGATCCATCAAAAACCTCTCTAGGGTATTGATCTAGTGTTTCTCAAAGTCTAGTTGATCAATCTTTTGTCGTTCTTGTTTAATCTTGAAGTTTTGATTAGATTGATTCTCGTCAAGTTCTGGATCAGCAAGCTTACAAAGCTCATAACTTTTGATCCGTAAGTCCGATCGAGCTAATTCTTTTTGGGTTCGATTCGTATTGGAATCTAGTTTCTTGTGTCCAAATTTCAGATCAATCTAACGGTTGGATCTCCGGGAATTCGCGTTTTACCGAACCTCTGTCATTCTGTTTTTGTCGAATACGAGGCAATTATTTGGTTCTGTTTTGGGGTGAACTTTTAGTAGATTAAGAATTTGTTTTTAGCTTCCACACAATCGTTCACCCCCCCTCTGATTGCTATATTCGTATACTTCGATCCTACAAGTGGTATCAGAGCAAGGTTTTTCTAATCTATCTTAACCGGTGATTAGATTAATGGATCGTTATTCGACAAAACCATGTGTGTTCGATGGTGTTGATTTTCAGTTTTGGAAGGCCAGGATGGAGGCGTTCATCCAAGCACAGGGCTTCACAATATGGGAGAAGGTTTACAAGCCATATGAAGTTCCCGAGAACGACAACGTTAACGACGCCAATCGCGCACATGTTGAAGCAAATAGCAAGGCACGAAACTTGATCATCCAAGGCTTGGGACGCAGCGACTTTGATCGTGTGGTTCATCTTCGATCTGCATATGAGGTATGGAAATCTCTTTGTGATTATCATGAGGGTTCTAACACTGTCAAAGAGGTTCGTCAAGATATTTACAAAAAAGAATATATGCGTTTTGAGATGAAACCTAGTGAATCTGTAGATGACTTCTTTGCACGCTTCAATAAAATTCTTAGCAATCTCCGTGCTGTTGGAGTTAGCTACACTGATGCTGCAAATGCTAGACAATTGCTTAGTGCTTTGGACATGTCGGTGTGGGAGATGAAAGTAACATCTATACAAGAATCTACTATCATGAGCACACTTACATTAGATGTTCTGTATTCAAAATTGAAAACTCATGAGTTAGATGTTCTTGCCAGGAAGGGTAATATTAAATCAATTGCTTTGATCTCTAACCCTAACATGCCAAATGCAAATTCTTCTTCTAGCTTTGCCTTGTCCTCTTTATCCTCTTTAACAGATGAGCAAATTGAAGAATTTCCTGAGGAAGATTTGGCACTACTCTCTTCTCGTTTTAACAAAGCTTTGCAGAATGTGAGAATGAAAAAGAGAGGTGGTCCTCCAAGATGCTATGAGTGTGGTGACCGCAACCATATTCGCACAAATTGTCCTAAGCTTGCAGGAAAAACATCAAAGGAGGAGAAGGATAACGACAGAAGGATTGAGTAGAAAAGGTTCTCGTCAAATGATAGGAAGAAGAAGAGCTTCATCAACCGCAAGGTGGTTCACCGAGTTCTTTCCGCTCTTGAACAAGTCAATTTGAGCGATGTGGACTCGGAGAGCAGCGAAGATGATGCAACTCCAAGCAAGCATGATTTGATGGGATTGTGTCTCATGGCAAGCAGCAAGGATAGCTTCACCGAGGACGGCAATGACAGCGACTTCAATGAGGTAGATCCTTCTTATGATGAATTAGCCAATGCTGTTGCCTGTCTTGAAAAATTACTTGACAAACGTGATAGAAAAATTAAGAAACATGATATTCTTGTGGAGTCATTGAATGCTGAAATTGCTAGACTTAAGACATTGATTCCTGATGATGATACTTGTAAATCATGTGACATAATTTACAATGAGCTCACCTTGCTTAGGAAAGAACATGCTCTTCTGTTACATCTAAATGAGAAAAATGAGAAACGTGTTAAAAATGCTAGCTGTTCCACTGAAGAACATCGGTGAATCCCATCAATACGCCACAGGCAACTGACATGGTTTGACTCCTAGATATTCGCCTTCTCACGGAACTTCTTCTTTGACGATGTAGACTTCTCTTCAACTGGTGATTTGATTGTTGCAAAGGTGAGTACATAAAGCACTCAGCAAGTCATGCACAGAATGCAAGTCTAATAACTATATGCATGGCTTATTCCAAGTGACAGGCTGAATGGTTATTTTGTGTAAAAACAACAATCACAAATAAACATAATAGATTGTAAAGCAGTAAAACAAGTAATAACAGTAATAGATTTCACAGTTATTTCACAGGTAAACCATACCACATCTTTAACCGGTTAACACTTTTCCACAGGCAAACTGCCTCCAAACCCAAGTTCATTTTCATGAAAAGCTAACCCTTGATCAGAATCCATGGCGTTGTCCAAGATCTGCGGACACGGCTATTCAAATAGATTTCACACTCTGCAGAGGTTATACACTTTACCCACAAGATATAATCAACTCACCACGTTAGCCGTGAATCGCCATACAAGAGTATGCGAATGAGCGATCATAACAAAGCCTTTTGGAAGCTTCTAACTCCACAAGTGAACCTCCCCGGTTGACATACACTATCCCTTCCCTCAGCAGAGACGAAGTATAGGCCAACATACCGTTGGATGGGTACCTAGCTGCAGCCCCGGTACGCTCCCCCATTCAACTACACAGAGGTATAGTTGACACCCCGAGGTACCACATGCAAGTTATTAGCAACCTACTCAACTAGGTCCGTCCTATTACAGACATATGGTTATATGATTGACTCAGTTCAAAGGCTTGCAAGGTTAAGTCCTTAGAGTGACCATGGCAAGACTTACATCAATACTCTCAAAGAAATCCACCTCACCATCTCTCATACATATATCATGTTTCATACAATCCCCACTGCCAAACTGGCCCACCATCGATCTTGCCACTTGCCCCAGTCCAAAACATTTTACCACCCCAATTGATTATTGCACAACACAATGCCAACAACAACTCAACATCCTTGAAGAAGCACGAGGGCCTCCATATATCAACTTCATCGTGTCGGCAAGTTAACACGTCACACGATTTCAAAATACATTGCATATTCTATTAATCAATATTGACATTTGTAATTCCAAAATAATGGCACTGACTTGTTGCAGGTCTAAATAGACTAATACGTTCTATCTAACCCATGTTAGCAATTCAATAGCTACCAACTATTAATTAACAAACCTAGGGTGATAAATGAATCATGGCATACAATTATTATGGACAAGGTGGCAATAAAAAATAGGTTGATTATCTAATCCCAAATTAATTGAAATCAGTTTAACTTAAACTATCATGCAATAATTTGAAACAACATAATTTTCGAAATTGGGATCAACATGGTTAAAGCACAACTTGCCTGGCCCTTGCACTTTTTATTGTTCTTTACTCTTTATCCTTGATTGTTGATTCTCGATCTTCACTTCCTTGATCTTCAGCTCGTTCGAGCGACTTCCGGACGACACGTCAACGATTAAAGAAACACAAATACAACAAAACTCAAAAGATAATTCAAATAAACTCCAAATTAAGAATGAACAGCATTGGGCACAACAGCTTGGATGAATTTAGGAACTCGAATGGATTAGATCGAAGATTAGGCAAAAGGGAACGGCTTTCGGAAAATACACCGAAGAGGGAAAGACTAATAACTGAGGAAGAAAGAATAATATTCAAAAACTATTTCTTCTAAATTTATTATTTTGATTGGACAGACAAGGACACATGGGCTCTCGATCAATAGACTGGGTCCATAAGGATATGTTAGTTCATAATGAACTAAACTGATTCTTGATGTTGACTTTTGTTGAATGAACGGAACACGGTCAAACAAAAGAGAGACAGATAGATCGGTCATAGGGGTATGACAGATGGCCAATGGTCTATCGACCAAATCCGCGAATGAATTCTAGGTTAATGGCAGATTGGATGTTCAGAGATAAGACAAAGATGGATGGGATCGACATTCACTGCGATCCGATCTGGGGTTCAGTTATACGTCGAAGAAGAGGATCAACGATAACCAGGTGGCGATGATAGGAAGACGAGGCTGAACTCAATGTGATAGGGCTAGATCACATTAAGGCGATGGAACAGAAGATCACATCACACTAGAGCTGTTGCTTGTAAGCACACATGCGATGACAGTGAAACGAGAGCAAAGCGTTAACGGTGAAGCGTTAACGGAGGAATGTTAACGGCGAAACGTTAACGGCGGAACGTTAGCGGCGAAACGTTAACAGTGGAACGTTAACGGCAGAATGTTAACGGCAAAACGTTAACGGTGGAACGTTAACGACGGAACGTTAACAGTTGAACGTTAACGGCAGAACGTTAACGATGGAGCGTTAACGGCGTACGTTGACGGCAAAGGCGAAACGACGGTGGGATGCTCATGAAACGAGAAGGTAGCGACCGTCGGTGCAACGACATGGCCGCGATAAAACGCTACCAAGGATGGCTAACCAAAACGCGAACCGGTAATTAAAGGGTTAGGTCGAAAGACAACAGCTACAAACCGGAACCGGGCTTTATCATCGAACGGAGGCCAAAAGAACTCTAAGGATGGACCAAAACAGTACATGATGACCCAAAGGACGGGACAACATGGCCAAAGCGAGCTAAGATGGTTGGCGGCAAAAGGCGGCGATGGCGAAAAGACGGCGCTAGATAATAAAAAAATTTCGGAGGATGGGATGGCAAAGGGGGAATGTGGATTTTGCGGCGACGCACCGGATTGATCACAAACTGCCGTTGAACGGCTTTCGGGGCTAAACTTCAGACAACCATAACTTCTAGAATAATAATCGGACCTTAACCAAATTTTACAGAGAGCAATTTGGGACCCTAATGCACAAAGTGACGTGAACGGATTTGAGTTTTACCTTTTGGATCAACAGGGAACGCGCGAGGAAGTTTTCAGCTGTCTGCAACGCAATCTGATCGGGGAAAAGAATTTTCTGCGCAACATCCAGAAGGAAAAACCATGGGGCAGGATGAGTACCATGTAGAGGACATCCTCAGGAGTCTACACAAAAAATTTCACGATAAAACTCGAAAAATTAAGGGAGATATGGCCTCATCAAGATTCGAGATTGAAATGGTCATAACTTTTGATTCCATGGGCCAAATTACACGAAATTTGAAAGGGAGACAGAGGGTACATCATAGCTCACTACGGCGAAGACGGATCTCGAAAAGAGTCGATGAGCTGATGGGGGACACGCTCCAAATTTTGGCCGATCTTCGGCGACACTTCGGAGGATTGCGACGGCGGCTCAAAGGTTTGGAGGACGTCCTGGAGGTAGGGGATACATGGGAGAGGATCTAGGGAGGTCTACCTTGGGTTGGTGTGGCGGCAAGGTCAAGGAAACCGGAAGAAACACGAATTTGGGGTCCAATCGGCATTTTATCGAGCACTTGGCGTGCGCTGGCCGGACTCTGGGCGATGTGGCTCAACGGGAGCCGTCGGATCGTCATCTTGTGGCTCGGATCGAGCGGGGACGTGGCTGGCCCAGGTGAGCGACGTGTGGCCCAGGCAAACGCTCGGCCCAGCGCGCGCGGGAGGGGACGTTGGACCGAGGAGGCTAGGCCGGTGCGTGGAGGCGGCCTGGCTAGCGGGGTGGGCTGGTGGGAGGAGAGAGGAAGGATTAGGCCCAATGCACAAACTGGAATTTTCAACAATTTACGAATAAAATAAATCGAGAAAACAAAACTAATTCATTTAGGGTAATAAAAAATACCAGAAAAATTCTAAAAAAATTCTAGAAACTATTTTGAGACATTTTGTACTCAAATAAAATATTTGCAATAAAACTTTATATAAAGTTTTCCAAATAATTAATTAGTTTCCACAAAAGGGCTTAATACGAATCAATTTCAAATAAATCTGATAAATAGCAAACGAGCTCCGAAAAAACTCAAAAATTACAGAAAAATTTCTTGGAGCACAAGGAACCCAAGTAAAACTAAATTTATTTTTTATTTTAAATATAAAATAATCAAATTAAATTATTTTGGCTTTTAGAAAATACAGATTACACTTTATAAACGCGAGAAAATCAACAAAAAATTTTGGAAAGCTAAACTAAACCAAAAAGTTTTGAAAACCCAAATTTTGGGATGTTACGCTAGGTTTATGGTATAAAAAGTCATACCGCTCTTCGTTGTTATCATCAATTCAATCGTGCTTATTAGGATGAAGAGCAATGAACTATTGCTACTGCAACTATCGATTCTTATCAGCTGGACCAAAACTGGTATGTGGATACCGGTACCACCGATCACATTACTAGTGATCTGGATCGGTTGAGTATTCGTGACCGCTACAAAGGCAATGATCAAGTTCAAGTTGCAAATAGATTAGTTTTGTTGATCTCTCACATTGGTCATTCTACTATTGTTTGGTCATTCTCGGTTTTTAAACCTTAAAAATATTTTGCTTATTTAGAATATCAATAAACATCTTCTTTTAGTTCATAAGTTTGCCTCTAATAATGATGCCTTCTTTGAATTTCATCCTAATCATTTCTTTATAAAGGATCATCACTCGAGGACAATTCTTCTTCAAGGGAACTCTAAGAATGGCCTCTATCTAATAGCTGAAGCTTGGCCACCTCGTCATTCCTTTGTCGCTTCAAATATCTCCAAAGAGTAGTGGCATCAAAGATTGGGACACCTAGTGTCTGCTGTCACACAGGCCATTCTTCAATCAAATAAACTAGGCTTTGTTTCCAATAAATTAAAGCATGTTTGTGATGCGTGTCAACAAGCAAAGATTCATTAGCTCCCGCTATCATGCATCTACACATGTGTCGGGGATTGGCATATTTTCCACAAGTACCCCTTCTTTCCTCAACGAGCCGATCATAAACACCCCTAGACAGGGTGACCAAGAAAGGACCTCGGATAGCTCCATGCTCGGCCACGGATATGCTCGCCACCCGTTAAACAAAGCATGTTCGGTTGAAGTCTTCGGAGGAGAAAACGAGCAACCTTGCTCGTAAGTAACAAGTTGGTCGAACCAGACCATGAGGAATGCTCGGCGAAAACCAGAGGACGTAGTCAACCCACGAATAGGAATGTGGCTACCATTTCGTCGAGGATCCAGGAAGATCGTGCATAATGTGGCGAAAATCAAGGACACGTCAAAAACGGTAACAGGCGCAATTGTAGGGCTCAGTTACCATATGTAAAAAAAATAGACCTAGTATTTAAACCCCCTCGTTCGGGAAGGGGGACAGGGACGAAGGTCCACACACATCAATACCCAATATGGCTGGAGTAGGGCTATTATCTCCGCTGTGAGAGGCCTGAACCAGGATAATACCTCGTGTCTCCCACTGCTCGAGCGTTCTTCGAACGCCAACCCATCACGGGTGAAGGGGCCTCGGTTGATCCCTCATTCAACAAGCAAGCTCGGCAGGGTCCTGTTCCCCAATCGTCGACAGCTGGCGCTGTCCATGGGGACTGACTGTGTCGAAATCCGTCCGTGAAGAATCCTCGAAGATGCCGAACTCTGAAGACACCCGCGACCTTAGCACTTTCAACGACGTTGAAGACAATGATGTGTACTACGCCACTAATGGTGTAGCCAGTGTGACCGACCCAGTTGGACACACCGAAGTCGGGAGCCTTTCCCCGGCGGCCGCAGCGCGAGAATGTTTTCTTCGCTCTCAGCACATTGACCTTGAGGATGATGAGGACGATGACTATGATGGGCTGTATGATGGTCCAGAAATTTCGAACCACGTCGAGCTCGATCGGGAGACGACATCGCGGGGAGACACCATGATGTCCCCCTCACGGTCGTCTTATTCCGGCAACGTTAACATAGCCAGAAATGGCGTCGGCCCCGAAGTGGAATCCTCGGGGGATGCCCGTCAAGACCGCTATCAGGTGGCCAGACACTACCTGAAAGCATCTCTAGATAGAACCTTGGCAAGCTTCAGACGCCAAGCCCGAGGGAAGCAGGTTTCCGAGCAGGGAGCCGTAGTAGCCCACGAGAACTCCCGTGGAAATCGCACTCCGGAGCATGCGCTCGCACGACGCCCGAGTTCGCCTCCACCTGTTCTTCGAAACAGAGAACGGCTGCAGGCTTTAGCGGCAGTCGTGCGCGACCTCCGAAGCTTCCCCGAACAAGTGGATTTGGAGGCCAAAGATCTCGAAAAATTGGCCGCAGACCTGAAGATCACGAATCCACCTAGTGGCGAGATGCCCGGAGCACTTCTTGGGGTCATCGGGAGCGAACCCCGATCCGCTCCCACCGAGAGGAGTCTCGGAGTTTTGATCGGAGAAGGCGAAGCGTAATCAACTTGGATCACGAGGACTCTCGGAGGGGTTCCCGTGCAACCTCAAGATACCATGGGGATGCCCATCATGATCGCTGGTATTTTGAGCGTTCCATGACGGAACGCTCCACGACGTATCGGCCTAAGGAAGTTTTCTCCCGGCTCAGCCCACATGTTGGCCCCACGGAACAACGATGGCCTAGACGACCATCGCACCTGGAGGATTCGCAGTGACGCTTCGGCCTTTGGATGCCGGGGGTTTACGAGCACCCTTCGAAACGTCTAATGGCCAAACAAATTTAAGCCCGGGCACATCGAGAGATTCAACGGGACCCATAACCCGGACGAGTTCCTCTCGATCTACACCACTACAATTTTAGCAGCAGGGGGCAATGAGGGAGTCATGGCAAACTTCCTCCCAACGGTCCTGGATAGGGTCGCGCGAACTTGGCTTTTCAACCAAAAGGAAGGGTCGATCCGCTCCTGGAGGCAGCTCAGCGCTACGCTCCGAGCAAAATTTCAGAGCTGCTATGTTCGACCGGGCAAAGAACGTGATCTTGAGCTATTGATCCAGACTGAGGGCGAGACTTTCCGAAAATTCGTCCAGAGGTTCATCCAGGTCCGAAAATCGATCCCGAGCATCTCGGACGAGGCTGTCGTCCGAGCCTTCAAGTTCGGGGTACGAGATGTTTGATTCATGCAGGATTTGGACATACACCAGGATTTGACAGCCAACGAACTTTTTCGCATGGCCGATCGGTATGCGAATGCCGACGAAGCCGTCCAGTGGAAGAAAATGCTGGACGAAGGCAAGCTACCGCCTCAGCCCGGGTTAGAGGCCTCCACAAGCAAGAAGGGCTCGAACTCGGTGGAGAAGAAGATCAAGAAAAAGAAAAAGAAGCCGTCTGTTCCGAACATAGTTGTCGCAGTCTAACAACAGCAGCCACGAGCATCGTTTCCACAACGACGGGGGTACAATGCTCGAGGCAGGGGATGACCACCTCAGCGTCGCAACAACTAGGTACGCGACGAGGAGGCACCCCCACAAAACAATTAGTTCTGCCCGCTCCATCAAGCACATGGGCATAGCATGCGAAATTGTTGAACGCGGACCTTTCACCTGAAACAATTCTACAATGGCAAAGGACCTATGCGAACACTCTCGGAGCAGGGTGAGAACAGCAAAGGCAAGCAACTTGCCGATGATGATGAAGACATGGAGTATTAGGAGCCCCAAAAACACATCGCGGTAATATTCGGGGGCTCTTCCGCGTACAAGTCCCGACGGGACTTGAAAGAGGCCGCACGGGAAGTTCATCACGTTGCCCAGGGCAAACCTCCCGTGCAACAACTCAAGTGGTCTGAGCTGTCCCTTACCTTCTCCATGGATGATTGTCCCCTTGGTATGACCAAGCCATAGAAGCTCCCAATAGTCGTGAGCCCGACCATTAGCAACAATATGGTGGGCAGGGTGCTCGTCGATAGCGGGAGTTCCTTGGACTTAATCTCGGCAAGGGTCTTGGACGAGATGCAGATTCCTCGATCCAAGATCAAAAGCATAGCAGTTCCCTTCTACGGGATCGTTCCGGGCACTTCGGTCAAACCCCTTGGCCAGATAGTTTTTCCCGTAACCTTCGGGAGTCTGAACAACTTCCGAACGGAGATTATCACTTTCGAAGTGGTAGACTTCGAGTCAACCTACAACACGATACTCGGTAAGCCGACTCTCGCCAAATTCATGGCCGCCAAGCACCATGCGTACCAATGCTTGAAAGTTCCTGGCCCATACGGTGTGATAACCGTAAGGGGGAACCACAAGTTCGCGTTAAAATGCGACAAAAGGGCACTGGATATGGTCGGCCAGCTGCCAACGCGTGGCCCCGACCAAGAGCGGAAGCATTCCTAGCCAAAAGTATCCCTCCATCCTGGAGGAGAGACCAAGGTCGTTCCACTGAATGAAGCAGAACCAACTAAGGTTGTACATTTAGGGTCCTCCCTGGATCCTAAATAGGAACTCGAGCTCATCACATTCCTCCAGAAGAATGCAGATGTGTTTGCTTGGGAGCCATCTGACATGCCCGGGGTCCCAAGGGAAGTGGTCGAGCACCGGCTAGCAGTTCAGCCTAACAAACAAACTAGTGCGCCAAAAACTTGGGCGCTTCTCCCCCGAAAAACAACAAATCATTCGGGAAGAACTCGACAAGCTCCTTAAGGCCGGCTTCATTCGGGAAGTCGAGCATTCAGAATGGTTGGCCAACCTAGTCATTGTCAAGAAGAAGGGGGGCAAGTGGCGCATGTGCGTTGATCATACAGGACTTAACGTTGCGTGCCCAAAGAATAACTTCTCGCTGCCTCGCATCGACCAGTTGGTTGACGCAACTACGGAGTCCCAGATGATGAGCTTTTTGGATGCTTATTTAGGCTATCACCAGATTAGCATATCGCCTGAGGATGAAGAAAAGACTTCCTTCATTACACCGTTCGGTACCTTCTGCTACACGACCATGTCCTTCGGTCTGAGAAACGCCGAAGCAACGTTCCAGCGCCTCATGCAGAAAACTTTCCTAGACCAGATAGGTCGAAACTTAGAGGTTTACGTGGACGATATAGTCGTCAAGAGCAAGCTCGCTTCGGGTCACGTCACCGACCTCGAGGAAACCTTTTGCAACATCAACAAGCATCGAATAAAGTTGAATCCTGATAAATGTGTTTTCGGTGTAAGGGCGGGCAAAGTGCTCGGCTATATTGTCGGTCCACATGGCATTGGAGCAAATCCGGAAAAGATTGAGGCCATCAAGAACATGAGACCTCCTACCAGCGTGAAGGAGGTGCAATCCCTGACCAGATGAATGGCTGCCTTGAGCCGCTTTATTTCCCGGTTAGGCGAACGTGGGCTGCCTTTCTTCAAGGTCCTACGCAAGCACGATGGATTCACTTGGACGGAAGAAGCCAATCGCTCTTTTGAAGAGTTGAAACGGTATCTGTCCAAATCACCCATCCTGACTACGCCTAAAGTGGGGGAAACTCTGCTTTTGTACTTAGCAGCAACCCCACAAGCGGTAAGTGTTGTGTTAACAATAGAAAGGGATGGATCACAATGACCAATCTATTACATTAGAGAGGTATTACATGGACCAAAGGAGCACTACCCGGAGGTCCAAAAACTGCTATACGGACTACTGGTGGCTTCCAGGAAGTTGCGGCATTATTTCCAAGCCCATAAGATCATGGTCTCGACCAACTTCCCGCTTAGGGAGATCCTAAGAAATCAAGATGCCAGTGGTCGCATAGCCAAATGGGCCATGGAGCTTGCTGAGTTCGACATCCAATTCTCAGCTCGCACGGCGATCAAATCCCAGGTTTTGGCGAACTTTTTGGCGGAATGGACAAAACCAGCTCCGCCAAGTTCCGACCCCGCCGAATCTGACGAAGGTCGTTGGACCATGTACTTTGACGGATCTCGTGCATACGAACTCTCGGGGGTTGGAGTCGTGATAGTCTCACCGTAGAGCAAACAAATCCAGTACGCCATTCACTTGCACTTCGCCGCAACCAACAACGCGGCAAAATACGAGGGCCTTTTAGCTGGACTACGAGCATGCAAAGCACTCGGAGTCCAACGGCTTACTGTGAAGGGCGATTCACAGTTGGTAGTGAACCAGGTTAACAAGGAGTATCAGTGTTCCGATAACTCAATGGCGCTTTACCTGGTTGAAGTGAGGAAGATGGAAAGGTACTTCACGAATTTCGAAGTACTTTACATCCCCAGGAAGGATAATGCACTGGTCGACCAACTATCCAAAGTCGATTCCTCCCAAATTGCCGCTCCAGCGGAGGTGCTCGTCGAGCATCTATACAAGCCCTCCATTCCCTCTGTAGAGGAGGCATCCGAGACTTGCGGTCAGGTCTCTCTCCTTGAGCAGGGCGCGGGTTGGATGACGCCATTCATCCGATACCTCACGCACGGGACACTGCCCAAGGAGGAAGCCGAGCGTTCCCGGCTCGTAAGGTGATCTTCTCAGTACAGACTGATCGAAGGTGCCTTATACCGCAAGGGAGAACTTGGAGTCCTCTCCAAGTGTATCTCTCAGGAAGAAGGCAAGTACCTTATTTGAGATATCCATGAAGGAACGTGTCGAGCTCACTCGTCATTCAGGACGCTCGTGAGCAAAGCCTTCCGACTAGGTCACCATTGGCCAACTACCATAGATGATGCCGGCCAATCGTGACAAGTTGTCGAGCGTGCTAGTTCCATGCTCGCAAGGTCCATCAACCGGCATACACGCTTCAAACCATCCCGCTTTCATGGCCATTCTCGACTTGGGGGCTCGATATACTGGGAACATTCCCTCGAGGGCAGAAAGGCTGCAAGTATTTGCTCGTGGCCATAGACACTTCCACAAAGTGGATTGAGGCCGAACCCGTATCAACCATATCAGTCCAAACGGCTAAGAGATTCTTCCGAAGCAACGTGGTGACGCGCTTTGGAATCCCCAATCACTTCATCATAGACAATGGAACCCAGTTCACCAGCGAAATGTTCCGAGCTTATTGCAAAGAGATCGGGACAAAAGTCTGCTTCGCCTCTGTGGCGCACCCGCAGAGCAATGGAACAGCCGAGCGAGCAAATGGAGCCGAGCTCCCTTCCGTCCTTTGGTCGATACGCACCACGACGAGCCGAGCTACAGGTGAAACTCCATTCCAGCTCGTCTACGGTGTAGAAGCCATACTACCTGCGGAAATTGTGCTCGGTTCCGCAAGGGTGCACTTGGTCGACTCCACTGACCAAGAAATTGAGCATCTCATAGACCTAGACCTCGCCGAGGCAACACAAGAACAGGCCTTGATCCGATCCACTGTTTACCTACAAGCTCTCCGTAGGCACGCGGCCAAATCGGTACGGCCAAGGACACTGCAAGTTGGCAACCTTGTCCTACGACGGGTTCAGGACTTATCAAAGGCCAACAAGTTGACCCCCAGGTGGGAAGGTCCTTACACGGTCGTATCAGCAATACGCCCGGGGGCTGTTCGCCTTGCGATGGAAGATGGTCGAGGGCTCACCAGCACCTAGAACATCGATCAATTACGTAAGTGTTATGTTTAAAAGCATTTCTTTTAGTCTTTTCCACGCATCTATAGCGATTTTTTCTATAAATTTTGGTTCTTTCTCCATTGTTGTCCCCATTCTTCCCAAGATTTATGACAGCCCCATAAGTCCCTGCCCATTGGTAAGCCGACCCTATCTCGCACAAGGGCACACTCCCTCCCTCACAATCTTGACGTTGGAATGGGCTCGCACGGGCAGAACGTTCGCTCAAATCCTATCGCTATTAAACTTGGCAAACGAGCGCCCAAAGCGATAAATGTGCGTGCACCAACGCTAAGTCACCAGGTTCACCGTCTGAAAAAATTCTCATAAGCCGATCATCATCCGCAGTAGCTCTTTCACTACATGAAAAAGATCGCACTCAGATGGTCTAGGGCTTGGACTTGACTTACGCGTGCTAGGTAGTCACGACCATTACTGCTTACAGCTCCCGTTTATCCCCATCACGTCGATAATCATACTCGCAAAACCAGGGGCATGGCTTAAAGATGCGTGGAGGGATGGAGCCGCACGCATGTTACTTTCGCGACTTAACCCATGCTCACAATCCAGAGAAATGGCGTTTAATCGTACATGCGAGGACATGCACGTAATTAACTAACTCTCCTATGAACGAACTCGTGCTCGCAACTCGAATGCACGACCATCATTCATAGCGGAGGTAGGTAGGGGCGAACAACGAACAATCGAGATTTTCCCATGAAAACACATTTTCAGTTCTTTCGTTCCTTTGTTACTCGGAGATATTCCACTTGTTTTCCTCGTTTGCTTTGTCTTTACGTAGGACAAACTTCGATCATTCAAGAGGCATTCAGAGGAAAGGGAATAAAAGGGCGAAGTTTACTATCTACTCAAAAGGTGATTTTACAAAAAATTACATCTTGAGCGGCTACACCCTGCTCCGTCGCTCGGCCTGGAGAACAATGAGCTCTTCTTTAAGAGTATCAAGCTTGGCCTCGAGATCAATGACCCGCCTCCGAGCCGCACGACCTTCTGCAGCACCTTGGCGAAGACGTTGTGCCTCCTTCTGGTGCGCGTCGGCCGATTCGGTGGCCTCTTACGCGGCCCGACGAAGCACGGAGACCTCCTGCCTTAGCTTCTCCATTTCCTCCTCCAAGTCAGCATACGCGGACTCTAGGATTGACTTGTCCAGGGTGCTCTGGAAAATCCTCTCCTGGAGTTCCACGGAGAACTCCTTGGCTCGACACAACTCCGTGTTGTCCGAGGCTCGGAGCCCAGCTACACGATGCTCGAGCTCGGCAATCCGGGCTTCCTGCTCTCCCTGGTATCTGACGAACTCATCCTCGGTGATGGTCGCCGTGTCGAAGTCCTCCATGGACTTAGCGGCGAACTGTAAAAAGAAGGCATATTGGGCCTGTGAGAGCTAGAAAAACACATACCAAAACGGAAAAAGAAGAAAAAGACCAAGTCTTACCAGGAGGGCACGACAGATCATATTGTTTTAAGTCTGCTCGCGGCTAAGACCCTAGGCTCGGAACCCTGATCTATCCTGAGCAAGACCCCCCTCGTCCCGAGCAGGCGAGCTGCTCTGTTGAGGGCTGCCACCACCTCGAGCATCCAACGCGCTCGAGGGAGCAAGAGCGAGGGCCACCTGGTCCCTTTCTCCCCGGGGAGATTCTTCCCCCAGGCCTTGTAACTCATGGGGATGACCTCCCTCCAAGACTTGCTCCTCCGGTAGGTGCTCCATGGGCACCGGTTGGGGAGGCAGTTCCTCCGACCTAGGTTGCTCACGCGGGGATTGTTCCTTGGGGACGAGCTCCCATGAGCCTCCTGATCCAGGGACCCCGGGGTATCGTCCCGAGTAGCCTCCATGCTCAGCACCCCGGACGAGAACTCGATGGTTCCGGGACTCAAGGTCTCGTGTTGCTTGCTCCCCTAGAAACCCTGCTCCTCTGGTGCCGCATGAGTCTCTGCGACCTCCGGAAGATTATCACGAGGAAGCCCTTCGAGCTCCTCGGACATCACCAGGTCGGTGGCAAGCTGGAGCACCTTATCTGCTACAGAATCAAGGATCTCTTCAGCTATTTGCCCTAAGTCTAAAGACAAAAGATGAACTATCATGCCCACGTCGACAGAGTGGGGTTAGCTCGAGCATCCAAGAGGAAAAGAAGGACAAAAACGATTACATAGGGTGAGCAAGCCTACCTTCCTCGAGCCTTGCGGCTTCATCCCCAGCGCCTTCGTCATTGTTTGTGGGGGACTTGCTCGCAACGACATAGGCTTCAATAACGGCCTCGGCCCTCTCCTTGGCCGCGTCACTAGCCCACGCCATCGCAGGGTCGATCGCCTCCATGTCAACGCCCTCGATGGCAAGGTCGAACGCGCTGGACCTGCACTCGGCGACCTACGGCGCCTCAAGATGAGAGGCGCATTGTCCTCTTCCTCCTCATCGCCCGCAACCGCCTACGCCAGTCGAGCTTGGTGGGCTACAATCTGCTCCTCCAGTTGCTCCTTGCTCGCAGGGGTCTTGGCCGCTGCTTCAGCACTTCTGGCTTCTTCGACCAACTGTTGCAAGTGAGCCGTCAAGGCCGGTTTGTTGCTCTTGAAATCCGCAAACCACCACCTTAACTCTCTTACCTTCTGCCTATCGGCGTACTCCAGATGTTTCTTGGTCAGTGGCCTGGTCAGGACCCACCTCTTGTAGCGCCGAGCTAGGGAAGGTGAAGGAGACCGTCGACGATGCTTGGTCGTTAGCTTCCTCATCGTGCCCACCGCGGGAGGATCCCCTTGAGGCAAAGGCTGGATCGCAGCCAACACAATCTCAAGGGTGACCTTTTCCTGCCTCACGAACAAAGAAACCATCAGAAGCTCTCAGGGCGGAGCCTCGCGAACTTGACTCGCAAAGGACACTTACCTCCTCACTGCGGTCAAACACGTTGGGCGTGAATTGACGCCCGCACGTCAACTCCTTGGTGTTGGGGATCCCGAACATCTCAACGACCTGTTCTTCCACCCAGTCCTCGTGCGGGGCTGCAACGCGAGCGAGAAACTAAGAGCCCGAGCATATGAAAGATTAAAGGGAAACGGAATTCAGGGGAGGACCAAAGAACTTACCTAAGTCCTCCTCGCGGGTGAGTTCTTGCCACCCGACGATCTCGAAGTGTAGGATCGAAGTATACGAATATAGCAATCAGAGGGGGGGGTGAATGATTGTGCGGAAGCTAAAACCAAATTCTTGACCTATTAAAAGTTCACCCCAAAACAGAACCAAATAATTGCCTCGTTTTCGACAAAAACAGAATGACAGAGGTTTGGTAAAACGAGAATTCCTAGAGATCCAACCGTCGAAACGATCTGAAATTTGGACACAAGAAACTAGATTCCAATACGAATCGAACCCAAAAAGAATCAGCTCGATCGGACTTACGGATCAAAAGTTATGAGCTTCGCAAGCTTGCTGATCCAGAACTTGACGAGAATCAATCTAATCAAAACTTCAAGACTTGGTGCTGATCCAGAACTAGACTTTGAGAAACACTAGATCAATACCCTAGAGAGGTTTTTGATGGATCAAATCAAGATAAAACTTGAAGAACAAAAACCAATCTAGAACTAGAACAAGCATGCAAACAAGAACCAAAACAGAAAATCTTGTAGCGACGTGGTTCTTGTGTACGCAAAAATCTTGGAAGAATTGATCTTTATTTCTTGTCTAAAATACTCTCATCAAAAGAGTACAAACCATAAAACCAAGCTCAAAGCTTGATGCGCTCAGCTCTACTTGGTGCCTTTCAACAGGAGACCCCCCACCTATTTAAAGCACCAACCCACAAGGAGTTCTGAATACGATTCCTATTCCCTAGAAGGAATCCGGATCCAACTCAACTCTACTTGGCCCAACCAGGCCGAGTACAACTCTTGCCCGCGTCTGGCACCCCGACCAGACTCACGTGACTAACGCGTTGCACGCGTATGGCCACCGCCATACTCACGTGACTAACACTTTGCACGCGAATGACCTCCTGCCATTCTCACGTGACTAACCATTCTTCATGTGCACCATTCTCTTAGCCCGAACGTCCCGCATGACATCCTTGACCACCAAGACCTCGGTTCCTCCTGAACCTAGTCCCGAACCTCAGTTCCTCCATGAACCTAGTTCCGGTCCCGTCATCGACCACATTCGTCTTCGAGCAATACCTGCACATGAACAAACCACAAAACAATTCCGAGCACAAGTCCACGACTTGACTCAATATCAATCCATGCAACTACTCACATGAGCATTGCATAAAGTCCACTTCAAAAGAAGCATCATGAAATCATCACAAATTTCATAATCTCAAATTCAAATTATTTCAATTCTGCTCAAAACCCTAATTCAGCAAAAACGCATTCACGACGGACAAGGAAATATGGTCCGCGTACATGAAAAATCACTCAAAAACCATTCTAGCAGACAGACAAAATCGGTCCGTTGTACAAGTGAAAGTTTCGGTTCCAAGAAGAAAACCAAACGGACAAAAACACGTTCACAACGGACAAAGAAAATCGGTCCGTTGTACATGCAAAAATGACTTCGGTCATGAGCTCAAAACAAGTTCACAACGGACCAAGAAAAAGCATCCGTTGTACATGCAAAGGTTTCAAATCTTGGAGAAAGAGTTAGACTCAAGCGCTCAAAAGCAAGTCCACGACGGACAAAAACATTATCCGTCGTACAAGCGAAAGCGGGTTTTGAGGAAAAAGAGTTTGGCTCAAAGAGTTCAAAACACGCCCACGACGGACCCAAAGACATTGTCCGTCGCAGATGGGGAACTTCTTGTTTCTTGAGAGCTAGGTCCGCGCAAAAGTGAAACTTACTGTTTCTTGTCAAATTATCAAACACATGCACAAGCACATTTTGCAAATCCAATTCTAAGTTTAATTTTTCATTTCAAAGCCAATTTTTCAGCACATGATTTCACAATCTCCCCCTTGATGAAAACATTGGCAACACCACTTAGAATTGAATCATTTGGCATTCACTTTACAAAAGATTTTGAAATCCAAAGGATCAAGGACCAAAAGAGAAACACAGAATTCCCCTTTGACCAAAATGCAAAACAAAATCTCCCCCTGAGAAGGAAAATGTGTGTGAATGTGCAATGTGCCCAAAAATTCCAAAATTCTCCAAACTTCTCCAAAAATTCTCAAATTTCCAAAAACAACTCCCCAACAACTCCCCCTTTTTCTTCTCCCCCTTTTTCCTTAAACTTTTCAATGATTCCCAAATTTCTCCCCCTTTGACAATGGATTCATCAAGAGTACAAAAGAGAGAACAGGTTCAAAATTTTTCTGTAGCAAAGATTTCACAAGGAGAAACAAGGGAGTGCCAAGATAGGAAAAGATGAGCTCATTCGATCATATAACCTTATATATCATATAATATGCAAAATACATGATCTTGATGTGATTTTAACAAGTTAGGGAATGACATGCATCTCAACCTCAATTTAGTCAACTATAGCCAAGTACTAAGCAAGATCTTAGCAGAAAAAGCAAGACTTTAAAAATTGAAGCAACTAACAACTTAGGGCGAGCAAGTAGTTTCAACTCCAATCTAGTAGACCAATTTAATCTTTAAACAATAAGTTGCATGTGGCATGCTTGAAGCATACTTCTTTTATTTTCTAGGAGTGGCATGCTTGAAGCATACATCTTATCTTTGAGGGAATGGCATGCTTGAAGCATACATCTTTTCTTTTTAGGGAAAGCACCCTGAAGCACATAACTTGAGGTTTTTTGCTTTTAACAACCCTTTTTTATTGATTCCCTTTTTCTTTTCATTTTTCTTTGATTATAAACATGCAAAAGTGATTAAAAGGTCTTATGAAAGAGTAAAGTTGAAACCACACTTGCTTCATAGCCCAAATTTGTCAAGAGGATTCAATATCAAGCCTAGAAGAGTAAGATATCACAGAGTATTTAGCTATAGGTAATCAGTCCAGGGAATTCCGCAATGTCATTTTTAGTTCAAGTGAGATAATTAGATTATCATATATTAGCTCAATTACATAACATATAAAGAAATATGATAAAGTGAGCTCATTAAGTGAAAGAACTTGGCAAAGAAACTCCCCCTCAAAACAATCCCATTGGATGAACAATCCCAAGTTCTCCCCGAATAAAAGCAAAACGAGAAGAAGACAAGGGTTTTGAAAATGTCTGCCAATTGATGTTCAGTATCCACATGGTGAAGCACAATATTTTCTTTTTCAACATGATCTCTAAGAAAGTGAAATCCAATATCAAATGCTCAAGAAAGAGGATTACTCAAGAGGTGGCACGAACCAAATCAATTCAACATCCTCCAAAGTCAACATCAGATAAGCTCTTAAACTAATGCATAAGGAAGCAAAAAGCCAAATGCCAAAATCTTGAGTACCATGGAGATACCTGAAAATTCACTTGACCGTTTGTTGATGTGAAGCACGTGGGAAGAGTCTCTCATGTAAACCTCCAATTATCTCATCCTCAACAGCATCATCATCTTTATGAACAAAGACACTCTCCCCCTGAACATATGCACTGCACTGCATCATTTGGACTAGTGCCTTTTTAAAAACAGAGGTGGAAGAAGCATCTTCAAAAGATAACACTTTTAGCACGAGATGCATGAGTAAAGGAGAACCAAATATTATCACTAAACATATGAAGTGAGCATCCAAATTCACTAGCCACATGTTCTCCCTCCTCGCGTGAGAAGCCTACATAGAAGCGAGAAAGTGTCGAGGTCTCGATCTTGGGGTTAGAAATAAGATGTTTAGGAATCCAAAGATCTTGAGACACCCGACGCACAAAGAGGGCACAACACGAGTATTCTTATGCACAAAATCAGATTTGCCTTTTCTCGTGTTTTTAGCATCAAAAGGTGTTTGTTTCACCCTAGGCACATAATGAGAAGTGGAGTGTGCCTTTCTGAAATTAGACCTAGCATTAAACCTTTCTCTCTTTTGTTGTTTAGCTAGTCTACAGCAAAAGTCTACTAAATGTCCATCTCTACCCTAGAACAAGCATGCAAACAAGAACCAAAACAGAAAATACTGTAGCGACGTGGTTACTGTAGCACGCAAAAATCTTGGAAGAATTGATCTTTATTTCTTGTCTAAAATACTCTCATCAAAAGAGTACAAACCATAAAACCAAGCTCAAAGCTTGATGCGCTCAGCTCTACTTGGTGCCTTTCAACAGGAGACCCCCCACCTATTTAAAGCACCAACCCACAAGGAGTTCTGAATACGATTCCTATTCCCTAGAAGGAATCCGTATCCAACTCAACTCTACTTGGCCCAACCAGGCCGAGTACAACTCTTGCACGCGTATGGCAACCCTACCATACTCACGTGACTAACACTTTGCACGCGTATGGCCACCTGCCATACTCACGTGACTAACACTTTGCACGCGAATGACCTCCTGCCATTCTCACGTGACTAACCATTCTTCATGTGCACCATTCTCTTAGCCCGAGCGTCCGCATGACATCCTTGACCACCAAGACCTCGGTTCCTCCTGAACCTAGTCCCGAACCTCGGTTCCTCCATGAACCTAGTTCCGGTCCCGTCATCGACCACATTCGTCTTGAGCAATACTGCACATGAACAAACCTAAAACAATTCCGAGCACAAGTCCACGACTTGACTCAATGTCAATCCATGCAACTACTCACATGAGCATTGCATAAAGTCCACTACAAAAGAAGCATCATGAAATCATCACAAATTTCATAATCTCAAATTCAAATTATTTCAATTCTGCTCAAAACCCTAATTCGGAAAAGCATTCACGACGGACAAGGAAATATGGTCCGCGTACACATGAAAAATCACTCAAAAAACCATTCTAGCAGACAGACAAAATCGGTCCGTTGTACAAGTGAAAGTTTCGGTTCCAAGAAGAAATCATTCTGGCGAAAACACGTTCACAACGGACAAAGAAAATCGGTCCGTTGTACATGCAAAAATGACTTCGGTCATGAGCTCAAAACAAGTTCACAACGGACCAAGAAAAACTGTCCGTTGTACATGCAAAGGTTTCTGAAATCTTGGAGAAAGAGTTAGATTCAAGCGCTCAAAAGCAAGTCCACGACGGACAAAAAACATTATCCGTCGTACAAGCGAAATCGATCGGTTTTGAGGAAAAAGAGTTTGGCTCAAAGAGTTCAAAACACGCCCACGACGGACCCAAAGACATTGTCCGTCGCAGATGGGGAACTTCTTGTTTCTTGAGAGCTAGGTCCGGCGCAAAAGTGAAACTTACTGTTTCTTGTCAAATTATCAAACACATGCACAAGCACATTTTGCAAATCCAATTCTAAGTTTAATTTTTCATTTCAAAGCCAATTTTTCAGCACATGATTTCACAATCTCCCCCTTGATGAAAACATTGGCAACACCACTTAGAATTGAATCATTTGGCATTCACTTTACAAAAGATTTTGAAATCCAAAGGATCAAGGACCAAAAAGAGAAAACACAGAATTCCCCCTTTGACCAAAATGCAAAACAAAATCTCCCCCTGAGAAGGAAAATGTGTGTGAATGTGCAATGTGCCCAAAAATTCCAAAATTCTCCAAACTTCTCCAAAAATTCTCAAATTTCCAAAAACAACTCCCCAACAACTCCCCCTTTTTCTTCTCCCCCTTTTTCCTTAAACTTTTCAATGATTCCCAAATTTCTCCCCCTTTGACAATGGATTCATCAAGAGTACAAAAGAGAGAACAGGTTCAAAATTTTTCCTGTAGCAAAGATTTCACAAGGAGAAACAAGGGAGTGCCAAGATAGGAAAAGATGAGCTCATTCGATCATATAACCTTATATATCATATAATATGCAAAATACATGATCTTGATGTGATTTTAACAAGTTAGGGAATGACATGCATCTCAACCTCAATTTAGTCAACTATAGCCAAGTACTAAGCAAGATCTTAGCGGAAAAAGCAAGACTTTAAAAATTGAAGCAACTAACAACTTAGGGCGAGCAAGTAGTTTCAACTCCAATCTAGTAGACCAATTTAATCTTTAAACAATAAGTTGCATGTGGCATGCTTGAAGCATACTTCTTTTATTTTCTAGGAGTGGCATGCTTGAAGCATACATCTTATCTTTGAGGGAATGGCATGCTTGAAGCATACATCTTTTCTTTTTAGGGAAAGCACCCTGAAGCACATAACTTGAGGTTTTTTGCTTTTAACAACCCTTTTTTATTGATTCCCTTTTTCTTTTCATTTTTCTTTGATTATAAACATGCAAAAGTGATTAAAAGGTCTTATGAAAGAGTAAAGTTGAAACCACACTTGCTTCATAGCCCAAATTTGTCAAGAGGATTCAATATCAAGCCTAGAAGAGTAAGATATCACTGAGTATTTAGCTATAGGTAATCAGTCCAGGGAATTCCGCAATGTCATTTTTAGTTCAAGTGAGATAATTAGATTATCATATATTAGCTCAATTACATAACATATAAAGAAATATGATAAAGTGAGCTCATTAAGTGAAAGAACTTGGCAAAGAAACTCCCCCTCAAAACAATCCCATTGGATGAACAATCCCAAGTTCTCCCCGAATAAAAGCAAAACGAGAAGAAGACAAGGGTTTTGAAAATGTCTGCCAATTGATGTTCAGTATCCACATGGTGAAGCACAATATTTTCTTTTTCAACATGATCTCTAAGAAAGTGAAATCCAATATCAAATGCTCAAGAAAGAGGATTACTCAAGAGGTGGCACGAACCAAATCAATTCAACATCCTCCAAAGTCAACATCAGAATAAGCTCTTAAACTAATGCATAAGGAAGCAAAAAGCCAAATGCCAAAATCTTGAGTACCATGGAGATACCTGAAAATTCACTTGACCGTTTGTTGATGTGAAGCACGTGGGAAGAGTCTCTCATGTAAACCTCCAATTATCTCATCCTCAACAGAATCATCATCTTTCTGAACAAAGACACTCTCCCCCTGAACATATGCACTGTACTGCATCATTTGGACTAGTGCCTTTAAGCGAAAACAGAGGTGGAAGAAGCATCTTCAAAAGATAACACTTTTAGCACGAGATGCATGAGTAAAGGAGAACCAAATATTATCACTAAACATATGAAGTGAGCATCCGAAATTCACTAGCCACATGTTCTCCCTCCTCGCGTGAGAAGCCTACATAGAAGCAGAAAGTGTCGAGGTCTCGGTACTGGGGTTAGAAATAAGATGTTTAGGAATCCATTAATGAGACACCAGACGCAAAAAAGTAGGCACAACACGAGTATTCTTATGCACAAAATCAGATTTGCCTTTTCTCGTGTTTTTAGCATCAAAAGGTGTTTGTTTCACCCTAGGCACATAATGAGAAGTGGAGTGTGCCTTTCTGAAATTAGACCTAGCATTAAACCTTTCTCTCTTTTGTTGTTTAGCTAGTCTAAAGCAAAAGTCTACTAAATGTCCATCTCTACCACAATGAGTGCAAGTGTACTTAACATTATGTTTAGCTTTGGAAGTAGAAGCAACATTTGCATTCATCATAGTAGAAGATAAAAGACCAGCAGATTTAAAGACAGTTTTCTTAGGCTCATTGACAATTTCAAATTTTCCACTTTCAAGTGTTTTGACAACAGTGGAAGCATGTGATTTATGATGAGCATAAGAATCAAAACCTAAACCTTTGTTATGAGTGCTGACTTTTGATTGATCCAAGATCATGTTTAGGTTTTTCTTTCCTTTAGTGAAACGTTCTAATGACTTTTCCAAGTAATCAATTTTTTAGAAAGAGTTAAACAATTATTACAGGAGCGTCCACTTTTCCTTTTGCTTGCGACAAGTTGAGCATGAAAGAACCTCATGTGTAAGCAAATCTTCTGTCATTTGAGAAACCCTAGCATTTGCATCATGCAACTTCAATTCTAGTATGGAGCATATAGAACATGGAGTTGTATCATGTAAATCAATGGTAGAACAACTAGCATGTTTAACAAGTTTCTCATTTTTCTCATTTTCAGCATTGATTTGCTCTAACAAGGTAACATGTTCTTTCCTAAGCAAAGTAAGCTCATTGTAAATTAAGTCACATGATTTGCAAGCATCATCATCAGGAATCAAGGTTTTAAGTCTAGCAATTTCAGCATTCAATGACTCAACAACAAAATCATGTTTCTTGATTTTCTTGTCACGTTTATCAAGCAATTTACCAAGTCGAGCAACAGCAATAGCTAATTCATCGTAAGAAGGATCTACCTCATTGAAGTCGCTGTCATGATCGCCCTCGGTGAAGCTGTCGCTGCTTTTAGCCATGAGACACAACCCCGTCAACTCATGCTTGCTTGGAGTTGCATCGTCCTCACTGCTCCCTGAATCCACATCGCTCAAATTGACTTGTTCAAGAGCGGAAAGAACTCGGTGGACAACTTTGCTGTTGATGAAGCTCTTCTTCTTTCTATTACTTGAAGAGAACTTCTTCTCTTTTCTTACATCGTTGTCCTTCTCCTCCCTTGATGCCTTACCTGCAAGTTTAGGACAGTTTGGACGAATATGGTCGAGATCACCACACTCATAGCATCTTGGAGGGCCACCACCACCTCTCTTTCTCATTCTCACATTTTGTAAAGCTTTGTTAAAGCGAGAAGAGAGTAGTGACAAGTCTTCTTCTGGGAATTGCTCAATCTGTTCATCGGTTAGTGAAGACAAGAAAGATAGAGCAAAGCTTGAAGCAGCACCATTATGAGATATGCTAGATTGAGATGTCAAAGCAATTGATTTATGATCATTCTTTCTAGCAAGAATATCTAATTCATGAGTTTTCAACTTGGAATAAAGAACATCTAAGGTAAGTGTACTCATGACAGTAGATTCTCTAATGGATGTAACTTTCATCTCCCAAATAGACATGTCTAAAGCACCAAGCAATTGTCTAGCATTAGCAGCATCATCAAAGCTAACTCCAACAGCACGTAGATTGCTAAGAATTTTATTGAAACGCGCAAAGAAGTCATCTACAGATTCACTAGGTTTCATCTCAAAACGCATGTATTCTTTTTTGTAAATATCTTGGCGAACCTCTTTGACAGTGTTAGAACCCTCATGGTAATCACAAAGAGATTTCCATACCTCATATGCGGATCGAAGATGAACCACACGATCAAAGTCGCTGCGTCCCAAGCCTTGGATGATCAAGTTGCGCGCCTTGCTATTTGCTTCAACATGTGTGCGATTGGTGTCGTTGACGTTATCGTTTGCAGGGACTTCATATGGCTTGTAGACCTTCTCCCAAATTGTGAAGCCCTGTGCTTGGATGAACGCCTCCATCTTGGCCTTCCAAAACTGAAAATCAACACCATCGAACACACATGGTTTTGTCGAATAACGATCCATTGATCTAATCACCGGTTAAGATAGATTAGAGAAACCTGCTCTGATACCACTTGTAGGATCGAAGTATACGAATATAGCAATCAGAGGGGGGGTGAATGATTGTGCGGAAGCTAAAACCAAATTCTTGACCTATTAAAAGTTCACCCCAAAACAGAACCAAATAATTGCCTCGTTTTCGACAAAAACAGAATGACAGAGGTTTGGTAAAACGAGAATTCCCAGAGATCCAACCGTCGAAACGATCTGAAATTTGGACACAAGAAACTAGATTCCAATACGAATCGAACCCAAAAAGAATCAGCTCGATCGGACTTACGGATCAAAAGTTATGAGCTTCGCAAGCTTGCTGATCCAGAACTTGACGAGAATCAATCTAATCAAAACTTCAAGATTAAACAAGAACGACAAAAGATTGATCAACTAGACTTTGAGAAACACTAGATCAATACCCTAGAGAGGTTTTTGATGGATCAAATCAAGATAAAACTTGAAGAACAAAAACCAATCTAGAACTAGAACAAGCATGCAAACAAGAACCAAAGCAGAAAATCTTGTAGCGACGTGGTTCTTTGTACGCCAAAAATCTTGGAAGAATTGATCTTTATTTCTTGTCTAAAATACTCTCATCAAAAGAGTACAAACCCTAAAACCAAGCTCAAAGCTTGATGCGCTCAGCTCTACTTGGTGCCTTTCAACAGAGACCCCACCTATTTAAAGCACCAACCCACAAGGAGTTACGAATACGATTCCTATTCCCTAGAAGGAATCCGTATCCAACTCAACTCTACTTGGCCCAACCAGGCCGAGTACAACTCTTACTGCCAGCGTATGGCAACCCTACCATACTCACGTGACTAACACTTTGCACGCGTATGGCCACCTGCCATACTCACGTGACTAACACTTTGCACGCGAATGACCTCCTGCCATTCTCACGTGACTAACCATTCTTCATGTGCACCATTCTCTTAGCCCGAACGTCCCGCATGACATCCTTGACCACCAAGACCTCGGTTCCTCCTGAACCTAGTCCCGAACCTCAGTTCCTCCATGAACCTAGTTCCGGTCCCGTCATCGACCACATTCGTCTTCGAGCAATACCTGCACATGAACAAACCACAAAACAATTCCGAGCACAAGTCCACGACTTGACTCAATGTCAATCCATGCAACTACTCACATGAGCATTGCATAAAGTCCACTTCAAAAGAAGCATCATGAAATCATCACAAATTTCATAATCTCAAATTCAAATTATTTCAATTCTGCTCAAAACCCTAATTCAGCAAAAACGCATTCACGACGGACAAGGAAATATGGTCCGGCGTACACATGAAAAATCACTCAAAAAACCATTCACAACGGACAGACAAAATCGGTCCGTTGTACAAGTGAAAGTTTCGGTTCCAAGAAGAAAACCAAACGGACAAAAACACGTTCACAACGGACAAAGAAAATCGGTCCGTTGTACATGCAAAAATGACTTCGGTCATGAGCTCAAAACAAGTTCACAACGGACCAAGAAAAAGCTGTCCGTTGTACATGCAAAGGTTTACGAAATCTTGGAGAAAGAGTTAGACTCAAGCGCTCAAAAGCAAGTCCACGACGGACAAAAACATTATCCGTCGTACTTAAATCGATCGGTTTTGAGGAAAAAGAGTTTGGCTCAAAGAGTTCAAAACACGTCCACGACGGACCCAAAGACATTGTCCGTCGCAGATGGGGAACTTACTGTTTCTTGAGAGCTAGGTCCGGCGCAAAAGTGAAACTTACTGTTTCTTGTCAAATTATCAAACACATGCACAAGCACATTTTGCAAATCCAATTCTAAGTTTAATTTTTCATTTCAAAGCCAATTTTTCAGCACATGATTTCACACGAAGAAAGGATGCTCCCTCCTCCGCAGCGGGGACACCCAGTTCCTGAGGAAGTCCCACGCAATGTCCCGACCAGTGAGCCCCATCTAGGAGAGCTCACTGATCATCATAAGCGTCCGCTCTTCCTCAGGCTGCACGGGTAGACGTGGCGTCACGACCACCGGGGCTGGCTTCCCGGTGTAGTAGAGGCCGCTCCCCTCTGCCTTCTTCAAATAAAACCAATACCCGGCCCAACTGGACACCGAATCCATCAGCGAAAGGATGGGGTAGTCGTATGGTCGGTTGGACCTGAGTCGGAAGTAGATGCAACCGGCGGGAGTATTCCCACCGGTGCGGAATGAGGAATAGAAGTGGAAGAAAAGACTGGCCGTGGGCACGATGCCCACATATCCCTCGCAAAGATGCGAGAAGATCGCCAGAACAAGAATGGAGTTGGGGTTCAAGTTGGAGATCTCGCACTCGCAGAAGCTGAGCACGGAAGCAAGGAACTCACTCTCGGGCATCCGAAGCCCATTGATAGCGTAGAGCTCGCAGGAGACGATCTCCCCCTCCTGTGGCGCCGGCTCCGTCTCACCTCCGGGCGCGCGTGCCGAAGCCTCGTCAAGCTGGCCCTCATCAACAAGCAACTGAAGCCTCCTCTTGCTCATCTGGATGGTCGCTCATGGCCGTCCCAGCTCGTCCACCGCCACGGTGTGCTCAGATGCTGCAGCAGCCTTTTGCTGCAAAGATACCAATCCCCCCGTGAGTCTTTTAAGGCTCAAGGGGAAGGCCCGGCCAAGTAGCATTCCGCTTGAGCCTCGAGGCTAGCTGTCGGGGATTGGCTTATTTCCCACAAGTACCCCTTCTTTCCTCAACGAGCCGATCATAAACACCCCTGGATAGGGTGACCAAGAAAGGACCTTGGATAGCTCCATGCTCGGCCACGGACATGCTCGCCCCCCATTAAACAAAGCATGTTCGGTTGAAGGCTTCGGAGGAGAAAACGAGCAACCTTGCTTGTAAGTAACAAGTTGGTCGAACCAGACCATGAGGGATGCTCAACGAAAACCAAAGGACGTAGTCAACCCACGAATAGGAAGGTGGCTACCATTTCACCGAGGATCCAGGAAGATCGTGCATAACATGGCGAAAATCAAGGACACGTCAAAAACGGTAACAGGCACAATTGTAGGGCTAAGTTACCATATGTAAAAAAAAATAGACCTAGTATCATCAATACCCAATACGGCTGGAGTAGGGCTATTATCTTCGCTGTGAGAGGCCTGAACCAGGATAATCCCTCGTGTCTCCCACTGCTCGAGCATTCTTCGAACTCCAGCCCTTCACGGGCGAAGGGACCTCGGTTGATCCCTCATTCAACAAGTAAGCTCGGCGGGGGCCTGTTCCCCAATCATCGACAACATGTTTCTACTTTCCCCTTGAATTAGTTCATTTCGATGTGTGGGGTCCTGCTCGCACATCTTCTGGAGGTTACAAATATTATGTAAGCTTCCTTGATGATTTTAGCAAATTCACTTGGATCTATCATCTTAAACAAAAGACTGACGTTGCAAATGTTTTCTCTCAATTCTAGCATCATGTAGAACGATTACTTAGTCACAAAATTCATGAAGTGAAAACTGATTGGAGCAGTGAGTACCAGAAAATTCATAAGTTCCTTAACACTATATAAATATCTCGTCGAGTCTCATTCCCTCACATTCATCAACAAAATGGAGTAGCTAAGAGAAAACATCGACACATTGTAGAGACAGGTTTAGCCTTGTTAGATCAACCCTCATTACCACTTTGGTTTTGGGATTAGCCTTCTCTTACTGCTACATATTTGATTAATTGGTTAACTAGTCAAGTTCTTCATAATGATTCTCCTCTCCACCATCTTTTGAACATCTCTCACGACTATTCTCTACTCAAAGTTTTCGGTTGTGCCTGTTGGCCTCTTCTTCGACTATACAAATCACACAAGTTGGATTTTAGATCAAAACAGTGTGTGTTGTTGGGATATAGTAATATGCAGAAGGGGTACAAGTGTTTGCATAGATCCTCTGGTCGAGTTTACATCTCAACAGATGTGATTTTTGATGAAACAGTGTTTCCATTTGCCACCTCTCACGATGTTGCTCTCTACCACCTTTAAATTTAAAGGTTCTACCCTCTCTACCTCTTCTTGTTCCTATCTCCACCACTGCTCCTTTATTTGTGTCTAAACCAGCAAAAGTAAATGATTCAATAGGGGATCACACTCCATCAGATTCAGCAGCTCCTAATGTGTCTAAAAGTTCCTTGCCCACTACAGTTTCTTACAGGTCCACATCACCATCAGATTCTTCTTCAGCAGGGGATATACTAGGCCTCGTACCCAGCTTTAGAACAATATCACTTATCTGAAACAGTACACCGACTGCACTATTCATTATCCACCTATGAGACCATGACATGATGCATCCTTTGCTGAAGCCCAAGCACTTGAAACTACAGTGCCATCTTCTCATCAGCAAGATATGCAATAATCTCAATGGAAAACAGCCATGGATGTAGAGTATGAAGCACTGATGAAGAATGGGACATGGCATCTTGTATCGTTCAAACCAGGATGTAATCTTATTGACCCAAAATGGGTTTTCAAGGTCAAACAAAAGGTTGATGGCAATGTAGATATATACAAAACTAAATTAGTTGCTAAAGGTTTCAAGCAACAATATGGCATTGACTACATAGATACCTTCAGCTTAGTTGTAAAACACACGACAATTTGGCTTATTTTGTCCTTAGCAATCTCTCAAGGTTGGAGTTTGAGGCAAATTGATGTATAAAATGCTTTTCTACATGGTGTTCTTTAAGAAGAAGCTTATATGAAACAACCTACAAGATATAAGGACAAGGAGCATCCACAATATATATATACACACACATAAATGTATACACATACATATATACGTGTAAACTTGATAAGGCACTTCATGGATTGAAACAAGCACACTAAGATCTTCGTACTGTAACATCTTCATTTTCGCCTTCTGGAGAAAAACTTAATTTAAATAAGTTAAATTCAAAATTTGGAGTTTCCATGGTGTTTATATTAACATGGCATCCTTTCCCCTCCAAAATCAGGATTTAATTCCCCTCCGGGCGAAAAATCGGATTTTCGGTTCCCGCCGGTACCCGAACTTTCACCCGAGTCCAAAAATGCTCCAAAAATCCCAAAACCACTTCAATTGTGTTCCAAATATTCCAAAATGATTTTAGGAATCATTTCCCGGATTTTTGGACCTCCGTTCCTATTTTATCTCGCGCGGCTTTTGTTTAATGCCTGCAATCCACGCCCGAATATTTAATTCCACAAAAATCATCCGAATTCCGCGAAACCAATTTTATTGGGTCCCAAATATTCTAAAATGGCTCTAGGAATTTTTCCGGAATTTTAGACCATTTTTCCTAATTTTTCTCTAGGGCGAATCATTCGCGTAAAGGAGGACCAATGGGAGAGTGCCACGTGGCGATGAATAGTGCACCTTCTTCTTCCTCTAGCCATGAGGAAACAACAGAGAGCTCCAACTAAGCAACAATGGCTAGGGTTGCCTTCCAACACTCATAACTCCTTCATTTCAACTCCAAAATGCGAACGGTCGGTTCCGTTGGATTCGTAGCATCGATCTCTTGCCATTCCCCACCCTCACTCGCCGTCAAGCTCGCCGGAAATGGCCGCATTAATGAAAAACCGAAATCCACTCAAATGCCATTAACTCGGCCGTTTCTCCTCCAAATGGCACACCACCACCTCCATTCTCTCTGTATAAGAATCCCCGTTCTGGGAGTGTGATCCCCCTTTCATCTACTCCACTCTTGTGCCCGTGAGATCAAGAAAACCGGAGTTGGGTCGCCGTTTTTGAAGTTCTTCGTGTTCTTGCTTGTAGATCCCTCTCCGGTGAGCCATTCTTAATGCCAATTGGTTCCTTGTGACCGTGGATGAGTCTAGAGTCTAACCCAACCATCAATTTTAGGTTCTCTCAAGAATTGGAGGCGAATTTCGGGGTTTTGTTCATTCGGTCGAAGCTCCGTTCATCGCGAAATTCATCGCCTCCGGTGAGAATCAATCCAATTCTTTTCTCCTATAGCTCCCTAAGGTTGTAATCTAGAGATCCCATGCTTTTGTTTGGTCCAATTCCGTGAAAAATGATGTAAAAATTGGATTTTTGGATGAAGTGGAGTCCTCTGCCATTTTTTTTCTTCTCTGTTGTTTTGGGTGGGAGCTTCCTGTTTGTGCGTGCGGGCCCGTGCCCCCTCGCCGGCCGGCCGCCGCCAGCCGGCGCCGCCGCCACCGGCGCCCGGCCCGCCGGCGATCCCCTCGCCGCCATGCCGGACCACCTTCCTCCTCACCCCACCTCCAAGCTTCCTCCCATAGCTCCCATGGCTTCCATGGCCAAACCAAGCAAAGAGACAAGGCCCATGTCTATGACATGTGGGGCCCACTTGCCATAGAGACAAGGCCAGTCCAAGTCAAAGTCAACAGTGGACCAGTCAAAAGGGAATATTCCCGATTTTCCAATTTTTCAAATTTCAAACTTCGGAAGCTCATAACTTCTCCGTCCGAACTCCGTTTGACCCCATTCAAATTTCTAAATTCATCTAAAATCAAGATATACCTACTAGTATTATTTTTGTAATTTTTAGATTTTATTTATTTTCTTTTATTTATTTATTGCCTCGAATTGCGTGTAGCCAAGCGATCCACTTGCGATCGCCGATTCCTTGAAGCTTTCCGAGTTCGACACCTCCGCCGCGACAGAAGGCACGTCTCCTTGACGCATTTTGATCCTATGATTGTGAAATGATTTAAATTGTTTATAAAGTTGCATGGCTATGTTTAATGAAATATGTCAAATATAAGTGCTAGTTATTCCGAAATTGTTAATTCCTCCTTGGCATTGTTAATCATATCCGTTGTAAACCTAGGACATTGTTTATACCATGCTTATGCTTATATGGTATCCTTTGCTACGTAGTACGGTAGAATTGCTTAGGACCTTTTCCGATGAAAACAACCCATGGGTGGGATTATTCAAAAAGGATGATATCAAATGTGATTTGAAAGTTATTATGGTTTTAGTACTGTTTTTCTAAAATAAAAAGAAAAGGAAAATGGTTTGGACTTGGGCGGATTGGATTGTCGGGTGGGTGCGGATGGAGCACTAGTTGTCTTGTGCAAGCACCGCCCCAAGTCACATAAGGACCGACGCTTGTGACTGTCCATTCTAAGCATAACCATACTACCACATATCTATAATGGTATGACCTGGCCAACTAATTTGTAGAAGCCTAGCTTAGACTCACCACTCGGTTGAATGTGAGTGCCGGATAGAGGCATTGTCGTTTTTCTCACACGGCGCAAGAGGGGGCTTCTGTACTGGGCGAATGGAACCCTAACAGCGGTGAAACCTTAGCGGGTGGGTCAAGTTAGGTAGATACATTGTAACGGCCTTGTCAGGATATCCCTGCCGGCACACCTAAGGAAGTGTGTTAATTGCATGGCATCAAGGGTATATCTTGTCTTGCGGGTAAAGCTGTACACCTCTGCAGAGTGAAAACTATTCAAATAGCCGTGCCTACGGTCAAGGGCAAAGCGAAGAATGCTTTTGTAGGGACCCCGAATTTGCAAATCCGGACCCTCTGTGTATTCAGCACTAGTCCAGGAACGCGCTAGTGCACACAGTCTTAACATCGGTAAATATCACAATCATACCACTCGATACTAATAAAGTACTTTATTTAAATAGTCAAACTGGTTACTCGACCTTATGGTCAAGTTACAATGTATGCCTTGCAGGGCGAAACTTATTAAGAGAGAAATAGTAGCAGCGGAAAATCAAATAACTTCGTGGCTCCATCCAAGATACCACGAACAGCCGGTGGGCTCGCTTCCCTAAGTAGACGATTCCTCTTGGAGCTCCTCCTCCAAAGCTGGTGTAGTCTCCTCTTCAACTGGTGTTGTATTGTGGCAAGGGTGAGTACTTGGTACTCAGCAAGTCATGCACAGAATGCAAGCTAATATACTATATGCATGGCTTGGTACAAAGGAATGGCCCAAGGTATGTTTGCGATGCTTGACATTTGACAAGTAGCATAAGTAGATTCAAGCGGTAGAAACAAGTATAGCATAGATAACTTTTCAAGGAGTTTAATAAACATCTTTTCCATCCTAATCCACATTTCCATAAACATCATTATTAATACAACACAACCTTTCAGATCCAAGTTATTTTTGAGAAAATCTAACCCTTATTTGTAATTCGGCGATGTCCAATACAGCGGACACGGCTATCCGAATAGATTCTACACTCTGCGAGAGGTTATGCACTTTACCCACAAGATACGATCAAACACCACAAAGGCGAGTTCAGTAACAAAGTCTTTGGAAACTTCTAACAATACAAGTGGTCCTCCGGTTATTGCACACTAACCCTTCCCTTAGCTAAAGGCGAAGTTTAGGCCAATCAACTGTTAGATGGGTACCTGGCCTCACCCGATGCGCTCCCGCATACAACTTACACAAAGGGTGTAGTTGACCTCACGAGGTCCACAGTGCGTTATTAGCAACTTAGTCAACTAGGTCCGTCCCATTACAGACATGTGGTTGCACGTTAGACCCAGTTCAAAGGCTTGCAAGGTTAAGTCCTTAGGGTGACCAGGGCAAGACTACCCGAAGAACCAAATCAACATCCCCAATGCCACAACCGGCCCACTGATTATTCTTGCCACATGCCCGGTCGAAAAACTATTTATCAAACCCCAGTTGATTACCATGCACCACGTGCCATCAACATCACATGATACCTTTCCAAAACAGGTTCAATATATCATTAAGTCAATATTAACATTTGTTTGTCCAAAATCATGTCATGAGCACGTAGCAGGTCTAAGCAGTTTACTACAACGGTCTAAAACCCATGTTGGCAAGTTATTAATGTCCAACTAGTAAACCACAACTAGGGTGACAAGGGGCCATGGCACATATTTAAGTAATCAAGGTGTCATACAGCAAATTGGTATTTATCTAATTCCCCAAATTTAAATAAAGTATTTTCTAATTGAACTAGCATGCAATAGGTTAAATCAAAATAGATTTTCGAAATAGGATCAACATGGTCAAAGCATAACTTGCCTTCAAAAACTACTTGTTCTTGGTCTTGAGTTAGATCCTGAGTCAATACTTCTCCTTCAAATCCTTCCGGCACTTCAACGTCTACTCGTAAAGCGTGCAAATAGCAAATACACGAATAAACAATAGGCAAAAAGTATCCAATCATCCAAATAAAATCCATAAACAGAGAGAACATAATTTTATGAATTTTTAGAAACTGGAATCGTCAAATTTGGAGTTAAAATGCAAAAGTTATGATTATTTAAAGTTTAAATAATCAATTAAATAATTTTACAGAGAAAAACTTTAGTCCAAAAATTAAATAAAATTTATATTTAGGTAGATCTCAATTTTATACAAATTTAGAAATTTGAATCACTCAAATCGGAGTTGAAACGCAAAAGTTATAAGCGTTTGAAGTTTGAAACAAAATCTGAAATCATTATTTTGAATTAATAAATCATTTTCTTTTTCGGAAATTAATTATTGCGTCAGCGAGGATACGTGTCATCCTGTGATTGGTCCACGATGACTCTTGGCGTCGGACGCCAAAGCGGCCTCCATGATGGCGTCGGCATGGCGTCATCATGCCACGTGGCATCACTTTCGAGTCTTTGCCGCGTGTCGATCCATGGATCGGGTCCACAGGCGACACGGTCCACGGTGGATCGACGCGGCAGTGCGGCTGACATGCGGGCCCGCATGTCGGCGCCCACGTCGCGCTTGCGGTCGCGGCGCGCCTGAGGCTACGTGGCACGATCGTGTCCGTTGATTTGAAAATCAGCGGCGCGATTAGATCCAGGTGGTTAACACGTTGAAAACTACCACGGTGATCGTGGGCCGTTCGATCTAGATCGGACGGTCCGGATCTAACCCTACGTTAACGCTGCTACGGCCTGGTGATCGTGGGCCGTTGGATCTTGATCCAACGGTCCAGATCTAATCGGGTTTGGAAGCACGTGACTCACCGCTGCCGTTCGATCGGGATCGGGCGGTCCAGAAGCTTCGCACTGGTGATGGCGGCGTGGCGGGGCTCGGGCTACCGGAGACGAGGGCGGCGACCTTCCGTCGCGGCGTTCCGAGGGTCTCCGGCGAGGTGGATGGTGCGGTCCGACGCGCCTTGCTCGTCTTGTTCCGGATCCGGCTCCAACACGGCGAGAGCGGCTTGGCCGGCGGCGTGCGCACAAACCCGGCGAAGCCCTAACCTTACTACGGCGAGCAATTCCTCGGCAAAAACGGCTCGGGCGGTGTGGCTTGGGGCAAAGGTGCGGCGTCAAGCGGCGATTCTCGAGGCGGGTCCACACCTTAAATCTTGCCTCGGCGTGCGCGCCAAATCGGAACCTAACCGTGTCCCGCTTTCGGTCACGGCGAGCTCTCCGGCTTGGATTCGGAGCGGAGGCGATGGTCGAGGATCGCATCACGTGTCGCGATGAGCTGCTACGATTGCTCACGCAGCGAGCAGGTCGGCCGGACTTCGGGCTCGGCCGTCGCGGTCCAATCCGTCTGGGTGGATCCCGATCCAACGGTCGGGATCGATTGGGGTTAGAGTGGGTTTGGTCGAGTCGGTAGCTCGGTCGGACTCGAGTCCGACTCGGGTTCGACTTCGATCGGATGAACAGTACTTGACCCGACTCGATTTTTCCAGCGAATTAATATTTAAAATAATTTCCAGTAATTCATTTAATTCATTAAAAATAGCAAAATACTCAGAAAAATTCCAGAAAAATTCTGGAAAATATTTTAGGGTATTTGGGACTCAAATAAAATATTTCCAACAAAATTTTATTTGCAAAGTTCAATTCTTTAATTATTTCAATATGGAATAAATTCAAATAAATTCCAAATAAATCCAAATAAATTCCAGAAAATTCCAAAAATTCACTAAAGTGCAAAATCACACATGAAATTTAAGAAAGCAAAATTTTGGGGTGTTACAAACCTCCCCCCCCTTAATAGAATCTCGTCCCCGAGATTCAGGGCTTACTAAAGGAATAGGTTCGGAAACTCTTTCCTCAAATCCTCTTCGCGTTCCCAAGTTGCTTTACTCTCCGTGTGGTTGCTCCACTGAACTCTACAGAAACGGGTTGACTTATTTCTGGTCTCTCGATCCATAGTGTCCAAAATCTTTACGGGATGCTCCTTGTAAGTCAAATCTTCTTGCAACTCAATTGACTCTAGCGGTGTCTGTTCCTCAGGTACTCGGAGACACTTCTTCAACTGGGACACATGGAATACGTCATGTACTCCTGCTAACGACTGAGGCAACTCCAGCTGATAAGCAACTTCGCCTCTGCGACTCAAAATCTTAAATGGTCCAACATAACGAGGTGCGAGTTTCCCTTTAGCATGGAACCTCTTAACTCCCCTGAGAGGCGTAACTCTGAGGTATACATAGTCTTCTGGTTCAAAACTCAAATCCCGGCGACGGTTGTCAGCATAACTCTTACATGCGTGATTGGGCTATCTTCAACCTTTCCCTAATCATGGCAATCTGCTCTTGACTTCTTGAAGAATATCAGGCCGAAGACACGGCTCGCCGGTCTCATTCCAATTCAATGGCGTCCGACGAGTCGACCATACAAAGGCCTCAAAAGGTGACATCTGTAAACTAGCTTGGTAACTATTGTTGTAATCGAACTCGGCATACGGCAAACTCTTATCCCAAGAGGTAGCATAAGCCAATGCACATGCTCTTAACATATCCTCCGAATCTGGTTGACTCTTTCGGTCTGTCCATCCGTCTGTGGATGATAGGGCATCTTGAAGTTTAAGCGGGTTCCCATGGCTTCATGCAACTTATTCCAAAACCTTGAGGTAAATTGGGTACCTCTGTCTGATACAATCCTCTTTGGCACTCCGTGCAAACAGACGATCCTGATCATGTACAACTCTGCTAACTTATCTCCCGAGTAAGTGGTCTTCACGGGGATAAAATGGGCTACTTTGGTCAAGCGATCCACTATAACCCATATGGAGTCATAACCTCCTTGAGTCTTAGGCAAACTGGTAATGAAATCCATTCCGATTTCCTCCCACTTCCACTCAGGTATTTTCAGTAATTTGTAGCAACCCTGCTGGTCTCTGATGCATTGCCTTGACTCTCTGGCATACGTCGCACAATGCAACATGCTCGGCAACTTCACACTTCATGCTCGGTCACCAGAATCTTTCCTTCAAATCCTGGTACATTTTGGCGCTTCCAGGATGAATTGAGTACTTGGAGTCATGGGCTTCTTCCAAAATCAGTTGCTTTAATTCCTTCTTGTTGGGCACACAAATGCGATCCTTCATCCATAACGTGCCTTGCTCATCCAACTTGAAGTCCTCTGCCTTGCCTTCCTCCTTGATGGACTTAATCCTGCGGATCTTGTCATCATCCTTATGTCCTTCCGGATCGATCCTCTAGGGTAGGCTTCACTTCCAATGCGGCCAAGGATCCGCTAGGTACCACCTCAATCTTCATTCTCTGGAAATCCTCACATAGCTCATCCTGACTTGTGGCTAGCAACATGCTCACAGTATGGCTTTTCCGACTCAAGGCATCGGCAACTACGTTGGCCTTCCCGGGATGGTAATGGATTCCAACATTGTAGTCCTTGATCAACTCTAACCATCTCCTTTGCCTCATGTTCAGATCCGACTGGGTGAATATGTATTTAAGGCTCTTATGATCCGTATACACTTCACATCTGTTCCCGATCAGATAGTGACGCCATATCTTCAAGGCATGCACTACGGCAGCTAACTCTAGGTCATGCGTCGGATAATTCTCCTCATGCGGCCTCAACTGCCTTGATGCATAAGCGACGACCTTTCCATTCTGCATCAGCACACATCCAAGTCCTTGGCGCGATGCGTCACAATAAATATCAAAGCTTTGAGCAACATCCGGTAGAACTCACACCGGTGCTGATGTCAATCGCTTTTTCAGCTCCTGAAATCCTTTCTCCATTAACTCCTCTAGCTGTTTCTTCATCTCTACCAACTCCTCGGTGGACATCCGATAAGGTCTCTTTGCTATCGGCGCTGTACCAGGTACAAGCTCTATCACAAACTCTATGTCCCTGTCTGGCGGCATACCAGGTAGATCTTCGGGAAAAACATCTGGGTACTCATTCACTACTGAGACATCCTCTATGCTGATTGCCTTGGTGCTGTTAACCATCATCTGTCCATCTCTAACTGCAGTGGCTTGAAATTCCACTTTCCTTCCACACGGGCTCTCAACTAAGATAGCCCTTCGTCCACAATCCAACACGGCTCTGTGCTTGGATAACCAGTCCATTCCCAAAATAACGTCTAAGGTCTGGGTCTCCAAAATTATAAGGTTCACTAGGAACTCTATTCCATCTATTAGTATTCTCACCCCGGAACATCCTACTTTCGTTCGGAGTTCGGAACCAGGGGTTTGAACTAAAAGCATGCACTTAAGTCTTGCAATCCCCAAATCGTTTCTAGCAGCAAAGCCTTGCGAAACAAGCGAATCTGAAGCTCGAGTCAAACAAAGCTGTGCAGTGCGAGTTAACAAGTAACTTACCCGATCTGACGTCAGTAGCATTCTGCGGTGCATCTGCGGTGACATGGTTGACTCGGCCTCTCACCACGATGCAGGATGTGATTCCTGGTCTTTGGCGTCCTAGCTGGGGTGGTTCCCAAGTTAAAGCGAGCGAGGGTCACTCCTGCTGTCTTCTTTGGACAATGTTGGCAAAATGTCACTGGCTCGTTGCGATTGTAGCGGCGTCTCACTGTTCCTTCTTTGCTGGAGCGGCGTTTCTAGCGAAGTGAAGTGCAGTAGTTACGATTGATGGGTCTTGGTGCCGTGACGGTGTCCTTGTAGCATTACGTGGCTGGAATCTGAAAAATTGATTTGGTGCAACTCTCGAGGCCATTTGTTGCGTTCCTGGCGTGATCCTGCTTTGTTGCATTCTGCGCTTCTGTTCTCATCAAGTTCCTTGCGCTTGTCCTCAAGAATAAGCGCCTTATTCACCAATTCTTGGAAATGCGGAAAGGTGTGGGTGATCAATCCCACCTGCAATCCTGAGTTAAGTCCCTTTATGAAACGAGGTATGCGGCTTTATCTGTCGCTACATTCTCGGTGCGTGGCGTGCTAGGCTGTGTGAACTTGTTCGGGTAGTCGACCCTTTGGCTGATTACCTTGCTTGATGCTCTGAACTCCTCCTTCTTATGGTCCATGATTCCTTCGGCACGTGATCTTGACGGAATGCGGTATGAACTCTTCCCAAGTGATATCTTGAGGGTTCTCTTGCGTGTACGAAGTTCTCCCACCATTCGTAATTTGTTCCTTCCAAGCGATGAGAAGCGTAGAGTACCTTCTCATTTCCTATGCATTGAGCTATGTGTAGCTTCCTCTCAATTGACCTTAACCAATCATCGGCCTCCAATGGATTGGCATTCCGAGAAAGTGGGTGGGTGAGTCCTCATGAACTCACGACAGTCTTGTATTACGGCGTTGTCACGATTGACTTGATTAGGCTGTGGCCTGGCGGTGGCGTGTTGCATTTGTTGCATCATAGCATGCATCAAGCGAGTCTGAGCAGCAAGAAATGCCCCAAAATTCTGCATATCAATGGCGGTCTTTGGTGCTCCATCATTGGGGTTTTCTGGCTGGCGAGAACCACTTCCATTGCTTCCAAAGTTTCCGGTGTTCACCATCATCGATTTGCTCTAAGTTTTAGAGATGAGGGAATCAAGAATAGACAAGTAATATGGAACTTATGCGGGCGAAAGGTGTAACTTTAAGGTCCAACTTTATTATTGATATTAATAACTTGGTATGGTTGCTTACAATGCCTAAGGGCCTTGCAACACATCTGCACACTCAACAAACAATGAAAATCCAAATCGAACTAACACGAGTCTAACGCCTAAAGGGTGACTCTTTATTCTATGACGCGACTCGGCGAAGGAGTCTCACTATAGAACCTATGCTCACTCATCGAGAAAACCTCCACGGCACTGGAGTGCGGATCTTTGCGGCATAGGTGCGAAATGATTACCATGTCCAGCAAGCGTGTCATCTGTGGTAGTCGAAGAAGCGATGTCCTCATCGAGATCGACTCCTTCGGATCTGGCTCGTGTAACTCGAGTCTTGGCTCAGTTACAGTCCGTATAAAGCCATCTCCAACTCGTCAATCCTTCGCGAAGGTGTGACACATACTCTTGAGCTTCCGCCATCTGTTCTTCTCTGTCGTGATCTCCTTGCGGGCCTTACGTAGCGCTTTGCTTGTATCATCGAGTACATCCTCCTGGCGACAACAAGTCGTGCCAAGCTGTGTAACCATGGCATTCTCATCCTGAATCGCCGGGTCAAGAAGGTTATTGCTGCTTGGTGATAACGGAACACCGTCTTTGTCCAACTCTATGGCGTGAATACGGGTAATGTGCCGCATTGCTCGTAGTGATACTTCTTGGATACCCATCTGCATTGTAGACCTCCTGGCGGTCAGTGTATCGAGCGATTGCACTGGGCCCTTTTTCCTAGCGGTACCTCAATCTTCACGTCACAAGCCTTGATCAATCACAGCTTGTGCGATCACTTCCACTTGGTATTGCGGCTTCTCAAAATCTCAGGAGTTTGTAGCATATGCCAAAGTTCATGGCGTGACCAACCTCCAGATCGACGTAGTTGAACTCTCCCTCCATTTGTCTCAAGAGTGCTCACGTAAGAACTCGAAATTTTAAATCGTGACAAGGTAAGGGAATATTCAGCAAGAGACAAGGAAAGAGAGAAGGGGATAAGTCGAGATGTCATTTCTTATCTTGACAAATTTTTAGCTTTAGAAAATAGGTTTTATCCTCACTACGACCATTCTAGCTTAGGGTTGAGCCTACGGTCAGTATGGCTCTGATACCACCTCTGTCGGGACCCCGAATTTGCAAATCCGGACCCTCTGTGTATTCAGCACTAGTCCAGGAACGCGCTAGTGCACACAGTCTTAACATCGGTAAATATCACAATCATACCACTCGATACTAATAAAGTACTTTATTTAAATAGTCAAACTGGTTACTCGACCTTATGGTCAAGTTACAATGTATGCCTTGCAGGGCGAAACTTATTAAGAGAGAAATAGTAGCAGCGGAAAATCAAATAACTTCGTGGCGCCATCCAGTATACCACAGAACGGCCCAGGGCTCGCTTCCCTAAGTAGGCGGTTCCTCTTGGAGCTCCTCCTCCAAAGTGGTGTAGTCTCCTCTTCAAGCGGTGTTGTATTGTGGCAAGGGTGAGTACTTGGTACTCGGCAAGTCATGCAGAATGCAAGCTAATATACTATATGCATGGCTTGGTACAAAGGAATGGCTCAAGGTATGTTTGCGATGTGACATTTGACAAGTAGCATAAGTAGATTCGAAAGCAGTAGAAACAAGTATAGCATAGATAACTTTTCAAGGAGTTTAATAAACATCTTTCCCATCCTAATTCACATTTCCATCAACATCATTATTAATCCAACCCAACCTTTCAGATCCAAGTTATTTTTGAGAAAATCTAACCCTTATTTGTAATTCCCGGCGATGTCAATACCGCGGACACGGCTATCCGAATAGATTCTACACTCTGCAGAGGTTATGCACTTTACCCACAAGATACAGTCAAACACCACAAAGGCGAGTTCCAGTAACAAAGTCTTTGGAAACTTCTAACAATACAAGTGGTCCTCCGGTTATTGCACACTAACCCTTCCCTTAGCTAAGGCGAAGTTTAGGCCAATCAACCGTTAGATGGGTACTGGCCTCGGCCCGATGCGCTCCCGTACAACTTACACAAAGGGTGTAGTTGACCTCCTGAGGTCCCACAGAGGCGTTATTAGCAACTTAGTCAACTAGGTCCGTCCCATTCTGAGACATGTGGTTGCACGTTAGACCCAGTTCAAAGGCTTGCAAGGTTAAGTCCTTAGGGTGACCAGGGCAAGACTACCCGAAGAACCAAATCAACATCCCCAATGCCACAAGCGGCCCACTGATTATTCTTGCCACATGCCCCGGTCGAAAAACTATTTATCAAACCCCAGTTGATTACCATGCACCACGTGCCATCAACATCACATGATACCTTTCCAAAACAGGTTCAATATATCATTAAGTCAATATTAACATTTGTTTGTCCAAAATCATGTCATGAGCACGTAGCAGGTCTAAGCAGTTTACTACAACGGTCTAAAACCCATGTTGGCAAGTTATTAATGTCCAACTAGTAAACCACAACTAGGGTGATAAGGGGCCATGGCACATATTTAAGTAATCAAGGTGTCATACAGCAAATTGGTATTTATCTAATTCCCCAAATTTAAATAAAGTATTTTCTAATTGAACTAGCATGCAATAGGTTAAATCAAAATAGATTTTCGAAATAGGATCAACATGGTCAAAGCACAACTTGCCTTCAAAAACTACTTGTTCTTGGTCTTGAGTTAGATCCTGAGTCAATACTTCTCCTTCAAATCCTTCCGGCACTTCAACGTCTACTCGTAAAGCGTGCAAATAGCAAATACACGAATAAACAATAGGCAAAAAGTATCCAATCATCCAAATAAAATCCATAAACAGAGAGAACATAATTTTATGAATTTTTAGAAACTGGAATCGTCAAATTTGGAGTTAAAAGCATAAAAGTTATGATTATTTAAAGTTTAAATAATCAATTAAATAATTTTACAGAGAAAAACTTTAGTCCAAAATTAAATAAAATTTATATTTAGGTAGATCTCAATTTTATACAAATTTAGAAATTTGAATCACTCAAATCGGAGTTGAAAGCATAAAAGTTATAAGCGTTTGAAGTTTGAAACAAAATCAAAATCATTATTTCGAATTAATAAATCATTTTCTTTTTGGAAATTAATTATTGCGTCGGCGAGGACACGTGTCATCCTGTGATTGGTCCACAGTGACCTGGCGTCGACGCCAAGATCGAACGGCCTCCATGATGGCGTCGACAGCGTCATCATGCCACGTGGCATCGCTCGAGTCTTTGCCACGTGTCCGATCCATGGGTAGGTCCACAGGCGGCACGGTCCGCGGTGGGCCCGCCGCGGCTTAGTGCGGCCGACATGCGGGCCCGCATGTCGGCGGCCACGTCGCGCTTACGCGGTGCGGCGCGCTGAGGCTACGTGGCTCGATCGTGTCCGTTGATTTGAAAATCAACGGCGCGATTAGATCGAGGTGTTAACACGTTGAAAACTACCACGGTGATCGTGGGCCGTTCGATCTAGATCGGACGGTCCGGATCTAACCCTACGTTAACGCCGCTACGGCCTGAGGTGATCGTGGGCCGTTGGATCTTGATCCAACGGTCGGATCTAATCGGGTTTGGAAACACGTGACTCGCGCTGCCGTTCGATCGGGATCGGACGGTCGAATCTTCGCCTTTGGTGATGGCGGCGCGGCGGGCTCGAACTCACGGAGACGAGGACGGCGACCTTCCGTGCGGCGTTTTCGAGGTCTCCGGCGAGGTGGATGGTGCGGTCCGACGCGCCTTGCTCGTCTTGGTTCCAGATCCGGCTCCAACACGGCGGAGAGCGGCTTGGCGGCGCGGCGTGCGCACAAACCGGCGAAGCCCTAACCCTACTACGGCGAGCAATTCCTCGGCAAAGACGGCGGCTCGGGCGGTGTGGCTTGGGGCAAAGGTGCGGCGTCAAGCGGCGATTCTCGAGGCGGGTCCACACCTTAAATCTTGCCTCGGCGTGCGCGCCAAATCGGAACCCTAACGTGTCCCGCTTCGGTCACGGCGAGCTCTCCGGCTTGGATTCGAGCGAGGCGATGGTTGGGGACCGTCCACGTGTCGCGATGGCGGCTCACGATTGCTCACGCAGCGAGCAGGTCCGGCCGGACTCGGGCTCGGCCGGTCGCGGTCCAATCCGGACCGTTGGATCCCGATCCAACGGTCGGGATCGATTGGGGTTAGGAGTGGGTTTGGTCGAGTCGACTGGCTCGGGTCGGACTCGAGTCCGACTCGGGTTCCGACTCGGTCGGATGAACAGTACTTGAACCGACTCGATTTTTCCAGCGAATTAATATTTAAAATAATTTCCAGTAATTCATTTAATTCATTAAAAATAGCAAAATACTCAGAAAAATTCCAGAAAAATTCTGGAAAATATTTTAGGGTATTTGGGACTCAAATAAAATATTTCCAACAAAATTTTATTTGCAAAGTTTAATTCTTTAATTATTTCAATATGGAATAAATTCAAATAAATTCCAAATAAATCCAAATAAATTCCAGAAAATTCCAAAAATTCACCAAAGTGCAAAATCACACATGAAATTTAAGAAAGCAAAATTTTGGGGTGTTACAAACCTCCCCCCCTTAATAGAATCTCGTCCCCGAGATTCAGGGCTTACTAAAGGAATAGGTTCGGAAACTCTTTCCTCAAATCCTCTTCGCGTTCCCAAGTTGCTTCACTCTCCGTGTGGTTGCTCCACTGAACTCTACAGAAACGGGTTGACTTATTCCTGGGCATTGAGGAAGATTTTGGAAGATGTGGTACTGTTCTTACTCAAAGGAAATATATCCAGGATATTTTACAAATGGCAAGCATGCAGCACTGTAAATCTATCGCTACACCAATGAGTCCAACCAAGGATTGAAATTTTGGACCGAAATCTGAAATCTCGGCCGAGATTTCGGATTTCGGACCCCTCCGAGATTCAAAATCCCGGAAAATTCAAAAAATTCAAAAAAAATTCAAATTTCGAATTTCTCGGCGAGATCTCGGGTTTTTTTACCGGATTTTGATTTTTGTGCACTATATTTGATTGTATTAGGGTCAAGATCATCCACAAAAAATTTCTAAAATTTTTGATGTGTTTTTGACCATTTTTTGGTCGGTTCAATTTGTCGGTTTGCATTATCCGAATTTTTTAAAATTTCTAAAGATTGATCATCATCTAAAATTTTATGGGAATATTATGGATGTGTTAGGACCATTCACAAAAAATTTCAAAATTTTCTAAAGTGGTTTGAACTATTTTTCATTTCCAAAGAAAAGGTTGAACACACATAAAATTAAGGTGCATCATTGCATGAAAATATAAAATTATGTTTTGTTCTGACTTTTGTCTGTGGATGCATAGATATGATTGTTGGTGAGTCCAGCTAGCACTTTTGATTGCGGATGCTAGTATGCTATACATATGTTTGTTGGTGAATCAGTGAATTAGATTTTATGTACAATATTGTGGTATCAATAATAATCACTCTGTAGTTTCTGTCTACTAGTCTAGGTAACTAGTTAGATTGACATCCCAATCACATGAGGTATTTCTTAATGGAATCAAAACTTGAGGTATTGTCTATATATCTAATGTATCAATATGTAATATGTTGTGTTGCCCCAATTCAGTTACATTATGGCTTCTATGTATGGAATAAATATTTTTCTATAATACATAGGATGATAGGAACATATATAAAACTTTTCAAATGACTTGAAGTTCATTTGTTACATTTTAAAAATCAAAAACTAATTTTACATACGGTTTTAATGACGACTTTTCCATTGTTAGATTTTTTAAAAATTACTCATGCTTGATCATCATCTCAAATTTTTATGGAAACATTAGTTATGTGTCAGGACCATCCAAAAAAAATTCAAAATTTTTTGACGTGTTTTGAACCATTTTTTGGTCGATTCAACTTGGACCGAGATCTCGGTGATTTCGGCCGAGATCTCGGATTTCCCGGTTGAAAAAAAAAACGGATTTGAAATTTGGTTTTTGTATTTCGTCCGAATTTTTTCCGAAATTTCCGAATCTCGCCGAGATTTCGGATTTCGGTGACCTCCGGGATTTTACCCAAAACGAGATTTGAATCCTTGAGTCCAACAGAGAAGCTATCAAAGGATCAGGGAACACTACTAAATGAGGCTGAAACTTTTCTCTATCGGAGCATAGTATAGGTGCTACAGTATCTAACACTGACACGACCAGATCTTTCATTTGTAGTCAATAAGGTTTGTCAGTTCTTACAAAATCCAACAGATGTGCACTGGCCTGCTGTGAAGAGGATTCTCATATATCTCAAGGGTACATTGTCACATGGGCTGAGTATCAAGAAGTCAAAATCAAATCAGCTCTGTGCATTCTCTTATGCAGATTGGGTAGGGTGTCTAGATGATCGGAGATCCACGAGTGTCTATGCAATATATATTGCATCAAGTCTGATATCTTGGAGCTCTAGGAAGCAACCTACAGTGTCTCAATCAAGCATGGAAGCTGAGAATATGGCAGTTGCAAATGCAGCAACAGAGTTGGTTTGGATTCAGTCTACTTTGAAGGAATTGAGTATTTATCAAGCAAGGGCATTGATTCTATGGTGTGATAACCTTGGTGCTACTTATTTGATAGCAAACCTCATTTTCCATGCTAGAACTAAACACATAGAAATAGATTTTCATTTTGTCAAAGAGCAAGTTACAAACAAGGCACTTGATGTTCAGATCATCTTTTCAGAAGATTAGGTGGCAGATGTTCTTACAAAGGCTCTAGCTAAACCTGGATTCAATCAACATTGACACAATCTCAATCTAGTTGACACCAATTGAGATTGAGGGGGACTGTTAAAGATAGGAGATAAAGATAAAAAAAAATTATGTTGTCACATAATCATCTTACATGTAATCTCTGCTATTGTCATTGTACTTACTGCAGCTTATCAAGTTGTATCTGTTTTAGGTAGGTTGCTGTGTAATCCAAACTGATCGTAATATGTTTTCTAAAGCTATAAATACAAAAGAACCTGTTAAGGTTCTGTTGACACCAAAAATGTGATGTAGGGTTGATCGTAATGAACACACGTAAACACCGGGTTTATTTCTTGAGTGCGGGCATGCCAGCCGATTTGATTCTGCAATCGGCAAGAGGATGATATGTAAATCAGTCGGCTATTAAGTCGATCTAATATTTCAATGAAGATCAAGTATGATCGGCTCGTCTAAGCCGATTTAGACAAAAGTAACTGATAGATCTAATCAACTTGATTTAGTTGATCATATGGGGTAAAGATTGTTTTTTCCCAAAGAACGCGATGCCAATAAAATCGGAGAAAAAACAAAGCTGATTTGGTGTAAGTCGACAGAATCAATAATCGGTGTTGCGCAACTTTATTGATTGAGATGAATTACAGAAGAAAGATTACAAGCCTAAAAACTATTCTTAGATGACGAAAAGTAAAGTAAAAAGTAAAGACAAGTTTGGTTGATTGTGTGTTGTTTTTTTATGCTGCCCGCTGTCTCTTTTATAGCATCGTATCCAATCGTATCCTCCTTGGACTCCATGTAATTATCCATATCGGCTTCAATTTTCTTTATGACATTTTTCCTTTTAATGCTAAGATCGGAGACAACCTGATATACTCATATTGGCTTATGATTTTCCAATTCTGATATTTTCCTTAATAAATTAACTGTACCAAACCAATTCTTATCCAATCGGCTATTGTAACACCCCAAAATTTTGCTTTTCTTAAAATTCATGTGTGATTTGGCACTTTGGTGAATTTTTGGAATTTTCTGGAATTTATTTGGGTTTATTTGGAATTTATTTGAATTAATTCCATTTTGAAATAATTAAAGAATTTAACTTTGCAAATAAAATTTTGTTAGAAATATTTTATTTAAGTCCAAAATGTTCCAAAATATTTTCCAGAATTTTTCTAGAATTTTTCTGAGTCTTTTGCTATTTTTAATGAATTAAATGAATTTCTGGGAATTTAATTGGATTATTTAATCGAGTGGGTTTCTTGTTCCTCCGAGGCAGGAAGTCAGACTCGAGTCCGAGTCCGACCCGGACCCGACCGCGCCACGCGACTCGATCGAACCGCGTCCAAACCCTAACCCGCGCTATGCACGGCCGCGCCGAGCCGATCTCCGCCGTTGATCACGCCACGTGGACGGCTCACGTGCGTCTACGTCACCTCGCCGTGTCTGGGACGGACTCCGCCGCCCGTACCGGCTTCGCCGCGAATTCCGTGGGGATCTCGGCGTCCGTGCCGGTATTTAATGCCCGGACCCGCGCCCGGGGTTCGCCTTTGCCTCGTGCTTCGATTGCCCCACGTGCCCTAGCCCTAGCCGCCGCCGTCGACCCGCTATTGCTCGCCGTAGTTAGCTCTCTCCTCCGCCACGGTTCTTGCCTCGCCCCGCCGTCGTCCGCCGTTCTCCGCCGGCCAGAACGAGATCTGAGTCCTCACGACGAGCCGCGCTGTGGAGCCAACTCACTCCGTCGAGAAGCCCGGCGCCGTTGGACTCGTCGTCGTCTTCGTCTCCGGTAACCTCTGCTCTGCCAGCGTCGCCATCGCCGTCGCGAGCACCGCCCGGCCGTCCGATCGAATCCGGCGCCCAGATCTCGCCACGTCATCCCACGGTGAGATTCCGTTCCAACCCAGATCAATCTCGGCCGTTGGATCTAGATCCAACGGTCCAGATTAAGCGCGTTCACCCCAAGCGCTTGAGACCAGATCCAATGGGCGTTGATTTTCAAATCAACGGTGAGATCGAGCCACATGTAAGGAAGTTGGGACGGCGGCGGTCGGCCAGTCTGCGTGTGACAGCGACACGCCAGGCCGTGTCGGTCGGCCAGCGCCAAACCGCGCCATGGACGTCAGCTGGCCCGGCGTCATGGGGCCCACGCCGGCGGTCACCCGGTAGTGCGGTGGCGTCGGCAATGACATCACCGATGGAGTCCCACTGTCGGTATGATGTCTTTGAGTCCCCATTGACGTCGGCAATGGCGTCACCGTAAGTCCCACATGTCAGAGACACGTGAGCCGTGGACCGGGTCCACGGTGGACCCGAGCCGAGCCGTGGGCTGAGCCCGTGGACCGGCTGACGTCAGCCGCCCAATCAGAGGTTGACACGTGTCCTTGCTGATGCTATAAATGAATTTCCGAAAAAGAGAATGATTTATTAATTCGAAATATTGATTTCAGAATTTGATTCAAACTTCAAACGCTTATAACTTTTGCATTTTAACTCCGATTTGAGTGATTCAAATTTCTAAATTTGTATAAAATTGAGATCTACCTATTGATGAATTTTATTTAATTTTTGGACTAAAGTTTTTCTCTGTTTTCTCTGTATAATTATTTAATTGATTATTTAAACTTCAAAATGCTATAACTTCGCGTTTGAACTCCGAATTTGACGATTTCAGTTTCTAAAAATTTATAAAATTATGTTCTCTCTATTTATAAACTTTATTTGGTTGTTTGGACACTTTTTGTCTACTGTTCATTTATTTATTGCTATTTGCACGCTTTACGAGTAGACGTTGAAGTGCCCGAAGGCTTCGAAGGAGAAGTGTTGACCCAGGAGCCAGCTCAGGACCAAGAACAAGTACTTTTTGAAGGCAAGTTATGCTTTGACCATGTTGATCCCAATTGGAAACCTATTTTGATTCAATTTATTGCATGCTAGTTTAATTAGAAAATACTTTATATAATTCCGGGGAAATAGATAAATGCCAAATTGCTGTATAACACCTTGGTTAATTAAATATGTGCCATGACCCCTTGTCACCCTAGTTGAGGATTAAATAGTTGGACATTACTTAATTGCCAACATGGGAATTTAGATCGTTGTAGTATATTGCTTAGACCTGCCACGTGCTCATAACATGATTTTGGACAATCAAATGTTAATATTGACTTAATGATATATTGAACCTGTTTTGGAAAGGTATCATGTGATGTTGATTGCACGTGGTGCATGGTAATCAACTGGGGTTTGATAAATAGTTTTTGACCGGGGCATGTGGCAAGAATGATCGGGTGGGCCAGTTGTGGCACCGGGAACGTTGTTTTGGTTCTTCGGGTAGTCTTGCCCTGGTCACCCTAAGGACTTAACCTTGCAAGCCTTTGAACTGGGTCAAACGTGCAACCACATGTCTGTAATGGGACGGACCTAGTTGAATAAGTTGCTAATAATGTACCTGTGGGACCTCAGGATGTCAACTACACCCTTTGTGTAGTTATGCGAGAGAAGCGTCTGAGCTGCGGCCAGGTACCCATCTAACGGTGGCTTGACCTAAACTTCGTCTTCGCTAAGGGAAGGGTTAGTGTGCAACACCGGGGAGGACCACTTGTGCTGTTAGAAGTTTCCGAAAGACTTTGTTACGGACACTCGCCTTTGTGGTGTTTGACTGTATCTTGTAGGTAAAGTGCATAACCTCTGCAGAGTGTAAAATCTATTCGAATAGCCGTGTCCGCGGTATTGGACATCGCTCGGGAATTACAGTCAAGGGTTAGACTTTCTTGAAAAAACTTGAACTTGAAAGGTTGGGTTGGTTTAATAATGATGTTGATGGAAATGTGGATTAGGAATGGGAAAGATGTTTACTAAACTCCTTGAAAAGTTATTGATCTTATACTTGTTTCTATTGCTTTCGAATCTACTTATGCTACTTGTCAAATGCTGTTATTGCAAATATACCCTGAGCTATTCCTTTGTACTAAGCCGTGAATGTAGTATATTAGCTTGCATTCTGTGCATGATTTGCTGAGTACCAAGTACTCACCCTTGCCACAATACAACACCAGTTGAAGAGGAGTCTACACCAGCTTTGGAGGAGGAGCTCCCAGAAGATCCGTCTAACTAGGAAGCGAGCCCAGTCAGTTGCCTGTGGTATACTGGATGGCGCCACGATGTTATTTTACTTTTTCCGCTGCTATTATTTCTCTTTTAATAAGTTTCGCCCTGCGAGGCGTATATTTGTAACTTGACCATAAGGTCAAGCAACCAGTTTGATTATTTGATTAAAGTACTTTATTAGTATCGAGTGGTATGATTGTGATATTTACCGATGTTAAGACTGTGTGGACTAGCGCGTTCCTGGACTAGTGCTGAATACACAGAGGGTCCGGATTTGCAAATTCGGGTCCCGACAGCTATGCGCCAAATTATAGTGTCAACAGGTTCCTTGCGGCAAATATCTCCTGTTTCTTTACACTTCATACCAGCTTTTAGCTTCTTCTAGTACAAATAGGTCGCTGGGTTTTGACTTTTAGCTGCGAAGAAACCTGCTGTTTGGGATAGCTTCTGACTTTCGAAGAAAAGAAGCTTAAGCTGTTTTAAACAGGACCTAATTCTTTTTAGTGTGAGCTGCAATACTCAACTGCTAGTATTGTTGCCAATTAGGGATGGAACTGGTACGGATATTTTTCGATCGACCGACCGACCGAATTGATTTGGATGATGATGTGGATAGTTTCACAGATATCCAGTTGGTTTCTCGGATAAGGATTTGGATACAGATAATTTATATGGATACGGATTCGGATAGGGAACACTGATTATCCAACGGATACGGAATATCCGAGTTTTTGTACAGATAATATCCGAATATGACATACAGATATTATCTGAATACAATATGTAACTGCTGCAAGGTTACATACATGTGGAATTGTGGTTTGTGGAATATGGATGACCAGACGTGGATGTTATATACTCATATGTACTTATGCTATGTAGTTATGTCTATGTGGCTAACTGGCTATGTTTTCTTCTAAAGAATGATTATGTTTGATGTTTGCCAATTGTTGAGTTCAGACGATCATCATTCATCATTCATCAATGACGAACTTGACACTGAAGGTCTATTAGACTATCACTATCCACTAGACTGCTAGTGCTAGAGACCACTACTTATAAATTTGAGTAGTTGTCATAGCAGATTAAATAAATTTGATGGTGCATTAAAAACAAAAATTAATTATAATTTATTTTTAAATACCAGTTGGAATTTAAATGAAATTCTCAAATTTTTGATTGATCTTTCTCCTAATTTTCAATTTAAATTTAGATATTTTGAATTTGTACCAATTTAATAATATTTGTGCACAAATTTTTTAATTTTTGACATCTTCTTATTTTTCGAAATTCGTAATTTTGAATTTAAATTTGGACCGATTTTGGAAAAAAACTGAAATTGGATTTTAAAATATCCGACTAATATTATTCGTATCCATGTTGATTCCGATCCGTATTTGATCTGTATTTGTAACCGATATTATTCTGTATAATTTGTATTCGATTTTGTATTCAGCACTATTCGTATTCGATTCTGTATTCGATAAAAAATACGGATACGGATACGAATAGGACGATATTCGACCGTATCCGATCTGATCACATCCCTATTGCCAATCCATCCCGTGGGGATGTACTGCACTAGTGCTACATTAGGGCTATATTTGGAACACGGGAAGCTATACGATGTTTCCTGATATAATACAGCTCTCATATGCATTTGTAACCTGTCGAAAGGAAGTGAGGACCGAGCTTTGGCTTGGTGGCTAAAGCGTTACGGTAGCACGTAGGCCATTCGGGTTTGAGTCTGGCTCATATGGATGCTCATGGCATTGCATTCTTTCACGGTGGGTGTGAGTGCGTGCATGTGTAGAATTTGTGTGTTCATATTTATTGCTCCTGCCCAATTTTTTTTTAAAAAAGAAAGGAAGTCGCATACAGACGGGGAATAAAAGAAATGCATGCCTATGAGTACATGACCATGAGCGAGCTAGCTCAGAGTAAATGCTCTCTCTGACCTCCTTAGGTAGCTTAATTTGACTCCCCATCTTTACTACACTAGTCTAGTCACTTGTTACATGCAGATGCAGCCTTTGCTCTCGATCACATATTTATGCAGTAGGTAGAAGGTAGTAGGGTCAAGGTCTCTCCTAAATAAAGGCCAGTCAGTCTAAGACTCTAAGCTACACAGGTGTAGGTTTATAAAATGTATTTTCAATTTTCACATAGAATAAAAAAATATTGAAAACAACTAATATTACTCCAAATTATTACATTTAAGAACTATTAATGGATGCATTAGAAAGTACCAATTAAATCCAATTATTTATTAGCGATATAAAAGGAACATCACATTAATTTACATTAAAAATAAACATACTTTATATTTATTGGTAAAATTATTAAAAAAAATACGTCTATGAAGTTGAACGAAGAGATTATTTGCCTTGCCCGGCCTCTACACTACCTATGCTCCTGTAAATACACGCGTGCAACTCACCTAGCTCTTTGGCCGCGGCCTCCCTAGCTTGTCCTTAGCCCATCACCAACCAATTAACACGCGAGCTCATCAGAGTAGCTGGCCTTTTAGTTACCAGTACTTGGTCCATATAAATCACACAGCAAAGCTAGCTGGAAGGCACACAGCTAGCTCTGCTTGCTCGATCTTATCTTGCTTGTCCTTGTGGTGGAGCGGAGTGGATCGGGCGGAGTGGATTGTCGGTCGGTCGGCCGGCGATCGAGTCGATGGGCCGCCCGCCGTGCTGTGACAAGGAGGGCGTGAAGAAGGGGCCGTGGACGCCGGAGGAGGACGTCATCCTCGTCTCCTACGTCCAGGACCACGGCCCCGGCAACTGGCGAGCTGTCCCAGCGAAGACAGGTTAACCTACGTGCATCCATGCATGCGCTCAAGCTAACCAGCTCATGATCGAGTTGCCTTCTCGATTGGATTTGCATGCGTGCGTACGTTGCTTCGGCTCGCTTGACTTTGTTTGCATATATATGCAGGGCTGATGCGGTGCAGCAAGAGCTGCCGCCTGCGGTGGACCAACTACCTCCGCCCGGGCATCAGGCGCGGCAACTTCACCGACCAGGAGGAGAAGCTCGTCGTCCACCTCCAGGCGCTGCTCGGCAACCGCTGGGCCGCCATAGCCTCCTACCTCCCGGACAGGACCGACAACGACATCAAGAACTACTGGAACACCCACCTCAAGAAGAAGCTGCACCGCCCTGCCGCGCCGCCGCCGGAGCAGCCATCGCCGCCCACAGACAAGGGGCAGTGGGAGAGGAGGCTGCAGACGGACATCAACCTCGCCAGGCGCGCCCTGCGCGAGGCCCTCTCCTTCGACGTCGGGGTCTCCAGCCCGCCGGGGGGCAGCCGCAGCCACGCCACCGGCGCCACCAGCCCGGCGTCGATCGATTCCACGGCGTACGCGCTGAGCACGCAGAACATCTCCAGGATGCTTGACGGGTGGGCGCCCGGAAAGGCCCCCGGCGCAGGCAACCCCGCGACGCCCGGCGCGGCCGAGAGCGCGTCGGGGTCGTCGGAGCTCACCGAGTGCTCTGGCTCCAGCGCGTCCGACTGCGCTGCGCTGGTGCTCGGGTCGTCGCCGTTCGGGTACGAGGGCAACGCCGCGGCGGCGGGGGAGGTGGTGCAACTGTCGGCGATCGAGTCGTGGCTGCTGCTGGACGACAGCAGCGAGACGCCGGCACAAGAGGGCCACCTGCTTGATGTGGCCCTGCGTAATTACGCCTTCTAAGCTTCAATCAAGTAGACTAGTAACTACTCCCGTACTGGTACTACTTTTATGCGGTTGTTAAATTTAATCTTAGACTAGCTAGTTAGCGGGACATCATAGTACTCCCGTACTGGTACTACTTCTGAGCCGTACAAGAGTACGCAGTGAATTACTGGTAATATCTGCATGGGCCAAGCGAGTGGGGTGGGTAAACCGCGCAAGTGGAGCCGAAATGTAAATTACCTCGCATCATTAGCACATATGGTTTTGCATTAATCGTTTAGTCTGATGTCTAGTTTAACTGTGAGTGGTTGGCCAGGCGTCAGTATTACACGGGTGCTGTGGCAAATATCCGGTGAAAACCATCCATGTAATTAAACTAGGTAGAAACCATGCGTGACAGTTTTCAAACATTTTAAAAATTACTATATGTAGAGAAGATGGCATTCTCTGTAATCCTATAAAACTTCAACCGCAAACTCAAATCACCTTTGCAGGATACGAAAAGGCCAAAGTAGTATAAATAACGATTTGTCACTATTCATCACTATCCATTTTGCTGCCCCCTCAAATCCATATGTTTCGAATTCCATTAAGTTTGATGCTGAAACTTTACAAGGTTACAGAATATCGTTCTCGCCACGTATTATAAGCTTTTAAGATTCTTTTTTTAAAAAAAAATATGCGTGAAAAGTAGTAGGAGTACGTACTCCTGTAGTATGCTTTTATTTATATTTATATATATATATATATATATATATATATATATATATATATATATATATATATATATATAAATAGTGGACTTTGATAAAAAAAATTTATGAAACTCACTTTGAAGTATCTTATAATTAATATTAGAGTATACTGAAAATGATAAAGAAGTATAATACATTATTTAAGTAGTATACTGAGAGTAGGAGTATATACTCCCAGGAATTAGCAGTGTGTGTATAGGCCGGACTAGCTACGAACACGTTGAAACTATACTTCCCTTGCTACTAATTAAAAACGTATTCCTCGAGGGTTTACATGGTCTCAAAGATTTAAACCGGAAGTAACGACGATACTGTGTTAGCAAAAGGAATTCCCTCGCATAATTAATCGCACAAGTATATATATCATAAAAGTGAAGGGGATGATACGAAATCATGGTAGCCGTAGCGCATGGTGCATGCAGGTACAAGCTAAGGCATGGGACGCCCCAAGTTGGGTCCTGGTTCGCTATGGTTTTCTCTAGAAGCAAAGATTAATTGGGCCGACACGTACGTGCCGTTTCCCCTTCCGGCCGGCCACCGCCCGTTTTAATGCTGCCGACCACCGCCGCGCCATTCCAGCGCTGCTCAAAGCTTTTTGGCAGTTTCATCTGCACCGCTCCCTCCGTCGCGGTCAAATGTGTTGCCTATACTATACAACTATATATTAAGATTGCGAGGTCCCTGCGTAATTAGTTTAGGTCTTTCGTCATCGGAAAAGACCCTTCAGAAATTTTGAAAGTACGTTTTTATCTATTTTTTCGTCTCAGTCTATTTTTCTCAAAGAAAACGTGAAAGACCCTTCGAAAATTTAAAAAATACGTCTTCGTCCGTTTTTTCGTCCCAGTCTATTTTTCCAAAAGAATTCCCATTTTTCTTCCGAAAAAACGCAAGTTCGTTTTTCGTTCACGCGCGCGGCGTGCGCCGCATTTATTGACCTAGTGGTTTAGATACTTGAAACTATGAAAAATAAAAGATACCACTCTTTTATGAACGAAAGGAGTATAACTTAGGTGCCACTGGAGCTGGTGTACTTAAAATTTTTAGCTGAAGCCTAAGGATTTGGATCCAAATCCCTATTTACAAACACGCGTTAGAACTGGAAATATTACCAAGAGGGAGCGCATGTGGTTACAACTTTGACCATGGCATAAATTGAGTTGCCGTGGGAAGAAATGATTAGGACTTTCCGGGGTATACGTAGTAAAATGCTATATCGGCATCTCTTTCTGTTGGAGGGTTTTCTCGTGGTTCAGTTAATTAATGGAGGATATCCTTAAAATTTCCAGGAGAAAAATGGAGGATATCCTGGAAGTTTTGGAAAACACTTCCAAGTCCTAACTAGAACTCGTCCAACTTATCTAGTGTATTGTACAGATGGATCCCCAAGTCGATCGTGTGACAATGCCACTCGTTTGTCATCAAAATTCTCAAATTTTGTCATTTACCATGAGTGTAAAAGGGTCAAGTAGGTATGGAGGTACTGATTACTCCCTCCGGTTTAGTAATATCTGTCGTTTTGGACATCGACACGGTCTTCAAAAAACAACTTTGACCGCTAATTTTTATTATAATATATTTATAAAATCCAATAAAATTATAATATTATGAAAGTACTTCTCGAGACAAGTCTACACATATAATTTTCATGTATCCAATTTAAATATTTAAAAATATATCGATAGTCAAAGTTTCGGAAGTTTGACCATCACTATGTCTAAAACGACAGATATTACCAAACCGGAGGGTGTAGTCAGTTTCGTCATAAAATTTGTTATTTACCGCCGTCTGTCCTCTCCTACGGTTCTGCTTGCCGCCGGCACTGCGTTTCAGGGGTTGCGTGTTTATTTTTGTTGGAAAACCATCCGGTCCATAAAGACTTAATATGGTCTTTTTATCAAAACCTTAGTAGTAGGTTACAAAAGGAGGAGACGTCTCCCATTATACACGCATTAGAAAGAATAATATATCATTCTATTTCTTCACATTGTTTGTGTGTCTCTCTCTGTTCTCTATTTTATATCTGTTTGGGGAACCCTAGACTACATTGTTAGCACGATTCCTCAACACATTATCAGCACGAGACTCTACCGAGACAGATTGAAAAGGTAGGATACGGGGATTGATATAATCACTCGTATAAATCCTATGCATGCATCTAATCTACTCTGGCACGAAGCCACATGGCACGAAGCCATCGGCCCGCACTGGGCCGGCCGAAGGCCCTCCCCGTCGCCGGTGCTGGCTCGCCTCCACCCGCCGGTCTGAAGACGCCGCTGAAGCCTGACAGCATGCTAGCTAGCCGGAAGTCGCCACCGCCGCCAATCTGGCTCCACGCCACCTCGGCTTCAGCGCCGCGAACACCGTTGACTGGCCGTGCGTCGTGCCCGGCCACCTCGCCCTCCGACCGGCCACGAAGCCGCCAGCCGACCCTCACTAACCCATGCGTGTGGTTGCCGCCGCTCACAAACGAAGCGCCACGCCGCCCGGCGCCTAGGCCTCCACGCAGCCAACCGGCCTCCCCGCTCACGAAGCGTCGCTGGCTGGCCACGCGTCGCGCCCGGCCACCTCACCCTCCGACTAGCCAAGAAGCTGCTGGCCAGCCCTCACTCGCCCACGCATGTGGCTGCCACCGCTCTCACACGAAGCGCCACGCCGCCCGGCGCCTAGGCCTCCACGCGGCCCGAAGCAGCCGCTCCAGCCAGCTCAAAGCCGCCGTCGGCGGCTAGCCGGGCGTCGTGCCTGGCCGCTGCGCCCGTTCAGCCTCGCAGGCCGTTGCCACGCCTGGCCCTGTGTCGCTTTGCTCTCCGAGCTCGTCGTGCGTCGCCGCCGGCCCGCTGCACCTTGGCTCCACCGGCTGCCGGCGCCCCAGCCCCGTCGGCCACCCGCCTTCTTCCCCGCCGCGCATGCCCCGTAGAACTCGAAGTACAGTTGGAACCAGATTAATTCCGGAAAAGGGGAACTAGGGGAGGGGAAATTACCCTTTTGCCCCCCCCCAATTTCATTCCTTTTTTCTGAAAAACAAATAGTAATTCAAAAAATTGATTAAAATTGACAGAAAAATTATGAAAATTTCTAGAAAATCATTATGACACAGGGATTCATAATTTTGGCTCTAGTTTTATTTTCCTTTGCCTGCCTTTACTGCTTTCATGAATATTTATGAATCTTGTACTTATTGCTTTATTTAGTTTACTGGAAAATCATGAGAATTTAATTATGCACTTTATGAATCTAGCAACTACTTTCTATTAGATTGCATGCAGTAATCTAATGGAGGAATCTTGCGTATATGCAGATGTCTAGCATCGTCAACCATAAGTTTGAAGAACTGGCCCCGCATGGACAGAACTATCTCACATGGGCATCAGATGTGAAGATCGTGCTTGGTAGCAAGAAGCTCCGAGCTGCCATCGGCTTAGGATCCTCGAAGGACGAGCAACCTACTGCCGAACAAAATGATCAAGCTTTGCACTTCCTCCGGCATCACCTCTCAGCCACTTTAAAGAATGAATATATAGCTGAGGGGAGTGCGTTGAGCTATGGACTGCACTCCAGAAGCGGTTCGAAAAGCTCAAGTACACCATCTTGCCCCAAGCACAGCAAGATTAGGTTCGCCTGAGGTTTGCGGATTATAGAATAGTGGTCGAATACAATTCTGCTTTACACAAAATTTGTACCAATTTCTCTCTATGTGGCAAGAATATCACCGACAAGGAGAAGATTGAGAAATCCACCTTTCACCCCAGAGCTATCCAGAGTGCCCGCAGCTATCATCAGGACACATACAAGGATTATTGCGAACTGATTGATGTTATGCAAGTTGCGGAGTTACAAGATGATATTCTTCACAAGAACTTCGTCTCACAATTACCTGAAAGAGGCATTGGCACAGAAGTCAATGTAGCTACAAGGTGAAGATGCTCACTCAGAGGAAGAGGGGCAAGAAAGGTGGAAAAGTGAAGAATCCGGCCAAGGGAAAATCCAATGCCCATGAGAAGGAGAATGGCAAGGAGAAGCCACCCACTAAGCCGTATGGACAGCAGAACCAGACGTACTTTAGGTGTAGTACTTGGGGATATTGGTCAAAGATATGCTGGGAACCCAAAGATGTCATTAATGCATATCAGGCCAAGAAGAAGTCGAAAAATAATTCACCAGCAGTGGCACATTTCGCCAAGGTAGGCGATAATGATGCTATGGACGAGGACACCCCACTAGCATCATCTTCCCAATCTAGCCTAGACATCAATGCAGCAACCAAGCTCATGGCAAATGAAGAGAAAACCTCTGTTAACGACATAGAGGCAGAAGTAAATGCATTCTTTACGGATTCCGTTTAATGCATGAATTGTATTATTAGCATTTTTTTAGATTATGATTGTTAGTAACTTTTGAATAATGGATCATAAGCTCTAGAAGAGCATAAACTTATTTCTCATGAATGGTTATGCAGTTTATTCTTTATTTCAGTATTCTATCTTTACAAGCAATATTAGAATTACTTTGCCACTGCCTGATTGGAATTATATTTTTATAGAAAATGTGTAGCGCACAAATAGAGGAGATATGCATTGTTGATAGTGGCACAACAAATACCATCTTAACAGAGTCGAAATACTTCCAGTCGATCATGAAGAACGCTGGTAGGATTACTACAATCACAGGCAATGATTCATATATAATAGGCTTTGGAAGAGCCATGATTATATTACCAATGGGTACTGGTAATCGAAGAAGCCCTCTTGTACCCTGAATCAACACGAACTCTCTTGAGTTTTAAGGACATCCGCACAAATGGGTTTCACATAGAAATAAATGAAGAAAATGGCAAAGAATTTTTATGCATTGTGAAGCACGCGGAATATGAAAAAATGGTATTAGAAAAATATTCCTCATATGAATCTGGGTTGTACTACACGAGAATCAATGCACTCATAGTGTATACTTCTTTAGAGACTATTTTTAAAAGCTCTGAGTTATTTTCTCTATGGCATTGTAGATTAGGCCACATTAGTCTTAGAATGATGAGAAATATAGTGAATAACTCGCAAGGTCATGGCATTAATATTAAAAATTTTCCAAATCATGAAGATTTTGTGTGCCCTGCATGCGCTAGTGGAAAATTAATAACTAGACGCTTTGTTATGAAAGTGCAAAACAAAATCCCTGCATTCCTGGAAAGCATCTAAGGGGATATTTGCGGCCCAATTCAGCCATTATGAAGACCGTTTCGGTACTTCATGGTTCTCATTGATGCTTCATCGAAATAGTCGCATGTATGTTTACTGTTAACAAGAAACCATGCTTTTACAAACATGATCTCGCAGATCATCAAAATTAAGAATATTTTTCCTGATCATCATGTGAAGTTCATTCGAATGGACAATGCCGACAAATTTACTTCCAAAGCATTTGATGATTATTGCACAGCAACCGGAATTGTAGTTGAGTACTATGTACCGCACATCCATATGCAAAATGGATTAGCCAAAGCACTGATAAAGAAGATTAAATTTATAGCCAGGCCGCTCTTGCTGAGTTGTAACTTGCCCAACACTTGTTGGGGACACGCAGTCCTGCATGCAGCAGCACTCTTCAATTTTAGATCATCGGCTTACAACATCCAATCACCTATGCAGCTAGTGCAGGGTCATCCCGAAAATTTTCCATCTTAGAAAGTTTGGATGCATGGTATATGTACCTATACCACCCCCACAGTAGACTGCAATGGGCCCTCTCCGCAAGTCTGGGATATACGTTGGTTATGAGAATGCATCCATAATCAAGTTGTCGGGGATTGGTTATTTGGCAAAAGACCATGGTACCCTCGGGTTGTCCTAAAGACCGCCGACCATGCAACGCCAGCAAGAGATGCTCGGAACGCACAGCGGGCATAACACCACCCGAGCATACATGCTCGGCCTTTCCCGCACGACCATTTCCACCGACCTCACACAAGCATGCTCGGGGAATCCACACCGCACCCAGGGATATGCTCAGTGGACTTGATCACGCGACAAGGATGGAAGGTCGCCACCAATATGCCGAAGATCAGGGGAAATCCTACCCGGTTTTCAAATTAGCGCGCGATATAAGCACCGCAGATCTCGGAGATAACTGTATAGCGTAAATTCAGGAGGTAGTTACCTTCTTTGTACCTCTAAGCCTGATATTTAAATCCCCCCCCCGTCTGTGGGGGGGAGGGACGACAACGAAGAGATAGAACACAATACACTGGAGTAGAGTTGTTATCCCGACGGAGGGAGGCCCGAACCAGGATAAACACTGTGTCCCCCTTTCTCCCGACCTTGCATCGCTCGAACGACCTCCTTGGTCCGCACGACGGGGCTCTGTTGATCCCCCATTCAACAAGTAAGCTCGACGGGAGCCCGTTCTCCAATCGTCGACAGCTGGCGCCGTCCGTGGGATAGACAGCTTGATTCCCGTGCGGATCAAGATCCTCGAGGATGTCAAACTCGGGGGACACTCGGAACCTTTGCGTTTTTGACCACGTTGAAGACGACGACATGTACTACGCCGGCGACGGCGTGGCCAATGTGACCGATCCTATCGGTCACACTGAGTCTGGGAGCCCTTCCCTGGACACGGGAATGCGAGGACAGAACCTCCATTCCCCAGACATTACCCTCGGGGACCCCGAGGATGACTACGACGGGCTCTACGATGGCCTGGACATACCGGACGACCTAGAGTTCGACCGAGAGACTGCATCTCAAGGGGATACAATGATGTCCCCATCGCTTTCATCTCGCTCTCGTCAAGTCAACATGGCCGGGAGCCGTGCCGAGCCCGGGGAAGGATCCTTGGACGCTGCTAAGCGCGACCACTACGAGGCGGCCAGACTCCACCTGGAGGCGTCTTTGGGAAAGACCCTCGCGAGCATTCGCCGCCAGGCAAAAGGGAGGCGCGCTTCCGCGGAAAGGAACTCTCGCGAGTACCGAACTCCCGATCGCGCCCCGGAGCGCCGTCAAAGCTCACCGCCGCCAATTCACCAGAAACGGGAACGGCTACAGGCCTTGGCGGCGGTTGTGCGCGACCTACGCAGTTTCCCCGAGCAAGTGGACTTAGAGGCCGTGGGCAAGGTCGTGGCCGAAGATCTGGAGAGGCTTGCCGCCGAGCTGAAAGTCTCGGATCCTCCCCGTGACCGGGATGCCCGGAGTGTTTCCCGGGACCATCGCAGACGCTCCCCCATGCGCTCGCACAGAGATGAATCTCGGAGCCATGCTCGGAGATCGCCCCAGACCGCTAACCTGATCCGGGAAAAGCCCCGGAACAGTTCCAGAGCAACCTCGGAGCGACACCTCTATAATCGCCCGGATTACGAGCGTTCTGAACGCTCCACGACCAAGCGGTCGTCGGCACGACCGTCGCATGAAGTCTTCTCTCGACTCAGCCCGCGTACGGGGCATTGGGTGGAAGACCCGCGCGGGGGCCGCTATGACCGAGGGTTTCACCGCGAAACCCCGAGCTTCGGTTGCCAGGCCTTCACGAGCTCCCTCCGGAATGTCGCATGGCCGAACAGGTTCAAGCCCGGCCACATCGAAAGATTCAACGGGACCCAGAACCCGGATGAATTTCTCTCAATATATACTACCGCCATCCTCGCCGCCGGAGGCGATGAGGGGGTAATGGCGAATTATCTGCCGACGGTTCTGGACGGAGCCGCTCGCACATGGCTCTTCAACCAAAAGGAGGGTTCCATACGATCCTGGGGGCAGCTCGGCAAGATCGCGCTCGAGCAAATTTCAGGCTGTTACATCCGCCGGGAAAGGAGCGCGACTTGGAGCGCTTGATACAGACGGACGGGAAACCTGCGCGATAGCTTCGTCAGAGGTTCATCCAGGTCGAAACTCGATCCGAACATATCGGACGAGGCCGTCGTCCGAAGCTTTCAAGTTCGGGTGCGAGGCGTCGCGCTTCACACAGGATCTGGAGATCCATCCGGACCTAACGGCGAGCGAGGTTTTCCGAATGGCCGATCGATGCCAATGCGAGATGAAGCCGCCCAATGGAAGAAAATGCTGGATGAGGAAGTCGCCGCCTCGGCCCGGCCTAGAGACCTCGGCTAGCAAAAGGGCTCAGTGCAGCGGACAAGAAGATCAAGAAGAAGAAGAAAAAGCAACCCTCGCCAGCCATGGTTGCCGCGGTGGAACAACAACAGCCCCGAGCAACCCAGCCGCAGCGCCGGGGGTTCAACGCTCGGGGAAGAGGACAACCACACTGGCCTCGAGAACGAGGCGACCAAGAAGATCAACGCGCCGGTCTCTACTGCTCGCTTCACCAAGCTCACGGTCACGACCTACGAAATTGCCGAACATGGACCTACCGCTTGGAGCGGTTTCTGGCGGCGAGGGTCCCATGCCGACGCTTCCAGAGCAGGTGAAAATGGCAAAGGTAAACAGCCCGTCGAGGAAAGTGAGGATGACATGAAATACCAAGAACCACAGTAATCACATAGCGGTCATCTTCGGGGCTCCTCGCCTACAAGTCCCGCCGGACTTAAAGGACGCCGCAAGGGAAGTGCACCATGTTACCCAGGGTAAGCCTCGGTCACGGCAAAGAAATGAAATGGTCCAGGATGTCCTCACGTTCTCCAAGGACGATTGTCCCCTTGGAATGACCAAGCCGCGAAGCTCCCAATGGTCGTGAGCCCCACCATCGATAACTGCTGCCGTTGCTCGGGTCCTCATAGATTCCGGAAGCTCCTTGGACCTGATCTCAGCCAAGGTCTTGGACGAGATGCAGATTCCCCGCTCCAAGATCAAGAGCATAGCCGTCCCCTTTTTCGGGATAGTCCCGGGCACCTCGGTCAAGCCTCTGGGCCAGGTCGTTCTGCCCGTAACTTTCGGTGGCCCGAGCAATTTCAGGACGGAGCTAATCACCTTCGAGGTGGTAGACTTTGAGTCGGCCTACAACGCCATCCTTGGCAGACCAGCCTTGGCCAAGTTCATGGCCGCTTCACATCACGCATATCAGTGCTTAAAGGTTCCTGGGCCGAACGGGGTAATAACCGTAAAAGGGAATCACAAATCCGCGCTGAATTGCGATGAAAAGGCCTTGGACATGGTCGGCCAATTGCCCGTTCGTGGCCCCGAACAAGAGCCAAAGCATTCCCGGCCTAAGCTTGCCCTCCAGCCTGGAGGAGAGACCAAGGCTGTTCCGCTCAACGAGTCGGAACCGGCCAAGGTCGTTCATTTGGGATCTTCCTTAGATCCCAAATAGGAACTCGAGCTCATCACCTTCCTCCGAGCAAGCTCGGATGTGTTCGCCTGGGAACCATCCGACATGCCCGGGGTCCCAAGGGAGGTGATCGAGCACAAAGCTAGCGATTCACGACAAAAAACCAGTGAGACAGAAACTTAGACGCTTTTCCCCGGAAAAACAGGCAATCATCCAGGAGGAACTCGACAAACTCCTAAAAGCTGGCTTCATCAGAGAAGTCGAACACTCCGAGTGGCTAGCCAATCCAGTTCTGGTCAGGAAGAAAGGAGGCAAGTGGCGCATGTGCGTCGATCACACAGGTCTGAACGCGGCATGCCCAAAAGACAACTATCCGTTGCCTCGCATAGATCAATTGGTGGACACGACGGCAGGATCACAGACCATGAGCTTCCTAGACGCCTATTCGGGCTATCATCAGATCAGCCTGTCGCGCGAAGACGAGGAAAATACTTCCTTCATCACCCCATTCGGCACCTTCTGTTATACGACCATGTCTTTCGGTCTAAGAAATGCGGGAGCAACCTTTCAGCGCCTCATGCAGAAGACTTTCGCAGACCAAGTAGGTCGAAATTTGGAGGTCTATGTCGATGACATAGTTGTCAAAAGCAAGAGTACTCCGAGTCACGTTGCTGACTTGGAAGAAACCTTCTGTAACCTCAATAAACATCGAATAAAGCTAAATCCAGAAAAATGCGTGTTCGGCGTGAAAGCTGGCAAGGTGCTCGGCTACATGGTCGGGCCACAAGGCGTCGGGGCAAACCCGGAGAAAATCGAAGCCATTGAGAACATGAGGTCGCCCACGTGCGTGAAGGAAGTACAAGCTCTGACCGGAAGAATGGCCGCTTTAAGCCGGTTCATTTCCCGGCTGGGGGAGCGAGGACTACCTTTCTTTAAAGTCCTCCGCAAGCACGATGGCTTCACGTGGACGGAGGAAGCTGATCGCTCGTTCAAAGAGCTAAAACAGTACATCTCCAAGCCGCCCGTCCTCGTCACACCTGCAGCGGGAGAAGAATTGCTACTATACCTGGCGGCAACCCCGCAAACGGTAAGCGCGGTGTTAGCAGTAGAGAGAGATGGTTCCCAATGACCTGTCTATTATGTCAGCGAAGTGCTTCATGGACCAAAGGAGCGTTACCCCGAGGTCCAGAAACTACTATATTCGTTGCTGATGGCCTCCAGGAAGTTGCGCCACTACTTTCAAGCACACAAGATCGTGGTACCGACCAGCTTCCCTCTCAGGGAAATCCTGAAAAACCAGGACGCCTGTGGTCGCATAGCCAAGTGGGCAATGGAGCTCGCCGAATTCGAGATAATGTTTTCGGCCCGCACGGCGATCAAATCGCAAGTCCTCGCTGACTTCGTGGCGGAATGGTCGGCTCCAGCGCCACCGGCCTGCGAAACCACCGGATCAAGGAGAGACCGTTGGACCTTGTATTTCGACGGATCCCGAGCGTCATTTAACACTGGGTGGCGTCGTTTGGTCTCCCGATGGAGAACAAATCCGACGCCATCCAACTACATTTCGCCGCGACCAACAACGCGGCGGAATACGAAGGCCTCTTGGCCGGACTCCGAGCGTGTAAATCGCTAGGAGTCCAACGGCTGACTGTGAAGGGCGATTCACAGTTGGTCGTGAACCAGGTCAACAAGGAGTATCAGTGTTCTGATACCTCAATGGCGCTGTACCTGGCCGAAGTAAGGAAGATGGAGAAATACTTCAAGAATTTTGAAGTAATCTACATCCCTAGGAAGGATAATTCCCTGGCCGACCAAATGTCTAAGGTCGGTTCCTCTCAAACCACCGCTCAGGCGGGGGTGCTTGTCGAGCACCTATATAAGCCCTCCATTCCCTCTGAAGAGGAGGCACCAGAGACCGGCGGTAGGGTCTCCTTCCTCGAGCAAAGGGCAAATTGGATGACGCCATTCATCCAATACCTTGCGCATGGGACATTGCCCGAGGAAGAAGCCGAGCGTTCCCGGCTAACGAGGTGATCTTCTCAGTACAAACTGATCGAAGGCGACCTATACCAAAAAGGCGCATTAGGAATCCTTTCCAGATGCATCTCTCAGGAGGAAGGCCAGTACCTTCTTCGTGATATCCATGAAGGAATGTGCGAAGCTCACTCGTCTTTCAGAACGCTTGTGAGCAAGGCCTTCCGACTAGGATACTACTGGCCCACGGCCTTGGCGGACGCACGGTCAATCGTAATGACCTGCCGAGCATGCCAGTTTCATGCTCGAAAAGCCCGTCAACCAGCATATGCCCTGCAAACCATACCACTCTCGTGGCCGTTCTCGACCTGGGGACTCGATGTCCTTGGACCCTTCCCTCGAGGACAGAAAGGCTGCAAATACTTGCTCGTGGCCATCGACACTTTCACCAAGTGGATAGAGGCCGAGCCCGTGTCAACCATTTCGGCCCAGGCGGCCAAGAGGTTCCTCCGCAGCAACGTGATAACGCGGTTCGGGATACCCAACCGTCTCATCACCGATAATGGGACCCAGTTCACCAGCGAACTGTTCCAAAGTTACTGCGAGGAGATCGGGACCAAGGTTTGCTTCGCCTCTGTGGCACATCCACAGAGCAATGGGGCAGCCGAATGAGCAAATGGGCAATTGGTCCAGGGCATAAAAAGGAGGGTTTTCGAGAGCCTCAACCAACACAAACAGCTGTGGGTGGACGAGCTCCCTGCCGTCCTTTGGTCCGTCCGCACCACGACCAGTCGGGCCACAGGCGAAACGCCTTTCCAACTCGTCTATGGTGCGGAAGCCGTTTTGCCCGCCGAAATTGTGTTGGGTTCCCCAAGGGTGCAACTGATCGATTCCATCGATCAAGAGGTTGAGCGCCTCGTCGACCTGGACCTCGTCGAAGCAACACGCGAACGGGCGTTGCTCCGGTCTGCGGTTTACCTACAGGCTCTTCGTAGGCACGCAGCCAAGACAGTCCGACCTAGGGTCCTACAAGTCGGCGACATGGTCTTACGAAGAGTTCAAGACCTGTCAAAAGCCAATAAGCTGACCCCAAGGTGGGAGGGACCCTACACGGTCGTGTCTACGGCACGCCCGGGGGCTGTTCGCCTCGCGATGCCAGATGGTCGGGAGCTCACCAGCACCTGGAACATTGATCAACTACGTAAGTTCTACGTTTAGGCGCGTACCCCTGTCTCGCACCTCTTGCGTTTTTTCCTATAAAACATTTCCCTTCCTTCTCGTGTTTTGTCCTCGCTTTTTTCGAACGAGCATCGTCGTCTACCAACACTACAGGCGAGCTTATCCGACAAGTATGTGCGCACCATTTCCCTTGGCCCCCGGCCGGATGCTCGCCCAATCGTCCACTTTCCACAGTAGCTCTTCACTGTATGCATGGTCGGGCGCGGGCATCCACTCTAAGCCCGGTTCAGTGACCACTCGGGTATGGCGGCTCTACGTATTGTTGGTTTAAAGCTCGTCTACTCTGTGCTCATACTTCTCTCGACACAACCGACCTGCTTAAATCGTTCAAAAATCGTTACGACCAAAGCATCCCTTAACTTCCCCATGAACAAGCTCGTGCTCGCAACAGTGAAGGCACGACCTTTGTCCATGGCAGGGGCTCCGTATGATAGGAACGTTTCGTCCTTCCTTCCAAGGATTCTTTGCTCGTATATGTGTTATATGCTCTTATGCAGGGACTTGTTTTTCAGAACTAGGATCATGTAAGCATATATTGGAGGCGAACTCGAGAAAAAACAGGCAAGGACCCAAACATCTGCGACTTTGCTCATTTAACCCAAAAGATTGTTTTCTTTTCTACAGGATTTACACGAGCTAAAAAGGGATCTAAGTCCTACGCTCGGCCTGGAGGGCGACGAGCTCGTCCTTGAGAGAGTCGACCTCCGCCTCCAGGTCCAGGACCTTTCGCCGGGCCGCGCGACCTTCGGCCGCACTTTCCCGGAGGCGCTGCGCCTCCTTGAGCTGGGCTTCCTCGCGCTCCCGAGCTCGCTGAAGGTCGGCGCTGGTCGAGAACCTCTGAGTAGCTTCACCAGCGCCTCCTCGAGCTCAGCACACTTCTGCTCTGAAGTGCTCTTCGCCGCCTCGCTCCGGAAGAGCTGATCCCGAAGCTCGGAGATGAGGCTCTTCGCCGACTCCAGCTACTTCAGGTCGGCCTCGCACACCTCGGAGACCCGACGCTTGAGATCAGCGATCTTGGCGTCTTGCTCGCGATGGTACGCCCAGAACTCTTCTTTGGAATCATGCTGAGGCGTCGATGTCCTCCATAGCCTTCGCAGCAAACTTCGAGCAAAAGAGGAAAGGAAGTCAAGAAAAACCCCTAGAAGATTGCTCGCCTCAGGTAAAAAATGGGAGCGAAGGACTTACCAAAAGAGCCCGGCTGACCAACTTATCTTGGAGCCGCTGGCGGTCGGTAGCACCAGCTCGGAAGAAGGGGTTAACCCACGCAGGTCATCCGATCCCGGTAGCGCGTCTGAATCTTGCCCCTCACAGGCACCCGATGCTTCCAGGAGGCAACGACGTTTCCTTCTTCGACCAACCCCGGGGCGCCCGAGGTTGGTCTTCCACGTCAACAGCGGCTCATGGCCGCCTTCCTCTACCCGGCCATTGCGCTCGAAGTGGGCCGCCGCTATGACGCTTAGCCTGCACCTCCGCGGCCGGAAGCGATTGGAGCTCCACGCCGGAAGGCGATTGGTCGAGGCGACCACCTCCGCCCGTGGTCGCGGTGAGAGCAGCGGTGGTCGTCAACGACCTCCTCCACTCCATGGTCCGCGGATGGAGGCAGCTGGTCGAGCTCGGCGACCACTGCCGCGGCTCGAAGAGGCTGGTCGATCACGCCCGCATCTCCCCCGTGGTCCGCAGATGGAGGTGGTGGCCGCGTGACCGCTCCTCTTCTTGGCTTGCGGCCAAGGGCGGTGGGTCAGCCACCACCCCTTGACCATCGAGCCGTCGCCTGGGCCTCGCTTGCGCCCGCCCCTTCGCAGGGGACCAGGCCCAAGACTTCCGGGTCCTCGACCCCCTGCGGCTCTTGCTCCTCCGTGGCCGGAGAAGGTTCCCCTTCCATCAAGGGAAGCTCGGCATCCGCCAAGGGAAGCTCGGCATCCACCAAGGGAAGCTCGGACTCCGCTAAGGCCGCAGCTGGCACCGACTCCTCCCCCATCTCGGCCATTACTTGGTCGATGACGCGGTCGAGCTCAGCGCCAACTGCAGAGTCGATAATCTCCTCAGCCATCTGACGAAGGTCCAAAAGCGACATCCGAGCTATCACGCCCACGCCAGACAGGGTGGGGTTAGCCCGAAGAAAATCGCAAGACAAGAACAGAACAAGAGAATGAAGTAGGAGCTTACCTTCGCCGTGACGGCGTCATCCTCCTCGGCCTCCTCGCCGGGCCACACGGCGACTGCCGCGGCGGGCTCGTAGGCCTCGGCCACGACCACGACGCGCTCCTCCATGATGTCGGCCGCGTGCCATCGCCGGTCGACGTCGTCCATGTCGACCTCTTCCAGCGCCAAGACTGTTTGAGAGGTCGACCTCCTGCTCCTTCTGACCAGAGCATAGGTGGCCTCCTCTTCTTCCTCCTCCTCCTCGGGGTCATCGACCACCTGAGTAAGCTGGTCCTGGAGGGCCTTGATCTGCCTCTCCAGCCGCTCCTTGGTCGGGAGGGACCTAGCCTCCTCCTCGGCCTTCCTACTTTGCTCGGCAAGCTGTTCCAAGCGGCCCATCAGCTCCGGCTTCCTCCGTTTGAAGTCATTAAACCAGGTTCGAAGCTCGCTTACCTCCCTCCTGTCGGCGTACTCAAGGTAACGTGTGGAGGGAGTCCTGGTCGAAGATCGACGCTTCGACCGCTTGGCGCGAGGAGGAGAGGTGGATGCTCGGCCACCTCGACCCGCCGTCCTCTTGCGGGAACTCCTGGCCGGGGTGTCAGCTCGAGGTGGCGGCGCGACGCTCGCCACGGCGAACTCGAGGGAGACCTTCTCCTGTAACCAAGAGCAGAAGGAGATGAGCACAAGAAGTTTTGACCTCGATCAGGGACGAGCCAAAGTACTTACCTCTTCGCTTCGATCAAAAATATTTTTTGGGACCTGACGATTGGGGGTCAGCTCCTTCTCCTTTAGGGGGGCCGAACATCTCGGCGACCCTCTCGTCCACCCAGGCCTTCCTCGGGGCTGCGACACGACCAAAGGTTTAGAAGAAAAAGATAACAAGTCTAACGCCAAGAGAATGGCGGCGCCCAAGGAAGCGACCAAGAACGTACCTGCGTTGTCCTCACGGGTGATGTCTTACCACCCGGTCACCTCGAAGAAGGGGTGCTCGCGGCGCCACAGGGGAGATACCCGGTTAAAGATGAAGTCCCGGGCAACGTCCCGACCAGTGAGCCCCATTTGGGTAAGCTCGCTGATCGTCCTGAGCACCCGCTCCTCCTCGGGCTGCACGGGCAGGCGCGCCGTCTCGTTAGGCGGAGCAGGTTCCCCAGTGTAGACCAACTGGGAGCCCTCCGCCTTCTTCTGGTAGAACCAGAGGTCGGCCCAACCCGACACCGAGTCCTTCAGAGCAACAAGGGGGTACTCGTATGGTCGGTTGGGCCGGAGGCGAAGATAAACGCAACCGGCGGAGCCATCCCGGCTGGTGCGAAAGGGGGAATAGAAGTGAAAGAAGAGGCTAGCCGTGGGCACTACACCCACGTAAGCCTCGCAAAGGTGGGAGAAGATTGCGAGAGAAAGGATAGAGTTGGGGTGGAGATGAGAGATCTCGCACCCGCAGAAGGCAAGCACGGAGGCGAGGAAGTCGCTCTCGGGCAGACGAAGCCCGTTGATGGCGTACAACTCGCAGGAGACGATCTCCGTCTCCCGCGGTGCCGGCGCCGCATCATCCCCGGGCGCCCGACCCGTGCTTGGGTCGAGGTAGCCCTCGTCCGTGAGCACTTGGATCCTCCTACGGGTCATGTGGCTGACTCCGAAGCGCGCCATGGCCAGGTGTGGGAGAAGGTCGAAGGACGTGCTTGGGCTCCAGAAGCTTTTTGGAAGTTTTTGGCCAAGGACGAGCAAAGAAAACGCGATGAAAGCTTCGTCCTCTCAAACGGGCGGAGTTAAAAAGACAGCAAAGAGGCAGGTTAAAAGCCGCACCTATCACAGAGGGACATCTGTCCGGCGCGGCAGGAAACTGCCCAGTAAATGCGCATTTTTCGAGAAACTGCTTTACCATTACAAGGAGGCTTCTCGAGGAAGGAATTGAAAAAACGATCGAACATGGCTCCAGCACGGAACGAACGCGCGACAGAAGGTCGCATCCCGACGTAAGATGGTCGTAAGCACGACCAAAGAGGTATTTGACCCCTCCTTCAGGTCTTCTTAGGCTCAAGGGGGAGCCCGTTAGTTCCCCGCTTGAACCTCGGGGGCTAGCTGTCGGGGATTGGTTATTTGGCAAAAGACCATGGTACCCTCGGGTTGTCCTAAAGACCGCCGACCATGCAACTCCAGCAAGAGATGCTCGGAACGCACAGCGGGCATAACACCACCCGAGCATACGTGCTCGGCCTTTCCCGCACGACCATTTCCACCGACCTCACACAAGCATGCTCGGGGAATCCACACCGCACCCAGGGATATGCTCGGTGGACTTGATCACGCGACAAGGATGGAAGGTCGCCACCAATCAGCCGAAGATCAGGGGAAATCCTACCCGGTTTTCAAATTAGCGCGCGATATAAGCACCGCAGATCTCGGAGATAACTGTATAGCGTAAATTCAGGAGGTAGTTACCTTCTTTGTACCTCTAAGCCTGATATTTAAATCCCCCCCCCATCTGTGGGGGGGAGGGACGACAACGAAGAGATAGAACACAATACACTGGAGTAGGGCTGTTATCCCGGCGGAGGGAGGCCCAAACCAGGATAAACACCGTGTCCCCCTTTCTCCCGACCTTGCATCGCTCGAACGACCTCCTTGGTCCGCACGACGGGGCTCTGTTGATCCCCCATTCAACAAGTAAGCTCGACGGGAGCCCGTTCTCCAATCATCGACACAAGTATTTGGAACCCACGACTAGAGAGTTACATACAACCCAGTTCACTGATTGCATCTTTGATGGGGATCGTTTCCCGTCATTAGGGAGGAGGAAATCAACTTTTGGATGAAAAATACCGGGAAATCATATGGCATTCCACTGGAATCCCCGCACATGACCCTCGCACTAATGAAGCAAATCAAGAAGTCCAGAAGATAATTGATTTGCAAAACCTAGCAAATGAACTGCCTGATCATTTTTGTGATCTGAAGAGCGTGGTTAAGTCGCATGTATCTGCTCAAAATGCACCAGAGAGGGTTGAAATACCAAAGAAAGCAGATGGTATCCCTCATCATGTTCAGAGCCCTCAAAGAAAAAGAACAGAAAAACTGGCTTCTCGAACCCAAAGTACCCGGAGATGTCTAGAGAAAAAAATGCAGAGGACTTATCACAGCCAATCACGAAAATGCCCCAAAACAAAAAGGGGAGCCAGTTGAGACCTGGCACTGGAAACAAGCCTATGGAAAATGCACTCCCAGATCTGAATATTCCATTGCAAGAAGCCGCCGGAAATAATGTGTGCACACATAGGCGATGAAAAATTAAAGGAACTTGCTCCTGTAATGGGAAATAGCAGAGAAGAGCAAGGAGAAGTGCATGAGGAAGCACTCTATGATGAAATGGCCATAAACTTTGTAACAATGGGAAAATCTCTGAATAAAGCAACAATCAATGTTGATGCACATTTTGCAAAGAAGATTGCCACAATTATTGATCCCGATCCCGATCCTGCATCTCTGGTAGAATACAAGAAAAGGCTAGACTGGGAAGAATGAAAGAAGACAATCACCGCAGAATTAATCTCTCTGAACAAAATAGAGGTGTTTGGGTCTGTGTGCCGCACGTCTCCGCGCATAAACCTCGTAGGTCACAAATGGGTCTTTGTTCGAAAGAGAAATAAAAATAATGAAATTGTAAGATACAAGGCAAGGCTCGTTGCACAAGATTTCACTCAACGTCCAAGAGTTGATTATGAAGAAACCTATTCCCCGGTCATGGGAGGAATCACCTTTAGGTATATAATCTCAATGGCAGTTAACTTGAAGTTGAAAATAAAACTGATGGATGTTGTCACATCATATCTATATGAAAACTTGGATTCGGACATATACATGAAAGTAACAGAAGGTATCCCTGTCCCGAACCAAGACAGAGCAAACAGAAACCAATACAGTGTGAAATTAGAGAAATCACTGTATGGGCTAAAGTAGTCAGGAAGAATGTTGTGCAATCGATTGAGTGTCTTTCTCTGCAAGAAAGGATACACAAATAGCGAAGATTTTCCATGTGTTTTTATACAATGATCATCGAATGGATTTTGTATAATCTCCATCTATGTAGATAACTTAACATCATCAGGACGGATGAAGAAATAGAAGAAGCTTGCTCATACTTGAAGTCTGAGTTTGAAATGAAAGACTTGGGTAAAACCAAGTTTTGTTTACGCTTGCAGCTTGAGCATGTCAAAGGAGGAATCTTGGTACACCAATAGTCCTACACAAAGAAAGTGTTCGAAAGATTTAGTTTTGGAAAGGCATACCCTATAAAGACTCTAATGGTCGAAAAGTCATTACAAGTAGACCTAGACCTATACAGGCCTAGAGAAGAGGGGAGGAAGTCCTTAGAGCAGAATTTTCATATCTGAGTGCAATTTGAGTGCTCTTGTGCCTCGCAAATAGCACCAGGCCGGACATTGTGTTCACTATGAATTTGCTAGCCCGGTGCAGTGCAGAACCCACCAAAAGGCATTGAAAAAGGATCAAAGACATATTTCGTTACCTCCAAGGAAGCAAAGACCTTCGCTTGTTTTACAGGATAAATCATGAATTGAATTTGGTTGGCTATACCGATGCATGGTACTTATCGAACCCGCATACTAGCAAGTCCCAAACTGGGTATATTTTCCTTTGTGGTAGAACAACAATTTCCTAGAAGTCGTCTAAGCAGACTCTTATCTCAATGTCGACAACCACTTGGGAATCATTGCCCTATATGAAGCCTCCCGAGAATGTGCATGGCTTCGAAGAATGGTTCACCATATCCAGAAGTCATGTGGATTGAACATTGAGCAAACTCCCACTAAAATTTATAAAGACAATGCGCTTGTGTTGCTCAAGTGCAAATGGGCTATGTGAAAAGCAACCTCACGAAACACATCAACCCCAAGTTCTTCTATTCTCATGAAATGCATAAGATGCACGAGATCAAGATACTGCACACTAAGTTGTGTGAGAAACTTGCCAATTTATTCACTAAGTCACTCCCAGCATTTACTTTTGAAAGGTGTGTTAGAGGAATTGGGATAATGAGACTTAGAGAAGTGCAGATCTCAGGGGAAGAATCTTCACATATACCTAAATAAATCTTGAACAAGTTGAGTACCCAACATGGATCTCGAAGATTAAAATTGAAGTTTGGGTGAATTGTACTCTTTTTCCTTAGTAAGTTTTTCACAAAAGTTTTCTTACATAAGGTTTTAACGAGGCAATTCATGCAACGCAGCAAGCGTATGCTATGCACTCTTTCTCCAAGTATTTTTTCACTGGGTTTTTCTGGAGTTTTGATGAGTCATATGCATCTCGCGGCAAAAGGCCCAAGGGGGAGTGTTGGGAAACCACCTAGCCCATGAAAGCCCAATATGGTCCCTTTGCTGAAACCCTAGCAGTAGGCTATAAAAGGAGAGGGGTCCCCCCCCCATTGTACACGCATCAGAAAGAATAATAGATCAATCTATTCCTCCACATTGTGTCTCTCTCTCTATTCTCTATTTTACATCTGTTTGAGGAACCCTGGACTACATTGGTAGCGCGGTTCCTCAATAATTTTGTTTACGATTACTTACATTTCTTACTGGTAGATAGATAGATCTCTATTATATACAATGAATGTTCATCCTATTCTCCTTTCTCTTGTACAATCCTATTCTCTTCCACTTCTCACATAAACCTTAGTCGTCACCTGACCCTGGTCATTGTTGTCACCGTCGACCGTTACACCATCGTCAGAGAACCACTAATGTCATTGGATGAAGCCGAGCATGAATAACAAGGAAAATCCGATAGATCAAAATCCGAGTACTATGAAGATGAGAGGCCTTGTTTTGAGGACTTTAAGTCAACTTCACCTTTCAAAAAGCTAGCAAAGCCCTCCCCCCAGAACAACTCAACTTTTAAGCGTTTTTTGGCAATAATCTAGAAGTCATATATAAAAGCTGAAAGCTACAATCTGAAAGCTGGATTAGACCTGCTTTTGCAGCTTATTGCTGAGGGAATTTAGCTTTTTTTAAACGGTCTCTTATATAAAGCTACAACTACTTTTTCAGCTCAAAAAAGTAAAAAAAAAAAAAGCTTTTCAGAAAATCTACAGCTCCCCCAAACAGGCCCAAAATACTCCAGTACTCTTAGCAAATACTCTATTCATTTAGAAATATAAGACGTAGCCTGAATGCTACCAAACATAAGCTAAACAACATCTAAATACCACAATTAAACATAAATTCCAGCAAAGGTACATATGCTAAAATCCGAGATTTCGGCAGCATCTCCTTTGTTTTAACATGAATTGAAGGAGCAACAACAGTATAGCAATATAAGGCAATATGAGGGACAGCTAAAACAACAATAATTAAAGTCTTAACGACAATATAAGACTATTATCAAGCACTTAATGTCTCCGAGTGTCAAACGAACAATAAAACTCTCATAAAGCAAAGCTAAGCCTTAAATCAATGATCATCACACGCAATTTATTATCAAACTAATAGAATGACTTGTGAAATCAATATGGTGAAGCTACGTGTGGGCGTGTGACTATTTCCCTTCCCCGCATGCCGTTCTCATGGTACCTAAAACAACAAGAAAACACAAGCGTGAGTTCGAAACTCAGCAAGCATATTGCAATGGACAACAAGAACAATATCATGGCAATAACATCTCCCATCATGTATATCATCTCATTCATGAACACTTAACAATATCATCATCATTATGTATGCAATGCAATGCAATGCTCATGTCTCCTTGGAAACTCATACCGGTATGGTTGAGTACACACCCGTCGGTGTGCACCCTCTCCCCCCTTCCATCCCGAAGATGGAGGGGTGCCTACTCCTCGCTTCCAAACACCATGTGTATGGAATCACGATGTAGGACTTACTCAATGGCTCTCCGGATTAGTCATAACTTTCTCACCGACCTTCCTGGATTAGTTATGACTTTCTCACCGCCTGGGCCATGTAACATGTCATGTATGCACTTATGCCAACATCATACTTAACTCACATATTAACACATGGCATCATATCATAATAATCATGCTCATCATATAATTGGCAATCATTAAAGCATGGCAAGTGATCATAAATCATGTAATCAACTTCATCTATTCTCAACAAGCAACCTACAACTCGCTATCCATCACAACACACTTGCCTCAACCACGGGCAACGGATTGGCGGGAAGTAGAGGGCACTCCCGGGGTCGCACCACCTGCAACTAGGTATCACACACTCACAATCATGCCCACAAAACAGTACGCAAACCCTCATCTACCCCGACATTGCCAACTATTCGCAAAACCTAAAAACAGAGGTTCTGTCCCAGCGGGACAGCAGCCTTGCAAAAGGCATAACTTGAGCTCTGGGACTCCGAATCAATTAAACGAGTACATCCTCGCGTAGCTTAGGAAATTTCCCAACTTTTTCTAGGTATAGGGAAGGACTGATTCGGACTCTAAAGTGGTTTAATCTGCAAAATACCGTGATCTGTTCCAATCACGTCACAGATTTTATCACGCTCGGTAAAACAACCATAACTTTCAAACGGCTGATCGGAATTTAACGTTCTTTATATCCACGGAAATATAATGAAATTATCTACAACTTCTTCAACGTCTGTACGGACAGATTAGGATTATAAATTGACGAAAAACGTAACCCTAGGTCGACTGCTCATGCTGTCCCAAAACAGAGACGTGGCAACATCTAGATCTAATCCAAATTACTTAAATCCAGCACCACCAATTGATCTAAAAACTTGTTAAACACCCTAAGAACAGTACCTAGATCAACCCCAAGGATTCCCATGGCCATACCTTCGCCCGACACACAAAAACCCAATAGATCTCCTCCCGGTTCGCGCGATCCCCTTCCTCGCTTCCAAATCCATCGGATCTCCTCGTCGCGGAGCGCTCCAATGGATGGATCTTCGAGGTGGTGAGGTCAAGAACTCACCTAGGCGCAGCAAGGGAGGTGGAGAGGTGGTGGAGAGGGTGGTGGCGCAAGGGGAGAGGCTTGGGGGAGGTGGAGGCGCCCAAGGAGGAGGTGGGGAGGTGTGGGAGGCGGCTAGGGCACTTGGGGGCGCAAGGGGCAGGGGGAGGACGCCCAAAAGGGCAGGGAAACCCCCCTTTAACCAGCCCTAAGCCCCTTTCCTAATCCTAAATGGATTCCCACTCCATCCCACCAAAGCCCACAACCCCCTCTTTAAGGCCCAAACTCCCCCGGGAAGGCCCAAAACCCCAGAAACGGCCCGACAACGCTGTTAACCTCCATACCTTATGGTTTTAACCTCCCATATCATATTTCAATATGTTTTTGACCTCATCATGCACATTTTATAAGGTTACGACGCTCCGTGGTGTCACAACACTTCAAAAGGCCCAAAAACGCGAGTAAACCTCAAGCCGAAAGGTTTTATTCTCTAATTTCACATTTTACAATGTCACACCATTCCGTAGTGTAACGTCCCAAAAATTTGCTTTAATGTATTTATGGTATTTTCGAGCTAGTTGGTGTTGTCTGGAATTTATTTGGAATTTTTTTGAGTTAAGACGTCGACTTTATAAAAATCTGTTCAGGTGTCCGGTTCACGAAAAGAATTTTTTGCGGAAAATCTACACGTCGAAAGTTTACGAAACCAACTTCGTTAGGCTCTAAATGATTCCTAGTATTTTTTACAAGAATTTTTTTTTCAGATTGTTAGAACCTCCCTGGTTTTTTTTTTTCTTCGCGGCGCGCGTGTTGGAACTTATGAGATGTATATGCGTATATACTTGGGCGTGAGTGCTATTAGTGCTTGCTAATAGTGCTGGCGTTTTGTTGCCGTTTTCTTTTCCACGAGAGGGCTCTAGCAATTCCTTGTGATTAAGGTGCAGTTCTGCATGCATGTGCGGTTACTAGTAATAGCAATTGTGCAGCCGATTTGGCTCCTGCATGCTAGCCGTTCGGTTCCCAGCCGTTCCCATGCAGGCACTAGTAACAGCCATTCCCGTTTTATAGCCTTGCATTCATGCCTGTGGAAATGCATGCATGCCGTCGTGGCCTTTGGAAAGGCATGCATGCGTTTTCACGTGATGGCTTAACTTCCACTTCTAGCCATTCTTTTTAATCCCCACACGCACATGAACTTCAACTTTTCCAAGCCATTTCCTTGTTAGTCTCCACATGCACACAAAAGGTCAATTGTTGTTTCTCGCTTTCACGTGCGTGCGTTTCCACAACTAGCAGCGCACACACTTTTCCATTTCTCTAGCGACTACCGCCTAGCCGCGGCTGCTCGTCCGGGTCGACCGAGCGCTCCTCTCGCAGTAGCCGTCGTCGCCGTCGTCTACGTCATCGCCGTCCTCGTTGCCGCTGCAGTCTCGCCGCCGCGTACATCACCGCTGTTGTCGTGTGCCGCCGTCGTTGGAGTCGTCACCTCCGACACGCCGCCGCTGCCGTCTCGCAGCCGGGTACGCCGCCGTCGTCTACGTCGCCGCCGCCACCGTCTACGTCGCGAGCGCACCTTCCGGCCACGTCGCCTTCTTCCTACGCCCAACGATTTGCGCCGCTGCTTCGCGTCGTCCGGTAGTTCTCCTTATTTTCTTTTATGCGCGCTCTATCTATATCAATCAATTAAGCTTGTCCGCATGTATTGATGCATGTATACATGTGTTAGGCTTATATGGTTTTTCCATATGCGTGTACTGTGGACAGTAGATGCATATATATTTTCACGTATATATATATATATATATATATATATATATATATATATATAGTTTAGTCGGTTGAACGTAGATTTTTGGCCGAATCGAGGTATATATATACTTGGTCAAATCGCGTGTAGAAATAGCCGCGCGTAGATATAGTCGGTTGACACAAATATCGTAGAACTTGTTTCGGCACTCTCTGTTGCTTAACGCTAGTTGCATGAATATGGTATTGTGTGCCTGTTTGCCATATATATATCTGCCATGCTGTTTTTCCGCGTAGCACGCACGTATAGCCGTAGTCGCCATCGTTGCCGTAGCCGTCGTCGCCGCCGCCGCCGCCGGTATATACATGTGAATATATTTTTAGATGATGCTAGTGTATGCTCGTATACATATTTATCCTCCTGTGCCGCATGCATGTATTTATATATATAGTGAAGGCTAACGTGCATGCATGAATTTGAATAGTGTGTTCGTAGTATGTATATATATACCTGCGCAGCTATTTGGTTGTTATGCATGTACATGTATATACGTTAGTTGTGCACGTATATATATTTTCCTAGTGTGTGTAAACCGAATACCTTGCCATGCGCGCGCACGAGCCCTCCCTCACGTCCAGAACAGTGCCCTACGCCAAATAGTACAGGCATGCATGAGAAAGCTAGGAAACTAGTTGTACATGCATTTTTCTGGAATTTGCGAAATTTGTTATTTTAAACTACGATTTTGTTTTAAGTCCAAACTGCGTGCAACAAATTTTGTTAATTATTAAATATTAATACCTTTCTACAGTATTTTTACTGAAATTTTATAATTAAATTTATACTGTTAAATTATTTGCGGAAAGTCCAAACTTACGAATTTTGTATCTCTTAAACTATACGTTCAAAAATGTCGAAATAAATTTTATAAATCTTAGAATATGCTAAACTAATTTTCTGGAAGTTCTCGCGAAATTACGCATTAATTTGATTTGCGGCATTTTTCGATTGTGTGTTTACCTGGTTGTTTGCTACGCGTAGACGTTGATCTGAGCGGGAGTGTGGAAGTCGAAGACCAAGCTCAAGACTTAGATCAAGAGTATCAGCTATTTGAAGGCAAGTCGTGCTTTGACCATTTTGATCCTAGCATTTTAAAGATATATTTCGATTTAAAGTATGCATGTTATGTTGAATAAAATAAATAATTTAATTTGGGTAATTAGTTAATCAACCTAATTGTTAACTCACCCTTGTTAATATTATTTGTATGTCATATGTTTCCTTGTTGCCTTAAGTTGGGATTAAAATGTTGGATAATATGATTGTGCCAACACGGAGGCTAGACCGTGACTAGTTGCTTAGCCATGCTTACGTGAACCTTGTTTCAAAATAAGCAAAATAATATTGACTAATGACAAGTGAGATGATTTTGGAATGTTAAGTGTGAACTTGTCACGGAAGATGTGAAGTGTAGGTACCTTTGTGGTTCTACATGGTAACCGGAAATTCTTGTTGGCATGTGTTGCACAATAGTTGAACAAGGGTGGGGAAAAGATTTAGTGCAGGGCAAGTGGTATGAGGCTTTATGCCGTGGGCCTTTATGGCACAGATATTGAGAAAGCTTGACCTTTGCGGCCTTGGGATGAGCGATGTGAGATGTTTTGGGTCGGGGTTGTGAGATGGATGCCTTGCCCTGGGCGATTAAGGACTTAACCTTGCAAGCCTTTGAACTGGGCCTTCGTGACAACCACATGGTGGTGTGGGACAGTCTTAGGCTAGTAGGATTACAAGTCTTACCTTTGATACCTAAGGGTGACAAATACACTGGGTAATCAGACGGGGAGCGTCTCGAGCTACGGCTTGGTACCCTATCCAACGGTGTTGTCGGTCCCATACTTCGCCTTGCTAAGGGAAGGGATGGTGTATGGCACAAACCGGAGAGGGTCATTGGTGTAGACGGAAGTTTCTGAAAAGCTTCGTTACGGTTAATCGCCTTTGTGGTGTGAGACTGTATCATGTGGGTAAAGTGTACAACCTCTGCAGAGTGTGTCAAAACTATTCGAATAGCCGAGTCCACGGTACTGGACAAAGCTCGGGGATTACAGTCAAGGGTTAGATCTTCTAAAAATAAAATGTGGAATTGGGTGGCTTCGTGCCGATGAAGAATTTGACTAGGGCTTTCTGCCAAACCACTGATGAAAGACTTTGAAATTCATATTATAGTATGGTTTTATCAATTTGAATCTAGTATGAGTATTTGAAAGTAAAATCTTTGTTTTATGCAAAAGAACCAAATGAGCCTATCCTTTGGAATAAACACGCATATAGTTATTAGACATGCATACATTGCATGACTTGTTGAGTATGTTGTATACTCACCCTTGCAAACCAAAAACAAATCGGAAGAAGAGTCAATGCTGCGTGGGAAGAGGAGTACAACGACGGCCGGGACAATTAAGGGATCATCCGCACTCAAGTTGCCTTTGGGAAGATGGAGCCACAAGACTATCTTTTATATCCATTGTTTTGCTTCGAATATTATTTATGTTTTATTTGAGTAAGCCCTGCGTGGCTGAAGTATGTAAGAGACCATAGGGTCTTGCCACAATTACTTTAATTATATGAAATACTTAATTATGTTTATCGTGGGGTATGGATGTGATATGCAGCACTGTTTGTCTGTGTGTACTAGCGAGATCCTGGACTAGTACAGATTACACAGAGGGTCCGAGTTTGCATATTCGGGTCCCGACACGTAGTGTCACATAATATTACGGTGAAATTAAGAAAAGTATGAGACAAAATAACTTAGATATATATTCACACTTAATTGTCTTAAAAAATAAGAGATAATATTTTGTGTGGATAGTAATAAATAAATGTATATAGTTGAAAGAGAATAAATAGGAGTATAATAGGAAAAGCTTCATTAAATCTATATAGTAGTCTTATATTTCTAAATAAGATCATTTAAACTATATATCTTATATTTCTAAACGGAAAAAGTACTAGCAAGAAACAAAAAAGCACGGTTATATATTTTTCTTCTTCCCGGTCATTTTTCTTGCGACAGGCTAGGCAAATTAACCTTTTGCCACGCCTTACGTTTGATCACCGAACTGCAACAAGGAAATTAAGGGGCAGATTAATTAAACGTGGCAGCTAGCCATGATTGGAAAGATTGTCCTGCACGGGCGCGGGCACCTTGAACTAGCATGTAGTTAGAGCATGTACAGTGATATATACGGCTGCTATCTATAATACATCTCCACATCATCTACAGACAGCATTAAAGATAACTCATACAATGGATCGTCTATATAGTCGTCTGTAATGATTTCTCATACAACTAATAGACTGTCTATACAATGGTATAAGCAGTCTAAAGCTGTCTATAAGATCGTCTATTCACGAAAGGACGACTACTCTCTCTCTTCTCCTTCTCTCTCTTCCACCTCATCAAAAATCTTATGTAGCGTCTCTTATAGACCACTGACGTCAGCCCATTGTACATGCTCTTAGTACATATGCATGGTTTCTACTATCCAAATTTATAACACACATCTTTTTAAGGATCTTATCTATACATATAAGGTGTATTTATATTGTAATATAAAATTAGTATGATATTTCCTCTACTTATTTCATCTCTCACCTATATTATCTAGAGTAAGCATAAAGTCAACTACTTACTCTCTCTCTCATTTATATCATCTAGAGTAAGCATAAAATCAGCTTATACAATAACTATATCTAAATGTTGTCTCTCGATGTTGTACAATAACTATCTCTTCTTTTGTGCATAACTAATCTATCTTATTTCTCATGCCATGTTGGCTCTTGCATGAGAGCCGGTCTCTCCTCTTTTCTCACTCTCTTCCACATAGGATTAAGTTGATATGTACAGACTAAGAATACGCTAAGATGGTCTTATTTACATGCCTTTATAAACCTGAACGGAGGAAGTATTGTCATTCAAAACCTCAGAGAAAACAAGATAATTAAAATAAGAATTAACATCATCATCATCATCATCATCAAAAGCATGGAAATTTGAGTGGCAGCTAGTCCATGCATATGCCCTCCTCACATCACCGCCCTCCTCACATGCCATCTGCACGCAATCCGGTATTGGCCGATCGACCTCCCTCCAATGCATTTTCGTATGCCACAAATTTGAGAAACTAGTTAAAATCCCAGACGTTACCGCGCATGGGTGCCTTGTAATTTTAACTAAGAAAAAATCTTTAGAAAACTACAAATTAAAAGAAAACTAATTTTCTTTAAAATAATATATAGAAATCTTTTTTAAAAAAAAAAATTGCTCTCGTTGAGACTCGATGCCAGGAACTCTTGCCTACCACGCGTGCGGTCTAAGCAACTGAACCACGAAAGCAGTGGCGGATCTACAGGGTATGCCGGGTGGGCCACGGCATACCTTGTAGAATCGGCATTTTGGCCCAATAGGCAATACGGTTTGGTTTTCAAGTTCCAACGCAGACATCAGGAGGCTAGACGCCTAGACGAGGCTAGGCCCAAGAGAAAAGCAATCGCTGATTCCTGTACACAACAGAGCTAGACGCCTAGACGAGCGATCGGTCTTGGCAGCTGTGCACAACAGCGAGACGAGCGATCGGTGCCTGCGCACATCAGCGGCCGTAGCCAGTGATCGGAGCAACACAGAGCTACAGACTACAGTGTTTTCCTCGAAGCTATAGTACCATGCAACAGCATTTTTTTGGCCTATAGTGGTCACGAAAATTGCACCAATAATTCCTATTTTCGTTCTTTGTTCGTATGTCTGTTTAGGTTTTAGATTGATTCATTATTTTATCGTGATAATTTTGATTTGATCCATCCAAAACCTTTGTAGGACATTAAGTAATTAATCTAAAAAGTTTGATTGGTTAATTCCTTATAGATTATGATTAATCTTGTAATTAGGGTTGATCAATTTTCATCATTATTTTATATAGTCAGCTTGTGAAGGTCATAACTTTATATCCGTAGATCCGATCAAGATGATTCTTATTGGGTTAGTTTCGAAATTGAATCTAGTTTCTATAGTTAAAATTTCGCATCAATTCAACAGTTGGATCTTCAGTAATTACTATTTTAGTTAATGTGAGTCAGTCTGTTTTTGCTGAAACCGAAGCTGTTTTTTTATAATTTGTTTAGGGTGTTTTGAGAATCAATAAAAAAAATTTAGCTTCCGCGCAATCATTCACCCCCATTTGATTGCTATATTAGTGTATACCAATCCTACGTGTGATTTGAGTGCAAGATTGCTAGTTGCTTTATAGAGTATAAACAAATATAATTGCTACTTTGCTAGAGACTAGAGAGTTGCTTGTTAATGCAATATAGTATTAGCTCGGTATACCCTAACTTAAAGTTCTAGATCCGCCACTGCACGAAAGTGTTAATTTTCCTATAAAAAAGTTTGAAAATATTTATAGATGCTACGTGGGTCCGCACGTTGTGACGGGTAAAATGAATACCACAAAAAAAAAAGTGCTAATTTTTTATAAAAATTTTTGTAAAAATTTCTCTAAATTTTTTAAAATATATTCTTAAGAAAACAGAATTTTTTGTGTAAATTTTATTTTTTAAAAATTTCCTTTTATAAAGTTTTAAGAAAACTTAAAAATATTCTTTTTAAAAAGTCTTAAGAAAATAGAATTTTCTTGTAAAACTTTATAGAAAAATATAGAAATCACAGTGCAAAATTGCCATGTGGCAGCCTCCCATGTTGGCACACCAAGAGTATAGATATATTAGTTAAACTAGTTACATGCCCGTGCGTTGCTACGAAAAACAAAATTGATAACGAAAAATAAAGATTAAAAAATAAAAAAAATTATTTCACAAGATCAAACATCTATCTTTAACGCTTCGTTTCTTGCGTAAAGTCACTAATTAAAGCAACGCTTCGTTTCTTGCGTAGGGCAATTAAGCAGGCAATTAAGTAGAGCAATTAAGTAGGGCAATTAAGCAGGGCAATTAAGCGGCAATTAATGATGTGAGTAGAATGGACCGCTGCCACCAACTGCTGCTTTATAATAGTAGAGAATCTCGCGTGTTATCGCGGGCGTACGTTCTGATAATTTTAACAGAGAGAATCTTGAAAACACTAAAATAAAAAAGTAGACTAATTTTCTTTCACAAAATTGTGGAATTCTTTTTGAAAAAATTGCTCTCGTTGGGACTCAATCTTAGGACATCTTGCTTACTATGCGTGCACTCAACTAATCGAACCAAGAAAGTTTTTATGGTTTGATTTCATCGGCCATCTATCTATGAATTTCTTTGTATTATCATTTTTAGGTAATGACGGTTTGACGTTTTCAGCAATCATCAAGCATGTCAAGTTCAAACTTAGTCTGTTAGACTATTCCCATGCTTCATAAAGGGAACGATCCTCATCAGTACTTTCATCCTTAATGACTACAAGCTTTTCATCAATAACTAATATTAGATCTAAATCCATGACACCTAGTTGAAACCAAATCTATTCGGACCAGTCAACATAGTTCAGCACATTAAACTTGACAAGCCCAATACACTGACTCATTAAGTTAATGAAAGCTACAAATTTTAAATATGTTCACAGATGAATACTTTGAGTAAAAATAGATTCATGTAAGAACAAACTTTAAGTGTGTATCTTAAAACATCTTTGGATAAACTTAATTGTCCATTATATTTTTCAATTAATAGCATCAAATAGAATATGAACAATTAAAATGCTCAACTAAATATCTATGATCCTTTTTTAATCAAGGTCACTTTTGGCGACTAACATACTTTCAATAATATAAATATTTAATTTGCATGTCACTTTTAATTATGTTCAAGAATAGACTATGATCTTATGAACAAAAGACAATTCCATCTTTTAACATTACAGACAGACGCAAACATATTTCTTGCGTATTATCCAAATAACAATACTAAAAAAGTAAATAACATTTTATTTATCTAAATAACATCTCTATGATGAATCGCGCAATTGCATATGCAATTTCACTTATGTACTTTGATTAAAATAGAGCAATATATTTACCATACTATAATTTTCAATAATATATTATAAAAGGAAGCTTAATCAACCATAAAAGAACAATGTAATGGTGAATCAAAAGTGCCAATACCATGCTCTTATACTAAATGTACAGTAAATCGTGGAAGATATAAGATTGTTTAGAACAATTTGGTTCAGTCGAAAAGCAACTTTTATATGTGCAATAGCACAAACCCACTTTAAATGCGCATAAGCACAAAATCACTTTGAGACATATTTACTCCTTGCATATCAAATTTTCTCTTATCTCTACCTTTTTTACCTTTAGAATTCCCTCAATGTTCAGAGAAAATTTGTTATTTGTGTACTAGACTGGCTTATGCTCAACTGAACTAGCATCCTTTTGTTGGCGTGATGTTTTATATTGCCCAAGCAATAAGTATCACCACACACTCAGTTGATGCAACGCTAGAAACTGAAGCACCATGTATGCAGCAAAGCAGTAGCACTAGTAACCTCAACATTATAAAGCATTCAACACTTGTAGTAACTTCAACACTTATAAAACACTAGGCAGAATGTGCGGCGCATGCCACACCGTATAAAATTTACTCTATTTTTTTAAAAAAAAACTGTAGGAGGAACTAAACATATTTTTTTCGGAGCGATCTTAACACTCTATACATTTACTGGTGAATAATATATTTTCTGAAAAATATTATAGATTGAGTTGCAAAAAAAACTATAGAGATACAACTGTATACATATATTTCTTATTCCGGAAAATATCATAAATCGAGTTACAAAAAAATAGAGAGATAGAGTTGCACACATATTTCTTTTAACGAATTTGGTTAACACTTTATTATTACATATCAACCTTCTTTCGTCGAGTTTAACACTCTATACGTTAATCGAGTAATAATACGTGTTCCGAAAAATATTAGAGATGCCAACCTTCTTTTGTCGAGTTTAACAATCTATGCGTTCACCGAGTAATAATACATATTTCGGAAAATATTAGAGATCGAGTTGGGAAAAAAGTCTAGAGATTAAAGATCGAGTTGGGGAAAAAATCTAAAGATAAAGTTGTATACATATATCTGTTGATGAAAATATTTTTTCCGGGAAAAACAAAGAAAGAACTTAGACACATATCTCTTTTGACGAATTTGGTTAACACTTTATCATTACCCGGCTAACCTCCTTTTTGTCGAGTTTAATACTCTATGTGTCAATCGGGTGATAATACATGTTTCGAAAAATATTAGAGATGTCAACCTTCTTTTATCGAGTTTAATACCATATGCGTTCACCGAGTAATAATACATGTTTCGAAAAATATTAGAGATCGAGTTGGGAAAAAATCTAGAGATAGAGCTGTACACATATTTCTGTTGACGAAAATATTTTTTTCGGAAAAAAACGGAGAAAGGACCTGAACGTAAGGGCTGGGGACCTGTTTGTTATATTTTTGGACCTAATCGCTATTATGAAAATTAAAAAAGGGCTCGTTCGAGATTCGTATTTAGCGGAGAGCTTTGCCGTAAAGTAACTAACCAGGGACCTAAACGCAATCTAGAAAAGATTTTTTTATACTCACAAAAAATCACAAAGGACCCCTCTGTAATTCACAAGGACCTATCCGTAATTAGAGAAAGTGAGGGACCTTTTTGCAAAATGGCATGAGGATGAGGTGGATGGGCTTAGAGCCCTCCAATTCTTTCCCTTTAATAGATAGTATATTCAACACATGTAAGTGCATGCCTACATAAACCGATCTTGTATGCTTGCAACTGTTATTAACACACAACTCATTTGTTCCATTTTTTAAAAAAAGAGGAGAGAGAATTGCACCCATAGATTCTCAATACTTTTATTCTAACAATCATGATCATTTATTATAAAAATCTTTCTGTAATTTATATAAGCCATATTACCTTAAAATAATTTATCGCGTCCCTTCCCCGCGAGACGTGGCTCCACGCAGACCATGCTCGCTGCTCTCATTTCTTCTCCCCCTCCTCGTTTTGAATTTTTTTTTAATAATACATATTTTATTCAAAATTGCAATCATATACCACCAAAAAAAAAATTACAGAACTAGACGTTTGTAGCTCTTTCATTGGGCGACTGAAGATCAATAACCATATGAAATAGCTATTGTTGCTACATCGCCTGATGATGCGGCGATTGAAGATCAATCGCCTGATGATGCGGCGACTGAATAAAAAACGCTCGATCATTGGGCGATACATGCATGCGGGACTATCTGTCGCCCCATGGTCTGGCGACAGAGGGCTCTATAAGTCCCCACGCACGGCACTGTGGCCATTTGAGCCAGCGAGAGAGGGAGAGAAAGAAAAAAGAGGAAGAAGAGAGGGAAAAGGAGGAAGAAGAGAAGGAAAAGGAGGGGGGAAGGAGGGGGGAGGAGGAGGAGGAGGAAAGACTGCGCAAGTTCAGGTATTTGTTTTATTTTTATTAGTAGTAAATTAGATCTAGATATAGAGTAGAAATAGATTTAGAAAATATAGATGTAGATTTAGCAAATGTAAATGTAGATTTAGCAAATGCAGCTGTAGTTGTAGATGTAGATGTACATTTATCAAATATAGATGTAGATTTAGGAAATGTAGATGTAGAGTAGAAATAGATTTAGCAAATATAGATGTAGATTTAGCAAATGTAGATGTAGATTTAGCAAATGCAGTTGTAGATGTAGATGTAGATGTATATTTATCAAATATATAGAGTACGAATAGATGTAGATGTAGATTTAGTGATTATGTAGCTGTTTATTCCTTTTGCAGTGCGGATATACTTTCAGATGTAGATAAATTGTTAGGTTACAGATAGATGTAGCGAATGTAGATATTTGAGCAGTAATATCGTTCAAATATCAGTAGTAAAAGCGTAATGTAATATCGTTGAAAAACGACCAGACTCGATGGTTAACATCTAGCAGACTACATATCGTTGATATTTATAGCAGAGTTTATTTATATACTCTTTTTAAGGATATATACCAAAAAACGAAGGACTCTGATCATTTTTTTAACAATACCGCATTTTATATCTTAACGTTATTATTAGAGTATACCAAAACTAATAAAGGAGTGTGTAACATATTCGTTTAAGTCGTATGCTAGAGGTGGTAGTAATATCAGTTAGTAACATCGGTAGTAATATTGTTGAAAAATGAGTAGACTACATGGTAAAATCGATTCGCCAGTCACTGATGGTAGTGGAAGAAATGATGGTAGAGTACAAATAAGTTAGAGATTATGTACTAGGTTATTTCGTTAGAACCAAATAATGTTCTAGTGCAAGTAATTTGATATGTAAATAAATTCACTGATACAAGTACATACTTATATATTCATTGGAATGTAGTCCGAGTAGAAATAATGTATTTCGATGTAGGTAGATATATATTTGTAGGAACGTAGCTAACTTTTCTATATATAGATATGTATATTTGTATCACGTACACATAGTTATGTTAGGTGTCACAGCATTTTTTACGGAAATTAATTAATTCGTGCTTGAATTAATGGATTCGCAGATATGGGAGAACGAGTTCCATTTAGAATCTATTACGGAGAAGGGGTTGTAATGTATGGTTCGGAGGGAGCAGATCTAAGCAATTTCCAGTACATGGACAGAAGTTTGACCAGGGTTGGAGAGCGCACATTTTCATCTGTGTTGAAGTGGTTGTACTACACTTTTAGGATGGAAGAGGAGAAGTGCCAGCTGAAGGTATTTAGCCTTTGTAGCATGCAAAATGCTCCTATCTGTTGGGAGCTAGTTGAGCTGAAGGGTACCGCATCGTGGAGATCATATGTGAGGGGGGCACAGCAACGGGGATGGAGTCCGGTCCTTCTTGTGCAAGCATATGAGAGGGATGTTGCCGTACAGCAGCAGTTGGACGGTGGTCAGTGTAGTCAGGCAGGAAATGAGTTCAGTTTAGGTGAGACTGAAACTGGGGGATCTGGCCGTGAGCAGTACATTGAGCAATGCAATGATGAGACCATTTGCCAGAGTGGTAAACAAGCTGGGTTCGACGAGGATGATGAGAATGTTGGGCAGGAAGCACGGGGACAAGCGGACGAAGGTGAGGAAATTGACGAAATAACTCATAGGATGGAAGAGGAAGACTGTGAGGCAGATGAAGTGGAAGATGACGATGAGTCCGATGAAGATACGGAGCCGCTTGTGCCAGCCGAGTGGAGCACGCAACAATTTGATCAGTTGATTGTCAACGAAAGCAGCGAGACACCTTGGCAGTGTAGTGAAAATGAGGTGAGACTTAACAGTATATACCCCACAAAAGAGGCTGTGCAGGATGCTGTGAAAGATTGGGCCTTATCGTTAAGAAGGACTTTCAAGGTTAAGAAATCCACCCCAACATCCTACGACGTGGTGTGTGAGATCGTTGGGTGTCCGTGGAGAGTGCATGCGTACAAGCCCAAATGGGGCACCCATTGGCAATGTTCGAAGGTTGAGCAGCATTGCTGTATGACGGAGGAAACACTGATGGCTCACAGGAACCTATCATCCGGGTTTGTCGCGAACATTATGTACACCGAGATAGTGGAGAACCTGAGATTTGAGCCCCGTGCAATTATCTGAGCAATCGAGAATAGATATCAGTACACAATTAGCTACGGCAAGGCATGGAGGGCGAAACAGAAGGCATTGGAAATGAGGTTCGGCAAGTTTGAAGACTCGTACCACAATCTGCCCGCACTGCTCAGTTGCATTCAGGGAAGAAATCCTGGCACTTACTATAATTTGCAAGATTGTCCGTCAATGAAGTGGCCGACTAAAATGCATCTCAAAAGAGTGTTCTTCGCATTCGGACCTTGCATCAAGGCGTTCTATCACTGTCGTCCACTGTTGTGTGTGGACGGGACATTCTTGACCGGGAAATACAGAGGGCAAATACTGACCGCTGTGGGCGTTGATGGAAACAACCAGATTCTGCCAGTTGCCTTCGCCTTTGTGGAAAGCGAGAACTATGACAGTTGGCTGTGGTTCCTACGGAACTTGAAGATGGGGGTGGTCAAAACCCGGTGGTGCCGGAGGATGTCGGGCCGATGTGGCGGCAGGACACCCTCGACAGGTTCCACGGTGTGCTACCAGCCGTTGGGTACCGGACCTTCGACAGTACACACGGTCCGACGCTGCGGTGGCTTCGACAGTTCGTGGTACGCAACTGCACTTTAAAATTTATTTTTGCATGTGCTCCCTAAAATAACAAGAGGACTTCATTTTGTAGGCCGCGGAGATCGTCGAGCCAGCGGACGAGTATAGGGTGTCCCGGCACCTGGAGGCGTATCTGTTGTGGCTCTTTGGCTGGTGCATGTTCACGAGCTCCCATGGGGATAGCGTGGACAGGCACCTCATCCAGTTCGCGAGGGAGATCGCTGACTCCCCACTTGAGGCCATGCCACAGTACTCTTGGGGGTCCGCTGTGCTATGCACGACGTACCGGGCACTCTGCGACGGTTGTACACGGACCGCAGACGGCGCCATCTTTGGAGGATGTCCATTGCTTGTACAGCTGTGGGCATACGAGAGATTCCAGATCAGGCGGCCCGACATCGACCTAGACCCTCTTCACCCGACAGGCGATGGCGACGTCGACGGTCCCACCATCGGCACCATCTGGTGCCATAGACGGGTAAGCTATTGCAATAACGATTTTCTGAAATTTGCTTTCTCGTCTGTGACTAATAGCATAAACTTTTGCTTTTGCCTACAGCCTAGATGGGCACACAAGACGGTGCGTACGGGCTACCCACGATTAAATCGCTGCGTTCGACCACCTCACCGAGGACCACGTCGGCGCTGACACCGTGACGCAGATCGGAGGTCCAGATCGCGGCGACGGGTGGCCTTTCCACCCTTTGCACACGAGACGTGGCGTACTGGTTCACGTGTCGGTGCCTCGTGTTCGACGTACAGGTGGAGGGCTACGCTGTCCATCGAGTGATGAGGCAGTTCGGCCTACGACAGGCCTTCCCAGTGCAGGTCGACCGTTTGGTCCCACCAGCTGACCACGCGTAAGTTTCGTCCATCTATGTTCCGTAATACTTGCTGTGTCATGCAATCTACTCATGGTATTGGTATTTCTTATCCACAGGCACAGTAGGAAGGGTGTGCATGGGGCCACCCCCTGGCACATACGCATGGCGCTGTGGGTTGAGGAGTGGGCGGGAGCCCTGGAGGACGTCCACATTGAGGAGGCGGTGTACGACCTGCAGATGTACCGCGCCTACCGACGGTGGTACACTTCTCGTACGCGCCTGCGTTTGGTACGTGTCGACCCCGATCCTCCTAGACATGTTCCCACGGTGGCGGACATGTACCCGTCCCACACCGACTCAGCTCTCCACGCTGCAGTAAGTTGCGCCCTATCTACGATCTCGTGCACGCTTAGTTGGTAACAGAGCTAACCAATTCGTAATGTTTGTTTAGACTGACGTTTTGTAGCAGTACCACGACGAGGTGGGGAGCTACCTTGCCCGTCTGACCAGCGGAGCTGAGGTGACCCGACAGGAGGTGAACACCTTCTTGGTGAGGTTACAGCTTAGTGCCAGACGCATCCTAGAGATGGCAGGCTGCCGCCAGCCTTCTGATGTGGTAGGCGACCAGGTACCGCTTGGAGGAGGCACGGGTCTTGCTGGTACGTCTGCGCGCCCTCCATCCTCCCGTGCCACCATCACGCCGCCGACTGCGAGAGGCCGAGGGGCTGGGCACTCAGGTCACGCTGGAGGTGAGTACTCCATCGCACTTACTCTGTTTTTCAACCACTTTTTTTGTTTTTGAATCACTTTTTAACTCATCCAACAATTCTCCATTTCATATAGGCTCACAGGCACGGTTGTTCCCGTCTACGTCTGCAGCTGCACCTGACGACTACGATGATCAGCCTGACGACTCAGCTTACGCGGACCATGACCTAGACGATGCTGGACTGTCCAGGTTTTTTCCTGAGGAGCCTGGACCATCGCATTTGCACGGGGCACCACCACCGACGCCGGGGACTCAGCCGGGCTACACTACACCAGACGCTAGACCACTGAGGCCGCACCGCACGCCGACTCAGCTGACGTACTCACGGGACCAGATCCGTCGGAGGAGGCCCCCACAGCCGAAGCGGGGCCGACACTAGTTTGTTTTGTTTATAATTGTTACTACTTTTGATAATACTTATATATTGTACTTTTCATGACATTGACGACTCATGTGTCGTCGTTCTTTTGCACGTTACGTATGTTTTATTATTTCGCACCGTTAATTATGCTTTCCCTCGGACTTCGTCTCCGTGAAAACACAGGGAATTGATGAATATGTTTAAAAGACCGTGCTAGTAGGACCAGGAGAGCAAGTTCAGAACTATGTGGAGAACCAGGAAAGCCTGTGTAAAGCTGTGGCCATAGGCAGGCTCACGTCCCATCACATGCAAAGCTGCAGAGGAATCCAATGCTGGCGGGCGTGAACTTCTCTTAAGTCCGCAACTCTCTCGTATGGCTGGTGGCTGACTATTTAAACCCTAGTGGTCGCCTCCCAATAATCAGACCAACCTAGCAATCTGAACCACGTCGCACAAGTTCACCAGCCAACTTACCGATGCCAATGGAGTTCCCATCGCCCCCAAGGCACAGCGTTGTCGAAGCCATCCCCGAAGGCACGCAGGTCCCCATGTGCCTATGTGGGGATCCTTGCCGCTTCCGGCAGTCCGTAGACAACTCATACACGTACGGTATGAGGTACTGGAGCTGCCGCAACTGCGACTCCGAGCAAACGATGCAGATGCGGATGCGGCGGAGAAGCCCGGTATGTTCGTACTCTCATTTGCTGTAACATCGAACCGTGGAAAACCTTAATACATTACTACCATCTTCTGTCACCAATTGCAGACTCCATTGTGCGAGTTCATCAGATTCTACGATGCGGAGCAAACTCCTCAAATGGAGAGGATGCGGAATTGGGAGTACTCGCATCGCAGATCTATGGTACAGCAGCAGTGGCGTGAGCAGGACGAGGAGGAGAAGCGCATGAAGGCTGCCGAAGAAATGCGTGCACAGAGGGAGGCCGAACGGCAGGCCCTGGCGGCCGAGCGGGAGGCCGAGAATGAGAGGAAGCGTGAGAAGGCGGCTAGGGCCAGGGCGGCAGGCACCGATGGGTTGCGCAAGGGGCAATATCCACGGTGCACTCAGTAGTGTGGCAGAAGGACCCTTGTTATTTCCTTAACCTAAGCCTTGTTAACTTTAAGCCTTTTTTTTCTGTATTTCTGCATTTCCTATGTTGTAATGCTATGTTGTTGCCGTTATTGCGTTCATCATAAGGGCTCTGCATTGCAATGTCGTTAATTATGTCTCAAAAAGCTAAACTATTCAAAACATGACTTGTTGTCGACTATACTTACGGATATTGCAATACACTTACCGCATTTTTTTTAAATATATGTCAAACAGTATTTCATGTTTCGGGAAAGAATAAATGAATTTTAAAATTTCAGATATGACTGCGATTTCTATAAATATACAAATATGTTGTTCATGTTTGTAAATATGACTTATAGTTTGTACAGTGTTCCAAAAATTACCATACCGTCACATGCATTATTACTTAGGGTTATTGCGCTGCTGCATTTTAGATGCAAAGGATGGTATAAATATAATATTTTTTGGAAATATGCTAGTCCAGATATCACATAGCAAATCTCATCCCTTTTTACCAAAAAATAGCTTCACACACGACATCTTACAGCATGCCGAAAAGGCTTACGCGTTAATTTTGTTACAGACTACAATACTTACGGTTACAGAATATAATATTATTCTGTATGTTTATTGCAAATCTCATTCATTCTTACAAAAAATTACCTTCAAACACGATATCCTAATACCCGCCAAAAAGGCATACACATTATAGAATGTTATAGACTATATTACTTACGGTTATTGCGCGATTACAATTTACATGCCGAAAAGGCCACAATATGGTGGCCCATGTATCAAAGACCGAATCTGTCGCATTCTTCCCAAAAAAAAATATTCAAATACGATATTTCACGCGGTACCGAAAAGCATTCTGCGTTTCATGAAATAGATGAATCTTATAGCCATTTGGTTTATTAATTCAGTTCATTCGTAAAGATTTTTTCGAAAATTGGACATCTACCTTACGAATAAGTGATCTTTAGCAGCCATGCATACAACTTAATTTTCCATGCGACATCATACTTTTTTTATATATATTACGAACCCTTATAGCTTAACAAAAATTTAGACATTTATTTCTTTCGATTTCGACCTTCAAAAATTAAAAAAAATCGATCTATCTGTCGCCAGTTCAATGAGCTATAGAACCTCTGTAGCCTAATGGATAAGTTATAGAACCTCTATGGCCTAATGGATCAGCTACAGAGGCTCTGTCGCCATTTGAAAGAGCTACAGAGGCTCTGTCGCTATTTCAACGAGCTACAGAATCTCAGTAGCCATTTCAAAGAGCTACAGAAGCTCAGTCGCCCAATGAAAGAGCTACAGAAGCTCAGTCGCCCAAAGAAAGAGCTACAGACGTCTAGTTCTGTAATTTTTTTTATTGGTGGTATATGATTGCAATTTTGAATAAAATATGTATTATTAAAAAAAAAATTCCCTCGATTTCCTGGGTTTCTCCCTGCTCTTTTGCTGCCTGGTTTTTCCGACGTTCGCTGGGTTTTCTTCTCACTTAATTGTTCTTTATTAGTTAAGTCTTTTTACTTTTCACGGATACGATTTTCATCATTATTTTTAGAACTCTAATTAAGATGTACTAATAAATTACAATATTATAAAGATATTTTTAATTACAAATCTAATGATACAATTTTTATACAGCTAATCTTCGTACTTTTAAAGATATTGATGGTCAAATCTTAGACGACACGGATACAATATGATCAAATCTTAGAGGACACAGATACTAACATGTCAACGGTAATAAAGAACCAAAGGAGTATACAACAGATACTTAGGTCCTGTTTGGTACGATTTGATAGTCTAGTAGAAACAGAAACGGTTCTAGATTTTGGTACAAACGTTTCAGGTAAGATTCTGTGAATCGGGTGGAACGGGGTTGAGACCGATTCGGCCATAGAGTGGAAAAAGAAGAAATAATCCGAAGAGAATCGTTCCGAGCTTTAGCCCGTTTGGTTGGGTTTCTTTTCGAATCTAGTAGAAATGGCTCGATTCCAAGTTGCCAAACGGGTCTTAGTACCAGAATTCATACACACGCCATAAATACATGTATTCAGGACGGATTTTGTTCATCCCATATCCTATTTCAAATTTTTTTCTCGGATACATAATCGGATATGGACTGTGCCGGATTCGAATACGAATACGGATTACTTCGGTCACGAATACGGAGCGAATACAGGTCGTTCCGGATACGGTTAGTCTCAGTCACGAATAGTTAGTCGGATAATGCGTGAAAGCAGAAACCATATATGTCACATATATTAGGATCAATCAACCTTACACAAAACTTTACTATAGCTTTCAAGATATGTAAGTGTTTCAAATAGGGATGCAAATGGGCCGACCCTAGGGTCTTCTTTGGCCCACTTTAGTCCATTTGTTTGCACTAAAAACTTAATTTTTACTCCACCTTTTAAATTTTAGTGCAAACAAATGAACTAGAGTGGGTCAAAGATGACCCTAGGGCCGGCCCATTTGCATCCCTAGTTTCAAATTCAATAATAGTTGCATTCCCTACATAAGAATAATATACAATCAAGTACAATTCCAATCAACATATGCACTTATATGATGTAGCACATTCAACTGCAATCAAATGTTTTGTAGTGCAATTATAAGAGCTTGCTCCAGAAAGTAGTGCAATTGTATTACAACTTGCTCACATTATATCACAAGTTCACAATAGCACTATGTTTCACATTATATTACAACTTGCCTAATCAGATAGCACATAACCAACACGCAACATCTAAAATACAGCTAGCAAACACTGTAATTCAAATACACACATTATGAACAATATTGCAAGGGTATCGGGTCGGATATTTACCGGGTATTGGGTCGGATATTTACCGGATATCGGATCGGATATTGCTCTTCCCATATCCTAACCCATATTACATGAAATTTTTCGGATACAGATCGGATATTGCTCTTTCCATATCCTAACCCATATTACATCGGATTTTCCGGATACGAATACGGATAACATCGGTATGGATTTTTTTTCGAATACGGTATCGGATCGGTCGGGAAATATCCGCTCCGTTTGCACCCCTACCTGGATGTAAAAACTTGGGACCTGTTTGTTATATTTTTGGATCTCATCGCTATCCCGAAAAAGTAGAAAAATAGCTCGTTCGCGATTTGTATTTAACGTGAGACTTTTTCTGTAAAGTAACGAACGAGGGACCTAAACGCGATTCGAGAGCGATTTTCTTGCCCTAACAAAAAATCACGAAGGACCTATTCATAATTTTGTAGGATGTATCCGTGATTTAAAAGAAAGGAGGAACTTTTTGGGAAATGGCAGGGCGGCACGTGGACGCCTTCATTTAGCTTGGAACCTCCCAAATGTAATAGAAGTATATATATATAATTTGTGGCAGTCATTAGCTGGATTTGTTATAAGCATTCACTCGATTTATTGTATGATTTCACTCAAATGTTGCTGGATAGTTTTTTATTTTGTTGCAGTGTTTTTACATCCGATGAGTTTTGTTGTAGCTGGAGTAAGATTTTGTTCCGTAACAAAGTCGTCACTCATCCGACATCCTAGGCCGGGTACGGAGCTAGCGCTGGTTGTTCCATAATAAGGTCGTCACTCATCCTTCACCTCGATCCCATACCATTGCCAGAGCTGGTTTCGAAATCAACCTACCGTCTGGCAATGGAGGTGCAAAAGGTCCATTTATTACTTTCTTTTTGCTTATGGAGTAATTAATGGAAAGGTTTGTCGATGATCAGGACCTATAGTCCTTTATGGAACTTATGGACAAATAAAATATGAGAGCATGTTAAGCAGAGACTTTATTAACCTGGAAAAAATGTTACAAGAATCATATTGTAGTCAGATTGTTCTTTTGGAGCACATAGACCTTTCTATTTATGCCCACCTAAAGAGTGGCAGTTAATAATACTACATGCGACTCTTATCTTCACGTACGAGTTGTCGTCAAGTCCTTTGTTAAATCGTTGCAAGGTTTCAAATCTCGTTTTGAGTCAAATCTCGGAGGTTCCCGAAATCCGAAATTTCGGCGAGATTCGGAAATTTCGGACAAAATCCGGACGAATTGCAAAAACCAAATTTCAAATCCAGTTTTTTTTCTACCGGGAAATCCGAGATCTCGGCCGAAATCACCGAGATCTCGGCCAAATTGAACCTGCTGAAAAATGGTTCAAAATACGTCAAAAAATTTTGAATTTTTTTTTTTTGGATAGTCCTAACACATCACTAATGTTTCCATAAAAATTTGAGATGATGATCAATCATGAGGAATTTTTAAAAAATCTAACAGTGGTAAAGTTGTGATAAAAACCGTATATAAAATCAGTTCTTGATTTTTCAAATGTAACAAATGAACTTCAAGTCATTTGAAAAGTTTTATATATGTTCCTATGTATTAAGGGAGGTTCTTTCTTTGAAACCACCTGCAGTTCTGAGGGAGATTCTTTCTTTGAAACCACCTGCAGTTTTGAATTTTGACCAGTAAGAAAAGATCAATGCCATAAATATGAGCACTGATCATGCATATGTGAATCCCCGCCCATATATACATAGGTGAGTTAGTATTGTACCCATTTATAAATACATGTTATCTTAGGTTTTAAATTTTGTTTTTCAATATATGTCATTCAATAATTTTGAAGTGGTTTTTGTACCACTGTTTCTACTCCACTCCTCTCTCATAGTTATACACAGATTGATTCCAACTATCAATGTCAGTATCAGATATCATTTCTCTCTGCTGTTCCAATGCACTAGAAAAGTTCCTATGTATTAAAAAAGCTCAAACCACTTTAGAAATTTTTGAAATTTTTTGTGAATGGTCCTAACACACCCATAATATTCCCATAAAATTTTCAGAAGATAATAAATCTTGAAAAATTTTAAAAAAATTCGGAAAGTCCTAACCGACATATTGAACCGACTAAAAAATGGTCAAAAACATGTTAAAAATTTTTGAAATTTTTTGTGGATGATCTTGATCCTAAACCCAAGCAAATACAATGCACAAAAATCAAAATCCGGCAAAAAAATATCAATCTCGCCACATGTTATAATAATCTCTATTTTACAATGGCTTCCAAAAAGTAATCCAAACAATTACCACTACTACTAAATCATCAATATCCATAAATAGGCATAATCATAAAAACAACTACATTGTTTTTAGTTACACTATCCATATACCATAACAAATTGTCACTACACAACATACTCCAACTATAAAAACAAATTTAATAGGTTAGACCATCCCAATGCTTTAGCAATAACATAAACAGCAAAGCCTATGTCTTCACAATTGACATCGATACTAGCATCGTAGGAACACAACTGCATACTTCCAATTATACTAATGGTTTGCGATAATATAAAAAGCAACTCTAATCAACTTCCAAATTAAAGTCACTAGTCAATACGATTAAATCTCTCTATTAATCCATTAGATTAGAACATCTTTAAACAACCAGCAAAGTTTCTTTAACAATATCGGCAGTCTACATCATCTTAATGTTTTAACTATGCATTAGGGTTTAAAACTTTAAACATATTCGAGGGTTATAAGCACTTTCAAAGCAAGGCAACAGATTCTAAGCATGTACATTAACATATTTATTCATTCTCATTATAGGGTAATCTGCAACACTAGAAGTTCATTTAATCTTAAGCTAAGCACAAATATTACTTTTAACTGATTCAGCTCACCAATTAACTTAAGAACAAATCATTTCTAATAACCACATTGTTACATACTACATGACATGCTAAACAACCATTTTCACTTTTGACAAACAGGATGCAACTCCACTTTTAAGGACAACCACAACTCAAGAACCAGAACGAACACCGATAGACAATTTCTCCTTTTCCAGGCAAGGAAGAAAACAAAACTATAACAGAAATGCAGGAGAGTTCCACTCTCAAGTTCCCAAATTTGCCCACAAAACTCTTCAAGAAATCTCAAGATCCATATTTCCAAGAAGGAAGAAGGATGCACTAGGGAAAACAAAATGTTCAACCAAACCTTTTTCGATAAAGTTACAAAACTTAGCTCCACCCAACCTAAGGTCGGCACTAGGATAACTTCAACTCTTTTCTCAGATAGGGAGGACAACAACCACATATGTTTCCTCCCTAAGACAAACCACAATAACCAAAGAAACCAGTGTCAAAGCAAAGGCGACTAAAAAGGCGCAACTCTAAACTCTTCTTCTTCGTTTCCAACCAAGGAAGACCAAAAACCACAAATCGCATACGGAATGATCCGCGAAAAATCCAATACCAAACATTTTTCTTTTAGTTTCCATCAACTAAAACCAAGAAAACCAACCAAAACCAACCGTCAGAACGGTGAAGAACATACGAAGGAACCCACCACCAAACTCTTCTATTTGACTCCCGTCAACTACCCGATCTACGACAGAAAGGGTAAGCACTCTTCTTCTACAGGGGTTAATAGTTCTTCGGTGATGGCGCTAACCGGCCACACCGTCACACTTCACCCTTACAATGAATAAAGAGAGATGACCGAAACCCTTCGGCACCACAACCCCACTTTAACATAATAACATGAACAATTCCATTCAATTCTTTCATAAACATAGCAACATACATAAACAAATGTAGCATTCAACATCAAGGCTCAAATACAACATTTAAGCGTAAAGCAACGATTCCCATACCCTTTCCTACTGTGCATCCATGTGTGTCAAATTTTAAATTACTTATACCACTTTTGCAAGTTTTAATGTTGCTATCCTATAACAAAGTTTTAGTTAAGACCTAAGCCATGTTTCTAAGTTATTCCACATCACATTTTAGTTGTACCCTATAGCATGATACTAAAAATTCACATTCCAAGGACCTACAACCTGGCTCTGATACCAACTGTAACACCCCGGCATTTAATATGCCTGAATGCTACCAAACATAAGCTAAACAACATCTAAATACCATAATTAAACATAAATTCCAGCAAAGGCGCACATGCTAAAAACCGAGATTTCGGCAGCATCTCCTTTGTTTTAACATGAATTAACACAATATCAATACCATGGCAAGATATGTCATAGCACACGACAAATAAAACATCAACATAAATGGATATATCATCAAATTACGCCAATAAAAGCATGCTCAACCACTTCATAAGCTATAACCAAGCAAATAAGGAATCACAAGCATGCTAAATTAAACCCTACATTAAGTTTATGGCACAACTCTTAATATCATGTCTCCAAGTGATTAATTATGGACTATGATGGTGGAGCTACGTGTAGAAGTGTAGCTAGACCCCTTTTTCCCGCATGCCGATCTCAAAGTACCTAAAAACAACATAAAACACAAGCGTGAGTTCGAAAACTCAGCAAGCATATTGTAATGGACAACAAGATCATTTACAAGACAATAATACCTTACATCACATATAACATCTCATACTTGAGCACATAACAACATCATCATCATTAAATATGTATTGCAATGCAATGCAATGCAATGTTATGCTCATATCTCCTTGGAAACTCATAACGGTATGGTTGAGTACACACCCGTCGGTGTGCACCCTATCCCCCCTTCCATCCCGAAGATGGAGGGTGCCTACTCCTCGCTTCCATTCACCACGTGAATGGAATCACGATGTAGGTCTTACTCAATGGCGTTCCGGACTAGTCATAACTTTCTCACCGGCCTTTCCCGGATTAGTTAATGACTTTCTCACCGCCCTCGCCCCATCTCATGTCATGCATGCAACTATGCCAATTATCATATTTCACATGTACATAAACATATGGCATCTCATCATGACAAATATTACACATGGCATCGAATCATGATAAGTATAGACACATAGCATCATATCATGATAATCATACTCAATATATCATTGGAAAACAGCAAGCAAGGCAAGTGATCATAGCAAGTATTCAATCTTTCATCCAATATCAACAAGCAACCTACAATCCGCTATACATTACAACACACTTGCCTCAACCGCGGGCGACGGATTTGTGGGAAGTCGAGGGCACTCCCGGTGTCACACCACCTGCACATAGGCATCACACACTCACAATCATGCCCACAAAACAATACGCAAAACCCCATCTAACCCGACATTGCCCACTACTCGCAAAACCTAAAAACAGAGGTTCTGTCCTGACGGGACAGCAGCCTTGCAAAAAGCATAACTTGAGTTCTGGGACTCCGAATCAATTAAACGAGTACATCCTCGCGTAGCTTAGGAAATTTCCCAACTTTCTCTAGGTATAGGGAAAGACTGATTCGGACTCTAATGTCGTCTAATCTACAGATTACCGTGATCTGTTCCAATTACGTCACAGATTTTAACACGCTCGGTAAAACAGCCATAACTTTTAAACGGCTGGGCGGAATTTAACTTTCTTTATATCCACGGAAAGATAATTAAATTATGTATAACTCCTTCAACATCCGTACGACAAGATTCGGATTCTAAATTGGCGAAAACGCGAACCCTAGCTCGACTGCTCAATCTGCCCGAAAACAGAAACGTGGCAACATCTAGATCTAACCCAAATTACTCAAATCCAGCACCACCAATTGATCTAAAAACTTGATAAACTCCCTAATAACAGTACCTAGCTCATCCCCGAGGAGCCCCATGATCATACCTTTGCCCGACGCACGAAAACTCCAATCGATCTCCTCGCTCCTCGCTTCTCGCTCCTCGCACCTCGTACCTCGCTCCTCGCTCCTCGCTCCTCGGATGGATCCATGAGGATGCAGGGGTGGGGAGGTCACCCTAGGGCAGCAAGGGGGGTGGAGGAGAGGTGGTGTGCAATGGGGAGCAATGGGGGCGCCATGGGGGCAAGAGATGGGGCGGCTAGGAGGTGGAGGGAGGAGGAAGGGTGGCGGCTAGGGTTAGGGGCGCATGGGGCAGGGGTGGACGTCCCAAGGGCTGGTGGGGAGCCCTTTTACCAGCCCCCACACCCAAACCTAGTCCGTTACGGAGACCTACTCCATCCCACCAAAGCCCACCAAGGCCCAAACTCCCCCGGGAAGGCCCAAAACCCCTGAACGGCCGGAAAAGCTATTAACCTCCATATCCTATAGTTTTAACCTTAATTCCACATCTCATAATGTTATTAACCTTATCATGCACGTTAAATAAGGTTACGACACTCCGTGGTGTCACAACGCTTCAAAAGGCCCAAAAACGCGAGTAAACCTCAAGCCGTAAGATTTTCTTCTCTAATTTCGCAATTTGTAATGTCACACCAAAACGTAGTGTCACAGATAAAGTCATCAGAGAGAATAACTAAAGCATCATTCCATTACAGGCTTTGGAAATATGAGTCTAGTTTGTGTGCTTAATCATGCATAAATGTTTAAAAAAGCGAAGCAAATAAATAAGGACAGGATTGAAGACAACATTTAAGATGCACAAACGCGTTATAATTTTCAATAGGAATACAAATAAACATAGGAGTCCTGTTGTGGTACCGGCGTACCAAGCTGACCTGACAATGGCCTGGCTAGCTACGAGGTCATGGACACGTATCCAGGTCGGCCCATGGACGGTTGCATGCCTTGCTCGATGGCTCAGGCCGGCCAACATGTGACGTTTGATCATTACAAGTGCTCTGATCAAGGTCCAGAATTTCATCCATTGATGCGTGAATCCGAATCAATCTCTAGGGGTTCTCTACTATATATATAGGGCATTGCCTTGTACAGAAAATTCAATCTAATAAAAAGAGAGAACTTTGCCCCTACATTGTGTGTGCTTATTCTTGTGCTTCTACTTCTGTTCGTGTGATTGCATTAGCATGCTGTGGGTTGGCGTGGGTGAACGACTACGTTTTACAAGATGTTATCAGCACGAGAGTTATACAGTGGCCAAGCGTGATCATCGACACTGCATCATCAACATGACATCGACCTACACCCCACGATGTCCTAGCGTGGCTGATCGTGGTCGTCGAAGCTACATCATCTACCTGTGACAGTCGACATTGCATCAAGCTCTCCCTGCATCACGCGATCTACGCTACCCCAAGCCCTACGAAAGTGATCGCATATGAACAGTAAAGGAAATCATGCAAGACTGTTTTCGTTGATCACATTGATTTGGTCTACTACATAATTGCGGATTACTGTTCATTATTAAAAAAAATTCGGCCATGACAACCGAGAGCCATCCCTATTGGCCAGCGTCATCGCGGCCCTGTGGCTGCTGTCTGAGTTCACCGGCACCGAGCAGCCCCGCTGGCCGCTCACCCCGGCGCCTGCCGACCCGGCCTGGTCGCCTCGGCTTCAAGCCCCGAGTGTGGTTTTTCGGCCACGCTCGCAGTTGTCCGCCGGCCGGAGCGCTCCACTCAGCCCCGCTGGCCTTCAGGCCCGCCACTGCCTTAGCCTATTCGGTGGCCCTGCTTTCGACCTGAAGCACCCGATGCATTTTCGCTACCACAACCAATGTCGTGCTACGTTGCTCGCCACCGCATGCTCTGCCGTGCACTTGCCAGCCACGACAACAACAAGCCCGTCGGATTCACACCCGCAGTGCCGCTGTGCTCGGCTCTGCCGTGCCACCACCGCTGCGCTCGTGCGCCCAAAGCGCCGACCGGTCAGGCCCCTGATACGCCGCCGCGCCCGTGAACCCGCGTGCTTGAAGTGCCTGGCGGCGGTGACTCCTTGCATTCCGCACGCACGACGACGGTGCCTCGCCCTGTAGACCCGAAGTGTCCAGTGGCGTCTCGCAACTCGCGCATCCGAAGCGCCTGTGATGGTGTCACACCCTCGGCTTGCACGCCCGATGACCTTGCTGGTTCGAACCCGCGCACCCCTCCGATGGCAATGCCGCCTGCTCCTGCATGCCCGCACGCCCCTCTGGTGCAGCATCGGTTGGTATGGTGGCTAGGGGTAGGAACCCTAGCCACCCTTTAAAGAAGGCTGGTGGTGAGCCTCTTATCTGCCTTTTTTTTTCTCCTTGGGTCGTGTTGGGCCGACCGGCCCATACAGATTTCCAAGAAGAAAAAAAAGGAAGACATAGGAAAAGAGAATTTACACTTTTGCCCCTTGTTTTTTTTTTGTTTTTCAAAAAAGATTAATAAATCCTAGAAATTTATGAGATTAGATTTCTAGGTATATGGACTTCCGTAAAATTAGTAAATTTGATATTTAGCATACATTGGAAGTTCCATACATCTGGGCTTATCATTATAGTATTATGCCTTGTTTATTATGTGCTAAAATTTAATTTTATGTCATTAAATTTCTAAAAATTACTTAATCATTAACGAAAAATTATGAAAATGCTAGAAAATTCTGTAATTTATGAATGACATATTTAGAATATTTTTTGCTCTGGATTTATTTTCTTAGCATTATTCCATTCTTTATGTGTATTAGAATTTATTTTTTTGTTGTTAAGTAATTCTAAAAATTGCTTGGTAATGCATAGAAAATCATGAAAATGATAGACAAATTCTAGATAGAATATTGGGAGCCTTGTGTCTCTAAATTTATTGTCCTAGCATAATTTCATATTGAAATTTTTTTTTTGCTATTTAGTAATTCTCAAAAGTGCATAAATAATTAGCACAAAACTATGGAAATTACTAGAAAAATTCTGTAAAATTTTAGATAATTATCTACTGAATAGATATAAACCAAGTTTTATTATTGATTGAAGAGTGAGCATGCAATATATTGATTTTACTAGTATTAAAAGTTATTTTGCATAAACAGAAATAGGATATGTTAGACATCGCATAGAGGGAATTTATTAAGCTTGCCCTAAATGGTAATAATTATCTTACTTACACAATGAATATTAAGATGAATTTGGTAGCTTGATCCTTTGGAGCTACTATTCTCCCAGCCTGAAGCTAGTACTTTTGCTCTTCCCGAAACTGATAGGCGTATGGTTTTTGCACTTCCTGAGGCACCATTTTCATACGAACCTGAAGATAGTATATTTTGATGGAAAAGAACAAGCTAATATTTTGAATTCCTTGAAGGAAAATATATAACTAGCAAATATTTGTCCTGTTGCCAGAAGCACAACACGATCTTGTCATTGAACTAACATTATGTAACCAGAAAGTTACTAATGCTAAAATGATCGGATAAATATCATGCACCTTCCACCCTAATATGAGGATGCTGTTGTAATAGTATTATCATGCTAAGTATCAGAAGTACTCCGAGCTTACATGTATTTTGCTAGAAGCAGAAAAGCGTGATGAACTCCTAGTGAAGAATCATCGCGTACTTCCTAAAGGGAGTCATACAATGCATGAAGTACTTGCAAATGCTCAGCAGTCTAGCAATAGCCATGGCCACAGAAAGTGCCACATGAATAAAGGGGATAAATGAAAAGAATGGCAAATCAAGATAGGGGAAGAAGTAATCCACAGTGGAAAAGTAAAGGTAAAGGGCGAGGGGGCTTCCAGAAGCAAGACTCGGCTAACAAGGCTGTAAACCCATGCATAACCCTGTTTTAGGTATGGATGCACTGACCATTGGTCGTGCAACTATCGCATCCTGAAGAATGTGGTAGACCTTTACACAAAGTCCACTGGAAAAATCAATAAGACCTAGGGAAATAATGTGATGTCATACTTCACCGTATAATCTGTTGTTGACACGGATGTTGAAAAGTATGGCGATATAGCTCTTAAAATTATTGAGCTCCAAAAGTCCCAAAAGGACGTGTACGACTCTCATGGAGACCTAGATTAATTTCCTAATTATTCCTTCATTGTGCTAATCAATGTCACATATTCTTGATAAGTCTCCTCATCAGTTTAGCCTTAGTTCCTAAATGAATATTTGGTCTACACTCCTGTTGAACGATTATCATTTAAGATTAAATAAATGCCTATTTCCCAGGCACTTGATTAAGTGTTCTATGTTTGTTCTATATTCCATAATTTGTTTCTGATACAGCAATTGTTTGATTGTTAAGTCATATTTTTAATATAGATTAAGTATAATCTGATGACGGAGGAAGAAATATGTCTAGAAGACAGTTGCACCATACTAAGTGTACTAAAAATATTATGACTATCGCCAGAAGCGATACTCTCATTGTTGGCACTGGAAGTATGCCCTACTATACCCTGAGTCCAGTCATACTCTCTTAAGTTTTCAATATATTGGTCTAAATTATTTCCATATGGAGACAAAGAGCTAGTATGGTACAGAATACCTACTCATAACTAAGTTTAATGGGTGTAATAAATGTGTGGTTGAAAAACTTCCTTCCTTCTCCTCCGGGTTATACTATGTACATATAAAACCTGAAGTTTATGTTGCGATGCAAAACCAGAAATATTTAAGATATGGCAGATTAACTTGGTTATCCTGAGTCGAATATAAATAAGAAGAATAATTAATAATTTTGTTGGCCATAGCATAAAGACTTCCTAGTCCTAAAGATTTCTGATGCGTTGTTTGTGCTATAGGAAAGATTATAATTAGATCTTCTTACCTAAAAGTTAAGGAAGAATCATTGAATTTTCTGGAGAAAATTCAAAGTGATATTTGTGGACTCTTTCAGGCCCTGTCAGGACCTTTCAGATACTTTATGGTACTGATAGATGCTTCTACTAATTGGTCCTACGTATATCTCTTATTTACTAGGAACCATGCCTTTGCAAAATTAATTACCCAAATAATTAAGTTAAGAGTCTCCTTTCCAGAAGACTCTTATTCGAATGGACAAGGCTAGAGAATTTACCTCAAAAGCATTTAATGATTATTGTATGGCTCTGGGCATTAATGTAGAGCATTCTGTACCCCATATCCACCCTCAAAATGGTCTTGAAGAGTCATTAATTAAAAGAATAGAATTTATTGCTTGACTATTCTTACAGAATAGTAGGCTACCCATCAGTTGTTGGGGCCGCGCAATGCTGCATGCTACAGTATTAATTCAACTTAGACCAACTGCACATCATGCAATTTTCCATGTTGCAGATAGTACGTGGAAAAGGATTAAGTATTTCCCATTTGCAAATAATTTGGCTATGTTATATACATGCCAATCTCTCCACCACAGTGTACCACCATGGGACCTCACCGGAAGTTGGGGTTCTATGTAGGTTATGAATCTCCGTCAATTATTTAATACCTAACAGCCGATGATAGGGGATCTGTACACGGCTCGGTACGCTGATTGTACTAAGAACGTTTTTTGGCATTAGGGGGAGGCAAGTATCACATTAAAGAATACCGAGTCTTTAGATCCATGCACTAAAGAGACCGAACTTGAAATTCGGAGGATAATAAATCTGCAACAAGTAAGATAATAATCTGCCAAATGCCTACACTGATCATAAGGGACTAGAAAGATCTCATATACCTACAGTATATGCATTTGAAAGAGTGGAAATATCCTAGAAGGATATTGAACGAGAAGGATATTGAACCCACTCTTGACCCTCATGATAATATGAGGGGGAGGCCTCCAGGTGTATGAGACTCAATTCTACGGAGACGTCCGAAGAAATAGAGAACCAAACAATTGAGAACACTACTCGTGACAGTGGAACAAGCTCAACTTGATATTGAGAAAATCCCTGAAGTGAGCCATCCTGGAGATGGTAACATCCCTGAAGTGATCCATCTAGAAGATGATAACCCTAGCGTATATTTGGGCGCACGATCCAACGCTGTGAAGTCGGAACACCCAGACTCCATTTTTGTGGGAAATCATGAGGAGCTGGAAGAAATTAATGTAGAGATATCTCAGAAGTGATGTAGGAGAATTGTATAAAAGAAATACTACAATTATCGACATATTTTGCCTCAAAAATTGCTAAAATTTGGATCAAGAACCAAAGTCCATGGCAGAGTGCTAGAACGCTCTGATAGGGTCAAATAAAAAGAAGCAATCGAGGCAGTGGTTGCTTAATAAAAGGAGAGTTTTTGGTCTTGTTGACCAAGCTTCTTCCAAAGTGTTCTCTGCAGGATTAAAGTGATTTTTCATTCTGAAGAGAAATAAAAATATTCAAGTGGTGAGATATAAAGCGAGGCTTGTAGCACAAGCCTTCACGCAGAGGCATGGCATCAATTACAATGAAACCTATTCTCTTGTAATGAATGAAATAATGTTCCAAAATTTAATATTAATGGTAGCAAGCTTAAACTTATCAATGCAGTTAATGGATGTAGTGATCACATATTTATATGAGTCACTGGATACGGATATTTATATGAATCCCTGGAATAGTTACAATTCCGAATCCCAAAATCGCAACATGTATAGCGTCAAACTAAAGAGATTGCTATACAGATTAAACAGTTGGGAAGAATGTGGTACAACTGACTTATAGTGTTCCTCCTGAAGAAAGAATATTGTCCCTGTAGGAATATTATCCTTATGTGTTCATAAAGAAATCCCATAATGGGTTATATGTCATCTCAGTATATGTCGATGATCTGAATATCATCGAGACCACAGAGGAAATAAAGGAAGCAAATGCTCACCTTATGACGGAGTTTGAGATGAAATGCTTGCGTAAAACCAAATATTGCTTAAGCATGCAGCTAAAGCATTTCCCAGAATGAATTTTAGTACACCAATCTGCCTATACCAAGAAGGTATTTAAAAGATTTAACATAGATAAATCTCTTCCTTTGAAAACACCCATGGTTGTAAGATCTTTTGAAGTGGATAAAGACCCGTTTAAACTAAGAATGAAAAATGAGGAAGTCTTGGGACCTGAAGTCCCATATTTAAGTGCTATTGATGCACTTATGTATCTTGCAAACTGCACCAGGCCTAATATTGTATTCATAGTAAATTTATTAGCATGAGACAGTGTAGTCTCAACCAGAAGACATTGTGCTAGTGTCAAGACTTTACTCACATAATTCTAAGGTACTCAAGATCTTGGATTGTTTTTCCTAAAGAATAAAGACTTAACCATGGTGGGATGTATGGATGTTGGCTATCTGTCTGATCCCTATAGTGCCAAATCTCATATTAGTTTTGTGTTTATCTACAATGGTATAGCTATTTATTGGCGGTCTTTTAAGCATACTCAGATATTATAGGCTCACGTGAGTGTGTTTGGCTAAAACGTGTGATTAACCATATCCAGAAGTCATATGATCTTAATACCGTCAATACCCCTACCATTATCGATGAAGATAATACTACTTGTGTTACACAAATTCAAATGGGTTATATAAAGAGCAATATCACAAAGCATATTGCCCCTAAGTTCTTCTATCCTCACGAACTATAGAAGAATGGTGAGATAAAAGTAATGCAAACTAAGCCATGTGAAAATCTAGTAGATTTATTCACAAAACCTTTACCAAAGTCTACTTTCCAAAGGTGCGTTAATGGTATTGAAATAAGGCGACTTAGAGATTTACAGTGTTTAGGGGGGAGTAAATCCATGAACCATAACCTATTTTGCATGATCCTGAAGATCATAGTTTATATTCTGAGGATTTTGAGTTGTGTTCTTTTTTCCCTTAGTTAGTTTTCCTGAAGTTTCTCACATAAATGTTTTTAATGAGGCAACTAGTGCAATACGAAGTGCGGGTGCAATGTACTCTTTTCTTTATCCATTTTTCCTACTAGGTTTTAGGAGGAGTTTTTAATGAGACATGTGCATTATGCGGTATTCACCCAAAGTGGAGTGTTATGATATGGTTAGAGTCCGTGTCCCTGTATGAAAGGACTCTATCCATTGGTGGGCGAATCCAAGTCAATCTCCAAGGGGTTCTCTACTATATATAGGGCATTATCTTATACAGAAAATTCAATCTAATAAAGAGAGAGAACTTTGCCCCGATATTGTGTGTGCTTATTCTTGTGTAAATGGAGCTCTTGTCGGGCCTCGTACATCAGGAGCATGGCGTAAAAGTCGATGAGAGTCACCGGGGCATTGAAGATAGTAAGCGACACCATGAGAGCATCGTACTCTGGCCCTAGGCCAGCCATGATGTAACTGATCATCTCATCATCAGTCAGAGGATGACCGATGGTCACCATGGTGTCGGCGAGGCTCTTCATCTTCTGGAAGTACTCAATGATAGAGCTATCCTTCTTCTTCATCGTCGACAACTGGGTGCGGACGTTGATGGTGCTTGCCCGATTTTATGCTGAAAACATAGCATGGAGAGTTGTCCAAGCCTGGGCAGATGATGTGACATCCATCATCTGGCTAAGAACCTCCTCGGTCATGGAGGAGTTGAGGATGCCGAGAATTGTCTGGTCTTGGCGATACCAGGTGAGATACGCCGGATTAACCACTTGACGTGCGGCAATTCCTGTGCCCTCGGTGATCATCCGTTCCGGGGCGGCGATAGAACCATCAAGATAACTGAAGCAATTTGCGCCGAAGAGGACCGGCACAACTTGGGCTTTCCAAAGCAGGAAATTGGTGCGAGTAAGCCGCACGGTGATGGAGCCGCTGAGAAAAGAGGCAACGAGCATGGCGGCGGCGGGGTTGGAGATGATGGCGCCGGTGGTTTACGAGAGGGGAGGGCTACTGAAAGTCATGGTGGTGGATGTGATTAGGAGATGGATTGGATCAAGGCTCTGATATCAAATTAGAAAGGAGATTTGCCACATTGAACCTCTCGGGGTTCGGTATTCTCTTTATAATACAATCAATCAGAGTACATCAGAGATTGCAACAAACAAGGAATCATATCCTTGTATATCAAGAAGAGAAAGAAACAGAAAGAGATAAATATCCACAAGGAAAGATTTGGTTGTTGCCAGATATGCTACAGGACTCGTGCAATCATACCAAATATATCTAAGGTATTTTACAGTATAATACACTATAAAATTTCTCTTAGAATATGAGCAGAAAAAGCAAAAGGGTCTAGAGGAACACTGGACTAGCACATTGCACGCACAAAGGTTTCACAAACATACGCTGCTATAGTGTTCTGAGCATGGACCAAGGACAAGGATTAGCTTTCATTTATATACTAGGAAGATCTGCGCGGAACACCGCGCCGTTAATAGTATCGTCTGTCCAATAGAGATCAGGCATAAAATAGTACGTAAGAAGAAATCTTATCTTTTTTAACCAATTGGTATAAATGCAGGGAAGACGAAATATAGAATGCTTATTGAGAATCAAAATCAGGATATGATGGGAACGGAAACTGTTAATCGCATATGGAATAACAAGCTTCATGCATCTATAAAGAACGGGATAGAATAAAGAACTCAGTTGTTAACACTAACATATACACATCATACCCATTGGAAAGCTCACGTTTTTCGTGAGGGGATGGCTACCGGTATTTTGTAGCCGTACATGATGAATATACAAAGGCCGATTTGAGATACAGACAGTACACGAGTTGTTTTTTCAGTGTATAATACAGGGCGCGACAAAAGCTGGACATGTTTTTCAATAGCATAAGTAGTAGTATAAGATAACGCTGAGGCAATAGTGATACAGCCCTTGCCCAGCGACTAATATGTTTTCATAAGGCGAAACAAAAGCCTCCTCCTTCTGCATGTACCAGATCATGAGTGGACATGTTCTCGTGGCTCTGTGGAACGCACTGCCAGGAAAGGCAAAATCAAGAAATAATCCGTAAGACAGCAAAACAGGGATATCTTTATTCTGCAACGGTTTTGTTTATCTGAATCACGATGAAAAGAATCATATCAAACCTAATGCACTGTGAGGAAACCTTTTCATGAACGATTTCCCGTGCTGCTCTCGAATAACTTCCGGTTAGCTGGAGGTTTTTGTCCAAGAACAGTGGAGCTGAATATGTTACAAAGAAGAATTCTTTAGAAGCGTAGCCTCTTGGGATACGCTAATAAAAAATCTGTAAACATGTTAACAAAGATCACATGTCGAGCACAACGCTTAAATAACAATCACACTTGTTTAGTTATGTAGAGCTACTTGAAACCATAACATTTGAGATGAACCCTTCATTCCTACTTTAATATTTGTGCAAGTTTCAAAAAGCTATGCACAGAAGTACCTTTCACTAAACAATTTTCTTTGGAAACTAATTTCTGGTAGCTCCCTCATTTCAATGAGATTAAAATGTCAGGAAATATTAGACTCACCAGCGCGCAGCTTGTGAACAAATACAATCCATCACTATACTCCTACAAAGAAAAATCTTTTAGAAACATAAAAGATGCGTAATTTTTTTAACAAATACAAATTAGCCCATAAATGCAAGTTCCTTGATTCTTTATGAGATAAGAATTTCTGGTAGTTTCCTCATTCCAATGAGATTAAAATGTGAGAAAATATTAGACTCACCAGTGCGCAGCTTGTGAACAAATACAATCCAACACTATACTCATACAAAGAAAAATCTTTTAGAAACATAAAAGATGCGTAATTTTTTTAACAAATACAAATTAGCCCATGAATGCAAGTTCCTTGATTCTTTATGAGAAAAGAAAGCAGCATAGAGCAGTAACAACACTATCCAACATCTATAAGATATCAGGCTTCATATATGTTGGCCATATTACCGAACTCAATAGTAACAAAAGGAAAGGCATTTTCTTGTCTGACAATTCCACCTAGAAAACTCAACAAAGCATTTAACTATGCAAAGGTGCTCACCAAATCCTGACCAACCAACTAAACATGAAAATGGCAAACCATATTCTTTTACTGCTGATTTGCCTATAGGTGATTCCTTAAAAGGAAAAAGTTAGAATGTGCATATATGTTAGCCCCCAAAATGCAAGTGTGAATTATAGGTTATTGGACCTCTTGTTAGAAGGTCAGAAATGATACACGGTGAACTGAGTGATCCAAAGCAGATTCATCTCAGGTGAACACTGAACAGGTGGGCATATACTTTGGCTGGTTTTACCGTCCAAGTGGTTTAAATTATATAAACATTTTAAGCAGTCAAAACAAACATTAAATAGAACCATGCCAATACCAAGCCTTGATAAGTTAACATCAAGTTGAGATTTCCAAAATGTTCCACTTGACATTTGAGTATTACTTATACTAAACTCTAGCGTATATCCATATGAAGAAATAATGCATGGACCACATGCAGAACATTCAAATAGGGATGGAGGGGAATAGTAAAATAAAACAAGCACATACACGTCAAGGGAAAAACCATCATCTGCAAGACACTTAACAGTAGATGCCTTTGGTAGAACTGCACGAAAATCATCACAATGAATGTATGTGGATAGACCACCAGCTGAGCACCCCGTAAGAAAAGCCTGCAAGTTGAGGAAATAAACACCATTAAAACATCACAACAATACTTGAATTACTTCGTCAAACAAACCAAAGAGCCATCTAATAAAGCTATGGATTACATCCCTTTTTGAACTTGCTAACACCGTACTGACTAATGACAATAGACACACCAAAGAGCCATCTAATAAAGCAATGGATTTTATCCGTTTTTGAACTCGCTAGCACTGTACTGACTAATGACAACAGACATAGCACACACATACACATAGAAAGGGGAAAAAAAAGGGGGTCAAAAGGTCTGAGCATGAATCATAAAAATGAGTGAAAACCATCAGCTAATCCCAATTTATCCACGATAAAAACTTCAGTAGACTAAATACCTCATCAAAAAGTATAGAGATTGCTATTATCGGTGCCACCTTGGGCTAATTATGTTCTTTTTGCCATGAGTGTAAAAGGTCCAAGAACATTTTATACTGAACATTTTTCAGAGACATATTAGCAAAGGAGACCAACAATCAAACAACCGTATTAGCAAAGGAGCAACCGGAATTAAGAAGGGGAAAATAGGGGAAGGAAAAAAACGAAGACGCAGGGCGATACCTCGAGGGCTCCGTGGAGCAAGAAAGCGAAGGAGCAGCAGTGGATTGTTGGAATTAAGGCACTGAAAAGGAGAACAAACGAAAAGTAACAATAGCAGCAGGCATCAGCAAAAGAAGCACCCGGAATGAAGAATGAGAAAAAAGGGAAGAAGGAAAACCTGATCCTTGTGCTCGACATCTTGGTCTGGTAAAAGTCCCTGCGAATGGTCTGCCCAGAGCACAAATCGGTCGTGGAATGAGCTGATCTAGCGGCAAGAAATCAAAGAAGCCATCATGAGCAGTTGGATCAAGAACAAAAATAAAAGAAAAGCACAGAATCTGTTGTGCTCGACATCTTGGTCTGGTAAAATTCCCTGCGGATGGTCTGCCCAGAGCACAAATCGGTCGCAGAATGAGCGGATCTAGTGGCAAGAAATCAAAGAATCCATCATGAGCAGTTGGGTCAAGAACAAAAATAAAAGAAAATCACAGAATCTGTGAGGGAGGGAGGGATCGGATTGGTGGCCTAGGAGGAGGGGTACCTTCCAGCAACTGCATCTCCACCATGGCCTCCTAATCTGTCGGCTTCCAGCAAGTGCATCTCGGGTTTGGAGGGGATCGGGGCAGGAGGTGGAGCTGGAGCTGCGCAGGCAACGGCGGAAGGAGGAACCACGCGGGCGACGGAGCCGCTCGGTTTTGGAGGGGATCGGGGCCGGAGGTGGAACCGAGGCTGTGTGCAGTGGCGGAGCCAGAAAGTTTCAAAGAGGGGGGCTTAGTAACAAAAACTACTACCATTTGTAGCTGATGTGCAAAGTAATGCACATAGTGAGCATGCATGTTCTCATTTGAAATTAGTGCCTTTAAACTATTAAATTGACCTCACATGCTCGATGCACCATCATAGCCTTGTTCTCTGAGTTTAGATAGAGACAAACCAAAGTGAGCAAATAATAAGTCCAAAGCTGTTTTCAGTGAAGCAGAAGATGTATCCGTAACATGCTCAACAGTAATAATTACTTGACCTGCCTGTCTACGCGAGTACGCGGTATGGCCGTACGCGTATGGACCATGGGCTTCGATGAATGTCCTGACTCCTGGCGTATGTGCTTGTAGGGGATCTTTGCACTTGGCTGCCGGGTGGGCTCCAGCCCCACTCAGCCCCACCAAGGCCTCCGCCTATGGCTGTGTGGGCGACGGCGGAAGATCGGCGCGTGAGGGCGACGACGCGAGGCCTCGAGGGCTCCGTGAGGGCCGATTTCATGGCGCTTTATCGGTCAGAGGAATTCGGATGAGACAGCTGGGCCAGGACGCGTGGATCCGGTAGAAGGGTCGAGAAAACGGTAGGAGCGGCCGAGCCGGACCGTGCGGTCGGGGAGGGCCAGCGAACCAGCGAAGCTCGAAGACGTAAATGGGCTACGTGGCACAGCTGAAGGCCCCGGGATTCCTCCCCCTGTAAGATAGTAAGTACTCCCTCTGTCCCACAAAGAGTGCATTTCTAGGATTTTTAAGACAGATTAGTGTGCAAGGTAAATGACAAATGTGACCCTCATTACTCCATACACAAGCATGTTGGTGCTTCGGTTTCCACAAGCACTTAAATGAGCATGCATACACTTACAGCTGGGCCCTACGGACTAGAAATGCACTCTTTGTGGGACAAAATTTGAACACTAGAAATGCACTCTTTGTGGGACAGAGGGAGTATATTCATAGCGAACGTATGAATAGAAAGCAGTGTTCTCTAGACGACTAGACGGGCAGCACACTGATGCCTAATCGCTAATTAGATGGATTAGACGGCCACTTAGGGGCAGGGGCGTATCCAGCAGGGGCTCCGTTAGGCTGGAGCCCCCCTCCAGCCACTAGATATTAAGTATTTTTTAGTATCGGTGTTTAATTTTTAAGTATTTTTACGATACACTAAATTTAATATAGATCGTTTATTCTTTTTCATCCAATGAATCAGATTACCTACTATTTATGTATACTTCTTCTGGTAGTAGAGTAGTAGAATTTCTTCGATACATTAATGGTTTGATTTGATTTTTCCTATCTATTATATACTATCAGTATAATGCATTATAAAATTTCTCTAATTTTTGGCATAGCGACAACGAATGCACACGCGCTCGGACGTGGCATAAGAAACAAGAAGCTTTGCTAGGTGGATGGGTTGCTTCATGTACCATGTGGCTTGGTGGGCCACAGCTTATTAGATGCCTAATTTGACAATTGGTGACTTTGCTTGCTGCACAACTAGATTCGAATCCTAGATGCACACAAAGAACATAGAACAAGGGAAAGAGAGCACGGTTCAACGTCTCTGCTTCATAAAGACATGGCAGCCCATCTAGTCAAGGGTGCTTAACGCGCGTCGCGAAGAGCAGATGCTGGGAAACCAGCGAAGGCGCGAGCGTGTGGCGACAGTTATGAAAGATAGCGTTTTGTGCTTGACCAGCTAAGTGAGCTGACCAAAACAACAAATAGACAGTGTGAGCATTTCTTCTTATTTACAATTTTGTTTGTAAATTACAACTATATAAATGTTTTGAATAGAGACAATAGCCGATTTGTTTGATTGATTGGATATTTAAAAATGTTTGACAAGTGAATGTTGTACAAGTTTTTATCAAATAATAAAGTATTATTAGTAACACTTGAACCGATAAAAATACAACACAAACTATTTAATATGTTTATTTTAATCTAGCTCAACTCTTTGAGCCTACCCTCTATTTTATTTCTGGATTCACCACTGCTTAGGGGGTATAAATGAGCTAGACGGAGTATATGAGGGTGTAATCTAGAGTTTAGGCGGGAACAGTGGTAAGAAATAAGAGGAGGTGCTCAGAAACATTAATCTACCTGGGACGAATGTGCACAGAAAATAAGAATCCATCCTAACCTCTGACGAGGAATTACTGTATTATAGTCGAACTGAATAGCCTACCTTAACCTTACACTGATCGATCTACTTAATTGCTATTTTGCCCATCCTTTCATCGCTTAAATTCATCGGAGCACAAATTTTCTTCAGACTCCTTGATTTTCTTCTTCTTTCTGACCACAAGTCTCTCTCTCTCTCTCTCTCTCTCTCTCTCTCTCTCTCTCTCTCTACAAAAACAGATGGAGGAATGAACACCTTGGAAGCCCTTTCAGAGCCGTGCATCTTGCCCTCAAGAGGAGAGAGCATGGAAAGATGGCTTCAGAGAAGTGCATCTGTCCGTCTTGTCAGGCTACCCTCTCCACGATATCAAGAAGCAGCCACAGTCGTAGCCTTAGCTCCGGTTGTGTATGGGGTTCGAGCCGCGCCGGACTCTCCACTTGCTCATCTGCGCAGCGGCATCAAAGGCGGCCGTGGTCGTCGCAGCTAACCGCTTCGTCGCCGTGTCAATGCCGACGACACCGGCGCCACCGCCTGCGCTAGGAGGCGCCTCCACTGGCGCCGTAGCCGGCCCCATGACAAGCTCCGCTCTTCTCAGGCCATGAACCATTGCGGGGTACTGCACCATCAGGACTAGGCAAACGAAGGCTGAGAGGGCAAGGAGCCTTGAACAGCTTGTACATTGTGCCATGTTGCTGCTGCCGCTGCTTCTCAGGTACATACAAGTTTGTCCGGGCTCTAGTTTGGTTGTACAATGATCAATCATTGCGATGTCTTGTCTCTAGATATAGTAGCTCAGGCAGGCCCTGTTAAGTCCAAAAGCACAAAGTCACAAGCTAGAAGTTGGAAATGCGCATCAGAAAAACTTTGAAATAATTTCTTTCTTACTTACAAAACTCAAGACCTGCCGCTATATTTATATCCAAAACTACAGCCTTAATAATGGAATATAATTCTACTTTCTTGTCTTAGGGGGTGTTTAGCAAAGCTCCAGGAGCTGTGAGTATATTAAGAGTGTTTAGATGGATCATCTTGTTTATATTTTAGAATAAAAATATAAACTTAATTCACTTTATTTTAACTTACAAATTTCAGATTTAAGGTGGAGCTAGAATCTGGAGCTCTGTCAAATAAGACCTTAGTTGGACTTCTCATCTTAATCAACCCCAACTAAAACTTCAAAGACTCGAACTTTACTCTGTTTACAATATTAACTCTAACGTTCACCCTCTTAATCTTGTAACACCGACTCTTTTACTCAGCACAGGACGATGAACGCATCTCCAAGGAGTTTCGTCTTCTTCTTGCTAGCCATACTGCCTGTGACGCACCTCGCCGGCGATTACGACCTTTTGCCTTCGCTCCAATTATTTTTTCACTGGTAACGCAACTTGACGGCGACATGCAGACTCGAATTAGAGCTTACATACAAAAGAACTTTGACGCACCTACAAGAACCCCCGTGCATAGACACAACAAAAACGACGACAACAACTCTTCAACTTTCTTCGACGAGACACACAGACAGATGACCACCAATATCATCTTGTTACGCCGATTATAAACGACACTCGCTAATCGCAAGTATCAGGGATACATTTTCTCCACCCTTTTTCTTCTCTCTAATTTTTTTTTTCGTCAGCCACGGCACGAAGCACCTGAACGGCCGAATCGATCTCCTGTAGCCATTCGGCCCCACTTCGTTTCTCTTTTTCTTCTCCTGTGTTGCATGCACTGTACGGCCGCTTGGGAGCCTTCTTTATTCCTGATAGCTGGATGGATGTTCTCGATGCAACTCTAGCTGCTAGCTTCACGTTCGAGAGCCTACTGTGCTTCAGCCTGCTGCCGTTTACTGCATTGCTCCTTTTTTTTTTGTGGTGAAGCACGTACACACATGCCGCTGCCTAGAGAGGCTACTGTCGGCTTCCTCGGCCTTGCCCCTAGCCTACGCCGCCACGCCTCCTACTGTAGCTGTGCGTCCCTCTATGCAGCCGCTGCATGCATCACGGAGCCTATGACCATGCCGTTCGCCTTCCGAAGACTCCCTTTGCCGAGCCTCCACGCTGCACTGGCTTTCGCGTCGGCCTGCTCGGCTACCCGACCTCCACGCTGATTACCCAGCGATGATAGCTTATTTCAACACTGTCTCACTCAGCGACGGTAGCCTGCCCTGAGGCGCAGCAGCAATAGCCTCTTCGGAGCAAGCGTGACATCAAGGTTATAACCTCACTCTGACACCAATTATTAAAACAGCACATTCAAAAAACATTGAAGTAATTTTCTCTTCTATTATTTCTTTCTTGCTTGCTTACAAAACTCAAGACCTACCTCTAAATTTATACTCAAAACTACAGCCTTAATAACGGAATATGATTCTACTTCCTTGTCCTACTTGAACTCATCTTAATCAACCCCAACTAAAACTTTAAAGACTCAGACTCGGACTCTTAACACTAGCTAGCTAGGGAAGCCAACCAAGCAGAACATAGCATGCCTAAGGCTGTTATAGAAGGTTCCGAGCCCTGACAGTTGAGGCACAGGTAGATTTTGGCAAAGTCATTGGAGAGGAGGGGAGGCTAGAGATCTCAACTGACAAACCTAAAGTGGAAATGTAGAGGATAGGAAGAGCAGCAGCAAGAACCAAAGGTGCTCTCGTTTAGCCGGCCCCTCCTATCTTTTTGTTATCTATCTTCCTCTAACTAAGCTACTCCACTCAGGGTTCACAAAACCGATGAAAACTGCTCGAAAATCGCGGTTTTCGACCGTATCGAGCCGGTTCGAAATCCTAAACCGGTAGGTAAACCGATTCAATTAAAAAAATAATTCAAAAAAAATTAAAAAATTTGAAAAAATTTATGCGATGTAAACCGATCGAAAACCGGTGAAAACCGAGCGATTTTTCGAAAAAACCGACGAAAATCGCTCCAAAAACCGATCGCCTAAAACGTTCAACTCGCCGATCGGTTTTTCGAGAAAACCGAATGGTTTTCGTTTTTTTTAAATTTGTTTTGAATGTTTTTTGTTCAAATGCTCGGTTTTGAAACTCTTCGGTTTCTAACGATTTTCGAGCGGTTTTTGGCTCGATATTTTCGAATTTCCAATTTCGGTTTTCCATCGGTTTTTTCAGTTTCGGTTTTGTTAACCCTGACTCCACTTCAGTAAAACCAACACTAAAGCTAGCAGCCAATGCCATAGTGGTAGTGCAACAGCCAACAGGTGAGAAAAGTGGCGAGAACAGGCACCAGAGCAGGGGCGGAAGCAAAGTGTGTTACCTTGTGTCACACGACACCTGATAAAAAAAAATTAGCATATATTAATTCATATATAGTATATTTGAACCTCTTTAATTCAGTTCTTGTGATACCGGGAGGCAAATAACATGTTACATGGTGAAATAGTGAACCCTGATCATTTTCCCTCTATTTCCGCCCCTGCAGACAGTGCAAGGCTTTCTGCTTTTGTTTTGTATGCTTTTCATTTTTGATGCTTGCTGTTCTTGCAAGCAGCACCCTTTTTCCTTGAATCTTCCAAGGCCATCAAAGGTGAGCATTCAAAACTTAAAGGAACTGCGAGAAGTTTCAATAGCTTCTTTTCCTCACAATTTTCTATGTGCAGAATGCTTTATTTGCCTGCTTTGTGCAGAATGCAAAGAGTGGTGAATCTTAAAGCATTTTTGGGATCCGACGACGGGTGTGATTTCTTGGAGCTTTGTATGTTTGGACTGGTCATGGTCCAAGGAGGGCATTTTATTGGTACCAAAGCGAAAAAGATGAAGAAAAAAAAAACAGCAGCTAGTATCTTCTTTTAAAGTGCAGGCAGGCCACCTTAGCTGCAAATTCTATTATATTACAGCAATGCTGGGCACTTAGATACAGAAAACCAGAAGAAAATTGTTGTAGAGAGATGCAAGATTGTGCTAAGATTTCTGCTTGTTAAGTGGGTAAGGGAGCCCTCAAGATCTTCCTTGCTGCAAAAGAAAAGGGCGGCGATTAAAGGTGGATGAAGGGATTATCATTACTTGGCCTTTTCTTTGTAGAGATTCGTAAAGTGCTCATTCAAATGTTTTATTTTCCAAAGCAAACAGATGGTTGCATTTATCTCTTGCTGAAGTGCCCATGAACTTAGAAATGGAGAGGCTTTCATTTAGGATGGCAACCTACAAAATAGGATCCCATGGGGAAAAGAGTACTCATATCATGATAGTTTACGACAGAAAATTAGCTCTAGAAATACTAGATCAGAAAAGGCAGTACAAATGACAAATTTAAATTTACTTCTCTGTTAAACAATGCAATATAGCAGGAAATAATCCCGGAAATAGAGGTGGGCACTTGGGCCGGGCTCTTTTGGGCCGGCCCGAAGCACAACGAAATGGCCCGGTTCAAAGCCCGGCACGGCACGGTTCCTTGCCGGGCCGACACGCAACTGTAGCACGGGCCGTGCCGGGCCGGCGCGGCACGAACGGGCACGAAATCACAGATTAAGACCTAAAAGTTGGCAGATATTGTTGATTCAGGGCATCTTCAAGTATTGCATTTATGTTTGACATTTTGTTGATGTGATTAGTCTCTTATGTAATTAAAATAGGTAATTTAGTAGTAGTGATGTATTTTATTTCTTTGCTCGTCACAATAGTGAAAATGGGTCGGGCCTGGACCGGCACGGCACGAAGCAGGCACTAAGCGCAAATGGGCCGGGCCTGGGCTCGCCAAAGGCAAGTCAGGCCGGCACGGTGGGCACGATAGGCCGTCATGGCACGGCACGGTTCTGGCCCGAAGCACGATAGACCTGGGCCGGACCGGCACGGCACGGCACGACGCCCACCTCTAGCCGGAAAGCTAGAGCTATGATCTTAGAGCAGATAACATATAGATCTTATCAGAGTAATGATGCTGCACTGATTAAGCAGCACCGCCATTCAATTCAATTAGCACGGTTATTTCTTCTTTTGATCATCGTTGCTTGAAAAGCTATGATGTTAGTGAAGACACACAAGTACAGAACAAACCTACTTTTACCAAAGATTGCATGGAATCTAATAGGAGTTCTTTTCCTCTCTCTTTAACATGAACTGTTATGAGCTATCTTTTTGCATTTACTATATATAGATGACGAAATCTGAAACAAGTAATATTGACAGTACATTACTTATGTAAACCATCCAACAGAGTGAGCTGCAGTACAATGCTTATTTGTTCAAAATTTGCATATGGTGGCCTGGTAGCTAGCCACAAGGAAGACGAATTTCTAACCTACAGTTAGTGGTTTGTATCACTTGGATAACATATACAAGTAATTTTGTGACTTTGAGGTAAATGTAGCTGTGACTGTGAGCAGAGTTCTTCCCTTGCTTATTCATTGTTAGGTGTGCTTGTGCACTCTAATTCTTAGTTTAACATCATATACCTTGTACTATTTACTATAATTGTCTCCTATCTATTCTTGAAATTCATTTCTTTTTCTGCTTTTTTCAGTTAAAAGCAGAGGCGGAGCCACGACCGGGGCAGGGTGGGCCCCGGCCCCGGTCGGAGCGTTGGTGTCGTTACTGATTTTTTTGTTTTTGTTTTGTGTAGTTACTGAATTTTCTATTTTGAAAATTTCTCTCGCTTGGAGCGATATCAAAAGAATAAAGCATCAAGCTAGGTCAAGTCTCTTCCTTCATGGTAAAGATAGTTGTTATGTGTGAGTTCATTGTTGGCTGCTCCTTTACATTTGATTTATTTTCAACATAAAGATTCGTAATTATATTTGCAATGCATGCAGGTCCCACCTCACATGAAAGCATCAAAATTTGCAAAGAGAGTAAGCTTTACTTGTTGGAATTATTATGTAATTCCATCCGGATGTGGGCTACATATACAAGGATATTATATGGCTATCTCATATTACAGAACTGGCCTAATCATGGTGATCAATTAGGAAGGCCCACTAGTATCAAGACCTGGTATGGGCTCAATTAGTGAATACCCAGGCCTAATAGCAGTCTAATGGGGACAGCTAGTTAGCATTCTATTTAAGGGTTATGGTCCCCGTGAACTGTGAACCCTAAGGTTTGAGTGCAGTCGTTCTAATCCCATCTAGGGCGATTGCACAGCCGCCTTTTCCAGAATCAAGTTCACGGAAGTTCCATCCCATCTAGTCGCCCTGCAATCTTTCTGGACGCGTACATTACATCCGGCGACGTAGAGACCCCTTGAAGATTTTGTTGCTGCTCCGATTGCTTCAGGATCCCTGCTTCCGCACTCGTTAGGCTCGTTAGGCTCGACAGTCATTGAGTTATATAAGGTATGAATTCACAATACAGTAATTAGTATACCCAATGCTAGACATCTAATGAGCAATGCTTGTCTTACCTTACTTTTTGAGTTTACTCTTCTTAGTACTTCAAATGTCTTGTATTGGGTCTACTGATTACTTTTGCATAGATAAAAGTAAGCGGAGTATTCTTTTTCTAGATTACATGTTTGCAGTTTTATAAACTAAAAGAGCAGTCTAACTATCTGTGCTTAAAAAGGTGTCCCATAAATGTGAAATTGCTTCTTAATCGAACCCTAGAGGAGGCTGGAGCCTGAGAACGATGAGAATGGATGGAGGAGCTTCGTTTTTTTTGTGAGAATGAAGGGCATTTAGGCCCTTGCCAGTGCCCTTGTAGGCGGCTCATGAAGCGGCTCGAGGCTCGAGCGAGCCCGAGCCGAGCTCAAGATTGAGCTCGATGTATGCAACGAGCCGGGCTCGGCTCGGCTCGAAAACTGGCGAGCTCGGCCGAGCCGAGCCGAGCTCGGCTCGGCTCGGCTCGATTCCACCCCTACAGACGAGCATCAAATCAAGATTTCCATGGCAACCATTTCAGAAGGTTTTATTGCCGTTGATCAATTCCCGCAAGACAATTATCCCCACGAGGCCACAACGCATGCGCATCATGAATTAATAAATGATATACGATGAATTAATCAATTATATACGATGAATTAATCAACTCTATATGATAACTTAATTAACTACTGTCGGGACCCCGAATTTGCAAATCCGGACCCTCTGTGTATTCAGCACTAGTCCAGGAACGCGCTAGTGCACACAGTCTTAACATCGGTAAATATCACAATCATACCACTCGATATTAGTAAAGTACTTTAATTAAATAGTCAAACTGGTTACTCGACCTTATGGTCAAGTTACAAATGCACGCCTCGCAGGGCGAAACTTATTAAGAGAGAAATAGTAGCAGCGGAAAATCAAATAACTTCGTGGCGCCATCCAGTATACCACAGGCAACTGACTGGGCTCGCTTCCCTAAGTAGACGGTTCCTCTTGGAGCTCCTCCTCCAAAGCTGGTGTAGTCTCCTCTTCAACTGGTGTTGTATTGTGGCAAGGGTGAGTACTTGGTACTCAGCAAGTCATGCACAGAATGCAGCTAATATACTACATGCATGGCTTAATACAAGGAATAGCTCAAGGTATATTTGCAGTAAACAGCATTTGACAAGTAGTATAAGTAGATTCGAAAGCAGTAAAAACAAGTAAAGCATAAATAACTTTGCAAGGAGTTTCATAAACATCTTTCCCATCCTAATCCACAATTCCATCAACATCATTATTAATCCAACCCAACCTTTCAAATCCAAGTTATTTTTGAGAAAATCTAACCCTTGACTGTAATTCCCGAGCGATGTCCAATACCGCGGACACGGCTATTCGAATAGATTCTACACTCTGCAGAGGTTATGCACTTTACCCACAAGATACAGTCAAACACCACAAAGGCGAGTTCCCGTAACAAAGTCTTTCGAAAACCTCTAACAATACAAGTGGTCCTCCCCGGTTATTGCACACTAACCCTTCCCTTAGCTAAGGCGAAGTTTAGGCCAATCAACCGTTAGATGGGTACCTGGCCTCACCCCGATGCGCCTCCCGCACAACTTACACAAAGGGTGTAGTTGACCTCCTGAGGTCCCACAGTACGTTATTAGCAACTTAGTCAACTAGATCCGTCCCATTACAGACATGTGGTTGCACGTTAGACCCAGTTCAAAGGCTTGCAAGGTGAAGTCCTTAGGGTGACCAGGGCAAGACTACCCGAAGAACCAAACCAACATTCCCAATGCCACAACCGCCCACCTGATTATTCTTACCACATGCCCCTGGCCGAAAAACTATTTATCAAACCCCGCTTGATTACCATGCACCACGTGCCATCAACATCACATGATACCTTTCCAAAACAGGTTCAATATATCATTAAGTCAATATTAACATTTGTTTGTCCAAAATCATGTCATGAGCACGTAGCAGGTATAAGCAGTATACTACAACGGTCTAAACCCATGTTGGCAATTTAATAATGTCCAACTAGTAATTCACAACTAGGGTGACAAGGGTCATGGCACATACTTAAGTAATCAAGGTGTCATACAAAGAAATTGGTATTTATCTAATTCCCCAAATCTAAATAAAGTATTTTCTAATTGAACTAGCATGCAATAGGTTAAATAAAAATAGGTTTCAAAATAGGATCAACATGGTCAAAGCACAACTTGCCTTCAAAAAGTACTTGCTCTTGGTCTTGAGTTGGATCCTGAGTCAATACTTCTCCTTCGAATCCTTCCGGCACTTCAACGTCTACTCGTAAAGCGTGCAAATAGCAAATACACAAATAAACAATAGGCAAAAAGTGTCCAAACATCCAAATAAAATCCATAAACAGAGAGAACATAATTTTATGAATTTTTAGAAACTGGAATCGTCAAATTTGGAGTTAAAATGCAAAAGTTATGATTATTTAAAGTTTAAATAATCAATTAATTAATTTTACAGAGAAAAACTTTAGTCCAAAAATTAAATAAAATTCATATTTAGGTAGATCTCAATTTTATACAAATTTAGAAATTTGAATCACTCAAATCGGAGTTGAAACGCAAAAGTTATAAGCGTTTGAAGTTTGAAACAAAATCTGAAATCATTATTTCGAATTAATAAATCATTTTCTTTTTCGGAAATTAATTATTTCGTCAGCCTGGACACGTGGCAACACGGGATTGGTCTGCTGATGTCAGCCGGTCCATGGACTCGGTCCACGCTCGGTTTGGGTCTACCGTGGACCCGGTCCACGGCTCACGTGAGGCCCGACAGTGCGTCCCCTCGGGTGGCGTCAGCTGCGGCGTCGGCCAGGGCTCGACCACAGTCGGCGGCAGTGGGACCGTGACGTCATTCTTGGCGTCATCGCCGCAGGCTGGGACGGCCGTGACATCTGAGCCCGCCATGGCGTCGGCGTGGCGTCATGGTGCGGTTGACCAAGCCGACACGCGCGGGCGGCGTGTCGGCGTCCACCTGCGACGGGTCTTGCGGCCGCGCGGTCAGGCTTCCCGACACGTGGCGCAATCTCGGCCGTTGGTTTGAAAATCAACGGTCCAGATTGGATCTGGACTCACGCGTTTGGGGTGAACGCGGTTGATCTGGACCGTTGGATCTAGATCGGACGGTCAAGATTGGATCTAGTGGTTTTGGATGGAATCTCACCGTGAGATGACGTGGCGTGATCTGGGACGTTGGATCTTGATCGGACGGCTGAGAAGCTTCGAGCGACGGCGATGGCGTCTTGGCGGGCTGGCCGGCCGAGCCGGGACGGCGACACGAACAACGGCGTTCGCGGCCTCCTCCGGCGAGGTGAGAGGTCCTTCGCGTCTCGTCGCGGTGAGTCCGGATCTGGGGTCAATGGCGGCGAACGGCGGACGGCGGCGAATCAAGCGAGCCGCGGTGGAGGGTGCTACGACTCCGTGGCGATTGCGAAGCGTCGAGGAGCGCTGCGGCGGCGACGGCTAGAACGCAGCTGCGCAAGGTCAAAGCGATCCTCGGGGTGTGATCCGGGCATTAAATAGCCTCGGCTCGCGCGCGGAAACCTAGTTCCCACGGCCATGACGCGGCGGGCGAGTCCGGCTTCGGACTTCGGGCGGAGACGACGACGGACAGCCGCCCACGTCCACGTGGCACGATCAGCGCCACGATCTTGTAGCGAGATCGGATCCGGGCCGGATTCGATCGAAGCGGTACGGGGAAATCCTGACCGTTGGATCTTGATCCAACGGTTGGGATCGATTAGGTTTTAGAGCTGGTTCGGTCGAGTCACGTGGCTCGGGTCGGACTCGAGTCCGACTCGGGTTCCGACTCGGTCGGATGAATAGTACTTGACCCGACTTGATTTTCCAACGATTTAATAATTAAAATAATTTCCAGTAATTCATTTAATTCATTAAAAATAGCAAAAAACTCAGAAAAATTCCAGAAAAATTCTAGAAAATATTTTAGGGTATTTGGGACTCAAATAAAATATTTCCAACAAAATTTTATTTGCAAAATTTAATTCTTTAATTATTTCAAAATGGAATAAATTCAAATAAATTCCAAATAAATCCAAATAAATTCCAGAAAATTCCAAAAATTCACCAAAGTGCCAAATCACACATGAATTTAAGAAAAACAAAATTTTGGGGTGTTACAAACCTCCCCCCCTTAATAGAATCTCGTCCCCGAGATTCAGGGCTTACTAAAGGAATAGGTTTGGAAACTCTTTCCTCAAATCCTCTTCGCGTTCCCAAGTTGCTTCACTCTCCGTGTGGTTGCTCCACTGTACTCTCTGAAAGCGGGTTGACTTATTTACGGTCTCTCGATCCATAGTGTCCAAAATCTTTACTGATGCTCCTTGTAAGTCAAATCTTCTTGCAACTCAATTGACTCTAGCGGTGTCTGTTCCTCAGTACTCGGAGACACTTCTTCAAGCTGGGACACATGGAATACGTCATGTACTCCTCGCTAACGATCGTGTGGCAACTCCGGTGATAAGCAACTTCGCCTCTGCGGCTCAAAATCTTAAATGGTCCAACATAACAGGGTGCAAGTTTTCCTTTGGCATGGAACCTCTTAACTCCCCCGAGAGGCGTAACTCGAGGTATACAAAGTCTTACGGTTCAAAACTCAAGTCTCGGCGACGGTTGTCGACATAACTCTTCTGCGTGATTGGGCGATCTTCAACCTTTCCCTAATCATGGCAATCTGCTCTTCACCTCTTGAAGAATATCAGGCCGAAGACACGGCGCCGCCGGTCTCATTCCAATTCAATGGCGTCCGACAGGTCGACCATACAAAGGCCTCAAAAGGTGACATCTCAGAACTAGCTTGGTAACTATTATTGTAATCGAACTCGGCATACGGCAAACTCTTATCCCAAGAGGTAGCATAAGCCAATGCACAAGCTCTTAACATATCCTCCAGAATCTGGTTGACTCTTTCACCTGTCCATCCGTCATGGATGATAAGTCAGATCTTGAAGTTTAAACGGGTTCCCATGGCTTCATGCAACTTATTCCAAAACCTTGAGGTAAATTGGGTACCTCTGTTCGATACAATCCTCTTTGGCACTCCGTGCAAACAGACGATCCTGATCATGTACAACTCTGCTAACTTATCTCCCGAGTAGGTGGCCTTCACGGGGATAAAATGGGCTACTATGGTCAAACGATCCACTATAACCCATATGGAGTCATAACCTCCTTGAGTCTTAGGCAAACCGGCAATGAAATCCATTCCGATTTCCTCCCACTTCCACTCAGGTATTTTCAGCGGCTGTAGCAATCCTGCTGGTCTCTGATGCATTGCCTTGACTCTCTGGCATACGTCGCACAATGCAACATGCTCGGCAACTTCACGCTTCATGCTCGGCCACCAGAATCTTTCCTTCAAATCCTGATACATCTTGGCGCTTCCAGGATGAATTGAATACTTGGAGTCATGGGCTTCCTCCAAAATCAGTTGCTTTAATTTCTTCTTGTTGGGCACGCAAATCCGATCCTTCATCCATAACGTGCCTTGCTCATCCAACTTGAAGTCCTCTGCCTTGCCTTCCTCCTTGATGGTCTTAATCCTGCGGATCTTGTCATCATCCTTCTGTCCTTCCCGGATCTGGTCCTCTAGGGTAGGTTTTACTTCCAATGCGGCCAAGAATCCGCTAGGTACCACCTCAATCTTCATTCTCTGGAAATCCTCACATAGCTCATCCTGACTTGTGGCTAGCAGCATGCTCACGATATGGCTTTTCCGACTCAAGGCATCGGCAACTACGTTGGCCTTCCCGGGATGGTAATGGATTCCAACATTGTAGTCCTTGATCAACTCTAACCATCTCCTTTGCCTCATATTCAGATCCGACTGGGTGAATATGTACTTAAGGCTCTTATGGTCTGTGTAAACTTCACATCTGTTTCCAATCAGATAGTGACGCCATATCTTCAAGGCATGCACTACTAGCCTAACTCTAGGTCATGTGTCGGATAATTCTCCTCATGCGGCCTCAATCGCCTTGACGCATAAGCGGCGACCTTTCCATTACGCATCGGCACACATCCAAGTCCTTGGCACGATGCGTCACAATAAATATCAAAGCTTTGAGCAACATCCGTAGAACTAATACCGGTCTTGATGTCAATCGCTTTTTCAGCTCTGAAATCCTTTCTCACATTCGACGTCCATGCAAACTTCTTCTCCTTCTTCAAAGAATTGCGTAAGAGGTTTCGCAATTGTCGAAAAGCCTTCAATGAAACGGGCGGTAGTATTCTGCCATTCCAAGGAAACTCCGGATCTGGGTCACGATCTTTGGTTGCTCCCAATGTAACACGGCTTCTACTTTGCTTGGATCAACTGGCGACTCCTTCATGCGGTCATTACATGTCCGAGAATTCTACCTTGTCCTTCCAAAAATCACACTTACTAAACATGGCGAAGAGTTGTCGTTCCTCGGCTTTTCCAAAACTTCGCCTCAAGTGTTCGGCATGTTCATCCTCGATCTTGGAGTAGATTAGGATATCATCTATGAACACGACAACAAACTTGTCCAAATATTCCATGAACACCTTATTCATCATATTCATGAAATATCTTTGGCGCATTCGTCGATCCAAAAGACATAATCAGAACTCGTAATGTCCATATCTTGGCGAGAATGCGATCTTCGATATCTTCCGATCGGATCTTCAATCGATGGTATCCCGATCTCGAGATCAATCTTGGAGAAAACTCCGGCTCCTCTCGGTGATCAAACAAATCATCAATCCTGGGTAGCGGGTACTTATTCTTCACGGTGACTTCATTGAGTGCACGGTAGTCAATGCACATTCTGAAACTCCCGTCCTTCTTCTTGACAAACAAAGCGGTGCTCCCCACGACGAACTCGGCCTGATAAATCCTTTCCCCATTAACTCCTCTAGCTGTTTCTTCATCTCTACCAACTCCTCGGTGGACATCCGATAGGGTCTCTTTGCTATCGGTCTTTGTGCAGTACAAGCTCTATCACAAACTCTATGTCCCTGTCTGGCGGCATACCAGGTAGATCTTCGGGAAAAACATCTGGGTACTCATTCACTACTGAGACATCCTCTATGCTGATTGTCTTGGTACTGTTAACCATCATCTGTCCTTCTCTAACGGCAGTAGCTTGAAATTCCACTTTCTTTCCACACGGGCTCTCAACTGCGATAGTCCTTCGTCCACAATCCAATACGGCCTTGTGCTTGGATAACCAGTCCATTCCCAAAATAACGTCTAAGGTCTGGGTCTCCAAAATTATAAGGTTCGCTAGGAACTCTATTCCATCTATTAGTATTCTCACCCCGGAACATCCTACTTTCGTTCGGAGTTCGGAACCAGGGGTTTGAACCAAAAGCATGCACTTAAGTTTTGCAATCCCCAAGTCGTTTCTAGCAGCAAAGCCTTGCGAAACAAATGAATGCGAAGCTCCAGAGTCAAACAAAACTGTGGTGTAATCGAGTTAAAAAGTAACTTACCCGATCTGACGTCCAGTAGCATTCTGCAGTGCATCTGCGGTGACATGGTTGACTCGGCCTCTCACCACGATGCAGGATGTGGTTCCTGGTGTTGGCGTCCTAGCCGGGTGGTTCCTAGATTGAAGCGAATCGGGTCACTCCTTTGTCTTCTTCGGACAAGCTGTTGGCAAAGTGTCCTGGCTCGTTGCGATTGTAGCGGCGTCTCACTGTTCCTTCTTTGCACTCGAGTAGTGTTTCTAGCGGGGCCGATCTGGTAGTTACGATTGACGGGTCTTGGTCTTTGGTGACGGTGTCCTTGTTGCATTTTGTGGCTGGAATCAAGAATTGATTTGGTGCAACTCTCGGTATTTGTTCGTCCCCTGGCGTGATCCTTGCTGTTGCATCCTGCGCTTCCTGCTCTCATCCAGTTCCTTGCGCTTGTCCTCAAGAATAAGCGCCTTATTCACCAATTCTTGGAAATCTGGAAAGGTGTGGGTGATCAATCCTACTTGCAATCCTGAGTTAAGTCCCTTCATGAAGCGAGACTGTCTGGCTTTATCTGTCGCTACATCCTCAAAGCGTAGCGTGCTAGCTGTGTGAACTTGTTCGTAGTCGACCACCGGTGATTACCTTGCTTCAGTGCTCTGAACTCCTCCTTCTTAAGATCCATGATTCCTTCTGGCACGTGATACTGACGGAATGCAGCTGTGAACTCTTCCCAAGTGATATCTTGAGGGTTCTCTTGCGTGGCACAGAAGTTCTCCCACCATTCGGCGGCTGTTCCTTCTCATTTCCTATGCATTGAGCTATGTGTAGCTTTCCTATGCATTGAGCTATGTGTAGCTTTCTCTCGATTGACCTTAACCAATCATCGGCCTCCAATGGATTGGCATTCCCAGAGAAAGTGGGTGGGTGAGTCCTCATGAACTCTGATAGTCTTGTATTCTGGCGTTGTCCTTGATTAACTTGATTAGCTGTGGCCTGAGCAGTGACGTGTTGCATTTGTTGCATCATAGCATGCATCAACTGAGTCTGAGCAGCAAGAAATGCTCCAAAATTCTGCATGTCAACTGGCGGTGCTGGTGCTCCATCATTGGGGTTTTCTGCTGGGCGAGAACCACTTCCATTGCTTCCAAAGTTTCCACGGTGTTCACCATCTGTCGATTTGCTCTAAGTTTTAGAGATGAGGGAATCAAGAATAGACAAGTAATATGGAACTTATGCGGGCGAAAGGTGTAACTTTAAGGTCCAACCTTATTATTGATATTAATAACTTGGTATGGTTGCTTACAATGCCTAAGGGCCTTGCAACACATAATGCACACTCAAAGAAACAATGAAAATCCAAATCGAACTAACACCGAGTCTAACGCCTAAAGGGTGACTCTTTATTCTATGACGCGACTCGGCGAGGAGTCTCACTATAGAACCTACGCTCACTCATCGAGAAGACCTCCACGGCCTGGGTACGGATCTTTGCGGCATAGGCGCGAAACGATTGCCATGTCCAAAGAATCGTGTCATCTGTGGTAGTCGAAGAAGCAGTGTCCTCATCGAGATCTGACTCATCCGGATCTGGCTCGTGTAGCTCGAGTACTGGCTCTGGTTCTGGTCCGTACAAAGCCATCTCCAACTCGTCAATCCTTCGCAGAAGGTGTGACACGTGCTCTTGAGCTTCCCGCCATCTGTTCTTCTCTGTCGTGATCTCCTTGCGGGCCTTCTGTAGCTCTTTGCTTGTATCATCGAGTACATCCTCCTGGGCGACAACAAGTCGTGCCAACTGTGTAACCATGGCATCCTCATCCTGAATCGCCTTCGGGTCAAGAAGGTTATTGCTGCGCGGGTGATAACGGAACACCGTGCTCTCCAACTCTCTGGCGTAGATACGGGTAATGTGTCGCATTGCTCGTCGTGATACTTCTTGGATACCCATCTGCATTGTAGACCTCCTGGCCGTGCAGTGTATCGGGCGATTGCCTGGGCCCTTCTTCCTAGCAGGTACCTCAATCTTCACGTCACAAGCCTTGATCAACCCTGCTTGTCTGATCACTTCCACTTGGTATTGCGGCTTCTCAAAATCTCCGAGAGTCTGAAGCATATGCCAAAGTTCTCACAAGCGTGACCAACCTCCAGATCAACGTAGTTGAACTCTCCCTCCATCTGTCACAAGAGTGCTCTCGTAAGAACTCGAAATTTTTAAATCGTGACAAGGTAAGGGAATATTCAGCAAGAGACAAGGAAAGAGAGAAGGGGGTAAGTCGAGATGTCATTTCTTATCTTGACAAATTTTTAGCTTTAGAAAATAGGTTTTATCCTCACTACGACCATTCTAGCTTAGGGTTGAGCCTACGGTCAAGTATGGCTCTGATACCACCTCTGTCGGGACCCCGAATTTGCAAATCCGGACCCTCTGTGTCTTGACACTAGTCCAGAACGCAGCTTAGTGCACACAGTCTTAACATCGGTAAATATCACAATCATACCACTCGATATTAGTAAAGTACTTTAATTAAATAGTCAAACTGGTTACTCGACCTTATGGTTAAGTTACAAATGCACGCCTCGCAGGGCGAAACTTATTAAGAGAGAAATAGTAGCAGCGGAAAATCAAATAACTTCGTGGCGCCATCCAGTATACCACAGGCAACTGACTGGGCTCGCTTTCTGTCGGGACCCCGAATTTGCAAATCCGGACCCTCTGTGTATTCAGCACTAGTCCAGGAACGCGCTAGTGCACACAGTCTTAACATCGGTATATATCACAATCATACCAAACGATACTATCAAAGTACTTTATTTAGATAATCAAAGGGTTACTCGACCTTATGGCCAAGTTACAAATATATGCCTCGCAAGGCGAAACTTATTAAAAGAGAAATAACAGCAGCGGAAAATCAAATAACTTCGTGGCGCCATCCAGTATACCACAGGCAACTGACTGGGCTCGCATCCCTAAGTAGACGGGTCTTCTTGAAAATCCTCCTCCGAAACTGGCGTAATCTCCTCTTCAACTGGTATTGTGTTGAGGCAAGGGTGAGTACTTGGTACTCAGCAAGTCATGCACAGAATGCAAGCTAATATACTATATGCATGGCTTGGTACAAAGGAATAGCTCAAGGTATATTTGCGATGTGACTTTTGACAAGTAATAAAAGTAGATTCGAAAGCAGTAGAAATAAGTAAAGCATAAATAACTTCTCAAGAAATTTAATAAACATTTTCCCCAATCCTAAACCACATTTCCATCAACTTCATTACTAAACCAACCCAACTTTTCAAATCCAAGTTATTTTCAGAAAGTCTAACCCTTGACTGTAATTCCCGAGCATTGTCCAAAGATCGTGGACTCGGCTATTTAAATAGATTCTACACTCTGCAGAGGTTATGCACTTTACCCACAAGATACAGTCAAACACCACAAAGGCGAGTTCCCGTAACAAAGCCTTTCGGAAGCCTCAAACAACACAGGTGGCCCTCTCCGGTTCGTGCTCTACACCATCCCTTCCCTTAGCCAAGGCGAAGTATGGGACCAACACACCGTTAGATGGGTATCTGGCCACAGCCACGATACGCTCCCCGCACAATCACACAAGCGGTGTAATCGACACCCTGAGGCTCCACAAGTGAGTCCTTAGCAACTTAGTCAACTAGGGCCGTCCCATTCGACCATGTGGTTGCAAGTATGACCAGTTCAAAGGCTTGCAAGGTTAAGTCCTTAGAGTGACCAGGGCAAGACTACCCAAGAACCAAATCAACATTCCCAACGCCACAATCGCCCACCTGATTACTCTTGCCACATGCCCCGGTCGAAAACTGTTTATCAAACCCCAGTTGATTACCATGCACCACGTGCCATCAACATCACATGATACTTTTCCAAAACAGGTTCAATATATCATTAAGTCAATATTAGCATTTGATTATCCAAAATCATGTCATGAGCACGTAGCAGGTCTAAGCAGCATACTACAACGATCTAAACCCATGTTGGCAATTTAATAATGTCCAACTAGTAAACCACAACTAGGGTGACAAAGGGTCATGGCACATACTTAAGTAATCAAGGTGTCATATAGCAAATTGGTATTTATCTAACCCCCATGTTTAAACAAAGTATCTTTCTAATTGAACTAGCATGCAATAGTTTAAATCAAAATAGGTTTCAAAATGGGATCAACATGGTCAAAGCACAACTTGCCTTCAAAAAGTACTTGCTCTTGGTCTTGAGTTGGATCCTGAGTCAACACTTCTCCCTCGAATCCTTCCGGCACTTCAACGTCTACTCGTAAAGCGTGCAAATAGCAAATACACAAATAAACACTAGGCAAAAACATCCCAAAACTCCAAATAAAATCCATAAACAGAGAGAACATAATTTTCTGGATTTTTAGAAACTGGAATCGTCAAATTTGGAGTTAAAACGCAAAAGTTATGATTTATTAAAGTTTAAATAATCAATTAAATAATATTACAGAGAAAAACTTTAGTCCAAAAATTAAATAAAATTCATATTTAGGTAGATCTCAATTTTATACAAATTTAGAAATTTGAATCACTCAAATCGGAGTTGAAACGCAAAAGTTATAAGCATTTGAAGTTTGAATCTAAATTTTGAATCAATATTTCGAATTAATAAATCATTTTCTTTTTTTCGGAAATTAATTATTGCGTCAGCAAGGACACGTGGCAGCCTCTGATTGGCCGGCTGACGTCAGCTGGTCCATGGACTTGGTCCACGCTCGGCTCGGGTCCACCGTGGACTCGGTCCACGACTCCACGTGAGACTGACATGTGGGCCCACTCGGGTGACGTCATGGGTGACGTCAGCGCTCGGCTGAGACAGCCGCTGACATGCGGGCCCGCCATGACGTCAGCATGACATCATGGTGCGGTTCGGTCACGTCGCTGACACGCGGGCCCGGCGTGTCAGCGTCCACCTGCCAGTCTTGGCCGCATGGCGGTCGAGGCTTCCCGACACGTGGCGCAATCTTGGCCGTTGATTTGAAAATCGACGGCCCAGATTAGATCTGGCTTTCACGCGTTTGAGTTAACGCGTTTGATCTGGACCGTTGGATCTAGATCCGACGGTCGAGATTAGATCTGGAGTTTTGGACGGGATCTCACCGTGCGGTGACGTGTCACACCGGGACGTTGGATCTTGATCGGACGGCGAGAAGCTTTCGAGCGACGGCGATGGCGTCTTGCGGCGGAGCTGGCCGGGCCGAGCCGACGGCGACACGCTAACGGCGTTGCCTCCTCCGGCGAAGTGAGATGTCCTTCGGTGCGTCTCGTCGCGGTGAGTCCGGATCTGAGGTCAACGGCGAGGGACGGCGACGGCGGCGAACGGCAAAGACCGTGGCGGGCGGGCGCGCAACTTCTGGCGAGCTTCGCACGGCTAAACGGGCGGCTTTGCCTCGGTGAAGTAGAGAAGGGAGGGCGCGGGATCACGGCGGTCCTCGGGTATGCCTCGGCTTTAAATAGCCTCGGCGTCCGTCTGAAACGGAGACCTAGTTTTCACGGCGGCGACACGGCGGCGGAGTCCGGCTCGGACTCGGCGGAGACGACGACGGAGAGCCGTACCGCAGCACGATCAACGACCACGATCGCCGGGCGCGACCGGTCCGGTCGGACACGGCTCGGGTCGAGTCGAGCGGATCTCACCGTTGGATCTTGATCCAACGGTTGGGATTGATTAGGGTTAGGAGTGGGTTCGGTCGAGTCACGTGGCTCGGTCGGACTCGAGTCCGACTCGGGTTCCGACTTCGATCGGATGAACGATACTTGACCCGAGTTTGATTTTCCAGCGATTTAATATTTAAAATAATTCCTAGTAATTCATTTAATTCATTAAAAATAGCAAATGACTCGAGAAAAATTCGAAAAATTCTGGAAAATACTTTGGATCATTTTGGACTCAAATAAAATATTTCCAACAAAATTTTATTTGCAAAATTAAATTCTTTAATTATTTCAAAATGGAATAAATTCACATAAATTCCAATTAAATCCAAATAAATTCCAGAAAATTCCAAAAATTCACCAAAGTGCCAAATCACACATGAATTTAGGACAAGTAAAATTTTGGGGTGTTACACACCTCCCCCCCTTAATGGAATCTCGTCACCGAGATTCAGGGCTTACTAAAGGAATAGGTTTGGAAACTCCTTCTTATAATCCTCTTCGCTCCCAAGTCGCTTCGCTTTCTTCATGGTTGCTCCTTTGAACTCTACAAAAGCGGGTTGACTTGTTTCTAGTTTCTCGATCCATTGTGTCTAGAATCCTCACGGGATACTACTTATAAGTCAAATCCTCTTGCAACTCAATTGATTCTAACGGTGTATGTTCCTCAGGAACTCTGAGACACTTCTTTAACTGGGATACATGGAATACATCATGTACCCCTGCCAACGATCGTGGCAACTCCGGTGATAAGCAACTCGCCTCTGCGGCTCAAAATCTTAAATGGTCCAACATAGCAGGGTGCAAGTTTCCCTTTGGCATGGAACCTCTTAACTCCCCCGAGAGGCGTAACTCGAGGTATACAAAGTCTTACGGTTCAAAACTCAAATCTCGCGACGATTGTCGGCATAACTCTTCTGTCGAGATTGGGCTATCTTCAACCTTTCCTAATCATGGCGACTGTTCTTGACTTCTTGAAGAATATCAGGCCCAAAGACACGGCGCTCGCCGGTCTCATTCCAATTCAATGGCGTCGGCGAGGTCGACCATACAAAGGCCTCAAAAGGTGACATCTATAAACTAGCCTCGATAACTATTGTTGTAATCGAACTCGGCATACGGCAAACTCTTATCCCAAGAGGTAGCATAAGCCAATGCACAAGCTCTCAACATATCCTCCGAATCTGGTTGACTCTTTCTGGCCCGCCCATCCGCCTCGTGGATGATAAGTCAGATCTTGAAGTTTAAACGGGTTCCCATGGCTTCATGCAACTTATTCCAGAATCTTGAGGTAAATTGGGTACCTCTGTCCGATACAATCCTCTTTGGCACTCCGTGCAAACAAACAATCCTGATCATGTATAATTCTGCTAATTTATCTCCCGAGTAAGTGGTCTTCACGGGGATAAAATGGGCTACTTTAGTCAAACGATCCACTATAACCCATATGGAGTCATAACCTCCTTGAGTCTTCGGCAAACCGGTAATGAAATCCATTCCGATTTCCTCCCACTTCCACTCAGGTATTTTCAGCGGTTGTAGCAATCCTGCTGGTCTCTGATGCATTGCCTTGACTCTCTGGCATACGTCGCACAATGCAACATGCTCGGCAACTTCACGTTTCATACTCGGCCACCAGAATCTCTCCTTCAGATCCTGATACATCTTGGCGCTTCCAGGGTGAATTGAGTACTTGGAGTCATGGGCTTCCTCCAGAATCAGTTGCTTTAACTCCTTTTTGTTAGGCACACAAATGCGATACTTCATCCACAACGTGCCTTGCTCATCCAACTTGAAGTCCTCTGCCTTGCCTTCCTTCTTGATGGACTTAATCCTGCGGATCTTGTCATCATCCTTCTGTCCTTCTCGGATCTGATCCTCTAGGGTAGGCTTTACTTCTAATGTGGCCAAGAATCCCCTAGGTACAACCTCAATCTTCATTTTCTGAAAATCCTCACATAGCTCATCCTGACTTGTGGCTAGCAACGTACTCACGGTATGGCTTTTCCGACTCAGAGCATCGGCTACTACGTTGGCCTTCCCGGGATGGTAATGGATTCCAACATTATAGTCCTTGATCAACTCTAGCCATCTCCTTTGCCTCATATTCAGATCCGACTGGGTGAATATGTACTTAAGGCTCTTATGATCCGTATACACTTCACATCTGTTTCCAATCAGATAGTGACGCCATATCTTCAAAGCATGCACTACGGCAGCTAACTCTAAGTCATGTGTCGGATAATTTTCCTCATGCGGCCTCAACTGCCTTGATGCATAAGCGACGACCTTTCCATCCTGCATCAGCACACATCCAAGTCCTTGGCGCGTCGTCACAATAAATATCGAAGCTTTGAGCAACATCCGGTAGAACTAACACGGTCTTGGCGTCAATCGCTTCTTGACTCTGAAATCCTTTCTCACATTCTCAAGCGTCCATGCAAACTTCTTTTCCTTCTTCAGCAGTTGCGTAAGAGGTTTCGCAATTGTCGAAAAGCCTTCGATGAAACGGCGGTAGTATCCTGCCATTCCAAGGAAACTCCGAATCTGGGTCACAGTCTTCGGCTGCTCCCAATGTAACACCGCTTCTACTTTGCTTGGATCTACGGTGACTCCTTCTGCGGTCATTACATGTCCAAGAAACTCCACCTTGTCCTTCCAAAAATCACACTTGCTGAACTTGGCGAAAAGTTGCTGGTCCCTCAGCTTTTCCAAAACTCGCCTTAAGTGTTCGGCATGTTCATCCTCTGTCTTGGAGTAGATTAGGATATCGTCTATGAACACGACGACAAACTTGTCCAAATATTCCATGAACACCTTATTCATCATATTCATGAAATAAATTTGGCGCGTTAAATCGGCCCAAAGGACATAATCTTGTGAACTCGTAATGTCCATATCTTGACGAGAATGCGATCTTGAATATCTTACGATCGGATCTTCAAGCGATGGTATCCCGATCTCAGATCAATCTTGGAGAAAACTCCGGCTCCTCTTAACTGATCAAACAAATCATCAATCCTGGGTAGCGGATACTTATTCTTCACGGTGACTTCATTGAGTGCACGGTAGTCAATGCACATCCTGAAACTCCCGTCCTTCTTCTTGACAAACAAAACTGGTGCTCCCCACGGTGACGAACTTGGTCTGATAAATCCTTTATCCATTAACTCTTCCAAATTGTTTCTTCATCTCTACCAACTCCTCGGTAGACATCCGATAGGGTCTCTTTGCTATCGGTCTTTGTGCAGTACAAGCTCTATCACAAACTCTATGTCCCTGTCTGGCGGCATACCAGGTAGATCCTCGGGGAAAACTTCGGGGTACTCATTCACTACTGGGACATCCTCTATGCTGATTGCCTTGGTACTGTTAACCATCAACTGTCCATCTCTAACTGCAGTGGCTTGAAATTCCACTTTCTTCCCACACGGGCTCTCAATCGAGATAGTCCTTCGTCCACAATCCAATACGGCCTTGTGCTTGGATAACCAATCCATTCCCAATATGACGTCTAAGGTGCAGGTCTCCAAAATCAAAAGGTTTGCTAGGAACTCTATTCCATCTATTAGTATTCTCACCCGGAACATCCTACTTTCTTCGGAGTTCTAACCGAGGGTTTGAACTAGAAGCATGCACTTAAGTCTTGCAATCCTCAAATCATTTCTAGTAGCAAAGCCTTGCGAAACAAACGAATGCGAAGCTCCGAGTCAAACAAAGCTGTTGCAGTCTTGAGTTAACAAGTAACTTACCCGATCGACGTCAGTAGCATTTTGCGGTGCATCTGCGGTGACATGGTTGACTCGGCCTCTCACCACGGTGCAGGGTGTGGCTCTGATCTTTGGCGTCCTAGCTGGGTGGTTCCTAGGTTGAAGCGGCGGGTCGCTCCTGCTGTCTTCTTCGGACAAGCTGTTGGCAAAGTGTCACTGGCTCGTTCTTGATTGTAACGGCGCCTCAACTTGTTCCTTCTTTATTGCACAGGTAAGCGTTTCTAGCGGGGTGGGGTTTGGTAGTTACGATTGGCGGGTCTTGGTCTTTGAGGATGGTGTCCTTGTTGCATTCTCGTGGTTGGAATCAAGAATTGATTTGGTGCAACTCTCAAGCGCTATGCGTTCCTCGACGTGATCCTTGCCGTTGCATCCTGCGCTTCTGTTCTCATCCAGTTCCTTGCGCTTGTCCTCAAGAATAAGTGCCTTATTCACCAACTCTTGGAAATCTGGAAAGGTGTGGGTGATCAACCCTACTTGCAATCCCGAGTTAAGTCCCTTCATAAAACGAGACTGCCTGGATTTATCTGTCGCTACATCCTCAGTGCGTAGCGTGCTAGGCTGTGTGAACTTGTTCAGTAGTCGACCATGGTGATTACCTTGCTTGATGCTCTGAACTCCTCCTTCTTAAGGTCCATGATTCCTTCAGGCACGTGATCTTGTCGAATGCATTTGTGAACTCTTCCCAAGTGATATCTTGAGGGTTCTCTGCGTGGCACGAAGTTCTCCCACCATTCGGCCTGTTCCTTCCAAGCGATGAGAAGCGTAAAGTACCTTCTCATTCCCTATGCATTGAGCTATGTGTAGCTTCCTCTCGATTGATCTTAACCAATCATCGGCCTCCAATGGATTGGCATTCCCAGAGAAAGTGGGTGGGTGAGTCCTCATGAACTCGACAACCTTGTGATTCTCGGCGTGGTCCCCGATTAACTTGATTAGCGGTGGCCTGAGCAAAGTGACGTGCTGCATTTGTTGCATCATAGCATGCATCAACTGAGTCTGGGCAGCAAGAAAGGCTCCAAAATTCTGCATATCGATGGCGGTCTTTGGTGCTCCATCATTGGGGTTTTCTGTTTGGCGAGAACCACTCCCATTGCTTCCAAAGTTCCCACGGTGTTCAGCATCTGTCGATTTGCTCTAGGTTTAGAGATGAGAGGGATACAAGAATAGACAAGTAATATGGAACTTATGCGGGCGAAAGGGGTAACTTTAAGGTCCAACTTTATTATTAATAACTTGGTATGGCTGCTTACAATGCCTAAGGGCCTTGCAACACATCTGCACACTCAAAGAAACAATGAAAATCCAAATCGAACTAACTCTGGAGTCTAACGCCTAAAGGGTGACTCTTTATTCTATGACGCGACTCGGCGAAGGAGTCTCACTATAGAACCTATGCTCACTCATCGAAAACCTCCACGGCACAGTGCGGGTCTTTGCGGCATAAGCGCGAAAGCGATTGCCATGTCCAAAGAATGTGTCCTCTATGGTAGTCGAAGAAGCGGTGTCCTCATCGAGATCCGACTCCTCTGGATCTCGCTCGTGTAGCTCAATCTTGGCTCTGCAGTGCAGTCCGTACAAAGTCATCTCCAACTCGTCAATCCTTCGTAGAAGGTGTGCCACATACTCTTGAGCTTCCCGCCATCTGTTCTTCTCTGTCGTGATCTCCTTGCGGGCCTTCTGTAGCTCCTTGCTTGTATTATCTAGTACATCCTCCTGGGCGACGACAAATCGTGCCAACTGTGTAACCGTGGCATCCTCATCCTGAATCTCCTTCGGGTCAAGAAGGTTATCACTGCGCGGGTGATAACGGAACACCGTGCTCCCCAATTCTCTGGCGTGGATACGGGTAATGTGCCGCATTGCTCGTCGTGATACTTCTTGGATACCCATCTGCATTGTAGATCTCCTGGCAGTGCAGTGTATCGGGCGATTGCCTGGGCCCTTTTTCCTAGCAGGTACCTCAATCCTCACGTCACAAGCCTTGATCAATCCCGCTTGTCTGATCACTTCCACTTGGTATTGGGGCTTCTCAAAATCTCCGAGAGTCTGTAGCATATGCCAAAGTTCCGCGGCGTGACCAACTCCCAGATCAACGTAGTTGAACTCCTCCTCCATCTGTCACCAGAGTGCTTTACGTAAGAACTCGGAATTTTTAAATTGTGACAAGGTAAGGGAAAATTTCAGCAAGAGACAAGAAAAGAGAGAAGGGGGTAAGTCGAGATGTCATTTCTTGTCTTCACAAATTTTTAGCTTTAGAAAATAGGTTTTATCCTCACTACGACCATTCTAACTTAGGGTTGAGCCTACAGTCAAGTATGGCTCTGATACCACCTCTGTCGGGACCCCGAATTTGCAAATCCGGACCCTCTGTGTATTCAGCACTAGTCCAGGAACGCGCTAGTGCACACAGTCTTAACATCGGTATATATCACAATCATACCAAACGATACTATCAAAGTACTTTATTTAGATAATCAAAGGGTTACTCGACCTTATGGCCAAGTTACAAATATATGCCTGCAAGGCGAAACTTATTAAAAGAGAAATAACAGCGGAAAATCAAATAACCGTGGCGCCATCCAAGATACCACAGTAACCGACCAGGCTCGCATCCCTAAGTAGACGGGTCTTCTTGAAAATCCTCCTCCGAACGGCGTAATCTCCTCTTCAACTGGTATTGTGTTGAGGCAAGGGTGAGTACTTGGTACTCGACAAGTCATGCACAGAATGCAAGCTAATATACTATATGCATGGCTTGGTACAAAGGAATAGCTCAAGGTATATTTGCGATGTGACTTTTGACAAGTAATAAAAGTAGATTCAAAGCGGTAGAAATAAGTAAAGCATAAATAACTTCTCAAGAAATTTAATAAACATTTTCCCCAATCCTAAACCACATTTCCATCAACTTCATTACTAAACCAACCCAACTTTTCAAATCCAAGTTATTTTCGTAAAGTCTAACCCTTGATCAGTAATTCCCGAGCATTGTCGATCACAGTGGACTCGGCTATTTAAATAGATTCTACACTCTGCAGAGGTTATGCACTTTACCCACAAGATACGTCAAACACCACAAAGGCGAGTTCAGTAACAAAGCCTTTCGGAAGCCTCAAACAACACAGGTGGCCCTCTCCTGCTCAGGTTTCTACACCATCCCTTCCCTTAGCCAAGGCGAAGTATGGGACCAACACACCGTTAGATGGGTATCTCGGCCACGCCCACGATACGCTCCCCGCACAATCACACAAGCGGTGTAACTGACACCCTGAGGCTCCACAAGTGAGTCCTTAGCAACTTAGTCAACTAGGGCCGTCCCATTCCAGCCATGTGGTTGCAAGTATGACCCAGTTCAAAGGCTTGCAAGGTTAAGTCCTTAGAGTGACCAGGGCAAGACTACCCGAAGAACCAAATCAACATTCCCAACGCCACAATGGCCCACTGATTACTCTTGCCACATGCCCCGGTCGAAAACCGTTTATCAAACCCCAGTTGATTACCATGCACCACGTGCCATCAACATCACATGATACTTTTCCAAAACAGGTTCAATATATCATTAAGTCAATATTAGCATTTGATTATCCAAAATCATGTCATGAGCACGTAGCAGGTCTAAGCAGCATACTACAACGATCTAAACCCATGTTGGCAATTTAATAATGTCCAACTAGTAAACCACAACTAGGGTGACAAAGGGTCATGGCACATACTTAAGTAATCAAGGTGTCATATAGCAAATTGGTATTTATCTAACCCCCATGTTTAAACAAAGTATCTTTCTAATTGAACTAGCATGCAATAGTTTAAATCAAAATAGGTTTCAAAATGGGATCAACATGGTCAAAGCACAACTTGCCTTCAAAAAGTACTTGCTCTTGGTCTTGAGTTGGATCCTGAGTCAACACTTCTCCCTCGAATCCTTAGGCACTTCAACGTCTACTCGTAAAGCGTGCAAATAGCAAATACACAAATAAACACTAGGCAAAAACATCCCAAAACTCCAAATAAAATCCATAAACAGAGAGAACATAATTTTCTGGATTTTTAGAAAGCTGGAATCACAAATTTGGAGTTAAAACGCAAAAGTTATGATTTATTAAAGTTTAAATAATCAATTAAATAATATTACAGAGAAAAACTTTAGTCCAAAAATTAAATAAAATTCATATTTAGGTAGATCTCAATTTTATACAAATTTAGAAATTTGAATCACTCAAATCGGAGTTGAAACGCAAAAGTTATAAGCATTTGAAGTTTGAATCTAAATTTTGAATCAATATTTCGAATTAATAAATCATTTTCTTTTTTTCGGAAATTAATTATTGCGTCAGCAAGGACACGTGGCAGCCTCTGATTGGCCGGCTGACGTCAGCTGGTCCATGGACTTGGTCCACGCTCGGCTCGGGTCCACCGTGGACTCGGTCCACGACTCCACGTGAGACTGACATGTGGGCCCACTCGGGTGACGTCATGGGTGACGTCAGCGCTCGGCTGAGACAGCCGCTGACATGCGGGCCCGCCATGACGTCAGCATGACATCATGGTGCGGTTCGATCCGCATCGGCCACGACCGCGGGCGGCGTGTCGGCGTCCTACACTGCCAGTCTTGTTGTGCGGCGGTCAGGCTTCCCGACACGTGGCGCAATCTTGGCCGTTGATTTGAAAATCGACGGCCCAGATTAGATCTGGCTTTCACGCGTTTGAGTTAACGCGTTTGATCTGGACCGTTGGATCTAGATCCGACGGTCGAGATTAGATCTGGAATTTTGGACGGGATCTCACCGTGCGGTGACGTGGCACAATCTGGGACGTTGGATCTTGATCGGACGGCGGAGAAGCTTTCGGCGGCAGCGATGGCGTGGCGGCGGAGCTGGCTGGCGAGCCGGGACGGCGACACGGCCAACGGCGTTGCGGCCTCCTCCGTAGTGAGATGTCCTTCGTGCGTCTCGTCGCGGTGAGTCCGGATCTGAGTCAACGGCGAGGGACGGCGGACGGCGGAACGAAGCAAAGACCGTGGCGGGCGGCGCGCAACTTCTGGCGAGCTTCGCCGCGGCTAAGCAGCGGCGGCTTTGCCTCGGTGAAGTAGAGAAGGAGGCGCGGGATCACGGCGGTCCTCGAGGTATGCCGGGCTTTAAATAGCCTCGGCGTCCGTCGCAACGGAGACCTAGTTTTCCACGGCGGACCGCAGCGGCGAGTCGGCTCGGACTCGGCGGAGACGACGACGGAGAGCCGTACACGTGGCACGATCAGCGGCCACGATCGCCTGCAGCGCGACGGGTCGGTCGGACACGCGGCTCGGGTCGAGTCGGCGGATCTCGGCCGTTGGATCTTGATCCAACGGTTGGGATTGATTAGGGTTAGGAGTGGGTTCGGTCGAGTCACGTGGCTCTGTCGGACTCGAGTCCGACTTCCGGGTTCGACTTCGGTCGGATGAACAGTACTTGACCCGAGTTTGATTTTCCAGCGATTTAATATTTAAAATAATTCCTAGTAATTCATTTAATTCATTAAAAATAGCAAATGACTCAGAAAAATTCCAGAAAAATTCTGGAAAATACTTTGGATCATTTTGGACTCAAATAAAATATTTCCAACAAAATTTTATTTGCAAAATTAAATTCTTTAATTATTTCAAAATGGAATAAATTCAAATAAATTCCAATTAAATCCAAATAAATTCCAGAAAATTCCAAAAATTCACCAAAGTGCCAAATCACACATGAATTTAGGACAAGTAAAATTTTGGGGTGTTACACTTTCCTAAGTAGACGGTTCCTCTTGGAGCTCCTCCTCCAAAGCTGGTGTAGTCTCCTCTTCAACTGGTGTTGTATTGTGGCAAGGGTGAGTACTTGGTACTCAGCAAGTCATGCACAGAATGCAGCTAATATACTACATGCATGGCTTAATACAAGGAATAGCTCAAGGTATATTTGCGATGTGACATTTGACAAGTAGTATAAGTAGATTCAAAGCAAGAAAACAAGTAAAGCATAAATAACTTTTCAAGGAGTTTCATAAACATCTTTCCCATCCTAATCCACAATTCCATCAACATCATTATTAATCCAACCCAACCTTTCAAATCCAAGTTATTTTTGAGAAAATCTAACCCTTGATCAGTAATTCCGGCGATGTCCAATACCGCGGACACGGCTATTCGAATAGATTCTACACTCTGCAGAGGTTATGCACTTTACCCACAAGATACAGTCAAACACCACAAAGGCGAGTTCAGTAACAAAGTCTTTCTGAAACCTCTAACAATACAAGTGGTCCTCCGGTTATTGCACACTAACCCTTCCCTTAGCTAAGGCGAAGTTTAGGCCAATCAACCGTTAGATGGGTACTGCCTCGGCCAGACGCTCCCCCGTACAACTTACACAAAGGGTGTAGTTGACCTCCTGAGGTCCCACAGGTACGTTATTAGCAACTTAGTCAACTAGGTCCGTCCCATTACAGACATGTGGTTGCACGTTAGACCCAGTTCAAAGGCTTGCAAGGTGAAGTCCTTAGGGTGACCAGGGCAAGACTACCCGAAGAACCAAACCAACATTCCCAATGCCACAACTGGCCCACCTGATTATTCTTACCACATGCCCCGGTCGAAAAACTATTTATCAAACCCCAGTTGATTACCATGCACCACGTGCCATCAACATCACATGATACCTTTCCAAAACAGGTTCAATATATCATTAAGTCAATATTAACATTTGTTTGTCCAAAATCATGTCATGAGCACGTGTGTGTCTAAGCGATACTACAACGGTCTAAACCCATGTTGGCAATTTAATAATGTCCAACTAGTAATTCACAACTAGGGTGACAAGGGGTCATGGCACATATTTAAGTAATCAAGGTGTCATACAGCAAATTGGTATTTATCTAATTCCCCAAATCTAAATAAAGTATTTTCTAATTGAACTAGCATGCAATAGGTTAAATAAAAATAGGTTTCAAAATAGGATCAACATGGTCAAAGCACAACTTGCCTTCAAAAAGTACTTGCTCTTGGTCTTGAGTTGGATCCTGAGTCAATACTTCTCCTTCGAATCCTTCCGGCACTTCAACGTCTACTCGTAAAGCGTGCAAATAGCAAATACACAAATAAACAATAGGCAAAAAGTGTCCAAACATCCAAATAAAATCCATAAACAGAGAGAACATAATTTTATGAATTTTTAGAAACTGGAATCGTCAAATTTGGAGTTAAAATGCAAAAGTTATGATTATTTAAAGTTTAAATAATCAATTAAATAATTTTATAGAGAAAAACTTTAGTCCAAAAATTAAATAAAATTCATATTTAGGTAGATCTCAATTTTATACAAATTTAGAAATTTGAATCACTCAAATCGGAGTTGAAACGCAAAAGTTATAAGCGTTTGAAGTTTGAATCAAAATCTGAAATCATTATTTCGAATTAATAAATTATTTTCTTTTTCGGAAATTAATTATTGCGTCAGCCTGGACACGTGGCAACACGGGATTGGTCTGCTGACGTCAGCCGGTCCATGGACTCGGTCCACGCTCGGTTTGGGTCTCAGTGGACCGGTCCCACGGCTCGCGTGAGGCGGCGGTGGGTCCCCTCGGGTGACGTCCATCGCCGGCGTCGTGAGGCTCGGCCGCAGTCTTGGCAGTGGGACCAGCTGGCGTCATTCTTGGCGTCGGCGCCGCAGAGACGGCCGGCCCGACATGCGGGCGCCATGACGTCGGCGTGGCGTCATGGTGCGATTTGACCAAGCGGCCGACACGGGCGGCGTGTCGGCGTCACCACGACGGGTGCGCCCGCGGCGGTCGAGCTTCCCGACACGTGGCGCAATCTCGGCCGTTGGTTTGAAAATCAACGGTCGTATTGAATCTGGACTCACGCGTTTGGGGTGAACGCGGTTGATCTGAACCGTTGGATCTAGATCGGACGGTCAAGATTGGATCTAGTGGTTTTGGATGGAATCTCACCGTGAGATGGCGTGGCGTGATCTGGGGCGTTGGATCTTGATCGGACGGCCGAGAAGCTTTCGGCGGCAGCGATGGCGTCGGGCGGAGCCGGCCGAGCCGGGACGGTGACACGAACGCGGCGTTTGCGGCCTCCTCCGGCGAGGTGAGAGGTCCTTGGTGCGTCTCATCGCGATGAGTCCGGATCTGGGGTCAATGGCGGCGAGAACGGCGGACGGCGGCGAATCAAGCGAATCAGCGGCGGAGGGTGCTACGACTCCGGCGGCGATTGCGGTAGCGTCGGAGAACGCTGCGGCGGCGGCAGCTAGAACAGCAGCTGCGCCAAGGTCAAAGCGATCCTCGGGGTGTGATCCGGGCATTAAATAGCCTCGGCTTCCGCGCGGCGGAAACCTAGTTCCCACGGCCAGGCCAGCGGCGGAGTCGGCTTCGGACTCGGGCGGAGGCGGCGACGGACAGCCATCCACGTGTACGATCACGATCGGCCACGATCTTGTATGCGAGATCGGATCGGGCGGATTCGATCGGCGATCTTGAAATCCTGACCGTTGGATCTTGATCCAACGGTTGGGATCGATTAGGTTTTAGAGCTGGTTCGGTTGAGTCACATGGCTCGGGTCGGACTCGAGTCCGACTCGGGTTCCGACTCGGTCGGATGAATAGTACTTGACCCGACTTGATTTTCCAGCGATTTAATAATTAAAATAATTTCCAGTAATTCATTTAATTCATTAAAAATAGCAAAAGACTCAGAAAAATTCCAGAAAAATTCTGGAAAATATTTTAGGGTATTTGGGACTCAAATAAAATATTTCCAACAAAATTTTATTTGCAAAATTTGATTCTTTAATTATTTCAAAATGGAATAAATTCAAATAAATTCCAAATAAATCCAAATAAATTCCAAAAATTCCTCAAAGTGCCAAATCACACATGAATTTAAGAAAAGCAAAATTTTGGGGTGTTACAACTACATACGATGAGTTAATTAACTCTATAATTCAAAAGGCAAGGCTGCCTATGGTATTGTCGAAGAGGAAGTAGAAGGATGCCTTCGATCAGATTACTCACTCGTTCAGGGCTGCTTGAAAGTGCATCTAGGCACTTATGTTGTTTTGGTGATTAATGACAAACGATTAATGACAAACGCATATAATGTCAATCAATGTAATTGTTCAAATGCTTAACTTAGTGCTTAACAAATGACAAACCTCTAATATGTTTATATTGTTATGAGACTAACATGTTTATTGCCTAGTTGAATATTAGTCTCATCTATTTTAGAGGAAAATCAATTGGGATGGTTAGGCAAAAATGAGGTATGCAATCTCGGTACTCCTTCCATATTTGTCATTGCATTCCTCTTTAGCAAATGCATATTGAACTCTAAGTAACTTGTTGATTTCATATGTGCACATTGTTTCATGTCATAATTGCTTGTGCATATATATATTCATTTGAGTTCATTATGTGCTTTGTTTTTAATATGCTTGTGTTAACTAGAGTTAAACTTCATTGCTTCATATTGACTTGGTGCATACATGTCTTAGTTGTGTATCTTCTAATGCACCTCTCTTAGTGAAGTTTAATCTAGAATTGGATCACATCATTTACTCTCATTCCAAATATTGTTTGCACATATGTAATTCGTGTATATTCTATCATGTGATTCATTTAAGCAAAGTATGTGGTCCTTGCCATGATTTAATTGATTCTTCATATTGACAATTATCTCTCTAGTGCAGTTAGATCAATCATATATTCATCATGATGCACTTAGCAGAGAATATTTCTATTGTCAAGTGTTTCCATTCATATTATGCTTCTTGATATGAAACACTTGTTATTATCAATTTATTCAATATATCTTTTAAGCTTGTGGGACTAATATGTTTGCTGAGTGCTTTGATAAGAGTTAGGTCCCAAAGCTGTGTGTATGATGACCAAGATGGTTTGAAGGATGACAAGCGAGTCCAAGTCAAATAAGATGGCAGTGTCACCGAGAGCTGAGGACTAAGTCAAGAACGACTTGGCGTGAGGATCGTCTTGGTGATGATCAAGGTCAATGTAACACCCCGGCATTTAATATGCCTGAATGCTACCAAACATAAGCTAAACAACATCTAAATTCCACAATTAAACATAAATTCCAGCAAAGGCGCACATGCTAAAAGCCGAGATTTCGGCAGCATCTCCTTTGTTTTAACATGAATTAACACAATATCAATATCATGGCAAGATATGTCATAGCACACGTCAAATAAAACATCAACATAAATGGATATATCATCAAATTACGCCAATAATAGCATGTTCAACCACTTCATAAGCTATAACCAAGCAAATAGGGAATCACAAGCATGCTAAATTAAACCCTACATTAAGTTTATGGCACAACTCTTAATATCATGTCTCCAAGTGATTAATTATGGACTATGATGGTGGAGCTACGTGTAGAAGTGTAGCTAGACCCCTTTTTCCCGCATGCCGGTCTCAAAGTACCTAAAAATAACATAAAACACAAGCGTGAGTTCGAAAACTCAGCAAGCATATTGTAATGGACAACAAGATCATTTACAAGACAATAATACCTTACATCACATATAACATCTCATACTTGAGCACATAACAACATCATCATCATTAAATATGTATTGCAATGCAATGCAATGCAATGTTATGCTCATATCTCCTTGGAAACTCATACCGGTATGGTTGAGTACACACCCGTCGGTGTGCACCCTCTCCCCCCTTCCATCCCGAAGATGGAGGGTGCCTACTCCTCGCTTCCACAACCCACGGTAGATGGAATCACGATGTAGGACTTACTCTAATGGCTCTCCGGATTAGTCATAACTTTCTCACCGACCTTCCCGGATTAGTTAATGACTTTCTCATCGCCCGGGCCATGTAACATGTCATGCATGCAACTATGCCAATTATCATATTTCACATGTACATAAACATATGGCAACTCATCATGACAAATATAAACACATGGCATCGAACCATGATAATCATACTCAATATTTCATTGGAAAACAGCAAGCATGGCAAGTGAGCATAGCAAGTGTTCAATCTTTCACCCAATATCAACAAACAACCTACAATCCGCTATACATTACAACACACTTGCCTCAACCAAGCGACGGATTTGTGGGACGTAGAGGGCACTCCCGGTGTCACACCACCTGCACATAGGCATCACACACTCACAATAATGCCCGCAAAACAGTACAAAAATCCCCATCTAACCCGACATTGCCCACTACTTGCAAACCTAAAAACAGAGGTTCTGTCCCGGCGGGACAGCAGCCTTGCAAAGGCCATAACTTGAGTTCTGGGACTCCAAATCGATTAAACGAGTACACCATCGCGAAGCTTAGGAATTTCCTACCTTTTTCTAGTTATACGGAAAGACTGATTCGGACTCTAAAATTGTTTAATCTACAGATTACTACGATCTGTTCCAATCGCGTCACAGATTTTAACACGCTCGGTAAAACGGCCATAACTTTCAAACGGCTGATCGGATTTTAACGTGCTTTATGTCCACGGAAAGATAATTAAATTATCTACAACTTCTTTTAAGTCCGTACGGACAGATTCGGATTCTAAATCGACGAAAACTCGAGCCATAGCCCGACTGCTCAATCTGCCCGAAAACAAAAACGTGGCAACGTCTAGATCTAACCCAAAGAACTCCAACCCAGCACCACCAATTGATCTAAAAACTTCATAAACACTCTAAGAACAGTACCTAGATCAAACCCAAGGATCCCCATGATCATACCTTTGCCCAACGAACGAATCTCCAATAGATCTCCTCGCGTATCGCTCCTCGCTCCACGCTCCTCGCTCCTCGCTCCAACGGATGGATCCACAAGGTGCAGAGGTGTGGAGACCACCCTAGGGCAGCAAGGGGGTGGAGGAGAGGTGGTGTGCAATGGGGAGCAATGGGGGCGCCATGGGGGCAAGAGATGGGGCGGCTAGGAGGTGGAGGGAGGAGGAAGGGTGGCGGCTAGGGTTAGGGGCGCATGGGGCAGGGGTGAACGCCCCAAGGGCTGGTGGGGAGCCCTTTTACCAGCCCTCACACCCAAACCTAGTCCGTTACGGAGACCTACTCCATCCCACCAAAGCCCACCAAGGCCCAAACTTCCCCGGGAAGGCCCAAAACCCCTAAACGGCCCTAAAAGCTATTAACCTCCATATCCTATAGTTTTAACCTTAATTCCACATCTCATAATGTTATTAACCTTATCATGCACGTTAAATAAGGTTACGACACTCCGTGGTGTCACAACACTTCAAAAGGCCCAAAAACACGAGTAAACCTCTAGCCGTAAGATTTTCTTCTCTAATTTCACAATCTGTAATGTCACACCATACCGTAGTCTCACAGTCAAGGTCGGAGAGGACAAGAGTCTCATGAGGTGAATCGCGTCGAGGTTGACAAGACGAAGGGCGTCATCAATCTTTGTGGAAGCGTCATCATGCACCGTGCATCCAAGAAGTCGGCATGTAAGCTTAGTGTAAGACTTAGATTTTGTGTTAAATTTGAGTCTAAGGATTGCCGTACTATTAAGAGGGATGCAATCGTTGAAATCACTTAGACAAGTCTCAAGTGCTCAAAAGTGGTCTATCCTTGTCTAAGGTTGAGAAACCCAAGTCACACTTTGTTCACCTAGGTGTAGGTGGGTTGGTGTGAGGGTTAGAAGTGTTGGTGGTGCCAGAAAGTGAGGGTTGTAGGTCTCTCTTAGATTCCTTGTGATGTCAATTTTTATCCTTTGGGATTTGGGTAGTGAGACCTTGTTAGTTGTGTAGCCCTCGTTCATAGCTTTCCGAAAAGTCCGAATTCGTCGAAATCGGAGTCCGGGATCAAAAGTTATGCCCGTTTTCGTCCGGCTGCTGTGTGCTGCCTGGGAGATCCGGAGTATCTGGACAAAATGTCCGGAGACTCCGGATGATCAGGAGTATCCGGACAATCCGGAGTATCCGGATGATCCGGAGTGTCCGGCTTAAATGTCTGGAGTCTCCGGGTTGCCCAGTTCGGTCCAAACGGCTAGTTTTTGGGGTTCCTCTATTTAAAGCCCCCTTCTTGCCCACTTCAAAGGAGCCGTTGGGGGATGTTTTGCTGGGTATTAGATGTGTTCTTTGTGAGTTTTTGAGCCCCCAATACTCCTCCCTACTCCTTAGATCTTAGTGATCCCCTTTTGTGAAGGGTTGGATAGAGGAGAGAGGTGTTTGGATTGAGGATTGATTTGAGGAGTGGAGCTAGTTCCTTGGTGCTTTGAGGTGTTCTTCTTAGTGATCTTTAGCTCCCAAAAGCCCCTCTAACCCTAGATCTTAGTGATCCCTTTTGAGTGAAGGTTTGGGTGTGAGAGTGGGTAGTGATCACATTGAGTGTGATTAGTGTGTTGAGCACTTGAGGTGGACTCTAAGTGAGTTCTTCGGGAGCATTTGTTGCTCTTGGAGGTTGAGGTCTCCTAGACGGCTAGGAGTTACTGGTGAGCTTCCAAGCTTTGTGTGGAAAGCCACCGAAGGTTTGTGAAGGTCCGATTCCGCCTCCTCAAGGAAAGGAATCAAAGAAGTGAAGACCGGCGAGTGCATTGTGCAACACCGGGAGGAAGAGGGTTGAAAGAGACCCCGGCTCAAGTGTGACCGAGCCTCCTCAACGGAGACGTAGGATCCCCTCAAGGATCCAAACTTCGGGATAAAATCTTCGTGTCTCCGTCCTTGCTTCGGTTTCCTCTTTTGCTCATCCGCTTAACATGCTTTCGATTCTTGTGATTAGATCAATTAGATTGTATCTACTGCATCTATTCTTGCTTGTATCCTTATTTTGTTGCAGTAGAGTAATTTGTATCTCTTGAATCGAAGAAGTAATTAATTTTGTTGCACTCTCTCTGTTCTGACCGAAACAGACAACCCGGAGTATCCGGTATATTGATCCGGAGTATCCGGACATACCGGAGTATCCGGACTAAATATCCGGAGTCTCCGAGCTACCTGTCTCGGGCTGAATTGTTTAAATTGCAAAACTTAATTATCCCAATTGCTTCCGCATTATCTCTGATAGATTAATTTAAATTGGGTATAATTTTGTAATCGACTATTCACCCCCCCTCTAGGCCGACATCCCGGTCCTTTCAATTGGTATCAGAGCCAAGTCTCTGATATTTAAGCTTAACCGCTTTAGAGTGTGGATGTCGCTAGACGGGATGGGTGAGCTTGGAGCTAGCATGTCTATTAATAATAATTTGAATGCTCCATCTTCATCCTCTTATGTGCATATTGCTTTCGGTTGGGCACCGTACTTTAATGGTTCTAATTATGGCCCATGGAAGCATAAGATGAAAATGTTTTTGAGATCTATTGATGCTTCTATTTGGAATATTGTAGACAAAGGCTATAGCACAATGGATGATCAAAGTGAAGAAAAGAACGCTCAAGCTTTAGAGGCCATTCTTGGCGTATTGAGCGAAGATGAGCGGAAGAAGGTGTGCCACCTCAAAAAGGCTCACGACGTGTGGACGCTCATCCAAAAGAATCATGACAAGTCTAAGGTTGATCAAAATGAGGATTTACAAATACGGACTTCAAATGATGATCGCTCCACATCAAGCTCAAGTGATGATGAGTCCTCATTACCCTCCACCTCGCCACGTTGCCTCACGGCTCTAGGTAATGATGAGGTAAATGATGAACCTTCCAAAGCTAAATTAATTTCTACAATTAAGGTTCTTCATGATCGCCTTGAGAAACAATTTAGAAAATCATATGATTTGATAGAAAAACTTGCTTTACTTCAAAAATCACATGATGCTCTAAAATTAGATCATGAAAATTTGCTTCTCAAGGATACCTCTATTAGCAAGGTAGATGTTGGATTGACTTGCAATATTCTTGATGATGTGCCATGCTTAGAGTTAACTTCTTGCATGTCATCTAGAATTATAAATTCTTCTCCTTGCAATGAATTGCTTTACATACCTTGTAGCCCGAACGCTAGAGTAGATGTTGCTACTCAATGTAATTTAGTAGATGAATTGTCTTGCTCAATTTCAAATTCTAGAGATTCATCTAATAAAGGTGAATCCACCTCTAGCGAGTTTTCGCCTTGCAATGCTAATAAAATTGCTTCTAGTTCCTCTAGTGCTTGTTATACTAACAATCTTGTAGAGGAAAACAATGAGCTCAAGGCCCAAGTCATTAGATTGGAAAATGACTTGAAGAGGTGCGTAAAAGGAAAAGCCGTTCTCGACGAAATCTTGAGCAAGCCTAGGGCGCCTCAAGATAAGCGAGGACTCGGCTACAACTCCAAAAGGGAGAAGGGCAAGAAGAAGCACAATGCAAGAATGAAGATGATTGTGTGCTTCGAATGCAACAAGAAGGGCCACTTCGCCTCCGTGTGCCCCAATAAAGTGGATAACAAGGCCACAACTCCAACTTTGAGGCAAGCCGGCAAGAAGCAAGACAAGAGGAAGAGGCGATCGAAGACTACTTGCTTCAATTGTTGGGAAAAAGGGCACATCGGTAAGGATTGCCCTAAAGGTATAATTCCTAAGCCCATCATTAATGCAAATTATTCTTTGCTTAGGAAGGACAAGAATGGCAATGTATTTGCCAAACTTGTCAAGTCCCCTATGCCCGTTCAAAATGATAATGCTCATTTGCATAGGAAGAGTAAATCTAGAAATGAATTTGCTAAATTCGTTAGGACTCCTAAGCCTACACAAAGCAATTCAAATAAATTGCTTAGGAGAAATAACGATAGCAAAACATTTGCTAGATATACTAGATCCTCTAAGCCAATGCTTAATTTCAATTATCATATGCTTAGAAGAGATCAAACTAGAAATAGTTTTGCAAAGTATCATTATCCTCCTAAGCCTTTTAATAAAAATGCCAATCTTTTGCCTAGGAGGAATAATTATTGCAAACCTATTTCTAATTGTGTTAGTCAAGTCAATAATGCAAATATTAGGGCCATTTGGGTTCCTAAATCTATGGTGACTAACATTAATGGACCCAACAATGATTGGGTACCAAAAAGTGCATAAAAGAATTATTAGGTACTAAGAGATGGATTGGACGCTTGGCTTCTCGAGAAGAAAAAGGAACTATCAATTGCAATCGGAGCCAAGCATGAAGATAATCAAGACAATCATGAGCCAATGCCATCTCGGTAACAAGTATTTAAATTGATTATATTATTGCTTCTAGCCTTGTGTAGGTTTAGATGCATTAGTTTCATGAAAATCGATTTAATTGCTTGTTAGTAGTACTTGCTCTTGTTTTTAATATTATTCTCTTATTGCAATCTTGAGCAAGTTTAAAGTGGCACATTTAGGGGGAGTGCTAATTCATATTCATGTGTATCACATCCCTACATGTGCCCATATGTATATAAGTGCATAATATATAATTTCAAAATCAACCTTTTAGCCAAAACTCAAAACTTGTGTACTTACTAGTAATCTTTTGAAAAACTAGCTGAAATTGATATACAAATGTCTTTAAAATGTTTTTCAAAGGTTTTGGCTTCACAAAATTCTATTTTGAAAAGAAAATGAGTTTCAAGTCCAAAATCTAGTTACTAGTATCTTGTTTTGGATTTAAACTTATAGTTTTCATAGAATTAAAAGTAAAAGGATTTTGAAAATAATTTCAATGCAAAAATCCTAGAGTTGGTCATTCCTAATGTTTTTCGTGTTCAAAAGATTTTCAAAAGACCAACCTAGGAAAAGTTGTTTGCTTTTGAAATTCCCCGAAAATCTTGGTTTGACCTATATCGATCAAAATATTGCACTTAATGAGTATTGCCATTTGAACCGGATCCTTTGCAATATCTAAGTCCAAAATGGTATTTCAAACTCATACATAAAGTTTCAAATCTCTAACTCTTATCCCATTCTCCTAAGATGGATTTGATTCTTTGTGTTAATTGAATTTGACTTTGTTGGTTTTCATTTGGTTCTTCAAAAGGACCTTCTTTGGACAAAAGTCAAAATCTTGTTTAAAAGACCTAAATTTGAAAAAAGGTTTTTAAAACTATCCTACTTTGTATTTGAAAGGTTTTACAAGTTTTGAAAATAAAAATTCCTATTCTAGAAAATATTTTGGCCTAAAACAATTTGTGTTTTAACTCAAACATACCTAATATAGGATTTTGGCTTTCAAATCGGATTCTATTGTTTTTATAAGTGGTCATGGCTTCAAAAATGTATTTCAAATCCTTCAAGCCATGAGGGTTCAATTGTGGATAAAATCCGAGTTGAAATTGCACTTTGAGGACTTTTCGAGTTTCGATTTCATTTTTATGCCTCAAAGCGCATTTCGCCAAAATTGAGTTAAAAGGAAATTCTTTTAAAGCAAAACTTGTTTCAAAACCTTCAAAATGTCCAAAGTTAGTTCCCTAAAAAATTCAAATCATTTGGACTTCATTTGAATCAAATTTGACAATTTGCAAAAAGTTTCAGTTCAGTCGTGCCAAAGTCGGCACTACCGCACCTGACATGCGGTAGTACTGGAGGTCGGCACTACCGCACTTTGAGCAGCGGTAATCTGGATCCTGGCACTCTGGCGTTGTGTCTTGTGATAGTGCTTGATGCAGCGAACAAGGCGAAAATTCTGAAAATTTTGGATTTTCGAATTTGGTTTTGGGATATCTTTAATTTGGTGCTTCCTTTTTCAAGAATTCTTTTTGGAAAAAGATTCTTGCAATCCCAAAGCATCTTTTTGCACAAATTCAAATGTTTTTGAAAATATTTGAAGGAGTTTACTAGTGGTATCAGTTTTGAGGAGTTATTTGGTTGCAAGGGGATTTGTTCTTTTCAAGTGGTTTCCTTGTACCCCTTTGCTTGTTCTCAAAATTTTTCAGCTCTGATACCTTTCTAAATCTTTGTGATTTAGATTTTCTTGTGTTTGCATTTGCCCTGTTACCTGTCAGTGTTTATTGCTCTGATACCCTTCAAGCTTATCGATTTTCTTTTAAGTGGTATCATTGGCTAGACAAAATTTGAGCAATTCAAATGCAAAATAGCTCCATGATTCATTTATTGAATATCTTGGGGAGCTTATTTATGTCAAGTTTTGGGCATTTAAATGTTTTCAAGTGGTATCCTCATTTGTTTAACTCTAAAGCTTTCAAGTTGCTCTTTGATACCCTTAAATGGTTAATTGCTCTGATACTCATCGATTCAATCGACTATTTTTCAATTGGTATCAATATCTTTGTGATTTGATCCAATAAGAAGTATCAAGAGAGCGTTATTCATTTATCGTGTTTCCAAGGGGTTTCATCTTATTTGATTCATCCAATTGGTATCAATGAACTTCAAGTTTCCTACAAGTGGTATATGTTGCCTCTTTGTAGCATTGTTTTGATACCCAAAGTCTTTTGAGTAGGATTCTCCATAAGCTTAAATTGTAAGTTCAATCGCTTAAGAACTCTCTATGTGAGATTCTTTATGAATTGAAATGCATAAAGAGGAGAAATTCCATTTGAGCATTGTTCGTTAATGAAAATTTCTTTATGCTCTTTCTCGAAAGAAGTTCTTCAAGCATCTCCCTTGAGATAGTTTTTTCCAATTGGTATCTAATTTCTCAAGTGGTATTTGCGTTAGGTTTCTCGCTTAACCCTATTAGGCAAGAGTTTGGATTCTGCAAGAGAATTACGATGTTTATCGTAAAGCCTAATAAAATGAAGTGAGTTATTTGAATTAGTTTCAAATAACCTTGAGATACCTTCCTTTGCTTTGAGCTTTAGTTCTTTCATTTGGTATCTTGGCAAGCCTTTCAGGGATGAAAACTAAGTGAGCTTTTTCATTGCTCCAAGCTTCTAAGTGGAGCTTATCTATTTAAGTTTTCGTTCCATTAAAAGTGCATCCTTTGGCTAAGTTCTTTTAGAAACTGGACTTAATTGTATCTTAGCCTCGAAGTGAGTTCTCTCTTGAATGTATTGAAGATAATTGCTAAAAGAGGATTTCAAGAGTTAAAGTTGAATGTGTTTCAATCCTTCTTGTAAGTTAATATTACAAGATCTTGAATTGGTATCTTAAATTTGAAAAATTGCATGCAAGTAGTACTATCATGCTTATCATCTATATCTTGCATATTGTACCTAGACATTATCAAACTAACTTGGGTCAAGTTGAAAGATACTTGTTCCCGGAAATCGTGTGCTTGTCTGTTGATGTTCAAGGTTTCGGAAAAGGTGTCAACTTCGACGGTGAGATGAAGGAAAGGAGTGTAGCTCCATAGTCCGAGGGATCCGAGGCCGTGCGACTTGACCATGACCGATTCGAACATGCAATAGACAAGAACCGACTGAAGGGACGTATTTCTTTCTGACCATATTTAATAATGTCTTTGTACACCATTATGCTAATTGTCTTAAATTTTAAATGGTGTAATGTTTATCATGTTAAGTCTTCCAATTGATATCAATTCTTTCAATCATTATGTATTTCAAAGATTGCTTTGATACTACTTCAATTGCTTATCAATTGATATCCTCTCATTGTAAATTGCATTTTCTCTCTATTTAAGTGTCATCTAACTTTTTGCCATATTAGTATGATTGGTATGGATGACACCATGCTTAAGGAGGAGGAAATGTAAGTTCAAGAACACATTAGTAAGAGGTATACCTTACTCTTTACATTGATCTTAAGCATGTAATTCACTTCCATACAGTAGCTATATGATATTGATAGTTATTATGCTCTGACACACATATTTGCTATATGATCTTTGTCATGATTTAAGCATCTCTTACATTCTTGTAAATCATGACTTCATTTTAATTGGTATCATCGATTGGTATCTTATTCAATTGTCATGTTTGAGCTTCACTTATATCTTGATAATCATGATAACTTTAAATTTGTTCAATTGGAAACATCAATCACCTAAATCTTGGATATAATTGATATCATATCTTGCCTAGATTTAGGGGGGGCTTAATATCATTGATATCATTGTCTTATTACTAGCTCCTTTGTTTTATTTTGTTCTTCCTAATCTTTTTATTGAGTGTTCAATCTAGAGGGAGAAAATGTTATTCTTTTTGGGATTAATGACAAAGGGGGAGAATTTATGGATTTATCAATTGCCCCCTAATCGATTGACAAAAAGAGGGAGAATATTTGGGGAGAATTTATGGACTTATCAAATGCCCAATAATCGATTGACAAAAAGGGACAATGAAAAAGAGGGAGAATATTTGTAAGTAAGATCTCTTACTCATTCTCCGTGTTCATTTCAATGCTAAATATCTTTATATTGTCCTTTGGTGCATTTGTTAAATCGTTTGTCATAAATCACCAAAAAGAGGGAGATTGAAAGTGCATCTAGGCACTTATGTTGTTTTGGTGATTAATGACAAACGATTAATGACAAACGCATGTAATGTCAATCAATGTAATTGTTCAAATGCTTAACTTAGTGCTTAACAAATGACAAACCTCTAATATGTTTATATTGTTATGAGACTAACATGTTTATTGCCTAGTTGAATATTAGTCTCATCTATTTTAGAGGAAAATCAATTGGGATGGTTAGGCAAAAATGAGGTATGCAATCTCGGTATTCCTTCCATATTTGTCATTGCATTCCTCTTTAGCAAATGCATATTGAACTCTAAGTAACTTGTTGATTTCATATGTGCACATTGTTTCATGTCATAATTGCTTGTGCATATATATATATTCATTTGAGTTCATTATGTGCTTTGTTTTTAATATGCTTGTGTTAACTAGAGTTAAACTTCATTGCTTCATATTGACTTGGTGCATACATGTCTTAGTTGTGTATCTTCTAATGCACCTCTCTTAGTGAAGTTTAATCTAGAATTGGATCACATCATTTACTCTCATTCCAAATATTGTTTGCACATATGTAATTCGTGTATATTCTATCATGTGATTCATTTAAGCAAAGTATGTGGTCCTTGCCATGATTTAATTGATTCTTCATATTGGCAATTATCTCTCTAGTGCAGTTAGATCAATCATATATTCATCATGATGCACTTAGCAGAGAATATTTCTATTGTCAAGTGTTTCCATTCATATTATGCTTCTTGATATGAAACACTTGTTATTATCAATTTATTCAATATATCTTTTAAGCTTGTGGGACTAATATGTTTGCTGAGTGCTTTGATAAGAGTTAGGTCCCAAAGCTGTGTGTATGATGACCAAGATGGTTTGAAGGATGACAAGCGAGTCCAAGTCAAATAAGATGGCGGTGTCACCGAGAGCTGAGGACTAAGTCAAGAACGACTTGGCGTGAGGATCGTCTTGGTGATGATCAAGGTCAAGGTCGGAGAGGACAAGAGTCTCATGAGGTGAATCGCGTCGAGGTTGACAAGATGAAGGGCGTCATCAATCTTTGTGGAAGCGTCATCATGCACCGTGCATCCAAGAAGTCGGCATGTAAGCTTAGTGTAAGACTTAGATTTTGTGTTAAATTTGAGTCTAAGGATTGCCGTACTATTAAGAGGGATGCAATCGTTGAAATAACTTAGACAAGTCTCAAGTGCTCAAAAGTGGTCTATCCTTGTCTAAGGTTGAGAAACCCAAGTCACACTTTGTTCACCTAGGTGTAGGTGGGTTGGTGTGAGGGTTAGAAGTGTTGGTGGTGCCGGAAAGTGAGGGTTGTAGGTCTCTCTTAGATTCCTTGTGATGTCAATTTTTATCCTTTGGGATTTGGGTAGTGAGACCTTGTTAGTTGTTTAGCCCTCGTTCATAGCTTTCCGAAAAGTCCGAATTCGTCGAAATCGGAGTCCGGGATCAAAAGTTATGCCTGTCTTCGTCCGGCTTGCTGTGTGCTGCCTGGGAGATCCGGAGTATCCGGACAATCCGGAGTATCCGGATGATCCGGAGTGTCCGGGTTAAATGTCCGGAGTCTCCGGGTTGCCCAGTTCGGTCCAAACGGCTAGTTTTTGGGGTTCCTCTATTTAAAGCCCCCTTCTTGCCCACTTCAAAGGAGCCGTTGGGGGATGTTTTGCTGGGTATTAGAGGTGTTCTTTGTGAGTTTTTGAGCCCCCAATACTCCTCCCTACTCCTTAGATCTTAGTGATCCCCTTTTGTGAAGGGTTGGATAGAGGAGAGAGGTGTTTGGATTGAGGATTGATTTGAGGAGTGGAGCTAGTTCCTTGGTGCTTTGAGGTGTTCTTCTTAGTGATCTTTAGCTCCCAAAAGCCCCTCTAACCCTAGATCTTAGTGATCCCTTTTGAGTGAAGGTTTGGGTGTGAGAGTGGGTAGTGATCGGATTGAGTGTGATTAGTGTGTTGAGCACTTGAGGTGGACTCTAAGTGAGTTCTTCGGGAGCATTTGTTGCTCTAGGAGGTTGAGGTCTCCTAGACGGCTAGGAGTTGCTGGTGAGCTTCCAAGCTTTGTGTGGAAAGCCACCGAAGGTTTGTGAAGGTCCGATTCCGCCTCCTCAAGGAAAGGAATCAAAGAAGTGAAGACCGGCGAGTGCATTGTGCAACACCGGGAGGAAGAGGGTTGAAAGAGACCCCGGCTCAAGTGTGACCGAGCCGCCTCAACGGAGACGTAGGATCCCCTCAAGGATCCGAACTTCGGGATAAAATCTTCGTGTCTCCGTCCTTGCTTCGGTTTCCTCTTTTGCTCATCCGCTTAACTTGCTTTCGATTCTTGTGATTAGATCAATTAGATTGTATCTACTGCATCTATTCTTGCTTGTATCCTTACTTTGTTGCAGTAGAGTAATTTGTATCTCTTGAATCGAAGAAGTAATTAATTTTGTTGCACTCTCTCTGTTCTGACCGAAACAGACAACCCGGAGTATCCGGTATATTGATCCGGAGTATCCGGACTAAATATCCGGAGTCTCCGAGTTACCTGTCTCGGGCTGAATTGTTTAAATTGCAAAACTTAATTATCCCAATTGCTTCCGCATTATCTCTGATAGATTAATTTAAATTGGGTATAATTTTGTAATCGCCTATTCACCCCCCCTCTAGGCCGACATCCCGGTCCTTTCACTGCTGCTTCGCGATGTCGGATAGAGAGGGGCAATTGACTCCTAGGTTACCAAATGCATAACCCATAAGGCCCGTCGACTGATGCGGCCTTCTAGTCGATTGGGCGCTACCGGACGAAGCCGATGAAGCTGCCCTTTTGCTACCGGTCTTATTCGATGATTGAGCCTGAGGAAAAGGAACATTGATTAGCCGATAAAAGAGTAGCAGGGATGAAGATGCATTTAAAAAGGTTAATACCTCTACAACTATCGACGAGTTAGTATAACCCGAAGAGCTATCTTCCTCACTTGAAGTGTTGGGAACTATCGTCGGCTCATGATAGTCTGGCAAGAACAGGGATATGATAGCCCACGAGGTTCTATCTAAAAGAAGGGCCCCGGCCACGAAGGACCACCAGGCGGTGTATCGGCTTGATCGGCGAGTATTAAGAATGAAATGTTGGAGTCCTGTGATCTGGAGGTCATCTGCTAGCTCAAGAATGATTTCAGCAGCCGTTTTGTTAGTTACCCTGGTCCTAGGTTGGACTCGATCAAGGAGGGGCAAGCTGGGGACAACTTGGCCGAAGCCCAGTTGACGAGCATAGATTGAGGGATGATAAAATTCATAGGACGGCTGAAAGGTCTGATTCCTTGTGCCTAGTGCTGCATAAAGTATACTGGGGAAATGAAGAGTTTGTAGAGATCAAGAGACGATTGAGACATGGAGGAGCTGTCGGCTTCCAAGTGAAGAAAAGAGGGGCGTGGGAAATCGGCTAGATTGGTGTAGCTGAAGAAATCTTGATGGCCGAAGCCGACACGATCTAAGTTCGGAAAAAAAGACAAGTACTTGTGAAGACCAGCTAGAGATATTTTCGTCTCACCAGCAGAACACATCATAAATTTCTCCCCCTGCGATCGGCTAGCTATATAGTGGGGCTTTGATCCTTCAGGGTAGTCTTCTCGAGGAAAGCTTGGATCTTCTGCGTCGGGGATAAGCGATCGACTAAAGAGGCAGTGTAGCCAGATCTGTATAAACCAAAGAGGTCCACCGATATTGCCGATGACAAACTTGGAAAACCCTGAGAAAAGTCTGCTCCGTATCACATGCATCATTTGATGCACTGCCCCTAGCAAAATCTTTCCTAGGGCAAGCCGACGGCCCCCCACTAGCTGCTCCGCTAATAGCTGATATACTTGAGTTGGCCCAAGGGAGGCTCCACAAAACAGGTATCTGTCCAGCCACAGGTTGAGGAAGACGGCATGTTCTTCATCCGACACAAGTCCATTGACCTTGTTGTTATGTTGAATGTATTTTCGCCATCTCTCGTTCTTGGTGTGAATAAGCTTATATCTAGGCTTGCCACTGAAAGCCGATATTTGTTCACCTCAGGCCCAAGGCAACACAGTTGGGCCATGTCCAGAAGGGTCAGGCCAGTTGGGAAAAGAAAGGCATTAAAAGTGTCAGACCAGAAGTAGCATGCCGTGGCCACCAAGGGCTCATTGGCTTCCGGGTCGGCTAGGCTTAAGGGAAGGCATTCGGCTACGCCCATCCTTTCCCATTCTGCTCTCTTTTGGGCCGCTACTCTTATGTACCAGGACCTCCACCCCTTGAGAGTTGTCGGCCAAGCCCTAAAACTCTTGCCTCATTCTTTCATGTTATAGCCGGCGGCCGATAATGCTATGCGAGGGATTTCCTGGTTAATAACTGCATTGGCCTCTATACTGCCTACTGGTCCTAGATAGCACTGGTCATCACTATTGGGGATAGGGATAAGTACCTGCGAAGAATCCATTCAGTCGGCTTGTAGGAAGATGGAGAAAGTTGACGGAAGAGGAAGCCGATTTTGAAGGTTGCAAGAGCTTGAAGGCGTGAAAATGACCGAGGAGGGACCCACATATTTATACCGCAGTAGAAAAAGTGAAAAGGCGGGAACGGTTTCGGCACGACGTGTGCATTAAAAGCGCACCGGGGTTTTTACGGCGCCATTAATGGGACAATTACCAAGAAGGTTTTTCCCTCAGGAGCCGATTGGGGACAACCGATAGGAAAAGCCGATACAATTTTTGGAAAACAACAAGTTATCTTCCAAAAATGGGGGGCATATGTTTGCACCAAAATTTGGCGCATATGGAGAATATCGGCCCAATACGGGATATAGAAAGTTTGATGTGCATACGACGGCTGGAATTAAGGAACCAAAGGACGGGTCATAATCAACACGAATTCAATTACCAAAACGGATTTTGGAAACCAGAGATCGGATCGTAGCCGACACGGACTTGGTTACCGCGTCAACGAAGGGCTCGGGTTGGTCGAGACATATAAAAGAGGGACAAGCCAGGGGCAGCGGACAATCAACCCAACACAACCACAACCTTTACTTTTACAGTCTTTTCGTTATTCTCTAGTTTTGTAAGCATTCCTTTGTAAGTCGACGAGATCAATAAAGAGTTGTGCATCGCCAATTTGTTGATCTAGCCGATTTCACTTCAGGTTTGATTTGTTTTGTTTTGTTGCGCATTGCCTCTCAAAGCCAAATCCGCCTTTACCCTTGGATTAGTCTAGTTATCCCCTGATCGGCTTTTAGCCGACTAGAGTTACGCCGATAATTGCTCGTTATCGGCTCTGATTGATCTTACGACTGTTACCTTGTCAATTCCAGGTCAAATTGACTGGCACACTGTAACACCCCAAAAATTTGGCTTTTCTTAAATTCATGGGTGATTTGGCACTTTGGTGAATTTTTGGAATTTTCTGGAATTTATTTGGATTTATTTGGAATTTATTTGAATTTATTCCATTTTGAAATAATTAAAGAATTTAATTTTTCAAATAAAATTTTGTTGGAAATATTTTATTTGAGTCCAAAATGATCCAAAATATTTTCCAGAATTTTTCTGGAATTTTTCTGAGTATTTTGCTATTTTTAATGAATTAAATGAATTACTGGGAATTATTTTAAATATTAAATCGCTGGAAATCCAAACCGAGTCGGTTACTGTTCATCCGACCGAGCCCGAGTCAGACTCGAGTTCGAGTCCGACCCGCGCCAGTTGACTCGATCAAACCAGCTCAAAACCCTAATCAATCCCAACCGTTGGATCAAGATCCAACGGCTGAGATCCGCCCGTCTGGGTTCGAGCCGTATCCGCCCGGATCCGATCGCGCCCGTCGCGATCGTGGCGTTGATCGTGCCACGTGGGCGGTGAGCGTCATCGTCTCCGCCGAGTCCGAGCCGGACTCATGCCGTGTAGAACTAGGTTTCGTTTGAACGCGAGCAGCGAGGCTATTTAAAGCGTGAGACGTTCCCCGAGGTTGCCCTCATCTTTGCGCACCCGTTCCCCGAGCCATCTCGCCTGAGCCGTCGCCGTTTGCCCGTACGTGCTCGCCGGAGTTGGAGCCCTGTGCGCAGCGGTTGAACGCCGATTCCGCCGCCGTCCGTCGTCTTCCGCCGAGAAGGAGCCCAGATCCGGATTTCCCAAGACGAGACGCGTTCGGGAGTACTCTTCATTTCGCCGGAGCGACCCCGAAACGCCGTCGGGCTCGTCGTCGTTCTCGTCTCCGGTGCCCAAGCCTCGCCGTGCCATCGCCGGACTTCGCGAGCTCGGTGAACCGTCAGATCCAGATCGGACGGTTGAGGTGAGTTCACGTGTTCCAAACCCGATTAGATCTGGACCGTTGGATCAAGATCCAACGGTTCACAATCGCCACGTGCCGTAGCAGTACTATTATAGGATTAGATCTGGACCGTCCGATCTAAATCGAACGGCCCATGATCAACGAGTGGTTTCAACGTGTTAAACCCTGGATCTAATCCGCGCCGTCGATTTTCAAACCAACTGCCGCGATTGCGCCACGCGTGTCGGGAGATGGACCGACGCGGTCGGCGCCGTCTGGCGTGTGAGCGCGTGTCCTCGACACGCGGGCCCCGCATGTCGAGAGCCCACACGTCGGCCAGCGTTTGCGTGAGACCCATAGCGGCAATTGGGTCCCGCTGTCGGTCTCACGTGGAAGCCGTGGGCCGGTCCACCGTGGACCGAACTGCGCCGTGAGTGAGCCCATGAGTGGTGGCGTCAGCCAGCCAATCAGGAGCTGACACGTGTCCATGCTGACGCAATAATTAATTTCCGAAAAGGAAAATGATTTATTAATTTGAAATAATGATTTCAAATTTAGATTCAAACTTCAAACGCTTATAACTTTTGCGTTTCAACTCCGATTTGAGTGATTCAAATTTCTAAATTTGTATAAAATTGAGATCTACCTAAATATGAATTTTATTTAATTTTTGGACTAAAGTTTTTCTCTGTAAAATTATTTAAATGATTATTTAAACTTTAAATAATCATAACTTTAATCTTAACTCCAAATTTGATTTATTCCAGTTTCTAAAAATCCAGAAAATTATGTTCTTTCTGTTTATGGATTTTATTTGGAGTTTTGGGATGTTTTTGCCTAGTGTTTATTTGTGTATTTGCTATTTGCACGCTTTACGAGTAGACGTTGAAGTGCCGGAAGGATTCGAAGGAGAAGTGTTGACTCAGGATCCAACTCAAGACCAAGAACAAGTACTTTTTGAAGGCAAGTTGTGCTTTGACCATGTTGATCCTATTTCGAAATCTATTTTGATTTTAAACTATTGCATGCTAGTTCAATTAGAAAAATACTTTGTTTAAACATGGGGATTAGATAAATACCAATTTGCTGTATGACACCTTGATTATCTAAGTATGTGCCATGATCCCTTGTCACCCTAGTTGTGGATTACTAGTTGGACATTATTAAATTGCCAACATGGGTTTAGACCGTTGTAGTATACTACTTAGACCTGCTACGTGCTCATGACATGATTTTGGACAATCAAATGTTAATATTGACTTAATGATATATTGAACCTGTTTTGGAAAGGTATCATGTGATGTTGATGGCACGTGGTGCATGGTAATCAACTGGGGTTTGATAAACGATTTCGGCCAGGGCATGTGGCAAGAGTAATCAGGTGGGCCAGTTGTGGCATTGGGGATGTTGATTTGGTTCTTCGGGTAGTCTTGCCCTGGTCACTCTAAGGACTTAACCTTGCAAGCCTTTGAACTGGGTCATACTTGCAACCACATGGCTGGAATGGGACGGCCCTAGTTGACTAAGTCGCTAAGGACTCACTTGTGGAGCCTCAGGGTGTCAATTACACCGTTTGTGTGATTGTGCGGGGAGCGTATCGTGGGTGTGGCCGGATACCCATCTAACGGTGTGTTGGTCCCATACTTCGCCTTGGCTAAGGGAAGGGATGGTGTAGAGCACGAACCGGAGAGGACCACTGTGTTGTTTGAGGCTTCCAAAGGCTTTGTTACTGAACTTCGCCTTTGTGGTGTTTGACTGTATCTTGTGGGTAAAGTGCATAACCTCTGCAGAGTGTAGAATCTATTTAAATAGCCGAGTCCACGGTACTGGACAATGCTCGGGAATTACAGTCAAGGGTTAGACTTTCTGAAAATAACTTGGATTTGAAAAGTTGGATTGGTTTACTAATGAGGATGATGAAAATGTGGTTTAGGATGGGGAAAATGTTTACTAAACTTCTTGAAAAGTTATTTACGCTTTACTTATTTCTACTGCTTTCGAATCTACTTATATTACTTGTCAAATCTTTGTTTCTTTGCAAATATACCTTGAGCTATTCCTTTGTACCAAGCCATGCATATAGTATATTAGCTTGCATTCTGTGCATGACTTGCTGAGTACCAAGTACTCACCCTTGCCTCAACACAACATCAGTTGAAGAGGAGACTACGCCAGCTGTGGAGGAGGAACTTCAGGAGGATCCGTCTACTTAGGGATGCGAGCCCGATCGGTTGCTGTGGTATCTTGGATGGCGCCACGAAGTTATTTGATTTTCCGCTGCTATTATTTCTCTTTTAAACAAGTATCGTCCTGCGAGGCGTACATTTGTGACTTGGCCATAAGGTCAAGTAACCAGTTTGGTTATTTAAATAAAGTACTTTATTGGTATCGTTTGGTATGATTGTGATATTTACCGATGTTAAGACTGTGTGCACTAGCGCGTTCCTGGACTAGTGCTGAATACACAGAGGGTCTGGATTTGCAAATTCGGGGTCCCGACACACACTCAAACCTGGCGTTTGTCTTGTGTGCTCAAGGCTAAGAACTCTACCTCACGTTTTTTACGCGAACAGTTGTATAGCGGTGTGATTTATCCCTGTGATGTGAGGACCACCTTGTTTGGAAAACATTCGCCTGAATGCTGACACTATTTGCACACATTTACTACATGCAACGCAACCTTGTCACTCTGAAATTTTCCCAATTCTTGTCTGTGTCCATCTAATGTTGCAAGGTCTACCGGGTTTATTACTACTTATTCTCTCCGTTCATTTTTATAAGGTTTATTTTTTCAATAGCCTTAGTTCACCAATATAAAGATTACATGTAGATTTAATGGGGTCTTTTATTATATACCCATATTTATTATCTCTCAACTATATGCATTTATTCATTACCACCTACACAAGGTATAGCTTTCATCTTCTAAGACAATTAAGTAAGGGCATCTAAGTCAATTTCTATCATATCTTTCTCAATTTCAACGCAACTTTAATCCTTATGCAAAGTCAAAATACATCTTATAAAAATAAACGGAGGAAGTACTTCGCTGTTGATTAAGTTTAAATAGAGAGAAACTTCATCATGTTGCCTTATAAAAGAAGCATATCATCCTCGATGGCTTCAATGATTGACCATAAGCAAGCCACACGATTGGCTGACCAACGGCGGTGTGTGCGTCCGTCCTTTTCAGCGATGCCAAAATATACACGCACGAACGAGCTGAGCGCGCCAAGGTCGCGGAGGTCCCCAGCTGGATCAGGCAGGCGAGATGAGATGTGGCCGGCCGGTCGCACCTCACGACGCCAGGAAGGAAAAGGACACCGGCGGCACGGCACGAGCCCATCACCCTGTGGCTCGGCGAGCGTGGACGCCGGCGCCCGGCCGCCACGGCTTCACCACCGCGCGCGCGCGCGCCTCCCTATCGACGCCTCGCCCGTCACCGTCACATGGCGCACGCAAACGCAAGCACGTCGAGTGGGTGTTTCAGAAAACTTGATTAGGGCCATATGGGAGACGAATCGTAACTGAAGTATAGTGCCTGCACATTACAGCATATTTGGCCGCAGCGGCGATCACCGCCGCTTGTCGGGAGGCCAGCTTCCGTCCAAAATTACCAATAGTAGTTTTCTGCTAGGCTTTGTAAACTCCGATATCTGAGACTATCTCTGACCATTACCGATATATGTGTGCACGTGGTTTTTCCGCAACTTGTGCTAAGTCACCGTGGATTCGGCGAACCAAACGGGATGTTTGGGACTTTTTGGAAAAACCCACATGCAAATGATGGTGTTTGCCAAAAACTCACCTACATCTTAAGGCTTGTAAAAAAAACCACCTATAAGACGTGTGTGGATGCAAAAATCCCTTGATGGCCAATTTCCTCGCTAAAGCTCTTACATGACGCTTGCATGACAATCCTAGTAGACCGATCTTTGTGGACTATGAGCAGCAAAGATAACTAATGTACATAGAGCAGACGAACCGAGCGCGGGAGGATAAAGCGCCATGCAAGAGCGGGAGAATAGAATACAAGGAAGGATGATCAGAGACGGTCGCTAGCATTGTGGTCACGCAGGAGGACTCTCACGGTCTGGATAGATATGATCCGCTTAGCAGGAGACACTGATAAGACAATTGGGCATTTGGTTGAGAGGGGATAGCAACTACACAGGACTACAGCGAGTTTTTTGTTAGGAAACGGTTGTCGTATCTTATATGGACTCTTTCTTATCTCTAAGCAGAACCGTTATATATAGGAGGCAGGGGGTCACCCCATTGTACAGAAGCATACAGAATAATAAAGCAGACCCGTTCCTCCTCATATTATGTCTCTCGCCCTCTCTCTCTGTTCTCCAACTTCAATCTATTAGCCAACCCCGGACTATTCGATAGCGAGGTTGCCTAACACGTTATCAGCACGAAGCTTTGCCCGGAGAAAGATTGAAAGGTGAGAAAATGTGAGAAAAAGATAAGAAGCGAAGGATCGTCGACTACAACGAAAGTCTACTACCGGCGATTGATCGCCCGATCTGATCTGCAATCAACTCGCCATCAAGCCGGCATCCATTCGGATTGCCGAAAGAAAAGTCCTACGCAACTCTATCCTACGCGATAGCCTACCAGAGAATATATTGAAAAGGTGAGAAAAGATCTAGCACGAAGCTACAAGGCAATTCAGCTTAGCATGAAGCTAAAACGCAAGTTATTGATCGGCTCGAAGCCGTCAAGATTGACCACTGCGCATGGAGCCAGCACCGTGCATGAAGCCGCCGCCCTGCCATCATTGCGCACGAAGCCGGCGCCGTATGAAACCGCCCCTCGGCTGCCGCGCAAAGCGACAACCGACGCCAGCGCCTGCCGGCTGGCGACCGCGTCGCCGGTCTGCCGTGACGTCGCCCTGCCGCTCGCAACGCTTGGACTCGGCCCAGCCGTCGTGACGCTGCCGGCCCCGCGAGCATCTCTAGATCCCTCGGCACGCGCCGCGCCCTCGCCCAGCAAGAAGTTGCACCCACGCCCGGCAAGAAGCCGCGCCCAGCCGGCTCGCCGTGCTCGCTCCGGCCGCCCGGCCGACGCCTCGCCGCCGCGCGTGAAGAAGCCGCCGTCGGGCGGGCAACCGCCCGCCGGAGCCGCTTGCGCCGAAGTCGCCAACGCCGGCCGTCAGCGGCCCGCGGTCGCGACTGCCGTCGCGATGCCGAACGCACTCGGCGCGCGCTCTTGGCTAATGCAGCGCTGCGCTTAACTGCCGCGCGGCCGCCGCCAGGGGCCCATCGCGCGCCTACCCGGCCGCTTGAAGATTCACCAGCGCCGGCTGGCCCCGTGTGTGCGCCTCACCGCCCCGGCTCGTAGCCGTAACCGGCTCGGCCTCCGGCCCCGCTGGCCTGCATGCATTGCTACCACGGCTACTGTGCCGTAGATCGGTTGGACATGAAAAGCAAGCTTCGCTTTTGGAACCACGCCGCACAATACTGCTTGAAGCTTTGGATGAGTCTAATGACTCATGGACTAGAAAAGTCCATCCAATCCAGTGACGTATGGAGTATGGACTAGAAAGTCCAAAACGTGCACGAGAGCTGGCCCCGTGTGTGCGCCTCGCGTGCATGGGCTCGCCACCGCCGTGGCTTTCCCCGCCTGTTTTGATTGGACACGAAGTCCATGGCAAAACCGGTTTGGAAAAAGAGAAGTGGACATGAAGTCCAATCTCCAAATCGGATTGAATGCAAGTAACGGCGCACGGGGGAGGGAGAATTTACCCCCTTGCCCCCGGGATTTATTACTTTATTTTTGTTTTCTTTTCCAAATTGATTAGAAATCCAGTGATTCGATTAAAAACCCCGAAAATTCAGAAAATTGCCTGAAAAATATGAAAAATATCTAAAAAAATCCAGAAAATTTATTGGGCTCTGTTTTAATTTGTACTTAGCCTTATTTTTCGTATTTATGAATATTTGCATGCATTTTGCAATAATTGCTTTGTTTAGAATATCAGAAATTCCTGAGAATTTATTTTCCGTATTTATGAATTTATGAATTATGCAATTATTGTTTACTCTGAATTCATGTATTGTGCAATTATTCTGTTCCATGCATTGTATTTATTACTTGAATATAATTCATTGGAAATTCAAACACGCCGCACGAAGCGGCCACCGTCGCGCCAGGAAGGCCGACGCGCATGGAACTGAATGCACCACGTGCATGAAGCCGCGTTAAAACCGATCGCACGAAGCCGATCGTGCATATGAATCTGATCGTTTGCACGAAGCCGATCACCTACATGCACGTAGTTGTATTTCTGAATATTTATGAATCTGTGTATATATGAATCTTGCAGTTATGAATCATGTATTTATGAATTCTGTATTTATGAATCTTATATTTATGAATCTTGTACTTATGAATCCTACATTTATGAATCTCGCACTTATGAATCTTGCATCTCTGAATCTTGTATTTATGAATCTTGAAATTATTACTTTCTTTTAGTTTACTGGATATTCATGAGAATTTGATTTATGCATTTATGAATTTTTGCAACCACCCTCTATTAGATTACACGAAGTAATCTAATGAAAGAATCCTATGAATATGTAAATACCTGGCATTGTCATATGTGAGTTTTGAAGAACTGGCTCGAATGGTCAGAACTATCTCACATGGGTATCAAATGTGAAGATCGTGCTTATGAGCAAGAAGCTCTGAATTGCCATCGGTTTAGGGTCCTCGAAGGACAAGTAACCTACTGCCGAGCAAAACGATCAAGTTTTGTACTCCCCAGGTATCACTTTTCAGCCACTGTGAAGAATGAATACATGGCTGAGGTGAGTACATTTGAGTTACGGACTGCACTTCAGAAGCAGTTCGAGAAGCTCAAGTCCGCCATCTTGCTCCAAGCACAGCAAGATTGGGTTACTTTGAAGTTTGCGAGCTCTGAAGCGATGGTTGTTAATGAATTTTGAATAATGAATTGTAAGCTCTCGAAGAACATATATTTTCTTTTCTCATGAATAGAATTTCAATTTATTCTTTATTCCAGTATTCTATGTTTTTAAGCAATATTTGAATTACTTTGCCACTATATGATTAGAATTATATTTCTTTTCATTTAGATATTGTGTAGCGCCCAATGGAGGTGATATGTATTGTTGATAGTGGCACAACAAATACCATCTTAAGAGAGTCGAAATACTTCTAGACGATCACGAAGAACGCTGGAAGGATAATGAAAATCGCAGGAAGCGATACGCATATAATAGGCTCAGGAAGGGCCACAATTATATTGCCAATGAGTACAACTTTGGTAATTGATGAAGCCTCCTTGTACCCTGAATCAACACGCACTCTCTTAAGTTTTAACAGATATCCGCGCCAATGGGTTTCACGTAGAAACCAATGAAGAAAATGGCAAAGAGCATTTGTGCATTATGAAGCACGCGGAGTATGAAAAATGGTATTAAGAAAAATATCCCTCATATGAATCTGGGTTGTACTACACGATAATCAATGCACACGCAGTGTATACTTATTTGATGACTGTATTTAGAAGCTCTGAATTATTTTCGTTATGGCATTGTATATTTAGGTCATCCTGGTCTTAGATTGATGAAAAATATAGTTAACAACTAACAAGGTCATGGCATTAATGTAAAAAAATTTTCCGAATCACGAAGATTTTGTGTGCCATGCATGTGCCACTGGGAAATTAATAACAAAACCCTCTGTTATGAAAGTGCAACATGAAATCCCTGCATTCCTGGAATGCATTCAGGGGGATATTTGCGGCCCGATTCAGCCCTTGTTAGGGCCGTTTCGATACTTTATGGTGCTCATTGATGTTTCCTCGAAATGGCCGCATACATGTTTGCTGTCAACAAGGAATCATGCATTCGCAAAGTTGATCTCGCAAATCATCAGAATTAAGAATGCTTTTCCTGATCATCGCCTGAAGTCCATTCGAATGGACAATGCCAACGAATTTACTTCCAAGGCATTTGATGATTATTGCACAAAGAATCGAATAAGCTGTTGAGCACTCTGTACCGCACATCCATACGCAAAATGGAATAGCTGAAGCACTAATAAAGAGGATCAACCTCATAGCCCGACCACTCTTGCAAAGTTGTAACTTGCCCAACACTTGTTGGGGACACGTAGTCATGCACGCAGCAGCACTCATCAATTATAGACCGTCGGCCTACAACATCCATTCAACTATGCAACTAGTGCAATGGGTCATCCTGAAAATTTGAATGAATGGTATATGTACCTATACCACCCCCACAGCGAACTGCAATGGGCCCTCTCCGCAAGTCTGGGATATACGTTGGTTATGAGAATGCATCCATAATCAAGTATTTGGAACCCACGACTGGAGATTTGCATACAGCCTGATTTGCTAATTGCATTTTTTTTTATGAGGATCGCTTTCCCGTCATTAGGGGGAGGAAATGAACCATTGGATGAAAATGCCGGGAAATCATATGGCATTCCATTGGGATCTCCGTGCATGACCCTCGCACTAATGAAGCAAATCATGAAGTCAAGAAGACAATCGATTTGCAGAATTTAGCAAATGAACTGCCTGATCATTTTTGTGATCTGAAGAGCGTGGTTAAGTCGCATATACCAGCAAGAAATGCACCAGAGAGGGTGAAAATACCAAAGAAAGCAGAAGGTATCCCTCATCCTGTTCAGAGGCCTCAAAGAAAAAGAACAGGAACTCTGGCTTCTCAAACCCAAAGTACCCGAAGACGTCTGGGGAAAAATGGGCAAGAGGACTTACCATAGCCAATCACAAAAATGCTCCAAAGCAAGAAGGGGAGCCAGTTGAGACCTGGCACTGGAAAGAAGCCTGTGGAAAAGGCAATTCCAGATTTGAATCTTCAATTGGAAGAAGCCGCCGGAAATAATGTGTGCGCACACATTGGCGGAGAAAAACTAAAGGAACTTGCTCCTGGAATGGAAAATAGCAATGAAGAGCAAGTAGAAGTGCATGAAGCACACCATAACGAAATGGCCATAAATTTTGTAATAATAGGAGAATCTATGAAAAGAGCAACAACCATTGCAAGGCTTGTTGTTCAAGGTTTCACTCAACGTCCTAGGGTTGATTATGAAGAAACCTATTCTCTGGTCATGGGTGGAATTACCTTTAGATACTTGATCTCAATGGCAGTCAACTTGAAGTTGAGAATGAAGCTAATGGATGTTGTCACAGCATATTTGTATGGAAACTTGGATTCGGAGATATAAATGAAAGTACCGGAAGGTATCCCTATCCCGAACCAAGTCTGAACAAACAGAAACCTATACAGTGTGAAATTGGAGAAATCACTGTATGGGCTGAAACAGTCAGGAAGAATGTGGTACAATCGCTTGAGTGACTTTCTCTGCAAGAAAGGCTACACGAACAGCGAAGATTATCCATGTGTATTTATACAACGATCCCCGAATGGATTTTGTATAATCTCCGTCTATGTAGATGACCTGAACATCATTGGGACGGATGAAAAAATTGAAGAAGCATGCACATACTTGAAATCTGAGTTTGAAATGAAAGACTTGGGTAAAACCAAGTTCTGTTTAGGCTTGCAGCTTGAACATGTCCAAGGCGGAATCTTGGTACACCAATCATCCTACACGCAGAAAGTGTTGGAGAGATTTGGTTTTGAGAAAGCATACCCCGTAAAGACACCAATGGTCGGAAGGTCACTCCAAGCAGACCTAGATCCATGCAGGCCTAGAGAAGAGGGGGAGGAAGTCCTGGGAGCGGAATTCCCATATTTGAGTGCAATTGGAGCGCTCATGTACCTTGCAAATAGCACTAGGCCGGACATTGCGTTCGCCGTGAATTTGCTAGCAGTCTGATCTGAGAACCCACCAAAAGGCATTGGAAAGGGGTGAAGGACATCTTCCGTTACCTTCAAGGAAGCAAAGACCTCGGCTTGTTTTACAAAAGAAATAATGAATTGAATTTAGTTGGCTATACCGATGCTGGGTACCTTTTGGACCCGCATACTGGCAAGTCACAAACTGGGTATGTTTTCCTTTGTGGTGGAACAGCAATTTCTTGGAAGTCGTCTAAGCAGACTCTTGTCTCGACATCGACTAACCACTCAGAAATCATTGCATTGTATGAAGCCTCTCGAGAATGTGTATGGCTTCGAAGAATGGTTCACCACATCCAGAAGTCATGTGGTTTGAACATGGAACAAACCCCCACCATTATCTATGAAGATAATGCAGCTTGTGTTGCTCAAGTGCAAATGGGATATGTGAAGAGTAATCTCACAAAGCATATCAACTCCAAGTTCTTTTATGTTCATGAATTGCATAAGATGAACGAGATAAAGATACTGCATACTAAGTCGTGTGAAAATCTCGCAGATTTATTCACTAAGTTACTCCCGGCATCTTCCTTTGAAAGATGTGTTAGAGGAATCGGGATGATGAGGCTTAGAGAAGTGCAGATTTCAGAGGGAGAATTTTCGCATACTCCTACATAAATCTCGAACATGAAGTTTGAGTACCCAATGTGAATCTTGAAGATTAACATTGAAGTTTGGGTGGATTGTACTCTTTTCCTTAAGTAAGTTTTTCATTGAAGTTTTCTTATATAAGGTTTTTGATGAGGCAATCCGTGCAACACAGCAAGCGTGTCCTATGTACTCTTTCTCCAATTATTTTTCCCACTGGGTTTTATGGAGTTTTAATGAGGCATATGCATCTCGCAGTGAAGAGTCCAAGGGAGAGTGTTAGGAAACCGGTTGTCGTATCCTATATGGACTCTTTCTTATCTCTAAGCAGAACCGCTATATATAGGAGGCAGGGGGTCACCCCATTGTACAGAAGCATACAAAATAATAAAGCAGACCCGTTCCTCCTCATATTGTGTCTCTCGCCCTCTCTCTCTCTGTTCTCCAACTTCAATCTATTAGGCAACCCTGGACTATTCGATAGCGAGGTTGTCTAACATTTTTGACGAATTTTATGATGCGTGTGGATTTTTAACAAACTCCCTTACTTGCAGTTAGGATTTTGTAAAAATCCCAAACACCCCGTTTGGCTTGCGAAATTGGACCTAAAATTGGAGAACTGACAAAGGGTGGTGGACTGCCACGCTGCCGTCTACCTCGTAGCGCCCTGGAGGAGCTCGTGTTGCGAGAGGAGAGCTCATAGCCAACACCGCCGTGGTCTCCAGGAAGCGGTCTCACCCCTCACCGTCGCCGGAGTTCGACGAGGTTGGATCTTCGATGAGAGGATGGGTGTTGGCCGTTGGATGCGAAGATGACGCCAGGATGCATTTCCCAGTTAAAAGTAAACCAGACAGGAAATGGAATTTGGCTTGTGAGTTCATTTCTACGCACCAATTTCGTTGCCGAACCAAACAAACTGAATTGTAGCTCAGTTCAATTTTTAGGCTACAATCCCACAAGCCCAATTCAGTTCAAAGAGCCAAACGGAGCAAAAGTAAGTTGCATAGAAAGTAGGGAGCGTGGCTGTGTAGGTAGGAGCGAGTCAACGCACGCGTGCGTTCGATGATGGAAGCCCACGCAGCGGCACGCGCCCTGCCCGTTCCCGCGCGCCCCAACACCCTTCCTCCGACACATGGGCCCCTTAACTCCCAGGCCCACAGCTCATCAGGGACACACAGCCGGCGCCCTACACGGCACGCGTCGTTACGTGCCTTCCCGCGCTTGGTGGGCCCTCTTTTTTTTTTTTTTTTTTCCTTTTTTCTTTCTCGCTTGCAGCAGCAGCGTTGGTTCGGGCGGCGGTGGCGTGGCTTGCTCTGTGACTCCGTCTGCGCGAACAAGAGCAGAGAACGAGGAGGGAAAGAAAATCGAAGAGCGCGTTCTCCCCACGGCGACGCCCAAACACGAGCGCTACTAGCTCATAGACGCACGACTTCTCTTCGATCTCTGTTCCTTCAGCTCTCAATCCGAGGTTCCTCTTGTTCTTTCTGTGTAATCTTTTTTCTGTTTCGGTTTGGATGGGCGGTCGAATTGACAGATGCGTCCTTGGTTCGTTGGTTTCTGCAGGGGGGGGGGGGGGGTTAAGAGGTTGGGCCCGAGATCTGGTCGGCATGGTGCCCGCGGAGAAGGGAAACGTCGCTGCGGCCGTCAGCACCGCCCCCGTCGAGAGGCTCGTCCATGGGTGAGACTTCTTGGAAGGGGGGGCTACAGTTCTCTTACAAAGAAAGACACCTGCAGGGGGAGATGCTGAATTTCGTTTCTTTTGGGCGTTTGGCGGATGTCATGCTTGGGAATTCGTTTTTTCGGATGTCAAGTTTCTAGTTAAAGTTTGTTCAATGGCACAACCAGTCAAGAACAACATTTAACTACTATTGATACTCAAATATAGCAACTTGCCGTAATAAATGTGCAAGTTGCCAAAGATCCAGTCCTGTAAAGTTCTATAATGTCTTAACAGCTTATATGCCGGCTAGGTAGTTGTTGATTGCTGCTATTTGCTGTCAAATTGATCCTTCTACTCTTTTTCGCGGGGAGGAAATGAGAATGAGACCTGTGCTTGTGTTGCATTGTTGCTGATGTAGTTCCATTTGAACCTTGCGCAGGCCTAGCTCTGACAAGAAGTGCCAGAAGAAGGTGCCGAAGAAGATTCATAAAGCCGAGAAGGAGAAGCTTAAACGCGACCAGCTAAACGATCTCTTCGGTGAGCTGGGTAATGTGCTAGGTAAGTAGTAGTAGGTATACACTAGCGTTGTAGATCACAGCGTTGCAACTTTAAGCAGAATTGCTTCGGTGTCCATGTTTCTGAATTTGGAGGGTTCTTAATGCTTTGCATGATGGAATGGCATACAATGTGTCACGCACCACTCTCTTCAATGTGGTTGTACATTTGCAAGGTTCAATTGAGCCTAGGCACAGGGATTTGTGAATCTTCATGCCGTTGTCATCTCTATCTAAATAATGTTTTTTGATAATAGAGCTCGCATGGTTTCACTGTCGGTTATGAAATTTCCTCCTACAAGTATTTGGGTTGATATACACACATCGATCAACTTACATCTGTCAAGTTCCAACTCCAAGATTAGCTTAAAGTAGTTTGCCCTAGAAGGGAGCATGCCTGCATGAGCATGGGCCGATGTGAATGTACGAACTGTTTGTCAATGGCTTCTTAGCTTCATATTTACCCTTCAGCCCTGACCATATATGGGTGGATTTTTGAACTTAAGTTTGCTATCAAACATAATTCTTATCAAACACAACATCCCTTTGCAGAAGCAGATAGGCAGAGCAACGGGAAGGCATGCATATTGACTGACACAACTCGAATACTAAGGGATCTGCTTTCTCAAGTAGAATATCTCCGGCAGGAAAATAGCACCCTGCAAAATGAATCTCATTATGTAAGTTATTTCTAATGTGGAAATTGCACTTAATTCATTGCACATGTATCATTGTTTTCCCTTTTTTTGGTGAACTTGATGATTTAGAATTAGTGTCTGATTTTATCCACTTATAAATGCTTTGGTTACATAGGACAAAACTCATGCCAACATCATCATTCCAGAATATTTTTGGGTTGTCACACTACATTTGTCATATCATTCCAAACATAATTCAGCATACTTAGGTGTGTTTGGTTCATGGGATGGGATTGAATGGGATGGGATGGTCTTATACCATTTGGTTCCATTATTTTGGGTGAGTGAGATGGTTCAGCATCTAGAGGGAATATTCCTCGAATTTGTATCACTTGATCCTGATAGGATGGTTCTATTCAAGTAACCAAACGCATGGATGCCTTTTTTCTTGAACCATCTCATACATGTACCACTTGGTACAGGCAACCAAACGCACCCTTAATTATCCACGTTGATTTTTCCACAAACAGGTTACAATGGAGAGGAATGAGCTGCAGGATGAGAATGGCGTGCTCCACAACGAAATTTTGGAGCTCCAAAACGAGCTGCGGATGCGGTTGGCAGGCAGTCCAGGTTGGGGCCATGGCACTACCGGGTCGCCTCTCCCTGTTCCTCGCACCACAAACACAGTTGTTTCATCGCAACAGCCAATGCAGCCAGCAACCATCACAAGCACAGCATTCCCCTTGCAGCAGCCACTGCAACAGCCAGCAGTCATTGATCACTCCTATGCCGCACCACCACAGGAACTGAAGCTCTTCCCGGAAGTGGCGTCTGTCGAAGGCCACGGACCGTCGGAAGGCCAGGAGGCCCCCAAACATGTGGCGCGACCACAGGCAAGGTACCCGACGCAAGTGGCTTCTTGGCCTGTAAGCCTAGGCCTTCCAAGCATGGAAGATGAGCAATGTAGCAGCAGCACAACCGGCAGTAGCAAGGAAGCTAGCACAGGTAGGGATTGAGTGTATCAGCTCGAGCCAATAAAAAGGGCTCTCTTTGAGCGTAGTGAATACACAGCTGAAGCATGTTGAATGTAAATACCAGTATCCATTTTGGATCCCGAATGTTAGATGATATACTCTGATGGCAATAGTACCTTTTCGGTTTTCACCCCAGCTTTGCAACTTCTGTTTACTTCCCCGCGGAAGTAAATTGATGTAGAGGTGATATTTGCAAAGCAAAATTACGGCGGCGAGTCCTGGATGGGCATATCGATGGAGCCGTACCCAGCACCATCTTGCCCATTAGCATGTAAAAACCTTCCCAGTTTGACGAACCAACCACATTTCAATATAAGCTGTGCAGCGCTTGGCTACACAAACAGACTGCCTAACATGTACGAATTATAATAGATATTTCCATTAATCTCATCCAAAAGCACTGTTGTGTCCAGCACAGAATCATATGGCCCAGAAGGAATCAGAAAATTCACCGTGGTTCTCCACAAGGAATTTATCTACCGGAACAATTTTTGGAGACACAAAACCGTTGTGTGTAATATACCAATGAAAATCGGCAAAAGAGATTATAACTGAACAACGTTATGGGAGGAACTAGAGGCAACTGCAGGTGCCTCTTCCCTGTACGGCGGGGTAGCCGTATCAGTCGCGCTTGGTAGTATCTGCGCACTCCCTTTTCCTTTCCTTGCATTAGGGCCGATGATTGAACTTCCGTCCGTCGATAGGCCGTCTCCGGCTAAATATGCGAGTTTTGATGAAGCTAGCAATCTGCAGCCACAAGTTCAATGTCATTTCATATACACTAGCTAGGATTGCGCGCGTTGCCGCACCGTGCGAAATTTGATCCATTTTTTTTTCTAAAAAAAGGTAGGAAGATATAATTGTTTTTTTGTTCTCTTGTTTTTTTTTAAAAAAAATACGCTAGGTATGAACCGTCAACGAATTTGCGTAACGTGCCTTTTTGAAGAAAAAAATGAATAATACATTTTCTAAAAAATATTAGATTTCGAGTTACCAAAAAAATTATAGACGACGAGTTTAACACCATATGCGTTCACCGGGTAATAATACATGTTTTGGAAAATATTATAGATCAAGCCGCAAAAAAAACTCTAGAGATAGAGCTGCACAGATCTCCCTTGATAAAATTATTTTTTTCGAGAAAAACGTACAAAAGACTCAAACGCAAGGAACGGAGACCCGTTCGTATTTTTTTGGACCTAAGCGCTATTCCGAAAAATTAGAAAAGGACTAGTTCTAGATTTGTATTTAACGAGAGTTTTTTTCGTAAAATAACGAAGGAAGGATCTAAACGCTATTCGAAAGGACACATAGTCTATTTTAGAAAAAAAAAATTGCCCTCACAGGTTTGGACCCCAAAAAAATATAAAATTTTTTAAGGTTTTTTTTGTAATTTTACATAGACCTATCCGTAATTTGAAGGAAGCCGAGGGTTTTTTTTGCAAAATGAGGGGGTGGCAACGTGGCTTCCTGGCTGCTGGACAAAACTTCCCCGCGTAATAGAGTTACTAGCCAGAATGTGCGGCGCACGCCGCACCGTGTAAAATTTATTTTATTTTTTTCTAAAAAAACTGTAAGAGGACCTAAACATATTTTTTTTTCAAAGCGATTTTAACACTCTATATGTTCACCGGTGAATAATACATTTTTCAAAAAATATTATAAATCGAGTTGCAAAAAAACTACAGAGATACAGTTGTATACATATATTTCTTATTCCGGAAATATCAGAAATCGAGTTACAAAAAAAATAGAGAGATAGAGTTGCACACATTTCTTTTGACGAATTTGGTTAACACTTTATTATTACCCGTCAACCTTCTTTTGTCGAGTTTAACATTATGCGTTAACCGGGTAATAATACATGTTCCAGAGATGCCAACCTTCTTTTGTCGAGTTTAACAATCCATGCGTTCACCGAGTAATAATATATATTTCGAAAAATATTAGAAATCGAGTTTGGAAAAAAGTATAGAGATTAAAGATCGAGTTGGGAGAAAAAAATCTAGAGACAGAGCCGTACACATATATCTGTTGAAGAAAATATTTTTTCTAGGAAAAACGAAGAAAGAACCTAGACATATATTTCTTTTGACGAATTTGGTTAACACTTTATCATTACCAGGCTAACCTCCTTCTGTCGGGTGATAATGCATGTTCCGAAAAATATTAGACATGTCAACCTTCTTTTATCGAGTTTAACACTCTATGCGTTCACCGAGTAATAATACATGTTTCGAAAAATATTAGAGATCGAGTTGGGAAAACGTACACATATTTCTATTGACGAAAATATTTTTTTCGGGGAAAACGGAGAAAGGACCTGGACGTAAAGGCCGGGGACCTGTTTGTTATATTTTTAGATCTAATCGCTATTATGAAAAATTAGAAAATGGCTCGTTCGAGATTCGTATTTAGCGGGGAGCTTTGCTGTAAAGTAACGAACCAGGGACCTAAACGTAATCTGAAAAAGTTTTTTTTATACTCACAAAAAATTGCAAAGGATCTCTTTGTAATTTACAGGGACCTATCCGTAATTTAAATAATATAGAGGGGGGTTTTGCAAAATGGCATGGGGGGTGAGGTGGATGGCTTGAGAGGGCTCCAATTCTTTCTCACATAATAGATGGAATATTATTATATTATTAACAACTGACTATTGAATGGATGAAGTGTCGTTTGTGGACCTGCTGTTTACTGAAAGCAATCAGCCTTTTAAATTCTTGGAGAAGAATGTCCTCTTCCTGCTATGAGATCTCCCATACGTTACAATCCTGACCTCTGGAGGTCGTTTCCCAACCATCAGGCTTAGTTTTAATCTCAGCGCTGCTTGGAATCTTTGAATCGCCAAAATCAGTGTTGCCAGAATCGAAGATGCTGCATTTCACAAGGACTGTAAACAAACCATATCTTATCAAGCGCTAACAAATTAACATAACCAAGAAGCATGAGCAAAATTAAAGGATGCACCAAGCCTACCCAACCATGCAGTACAAATTTCCTATGGCAGGAAAACAATTGACAATGAAAATTTTGAATTTATAGTATGCAAATCTTCTATAAGCACTTGCCATACTACCCAGCTTACAGTTATAAATGCCTAATGTGACCACGGTAGCTGGTTAAGCAATGCAAGCACAGGAAAAGAAGTACTGCATAACTAAAGTTTCAAGTATGCATTGGTCAATCGTCTTTTTTTTAGATGCTACCTGCTTCTGTCAACTAATGGGCAAAAAAAGGAGAACAAAGCTAGCATTTGTCTGTTATGGGGCAAGAGCCAACATACATTCAAGTGTGAGACTTGCTACTACTTAGGCAAAAACTATATTCAGATCTGAGAAAGAAAGAAATGTCGTATACTGGTATGTACTGAACTCAGGATAAACCGCCCTACTACACATAATTTGTGAGGTCATGCTGCTATATTGGAAGCTTGAAGATAAATAATATATTTATCGTGATTATAATTTGCATCAACCACATCAGACAATATTAGAATGTATAATTCGTTCATCGGGCAATGAACAGGTTCGCACCAGGTATCACTTGAAGTAGCTCAATTAGACACTTCAACATTATCCAATTTGACATGCAACAGATTGATGGCCACTTCACAATCATCTCAGGCATATCATACACGGTATTCAGCCTGATTTATCAAAGATTCCAGGGTTCCACCGAATAATCCACCAACCATCAACAAAGCACCACAACAGAATACTGCACTTAATAACAAGAAAATCCAGCTTTCTCACTACATATCTACCTTATTGATTACATTTAGCCATAATCCCTATTGCTCATCACCCTAGCTAATCTAACTTACAGCATGCAATTGAAATTTGATATACTTTCACAACCTATTTAAATGATGTATCCAACTAACTTCAAAACGTATGAGCAACATAGGCAAACACTATATTTTTCAAGTTGTACCAAGAAGCCCCAAACAAGATACTTTGCGCGGCAATTTTGTCGCATGCAATTGAAATTAACCGATCGATGTAATGTCATTAATCACAAACATAACTGAACACGTTTATTTTTTCTGTGGATTGTTTCTTTGAGATGGCTGTCCGTGGGGAAACTTGGGAAGATCATCAAAGGCAAGGCCCCAACAAATATGGTATATCAAAAGAAAGGTAGTTGAGAAGCAACGCACTCGGAGCACAAGTCGAGGACTCGGTCGATGTCGTCGGCGCCGCCGGCGCCGCCGAGGCGTGCCTCCTCCATCTTCTCAATATCCTTCACCCACAGCGCGGCGTGCACGCGCTGCTTCCTCCTCCTGTAATCGTCGGCCTGCGCCTTCTTCGCCACGGTGGCGCCCCCTCCCTCGGCAGCCGCCGAGCGAGGGGCGCGCGTCCGCCTCGACGTGGCGCGGCGCTCGTCCCTGTCGGCGACGAAGGCCTTCGTGTGATCGTGTCGGGGTCCAGCTCGGCGGAGATGGCTCGTCGCCCGGGAGCCATGCGGTCTCCCACGCGTCGATCCACTCGTCCTCGCCGGTGGTCGCGGCGGGGGGCAGAGGCGGCGCACGGCGGTGGGATCAGAGGCGGCGGAGGCTGCAGGAGGCGGCGGCGGAGGCTGCAGGAAGAGGCGGCGGCGGAGATGGGAAGGCGAACGGCGCGCCTGAGGGAGTGCATGGCGAGTGCTCGGCGAAATGCTGCGGAGAGCGCTCGACGTGTGTATCCACTATCGAGAGCCTCAACTTGATCAAATCCTTTGCCATTTCAGGTTGTCGTGGTCTCGTGGATAGGTTCACAAAACCGCAAACCGGTTCGGTTTTTGCAGTACAGTTTTCGCAAAAACGCACGAAAAACCGCCGAAAAACCACACGAAAAACTACCGAAAAACCGTCAAAAACCGAAGTGTTAAAAATAAAAAAAAATTGAAAAAAATTGAAAAACCGAAAACCGTTCGGTTTTCAACGAAAAAACGGACATATAAATTTTTTCAAATTTTCAAATTTTTTAATTTTTTTAATTAGACGGGTTTACCGAACGGTTTTGCATCTCGAACCGGAGCGGTAAGGCAGTTTTCGAGCGGCTTGTCGCGGTTTTGTGAACCCTGGTCGTGGATGTCTAAGATCCGGTTTCTACGTCAAGCTTACGAATATAATTTTAATTATTTTTATCTATAAAATAAGTTATCTTTATCTATAAAATAAAACTGAAATGAGTAGAAAAAGAATTAGGATTACTCCTTTATTGAGTTTACAAGTGTTTACATAATACAAACTATTAATCTTCGACTCTCTCTATTTCTATTTTATCACTACTACGCACACTCTTACCCTGACGAGAGTATCATATTTATAGCGTCGAAGGGATGACAGTTGTCGTCTTCGAAGAGGTGTCTTCCCGTTAAAAGGTGTCTTCTGATCAAAAAGCGTATTCTCACCGAAGAGATGTTTTTTCGTCAGAGAGATGTCTCTTTGTAGGGAGTAACTTTCAAACGGTCATTTGTACCTATCAGAGAAAGTGTCTTCTGCATGTTATCTTTGCGCAGAGATTCCTTGCTGGCCTGAATCAGGTCAGGGCGAGGGTTATCCTTTACCCGATCTTATCTAGGTCGGTGTGATAAAGAGATTATGTCCAACCTACAAATGTTCATAGGTCCGACCGTTCCCGACCTGGTAGAGACTCAAATCAGAAGCATAAAGTAAATTTTTATCCGACTTATATTGCAGGTTGGGGGTTGTTTATCGTGGTCAGCTGTAACTTTAACCGACTAATCATGAGACATTTAATATGTCTCTTCATTTCATGGGCCGTATATATGAGGATGCGACTGGCTTCTAAAAAGTCGTAACTATTTATGGACATCAGAAAGATTAATCGCCGTCAATTAGTCCCTAAGGCTTGAGAGAACACGTGTATTCTTTTAAAGCTTTTAAACTTTTAAGATGTTTGGGATGTCGAGCAAATCATGCCGCCAATTACGCCTCAATTTTTTTTCTTCCAATTTTCTTGGTAACCGAAATTACGGTAAAAAGTATAAATATAGGGGAGATGCTTCCTTCAAAACTTCCTATTAAGTTCTTGATAAAAGAATTTATGTAATTCCTTTTGGTAACTGAATCGATGCTTTAACTACATGGAAATCTATATAAGGGGGGGGGAGGTTTCTCTTGCATCTCCAGACTTTCTTTTAATTCTTAAAATTTTACTGTTTTTTAAGCTTTCTTTTAATTTTTTGAGTTTTCATCTTCCATCTTTTTCCTTCTCTTAATTCTTGGTTAAGAATGGGGGTGAAAAACTTCAAGAACTAAAAAGGAGTTGGATAAAATTCTTTCTTGGAAAGCTTCTTGGTATAAGAACGATATGTTAGAAATAGGATAACTATTTTACTTTTTTATATCGTTTTATAGCCATTTTTTGTCTAAATATTTCCTTCATCAACTCCTATGAAGTATTTATTTAGTATAATCTTACTTAAATGAAGATGAGGAATAGAAGGACTTCTTCCTGGTGATGCTAATAAATATGGTGTGCTTGATATGCAATTCTCAACAGAAGAAGAGATGAACTGAACACAAGCAAAAGTAAAATCTGCTATGGAATTGTATATGAACAATGAAAAGATTCTCCTCAAATGAAATAAAATTTTGTTCTATGTCCATCATTTGTGTGTTAAGAATTGTTTTATTACTTATCTGCTTCTGAATTGATTTTTCCCTAAGTATATCAATAGTAGCCCCCAAAATGTTTGTTTGACTGATCAGCATTATGATTGTAAAATAAACAGTTTTTTATAGAGTACCACCGACCAGTTCGCTCTTTGCGTTATACTTAGTATTAATTGGCAGCAGGTTGGAGATGAGGTCAGTCTAATGAGTTTTAATACAATAAGTACTGGCTTATATGAAAAGGCTCTATTAGAAGTCATCTTACAACCCGATCAGCAACATCATATTTTGCTCAGGGAGTTAGGTCAAATTAAGCTTTTATAATTCCTAAGAATGAAAGCAAGATAATAAATAGTTTTGATATAACACCAAGAAGACATAATTTATAAAATATGAATTTAATACATGATTGTAAAAAATTTACACAAAAAACCTACGAAGATATTGGATATTCCAAGTGTTGGAAAGAATTCAACTATCTTCCATAGCAAGCCGAACAAAGCCAGGTCAGATGATTGAGACTACAGTAAATGACCTTCTCATTTGAAAGATAACTTGTTTAAGTTAGACTGGTTTTGAAAGCGCCTTAGAACCAAGTCTCCCACATTAAGTGTGCCTGGTTGAACTCTTTTATTGTAGTATCTTCTCAAAGTTTGTAGGTAGGCTGCCGACATGATGAGTGTTCGATGTCGATTTTCTTCTAAGAGATTAATGTCATATTCGCGTTGTACATTTTTATCAACCTGTTCAAAAGAAGTAATTCGTGTAGAACTTAAACGGATTTCACTGGTCAGAACAGCTTCTGCCCCTTAGACCAATGATAAAGGTGTTTCTCCTGTAGCTCTACTGGTCATCGTGTATATGACCCAAAGCACTGAGTAGAGATCGTGTACCCAAGCCCCCGAGAGTGTTCTTAAAAGATCAAATTCTGTTTTTTTTTTCATGTCTTGCATGATTTAGCTAGTTGCACGTTCTACCGTTCCATTACTCGATAGATGAGCAATAGAAGCGTAACAAATCTTTGTGCCTATTTCATCACAGTAATCTTGAAACAGTCCACTAATAAATTATGATCCATTATCAGTGATTAGTCTACTAGGAACTCCGAATCTAGTGACTATATTTTTCACAAAGAATTTCTTCGCAGCTGAGCCATGATCGAAATTACGGGCTCAACTTCTATCCATTTTGTGAAAGTATCAATAGCAACAAATAGAAATTTATATCCAGTAGTCACTTTAGGTAATGAAGCTATTATATCAATGCCCCATGTCAAAAATGGCCATGACAACGGTATTGTTTGCTATTGGTTAGTGGATTGATGTACATGTTAAGCATGAAATTGACATTGCTCGCAAGTCTTTATAAGGTGCATAACATCTTGTAGAGTAATGGGCCAGTAAAAACCTTGTCGGAATGCTTTGCTGACCAGTGTTCTGTATGAAGCATGTGCTCCACACAAGCCCATATGAATCTCATTAAGTAATATTATCATTTGTTCTTGAGATATACATTTCATTAAAACTCCTTGAGTTCCCTTTCTATAAAGAGTATTATCGAGTAATTTATACATTCGTGCCTTTCGATCAATGTCTTTTTCACGTATTTCCTCGAGCAGTGTTCTATGTTCTAGATAGACTTTAAATGGTTTAGTCTAATCTGAATCCTATTCGAGGACTCCGACCTGATCGCTGGTCGGGGACTCTTCTATGGAAGTATCTATAGAAGGTTTAGACAGTTGTTCAAGAAACACTCCTATTGGAATAGGTGATCGTGAGGAGCTCAGTTTTGATAATTGGTCTGCTAAAAGATTATCTTTTTGTGGAATGTATTAGATTTCAAAGTCAATGAAGTATATTTCCATTTCCTTACTTCGTCCAGGTAGTGAGACATTACCTAATCGGACATCCTGTATTCCTTGCTAGCCTAGTTTACGACTAATTATGAATCACCTCTTAGTTCTTTAGAACCATTAAAGTATAAGATTCAGTGGTCAGTATCAGTGGAATTATGCTCTACAGAGGGCTCACTGTTTGTCCATTCAGTGATAAAATCTGGTAGAATTTGAGACTTAATTGCTGATCAAGAGACAAACTAGATATCAAAAGATCCAAGTTCAACTGCCCACTTAGCAATACGATCAGTTGCTTCCTGGTTATGGAGAACATTGCCCAGAGCAAATAATGAGGGCACTGTAATCTGATGAGATTGAAAATAATTTCTTAATTTCCTAGAAGCCATTAATAGGGAATAAAATAGTTTGTGAACCTGAGGGTATCTCTCCTTTGGTCCGTGTAAAACTTCACTTACGTAGTATACAAGTTTTTGAACCTTATTCTGTTCAACGACTAGGATAGCACTAACCAAATTATTTGTAACCGCTAGATAGAGCAACAATGGTTCATCTGGATTAGGTGGTACTAGTATTGGTGGGCTTGACAAATAATTTTTAATGTCTTGGAAGGCTTTTTCTGCTTCATCTTTTCAGTAAAATTTATCGTGTTTTCTTATTACCTTAAGGAAAGGTAATGCACGTTCACCCGATCTAGATATAAAGCAATTGAGAGTGGCCATTCGACCAGTTAATCCTTGAACTTCTTTCATTGAAGAAGGAGATTTTAAGAATTCAATGGCACGAATCTTCTTAGGATTAGTTTCAATTTGGCGTGAACAAATAAGGAATCCTAGCAACTTGTCAAAAGAAACTCTATAGTACACTTTCTGGGATTTAACTTTATTCTATATTTTTTTTCAAATTACAAAATGTCTCGGCTAAATTCGACAAATGGTTAGAGCTTTTCTTGTTCTTTACAACAAGATCATTAACATAAGTTTCTAAATTTCTTCTTATTTGACTTATGAAAGTCTTCTGCATGAGGTGCTGGTACGTGGCTCCAATATTTTTTTAACCCAAATGGCATCTTCTGATATTAGTAGATTCCAAAATGGGTTGTGAAGGAAGTCTTCTCTTCATCTTCTCTTGCCATACTTATTTGATGATAACCTGAGTAGACATCCAAAAAACTCATTAGTTCGCAACCCGAAGTGGAATCGACCATCTAGTCTATTCGGGGCAAAGGAAAATCATCTTTTGGATAAGCGGTAGTTAGGTTGGTGAAATCGACGCACATTCACCACTTAACATTTGCCTTCTTGACCATAACCGAATTCGTAAGCCAATCTGGATGATCAACTTCATGAATGAAACCAGCACCTAAGAGTTTATACAACTCTTGTCGGATGGCTTCTTACCGATCAGGAGTGAATCGACGTAGCTTCTGCTTCACTGGTCGTATCTTAGGTTGGATAGCTAAATTATGCTCGATCACCTCCTTTGGGGCTCCAGGCATGTCGGATGGTTTCCACGCAAACACATATGCGTTAGTCCAAAGGAAGGCAATGAGCTTGTCTTCCTATTTGGCATCCACCCCTGACCCTTCCGAACAATTTTTGATTGGTCAGTGGGGTCGATGGAAATAAGCTTCACTTGTTTATTTAGCTGAGGATTAGCTTTTGGCTTTTTTGACTTACTAGGTTTGTCAACTTTGCAAGGTTTTCCTGTATCATTAGCATATCTTAATTGTAATTAATCAACAATCTCAAGTAATTTTTTATCACAATTTAGTGCAGTATTTAGATCACCTTGCACATTAATCACGCCTTTTGGACCGGGTATCTTTATGCTATGGTAGGCATGATGAGTAACTACCATGAATTTAATGAGTGAAGGCCTACCCAAAATAGCATTGTATGCGTATTCAAAATCAATAACTTCAATGAAATTAACTCGATTCTAAAATTTTGAGCATCTCCAAAAGTGATAGGTAACACAAATCTATCCTATTGGAGTTACCGAGGGACCGGGAACAATTCCAAAGAAAGGATTTGTTGATGGTCGGATTTTAGAATGAGAAATTTGCATTTCGTCATAGGTATTGATAAAAAGTAAGTCCAAAGAACTTCCTCCATCAACTAAAATTTTCCCTACCTTCCAGTTACTAATTGTAGGGGATACGACTAAAAGAAGTTTACGAGAAGTAAACGTACCTTTTGGATAATCATTCTTGTTGAATGTAATTATGACATCTGACCATTTCAAAAATTCTGATTTTCCTAGTTGGGAATCAATATTATTGACTTCTCTATGGGCAGAATTGAACTACCATTTTGAGGTATATGCAGATGATCCACTGAAGATCATGTTAACGTGATGATCGGGTTTTTGATAATCCATATCTTCATCACCATCTGCATCATTTATACTTTGTCCTTCTAGCAAGGTTGGTATAGGACCCTTACCAGAGTAGAATTCACGTATGCGCCTTTGCCATATTCGGCAATTGCGCAAGTCATGTCCAGGTGCATTATGTAAAGGACACTATCTTTTATTCCCACTATTTAAAGTGGAAGTCACTCTATTTTCATGATTTTCCCTGAGGAAAATAGTGCACCTAACGTGGCCTCATCTTGGTTTGAATGAAGTTGCCAATTTGGATAACTCTGCCTTAGTAACATACTTGGAGTAGAAGTCACACTTACTTTCTTCTTCCTCCATGAAGTCATCAGTGGTGAGGTGATCGTAGTCGGCCAGATCAAATGAATTTTCTTCATCCATAGCTTCCGGCGGCAAAGCATTACTACTTTCAATCTTGAATTATGACGGAGGCCCTCCTTCTAGTGCCAACTGTCAATGTTCAAGACTCGGGGGGGGGTCCTAGATCGAGCTTACGAATGTAATTCTGGTTGCCTTTGTCTATAAAACAAGACTGAAAGGAGTAGAAAAGGAATTAGGATTGCTCCTTTATTGAGTTTACAAGTTTTTTACATAATACAGACTATTCTTAATCTTCGACTCTCTCCATTTCTATTTTATCACTACTACGCACACCCTTGACCCTTGCGGGAGTATCATATTTATAACGTCGAAGGGATGGCAGTTGTCATCTTTGGAGAGGCGTTTTCCTATCAAAAAGTGTCTTCTCACCAAAGATGTGTCTTTTCATCAAAAATGCGTCACTTTGTATGGAGTAACTTCCAAACAGTTGTCTGTACCTGTCAGAGAAAGCATCTTCCGCACGTTATCCTTGTGCAAAGATTCCTTGCCGACCTGAATCATGTCGGGGCGAGGGTTATCCTCTACCTGATCTTGCCTAGGTCGATGTGATAAAGAGATTATGTCCAACCTACAAAGGTTCATAACTCGTATCATTCCCGACCTAGTAGAGGCTCATATCAAAAGCATAAGGTAAATTTTTGTCTGACTTATATTACAGGTTAGGGAGTTGTTTATCGTGATCAACTATAACTTTGACCGAATAATCGTGAGACATTTAGTATGCCTCTTCATTTTATGGGTCGTATTTATGAGGATGCGACTGGCTTTTAAAAAGTCCTAACCATTTATAGGAGTTAGACAGATTAATCGTTGTCAGTTCCAATATATGGTATCGCATAAAAAATAATGAAAAAGTCCATATAACCTTAAAATTTGGTTGAAAGTCCAGCTAGCATCCTGAACTATAAAACTGGATATTTGTCGGTGTTTCGTGCACCGGCAATACGAATTTTTGGTTAGTGGGGGTCACACGCTCCCTCTCCTCAAATGGTTGACTCAGGAAGCCAGGGGTTTATACTGGTTCGGGTTGAATGTCCCTACTCCAGTTCGTGCTGTCGGTGTGTATTATTTCTTGAGGCGAACGATCGCCGGGGTATTACAGATGAGGGAGAGTTCCCTCTTGCGTTCGACTGGTTTCTAGTTTTTTCCGATCTCCCCCGCCCCTGGCGTCCTGCCTCTCCTTATAGACTCGGAGGTGGCAGGTTACATGGGAGTTTGGAGAGAAGCAGGTTACATGGGAGTTTGGAGAGAAAAAAGAAGGGGTACTATACGCCTTGGAGTCTGGTCTTCTGTCTTGTCGTCCGACCGGGCTCCGTCCACCCCCATGCCGGGTTGGTAGTCCTGCGGCGGGGGGTCTTCGGCCGGGATGGCGAGGTGACGCACTTCTTCGTACGACCGTCAGCCCCGGCAATTAATTGTATCTGACCTCAGCGTGGCCTCGGGAGGGGGCACTCTCCTCCGTGACGTGTCAGGATGACGGGACCAGGGCTTGACTTCTTGGCGAGTCCTCTGACATCATGGGGAAGGGACCGCCTACCCTGGTACGGACGTCATGGGACGTCGCGCCTGAGGCGATTGGCCGATGTCGGCGGGGCTTAACCCCGATCGCCGTGGAGCCGACGGGCGCGGTGCAGTCGGCCGCGTGCTCTGACCTAAGGGGTCGGAGCCTGCTTGAACGCCCAGAGCTGGTCAGAATCAGGGCCAGGTCCCCTCTTTATGGCCCACGTGCCCTTCGCCAGAGCTGGGCTTCTAAAGAGGGCAGCCCGTTCGTGGTTCCGGGCTGATGGGGGTACCCATGGTCTGTGTACTCGTTAAGAGCCCCGAACGGTCGGAGAGCCGGCCGGGGTTTGGTCAATCGGCAAGGTCGACATGGCGCTGGCCTCGGTCGGCGAGATTCGACGGGCCGCAGCCGCCGGTGGTCGCTTTGGCCGAAGAGCCCGGGCAAGGCGGAGCGCACCTGCAGTGTAGCTCCCGAGCCCTCGAGCGGCTGAGAGCCGGCCGTGGGTTTACCTCGCTTAGCCGACCCGGGTAGGTTTGGGTAGGTTTGTCGGCGCAGTGCGTCGAGATCGCCATGTACCGAAGAGCTCCGGTGCGCGCGAAGCCGAGATCGCCAAGAGCTGGTCGGAGAGCCGGTCGGGGGTTTACCCTAGTCGAAATCGACCCGCCGTTGGGTAGGTCGGCGGGGTCCGGCCACGTCTTTGAAGGCCGAGATCGCCACGGCCGAAGAGCCCGGTCTTGTGGCGCATCGGTGGGTGTAGTCTCGAGCCCCGAAAGCGGTCGGAGAGCCGGTCGGGGGTTTACCCTAGTCGAAGTCGACCCGCCGTTGGGTAGGTCGGCGGGGTCCGGTCAACGCAACGTGCCGGAGATGCCACGGCCGAAGAGCCCGGGTGCGCGTGAGCGCACCCGATGGGTGTAGCCCCGAGCCCCCGAGCGGGTCGGAGAGCCGGTCGGGGGTTTACCCTACTAGAAGTCGACCCGCCGTTGGGTGCCTTTTCGCAAAGTTCCGGCATTTAAAAAACGTTCGTTTACGTTATAGCTGGACGGGCTCTGGTCGGCCTACGGTCGTGGGACGTGAGCGGGTGAGCGAACGCGTGTTTACCTACATCGGTGTGAACGCTGTGCTCATGCGAGCTACTAATGGGTAATCCGAGTGGGACCTTGGTGATCTCCCTCGGGGGGTGATCATCTCCAAGCGGACAGGAAACCCGACGCGGGTGTCCGTCCCACCACGGGGCGTCCCATGGGAACCTTTCCTTACTCGATCCCGTATCGGGCTTCCAGGTCGTCCGCTGACCCGAAGCGCGGCTAGCCGCCACTCATCGATGAGTTCCGCGGGAGAGTGTGAAGTATGGTCTCGGACGCGAGCCAGGGTGATTGGGTCATCCGCCAACCCAACTGGGGGCTCACCCTGGTCCGCCCCTCGCTCTAGTTTCGTGCCGGGGCGGCACTGGGTCCAGTCGACTGGACTTGGCCTTCGTGACCCTCAGCACGGTGCCGGGCCTCGGGTGTGAGCCAGAAGGCGTTTCGCCACCTCGAGGCCGGGCGGCCCAATGGGCCGGTCATACCTTTTTCGGGGCGCTTTGGCCCTTTACGCCCGGCGGAGACCGCGAGCTGCGTGGCGCGCGGCGCGAGGCAGTTGTCCTGTCAGAACTTTTAATGCTCAGTGGGGATTAAAAAACTGCGATATATTCTACGGCGGCGATGGCGGTGGCAGTTGAACGGTCGAAAAACGCGCCGGTTCGCACGAAGGGGCGCCTGTTCCCGCCCGGTGTCTATAAAGAGGGCGAGGGAGGCGCGAGGAGGGGAGCGCCCGTTCCTGCTTTTTGCTAAAAGGAAAAACAGAAAAAGGAAAGCTCACAGCCGGCGAAGAGGACTCCTTGCTTCCTCGCCTCTCGCCTCGCCTCCTCGTTGGTCTTAGCGATGTCGTGGCCCCCGTGCTCAGCGGTGCCCGGCTGCGTCCTTGGTTTGGAGAAGAAAGGGTTCCTCCACCCGCGGGACGTGTCGCAGTGGAGGGGCCGACGGGGGCTACGGCCCCTGCGCCGGGCGACGGAGAAATCGTCGTGCTCGCCTCTTTCTACGAGCGCAGATTCGGGCTCCCCCTCCATCCGTTCGTCCGTGGACTGCTGCATTTCTATGGGGCGGAGGTGCACCACTTGAACCCGAACGGCGTCCTCCACATCGCGATCTTCATCACGCTGTGCGAGGCCTTCCTGGGGATTGAACCCCACTGGGGGCTCTGGAGGCACTTCTTCTTGGCGCGTCTGCCGTCAGACGTGGTCGCTCCCCTAGGCGGCGTTGCGATAGGCGTCTTCTGACGCAGTCTTGACCTTGCAGAGCTGCAAAGGAACCTTGGCGACGCCTTGGAATCGCGAAGGCTGGCGGCGGAGCAGCGGGATGCGGCGATCACATCGCGGGACCTGGCCCTGTCGGCTCAGCAGATAGCGGAGAGGGGGGTGACCGAGCTGTCAGCCGAGCTGACGACCCTTCGGGGGGTCGGCCAGGTTGTCTGCGACCGGTTGCTAGGGCTCATCCCAGGCCCGAGCTCCCTTTCCTCCCTACTGGCCGGCGTGCCGGAGCATGTCGAAGCTTCGGTGCGCGAGGCGGCGACGCTCGGCGCCTCCTCGGCGCTGGTCAATGCCATCTCCTACTACGATGGCATCGACCTTGAGACGGTCGGGAGCGGGATCGTCGGGAACCGGACCGACGAGGAAGTCGATAGGTTCGAGTCCCAGGTCGACCCACACGCCCGGGAGATCGCCGAGAGGATTTCGCCGCAGAGTGTCCTCCACCGAGAGCGAGGAGATGATTAGTTTTTGTTTTTCGTGTCCATGGGGTGGTGAAAATATGTAAAGGACAATTGAAAGAGTTGCTAACGGTCCCGGCCTGCTGGGTCGTTCTAAGTTTCCCTTCGCTCATCCCGCGTTTCTTTGATGTGATGAACGTTTTACGTCCGTAGCTACGGGATCCGCGGGGGTTTCCCGAGAGCGTGGGTGTTGTGTTGATCACCTCCGAGGGAAACGCGGGAGAGTACTAGAACTTAGAACGCTCACTTCGTGGGAAAGAAGTGTTTCCGACCGGCCTCGGCTTGCCTCGCTCGAGTAATTTCCTTCTTCCGCGAAGTGCCACTTCGCAATCGTAGCTGCAGGGGCGTAGGCCGTAGCACTTGGGTCGAAGGGGTTACCGCGAGGGGGACCGTTTGGTCGGTCGGATCACTGACCCAGGTCGCCGACCCGTGCGGGCATAAGTAGCCCCCGAGTGGTGCGCGGGGACTGGGCTGCAGTTGTCGCGTACCACTTTGAGCTTGGGGGAAAGAGACGTGTTGAAAATGCAAAAGAGTTTTTGGGATTAGACTGCCTTAACTTTTCTGGAGGGCCGCGCCGTGGTTGGACTTGGTGCAGGACGCTTCGGCCTCCGATCCCTGTTATTACTCGATGGGCTTCGTCTTCCGTGCCGCGGGGTATAAAAGGAGGTGTGTCGAGATCTTTCTCAGCCACGCCAGAACTTCTTTGCCAAGCTTCTCCGCGCCACTATGGGGGACCGCTTTGCTGAGCTTCTTAGGGAGTCCTCAATAGATGCTGAGGAGGCCTGGCGGAGGATCGTGGCTGACGTGGAGGCCGGCGCCGTCGTCTGGGACGCTAGGCGGGTCGACACCCTCATCGCGGTTGTGCCTCGCCTTCGGATGGTGAGGGCGCCGCTGATTGAGGCGCTGACTGAGCGGCGTCACGCGTCGTTTGGCTGGATCGGCGCGCACCTGGAGGAGCGCCGCCGCGAGTGACGGGGAGCTCCGATCTGGGTGGGCTGCTTCCGCCAGTGGGGCTAGTGCCCCTTTATGTAAATAAATAAATAAAAAAGAAGTTGCTACTCCGTTTCCTTCTCTGCTCGCTGGTTTTTCTTCTCTTTTTTCAACGGGCTTGTTTTTGTGAAATGTGCTTCGACGACCGTAGCTTTTAGGGACCGCAAGGGGTCGGGCCTAGGTTGGAGGCAGGTATTAGCGCGAGTTTGCGTGGGAGGGACGCAATCCCGACCAACTGCTGGTCACTTTGCATGCGCAATTTGTTCGACCCGTAGGGCACTACTTTGGGACCTCAGCCGCTGGGGCGTAGGTCGTAGTGTTTGGGCTTGACATAGTTACCGAGAGGAAGAACTGGACGCTCGATCGGATAACCGACCGATGCGATTTCTCGGTTTGGAGATTTCTCGAGTAGTACATGGACAAGAGAGATCTTCTAAGGATAAAATCTTCTCAATTTCTCTATATTCCATCCGTTGGTGATGAGGTTACCCTCGGCGTCCCTGAGACGAAAGGTGCCGGGTCGGAGGACCTCTGCGACGGTGAAAGGGCCTTCCCAGGGCGGAGAGAGCTTGTGTCTGTCCTTGCTGGACTGGACTTGGCACAGAACCAAATCGTCGACGCTGAACGACCGGCCGCGAACCAGGCTACTGTGGTACCGCCGTAGTGTCTGCTGGTATTTGGCCGACCGCAGGACGACGACGTCTCGTGCTTCGTCGAGTTGGTCGAGGGCATCTTGTTGTGCTTCCGACCTCCGCGCGCCATCGTAGGCTTCTACTCTTCGAGCGCCGTACTCCAAGTCGGTCGGGAGGACGGCCTCCGCTCCGAACACCAGGGAGAACGGCGTGAATCCGGTCGACCGTGTTGGCATGGTCCGCAAACTCCAAAGAACGGAGGGCAGCTCGGCCGCCCACCGTCCCACGAATTTCTTCAGGCGACTGAAGATTCGTGGCTTGAGCCCTTGGAGAATCATGCCGTTGGCTCGCTCGGCCTGGCCATTGGCGCGGGGGTGCGCAACCGCTGCCCAGCCGACACGGATGTTGAAATCATCGCAGAATTCGAGGAACTCCTTCCCCGTGAATTGCGTCCCGTTGTCGGTGATGATGGAGTTCGAGACCCCAAAGCGGTAGACGATGTCGCGGAAGAAGCTAGCCGCCTGCGCGGAGGTGATGGTCGTGAGTGGCTTGGCCTCTATCCACTTCGTGAACTTGTCTACGGTGACGAGCAGGTGAGTGAAACCCCCGGGCGCCTTTCTGAAAGGTCCGACCAGATCGAGCCCCCAGACCGCGAAGGGCCACGTGATGGGGATCGTCTGTAGGACTTGTGCCGGGAGGTGCATTTGCCTGGCGAAGAACTAGCAGCCTTCGCAGGTGCGGACAATCTGTGTAGCGTCAGCCATAGTGGTCGGCCAGTAGAAGCCTTGCCGGAAGGCTTTTCCTACCAAGGACCGTGCCGCGGCATGGTGTCCGTAGACCCAGCCGTGGACGTCGATCAGCAGGTGTCTCCCTTGGTCGGCCGGGATGCACTTCTAGAGGATCCCGGCAGGGCTCTTCTTGTAGAGGTTCTTCTCGACCAGGACGAAGGACTTGGCCCGCCGAGCGAGGCGCCGAGCCTCGGTGGGGTCGGCGGGGAGCGATCCGTTCGTCAGCCGGTCGATGAAGGGTTGCCTCCAGTCGGACTCGGCGCTGAGCACATTACGGTCTGACTCAGGCGGCTGCGTGTCCGGCCGAACGTCGGTTGGAGCTCTCGCTCTTAGGGGGTCGGCCGCGCCCTCGATCGTAGAGTCCAGCCGGATGTATGGTTTGTGGAGGTCAGAGACGAAGACTCCGGGAGGGACCGGGCCTTTGCTGGAGGCGAGGCTAGCGAGGGAGTAGGCTTCACCATTGTAGCATCGGTAGCTATGGTGAAGCTCGAATCCTTTGAATCTTGCCTCGAGCTTGCGGACCTCCAAGCAATAGGCCGCCATACGGGCGTCGCGAGGCTCCGTGGCCTTCATCGCCTGGTCGACGACCAGCTTGGAGTCGCCATGGACGTAGAGTCGCCGAGCACCGAGGTCGGCGGCGATCCGGAGGCCATTGACGAGGGCCTCGTATTCGGCGACATTGTTGGTCGTGTCGAAAAGTAGTCGGATGGCGTACAGAAGCTTGTTGCCAAGAGGGGAGACGATGACGACCCCTGCGCCAGCCCTGTTCTTGGTGTAGGATGTAGGTCCTTGGAATGTGAATTTTTAGTGTGCATGCATGTCAATGATATATGTTGTGGTGATAAGAGTGGGGTTGTGGTACCGAAGGGTTTCGGTCACCTCTTGTTGTTTATAGTTAGGGTGAGGTTTGACGGTGTGGCCGGTTAGCGCCATCACCGAAGAACTGTTAACCCCTGTAGGAGAAAAGCGCTTACCCTCTCTGTTGTAGATCGGGTAGTTGACTGGAGTCAAATAGAAGAGTTTGGTGGTGGATTCCTTCATATGTTCTTTGCCGTTCTGACGGTCGGTGTTTGTTGCTTTTCTTGGCTTTAGCTGTTTTGAACCAAATGAAAAGGTGATGGGCTTTCGCGGATCGTTCCGTATGCGGTGTGTGGTTTTGTCTTCCTTGGGTGAAGACGTAGAAGAGGAGTCTAGTGTTGCGCTTCTTTTGGGCGCCTTTCCAGTTTTTGATGCCTGTTAATTGCTTTATGAAGAACAAGCATTCGATTTATTCCTGTGGTTGTCTGTCTCCAAGGCTAAAGGAGTTTTGTTCGGAGTTGTGCCAGACCTGGCTATCAGGGCTGAAGTTCCGTGGCTTTGTAGGAGTAAGTGGTGTTTGATTTCGTTATTTTACTGGTTTAAGAAATCATCTTTGAAAGCCCCTCTTGAGTCGTGAAAGTTAGGGGTTTGGAGTTAAGGTTTTATTTGCAAAGGTTTGATTGAGCGCTTGGTTCCCTTTCGAGAAAATTGTCTTTCAACCTTTTTCCTTATGGGAGTCCTTGAGATTTAAAAGTGTTTTGGAGAATTCCTTTGCATGACCAAGTTTGGGTTTGTCTCATTGCAATTTTGAGTCAAGTTTCCTTATGAATTTGGGATGAGTTTTAAAACTAAATGCTGCAAACAAAGTAAGTAGTCTTTTGACTGAAATCATTTGTCCCTAGTAAGAATTGATGTTTAAGCATGTTATGTAGTAGGTAACAATGTGGTTTATGGATTGATGTGTTGCTAAGTTAAATTTTGAGTTGAATCAATTCAATGTGAGTAAAATCTCTAAGTTTGAGAATAAATAGACTACTAGTGTTGTAGTTTACTCTTAGCGAGGATGATTGAATGTGCTAAAGTACGTGCTTAGAATCTGTTGCTTTGCTTTAAAAGTGCTTATGACCCTTGATAATGTTTAAAGTTTTAAACCCTGTTGCATAGTTAAAACATTAAGATGATGTAAAGCTGATATTGTTAAGAAGCTTTGCTTGGTGTTTAAAGATGTGCTAATCTATGATTAGTAGAGACTAGTGACTTTAATTTGGAAGTTGATTGGAGTGGTTATTTATGTTGTTGCAAACTATTAGTATATTTGGAAGTATGCAGTTGTGACCCTTCAATGCTAGTTTTCAATCTATTTTAAATAGTTGGAGTATGTTGTAATTTTGTTATCACCTATGTATAGGGTAGCTAAAAGTAATGTTGATCGGTTGATGATTATGCCCATTTGTTTTTATTGATGACTTAGTAGTGGTGGTAGTTGTGTAGAATACTTGTTGGAAACCATTGACTAAATGGAGGGTGTTGTAACCTGTGGTGATGGAGTGAACCATGGATAATTAACCTGATGTAGAGTTTTATCCTTAATGAATGTATGCCTTGGAATCCTAGCTATGAACTTTGTCTTGTAGAGATAATATTTACATGTTGAAGTCGTTGTTTAACCGAATAAGGTTCGGTTATCGAGGCGTGAATAGATAGGAGGTATGAAATTTATATGTTGATCTTCTTTGAAAGATTTGTTGAAGTACTATGTTTCAAATTTAGAATAAGAAGTATTATGATTCGGTGATCCATGGGGATCATATCATTATAGTCTTGGTTGGGTGCCTTCTTGATAAGCATCATAAACCCTTATTAAAAGTTTTGGGAATGGTAACTAGAGGAAGAATTTGTTGTGAAGCTTTTGGTTGAATTGAGTTGGGGCTCCTCAGGGAGTAAAAAGTGATTATTAAAGTCTTTTAATGGAAAGCGTAGTGGAGTTCTAGAGATGGTTCTTTTTACGCTGAGCTTGTGTTTAAAAGCTTTTATTTGGTTTGGTTGTTTGCCATTTTGGTTGAAGGGTTTTCGGTCAAGGTGTTCCTTATGTCTTGTGTTTGAGTTTCCCCAAAACTCGTAATGTTTGGTGTCGACCTTTGGTTTTGGCGAATTTGTTTAGTTCGTGTTGTGAGTTTGGATTTACATCCAAAAGTTTTGAGTCGATCGCGCCCTTTCGCGTTCGCACTGGATTATCTTTGGAATTAATTTTAAAAGGAAGCAGATGGTCATAAAGGGTTGTGTTGGAAACTTTTGAGTTAAGCCCTTGATGTGTAACTCTGTTTGGCTAGAGTTGGAGTCATTTGGAAAATGTGTCTGGTGTGCGGATGTTTCACAAGTCTGGATTTTTATGAATGTTTCATAAGTGAATTTGGTTAGAGAAGAGTTTTCTTTTGGGATTGAGTTTCCCTCTCTTTTGATAAAATTTATGGCAGTTGTTTGTGCAGATGTCTAACTTTGGAGTCAATGTTCTTTTCCAAAACGTTGATCTTGGTTAAAATGTGATGTTTTGCAAAGTTTAGCTATCTATCGTTGGTGGGTTCTGATTTGATGTGGTGCCTTACTGTTAATTATGTTGCCGTCATAGTCTATATGATTTAGCGCAACCGTCAGTGTTATGGGTATTTCAATCATTTGATACCGAGGAAGAAGTTATTTGGTGAATGACTATTCTGCATCGTTGTTCCATGATGAATGAATGGTGAAAAGTAAACATGACATCGTTTTTACATGTTAAATGATAAAAGAGTCGTTGAGCCAGGTCGATGAGAAAGTCATATATGGAGATATGACTAATCCGGAGTGCTCCTGAAGAATGTGCATTTATGTCATGAAACAAGATTTCTCTTGCTTTCTAGTACGAAAAGAAAGAATGAAGAAATTATGGTATTTTGGTTGTGGTGTAGGGGATTTATGCTTCCTTTGTGTGCTCTTTGGATGTTGCCGAATTCTTTCCAAAATGGTTGTTAACGCTTTGGGTTTGAGTTGTCGTGAGTACACTTGGGCTTGATAGCTAAGTGTTTTTGTGTGAGGGCGAGACCATCTTAAGAAAGGAACCAATTGTGGTTTGGTAAGGTTTTTCGATCCTAGCTTGGGGCTAGGTGTTGAACCCTAGGGGTATAAGGGTGGTTTGTGATGGAGGTTGATGATGTATGGGTTTAACCATTATTAAGTGTAGCGATGGGTGGAAGTGAAGTTGACGGTAGTTCGGTGATATTTGTCCTGCCGTGAGCATTTGTCGTCACTAGTTGTTCTTGGATTTGAGTCTTGTCTGGGAAAGGATGGAATAAAATGTTAGTATGATGGTGTATCGGAAGGGCAAGTGTGCCTTAATGAGTTTTCCCCTCGATGGAAATTTTCGAGAATGTAGAAAGGTCGTTAAAGGAATTGTGACTTCCTTTGATTATGTCATGTTGAGTTTAATGGAGTATGGTAGTCAGGTTGGTTGTGATAGAAATATGAAGTGTTTGCCGTGAGGATTCGAGCGTTTTGGGTTGATGGAGCCCTTTGTGGTTGAAACGCAGATTCTGTTGGGGAATTGAAGTGAAGGTCGATTTGTGAGGGGTTGCCCTTAGTTGAGCTAGATCAACACTTTTTCTCTATGTGTTGGTTTTGGGAACTCGTTTGTTGTTTGTTCCGGTTTTAGTCGTTGTGTGAATGTTTTGTGCTGCAGAGAAGCCGTTTGTCCCTTGGGGGATTTTGTCATTGATTTTGGCGTCCTTCGGATTCGAGGTCGAATCCTGTTGAAGGGGGGAGAATGTGACACTACGGTATGGTGTGACATTATAGAATGTGAAATTAGAGAATAAAACCTTTCAGCTTGAGGTTTACTCGCGTTTTTGGGCCGTTTGAAGTGATGTGTCTGAAGGGTTTCGAAGCATGGAAAACAAAAATTTTCCTACGATTGCAACCAAACACCAAGATCATATCTAGGAGATGCAAGTAAACGGTTTCAGAAGGACTCACCCTCGTAGACCGAAAGCGGGAATAACGTTCCCGCAAACAAACGTGGTTGATGTAGAGGTACACTCCCGACTTCAAAGTCGCGAAGATGAGCGCCACAAACGGCAGCGCCCGCATTTGGTCACACGCACGGATCAACAATGACCTCCAATCCCTCGTTCCCAGGGGCAGCGGAAGTAGTGGATCCGGAAAACTCCAACAACACTACAACTTAGTGGTGGTGGTGGAGGAGAAATAATTTGGCGCCGCATAAGCCACGGCTCGAAAAGCGGTCGGCGGGAGGAGGGAGAATGGACCAACCAAAGGGTCAAATGGATGAACACCAAAGAGAGGAGCTCCTCCTCCCTTTTATAGGAGGAGGAGGAGGCATGCCAAGGGGTGGCCGGCGCATGGGGGTGTGCCTTGCCCTCCTCTCTTCATGTGAGTGATCTCTCCACTCACAAATCAACCCACTTTGGTTTCCATTAAAACCCCACTCAAAAAATGAAAGGGTTTTCTCCCATAAATAAATAAAACATTTTTATTTCAGATATTTTAATATTTGTTAATTCTTTTAATTAACAAACATTAACGCATACCCCTTTAACTATTCCGATATCCGAAACTATTCCGCGATACTCGAAATAGTCCCCTCAGATCGCCCATACTTTTCTCCGGTGTTTCGTATCCACTCAAATGCATCGATGAACCTTAAGTGTGTCACCCTACGGTTCGTGAATAAAATGGACATGATTGAGACACCTCTCGAGATCAATAATCATCGGCGGGATCCGGAGATCCATAATGACTCCCATTCACTCAACGATGAACTAGTGATCGCGTAAACCGTAAACGACATAACCAATTCCTTTTGTCTCACGATATTTTACTTGTCCGGATCCGATCATCAATTATCAACTATACCTAGTTCGATCCGTTATCGACAAGTACTCTTTACTCGTTCGTGATATAACATTCTTGTGACCTAGTCACATGCTTGCAAGCGATGTCAATGTGATATCACCGAGAGGGCCCAGAGTATATCTCTCCGTCATCTGGATGGACAAATCCCACTCTTGATGCATGAGCCTCAACTAATACTTTCATAGTACCCAAATCCATCTTTATAGTCACCGTGTTACGGAGTGACGTTTGATGTCATCAAAGTACTCTTCCTAATTAGTGATTGACATCATCTCATGGTCTAAGGAAAAGAGCTATTTCGAATGTGTTTGATACAACAACAAACTAAATGACTTGATCGTATTTGCTATACCAACTTGGGTGTGTGTTCATCACATCATTCTTCTAATGACATGACCCCGTTATTAACAACATCCAATGTTCATGATCAGGAAACCTTGATCATCAGTTAATCAACGAGCTAGTTTAAAAGAGGCTTTACTAGGAACCCTTTTGTTTATTAAACACACATGTATTAACGCTTCCGATTAATACAATTTTAGCATGAGAAATAAACATCTATTATAAACATGGAATATGATAATAAATAATTTATTATTGCCTCTCGGGCATATTCCCTTGATCTCCCACTTGCACTAGAGTCAATAATCTAGATTACATTGTGATGATTCTAACACCCATTGAGTTCTCGTGTTGATCATGTTTTGCCCTTGGGAGAGCTTTAGTCAACGAGTCCGCCACATTCAGATCCGTGTGCACTTTGCAAATCTTTATATCGCCATCCTTGACATGTTCACGGATGGAGTGAAACCGACGCTTAATATGCTTGGAATTCTTGTGTGACCTTGGTTCTTTAGCATTGGCTATGGCACCATTGTTGTCACAATAGATAACCATCGGGTCCAACGCACTCGGAACCGCACCTAGTTCGGATATGAACATCTTCATCCAAACCGCTTCCTCGCTACGCTCAAGCCGCAATATATTTCGCCTCTGTTGAAGATCCCGCCACCACAGATTGCTTGGAACTTCTCCACTCACCGCTTCCTCCATTCATTTCAAAAATGTACCCGGATTGAGACTTAGAGTCATCCGGATCGATTATCAAAGCTAGCGTCGACGTAACAGTTTGCGACTAGCTCTTCTTCACCACCATATATGAGAAACATATCCTGAGAACTTCTTAAGTACTTAAAGATATTCTTGACCGCAGTCCAGTGTTCAAAACCTGGATCGACCGGTACCTGCTAGTCAAACTAATAGCATGTGCCACATCCGGTCTTGTACACAACATAGCATACATGATAGAGCCTATGGCTGAAGCATAGAGAATCTTATTCATTACTTCTCTATCTTCTGCTGTAGCTGGACTCTGAGTCTTACTCAACGTCTTGCCTTGCATCATAGGTAAGAACCCTTTCTTACTTTCGTCCATTCTAAACTTCTTTAGAATCTTGTCAAGATATGTACTTTGTGATAGCCCAATCAAGCGTCTCGATCTATCTCTATAGATTTTGATGCCTAGAATATATGCCGCTTCACCAAGGTCCTTCATTGAAAACTTACTGTTTAAGTAATCTTTTACACTTTTCAAAAGTTCTATATCATTTCCTATCAACAATATGTCATCCACATATAATATCAGAAATGCTATAGAGCTCCCACTCACTTTCTTGTAAACACAAGATTCTCCGTAAGTTTGGACAAATCCAAAACCTTTGATTACCTCATCAAAACGGAGATTCCAACTTCGTGATGCTTGCTTCAGTCCATAAATGGATCGTTGAAGTTTGCATACCTTATTAGCATCCTTAGGATCAACAAAACCTTTGGGTTGTATCATATACAACTCTTCCTCAATGTTTCCATTAAGGAACGCAGTTTTGACATCCATCTACCAGATTTCATAATCGAAAAATGCAGCAATTGCTAACATTATCCTTACAGACTTTAGCATCGCTACGGGTGAGAAAGTCTCATCGTAGTCAACTCCTTGAATTTGTCGAAAACCCTTTGCGACAAGTCGAGCTTTATAGACGGTCACATTACCATCAGCGTCTATTTTCCTTTTGAAAATCCATTTGTTCCCAACGGCCTTACGGTCATTGGGTAGGTCCACCAAAGTCCATACTTGGTTTTCATACATGGATCCCATTTCGGATTTCATGGCTTCTAGCCATTTGTCGGAATCTGGGCTCATCATCGCTTCATCATACGTCGCAGGTCATTATTCTCAACTACCATGACATTCATAGTAGGAACATAAAAGTCGAGGAGCGATATGCGCTCTTGTTGACCTGCGAGGTGCGGTAGTGTTCTCTTTCGGAGTTTCATGATCCTTATCATTAGTTCCTCTTCATTTGGTGAAGTCAACTCGAAACAACTTCCGGCTACACAGCACTTGCCATTCCATGAAGAGAAGGTTCAACAACCTTGTCGAAGTTCTACCTTCCTACTACTCACACCTTCGAGAGAAACTCTTTCTCCAAAATGATCCATTCTTGGCAACGAAAACCTTGCCCTCGGATCTGTGATAGAAGGTGTACCCAATTGTTTCTTTAGGGTATCCTATGAAGACGCATTTTTCCGCTTTGGGTTCGAGTTTATCGGTTGAAGTTTCTTCACATAAACATCGCATCCCCAAACTTTTAGAAATGACACTTAGGTTTGTTGCCAAACCATAATTCATACGGTGTCATTTCAACGGATTTAGATGGTGCCCTATTTAAAGTGAATGCAAATTGTTTCTAGTGCATGACCCCAAAATGAAAGTGGCAAATCTGTAAGGGACATCATAGATCGAACCATATCCAATAAAGTACGATTTACGCCGGATACACCATTACGTTGTGGTGTTCCAAATAGGAGTGAGTTGTGAAACTATTCCACATTGTCTCATGTGTGTGCCAAACTCGTAACTAAGATACTCTCCTCCACGATCGATCGTAGAAATTTGATCTTTACATTACGATGATTTTCTACTTCACTCTGAAATTCTTTGAACTTTTCAAATGTTTCAGACTTGTGTTTCATTAAGTAAATATATCCATATCTACTCAAATCATCCGTGAAAGTAACGAAGTAACGATATCCACCACGCTACCGACACACTCATTGGACCACACACATCGGTATGTATGATTTCCAATAAGTCGGTTGCCCGCTCCATTGTACCGAAAACGGGTTCTAGTCATCTTGCCCATGAGGCATGGTTCACATGTCTCAAATGATTCATAATCAAGTGATTCTAGTAGTCCATCGTAATGGAGCTTCTTCATGCGTTTAACACCAATATGACATAAGCGGCAATGCCACATATATGCAGCAATATCATCATTCAACTTAATTCTTTTGGCATTCACATTATGAACATGTGTACTATTATCAAGATTCAAAATAAATAAACCATTCTTTTCGTGATGCATGACCATAAAAGATATTATTCATATAAATTGAACAACCATTGTTCTCAGACTTGAATGAATAACCGTCTCGCATTAAACAAGATCCGGATATGATGTTCATGCTCAACGCAGCACTAAATAACAATTATTTAGGTTTATAACTAATCTCGATGGTAATTGGATAGGTAGCGTCCGACGGCGATCACATCAACTTTTGATCCATTGCCGACGCACATCATTACCTCATCCCTTGCTAGTTGTCGCTTATTCCTTAGCTCCTGTTTGAGTTACATATGTTAGCAACCGAACCGTATCAAATACCAGGTACTCATCGCGAGTACTAGTAAGGTACACATCAATAACATGTATATCATATATACCTTTGCTCACTTTCCCGTCCTTCTTATCACCGGATATTTTGGACGCTTGCGCTTCCAAAGTGCTCGGTTCTTGCAAGAAAAAACATTCAAGATTCGACTTAGGGCCAGCCTTGGTCTTCTTCTCGATGTGGCAACAGACTTGCCCTTCTTCTTGAAGTTTCCCTTAGCCTTGCCTTTCTTCTTGAAATCGATAGTCTTTTGGACCATCAACACTTGATGTTCCTTCTTGATCTCCACTTCAGCTGATTTCGGCATTGTGAAGCTCGAGGAGAGACTTCTTCATGCCCTGCATGTTGTAGTTCATCACAAAGCTCTTGTAGCTTGGTGGCAGAGATCGAGAACACGATGAATTCCTAGCTCAATGGGGATCGTTATTCCCAAAGCTATGAGTTTATCGGCACCTGCACATTTTGAGTACGTGCTCACTAACGGAGCTATTTTCCTCCATCATGCAGCTAAAGAACTTTTCTCAAGCTTCATAACTCTCTCTTTGCGGCATGGGTGTCGAAGATCATTTTCAACTCTCTCATTGTATCAAAAGCATTCTTTGTGCTCAAACGCGTTTTACTCGAGGCTCAAGGCCATACAAAAAGCCGCAATGAACTAAACAGTGGTCCTACTTGAGAGTCAAGAAAACATTTTTCTCCTCCTCGGGGCATCATCGTAGGCGGGGCACCGAGTGGCGCTTCTAGCACATATCTCCTTTGAGCGTGAGGAGAATCCTCGTGTTAAGGGCCCATTGGTAAAGTTGCTACCATTGGTGGATTGTTTATCTTTCTCCATTATGAGATTGAAATTGATAGTAGGGTGTGACATCTACAACGTATTTTAAAAGTTATTGAGACTAAGTTCATTATTGATTAAGTTCAATGTTAATTCAAAATTACTACGAGAACTCCCACTTAAAAACAACATCCCTCTAGTTGTCTTTAGTGATTACATGAACCAAATTCACTATACCGAAACCGATCATCACGAGAGACGGCATAGTTTCAAAGGCGAACATCAATATGTTCATCATATCATCCATATGACTCATGCTTTACCTTTTGGTTCGTGTTCGAGGCCATGTCTCATACATGCTAGGCTCGCCAAGTAGAACCAAAGTATTTGCGTGTGTAAATCGGCTTACACCCGTTGTATGCGAACGTAGAGTCTATCACACCCGATCATCACGTGGTGCTTGAAGCGACGAACTTTCTTAACGGTGCATACTATGGAAGAACACATTATTATCTTGATATTAATTTGGAGGGATCATCTTATAGTGCTATCGACGTGATCATAATCAAGCAAAATAAGATGCATAAAAGGATTAACATCACATGCATGAATAAAGTGATATGATATGGTCCTTTCAAAGACTTGATCTCCATCTTGTGCGACATGGTATGATCTCCATCATTCCACCTGCATGGCACCAAGGTCCATGATGCCGCCATCTTGATTGTCTTCCTCCATTACAATATATCACATGGACATATACTTAGCACGCAGGCCATACAAAGAAAAACAACCAAATGGCTCCTGCCGGTTGTTTAAATTTACAATAAATTTCATTTCATACAACAATCTTTGTATCAATGACCATATCACATCACAAGCCCTGCAAAAACAAGTTAGACGTCTCTAATTTATTTTTGCATATTTTACGTGGTTTTGGGCTTTCTAGGAAAAACTGTTCTTACCTACGAACAAGAACCACAACGTTGATAAAAACATTATTAGCAAACCGTTGTAAATTAGATCATGACTATAGTAGAAGAAACAGACACCCGCAAAGCCACTTATGCAATACTAGTTGCATGTCGAGCGTGGAACAAGTCTCATGTGCGAGGACATGTAAGGTTAGTCCGGGCCGCTTCAAATCCCACTATGCCACCATGATCCAAAATACACGAAAGTATGCAATAACATGATCATCAACGCCCACATCCACATGTGTTTTAAACCGTACAAAACATCTACGCATAGACCTGGCTCTGATACCACTGAAGGGTTTCGAAGCATGGAAAACAAAAATTTTCCTACGATTGCAACCAAACACCAAGATCATATCTAGGAGATGCAAGTAAACGGTTTCAGAAGGACTCACCCTCGTAGACCGAAAGCGGGAATAACGTTCCCGCAAACAAACGTGGTTGATGTAGAGGTACACTCCCGACTTCAAAGTCGCGAAGATGAGCGCCACAAACGGCAGCGCCCGTGCACTTGGTCACACGTGCGGATCAACAATGACCTCCAATCCCTCGTTCAGTAGGCGGCGAAGTAGTGGATCCCGGAAAACTCCAACAACACTACGGCTTAGTGGTGGTGGTGGTGGAGAAATAATTTCAGAATGGCCGCATAAGCCACAAAAAAAACAGATCGGCGAGGAGGAGGAGAATGGACCAACCAAAGGGTCAAATGGATGAACACCAAAGAGAGGAGCTCCTCCCTCCCTTTTATAGGAGGAGGAGGAGGCATGCCAAGGGGTGGCCGGCGCATGGGGGGTGTGCCCCTTGCCCTCCCTCTCTTCATGTGAGTGATCTCTCCACTCACAAATCAACCCACTTTGGTTTCCATTAAAACCTCACTCAAGAAATGAAAGGGTTTTCTCCCATAAATAAATAAAACATTTTTATTTCAGATATTTTAATATTTGTTAATTCTTTTAATTAACAAACATTAACGATACCCCTTTAACTATTCGATATCCCGAAACTATTCCGCGATACTCGAAATAGTCCTCAGATCTTGTCCATACTTTTCTCCTGTTTCGTATCCACTCAAATGCATCGATGAACCTTAAGTGTGTCACCCTACGGTTCGTGAATAAAATGGACATGATTGAGACACCTCTCGGATCAATAATCATCGGCGGGATCTGAGATCCATAATGACTCCCATTCACTCAACGATGAACTAGTGATCGCGTAAACCGTAAACGACATAACCAATTCCTTTTGTCTCACGATATTTTACTTGTCCGGATCCGATCATCGGTATCAACTATACCTAGTTCGATCCGTTACCGACAAGTACTCTTTACTCGTTAGTGATATAACATTCTTGTGACCTAGTCACATGCTTGCAAGCGATGTCAATGTGATATCACCGAGAGGGCCCAGAGTATATCTCTCCGTCATCTGGATGGACAAATCCCACTCTTGATGCATGAGCCTCAACTAATACTTTCATAGTACCCAAATCCATCTTTATAGTCACCGTGTTACGGAGTGACGTTTGATGTCATCAAAGTACTCTTCCTAATTAGTGATTGACATCATCTCATGGTCTAAGGAAAAGAGCTATTTCGAATGTGTTTGATACAGCAACAAACTAAATGACTTGATCGTATTTGCTATACCAACTTGGGTGTGTGTTCATCACATCATTCTTCTAATGACATGACCCCGTTATTAACAACATCCAATGTTCATGATCAGGAAACCTTGATCATCAGTTAATCAACGAGCTAGTTTAAAAAGAGGCTTTACTAGGAACCCTTTTGTTTATTAAACACACATGTATTAACGTTTCCGATTAATACAATTTTAGCATGAGAAATAAACATCTATTATAAACATGGAATATGATAATAAATAATTTATTATTGCCTCTCGGGCATATTCCCTTCAGTGTCACCACGGAGTGTCGTAACCTTTTAAATGGTGCATGTTAAGGTCAAAAACTTTATGAAATATGGTATGGCAGGTTAAAACCATAAGGTATGGAGGTTAATAACGTTTCCGAGCCGTTTCCGGGCCGTTTTCGGGGTTTTGGGCCTTCCCGGGGGAGTTTGGGCCTTAAGTGGGCTTTGGTGGGATGGAGTAGGTCTCCGTAATGAACTAGGATTGGATGTGGGGGCTGGTAAAAGGGCTCCCCACCAGCCCTTGGGCGTTCACCCCTGCCCCTTGTGCGCCCTTCCCCCCCACTTGCCCTTGCCCTAGCCGCCTCCCTCCTCCCTTGGCCGTGCGCCTCCCCCTCCTTTGCCCCATTGCTCCCCACCTCTCCACCACCTCTCCTCCACCCCCTTGCTGCCATAGGGTAGTCTCCACACCTCTGCACCTTGTGGATCCATCCGTTGGAGCGAGGAGCGAGGAGCGTGGAGCGAGGAGCGATCCGCGAGGAGATCTATTGGAGATTCGTTCGTTGGGCAAAGGTATGATCATGGGGATCCTTGGGTTTGATCTAGGTACTGTTCTTAGGGTGTTTATAAAGTTTTTAGATCAATTGGTGGTGCTGGGTTGGAGTTCTTTGGGTTAGATCTAGACGTTGCCACGTTTCTGTTTTCGGGCAGATTGAGCAATCGGGCTAGGGTTCAAGTTTTTGTCGATTTAGAATCCGAATCTGTCCGTACGGACTTAAAAGAAGTTGTAGATAATTTAATTATCTTTCCGTGGACATAAAGCACGTTAAAATCCGATCAGCCGTTTGAAAGTTATGGCCGTTTTACCGAGCATGTTAAAATCTGTGACGCGATTGGAACAGATCGTAGTAATCTGTAGATTAAACAATTTTAGAGTCCGAATCAGTCTTTCCGTATAACTAGAAAAATGTAGGAAATTTCCTAAGCTTCGCGATGGTGTACTCGTTTAATCGATTTGGAGTCCCAGAACTCAAGTTATGGCCTTTGCAAGGCTGTTGTCCCGCCGGGACAGAACCTCTGTTTTTAGGTTTGCAAGTAGTGGGCAATGTCGGGTTAGATGGGGATTTGTGTACTGTTTTGTGGGCATGATTGTGAGTGTGTGATGCCTATGTGCAGGTGGTGTGACACCGGGAGTGCCCTCTACTTCCCGCCAATCCGTCGCCCGCGGTTGAGGCAAGTGTGTTGTAATGTATAGCGGATTGTAGGTTGCTTGTTGATATTGGATGAAAGATTGAATACTTGCTATGATCACTTGCCTTGCTTGCTGTTTTCCAATGATATATTGAGTATGATTATCATGATATGATGCTATGTGTCTATACTTATCATGATTCGATGCCACGTGTAATATTTGTCATGATGAGATGCCATATGTTTATGTACATGTGAAATATGATAATTGGCATAGTTGCATGCATGACATGAGATAGGGCGAGGGCGGTGAGAAAGTCATAACTAGTCCGGCAAGGTCGGTGAGAAAGTTATGACTAGTCCGGAATGCCATTGAGTAAGACCTACATCGTGATTCCATCCACGTGGTGAATGGAAGCTAGGAGTAGGCACCCTCCATCTTCGGGATGGAAGGGGGGAAAAGGGTGCACACCGACGGGTGTGTACTCAACCATACCGGTATGAGTTTCCAAGGAGATATGAGCATAACATTGCATTGCATTGCATTGCATTGCAATACATATTTAATGATGATGATGTTGTTATGTGCTCAAGTATGAGATGTTATATGTGATGTAAGGTATTATTGTCTTGTAAATGATCTTGTTGTCCATTACAATATGCTTGCTGAGTTTTCGAACTCACGCTTGTGTTTTATGTTGTTTTTAGGTACTTTGAGATCGGCATGCGGGAAAAAGGGGTCTAGCTACACTTCTACACGTAGCTCCACCATCATAGTCCATAATTAATCACTTGGAGACATGATATTAAGAGTTGTGCCTTAAACTTAATGTATGGTTTAATTTAGCATGCTAGTGATTCCTTATTTGCTTCGTTTTAGTTTATGAAGTGGTTGAGCGTGGTATTATTGGCCTAATTTGATGATATATCCATTTATGTTGATGTTTTAGATGTCGTGTGCTATGATATATCTTGCCATGATATTGATATGGTGTTAATTCATGGAAAAACAAAGGAGATGCTGCCGAAATATCGGTTTTTAGCATATGTACCTTTGCTGGAATTTATGTTTAAATGTGGTATTTAGATGTTGTTTAGCTTATGTTTGGTAGCATGCGGGCATATTAAATGCCGGGGTGTTACATAGGACCCGTCGAAGTACATCGTCCAGTACTCGGGGTCCTCGATCGCTGGCGGAGCTTGGGCTTCGGTCCACTCGGCGACGAAGTTGGCCAAGACCTGCGACTTAATCGCTGTCCTGGGGACGTACGATATGTCGAGGCCATTGAGCTCAAGAGCCCATTTGGCGATCCTTCCGGTGGCGTCGCGGTTGTGGACGACTTCTCCGAGGGGCGATGAGGTCACCACGGAGATGGGGAGCCGGTCGAAGTAGTGGACCAGCTTCCTCTTCGTTATGAGCACCGAATACAACAGCTTCTGTACCTGCGGGTACCGAACCTTTGTTTCGGAGAGTACTTCGCTGACGAAGTAGACCAGCCTCTGCACCTTGAAGACGCGGCCTTCCTCCGTTCGCTCCACGACAAGTGACGCGCTGACGACTTGGGTTGTGGCGGCAATGTAGAGGAGCAACGGCTCTTGCGGTGCCGGGGCGACCAATACTGGAGGCGAGGTCAAGAATGCATTCAGTCGACTGAGGGCTCCCTGAGCTTCTTGGGTCCAGCAGAAACGATCGGATTTCTTCAGTAGTTTGTAAAGTGGCATCCTGCGCTTGCCGAGGCGAGACACGAAGTGGCTCAGAGCCGCGAGACACCCCGTTAGCCTCTGGACCCCATTCAGGTCATTGATCGGCCCCATCCTCATGATGGCAGAGATCTTGTCACGGTTGGCTTCGATGCCACGTTCGGAGACGATGAAACCGAGCAGCTTTCCCTTCGGGACCCCAAAAACGCACTTCTCGGGGTTGAGTTTTATGCGAAACCGCCGAAGGTTTGCAAAGGTCTCCTCCAGGTCAGTGACGAGGTCGTCAGCCTTCCTGGTCTTGACAACGATGTCGTCGACGTACGCTTCGATGTTACGGCCTATTTGGTCGGAGAAACACGCTTGCATACACCGCTGGTATGTAGCGCCCGCGTTCTTCAGGCCAAACAGCATCGTGACGTAACAGTACGAGCCATATGGAGTGATGAAGGAAGTCGCGAGCTGGTCGGATTCCTTCATCGCGATCTGGTGGTAGCCCGAGTAGGCATCCAGAAAAGAAAGGGATTCACACCCAGCGGTGGAATCTATAACTTGGTCGATACGAGGCAATGTGAATGGGTCTTTTGGACAGGCCTTGTTGAGGCTCGTGTAGTCAACACACATTCTCCATTGCCCGGATTCTTCTTTACAAGAACGGGATTGGCGAGCCACTCAGGGTGGCGCACCTCCCTTACAAAGCCAGCGGCCAAAATCTTGGCGATTTCTTCCCCAATTGCCTTGCGCTTTTCTTCGTCGAAACGGTGTAGGCGTTGGGCGACCGGTCTGGAGCCCGGTCGGATGTTTAAGGAGTGCTCGGCGGCTTCCTTTGGGATTCCTGGCATGTCCGAGGGTCTCCAGGCGAAGACGTCCCGGTTTGCTCGGAGGAAGTCGACGAGCGCGCTTTCCTATTTGGCAGGGAGAGCGGCCCCGACCCGCACTGTCTTGGCGGGGTCCTCGGGATCGACCGCGACCTCCTTCGCGTCCTCCGCGGATTTGAAGGAGCTTGGCCCCGACTTACAGGAGTAGGGGGCGGACTCGGGGGCCCTTCCTTGGAAGCGAGCGAGCTCAGCGGACGCGACGACCGCTGAGGCTAGCTCGCAACTGCTCTGCTCGCAGTTGTAAGCGAGCTGAAAAGATGAGGCCATGGTGATAACGCCCTGTGGCCCTGGCATCTTCAGCTTGAGGTAGGTGTAGTTGGGGATCGCCATGAACTTCGCGTAGCATGGTCTCCCTAGAATGGCGTGGTAGGAGCCGGGAAAATCCACGACCTCAAAAGTGAGGTTCTCGGTGCGGAAATTGTCCGGGCTCCCGAAGGTGACGGGTAGGTCGACCTGCCCGAGTGGATGGGCCTGTTGGCCAGGGACGACGCCGTGGAAAGGCGCCTTGCTCGACCGAAGGCGGGCGAGGATTCCCGAGGCGTCAAGGTCTCAACATACATGATGTTGAGGCCGCTGCCGCCGTCCATGAGCACCTTGGTCAGGCACTTCGTCCCCATGATGGGGTCGACGACGAGCGGGTAGCGTCCCAGATGCGGGACGTGGTCGGGGTGGTCGGTCCGATCGAAGGCGATCGGGCACTCCGACCACCGCAGATAGCTGGGCACGGCGGAGGTCGCCGTGTGGACCTCCCGGTAGGCGAGCTTCAACCGACGCTTATCGGCGTAGCACGCTGCCCCACCGAAGATCATGAGGCAACCGTCGAGCTGTGGGAACTTGTCGGTCGTCTCGTCTCCTTTCGTTCCGGCGTCGGTCGCCGGGTCACGTTTCTTCCCCTTGCCCCGCGATGTCGTGGGGTTCCCGGAGAGGAAACGTTTCAGGACTTCACAGTCCTGGTATTTGTGTTTAACGGGATAGGCGTGGTTCGGGCATGAATTATCCATCAACTTCTTGAAGTGGTCAGGCGCCCGTCGAGCCTGTTGCTTGGCAGGGCAGTCAGCGGCGGCGACCATGCGGCCTTCACGGCTCTGCTTCCCCTTCCGTTTCCTTTTGTCGGAGCGGTCGGAAGGGGTGCCGGCCTTAGGGCCGAACGCTTGGTGGGCCACCTTCCTCTCGAAGATGCCCCCCACAGCCTCCTCGCCGGAGGCGTGGTTGGTGGCGATGTCGAGGAGCTCCTTGGTAGTCCGGGGCTTGGCGCAGCCAAGCTTGTGGACCAGAGCCTTGCAGGTGGTACCGTACATGAACGCCCCGACAACGTCGGCGTCGCGGATGTCGGGGAACTCGTTGCATTGCTGGGAGAAGCGGCGAATGTAGTCCCGGAGGGTCTCCCCTGGCTGCTGCTTGCAGCTCTTTAGGTCCCAGGAGTTGCCAGGGCGTTTGTACGTGCCCTGGAAGTTTCCGACGAAGAGGTTCGTCAGATCGGCCTAACTCCCGATAGTGTCCGCGGGCAGGAACTCGAGCTAGGCTCGGGCAGAGTCCGCGAGGTAGATGGGGAGGTACTGGATGATGAAGAAGTCATCCGTCGCTCCCCCCGCCCGGCATTTCGGTTAAACTTTGCATTTCGGTTCAAATAACACCCTAGCTCAGTTTCACATAATGGTATTGCCCGCGTAGTGTGATGAGTGAGTGGTTTTGCTAAGTAGGATGACATGCTAGGCAAGTTTAGGTGAATGATTCATGGAGTCCATAAGAGCTTCTCCCTCAAATCAAAAATAGAGAGGGAGAAAACTACATGGGCCGATAATAATGGTAGCATGGCCAGGAGCTTGGTGGGAGAGAAGCCCTTGTGGGCTTCACCTGTCATTGACCTAACTAGCCCAATGTATCATCTTGCATGGCAAAACGGCACATTCATTACGTTACGCGGGTAATACCACTTTATAAAATCAGGTTAGGGTGTTATTTGAACCGGATTGCGAAGTTCGAATGATCAAATATTTGGTTTCATAGTTCAAGGTGGCTGACAGGCTTTTGAGCAAAGTCCGGGATGTTATATGGACTTTTTTCTCCCAAAAATCAAATAGCTACAACCTAAATGTATGTGCTTTACTACTAATTAAAAAAAATACCATAGACTGCTTCAGGGCATCATCGTTCTACTCCTTTCCAATTTGTTACACATGTATATGTTACTAGGTCGATCTGTGCGCTATGCTGCGCTAGGTGAAATCTGATAGAGTTCTCGAATGGCAAAAATAACCTCCATGGTAGACGTCATTTTTCATTTGGCGAAATATCAAAAAATATAAGAAAAACCAAAATCATCATGTTGTTAAAATTCTCGAGGGTCCTTTTCACAGAAACAGTGAATGAGAAGTAGGTATAGGGAAATGCATGAGCATTTTCCCGAGAACGGGGATGCAATTTTCCAGATCAATGGTTTTTTTTTGCAAAGGGCATAAATAATAAAATCTAAGGAAAACCGATTTTTTCACATATCGGAGATTTTTTTTGCAAAAGCGGGGATGCAATTTTTGGGAACACATGGGGTCTTTTTTACAAAAGGGGTTTGACCGGGTCCAGACATATTTTTCCAGAACTACAAAGATTAGTTTGCAAGAGCACTCAGTTTGGACCCGAGTGTGAATTTGCTGAACCACGAGGAAGTTTCTGCAAAAGAGACGATGGAAGGATCTCAAAGCAATTTTGCAATTTACAGGGGCTTTTTCACAAAAAAAACTAAGAGTCATGGAGGCATTTCCTTCCCCTATAAGAGATAAGTAATGCCATCATGGAAACTTATTAGGTGAAAAAGAAGTTTCAACCCTGTAATAGAACCGAACCCAAAATCGCTGAACCATTCACAACACAACTGGACCCAAAATCGTCGGACCATTCACACACATACAACATACGCCGCGGGCAGGCGGAGGTGAGTGAACTCGTGTGTTCTTCATTGCTTGGTTCAACTAGGCAAGACCAACTCCACCATATAAATTGGTCTCCTTCTGCCTAGATTAACGATATGGTACTTAATTTTCCATCTTTCACTATGTATGAGTGAGCTTTTAGGATTTTTGGACTTATAAAGAATATTATTTAGGCCAACATTGGACGTGATTATCCTAAGTATCGGATGTTGCTTGCAGATAATTTCCGTTCTTTTTAACCGAACTTTTTGATTTTTCAAGGTCTTCGTGTGACGTTGACAACTAGTTTTTTTTTATAACTTTATGCTAAGATATACTAATAAAATTATGAAATTAAGAAAGTATTTTTAATGATAAATACAGCAACATAATTTTTATTAGTCAATCTAGATTGTTTTAAACCTATTAGCGGTCAAACTTTAGAAGGTCAAAAAACAAAAGAAAAGAAGGGAAACACTTTCCTATTTATAAGTTGCATGATATTTTTACTCTAAGGTGATTTTCATGGCATTTGGGTTAACTTGGATATATGCATATGTTTCCTGATGTTGGTCCAATGATGAAAAATGTAACTTAAGAAAAGCACATTATAAAAGTTAGGAAGCCGATGTTGTGACACCGTATATTAACACCCTTATAAGGCCTAAGATTGGAGGCCAACCAAGGCCTCCACGTCAGCCCCCTTCATTTTGTGAAAAGCTCCTTCATTTCTTCTAAATTACAGATATGTCACTGTAAATTACAAAGAGGTCCTTCGCGATATTTTGTGAGGGCAAGAAAAACTTTTCCGAATTGAGGTCAGGTCCCCTGTTCGTTATTTTACGGAAAAAAACCTCTGCTAAATACAAATCTTAAACGAGCCCTTTTCTAATTTTTCAGGATAGCGATCAGGCCCAAAAAGATAACAAACATGTCCTCGTTTCTTACGTTCAGGTCCTTTCTCCGTTTTTCCCGAAAAAATGTTTTCGTTAGCAGAAATTTGTGTACAACTCAATCTCTAGACTTTTTTCCAACTCGATCTCTGATCTCTATATTTTTTCCCAACTCGATCTCTAATATTTTTTGAAACATGTATTATTACTTGATGAACGCGTAGAATGTTAAACTCAACAAAAGAAGGTTGACATCTCTAATAATTTCCGAAATAAGATCATTTCTCTGTTTTTCCCGGGAAAAATATTTTCGGCAACACAAATATGTGTGTAACTCTATCGCTAGACTTTTTTTTTCCAAATCGATCTCTAATCTCTGGACTTTTTTTCCTAACTCGATTTCTAATATTTTCCGAAACATGTATTATTACTCGGTGAACGCATAAAGTGCTAAACTCGACAAAAGAAGGTTAACATCTCTAATAATTTTCGGAATATGTATTATTACCCGGTGAATGCATAAAGTGCTAAACTCGACAAAAGAAGGTTGACCGGGTAATAATAGAGTGTTAACCAAATTCGCCAAAAGAAATATGTGTACAACTCTATCTCTTTATTTTTTTTGTACCTCGATTTCTAATATTTTCCGGAATAAGAAATATATGTAGAGCTGTATCTCTATATTTTTTTTTTGCAACTCGATCTATAGTATTTTTCGAAACATATATTATTCACCGATGAACTTATATAATGTTAAACTCGCCAAAAGAAGATCCTTTCTCCGTTTTTCCCGAGAAAATATATCTATTATGCCTGCAAGATTTACAGAGCAGTCAGCTGGCCACGTCGTCCTCTTAGCCAAAAGTCCCTCTGAAAAAAAATAAATTGCATTTAGATCCTTACGCTAGTTATTTTTCAGAAAAAAATTGAATCAAATTTCGTACGGCGCGGCAAAGCGCGCGAATCTATCTAGTACACATTGATGCAACAACCCTTTTGATTATTCGGATGTCAAGTGCTTAGTTGCATGCTTATTTAAGTCCCTATTTGGAATACATATGAATTACAGAGAGATTGTACTTATCAGTGCAAAATATGCGTACCAAACAAACCCTTAAGATCCTGTTTGGAACTCGGTATTTTCCTGATTTATACAGAAATCGAATTGCTTTCATATGCTATATGGTTCTAATAACATTAATATAGTTCTGTGCTTGTTTCCATTTGCATTTTGCATCTTAGGGTGTGTTTGGTTGATATGATGAGATTGAATGGAATGGAATGATCCTGTACCATTTGATTCCATTATTTTGGGTGAATGAAATAGTTCAGCATTTAGAGGGAAGAAATATTCTTCAAATTTGTATCACTTGGTTCACGATGAGATGATTTCATTCAAGCAATCAAAAGCATGAATATTTTTTTTCTTGAACTATCTCATATATGTACCGCTTAATACATGCAACCAAAGCGAGGAACTGTCCTAACTCACACAGAATTAACAAAACCACAAAAATGGAGAAAATGAAAAGGCCCATATAGATAGCCCATTCCATACTAAAAGCCCATAACAAACTCGGCCCACTAAGCCGAAGCACTAGGGTTAGGGTTTATCGCCCCCTCTATAAGTACCCCGCCCCCAACTCTAGCCCGTCGACCCATTACCTCCCCGACCTCACAGCCCATCTTGCGGCGGCGGCGTCCAAGACCGGCGGCGAGCGGCTGAGGCAGCGTCAGCCATGGTGCACGTCAGCTTCTACCGCAACTGTAAGAGGCCCTCTACCTCTCTGTGCCCGTGATCCATTCGACCCCCAAATGTAATGGCGGTAGCGTACTAGCGACTGATCTCGAGCGCTAGCTGTATTCGTGGACCTACTTGGTCGCGCATTTGAGTCTGGAACCCGAGATCCCGTCCTGTTTTTTGGCCTGGAATTTTGTGTACCATGTTCTTTACGACATTTGGAGCTTTACTATTTGTTAGGCCTATTAACCCGTGGGATTGAAGGGTAGTTCTTCTTTGGTAGCGTAAGTGCTTAGTTTTGGTCGATTTGGTTAGTCTGTTGCTTCTAATCACCATTGCAGAGGAGATCTCGAAACCACAATACTTGTCTTCGGATTTGATCCTATAATGGTTGGCATTAAATGCTTTTTAGTTGGGAATATAAAGAACACTCAAATATTCACCCTTCGAATCTTGGAAGTTAATTTGACAGATTTGCTTGGTAGGAGGATGGATCATAGAAGCTTTCGTCCATGGTCAGAAAATTCTTAGTTATCGACTTGTATGAATCTCTAGTCATATTGTGGTTGTTGAATGTTTGTGTTTATTTCAGAGCTCAATTGTTTGCACTTTTTGATGATGCTCATAACGTGTTTCTTAATTTCAAAATGTTAATGTGATGCAGACGGTAAAACATTCAAGAAGCCAAGGCGTCCGTATGAGAAGGAGCGCCTTGATGCTGAACTGAAGCTGGTAGGCGAGTACGGTTTGAGGTGCAAGCGTGAGCTGTGGCGTGTGCAGTATGCCCTCAGCCGCATCCGTAATGCTGCAAGGGAGCTGCTCACCCTCGACGAGAAGAACCCCCGCCGTATCTTTGAGGGCGAGGCACTCCTGCGCCGCATGAACCGCTATGGTCTCCTTGGTGAGGGCCAGAACAAGCTCGATTACGTGCTTGCGCTCACTGTTGAGAACTTTCTGCAGCGCCGCCTCCAGACCATTGTCTTCAAGAATGGCATGGCGAAATCAATCCATCATGCTCGTGTTCTCATCAGGCAGCGCCATATAAGGTATAAATACTTAATTTCTCTCCTGGAAAATATATGCTTCTGGTATGACTAGAGTGCATTTTTTGAATAGCCTGAAGTCCTGAAATGTTTATGCACAGATGGACATGTATCTGGAGGTAGACCTGCAGTCAGTGAACTAGGGTGAACATTTAGCTTTGGTGTTAATATGCTTGTTGTTTAACAGTTTGACGAACTTTTTTATTTTGGGCCATGTGATGAGAAACCGTATGCAACTCACGACGGTCGTCTGAGACACTTAGTGTGTAATGGTGCAGTCATATTTTCTCTGATGCCCCTTCTGTTTCTTTTTCTTTATATATCATTTGTGTTCTGAATTTTCTATTTGTACCGAGTGCCTAATCTCTGTTTGATGAGTAGATTGCAATTTCTTTGTCAGTTCATACTTTTACAGTTGTGAAATGGATTTGTCAGTACATCAAAAAAGTTTAGTAGCTCTTGCATATTTGTGGCACAATGAGGAACTAATTTTGCTAATGTATCTATGAAGTCAAAAGACTCATGACTCAAAATGTCCTTTTCATTCTGAGTGCCCCTAAATCTTGATAAACTTTTTCCCAAACAGCAATTGTGCTATGCTCTTTTTTCTCTGCTGAAATATGATTTTGAACAACAATTGCTCTTGGTTGTAGGTTCATGTGCCTGTCAGCTTCGTGTTTAACCTTGTATTTACTTGGTCTGCTAGATGATTGTTTATATTAGCATTGTCTTCTCGTATTTACGCATTCTCACATTACCTTCTCTAGACGAATGATATATCTCACTTCTTTTCTTATTTGTCATCAAATAAATAATTGGGTCATTTCGCCAACATGTAGAGGATGGTTATATGAGGCACTGATAAAGTTTTTCAAACCTACTATGTTCATATACATGTTATGTTTTTTTATATTCAATGGATTTAATTTCTGTTGCATGTTGAAAGCTTTGTTATCTGCACGTAATTCAATCTGTTTATGCAGAGTGGGGAGGCAACTTGTCAACATTCCCTCATTCATGGTGAGAGTGGACTCAGAGAAGCACATCGACTTCTCCCTCACTAGTCCGCTTGGTGGTGGTGAGCCTGGAAGGGTCAAGAGAAAGAACCAGAAGAAGGCTTCCGGCGGCGGCGGCGGCGGCGATGGTGATGAGGAGGAAGAGTGAGCATGCGATGTTAGCTCTCGGTTTTGTTAGGACCTAATTTTGCTGGCGCTTCTCGTTAGGACCTAATTTTGTTACATTGAGTTGGAAGTTGGAACAAAAATTAGCCACCGAGGGTTGTCAGAAATTGTTGTTTAAATTCATGAATCGATCATCGCCAGGACTTGGTTAAATTTTTTAAGTTTATCGTCTGATGAACATGTGAATTATGTGGTTATCGAGGAATGCTTTCCATGTTACTTTAATTGCTCAAGTTTAATCTTTACTGTATGAATGATCCTATTGTGTTGCCATAGGATGATTGCACTTTCCCTGTGTCATGTGCATTCCCTTTGTATGGTAACAGCTATTTTTAAATATAGGATAGGTTACCATTGAATTTACAAATTGATGGAAAACGACACGAGAGCTTTGTTGCTCGGCATTTCTATATCACTAGTTACATGCCCGTGCGTTGCTACCAAAAACAAAATTGATAACGAAAAATAAATATTAAAAAATAAAAAAAAATATTTCACAAGATCAAACATCTATCTTTAACGCTTCATTTCTTGCAAAAGCTGGCTAATTAAAGCAACACTTCGTTTTTTGCGTAGGGCAATTAAGCAGGGCAATTAATGACGTGGGTAGAACTCACCACTGTCACCAACTGCTGCTTTATAATAATAGAGATAATCCAAGAAAAAGACATCTAATTACAACAAGGAATAAATTTTACACCCATCAACTTTTCAAAAAATCTATTAAACACCTTCAACTATTACCGGGTATGAGCATTTTAGACTTATAAAATTAGATCAATTTACATGTTAAGATGATTTTTTTTTTTTAAATTTTTGGCTATAGTATGCACTTAAAAAGGGAATGAACAACCTGGGCGAGTCTTGGACTTGGAAGTTGGAAGACTCAACTCTGGCGGGCTACACACTCAACGGTGTTGCTAGCCATCCGAGCAACAGGGATCCAATTTAGGTTGATTTTTGTGGTTTTTATTGTTTTGGTAGCCACATCATCGATTTTTTATGACAAAAGAATGAATATAGAGAAGGAATGTGAAAGTGGTTGATGATATTGGTGTTAACACCTTTGAATTGGATTTTTATTACCAAAACTCTCCATCGCGTATTGGCATAGCTGACAATGTGGCGCAAATAACACATCTTGAGGATCATCAAAACCACTCTCTAAAACCATCTTAGGATGTAAATTGATCCGATTAAGTTTAAGAGGTTAAATACCTAGTTTTATAGTTAAGGGTGTTAAATGTACTTTTTTTAGAAAGTTAAGGTGTAAAAATGGACTTTGTTGGGAAACCTGGCCCGTCGTGGCCCATGTGGACTCTCCCGAAACCCTAGTTGTAGATTATAAATAGGAGGCAGGGGGTCACCCTATGTATACAGAAGCAAGCAATAAAGAATAGCAGAAGCAGTTCCTCCTCATATTGTGTCTCTCTCCCTCTCTCTCTGTTCTCCAGTTTAGATCTATTAGGCAACCCCGGACTATTCGATAGCGATGTTGTCTAACACGTTATCAGCACGAAGCTCTACCGGCGAACAGATTGAAAGGTGAGAAAAGGTGAGATTCAGGGAATTGAATCTAATCGCTCGTTTGAATCTGTGCAGCGTCTAACCTATGCTACGTGGCATGAAGCTACACGCGAATCTCCAATACACCGTATGAATGCATCTACAGTACACAGCAACTATTACAGATCAGTAGCATGAAGCTACGATACATTGAATCGGCTCGAAGCCATCAGCATTGGCCACCGTTGCCGGCCAGGCTCGAAGCCTCCGGCCGCCGGCCGGTCTCATCGGCCAGGAAGCGCCACCAAGGCACGAAGCCATTGCCGATCTATAGTACAAGGATCTACAGGGCATGAAGCCAGTGCAGATCCCAGGAAGCACCGCACCCACCGGCATGAAGCCACCAATGCGCCGCCGGCCGAACGAGTTCGATGCGTCGTCGCCGCACCCGGTCTGGCTACACTGGCGCAGTACCCGGCCGCGCTTCGGCCGCAAGACTATACTCGGCTGCTTGCCATACGCCATCGACCCGCTGGCGCGCCACTCGGCCGTTTAGGCCCGAGGGCGAGCCGCCGCGACGGTTGAGAGACCAGGACGCCATGGGCCCACCGCATTCCTCCTGCGCCTGAGCAGCCGCGTGCCCACCGGGAGCAGAGCTGGCCTTGCAGGCCGACGCTCGCCACGCTTCTCGGCGGCATCGCGCTGAGCATCCTCCCTCTGCGCCCCCTTGGCGCCGCCTGCTCTGGCGGCCGTCGCCTCGCCGCGCCATCACCGGGCCACTGCGCGACTAGCCTTCGGCCTCTGGCTCGGCCGCCCGACCGGCCTCGGCTCCGCTGGCTCGCCACCACGCCATTTCTTTGTCGCCGGACACGCCTCCGATGCGGCTGCTTTGTCGCCCGATGTCGCCCATTGGCGGTATCGCGACCAGCCGCCTCAGCGCCGCCGAAGCGCAACCTGGCCGCGCCCACAGTTGGCTCGCCGTATTGGCTCATGTCCCGCTGCCGAACGCCTCGCGCAGGTAGGGCCGCGCCGACCCGACGCCTTGCTGCCTCGCCGCCAACGGGCGCATCGCCTGGCCGCCGACACCGACTAGAGAATGGACTCGAAGTCCATATGAACCAGATCAAAATGATTGGAAAAGGCCAACACGTTTTGGACCTGAAGTCCAGTTCTGAACATCCGGTTCTGGACTTCATCCAATTGGTCTTTGAGCCATAATCACAACTCACGAATAAAGGCAAAGAAACCATTTGGGCCCATGACCTCTATTCGGTATTTTTTTGGACATAAGTCTGATGCGTCATGGACTTGAAGTCCATTTGAATTGGATTGAATCCGTGGACTCCAGTTGAAAATACAAGGACAAATTTACTTCATTGCCCTCTTGGATTTCTATTTTCCGAAAACCTTTAGCTAATTCAGAAAATTGATTAGAAATTCAGAAATTTGGTAAGAAATTCCAGAAAATTCTGAAAATTGCCTGAAAATTATGAAAAATATCTAGAAAATTTTAGAAAATTAATTGGCTCTGTTTTTAATATGTACTTAGCCTTATTTTCTGTTTTTATGAATATTTTGCATGAATTTTGCAATAATTGCCTTGTTTAAAATATCGGAAATTCCTGAGAATTTACTTTCCGTATTTATGAATTCATGAATTGTGCAATTATTGTTCTGTTCCATGCATTGTATTTATTGCTTTAATATAATACATTGGAAATTCAAGCACGCCGCACGAAGCGGCCACCGTCGCGCCAGGAAAGCCGACGCGCATGGAACTGAATGCGCCGCGCACATGAAGCCGCGCTAAATCGATCGCATGAAGCTGATTGCGCACATAAAGCAGATCGCACGAAGTCGATCATGCATATGAATCCGATCGCATGCATGAAGCTGATCGCACGCATGAATCTGATCGCTTGCACGAAGCCGATCACATGCATGCACGAAGCTGTATTTATGAATATTTATGAATCATGTATTTATGAATCTTGTACTCATGAATTTTGCATTTATCTTGTATTTATGAATCCTGCAATTATTACTTTCTTTTAGTTTGCAGGAAATTCATGAGAATTTGATTTATGCATTTATGAATTTTTGCAACCACTCCCTATTAGATTACACGAAGTAATATAATGAAAGAATCCTATAAATATGTAAATACCTGGCATTGTCATATGTGAGTTTTGAAGAACTGGCCCGAATGGTCAGAACTATCTCACATGGGCATCAAATGTGAAGATCGTGCTTATGAGCAAGAAGCTCTGAATTGCCATCGGTTTAGGGTCCTCAAAGGACAAGTAACCTCTTCACGAGCAAAAGCGATCAAGTTTTGTACTCCCCAGGTATCACTTTTCAGCCACTGTGAAGAATGAATACATGGCTGAGGTGAGTACACTTGAGTTACGGACTGCACTTCAGAAGCAGTTCGAGAAGCTCAAGTCCGCCATCTTGCTCCAAGCACAGCAAGATTGGGTTCGCTTGAGGTTTGCAAAGCTCGTAATGCTGGTTGTTAATGAATTTTGAATAATGAATTGTAAGCTCTCGAAGAGCATACATTTTCTTTTCTCATGAATAGAATTTCAATTTATTCTTTATTCCAGTATTCTATATTTTTAAGCAATATTTGAATTACTTTGCCACTATATGATTAGAATTATATTTCTTTTCATTTAGATATTGTGTAGCGCCCAATGGAGGTGATATGTATTGTTGATAGTGGCACAACAAATACCATCTTAAGAGAGTCGAAATACTTCCAGACGATCACGAAGAACGCTGGAAGGATAATGAAAATCGCAGGAAGCGATACGCATATAATAGGCTCAGGAAGAGCCACAATTATATTGCCAATGGGTACAACTTTGGTAATTGATGAAGCCTCCTTGTACCCTGAATCAACACGCACTCTCTTAAGTTTTAACAGATATCCGCGCCAATGGGTTTCACGTAGAAACCAATGAAGAAAATGGCAAAGAGCATTTGTGCATTATGAAGCACGCGGAGTATGAAAAATGGTATTAAGAAAAATATCCCTCATATGAATCTGGGTTGTACTACACGATAATCAATGCACACGCAGTGTATACTTATTTGAAGACTGTATTTAGAAGCTCTGAATTATTTTCGTTATGGCATTGTATATTTAGGTCATCCTGGTCTAAGATTGATGAAAAATATAGTTAAACAACTAACAAGGTCATGGCATTAATATTAAAAATTTCCCAAATCACGAAGATTTTGTGTGCCATGCATGTGCCACTGGGAAATTAATAACAAAACCCTCTGTTATGAAAGTGCAACATGAAATCCCTGCATTCCTGGAACGCATTCAGGAGGATATTTGCGGCCCGATTCAGCCCTTGTCAGGGCCGTTTCGATACTTTATGGTGCTCATTGATGCTTCCTCGAAATGGTCGCATACATGTTTGCTGTCAATAAGGAATCATGCATTCGCAAAGCTGATCTCACAGATCATCAGAATTAAGAATGCTTTTCCTGATCATCGCCTGAAGTACATTCGAATGGACAATGCCAACGAATTTACTTTCAAAGCATTTGATGATTATTGCACAAAGAATCGAATAATCATGAGCACTGCATCGCACATCCATACGCAAAATGGAATAGCTGAAGCACTAATAAAGAGGATTAAGCTCATAGCCTGACCACTCTTGCAAAGTTGTAACTTGCCCAACACTTGTTGGGGACACGCAGTCATGCACGCAGCAGCACTCATCAATTATAGACCGTCGGCCTACAACATCCATTCAACTATGCAACTAGTGCAATGGGTCATCCTGAAGATTTGAATCAATGGTATATGTACCTATACCACCCCCACAGCGAACTGCAATGGGCCCTCTCCGCAAGTCTGGGATATACGTTGGTTATGAGAATGCATCCATAATCAGGTATTTGGAACCCACGACTGGAGATTTGCATACAACCCGATTCGCTAATTGCATTTTTTTGACGAGGATCGCTTTCCCGTCATTAGGGGGAGGAAATGAACCATTGGATGAAAATACCGGGAAATCATATGGCATTCCATTGGGATCCCCGTGCATGACCCTCGCACTAATGAAACAAATCATGAAGTCAAGAAGACAATCGATTTGCAGAATTTAGCAAATAAACCGTCTGATCATTTTTGTGATCTGAAGAGCGTGGTTAAGTCGCATATACCAGCAAGAAATGCACCAGAGAGGGTGAAAATACCAAAGAAAGCAGAAGGTATCCCTCATCCTGTTCAGAGGCCTCAAAGAAAAAGAACAGGAAATCTGGCTTCTCAAACCCAAAGTACTCGGAGACGTCTGGGGAAAAATGGGCAAGAGGACTTACCATAGCCAATCATAAAAATGCCCCAAAGCAAGAAGGGGAGCCAGTCGAGACCTGGCACTAGAAAGAAGCCTGTGGAAAAGACAATTCCAGATCTGAACCTTCCACTGGAAGAAGCCGCCGGAAATAATGTGTGCGCACACATTGGCGGAGAAAAACTAAAGGAACTTGCTCCTGGAATGGGAAATAGCAATGAAGAGCAAGTAGAAGTGCATGAAGCACACCATGATGAAATGGCCATAAATTTTGTAATAAAAGGAGAATCTATAAATAGAGCAACAACCATTGCAAGACTTGTTGTTCAAGGTTTCACTCAACGTCCTGGGGTTGATTATGAAGAAACCTATTCTCCGGTCATGGGTGGAATTACCTTTAGATACTTGATCTCAATGGCAGTCAACTTGAAGTTGAGAATGAAGCTAATGGATGTTGTCACAGCATATTTGTATGGAAACTTGGATTCGAAGATTTATATGAAAGTACCGAAAGGTATCCCTATCCCGAACCAAGACAGAGCAAACAGAAACCTATACAGTGTGAAATTGGAGAAATCACTGTATGGGCTGAAGCAGTCAGGAAGAATGTGGTACAATCGCTTGATTGACTTTCTTTGCAAGAAAGGCTACACGAACAGCAAAGATTGTCCATGTGTATTTATACAACGATCCTCGAATGGATTTTGTATAATCTCCGTCTATGTAGATGACTTGAACATCATTGGAACGGATGAAGAAATTGAAGAAGCATGCACATACTTGAAGTCTGAATTTGAAATGAACGACTTGGGTAAAACCAAGTTCTGTTTAGACTTGCAGCTTGAACATGTCCAAGGCGGAATCTTGGTACACCAATCTTCCTACATGCAGAAAGTGTTGGAGAGATTTGGTTTTTGAGAAGGCATACCCCGCAAAGACCCCAATGGTCGGAAGGTCACTCCAAGCAGACCTAGACCCATACAGACCTAGAGAAGAGGGGGAGGAAGTCCTGGGAGCGGAATTCCCATATTTGATTGCAATTGGAGCACTCATGTACCTTGCGAATAACACTAGGCCGGACATTGCGTTCGCCGTGAATTTGCTAGCGCGGTACAGTGCAGAACCCACCAAAAGGCATTGGAAAAGGGGTTAAGGACGTCTTCCGTTACCTCCAAGGAAGCAAAGATCTCGGTTTGTTCTATAGAAGGAACAATGAATTGAATTTGGTTGGCTATGCCGATGCTGGGTACCTATCGGACCCGCATACTGGTAAGTCACAAACCGGGTATGTTTTGCTTTGCGGTGGAACAGCAATTTCGTGGAAGTCGTCCAAGCAGACTCTTGTCTCGATGTCGACAAACCACTCAGAAATAATTGCCTTGTATGAAGCTTCTCGAGAATGTGCATGGCTTCGAAGAATGGTTCACCACATTCAGAAGTCATGTGGTTTGAACATGGAGCAAACCCCCACTATTATCTATGAAGATAATGCAGCTTGTGTTGCTCAAGTGCAAATGGGATATGTGAAGAGTAACCTCACAAAGCATATAAACCCCAAGTTCTTTTATGCTCATGAAATGCATAAGATGAACGAGATAAAGATACTGCATACTAAGTCATGTGAAAATCTCGCAGATATGTTCACTAAGTAACTCCCGGCATCTTCCTTTGAAAGATGTGTGAGAGGAATCGGGATGATGAGGCTTAGAGAAGTGCAGATTTCAGGGGGAGAATTTTCACATACTCCTACATAAATCTCGAACATGAAGTTTGAGTACCCAACGTGAATCTTGAAGATTAACATTGAAGTTTGGGTGGATTGTACTCTTTTCCTTAAGTAAGTTTTTCATTGAAGTTTTCTTACATAAGGTTTTTGATGAGGTAATCCGTGCAACACAGCAAGCGTATGCTATGTACTCTTTCTCCAAGTATTTTTCCCACTGGGTTTTTCTGAAGTTTTAATGAGGCATATGCATCTCGCAGTGAAGAGTCCAAGGGGGAGTGTTGGGAAACTTGGCCCGTCGTGGCCCATGTGGACTCTCCCGAAACCCTAGTTGTAGGTTATAAATAGGAGGCAGGGGGTCACCCCATGTATACAGAAGCAAGCAATAAAGAATAGCAAAAGCAGTTCCTACTCATATTGTGTCTCTCTCCCTCTCTCTCTCTGTTCTCCAGTTTAGATCTATTAGGCAACCCCGGACTATTCGATAGCGAGGTTGTCTAACAAACTTAATCCTTATAAGAAAGAAAAGTTCTTTTTCGTTATTATGTGTCATTCTCAGCCATTGATGAATCTAATGCTCTGGGTATTATACTAGGTCGATTCGCGTGCGATGCCACGCTGTGTGGGAAAATTTGGTCTGAGTTTTTTTTTTTTTTTTTGTAAAAAACGTGATTTCGGTTTTCTCGTTGGTGTTTCTTAAAAAATTGGCTGGCTAGGCGCCATCGTTGACGTTTTTTCGATGGTGTTTTTTAAAAAATGGCTGGCTAGGAGCCATCGTCAAATTTGTGTAATCGCGGGATTCTTTGTTTAAACAAACGGAACCACGAGTGTTTTTTTGCAAAAAAAATGTGGAAGGATCTATTTGTAAATCGGTTTACCGGTAGAAGATCCCTTTGCAAATATACCGAAACATAGGGGTCTTTTTGAAAAAACATATGGAAGGATCTAAATATAATTTTAGGATTTACGGAGGATCTTTTCACAAAAAAAAATTGCCACGTGGGCCCCCTGGTTTGCCTCCAATGCTAGGCTGCATATCTATACTACTAGGTCGAGTCGCGCACGATGTTGCGCCGTGTGAAAAACGGTGGAAGAGCCTATCTGTAATTTCAGTTTAGTGGTGGAGGGCACCTTCATGAATATGGACTTTTTCATGTTTTTTTAAAAATTAGCTTGGTAGTAGCCGTTGTGTTTTTATTTTAAAAAAATTGACTCGTTATGAGCTGTTGTCGAATTTGTGTAACTAAATCTGATCTAAATCAGCGACATCACGGCAAAGCATGTTCGCGCCAAAGAGTAGTGGATGCCTTCCCGCTAGACATGGTCAATAGGCTGTGCTTTTTAGGGTTGACCAAAGCACTAGCCCTTGCTACGATTGGTTTATCATGCCACGGTATAAATGTTTTCGAGCTAAATCGGTATGGCACGAATAATGAACTGTATTGAGTATAAAAACTCAGTATGATAGATGATCCATCACGGCACAATCGACTAGACCGTGTCTGGGTTGGTTCGACATGAAAGTGGTCTTTTCGTAAAAAAAAAATCCTATCTACAGCTTGATCTATCATCAACTATCTTACCTCAGCGGTCCATACCGTCATCAAATACTATATCTTCACTTCACCTCCTCCTATGACCCATCCGACCAGTTGCGATCTCTTTGTGTCTCATCTCCTCTCTCTCTCTCTCTCTCATCTCGTTCTCCTCTATCCCTTCTTCCTTCCTGAACATATGAACGATCTAAACACTAGGAGTAGTTAGTATATATGTATGTTTGTAACACCCCAAAATTTTGCTTTCCTTAAATTCATGTGTGATTTGGCACTTTGGTGAATTTTTGGGAATTTTCTGGAATTTATTTGGATTTATTTGGAATTTATTTGAATTTATTCCATTTTGAATTAATTAAAGAATTAAACTTTGCAAATAAAATTTTGTTGGAAATATTTTATTTGAGTCCAAAATGATCCAAAATATTTTCCGTAATTTTTCCGAATTTTTCTCGAGTCTTTTGCTATTTTTAATGAATTAAATGAATTATTGGGAATTATTTTAAATATTAAATCATTTGGAAAATCAACTCGGTCGAGCATCGCTCATCCGACCGAAGTCGGAACCCGAGTCGGACTCGAGTCCGACCCGAGCCGATTGACTCGACCAAACCAGCCTCAACCCTAAGCGATCCCGACCGTTGGATCAAGATCCAACTACCGAGATCCGCCTGCACGGCTCGAGCCAGATCCGGCCGGATCCGATCGCGTCCACGCGATCGTGGCCGCTGATCGTGCCACGTGGACGGCCGTGCGTCGTCGTCTCCGCCCGACTCGGCCGGAGAGCTCCGCCGTGACCGAAAGCAGACACGGCTAGGGTTCCGATTTGCACGCACGCCGAGGCCGTATTTAAAGCGTGAGACGCCCCCGAGGTTGCCCTCATCCGCGGCGCACCGCTTCCCCAAGCCATCTCGCATGAGCCGCCGCCGTTTGCCCGCATTTAGCTCGCCGGAGTTGGAACCCTCTTGCGCAGCCGGTTTACCGCCGATTCCGCCGCCGTCCGTCGTCTTCCGCCGAAGGAGCCAGATCCGAATCCCCGTGACGAGACGCACTGAAGGAAGGACTCATCTCGCCGAGCAATCCCAAACGCCGCCGGGCTCGCCGTCGTTCTCATCTCCGGTGGTCTTGCTCGCGCGTCGCCATCGACCTCGCGAGCTGTGGACCGTCCGATCTTGATCGTGCGGTTGAGGTGAGTTCACGTGTTCCAAACCCGATTAGATCTGGACCGCTGGATCAAGATCCAACGCCCACGATCGCCACGCGTCGTAGTAGTGCCGTTATAGGATTAGATCCGACCGTCCGATCTAGATCGAACGCCCACGATCATCGAGTAGTTTCAACGTGTTAACCCTGGATCTAATCACGGCCGCTGAATTTCAAATCAACGGACACGATCGTGCCACGCGTGTCCAGGGAGCCGAACCGCCGCGCCACGCGGGCGCGCAGGCGCCATCGACACGCTGGGCCCGCGTGTCGGCCGATCGCACCGCGGACGCCACCCATGACGTCATCGGTAGGTCCCACCTGCCGACACCGTGGTGAGCCTCGCCGACGCCAAGAATGACGCTACCCGAATGGGCCCACATGTCGGGCCGAGACGTGGAGTCGTGGACCGAGTCCACGGTAGACCCGAGCCGGCGTGGACCGAGTCCATGGACCGGTGACGCCACCAACCAATCAGAGGCTGCCACGTGTCCATGCCGACGCAATAATTAATTTCCTAAAAGAAAATGATTTATTAATTCGTAATAATGATTTGATTTTGTTTCAAACTTCAAACGCTTATAACTTTTATGCGTTTCAACTTCGATTTGAGTGATTCAAATTTCTAAATTTGTATAAAAATGAGATCTACCTAAATATGAATTTTATTTAATTTTTGGACTAAAGTTTTTCTCTGCAAAATTATTTAATTGATTATTTAAACTTTAAATAATCATAACTTTTATGCTTTAACTCCAAATTTGACGATTCCGCTTTCTAAAAACTCATAAAATTATGTTCTCTCTGTTTATGGATTTTATTTGGATGTTTGGACACTTTTGCCTATTGTTTATTCGTGTATTTGCTATTTGCACGCTTTACGAGTAGACGTTGAAGTGCTCAAGGATTCAAGGAGAAGTATTAACTCAGGATCCAACTCAAGACCAAGAACAAGTACTTTTTGAAGGCAAGTTGTGCTTTGACCATGTTGATCCTATTTCAAATCTATTTTGATTTAAACTATTGCATGCTAGTTCAATTAGAAAGATACTTTGTTTAAACATGGGGTTAGATAAATACCAATTTGTTTGTATGACACCTTGATTATTTAAGTATGTGCCATGACCCTTGTCACCCTAGTTGTGGATTACTAGTTGGACATTATTAAATTGCCAACATGGGTTTAGAACGTTGTAGTATCGCTTAGACACGCTTTCGTGCTCATGACATGATTTTGGACAATCAAATGTTAATATTGACTTAATGATATATTGAACCTGTTTTGGAAAGGTATCATGTGATGTTGATGGCACGTGGTGCATGGTAATCAACTGGGTTTGATAAAGCGATTTTCGGCCGGGCATGTGGCAAGAGTAATCAAGTGGGCCAGTTGTGGCATTGGGGATGTTGATTTGGTTCTTCGGGTAGTCTTGCCCTGGTCACCCTAAGGACTTAACCTTGCAAGCCTTTGAACTGGGTCTAACGTGCAACCACATGTCTCAGAATGGGACGGACCTAGTTGACTAAGTTGCTAATAACGCACTGTGGGACCTCAGGAGGTCAACTACACCCTTTGTGTAAGTTGTATGCGGAGCGCATCTGGCCGAGGCCAGTACCCATCTAACTTGTTGATTGGCCTAGACTTCGCCTTAGCGAAGGGAAGGGTTAGTGCGCAATAACCGGGGAGGACCACTTGTATTGTTAGAGGTTTCCGAAAGACTTTGTTACGGGAACTCGCCTTTGTGGTGTTTGACTGTATCTTGTGGGTAAAGTGCATAACCTCTGCAGAGTTTAGAATCTATTCGAATAGCCGTGTCCGCGGTATTGGACATCGCTCGGGAATTACAGTCAAGGGTTAGATTTTCTCAAAACTAACTTGAATTTGAAAGGTTGGGTTGGATTAATAATGATGGTGATAGGAATATGGATTAGGATGGGAAAGTTGTTTATTAAATTCCTTGAAAAGTTATCTATGCTATACTTGCTTCTACTGCTTTTGAATCTACTTATGCTACTTGTCAAATGTCATTTCTTCGCAAATATACCTTGAGCTATTCCTTTGTACCAAGCCATGCATATAGTATATTAGCCTGCATTCTCGTGCATGACTTGTCGAGTACCAAGTACTCACCCTTGCCTCAACACAACATCAGTTGAAGAGGAGACTACACAAGCTTTGGAGGAGGAGCTCCAAGAGGATCCGCTCTACTTAGGAAGCGAGCCCACCGGTTGCCTGTGGTATCTTGGATGGCGCCACGGTTATTTGATTTTCCGCTGCTATTATTTTTCTCTGAATAAGTTTCGCCTTGCGAGGCATATATTTGTAATTTGACCATAAGGTCAAGTAACCGCTTGACTATTTAAATAAAGTACTTTATTGGTATCGAGTGGTATGATTGTGATATTTACCGATGTTAAGACTGTGTGCACTAGCTGCGTTCTGGACTAGTGCTGAATACACAGAGGGTCCGGATTTGCAAGTTCGGGTCCCGACAGAGGTGGTATCGAGCCATACTTGACTGTAGGCTCAACCCTAGCTAGAATGGTCGTAGTGAGGATAAAACCTATTTTCTAAAAGCTAAAAATTTGTGAAGACAAGAAATGACATCTCGACTTATCCCCTTCTCTCTTTTCTTGTCTCTTGCTGAAATTTTCCCTTACCTTGTCAACAATTTAAAAATTCGAGTTCTTACGTAAAGCACTCCTGTGACAGATGGAGGAAGAGTTCAACTACGTTGATCTGGGAGTTGGTCACGCCGCTGAACTTTGGCATATGCTACAAATTCTCGGAGATTTTGAGAAGCCGCAATACCAAGTGGAAGTGATCAGACAAGCGGGATTGATCAAGGCTTGTGACGTGAAGATTGAGGTACCCGCTAGGCAGAAGGGCCCAGGAAATCGCCCGATACACCGCAGACCGCCAGAGATCTACAATGCAGATGGGTATCCAAGAAGTATCACGACGAGCAATGCGGCACGTTACCCGTATTCACGCTAGAGAGTTGGAGAATACGGTGTTCCGTTATCATCCACAAGCAGCGATAACCTTCTTGACCGAAGGCGATTCAGGATGAGGATGCCACGGCCATACGCTTGGCACGATTTGTTGTCGCCAGGAGGATGTACTAGATAATACAAGCAAGGAGCTACAGAAGGCCCGCAAGGAAATCACGACAGAGAAGAACAGATGGCGGGAAGCTCAAGAGTATGTGGCACACCTTCTGCGAAGGATTGACGAGTTGGAGATGACTTTGTACGGACCAGACCAGAGCCAAGATTGAGCTACACGAGCCAGATCCAGAGGAGTCGATCTCGATGAGGACATCGCTTCTTCGACTACCACGAGAGGACACGATCATTTGGACATGGCGATCAAGTTTCGCCTATGCCACAAAGACCTGCACTCAGGCCGTGGAGGTTTTCTCGATGAGTGAGCATAGGTTCTATAGTGAGACTCCTTCGCTGAGTCGCGTCATAGAATAAAGAGTCACCCTTTAGGCGTTAGACTCCAGAGTTAGTTCGATTTGGATTTTCATTGTTTGCTGAGTGTGCAGTATGTGTTGCAAGGCCCTTAGGCATTGTAAGCAGCCATACCAAGATATTAATAATAAAGTTGGACCTTAAAGTTACACCTTTTGCCCGCATAAGTTCCATATTACTTGTCTATTCTTGTTTCCCTCTCATCTCTAAACCTAGAGCAAATCGACAGATGGTGAACACCCGTGGAAACTTTGGAAGCAATGGGAGTGGTTCTCGCCCAGCAGAAAACCCCAATGATGGAGCACCAGCACCGCCACTGGATGTGCAGAATTTCGGAGCTTTTCGCTGCCTGCACTCGATTGATGCATGCTATGATGCAACAAATGCAACACGCCACCGCAGTCCACCGCTAATCAAGTTAATCGGGGACCACGCCGTAATACAAGACTGCCGAGTTCATGAGGACTCACCCACCCACTTTTTCCGGAATGCCAATCCATTGGAGGCCGACGATTGGTTAAGATCAATCGAGAGGAAGCTACACATAGCTCAATGCATAGGAAATGAGAAGGTACTCTACGCTTCTCATCACCGGAAGGACAAATTGCCGAATGGTGGGAGAACTTCGTACACGCAAGAGAACCCTCAAGATATCACTTGGGAAGAGTTCACAATGCATTCCGACAAGATCACGTGCCTGAAGGAATCATGGACCTTAAGAAGGAGGAGTTCAGAGCATCAAGCAAGGTAATCACCGGTGGCCGACTACCCGAACAAGTTCACACAAATAGCACGCTACGCACCGAGGATGTAGCGACAGATAAATCCGCATACCTCGTTTTATGAAGGGACTTAACTCAGATTGCAAGTAGGGTTGATCACCCACACCTTTCCGGATTTCCAAGAGCTGGTGAATAAGGCACTTATTCTTGAGGACAAGCGCAAGGAACTGGATGAGAACAGAAGCGCAGGATGCAACAAAGAAGGATCACGCCAGGAACGCATAAATACCGAGAGTTGCACCAAATCAATTCTTGATTCCAACCACGAATGCAACAAGGACACCATCCTCAAAGACCAAGACCACAACCGTAACTACTGCACCCCAGCCCCGCTAGAAACACTACTCTGTGCAACAAAGAAGGAACAAGTGAGACGCTGCTACAATCAGAACGAGCCAGGACACTTTGCCAACAGCTTGTCCAAAGAAGACAAAGCAGGAGTGACCCTGGCCGCTTCAATCTAGGAACCACCCCGGCTAGGACGCCAAAGACCAGAGCCACACCCTGCATCGTGGTGAGAGGCCGAGTCAACCATGTCACCGCAGATGCACCGCAGAATGCTACTGACGTCGTCTTGGGTAAGTTACTTGTTAACTCAAGACTGCACAGCTTTGTTTGACTCGAGCTTCAGATTCGCTTGTTTCGCAAGGCTTTGCTACTAGAAATGATTTGAGGATTGCAAGACTTAAGTGCATGCTTTTAGTTCAAACCCACAGTTCCGAACTCCGAACGAAAGTAGGATGTTCCGGTGAGAATACTAATAGATGGAATAGAGTTCCTAGCAAACCTTATAATTTTGGAGACCTGCACCTTAGACGTCATATTGGGAATGGATTGGTTATCCAAGCACAAGGCCGTATTGGATTGTGGACGAAGGACTATCTCGATTGAGGGCCCGTGTGGGAAGAAAGTGGAATTTCAAGCCATCATGCGGTTAGAGATGGACAGCTTGATGGTTAATGCATCAAGGCAATCAGCATAGAGGATGTCCCGAAGGTGAATGAGTACCCAGATGTTTTTCCCGAAGATCTACCCGGTATGCCGCGACAAGGACATAGAGTTTGTGATAGAGCTTGTACCTGTACAAAGACCGATAGCAAAGAGACCCTATCGGATGTCCACCGAGGAGTTGGTAGAGATGAAGAAACAAATAGAGGAGTTAATGGAGAAAGGATTTATCGAGGCCGAGTTCGTCGCCGTGGGAGCACCGCTTTGTTTGTCAAGAAGAAGGACGGAGTTTCAGGATGTGCATCGACTACCGTGCACTTAATGAAGTCACCGTGAAGAATAAGTATCCGCTACCTAGGATTGATGATTTGTTTGATCACCGAGAGGAGCCGGAGTTTTCTCCAAGATTGATCTCGAGATCGGATACCATCGCTTGAAGATCCGATCGTAAGATATTCAAGATCGCATTCTCGCCAAGATATGGACATTACGAAGTTTACGCTATGTCCTTTGAATCGATTTAATGCGCCAAATTTATTTCATGAATATGATGAATAAGGTGTTCATGGAATATTTGGACAAGTTTGTCGTCGTGTTCATAGACGATATCCTAATCTACTCTAAGACAGAGTGAACATGCCGAACACTTAAGGCGAGTTTTGGAAAAGTCGAGGAACAAAGCAACTTTTCGCCAAGTTCAGCAAGTGTGATTTTTGGAAGGACAAGGTGGAGTATCTTGGACATGTAATGACCGCATGAAGGAGTCGCCAGTAGATCCAAGCAAAGTAGAAGTCGTGTTACATTGGGAGCAACCAAAGATCGTGACCCGTTCGAGTTTCCTTGGAATGGCAGGATACTACCGCCGTTTCATCGAAGGCTTCTCGACAATTGCGAAACCTCTTACGCAATTGTCAAGAAGGAAAAGAAGTTTGCATGGACGCCTTGAATGTGAGAAAGGATTTCAGAGCTGAAGAAGCGATTGACATCAAGACCGGTGTTAGTTCTCACGGATGTTGCTCAAAGCTTCGATATTTATTGTGACGCATCGCGCCAAGGGCTTGGATGTGTCGATGCAGAATGGAAAGGTCGCCGCTTATGCATCAAGGCGCTTGAGGCCGCATGAGGAAAATTATCCGACACATGACCTAGAGTTAGCCGCCGTAGTGCATGCCTTGAAGATATGGCGTCACTATCATCCGCTGGATTGGCTATCCGGCAAAGACCACGGTACTCCCGTGAAAAGCTAAACCGCCGACCAAGCGGCACTAAGGGAAGATGCTCGGAGAACGAAGCGAGCATCCCTCCTTCTCTCCGAAAGCATACGCGTTTACGCCTCCGTCAAGCACCAAACACACCCCACGAGCAAGCATGCTCGTGGAGGCCACGACTGGTGTCTTGAGTCTGAGGGGCTCAAATGACGCCAAGAGGAAGGAAGGAGGCAACCAATCAATGAGATCAAGGGAAATCATACCCAGAAATTCAAATAACGCGGGAATCAAGGGCAAAGATCACGGATATGGATGCATAGCGTGATCCCCTGAGAAGCGCCATTTTTTTCGCATCTCTAGTCATAGTATTTAAACCCCCAAGATCTCAGAATAGAGAGGGCACACGAAAGATAGAACACAATACACCTGGAGTAGGGTCATTATCTCGGTGAGAGGCCCAACCAGGATAAAAACACCGCTGGCCCCCCTTTTTCCGGCCTCCTTCTCCCGACTCGCCGCCAACGCCCTCTTCGATCCGGCGACGGGCTCGTGATCCCCATTCAACAAGTAAGCTCGACGGGAGCCCGTTTCTCAATCGCCGGACACCGGCGCCGCCGTCAGTGGGAAGATACGAGTTTGATTCCCGTATGATCAAGATCCTCGAGGATGCCAAACTCGGGAGACACTCGGGACCTTTGTGTCTTTGACCACGCTGAGGATGACGACGTGTACTACGCCGCCGGTTAACGCGTGCGAGGGTGACCGATCCTATCGATCACACCGAGTCTCGGGAGCCTTTCCTCGGACACGGAATGCGAGGCAGATCCTCCATTCCCCGGACATTACCCTCGAGACCCCGAGGATGACCGCAACGAGCTCTCACGATGGCCTGGACATACGGTGCATTTACGACCAGAGCTCGACTGAGAGACCGTTTTCGTCCCAAGGGGATACAATGATGTCCCCATCGCTTTGCCTCGCCTCGTCGAGTCAACATGGTCAGAGCCACGCGAGTCTCGAAGAGGATCTCGGGCCGCCAGCACGACTCACTATGAGGCGCCAGACGCCACTTGAGGCGATTTTGGGAAAGACGCTTGCGAGCATTCGCCGCCAGGCAAAGGGGAGGTGCGCCTCACGGAAAGGAACTCGCGGCAAAACTCCCCGATCGCACTCGAGCGCCACAGCTCAAAGCTCGCCGCCGCTTCACGAAACAGAATCGGCTACAGCCTTGGCGGCGGTCGCGTGACTCGCGCAGCTTCCAGGAGCAAGTAGACTTAGAGGCCAGGCGGTCGTGGTCGAAGATTTGGGAGAGGCTTGCCGCCGAGCTAAAAGTCTCGGATCTCCTCCCCATGGCCGGATGCCCGTGTGTCCCGGGACTATCACAACGCCTCCCGTGCGTTCGCCTGACAGAGATGAATCTCGGAGCCATGCTCGGAGATCGCCCTGTGTCGCCGACCGTCCGAAAGGCCGGGCCACAGAGCAACCTCGGGCGAGACCAGACATCGCCAGTCATTTAGCGCCCGAAAGCACTCCGCAACCATGCGATCCTTCGGCATCGACCGACGATGAGGTTTTCTCCGACCGACTACGCACGGGGCGCTGGGTGGAAGATCCGCGTGGAGGCCGTGGACCGAGGTTTTCGCTGAAACTCCCGAAGCCGGGCTCGCCGGGCCTTCACGAAGCTCCCTCCGGACGTCGCATGGCCAAACAGGTTCAAGCCGCCACGCCGAGAGATTCAACGGGACCGAACCCGGATGAATTCTCTCGATATACACTACCGCCATCCTCGCCACGAGGTGATGAGGGGTAATGGCAAATTACCTTAGCCCAGTCTGGGCCGAGATTGCTCAGACGTGGCTTTTCAATCAAAAGGAAGGATCCATACGGTCCTTGGCAGCTCAGCGCCGCATCCGAAAGCGAATTTCAGAGCCGCTACATCCGCCGAAAAGAGCGCGACCTGGAGCGCTTTTGATACGTAGCGGACGGGAAACCTGCGATAATTCGTCGAGGTTCATCCAGTCCGGAACTCGATCTCAACATATCTGACGAGGCCGGTCGCCCGAGCTTTCAAGTTCGGGAGTACGACGCGGCGCTTCACACAGACACGAGATCCACCTGATCTAACAATAACGAGCTCTTCCGAATGGCCGATCGATACGCCAACGCAGATGAAGCCGCCCAATGGAAGAAAATGTCGATGAAGGAAGTCGCCGCCTCACCGCCTAGACTCGGCCTAGCAAAGGGTTCGACTCAGAGACAGAAGATCAAGAAGAAGAAGAAAAAGCAACCCTCGCGGCCATGGTAGCCGCAGTGGAACAACAACCGCAACTCAGCCTACAATGGGCCAGGCCTAATGCTCTGTGGGAAGAGGATTAACCACCCAGGCCTCGAGGACGAGGCTACCAAGCGACCGACGAGGCGACCAAGCGGACTGACGAGGCGTACCAAAGCGGGCCGACTTGGCGACTCTCATCGTCCACTTCACCAGCGGCACGACTCTACGGAATTGCCGAGCGTGGACCTACTGAAGCTTTCTGGCAAGGGTCCCATGCCGACGCTTCCAAGGTGAAAACGACAAAGGAAAACAAACGAGAAAGTGAGGATGAAATGGAATATCAAGAACCAAGGAATCACATAGCTGGTCATCTTCAGGCTCTCGCCTACAAGTCCCGCCGGACTTAAAGGAGGTTACAAGGGAAGTGCACCATGTTACCAGGGTAAGCCTCCTGCGGAACAAATGGTCGGAGGTATCCTCACATTCTCCGTGAGACGATTGTCCCTTGGGGATGACCAAACCCCGTGAGGGCTTCCGATGGTCGTGAACCCCACCATCAGCAATCTTGTCGCTTCGGTCGGTCCTCATAGACTCAGGAGCTCTTTGGACCTTGTTGGTACCAAGGTATTGGGACGAGATCTTGATTCTCGTTCCAAAATCAAGAGTGTGGCCGTGCCCTTCTTCGATAGTCCTGCACCTCGATCAAACCTCTGGGGCAGGTCGCCTTGCGTAAGTTTCTTGGCAAGTGCCCAAGTAACTTCAGAACGGAGCTAATCACCTTCGAGGTAGTAGACTTGAGTCGGCCTACAACGCCATCCTCTAAGGCCCTTGGCCAAGTTCATGGCCGCCATCATCCGCAGCGTGATCGATTGCCTAAAGATTCCCTGTCAAACGGAGTCATAACCACAAAGGGAACCACAAGTCCGCACTCAATTGCGACGAAAGAGCGCTGATATGGTCGGTCGATTACCCGCTCGCGCCATGCCACGACCAAGAGTCACATTCCCGGCCTAAACTTGCCCTCCAACCTGGAGGAGAGACCAAGGCTGCTCCGCCAACGAGCCTGAACTGGCCATGGTCGTTCATTTGGGATCTTCCCTAGATCCCAAATAGGAACTCGAGCTCGTCACTTTCCTCCGAGCAAGGTCGGATGTGTTCACTGGGAACCATCCGACATGCCCGAGTCCCAAGGGAGGTGGTCGAGCACGTGTAGCTAAGGTTCAGCCTCGACAAAAACCAAAGGAGACAGAAACTTAGACGCTTTTCCCGGGAAAACAAGCAATCATCCTGAGGAACTTGATAAACTCCTAAAAGTCGGGCTTCATCGTGAGAGATTGAGCACTCCGAGTGGCTAGCCAATCCAGTCCTGGTCAGAAGAAAGGAGGCAAGTGGCGCGTAATAAAGGCCGACCACACGGGTTTGAACGCAGGCGTGCCCAAAAGACAACTATCCTGCCTCGTGATAGACCAATTGGTGGACGCGACCGCGGGTCACGCACCATGAGCTTCCTAGACGCCTATTCGCTATCATCGTATCGAGCCTGTCATACAAGACGAGGGAAAGACTTCCTTCATCACCCCCGCTCTGCATTTTACGCTGCTCGACCATGTCTTTCTGGTCCGAGAAATGCGGGAGCAACCTTTCAACGCCTTGCAGAAGACTTTCACAGACCAAATAGGTCTAAATTTGAGGTATATGTCGATTTACATAGTTGTCAAGAGCAAGAGTACTTGAGTCACGTTCTGTGACTTAGAAGAAACTTTCAGAACCAATAAGCATCGAATAAAGCTAAATCCAGAAAATGCGTATTCGCGTGAAGGTCGGGCAAGGTGCTCGGCTGCCACATGGTCGGGCCACATGGCGTTGGGGCCAACCCAGAGAAGATCGAAGCCATTGAGAACATGAGGTCGCCCACATGCGTAAAGGAAGGTACAAGCTCGATCGAGGATGGCCGCCTTAAGTCAGGTTAGTCTGCCTCCGACCTGGGAGCGAGGACTACCTTTCTTTAAAGCCCTCCGCAAACATGATGGCTTCACATGGACGGAGGAAGCTGATCGCTGCTCAAAGAGCTAAACAAGTACCTCTCCAAGCCGCCCGTCCTCGTCACACCCACTAGAGGAAGAATTGCTATTATACCTGGCAAGCAAATGACGGTGAGCCTTCGGTGTTGGCAAGAGAAAGAGATGGTACTCAATGACCTATCTATTACGCCAAGTACTTCATGGACCAAAGGAGCGTTACCAGGTCCGTAAACTCTGTACTCATTCACATCGATGGCCTCCCTAGTTAAGGCCACTACTTTCAAGCACACAAGATCGTAGGCCGACCAAGCTTCCCTTTGTGGAAATCCTGAAAATCAGACGCCTGGTCGCATAGCTAAGTGGGCAATGGAACTCGCCGAGTTCGATTTGGTATTCTCACCGCACGACGCGATAAAATCACAAGTCCTCGCTGATTCGTGGCGAGAATGGTCGACTCCCACCACCAGCCGGAGACCAATGATTCGAGGGGAAACTCTGGACCTTGTATTTTTGACGGATCCCCGAGCATACGAAGCGCTGGGTCAAGGCCATCTTGGTCCTGACGGAGAAAGCGATTCTGATCGCCATCCAACTACATTTATTGCGACTAACAACGCGGCCGGAGTACGAAGGCCTTTTGGCCGGGACTTGAGCATGCAAATCGCTAGAGTCCAACGGCTCAGCGTGAAGGGCGATTCATTAGTTGGTCGTGAACCAGGTCAACAAGGAGTATCAAGAACCCGATACCTCAATGGCGCTGACCGGCCAAGTAAGGAAGATGGAGAAATACTTCAAGAATTTGAGCACCCTACATCCTCATGAAGGATAATTCCCTGGCCGACCAAATGTCTAAGGTCGGCTTCCTCCCAAACCGCCGCTCCATGGGGTGCTCGTCGAGCACCTACATAAGCTCCTCCATTCCTCTCAAGAGGAGGCACGAGAGATCACGGTAGGGTCTCATTCCTCGAGCAAAGCGCAAATTGGATGACGCCATTCATCCAATACCTTCATGTAGGACATTGCCAGAGGAAGAAGCCGCTCCTGGCTAACAAGGCGATCTTCTCAAAGATGCAGATCGGGCGACCTATACGGAAAGCGCGATTAGGAATCCTTTCCAAATCGCCTCCCGGAGGAAGGTCAAGACCTTCTTCGTGATATCCACGGCGAATGTGCGAGCTCATTCGCCTTCGTAACGCTTGTGAGCAAAGCCTTCCGATTGGGTTACTATCGCCGACGCCTGACCAGCGTCAATCGACTGCCGGCCCATGCCGGCCATGCTCGCAAAACCCAACCGGCATATGCCCTACAAACCATACCGCTGTGGCCATTCTCGACCGGGGCTCGGACGCCCTGGACCCTTTCCCAGGTCGAAGGGTCGCAAGTATTTGCTCGTGGCCATCGACACTTTCACTAAGTGGATAGAGGCCGAGCCCGCTCGACCATCTCGCCCAGCGCCAAGAGGTTCCTCCGCAACGTGGTAATCTTCGGGGTACCCTAATCCGCCTTATCACGAACAATGGGACCCGCCACGGTGAACTGCTTCCAAAGTTACTTGTGAGGAGGTCGACCAAGGTTCTGTGGCTTCGTGGCACATCCACAGAGTAACTGAAAGCAGGAGCGAGCAAATGGGCACTAGTCCAGGCATAAAAGAGAGTCTTTAAGACCCTCAATCCAAGACAAGCTGTGAGTGGGTGGAGGAGCTTCTCGTGGCTTCTTTGGTCTATCTTGCACCACGACAAGTCGAGCCACAAAGCAGACGCCTTCCAACTCGTTTCACGGTCGCGAGGCCATTCGCTCGCCGAATCGTCTTGGGTTCCCCAGGTAACCCCATCGATTCCATCGATCAAGAGGTTGAGCGCCTCGCCGACCTGGACCTCGTCCGAAGCGACACGCGAGCAGGCGTTGTTCTGGCCTGCAATTTACCTACAAGCTCTTCAGTAGGCATGCACTAAGGCAGTCCGACCTAGGCCCTGATAAGTCGACATGGTCTTTACGAAGAGTTCAAGACCTGTCGAAGGCCAACAAGCCAATTCTAAGGTGGAAGGACCCTACACGGCCATGTCTCATAATACCGGCTGTTCTCAGCGATGCCAGATGGTCGGGAGCTCACCAAGACTGAACATCGATCAAGCACAGAATTCTACGTTTAGACGAGTACTCCTATCTCGCGCCCTTGCGTTCTTTCCAATAAATCATTTTCCTCTTTCTCGAAGTTTTCCCTCGCTTTGTAACGAGCATCGTCGTTTCTAAAGACTACAGACGAACTTATCCAACAAGCATGTGCGCCGCCATCTCCCTTGGCCCCTGGCCGATGCTCGCTTAATCGTCCACTTTCCACAAAGAGCTCTTCAGATGCATGGTCGGGCGAGCATCCACTCTAAGCCCGGTTCGATGACCACTCGGGTATGGTGGCTCTAATGATTGTTGGTTTAAAGCTCGTGCCTCGCTCAGGCTCACAGCCACTCAAACACAACCGATCTATTCGAGTAATTCAAAAAATCGCTACGACCAAAGCGACCCTTAAAAACTCCCATGAACAAACTCGTGCTCGCAATGCTGAGGACACGACCTTTGTCCATGGCAGGGGGCTACGTATGATAGGAACGCTGGTCCCTCCCTTACCAAGGCTCCTTTGCTCGTGTCTATGATATTTGATCTACGCTCCATGCAGGAACTTGCTTTCTTTTTAGCAGAACCGATCATACGGGCATATCTTTGGCGAGTTCAAGCAAAAAAAAAAAAAAAAAAAAGCAGGCAAGGACCAAACTCCTGCGAATATGCTCATTTAATCCAAAAGCGTTGTTTTTTACAGGGTTTTACACAAGATAAAAATAAAAGAAAGAGCTAAGTCCTACGGCCCGGCACGGAGGCAGCGAGCTCGTCCTTAAGGAGTCGACCTCCGCCTCTAGGTCGAGGACCTTCCGGCCGCATGCGACCTTCGGCCGCGCTTTCCGAGGCGCGCCTCCTTGAGCTGGGCTTCCTCGCGCTCCGAGCTGGCCGAAGGTCTGCCGAAGCTTCACCAGCTCTTCGTCAAGCTCGGCGCACTTCTGCTCTGAAGTGCTCTTCGCCGTCTCGCTCTGGAAGAGCTGGTCGAGCCGGCGATGAGGCTCCTCGCCGATTCAAGCTTCAGTCGGCCTCGCGCACCTCGGAGACCCGACGCTCAAGATCGGCGATCTTGGCGTCTTGCTCATGATGAATGCGACCGGTACTCTTCTCAGACCGAGGTGGCATCGATATCCTCCATAGCCTTCGCGGCAAACTTGAGGCGAAGAGAAAGGAGAAGGGAAAGAGCTGAGCGGACTCCCGGAAGATCGTTCGCGGCAGAAAAAGAAGAAACATGGAAACTTACGGAAGAGCCCGGTGACCAGCTTGTCCTGAAGCGCGGCGATCGGTCGCGCCGGCGAAAGAAGGGATTGACCAAGTCATCCGGCCGGGCGTCAAGGTCTTGCTCCTGAGCACCGGTGCTCCCGGAGAGCAACGGCGTCACCACCTTCGATCAACCCGGTCGCCGGCCGATCCTCGTCCACAGCGGCTCGTGGTCGCCTTTCCCATGGTCGGCCACCGCTGGGTCGACGCTAACCACGAAGCCTGCCACTCCATGCTCATGGTGAAGGCGCTTGGTCGTTAGCAACCACCTCCGCCTCCTGTTCCTCTTCAGCCGGAGGCGACCGATGCTCCGCGGCCGGAGGCGATTGTTCAAGTACGATCACCTCCGCCCCTTGCACCTCCGTGGCCGGGGGCGCCTGGTGCCCCGGGACCGAAGGAGTTAGGCCGGGGCGACCTCCTCCTCCTCCTCCTCTCCTTGGCTCATGGCCAAGGGCATTGGTCGAGCGACCAAGCTCCCTTCCCGGGACTCGGCGCTTGAGCCTCGCCCAGATCTTCTCTTCGCAAGGGGCCAAGGCCAAGGCGCCTTGGTCCTCGATCCCCTGCGGCTCCTGCTCCTCCGCTGGTAGGATAGGCTCCACGGCCGCCGAAGGAGCGCGGGTCCCGCCGAAGGAAGCTCGGGCTTCACCAAGTCCGGCTAGCACCGGCTCCTCCCCGTCTCGGCCATCACCGGCCGACGACGCGGTCGAGCTTCGGCGTCCCATCTGCGGAGTTGATAATCTCCTCGACCATCGGCGGAAGTCCAAAATGACATCCGAGCTATCACGCCCACGCCAAACAGGTGGGGTTAGCCCAAGAAAGTCGCAAGACAAGAGCGGAATAAGAGAATGAAGAACGTACCTTCGCCGTGGCGGCGCCATCCTCCTCGGCCTCCTCGCTTGGGCCACGGGCGACCTGCCTGCGGCCTCGTAGGCCTCGGCCACGACCACGGCGCGCTCCTCATGCGGCGTCGTGGCGCGTGCCATCGCCGTCGACATCGTCCATGTCGACCTCTTCCAAGCGTCGAGGCGGTTTGAGAGGTCGACCTCCTGCTCCTTCTAACCGAGCATAGGCGGCCTCCTCCTCTTCTTCCTCCTCCTCGGGGCATCAACCACCCGAGTGAGCTGGTCTGGAGGGCCTTGATCTGCCTCTCCGGCCGCTCCTTGGTCGGGAGAGACCTGGCATCCTCCTCGGCCTTCCTCGCACCTTTCGGCGGCTGTTCGATCGGCTCATCGGCTCCGGCTTCCTCCGTTTGAAGTCATCGAACCAAATGCGGAGTTAAACTTACCTCCTGGCGGTCGGCGTACTCAAGGTGCGAGGTAGGGGTCCTGGTCGAAGCTCGGCGCCTCGGCCGCAGCGCGGGAGGCGAGGCGGATGCTCAGCGACTCGACCGCCGCCCTCTTACGGGAACCCCTGGCGAGTCTTTGGCTTGCGGCGCTGCGGCCTTCGACACCGCAAGCTCAAGGGCGACCTTCTCCTGCCAACAAATCGGGAGGAATGAGCTCGGAAAACATGCCCTCGAGCGGAAGTGGGAAAATGTACTTACCGTCGCCGCGGTCAAAAATATTCTTGGGGACCTGGCGATTGGGCGTCGGCTCCTTCTCCTTCGAGCGCCGAACATCTCGGCGACCCTATCGTCAACCGATCCGTCCTCGGGCTGCGTCTAACCGAAGACTAAGACAAAAGGCATATACGGATGCATAACGCAGTTCACGAGCGGCGATGCTCGGGAAAGAGGTCCAGGAACATACCTGCGTTGTCCTCGCGGGTGAAGTCGTGCCACCCGGTCACCTCGAAGAAGGGATGCTCGCGGCGCCTCGGGGACACCGGTTGAAGGTAAAGTCCGGCGATATCCGACCAGTGAGCCCCATCCGGGCAAGCTCACCGATCGTCCCCGAGCACCCGCTCTTCCTCGGGTTGCACGGGCGGCGCCGCCTCGATGGCGGAGCGTCCTCCCGTAGACCAATCGGGACCCCTCCGCCTTCTTCCGTAGAACCAGGTCGGCCCAACCCGACACCGAGTCCTTTGAGCAACGAGGGGTACTCGTATGGTCGGTTGGGCCGGCGAAGATAAACGCATGGCGGAACCATCCCACGGTGCGGAAGGGGAATAAAAGTGAAAGAAGAGGCTAGCCGTGGGCATTACACCCACGTAAGCCTCGCAAAGGTGGGAGAAGATTGCGAGGAAAGGATGGAGTTGGGGTGGAGATGAGAGATCTCGCACCCGCAGAAGGCAAGCACGGAGGCGAGGAAGTCGCTCTCGAGCGCACGGCCCGTTGATGGCGTACAACTCGCAGGAGACGATCTCCGTCTCCCGCGGTGCCGGCGCCGCATCATCCCCGGGCACTCGACCCGAGCTTGGGTCGACGTACCCCTCGTCCGTGAGCACCTGGAGCCTCCTTGGGTCATCTGGCTAACCTTGAAACGCGCCATGGCCGAAGAAGGAAGGAGAGCGAAAAGGGTTCTTGGGCGCTAGGGCTCTTGGAAGATTTTTCGCCGAAGACGAGCAAAGAGACGCAATGGGACTCCGACCTCTCCCGGTAGAAAGGGTTAAAAGGATAGTGAAGAGGCGGGATAAAAATCGCCGCTATCGCAGAACACTGGCCGGAAGCGCCGCTTCCGAGAAACTACCGTCATTGCTACAGGAGGCTTCTCGGAGAAGGAACCGCAGAACAACCAAGCGACGCGCCAGCAGAGCAAGCACGCGGGTAAAGAAGCTCGTCTCCCAGGCGTAAAATGGTCGTGAGCCACGACCAAAGGAAATTCAATCCCCTCAAGTCTTCTTAGGCTCAAGGGGAAGCCCGAGGGTTCCCCACTTGAACCTCGGGGGCTAGGCTGTCGAGGATTGGCTATCGCAAAAGACCACGGTACCCAGTGAAAAGCTAAACCCGCCCGACCAAGCGGCACTAAGGGAAGATGCTCGGGAGAACGAAGCAGGCATCCCTCCTTCTCCTCCGAGCATACGCGTTTGCGCCTCCGTTCGCGAAGCACCAAACACACCCCCACGAGCAAGCATGCTCGTGGAGGCCACGACCTGCTCGGGTGTCTTGGTCGGAGGGCTCAGCCGGCTGCGAGGAAGGAAGGAGGCAACCAATCACAGGAGATCAAGGGAAATCATACAGAAATTCAAATAACGCGGGAATCAAGGGCAGCATCACGGATATGGATGCATAGCGTGATCCTGAGGCGCATTTACTTTTTTCGCATCTCTAGTCATAGTATTTAAACCCCCCTGAAGATCTGTAACAGGAGAGGGCACACGAAAGATAGAACACAATACACTGGAGTAGGGTCATTATCTCGGCGGTGAGAGGCCCGAACCAGGATAAAAAACACCGCGTCCCCCCTTTTTTCCGGCCTCCTTCTCCCGACCTCGCGTCGCTCGAACGCCCTCTTCGATCCGTGCGACGGGGCTCTGTTGATCCCCCATTCAACAAGTAAGCTCGACGGGAGCCCGTTCTCCAATCGTCGACACTATCTGATCGGAAACAGATGTGAAGTATATACGGATCATAAGAGCCTTAAATACATATTCACCCAGTCGGATCTGAACATGAGGCAGAGGAGATGGTTAGAGTTAATCAAGGACTATAATGTTGGGATCCATTACCATCCCGGGAAGGCCAACGTAGTAGCTGATGCTCTGAGTCGGAAAAGCCATACCGTGAGTACGTTGCTAGCCACAAGTCAGGATGAGTTATGTGAGGATTTCCAGAAAATGAAGATTGAGGTTGTACCTAGCGGATTCTTGGCCGCATTAGAAGTAAAGCCTACCCTAGAGGATCAGATCCGAGAAGGACAGAAGGATGATGATAAGATCCGCAGGATTAAGTGCATCAAGGAGGAAGGCAAGGCAGAGGACTTCAAGTTGGATGAGCAAGGCACGTTGTGGATGAAGGATCGCATATGTGTGCCTAACAAGAAGGAGTTAAAGCAACTGATTCTGGAAGAAGCCCATGACTCCAAGTACTCAATTCATCCTGGAAGCGCCAAGATGTATCAGGATCTGAAGGAGAGATTCTGGTGGCCGAGTATGAAACGAGAAGTTGCCGAGCATGTTGCGTTGTGCGATGTATGCCAGAGAGTCAACCAGATTCTGGAGGATATGTTGAGAGCTTGTGCATTGGCTTATGCTACCTCTTGGGATAAGAGTTTGCCGTATGCCGAGTTCAGTTACAACAATAGTTATCAGGCTAGTTTACAGATGTCACCTTTTGAGGCACTGTATGGTCGACCCTGTCGGACGCCATTGAATTGGAATGAGACCGGCGAGCGCCGTGTCTTTGGGCCTGATATTCTTCAAGAGGCTGAAGAGCAGATCGCCATGATTAGGGAAAGGTTGAAGATCGCCCAATCTCGACAGAAGAGTTATGCTGACAACCGTCGCAGGGATTTGAGTTTTGAACCAGAAGATTTTGTATACCTCAGAGTTACGCCTCTCAGGGGAGTTAAGAGGTTCCATGCCAAAGGGAAACTCGCACCCCGTTATGTTGGACCATTTAAGGTTTTGAGCCGCAGAGGCGAAGTTGCTTATCAGCTGGAGTTGCCGCAGTCGTTGGCAGGAGTGCATGACGTATTCCATGTGTCCCAGTTGAAGAAGTGTCTCCGAGTTCCTGAGGAACAGACACCGCTAGAGTCAATTGAGTTGCAAGAGGATTTGACTTATAAGGAGCATCCCGTGAGGATTCTAGACACAATGGATCGAGAAACCAGAAACAAGTCAACCCGTTTACGTAGAGTTCAAGGGAGCAACCATGAAGAAAGCGGCGACTTAGGGGCCTTGAAGAGGATTTGAAGAAAGAGTTTCCAAACCTATTCTGTAGTGAGCCCTGAATCTCGGGGACGAGATTCTATTAAGGGGGGGAGGTTTGTAACACCCCAAAATTTTGCTTTCCTTAAATTCATGTGTGATTTGGCACTTTGGTGAATTTTTGGGAATTTTCTGGAATTTATTTGGATTTATTTGGAATTTATTTGAATTTATTCCATTTTGAATTAATTAAAGAATTAAACTTTGCAAATAAAATTTTGTTGGAAATATTTTATTTGAGTCCAAAATGATCCAAAATATTTTCCAGAATTTTTCTGGAATTTTTCTGAGTCTTTTGCTATTTTTAATGAATTAAATGAATTATTGGGAATTATTTTAAATATTAAATCGCTGGAAAATCAACTCGGTCGAAGTATCGCTCATCCGATCGAAGTCGGAACCCGAGTCGGACTCGAGTCCGACCGAGCCGATTGACTCGACCAAACCGGCTCCCAACCCTAAGCGATCGGCCGTTGGATCAAGATCCAACGGTGAGATCCGCCGTCACGGCTTCGAGCCGTATCCGGCCCGGATCCGATCGCGTCCACGCGATCGTGGCCGTTGATCGTGCCACGTGGACGGCCGTGCGTCGTCGTCTCCGCTCCGACTCCGAGCCGGAGAGCTCCGCCGTGACCGAGCAGGACACGGCTAGGGTTCCGATTTGCACGCATGTCGAGGCCGTATTTAAAGCGTGAGACGTCCCCCGAGGTTGCCCTCATCCGTGCGCACCCGTTTCCCCAAGCCATCTCGCATGAGCCGTCGTCGTTTGCCCGTACGAGCTCGCCGGAGTTGGAACCCTGTTGCGCAGCGGTTTACCGCCGATTCCGCCGCCGTCCGTCGTCTTCCGCCGAGAAGGAGCCCAGATCCGGAATCCCCGTGACGAGACGCACCCGAAGGGAGGACTCATCTCGCCGGAGCAATCCCGAAACGCCGTCGGGCTCGTCGTCGTTCTCATCTCCGGTGGTCTTGCTCCGCCGCGTCGCCATCGACCTCGCGAGCTCTGTGGACCGTCCGATCTTGATCGTGCGGTTGAGGTGAGTTCACGTGTTCCAAACCCGATTAGATCTGGACCGTTGGATCAAGATCCAACGGCCCACGATCGCCACGCGTCGTAGTAGTGCCGTTATAGGATTAGATCTGACCGTCCGATCTAGATCGAGCGGCCCACGATCATCGAGTAGTTTCAACGTGTTAACCCTGGATCTAATCACGGCCGTTGAATTTCAAATCAACGGACACGATCGTGCCACGTGTCCAGGGCCCGAGCGCCGCGCCACTCGGGCGTGCGGCGTGGGCCAGCGACACGCACGGGGCCAGCGTGTCGGCGATCGCACCGTGGCGTCACCCATGACGTCATCGGTAGGTCCCACTGCCGACAGTGGTGAGCCCGCCGACGTCGGCAATGGCGTCACCCGAATGGGCCCACATGTCGGCCGAGACGTGGAGTCGTGGGCCGAGTCCACGGTGAGACCCGAGCCGAGCGTGGGCCGAGTCCATGGACCGGCTGGCGTCGACCAACCAATCGAGAGGCTGCCACGTGTCCATGCCGACGCAATAATTAATTTCGAAAAAGAAAATGATTTATTAATTCGTAATAATGATTTGATTTTGTTTCAAACTTCAAACGCTTATAACTTTTGCGTTTCAACTCCGATTTGAGTGATTCAAATTTCTAAATTTGTATAAAAATGAGATCTACCTAAATATGAATTTTATTTAATTTTTGGACTAAAGTTTTTCTCTGCAAAATTATTTAATTGATTATTTAAACTTTAAATAATCATAACTTTTATGCTTTAACTCCAAATTTGACGATTCCAGTTTCTAAAAACTCATAAAATTATGTTCTCTCTGTTTATGGATTTTATTTGGATGTTTGGACACTTTTTGCCTATTGTTTATTCGTGTATTTGCTATTTGCACGCTTTACGAGTAGACGTTGAAGTGCCGGAAGGATTCGAAGGAGAAGTATTAACTCGGGATCCAACTCAAGACCAAGAACAAGTACTTTTTGAAGGCAAGTTGTGCTTTGACCATGTTGATCCTATTTCGAAATCTATTTTGATTTAAACTATTGCATGCTAGTTCAAATAGAAAGATACTTTGTTTAAACATGGGGTTAGATAAATACCAATTTCTTTGTATGACACCTTGATTATTTAAGTATGTGCCATGACCCTTGTCACCCTAGTTGTGGATTACTAGTTGGACATTATTAAATTGCCAACATGGGTTTAGAACGTTGTAGTATACTGCTTAGACACACTACGTGCTCATGACATGATTTTGGACAATCAAATGTTAATATTGACTTAATGATATATTGAACCTGTTTTGGAAAGGTATCATGTGATGTTGATGGCACGTGGTGCATGGTAATCAAGCGGGGTTTGATAAACGATTTTCGGCCAGGGCATGTGGCAAGAGTAATCAGTGGGCCGGTTGTGGCATTGGGGATGTTGATTTGGTTCTTCGGGTAGTCTTGCCCTGGTCACCCTAAGGACTTAACCTTGCAAGCCTTTGAACTGGGTCTAACGTGCAACCACATATCTGTAATGGGACGGACCTAGTTGACTAAGTTGCTAATAACGTACCTGTGGGACCTCGGAGGTCAACTACACCCTTTGTGTAAGTTGTACGGGGAGCGTCTGGCCGAGGCCAGTACCCATCTAACGGTTGATTGGCCTAGACTTCGCCTTAGCGAAGGGAAGGGTTAGTGCGCAATAACCGGGAGGACCACTTGTATTGTTAGAGGTTTCCGAAAGACTTTATTCACGGGAACTCGCCTTTGTGGTGTTTGACTGTATCTTGTGGGTAAAGTGCATAACCTCTGCAGAGTTTAGAATCTATTCGAATAGCCGTGTCCATGGTATTGGACATCGCTCGGAATTACAGTCAAGGGTTAGATTTTCTCAAAACTAACTTGGATTTGAAAGGTTGGGTTGGATTAATAATGATGGTGATAGGAATATGGATTAGGATGGGAAAGTTGTTTATTAAATTCCTTGAAAAGTTATCTATGCTATACTTGCTTCTCGCTTTTGAATCTACTTATGCTACTTGTCAAATCTTTGTTTCTTTGCAAATATACCTTGAGCTATTCCTTTGTACCAAGCCATGCATATAGTATATTAGCCTGCATTCTGTGCATGACTTGCTGAGTACCAAGTACTCACCCTTGCCTCAACACAACATCAGTTGAAGAGGAGACTACACAAGCTTTGGAGGAGGAGCTCCAAGAGGATCCGTCTACTTAGGGAAGCGAGCCCAGTCAGTTGCCTGTGGTATACTGGATGGTGCCACGAAGTTATTTGATTTTCCGCTGCTATTATTTTTCTCTGAATAAGTTTCGCCTTGCGAGGCATATATTTGTAATTTGACCATAAGGTCAAGTAACCAGTTTGACTATTTAAATAAAGTACTTTATTGGTATCGAGTGGTATGATTGTGATATTTACCGATGTTAAGACTGTGTGCACTAGCGCGTTCCTGGACTAGTGCTGAATACACAGAGGGTCCGGATTTGCAAATTCGGGGTCCCGACAATGTTGTTATTGTACTCTTTTTCTTACCAGGGGAACCACACTCTCAGACGTAAGGTTTGTAATGAGGTAGAACTTTGTATCTGTACCTAATGAATGAGAAAATTTTAGTTTTTCCCTAAATAATTGTGTGCACCAGATTCTCACCGACACTCGACGCTCGCTCCTCATCCTTGGTGCCATCCACGGCGATAGGCTGACGGCGACGACATCCATAATTCCATACGCCCAACAGGCATGGTATAGATCCAACTCTCACCTCTACTTCTCGCCGTTACAGTATACTCCTTCCAGCCATAGATAGTAGTCGTTTTGGACATCGACATTGTTCTAAAACTCAACTTTGACCACTAATTTCTATTATAATATATTTTAAAAATTCAATAAAATTATAATATTATAAAAATACATTTCGAGATGAATCTACACATAAAATTTTTATGCAACTAATCTAAATATTTAAAAAGGTATCGATAGCTAAAGTTTTAAAAGTTTAGCTGTACGACTAGGTGCTTGCCTCAACGTTGACCCGGGTGGAACAGGAACCTGTTCCAATCGAATCTGATGTGTGTGGTGTGCGCACGTGTGTATCCACCTTTACAATCTCATGAAAAAGAGTACTGATTGAGGAGGATCCTGCTTGTGGCCAGATGGTAGTGGTACACATGTATGCCTCCTTGTGCTCTCGCTCATCCAAATTTGACTTCTACTAGGCCAATAAACGCGGCGCACACCGCGCGCGTGAATGGAAAATGATTTTGTATTTTTTTTCTGAAGGAAAAATAGACCTAGATGTATTTTTAATTTTTTTTGGAGGCTCGAGAAATATTAGAGACCGTGTTGAAAAAAAAGTACACATATTTCTGTTGACAAAAATATTTTTTCCGGGGAAAACGGGGAAAGGACATGGATGTAAAAACCAGGGGCATGTTTGTCATATATTTGTGGACCTAACCGCTATCCCGAAAAGGTAGAAAAGGGCTCGTTCGCGATTTGTATTTAACGCGAGGTTTTTTCTGTAAAGTAACGAGCGAGGGATCGAAACGCAATTCGAAAAAGTTTTTGTTGCCATCACAAAAAATCATGAAGGACCTTTTCGTAATTTTGCAAAGACCTATCCGTAATTTAAAGGAACAGAGAGATTTTTTCACAAAAATGATAGGAGTGACATGTGGATGCCTTGAGGAGCTCTTGGGTGTAAGGGTAGACACCCAAGCAGGTCATCCCTTTATTACATGATTTTTTGTGATGGCAATTTTTGGCACGGATTCAAACTTTAGTTGGGTTTGGAATGAGGAATTCCGTGAGGATCCATGCGATGTCAGCTAGATAAAAATAGAGGATGAGTTCAAATGACTAAGCTAAATTGAGACTAATATTGCAAATATAGTCCTGTACAATTGAAAATTGGCACATGAATAAAGGCCTACATTAGTTTTCGAAACGCAAGTTCTCAAAGATAAAAGGACTATAATCTAGATTTGCCCGGTAGTTGAAGTGCTCGGAATTAAAGGATTGCCCGCTCCTCCAAAACTTTGATGTAAGCTAGAGAGATTCTCTAACCTGTATTAACCCCTTTTATGAGTTATAGGGGAGAGTCTATATGCTAAAGAGTAAAGCATCAAACAAATACCAATATATTATACCTTGGCTCCTTCTGATCTTGTCCTCCTCCAGAGTCCAGAATTCAAATCTAGTAAGCCCCATTGCCCACACCTCCTTGCCCGACCGTCGCTTTGCTGCCACGATCGTGTGCTCACGCCTCCTTGCGGCTCGTGCTGCCACGGTGCCACCCAACTCCTGGATCTATGGATCAGGGTTTTACTTTTCGTTTCAAACTCATATTTTGACATCCTGAAGGTATCGAAATTTGCAAAATTTCACTCGAAATTCGCTCAAAGCCGTTCGGTTCGAAAGTCAAATGAATTTGAAATCAAGTTAAAAAGGCACGAAACCTCCGAGCGAAATTCAAAAACCGCTCGAAAAGGCTCGAAATTCGCTTAAAAGCTCGAAAAACAGCTAGGTTCGAAAACCGCTCGTAAAGGCTCGAAATTCGCTCGAAAGCTTGAAAAACTGATGGAAGTTGAAAAAATGAGGGAAATGTACAAAAAAATTGGGAAAATTGTAAAAAAATTATTGTAAAATTTGGAAAAAAACCATTAAAGGCCAAAAATGATATTTGAAGAATTACTTCAACAAATATTGTTACTAAATATAATTGAATAAATATTGAAACATACAGTATATTGTGGAGGTGTAATCTAAAATTTTGATTCAAATGTTGCACTTATTTGATCAACTATGATTTTTGTAGGCTGTAGCAGATCCTGTAACAATGTATTTCCATTTATGTTTTAATTATACACTACAGTTGATTGTTTAATACTTGCATTCGTGTTGAATATTTAGTTATGATATGGTTCTCCCTCAAAATAATAGAAAAAAATACTATACGGTTTATTACTAAAGGTCTCATATAATTCTATATTGATTGTTGACAAGTTAAATCGGGGATTTTGATTTAGTCTAATGATCTCTTAACAGTTTATATGTGATTTTAAGAAAAACTCATATCTACTTTCTGAATACAGGTCATGATTTTATGTATAGTGCCCTTCTCGCCTCATGCTGCTGGTTTTTACAAGAAAATATTGGTACTAAATATACTTCAATAAATATAACTACTAAATATACTTCAACAAATATTTATACTAAATATACTTCAACAAATATTGCTACTAAATATATATAATTCGACAAATATTGCTACTAAATAAATTGAATGGCTCAAAAACGTCTTCAAACTGTGTTTTTTAAAATAATATTTCACATCAGACGTCATAAGGCTATTAATACTAATTATGGAGAAATTTTGGATAAATTTTTTTATTTTTTGAATTTAAATTTGAATTTGAGCGAAATTCGAAACGGTTTTCTTTTTCGCTTGCGAGTGGTGCGAACGAAATTCACGAAATTTTGTGAATTTTGTTCGAAAAGTCAAACCACGCCATGAATTCTCCGTGGAAGAAACTAAGCTACCTTACCCTACTTCTGAGAATTAGTAATCTGGGCATGTCAATTTTTAATGAACATTTTGGGCGTGTCAATATGCTTCTTCCATACAGCCATGCCACGAGTGTCGACAGAAGAAAGCAAAATAAGCAAGACGTTAGAAGTGTTAGGAAACTACTATCCCCGTAAGGGAAGGTGCGGTCGGTGTTGTTAGATCTTAGGATGAACTAAGGCATGAATAACTTTAACTAGTCTAAGTCATGATCACAAAATTTAATGCAGAAAATTGAAGTAGTCACTGACCCATCCGTCCATGCAGAAAATTGAAGGGCTCTTCCACATCTCCCTGCATCTTCTTTATCGCCTTCATCAGCTCAGCATGACGGTCATGTATTATACACACATTAGGCATATCCTTCACAACACCGATCTTTAGTTTTCTGAAGAACTACATCTAACTTTTGTAATTTTCACCATCCACAAAAACGAAGGCTCGAAAATATTTGGTTGTTTCCATCCACACCGATGGCCGTCAAGATTTGGCCCTTGTACTTGCCGGTGAGGAAAGTCCCATCCACGCATATGACCGGGTGGCAATGCCTGAAAGCCTTCACACATGGCCCAAGTACGATAAAAGCATGCTCCATAACCAGGAAGCCAGGGGGTTCTAAGATTCTTTGTCATGTACAACAGTATATGTCCTGGGGTTTCTTTCTTTCAGGACGGCCAGAAGTCGGAGAAGGTTGTCATAAGATGCTTCAAAGGTCCCAAAGTACTTCTCCAATGCCTTCCGCTCCGCCCTGCACGCTTTGCCATAGCTGATTTGGTATTTATATTTATTCTTCATGGCAAGCACTATGTGTTGTGCCTCCATGTCAATCTTCTCGATAATCTCTCCATACATCACGTTCGCGATGAACGAGGATGTAAGGTTACGATATCTCGATGTTACATTGCTCAGAACACAACTATGCTGCACCACCTTCGAGACAACCCAGTTCAACTCATACTTAGGCTTGTGGGCATGAACACGCCAACCACATTAGGCATTTTGACACTTCACCGTGTAATAATCTTTATTGAATTTCACAACTCTCACCGGCCGCTGCAATCTCATCGCCCAGACCCTTATAGCATCTTGCAAAGCGGACTTCTCCGCGTACATTATGTGCACGTGAACCTCAGTTGGTCGGTACTCACATGTCGAGTCATGGGCATCATCGACTACTAGGTCTTCCACTTTGCCCCTCCAAGCAGCGGGCACCTCTACGAACGTATTTTCGTCATCGTCCGAGGAAGATTCATTATGTTCCTCTATTGCCAGTGCCTCTTCTTCCTCCGCCGCTTGCTCATCATCTTGCTCAGCACATCAACTAACCCTTCCAACTCCCCCCCTTCATCTACTTGTCCCCTTGGTGCAGCACATGACCGAATATTCTCATGAATTTTCGCCACACATTCTGTCTGCACCGCTATAGGGGTTTCATCACTTAACAAGTATGTTTTGACCGTCGCCTGCACAAAGAGGACGAAACGCCAACCACGCTGTCTTGATGAATTGACGTAGTTCTTCCAAGACTGAGACTGCTCCAGTGGTCTAAGCACCCATACCGAGTCTTGTGTACCTCTCAGCCACAAGCATTTAATATTCACATCATGCACCACAGGATTCAATGAAAAGGCTGTGACCAAGCCACCAGCACAGATCTTCAAAACTCATGTCATTCGGATTTTGATGGTACAAAACACACTGCTGAAAACTACTCAGATCAACCCCATATGGCCCCTCCTGAACTTCTCCTTCATCGTAAAACACTTTGAATGCATCCATAGCAGATATACCTACTGGACATTAAATATATTTAATAACATGCGCAAGTAATATTTGACATACGAAAAATGGCCATTGTAATAGAGTTATTTACTTTTGAGAAATTATACCTACATGTATTTTTTCCTAACCGTACTTGCCACCTTGTTTATTCCTAACAACCAACAACTAACTATTATGTACCAACATTATTTGCGCATATAAAAAAATTATCTATACCTACTTTCATAAATTATGTGTAAAACAAAATTAATTAGGTACTATATTTTTTTGGGCTACCCTAACAGTTTTCTGAGACTACCTATATTTTTTCTAACTACATATCAATTATATTGATGAAAAAATAATTATATAAATTACTAACCGATGAACGAAGAACGAACGACGAACAGGTAAACAAGCGCAATAAATTTTTTATTCCTTACAACCAACAACTAACTAGTATGTACCAACATTATTTGCGTATATAAAAATTTATCCATACCTACTTTCATAAATTACGCATACAATAAAATTAATTAGGTACTACATTTTTTTAGACTACCCTAACAGTTTTCTGAGACTACCTATATTTTTCCTAACTACATATCAATTATACTGATGAAAAAATAATTATATAAATTACTAACCGACGAATGAAGAACGAAACGACAAACGACGAACAGATAAATAAGCGTAATAAATTTTTTTTATCTCTCTGCTCCCTCTTCCTTTTCTTCCTCTCCTCCCTCTTCTTCTCCTCCTCCTACTACTGCTTCTCCTTCTTTGCTTCTTCTTCTTCTTGCTCTCCCTCCTTTTTTTTTTCCTTCGGACACAGCTGCTCCCTCCCTTTCCTTTGGACAGCCGCCACTGCATTTATTCCCTCCACGCGCTGCATCCCCCCTCCCCCCGCCATCAATCGCGCCATGTTAGCGTGATTGCCCCAGCCAGTCGCTACCACGTGGCGCGACTGATGATTAGTTTTGTAAAAAAAAATTATAAGGTATATTTTCGTAATACATGTGCAAAAAATAATTATTTAAAAAAATGAAGAAAAAAGGTGAAAGAACACACTAATTATTGCACTTGTGTAGAACCCACCCATCCTGACTCGACTCACTCCTCTCTAAATTGAACGGCAAAGCTTTCATGTGCCTAGTTTTTCTAAATTAGTTCTTTCGTGTAAGAATACAGAGAGGCAAAAATGTTCTCTTTTTATTAGATTGATTCTCTTGTATAAAAATATGCTATATTTATAATAGAAAATTTATTAGAGAGAGATTCGAATTTGCCTATAATGAAATAGAGTCCAAACATATTTCAATAACCAAGAGTCCAAATATATCTCAACACTACATACTTAGTTTTTCCAAAACAAAACAAATTAGTTATTTCGTGTAAGAAGAGACGTATATATGATCGGTTACCATCATATTTTGCAAACGTAAAGGATTGCATGCGCTTCGCATTGCCGGCCGGTTCATACGTACTCTAAATATGTCGCACGGTTTCCAGACAGTGATTCTGATTCTACCTGAAACGTTTCTACCAAGAATCTGGAACCGTTTCCGTTTCTACTAGAATATGAAACCGTACCAAACGGGGCCTAAATATGTCGCATGCGCCACCATCAGGCAACGTTCAAGGCTGAAGATCAGCCATTGATTTGCATAAAAATAGGCCTGAATTGTTGCTCAGTTCGGTAACACGAGTGAAGTGTACTCCCAATTCATTTGTAAGTTTAAGTGCATCTAAAAAAAAAAAGGGTAAATCCAAAAGAGAACAGTACAAACAAAAAACACAAATATCTAACCAAAAAAAAGTGTCCACAAAAAAAAATAGTCAAGTACCATTTAGCAATTCCCAACGAAATATTTTTTGCAATTTGGCAAACAACACTTATTTGCATCAGGACATGCAAGCTTCTGCACTTCGGTGTTGGCAGTCGGCACTCGCTGCACCATGTCCCTGCTTTCATCTAAAATAGTACTAAAGAGTTAAAAGACACTCGCAATACTTTTTGAGTAACGGGGTTTAGCCAATGATTTGTTAGTAGAAATCAGGTTTAGTCGTTGATTTGTTAAGGTTATTTCTACTACTTTAAGGAAGTATAAATAAATTCTAACTAATCTAGTCTATTAAATCGAAAAGAATAAACGGTTCATAATAAATTTAGTGTACCGTAAAAAATCCTACTTTTTTGCTTCGTTTTTCTTTTTTGCAAGAACACGCAAGAGCGTGGCATTTGTATTGCTTCACGTATCTGTACGTGGGTTTGAATTTTACTCTCAGCCTGTTTGGATAAGGGTGATTTGGGTCCAAATCCTTAATTAGGACACAACTCAAGTTCCCCTTATCCAAACGCCAAACGGGCCTTTAATTAGATGGCTCGAACGTACAAAAACTCGCGTGGTAGCTGTTAGACAACCTCGCTATCGAATAGTCCGGGGTTGCCTAATAGATCTAAACTGGAGAACAGAAAGAGAGGGCGAGAGACACAATATGAGGAGAGCAGATGCCTTTATTATTCTCAGATGCTTTCCTGTACAATGGGGTGACCTGCCTCCTATATATAAGCGGTTTCGCAGAGATAAGGAAGAGTCCATATCGGATACGAATCCGTTCCTAACAGGATACTGAATCCGCTTTCCTAACACTCCCCTTGGACTCTTCAACTGCGAGATGCATATGCCTCATTAAAACTCCATAAAAACCCGGTGGGAAAAATAATTGGAGAAAGAGTACATAGCACCACGCTTATTTGTGTTGCACGGATTGCCTCATCAAAACCTTATGTAAGAAAACTTCAATGAAAAACTTACTTAAGGAAAAGAGTACAATCCACCCAAACTTCAATGTTAATCTTCAAGATTTACGTTGGGTACTCAAACTTCATGTTTGAGATTTATGTAAGTATGTGAAAAATCTCCCCTGAAATCTGCACTTCTCTAAGCCTCATCATCCCGATTCCTCTAATACATCTTTCAAAGGAAGATGCCGGGAGTGACTTAGTGAATAAATCTCGAGATTTTCACCACGACTTAGTATACTGATATCTTTATCTCGTTCATCTTATGCATTTCATGAGCATAAAAGAACTTGGGGTTGATATGCTTTGTAAGGTTACTCTTCACATATCCCATTTGTACTTGTGCAACACAAGTGCATTATCTTCATAGATAATAGTGGGGTTTTGTTCCATGTTCGAGGCCACATGACTTCCGGATGTGGTGAACCATTCTTGAAGCCATGCACATTCGAGAGGCTTCATACCAGGCAATTATTTACGAGTGGTTTGTCGGCGTCGAGACAAAGTCCGCAGATGACTTCCACGAAATTGTTGTTCCACCCATAAAGGAAAACATACCCGGTTTGTGACTTACCGGATTATCTTGGGTCCGATAGGTACCAAAGATTGGCATAGCCAACCAAATTCAATTCATTGTTCCTTCTATAGAACAAACCGAGTTCTTTGCTTCCTTGGAGGTAGCGGAAAGCGTCCTTAACCACTTTCCAATGCCTTTTGGTGGGTTACGCCATGCAGTGCTAGCAAATTCACGCGAACGTAATGTCCCGGCCTAGTGCTATTCGCAAGGTACATGAGCGCTCCAATTGCACTCAAGTATGGGAATTCGCTCCCGAGACTTCCCTCCCCCTCTTCTTTAGGCCTGTATGGGTCTAGAGTCTGCTTGGAGTGACCTTCCGAGCCATTGGGGTCTTTGGGGTATGCCTTTTCAAAGCCAAATCTTTCCAACACTTTCTGCGTGTAGGATGCTTGGTGTACCAAGATTCCGCCTTGGACATGTTCAAGTGCAAGCCTAAGCAGAACTTGGTTTTTACCCAAGTCTTTCATTTCAAATTCAGACTTCAAGTATGTGCATGCTTCTTCAATTTCCTCATCAGTCCCAATGATGTTCAAGTCATCTACATAGACGGAGATTATACAAAATCCATTCGGGATCGTTGTATAAACACACATGGACAATCTTCGCTGCTTGTAGCCTTTCTTGCAAAGAAAGTCACTTAAGCGATTGTACCACATTCTTCCTCATTTGCTTGGTATACAGTGATTTCTCCAATTTCACCTTGTATAGGTTTTACATTTCTCTGTCTTGGTTCGGGATAGGGATACCTTCCCAGTACTTTCATGTATATCTCGAATCCAAGTTTCCATACAAATATCTTTGTGACAACATCCATTAGCTTCTCAACTTCAAGTTGACTACCATTGAGATTAAGTATCTAAAGGTAATTCCACCCATGGCTGGGAGAATAGGTTTCTTCATAATCAACCCTAGGGCGTTGAGTGAAACCTTGAACAACAAGCCTTGCAATGGTTGTTGCTCTTTTCATAGATTCTCCTATTATTACAAAATTTATGGCCATTTCGTCATGGTGTGCTTCATGCACTTCTACTTGCTCTTCATTGCTATTTCCCATTCGAGGAGCAAGTTCCTTTAGTTTTTCTCCGCCAATGTGTGCGCACACATTATTTCTGGCGGTTTTCTTCCAATGGAAGGTTCAGATCTGGAATTGCCTTTTTCCACAGGCTTCTTTCAAAGTGCCAGGTCTCAAGCGGCTCCCCTTCTTGCTTTGGGGGCATTTTTGCTGATTGGCTATGGTAAGTCCTCTTGCCCATTTTTCCCAGGCGTCTCCGGGTACTTTGGGTTTGAGAAGCCGGATTTCCTCTGTTCTTTTTCTTTGAGGCCTCTCGACAGGATGAGGATACCTTCTCGCTTTCTTTGGTATTTCCACCCTCTCCTGGTGCATTTCTTTAGCGGGTATATGCGACTTAACCATGCTCTTGAGATCCACAAAAATGATCGAGCAGTTCATTTGCTAAATTCGCAAATCGATTGTCTTCTTGACTTCATGATTTGCTTCATTAGTGAGGGTCATGCACGGGGATCCCAATGGAATGCCATATGATTTTCCCGGCATTTTTCATCCAATGGTTCATTTCCTCCCCTAATGACGGGAAGCGATCCTCGTCAAAAAAATGCAATCGGTCAGTATGCAAATCTCGATCGTGGGTTCCAAATACGATTATGGATGCATTCTCATAACCAACGTATATCCCGGACTTGGAGAGAGGGCCCATTACTGATTATTTGTGGGGGTGGTATAGGTACATATACCATTCATTCAAATCTTGAGGATGACCCATTGCACTAGTTGCATAGTTGAATGGATGTTGTAGGCCGACGGTCTATAATTGATGAGTGCTTCTTTGCGTGCAGGATGCGTGTCCCAACAAGTGTTGGGCAAGTTACAACTCTGCAAGAGCGTCCGGCAATGAACTTAATCCTCTTTATTAGTGCTTGACTAGCCCATTTTGCGTATGGGCGTGCGGTACTGAGTGCTCAATGATTATTCCGTTGCGTGCAATAATCATCAAATGCCTTGGAAGTGAATTCATGGGCATTGTCCATTGAATGGACTTCACGCGATGATCGAAAAGCATTCTTAATTGATGATCTGCGAGATCAGTTTTGTGAATGCATGATTCCTTGTTGACAAACATGTATGCGACCATTTAGAGGAAGCATCAATGAGCACCATAAAGCATCAAAGCTTGGCCACGACAAAGGGCTGAATCGGACCCATAAATATCCCCCTGAATGCGTTCAGAATGCAGGATTTCATGTTGCACTTTCATAGCAGAGGTCTAGTTATTAATTTCCGGTGGCACATGCATGGCACACAAAATCTTCATGATTCGGGAAATTCTTAACATTAATGCCATGACCTTGTGAGTTGTTAACTATATTTTCATCAATCTCAGACCGAGGATGACCTAATCTACAATGCCATAAAGCAAATAATTCGTAGCTTCTAAAGACAGTCTTCAAAAGTATACTGCTCGTGTGCATTTTGATTTTCGTGTAGTATAGCCCAGATTCATACGAGGATATTTTTCTAATACCATTTTTCATACTCGCGTGCTTCATAATGCACAAATGCTATTTGCCATTTTCTTCATTGGTTTCTACGTGAAACCCAAAGTGGCGCGGATATCCTTGAAACTTTAAGAGAGTGCGGGTTGATTCGAGTACAAGAGGGCTTCTTCAATTACCAAAGTTGTACCCATTGGCAATATAATTGTGGCTCTTCACGAGCCTATTATATGCGTATCGCTTCATGCGATAGTCGTAATCCTTCCAGCGTTCTTCGTGATCGCCTGGAAGTATTTCGACTCTCTTAAGATGGTATTTGTTGTGCCACTATCAACAATGCATATTTTCTCCATTAGGCGCCACACGATTTCTAGATGAAAAGAAAATAATTCTAATCATATAGTGGCAAAGTGATTCAAATATTGCTTACAAATAAAGAATCTTGGAATAAAGAATAAATTGCAATTCGATTCATGAGAAAGAAAATGTATGCTCTTCGAGAGCTTACAATTCATTACTCAAAATTCATTAACAACCTTTGTTCTATAGCACTGCAAACTTTAGAACCCAATCTTCTTTGTGCTTGGAGCAAGATGGTGGGCTTGAGTTTCTCGAGCCTTACAAGCCGCGATCAGTAGCAGTGTACTCACCTCACCCATGTATTCATTATTCATAGTGGTGAAAAAGTGATACAGGGAGTACAAAATTTGATCGTTTTGCTCGGCAATAGTTTGCGTGTCCTTCGAGGACCCTAAGCCAGGTGGCGACTTGGAGCTTCTTGCTCAAGTATGATCTTCAAACTGATGCCCATGTGAGATAGTTACGACCTTTGGTCAGTTCTTCAAACTCACATTGAATAATGCCGTGTATTTGCATATTCAAAGATTCTTTTCATTAGATTACTCCGTGTAATCTAATAGGGAGTGGTTGCAAGATTCATAATTGCATAATTAAATTCTCATGAATTTCGATGAAACTAAAAGAAAGCAATAATTTCAAGATTCATAAATACAAGATTCATAGATGCTGAGATTCATAAGTGCGAGATTCATATATACTGATTCATAAATATTCAGAATAAACAATAATTGCACAATTCATAAATTCATAAATCACGGAAATAAATTCAAATTTCCGAATTTTCTTAGTATTTGGCAATTTTCATTGAATTATACAAATAATTTTCAGCATCACTTGATGACAGAAAATAAATTGCAACATGAATTAAACATGGCATAAGTCTAATTACAACTTATATAATTCTTGTTGGTGAGCAGCAGGTAATGAATATCTCATCAATTTGACTCTTGGCCGAGGTCAACTTTGCCTAGGGCTCACATGAGGAGGAGCACTTCCGCTTCCGTAAGGTGCCAATTAAAGAACCAAGCCTCATGTGTGTTTTCCTAGACACCAATTGTCTCATATCTGTTTATTCATTACCAAAATCAAATCCCAACCACTCATGTTCTCATAAACTGTTGTATGAGAAATTCTGGAATTTTCCTAACACTTTTCATAATTTCTGCTAATTTCCAAGCAATTTTCAGAATTACTTTACAACAGGAAATTGAATTTCATCAAATATCAACATGACATAACTCATAAATTTATAAATTCGGAAAATAAATTCTCAGGAATTTCCGATATTCTAAACAGGCAATTATTGCAAAAATTCATGCAAATATTCATAAATGCAAAAAAAATAAGGCTAAGTTAACAGAGCCAAGAAATTTTCTGCAATTTTCTAGGTATTTTTCATATTTTCTGGCAATTTTCAGAATTTTCTGGAAATTTTTCCAATTTTCTGAATTTCTAATTCTGTTTTTCAAAAAAAAAAAAGATCGGGGTAAGGGGGGAATTTCCCCTCCTCCCGTGCGCTCCTCTCCGGATCCAATTCGGTTCTTTTGAACCTGCTCGGGCCCGCTGCATTAAATGGACTTCAAGTCCATGAAACTCTGGACTTCATGTCCGATTTTTTTTTCTGTCCTAATAGATTTGGACTTCCTGTGCAATGGACTTCATGTCCTGCGTTCATAGGACTTCTAGTCCTTTCCAAGAACTTGAAGCCCGTATGGCTCCGGGGCGGCGAAACGGACGACAGCGGAGTGCGCGGTGGACGCAGAAGCGGCCAGGGCCCGGTTGTGCGTGGGCGCGGCGCCCTGCGATCCGGGCGTGTAAGCGCGTAATCATGGCATGTCTTTCTTGAGCATCGGCGCCAGCGGCTGAGAGGCGTCGCGACGACTGCGGTAGAGGGCAGAGGTAGCGCCGGCAGCGGTCGAACGAGCGCAGGCGAGGGCCGGCTTCAAGCGCGGCATTGATGGCTCGAGGAAACCGGTCGTGATGGAGGCGAAGCCGGGCGCTACTTGCGCTTGGAACAAGCGAGGATTGCTTCATGTCTTTTGATTAGTTCTGAGGACTTCAAGTCCAATACGCATAGCATATCCAAATTGGTTTAAAGATTCATTCGGGCCCGCTTGGAAAAGGGAGGTTCTGTGGTCACGTACGGGACTTCATGTCCATGTGCCTCTTTCTTTTTTCCTATCCAGACGCCATTGGATTCCATCCAATTTTTTCTACTTCAGTTTCTTCAGGACTTCAAGTCCCTTTTTTTTTCGTTGGACTTCATGTCCGGTCTGAGAGGCGCAGGGGTTTGGCGCCAATAAGCGCGCAGAGCCGAGGAAGCCTGGAGCGCGGTGGGCAGCAGTGCGGCAATAGCGGTTGAAGGCGCAAAGCTCTTGAGACGCGGCCCGGCTGCATTGGGTTTCATGTCCAGCCGACGATCGGCAAAAATCGATTTCATGTCCCCGTTTCCAATGGCACACGTGCTCTGATGGGCTGCGACTGGGCGTTTGGACTTCATGTCGGTAAGCGCGGCGGGCATGGCGTGCAACATGGTGTTGCTTCGAGCGAACAGCAGGGTGGCCGGCTTCGATGTCGGCGTGGCTGCGAGGCAACCGTATGGGCCGAGCAGCAGGAGCCGTGGCGGCCGAGCAGCAGGAGCGAAGGCACAAGCAAGCAATGTATATACTTCTAGACTTCAGTCGTGTCCACCGCATGCATGCATACGCTAGCAGGCTTCTTGCATGGACTTCCTCTAGGCTTCAACATGCACGTGTGCTAGACTTCCTCCCAAGATTTCCAGCATGCATGCATGCACACTCTAGCAAAACTTCACAGGCATGCAGCCCTGCGCGACACGGCCGCAGTGCGTGAGCGTGTGGTCGGCCGTCGCGGCCGGATGCATGATTTTTGTGCGCCACAACGTGCGAGTCGCCGCATGCGTGTTGCGGCTACTGCGTGCGTGTGTCACGGTGTTGCTTCGTGCCAATCTTTATAACTTTATATACTGTAGCTTCATGCCACAAAACGTAAAGTTCTTGCGAGTCGCAGCTTCGAGCCACGTAGAATAGATGCAAATATAGATTCAACGAGCGATTAGATCAATCCTCGTATTCTCACCTTTCTCACTTTTTCAATCTGCTTTCCGGTAGACTATCGCGTAGGATAGAGTCGCGTGGGACTTTATTTGGCAATCCGGAGTGGATGCCTGAAGCGATGCTTGATTGATTGCGGTCGGATCGGGCGATCAATCGCCGGTAGTAGGCGTTAAGTCGTCGTCGATGATCCTTCGCTTCTTGTCTTTTCTCACCTTTCAATCTTTCTCCGGTAGAGCTTACGTGCGATAACGTGTTAGACAACCTCGCCTATCGAATAGTCGGGGTTGCCTAATAGATCTAAAGCCGGAGAGCAGAAAGAGAGGGCGAGACACACATGAGGAGGAACGGGTCTGCTTTATTATTCTGTATGCTTCTTCGTACAATGGGGTGACCCCCTGCCTCCTATATATAGCGGTTCTGCTTAGAGATAAGGAAGAGTCCATATCGGATACGAATCCGTTTCCTAACAGGATACGAATCCGTTTCCTAACAGTAGCAGCAGCATCGATCTCCCTATGGGACATGCGTGGCTGGACAAATTTTGGACAAACTGTTAACCATGCACATATCCTTATTGCAATTGCTAAACAAGAAGGAACCCGTTTAAATTTACACACAAAATTAAAGAATCCTTGTTATTTTTCCATGGCTCCACGTACGCAAGCATGCATGCACCTAGCCTCGCCCTAAAATGGATCGACCAAACGATGGCGTATGCATGCATGCACACGCGCGAGCCCTAAGTCTCCGACATGGGAGGATGCTAATTAATTTGCTAAGTAAGCACCTTGATAGAAACTATAGGCTAATTTTTCTTCACCTCCTCGATCGATGTCTCTCTACTTGTTGACGAGTGAGAACTTGTAGAGCATGTAGTGCTTGTACACCTGCCCTGGGCGGTAGACCTCGTCGGGGAACTTTGGGTTGTGGATGGCGTCGGGGTAGTCCTGCGTCTCCAGGCAAAGACCGCCGTGCTTCACGTAGCGCGCGCCGCCCTTCCCCTTGTCGCCCTTGAGGAAGTTGCCGGTGTAAAACTGCACGCCGGGCTGGTCGGCCCACAGCTCCAGCACCCGCCCGGAAGTCGCCTCGCTGACGACGGCCACCTTGCGCACGCCCTGCCCGTCGGCCTCGCCGTCGAGCACGTAGTTGATGTCGTAGCCCCCGGGCACTTCCGCGATGTGCGCGCCGGGGGCGGTCGGGGCGCGGAAGTCGAACGGCGTGCCGGCGACGGGGGCCACGGCCCCCGTGGGGATGAGGTCGGCGCCGACGGGGGTGACCGCGGAGGCGAAGATCTGGACTGCGTGGTCGAGGATGGTGTCCCTGCCGTGACCGCGCAGGTTCCAGTAGGTGTGCTGCGCGAGGTTGATCGGCGTGGGCTTGTCGAGCGGCCGGGCGTACATGGTGACGCTGTACGAGTAGTCGCCGTCGATCTTGTAGGTGACGAGCACGTCGACGGCGCCCGGGAAGCCTTGCTCGCCGTCGTAGCTCCGGTAGTAGAAGGTGATGTAGGGGAATTGGCCGGTGACCCGCTCCCGGACCTCCCAGAACACCTGGTTGAAGCCGCGATGGCCGCCGTGGAGCGTGTTGTTGCCGTCGTTCCGGTAGGTGTGGTAGGCGCGGCCCCTGATCGTGAAGCGGCCGCCGGCGATCCGGTTCGCCACCCGCCCCACCAGCGCGCCGAAGTAGGTCGTGTCATTCTTTGACCAAAAAAGATATCAGAAACAAAGTAAAAAAAAAAAAAAAAAATCGACGCCATTGCATTCAGATTTTCCTTTTGTTTAAAGTAGATTGAAGAAGGAGCTAGCGTCCAGTAGCGGAGGACGGAAAAAAATTCAGGTATGGCGAAATCATTATTTTTATGTACCAAGGATATATGTGGCAGGACATGTGCTAAGATTACTAAGGATACACGTGGCAGGACAGGTATGGCAGGTGCCATACCCCGCCATACGTGGTCCTCCGCCCCTGCTAGCGTCCATGTAACTTACCACATAAGATCCAATGTTCTTGTAACCAAGAACAACGTCGTCGATGCGCCCTGCAAACACATCAACGACATCAATTAATCCCAACAACTCGCAAGAACACACATAGTACAAACAGACAAGATGAAATTTGAAGGCAGAGAAAGAGCAGTTCTGAATTGTCGTAGTTATAATTGCATGCGATCGACCAATTAATGAATGAATGGGTCCGCGCGAGCAGCAGCAGCAGCAGCAGCAGCGACCAACCATTCTTGTCGGGGAGCCTGACGGAGAGGATGGTGGCGCCCCAGTTGGTGACGACGATGGAGAACTCGCCCCTCCGCAGCTCGTAGTACCCCAGCGATTGCTTCCCCTGCTTCCTCGCCTCCACCAAGACGCCTCCCAGAGACGGCAGCAGCAGCACGAGCAGGCAAACCAGCGAGGAGCACGAGATCACGTTCCTGCCCATCGCCATCTTCCGATACTATCTAATCCGATCAGACTCTCAGATGATCGCCTTTGTGCAGGTTGATGGTACCATCGCTGTGATTGATTTGCCTATTTATAGAGGATGGTGGACTGTCCTAGTCAACAGGATCTATCTCCGTCCTTTTCTCGCTCACTGCCAAGTGGGCCCGCTCCACAGGGTAAAATCCTGATCTCAAACCGGATAAGCAACGCCTTAACCCATGCAGCTTAATTCTAACCACCAGATTCGACCGGTCAAAACAACCCCCGCAAGCCATAACGGGTCGGGTTCGCCGCCACACGTGTCTACCTAACCCGCCGATCCACCAAGCGAATAAGTAGCGCAGCGCCAGCGTGGCTCCGGCGGCCAGCCTTCTCTTACCGGGCGAGCCTAGGGCTCCGATAGTAAGGCGCCACGGCGGCGGGTGACGGAGAGGCGGCGGCGCTGCGCTCTGGCTGCGCGTACAGGTGCCGAGCTCTAGCTGTTGCTTTGCTTTCGTTTTTGTTGTTATTGCTGTTCCTTTGCCTAACTGATTTGTTGGAGCCGGTAAATTTGTCGAGAGGTGTTCTTAGCTTTTTTTTTAGTTGTATAAATATTAAAATATAAATAAAGGATTGATAGTTATTACTTATCTATTTATGCAATTTGTATTTTAAGGAAATAATAAAAGGTAGTTATTTATTATTTACCTATTTGTGCAATAAATAAAAGGTAGATAGTTATTACTTATCTATTTCTGCAATTTATATTAGAAGGGAATAATAAAAGGTAGATATTTATTACTTATCTATTTGTGCAATTTGTATTATAAGGGAATGCATAGAGGTACTCTTTAAATTTGTTTAATTTTTTTCTTAGTGAATTGGATGTGGTCAGGAGTTGGAAAGGGAGAACCGGAGAATGGCCAAGATTGATTGTTTCGAGCTGTAGCTGCGACTCCAAGGTGAGATCTTTCTCTTTCATTGGACTACAAAGTTTGCAAACTTTTCTGGAGACAAGAAACTTAAATAAAATCGGCTTCATTCATTTATTCGGAGCTATAGAGATGACAGCTTTGGGCTAATTACCGATCAATCCTTGTTATATTTCACATTACCATTTTTTTTTCTTCACGAAATGCGACCTTACCATTGTTATGAATGATGATTACTAGTAGTTATGACGATTTGATTCAGAAATCAGTGTTCCTGGAGGGTACCGGCTACAAACAAGTAAAGAGAACCCTGCACGTGGCAACTATGAGCTCCAGAGAGTAATTTTGATGCCGTGACTTTTATGTCAATGATAGTCTTGCTTGCAAATTGTTGTTGTGCCATATCAGCACTTTGTCAACGAAATACAGCTTGTTCTTGCGAGTAGCTTACTTTACTCCTTTGTTACTGCGAGGCAACCTTGTTTGAGCACAGTGTAATCCCTCCGAAGAACTTCGCAGTTTCCGAGTTCAATTTCTGTAAGAGTAGTGCTGTGAATTTGTTTTTATAGCACATCGATTTTCTGGTGACCGAAAGATGGGAGACTTTAGTGGTTGATCGCTGTCATAGATCGTGTAAAGTTTCCGTTGTTTCCCTAATTGTGTAAGTGAAATTTAATGAATCTAGATGCCAATACTCAATAGATTCTTTCCATGCATACTCAGTAAGTTTAATCAGTATCCAAATGTGACTACATCACGCACAGAAACTTACAAAAAGAAAAGGTTGTTATGCAGCCATACATGCATATGTTGGAGTATGAATAATGTTGATGTCGGTATGGTTTCCTGAAGAAAGTTGATGTACTGCATCCTTCAACTGTTATTATGTACCATGAAGTTCTTGTTTGCTGATGTTTTGCTTAACTTTCCTCTTCTACAGGAGGACAACATTGCGTCTTCACCCGTTGTTAGTGCAAGTTTTTATGGCAGTGATAAAGAAGTACAGCTGAATGGAAATTCACATGAAAATAGAACTTCAGACCATTATGTGATCTTTCGATTTGATCACTGTTGGCGGGTCTTTTATGCCTTACACTCTGCAAGCGCACGGATACCACTATAGCTTTCACCGGAAATATTCCAGGTTATTGTATCCACGAGGAATGAGAAGAGTTTCCTGACTATGGAGTTTAGCTGCTAAGCTGAGGGACCAAGATGGGGGCAATTGACACTGGTAGGATAATGACAGGGTAAGTTCTTCTAGTTATGCACCACATGTAATTTAGATATGTGATGCCTGTATTACCTGAATTATAAAGAGTAAAAGTGATTAATGTCTTCTAGGTCCAACAATGATGAGCTGTGGGCCATGACAATCAAGGGTAGTGCCTTTCTGTGGCATCAAGTTTGATGCATGGTAGCTGTGCTATTTCTTATAGGTCAAGGCCTTGAATCACCTTGCGTGAGTAAATTTGCTCTTAAGCTTCCTTTCGTTTTTTTTAAGAAAGAGAATTGCACCATATATCCTTAAACTTGGCACAAAAGTTTGCTTAGGTCAATGAACTATCAATATTTAGGTCCCTATACTTGCATGAGTAATTCACTTTGATTCAATTGATGCAAGTTTAAGGACCTTATGCAGGACAGCCTTGACGCATTTATGCATGTTAACCAAGGTATGCTGAATTATCAAGTTCATGGATCAAGGTGGAACATCCTTGCAAGTTTAAGAATCTGGTCTAACGTACTCTTGAATACAGAATGCATACAGTTAATTTTATTTGGATTATTTAAATTTTCTGGAATTTTTTATCTTGCCACAGGTAATTGATTCATTATTGGATATTACCAAAACTCCCAGAAAAACTCAATATAAAATGGCACCAGAGATTCCATTGATTCTACAGTCTTGTCTTTTTGATAAAGTCAACTTTATGTGTTCATCAGGTGTGTCCACTTAGACCTTTGTACATACCTTTCAGAGAGCATTTTCAGTAATTGAGCAGTGCTTCTATGTTTTTTCTCCTAATACAAGTTGCACAAATCTTGAAGCAAGCGAAGAGGTAAGTAATCACCATTTACCCTTCATTCACTAATTAATTTCATACGTTTATCCCTTGTTCAGTGGACTGTAGTTGTTGATGTTGCATCCAATTTCTTGATTCAAATTGTAAAAATATTGAGATTTAGATCATTCTTTTATTGCTACTTATGCTTTGAAGCTAAATAGCTGCAATGGATTATATTTATTTCAGAAAGAATTTGAATAGCAGCAGTGAAATATTGTTATTTAAGAAAACTTATGACCATGGTAATGATATTTTCAGCAAAATGGAGCAAGTCATTACTGGCAAACTTGTCAAATCAGTTTTTTTTTGCAGTACAAACTGAAGTCCACCCTCTAGTTTTTCACTTTTCATATATCTAGCTTTTGGACGACATAATTAATTGTGAATGCAGTTTTATGCCACTTTAGATGCCAGTCAGCCTTTGATTGAGCACTTAAACGATGAATACGATCAATATATGCTCCAAGCTGCAATATTTCATGAGGTGTTGCCCTGTTTATCTTTGACAGATAAATACACGAAAATCTTTTCTCAGTTTGATGTAATATTCTAGTGATCTAAAAGTTAGATTCAATGCAGAGCCTAATTCATTTGAACCTCAGCAGAAGAAGAGAAATCATATTCCTCTCATGTCATGACAAACAGAGTGTAAGTTCGTAATCGTTTTTATAGTTCTGAACTTGCAACACATTTATGTCTTTATATATTCCTAAGGACAGGCAAATGCTTTATCTGATGTCTGACTGCACCACTCTCTCAGTCAACTATTCAACATTCTGACAGTCCTTAAAGACCTTAACAATAGCTCCCGTCCAACATGTTACCACAAAATTAGTTTATTGTGCATCAACTGTTATCACTTTATTAGCCTTCCCTTGATAGGGACACTGTGGTGCAATTCTTATGCGATGCCATGGTGCTTAGTTTTCATTTTACCCATTCATACTTTCTTACATCTGAAACAATATTTCCTAATATATATTTCTTGTTTCAGCTTCTTACGAGGAACGGGTAGCAAAAGTCAAAACAAAGTCAGCTGATAGTGTGTAGTCGAGTGACTACACCAAGAGTTTCAAAATGTTGGATGAAGGCTTTGAAAAATCGGTGCTAATTAGTGTTCTAGTCTTCCAGCATCAGGGTAAATTTTGCCAACAGAACTATGTTTTTTCAGTTCCATTCCAGAGCTCTGTTTGCTTGCTTGCCTAAAATTTTCAAACAAATACCTACATACGCTCACATGGTTTACTTACTGAGATGTTTTGTTTAGGGGCAGTGTCTTTGTGCCAACCACTTCTACTTTAACCTTGGGTTCTTGATATGTACAGTTTCTGATGGGCTCAGCATGTGGCGATGGGAACTGAGAAAGGACTGGCTTTCATCAGTTATACAAATACTTTTGGGGAAGGGTCATGTTGTGCATTCGATAGCATAAGTGCATGTTGTAAAATACTACAGGAAGTAGGTAGTTTATCTCGCATACCTTTGTACCAAAATTGTTTCAGATCTGCTATTCTTTTCCTACTTGAAGGGGTATATGAGTCCTGTTGAACATCGGTTGGTGCTTAATTTCTGTATTGAGCTTTATCTAGTTCTTATTTGTCTGCACGCAAGGTCCCTTGCAGTTGCATCTAAGCAACACTCCTTTATTATGAAATGCATGTCTCAAGGCAGAATCGTTTCGTTTCTCGAGTGGCGATCTTTGGCTCTTTGGCATTGTCTGTACCAGCAATTTGTTGCAAGATGGCCACCTTTATTTTTGCACTAGGCAGTGTCATGTGGTAGCTGGCTGGCTAGTGCTAGTTGGCAGTACTTCCCATGGAGTCTTCCAAAATAGTAGCCTTACAACCATGAACTCTGAAATGACATGTTCTGCGATTAATGAGCCTTCAGTTTAGGCTGCAATCAATATCGAACCAATGCAGCGACAAAGGCGTAACGGAGTCGTTCACTGCATTGCGCAGAGCACGAAAAATAAATCCCCTAACAACTCCTTAGGCTGTGTTTGGTTGGACCATCTCATACCGTACCAGATGGTTCCATTCAGTCAATTAAACGCATGAACGAGATTAAATCCTGTACAGAACGGTTCGGTTTAACCTGATACAGCGAACCAAACGCATTCTTAATTGATTGGTAAAATTGAAATATTTTGTGTGGTCAGCCGGCACAGCAACATATTTGACCTCTGTGTGCAGTTTTGGCCTGCTTGCGTCGTATGAATTTTACGGGAAATAACTTAACTTCTGCAAGAATCGGGTAACAATAGTCCAAGCCATGTCGAAGCTGCAAGAATGGATGCAGGGATGAACATAACACGGTTTTATTTTGTGGGAAGTCCAAACTATAATGATACAACAACAGTAATAATAATAACTAAGGCCTTAAGGGATCATTTGGATTGGAGGATCTCCAAACAAATTTCAAAAGATCTTTACTGCATAGATAAAATTTATGTAAAATTCTTATGTTCCAAACAAGGTCTAAAAGGAACAAAATTTCAACCCCACTCCATCTTCCTCGGTCCCTTTACATCGACCGCTAATTTTCAATTGTAACAACGTAGCAGGAATTTAATAGAATATACCTGTTTTTGTTAATTTTCTTAGTGAATTTTAAAAATTATTTGTAGTGTTCCAAAATAGCATCTACTAAAAACATGAGACAATGTAGAAAAATACAAATAGAGAATAAGACTAGTGGATTGGAAAAGGAAGTGTCTACTGTACTAGTCTTTTTGTTTTTTGTTTTTTTTACAAAACTAGTCCGGTACAAAATAATTTGCAAAAATTACCCCTGGTCCACCTACCGGACGAGCAGATTTGATTCCGCGCACAGCAAATGCGGCATGCGGGCAGGCGAGCGTGCGCGAGGGCTGGCGGGGGCACGTGGCGTGGCACGCGCGTGGCCGAGCATGGTAGCTTGCTTCCGCACTCCCGAAGTGCGATAAGGGTGGGCTAGGTGGTTATTTTTGAAAATTATTTCATACTAGGGCTAATTTTGTAAAAAAAAAGGAGAATTATTTATTTATCCCGTTTTAGTTTGTGCAATTGATCTGTTGCTCTGTATGTGTCACTGACATGTAGCTCCAAAACCCGCATGTTAGTGAGACATCACGGTGCAAATGATCAATAACACAATTAAATGAGAGCAAATTATCAATTACTCCCTCTAGTTTGATAATATTTGTCGCTGGAACGTTTTGAGACGGGTGTGAGAATATTAGTCGTTGGAGATGCATGCATGCAGCTGCATTCAAACCACCACTGCGTCACGTGTGATGAACCAATGCATGTAACTTTCACATTTAAGTATTCATTTAACCAGGCTTCAAACTGTGTAGCTGGGCACAATCATGATTCAAAATTGCTTCAATTACACTCGTTTATTGGTTAAACATTAAATAAGTTAATTTCGAATGAAATTGGATTTCGCTCTGACCCTACTCGTTAGTTTGATTTTAAAAATACTTCCAAACTATAAATAAAATAATAATAAATTAAACTATATTAATTAAAAAAAAGCTGGCTCCATTTCCACACCTATACCTGATGCCTGTGGCCTGTGGGTGGTCACGCCCTCCATTTACCGTCAGGTGTATTTGCACAGAAAACAAAAACGGTTTCAGGATCAGCAGCAAAGAAGAGAAGCAGAACCAGAAAGAAAAACAAAGGAACGGAGGGGCGAAACAAGAGAGAAAAGAACACAAAAACCAGAAGAAAACAAGGAACTGAATTAGGACATAGAGCAAGCAACAAAAGAGGAGGAGGAGGAGGAAGGGAGATCCGAGAAGAGGGAGGGTACATGGAGGCAGCGATGGATCTGATGCGGCGGATGCCGCCGGGGAGCACCGAGACGGCGCTGAACGCGCTGCTCTCCCTCCTCCCCGACCACTCCCTCGACCTCCTCTCCCAGGTCGACCTCCCGCTCCAGGTAGGTAACCGCCGTTTCTTGGTCCCAGTCGGACCCCCCCCCCCCCCCCAAGCTTCTTGATTCGGATATGCAAACCGCGCAAATACTGTTACTTTCTTTTTCTCTTAATTGGTCGTGGGGATGAATGCTCCAACGGGCGTGCTGCTCTTCATTTTTTTTATTATCGTGTTGTTTTTCGTCAAGAAATAGTCGTTTCATGCCTAACCCTCCTTTTGGTTCATGTCGTGCCCCCTTGCGTGGTTTAGATTCGGTTGAATCATATTTTATAGAATCTCGCTATTCCAATCTACTTTAAATGCTTGAATCGAATCGATGTTGCCCCCACTGAATCGGTTAATTGAGTGAATGCAACCAACCTCATTGCAAATATGGTTGTTATGAGCTATGTTTTCTCAATCTTTTGAAATGAAAGCAATGGATTTAATCCCATTTTTTGTTTCTCATTTCTCCTTGCTTCCATTCATTTCCTATGATATAAATTGGCGAAACATTGCAGGTTTGCATGGATAAGGAGAGCATGAAGGAATACATTCTTTGCGAGTATAACCGCGACGCTGATTCCTATCGGTCAGCAAATCATGAATACCCCCATGATTTCCATTTTACTTATGTTTTCCAAGACCATAAACACTGTGAGGAGAAACCATCTTATGAATAAAAGATTCTTATGAATAAAAGATTGAAACAGTAACGAAGTAAAAGGCAAACGATGTGCACATAGGATTAGGTTGTTGGTATTTTGCAGTGCACATTGACATTGCAACAGAAAGTCCAATGTCATTGCACTAAATTGAAAACACGTCCTTACAACGGGATATCTTTCCATTATATTTCAAGGAAACTTTGTTAGAATCCACTAGCCACGAATGCAATTCTATCCTTGTTTAACATATCCAATGATACAATATGTTAATGCATCAAGAAAATTAGTGCAGAGAGCCCAAGATGAATTAACGAATCTGATTCCTGTCACCATGAGTACTTAAATTGGGGGCAAACACCAGAACTTGGGGAAACCATTTTGTAGTTCGCATTTGTTGATTGGTAGGTTGGCCTGCAGATCACCTTGGTCTAACAAATATGAGCCTCCTTTGGAAGATGGGACAGTTCCCTCTGAAGAGATGAGGAATCTTGAGGTCGAGGCAAATGAGGTTTTTTCTGTCTACCGTGATCAGTAAGATTTCATATTTCATTCTATTGCCTTTTTTTTGCAGTAATGCTAAGCACAGTCAACATGAAAGAATGCTACTGATTTTAGTATAATGAGTCCACAACTTAGTATACAGGTGATATCTATTATGTGAATGCAAAGCAATTAATATGATCTTTTGTTGTCAATTAGGTATTACGAAGGTGGGATTTCATCTGTGTACATTTGGGAGGATGAAGACGAGGGTTTTATTGCATGCTTCTTAATAAAGAAAGGTCTGTAGGAATGCTTGATGTCATGTTGTTTATTCATCCGGATAGCCTAAAATTCATTTACAAGTATTTCTGTTTTGTGGTTGCAGATGGACAAGGAAAAAGAGGGTACATGCAAATAGGTTCATGGGACGCTATTCATGTTATCCAGGTGGCTCAATATAAAACTGTCCATGAAGTTATCAATTATTAGGCCCGTTTTTTCCTCCCTGCTGTTGTTTTATGTTTCTTTTTGACTTAGCAATTGAAATTTTGTGTAACGCTGATAGGTTGGTCCCGAAGAGGAAGGAGCAGCACATTATTGCTTGAACAGCACTGTGATGCTGTCATTGACAACAGATAACAAGCAATCTGGAACTTTCAACTTGTCAGGGTCAATTAGGCGGCAGGTTATATGTCCCTTCCCTTCCCCTCTTACTTTTTGTCATGTTCAATGTCCTTCAGCTCAAGGGAATACTCTATTAATCTAGGTTCCATGCAAGGGATAAATCTATCTGGCATCCCTGTTTTCCACAACTATTGATGTCTCTTAATTAGAACTCAGGCAATGTGTACAGAACAGTTGCCACCATCAATATAAACTTCAAACTTGTAGTGGATCAATTATTTGTCAATATTGAGGGGCTAGCTGTAAAGCACTGTCTCTGATTGCAAGTATAGGTTTTGGACATTAACACTGTCTCCAAGGCACCACTTTGACAGCTGACATCTATCACAATATATTGATACAGATAATAATGGAAGTATTTTGATGATGAATCTAGCAATACCAATTTCATGTGGGTCAATCTGGATACCTTTTTATGAATTCATGGTCAAACCCTGAAAACATTTGACTTGCATGGATTATCAGACGACCTATATTTGCATTCAGAGGAAGTAAGAAACAAAGCAATTCTTCACACGAGTAAACTTCTAAGTCAGTTATAGGTTTAATAGAGGCTAGAAAGAAAAACAAATGATATGTACTAAACAAAACAAGAAATATGATATTTCTGGAACTTGTGTGGCAGTTTGTGAATCAGTTGCATAAGCAACATTTTATCTTAGGCAACTTTTATTGATTAGAAGGTCTAAGCTACATGAAATGCAAGCAAGCTGATCCTACATCTGTTTCTCCTTCCAGATGAGTATGACTCTTGCTGTGGCAGATGGGCATCTTGTTAATATGGGGAAAATGATAGAAGAAATGGAGGGCAAGCTGAGAAATTCACTGGACCAGGTACCAGTTTCGCATTAAGATATACCAAAGTTTGTCATTTGTTCTCAAGCTTCGTATCGTTGTGATAACAGGTTTATTTTGGGAAGACGAGAGAAATGGTTTGCACGCTTCGGCCACCAGCCGAAGTACTTAACATGAAACTACCTGACAGCTGAGCAAATGCTTAAAAATGTCAATTTAACAGAGATGTATCTCGTCACGACAGTTATTTTGTTAGCGTAATGGCCTATTTCTCTCTTGCTTTTTTTCGTCTGTATTTAATAGTCAGCGTGTTGCGACATCATAGAAGAGCCCATTGATCATGTGAGGAACTTTCATGGCAGCTGTACCCGAGAGGTTTGGCAGGTAACAGGTGTTGTGTTTGCAAACTCAATGACACTGCCAAGTATACCTGTAGTAACATTCTGTCATCTTTGTTCCGTGTTGCGAATATTTCTGTATTCTTGCGTCCTCACGCTTTGTTGACGCATGGATAGAATGTGCCTGCCTCTGTCCCCAGATTAAACCTTTTGAAGTGATTAGACACCAATAAAAAAACATAGTATACCAAGGGCCAAAATACACGGCAAGGCGCCATGTTAAACAGCAGAATATCTTCAATGCCGGACGCAGATATGCTGACCGCAATAACAGAACAACGTGCAATACAGTATAGTTCAAGTGCAGCGCCAGTACCGTGAGATTCAGGAATAGACTACAACGACACAACTATTTCTTTACTGCAGGGGCAGTGATCCAATCTCCAAGAGTTTACACCAAAAATCTAAGGAGCATCTGGGTAAAAGACCTGGTGGTCAGTACAAAGAAGTCATGGATAGCGTTCAACCCCAGGTTTTTCAAGGCTTCGTTTCATCCGCAGCTGCTGCTCCAGCTTCCTGTCCCTTGCTCTCCTCCGCTTTAGTGTCTCCATCATCTGCATTTTTCAGCAACGTAACATTACTGCATTATAAGCGCGCGCACATTGTGGAATATCCAATAATTGTGTTAAGAATTCACAACAGGTTAAGACCCCTATTGTGTCCGTTTGGTATGGCACATTCACATGTTGGATAGAGTGGTAAACAAAGTCGGGTGTTCCACAAGAATTTACACACAAAAAAGAGGTGAGCCAGTCTTAGTTTGAAATGGTCTTGCACATACAAACAACAGACTGTGACTTGGACTCGTAAAACCACTTTGACTGTGACTTGACTATACAGTAATTCATAGAAATCAACACTTACGACTGCCACTGCCTTGCTTAAAAGTCAACACGCGGCAACAAACAGGATATTGCAGATGTGATACGTCAAAAACCGATTATGATTTATGACAGCAAACCTGGGAGCTATGATAGACGTTGCTCAACGAAAATCATACAAACTATTTAGATCCTGATTCGGGTAAATGGCAAAACATATCATAGGCCTAACTAATACTGATGGATTTAAAAAGTAAGGCCTCGAACATATAGGCTACTCCCACTAGGTCCTCAAGAAAGTTTCAAGGTTCAACTACAGGGCTAAACTGTTAAGGGCACTAGGAGGAAAAATCCAGCATTCAAATCCACCCAAATAGCTCTTACTAGAATGTCCAGATTCAAATAGTAGGGCTAATCAATAGCGGGGTTGAAGCACGGAGCAGGGAATAGGCTTCGTCTCCAAATCAATCTTGCAGAGGACTAGGATGTAGCATACCTTTGTTAGCATTGTCAACCACATCATCTTCATCATCCTCCATATCATCATCAGCACCCCCCATGTCCAGCTTCTGCAAACACAAAGAAACATGAGAACATTTCCTACCTATGATTTTCTTTTACCAGCAGCATAAGCTTGCATTAGAGCCATACCGAGAAATCCATATCACCGAAATCACCAACTGCAGCACAAATAGCTTGAGGTCAGTTTGCGCCGAACTAGATAGCACCAAGACCAACAGATACTGCAATCAATAGACTTACTTCCGATGTCTTCGTCATCCTCATCTTGCCATTTATCCCAGTCAACCTTCAGGAAGACAGGCGGCTTGCCCTCCTTCTTCAGCAGCCTGGGCCACCACTTGTTCTCACCTTTCTTGATAAGGTAGCATATGGTCCTTGCGGCGACAGCCGCCTTGCTCTCCTGCAAAAAAAACCAACACCAATACCATCAGCATGAAGAAACGTACACCAAGGAAAGGACATTCATTGGCAAAATCAAACCAACCTCAGCAATCACAGCATCAAAGAGCTCAAGGTCAAGCTCATATGGGATGCCATCAGCAGAGCCCTTTGCCGAGAAGCTGAAATGGCCCTCAGGCTTCAAGTTGAGCTTCACATCCTTGGCGTCAGGCAGCTCGATCGTCAAGTACACCTTGTCGGACCTCTGCGCCCACTTAGTGCTCGGGTGGCGACTGCAAGCAGAACAAGCCCCAAAATTTTGCTCATTCTCAGGTTTGCAATTATGAAAAAAGAAGTACTACAGCAACCGGAGACTGCACCGCAGGCTACTTCAAATCACATCAACTTGCAGGTTATCCATAGAACAATATCATGATTCTATCAAATTGCTCGATAATTAATGCATGTCGAACTAAAGGGACTCCTAAATCTATTTAGGAAACTGACAAGGTGAGCACTCGAAGAAACCTAGGATCACAACAAAACCCAAGAACTCGTGTACTTCTATCACATGAAGTAAAATTCTACGCGACCAACAACCAAAATTCTCCGAAACGCCCATATCCCCCAAACCCAAAATCCAACGAACTAGAGCAGAAAGAAGCTGCAGAAACCTATGGCCAAACCAAAACAGCCCCCAGGTGATCAATCACACCTCCCAGACCCCAATCCGTCTCGCAACAGCACCACCAGAACGTCGCATGAATCAAGGACTACAGAGTAAGCAAGAGCAAGCACGTGTAGTAGAGCAGCACACGAGGATCGCAAGAGGTCGCGGGGATCACGGATCACCTCATGTTTTTTCTCCTCGGGAGTTTCTGACGCGAGGCCTGGTTCTTCCTGCGCGGGGATTTGGGGATTAGGGCTTTTAGACTTCGGCGAGACCGAGGAGGGAAGGATGGATTGGTGTGGGTATAAAACGAAGAAGAAGCGGCGGAGTGGTGGGGGGGGGGGGGGAGAGAGAGAGAGAGAGAGAGAAGGCGAAGGTAAAGGGGGCAAACTCGTAAATTCGTGAGTGGTGCCTTGGATGCTTCAAAAAGGCTCTAGATGATTCCATTTCCTTCCAGTTCCCGAGCCACTTGGATTGTTTTGCTTTTCTTTCCTTTTACTTCCGACTGCGAAATCTCCCTCTTTCCGAGTATACTCAAATAAAAAAACTCCATCTGTTTAGAAATAGACATAGTGTAATTTTACATAATTTGATCTTAAATAAAACAAAAAAAGATATAAAAGAAAATGACTTGAATAACCCTACTTAATTGTCTTGAAAGATGAAAGATAATATTTTATGTAGATAGTAATGAATAAATACATATGTTGAGAGAGAATAAATATGAGTATAATAGAAAAAGTCTTGTTAAATGGAGTACTTCGTTTGGTCACAAATACATATCATTTTGGACATTGATAGGTCTCCATTATGTTGCAATTAAAGAGCTCATGCACTTTTTGATTTGGTTGTTGCATAAGGCTATGGATTTGTATGTGTTGCAAAAGGAAGATAGCACATGACTTGATGTTTTAATTGTTTATTTGTAAATTTGTTGTGCGAATAAATTGAAGGTCTATGAGTCTGGATCCTAGAGCATGTGACTTGCACTGTGATTTTTGCAAGCTAATTTGGTCATGGTTTGACCATCACATGGCTAAGAGGATTAATCTCATAAACTTCGAGATTTATTTGCTTAATATATCTTAAACGATTTGCGAAATGTGTTTTCGCAAATTCGGTTGGAGTTTGGTTGAAATTCTTTGAGCATGATTTTGAAGTGTTGCAAATATGTTTTACAACTTAGTGTGATCATGTGTTGATCATCATTTGACTCAAAGAATAGCTATTGAAGTTTTGGAGAAAAGAGTTTGTTGAAAATTCTGTTTTTCTCAGAAACCAGTAGTACCGCAATGGTGAGGGCGGTAGTACCGCGAGGTCGGTACTACTGCACCATAAGATCGGTAGTACCGCCGGACCGGTACCGCCGGACCGGTACTACCGCATATTTGATGCTAGTAGTTTTATTCCAGGAGCGCGATTTTTCTGGTTTTTAAATGTCGACAGTACCGAGGGGTTAGGACGGTACTACCAGAATTGCGTTAGTACCGATGTCGGTAGCTATTTTCTAGAGAGGGTGCTCTGAACGTGTTGCTGATGCTGGTAGTACCGCGGCTAGAAGCCGGTACTACCGGAGAGCGGTACTACCGGGATTAGAGTGGTGGTAGTATCGGATTCCCTATGCAACGGCTAGTTTTCTAGCCGTTGGCCTAAGGGCGGTACTACCGGCCATTGTCGGTGGTAGTATCGAATTTGCCGAGTTTTTAGGGATTTCCCCCCAATGGCTAGTTTTGGCATGATGGATATATAAGGAGGCCATGGAAGGGCATATGCTGGTTGTTGTTACTATTGTTGATGCTCTTGAGTTGTGTGGGAGGCTTGTGCATGTGTTGCACTCCTCTATTTAGTTTTTGAACTCAAGAGTGAGACTAATTGCATGTATTGCAATTAGAGTGAGGATTGATACCTCATTGTGCATGTGTTGCACTTGAGGAGGATTCTAGTGCATGTGTTGCACTTAGGAGGTCACCGGAAGCGCATGTGTTGCGCTAAGTGAATCTCGAGTTGAAGAATCAACTTGTTACTCTTGGAGGTTGCCGCCTCCTAGACAGCGTAGGAGAGTCGTGTGTGAGAGCTCTCAAGGTTTGTGAGAAGCCCCGGTGAAGTTTTTGAAGGTTGGAGTTTAGCCTACCCGAAGGGATGAAAAACTACCACTAGTGGATTCGAGGCGGGTGCTCAAGTGTGGAACCGGTCCAAAGTGAATTGGGCTTGCCTCAACGTGGATTAGGGGAGACTAGCAAGTCTCCGAATATTATGGTAAAAAGTCGGTGTGTCTCTTATATCTCTTGGTTTACATTCTTGTAATTCTTATTCATATTGCTTATTTGTGTAGAATTGCTTATTCTTGATTAGAGACAATCTAGATATTGTACTACTGAGCCTACTTGATTTAGGCTTTAATTGTCAAAACCGTAGTTTACGCTTCTGCAATTTATTTAGATTTTTGACATAGGGTTGATTTGAGCATAATCCTTGAGTAGAGATTTTTAAATATGCTTATTCACCCTCCCTCTAGTCTTATCCTCGACTAGGGGTGCAAACGGAGCGGATACAGACGGATTCTGATCATTGTGTATCCTATTCCAAATTTTTCTCAGAATCATAGTCGGATACAGACAATGCCGGATTCAAATATGAATACGGACTATCTTGGTCATGAATACGGAGCAAATACAGACAGTTCCGAATACGATTAGTCTCGGTCACGAATATTTAGTCAGATAATACGTAAAAACATAAACCATATATATCACACATATTAGGATCATTCAATCATATTATATGCCCAAAATGCAACTACATTAGTAGATTGACAAGTAGATTTAAGTACATTAGTTGATAATAATAGGGGGCTAATTATGAAAGCATATGACGGGGGCTAGTTAGGCTAGTAGTAAGTAGTAACTAGCAAGTAGCATTGTAACAAGTCACAACCCTCACACCTTAAACTGTTACATGGTCCAAAATTCAAGTAGTCATAGTTCATAGCCAAGTACATCACTAGTTCAATACATCACAATATAGGAGATGATAGAGCACAACATGACAAAATGACACCAAGTAGTAACTAGTAAGTAGTGGCCCATTGGCGGCACAGGAAACTTGTCTAGCAGCAGCCACTAGCTAGCCATTCCTATGACCACAGCTTAGTCGATATCAGCACATTCATTCTCTCATCCTACAAAAAATATATCAATTGACAAAAAAAATAGTAACCACAAAAAGAGCACTCCATATTGCTAACTAGGAATTATGTAAAATCTTATGAATCATGGAGTGCAAAGATAATGCCAAAGGCCTAGCGTAAACCATAGCCAAAGATCATGAGGAGCACTACCACCACATAACAAGACTAACCATTTCATAGAAGCATTGCCACCACATTACAAGACTAACCATTACTTAGTATGATATTTTCCAAGAATTCAAGATCAATGGATCTGTGCATGCCATATACACAATTCATGATGACTTCTTCTTGTTCTCGTAGTTTGCTTTCTAAAACTATAAAGTGAGAGTTCTGTTTGTGTTTGCCAACTGAAAAGTGGAAAACTATGTATGAAAGTCTTAGTGTGTATAAAGTGGTACATTTTGGTAACAAGAAAGCGTACCATTGGCTTAACATTCACTGACCAATCACCAACATATCAGCCACATTCATCCTGTCATGATGTCATCCTACAAAAACATATATCGATTGACACAAAGAATAGTGTGAATGAGCTTAAAATAAAAAAAAAGACAAAGGCAAACTACAAATTGACAATTAACAAACCTCCTCATTCATGTATGTAGTAGCATATTCTTTATCCTCCAGGTGCAAATCCAACTCATCAGCAAGTGATGCTATCTTCTCCTTAGAACCTATAATTTAAAAATATCATGAAGCTAGTACACAAAAGTTGAAAGTGGTGTAAATTATTAATTAAATGACTTATTATTACCTATCATAGATGAAGATGTCCAATCCTTGGCACAAATTAGAGCCTCAACCACATCGGGCTCTAGTCGACTACGAAATGGATCAACAATACGTTCACCAGCACTAAAAGCCGACTCTGAAGCAACAGTTGATACTTGAATAGCTAACACGTCACAAGCTAATCGTGAGAGAACAAGAAATGTCCCTTGATGTGTGTTCCACCATGATAATATATCAAACCGTGCATCCTTACCACTAGGATCAACCCATCGAAATGGTTTTTCTTTCATGTATACCTCCAATTCATTTATACCACCATGTTTTGTCAAAACTGCATCCTCATACAAGAATTGTTCAATGTCAAAGTCGGCATCACCAAGTGGCTGAGAAGATCCTTCTTCGGGATTAGACTTTGATGTTTTAGGTGTGTTGCATTCGTAAGCTTTGAACAATTTTGTAACAACATCAAGAAAGTGATAACTTTATGGGATGGCCTCTCATGATAAAGCCTCCTTATAAAATATTCAACTAGCCTTTTCTTGTATCGAGGATCAAGAAAGCATGCGACAACAAGAGCTATGCTGGATTTGTCCCAGTACTTGTCATATTTAGCTTGCATGGCCTCTGCCATAGAAGATATAGTAACATCAACACTATCACACCATTCTGCAAGTGCAATTTTAATCTCACAAAATTTACACCAAAATAGGTTTGATGTTGGATATTGATTTCCAGAAAATATAAGAGTAACATCATTGAATTTTTGCAAACACTTGCATAGTAATTATGCCATATCCCATTCTTCATATGTTGGGCCACACTTCTCATATTTATCCTTGTTCAAGTACAATAGCATATCAAAAGCCCTCCTATAGTAAATAACTTGCCTTACCATTTCATATGTGGAGTTCCACCTTGTAGGCACATCCAAAGGAAGACCAGGTTTGTTGTCTAAATCACATTCTGATGCACGCTTATGAAATTCCTCTCATTATAATGGAGAATTCTTCACAATTGCAATTGTAGCTCTAATATTTTGAATTAAAGATGCAATTACTTTCAAACCATCTTGGGCAATAAGGTTTAGTATATGGCAGAAACATCTCACATGAAAAAGGCCCCATCACAAATCAAGGGATAATGCTTATTAAGCTCAGTCACAACTTCTCTAACACATTTATCATTGGAGGATGCATTGTCTAGAGTGAGAGCAAATAACTTCTTCTCAATGTTCATAGACATGACACCCTTGACAAATTCATTTGCTAGATTAGTTCCTGTATGGCTCCCTTTGGCATGACTGAATTTAACTATTCTTTTTTGCATATGCCAATTATCATCAATCCAATGCACACATAGCCTTTATTTTGATTAGATGTCCACATATCCACAATTGCAGAAAATTGACATGAAAGAGTTTTTATTTGCTCATAAAATTTCTTCTTTTCATCCCCAAACATTTACAATACATCTTTTCTAGTGGTTGTGTGAGACTTGCATGAAAACCAGGACGTAGAGACTTGATGAAATCAATAAAGTACTCATACTCAACCATAGAAAAGGGATATTCATGCATAACTATTGCCAAATAGAACTTTCTCAGGCTAGCTTCAGCATCATACCTATAAGTCTGAACAATTGCAGTATTTTATTCACCTTCACCCTTCTTAAGTTAGAGTTGTTGTTGGCCTTGCTTTACAGAGTGCTTGAATTCTAAATGATTCTACAAGGCTTTCGTGCTCCTTGAGGTTTCACCTCGAGCTTTGTGCGGATTTTTTGCATTTCACCCAAACTTGTTTCTCTTCTCCACCATCTTTTGTCTTAGCTATCACCTCATACTTAATGTAGTGTTCCCAAACCTTGGAGGTACACTTATTCTGCTTCTTTAGAGCAGGCTCAACTTCTCCGGTGCAAGTCTTAGAGTCATATGCCACTAATGCACTTGCATTCGATGGAGGTGGCACCGGGTGACCCGTACCAACTGCTATGGCAGTAGCAGTAGGGAGGCTCCTGTGCTTCCACAAATGCTTGCACTTGCAGTATCCATCTCAAATTCTTAATGCCCTACAGATTACCAATAGCAACAAAACAAACATCAAGAACATACATCCAAAATAGCAAGGCAAAATCAATATTCTAAGACCAAAGAGCTGCTACTATTCCAATTATCACTACATAATGAGTATTCCTAGCAAATTGTTTCAACCACACAATGGTTAGGTTTTGCAAAGAGTAAGGCGCAGTTCTGAAACTAAAGGTGCATTGAAACACTACACATATATCTTGCCAGAGGGCATTAAAAGAAGACATGATCAATGTTTTCATCAATGTTACAGAACATGCACTTGTCTTCATCTTTCCACGCTCTATGCTTCAGGTTATCTTTGGTTAAATCACTTAGTCAAAGCACTAGCCAAATAAACACTTTGATTTCAAAGGCAATTTAATTTCCAAATAGTACTTAGAAGGAAAATGGGTCTCCTTGTCTAACTGATATCATATTGATAATTGTTATCTTTTGTCTGCTGAGTGGATGTCCTAGTTTTCGGGAGGTGTAATAAGCCCATTGAATCTGGTATCCAAATAAATTTGTTTGGCTAGTTACACAATATGACTGCAGCACATAAGGTTTTCACATGTTCCCATTTGTGTAATTTTTCACTCAGAACTCTTCTGAATCTAATACTCCCCAACCCTCAAAGAATACTCTCGCTACAGTTATATGAATATGAGTGCTAATATTTACGGCATAAAGTCTTGGAAACTCCGCCAAGGGTTTATTGCCAATCCAAAAGTCCTCCCAGAAAATTGGATTTTTTCCAGTGCCATTTGCCACTCAACCAAATGGTATTTCGGTGATCTGTTCATGCCTAATGCATTCTCTATTACATTCAAGATTAAACAAACAATAACTTCTTCCATTGCAGACTTGCAATTCATTACTCAAAAGGCATACCTTAACTAAAAGATATTTCAACCAGTCATACAAGAAATCATCTCTAAAGTTAGTTTTACGCGATAGTTCGTACAAGAACATACATACACAGATACACTGCCTAATGCCTATTTCTTCACAGAAGTAATAGTAGACTAGTTAGTAGTACCTCAATGTTGGCAATTGGCTTGATGAAGAGAGGATCAGAGGAGGCGGAGCCGGCGTGGACGAAGGACGCGTGGATGAGGAAGATGGAGGGGCGGACGGAGGAGCTAAGAGATTCGTGTGGATGGACGGCGAATCTCGAAGGTCAACGGCACAGGGGAGGACAGCGGTCTCGGAGGTCACTGGCACGGGGGAGGACGGCCGATATTCACCGTACGGAGGAGGACGACGGATCTCTGAGGTCACCAACGCTGGAAGGACGACGAATCTCTGAGGTCCGGCGCGAGGGAGGACATGGCTGCCGGTGCTGGCCACCCCAAGCAGCAGCGACTGGCTAGGGGCCTAAGCTAGGGCATGGAGACCACCATGGGGATTGGGGGCGATAACGCGAGAGAATGGGCTGAACGCCTGAACCATGGGGTCTGGGAATTAGGATAGGAATGGGGGCAATGGGCTGAACCGCCGAATGGCCTGGATGGCTGGACTAGATAGCCAACAGATAGTATTCGGATAGCTCTGATTAAGATTTCAGATATAGCCGAATCCGACGGATACTTGCATTCCATATCCGAAAAACTATTCGAATATGAATCCGATATCCGAAAAAATCCTCGAATATCTGAATTTATGCTCCAAATACTATCCGAATTTATTCGAACAGTCGGGAACTATCTGCTCCGTTTGCACCCCTATCCTTGACCCTACACCTGTGGGCATATGGAAGGGTTTCACTTGAAGATATCCTGTTTTCTTTCGCTGCAGTTTATTTGAGTTGTTCGCCTTATAAGGCAATAATTATAAGCCTTGATCATAAGATTACCACTCTGATATTTATTGTTAATTACTTCTTCCATAATTATTATGCTTATGGAATGATATTTCATCAATATTGCCACTTTGTACTAGCGTGATCCTGGACTAGTGTGGTATACATCGAGGGTCTAGATTTGCATATTCAGATCCCGACAATGGTGTTCGTGATGGACACGGTGCGGCTTAGTGTTTGGCTCGGACACGCGAAGATGACGGATTGACAGATAGGCCCCACTTGTCAATAACAAGGTGCAAAGATGGGTTGAGGTGCGGGTGATGTGGGCTGTGTGCAGATGGGCTGGCAGGCCAGGTAAGGGAGATAAGGAATGGGCCGACGTGTTAGGTTTCGTCCCAAGAGCTTTTTCTAGCATTTTTATGTAGTTTTCTTTTCAGAAAATGTAGAAAAAACCAAAAAGCACAAATAAAATAGAAAATAAGCTAAAAAATTCCCATAAAATTTTGGAAAATAGTTTCAAGCACAAGGAACTAAAATAAAATAATGTTAACAATTGTTCACTTGTAGTTTATTCATATTACATCATTTTTTATTTATGAAAGGCCCATATTAGGTTTTAATTGGAATTTTTTTTTGAAAATTTTTGGAGGGTAAACTACAAAAAATATTTTAAAAATGGTGAAAGTTAGGATTTTACATTAGTCTAGCACTGCCCCTGATTCTACCCTCCCTTTCTTTCCACATAAGCCTAGTGATCCCATTATTTCCCCCTCTTTGCAATCCTCTCCTTCGCTAACATTGCCCAACAATGGTATTGTTCCCTAATCTTGCTGTTGTTGCCTCCTCCTCCTCTCACATCTTAGATGTACCCAATGTCACCTCCTTATCCACCATCTCCTCCCATAGCTGGTGCTGCCAGTATTAGATCTTCTTATCACCACCCCAATCATTAACGATTCTCTTTCTCGTGTTGTGGCACCTCCATTGCCATCCAATCGTCTCATCAAAAAATATTAAATTGTCCTATTTTACTGATCTCCATACTACTTTCATCTTTGAAAAAAAATCTAGAAGAAAAAATTACTTAGCAAGAGAAATTTGGGCTACAGCTATTTAGTCTTGGGCCCCAAAGACATGCTCGTTAAGTTTTGGGTTAAGGAAGAAAGCCTAGCTATTTTGATACCCCTGGCATGCACTTAAAAATTTCTGTCTTTGCAATCCGGTCCTCCACTTCCTTTCCTCGTCACCATGGCACAACTCCAAATTTCACCTCTTCCTCCCTTTCCACGTCACTGTGGCATTACCCCTAACTTCCTCTCTTTCTTTCCATGGCACCCTAACGCTACCTCCAAGTTTCCCTCTTGTCTTTCTTTCCACGTCACTCTAGTGCCACCCTTAATTCTCTTCACCCTTTCTTTCAACACCAGCCTAGCGATTCCCCTATTCCCCCCTGCAATCCCCTACTTGGCCAAGATTGCCAAGCGATGGTACCATTCCTCAACACCATGACACAACTCATAATTTCATCTCTTCCTTCCTTTCCATGTCACTGTGGCATTACCCCTAACTTCCGCTCTCCCTTTATTTCCATGGCACCCTAACGCTACCTCCAAGTTTCCCTCTTATCTTTCTTTCCATGTCAGTCTAGTGCCACCCCTAATTCTCTTCACCCTTTCTTTCAACACCAGCCTAGTGATTCCCCTATTCCCCCTGCAATCCCCTACTTGGCCAAGATTGCTAAGTGATGGTACCATGCCCTAATATCGTCACCGTTGTCTGCTACTCTCACATCTTCGATGTCCCCACCGTCTCTACCTTGGTGATCTCCACAAAGCTCTGGTTCTTTGCCCAATTGCTTTGAATCACCATCTTTGCTCCCCCTCACGATTTTGCATCCACCATCTTCTCCTGTAGCCGATATCGCCACTACTAGATCTCCGCATCACCGCGCCCAATCACCAACGATTATCTTGCCTGATACTTATAGCCATGGTGAAGATGAGCTACAGAGATCTTTGTGGGTTGCCCACTCCCTCTCGCGCCGTGGCGGCTCCATCGCCATCATCGTCGAGCCATCCAATCGGCACACCTGAAAATGGTAAATTATTCTCTTTTACTTTTTCTGTCCTATTACTATCTTTCAATGTATGAATCTCCTCCCAAAAGTTTTGCAAAAAAAAAAAAAACATTGTTTTTGTGAGAAAGAAAAAAGAAAACTTAGGCAGACAAAACCGTGCTGCAACTATCCAGGCTTGGGCTCCCATGTAGTTTTGGCCCAAGAAATGAAGTCCAAACAGCCCCCCCCACCCGGCCTGCACCTCAAAATTCAAACCCAAAGATCCGAGAGCGAGCAACGCGCCGTGCGTTTTTAAGTGGGCCCCTCTCCCACCTCCATTTCTTCCTTTCGTGCCGTCTTCTCTTCTCTTCCCGCTCCTCGCCCAAGCCGAACCACGCACCAACGGAGAGAGCGAGCGACAGAGGGGATTCCGGAAACTTCAGGAAGCTTCGCGGACTGGACTTGGGGTAGGCGCTCCGCTCGAGCCTCCCGATTCGGATGCTTTCTGGGCGTATCGAGTTCCCTATGGATTCTACTTTGCTCGGGTTTCTACGCACTCATTTGGATTTGGAATCGATCGGTTTCTGCAATTTTCCTGGTTCATCGAGATTCTACTTTGCTCGTCATTTTGATGGTTTAAATTCCCCCCAAATCTGCGATTTCCTGCAATGTTCCTGTGTAATCGGAGCAGTATATGTTCTACGATTACGGTATCGCATTCGAGTTCCGCAGCTTTTTTTTGGGTGGGCTCTCTTGCACGATCCGATTCAACTCCGAGCTCTGCAGTTTCGATTTAAAATTGGCATTTCTCCAATTTTGGGTTCAAAATTTCCCCCTCAGCCTCGTCGCTTACGAATTTACTAATATGCAGCGCTAATCCGCTTCCTCAGGTGCAGCGATGGACCCCCGCCAACTCGGCGCGACCCCCGGCAGCGGCGGGAGTGGCGGCCTGTCGGTGGACGGGTCGTCGAGGCGCCGCGGCCGCCATTCGACCCCGTCGACGGGCAGCCGCCTGATGCCGGAGTTCAACGCTGCAAGTGGTGGTGGCGACGGTGGGAACTCCTGGTCGTCGACGTCGTCTTCCGGGGGGTTGGACCTCAGGCTCCACCAATCGCACCGCCGCTACAACCGCCACCGCGTCTACCCCGAGGCCTCTCCGACGCCGAAGATGGGGCGCCTTCTCTTCCTCGGCTCCCCAATGGGGTCGCAGACGACGGACGACGAGGTGCTCGTCATGGACGGCGTGCTCGTCGCCAACGGCTCCGTCTCCACCCCCAGTCGCTCCCCCTCCTTCGCCGACCTCGGCTTCGTCCAGGCCGGCTCCCCCGGTTCCGGAGGCAGCGGTCGCTACGGCTCCAATTGCCAGGTAGGCTTTGCACAGCTCCGACTCTCCTTTTACTGGTTTGATGGACCCACATTGTCATTGGATTGTGTCAGGGAAATCTATTTTTTTTTGTTTTGCAAATCTGGCCCTCGTAAAAAGGAAATTATAAATTAGATCTATCTCCGAATGTGAAAGTAGTAGCAGACGACATGCGTCACTTGCCGTACTCCCATACAACAGCACCTTGCCGGGACCACGACAGATGAGCTACTGAGTTCTGGTAGCTCAGGAGGTAGTTGCCGTGCAAATATGCCTCGGTAGGCTAGCACAATGTAATATTAGGTGAGTGATTAATTAATTAGTTAAAGTGATTAATTAATTAATTCAAGTGATTAATGAAGTGAGTGTGGTGGTATCTATTAATGGCAACTCGGTAAGCCAGTGGGAGGCTGCTATGTGCTGCCAATGACTTGCAATGGCACAGGAGCACGATAGGTGATATGTATCACATGCTGCTACTTTTGCTGTAAAGGACAAGGCTAGTTTTACAAATTCGTTCGTATGGGTTCAATTTGTGAAAAGAAGTTAGTAGGGTGTCATGTGTGTGTGGGGGTTGTTTGCAAAAAAGAGTACGATACCTAGGGTTAGTTGTGCTATGGTCTCATGGTAGAATTGGATGAATTTGAAAAACGAAGTAAAATCGTGACAGTATTAGCTAATGGCGAATAAATTCTAGTTTTCTCTATTCTTTTGTCCCGAAACTACACAAACGAAAATAAAAAAATGGAGTATAAATTTGTTGTTTTCAAGTTGGACAAGTAGAAAAACAAAGCTTACAGTTTTTACCATCCTTAGAGCATCTCCAGCAGTGCCCCTAAACCAGCCCCTAAACCTTAAAATAGGGAGTGTAGTAAAAAAAACAGATCCAGCAGGCCCCAACTCAAGCCCCTAAAATTAGGGGGCCCCTAAATTTGCCTCCTCAGCCCCAATTCCCAGGGGGCCCCAACTCAAGCCCCTAAAATTAGGAGGTCCCTAAATTTGCCTCCTCAGCCCCAATTCCCAGGGACACGAGTACAATCCATATTATTGAAGATAGGGAAATACATGACAGGCTTCGAAAATTTTATCATGTTTTGAAAATTTTAATTTGAAATTTGAAATTTCATGTTTTTAAATTGTAAATGTTAATATGCTTATGTTTTATGTATTACAAATATTTTTGATTGAATTTTAGTGGTGTCAAATGAAGATTATACGTAGCGGATATGTCAAAATAGGAGAAAAAGTAAAATAGGGGCTGAGATTTAGGGGTCATTCTTTGGACTTGTGTTCAAAAGCAGGCCTCAAAAAAGAGGGAGTCCCTAAATCCAAAATAGGGGCCCTGTTTTAGGGGCCCTTGCTGGAGATGCTCTTAGAAGGTATAATAAGGTACCATCAAATTACCGTTAAAAATCTTGTGAGAATTTTTAGCATTATTGGGAGATACCAAAATACTCAATGTAAATTTGGGTACTCTCAAGGATCGTAAAAACTCTCAAATCTTGTACCTCTACCCTGTAAAATTTGTGTACCTCTTAGTACTAATTCTATATATAATTTGGTACGTCGCAAGGATGGTAAAAAATCTCTTATTGTTAATATGGCTATCTTATAAAAGCATTGCGGTGGTATAAACTTTCTCGTAGTTAGAACTGATAAAGTCACATGAAATATAAACAAAACTTGGAAATGATTTTTCTTTTTGTAGATTAAGGGAAAAAACCTGGAAATGATTTTTTTCTTTTTGTAGATTAAGGCCTTCTATGAGTTCACCAAGACACCAACTCAGAAATACAGTGTATAAGCTTGCACGTTTTGCTAACTGGACAGCATGTTATGTAGTTTCTGAAGATTTTTCTTACAAGGAAGCGTGTCAGTGAGTTTTGTATTTAAAAGTAGTTACCACTCTCTGCGATGCTATTGTGTACTCGTATGTCCTGTCAATGCTGGGTAGAAAAGCTCCCCGTATTTATCCATCAGGAAGCGTAAAAGAAGGGGATAGTTTTTCTGTTTAGAGGAGGACGAAACTTGTGGACAGCTTAAAGGAAGGGATGTTTTCTCACCCTTGTCAAATTCGGACTCTGGAATTAGTAATATCAAATCATGCTTACGAAGGAACCAATTGCGGGAAGTAGAATTGTTGACGGGGCTAGAATAGAGGTGCCTACGGATATATGCATAAACTGACGAGTTGTTTCTCTTTTGCCCTTGATTCTGCAGCTTGCCCATGGGAGGGAGGAGTCTCGTGTGGTCCGAGCCATGAATTCAAGATTTTCGGAGGTAAATATTTTTGCTCGCATTATTAGTTTTAACTCATCTGGATTTTAGATCAGATACAAAATGATCTCCTGCATGTTTTCAAATGTATATGTTTATTGTTTAACCCTGAATTTAAATAGTATTTCTGCAATTCTGAACTGATCAGAAGATATTTTTGTGGCATGCTCTCTGAATATTTAGAAATGACAAGATGAAACACAGGTCCTTGTTGCTTTCTTTCACAAGGTTCCTCCATTGTCCAAGGAATAGCAAGCAGAATTTAAGTTGTTGTTTGGGATCATTTTTTTAGGCTTTGGCTTTGGTGTTAACGCAACTTCGCGTGAAGCCAATTTACAAAAGGCTGACAATGCATATAGCACGATATTTTCTGAACTGAGCTATTAGTTGTTGCCAGGCACTATTTTTCTGAAAACGACAGAATTAGTAACCTTAATCTTAGTACATTAATGAGGGCTTTATACATGCCAATTCAAATTTCACCATATGGACATCAAATGGTTTATTTCAGAAAGTCGAGAATTAGAGTGAAGAATGTAGTGATATCTTATTACAGGAATAGATGTTCTGTTCCAATATCTATTGTCTAATTGTCATTTTGGCTTATGAACATTCTGAAATTGTGTAAAAGTGTTGTTACTTGTTAGAGTATGACGGCTTGTTGGATGTCGCTTAACCTGCTTGCACTAGGAATTATCATCTTCAAGGATTTCAAGCTTAATACTAGTTTGTGAGTGTGTTCTCTATTTGTATTAGGTTTAGGAATTGGTCAGTCCCAGTAATTCCATGATGTGTGACATTAGGGGCCGTCCAATCATCTAGGGACAAAAAACAGGCCTGGTTACTGAGAGAGGTGATGTTTCTTCTTAGCAGCGATGCTTTTGACCAGTACCTGCTCTTTGTATACTTCAATGTGCCATTGCATTATTAGACTAAGGCCCCGTTTGGCAATTTGGAACTGAGCTGTTTCTACTAGAATTTAGGAGAAACCCAGCCAAACGGGCTAAAACTCGAAACGATTCTTCTTTTTCCACGCCGTAGTTGAATCACCCTCAACCCCGTTTCATTAGTTTCTACTAGAATCTGAAACCGTACCAAACGGTTTGCACAAAGTGATTCTGATTCTACCTGAAACGTTTCTACCAAGAATCTGGAACCGTTTCCGTTTCTACTAGAATCTGGAACCGTACCAAACGGAGCCTAAATGTCTTATTTAAATACATGTTCTGATAGAAAAATGTAAGATACATAGACATGCAGATTAGTAAATTTTGAGAGAAAATAAAGAACGATATATGGTTCCACTCAAAACCGACGGTATAGGTCCTTACTGTATGATCCTTTCACCAGATCCAACACAACCCTCCCCATCATCGTCCCTCCCTCCCTCTCGCTCACACCACCCACCCCGTCCCCTCTCCCTCCATCATCTCCGCCGGCCATGGAGGTAGGCTTGGGTGGCTTCGTGCTTTGGGGCAGCCGGCATGGCAAGGCTAGAAAAGTGATGATTTCAATATAGTTACCTGCTTAGATCTAGTTCAGACAGTTCATGACTGTTCATTATCACCTTTCTCTTTTTTTTTTCTTGCTAACCAAATGGAAAAGAAATTTTGTTTCTGTTCTGGTATCATGATTCTACGCACCTGCAAATGAGCGCAGTTTGGAAACCAACAGCATGGAAATCTAGGCCTTAGACAGCACAAGAATTTGATTATACTATTACATGTCATAAGCTATTTTTGACTTGCTGTATCACAGAAATAGCAAAATGGCTCTGTAAAGTTTTGGTTAAATCTTCTCAACCAAATGATCTTTCAATTATTTTCTGATTATTCTGATCGAGTTTTCACATTGTCATTACGCTTGGAATCTGTGTGACCGTTTCGTGGCATGCAGGTGGAACAGCAGGGTGGGCGATCAGCGCAGGGTGCTGGCTACAACATGCTGGGGGGCCTCAGAACCTACCCTCTCCTCCCGCCATCGCTGCCAGGAGCCGCCGGTGCACCTCGAGCAGCCGCCACCATCCCCACCAGGCCACGATCCCCTCCTTACCTCACGCCGCCGAGGCTAGCCACCACCGCCGCCACCCCGGCGAGAGCGCACGGTTCCTCATCAGCGCAATCAAGGCAGCCCGCGACGTTCGCGTGGCCGCCGACCGAGGAGGAGGACGCCTACATCACCTATATTCTCTACGGCCCCGGCCCCGCGCGCAGGCTGCCCGTCTTCAGGAGCATCTGCCCGGAGTGAACGAGACAACGACGCTCTGCTCTGCGCGTGCATGCCCATTGTGTCCGTTGGCTCAGCCAGGAATACTAGTTACAACAGACGGCGACAGAAGACAAGCGGACACTCGCTCTTCGTCAAATACATTTCTTTGCCTCCGGTTGGGGTCAGCCCGTGCGTGAGTGGTGGCTGTCAGAACCTGATAAGCGTCTGCGGCTTGCCGTCGGTCGGTCGGTCGGGTTCCTCCACAAATGTGCCCATTTCTGGGGTTGGAACCTTGGAACTAGCAGGAGCAGTATGGCGGCGGTCGCCGTTCCTGATTCGGGGGCAGAAATACAGTTTTGGACCATAAGCCTTCGCTGCTGTCGAATCGATTTTGCGTTTACTTTGTTTGGATTTGAATTTTTTACAGTTGGTCTGTTGGTTGTGCTGGATGGCCGCCCGCACATTTGTGCACCATTTTCACTCTCTGTTAACATTATTTTGGCTCTGTTCTTACCAGAGTTTACTCACAGATAGAGATAGAAAATTTTGCCCGATTACCTATGAATTCGTAGGTAAAAACCCTAATAGAAGTATATATGTTCCTCGCTTATTGCCTGTAGGTACGTTTGTGGGGGCATATTTTTGCCCGATGGCCAAATGGGCACGGGAATGAGAGAGCTTCATTTATGCCCATTCTACCCGATTATTCAACAATAAGCACTAACAAGTGGGATCATATTTGAAAACCCTAGAGGCATCCTATGGTCTCATCCCTTTCGGCCTATAATTTTCTGCCATCAATTTTATTTTTCTTCAATTCCCTATCTTAAATCCAAATATATTGCTTATGATTTGTATTGTGTTGCTTGTGATTTGTGTTTAGCTCACATATCTGTGTGCTATATTGTATATTTCTCATATACCAACTCTGAAAAGTAGTAGTCAACATAAGTTCAATAGCTATTTATCTTTTAATATATTCATTGCCTTTATGATAAGATATTGGTTGCATAAAGTGATAGTGGGCACACGGGTATGTTTGTGGATACATGGTATTCGCGGGCGACGGGTATGAACGGGTTTCTCCACCCGCCACCCTTCGCTGGTGTGTCTATAGAGGAGATTTTAAACGGTGGGTATAGATATAAACAAGTACTACTTATACGCGCCACACCTGGTTGCCATCCTTGCTCTCCAATCACATACCACATGGTCAAACTTTGGCTTAAACAGCAATACACTACAGTGAGTACATGCAACGTAGAACCTACAGTACAGACTAACATGCGGCGAAGGTTGCACATCTTACGAGCATATTTTGCTCAGAGCTCCGCATCGGAGGACGATTGCCACCTTCTCCACCGTCTCTTTGCCATCTCAAGTCTCCTCTTGGCTGAGCCGGGGTTGTAAGATAAAATTACGGAAGCTATAAGATCATTTAGCACAATTTTTTATTCAATCGAAAAGCAACTTTTATATGTGCAAAAGCACAAGTCATCCTTTATATGTGCAAAAGCACAAACCCACCTTGAGACATATTGCCTTGCATATTGAGTTTTATTTTTCTTCTTAACCTTTATAGTTCTCTCAATAGTCAGATAACTTTTCTATTCTATTTCTTCTATGTGTGTACTCTTCCTTTCTGTGTTCTTTTCTTCCTTCACACATTTTGATGTAAATGAGAAGGCTCCTTTTATAGCCAAGAAGAGAAGCTCTAGCCAAGGAGAAAAGCCAGAGCAATGAACGTAAGTTTCCATGCATTAAAGCAATGAGTTTCTTTGCACTAAATACGTTAGTTTCTATGAATTAAATACGTTAGTTTCCATTCACTAAATACAATGAAACTGACACTTTAATTCATCACTTAAAACTTAATGAAATTGATTGTAACTTAGCACCAACTCAATGAAACTGGCAACTGTAACTCAGCACTTTAACAGATACATGAAGCCAGCACTTCATCACTTATTCTTATTGCAGTATTACATGCATGGAAACTGGTGCTTAAAAGTAATTCCTCCTATAACATGTATTATACTTAATAGCACTAATTAGTACACCACTAAATAGTTGGAAGGGAGAGGAGAGGGTTTAAAACCCCTTGATTCTTAATCTTTTAGTCTAGCAGCCATCAACTTGCTTGGGTGGTATGATATTGAGGGAATGATCCTCATCAGTACTTTCATCCGTAATGGTTGCAGTCTTTTCATTAAGAAATAATGCTAGATCTAAGTCTATGATACCCAGCTGAAACCGGATTTGTTCAGACCAGTCAACATAGTTCAGCCATTAAACTTAACTATCCCAAAACCCAGACTTATTAAGTTAATGGAAGCTGCAAATTTTAAATATGTTCAGAAATTAATACTTTGAGTATAAAACAGATTCATGTAAGAACAAACTTTGAGTGTGCATCTAAAAACATCTTTGGATTAAATTTAGATACAAGGATGGAATCAGTAATGATGCTAAAACAAACATCTTTAATAGATAATTAACTGTAACATCCCAATTTCTGAGCTTTTGCAAAGTTTCAAAGTCAAGAAGAACCATTTATAATTTTCCCGAATTAATTCCGGTCTAATTTGAATTTTCTAAACACCAAAAGATTTTATTTAATTAATCTATGCATCAAAACAAAGATTTTTAGCTTTTGTTGGGTTCCTTGTTCTTCAAGGAATTTTTATGTATTTTTTGGGATTTTTCTGAATTTATTTGAATTTATTTGCTTTTATTCGATTTTCTGGAATTTCTTTAATTTGAAAAATGATTTTATTTCCCAAAACCTTTCACGGGGCCGAACCCAACCGGCCTAGTCTGCCTCAGCTGCCACGTGTCGCCGCCCCAGCGCTTCCCTCAGCCCGTTCCGGCCCACGCGAGCCCGCTCCCCGGCCCACGCGCCGCCGTGTGCTGCAAACCCTAGTCGCCGCACGCGTCGCCCTCGACGTCCGAGCCACATGCCTCCCAGACCTTTAAAAGCCGACGCCGACACCCAAATCGGGTTCCCCTCCTTGAGCCGCACCCGTAGCCACCCTTCACGCACGCCGAGACGCCGCCGCTACCCGGCAATCGCTCGCCGAAGTCCTTCGCCGCTGCCACCATCTTTCTCTGCGCCGATCCACCGTTCTGGTCCATCTTCGCCATAGCCGTGTGTTTCCTTGAGTGCGCCGAGTCGTCCTCTTCTGGATCCCTAAGGGTAGGTGCCCGATCCGGCCTCTAATCGTCTTTACTGTGTCGTCTTCTCCGCGGCTGGCGAAGCGCCGTCGTGATTTTGGTTGCCAGAGCCCGAGCTGACGTGGCCGCCTCATCGTCGTCCAACTCAGCCGCCACGTCGACCTTCTCGCCAGCGTGTCTGCCACATCATCACCCACATCGCGCCCGGTCAGCCGCTCGCCACCTCAACCCTAGCACTGTTGCGTGAGCCTAGTTCACCGTAGACCATAGCCTTCCTGTGGACATGGTTCACCGTGAGCCGAGTCACTGACGCACGGGCCCCACCTGTCAGCCTCTCGGGATTAAATTCTAACTAGTTATATGTTCGTGCGTTGCTACGAAAAACAAAATTGATAACGAAAAATAAAGATTAAAAAAAAACTATTTCATAAGATCAAACATCTATCTTTAACGCTTCGTTTCTTGCAAAAACTGACTAATTAAAGCAACGCATCGTTTTTTGCGTAGGGCAATTAAGCAGGGCAATTAAGTAGGGCAATTAAGCAGGGCAATTAATGTGACGTGGGAAGAAACTCTCACTTTATATAGTAGAGATTAATTTCCGAAAAAGAATATTCTCGGAATATTCTCTGTTTTTCATTTTCTCTCCCGAAGGAACTTCCGAGAGCCCGTTCTCCCTCATACGAACTCCGTTTGAGCCCGTTCAAATTTCTAAAAATTCATAAAATCGAGCTCTACGTTCCAGAGCCATTTATTTTCATTTTTGATACTGTTTGCTCTCTGTTTTGGTATTTATTTGTGTTTATTGCATTCCTTTCCGGTAGACGTTGATCCCCAGGGAGCGAGCGTAGGATTCGGAGATCAAGATTCAGCAATTGCAGTTGATCAACAAGGCAAGTCATAGTCCTTGACCATGTTGGACCCATGTTTGCAAAATTATTTTCGTTTCATACAATTGCATGCTAATTGTTTACAAGTACTATTTACTGGGATTAGCTATCACCTGATTGTTGATATGACACCTTGAATGATTGAAATGACATGTATCCATTGTCACTCTAGGTTGGATTGTTTACTAGTTGGACATATTGTAGTACTAACATTGGGTTAGCGTAACTATGCTTAGCCATGCTTAGTTGTACGATGGGATTCATGTCACATGTTGAATTAATAATATTGACTTAATGAGATATGGAATTGTGGCGGACAGCCACTGTTGTAAAATTTGTTGTACCATGGTGGGGTGTGCCATTGGTATTGGTTATACAAATGTTGTTTTCACTCGGGCAAGTGATTGTGCAGTAAAGGGGGTGCTGTTAGCACATTTGGGATGTGGTTGTCTTGCCCGAGTATACATAAGGACTTAATCTTGTGCGCCATTGAACTGGCCCTAATCGTACAACCACATGTCTGGTATGGGACAGACCTGGCTAATTAATTTGCGATGTTTGAATTTAAGTACTGTTGTGGTTGTGTGGGTTACGGGTTTGACGGGTAGACTCACATGGCGCAAGAGGGGGCTTCTGTACTGGGCTTTCTGACCCTACCAGCGGTGAAACCTTAGCGGGCAGTACTGGGTTTAGACAAGCATTGTAAAGGCCTTGTTATGATCTCTCTGCCGACACACCAAAGGAAGTGTGTTAATTACGTATGGCACTAAGAGTTGATCATATCTTGTGGGTAAAGCTGTACAACCTCTGCAGAGTGTATGATAAACTATTCGAATAGCCGTGTCCACGGTCATGGACGTGCCTGGGGATTTCACACGGGGTATAGTGATTTCAGAAAATGTGGAAGGATGGTATTGTTGGAAGTGAACGGGGAGTCCACTATTGTTTTCGATGTCAAATTATTAATGCTGTTGAGTTCAATGGTTGATGGTGATCTAGTTGGTGACGGGTGATGCCTCACCAATCTTGTGTTGTTGTTTACCATTGATTTACCGGTTATTATTATCTTTGTCAAATATGCTTTGAATTTATTTATTGTATTTATGATCAAGTTATTGCTTTCTGCAAAATAACCATATGACTATCCTTTGTCAAGCCGTACATTATTTGCATCATTCTCTACGGCTTGCTGAGTACTTTTGTACTCACGGTTTTATGCCTTTGTTGATCAGTCGCTGAAGAACAGGGAAATGCTGAGTTCTATGAGGAGTATTATGAAGGCTACGTGAACTAGGATGGCACTCCCCAGACGATTGCCTGTGGCATGTCGTATGACCCAAGTTATTTTATTTTCCGCTGCAAGATTTTTATTTGTTCTTAAGCCCTTAAGGCACAGTTATGTAAACTTGACCATAAGGTCCGTTGTTACTATTTGCTACTTTCTTAGTTAATTCGATGAATGGAATGATATATCAATTTTGTTTCCACTGTGTGCACTAGCGTGATCCTGGACTAGTGCAGTATACACAGAGGGTTTCAGATTCGCAAATCCGGGTCCCGACATCAACTATACTAAAGCCAATGCGCACACTATTTTTGGATAAGCTAACAAATTGCCCAAGTATGTTGATTAACCTCTTTCATGTCACCAATTGTATGCAACGGTCCACCTTTTGACAACCTCCTAGCATTACAATTCGCGAACTCAATTGTCCATTATATTTTCCAATTAATAGCATCAAATAGAATATGAATAATTGAAATACTCAATTAAATATCTATGAACCTTAGTAATACCACTTTGGTGACTGACATGATTTCGATAATATAAATATTTAATTGGCATACCACTTTTAATTATGCTCATAAGAATAAACTGTGATCTTATGAACAAAAGAAAATTCCGTCTTTTAACATTACATACGGACACAAACACATTTCTTGCATATTATCCAAGTAACAATACTGGAAAATTAAATAACATTTTATTGCTCTAAATAACATTAATATGATGAATCACGCAATTGCAAATGCAATTTCACTTATGCGCGTTGATCAAATTAGAGCAATATAGTTAACACACTACAATATGTAATAAAATTACATGAAAGGAACCTTAATCAACCATAAAAGAATACTGTAATGGTGAATCAAAAGTGCTAAACTGTTGCTCTGATACCAAATGTAAGATAAAATTACGGAAGCTATAAGATCATTTAGCACAATTTTTTATTCAACCGAAAAGCAACTTTTATATGTGCAAAAGCACAAGTCATCCTTTATATGTGCAAAAGCACAGACCCACTTTGAGACATATTGACTTGCATATTGAGTTTTATTTTTCTTCTTAACCTTTAGAGTTCTATCAATGGTCAGAGAACTTTTCTATTCAATTTCTTTTATGCGTGTACTCTTCCTTTCTATGTTTTTTTCTTCCTTCACACATTTTGATGTACAGGAGAAGGATCCTTTTATAGACAAGAAGAGAAGCTCTAGCCAAGGAGAAAAGCCAGAGTAACGAACGTAAGTTTTCATGAATTAAAGCAATGATTTTCTTTGCACTAAGTCATCAGTTACATGAATTAAATATGTCAGTTTTCGTTCACTACATACAATGAAAGTGGCACTTTAATTGAGCACTTAAAACTTAATGAAACTGATAGTAACTTAGCACTAACTCAACGAAACTAGCAACTATAACTCAGCACTTTAACACATGCATGTAGCCATCAATTCATCACTTATTCTTATTGCAGCAATACATGCATGGAAACTGGTGCTTAAAAGTAACTCCTCCTGTAACATGTATTATAATTAATACCACTAATTAGTACACAACTAAATATTTGGAAGGGAGAGGAGAGGGTTTTAAACCCCATGATTCTTAATCTTTTAGTCTAGCAACCATCACACTTAGACCTTTTATTATAAGAACCATTCTGTAATTTACGTGGGCCATATTACATTAAAATAATTTAACAGGGGCTCCCAGCACTCCAAAAGTATCAGCATCATACCTTGGCACAAGAACACGTCTTCAGACATGAAATGTTAACCTCGCATCATTTCACAAGGACATAGTATCGTGAATCATAAATATCATGCCGAGGCTCATCGGAGTGCGGCCCCTGGAGCTTCATCCAGGTCAGCTTAGCCCACGCAAGGAACACGTCCAGCTGACTCTTGAACCTGGGGATGCATGTTAGTGCTATGCCTTGAGGCAGTCGTATAGATGATTGTAACATGACTATGTTTATGAATAATAATATGATTATTGGTCCAATGAATGTATATCATTATATTGATCAGTAAGTATGTGACTTGCTTATGAAACTCTCTACTCATTGATATAATTCTGTAAGTATATCTGATCGGATATCATCGTAGTGGACAACGATGAATAGATCAGCACATGTACTGATCAATGATCATGTTTCATAGATCATGGGATATGGAGATATCATCAATACATTGTGAACACATGTTGAAGAACATGGGTTAGATAGACCCACAATGAGACACTACGAGAATGTTACATTCTTGTGTGTCATCAGTGTATCTCATACATAGTAGATGTATGATCCTTAGACCTGAGATTGTCACATTCCCTACATATGTAATAGTTTGCCTTGGGGTTACCAAACACTATTTCCTAACCGGATAGTTATAAAGGTAGCTTTCATGTTTACTATGAAACATGCAGAGGAAAGTGAGCAGTCAAGATGGAATTTGCAACTCCAGTGTAATGGAGATATATGTCTATGCCACTCGTGTGATATGATTAAGGAAGTGCATGGCCATGCCATGATTAAGAAGTCAATCACAACTTATTAATATATCACATATACGAGAGATGGATTGAACTGTCAAAGGATGACATGCTTCTCGCCTTGAGTTCGATCTCCATATAGTTTGTCAAAGGAATTATTACATCAATACTTTGATCATATGCATTTGGGAGTTGGCATGCTCTGCAAGGAGCCGCTACCAACTATTGGATTAGAAAAGGGTTTTCCGAATCTATGTCCAAATGCGCATGAACCTACAGGGTCACACACTTAACGGGCTGGGACGGATTAATTCGGATTGGATCCATAATTAATGGACCTCGTGGGCTTAACGCGCTGATAGGCCCTGGCTTAGGGTTTCGTCGCGTGGCTATATTAAGAGAGAAGGGTGGGCATCATACATCTCTTTCATCCAGAACCCTAGCCTCCACCTCTCGTTGCCCCTGCTGAGCGACACGGTGCTTGCACATCGACGCACGGCGTTCCATCCCCGGACGTGTGGACTGATGTGGTGATGCTGCTGCTACTGCGGCATAGAGAAGACGATTGGCGGTGAGGACGATCCATGGCGAGGATGATCCGCAGTGAGGACGATCCACGCCGAGAACGATCCACTACATCAATGCGCGAAGGATTCCGCAACTACGCGTCTAGTGGTAATTGATCTATGATCACCTTCTTGCGAGTAGCTTTTCTGGTTTTGCGGTAGAAATTTTAATTTGTGCTAGAGTAGCATACCACGTTTCTCAACATTGGTATCAGATCCATCTCACATAGATTCGTGATCTAGTTGTTGCACGTATGGTATGTGAGGATAGTAGATTGGATCTATTACATGTTCATCCGATTCATGTGATGGATTGGTGGATGCAGCCGTCGATGAGATCAATCGGTTTAGGGTTTGAGGAAAGTGCAAACCGAATCAATCTTGATTTGGGTGAGTCCGTTCATGGTACGATGTTGCCCTTACCGATCGGGTTACCGCCATCAGGGTTCACGAATCGCAACCATATGGGACCAAGCCAATCATATTGAATCGGATTGGGTCAATCTGATTGAATCGTGGAAATTTTGAGGGTGTTTTATTTTAACAGAACACACGCCTCTAAAAAAATTTCTACGAGGGGCGCTGCCCTCGGACCCCGCCAGGGGCGTTGCCCCTTTGAACCCCATCGCCGTAGAATCTATTTTGTTTAATTCATTTTTGCAGGATGTTATGTGGAATAGTATGGCCTATGTGTATGTGATGCATGTAATTATTACATGGCCTGTGTGCCATGTCAAGCCATAAGGCTATTTTAATTGTATAACGACTTGCGTGTCGACTTGTGATGTTTGAAACCCTCATGTAAAATTAATTATCAAAGTTGTAAGAAGTTGCATCTACAATGATGAAGATGGTGGCATCAAGCATGACGCCAAGGTGAACAATCAAGCATGATGGCAAGGTGAACAACCAAGCACGATGATGTGGATCCTAATGCTAAGGGCCATACTATTTCACATCTTAATTTGATTATATGTGGATGTGTGTTTAATCCTTGCTATTTTCTTTATGCTCATTGCATGTGATGCCATGTTCATAGTAGATATTGTTCATCCCCATAAGTTAAAACAAATTTTAAATCAAATATATCCACCCAATTGTTGCACCTATCAAGAATTTAGATCATTATTGATATGACTGCCAAAGTAGTATATCAATGACTATCTTAATAGATGATAGGGACGTGTTGGACACATCACGCATAACAATGGTAGATTTAATCAAGCCATCAAAACGGTTTTGGGCTTGAGGACATAAGTGGTTGATATTTGATTTCAGTAATGAAGGAACAAATACAAGACAATTGGTGTCTAGGAAAACACACATGAGGCTAGGTTTCTTAATTTGCATCCGGAAACGGGAAGTGCTTCCTCCCTCATGTGAGCCCTAGGGGCAGGTTGACCTGGCCATGAGTCGAGTTGACGGAGGCATTCATTACTTGTTTTCATGCTCAACCAACAAGAGTTTCATAAAATGTAATTAGCAAAGATGTTGCTTACCTATGTCATTAAATTTCTAGGAGTGACGCCAAAGCTCGCTAGTGTTTGATGAATATGGATCTTGAATACTCACTATGTGTCCACAAAGGGGACATAAAGTAGGAGTGTCTTTTGTTAAAATGTTTAACGGAAGTTTTACATAAACATAGTGCTTAGAAACTTTGCATATTTTTGTTGTAGTTCAATGGCACCTACTACTGCTACTGCCGCTGCACCTGGTTTTGCTTTGAGATCGGTTTTGGAAAGGGAAAAACTAAATGGAACAAATTTTGTGGATTGGTATCGCAACTTGATAATTGTTCTCAAATATGAAAAGAAAGAATATGTTCTAGAGAATCCAATTCCTGATGAATCAGCTGAAATGCTCCTCAAAATTTGAAGGTTGACTATGAAAAACATGTTAATGCCTTTGTAGAGGTCAGTTGTCTCATGTTTGTCACCATGGACTCTGAGCTACAAAAGCAGTATGAGGACCAGGATGCTTACAATATGATTGTGGGCTCGAAGGGCATGTTTGGGAATCAAGCAAGGGCTGAGAGGTATGGTATCTCAAAGCTTCTGTTTGCTTGTAAGCTGGCTAAAGGCAGTCCGGTCAGCCCACATGTGATCAAAATGATTGGATACATTGGGAGATTAGAAAAGCTTGAGTTTCCCCTTAGCCTTAGTCTGGCTATAGATGTAATTCTCCAGTCATTGTCACAGAGCTTTGAGCCGTTCATTATGAATTTTCATATGAATAGCATGGAGAAGAGCCTGACCGAACTACATGGTATGCTCAAGGCTGCCGAGGAAAGCATTAAGAAAAAACCCAATCATGTGATGATGGTTTAGAAGATAATTGTCTTCAAAAAGAAGAAAGCTAAGGCTTGGGGAAAGGGCAAGGGAAAGGCTCAAGATGAGATCACGAGCCTCAAAACTAAGCTTCAGAAGCTTAAAGTTGGCCCTCAGCCTGAATCCCAGTGCTTCTATTGCAAGAAGTCAATACATTGGAAACGGAACTGCGAAAAGTACCTGGCAGATAAGAAGAATGGAAATGTGACTTCCAATTCAGGTAATAATGTTATAGAAATTAATCTTGCTACTTCTTATCTCAGCTCATGGGTATATGATACCGGTTCGGTTGCTCACATTTGCAATTCGATGCAGGGGCTAATAAAGTGTAGAGACTTGGCAAAAGGAGAAGTGTATCTCCGCGTAGGGAATAAAGCAATAGTTGATGGTCTTGCCGTTGGCACCTACCCATTGCATTTGCCTTCAGGATTAGTTTTAGAACTCAATAATTGTTATTTTGTTCCAGCTTTGAGTAGAAATATTATTTCATCTTCTTGTTTGGAACATGAAGGTTATGAATTCATAATAAAGGACTTTGTTTGTTCAATATTTTTGAATGATATCTATTATGGTCGTTGCCCCATGGTGGATGGGTTGTACGTCCTTGAACTCAAAGAAAAACCCATCTATAACATTAATGTCAAAAGGCCTCGGCCAAATGATTAGAACCCTACCTTTTTATGGCATTGTCGCTTAGGTCACATAAATGAGAAGCGCATGAAGAAGCTCCATGGTTATTGTCGGGACCCCGAATTTGCAAATCCGGACCCTCTGTGTATTCAACACTAGTCCAGGAACGCGCTAGTGCACACATTCTTAACATCGGTAATATCACAATCATACCACTCGATACTAATAAAGTACCCTTATTTAATTAAGCAAACTGGTTACTTGACCTTATAGCCAAGTCACAATGCAATGATTACAGGCGATACTTATTAAGAGAGAAATAATAGCAGCGGAAAATCAAATAACTTCGTGGCGCCATCCAGTATACCACAGGCAACTGACTGGGCTCGCTTCCCTAAGTAGACGGATCCTCTTGGAGTTCCTCCTCCAAAGCTGGTGTAGTCTCCTCTTCAACTGGTGTTGTTGAAGGGAATATGCCCAAGAGGCAATAATAAATTGTTTATTATCATATTCCATGTTTATAATAGATGTTTATTTCTCATGCTAAAATTGTATTAATCGGAAACGTTAATACATGTGTGTTTAATAAACAAAAGGGTTCCTAGTAAAGCCTCTTTTTAAACTAGCTCGTTGATTAACTGATGATCAAGGTTTCCTGATCATGAACATTGGATGTTGTTAATAACGGGGTCATGTCATTAGAAGAATGATGTGATGAACACACACCCAAGTTGGTATAGCAAATACGATCAAGTCATTTAGTTTGTTGCTGTATCAAACACATTCAAATAGCTCTTTTCCTTAGACCATGAGATGATGTCAATCACTAATTCCTAAGAGTACTTTGATGACATCAAACGTCACTCCGTAACACGGTGACTATAAAGATGGATTTGGGTACTATGAAAGTATTAGTTGAGGCTCATGCATCAAGAGTGGGATTTGTCCATCCGTGATGACGGAGAGATATACTGGGCCCTCTCGGTGATATCACATTGACATCGCTATGCAAGCATGTGACTAGGTCACAAGAATGTTATATCACTAACGAGTAAAGAGTACTTGTCGGTAACGGATCGAACTAGGTATAGTTGATACCGATGATCGGATCCCTGACAAGTAAAATATCGTGAGACAAAAGGAATTGGTTATGTCGTTTTACGGTTTACGCGATCACTAGTTCATCGTTGAGTGAATGGGAGTCATTATGGATCTCCGTGATCCCGCCGATGATTATTGATCCGAGAGGTGTCTCAATCATGTCCATTTTATTCACGAACCGTAGGGTGACACACTTAAGGTTCATCGATGCATTTGAGTGGATACGAAACACCGGAGAAAAGTATGGATAAAGGTAGGACTATTTCGAGTATCGCTTAATAGTTTCGGATATCGGAATAGTTAAAGGGGGTATATGTTAATGTTTGTTAATTAAAAGAATTAACAAATATTAAAATATCTGAAATAAAGATGTTTATTTATTTATGGGAGAAAACCTTTCATTTCTTGAGTGGGGTTTTAATGGAAACCAAAGTGGGTTGATTTAAGTGAGTGGAGAGATCACTCACATGAAGAGAGGAGGGCAAGGGGCACCCCCATGCGCCGGCCACCCCTTGGCATGCCTCCTCCTCCTCCTATAAAAGGGAGGAGGAGCTCCTCTCTTTGAGTGTTCATCCATTTGACCCTTTGGTTGGTCCATTCTCCCTCCTCCTGACCTGTTTTTCGAGCCGTGGCTTATGCGAAGCTGCTGAAATTATTTCTCCACCACCACCACCACTAAGTCGTAGTGTTGTTGGAGTTTTCCGGGATCCACTACTTCCGCCTGCCCACCGAACGAGGGATTGGAGGTCATTGTTGATCCGCACGTGTGACCAAGAAATGCGGGCGCTGCCGTTTGTGGCGCTCATCTTCGCGACTTTGAAGTCGGGAGTGTACCTCTACATCAACCACGTTTGTTTGCGGGAACGTTATTCCCGCTTTCGGTCTACGAGGGTGAGTCCTTCTGAAACCGTTTACTTTCATCTCCTAGATATGATCTTGGTGTTTGGTTGCAATCGTAGGAAAATTTTTTTGTTTTCCTTGCTTCGAAACCCTTCAGTGGTATCAGAGCCAGGTTTATGCGTAGATGTTTTGTACGGTTTAAAACACATGTGGATGTGGGCGTTGATGATCATGTTATTGCATACTTTCGTGTATTTTGGATCATGGTGGCATAGTGGGATTTGAAGCGGCCCGGACTAACCTTACATGTCCTCGCACATGAGACTTGTTCCACGCTCGACATGCAACTAGTATTGCATAAGTGGCTTTGCGGGTATCAGTTTCTCCTACTATAGTCATGATCTAATTTACAACGGTTTGCTAATAATGTTTTTATCACCGTTGTGGTTCTTGTTCGTAGGTAAGAATAGTTTTTCCTAGAAAGCCCAAAACCACGTAAAATATGCAAAAATAAATTAGAGGCGTCTAACTTGTTTTTGCAGGGCTTGTGATGTGATATGGTCATTGATACAAAGATTGTTGTATGAAATGAAATTTATTGTAAATTTAAACAACCGGCAGGAGCCATTTGGTTGTTTTTATTTCTTTTATGGCCTCAAGGTAAGCAAATATATGTCCATGTGATATATTGTAATGGAGGAAGACAATCAAGATGGCAGCATCATGGACCTTGGTGCCATGCCGGTGGAATGATGGAGATCATACCATGTCGCACAAGATGGAGATCAAGTGCTGAAAGGACCATATCATATCACTTTATTCATGCATGTGATGTTAATCCTTTTATGCATCTTATTTTGCTTGATTATGATCACGTCGATAGCACTATAAGATGATCCCTCCAAATTAATATCAAGATAATAATGTGTTCTTCCATAGTATGCACCGTTAAGAAAGTTCGTCGTTTCGAAGCACCACGTGATGATCGGGTGTGATAGACTCTACGTTCGCATACAACGGGTGTAAGCCAGATTTACACACGCAAATACTTTGGTTCTACTTGGCGAGCCTAGCATGTACAAACATGGCCTCGGAACACGAACCAAAAGGTAAAGCATGAGTCATATGGATGATATGATGAACATATTGATGTTCGCCTTTGAAACTATGCCGTCTCTCGTGATGATCGGTTTCGGTATAGTGAATTTGGTTCATGTAATCACTAAAGACAACTAGAGGGATGTTGTTTTTAAGTGGGAGTTCTCGTAGTAATTTTGAATTAACATTGAACTTAATCTATTATGAACTTAGTCTAAATAACTTTGCAAATACGTTGTAGATGGCACCCCCTACTTTCAATTTCAATCTGTTCATGGAGAAAGAGAAACTAGCCACCAATGGTAGCAACTTTACCAATCGGGCCCTTAACCTCGAGGATTCTCCTCGCCACGCTCAAAGGAGCTATGTGCTAGAAGCGCCACCGGTGCCCCGCCTACCGATGATGCCCCAGGAGGAGAAAAATGTTTTCTTGACTCTCAAGGAGGACCACCGCTTTAGTTCAATGCGGCATTTTGTATGGCCTTGAGCCTGAGCTGCAACGCTTTCGAGCACAAAGAATGCTTTTGATACAATGAGAGAGTTGAAAATGATCTTCGACACCCATGCCGCAAGAGAGAGTTATGAAGCTTCAAAAAGTTCTTTAGCTGCATGATGGAGGAAAATAGCTCCGTTAGTGAGCACGTACTCAAAATGTGCAGATGCGCCGATAAACTCATAGCTTTGGGAATAACGATCCCCATTGAGCTAGGAATTCATCGTGTTCTCCAGTCTCGCCACCAAGCTACAAGAGCTTTGTGATGAACTACAACATGCAGGCATGAAGAAGTCTCTCCCGAGCTTCACAATGCTGAAAAGCTGAAGTGGAGATCAAGAAGGAACATCAAGTGTTGATGGTCCAAAAGACTATCGATTTCAAGAAGAAAGGCAAGGCTAAGGGAAACTTCAAGAAGAAGGGCAAGTATGTTGCCACATCTGAGAAGAAGACCAAGGCTGGCCCTAAGTCGACATCTTGAATGTTTTTACCGCAAGGGCACCGGGCACTGGAAGCGCAATCGCCCAAAATATCTGGTGATAAGAAGGACGGGAAAGTGAGCAAAGGTATATATGATATACATGTTATTGATGTGTACCTTACTAGTACTCGCAGAGTACCTGGTATTTGATACCGGTTCGGTTGCTAACATATGTAACTCAAACAGAGCTAAGGAATAGCGACAACTAGCAAGGGATGAGGTAATGATGCGCGTCGGCAATGGATCAAAAGTTGATGTGATCGCCGTCGGACGCTACCTATCCAATTACCATCAGATTAGTTATAAACCTAAATAATTGTTATTTAGTGCCTGCGTTGAGCATGAACATCATATCTCGATCTTGTTTAATGCGAGACGGTTATTCATTCAAGTCTGAGAACAATGGTTGTTCAATTTATATGAATAATATCTTTTATGGTCATGCACCTGAAAAGAATGGTTTATTTATTTTGAATCTTGATAATAATACACATGTTCATAATGTGAATGCCAAAAGAATTAAGTTGAATGATGATATTGCTGCATATATGTGGCATTGCCGCTTATGTCATATTGGTGTTAAACGCATGAAGAAGCTCCATTCTGATGGACTACTAGAATCACTTGATTATGAATCATTTGAGACATGTGAACCATGCCTCATGGGCAAGATGACTAGAACCCCGCTTTTCCGGTACAATGGAGCGGGCAACCGACTTATTGGAAATCATACATACCGATGTGTGTGGTCCAATGAGTGTGTCGGTAGCGTGGTGGATATCGTTACTTGTTACTTTCACGGATGATTTGAGTAGATATGGATATATTTACTTAATGAAACACAAGTCTGAAACATTTGAAAAGTTCAAAGAATTTCAGAGTGAAGTAGAAAATCATCGTAATGTAAAGATTAAATTTCTACGATCTGATCGTGGAGGAGAGTATCTTAGTTACGAGTTTGGCACACACATGAGACAATGTGGAATAGTTTCACAACTCACTCTGCTGGAACACCACAACGTAATGGTGTATCCGAAAGCGCCGTAATCGTACTTTATTGGATATGGTTCGATCTATGATGTCCCTTACAGATTTGCCACTTTCATTTTGGGGTCATGCACTAGAAACAATTTGCATTCACTTTAAATAGGGCACCATCTAAATCCGTTGAAATGACACCGTATGAATTATGGTTTGGCAACAAACCTAAGCTGTCATTTCTAAAAGTTTGGGGATGCGATGTTTATGTGAAGAAACTTCAACCTGATAAACTCGAACCCAAAGCGGAAAAATGCGTCTTCATAGGATACCCTAAAGAAACAATTGGGTACACCTTCTATCACAGATCCGAGGGCAAGGTTTTCGTTGCCAAGAATGGATCATTTTTGGAGAAAGAGTTTCTCTCGAAAGGTGTGAGTAGTAGGAAGGTAGAACTCGATGAGGTTGTTGAACCTTCTCTTCATGGAATGGCAAGTGCAGCAGCGCCGGAAGTTGTTTCGGAGTTGACTTCACCAAATGAAGAGGGAACTAATGATAAGGATCATGAAACTCCGAAAGAGAACACTACCGCACCTCGCAGTCAACAAGAGCGCATCGCTCCTGACTTTTATGTTCCTACTATGAATGTCATGGTAGTTGAGAATAATGACCCTGCGACGTATGATGAAGCGATGATGAGCCCAGATTCCGACAAATGGCTAGAAGCCATGAAATCCGAAATGGGATCCATGTATGAAAACCAAGTATGGACTTTGGTGGACCTACCCAATGACCGTAAGGCCGTTGAGAACAAATGGATTTTCAAAAGGAAAATAGACGCTGATGGTAATGTGACCGCTCTATAAAGCTCGACTTGTCGCAAAGGGTTTTCGACAAATTCAAGGAGTTGACTACGATGAGACTTTCTCACCCGTAGCGATGCTAAAGTCTGTAAGGATAATGTTAGCAATTGCTGCATTTTTCGATTATGAAATCTGGCGGATGGATGTAAAACTGCGTTCCTTAATGGAAACATTGAGGAAGAGTTGTATATGATACAACCCGAAGGTTTTGTTGATCCTAAGGATGCTAATAAGGTATGCAAACTTCAGCGATCCATTTATGGACTGAAGCAAGCATCACGGTTGGAATCTCCGTTTTGATGAGGTAATCAAAGGTTTTGGATTTATCCAAACTTACGGAGAATCTTGTGTTTACAAGAAAGTGAGTGGGAGCTCTATAGCATTTCGATATTATATGTGGATGACATATTGTTGATAGGAAATGATATAGAACTTTTGAAAAGTGTAAAAGATTACTTAAACAAGAATTTTCAATGAAGGACCTTGGTGAAGCGGCATATATTTTAGGCATCAAAATCTATAGAGATAGATCGAGACGCTTGATTGGGCTATCACAAAGTACATATCTTGACAAGATTCTAAAGAAGTTTAGAATGGACGAAAGTAAGAAAGGGTTCTTACCTATGATGCAAGGCAAGACGTTGAGTAAGACTCGAGTCCAGCTACAGCAGAAGATAGAGAAGTAATGAATAAGATTCCCTATGCTTCACCCATAGGCTCTATCATGTATGCTATGTTGTGTACAAGACCTGATGTGGCACATGCTATTAGTTTGACTAGCAGGTACTACGGTCTGATCCAGGTTTTGAACACTGGACTGGCGATCAAGAATATCTTTAAGTACTTAAGAAGAACTAAGGATATGTTTCTCATATATGGTGGTGAAGAAGAGCTCGTCGCAAAATGTTACGCCGACGCTTAGCTTTGACAATCGATCCTGATGACTCTAAGTCTCAATCCGGTACATTTTTGAAATGAATGGAGGAGCAAAGTGAGTCGAGAAGTTCCAAGCAACTGTGGTGGCGGGATCTTCAACAGAGGCGGAATATATTGCTGCTTGAGCGGCGAGGAAGCGGTTTGGATGAAGATGTTCATATCCGAACTAGGTGTGGTTCCGAGTGCGTTGGACCCGATGGTTATCTATTGTGACAACAATGGTGCCATAGCCAATGCTAAAGAACCAAGGTCACACAAGAATTCCAAGCATATTAAGCGCCGATTTCACTCCATCCGTGAACATGTCAAGGATGGCAATATAAAGATTTGCAAAGTGCACACGGATCTGAATGTGGCAGACTCGTTGACTAAAGCTCTCCCAAGGGCAAAACATGATCAACACCAGAACTCAATGGGTGTTAGAATCATCACAATGTAATCTAGATTATTGACTCTAGTGCAAATGGGAGACTGAAGGGAATATGCCCAAGAGGCAATAATAAATTGTTTATTATCATATTCCATGTTTATAATAGATGTTTATTTCTCATGCTAAAATTGTATTAATCGGAAACGTTAATACATGTGTGTTTAATAAACAAAAGGGTTCCTAGTAAAGCCTCTTTTTAAACTAGCTCGTTGATTAACTGATGATCAAGGTTTCCTGATCATGAACATTGGATGTTGTTAATAACGGGGTCATGTCATTAGAAGAATGATGTGATGAACACACACCCAAGTTGGTATAGCAAATACGATCAAGTCATTTAGTTTGTTGCTGTATCAAACACATTCGAAATAGCTCTTTTCCTTAGACCATGAGATGATGTCAATCACTAATTCCTAAGAGTACTTTGATGACATCAAACGCCACTCCATAACACGGTGACTATAAAGATGGATTTGGGTACTATGAAAGTATTAGTTGAGGCTCATGCATCAAGAGTGGGATTTGTCCATCCGTGATGACGGAGAGATATACTGGGCCCTCTCGGTGATATCACATTGACATCGCTTGAAAGCATGTGACTAGGTCACAAGAATGTTATATCACGGAACGAGTAAAGAGTACTTGTCGGTATCGGATCGAACTAGGTATAGTTGATACTGATGATTGGATCCCTGACAAGTAAAATATCGTGAGACAAAAGGAATTGGTTATGTCGTTTTACGGTTTACGCGATCACTAGTTCATCGTTGAGTGAATGGGAGTCATTATGGATCTCCGGATCCCGCCGATGATTATTGATCCGAGAGGTGTCTCAATCATGTCCATTTTATTCACGAACCGTAGGGTGACACACTTAAGGTTCATCGATGCATTTGAGTGGATACGAAACACCTGAGAAAAGTATGGGCGATCTGAGGACTATTTTAGTATCGCGGAATAGTTTCGGGATATCGGAATAGTTAAAGGGGGTATATGTTAATGTTTGTTAATTAAAAGAATTAACAAATATTAAAATATCTGAAATAAAAATGTTTATTTATTTATGGGAGAAAACCTTTCATTTCTTGAGTGGGGTTTTAATGGAAACCAAAGTGGGTTGATTTAAGTGAGTGGAGAGATCACTCACATGAAGAGAGGGAGGGCAAGGGGCACCCCCCATGCGCCGGCCACCCCTTGGCATGCCTCCTCCTCCTCCTATAAAAGGGAGGGAGGAGCTCCTCTCTTTGAGTGTTCATCCATTTGACCCTTTAGTTGGTCCATTCTCCCTCCTCCTGCTGATCTGTTTTTCGAGCTGTGGCTTATGCGAAGCGCTGCTGAAATTATTTCTCCACCACCACCACCACTAAGCTGTAGTGTTGTTGGAGTTTTCCGGGGATCCACTACTTCCGCTGCCCCGCTGGAACGAGGGATTGGAGGTCATTGTTGATCCGTACGTGTGACCAAGTACGGAGGCGCTGCCGTTTGTGGCGCTCATCTTCGCGACTTTGAAGTCGGGAGTGTACCTCTACATCAACCACGTTTGTTTGCGGGAACGTTATTCCCGCTTTCGGTCTACGAGGGTGAGTCCTTCTGAAACCGTTTACTTTCATCTCCTAGATATGATCTTGGTGTTTGGTTGCAATCGTAGGAAAATTTTTTTGTTTTCCTTGCTTCGAAACCCTTCAGTTGTATTGTGGCAAGGGTGAGTACTTGGTACTCAGCAAGTCATGCACAGAATGCAGGCTAATATACTATATGCATGGCTTGGTACAAAGGAATAGCTCAAGGTATAATTGCAGTAAGCAGCATTTGACAAGTAGTATAAGTAGATTCGAAAGCAGTAGAAACAAGTATAGCATAGATAGCTTTTCAAGGAGTTTAATGAACATCTTTCCCATCCTAATCCACATTTCCATCAACATCATTATTAATCCAGCCCAACCTTTCAAACCCAAGTTATCTTTGATAAAATCTAACCCTTGACTGTAATTCCCGAGCGATGTCCAATACCGCGGACACGGCTATTCGAATAGATTCTACACTCTGCAGAGGTTATGCACTTTACCCACAAGATACAGTCAAACACCACAAAGGCGAGTTCCCGTAACAAAGTCTTTCGGAAACTTCTAACAATACAAGTGGTCCTCCCCGGTTATTGCACACTAACCCTTCCCTTAGCTAAGACGAAGTTTAGGCCAATCAACCGTTAGATGGGTACCTGGCCTCACCCGATGACGCTCCCGCATAACTTACACAAAGGGTGTAGTTGACCTCCTGAGGTCCCACAGGTACGTTATTAGCAACTTAGTCAACTAGGTTCGTCCCATTACAGACATGTGGTTGCACGTTAGACCCAGTTCAAAGGCTTGCAAGGTTAAGTCATTAGGGTGACCAGGGCAAGACTACCCGAAGAACCAAATCAACATCCCCAATGCCACAACTGGCCCACCTGATTATTCTTGCCACATGCCCCGGTCGAAAAACTATTTATCAAACCCCAGTTGATTACCATGCACCACGTGCCATCAACATCACATGATACCTTTCCAAAACAGGTTCAATATATCATTAAGTCAACATTAACGTTTGTTTGTCCAAAATCATGTCATGAGCACGAAAGTGTGTCTAAGCGATTTACTACAACGGTCTAAAACCCATGTTGGCAAGTTAATATTGTCCAAATAGTAAAACACTACTAGGGTTACAAGTGTCATGGCAAATATTTTAGTAATCAATGTTTCATACAAAGAAATTGGTATTTATCTAATTCCCCAAATTTAAATAAAGTATTTTCTAATTGAACTAGCATGCAATAGGTTAAATCAAAATAAATTTCGAAATAGGATCAACATGGTCAAAGCACAACTTGCCTTCAAAAAGTACTTGCTCTTGGTCTTGAGTTGGATCCTGAGTCAATACTTCTCCTTCGAATCCTTCCCAAGACTTCAACGTCTACTCGTAAAGCGTGCAAATAGCAAATACATGAATAAACAATAGGCAAAAAGTGTCCAAACATCCAAATAAAATCCATAAACAGAGAGAACATAATTTTATGAATTTTTAGAAACTGGAATCATCAAATTTGGAGTTAAAATGCAAAAGTTATGATTATTTAAAGTTTATATAATCAATTAAATAATTTTACAGAGAAAAACTTTAGTCCAAAAATTAAATAAAATTCATATTTAGGTAGGTCTCAATTTTATACAAATTTAGAAATTTGAATCACTCAAATCGGAGTTGAAACGCAAAAGTTATAAGCGTTTGAAGTTTGAAACAAAATCTGAAATCATTATTTCGAATTAATAAATCATTTTCTTTTTCGGAAATTAATTATTGCGTCAGTGACGTCAGCCGGTCCATGGACTCGGTCCACGCTCGGTTTGGGTCTACCGTGGACCCAGTCCACGGCTCCACGTGTCACTGACATGTGGGTCCCCCCTCGGGTGACGCCGCCGACGTCGGCGAGGCTCGGCCACAATGACGGCGGTGGGACCGGCTGTGGCGTCATTCTTGGCGTCGGCGCTCGGCGGGCGGCCCGTGACATCTTGAGCCCGCCATGGCGTCGGCGTGACGTCATGGTGCGCTTTGGATGGGCGGCCCGACATGCGGGCCGCGTGTCGAGACACGTGCTCACGCTGGCGGCGGCCCGATCGCGGCGGTCGATCTCCGCACACGTGGCTAGATCTCGGCCGCTGATTTGAAAATCAACGGTCGGATTGATCTGGATTCACGCGTTTGGGGTGAACTTCGGTTGATCTCGACCGTTGGATCTAGATCCAACGGCCGAGATTGAATCTGAGATTCTTGGGCGGGATCTCACCGTCGGGTGACGTGGCGCGATCTTGGACCGTCGATGGAGATCCAACGGCTCACGGCGCTCGCGGATGACGATGGCGACACGGCGGAGCGAGGCCACCGGAGATGAAAAGCGGACAGCGAGCCCGACGGCGCTTGGTCGCTCGGCGGAGTGAGAGGTACCACTGGTGCGCCTTGGCTTGGGGTCTCAGGCCAGGCTCAACCGCGGCGGAAGACGGCGAACGGCGGCCGAATGAAGCAAAGAATCACGCGGGAGAGAGAGAACTCCGGCGAGCAATTGCGAGGTGACGGCGGATAAGGCTCCGGAAGTTGGGGAAGACGATGCGCCGCAGGTCGGCGATCCTCGGGCAACGATCCACGCCTTAAATACCGGCGCGAACATCGAGATTCGTTCGGTTTTCGCGGCGGAGCCGGTACGGGCGGCGGAGTCCGTTCCGAACTCGGTGAGGTGACGTGGACGCACAATGGCCGTCCACGTGGCATGATCAGTGGCCGAGATTGGCTCGGGTGCGGCCGTGATCGGGCGCGATTGATCCTGGCCGTTGGATCTCGATCCAACGGTTGGATCGATCCGAGTTGAGTCGGTTCGGCCGAGTCGGTGGCTCGGGTCGGGTTCGGGTCGGACTCGAACTCGAGTCTGACTCGGGCTCGGTCGGATGAACAGTACAAACCCACTCGCATTTCCAGTGATTTAATAATTAAAATAATTCCCAGTAATTCATTTAATTCATTAAAAATAGCAAAAGACTGAAAAATTCGGAAAAATTCTGGAAAATACTTTAGGGTATTTGGGACTCAAATAAAATATTTCCAATAAAATTTTATTTGCAAAGTTTAATTCTTTAATTATTTCAAAATGGAATAAATTCAAATAAATTCCAAATAAATCCAAATAAATTCCAGAAAATTCCAAAAATTCACCAAAGTGCCAAATCACACATGAATTTATGAAAAGCAAAATTTTGGGGTGTTACAAACCTCCCCTTAACGTAATCTCGTCCCCGAGATTCAGGGCTTACTAAAGGAATAGGTTTGGAAACTCTTTCCTCAAATCCTCTTCGCGTTCCCAAGTTGCTTCACTCTCCGTGTGGTTGCTCCACTGAACTCTACAGAAACGGGTTGACTTATTTCTGGTCTCTCGATCCATAGTGTCCAAAATCTTTACGGGATGCTCCTTGTAAGTCAAATCTTCTTGCAACTCGATTGACTCTAGCGGTGTCTGTTCCTTAGGTACTCGGAGACACTTCTTCAATTGAGACACATGGAATACGTCATGTACTCCTGCTAACGACTGTGGCAACTCCAGCTGATAAGCAACTTCGCCTCTGCGACTCAAAATCTTAAATGGTCCAACATAACGGGGTGCGAGTTTCCCTTTGGCATGGAACCTCTTAACTCCCCTAAGAGGCGTAACTCTGAGGTATACAAAATCTTCCGGTTCAAAACTCAAGTCTCGGCGACGGTTGTCAGCATAACTTCTTCTATCGTGATTGGGCTATCTTCAATCTCTCCCTGATCATGGCAATCTGTTCTTCAGCTTCTTGAAGAATATCTGGCCCAAAGACACGGCGCTCGCCGGTCTCATTCCAATTCAATGGCGTCCGACAGGGTCGACCATACAGTGCCTCAAAAGGTGACATCTGTAAACTAGCCTGGTAACTATTATTGTAACTAAACTCGGCATACGGCAAACTCTTATCCCAAGAGGTAGCATAAGCCAATGCACAAGCTCTTAACATATCCTCCAGAATCTGATTGACTCTTTCGTTCTGTACTTCCGTCTGCGGATGATAAGCTGTACTGAAGTTTAAACGGGTTCCCATGGCTTCATGCAACTTATTCCAAAACCTTGAGGTAAATTGGGTACCCCTGTCCGATACAATCCTCTTTGGCACACCGTGCAAACAGACGATCCTGATCATGTACAACTCCGCCAATTTATCCCCCGAGTAAGTGGTCTTCACGGGGATAAAATGGGCTACCTTGGTCAAGCGATCCACTATAACCCATATGGAGTCATAACCTCCTTGGGTCTTAGGCAAACCGGTAATGAAATCCATTCCGATTTCCTCCCACTTCCACTCAGGTATTTTCAATGGTCAGAGCAATCTCTTTGGTCTCTGATGCATTGCCTTGACTCTCTGGCATACATCGCACAATGCGACATGCTCGGCAACTTCACGCTTCATACTCGGCCACCAGAATCTTTCCTTTAAATCCTGATACATCTTGGCGCTTCCAGGATGAATTGAGTACTTGGAGTCATGGGCTTCTTCCAAAATCAGTTGCTTTAACTCCTTCTCGTTAGGCACACAAATGCGATCCTTCATCCACAACGTGCCTTGCTCATCCAACTTGAAGTCCTTTGCCTTGCCTTCCTCCTTGATGGACTTAATCCTGCGGATCTTGTCATCATCCTTCTGTCCTTCTCGGATCTGGTCCTCTAGAGTAGGCTTTATTTCCAATGCGGCCAAGAATCCGCTAGGTACAACCTCGATTTTCATTTTCTGAAAATCCTCACATAACTCATCCTGACTTATGGCTAGCAACATGCTCACAGTATGGCTTTTCCGACTCAAGGCATCGGCAACTACGTTGGCCTTCCCGGGATGGTAATGGATTCCAACATTGTAGTCCATGATCAACTCTAACCATCTCCTTTGCCTCATATTCAGATCCGACTGGGTGAATATGTACTTAAGGCTCTTATGATCCGTATACACTTCACATCTGTTCCCGATCAGATAGTGACGCCATATCTTCAAGGCATGCACTACGGCAGCTAACTCTAGGTCATGTGTCGGATAATTTTCCTCATGCGGCCTCAACTGCCTTGATGCATAAGCGACGACCTTTCCATTCTGCATCAGCACACATCCAAGTCCTTGGCGCGATGCGTCACAATAAATATCGAAGCTTTGATTAACATCCGGTAGAACTAACACCGGTGCTGATGTCAATCGCTTCTTCAGCTCCTGAAATCCTTTCTCACATTCTGGCGTCCATGCAAACTTCTTTTCCTTTTTCAGCAATTGCGTAAGAGGTTTCGCAATTGTCGAAAAGCCTTCAATGAAACGGCGGTAGTATCCTGCCATTCCAAGGAAACTCCGAATCTGGGTCACAGTCTTCGGCTGCTCCCAATGTAACACAGCTTCTACCTTGCTTGGATCTACGGCGACTCCTTCTGCGGTCATTACATGTCCAAGAAACTCCACCTTGTCCTTCCAAAAATCACACTTACTGAACTTGGCGAAGAGTTGCTGTTCCCTCAGCTTTTCCAAAACTCGCCTTAAGTGTTCGGCATGTTCATCCTCCGTTTTGGAGTAGATTAGGATATCGTCTATGAACACGACGACAAACTTGTCCAAATATTCCATGAACACCTTATTCATCATATTCATGAAGTATCTTTGGCGCATTAAATCGTGCCAAAAGACATAATCAGAACTCGTAATGTCCATATCTTGATGAGAATGCGATCTTCGGGATATCTTACGATCGGATCTTCAATCGATGGTATCCCGATCTCAGATCAATCTTGGAGAAAACTCCGGCTCCTCTCAGCTGATCAAACAAATCATCAATCCTTGGTAGCGGATACTTATTCTTCACGGTGACTTCATTGAGTGCACGGTAGTCGATGCACATCCTGAAACTTCCGTCCTTCTTCTTAACGAACAGAACTGGTGCTCCCCACGGCGACGAGCCTGGCCGATAAATCCTTTCTCCATTAACTCTTCTAGCTGTTTCTTCATCTCTACCAACTCCTCGGTGGACATCCGATAAGGTCTCTTTGCTATCGTACTGTGCAGTACAAGCTCTATCACAAACTCTATGTCCCTGTCTGGCGGCATACCAGGTAGATCTTCGAAAAAAACATCTGGGTACTCATTCACTACTGAGACATCCTCTATGCTGATTGCCTTGGTGCTGTTAACCATCAACTGTCCTTCTCTAACGGCAGTAGCTTGAAATTCCACTTTCTTTCCACACGGGCTCTCAACTGAGATAGTCCTTCGTCCACAATCCAATACGGCCTTGTGCTTGGATAACCAGTCCATTCCCAAAATAACGTCTAAGGTCTGGGTTTCCAAAATAATAAGGTTTGCTAGGAACTCTATTCCATCTATTAGTATTCTCACCCCGGAACATCCTACTTTCGTTCGGAGTTCGGAACCAGGGGTTTGAACTAAAAGCATGCATCTAAGTCTTGCAATCCTCAAATCATTTCTAGTAGCAAAGCCTTGCGAAGCGAGCGAATGCGAAGCTCCGTAATCAAACAAAGCTGTTGCAGTCTTGAGTTAACAAGTAACTTACCCAAGACGACGTCGTAGCATTCTCGCAGTTGCATCTCGCGGTGACATGGTTGACTCGGCCTCTCACCACGATGCAGGATGTGGTTCCTGGTCTTTGGCGTCCTAGCTGGGTGGTTCCTAGATTGAAGCGAATCGGGTCACTCCTGCTGTCTTCTTGGACAAGCTGTTGGCAAAGTGTCCTGGCTCGTTGCGCTTGTAGCAATGCGTCTCATCGTTTCCTTGCCGATCGCTGGAGCAGCGTTTCTAGCGGGGGCTGGGGTCTGGTAGTTCTGATCGACGGGTCTTGGTGCTGGTGACGGTGTCCTTATAGCATTCTGTGGCTGAAATATGAAGAACTGATTTGGTGCAACTCTCAGACGCTGTTGCGTTCCCTGGCGTGATCCCTGCTGTTGCATCCTGCGCTTCCTGTTCTCATCCAGTTCCTTGCGCTTGTCCTCAAGAATAAGCGCCTTATTCACTAACTCTTGGAAATCTGGAAAGGTGTGGGTGATCAGTCCTACTTGTAGTCCTGAGTTAAGTCCCTTCATGAAGCGAGACTGTCTGGCTTTATCTGTCGCTACATCCTCAGGTGCGTAGCGTGCTAGGCTGTGTGAACTTGTTCAGTAGTCGACCACTGGCCGATTACCTTGCTTCGATGCTCAACTCCTCCTTCTTAAGATCCATGATTCCTTCAGCACGTGATCTTGGCGAAACGCAATCGTGAACTCTTCCCAAGTGATATCTTGAGGGTTCTCTTGTGTGGCATGTAAATTCTCCCACCATTCTGGCCAATGTTCCTTCCAACCGATGAGAAGCGTAGAGTACCTTCTCGTTCCCTATGCATTGAGCTATGTGTAGCTTCCTCTCAATTGACCTTAACCAATCATCGGCCTCCAATGGATTGGCATTTCCGGAGAAAGTGGGTGGGTGAGTTCTCATGAACTCGGCAGTCTTGTATTACGGCGTTGTCCCCGATTGACTTGATTAGTCGTGGCCTGAGCAAAGGACGTGTTGCATTTGTTACATCAAAGCATGCAAAAAAAGAGACTGAGCAGCAAGAAATGCTCCAAAATTCTGCATATCAACTGGCGGTGCTGGTGCTCCATCATTGGGGTTTTCTGCTGGGCGAGAACCACTTCCATTGCTTCCAAAGTTTCCGCGGGTGTTCACCATCTGTCGATTTGCTCTAAGTTTTAGAGATGAGGGGGAATCAAGAATAGACAAGTAATATGGAACTTATGCGGGGCGAAAGGTGTACTTTAAGGTCCAACTTTATTATTGATTTTAATAACTTGGTATGGTTGCTTACAATGCCTAAGGGCCTTGCAACACATACTGCACACTCAGCAAACAATGAAAATCCAAATCGAACTAACACTGGAGTCTAACGCCTAAAGGGTGACTCTTTATTCTATGACGCGACTCGGCGAAGGAGTCTCAAACCTACGCTCACTCATCGAGAAAACCTCCACGACCTGGGTACGGATGCTGCGGCATAGGCGCGAAACGGTTGCCATGTCCAGCAACTGTGTCATCTGTGGTAGTCGAAGAAGCAGTGTCCTCATCGAGATCCGACTCCTCCGGATCTGGCTCGTGTAGCTCGAGTAATCGCTCTGCAGTTCCGTCCGCATAATGCCGTCTCTAACTCTCCAATCCTTTGCGTAAGGTGGAACACATACTCTTGAGCTTCCCGCCATCTGCTCTTCTCTGTCGTGATCTCCTTGCGGGCCTTCGTAGCTCCTTGCTTGTATCATCGAGTACATCCTCCTGGCGACAACAAGTCGTGCCAATCAGGCAACCATGGCATCCTCATCCTGAATCGCCTTCGAGTCAAGAAGGTTATTGCTGCTGGTGATAACGGAACACCGTGCTCTCCAACTCTCTGGCGTGAATACGGGTAATGTGCCGCATCGCTCGTCGTGATACTTCTTGGATACCCATCTCGCATTGTAGACCTCCCGGCGGTCAAGGTGTATCGAGCGATTGCCTGGGCCCTTCTTCCTAGCAGGTACCTCAATCTTCACGTCACAAGCCTTGATCAATCCTGCTTGTCTGATCACTTCCACTTGGTATTGCGGCTTTTCAAAATCCCCGAGAGTCTGAAGCATATGCCAAAGTTCCGCGGCATGACCAACCCCCAGATCAACGTAGTTGAACTCTCCCTCCATCTGTCACAAGAGTGCTCACGTAAGAACTCAAAATTTTCAAATCGTGACAAGGTAAGGAAAAATTCAGCAAGAGACAAGAAAAGAGAGAAGGGGATAAGTCGAGATGTCATTTCTTGTCTTGACAAACTTTTAGCTTTAGAAAATAGGTTTTATCCTCACTACGACCATTCTAGCTTAGGGTTGAGCCTACGGTCAGTATGGCTCTGATACCACCTCTGTCGGGACCCCGAATTTGCAAATCCGGACCCTCTGTGTATTCAACACTAGTCCAGGAACGTGCTAGTGCACACAGTCTTAACATCGGTAATATCACAATCATACCACTCGATACTAATAAAGTACCCTTATTTAATTAAGCAAACTGGTTACTTGACCTTATAGCCAAGTCACAAATGTACGCCTCGCTGGGCGATACTTATTAAGAGAGAAATAATAGCAGCGGAAAATCAAATAACCCGTGGCGCCATCCAAGATACCACAGGCAACCTGATCGGGCTCGCTTCCTAAGTAGACGGATCCTCTTGGAGTTCCTCCTCCAAAGCCGGTGTAGTCTCCTCTTCAATCAAGCGTTGTATTGTGGCAAGGGTGAGTACTTGGTACTCAAGAAATCATGCACAATGCAAAGCTAATATACTATATGCATGGCTTGGTACAAAGGAATAGCTCAAGGTATAATTGCGAAGCAAAGACATTTGACAAGTAGTATAAGTAGATTCGAAAGCAGTAGAAACAAGTATAGCATAGATAGCTTTTCAAGGAGTTTAATGAACATCTTTCCCATCCTAATCCACATTTCCATCAACATCATTATTAATCCAGCCCAACCTTTCAAACCCAAGTTATCTTTGATAAAATCTAACCCTTGACTGTAATTCCCGAGCGATGTCCAATACCGCGGACACGGCTATTCGAATAGATTCTACACTCTGCAGAGGTTATGCACTTTACCCACAAGATACAGTCAAACACCACAAAGGCGAGTTCCCGTAACAAAGTCTTTCGGAAACTTCTAACAATACAAGTGGTCCTCCCCGGTTATTGCACACTAACCCTTCCCTTAGCTAAGGCGAAGTTTAGGCCAATCAACCGTTAGATGGGTACCTGGCCTCACCGATGACGCTCCCCGCACAACTTACACAAAGGGTGTAGTTGACCTCACGAGGTCCCACAGTGCGTTATTAGCAACTTAGTCAACTAGGTCCGTCCCATTACGTACATGTGGTTGCACGTTAGACCCAGTTCAAAGGCTTGCAAGGTTAAGTCCTTAGGGTGACCAGGGCAAGACTACCCAAGAACCAAATCAACATCCCCAATGCCACAACCGCCCACTGATTATTCTTGCCACATGCCCGGTCGAAAAACTATTTATCAAACCCGCTTGATTACCATGCACCACGTGCCATCAACATCACATGATACCTTTCCAAAACAGGTTCAATATATCATTAAGTCAACATTAACGTTTGTTTGTCCAAAATCATGTCATGAGCACGTAGCAGGTCTAAGCAGTTTACTACAACGGTCTAAAACCCATGTTGGCAAGTTAATAATGTCCAACAAGTAAACCACAACTAGGGTGACAAGGGTCATGGCACATATTTAAGTAATCAAGGTGTCATACAGCAAATTGGTATTTATCTAATTCCCCAAATTTAAATAAAGTATTTTCTAATTGAATTAGCATGCAATAGGTTAAATCAAAATAGATTTCGAAATAGGATCAACATGGTCAAAGCACAACTTGCCTTCAAAAAGTACTTGCTCTTTGTTTTGAGTTGGATCCTGAGTCAATACTTCTCCTTCGAATCCTTTCGGCACTTCAACGTCTACTCGTAAAGCGTGCAAATAGCAAATACACGAATAAACAATAGGCAAAAAGTGTCCAAACATCCAAATAAAATCCATAAACAGATAGAACATAATTTTATGAATTTTTAGAAACTGGAATCGTCAAATTTGAAGTTAAAATGCAAAAGTTATGATTATTTAAAGTTTATATAATCAATTAAATAATTTTACAGAGAAAAACTTTAGTCAAAAAATTAAATAAAATTCATATTTAGGTAGGTCTCAATTTTATACAAATTTAGAAATTTGAATCACTCAAATCGGAGTTGAAACGCAAAAGTTATAAGCGTTTGAAGTTTGAAACAAAATCTGAAATCATTATTTCGAATTAATAAATCATTTTCTTTTTCGGAAATTAATTATTGCGTCGGTCACCGACACGTGGCAACACGGGATTGGTCTGCTGACGTCAGCCGGTCCATGGACTCGGTCCACGCTTGGTTTGGGTCTACCGTGGACCCGGTCCATGGCTCCACGTGTCACTGACATGTGGGTCCCCCCTCGGGTGACGCCATCGCCGACGGCGTCGTGAGGCTCACCACACGCTGGCCGGAGTGGGACCAGACGTCATTCTTGGCGTCGGCCTTCGGCTGGGACGGCCGACATCTTGAGCCCGCCATGGCGTCGGCGTGGCGTCATGGTGCGCTTTGATGGGCGGCCGACATGTGGGCCCAGCGTGTCGAGACACGTGCTCACGCAGCGTGGCGGCGCTGACGCGGCGGTCGATCTCCGCGACACGTGGTTAGATCTCGACCGCTGATTTGAAAATCAACGGTCGCATGAATCCGATTCACGCGTTTGGGGTGAACTCGGTTGATCTGGACCGTTGGATCTAGATCCAACTGGCCGAGATTGATTTGAGATTCTTGGGCGGGATCTCACCGTCGGGTGACGTGGCGCGATCTTGGGATCGTGCGATGGAGATCCAATGGCTCACAAGGCGCCGCGGATGACGATGGCGACACGGGCGGGCAGGCCACCGGAGATGAAAACGACGACGAGCCCGACGGCTGGTCGCCCGGCGGTGAGAGGTACCGCTGGTGCGCCTTGGCTTGGGGTCTCTGAATCGGGCTCAACCGCGGCGGAAGATGGCGAACGGCGCGGAATGAAGCAAAGAATCATGCGCGGAGAGAGAGAACTCCGGCGAGCAATTGCGAGGTGACGGCGGATAAGGCTCGGAAGTTGGGGAAGACGATGCGCCGCAGGTCGGCGATCCTCGCAACGATCCACGCCTTAAATCTGCGAACGCCGAGATTCGTTCGGTTTCGCGGCGAGCGGTACGGGCGGCGGAGTCCGTTCCGAACTCGGTGAGGTGACGTGGACGCACGATGGCCATCCACGTGGCGTGATCAGTGGCCGAGATTGGCTCGGGTGCGGCCGTGACTGGCGCGGATTGATCCTGACCGTTGGATCTCGATCCAACGGTTCGGATCGATCCGAGTTGAGTCGGTTCGGCCGAGTCACCGCTCGGCTCGGGTTCGGGTCGGACTCGAACTCGAGTCTGACTCGAGCTCGGTCGGATGAACAGTACAAACCCACTCGCATTTTCCAGCGATTTAATAATTAAAATAATTCCCAGTAATTCATTTAATTCATTAAAAATAGCAAAAGACTTAGAAAAATTCCAGAAAATTTTTGGAAAATACTTTAGGGTATTTGGGACTCAAATAAAATATTTCCAATAAAATTTTATTTGCAAAGTTTAATTCTTTAATTATTTCAAAATGGAATAAATTCAAATAAATTCCAAATAAATCCAAATAAATTCCAGAAAATTCCAAAAATTCACCAAAGTGCCAAATCACACATGAATTTATGAAAAGCAAAATTTTGGGGTGTTACAGTGATGGACTTCTAACCTCCTTTGATTTTGAATCATTTGAAACATGTGAGTCTTGTTTACTTGGCAAGATGACAAAAACCCCTTTCACAGGTTTTAGTGAAAAGGGCGAGTGAATTGTTGACCCTAGTACATACAGATGTATGTGGACCAATGAGCTTGAGTGCTAGAGGTGGGTTTCAGTACTTTGTAACTTTTACCGTTGACTTTGGTAGATATGGATATATCTACTTAATGAGGTATAAATCTGAAACTTTTGAAAGGTTCAAAGAGTTTCAGAACGAAGGACAAAATCAACTTGGCAAATCAATAAAACACTTACGATTAGATTGTGGTGGCGAATACTTGAGCCAAGAGTTTGGCGATCATCTAAAGCAGTGTGGAATCGTTCCGCAACTTACTCCGCCAGGAACGCCTCAATGGAATGGCGTGTCCGAACGACAGAACCGAACTTTGTTAGACATGGTTCGGTCAATGATGAGCCAAACAGATCTGCCATTATCCTTCTGGGGTTTCGCTCTAGAGACAGCTGTGTTCACATTGAATAGGGTCCCATCAAATTCCGTTGAGAAGACGCCATATGAGATATGGACCGGGAGAAGTCCCATGTTGTCATTTCTCAAGATATGGGGATGCAAGGCTTATGTAAAACATTTACAATCAGATAAACTTGCACCTAAATCAGAAAAATACTTCTTTGTGGGGTATTCGAAAGAAACAAAAGGATATTACTTTTACAAAAGAAACGAGAACAAAGTTTTTGTTGCTCGAAATGGTGTCTTTTTGGAGAAAGAGTTTTGTGATACCTCAGAATGCGACTTTATAAATTACGGCTTTTCAGTACGACCTTATATAGTGCTGTTGGGCCGTTTCCGGGTATTCGGGCCTCTTCGGGGGAGTTTGGGCCTTCGGGCCTCTCCGGGGGAGTACCCGACCCGAGCCAAACCTAACCCTAACCGCGTGATCGTTGGATCGAAATCCAATGGCCACGATTGTGCCACGTCACCCGAATCGGACCCGACCGAGCCAGCCAGGTCGCCAAGCCAGACCCGAGCCCAAACCCCGTGCCCATTGGATCTTGATCCAACGGTCCATGTTGAGCCATGTCACCCAATCCGAATTGGATTCGGATTCCGCCGCCGCCCGTACGTGGGCCCTCGTTTTCCGCGCATAACACGGATGACAAGGGGGTATTTAATGCGTCGCCGCCGCCATCGTGTTCTCCGTTTCATTGCACACTCGTAGCCCTAGTCCATCATGCCTGAGCCGCCGTGGTTGCGCTGCAATCGCTCGCCGTAGTTGGGATAGGATTCCACCGCGGTTCTCCGTTGTTTCTGTCGCCGTACGCCGTTCTCCGCCGCCACCGAGCCCAGATCCGGAACCGCAAGGACGAGACGCGTCGGAGAATACCACTCACTCCGCCAGAGGAGCCCCGCAACGCCGTTGCCGTGGTCGTCGTCCCCAACTCCGGTCTGCTAGCGCCGCCGCACGCCATCGCCGTCTCCCGAGTTCGCTCCACCGTTCGATCAAGATCCGAAGGCCAGGATTCGTCCACGTCACCACGGTAAAATTTCACGTGTTAATTTTTAGATTTGTTTCCAACCGTTGGATCTAGATCCAACGGTTTAGATCGTGCCACGTAGCCGTAACTGCACCGTGCTTGGATAGATCTCAGCCGTTAGATCTAGATCGTACGGCTAGGCTTAGCCCACGTTGTAACTTTAGATTGGATCTTGACCATCCGATCAAGATCGAACGGTCCAGATCAACCGAGTTGTTTCCCAAACGCGTGAGGTTAGATCCGATCTGGGCCGTTGATTTTCAAATCAACGGTAGAGATCAAGCCACGTGGCCAGAAGTCTGACCGTCGCGGTCAGCGCGATCACGCCAGTCGCCGCTGACGTCACGCGTGATGTCAGCATGGGACCCGCGTGTCAGCAACTCAGCCGAACCGCACCATGACGTCATGCTAACGTCACGGTGGGGCCCAACTGCCGAGCCTCTGGCCGTGAGCCGTCGGCGCCGACGCTGACGTCACCCGAGGGGCCCACCTGTCAGAGGCACACGTGCCGTGGACCGGGTCCACGGTGGACCGAGCTGAATCGTGCGCCGGGTCCATGGACCCGAGGCGACGTGGCAGCCTCTGATTGGTCCACGTGTCATGCTGACGCAATAAATCATTTTCCAAAAAAGAAATTATTTATTTAATTCGGTTATTCATTTTAAATATAGATTCAAACTTCAAACGCTTATAACTTTTACGTTTCAACTCCGATTTGGGTGATTCAAATTTCTAAATTTTCATAAAAATGAGGCCTACTCAAATATGAATTTTAATTAATTTTTCATTATGAATATTTCTCTATTTATATTTAATTAATGTTTTCTTTAAACTTTAAATGGTTATAACTTTTGCATTTTAACTCCGATTTGGACGATTCGAGTTTCTAAAAATTTATAAAAATGTGCTCTCTCTATTTATGAAGTTTATTTGAACTTTTGAACAATCTTGTGTACTGTTTTGTTTATTGATTGCTATTTGCACGCGTTACGAGTAGACGTTGAAGTGCCCGAGGGCTTCGAAGGTGAAGTGTTGACCCAGGAGCCAGCCCAAGACCAAGAACAAGTACTCTTTGAAGGCAAGTTGTGCTTTGACCATGTTGATCCCATTTTGAAATTATTTTGATTTAATTTATTGCATGCTAGCTTAATTAGAAAATGCTTTAATTAAGTTTCGGGAAATTAGCTAAATGCCAACTTTGCACTATGACACCTTGATTATCATTTATGTGCCATGACCCCTTGTCGCCCTAGTTGTGGATTATTAGTTGGGCTTTATTAAATTGCCAACATGGGTAATTAGACCGATGTAGTATGCTTAGCCTTGCCACGTAACATGTTTTTGACCAATACATGACAACCTTGACTTAATGAGATATGGAACCTGTTTTTGAGAAGTGTCATGTGTTATTGATGATGATATTGATGGCACGTGGTGCGTGGTAAACAACTGGGGGTTTGATAACTAGTTTTCGACTGGGGCATGTGGCAAGAATGATCGGGTGGGCCTGTTGTGGCACCGGGAACGTTGATTTGGTTCTTCGGGTAGTCTTGCCCTGGTCACCCTAAGGACTTAACCTTGCAAGCTTTTGAACTGAGTCAAACGTGCAACCACATGTCTGTAATGGGACGGACCTAGTTGATTAAGTCACTAATAACGTACCTGTGGGACCTCGGGGTGTCAACTATACCTTTTTTGTAGTTGTACGGGGGAGCGTACCGGGGCTGCGGCCAGGTACCCATCTAACGGTTGATTGGCCTAAACTTCGCCTTCGCTAAGGGAAGGGTTAGTGTGCAATAACCGGGGAGGCCCACTTGTGCTGTTAGAAGTTTCCGAAAGACTTTGTTACGGACACTCGCCTTTGTGGTTTTTGGCTGTATCTTGTGGGTAAAGTGCATAACCTCTGCAGAGTGTAAAAATCTATTCGAATAGCCGTGTCCGCGGTATTGGACATTGCTCGGGAATTACAATCAAGGGTTAGACTTTCTTGAAAATAACTTGGACTTGAAAGGTTTGGTCTGGTTTAATGATGACGTTGATGGAAATGTGGATTAGGAATGGGAAAGATGTTTATTTAACTCCTGGAAAAGTTATTGATCTTATACTTGTTTTTACTGCTTTCGAATCTACTTATGTTACTTGTCAAATGCTGTTTTACTACAATTATACCATGAGCCACTCCTTTGTACTAAGCCATGCATATAGTATATTAGTTTGCATTCTGTGCATGACTTGCTGAGTACCAAGTACCCACCCTTGCCACAATACAACATCAGTTGAAGAAGAGTCTACACCAGCTTTGGAGGAGGAACTCCAAGATGAACCGTCTATCTAGGGAGCGAGCCCAGTCAGTTGCCTGTGGTATACTGGATGGCGCCACGAAGTTATCTTATTTTTCGATGTTGTTATTTCTCTTTTAATAAGTTTTCGCCCTGCGTGGCGTATATTTGTAAATTGACATTAAGGTCGAGCAACCAGCTTGGTTAACTAATTAAAGTACCTTATTATTCGTTGAGTATGATTGTGATATTTACCAATGTTGAGACTGTGTGCACTAGCGTGTTCCTGGACTAGTGCTGAATACACAGAGGGTCCGGATTTGCAAATTCGGGTCCCGACAGAGGTGGTATCAGAGCCATACTGACCGTAGGCTCACCCTTAGTTAGAATGGTCGTAGTGAGGATAAAATCTATTTTCTAAAAGCTAAAATCTGACAAGATAATGAATGAATTCTCGACTTATCCCTTTCTTTCTTGTTCATACCCCTTGCTGTGTTCTTTTGTCTTCCACTTGATTTTAAAATGTTGCGTTCTTACGCGAGCGTCTTTTGACAGATGATGATGAGGAACAACTACGCCGAGCGTGAGGGAGGCTACGCTGCTAAGTTATGGCGTATGCTTCAGTTTCTTGGAGGTTTTGAGAGACCTCTCTACCGAGGGACTACACTCGTGCAGGCAGGACTGGTCATAGGATGGGACGTCAAGATCACGGTGTATGCCCGAGAGAAGACGAAGTTCAGCCGCCCTTTCCACTTCATCGCCAGGAGGTCTACCTTTGAGATGGGGATCCAGGAGGTGTCGCGTCGAGCAATGCAGCAGATCGCTCGCACTTACTCCAGGGAGCTGGAAGGCATAGTATTCCGTCACCACCCACGCCGAGATAGCAGAGCTCAGTGGAAGCCAATAGAAGATGAGGATGCTACCATCACACACTTAGCCAGATTCGTCGTCGCCCAGGAGGAGCTTATTGGTGACACAGTTCAGGAGTTGATGAAGGCTCGCGAGCAGGTTGAGGAAGACAAAAAAGCATTTAGAGAATGCTCGTGAGTATGTTGCCTATGCTGCAGAAAGGATCGCAGAGCTGGAGACCGCACTGTATGGACAGGGCCCCGATCCAGTGTTGGAGTTGGATGCCCCAGAGCTAGAGGAGGACCCAGAAGAGGCGCCACCTGCACCCGCGCCACAGCCATAGCAACAGCCAGATTCCGAGCCAGAGGAGGACGCCGCGTCGTCAACCATAGCTGCAGTTGCAGGGCATGGCGATTGTTTCGCGCCTATGCCGCCGCACTCGCCCCGAGGAGGCAGTGGAGGTTTTCTCGACGAGTGAGCGTAGGTCTTGAAGTTGAGACTCCTTCGTCGTGTCGCGTTATAGAATAAGACTCACCCCTTAGGCGTTAGACTCCAGTAAGAGTCGATTTGGATTTTCATTGCTTGCTGAGTGTGCAGTATGTGTTGCAAGGCCCTTATGCATTGTGAGCAACCATACCAAGTTATTATTATTAAATAATAAAGTTGGATTTTTGAGTTACACTTTCCCCCGCATAAGTTTCCCTAGCCCTTGTCTATTCTTATTCCCTCTCATCTCTGAAACCTTGGAGTAATCGACAGATGGTGAACACCCGCAGAAACCTTGGAGGCAATGGAAGTGGGTCTCGCCCAGCTGGGAACCCCAATGATGGAGCACCTGCACCCCAGCCAGCACCGCCAGTTGACATGCAGAATTTTGGGGCTTTTCTTGCTGCACAGACCCAGCTGATGCACGCCATGATGCAGCAGATGCAACAGATTACTGCCCATGCCACTACTAATTAGAATAATCAAGTCAACCAGGGACAACGCTAGAATTCAAGACTGACAGAGTTCATGAGGACTCATCCACCCACCTTCTCCGGGAATGCCAATCCGTTGGAGGCCGATGACTGGTTAAGGTCAATAGAAAGGAAGCTACACATTACCCAATGCATGGGAAATGAGAAGGTACTCTACTCTTCTCATCAGTTGGAAGGGACCGCCGCAGAATGGTGGGAGAACTTCTGCGCCACGCAGGAGAACCCTCAGGACATCACTTGGGAGGAGTTTACAGCTGCATTTCGTCAGTATCACGTGCCTGAGGGAATTATGGACCTCAAGAAGGAAGAATTCAGGGCACTGAAGCAAGGTAATCAACCGGTGTCAGATTATCTGAATAAGTTCACACAGCTTGCACGTTACGCACCTGAAGACGTAGCGACAGATAAGGCCAGACAGTCTCGCTTTATGAAGGGACTTAACTTAGGACTGCAGGTGGGACTGATCACCCACACCTTTCCAGATTTCCAGGAACTTGTGAACAAGGTGCTCATTCTTGAAGATAAGCGCAAGGAACTGGATGAGAACCGGAAGCGAAGGATGCAACAGCAGGGATCGCATCAGGGAGTTCAGCAACGCTTGAGGGTTGCACTAAATCAGTTTTTCAGATTCCAGTCGCAGAATGCAACAAGGACACCGTCACCAGCATCAAGACCCGTCAACCAAAATTATCGACTCACTCCCAAATGTAAATGCCGCTTTAGGCAGTCAACAGGGGACAGTGAGACGCTGCTACACATGCAACGAGCCAGGGCACTTCTCCAACAGTTGCCCAAAGAAGACAGCAGGAGTGACCCCGCTCCGCTTCAATCTGGGATCCACACCAGCCAGGACGCCTACACCCGGAGCAAACCGCGGGACATCACAGCCGGGAGCCATGCCCCAAACCGTGGTGAGGGGCCGAGTCAACCATGTCACCGCAGAGGCACTCCAGAATGCCACGGACGTCGTGCTGGGTAAGTTACTTGTCAACTCAGTACCTGCAACAGTTTTGTTTGACTCTGGAGCTTCGCATTCGTTTGTTTCTCAAGGCTTTGCTGCTAAAAACGATTTGGAGATTGCAAGACTTAAATGCATGCTTTTAGTTCAAACCCCTGGTTTCGAACTCCGAACTAAAGTAGGATGTTCTGGGGTGAGAATATTAATAGATGGGGTAGAATTCCTAGCGAACCTTATTATACTGGAAACCCAGACCTTAGATGTTATTTTTGGAATGGATTGGTTATCCAAGAACAAGGCTGTGCTGGATTGTGGACGAAGGATTATCTCGGTTGAGAGCCTGTGTGGAAGGAAAGTGGAATTTCAAGCCACCGCCGTTAGAGATGGACAGTTGATGGTTAACAGCGCAAAGGCAATCAGCATAGAGGATGTATCAGTGGTGAACGAGTACCCGGATGTCTTTCCTAAAGATTTACCTGGTATGCCGCCAGATAGAGACAGAGTTTGTGATAGAGCTTGTACCTGGTACAGCGCCGATAGCAAAGAGACCCTATCGGATGTCCACCGAAGAATTGGTAGAGATGAAGAAGTAGCTTGAAGAGCTGATGGAGAAAGGATTCTTCAGACCGAGTTCGTCGCCGTGGGGAGTGCCAGTTCTGTTCATCAAGAACAAGGACGGGAGCTTTAGGATGTGTATCAACTACCGTGCACTCAATGAAGTCATCGTGAAGAATAAGTACTCGCTACCCAGGATCGATGATCTGTTTGACCAGCTGAGAGGAGCCGGAGTCTTCTCCAAGATTGATCTGAGATCGGGATACCACCAGTTGAAGATCCGATCAGGGGATATTCCGAAGACCGCGTTTTCGTCCAGATACGGACATTACGAGTTTACTGTTATGTCATTCGGCCTGACGAATGCGCCAGCATATTTCATGAATATGATGAATAAGGTGTTCATGGAATATTTGGACAAGTTTGTTGTTGTGTTCATAGATGACATCTTAGTTTACTCCAAGACGAAGGATGAACATGCAGAGCACTTGAGGCGAGTCTTGGAGAAGCCGAGGGAACAACAACTCTTCGCCAAGTTCAGCAAGTGCGACTTTTGGAAGGACAAGGTGGAGTTCCTCGGACATGTAATGACCGTAGAAGGAGTCGCCATTGACCCGAGCAAGGTAGAAGCTGTGCTACATTGGGAACAGCCGAAGACCGTGACCCAGATCCGGAGTTTCCTTGGAATGGCAGGTTACTACCGCCGCTTCATTGAAGGATTTTCGACTATTGCGAGACCTCTCATGCAATTGTTGAAAAAGGAGAAGAAGTTTGCATGGACGCCGGAGTGCGAGAAAGGTTTTCAAGAGCTGAAGAGGCGATTGACATCAGCACCGGTGTTAGTTCTACCGGATGTTAATCAAAGCTTTGACATTTATTATGATGCATCGCGCCAAGGACTTGGATGTGTGCTGATGCAGAACGGAAAGGTTTTCGCTTAGGCATCGAGGCAGTTGATGCCGCATGAGGAGAATTATCCAACGCATGACCTAGAGCTAGCTACCGTGGTACATGCTTTGAAGTTGTGGCATCACTATTTGATCGGGAATAGATGTGAAGTATATACGGACCATAAGAGCCTTAAGTACATTTTCACCCAATCAGACCTGAACATGAGGCAGAGGAGATGGCTAGAGCTGATCAAGGATTATAATGTTGGAATCCATTACTATCCCAGAAAGGCCAATGTGGTGGCCGATACCCTGAGTCGGAAAAGCCATACCGTAAACATGTTGATAGCCACGAGTCAAGAAGAGCTATGCAAGGATTTCCAGAGAATGCAGATTGAAGTGGTGCCAGAAGGATTCTTGGCCGCATTAGAAGTGAAGCCTACCCTGGAGGATCAGATCCAAGAAGGGCAGAAGGATGATGACAAGATCCGCAGGATTAAGTCCAAGATGGATGAAGGCAAGGCAAAAGACTTCAAGCTGGATGAGCAAGGCACGTTGTGGATGAAGGATCGAATTTGTGTGCCGAACAAGAAGGAGCTAAGGCAGCTGATCCTAGAAGAAGCCCATGACTCCAAGTATTCAATTCATCCGGGAAGTGCCAAGATGTACCAGGATTTGAAGGAAAGATTCTGGTGGCCGAGCTTGAAGCGTGAAGTTGCCGAGTATGTCGCGCTGTGTGACATATGCTAGAGAGTCAAGGCAATGCATCAGAGGCCAGCGGGACTGCTGCAGCCGTAAAGGATACCTGAATGGAAGTGGGAGGAAATCGGAATGGACTTCATTACCGGTTTGCCGAAAACTCAGGGTGGATATGACTCCATATGGGTTATAGTGGACCGCTTGACTAAGGTCGCCCATTTTATTCCAGTAAAGACCACTTACTCGGGAGATAAGTTAGCAGAATTGTATATGACCAGGATCGTCTGTTTGCACGGAGTGCCGAAGAAGATTGTATCGGACAGAGGTACCCAGTTTACCTCGAGATTTTGGAATAAGCTGCATGGAGCCATGGGGACCCGTTTGAACTTCAGCACTGCCTATCATCCGCAGACGGATGGACAGACTGAAAGAGTTAATCAGATACTGGAGGATATGTTAAGAGCGTGTTCTTTGGCTTATGCTACCTCTTGGGATAAAAGTCTGCCGTATGCCGAGTTCAGCTACAACAATAGCTATCAAGCAAGTTTGCAAATGTCACCATTTGAGGCACTATACGGTCGACCTTGTCGAACACCGTTGAACTAGAATGAGACAGGTGAACACCGTGTCTTTGGGCCGGACATTCTTCAAAAAGCTGAAGAGCAGATTGCCATGATCCGGGAAAGACTGAAGATAGCACAGTCAAGACAGAAAAGCTACACTGATAACCATCGCCGAGACCTGAGTTTTGAACCAGAAGATTTCGTGTATCTCAGAGTTACGCTGCTCAAGGGAGTTAAGAGATTCCATGCCAAAGGAAAACTCGCGCCGCGATATGTTGGACCATTCAAGGTTCTCAGTCGCAGAGGGGAAGTTGCGTATCAGCTGGAGTTGCCGCAGTCGTTGGCAGGGGTACATGACGTGTTCCACGTGTCCTAGCTGAAGAAGTGCCTTCGAGTACCAGATGAGCAGACACCGCTGGAGTCAATTGAGCTGCAAGAGGATCTGACTTACAAGGAGCACCCCATGAAGATTCTGGACACCATGGATCGAGAGACAAGGAGTAAGTCAACCCGTTTCTGCAGAGTGAAATGGAGCAACCATGCAGAGAGTGAAGCAACTTGGGAGCGTGAGGAGGATTTGAAGAAAGAGTTCCCAAACCTATTCCCTAGTTATCCCTGAATCTCGGGGACGAGATTCTTTTAAGGGGGGAGGTTTGTAACACCCCAATTTTTGCTTTTCATGAATTTAAATGTTATTTTGCACTTTGGTGAATTTTTGGAATTTTTTGGAATTTATTTGGATTTATTTGGATTTTATTTGAATTTATTCCCTTTTGAAATAATTAAAGAATTAAAAGTTGCAAATAAAATTTTGTTGGAAATATTTTATTTGAGTCCCAAATGCCCTAAAATATTTTCTAGAATTTTTCTAGAATTTTTCTGAGTATTTTGCTATTTTTAATGGATTAAATGAATTTCTGGGAATTAATTCGAATATTTAATAGCTGGAAAAATCGATCGGGTTTGCACTGTTCATCCGACCGAGCCCGAACCTGAGTCGGACTCAAGCCCGACCCGAGCCGCGTTTGAGCCGGACCCGAGCCAAACCAGGTCGCCAAGCCAGACCCGAGCCCAAACCCCGTGCCCGTTGGATCTTGATCCAACGGTCCACGTTGAGCCACGTCACCCAATCCGAATTGGATTCGGATTCCGCCGCTGCCCGTGCGTGGGCCCTCGTTTTTCGCGCATAACATGTACGTCGAGGGGGTATTTAATGCGCCGTTACCGCCATCGTGTTCTCTGTTTCATTGCGCACCCATAGCCCTAGTCCATCACGCTTGAGCCGCCGTGGTTGCGCCGTAATCGCTCACCGTAGTTGGGATAGGCTTCCGCCGCGGTTCTCCGTTGTTTCCGCCGCCGTCCGCCGTCGTCCGCCGCCACCGAGGCCAGATCCGGAACCGCAAGGATGAGACGTGTCGGAGACTACCACTCACTCCATCGGAGGAGCCCCGCAACGCCGTTGCCGTGGTTGTCGTCCCCAACTCCGATCTGCTAGTGCCGCCGCACGCCATCGCCGTCTCCCGAGCTCTCTCCACCGTCCGATCAAGATCCGAAGGCCAGGATTCGTCCACGTCACCCAGGAGCCAGCCCAAGACCAAGAACAAGTACTCTTTGAAGGCAAGTTGTGCTTTGACCATGTTGATCCCATTTTGAAATTATTTTGATTTAATTTATTGCATGCTAGCTTAAGTTTGGGGAAATCAGCTAAATGCCAACTTTGCACTATGACACCTTGATTATCATTTATGTGCCATGACCCCTTGTCGCCCTAGTTGTGGATTATTAGTTGGGCTTTATTAAATTGCCAACATGGGTAATTAGACTGATGTAGTATGCTTAGCCTTGCCACGTAACATGTTTTTGACCAATACATGACAACCTTGACTTAATGAGATATGGAACCTGTTTTTGAGAAGTGTCATGTGTTATTGATGATGATATTGATGGCACGTTGTGCGTGGTAAACAATTGGGGGTTTGATAACTAGTTTTCGACTGGGGCATGTGGCAAGAATGATCGGGTGGGCCTGTTGTGGCACCGGGAACGTTGATTTGGTTCTTCGGGTAGTCTTGCCCTGGTCACCCTAAGGACTTAACCTTGCAAGCCTTTGAACTGAGTCAAACGTGCAACCACATGTCTGTAATGGGACGGACCTAGTTGATTAAGTCAATAATAACGTACCTGTGGGACCTCGAGGTGTCAACTATACCTTTTGTGTAGTTGTACAGGGGAGCGTACCGGGGCTGCGGCCAGGTACCCATCTAACGGTTGATTGGCCTAAACTTCGCCTTCGCTAAGGGAAGGGTTAGTGTGCAATAACCGGGGAGGCCCACTTGTGCTGTTAGAAGTTTCCAAAAGACTTTGTTACAGACACTCGCCTTTGTGGTGTTTGGCTGTATCTTGTGGGTAAAGTGCATAACCTCTACAGAGTGTAAAATCTATTCGAATAGCCGTGTCCGCGGTATTGGACATTGTTCGGGAATTACAATCAAGGGTTAGACTTTCTTGAAAATAACTTGGACTTGAAAGGTTTGGTCTGGTTTAATGATGATGTTGATGGAAATGTGGATTAGGAATGGGAAAGATGTTTATTTAACTCCTGGAAAAGTTATTGATCTTATACTTATTTTTACTGCTTTCGAATCTACTTATGTTACTTGTCAAATGCTGTTTTACTGCAATTATACCATGATCTACTCCTTTGTACTAAGCCATGCATATAGTATATTAGTTTGCATTCTGTGCATGACTTGCTGAGTACCAAGTACTCACCCTTGCCACAATACAACATCAGTTGAAGAAGAGTCTACACCAGCTTTGGAGGAGGAACTCCAAGATGAACCATCTATCTAGGGAGTGAGCCCAGTCAGTTGCCTATGGTATACTGGATGGTGCCACGAAGTTATCTTATTTTCCGCTGCTGTTATTTCTCTTTTAATAAGTTTTCGCCCTGCGTGGTGTATATTTGTAACTTGACCTTAAGGTCGAGCAACCAGCTTGGTTAACTAATTAAAGTATCTTATTATTCGTTGAGTATGATTGTGATATTTACCAATGTTGAGACTGTGTGCACTAGCGTGTTCCTGGACTAGTGCTGAATACACAGAGGGTCCTGATTTGCAAATTTGGGTCCCGACAGTGCTGTGGTTAGATGGCTTTAGAGGGAATTGCAATGCTGTCCCACGTTCTGTCCTCGGGCAGATTGGATGTCCGACATAGGGCTTGAGTTTTGGAAATTTTAGAAGCTTTTCGTGGTCGGCCGACTATTGAGAAAGTTGTAGGTAATTGAATTAAATTTAATTGTACACCAAGAATGTGATTTTCCATTCATCCATTTAAAAGTTATGTCCGTTTTACCGTACGTTGTCAAATCTGTATCGTGTTTGGGACAGATCGTGTTCATCTGTAGATTAGACAATTTTAGAGGCCGATTCAGTCTTTTCCAATGCTTAGAAAAAGTTAGGAAATTTACTAAGATTCGAGAAAATGTACTCATTTGCTTGATTTGAAGTTTTAGAACTCAAGTTATGCTAGTTGGAAGCCTGCTGTCCAGTCGGGACAGATTCTCTGTTTTCGGGTTTTAGGAGTAGTTTGCGGAGTCGGGTTAGATGATCGTTCTTGTACTGTTTTGTGGGCATGATTTGAGTGTGTTGTACCTATGTGCAGGTGGTGTGACACCGGGAGTGCCCTCAACCTCTCGCCACTCCGTCGATCATGGTTGAAAGCAAGTGTATTGGGTTGGGTTTGGGTGTTGTATGACTATCAGACTTGCATAGGTGCAATATGGCTACATGATGTGTTAACTTGCCATGCTTGATATTTGCTTATGATATGATGAACATGGTTACATATGGATTATGAAATTGTTGTATTAAATGTTTATGCAAGTTTATAAATGTTCGTGTCATATGTGCATTCATAATGGAAGAGGCGACCCATTCCGATGCGGGCCTCTGTGTTCACACGTAGTGAACACGAAAGACCTACCTCGTAGTCCCATCCACGATTGTGTATGGGAGCGAGTCATTAAGAGTAGACACCCTCCATCTACGGGATGGAAGGGGAAAGAGGGTGCACACCGACGGGTGTGCACTTGGCAATATCGGTATGTGCTTCAAGAAGACATGTGCATTGCATTGCATATATGATGATGTTAATGAGATGAATACAATGTGGTTATGAAATGCTTATGATGTTGAATATGAGATGTAGTGATGTTGGTATTGAAAATTGTCTTCTTGTTCCATTGCAATACACTTTGTTGAGTGATGAACTCACGCTTGTGCTTTATGATGTTTTTAGGTACCATGAACCCGGCATGCGGGAAGGGGACTTAGAGGCACACCTTGACATAACTTCAATCACTTAGACAGAAATCCTTTTACAATTCGTAGTCGTGATAACAAATTTATTGCGCTGAAACTTGGAATATGCTTTAAATGTGTGCTTAATCATATTGTTTAATTCGTTTAGTTCATAAAGTGGTTGGATTTATTATTCTGGGCTTAAACTGTTGCTATATCCCTTGTGATTGCTGTTTTAGATGTTGTTCTTTATGATATAACTTGTGTTATTCATGCTATTGCTTCAAACCATGGAAAAACAAGGGAGATGCTGCCGAATTTTTCGGTTGAAGCATTTACGCCCTTGCTGTAATTTAATCTTAATTGTGGTATTTAGTTGCTATTTATTCCATGTTTGGTGACATCCAGGGCATTCTAGATGCCGGGGTGTTAGAAGTTTCTTTCCAAAGAGATCAGTGGGAGTGATGTGCATCTCGATGAAGTTCGAGAATCGCATGAATATGTTCAAGCTGCCACTGAACCTTCACAAGATGTACAAAGTGTTGTACAACCTGTGGAAGAAACACCAGCCCCACGTAAGTCGGGGAGGCCACATCATGAACCCATAAGATGTGGACATGATATATTATTGTTGGACAATGATGAGCCCACGACTTATAAAGAAGCGATGATGGACCCAAACAACGAAAAATGGCTTGGAGCCATGAGATCCGAAATTCAATCCATGCAAGACAATCAAGTTTGGAACTTGGTTGATCCTCCTCATGGTGTAAAAACCATAGAATGCAAATGGATTTTCAAGAAGAAGGTAGACCTGGATGGAAATATTAAGATTTATATGGCACGGTTGGTGGCAAAGGGTTTCAAACAAGTTCAAGGAGTTGACTATGATAAAACTTTCTCACCGGTAGCCATGCTGAAGTCTGTCCGGATCATTTTAGCTATTGCTGCATATTTCGATTATGAAATATGGCAGATGGATGTCAAAACAGCTTTCCTTAATGGGAATCTATTTGAGGATGTATACATGATACAAACTGAAGGTTTTGTTGATCCCAAATACGCTAAAAAGGTATGCAAGTGTTGGGACCCCGAATTTGCAAATCCGGACCCTCTGTGTATTCAGCACTAGTCCAGGAACGCGCTAGTGCACACAGTCTTAACATTGGTAAATATCACAATCATACCAATCGATACTAATAAAGTACTTTTATTTAAATAACTAAATCAAGTTACTCGACCTTATGGTCAAGTCACAAATGCACGATTGCAGGCGAAACTTATTAAGAGAGAAATAGTAGCAATGAAAATCAAATAACTTCGTGGCGCCATCCAAGTATACCACAGCAACCGATCGGGCTCGCTCCTAAGTAGACGGATCCTCTTGGAGCTCCTCCTCCAAAGCCGGTGTAGTCTCCTCTTCAACTGGTGTTGTATTGTGGCAAGGGTGAGTACTTGGTACTCAGCAAGTCATGCACAGAATGCAGCTAATATACTACATGCATGGCTTAATACAAAGGAGTGGCTCAAGGTATTTTTGCAGTAAACAGCATTTAACAAGTATCATAAGTAGATTCAAAAGCGGTAGAAACAAGTAAAGCATAGATAACTTTTCAAGAAGTTTAATAAACATCTTTCCCATCCTAATCCACAATTCCATCAACATCATTATTAGTCCAACCCAACCTTTCAAACCCAAGTTATTTTTGAGAAAATCTAACCCTTGACTGTAATTCCCGAGCGATGTCCAATACCGCGGACACGGCTATTCGAATAGATTCTACACTCTGCAGAGGTTATGCACTTTACCCACAAGATACAGTCAAACACCACAAAGGCGAAGTTCAGTGAATAAAGTCTTTCGGAAACTTCTAACAATACAAGTGGTCCTCCCGGTTATTGCACACTAACCCTTCCCTTAGCTAAGGCGAAGTTTAGGCCAATCAACTGTTAGATGGGTACTGGCCTCACTGCACGCTCCCGCACAACTTACACAAAGGGTGTAGTTGACCTCCCGAGGTCCCACAGGTACGTTATTAGCAACTTAGTCAACTAGGTCCGTCCCATTACAGACATGTGGTTGCACGTTAGACCCAGTTCAAAGGCTTGCAAGGTGAAGTCCTTAGGGTGACCAGGGCAAGACTACCCGAAGAACCAAAACAACATTCCCAATTGCCACAACTGCCCACTGATCATTCTTGCCACATGCCCCGTGAAAACTATTTATCAAACCCCGCTGATTACCATGCACCACGTGCCATCAACATCACATGATACATTTCCATATCAGGTTCAATATATTATTAAGTCAATATTATCATTTGATTGACCAAATTCATGTCATGAGCACGTAGCGTGTCTAAGCGATACTACAACGGTCTAAAAACCCATGTTGGCGATTTAATAATGTCCAACTAGTAATCCACAACTAGGGTGACAAGGGTCATGGCACATATTTAAATAATCAAGGTGTCATACAGCAAATTGGTATTTATCTAATCCCCCATATTTAAATAAAGTATTTTCTAATTTAACTTAGCATGCAATAGGTTAAATCAAAATAAGTTTCAAAATAGGATCAACATGGTCAAAGCACAACTTGCCTTCAAAAAGCACTTGTTCTTGGTCTTGAGTTGGATCCTGAGTCAATACTTCTCCTTCGAATCCCTCCGGCACTTCAACGTCTACTCGTAAAGCGTGCAAATAGCAATACACAAATAAACAATAGGCAAAAAGTGTCCAAACATCCAAATAAAATCCATAAACAGAGAGAACATAATTTTATGAATTTTTAGAAACTGGAATCGTCAAATTTGGAGTTAAAATGCAAAAGTTATGATTATTTAAAGTTTAAATAATCAATTAAATAATTTTATAGAGAAAAACTTTAGTCCAAAAATTAAATAAAATTCATATTTAGGTAGATCTCAATTTTATACAAATTTAGAAATTTGAATCACTCAAATCGGAGTTGAAACGCAAAAGTTATAAGCGTTTGAAGTTTGAAACAAAATCTGAAATCATTATTCCGAATTAATAAATCATTTTCTTTTTCGGAAATTAATTATTGCGTCAGCGAGGACACGTGTCATCCTGTGATTGGTCGGCTGACGTCATCACCGAACGGATCCCGTGATGACGTCATGCTGACGTCAGCATGACACGTGGCACCACTCAGGTGCTGCCACGTGTCCGGTCCATGGACTGGGTCCACGGGCGGCACAGGTCCACGGTGGATCCGGTCCATAGCGCACGGTCACTGACATGCGGGCCCCGTATGTCAGCGGCTCACGTCTTGGCGCCGCAGTCTTGATTCGGTGAGCCACGTGGCACAATCTCGGCCCTAGGATCAAGATCTAACGGCTGCTAAAGGATCCAATCTATAACACGTGATCTAACCTGGACCGCACGATCTAGATCCAACGGGTGATACGAGATCTGGGGTTGGAACAGTAAAGGGCTACGTGGCCTCACCTCGTGCGTGCGATCGGAATCGGACGGTGGCGGAGCTTCAGCGGGATCGCGCGCTGGGTCGACGGATCTGGCCGGACTTGAGGACGGCGACACGGACGCCTCGGGGCAGATCCGGCGAAGTGCGTGGTCCAATCCGATGCGCCTTGACCTAGGGGTCTCGAATCCGGGCTCAGGCGCGGCGGAGGGCTGCTGTCGGCGGCGGAAAAAGGCAATAACCGCGGCGGAGGAGTGATCCAACTACGGCGAGCGACATGACTAGCCGGCGCGCGCCGGGCTCGGAGACTTGAGGGAAAAGGTGCGCACACAAACGGCGGTCCTCGGGCGATGATCCACGCCTTAAATGGCCTCGGCATGCGCGCACAAAACGGAAACCTAATCGGACGCGGCGGCTACGCGGTGGCGCTCTCCGGCTCGGATTCGGACGAAGACGATGACGGAGGGCCGTACACGTGGCACGATCAACGGCCACGATCACGCGGGCATAACCGGGTTCGGGTCAGACGCGGCTCGAACCGGTACGGTGAAATCCTGACCGTTGGATCTTGATCCAACGGTCCACAACGGTTAGGGTTTGGACGTGGTTCGATCAAGTCACGTGGCTCGGGTCGGACTCGAGTCCGACTCGGGTTCCGACTCGGTCGGATGAATAGTACTTGACCCAACTCGAATTTCCAGCGATTTAATAATTAAAATAATTCCCAGTAATTCATTTAATTCATTAAAAATAGGAAGAGACTCAGAAAAATTCCAGAAAAATTCTGGAAAATATTTTGGATCATTTTGGACTCAAATAAAATATTTCCAACAAAATTTTATTTGCAAAGTTTAATTCTTTAATTATTTCAAAATGGAATAAATTTAAATAAATTCCAAATAAATCCAAATAAATTCCAGAAAATTCCAAAAATTCACCAAAGTGCCAAATCACACATGAATTTAAGAAAAGCAAAATTTTGGGGTGTTACAGCAAGCTTCAAAGATCCATTTATGGGTTGAAGCAAGCATCTCGGAGTTGGAACATTGTTTTGATGAAGTAGTCAAAGGATTTGACTTCATCAAAAACAAAGAAGAGCCTTGTGTTTACAAGAAGGCTAGTGGGAGCGCACTTGTGTTTCTGATCTTGTATGTGGATGACATATTATTGATTGGGAATAATATTCCTATGGTTGAAGATGTTAAGACTTCATTGAAAAGGAGTTTGTCAATGAAGGACTTAGGAGAAGCATGTTATATCTTGGGCATAAAGATCTATAGAGATAGATCAAAAAGGTTGATTGGATTAAGCCAGGAAATGTACATTGACAAGGTATTGAAGAGGTTCAATATGCATGAATCCAAAAGAGGTTTCATGCCAATATCACATGGCATCAGTCTTAGCAAGAATCAGTGTCCCTCGACAACTGATGAGCGAAACAGGATGAGCAAGATTCCATACGCTTCGGCTATTGGGTCTATTATGTATGCCATGATCTGTACGCACCCAGATGTCTCATATGCTCTAAGTGTCACGAGCAGATACCAAGCGGATCCCAGTGATGGTCATTGGATAGCCGTGAAAAATATTCTGAAGTACTTGAGAAGAACTAAGGATATGTTCATAGTTTTTGGAGGTGAGGAAGAACTAGTTGTAAAGGGTTACACCGATGCAAGCTTCCAAACTGACAAAGATGATTTCCAATTGCAATCTGGGTTTGTATTTACACTAAATGGAGGAGCAGTAAGCTGGAAGAGTTCCAAGCAAAGCACAGTGGCCGACTCTACAACAGAAGCGGAGTATATTGCGGCTTCAGAGGCTGCAAAAGAAGCTGTGTGGATAAAGAAGTTCGTCTTAGAGCTTGGTGTGGTTGCTAGTGCCTCTAGTCCAATGGATCTCTATTGTGATAATAGTGGTGCCATTGCACAAGCAAAAGAGTCTAGATCACATCAGAAGTCCAAACACATACTCCGACGCTTTCACCTTATCGCGAGATTGTGAATAGAGGTGACGTGAAGATATGCAAAGTAGATACGGAAGCTAATGTGGCTGATCCGTTAACGAATCCTCTTCCACAGCCTAAGCAAGAGGCGCACATGAGGTCCATTGGTATTAGATGCTTAATTGACTGAAGTGCAAGTGGGAGATTGTTAGTGCTATGCCCTTGAGGTAGTAATATAGATGATTGTAACATGACTATGCTTATGAATAATAACATGTTTATTGGACCAATGAATGTATATCGTTATATTGATCAGTAAGTATGTGACTTGCTTATGAAACTCTCTACTCATTGATATAATTCTGTAAGTATCTCTAATCGGATATCATCGTAGTGGACATCGATGAATAGATGAGCACATGTACTCATCGATGATCATGTTTCAAAAATCATGGGATATGGAGATATCATCAATACATTGTGAACACATATTGAAGAACATGGGTTAGATAGACCCACAATGAGACACTACGAGAATGTTACATTCTTGTGTGTCATCAGTGTATCTCATGCATAGTAGATGTATGATCCTTAGACCTAAGATTGTCACATTCCCTACATATGTAATAGTTTACCTTGGGGTTACCAAACACTATTTCCTAACCGGATAGTTATAAAGGTAGCTTTCATGTTTACTATGAAACATGCAGAGGAAAGTGAACAGTAAAGATGAAATTTGCCACTCCAGTGTAACGGAGATATATGTCTAGGCCACTCGTGTGATATGATTAAGGAAGTGCATGGCCATGCTGTGATTGAGAAGTCAATCAGAACTTATTAATATATTACGGATACGAGAGATGGATTGAACTGTCAAAGGATGACATGTTTCTCGCCTTGAGTTCGATCTTCATATAGTTTGGAAAAGGGATTATTACATCAGTACGTTGATCATATGCGTTTAGGAGTTGGCATGCTCTGCAAGGAGCCGCTACCAACTATTGGATTAGAAAAGGGTTTTCCGAATCTATGTCCAAATGCGCATGAACCTACAGGGTCACACACTTAACGAGCTAGGACGCATTAATTCAGATTGGACCCGTAATTAATGGACCTCGTGAGCTTAATGCACTGATGGGCCCTGGCTTAGGGTTTCGTCGCGTGGCTATATAAGGAGAGGAGAAGGGTGGGCGTCATACATCTCTTTCGTCCAGAACCCTAGTATCCACCTCTCGTTGCCCCTGCCGAGCGACACGATGCTTGCACGCCGATGCTTGCACGCCGATGCTTGGCATTCCATCCCCGGACGTGTGGACTGCTGTGGTGACACTGCTGCTACTACGGCGTGGAGAAGACGATCGGCGGCGAGGATGATCCACGGCGAGGACGATCGGCGGCGAGGATGATCCGCCGTGAGGATGATCCACGTTGGGAACGATCCACTACATCAACGTGCGAAGGATTCCGCAACTGCGCGTCTAGTGGTAATTGATCTATTATCACCTTCCTGCGATTAGTTTTTCTGGTTTTGCTGTTGAAATTTTAATTTGTGCTAGAGTAGCATACAGCGTTTCTCAACAATGCCGCCATTGCCGCCGCCTGCTCGACTGGCTCAGCGTCGGCGGGCCTCTCCTCCCCACCTGCTCCCTCTTTCTGCATCTTGTCGTCTACCAGCAATGACGGTGACACCAGGAACGCGGCGATGAAGGCCTTGAGCAGCATGAGGATGATGATGGTGATGGATATGGTGGTGCTCCCCCTCACCGGCACCATGCTGACCGTGCGAGCACTATTGTTGTTGTTGGCAGAGGTGGTCCCCCCTGCCCGCGTTTGCCATATTGATTAGTTTAGGCGGAGGTAGAGGCAGAGAAAGAAATGATATCACAGATTGCCGCAAATTGGCTCCAAACATGCTTACAACAAGAGCGCACGATGCTCGTGAGCTGTGACACGTGGCAGGCACGTGTTAGGTCCAAGAGGAGTCTGGGGAACAAGGCTGACAGCGTTGCGCGACAAACCATGATCTGGGCACTGGACCGGGCTTTTCTAGGCTGACTCGTGGCACAATAGTTATGGTATGACCAAAGCACGGCACAACACACATTAGCGCGGGCCGGGACGGCATAGCACAAATAATAGGGCTGTGCTAGGCCTCGTGATGTGGCATGAGGGTGGGGGCATGGTATGAAATAGGTTCGTTAAGTCTGAAGTAGACACGGCATGCGGTAGAGCGTCCTTGTGCGACACTGCGGCATGCTTTGGCTTGCCCTGCAGTCGGCCCAATTATAGTCCTTGCATATAGAGAAAGGGGAGACAACAACGATGCCCAAAGATGTAGAATGAAGACCGAGAGTATATGTTCGCGGACATTGCGACAGACCACCTTTTCAGGGGCACGTGTAAATACCACAACATCTACACAGGAAGATTAGCTGTCGGGTACCAAGTGCACATTGCTAGACAAAAGAGAGAAACCAACTCTTTTATTGAATATAAGGCCTAACGGCTAAGTTTTTACAAGGGGCGTGGAAATGTTTAATAGAGTTTACAATACAAAAGAAACACCATAGGCAAGGCCTGAGCACAGACTAAGACCTAAAACCAAACTAAATCACTATCTACAAACTCTTGGTAGGCTTCGGCTTCTTGAAACTCTGCTGGGTTTGAGGAAACAAGAATGAGTATACAACAATACTCAACAAGTCGCACCAGAATATTGAATACTAAATGCAGGTAACTCCAAGGGGTGGCACAAGGGTATAAGATGTGGATGCAGTTTTATTTGTAAACCTAATTACATTTGAAACACAAACCATAAAATATAATAGTTGGGGGGCGGGGGGTTTTACAAAGTTATTAACAACACGCCAAATTCTCCATTCCAAAGACTACTTGAGCGAGGTTTTGGGAGTCACCCCAATTCAAACTTAGCTTCATTAACCGGAAGCACATTGTATCCGAATACCATTGACAAATCACTTTGCAGATCTTTACCCACAAGATATCTACGGCCGTTATTGCCACCGGATTACATGCAACTTAAATGCATGCAGTCGGCGCCGAGATAATCATAGCCTTTTGTAGAACTTCCCCAAGATAGCCCCTACCTGGTAGGTTCGAGGACCCATAGTTCACAGGACCCACTGGTCAAGGTGGGAGACGCGATCTGCTAATGTATGGGTACCTACCATTGTGAGAACCGGCAAATGACAGCATCCTTCTCGATGCTACCCATTTCTATTCTGCCCCGAGCGCTACGCAATCCATTCTAACTACGAGAATGGTAGCTACTTCCTGTAGGTATTCCGAGGGGATGAACAATGTACTGAGCTATGTTGGGAAACAGTTCAATTGAACTGACCGGCCCCAACTTGTGGATGAGTGGGAACTAAGTTATTTACCTTGCTCAAGGGGGGTTCTCCTTAATTGCAAAAGACCAAGACAATTATAACCACAAGCCTGATACCCATTGTGCCAACCACCAAACCAACCATAGGGTGCGGCTTGCCTTGCTGGGCTAAGGGATTATCTGGGTCGTAGAAGCTAAAGTCGGGCTCGGCTCTGGACTAGTCCGGCTCCTACTCCTAGTACTGCTCTTGCTCTTTGTACGACTCGATGATTGAATCTAGCGCAAGAAACAGAAAATGATAAATAAACAACAAAAGAAAAACAGGAAAAAGAAAAACAGAAATGAAAATTCAGAACAAGGGCCGGAGAGGGTCGGAGGGCATTTTTGGTTATTTTTGGAATTTTGGAGACTTTATTTGGCAGAGTGGAGGTCATTTTTAGACTTAGTGGCTCAAACGAATCTAGAATATGTATTTTTGGAGATTTTTCTGGAAATTTTTGGATTTTTTCTGGGATTTTCGGGAATTTTTGGATTATTTAATATCTAAAAAGAAAAAGAAAAGAATTAAAAAAGGAAAATTGAACCAGGTGGCAATAGTGTAGGCCATTCTGGCCCAGGGCCCACGGTGGGGGGGGGGGGCGCACGTGCAGCCCGAGCGCGACTAGGCCGGCCCACGCGAAGGTGCGCTAACAGGTGGGGCCGGTGGCGCGAAAGGCTGACAGCTGGCCTGGGGTGGGCGAGACATTGGCGAGTGGGGCCGGGTTAGGGTTTGGGGGAAAACGGCAGCAGCGACAAGTGCAGCGGCGCTGGGGAAGGGAGCGGCAGAGGAGGGGGGAGAAGAGAAGACACTCACTGCGGCGGGGGAGGTCAGGGCGAAGAAGAACTGAGCCAGGCGAGGCTTTTCATAGCCGGGGCGGGGAGAGAGACCGGGGTGGAGTGGACACAACGACGATGGTGGGGTGGCCGGGCGGGGGCGTGCGGCGCGGTGTGACGCGCGAACGGCATGTGGCCGTAGGCGAGGGAGATGTAGCAGGCTCGGGGGCGCACGGTATGACACTACGGAATGCCGAAACTTTATAAAATGTGAAATTAGAGATTGTGGCATTACAAAGTGTGAATGTTGAGGTCAAAAACATTATGAAATGTGGAATTAAGGTTAAAACCATAGGGTATGGAGGTTAATAGCGTTTTCGGGCCGTTTCCGGGAGTTTGGGCCTTTCCTGGGAGTTTTGGGCCTAGGGGAAAGGGTTGTGGGCTTTGGTGGGATGGAGTATGAGTCCATTTAGGATTAGGAATCCTGTTTGTGCTGGTAACAAGGGGGCTCCCTCTGCTACCATGCGCCCCACCCCCTCCTTTGTGCGCCCCTTCCCCTCCCTCCTTGCCCTAACCGCCACCCCCACCTCCCCCTCTCCTTTGTGGCCGTGCGCCCCCTCCCCTTGCCCCCTTTGCTCCCCACAACTCCACCACCTCTCCTCCACCCCTTGCTGCCCTAGGGTAGCCTCTCCACCCCTTCACCTCGAAGATCCATCCGTTGGAGCGAGGAGCGAGGAGCGATCCGGGAGGAGATCTATTGGGTTTTCGTGTGTCGGGCGAAGGTATGGCCATGAGATTCCTTGGGGTTGGGCTAGGTACTGTTCTAAGGGTCTTTATCATGTTTTTAGATCAATTGGTGCTGCTGGAATTGAGTAGATTGGATTAGATCTAGAAGTTGCCACGTTCTCTGTTTCGGGCAGCATGAGCAGTCGACCTAGGGTTTGGTTTTTCGCCAATTTAGAGTCGGAATTTGGTCGTACGGCTGTTGAAGAAGTTGTAGGTAATTTCAATACGTTTCAGTGGGTATAAAGAACTTTAAATTCCGCTCAGCCGTTTGAAAGTTATGCTTATTTTACCAAACGTATTAAAATCTGTGACGTGATTGGAACAGATCTCGGTATTTTGTAGATTAAACAACTTTAGAGTCCGAATCAGTCTTTCCTTATACTTAGAAAAAGTTGAGAAATTTCCTAAGCTACACGAGGATGTACTCGTTTAATTGATTCGGAGTCCCAGAACTCAAGTTATGCCTTTTGGAAGGCTGCTGTCCCGACGGGACAGAACCTCTGTTTTTGGGTGTTGTGAGTAGTTGGCAATGTCGGGGTAGATGAGGGTTTGCGTACTATTTTGTGGACATGATTGTGAGTGTGTGATGTCTATGTGCAGGTGGTGTGACCCCGGGAGTGCCTTCTACTTCCCGCCAATCCGTTGCTCGTGGTTGAGGCAAGTGTATTGTAATGGATAGCGATTTGTAGGTTGCTTGTTGAGAATAGATGAAATTGACTATATGATATGATCACTTGCCATGCTTTAATGATTGCCAATGATATGATGAGCATGTTTATTATGTTATGATGCCATGTGTTAGTGTACAAATTAAATATGATGTTGGCATAATTGCATACATGGCATGTTACATGGCCCGGGCGGTGAGAAAATCATAACTAGTCCGGGGAAGGTCGGTGAGACAGTTATGCAACCTCACAATCTAAGTCAGGTACAATTCCGCTAGCTTATCTTTGCCAAAGGTCTGCTTGATAAGTATGAAATGGGTGACTTTAGTTAGTCTGTCGACTATTACCCAAATGGCGTCAAATCCTTGCTGTGTCTTGGGTAATCCTGTAATGAAGTCCATCCCAATTTCATCCCACTTCCAATCTGGTATCGGATGCGGCTGCCGTAAACTGGTAGTCTTTTGGTAGTCTATCTTGACCTTCCGACACACGTCACAGCACAGGACACGCTCGGCTACTTCCTTCTTTATACCTTTCTACCAGTATTCTTTCTTTAAATCTTGATACATCTTTGTACTCCCGGGATGTATCGAGAGTTTGGATGAGTGATCTTCCGTTAGGATCAAATCTCTTAATTCCTTGTTGTTGGGGACGCATATACGATTATGAAATCCTAGTATGCTTGCGTATCATCTAATAATTCTGATGGGCTAATCTTTCCATCTCTTTCCTGTACTACTGGATTTCTTCATCTGTCTGTTGGGCTATCTTGATCTGATACAACAGGTCAGGTTGAATTCCAATGGAGTGTACCGATCCTTCTTCTACACATCGAGGCTAACCCCAAGTCGTGTGTCGAGTAATTCTCTTCGTGTTGCCTTAGCTGCCGGGATGCGTAAGCAACTACTTTTCTGCCTTGCATCAGCACACAACATAATCCTCTTCTTGACACATCACAGCAGATCTGAAATTCTTTTCCTGGATTGGGAAGTACAAGGATTGGGGCTGAGGTCAATCTTGTCTTCAATTCCTGAAAGCTTTCTTCACACTTCTCAGACCATTTGTATGGGTTGTCCTTTTGAGAAGCTGCGTCAAGGGTTTTGATATCTTGGAAAACCTTCTATGAACCATCGGTAGTATCTTGCTAATCCCAGGAAACTTCGGATTTCTATCAATGATGTGGGTCGTTTCCAATCCATAACCGCTTTTACTTTCTCGGGATCCACTTTCACTCTGTCCGTTGTAATGATGTGTCCCAGAAAGCAGATCTCATCTAACCAGAAGTCACACTTAGAGAACTTGGCATAAAGATGGTGCTCCCTAAGCTTTCTCAAGATCAGATGCAGGTGCTTTTGGTTATCCTCTTCACTTCTTGAGTATATCAAAATGTCATTTATGAACACCACGATGAACCGATCCAAGTAATCCATGCAAACTTGGTTCATCAGGTTCATGAAGTAGGCTGGGGCGTTAGTGAGTCCAAACAGCACCACTGTGAACTCAAATAGCCCATATCTCGTGGTAAAGTTAGTCTTTTTTGTCCTGTTCCCTTACTTTCAACTGGTGGTAACCTATTCTCAGATCTATCTTCAAAAAGACCTTGGCGTCCTTTAGCTGATCAAACAGAGCATCAATCCGTCGTAAGGGATACTTATTCTTGATTGTCATGATGTTCAATGCCCTGTAGTCTACACAGAGTCTGGAGCTTCCGTCCTTCTTCTTGGCAAACAATACTGGGGAAGCCCAAGGTGAAATACTGGGTCAGATAAATCCTTTCTCTAGTAACTCATCCAACTGCCTTCTGAGTTCCATTAACCCCATCTGTGACATAAGGTACTAACACTTGGTGACGGGTTTTGTTCCCGGCACTAATTCTATTACAAATTCTATGCCTCAATTCGGTGTTTTTCCAAGCAATTCTTTTGGAAAGATGACTGGGTACTCCTGATGTGACACTATGGAATGACGATATGAGTCATTTTCGATTTCGGCATTAAGGTACGACTTTTGAATCATGTTTTTGGGCCTTTCCGGGGGAGAATTTGGGCCTTCCGGGGCAGTTTGGGCCTTTGGGGATCTAACTTGGGCTTGAGGGACCTTCGTGGGCCAAAGGTGGGGGATTCTTGGTCCAAGTGGAGAAGGGTTTTGGGCAGCAAGGCTGCTGCCCCATGCGCCACCCCTTCCCCACTTGCGCTCCCTCAATCCTTCCTTGCCCCTCCACCCCTCCCCCTTGCTCCTCCACCTCCCCACCACCCCTAGCCGGCCCTAGGAGGGATCCATCCCTATCCCTTACTGCCACACCCCTCCATTCCATTGTCCTCACCATTGGGAAGCTCCACGACGAGAGGATCCGGCGGATTTGGCGCGTGGAAGGAGATTGGGGGACTAGGAGGAGAAGGTTTCATCGTTCGAACGGTTCTTCAAGGAAGGTAAGACTTGGTAAATCCTTTTGTAGGGTTATGATGCTGGTTAGAAGGGAGATTCCATGCCTAATATCCTTGTTTAGGTGCTGTTCCTAGATGAGATTAGGAAAATTGCAATGTTGTCCCACGTTCTGTCCTCGGGCAGATTTGCACCCCGACCTAGGGCTTGAGTTTTGGCAATTTCAGAGGCGTTTTCTGCTCGGCCGGATGTTATGGAAGTTGTATATAATTTAATTATATTTCAGTGGACACCAAGAACGCGAAATTCCGTTTAGCCTTTTAAAAGTTATGGCTGTTTTACCGAACGTTGTCAAATCTGTGACAAGATTGGGATAGATCGTGTACTTCTGTAGATTAGACAATTTTAGAGGCCGATTCAGTCTTCGCGAATACTTAGAAAAAGTTAGGAACTTTCATAAGCTTCGAGAAAATGTACTCGTTTACTTGATTTAGAGTTTTAGAACTCAAGTTATGCTAGTTGGAAGCCCGCTGTCCCGATGGGACAAATTCTCTGTTTTCGGGTTTTTGGAGTGGGTTGCGAAGTCGGGGTAGATGATCGCTCTTGTAATATTTTTGTGGGCAAGTTTTGAGAGTATTGTACCTATGTGCAGGTGGTGTGACCCCGGGAGTGCCCTCAACCTCTCGCCACTCCGTCGCTCACGGTTGAAGGCAAGTGTATTGGGATGGGTTTGGGTATTGGATGGTTATTAGACTTGCATAGGTACAATATGGGTACATGATGTGTTAACTTGCCATGCTTGTTATTTGCTTATGATATGATGAACTTGGTTACATATTGGCTATGAAATTTGTTGTATTAAATATTTATGCAAGTTCATACATGTTCATGTCATATGTGCATTCATAATGGAAGAGGCGTCCCATTCTGATGCCGGCCTCTGTGTTCACACGTAGTGAACACGAAAGACCTACCTCGTAGTCCCATCCACAGTTGTGTATGGGAGCGAGACAGTAAGAGTAGGCACCTTCCATCTACGGGATGGACGAGGAAAGAGGGTGCACGCCGACGGGTGTGCACTCAGCAATACCGGTGTGTGCTTCAAGGAGACATGTGCATTGCATTGCATATATGATGATGTTAATGAGATGTATACAATGTGAATATGAGATGCTTATGATGTTGAATAAGAGATGTAGTGATGATGGTATTGAAAACTGTTTTCTTGTTCTATTGCAATATACTTGCTGAGTGATGAACTCACGCTTGTGTTTTATGTTGTTTTTAGGTACCATGAAACCGGCATGCGGGAAAGGGTCTTAGCTGCACACCGTCACATAGCTTTATTCATTTAGACAACAACTCTTTTACCATTCGTAGTTGTGATAATAAGTCCATTGCCTCAATTATGTGCTTGGTCATGTCATTTAATTCGTTTAGCTCATGAAGTGGTCGAATTTATTATTCTAGACTTAAAGTGTTGCTATATCACCTATTATTGCTGTTTTAGACGTCTTTCATTATGATATATCTTGTGATATTCTTGCTGTTGCTCCAAACCATGGAAAAACAAAGGAGATGCTGCCAAAATTTTCGGTTAAAGCCTTTGTGCCCTTGCTGTAATTTGCCTTTATTTGTGGTATTTAGTTGCTACTTCTTCAATGTTTGGTGACATCCAGGGCATACTAGATGCTGGGGTGTTACACCTGAACCACTAGTATTCTGCTTACTTCTTAGGTGATGGCGTTGATGCTACTTCTGTGCTCTTTACCAATTTAGGGTTTGTCTGTACTCACTTGTTGCCCTTTGTCATTAACAAGTGCTACCAACTTTCGCTCACAGTCTAACCAGGCCTGGTGTCTAGACAACCAGTTCATTCCCAGAATGACATCTAGACCATCCATTTTCAACGTTAGCATGTTGGCTATAAACTTAACTCCTTGAATTTCCAAATCCAAATTCTCACACTTAAACCGGACCATCAACCTACTCCCAGGTGTTTGAAATATACAAGGAGCAAGCAATGGAAGATATGGCAAACCATTTTTGCAAGCAAAATCCAAATAAATGAATGAATGAGTTGCACCAGGGTGAAGTAAAACCAAAGCCAACCGAGATTGGACTTGAAACTTACCTACGATAACGTTCGTGGCTTCTGCTGCTTCCTTGACTGAAACATGGTTTATCTTCCCTTGGAAGTTTCTTGAAGCATTTTGACCTCTGTTGCTGGGGTTTACTTCGGTCTTGATCGGCGCTCTTCCTTGTAGATATCCTTGTGGCTGCTGCTGTGGCTACGGATCATTAACTGTCTGTTCGTCGAGGCGGCGGCTAACACCTATGCCTTAGCCACTTCTGTTGGCAATTCCCTTTTTGAGTAGTGATGTCTAAAATGTCCCATTTGTCCACAATGGTAACACCTTGAGGGTTTCTTGGGACATTCACTGGCATAGTGTTTCCATTGCAAGCATAGCACCACACTGTCCTGAGTTGGTTTGTTGTAGGATTTGACCGTTGCCCACTTATGGCCTGTCTCTTAACGGGAAATCCGGGGATTGGGGCCAAAGTTCTCCCTTCGTACATGATGGGAGTCAACATCCGTTGCTGCTGAGCCTTTCTCTTTCGAGTGTCCTCTAAGTCGTTCTGGGTTTCTTCCAAGATTATCAACTTGTCCACCATGGACGCTATGTCCTTGGAAGTCTATAGCGGATATATGAAACCTTAGATTCTTTTGTAGCCATTTGAAGAATCGCTCCATCTTTTTAGACTTAGTGTCGACTTCTCCTGGTGCATAACTATAGGACCGAATATAGCAATCAGAGGGGGGGGGGTGAATGATTGTGCGGAAGCTAAAACCAAATTCTTGATCTATTAAAAGTTTACCCCAAAATAGAACCAAATAATTGCCTCGTTTTCGAAAAAAACAGAATGATAGAGGTTTGGTAAAACGTGAATTCCCAGAGATCCAACTGTCCGATCGATCTGAAATTTGGACACAAGAAACTAGATTCCAATATGAATCAAACCCAAAAAGAATCAGCTCAATCAGACTTACGGATCAAAAGTTATGACCTTCGCAAGCTTACTGTTCCAGAAGATGGCGAGAATAAATCTAACTAGAATTGTAGCTCGCCGAAAGATTTGATGAACTTGATCTTTATTTCTCCTTTCTTTTGTCTAAAATACTCCAAACAAAAGAGTACAACCCTAAAGCTTGCTCAAAGCTTGATTGCCTTCAACAGGAGGCAACCCCTCTATTTAAAGAAGGCAAACACACCTAATCCTAGAAGGAGTCCTAATCCTAGAAGGATTCCTAATCCTAAAAGGATTCCCACTCCTAATCCTAGAAAGAGCATGTATTCAACACAACTCCACTTGGCCCAACCTGGCCGAGTACAACTCTTGCACTGCCGTATGGCAACCCTACCATACTCACGTGACTAACACTTTGCACGCGAATGACCTCATGCCATTCTCACGTGACTAACCATTCTTCATGTGCACCATTCTCTTAGCCCGAACGTCCCGCATGACATCCTTGACCACCAAAACCTCAGTTCCCCCTGAACCTAGTCCCGAACCTCGGTTCCTCCATGAACCTAGTTCCATCCGTCATCGACCACATTCGCCCTCGAGCAATACCGCACATGAACAAACCACAAAGCGATTCCGAGCACAAGTCCGCGACTTGACTCACATTAAACCATGCAACCACTCACGAAGTGCATTGCATTAAATATTTTAAGAACACGATTTCAAAACACGAACAAAAACCTTTGCAAAAATCAAAAATCTTTTCAAATAATCAAACTGATTTCAGATCTTTTCAAATAAAGAAACCAAAAAATAAATCTTGTCGAAATATCAAACTGGTTTCAAATCTTTTTCAAATACTCATCATCAAAATCAACTGGATCAAAAATAACGATCCTTCAATCTCCCCCTTGATGAGTAATTTGACAAAACACAATATAAGATTTGACAAGAGATTGAGCAAGAACCAAAAGACCAAATAATCCCAATTCAAAAACCTCCTTGACTTGTTCTCCCCCTTTTTGACAAAATAGTCATCAAGATCTCAAAACTCCCCCTTAATGAATGCAGTATCTCAAGCTTTAAAGTATATTCAAGGTATATAATCAAAGTAAAGCATTTGAAGAGCTTTTAGGAGAACTTACTCATTTTGTATCAAATTATCCAATGAGAAAGCAAATTGTGAGAATATGGAGGCTCTAACACATAGAATAGTTATTGCATAAGCAAATTAGAGCAAACAAGTAAAATGTCATAAACAGATTTTGCCAAAGCGAAAAAGAAATCTATCATGAGCATAGAGAGACTTTCAAATTCACTAATATTTGTCTCAAGCCTTTTTCAACCATTTGAATTTCCTTTTTCTCTTTTAGCAAGTTTGACAATTTTGCTTTGTGATCAACAGGGATGACAAGTAACTGCACATTAGCCCATACTTGTGTATGAGTAGGTAGTTCTTTCTTGTATCTTTCTCAGTTTAAATTGGCAAGTGGCTTCACATTGTTCTGAACTTTTGTTTAGACAAGTAGCCTTTTCTTGCATCTTTTGCATTTAAATCCTGGCAAGGAAGTGCACATTGTACTAAACTTGTGTTTAGCCAAGTAGCTTTTGCTTGCATTTTTCAACTTGCTTTTAACATTAAAACACTGATTTTGCTTGAGACTCATAATGATCATTTGAAGTCCAACAAACAACTCACACATAGTTTCTAATCAGCTCTAGCCTTTCAACAGATGACAAGAAACTTTTAAGCCTATTTCACAAATGCAATACCATAATGAGCAAGAGCCAAAATATTCTCGAAAAGCATCTCAAATTGAATTATTTTAGCCTTTTAGTGATAAGTAAAGCATTGAGCATTAACTTGGCTATATACACAAGAATAATCACCAAAGCTTTGTACTACATGATGCAATGTAAATGTGGGTTTTTACTTGAGGTGTAAAGTCAAAATACCACTTATAAAAAAATCACTTCTAGGAACCAAAGTCAAGTAACCCAAAGAGATAAACTCAAGACTCCCCTCAAATCAACCCATGGGGATGAATGATCCCAAGTTCACCGCGTAAGAAAGCAAAAGCGAGAAAAATCAAGCGGTTTAGTGAAAATATCGACCAAAGTGAGCACCGAATCAACAAATTTCAGTTCAATAGCTCTTTTTCAACATGATCTCTAAGAAAATGAAATCTGATGTCAATGTGTCCAAGAAAGAGAATTACTCAAGAAGTGGCATGAACCGGATGTACTTTTTCTATCAATTCCACATCCTCCAAATTCAGCATCGAGAAAGGTCTTAAACTAATGCGTGAAGAAGCGAGAAAGCCAAATGCCAAAATCTTGAGTACCACGGAGATACCTTAAAATCCTCTTGATAGCTTGTCGATGTGAAGCACGCGGGAAGCTTGAACACGAGCACACAAGCACACAAAGAAACTCCAATTATCTCATCCTCAACAAGATCATCATCATCTTCATCAACAAAGATACTCTCCCCTGAACATATGCACTGCACTGCACTATTTGGACTAGTGCCTTTTTGCAAAAACAGAGGTGGAGGAAGCATCTTGAAAAATAACACTTTTAGCACGAGATGCACAAGTGAAGGAGGAGAACCAATTCTTATCATCGGACATGTGGCGTGAGCATCCGGAATCCACTAGCCATATGTTCTCCTTCCTCGCGTGAGAAGCCTACATAGAAGCAGAAAGTGTCGATGTCTCGGTACTGGGGTTAGAAATAAGATGTTTAGGAATCCAGTACTGAGACACACGACGCACAACAGTTGGCACAACATGAGCATTCTTATGCATAAAAGAAGATTTGTCTTTTCTCGTGTTCTTAGCAACAAGAGGTATTTGCATCACCCTAGGCACATAATGAGAAATGAAACGTGCCTGTCTGAAATTAGACCTAGCATTAAACCTTTCTCTCTTTTGTTGTTTAGCTAGTCTAAAGCAAAAGTCTACTAGATGCCCATCTCTACCACAATGAGTGCAATTGTACTTAACATGATGTTTTGTTTTAACAGTAGAAGCACATTTTGCATTCATCATAGTAGAAGATAAAAGACCACCAGATTTAAAGACATTTTTCTTAGGCTCATTGACAATTTCAAATTTTCCACTTCCAAGTGTTTTGACAACAGTGGGAGCATGTGATTTATGATGAGCATAAGAATCAAAACCTAAACCTTTGTTCTGAGTGCTGACTTTTGATTGATCCAAAATCATGTTTAGGTTTTTCTTGCCATCAGTGAAACGTTCCAAAGAATTTTGCAAGTAATCAACTTTCTTAGCAAGAGTTAAACAATTATCACAAGGAGTGTCAATTTTAGCTTTACATTTACGGCAATTTGAACACGAGTTAATTTCATGAGTGAACATGTCATTTGTTAATTGTGTAACTCTACAATTTGCATCTTTTAATTTCAAATAAAGAATTGAACATTTAGAGCAAGCAATTTGATCATGTAAACTATAATTAGAGAAACCAATATTTTTCACAAGTTTTTCATTTTTCAATTGTTCGGCATAAACTTGTTCTAGTTTAATGACATGTTCCTCTTTTAGAGACTTAATTTCAAATTTGAGATCTAAGCAAGTATCACAAATATTTTCAGAATTTGAATTTCTAAGATCAAAGTTTTCAGATTTTAGCATGGATAGATCTTTTTCTAAGTTTTTATTTTTGAGTGAAGATTTTCTTAAAGATTTTCTCAATATGACTAAAACTTCACAAAGCTCATCATCTGAAGGCATTACCTCATCACCGTCATTGGAGGTCTTTGTCGTTGTCACTAGAATCACTAGTGTTCCCTTTTGCCATGAAGCACAGTTCGGTGAAATCCTTCTCTTTCAGCTTCGTTTGCTTCGCTTCCTTCTCATCTTCAGTTGAGTCATCAATGTCGCTTAAGTCTAAGCGACCAATTGCCTCGAAGACTTTGTTGAGCATCTTCTTCGTCGGTTGCTTATTTTTATCCTTGCTCTCTCTTGGCCGGAAGGACTTGGAGGAGTTGCTTTGCTCCTTCTCTCTATCTTTGTTCTTGAAACATTTAGCACGGATGTGCCTGCCTTCTTGCAGCTTGTAGCAGTGGATGGAGGCTCCTTTTCTTTCCCTTGATCTCATGTAAGCTGCATTGACACGCTTGGAAAGAAGAGCAAGTGTATCTTACGGTATTTGATCTAGCTGCTCATCACTAAGAGCACTCAAAGCGATAATGGAATATGATGATGAAGAACTAGTAGCATTATCATATGAAGAGGAATTAGCATTAAGAGCCATAGAGTTATCATTGGATGTTCTTGAAACAATGTCTATCTCAAAAGTCTTGAGACTAGAATATAGTTTATCCAAAGTCATTTCACTCATCTTGTGAGCTTCCCTAAGCGATCACTTTCATTTGCCGATTTTAAGATCAAGAGATGATAGGAAATGTCTAGCATTTTCAGAGTCGGTGTACTTTACATCTACACTCTAAGATTGTTTAAGATTACATTAAAGCGAGCAAAACAATCATCTAGAGATTCTCGAGTTCATTTCAAATCTAGTGTATTCCTTTTTAAATTGATCTTGCCTAGCTTCTTTTACAGTCGGTGCCCTCATGATAATCTTGAAGAGATTTCCAAATTTCATGAGCGATGAGTAAATGACAGACTCTATCGAATTCTTTTCTAGCAAGTCCTTGAAGCAATATGTTTCTAGCTCTATTATTGTTTTCAACATCTTTTTCAAACTCGATTTTACCAATATCATCATTTGAAGGAAGCTCGTATGGAATCTTTACCTTGCGCCAAATAGCGTTACCTTGAGCTTGAAGGTATGCAGTCATCCGAATCCGCCCGATGGGGAAATGCATTGCCATCGAAGATTGGCGGCTTGTTTGAGTATTTCTCTGTTGCCATCACTTACCGTTTATTAATCACCTGTTAAGATGGATTAGTAGAGCCTTGCTCTGATACCACTTGTAGGACCGAATATAGCAATCAGAGGGGGGGTGAATGATTGTGCGGAAGCTAAAACCAAATTCTTGATCTATTAAAAGTTTACCCCAAAATAGAACCAAATAATTGCCTCGTTTTCGAAAAAAACAGAATGATAGAGGTTTGGTAAAACGCGAATTTCTAGATATCCAACCGTCCGATCGATCTGAAATTTGGACACAAGAAACTAGATTCCAATACGAATCAAACCCAAAAAGAATCATCTCAATCGGACTTACGGATCAAAAGTTATGACCTTCGCAAGCTTACTATTCCAGAAGATGGCGAGAATAAATCTAACTAGAATTGTAGCTCGCCGAAAGATTTGATGAACTTGATCTTTATTTCTCCTTTCTTTTGTCTAAAATACTCCAAACAAAAGAGTACAACCCTAAAGCTTGCTCAAAGCTTGATTGCCTTCAACAGGAGGCAACCCCTCTATTTAAAGAAGGCAAACACACCTAATCCTAGAAGGAGTCCTAATCCTAGAAGGATTCCTAATCCTAAAAGGATTCCCACTCCTAATCCTAGAAAGAGCATGTATTCAACACAACTCCACTTGGCCCAACCTGGCCGAGTACAACTCTTGCACGCGTATGGCAACCCTACCATACTCACGTGACTAACACTTTGCACGCGAATGACCTCATGCCATTCTCACGTGACTAACCATTCTTCATGTGCACCATTCTCTTAGCCCGAACGTCCCGCATGACATCCTTGACCACCAAGACCTCAGTTCCCCCTGAACCTAGTCCCGAACCTCAGTTCCTCCATGAACCTAGTTCCAGTCCCGTCATCGACCACATTCGCCCTCGAGCAATACCTGCACATGAACAAACCACAAAACGATTCCGAGCACAAGTCCGCGACTTGACTCACATTAAACCATGCAACCACTCACAGGAGTGCATTGCATTAAATATTCTAAGAACACGATTTCAAAACACGAACAAAAACCTTTGCAAAAATCAAAAATCTTTTCAAATAATCAAACTGATTTCAGATCTTTTCAAATAAAGAAACCAAAAAATAAATCTTGTCGAAATATCAAACTGGTTTCAAATCTTTTTCAAATACTCATCATCAAAATCAACTGGATCAAAAATAACGATCCTTCAATAACGGGATAAGTAATTAAACTGATGTAAATACTCCATTACAGTTTTTCCTCCTTGGCGGAGGGCTTGGAATTCCCTTCTCTTCGAGGCCATCAGTCATGCAGGGATGTGGGTTTTCCTGAAGGCTTCCTCAAACTCCTACCATGATATTTCTTGTCCATTTTTCATAGCCTGAAAGTTCATCCAGCAAGCCGCTGTTGGGCCTTGCAGTTGGTGGGAAGCATATAGCACTCGTTCTTTCTCTGTACATTAAATATTGTCCAGTTTCCTCTGGATATCTCGGATCCAGTCATCTGCTGCCAAACTGTCAGTCGAGGTTGAATATATAGGGGGTCTGGTCTTTTGGAAATCAGACCATCTTGACCCGCCTACGATTCCTTCTTATCCATGGAAATTTCCTTGGGGAAAACCTTGTGGCCTTGCTTCCAACTGTTCCAGGACCCTTTCCATTAGTTGGGTTTGATTTCTTTCTGCCTTGTATCGGTTCCGTTCCATCATTTCTAGGACTTGAGCCAGGTTGGTCAGATTGCCCAGTGACTCGGCTTCGCTGCCCTGGTTGCTGTGGTAGGAACCTGATCCAGCTCCTTCCATAGTATTAATTGCGACTTTTCGGTCTGCAGCAGGTTTTCAAAGTAGAAGGTAAGTGAGAGCTGGGGCATGAGGTAAGAATAGCAAGAACAGATAAGGGTTCAAACGAAGGGAAGGAAGTCTTTGAGCTAGATAGAATTATACGGATATTAAGGCAAAGAAATTAACACAAAGATAGAGAACATAGTATTTTATATAATCATGGATTGTACATGTAACATCCCAATTTTTGCTTTTCTTGAATTTATTAAGTTTGGAATTATTCGGATTTAATTTAAACTAAGCCTTTTATTTAAAGTAATTAAATATTGCAAAAGTTTAAATAAAGTTCTAGTGAAAATGTTTTATTTGAGTTCAAAATTTCTCAAAATATTTTCTAGATTTTTTCTAGAATATTTCTGGTATTTTTATTGCCGTAAATGAATTAGTATAATTTTTGGAATTATTTTTATTAGAAAATCGTTGGAAAAGGCTACGAACAGTACTGGGCCGGCCCAGCACCGTTCATTGTGCGCCAGGTGTTTGATCTGTGCTATTTTTTTGATCCGAATCCATTTTTCTTTGTGTTTCCTTGCATGGCCCCGGATCCCAAGCCTATCTAAGAGTGTCATGACCCCCTCCCACGCATATGCAACCTCCAAGACACCTCCAAAACCCTAGAGCCGCCGCCATGTCCCTCTGGAGCGTAGCCCCACATCGGTCGAACTTGGTGTCGCATTCCCCGTCATCTCGGTGAGTTTTTATAAAATTCGTTCGCGTCACTTTGAGCCATGTACTTCCACCTATCTCTCTTCCAAATATGGTACAGTTTCACCCACGGAATCAAAAGTTACGACCGTTTCAATCTCAAATCTTACCGTCAACCGTTCTCCTTTGTTTTTGCAAATTGACTGTGTTTTTTTTCTGTAGACTCATGTTGATGTCCTCTACATAGTGATCACCCTAACTCAAGGTTTTGTCCATGGGATTTTTGTAGAAAATTCAATCTTTCCATATCCGACTACGTTTAGACAGCAGGAAACTTCGTCACGCGTTCCCCATTGATTCAGAAGCTAAAACTCAGATCCGTTCACGTCACATTGTGCCTTAGGGTCCCATATAGATCTTTGTAAAATTTGGTTAGGTTTCTTGCATTATTTTAATAGTTATGACCGTTTGATCTATTAGCTTCAAAGGTAGTTCATCGGTAGTTTGTGATCTATCCGGTGGGTCACCGCCAAATCTGCCTATACCGTTGAGTTTGTCTCATCGCGTTCTATGCGGTGCTCACTTCCCCTTTGTTGTTCCATCCTCCGAAAATTTTAATATTAGTTAGCCGCCGACTTTTGTCATCGCCGCGCACCATCTTTTGCTGCCAACCATATTAGTTTGTCATGGCCATGTCATCTTGTCTAGTAGGTCATTATTCTCTGTTTGCTTATTTTTAGAGTTCATTTGGTCTCCAATTGCCATCCAAGCCATAATCTAGTATCTAACCGTCGTCTGTCGATCTAGTTTCTTTTGTTATCGGTTCGTATTTTGGTTAGCCATCCTTGGTAGCGTTTTGTCGCAGAGCCAACCCTATCAATCCTATCCCTAAGCTAAGTAGATCTATCTGTGAGTTGTTTCGCTCAAACCCTAACCTAACCCTACGTCCGATTTGTCGTTGAAGATGCTTCATGACATGTAAACCCCACAGCCACAAATCAATCTTGTGTCGTATCATAACCTCATTGCCATATCATTGTACCGACGGTCGACACCTTGTTATTTCATGAGTGTCCTGTCATAGCTTCGCCATTATCGCTTTGTCGTTAACGCTTCGCTGTTCTCGCTTTTCTATCATCACATGCGTGCATGCAAGCAAAAGGCCTAGTGCGATGTCATCAACTTTTCTATCGCCTTGATGTGATCTAACCGCATCACATGTGCACCTAGCCTCATCTTCATATCATCTACAAAGCCGAACCAAAACCATAACCTAAAACCGGTTCGATGGACTGAGTTCATTGTGAGCCGTGTTGTTGTCATTGCGATTTTTCTCGTTGCGTCAACTGCAGTAAAAACATTGGTGCTCCATCTTATCCCACATCGGCATTGCTACCTAGTAATCATGTCATCGTCACCTTATCATCATCAAGCCTCTTCATCGATGAATGACTGAACCCCAAATCGAATCGCAGTGGATGTCAACTCCACTTGTCCATGTCTTATCCCAGAAAAACCTAATATGCCATTGACCTGGAAATCATTCGTAGACTTGGTCGATAGACCATTGGCCCTGTGTCATATCCTTGTGCCCATATCTAATCTATCAGTCTATGTTCCTTTTTTTGTCTGTGTATCCGTTCAGTCAACAAAAGTCAACATTGAGCATCAACTTAGTTCATTGTGAACTAACATATCTTTATGGGCCCGGTCTATAGATCGAGAGCCCATATGTCATTGTCTGTCCAATCAAAATAATAACTTCAGAAGAAATATTCTTTAGAATATTATTCTTTCTTTCTCAGCTATTAGTCTTTCCGTTTTCGGTCTATTTTCCGAAAGCCCATTCTCTTTTGTCTAATCTTTGATCTAATCCATTCAAGTTCCTAAATTCATCTAAGTCCTTTTGATCCAATACTATCTGTTCTCGATTTGGAGTTTATTCGATTTATCTTTTGAGTTGGTTTGTATTTGCTTTTTCTTTAATCATTAGATGCGTCATCCGGAAGTTGTTCGAAGGAGCTGAGGATCAAGAAAGTGGAGATTGAAGATCGAAGATCTAGAATAAAAGAAAAAGAGTAAAGAGCAGTAAAAATAGCAAGGGCCAGGCAAGTTGTGGTTTGACCATGTTGATCCTACATTAAAATTTATGTTGATTTAAATTACTGCATGCTAGTTTAAATTAAAATGCTTTCAATTAATTTGGGAATAGCTACACACCCACTTGAACTATGCCACCTTGTTTAATTACTTGTATGCCCTAATTCATTTTGTCACCCTAGAATGTGGAATAATAGTTGGATGCAAGTATTATGCCAACAAGGGTAATTAGACCGACAATAGTTTGCTTAGCCATGCTCCGTGCTATTGACAAAATTTTGGAATGCAAACATAATATTGATTAATGGACTATGGAATGTATTTTGAGTTAGTGTGATGTTGCCACATGATGATGTTGAAATGTAGAGACCTGTGTGGTTCTACATGGAAGTTGAATTATTGTTGGCATGTGTTGCACAGTAATCAACTGGGGTGGGAAATGATTTGGACTAGGGCAAGTGGCAAGAGGCTTTGTGCTACGTGGGCCTATGTGGCAAATGGGTTGATGAGCGATGTGAGGGCTGTGTGCCAAATACTGAGAGAAGGAAGTCTTGCCTTGGTCAGTTAAGGACTTAACCTTGCAAGCCTTTGAACTGGGCCAAACATACAACCACATGTCTGGAATAGGACAGACCTAGTTGAGTAAGTTACTAATATCTTGCATGTGGTACCTCAGGGTGATAGCTACACAGGGGTGTAGTTGTACGAGGGAGCGTACCTGTGCTACGGCTTGGTACCCATCCAACGGTATGTGTTGGTCCTATACTTCGGCTCTGTGTGAGGGAAGTGATAGTGAAGGCAATACCAAAGAGGTTCACTTATTAAGATAGAAGTTCCAGAAAGGCTTTGTTATGATCGCTCATTCGCATACTCTTGTGTGGCGATTCATAGCTGACGTGATGAGTTGATTATATCTTGTGGGTAAAGTGTATAACCTCTGCAAAGTGTCAAAACTATTCGAATAGCCGTGTCTACAGTATTGGACAATGCTCGGGGATTACAGTCAAGGGTTAGATTTTCATAAAATTGAACTTGGGCTTGGAGGCAGGTTGCCTGTGGAAAAGTGATAACTGGTTAAGCCAGTGGAATTTATTACTATTGTTACTTGTTTTACCGCTTTACAATCTATTATGTTTATTTGTGAATGCTGCTTTATTGCAAATAACCAATTAAACCATTCATTTGGAATAAGCCATGCATATAGTTAATAGACTTGCATTCTGTGTATGACTTGCTGAGTGCTTTATGTACTCACCCCTTGCAACAAATGATAACCAGTTGAGGAGAAGTCTACATCTTCAAAGGAGGAGTTTCGCGAGGAGGCGAATATCTAGGAGTTGAACCTTGTCAGTTGCCTATGGCATATTGATGGGAATCGCCGACGTTCTTCATTCTGCTGATGTTTATATTTATTTTGAGTTGAAGCCATCAAGGCCTCACAAGTGTAAGTTTGACCTTAAGGTCGTTCAATAGTTCCATATTAATAGATTGTGATATTTCATCTATGTTAAGACTGTGTGCACTAGCGTGATCCTGGACTAGTGCTGAATACACAGAGGGTCCGGATTTGCATATTCGGGTCCCGACAGTACACAATACCATTTAAGGTTTAGCACAAACCATTTTACAGTACAAAAATCTAATACAAAAGGGACAACTCTAGAACTAGCGAGCTAGCTGCTGAAACGTCACTCATTGTCGGAGAGGTAGAAGACTCGCTCCATGGGCTCCACCTCCTCATCGTCCTATTGTGTGTCAGATCGATGATCTTAGACTGGCCTCCACCCACAGAGGACTTCTCCATGGGATCATACTATGGCTGGAACTGCTCCAGCTCATTCCTCAAGTCCTGAATCTCATCCCAAGCATCGTGTAGCTGCTGATGGAGTTCATCGCGCTCCCTAGCTAGTCTGCTGTATAGGTGCTCCTGATACAACACGTGGTCGGCAATCTCCTCGATGCGGTGATCTAGCTCTCCATTAAGGATGGAGACCACTACCTGATCGGGCTCATCTCCCACCAAGGGAATCAACTGCAAAGGACTGGCGTCGAACTCCTCCTCGTAGTGACAACGTAGGTACCTCACTACCTTCCTGGCAGCATCCTGAAGTGCGTCCCACTCGTAGATGCGGTGTGCCTCGAACTGGTGCGGGACATTAGGGTGAAGAGGTAGAGGGTGCAGGACCACCCAGGCCATCCACTAGCACCTAATGGTACCGTGGAGTTGCTCCTCAGAGTGGAAAACTGGGTAGTACAACTCTCCTGCGCTGAGATGCTGCTGCATCCTCTAGAGCTTGTCTGCCCATCCCCCTAGAACTCCATGGTATGGGTGAACATGAGGGGCCATCTGCGGATAGCGAAAATTTTGAAGTTAGTTAAGTAGGGAAATATCAAAAGAAAACAGGAAGAAGAAAAGAAGCTCTAAAGAGAGAAAAGGTAGAAGGGACAGAAGAAGACATCAATAATACTTATATTTTCGTAATTCATTTTATTTGTATGTTAACTTAGTTTTTGAAAAGACTGTCCAAAACCAGCTTAGGTCTTAATCTATGGTCAAGCTGGGCTCTGATACTGTAACACCCCGGCATCTAGTATGTAATGATGTCACCAAACATAGACTAAACAACATATAAATACCACAAATAATGGCAAATTATAGCAAAGGAGCAAATGCCTAAACCGAAAATTTCGGCAGCATCTCCTTTGTTTTTCCATGGTACGGAGCATCAACAATAATATCACAAGATATATCACAATGGGAAGCATCTAAACAACGATAACCGGTAACATAGCAGCAATTTAAGTCTAGCATATCAAATTTAGCCATACTATGATCTAAAACGAAGTAATGGATGTAACCAAGCACACAAGTAAGGCATACTCCAAGTTCTCAACGCATTAACTTATAATCACAACTACGAATGGCAAAAATTGTGTAAGTCTTAATGAGTGAAACTTTGTGAGGATGTGCCACTAAGCCCCTTTCCCGTATGCCGATTTCATGGTACCTAAAAACAACATAAAACACAAGCGTGAGTTCATCACTCAGCAAAGTGTATTGCAATGATACAAAAACAATAACAACTCACATACATACTTAATGCCATTCACATATCATGAGAATCAACTCATGAACTTCATTTATGCTCTCATATAACATCATCATAAACATCTTCATATGCATCTCATAGAACATTATAATCATCCCATAAACCACTTCATTCATGCAATGCAATGCAATGCCATGCACATATCTCTTTGAAGCACATACCGGTATTGCCGAGTGCACACCCATCGGCGTGCACCCCCGTTCCCCTTCCATCCCGTAGATGGAGGGTGCCTACTCTTACTGACTCGCTCCCATGCGCAACCATGGATGGGACTACGAGGTAAGTCTTTTGTGTTCACTACGTGTGAACACAGAGGCCCGCATCAGCATGGGACGCCTCTTCCATTATGAATGCACATATGACATAAATATGTAAAGATTGGCATAAACATTTAATACAACTTAATCATGATCAAAATGAAATCATGCTCATCATGTCATAGGCAAACATCATTCATGGCATCATATCATAAAGAAATTTGCATTTTATCAAATCTAGCAACATTCAACCCGCTACCCATTCCAATACACTTGCCTTAACCGTGGGCAACGGATTGGCGAGAGGATGAGGGCACTCCCAGGGTCACATCACCTGCACAAACATACCACACGCTCAAAACGTGTCCCCAAAACAGTACGCAAAAGCTCGTCTACCCCGACTTCACAAACTACTCCCAAAACCGAAAAACAGAGAATCTGTCCCGCCTGGACAACAGACTTCAAACTATCATATCTTGAGTTCTAGGACTCCAAATCAAGTAAAAGAGTACACCATCGCGAAGCTTAGGAAATTTCCTAGCTTCTTTAAGTATTGGGAAAAGCTGATTCGGAATCTAAAATTGTTTAATCTACAAAACACTACGTTCTGTCCCAATTACGTCACAGATTTGAACCCGTCCGGTAAATCGAGCATAACTTTCAAACGGCTGGGCAGAATTGGATGTTCTTGGTGTCCAATTAAAGGTATTGAACTTACCTACAACTTTCCCAACAGGCGGCTGACCAAATTCCGATTCTAAAATCGCGAAAACTCAAACCCTAGGTCAAGTGCACAATATGCCCGAAACAGAGAATTAAGAAACATCTAGTTTTCAACCAATCTACCCAAGCACAGCACCACCACTTGATCTAAAAGCATGAAATAAACCTCTAGAATAGCACCTAGACCAACCCCAAGGATCACCCAATCCATACCTCTTCCCGACCAATGACGAACGCCGAAATCCTTCCTCTCGGGCTCCCCGATCGTCCTCCTCGCGCCGGGACCGTCGGATCTCCTCGTCGCGGGGCTTCCCGATGGAGGGGACAGTGAGGTGGCATGGTGGGGAGCTCCCCTAGGGCAGCAAGGGAGGTGGAGAGGGGAGGGGGAGGTGGTGGTGCAAGGGAGAAGGGGAGGGGCGCAATGGGGTGGGGGTGGCGGCCAAGGAGGGGGAGGGCGCAAGGGAGGCTAGGGGGGCGCATGGGAGGGGTGGGAACCCTAGGGTTGGCAGGAAATCCCCCCACATGGGCCAAAAAGCCCCATCGACAGCCCACCAGCTTTCCCCCAAGGCCCAAACTGATTCCCCGAAGGCCCAAACTCCCCCGGAAAAGGCTTAAACTCCGAAAATGGCCCAAAACATGCAACAAAATACATACCGTAGTGCCAAAATCTATAATGTTTCAATCCATCATTCCGTAGTGTCACATTCTCCCCCCTTCAACAGGATTCGACCCCGAATCCGAGACACACCACTATGCAAACATACAAATCAAAGGGAGCTAAGGCTCGAAGACTAACGGCTCTAACGATAACTCACAATCAAAGCTAGCCAGAATATTACTCAACATTGAATCACAAAGCGCTAACACAAGGACTCAGAACTGTAACACCCTGGCATTTAATATGCCCGAATGCTACCAAACATAGACTAAGCAACCTCTAAATACCACAATTACAAGTAAATTACAGCAAAGGAGCAAATGCTAATACCGAAAATTTCGGCAGCATCTCCTTTGTTTTTCCATGAATTGAAGCAACAATAATATTAACATGTCAAGATAGCATAATGAACGATAGCAATAACATGACCAATCGGAAATTCAACCTCCATACAACTAAAGATATAAGTCTATCCGTCACATGTCAAATATGGCCTAATCATTTACTCATGACAACCAACGAAGCATCAAAACTACAATTTAGTTCAGTGAATTAACCATCACAACTAAAGGAGAGAACATGTCATTGTTTATATGTGTGATGATAAGTGATGACGTGTGACTAGCTCCCTTTCCCGCATGTCGGTTTCATTGGTACCTAAGAAAAACACATAAACACAAGCGTGAGTTCATCACTCAGCAAGTATATTGCAATGGAACAAGAAAATACATTCCAATACCTTCATCACCACTTTTCACATACGACATCATACACATCTCATATTCATAGTGTAAGCATATCATTGACATCATCATATATCATCGACATTATCATATATCATCATCATTTAACATCCTCATATAATGCAATGCAATGCGATGCACATATCTCCTGGAAACTCATACCGGTGTGGCTGAGTACACACCCGTCGGTGTGCACCCTCTCCCCCCTTCCATCCCGAAGATGGAGGGTGCCTACTCCTCGCTTCCATACACCGCGGTGGATGGAATCACGATGTAGGACTTACTCATTGGCTCTCCGGAATAGTCATAACTTTCTCACCGACCTTCCCCGGACTAGTTATGACTTTCTCACCGCCCGGGCCATGTATCATGCCATGTATGCAAATATGCCAACATCATAAATAACTTTGTACATTAACACATAGCATCATAACATAATAAGCATATTCATCATATCAATGGCAAACATTAAATCATGGCATGTGAACATATCATATATTCAATTTCAACTCAACAAAACTAGCAAACTACAACCCGCTACCCATTCCAATACACTTGCCTCAACCACGGGCGACGGATTGGCGAGACGTAGAGGGCACCCCCGGGGTCACAACACCTGCAAATAGGCACAACACACTCAAAATCATGCCCACAAAACAATACACAAACACTCTTCTACCTCGACTTTGCAAACTACCCGCACAACCCAAAAACAGAGGTTCCGTCCCGTCGGGACAGCAGACTTGCAACGAGCATAACTCGGGTTCTACGACTCCGAATCAATTAAACGAGTACATCCTCGCGTAGCTTAGGAAATTTCCTAACTTTTTCTAAGTATATGGAAAAGCTGATTCGGAATCTAAAGTTGTTTAATCTACAAAATACCGTGATCTGTTCCAATCACGTCACATTTTTTAACACGTTCGGTAAAACGAGCATAACTTTCAAACTGATGGGAGGAATTGGACGTTCTTTATACGCACCGAAAGGTATTGAAATTACCTACAACTTCTTCAACAGGCGGCCAACCAAATTATAATTCTAAAATGGCAAAAACCCAAACCCTAGGTCGACTGCTCAATCTGCCCGAAACAGAGAACGTGGCAACTCTAGTTTTTCCCAAATCTACCCATGGACAGCACCTCCACTTGATCTAAAAATATAAAATCGACCTCTAGAACAGCACCTAGACCCAACCCATAGATCACCCATGCCATACCTTCGCCCGACGAACGAAAACCCAACGGATCTCCTCCCGGTTCGCGCGATCTCCTTCCTTGCTTCCAAATCCATCGGATCTCCTCGTCGCGGAGCGCTCCAATGGACGGATCTGTAGGGTGGTGAGGTGGAGAACTCCCCTAGGGGCAGCAAGGGAGGTGGAGAGGGGAGGAGAGGGGTGGTGGCGCCATGGGGGAAGATGGAGAGGAAGGGGAAGGGTGGAGGCGCATGGGGGGGGCTAGGGGGTGGCGGCTAGGGTTGGGAGAGGGAGTGGGGGGCGCACCAAGGGGTGGGGGCCAGATTTGGCTGCCCAAAAGTCCCCCCCTTGGGCCCAAACCCTTCCACCGGAGGCCCAACTCAACCCCCAAGGCCCAAAGTTCCCTGGAGAGGCCCAAACATCCGAAAATGGCCCAAAAACACGCTATAAACGGCATAACGTAAATTTTTAACCTCCATTTTCGCATTTTATAAAGTTTTTGACCTCAATATTCACATTTTATAAGATACGACACTCTGTGGTGTCACAAGAACATCCCGAGAAATAGGATCAATTCCCAAAAAGACAACAAAAGACAACGGTCTCACACTCCTCATTCTATGCATTCCTTAGCACTAAAGTGCCCGATCGCTTTAACCGATGCTACATCCAGAAGAACACGGCACCAACCTCTGGAACCCTCTTCAACTCCCACGCACAAAAGTGTCTTCACACCTCTACCTCTCAACTGTGGTTCGTCGTATTCAAGACGACGCGAACCAAGTGAGATGCTACACTCCAAGACTACCAGCTGCTACCTATTACTTGAACAATTGGGGCTAAAACCTTGCAAAAGATTGATCTTTTACAAAAGACCAATACCCACCACTACCACCGAAGGAAAAGCCTAATTTAAAACAAGGGTCTTTAAAACCCGCAAAATCAATATCAACCGGGCAATCCACTTCGGTTGACACAACTCGCTCAAAGATCGGCGACAAAAAGATCCAATACACTCCGAAAAGGGAAAGCAATTACTAGCAACCACCAAGTGGTCCACTAATCATTTAATCAACCCCACTGAGGAACACATCAATGACACAATTCTCCAAGAAGGTTTGAATCAAGTCATACACAACCTTCCTTTACTCCTCACTTTTAAACTATTTACGATCCACTACTAGCAACACCCAATAACTTAGGTCATTAACAACCCACACTGGATTTCTCTTTCTAAACATGCCTACGCGTGCGCATCATGGGTGGAGCGGTCTAGCCCCCTCTGTCTGTTCCGATTCGCTCGCTAGTCAGGAGATCAGACGGTTGAGATTCACCGAGGACGGCAAAGGGAGATGATTCTTGAAAAAATAAAGGCCGAAACCGACCGATTTTTTTTTAAATAATACTTTTTAAAAATATATTGCAGTATTAATACGTAAAAAACAAAAATTGCAAAAATAACACCTATTCGCCAAACGGTATGGCAAAATAGCTATTTTTGCCGAACGGTACAGCGAAATAGCTATTTTTGCCAAACAGTGTGGCGACAACTTCTTAATTATGTAGTTAACTGTTAGGCGATAAATTCCAGAGGAAACGAGTTTATTATTGCTGAATCGTTTGGCAAAAATACTATTGTTGCTGAGCCGTTTGGCGAAAATTGCTCGATAAAAAGGGACTTCAAACAGATGATCTGTTCGGCAGACTGAGCGAGCGAGCGAACGAGCAGGCGACGAGGAGGCGAGCGGCGACGGTGGTCGGCAGTGAGGGAGGAGAAGGAGAGAGTGGGAGAGAGTGGGAGATAGGATGGAGAGAGAGGCAATAGAGAGAGAGAGGAGGGAGAGAGGCAGGAGAGAGAGAGAGGAGGAGGCAGAGAGGTAAAAGAAGACATACGAAGGTAATATCAAAAGTTTTTTAGTATTGTTTAATTTAGTTTATTTATTTTACATGTTAGATTTAGTGTAGTGATTAGTGACAATTTAGTTTATTGAAAATTTAGTTTAGCGATTATGTAGCGATTAGCGATTAGTGTAGCGATTAGTGTAGCGATTAGTTAAAATGTAGTGTAGCGATTAGTTAAAAAGTATTGTAGCAATTAGTGACAATTTAGTTTAGTGAAAATTTAGTTTAGCGATTATATAGCGATTAGCGATTAGTGTAGAGATTAGTTAAAAAGTAGTGTAGCGATTAGTGACAATTTAGTTTAGTGAAAATTTAGTTTAGTGAAAATATTGTTTAGCGATTAGTGTAACGATTAATTAAAATGTAGTGTAGCGATTAGTTAAAAAGTAGTGTAGAGATTAGTTAAAATGTTTTAGAGTAGTGGATTTACATATTTGTAGCGATCTAAAAATTTTAGGGTAGTGGATTTATATGTTTGTAGTGATCTAAAAATTTTGGAGTAGTGGATTTACAGGTTTGTAGTGATCTAAAAATTTAGAGTATCGATAGCGGGATAGTTAATTAGCCTTGTTCAATTTACAGTAGTGATTTTACATGTCAGTAGTGATCTAAAAATGTATTTTGTCTATGTCGTCGTAGTAATGTCGAATCTAGTGAAATTTAGGGTATATTATGGCAATAGTGAAGTAAAAACGGGGCAGAATGGTGTGGATTTAAGCAGCTTTACAGTCACCATGGCTAAGCACTTGTCTCCCGATACTGTTAGCATTCATGATATAAAGCTTTGGTTGACCCAGTATTTTTCCCTGAATCCAAGTGTTTATTCTATTACCATCCAAATCTTATTCACGCGTAGCAAGGGTGACTAGCTATGTGGGAGTTGAAGAAAGTAGATCGAACACACTTGTGGTAGAAATGGTTAAGGTGGTGCAAGGGATCTCTCCTTGAATGTGTGATGCTGGTGCAGGCTTGCCCTAGAGAAGAGGTGGGTACTACTGGTGTGAGTGAGAGCAGCACATCGGCTACAGCTAAACAAGTTCAGCCAGTGGTGCCGGTTTAGGTGGCAGCGGGGGATGATCACAGGGATGCAGCAAGCGCAGAAGGTCGAGCTGATGAAGGGGAGGAGATCGATCAACTTGTCGATCATTTGGATTGGGTGGACTATATGGCGATAGAAGAAGAAGCTGAAATGTTGAAGCCTGATGATACCATTAGCGGAGATGACGAAGGGGAGGAAGATGATGAAATGCATGGTAGTACTGGCTTAGCAGAGGTACCCATCCTCGATGAATGGAACAGGGAAAACAAAGCTGGTATGGATGTTTTGTGGGGCCATGAGTCACATTGTGAGTATGGTACTAGTGCCATTAGGTTGAATCAAATATTCCCGAACAATTCTGAATTGAAGTTGGCAGTGAGGGTGTGGGCACTATCACTGTAGAGAAAGTTTCGGGTTGTCTTGTCCAGCCCAGATAAGTACACAGTGAAGTGCAGAACCGATGGATGTGAATTTTGAGTTCATGCATACAAGCCGAAGTGTGAGACGTATTGGATTGCATCAAGAGTGGAGGAGCATACATGCAGACTAGAAAATGTTCTTGTCAAACACCGCAACTTGAATGTGGCTCTAATTGCTAGCGTGATGTTCAATGAAATCTTTGAGAAGCGAGATATTGAGTGTTCGTATATTCAGAAAGCAATCTTAAGAACATTTAAGTACAAGATAAGCTACTCGATGGCCTGGCATGCGAAGCAGAAAGCATTAGAGAAGAGGTTTGGCACATACGAGGCTTCGTATTGCAACCTACCTCGTGTGCTTGAAGTATTGAAGCAAACTAATCCTAGCACATACCCCGCTTTCAAAGAAAGTGAAGTAGATGGAAATGGGATCTCGACATTTCATCGTGCATTTTTTCATCGGGCCCTTGCATTGCATCATTCAGGTACTACCATCCATTGCTCTGTGTCGATGGTACATTTTTTAATGGGAAATATATGGGGCAGATTCTAACAGCCATTGCAATTGATGCGAACAACCATATACTTCCATTAGCCTTTGCATTTGTTGAGGGTGAGAACCGGGATAGCTGGCTATGGTTTTTCAGACACCTGAAGGTGGGGGTAGTTGGTGATCGGCCCAACATGTGCATCATTCATGATCTTCACAAAGGTATACTTTTGGCAATTAAGACTCTACAAGAGGACCTTGGTGAGCCATTTTCATGGCTTGACTTGTAGAACAGGTGGTGTATGAGACATTTGGGAGCAAATTTCTTAAAGCAGTTCAACAGTAAGAAACCGATTAACCTATTTAACAGGTTATGCAAGCAGAATCAGACACGTAAGTTCAATGCGCTATTGGTCGAGTTGGATAAGCATACAAGTGCACATATCGAAGAGATGAAGAAGTAACCACCTACGCCAAACGATTGCCCACCCAAAAGGCTAACACCCTTTGGGGAGCTCGATCCTCCTAATCTGAGGAGATGAATGTCAAGGAAAATAAAGTGTTTCTCGCATTGGATAGAGGTGGAGCCTCTAGAGAAGTGGGCATTGCTCACGTGACTAACCATTCTTCATGTGCACCATTCTCTTAGCCCGAACATCCCGCATGACATCCTTGACCACCAAGACCTTGGTTCCTCCCTGAACCTAGTTCCGAACCTCAGTTTGTGACACTATGGTTTGGTGTGACGTTATAGAAGGTGAAACTAGAGAATAAAACCTTTCGGCTTAGGGTTTTCTCGCGTTTTTGGGCCGGTTGAAGTGTTATGTCGCCACGGAGTGTCATAACCTTATTTAACGTGCATGATAAGGTTAATAACATTATGAGATGTGGAATTAAGGTTAAAACTAAAGGATATGGAGGTTAATAGCTTTTCCGGGGCGTTTCCGGGGTTTTGGGCCTTCCCGGGGGAGTTTGGGCCTTCCCGGGGGAGTTTGGGCCTTGGTGGGCTTTGGTGGGATGGAGTAGGTCTCCGTAACGGACTAGGATTGGGTGTGGGGGCTGGTAAAAGGGCTCCCCACCAGCCTTTTGGGCGTGCTCCCCCTGCCCTTGGGCGCCCCAACCTCCCCCTCCTAAGCACTAGCCGCCACCCCCTCTCCATCTCCCTCTTGTGCGCCTCCACCTCCCCCTTTGCCCCATTGCTCCCCACCTCTCCACCACCTCTCCTCCACCCCCTTGCTACCCTAGGGTGGTCTCCACACCTCTGCACCTTGTGGATCCATCCGTTGGAGCGAGGAGCGTGGAGCGTGGAGCGAGGAGCGATCCGCGAGGAGATCTATTGGAGATTCGTTCGTTGGGCAAAGGTATGATCATGGGGATCCTTGGAATTGATCTAGGTACTGTTCTTAGGGTGATTATCAAGTTTTTAGATCAATTGGTGGTGCTGGATTGCAGTTCTTTGGGTTAGATCTAGACGTTGCCACGTTTTGGTTCGGGCAGATTGGGAACCCGAACTAGGGCAGGCGTTTTCGCCAATTTAGAGTTTGAATCTGACCGTACGGACTTTTAGGAAGTTGTAGATAATTTCATTATCTTTCCGTGCATATAAAGAACGTTAAAATCTGCCCAGCCGTTTGGGAGATATGGCCGTTTTACCGAGCGCTGTCAAATCTGTGACGAGATTGGGACAGTTCGTGTTCAACGTTAGATTAAACAACATTAGAGTCCGAATTAGTCTTTCTCTATAACTAGAAAAAGTTGGGAAATCTCCTAAGCTACGCGGGGATGTACTTGTTTATTCAATTTGGAGTCCTAGAACCGAAGTTATGCCCTTTGGAAGGCTGCTGTCCCGAAGGGACAGATTAGCTGTTTTCTGATTTTAGGAGTTGTAAGCGAAATCGGGGTAGTGGGATGTATGTGTGCTGTTTTGTGGACCCAATTTGAGTGTGTGGCACGTGTTTGTAGGTGGTGCGCCTCCGGGAGTGCCCTCAACCTCTCGTCACTCCGTTACTCGTGGTTGAAGGCAAGTGTGTTGCGTGGATTGTATGTTATAAGTGTTGCTAGAATTGCTTGATAGTATTTGGGCTAGATAACATGATGTCTTGTCATGAATTACGTGTTACCATGGATAGGATGTCCTTAGGCCATGATTTAAATGTTGTCGATGCTATGGTGTCCTCATGACATGATTAAAAATGCTTGTTGTTGATAAATGATTCACATGCCATGTTTTGAACGGTAACCGTCAATTGTTGAATACGGTCCTACATGTTGAGATGCCATGTGTTGATATGCAATATTTCGATTTAAGTGTACGATGCTGTCCATTTTGCATACATGGCATATTTTCGTGGCCGTCCGGTGAGATAAGTCATAACTATTCTGGTAGGGTCGGTGAGAACAGTTATGACTAGTCCGGGGCTATTCTTTTGAGTAAGTCCTACATCGTGATTCCATCACCGAGGTGAATGGAAGCGAGTGATAGGCACCCTCCATCTTCGGGATGGAAGGGGGAAAAGGGTGCATGCCGACGGGTGTGCACTCAACCATACCGGTATAAGTATTCCAGGAGATATGTGCATTGCATTGCATGAATGATATACATAAATGAAGATGTTTATGAGATAATGATGAGAGTACTCATGAGATGCTCATGAGATGATTATCATGGTGTTTTAAAGGATGTATATAATGTTAAATATGATGTGTTGTGATATAGCTGTGGAGACTGGAATTAGTGTTTGTTGTCTTGCACCTTGTTTTTCATTACATTACACCTTGCTGAGTGATGAACTCACGCTTGTGTTTTATGTTGTTTGTTTATTTAGGTACAATGAAATCGGCGCGCGGGAAGGGAATTTAGCTACACTTCCTCACGTAGCACTCATAATCTAGATAATTCACCCATTTTTATGGAAACATGGCAATAAGTTATGTTGATTTTGGTGTATGGATATTATGTGTTGGTTCCCCTCATGTGTGTCATGTGGGTCTTTGGAGCGATTTGTTTTATCATCCTAGTCTTAGTAGATGCTTATTCCATGATTATCATTGCTTATTGTTATTCTAGTTGATGCTCATCTATTGTTGTCGATGCATATTGATATCTTGATTGATACATATATTGATATGATATTGTGATGTTCAAATTTATGCATAAACAAAGGAGATGCTGTCAAAATTTTCAATTATTCTAAATGATTACTTGCTGTAATTTACCTTAAACTATGGTATTAAATGTGTTATGGTCTATGTTTGGTGACATTCTGGGCTTAGTAAAAGCCGGGGGTGTTACAGTTGGTATCAGAGGCTGTAGGTCCTTGGAATGTGAATTTTTAGTGTCATGCTATAGGGAAAAACTAAAATATGATGTGGAATAACTTAGAAACATGGCTTAGGTCTTAACTAAAATTTTGTTATAGGATAGCAACATTAAAACTTGCAAAAGTGGTATAACTAATCTAAAATTTGACACACAATGGATGCACAGTAGGAAAGGGTATGGGTATCGTTTCTTTATGCTTAAATGTTGTATTTAAGTTATGATGTTGAATGCTTCCTTTGATAAAGCATGTTGCTATGTCTATGAGATAAATGACTGAATTGCTCTTGTTGTTGTGATAGAGTGGAATTGTGGTACCGAAGGGTTTCGGTCACCTCTTTTTGTTCATAGTAAGGGCGAGGTTTGACGGTATGGCGGTTAGCGCCATCACCGAAGAACTATTAACTCCTGTAGGAGAAGAGTGCTTACCCTCTCTGTTGTAGATCAGGTAGTTGACTGGAGTCAAATAGAAGAGTTTGGTGGTGGATTCCTTCGTACGTTCTTTGCCGCTCGACAATCGATTTTCATTGCTTTTCTTGGCTTTAGTTGATTTGAATCAAATGAAAAATGTTGGGTTTTTGCGGATCGTTCCGTATGCGGTGTGTGGTTTTGTCTTCCTTGGTTGAAGACGAAGAAGAGGAGTCTAGTGTTGCGCTTCTTTTGGGCGCCTTTCGATTTTAATGATTAGTTTGTTGATGGCGTTATGGGAAGAAGCATTCAAATTTATCCTTGTGTTTGTCTTTCTCCGAGGTTAACGGAGTTATTGCGGAGTTATGCCGCACTGGTCGCTGTGGCTGAAGTTCTGTGTCTTTGTAGAAGTAAGTGGTGTTTGATTCGTTATTTTGCTGGTTTAAGAAAATCATCTTTGAAGAACCCTTCCTATTTTGTGAAAGTTTGGAGTTAGGGTTTATTTGCAAAGGTATATTTGATCGATTGGTTCCCTCAGAGGAGTCTTTGAGATTTAAAAGTGTTTTGGAGAATTCCTTTGCATGACCAAGTTTGGGTTTGTCTCATTGCAATTTTGAGAGTCAAATTTTCCTTATGAACTTGGGATGAGTTTTAAAACTAAAATGTCAGTAAACAAAGTAGTCTTTTGACTCAAATCGTTTGTCCCTAGTAAGAATTGATGTTTAGCATGTTATGTAGTAGGTAACAATGTGGTTTATGGATTGATGTGTTGCTAAGTTAAATTTTGAGTTGAATCAATTCAATGTGATTAATATCTCTAGCTTGAGAATAAATAGACTACTAGTGTTGCAGTTTACTCTTAGCGAGAATGATTAAATGTGTTAATGTACATGCTTAGAATCTGTTGCCTTGCTTTAAAAGTGCTTATGATCCTTGTTAATGTTAAAAGTTTAAACTTTGATGCATAGTTAAAACATTAAGATGATGTAGACTGTTATTGTAAAAGAAACTTTCTTTGGTTGTTAAAGATGTTCTAATCTAATGGATTAATAGAGAAATTTAATCGTGTTGACTAGTGACTTTAATTTGGATGTTGATTAGAGTTGCTATTTATGTTGTTGCAAACTACTAGTATCTTTGGAAGTATGCGGTTGTGTCGCTACAATGCTAGTATTGATATCAATGGAGAAGACATAAGACTTATTGTTAATGATGTTGTTAATGGTAGTGTTAATGCTAGTATTTAGTCTATTTTAAATAGTGGGAGTATGTTGTGTGGTGGTAATTTTGTTATCACCTATGTATAGGAGTAGCTAAAAGTAATGTTGTTGGTTGATGATTATGCCCATTTGTTGTTATTGATGACTAAGTAGTTGTGGTAACTGCTTAGATTATTCGTTGGAAAACCATGGTTAAAATAGAGGAAAATTTTAACATGTTGCGATGGAGTGAGCTTTGGATAATTAACATGATGTACAATTTCATCCTTAATGAATGTATGCCTTGGAATCCTAGTTATGAACTTTGTCTTGTAGAGATAATATTTACATGTTGAAGTCGTTGTTTAACTGAATAAGGTTCGGTTGTCGAGACGTGAATATATAGGTGGTATGAAATTTATAGGTTGATCTTGCTGAAAGATTTGTGGAAGTACTATGTTTCAAATTTAGAATAAGATGTATTATGATTCGGTGAGCCGTGGGGATCATGTCATTATAGTCATGGTTGGGTGCCTTTTTGATAAGCATCATAAACCCTTATTAAAAAATGTTGGGAATGGTAACTAGAGGAAGAATTTGTTGTGAAACTTTCGGTTGAATTGTGTTGGGGCTCCTCAGATAGTAAATAGTGATTATTGAAGTCTTTAATGGAAAGCGTAGTGGAGTACTAGAGATGGTTCCTTTCATGCTGAGCTGTTGTCTAAAAACCTTTGAAACTGGTTTGGTTGTTTGCCATCTCGGTTGAATGCTTTCGGTTGAGGTGTTCCTAATGTTGAGTTTCAGAGCTTCCCCAAAACTCGTAGTGGTTGGTGTCGACCTTTGGTTTTGGCGAATTTGTTTAGTTCATGTTGTGAGTTTGAGTTTACATCCAAAAGTTTTTGAGTGGGTCGCGCCCTTTCACGTTCGCACTGATTTATCTTTGGAATTAATTTTAAAAGGAAGCAGATGGTCATAAAGGGTTGTGTTGGAAACTTTTGAGTTAAGCCCTTGATGTGTAACTCTATTTGACTAGAGTTGGAGTCATTTGGAAAATGTGTCTGGTGTGCGGGTGTTTTACAAGTCTGGATTTTTATGAATGTTTCATAAGTGAATTTGGTTAGTGAAGAGTTTTCTTTTTGGATTGAGTTTCCCTCTCTTTTGATAAAAATTTATGGCGCTTGTGTCTGCAGATGTTTGATTTTGGAGTCGATGTTCTGTTCCAAAGGGTTGAGTTTGATTTTGCGAGGTGTTGCAAAGCTAGTGTTAAATCGAAGATGGGTTTTCACCACGATGTGGTGTTTTGTTGATTAACGATGTTGCCGTCATAGTTTATATGAATTAGCGCAACTCTCGATGTTATTCGAGATTTATTCATATGATACCGAGGCAAAAGTCATCATGTGAATGACTATTCGGTAGTGTGGTTACATGATGAGGGAATGGTGAAAAGTAAACATGATATCGTTTTTACATGTTAAATGATAAAAGAGTCGTTGAGCCAGGTCGGTGAGAAAGTCATATATGGAGATATGACTAATCCGGAGTGCTCCTGAAGAGTGTGCATTTATGTCATGAAACGAGATTTCCCTTGCTTTCTAGTATGAAAAGAAGCAATGAACAATTTCTTGTATGTTGGTTGTGATGTAGGGGATTTATGCTTCCTTTGTGTTTTGGCTTGGATGTTGCCGAATTCTTTCCAAAATGGTTGTTAACGCTTTGGGTTTGAGTTGTTGTGTGCACACTTGGGCTTGATAGCTAAGTGTTTTTGTGTGAGGGCGAGACCCTCTTAAGAAAGGAACCAATTGTGGTTTGGTAAGGTTTTCGATCCTAGCTTGGGCTAGGTGTCGAACCTTAGTGGTATAAGGGTGGTTTGTGATGGAGGTTGATGATGTATGGGTTTAACCTTTACTAAGAGTAGCGATGGGTGGAAGTGAAGTTGACGGTAGATCGGTGATAATTGCCCTGCCGTGAGCAGTTGTCTTCACTAGTTGTTTTTAGGTTTGAGTCTTGCCTGGGAAAGGATGGAATAAAATATTAGTATGATCGTGTATCGGAAGGGCTAGTGTGCCTTAATGAGTTATTCCCCTCGATGGAAACTTTCGGGAATGAAGAGAGGTCGTTAAAGGAATTGTGACTTCCTTTGACTTTGTCATGTTGAGTTTATTGCAGTGTGTAGTCAGGTAGGTTGTGATAGAAGTGTGAGGTGTTTGTTGTGAGGATTCGAGCGTTTTGGGTTGTTGAAGCCCTTCGAGGTTGAAACGCAGATTCTGTTTGGGATTTGAATTGAAAGTCGAACTGTGAGCGGTTGCCCTTAGTTTAGCTAGATCAACACTTTTTCTTTAAGTGTTGGTTTTGGGAACTCGTTTGTCGTTTGTTTCCGGTTCTAGTCGTTGTGCGAATGTTTTGTGCTGCAGAGAAGCCTTTTGTCCCTTGGGGACTTTGTTGTTGTTTTTGGCGTCCTTTGGATTCGAGGTCGAATCCTGTTGAAGGGGGGAAGAATGTGACACTATGGTTTGGTGTGACGTTATAGAAGGTGAAACTATAGAATAAAACCTTTCGGCTTAGGGTTTTCTCGCGTTTTTGGGCTGGTTGAAGTGTTATGTCGCCACGGAGTGTCGTAACCTTATTTAACGTGCATGATAAGGTTAATAACATTATGAGATGTGGAATTAAGGTTAAAACTAAAGGATATGGAGGTTAATAGCTTTTAAGGCGTTTCCGTTTTGGGCCTTCAGGAGTTTGGGCCTTCCCGGGGGAGTTTGGGCCTTGGTGGGCTTTGGTGGGATGGAGTAGGTCTCCGTAACGGACTAGGATTGGGTGTGGGGGCTGGTAAAAGGGCTCCCCACCAGCCTTTTGGGCGTGCTCCCCCTGCCCTTGGGCGCCCCAACCTCCCCCTCCTAAGCCCTAGCCGCCACCCCCTCTCCATCTCCCTCTTGTGCGCCTCCACCTCCCCCTTTGCCCCATTGCTCCCCACCTCTCCACCACCTCTCCTCCACCCCCTTGCTGCCCTAGGGTGGTCTCCACACCTCTGCACCTTGTGGATCCATCTGTTGGAGCGAGGAGCGAGGAGCGAGGAGCGAGGAGCGAGGAGCGTGGAGCGAGGAGCGATCCGCGAGGAGATCTATTGGAGATTCGTTCGTTGGGCAAAGGTATGATCATGGGGATCCTTGGAATTGATCTAGGTACTGTTCTTAGGGTGATTATCAAGTTTTTAGATCAATTGGTGGTGCTGGATTGGAGTTCTTTGGGTTAGATCTAGACGTTGCCACGTTTTGGTTCGGGCAGATTGGGAACCCCAACTAGGGCAGTCGTTTTCGCCAATTTAGAGTTTGAATCTGACCGTACGGACTTTTAGGAAGTTGTAGATAATTTCATTATCTTTCCGTGCATATAAAGAACGTTAAAATCTGCCCAGCCGTTTGGGAGATATGGCCGTTTTACCGAGCGCTGTCAAATCTGTGACGAGATTGGGACAGTTCGTGTTCAACGTTAGATTAAACAACATTAGAGTCCGAATTAGTCTTTCTCTATAACTAGAAAAAGTTGGGAAATCTCCTAAACTACGCGGGGATGTACTTGTTTATTCAATTTGGAGTCCTAGAACCGAAGTTATGCCCTTTGGAAGGCTGCTGTCCCGAAGGGACAGATTAGCTGTTTTCTGATTTTAGGAGTTGTAAGCGAAATCGGGGTAGTGGGATGTATGTGTGCTGTTTTGTGGACCCAATTTGAGTGTGTGGCACGTGTTTGCAGGTGGTGTGCCTCCGGGAGTGCCCTCAATCTCTCGTCACTCCGTTACTCGTGGTTGAAGGCAAGTGTGTTGCGTGGATTGTATGTTATAAGTGTTGCTAGAATTGCTTGATTGTATTTGGGCTAGATAACATGATGTCTTGCCATGAATTACGTGTTACCATGGATAGGATGTCCTTAGGCCATGATTTAAATGTTGTCGATGCTATGGTGTCCTCATGCCATGATTAAAAATGCTTGTTGTTGATAAATGATTCACATGCCATGTTTTGAAGCAGTAAATCAATTGTTGAATACGGTCCTACATGTTGAGATGCCATGTGTTGATATGCAATATTTCGATTTATGTGTACGATGATGTCCATTTTGCATACATGGCATATTTTCGTGGCAGTCCGTTGAGATAAGTCATAACTATTCCGGTAGGGTCGGTGAGAACAGTTATGACTAGTCCGGGGCTATTCTTTTGAGTAAGTCCTACATCGTGATTCCATCACCGAGGTGAATGGAAGCGAGTGATAGGCACCCTCCATCTTCGGGATGGAAGGGGGAAAAGGGTGCATGCCGACGGGTGTGCACTCAACCATACCGGTATGAGTATTCCAGGAGACATGTGCATTGCATTGCATGAATGATATACATAAATGAAGATGTTTATGAGATAATGATGAGAGTACTCATGAGATGCTCATGAGATGATTATCATGGTGTTTTAAAGTATGTATATAATGTTAAATATGATGTGTTGTGATATAGCTGTGGAGACTGGAATTATGGTTTGTTGTCTTGCACCTTGTTTTTCATTACATTACACCTTGCTGAGTGATGAACTCACGCTTGTGTTTTATGTTGTTTGTTTATTTAGGTACAATGAAATCGGTGCGCGGGAAGGGAATTTAGCTACTCTTCTTCACGTATCACTCATAATCTAGATAATTCACCCATTTTTATGGAAACATGGCAATAAGTTATGTTGATTTTGGTGTATGGATATTATGTGTTGGTTCCCCTCATGTGTGTCATGTGGGTCTTTGGAGCGATTTGTTTTATCATCCTAGTCTTAGTAGATGCTTATTCCATGATTATCATTGCTTATTGTTATTCTAGTTGATGCTCATCTATTGTTGTCGATGCATATTGATATCTTGATTGATACATATATTGATATGATATTGTGATGTTCAAATTTATGCATAAACAAAGGAGATGCTGTCAAAATTTTCAATTATTCTAAATGATTACTTGCTGTAATTTACCTTAAACTATGGTATTAAATGTGTTATGGTCTATGTTTGGTGACATTCTGGGCTTAGTAAAAGCCGGGGGTGTTACAGTTGGTATCAGAGCGGGCTGTAGGTCCTTGGAATGTGAATTTTTAGTGTCATGCTATAGGGAAAAACTAAAATATGATGTGGAATAACTTAGAAAGATGGGAAACTTACTGTTTTTCTGAAATTCAGTACGGCGCAAATGCGAAACTTACTGTTTTCGAGAATTTGGTCCGGCGTATGAAGAGAAACACTGTTTCTTGTCAATTTATCAAACAAATGCACAAACACATTTTGCAAATTCAAAATTTTGATCAGACCAAAATGAAAAACACAAAATCTCCCCCTTTGTCAAATATGCAAAGTGAAAAACTCTCCCTGGGTGAGAATACGAAAAATCTCCTCATAAGAAGAAAAATGTGTGTGAATGTGCAATGTGCCCAAAAACTCCAAAATACTCCAAACTTCTCCCAAAATTCTCAAAATTCCCAAAAACTTTCTCCCCCTTTTTTTCTTAAACTTCTCCCTCTTTGATAATGGATTCATCAAGAGTACAAAAGAGTGAAAAACAAGTTCAGAATTTTCCCTGTAGCAATGATTTCACAAGGAGAAACAAAGGAGTGCTAAGATAGGAAAAGATGAGCTCATTCGATCATATAACCTTATATATCACATAATATGCAAAATACATGAACTTGATGTGATTTTAACAAGTTAGGGAATAACATGCATCTCAACCTCAAGTCAGTCAACTATAGGCAAGTACTAAGCAAGACCTTAGTAGAAAAGCAAAGGCTCAAAACTGAAGCAACTAACAACTCAGGGCGAGCAAGTAGTTTCAACTCCAATCTAGTAGACCATTTTAATCTTTGAACAATAAATTGCATGTGGCATGCTTGAAGCATACTTCTTTTATTTTCTAGGAGTGGCATGCTTGAAGCATACATCTTATCTTGAGGGAATGGCATGCTTGAAGCATACATCTTATCTTTTTAGGGAAAGTATGCTTGAAGCACATAACTTGAGGCTTTTGCTTTTAACAACCCTTTTTTTACTGATTCTCTTTTCTTTTCTTTTTCTTTGATTGTAAACATGCAAAGAGATTAAAAGGTCTTTTGAAAGAGTAAAGCTGAAAACACACTTGCTTCATAGCCCAAATTTGTCAAGAAGATTCAATATCAAGCCTAGAAGAGTAAGATTTTACAGAGTATTTAGCTATAGGCAATCAGTCCAAGGAATTCCGCAATGTTATTTTTAGTTCAAGTGAGACAATTTAGATTATCATATATTAGCTCAATTACATAATATATAAAGAAATATGATAAAGTAAGCTCATCAAGTGAAAGAACTTGGCAAGGAAACTCCCCCTCAAAACAAACCCATTTGATGAACAATTCCAAGTTCTCCCCGAATAAAAGCAAAACGAGAAGAATACAAGTTTTGTGAAAATGTCTGCCAATTGATGTTCAGTATCCACATGATGAAGCACAATGTTCCCTTTTTCAACATGATCTCTTAGAAAGTGAAATCTGATATCAATGTGTTTTGTTCTAGAATGTTGCACAGGATTCTTAGCAATGCAAATTGCACTAGTGTTATCACACAAAAGAGGAACACTATCCAAATTAACCCTATAATCTTTAAGTGTAGTTACTATCCAAAGAATTTGAGAGCAACAACTAGCAGTAGCCACATATTCAGATTCAACAGTTGATTGTGCAACAGAAGATTGTTTTCTAGAAGACCATGCAATAAGAGAATTGCCCAAGAAATGACATGTACCAGATGTACTTTTTCTATCAATTCTAAATCCTCCAAAATCAGTATCAGAGAAAGCTCTTAAACTAATGCATGAGGAAGCAGAAAGACAAATACCAAAATCTTGAGGACCATGGAGATACCTAAAAATTCGCTTGATAGCTTGTCGATGTGAAACACGCGGGGAAGCTTGAAAACGACCACACAAGAACACAGCAAACTCCAATTATCTCATCCTGAACATCATCATCATCATCTTCATGAATAAAGATACTCTCCCCGTGAACATATGCACCTGTATCCTCACTGTACCTTTTGCCACAACAGAAGTGAAAGAAACATCTCCAAAAGTAACACTTTCAGCACGAGATGCAAAGGTGAAGGAGAACCAAATCTTATCACCGAACATGTGGCGTGAGCATTTGGAATCCACTAGCCATATGTTCTCCTTCCTCGCGTGAGAAGCCTACATAGAAGCAGAAATTATCGAGGCCTCGGTACTAGGGTTAGAAATAAGATGTTTAGGAATCCAGTACTGAGACACACGACGTACAATAGTAGGAACAACACGAGTATTCTTATGCACAAAAATAGATTTGTCTTTTCCCGTGTTCTTGGCAACAAAAGGTGTTTGCTTCAACTTAGGCACATAATAAGAAGTGAAATGTGCCTGTTTCAAATTAGACCTCGCCTTAGTCCTTTGTTTCTTTTGTTGTTTGGCTAGCCTAAAGCAGAAATCTACTAAATGTCCATCTTTACCACAATGAGTGCAAGTGTACTTAACATGATGTTTTTCTTTAACAGTAGAAGCATATTTTGCATTCATCATAGTAGAGGATAGAAAACCAGCAGATTTAAAAGCAGTTTTCTTAGGCTCATTGATAATTTCAAATTTTCCACTTTCAAGTGTTTTAACAACAGTGGGAGCATGTGATTTATGATGAGCATAAGAATTAAAACCTAAACCTTTGTTCTGAGTGCTGACTTTTGATTGATCCAAAATCATGTTTTGGTTTTTCTTGCCATTAGTGAAACGTTCCAAAGAATTTTGCAAGTAATCAACTTTCTTAGCAAGAGTTAAACAATTATTGCAAGGAATGTCAATTTTTCCTTTCTGTTTGCAACAAGTTGAGCATGAAAGAACATTATGTTTAAGAAGATCATAAGTCAATTGAGAAACCCTAGCATTTGCATCTTTCAATTTCAATTCAAGAGTTGAGCATTTAGAACAAGAAGTTGAACCATGCAAATCATCAGTGGAACAGCTAGCATGTTAAACATGTTTCTTATTTTTTGTCATTTTGAAGTAGCAGGGAAGCATGTTCTTTCCTAAGTAAGGTGAGCTCATTGTAAATTAAGTCACATGATTTGCAAGTATCATCATCAGGAATCAAAGTCTTAAGTCTAGAAATTTCAGCATTCAATGATTCAACAATGAAATCATGTTTCTTAATTTTCTTGTCACGTTTGTCAAGCAATTTTCTAAGACGAGCAACAGCAATAGCTAATTCATCATAAGAAGGATCTACCTCATTGAAGTCGCTGTCGTGGTCATCCTCGGTGAAGCTGTTCTTGCTACTTGCCATGAGACACAACCCCATCAAATCATGCTTACTTAGAGTTGCATCATCCTCGCTGCTCTCCGAATCCACATCGCTCAAATTGACTTGTTCAAGAGCGGAAAGAACTCGGTGGACAACTTTGCGGTTGATGAAGTTCTTCTTTTTCTTATTACTTGGAGATAACTTCTTTTCTTTTCTTCTGTTGTTGTCCTTCTCCTCCCTTGATGCTTTTCCTGCAAGTTTAGGACAATTTGGACGAATATGGTCGAGATCTCCACACTCATAGCATCTTGGAGGACCACCACTACCTTTCTTCCTGATTCTCACATTCTGCAAAGCTTTGTTAAAGCGAGAAGATAGTAGTGACAAGTCTTCTTCTGGGAATTGCTCAATTTGTTCATCGGTTAGTGAAGACAAGAAAGATAGAGCAAAACTTGAAGCAGCACCATTATGAGATATGCTAGATTGAGATGTCAAAGCAATTGATTTATGATCATTCTTTCTAGCAAGAACATCTAATTCATGAGTTTTCAACTTGGAATAAAGAACATCTAATGTAAGTGTACTCATGACAGTAGATTCTCTAATGGATGTAACTTTCATCTCCCAAATAGACATGTCTAATGCACCAAGCAATTGTCTAACATTAGCAGCATCATCAAAGCTAACTCCAACAGCACGAAGATTACTAAGAATTTTATTGAAGCGTGCAAAGAAGTCATCTAACGACTCACTGGGTTTCATCTCAAATCGCATGTAATCCTTTTTGTAAATATCTTGGCGAACCTCTTTGACAGTGTTAGAACCCTCATGGTAATCACAAAGAGATTTCCATACCTCATATGCGGATCGAAGATGAACCACTCGATCAAAGTCGCTGCGTCCCAAGCCTTGGATGATCAAGTTGCGCGCTTTGCTGTTTGCTTCAACATGTGCGCGATTGGCGTCGTTGGCGTTGTCGTTTGCAAGGATTTCGTATGGCTTGTAGACCTTCTACCAAATTGCGAAGCCCTACGCCTGGATGAATGCCTCCATCTTGGCTTTCCAAAACTGAAAATCAACACCATCGAACACACATGGTTTTGTCGAATAACGATACATTGATCTAATCATCGGTTAAGATAGATTAGAAAAACCTTGCTCTGATACCACTTGTAGGATCGAAGTATACGAATATAGCAATCAGAGGGGGGCGAATGATTGTGCGGAAGCTAAAACCAAATTCTTGATCTACCAAAAGTTCACCCCAAAACGGAACCAAATAACTGCCTCGTATTCGACAAAAACAGATTGACAAAGGTTCGGTTAAACGCGAATTTCCAGAGATCCAACCGTCGGATCGATCTGAAATTTGAACATAAGAAACTAGATTCCAATAAGAATCGAACCCAAAAAGAATCAACTCGATCGGACTTATGAATCAACAGTTATCAACCTCGCAAGCTTGCTATGACAGAATATGACGAGAATTGATCTAAGCAAAACATCAAGATTAAACAAGATCTTCAAAAGATTAATCAACTAGACTTTGAGGAACTCTAAATTAATACCCTAGAAAGGTTTTTGATGGATCAAATCAAAATGAAACTCAAAGAACAAAAACCAATCTAGAATTAGAACAAGCATGCAAACAAGAACTAAAACAGGAAACACTGTAGCACACAAGGATCTAGAAGAATTGATCTTTATTTTTTTTTGTCTAAAGTACTCCCATCAAAAGAGTACAAACCCTAAAGCTCTAACTGATGCCCTTCAACAGGAGACAACCCCTCCTATTTAAAGGAGCAAAACACAAGGAGTCCTGAATAAAATTCCTACTCCTAATCCTAGAAAGAGTCCCAATCCTAATCCTAGAAGGAGTATGTATTCAACACAACTCCACTTGGCCCAACCTGGCCGAGTACAATTCTTGCACGCGTATGGTAACCCAGCCATACTCACGTGACTAACAACTCTTGCACGCGTATGGCCACCATGCCATACTCACGTGACTAACCATTCTTCATGTGCACCATTCTCTTAGCCCGAACATCCCGCATGACATCCTTGACCACTAAGACCTTGGTTCCTCTCTGAACCTAGTCCCGAACCTCAGTTCCTCCATGAACCTATGTAACATCCCAAAATTTGGGTTTTCAAAAATTTTGGTTTTGTTTAGCTTTCCAAAAATTTTCGTTGATTTTCTCGCGTTTATAAAACTTGATTTGAATTTTCTAAAAGCTAAAACAATTTAATTTGATTATTATAAACCGCAAATAAAATTTATTTAATTTTATTGGGATTCCTTGTGTTTCAAGAAATTCTTCTGTAATTTTTGAGATTTTTCGGAGCTCGTTTGCTATTTATTGGATTTATTCGGAATCGATTTGTATTAAGCCCTTTTATTGAAATTAATTAATTATTTGGAAAAGTTTATATAAATTTTTGTTGAAAATATTTTATTTGAGTTGGAAATATCTCAAAATATTTTCTGGAATTTTCTAAATTTTTGGTATTTTATTACCTCTATTGATTTAATTGGATTTATTGGAATTATTTTTGAATTGTTGGAAATTTGATTTTGGCTTAGGCCTCATCCTCTTCTCTCTCCCATGGCCCCACCCCACCAGCCGGCCCGCCTCCACCAGCTTGGCGCGCCGCGGCCGTGGGCCTCAGCCAGCCCGCCTTGCGCAGCCAGTAAACCCCGGCGCCTCTCGCCCGCCGCGCATCCCGCCTCCTCCAGCGCGCGCCAGTATCCACACGCTGGACCGCAGCGCCCAGGAGCCGTGTGGCGCCCAGCCAGCGCCAGCCACAGCCCCACCCGGCCACGTGTCGCCTCCCAGGCCCCCGTCACCCCAGAGTCAGGTATCGCGCTACGGAACACCTGTTGATTTAATGCCCAAACCAACCCAAACACCTCCAAAGCGCGTCCAAACTTGATTTTTCTTGATCTAGCCTCTTCCCCAAACCTATATAAGTGCCCCTAGACCCTCCCACGGATATACAACCTCCGGATCATCTCCAAAACTCCGAGATCCATCAATGTCGCAGAACGTCGCCCAACATCGGCCGAACTTTGGAGGCAGCGTCCCAGGCAGCTCGTCGACTCTTTTCGAGATCCGTCTTCTCCGTGGTGTGCCACAAGGTACCATCTACTTGCTGTCCAAAAATTCAGCCAATTTGGTCACGGGATCAAAAGTTACGGCCGTTCAATCTCGAATCTTGCCGAGGCCATAACTCCCTCAATTTTTCGAGTTTGACGGTGAAATTTTTGTGTAGACTCCTGGGGATGTCCTCTACAGGATGCACATCTTGCCCCAAGGTTTTGCCCTCTGGATTTGGCGCAGCAAATTAATTTCTCCGTTCAGACTGCGTTCCGGACAAGCGGCAAACTTCCTCGGCAGCGTCCCCGCTGTTCAGAAGGAATTTCTTGAGCCACCTGCGTCACGGTGTGCCTCTTGGTCCCATCTAGCTCTCGGTCAAATTTCGTTAAGTTCCGATCATTATTCTACAGAAGTTATGGCCGTCCAAAGTTTTGATCGAAACGTTAATCGCCGATTTGTGATTAATCCGGAAGAAGCGCCGCCATAAAATCCGCCTATACCGTTGAGATCGTCTCGCCGCGTTCTACGCAGTAGACATTCTCCCTTTGCCATCCCATCCTCAGGAATTTTTTATATATTTAGGCCACCGTTTGCACGTCGCCCGTCATCCGCTTTTGACGCCGCATATTTTGGTTCGCTCCGGCCGTGTTGTCGCGTCCGGAGGATCATCTTGTACTGTTTTGGTCCATCATTAAGGTTCTTTTGGTCTCCGTTGGCCGTCGAAGCCCGATTCCGGCCTAAACCCGTCGTCTTTCAACCTGCGTTGCGATTCGCGCGCCGGTTAGCCGTCCTTAGTAGCGTTCTACGCGGCCATGTCGTTATGTCGGCGGTCGCTGCCGCTTCATGAAGTCTCCTATCATTGTTGACCTCCCGTTAACGTTAGCCGTGCGATCCACGTGCGTGCGTTCGTTAACGTTCCGCACGTTAACGTTACGCCGTTAACGTTCTCGTCTTGTTCCCGTTAACGTTCTTCCGATAACGTTCCGTTAACGTTCCTCCTAACGTTTTGCCGACAATGTTTCACCGTTAACACTCTGTCGTTAACGCTCGCCCGTAACGTCTTGCCGTTAACGTTTTGTCATGCCTCGTTAATGTTTGTTCCTCCGTGCGTTTAAGTCGTTAGCGGCCTTAATGCGTTGCGCTCCTCGTTAATGTTTCCCGTTACCGCTCCGTCGTTAACGTTTACGTGGTCGCGTTTCTCCGTTAGCGTTTTGCGTTAACGCTGCATCGTTAACGTTCCGCAGATTAACGTTTCATGGATAACGTTCCATCGTTAGCGTTTCATCGTTAACGATTGGCTCTCTTAGCCTCGTTGTCATCGCATGCGTGTATTCTTGCACACAAACCTAGTCGCGATGCCTTCACCTGTTCTATCATCGTGGCGTGAGCCTAGTCTCATCGTCATATCATCTTCAAGCCGAATCAAAACTCTAACCGAAGACGGTTTGATGAACTAAGTTTATCGTGAGCGGCGTTGTTATCTTTGCAATCTTTCCGTTGTTTCAACCGTGGTAAGACACTTGTCTTGTCTTATCCTGAAGACCTAATCGCCTTTAATCGAGAATTCCTTCGTGGACTTGGTCGATAGACCATTGGCCATCTGTCATACCCACGTGCCCGATCTATCCGGGTCTCTCTTTTGTTTGGTATTGTGTCAGTTTGGTCAACAAAAGTCAACCGAATCGATTTAGTTCACTTTGTGAACTAACATATCATATGGACCCGATCTATAGGTCGAGAGCCCATATGTAAGCTATCTGTCCAATCAAGATAATAACCGGAAGAAATATTCTTGAATATTATTCTTTCTTTCCCGATTATTAATCTTTCCTTTTTGTGTTTCTTAGCCCGTTCTCTTTGTCAACTCTTCGATCCTAATCCGTTTGAGTTCCCAAATCTCTCCCAAGCCATTGTGCCCAATCTTTGTTCGTTCTTAATTTGGAGTTTACTTGATTTGTCTTTTGAATTGGTTTGTATTTGCTTCTTCTTTGTCGTTAGGCGTGTCGTCAGAAATCGTTCGAGCAGTGAGGATCGAAAGTGGAAGTTGAAGGTCGAGGACCAAGGATCAAGGATAAAAAGTAAAAGACTGATAAAGTTTGCAAGGGCCGAGGCAAGTTGTGCTTTGACCATATTGATCCCATTTCGAAATCTATTTTGATTTAAACTATTGCATGCTAGTTCAATTAGAAAGATACTTTGTTTAAACACAGGGGTTAGATAAATACCAATTTGCTATATGACACCTTGATTACTTAAGTATGTGCCATGATCCTTGTCACCCTAGTTGTGGTTTACTAGTTGGACATTATTAAATTGCCAACATGGGTTTAGATCGTTGTAGTATCTTTGCTTAGACTGCCTCGTGCTCATGACATGATTTTGGATAATCAAATGCTAATATGGACTTAATGATACATTGAACTGTTTTGGAAAAGTATCATGTGATGTTGATGGCACGTGGTGCATGGTAATCAAGCGGGGTTTGATAAACAGATTTAAACAGGGCATATGGCAGAAATGTCGGAGTGGGCAGTGTGGCATTGGGAGTGTTGATTTGGTTTCGGGTAGTCTTGCCTGGTCACTCTAAGGACTTAACCTTGCAAGCCTTTGAGTAGGTCATACTTGCAACCACATGGGTGGAATGGGGCGGCCCTAGTTGACTAAGTCGCTAAGGACTCACTTGTGGAGCCTCGAGTGTCGATTACACCGTTTGTGTGATTATGCGGGGCGTATCGTGGGCGTGGCCAGGTACCCATCTAACGGTGTGTTGGTCCCATACTTCGCCTTGGCTAGGGGAAGGGATGGTGTAGAAACACGTCTGAGAGGACCACTGTGTTGTTTGAGGCTTCGAAGGCTTTGTTATGATCGCTCATTCGCATACTTTTGTATGGCGATTCACGCGGTGACGTGGTGAGTGGATTGTATCTTGTGGGTAAAGTGCATAACCTCTGCCAGTGTAGAATCTATTTGAATAGCCGAGTCCACAGTCTTGGACAATGCTCGGGATTACGAGTCAAGGTTAGATTTTCTCAAAAATAACTTGGATTTGGAAAGTTGGGTTGGTTTAATGGAAATGATGGAAATGTGGTTTAGGATGGGGAAAATGTTTATTAAACTTTTTGAAAAGTTATTTATGTTTTACTTGTTTCTCTTGCTTTCGAATCTACTTATATTACTTTTCAAAAGGCATTTCTGCCAAATATACCTTGAGCTATTCCTTTGTACCAAGCCATGCATATGGCTATTAGACTTGCATTACATTGCATGACTTCTTGAGTGCTTTATGTACTCGCCCCTTGCAAAACAAACAATCACCGGTGAGCAAAGTCTACATGCGTCGAAGAAGAAGAAGTTCCGTGAGAAGCGATTATCTAGGAGTCGAACACTGTCGGTTGCACTTAGGCGTATTGATGGGATTCACCGATGTTCTTCGTTCATTCTTTGCTTATTTGGAGTTGAAGCCGTCAGGGTTTCACAAATGTAAGGTTGACCTTAAGGTCGCTCAATAGTTTATATTCTATTATTGAGTTATTTTTATTCCGCTGTGTATGATTGTGATATTCATCTATGTTGAGACTGTGTGCACTAGCGTGATCCTGGACTAGTGCTGAATACACAGAGGGTCCGGATTTGCAAATTCGGGTCCCGACAACCTAGTTCCGGTCCTGTCATCGACCACGTTCGTCCTTGAGCAATACCTGCACATGAGCAAACAAGAAACGAATCCGAGCACAAGTCCACGACTTGACTCAAAGTCAATCCATGCAACTACTCACACGAGCATTGATAAAGTCCACTTCAAAACAAGCATAATGAAATTCTCACGAATTTCATAATCTCAAATTCAAACCAAAATTCAATTCCAAAATTGCTCAAAACCCTAATCGAGCAAAAGACCATTCACACCGGACCAACCATCGGTCCGGCGCAGCTCACGACGGACCAAACAATTGGTCCGACGTACACGCAAATGTCTCGGTTTCATGTCAGCGCAAAAAATGTTCAAAACACGTTCACGACGGACCAAATATTTGGTCCAGCATACATGCAAAAACAACACTAAAAAATGCGTTCACGACGTACCAAGAATTTGGTCCGGCGTGCATGGTCCGGCGTAACATAGAAGCTTACTGTTTTTCAAAAACTTAGTACGACACAAAAATCATTTAAACCACGTTCATGGTGGACCAAAGAAAAATCGATCCGGCGTACATGTAAAATGGTCCAGCGTAAAACCCTAGATTTCACGTTCACGGCGAACCAACAGTTTGGTCCGGCGCAAACACAAAAATCGGTCCAGTGGCAAAGAAAAATCGGGCCTCAAAAGCACATTCACGGCGGACTAAAATTTGGTCAGCGTAGATGGGAAACTTACTGTTTTTTTGAAATTCTGTCTGGAGCAAATGCGAAACTTACTATTTTCGAGAATTTGGTCCGGCACATGAAGAGAAACACTGCTTCTTGTCAGTTTGTCAAACACATGGACAAACACATTTTGCAAATTCAATTCTTAAGCCAATTTTTAGCACATGATTTCACACTTAACCCCTCGAATACACGTCGTGCAGCTTTCATGATGGGTGACAAGTCGAGCAGCTTTTCAAGAGGGTGACAGGTGCTTCAGCTTTTCAAGAGGGTGACCGGTGCTTTAGCTTTTCACAGAGGGTGATAGGTGTTGCAGCTTTGATGATGGGTGACATGTCGTGCAGCTTTTCATAAAGCATCACAGGTTGTGCAGCTTTTCCAAATGGGTGACAGGCCATGCAGCTTTCATAAAGTGTGACAGTCCATGCAGCTTTCATGATGGGTGACAGGCCATGCAACTTTCATAAAGAGACAAGTGTTGTAGTTATGTGGAGAAGCCCCTCACCAGCACTATAAAAATCGGCCGAGGGAGGGATAGACATCCACTACCGCCATACCAGCAATAACCGCCAGCCTAATATACACAAATTAGAGCATAATGTCATTCTACCATCGCCTCTTCAACAAGCGAAACTTATCCCCCCCCAAATACCCGGATGCCAGTTGCGGTGACACCCCAGTTCTACCAGAGTTGCCCCAGCCGAACTGCGACTGCAACCTTTCGGCGAAGATAGAGCAATCTACGCACGGAGATACGGCAGCTCGCGCTCACTATTGCTTTGCCTGCCCCTACCAGGTAATCCTACTAGCGTCCATACAATACAAGGTAACACTAGCATTTCATGCATCGTTCTTTGTTTTTTAGGACATGGACCGATATTGCTTCTTCCAATGGATCGATGGGACGGAACGGCGTGACTACAAATTTGTCTACAACTACCACGACGCCTACCCCACTTCGCCAGAGAACTTCACCCGGTGGGAGCGGCCGCCAGGATATGTCCCCTATATAGATCGACCGGAGTTAAGGGTGGGTAGGCAAGGGACCAACCGATCGGTGAGTTTCATGCGACGTGCTCATGTTTCACTCACAAAGTATTAATTCTAAACCAGTTCATCGCATACAGGACTGCAATAAGAAACTTGCGAAATTGCTCAAGTCAAAGGAGAAACCTCCTCCTCAAGGGCCACCCGAAAGCCCCGAATTGTGCGAACACGGCCTGTAGGTAGTGGTTGATACCTGCCACGAGGATCTAGTGGACCGAAGATTCTACTGGTGCCCTTTGACCGAGGATGAATGGTGCGGCTGCTTCAACTGGGTGGACCCGGAGACGTACCACCCACATCTCAAACTTCCCGTCTGGGACAACTGGGGGAGCAACCCTCGTCGTGGTGCTACTACCACCCAGAAAAGACAGACCCCGAGTACGCCTACGGTATTATTCAATGGCCACAGCGGGCATACTGCATTGACTGCAGGGCACACTTCCGGTTGTACAACGACAAGCCTAACACACACCTCCTGCACCATATAGTGGAGTGCGAGCCAAAATAGAGAAGGCGTCTCGGCAAGTCTCCAGAAGTGCAAGAGGGTTCCTCCTCTCAAAGAGAAAGGGACAAGGGGAAGCAGCCGGCCGAGGTCCGCACTACGCAACAAATCCTTGACGGATTACAAAGACCATTCGGGAACCCGGGTGGTATTAGTTATGGGATGCGGGGAATCGGGATGACATTCCCATATGGGAGGGAAAAAATCCACATAAAAAAGACAAAAAAAAATTATGTTTTATACCCCCGAGACATTCGGCAACAGCTGGGAGCACTGTGCATCCCCATGGAGGTTTTTCATAAGAGAGATTGAGCGGTGTCCGCTAACAAATCGCGAAAGATTCACGGGTGATGTAATATATATAGAAAATGTGGCGCATAATTCCCACTCTACGAACATAGGCAGAACGATCACTTGTTCCACCATCACAATCATTGTTATCGTCAGTTTTTCTAGCAATGTCGTCACTATTGTAATGCCCTTGTAATATAATCTGTTTCTTATTTCATCATCTAAACATTCATTGTATCTACCCTACTAAGGTTGAGTTTGCTTACTAAGGTTACTGGCTGCATCTACGTGCTTTTCACAATGATCGTAATGACTTAAACACTTTAGCAAAGTTTTCCTGGGCTAAACTATTCATAACATGAGTTGTTGTCAACTATAATACTTAGGGTAATTGCACTAGTAGAATTTAGATGCAAAGAAAGCTGTAAATAAAATATTTTTCCAGAATATAGTTGTGACACTACGGAATGCCGAGACTTTATAAAATGTGGAATTAGAGATTGTGGCATTACACAATATGAATGTTAAGGTCAAAAACATTATAAAATATGGAATTGGAGGTTGAAACCATACGTTATGAGGTTAATTTGCGTTTCCGGGCCGTTTCCGGGAGTTTGGGCCTTTCCGGGGGAGTTTGGGCCTAAAGGAAAGGGTCGTGGGCTTTGGTGGGATGGAGTTTGAGTCCTAATAGGAGTAGGAGACCTGGTTGGGGGCCTCCCCCAGCCCCTATAGGCGTCCACCCCCCTGCCCTTGCGCCCTCGCAAGTCCTAGCCGCCCCCCACACCTCCCCACCTCCTCCTTGTGGCGCCTCCACCTCCCCCATTGCTCCCCATTGCTCCCCATTGCTCCACCACCTCTCCACCACCTATCCTCCTCCCTTGCTGCCCCTAGGGGAGTTCTCCACCTCCACACCTCAAAGATCCATTCGTTGGAGCGCTCCGCGACGAGGAGAACCGGCGGGATTGGAGCGAGGAAGGAGATCGCGCGAACCGGGAGGAGATCTATTGGGTTTTCGTGCGTCGGGCGAAGGTATGGCCATGGGAATCCTTGGGGTTGGGCTAGGTACTGTTCTTAGGGTGTTTATCAAGTTTTTAGATCAATTGGTGGTGCTTAATTTGAGTAGATTGGATTAGATCTAGAAGTTGCCACGTTCTCTGTTTCGGGCAGCATGAGCAGTCGACCTAGGGTTCGGTTTTTCGCCAAATTAGAGTTGGAATCTGGTCGTACGGACGTTGAAGAAGTTGTAGATAATTTCATTATATTTCCGTGGATATAAAGAACTTTAAATTCCGCCCAGCCGTTTGAAAGTTATGGCTGTTTTACCGAGCGTGTTAAAATCTGTGACGTGATTGGAACAGATCACGGTATTTTGTAGATTAAACAACTTTAGAGTCCGAATCAGTCTTTCCCTATACCTAGAAAAAGTTGGGAAATTTCCTAAGCTACACGAGGATGTACTCGTTTAATTGATTCGGAGTCTTAGAACACGAATTATGCCTTTTGGAAGGCTGCTGTCCCGACGGGACAGAACCGCTGTTTTCGGGTTTTGCGAGTAGTTGGTAATGTCGGGGTAGATGAGGGTTTGCGTACTGTTTTGTGGACACGACTGTGAGTGTGTGGTACCTATGTGCAGGTGGTATGACCCCGGGAGTGCCCTCTACGTCTCGCCAATCCATCGCCGTGGTTGAGGCAAGTGTATTGGAATGGGTAGCGGATTGTAGGTTGTTGATTGATTGAGATTGAAGTTTGAATATATGATATGTTCACATGCCACGCTTTAATGTTTGCCATTGATATGATGAATATGTTTATTATGTGATGATGCCATGTGTTAATGTACAAGTTATCCATGATGATGCCATGTGTTATCGTACAAGTTAATTATGATGTTGGCATATTTGCATACATGGCATGATTACATGGCCCGGGCGGTGAGAAAGTCATAACTAGTCCGGGAAGGTCGGTGAGAAAGTTATAACTAATCCGGAGAGCCAATGAGTAAGTCCTACATCGTGATTCCATTCACCGCGGTGAACGGAAGCGAGGAGTAGGCACCCTCCATCTTCGGGATGGAAGGGGGGAGAGGGTGCACACCGACGAGTGTGTACTCAACCATACCGGTATGAGTTTCCAAGGAGACATGAGCATCGCATTGCACTGCATACATATTGATGATGATGATGATATGTGACCATGAATGAGATGGTTTACATGATGTGAGATATTATTGCTATGTAATTGTTTATGTTTGTACCATTGCAATATACTTGCTGAGTGATGAACTCACGCTTGTGTTTATGTTGTTTTCTTTTAGGTACCATGAATCCGACATGCAGGAAAGGGAGCTAGTCACACGTCATCACTTAGCATCACCCATTTAAACGATGACATGATAATGAAAGTATTGCCATGAAACTTGGAGTATTGCTTAACCGTGTGCTCGGTCTTATTATTTAATTCGTTTAGCTCATGAAGTGGTTGAATGCTTTATCCTGGACTTATATTGTTGCTATGTCACATGTTATTCCTGTTTTAGATGCTTTCCATTATGATATAACTTGTGATACTGTTGTTGCTCCTTCAATTCATGTTAAAACAAAGGAGATGCTGCCGAAATCTCGGTTTTTAGCATATGCGCCTTTGCTGGAATTTTTGTTTAATTGTGGTATTTAGATGTTGTTTAGCTTATGTTTGGTAGCATTCAGGCATAGTAAATGCCGGGGTGTTACAATAGTAGTCCATATATCAAAGAGCAAATCTGCTCTGTTATTGCAAAAAATTACATTTAAACATGATATTTTACGGGCTGCCGAAAAGGCTTAAGCGTTATCGTTTGTTGTCGACAATAATCTTAGGGTTATTGCCCTAGTAGAATTTAGATGCGAAGAAATGTGTAAATAAAATATTTTCCCATAATTTGGTGGTCCATATATTAAAGAGCAAATTTGCTCCATTATTCCAAAAAATTATATTCAAACGTGATATTTTATAGGCTGCCGAAAAGGCTTAAGCGTTTCATGCAACAGAGGCTTCTTATAGTTATTTGGTTTATTCAACTCAGTTCATCCTACATATTTTTTTCAAAAATAGAACATCTAAGACCCTAGGAATAAGTGATATTTATTTCATTATTTTTGGAATCATGGTTTGTATAGTTTCTTCATAATACACAAAAGGATCTTTAAGTAAACTTGATTTAAACAATTTTAATTTCCATGGAACAATTTTAATTTTAATTTCATAATACATATTTTTTTGGACGTATATTTATGAAATTTTGAATAAAAAATGTATTATTAAAAAAAATTCATAGTTTGTATAGTTTCTTCCTAAATTTTGGTAGTAATCGCCGTAGGGCTTGGCGATAACTCATTGTCGTCGTACGGCTCGGCGAAAACAGCTTTGTCGCCGTACGGTAAGGCAATAATGGCTTCTTTCCCTAAACTCCGGTGGCCGACTGTTAACTGCGTAATTAAGCAGTGGTTGCCATACCGTTTGGCGAAAATAGCTATTTCGCCGTACCGTTTGACGAATAGGTATTATTTTTATAATTTTTGTTTTCCATGTATTAATACCGCAATACAATTTAAAAAAAATATTATTTAAAAAAAATTTCAAACCGGCCCGGCCCACTCGCCCTTGTCAGATACTCAGGTAGGCGCAGGACAAATCCAAGACCATTGGGCCTATCCTCTTAAATCTGTTATACAGTGAAAGGCCTTTCAGCCTGCTGCATGCTAATGGCACGAATGGCAGACATAAGTTCTTACAAGTCAAAGCTATCCGGGTTGCCTTCTTTTTCTTCTGATTTCAACTGTCTTGATTTATTAAATGAGCGCGGTTGACTGGTCTTAAAGCCATAGTGTACGATGAACATATAGCCATCTTAATTAAGTGGCCCGAAGTTCAGAATAGCTCCATCCAACCATGCTATTTATTTGAATGCAGGATGGGATTGAAGACCCGGTCTGACACCACTTAAAAAACAATGTGACATACTAATTAAAGATGTAGTGACAGGTTTCCCTTCTTTCTTTCTTTTTTTTTTTGAGAGAGATATAAAAGTTCTTTTAGAGGGACAGCTGAATTGCATCATACACTAATCCATATATCTAACCACCTGGGCACACACGCTTAATTAGTACCGCAGAATGAGAACCTTTTCACCTGCAGTCAAGAATAGCTGCTCGGATAGACTACCTGAATAGCTACGTAGAACAAATGATGCTGCGGTGTTCTTTGACGTGATTCTCAAGGGTGCAAAACTCCGCCGGTGAATCTCAAGGGTGCAAAATTCGGTTTGCTTGAGAAACATTAATCTTTGCCGAGATGCACCAATTTCATTATATCTAGGCAAGATGGCTTAGTTTCAACATTGGTAAATTTTAAAACACAATTGTCGGGACCCGGATTTACAAATCCAAAACTCTTTGTGTATACTGCACTAGTCCAAGATCACGCTAGTGCACATAGTGGCAACAAAATTGACATATCATTCCATTTGTTGATGTAAGTAAGAAAGTAGTAAATAGTAACAACGGACCTTATGGTCAAAGTTTACATAACTGTGCCTTAAGGGCTTAAGAAACAAATAAACTCTCGCAGCGAAAATAAAAGTAAATTGGCCATACGACATGCCACAGGCAATCATATGGGGAAACGCCATCCTAGTACTCGTAATCTTCATAATACTCCTCCTTGTAGAACTCAGTATTTCCCTGTTCTTCCTCAGCAACTGATCAACAAAGACATAAAGCCGTGAGTACAAAAAGTACTCAGCAAGCCGTAGGGAGATGATGCAAATAATGTACGGCTTGATAAGAATAGTCATATGGTTATTTTGCAGAAAGCAATAATTTGAATGTGAATACGATAAATAGATTCAAAGCATATTTGACAAAAGATAGTACATAACTGGTAAACCAATGGAAGACCATATCAAAAGATTGGCGAGCTTCACCCATCACCAACTAAACCATCATCAACCACTAACTCAACAGTAATAACATTTTGACATTAAAAACAACAATGAACTCCCTGTTCACTTCCAACAACTCCACCTTTCAACATTTTATGAAAACACTATACCCCGTGTGAAATTCCCACGCACATCCATGACCGCGGACAAGGCTATTCGAATAGTTTTAACACACTCTGCATAGGTTGTACAACTTTACCTACAAAACATGATCATCTCTTTAGTGCCATGCGCAATTATCACACTTCCTTTGGTGTGCGGCAGAGAGATCATGACAAGGCCTTTACAATGCTCTGTCTAAACCCAGTACTGCTCGCTAATGTTTCACCCCTCCGGGCTCCCTCTTGCGCCATGTGAGTCTACCCGTCCATCCCGGAATCCACACAACCACAATTGATGTAACATTGGGTGTCCCGATCTTTCGATGAGAATGATAACTTTCGATTTGGGTGGAGACGACTTTGACGATCCGACTACAACGTACAACGACGATACGCCTTAGCAATCGCTAAACCAACTCCATAGGGTTATTTACCTTGCCGTGGGCACGATCAACCTGATCACGAAGATCAATTCCTGCAAGCAATCAAAGAACAAGCAAGAACAAGGCAAAAACAATCTAAAATTGCAAATATAGATGAAGTATAGAAAAAGTTAGGGTTCTGATACAAGGAGCTTGTTAGGCGGCCGTTGAGCACGTCTAAAAGACTCAAAATAGTAGTAAAAGGCTAAACTATCAAATAACCAAAACCCAAATTATTTTGGGGGACTTCCTAGCTATATATAAGAGAAATAGGATGCCAAAACCGTGCTAGGAGCATCCAAAACATATCCATGGTCGAGTAGGACTCTTATTCCTAGTTTGACTCGAATTTGGAAAGATGACTGAACTTGTTTTACAGATTCCTGTTGACTCGTAAGGAATTTGGACATGAGACCGGATCCGTTGGAAAGAGGACGACGAAACCTTTCAAACCAATAATCATAGACCCCAAACACCCTTGTGGATCAAAAGTTATGATCATTTTAAGTTGGTACTGTCCCGGAGGTCGAATCCGAATTGAACTTGTGCACCAGAAGAATTGGCTTCATGCTTGACGTTTGGGAGTCATTCTCCTTGGTTCCTAAGGACAATAAAATCATCACAAGGATTCAATAACATTCCATTCATTAAATTATTTGTATGCAACCCGAGGAACGCATTCACCTGGCAATTGAATTGACGTGCGCGACCTCGAGTAATTGGCCCTTGTATTACATTGTTGGTTTCAATTGGGTTTGTAGCCATGGCCGTATCCATGGTAGTGATGTCCTCATCAATAACAGTACTCAAATATAGACATTGCAAATTAATTAGCCAAGTCTGTCCCATACCAGACATGTGGTTGTACGGTTAAGCCCAGTTCAATGGTGCACAAGATTAAGTCATTAGGTATTCCCAGGCAAGTCAACCACATCCCAAATGTGCCACAACATCCCTTTTACTGTACGATCACTTGCCCGAGTGAAAACAATTTTTTATAACTAAGACCAATGGCACACCCTGCCATGGTACAATAAATCTTACAACAATGGCTACTGGCCACAATTCCATATCTCATTAAGTCAATATTATTAATTTATCATGTAACATGAACCCATCGTACAACTAAGCATGTCTAAGCATAGTTATGATAACCCAATGTCGGTACTACAATTATATCCAACTAATAAATATCCCAACCTAGGGTGACAATGGATACATGGCATCTCAATTAATCAAGATGGCGTAATGACAATCAGGTATTTAACTATTCCCAGTAAATAATACTTGTAAACAAATAGAATGCAATTGTATAAAAACAAAGTATTTTTGAAAACATGGGTCCAACATGGTCAAGGACTACGACTTGCTTTGTTGATCAACTGCAGTTGCTGAGTCTTGATCTCCGAATCCTGCGCTCGCTCCTTGAGGGTCAACGTCTACCGGAAAAAACGCAAGAAACAGAAATAATTACCAAAATAGAGAGCAAAAATATCAAAAGTAAAAATAAATGGCTCTGGAATGTAGGGCTCGATTTTACAAATTTTTAGAAATTGGAATCGCCTTAATCGGAGTTCGTACGAGGGAGAACAGCCTATTTGAAGTTTTAAAATCAAATAAAATGGAAAATGACATTTTCTGGAATTTATTTTCTAAAGAAAAAGACTTTACTGCGTACTGCTGATGTCAACCAGGAAATTTTGGAAATTAAAATAAATCTGGAAAAGGCTTGAAAGGCTGACATGTGGGACCCTTGGTCTATGGACCAAGTTCACAGGAAGGCTAGGGTTTACGGTGGACTAGGCTCATAGGAACAGTGCGAGTGACACGCAGGCGCTGACGCGGCGGACACGCAGGTGAGGATGCAGACATGGCGGCTGACGTGGACGGCCACGCGGCTAGCCACGTCGGATCAGGCTCGGTTTTGATGGCGTCTGTTCTTCTACTGGCGGCACTTCACCGGACGGGAGGAAGATGACACGGCAAATGGCGAATCTGAGCCGGATCGGCTTGGGTTTTGCGCAGGGCGGAGAGAGCACAATGCGATGCACCTAAAGGGGCACTTGGCTGTGGCGGAGATTGACTGGAGGAGTGGATCGGCGCGATGGAAGAGTGGCATCGGCAGAGAACTTCAGCGAGCAATCACTGACGCTCAGAGGCGTCTTGGCGTGCGTGGAATGAGGCGTTGGAGACAGCGTGAGGAGGGAAACCTCGTACAATATCTGTGCGGCTTTTAAAGCACGAGAGCAGCTAGCAGCGAACCAGAGAATCGCGCGGGCCAGCGTGGTTAGGGTTTGGCGGCGGCACGATCCGGGGCAGGCCGATGGGTCAGATGGGATTTCGGCCCGAGGCCATTTTAGAATTAAAAACATTTTTTGAATTAAGAAAATACCAATAATTCAAATAAAAGCAAATAAATAGCAAATAAACTCAGAAAAATCTCAAAAAATACAGCAAAATTCCTTGAAGCACAAGAAACCCAACTAAAATTGAAAATTTTTGATTTGATGCATAGATTAATTAAATAAAATCTTTTAGTTAATGAAAAATTCAAATTAAGCTCTAGTTAATTCAGGAAAAATTCAAATGGTTCTTTTTAACTTTGAAACTTTTCAAAACTCAAACATTGAGATGTTACAACCATAGAGGGAAGAATAATGGCTTCGCCCGGGACTGGAACCGGAGAACTGACATGATAAGGAGTACACCACAAACAGGATTAGATTCATCACCTAGAAGGGGTGAGCAGATTCAGTCTACATGCAACCAAACATGATCTCTTGTGTCCATACATCTATAATGCAATCAACCAAACAAGTGCTCATCACAACCAGCCTTAACATAAACAGGCAACCAAACAACCCAACTTACATCCACTCAGCCATATTAAGGCTAGGCAACCAAACAACCCAACTTACATCCACTCAGCCAGATTAAGGCTAGCCTGGATGGTTCATACGGGCCAGTCTATGATGATACAGGCAACCAAATACAATTAGAGGCTGTTTGGTTGCTGTCTTGTAGGAGCCTGGCCGTGGCCGCCTGCACCTTCTTAGCCTAGCTCTGAAGAAACAATCATGGAGCTCGTTTCCCACAAGCCTGGGTGTGAGTGCTTTGAGCATCGTGCTGGTTTGGCTCTCGCACCACGCGCAGGCAACCAAACAGCCATCTTGTATGCGTGGGTGTAGGCTCATGCGATACAAGGAGCAACCAAACGCTGGTTCCCTGGCTCCTGCTTGTCTGGCTGCGTGAAACCAGATGACCAAACAGCCCATTAAGTGGCCCGAAGTTCAGAATAGCTCCATCCAACCATGCTATTTATTTGAATGCAGGATGGGATTGAAGACCCGGTCTGACACCACTTAAAAAACAATGTGGCATACTAAGGATCCGTTTGGCAACTTAGAACCGGGCCGTTTCTACTAGAATCTAGGAGAAACTCAACCAAACGGGCTAAAGCTTGAAACGATTCTTCTCGGAACGTTTCTTCTTTTTCCATATTAAGGCCGAATCGCTCTCAACCCCGTTCCACCCCGATTCACAGAATCCAGACAGCTAGCCAAACGGTTTTCAGACAGTGATTCTGATTCTAGCTGAAAAATTTCTACCAAGAATCTGAAACCGTTTCTGTTTCTACTAGAATCTGGAACCGTACCAAACAGGCCTAATTAAAGATGTAGTGACAGGTTTCCCTTCTTTCATTTTTTTTTGAGAGAGATATAAAAGTTCTTTTAGAGGGACAGCTGAATTGCATCATACACTAATCCATATATCTAACCACCTGGGCACACACGCTTAATTAGTACCGCAGAATGAGAGGCTTTTCACCTGCAGTCAAGAATAGCTGCACGGATAGACAACCTGAATATCTACGTAGAACAAATGATGCTGCGGTGTTCTTTGACGTGAATCTCAAGGGTGCAAAAGTCCGCCGGTGATAGTTGGCTTGCTTACCATTAAGACCCGTTTGCAAGGATCCCGGCCGAATTTTGGAAATTGGCCGGATAAAAAAATTAGAAAAAAAATCGAATTGCTACATAATAGTGCTAATCTTGGCGATATCTCGGTGATTTTGGCTGAAATGTTATGAATTTTTTTTGCTGGATTTTCATTGTTGTGCACTATAATTGATTGGATTTAGGGTCAAGATCATCCACAAAAAATTTTAAAAAATTTTGACGTGTTTTTTTTATTATTTTTTGGTCGATTCAATTAGTCAGACTATCTTGAGTAGCACTGTCCGAATTTTTCAAAATTCCTCAAGATTGATCATCTTTTGAAAATTTTATGAGATTATTATGGATGTATTAGGACCATCTACAAAAAATTCCAAAATTTGCTAACATTGTTTGAATTATTTTTCTTTCAGGTGAAATTTGTTAGTCCGTCTTCAATAGCACTATTTGAATTTTGGAAAATTTCTCAAGATTTATCATTATTTGAAAATTTTATGAGAATATTATGGATGTTTTAGGACCATCCGTAAAATTTTTGAAAAGTTTCTAACGTAGTTTGCATTATTTTCCATTCGGTTGAAATTTGCCGGTTAGCTTTTTATGAGGACAGTAGCGCTGTTAGATTTTTAAAAAATTCCTCAAGCTTGATAATGAATTGAAATTTTTATGGGAACATTAGTGATGTGTCAGGACCATCCAAATTTTTTTTAAAATTTTTTTGATGTCATTTGAACCATTTTTTTGTTCAGTTGAATTTTACTGAGCTTTTCGAAATTCAAAAAAAAATTCAGGTTTTTCGGACGAAATTTCGGATTTCCCGGTTCTAAAATATCCGGATATGAATTTTGTTTTTTGAATTTCATCCGGATTTTGTCCGAAATTTCCGAATCTCGCTGAAATTTTAGATTTCGGTCCCTTCCAAAATATAGTCCAAAAATGAGATTTAAAACCTTACCCTTTTGGCATTTACTGCATAAATTGGTAAGCTCGATGAGCAGGTAACAAATTACAACTCTCTGAATTGGAGTTCTGTAAATTATTTGTAGAAATTTAGAGAATGATGGGTGCAAGAGTAATTAACACTTCCTCGGTTACAAATAGTTATCGTTTTCGATATCGATACAGTCTTCGAAACACAACTTTAATCACTAATTTTTACTATAATATATTTATAAAATACAATGAAATTATAATATTATAAATGTACTTTTCGACACAAAGCTACACATATAATTTTTATATATCTAATTTAAAAAGATATTAACGATCAAAATTCTAAAAGTTTGACTGTACCTGTACCTATATCATGAAGAGATTATTCCATTCGTGTTTTGTTTTAATCTGAAGCAAAGTTAGCTGGTTATGTGCGTCAACATTTCAATCAGCAAAAGGTAACGTTTAGCTAATTCTTGGGAAAGAAATTAAGTGGGTCTTTGTGTTGCATTATCATGATGTGACTAATTAAAATAATAATTTTCGAAAAGTATGGATGGATGTCCCATGACGAAGGCCATGAATACTTGTATTTGACTAGTCTATTGCATCCAAATTTTGCCCTGAAAAAGAAAAGAAAACGAAGCAGTGTTTTTATGTTTTCCATCTAATATAAGTTGTATAAATCTTAAAGCAAACGAAAAGATAAGTAATTATCATCTACTTTTTATTCATGTTTTAATATTTATGCAAACTTAAAAAAAAAAATCAAAGAAACACCTCTCAATAAAACGACCAATCAAAAGAAGCAATCAAGTGAAGCATAACTAGTGGAGCAGCGAGCTAGCATGTCCTGAAATTTGAGGGGCAAACTCCCTGTCTGACGGTTGCGAGGAAGGTAGAGAAGGAATTAATAGAGAAAGTGACATCATCCATTTGCTTCCACGCATCATACCTTATCTCAAGTTTCGTTTTCTCGCAGCGCCTGCATGCCATCGCTTTCCTGGACCAGCAAACTGGCATGTGAAAGTTTGCGAAGGTATGTTTGATCGGGAGAAGTTCAATCTCAGCATGAATTTCGAAGAAGTTGGTAGCTAGATGCTTTAACTAGGGGTATAAACGGAGTGGATATGGATGGATTTCGTTTATCCTGTATCTTATTTCATATTTTTTTTTTCGAAATCAGAGTTGGATACGGACAGTGCCGGATTTGAATACAAATACGGACTATCTCGGTCACGAATACGGAGCGAATACAGATCATTCCAAATACGGTTAGTTTCGGTCACTAATATTTAGTTGGATAATGCGTGAAAGCAGAAACCATATATATTACACATATTAGGATCAATCAACCATATTATCTCTACTATTCTAAAGCAGCACTTGGTGGCAGTGGTCCGTTCTTCCCACGTCATTAATTGCCGCTTAATTGCCCTGCTTAATTGCCCTACTTAATTGCCCTGCTTAATTGCCCTACACAAGAAACAAAGCGTTGCTTTAATTAGCCAGCTTTCGCAAGAAACGAAGCGTTAAAGATAGATGTTTGATTTTGTGAAATAATTTTTTTATTTTTTAATCTTTATTTTTCGTTATCAATTTTGTTTTTCGTAGCAACGCACGGGCATGTAACTAATATGTCTAACATGCAACTACATCAGTAGATTGACAAATAGATTTAAGTATATCAGTCGATAATAACAAGGGCTAATTAAGCAAGCATATGACCAAGGCAAATTAGGCAAGTAGTAACTAGCAAGTAGCATTGTAGTAAATCACAAATCACAACCCTCACACCTTAAACTGTTACATGATCAAAAATTCAAGTAGCCATAGTCCATAGCTAAGTACATCACTAATTCATTACATCATAATATCACAATATAGGATAGGATAGAGCACAAGCCAGTAGCCAACCATCCCTATGAGCACGCCTTAGTCGATGTCAACCACATTCATCCTCTCATCCTACAAAAAAAAATATCGATTGATGAATAAAAGCAGCAATCATCTGTAGGTATACTTAAACGGATGTGAATTTAATCAAACTAAGCATTGCAATTGTAGATAAAATAATGTACATGGGCACATTTCGTAAGAATCCTCAACATGCTTGGTGATAATGGAATACAAAATGATAGAAAAGGAATGGTAATACATGTCAGGACCCGAATTTGCAAATCCGGACCCTCTGTGTATTCAGCACTTGTCGGGACCCCGAATTTGCAAATCCGGACCCTCTGTGTATTCAGCACTAGTCCAGGAACGCGCTAGTGCACACAGTCTTAACATCGGTAAATATCACAATCATACCATTCGATACCAATAAAGTACTTTATTTAAATAACCAAACTGGTCGCTTGACCTTGTGGCCAAGTTACAAATATACGCCTCGCAAGGCGAGACTTATTAAGAGAGAAATAATAGCAGCGGAAAAATAAGATAACATCGTGGCGCCATCCAGTATACCACAGGCAACTGACTGGGCTCGCTCCCTCCTCTTGGAGCTCCTCCTCCAGAGCTGGTGTAGTCTCCTCTTCAACTGGTGTTGTATTGTGGCAAGGGTGAGTACTTGGTACTCAGCAAGTCATGCACAGAATGCAGCTAATATACTACATGCATGGCTTAATACAAAGGAGTGGCTCAAGGTATTTTTGCAGTAAACAGCATTTAACAAGTATCATAAGTAGATTCGAAAGCAGTAGAAACAAGTATAGCATAGATAACTTTTCAAGGAGTTTAATAAACATCTTTCCCATCCTAATCCATATTTCCATCAACATCATTATTAATCCAACCCAATCTTTCAGATCCAAGTTATTTTTGAAAAAAATCTAACCCTTGACTGTAATTCCCGAGCGATGTCCAATACCGTGGACACGGCTATTCGAATAGATTCTACACTCTGCAGAGGTTATGCACTTTACCCACAAGATACAGTCAAACACCACAAAGGCGAGTTCCCGTAACAAAGTCTTTCGGAAACTTCTAACAATACAAGTGAGCCTCCCCGGTTATTGCACACTAACCCTTCCCTTAGCTAAGGCGAAGTTTAGGCCAATCAACCGTTAGATGGGTACCTGGCCTCAGCCCCGGTACGCTCCCCCGTACAACTTACACAAAGGGTGTAGTTGACCTCCTGAGGTCCCACAGGTACGTTATTAGCAACTTAATCAACTAGGTCCGTCCCATTACAGACATGTGGTTGCAAGATTGACTCAGTTCAAAGGCTTGCAAGGTTAAGTCCTTAGGGTGACCAGGGCAAGACTACCCGAAGAAACCAAATCAACATCCCCAGTGCCACAACTGGCCCACCTGATCATTCTTGCCACATGCCCCGGTCGAAAACTATTTATCAAAACCCCAGTTGATTACCATGCATCACGTGCCATCAACATCACATGATACCTTTCCAAAACAGGTTCAATATATCATTAAGTCCATATTAACATTTGATTGTCCAAAAATCATGTCATGAGCACGTAGCAGGTCTAAGCAGTATACTACAACGATCTAATTTCCCATGTTGGCAATTTAATAATGTCCAACTAGTAAACCACAACTAGGGTAACAAGGGGTCATGGCACATATTTAAGTAATCAAGGTGTCATACAGCAAATTGGTATTATCTAATTTCCCTATATTTAAATAAAGTATTTTCTAATTGAACTAGCATGCAATAGGTTAAATCAAAATAAGTTTCAAAATAGGATCAACATGGTCAAAGCACAACTTGCCTTCAAAAAGTACTTGTTCTTGGTCTTGAGTTGGATCCTGAGTCAATACTTCTCCTTCGAATCCTTCCGGCACTTCAACGTCTACTCGTAAAGCGTGCAAATAGCAAATACACGAATAAACAATAGGCAAAAAGTGTCCAAACATCCAAATAAAATCCATAAACAGAGAGAACATAATTTTATGAATTTTTAGAAACTGGAATCGTCAAATTTGGAGTTAAAATGCAAAAGTTATAGCATTTTGAAGTCTAAATAATCAATTAAATAATTTTACAGAGAAAAACTTTAGTCCAAAAATTAAATAAAATTCATATTTAGGTAGATCTCAATTTTATACAAATTTAGAAATTTGAATCACTCAAATCGGAGTTGAAACGCAAAAGTTATAAGCGTTTGAAGTTTGAATCAAAATCACGAAATCATTATTTCGAATTAATAAATCATTTTCTTTTAGGAAAATCATTTATTGCGTCGGCTGAACGCGTGTCACCTCTGATTGGTCTGGCGGCGTCGGTGATCCATGGACTTGGTCCACGCTCGGCTCGGGTCTACTGTGGACTCGGTCCAAGGCTCCACGTGAGAATGACATGTGGGTCCGCCTCGGATGATATCGCTCATTGGCGTCGGCGAGGCTCGGCCGCAGTCTTGGCAGTGGGACCCATGGCGTCATTCTTGGCGTCGGCGCTCGGCGAGACGGCCGGCCGACATGCGAGCCCGCCATGGCGTCGGCGTGGCGTCATGGTGCGGTTTAATCACGTCGGCCCGACATGCGGGCCCCGCGTGTCGGCGTCACCTGCCAGCGGCGTGGGCCAGCCGACCACGGCGGTCGGCCTTCCAGGCAGCGTGGCGCAATCTCGGCCGTCGATTTGAAAATCAACGGCCCAGATTAGATCGGCTCTCACGCGTTTGGGTTAACGCGTTTGATCTGAACCGTTGAATCTAGATCGGACGGTCAAGATTGGATCTAGTGGTTTTGGACGGAATCTCACCGTGAGATGACGTGGCGCATCTGGGGCGTTGGATCTTGATCGGACGGGTGAAGCTTTCAGCGGCAGCGATGGCGTCTTGTGAGCCGGCCGGCCGGAGGCTGGCAGCGACACGAACAGCAGCGTTTGCGGGCTCCTCCGGCGAGTGAGAGGTCCCGCCGGGTGCGTCTCGTCGCGGTGAGTCCGGATCTGAGTCAACGGCGGCGAGGGGCGGGACGGCGGCGAAGCAAGCAAAACCGCGGCGGAGGAGTGCTACAACTCCGGCGGCGATTGCAGCGCGTCGAGAACGCTGCGGCGGCGGCAGCTAGAACAGCAGCTGCGCCAAGGTCAAGGTGGTCCTCGGGGTGTGATCCAGGCATTAAATAGCCTCGGCTTCCGCAGCGGAAACCTAGAACCTCACGGCGGCGGCGCGGCGGAATCCGGCCGGACTCGGCGGAGACGGCGACGGAGGACCGTCCACGTGGCGCGATCAACGGCCACGATTGGCTCGGCGCGATCGGATCCGGTCGGATCGGTGCGGCTCGATTTGGCCGTTGGATCTTGATCCAGCGGTTCACGTGGTTAGGGTTTGGACTTGGTTGGTCGAGTCACGTGGCTCGGTCGGACTCGAGTCCGACTTCGAGTTCGACTTCGGTCGGATGAACAGTAACCGACCCGGCTGATTTTTCCAGCGATTTAATAATTAAAATAATTCCCAGTAATTCATTTAATTCATTAAAAATAGCAAAATACTCAGAAAAATTCTAGAAAAATTCTGGAAAATATTTTAGGGTATTTGGAACTCAAATAAAATATTTCCAACAAAACTTTATTTGCAAAATTAAATTATTTAATTATTTAAAATGGAATAAATTCAAATAAATTCCAAATAAATCCAAATAAATTCCAGAAAATTCCAAAAATTCACCAAAGTGCCAATTCACACATAGATTTAAGAAAAGCAAAATTTTGGGGTGTTACAGCACTAGTCCAGGATCACGCTAGTGCACACAGTCTCAACATTGGTAAATATTACAATCATACTCAACGAAATAATAAAGTACTTTATTTAAAATATCCAAACTGGTTGCTCGACCTTATATTCAAGTTATAAGAGTATGCCTCGCAGGGCGAAAACTTATTAAAAGAGATAACAGCAGTGGAAAAATAAGATAACTTCGTGGCACCATCCAGTATACCACAGGCAACTGACTGGGCTCGCTTCCCTAGTTCGTTGGCTCCTCCTGGAACTCCTCCAGTGCAGGCGTTACTTCTTCTTCAACTGGTGTTGTGTTGTTGCAAGGGGTGAGTACTTGGTACTTAGCAAGTCATGCACAGAATGCAGTTCTAATATTCTACATGCATGGTTTAGAACAAGGATAGGCTAACAGGTTCATTTGCAGTAAAGCAACATTCATAGATACAGTAATAAATTACAAAGCAGTAAAATGATAGTAAATAAATTAACTTTCACAATAATTGCACAAGTAAAACATCTCACAATCCTACATCCAGTGCACATTTCCATCCATCTACCAAAGTCCAAGTTATTTTCATGAAAGTATAACCCTTGACTGTAATCCCCGAGCAATGTCCAATGCTGCGGACACGGCTATTCGAATAGATTTTACACTCTGCAAAGGTTATACACTTTACCCACAAGATACAGTCAAACCCGACTCAGGTGAGTGATCGTAACAAAGCCTTTCGGAAACTTCTACCTTAACAAGTGAACCTCACCGGTTGCCACACACTATCCCTTCCCTCAGCAGAGGCGAAGTATAGGACCGACATACCGTTGGACGGGTACCATGCCGCAGCACCTGGTATGCTCCCCCGCACAACTACACCTAGTATAGTTGACACCCCGAGGTATCACATGCAAGTTATTAGTAACCTACTCAACTAGGTCTGTCCCATTTCAGACATGTGGTTGTACGATGAACTCAGTTCAAAGGCTAGCAAGGTTAAGTCCTTAGGTTGACCAGGGCAAGACTACCCAAGTAACGAAACCAAATCTACATTCCCGGTGCCACTCTTGGCCCACCAGGACAATCTTGCCACATGCCCCGGTCTAAATCAGTTAAACACCCAATTGGTTACCATGCACCACGTGCCATCAACATCATCATCAATAACACATGGCACTTCCCAAAACATGTTCCATATCTCATTAAGTCAATATTAATATTTGATCATCCAAAATCATGTCATGACTATGTGGCGGGGCTAAGCATTATACTACAGCGGTCTAACTACCCATGTTGGCAATTTAATAATGTCCAACTAAATAATCCACAACTAGGGTGACAAAGGGGTTCATGGCACATAATCAAATAATCAAGGTGTCATACAACAACTAGGCATTTATCTAATTTCCCAAAAATATTTAAATCATTTTCTAATTAAACTAGCATGCAATAAATTGAATCCAAATAATTTCCAAAAGTAGGATCAACATGATCAAAGCATAACTTGCCTTCAAAAAGTGCTGGTTCAGGTTCTTGCACTTGCTCCTGGGTCAAAACTTCACCTTCGAAGCCTTCGGGCACTTCAACGTCTACTCGTAACGGATAAATAAACACCAAATAAATAAAAACAGAGAAAAATTCATGTCCAAAAATTAAATAAAATTCACCATTAAATAGAGCTCAATGTTATAAAAATTTAGAAACTGGAATCACCTCAATCGGAGTTAAAACGCAAAAGTTATAGCCGTTTGAAGTTTGAAACATCATTTAAAAGAATAAATCGAATTAATTCATTTATTTTTATACGGGAAAATCGGAAATATGACGTCAGCACGCATTTTTGGATATCCACCGAATTATGTTTCTAAAGGAAAATCGAATTATTGCGTCATGCTTGAGTCATCCGGTCTACGGGCCTGGTCCATGGTTCGGTTTTGGTCCACCATGGTCCCGGTCCATGAGAACAGTGTCACTAACACGTGGGTCCCGCTTGGATGACATCATCGCTAACGTCATCACGTTCGGCCGACCGGCTCTGACAGCTGGGCCCCACTGTGAGGTCATCATGACATCACGGGTGACGTCATCTTGCGGGAGACCACGTCGCTGACACACGGGCCCCACGCTGATGTCACGCGTGACGTCAGCGACGACCGGGCGTAGCCCGCGTGGACCGCGACGGTTCGGCTTCATGTGGCACAATCTAGGCCGTCGGTTTGAAATTCGATGGTCCAGATCGGATCTAACCCCGCACATTTTGGATCTATGCGGTTGATCTGGACCGTTCGATTTAGATCGGATGGTCGAGATCCGATCAGGTTTTCGCATCACCGTGGGGGTGACGCGGTATGTCTCGGTGGCTGACACATGGCACAATCTACACCGTCCGATCTTGATCGAACGGCCGAGATTACATCTAGCGCTACAACGCGGGTAAACCCTAACCGTACGATCTATATCTAACGGTTGAGATCTAATCGAGCACGGTACGGTTTAGGGGCTACGTGGCTTAATCTGGTGCGTTGGATCTACATTCGACGGTTGCTAATAGATCTACACAGTACTGCGTGATCTAACCCTAGCCGTTCGATTTAGATCTAACGGCTGAGATCTAATCTAGGGAAATTGCACAGTGTGGTGACGTGGACGAACCTGGAGCATGCGATGGAGATCGGATGGCTGTCGAGCTTCGCGAAGATGGCGATGGCGCGGCGGAGCGAGGGTTGCTGGAGACGAAGACGATGACGAGCCCAACGGCGCTTCGGGCGCGTTTCGGCGAAGTGGATGGTACCCCTAGGTGCGCCTCGTCACGACGGTCTCGGATCTGGGCACCAACGCGGCGAAGGACGGCGAGGACGGCGGCAAACGGCGAAAAACCATGGTGGAACCCTAGCAAAACTTCAACGAGCGATTGCGGCGAGGCTACGGCGGCTGTAGCTCGATGACCTAGGGCAATGGGTGCGCACAGAAATGGCGGTCACGACATGGGTGGCGGCACATTAAATACGGCCCTTAGCGTCTATGAAATCCACGGAAAACGAGGCCCACTCGCACGCAGCAGCGGAATCCGGCGATGGCTCGGACTGGGTGACGTGGCTGCATCCTATCCATCCATGTGTGCGCAATCAACGGCCCAGATCCGATCGGCGTGAACGGGTCCGATCTGGTCCCGCGCGGGGCCACGTTGCGCAATCTCGACTATTGGATCAAGATCCAACGGTTGCGCGTTTAGGGTTTGGGTCCGGCTCGGGTCTGGCTCGGACTGGGCTCGGTCGGACTCGAGTCTGACTCGGGTCGGATGAATAGTGGAACCCATTAGGGTTTTTCAGCATTTTAATATTTAAAATAATTCTAGAAATTCAAATAAATCGAGAAAAATAGCAAAATGCTCAGAAAAATTCCAGAAAAATTCTGGAAAATATTTTAAAGCATTTTGGACTCAAATAAAATATTTCTAACAAAATTTTATATGAAACTTCTAATTATTTCAATAATTCAATAAAAGACTTAATTCCAATTAAATCCAAATAAATTCTAGAAAATTCCAAAAATTCAATTAACTTAATAAATTAAATAAAAGCACAAATTTTGGGATGTTACATAAGTGGTGGGAGAACTATTGTGATTCTCAAAAAAAACCCACAAGAGATCACTTGGGATGAGTTCACTGTTGCTTTTCGCTAGTACCATATACCTGAAGGTATTATGGATTTAAAGAAGGAAGAGCTCAGGGTGCTCAAGGAAGGAAGCCAGTAAGTGGTAGACAATCTGAACAGGTTCGCACAGCTTGCATGCTACTCCTCTAAAGACATTGCAACAGACAAAGCTAGGCAATGTTGTTTCACGAATGGGTTGAATTTTGGATTGCAAGTTGGGTTGATCATCCATACCTTTCCTAATTTCTAGGAGTTGGTCAATAAGGCCTTTATTCTAAAGATAAGCGCAAGGACTTGGATGAAAACTGCAAGCGCAGGATGGCACACCAAGAAAGTCATCCAGGTCAACAGAGAGTGAGGGTTGCTTCTCACTAGTTCATCAAATTCCAACCCAAGTTTACCTTCAAGACGCTGTCCCCTGCATCAAGTCCATTCGGCTAGAATTTCCAAACACCTGCTCACGCTAGTATTCCGTCAGGAGGAATCCAATAGATCTCAGGCAGGGGCTACTATAATTGCAATGAACCTAGACACTTTGCTAACAACTGTCCCAAGAGAGGAGGTATTACACCCATTCGCTTCTACCTTGGTACCACACTTGCAAAGACACCTGCATCAGAAATGAACTGTGGAGCCATTCTAGTTGGAGCTACACCTCAAGTAACCATGAGAGGCTGAGTCAACCACATCACAGCTAATGGAGCTCAGGATGCCTCAGACATGACACTGGGTAAGTTTTTGGTCAATTTAGTACTCGCATTAGTTTTGTTTGATTCTGGAGCTTCACATTCTTTTGTTTCTCGAGCTTTTACTATTAGGAATGGGTTGGATATCAAGAATCTTAAGCGCATATTATTAGTCCAATCCCTTGGATCAGAACTCTGATCTAATGTAGGATGTTCTGGGGTAAAGTTGCTGATTGATGGAATAGAGTTCCTCGTGAACCTTATTGTATTGGATACCCAAGCATTAGATGTCATACTTGCAATGGATTGGTCATCCAAACACATGGCTGTGATGGATTGTGGTCGAAGAGTGGTGTCAATTGAAAGCTCAAAAGGTAAAAAAAGTGGAATTCCAAGCGACCGCAATTCGTGATGGTCAACAGTGTGAGAGCTACCAGTTTGAAAGATGTACCTATTGTTAGTGATTACCCAGATGTATTCCCTGAAGATTTGCCTGGTATGCCACCAGACCGAGACATTGAGTTTGTAATTGAATTAGTGCCTGGTACAACACCAACAGCCAAGAGATCATAACGGATGCCTACCGATGAGTTGGTAGAAATGAACAAACAGATTGAAGAACTTTTAATAAAATGGTTTTGTGAGACCTAATTCGTCTCCATGGGGAGCACTTGTTTTGTTTTTAGAAAGAAAGATGAAAGTTTAAGGATGTGCATTGATTATCATGCGCTTAATGATGTGATGATAAATAATAAGTATCCGCTACCTAGGATCGATGATTTGTTTGATCAGTTAAAAGGAGCCAGTGTTTTCTTCAAGATAAACCTTTGATTAGGATATCATCAATTGAAGATTCGTGAAGAGGATGTGCCCATAACAACATTTTCAACATGGTATGGGCATTATAAGTTCACAGTCATGTCATTTGGATTGACTAATGCCCCTGCATATTTCATGAACTTGATGAATGAGAATTTCATGGAATATCTAGATAAGTTTGTTGTCGTATTCATAGATGACATTCTTGTCCACTCCAAGACAGAAGAAGAGCATGTATAACATTTAAGGTTGGTTCTCGAGAAGCTTCGAGAGCAGCAATTTTATGCTAAGTTTAGCAAGTGTGACTTTTAGAAGGAGAAAGTGGAATTCCTTGGTCATATGATGACTGTTAAAGGAGTTGTTATTGATCCAAGTAAAGTAGAAGTAGTATTGCATTGGGAGCAACCGAAGTCTGTGACTTAGATTCATAGTTTTTTTTTGGAATGGCGGGATATTACTATCGGTTTATTGAGGGATTTTCAACAATTTCCAGGCTACTTATGTAGTTGTTGAAAAAGAAGAAGAAGATTGCATAGACAACAGAGTGCGAAAAGACTTTTCAAGAGCTGAAGAAGTGGTTGACATCAGCACTAGTGTTAGTGTTGCTAGATGTTCGGGGTAGCTTCGATAAATATTGTGATGCTTCGCGTCAAGTACTTGGATGTTGTTGATGCAGAATGGCAAAGTTGTTGCATATGCTTCAAAGCAATTGAGATCACATGAAGAGAATTATCCAACGCATGATTTATAGTTAGTTGCCGTTGTGCATGCTATGAAATTGTGGCATCATTATCTCATTGGAAATACATGTGAGCTATATTTGGACCACAAGAGTTTAAATTACATCTTTACTCAGTCAGATCTTAATATGAGATAGAGGAGATGGTTGGAGTTAATAAAGGATTACAATGTGGGAAACCATTATCATCCTAGAAAAGCTAATATGGTAGCTGATGCCCTAAGTTGAAAGAGCCACAATGTTAATACATTAATTGAAGTCTGATTTGTACAAGGAAATTCAAAAGCTTAAGTTGGAGGAACTGCTAGAAAGATTCCTGGCTACTTTGGAAGTCAAGCCAACATTAGAGGATGAAATCAGAGAAGGCCGAAAAGATGATGCTAAGATTAAAAGAATTAAGTCCAAAATGGATGAAGGAAAAGCCAAGGATTTTACTTTGGATGATCAAGGTACCTTGTGGATCAAAGATCAGATATGTGTACCAAAAAAAGGAGTAAAAGCAGTTGATTTTTGAGGAATCTCATGACTCAAAGTATTCGATTCATCCAGGAAGTGCTAAGATGTATCAAGATCTCAAGGAAATGTTTTGGTGGCCTAATATGAATTGTGAAGTTGCTGAGCATGTAGCCTTGTGCGATACATTTCAGATAGTGAAGGCAATGCACCAAAAACCTGCCAGTTTGTCGCAACCATTGAAGTTTCCAGATTAGAAGTGAGAGGAAATCAGTATGTATTTTATTACCAGTTTTCCTAGAACTCAGGGTGGATATGATTCAATATGGGTCATAGTGGACCGATTGACCAAAGTTTGTCATTTTATACCAGTAAAGATCACTTATTCTGGGGATCATTTGGCAGAGTTATACATATCAAGGATTGTGTGTTTGCGTGGTGTACCAAAGAAGATAGTGTCAAACAGAGGTACCGAATTTACCTCAATGTTCTAGAATAAGTTGCATGAAGCTATGGGCACCCGTTTGAATTTCAATACAGCTTATCATCCGCAGATAGATAGTTAAACTGAAAAAGTTAATCAGATTATGGAAGATATGTTGAGAGCTTGTACTTTAGCTTATGCTACTTCATAGGATAAATGTTTGTTGTACATTGAGTTCAGCTACAATAACAACTATCAGGCAAGTTTGCAAATGTCACCATTCGAGGCTTTGTATGGTTGTTCATGTCGTACTCCGTTGAATTGGAATGAAATAGAAGAACGACTTATCTTTGTACCTAATATTCTCAAGGAGGCCAAAGAGTAGATTGCTATGATCAAAGAGAGATTAAAGGTTGCCCAATTAAGACATAAAAGTTATGCTGATAATCATCATCGTAAATTGAGTTTTGAACCTAAAGATTTCGTGTACCTTAGAGTTATCCCTTATAAAGGAGTAAAAAGGTTCCATGCTAATGGGAAGCTTGTGCCAAAATATGTTGGTCCATTTAAAATCTTGAGCCGCAGAGGAGAAGTTGCTTATCAATTAGAATTGTCACAGTCTTTGGCATGAGTGCATAATGTATATCATGTATCTTAGCTCAAGTGTCTTCGTGTGTCCATGGAGTAGACATCGTTGGTGTCAATTGAGCTACAAGAGGATTTGACTTATAAGGAGCACCCCATCAAGATTTTGAAAACAACTGATTGTAGGACCAGGAACAAGTCATTTTGCTTTTGAAGTGTTCAGTGGAACAATCATTGTGAGAGTGGAGCTACTTGAGAGAGCGGAGAGGATCTTAAGTTAGAATTTTCTAACCTATTCTTTAGTTAGCCCTGAATCTTGGGGTTGAGATTCTATTAGGGGGGTTTATGACATTCCAATTTTAGCATTTCTTGGATTTATTGTGCCTTTTGATTTTTTTTGAATTTTTGAATTTATTTGGATTATTTTGAAATTATTTGAATTAAGCCCTTTTGTGAAAATTATTTAAATATTTGAAAAATTTTAAATAAATTTTTGTTGGAAATATTTTATTTGAGTTTAAATGTCTTAAAATAGTTTCAAAATTTTTTTGGAATTTTTTGGGTAACTTTACTGTTTTTTTTGGCTTAATCTATTTTCTAGGATTAAATTTAAATTAGAGAAGATAATAAATAGTTAAATCCTTTGGGCCGAAATCAAGTGGGCTTAGCCCATTTCCTTTGTATAAGATTGATCCAACCTGTTTAGCTCACAAAGCCTGCCGCCACTTCAGCAAAACCTAACACTAGGATTCTTAACCGTCCGATCTTGATTGCACAGTTGAGATCTCTCTGTATAGCTGTGTGCTACTGCCATCAGATCGAGTCGACTTCGCAGCCACGATCACACAACATCACCTCTTCGTATCACCAGCAAAACCTAACACTAGGATTATGCAAGATTCTTTGCGCTTTACATGAAAACCGAGAAGGGAATTTAAGGCACCGCTACTCGTGCCTTGTTCCCCATGTCATGCCACCTCTGTGGACATAGCTAGCTATTCCCAAGACTCGCTCAAGCTACAGCAATTTCTCATTGGAGTTCATCAAGAAGCCACCGCGTTTTTGTCAGTTTTCGTCGCTGATTCGCCATTGAAATATCGAGATGACGATCAGAGGGGGGACGGGAGGGTGAATGATCCCAATTTCAAAATTCCCACCTCTTGGACAAGATTGATGCTTTTTCCAACAGCAAACCCCAAGAACCAAGTTAAATAATTGAAAGTGCGTCTAGGCACTTATGTTGTTTTGGTGATTAATGACAAACGATTAATGACAAACGCATGTAATATCAATCAATGTAATTGTATAAATATTAACTTAGTGCTTAACAAATGACAAACCTCTAATATATTTATATTGTTATGAGACTAACATGTTTATTGCCTAGTTGAATATTAGTCTCATCTATTTTAGAGGAAAATCAATTGGGATGGTTAAGCAAAAATGAGGTATGCAATCTCGGTATTCCTTCCATATTTGTCATTGCATTCCTCTTTAGCAAATGCATATTGAACTCTAAGTAACTTGTTGATTTCATATGTGCACATTGATTCATGTCATAATTGCTTGTGCATATATATATTCATTTGAGTTCATTATGTGTTTTGTTTTTAATATGCTTGTGTTAACTAGAGTTAAACTTCATTGCTTCATATTGACTTGGTGCATACATGTCTTAGTTGTATATCTTCTAATGCACCTCTCCTAGTGAAGTTTAATCTAGAATTGGATCACATCATTTACTCTCATTCCAAATATTATTTGCACATGTACAATTCATGTATATTCTATCATGTGTTTCATTTAAGCAAAGTATGTGATCCTTGTCTTGATTTAAATGATTCATCTTATTGGCAATTATCTCTCTAAGTGCATATAGATCAATCACATATTCATCATGCTGCACTTAGTAGAGAACAATTCTTATGTCAAGTGTTTTCGTTGATATCATGCCTATTTATATGAAACACTTGTTGTATTTCATCTCATTCATTTAATTCTAATTCATATCTTTTGAGCTTGTGGGACTAATGTGTTTGCTGAGTGCTTTGATAAGAATTAGGTCCCAAAGCTGTGTGTATGATGACCAAGTGGTTTGAAGGATGATAAGCGAGTCAAAGTCAACAAGACAGCGGTGTCACCAACAGCTGAGGACTAAGTCAGATTCGACTTGATGGAGGATCGTCTTGGTGATGATCGAGGTCAAGGTCGAGAGGACGAGAGTCTCATGAGGTGAAGCGCGTTGAGGTTGACAAGACGAAGGGCATCATCAATCTTTGTGGAAGCGTCATCATGCACCGTGCATCCGGAAGAAGTCGGCATGTAAGCTTAGTGTAAGACTTAGATTTTGTGTTTAAATTTGAGTCTAAGGATTGCCGTACTATTAAGAGGGATGCAATCGTTGAAATCACTTAGACAAGTCTCAAGTGCTCAAAGTGGTCTATCCTTGTCTAAGGTTAAGAAACCCAAGTCACACTTTGTTCACCTAGGTGTAGGTGGGTTGGTGTGAGGGTTAGAAGTGTTGTTAGTATCGGAAAGTGAGATTTTGAGGTCACCTTGTGGATTCTTTGTGCAATCAAATTTTATCCTTTAGGATTTGGGTAGTGAGACCTTGTTAGTTGGATAGCCATCGTTCATAGCTTTCCGAAAAGTCCGAATTTGCCGAAATCGGAGTCCGGGATCAAAAGTTATGCCCGTTTTCGTCGGGTTGCCGTGTGCTGCCTGGGAGATCCGGAGTATCCGGGTTTTAACCCGGAGTATCCGGGTTTTAACCCGAAGTATCCGGGTTATCCGGAGTATCCGGATGATCCAGAGTCTCCGGGGTTTTTTCCGGAGTCTCCGGGTTGCCCTGTTCGGTCCCAAACGGCTAGTTTTTTGGGTTCCTCTATTTAAGGCCCCTTTCTTGCCCTCTTCAAAGTAGCCGTTGGGGGGATGTTTTTGCTGGGTTTAGAGGTGTTCTTTGTGAGTGTTTGAGCCCCCAATACTCCTCCCTACTCCTTAGATCTTAGTGATCCCCTTTTGTGAAGGGTTGGGTAGTGGAGAGAGGTGTTTGGATTGAGGATTGATTTGAGGAGTGGAGCTGGTTCCTTGGTGCTTTGAGGTGTTCTTCTTAGTGATCTTTAGCTCCCAAAAGCCCCTCTAACCCTAGATCTTAGTGATCCCTTTTGAGTGAAGGTTTGGGTGTAAGAGTGGGTAGTGATCGGATTGAGTGTGATTAGTGTGTTGAGCACTTGAGGTGGACTCTAAGTGAGTTCTTCGGGAGCATTTGTTGCTCTTGGAGGTTGAGGTCTCCTAGACGGCTAGGAGTTGCCGGTGAGCTTCCAAGCTTTGTGTGGAAGGCCATCGAAGGTTTGTGAAGGTCCGATTCCGCCTCCGCAAGGAAAGGAATCAAAGAAGTGAAGACCGGCGAGTGCATTGTGCAACACCGGAGGAAGAGGGTTGAAAGAGACCCGGCTCAAGTGTGACCGAGCCGCCTCAGCGGAGACGTAGGATCCCTCAAGGATCCGAACCGGGATAAAATCTTCGTGTCTCCATCTTCATTTCGGTTTCATCTCTTTCATTACTTGCTTGAATTCATTCCTATATGTGTGATTGAGTTGATTGTATAGGGTTGATTTATTTAGGAGCCCCGATCTATCTTGTTTTTGTGCTTGGCTCCCGTTCTCTACTTGATATAGGTTCTTGGTAGTATTTACTTACTTCTTGTTCAAGTGGATTGCTTCTAGATTGCTCAGATCTTGAATTCTTGGCCGAGACACTCAACCCGGAGTATCCGGTATTTTATCCGAACTATCCGGATCATCCGGAGTATCCGGTACATTGATCCGGAGTATCCGGACTAAATATCCGGAGTCTCCGAGTTAATTGTCTCGGGCTAAATTGTTTAAGTTGCAAAACTTAATTATACCCTTCGCTTCCGCATTATCTCTGTTTGTTTAATTTTAATTGGGTATAATTTTGTAATCGCCTATTCACCCCCCCTCTAGGCCGACATCCCGATCCTTTCAATAATCAAACCAAGCAATGAAATCTCAAGAATCAAGAGCAACCATCTTAAAGGCAGCAACACACTCCTCTAATAAAATTGTTGTGCCTAAAAATTTGTGACTCATATGGTCATTGAGATTTTTTCTGTGGTAGTACCAGTTGTTAATAGTACAACAAAAAAGAAATCAATTCAAAATCATCTCTATAAAAAGAGAGATAAATAAGACAAGATCTACTATTTCTAAAAAGCAAAAGTGAATTTTCACCACAAAAGAAACTTAGTCAAAAGATGATCTCTCAAAATTTGTGACTTATTTGAATTTAAATTTTTTTATTTGATGAGATAATTGAGTCATGAAGCTACCCACCAAAAATCAGATCCATATCAATCATAGTAAAATTATGATGAAAATAATAATCTCTGCCACACAAAGAGCTCGGATAGAAAATTTGGGGCCTAGTTGAAACCTCATAGCTCCAAAACTATAATTCATATGAACTTCTTGTTTAGAGGCATGACAAGTATGAAAGTCACGCAACTTTTTCAATAGGAATCATGCCAATATTAGATAATATGAATTTTCTATAAAGTAAACGAGGACTACTGCACAAAAAAACATAGACAACTGAAAGAGGCTGTGTAGAAACCTCAAACATGATCTACAAAAGAAATCTTCATGGAAGAGCCAAAAGATTGGTTTTTCATAAATATGAAGTCCAGTTTGCCTAGAGGATTGGGATTTGATGTGAGAGAAGATTCATCCAATCAATCACTCATTTTCGGCAAGAATAAGTACAAGCAAGTAGAAGGAGGGGAGGCAAATTCAACTTGCATAAATTAAATTGCGAGAATGTACAAGCATAATTTAAATACTGAAATTAAATTGCACAAAAATTAAATTCATATTGCTTGGAGAAGAGAAATTCCAAAGCCTCACAACTAAGTGGGCAAAGCTTTCATTAAAGCAACACAAGAATTCCTCTTACAAGCTTGATGGAGAGCACACCCCCTCCCCTCTATTTGTAGGGCAAGGGAGTCATCCTGCACCCTTGGATGGGTTGCTTCAATCCTAAGCTAACCTCCAAGAGCCAGGATTTGATTCCACACACTTCTCTATTGGGATAACCCGAAACCCACTAACAACTGGGTTTTATCCACTTGCTAACTTGACCGCTACTCTATCTCCTAAACCCGTGACCCAATGGGTTTCTTGACCCAGTAGCTTCAAGCCAGCATCCACAAGGTTCCCTTGACTATTTGACTTGTACCCGCTTCATCTCCGGCCATCTTCTGATGATCACGGGCCTTCCGGACCTCCAGCGCACCTCGCCTAGTCCCGACCATCCTCCGCCTCACTGTGACCACGGAACGAAGCCCTACAACCAACAAAGACAAGGAACCACCTCACATATCATTGTTCAACAATAATATGTAATAATCATTCAATTTCTCACAATTAATCATGTCGTGTTCATCATGTCAGTACTACCGCTAGCCATAGGCCGGTAGTACCGCAAGAAGCTGACATAACTCAAATTGCTTCCTTTTGAATTCCAATTCAAATAAAACTCAAACCTAAGCACACCTTGCTCAAATAAAGTCAAATACTCATCACAAACATGGATGGACCTCCACATGGTCCTTCAGCTGTCTTCTACCATGTTCAGGGCCATATCCGAGGTCATCATGTCAAGCCGCCTCGTGTTTGTAGTCCGCTGTCACTAGAGGAGGGCTGAAAGGCCATCGCCGTGGTCTTCATCCCCAAGTCTGGTAATACCTCGTCATCATGCCACCATCGTATTCTTTGTGCAAACCCTAGCCGTAAGATCTAGAATGCACGTGTTTGATCTTGCCACATGGCCTTGCCCTGCATTTGCCGTGTGTCAGCATCACCGTAGAAACTCACTACATTACTTAGCCATTCGATCTAGAATCAACACGTCTGATTTCACCGCGTGTTGAGCGCTGGACATGTCATTTGTTCCTCGTCACCGTTGATCTCAACACAAATTCACCATTGAATCTGCATGTGGATGGCCCCAATCATGTCACGCGTCACCTGCTCAGTCGTGCCACATGTACTCGCTGTTGCTATAGCTTTGCCACATGGTCCACAGTCAGATCAAAGTTGGACAGCTTTGCCACACGTAGATGCTGACATCTACCGTCGTGACGTCACCCGTGACGCCGGCAACAGGAACCGAGGAGTCGTTAGCTGAATCCATCGTAGACTTACATTGAGCTGTGGACCAGGTCCAAAGACCTAGGCCCACCTGTCAGCTTCTGTAGTAGTCTTTAGATTTATTTAATTCGGTTAATTAGACTTATGACATCAGCACGATGTTATAATTAGATTTTTTCGTAGAAAATATATTTTAAAACATTAGAGAGCTCGTTCTCTCTCATACAAACTCCGATTGAGGTGATTCTAGTTCCTAAAAATTTGTAAAATCAAGCTCTATTTATTAGTGAATTTTATTTAATTTTTTGAGTTAATTTTGCTCACTATTTTTAGTATTTATTGCTTTATTTATTCGTTACGGGTAGACATTGAAGTGCCTGAGGGGTTCGAGAGTGGAGTGCTAGTTCAAGAGTAAGGTACAAAGTAGGAGCAAGAACTTTTATAAGGCAAGTTATGCTTTGACCATGTTGATCCTATGTTTTAAAGTTATATTGTTTTAAACTATTGCATGTTAATTCAAATTAAAATAATTTCAATTAATTTGGGATTAGTTATTCAACCTAATTGAACTATGTGCACCATGCTATTTGTATGCCATGATTCATTTGTTAACTTACGATGTTTTATTACTAGTTGGTAACTATTAAATGTCAACGTGCGTTGCTAGAACGTGATTAGTGTGCTTAGCCATGCAACGGGTTATTAATATCATTTTGGAAATACAAATTCAATTTGATTAATGGAATATGGAACATATTTATGTAATGGTGTGCCATGTGTTGCCACACGACGATGTTGAGTTAACCTTGCAAGCCTTTGAACTAAGCCAAACGTACAACCACATGTTTTGAATGGGATGGACATAACTAAGTAAGATTACCTAGTCTTAGCATTGGTGCCATATGAAGGTGATAACCAAACCTAGTGTGCAGTTATGGGGGATTTGGATGTGTTGTGTCGTAGCCTCACATCGGTCCAACCGTATGTCAGCCCTATACTTCGGCTCTTAGTGAGGGAAGGAATAGTGTATGGCATACTGGGAGGGTTCGTGTTATGATGAAATCGTCCGAAAGGTTTTGTTGTGATCACTCAGCCATCACACCAAGGGAAGTTTGATCATAACTTGGCATTGTGATGTGATCATATCTTGTGGGTAAAGTGTAAACCTCTGCATAGTGTGTCAAACCTATTTGAATAGCCGTGTCCGTAGTATTGGATAATACTTGAGAATTACAATGAATGGTTAGATCTTGACAAATAAAACTTGAGACGAGAGGCTTTGTGCTATTGGAGATGATGAAGTTGGTTTAGGATGTGTGCTAGCATATCATGTGAAATAAATGAGAAAGTTACATAGTAATAATATTTATTTTACAATCATTTCAATCTATAGATGTGACACCTCGGAGTGTCGTATCCTTAATTTTTTGAACATGATAAGGTTAAATACAGTATGAGATGTGGAAATAAGGTTAAAATCATAAGGATCGGGGTTTAATAACGTTTCCGGGCCGTTTCCGGGCCGTTTTCGGGGTTTTGGGCCTTCCCGGAGGAGTTTTGGGCCTTGGTGGGCTTTGGTGGGATGGATTAGGACTCCGTAACGGACTAGGATTGGGTTGAGGGCTGGTAAAAGGGGCTTCCCCAGCCCCTTGCGCCCCACCTCCCCATGTGCGCCCCACCTCCCCTCTTGCGCCCCTCTCCTCCCTCCCCTCCCTAAGCCCTAGCCCCCCCCCCAAACCGTGCGCATCCCCCTTCTTTTCCTCCACCTCCACACCACCTCCCCTCCACCCCTTGCTGCCCTAGGGTGGCCTCCCCACCCCTGCACCTTGTGGAGTCATCCCGTGGAGCGAGGAGCGAGGAGCGAGTAACGTGGAGCGAGGAGCGATTCGCGAGGAGATTCATTGGAGTTTTGTGCATCGGGCAAAGGTATGATCTTGGGGATCCTTGGGGATGATCTAGGTACTGTTATTAGGGTGTTTATCAAGTTTTTAGATCAATTGGAGGTGCTGGTTTGAAGTAATTTGGGTTAGATCTAAACTTGTCCACGTTTCTGTTTTCGGGCAGATTGAGCAGTCGAACTAGGGTTCGAGTTTCCGTCGATTTAGAATCCGAATCAGACCGTATGGACTTCTAGGAAGTTGTAGATAATTTAATTATCTTTCCGTGGACGTAAAGCACGTTAATTTCCGATCAGCCGTTTGAAAGTTATGGCTGTTTTACCGAGCGCCTAAAAATCTGTGACGTAACTGGAACAGATTGTGGTAATCTGTAGATTAAACAATTTTAGAGTCCGAATCAGTCTTTCCCTATAACTAGAAAAAGTTGGGAAATTTCCTAAGCTTCGCGACGGTGTACTCGTTTATTCGATTTGGAGTCCCAGAACTCAAGTTATGCCTTTTGCAAGGCTGCTGTCCCGCCGGGACAGAACCTCTGTTTTTAGGTTTTGCGAGTAGTTGGCAATGTCGGGTTAGATGGGGCGTGTGTACTGTTTTGAGGTTATGATTGTGAGTGTGTGATGCCTATGTGCAGGTGGTGTGACCCCGGGAGTTCCCTCTTCTTCCCGCCAATCCGTTGCACGTGGTTGAGGCAAGTGTGTTGTGATGGATAGCGAGTTGTAGGTTGCATGTTGAGATTAGATGGAATTGTTTACATGATATATGTCCACTTGCCATGTGTTAATGATTGATATGATATGATGAGCATGTTTAACATATTATGATGCCATGTGTTAATATGTGAATTGAATATGATAATTGGCATGGTTGCATGCATGTCATGAGATAGGGCGAGGGCGGTGAGAAAGTCATAACTAGTCCGGCAAGGTCGGTGAGAAAGTTATGACTAATCCGGAACGCCATTGAGTAAGTCCTACATCGTGATTCCATCCACGTGGTGTTTGGAAGCGAGTAGGCACCCTCCATCTTCGGGATGGCAGGGAGGAAAGGGTGCACACCGACGGGTGTGTACTCCACCATACCGGTATGAGGTTCCAGAGGGTCAGGAGCAATGCATTACATCGCATACAAATTGATGATGATATTGATAAGTATTCATGAATGAGATGTTATACATGATGAAAGATGTTATTGACTTGTTGTTATGCTTGTTGTCCATTGCAGTATGCTTGCTGAGTTTTCGAACTCACCCTTGTGTTTTCTTGTTGTTTTAGGTACCATGAGAACGGCATGCGGGAAAGGGAATAGTCACACGCTCACACGTTGCTTCACCTTAATGTTTCCCAAGTCAATTCATTTAGTTGGATAATAAATTGCGTGTGATGGCCTTTAAATTAAGTCTTAGCTTGGTTAATGAGAGTTCTATTGTTTGTTTGACACTTGGAACTTTAAGAGCTTGATGTTAGTCTTTTATTGTCGTTAAGACTCTATTTATTGCTGTTTTAGATGTTTCTCTTATTGCCATATAATGCCATATTATTGCTGCTCCTTAAATTCATGATAAAACAAAGGAGGTGCTGCCGAAATCTCGGTTTTTAGCCTATGCACCTTTGCTGGAATTTTATGTTAAATATGGTATTTAGTTGTTGTTTAGCTTATGTTTGGTAGCATTCGGGCATAGTAAATGCCAGGGTGCTACAGTTGGTATCAGAGCGGGCTGTAGGTCCTTGGAATGTGAATTTTTAGTGTCATGCTATAGGGTACAACTAAAATGTGATGTGGAATAACTTAGAAACATGGCTTAGGTTCTAACTAAAACCTTGTTATAGGATAGCAACGTTAAAACTTGTAAAGGTGGTATAACTAATCTAAAATCTGACACACTTGGTTGCACAGTAGGATGGGTTTTGGTTCATCAATGCATCGCGCTTGATTATGTGATAAGGAATATGCTTATGATGATGTTTGATCTATGATCTTGATTGTGTGCTCTGGTGTTTGGGTGGTTGTCTGTCTAAGCAGCCATGCCGAGGGGTAGAGGCCGTGGACGCCGTGGCCGCGGAGGCCAGGGGCGAGGCTCCCAGGGAGTTGAGGAGTCTCATTCTTGAGGGTAGCGTTTCGCTTAATGCTCGTGGGCCGGCTCGGGAGGAGCTTCCAGTGGTCGGGCGAAGTGCCCGCCGCCAATGAAGATTTAGTCCAGGCTCTGCAGAGGGAGATTCAGAGCCGCGGCAGCCATGGCAGCCCCTCGTTGTGCCTCCCCTGCAGTGGCCCCTGTTGTTGCCCTCACTGCACCGGAGCCGAGGATGAGTCTCCGGAGTGGATGTCCCTCCGTCTTGACACTTTCGACGGAGCGAGCACGCCGATCCATCGCAGATTGGCTGCGGTACATGGAGAGGCGATTTGAGGTCCTAGATTTGACCTCGGTTCGGAGGACTCGCTTTGTGGCTTTTCACCAAGGGCCAAGGCGATATCTGGTGGGAGGGTTACGCCGCTAGAACCCCGATCTGGGTCCGATCACCTGGGAGGACTTTGTGGCTCGCCTTAGAGCCAAGTTCCACCTGAGTCTTTCCTTGAGAGGATGGAGCTTACTCGACCACTCTTTCCCAGGAAAGAGGTCGGTGGCAGTATGAGAAGGAGTTCAACAGGTGTGGTGCGCCTTCAGACTGGCGGCCAAGCGATCGGGAGAAAGCTAGGAGGTTCCGTAGGGGCCTCAACCAGAGTTCAGAGTTGTCATGGGGGCGATCACTCGTGACTTCTGCTCTGTGGTGGAGCAAGCGAAGGGCATGGAGCTCGAGTTGGAGCTCTCCGGGACAAGCGTAACCCGGGAGGTTCAGGGTTCCTGCGGCCCGGCGGGGCCGAAGAGGACCTTTGGTGGAGGAGGTGGGTCCTCTCGGCGTCCCACCTTCAAGAAGTTCAAGGGAGGACAGGGCTCCTCCTCGTGGGCTAAGATGGGGTCGCCTACTGCCTTCTTCGCGAGCATGGCTGTTGTCTGTGCCGGGCAGGGCATGAAGTGCTTCAAGTGCGGTGGCGAGCACCGTGCTTGAGTGTGGTTGGACCGGGAGTTGCAACCACTGTGGCAAGCCCGGCCATATGGGGCGAGTCTGCCGGATGAACCCCGGTAGCATCATCAAGTGGGAGACGGTGCCTTCTCCTCCCACTCCGGTAGCGTCTTCCGGAGGATCGGTGCACTTGATGGCTGCCCTGTTTCTCAGCCACCCTTTGCGTGGCGCCACCAGCGGTGTCTTGGTGCCGCGGCCGTCTGCTCCTCCTCGATTGCCTCCTCCGCCCCAGCCTTGATGGGGCATCACCGAGTCGGGGCTCATTCGTCCCGGCGCCACCAGAGTGTGCGCTTTGCCGACCGCCCGAGTCACCGGCATCCAGAGGTGGTTTTCGTACTCTGCTCGTGGATTCCATTGATGCCTTTGTTCTATTTGATTCGGAGCATCCTATTCTTTTGTGTCGTCGAGTTTGCTAGTAGAGCTAAGTTGGGAGTTCGGATTTCTGAGTCCGTGTTAGTCAGTTCTCCTGGGGTTTGATTGCTAGTTCTTTGGTTTGCCCTGGTTGCACCATTGCCATTGATGATGAGGTTTTCTTTGCCAATCTCATGGTGATCCAGTTGGCTCCTTTTGATGTCATTTTGGGCATGGACTGGCTGCATCGATGCCGTGCTAAGATCTGTTGTTTCGGAAGACAGCTGTTGCCTTGCAGGCCCGTCCGTGAAGAGTTGACCTTTCAGGGTGGTATACCCTCCAGTTCCGTCTTTGCTTTGACTAGTTTGTTTTTAGTCGGCGTTTGAGGCTGTTGGGTTTCCTCATGACTTTGTCTCGAGAAACCATCTTCCTCGATTCCCATTGAGGAGATTTCTGTAGTGAAGGAGTTCGTTGATGTGTTCCCTGACGAGTTGCCTGGTCTACCTCCTGTGAGGAATGTGGAGTTTCAGATTGATCTTGCTCCTGCACTCGACCTATTTCTATCTCTCCATACCGCTTGGCTCGACCTTTTCAAGACGAGTTGAAGAAGCAGTTGGAGGATCTGTTGGCCAAAGGCTTCATTCGGCGTAGCGTATCGCCATGGGGAGCACCCGTCCTCTTCGTCTCGAAGAAGGATGGAAGTTGGCGTATTGTCGGGACCCCGAATTTGCAAATCCGGACCCTCTGTGTATTCAGCACTAGTCCAGGAACGCGCTAGTGCACACAGTCTTAACATCGGTATATATCACAATCATACCAAACGATACTATCAAAGTACTTTATTTAAATAATCAAAGGGTTACTCGACCTTATGGCCAAGTTACAAATATATGCCTTGCAAGGCAGAACTTATTCAGAGAGAAACAATAGCAGCGGAAAAATCAAATAAACTTCGTGGCGCCATCCAGTATACCACAGGCAACTGACTGGGCTCGCATCCCTAAGTAGTCGGGTCCTCTTGGAGTTCCTCCTCCAAAGCTGGCGTAATCTCCTCTTCAACTGGTACTGTGTTGAGGCAAGGGTGAGTACTTGGTACTCAGCAAGTCATGCACAGAATGCAAGCTAATATACTATATGCATGGCTTAGTACAAAGGAATAGCTCAAGGTATATTTGCAGTAAACAGCTTTTGACAAATAATATAAGTAGATTCGAAAGCAGTAGAAATAAGTAAAGCATAAATAACTTTTCAAGAAGTTTAAATAACATTTTTCCCCATCCTAAACCATATTTCCATCATCTTCTTTGTTAAACCAACCCAACTTCTCAAATCCAAGTTGTTTTCAGAAAGTCTAACCCTTGACTGTAATTCCCGAGCATTGTCCAGTACCGTGGACTCGGCTATTCAAATAGATTCTACACTCTGCAGAGGCTATGCACTTTACCCACAAGATACAATCCACTCACCACGTCGGTGTGAATCGCCATACAAGAGTATGCGAATGAGCGATCATAACAAAGCCTTTCTAAGCCTTAAACAACACAGGTGGTCCTCTCCGGACGTGCTCTACACCATCCCTTCCCTTAGCCAAGGCGAAGTATGGGACCAACACACCGTTAGATGGGTACTGGCCACAGCCCACGATACGCTCCCCGCACAATCACACAAACGGTGTAATCGACACCCTGAGGCTCCACAAGTGAGTCCTTAGCGACTTAGTCAACTAGGGCCGTCCCATTCCAGCCATGTGGTTGCAAGTATGACCCAGTTCAAAGGCTTGCAAGGTTAAGTCCTTAGAGTGACCAGGGCAAGACTACCCAAAACCAAATCATCACTCCCAATGCCACACCGGCCCACTCTGATTACTCTTGCCACATGCCCTGGCCGAAACTGTTTATCAAACCCCGCTTGATTACCATGCACCACGTGCCATCAACATCACATGATACTTTTCCAAAACAGGTTCAATATATCATTAAGTCCATATTAGCATTTGATTATCCAAAATCATGTCATGAGCACGAAAGGTGTCTAAGCAAAGATACTACAACGATCTAAACCCATGTTGGCAATTTAATAATGTCCAACTAGTAAACCACAACTAGGGTGACAAAGGGTCATGGCACATACTTAAGTAATCAAGGTGTCATATATCAAATTGGTATTTATCTAACCCCGTGTTTAAACAAAGTATCTTTCTAATTGAACTAGCATGCAATAGTTTAAATCAAAATAGATTTCGAAATAGGATCAATATGGTCAAAGCACAACTTGCCTTCAAAAAGCACTTGCTCTTGGTCTTGAGTTGGATCCTGAGTTAATACTTCTCCTTCGAATCCTTCCGGCACTTCAACGTCTACTCGTAAAGCGTGCAAATAGCAAATACACAAATAAACACTATGCAAAAAGATCCCAAAACTCCAAATAAAATCCATAAACAGAGAGAACATAATTTTCTGGATTTTTAGAAACTGGAATCGTCAAATTTGGAGTTAAAACGCAAAAGTTATGATTATTTAAAGTTTAAATAATCAATTAAATAATTTTACAGAGAAAAACTTTAGTCCAAAAATTAAATAAAATTCATATTTAGGTAGATCTCAATTTTATACAAATTTAGAAATTTGAATCGCTCAAATCGGAGTTGAAACGCAAAAGTTATAAGCGTTTGAAGTTTGAATCTAAATTTGAAATCATTATTTGAATTAATAAATCATTTTCTTTTTCGAAATTAATTATTGCGTCAAGATGGACACGTGGCAGCTCCTGATTGGCCTGCTGACGTCACCGGTCCATGGGCTTGGTCCACGCTCGGCTCGGGTCCACGGTGGACTCGGCCCACGGCTCACGTGGATCGACATGTGGGCCCCACTCGCCGGGCCGGGTTTCACGCCGCAGCGTATCGCGCCGACACGTGGGCCTCTTCGACTCGCGGGTCCCGTGCGGTCGAGACACGCTCCCACGCTGGGCGCGGCCGAAAGCACACGTGGCACAATCTCGGCCGTTGATTTGAAAATCAACGGCCCGCATTGGATCTAGACCTCACGCTCAAAACTACACGGTTGATCCGGCCGTTCGATCTAGATCGGACGGTCCAGATCTAACCCTATCGCTACAACGCAACTAACCACAACCGCATTTATCTAAATCTAACGGTTGAAACCTAATCAAGAACGGAAACAGATAGCAGGCGGCGTGGCCTCACCTCGTGCGTTGGATCTTGATCCAACGGTGCACCGAAGCTTCGCGGGCGACGATGGCTTATGGCTTGCGGCGCTATACGGCCGGCCGAGGACGGCGACCACCCTAACGGCGCTTGGGCGTCTCCGGCCAAGTGAGTGCACTTACAGTGCGCCGACGCAAGGTTCTCGATCCGGGCTTGAAGGCGGAGGATGACGAACGGCGCCGAAACGAAGAAAACCGTGGCGGCACTCCCCAAACTTCGGCGAGAAATCGCGAGGCGACGGGCGGCTTGGGCGTTGAAACTAGGGCAATAGGCGCGCACGAACGGCGATCCTCGGCGATAACCCACGCCTTAAATAGCCTCGCGGCGTGCACACAGCGGAAACCTAATCGGACGCGGCGGCTACGCTGGCGGCGAGTCCAATTCGATTCTGGGAAGACGACGAAATCGTGGCCGTCCACGTGTCGCGCTCAACGGCCCACGATCGCGCGGCGCGATCGGTCCGGTCCGACACTCGGCTTTCGGTCGAGTTTCGGGCGGATCTCAGCCGTGGGATCTTGATCCAACGGTTGGGATCGATTAGGGTTAGGAGTGGGTTCGGTCGAGTCAACTGCTCGGTCGGACTCGAGTCCGACTCGGTCGGATGAACAGTACTTGACCCGAGTTGGATTTTCCAGCGATTTAATATTTAAAATAATTCCCGAATTCATTTAATTCATTAAAAATAGCAAATGACTCAGAAAAATTCCAGAAAAATTCTGGAAAATATTTTGGATCACTTTGGACTCAAATAAAATATTTCCAACAAAAACTTATTTGCAAATTTAAATTCTTTAATTATTTCAAAATGGAATAAATTCAAATAAATTCCAAATAAATCCAAATAAATTCCAGAAAATTCCAAAAATTCACCAAAGTGCCAAATCACACATGAATTTAAGAAAAGCAAAATTTTGGGGTGTTACAAACCTCCCTTAATAGAATCTCGTCCCGAGATTCAGGGCTCACTAAAAGAATAGGTTTGGAAATTCTTTCTTCAAATCCTCTTCGCGCTCCCAAGTCGCTTCACTTTCTTCATGGTTGCTCCACTGAACTCTACAGAAACGGGTTGACTTGTTTCTAGTTTCTCGATCCATTGTGTCTAGAATCCTCACAGGGTGCTCCTTATAAGTCAAGTCCTCATGCAACTCAATTGACTCTAGCGGTGTCTGTTCCTCAGGAACTCGGAGACACTTCTTTAACTGGGACACATGGAATACGTCATGTACTCCTGCTAACGACTGTGGCAACTCCAGCTGATAAGCAACTTCGCCTCTGCGACTCAAAATCTTAAATGGTCCAACATAACGGGGTGCGAGTTTCCCTTTGGCATGGAACCTCTTAACTCCCCTGAGAGGCGTAACTCGAGGTATACAAAGTCTTACGGTTCAAAACTCAAATCTCGGCGACGATTGTCGGCATAACTCTTCTGCCGAGATTGGGCTATCTTCAACCTTTCCCTAATTATGGCGACCGCTCTTCAACCTCTTGAAGAATATCAGGCCCAAAGACACGGCGCCACGGTCTCATTCCAATTCAATGGCGTCCGACAGGGTCGACCATACAGTGCCTCAAAAGGTGACATCTGTAAACTAGCCTGATAACTATTGTTGTAACTAAACTCGGCATACGGCAAACTCTTATCCCAAGAGGTAGCATAAGCTAATGCACAAGCTCTTAACATATCCTCCAGAATCTGGTTGACTCTTTCGGTCTGCCCATCCGTCTGCATGGATGATAAGTCATCTTGAAGTTCAAACGGGTTCCCATGGCTTCATGCAACTTATTCCAGAACCTTGAGGTAAATTGGGTACCTCGGTCCGATACAATCCTCTTTGGCACTCCGTGCAAACAAACAATCCTGATCATGTATAATTCTGCTAATTTATCTCCCGAGTAAGTGGTCTTCACGGGGATAAAATGGGCTACTTTAGTCAAGCGATCCACTATAACCCATATGGAGTCATAACCTCCTTGAGTCTTCGGCAAACCGGTAATGAAATCCATTCCGATTTCCTCCCACTTCCACTCGAGTATTTTCAGTGGTGTAGCAATCTCGTGGTCTCTGATGCATTGCCTTGACTCTCTGGCATACGTCGCACAATGCAACATGCTCGGCAACTTCACGTTTCATACTCGGCCACCAGAATCTCTCCTTCAGATCCTGATACATCTTGGCGCTTCCAGGGTGAATCGAGTACTTAGAGTCATGGGCTTCTTCCAAAATCGATTGCTTTAACTCCTTTTGTTAGGCACACAAATGCGATCCTTCATCCACAACGTGCCTTGCTCATCAATTTGAAGTCCTCTGCCTCGCCTTCCTCCTTGATGGACTTAATCCTGCGGATCTGTCATCATCCTTCTGTCCTTCTCGGATCGATCCTCTAGGGTAGGCTTTACTTCCAATGCGGCCAAGAATCCGCTAGGTACAACCTCAATCTTCATTTTCTGAAAATCCTCACATAACTCATCCTGACTTGTGGCTAGCAACGTACTCACGGTATGGCTCTTCCGACTCAAAGCATCGGCTACTACGTTGGCCTTCCCGGGATGGTAATGGATTCCAACATTATAGTCCTTGATCAACTCTAGCCATCTCCTTTGCCTCATATTCAGATCCGACTGGGTGAATATGTACTTAAGGCTCTTATGATCCGTATATACTTCACATCTGTTTCCAATCAGATAGTGACGCCATATCTTCAAAGCATGCACTACGGCGGCTAACTCTAGGTCATGTGTCGGATAATTTTCCTCATGCGGCCTCAACTGCCTTGATGCATAAGCGACGACCTTTCCATTCTGCATCAGCACACATCCAAGTCCTTGGCGCGATGCGTCACAATAAATATCGAAGCTTTGAGCAACATCCGGTAGAACTAACACCGGTGCTGATGTCAATCGCTTTTTCAGCTCCTGAAATCCTTCCTCACATTCTGGCGTCCATGCAAACTTCTTTTCCTTCTTCAGCAATTGCGTAAGAGGTTTCGCAATTGTCGAAAAACCTTCGATGAAACGGCGGTAATATCCTGCCATTCCAAGGAAACTCCGAATCTGGGTCACAGTCTTTGGTTGTTCCCAATGTAACACAGCTTCTACTTTGCTTGGATCTACGGCGACTCCTTCTGCGGTCATCACATGTCCAAGAAACTCCACCTTGTCCTTCCAAAAATCACACTTGCTGAACTTGGCGAAAAGTTGTCGTTCCTCGCTTTTCCAAAACTCGCCTTAAGTGTTCGGCATGTTCATCCTCTGTCTTGGAGTAGATTAGGATATCGTCTATGAACACGACGACAAACTTGTCCAAATATTCCATGAACACCTTATTCATCATATTCATGAAATAGCTGGCGCATTCGTCGGCCCAAAGGACATAATCAGAACTCGTAATGTCCATATCTTGATGAGAATGCAGTCTTGAATATCTTACGATCGGATCTTCAAGCGATGGTATCCCGATCTCGAGATCAATCTTGGAGAAAACTCCGGCTCCTCTTAACTGATCAAACAAATCATCAATCCTGGGTAGCGGATACTTATTTTTCACGGTGACTTCATTGAGTGCACGGTAGTCAATGCACCTCCCGAAACTCCCGTCCTTCTTCTTGACAAACAAAGCGGGTGCTCCCCACGGCGACGAACTTCGGTCTCGATAAATCCTTTCTCCATTAACTCTTCCAGCTGTTTCTTCATCTCTACCAACTCCTCGGTAGACATCCGATAGGGTCTCTTTGCTATCGGTCTTTGTGCATACAAGTTCTATCACAAACTCTATGTCCTCGTCTCAGCGGCATACCAGGTAGATCCTCGAAAACGTCTGTGTACTCATTCACTACCGGAACATCCTCTATGCTGATTGCCTTGGCATGCTTTTAACCATCAATCGTCCATCTCTAATCGCAGTGGCTTGAAATTCCACTTTCTTCCCACACTGCTCTCAAGCGAGATAGTTCTTCGTCCACAATCCAATACTGACCTTGTGCTTGGATAACCAATCCATTCCCAATATAACATCTAAGGTCCAGGTCTCCAAAATTATAAGGTTTGCTAGGAACTCTATTCCATCTATTAGTATTCTCACCGGAACATCCTACTTCCGTTCGAGTTCGAACCAGGGGTTTGAACTAAAAGCATGCACTTAAGTCTTGCAATTCTCAAGTCATTTCTAGTAGCAAAGCCTTGCGAAACAAACGAATGCGAAGCTCCAGAGTCAAACAAAACTGTTGCAGTGTATCGAAGTTAACAAGTAACTTACCCGATGACGTCCGTAGCATTTTGCAAGGTGCATCCGCGGTGACATGGTTGACTCGGCCTCTCACCTGATGCAGGTGCGGCTCCTGTCTTTGGCGTCCTAGCTGGGTGGTTCCTAGATTGAAGCGAATCGGAGTCGCTCTGGCTGTCTTCTTCGGACAAGCTGTTGGCAAAGTGTCCTGGCTGCGTTGCGATTGTAACAGCGTCTCACTTGTTCCTTCTTGTTGCCGGGGTAGCGTTTCTAGCGGGGGGGAGTGCAGTAGTTTTGATTGGCAGGTCTTGGTGCTGGGGAGGGTGTCCTTGTTGTGATTCTGTGGTTGGAATCAAGAATTGATTTGGTGCAACTCTCAAGCGCTGCGTTCCCTCGACGTGACCCTTCTTTGCATTTGCATCCTGCGCTTCTGTTCTCATCCAGTTCCTTGCGCTTGTCCTCAAGAATAAGCGCCTTATTCACCAACTCTTGGAAATCTGGAAAGGTGTGGGTGATCAATCCTACTTGCAATCCCGAGTTAAGTCCCTTCATGAAACGAGACTGCCTGGATTTATCCGTCGCTACATCCTCAGTGCGTGGCGTGCTAAGCTGTGTGAACTTGTTCAGGTAGTCGACCAGCTGATTACCTTGCCTCGATGCTCACGAACTCCTCCTTCTTAAGGTCCATGATTCCTTCAGGCACGTGATCTTGTCGAATGCATTTGTGAACTCCTCCCAAGTGATATCTTGAGGGTTCTCTGCGTGCACGTGGTTCTCCCACCATTCGTGCCATTGTTCCTTCCAACTGATGAGAAGCGTAAAGTACCTTCTCATTCCCTATGCATTGAGCTATGTGTAGCTTCCTCTCAATTGATCTTAACCAATCGTCGGCCTCAACGGATTGGCATTCCCGAAGAAAGTGGGTGGGTGAGTCCTCATGAACTCGGCCGACCTTGTATTCTCAAGCGTGGTCCCTGATTAACTTGATTAGCAGTGGCCTGAGCAGTGACGTGCTGCATTTGTTGCATCATAGCATGCATCAACTGGGTCTGAGCAGCAAGAAATGCTCCAAAATTCTGCACATCCAGTGGCGGTGCTGGTGCTCCATCATTGGGGTTTTCTGTTGGGCGAGATCCACTCCCATTGCTTCCAAAGTTCCCACGGGTGTTCACCATCTGTTGATTTGCTCTAGGTTTAGAGATGAGAGGGAAACGAGAATAGACAAGTAATATGGAACTTATGCGGGCGAAAAAGGTGTAGCCTTAAGGTCCAACTTTATTATTAATAACTTGGTATGGCTGCTTACAATGCCTAAGGGCCTTGCAACACATACTGCACACTCAGCAAACAAAGCAAATCCAAATCGAACTAACTCTGGAGTCTAACGCCTAAAGGGTGACTCTTTATTCTATGACTCGACTCGTGAAGGAATCTCACTATAGAACCTATGTTCACTCATCGAGAAAACCTCCACGGCACTGGTACGGTGCTTTGTGGCATAGGCGCCAAACGATCGCCATGTCCAATGACTATGTCATCTGTGGTAGTCGAAGAAGCGATGTCCTCATCGAATCCGACTCCTCTGGATCTCGCTCGTGTAGCTCGAGTAATCGCTCTGGTCTGGTCCGCATAAAGTCATTTCCAACTCGTCAATCCTTCGTAGAAGGTGTGCCACATACTCTGAGCTTCCCGCCATCTGTTCTTCTCTGTCGTGATTTCCTTGCGGGCCTTCAGAGCTCCTTGCTTGTATTATCTAGTACATCTTCCTGGCGACGATTTAATCGTGCCAAGCGTGTAACCGTGGCATTCTCATCCTGAATCGTCTTCGGTCGAGAAGGTTATCGCCGCGCGGATGGTAACGGAACACCGCATTTCCAACTCTCTGGCGTGACACGGGTAATGTGCCGCATTGCTCGTCGTGATACTTCTTGGATACCCATCCGCATTGTAGATCTCTGGCGGCAAAGTGTATCGGACGCATTGCACTGGGCCCCTCTTCCTGGCGGTACCTCAATCCTCACGTCACAAGCCTTGATCAATCACAGCTTGTCCGATCACTTCCACTTGGTATTGGGGCTTTTCAAAATCTCCGAGAGTCTCAGAGCATATGCCAAAGTTCCGCGGCGTGACCAACTCCCAGATCAACGTAGTTGAACTCTTCCTCCATCTGTCACAAGAGTGCTTTACGTAAGAACTCGGAATTTTTAAATTGTGACAAGGTAAGGGAAAATTTCAGCAAGAGACGAGAAAAGAGAGAAGGGGATAAGTCAAGATGTCATTTCTTATCTTCACAAATTTTTAGCTTTAGAAAATAGGTTTTATCCTCACTACGACCATTCTAGCTTAGGGTTGAGCCTACAGTCAAGTATGGCTCTGATACCACCTCTGTCGGGACCCCGAATTTGCAAATCCGGACCCTCTGTGTATTCAGCACTAGTCCAGGAACGCGCTAGTGCACACAGTCTTAACATCGGTATATATCACAATCATACCAAACGATACTATCAAAGTACTTTATTTAAATAATCAAAGGGTTACTCGACCTTATGGCCAAGTTACAAATATATGCCTTGCAAGGCGTAACTTATTCGTAGAGAAACAATAGCAATGAAAAATCAAATAAACTTCGTGGCGCCATCCAAGATACCACAGTAACCGACTGGCTCGCATCCCTAAGTAGTCGGGTCCTCTTGGAGTTCCTCCTCCAAAGTGGCGTAATCTCCTCTTCAACTGTATCGTGTTGAGGCAAGGGTGAGTACTTGGTACTCAAAGAAGTCATGCAGAATGCAAGCTAAAATACTATAAGCAAGGCTTAGTACAAAGGAATAGCTCAAGGTATATTTGCAGTAAACAGCTTTTGACAAATAATATAAGTAGATTCGAAAGCAGTAGAAATAAGTAAAGCATAAATAACTTTTCAAGAAGTTTAAATAACATTTTTCCCCATCCTAAACCATATTTCCATCATCTTCTTTGTTAAACCAACCCAACTTCTCAAATCCAAGTTGTTTTCAGAAAGTCTAACCCTTGACTGTAATTCCCGAGCATTGTCCAGTACCGTGGACTCGGCTATTCAAATAGATTCTACACTCTGCAGAGGCTATGCACTTTACCCACAAGATACAATCCACTCACCACGTCAGCCGTGAATCGCCATACAAGAGTATGCGAATGAGCGATCATAACAAAGCCTTCTAAGCCTTAAACAACACAGTGGTCCTCTCCCAGACGTGCTCTACACCATCCCTTCCCTTAGCCAAGGCGAAGTATGGGACCAACACACCGATTAGATGGGTACCTGGCCACAGCCACGATACGCTCCCCGCACAATCACACAAACGGTGTAATCGACACCTGAGGCTCCACAAGTGAGTCCTTAGCGACTTAGTCAACTAGGGCCGTCCCATTCCAGCCATGTGGTTGCAAGTATGACCCAGTTCAAAGGCTTGCAAGGTTAAGTCCTTAGAGTGACCAGGGCAAGACTACCCGAAACCAAATCATCACTCCCAATGCCACACTGCCCACCTGATTACTCTTGCCACATGCCCTGGCCGAAATCGTTTATCAAACCCCGCTTGATTACCATGCACCACGTGCCATCAACATCACATGATACTTTTCCAAAACAGGTTCAATATATCATTAAGTCCATATTAGCATTTGATTATCCAAAATCATGTCATGAGCACGTAGCGTGTCTAAGCAAAGATACTACAACGATCTAAACCCATGTTGGCAATTTAATAATGTCCAACTAGTAAACCACAACTAGGGTGACAAAGGGTCATGGCACATACTTAAGTAATCAAGGTGTCATATATCAAATTGGTATTTATCTAACCCCGTGTTTAAACAAAGTATCTTTCTAATTGAACTAGCATGCAATAGTTTAAATCAAAATAGATTTCAAATAGGATCAATATGGTCAAAGCACAACTTGCCTTCAAAAACACTTGCTCTTGGTCTTGAGTTGGATCCTGAGTTAATACTTCTCCTTGAATCCTTCCCAAGACTTCAACGTCTACTCGTAAAGCGTGCAAATAGCAAATACACAAATAAACACTATGCAAAAGATCCCAAAACTCCAAATAAAATCCATAAACAGAGAGAACATAATTTTCTGGATTTTTAGAAAGCTGGAATAAATCAAATTTGGAGTTAAAACGCAAAAGTTATGATTATTTAAAGTTTAAATAATCAATTAAATAATTTTACAGAGAAAAACTTTAGTCCAAAAATTAAATAAAATTCATATTTAGGTAGATCTCAATTTTATACAAATTTAGAAATTTGAATCGCTCAAATCGGAGTTGAAACGCAAAAGTTATAAGCGTTTGAAGTTTGAATCTAAATTTGAAATCATTATTTGAATTAATAAATCATTTTCTTTTTCGGAAATTAATTATTGCGTCAGCATGGACACGTGGCAGCTCCTGATTGGCCTGCTGACGTCAGCCGGTCCATGGGCTCGGTCCACGCTCGGCTCGGGTCCACGGTGGACTCGGTCCACGGCTCACGTGACTGACATGTGGGCCCCACTGCCCGGTGGCCCGGGTTTCACGCGACGCTGCGATCGCGGTGACACGTGGGCCCTCTGACTCGCGGGTCCCGCGTGTCAGAGACACGCTCCCCCCGCGCGTGGGCGCGGCTGAGCACACGTGGCACAATCTCGGCCGATGATTTGAAAATCAACGGCCCGATTGGATCTAGACCTCACGCTCAAAACTACACGGTTGATCCGGCCGTTCGATCTAGATCGGACGGTCCAGATCTAACCCTATCGCTACAACGCAACTAACCACAACCGTACGATCTAAATCTAACGGTTGAAACCTAATCAAGAACGGAAACAGTAACGGGCGACGTGGCCTCACCTCGTGCGTTGGATCTTGATCCAACGGTGCACCGAGCTCGCGGGCGACGATGGCTTGCGGCGGCGTTGCGGCTGCCGGCGCTGAGGACGGCGACCACCCTAACGGCGCTTCGGGGCGTCTCCGGCCAAGTGAGTGCACCCCACAGGTGCGCCTCGACGCAAGGTTCTCAGATCCGGGCTTGAAGGCGGCGGAGGATGACGAACCCGCGGAAACGAAGAAAACCCGTGGCGGCACTCCCCAAACTTCAGCGAAATCGCGAGGCGACGGCGGCTTGGGCGTTGGAAACTAGGGCAATAGGCGCCACACCTAACGGCGATCCTCGGCGATAACTCCACGCCTTAAATAGCCTCGGGCGGGCGTGCACACAGCGGAAACCTAATCGGACGCGGCGCTACGGGCGGCGAGTCGGCTTCGATTCTGGGAAGACGACGAAATCGTGGCGCCCACGTGTCGCTCAACGGCCACGATCGCCGCGGCGCGATCGGTCCGTCCGACACGGCTTTCGATCGGTCGAGGCGGATCTCACCGTTGGATCTTGATCCAACGGTTGGGATCGATTAGGGTTAGGAGTGGGTTCGGTCGAGTCAACTGGCTCGGGTCGGACTCGAGTCCGACTCGGTCGGATGAACAGTACTTGACCCGAGTTGGATTTTCCAGCGAATTAATATTTAAAATAATTCCCAGTAATTCATTTAATTCATTAAAAATAGCAAATGACTCAGAAAAATTCCAGAAAAATTCTGGAAAATATTTTGGATCACTTTGGACTCAAATAAAATATTTCCAACAAAAACTTATTTGCAAATTTAAATTCTTTAATTATTTCAAAATGGAATAAATTCAAATAAATTCCAAATAAATCCAAATAAATTCCAGAAAATTCCAAAAATTCACCAAAGTGCCAAATCACACATGAATTTAAGAAAAGCAAAATTTTGGGGTGTTACACGTATGTGCATTGATTATCGTGCTCTTAACCAAGTGACAGTCAAAAACAAGTATCCTTTGCCTCGCATCGAGGATCTGTTTGACCAACTGAAGGGAGCAAAGGTGTTCTCCAAAATTGATCTTCAGTCGGGGTATAATCAGATCCGTGTGAGGGAGCAGGACATTGAGAAGACTGCTTTCTCCACTAGGTATGGGCATTATGAATTTAAAGTTATGTCTTTTGGACTAACTAATGCTCCTCTTTGTCTTTATGGAGGCGATGAACAAGTATGCTACACAAGTACCTTGATGAGTTTGTGGTAGTGTTCATCGATGACATTCGATTTACTCTAAATCGTAAGAGGAGCATGAGCGACACTTGAGGCTTGTGCCGAGTACCTGAGGAGAATCAATTCTTTGCTAAGCTGAAAAAGTGCGAGTTCGATTTCGTAAGTGGGTTTTCTTGGCCACATCATCAATCCAGAGGGCATATCGGTAGATCCTAGCAAAGTCTCGGCAGCTTTTGGATTGGAAGAGGCCTTCCAATGTCAAAGAGGTGCGTAGTTTCCTTGGGTTGGCTGGATACTATCGGCGTTTTGTGCAGGATTTCTCTATCATTGCCAAGCCACTTTCACAACCGACTCGAAGGGGATGAAGTTCCAGTGGATCGCAGAGTGTGAGCACAAATTTTCGCACTTTGAAGGAGAAGTTAGTGATCGCTCTCGTTTCTTACCCTTCCCGAACCGGGAAGCGCTTCACCGCTTATTCCGATGCTTCTCGGTTGGGACTTGGTTGTGTGCTCATGCAAAATGGCAAGGTGATTGCTTATGCTTCGAGGCTGAAAAAGCATGAGCAGAACTATCCCACCCATGATCTTGAGCTAGCCGCCGTGGTGTTTGCATTGAAGATATGGAGGCATTATTTGTACGGCGAATCTTGTGATATTTTTATCGATCACAAGAGCCTCAAGTACATCTTTACTCGTAAAGATTTGAACTTGAGGCGAGGAGGTGGCTAGAATTGATAAAGGATTATGACCTCACTATCCAAAGTATCATCCGGGGAAGGCAAATGTGGTGGCCGACGCTCTCGATCGCAAGACAATGCCCCTGTTGTTGATTGTCTTGTTGCTGATTTTGAGCGCTTGGGAGTCTCCTCGCTTTGCGGGGACCGTGCAAGCTGAAACTCAATTGATTCTTGAGTCCGATTCCTCGAGCGTGCAGCGGAGGCACAAAGAAGATGATCGTTTGCTCCAGCAGTGAGGAAACGCCTTGAGGATGGCAAGTCGGGAGACTTTACCGTTGATGATGCGGGAGTTTTGAGGTTTCAGGGCCGTCAGTGCGTGCCCCGAAATCTCAAGTGAAAGAAGACATTCTCGAGAGAAGCTCATCGCACCCGTGCACGGTCCATCCTGGAGAGACCAAGATGTACAGGACTTGAAGAAGAATTTCTGTGGAAAAGGATGAGAGTGGATATTGCCAAGTATGTGGCGTCTTGTGGGATCTGTCGGAAGATCAAAGCTGAGCATAAGCGCCCCACTGGTCTGCTGCAGCCATTGGAGGTTCTGTGTGGCCATGGGATGACATCTCCATGGATTTCGTGGTTGGTCTACCTCGTTCTCCACGAGGAAGGATGCTGTTTGGGTTGTGGTGGACCGTCTCAAGCAAGTCTGCGCATTTCATTCCCATCCGCACGACCAATTCAATGAGCGAGTTGGCTCCCATCTATGTGCGGGAGATTGTGAGATTGCATGGTGTACCCAAGACCATTATCTCTGATCGGGATGAGTTCGTCTCCAAGTTCTGGGAGAGTTTGCAGAGTGCTTTGGGTACGCAGCTTTGCCTTAGTACCGCTTTTCACCCTCAGACAGATGGGCGGTCTGAGCGTACCATCCAAACTTTGGAGGACATGCTCAGGGCCTGTGTGATGGCTTGGAAGGGTAGCTGGAAGACCATTTGCCCCTTGCGAGTTTGCTTACAATAACAGCTACCATTCCAAAGATCCGGCCGCTCCTTATGAGGTAATCAGTATGGTCGGAAGTGCAGATCGCCACTTTGTTGGGATCTTGTGGGCGAGAGAGCTATTCTTGGGCCGGATTGGGTTCAGCAGATCGTTGATCGCGTGTCGGAGGTTCGGCAAAACCTTCTCGCAAAGACAGAGCGCATGTAAGAGCTATGCCGATGTGAGGCGGCGAGACTTGGAGTTTGAGGTGGGTGATAGCGTACTCTTGCGAGTATCTCCCACCAAGGGTGTGGTGCGTTTTGGCACCAAAGGAAAGCTTCACCCAAGGTATGTTGGGCCTTTTCCTATCCTCGCCCGAAGTTGGCAGGTTGGCCTATCGCCTAGAGCTACCTAATCCATGCAAGGTGTGCATGATGTGTTCCATGTCTCGATGTTGAAGAAATACTTGCACGATCCGGAGTTGGTGGTTCCATTGGAACCATTAGTGCTTGAGCAGGACCTCACCTTCGAGTCCCGCCCTGTGGAAATTCTGGGGACTTCAGAGCGAGTGATGAAGAACAGGACGCTTAAGTTTGTCAAGGTCTTGTGGTCACATCAGACCGAGAGAGAAGCGACTTGGGAGCTGGAATCTCGCATGCGCGAGAAGTATCCCGAGCTTTTCACCTCAGGTATGTGATGTGAAAATCTGGCTGTCTTTGGTTTTGCTGGGTTTCGTGATTGGTGCGTTTAGATTCGAGGTCGAATCCCGTTGAAGGGGGGAAGAATGTGACACCTCGGAGTGTCGTATCCTTAATTTTTGAACATGATAAGGTTAAATACAGTATGAGATGTGGAAATAAGGTTAAAATCATAAGGATCGGGGGTTAATAACGTTTCCGGGCCGTTTCCGGGCCGTTTTCGGGGTTTTGGGCCTTCCCGGAGGAGTTTTGGGCCTTGGTGGGCTTTGGTGGGATGGATTAGGACTCCGTAACGGACTAGGATTGGGTTGAGGGCTGGTAAAAGGGGCTTCCCCCAGCCCCCTTGCGCCCCCACCTCCCCATATTGCGCCCCCACCTCCCCCTCTTGCGCCCCTCTCCTCCCTCCCCCTCCCCTAAGCCCTAGCCCCCCCCAAACCGTGCGCATCCCCCTTCTTTTCCTCCACCTCCACACCACCTCCCCTCCACCCCTTGCTGCCCTAGGGTGGCCTCCCCACCCCTGCACCTTGTGGAGTCATCCCGTGGAGCGAGGAGCGAGGAGCGAGGAGCGAGGAGCGAGTAACGTGGAGCGAGGAGCGATTCGCGAGGAGATTCATTGGAGTTTTGTGCATCGGGCAAAGGTATGATCTTGGGGATCCTTGGGGATGATCTAGGTACTGTTATTAGGGTGTTTATCAAGTTTTTAGATCAATTGTAGGTGCTGGTTTGAAGTAATTTGGGTTAGATCTAAACTTGTCCACGTTTCTGTTTTCGGGCAGATTGAGCAGTCGAACTAGGGTTCGAGTTTCCGTCGATTTAGAATCCGAATCAGACCGTACGGACTTCTAGGAAGTTGTAGATAATTTAATTATCTTTCCGTGGACGTAAAGCACGTTAATTTCCGATCAGCCGTTTGAAAGTTATGGCTGTTTTACCGAGCGCCTAAAAATCTGTGACGTAACTGGAACAGATTGTGGTAATCTGTAGATTAAACAATTTTAGAGTCCGAATCAGTCTTTCCCTATAACTAGAAAAAGTTGGGAAATTTCCTAAGCTTCGCGACGGTGTACTCGTTTATTCGATTTGGAGTCCCAGAACTCAAGTTATGCCTTTTGCAAGGCTGCTGTCCCGCCGACAGAACCTCTGTTTTTAGGTTTTGCGAGTAGTTGGCAATGTCGGGTTAGATGGGGCGTGTGTACTGTTTTGAGGTTATGATTGTGAGTGTGTGATGCCTATGTGCAGGTGGTGTGACCCCGAGTTCCCTCTTCTTCCCGCCAATCCGCTGCACGTGGTTGAGGCAAGTGTGTTGTGATGGATAGCGAGTTGTAGGTTGCATGTTGAGATTAGATGGAATTGTTTACATGATATATGTCCACTTGCCATGTGTTAATGATTGATATGATATGATGAGCATGTTTAACATATTATGATGCCATGTGTTAATATGTGAATTGAATATGATAATTGGCATGGTTGCATGCATGTCATGAGATAGGGCGAGGGCGGTGAGAAAGTCGTAACTAGTCCGGCAAGGTCGGTGAGAAAGTTATGACTAATCCGGAACGCCATTGAGTAAGTCCTACATCGTGATTCCATCCACGTGGTGTTTGGAAGCGAGTAGGCACCCTCCATCTTCGGGATGGCAGGGAGGAAAGGGTGCACACCGACGGGTGTGTACTCCACCATACCGGTATGAGGTTCCAGAGGGTCAGGAGCAATGCATTACATCGCATACAAATTGATGATGATATTGATAAGTATTCATGAATGAGATGTTATACATGATGAAAGATGTTATTGACTTGTTGTTATGCTTGTTGTCCATTGCAGTATGCTAGCTGAGTTTTCGAACTCACCCTTGTGTTTTCTTGTTGTTTTAGGTACCATGAGAACGGCATGCGGGAAAGGGGAATAGTCACACGCTCACACGTTGCTTCACCTTAATGTTTCCCCAAGTCAATTCATTTAGTTGGATAATAAATTGCGTGTGATGGCCTTTAAATTAAGTCTTAGCTTGGTTAATGAGAGTTCTATTGTTTGTTTGACACTTGGAACTTTAAGAGCTTGATGTTAGTCTTTTATTGTCGTTAAGACTCTATTTATTGCTGTTTTAGATGTTTCTCTTATTGCCATATAATGCCATATTATTGCTGCTCCTTAAATTCATGATAAAACAAAGGAGGTGCTGCCGAAATCTCGGTTTTTAGCCTATGCACCTTTGCTGGAATTTTATGTTAAATATGGTATTTAGTTGTTGTTTAGCTTATGTTTGGTAGCATTCGGGCATAGTAAATGCCGGGGTGTTACAATAGACGTTATTCCATTGTAAATTTTATTTTATGCAAAATTACCATGTCAGCTGCTTACTTGGAATAAACCATGCATGTAGTATAATAGACTTGCATTCTGTGCACAACTTGTTGAGTGCTTTATGTACTCACCCCCTTGCAACACCGAAATCATCAGTTGAGTAGGAGTTCACACCAGCTCACTAGCAGGAATTCCAGGAGGAGACAGTCAATTAGGGTGCGAACATTGTCAGTTGCCTATGGCAAATTGATTGGTTATTACGAGTATTCTATTCCACTACAGTTTTATTTATTTCCTAGCTTAAGCAACATGTGGCAAATTATTGTAATTTTACCATAAGACTGTTCAACAGGTTTATATTTAATAGATGATGTCTTTTATTGTATTTTTGTTGTGTATGATTGTGATTGTTGGAAATATGCCCTAGAGGCAACTACAGAGATGATTATATTTCCTAATGTTCATGATTTATCACCTTTTCCTTGAATATTCTCATCATTAATGATTTAGCAAGTATGTGACTTGTTAGTGAAACTCTATAATGACCACATGATGATTATTCTAAAGTGATCCCTAGTCAATAGTCATATGAGGATACATATGTATAGACTAGCATATGTATTGGTTGATGACCATGTTTCACGGGTCATAGATATGGAGATATCAAACCAATAATATGGACTCATGTTAGAGAATATTGAGTTGGATCGACCCACCCTGAGTGTAACACCACGGCATTTAATATGCCCGAATGCTACCAAACATAGACTAAGCAACCTCTAAATACCACAAAATCAAGTAAATTACAGCAAAGGCACTAATGCTAAAAACCGACATTTCGGCAGCATCTCCTTTGTTTTAACATGAATTGAAGGAAACACAATAGCATAGCAATATAAGGCAATATGAGAGACAACTAAAATAGCAATAATTAAAGACTTGACAACAATATAAGTCTAATCCCAAGCATTCAATGTCTCCATACGCCAAACGAACAATAAGACTCTCATAACGCAAAGCTAAACCATAAAACAATAAGCATCACACTTAGTTTATTATCAAAACCCAATTGAATGACTTGTGGGACGAATGAGTGAAACTACGTGTTGAATTGTGACTATTTCCCTTCCCCGCATGCCAGTCTCATGGTACCTAAAACAACAAGAAAACACAAGCGTGAGTTCAACACTCAGCAAGCATATTGCAATGGTACAAAAGAACAATTACATGGCTATAGCAAATCACATCATGTAAATCATCTCATTCATGATCACATATTATTATCATCATCGTTATGTATGCAATGCGATACTATGCTCATGTCTCCTTGGAAATTCATACCGGTATGGTTGAGTACACACCCGTCGGCGTGCACCCTCTCCCCCCTTCCATCCCGAAGATGGAGGGTGCCTACTCCTCGATTCCAAACACCGCGGTGGATGGAATCACGATGTAGGACTTACTCATTGGCTCTCCGGAATAGTCATAACTTTCTCACCGACCTTCCCCGGACTAGTTATGACTTTCTCACCGCCCGGGCCATGTATCATGCCATGTATGCAAACATGCCAACATCATAATTAACTTGTACATTAACACATGGCATCATAACATAATAAGCATACTCATCATATCATTGGCAATCATTAAAGCATGGCAAGTGATCATATTATATAATCAATTTCATCTAGTCTCAAGTAGCAACCTACAAACCGCTATCCATTACAATACACTTGCCTCAACCACGGGCAACGGATTGGCGAGAAGTAGATGGCACTCCCGGGGTCACACCACCTGCACATAGGTACCACACACTTACAATCATGTCCACAAAACAGTACGCAAACTCTCTTCTAACCCGACATCGCCAACTACTCGCAAAACCCAAAAACAGAGGTTCTGTCCCGTCGGGACAGCAGCCTTCCAATAGGCATAACTCGGGTTATAAAACTCCGAATCGATTAAACGAGTACATCCTCGCATAGCTTAGGAAATTTCCTAACTTTTTCTAAGTATAAGGAAAATCTGATTCGGACTCTCAAGTGGTTTAATCTACAGAATACCGTGATCTGTTCCAATCACGTCACAATTTTTGACACGTTCGGTAAAACAGCCATAACATTCAAACGGCTGATCGGAATTACACGTTATTTATACCCACTGAAAGGTATTGAAGTTACCTACAACTTCTTCAACAGGCGGTCGACCAAAATCCGACTCTAAATTGACGAAAACCCAAACCCTAGGTCGACTGCTCATGCTGCCCGAAACAGAGAACGTGGCAACTTCTAGATTTCATCTAATCTACTCAATTCCAGCACCACCAATTGATCTAAAAATGTGATAATAACCCTTAGAACAGATCCTAGACCAACCCCAAGGAATCCCATGGCCATACCTTCGCCCAACGACCGAAAACCCAACGGATCTCCTCCCGGTTCGCGCGATCTCCTTCCTCGCTCCAATCCCGCCGGATCTCCTCGTCGCGGAGCACTCCAACGGATAGATCTTAGAGGTGTTGAGGTGGAGAACTCCCCTAGGGGCAGCAAGGGAGGTGGAGAGGTGGTGGAGGGGTGGTGGAGCAATGGAGAGAGGTGGTGGGGGGGTGCGGCTAGGAGGTGGAAGGGTGGGGCGGCTAGGGCAAGTAAGAGGAGGTGGGGGCGCACCAACCAGGAGGTGGGGTGCACTAAAGGGCAGGGGGAGGCCCCCAAACAGTATTCCCACTCCTAAATGGACTCAAACTCTTCCCCACCAAGGCCCACGACCCTTTCCCCTAGGCCCAAACTCCCCCGGAAAGGCCCAAATCCCCGGAAACGGCCCGAAAACGCAAATTAACCTCATACCGTATGGTTTCAACCTCCAATTTCATATTTCATAAAGTTTTTTACCTCAACATTCACATTATATAAGGTTACGACACTCCGTGGTGTCACATTCTCCCCCCTTCAACAGGATTCGACCTCGAGTCCAAGACACACCAATACGCCATCCAGCAAAGCGAAAGATAGCTAGGTTTCACATCACATACCTGAGGAGAAAAGCTTGGGATACTTCTCGTGCATGTGAGACTCCAGCTCCCAAGTCGCTTCTCTCTCGGTCTGATGTGACCACAGGACCTTGATAAACTTAAGCGTCCTGTTCTTCATCACTCGCTCCGAAGTCCCTAGAATTTTCACAGGATGGGACTCGAAGGTGAGGTCCTACTCAAGCACTAATGGTTCCAACGGAACCACCAACTCCGGATCATGCAAGTATTTCCTCAACATCGAGACATGGAACACATTATGCACACCTTGCATTGACTCCGGTAGCTCCAAACGATAGGCCAGCTTACCAACTCGGGCGATGATAGGAAATGGCCCAACATACCTCGGACTGAGCTTTCCCTTGGTGCCAAATCGAACCACACCCTTAGTGGGAGATACTCGCAAGAGTACGCTATCACCCACCTCAAACTCCAAATCTCGCCTCCTCACATCAGCGTAGCTTTTCTGTCGGCTCTGCGCTGTAAGAAGGTTCTGCCGTACCTCCGCCACGCGATCAACAGTCTGCTGAACCCAATCTGGTCCAAGAACTGCTCTCTCACCCACAGCATCCCAACAAAGTGGCGATCTGCACTTCCGGCCATACAACACCTCATAAGGAGCAGCCCGAATGCTGGAATGATAGCTGTTATTATAAGCAAACTCTTCCAAAGGCAAATGATCTTCCCAGCTACCTTTCCAAGCCATCACACAGGCCCTGAGCATGTCCTCCAAAGTCTGAATTGTACGCTCAGACTACCCATCCGTCTGAGGGTGAAAAGCGGTACTAAGGCGAAGCTGTGTACCCAAAGCATTCTGCAAGCTCTCCCAAAACTTGGAGACAAACTTCGCATCCCGATCAGAAATAATGGTCTTGGGTATACCATGCAGTCTCACAATCTCCCACACATAGATGGGAGCCAACTCGCTCGCTGAATTGGTAGTGCGGATAGGAATGAAATGCGCGGACTTGCTGAGACGGTCCACCACAACCCAAACAGCATCCTTCTCTCGTGGAGTACGAGGTAGGACAACCACAAAATCCATGGAGATGTCATCCCATGGCCACACAGGAATCTCCAAAGGCTGCAACAAACCAGCGGGACGCTTATGCTCAGCCTTGATCTTCTGACAAATCCCACAAGACGCCACATACTTGGCAATATCCACTCTCATCCTTTTCCACCAGAAATTCTTCGTCAAATCCCTGTACATTTTGGTCTCCCCAGGATGGACCGTGTACGGGGTGCGATGAGCCTCCTTCAGAATATCCTCTTTCACTTGGGATTTCTGAGGTACGCACAGACGACCCTGAAACCTCAAAGCTCCCACATCATCAACGGTAAAGTCTCCAGACTTGCCATCCTCAAGGTGTTTCCTCACCTGCTGGAGCAAACGATCATGCTGCTGTGCCTCCCGCTGCACGCTTCGGGAATCGGCCCGACTCAAGAATCAATTGAGTTTCAGCTTGCACGGTCCCCACAAAGCGAGGGAGACTCCCAATCGCTCAAAATCAGCAACAAGACAATCAACGACAGGGCCATTGTCTTGCGATCGAGAGCGCCACCACCACATTTGCCTTGCCTGATGATACTGGATAGTGAGGTCATAATCCTTTATCAATTCCAGCCACCTCCTCTGCCTCAAGTTCAAATCTTTCTGAGTAAAGATGTACTTGAGGCTCTTGTGATCAGTGAAGATATCACAAGACTCGCCATACAGATAGTGCCTCCAAATCTTCAATGCAAACACCACAGCGGCTAGCTCAAGATCATGTGTGGGATAGTTCTGCTCATGCTTTTTCAACTGCCTCGATGCATAAGCAATCACCTTGCCATCTTGCATGAGCACACAACCAAGTCCCAACCGAGAAGCATCAGAGTAAACAGTGAAACGCTTCCCAGGCTCGGGAAGGGTAAGAACAGGAGCAGTCACTAACTTCTCCTTCAAAGTGCAAAAATTGTGCTCACACTCTGCAGTCCACTGAAATTTCATCCCCTTCTGAGTCAGCTGCGAAAGTGGCTTGGCAATGATAGAGAAATCCTGCACAAAACGCCGATAGTAGCCAGCCAACCCAAGGAAACTACGCACCTCTTTGACATTGGAAGGCCTCTTCCAATCCAAAACTGCTGAGACTTTGCTAGGATCTACAGATATGCCCTCTGGATTGATGATGTGGCCAAGAAAACCCACTTTCAAATCCGTAACTCGCACTTTTTCAGCTTAGCAAAGAACTGATTCTCCCTCAAAGTACTCAGCACAAGCCTCAAATGCCGCTCATGCTCCTCTTCTGATTTAGAGTAAACCAGAATGTCATCGATGAACACTACCACAAACTCATCAAGGTACTTGTGTAGCATACTGTTCATCACCTCCATAAAGACAGCAGGAGAATTAGTTAGTCCAAAAGACATAACTTTAAATTCATAATGCCCATACATAGTGGAGAAAGCAGTCTTCTCAATGTCCTGCTCCCTCACGCGAATCTGATTGTACCCCGACTGAAGATCAATCTTGGAGAACACCTTTGCTCCCTTCAGTTGGTCAAACAGATCCTCCATGCGAGGCAAAGGATACATGTTCTTAACTGTCACTTGATTAAGAGCACAATAATCAATGCACATGCGCCAACTTCCATCCTTCTTCGAGACGAAGAGGACGGGTGCTCCCCAAGGCGACACGCTGCGCCTAATAAAGCCCTTAGCCAACAAATCCTCCAACTGCTTTTTCAACTCGTCTTGAAAAGGATGAGCCAAGCGGTAGGGAGAGATAGAAATAGGTCAAGTGCCAGGAACAAGATCAATACGGAACTCCACATTCCTCACAGGAGGTAAACCAGGCAACTCGTCAGGGAACACATCAACAAACTCCTTCACCACCGGAATCTCCTCAATGGAAACTGAAGAAGATGGCTTTTCTGACATAGCCATGAGGAAACCCAACTGCCTCAAACGGCGACCAGAAAACAGACTAGCCAAAGCAAAGACAAAACTGGAAGGTATACCACCCTGAAAGGTCAACTCTACACCTAACGGGGCCTGCAAGGTAACCGTCCTCCAAAAGCAACAGATCTTGGCACGGTACTGATGCAACCAGTCCATGCCCAAAATGACATCAAAAGGAGCCAACTGGATCACCATAAGATTGGCAAAGAAAACCTCATCATCAATGGCAATGGTGCAACCCGGGCAAACCAAAGAACTAGCAATCAAACCCCCAGGAGAACTGACTAACACAAACTCAGAAATCCGCTGTACTCCCAACTTAGCTCTACTAGCAAACTCAGACGACACAAAGGAATAGGATGCTCTGGAATCAAACAGAACAAAGGCATCAACTGAATCCACAAGCAAGGTACCTGAAACCACCTCTGGATGCCCAGCTGACTTGGCGGTCGGCAAGGCGTACACTCCTGGTGGCGCCGACAAGATGGGACTCCGACTCGGCGATGCCCCAACAAAGTGTGAGGACCCTCTTCCTATACTGCATCAGACGCCGTCTCATCAGAAGCGTATAGCACCGTATAGCAACAGGAAGCCTCGACACCGAAAATCTGAACCTAAAAATTCGATCGACGGGATCGAACCCTTAGCTTCGGACCCGGTGCTCAGACGCTCGACATCGATCCCTGGATCAAGAGCCCAAGATCGCTGCACTCCACAACCCGAGTATCAATGCACTAAAAGATAAACTAAGATAATGTACATAACTGGTGTAAACCTTGAACAAGAGTATTACGTAAACCAAAAGAAGTAAAGCGGCAAATGAAACAAAAGAAAGACAACCAAGAAATTGGCCCGACCACCCCACAAAGCTACCGATCGAGGGAGGGACTACGAAGCCGCAACACTCGCAGAAAAGGGGCTCGCCATCATCCGGGACATCATCATTACCTTCCTCTGTGGAAAAAGGGTTAGCAGCAACGATGAGTACACGTATGTACTCGCAAGACTTTAATGTATGCAAATATAATTAAATGCAGGCTGATTCAACGGGTAAAGCTTTTACACTGGGTTAGTTGCAGAAAGCTGGATTTAAAACAGTTTATCGAAAAGTAATACATAATTTGAAAGACAGCAGTTTGAATAAAACATATTTACAGTGTATGTAACAACTAAGCTCCACAGCTGCCACCATCCATGGTCGCAACTGGGATACGAATCGACATCCATACATATTCATAATCCCATCGAGAATCATACACACATCCACAATTCCATCTAGTACCATTCCACCACATACTTTATACCGACTCCGAAATAGATTTTCATTTTCAAAACCAAACCAAATCTCTATACTTGATATGATTAGAGAAGATTGCTCATAACCGTGAGCACGGCTAATCGATTAGAATTATTTGATACTCTGCAGAGTTTGCGCACTTTACCCAAACACAACTCAGACTTGCATCCCTGTCATCCAGGGTACACGCGATACACGAGGTATCCGATATACAAGAATGATCTATTCTTTCCCATCGTTGAGGTTATAGCCACACCCCAAAGACCTGGTGACGACAAATCCACTACTATGGCGATAAGAGGCCAACCACCACTCAGCGGCCACGGAATACTCATCGTGACGACGGCGAATTGTTGGCCGCGCATTACCCCATAGCAAGGCGTACACCGTTGTATCAACAAACATGAACTGGAGCGATTCCCTCGCCGCAAAAGTACAAGCGCACACACGAAGGCGCATACGGCGGGTCGTGAGGACACACACACCGCGCTTTGATCAAGCCAACACAGGAAAAGGTCCACTCTTCGGCCTACCAACAGGCATGGCTATCCCTCACACTTCAAGTACTAGAATAGGCTGCCCCATCCCAGCATTGCGCGGTTGCACGGTGTTCAATTCAAAAACCGTCACAAGTTCGGTCCTTATATTTTTGCCTAGTGACTCAAGCGGGAACTCCACTTAACTCGCCAACCAATCGCCACCATGTTTAACTAGCACATATTATACCTCCCGCCAAGTCTAATTACCAACTAGACACTTCACATTTTTACCAATATACCTTTACGATTCACATTTCCAAAACTTTTCCAAAACCAACTACATTTATCATAATTTTGAGCATTTGGTAAGGACTGACTTTGCTCACCTCTATTGCAGTGTCTAAGCGTATGCAATTACTAAATCGTTTATACCCAAGTGACATTTTATTAAATTGTCTAACCCTACTAAGGTTATCAATGATCTCAGGGAATTAAATTGAGGGAAACCACCAAATCAGGGTATATCTACCATTCCCACAAACTAGCGATTTACTGAATATAAACAATGCATATAGTTTGAGAAATCAAAGTAGACATCGTGAAATATAGGTTTCAAGATGGTCAAAGGAGGTGCTTGCCTTGTTGTTGCACTTCGTTGATGTCCGGATGATGCTCGGGTTGTTCGAGGCGAAGCCCGACTCGCTAGCCTCTAATCGGTCAAAGCAAATGTAAACGATAAAGAAATACAACTTAGCAAAAGAAAGTTTTAAATGCACCATGAAGTGCATGCAATACACAAGAACGAAGTACAACCAAGAAACCCTGAAGAAACAACGCACTCGGACAACATAACACGACCGGACAGAACAGCCTAACCCGGACAGTCCGGGTTTTGCATCCGGACAGTCCGGATAGGCCGGACACTCCGGACCGTTTCGTCCGGATACTCCGGTCCTAGGGCATTTGGTCCAACTCGACGAGGAGACGGAGACCTTACCACTTCCTACAACTTCACCGCGACCCGATCTACGACTTTCGTACACCTAGCGAACCGGAAGGAGTTCCGAGCTAGCCGATTCTACGAGAAAACGTCGCTAACCCGCCAAACCTCTAACTCACACTAACAACTCCTTAAATCGACATTACTACTACCCGATCTACCACTCTAGCATACCACATTCACTAATCCCAATCCCATTTTCAACCCTAGAACCACTACACCCAAAACCCTAGAATCCAAGTTCAACCCTAGCCTCCCAATCCAAACCTAAGTCCTAATCCCACCATGAACGACTCTAGAACCCAAGAATCCCGCGAATCAAACCCTAAGAGAAAAGCTTACCTCCAAGGAAGATGGAGGGGGAGCAACGCCGGGTGGAGGATGGGGAATGACGGCTTGGGGAGGAGCACACCGAGATGGAGGAGTCACCGGGGAGGGTCACCGGCCGGTGGCTCGCCGGAGAGGAGCTCGGGGTGGTGGAGAGAACACCAAGGAAGTGGGGAAACCAAAGTAGAAGAAGAAAGAATGGAAGGGAGCCACGAAATGGGACTTTTATACAAAACCCCACGCCAATACCGGACTCTCGACTCAACCCGAGACTCCGGTTGGGGTCTTCAGTAACACTAACCGGACACTCGGACTTTGTCCGACATTCCTGTTGGATCTGATACTCCGAGTGTGGATCCGGATACTCCTGACATCCTGCAACTTTTGAACTTGGGCCTTGACGGCTAAAGCTTCCAGGGTTGATTACTAATTGTCCCAAAGTATTTCGGAAGTTAATAGGGTCACAGGCACTTGCCCAACCTAATTCGAATTTACTTATGAGCGAAATTACTTAAGTTGAAGGGTTCTTTCTGATCCCAAGCAAGTATGTTCACTCAAGATACGGAAATACACAAGCACAGTGTATTATTGAACAGCGTTTGAGTACAAATGTACAGTGGCTTGAGTATAGAAATACTCGGGATATTACACAAAGCTAGGGGCGGAGGAGGCAACTAAGGAGGAGCTGACGGCTGCGGGCACCAGTAGGCTGCTGGTGGCGCCCAAGCATGGGGCAGCTGAGGAGCAGGGGCCGCCATCATGTGCATCGATCCTCGGGAAGACGCCGCTGGAGTGGGAGGAGAAGGCACCGACTCCCACTTGATGATGCTACCGGGATTCATCCGGCAGACTCGCCCCATGTGGCTAGGCTTGCCACAATGGTTGCAACTCTCGGACCAACCACACTCCGAAGCACGGTGCTCACCACCGCACTTGAAACAAATCATGCCCTGCCCGGGCACAGGACGAACAGCCGCTCACGAGGAGGACGACTGGGGCGGCCTCATCTTAGCCCCTGAGGAGGAGCCCTGTCCCCCCTTGAACTTCTTGAAGGTGGGTCGCTGCGAAGACCCACCTCCTCCACCAAAGGTCCTCTTCTGGCCCCCGCCTGGGGCCGTAGGAACCCCTGAACCACCCGGGTTTTGCCTATCCCGGGAGAGCTCCAACTCGAGCTCCATGCCCTTCGCCTGCTCCACCACGGAGCAGAAGTCACGAGGGACAGTCGCCCCCATGACAACTCTGAACTCCTGGTTGAGGCCTCTACGGAACCTCCTCGCCTTCTCCTCGTCGTACCGCCACACCGGCACGGCGCACCACGCCGTTGAACTCCGCCTCATACTCGCCACCGACCTCTTTCCTCGGGAAAGAATCATCGAGTATGCTCCATCCGCTCAAGAAAAGACTGCAGGTAGAACTTGGCTCTAAGCAAGCCACAAAGTCCTCCCTGTGTGACCAGGACCAAGATCGGGGCTCTAGCAGCCGTAACTCCTCCCACCAGATATCGGCTTGGCCCTTTAGCCGAAGGCCACAAAGCAAGCCCTCTGGACCGAGGTCAACTCTAGGACCTCAAAGCTGCCGCTTCCATGTACCGCAGCCAATCTGCGGATCGATCGGGCGTGCCCTTCCGTCAAAAGTGTCAAGACGGAGGGACATTCACTCCCGAGACTCATCCTCGGCTTCGGCCTGGCGGGCAGCAAGCCGGGCCATCGCAGGGGTGGCACAACAGCAGGGGCTGCCCGCAACAGCTGGCGCAACTCCTGAACCTCCCTCTGTAGAGCCTGAACTAAGTCTGCATTGGCGGCGGGTACCTCAGCCCCTGACTGTGCCGCCGGGAGCTCCTCCTGCGCTAGGCCATGAGCATTGAGCGAAGCGCTACCCTCAGCTACACACTCAGCAACTCCCTGAGAACCTCGCCCCTGGCCTCCACGGCCTCTACCCCTCGGCATGGCTGCTTCAGACAGACAACCATCCAATCACATAAACATAAACACATCATCAAATAATCCAGAACAAAGATCAAACATCATCATAAACATAGCCTTCATCAAATAATCAAGCGCAATGCAATGATGACCCAAAACCCCAACCTACTGTGCAACCAAGTGTGTCAAATTTTAAATTACTTATTCCACTTTTGGAAGTTTTAATGTTGCTATCCTATGACAAAATTTTAGTTAAGACCTAAGCCATGTTTCTAAGTTATTCCACATCACATTTTAGTTGTAACCTAAGGTATGACACTAAAAAATACACATTCCAAGGACCTACAAATTACTCGATACTAATCAGAACACCCCGGCATTTAATATGCCCGAATGCTACCAAACATAGACTACGCAACCTCTAAATACTACAAAATCAAGTAAATTACAGCAAAGGCACTAATGCTAAAAACCGACATTTCGGCAGCATCTCCTTTGTTTTAACATGAATTGAAGGAAACACAATAGCATAGCAATATAAGGCAATATGAGAGACAACTAAAATAGCAATAATTAAAGACTTGACAACAATATAAGTCTAATCCCAAGCATTCAATGTCTCCATGCTCCAAACGAACAATAAGACTCTCATAACGCAAAGCTAAACCATAAAACAATAAGCATCACACTTAGTTTATTATCAAATCCCAATTGAATGACTTGTGGGATGAATGAGTGAAACTACGTGTAGAAGTGTGACTATTTCCCTTCCCCGCATGCTGGTCTCATGGTACCTAAAACAACAAGAAAACACAAGCGTGAGTTCAACACTCAGCAAGCATATTGCAATGGTACAAAAGAACAATTACATGGCTACAACAAATCACATCATGTAAATCATCTCATTCATGATCACATATCATTATCATCATCATTATGTATGCAATGCGATGCTATGCTCATGTCTCCTTGGAAACTCATACTGGTATGGTTGAGTACACACCCGTCGGTGTGCACCCTCTCCCCCCTTCCATCCAGAAGATGGAGGGTGCCTACTCCTCGCTTCCATACACCGCGGTGGATGGAATCACGATGTAGGACTTACTCATTGGCTCTCCGGAATAGTCATAACTTTCTCACCGACCTTCCCTGGACTAGTTATGACTTTCTCACCGCCCAGGCCATGTATCATGCCATGTATGCAAACATGCCAACATCATAATTAACTTGTACATTAACACATGGCATCATAACATAATAAGCATACTCATCATATCATTGGCAATCATTAAAGCATGGCAAGTGATCATATTATATAATCAATTTCATCTAGTCTCAACTAGCAACCTACAAACCGCTATCCATTACAATACACTTGCCTCAACCACGGGCAACGGATTGGCGAGAAGTTGAAGGCACTCCTGGGGTCACACCACCTGCACATAGGTACCACAGACTCACAATCATGTCCATAAAACAGTACGCAAACTCTCTTCTAACCCAAAAACAGAGGTTCTGTCCCGTCGGGATAGCAGCCTTCCAAAAGGCATAACTCGGGTTCTAAGACTCCGAATCGATTAAACGAGTACATCCTCGCGTAGCTTAGGAAATTTCCTAACTTTTTCTAAGTATAAGGAAAATCTGATTCGGAATCCAAAGTGGTTTAATCTACAGAATACCGTGATCTGTTCCAATCACGTCACAGTTTTTGACACATTCTGTAAAACAGCCATAACTTTGAAACGGCGGATCGGAATTACGCGTTCTTTATACCCACTGAAAGGTATTGAAGTTACCTACAACTTCTTCAACAGGCGGCTGACCAAAATCCAAATCTAAATTGACAAAAACCCAAACCCTAGGTCGACTGCTCATGCTGCTCGAAACAGAGAACGTGGCAACTTCTGGATTTCATCTAATCTACTCAATTCCAGCACCACCAATTGATATAAAAACGTGATAATAACCCTTAGAACAGATCCTAGACCAACCCCAAGGAATCCCATGGCCATACCTTCGCCCGACGACTGAAAACCCAACGGATCTCCTCCCGGTTCGCGCGATCACCTTCCTCGCTCCAATCCCGCCGGATCTCCTCGTCGCGGAGCGCTCCAATGGATGGATCTTCGAGGTGTTGAGGTGGAGAACTCCCCTAGGGGCAGCAAGGGAGGTGGATAGGTGGTGGAGGGGTGGTGGAGCAATGGAGAGAGGTGGTGGGGGTGCGGCTAGGAGGTGGAAGGGTGGGGCGGCTAGGGCAAGCAAGAGGAGGTGGGGGGCGCGCCAACCAGGAGGTGGGGCACACTAAAGGGCAGGGGGAGGCCCCCAAACAGGATTCCCACTCCTAAATTTTCTCAAACTCTTCCCCACCAAGGCCCACGACCCTTTCCCATAGGCCCAAACTCCCCCGGAAAGGCCCAAATCCCTGGAAACGGTCCGGAAACGCAAATTAACCTCATACCGTATGGTTTCAACCTCCAATTTCATATTTCATAAAGTTTTTTACCTCAACATTCACATTATATAAGGTTACGACACTCCGTGGTGTCACACTGAGACACTGCGAGAATGTTGTATTCTTGTCATCTGTTGGTCTCAAAACAATGTGTATGCTATATCCTTAGACCTAAGATTGACGCTTGTTCTTGAGATGTGTAATGATCTCTCCCATACAACCGGAGAGATATCTCTAGGCCGCTCGAGTGATCAGATTCCGAAAATGCATGGCCATGCTACTTGCTGTTAAGAGTTAACCATGGTTGGGGATTCCCTGTCACATATCGAGAAAGAATGGTCGGAGCTAACCAAACAAGGAAGATATATACTCGCCTTGAGCTTGATCGATATTGTGAGGCAAAGGGAAATTCATATGACTGAACATTGTTAAGGTTCGTCCAATGTGATGTTTACGTATACTTGGGAGTCACCATGTTCTACTAGGGACCGCTATCGATATTGGTCAAGTAGGGTTACTCGGGCTATGTCCAAGTACACGTGAACCTATGGGGTCGCACGCTTAAGGAGTTGGAACCAAACTCTGATGGTGATCAAAATTGGAACAGAATTCGGATGGTGATCTGAGTTCGTGTGAGTTTAGATTTCGTAATGGGCCTCTAATGTAGAGCCCATTATGGGACATCTATATAAAGGGAGGGGTGGCGGCTGATAAAGAAAAGAAAAAAGGATAATTGTGTTAGACACATTAGGATTTCAAAACTCCTGAACCCTAGCCACCGCTCTCCCTTCTCGTCTAATCCGCACGGGCGAAACTAGTATTCTGACATATGGTGTTCCTCCCTGTACGTGTGGATACCTTGGAGGGGTTGCTGCAATGCTTCAACTCTAGGACGATCCACAACCTGAGTCCATCATGAAAGGTTCGTGAAGGAGGCACAAGTCTACGTCATCTGGTTGGCAGACTAGTTGGGGTTGATCCGATATGGTCGGCAGACTGTTTGGGGTTGATCCGATCTGGTCGGCAGACTATTTGGGGTTGATCCGATCTGGTCGGTAGACTAGTCAGTGTTGATAGTTTCTAATCGGGAAGCTGATCAGAGCTTATCCGACCTAGTTGGCAAACTAGTCAGAGCTGGTCAGCGATGGATGCACTCCATCGACTCTACTTCCTCTACGGGTCTGCGCTTTTAGTAGTAATTCTATGATCTATTACATCCAGTAGTTCCTGAGTTATGGGGTAGAAATTTTTGACTTTGTGCTACAGTAGCCTACCCATTCCCCAATAGTGGTATCAGAGCTTTGCTGCATAGTTTTAGATTTGAAATAGTTGCATATGATGATATGCGACAGTAATAGATGTGATCTATTGTTGTTTTATTGGTCGATCTATGTGATAGATCGGTTTTGGCACTGGTCAATAAGATTGATTTGTGTTTGGTGATCCTAGATGGGTTCAAGATCACTAAGTCTATGATTGTGCTGTTGTGGTCACACCACTACTTACCCCTACCGGTCAAATATCCGCCATCGGGGTAGACCGTGAAACATAAACCCACAAGCAACACACAAAGATCAATAGGATTGATCGACACGGATTTGTGATTAGAAATAGGGTTCATGGTCAGATTCACATATTTGATCTGTGTCTTCCAAAGAGGTTTCGTGCACTACCTGAACCTGCAAGGGACCGCCGTATGTATACAGAGCCTTGTAGTTCATTACGAGTCACATCGTTCGATAGAATGCGATTCCATACATAACTTATTTTGCAGGATTGATGTGAAAATAGTATGCCCCCTTGCGCATGTGATGCATGTGTGTAATATTCATGACTTGTGCGTCATGCTTAATTGCAGCTCAAGGCTATCCATATATGTATTAACGGCGGGCGTGTCGACTTGTGATGTTTTTACTCCTTGTAATTGTTTACTAGAGCTATTAGGAGTAATAGCTCAGTGATAGCTCTTGGAGTACTCAAGCACTTGGAGGCATCACGAACAGGAAACGTGGTGATGGAGATCACCATGTTAAGGGCCATACTATACCAAGGCCCTGACCACTTAAGGTTATAACCTCTGGTCCTAGGATAACTCACAGCAACTCAAATTGTTCAAAACCAAGTCAAACTCAATTCAGACTCAAATATTAGCACCATAAACTCAGATACAATCAATTACTCATAACCCACATGGGTAGATTTCCATACAGTATTTTACTTTTGATCACAAACTTTTTTGTCACGAAAGATCATTTTTGTTGCAGTGGAACTAGGTGTGTGTGGTTAAACCATTTTCAAGATATATCATAATCATTTTTTTTTCTGTGTATGTGCAATTGATACTAGAAAACCTACGCCGAGCTTCCACCAGGTTTCAAATTTTGTTTTCGGGTATATATCTTGGAGGTGGTCGAAATTTAAAATTTTGGTGAGATCTTAGAATTTCAGATAAATTTTGGATAATATCCAAAAATTCAAATTCAAATCTCGTTTTTTTCAATCAGAATTTCCATGATTTTGGCCAAAATCACCGAGATCTCGGTCAACTTGAACCGACTGAAAAATAGTCAAAAACACATCAAGATTTTTGAAATTTTTTGTGGATGATCTTGGCCCCAAAACATATCAAATCCAGCCCACGAAAATTGATATCCAGTCAAAATATCCGAGATTTCGGCCGAAATTACCGAGATTTCTGTAGCATTTTGAATTTTTTTTATCCGACCGATATTTATGATCTTGGGGGAGGGGGGGGTTTCCAAAATCCGAGATTTTTGAAATTTCGTCAGAATTTTGAACCATGTTCCAAATTTGGAATTGGAGTGTTTTCCTTGACTTTAACTCTAATTTTTTTTATTGGACCATTATCTCATTCACTCCGAACGGCTTGTCCTCCTATCCACTCCACTGCATCACCGCCGTGGACTCTCCCTAAAACCCTTGTTTCTTCCTGCTCCGTCCCTCGAAATTGACGACGAATACAACTTGTTGACGTATATAAGCCTTTCCATTTATCAATTGTGACTACACAGGAAGAAGATGTGCCGAATCACGTTGGCCGGCGAACACAGCGCGAGCATGGCCCAGCTAGCTCCACTAGCCAACCAAACTCTCTTCTCATTTCTACCATGTTCACATATTTTCATTCGAAAACTAGACAATCTTAGTGCTACATATATAATGCCGATGTTAATTAGGCACGTCGATCACTCATGAAATGAAGAATGAAAACAATCTCGATAGAAATGTCGAGAGACAACCACTCCTCTCCTCGCTCACTTCTTTCCCAACGTTGGATTTGGATTTGTTCTCAGGGGCAGAGCTACATTTAGCTACCCGGTGTCACAGGACACCCGGTCAAAAGAAATATTAGTGTACGTTAATATATATAAAAAAAAATTATTGTATGTTAGTCTATATATATAGTATATGTGAACCCCCTTGATCTAAATATTGTGACACCGGGAGACAAACAACAAGCAAATGGTAAGAATAATAAGTTGTTATCATATATATGATGAAGTGATGAATCCCGATAATTTTTTCTCTAGTTCCGCCCCTGTTTGTTCTGCCGGGAGTCCCAGGCTGGAATCTTCCATGTCCTCCAAACTAGCTCCAAACCGAAGCGAGGATTACCAACGGCGCGCGGTCACGCGGGATAAACAAGGAAGCGTTAGTCGCTGCAACTGTTGAATGGACATGTTGCCTGGATCGAACAAGACGCACTACTACAGAATCGGCTACCACAAGCGGGTCGTAACCCCCTTCAGAAGCGGTTTTATAACCGCTTCTAAGCAACCGCGTGTGATACCCGTTCAGTATCACAAGTGGTTGCACGAACCGCTTGTGCTGTGGCACCAGAAGCGGTTGGTAATGTGTCCAGGAAGGCCAGTGGAGGCGCCACGTGGGGGACTCCACAAGCGGTTTGTATTACAAACCGCTTGTGGAGAGCAAGCACTCCAGAAGCGGTTGGAATCACCAACTGCTTGTGGAGAGAGTTTTCAATTATATGTATTACAAAATATGTTCTTTCAGTGTTTTTGTATATCATTTTTTATCATAAACTTAAAAATGAGTGGAGGAGTTTTTAGCGCAATGAAATATATATTACATATGCTTAATAGTGTAACAAATGTTCACAAGCTAGCTCACTCATACACATGTTCACAAGCTAGCTTTCACAAAAAAAACGAACTTAATAGTGTAACAAATGGACAAGTACATACACGCTACCGACGTTTACAAGTTTGAATGAAAAAAAAATGATTATCGAACTCATTTCTTGCGTGCATCAGTCAAGTCCTTGGTCGACATGGATGTCGTCATAAGTTCGACGGTGTTCAACGAAAGACCAAGCCTTACGTGGAACTCGCCATTTGGAGATACAACCTCGTCGACAATAAAGCCCATGAGTTGCTCTTGGAGTGCGCGCACTCGGTGAGGCGGGAGCACGTTAACGTGCTCATTGATGTTGGGCTGACAATTGATTAAGTGCGAAGTATATAAATATGCGATCACATGCAATTAATTAAAATGTAAGTTGCAGCAAACAAATTGACATGCATACACGAACCTCGGCATAATGTTCCGGCTCATCGCCATGGATAAAACTTTGAATATAGTGGAACACGTAGTAGCCACATAAGTTATTTCCAGCCGTCTGGCGTTTAACCTTCACGGGGAGAAATTTCAGAACATAATATGAAGAACTGATATGACACATTTGATTTCATATTTGTTTTTGTAGTACGTACCTGAGTATTTATTACGACTTCAAATTCTTTCTTGAATTCTCCTTTCTGCTTCTTCCTGAACTTTGCAAATGTCCTGTTCAGGACGTCAATGAACCATTGGTATTTGTCGATTGGATTCCTTCTTGAGTCATGAACTATAATCCTACTGTTGTCAAGCTCGATGACTAGAAGGATCCAGTGAAACCTATTCGTATATTCCAACATATGTGTAAGTAGCTAGTCATACTATCAATGTCTTAAGTAATACAAGAACAAGAGGTTTCTGAGAACACGTACTTGAAGTTGAAGGGCAGAAGTATGTACGGTTTGTAGTGCTGTTTCAATAATGCATGCAAAATGTATGCCTCAACTTGCGGTCTTTGCTGGTCGAATGCCCAGATTTTCTCGTTGATAGCCTGTGGGTCGATGAAGCCAACGTTCTGTTTGCCCAGTCTTGTACATCGTTGTATCTCCATTCTACATAAAAAGGGATAACTAAGTTAATTAGATATCCAATTTTGTGGTACGAGAGGAAGCAAATGGTAAACTTAGTAGATCGACACTTACAGACACCAGCAGCACATGAAGGACACGTCGACGGCATCTATTTGGTACACATGGTACAAGTCCTCGAATTCCAGCCATTTTTCTGTGTTCTTCCCGCGGAAGAAATGCTCACCTTGAGAAACGAGGAGGAACATTTTCTCTCCTTTAGATGCCCTTTTCATGTAACATTCATGCAATTGACGCATCTTGGTTGGGAGATCATTTATATCTTTTGGATCAATTAGCGGTTTGCCCAACTCATACTTCCATCTGGTTGGTGCCATTGGAAGATCCTGATCTATTGATTCGAGTCCTGCCTCATTCAGGAATGCCTGGACCCTCAACTGTTCAGCACTCTGCTCATCTTCCACTATCTTCTTCTTTCCCGCCGACATAGCCCGTTTATTTTTCACTGTAGCCTTTCTTATTGTCCTTTCGTAATCTGTCGTCACAGGCGGTGGCGCCGTTCCGCATGATTGAAAGTGTTTCAGTTTTTTTTATCTACTTGAACCTTGGGCTTTCGCTTCGCTGGCGCAAGCTGCCTGGCCACATCGGCCTTTACGGTATTTGATAGCTCCTCCGCAGTCAGATCATATGGCCGCTTTGGCAGTTCCTTTAACATTATTTGTTTGTCGGATGCCGACTTCGTGGGAGGAGGTGCCGGTGCGGGATCCCTCCTTCTAACAGCGAGCTTCTTCCTCAGGGGAGATGCTGGAGGCGGAGTCGGGCTTCTTTGTGGAGCGGGAGGTGGAGGAGTCGTGGCCAGGACCACCGGGGAAGCATTGCGTGCAGGAGACGTCGGAGGAGTCGTGTGTTGTCGATGTACAGGAGGTGTGCTTGCTCCTCCAACTTGCTCAAACTGCGAGGCCTGTATTGCTGGAGATGTAACCTCCACACCATCTGGAAATATAATGTACTTTTTGCACCAGAGGATGAATGTGCCGTGGACGGCCTGTCCAAGCTTGGTCACGTCGTCGCCCCCAGCAATCTCCAGCATTAGTTCTTCGAAGCCCCCCATAAACTCTTCCACCGTGACCTTCGAGTATCCAGAGGGTATCTGGTTGAAGTGGAACGTCTGGCCCGCCTCCACCGGATAAGCCATGCCGTAAGCCACCTTGTAGGAGAGGTTACGCATATCAATGTGTAGTTCGCACTGGCGGCGAACCTTGATGATGTCCACGGGATAGCGGGCCTACGGGTCTTTTGTTTCAGGGGCCACGGCGGATGCGCAACTGCTCTTTTGCGCGTTCGGGCTGATCACGAATTCCGGCGCCGCCTGGACATTACTGGCGGGAAGCTAAAGTTGGCTTATTGCTTCGGAGACTTTTTGCGCGACCAAATCAGGGATGGAAGCCTTCGTAGCTCTAAGCTCGTGCTCCAATCGGCTCACTCTAGCCTGGTCTCTCCTCTTGCTTCTGTCCCGGCTCCTGTAACTGCATGTGTCTTTGGCAAAGCCGTGCCTCCACGGTACCTTCCCGAAACCTCGTGTCCGTCCTGGGTGCTCAGGGTTTTGAAGGGCATATGTTAGCCCGTCATTCTCCCTGTCCGTCACCAAGGATCCTGACCGAGATTGGTCGATGGCTTCTGCAATCCTTTGACCAACTTCTTGGACTGTCGGTGCCATCACCAAGCTACCATCATCTGCAAGTGCGCCCCCGTGACCCAAAAACCAATTGCGAAGGCGGGGCTCCCAATTATCAGTTTCAGGTACAATATCCTGCTGCCGAAGTTCCTCTTCCCGCTTGTCCCATTTCTTTGCAGCCTGGATGTAACCACCGGTGCCGAGATGGTGGTGGTATTTCTTCTTTTGGGCATTCACCTTGTTTTTCTCTCTTGCCGTCTGTCCTGCATCGGACAGCTTGTACTCCTCGAAAGCCTCCCAATGATCCGCCAGCTTAGGAAATTGATTGAAGTCTGGCCTTTCTCCTTTGTCGATGTACTTGCGGGTGAGGGACGACTTCCACTGCTGAAAGGAAGTTGCCATCTTCTTCAAAGCCCAACCCTTGGCCTTCTGTTCGTACCCTTCTGGAAAAGTGAAATTTTCCTTCATATCATTCCAGAGCAGTTCCTTGGTAGCTGCAGGGACTTCGGCCCATTTCTGGATGCTGATTGGGACGTGGTCCCTCACGTGGTATCCGCAAGCATTGTTGAAAGGGCCAACTGCTGATTCTGGGGCTAGCAGACTCCCGTCGTTTCCAACTTCGGTTATCACATACTTGGTCGAAGGCTTCTTGTTTGGTCCTCGGTTAATTCCGGACTGGGTGGCCGATGATGTACCGGACTGGATACACAAACACATGTTAGAATAATTACATAGAAGACTTGGACATGTTATAGTGGTTAAGAGGATACCTCGGTGTAGCCGGCAGCGTTAGAAGTATCCTCGCCGGTACCAGTATTAGCAGCCTCATCGACAGCGTTAGCAAGATCCTCGCCGGTACCAGTGTTAATAGCCTCATCGACGCCTAAGATGCTACCCAGCGCAATTGTCTCGAACATCATATTTTCCTCGTCATCGAAATCCGGGTCACCACGTCGTGGTGTCGCCATCTATAGTGGGCATGAAATCATATATACAATATTTATATATAGTCAAACATACATACAACATAAAAGTGGGCATGAAATCATGTATACAATATTTATATATAGCCAAACTTACATACCACAAGAGAGCATGAAAACTCCATACCACAAGAGAGCATGAAAACTCCAACATACAACATACACAAACATATATACAACAGAGAGAGCATGAATGGAACCAACATATATACAATATTTCATTACTCCAACATCAACAGATCAACAAAACTCCTTGTGGGCATTTCACCGAATACCATGCGGGCATGAAAACAGAGAGAGCAGGGGGGGTCGTTGCGCCAGCTACCTAGGTCCTCCGGGGTGGATTGGTCAGCGTCGGGCGGTGGGTGGGGCGCCAGCGGTGGCAGTCGACGGAGTTGCTGTGGCGCGCACGACGGTCGGGGCTGTGGCGCGCGGGACTTAGAAAATTTGAAGGTGCGGGCGAGTGTGGGGACTTCAAAATTTATAGCTCACCCACCTCTACAAGCGGTTCGTAAGTCCAACCGCTTGTAGAGGTACTTCTACAAGCGGTTCTTAGTACCAGCCGCTTGTAGTGGTACTTCTACAAGCGGTTTGTAGTACCAGCCGCTTGTAGAATGGACTATAGGCTGGCTTCACCGCTTGTAGTGTACCCCGACTCCAAACGGTTGGTGATACAAACCGCTTGTAGAGGTATTTCTACAAGCGGTTGGTATTACGAACCGCTTGTAAAGGACCCCGAGTACAAGCGGTTGGTACTAAGAACCGCTTGTAGAAGTACCGCCACATAATACTTAAAAGGGTTTCGTGCCTGATGTGGTTAACAAGAAATCTCCTCTCCCCCCTGGCTAGCGCGGGCGCTTGAGTGCGGGCTTGTGGCCATCCATGAGGTTGGCTGTTCGAGCCCCACTCGCGTCCCGCTGGCCTTTCTATTTTTTTAAATCCAATTACAAGCGGTTGGAAATGCAAACCGCTTGTAGAAGACCATGACTACAAGCGGTTGGTAATACAAACCGCTTGTAGAGGACCCCGAGTACAAGCGGTTTGTACTAAAAACCACTTGTAAAAGTACCGCCATGTGATACTTAAAAGGGTTTCGTGCCTAATGTGGTTAACAAGAAATCTCCTCTCCCCCCTGGCTAGCGCGGGCTTGTGGCCATCCATGAGGTTGGCTGTTCGAGCCCCGCTGGCCTTTTTTTTAATCCAACTACAAGCTAGCTCTATGGGCTTCAAGTACATACATAAGTCTATGAGCTTCATCATTTTCTGTGCTCGTGCGAATGAGGGTGCCCAACAGCCTTGGCCGGATAGCGAGCGGAGAGAGAATCGCTAAATTTGGGGATTCTCTCTCCCCTCGCAAATTTTGAGGAGTCTATGAGCTTCAACGTTTTCTTTTGTTTGTAGAAAATATGTACAAGCAATGTTAAACAACAACATATCAACACGATCATATGGAATAATGTAAAAGCAATGTTTCATATGGAATAATGTATACAAGCACTACATCTTAAGTCTTCGTCTTTACAATTGTTCCTTCGTTATGATCGTGACGTATGTAAGGAGCATCGACATCACTGTCACGCAGGACGTTTATGTCAACATCAACTGTAAAAGGAGGGAGCTCGTCGAACTGACCATACTTTTCCTCGTCGGTGACGTTCTCAACTCCTACAATCCTTCGTTTGCCTTGGAGAACTACATGTCGCTTCGGCATTACCTTTTGCTTGTCCTTTCGATTTTTAGGCTTACTTGACATGTCCATTACATAGAAGACTTGGATCACATCGTTCGCGAGAACAAACGGTTCGCGCCTATAGCCGACTTCTGTGAGATCCATAGTTGTCATGTCGTATTTGTTGACCTTCACACCATTTGGAGTCAGCTTGACCCATTGGCACTTATATAGAGGGACCTTGAGAGGTCCATAGTCGAGCTCCCATATTTCTTCTATGAAACCATAATATGTGTTCAACCTGCCACTGTTGTCTTCGGCGTCTATACGGACACCGCTGTTCTGGTTGGTGCTCTTGTTATCCTGGGATCTGGTGTAGAATGTGTAACCATTGATCTCATACCCCATGAATGTCACGATTTCTTGTGATGGTCCCCGGGCCAAGCGTTGCAATAGTTCATCGTTTGACCCTTCCTCAAGGATGTACTTCTGTAGCCAGCTGCCGAAAGAATCCATGTGCTTCAAGGTTATCCAACTCTTTGTCTTCCCTGTGAACTCGCGGCTAGGGGTGGATAACGAGCCAGTTGAACTTTTTTTCGAGCTTTCTTCGACACTGATTTATTCTTATTTATTATAGTCTCCTGTATTGTTTGAGACCCAACTTCGAACCGAGCTTAACGAGCCGAGCCTAACGAGCCGAGCCGAAGTTGACTCTGGTTCCAAATCAACTAATTTTTATTTTAAAAGAAAAATGAATGTAATCAGAGCAATTTTGAAACGAGCCACCGAGCCAGCTCAACGAGCTTTTTTTCCAGCGAGTCGCGGCGTAGGACACTCTTGTGCTGAAGGACATAGGGGGCAACTATGGTTGATTGCTTCAGAACAGTGAAATGTGCTTGCTTGAATGCAGCAAGATCATTGCATGCAACTGCTTGCCTTCCTATTGTGCCTTTGCCCCGTAGCCTCCCCTCGTGTCGTGATATGGGGACGCCGATAGGATTTAGATCATTCATGTAATCAACACAAAACTCTATCACCTCCTCCGTCACGTAGCCCTCGAACGGTTACGAACGTACTTCTTGAGGACACTCATGTACCTCTCGAAAGGGAACATGTTGTGCAGATACACTGGTCCGAGGATACCTATCTCCTTGACAAGGTGAACGTTGAGATGAACCATGATATCAAAGAATGCAGGAGGAAAAATCATCTCGAGGCTAACCAAACTTTGTACCACATCAGCCTCCAACTTAGGTAGTTTAGGTGGTTCGACGACCTTCTACGAAATGGCGTTTAGGAAGGAACATAGCTTTGTGATTGTCCCCCGCACCCACTCGGGCAGTATACCTCTGATAGCTACTGGGAGCAACTGTGTCATCAACACAAGGCAGTCATGGGATTTTAGGCCTTGGAGTTTCTTCTCTTTCGTGTTTATGAGTCTCTTTACATTTGAGGAGTATCCAGAAGGGACCTTCACACTGTTCAAACACTCAATCATGCTTTTTTTCTCTTCTTTGCTTGGAGTGTAGCTCGCAAGATGTAGATAAAGTTGTTTTGTCCCTTCTTTGTTTTTCGGATGTAGGTCACTCCTCACCTTCATGTCTTCAAGGTCCTTCCGAGCTTGCAGTGTATCTTTCGATTTGCCGTACATATCTATGTAGCCTAGCAGGTTCAAGCAAACATTCTTCGTGTAGGATCGAAGTATACGAATATAGCAATCAGAGGGGGGGTGAATGATTGTGCGGACGCTAAAACCAAATTCTTGATCTATTAAAAGTTCACCCCAAAACAGAACCAAATAATCGCTTCGTTTTCGACAAAAACAGAAAGACAGAGGTTTAGTAAAACGCGAATTCCCAGAGATCCAACCGTCGGATCGATCTGAAATTTGGAAACAAGAAACTAGATTCCAGTACGAATCCAATCCAAAAAGAATCAGCTCGATCGGACTTACGGATCAAAAGTTATAAGCTTCGCAAGCTTGCTGTTTCAGAACTTGACGAGAATCAATCTAATCAAAACTTCAAGACTAAACAAGATCTTCAAAAGATTAATCAACTAGACTTTGAGAAAATCTAAAACAATACCCTAGAAAGGTTTTTGATGGATCAAATCAAGATGAAACTCAATGATCAAAAACCAATCTAGAATTAGAACAAGCATGCAAACAAGAACCAAAACAGAAAACACTGTAGCGACGTGGTTACTGTAGCACGCAAAAATCTTGGAAGAATTGATCTTTATTTCTTGTCTAAAATACTCTCATCAAAAGAGTACAAACCCTAAAACCAAGCTCAAAGCTTGATGTGCTCAGCTCTACTTGGTGCGATTGATGCCCTTCAACAGGAGACACCCCTCCTATTTAAAGGACCAACCCACAAGGAGTTCTGAATACAATTCCTATTCCCTAGAAGGAATCTGTATCCAACACAACTCTACTTGGCCCAACCTGGCCGAGTACAACTCTTGCACGCGTATGGCAACCCTGCCATACTCACGTGACTAACACTTTGCACGCGTATGGCCACCTGCCATACTCACGTGACTAACATTTTGCACGCGAATGACCTCCTGCCATTCTCACGTGACTAACCATTCTTCATGTGCACCATTCCCTTAGCCCGAACGTCCCGCATGACATCCTTGACCACCAAGACCTCAGTTCCTCCTGAACCTAGTCCCGAACCTCAGTTCCTCCATGAACCTAGTTCCGGTCCCGTCATCGACCACATTCGTCTTCGAGCAATACCTGCACATGAACAAACCACAAAACAAATCCGAGCACAAGTCCACGACTTGACTCAAGGTCAATCCATGCAACTACTCACATGAGCATTGCATAAAGTCTACTTCAAAACACGCATCATGAAATCATCACAAATTTCATAATTTCAAATTCAAATTATTTCAATTCTGCTCAAAACCCTAATTCAGCAAAAACGCATTCACGACGGACAAGGAAATATGGTCCGGCGTACACATGAAAAATCACTCAAAAAACCATTCACAACGGACAGACAAAATTGGTCCGTTGTACAAGTGAAAGTTTCGGTTCCAAGAAGAAATCATTCTGGCGAAAACACGTTCACGACGGACAAACAAAATCGGTCCGTCGTACATGCGAAATCAAACCTCAAAAAGCCATTCACGACTGACCAAAGAAGTTTGTCCGCCGTACATGCAAAACTTACTGGTTTCTTGGAAGATTGAGTTCGACTCATGAGCTCAAAAACACGTTCACGACAGACCCAAAAACTTTGTCCGTCGTACATGCACAACTTACTGGTTTCTTGGAAGATTGAGTTCGACTCATGAGCTCAAAAACACGTTCACGACAGACCCAAAAACTTTGTCCGTCGTACATGCACAACTTACTGGTTTTTGAGGAAAATTGAGTTTGGCTCAATGAGTTCAAAAACATGTCCACGACAGACCAACAAAGTTTGTCCGTCGTAGATGGGAAACTTACTGTTTCTTGAGATCTTGGTCCGATGCAAAAGCGAAACTTACTGCTTCTTGTCAAATTGTCAAAACACATGAACAAACATATTTGCAAATTCAATTCTAAGCCAATTTTTCAGCACATGATTTCACAATTCGTGATGTGCATGAAGTCAAGCGAGTGACGAACCTCTAAAAGCTCCCAATACGGCAGGTCCCAAAATATTGATTTCTTCTTCCATGTGACCGCATGACCATCCTCGTTCCGCACAGGTATGCTTCCAAGACCCTTCCCAAACACTACTTTCACATCCTTTACCATAGCAAATACAAGTCACCCATTACGATGCTGAGGCTTAACACGAATTTCTGTTCCCCCGTTAAATTTACTGCCTTTCCACCTCAAAGCATGATTGCTAGGAAGAAACCGGCGGTGGCCCATGTACACACACTTCCGAGAGTTTTTCAGGTACATGCAGTCTATTTCATCTATGCACTGGGTGCAGGCTTTAAACCCTTTGACAGTTTTGCTGGACAGGTTACCGAGAGCAGGCCAATCGTTGATTGTTACAAACAACAATGCACGCAAGTTGAAATACTCTCTTTTGTACTCATCCCAAACCCGTACACCATCCTCCCATAACTTCACAAGGTCTTCAATCAATGGTTTCAAGTAGACATCTATGTCGTTTCCAGGTTGCTTCGGGCCTTCGATCAACAATGGCATCATGATGTACTTCCGCTTCATGCACAGCCATGGAGGAATGTTATAGATGCAAAGCGTCACAGGCCAGGTGCTATGGATGCTGCTCAACTGACCGAAAGGATTCATCCCATCGGTGCTCAACCCAAACCTTATGTTTCTGACCTCATTTGCAAAGTTCGGGTAAGCCCAATCGACTTTCCTCCACTGCGAGCCATCTGCGGGGTGTCTAAGCAACCCGTCTTCCTTACGCTTCTCTTCATGCCAACGCATCATCTTGGCATGACCTTCGTTAGCAAACAGACGCTTCAACCGAGGTATCACAGGGAAATACCACAATACTTTCGCTGGAGTTCTCTTCTTCGTACGATTCCCATCTAATTCACCTGAATCGTCACGCTGCACCTTATACCGTGATTCTTCGCACACTGGACAAACCTCCAAAGCGGTATACTCATTGCGATACAGGATACAATCGTTAGGACATGCTTGTATCTTCTGTACTTGCAATCCTAAAGGACAGAGGACTCGCTTCGCTTCATACGTAGATTCGGGTAGAGTGTTACCTTCCGGAAGCAACTTCTTTACGAGTGATAACAAACCATTGAATCCCTTGTCTGACACACCGTATCTGGCCTTCCATTGCATGAGTTCTAGTGTAGTACGCAGCTTTTGTGGCCCTGTCCACAGTTTGGGTACAAAGCAGTTCTGTGGTCCTCTACCATGCTCTGAAACTTCTTGTATTATCTTTCCTCTGTGAACTCTCCCTCTCCGTCACGGAGCATCTGATATAGCTCATCATCGCCAAACTCGTCGAGTGTATCTTCCACGGATCCGTATTGAGTGGTGTCCGGCATACTGTTGGCTATATCTCCCTCTTCTCCGTCTTCTTCTGTAACACCCCGGCATTTAATATGCCCGAATGCTACCAAGCATAAGCTAAACAACATCTAAGTACCACAATTAAACATAAATTCCAGCAAAGGTTCATATGCTAAAAACCGATATTTCGGCAGCATCTCCTTTGTTTTTCCATGAATTAACACAATCTCAATATCATGGCAAGATATATATCATAGCACACGACATCTAAAACAACAACATAAATGGATATAACATCAAGTTACGCCAATAATACCACACTTAACCACTTCATAAACTATAACGAAGCAAATAAGGATTCACAAGCATGCTAGATTAAACCATACATTAAGTTTAGGGCACAACTCTTAATATCATGTCTCCAAGTGGTTAATTATGGACTATGATGGTGGAGCTACGTGTAGAAGTGTAGCTAGATCCCTTTTTCCCGCATGCCGATCTCAAAGTACCTAAAAACAACATAAAACACAAGCGTGAGTTCGAAAACTCAGCAAGCATATTGTAATGGACAACAAGATCATTTACAAGACAATAATACCTCACATCACATATAACAACATCTCATACTTGAGCACATAACAACATCATCATCATTAAAAAAAATGTATTGCAATGCAATGCAATGCAATGTTATGCTCATATCTCCATGGAAACTCATACCGGTATGGTTGAGTACACACCCGTCGGTGTGCACCCTCTCCCCCCTCCATCCCGAAGATGGAGGGTGCCTACTCCTCGCTTCCACAACCCACGGTAGATGGAATCACGATGTAGGACTTACTCTAATGGCTCTCCGGATTAGTCATAACTTTCTCACCGACCTTCCCGGATTAGTTAATGACTTTCTCATCGTCCGGGCCATGTAACATGTCATGCATGCAACTATGCCAATTATCATATTTCACATGTACATAAACATATGGCAACTCATCATGACAAATATAAACACATGGCATCGAACCATGATAATCATACTCAATATTTCATTGGAAAACAGCAAGCATGGCAAGTGAGCATAGCAAGTGTTCAATCTTTCACCCAATATCAACAAACAACCTACAATCCGCTATACATTACAACACACTTGCCTCAACCGCGGGCGACGGATTTGTGGGGACGTAGAGGCACTCCCGGTGTCACACCACCTGCACATAGGCATCACACACTCACAATAATGCCCGCAAAACAGTACACAAATCCCCATCTAACCCGACATTGCCCACTACATGCAAACCTAAAAACAGAGGTTCTGTCCCGGCGGGACAGCAGCCTTGCAAAGGCCATAACTTGAGTTCTGGGACTCCAAATCGATTAAACGAGTACACCATCGCGAAGCTTAGGAAATTTCCTACCTTTTTCTAGTTATACGGAAAGACTGATTCGGAATCTAAATTTGTTTAATCTACAGATTACTACGATCTGTTCCAATCGCGTCACAGATTTTAACACGCTCGGTAAAACGGCCATAACTTTCAAACGGCTGATCGGATTTTAACGTGCTTTATGTCCACGGAAAGATAATTAAATTATCTACAACTTATTTTAAGTCCATATGGACAGATTCGGATTCTAAATCAAAGAAAACTCGAACCCTAGCCCGACTGCTCAATCTGCCCGAAAACAAAAACGTGGCAACGTCTAGATCTAACCCAAAGAACTCCAATCCAGCACCACCAATTGATCTAAAAACTTGATAATCACCCTAAGAACAGTACCTAGATCAATTCCAAGGATCCCCATGATCATACCTTTGCCCAACGAACGAATCTCCAATAGATCTCCTCGCGAATCGCTCCTCGCTCCTTGCTCCTCGCTCCTCGCTCCAACGGATGGATCCACAAGGTGCAGAGGTGTGGAGACCACCCTAGGGCAGCAAGGGGGTGGAGGAGAGGTGGTGGAGAGGTGGGGAGCAATGGGGCAAAGGGGGAGGTGGAGGCGCACAAGAGGGAGAGGGAGAGGGGGTGGCGGCTAGGGCTTAGGAGGAGGTGGGGGCGCCAAGGGCAGGGAGCACGCCCAAAGGCTGGTGGGGATCCTTTACCAGCCCCCACACCCAATCCTAGTCCGTTCTGGAGACCTACTCCATCCCACCAAAGCCCACCAAGGCCCAAACTCCCCGGGAAGGCCCAAAACCCGGAAGCGGCCCTAAACGCCCTAAAAGCTATTAACCTCCATATCCTATAGTTTTAACCTTAATTCCACATCTCATAATGTTATTAACCTTATCATACACGTTAAATAAGGTTCACGACACTCCGTGGCGACATAACACTTCAACCGCCCAAAAACGCGAGAAAACCCTAAGCCGAAGGTTTTATTCTCTAGTTTCACCTTCTATAACGTCACACCAAACCATAGTGTCACATTCTTCCCCCCTTCAACAGGATTCGACCTCGAATCCGAAGGACGCCAAAAACAAGAACAAAGTCCCCAAGGGACAAAAGGCTTCTCTGCAGCACAAAACATTCGCTGCAACGACTAGAACCGAAACAAGCGACAAACGAGTTCCCAAAACCAACACTTAAAGAAAAAGTGTTGATCTAGCTCAACTAAGGGCAACCGCTCACAGTTCAACTTTCAATTCAAATCCCAAAGCGAATCTGCGTTTCAACCTCGAAGGGCTTCAACAACCCAAAACGCTCGAATCCTCAATGCATAAACACCTCACCCTTCTATCACAATCTACCCGACTACACACCTGCAATAAACTCAACATGACAAAGTCAAAGGAAGTCACAATTCCTTTAACGACCTCTCTTCATTCGAAAGTTTCCATCGAGGGGAATAACTCATTAAGGCACACTAGCCCTTCCGATACACGATCATACTAACATTTTATTCCATCCTTTCCCAGGCAAGATTCAAACCCAAAAACAACTAGTGAAGACAACTGCTCACGGCAGGGCAATTATCACCGATCTACCGTCAACTTCACTTCCACCCATTGCTACTCTTAGTAAAGGTTAAACCCATACATCATCAACCTCCATCACAAACCACCCTTATACCACTAAGGTTCGACACCTAGCCCAAGCTAGGATCGAAAACCTTACCAAACCACAATTGGTTCCTTTCTTAAGAGGGTCTCGCCCTCACACAAAAACACTTAGCTATCAAGCCCAAGTGTACACACAACAACTCAAACCCAAAGCGTTAACAACCATTTTGGAAAGAATTCGGCAACATCCAAGCCAAAACACAAAGGAAGCATAAATCCCCTACATCACAACCAACATACCAGAAATTGTTCATTGCTTCTTTTCATACTAGAAAGCAAGGGAAATCTCGTTTCATGACATAAATGCACACTCTTCAGGAGCACTCCGGATTAGTCATATCTCCATATATGACTTTCTCACCGACCTGGCTCAACGACTCTTTTATCATTTAACATGTAAAAACGATGTCATGTTTACTTTTCACCATTCCCTCATCATGTAACCACACTACCGAATAGTTATTCACATGATGACTTTTGCCTCGGTATCATATGAATAAATCTCGAATAACATCGAGAGTTGCACTAATTCATATAAACTATGACGGCAACATCGTTAATCAACAAAACACCACATCGTGTGAAAACCCATCTTCGATTTAACACTAGCTTTGCAACACCTCGCAAAATCAAACTGAACCCTTTGGAACAGAACATCGACTCCAAAATCAAACATCTGCAGACACAAGCGCCATAAATTTTTATCAAAAGAGAGGGAAACTCAATCCAAAAAGAAAACTCTTCACTAACCAAATTCACTTATGAAACATTCATAAAAATCCAGACTTGTAAAACACCCGCACACCAGACACATTTTCCAAATGACTCCAACTCTAGTCAAATAGAGTTACACATCAAGGGCTTAACTCAAAAGTTTCCAACACAACCCTTTATGACCATCTGCTTCCTTTTAAAATTAATTCCAAAGATAAATCAATGCGAACGCGAAAGGGCGCGATCCACTCAAAAACTTTTGGATGTAAACTCAAACTCACAACACGAACTAAACAAATTCGCCAAAACCAAAGGTCGACACCAACCACTACGAGTTTTGGGGAAACTCAAACTCAACATAAGGAACAACTCAACGAAAGCATTCAACCGAGATGGCAAACAACCAAACCAGTTTCAAAGGTTTTTAGACAACATTTCGACATGAAAGGAACCATCTCTAGTACTCCACTACGCTTTCCATTAAAGACTTCAATAATCACTATTTACTATCCGAGGAGCCCCAACACAATTCAACCGAAAGTTTCACAACAAATTCTTCCTCTAGTTACCATTCCCAACATTTTTTAATAAGGGTTTATGATGCTTATCAAAAGGCACCCAACCAAGACTATAATGACATGATCCCCACGGCTCACCGAATCATAATACATCTTATTCTAAATTTGAAACATAGTACTTCCACAAATCTTTCAGCAAGATCAACCTATAAATTTCATACCACCTATATATTCACGTCTCGACAACCGAACCTTATTCAGTTAAACAACGACTTCAACATGTAAATATTATCTCTACAAGACAAAGTTCATAACTAGGATTCCAAGGCATACATTCATTAAGGATGAAATTGTAAATCATGTTAATTATCCAAAGCTCACTCCATCGCAACATGTTAAAATTTTCCTCTATTTTAACCATGGTTTTCCAACGAATAATCTAAACAGTTACCACAACTACTTAGTCATCAATAACAACAAATGGGCATAATCATCAACCAACAACATTACTTTTAGCTACCCTATACATAGGTGATAACAAAATTACCACCACACAACATACTCCCACTATTTAAAATAGACTGAATACTAGCATTAACACTACCATTAACAACATCATTAACAATAAGTCTTATGTCTTCTCCATTGATATCAATACTAGCATTGTAGCGACACAACCGCATACTTCCAAAGATACTAGTAGTTTGCAACAACATAAATAGCAACTCTAATCAACATCCAAATTAAAGTCACTAGTCAACACGATTAAATTTCTCTATTAATCCATTAGATTAGAACATCTTTAACAACCAAAGAAAGTTTCTTTTACAATAACAGCAGTCTACATCATCTTAATGTTTTAACTATGCATCAAAGTTTAAACTTTTAACATTAACAAGGATCATAAGCACTTTTAAAGCAAGGCAACAGATTCTAAGCATGTACATTAACACATTTAATCATTCTCGCTAAGAGTAAACTGCAACACTAGTAGTCTATTTATTCTCAAGCTAGAGATATTAATCACATTGAATTGATTCAACTCAAAATTTAACTTAGTAACACATCAATCCATAAACCACATTGTTACCTACTACATAACATGCTAAACATCAATTCTTACTAGGGACAAACGATTTCAGTCAAAAGACTACTTTGTTTACAACATTTTAGTTTTAAAACTCATCCTAAGTTCATAAGGAAAATTTGACTCTCAAAATTGCGATGAGACAAACCCAAACTTGGTTATGCAAAGGAATTCTCCAAAACACTTTTCAATCTCCAAGACTCCCCTTTGGAGGGAACCAACCGATCAAATAAACCTTTGCAAATAAAACCTTAGCACCAAACCCCAATCTTTCACGAAACAAGAAGGGTTTTTCAAAGATGATTTCTTAAACCAAGAAATAACGAAATCAAACACCACGTACTACTACAAAGCCACAGAACTTCAGCCCTGACAGCCAGGTCTAGCACAACTCCGCAATAACTCCTTTAACCTCAGAGAAAGACAAACACAGGGATAAATTGAATGCTTGTTCCCCATAATGCAATCAACAGGCATCAAAACTGGAAAGGCGCCCAAAAGAAGCGCAACACTAGTCTCCTCTTCTTCGTCTTCAACCAAGGAACAGAAAACCACACAACGCATACGGAACGATCCGCGAAAACCCAACACTTTTCATTTGATTCAAATCTACTAAAGCCAAGAAAAGCAAAGAACACCGACCGTCAGAACGGCAAAGAACATATGAAGGAAACCACCATTAACTCTTCTATCTGACTCCAGTCAACTACCCGATCAACGACAGAAAGGATAAGCACTCTTCTCCTACAGGGGTCAATAGTTCTTCGGTGGTGGCGCTAACCGGCCATACCGTCAAACCTCACCCTTACTATGAAATAAGAGAGGTGGCCGAAACCCTTCGGCACCAAAACCCCACTTTTACCACCACAACAGGAATAATTCAATCATTTATCTCATAGACATAGCAACGTACTATATCAAATATAGCATTTAGCAACAAGGCTTAAGTACAACATTTAAGCTTAAACAACGATATCCATACCCTTCCTATTGTGCATCCATGTGTGTCAAATTTTAGATTAGTTATACCACTTTTGCAAGTTTTAATGTTGCTATCCTATGACAAAATTTTAGTAAAAACCTAAGCCATGTTTCTAAGTTATTCCACATCACATTTTAGTTGTACCCTATAGCATGACACTAAAAATACACATTCCAAGGACCTACAGCCCGCTCTGATACCAACTGTAACACCCCGGCATTTAATATGCCCGAATGCTACCAAACATAAGCTAAACAACATCTAAGTACCACAATTAAACATAAATTCCAGCAAAGGTTCATATGCTAAAAACCGATATTTCGGCAGCATCTCCTTTGTTTTTCCATGAATTAACACAATCTCAATATCATGGCAAGATATATATCATAGCACACGACATCTAAAACAACAACATAAATGGACATAACATCAAGTTACGCCAATAATACCACACTTAACCACTTCATAAACTATAACGAAGCAAATAAGGATTCACAAGCATGCTAGATTAAACCATACATTAAGTTTAGGGCACAACTCTTAATATCATGTCTCCAAGTGGTTAATTATGGACTATGATGGTGGAGCTACGTGTAGAAGTGTAGCTAGATCCCTTTTTCCCGCATGCCGATCTCAAAGTACCTAAAAACAACATAAAACACAAGCGTGAGTTCGAAAACTCAGCAAGCATATTGTAATGGACAACAAGATCATTTACAAGACAATAATACCTCACATCACATATAACAACATCTCATACTTGAGCACATAACAACATCATCATCATTAAAAAAAAATGTATTGCAATGCAATGCAATGCAATGTTATGCTCATATCTCCATGGAAACTCATACCGGTATGGTTGAGTACACACCCGTCGGTGTGCACCCTCTCCCCCCTCCATCCCGAAGATGGAGAGTGCCTACTCCTCGCTTCCACAACCCACGGTAGATGGAATCACGATGTAGGACTTACTCTAATGGCTCTCCGGATTAGTCATAACTTTCTCACCGACCTTCCCGGATTAGTTAATGACTTTCTCACCGCCCGGGCCATGTAACATGTCATGCATGCAACTATGCCAATTATCATATTTCACATGTACATAAACATATGGCAACTCATCATGACAAATATAAACACATGGCATCGAACCATGATAATCATACTCAATATTTCATTGGAAAACAGCAAGCATGGCAAGTGAGCATAGCAAGTGTTCAATCTTTCACCCAATATCAACAAACAACCTACAATCCGCTATACATTACAACACACTTGCCTCAACCGCGGGCGACGGATTTGTGGGACGTAGAGGGCACTCGGTGTCACACCACCTGCACATAGGCATCACACACTCACAATAATGCCCGCAAAACAGTACACAAATCCCCATCTAACCCGACATTGCCCACTACTTGCAAACCTAAAAATAGAGGTTCTGTCCCGGCGGGACAGCAGCCTTGCAAAGGCCATAACTTGAGTTCTAGGACTCCAAATCGATTAAACGAGTACACCATCGCGAAGCTTAGGAAATTTCCTACCTTTTTCTAGTTATACGGAAAGACTGATTCGGACTCTAAAATTGTTTAATCTACAGATTACTACGATCTGTTCCAATCGCGTCACAGATTTTAACACGCTCGGTAAAACGGCCATAACTTTCAAACGGCTGATCGGATTTTAACGTGCTTTATGTACACGGAAAGATAATTAAATTATCTACAACTTCTTTTAAGTCCGTACGGACAGATTCGGATTCTAAATCGACGAAAACTCGAACCCTAGCCCGACTGCTCAATCTGCCCGAAAACAAAAACGTGGCAACGTCTAGATCTAACCCAAAGAACTCCAATCCAGCACCACCAATTGATCTAAAAACTTGATAATCACCCTAAGAACAGTACCTAGATCAATTCCAAGGATCCCCATGATCATACCTTTGCCCAATGAACGAATCTCCAATAGATCTCCTCGCGAATCGCTCCTCGCTCCTCGCTCCTTGCTCCTCGCTCCTCTCTCCAACGGATGGATCCACAAGGTGCAGAGGTGTGGAGACCACCCTAGGGAAGCAAGGGGGTGGAGGAGAGGTGGTGGAGAGGTGGGGAGCAATGGGGCAAAGGGGGAGGTGGAGGCGCACAAGAGGGACAGGGAGAGGGGGTGGCGGCTAGGGCTTAGGAGGGGGAGGTGGGGGCGCCCAAGGGCAGGGGGAGCACGCCCAAAAGGCTGGTGGGGATCCCTTTTACCAGCCCCCACACCCAATCCTAGTCCGTTACGGAGACCTACTCCATCCCACCAAAGCCCACCAAGGCCCAAACTCCCCCGGGAAGGCCCAAAACCCCGGAAACGGCCCGGAAACGCCCCGGAAAAGCTATTAACCTCCATATCCTATAGTTTTAACCTTAATTCCACATCTCATAATGTTATTAACCTTATCATGCACGTTAAATAAGGTTACGACACTCCGTGGCGACATAACACTTCAACCGGCCCAAAAACGCGAGAAAACCCTAAGCCGAAAGGTTTTATTCTCTAGTTTCACCTTCTATAACGTCACACCAAACCATAGTGTCACATCTTCATCGTCGTCCTGTCGAATCGCCTCTGTTTCGCCATGGTGGGTCCAGCAGGTATAGTTTGCCATGAAACCTCTCGTGATCACATGCCTCATAACCATCCATCGTTCAGAATGATCCTTCTCATTCTTGCAGTCTACGCATGGACAACGTATGAAGCTTCCTGGAGGCAAGAATGCAACGGCTGCGTCGAGAAACTCCTTCATGCCATCTCTGAACTCTCTTGACCGACGGTCTGCATTGCACATCCATTGCCGGTTCATCTACACAAACAAAAATAATAACAACATCTATCACAATATTTAATTAAAGCTAACTATGTCTAACAATTTTGTATTTTTTAATCATTCTGTATTGTTTTAACTAAAGCCAACTAATTATTTATAATCCTCCTGCATTTTTTTAAATAAAACTAACTAATTGTTACGTTTTCATGCAAATCTTTTCTCTTCCCCCACCTTTGTAATTTTTGAATGTTTCACATTTATTGCATTTCATTTCGTACACCAAACAATATATGACCTTAAAAACAAAAAAAATTAGCCAAAGAAAAGAAACACTAATTCCCACAAGAACAAAACATAATTTCTCAACATCCAATGCACAAAAAACATCAATATCTATGTGAGAAGGATGTCGGCAACATATTACTCACCTTAGGAACAATTAATTCGGAGCTAATAGCCTCAATTGAAAATTTTGGCAGCACCTCCCCATGAACAGCTCTCGGCCCACCACTGTGATGTCCTGTGCGAGCTCGGGGAGGAAGACAGGGTTTAAATGTGCTGGGCGGGGGGAGAGGTCTCTACAAGCGGTTCTACATACAAACCGCTTCTGGAGCTACACTACACCTCTAGAAGCGGTTTGTAACACGAACCGTTTGTAGAGTGTGGGCTCCAGAAGGGGTTCGTGTTAAGAACCGCTTCTAGAGACCCCCTCCCGCCCGTTGCCCACGAACCGCTTGTGGCACCTAGAGCACAAGCGGTGCGCACCTAACCGCTTGTGATAGACTGGTTGTGACTGTCGGTTCTGCAGTAGTGACGGACGCCACGTACATTGTGTCAATAACAAATGTTCAAGTTGCAGTCAAGCCCGAAGTCTAGCTTGTGGCAGCTCTAGGTGCATACGGATGAGAGGAAATAAATAAGGGTATAATTAAAAAAATTTGTTAAATCTATGCGTAAATTTTATATTTCTAAATATAATTATTTAAACTACAGAACATATATTTCTGAACGTACCGATAGAGTATACTCAAGAGAGATGAGATGCATGAACAGAATTAATGTGGGGCTACTTGCCGCCGCCCGCCGGTGTGCTAGCTAGCAGGTCATCCGCGTCAACTCACAAATTACTCCAAGCTGGTCGACGTTGACATAATCTGCATTATTGTGAGGGTTACACACGCTACGACCGTACACATCGGAGCCAATCCAATGCATGGCCGGACTAATAGACCTTTCAACCGTCCAGTTCAAAACCAGATCGAAATGACCTGTAGCGAGTCGTATTCAATTGTGTACATACTTATTTTTTTATATGGAAAAGGTTATATAACAAAAAAAAATAAAGTGTTTCAATGAAATTTTTCGACCAAATCACATTGGAGTATCTTAAAATTACTATTGATTGAATTATACCAAAAGTAATAAAAGAGCATAACAAGTTCGATTAAGTGGTATATTAGAAGTGGGATTACGGAAAAAGCTATATATATATATATATATATATAATATAATATAATATAATATAATATAAAGATGTGGAGTCAATGCAGGGGATAGGGAGGTGACCCATTACTACAGAAATGGTTATATTAAACCTGTAACACCCCCATTTTTGGTACAGAATACCAACAATGGGTTCCTTGTGCATACAATAATAGTGCCATGATCAATGGCTAGTACGCACATTTACAAAGTTGAAATCACATCCATACACAATGTATTACATATAATAGCGAAATTCAGCAGTCTTGTGGTGTGCCACATAACCCTCAGGCAAGTGACAAGGTATAGTCCCTAAAAAGATTTGTTGTGACATTTCCTGTAATCCTGCGGTATAGAAAGTAGCGTAGATGTTTTCTATATCTTCATCTAAAAACAACAATAATAGCAAGGGTGAGTACATTACGTACTCTGCAAAACTTTTGCAAAAACTATAATACATGTAAGCTGTGTTAAAGGAAAGGTACTACAATTATTTTGCATAAAGCTAACTTGAATTGTAATTTCCGAATTACAGATTGAAAGCAAAATTTGCGAGAGCTATCGACAAGTTTATGAAATAACAAGTATGTAAGTATAAATGTAACAACTCACAGTTCTCCATGACGTGAGCATGAATCGCCCAATGCCAACACATGTCATACCATTTGTAATCAAAACTTGCTAACACATGGCAAAGTATTGAATCATCTGTAAGGTATTCTTTTCAATACAAAATTTCCAATTCCATTCCATTTTTTTATAAAAAATATCAAAATTCAAACTAGTGTCAGTTCACCAAGCCTCCCATGACCGCGTGCACGGCTTTTTGAAAAGATTTAAACCCTGCAGAAGTGTATAGCTTTACCCACAAAGAATGATCAGCCCTCTAGTTGTACGGATAGCAAATAACTTTCCAATAAGGGAAAAAAGAAATTCGATGGAAAATCAAATAGAAACTTACTGGATAAAACCAGTGTAGTTTAGTGTTAGTGTTTCATGATTTAATATACACGTATTTTAATCTGATTTTTAATCCTTATTTTATTCCTAGCAGTACTTCTATACAAACTAAGTCTTAGGTTATACCGCGACATATCATTGTTTTCAATAGATCGCTTATTCTTATTTTTTGAATTCAAGAAGCCAAAATTATGTAAGTATATATGTACATTTACGAATTTAAGAAGCTAAAATTATTTGGATTTATAAAATTAGGACATAAGTGTGAGCCCCCGGATCGGCTATCCGGAATCTCCTGTGTATTTCTGTACTAGTCCCAGATCAGTAGCTAGTACACACAGTCCAACAGTGAAGAATCAATAGCCACATCACGATTACATATAACTAAATAAGAATAACACCAAATAAAAGCGAAGACCTTATGATCAAGGTTTACCATTACGGCCTGAACAGGCTGAGTAACAAGCATAACAGCAGCGGAAGACGGAAACACCAAGGCGACCCATCCAAATGCCCACAGGCAATCGAGTGGGGAGCGCGTCCTAGTCCAGGGATCTCCTTTGACAGCTTCAAACACTTCTGAGATAGGTTGAGAATGTAGCACGTGAGTACATAAAGTACTCAGCAAGTCTGGGGAAAATGCATAGGTGGGGCTTTCCAAAGTAAGCTTAATACAGTTCTTTTGCATAAAGCCAAGTTTCATCAAATCATACTTGTTAATAAGTTTCACAAAGCATATTTGAGCAATTCTTTTTAATAATTGAATTATGTAATATTTCAGTGAAGGTTCTAACCACCATTCACTAACATACAGGCTCTATCCGCCACATCTCAAAAAGATCATGATTCAATCCATCCACATGGCTCTATCTGCCTCGGGTCATAAAAACAGGTTCAATCCACCTAGTTGGCCCTATCTGCCAGAAGCACACCCGAGAGTTCTAACCGCTCCCGGATCCAAAACAAACCACTGTTTAGTTTGAAACCAAAAACCAAAGTCTACCAGTATGAAAGCATTCAGCAAGCTTTGCCTTTGACCGTAGGCACGGCTATTCGAATAGTTTTAACTCCGCAGAGGTGTACAACTTTACCCACAAGACATGATATTCCCTTGGTGCCAAGCTATTAACACACTTCCTTAGGTGTGCCGGCAGGGATATCATGACAAGGCCTTTACAAATGTATACGCCTAACCTGACCCACCCGCTGAGGTTTCACCGCTGTTAGGGTTATATCCACCCAGTACAGAAGCCCCCTCTTGCGCCGTGTGAGAAAAACAACATTGCCTCTATCCGGCGCTCACATTCCACCGTTTGGTGAGTCTAAGTTAGGTTTCTACAAATTATTCAGCCAGGTCGTGCCCACTTTGACATGTGGTTGTACGGTTATGCTTAGAATGGAGACAGTCATAAGCGTCGGTCCTTAATTGACTTGGGGCGGTACTGTAACACCCCAAAAATTTTGCTTTTATTAAATTCATGTGTGATTTGGCACTTTGGTGAATTTTTGGAATTTACTGGAATTTATTTGGATTTATTTGGAATTTATTTGAATTTATTCCATTTTGAAATAATTAAAGAATTTAATTTTGCAAATAAAATTTTGTTGGAAATATTTTATTTGAGTCCAAAATAATCCAAAATATTTTCCAGAATTTTTCTGGAATTTTTCTGAGTCATTTGCTATTTTTAATGAATTAAATGAATTACTGGGAATTATTTTAAATATTAAATCGCTGGAAAATGCGAGTGGGTTTGTACTGTTCATCCAACCGAGCCCGAGTTGGACCCGAGCTCGAGTCCGACCCGAACCCAACTCGAACCACGTTTGAACCCAACCGTGTCGGCCGAAACCCTAGCTCTGCGACCGTTGGATCAAGATCCAACGGCCCGCGTGGGTCAGCGTCGCCGTGGGTGACCGAGTAGATGCGTCGCGCCCGATTCGAATCGGGCGTGGATCATGACACGTGTCACGGCTCCTGTGCATCGTGCTCGTTCCAATTCCCGCGAGACTGTTCATCTCCGCCGCCGTGTTGGATTCGGAAACCTAGCCTATTTAAAGAGGATCGGTGCGAGATCGCCATCCCACGCGGTCCCGAAACCTAGCTCGCGCCGCTAGGATCCCCACCGTCTAGCCGCTATTGCTCGCCAAGTCAAGAAACGGCCGCCGTGTGTTCTTCGTTCTCCGCCAAACAGCGCCAGCTCGTCGAAACCGAGGACGGATTTGGACTCCCAGGAGCGGGGCGAACACAGGCGCACACTTCATCTCACCGGAATCGCGAAGAAACGCCGTTGCGAAGGTCGTCTCCTTCCTCTCCGGCCAAACCAGCGCCGCCGTACCGCCATCGCCGCTTCGAGCTCGGATAGCCGTCGGATCTTCATCCAACGGTCCAGGTTAGCCACGTGCGCCCCAACCCTGTAGAACCCAGGTTAGATCTCAACCGTTGGATCAAAATCCAACGGCCCTCGTTCGTCCACGTCACTGCAACGAAATCCACGTTGCGGTGGATTGGATCCAATCTCAACCGTTCGATCCGAATCGAACGGCTCGGATCGTGCCACGTAGCCAGGCCACCGCGTAGCGTGGGCGTGCGGCCCGATGCGGGCCCGCATGTCAGCGACCATACGCCGTGTACTGGATCCACCGTGGACCCGTGCCGCCCGTGGACCCAGTCCATGGACCGGACACGTGGTAGCACCCGGGAGGTGCCACGTGTCATGCTGACGTCAGCATGACGTCATCACGGAACCCGTTCGGTGGTGACGTCAGCGGGTCACTGTGGACCAATCACAGGCCGCCACATGTCCATGCTAACGCAATAATTAATTTCCGAAAAAGAAAATGATTTATTAATTCGAAATATTGATTCGAATTTAGATTCAAACCTCAAACGCTTATAACTTTTGCGTTTCAACTCCGATTTGAGTGATTCAAATTTCTAAATTTGTATAAAATTGAGATCTACCTAAATATGAATTTTATTTAATTTTTGGACTAAAGTTTTTCTTTGCAAAATTATTTAATTGATTATTTAAACTTTAAATAATCATAACTTTTGCGTTTTAACTCCAAATTTGACGATTCCAGTTTCTAAAAATCCATAAAATTATGTTCTTTCTGTTTGTGGATTTTATTTGGATGTTTGGACACTTTTTGCCTAGTGTTTATTTGTGTATTTGCTATTTGCACGCTTTACGAGTAGACGTTGAAGTCTTGGGAAGGATTCGAAGGGGAAGTATTAACTCAGGATCCAACTCAAGACCAAGAGCAAGTACTTTTTGAAGGCAAGTTGTGCTTTGACCATGTTGATCCTATTTCGAAATCTATTTTGATTTAAACTATTGCATGCTAGATCAATTAGAAAGATACTTTGTTTAAACATGGGGGTTAGATAAATACCAATTTGCTGTATGACACCTTGATTACTTAAGTATGTGCCATGACCCTTTGTCACCCTAGTTGTGGATTACTAGTTGGACATTATTAAATTGCCAACATGGGTTTAGACCGTTGTAGTATCTTTGCTTAGACACCTTTCGTGCTCATAACATGATTTTGGACAATCAAATGTTAATATTGACTTAATGATATATTGAACCTGTTTTGGAAAAGTATCATGTGATGTTGATGGCACGTGGTGCATGGTAATCAAGCGGGGTTTGATAAACGATTTCGGCCAGGGCATGTGGCAAGAGTAATCAGTGGGCGATTGTGGCATTGGGGATGTTGATTTGGTTCTTCGGGTAGTCTTGCCTTGATCACTCTAAGGACTTAACCTTGCAAGCCTTTGAACTGGTCATACTTGCAACCACATGGCTGGAATGGGACGGCCCTAGTTGACTAAGTCGCTAAGGACTCACTTGTGGAGCCTCAGGGTGTCAATTACACCGTTTGTGTGATTGTACGGGGGAGCGTATCGTGGCTGTGGCCAGATACCCATCTAACGGTGTGTTGGTCCCATACTTCGCCTTGGCTAAGGGAAGGGATGGTGTAGAGCACTGAACCGGAGAGGACCACCTGTGTTGTTTGAGGCTTAGAAAGGCTTTGTTCAGGAACTTCGCCTTTGTGGTGTTTGACTGTATCTTGTGGGTAAAGTGCATAACCTCTGCAGAGTGTAGAATCTATTTAAATAGCCGAGTCCACGGTACTGGACAATGCTCGGGGATTACAGTCAAGGGTTAGACTTTCTGAAAATAACTTGGATTTGAAAGGTTGGTTTGGGTTAAATAATGATGTTGATAGATATGTGGATTAAAGACGGGAAAAAGATGTTTACTAAACTCCTTGAACAGTTATTTATGCTTTACTTGTTTCTACTGCCTTCGAATCTATTTATGATACTTGTCAAAAGCTGATTACTGCAAATATACCTTAAACTATTCCTTTGTATCAAGCCATGCATATAGTATATTAGCCTGCATTCTGTGCATGACTTGCTGAGTACCAAGTACTCACCCTTGCCTCAACACAATACCAGTTGAAGAGGAGACTACACCAGCTTTGGAGGAGGAGCTCCAAGAGGAACCGTCTACTTAGGGAAGCGAGCCCAGTCAGTTGCCTGTGGTATACTGGATGGCGCCACGAAGTTATCTTATTTTCCGCTGCTATTATTTCTCTTTTAATAAGTTTCGCCTTGCGAGGCATACATTTGTAACTTGACCATAAGGTCGAGTAACCAGTTTGGTTATTTAAATAAAGTACTTTGGTAATACCGATTGGTATGATTGTGATATTTACCAATGTTAAGACTGTGTGCACTAGCGCGTTCCTGGACTAGTGCTGAATACACAGAGGGTCCGGATTTGCAAATTCGGGGTCCCGACAGGTACTTGCACCATGAAAACTAGTGCTCTATCCGCACCCGCCAGACAAACCATTCCGCCCAAGTCCAAAGCATTTTTCATTTTATTTTTATTTTGTAAACCAACGGCAATACTCTCTGCCTATAACTTCCAACACCAGTTTTCAAGAGTTAAAATGAAATTCCCACCCATAGGTGAATACTGACCGATTGCGGGTCTAAGCATATCTACCGTACTATTCTATTCCACCAATAGTTTATTTTATAAAATACAAATCCCCGGGTTTGATTAAAATCCTTATAATCAATTGTGTATTCTCCGATAATCCTTCTATTGCCGAAATTTTACAATCATACGAATAATCCAGTTCAATATAGTATCCAACACGTAAGAAGTATATCATGGTACCATCATAACTCCCAAAATCATATTAAACTACAATCATGTCCGTATATGAAATATTTCCCTTAAACCATAATTCGTATTACTAGCTTATCCAGTATTTATACGGTAATCAATCTTATCATCTGCTAAGAATATTTCACCAAATCACTTACTAAACCACTGAGAATACTTCACAATATTATCTCTAATCACCTAGAATACAATCCACCGATGATACTGCATAATATCATATATTTAATCATTCACATTATCACTTCTAGAGTATCTACTTTAATCCTCCAAGAATACGCACTATCATCCTTTACTAAACCACCAAATATTATTTCATAAAACTAGGATTGTACTAATTCATTGCCCATAGTAGTTTCCCTTCACACCGATACTAAGTTAAATAAATAAACCACACATATTCTACATTATTCACAATTCTCCATAAAGGATTATCACATATCTATATTTCCATAATCATCTATTTCTTAATCAGTCCGTTCCAATAGACACTAATAATCCAACTAACTCTGATTCTCATTTGATACTATTTTATCAACCCAAGGAATCCAATTTAACAAACTATTTTCTTGCAACGATCTATTTAATCCATCATGAATACTTCACAATGCCATACATCTTCCAACCTTTCCCCCAATGCATTAACATGTGAACTACTATCACAATCCAACTTCAGAATATTTCAATCATCAACGTTCATAGATCAATTTCATAATTTATAATCCCCCTCAACACTAATATTCAGGTAGTCTCCAATCAAGTTGGGTTCTAGCTCCCATCTACATTCTATACTAATATGTTTCATCCACCATGTCTTCCAAATAGTCATTTCCCTAATAAAAAGAATATTTTATCAAAAATATTTATTATGGTGGATTATTGACTAGGGCGACAAAAGATCATGGATAACAATATCAATGAGGTATGAACAATAGGTATAACTAATGGCCTAACGTCAACATCATCCTTTTATATAAATAGCAATGCAATTTGTAAAATAGTGTAAAACATTTATAAACCATGGGATCAACATGCGTCAAGGAGACTTGCCTCAGTCACAGCGAGGATGTTGAACTCTTGAAGTCTGGCGGCGGGATCGGCGGTCGCGTCGGGGTCCTCGGCTATGCGCAAAACAAGGCAATAAATAAATACAAGAAAACAAATAAAATCCAAAAATTACAAAAGTAGTACTGGCAGGTAGATCTTGATTTTAGATGAATTTAGAAATTTGAACGGAGTCAATCGGAGTTCGGACGGAAAAGATATGAGCTTCTGAAGTTCGAAAATTGGAAAAATTGGAAAACGAGGGAATATTCCGGGAATATTCTTTTTCCTATTTTTCTGAATTTTGGATTTTAATTGAGTCTATGGATGGTGGGGCCTCCATGTCATTGAGATGGTGGTTCTTCTTCAAGGCTTCCTAGCCATGGCAAGAAACAGAGGATGGGGAGGCTCCATGGGCGTCGGCGGTGGAGAACGCAGCGGGGCGGGCGGCGGCCGCTGCAGCGATGGTGCGACGAGACCGGGGTGGCGGTGCTGTGGCCGGAGGCGGCGGCGGCATGCAGAACGGCAGCGGCGCTTCGGCGGGTAGCGGGGCAAACAAAGCGCGGCTTGCCGGCCTTGGCCTTGAGAAAACCAACGGCCCGGCGGCTGGCCGGTAGCGGCGGCGAGCAGCCGAACAGCGCCCGGTCTTGGCCAGCGCCTACGGCAGCCCAGCGAGGACATCTTGGCGGCCGGCGGCCAGGTCTGCGAGCCGTGATGCGGCGGGGAGGCGGCGACGATGGCGGCACGCCGGCGCCGGCGAGGGCGTTGCACGCACGCGGACATGGCAAGAACAGAGAGCTCCAATTTTGCCCAAAAATTGGAAATTTGCACCAAATTTGAACATGACCTCAACAACTAAATGATGGAACATCTAGAGGGCATCAAGAGGTACTCAAGATTGCGAGGAATTGAACCCAAACTCACAGGAGGAGATGGAATTGACGAAGAACGACGATTGACCCGAAACGACCAAAACCCAAAATTCGTCGTCAACTCTCGATGAATCCTAAAATTGATGAATGAGTTAGAAACTAGACTCCCCCACGAACACGAGGGAATGAACGGAATTGGATTTGGCTCACCGGAGAGGAAGATATGATGACGAACACGAAGAATACGAAAACTCGGCGTTCCTCGGCGGTTTCTTCGATCTCCCGGGCGAATGTGTTGGAGAGGCAAAAGATGGAGATATGCACTGGAAAGAGGACTCCCACACGAAGCAATGGAGGTGGAAGTGCGTGAATCGGAGTTGAAACGGCCGAGTTATGAGCATTTGATTGCATTTTGGTTTTTCTTTAATGCGACGGTTTCCGGCGTGATTAGCGGCTAATGATGGTCGGGAATGGCAAGAGGACGTCGCTACGGATTCAATGGAATCGGCCGTTCATGATTTGAAGGTGTGATGGAGGAGATATGGGCATTTAAAGAGAGAGACCACCATTGTTGAGGCTTGAAGCTCCTCTCTGTTGTTTCCATGGCTAGAGGTTGAAGAAGGGTACTGTAGCGCCACGTGGCGAGCTCCGATTGGCCGGGAATTACGTAAATGATCCACCCTAGAGAAAAATTAGAAAAAATGGTCTAAAAATTTAGGAAAAATGGTCTAAAAATTCCGGAAAAATTGGTTTCGCGGAATTTGTATGAAATTTGTGGAATTAAATATACAGGCGCGGATTGCGGGCATTAAACAAAAGCCGCGCGAGATAAAATAGGAGCGAAGGTCCAAAAATCCGGGGAATCATTCCAAAAATAATTTTGGAATATTTGGTACATAATTGAAGTGGTTTTGGGATTTTTGGAGCATTTTTGGACTCCGATGAAATTTCGGGTACCGGCGGGAATCTGGAAATTCGATTTTTCGACCGGAAGGGAATTAAATCCCGATTTTGGATGGGAAAGGATGCCAGGTTAATATAAACACAAAAGAAACTCCAATTTTTGAATTTAATTTATTTAAACTAGATTTTTCTCCAGAAGGCGAAACTGAGGATGTTACAATAAGTCACCCGATGGTAAATCATGTGCGTCTAGTATTTAATTCCAAATGTTCTTGTATCTATTTACACACGAGTGAGGTCTCGAGATTCTAATAGATTTAAAACAATCTTTAATGCTTGCTTACGAAGGCTATGAATGGTTAAACTCTAACGAGCCATAGATACTAACAATCAATAAACAAACACGTGCAGGGTTTATGTTTAACTTACTGCTATAAGACATATGTTCATGGTTTTGGAAAGGTTTTGATGATAAAAATATTTTTGAATGACCATGTGGAGGTCTACTCTTGTGTGTAATGAGTAATTGACTATGTTTTGAGCTTTTGATGCTCAGGTTTGAGTTTGCTTTAGAATGAGCAATTTGAGTTGCCTTGGGTAGCCCACGACCAAAGGTCAGAGCCTTACGAGGATGGTACCTTGCCAGGTCGGCTCTTAAGAGGTTCGGGCACCCTTAAGTGGAGTTAAGCTAAGATGGGATCCTTAGTTTTGTGACTGCTCAGTTGATTACTGTTTATCATTTTGAGTAATGCTATGTGATGTGTTTCCCTTGTCTGTGATGGTTGAAGAACTTCTGAGCTAGGTTATGGTGAGGTGAAGGAGATCGGGACTACGTTGTAACATCCCAAAATTTGGGTTTTCAAAAATCTTTTGTTTAGTTTAACTTCCAAAAAAGTCCCGCTAATTTTCTCGATTTAATAAAGCTTAATCTGGAATTTTCTAAAGCTAAAACAACTTAATTTGGCTATTATATACTTCAAATATTGGAAATTCAGTTTTAGTTGGGTTCCATGTGCTTCAAGGAATTTTTCTGTATCTTTTGAGATTTTTCGGAGCTCGTTTGCTATTTATTTGAATTAATTTGGATTCCGAGAATTATTTTTAATTCGAAAATCATTTGAAAATCCGGAATATCTTTGGGCCCAATCCTCCTCTTCTTTTCCCGCTGGCCCACCCCATCAACCGGGTCGCCTTCCCGCGCCACCCCGCCAGCTAGCCCGCTCATCCCGGCCACCGCCTCGCCCACGCGCCAGCGCCAACGTCTTGCGGCCGCAGCTCGGCCTAGCGCTGCGTTGGCCCGCCTGAACGCGCGCACGCGCGCTAGCCCAACCGAGCGCTAGCACCTGGGCCATGCGCCAATGCGCCAGCCGGCAACTCCTCCATGCGCTCCCAGCCGCCCGATCTACATCCGACGGCCCACGTTACGCCACATCGCCGATTCATGTTCAACGCCCGCCAGGTTCTCGATCCGAGCCGGATTCAATCCAAATTCGGTTTTCTTCATGTCTACTTGCGTGGCCGACTTCCCAAGCCCATCTAAACACATCAAGACCCCCTCCCACATGTCCTTCACCTCCAAGACATCTTCCAAACCCTAAAACCTCAGCCATCTTCCTCCCATGCGCCGCTCGTGATGGCCGTAATTTGGCATCGCGCTCCCCATCGTTCCATTGAGTTTTTCCAAAATCCACTCACATCACTTTGAGCCATGTACTCCCACCTATCTCTCCTCCAAATTTGGTGCAGTTTCATCCACAGGATCAAAAGTTATGGCCGATCCAATCTCAAATATTGCCATCGCCCGTTCTCCTTCGTTTTTGCGAATTTGACCATGAAATATTTAATGTAGACTCATCTTGATGTCCTCTACATGGTGCTCACCCTAACTCAAGGTTTTGCCAATGGGATTTGTGCAGAAAATTCAACTTGAGCCATATCATAACCTCGCTACCATATCATTGTACCGCCGGATGACACTTTGTTATTTCATGAGTGTACTGTCTTCGCTTCGCCGTTAACGCTTCACTGTTATCGCTTCACTATCATCGCATGCGTGTATACAAGCAAAAGCCCTAGTGCGATGTCATTATCTTTTCTGTCGCCTTGGTGTGATCTAACCTCATCACATGTGAGTTTAGCCTCGTCTTCATATCATCTACAAAGCTGAACCAAAACCCCAACTTAAGACCGGTTCGATGGACTGAATTCATCGTGAGCCGTGTTGCTGTCATTGCGATCTCTCTCGTGGCGTCAACTATAGTAAAGAAACAGTTGTGCTCTATTTTATTCCATATCGTCATCGCTACCTAGTAAGCCTATCATTGTCGCCTTATCATCGTCAAACCTCTTCATCAATATATGACTGAACCCCAGATCGAATCGCAATGGATGTCGACCCCACTTGTCCATGTCTTATCTCTGAAAAACTAATCTACCATTAACCTAGAATTCATTCATAGACTTGATCGATAGACCATCGGCCATATGTCATATCCTTATGCCCAGATCTAGTCTACCAGTCTATCTCTCTTTTGATTGACTGAGTATCTGTTTAGTCAACAAAAGTTAACATTGAGCATCAGCTTAGTTCATTGTGAACTAACATATCTTTACGGACCCAGTCTATAGATCGAGAGCCCATATGTCATTGTCTATCCAATCAAGATAATAACTTCAGAAGGAATATTCTTTGAAATATTATTCTTTCTTTCTTAGTTATTAGTCTTTCCCTTTTCGGTATATTTTTCGAAAGCCCGTTCTCTTTTGTCTGAATCTCAGGTTTAATCCGTTCAAGTTCCTAAATTCATCTAAGCCGCTGTGACCCAATACTATCCGTTCTCAAATTTGGAGTTTATTTGATTTATCTTTTGAGTTTTATTGTATTTGTGTTTCTTTACCGTTAGACGTGTCGTCCGAAAGTCATTCTAAGGAGTTGAAGATCAAGAAAGTGGAGATTGAAGATCAAAGATCCAGAATCGAAGATAAAGAGTAAAGAGCAGTAAGAATAGCAAGGACCAGGCAAGTTGTGCTTTGACCATATTGATCCCATGTTTTAAAATTACTTTGTTTGAAATTATTGCATGCTAGTTTAAGTTAAACTAATTTCAATTAATTTGGGATTAGATAATCCACCTACTTATTACTTCCACCTTGTCGCTATTTGTATGCCATGATTCATTTGTCACCCTAGAATTGTTGATTAATAGTTGGTAACTAATAAATTGCCAACATGGGTTAGATAGAACGTAGTAGTTTGCTTAGACTTGCAACGGGTCAGTGACATCATTTTGAAAATACAAAGGTCAATATTGATTAATGGAATATGCAATGTATTTTGAAATGGTATGACGTGTTGCCAACACGATGGTGTTCATATGTGGAGGTCTTCGTGCTTCTTCAAGGATGTTGAGTTGTTGTTGGCTTTGTGTTGCGCAATAAATCAACTAGGGTGATAAAATGTTTAGACTGGGGCAAGTGGCAAGGACTATGGTGGGCTAGTTTGGCGGTGGGGATGACATGAAACATGATATATATATGAGTGATGGTGAGGTGGTTTTCTATGAGAGTATTGATGTAAATTTTGCCCCAAGGATTTGATCTGAGTCTAACATACAACCACAAGTTTAGAATGGGACAGACCTAGCTAATTAATTTGTGATGTCTAGATTTCGGCACTGTCATGGTGGTGTGAGACCCGGGTGTACGGGTGGACTCACATGGCGCAAGAGGGGGGCCCTGAGTGTGGTAACCAGTTGTCGGGACCCCGAATTTGCAAATCCGAACCCTCTGTGTATTCAGCACTAGTCCAGGAACGCGCTAGTGCACACAGTCTTAACATCGGTAAATATCACAATCATACCATTCGATGTTATCAAAGTACTTTATTTAAATAACCAAAGTGGTTACTCGACCTTATGGCCAAGTTACAAATATATGCCTCGTAAGGCGAAACTTATTAAAAGAGAGATAATAGCAGCGGAAAATCAAATAGCTTCGTGGCGCCATCCAGTATACCACAGGCAACTGACTGGGCTCGCTTCCCTAAGTAGACGGATCCTCTTGGAGTTCCTCCTCCGAAGCTGGCGTAATCTCCTCTTCAACTGATATTGTGTTGAGGCAAGGGTGAGTACTTGGTACTCAGCAAGTCATGCACAGAATGCAGGCTAATATACTATATGCATGGCTTGGTACAAAGGAATAGCTCAAGGTATATTTGCGATGAACTTTTGACAAGTAATATAAGTAGATTCGAAAGCAGTAGAAATAAGTAAAGCGTAAATAACTTTTCAAGAAGTTTAATAAACACTTTTCCCCATCCTAAACCACATTTCCATCATCTTCATTATTAAACCAAACCAACCTTTCAAATCCAAGTTATTTTCAGAAAATCTAACCCTTGACTGTAATCCCCGAGCATTGTCCAATACCGTGGACTCGGCTATTTAAATAGATTCTAAACTCTGCAGAGGTTATGCACTTTACCCACAAGATACAGTCAAACACCACAAAGGCGAGTTCCCGTAACAAAGTCTTTCGAAAACCTCTAACAATACAAGTGGTCCTCCCCGGTTATTGCGCACTAACCCTTCCCTTCGCTAAGGCGAAGTCTAGGCCAATCAACCGTTAGATGGGTACCTGGCCTCACTCCGATGCGCTCCCCCGTACAACTTACACAAAGGGTGTAGTTGACCTCCTGAGGTCCCACAGGTACGTTATTAGCAACTTAGTCAACTAGGTCCGTCCCATTACAGACATGTGGTTGCACGTTAAACCCAGTTCAAAGGCTTGCAAGGTTAAGTCCTTAGGGTGACCAGGGCAAGACTACCCGAAGAACCAAATCAACATCCCCAATGCCACAACTGGCCCACCTGATTACTCTTGCCACATGCCCTGGTCGAAAACTGTTTATCAAACCCCAGTTGATTACCATGCACCACGTGCCATCAACATCACATGATACTTTTCCAAAACAGGTTCAATATATCATTAAGTCAATATTAACATTTGATTGTCCAAAACCATGTCATGAGCACGTAGCAGGTCTAAGCAGTATACTACAACGGTCTAAAACCCATGTTGGCAATCTAATAATATCCAACTAGTAATCCACAACTAGGGTGACAAGGGTCATGGCACATACTTAAATAATCAAGGTGTCATACAGCAAATTGGTACTTATCTAACCCCCATGTTTAAACAAAGTATTTTTCTAATTGAACTAGCATGCAATAGTTTAAATCAAAATAGGTTTCAAAATGGGATCAATATGGTCAAAGCATAACTTGCCTTCAAAAAGTACTTGCTCTTGGTCTTGAGTTGGATCCTGAGTCAATACTTCTCCTTCGAATCCTTCCGGCACTTCAACGTCTACTCGTAAAGCGTGCAAATAGCAAATACGCAAATAAACATTAGGCAAAAAGTGTCCAAACATCCAAATAAAATCCACAAACAGAAAGAACATAATTTTATGAGTTTTTAGAAACTGGAATCGTCAAATTCGGAGTTAAGACGCAAAAGTTATGATTATTTAAAGTTTAAATAATCAATTAAATAATTTTACAGAGAAAAACTTTAGTCCAAAAATTAAATAAAATTTATATTTAAGTAGATCTTAATTTTATACAAATTTAGAAATTTGAATCACTCAAATCGGAGTTGAAACGCAAAAGTTATAAGCGTTTGAAGTTTGAAACAAAATCTGAAATCATTATTTCGAATTAATAAATCCTTTTCTTTTTCGGAAATTAATTATTGCGTCAGCATGGACACGTGGCAGCCTCTGATTGGTTGGTGGCGTCAGCCGGTCCATGGACTGGGTCCACGCTCGGCTCGGGTCTACCGTGGACGCGGTCCACGACTCTACGTGTCGCTGACATGTGGGCCTACTCGGGTGACGTCATCGGCGTCGTCGGGACTCGGCCACGCGGTCGCGACATGTGGGACCTTTGTGACGTCATGGGTGGCGTCGGCGCTTAGCTGGATTAGCCAGCGACATGCGGGCCCTCGACACGCGGGCCGCGTGTCGGCGTCCTACACTGCCAGCGTGGGCCGGCGCGACCGCGACGGTCGAGCTTCCCGACGCGTGGCGCAATCCCGGCCGTTGATTTGAAATTCAGCGGTCGCGATTAGATCCAGGGTTAACGCGTTGAATCTACTCGATGATCGTGGGCCGTTCGATCTAGATCGGACGGTCGAGATCTAATCCTATAATAATCACTACTACGACGCGTGGCGATTGTGAACCGTTGGATCTTGATCCAACGGTCCCGATCTAACCGGGTTTGGAACACGTGAACTCACCTCAACCGCACGATCAAGATCGGACGGTCCCGCGAGCTCAGCGAGGGTGATGGCGGCAGCGGTGCTGCGACCACCGGAGGCGAACGACGACGAGCCCGATGGCGTTTTGGGTTGCTCCGGCGAGATGAGTCCTCCCTTCGTGCGTCTCGTCACGGATTCCGGATCTGGGCTCCTTCTCGGCGGAAGACGACGGACGGCGGAATCGAGCAAAACTCGCGCGGAGTGGCGCTCAACTTCTGGCGAGCTTCGCCGCGAATAAGCGGCGGCTTCGGCGAGATGGCTCGAGGAACGGGTGCGCAAGGATGAGGGCAACCTCGGGCGTGACCAGGGCTTTAAATAGCCTCGGCGTTCGTGCGAGGCGGAAACCTAATTCTACGGCGGCGGGCGGCGGCGGAGTCCGGCTTCGGACTCGGCGGAGCGATGGCGCTCGGCCCGTCCGCATTAGCACGATCAGCGGCCACGATCGCGCGGCGCGATCGGATCCGGGCGGATCTGGCTCGAGCCGTGCAGACGGATCTCGGCCGTTGGATCTTGATCCAACGGTTGGGATTGATTAGGATTTTGAGCTGGTTTGATCGAGTCAATCGCTCGGTCGGACTCGAGTCCGACTCGGTTCCGACTTCGATCCGGATGAACAAGATTTCGACCGAGTTGGATTTCCAGCGATTTAATATTTAAAATAATTCCCGATAATTCATTTAATTCATTAAAAATAGCAAATGACTCGAGAAAAATTCGAGAAAAATTACGGAAAATATTTTGGATCATTTTGGACTCAAATAAAATATTTCCAACAAAATTTTATTTGCAAAATTAAATTCTTTAATTATTTCAAAATGGAATAAATTCAAATAAATTCCAAATAAATCCAAATAAACTCCAGAAAATTCCAAAAATTCACCAAAGTGCCAAATCACACATGAATTTTAGAGAAGCAAAATTTTGGGGTGTTACAAACCTCCCCCCTTAATAGAATCTCGTCCCCGAGATTCAGGGCTTACTAAAGGAATAGGTTTGGAAACTCTTTCTTCAAATCCTCTTCGCGCTCCCAAGTCGCTTCGCTTTCTTCATGGTTGCTCCACTGAACACTACAGAAACGGGTTGACTTGTTTCTAGTTTCTCGATCCATAGTGTCCAAAATCCTCACGGGATGCTCCTTGTAAGTCGGATCTTCTTGCGGCTCGATTGACTCCAAGGGCGTTTGCTCCTCTGGCACTCGAAGACACTTCTTTAGGCGGGACACGTGGAACACGTCATGCACTCTGATGCGATTGTGGCAACTCCGGTGATAAGCAACTTCGCCTCTGCGGCTCAAAATCTTAAATGGTCCAACATAGCAGGGTGCAAGTTTCCCTTTGGCATGGAACCTCTTAACTCCCCGAGAGGCGTAACTCGAGGTATACAAAGTCTTACGGTTCAAAACTCAAGTCTCGCGGCGATTGTCAAGATAACTCTTCTGCCGAGATTGGGCTATCTTCAACCTTTCCCTAATCATGGCGACCGCTCTTGACCTCTTGAAGAATATCGGACCCAAAGACACGGCGCTCGGGTCTCATTCCAATTCAATGGCGTCCGACAGGTCGACCATACTGATGCCTCAAAAGGTGACATCTGTAAACTAGCTTGATAACTATTGTTGTAACTAAACTCGGCATACGGCAAACTCCTATCCCAAGAGGTAGCATAAGCCAATGCACAAGCTCTCAACATATCCTCCAGAATCTGGTTGACTCTTTCGGTCTGTCCATCCGTCTGTGGATGATAAGGTATCTTGAAGTTCAAGCGGGTTCCCATGGCTTCATGCAACTTATTCCGAACCTTGAGGTAAATTGGGTACCTCTGTCCGATACAATCCTCTTTGGCACTCGTGCAAAGCAGACAATCCTGATCATGTATAATTCTGCTAATTTATCTCCCGAGTAAGTGGTCTTCACGGGGATAAAATGGGCTACTTTAGTCAAGCGATCCACTATAACCCATATGGAGTCATAACCTCCTTGAGTCTTTGGCAAACCGGTAATGAAATCCATTCCGATTTCCTCCCACTTCCACTCAGGTATTTTCAGCGGTTGTAGCAATCCTGCTGGTCTCTGATGCATTGCCTTGACTCTCTGGCATACGTCGCACAATGCAACATGCTCGGCAACTTCACGTTTCATACTCGGCACCAGAATCTCTCCTTCAGATCCTGATACATCTTGGCGCTTCCAGGATGAATTGAGTACTTGGAGTCATGGGCTTCTTCCAAAATCAGTTGCTTTAACTCCTTTTTGTTAGGCACACAAATGCGATCCTTCATCCACAACGTGCCTTGCTCATCCAACTTGAAGTCCTCTGCCTTGCCTTCCTCCTTGATGGACTTAATCCTGCGGATCTTGTCATCATCCTTCTGTCATTCTCGGATCTGATCCTCTAGGGTAGGCTTTACTTCTAATGCGGCCAAGAATCCGCTAGGTACAACCTCAATCTTCATTTTCTGAAAATCCTCACATAACTCATCCTGACTTGTGGCTAGCAACGTACTCACGGTATGGCTTTTCCGACTCAGAGCATCGGCTACTACGTTGGCCTTCCCGGGATGGTAGTGGATTCCAATATTGTAGTCCTTGATTAACTCTAACCATCTCCTCTGCCTCATATTCAGATCCGACTGGGTGAATATGTACTTAAGGCTCTTATGATCCGTATACACTTCACATCTGTTTCCAATCAGATAGTGACGCCATATCTTCAAGGCATGCACTACGGCTAACTCTAGGTCATGTGTCGGATAATTTTCCTCATGCGGCCTCAAGCGCCTTGATGCATACGCGACGACCTTTCCATTCTGCATCGGCACACATCCAAGTCCTTGGCGCGATGCGTCACAATAAATATCGAAGCTTTGAGCAACATCAGGTAGAACTAACACCGTTCTTGGCGTCAATTGCTTCTTCACTCCTGAAATCCTTTCTCACATTCAAGCGTCCATGCAAACTTCTTTTCCTTCTTCAGCGATTGCGTAAGAGGTTTCGCAATTGTCGAAAAGCCTTCGATGAAAGCAGCGGTAGTATCCTGCCATTCCAAGGAAACTCGAATGGGTCACGATCTTGGTGCTCCCAATGTAACACAGCTTCTACTTTGCTTGGATCTCTGGCGACTCATTCTGCGGTCATTACATGTCCAAGAAACTCCACCTTGTCCTTCCAAAAATCACACTTGCTGAACTTGGCGAAAAGTTGCCGTTCCTCGGCTTTTCCAAAACTCGCCTTAAGTGTTCGGCATGTTCACTCTGTCTTGGAGTAGATTAGGATATCGTCTATGAACACGACGACAAACTTGTCCAAATATTCCATGAACACCTTATTCATCATATTCATGAAATAAGTGGCGCATTAAATCGATCCAAAGGACATAGCGTAAACTCGTAATGTCCATATCTTGGCGAGAATGCGATCTTGAATATCTTACGATCGGATCTTCAAGCGATGGTATCCCGATCTCGAGATCAATCTTGGAGAAAACTCCGGCTCCTCTTAAGCGATCAAACAAATCATCAATCCTGGGTAGCGGATACTTATTCTTCACTGTGACTTCGTTGAGTGCACGGTAGTCAATGCACATCCTGAAACTCCCGTCCTTCTTCTTGACAAATACAGCTGGTGCTCCCCACGGCGACGAACTCGGTCGATAAATCCTTTCTCCATTAACTCTTCTAGCTGTTTCTTCATCTCTACCAACTCCTCGGTGGACATCCGATAGGGTCTCTTTGCTATCGGTCTTTGTGCATTACAAGCTCTATCACAAACTCTATGTCCCCTGTCAGCGGCATACCAGGTAGATCTTCAGGAAAAACATCTGGGTACTCATTCACTACTGAGACATCCTTTATGCTGATTGTCTTGGTGCTGTTAACCATCAACTGTCCATCCCTAACTACAGTGGCTTGAAATTCCACTTTCTTTCCACACGGGCTCTCAACTGAGATAGTCCTTCGTCCACAATCCAATACGGCCTTGTGCTTGGATAACCAATCCATTCCCAAAATAACGTCTAGGTGCAGGTTTCCAAAATTATAAGGTTTGCTAGGAATTCTATTCCATCTATTAGTATTCTCACCCCGGAACATCCTACTTTCGTTCGGAGTTCGGAACCAGGGGTTTGAACTAAAAGCATGCACTTAAGCCTTGCAATCCTCAAATCATTTCTAGTAGCAAAGCCTTGCGAAACAAGCGAATCTGAAGCTCGAGTCAAACAAAATCAAGCAGTGTACTGAGTTAACAAGTAACTTACCCGATCTGACGTCCGTAGCATTCTGCGGTGCATCTGTGGTGACATGGTTGACTCGGCCTCTCACCACGATGCAGGGTGTGGCTCACTGATCTTTGGCGTCCTAGCTGGGGTGGTTCCTAGATTGAAGCGAATGGGGTCACTCCTGCTGTCTTCTTTGGACAAGCTGTTGGCAAAGTGTCTGGCTCGTTGCGATTGTAGCGGCGTCTCACTTGTTCCTTCTTGTTGCACGGGGTAGCGTTTCTAGCGGGTGGGTGCAGTAGTTACGATTGGCAGGTCTTGGTGCTTTGGGGGCGGTGTCCTTGTTGCGATTCTCGTGGTTGGAATCTAAAGAATTGATTTGGTGCAACTCTCGGTATTGCGTTCCTGGCGTGATCCTTGCTTTGTTGCATCCTGCGCTTCCCGTTCTCATCCGGTTCCTTGCGCTTGTCCTCAAGAATAAGTGCCTTATTCACCAACTCTTGGAAATCTGGAAAGGTGTGGGTGATCAACCCTACTTGCAATCCTGAGTTAAGTCCCTTCATAAAAGCGAGGTATGCCTGGATTTATCTGTCGCTACATCCTCGGTGCGTGGCGTGCTAGGCTGTGTGAACTTGTTCGTAATCGGCCAGCGGCTGATTACCTTGCTTGATGCTCTGAACTCTTCCTTCTTAAGGTCCATGATTCCCTCAGTGCGTGATCTGTCGGAATGCGGTGTGAATTCTTCCCAAGTGATATCTTGAGGGTTCTCTGCGTGTACGAAGTTCTCCCACCATTCAATTTGTCCCTTCCAACTGATGAGAAGCGTAGAGTACCTTCTCATTTCCTATGCATTGAGCTATGTGTAGCTTCCTCTCGATTGATCTTAACCAATCATCGGCCTCCAATGGATTGGCATTCCCAGAGAAAGTGGGTGGGTGAGTTCTCATGAACTCTGACAGCCTTGTATTCTGGCGTGGTCCCTGATTAACTTGATTAGCAGTGTCCTGAGCAGTGACGTGCTGCATTTGTTGCATCATAGCATGCATCAACTGAGTCTGGGCAGCAAGAAAAGCTCCGAAATTCTGCATATCCAGTGGCGGTGCTGGTGCTCCATCATTGGGGTTTTCTGCTGGGCGAGAACCACTCCCATTGCTTCCAAAGTTTCCACGGGTATTCACCATCTGTCGATTTGCTCTAGGTTTAGAGATGAGAGGGAAACAAGAATAGACAAGTAATATGGAACTTATGCGGGGCGAAAGGTGTAGCCTTAAGGTCCAACTTTATTATTAGTAACTTGGTATGGCTGCTTACAATGCCTAAGGGCCTTGCAACACATCTGCACACCCAAAGCAAACAAAGCAAATCCAAATCGAACTAACTCTGGAGTCTAACGCCTAAAGGGTGACTCTTTATTCTATGACGCGACTCAGCGAAGGAGTCTCACTATAGAACCTATGCTCACTCATCGAGAAAACCTCCACGGCTGAGTGCAGGTCTTTGTGGCATAAGTATGAAACGATTGCCATGTCCAAAGAATGTGTCCTCTGTGGTAGTCGAAGAAGCGATGTCCTCATCGAGATCGACTCCTCTGGATCTGGCTCGTGTAGCTCAATCTTGGCTCTGGAGTGCAGTCCGTACAAAGTCATCTCCAACTCGTCAATCCTTCGTAGAAGGTGTGCCACATACTCTTGAGCTTCCCGCCATCTGTTCTTCTCTGTCGTGATTTCCTTGCGGGCCTTCTGTAGCTCCTTGCTTGTATTATCTAGTACATCCTCCTGGGCGACGACAAATCGTGCCAACTGTGTAACCGTGGCATCCTCATCCTGAATCGCCTTCGGGTCAAGAAGGTTATCGCTGCGCGGATGATAACGGAACACCGTACTCTCCAACTCTCTGGCGTAGATACTGGTAATGTGCCGCATTGCTCGTCGTGATACTTCTTGGATACCCATCTGCATTGTAGACCTCCTGGCGGTCACGGTGTATCGAGCGATTGCACAGGCCCTTTTTCCTAGCAGGTACCTCAATCCTCACGTCACAAGCCTTGATCAATCCTGCTTGTCTGATCACTTCCACTTGGTATTGGGGCTTCTCAAAATCTCCGAGAGTCTGTAGCATATGCCAAAGTTCCGCGGCGTGACCAACTCCCAGATCAACATAGTTGAACTCTTCCTCCATCTGTCACAAGAGTGCTTTACGTAAGAACTCGGAATTTTTGAATTGTGACAAGGTAAGAAAAATTTTAGCAAGAGACAAGAAAAGAGAGAAGGGGATAAGTCGAGATGTCATTTCTTATCTTGACAATTTTTTTTTTAGCTTTTAGAAAATAGGTTTTATCCTCACTACGACCATTCTAGCTAGGGTTGAGCCTACAGTCAAGTATGGCTCTGATACCACCTCTGTCGGGACCCCGAATTTGCAAATCCGGACCCTCTGTGTATTCAGCACTAGTCCAGGAACGCGCTAGTGCACACAGTCTTAACATCGGTAAATATCACAATCATACCATTCGATGTTATCAAAGTACTTTATTTAAATAACCAAAGTGGTTACTCGACCTTATGGCCAAGTTACAAATATATGCCTCGTAAGGCGAAACTTATTAAAAGAGAGATAATAGCAGCGGAAAATCAAATAGCTTCGTGGCGCCATCCAGTATACCACAGGCAACTGACTGGGCTCGCTTCCCTAAGTAGACGGATCCTCTTGGAGTTCCTCCTCCGAAGCTGGCGTAATCTCCTCTTCAACTGATATTGTGTTGAGGCAAGGGTGAGTACTTGGTACTCAGCAAGTCATGCACAGAATGCAAGCTAATATACTATATGCATGGCTTGGTACAAAGGAATAGCTCAAGGTATATTTGCAGTAAACAGCTTTTGACAAGTAATATAAGTAGATTCGAAAGCAGTAGAAATAAGTAAAGCGTAAATAACTTTTCAAGAAGTTTAATAAACACTTTTCCCCATCCTAAACCACATTTCCATCATCTTCATTATTAAACCAAACCAACCTTTCAAATCCAAGTTATTTTCAGAAAATCTAACCCTTGACTGTAATCCCCGAGCATTGTCCAGTACCGTGGACTCGGCTATTTAAATAGATTCTAAACTCTGCAGAGGTTATGCACTTTACCCACAAGATACAGTCAAACACCACAAAGGCGAGTTCCCGTAACAAAGTCTTTCGGAAACCTCTAATAATACAAGTGGTCCTCCCCGGTTATTGCGCACTAACCCTTCCCTTCGCTAAGGCGAAGTCTAGGCCAATCAACCGTTAGATGGGTACCTGGCCTCAGCCCGATGCGCTCCCGCACAACTTACACAAAGGGTGTAGTTGACCTCCCGAGGTCCCACAGTGCGTTATTAGCAACTTAGTCAACTAGGTCCGTCCCATTCTGAGACATGTGGTTGCACGTTAAACCCAGTTCAAAGGCTTGCAAGGTTAAGTCCTTAGGGTGACCAGGCAAGACTACCCGAAGAACCAAATCAACATCCCCAATGCCACAACCGCCCACTGATTACTCTTGCCACATGCCCCTGGCCGAAATCATTTATCAAACCCGCTTGATTACCATGCACCACGTGCCATCAACATCACATGATACTTTTCCAAAACAGGTTCAATATATCATTAAGTCAATATTAACATTTGATTGTCCAAAACCATGTCATGAGCACGTAGCAGGTCTAAGCAGTATACTACAACGGTCTAAAACCCATGTTGGCAATCTAATAATATCCAACTAGTAATCCACAACTAGGGTGACAAGGGTCATGGCACATACTTAAATAATCAAGGTGTCATACAGCAAATTGGTACTTATCTAACCCCCATGTTTAAACAAAGTATTTTTCTAATTGAACTAGCATGCAATAGTTTAAATCAAAATAGGTTTCAAAATGGGATCAATATGGTCAAAGCATAACTTGCCTTCAAAAAGTACTTGCTCTTGGTCTTGAGTTGGATCCTGAGTCAATACTTCTCCTTCGAATCCTTCCGGCACTTCAACGTCTACTCGTAAAGCGTGCAAATAGCAAATACGCAAATAAACAATAGGCAAAAAGTGTCCAAACATCCAAATAAAATCCACAAACAGAAAGAACATAATTTTATGAGTTTTTAGAAACTGGAATCGTCAAATTCGGAGTTAAGACGCAAAAGTTATGATTATTTAAAGTTTAAATAATCAATTAAATAATTTTACAGAGAAAAACTTTAGTCCAAAAATTAAATAAAATTTATATTTAAGTAGATCTTAATTTTATACAAATTTAGAAATTTGAATCACTCAAATCGGAGTTGAAACGCAAAAGTTATAAGCGTTTGAAGTTTGAAACAAAATCAAATCATTATTTCGAATTAATAAATCCTTTTCTTTTCGGAAATTAATTATTGCGTCGGCATGGACACGTGGCAGCCTCGATTGGTTGGTGGCGTCGGCCGGTCCATGGACTTGGTCCACGCCGGCTCGGGTCTACCGTGGACTCGGTCCACGACTCTACGTGTCGACATGTGGGCCTACTCGGGTAGCGTCATCGGCGGCGTCGGCGGGGACTCAGCCACGCGGTCTGACATGTGGGACCTTTGTGGCGTCATGGGTGGCGTCGGCGCTTGGCTGGATTAGCCAGCGACATGCGGGCCCTCGACACGCGGGCCGGCGTGTCGGCGTCCTGCCTGCCAGCGTGGGCCAGGCCCGACGCGACGGTCGAGCTTCCCGACACGCGTGGCGCAATCCCGGCGTTGATTTGAAATTCAGCGGTCGCGATTAGATCCAGGGTTAACGCGTTGAATCTACTCGATGATCGTGGGCGTTCGATCTAGATCGGACGGTCCGGATCTAATCCTATAATAATCACTACTACGGCGCGTGGCGATTGTGAACCGTTGGATCTTGATCCAACGGTCCAGATCTAACCGGTTTGGAACACGTGAACTCACCTCAACCGCCACGATCAAGATCGGACGGTCCACGAGCTTCGCGAGGGTGATGGCGGCCAGCGGTGCTGCGACCACCGGAGACGAAACGACGGCGAGCCCGATGGCGTTTGGGGTTGCTCGGCGAGATGAGTCCTCGCCAGTGCGTCTCGTCACGGATTCGGATCTGGGCTCCTTCTCGGCGGAAGGCAGCGGGCGGCGGAATCGAGCAAAACCAGCGGCGGAGTGGCGCTCAACTTCTGGCGAGCTCGCCGCGAATAAGCGGCGGCTCGGCGAGATGGCTCGAGAACGGAGTGCGCAAGGATGAGGGCAACCTCGGGCGTGACCAGGGCTTTAAATAGCCTCGGCGTTCGTGCGAGGCGGAAACCTAATTCTACACGGCGGCGGGCGCGGCGGCGAGTCCGGCCGGACTCGGCGGAGACGATGGCGCTTTCGGCCGTCCACGTGGCACGATCAGCGGCCCACGATCGCGCGGCGCGATCGGATCCGGGCCGGATCACGGCTCGAAGCCGTCTGGCGGATCTCAGCCGTTGGATCTTGATCCAACGGTTGGGATTGATTAGGGTTTTGAGCTGGTTTGATCGAGTCAACTGGCTCGGGTCGGACTCGAGTCCGACTCGGGTTCCGACTCGGTCGGATGAACAGTACTCGACCCGAGTTGGATTTCCAGCGATTTAATATTTAAAATAATTCCCAGTAATTCATTTAATTCATTAAAAATAGCAAATGACTCAGAAAAATTCTGGAAAAATTCTGGAAAATATTTTGGATCATTTTGGACTCAAATAAAATATTTCCAACAAAATTTTATTTGCAAAATTAAATTCTTTAATTATTTCAAAATGGAATAAATTCAAATAAATTCCAAATAAATCCAAATAAACTCAAGAAAATTCCAAAAATTCACCAAAGTGCCAAATCACACATGAATTTAAGAGAAGCAAAATTTTGGGGTGTTACACCAGTCCCTTCATTGTTGAAACCTTTGTGACACTACGGAATGTCGTGACTTTATAAATTGTGAAATTGGAGATTAAAACTTTACAGCACGACTTTTTATCGCGTTTTCGGGCCGTTTTCGGGTGTTTGGGCTTTTTCGGGGAGTTTGGGCCTTGGGGGACCTTATTGGGCCGTAGGTGGGGGTCCCTGGCCCATGTGGGGGAGGAGGTGGGCAGCAAAACCCACCTCCCCATGCGCCCCTAACCCTAATCCCCTACTTGGGGTGCCCCCTCTCCCTCTCCCACCACCTAGCCGCCTCCCTCCCCTTCCTTGCGCCCCCTTGCCTTCTCCCTCCCCATTGCACCACCCCATCCCCTTGAGCCTCCCCTCCCCTCCTCTAGCAGGCCCTAGTGCTCTCCTCACGCTTCTCTCACGCGAGTTGGAGGTCTTCCATCTATCGGGATCCGGCGAACCTGTCGTTTTCGGCGATCGGAGGGAGGATTGGACCGAGGAGTGGAGGAGTTCGTCGTTCGTTGGGCTAAGGTATGGTGATGGGAGATACTTGGTGGTGGACTAGGTGCTATGCTATAGGATGTTTTGGTGTTGTTAGATTGAAAGGTGGTGCTGCGATTGGATAGATTTGATGAAAACTAGAGATTGCTTCGGACAGATTGGGCACACGACCTAGGGTTTGAGTTTTCGTAATTTTAGAGTCGGAATTTGGTCGGCTACCTGTTGAGAAAGTTGTAGATAACTTCAATACCTTTAATGGACACCAAGAACGTCCAATTCCGCCCAGCTGTTTGAAAGTTATGGCTGTTTTACCGAGCGTGTTCAAAACTGTGACGTAATTGGGACAAAACGTAATGTTTTGTAGATTAAACAATTTTAGAGGCTGAATCAGCTTTTCCTAATACTTAGAAAAAGCTAGGAAATTTCCTAATCTTCGAGAAAATGTACTCGTTCGTCTGATTTGGAGTTGTTAAGCCTAAGTTATGGCCTTCCGAAGGCTGCTGTCCCGTTGGACAACCTCTGTTTTTGGGTATTGGGAGTAGATCGCAAAGTCGGTTTAACCAAGTGTTCTTGTGTGGTCTTGTGTGCATATGGTTGAGTGTGTGGTATCTATGTGCAGGTGGTGTGACCCCGGGGGTTAAGGCAAGTGTATTGGAATGGGTAGTGTGTAGTACGGATTGCTAGTCTTGACTAGGTGCAAATTGATTTCATGATATGCTATCTTGCCATGGTTAGTGTTTGCCCATGATATGATGAAAATGGTTTGTTATGATGCTATGCAATGATTATTTGTTTATGTTTATGGCATAATTGCATACATGGCATGTGAACTTGCCAGGTCGGTGAGAAAGTCATAACTAGTCCGGTAAGGTCGGTGAGAAAGTTATGACTAATCCGGAGCGCCATTGAGTAAGACCTACCTCATGATTCCATCCACCGTGGTGAATGGAAGCGAGGAGTAGGCACCCTTCATCTACGGGATGGAAGGGGAAAGAGGGTGCACGCCGACGGTTGTGCACTCGGTAATACCAGTATGTGCTTCGAGGAGACATGTGCATTGCTTTGCATTGCATTGCATACATGATGATTATAATGAAATGTGTACAATGATATTGGGACATGGTTATGATGTTGTATATGAAATTATGACTTGATCATGATGTTAAGTATGGTATGTATCGATGTTGGCATTGATTTGTTCTTTATGATCCATTGCAATATACTTGCTGAGTGATGAACTCACGCTTGTGTTTTATGTTGTTTTTAGGTACCATGAAACCGGCATGTGGGAGAGGGCATTAGCTACACTTCCACATGTAGCTCCACACTTATAGACAATTTAATTGTTTAGAGTCATGATAATAAGAATAGTGCCATGAAACTTGGTGTTTGGTTAAATTGTGGGCTTGACTTCCTCACTTGCTTCGTTATAGTTTGTGGAGTGGTTGGACATAGTATTATTGATTTAAGATGTTGTTATATCCATTGTTATTGCTATTTTAGATGTTTCATATCATGCTATATCTTGTCTTATTATTGCTGTTGCTTCAATCATGGAAAAACAAAGGAGATGCTGCCAAAATTTTCGCTTTTAGCATTTGCACCTTTGCTGTAATTTATCATTATTTGTGGTTTTTAGATGTGGTTTAGTCTATGTTTGGTAACATTCAGGCATACTAGATGCCAGGGTGTTACAACCTTAGTGGGCAGTACTGGGTCTAGGAGGAGCATTGTAAAGGCTTTGTTATGATCGCTCATTCGCATACTCTTGTATGGTGATTCACGGCTGACGTGATGAGTTGATTATATCTTGTGGGTAAAGTGTATAACCTCTGCAGAGTGTCAAAACTATTCGAATAGCCGTGTCCGCGGTATTGGACAATGCTCGGGGATTACAGTCAATGATTAGATTTTCATAAAATGAACTTGGGATTGGAGGCAGGTTTCCTGTGAAAAAGTGATAACTGGTTAAGGATGTCGAATGTTTTACTTATGAAATAACTATAAAATCTATTACTTTTATTATTTGTGTTACTGCTTTACAATCTATTATGTTTATTTGTGAATGTTTCTTTACCGCAAAATAACCATTCAGCCAGTCACTTGGAATAAGCCATGCATATAGTTATTAGACTTGCATTCTGTGCATGACTTGCTGAGTGCTTTATGTACCCACCCCTTGCAACAAACAATCACCAGTTGAGGAGAAGTCTACATCTTCAAAGGAGGAGTTCCACGAGGAGGCGAATATCTAGGAGTTGAACCTTGTCAATTGCTTGTGGCATATTGATGGGAATCACCGATGTTCTTTGTTCCGCTGCTGTTTATATATATATTTTGAGTTGTAGCCATCAAGGCCTCACAAGTGTAAGTTTGACCTTAAGGTCGTTCAAAAGTTCCATATTAATAGATGAAGTCTTTATTTATTATTCTGCTGTGTATGATTGTGATATTTCATCTATGTTGAGACTGTGTGCACTAGCGTGATCCTAAACTAGTGCTGAATACACAGAGGGTCCGGATTTGCATATTCGGGTCCTGACATAGGCTAGGAGAGCTGAGGTCCAGACGATCAAGGTGTCGCCAGAAGATGACTGAGGCTTGGGAGTGGCTGCGAACCAGGGCGACAAGTGGATGGTTGAGATGCTAACTTGAAACATACTCAAGCGAAGGAGGATCGTTGGATCAAGGGTTCACAGGTTGAGTAGTAGTTAAGTTAGTATATGGATGTGTGGATAAAACTCGTTATGTTGTTGGGTTGCAAGTTAGCCCATATGTGAGTTGAGGAAGTAAATTTGAACCCATGATGAGGCTTCTTGAGGGACAAGAAGGTGATCTAAGGGTGGAGAGTGGGAGTAAATTTGAACCCTTGATGAGGCTTCTTGAGGGACAAGAAGGTCACCAAGGGTGGAGATTGTTCCCATTGTACTATAAATAGAGGGGTGGGGGTATGCCCCCACCCCAAGCTTGTAAGAAGGAATTCTGTTATTGCTTGATAAAAAAAGCTTTGCCCACCTAATTGTAGGCTTTAGAAATTCTCCTTCTTAATTTTTATGTTTTAAATCTTATTTTAGTTCTTGCATCTTTACTTTTTGCACTTTGGATTTGTCTCTCCTCCTTCTAAGTGCTTTTGGATTTTGTGCTAAGGATGAAAGACTGCTGGATGAATCATATATATATATCATATCCCAGTCATTTAGGCAATCTAAAACCTTTTATTTTCAGTTCCTACAAGAAACTGATCTTTTGTGCTTGAAAGAAGAAAGTTCCTTCTAGATCATGTTCTTGTTTATTTCAAGGGTTGTTACCTGGTGTCCTTGCTTTCTGTTACTTGTGGGAGGCCATTCATGTCTATTTTGATCTACAGAACCCCACGAGCATGTTCAGTGTGAAGTTTTTTGTTAAAACCCGGTTCTTTGGTGCAACCTTCTCGAAACTGGAAAAAGGTCAGATCCTGTCGGGACCCGAATGTGCAAACCCGGACCCTTGGTTTATTCCACACTTGTCCAGGATCACGCTAGTGCACACCGTCTCAACACAAATGAATATCACATCCATACACAACAGAATAATAATAAAAGTCTTTATTTAGTATAAAACCTAATGAGTTAATCTTATGGTCAACTTACAAAGATACGCCTCGCAGGGCTAAGTCTCACTCAAATAAACTAGCAGTGGAAAAATAAAGAAGACGCGTGATGTCCAATCAATGTGCCACAGGCAACTGACTGGACTCGCTCTTTAGTTCGCAGGCTCCTCCTGAAACTGTAACACCCCGGCATCTAGAATGCCTGAATGCTACCAAACATAAACTAAACAACAACATAATACCACAATTTATCATAAATTACAGCAAAGGAGCAAATGCTACAAATCAAAATTTCGGCAGCATCTCCTTTGTCTTAACATGAATTAACACAATATCAATATCATGGCAAGAAATATCATAGCACACGACATCTAAAACATCAACATAAATGGATATATCATCAAATTACGCCAATAATACCATGCTCAACCACTCCATAAGCTATAACGAAGCAAATAAGGAATCACAAGCATGCTAAATTAAACCATACATTAAGTTTATGGCACAACTCTTAATATCATGTCTCCAAGTGATTAATCATAGACTATGATGGTGGAGCTACGTGTAGAAGTGTAGCTAAACCCCTTTTTCCCGCATGCCGATCTCAAAGTACCTAAAAACCACATAAAACACAAGCGTGAGTTCATCACTCAGCAAGTATATTGCAATGGAACAAAAGAACAACTTACATTGCAACAACACACAACATGTTTATCATCTCATTCATAATCACATATCTTTATCATCATCATCATGTATGCAATGCGATGCGATGCTCATATCTCCTTGGAAACTCATACCGGTATGGTTGAGTACACACCAGACGGTGTGCACCCTCTCCCCCCTTCCATCCCGAAGATGGAGGGTGCCTACTCCTCGCTTCCACAACCCACGGTAGATGGAATCACGATGTAGGACTTACTCTATTGGCTCTCCGGATTAGTCATAACTTTCTCACCGACCTTCCCGAATAGTTAATGACTTTCTCACCGCTCGGGCCATGTAACATGTCATGTATGCAAGCATGCCAACATCATATAAAACTCATATATTAACACATGGCATCATAACATCTTAAACATGCTCATCATATCATAGCAATCATTAAAACATGGCAAGTGGACATATATCATGTAGACAATTCCATCCAATCTCAACATGCAACCTACAAATCGCTATCCATCACAACACACTTGCCTCAACCACGTGCAACGGATTGGCGGGAAGTAGAGGGCACTCCCGGGGTCGCACCACCTGCACATAGGTATCACACACTCACAATCATAACCACAGAATAGTACGCAAACCCTCATCTACCCCGACATTGCCAACGACTCGCAAAACCTAAAAACAGAGGTTCTGTCCCGGCGGGACAGCAGCCTTGCAAAAGGCATAACTTGGGCTATGGGACTCCGAATCAATTAAACGAGTACATCATCGCGTAGCTTAGGAAATTTCCCAACTTTCTCTAGGTGTAAGGAAAGACTGATTCGGCCTCTAAAGTTGTTTAATCTACAGATTACCGAGATCTATTCTAATCGCGTCACAGATTTTAATACGCTCGGTAAAACAGTCATAACTTTCAAACGGCTGGGCGGAATTTAACGTTCTTTATATGCACGGAAAGATAATGAAATTATCTACAACTTCTTAAAATTCCGTATGGTCTGATTCGAAATCTAATTTGGCGAAAATAGGAACCCTAGTTCGACTGCTCAAGCTGCCCCAAAACAGAAAAATGGCAACGTCTAGATCTAACCCAAATTACTCCAATCCAGCACCACCAATTGATCTAAAAACTTGATAATCACCTTAAGAACAGTACCTAGATCAACCCCAGGGAACCCCATGATCATACCTTTGCCTGACGAACGAAAATTCAACGAAACTCCTCCCGGATCGCTCCTCGCTCCACGTTCCACGTTCCTCGCTCCTCGTTCCTCGCTCCTCGCTCCAATGGATGGATCCACGAGGTGCAGGGATGGGGAGGACACCCTAGGGCAGAAAGGGGGTGGAGGAGAGGTGGTGGAGAGGTGGGGAGCAATGGGGCAAGGGAGGGGGAGGCGCACGGCCAAGGGAGGAGGGAGGGAGGGGTGGCGGCTAGGGCACTTGGGGGTGGGGAGGGGGCGCACAAGGGGGCAGCAAGGGGGTGGACGTCCCAAGGGGTAGAGAAACCCCCCTTTTACCAGCCCTAAGCCCCTTTCCTAATCCTAAATGGATTCCCACTCCATCCCACCAAAGCCCACAACCCCCTCTTTAAGGCCTAAACTCCCCCGGGAAGGCCCAAAACCCCGGAAACGGCCCGAAAACGTTATAAACCTCCTTACCCTATGGTTTTAACCTTATTTCCATATCTCATACTGTTTTTGACCAAATCATGCACGTTAAATAAGGTTACGACACTCCGTGGTGTCACAACACTTCAAACGGCCCAAAAACGCGAGTAAACCTCAAGCCGAAAGGTTTTAATCTCTAATTTCACATTATATAATGTCACACCATACCGTAGTGTCACAGAAACTCCTCCTCCAAGGCTGGCGTTGATTCTTCCTCAGCTAATGTTTTTGTTGTTGCAAGGGGTGAGTACTTAAAGCACTCAGCAAGTCATGCACAGAATGCAGGTCTAATAACTACATGTATGGCTTATTCCAAATGACTGGTTGAAGTGGTTCTTTTGCAATAAGCGACATTCACAAATAACAATAGTAAAATTGGAAAACAGTAAAACAATAATAATAATAATCCAAAATTGTATCAATAACACGATGCATGGCTAAGCAGACTATTTACGGTCTAACTAACCCATGTTGGCAAAGCAATATAATGTCCAACTATTAATCCACAACCTAGGGTAACAATGATTCAAGGCATACAATTATTACAGACAAGGTGGCATACAACAAATTGGTTGCATAGCTATTCCCAGAATTAATTGAAATCATTTTAATTAAACTAGCATGCAATAATTTAAATCAACATAAAGTTTAAATGTAGGATCAACTTGGTCAAAGCACAACTTGCCTTGGAAAAGGTCTTATTCCTGTTCTTGGACTTGTTCTTGAGTTAAGACCTGTCCTTCGAAGCATTCGGGCAATTCAACGTCTATGCGAAATGAAAAAATAGACAATAAATATCTAAAATAGAGAAACTCAACTCCAAAAATTAAATTAAATTCACTATTAAACAGATCTCAATTTTGCAAATTTTATAAACTTGAATCACCTCAATTGAAGTTCAAACGCAAAAGTTATGGTGATTCAAAGTTTAAAAATTCATTTAAAAGAAAAATCAAAATTATTCGAATTATTTTTCTATTGGAAATTTGGAGTAATTGCGTCAGCATTGAAATCAATTTCTATTGAATTATTTTTCTAAAGGAAAATTGAATTATTGAGTCACGCTTGGGTCACCGGTGCATGGACTCGGTCCACGCCCGACTCGGGTCTACCGTGGACCTAGTCCACGAGACCACATGTCACTGATAGGTGGGCCTGGCTTGATGATGTCATTGCTAACGCCAACGCACGGCTCGGCTTGACTTACAGGTGGGCTCCAGCGATGATGTCATCATGACGTCATCGCTGATGTCACACATGCATGGGTTGATTGGCTGACGTGTGGGCCCGATGCTAACGTCACGAGTGACATCAGCGGTGATCGATGTGCTCGGCCACGGCGCCTCAGAACTCGCGTGCTACGTGGCACGCTCGGATTGGCTCAAGCGCGGTGCGATCTCGGCCGTGAGTTCCAAATCCGACTGTCCGGATTGGATCCACTTCGCGAGACTACAGCGCTGACGTGGTTAGTCCTGGCGTTTGACATGTGGGCGCATCTGGACCATCAATTTACGATTGGATGGTTGAGATCTACTCTAGGTGAATCTACGTGACTTGATCTGGATCGCCTGATCCAAATCGAACAGCTAGGATTAGATCTGATTGCAGCGACTTCAACGTCGACATGGATAGTCCCGGCGACATCCATGTGGCTTGATCTTGATCTCTCAAACTAAATCCAACGGCTGGTACTAGATCTAACCTGGAACTATGCGAACTGATCCAAGCCATTCATCTAGGATCTAACGGCCATAAATCATTCTAATCAGAACTACTCGATCCAATCTAGACCTTACGATCTAAATCCTACGATTCAAACTTGATCCATTCTACGGTGATGTGCTACCGCTATGTGGCCTAATCTGGTACGTCGAATCTAGATCCAATGGATAGGATTAGCTAGGTCAACAACTACACGGATTGATCTGAACCATATGATTAGGATCCTAATGTGGAGATCTAATCTGGGTAATATGACGAGATGTGTGACGTGGTAGTACTTGGAGCATAGGATCCCGATTGGACGGCAGAGACGGTTCGCGAGAGTTCGGCGGAGCAAGGCGAAGTTCTTAGCCGTAGTCGGGGAAGATGACCTTAGCTGCAATGTTTCCACACGTTCTCGGCGAAGTGAAACACCCCCTCAGAACCGCCTCGTCGCGGGGACCACGGAACTGGACTCCGGCACGACGGGCAACAGCGTACCGTGGTGGAAGAACTCCAAAACCGAAGCGGCATTTAGTGAACTATGACGAGCAATTAGCGCTAGAAGACAGCGGCTCGGGCACGGTGGGCTAGGGTTTCGGAATCATCACGTTGCGGCGAACTCGGCCACGGTATTTATTGCGCCTGGCCGTCTGTTTACAGCGCGAACCCTGTGAACGGTTGGCACCACAGCGGAATCCGGCGAGGTTTCAGACTGGGCGATGTGGCACAATCCTGGGCGTCCACGCATGCTCGATCCAATGACTCCGCACACGTGGAAACGTGGACGAATCGCAACCGTTGGATCGAGATCCAATGGTTCGGGCAATAGGTTTAGGGTTAGGTTAGCGGCGCGGGTTAACGGGTTATGGGTCTGGTTAACGGGTTAGACCTGTTAGGGTTTTCCGTATTTCTGAGTTTACTTTTTGTTTTTATAATTTAAAATACCTCTAGTAATTCAAATAAAGCGAGAAAAATACCAAAAATGTTAGAAAAATTCTAGTAAATACTTTGAGACATTTTGGACTCAAATAAAATATTTTCAACAAAACTTTATATGAAATTTTCAAATATTTAAATAATTCAATAAAGGACTTAATTCAAATTAAATCCAAATAAATTCTAGAAAATTCCAAAAATTCAAATAACTCAATAAATTCAATAAAAGCTAAAATTGGGATGTTATAAACCTCCTCCCTTAACGGAATCTCGACACCGAGATTCAGGGCTAACTAAGGAACAGGTTGGGAAACTCCTTTTTCAGATCTTGTTCCCACTCCCAAGTCGCTTCACTTTCTGAGTGGTTGCTCCACTGGACTACAGAAGTGGGTCGACTTTCTCCTCGTCTCTCGATCCATTGTATCAAAAATCTTCACTGGATGCTCTTTATAAGATAGATCTTCCTGCAGCTCGATCGACTCTAGAGGCGTTTGCTCATCCGGCACTCGAAGGCACTTTTTTAGTTGTGACACATGAAATACCTCATGCACTCCCGCTAACGACTGCGGTAATTCCAACTAGTACGCGACTTCACCTCTGCGGCTGAAGATCTTGAATGGTCTGACATATCTCAGTGCGAGATTCCCTTTAGAGGAAACCTTTTGACTCCCTTAAGAGGCGTAACTCTAAGGTATACAAAATCTTCAGGTTCAAAGCTCAACTCTCTATGACTATTGTTCACATAACTCTTCTGTTTTGATTGTGCAATCTTCAGCCTTTCCCTGATCATGGCTATCTGCTCTTCAGCTTCCTGGAGAATGTCCAGTCCAAAGATACGATGCTCCCCAGTCTCATTCCAATTCAATGGCATGCAAAGTTTCAAATGGCAACATTTATAAACTCGCTTGATAGCTATTATTGTAGCTGAACTCATCATACAACAAACATTTGTCCCATGATGTAGCATAGGCTAGAGCACAAGCTCTCAACATGTCTTCCAAAATCTGATTGACACTTTCTGTCTGTCCATCCATCTGCGGATGATATGCTGTACTGAAATTCAAACGGGTCCCCTGTCTTCATGCAACTGATTCCAGAACCTTGAGGTGAATTGGGTACCTCTGTCCGATACGATCTTCCTCGGCACTCCATGTAGATAGACAATTCTTGACATGTACAGCTCTGCTAAATGGTGTCCTGAGTAAGTGATCTTTAAGGTATGAAATGAGCGACCTTGGTCAAGCGATCCACTATTGTCGGGACCCGAATTTGCAAATCCAGACCCTTTGTGTATTCAGCACTAGTCCAGGAACGCGCTAGTGCACACAGTCTCAACATTGGTAAATATCACAATCATACTCAACGAAATAATAAAGTACCTTAAATAGTTAACCAAACGGGTTGCTCGACCTTATGGTCAAGTTACAAATATACGCCTCACAGGGCGAAACTTATTAAAAGAGAAATAACTACAGCAGAAAATAAGATAATATCGTGGCGCCATCCAGTATACCACAGGCAACTGGCTGGGCTCACTCCCTATTTAGACGGTTCCTCTGGGAGCTCCTCCTCCAAAGCTGGTGTAGACTCTTCTTCAACTGGTGTTGTATTGCGGCAAGGGTGAGTACTTGGTACTCAGCAAGTAATGCACAGAATGCAGCTAATATACTACATGCATGGCTCAATACAAAGGAGTGGCTCAAGGTATATTTGCAGTAAAGAGCATTTAACAAGTATCATAAGTAGATTCGAAAGCAGTAGAAATAAGTATAGCATCAATAACTTTTCCAGGAGTTACATAAACATCTTTCCCGGTTCTAATCCATATTTCCATCAACATCATTATTAAACCAAACCCAACCTTTCAAGACCAATTTATTTTCAAGAAAGTCTAACCCTTAACTGTAATTCCCGAGCGATGTCCAATGCCGCGAACACGGCTATTCCAATAGATTTTACACTCTGCAGAGGTTATGCACCTTACCCACAAGATACAGTCAAACACCACAAAGGCGAGTGCCCGTAACAGAGTCTTTCGGAAACTTCTAACAGTACAAGTGGTCCTCCCCGGTGATCGCACACTAACCCTTCCCATAGCGAAGGCGAAGTTTAGGCCAATCCACCGTTAGATGGGTACTTGGCCGCAGCCCCGGTACGCTCCCCCGTACAACTACACAAAGGGTGTAGTTGACATCCTGAGGTCCCACAGGTACGTTATTAGCAACTTAATCAACTAGGTCTGTCCCATTACAGACATGTGGTTGCACGCTTGACTCAGTTCAAAGGCTTGCAAGGTTAAGTCCTTAGGGTGACCAGGGCAAGACTACTCGAAGAACCAAAACAACGTTCCCGGTGCCACAACTGGCCCACCCGATCATTCTTGCCACATGCCCCGGTCAAAAACTATTTATCAAACCCCAGTTGATTACCATGCACCACGTGCCATCAACATCACATGATACCTTTCCAAAACAGGTTCAATATATCATTAAGTCAATATTCACATTTGATTGTCCAAAAATCATGTCATGAGCACGTAGCAGGTCTAAGCAATATTCTACAACGATATAAATTCCCATGTTGGCAATTTAGTAATGTCCAACTATTTAATCCTCAACTAGGGTGACAAGGGATCATGACACATATATAATTAACCAAGGTGTCATACAGCAATTTGGCATTTATCTAATTTCCCCATATTTAAATAAAGTATTTTCTAATTAAACTAGCATGCAATAATTTAAACCCAAAGTAATTTGAAAATGGGGTCAACATGGTCAAAACACAACTTGCCTTCAAAGAGTACTTGTTCTTGGTCCTGAGCTGGCTCCTGGGTCAACACTTCTCCTTCGAAGCCTTCGGGCACTTCAACGTCTACTCGTAAAGCGTGCAAGTAGCAATAAATAAATGAACAGTAGACAAAAAGTGTCCAAACATCCAAATAAAGCTCACAAACAGAGAGGGCATAATTTTATAATTTTTTGGAAACTGGAATCGTCAAATTCGGAGTTTAAATGCAAAAGTTACAAGCATTTAAAGTTTAAATAATCAATTAAATAATATTACAGAGAAAAACTTTGGTCCAAAAATTAAATAAAATTCATCATTAGGTAGATCTCAATTTTATACAAATTTAGAAATTTGAATCACTCAAATCGGAGTTGAAACGTAAAAGTTATAAGCGTTTGAAGTTTGAATCAAATTCTGAAATCAATTATTCGAATTAATAAATCATTTTCTTTTTGGAAATTCATTTATTGCGTTAGCAGTGACACGTGGACCAACCAGGAGCCGCCACGTCGCCTCGGGTCCATGGACCCGGCGCACAGCTTGGCTCGGTCCACCGTCGACTCGGTCCACGGCTCAAACGTCTCACTAACAGGTGGGACCCAACGGGTGACGTCATCGCTGACGTCAGCGAGGCTTGGCCACAACGCTGACAGGCGGGCCCCACCGGTGACCTCATGGGTGACGTCACCGCACGGCTGGGACATCCGCTGACACGCGGGCCCGGCGTGTCAGCGTCGCCGCGCCAGCGTCTGTGGCCGGCGGTCAACCTCCCGGCCACGTGGCTTGATCTTGGCCGTTGATTTGAAAATCAACGGCCCAGATTGGATCTGGCTTAACGCATTTGGAAAACAACTCGGCTGATCTGGACCGTTCGATCTTGATCGGACGGTCAAGATCCAATCTAACGTTTACAAAGCGGCTAACCCTAACCGTTTGATCTAGATCTAACGGCTGAGAATGGATCTAGTACTGAGCGGTTTAGGCCACGTGGCACAATCTACGCCGTTGGATCTAAATCCAACGGTTGGAAATAGATCTGGGGATTCAACGTGAAAACTCACCGAGGGGTGACGTGGCGCGATCTGGGCCCTTGGATCTGGATCGGACGGCTGGTGGAGCTCGATCGACGGCAATGGCTTGCGGCGGAGCGAGGTCACCGGAGACGGGGACGGCGACACTCCCGACGGCGCTGCGGGGCTCCTCCGATGAAGTGAGTGGTGCTCACCGACGCGGCTTGACCTCACGGTTCCGGATCTGGGCTCAACGGCGGCGGAATCTGCAACTAACCGCGGCGGAACGCTAAGCCAACTACGGCGAGCGATTGCGGCAGCTACACGGCGGCTTGAGCTCAGCGGGCTAGGGCTACAGGTGCGCACAGAAATTGGCAACACGGCAGCGGCGGCGGCGCATTAAATAGGGCCCTCGGCGTCCGTGAAACGCGCGGAAACCGAGGCCCACTCCGTTGCGGCGGCGGAATCCGAAAGGGATTCGGATTGGGTGACGTGGCTCAACGTCAGCCGTTGGATCAAGATCCAATGATGCGGGGGTTTGGGCGCGGGTCTGACTCGGGCGAGCTGGCTGGCTCGGGTGACGTGGCTCAATCGTGGCTGTTGGATCAAGATCCAACGGTCACGCGGGTTAGGGTTCGGCCGAGCAGGTTCGACCGAAATGGCTAGCTCGGGTCGGACTCGAGTCTGACTCGGACTCGGGTCCGGTCGGATGAACAGTACAAACCGGTTAGGTTTTCCAGCGATTAAATAATCCAATTAATTTCTCAGAAATTGAATTAATTCATTAAAAATAGCAAAAGACTCAGAAAAAATCCAGAAAAATTCTAGAAATTATTTTGGATCATTTTGGACTCAAATAAAATATTTCCAACAAATTTTTATTTGTAAAGTTAAATTCTTTAATTATTTCAAAAGGGGATAAATTCAAATAAATCCAAATAAATTCCAGAAAATTTCAAAAATTCACCAAAGTGCCAAATCACATTTGAATTTAAGGAAAGCAAAATTTTGGGGGTTACAAACCTCCCCCCTTAACAGATTCTCGTCCCCGAGATTCAGGACTTACTAAAGAATAGGTTCGGAAACTCTTTTTTCAAATCCTCTTCGCGCTCCCAAGTTGCTTCACTCTCCGCATGGTTGCTCCATTGAACTCTGCAGAAGCGGGTTGACTTGTTTCTCATCTCTCGATCCATGGTGTCCAGAATCTTCACGAGGTGCTCATTGTAAGTCAGATCTTCTTGTAGCTCAATTGACTCTAGCGGTGTCTGTTCCTCGGGTACTCGGAGACACTTCTTCATCTGGGACACTTGGAACACGTCATGCACTCCTGCTAGTGATTGCGGTAACTCCAGTTGGTATGCAACTTCACCTCTACGGCTGAGAACCTTAAATGGTCCAACATATCTCGGCGCGAGTTTTCCTTTGGCATGGAATCTCTTAACTCCTCTGAGTGGTGTGACTCTGAGATACACGAAATCTTCTGGTTCAAAACTCAGGTCTCGGCGATGGTTATCAGCATAACTCTTCTGTCGTGATTGGGCTATCTTCAATCTCTCCCTGATCATGGCAATCTGTTCTTCGGCTTCTTGGAGAATATCTGGCCCAAAGACACGGCGTTCACCTGTCTCGTTCCAATTCAACGGTGTAACTAACACTGGAGTCTAACGCCTAAAGGTGACTCTTTATTCTATGACGCGACTCGGCGAAGGAGTCTCACTATAAAACCTACGCTCACTCATCGAGAAAACCTCCACGGCCTGGGTACGGATGCTGCGGCATAGGCGCAAAACGATTGCCATGTCCAGCAACTGTGTCATCTGTGGTAGTCGAAGAAGCAGTGTCCTCATCGAGATCTGACTCCTCCGGATCTGGCTCGTGTAGCTCGAGTACTGGCTCTGGTTCTGGTCCGTACAAAGCCATCTCCAACTCGTCAATCCTTCGCAGAAGGTGTGACACATACTCTTGAGCTTCCCGCCATCGGTTCTTCTCTGTCGTGATCTCCTTGCGGGCCTTCTGTAGCTCTTTGCTTGTATCATCGAGTACATCCTCCTGGGCGACAACAAGTCGTGCCAACTGTGTAACCATGGCATCCTCATCCTGAATCGCCTTCGGGTCAAGAAGGTCATTGCTTCTTGTGGTGATAACGGAACACCGTGCTCTCCAACTCTCTGGCGTGATACGGGTAATGTGTCGCATTGCTCGTCGTGATACTTCTTGGATACCCATCTGCATTGTAGACCTCCTGGCGGTCACGTGTATCGAGCGATTGCACAGGCCCTTTTTCCTAGCAGGTACCTCAATCTTCACGTCACAAGCCTTGATCAATCCCGCTTGTCTGATCACTTCCACTTGGTATTGCGGCTTCTCAAAATCTCCGAGAGTCTGTAGCATATGCCAAAGCTCTGCGGCGTGACCAACCTCCAGATCGACGTAGTTGAACTCTCCCTCCATCTGTCACAAGAGTGCTTACGTAAGAACTCGAAATTTTTAAATCGTGACAAGGTAAGGAAAACTTCAGCAAGAGACAAGAAAAGAAAGAATGGGATGAGTCGAGATGTCATTTCTTATCTTGACAAATTTTATTCTTTTAGAAAATAGGTTTTATCCTCACTACGACCTTTCTAGCTAAGGGTTGAGCCTACGGTCAGTATGGCTCTGATACCACCTCTGTCGGGACCCCGAATTTGCAAATCCGGACCCTCTGTGTATTCAGCACTAGTCCAGGAACGCGCTAGTGCACACAGTCTTAACATCGGTAAATATCACAATCATACCACTCGATACTAATAAAGTACTTTATTTAAATAGTCAAACTGGTTACTCGACCTTATGGTCAAGTTACAAATGTATGCCTCGCAGGGCGAAACTTATTAAGAGAGAAATAGTAGCAGCGGAAAATCAAATAACTTCGTGGCGCCATCCAGTATACCACAGGCAACTGACTGGGCTCGCTCCCTAAGTAGACGGATCCTCTTGGAGCTCCGCCTCCAAAGCTGGTGTAGTCTCCTCTTCAACTGGTGTTGTATTGTGGCAAGGGTGAGTACTTGGTACTCAGCAAGTCATGCACAGAATGCAGGCTAATATACTATATGCATGGCTTAGTACAAAGGAGTGGCTCAAGGTATTTTTGCAGTAAACAGCATTTAACAAGTAGCATAAGTAGATTCGAAAGCAGTAGAAACAAGTATAGCATAGGTAACTTTTCAAGGAGTTTAATAAACATCTTTCCCATCCTAATCCACATTTCCATCAACATCATTATTAATCCAACCCAACCTTTCAAATCCAAGTTATTTTTGAGAAAATCTAACCCTTGACTGTAATTCCCGAGCGATGTCTAATACCGCGGACACGGCTATTCGAATAGATTCTACACTCTGCACGCTTTTACGAGTTTTTAGAAACTGGAATTGTCAAATTTGGAGTTAAAATGCAAAAGTTATGATTATTTAAAGTTTAAATAATCAATTAAATAATTTTACAGAGAAAAACTTTAGTCCAAAAATTAAATAAAATTCATATTTAGGTAGGTCTCAATTTTATACAAATTTAGAAATTTGAATCACTCAAATCGGAGTTGAAACGCAAAAGTTATAAGCGTTTGAAGTTTGAAACAAAATCTGAAATCATTATTTCGAATTAATAAATCATTTTCTTTTTCGGAAAATCAATTATTACGTCAGCCTGGACACGTGGCAGCCTCTGATTGGTCTGGCGGCGTCGGCGGTCCATGGACTTGGTCACGCTCGGCTCGGGTCTCACCGTGGACTCGGTCCACGGCTCCTCGTGTCAGCGGCGGTGGGTCCCCTCGGGTGGCGTCACTTCGGCGTCGTGAGGCTCGACCACGGCAGCAGTGGGACCCGTGGCGTCATTCTTGGCGTCGGCGCTTCGGCTGAGACGGCCGTGACATCTTGAGCGCCATGGCGTCGGCGTGGCGTCATGGTGCGATTTGGCGGGCGGCCGTGACATCGGGCCAGCGTGTCGGCGTCACCTGCAGCCAGCGTGGGCGGCGGCGCCGTGGCGGTCAGCCTTCCCGGACATGTGGCGCAATCTCAGCCATTGATTTGAAATTCAACGGCCCAGATTAGATCTGAGTCTCACGCGTTTGGGTTAACGCGTTTGATCTGGACCGTTGGATCTAAATCCAACGGTCGAGATTGGATCTGAGATTTTTGGACGGGATCTCACCGTCGGGTGACGTGGCGTGATCTTGGACCGTGCGATGGAGATCCAACGGCTCACAGCGCTCGCGGATGACGATGGCGACGCGGCGGAGCAGGGCCATCGGAGACGAAAACGACGACGAGCCCGACGACGCCGGGTCTCTCCGCGGAGTGAGAGGTACCGCAGTGCGCCTTGGCAGGGGTCTCGGACCAGGCTCACCATGGCGGAAGACGGCGAACGGCGGCGGAATGAAGCAACAACCGCGGCGGGGAAAGAGGGGACTCCGGCGAGCAATTGCGAGGGGACGGCGGCGGATAAGGCTCCGGGAGTTGGGGAAGACGATGCGCACGGGTCAGGCGATCCTCAAGCAACGATCCACGCCTTAAATACCGGCGCGGACGTCGAGATTCGCTCGGTTTCCGCGGCGGAGCCGGTACGGGCGGCGGAGTCCGTTCCGAACACGGTGAGATGACGTGGACGCACGATGGCCGTCCACGTGGCGCGATCGACGGCCGAGATTGGCTCGGGCGCGGCCGTGACTAGCGCGGATTGATCCTGACCGTTGGATCTTGATCCAACGGTTCGGATCTGATCTGAGTTGGAGTTGGTTCGGTCGAGTCAGCTGGCTCAGGTCGGACTCGAGTCCGACTCGGGTTCACTTCGATCGGATGAACGATACTCGACCGATTGATTTTCCAGCGATTTAATATTTAAAATAATTTCCAGAAATTCATTTAATTCATTAAAAATAGCAAAATACTCGAAAAAATTCGGAAAAATTCTGGAAAATATTTTAGGGTATTTGGGACTCAAATAAAATATTTCCAACAAAACTTTATTTGAAAAATTAAATTCTTTAATTATTTTAAAATGGAATAAATTCAAATAAATTCCAAATAAATCCAAATAAATCCCAGAAAATTCCAAAAATTCACCAAAGTGCCAAATCACACATAGATTTAAGAAAACAAAATTTTGGGGTGTTACACTCATGTTCAGGTCTGATTGGGTGAAGATGTACTTAAGACTCTTATGGTCCGTGTATACTTCACATCTATTACCGATCAAATAGTGACGCCACAACTTCAAAGCATGCACTACGGCAGCTAGCTCTAGGTCATGCATTGGATAATTCTCCTCATGTGGCCTTAACTGCCTTGATGCATAAGCGACGACCTTTCCGTTCTGCATCAGCACACATCCAAGTCCTTGACGCAATGCGTCACAATAAATATCGAAGCTCTGATTAACATCCGGTAGGATCAACACTGGCGCTGATGTGAATCGCTTCTTCAACTCTTGAAAACCTTTTTCGCACTCTGGAGTCCATGCAAACTTCTTCTCCTTTTTCAACAATTGCGTAAGAGGTTTCGCAATGGTCGAAAAGTCTTCAATGAAACGGCGGTAGTAACCTGCCATACCAAGAAAACTCCGGATCTGGGTCACGGTCTTCGGCTGTTCCCAATGTAACACAGCTTCTACCTTGCTTGGATCAACAGCGACTCCTTCTGCGGTCATTACATGTCCAAGGAACTCCACTTTGTCCTTCCAAAAGTCACACTTGCTGAACTTGGCGAAAAGTTGCTGTTCCCTTAGCTTTTCCAAAACTCGCCTCAAGTGCTCTGCATGTTCATCCTCTGTCTTGGAGTAGATTAAGATATCATCTATGAACACAACCACAAACTTGTCCAAATACTCCATGAACACCTTATTCATCATATTCATGAAATATGCTAGCGCATTCGTCAGACCAAAGGACATAACCGTAAACTCGTAATGTCCATATCTTGATGAGAATGCGGTCTTCGGAATATCTTCCGATCGGATCTTCAACTGGTGGTATCCCGATCTCAGATCAATCTTGGAGAAAACTCCGGCTCCTCTCAACTGATCAAACAAATCATCGATCCTGGGTAACGGGTACATGTTTTTCACGGTTACTTCATTGAGTGCACGGTAGTCAATGCACATCCTGAAACTTCCGTCCTTCTTCTTGACAAACAAAACTGGCGCTCCCCACGGCATTTAACTCTGGCCTGATAAATCCTTTCTCCATCATCTCTTCAAGCTGCTTCTTCATCTCTACCAATTCTTGGTGGACATCAGGTAAGGTCTTTTTGCTATCGTATTTGTGCAGTACAAGCTCTATCACAAACTCTATGTCTCTGTCTGGCGGCATACTAGGTAAATCTTCAGGGAAAACATCCGGATACTCATTCACTACTGAGACATCTTCTATGCTGATTGCCTTCGTACTGTTAACCATCAACTGTCCATCTCTAACGGCGGTGGCTTGAAATTCCACTTTCCTTCCACACGGGCTTTCAACTGAGATAATCCTTCGCTTCCTGTTGTCGTCCAGTTCCTTGCGCTTGTCCTCAAGAATAAGCGCTTTGTTCACCAACTCTTGGAAATCTGGAAAGGTGTGGGTGATCAGTCCCACCTGTAGTCCTGAGTTAAGTCCCTTCATAAAGCGAGACTGTCTGGCTTTATCCGTCGCTAAATCCTCAGGTGTGTAGCGTGCAAACTATGTGAACTTGTTCAGGTATTCGGCCACCGGCTGATTACATTGCTTCAGTGCTCTGAACTCCTCCTTCTTGAGGTCCATGATTCCTTCTGGCACATTATACTGACGAAACGCAGCTGTAAACTCCTCCCAAGTGATACCTTGAGGGTTCTCTTGCGTGGCACAAAAGTTCTCCCACCATTCTGCGGCTGTCCCTTCCAACTGATGAGAAGCGTAGAGTACCTTCTCATTTCCCTTGCATTGAGAAATGTGTAGCTTCCTCTCTATTGACCTTAACCAATCATCGGCCTCCAACGGATTGGCATTCCCGGAGAAAGTGGGTGGGTGAGTCCTCATGAACTCTGACAGTCTTGAATTCTGGCGTTGCCCCTGATTGACTTGATTAGCGGCGGCCTGAGCAGTGACGTGCTGCATCTGTTGCATCATAGCATGCATCAACTGAGTCTGAGCAGCAAGAAAAGCTCTAAAATTCTGCATGTCAACTGGCGATGCTAGTTGGGGTGCAGGTGCTCCATCATTGGGGTTTCCAGCTGGGCGAGAACCACTGCCATTGCCTCCAAGGTTTCCGCGGGTGTTCACCATCTGTCGATTGCTCCAAGGTTTCAGAGATGAGAGGGAACAAGAATAGACAAGTAGTAGGGAAACTATGCGGGGGAAAGTGTAACTCAAAATCCAACTTTATTAATAATAATAATAACTTGGTATGGTTGCTTACAACGTCTAAAGGCCTGCAACACATACTGCATACTCAGCAAGCGATGAAAATCCAAATCGACTCTAAGGGTGAATCTTATTCTATAACGCGACTCGACGAAGGAGTCTCAACCTCAAAACCTACGCTCACTCGTCGAGAAAACCTCCACTGCCTCCTCGCGGCTGGTGCGGCGCCATAGGCGCGAAACAATCGCCATGCCCCACAACTGCAGCTGTGGTTGACGACGCGGCGTCTTCCTCTGGTTCTGGATCTGGCTGCTGCTATGGCTGTGGCGCGGGTGAAGGATCGTTATTTTTGATCCAGTTGATTTTGATGATGAGTATTTGAAAAAGATTTGAAACCAGTTTGATATTTCGACAAGATTTATTTTTTGGTTTCTTTATTTGAAAAGATCTGAAATCAGTTTGATTATTTGAAAAGCTTTTTGATTTTTGCAAAGGTTTTTGTTCGTGTTTTGAAATCGTGTTCTTAGAATATTTAATGCAATGCACTCCTGTGAGTGGTTGCATGGTTTAATGTGAGTCAAGTCGTGGACTTGTGCTCGGAATCGTTTTGTGGTTTGTTCATGTGCAGGTATTGCTCGAGGGCGAATGTGGTCGATGACGGATCGAACTAGGTTCATGGAGGAACTGAGGTTCGGGACTAGGTTCAGGGGGAACTGAGGTCTTGGTGGTCAAGGATGTCATGCGGGACGTTCGGGCTAAGAGAATGGTGCACATGAAGAATGGTTAGTCACGTGAGAATGGCATGAGGTCATTCGCGTGCAAAGTGTTAGTCACGTGAGTATGGTAGGGTTGCCATACGCGTGCAAGAGTTGTACTCGACCAGGTTGGGCCAAGTGGAGTTGTGTTGAATACATGCTCTTTCTAGGATTATGAGTGGGAATCCTTTTAGGATTAGGAATCCTTCTAGGATTAGGACTCCTTCTAGGATTAGGTGTGTTTGCCTTCTTTAAATATAGGGGTTGCCTCCTGTTGAAGGCAATCAAGCTTTGAGCAAGCTTTAGGGTTGTACTCTTTTGTTTGGAGTATTTTAGACAAAAGAAAGGAGAAATAAAGATCAAGTTCATCAAATCTTTCGGCGAGCTACAATTCTAGTTAGATTTATTCTCGCCATCTTCTGGAATAGTAAGCTTGCGAAGGTCATAACTTTTGATCCGTAAGTCTGATTGAGCTGATTCTTTTTGGTTTTGATTTGTATTGGAATCTAGTTTCTTGTGTCCAAATTTCAGATCGATCGGACGGTTGGATCTCCGGGAATTCGCGTTTTACCAAACCTCTATCATTCTGTTTTTTTCGAAAACGAGGCAATTATTTGGTTCTATTTTGGGGTAAACTTTTAATAGATCAAGAATTTGGTTTTAGCTTCTGCTCAATCATTCACCCCCCCTCTGATTGCTATATTCGGTCCTACAAGTGGTATCAGAGCTTGGCTCTACTAATCCATCTTAACAGGTGATTAGTAAACGGTAAGTTATGGCAATAGAGATATACTCGAACAAGCCGCCAATCTTCAATGGCACAGACTTTCCCCACTGGCGGATTCGGATGACTGCATACCTTCAAGCTCAAGGTAACGCTATTTGGCGCAAGGTAAAGATTCCATACGAGCTTCCTTCAAATGATGATATTGATAAAATCAAGTTTGAAAAAGATGTTGAAAAAAATAATAGAGCTAGAAACATATTGCTTGAAGGACTTGCTAGAAAAGAATTCGATAGAGTCTGTCATTTACTCACTGCTCATGAAATTTGGAAATCTCTTCAAGATTATCATGAGGGCACCGACTGTAAAAGAAGCTAGGCAAGATCAATTTAAAAGGAATACACTAGATTTGAAATGAACTCGAGAATCTCTAGATGATTGTTTTGCTCGCTTTAATGTAATCTTAAACAATCTTAGAGTCTGTAGATATAAAGTACACCGACTCTGAAAATGCTAGACATTTCTTATCATCTCTTGATCTTAAAATCGGCAAATGAAAGTGATCGCTTTTAGGAAGCTCACAAGATGAGTGAAATGACTTTGGATAAACTATATTCTAGTCACAAGACTTTTGAGATAGACATTGTTTCAAGAACATCCAATGATAACTCTATGGCTCTTAATGCTAATTCCTCTTCATATGATAATGCTACTAGTTCTTCATCATCATATTCCATTACTGCTTTGAGTGCTCTTAGTGATGAACAGCTAGATCAAATACCAGAAGATACACTTGCTCTTCTTTCCAAGCGTGTCAATGCAGCTTACATGAGATCAAGGGAAAGAAAAGGAGCCTCCATCCATCGCTACAATCAAGCGGCAAGGCAGGGCACATCCGTGCTAAATGTTTCAAGAACAAAGATAGAGAGGAGAAGGAGCAAAGCAACTCCTCCAAGTCCTTCCGGCCAAGAGAGAGCAAGGATAAAAATAAGCAACGGACGAAGAAGATGCTCAACAAAGTCTTCGAGGAAATTGGTCGTTTAGACTTAAGCGACATTGATGACTCAACTGAAGATGAGAAGGAAGCGAAGCAAACGAAGCTGAAAGAGAAGGATTTCACTGGACTGTGCTTCATGGCAAAAGGGAACACTAGTGATTCTAGTGACAACGACACCTCCAAATGATGGTGATGAGGTAATGCCTTCGTATGATGAGCTTTGTGAAGTTTTAGTCATATTGAGAAAATCTTTAAGAAAATCTTCACTCAAAAATAAAAACTTAGAAAAAGATCTATCCATGCTAAAATCTAAAAACTTTGATCTTAGAAATTCAAATTCTGAAAATATTTGTGATACTTGCTTAGATCTCAAATTTGAAATTAAGTCTCTAAAAGAGGAACATGTCATTAAACTAGAACAAGTTTATGCCGAACAATTGAAAAATGAAAAACTTGTGAAAAATATTGGTTGCTCTACTGATAGTTTACATGATCAAATTGCTTGCTCTAAATGTTCAATTCTTGAGTTGAAATTAAAAGATGCAAATTGTAGAGTTACACAATTAACAAATGACATGTTCACTCATGAAATTAACTCGTGTTCAAATTGCCAGAAATAGAAAGCTAAAATTGACACTCCTTGTGATAATTGTTTAACTCTTGCTAAGAAAGTTGATTACTTGCAAAATTCTTTGGAACGTTTCACTGATGGCAAGAAAAACCTAAACTTGATTTTGGATCAATCAAAAGTCAGCACTCAGAACAAAGGTTTAGGTTTTGATTCTTATGCTCATCATAAATCACATGCTCCCACTGTTGTCAAAACACTTGGAAGTGGAAAATTTGAAATTGTTAATGAGCCTAAGAAAAATGTCTTTAAATCTGGTGGTCTTTTATCTTCTACTATGATGAATGCAAAATGTGCTTCTACTGTTAAAGCAAAACATCATGTTAAGTACACTTGCACTCATTGTGGTAGAGATGGACATCTAGTAGATTTTTGCTTTAGACTAGCTAAACAACAAAAGAGAGAAAGGTTTAATGCTAGGTCTAATTTCAGACAGGCACGTTTCATTTCTCATTATGTGCCTAGGGTGATGCAAATACCTCTTGTTGCTAAGAACACGAGAAAAGACAAATCTTCTTTTATGCATAAGAATGCTCGTGTTGTGCCAACTGTTGTGCGTCGTGTGTCTCGATCGATTCCTAAACATCTTATTTCTAACCCCGCATCTGAGACATCGACACTTTCGCTTCTATGTAGGCTTCTCACGCTGAGGAAGGAGAACATATGGCTAGTGGATTCCGGATGCTCACGCCACATGTCCGATGATAAGAATTGGTTCTCCTCCTTCACTTGTGCATCTCGTGCTAAAAGTGTTATTTTTCAAGATGCTTCCTCCACCTCTGTTTTTACTTAAAGGCACTAGTCCAAATAGTGCAGTGCAGTGCATATGTTCAGGGGAGAGTATCTTTGTTGATGAAGATGATGATGATGTCTTTGTTGAGGATGAGATAATTGGAGTTTGCTTTGTGTGCTTGTGTGCTCGTTTTCAAGCTTCCCGCGTGCTTCACATCGACAAGCTATCAAGAGGATTTTAAGGTATCTCCGTGGTACTCAAGATTTTGGCATTTGGCTTTCGCTTCTTCACGCATTAGTTTAAGACCCTTCTCGATGCTGAATTTGGAGGATGTGGAATTGATAGAAAAAGTACATCTGGTTCATGCCACTTCTTGAGTAATTCTCTTTCTTGGACACATTGACATCAGATTTCATTTTCTTAGAGATCATGTTGAAAAAGAGCTATTGAACTGAAATTTGTTGATTCGGGTGCTCAGCTTGCTGATATTTTCACTAAACCGCTTGATTTTTCTCGTTTTGCTTTCTTACGCGGTGAACTTGGGATCATTCATCCCCGTGGGTTGATTTGAGGGGGAGTCTTGAGTTTATCTCTTTTGGGTTACTTGACTTTGGTTCCTAGAAGTGATTTTTTATAAGTGGTATTTTGACTTTACACCTCAAGTAAAAACCCCTGTTTACATTGCATCATGTAGTACAAAGCTTTGGTGATTATTCTTGTGTATATAGCCAAGTTAATGCTCAATGCTTTACTTATCACTAAAAGGCTAAAATAATTCAATTTGAGATGCTTTTCGAGAATATTTTGGCTCTTGCTCATTATGGTATTGCATTTGTGAAATAGGCTTAAAAGTTTCTTGTCATCTATTGAAAGGCTAGAGCTGATTAGAAACTATGTGTGAGTTTTTTGTTGGACTTCAAATGATCATTATGAGTCTCAAGCAAAATCAGTGTTTTAATGTTAAAAGCAAGTTGAAAAAGATGCAAGCAAAAGCTACTTGGCTAAACACAAGTTTAGTACAATGTGCAGCTTCCTTGCGAGGGATTTAAATGCAAAAGATGCAAGAAAAGGCTACTTGTCTAAACAAAAGTTCAGAACAATGTGAAGCCACTTGCCAATTTAAACTGAGAAAGATACAAGAAAGAACTACCTACTCATACACAAGTATGGGCTAGTGTGCAGTTACTTGTAATCCAAGTTGATCACAAAGCAAAATTGTCAAACTTGCTAAAAGAGAAAAATGAAATTCAAATGGTTGAAAAAGGCTTGAGACAAATATTAGTGAATTTGAAAGTCTCTCTATGCTCATGATAGATTTCTTTTTCGCTTTGGCAAAATCTGTTTATGACATTTTACTTGTTTGCTCTAATTTGCTTATGCAATAACTATTCTATGTGTTAGAGCCTCCATATTCTCACAATTTGCTTTCTCATTAGATAATTTGATACAAAATGAGAAAGTTCTCCTAAAAACTCTTCAAATGCTTTACTTTGATTATATACCTTGAATATACTTCAAAGCTTGAGATACTGCATTCATTAAGGGGGAGTTTTGAGATCTTGATGACTATTTTGTCAAAAAGGGGGAGAACAAGTCAAGGAGGTTTTTGAATTGGGATTATTTGGTTCTTGCTCAATCTCTTGTCAAATCTTATATTGTGTTTTGTCAAATTACTCATCAAGGGGGAGATTGAAGGATCGTTATTTTTGATCCAGTTGATTTTGATGATGAGTATTTGAAAAAGATTTGAAACCAGTTTGATATTTCGACAAGATTTATTTTTTGGTTTCTTTATTTGAAAAGATCTGAAATCAGTTTGATTATTTGAAAAGCTTTTTGATTTTTGCAAAGGTTTTTGTTCGTGTTTTGAAATCGTGTTCTTAGAATATTTAATGCAATGCACTCCTGTGAGTGGTTGCATGGTTTAATGTGAGTCAAGTCGCGGACTTGTGCTCGGAATCGTTTTGTGGTTTGTTCATGTGCAGGTATTGCTCGAGGGCGAATGTGGTCGATGACGGGACTGGAACTAGGTTCATGGAGGAACTGAGGTTCGGGACTAGGTTCAGGGGGAACTGAGGTCTTGGTGGTCAAGGATGTCATGCGGGACGTTCGGGCTAAGAGAATGGTGCACATGAAGAATGGTTAGTCACGTGAGAATAGCATGAGGTCATTCGCGTGCAAAGTGTTAGTCACGTGAGTATGGTAGGGTTGCCATACGCGTGCAAGAGTTGTACTCGGCCAGGTTGGGCCAAGTGGACTTGTGTTGAATACATGCTCTTTCTAGGATTAGGAGTGGGAATCCTTTTAGGATTAGGAATCCTTCTAGGATTAGGAATCCTTCTAGGATTAGGACTCCTTCTAGGATTAGGTGTGTTTGCCTTCTTTAAATAGAGGGGTTGCCTCCTGTTGAAGGCAATCAAGCTTTGAGCAAGCTTTAGGGTTGTACTCTTTTGTTTGGAGTATTTTAGACAAAAGAAAGGAGAAATAAAGATCAATTTCATCAAATCTTTCGGCGAGCTACAATTCTAGTTAGATTTATTCTCGCCATCTTCTGGAATAGTAAGCTTGCAAAGGTCATAACTTTTGATCCGTAAGTCTGATTGAGCTGATTCTTTTTGGTTTTGATTCGTATTGGAATCTAGTTTCTTGTGTCCAAATTTCAGATCGATCGGACAGTTGGATCTCCGGGAATTCGCGTTTTACCAAATCTCTATCATTCTGTTTTTTTCGAAAACGAGGCAATTATTTGGTTCTATTTTGGGGTAAACTTTTAATAGATCAAGAATTTGGTTTTAGCTTCCGCTCAATCATTCACCCCCCCTCTGATTGCTATATTCGGTCCTACAGCGGGTGCAGGTGGCACCTCTTCTGGTTCCTCCTCTGGCTCTGGGGCTTCCAACTCCAACACGGGATCGGGGCCCTGTCCATACAGTGCAGTCTCCAGCTCTGCGATCCTTTCCGCAGCATAGACGACGTACTCACGAGCGTTCCCCAAGTGCTTCTTCTCCTCCTCAACTTGTTCGCGAGCCTTCTTCAACTCCTGAACTATATCTTCGATCACCTCCTCCTGAGCGGCGACGAATCTGGCTAAGTGAGTGACGGTAGCATCCTCAACTTCTATCGGCTCCCGTTGAACTCTGCTGTCTCGGCGTGGGTGGTGATGGAACACTGTGCCTTCCAGCTCCCTGGAGTAAGTGCGAGCGATCTGCTGCATTGCTCGGCGCGACACCTCCTGAATTCCAATCTCAAAGGTAGACCTCCTGGCGGTGAAGTGGAAAGGGCGACTGAACTTTGTCTTCTCTCGGGCATATACCGTGATCCGGACGTCCCATCCTATGAGCAGTCCTGCTTGCACAAGTGTAGTACCTCGGTAGAGCGGCCTCTCAAAACCTCCAAGAAACTGAAGTATACGTCACAACTCGGCGGCATAGCCTCCTTCACGCTCGGCATAGTTGTTCTTCATCATCATCTGCCAAAAGACGCTCGCGTAAGAACGCAACATTTTAAAATCAATGTGGAAGACGAAAAGAACTCAGCAAGGGGTATGAACAAGAAAGAAAGGGGCAAGTCGAAAATTCATTCATTATCTTGACAAATTTTATCTTTAGAGAATAGGTTTTATCCTCACTACGACCAATCTAACTATGGGTGAGCCTACAGTTAGTATGGCTCTGATACCACCTCTGTCGGGACCCGAATTTGCAAATCCGGACCCTCTGTGTATTTAGCACTAGTCCATGAACGCGCTAGTGCACACAGTCTCAACATTGGTAAATATCACAATCATACTCAACGAAATAATAAAGTACCTTAAATAGTTAACCAAACGGGTTGCTTGACCTTATGGTCAAGTTACAAATATACGCATCACAGGGCGAAACTTATTAAAAGAGAAATAACTACAGCAGAAAATAAGATAATATCGTGGCGCCATCCAGTATACCACAGGCAACTGGCTGGGCTCGCTCCCTATTTAGACGGTTCCTCTGGGAGCTCCTCCTCCAAAGCTGGTGTAGACTCTTCTTCAACTGGTGTTGTATTGCGGCAAGGGTGAGTACTTGGTACTCAGCAAGTAATGCACAGAATGCAGCTAATATACTACATGCATGGCTTAATACAAAGGAGTGGCTCAAGGTATACTAGTTACATGCCCGTGCGTTGCTACGAAAAACAAAATTGATAACGAAGAATACCATCTTTGATGTTAGTATTGATTAACAGAGCCGCAAGAGCACACAGAAAACGACCATAAATCTTCTCAATCTCATTGTCAGAGAGATTCCAAGCATTGAACAATCTCATTGTAACTGAATATTCGCATGCACAAGGGCACCTTCTATTTCTCCCGATTGCAAAAGTTTCTATGGTTTCTCCCGATTACAATATACTTAGAGATGATATTCTTGGTATACGTCTCGGAAGATCTTAAAATAAACAGTTACATTGTAACACGACTTGAATATGATTTCAATCAAAACCTTGTCTATGATGTGAGTACTTCTCTGTAGACAATATTTTTTGTGAGATTTCTATTAGTATTTTTAGACTTTCGACCCTTATCCTTCTCCTTGTCAGCGACGGCAAGTATCTTGATATTGCTTCTAGCGGTGGCTCTAGATAGCGCAACATACAATTGCCCATGAGAGAAAACCGGTTCAGGGAGGTAGACACCGACATTCGGGATGGTCTGTCCTTGTGCCTTGTTGATTGTCATTGCGAAACTAAGCCTGATAGGGAACTGCTTCCTCTTGAATCTAAATGGGAACATCTCGTCATCAGAGGGACATAGAGGTATTCGAGGTAGAAACACCCTCTTCCCGGCGTGCTGGCCAAGCACAATCTCGGCATCTATAGTATTCTTTTGGAATGCCCGGACTACAAGTCTCGTCCCATTGCATAGTCCATTTGCAGGGTCAATGTTCCGCAACAGTATCACGGGACAGTTAATCTTCAGCTTGAGTATATGCGGAGGTAGACCGTTAGGGGTCAGGGTGTTTAGGAATTCAGGAGGGTAGTAGCTATGAGGATCATCCTCTGCAGAATCGAAGCTGTGGTACACCATCTCCTCACCACGGAACATGTCAATCATCTTCGTATTGATCCTATCAATGGACTCGTTCCGGGTCGACAGGATGGCTCGAGATGTGATATAGTTGGCATCCGATAGGTTGTCATTCAGCATAGGAAATATACTCTGTATGAGTTTATCGATGTCTGTGCCATTTCCTGTAGATGGAATACAGATCTGCTCGGGAAGCCGCACGCAGCCATCCTCATTAGTCTCCTCGATACCATTCCCGATCCGCAATAGGAACTCTGCATACTCAGGATCACCCTGGGCCCTCATGTTACGTACGAGCCTTAGCTGCCGCATGCAATCCCATAGGTATGACCTACGCAACGTCGCGTCAATTATTTCTGGCCTCGTCCCCTTACGAACAACCGGTAGAACCTGCCGGAAGTCCCCACCAAACACGATCGTTTTCCCACCGAACGGCAGGTCACGTCGGCCCATGATGTCCCGCATGCTCGTCCAGGGCCTCCATCGCCTGTCGCCTCGTCATGGAGGCTTCATCCCATATTATCAATGACGCCTGCTGAAGAAGCTTAGCGGTCCCACTTTGCTTTGTGAAGCTACATACCGCCCCATTTGTAACGTTGAGTGGGATCTTAAACCTCGAGTGCGCTGTCCTACCTCCAGGCATGATGGATGCGGCTACGCCCGACGTCGCGGTTGCCACTGCTATCTTGCCATCACCTCGGATCTTCGCGAGCAAAGCTTTATATAGGAATGTCTTTCCGGTGCCTCCCGGGCCATCTACGAAGAAGACTCCTCCATTGCCATTGTCAACCGCAGATAATATTTCAACGTACGCTGCCATTTGCTCAGGGTTGAGGGAGGACGATAGGGATATATGATCATCGTCGACCTGGATTGTGGACTCCTCGTATATCTCTCTGACATCTATATCGGCGTTGTCGTGAGACTCATCTATAACAGGAAGAGGAAATGATGTTATGTCCTTCCCCATCGATCGCAAGATATTTACGATGTCCAATAGCACCATCTGCTCAACCGTCTGCTGGCATGCATAGGAACGGGCGTAGTCATCGACATTCCTCGAGATGCCTTTCCCATAGCCCACACACGTCGTTTGGCTCGCAGAACACCAGTATAGTTGCAAATAGCCTCCTGAGCGATGATGGCATCTGGAACAGCTCAGCCTCACTAATGCACTCCTCTAGGGTGTTGTCAGCCTCGATTAGTCCCCTATTCTCGGCCGGCTTCACGGAAGAACGGGTAGACTACACCATTCACCGTCCTAAGTTCTTCAAATGAGGTGGCACAGTGTGTGGTTTAGAAGAACCCTTAGATAGTAACGCTCCCCCTCGTTCGGACGAGCCGACACGATTCTGCCAACTTGTGTTCGTTCTACCCTCTTCTTCCACTGCTTCAGTCCTGGCTGCCAAATAAATGCCGCTGGAAAATACCTGTACAAGATCCCTCGAGCCTCCTCGCATGTTCGGTTCATGTTGAAATACTCTGTCAACATGGTCCTCTCGACGCCATCTTTGAGCAACAACATCATGAAGATCTTGACCGCGTGAGCGAGACCATGTGCATGTTCGGTAGATGTAGCTGCATTTGCAACACGGGTGGGGAGATCTTGCTAAGGTCGAAGCTGTAGATCCTCCATAGAGCTTCTGGTGGGGTAACCCACCTAGCGTCCCTAAACTGATTGATCTCGTCAATATTTCCGTTGCTATCGGGTTCATTGAGAGCTACAGAAGCACGGTCGTGACCTTTGTAAATATACTTGAATAGGTATTTTACAGCTTTTATGCTTGAGCAAACCTCCACATTTATATGGCAGTTGTACTTCCTCAGAAGGTAAGGGTTGTATGGCACTACCCACCTATTGTCAAGCGTTCGCCCTCGAACCTTTGCATGGCAGCCATTATCCCTTCTCCTGTATAAGGGATACGCATCATTGCCTTGTGTTGTAGATGCATTGAAATGACGTGGGTAGTAGTTCTTGCATCTACCCTCCCGCATGCACACATTCTTCGGATTTAGGACTCCGCATGGGCCATGCATCATATGCCTAATGACCATCTCGTACAACTCTGGGTACTTGTTCCTGTCTGGGAGCTCAGCGGAGATGAGACAATCAAACTGCTCCGGACAAGTGAGCTTGTACCCTCCCTTCATGATAAGAAGGAAGTGAACATGCGGAAGACCCCTCTTCTGGAACTCGATGACATACACATAAGCAACTATTGTGCCAAGGATATGCCTCTTGAATAGTTGTTCCTTGATGCTCTCAAGCTTGGCTCTGAATACCCGAACGATGAGATCAGGTCGATCCTGTGGGGTCTGTCCAGGCTCTAGCTCTCGTATTATCTCTTCCCAATTAGGGTTGCAAGTCATAGTTAAGAAGATGTCCGGCTTCCCGTAATTCTGCACCAAGGCCATAGCATCCAGGTACCTTCGTTGCATATCTCTATCACCCCCAATGAATGAAGCCCAGCACGATCCTTTGCCCACAGCTTGCGCACGACTCTCTCCAGACTCTATGCTATCAACCAAGCCCTGATACAGATCGGCTCGTATCTCCTTTTGGTGGTGCCTGATGTAGTCCAGCCTTGTACCCTCCACCTTGATGTACATGTCAACCGCGTACTGCTGGAATAGGCGCTTGCCGTATAACAAGGCGTTGAATATCCCACGACGCATCTGGAATTTGTAGCAATAGTAGTCCCTTACAGTAACGCAAAGCCGGTTATTCGAATCTATGCAAAAGAGGGACATACAGTCAGATGATGTGTAAATAATATGGACATCAATAATGATGAGATTCAAGGTTAATAGCAATACTCACCTTGATCCTCGTAGTGACTATTGTTATTGTTATTTTCTGATGCCCGGATTACAGCTTCAACGGGCACACCATGTTTGGGGATTTGTGGATGCCATCCTAGTTCTCCTCTTGGGAAGAAGAGTGGATACGACAGGGGGTCGTAGCATCCATAGTGCGACTTTATACTGAACTTCTCATTGTTGTTGCCATATAGGATTACACTGCGATTGAATTCTCTGCGTCGCTCATTGCCCTCAACCCACACAGCGGCCACTTCTGACGTTACTGGCCTGTTGTACACTCGTTGATCCATCTGTAAGTCGGTGTTAAGTGATACACGATATTCCTGGAGGTTTTCGGCTTGGCCTAGGCTCCTAAAAGTTTGAGAGTAGGGGTTGTCCCGAAGGATGTTGACCAACCTCCTAACGACTTCCTGGTCGAGGCTAGGTGAGTAACGAAACCGGTGATTCAGACTGGGGTCGTCGTCATAGAAATAGAGTTCCAAATGATTTGGATCAGATTCGCTCGGGCCAAAGGAATGGACATTGTGGTAAATTTGTCCGTGGGCTCGAAATGTGTACACTCCAGATCTCATGTTAGTATAGTTCTCATCAAGACTCACGCCTAGGCTGGTGAAGGAGAAGTGACCGTTGAAGAATCTTATATTTTCGCGAAAATGCCTAGCATCAGCATCTGCACTCGACCAAAGCCTGAGGAGTTCGGGAATTGGCTCTGGATCTGATAGCCTGATTTTACCGTTGCGACAACAAAACCCATTCGACTCATACTGAAACCTCTTTGCACCGCAATGCTTGCAGTCTGGCTCAGTCTTCAGCATATGTGTGCTATCGGGAATGTTGCTATACACATGATCGTAGGGATCTTGGACATCCGAGGCCGCTGAAGAGTCCCTATCCTCCATATAAAGAAGAGAGAAATGTCATCTAAACTACCTCCACCGGCGAACATGTAGTACTCATCATCCATATCCTCCTCTACGATTGTTTCTATACCACCTGTCATTTTCCATGAGTACATGTTAATAACGGTTACATAGTTACAAAGGTAAATCTAGTTATAGATATTACCATTGTTTGTAATGAATGACTGCGTTGAGGGACCTTCAATAGCGAAGCCATGCGATGATGGATTGGCCGCCAATGAAGCATCTGACTGTGGGCATTTCATTGCAATTGACTCAGAGCATGGGGTGTCTCTCCTACCCGCATAGATTGCATTACGTTCATGTAACAATGCTTGTCTATCATGTGGTGTAATTATTTGCCTGGCTGATCTTCTACGGGCATTAATGTCATCCCTCTCCTCTCTTCTACACGCTCTTCGATGAGCATTTGACTCATGCCTTTCTTTAGGAGCCAAACTTTGCCTACGCGCTCTTCGACGGGCATTAATCTCTTCCCTTTGTTCAGGTGTTAAACTTTGACGACGTGCTCTCTCACGTTCTCGTCTCGCTAGCCTTTGCTCAGGTGTAAGAGCTGCATTCCACGCATTTTGTCGTTGACGCCTTGATTGTATTTGCTCCTCTCTGAGGTTTGCATTTCTTACAAACTGTCCACTATAACTTGGTACACTTTGTTGAGGTGTAATGTGAGCCACTACTTGATCAAAATCCAGTTGTGTTTGGACCTCTGTCATGGCAGCGGAACTTTCAGCAACATCACGGTAATTCATCCTACCTGAAGTGTACAACGCATATAATATAATGAGCTATTTTGAGTAGGAATGTTTGTGATTAGAACACACATAATAGGAATGTTTGTGTACCATTTGAGCAATCGTCTTGTAACGATACACCCATTGTGAGGGTACTTTGAGGTGTAACTGTGTATAGCATAGGTGTTTGATTGTGATCATCTTCTTCGTCCGAAGATGAAAATATTTGACTTTGAATATTGTCTCCATCACGTGTAAATAAGCTAGCAGATGCTTGCGGCAAAAGAGCAGTGCGAACTCTCTTTGGAGCATGAGGTGCATCCGTCACTGCCAAAATGATATTTCCAGAAACAATATCACACAGTTGCGATTAATATCATGCAGTTACGACAATCTCTACTATAAGCCAAAATGTAATAGGATGGCAATATAGCAACCTTCTTTCCCTTTCCGTGATGATTGGCTTGGATGATGCGACATAATTGTCAAAATCGTTTATGATCTACAAAATGATTCAGAAGTAATGTTAGTTGTTTGAAGTTTAGGCCACCTCCTGTAGGCAGTAGGTATGGCTAGATCTTGTCCATTCAGTGACATAAATGAATTGCAGTCAATCAATGATACTCAGGTTAACATTTGCAAATTGAGTTCCATTCCTCCTATTTAATAGTGAAAAAAATAATAAGCATCACAATGAAACAGTGCAAGATACGAGCTATTCAAAAGTGTACACTTCATTTCTTGAACAGTGCAAGAAACGAGGCGTTAAAGATAGATGTTTGATCTTGTGAAATAATTTTTTTTATTTTTTAATCTTTATTTTTCGTTATCAATTTTGTTTTTCGTAGCAACGCACGGGCATGTAGCTAGTATACATATATGTTTTTTCTGTTCAAATGATTTTGGTAGTTAATATTTTATTAATATTTCTACTAATTTGTATACACCTTGCACCAACATGATTTTATTTATTTATTTGTTCAATTGACAATCGAGGCCATTTTCTGGCCCAGCTTACCCTCAGCCCACCTGGCCCGACCACTTCCCCCAAAACCCTAACCCTAACCAAACCCTTGCCCCTCCCCTCATTCGGTAAGCAGGCCCTCCTGCCGCCGCCCTCTCCCTCGTCTCTTCCCCCCCTCTCTCTCTCTCTCTCTCTTTCTCTGATGTGTTTCCCCTCCTGCACCGACCGCATCGCCTCCCCCTCTGAGCTCTAGCACCGGCGCCCTCTCCGGCTCCCCTATCTCTCGCTCACCTCCGGTGTCGCCATCTCTTTCCAGAGCCAAGCCGCCGCCATCCCACTCCCCCCCCCGCTCTCCCTCTTCTCCAGCACCGACGCCCCTCCTCCTCCTCACAGCGCCAAAATCCCCGGCGCCACCCCTCCTCCTCCTCACAGCGCAGGGACGCGGAAGGAGGCGCGCTCGCGCATGCAGGCGCAGACGCAAGGAGGCGCGCTGGAACGACCACGCGCGTTCGGTTTCTTGTACCAGCGGCGACGGCGACCCCGAAGCGGCGACGGCGACGGCGGCGACGGCGACCCGGCGGCGGCAGCGACCCAGCGGCGACGGCGACCAGCGCGCCGACCCCAACTACGACTGGCGGCTACCCGACCGCGACCGGCGATCTCGACCGACGACCACGACCGGCCACGGCGACCCCGAAGCGGCGACGGCGACCCCGAAGCGCCGACTCCCAACGGCCAACTCGAAGCGGCTACCCCGACCGCGACCGGCGACCACGACCGGCCACCGCGACCTCAACCGCGCCCCCTCCGGTATGATTTTCCATTTTTCCTGTAAAATCGTCTTGCCAAAGCAGTTCTGTTGTCTTTGGTCTTTGGTCTTTGGTCTTACAGAGCAAATACATATATCAGAGCAAATACATATGTCAGTTGGTCTTTACATAAGACTATGGTCTTTGGTCTTACAGAGCAAATACATATATCAGTTGTAGTATCTGTTGATAGATGCTGTTGTAGTATCTGTTGTAGTATATGCTGTTGTAGTATCTGTTGCAAATACATATGCAAGGATGAAGGACTATGCTGTTGTAGTATATGCAAGGATGAGGACTATGGTCTTTGATAGATGCTGTTGTAGTATCTGTTGTAGTATCAGTTGTAGTCTTCTCCTGTTGTAGTATCTGTTGTAGTATCGGTTTTATTCAGTATGTCCCCTTGTGGAAAGTGATAGATGCTGCATCAGAAAGTTAAAGCTCTATGATTCATGTGATTAGTTTTATTCACGTTGCAATATGTCTAAATTCCCCAATTATGATCCTAATTCAGGTTTGTGCAATAAAATTTGATTCAAGTCTGTATGCAATATGCTCTATCCTTTGCATGACATACTTGCTGGCTGCTAATCTGCTCTATCTATATGATTCAAATTAATCTGTATGATTCAATCTGTATCATTCAATCTGTATGATTCAAGTTAATCTGCTCTATCATTCAATCTGTATGATTCAAGTTAATCTGCTAATCTGCTCTATCTCTAATTCTCTATATGCTAATCTGCTCTATCTTGTGGCAATCTGCTCTATCTATATCATTCAAGTTTTTTTTGGCCTGCTGTAATTTCGGGTCCCGGGTACCCGTCGGGTCCGGGTCTGGGTCCAGATTAGGACCCGTAGGTCAATTTGGGTCCGGGTTCGGGTCTGCAATTCGGGTCTCGGGTCCGGGTCCACGGGGGACGGACCCGGAGCTACCCGACCCGATTGCCACTCCTATCTGTAGTTAAGTCATCAGCACGAAGGCGGCACTGCGTGAGTCAATGGGTTATCCTCGGTGGTAGTATGTATGTTCAATCAGAAAAATGAAAACATTTTTACTCCATTAAATTTTAAACTGAACTGATGTCTATGTAGGATTGGTTCATCGCCTTTTCGTGTACCCCTTCTGATTCGAATAGCTTGCTGATCCAACAGTTGTTTACATTGTCAACAGTAAGAAATAAGAAGAAACCTTATGGGTATTGCATCAACACTTTATTTTTTCTGAGCAATTTCCACGTAAGGGTTTTCAATGGTCTAATGGCAACCTTGTCAGGTAGCCTCGGTATTAGCTTGACTAATGCAAAATTTCACTACGCTATAAGCTGAATCTCTCAGGATCTTCTTCCACTACAATATCGCAATTCCGGCTTTGTCCCATAAAACTCCTTAATAATGCACAGTAGATACTAATAATGTCATATCTTGGTAGCTTTTGTTGCCTGTTAAGTTGTTCAATGCTATTGATATGTATTTGATTGTGTCACCTTTTGCTTTTGCTACTTTGAAGTATAGGTGAATACCCGTGTTCTTGTGGGTGGTGATGTGTATTTTGTTTTTCTTTTGGTGTTACAGTAGTATGGACATTTATACCTGTACTTTCTGTTGCAATTTTTTGCTCGAGCATTGACTTGATCAAGCCTATAGCATGCGTCTACACTTTCATTGGTTTTGACCAACTAACTGAACTTAGAAACTGAGAGTTTGAGCTCTTCCATTAATCGGCGATGTCGATTCTTGCTTTATTTTTAAATTATCCGTGTTATTCTGTTTAAATTCCAGATATTCCATTTTCATAGAAGTTTCTTTTAACTGTAAAAATAGTAGCAATCCATATGTAAAGACCTACTATTGCCTGCCATTATCCTTATTGGAGAGTCTTGATTCATTAGGTGTCTCCAATTCTTGATGGGAATCAGGTGATCTTTGATTCCAACAACTGCTGAGGAGGAAGTTGCTTCAAGGTCATTGAGCAGGCAACAAAGGTATCTATGCCTTTCCATCATGCGTTGAATTTTTGGCTGGATCGAAGTGACTAATATCTTGCCTTGCTGCCATGTATTGCGATATATTTATCTCTGGTGAATCCATTTTCCATGTTATTTAATTTGTATGATTTATATTCAGCATCCACCCTCCTCCTGCCTTTGGTTCATCTACAAATCTTGAGGCCCTAGCTCTTGAAGCTAGCAAGTCTCAAGGTCAAGATCATGATAGCACCTCAGATAATGTCCGATCTCGATGCAGGTAAGTCTTTCTTTGCCAAGTTTACCTTTGCCCTCTGTTTTATCTTACTCATACAATATTTTCATGTTAAATCATTATGTGACTTGGGAAGTAACATAATATATGATATATGGGAAATTCTAATTACTTCATTTCTCCTTTGGAAGTGCTTGTTTCTCTGCAGCGTGCAATAATTTTCTTATATTTGATGGCCTTACAGACCCATGCATGAAGTTACCTTCTCTACCATTGACAAACCAAAGCTTCTCAGCGAGGTAAGCCTATGTGCATTTGAGGTTTTCATTAGGAATTTTCATATAGTCGGAAGTTGTGTATATATCTATCTTACTCATACAATATACTTCATGGTCTTTAACTTGAATAAATACTGGTCATTGGAATTTGTTTTTATCTATTTGTTTGGTTATACTGTATTATCTTAGCAACATTCATGATTCCTAGACAATTACATAATCATGGCATATGGAGTCAGTAAAATGTTTGCACAATGTTACAGTGCTTTAATAGCCTCACAGTATTAAAACTGACTTAAATTGTCCATGACAATTTGATGTTGTTGATAATCTTGAGTGGTGATAGTTTTCTAATTCTGAGAACATTTTGTAAAATTTCAGTTGGCATACATGTTCTGGACTCTTGGCTCTGATCTTAATGAAGGACATCGGCTACTACAGTAGTCAAGTCTTATGCGATTGAAAACTTCTTCATTTACCTTTGTGGAATATACTGGCCCGGTGGTGGGGAAATAATTTGTTTTATATAATATGTGTGCAATGTTGATACTAATGTCTACCAACCAGCTGCTTGTGTGCACATCTCTCAATTGTCCTCTATAGTAACTTTTTGTCGGTTGTCTTGTCTTTATTCTGAAATGGCTAATTATCTTGCTTTGTTATTTTCTTTCTGAATTTAAGCTCATTTGTTTATTTTATAGAGTAGAAGGGCTTGCTTTCCAAAGTTGGAAGCAATTAAATTGGCAACTGCTGACATTGTAAGTGAAATGAAAAACTATACTGTTTTCTCAGTTTGTAGTTATGATGAAGAAGATTAAATAGTGCTTTTATATCGTTTTGTGCTAAGTGATGACTGTCTTATTATTTAGCTGATGGGCTTATCGAAAAATCGCATCACTTTGAAGTGGGAAAATGGTAGTTGCTCTTCTGTTGAAATTTCTGGGCTTGACATTGGCTCGGGACAGGTATGTTTATTCTCCAGTTATGGAATATAAATTGAGTGTTGAAAGAATGTCTATTTGATGGAGTGAAGACAACCTCTCCAAGCTGCTTTCTAGTATGGAAACTATGATGTTAGCATGTTTTGTTCCATAGAGGGCACTCTTTAACTGATTTATGTTTATCTCTTGCATTCCTGTGCTTATTCAGAAAAATAAATATTCAGAAAAATAAAACATCTGCACAAGGCATTGATTATATGTGGCAGTGAGCACAACTGGTATTTAAAGTTTCAAACATCCAAAAATGTTCAATCTTGGACATTTTCACGACAGAAGAATCTAATAGTGGGGTGTTAAGGATTACATGTAATTACTGTTCAGCGAGAAGGAGGGAGGGAGACTCATTTGTTTTATTTAGGGAGGGAAACTCATTTGTTTTATTTAACTTCATATTTTATTTCTTCTCCTTGAGTTCACTTTATAATGTTACATCATACAGGTGCTATTTTCTGAACCTGTTGTGATTACTGCTTGCGAGTTTCTTGAGCAGAATGCTTCTCCTTCTTCACCAAACATATCCCTTGCTGGGTAAGAAACATTTCTTTTGAATAATTTTGCACTTGTATTTCTGTTCCCTTTTATTATCTAATAATAACATGTTTAATTTTGTGTTAACAATCTTCTGCCTTTTGTTCATGTTGATGAGCCATTTTTATTTGATTAATGTTGATGGTGTTATATCCAGTGCTACGTCCCCACCTTCATTTGCTTTGTATTTTTTATATGACACAACATCCTCTAGCCTGATGGTGTATCAGTTGACAAAAAATAGTTTTGCCTTACTATTTTTTATATGACACAACATCCTCTAGCCTGTAGAAAACACTCACTGACTTTTAGAAAATTGAAATATTTTTTAACAGCCGGCAATACAATTAACAGGTATCATGATTTCCTTAAAAAACACAGGTATCATGTTTATATTTATACTCTGAATGAGCGGCCGAGCCTTGGTGTAACACCCCAAAATTTTGCTTTTCTTAAATTCATGTGTGGTTTGGCACTTTGGTGAATTTTTGGAATTTTCTGGAATTTATTTGGATTTATTTGGAATTTATTTGAATTTATTCCATTTTGAAATAATTGAAGAATTTAATTTTGCAAATAAAATTTTGTTGGAAATATTTTATTTGAGTCCAAAATGATCCAAAGTATTTTCCAGAATTTTTCTGGAATTTTTCTGAGTCATTTGCTATTTTTAATGAATTAAATGAATTACTGGGATTTATTTTAAATATTAAATCGCTGGAAATTCAACTCGGGTCAAATCTTGTTCATCCGACCGAAGTCGGAACCGAGTCGGACTCGAAGTCCGACCGAGCGATTGACTCGATCAAACCAAATCAAAACCCTAATCAATCCCAGCGTTGGATCAAGATCCAACGGTGAGATCCGCCTGCACGGTTCGAGCCGTATCCGCCCGGATCCGATCGCGCCCGCGATCGTGGCCGTTGATCGTGCCACGTGGGCGGTGGCGTCATCGTCTCCGCCGAGTCCGGCCGGACTCGCCGCCCGCGCGCCGCGTGTAGAACTAGGTTTCCGCCTCGCACCTAACGCCGAGGCTATTTAAAGCGTGAGACGTCCCGAGGTTGCCCTCATCTTTGCGCACCGTTCCCGAGCCATCTCGCCTGGCCGTCGCTGTTTGCCCGTGCGTGCTCGCCGGAGTTGGAGCCCTGCGTTAGCCGGTTGAACGCCGATTCCGCCGCCGTCCGTCGTCTTCCGCCGAAGGAGCCCAGATCCGGAACCACCGTGACGAGACGCACTGAAGGAAGGATTCATCTCGCCGAGCAACCCGAAAGCGCCGTCGGGCTCGTCATCGCTTCGTCTCCGGTGCCCAAGCCTCGCCGCGCCATCGCCGGACTTCGCGAGTTCGGTGAACCGTCGGATCTAGATCAGACGGTTGAGGTGAGTTCACGTGTCCCCAACCCGATTGGATCTGGACCGTTGGATCAAGATCCAACGGTTCACAATTGCCACGTGCCGGAGTAGTGTTATTATAGGATTAGATCTGGACCGTCCGATCTAAATCGAACGGCCCACGATCAACGAGTAGTTTCAACGTGTTAACCCTGGATCTAATCCGCGCCGTTGATTTTCAAACCAACGGCCGAGATTGTGCCACGCGTCTTGGAAGTTGGACCGACGCGGTCAGCGCCGTCCACGCGCGCGTGCGTGTGACGCTGACACGCGGGGCCCGCGTGTCAGAGGGCTCGATGTCGGGTCGGCCGCCAGCGCCGACGTCACCCATGACGTCATAGCGGGACCCACTGTCGCCACTGCGTGGCCGAGCCCCGACGTCGCCAAGTGGCGCCACCCGAGTGGGCCCACATGTCGGGCCTCACGTAGAGTCGTGGACCGAGTCCACGGTGGACCCGAGCCGGCGTGGACCAAGTCCATGGACCGGCCGGGCGTCGACCAACCAATCGAGGCTGCCACGTGTCCATGATGACGCAATAATTAATTTCCGAAAAAGAAAATGATTTATTAATTCGAAATATTGATTCAAATTTAGATTCAAACTTCAAACGCTTATAACTTTTGCGTTTCAACTCCGATTTGAGTGATTCAAATTTCTAAATTTGTATAAAATTAAGATCTACCTAAATATAAATTTTATTTAATTTTTGGACTAAAGTTTTTCTCTGTAAAATTATTTAATTGATTATTTAAACTTTAATAAATCATAACTTTTGCATTTTAACTCCGATTTGAACGATTCCAGTTCCTAAAAATCCAGAAAATTATGTTCTCTCTGTTTATGGATTTTATTTGGAGTTTTGGGTTGTTTTTGCCTAGTGTTTATTTGTGTATTTGCTATTTGCACGCTTTACGAGTAGACGTTGAAGTGCTGGAAGGATTCGAAGGAGAAGTGTTGACTCAGGATCCAACTCAAGACCAAGAGCAAGTACTTTTTGAAGGCAAGTTGTGCTTTAACCATATTGATCCTATTTCGAAATCTATTTTGATTTAAACTATTGCATGCTAGTTCAATTAGAAAAATACTTTGTTTAAACACAGGGGTTAGATAAATAACAATTTGCAAAATGACACCTTGATTACTTAAGTATGTGCCATGACCCTTTGTCACCCTAGATGTGGTTTACTAGATGGACATTATTGAATTGCCAACATGGGTTTAGATCGTTGTAGTATCTTTGCTTAGACACACTTTCGTGCTCATGACATGATTTTGGATAATCAAATGCTAATATTGACTTAATGATATATTGAACCTGTTTTGGAAAAGTATCATGTGATGTTGATGGCACGTGGTGCATGGTAATCAAGCGGGGTTTGGTAAACGATTTTTGGCCGGGCATGTGGCTAGAGGAATCAGGTGGGCCAGTTGTGGCATTGGGGATGATTATTTGGTTCTTCGGGTAGTCTTGCCCTTGTCACTCTAAGGACTTAACCTTGCAAGCCTTTGAACTGGGTCATACTTGCAACCACATGGTCGGAATGGGACGGCCCTAGTTGACTAAGTCGCTAAGGACTCACTTGTGGAGCCTCGGGTGTCAATTACACCGTTTGTGTGATTGTGCGGGGGGCGTGTCGTGGGCGTGGCCGGATACCCATCTAACGGTGTGTTGGTCCCATACTTCGCCTTGGCTAAGGGAAGGGATGGTGTAGAGCACGAACCTGAGAGGACCACTGTGTTGTTTGAGGCTTCCAGAAGGCTTTATTCTGAACTCGCCTTTGTGGTGTTTGACTATATCTTGTGGGTAAAGTGCATAACCTCTGCAGAGTGTAGAATCTATTTAAATAGCCGAGTCCACGGTACTGGACAATGCTCGGGAATTACAGTCAAGGGTTAGATTTTCTCAAAAATAACTTGGATTTGGAAGTTGGTTTGGTTTAATAATGAAGATGATGGAAATATGGTTTAGGATGGGGAAAAATGTTTATTAAACTTCTTGAAAAGTTATTTACGCTTTACTTATTTCTACTGCTTTCGAATCTACTTATATTACTTGTCAAAAGTCATTTCTTTGCAAATATACCTTGAGCTATTCCTTTGTACCAAGCCATGCATATAGTATATTAGCTTTGCATTCTTGCATGACTTGCTTTGAGTACCAAGTACTCACCCTTGCCTCAACACAATATCAGTTGAAGAGGAGATTACGCCCGACTTTGGAGGAGGAACTCCAAGAGGACCCGTCTACTTAGGGATGCGAGCCCGGTCGGTTGCACTGTGGTATCTTTGGATGGCGCCACGAAGTTATCTTATTTTTCGCTGCTATTATTTCTCTTTTAATAAGTTTCGCCTTGCGAGGCATATACTTGTAACTTGACCATAAGGTCAAGTAACCAGTTTGGTTATTTAAATAAAGTACTTTGATAATATCGATTGGTATGATTGTGATATTTACCGATGTTAAGATTGTGTGCACTAGCGCGTTCCTGGACTAGTGCTGAATACACAGAGGGTCCGGATTTGCAAATTCGGGGTCCCGACACTTGGTGTGGGGTTTGTTGTGATGTATTTGCATAGATCCAGAATGTTTGTGGTGGTTTTGTTCTAGTTCGGCCATGCTCATTAAACTTGCTCCATCTCTCTCTTCCTCTCCTTCCTCTTATCTATTCATCCCTTTTTCTTTCTTCTTTTGTAGGTCTCCCTGCAGGTGCTTGTAGCCGGGCTTGGGTCCTCGTCGCCACCGACCTCACGGCCATTCCCATGAGCTAAGTACCCAAACTCAACCCCCTTCCTTTCTACTCTGAATGAGTGGCCGTGCCTTGGTGTGGGGTTTGTTGTGATGTATTTGCATAGATCCAGAATGTTTGTGGTGGTTTTGTTCTAGTTCGGCTACTGTATGTTCTACATTTTTTTGTTGATTGGCCAATTACATTTTAATTGTCCTTTTATGATCATAGATCCAGAATAATTCGATCCTTTTGGTCATGTTACTGTATGCTCTTATCTCTCATTATGTTCTACATTTTTTCATGATTGGCCAATTACATTTTAATTGTCCTTTTATGATCATGTTTTATCTTGTCATGATCCATGAGGGTCACACCGAATATTACTATTGCACTTCAGTTTGTAATTTGTTTGATTGAGAACTTATCTCCTAGTAGGAATTTGTCCTCCAAAGACATGCCGATATTGCTATGATTTGAAATATTAATTGCACTTTCAGGCATACATTGTATATACTAATTATAAAGCCATGCGTGTGCTTTATACTAAGCATGACTAAAGGCAGCTAGTGAGTATATACATACACGTTGCATTCAGAAAAGAGTATATATGTATTTTGAAAGAGTAATTTGAAAGAGGTATGCGTACATATATACGTATTATATACTAACTATTTAGCTACACGTCTGTGAGGAATTATTTGTGAATGGTGATGAGATGAGCACGCCTTTGTGGTAGATATTCTTATGAGTAGTGACAATGTCACCCTCACACGTTGCTGGTACTGCCATTCATCTCCAGTTGTCCTTATTTATCTGTTTACTCCTTTGCTCTCTCCCTCTATCCCTCTCTCTCCCTCTCTTTGCCCTCCCTTTCTTGCAACACCTCCATAATATTCTTAAGCTCTCGCTCCCTTATTCAATACAGCTTGCCTTTTCATATCTTGCAGTCTACACACCTCACCTTTCCCCTGCTGCAGTTGTAGTAGGAGAAGCTGATCTCTATATCTCTCTCCCACAGATCACTACCAGAGAGACAAGAGTTAGGTCATTCCTACCGATCATATGCTACCTCCTCATCCAATTCTTTGATTCACTGCTAAAGAGACAAGAATTGCTAATCTTGTTTGTTTTTCCATTTCTATTCGTTCTCCTGTCTTTTCCATTCTGCAGCTTGTTGCATAGCAGTGGATATTGGAAGAAACAAGTAGCAACAAAGAGAGAAAAATCGTCCCAAATATTTATTTATCCTTCTTCGTCAGATCATCAGATCTTTCCTACCTCTGATCCCCAAAGAGGTAAGGATGACCAGGTTTTTTAACAGCATAGAGACAAATATACAGCATAGAGACAAATATACAGCATAGAGACAAATATACAGCATAGAGACAAATATACAGGTGATCATAGTAATAAAACCTATCCAGCATCCAGTTACATAACCTATCATATTAGACTAATCTCTACCAATCCAAAAGGCGTCGACCGGTAGTCCTAGTAACCACACGAGCGAGGTACGCCCACCTCCTTTCAATAAATTTTTTTAGGAATGTGAGATCAAATGCTCCTGCTACCAGAGGGTGTCGAAAGTCTACAATAATAATTTAAGACATGTGTTAGTGAAGATAAGTTAAAAGTTTTATTTTGTACATGGTTTGTTTCTTATCCAAACTAAATACACTTACTTTGAAACCATTGTGTTGCGGGAAGATCTGGAGCGAATGCTAGTTTTGTGTATTATGTAGTCTCCACACATTCTGTTTTGAAGATGAACATACATATTAGTACAAGTTTTTCTAAATTAACATTGACTATAGTCTTTGTTGCATTATTTATAGGTTGATGAATTAGTTACCGTATCTATTATCTTTTTTCAGCATTGTTGCAAGAACGATGTGGTGATTGGCCTTAGCATCCGACCAATCGAGAATATGTTGGGTTAAATGCTCATCCCATACTTGAACAACTAACAAGTTGAACCTACAATTAAACATAAGAAGGATGTTATAAATATTGTGCACTAATCTGTTTGAATCAATATATATTTTGTGAAAAATATATTTACCTTGTGTCTAGCAATATCACCTCTCTATGGACTATACGGCGTGGAAAGGATTCGTAGTACTCCAGATCACCAAAATGGACCACCACTCCAACTATATCTGGATAACATGTTGTATGTTTATTTTTTTGGCTTCAAAATCTCATTTAATATCATATCATATTTGATAAAAAGAAAATTTGAACCATACCTACAAAAGTTACATTCGGACGTCCATACACATCCTCAAATGACATGAAATGCTTTGGGTAGAGAGGAAAATCAACTAAGACCGCTTGAAGAATTCGATAGTTGTGCATCGATTAGAGTGCACTCATAAGAGTTCGAATGTTCAACTGACTTCCTCGAGTTTGGTGAATCGAACACGATGAATGTTGTACTTATGGCCTTCACTGAGTGCTAAGTTAAATCTATTAACATTTCTGCCCCTGACAATAGCTTCGATTTTGGATCCCTTTAAGTTTCGAATAAACCATATTAGATAGCAATAAAAATTATTTCATTAGGGGTTGAATTGAATTATGGTTGGACTTACAGTCTCATCCACTAAGATAAATCGAAGCATATCACCGTTATATTGAACAGGGAATTTGACAAGTACTAAAACACAGATGCTCCAAGTATTGAATATATCCCCGAATTCAATGTTGTCGAACTCCTTGAATCTAATAAAAAAAGGAGTATATTTACGCTTTTGGTATATGTGTAATTAGATGGATGAGATAGTGTAGTAAACTCACCTAGGCAACACGGGGCTTTCAGAAAATAGCGCGTACGTTCTCTTTCTTGTTGGATTAATTGGTGCCATAGAAATGTCCTTCAAGTACTTCATTACAGAAAATGAGTTTATAGAAGGCATAAGCAATTGCTATTTGCACAACTATTGAAATAATAACGTCATACAATAGACGTAGCAAAATACTTAGCTGGAGAAAGCGAAGAAAAGAGATGCTAATTTTATTGTAACCCATAAATTCAGATATCAGTTATTGATGAGCACAAGGTGATTGTGAGCCCATAAATTCATGATTTCATATCGTTCATTGTCTTTGAAACACAACTAAAAACTGTTGAAAATCAGGAAAAGAAAAGCAAACAATTATTCTGTTGGTGCATATCATTAATCTATAATACTTCCATGGGATTGTCTCATCAATCATCAGATATAGCAAATGAACACATAAGTAAGCATGTAGTGAAATAATGCAGTTTTATCAAAGTCACTTGTACCACCCATGAGTTCTTAGTTATTCCAATTAACTCCAATAAGCCTGCTAGTTTGTAAATTCAGCTCTATGCATACTGGTACTGGACCCTTGGTACTGCTAGTTTTAAAAGATGAGCTGTGCCAGATAAATCAACATTCGTGTATGCAAAATGACTCACAAGAACTTTTGAACATTTGAAACGCAAAGAATTGTAAATCAGCTTATTTTAATTATTGATGGCTTGTTAACACCCAACTTAATCTTTTTAAAGCCATATAATGACTGGAAAAAGTAGGAATCACTCCAGATTATTTTCTTTATACTGTTTATGTTTTACTTAAACCTTCTACAACTGTTGCAGTATCCAAGTGTTATCACATACCTTATACAACTGTTGCAGTATCCATGTGTTATCACATACCTTATGAGGTTAACATAGTTTATGTTTATAATCTCAAATTGATACTTGCATCAGTGAATGAATTTAATCATAGTACATACAAACGGATGCTTATGGTTGGAAACAAAGAGCATAATCATAAAGAACAATTCATAATGCGGAGTGATAACACTAACTTTGTGACAGAGCAAAGGACCTTTACGAGACAACCTGATATTTTCAATCTTGGGTTACGAAAATCATGGTTGGTGTTAGACTTCATCATGAGGCATAGTGACAAATAAAGTAGAGATAAGTGATCTAAATCCTGTGTTTATACATGACTAATTTAGTTAAGTTTCAGATTTGGTGCTTGTCAGATTTTCTTTCTACCCTCTTCTTATGAAAAGATTATTTCATTTTGTATTTTGTATGCTTTTCTAGCTATTGAATCACTCCAGATTATTTTAAACCTTCTACAATCATTTGCAGATCCACGTGTTATCACATACCTTATATAATCAAGTTGCTATTTATTTTCTTTATACTGTTTATGTTTTACTTAACTACGCTTGTGTCTTTGTTATAATGACTGGAAAAAGTAGGAATCACTCAGTTATTTTCTTTATACTGCTTATGTTTTACTTAAACCTTCTACAATCAAGTATCCAAGTGTTATCACATACCTTATACAATCATTGCGGTATCCATGTGTTATCACATACCTTATGAGGTTAACATAGTTTATGTTTATAATCTCAAATTGATACTTGCATCGTTGAATGAATTTAATCATAGTACATACAAACGGATGCTTATGGTTGGAAACAAAGAGCATAATCATAAAGAACAATTCATAATCTGGAGTGATAACACTAACTGTGACAGAGCGGTGGAAGGATGGAAACCTGACAGAGCAAAGGACCTTTCTGAGACAACCTGATATTTTCAATATTGGGTTACCTGAAAATCATGGTTGGTGTTAGACTTCATCATGAGGCATAGTGACAAATAAAGTAGAGATAAGTGATCTAAATCCTGTGTTTATACATGACTAATTTAGTTAAGTTTCAGATTTGGTGCATTCTCATTTTCGTGGTGACCTGAAAATAGGGTTGGTCTTGTGTTTGTTTCCAATGACTGTCTTGCGTGCTTTGTTTCCAATTTGCAATGACTGTGTTGGCTATTTGAAAATGACTGACCAGGCTTGAGCTTCAAGATTACAGTGCTAAATTATTACATAGTACTTTCTAATATAAGTTTTTATTGGCCCATTTTCGTGTTAGACTTCATCATGAGGCATGTAGGTTCAACCACTCCATTAATAGCCGGGAATTCTGTTTACGTGGATTTAGTAGAGAATGGTTAGTAGAGAATGGTTAGTAGAGAATGGACCTAAGATTTTCGTGAAAAGTACTTTCTAATAGAAGTTTCTATTGGCAGATTTTCGTGTTAGACTTCATCATGAGGCATAGTGACAAATAAAGTAGAGATAAGTGATCTAAATCTCTTTATACTGTTTATGTTTTACTTAAACCTTCTACAATGTTGCAGTATCCACGTGTTATCACATACCTTACACAATCAAGCAGTATCCATGTGTTATCACATACCTTATGAGGTTAACATAGTTTATGTTTATAATCTCAAATTGATACTTGCATCAGTGAATGAATTTAATCATAGTACATACAAACGGATGCTTATGGTTGGAAACAAAGAGCATAATCATAAAGAACAATTCATAATCTGGAGTGATAACACTAACCTGACAGAGCAAAGGATGGATGGAAACCTGACAGAGCAAAGGACCTTTTACGAGACAACCTAATATTTTCAATCTTGGGTGACCTGAAAATCATGGTTGGTGTTAGACTTCATCATGAGGCATAGTGACAAATAAAGTAGAGATAAGTGATCTAAATCCTGTGTTTATACATGACTAATTTAGTTAAGTTTCAGATTTGGTGCATTCTCATTTTCGTGGTGACCTGAAAATAGGGTTGGTCTTGTGTTTGTTTCCAATGACTGTCTTGCGTGCTTTGTTTCCAATTTGCAATGACTGTGTTGGCTATTTGAAAATGACTGGACCAGGCTTGAGCTTCAACATTACAGTGCTAAAATAGTACAAAGTACTTTCTAATAGAAGTTTATATTGGCCCATTTTCAGGTGTTAGACTTCATCATGAGGCATGTAGGTTCAGCCACTCCATTAATAGCTGGGAATTCTGTTTACGTAGATTTAGTAGAGAATGGTTAGTAGAGAATGGTTAGTAGAGAATGGCCTTTGGGAATTCTGTTCTTATGCGAGTAGTGCTTCTTCATGGACCTAAGATTGATGTTTGTTGTTATACATTTTTTACCCTTCAGGATGGGAAGATAGACAGAGCAGAGTGGGAGAACTTTGTCTCAAGAAATCCATCCTTGATGAAGAGTATTTGCACTAACCTGACACTTCGTTTTGCACTAACTTGATGAAGAGAAGGATGGAAGACACCAGGGCACTATGCTGACACTCGTTTTGCACTAACTTGATGAAGAGAAGGATGGAAGGCACCAGGGCACTATGCTGACAGAGCAGAGTGGAAGTATGTAAATGAGTAGAATAGTATGTAAATGAGTAGAATAGTATGTCAATCCTGTGTTTATATAGCCAGCCAGACCAAATTTTTCAAAATTATGGAGAAATGGCGCCTGGCGGGAAGCGTGGCCAACGCTTCGTTACTTGGGTGCAATTAAGAGGTTAATTTACCACTGTTGCTTTGTTTCCAATGACTGTTGCGTTGGTTGGTTTTAATGTGAAAGCTGGCTATTTGAAAATGACTGTCTTGTGTTTGTTTCCAATGACTGTCTTGCGTGCTTTGTTTCCAATTTGCAATGACTGTCTTGGCTATTTGAAAATGACTGGAAGCGGGAAATGGTAGAACGGACCGCTGCCACCAACTCGTGCTTTAGAATAGTAGAGATTTGCAGTAAAGAGCATTTAACAAGTATCATAAGTAGATTCGAAAGCAGTAGAAATAAGTATAGCATCAATAACTTTTCCAGGAGTTACATAAACATCTTTCCCGGTTCTAATCCATATTTCCATCAACATCATTATTAAACCAAACCCAACCTTTCAAGACCGATTTATTTTCAAGAAAGTCTAACCCTTAACTGTAATTCCCGAGCGATGTCCAATGCCGCGAACACGGCTATTCGAATAGATTTTACACTCTGCAGAGGTTATACACCTTACCCACAAGATACAGTCAAACACCACAAAGGCGAGTGCCCGTAACAGAGTCTTTCGGAAACTTCTAACAGTACAAGTGGTCCTCCCCGGTGATCGCACACTAACCCTTCCCTTAGCGAAGGCGAAGATTAGGCCAATCCACCGTTAGATGGGTACCTGGCCACAGCCCCGGTACGCTCCCCCGTACAACTACACAAAGGGTGTAGTTGACATCCTGAGGTCCCACAGGTACGTTATTAGCAACTTAATCAACTAGGTCTGTCCCATTACAGACATGTGGTTGCACGCTTGACTCAGTTCAAAGGCTTGCAAGGTTAAGTCCTTAGGGTGACCAGGGCAAGACTACCCGAAGAACCAAAACAACGTTCCCGGTGCCACAACTGGCCCACCCGATCATTCTTGCCACATGCCCCGGTCAAAAACTATTTATCAAACCCCAGTTGATTACCATGCACCACGTGCCATCAACATCACATGATACCTTTCCAAAACAGGTTCAATATATCATTAAGTCAATATTCACATTTGATTGTCCAAAAATCATGTCATGAGCACGTAGCAGGTCTAAGCAATATTCTACAACGATCTAAATTCCCATGTTGGCAATTTAGTAATGTCCAACTATTTAATCCTCAACTAGGGTGACAAGGGATCATGGCACATATATAATTAACCAAGGTGTCATACAGCAATTTGGCATTTATCTAATTTCCCCATATTTAAATAAAGTATTTTCTAATTAAACTAGCATGCAATAATTTAAACCCAAAGTAATTTGAAAATGGGGTCAACATGGTCAAAGCACAACTTGCCTTCAAAGAGTACTTGTTCTTGGTCCTGAGCTGGCTCCTGCGTCAACACTTCTTCTTCGAAGCCTTCGGGCACTTCAACGTCTACTCGTAAAGCGTGCAAATAGCAATAAATAAATGAACAGTAGACAAAAAGTGTCCAAACATTCAAATAAAGCTCACAAACAGAGAGGGCATAATTTTATAAATTTTTGGAAACTGGAATCGTCAAATTCGGAGTTTAAATGCAAAAGTTACAAGCATTTAAAGTTTAAATAATCAATTAAATAATATTACAGAGAAAAACTTTGGTCCAAAAATTAAATAAAATTCATCATTAGGTAGATCTCAATTTTATACAAATTTAGAAATTTGAATCACTCAAATCGGAGTTGAAACGCAAAAGTTATAAGCGTTTGAAGTTTGAATCAAATTCTGAAATCAATTATTCGAATTAATAAATCATTTTCTTTTTGGAAATTCATTTATTGCGTCAGCAGTGACACGTGGACCAACCAGGAGCCGCCACGTCGCCTCGGGTCCATGGACCCGGCACACAGCTTGGCTCGGTCCACCGTCGACTCGGTCAACGGCTCAAACGTCTCACTGACAGGTGGGACCCAACGGGTGACGTCATCGCTGACGTCAGCGAGGCTTGGCCACAATACGACAGCGGGCCACCGGTGACGCCATGGGTGACGCCACCGCGACGGCCGGGATACCACGACACGCCGGGCCCGGCGTCATTACGACGACGCTGGCGCCGATCACGTGCACAAATTTCTTCCGGCCACGTGGCTTGATCTTCGCCGTTGATTTGAAAATCAATGGCCCAGATTGGATCTGGCTTAATGCATTTGGAAAATACTCGGCTGATCTGGACCGTTCGATCTTGATCGGACGGTCAAGATCCAATCTAACGTTTACAACGCGGCTAACCCTATCCGTTTGATCTAGATCTAACGGCTGAGAATGGATCTAGTACTGAGCAGTTTAGGCTACGTGGCACAATCTACGCCGTTGGATCTAAATCCAACGGTTGGAAATAGATCTGGGGATTCAACGTGAAAACTCACCGAGGGGTGACGTGGCGCGATCTGGGCCCTTGGATCTGGATCGGACGGCTGGTGGAGCTCGATCGACAAAGATGGCTTGCGGCGGAGCGAGGTCACCGGAGACAGGGACGGCGACACTCCCGACGGCGCTGTGGGGCTCCTCCGGTGAAGTGAGTGGTGCTCACCGACGCGGCTTGACCTCACGGTTCCGGATCTGGGCTCAACGGCAGCGGAGGACGGCGGCGGAATCTGCAACTAACTGCGGCGGAACGCTAAGCCAACTATGGCGAGCGATTGCGGCGGCTACACGACGGCTTGAGCTCAGCGGGCTAGGGCTACAGGTGCGCACGGAAGTCGGCAACACGGCAGCGGCGGCGGCGCATTAAATAGGGCCCTCGGCGTCCGTAAAACGCTCGGAAACCGAGGCCCACTCCGTTGCGGCGGCGGAATCTGAAAGGGATTCGGATTGGGTGACGTGGCTCAACGTCAGCCGTTGGATCAAGATCCAACGGTACGGGGGTTTGGGCGCGGGTCTGACTCGGGCGAGCTAGCTGGCTCGGTCGGGCTCGGGCTCGGGTGACGTGGCTCAATCGTGGCCGTTGGATCAAGATCCAACGGTCACGCGGGTTAGGGTTCGGCCGAGCGGGTTCGACCGAAACGGCTGGCTCGGGTCGGACTCGAGTCTGACTCGGACTCGGGTCCGGTCGGATGAACAGTACAAACCGGTTAGGTTTTCCAGCGATTAAATAATCCAATTAATTTCTCAGAAATTCAATTAATTCATTAAAAATAGCAAAAGACTCAGAAAAAATCCAAAAAAATTCTAGAAAATATTTTGGATCATTTTGGACTCAAATAAAATATTTCCAACAAATTTTTATTTGCAAAGTTAAATTCTTTAATTATTTCAAAAGGGGATAAATTCAAATAAATTCCAAATAAATCCAAATAAATTCCAGAAAATTCCAAAAATTCACCAAAGTGCCAAATCACATTTGAATTTAAGGAAAGCAAAATTTTGGGGTGTTACAACTATGACCCATATGAATCGTATCCACTCTGAGTCCTGAGCAAATCGGTAATGAAATCCGTACCGATTTCCTCCCAATTCCATTTAGGTATCTTCAATGGCTGCAACAATCCAGCTAGCCTCTGATGCATTGCCTTGACCCTCTGGCATATATCGCATAATGCAATATGCTCGGTAACTTCACGCTTCATACTCGACCACTAGAATCTCACCTTCAAGTCCTGATACATCTTGGCACTTCCTGGATGAATTGAGTACTTGGAATCATGAGCTTCTTCCAGAATCAACTACTTCAGCTCCTTGTTTGGCATGCAAATACGTCCTTTAATCCACGAAGTACCTTGCTCATCCAATTTAAAATCCTTGGCCTTGCCCTCATCCATCTTGGACTAGATTCTCTTGATCTTATCGTCATCCTTCTGACCCTCTCTGATCTGGTCTTCTAGAGTAGGTCTCACTTCCAAAGCAACTAGAAATCTCTCTGGTACTACTTCCAGTTTCAGTTTTTGAAATTCCTCACATAACTCAGCCTGACTCTCTGCTACTAGCATATTCACACTATGGCTCTTCCAACTCAAGGCATCAACTACCACATTGGCCTTTCTGGGATGGTAAATGAATTCCAACATTATAGTCCTTGATTAATTTCAACCATCTCCTCTGTCTCATATTTAGGTCCGACTGAGTGAAAATAAACTTGAGGCTCTTATAATTCATATAAACTTCACATCTATTCCCAATGAGATAGTGATGCCATAACTTTAAGGCATGCACTACGGCTGCTAATTCCAGGTCATGTGTCGGGTAATTCTCTTCGTGCGGCCTTAACTGCCTCGATGCATAAGCAACTACCTTCCTGTTTTGCATCAGCACGCAACCAAGTCCTTGGTGAGATGCATCAAAGTAAATATCAAAACACTAGTGCACATCAAGTAAGACTAACACTGGTGCGGATGTCAATCGCTTCTTCAACTCTTGAAAGCTCTTATCGCACTTCGGTGTCCATGCGAATTTCTCCCCCTTCTTCAACAATTGCGTAAGAGGCCTGGCAATTATTGATAATCCCTCGATGAATCAACGGTAATGTCCCACCATTCCAAGGAAACTGCGGATCTGGGTCACCGTCTTCGGTTGCTCCCAATGCAATATTGCTTCCACCTTGCTCGGATCAACTGCAACTCCCTCGGTAGTCATTACATGTCCGAGGAATTCCACCTTGCTCTTCCAGAAATCACACTTGCTGAACATGGCAAATAATTGCTATTCTCGCAGCTTCTCAAAAACTAGCCTCAGATGCTCGGCATGTTCTTCTCTTGTTTTGGAGTAGACCAGAATGTCATCAATGAACATGACGACAAACTTATCTAGGTACTCCATGAAGACCTTGTTCATTAAGTTCATGAAATATGCAGGTGCATTCGTCAGACCAAAAAACATAACTGTAAACTCATAATGTCCATATCTCGATGAGAATGCAGTCTTTGGTATGTCTTCGGATCGAATCTTCAGTTGATGATATCCTGATCGAAGATCTATCTTAGAGAAAACTCCAGCTCCTCTCAACTGATCAAATAGGTAATCGATCCTTGGTAGCGGATACTTATTCTTTATCATCACATTATTGAGACACATCCTGGAACTTCCATCCTTCTTCTTGACGAACAAAACAGGCGCTCCCCACGACGACGAACTGGCTCTTATGAAACCTTTCTCCATCAGCTCCTCAATCTGCTTCTTCATCTCCACTAACTCATCGGTAGACATCCGATAAGGTCTCTTAGCTATTGGGGCCATACCCGGTACTAACTCGATCACAAACTCAATATCTCTATCCGGCGGCATACCGAGTAAATCTTTAGAAAAAACATCCGGGTACTCACTGACCACTGTTACATCTTCAATGTTGATAGTCTTCATGTTGTTGACCATCAACTGACCATCCCGAAGTGCAGTTGCTTGAAATTCAACCTTTCTCCCTCTTGGGCTCTCAACTAACACGACTCTTCGTCCACAATCTAAAACAACCTTGTGCTTGGACAACCAATCCATTCCCAAAATGACATATAAGGTTCCGGTATCCAAGACTATGAGGTTCGCTAGGAACTCTACTCCATCTATAAGCAACTTTACCCCAGAACATCCTGCATTAGATTGGAGTTCTGATCCAAGGGATTGGAGTAGCAACACATGCCTAAGGTTCACCATTCTTAACCCATTTCCAACAGCAAAATTTTGAGACATAAAGGAATGCGAAGCTCTAGAATCAAACAAAACTATTGCAAGTACTGAGTTAACTAGGAACTTACCCAGTACGACGTTTGTAGCATTCTGGATTGCATCTGCAGTGATGTGGTTGACTCGACCTCTCACCGTGGCTTGAGTTGTAGCTCTAGGTTGTGCAGCTCCACGGTTCGTCCCTAGTGCAGCTGTCATCACAGGTGTGGTTCCGAGATTAAACCGAACAGGCGTTACACCTCCTCCTTTCTTGGGACAGTGATTGGTGAAATGTCCCGGCTCGTTGCAGCTGTAGCACCGTCTCACTGTTGCTTGCTATCTACCTGCGATTGCGTTGCCAGCTGGTGCTACTGTCTGATAATTCTGACCGACAGGTCTTGGTGCTAGTGACGGTGTCTTGGCCACATTCCTAGGTTGGAATCTAAAGAATTGGTTGGGTGCAACCCTCATCCTCTGCGCTCCTTGATGAGCTCCTTGTTGTGCCATCCTGCGCTTCCGGTTGTCATCCAGCTCCTTGCGCTTGTCTTCCAGAATAAGAGCCTTATTCACCAGTCTTGGAAATCAGGAAAAGTGTGGGTGATCAGTCCCACCTGCAGTCCTGAGTTTAGCCCCTTCATAAAATGAGACTGTCTTGCTTTGTCTATCACTACGTCTTTAGGTGCGTAGTGAGCTAGCTGGGTGAACTTATTTAGGTAGTCAGCCACCGACTGATTGCCTTGCTTCAGCGCCCTGAATTCTTCCTTCTTTAAGTCCATAATTTCCTCGGGCATATGGTACTGACAAAAAGCTATTGTAAACTCCTCCTAAGTGATCTCCTGTGGGTTTTCCTGCGAAGCGCAGTAATTCTCCCACCATTTAGATGCAGTCCCTTCAAGCTAATGAGAGGCATATAGTACCCTCTCATTCCTAGTGCACTGGGTGATGTGCAGTTTTCTCTCGATGGACCTCAGCCAATTATCCGCATCCAGTGGATTGGCATTTCCAGAAAAGGTGGGCGGATGAGTCCTCATGAATTCTGATAGGCTACAATACGGCCATTGTCCCTGATTGGCTTGATTATTCTGATTAGCAGAAGCCTGGGTAGTGATCTGCTACATTTGTTGCATCATAGCATGCATCAATTGTGTCTGTGCAGCAAGGAAGGCTCCAAAATACTGCATATCAACTAGGGGTGCAGGTTGTGGAATAGTTCTTGTGACACTACGGGATGTCGAGACACCATAAAAGGTGAAATTAGAGAATGTGACTTTATAAAATGTGAAAATGAAGGTTAAAACTTTACGCTATGCCGTTTAATCGCGTTTTCGGGCCGATTTAGGGGGTTTGGGCCTTTCCGGGGAAACTTGGGCCTTGGGGGGATCTTTTTGGGCCTTAGGTGGAGCCTCCTTGGCCAATGTGGGGAAGAGGGGGCTGCCAACCTGCCCTAGGGCACCCCCATACCCTCCCCCATGCGCCCCACCTCCTCCTCTCCCTCCCATAGCCGCCACACCCCTTTTGCCCCTTGCCGTGTGCCTCCCCTCCCCTCCCCTTGCGCCACCACCCCCTCCACCACCTCCCCACCCTCCTTGCTTCCCTTGGGGAGTTCTCCACCTTACCACCCCGCAGATCCGTCCATTGGAGCGCTCCGCGACGAGGAGATTCGGTGGATTTGGAGCGAGGAAGGAGATCGCGCGAACCGGGAGGAGATCCGTTGATTCTTCATTCGTCGGGTGAAGGTATGCCCACGGGAATCCTTGGGGTTGGTCTAGGTACTGTTTTAGGGGTTGATATCATATTTTTATATCAATTGGTGGTGCTGTAATTGGGTAGATTAGATGAAATCTAGAGTTTGCCATGTTCTCTGTTTCGGGCAGAATGAGCAGTCGACCTAGGGTTTTAGATTTCGCTAATTTAGAGTCAGAATTTGGTCGGCCTTCTGTTGAGGAAGTTGTAGGTAATTTCAATACCTTTCAGTGGACATAAAGAACGTCCAATTCCACCCAGCCATTTGAATGTTATGCTCGTTTTACCGAACGTGTTAAAAACTGTGACGAGATTGGAATAGATCACGGTATTCTGTAGATTAAACCACTTTAGAGGCCGAATCAGTTTTTCCGTATACTAAGAAAAAGTTAGGAAATTTCCTAAGATATGCGAGGATGTACTCGTTTAATCAATTTGGAGTTTTAGAACTCAAGTTATGTTCGTTGGAAGTCTGCTGTCCCGACAGGATAGAACCTCTGTTTTTGGGTTTTGCGAGTAGTTTGCGATGTTGGGGTAGAATAGTGTTTGCGTACTATTTTGGGGGCACGTTTTGAGTGTGTGGTTTGTATGTTCAGGTGGTGTGGCCCTGGGAGTGCCCTCATCCTCTCGCCAATCCGTCGCCCGAGGTTAAGGCAAGTGTATTGGAATGGGTATCGTTTAGATTGTTGCTAAACTTGATTGGATACAACTTGCTTTATGATATGATGCTAAGAATGATGTTTGCCTATGACATGATTTCATATTGATTATGATTGTGTGGTATTTAATGTTTATGCCAATATTTACATGTTTATGTCATATGTGCATTCATAATGGAAGAGGCGTCCCATGCTGATGCGGGCCTCTGTGTTCACACGTAGTGAACACGAAAGACCTACCTCGTAGTCCCATCCACGTGTGTGCATGGGAGCGAGTCAGTAAGAGTAGGCACCCTCCATCTACGGGATGGAAGGGGAAGGGGGTGCACGCCGACGGGTGTGCACTCGGCAATACCGGTATGTGCTTCGTGGAGATATGAGCATTTGCATTGCATACATGATGATGATGAAATGAGTACAATGATGTTGAGACATGAGTATGATATGGTATATGCAACTATGACTTGTTCATGATATTGATCATGGTATGTAGTGATGATAACGTTGAATTGTTCTTGTTGGTCCATTGCAATATACTTGCTGGGTGTTGAACTCACGCTTGTGCTTTCTTGTTGTTTTAGGTACCATAAAACCGGCATGCGGGGAAGGGAACTAGTCACACTCCTACACGTAGCGTCACACATTTGTTTCCACAGTTATTCAGTTGGTGTTTTGATAATAAATTTAGTGTGATGCAAACTGGTTTATGGTTTAGTTTTGTGTTCTAAGAGCCTTACTGTTCGTTTGGCTCATGGAGACTTTAAATGCTTAAAGTTGGACTTATATTGCTGTCATACCATTATTTATTGTTGTTTTAGATGTCTCATTTATTGCCTTACATTGCTATGATATAGTTGTTGCTTCAATTCATGTTAAAACAAAGGAGATGCTGCCGAAATTTCGGTTTTTAGCATTTGTGCCTTTGCTGTAATTTATCTTTATTTATGGATTTTAAGTGTTGTTTAGTCTATGTTTGGTAGCATTCGGGCATACTAGATGCCGGGGTGTTACAGTTCTTCCACCATGCAGGTTCTCAGTGGGGCGAGAACCACTTCCACTTCCTCCGTTGTTGCTGCGAGTGTTCACCATCTGTGGATTACTCCAAGGTTTAGAGATAAGGGGGAAACAAGAATAGACAAGTAGTAGAAAATCTTATGCAGGGGTAAAAGGTGTAACTCAAAAATCCAAACTTTATTAATTATTCAATAATAACTTAGTATGGTTGCTCACAATGCCTAAGGGCTTTGCAACACATATTGCACACTCAGCAATCATGAAAATCCAAATTAAGCTAACACACTAGAGTCTAACGTCTAAAGGGCAGCTCTTATTATTCTAAGACGCGACTCGACACCTGAGTCTCAACTACTCGACGTAACTCTCACTCATCCAACCAACCTGGCTAGGGACCGCCTGACGGGTACACTAGTGGGTGTGGTGGCATCGGCGCGAATTGATCTCCATGGCCTCGAACTGCTGTGGTCGACGAAGCCTCGTCCTCTGCCTCCTGCTCTGGCTTGGCTTCTGGCTCAGGCTGCACCTCCTCGGGGTCCTCCTCATTGAGCTCCAGCTCAACCTCAGGCTCCCCGCCATACAGGGCCTCCTCAAGGTCCCGGATCCTCTGTGCTGCCCAAACTCTGACATCCTGCAGACTCAACTCTGCAGCCTCCAAAGCAGTGTGGGCATCATCCAGCTCCTTCATAGTATGGTCCATCACCGCATCCTGCACGGCAGCAAACCGTGCAAGGTGCACGACCGCAGCGTCGCTCTCCCGATCTATCAGAGCACTAGTGACACCTCCTCCCTGAAGGTGAAGACAAAAGACAGACTCCTTCAGCTCATCGGCGTAGGCGGCAGAGATCCTCCTCAAAGCAAGCCATGCTTTCTCCTAGATGCCGGCTTCAAAGGTAGCCCTCCAAACTGTAGTGTTGATGGGGCGACTAGCTTTTGTGTTCTCCCAGGCATACACAATGATCTTAGTGACCATGCCCCGGGCCTTCCCATTCACGATCCAAGTGCTGGCCCTGTAGATCGGCCAGTCAAATCCTCCCAACACTTGGAGCATCCTCCACAGCTTTGCGGCGTAGCCTCCCTCATGCTCACCATAGGTGTGAGTCATCCTCATCTGCCAAAAGACACTCTCGTAAGAACACAACATTTTAAAATAAAGTAAGAACAAGAAAAATTCAGCAAAGGGGTATGGAACAGAAAGAGGGGATGAGTCGAGAGTCCATTCATCATCTTGGCAAATTTTAACTTTAGAAAATAGTTTTATCATAGCTATCAACCATTCTAACTATGGCAAGTTCTACAGTCAGTATGGCTCTGATACCACCTCTGTCGGGACACGAATGTGCAAACCCGGACCCTTGGTGTATTCCACACAAGTCCAGGATCACGCTAGTGCACACCGTCTCAACACAGATGAATATTACATCCATACACAACGGAATAATAATAAAAGTCTTTATTTAGTATAAAACCTGTTGAGTTAACCTTATGATTAACTTACAAAGATACACCTCGCAGGGCTAAGTCTCACTCAAATAACGTAATAGGTTAAGGCCGTCCCATACCAACCCTCTAGTTGTATAGATAGCAAATAACATTTCAATAAGGGCAAAAAGAAATTCGATGTAAAATCAAATAGAAACTTACTACATAAAACCAGTGTAGTTTAGTGTTAGTGTTTCATGATTTAATGTCCACGTATTTTAATCTAATTTTTAATCCTTATTTTATGCACATCAGTGTTTCTGTACAAACTAAGTCCTAGGTTATACCGTGACATATCCTTGTATTCTATAGATTTCTTATTCTTATTTTTTGGATTCAAGAAGCCAAAATTATGTAAGTATATATGTACATTTACGAATTCAAGAAGCTAAAATTATTTGGATTTATAAAATTAAGACATAAGTCATCCGATGGTAAATCATATGCGTCTAATATTTAACTCCAAATGTTCCTGTATCTATTTAAACAGGAGTGAGGTTTCAAGATTTTAATAGATTTAAAACAATTTTTTAATGCTTTCTTACCAAGGCTATGAATGGTTAAACTCTAATGAGCTATAGATACTAACAATCAATAAACTAACACGTGCAGGGTTTAGGTTTAAGTTACTGTTATAAGACATATGTTCATGGTTTTGGGAGGGTTTTGATGATAAAAATATTTTTGAAAGACCATGTGGAGTTCTACTCTTATGTGTCATGAGTAATTGATTGTGTTTTGAGCTGTTGATGCTCAGGTTTGAGTTTGCTTTAGAATGAGCAAATTGAGTTGCCTTGGGTAGCCCACGACCAGAGGTTGGAGCCTTACGAGGACGGTACCTTGCTAGGTCGGCTATTAAGAGGTTGGGGCACCCTTAAGCTGAGTTAAGCTAAGATGGGTTCCTTAGTTTTGTGACTGCTCAGTTGATTACTGTTTACCATTTTGAGTAATGCTATGTGATGTGTTTCCCTTGTTTGTGATGGTTCTAGGACTTCTGAGCTAGGTCATGGTGAGGTGAAGGAGATCGAGACTAGGCTGGGAGAGCTGAGGTCTAGATGGTCAAGGTGTCACCAGAAGATGACTGAGGCCGGGGAATGGCTGCGAACCTGTCGGGACCCGAATTTGCAAATCCGGACCCTCTGTGTATTCAGCACTAGTCCAGGAACACGCTAGTGCACACAGTCTCAACATTGGCAAATATCACAATCATACTCAACGAATAATAGGGTACTTTAATTAGTTAACCAAACTGGTTGCTTGACCTTATGGTCAAGTTACAAATATACGCCTCGCAGGGCGAAACTTATTAAAAGAGAAATAATAGCAGCGGAAAAACATAACATCGTGGCGCCATCCAGTATACCACAGGCAACTGACTAGGCTCGCTCCCTAGTTAGACGGTTCCTCTAGGAGCTCCTCCTCCAAAGCTGGTGTAGATTCTTCTTCAACTTGTGTTGTATTGCGGCAAGGGTGAGTACTTGGTACTCAGCAAGTCATGCACAGAATGCAACTAATATACTACATGCATGGCTTGGTACAAAGGAATAGCTCAGGGTATATTTGCAGTAAGACAGCATTTGACAAGTAGCATAAGTAGTTTCAAAAGTAGTAAAAACAAGTATAGCATCAATAACTTTTCCAGGAGTTAAATAAACATCTTTCCCGATTCTAATCCACATTTCCATCAACATCATTATTAAACCAAACCCAACCTTTCAAGACCAAATTATTTTCAAGAAAGTCTAACCCTTGACTGTAATTCCTGAGCGAAGTCCAATACCGCGGACTCGGCTATTCGAATAGATTTTTACACTCTGCAGAGGTTATGCACTTTACCCACAAGATACAGTCAAACACCACAAAGGCGAGTGTCCGTAACAGAGTCTTTCGGAAACTTCTAACAGCACAAGTGGTCCTCCCTGGTGATTGCACACTAACCCTTCCCTTAGCGAAGGCGAAGTTTAGGCCAATCCACCGTTAGATGGGTACCTGGCCGCAGCCCCAGTACGCTCCCCCGTACAACTACACAAAGGGTGTAGTTGACATCCTAAGGTCCCACTGGTACGTTATTAGAAACTTAATCAACTAGGTCTGTCCTATTACAGACATGTGGTTGCACGCATGACTCAGTGCAAAGGCTTGCAAGGTTAAGTCCCTAGGGTGACCAGGGCAAGACTACCCGAAGAACCAAATCAATGTTCCCGGTGCCACAACAGGCCCACCCGATCATTCTTGCCACATGCCCTGGTCGAAAACTATTTATCAAGCCCCGGTTGATTACCATGCACCACGTGCCATCAAGATCACAACACATGATACCTTTACAAAACAGGTTCTATATATCATTAAGTCAATATTAACATTTGATTGTCCAAAATCATGTCATGAGCACGTAGCAAGTCTAAGCAATATACTACAACGATCTAAATTCCCATGTTGGCAATTTAGTAATGTCCAACTATTTAATCCTCAACTAGGGTGACGAGGGATCATGGCACATATTTAATTAACCAAGGCGTCATACAGCAATTTGGCATTTATCTAATTTCCCATAATTAAATAAAGTATTTTCTAGTTAAACTAGCATGCAATAGTTTCAAATCGAATTAATTTGAAATTGGGATCAACATGGTCAAAGTACAACTTGCCTTCAAAAAGTACTTGTTCTTGGTCCTGAGCTGGCTCCTGGGTCAACACTTCACCTTCGAAGCCTTCGGGCAGTTCAACGTCTACTCGTAAAGCGTGCAAATAGCAATAAATAAATGAACAGTAGACAAAAGTGTCCAAACATCCAAATAAAGTTCACAAACAGAGAGAGCATAATTTTTTGAATTTTTAAAAACTGGAATCGTCAAATTCGGAGTTTAAATGCAAAAGTTATAACCGTTTAAAGTTTAAAGAAAACATTAATTAATTATAAACAGAGAAATAATCATAATCAAAAAATAATTAAAATTCATATTTGAGTAGGTCTCATTTTTATGAAGATTTAGAAATTTGAATCACTCAAATCGGAGTTGAAACGCAAAAGTTACAAGCGATTGAAGTTTGAATCAAATTCTGAAATCAATATTTCGAATTAATAAATCATTTTCTTTTTCGGAAATCAATTTATTGTGTCAGCATGACACGTGGACCAATCAGAGGCCGCCACATCGCCTCAGGTCCATGGACCCGGCACACGGTTTGGCACGGTCCACCGTGGACCTGGTCCACGGCTCACGTGTCTCACTGACAGGTGGGCCCCTCGGATGACATCAGCAGTGACGTCATCACGCCTGCCGAGGATGGTCGACAATTTGGACCCCACCATGACGTCAGCGGTGACGTCATGGTGCGCTTGGCTGAGCCGCTGACGCGTGGGTCCCACTGACACGCGGGCCCCGCGTGTTAGAGACACGCACCCACGCGCGGGCGCTGACCGCGACGGTCGGCCTCTCGGCCACGTGGCTAGATCTCAGCCGTTGATTTGAAAATCAACGGCCCAGATTGGATCTGGCTTAACCCAGTGGGAAAACTACTCGGCTGATCTGGACCGTTCGATCTAGATCTAACGGCTGAGATCTATCCTAGCTTAGTGCAGTTCTAGCTACGTGGCACGATCTGAACCGTTGGATCTAGATCCAACGGTTGGAAATAGATCTGAGGATTTCAACGTGAAAACTCACCGAGGGTGACGTGGCGCGATCTGGGCCCTTGGATCTGGATCGGACGGTGGAGGGAGTTCGATCGACGGCGATGGCGCGCGGCGGAGCAAGGTCACCGGAGACGGGGACGACGACACGCCTGACGGCGCTGCGGGGCTCCTCCGGCGAAGTGAGTGGTACTCACCGACACGGCTTGACCTCACGGTTCCGGATCTGGGCTCAACGGCGGCGGAGGACGGCGGACGGCGGCGGAATCAACGATTAACCGCGGCGGAACGGGCTTCCAACTCCGGCGAGCGATTGCGGCGCAACCACGGCGGCTTGAGCTCGGCGGGCTAGGGCTACAGGTGCGCACGGAAGTTGGCAACACGACATCGGCGGCGACGCATTAAATAGGGCCATCGGCGTCCGTGAAACACGCGGAAACCGAGGCCCACTCCATTGCGGCGGCGGAATCCGAAAGGGATTCGGATTGGCTGACGTGGCTCAACGTCAGCCGTTGGATCAAGATCCAACGGTGCGGGGGTTTGGGTGCGGGTCTGGCTTGCGGCGGCGGAATCCGAAAGGGATTCGGATTGGCTGACGTGGCTCAACGTCAGCCGTTGGATCAAGATCCAACGGTGCTCGGGTTCGGGCGACGTGGCTCAATCGTGGCCGTTGGATCAAGATCCAACGGTCACGCGGGTTAGGGTTCGGCCGAGCGGGTTCGACCGAATCAGCTGGCTCGGGTCGGACTCGAGTCTGACTCGGACTCGGGTCCGGTCGGATGAACAGTACAAACCAACTCGCATTTTCCAGCGATTAAATAATCCAATTAATTTCTCAGAAATTCATTTAATTCATTAAAAATAGCAAAAGACTCAGAAAAATTCTGGAAAATATTTTGGAACCTTTTGGACTCAAATAAAATATTTCCAACAAATTTTTATTTGCAAAGTTAAATTCTTTAATTATTTCACAAGGGGATAAATTCAAATAAATTCCAAATAAATCCAAATAAATTCCAGAAAATTCCAAAAATTCACCAAAGTGCCAAATCACACATGAATTTAAGAAAAGAAAAATTTTGGGGTGTTACAAACCTCCCCCTTTAATAGAATCTCGTCCCCGAGATTCAGGGCTTACTAAACAATAGGTTCGAAAACTCTTTCTTCAAATCCTCTTCGCGCTCCCAAGTTGCTTCACTCTTCGCATGGTTGCTCCTTTGAATTCTGCAGAAGCGGGTTGACTTGCTTCTCGTCTCTCGATCCATGGTGTCCAAAATCTTCACGGGGTGCTCCTTGTAAGTCAGATCCTCTTGTAACTCGATTGACTCAAACGGTGTCTGTTCCTCAGGTACTCGGAGACACTTCTTCAACTGGGACACGTGGAACACGTCATGCACTCCTGCTAGTGATTGCGGTAACTCCAGTTGGTATGCAACTTCAACTCTACGGCTGAGAACCTTAAATGGTCCAACATATCTCGGCGCGAGTTTCCCTTTGGCATGGAATCTCTTAACTCCTCTGAGTGGTGTGACTCTGAGATACACGAAATCTTCTGGTTCAAAACTCAGGTCTCGGCGACGGTTATCGGCGTAGCTCTTCTGTCTCGACTGTGCTATCTTCAGTCTTTCTCGGATCATGGCAATCTGTTCTTCGGCCTCTTGAAGAATATCTGGTCCAAAGACACGGCGTTCACCTGTCTCATTCTAGTTCAACGGTGTTCGACAGGGTCGACCGTATAGTGCTTCAAATGGCGACATCTGCAAACTTGCTTGATAACTGTTATTGTAGCTGAACTCAGCGTACGGCAGACTTTTATCCCAAGAGGTAGCATAAGCCAATGCACAAGCTCGTAGCATGTCCTCTAGAATTTGATTAACTCTTTCGGTTTGCCCATCCGTCTGCGGATGATAAGCTGTACTGAAGTTCAAACGGGTTCCCATGACTTCATGCAGCTTATTCCAGAACCTTGAGGTAAACTGGGTACCTCTGTCTGATACAATCTTCTTCGGCACTCCATGCAAACAAACGATCTTGGTCATATACAATTCAGCTAACTTATCTCCTGAATAAGTGGTCTTTACTGGAATAAAATGGGCGACCTTAGTCAAGCGGTCCACTATGACCCATATGGAGTCATATCCTCCTTGAGTCTTGGGCAAACCGGTAATGAAGTCCATTCCGATTTCCTCCCACTTCCACTCAGGTATCTTCAACGGCTGTAGCAATCCTGCTGGTCTCTGATGCATCGCCTTGACTCTCTAGCATATGTCGCACAGCGCAACATGCTCGGCAACCTCACGCTTCATGCTCGGCCACCAGAATCTTTCCTTCAAATCCTGATACATCTTGGCACTTCCAGGATGAATTGAATACTTGGAGTCATGGGCTTCTTCTAGAATCAATTGCTTCAGCTCCTTCTGGTTTGGCACACAGATTCGATCCTGCATCCATAACGTGCCTTTTTTGTCCAACTTGAAGTCCTTTGCCTTGCCTTCATCCATCTTGGACTTGATCATGCGGATCTTATCATCATCCTCCTGTCCTTCTCAGATCTGATCCTCCAGGGTAGGCTTCACTTCTAATGTGGCCAAGAATCCTTCTGGTACTACTTCAATCTTCATCCTATGGAAATCCTCACATAGCTCATCCTGACTCGTGGCTATCAACATGTTCACAGTATGGCTTTTCTGACTCAAGGCATTGGCCACCACGTTGGCCTTTCCGGGATGGTAATGGATTCCAACATTATAATCCTTGATTAACTCTAACCATCTCCTTTGCCTCATGTTCAGGTCTGATTGGGTGAAGATGTACTTAAGACTCTTATGGTCCGTATATACTTCACATCTGTTCCCGATCAAATAGTGACGCCATAACTTCAAAGCATGCACTACGGCAGCTAGCTCTAGGTCATGCGTTGGATAATTCTCCTCATGTGGCCTCAACTGCCTTGATGCATAAGCGACGACCTTTCCGTTCTGCATCAGCACACATCCAAGTCCTTGGCGCGATGCGTCACAATAAATATCGAAGCTCTGATTAACATCCGGTAGGACCAACACCGGTGCTGATGTCAATCGCTTCTTTAGTTCTTGAAAACCCTTCTCGCACTCCGGCGTCCATGCAAACTTCTTCTCCTTTTTCAACAATTGCGTAAGAGGTTTCGCGATTGTCGAAAAGCTTTCAATGAAATGCGATGGGTCCACGGTCTTCGGCTGTTCCCAATGTAACACAGCTTCTACCTTGCTTGGATCAACGGCGACTCCTTCTGCGGTCATTACATGTCCGAGAAACTCCACCTTGTCCTTCCAAACGTCAGACTTGCTGAACTTGGCGAAAAGTTGCTGTTCCCTTAGCTTTTCCAAAACTCGCCTCAAGTGCTCTGCATGTTCATCCTCTGTCTTGGAGTGGATTAAGATATCATATATGAACAAAACAACAAACTTGTCTAAATATTCCATGAACTCCTTATTCATCATATTCATGAAATATGCTGGCGCATTCGTCAGACCAAAGGACATAACCGTAAACTCATAATGTCCATATCTTGACGAGAATGCGGTCTTCGGGATATCTTCTGATCGTATCTTCAACTGGTGGTATCCCGATCTCAGATCAATCTTGGAGAAAAACTCCGGCTCCTCTCAACTGATCAAACAGATCATCGATCCTGGGTAGCGGGTACTTGTTCTTCACGGTTACTTCATTGAGTGCACGGTAGTCAATGCACATCCTGAAACTCCCGTCCTTCTTCTTGACAAACAAAACTGGCGCTCCCCACGGCGACGAACTCGGTCTGATAAATCCTTTCTCCATTTACTCTTCAAGCTGTGTAACACCCCAAATTTTTGCTTTTCATGAAATTAAAATATTATTTTGCACATTTGTGAATTTTTGGAATTTTTTGGAATTTATTTGGATTTATTTGGATTTAATTTGAATTTATTCCATATTGAAATAATTAAAGAAATTAATTTTTCAAATAAAGTTTTGTTGGAAATATTTTATTTGAGTCCCAAATACCCTAAAATATTTTCCAGCATTTTTCTGGAATTTTTCTGAGTCTTTAGCTATTTTTAATGAATTAAATGAATTTCTGGGAATTAATTTGAATATTTAATCGCTGGAAAATCAACCCGGTCGATTCTTGTTCCTCCGATCGAGCCCGAAGTCGACTCGAGTTCGAGTCCGAATTCAACCCGACCCGAGCCCGTGGTTGAGCCGAACCCACTCGGCCGAACCCTACGCGTGTGACCGTTGGATCAAGATCCAACGGCCACGATTGAGCCACGTCGCCGGACCCGAGCCTGACCGAGCCAGCCAGCTCACCCGAGTCCGACCCGAACCCAAACCCACGCACCGTTGGATCTCGATCCAACGGCTGTGCGCGTGCCACGTCACCCAATCCGAGACGCCGTCGGACTCCGCCGCCGCAACGGAGAGGACCTCGGTTTCCGTGAGTTTCACGGACGCCGAGGGCCCTATTTAATGCGCCGCCACCCGTGCCATGACGCCGACTTCCGTGCGCACCCGTAGCCCTAGACAACGTCGCCTGAGCCGCCGCCGTCTAGCCGCAATCGCTCGCCGTAGTTGCCGTAGCGTTCCGCCGTAGTTTTTCGCCGATTGCCGCCGTCTCCGTCGTCCTCCGCCGCCGTTGACGTCGAGATCGAACCGGAGAGTAAAGCCGCGTCGAAGAGACCTCTCACCTCGCCGAGCGCGCTCAAACGCCGTCGGCTAGGTCGTCGTCCCCAACTCCGGTGACCTCGAGCCGCCGCGCCGCCATCGACGTCCTCGAAGCTTCTCAGCCGTCGGATCTTCATCCAAGGGCCCAGATTGCGCCACGTCATCTCACGGTGAGATTCCGTCCAAAATCCCAGATCCAATCTCGACCGTTGGATCTAGATCCAACGGTCCAGATCAAACGCGTTCACCCCAAACGCGTGAGTCCAGATCCAATCTGGGCCGTTGATTTTCAAATCAACGGCCGAGATCTAGCCACGTGTGCGAGAGTCTGACCGCCGCGCCGCTGGCCCACGCTGCGTGGCGGCAGACGCCGACACGCCGGCCCGCATGTCGGCCGCCCAGCCACATCGCACCATGACGCCACGCCGACGTCTGGCGGGCTCGCATGTCGGGCCGTCCCAGCCGTCTTGGCGTCGACGCCGCAATGACGCTACCGGTGGTCCCACTGCCGATCGTGAGCCGTGGACCGGGTCCACGGTGAACCCGAGCCGGCGTGGACCGAAGTCTCAGAACCCGGTGGCGTCACGAACCAATCGAGGTCGACACGTGTCCAGGCTGACGCAATAATTAATTTCCGAAAAAGAAAATGATTTATTAATTCGAAATAATGATTTCAGATTTCGATTCAAACTTCAAACGCTTATAACTTTTGCGTTTCAACTCCGATTTGAGTGATTCAAATTTCTAAATTCGTATAAAATTGAGATCTACCTAATTATTAATTTTATTTGATTTTTGGACTAAAGTTTTCCTCTGTAATATTATTTAATTGATTATTTAAACTTTAAATAATTATAACTTTTGCATTTTAACTCCGATTTGAACGATTCCAGTTCCTAAAAATTCATAAAATTATGTTCTCTCTGTTTATGGATTTTATTTGGAGTTTTGGGATGCTTTTGCCTATTGTTTATTTGTGTATTGCTATTTGCACGTATTACGAGTAGACGTTGAAGTGCCCGAAGGCTTCGAAGGAGAAGTATTGACCCAGGAGCCAGCTCAAGACCAAGAACAAGTACTTTTTGAAGGCAAGTTGTGCTTTGACCTTGTTGATCCTATTTTGAAATCTATTTTGATTTAATCTATTGCATGCTAGTTCAATTAGAAAATACCTTATTTAAATATGGGAAATTAGATAAACGCCAAATTGCTGTATGACACCTTGATTAATTAAATATGTGCCATGACCCCTTGTCACCCTAGTTGTGGTTTACTAGTTGGACATTATTAAATTGCCAACATGGGTTTATAGATCGTTGTAGTATACTGCTTAGACCTGCTACGTGCTCATGACATGATTTTGGACAATCAAATGTTAATATTGACTTAATGATATATTGAACCTGTTTGGAAAGGTATCATGTGATGTTGATGGCACGTGGTGCATGGTAATCAACTGGGGTTTGATAGATAGTTTTCGACCGGGGCATGTGGCAAGAATGATCAGGTGGGCCAGTTGTGGCATTGGGAGCGTTGGTTTGGTTCTTCGGGTAGTCTTGCCCTGGTCACCCTAAGGACTTAACCTTGCAAGCCTTTGAACTGAGTCAAGCGTGCAACCACATGTCTGTAATGGGACGGACCTAGTTGACTAAGTTGCTAATAACGCACTGTGGGACCTCGGGAGGTCAACTACACCCTTTGTGTAAGTTGTGCAGGGGAGCGCGTCTGGTGAGGCCAGGTACCCATCTAACGGTTGATTGGCCTAAACTTCGCCTTAGCTAAGGGAAGGGTTAGTGTGCAATAACCGGGAGGACCACTTGTATTGTTAGAAGTTTCCGAAAGACTTTGTTACGAAAACTCGCCTTTGTGGTGTTTGATCAGTATCTTGTGGGTAAAGTGCATAACCTCTGCAGAGTGTACAATCTATTCGAATAGCCGTGTCCGCGGTATTGGACATCGCTCGGGAATTACAGTCAAGGGTTAGATTTTCTCAAAAGAATAACTTGGACTTGAAAGGTTGGGTTTGGTTTACAAATGACGTTAATGGAAATGTGGATTAGGATGGGAAAGATGTTTACTAAACTTCTTGAAAAGTTATCTATGCTTTACTTGTTACTACTGCTTTCAAATCTACTTATGATACTTGTTAGATGCTGTTTACTGCAAAAATACCTTGAGCCACTCCTTTGTATTAAGCCATGCATGTAGTATATTAGCTGCATTCTGTGCATGACTTGCTGAGTACCAAGTACTCACCCTTGCCACAATACAACACCAGTTGAAGAGGAGACTACACCAGCTTTGGAGGAGGAGCTCCAAGAGGAACCGTCTACTTAGGGAGCGAGCCCAGTCAGTTGCCTGTGGTATACTGGATGGCGCCACGAAGTTGTCTTAATTTCCGCTGCTATTATTTCTCTCTAAATAAGTTTCGCCCTGCGTGGCGTATATTTGTAACTTGACCATAAGGTCGAGTAACCAGTTTGACTATTTAATTAAAGTACTTTATTAGTATCGAGTGGTATGATTGTGATATTTACCGATGTTAAGACTGTGTGCACTAGCACGTTCCTGGACTAGTGCTGAATACACAGAGGGTTCGGATTTGCAAATTCGGGTCCCGACAGTGGTGGTATCAGAGCCAGGTTGACCGTAGGCTCAACCTTAGCTAGAATGGTCGTAGAGAGGTTAAAACCTATTTTCTAAAGGCTAAAAGTTTGTCAAGATAAGAAATGACATCTCGACTTATCCCCTTCTCTCTTTTCTTGCCTCTTGCTGAATTTTTTCCCTTACCTTGTCACGATTTAAAATTTTCGAATTCTTACGTGAGCACTCTTGTGACAGATGGAGGGAGAGTTCAACTACGTCGATCTGGAGGTTGGTCACGCCGCGGAACTTTGGCGTATGCTACAGACTCTCGGAGATTTTGAGAAGCCACAATACCAAGTGGAAGTGATCAGACAAGCAGGATTGTTCAAGGCTTGTGACGTGAAGATTGTGGTACCTGCTAGGAAGAAGGGCCCAGGGAATCGCCCGATACACTGCACTGCAAGGAGGTCTACAATGCAGATGGGTATCCAAGAGGCGTCACGACGAGCAATGCGGCACATTACCCGTATCTACGCCAGAGAATTGGAGAGCACGGTGTTCCGGTATCATCTCAAGCAAAGAATAACCTTCTTGACCCGAAGGCGATTCAGGATGAGAATGCCATGGTTACACAGTTGGCACGACTTGTTGTTGCCCAGGAGGATGTACTCGATGATACAAGCAAGGAGCTACAGAAGGCCCGCAAAGAAATCACGGCAGAGAAGAACAGATGGCGGGAAGCTCAAGAGTATGTGTCCCATCTTCTGCACAGGATTGGAGAGTTAGAGACGGCGTTGTACGCACCAGAGCCGGAGCTAGTACTCGAGCTACACGAGCCAGACCCGGAGGAGCCGGAGCTTGAGGAGGACATTGCTTCTTCGACTACCACCGATGTTAAAGCCAGACAGTCTCGTTTCATGAAGGGACTTAACTCAGGATTGCAGGTGGGACTGATCACCCACACCTTTCCAGATTTCCAGGAGCTTGTGAATAAGGCGCTCATTCTTGAGGACAAGCGCAAGGAACTGGATGACAACAGGAAGCGCAGGATGCAGCATCAGGGATCGCGTCAGGGAGCACAGCAACGTTTGAGAGTTGCACCAAATCAGTTTTTCAGATTCCAGCCGCAGAATACAACAAGGACACCGTCACCAGCACCAAGACCCGTCAATCAGAACTATCAGACCCCGGACCAGCCGTAAACGCCGCTTGAGCGATCAATAGGGGCGATGAGACGCTGCTACAATTGCAACGAGCCAGGACACTTTGCCAACAGTTGTCCTAAGAGGACAACAGGAGTGACCCCAGTTCGCTTCAATCTGGGATCCACACCAGCTAGGACGCCAGCACCAGGAGCAGCACCCCAGACCATGGTGAGAGGCCGAGTCAATCATGTCACCGCAGATGCACTGCAGAATGCCACGGACGTCAGATCTTGGGTAAGTTACATGTTAACTTTCGATACACCAGCTTGATTTTGTTTGATTACGAGCTTCGCATTCGTTTGTTTCACAAGGCTTTGCTGCTAAAAATGATTTGGAGATTGCAAGACTTAAATGCATGCTTTTGGTTCAAACCCCTGGTTCCGAACACCGAACTAAAGTAGGATGTTCTGGGGTGAGAATATTAATAGATGGGATTGAGTTCCTAGCGAACCTTATTATTTTGGAGACCCAGACCTTAGATGTTATTTTGGGAATGGATTGGTTATCCAAGCACAAGGCTGTATTGGATTGTGGACGAAGGACTATCTCAGTTGAGAGCCCGTGTGGAAAGAAAGTGGAATTTCAAGCTACTGCCGTTAGAGATGGACAGTTGATGGTTAACAGTATCAAGGCAATCAGCATAGAGGATGTCTCAGTGGTGAATGAGTACCCAGATGTTTTTCCTGAAGATCTACCTGGTATGCCGCCAGACAGGGACATAGAGTTTGTGATAGAACTTGTACCTGGTACAACACCGATAGCAAAGAGACCTTATCGGATGTCCACCGAAGAATTGGTAGAGATGAAGAAGCAACTCGAAGAGCTAATGGAGAAAGGATTTATCAGACCGAGTTCGTCGCCGTGGGGAGCGCCAGTTTTGTTTGTCAAGAAGAAGGACGGGAGTTTCAGGATGTGCATTGACTACCGTGCACTCAATGAAGTCACCGTGAAGAATAAGTACCCGCTACCTAGGATCGATGATCTGTTTGATCAGCTGAGAGGAGCTGGAGTTTTCTCCAAGATTGATCTGAGATCGGGATACCATCAGTTGAAGATCCGATCGGAGGATATTCCGAAGACCGCATTCTCGTCAAGATATGGACATTACGAGTTTACTGTTATGTCCTTTGGTCTGACGAATGCACCAGCATATTTCATGAATATGATGAATAAGGTGTTCATGGAATATTTGGACAAGTTTGTTGTTGTGTTCATAGATGATATCCTAATCTACTCCAAGACAAAGGATGAACATGCCGAACACTTGAGGCGAGTTTTGGAAAAGCTGAGGGAACAGCAACTCTTCGCCAAGTTCAGTAAGTGTGATTTTTGGAAGGACAAGGTGGAATTCCTCGGACATGTAATGACCACAGAAGGAGTCGCCGTAGATCCAAGCAAGGTAGAGGCTGTGTTACATTGGGAGTAGCCGAAGACCGTGACCCAGATTCGGAGTTTCCTTGGAATGGCAGGTTACTATCGCCGTTTCATTGAAGGCTTTTCAACAATTGCGAAACCCCTTACGCAATTGCTGAAAAAGGAGAAGAAGTTTGCATGGACGCCGGAGTGTGAGAAAGGTTTTCAGGAGCTGAAGAAACGATTGACATCAGCGCCAGTGTTAGTCCTACCGGACGTCAATCAAAGCTTTGATATTTATTGTGACGCATAGCGCCAAGGACTTGGATGTGTGCTGATGCAGAATGGAAAGGTCGTCGCTTATGCATCAAGACAGTTGAGGCCACATGAGGAGAATTATCCGACGCATGACCTGGAGCTAGTTGCTGTAGTGCATGCCTTGAAATTATGGCGTCACTACTTAATTGGAAACAGATGTGAAGTATACACGGACCATAAGAGTCTTAAGTACATCTTCACCCAATCAGACTTGAACATGAGGCAGAGGAGATGGTTAGAGTTGATCAAGGACTACAATGTTGGAATCCATTACCATCCCGGGAAGGCCAACGTAGTTGCCGATGCTCTGAGTCGGAAAAGCCATACCGTGAGTATGTTGCTAGCCACAAGTCAGGATGAGCTATGTGAGGATTTCCAGAGAATGCAGATTGAAGTTGTACCAGAAGGATTCATGGCCGCATTGGAAGTGAAGCCTACCTTAGAAGATCAGATCCGAGAAGGACAGAAGGATGATGACAAGATCCGCAGGATTAAGTCCATCATGGATGAAGGCAAGGCAGAGCATTTCAAGTTGGATGAGCAAGGCACGTTATGGATGAAGGATCGCATTTGTGTGCCGAACAAAAATGAGCTGAAGCAATTGATTCTAGAAGAAGCCCATGACTCCAAGTATTCAAATCACCCAGGAAGTGCCAAGATGTATCAGGATTTGAAGGAGAGATTTTGGTGGCCGAGCATGAAGCGTGAAGTTGCCGAGCATGTTGCATTGTGCGACGTATGCCAGAGAGTCAAGGCAATGCATTAGAGACCAGCAGGATTGTTGCAGCCGCTGAAAATACCTGAGTGGAAGTGGGAGGAAATCGGAATGGATTTCATTACCGATTTGCCTAAGACTCAAGGAGGTTATGACTCCATATGGGTTATAGTGGATCGCTTGACCAAGGTCGCCCATTTTATCCCTGTGAAGACCACTTACTCGGGAGATAAGTTAGCGGAGTTGTATATGATCAGGATCGTCTGTTTGCACGGAGTGCCAAAGAAGATCGTATCGGATAGAGGTACCCAGTTTACCTCGAGGTTCTGGAATAAGCTACATGAAGCCATGGGAACCCGTTTGAACTTCAGTACAGCTTATCATCCATAGACGGATGGCCATACTGAAAGAGTCAATCAGATTCTGGAGGATATGTTAAGAGCGTGTGCATTGGCTTATGCTACCTCTTGGGATAAGAGTCTGCCGTATGCGGAGTTTAGTTACAACAACAGTTACCAGGCAAGTATGCAAATGTCACCATTTGAAGCACTATATGGTCGACCCTGTCGGACGCCATTGAACTGGAATGAGACAGGTGAACGCCATGTCTTTGGGCCAGATATTCTTCAAGAAGCTGAAGAACAGATTGCCATGATCAGGGAGAGATTGAAGATAGCCCAATCACGACAGAAGAGTTATGCTGACAACCGTCGCCGAGACCTGAGTTTCTGTAACACCCCATAAATCTAAACTGTCATACAAGAAAATTTCGACAGCATCTCCCCTAAAATTAGGACAAAACGGAAGCGACAACAAGATTCATAATAAACATTACAAACAGGAATAACATAAAAGCATCAATACTAGAGATAACAAGTCTAAATCAACCAGAAAACAAACATAAACGTAAAACAGCTCCAAAGAGGACATCAACAGGTCTATGATTAATAAAATTTCAGCAAGCTAATGAATTATTAAATGCACTAGTCCATGTGATTCGTGATGACCCCGGAGGGTTGATTGTGCTACTAAGCCCACCCTTCAAGCTTACGACTCGCGAGAATTACCTGAAAACAACAAAATAACAAGGGGTGAGATTGGGTAATCTCAGCAAGCGGAACAACTTCTAACAAATAACACAGCCACAGTAAAACTAGCATACCAAATTCCTCATGTCCAATACCACATTATAGAGTCCACACAACCTCAGTAAAATGCATATGATTGTGCACATGCTTATGCCATGATCCTCCTCACCGTGCCCTTTCTCAGGAACACACGGTGTTGTACTGCACGGCCACAAGACGCCAAGGCGTCGACAAAACTTCCAATGCATGATTATTCAGTTAATGCTTCATGCATGAATTCATTCATAACCTTTATAGAGTCCACACAACCTCAGTAAAATGCATATGATTGTGCACATGCTTGTAACACCCCAAAATTTTGCTTTTCTTAAATCTATGTGTGATTTGGCACTTTGATGAATTTTTGGAATTTTCTGGAACTTATTTGGATTTATTTGGAATTTATTTGAATTTATTCCATTTTAAAATAATTAAAGAATTTAACTTTGCAAATAAAGTTTTGTTGGAAATATTTTATTTGAGTCCCAAATACCCTAAAATATTTTCTGGAATTTTTCTGGAATTTTTCTGAGTATTTTGCTATTTTTTAATGAATTAAATGAATTTCTGGGAATTATTTTAATTATTAAATCGCTGGAAATTCGAGTTGGGTCAAGTACTATTCATCCGACCGAGTCGGAACCCGAGTCGGACTCGAGTCCGACCCGAGCCACGTGACTCGACTGAACCAGCTCTAAACCTAATCGATCCCAACCGTTGGATCGAGATCCAACGGCCGTTGGGCCGCCTTTGTTTCGGCCGGTCGGCTCGGACCCGTCGCGCTGGCAATCGTGGCCGTTGATCGGACACGTGTCGGCCGCTGGTCGCCGTCTCCGCCGAGTCCGATCCGATCGCGCCGCGCCTCCGCCGGTTCGTTAGGGTTTCGGGTTCTGCGCGCATGCCTAGGCTATTTAAGGCCGGCCGGCCCCGAGGTTGCCCTCTTCCATGCGCCCGCTTTCCCTAGCTAATAGAGCTCAAGCCGCCGCCAGGCCGTCTGGGTGCTCGCCGAAGTTGGGCGGAGCAGCTACGGTTTCCTCGTCTTCTCCAAGACGCATAGCCCTTGTCCGCCGTGTTGGAGCCCAGGTTCGGAACCCCCAAGACAAGGCGCACCTGCGGGACATCTCGATCACGCTGGAGAACGCCCGTAGCGCCGCGCCCGTGGTCATCTTCCCTAGCGCCGGCAACCCAGCCCTGCCGTGACTTCATCTCCGTCCACGAGCTCCGTGCACCGTTGGATCTTCATCGGACGATCACGGTGAGTCCACGTTTCCCCGAAACTTTGGAAAACCAGATCGGATCTGGACCGTTGGATCAAGATCCAACGGCCCACGATCGCCACGTGCTGGAAACTGCGTTAACTTAGGGTAGATCTAGACCGTTGGATCTAGATCCAACGGCCGTGATCATGCCACGTAGCCGCCGCCGCGCCGTGCGTTGAGTCACTGACAGGCCGGGCCCACGTGCCAGCGGCCGAGCCTGGGCGTGACTGCGCGTCACTGACATGCGGGGCCCGCATGTCAGTGTCTCGCCCGAGAGTCGCACCGTGCACGTGACCCACTGACGGGTGGGACCCGCGTGTCAACGACCCGAGCCGTGGACCGGGTCCACGGTGGACCGAGCCGCACCGTGCGCCGAGTCCGTGAGCCGGCTGACGTCAGCCGGCCAATTAGGAGCCGACACGTGTCACCCATGACGCAATAATTAATTTCTGAAAAAGAAAATGATTTATTAATTCGAAATAATGATTTCAGATTTTGTTTCAAACTTCAAATGCTTATAACTTTTGCGTTTCAACTCCGATTTGAGTGATTCAAATTTCTAAATTTGTATAAAATTGAGATCTACCTAATTATGAATTTTATTTAATTTTTGGACTAAAGTTTTCCTCTGTAATATTATTTAATTGATTATTTAAACTTCAAAATGCTATAACTTTTGCATTTTAACTCCAAATTTGACGATTCCAGTTTCTAAAAATTCATAAAATTATGCTCTCTCAGTTTATGGACTTTATTTGGATGTTTGGATGTTTTTGTCTACTGTTTTATTCATTGGTTGCTATTTGCACGCTTTACGAGTAGACGTTGAAGTGCCGGAAGGATTCGAAGGTGAAGTATTGACTCAGGATCCAACTCAAGACCAAGAACAAGTACTTTTTGAAGGCAAGTTGCGCTTTGACCATGTTGATCCTATTTTGAAATCTATTTTGATTTAACCTATTGCATGCTAGTTCAATTAGAAAATACTTTATTTAAATATGGGCAATTAGATAAATGCCAAATTGCTGTATGACACCTTGATTAATTAAATATGTGCCATGACCCTTGTCACCCTAGTTGTGGTCTACTAGTTGGACATTATTAAATTGCCAACATGGGAAATTAGATCGTTGTAGTATCTTTGCTTAGACACCTCGTGCTCATGACATGATTTTGGACAATCAAATGTTAATATTGACTTAATGATATATTGAACCTGTTTGGAAAGGTATCATGTGATGTTGATGGCACGTGGTGCATGGTAATCAACTGGGGTTTGATAAATAGTTTTTGACCGGGGCATGTGGCAAGAATGATTAGGTGGGCCAGTTGTGGTACTGGGGATGTTGATTTGGTTCTTCGGGTAGTCTTGCCCTGGTCACCCTAAGGACTTCACCTTGCAAGCCTTTGAACTGGGTCTAACGTGCAACCACATGTCTGTAATGGGACGGACCTAGTTGACTAAGTTGCTAATAACGCACTGTGGGACCTCGGGAGGTCAACTACACCCTTTGTGTAAGTTGTGCGGGGAGCGTCTGGCTGAGGCCAGGTACCCATCTAACGGTTGATTGGCCTAAACTTCGCCTTAGCTAAGGGAAGGGTTAGTGTGCAATAACCGGGGAGGACCACTTGTATTGTTAGAAGTTTCCGAAAAACTTTGTTACGGGAACTCGCCTTTGTGGTGTTTGACTGTATCTTGTGGGTAAAGTGCATAACCTCTGCAGAGTGTACAATCTATTCGAATAGCCGTGTCCGCGGTATTGGACATCGCTCGGGAATTACAGTCAAGGGTTAGATTTTCTCAAAAATAACTTGGATCTGACAGGTAGGGTTGGATTAATAATGATGTTGATGGAAATGTGGATTAGGATGGGATAGATGTTTATTAAACTCCTTGAAAAGTTAATTATGCTATACTTGCTTATACTGCTTTCGAATCTACTTATGCTACTTGTTAAATGCTGTTTACTGCAAATATACCTTGAGCTATTACTTTGTATCAAGCCATGCATATAGTCTATTAGCCTGCATTCTGTGCATGACTTGCTGAGTACCAAGTACTCACCCTTGCCACAATACCACACCAGTTGAAGAGGAGACTACACCAGCTTTCGAGGAGGACCTCCACGAGAAACCGTCTACTTAGGGATCGAGCCTAGTCAGTTGCCTGTGGTATACTGGATGGCGCCACGATGTTATCTTATTTTCCGCTGCTATTATTTCTCTCTTAATTAAGTTTCGCCCTGCGAGGCGTATATTTGTAACTTGACCATAAGGTCGAGTAACCAGTTTGACTATTTAATTAAAGTACTTTACTAGTATCGGGTGGTATGATTGTGATATTTACCGATGTTAAGACTGTGTGCACTAGCGCGTTCCTGGACTAGTGCTGAATACACAGAGGGTCCGGATTTGCAAATTCGGGGTCCCGACATGCTTATGCCATGATCCTCCTCACCGTGCGCTTTCTCAGGAACACACGGTGTTGTACCGGTACGGTCGCGCACGCTGGCATCGACAAAACTTTCAATGCATGATTATGCAGTTAATGCTTCATGCATGAATTCATTCATAACCTTCCCCACTGAGTCCACATGTTTGCATATCATCATATAGCATGGATAGAAAGCAAATATCATTGAGATGAAATGTTTAGACAATTCATCAGGTAAACAACATCATTCTTCACCTTACTCATGATTCATAGCCAAACCACAACATCACAATGCCAGTCAAGATATTGCAATCCTCAAAGCAAGTGATTAAACCATGTATGATTGCTGTAATTGGAGTTTATAATGAAGGCGAAGCAAACAACGATGTATAGCTTAACAATACAACTACTTCCACTTGCCTTTACCTACGTAGATGACGAATCTAGTTGCGTCCAGAAGGGGCACCACCTGAACAAGCATACTTTCAGTATATAATAACATCACAATTGATCACACAATTCAAACACGCGTTTCCTACAACCCGTTCCCCTTTTAAACACCGAAAACCCCGATCTGTCCGGATCGAACAGCAACACCCTCTCTTCCCAATTTCGTATATTTTTTTCTACTGTTCATAAAAATACAAAAAAATTACAGTAGCTAGATATTGACGATATCTACAACTTTCATGAAGGTCACAAATTTCAATTCCACTGTTAAATATGCCTAAACAACCGTCCAACACAGTGGACGAAATCTGTTTCCGGATTCTGTTCGTCATCTTCCAACAGCGATAACTCTCAGACCGACACCCCAAAAATTCTGAAAAAATTACAGAAGCTAGGTCTAGACGTTATCTACAACTTTCTAGTTATAGGTTTTTGCAGGAAAAATTATCTATGCCATGTAAAACGCGAAACAATCCGCGCTGCACAATCTCCCCTTCCAAAAACAGCACCACGTGAACATCTACCCTTCTCCCCATCAAGATCCATCCAAACCACTCACCACCAGATCTAATACACTCCTAATCCCTAGGTAGAACAGGGGTAAAAGATTAGGAATTTTACCTTGAGTTCCCCCTTGCGAACCCACGAAGAACGCGCGACGATCCCCGTAACGGAAATCTGTTCGTCCTCCTCGCCTCCACGGATCCTCTTCTCGTTTTCTCCTTCGCGTTTCGCGGTGGATCTTGAGCCACCTCGCAAGGGGAGGAAGAGGAGGGGTGGTGTGGCTGCTAGGGGAGGAAGGGGGAGGCGGCCTAGGGTTGCAAAGGGTGGGGGCGCCACCCCTCTTGAGGGAAAGGTGGGCCGGCCCACTAGGGCGTGGGGAGGGAGGATTTTGAGCCGCAGAGGCAAAGTTGCTTACCAACTGGAGTTGCCGCAGTCGTTAGCAGGAGTACATGACGTGTTCTATGTGTCACAGCTAAAGAAGTGTCTTCGAGTGCCAGATGAGCAAACGCCCTTGGAGTCGATTGAACTGCAAGAGGATCTGACTTATAAGGAGCATCCCGTGAAGATTTTGGACACTATGGACCGAGAGACTAGAAATAAGTCAACCCGCTTCTGTAGAGTTCAGTGGAGCAACCATGAAGAAAGCGAAGCGACTTGGGAACGCGAAGAGGATTTGAAGAAAGAGTTTCCGAACCTATTCTTTAGTAAGCCTTAATCTCGGGGACGAGATTCTGTTAAGGGGGGAGGTTTGTAACACCCCAATTTTTGCTTTTCATGAAATTAAATATTAGTTTGCACATTTGTGAATTTTTGGAATTTTCTGGAATTTATTTGGATTTAATTTGAACTTATTCCATATTGAAATAATTAAAGAAATTAAATTTTCAGATAAAGTTTTGTTGGAAATATTTTATTTGAGTCCAAAATGATCCAAAATATTTTCCAGAATTTTTCTGGAATTTTTCTGAGTACTTTACTATTTTTCTTGAATTAAATGAATTACTGGAAATTATTTTAAATATTAAATCGCTGAGAAATCCAAACCGGTCGATTCTTGTTCATCCGATCGAGGCGAATCAGACTCGAGTCCGAGTCCGCCGAGCCATGCGACTCGGTCGAACCCGGTCATCAAGGCTGAAACTCAACCGTTGGATCAAGATCCAACGGTGAGATCAACCGCAATAATAGCCGAACCCTAGCCCGTGACCGTTGGATTGAGATCCACTGGCTCACGTTGATCCACGTCACCCAATCCGAATGGGATTCGGACTCCGCCGCCGCAGCCGTGTCGACCTCGTTCTTCGCGCGATACACGGAAGCCGAGGCCCCTATTTAATCTTGCCGCCGCCATCGTGAAGCCCGTTTCCCTTGCGCACCAGTAGCCCTAACCCACCCCGTCGAGCCGCCGCCGCTAGCCGCGAGCTCGCCGTAGTTGGAATCCCTCTCCGCCGCGGTTTTGCTTGCCCGCCGCCGTCCGTCGCCCTTCGCCGCGTTGACCCCAGATCCGAACTCCCGCGACGAGACGCACTGAGGAGGACTCACTCGCCGGAGGAGCCCGCATAACGCCGTTGTTCGTGTCGCCGTTCCCAGCTCCGGCCAGCCAAATTGGTCGCGCCGCCATCGCCGACCCGAAGCCGTGGACCGTCGGATCACCATCGCACGGCTAGGATCACGCCACGCCACCGCCGGTGAGATTCCAATCAAAACCCCAGATCCAATCTCAACCATTGGATCTAGATCCAACGGTCGAGATCAAACGCGTTAACCCAAACGGCGTGAGAGCGAATCAATCCGGGCCGTTGATTTTCAAATCAACGGCCGAGATTGAGCCACGCGTGTCGCGAAGTTGGACCGCACGGCCGCCGCCAGACGCTGGCGTGCGTGACGCCGACACGCCCGCTGCTGGCCGACGCGCGAAACCGCACCATGACGCCAAGACGGGCCCACCCGCCGGGCCACCCCAACCGCGGCAAAGGCGTCACCCATGACGTCCACAAAGGTCCCACCTGCCGACTGCGGCTGAGCCCGCCGACGCCAAGAATGACGTCACCCGAGTGGTCCCACCTGTCAGCGACCCGAGCCGTGGACCAGGTCCACGGTGGACCAAGCCAAGCCGTGGGCTGAGCCCATGGACCGGCTGACGTTAGCCGTCCAATCAGAGGCTGCCACGAGTCCTCGCTGACGCAATAATTAATTTCCGAAAAAGAAAATGATTTATTAATTCGAAATAATGATTTCAGATTTTGTTTCAAACTTCAAACGCTTATAACTCCGATTTGAGTGATTCAAATTTCTAAATTTGTATAAAATTGAGATCTACCTAATGAGGAATTTTATTTAATTTTTGGACTAAAGTTTTCCTCTGTAATATTATTTAATTGATTATTTAAACTTCAAAATGCTATAACTTTTGCATTTAAACTCCGAATTTGACGATTCCAGTTTCTAAAAATTCATAAAATTATGTTCTCTCTGTTTATGAACTTTATTTGGATGTTTGGATACTTTTTGTCTACTGTTTTATTCATTTGTTGCTATTTGCATGCGTTACGAGTAGACGTTGAAGTCTTTGGAAGGATTCAAGGAGAAGTATTGACCAGAGCCACCAGACCAAGAGCAAGTACTTTTTGAAGGCAAGTTATGCTTTGACCATATTGACCCTATTTTGAAACCTATTTTGATTTAACTTATTGCATGCTAGTTCAATTAGAAAATACCTTATTTAAGTATGGGAAATTAGATAAATGCCAAATTGCTGTATAACACCTTGATTAATTAAATATGTGCCATGACCCCTTGTCACCCTAGTTGTGGTTTACTAGTTGGACAATATTAAAATGCCAACAAGGGAAATTAGATCGTTGTAGTATATTGCTTAGACCTGCTACGTGCTCATGACATGATTTTGGACAATCAAATGTTAATATTGACTTAATGATATATTAAACCTGGTTTGGAAAGGTATCATGTGATGTTGATAGCACGTGGTGCATGGTAATCAACTGGGGTTTGATAAATAGTTTTCGACCGGGGCATGTGGCAAGATTGATCGGGTGGGCCAGTTGTGGCACCGGGAATGTTGGTTTGGTTCTTCGGGTAGTCTTGCCCTGGTCACCCTAAGGACTTCACCTTGCAAGCCTTTGAACTGGGTCAAACATGCAACCACATGTCCGTAATGAGACGGACCTAGTTGATTAAGTTGCTAATAACGTACCTGTGGGACCTCAGGAGGTCAACTACACCCTTTGTGTAAGTTGTACGGGGGAGCGTACCGGGGCTGCGGCCAGGTACCCATCTAACGGTTGGTTGGCCTAAACTTCGCCTTAGCTAAGGGAAGGGTTAGTGTGCAACAACCAGGGAGGACCACTTGTATTGTTAGAAGTTTCCGAAAGACTTTGTTACGGGAACTCGCTTTTGTGGTGTTTGACTGTATCTTGTGGGTAAAGTGCATAACCTCTGCAGAGTGTAAAATCTATTCGAATAGCCGTGTCCGCGGTATTGGACATCGCTCGGGAATTACAGTCAAGGGTTAGACTTTCTCAAAAATAACTTGGACTTGAAAGGTTGTGTTGGATTAATAATGATGTTGATAGAAATGTGGATTAGGATGGGAAAGATGTTTACTAAACCCCTTGAAAAGTTATTTATGCTTTACTTGTTACTACTGCTTTCGAATCTACTTATGATACTTGTTAAATGCTCTTACTGCAAATATACCTTGAGCCACTCCTTTGTATTAAGCCATGCATGTAGTATATTAGCTGCATTCTGTGCATGACTTGCTGAGTACCAAGTACTCACGCTTGCCACAATACAACACCAGTTGAAGAGGAGACTACACCAGCTTTGGAGGAGGAACTCCAAGAGGAACCGTCTACTTAGGGAGCGAGCCCGATCGGTTGCACGTGGTATCTTGGATGGCGCCACGAGTTATCTTATTTTCATTTGCTATTATTTCTCTTTTAATAAGTTTCGCCTGCGTGTATATTTGTAACTTGACCATAAGGTCGAGCAACCAGTTTGACTATTTAATTAAAGTACTTTGTTAGTATCGAGTGGTATGATTGTGATATTTACCGATGTTAAGACTGTGTGCACTAGCGCGTTCCTGGACTAGTGCTGAATACACAGAGGGTCCGGATTTGCAGATTCGGGTCTCGACAACGAACCTGGCTAAGTGAGTGACGGTAGCATCCTCATCTTCTATCGGCTTCCGTTGAACTCTGCTGTCTCGGCGTGGGTGGTGACGGAACACTGTGCCTTCCAGCTCCCTGGAGTAGGTGCGAGCAATCTGCTGCATTGCTCGACGCGACACCTCCTGAATTCCAATCTCAAAGGTAGACCTCCTGGCGGTGAAGTGGAAAGGGCAGCTGAACTTTGTCTTCTCTCGGGCATACACCGTGATCCTGACGTCCCATCCTATGACCTCTCCTGCCTGCACGAGTGTAATCCCTCGGTAGAGCGGCCTCTCAAAACCTCCAAGAAACTGATGCATACGCCACAAATCGGCAGCATAGCCTCCCTCACGCTCGGCGTAGTTGTTCTTCATCATCATCTGCCAAAGGATACTTGCGTAAGAACGCAAAATTTTAAAATCAATGTGGAAGACGAAAAGAACTCAGCAAGGGGTATGAACAAGAAAGAAAGGGGTAAGTTGAGAATTCATTCATTATCTTGACAAATTTTATCTTTAGAAAATAAGTTTTATCCTCACTACGACCAATCTAACTATGGGTGAGCCTACAGTCAACCTGGCTCTGATACCACCTCTGTCGGGACCCGAATTTGCAAATCCGGACCCTCTGTGTATTCAGCACTAGTCCAGGAACGCGCTAGTGCACATAGTCTCAACATTGGCAAATATCACAATCATACTCAACGAATAATAGGGTACTTTAATTAGTTAACCAAACTGGTTGCTTGACCTTATCGTCAAGTTACAAATATACGCCTCGCAGGGCGAAACTTATTAAAAGAGAAATAATAGCATCGGAAAAAGATAACATCGTAGCGCCATCCAGTATACCACAGGCAACTGACTGGGCTCGCTCCCTAGTTAGACGGTTCCTCTAGGAGCTCCTCCTCCAAAGCTGGTGTAGATTCTTCTTCAACTGGTGTTGTATTGCGGCAAGGGTGAGTACTTGGTACTCAGTAAGTCATGCAAAGAATGCAACTAATATACTACATGCATGGTTTGGTACAAAGGAATAGCTCAGGGTATATTTGCAGTAAGACAGCATTTGACAAGTAGCATAAGTAGTTTCGAAAGTAGTAAAAACAAGTATAGCATCAATAACTTTTCCAGGAGTTAAATAAACATCTTTCCCGATTCTAATCCACATTTCCATCAACATCATTATTAAACCAAACCCAACCTTTCAAGACCAAATTATTTTCAAGAAAGTCTAACCCTTGACTGTAATTCCCGAGCGAAGTCCAATACCACGGACTTGGCTATTCAAATAGATTTTTACACTCTGAAGAGGTTATACACTTTACCCACAAGATATAGCCAAACACCACAAAGGCGAGTGTCCGTAACAGAGTCTTTCGGAAACTTCTAACAACACAAGTGGTCCTCCCCGGTGATTGCACTCTAACCCTTCCCTTAGCGAAGGCGAAGTTTAGGCCAATCCACCGTTAGATGGGTACCTGGCCGCAGTACCGGTATGCTCCCCCGTACAACTACACAAAGGGTGTAGTTGACATCCTGAGGTCCCACAGGTACGTTATTAGCAACTTAATCAACTAGGTCTGTCCTATTACAGACATGTGGTTGCATGCTTGACTTAGTTCAAAGGTTTGCAAAGTTAAGTCCTTAGGGTGACCAGGGCAAGACTACCCAAAGAACCAAATCAACGTTCCTGGTGCCACAACAGGCCCACCCGATCATTCTTGCCACATGCCCCGGTCGAAAACTATTTATCAAGCCCCGGTTGATTACCATGCACCACGTGCCATCAACATCACAACACATGATACCTTTCCAAAACAGGTTCTATATATCATAAGTCAATATTAACATTTGATTGTCCAAAATCATGTCATGAGCACGTAGCAGGTCTAAGCAATATACTACAATGATCTAAATTCCCATGTTGGCAATTTAGTAATGTCCAACTATTTAATCCTCAACTAGGGTGACGAGGGATCATGGCACATATTTAATTAACCAAGGCGTCATACAGCAATTTGGCATTTATCTAATTTCCCATAATTAAATAAAGTATTTTCTAGTTAAACTAGCATGGAATAGTTTCAAATCGAATTAATTTGAAATTGGGATCAACATGGTCAAAGTACAACTTGCCTTCAAAAAGTACTTGTTCTTGGTCCCGAAATGGCTCTGGTCAACACTTCACCTTCGGCCTTCGCGCTTCAACGCTCTACTCGTAAAAGCGTGCAAATAGCAATAAATAAATGAACAGTAGACAAAAGTGTCCAAACATCCAAATAAAGTTCACAAACAGAGAGAGCATAATTTTTGAATTTTTAAAACTGGAATCACAAATTCGGAGTTTAAATGCAAAAGTTATAACCGTTTAAAGTTTAAAGAAAACATTAATTAATTATAAACAGAGAAATAATCATAATCAAAAAATAATTAAAATTCATATTTGAGTAGGTCTCATTTTTATGAAGATTTAGAAATTTGAATCACTCAAATCGGAGTTGAAACGCAAAAGTTACAAGCGATTGAAGTTTGAATCAAATTCTGAAATCAATATTTCGAATTAATAAATCATTTTCTTTTTCGGAAATCAATTTATTGTGTCAGCATGACACGTGGACCAATCAGAGGCCGCCACATCGCCTCAGGTCCATGGACCCGGCGCACGGTTTGGCACGGTCCACCGTGGACCTGGTCCACGGCTCACGTGTCTCACTGACAGGTGGGCCCCTCGGATGACATCAGCAGTGACGTCATCACGCACGGCTGAGGATGGCTGACAGCTGGACCCCACCATGACGTCAGCGGTGACGTCATGGTGCGCTTGGCTGAGCCGCTGACGCGTGGGTCCCACTGACACGCGGGCCCCGCGTGTTAGAGACACGCACCCACGCGCGGGCGCTGACCTCGCTGACCGCGATGGTCGGCCTCTTGGCCACGTGGCTAGATCTCAGCCGTTGATTTGAAAATCAACGGCCCAGATTGGATATGGCTTAACGCAGTGGGAAAACTACTCGGCTGATCTGGACCGTTCGATCTAGATCTAACGGCTGAGATCTATCCTAGCTTAGTGCAGTTCTAGCTACGTGGCACGATCTGAACCGTTGGATCTAGATCCAACAGTTGGAAATAGATCTGATGATTTCAACGTGAAAACTCACCGAGGGTGATGTGGCGCGATCTAGGCCCTTGGATCTGGATAGGACGGTGGAGGGAGTTCGATCGACGGCGATGGCGTGCGGCGAAGCAAGGTCACCGGAGACGGGGACGACGACACGCCCGACGGCGCTGCGGGGCTCCTCCGGCGAAGTGAGTGGTACTCACCGACGCGGCTTGACCTCACGGTTCCGGATCTGGGCTCAACGGCGGCAGAGGACGGCGGACGGCGGCGGAATCAACGATTAACCGCGGTGGAACGGGCTTCCAACTCCGGCGAGCGACTGCGGCGCAACCACGGCGGCTTGAGCTCGGCGGGCTAGGGCTACGGGTGCGCACGGAAGTCGGCAACATGACAGCGGCGGCGGCGCATTAAATAGGGCCCTCGGCGTCCGTGAAAAGCGCGGAAATCGAGGCCCACTCCGTTGCGGCGGCGGAATCAGAAAGGGATTCGGATTGGCTGACGTGGCTCAACGTCAGCCGTTGGATCAAGATCCAACGGTGCGGGGGTTTGGGCGCGGGTCTGGCTCGGGCGAGCTGGCTGGCTCGGTCGGGCTCGGGTTCGGGCGACGTGGCTCAATCGTGGCCGTTGGATCAAGATCCAACGGTCACGCGGGTTCGACCGAATCAGCTGGCTCGGGTCGAACTCGAGTCTGACTCGGACTCGGGTCCGGTAGGATGAACAGTACAGACCAACTCGCATTTTCCAGCGATTAAATAATCCAATTAATTTCTCAGAAATTCATTTAATTCATTAAAAATAGCAAAAGACTTAGAAAAATTCTGGAAAATATTTTGGAACCTTTTGGACTCAAATAAAATATTTCCAACAAATTTTTATTTGCAAAGTTAAATTCTTTAATTATTTCACAAGGGGATAATTCAAATAAATTCCAAATAAATCCAAATAAATTCCAGAAAATTCCAAAAATTCACCAAAGTGCCAAATCACACATGAATTTAAGAAAAGCAAAATTTTGGGGTGTTACAGAACCAGGACGAAGTGGATGGTTGGGATGCTAACTTGAAACATACTCAAGCGAAGAAGGATCGTTGGATCAAGGTTTCACAGGTTGAGTAGTAGTTAAGTTAGTATATGGATGTGTGGATAAAACCCGTTATGTTGTTGGGTTGCAGGTAGCCCATATGTGAGTTGAGGGAGTAAATTTGAACCATTGGTGAGGCTTCTTGAGGGACAAGAAGGTCATCTAAGGGTGGAGAGTGGGAGTAAATTTGAACCCTTGATGAGGCTTCTTGAGGGACAAGAAGGTCACCAAGGGTGGATATTATTCCCATTGTGCTATAAATAGAGGGGTGGGGGTATGCCCCCACCCCAAGCTTGTAAGAAGGGATTCTGTGTTTGCGTGATAAAAAAAGCTTTCCCCACCTGATTGTAGGCTTTGGAAATTCTCCTTCTTCAAGTGTTACAAGATTTAGTTTTTATGTTTTAAAACTTATTTCACTTCTTGCATCTTTATTTTTTGCACTTTGGATTTGTCTCCCCTCCTTCTAAGTGCTTTTGGATTTTGTGCCAAGGATGAAAGACTTGTAACACCCCGGCATCTAGTATGCCCGAATGCTACCAAACATAGACTAAACAACATCTAAATACCACAAATAAAGATAAATTACACCAAAAGTGTAAATGCTAAAACCAAAAATTTCGGCAGCATCTCCTTTGTTTTGACATGAATTGGAGCAATAGCAAAATATCACATGATATATCATAATGGAAAAACATCCAAAACAGCAATAACAGGTAATATAGCGACAATTTAAGTCTAACATAATGAATTTAACCACTTCATGAACCAAATCGAAGTAAAGGATGTAAACAAGCACATGAACAAATCATAATCCTAGTTTCATCACACTAGATTCAAGATCACAAATCCGAAAGGTAAATATTGTATAATTGTGTGGAAATTATGTGATGTTGTGCCGCTAAGCCCCCTTCCCACATGTCGGTGTCAAGGTACCTAAGAAAAACAACATAAACACAAGCGTGAGTTCATCACTCAGCAAGTATATCGCAATAGGTCATAAAGAATAAATCAAGGCCAACAACAATACATACCATACTTTAACATCATGATCAAATCATAATTTCATCCACAACATCATAGCCATGACAAAGCACATTGTTCACAACTCATTTTCATTATCATGTATGCAATGCAATGCGATGCACATGTCTCCTGGAAGCATATACCGGTATTGCTGAGTGCACACCCGTTGGCGTGCACCCTCTCCCCCCTTCCATCCCGTAGATGGAGGGTGCCTACGCATCGCTTCCACTCACCACGTGGGTGGAATCACGAGGTAGGTATTACAACCATGGCGCTCTGGATTAGTCATAACTTTCTCACCAACCTTACCAGACTAGTTATGACGTTCTCACCGACCGGGCCAGCTTTCATGCCATGTATGCAACATATGTCATAAACATAATCAACATGCATCAAACTGAACTAAACATGGCATATCATCATAATAGTCTTTTTTTCATCATAGCATTGGCAAGCACTAATCATGGCAATATATCACAACATGTAAGTAATTTGCATCTAGTCACAATTAGCAACATACATTACACTACCCATTACAATACACTTGCCTTAACCTCGGGCGACGGATTGGCGAGAGGTTAAGGGCACTCCCGGGGTCACACCACCTACACATACGTACCACATACTCGAAATGTGCCCACAAAACAGTACACTTATTTTGCTGGTTTAAGAAATCATCTTTGAAGAACCCTTCTTGTTTCGTGAAAGGTTGGGGTTTGGTGTTAAGGTTTTATTTGCAAAGGTTTATTTGATCGCTTGGTTCCCTCCTGTGGGAGTCTTTGAGATTGAAAAGTGTTTTGGAAAATTCCTTTTGCATGACCAAGTTTGGGTTTGTCTCATTGCAATTTTGAGAGTCAAGTTTCCTTATGAATTTGGGATGAGCTTTAAAACTAAAATGTTGCAAACAAAGTAAGTAGTCTTTTGACTGAAATCGTTTGTCCCTAGTAAGAATTGCTGTTTAGCATGTTATGTAGCATGTACCAATGCGGTTTATGGGATGATGCATTGTTAAGTTAAATTTGTGAGTTGAAACAATTCAATGCGGTTGTTATCTCTAGCTTGAGAATAAATAGACTACTAGTGTTGTAGTTTACTCTTAGCGAGAATGATTGAATGTGCTAAAGTACATGCTTAGAATCTGTTGCTTTGCTTCAAAAGTGCTTATGACCCTTGATAATGTTTAAAGTTTTAAACCCTGTTGCATAGTTAGAACATTAAGATGATGTAAACTGCTGATATTGTTAAAGAAGCTTTGCTGGTTGTTTAAAGATGTTCTAATTTAAACATGTTAGTAGAGAAATTTGATCATGCTAGCTTGTGACCTTAACTTGGAAGTTGATTAGAGTTGCTATTCATGTTGTTGCAAAATATTAGCATGATTGGAAGTATGCAATCGTGTTCCTAAAATGCTAGTGTCGAGGCCAATTGGAAAGATATGGGTTTTGTAGTTTGATGATATTGCAAGAATTTGTGCTGGTCTAACTTATTAAATTTAATTTAATAGTTGGAGTATGTTGTGTAGTGACAATTTTGTTGTAACCTATCTATAGGGTAGCTAAAAGTAATGTTGTCGTTGATGATTATGCTCGTTGGTTGTTATTAATAACCTAGTAGTGGTGGTAATTGTTTAGATTACTTGTTGAAAACCATGGTTAAAATAGAGGAATTTGTAACATGTGGTGATGGAGTGAACTTTGGGTAATTAACATGATGAATGATTTTATCCTTAATGAATGTATAATTTAGAGTCTTACTTGCGAATTCTACCCTGTGGAGATAATATTTACATGTTGAAGTCGTTTGTTAACTAAATAAGTTTCGATTGTCGAGACGTTGACATATAGGTGGTATGAAATTTATAGGTTGATCATGCTGAAAGATTTGTTGAAGTACTATATTTCAAATGTAGAATAAGATGTATTATGATATGATGATCCGTGGGGATCATGTCGATGTAGTCTTGGTTGGGTGTCTTTTTTTTATAAGCACCATAAATTTTAATTAAAAGTGTTGGAAATGGTAAATAGAGAAAGAATTTGTTACGTCAATTTTGTTAAAACCGGTTGGACTTTCTCAATGAGTAAGTAGTGAATTTCGAAGTCTTTAATGGAAAGCGTAGTGGAACACTAGAGATGATTGTATTTATGCTGAGCTTGTGTTTAAAAGCTTTTGGACTGGTTTGGTTGTTTGCCATTTTGGTTGAAGGGTTTTCGGTCAAGGTGTTCCAAATGTTGTGTTTCAAAGTTTCCCTAAAACTCGTAGAAATTGGTGCAAATATTTGGTTTTAGCTAATTTGTTTAGTTGGTGCTATGAGTATGGATTTACACCCCAAAAGTTTTTGAGTGGATCGCGCCCTTCGCTTGCACCCGGAATTATCTTTGGAATAAATTTTAAAGGAAACAAATGGACATAGAGGGTTATGTTGGAAAACTCACGAGGTTTAATTTGTAATCTTTTCTTTGCTAGAGTTGGAGTTATTTGGAAAAATCTGTGTAGAGTTTGCAAGTGCTTCAAAAGGTGGTTTTTTTTGTGGATGTTTCATCGGCGATGCTGTTAGTGAAGTGTTCTCTTTTGAAAATGAGTTTCCCTTTCTCTTTGAGAAAATTTATGGCGGTTGTTTGTGCAGATGTTTGACTTTGGAGTCGATGTTCTTTTCCAAAATGGTGATTTTGGTTAAAATGCGATGTTTTGCAAGTTTAGCTATATATCGTTGGTGGGTTCTGATATGATGTGGTGCCTTACTGTTAACTATGCTGCCGTCATAGTTTATATGAATTAGCGCAACTCTCGATGTTATTCGAGATTTATTCATGTGATATCGAGAAAGAAGTCGTTATGTGAATGACTATTCGGTAGTGTTGTTACATGATGAAGGAATGGTGAAAAGTAAATAGGACATCGTTTTTAGATGTTAAATGATAAAAGAGTTGTTGAGCCAGGTCGGTGAGAAAGTCATATATGGAGATATGACTAATCCGGAGTGCTCTTGAAGAGTGTGCATTTATGTCATGAAACGAGATTTCCCTTGCTTTCTAGTATGAAAAGAAAAGAATGAAGAAATTCTGGTATTTTGGTTGTGGTGTAGGGGATTTATGCTTCCTTTGTGACTTGGCTTGGATGTTGCCGAATTATTTCCAAAAATGGTTGTTAACGCTTTGGGTTTGAGTTGTCGTGTGTGGTCCACTTGGGCTTGATAGCTAAGTGTTTTTGTGTGAGGGCGAGACCCTCTTAAGAAAGGAACCAATTGTGGTTTGGTAAGGTTTTACGATCCTAGCTTGGGGCTAGGTGTCGAACCTTAGTGGTATAAGGGTGGTTTGTGATGGAGGTTGATGATGTATGGGTTTAACCTTTATTAAGAGTAGCGATGGGTGGAAGTGAAGTTGACGGTAGTTCGGTGATAATTGTCCTGCCGTGAGCAACTGTCTTAACTAGTTGTTTTTGGGTTTGAGTCTTGCCTGGGAGAGGATGGAATAAAATGTTAGTATGATCGTGTATCAGAAGGGCAAGTGTGCCTTAATGAGTTATTCCCCTCGATGGAAATTTTCGGGAATGTAGAGAGGTCGTTAAAGGAATTGTGACTTGCTTTGATTATGTCATGTTGAGTTTAATGGAGTATGGTAGTCAGGTTGGTTGTGATAGAAGTGTGAAGTGTTTGTCGTGAGGATTCGAGCGTTTTGGGTTGATGGAGCCCTTTATGGTTGAAACGCAGATTCTGTTTGGGATTTGAAGTGAAGGTCGAATTGTGAGAGGTTGCCCTTAGTTGAGTTAGATCAATACTTTTTCGCTAAGTGTTGGTTTTGGGAACTCGCTTGTCGTTTGTTCCGGTTTGAGTCGTTGTGCGAATGTTTTATGCTGCAGAGAAGTCTTTTGTCCCTTGGGGACTTTGTTGTTGATTTTGGCGTCTTTTCGGATTCGAGGTCGAATCCTGTTTAAGGGGGGGAGAATATGACACTACAGAATGCCGAAACTTTATAAAATGTGAAATTAGAGATTGTGGCATTACAAAATGTGAATGTTGAGGGCAAGAACATTATAAAATGTGGAATTAAGGTTAAAACCAGGTGGTATGAGGTTTACATGCGTTTTCGGGCCGTTTCCGGGAGTTTGGGCCTTTCCGGGGGAGTTTGGGCCTAAGGAAAAGGGTCGTGGGCTTTGGTGGGAAGGAGTGGGAGTCCAAATAGGAGTAGGAGTGCAGGTTGTGGGCCTTCCCCTGCCCCTTTATGCGCCCCACCCCTGCCCCATTGCACCCCCTTGTGCCCTAGCCTCTCCCCACCTCTCCCTCTCCCTTTTTGCCCTAGCCGCCACCCCCATTGTTGCTCCCCATTGCACCACCACCCCTCTCCTCACCTCTCCACCACCCTTGCTACCCTAGGGGAGTTCTCCACCTCCCCAACCTGAAGATCCATCCATTGGAGCACTCCGCGATGAGGAGATCCGGTGGAATCGGAGCGAGGAGGGAGATCGCGCTAACCGGGAGGCGATCCGTGGGTTTTTCGTTCGTCGGGTGAAGGTATGGTCATGGGACTCCTTGGGGTTGGGATAGGTACTGTTCTAAGGATCAATATCATGTTTTTAGATCAATTGGTGGTGCTGGAATTGAGTAGATTAGATGAATTCTAGAAGTGGTCACGTTCTCTGTTTCGGACAGCATGAGCAGTCGACCTAGGGTTCGGTTTTTCGCCAATTTAGAGTACGAATTTGGACGTCCGCATGTTGAAGAAGTTGTAGGTAATTTCAATACCTTTCAGTGGGTATAAAGAACATTAAATTCCTATCATCCGTTTGAAAGTTATGGCTATTTTACCGAGCGTGTTAAAATCTGTGACGTGATTGGAACAGATCTCGGTATTTTGTAGATTAAACAACTTTAGAGTCCGAATCAGTCTTTCCTCATACTTAGAAAAAGTTGGGAAATTTCCTAAGCTACGCGAGGATATACTCGTTTAATTGATTCGGAGTCGTAGAACTCAAGTTATGCCTTTTGGAAGGCTGCTGTCCCGGCGGGACAGAACCTCTGTTTTTGGTTATTGCGAGTAGATGGCAATGTCGGGGTAGATGAGGGTTTGCGTACTGTTTTGTGGTCATGATTGTGAGTGTGTGGTACCTATGTGCAGGTGGTGTGACCCCGGGAGTGCCCTCTACATCTCGCCAATCCGTCGTCCGTGGTTGAGGCAAGTGTATTGGAATGGGTAGCGGGTTGTAGTTTGTTTAATTGATTGAGATTGAAATTTGAATATATGATATGTTCACATGCTATGCTTTAATGTTTGCCATTGATATGATGAATATGTTTATTTCGTGATGATGCCATGTGTTAATGTACAAGTTATTCATGATGTTGGCATATTTGCATACATGGCATGATACATGGCCCGGGCGGTGAGAAAGTCATAACTAGTCCGGGCAAGGTCGGTGAGAAAGTTATGACTAATCCGGAGAGCCAATGAGTAAGTCCTACATCGTGATTCCATCCACCGCGGTGTGGGGAAGCGAGGAGTAGGCACCCTCCATCTTCGGGATAGAAGGGGGGAGAGGGTGCACACCGACGGGTGTGTACTCAACCATACCGGTATGAGTTTCCAAGGAGATATGAGCATCGCATCGCATTGCATACATAATGATGATGATAATGATATGTGATCATGAATGAGACGATATACATGATGTGAGTTGTTGTAGCCATGTAATTTTTTGTGTTTGTACCATTACAATATACTTGCTGAGTGATGAACTCACGCTTGTGTTTATGTTGTTTATTTTTTTTAGGTACCATGACACCGACATGTGGGAAGGGGCAATAGCTACACATCTTCACGTAGTTCCAGTCACTTTTACCAACTTGAGTCATGATCATAATAATTGTGCCATGAACTAGGTGTATGGAATAATTTTAGTGTGTTGTTGATCCTCTTGCTTAGCTTTAGATGTTGGTGTGGTTGGATTTGGTTTAATTGGTTTATGATGATGTTTTATCCATTTTCATTGCTGATTTAGTTGTCTTATGCTATGATATATGTTGCCATGATGTTGCTATCACTTTAATTCATGTTAAAACAAAGGGGATGCTGCCGAAATTTCGGTTTTTAGCATGTGCGCCTTTGCTGTAATTTATGTTTAATTATGGTATTTAGTTGTTGTTTAGTCTATGTTTGGTAACATTCGGGTATATTAAATGCTGGGGTGTTACACCTTAGTCAAGCGATCCACTATGACCCATATGGAGTCATATCCACCCTAGGTTTTCGGCAAACTGGTAATGAAGTCCATTCCGATTTCCTCCCATTTCCACTCAGGTATCTTCAACGGCTGTAGGAATCCTGCTGGTCTCTGATGCATTTCCTTGACTCTCTGACATATATCGCACAACGCAACATGCTCGGCAACTTCACGCTTCATGCTCGGCCACCAGAATCTTTCCTTTAAATCCTGATACATCTTGGCACTTCCCGGATGAATTGAATACTTGGAGTCATGGGCTTCTTCTAGAATCACCGTCACTCCTTCCTGTTTGGTACACAGATTCTATCCTGCATCCATAACGTGCCTTGCTTGTCCAGTCTGAAGTCCTTTGCCTTGTCTTTATCCATGTTGGACTTAATCCTGCAGATCTTGTCATCATCCTTCTGTCCTTCCCGAATCTGATCCTCCAGGGTAGGCTTCACTTCTAATGCGGCTAAGAATCCTTCTGGTACTACTTCAATCTGCATTCTCTCGAAATCCTCACATAGCTCATCCTGACTCGTGGCTATCAACATGTTTACGGTATGGCTCTTCCGACTCAGGGCGTCGGCCACTACGTTAGCCTTTCCTGGATGGTAATGGATTCCAACATTATAATCCTTGATCAGCTCTAGCCATCTCTTTTGCCTCATATTCAAGTCCGATTGGGTGAAGATGTACTTAAGACTCTTATGGTCCGTTTATACTTCACATCTGTTCCTGATCAAATAGTGACGCCACAACTTCAAGGCATGCACTACTGCAGCTAGCTCTAGGTCATGCGTTGGATAGTTCTCTTCATGTGGCCTCAACTGCCTGGATGCATAAGCCACGACCTTCCTGTTCTGCATCAGCACACATCCAAGTCCTTGGCGCGATGCATCACAATAAATATCAAAGCTTTGATTGACGTCCGGTAGAACTAACACCGGCGCTGATGTCAATCGCTTCTTCAGCTCTTGAAAACCTTTCTCGCACTCCGGCATCCATGCAAACTTCTTCTCCTTTTTCAACAATTGCGTAAGAGGTTTCGCAATTGTCGAAAAGCCTTCAATGAAGCGGCAGTAGTAACCTACCATACCAAGAAAACTCCGGATCTGGGTCACGGTCTTCGGCTGCTCCCAATGTAACACAGGTTCCACCTTTCTCGGGTCAATGGCGACTCCTTCTGCGGTCATTACATGTCCGAGGAACTCCACCTTGTCCTTCCAAAAGTCACACTTGCCGAACTTGGCGAAAAGTTGCTGTTCCCTCAGCTTTTCCAAAACTCGCCTCAAGTGCTCTGCATGTCCATCCTTTGTCTTGGAATAGACTAAGATATCATCTATGAACATAACAACAAACTTGTCCAAATATTCCATGAACACCTTATTCATCATATTCATGAAATAGGCTGGCGCATTCGTCAAACCAAATGACATAACGGTAAACTCGTAATGTCCGTATCTGGACGAAAACGCGGTCTTCGGAATATCCTCTGATCAGATCTTCAACTGGTGGTATCCCGATCTCAGATCAATATTGGAGAAAACTCCGGCTCCTCTCAGCTGGTCAAACAGATCATTGATCCTGGGTAGCGGGTACTTATTCTTCACAGTGACTTCATTGAGTGCACGGTAGTCAATGCACATCCTGAAACTCCCGTCCTTCTTCTTGACGAACAAAACTGGCGCTCCCCACGGCGACGAACTTGGTCTCATGAATCCTTTCTCCATTAACTCTTCAAGCTGCTTCTTCATCTCTACCAATTCTTCGGTGGACATCCGATAAGGTCTCTTCGCTATCGGCGCTGTGCCGGGTACAAGCTCTATCACAAACTCTATGTCTCTGTCTGGCGGCATACCAGGTAGATCTTCAGGAAAAACATCTGGATACTCATTCACTACTATGACATCTTCTATGCTGATTGCCTTGGCGCTGTTAACCATCAACTGTCCATCTCTAACGGCGGAAGTTTGAAATTCCACTTTCCTTCCACACGGGCTTTCAACTGAGATGATCCTTCGCCCACAATCCAACACAGCCTTGTGCTGGGATAACCAATCCATTCCCAAAATAACATCTAAGGTCTGGGTTTCCAATATAATAAGGTTCGCTATGAACTCTATCCCATCTATTAATGTTCTTACCCCAGAACATCCTACTTTCGTTCGGAGTTTGGAACCAGGGGTTTGAACTAAAAGCATGCATTTAAGTCTTGCAATCTCCAAATCATTTTTAGCAGCAAAGCCTTGAGAAACAAACGAATGCGAAGCTCCAGGGTCAAACAAAACTGTTGCAGGTACTGAGTTGACAAGTAACTTACCCAGCATGACGTCCGTGGCATTCTAAAGTGCATCTGTGGTGACATGGTTGACTCGGCCTCTCACAATGGTCTCAGTGCGGCTCTGGGCCGTCTTTGTCCCTCGGTTGGCTCCGGTGCAAAGGCGTCTGGCCGGTGTGGATCCTGCACGAAGCGGATCGGGTCACTCCTGCTGTCTTCTTAGGGCAACTGTTGGAGAAGTGCCCTGGCTCATTGCATGTGTAGCAGCGTCTCACTGTCCCCTGTTGACTGCCTGAAGCGGCGTTTCTGGCTGGAGCTGGGGTCTGATAGTTCTGATTGACGGGTCTTGGTCCTAGCGACTGTGTCCTTGCAGCATTATGTGGTTGGAACCTGAAAAATTGATTTGGCGCAACCCTCAAACGTTGCTGCGCTCCCTGACGTGATCCCTGCTGTTGCATCCTACGCTTCCTGTTGTCGTCCAGTTCCTTGCGCTTGTCCTCAAGAATAAGCGCCTTATTCACCAACTCTTGGAAATCTGGAAAGGTGTGGGTGATCAGTCCCACCTTCATAAAGCGAGATTGTCTTGCCTTATCTGTCGCTACATCTTCAGGTGCGTAGCGTGCAAGCTGTGTGAACTTGTTCAGGTAATCAGCCACTGACTGGCTACCTTGCTTCAATGCTCTGAACTCTTCCTTCTTGAGGTCCATAATTCCTTCAGGCACGTGATACTAGTGAAACGCGGCGGTAAACTCCTCCCAAGTGATGTCCTGAGGGTTCTCCCGCGTGGCGCAGAAGTTCTCCCACCATTCTGCGGCTGTCCCTTCCAACTGATGAGAAGCGTAGAGTACCTTCTCATTTCCCATGCATTGAGCAATGTGTAGCTTCCTTTCTATTGACCTTAGCCAATCATCTTCTTCCAGCGTATTGGCATTCCCGGAGAAAGTGGGTGGATGAGTCGTCATGAACCCTGACAGTCTTGAATTCTGGCGTTGTCCCTGATTGACTTGATTAGCGGCGGCCTAAGCAGTGACGTGCTGCATCTGTTGCATCATAGCATGCATCAACTGAGCCTATGCAGCAAGGAAAGCTCCAAAGTTCTGCATGTCAACTGGCGGTGCTGGTTGGGGTGCAGGTGCTCCATCATTGGGGTTTCCAGCTGGGCGAGAACAACTACCGTTGCCTCCAAGGTTTCCGCGGGTGTTCACCATTTGTTGATTGCTCCAAGTTTTAGGGATAAGGGGGAAAACAAGCATAGACAAGTAGTAGGGAAACTATGTGGGGAAAAGTGTAACTCAAATTCCTTTTTAATAAATAAACCGATAATAACTCGGTATGGTTGCTTACAACGCCTAAGGGCCTGCAACACATACTGACCACTCAGCAAGCAAAGAAAATCCAAATGACTAACACAGGAGTCTAACGCCTCTAAGGGTGACTCTTATTCTATAACGCGACTCGACGAAGGAGTCCCAACCTTAACGCCTACGCTCACTCGTCGAGAAAACCTCCACTACCTCCTCGCAGCGGGTGCGGCGGCATAGGCGCAAAACAATCGCCATGCCCTGCAACTGCAGCTGTGGTTGATGACACGGCGTCCTCCTCTGGCTCTGGATCTGGCTGGTGCTATGGCTGTGGCGCGGGTGCAGGTGGCGCCTCTTCTGGGTCCTCCTTTGGCTCTAGGGCATCCAACTGTAACACTGGATCGAGGCCCTGTCCATACAGTGCGGTCTCCAGCTCCGCGATCCTTTCCGCAGCATAGGCGATGTACTCACGGGCATTCTCTAAGTGCTTCTTCTCCTCCTCAACCTGTTCGCGAGCCTTCTTCAACTCCTGGACTGTGTCATCGACCAGCTCCTCCTGAGCGGCGACGAATCTGGCTAAGTGAGTGACGGTAGCATCCTCATCTTCTATCGGCTTCCGCTGAGCTCTGCTATCTCGGCGTGGGTGGTGACGGAATACTGTGCCTTCCAGCTCCCTGGAGTAGGTGCGAGCGATCTGCTGCATTGCTCGACGCGACACCTCCTGGATTCCCATCTCAAAGGTAGACCTCCTGGCGGTGAAGTGAAAAGGGCGGCTGAACTTCATCTTCTCTCAGGCATACACCGTGATCCTAACGTCCCATCCTATGACCACTCCTGCCTACACGAGTGTAGTCCCTCGGTAGAGTGGTCTCTCAAAACCTCCAAGAAACTGAAGCATACGCCACAACTCGGCAGCACAGCCACCTTCACGCTCGGCGTAGTTATTCTTCATCATCATCTGTCAAAAGATGCTCGCGTAAGAACGCAACATTTTACAACCAATGTGGAAGACGAAAAGAACTCAGCCAGGTTATGAACAAGGAAGAAAGGGGTAAGTCGAGAATTCATTCATTATCTTGACAAATTTTATCTTTATAAAATAGGTTTTATCCTCACTACGACCAATCTAACTATGGGTGAGCCTACAGTCAGTATGGCTCTGATACCACCTCTGTTAGGACCCGAATTTGCAAATCCGGAACCCTTTGTGTATTCAGCACTAGTCCAGGAACGCGCTAGTGCACACAGTCTCAACATTGGTAAATATCACAATCATACTCAACGAAATAATAAGGTACCATAAATAGTTAACCAAGCTGGTTGCTCGACCTTAAGGTCAAGTTACAAATATATGCCACGCAGGGCGAAAACTCAAAAGAGAGAAATAACTGCAGCGGAAAGTAAGATAACTTCGTGGCGCCATCCAGTATACCACAGGCAACTGACTGGGCTCGCTCCCTAGTTAGACGGTTCCTCTTGGAGCTCCTCCTCCAAATCTGGTGTAGACTCTCCTTCAACTGGTGTTGTATGGTGGCAAGGGTGAGTACTTGGTACTCAACAAGTCATGCACAGAATGCAAACTAATATACTACATGCATGGCTTAGTACAAAGGAGTAGCTCAGGGTATAATTGCAGCAAAACAGCATTTGACAAGTAACATAAGTAGATTCAAAAGCAGTAGAAACAAGTTTAAAAGCAATAACTTTTCCAGCAATTAAATAAACATCTTTTCCAATCCTAATCCACATTTCCATCAACAACATTATTAAACCAAACCCAACCTTTTAAGTCCAAGTTATTTTCAAGAGAATCTAACCCTTGACTGTAATTCCCAAGCGATGTCCAATGCCGCGGACACGGCTATTCGAATAGATTTTACACTCTGCAGAGGTTATGCACTTTACCCACAAGATACAGCCAAACACCACAAAGGCGAGTGTCCATAACAAAGTCTTTCGGAAAATTCTAACAGCACAAGTGGGCCTCCCCGGTTATTGAGCACTAACCCTTCCCTTAGCAAAGGCGAAGTCTAGGCTATTTAACCGTTAGATGGGTACCTGGCCGTAGCCCCGGTACGCTCCCCCGTACAACTACACAAAAGGTGTAGTTGACATCCTGAGGTCCCACAGGTACGTTATTAGCAACTTAATCAACTAGGTCCGTCCCATTACAGACATGTGGTTGCACGTTAGACTTAGTTCAAAGGCTTGCAAGGTTAAGTCCTTAGGGTGACCAGGGCAAGACTACCCGAAGAACCAAAACAACGTTCCCGGTGCCACAACTGGCCCACCCGATCATTCTTGCCACATGCCCCGGTCAAAATCAATTTATCAAACCCCCAGTTGATTACCATGCACCACGTGCCATCGACAATCATAACACATGATACTTCTTTCAAAACAGGTGCAGTATCTCATTAAGTCAAAATTAGCATTTGATTGTCCAAAGCATTTCACATGGCACGGCTAAGCATACTACATCGGTCTAACTACTTGTGTTGGCAATTTAATAATGTCCAACTAATAACTCACAACTAGGGTGACAAGGGGTCATGGCACATATTTAATTAACCAAAGTGTCATACAGCAATTTGGCATTTATCTAATTTCCCATAATTAAATAAAGCATTTTCTAATTAAACTAGCATGCAATAATTTAAACCAAATTAATTTGAAAATGGGATCAACAAGGTCAAAGCACAATTTGCCTTCAAAGAGTACTTGTTCTTGGTCCTGAGCTGGCTCCTGTGTCAACACTTCACCTTCGAAGCCTTCGGGCACTTCAACGTCTACTCGTAAAGCGTGCAAATAGTAATAAATAAGTAAACAGTAGACAAAAAGTGTCCAAACATCCAAATAAAGTTCATAAACAGAGAGAGCATAATTTTATGAATTTTTAGAAACTGGAATCGTCAAATTCGGAGTTTAAATGCAAAAGTTATAACCGTTTAAAGTTTAAAGAAAACATTAATTAAATATAAACAGAGAAATATTCATAATCAAAAATTAATTAAAATTCATATTTGAGTAGGTCTCATTTTTATGAAAATTTAGAAATTTGAATCACTCAAATCGGAGTTGAAACGCAAAAGTTATAAGCGTTTGAAGTTTGAATCCATTTTTGAAATCAATAATTCGAATTAATAAATCATTTTCTTTTTCGGAAATTAATTTATTGCGTCAGCATGACACGTGGACCAATCAGAGGCCGCCACGTAGCCTCGGGTCCATGGACCCGGCGCACCGTTTGGCTCGGTCCACCGTGGACCCGGTCCATGGCTCGTGTCTTTGACAAGTGGGCCCCTCTGGTGACGTCAGCACACGGTTCAGCCGAGTGGGCTGACACGCGGGCCCCACCGTGGTGTCAACATGACGTCATGGTGCGGTTTGGCTCGGTCGCTGACACGCGGGCCCCGCGTGACGTCACGGCTGACGTCAGCGGCGACCGCAGCTGACTGGGTTGACCGCGACGGTCCAACTACCAAGCACGTGGCATGATCTCGGCCGTTGATTTGAAAATCAACGGCCCAGATCGGATGTAGCTCAACGCAATAGGAAACTACTCGGCTGATCTGGACCGTTCGATCTTCATCGGACGGTCAAGATCCAATCTAACGTTTACAACGCGGCTGACCCTAGCCGTTCGATCTAGATCTAACGGCTGAGATTGGATCTAGTACGGTGCGGTTAAGGCTACGTGGCGCGATCTAAACCGTTGGATCTAAATCCAACGGTTGGAAATAGATCTGGAGATTAGCATGTGAGATCTCACCGGGAGTGACGTGGACGAATCTGGGCCCTTGGATCTGGATCGAACGGTGGAGGGAGCTTGAGGTCCGGCGATGGCGTGCGGCGGCACTCGGTCACCGGGGACGGGGACGATGACCACTTGAACGGTGCTACGGGGCTCCTCCGTTGAAGTGAAGGGTCCCCTCCGACGCGGCTTGCCCTTGCGGTTCCGGATTTGAGCTCAACGGCAGCGGAGGACGGCGGCGGAAACGGTGATAAACCGCGGCGGAACGCCAAACCAACTACGGCGAGCGATTGCGGCGCAACCATGGTGGCTCAGGCGACGTGGTCTAGGGCTACGGGTGCGCACGGAAGTCGGCAACACGTTGGCGGCGGCGGCGCATTAAATAGGCCCCTCGGCTTCCGTGAAAACCGTGGAAACCGAGGCCCACACGGCTGCGGCGGCGGAATCCGAATTGGATTCGGATTGAGGTGACGTGGCTCAACGTGAGCCGTTGGATCAAGATCCAACGGCACGGGGGTTTGGGCTCAGGTCCGGCTCGGGCGACCTGGCTGGTCCGGTCGGGCTCGGGTTCGACGACGTGGCGCGATCGTGACCGTTGGATCTCGATCCAACGATCACGCGCGTTAGGGCTTGGCGACTGGGTTCAACCGGAACGGCTGGCTCGAGTCTGACTTGGACTCGGGTCCGGTCGGATGAACAGTGAAACCGATTGGGTTTTTCCAGCGATTAAATAATCCAATTAATTCCCAGAAATTCATTTAATTCATTAAAAATAGCAAAACACTCAGAAAAATTCCAGAAAAAATCTAGAAAATATTTTGGAACATTTTGGACTCAAATAAAATATTTCCAACAAAATTTTATTTGCAAAGTTAAATTCTTTAATTATTTCAAAAGGGGATAAATTTAGATAAATTCTAAATAAATCCAAATAAATTCCAGAAAATTCCAAAAATTCACCAAAGTGCCAAACCACAGTTAAATTTAAGAAAAGCAAAATTTTGGGGTGTTACAAAATCAATGGTAGAACAGTTGGCATGTTTAACATGTTTCTCATTTTGAAGTACCAGAATAGCATGTTCTTTCCTAAGCAAGGTAAGCTCATTGTAAATTAAGTCACATGATTTGCATGTATCATCGTTAGGAATCAAGGTCTTAAGTGTAACAATTTCAGCATTCAATGATTCAACAATAAAATCATGTTTCTTAATTTTCTTATCACGTTTGTCAAGCAATTTTCTAAGACGAGCAACATCAATAGCTAAGTCATTATATGAAGGATCTACCTCATTGAAGTCGCTGTCGTGGTCATCCTCGGTGAAGCTATCTTTGCTACTTGCCATGAGACATAGCCCCATCAAATCATTCTTGCTTGGAGTTGCATCATCGTCACTGTTTTTCGAATCCACAACGCTTAAATTGACTTGTTCAAGAGCGGAAAGAACTCGATGGACAACTTTGCGGTTGATGAAGCTCTTCTTCTTTTTATCACTTGAAGGGAACTTTTTCTTCAATTTTCTTCTATCGTTGTCCTTCTCCTCCTTTGATAATTTTCATGCAAGCTTATGACAATTTGAGCGCATGTGGTTGAGATCACCACACTCATAACATCTTGGAGCACCACCTCTCATTCGCATTCTCACATTCTGCAAAGCTTTGTTAAAGCGAGAAGAGAGTAGTGCCAGATCTTCTTCAAGAAATTCTTTAATTTGCTCATCTGTTAAAGAAGACAAGGAGGACAAGGCAAAGCTAGAAGAAGAATTTGCATTTGATATGTTAGGGTTAGAGATCAAAGCAATTGATTTAGAATTACCCTTCCTGGCAAGAACATCTAATTTATGAGTTTTCAGTTTATAATAGAGAACATCTAATGTGAGTGTGCTCATGATAGTAGATTCTTGTATAGATGTTACTTTCATCTCCCACACCGACATGTCCAAAGCACTAAGCAATTGTCTAGCATTAGCAGCATTAGTGTAGTTAACTCCAACAGCACGTAGATTGCAAAGAATCTTATTAAAGCGTGCAAAGAAATCATCTATAGACTCACTCGGTTTCATCTCGAATCGCATGTATTCCTTCTTGTAGATGTCTTGGCGAACCTCTTTGATAGTGTTAGAACCTTCATGGTAATCACAAAAGAGATTTCCATACATCATATGCAGATCGAAAATGAACCACACGATCAAAATCGCTGCGTCCCAAGCCTTGGATGATCAAGTTGCGCGCCTTGCTATTTGCTTCAACATGTGTGCGATTAGCATCGTTGACATTGTCGTTCTCGGGGACTTCGTATGGCTTGTAGACCTTCTCCCAAATCGCGAAGCCCTGTGCTTGGATGAACGCCTCCATCTTGGCCTTCCAAAACTAAAAATCAACACCATCAAACACACATGGTTTTGTCGAATAACGATCCATTAGTCTAATCACCGGTTAAGATAGATAAGAAAAGCCTTGCTCTGATACCACTTGTAGGATCGATATACACAAATATAGCAATCAGAGGGGGGTGAATGATTGTGCGGAAGCTAAAACCAAATTTTCAATCTACTAAAAGTTTACCCCAAATCTGAACAAAAAAGTCACTTCGTATCCGACAAAAACAGATTAGATGCATTCTGTAAATCATGAATTCCTGGAGATCCAACCGTAGGATCGATCTGAAATTTGAACACAAGAAACTAGATTCCAACAAAAATCTAACAGAAAAAGAATTAGCTCGATCAGACATACGGATCAAAATTTATGAACCTTGCAAGCTAGCTATCACAAAAGATGACGAGGATTGATCTAACCAAAACATGTACATTAATCAAGAACGACAAAAAATTGACCAACGAAACTTTGAGGAACACTAAATTGATGCCCTAGAAAGATTTTAGATGGATCAAATCAAGAAGAAACTCAAGGAATCAAAGTAAACAAAGATCCAATCTAGAAACAGAGCAAGCATGCAAACAGGAACCAAGAAAACATTGTAGCACGTGTACTGTAGCTACGAGATTACTGTAGCACGCCTGAATCTGGAAGAATTGATCTTTATTTCTTTTTGTCTAAAGTACTCCCATCAAAAGAGTACAAACCCTAAAACAATATCTCAGCTCTAGGCGCAAGGAACTCCAACCCTGGGCGCCTCAGCTCTATGGATTGATTGATTGCATAAACAGGAGACAACCCCTCCTATTTATAAGAAGTAAACACAAGGACTACGGATGCATGTCCACATGGCCCAACATGGCCAATAACTGCAAGCTACCCCAAACGACTACAATTCTTGCACGCGTATTGTCGGGACCCGAATTTGCAAATCCGGACCCTCTGTGTATTCAGCACTAGTCTACGATCACGCTAGTGCACACAGTCTCAACATTGGTAAATATCACAATCATACACACCGATAGTAATAAAGTACTTTAATTAAAATAACCAAACTGGTTGCTCGACCTTATGGTCAAGTTACAAGAGTACGCCACACAAGGCGAAAACTTATTAAGGAAATAAATTGTAGCGGAATAAAAGCATCAACGTGGTGCCATCCAGTATACTACAGGCAACTGACTGGGCTCGCTCCCTAGGTAGACGGCTCCTCCTGAAGTTCTTCCTCCAAAGTTGGTGTCGCTTCTCCTTCAACTGGTGTTGTATTGTGGCAAGGATGAGTACTTGGTACTCAGCAAGTCATGCACAGAATGCATGCTAATATTCTACATGCATGGCTTAGTTCGAAGGATAGGCTAACAGGTACATTTGCAATAAAACAGCATTTAACAAGTAGCATAAGTAGATTCAAAAGCAGTAAATGTAAAGGTATTAACAATAACTTTTCCCGGAGTTAAATAAACATTTTTTCCTTTCCTAATCCACATTTCCATCAACGTCATTATTCAACCCAATCCAACTTTCCAAGTCCAATTTGTTTTCATGAAAGTCTAACCCTTGACTATAATCCTCGAGCAATGTCTAGTGCCACGGACACGGCTATTCGAATAGATTTTACACTCTGCAGAGGTTATGCACTTTACCCACAAGATACAGTCAAACACCACAAAGGCGAGTGTCCGTAACAAAGTCTTTCGGAAGCCTCTAACTACACAAGTGGACCTCTCAGGTTTTTGCCATACACCATCCCTTCCCTTAATAGAGGCGAAGTATGGGACTGACATACCGTTGGACGGGTACCATGCCATAGCACTGGTATGCTCCCCTTTCAAGCTACACAAAAGGTGTAGTTAACACCCCGCGGTATCACATGCAAGTTATTAGTAACTTACTCAACTAGGTCCATCCCATTACAGACATGTGGTTGCACGTTTGACTCATATCAAAGGCTTGCAAGGTTAAGCCTTAGGATGACCAGGGCAAGACTACTCGAAGAACCAGAACGACATCCCGGTGCCAATCATGGCCCACCCGATCATTCTTGCCACTTGCCCCGGTCTAAATCTATTTATCAAACCCAGTTGATTACCATGCACCACGTGCCATCATCAATCACAACACATGATACTTCTCCAAAATAGGTTCAATATCTCATTAAGTCAATATTAACATTTGATTGTCCAAAATCATGTCATGTGCACGTAGCAGGTCTAAGCAATAACTACAACGATCTAAATACCCAATGTTGGCAAATTTAATAAAGCCCAACTAAATATTCCACAACTAGGGTGACAAGGGTTCATGGCACACAATTAAATAGTCAAGGTGTCATACTGCAATTTGGCATTTATCTAATTCCCCGAAATAATTCAAACCATTTTCTAATTAAATTAGCATGCAATAGTTTAAATTAAATTAATTTCAAAAGTGGGATCAAAATGGTCAAAGCATAACTTGCCTTCAAAAAGTACTTGTTCTTGATCTTGAGCTGGCTCCTGGGTCAACACTTCACCTTCGAAGCCCTCGGGTACTTCAACGTCTACTCGTAACGCGTGCAATTAGCAATAAATAAATGAAATAGTACATGCACCTTGCTCAAAAATTCAAGTAAAGTCCATAAACAGAAGGAGCATAATTTTACAAATTTTTAGAAATTTGAATTGCCCAAATCGGAGTTAAAATGCAAAAGTTATAATTGTTTAAAGTTTAAACAATCTATTAATTAAATATAAACAGAGAGAATTTCATATTCAAAAATTAATTAAAATTCATATTTAAATAGATCTCAATTTTATAAAAATTTAGAAATTGGAATTGTTCAAATCAGAGTTAAAACGCAAAAGTTATATGCGTTTGAAGTTCAAAAATTCAAATAAATCAATAAACCGAATTAACCCATTTATTTTTCTTCTGAAAAATCCGATTTATGACGTCAGCGTGGAATTTGAATTTCCACCGAATTATTTTTCTATTGAAAAATTGAATTATGACATCAACGGGTCCATGGAGAAGGTCCACGGTTCGGGTTCGGTTCACCGTGGACCTGGCCCACGGGTAAGATGTCTCACTAACATGTGGGACCCCTCGGATGACGTCAGCGCTGACGTCACCGTGCTTCGGCCGAGCGGTTTTGACATGCGGGCCCCACCGTGACGTCAGTGGATGACGTCACGGTGCGGTTGGTTGTCCCGCTGACACGCGGGCCCGCTCTGACGTCGCGCGTGATGTCAGCGATGGTCGCAGCTGACCCGCGTGGACCGCGTCGCTCAGGCTCCCGGCATTCGGCGGCTGTCCCTTCCAACTGATGAGAAGCGTAGAGTACCTTCTCATTTCCCATGCATTGAGCGATGTGTAGCTTCCTCTCAATTGATCTTAACCAATCATCAGCCTCCAATGGATTGGTATTCCCAGAAAAAGTGGGTGGATGAGTCCTCATGAACTCTGACAGTCTTGTATTCTGGCGTTGTCCCTGATTAACTTGATTAGCAGTGGCCTGAGCAAAGGCGTGTTGCATCTGTTGTATCATAGCATGCATCAACTGAGTCTGAGCAGCAAGAAATGCTCCAAAATTCTGCATGTCCAGTGGCGGTGCTGGTGCTCCATCATTGGGGTTTTCTGCTGGGCGAGAACCACTTCCATTGCCTCCAAGGTTTCCGCGGGTGTTCACCATCTGTCGATTTGCTCTAAGTTTTAGAGATGAGGAGGAATCAAGAATAGACAAGTAATATGGAACTTATGCGGGGCGAAAGGTGTAACTTTAAGGTCCAACTTTATTATTTTAATCAATAGTAACTTGGTATGGTTGCTTACAATGCCTAGGGGCCTTGCAACACATACTGCACACTCAGCAAGCAATGAAAACCCAAATCGAACTAACACTGGAGTCTAAAGCCTAAAGGTGACTCTTTATTCTATGACGCGACTCGGCGAAGGAGTCTCACTATAGAACCTACGCTCACTCATCGAGAAAACCTCCACGGCCTGGGTACGGATGCTGCGGCATAGGCGCGAAACGATTGCCATGTCCAGCAACTGTATCATCTGTGGTAGTCGAAGAAGCAGTGTCCTCCTCAAGCTCCGGCTCCTCTGGGTCTGGCTCGTGCAGCTCGAGCATTGGCTCTGGCTCTGGTGCGTACAAAGCCATCTCCAACTCGTCAATCCTTCGCAGAAGGTGTGACACATACTCTTGAGCTTCCCGCCATCTGTTCTTCTCTGTCGTGATCTCCTTGCGGGCCTTCTGTAGCTCTTTGCTTGTATCATCGAGTACATCCTCCTGGGCGACAACAAATCGTGCCAACTGTGTAACCCTGGCATCCTCATCCTGAATCGCCTTTGGGTCAAGAAGGTTATTGCTGCGCGGGTGATAACGGAACACAGTGCTCTCCAACTCTCCGGCGTAGATACGGGTAATGTGCCGCATTGCTCGTCGTGATACTTCTTGGATACCCATCTGCATTGTAGACCTCCTGGCGGTCACGGTGTATCGAGCGATTGCACTGGCCCTTCTTCCTAGCAGGTACCTCAATCTTCACGTCACAAGCCTTGATCAATCCTGCTTGTCTGATCACTTCCACTTGGTATTGCGGCTTCTCAAAATCTCCGAGAGTCTGTAGCATATGCCAAAGCTCTGCGGCGTGACCAACCTCCAGATCGACGTAGTTGAACTCTCCCTCCATCTGTCACAAGAGCGCTTACGTAAGAACTCGAAATTTTAAATCGTGAAAAAGTAAGGGAATATTCAGCAAGAGACAAGGAAAGAGAGAAGGGGGTAAGTCGAGATGGCATTTCTTGTCTTGACAAATTTTTAGCTTTAGAAAATAGGTTTTATCCTCACTACGACCATTCTAGCTTAGGGTTGAGCCTACGGTCAGTATGGCTCTGATACCACCTCTGCCGGGACCCCGAATTTGCAAATCCGGACCCTCTGTGTATTCAGCACTAGTCCAGGAACACGCTAGTGCACACAGTCTTAACATCGGTAAATATCACAATCATACCACTCGATACTAATAAAGTACTTTATTTAAATAGTCAAACTGGTTACTCGACCTTATGGTCAAGTTACAAACGTATGCCTCGCAGGGCGAAACTTATTAAGAGAGAAATAGTAGCAGCGGAAAATCAAGTAACCGTGGCGCCATCCAAGATACCACAGGCAATCGACCGGCTCGCTTCGCTAAGTATACGGTTCCTCTTGGAGCTCCTCCTCCAAAGCCGGTGTAGTCTCCTCTTCAATCGTGTTGTATTATGGCAAGGGTGAGTACTTGGTACTCAGCAAGTCATGCACAGAATGCAAGCTAATATACTATATGCATGGCTTGGTACAAAGGAATAGCTCAAGGTATTTTTGCAGAAAACAGCATTTAACAAGTATCATAAATAGATTCGAAAGCAGTAGAAATAAGTAAAGCATAGATAACTTTTCAAGGAGTTTAATACACATCTTTCCCATCCTAATCCACATTTCCATCAACATCATTATTAATCCAACCCAACCTTTCAGATCCAAGTTATTTTTGAGAAAATCTAACCCTTGACTGTAATTCCCGAGCGATGTCCAATACCGCGGACACGGCTATTCGAATAGATTCTACACTCTGCAGAGGTTATGCACTTTACCCACAAGATACAGTCAAACACCACAAAGGCGAGTTCCCGTAACAAAGTCTTTCGGAAACTTCTAACAATACAAGTGGTCCTCCCGGTTATTGCACACTAACCCTTCCCTTAGCTAAGGCGAAGTTTAGGCCAATCAACCGTTAGATGGGTACCTGGCCTCACCCGATGCGCTCCCCGCATAACTTACACAAAGGGTGTAGTTGACCTCCCGAGGTCCCACAGTAATGCGTTATTAGCAACTTAGTCAACTAGGTCCGTCCCATTACAGACATGTGGTTGCACGTTAGACCCAGTTCAAAGGCTTGCAAGGTTAAGTCCTTAGGGTGACCAGGGCAAGACTACCCGAAGAACCAAATCAACATCCCCAATGCCACAACTGGCCCACTTGATTATTCTTGCCACATGCCCCGGTCGAAAAACTATTTATCAAACCCCAGTTGATTACCATGCACCACGTGCCATCAACATCACATGATACCTTTCCAAAACAGGTTCAATATATCATTAAGTCAATATTAACATTTGTTTGTCCAAAATCATGTCATGAGCACGTAGCAGGTCTAAGCAGTTTACTACAACGGTCTAAAATCCATGTTGGCAATTTAATAATGTCCAACTAGTAATCCACAACTAGGGTGACAAGGGTCATGGCACATATTTAAATAATCAAGGTGTCATACAGCAAATTGGTATTTATCTAACCCCCATATTTAAATAAATTATTTTCTAATTGAACTAGCATGCAATAGGTTAAATCAAAATAGATTTCGAAATAGGATCAACATGGTCAAAGCACAACTTGCCTTCAAAAAGTACTTGTTCTTGGTCTTGAGTTGGATCCTGAGTCAATACTTCTCCTTCAAATCCTTCCGGCACTTGAACGTCTACTCGTAAAGCGTGCAAATAGCAAATACACGAATAAACAATAGGCAAAAAGTATCCAATCATCCAAATAAAATCCATAAACAGAGAGAACATAATTTTATGAATTTTTAGAAACTGGAATCGTCAAATTTGGAGTTAAAACGCAAAAGTTATGATTATTTAAAGTTTAAATAATCAATTAAATAATTTTACAGAGAAAAAATTTAGTCCAAAAATTAAATAAAATTCATATTTAGGTAGGTCTCAATTTTATACAAATTTAGAAATTTAAATCACTCAAATCGGAGTTGAAACGCAAAAGTTATAAGCGTTTGAAGTTTGAAACAAAATCTGAAATCATTATTTCGAATTAATAAATCATTTTCTTTTTCGGAAATTAATTATTGCGTCAGCCTGGACACGTGGCAGCCTCTGATTGGTCTGCTGACGTCAGCCGGTCCATGGACTTGGTCCACGCTCGGCTCGGTCCACCGTGGACCCGGTCCACGGCTCAGGTCGCTGACACACGGGTCCCACCCATCAGTGGGTCACGTGCACGGTGCGACTCTCGGGCGAGACACTGACATGCGGGCCCGCATGTCGGTGGACGCTGATCACGCCAGGCTCGGCGGCCGCACGCGGGCCGGCTGTCGATGACTCAACGCACGGCGCGGCGGAGGCTACGTGGCATGATCACGGCCGTTGGATCTAGATCCAACGGTCTAGATCTACCCTAAATTAACGCAGTTTCCAGCACGTGGCGATCGTGGGCCGTTCGATCTAGATCGGACGGTCCAGATCTAACCCTACGCTAACACTGTTACCGCACGTGATGATCGTGGGCCGTTGGATCTTGATCCAACGGTCCGGATCTGATCTGGTTCCTGGGTTTGGGGAAAAATGTGGGCTCACCGTGTGCGTTCGATCTTGATCGGACGGCTGTCCGAGCTCGCGAGGTTGATGGCGACACGGCGGCGCTGACCTGGCTAGAGACGAAGACGGCAACCTCCCGAACGGCGTTCGGACGCGATTCCGGCGAGGTGAGATGGCTCCACGGGTGCGCCTGGCTTCGGGGCTTCCGGATCCGATCTCGGTTGCGGCGGAGACGGCTTGCCGACGGTGACACGAGCAACAAACCGATGCTAACCCTAGAACTAACTTCGGTGAGCTATTCCGGGAAGATGGCGGCGGCTGGGGCGCTAGGACCTTAGGGCTTCGGTGCGGCGCGGAGAGGAGAACCTCAGAGGACAACCCGGTCATTAAATAGCCTCGACGTTTGCGCGAATTCGGAACCCTAGCCGTGTCCCGCTCGGTCACGGCGGAGCTCTCCGGCTTGGATTCGGACGAGGACGACGACTGGATGCCGTCCACGTGTCCCGCATCGGACGGTCCACGCGCTCACGCGACGCGGCGCACGCACGGCCGTTGGATCTAGATCCAACGGTCGGGGTCTAGGGTTAGGGTTGGGTTCGGGGACGCGGTTGAACCAAGTCACGTGGCCCGGGTCGGACTCGAGTCGGACTCGGACTCGGGTCCGGTCGGATGAACAGTACTTGACCCAACTCGAATTTCCAGCGATTTAATATTTAAAATAATTTCCAGTAATTCATTTAATTCATTAAAAATAGCAAAATACTCAGAAAAATTCCAGAAAAATTCTGGAAAATATTTTAGGGTATTTGGGACTCAAATAAAATATTTCCAACAAAATTTTATTTGCAAAATTAAATTCTTTAATTATTTCAATATGGAATAAATTCAAATAAATTCCAAATAAATCCAAATAAATTCCAGAAAATTCCAAAAATTCACCAAAGTGCCAATTCACACATGAATTTAAGAAAAGCAAAATTTTGGGGTGTTACAAGTGTGCATTTATGTCATGAAACGAGATTTCCCTTGCTTTCTAGTATGAAAAGAAGCAATGAACAATTTTTTGTATGTTGGTTGTGATGTAGGGGATTTATGCTTCCTTTGTGTTTTGGCTTGGATGTTGCCGAATTCTTTCCAAAATGGTTGTTAACGCTTTGGGTTTGAGTTGTTGTGTGTACACTTGGGCTTGATAGCTAAGTGTTTTTGTGTGAGGGTGAGACCCTCTTAAGAAAGGAACCAATTGTGGTTTGGTAAGGTTTTCGATCCTAGCTTGGGCTAGGTGTCAAACCTTAGTGGTATAAGGGTGGTTTGTGATGGAGGTTGATGATGTATGGGTTTAGCCTTTACTAAGAGTAGCGATGGGTGGAAGTGAAGTTGACGGTAGATCGGTGATAATTGCCCTGCCGTGAGCAGTTGTCTTCACTAGTTGTTTTTGGGTTTGAGTCTTGCCTGGGAAAGGATGGAATAACATGTTAGTATGATCGTGTATCGGAAGGGCTAGTGTGCCTTAATGAGTTATTCCCCTCGATGGAAACTTTCGGGAATGAAGAGAGGTCGTTAAAGGAATTGTGACTTCCTTTGACTTTGTCATGTTGAGTTTATTGCAGTGTGTAGTCAGGTAGGTTGTGATAGAAGGGTGAGGTGTTTGTCGTGAGGATTCGAGCGTTTTGGGTTGTTGAAGCCCTTCGAGGTTGAAACGCAGATTCTGTTTGGGATTTGAATTGAAAGTCGAACTGTGAGCGGTTGCCCTTAGTTGAGCTAGATCAACACTTTTTCTTTAAGTGTTGGTTTTGGGAACTCGTTTGTCGTTTGTTTCCGGTTCTAGTCGTTGTGCGAATGTTTTGTGCTGCAGAGAAGCCTTTTGTCCCTTGGGGACTTTGTTGCTGTTTTTGGCGTCCCTCGGATTCGAGGTCGAATCCTGTTGAAGGGGGGAAGAATGTGACACTATGGTTTGGTGTGACGTTATAGAAGGTGAAACTAGAGAATAAAACCTTTCGGCTTAGGGTTTTCTCGCGTTTTTGGGCCGGTTGAAGTGTTATGTCGCCACGGAGTGTCGTAACCTTATTTAACGTGCATGATATGGTTAATAACATTATGAGATGTGGAATTAAGGTTAAAACTATAGGTTATGGAGGTTAATAGCTTTTCCGGGGCGTTTCCGGGCTGTTTCCGGGGTTTTGGGCCTTCCCGGGGGAGTTTGGGCCTTGGTGGGCTTTGGTGGGATGGATTAGGTCTTCGTAACGGACTAGAATTGGGTGTGGGGGCTGGTAAAAAGGGTTTCCATGCCCCTTTGGGGTGTTCACCCTGCTGCCTTTGCGCCCCTTGAGGCCTTGGTGCGCCCCCCTCACCTCCCCCCACTTGCCAAGCCCTAGCCGCCCCTTCCCTTTGAGCCTTGCGCCTCCCCCTTGCTCTCCTCCATTGCCCCACCTCTCCTCCACCCCCTTGCTGCCCTAGGGTGGTCTCCACACCTCTGCACCTTGTGGATCCATCCGTTGGAGCGAGGAGCGAGGAGCGAGGAGCGTGGAGCGAGGAGCGATCCGCGAGGAGATCTATTGGAGATTCGTTCGTTGGGCAAAGGTATGATCATGGGGATCCTTGGAATTGATCTAGGTACTGTTCTTAGGGTGATTATCAAGTTTTTAGATCAATTGGTGGTGCTGGATTGGAGTTCTTTGGGTTAGATCTAGACGTTGCCACGTTTCTGTTTTCGGGCAGATTGAGCAGTCGGGCTAGGGTTCGAGTTTTTGTCGATTTAGAATCCGAATCTGTCCGTACGGACTTAGAAGAAGTTGTAGATAATTTAATTATATTTCTGTGGACATAAAGCACGTTAAAATCCGATCAGCCGTTTGAAAGTTATGGCCGTTTTACCGAGCGTGTTAAAATCTGTGACGCAATTAGAACAGATCGTAGTAATCTGTAGATTAAACAATTTTAGAGTCCGAATCAGTCTTTCTGTATAACTAGAAAAAGGTAGGAAATTTCCTAAGCTTCGCGATGGTGTACTCTTTTAATCAATTTGGAGTCCCAGAACTCAAGTTATGGCCTTTGCAAGGCTGCTGTCCCGCCGGGACAGAACCTCTGTTTTAGGTTTTGCGAGTAGCGGGCAATGTCGGGTGAGATGGGGATTTGTGTACTGTTTTGTGGGCATTATTGAGAGTATGTGATGCCGTTGTGCAGGTGGTGTGACCCCGGGGGTGCCCTCTACTTCCCACAATCCCGTCGCCCACGGTTGAGGCAAGTGTGTTGTAATGAATAACGAATGTTATGTTGCTTGTTGAGACTAGATGAAAGATGGATTTCATGATATGATCAATTGCCATGCTTTAATGTTTTCCTATGATATGATGAGTATGCTATGATGCCATGTGTTAAATATACAAGTTTATGATGATGATGGCATATTTGCATACATGACATGTTACATGGCTCGGGCGGTGAGAAAGTCATAACTAGTCCGGGAAGGTCGGTGAGAAAGTTATGACTAATCCGGAAAGCCAATGAGTAAGTCCTACATCGTGATTCCATTCACCGTGGTGAACGGAAGCGAGGAGTAGGCACCCTCCATCTTCGGGATGGAAGGGGGGAGAGGGTGCACACCGACGGGTGTGTACTCAACCATACCGGTATGAGTTTCCAAGGAGATATGAGCATTGCATTGCATTGCATACACAATGATGATGATTTTGTTAAAGTGTTCATGATTGAGATGATATACATGATGTGAGATGTTATTTTCTATGATATTGTTATTGTTGTCCATTACAATATGTTTGCTGAGTTTCGAACTCACGCTTGTGTTTTATGTTGTTTTTAGGTACTTTGAGATCGGCATGCGGGAAAAAGGGGTTTAGCTACACTTCTACACGTAGCTCCACCATCATAGTCTATGGTTAATCACTTGGAGACATGATTTTAAGAGTTGTGCCATAAAGTTAATGTATGGTTTAATCTAGCATGCTTGTGATCCCTTATTTGCTTCATTATAGTTTATGAAGTGGTTGAGCGTGGTATTATTGGCGTAGTTTGATGATACATCCATTTATGTTGATGTTTTAGATGTCGTGTGCTATGATATATCTTGCCATGATATTGATATTGTGTTAATTCATGAAAAAACAAAGGAGATGCTGCCGAAATATCGGTTTTTAGCATATGTACCTTTGCTGGAATTTATGTTTAAATGTGATTTTTAGTTGTTGTTTAGCTTATGTTTGGTAGCATTCGGGCATATTAAATGCTGGGGTGTTACAACGGCGCTGACCGCGGCGGTCAGCCTTCCCGGACGCGTGGCGCAATCTCGGCCGTTGATTTGAAAATCAACGGCCCAGATTAGATCTGGCTCTCACGCGTTTGGGTTAACGCGTTTGATCTGGACCGTTGGATCTAGATCCAACGGTCGAGATTGGATCTGGGATTTTTGGACGAAATCTCACCGTGAGATGACGTGGCGTGATCTGGGACGTTGGATCTTGATCGGACGGCTGAGAAGCTTCGAGGACGTTGATGGCGGCGCGGCGGCTCGAGGTCACCGGAGTTGGGGACGGCGACACAGGCTACGGCGCTCCGGGGTTTCTCCGGCGAAGTGAGTTCTCCCTTCGGGTGCGTCTCGTCGCGGTGAGTCCGGATTTGGGGTCAACGGCGGCGGGGGATGGCGGACGGCGGCTCCTTAGATCAACTACGGCGAGCTCTAGCGGGGTGACGGCGGCGGCTCCGGCAGCGTGGGTTAGGGCTACGGGTGCGCACGAAAATGGGCTACCCGATGGCGGCGGCGGCGCATTAAATAGCGGCCTCGGCTTCCGTGAATCACGCGGAGACCGAGGTCGACACGGCTGCGGCGGCGGATTCCGACGGCGGCACGGAGAGGCGACGTGGCGCAACGTGAGCCGTTGGATCTCGATCCAACGGTCGCGTGAGTTGGACTCGGGTCCGGCTCGGCGAGCTGGCTGGCTCGGTCGGACTCGGGCTCGGTGACGTGGCTCAATCGTGGCCGTTGGATCCGAATCCAACGGTCACGCGGTTAGGGCTCGGCCGAGCGGGTTCGGCTGGACCAACTGGCTCGGGTCGGGTTCGGGTCAGACTCGAACTCGAGTCTGACTCGGGCTCGGTCGGATGAACGATTGCAAACCGGTTTGGATTTTCCAGCGATTTAATATTTAAAATAATTCCCAGTAATTCATTTAATTCATTAAAAATAGCAAAATACTCAGAAAAATTCCAGAAAAATTCTGGAAAATATTTTAGGGTATTTGGGACTCAAATAAAATATTTCCAACAAAATTTTATTTGCAAAGTTTAATTCTTTAATTATTTCAATATGGAATAAATTCAAATAAATTCCAAATAAATCCCAATAAATTCCAAAAATTCACCAAAGTGCAAAATCACACATGAAATTTAAGAAAGCAAAATTTTGGGGTGTTACACGGAGCTGGCTGGCCGGAGATGAAGACGACGACCTCCCGAATGGCACTCCCGTGGCTCTCCGACGAAGTGGATGGTACCTCCAGGTTCGCCTCGACGTAACGGTCCCGAAGCTGACCACCAACAAGGCGGAGGACGGCGGCAGAATGACGCGGAGACCCGAGGCTAACCTTAGAGCACTACGGTGAGCAATCGCGGGCACGAAGGAGCGCTACGGGCGGCGGCTAGGGCAAAACATGCGCAAGGCAAGGGCGATCCCCAGGCACGCACCCGCGCATTAAATACCGGCCTTGACGTCCAGATTCGGCGCGGAAATCGCGGAACGGCCGCGACGGCGGCGGATTCCGACCGCGACACGGAGAGGTGATGTGGACGCATCCTGGCCATCCACGCACGCGCGATCAACGGCCAAGATCGCACGGGGCGAACGAGTTCGGCCCGATCCCCACGTGGGCGACATGGCTTGATGTTGGCCGTTGGATCTTGATCCAACGGCGACGCGATTAGGGCTTGGTCGGGTTCGAGTCGGACTCGGACTCGAGTTTGACTCGGGCTCGGTTGCTTGAACAGTACTAACCCACTCGGCATTTTCCAGTGATTTAATATTTGAAAATAATTCCAGTAATTCAAATAATTCAAGAAAAATAGCAAAATAATCAGAAAAATTCTGAAAAATACTTTGAGACATTTTGGACTAAAATAAAATATTTCCAACAAAAATTTATTTGAAACTTTTATTTATTTAATTATTTCAAAAGGGAATAAATTCAAATTAAATCCAAATAATTCCAAGTAAATTCCAGAAAATTCCAAAAATTCTCAAAAGTGCAAAATCTCTTTTAAATTCATGAAAAGCAAAAATTAGGGTGTTACACGTATGGCCCACCTACCATACTCACTTCACTTACAAGCCTTCACGTGCACTGTTCTCTTAGATCGAACGTCTCGCATGACACCCTTGACGTCCAAGACCTCGATTCCTCCAGAACCTAGTCCCGAACCTCAGTTCCGGTCCCGTCATCGACCACGGTCGCCCTCGAGCAACACAGAGAAAAGAGAACTAATTTTGCCATTCACACCAGACCAAAAATTTGGTCCAGCATCACTCATGACAGACCAAAAAACTGGTCCGGCGTACATGCGAAACTTACTGTTATGAAGAAACTTGGTCCGGCGCTGAAAACGCTTGAAAACATGTTTACAACGGACCAAAGGAAATTTGGTCCAGTGTAAATAGAAGACTTACTGTTTTTAGTCCAGCGCATATACAAAAACAAGCCTAAAAATACCGTTCACGATGGACCAAAAATTTGGTCCGGCGTGCATGTAAAAACAGGCCTTCAAAACGCGTTCATGGTGGACCAAAGAATTGGTTCGGTGCTAATGCAAAGAAATGGTCCGGCGCCAAAAGGGAATTTTGGTCTGGCGCAGATGCGAAAATCATACCTCAAAATGCCGTTCACCACGGACCAAAAGTTTAGTCTGGCGTAAACGGTCCGGCGTAAAAAAAAACCTTACTAGTTTTGAAGTTTTTGGTCCGGCGTACATGCACATTTTGCAGTGCAAAAGCACGTTCACCACGGACCCAGAGTTTTGGTCCGGCGCAAATGAAGTTTTCACAGTGCAAACGTTCCAATGGTCCGACGCAATAAGGAAAACATATTTCACAGTAAATCACAAGTGTATCAACTGATCATATATGCACAAGGGCATGTTGCAAATTCAATTCTAAAGCCAATTTTTTAGCACATGATTTCAGAATTCTACACTAGTCCAGGATCAAGCTAGTGCACACCGTCTCAACAAAGATGAATATCACATCCATACACAATGGAATAAAAATAAAAGTCTTTATTTAGTATAAAACCTATTGAGTTAACCTTATGGTCAACTTACAAAGATATGCCTCACAGGGCTAAGTCTCACTCAAATAAACTTGCAGCGGAAAAATAAAGAAGACGCACGATGTCCAATCAATGTGCCACAGGCAACTGACTGGGCTCGCTCCTTAGTTTGCGGGCTCCTCCTGAAACTCCTCCAAGGCTGGCATTGATTCTTCCTTAGCTGATGTTTTGTGTTGTTGTAATGGGTGAGTACTTAAAGCACTCTGCAAGTCATGCACATAATGCAGGTCTAATAACGACATGAATGGCTTATTCCAAATAACAGGCTGAAGTAGTTCTTTTACAATAAGCGACATTCATAAATAACAATAGTAAAATTGGAAAACAGTAAAACAACAACAACAACAACAACAATAATAATAATAGTAACTTGCACAATTCATTTCCGAGTAAAGCATTTATCCTTCTAAGTCAATTTCAGCATTTGCATACCAAGTGTCCACCATCTCAAAGCTCATTTTTTGAAAGTCTAACCCTTGACTGTAATCCCCGAGCAATGTCCAATACCGTGGATACGGCTATTCGAATAGGTTGTACACTTTGCAGAGGTTATACACTTTACTCACAAGATACAGTCAAACACCACCAAGGCGAGTGGCCGTAAAAAAGCCTTTACAATGCTCCTTCTAGACCCGGTACTGCCCGCTAAGGTTTCAACATTGAAGGACTGGTTACCACACTCAGGGCCCCCCTCTTGCGCCAAGTGAGACTACTGGTATACCCTGGACTCACACCCCCACGACAGTATCGAAATCTAGACATCACAAGTTAATCAGCATGGTCTATCCCATTCCAGACTTGTGGTTGTATCCAAATCAAAGAAACCAAATGTGACCGCTCAAGTGCCACATCTGGCCCACCGTAAACACTCTTGCCACTTGCCTCAGTCTAAATCATTTATCACCTAGTTGATTGCCATGCACCACGTGCCATCAACTTCATCAATAACACATGCCACATTTTCATAAACACATTCCATATCTCATTAAGTTAGGTTTAACATTTAATAATCCAAAATTGTATCAATAACGCGATTCATGGCTAAGCAGACTATTTACGGTCTAACTAACCCATGTTGGCAAAGTAATATATTGTCCAACTATTAGTCCACAACCTAGGGCGACAATGATTCATGGCATACAATTTTTAAAGACAAGGTGGCATACAACAAATTGGTTCCATAGCTATTCCCAGAATTAATTGAAATCATTTTAATTAAACTAGCATGCAATAATTTAAATCAACATAAAGTTTAAATGTAGGATCAACAAGGTCAAATCACAAATTGCCTTGGAAAAGGTCATGTTCCTGTTCTTGGACTTGTTCTTGAGTCAAGACCTATCCTTCAAAGCCTTTGGGCCAATCAACGTCTACGCGAAACAGATAAATAGATAATAAATATCCAAAACAGAGAGCAACTCAACTACAAAAATTAAACAAAATTCACCATTAAATATATCTCAATTTTACAAATTTTTAGAAACTGGAATCACCTCAATCGGAGTTCAAACACAAAAGTTATAGTGATTCAAAGTTTAAAAATTCATTTAAAAGAAAAATCAGAATTATTCGAATTATTTTTCATTGGAAATTCGGAGTAATAGCGTTAGCATGATGTCAGCACTGAAATCAATATATACCAAATTATTTTTCTAAAGGAAAATCGAATTATTGCGTCACGTTTGTGTCGGCCAGTGCATGGACTCGGTCCACGCCCGACTCGGGTCTACCGTGGACCCGGTCAACGAGACCACGTGTCATTGACAGGTGGGCCTAGATTGATGACATCATTGCTTACATCAACGCGCGGCTCGGCTCGGCTGAAAGGTGGGCCCCACCGATGACATCATTATGATGTCATCGCTGACGTCACACACACGTGGGTTGACTTGTTGACGTGTGGGCCCGATGCTGACATCACGAGTGATGTTAGCGCCGATCGACGCACTCGGCGAAGGCGCCTCGCCCGTGAGTTCAAAATCCGATGGTCCAGATTGGATCCGCTTCGCGCGACTATAGCGTCGACGTGGATAGTCCCGGCGTTTGACACGTGGGTGCATCTGGACCATTGATTTATGATTGGATGGTTGAGATCTACTCTAGGTGAATCTATGCGACTTGATCTGGATCGCCCGATCCGAATCGAACGACTAGGATTAGATCTGATTGCAACGGCTTCAACGTCGACGTGGATAGTCCCAACGACGTCCACGTGGCTTGATCTTGACCACTGAAACTAAATCCAATGACCGGTACTAGATCTAACCTGGAACTATGTGAAATGATCTGATCCATTCATCTAGGATCTACCGACCATAAATCATTCTAATCAGAACCACTCGATCCAATCTAGACCTTACGATATAAATCCTACGGTTTGCGAGAGTTCGGTGTAGGATCCCAATCAGACGGCGAAGACGGTTCGCGAGAGTTCGGCGGAGCACGGCGAAGTTCTTGGTCGGAGTCAAGGAAGACGACCTCGGCTGCGACGTTTCCACGCGTTCCTGGCAAAGTGAAACACCCCCTCAGAACCACCTCATCGCGGGGACCACGGAACTGGACTCCACCGCGGCGGAAGAACTCCAAAACCACAGCGGCGTTTAGCGAACTACGACGAGCAATTAGCGCTAGAAGACGGCGGCTCGGGCACGGTGGGCTAGGGTTTCGAAATCATCACGTTGCGATAAACTCAGCCACGGCATTTATTGCACCTAGGAGTCCATGTATAGCCCGAACACCGCGAACGGTTGGTGCCGTGGCGGAATCCGCGAGGTTTCAGACTATGTAAAAAATGTCAGAAAAATTACAGAAAAATTCTGAAAAATTCTTTGAGACATTTGAACTCAAATAAAATGTTTTCAACAAAACTTTATATGAAATTTTCAAATATTTAAATAATTTAATAAAGGACTTAATTCAAATTAAATCGAAATAAATTCCAGAAAGTTGCAGTACTTTTTCTCTCACGTCGATTCACGAGTGCAGCGAGGACGTGCTGGAAGAGCTTCCTGTTCTTTGAGAAGTTGCGGTACTTTTTCTCTCGCGCCGGTCCACGAGCTGGAGGCTTCTTGTTGCGGTTCTTATCAGTATAGTTGTTCTTGCTTGTTCCACCAGTGTCACTCTTGCCCTTTTCTAGCTTAGGACAATTTGCTCGAATGTGGTTGGGGCCACCACACTCGAAATAGGTGATCGTGCCACCTCTCTTCCTCTCTCTCTCTCTCTCTCTTGTACGCCCGAGAAAATTTTTGGGCTAAGAGAGCTAGATCATTTTCTGGAAACTTGTCTAGTTGATCATCGCTTAGCTCACAGAGAGAGAGGAGGGAAAATCCCAAACAAAACTCATAAACGAATCCTGTGGGATCGGTGACCAAGGCCATCAACTGAGGTTTTGTCATACGGAAAAGGATGTCGATATCATGAGTCTTGATCTAGAAATAAATCCCATAAAGAGTCAAGGTCGAAAGGTATGTGGTGTCCTTGATGGTCATCACCTTCATCTCCCAAACCCGAAGATCAAGTGTGGTTAGAAAATGACAAGCATTCTCCGAGTTAGAGTATGTACAACCAACTGCATGGAGATCACTCAAAATCTTTGTAAAGTGACCAAAGCACTCGTCTAGGGTCTCACCAATGTGATGTTCAAACTTGTTGTAATCACGCTTGTACTCATCATGTCTCAACGTCTTGATCTAGGTGATGCCCTTATGGTAAGCATTAAGGGCCACCCAGATCTGATGAGCAGATCGTAGGAGAAAGATCCCATCGTACTCACTACGGCTGAGTCTCTGTATGAGGATGTTCCTTGCCTTAGCATTCGCCTCAATGTTAGCCATAATCGCGACACTGATGTTCTCATTTGCAGGAATCTCATATAAGAGTTTCATTATCTGCCATATAAGGAAGCCCTAGGAAGGGATGTATGACTCCATTCTTGATTTCCAACAAGGAAAATCAACTCCAAAAAAATCAGAGGCTTGGTGGAATACTTGTCTTATGCCATGGCTCTTGAGACCAATCAAGATCTATAAAAGAGCAAAACCTAGCTTTGATACCAATTGAAGGACCTAAATAGCGATCAGAGGGGGTGAATGATCCCAATTAAATCGTCGCTAAAAAAACCAGCCAAAAGCCTCTCAAGATCAAAGAGCAACAAAAATAAAATTTTTTGATCACTCAACCCGAAATTGGCACTACCACTCCCAGAAATTAGCAGTGCCACGAAATTGGCACTGCCACTACCTGAAATCAGTAGTGCTGATTTTCCTGGGCAGACTAAAATCAGCACGACATCAAAAACGAAAATTGATGCATCTTTTGATCTAGTGATCCAAAATCCATGAAACTTGGTAGGCACCTTCTTATGGAGGTCAGGAACCTATTCCAACTTTCAATCCAAGGGATTTATGTAAAAGTTCTGACCATTCTTTGATTTAAAGAAGAGTGCACCAAGTTTGAGCAAAAATCAAAATATTGATCTTGTACTTGCTCGTGGGGGTTTTGATGATCAAGATGATCTTGGGTAATCTCCCATATATAAAAACAAGAAATAACAAAAGAGAATAACCCTAGAAACACGATCTACCAAGATTTCTTCATTTCAAGCGAAAAGATCGATTTCTTGCAAATATCAAGAGGGGATTATCCTAGATGATTGGGATATGATATGAAATAGATTCATCCATCAATCATACATCCTTGGCACAAGAAGCACAAGCACGAAGGAGGGGAGGCAAATCCAACTTGCAAGAATGTAAATTGCAGGAATTAAAATGCTGAATTTAAGACATAATGTAAATGCGGAAAGTAAATTAAAAAAAATAAGGAAATAAGATTTTATTTCATGGGTTGAAGGTTTACAAAGCCTCACAACAAAGTGGGCAAAGCTCAAAGGAGCACCAAAACCTTCTAGAGAGAGGGCTACCCCTACACCTCTATTTATAGTCTTCATGAGTCATCCTCAACCTTTGGATGTTCTGCTTCAATCCTAAGCAACCACTCCAAGGGTTTGGATTGATCCGCTCTCTCAACATGGGCTAATCCAAAACCCACTAATAAAATGGGTTTTGCATGCTTCTCAAAGGTAGCTAACTTGACCGCTACTATATCCTCTAAACCATGATCCAATGGTTCTTCTTGATCTGAGCAGCACCAAGCTAGAATCCAACCGTTCCTTTGCCTCCATGGCTCGCAACGACTCCAGCTCCAGTCATCCTCCGGCGATCCCCGATAGTCTGGACCTCTGGCGCACCTCGCCTAGTCCCGGTCATTCTCCGCCTCACCATGACCTAGCACTGGCGTCCTACAACCATTAAAGACAAGGAAACCCATCACATAGCAATGTCCAACAAATGTATGCAATAAATCATCCTTTACAAAAATCAATTCAAATTTTGCAGATGAAATAGGCAGTACCACCCCAAGTGGCTGGTAGTGCCGATAACATGGTAAACTCAGTGTGTACCTGTAACATCCCAAATTTTTACTTTTATAGAATTTATGGAGTTATTTGAATTTTTGGAATTTTCTAGAATTTATTTGGATTTAATTTGAATTTATTCCTTTTTGAGTTATTTAAATATTTAAGAATTTTAAATAAAATTTTTTTGGAAATATTTAAGAATTTTAAATAAAATATTTTGTTGGAAATAGCACGCCCAGTGTAGTGAAATAGCACGTCCAGCGTGGCAAAATAGCACGCCAAGCGTAACTCATGTCGCATCGGGGCAATCTGGGCCGTTGATCACGCCACGTGTACGGTTTCGTGTGCATCGTCCCCGTTCCAATTTTTTCGCTGCAAGCTGTCGTGATTGTTCCTCTCCTCCGCCATCTCGGACACGAAAACCTAGCCTATTTAAAGCATGAACCGGCCCTCGAGGATCGCCTTGGTCGTGCGCACGTGTTGCCCTAGGAGCTTTAGCCTTAGCCGCCTCCGTCTAGGGTTCATTGCTCGTCGTAGTCCATTAGGGTTTGCTTTGGGTTTGGGGGAGTTCCGCCGCCATCCTCCGCCACGTTGGTGCATCTAGGGGTACCATTCACTTCACCGAAGAACATCCCAAACACCGTTGCCATGGTCATCATCTTCCTCTCTGGCCAACTCTACTCCGCTGTGCCATCACCGACTTCGCGAACACTGCCAGCCGTCCGATCAAGATCGAACGCCCCAGGTTTGTCCACGTAGCCGACCCGTAGATTTCACTAGATCTAACCTTAGCCGTTGGATCTAGATTGAAGGGCATGGATTGGTTAGCACGTCGATAGCACGTGAATAGCACGCTGTAGCACATTCGTACTGAGCCGTTGGATTTAAATCGTGCGGTTTAGATTAGATCGCGTGGTTTGGTTTAGATCTGTTCTTAACCGTTGGATCTTAGGTGAACGAACCAGATTAAGCCACGTCGCGTTAGCACGCCAAGCAGGTGAGTTTAGCACGCCGTCGTTGGACCGTTGGATCTGGATCGAACAGTTCAGTTTAGGCCATGTAGGCTTGAGTAGTTCAAACCGGTCCGTTCCGTGTTTGATCGTGACCGTAGGATCCAGAGTGAACGGCTTAGAACCATCTTAGCCTATCCTTTGTAATAAGCCATGCATGTAGAATATTAGACTGCATTCTGTGCATGACTTGCTGAGTGCTTTAAGTACTCACCCTTGCAACAACAAAACATGAGTTGAAGAAGAATCAACGCCAGCACTAGAGGACGAGTTCCAGGAGGAGCCGACGAACTAGGTGGAGAGCCCAGTCAGTTGCATGTGGCATATTGGTTGGCGCCACGCGTTTCTTTAATTTCCGCTGCAAGTTTAATTGAATAAGACTTAAGCCCTGTGAGGTGTACTTTTGTAACTTGACCATAAGGTCGAGAAACCGGTTACATTTCCTTTCAATAAAGTACTTTACTATTTCGTTGAGTATGATTGTGGTAATTATCGATGTTGAGATTGTGTGCACTAGCGTGATCCTGGACTAGTGCTGAATACATAGAGGGTCCGGATTTGCATATTCAGGTCCCGAAAGTTCCCTCGCTGGAAAATAACTACCAACCTTTGTAGCCGATAGTGCAGCTAAATCGGTAGTACCGACCCCTCATGGTGGTAGTGCCAATTTCACCCAACTCAAAGGAATCAACACTTATGTTGGCACTACCGCCCTCAGAGGCCGATAGTGCTGGTTGGCCATCATTATCACCCCCAGGGTCGATAGTCCCAATTTCTGGCTGCAACTCAAATTTCCTCATTTCCAAATCAAGTCCAAACTCAAACCTAAGCTTACTCAGGTCAAACATTGTCACTAACTCATCACCCACAAGGATAGACCACCACATAGTCTTTCAATATATGCACATGCCCCCCTCAATTATTGTATATACATAACATTATTTGAATGATGATACCCAATTCTCCTCTTAATCTTGCAAATTCAGAATATACCTGTTGACAACAGAAATTAGAGCGATCGGCCTAATCTACGGAGTTCGACGGTTGAGAAAAGATCAGATCCCGTTAAACGACGAAGGACTCCGAACATGATATGTCAATAAAAGATCTGAAGAAAGAAAGATCAGGATTGTAACTCAAGTAAATCACCGAGGATCACGATTAGCTGATATGTAAGAGTCGTAACTGAAGCAGTTATAACATTTTAAAGTTAGGATAAAAGATCAGGTAGAATCAAAGACCCGACTATAAATAGGAGGGCATATGTAAACAAGAGAGCCCCCCACGGCAATCGCAATACATTATTTACTTTTCTCTCATTACTTTCGCATTATGTTTCTATCTTTAGAGTAGTTCTTGAAGCCCGTCTTCAAACACAATTCATCATGGTCCACCGAGTTCATCTGATCTCGACGACTACTGGTGAGTTTTTCACAAGGCCATCTACAAGAATAGGTACTGTCTCAATTAAGTTTGATCTTCCTGTTATCTATGATGTCTTGTTTACCTGAGCCGATACATCTATTCTAACCTTGTTAAGAGATAGAGTATAAAGTATTCACTCAAAAGCTCTCAACCGATAAAAATCTCTTGATTAGATCGGTCGTTGCCCGATTTACATTTTTCTCAAGGTAGCTGAGTGATCGACCGCGTAGTGCCGAAATTGGCCGATTGTGATCGATCGATCGCGTAGTGTTGAAATTGGCCGATTATCTCTTTCAATCGGCTAGATCTAACTATTACCCCACATACTCTTTTGCAGGAATTCCTTAATTGGTTGACTGGTCAAACCAGCTGGCATGCCTTACACACCTCCACGTGCTTGATCCTACCTGAGCATCCAACTGCTCTAAGGTCATGAGTGTTCACGCAAGAAATTGTGTCACCACACTTTTCGGCACGCCTGGTGGGACACATTGGACAATCCAACAATGTCTAAAGTAGATTAAGACAACATTGTTCAGACTACCATGGAGGATTTATCAGAAGAGCAACAGCAAGATCTGAAGGATAAGCTCCAGGAATATGAAAGGCGATATTTGGACTCTGTTAGCAACCAAAATTGAGCGACAGAGATGAGTGCAATATTGGTGCGAGTCTGAGGAGATCGTCACGGGCAGTTTGATAAAAGATAATGAGTGAGCAAATTGGAAAGGTTGTGATCATATGGTAACATGCAGGATGGAAGGAAAGTCAGACCCAATACAATAGAATTAGATATGATCGTGCCTGAGATGGAAGGAGGAGTCCGAAGCTGGTACGAGCGGATGACGAGATTGAGGTAGATACGATCAGGCTCGAGGGCTATAAAAGGAGGAGGATGCGCAGACTAAAACACACACGCACACATCAAACCAATCTATACCTTTCTTTTTATTTGCATTAGGCGTAGACATTTAGCTTGTAATCTTTTTCCTGTAATACACTTTGATCAATACAAGTTGCGCATCGCCGGTTATTGATATTCGCTGCATTACGCCCTACCAGGTCCTGCTTCCTCTCTGATCTTGTTGTACATCGCCTTTTTCGGGAGAAGTAGCCTTTACCCCTATCTGATCGGCTCATAGAGTTGATTAGATTTATCAGTTACCCTGATCCACATTCGTTTGCTTCAAAACCGGTTAGGATCAACCCATTGCTAGGGCCCTAGATCGGTCCAAATCTCCTTGGGGAATACGTTTCTCTTGCCGATTGTAGGATCAAATTGGCTGGCACACTAGCGAACCAAAACTGAACCCGGTGTTCTTGTGTGTTGGTGGCGATCAACCCTTCGTCAAGTTTTTTTACAGCAACAGACTCATTCAGAAAGACGCACAGGGGAGTAATCCTTACATCGGCAGTACCACAAGTGCCCTCCGTCGTTGCTAAAGGAGCAACGAAAGAGGTAATAGCCGACCTGGTATGCTCGACTGTGCGAGATCAGTTGGCGGAATAGCATGACTCCCTCATCAATGCTTTCACACCGTTCATCCGGACGGGCATCAATAGCATCGCCAATGACCTGGTGGTCGCATATCCAGAAGCTTGGAGGAAGTCCAACCTAGGAGGATAGACGACCGAATTCCCTAAAGTTCAGCAACCATCATCAACTTGAGCAGGAACATCAGCTATTCAGCCGGTCATAAACGTTGTCCCTCCTTACCAAACCGCACCGGAGGTCTCTGGGCCATACAATCTATCACCTGCCTATGGAGGACTGGCAGGGTCATCCGGTATGCCTAGTAAAGGACCTCCCAAATACCTTAGGGGAGTAGCTCCTAACAATGGATCGGCTAATCCTCTGCATGGCACGCCCCAAAGTTACCATGCCAACCCTACTCCTGACCTTCAAGGTGCAGTGCCCCCTTACGAGACTCCATAGCAGCTATACCAGAACAATGCTCTAGATTTCCCCCATTATCAGCAGCAGGCGTACCCTCAAGGGCCGTTCAATCCTCAGCTGGGATCATCGGCTCACATAGGGAAATCGGCTTCTCACGTGGTCGCCGGATATCGGCCACAACGCGATTGGCCTCAAGGAGAAGCTAAGCTCCTCGCTGAACAGATAAGCAACGTTATGCGGGAGCAGTTTGGGCTCCAACCCCAGGGTACCAGCATAACTTACAAAAAATCATACCTAGATCATCTGGATCGCATCCCATAACCGCTAGGATACCGGGTCCTTGATTTTACCAAATTCTTTGGGCAAGATGAGATAACCCCTATGGAACACATTGGCCAATTCATAGCACAATGTGGTGAAGTAGCCTCGGCCGATGCTTTCAAAATCCTACTGTTTCCCCTCTCCCTATCCAGAACAGCTTTTAGTTGGTTTGTCAATCTACCAGCTAACTACATACAAACCTGGGCAGACCTGGAAACACGATTCCACAAATACTTCTACTCAGAAAGTTATGAGATGAAAATCTCTGATCTGAGTTCGACACGGCAGAAGTTGGATGAATCGGATCATCAATACATCCAAAGGTTCAGGGATATAAGAAGCTGATGCTATAATGTCAACTTGCCTGAGGATCAATTAGTTGATCTGGCTTTTTAAGGACTTTTGCCGAGGATAAAAGAGAAGATTGGGGGTCAAGACTTCCAAGACATTGGGACACTCTTACAATGAGTATCGGTCATCCAGAATCGACTCAATGAAAGTAAAAACGAAGCCAATCGTTTGCAAAAAAGCGATGGGAACAGAGTGGCCTATGCTTAGGTCGATTCCGACAGTGAAGTTGACAAAGAAATCGAAGCAGAGATAAACGTGGCCGAATGGGTCAAAGGGGCTTAGAAACAATTGGTTTTCCCTTGGATGAAAAATAAAAGAAAACCAGAGATCAAATATGATTTTGATTTTTCCAAATGTAATCGAATCTTCGACCTTTTGTTGAAAGAGAAACAGATAAGCCTTCCACCCAACCATGTCATTCCATCGACCGAAGATTTGAGGAAAAAGCGATATTGCAAGTGGCATCACTCTTATTCCCATCATACAAATGATTGCAATGTGTTTCGACAACAAATCCAATATGTAATACAAAACGGGAGGCTTCAATTTGAACGGGCCACTACTATGAAAATTGACGACAACCCTTTTCCAGTAAACATGGTTAGTAGTGCGACATCAGCCAAGTCGACAGTGGCCAGCACCATAGAAGGATCTTCAAGAACTAGTGGTGCATTGTTCGCTATTTCCAAGGGGGTTAAGCTATTGACGTCGAAAAAAGCAAAAGCAATGGGAGCGGTGGATAAATTAGTGCAGATCACCCTTGGGGAGGTGAAAACCAAGCTAGCTGACGACAAGTCCCATCGCTCCCATAAAATCAAAGGACTGTCAGAGATTGACTGATGGTACAAAGCGGGCGATAAGAAGGGTAAAGCAAGAGGTGGGTCAAGAGTAACTTTCTTCCAACTTTTGGAAAAATACAAAAATAGAGCGGGACAACCGCGGAGATGGCGTGTCCCTAATGACTCACAAAAGGAGATCACGGATTGTCATAAGCAGCACTTTTTAGAGGGGAGACGCATGGATTGCTCCATCTCACCAAAACAGTGGCCTGTGAGAGAAAGGTTGTTTTTCCCCAACAGGACTTCGACAATGAGGAGTGCTCAAGGGAAACCCCCGCCGATCCCTAAAAAGGACAAACAAGAAGATAAAACCAGGCTACCACGATGGTGCCCCAAAGGGCTTACCAAGTCACAATGAAGACGTTTGCAGCGGCTAAGGTGTCAAGACCAAAGGGAAGCCGAGCTGGAGTGTCAAAGAGACAAAACCTTTGAAGAACTTCAGCCTATGGCAAAGTGCAGCTACCAAGAGTGGAGACCAAAGCAAAGTTTGGGAGAAGAGTCCCGGTCTCTGAAGGCATCTTTCATGAGGGCCAAAATCTCCATCGGCTGAAATGAATATGGTTGTCTTGCTGCCGATGGAATACAGGTGTCCTGAAGGACCCCATGAGGAAATGGCTCAGTTGTGCTTGGGTCCGCAGCAGGCCACGTTTGACCAACCACCAGAAAAGGAGTATCGGCATATTAAACCGTTGTACCTCAATGGATTTGTTAATGGGAAGCTGATGTCTCGGATGTTGGTGGATGGAGGAGCAGCAGTGAATGTCATGCCATATGCTACTTATCGAAAGTTAGGAAAAACAGCCGATGAGTTGATCCAAGCAGACATGACGCTCAGTGATTTCAACGGGAACCCTTTCGAAGCAAAAGAGGAAACTTGTGTTGAAATTATCATCGGAAGCAAGACTATGCCCATGACTTTCTTCATGGTTCATGGAAAAGGGGCATTCATCATACTGTTAGGAAGAGATTGGATCCACTCTAATTGTTGTGTCCCTTCGACTATGCACCAATCCTTCATACAATGGGTCGGCGACTGCATAGAAGTAGTGTCAGTCGATTCATTGAACATGGTGGCTAACACCGACCCATCAGCATGGAACACGGAGGGATTTGAATGTCTCTCTGGAAAGCCTTTGGAATGTGACTTTATCAAAGTGGCTAAAATAGGATTTATTATTGTGAGACACTCCCTTTTATGCTACAGTGCAACATAAAAGGAAGGTCTTAAAGCGCATTCTGTGCTAGTCCCACAATAAGTGGCTAGCACGCACTAACACAATTTGAGAGCACAGCCATACAGAAGTTGTACAATTTTATTATATGAAAGTTCTACTACATATAATTTTACATAACAGAAATAAAACGGCAGAAGTAAAATTTTTCATCTTATAGCATGCCGTCTAAGCCCAAAATCCACAGGCAGCTGACAAGGTGAAATCTTAGGAAGAATTGATGTTAGTAAACCCATAACCTGCGTCAAAGAAGGCTTCCTCTGGAATATCAGGTTCTTCACCTAAAGAAGATAATGATAATGCAAGTTGAGTACAAAAGTACTCATGTAACATCCCAAATTTTGGGGTTTTCAAAAATTTTGGTTTTGTTTAGCTTCCCAAAAATTTTTGTTGATTTTCTCGCGTTTATAAAACTTGATTTGAATTTTCTAAAAGCTAAAACAATTTAATTTGATTATTATAAACCTCAAATAAAATTTATTTAATTTTATTTGGATTCCTTGTGCTTCAAGAAGTTCTTATGTAATTTTTGAGATTTTTCGGAGCTCGTTTGCTATTTATTGGATTTATTCGGAATCATTTTGTATTAAGCCCTTTTATGGAAATTAATTAATTATTTGGAAAAGTTTAAATAAATTTTTGTTGGAAATATTTTATTTGAGTTCGAAATATCTCAAAATATTTTCTAGAATTTTTCTAGAATTTTTCGGGTATTTTTATTGCCTCAAATGATTTATTGGAATTTGTGGAATTGTTTTTATTCGAAAAAGATTGGAAAATCTGGTTTTTGGAAGTGGGCCGGCCCATCCCGTGCACCAGGCCAGCGCCCCACTTGGGCCAGGCCACCCCGCTGCCACGTGTCGCCCCCACAACGCGCCACGTCGCCCGGATCCGATTCATGCACGGAAACTGCTCGATAAAATGCCTATAAGGCCCGTTTTGCTCCAAACGCGTCCAAATTTTTGTGCTTAATCTAGCCACCACCCCTAACCCCTGTAGACCTCCCACACGTCCTCTAGACCTCAGATCAATTTTCTAAAATTCCAAAACCATCCAATGTCGCCGAACGTCGCCCAACGCCGGCCGAACTTTGGAGCCGCGTCCCGGGCAGCTCGTCGACTCTTTTCGAGATCCGTCTTCTCCGTGGTGTGCCACAAGGTACCATCTACTTGCTGTCCAAAATTCAGCCAATTTGGTCCACGGGATCAAAAGTTACGGCCGTTTCAATCTCGAATCTTGCCGAGGCCATAACTCCCTCAATTTTTCGAGTTTGACGGTGAAATTTTTTGTGTAGACTCTTGGGGATGTCCTCTACAGGATGCACATCTTGCCCCAAGGTTTTGCCCTCTGGATTTGGCGCAGAAAAATAAATTCTCCGTTTAGACTGCGTTCGGACAGCGGCAAACTTCCTCGCGCGGTCCCCGCTGTTCCAGAAGGTATTTCTTCGAGCCACCTGCGTCACGGTGTGCCTCTTGGTCCCATCTAGCTCTCGGTCAAATTTCGTTAAGTTCCGATCATTATTCTAGAAGTTATGGCCGTCCAAAGTTTTGATCCGAAACCCGTTAATCGCCGATTTGTGATTAATCCGGAAGGGCGCCGCAAAATCCGCCTATACCGTTGAGATCGTCTCGCGCGTTCTCGCAGTAGACATTCTCCCTTTGCCATCCCATCCTCGAATTTTTTTATATATTTAGGCCACCGTTTGCCGTCGCCGCGCGTCGCCTTTTGACGCCGGTTATTTTGGATCGCTCCGGCCGTGTTGTCGCGTCCGGTGGATCATATTGTACTGTTTTGGTCCATCTTTATAGTTCTTTTGGTCTCCGTTTGCCGTCGGAGCCGATTCCGGCCTAAACCCGTCGTCTTTCAACCTAGCCCGTGCCGCCGGTTCGCGCACCGGTTAGCCGTCCTTGGTAGCGTTCTACCGCGGCCATGTCGTTGCACCGACGGTCGCTACTTCGCTTCATGAAGTCTCCTATCATTGTTGACCTCCACCGTTAAACGTTCGCCGTTAACGATCCACCGTTAACGTTCGCCGTTAACGTTTCCCCGTTAACGTTCTTCCGTTAACGTTCCTCCGCTAACGTTTTGCCGTCAATGTTTCACCGTTAACACTCTGTCGTTAACGCTCCGTCGGTAACGTCTTGCCGTTAACGTTTTGTCATCAACGCTCCGTTAATGTTCCTCCATTGACGTTTCGTCGTTAACGCTCGTTGCGCTCCTCGTTAATGTTTCCCGTTAACGCTCCGTGGGTTAACGTTTGCGTCGTTAACGTTCCTCCGTTAAGCGTTTTGCCGTTAACGCTTTCTGCCGTTAGCGTTCCACCGTTAACGTTTCGCCGTTAACGTTCCATCGATAACGTTTCGCCGTTAACGATTGGCTCTCTTCGCCTGCGTTGTCGCCATGCGTGTATTCTTGCACAAACCCTAGTGCAATGCCTTCACCTGTTCTATCATCATGACGTGAGCCTAGTCTCATCGTCATATCATCTTCAAGCCGAATCAAAACCCTAACCTAAGACCGGTTCGATGAACTAAGTTTATCGTGAGCCGCGTTGTTATCTTTGCAATCTTTCCGTTGTTTCAACCGTGGTAAGACACTTGTCTTGTCTTATCCCTGAAGACCTAATCTGCCTTTAATCGAGAATTCCCTCGTGGACTTGGTCGATAGACCATTGGCCATCTGTCATACCCCTGTGCCCGATCTATCCGTCTCTCTTTTGTTTGGTAGTGTCCGTTCGGTCAACAAAAGTCAACTTCGAGAATCGGTTTAGTTCACTGCGAACTAACATATCCGTATGGACCCGATCTATAGATCGAGAGCCCATATGTCGCTATCTGTCAATCAAGATAATAACCCGGAAGAAATATTCTTGAATATTATTCTTTCTTTCGATTATTAGTCTTTCCCTTTTAGGAGTTTTGCCGAAAGCCCGTTCTCTTTGTCAACTCTTCGATCTAATCCGTTCGAGTTCCCAAATCTCTCCCAAGCCGTTATGCCCAATCTTTGTTCGTTCTTAATTTGGAGTTTATTTGAATCGTCTTTTGAGTTTTGTTGTATTTGTGTTTCTTTATCGTTAGGCGTGTTGTCAGGAAGTCGTTCGAGCAGTGAGGATCGAGAAAGTGGAAGTTGAAGGTCGAGGACCAAGGATCAAGGATAAAGAGTAAAAAGACGATAAAGTTTGCAAGGGCCAGGCAAGTTGTGCTTTGACCATGTTGATCCCATTTTGAAATCTATTTTGATTTAAACTATTGCATGCTAGTTCAATTAGAAAGATACTTTGTTTAAACACAGGGTTAGATAAATACCAATTTGCTATATGACACCTTGATTACTTAAGTATGTGCCATGACCCTTTGTCACCCTAGTTGTGGTTTACTAGTTGGACATTATTAAATTGCCAACATGGGTTTAGATCGTTGTAGTATCTTGCTTAGACACCTTTCGTGCTCATGACATGATTTTTGGATAATCAAATGCTAATATTGACTTAATGATATATTGAACCTGTTTTGGAAAAGTATCATGTGATGTTGATGGCACGTGGTGCATGGTAATCAAGCGGGGTTTGATAAACGATTTTCGGCGGGGCATGTGGCAAAATGTCGGGTGGGCAGTTGTGGCATTGGGAGTGTTGATTTGGTTTCGGGTAGTCTTGCCTGGTCACTCTAAGGACTTAACCTTGCAAGCCTTTGAACCAGGTCATACTTGCAACCACATGGCTGGAATGGGACGGCCCTAGTTGACTAAGTCGCTAAGGACTCACTTGTGGAGCCTCGAGTGTCGATTACACCTTTTGTGTGATTGTGCGGGGCGTATCGTGGCTGTGGCCAGGTACCCATCTAGCAGTGTGTTGGTCCCATACTTCGCCTTGGCTAAGGGAAGGGATGGTGTAGAGCACGTCTGGAGAGGACCACTGTGTTGTTTGAGGCTTAGAAGGCTTTGTTATGATCGCTCATTCGCATACTCTTGTATGGCGATTCACGGCTGACGTGGTGAGTGGATTGTATCTTGTGGGTAAAGTGCATAACCTCTGCAGAGTGTAGAATCTATTTGAATAGCCGAGTCCACGATCTTTGGACAATGCTCGGGATTACAGTCAAGGGTTAGATTTTCTCAAAAATAACTTGGATTTGGAAAGTTGGGTTGGTTTAATGGAGATGATGGAAATGTGGTTTAGGATGGGGAAAATGTTTATTAAACTTTTTGAAAAGTTATTTATGTTTTACTTGTTTCTCGCTTCGAATCTACTTATATTACTTTTCAAAAGGCATTTCTTGCAAATATACCTTGAGCTATTCCTTTGTACCAAGCCATGCATATAGCTATTAGACTTGCATTACATGCATGACTTGCCGAGTGCTTTATGTACTCATCCCTTGCAAACAAACAATCACCCGGTGAGCAAAAGTCTACATCGTCGAAGAAGAAGAAGTTCCGTGAGAAGGCGATTATCTAGGAGTCGAACCCTGTCGGTTACTGTGGCGTATTGATGGGATTCACCGATGTTCTTCGTTCATTCTTTGCTTATTTGGAGTTGAAGCCGTCAGGGTTTCACAAATGTAAGGTTGACCTTAAGGTCGCTCAATAGTTTATATTCTATTATTGAGTTATTTTTACTATTCCGCTGCGTATGATTGTGATATTCATCTATGTTGAGACTGTGTGCACTAGCGTGATCCTGGACTAGTGCTGAATACACAGAGGGTCCGGATTTGCAAATTCGGGTCCCGACATAGGTGGTATCAGAGCCAGGTTGACTGTAGGTCTTGACCTTAGATAGATTGGCCGTCTTTAGGAGCTTCAAAATTATTTTCTAAAGAGAAATTTTAACTTGAAAGAATAATACATTCTTGACTCATCTTATTCTTCTATTCTTTCCCCTTTGCTGAAAGTTCTATCCTTCCCTTCGATTTAAATGGAAATCTTACCTGAGTTGTTCTGAATAGTTAACGATGTTTCACACTTAAGGAGAAAGTACTGGATGTCGCCGTCAACCCTGAAGATCATGAAGTAAGGGATCGTCGCGCTCGAAGAGAAGTGGATCGATGAAGTGTTCTAGAAGCTTGAAGAACCAGTGTTTAGTTGTCAGTTGAGACTCATGTGTTAGAGTCCCGTCTCTTAAGATAGGAGTGTTACCCTTTAGACGCTAGATTATTGTGTGCTTAGGAATTTGGATCTTTCTTTTGCTGAGTGTGCAGTATGCGTTGCATAGCTTTTAGGCTTGGATAAGCAACCATACCAAGTTCTTAATAATGTTTGTACAAGTTTTTGGGTTAGACTGCTCCCTGCAATAGGATTCTTGAACCTCATCTATGCTTTTCCCTCTTACCTAAAAACACAGGTGGACAAAAGATGGAAAGGACCGACTACAGCAGTTACTTCGAGGCAGTTCAAGTCAGTTCAGTTGCTACTAGTGGAGTCAGTGTTAAAGCAGATTGTGACCAACAACCGTCCACTGTACCAACCGTGACAATTCAACACTTGGATCAGTTTGTCACTACCCAGACTCAGCTCATACAGATGATGGTGCAACAGATGAATGTTATCAGTGCCAAAATCAACTCCTCCACCACTAAAGTCGTAACCTCCTGTTCACAGTCAAAGTTTGCCTTGTTCATAAAGACCAAGACCACCCACGTTTGATGGATTAGTCACCCTCAAAGACGGAGAAATATGGCTTCGTGTCATAGAAGAGAAGCTTGCTTGGGTACAATGTGAAGATGAGGAGAAGGTCCCCTATGCTACTTGTCAGTTAGAAGGAGATGCATTAGCCTGGAAGAGAGGTTTCTACGCCACCTCGGAGGATGGACATACTATCACTTGGTTGGAAATTGCCACCGCCCTTCGTCAGTTTGTTGCGTCATCAGAAGATAGTGTGACTACATGAGTTCGAGAGAAGAGTACAACCCCTGCACCTAATACCATACCGAGATGTTGTTCTTTGAAGTGTTGACAACCAAACAAGTCAGAAGACCGTGCATGCATCCGATGTGGAGAAATAGGATACACTGCTGATGAACAATGCAATCAATTGTTCCAGCTGTGAAGGAAGCCATTTACCCGGAGAATGTCCTATGCGCAATATCACCTGCTATCTTTGCGAAGGTCGTGATCATTGCCCAGCTCAATGTCCCTTAGATCCAATAGTGACCGCCGTGACTCGGCATCAGCAAGAGAATTTTCGAGCCATCCTTGCTCAAGAATTAGCAAAAAGGAGAAGGATTGCCATCCGCACCAGCTGTGCCACGTGAAGAAATGAAGAAGAAGCATGTCAACCCTATCCATCTACCTCAGGAAATCAGTAATACTTGGTCACCATGGAATTGTTTCTTGTGTGATAAATGAGGTCATTGGCCTAGAGAATGCCTCATCAACCCAGCACGATGACCCAAACGTTCATGTTACCACTGTGGTGAGTCAGGTCATTTGTTAAGGAATGCCACAGAAAGATCAAGCAATTTCGAAAAGCCATGATCATCCCAGAAAATTACATCAGTAAAGATTATAACACAGAAAGTGAATGGTAAGGCTATGGAAGCAACTTGCTTAAGGAGTCAGTTGAAGCAAGAGGAGTTGGTTAACAAAAGCCTTAACCTAAAAAGATGAGTGCAAGGAATTGGAAGACCACCGCAAGCGTCAGAAAGTTTGTCAAGAAGGACCACCGCAACAGCGAATGAGGAGTACCCCTCAACAATTCAGTTGCCATACTGCTCCGACTTTGTTAGAGACACTTTCACCAGTGCTTCGCCCTAATGGTTAGAGTTTCCATAACATCAACCTAGTGAAAAGTTCTCAAGGAAGAAGCCTGGTTTCTAGAGTCTGCTTTGCCTGCCGTCAGCCAGGATATTTTTCTAATCACTGCCCTTAAAAGAAAGTGGTCACCGCTGATCGCATCGATCTCAGCTCTACCCTACCAAGATTAGTACCACGTCAGGAGAAAGCCAACGGATATCAGTCAAGCGTTGCTTCAGATGCAATGAGCCGGGACACTTTGCTAATAATTGTCCTAGGAGAAAAGATATTTTTACCTGTCCACTTCAATCCTAGTCCCTCGCCTACTTAGACACTTGCACCATAAAGTGAATTGTGAAGGAGTATTCAGTTGATACAGAGTTTCAGTCAATGCGGAAGAATCAAGCCGACAAAGATAGTACCAGACCAACCGGAATGCTATCCAAGTCCGGGTGAAGACCGCGTAATTGCAAGTAAGCTTTGTTGTCAGATACAGTCTGTCCAATCTCTACGAGAAGCCGAAAATCAAGTGTTTAGGAACAGAAGCAAGGAGCAGCCTGCAAAATTTTAGATGTTACCAAGCGTTTGTTCAGAAGCGACCCCTGTCCAGTGTACAGTTGCTCGGAAGTTTGAAGAAGCTCAAGTGCTGAGTCCTCCTGAACCTAATTCTATAGTCAGCCCTGAATCTCGGGGACGAGATTCTGTTAAGGGGGGTAGATTTGTAACATCCCAAATTTTGGGGTTTTCAAAAATTTTGGTTTTGTTTAGCTTCCCAAAAATTTTTGTTGATTTTCTCGCGTTTATAAAACTTGATTTGAATTTTCTAAAAGCTAAAACAATTTAATTTGATTATTATAAACCTCAAATAAAATTTATTTAATTTTATTTGGATTCCTTGTGCTTCAAGAAGTTCTTATGTAATTTTTGAGATTTTTCGGAGCTCGTTTGCTATTTATTGGATTTATTCGGAATCATTTTGTATTAAGCCCTTTTATGGAAATTAATTAATTATTTGGAAAAGTTTAAATAAATTTTTGTTGGAAATATTTTATTTGAGTTCGAAATATCTCAAAATATTTTCTAGAATTTTTCTAGAATTTTTCGGGTATTTTTATTGCCTCAAATGATTTATTGGAATTTGTGGAATTGTTTTTATTCGAAAAAGATTGGAAAATCTGGTTTTTGGAAGTGGGCCGGCCCATCCCGTGCACCAGGCCAGCGCCCCACTTGGGCCAGGCCACCCCGCTGCCACGTGTCGCCCCCACAACGCGCCACGTCGCCCGGATCCGATTCATGCACGGAAACTGCTCGATAAAATGCCTATAAGGCCCGTTTTTGCTCCAAACGCGTCCAAATTTTTTGTGCTTAATCTAGCCACCACCCCTAACCCCTGTAGACCTCCCACATGTCCTCTAGACCTCAGATCAATTTTCTAAAATTCCAAAACCATCCAATGTCGCCCGAACGTCGCCCAACGCCGGCCGAACTTTGGAGCCGCGTCCCGGGCAGCTCGTCGACTCTTTTCGAGATCCGTCTTCTCCGTGGTGTGCCACAAGGTACCATCTACTTGCTGTCCAAAATTCAGCCAATTTGGTCCACGGGATCAAAAGTTACGGCCGTTTCAATCTCGAATCTTGCCGAGGCCATAACTCCCTCAATTTTTCGAGTTTGACGGTGAAATTTTTTGTGTAGACTCTTGGGGATGTCCTCTACAGGATGCACATCTTGCCCCAAGGTTTTGCCCTCTGGATTTGGCGCAGAAAAATAAATTCTCCGTTTAGACTGCGTTCATAGCGGCAAACTTCCTCGCGCGGCCCCCGCTGTTCCAGAAGGTATTTCTTCGAGCCACCTGCGTCACGGTGTGCCTCTTGGTCCCATCTAGCTCTCGGTCAAATTTCGTTAAGTTCCGATCATTATTCTAGAAGTTATGGCCGTCCAAAGTTTTGATCCGAAACCCGTTAATCGCCAGGTTGGGGTTAATCCGGAAGGCGCCGCCAAAATCCGCCTATACCGTTGAGTTCGTCTCGCCGCGTTCTACGCAGTAGACATTCTCCCTTTGCCATCCCATCCTCCGGAATTTTTTATATATGTAGGCCACCGTTTGCCGTCGCCGCGCGTCGCCTTTTTGACGCCGGTTATTTTGGATCGCTCCGGCCGTGTTGTCGCGTCCGGTGGATCATATTGTACTGTTTTGGTCCATCTTTAGAGTTCTTTTGGTCTCCGTTTGCCGTCGGGCGATTAAACCTAAACGTCGTCTTTCAACCTAGCGTACGCCGGTTCGCGCACCGGTTAGCCGTCCTTGGTAGCGTTCTACCGCGGCCATGTCGTTGCACCGACGGTCGCTACTTCGCTTCATGAAGTCTCCTATCATTGTTGACCTCCACCGTTAGCGGTTAACGATCCACCGCTGCGTTCGCCGGTGCGTTAGCGACGTTTCCCGTGCGTTCTTCCGATGCGTTCCTCCGCTAACGTTTTGCCGACAATGTTTCACCGTTAACACTCTGTCGTTAACGCTCCGTTGGTAACGTCTTGCCGTTAACGTTTTGTCATTAACGCTCCGTTAACGTTTCGTCGTTAACGCTTCGTCGTTAACGCCCCTCCGTTAATGTTTCCCCGTTAACGCTCCGTCGTTAACGTTTCGTCATTAACGTTCCTCCGTTAACGTTTTGCCGTTAACGCTGCATGCGTTAACGTTCCGCACGTTAACGTTTCGCCGTTAACGTTCCATCGTTAACGTTTCATCGTTAACGATTGGCTCTCTTCGCCTCGTTGTCGCATGCGTGTATTCTTGCACAAACCCTAGTGCAATGCCTTCACCTGTTCTATCATCATGACGTGAGCCTAGTCTCATCGTCATATCATCTTCAAGCCGAATCAAAACCTAACCTAAGACCGGTTCGATGAACTAAGTTTATCGTGAGCCGCGTTGTTATCTTTGCAATCTTTCCCGTTGTTTCAACCGTGGTAAGACACTTGTCTTGTCTTATCCCTGAAGACCTAATCTGCCTTTAATCGAGAATTCCTTCGTGGACTTGGTCGATAGACCATTGGCCATCTGTCATACCCCTATGCCCGATCTATCCGTCTCTCTTTTGTTTGACTGTGTCCGTTCGGTCAACAAAAGTCAACTTCGAGAATCAGTTTAGTTCACTGCGAACTAACATATCCGTATGGACCCGATCTATAGATCGAGAGCCCATATGTCGCTATCTGTCCAATCAAGATAATAACTTCGGAAGAAATATTCTTCGGAATATTATTCTTTCTTTCCCAGTTATTAGTCTTTCCCTTTTCGGAGTTTTGCCGAAAGCCCGTTCTCTTTTGTCAACTCTTCGATCTAATCCGTTCGAGTTCCCAAATCTCTCCCAAGCCGTTATGCCCAATGCTGTTCGTTCTTAATTTGGAGTTTATTTGAATCGTCTTTTGAGTTTTGTTGTATTTGTGTTTCTTTATCGTTAGACGTGTTGTCCGGAAGTCGTTCGAACGAGCTGAGGATCGAGAAAGTGGAAGTTGAAGGTCGAGGACCAAGGATCAAGGATAAAGAGTAAAAGACAGTAAAGTTTGCAAGGGCCAGGCAAGTTGTGCTTTGACCATGTTGATCCCATTTTGAAATCTATTTTGATTTAAACTATTGCATGCTAGTTCAATTAGAAAGATACTTTGTTTAAACACAGGGTTAGATAAATACCAATTTGCTATATGACACCTTGATTACTTAAGTATGTGCCATGACCCTTTGTCACCCTAGTTGTGGTTTACTAGTTGGACATTATTAAATTGCCAACATGGGTTTAGATCGTTGTAGTATCTTTGCTTAGACACCTTTCGTGCTCATGACATGATTTTTGGATAATCAAATGCTAATATTGACTTAATGATATATTGAACCTGTTTTGGAAAAGTATCATGTGATGTTGATGGCACGTGGTGCATGGTAATCAAGCGGGGTTTGATAAACAGATTTCGGCCAGGGCATGTGGCAAGAGTAATCGGGTGGGCAGTTGTGGCATTGGGAGTGTTGATTTGGTTTTCGGGTAGTCTTGCCCTGGTCACTCTAAGGACTTAACCTTGCAAGCCTTTGAACTGGTCATACTTGCAACCACATGGTGGAATGGGGCGGCCCTAGTTGACTAAGTCGCTAAGGACTCACTTGTGGAGCCTCGGTGGTGTCGATTACACCTTTTGTGTGATTGTGCGGGGAGCGTATCGTGGGCTGTGGCCAGTACCCATCTAACGGTGTGTTGGTCCCATACTTCGCCTTGGCTAAGGGAAGGGATGGTGTAGAGCACGTCTGAGAGGACCACTGTGTTGTTTGAGGCTTCCGAAGGCTTTGTTATGATCGCTCATTCGCATACTCTTGTATGGCGATTCACGGTGACGTGGTGAGTGGATTGTATCTTGTGGGTAAAGTGCATAACCTCTGCAGAGTGTAGAATCTATTTGAATAGCCGAGTCCACGCAGTCTTTGGACAATGCTCGGGATTACGATCAAGGGTTAGATTTTCTCAAAAATAACTTGGATTTGGAAAGTTGGGTTGGTTTAATGGAGATGATGGAAATGTGGTTTAGGATGGGAAAATGTTTATTAAACTTTTTGAAAAGTTATTTATGTTTTACTTGTTTCTCTTTGCTTTCGAATCTACTTATATTACTTTTCAAAAGTCATTTCTTTGCAAATATACCTTGAGCTATTCCTTTGTACCAAGCCATGCATATAGCTATTAGACTTGCATTACGTGCATGACTTGTGAGTGCTTTATGTACTCACCCCTTGCAAACAAACAATCACCAGTGAGCAAAAGTCTACATCGTCGAAGAAGAAGAAGTTCCGTGAAGGCGATTATCTAGGAGTCGAACCACTGTCGGTTACTGTGGCGTATTGATGGGATTCACCGATGTTCTTAGTTCATTCTTTGCTTATTTGGAGTTGAAGCCGTCAGGGTTTCACAAATGTAAGGTTGACCTTAAGGTCGCTCAATAGTTTATATTCTATTATTGAGTTATTTTTACTATTCCGCTGCGTATGATTGTGATATTCATCTATGTTGAGACTGTGTGCACTAGCGTGATCCTGGACTAGTGCTGAATACACAGAGGGTCCGGATTTGCAAATTCGGGTCCCGACAACTCACAAGACTTTTACAACACCTAATACATGAAAGTTGAATCAAGTGGAAGGTTACTATGGGTATTTGCACAAAGCTGAGATTTCATTGTGAAATACTGAATACTACTTTGGAGGCATAAATAAAAATAAAATCAAGTTGATGAGTATTTAAAAATAGCAAATATTGAATAACAGAGGTATAATAAGATACTCACAACCGTCATGAGTAAAATATAATCCAATGCCATCACGGTGACATTTAAATAAAATGAGAAGCCATAATCAAGAATATTTCGTTTCCAAACCACATGTCCCATTTTATGAAAATATAAAACATCTAACTAGTGTCAGTTCTCCAAGTTACCCATGACCGTGGATATGGCTAATCAATTAGATTTATACTCTACAAAGGTGTACTGCTTTACCCATAAGGAATGAGCAACACTTTGTGAAAACGTTATTAACACACTTCCTTTGGTGTGACGCAGAGAGATCATACATAACCGTTACATCATCCAAACCAAGCTTTGCATTAGCCCAGTGACGAAAAACCTTGCTATGGCGGCAGAAACAAACAATTTCATGAATCATAAATATTTTGAGCTCAATAAACAACCTTTCCTCCCCATAGCAAGGCGTACACCATTGCACCAGTATGCATTTACCCACAAGTCACATGTGGCTGCCCCTTACAAGCAAACACAATAGGATTTACAGCTTGCGCTACTTCTGCCTTCCAATGTGCAAAGCCAGTTTCAAATAACTTACTAGGTTAAGGCTGTCCCATACCAGCCCTCATGGTTGTACGGTTATACTTAGATCATGCAGCACTACGTTTGGTCCTTAAGGTGACATGGGCGATAAAACTCCTATCTACGTGCAAGTTAAATCTCGCATAACCGGCTATTGCTAATAATCACTCACGTCAAATCCATAGTTTTGCTTTTATTTTTAATGACATATCGGTATCCTTTACTGTTATAATAAACCAGGAAAGCTTTCATAAAGAAAAGTGTCGGTGTGTCTTTCACCAACATCGTCCTATAGCAGTGGTAAGCATATGCAAATATTATCCAGGTTTGTTCCCAATCTGTCTAATCACCAACTAGGGTTATCAAGGTTCTCATTTCAACATTCAGTAATGATATCCACCAAGGATGGGTATAATTACCAGTAACCACAAAAATAGAATTTGTTCAGAATATAAAGCATGCAGGCAGGATCTTAATCACATTTTAAGTGGTTATGAAATCTGGGATCAATATGGTCAAAGGGTGCTTGCCTTGCTGATCATTGTAGAACTCCGGATCGGTGGCTTCAATAGTGGTATCCACGATGTCGGTGTCTACACGCCATCGAATGAAAACATAGCAAAAACACCAACTTTCAATACTAGTAATAGAATTCCAATACAGAACCAAATAAAATCATCGCACAAGACATACAGGGTTGGTAGCAATTAAAGTTGCTTGGTACACCCTAAATATTATTTTGAAATCGTGTTCTCTACTATCTAACTAACTCAAGGAAACTGATTTCACTTTATTTTGACATTATTTGAGGAAGTTACAATATATTGAATATTTACTATATTGAAATCAAACTTAAGTAACTCAAAATCCAACTTTATTAATTATTCAATAATAACTTGGTATGGTTACTCACAATGCCTAAGGACTTTGCAACACATACCGCACACTCAGCAAGCAAGAAGATCAAAATTAAACTAACACGCTGGAGTCTAATGCCTAAAGGGAGGTTCTTATTATTCTAAGACACGACTCAACACTCGAGTCTCAACTACTAAGCCTAACGCTCACTCATCGATCCACCCTGAATGGGAACATCCTAGCAGACACTTGGGTGGGTGCGGCGGCATCAGCGCGAAATGATCTCCATGCCCAACAACAGCTGTGGTCGACGAAGCAACGTCCTCCTCCAACTCTGGCGCTGGCTGCTGCTCCAGCTCTGGCTGTACCTCCTCGGGGTCCTCCTCGTGTAACTCTAGCTTTGCATCTGGCTCAGGCTGTCCTCCATATAAAGCTTCCTCTTGTTCTCTGATCCTCTGCACGGCCCACATTCTGACGTCCTGCAGATCCTTCTCGGTGGCCTCCAAAGAAGTGTAGGCGGCGCCCAACTCCTGTACAGTCTAGTCCATCACCGCATCCTACGCGACGATGAACCTGGCCAAGTGCACAACAACGGCATGGCTCTCCAGATCGATCGGCGCACTAGTGACTCCTCTTTTCTGTGGGTGAAGGTGGAAAATAGACTCTTGCAACTCGGCGGCGTAGGTGGCAGAGATCTTCCTCAGAGCAAGACGTGATGTCTCCTGAATGCCGGCTTCAAACGTAGCCCTTCTGACAGTGATGTTGACAGGGCGACTCGCCTTTGTGACACTACGGAATGGTGTGACATTATTTAAAGTGAATGTTAAGGTCAAAAACTTTATGAAATATGGTATTGGAGGTTAAAACCATATGGTAGGAGGTTTAATTGCGTTTCCGGGAGTTTGGGCCTTTCCGGGGAAGTTTGGGCCTAAAAGAAGGGGTTGTGGGCTTTGGTGGGATGGAGTAGGAGTCCATTTAGGATTAGGAATCCTGTTTGGCGCTGATAAAAGGGGCTTCCCCTGCCCTTATTGCGCCCACACCCCCCCTTGTGCGCCCCACATCCCCTCCAATTGTGCCCTAGCCGCCCCTCCCCTCCCTCTCCCTTTGGCCGTGCGCCCCTCCCTTTGCCCCTTTGCTCCCCACCTCTCCACCACCTCTCCTCCACCCCCCTTGCTGCCCTAGGGTAGCCTCCCCACCCCTGCACCTAGAAGATCCATCCGTTGGAGCGAGGAGCGAGGAGCGTGGAGAGAGGAGCGATCCGGGAGGAGATCTTTTGGGTTTTCGTGCGTCAGGCGAAGGTATGGTCATGGGACTCCTTGGGGTTGGGCTAGGTACTGTTCTAAGGGTCATTATCATGTTTTTAGATCAATTGGTGGTGCTGGAATTGAGTAGATTGGATTAGATCTAGAAGTTGCCACGTTCTCTGTTTCGGGCAGCATGAGCAGTCGACCTAGGGTTTGGTTTTTCGCCAATTTAGATTCGGAATTTGGTCGTACGGCTGTTGAAGAAGTTGTAGGTAATTTTAATACCTTTCAGTGGGTATAAAGAACTTTAAATTCCGCCCAGCCGTGTGAAAGTTATGCTTGTTTTACCGAGCGTATTAAAATCTGTGACGTGATTGGAACAGATCACGGTATTTTGTAGATTAAACAACTTTAGAGTCCGAATCAGTCTTTCTGTATACTTAGAAAAAGTTAGGAAATTTCCTAAGCTACGCGTGGATGTACTCGTTTAATTGATTCGGAGTCCCAGAACCCAAGTTATGCCTTTTGGAAGGCTGCTGTCCCGACGGGACAGAACCTCTGTTTTTGGGTTTTGCGAGTAGTTGGCAATGTCGGGGTAGATGAGGGTTTGCGTATTTTTTTTATGGACATGATTGTGAGTGTGTGGTACCTATGTGCAGGTGGTGCTACCCCGGGAGTGCCTTCTAGTTCCCGCCAATCCGTTGCCCGTGGTTGAGGCAAGTGTATTGTAATGGATAGCGGTTTGTAGATTGCTAGTTGAGACTAGATGAACTTGATTATATGATATGATCACTTGCCATGCTTTAATGATTTCCTATGATATGATGAGTATGCTACGATGCCATGTGTTAATGTATAAGTTAATTATGATGTTGGCATATTTGCATACATGGCATGTTACATGGCCCGGGCGATGAGAAAGTCATAACTAATCCGGGGAATGTCGGTGAGAAAGTTGTGACTATTCCGAAGAGCCAATGAGTAAGTCCTACATCGTGATTCCATTCACCGCGGTGAACGGAAGCGAGGAGTAGGCACCCTCCATCTTCGGGATGGAAGGGGGGAGAGGGTGCATACCGACGGGTGTGCACTCAACCATACCGGTATGAGTTTCCAAGGAGACATGAGCATCGCATTGCATTGCATACAAAATGATGATGATAATGATATGTGGTCATGAATGAGATGGTTTACACGATGTGAGATATTATTGCCATGTAATTGTTCTTGTTGTACCATTGCAATATGCTTGTTGAGTTTTGAACTCACGCTTGTGCTTTCTTGTTGTTTTAGGTACCTTGAGACCGGCATGCGGGGAAGGAAAATAGTCACACTTCCGCACGTAGCTTCACTCATTTGATTCCACAAGTCATTCAATTAGTTTTGAGAATAAACTGCGTGTGATGATTATTGCTTTAAGGTTTAGCCTTGCTATATGAGAGTCTTATTGTTCGTTTGACTCTTGGAGACACTAAATGCTTGAAAGTAGACTTATATTGTCGTTAAGTCTTTAATTATTGCTGTTTTAGCTGTCTCTCATATTGCCTTATATTGCTATACTGTTGTTGCTCCTTCAAATCATGTTAAAACAAAGGAGATGCTGCCGAAATCTCAGTTTTTAGCATGCACGCCTTTGCTGGAATTTTTGTTTAATTGTGGTATTTAGATATTGTTTAGCTTATGTTTGGTAGCATTCAGGCATATTAAATGCCGGGGTGTTACAGCCTTGGTCTTCTCCCGGGCATACACAGTGATCTTGGTGACCATGCCCCATGCCTTCCCGTTCATGATCCAAGTGTTGGCTCTGTAGATCGGCCGCTCAAAGCCTCCCAACACCTGAAGCATCCTCCATAACTCTGCGGCATAGCCTCCCTCACACTCACCATAGGTGTGAATCCTCTTCATCTGCCAAGAGACACTCTCGTAAAAACGTAACATTTTAAAACACTGTAGGAACAAGAAATATTCAGCAAGGGGTATGGACAAGAGAGAGAAGGGATAAGTCAAGAGTTCATTCATTATCTTGGCAAATTTTTAACTCTAGAAAAATAGTTTTGTCCTCACTACGACCATTCTAACCATGGGTAAGTCCTACAGTCAGTATGGCTTTGACACCACCTCTGTCGGGACACGAATGTGCAAATCCGGACCCTCTGTGTAATCAGCACTAGTCCAAGTTCACGCTAGTGCACACAGTCTCAACATCGGTAAATACCACAATCATACTCAACGAAATAGTAAAGTCCTTTATTCAAAGGAAATATAACCAGTGGCTCGACCTTATGGTCAAGTTACAAAAGTACGCCTCGCAGGACACAGACTTATTAGAATAAATAACTTGCAGCGGAAATAAAGTAACGCATGGCACCAACCAATATGCCACAGACAACTTACTGGGCTCGATCCCTAGTTCGTCGGCTCCTCCTGAAATTCCTCCAAAGATGGTGTTGTTTCTTCTTCAACTTATGTTTGTGTTGTGGCAAGGGTGAGTATTTAAAGCACTCAGCAAGTCATGCACAGAATGCAAGTCTAATAACTATATGCATGGCTTATTCCAACAACAGGCTCAAGGGCTTCTTTTGCAATAAGCAACATGCATAAATGACAGTAATAGATTGGAAAGCAGTAAAACAATAATAACAATAATAACTTCGTAAACAATTTCTCAAGTAAAGCATTTGTCAACCTAAACAAGTTCATCACTTCCAATACCAAGTATCCATAAACCCAAGTTCATTTTTATGAAAGTCTAACCCTTGACTATAATCACCGAGCAATGTACAATACCGTGGACTCGGCTATTCGAATAGGTTGTACACTCTGCAGAGGTTATACACTTTACCCACAAGATACAATCAAACACCACCAAGGCGAGTGACCGTAACAAAGCCTTTACAATGCTCCTTCTAGACCCAGTACTACCCGCTAAGGTTTCAATACTGAAGGGACTGGTTACCACAATCAGGGCCCCCCTCTTGCACCATGTGAGTTTTTACTCGTACACCCGGAACCCACACCACCATGATAGTACCGAAATCTAGACATCACAAATTAATCAGCTAAGCATGTCCCATTCCAGACTTGTGGTTGTATGTCAGACTCAGTTCAAATTCTTGCAAGGTTAGGTCCTTAAAGTGACCAAGGCAAGACTACCCAAGAATTCACAAGTGTCCAAATCAGCAAAAACCAAATACGACCTCCCAAGTGCCACCTCTGGCCCACTAGAAACAATCTTGCCACTTGCCTCAGTCTAAATCATTTTATCACCCAGTTGATACCCATGCACCACGTGCCATCAACATCATCAATAACACATGTCACATCTTTTGTAAACATTTTCCATATCTCATTAAGTCAAATTTAACATTTAATAATCCAAAATAGTGTTATCGACATGTTGCAGGGCTAAGCATACTACATACGATCAATTTAACCCATGTTGGCAAATTATTAAAGTCCAACTATGTAACACCCCGACATCTAGTTGTAACACCCCGGCATTTAATATGCCTGAATGCTACCAAACATAAGCTAAACAACATATAAATACCGCATTTAAACATAAATTCCAGCAAAGGCGCACATGCTAAAAACCGAGATTTCGGCAGCATCTCCTTTGTTTTAACATGATTCGAAGGAGCAACAACAGTATAGCAATATATGGAATATGAGAGACAACTAAAAACAGCAATAATTAACGACTTAGCAACAATGTAAGTCTAGTTCCAAACATATAATGTCTCCAAGAGTCAAACGAACGAAAAGATTCTCATTTAGCAAAGCTAAGCCTTAAAGCAATGATCATCACACGCAATTTATTATCGACACTAATTGAATGACTTGTGAAATCAAAGAGTGAAGCTACGTGTGGGAGTGTGACTAATTCCCTTCCCCGCATGCCGATCTCATGGTACCTAAAACAACAAGAAAACACAAGCGTGAGTTCGAAACTCAGCAAGCATATTGCAAGGGACAGCAAGAACAATAACATGGCAATAAAATCTCACATCATGTATATCATCTCATTCATGAACACTTAACATTATCATCATCATTATGTATGCAATGCAATGCTCATGTCTCCTTGGAAACTCATACCGGTATGGTTGAGTACACACCCGTCGGTGTGCACCCTCTCCCCCCTTCCATCCCGGAAATGGAGGGTGCCTACTCCTCGCTTCCGTTCACCACGGTGAATGGAATCACGATGTAGGACTTACTCATTGGCTCTCCGGATTAGTCATAACTTTCTCACCGACCTTCCCGGACTAGTTATGACTTTCTCACCGCCCGGGCCATGTAACATGCCATGTATGCATTATGCCAACATCATATTTAACTCGTACATTAACACATGGCATCATAACATAATAAACATGCTCATCATATCCTTGGCAATCATTAAAACATGGCAAGTGATCATATATCATGTAGTCAATCTCATCTATTCTCAACAAGCAACCTACAAATCGCTATCCATTACAACACACTTGCCTCAACCACGGGCAACGGATTGGCGGGAAGTAGAAGGCACTCCCGGGGTCGCACCACCTGCACATAGGTATCACACACTCACAATCATGTCCACAAAACAGTACGCAAACCCTCATCTACCCCGACATTGCCAACTACTCGCAAAACCTAAAAACAGAGGTTCTGTCCCGTCGGGACAGCAGCCTTGCAAAAGGCATAACTTGAGTTCTGGGACTCCGAATCAATTAAACGAGTACATCCTCGCGTATCTTAGGAAATTTCCCAACTTTTTCTAGGTATAGGGAAAGACTGATTCGGACTCTAAAGTTGTTTAATCTACAAAATACCGTGATCTGTTCCAATCACGTCACAGATTTTAACACGCTCGGTAAAACAGCCATAACTTACAAACGGCTGGGCGGAATTTAAAGTTCTTTATATCCACGGAAAGATAATGAAATTATATACAACTTCTTCAACATCCGTATGACCAGATTCCGACTTTAAATTGGCGAAAAACCGAACCCTAGGTCGACTGCTCATGCTGTCCGAAACAGAGAACGTGGCAACTTCTAGATCTAATCCAATCTACTCAAATCCAGCACCACCAATTGATCTAAAAACTTGATAAACACCCTTAGAACAGTACCTAGACCAACCCCAAGGATTCCCATGGCCATACGTTTGCCCAACGCACGAAAACCCAATAGATCTCCTCCCGGTTCGCGCGACCTCCTTCCTCGCTCCAATCCCGCCGGATCTCCTCGTCGCGGAGCACTCCAACGGATGGATCTTTGAGGTGTGGAGGTGGATAACTACCCTAGGGGAAGCAAGGGAGGAGGAGAGGTGGTGGAGAGGTGGTGGAGCAATGGGGAGCAATGGGGGAGGTGGAGGCGCCACAAGGAGGAGGTGGGGAGGTGTGGGGGGGGCGGCTAGGACTTGTGGGGGCGCAAGGGCAGGGGGTGGATGCCTAAAGGGGCTGGGGGAGGCCCCCAACCAGGTCTCCTACTCCTATTAGGACTCAAACTCCATCCCACCAAAGCCCACGACCCTTTCCTTTAGGCCCAAACTCCCCTGGAAAGGCCCAAAACCCCGGAAACGGCCCGGAAACGCTATTAAGCCTCCTATCATATGGTTTTAACCTCCAATACCATATTTTATAATGTTTTTGACCTTATCATTCACATTAAATAATGTCACACTAGTATGCCCTGGATGTCACCAAACATGGTAGAAGCAGCATCTAAAAACCACAAATAAAGATAAATTACAGCAAAGGCACAAATGCTAAACCGAAAATTTCGGCAGCATCTCTTTTGTTTTTCCATGGTTCGGAGCAACAACAAGAATACCACAAGATATATCATAATGAAATACATCTAAAACAGCAATAACAGGTGACATAGCAACAATTTACGTCCAAAATAATGCATTCAACCACTTCATGAGCTAAACGAATCAAATAATAAGGCCAAGCACACAAATAATGCAAACTCCAAGTTTTTCAGCGCATTAACTTATTATCACAACTACGAATGGCAAAATTGTAGATGTTTAAATGAGTGAAACTTCGTGAAGATGTGCCACTAAGCCCCTTTCCCGCATGCCGGTTTCATGGTACCTAAAAACATCATAAAACACAAGCGTGAGTTCATCACTCAGCAAATACATTGCAATGGAACAAGGAAACAATTTTCATTACCATCATCATTACATCTCATACTCAACATCATACTCAATTCATATTCACATTGTATACATCTCATTAACATCAACATATATGCAATGCAATGCACATGTCTCCTCGAAGCACATACCGGTATTGCCGAGTGCACACCCGTCGGCGTGCACCCTCTTTCCCCTTCCATCCCGTAGATGGAGGGTTCCTACTCTTACTGACTCGCTCCCATACACAACCGTGGATGGGACTACGAGGTAGGTCTTTCGTGTTCACTACGTGTGAACACAGAGGCCTGCATCAGAATGGGACGACTCTTCCATTATGAATGCACATATGACATGAACATGTATAAACTTGATCAAACCTTTAATACAACAATCTCATAGCCAATATGTAACCATGTTCATCATATCATAAGCAAATATCAAGCATGGCAAGTTAACACCTCATGTAACCATATTACACCTATGCAAGTCTAATAATCATACAACACCCAAACCCATCCCAATACACTTGCATAAACATAATTAAACACATGATCACCATCAATGCTCACATCCATAACTTCACATTCACATATAGCTAATCAACTCATGAATAAAAGAGGTAGTAACCCGATAGAAGGATTTCTACCAAGCGGAAGAACAAAACAATGCGCATTCATTCAATCTCACACATCATGCACCACAAAACACTTGCCTTCAACCATGAGCGACGGAGTGACGAGAGGTTGAGGGAACTCCTGGTGTCACACTACCTGCACAAAGGTACAACACACTCAAATCGTGCCCACAAAACAGTACAAGGACGCTCATCTACCCCGACTCCGCAAACTACTCCTAAAACCCGAAAACAAAGAATCTGTCCCGACGGGACAGCGATCTTCCAACTAGCATAACTTGAGTTTTAAAACTCCAAATCAAGTAAACGAGTACATTTTCTCTAAGATTAGGAAATTTCCTAACTTTTTCTAAGTATTGGCGAAGACTGAATCGGCCTCTAAAATTGTCTAATCTACAGATGAACACGATCTATCCCAAACACGTCACAGATTTGACAGTGTTCGGTAAAACAGCCATACCTTTTAAACGGCTGGATGGAATTAAGCGTTCTTGGTCTTCATTGAAAGGTTTTTCTATTATCTACAACTTTCTCAACAGGCGGCCGACCAAATTCCAAATCTAAAATTGCCAAAATTCAAGCCCTACGTCGGACGTCCAATCTGCCCGAGGACAGAACGTGGGACAGCATTGCAATTCCCTCTTAAGCCATCTAACCACATCTCCTAAACACCAAATTTAGCCATGAATTTACCCATCTAACAGCACCTAGACCACCCCGAACAAGACCCCAAATCCTTACCTCTTCTTGACGGATCACCCGGTCGACGAACGTCTCCTCCTCGCCACCCGATCTCTCCTCCAATCGCCGGGAGCGCCGGGAACGCCGGATCCTCTTGGACGGAGAGTTCCCAGACAGCGAGATAGTGCGGAGGGAGAGGCTCTAGGGCCGGCTAGAGGAGGGGAGGGAGGGGAGGCATGTGGGGGGAAAGGGCGCCATGGGGGAAGGAGGTGGAGAGGGAGGTGGCGGCTAGGGTGGTGGAAGGAGGGAGGAAGGGGGCGCATGGGGCAAAAGGGGGCACATGGGGGAAACCCTAGGGGGAGGTGGCATGATTTTCTCCACTCATGGGCCAAAAACTCCCCCACCAACGGCCCACTTCATTCCCCCAAAGCCCAAACTAGCTCCCGCTAGGCCCAAACTCCCCCTGGAGAGGCTCAAACACCCAGAAAAGCCCAAAAACACGGTAATAAAGTCGTACCGAAAGCCGGATTCTATATTGTCGCATTTTATAACGTCACATTCTCTATTGTCACTTCCTATGATGTCACAAACTAATATTTCATAATCTAGGGTGACAAATGATTCATGGCATATCGCATAGCTATTCACAGAATTAATTGAAGCCTTTTAATTAAACTAGCATGCAATAATTAAATCAACATAGTTTTAAAAAGTGGGATCAATATGGTCAAATCATAACTTGCCTTAGAAAAGGTTATGTTCCTGCTCTTGGATTTGTTCCTAGGTCAAGACCTCTCCTTCGAAGCCCTCGGGTAATTCAACGTTTGTGCGAAGCGAATAAAAAAACAACAAATAAATAAAAATAGAGAGAAACTCAAGTCCACAAATTAATTAAAATTCACCATTAAATAGAGCTCAATTTTACAAAAATTTAGAAACTAGAATCACCTCAATCGGAGTTAAAACACAAAAGTTATAGCCGTTTGAAGTTTGAAAATCAATTAAAAAGAAAAAACTGAATTATCCGATTTATTTTTCTATAGAAAAATTAGAATTATGATGTCAGCTGACGTCAGCACCGAATTTGATTTTTGGACGATTTATTTTTCTAAATGAAAATCGGTTTATTGCGTCACACTTGCATCATCCGGTCCACGCCCGGCTCGGGTCCATGGTGGGCTCGATCCATCGGACCACGTGTCACTGACATGTGGGCCAGCTCGGGATGACGTCATGCTGATGTCAGCACGGCACGGTCCAACTCGACTAACGGGTGGGCCCCACCGATGACATCATCGCTGACGTCACACCAGCGTGGGCGCAATGGCTAACATGTGGGCATGATGCTGACGTCAGCGACAACCGGGCACTTGGTCGCGGCGTCTCGACTCCCATGTGCTACGTGGTACGCTTGGATTGGCTCGGGCGCGATGTGATCTCGTCCGTTGATTCGAAAACTGATGACCATGATTCAACCTAACCTCACGTATAAGGATCTATGCGGTCAATCCGGTCCGTTCAACTCAAAATCAATGGCCAAGATCCAATCGGATTCACCACGTTTAGGAGCAACATGGCATGACCCGGTCCGCGACACATGGGCGTATCTGGACCGCACGATTTGGATCGAATGGCTACGATCTACCTGATCACAGCTATGCGAATCAATCCAACCTGTTCATGTACGATCGGACGGCTGAGATCTATTCTAGCACGGTGCAAAGTAAATCTACGTGGCTTACTCTCACCCATACGATCTAAAGCAAACGGTCCATATTACTCCTAATTTACGGCATTTGTCGGGACCCGAATGTGCAAATCCGGACCCTCTGTGTATTCAGCACTAGTCCAGGATCACGCTAGTGCACACAGTCTCAACATAGATGAATATCACAATCATACATAGCGGAAAAGAGAAATAACACAAATATAGAATATAAACTATTGAACGACCTTAAGGTCATCCTTACATTTGTGAGGCCTTGACGGCTTCAACTCCAAATAAGCAGTAGCGGAACGAAGAACATCGGTGAATCCCATCAATACGCCACAGGCAACTGATAGGGTTCGACTCCTAGATAATCACCTTCTCACGGAACTTCTTCTTCTTCGACGATGTAGACTTTTGCTCACTGGAGATTGTTTGTTTGCAAGGGGTGAGTACATAAAGTACTCAGCAAGTCATGCACAGAATGCAAGTCTAATAACTATATGCATGGCTTATTCCAAGTAACAGGTTGAATGGTTATTTTGCAGAAAAGCAACAATCATAAATAAACATAATAGATTGTAAAGCAGTAAAACAAATAATGACAGTAATAGATTTCACAGTTATTTCACAAGTAAACCATTCCACATCCTTAAACAGTTATCACTTTTCCACAGGCACACTGCCTCCAAACCCAAGATCAATTTTATGAAAAGCTAACCCTTGACTGTAATCCCCGAGCATTGTCCAGTACCACGGACACGGCTATTCGAATAGATTTTACACTCTACAGAGGTTATACAATCAACTCACCACGTCAGCCGTGAATCGCCATACAAGAGTATGTGAATGAGTGATCATAACAAAGCCTTTCGGAAACTTCTAACTACACAAGTGAACCTCTCCGGGTTTTGCCATACACCATCCCTTCCCTTAACAAAGGCGAAGTATGGGACCGACATACCGTTGGATGGGTACCATGCCGCAGCCCTGGTACGCTCCCCTTTCAAGCTACACAAAAGATGTAGTTGACACCCCGAGGTACCACATGCAAGTTATTAGTAACTTACTCAACTAGGTCCGTCCCATTACAGACATGTGGTTGTACGTTTGACTCAGTTCAAAGGATTGCAAGGTTAAGTCCTTAGGGTGACCAGGGCAAGTGTAACACCCCAAAATTTTACTTTTCCTAAATTCATGTGTGATTTGGCACTTTGGTGAATTTTTGGAATTTTCTGGAATTTATTTGGATTTATTTGGAATTTATTTGAATTTATTCCATTTTGAAATAATTAAAGAATTTAATTTTGCAAATAAAATTTTGTTGGAAATATTTTATTTGAGTCCAAAATGTTCCAAAATATTTTCCAGAATTTTTCTGGAATTTTTCCGAGTCTTTTGCTATTTTTAATGAATTAAATGAATTACTGGGAATTATTTTAAATATTAAATCGCTGGAAAATGCGAGTGGGTTTGTACTGTTCATCCGACCGAGCCCGAGTCAGACTCGAGTTCGAGTCCGACCGAAAGACGTGGTCGAGCCGAACCCGCTCGCCTAACCCTAGTTACGCCGACCGCTGGATCAAGATCCAACGGTTGTGATTACCACGTCGCCCCTAGTCGAGTCCGACCGAACCGATTACGCCGCGCGATCGTGGCCGTTGGTCGTGCCACGTGTACGGCTCCACGTCTTCGTCTCGGCCCGGATTCGCGCGGACTCCGTTCGCCGTCGCCGCCGTCTCGGACACGGACTCGAGGCTATTTAATGCATGGAGCCGCCCGAGGTTCGCCTTTCCATGCTGAGCTCGTTGCCCTAGTCCACGCCTACAGGGAAACCCTAGAGCCGCCGCAATTTCTCGCCGGAGCCAAAGAGCGCCGCCGCGAGTTCTTCAACCTTCGCCGCAAACCAGCCGTGCTCCGCCGCTTCCGTGGCCAGATTCGGAACCCCCGCGACGAGACGAACCTGGGCTCATACTTCATCTCGCCGGATCGCGTCAACGCCCGTTCGGGGCGTCGTCTTCCTGCTCGGCCGCAGCAAGCCGCCGCACGCCATCGCCGTCCTCGCGAGCTCCGTGGACCGTCCGATCAAGATCCGACGTCCCGGATTGCGCCACGTCGTTCCACGGTAAGAACCACGTGCGATTTCCAGATCCAATCCTAGCCGTTGGATCTAGATCCAACGGTTTAGATTGACCACGTTCACCCCAAACGTGCGTCATCAGATCCGATCGGGACCGTTGATTTTCAAACCAACGGCCGAGATTGCGCCACGTGTCGGGAAGTTGGACCGACGCGGTCAGCGCCGTCCACGCGCGCGTGCGTGTGACGCTGACACGCGGGGCCCGCGTGTCAGAGGGCCCGCATGTCAGTGGCTAATCCAGCCAAGCGCTGACGTCACCCATGACGTCACAGTGGGTCCCACATGTCAGCACTGTGGGCTGAGTCTCCGCTGACGTCAGCGATGACGTCACCCGAGTGGGCCCACATGTCAGTCTCACGTGAGCCGTGGACTGAGTCCACGGTGGACCCGAGCCGGCGTGGACCGAGTCCATGGACCGGTTGACGTCAGCCAACCAATCAGAGGCTGCCACGTGTCCTTGCTGACGCAATAATTAATTTCCGAAAAAGAAAATGATTTATTAATTCGAAATATTGTTTCAAATTTAGATTCAAACTTCAAACGCTTATAACTTTTGCGTTTCAACTCCGATTTGAGTGGTTCAAATTTCTAAATTTGTATAAAATTGAGATCTACCTAAATATGAATTTTATTTAATTTTTGGACTAAAGTTTTTCTTTGTAATATTATTTAATTGATTATTTAAACTTTAATAAATCATAACTTTTGCGTCTTAATTCCAAATTTGACGATTCCAGTTTCTAAAAATCCAGAAAATTATGTTCTCTCTGTTTATGGATTTTATTTGGAGTTTTAGGATGTTTTTGCCTAGTGTTTATTTGTGTATTTGCTATTTGCACGCTTTACGAGTGGACGTTGAAGTGCCGGAAGGATTCGAAGGAGAAGTGTTGACTCAGGATCCAACTCAAGACCAAGAGCAAGTACTTTTTGAAGGCAAGTTGTGCTTTGACCATGTTGATCCTATTTCGAAATCTATTTTGATTTAAACTATTGCATGCTAGTTCAATTAGAAAGATATTTTGTTTAAACACAGGGTTAGATAAATACCAATTTGCTATAAGACACCTTGATTACTTAAGTATGTGCCATGACCCTTGTCACCCTAGTTATGGATTACTAGTTGGACATTATTAAGTTGCCAACATGGGTTTAGACCGACGTAGTACATTGCTTAGACACACGCGTGCTCATGACATGATTTTGGACAATCAAATGCTAATATGGACTTAATGATATATTGAACCTGTTTTGGAAAAGTATCATGTGATGTTGATGGCACGTGGTGCGTGGTAATCAAGCGGGGTTTGATAAACGATTTCGGCCAGGGCATGTGGCAAGAGTAATCAGGTGGGCGGTGTGGCAATCGGGATGTTGATTTGGTTTTTCGGGTAGTCTTGCCCTGGTCACTCTAAGGACTTAACCTTGCAAGCCTTTGAACTGGTCATACTTGCAACCACATGGTCGAATGGGACGGCCCTAGTTGACTAAGTCGCTAAGGACTCACTTGTGGAGCCTCAGGGTGTCGATTACACCGTTTGTGTGATTGTGCGGGGAGCGTATCGTGGTCGTGGCCGGATACCCATCTAACGGTGTGTTGGTCCCATACTTCGCCTTGGCTAAGGGAAGGGATGGTGTAGAGCACGAACCTGAGAGGACCACCTGTGTTGTTTGAGGCTTCCGAAAGGCTTTGTTCTGAGGAACTCGCCTTTGTGGTGTTTGACTGTATCTTGTGGGTAAAGTGCATAACCTCTGCAGAGTTGAGAATCTATTTAAATAGCCGAGTCCACGATCGACAATGCTCGGGAATTACAGTCAAGGGTTAGACTTTACGAAAATAACTTGGATTTGAAAAGTGGGTTGGTTTAATAATGAGGATGATGGAAATATGGTTTAGGATGGGGAAAAATGTTTATTAAATTTCTTGAAAGTTATTTATGCTTTACTTATTTCTCGCTTTCGAATCTACTTTTATTACTTGTCAAAAGTCAAGCTTCGCAAATATACCTTGAGCTATTCCTTTGTACCAAGCCATGCATATAGTATATTAGCTTGCATTCTGTGCATGACTTGTCGAGTACCAAGTACTCACCCTTGCCTCAACACAATACCGCTTGAAGAGGAGACTACGCCCGATTTCGGAGGAGGATTTCCAAGAGGACCCGTCTACTTAGGGATGCGAGCCCGATCGGTTGCCTGTGGTATCTTTGGATGGCGCCACGGGTTATTTGATTTTCCGCTTTGTTATTTCTCTTTTAATAAGTTTCGCCTTGCAAGGCATATATTTGTATCTTGGCCATAAGGTCAAGTAACCCTTTGATTATTTAAATAAAGTACCTTGATAGTATCGATTGGTATGATTGTGATATATACCGATGTTAAGACTGTGAGCACTAGCGCGTTCCTGGACTAGTGCTGAATACACAGAGGGTCCGGATTTGCAGATTCGGGGTCCCGACAGAGGTGGTATCAGAGCCATACTTGACTGTAGGCTCAACCCTAGCTAGAATGGTCGTGGTGAGGATAAAACCTATTTTCTAAAGCTAAAAATTTGTCAAGATAAGAAATGACATCTCGACTTATCCCCTTCTCTCTTTTCTTGTCTCTTGCTGGAATTTTCCCTTACCTGGTCACAATTTAAAAATTCTGAGTTCTTACGTAAAGCACTCTTGTGACAGATGGAGGAAGAGTTCAACTACGTTGATCTGGGAGTTGGTCACGCTGCAGAACTTTGGCATATGCTACAGACTCTCGGAGGTTTTGAGAAGCCCCAATACCAAGTGGAAGTGATCAGGCAAGCAGGATTGATCAAAGCTTGTGATGTGAAGATTGAGGTACCTGCTAGGAAGAAGGGCCAGTGCAATGCGCCCGATACACTGCCGCCAGAGATCTACAATGCAGATGGGCATCCAAGAAGTATCACGACGAGCAATGCGGCACATTACCCGTATCTACGCCAGAGAATTGGAAAGCACGGTGTTCTGCTACCATCCGCTACAGCGATAACCTTCTTGACCGAAGGACATTCAGATGAGGATGCCACGGTTACACAGCTTGGCACGATTTGTCGTCGCCAGAGGATGTACTAGATAATACAAGCAAAGAGCTGCTGAAGGCCCGCAAGGAGATCACGGCCGAAAAGAACAGATGGCGGGAAGCTCAAGAGTATGTGGCACACCTTCTATGAAGGATTGACGAGTTGGAGATGACTTTGTACGGACTGCACCAGAGCCAAGATTTGAGCTACACGAGCCAGATCCAGAGGAGTCGATCTCGATGAGGACACCGCTTCTTCGACTACCATAGAGGACACAGATTCTTTGGACATGGCAATCGTTTCGGCGCCTATGCCACAAAGACCCGTACCCAGGCCGTGGAGGTTTTCTCGATGAGTGAGCATGGGTTCTATAGTGAGACTCCTTCGCCGAGTCGAGTCATAGAATAAAGAGTCACCCTTTAGGCGTTAGACTCCAGAGTTAGTTCGATTTGGATTTGCCTTGTTTGCTGAGTGTGCAGTATGTGTTGCAAGGCCCTTAGGCATTGTAAGCAACCATACCAAGTTATTAATATCAATAATAAAGTTGGACCTTAAGGTTACACCTTCGCCGCATAAGTTCCATATTACTTGTCTATTCCTGTTTCCCTCTCATCTCTAAACCTAGAGCAAATCGACAGATGGTGAACACCCGTGGAAACTTTGGAGGCAATGGGAGTGGTTCTCGCCCAGCAGAAAACCCCAATGATGGAGCACCAGCACCGCCAGTTGATATGCAGAATTTTGGAGCATTTCTTGCTGCTCAGACTCAGTTGATGCATGCTATGATGCAACAAATGCAGCACGTCCTTTGCCAGGCCATCGCTAATCAAGTTAATCAGGGACCACGCCAGAATACAAGACTATCAGAGTTCATGAGAACTCACCCACCCACTTTCTCTGGGAATGCCAATCCATTGGAGGCCGATGATTGGTTAAGATCAATCGAGAGGAAGCTACACATAGCTCAATGCATAGGGAATGAGAAGGTACTCTACGCTTCTCATCAGCTGGAAGGAACAAATTACCGAATGGTGGGAGAACTTACGTGCCACGCAAGAGAACCCTCAAGATATCACTTGGGAAGAGTTCACAATGCATTCGACAAGATCACGTGCCTGAAGGAATCATGGACCTTAAGAAGGAGGAGTTCAGAGCATCAAGCAAGGTAATCAGCCAAGGTCGACTACCTGAACAAGTTCACACAGCTAGCACGCTACGCACTGAGGATGTAGCGACAGATAAATCCGCATACCTCGTTTTATGAAGGGACTCAACTCAGATTGCAAGTAGGATTGATCACCCACACCTTTCCAGATTTCCAAGAGTTGGTGAATAAGGCACTTATTCTTGAGGACAAGCGCAAGGAACCGGATGAGAACAGAAGCGCAGGATGCAACAAAGAAGGATCACGCCAGGAACGCATAGCAGCGCTGAGAGTTGCACCAAATCAATTCTTCAGATTCCAACCACGAGAATGCAACGAGGACACCATCCCCTCGCACCAAGACCTGTCAATCGTAACTATCGCACCAGCCCCGCTAGAAACGCTTACTCGAGCAACAAAGAAGGAACAAGGAGACGCCGTTACAATCGCAACGAGCCAGGACACTTTGCCAACAGCTTGTCCAAAGAAGACAGCAGAGCGACCCGATTCGCTTCAATCTAGGAACCACCCCAGCTAGGACGCCAAAGACAGGAGCCACACCCTGCATCGTGGTGAGAGGCCGAGTCAACCATGTCACCGCCGATGCACTTTGCAAAATGCTACGGACGTCGTCTTTGGGTAAGTTACTTGTTAACTCGCACTGCAAGCTTTGTTTGACTCGAGCTTCAGCATTCGCTTGTTTCGCAAGGCTTTGCTACTAGAAATGACTTGAGAATTGCAAGACTTAAGTGCATGCTTTTAGTTCAAACCCTGGTTCCGAACTCCGAACGGAAGTAGGATGTTCCGGTGAGAATACTAATAGATGGAATAGAGTTCCTAGCGAACCTTATAATTTTGGAGACCCGGACCTTAGACGTCATATTGGGAATGGATTGGTTATCCAAGCACAAGGTCGTATTGGATTGTGGACAATGGACTATCTCGATTGAGAGCCCGTGTGGGAAGAAAGTGGAATTTCAAGCCACTGCAGCTAGAGATGGACAGTTGATGGTTAACAATACCAAGGCAATCAGCATAGAGGATGTCCCAAAGAGTGAATGAGTACCAGACGTTTTTCCGAAGATCTACCTGGTATGCCGCCGACGAGGACATAGAGTTTGTGATAGAGCTTGTACTGCACAAAGACCGATAGCAAAGAGACCCTATCGGATGTCCACCGAGGAGTTGGTAGAAATGAAGAAAGCTTGATTGGAAGAGTTAATGGAGAAAGGATTTATCAGACCGAGTTCGCCACCGTGGGGAGCACCAGTTTTGTTTGTCAAGAAGAAGGACGGAGTTTCAGGATGTGCATTGACTACCGTGCACTCAATGAAGTCACCGTGAAGAATAAGTATCCGCTACCAGGATTGATGATTTGTTTGATCGCTTAAGAGGAGCCGGAGTTTTCTCCAAGATCGATCCGAGATCGGGATACCATCGATTGAAGATCCGATCGTAAGATATTCAAGATCGCATTCTCGTCAAGATATGGACATTACGAGTTTACGATTATGTCCTTTGGGTCGATTTAATGCGCCAGCTTATTTCATGAATATGATGAATAAGGTGTTCATGGAATATTTGGACAAGTTTGTCGTCGTGTTCATAGACGATATCCTAATCTACTCCAAGACAGAGGATGAACATGCCGAACACTTAAGGCGAGTTTTGGAAAAGCTGAGGGAACAGCAACTTTTCGCCAAGTTCAGCAAGTGTGATTTTTGGAAGGACAAGGTGGAGTTTCTTGGACATGTAATGACCGCAGAAGGAGTCGCCGTAGATCCAAGCAAAGTAGAAGCTGTGTTACATTGGGAGCAGCCGAGGACTGTGACCCAGATTCGGAGTTTCCTTGGAATGGCAGGATACTACCGCCGCTTCATCGAAGGCTTCTCGACAATTGCGAAACCTCTTACGCAATTGCTGAAGAAGGAAAAGAAGTTCGCATGGACGCCAGAATGTGAGAAAGGATTTCAGGAGCTGAAGAAGCGATTGACATCAGCACCGGTGTTAGTTCTACCGGATGTTGCTCAAAGCTTCGATATTTATTGTGACGCATCGCGCCAAGGACTTGGATGTGTGCTGATGCAGAATGGAAAGGTCGTCGCTTATGCATCAAGGCAGTTGAGGCCGCATGAGGAAAATTATCCGACACATGACTTAGAGTTAGCTGCCGTAGTGCATGCCTTGAAGATATGGCGTCACTATCTGATTGGAAACAGATGTGAAGTATATACGGATCATAAGAGCCTTAAGTACATATTCACCCGATCGGATCTCGAATATGAGGCGAGGAGATGGTTAGAGTTGATCAAGGACTATAATGTTGGAATCCATTACCATCCCGGGAAGGCCAACGTAGTAGCCGATGCTCTGAGTCGGAAAAGCCATACCGTGAGTGCGTTGCTAGCCACAAGCCAGGATGAGTTATGTAAGGATTTTCTAAAATGGAGATTGAGGTTGTACCTAGCGGATTCTTAGCCGCATTGGAAGTAAAGCCTACCCTAGAGGATCAGATCCGAGAAGGATGTATGATGATGACAAGATCCGCAGGATTAAGTCCATCAAGAAGGAAGGCAAGGCAGAGGACTTCAAGTTGGATGAGCAAGGCACGTTGTGGATGAAGGATCGCATTTGTGTGCCTAACAAAAAGGAGTTAAAGCAACTGATTTTGGAAGAAGCCCACGACTCTAAGTACTCAAGTCATCCTGAAGCGCCAAGATGTATCAGATCTGAAGGAGAGATTCTGGTGGCCGAGTATGAAACGTGAAGTTGCCGAGCATGTTGCATTGTGCGACGTGTGCCAGAGAGTCAAGGCAATGCATCAGAGACCAGCAGGATTGCTACAACCGCTGAAAATACCTGAGTGGAAGTGGGAGGAAATCGAATGGATTTCATTACCGGTTTGTCAAGACTCAAGGAGGTTATGACTCCATATGGGTTATAGTGGATCGCTTGACTAAAGTAGCCCATTTTATCCCCGTAAAGACCACTTACTCGGGAGATAAATTAGCGTAATTGTACATGATCGATTGTCTGTTTGCACGGAGTGCCAAAGAGGATTGTATCGGACAGAGGTACCCAATTTACCTCAAGGTTCTGGAATAAGTTGCACGAAGCCATGGGAACCCGTTTGAACTTCAGTACAGCTTATCATCCACAGACGGATGGACAGACCGAAAGAGTCAACCAGATTCTAGAGGATATGTTAAGAGCTTGTGCATTGGCTTATGCTACTTCTTGGGATAAGAGTTTGCCGTATGCCGAGTTCAGTTACAACAATAGTTATCGTGCTAGTTCTGAGATGTCACCTTTTGAGGCATCAGATGGTCGACTTCGTCGGACGCCATTGAATTGGAATGAGACCCAGCGAGCCGTGTCTTTGGGCCTGATATTCTTCAAGAAGCTGAAGAGCAGATCGCTATGATTAGGGAAAGGTTGAAGATAGCCCAATCTCAACAGAAGAGTTATGCTGACAATCGTCGCCGAGATTTGAGTTTTGAACTAGAAGACTTTGTATACCTCAGAGTTACGCCTCTCAGGGGAGTTAAGAGGTTCCATGCCAAAGGGAAACTTGCACCCCGTTATGTTGGACCATTTAAGATTTTGAGTCGCAGAGGCGAAGTTGCTTACCAGCTGGAGTTGCCACAATCGGGCAGAGTGCATGACGTATTCCATGTGTCCCAGCTTGAAGAAGTGTCTCCGAGTTCTGAGGAACAGACACCGCTAGAGTCAATTGAGTTGCAAGAGGATTTGACTTATAAGGAGCACCGTGAGGATTCTAGACACAATGGATCGAGAAACTAGAAACAAGTCAACCCGTTTCAGAGAGTTCGATGGAGCAACCATGAAGAAAGCGGCGACTTGGGAGCTAAGAGGATTTGAGGAAAGAGTTTCCAAACCTATTTCTTTAGTAAGCCCTGAATCTCTGGGACGAGATTCTATTAAGGGGAGGTTTGTAACACCCCAAAATTTTACTTTACCTAAATTGATGTGTGATTTGGCACTTTGGTGAATTTTTGGAATTTTCTGGGATTTATTTGGATTTATTTGGAATTTATTTGAATTTATTCCATTTTGAAATAATTAAAGAATTTAATTTTGCAAATAAAATTTTGTTGGAAATATTTTATTTGAGTCCAAAATGTTCCAAAATATTTTCCAGAATTTTTCTGGAATTTTTCCGAGTCTTTTGCTATTTTTAATGAATTAAATGAATTACTGGGAATTATTTTAAATATTAAATCGCTGGAAAATGCGAGTGGGTTTGTACTGTTCATCCGACCGAGCCCGAGTCAGACTCGAGTTCGAGTCCGACCCGAGCCACGTGGTCGAGCCGAACCCGTTCGCCCCGAACCCTAGCCACGCGACCGTTGGATCAAGATCCAACGGTTGTGATTGCGCCACGTCGCCCCTAGTCGAGTCCGACCCGAACCCGGTTACGCCCGCGCGATCGTGGCCGTTGGTCGTGCCACGTGTACGGCTCCACGTCTTCGTCTCGGCCCGGATTCGCGCGGACTCCGTTCGCCGTCGCCCGCCGTCTCGGACACGGACTCGAGGGCTATTTAATGCATGGAGTCGCCCGAGGTTCGCCTTTCCATGCCGAGCTCGTTGCCTAGTCCACGCCTACAGGGAAACCCTAGAGCCGCGCAATTTCTCGCCGGAGCCAAAGAGCGCCGCCAGAAGTTCTTCAACCTTCGCCGCCAAACCGGTAGGTGCTCGCCGCTCGTGGCGGTCCGGAACCCCGCGACGAGACGAACCTGGGCTCATACTTCATCTCGCCGGATCGCGTTAACGCCGTTCGACGTCGTCTTCCCGGTTCCGGCCAAGAAGCAGCCGCGACGCCATCGCCGTCCTCGCGAAGCTCCGTGGACCGTCCGATCAAGATCCGACGCCCGGATTGCGCCACGCCGTTCCACGGTAAGAACCACGTGCGATTTCCAGATCAATCCTAGCCGTTGGATCTAGATCCAACGGTTTAGATTGACCACGCTCACCCCAAACGTGCGTCATCAGATCCGATCGGGACCATTGATTTTCAAACCAACGGCCGAGATTGCGCCACGTGTCGGGAAGTTGGACCGACGCTGTCGCCGGCCCACGCGTGCGTGTAGGACGCCGACACGCGGCCCGCGTGTCGAGGGGCCCGCATGTCAGTGGCTAATCCAGCCAAGCGCTGACGTCACCCATGACGTCACAGTGGGTCCCACATGTCAGCACTGTGGACTGAGTCTCCGCTGACGTCAGCGATGACGTCACCCGAGTGGGCCCACATGTCAGTCTCACGTAGAGCCGTGGACCGAGTCCACGGTGGACCCGAGCCGAGCGTGGACCGAGTCCATGGACCGGCTGACGTCAGCCAACCAATCAGAGGCTGCCACGTGTCCTTGCTGACGCAATAATTAATTTCCGAAAAAGAAAATGATTTATTAATTCGAAATATTGTTTCAAATTTAGATTCAAACTTCAAACGCTTATAACTTTTGCGTTTCAACTCCGATTTGAGTGGTTCAAATTTCTAAATTTGTATAAAATTGAGATCTACCTAAATATGAATTTTATTTAATTTTTGGACTAAAGTTTTTCTTTGTAATATTATTTAATTGATTATTTAAACTTTAATAAATCATAACTTTTGCGTCTTAATTCCAAATTTGACGATTCCAGTTTCTAAAAATCCAGAAAATTATGTTCTCTCTGTTTATGGATTTTATTTGGAGTTTTGGGATGTTTTTGCCTAGTGTTTATTTGTGTATTTGCTATTTGCACGCTTTACGAGTGTCGGGACCCCGAATTTGCAAATCCGGACCCTCTGTGTATTCAGCACTAGTCCAGGAACGCGCTAGTGCACACAGTCTTAACATCGGTAAATATCACAATCATACCAATCGATATTATCAAAGTACTTTATTTAAATAACCAAACTGGTTACTTGACCTCATGGTCAAGTTACAAATGTATGCCTCGTAGGGCGAAACTTATTCAGAGAGAAACAATAGCAGCGGAAAATCAAATAAACTTCGTGGCGCCATCCAGTATACCACAGGCAATCGATCGGGCTCGCATCCCTAAGTAGTCGGGTCCTCTTGGAGTTCCTCCTCCAAAGTGGCGTAATCTCCTCTTCAACTGTATTGTGTTGAGGCAAGGGTGAGTACTTGGTACTCAAAGAAGTCATGCATGAATGCAAGCTAACATACTATATGCATGGCTTGGTACAAAGGAATAGCTCAGTATATTTGCGAGAAATGACTTTTGACAAGTAATAAAAGTAGATTCAAAGCAAGAGAAATAAGTAAAGCATAAATAACTTTTCAAGAAGTTTAACAAACATTTTTCCCATCCTAAACCACATTTCCATCATCTTCATTGTTAAACCAACCCAACTTTTCAAATCCAAGTTATTTTCGTAAAATCTACCCCTTGACTGTAATTCCGAGCATTGTCCAAAGATCAGTGGACTCCTGGCTATTCAAATAGATTCTACACTCTGCAGAGGTTATGCACTTTACCCACAAGATACAATCAAACACCACAAAGGCGAGTTCCTCGTAATAAAGCCTTTGGAAGCCTCAAACAACACAGTGGTCCTCTCCTAAGACGTGCTCTACACCATCCCTTCCCTTAGCCAAGGCGAAGTATGGGACCAACACACCGTTAGATGGGTACCTGGCCACACCACGATACGCCCCGCACAATCACACAAACGGTGTAATCGACACCCGAGGCTCCACAAGTGAGTCCTTAGCGACTTAGTCAACTAGGGCCGTCCCATTCCAGCCATGTGGTTGCAAGTATGACCCAGTTCAAAGGCTTGCAAGGTTAAGTCCTTAGAGTGACCAGGGCAAGACTACCCAAAACCAAATCATCACTCCCAATGCCACAACTGCCCACCTGATTACTCTTGCCACATGCCCGGCCGAAATCTGTTTATCAAACCCCGCTTGATTACCATGCACCACGTCTGTCAACATCACATGATACTTTTCCAAAACAGGTTCAATATATCATTAAGTCCATATTATCATTTGATTGTCCAAAATCATGTCATGAGCACGTAAGCGTGTCTAAGCGAGATACTACAACGGTCTAAACCCATGTTGGCAATTTAATAATGTCCAACTAGTAAACCACAACTAGGGTGACAAGGGATCATGGCACATACTTAGATAATCAAGGTGTCATATAACAAATTGGTATTTATCTAACCCCATGTTTAAACAAAGTATCTTTCTAATTGAACTTAGCATGCAATAGTTTAAATCAAAATAGATTTCGAAATAGGATCAACATGGTCAAAGCACAACTTGCCTTCAAAAAGCACTTGCTCTTGGTCTTGAGTTGGATCCTGAGTCAACACTTCTCCTTCGAATCCTTCCCAGACTTCAACGCCTACTCGTAAAAGCGTACAAATAGCAAATACCCAAATAAACACTAGGCAAAAACATCCCAAAACTCCAAATAAAATCCATAAACAGAGAGAACATAATTTTCTGGATTTTTAGAAACTGGAATCACAAATTTGGAGTTAAAACGCATAAAAGTTATGATTATTTAAAGTTTAAATAATCAATTAAATAATTTTGCAGAGAAAAACTTTAGTCCAAAACTAAATAAAATTTATATTTAGGTAGATCTCAATTTTATACAAATTTAGAAATTTGAATCACTCAAATCGGAGTTGAAACGCAAAAGTTATAAGCGTTTGAAGTTTGAATCTAAATTTGAATCAATATTTCGAATTAATAAATCATTTTCTTTTTTCGAAAATTAATTATTGCGTCAGCATGGACACGTGGCAGCCTCTGATTGGGCGGCTGACGTCACCGGCTCATGGGCTTGGTCCACGCCGGCTCGGGTCCACCGTGGACTCGGCCCATGGCTCAAGTCTTCGACATGTGGGACCCACCGTCGGTCACTGGTCTCACGCCAACACGGCCGACGTGTGGGCCCTCTCGACATGCGGGGCCCGCAGTCGTGACACGCGCCACACGCGTGCACGACGCTGACCGCCGGTCCACCTTCCCAACACGTGGCGCAATCTCGGTAGTTGGTTTGAAAATCAACCCGCGGATTAGATCCAGGGTTTAACACGTTGAAACTACTCGATGCCCGTGGGGCCGTTCGATCTAGATCGGACGGTCCAGATCTAATCCTATAATCGCATCAAGCTACAGACGTGGCGATTGGGAACCGCTGGATCTTGATCCAACGGTCCGCATCTAATCGGGTTTCTAGGGTTTGGAAAACACGTGAACTCACCGCTGCCGTCCGATCTGGATCCAACGGTGCACGAAGCTCGGGGACGGCGATGGCACGCGGCGGCGCTGGCTTGACCGGAGACGAAGACGACGACCTCCCGTGCGGCGTTTCCGTGCAACTCCGGCGTGAAGGCTGGCACTCCCAGGCGCGGCGCGACACGGCGATCTCCGTTCTGGGCTTGATGGCGTCGGAGAACGGCGGAGGCGGCGGGAATCAACGAAACACCGCGGCGGAAGACTCCCTCCACTCCGGCGAGCAATAACGGCGAGACGGTGGGGATCCTAGCGGCGCGAGCTAGGGTTTCGGAACCGCGTGATGGCGATCCTCGGGTATGCCTCGCTTTAAATAGCCTCGGCGTGCGGCAAAACGGAGACCTAGCTCTCCACGGCGGCGGACACGGCGGCGGCGTCCGGCTCGGACTCGGGCGGAGACGACGACGGAGAGCCGTACACGTGGCACGATCGACGGCCACGATCGCACGGGCGCGATCGGATCCGGGCCGGATACGGCTCGAACCGGTACGGGCGCATCTCAGCCGTTGGATCTTGATCCAACGGTTGGGATCAATTAGGTTTTCAAGTTGGTTCGGTCGAGTCAACTGGCTCGGGTCGGACTCGAGTCCGACTCGGGTTCCGACTCGGTCGGATGAACAGTACTTGACCCGAGTTGGATTTTCCAGCGATTTAATAATTAAAATAATTCCCAGTAATTCATTTAATTCATTAAAAATAGCAAATGACTTTAAAAATTCCAAAAATTCGAAAAATATTTTGGATCATTTTGGACTCAAATAAAATATTTCCAACAAAAATTTATTTGCAAAATTAAATTCTTTAATTATTTCAAAATGGAATAAATTCAAATAAATCCCAAATAAATCCAAATAAATTCCAGAAAATTCCAAAAATTCACCAAAGTGCCAATCACACATGAATTTAAGAAAAGCAAAATTTTGGGATGTTACAAACCTCCCCCCCTTAATAGAATCTCGTCCCCGAGATTCAGGGCTTACTAAAGGAATAGGTTTGGAAATTCTTTCTTCAAATCCTCTTCGCGCTCCCAAGTCGCTTCGCTCTCTGCATGGTTGCTCCACTGAACTCTACAGAAACGGGTTGACTTGTTTCTAGTTTCTCGATCCATTGTGTCTAGAATCCTCACGGGATACTCCTTATAAGTCAAATCCTCTTGCAACTCAATTGACTCCAGCGGTGTCTGTTCCTCAGGAACTCGGAGACACTTCTTCAACTGGGACACATGGAATACATCATGTACTCCTGCTAACGATTGTGGCAACTCTAGCTGATAAGCAACTTCGCCTCTGCGGCTCAAAATCTTAAATGGTCCAACATAACGGGGTGCAAGTTTCCCTTTGGCATGGAACCTCTTAACTCCCCTGAGAGGCGTAACTCTGAGGTAAACAAAGTCTTCTGGTTCAAAACTCAAATCCCGGCGACGATTGTCAGCATAACTCTTTTGTCGAGATTGGGCTATCTTCAACCTTTCCCTAATCATGGCGATCTGCTCTTCACCTCTTGAAGAATATCAGTCCAAAGACACGGCGCCGCCGGTCTCATTCCAATTCAATGGCGTCCGAAGTGGTCGACCATACAAAGGCCTCAAAAGGTGACATCTCAGAACTAGCCTGATAACTATTGTTGTAACTAAACTCGGCATACGGCAAACTCTTATCCCAAGAGGTAGCATAAGCCAATGCACAAGCTCTCAACATATCTTCCAGAATCTGGTTGACTCTTTCTGTCTGTCCATCCGTCTGTGGATGATAAGTCAGATCAAGTTTAAACGGGTTCCCATGGCTTCATGCAACTTATTCCAGAATCTTGAGGTAAATTGGGTACCTCTGTCCGATACAATCCTCTTTGGCACTCCGTGCAAACAAACAATCCTGATCATGTATAATTCTGCTAATTTATCTCCCGAGTAAGTGGTCTTCACGGGGATAAAATGGGCTACCTTAGTCAAGCGATCCACTATAACCCATATGGAGTCATAACCTCCTTGAGTCTTCGGCAAACCGGTAATGAAATCCATTCCGATTTCCTCCCACTTCCACTCAGGTATTTTCAGCGGCTGTAGCAATCCTGCTGGTCTCTGATGCATTGCCTTGACTCTCTGGCATACGTCGCACAATGCAACATGCTCGGCAACTTCACGTTTCATACTCGGCCACCAGAATCTCTCCTTCAGATCCTGATACATCTTGGCGCTTCCAGGATGAATCGAGTACTTGGAGTCATGGGCTTCTTCCAGAATCAGTTGCTTTAACTTCTTTTTGTTAGGCACACAAATGCGATCCTTCATCCACAACGTGCCTTGCTCATCCAACTTGAAGTCCTCTGCCTCGCCTTCCTCCTTGATGGACTTAATCCTGCGGATCTTGTCATCATCCTTCTGTCCTTCTCGGATCTGATCCTCTAAGGTAGGCTTTACTTCTAATGTGGCCAAGAATCCGCTAGGTACAACCTCAATCTTCATTTTCTGGAAATCCTCACATAACTCATCCTGACTTGTGGCTAGCAACGTACTCACGGTATGGTTTTTCCGACTCAGAGCATCGGCTACTACGTTGGCCTTCCCGGGATGGTAATGGATTCCAACATTATAGTCCTTGATCAACTCTAACCATCTCCTTTGCCTCATATTCAGATCCGATCGGGTGAATATGTACTTAAGGCTCTTATGATCCGTATACACTTCACATCTGTTTCCAATCGATAGTGACGCCATATCTTCAAAGCATGCACTACGGCCTAACTCTAGGTCATGTGTCGGATAATTTTCCTCATGCGGCCTCAATCGCCTTGATGCATAAGCGGCGACCTTTCCATTCTCGCATCGGACACATCCAAGTCCTTGGCGCGATGCGTCACAATAAATATCGAAGCTTTGAGCAACATCCGTAGAACTAACACCGGTGCCGATGTCAATCGCTTCTTCAGCTCTCAAATCCTTTCTCACATTCTCAAGCGCCCATGCAAACTTCTTTTCCTTCTTCAAAGCAATTGCGTAAGAGGTTTCGCAATTGTCGAGAAGCCTTCAATGAAACGGCGGTAGTACCTGCCATTCCAAGGAAACTCGAATCTGGGTCACGCCTTGGTGCTCCCGATGTAACACGGCTTCTACTTTGCTTGGATCTACGGCGACTCCCTCTGCGGTCATTACATGTCCAAGAAACTCCACCTTGTCCTTCCAAAAATCACACTTGCTGAACTTGGCGAAAAGTTGCTGTTCCTCGCCTTTTCCAAAACTCGCCTTAAGTGTTCGGCATGTTCATCCTCCTGCCTTGGAGTAGATTAGGATATCGTCTATGAACACGACGACAAACTTGTCCAAATATTCCATGAACACCTTATTCATCATATTCATGAAATAAGCCGCGCATTCGTCAAATTTCAAAGGACATAATCAGAACTCGTAATGTCCATATCTTGACGAGAATGCGCCTTTCGAATATCCTCTCGATCGGATCTTCCACCGATGGTATCCCGATCTCAGATCAATCTTGGAGAAAACTCCGCTCCTCTTAACTGATCAAACAAATCATCAATCCTGGGTAGCGGATACTTATTCTTCACGGTGACTTCATTGAGTGCACGGTAGTCAATGCACATCCTGAAACTCCCGCCCTTCTTCTTGACAAACAAAACCGGTGCTCCCCACGGTGACGAACTCGGCCTCGATAAATCCTTTCTCCATTAACTCCTCTAGTTGTTTCTTCATCTCTACCAACTCCTCGGTAGACATCCGATAGGGTCTCTTTGCTATCGGTCTTTGTGCAGTACAAGCTCTATCACAAACTCTATGTCCCTGTCTCGGCATACCGTAGATCTTCGGGAAAAACATCGGGTACTCATTCACCATCGACATCCTCTATGCTGATTGCCTTGGTACTGTTAACCATCAACTGTCCATCTCTAATCAGCAAAGTGGCTTGAAATTCCACTTTCTTCCCACACTGCTCTCAATCGAGATAGTCCTTCGCCCACAATCCAATACAGCCTTGTGCTTGGATAACCAATCCATTCCCAATATAACATCTAAGGTCCTGGTCTCCAAAATTATAAGGTTTGCTAGGAACTCTATTCCATCTATTAGTATTCTCACCCGGAACATCCTACTTCCGCTCGGAGTTCTGAACTGTGGGTTTGAACTAAAAGCATGCACTTAAGTCTTGCAATTCTCAAGTCATTTCTAATAGCAAAGCCTTGCGAAACAAACGAATGCGAAGCTCCAGAGTCAAACAAAGCTGTGCAGGTATCGAGTTAACAAGTAACTTACCCAAGATCGACGTCGTAGCATTTTGCAGGCATCTGCGGTGACATGGTTGACTCGGCCTCTCACCACGATGCAGGGTGTGGCTCCTGTCTTTGGCGCCCTAGCTGGGTGGTTCCTAGATTGAAGCGAATCGGGTCGCTCTCGCTGTCTTCTTCGGACAATCGTTGGCAAAGTGTCTGGCTCGTTGCGATTGTAACAGCGTCTCACTGTTCCTTCTTGTTGCACCGGTAGCGTTTCTAGCGGGCTGGGTCCGTAGTTCGATTGACAGGTCTTGGTGCCGGATGGTGTCCTTGTTGCACTCGTGGTTGGAATCGGAAGAATTGATTTGGTGCAACTCTCAAGCGCTGTTGCGTTCCCTGGCGTGATCCTTGCTGTTGCATCCTGCGCTTCCTGTTCTCATCCAGTTCCTTGCGCTTGTCCTCAAGAATAAGTGCCTTATTCACCAACTCTTGGAAATCTGGAAAGGTGTGGGTGATCAACCCAACTTGCAATCCTGAGTTAAGTCCCTTCATAAAACGAGGTATGCCTGGATTTATCTGTCGCTACATCCTCAGGTGCGTAGCGTGCTAGCTGTGTGAACTTGTTCAGGTAGTCGGCCACTGGCTGATTACCTTGCTTCAGTGCTCTGAACTCCTCCTTCTTAAGGTCCATGATTCCTTCAGGCACGTGATACTGTCGGAATGCAGCTGTGAACTCTTCCCAAGTGATATCTTGAGGGTTCTCCTGCGTGGCACAGAAGTTCTCCCACCATTCGGCGGCTGTTCCTTCCAACTGATGAGAAGCGTAAAGTACCTTCTCATTCCCTATGCATTGAGCTATGTGTAGCTTTGTCGGGACCCCGAATTTGCAAATCCGGACCCTCTGTGTATTCAGCACTAGTCCAGGAACGCGCTAGTGCACACAGTCTTAACATCGGTATATATCACAATCATACCAAACGATACTATCAAAGTACTTTATTTAAATAATCAAAGGGTTACTCGACCTTATGGCCAAGTTACAAATATATGCCTTGCAAGGCAAAACTTATTGAAAGAGAAATAACAGCAGCGGAAAAATCAAATAAACTTCGTGGCGCCATCCAAAGATACCACAGGCAACCTGATCGGGCTCGCATCCCTAAGTAGACGGGTCCTCTTGGAACTCCTCTTCCGAAATCAAGCGTAGTCTCCTCTTCAACTGGTATTGTGTTGAGGCAAGGGTGAGTACTTGGTACTCGACAAGTCATGCACAGAATGCAAGCTAATATACTATATGCATGGCTTAGTACAAAGGAATAGCTCAGTATATTTGCGATAAACAGCTTTTGACAAGTAATATAAGTAGATTCAAAGCAAAGAGAAATAAGTAAAGCATAAATAACTTTTCAAGAAGTTTAATAAACATTTTTCCCATCCTAAACCATATTTCCATCATCTTCCTTGTTAAACCAACCCATCTTTTTCAAAACCAAGTTATTTTCAGAAAATCTAACCCTTGACTGTAATTCCCGAGCATTGTCGATCACAGTGGACTCGGCTATTCAAATAGATTCTACACTCTGCAGAGGTTATGCACTTTACCCACAAGATACAGTCAAACACCACAAAGGCGAGTTCAGTAACAAAGCCTTTCTAAGCCTCAAACAACACAGGTGGTCCTCTCCAGACGTGCTCTACACCATCCCTTCCCTTAGCCAAGGCGAAGTATGGGACCAACACACCGTTAGATGGGTACCTGGCCACACCACGATACGCTCCCCGCATAATCACACAAACGGTGTAATCGACACCCTGAGGCTCCACAAGTGAGTCCTTAGCGACTTAGTCAACTAGGGCCGTCCCATTCCAGCCATGTGGTTGCAAGTATGACCCAGTTCAAAGGCTTGCAAGGTTAAGTCCTTAGAGTGACCAGGGCAAGACTACCCGAAAAACCAAATCAACACTCCCAATGCCACAACCGGCCCACGATTACTCTTGCCACATGCCCGATCAAATCGTTTATCAGACCCCAGTTGATTACCATGCACCACGTGCCATCAACTTCACATGATACTTTTCCAAAACAGGTTCAATATATCATTAAGTCCATATTAGCATTTGATTATCCAAAATCATGTTATGAGCACGTAGCGTGCTCTAAGCAGCATACTACAACGATCTAAACCCATGTTGGCAATTTAGTAATGTCCAACTAGTAAACCACAACTAGGGTGACAAAAGGTCATGGCACATACTTAGGTAATCAAGGTGTCATATAGCAAATTGGTATTTATCTAACCCCCTTGTTTAAACAAAGTATCTTTCTAATTGAACTAGCATGCAATAGTTTAAATCAAAATAGATTTCGAAATAGGATCAATATGGTCAAAGCACAACTTGCCTTCAAAAAGTACTTGCTCTTGGTCTTGAGTTGGATCCTGAGTCAACACTTCTCCTCGAATCCTTCCGCACTTCAACGCTCTACTCGTAAAGCGTGCAAATAGCAAATACACAAATGAACACTATGCAAAAAGATCCCAAAACTCCAAATAAAATCCATAAACAGAGAGAACATAATTTTCTGGATTTTTAGAAACTGGAATCGTTCAAATCGGAGTTAAAATGCAAAAGTTATGATTTATTAAAGTTTAAATAATCAATTAAATAATATTTCAGAGAAAAACTTTAGTCCAAAAATTAAATAAAATTTGTATTTAGGTAGATCTTAATTTTATACAAATTTAGAAATTTGAATTACTCAAATCGGAGTTGAAACGCAAAAGTTATAAGCGTTTGAAGTTTGAATCTAAATTTGAAATCATTATTCGAATTAATAAATCATTTTCTTTTTCGGAAATTAATTATTGCGTCAGCATGGACACGTGGCAGCTCCTGATTGGCTTGCTGACGTCAGCCGGTCCATGGGCTCGGTCCACGCTCGGCTCGGGTCCACGGTGGACTCGGTCCACGGCTCCACGTGAGACTGACATGTGGGCCCACTCGGGTGACGTCATCGCTGACGTCAGCGGGCTCGGCCCATGGTGGCGGCAGTGGGGTCCACTGTGGCGTCATGGGTGACGCTCGCTTAGCTGGGTTAGCCAGCGACATGCGGGCCCTCGACACGCTGCGGGCCAGCGTGTCGGCGTCCTGCCTGCCAGCGTGATGGGCCAGCGACCGCGTCGGTCCTTCTTCCCGACACGTGGCGCAATCTCGGCCGTTGGTTTGAAAATCAACGGCGCGGATTGGATCCAGGGTTAACGCGCGTTGAAACTACTCGATGCTCATGGGCCGCTCGATCTAGATCGGACGGTCGGATCTAATCCAATAATCGCCTTTGCTACGACGCGTGGCGATTGTGAACCGTTGGATCTTGATCCAACGGTCGCATCTAATCGGGTTTGGAACACGTGATCTCACCTCAACCGCTCGATTCGATCTCGACGGTCCTCCGAGCTCGCGACGGCGATGGTTTCACTGCGGCGCCGGGCTTGACGGAGCTGGAGACGATGACCACAGCTACGGCGCCACGGGGCTTCTCCGGCGAGATGAAACCTCCCTTCGGGTGCGTCTCGTCGCGGGGACTCCGGATCTGGGCTCCTTCTCGGCGGAAGACGACGGACGACGGCGGAAAACGGCGCAAACCGCAGCGGAGGGAAGAGACAACTCCGGCGAGCGATTGCGGCTCAACGGCGGTGGCTCAGGCGAGATGGCTCGGGGAAACGGGTGCGCAAGGATGAGGGCAACCTCGGGGGACGTCTCATGCTTTAAATAGCCTCGGCGTTCGTGCCCTAGACGGAAACCTAGTTCGTTACGGCGGCGGGCGCGGCGGCGGAGTCCAGCTCGGACTCGGCGAAGACGACGAAATCGTGGCCGTCCACGTGGCACAACCAACGGCCACGATCGCGCGGCGCGACCGGGTCCGGTCCGGACACGGCTCGGTGCAGGTCGGACGGATCTCAGCCGTTGGATCTTGATCCAACGGTTGGGATTGATTAGGGTTAGGAGTGGGTTCGGTCGAGTCAACTGGCTCGGGTCGGACTCGAGTCCGACTCGGTCGGATGAACAGTACTTGACCCGAGTTGGATTTTCCAGCGAATTAATATTTAAAATAATTCCCAGTAATTCATTTAATTCATTAAAAATAGCAAAAGACTCATAAAATTCGGAAAAATTCGGAAAATATTTTGGATCATTTTGGACTCAAATAAAATATTTCCAACAAAAATTTATTTGCAAATTTAAATTCTTTAATTATTTCAAAATGGAATAAATTCAAATAAATTCCAAATAAATCCAAATAAATTCCAGAAAATTCCAAAAATTCACCAAAGTGCCAAATCACACATGAATTTAAGAAAAGCAAAATTTTGGGATGTTACAAACCTCCCCCCCTTAATAGAATCTCGTCCCCGAGATTCAGGGCTTACTAAAGGAATAGGTTTGGAAATTCTTTCTTCAAATCCTCTTCGCTCCCTAAGTCGCTTCGCTCTCTGCATGGTTGCTCCATCGAACTCTCTGAATCGGGTTGACTTGTTTCTAGTTTCTCGATCCATTGTGTCTAGAATCCCCACGGGATACTCCTTATAAGTCAAATCCTCTTGCAACTCAATTGACTCCAGCGGTGTCTGTTCCTCAGGAACTCGGAGACACTTCTTCAACTGGGACACATGGAATACATCATGTACTCCTGCTAACGATTGTGGCAACTCTAGCTGATAAGCAACTTCGCCTCTGCGGCTCAAAATCTTAAATGGTCCAACATAACGGGGTGCAAGTTTCCCTTTGGCATGGAACCTCTTAACTCCCCTGAGAGGCGTAACTCTGAGGTATACAAAGTCTTCTGGTTCAAAACTCAAATCTCGGCGACGATTGTCAGCATAACTCTTTTGTCGTGATTGGGCTACCTTCAACCTTTCCCTAATCATAGCGATCTGTTCCTCAGCCTCTTGAAGAATATCAGGCCCAAAGACACGGCGCTCGCCGGTCTCATTCCAATTCAACGGCGTCCGACAGGGTCGACCATACAGTGCCTCAAAAGGTGACATCTGTAAACTAGCCTGATAACTATTGTTGTAACTGAACTCGGCATACGGCAAACTCTTATCCCAAGAGGTAGCACAAGCCAATGCACAAGCTCTTAACATATCTTCCAGAATCTGGTTGACTCTTTCGGTCTGTCCATCCGTCTGTGGATGATAAGCTGTACTGAAGTTCAAACGGGTCCCCAGAGCTTCATGCAACTTATTCCAGAATCTTGAGGTAAATTGGGTACCTCGGTCCGATACAATCCTCTTTGGCACTCCGTGCAAACAAACAATCCTGATCATGTATAACTCTGCTAATTTATCTCCCGAATAAGTGGTCTTCACGGGGATAAAATGGGCTACTTTAGTCAAGCGATCCACTACAACCCATATGGAGTCATAACCTCCTTGAGTCTTCGGCAAACCGGTAATGAAATCCATTCCGATTTCCTCCCACTTCCACTCAGGTATTTTCAGCGGCTGTAGCAATCCTGCTGGTCTCTGATGCATTGCCTTGACTCTCGGCATACGTCGCACAATGCAACATGCTCGGCAACTTCACGCTTCATACTCGGCCACTGCATCTCTCCTTCAGATCCTGATACATCTTGGCGCTTCGGGATGAATCGAGTACTTGGAGTCATGGGCTTCTTCCGTAATCGATTGCTTTAACTCCTTTTTGTTAGGCACACAAATGCGATCCTTCATCCACAACGTGCCTTGCTCATCCAACTTGAAGTCCTCTGCCTTGCCTTCCTCCTTGATGGACTTAATCCTGCGGATCTTGTCATCATCCTTCTGTCCTTCTCGGATCTGATCCTCTAAGGTAGGCTTTACTTCTAATGCGGCCAAGAATCCGCTAGGTACAACCTCAATCTTCATCTTCTGAAAATCCTTACATAACTCATCCTGACTTGTGGCTGGCAACGCACTCACGGTATGGCTTTTCCGACTCAAGGCATCGGCTACTACGTTGGCCTTCCCGGGATGGTAATGAATTCCAACATTATAGTCCTTGATCAACTCTAACCATCTCCTCTGCCTCATATTCAGATCCGACTGGGTGAATATGTACTTAAGGCTCTTATGATCCGTATATACTTCACATCTGTTTCCAATCAGATAGTGACGCCATATCTTCAAGGCATGCACTACGGCAGCTAACTCTAGGTCATGTGTCGGATAATTTTCCTCATGCGGCCTCAATCGCCTTGATGCATACGCGACGACCTTTCCATTCTGCATCGGACACATCCAAGTCCTTGGCGCGATGCGTCACAATAAATATCGAAGCTTTGAGCAACATCCGTAGTACTAACACCGGTCTTGATGTCAATCGCTTCTTCAGCTCCTGAAATCCTTTCTCACATTCTCCGGCGCCCATGCAAACTTCTTTTCCTTCTTCAAAGCAATTGCGTAAGAGGTTTTGCAATTGTCGAAAAGCCTTCGATGAAACGGGCGGTAGTATCCTGCCATTCCAAGGAAACTCCGAATCTGGTCACAGTCTTGGTGCTCCCAATGTAACACAGCTTCTACTTTGCTTGGATCTACTGGCGACTCCTTCGGTCATTACATGTCCAAGAAACTCCACTTTGTCCTTCCAAAAGTCACACTTGCTGAACTTGGCGAAAAGTTGTTGTTCCTCGGCTTTTCCAAAACTCGCCTTAAGTGTTCGGCATGTTCATCCTCCTGCCTTGGAGTAGATTAGGATATCGTCTATGAACACGACGACAAACTTGTCCAAATATTCCATGAACACCTTATTCATCATATTCATGAAATAAGTGGCGCATTCGTCGATCCAAAGGACATAATCAGTAAACTCGTAATGTCCATATCTTGACGAGAATGCGATCTTGAATATCTTACGATCGGATCTTCAATCGATGGTATCCCGATCTCGCATCAATCTTGGAGAAAACTCCGGCTCCTCTTAACTGATCAAACAAATCATCAATCCTGGGTAGCGGATACTTATTCTTCACGGTGACTTCATTGAGTGCACGGTAGTCAATGCACATCCCTGAAACTCCCGTCCTTCTTCTTGACAAACAAAAGCGGTGCTCCCACTACGACTAACTTGGTCTCGATAAATCCTTTATCCATTAACTCTTCCAAATTGTTTCTTCATCTCTACCAACTCCTCGGTAGACATCCGATAGGGTCTCTTTGCTATCGGTCTTTGTGCACGTACAAGCTCTATTACAAACTCTATGTCCCTGTCTCGGCATACTGTAGATCTTCTGAAAGACATCTGGTACTCATTCACTCTTGAGACATCCTCTATGCTGATTGCCTTGGTATCGTTAACCATCAATCGCCCATCTCTAATCGCAGTGGCTTGAAATTCCACTTTCTTCCCACACGGGCTCTCGATCGAGATAGTCCTTCGTCCACAATCCAATACAGCCTTGTGCTTGGATAACCAATCCATTCCCAATATAACATCTAAGGTCCTGGTCTCCAATATTATTAGGTTTGCTAGGAATTCTATTCAATCTATTAGTATTCTCACCCAGGAACATCCTACTTCCGTTCGGAGTTCGGAACCAGGGGTTTGAACTAAAAGCATGCACTTAAGTCTTGCAATTCTCAAGTCATTTCTAGTAGCAAAGCCTTGCGAAACAAACGAATGCGAAGCTCCAGAGTCAAACAAAGCTGTTGCAGGTACTGAGTTAACAAGTAACTTACCCAGTACGACGTCAGTAGCATTCTCGCGGTGCATCTGCGGTGACATGGTTGACTCGGCCTCTCACCACGGCCTGGGGTGTGGCTCCTGGTCTTTGGCGTCCTAGCTGGGGTGGTTCCTAGATTGAAGCGAATCGGGTCGCTCTGCTGTCTTCTTCGGACAAGCTGTTGGCAAAGTGTCCTGGCTCGTTGCGCTTGTAACAGCTGTCTCACTGTTCCTTCTTGTCGCCTCGAGTAGTGTTTCTAGCGGGGCTGGGGTTTGGTAGTTACGATTGGCAGGTCTTGGTCTTTGAGGATGGTGTCCTTGTTGCATTCTCGTGGTTGGAATCAAGAATTGATTTGGTGCAACTCTCAAGCGCCGCTATGCGTTCCTGGCGTGATCCTTCTTTGTTGCATCCTGCGCTTCCTGTTCTCATCCAGCCTTGCGCTTTGTCCTCAAGAATAAGCGCCTTATTCACCAATTCTTGGAAATCTGGAAAGGTGTGGGTGATCAACCCTACTTGTAATCCTGAGTTAAGTCCCTTCATAAAAGCGAGACTGCCTGGATTTATCTGTCGCTACATCCTCAAAGCGTGGCGTGCTAGCTGTGTGAACTTGTTCGTAGTCGGCCATCGGCTGATTACCTTGCTTGATGCTCTGAACTCCTCCTTCTTAAGGTCCATGATTCCTTCAGGCCACGTGATACTGTCGGAATGCAAATTGTGAACTCTTCCCAAGTGATATCTTGAGGGTTCTCTGCGTGGCACGTGGTTCTCCCACCATTCGCCGTTGTTCCTTCCAACTGATGAGAAGCGTAAAGTACCTTCTCATTCCCTATGCATTGAGCTATGTGTAGCTTCCTCTCAATTGATCTTAACCAATCGTCGGCCTCCAACGGATTGGCATTCCCAGAGAAAGTGGGTGGGTGAGTCCTCATGAACTCTGACAGCCTTGTATTCTGGCGTGGTCCCTGATTAACTTGATTAGCAGTGGACTGCGCAGTGACGTGCTGCATTTGTTGCATCATAGCATGCATTAACTGAGTCTGAGCAGCAAGAAATGCTCCAAAATTCTGCATATCATCTGGCGGTGCTGGTGCTCTATCATTGGGGTTTTCTGCTGGGCGAGATCCACTCCCATTGCTTCCAAAGTTTCCACGGGTGTTCACCATCTGTCGATTTGCTCTAGGTTTAGAGATGAGAGGGAAACAAGAATAGACAAGTAATATGGAACTTATGCGGGGCGAAAGGGGTAACTTTAAGGTCCAACTTTATTATTAATAACTTGGTATGGCTGCTTACAATGCCTAAGGGCCTTGCAACACATACTGCACACTCAGCAAACAAAGCAAATCCAAATCGAACTAACTCTGGAGTCTAACGTCTAAAGGGTGACTCTTTATTCTATGACTCGACTCGGCGAAGGAATCTCACTATAGAACCTATGTTCACTCATCGAGAAAACCTCCACGGCCTGGGTACGGGTGCTGTGGCATAGGCGCGAAACGATCGCCATGTCCAAAGAATCGTGTCCTCTGTGGTAGTCGAAGAAGCAGTGTCCTCATCGAGATCTGACTCCTCTGGATCTGGCTCGTGTAGCTCGAGTACTGGCTCTGGATCTGGTCCGTACAAGGTCATCTCCAACTCGTCAATCCTTCGTAGAAGGTGTGCCACATACTCTTGAGCTTCCCGCCATCTATTCTTCTCTGTCGTGATCTCCTTGCGGGCCTTCTGTAGCTCCTTGCTTGTATTATCTAGTACATCCTCCTGGGCGACGACAAATCGTGCCAACTGTGTAACCGTGGCATCCTCATCCCGAATCTCCTTCGGGTCAAGAAGGTTATCGCTGCGCGGATGATAACGGAACACCGTGCTTTCCAACTCTCTGGCGTAGATATCGTAATGTGCCGCATTGCTCGTCGTGAAACTTCTTGGATACCCATCTGCATTGTAGACCTTCTAGCAAAGGCAGCTGTATCGAGCGATTGCCTGGGCCCTTTTTCCTAGCAGGTACCTCAATCCTCACGTCACAAGCCTTGATCAATCCCGCTTGTCTGATCACTTCCACTTGATATTGGGGCTTCTCAAAATCTCCGAGAGTCTGTCGCATATGCCAAAGTTCTGGCGTGACCAACTCCCGAGATCAACGTAGTTGAACTCTTCCTCCATCTCATCACAAGAGTGCTTTACGTAAGAACTCTAATTTTCGAATTGTGACAAGGTAAGGGAAAATTTCAGCAAGAGACAAGAAAAGAGTGAAGGGGATAAGTCAAGATGTCATTTCTTATCTTCACAAATTTTTAGCTTTAGAAAATAGGTTTTATCCTCACTACGACCATTCTAACTTAGGGTTGAGCCTACAGTCAAGTATGGCTCTGATACCACCTCTGTCGGGACCCCGAATTTGCAAATCCGACCCTCTGTGTATTCAGCACTAGTCCAGAACGCGCTTAGTGCACACAGTCTTAACATCGGTATATATCACAATCATACCAAACGATACTATCAAAGTACTTTATTTAAATAATCAAAGGGTTACTCGACCTTATGGCCAAGTTACAAATATATGCCTTGCAAGGCAAAACTTATTGAAAGAGAAATAACAGCGGAAAAATCAAATAAACTTAGTGGCGCCATCCAAAGATACCACAGGCAACTGGCGGGCTCGCATCCCTAAGTAGACGGGTCCTCTTGGAACTCCTCTTCCGAATCCGTAGTCTCCTCTTCAACTGGTATTGTGTTGAGGCAAGGGTGAGTACTTGGTACTCGAGAAGTCATGCATGTAATGCAAGCTAATATACTATATGCATGGCTTAGTACAAAGGAATAGCTCAGGTATATTTGCGATGAAATGACTTTTGACAAGTAATATAAGTAGATTCGAAAGCGGTAGAAATAAGTAAAGCATAAATAACTTTTCAAGAAGTTTAATAAACATTTTTCCCATCCTAAACCATATTTCCATCATCTTCCTTGTTAAACCAACCCATCTTTTCAAAACCAAGTTATTTTCGTAAAATCTAACCCTTGACTGTAATTCCCGAGCATTGTCCAAAGATCGTGGACTCGGCTATTCAAATAGATTCTACACTCTGCAGAGGTTATGCACTTTACCCACAAGATACAGTCAAACACCACAAAGGCGAGTTCCGTAACAAAGCCTTTGGAAGCCTCAAACAACACAGTGGTCCTCTCCGGACGTGCTCTACACCATCCCTTCCCTTAGCCAAGGCGAAGTATGGGACCAACACACCGTTAGATGGGTACCTGGCCACGACCACGATACGCTCCCCCGTACAATCACACCAACGGTGTAACTGACACCCTGAGGCTCCACAAGTGAGTCCTTAGCGACTTAGTCAACTAGGGCCGTCCCATTCCAGCCATGTGGTTGCAAGTATGACCCAGTTCAAAGGCTTGCAAGGTTAAGTCCTTAGAGTGACCAGGGCAAGACTACCCGAAAAACCAAATCAACACTCCCAATGCCACAACTGGCCCACCTGATTACTCTTGCCACATGCCCCGATCAGCGTTTATCAAACCCCAGTTGATTACCATGCACCACGTGCCATCAACTTCACATGATACTTTTCCAAAACAGGTTCAATATATCATTAAGTCCATATTAGCATTTGATTATCCAAAATCATGTTATGAGCACGTAGCAGGTCTAAGCAGCATACTACAACGATCTAAACCCATGTTGGCAATTTAGTAATGTCCAACTAGTAAACCACAACTAGGGTGACAAAAGGTCATGGCACATACTTAGGTAATCAAGGTGTCATATAGCAAATTGGTATTTATCTAACCCCCTTGTTTAAACAAAGTATCTTTCTAATTGAACTAGCATGCAATAGTTTAAATCAAAATAGATTTCGAAATAGGATCAATATGGTCAAAGCACAACTTGCCTTCAAAAAGTACTTGCTCTTGGTCTTGAGTTGGATCCTGAGTCAACACTTCTCCCTCGAATCCTTCCGGCACTTCAACGTCTACTCGTAAAGCGTGCAAATAGCAAATACACAAATGAACACTATGCAAAAAGATCCCAAAACTCCAAATAAAATCCATAAACAGAGAGAACATAATTTTCTGGATTTTTAGAAACTGGAATCGTTCAAATCGGAGTTAAAATGCAAAAGTTATGATTTATTAAAGTTTAAATAATCAATTAAATAATATTTCAGAGAAAAACTTTAGTCCAAAAATTAAATAAAATTTGTATTTAGGTAGATCTTAATTTTATACAAATTTAGAAATTTGAATTACTCAAATCGGAGTTGAAACGCAAAAGTTATAAGCGTTTGAAGTTTGAATCTAAATTTGAAATCATTATTCGAATTAATAAATCATTTTCTTTTTCGGAAATTAATTATTGCGTCAGCATGGACACGTGGCAGCTCCTGATTGGCTTGCTGACGTCAGCCGGTCCATGGGCTCGGTCCACGCTCGGCTCGGGTCCACGGTGGACTCGGTCCACGGCTCCACGTGAGACTGACATGTGGGCCCACTCGGGTGACGTCATCGCTGACGTCAGCGGGGCTCAGCCCATGGTGCTGACAGGTGGGGTCCACTGTGACGTCATGGGTGACGTCAGCGCTTGGCTGGGTTAGCCACTGACATGCGGGCCCTCTGACACGCGGGCCCCGCGTGTCAGCGTCACACGCACGCGTGCGTGGACGGCGCTGACCGCGTCGGTCCAACTTCCCGACACGTGGCGCAATCTCGGCCGTTGGTTTGAAAATCAACGGCGCGGATTGGATCCAGGGTTAACGCGTTGAAACTACTCGATGCTCATGGGCCGTTCGATCTAGATCGGACGGTCCAGATCTAATCCTATAATCGCACTGCTACGGCACGTGGCGATTGTGAACCGTTGGATCTTGATCCAACGGTCGGATCTAATCGGGTTTGGAACACGTGATCTCACCTCAACCGCTCGATCTGGATCTCGACGGTCCTCCGAGCTCGCGGACGGCGATGGTTTCACTGGCGCTGGCTTGACGGAGCCGAGACGATGACCACAGCTACGGCGCCACGGGGCTTCTCCGGCGAGATGAAACCTCCCTTCGGGTGCGTCTCGTCGCGGGGACTCCGGATCTGGGCTCCTTCTCGGCGGAAGACGACGGACGACGGCGGAAAACGGCGCAAACCGCAGCGGAGGGAAGAGACAACTCCGGCGAGCGATTGCGGCTCAACGGCGGTGGCTCAAAGAGATGGCTCGAGGAAGCGGTGCGCAAGGATGAGGGCAACCTCGGGGGCGTCTCATGCTTTAAATAGCCTCGGCGTTCGTGCCCTAGACGGAAACCTAGTTCGTTACTGGCGGTAGCGGCGGCGAGTCCACTTCGGACTCGGCGAAGACGACGAAATCGTGGCCGTCCACGTGGCACAACCAACGGCCACGATCGCGGCGCGGCGGGTCCGTCGGACACGGCTCAGTGCAGGTCGGACGGATCTCGGTAGTTGGATCTTGATCCAACGGTTGGGATTGATTAGGGTTAGGAGTGGGTTCGGTCGAGTCAACTGGCTCGGGTCGGACTCGAGTCCGACTCGGTCGGATGAACAGTACTTGACCCGAGTTGGATTTTCCAGCGAATTAATATTTAAAATAATTCCCAGAAATTCATTTAATTCATTAAAAATAGCAAAAGACTCAGAAAAATTCCAGAAAAATTCTGGAAAATATTTTGGATCATTTTGGACTCAAATAAAATATTTCCAACAAAAATTTATTTGCAAATTTAAATTCTTTAATTATTTCAAAATGGAATAAATTCAAATAAATTCCAAATAAATCCAAATAAATTCCAGAAAATTCCAAAAATTCACCAAAGTGCCAAATCACACATGAATTTAAGAAAAGCAAAATTTTGGGATGTTACAAGCTTCCTCTCAATTGATCTTAACCAATCATCGGCCTCCAATGGATTGGCATTCCCAGAGAAGGTGGGTGGGTGAGTCCTCATGAACTCTGACAGCCTTGTATTCTGGCGTGGTCCCTGATTAACTTGATTAGCAGTGGCACGAGCGATGACGTGCTGCATTTGTTGCATCATAGCATGCATCAATCGAGTCTGAGCAAAGCAAGAAATGCTCCAAAATTCTGCATATCATCTGGCGGTCTTTGGTGCTCTATCATTAGGGTTTTCTGGGCGAGAACCACTCCCATTGCTTCCAAAGTTCCCACGGGTGTTCACCATCTGTCGATTTGCTCTAGGTTTAGAGATGAGAGGGAAACAAGAATAGACAAGTAATATGGAACTTATGCGGGGCGAAAGAGGTAACTTTAAGGTCCATCTTTATTATTAATAACTTGGTATGGCTGCTTACAATGCCTAAGGGCCTTGCAACACATACTGCACACTTAGCAAACAATGAAAATCCAAATCGAACTAACTCTGGAGTCTAACGCCTAAAGGGTGACTCTTTCTTCTATGACGCGACTCGGCGAAGGAGTCTCACTATAGAACCTATGCTCACTCATCGAGAAAACCTCCACGGCCTGGGTGCACGGTGCCGTGGCATAGGCGCCAAACGATCGCCATGTCCAAAGAATCGTGTCCTCTGTGGTAGTCGAAGAAGCGATGTCCTCATCGAGATCGACTCCTCTGGATCGGCTCGTGTAGCTCGAGTAATCGCTCTGGGTCTGGTCCGCATAAAGTCATCTCCAACTCGTCAATCCTTCGTAGAAGGTGTGCCACATACTCTTGAGCTTCCCGCCATCTATTCTTCTCTGTCGTGATCTCCTTGCGGGCCTTCGTAGCTCCTTGCTTGTATTATCTAGTACATCCTCCTGGCGGCGACAAATCGTGCCAAGCGTGTAACCGTGGCATCCTCATCCCGAATCTCCTTCGGTCGAAGGTTATCGCTGCGCGGATGGTAACTTAACACCGTACTCCCCAACTCTCGGCGTAGATACGGGTAATGTGCCGCATTGCGCGTCGTGATACTTCTTGGATACCCATCTCGCATTGTAGATCTCCGGCGGTCTGCGGTGTATCGGGCGATCGCTCGGGCCCTTTTTCCTAGCAGGTACCTCAATCCTCACGTCACAAGCCTTGATCAATCCCGCTTGTCTGATCACTTCCACTTGATATTGGGGCTTCTCAAAATCTCCGAGAGTTTGTAGCATGTGCCAAAGTTCTGCAGCGTGACCAACTCCCAGATCAACGTAGTTGAACTCTTCCTCCATCTGTCACAAGAGTGCTTTACGTAAGAACTCGGAATTTTTAAATTGTGACAAGGTTAGGGAAAATTTCAGCAAGAGACAAGAAAAGAGAGAAGGGATAAGTCGAGAGGTCATTTCTTGTCTTGACAACTTTTTAGCTTTAGAAAATAGGTTTTATCCTCACTACGACCATTCTAGCTAGGGTTGAGCCTACAGTCAAGTATGGCTCTGATACCACCTCTGTCGGGACCCCGAATTTGCAAATCCTGACCATCTGTGTATTCAGAAATAGTCCAGAACGCGCTTAGTGCACACAGTCTTAACATCGGTAAATATCACAATCATACCAATCGATATTATCAAAGTACTTTATTTAAATAACCAAATCAGTTACTTGACCTCATGGTCAAGTTACAAATGTATGCCTCGTAGGGCGAAACTTATTCAGAGAGAAACAATAGCGGCGGAAAATCAAATAAACTTAGTGGCGCCATCCAAAGATACCACAGTAATCGACCGGGCTCGCATCCCTAAGTAGTCGGGTCCTCTTGGAGTTCCTCCTCCAAAGTGGCGTAATCTCCTCTTCAACTGTATTGTGTTGAGGCAAGGGTGAGTACTTGGTACTCGACAAGTCATGCCTGAGAATGCAAGCTAACATACTATATGCATGGCTTGGTACAAAGGAATAGCTCAGGTATATTTGCGATGTGACTTTTGACAAGTAATAAAAGTAGATTCGAAAGCAGAGAAATAAGTAAAGCATAAATAACTTTTCAAGAAGTTTAACAAACATTTTTCCCATCCTAAACCACATTTCCATCATCTACATTGTTAAACCAACCCAACAATACAAATCCAAGATATTATCATAAAATCTACCCCTTGACTGTAATTCCCGAGCATTGTCCAAGATTGTGGACTCGGCTATTCAAATAGATTCTACACTCTGCAGAGGTTATGCACTTTACCCACAAGATACAATCAAACACCACAAAGGCGAGTTCAGTAACAAAGCCTTTCGGAAGCCTCAAACAACACAGGTGGTCCTCTCCCAGACGTGCTCTACACCATCCCTTCCCTTAGCCAAGGCGAAGTATGGGACCAACACACCGTTAGATGGGTACTGGCCACAGCCACGATACGCTCCCCGCACAATCACACAAACGGTGTAATCGACACCCGAGGCTCCACAAGTGAGTCCTTAGCGACTTAGTCAACTAGGGCCGTCCCATTCCAGCCATGTGGTTGCAAGTATGACCCAGTTCAAAGGCTTGCAAGGTTAAGTCCTTAGAGTGACCAGGCAAGACTACCCGAAACCAAATCATCACTCCCAATGCCACAACTGCCCACCTGATTACTCTTGCCACATGCCCTGGCCGAAATCATTTATCAAACCCCAGCTTGATTACCATGCACCACGTCTTGCCAACATCACATGATACTTTTCCAAAACAGGTTCAATATATCATTAAGTCCATATTATCATTTGATTGTCCAAAATCATGTCATGAGCACGTAGCGTGTCTAAGCAGCATACTACAACGGTCTAAACCCATGTTGGCAATTTAATAATGTCCAACTAGTAAACCACAACTAGGGTGACAAGGGATCATGGCACATACTTAGATAATCAAGGTGTCATATAACAAATTGGTATTTATCTAACCCCCATGTTTAAACAAAGTATCTTTCTAATTGAACTTAGCATGCAATAGTTTAAATCAAAATAGATTTCGAAATAGGATCAACATGGTCAAAGCACAACTTGCCTTCAAAAGCACTTCCTCTTGGTCTTGAGTTGGATCCCTGAGTCAACACTTCTCCTTCGAATCCTTCCGGCACTTCAACGTCTACTCGTAAAGCGTGCAAATAGCAAATACCCAAATAAACACTAGGCAAAAACATCCCAAAACTCCAAATAAAATCCATAAACAGAGAGAACATAATTTTCTGGATTTTTAGAAACTGAATCACAAATTTGGAGTTAAAGCATAAAAGTTATGATTATTTAAAGTTTAAATAATCAATTAAATAATTTTGCAGAGAAAAACTTTAGTCCAAAAACTAAATAAAATTTATATTTAGGTAGATCTCAATTTTATACAAATTTAGAAATTTGAATCGCTCAAATCGGAGTTGAAACGCAAAAGTTATAAGCGTTTGAAGTTTGAATCTAAATTTGAATCAATATTTCGAATTAATAAATCATTTTCTTTTTCGGAAATTAATTATTGGCGCCAAAGATGGACACGTGGCAGCCTCTGATTGGGCGGCTGACGTCAGCCGGCTCATGGGCTTGGTCCACGCTCGGCTCGGGTCCACCGTGGACTCGGTCCATGGCTCAAGTCTCTGACATGTGGGACCCACCCGTCAGTGCGGGGTCTCACGCCAACACGGCTGACGTGTGGGCCCTCTGACATGCGGGGCCCGCGTGTCAGGGACACGCGCTCACACGCGTACGACGCTGACCGCGTCGGTCCACCTTCCCAACACGTGGCGCAATCTCAGCCGTTGGTTTGAAAATCAACGGCGCGGATTAGATCCAGGGTTTAACACGTTGAAACTACTCGATGCCCGTGGGCCGTTCGATCTAGATCGGACGGTCCAGATCTAATCCTATAATCGCCTTTCGCTACAAAGACGTGGCGATTGGGAACCGCTGGATCTTGATCCAACGGTCCGTATCTAATCGGGTTTCTAGGGTTTGGAAAAACACGTGAACTCACCGCTGCCGTCCGATCTGGATCCAACGGTGCACGGCTTCGAGGACGGCGATGGCAGCGGCGGCTTGACCGAGACGAAGACGACGACCTCTCGTCTTGGCGTTCCGTGCAACTCCGGCGTGAAGGCTGGCACTCCCAGCGGCGCGCGACACGGCGATCTCCGCTCGGGCTTGATGGCGTCGGAGAACGGCGAGGCGGCGGAATCAACGAAACACCGCGGCGGAAGACTCCCTCCACTCCGGCGAGCAATAACGGCGAGACGGTGGGGATCCCTAGCGGCGCGAGCTAGGTTTCCGGAACCGGCGTGGGATGGCGATCCTCGGTATTCCCCGGGCTTTAAATAGCCTCTCGCGTCCGTAGAAAACGGAGACCTAGCTCTCCTGCATGACACGGCGGCGGCGTCCGGCCGGACTTCGGCGGAGACGACGACGGAGAGCCGTGACACGTGGCACGATCGACGGCCACGATCGCCGGGCGCGATCGGATCCGGGCGGATACGGCTCGAATCCGTCTGGCGCATCTCGGCCGTTGGATCTTGATCCAACGGTTGGGATCAATTAGGTTTTCAAGTTGGTTCGGCCGAGTCAATCGGCTCAGGTCGGACTCGAGTCCGACTTCGGGTTCGACTTCGATCGGATGAACAAGATTTGACCCGAGTTGGATTTTCCAGCGATTTAATAATTAAAATAATTCCCAGTAATTCATTTAATTCATTAAAAATAGCAAATGACTCAGAAAAATTCCAGAAAAATTCTGGAAAATATTTTGGATCATTTTGGACTCAAATAAAATATTTCAAACAAAAATTTATTTGCAAAATTAAATTCTTTAATTATTTCAAAATGGAATAAATTCAAATAAATCCTAAATAAATCCAAATAAATTCCAGAAAATTCCAAAAATTCACCAAAGTGCCAATCACACATGAATTTAAGAAAAGCAAAATTTTGGGATGTTACAACGAGTGGACGTTGAAGTGCCGGAAGGATTCGAAGGAGAAGTGTTGACTCAGGATCCAACTCAAGACCAAGAGCAAGTACTTTTTGAAGGCAAGTTGTGCTTTGACCATGTTGATCCTATTTCGAAATCTATTTTGATTTAAACTATTGCATGCTAGTTCAATTAGAAAGATATTTTGTTTAAACCTGGGGGTTAGATAAATACCAATTTGCTATAAGACACCTTGATTACTTAAGTATGTGCCATGACCCTTGTCACCCTAGTTATGGATTACTAGTTGGACATTATTAAGTTGCCAACATGGGTTTAGACCGACGTAGTACATTGCTTAGACCTGCTACGTGCTCATGACATGATTTTGGACAATCAAATGCTAATATGGACTTAATGATATATTGAACCTGTTTTGGAAAAGTATCATGTGATGTTGATGGCACGTGGTGCGTGGTAATCAACTGGGGTTTGATAAACAGTTTTCGACCGGGGCATGTGGCAAGAGTAATCAGGTGGGCCAGTGTGGCACTGGGGATGTTGATTTGGTTTTCTGTAGTCTTGCCCTGGTCACTCTAAGGACTTAACCGTGCAAGCCTTTGAACTGGGTCATACTTGCAACCACATGGCTGGAATGGGACGGCCCTAGTTGACTAAGTCGCTAAGGACTCACTTGTGGAGCCTCAGGGTGTCAGTTACACCGTTTGTGTGATTGTACGGGGGAGCGTATCGTGGCTGTGGCCAGATACCCATCTAACGGTGTGTTGGTCCCATACTTCGCCTTGGCTAAGGGAAGGGATGGTGTAGAGCACGAACCGGAGAGGACCACCTGTGTTGTTTGAGGCTTCCGAAAGGCTTTGTTACGGGAACTCGCCTTTGTGGTGTTTGACTGTATCTTGTGGGTAAAGTGCATAACCTCTGCAGAGTTGAGAATCTATTTAAATAGCCGAGTCCACGGTACTGGACAATGCTCGGGAATTACAGTCAAGGGTTAGACTTTCTGAAAATAACTTGGATTTGAAAAGTGGGTTGGTTTAATAATGAGGATGATGGAAATATGGTTTAGGATGGGGAAAAATGTTTATTAAATTTCTTGAAAGTTATTTATGCTTTACTTATTTCTACTGCTTTCGAATCTACTTTTATTACTTGTCAAAAGTCAAGCATCGCAAATATACCTTGAGCTATTCCTTTGTACCAAGCCATGCATATAGTATATTAGCTTGCATTCTGTGCATGACTTGCTGAGTACCAAGTACTCACCCTTGCCTCAACACAATACCAGTTGAAGAGGAGACTACGCCAGTTTCGGAGGAGGATTTCCAAGAGGACCCGTCTACTTAGGGATGCGAGCCCAGTCAGTTGCCTGTGGTATACTGGATGGCGCCACGAAGTTATTTGATTTTCCGCTGCTGTTATTTCTCTTTTAATAAGTTTCGCCTTGCAAGGCATATATTTGTATCTTGGCCATAAGGTCAAGTAACCCTTTGATTATTTAAATAAAGTACTTTGATAGTATCGATTGGTATGATTGTGATATATACCGATGTTAAGACTGTGAGCACTAGCGCGTTCCTGGACTAGTGCTGAATACACAGAGGGTCCGGATTTGCAGATTCGGGGTCCCGACAGCAAGACTACCCGAAGAACCAAATCAACGTTCCTGGTGCCACAACTGGCCCACCCGATCATTCTTGCCACATGCCCCGGTCGAAAACTATTTATCAAACCCCCAGTTGTTTACCACGCACCACGTGCCATCAATATCATCATCAATAACACATGACACTTCTCAAAACAGGTTCCATATCTCATTAAGTCAATGTTATCATGTAATTGTCAAAAACATGTTACGTGGCAAGGCTAAGCATACTACATCGGTCTAATTACCCATGTTGGCAATTTAATAATGCCCAACTAATAATCCACAACTAGGGTGACAAGGGGTCATGGCACATAAATAATAATCAAGGTGTCATAGTGCAAAGTTGGCATTTAACTAATTTCCCAAAATTAATTAAAGCATTTTCTAATTAAACTAGCATGCAATAAATTAAATCAAAATAATTTCAAAATAGGATCAACATGGTCAAAGCACAACTTGCCTGGCCCTTGCAACTTTTACTGTTCTTTACTCTTTATCCTTGATTCTTGATCCTCGACCTTCGATCTTCACTTCCTTGATCTTCAGCCCGTAGAACGATTTCCGGACGACGCGTCTAACGATAAAGAAACACAAATACAACCAAACTCAAAAGACAATTCAAATAAACTCCAAATTAAGAACGAACAGCATTGGCACAACGGCTTGGATGAATTTAGGAACTTGATTGGATTAGATCGAAGGTTAGACAAAAGAGAACGAGCTTTCGGAAAAACACCGAAAAGGGAAAGATTAATAACTGGGAAAGAAAGAATATTATTCCGAAGAATATTTCATCTGATGTTATTGTCTTGATTGGACAAATGATGACATATGGGCTCTCGATCTACAGATCGGGTCCATAAGGATATGTTAGTTCACAATGAACTAAACTGATTCTCGAAGTTGACTTTTGTTGACCGAACGAACACAGTCAAACAAAAGAGAAGAAGACTGATAGACTAGATCGGGCACAAGGTTATGGCACATGGCCAATGGTCTATCGACCAAGTCCACGAACAAAGTCTAGGTCAATGGTAGATTAGGTTTTCAGGGATAAGACAAGACAAGTGTCTTACCACGATTGAAACAACGGGAAAGATTGCAAAGATAACAACGCGGCTCATGATAAACTTAGTCCATCGAACCGGTCTTAGGTTAGGGTTTTGATTCGTCTTTGAAGATGATATGACGGTGAGACTAGGCTCACGTCATGATGATAGAGAAGATGAGAACATCGCACTAGGGCTCCTGCATGAATGCACGCATGCGATGACAACGAAGCGATGAGAGTCAAGCGTTAACGATGAAGCGTTAACGGCGGAGCGTTAACGGGGAAACATTAACGGTGGAATGTTAACGACGGAACGTTAACGACAGAACGTTAACGGTGAAATGTTAACGGCGGAGCGTTAACGGCGGAACATTAACGACGAAACATTAACGACGGAGCGCTAACGGTGGAACGTTAACGACGAAGCGTTAACAGTGAAACGTTAACGGCAAAACGTTAACGGTGGATCGTTAACGGCGAACATTAACGGCAACGTTAACGCGAACGTTAACGGTGGAACGTTAATGGCAGAGGTCAAACAATGATAGGATAATCATAAAACAAGGTAGCGACCGTCGGTGCAACGACATGGCCGCGATAAAACGCTACCAAGGATGGCTAACCGATACACTAACCGGCGGCAACAGCTAGGTCAAAGACGACGGTTTTAGGCCGGAATCGGGCTCTGACGGCAAACGGAGACAAACAGAATTCTAAGGATAATCCAAAACAGTACATGATGATCCACCGAACGCGACAAAACGACCGGAGCGAACTAAAATAGCCGGCGTAAAAAGGCGACGCGCGGCGACGGCTAAACGGTGGCCTAAATATATAAAAAAAATTTCGGAGGATGGGATGGCAAAGCGAGAATGTCTACCATGTAGAACGTGGCGAGATGAACTCAATGGTATAGGCGGATTTTGCGGCGCCCCTCCGGATTGATCACAAACTGCCGATTAACGGGTTTCAGATCTAAACTTTGGACGGCCATAACTTCTAGAATAATTATCAGAACTTGACGAAATTTGACCGAGAGCTAGATGGGACCAAGAGGCACATCGTGACGCAGGTGGCTTGATGAATTACCTTCTAGAACAACGGGGAACGCGCGAGGATGATTGTCACTGTTTGAAACGCAGTCTGATAGCGGTATGATCGGAGAAAAGAATTTTCTGCGCAAACTTCAGAGGTCAAAACCATGAGGCAAGATGTGCATCATGTAGAAGACATCCCCAGGAGTCTACACAAAAACTTTCACGGTCAAACTCGAAAAATTGAGCAAGTTATGGCCTTGGCAAGATTCGAGATTGAAACAGCCATAACTTTTGATTCCTTGGGCCAAATTGGCTGAATTTTGGACAGCAAGCAGATGGTACCTTGTGGCACACCATGGCGAAGACAGATCTCAAAAAGAGTTGACGAGCTGCCCGAGACACAACTCCAAAAATTCGGCCGACGTTGGGCGACATCCGGGCTTCTCGTGGCGGTTTTGGAATTTTAGAAAATTGATCTGAGGTCTAGGGGACGTGTGGGAGGTCTACAAAGGTTAGGGGTGGCGGCTAGGTCAAGCAAAAAATTTTTGGAAGCGTTTGGAGCAAAAACGGGCCTTTTAGGCATTTTACCGAGCACTTGGCGTGCACCAGCCGGACTCTTGACACGTGGCACGCTGTGGTGGCGACACGTGGCATTTTCGAATAAAAATGATTCCGAAAATTCAAATAAATCATTTGAGGCAATAAAATTACCCGAAAAATTTTAGGAAAATTCTAGAAAATATTTTGAGACATTTTGAACTCAAATAAAATATTTTCAACAAAACTTTATATAAACTTTTCAAATAATTAATTATTAATTAATTTCAATAAAATGGCTTAATACAATTTAATTTGAAATAAGTCCAATAAATAGCATACGAGCTCCGAAAAATCTCAAAAATTACAGAAAAAATTCTTGAAGCACAAGGAATCCAAATAAAATTAAATTTATTTTATTTGAGGTTTAGAATAACCAAATTAAATTGTTTTAGCTTTTAGAAAATTAAAATCAAGCTTTATAAACGCGAGAAAATCAACGAAATTTTTTGGGAAGCTAAACTAAACCAAAATTTTTTGAAAACCCAAATTTTGGGATGTTACATCATTGAAGGCTACGTGGCACAATCCTAACCATCTATCGTGGATCCAACGACTGAAAATAGATCTAAATAGTAATACTCGATCTAATCCAAACCGTACGATCTACATCTAACAGACAAGATCTAATCTAGAGATTGCACTGAGATGGTGATGTGGACTCACCTCGTGCGTCGGATCTTCACCGGACGGTTGACAGAGCTCGAAGAACTTGATGGTGGTGCGACGGGGCTAGCTGACTGGAGATGAAGAAGATGACCCACACGACGGTGTTTCTGTGGGTTTCCGGCGAAGTGAGTGCTCCTCACGGGTGCGCCCCGACACGAGGAAACTGGATCTGGGCTCGAGCACGGCGGAGACAACTCAATGGCGACGGAAAATGTCCAAACCCTCGGCGGCGCCTCCTCCAACTTCGGCGAGCAATCGCAGTCACAAGGTGGCTGCTCAGGCGATGAGGGATGGGGCAAACGGTGCACATGGCAAAGGCAATCCTCGAAAGCCAGTCCATGCTTTAAATAGCCTCGGTGTCCGCGCGAAAATCGGATCCCTAGGCCCACACAGTGGTTGCGCGGCGGAGCTCTCCGACCTCAACACGGAGATCTACGTGGCACGATCACGGCCATCCAAGCGGGCGCGATCAATGGCCCCGATCACGCATCGCGACGAATCCGAACCAGAATCGGTTAGGACGACGTGGCGCAATCTCAGCCGTCGGATCGAGATCCGACGGTTCGGGCGAATTAGGGTTTGGGTCAGGTACGGCACGGGTTAACGGTTTTGGCAGCGTGGTTTGGGTCAAATTTCAGCAGGTCTCAACCCGTTAGGGTTTTCCAGAAATCCTTTTCATTTTTATTATTCAAAATTAATTCCAGTAACTCAATTAAAGCAAGAAAAATAGCAAAATTATTAGAAAACTTCCATGAAAATTCTGGAAAATACTTTGGGAGGTTTTAGACTCAAATAAAATATTTCCAACAAAACTTTATTAAATTTTTTTAAATATTTAAATAATTCAATAAAGGACTTAAGTCAAATTAAATACAAATAAATTCCAAAAAATTCCAAAAATTTAATAAAAGCAAAAATTTGGGGTGTTACATTGCTTCACATTCAGGAGTCCATTCGAACTTCTTTTCCTTCTTTTAAGAGCTGAGTCATGGGTCGAGCAATTTTGGAGTTCTCGATAAAGCGGTGATAATATCCCGCTAAACCAAGAAAACTTCGAACTTGAGGTACTAACTTTGGTTGTTCCCAGTTTTGAATAGCTTGGATTTTACTATGATCAATGGCTATTCCACCATTCGAAAGAATGTGTTTGAGAAATGCAACTTCTTTTAGCCAAAATTCACATTTTTCGAATTTGGAATAAAGTTTGTGCTCTCGGAGTTTCTCAAGCACCATGCGCAAATGTTGCGCATGTTCTTCTTCAGTTTTGGAATAGATGATAATGTCGTCAATGAATACCACTAAGAACTTATCCAAATATTCCATGAAGACTTTATTCATAAGGCACATGAAACTCACTGGAGCATTGTTAAGTTCAAAGGACATTACGACATATTCATATAAGCCGTAACGGGTGGTAAAAGCTATTTTTGGAATGTCTTCTAGTTTTATTTTCAATTGATAGTACCTGTGTCTTAGATCAATTTTCGAGAAGACCTGGGCACCATTCAACTGATCAAACAAATCATCGATGCGAGGAAGAGGGTACTTGTTTTTGATGGTAACATCATTCAAAGCATGCTAATCCACGCACATGTGGAAACTACTATCCTTTTTATTGACGAAAAGAACAAGACTTCCCCAAGGAGAAGAACTAGGTCGAATGAATCCTTTATCACGGGTGCGCATTTGGTCCTGAGTTGTTTCTTGAGTTCAGCTAACTCATTTGGTGGCATTTGGTAAGGACATTTGGAAATTGGAGCTGTACAAGGTATAAGATCAATGATGAATTCCATGTCATGATCTGATGGCAAACCTGGTAATTCTTTTGGAAAGACATCTGGGAAATTGGAAACTACGGGTACTTGGCTGAATTTTTCCACTAGAACTGAACACATGAATGACCGGGAATTGGAAGTGTTTTGAATGGATGAGAAGTTTACTTGAACTCCTTCTAAGTTGGTAAGAGATATGGATCTATTAGCACAATCTATATGACCATGATTTTTGGCTAACCAATCCATTCCAAGAATTACATCTAACCCAGTGGTTTCCATGAGAATAAGGTCGGCATAAAATATGACTTCATTTATTTCAATGCTAACCTTAGGACATAGGCTAAATGTTTTATGTTTGCTCCAGGTGAAGATATTATCATGGTAGTGGGTAAAAGATCATTTTGGATATTATTTTGTTTAGCAAATTTCCTCGAAATGAAGAAATGAGATGCGTTAGAATCAAGTAGCACTAAGGTAGGGTACTGATTGGATAGGAAACGTACCCAGTACTACATCAGGTGCATCATTGGCTTCCTCCGAGATCACGTGATGCAAACAACCGCGATTTGTACCCTAGGCAGGAGCGGGTACTAGCTTCGTGGCTTGTTGCCCTCCAGGTCCTTGAGGTTGGCCTGGGGGTCGCTACGGTGCTCCTTGGTTTTGTTGACGTGGTGTAACACCCCAATAAAATTTGCAAATGACAACACTCCCTAGCATTCTATATTCCGGAGAATTTCCCGAACAAGGAATCCCACAAGAATTTTCCCCAACCAAAATCCTCGATTTCACCCACTAAAGGGCTTAATCAAATTACTTAATACGCCCAAATCATCACATCAAACACCTCATACTACTATCGCAAACAACCTGATGAACTCAGAACAACTTCCCTGTTGGCACTACAGGTACGACCCGTATAATCCGTAATTTTCTTTCGAAGAACATAACACCAATATTTGAACTCAACTCTAAATTCCCTTTTCAACTTCATTCACAAAACCATAATCTCATTTCTCAACCTGTCTACCACATTTCATTAAACTTAAGATGGCACAATCAAAACGAATCACATCTCTTTTAACAACTTCTCTACCCCAAATCACCAATGGTATCTTATTAATAACTGGGGTTCTAAATGTGACCCCCCTAAGAACCAATAAAACACTGGTTCTCAACTCTTGCAATTGATTGGAAGTTGTTAAAAGAGATGTGATTCGTTTTGATTGTGCCATCTTGAGTTTAATGAAATGTGGTAGACAGGTTGAGAAATGGGATTAAGGTTTTGTGAATGAAGTTGAAAAGGAAATTTAGAGTTGAGTTTGAATATTGGTGTTATGTTCTTCAGAAGAAAATTACGGATTATACGGGTCGTACCTGTAGTGCCAGCAGGGAAGTTGTTCTGAGTTCATCAAGTTGTTTGCGATAGTAGTATGAGGTGTTTGATGTGATGATTTGGGCGTACTAAGTAATTTGATTAAGCCCTTTAGTGGGTGAAATTGAGGATTTCGGTTGGGGAAAATTCTTGTGGGATTCCTTGTTCGGGAAGTTCTCCGGAATATAGAATGCTAGGGAGTGTTGTCATTTGCAAATTTTATTGGGGTTTTACAGTTGGTATCAGAGCGGGCATTAGGTTCGTGGAACATGTATTTAGTGTCATACCATAGGTTCAACTAAAATGTGATGTGGGATAACCTAGAAACATGGCTTAGGTTATACTTAAAATTTTGCCATAGGATAGCAACATTAAAACTTGTGTAAGTGGAATAATTAATTTAAAATTTGACACACTTGGATGCACAGTAGGAAAGGCTATGTGTATCGTTGCTTTACACTTAAATGTTGTATTTAAGCTTTGATGTTGAATGCTACATTTGATAATGTATGTTGCTATGTCTCTCATAGGTCTGAGTCGTTGCCTTCTTGCGATAAAGTTTAGAGAGTGGTTGGAAGTTGTGGTTTCTTTTGGCTTCATTGGTTGGAGTCAAATAGCAAGGTTTAGTGATGAATCGTTTAGATTTCTCTTATTGTTCTTGCAATCGGTCTGGTTGGTTTCTTTGGGTTTTGTTGGTTGGGAACCAAGGAAAAGTGTTTGGTTTTGAGTACTCGCTGATTGTTCTTTTGGCGGTTTGTGGTTTTGACTCCTTTGGTTGAAGACAAAGAAGATGAGTTTAGTGTTGCGCCTCTTTTGGTCGTCGTTTCAGCTTTGACACCCAGTTTTGTTGGTTGATTTATGGAGAAAGTTATCAATTTAGTCTTATGTTGTCATTCTCCGAGTTTAAAAGAAGTGATTGAAGTCTTGATGTAAAACATAAGTCGTGTGGATTATGGCGTTAAGGCTATACCGGAAAGGATGTGGTTGATCGGTTGGTCTTCTTCCTTGCATCCATCTTCCTCCGTGGGTGTTGTAGATCTTGAGATTTGTTGAGGAGTGGTTGCATGTCAAAAGTTGGAAATTCAAGAGTCGAGTTCTCTTGCGATTTATGACTGGGTTTTTGGAAAGAAAGATGTTTAGTGGTGTTGATCATGCTTAAGATCTGTGGCTTCCTTAAAGGTTGGGTACGTGACCCACGAGGATGCTCGAGACATTAAGTCTGTGATGGGTAGTTGGAATATTGAGATGATAAGTGATCTAAAGTGAAAGTTGATTAGTGTCTTTTGTAGAGTGTGGTGAGTCTTGGAATTAATTCGAAGTTTGAGAACTATAGTATAGATCCCGATTAAGAATATCTAGAGTCTTCTGAACTAGGAATTATTATAGCAAGGTGATGGTGTAAAGCACCGGACTATGATGGTGTAACGACATGAGGATTGTTGGTTTATGTTGTTTATGGGTCAATTAAACTGTGGATTGACAAAATGATTTGATCGATGTGTAATCAAAGAATAGGGATACGGAATGATAGTATGAAATGTTGAGTTTGTCCTGGACAAATGTCTGTCTAGGATCTGTTTTTATGAATGATGTTTAGAGGAGATTGTGTCGCATAGTTAGGATTAATTATTGGTGGAATGAACTAGGGATATGGAATAGGTGACTTAGGGATTATACGAAAAGTATTTGTTGATTGCGCTGGAATAAATGTGAAGTGATGTGTTTTAAGCTGGGAATAACAAGTTGTACGAATGATGGTTCATCATGGTTAGTAGACCAAAAGAAGAGGTTGATATGTGTCTCATGTTGAGTTAACTGATAAGTTAATTGTGCTGAAGTTGTGAGGACGTGGTTCTCCTTGTTGATTGTCATAAGATAGATATGGTTTAGAGTTCGATGTTAATATGACCAATAGTGGTTATGTGAATAGTAGAAGGTAGTTGAACAAAGATTGGATGTTGTAACTTATGTTCAAAAGTGTTCGACTTTCCAGGATTTGGTGAAGATGAAATCCTTAATGGCTAAGAGTATTGGAATACTAGAATTAGTGGGATTCGAGTGAAATCCTTAATGGTTTATGGAACCTTCTATTATGGGAGTGCATGCCTTTCGTTAAGACGTTCTAATTAGTGGGCAATAGAACTCCCCTGGTTAAGTGGCATTTTTGCCAAGTTGCGGACTTGGCTTTGATGATTGGAAATGAGGATGAAAGAGTAGTTTTGGAATTAATCGGTTGATGGATTCCGGAATATTGTGTATTATTGAACCATGCCAATCTTTGGTTTTGGCTAATTTTTTAGTTTATGCTATGAGTATGGATTTTCACCCAAAAGTATATGAGTGGATCGCACTCTTTCGCGTTCAAACTGAATTATCTTTGGAAACAATATTTAAAGGAAGCAAATGGACATAGTGGATTGTGTTGGAAACCCTTGAGTTAAGCACTTAATTTGTAACTCTATTGTGACTAGAGTTGGATTTAATTGGAAATTGTGGGTGCATATGTTTGACTTGAAAGTCGACGTATTCTTCCAAAATGTTGATTTTGGTTTAAATACGATGTTTTGCAAGTATATTGTAACACCCCGGCATCAAGCGTGCCTGAATGTTACCAAACATAGATTAAATAGCATCTAAAAACCTCAAATAAACATAAATTATAGCAAAGGAGCGAATGCTAGAACCGAAAATTTCGGCAGCATCTCCTTTGTTTATCCATGATTCAGAGCAACAACAAAATATCACATGATATATCATAATGGAAAAACATCCAAAGCAGCAATAACAAGTAATATAGCGGCAATTTAAGTCTAACAAAATGAATTTAACCACTTCATGAACCAAATCGAAGTAAAGGATGTAAACAGGCACATGAACAAATCATAATCCTAGTTTCATCATCCTAGATTCATGATCATAAATCCGAAAAGTAAATATTGTATAATTGTGTGGAAATTATGTGATGTCGTGCCACTAAGCCCCTTTCCCACATGTCGGTGTCAAGGTACCTAAGAAAAACAACATAAACACAAGCGTGAGTTCATCACTCAGCAAGCATATTTCAATGGATCATAAAGAATAAATCAATGCCAACAACAATACATATCATACTTTAACATCATGCTCAAATCATAATTTCATCCACAACATCATAGCCATGACAAAGCACATTGTTCACAACTCATTTTCATCATCATGTATGCAATGCAATGCGATGCACATGTCTCCTGGAAGTATATACCGGTATTGCTGAGTGCACACCCATCGGCGTGCACCCTCTTCGCCCTTCCATCCCGTAGATGGAGGGTGCCTACTCCTCGCTTCCATTCACCACGGTGGATGGAATCACGAGGTAGGACTTACTCACTGGCTCTCCGGATTAGTCATAACTTTCTCACCGACCTTGCCGGACTAGTTATGACTTTCTCACCGACCGGGCCAGATCACATGCCATGTATGCGATTATGCCATAAACATAAACAACTTGTACCAAACTGAACTAAACATGGCATAACATCATAATAATATTTTTTCATCATAACATGGCAAGCACTAATCATGGCAAGATATCACAACATGTAATCAGGACAAGATAGCACATCATGTAAACAAAGTTGCACCTAGTCACAATTAACGACATACAACGCTACCCATTACAATACACTTGCCTTAACCTCGGGTGACGGATTGGCGAGAGGATGAGGGCACTCCCGGGGTTACACCACCTGCACATACATACCACACACTCAAAACGTGCCCCCAAAATAGTACGCAAAAGCTCGTCTACCCCGACTTCACAAACTACTCCCAAAATAAAAAAACAGAGAATCTGTCCTCCCTGGACAGCAGACTTCAATCTAGCATAACTTTAGTTCTAGGACTCTGAATCGATTAAACGAGTACATCCTCGCGTAGCTTAGAAAATTTCCTAACTTTTTCTAAGTATTGGGAAAAGCTTATTCGGCCTCTAAAGTTGTCTAATCTACAAAACACTATGTTCTGTCCCAGCTACGTCACAGATTTGAACACGCTCGGTAAATCGAGCATAAATTTCAAATGGCTGGGCGGAATCGGACTTTCCTTATGTCCAATAAAAGGTATTGAAGTTACCTACAACTTACTCAACAGTCGGCGGACCAAATTCCGAGTCTAAGGTCGCGAAAACTCAAACCCTAGGTCGACTGCACAATCTGCCCGAAGCAGAGAACGTGGTAAACTCTAGTTTTCATCTAATCTACCCAATCACAACACCACCACTTGATCTAAAAGCATCCAAATACCCTCTAAAACAGCACCTAGACGAACCCCAAGGATTCCCCTAGCCATACCTTCGCCCGACGAACGATGAACCGACGAATCTCCTCCCGGTTCACGCGATCTCCTTCCTCGCTCCAAATCCACCGGATCTCCTGGTCGCGGGGCTTCCCGAAGGATGGATCAACGGGATGGCGAGGTGGCGATCTCCTCTAGGGCAGTAAGGGGGGTGGAGAGGGGAGGGGAGAGGTGGTGGCGCCATGGGGGAAGATGGAGAGGAAGGGGAAGGGTGGAGGCGCATGGGGGGGGCTAGGGGGTGGCGGCTTGGCTTGGGAAAGGGAGTGGGGGGCGCACCATGGGGTGGGGGTCAGATTTTGCTGCCTAAAAGTCCCCCCCTTGGGCCCAAACTCTTCCACCGGAGGCCCAACTCAACCCCCAAGGCCCAAAGTCCCCCGGAGAGGCCCAAAAACCCGAAAACGGCCCAAAAACACGCTATAAAGTCGTACCAAAATGCCGAATTCTAAAATGTTATATTCTGGGGTGTCACATTCTCTCCCCCTTCACAGGATTCGACCCCGAATCTGAGACACACCACTTCGCAACCAACCAAATCGAAGGGAGCTAAGGTTCACTTCTCAGAACCCGCTCAGAAACCCCTACGATTTGCACTAGCCCGGACTCAAAAGCAAGGAGCTAAAGCTCAAAGATTGATGGCTCTAACGATAACTCACAAACAAAACTTGCTAGAATGTTACTCAACATTGAAACATAAAGCACTCACATACGGCCTCAGCACGACCCAAGCGGTAGGATAAATCCTCAAATAGACCACAAAAGAAAACGATCTCACACTCCTCATTTCATACATTCCTTGGCACTAGAGTGCCCGATCCCTTTAACCAACGCCACTCTCCAGAAGAACACGGTACCAACCTCTAACCCCAACTCTAGATCCCCCTTCAGCTCTCACGTGCAAAAATGCTTTCACACCTCAACCTCTCTATTGTGGTTCGTCATAAACAAGACGACGCGAACCAAGCGGGACACATCATTCCAAGACTACCAATTGCTTGAACAAACGGGGTTAAAACCTTGCAAAAGATTGATCTTTTACAACTAGGCCAACACCCACCGTTACCACTGAAGGAAAAACCTACTTTACAACCAGGGTCCATAAAACCCGCAAAAACACTGTCAACCGTGCAATGCCCATCGGTTGACACAGCTCGCTTAGAGATCGGCGACAAAAAGATCCAATACACTTCCAAAAGGAAAAGCAATTACTAGCAACCACCAAGTGGTCCACTAATAATTTAAACAACCCCACCGAGGAACACATCGATGCCACAATTCTCCAAGAAGGTTTATATTGGGTCATACAAAACCTTCCTTTACTATTCACTTTTAAACCATTTACGATCAACAACTAGCCACACCAGATTTCTCTTAGTAAGAAAGTCTCGCCCTCACATCCTTCCACTCAAAGGACCAAGACAAAGAGTACCACCATTGGGTAAGCTCAAACACCAACCATTAACCCAATTGATCCCCATGCATAACTTTGAGTCCAATGCACTACAATCACTTTGGACAGGATTCGACAACAACCAAAGAGTATTCATTTTAATTTCCTAAGCCAAGACGCAAAGGAAACACAAATCTCCTACACCACCACCAACATACTAGAAATTCTTCATTGTTTCTTTTCATACCAGAAAGAAATAGAAATCTCGATTTGTGACATGAATGCACACTTTTCAAGAGCACTCCGGATTAGTCATATATCTATATATGACTTTCTCACCGACCTGGCTCATCGACTCTCTCATCATTAAACATCTATAAACAATGTCATGCTTCCTTTTCACCATTAATTCTTCATGTAACAACAATACCAAGTAGTCATTCACAAAAAGACTTCTTCCTCGGTACACATGATTGAAACACAATTAACATCGATGGCTGCGAAATTCTTATAAACTATGACGACATCACCATTAACAGGAAAACACCACATCGTAAAAGAACCCACGTCAATTGAAAAACTAAACTTGCAAAACCTCGCATTTTTAACCACAATCAACATTTGGAAAAGAGCATCGGCTCCAACGTTGAACATCTGCACATACAACCGCCATAAATTTTCTCAAAGAGAAAGGGAAACTCACTTCCAAAAGAGAACACTTCACCAACAGCATCACCGACGAAACATCCACAAAAACCACCTTTTGAAGCACTTGCAAACACCACACAGATTTTCCAAATAACTCCAACTCTAGCCAAAAAGGATTAGAAATTAAACCTCGTGAGTTTTCCAACACAACCCTCGATGTCCATCTGTTTCCTTTAAAATTTATTCCAAAGATAATTCAGGGTGAACGCGAAGGAGCGCGATCCTCTCAAAAACTTTTGGGTGTAAATCCATACTCATAGCACAAACTAAACAAATGGGCCGAAAACAAAGATCGACACCAATCACTACGAGTTTAGGGAAACTCTAAAACACAACGTAAAGAACACCTTGACCGAAAGCATTTGACTAAGATAGCAAACAACCAAACCAGTCCAAAAGGTTTTAAACACAAGCTCAGCATAGATCCCACCATACCTAGTAATTCAATTACGCTTACCATTAAAGATGTTCAAATCCACTATTTTACACGTTGAGAAGCCCCGACAGGACTTAACAAAAACCACATAACAAATTCTTTCAGTAAATACCTTTCCCCAAACTTATAAATAAGATTTATGATGCTTATCATGAGACATCCATCCAAGACTACGTCAACTTGATCCCCACGGACCAACATATCATATAACATCATATTCTAGATTTGAAGCAAGTACTCCAACAAATACCTTGGCAAGATTAACCTATCCATTTTATACCACCTATACGTCAACATCTCAAGAATCGAAACCTTTTTTTTTTCAATTAACAAATGACTACAACACATACATGTTATCTCCACAGGACAAAATTCATAAGTAAGTGTCTGAGATATACACTCATTAAGGATAGAGTCCTACATCATATCAATTATCCAAAGTGCACTCCATCACAGCATGTTTCAATGTCCTTCATTTTAATGACGGTTTTTCAACGATTAACCTAAACAATTAACACCACTTCTAAGTCATCATTATCGATAAACGGCATAATCATAAACAACAACAACAACAACATTGCTTTAAGCTACCCCATACACAGGTTATAACAAGTTGCCGCTACTCAACATTGTCGGGACCCCGAATTTGCAAATCCGGACCCTCTGTGTATTCAGCACTAGTCCAGGAACGCGCTAGTGCACACAGTCTTAACATCGGTATATATCACAATCATACCAAACGATACTATCAAAGTACTTTATTTAAATAATCAAAGGGTTACTCGACCTTATGGCCGAGTTACAAATATATGCCTTGCAAGGCGAAACTTTAAAAAGAGAAATAACAGCAGCGGAAAATCAAATAAACTTCGTGGCGCCATCCAAAGATACCACAGCAGAATCGATCGGGCTCGCATCCCTAAGTAGACGGGTCTTCTTGGAAATCCTCCCCAGCTGGCGTAATCTCCTCTTCAACTGGTATTGTGTTGAGGCAAGGGTGAGTACTTGGTACTCGACAAGTCATGCATGAATGCAAGCTAATATACTATATGCATGGCTTGGTACAAAGGAATAGCTCAAGGTATATTTGCGGTAAACAGCTTTTGACAAGTAATAAAAGTAGATACGAAAGAAGTAGAAATAAGTAAAGCATAAATCACTTTTCAAGAAGTTTAACAAACAATTTCACCATCCTAAACCATATTTCCATCATCTTCTTTGTTAAACCAACCAAACTTTTCAAAGACAAGTTAATTTCAGAAAGTCTAACCCTTTACTGTAATTCCCGAGCATTGTCCAGGACCGTGGACTCTGATATTCAAATTGATTATACACTCTGCAGAGGTTATGCACTTTACCCACAAGATACAGTCAAACACCACAAAGGCGAGTTCAGTAACAAAGCCTTTGGAAGCCTCAAACAACACAGGTGGTCCTCTCAGGTTCGTGCTCTACACCATCCCTTCCCTTAGCCAAGGCGAAGTATGGGACCAACACACCGTTAGATGGGTACCTGGCCACGACCACGATACGCTCCCCGCACAATCACACAAACGGTGTAATCGACACCACTGAGGCTCCACAAGTGAGTCCTTAGCGACTTAGTCAACTAGGGCCGTCCCATTCCAGCCATGTGGTTGCAAGTATGACCAGTTCAAAGGCTTGCAAGGTTAAGTCCTTAGAGTGACCAGGGCAAGACTACCCGAAAAACCAAATCAACACTCCCAATGCCACAACCGCCCACTGATTACTCTTGCCACATGCCCCTGGCCGAAATCGTTTATCAAACCCCGCTTGATTACCATGCACCACGTGCCGCCAACATCACATGATACTTTTCCAAAACAGGTTCAATATATCATTAAGTCCATATTAGCATTTGATTGTCCAAAATCATGTCATGAGCACGTAGCGTGTCTAAGCGACATACTACAACGGTCTAAACCCATGTTGGCAATTTAATAATGTCCAACTAGTAAACCACAACTAGGGTGACAAGGGATCATGGCACATACTTAGATAATCAAGGTGTCATACAAAGAAATTGGTGTTTATCTAACCCCATGTTTAAACAAAGTATCTTTCTAATTGAACTAGCATGCGATAGTTTAAATCAAAATAGATTTGAAATAGGATCAACATGGTCAAAGCACAACTTGCCTTCAAAAAGTACTTGCTCTTGGTCTTGAGTTGGATCCTGAGTCAACACTTCTCCTTCGAATCCTTCCCAGGCACTTCAACGTCTACTCGTAAAGCGTGCAAATAGAAAATACACAAATAAACACTAGGCAAAAGATCCCAAAACTCCAAATAAAATCCATAAACAGAGAGAACATAATTTTCTGGATTTTTAGAAACTGGAATCAAAAATTCGGAGTTAAAACGCCAAAAGTTATGATTATTTAAAGTTTAAATAATCAATTAAATAATATTACAGAGAAAAACTTTAGTCCAAAAATTAAATAAAATTCATATTTAGGTAGATCTCAATTTTATACAAATTTAGAAATTTGAATCGCTCAAATCGGAGTTGAAACGCATAAAAGTTATAAGCGTTTGAAGTTTTGAAATTCAAATCAATTATTAAACCGATTTATTAAATCATTTTCTTTTTTGAAATTAATTATTGCGTCGGCATGGACACGTGTCGGCTCTGATTGGCTGGTGGCGTCGGTAGGTCCATGGACTTGGTCCACGCTTGGCTCGGGTCTCACGGTGGACTCGGTCCACTGGCTCCACGTGAGATCGACATGTGGGTCCACTCGGGTAGCGTCATCGCCGACGGCGTCGGCCGAGCTCACCACGGTGTGGCTGTGGGGTCCACTGCGACGTCATTGCCGACGTCGCCAAGACACCGGGACAGCCAGCGACATGCGGGCGCCATGACGTCATCGTGGACGCCATGGTGCGCTTTGGCGCGGCCGACATGCGGGCCGTGTCGAGACACGCTCTCCTCTACAAGCGCCGACCGCCGATCACGGCGGTTGGCCTTACGCCACGTGGCTAGATCTAGGCCGTTGATTTGAAAATCAACGGCCCGGATTGATCTGGTGTTACGCGTTTGGGGTGAACGCGGTTAATCTGGACCGTTGGATTTAGATCCAATGGTTGAGATTGGATCTAGAGATCGTGAATTAAAACCTCACCGTCGATGACGTGGCAAGATCTGGATCGTGCGATCTTGATCGGACGGTGAGATAGCTTCGAGCGACGGCAATGGCGTCGCGGCGGCTTGCGGCGCGGGCGATGACGATGACACACCCGGCACGGCTGCGCAGGCTCCTCCGGCGAAGTGGATGGTAGGCACGCAGTGCGCCTTGACGCAAGGGATCTCGATCTGGGGTCAACGTCGGCGGAGGATGGCGACGGTGGCGGAAACGGCGCGAAATCGCGGCGGAGTGCTTTACCAACTCCGGCGAGCAATAGCGGCCGAGACGGTGGGGATCCTAGCGGCGTGAGCTAGGGTTTCGGACCCGGCGTGGGATGGCGATCCTCGGGTGCGATCCGGGCATTAAATAGCCGGAGGCGTGCTCAGCGGAACACTAGTCGGTCACGGCGGCTCTCTCACCGTCTGAGTCCGGCTCTGACTCGGCGGAGACGACGCTGTCGCAGCCGCCCACGTGGCGCGATCAACGGCCCCGATCGCCGCAAGCGCGACCGGTCCGGTCGGTTTCTGGCTCGGGTGGTCGGCGGATCTCGGCCGTTGGATCTTGATCCAACGGTTGGGATTGATTAGGGTTAGGAGTGGGTTCGGTCGAGTCACGTGGCTCGGTCGGACTCGAACACGAGTCCGACTCGGGCTCGGTCGGATGAAACGATTTGACCCGAGTTTGATTTTCCAGCGATTTAATATTTAAAATAATTCCTAGTAATTCATTTAATTCATTAAAAATAGCAAATGACTCGAGAAAAATTCGAGAAAAATTCTGGAAAATACTTTGGATCATTTTGGGCTCAAATAAAATATTTACAACAAAAATTTATTTGCAAAATAAAATTCTTCAATTATTTCAAAATGGAATAAATTCAAATAAATTCCAAATAAATCAAAATAAATTCAGAAAATTCCAAAAATTCACCAAAGTGCCAAATCACACATGAATTTAGGAAAAGTAAAATTTTGGGGTGTTACAAACCTCCCCCCCTTAATAGAATCTCGTCCGAGATTCAGGGCTTACTAAAGGAATAGGTTTGGAAATTCTTTCTTCAAATCCTCTTCGCTCCCTAAGTCGCTTCGCTCTCTGCATGGTTGCTCCACTGAACTCTACAGAAACGGGTTGACTTTTTTCTAGTTTCTCGATCCATTGTGTATATAATACTCACGGGATACTCATTATAGGTCAAATCATCTTGCAACTCAATTGACTCTAGCGGTGTCTGGTCCTCAGAACTCGAAGACACTTCTTCAATCGGGACACATGGAATACATCATGTACTCCTCGCTAACGATCGTGGCAACTCCGGTGATAAGCAACTTCGCCTCATGCGGCTCAAAATCTTAAATGGTCCAACATAACGGGTGCAAGTTTCCCTTTGGCATGGAACCTCTTAACTCCCCGAGAGGCGTAACTCTGAGGTATACAAAGTCTTACGGTTCAAAACTCAAATCTCGGCGACGATTGTCAAGATAACTCTTTTGTCGAGATTGGGCTATCTTCAACCTTTCCCTAATCATGGCGACCGTTCTTCACCTCTTGAAGAATATCAGGCCCAAAGACACGGCGCTCGCGGTCTCATTCCAATTCAATGGCGTCCGACAGGTCGACTCATACAAAGGCCTCAAAAGGTGACATCAGAAACTAGCCTGATAACTATTGTTGTAATCGAACTCGGCATACGGCAAACTCTTATCCCAAGAGGTAGCATAAGCCAATGCACAAGCTCTCAACATATCCTCCGGAATCTGGTTGACCCTTTCGGCCTGTCCATCCGTCTGTGGATGATAAGGCATCTTGAAGTTTAAACGGGTTCCCATGGCTTCATGCAACTTATTCCGTAACCTTGAGGTAAATTGGGTACCTCGTCTGATACAATCCTCTTTGGCACTCCGTGCAAACAAACAATCTCGATCATGTACAACTCGCTAATTTATCTCCGAGTAAGTGGTCTTCACGGGGATAAAATGGGCTACTTTAGTCAAGCGATCCACTATAACCCATATGGAGTCACAACCTCCTTGAGTCTTGACAAACCGTAATGAAATCCATTCCGATTTCCTCCCACTTCCACTCGTATTTTCAGCGGTTGTAGCAATCCTGCTGGTCTCTCGATGCATTGCCTTGACTCTCGGCATACGTCGCACAATGCAACATGCTCGGCAACTTCGTTTCATACTCGGCCACTGAATCTCTCCTTCAGATCCTGATACATCTTGGCGCTTCCAGGATGAATTGAGTACTTGGAGTCATGGGCTTCTTCCAGAATCAGTTGCTTTAACTCCTTTTTGTTAGGCACACAAATGCGATCCTTCATCCATAACGTGCCCTGCTCATCCAATTTGAAGTCCTCTGCCTTGCCTTCCTCCTTTTTGGACTTAATCCTACGGATCCTGTCATCATCCTTCTGTCCTTCTCGGATCTGGTCCTCTAAAGTAGGCTTTACTTCCAATGCGGCCAAGAATCCGCTAGGTACTACCTCAATCCTCATTTTCTGAAAATCCTTACATAACTCATCCTGACTTGTGGCTAGCAACGCACTCACGGTATGGCTTTTCCGACTCAGAGCATCGGCTACTACGTTGGCCTTCCCGGGATGGTAATGGATTCCAACATTATAGTCCTTGATCAACTCTAGCCATCTCCTTTGCCTCATATTCAGATCCGATTGGGTGAATATGTACTTAAGGCTCTTATGATCCGTATATACTTCACATCTGTTTCCAATCAGATAGTGACGCCATATCTTCAAAGCATGCACTACGGCAGCTAACTCTAGGTCATGTGTCGGATAATTTTCCTCATGCGGCCTCAACTGCCTTGATGCATAAGCGACGACCTTTCCATTCTCTCGTGATCAAAGACACATCCAAGTCCTTGGCGCGATGCGTCACAATAAATATCGAAGCTTTGAGCAACGTCAGGTAGAACTAACACCGGTCGATGTCAATCGCTTCTTCAGCTCCTGAAATCCTTTCTCACATTCTCAAGGCGTCCATGCAAACTTCTTTTCCTTCTTCAAGCAATTGCGTAAGAGGTTTCGCGATTGTCGAAAAGCCTTCGATGAAACGGCGGTAGTATCCTCGCCATTCCAAGGAAACTCGAATCTGGGTCACGATCTTGGTGCTCCCAATGTAACACAGCTTCTACTTTGCTTGGATCTACTGGCGACTCCTTCATGCGGTCATTACATGTCCAAGAAACTCCACCTTGTCCTTCCAAAAATCACACTTGCCGAACTTGGCGAAAAGTTGCTGTTCCTCGGCTTTTCCAAAACTCGCCTTAAGTGTTCGGCATGTTCATCCTTTGTCTTGGAGTAGATTAGGATATCGTCTATGAACACGACGACAAACTTGTCCAAATATTCCATGAACACCTTATTCATCATATTCATGAAATAAGTGGCGCATTAAATCGAGTCAAAGGACATAATCAGAACTCGTAATGTCCATATCTTGACGAGAATGCGATCTTGAATATCCTCCGATCGGATCTTCAATCGATGCTATCCCTAACTCAGATCAATCTAGTAGAAAACTCCTGATCCTCTTAACTGATCAAACAAAACATCAATCCAGAGTAGCGGATACTTAATCTTCACGGTGACTACAGTGAGTGAACGGTAGTCAATGCACATCCTGAAACTCCCGTCCTTCTTCTTGACAAACAAAAGCGGTGCTCCACACGGCGACTAACTCGGTCTGATAAATCATTTCTCCATTAACTCTTATAGATGTTTATTAATCTCTACCAACTCCTCGGTAGACATCCGATAGTGTCTCTTTGCTATCGGTCTTGTGCAGTACAAGCTCTATTACAAACTCTATGTCCCTGTCAGCGGCATACTGTAGATCTTCTGAAAGACATCTGGGTACTCATTCACTCTTTGAGACATCCTCTATGCCGATTGCCTTGGTATTGTTAACCATCAATCATCCATCTCTAATCAAAGTGGCTTGAAATTCCACTTTCTTCCCACACGGGCTCTCAATCGAGATAGTCCTTCGTCCACAATCCAATACAGCCTTGTGCTTGGATAACCAATCCATTCCCAATATAACATCTAAGGTGCAGGTCTCCAAAATTATAAGGTTTGCTAGGAACTCTATTCCATCTATTAGTATTCTCACCGGAACATCCTACTTCCGCTCGGAGTTCGGAACCAGGGGTTTGAACTAAAAGCATGCACTTAAGTCTTGCAATTCTCAAGTCATTTCTAGTAGCAAAGCCTTGCGAAACAAACGAATGCGAAGCTCCAGAGCCAAACAAAGCTGTGCAGTCTTGAGTTAACTAGTAACTTACCCGATCTGACGTCAGTAGCATTCTCGCGGTGCATCTGCGGTGACATGGTTGACTCGGCCTCTCACCACGATGCAGGGTGTGGCTCACTGGTCTTTGGCGTCCTAGCTGGTGGTTCCTAGATTGAAGCAAACCGGGTCGCTCCTGCTGTCTTCTTTGGGCAAATGTTGGCAAAGTGTCTGGCTCGTTGCGGTTGTAGCAGCGTCTCACTGTTCCTTCTTGATCGCTCGAGAAGCGTTTCTAGCGGGGCTGGGTCCGATAGTTCGATTGGCAGGTCTTGGTGCCGGGAGGGTGTCCTTGTTGCATTCTCGTGGTTGGAATCTCAAGAATTGATTTGGTGCAACTCTCAAGCGCATATGCGTTCCTCGACGTGATCCTTGCTTTGTTGCATCCTGCGCTTCTGTTCTCATCCAGTTCCTTGCGCTTGTCCTCAAGAATAAGCGCCTTATTCACCAACTCTTGGAAATCTGGAAAGGTGTGGGTGATCAACCCTACTTGCAATCCCGAGTTAAGTCCCTTCATAAAAGCGAGGCTGCCTGGATTTATGCGTCGCTACATCCTCAGTGCGTAGCGTGCTAGCTGTGTGAACTTGTTCAGTAGTCGCCATCGGTGATTACCTTGCTTCGATGCTCGAACTCCTCCTTCTTAAGGTCCATGATTCCTTCGGCACGTGATATCGCTTAATGCAACCGTGAACTCTTCCCAAGTGATATCTTGGGGTTCTCTCTGCGTGGCATGAAGTTCTCCCACCATTCTGGCCGGTGTTCCTTCCAACTGATGAGAAGCGTAAAGTACCTTCTCATTCCCTATGCATTGAGCTATGTGTAGCTTCCTCTCGATTGATCTTAACCAATCATCGGCCTCCAATGGATTGGCATTCCCAGAGAAAGTGGGTGGGTGAGTCCTCATGAACTCTCGACGGCTGGTATTCCAGCGTGGTCCCCGATTAACTTGATTAGCGATGGCCTGAGCGAGGACGTGCTGCATTTGTTGCATCATAGCATGCATCAACCGAGTGCAGGCAGCAAGAAAGGCTCCAAAATTCTGCATATCAACTGGTGGTGCTGGTGCTCCATCATTGGGGTTTTCTGCTGGGCGGGATCCACTCCCATTGCTTCCAAAGTTTCCACGGGTGTTCACCATCTGTCGATTTGCTCTAGGTTTAGAGATGAGAGGGAAACAAGAATAGACAAGTATTATGGAACTTATGCGGGGCGAAAGGTGTAGCCTTAAGGTCCAACTTTATTATTAATAACTTGGTATGGCTGCTTACAATGCCTAAGGGCCTTGCAACACATACTGCACACTCAGCAAACAAAGCAAATCCAAATCGAACTAACTCTGGAGTCTAACGCCTAAGGGTGACTCTTTATTCTATGACTCGACTCGGCGAAGGAGTCTCGCTATAGAACCTATGCTCACTCATCGAGAAAACCTCCACGGCCTGGTGCAGGTCTTTGTGGCATAGGCGCCGAACGATCGCCATGTCCAAAGAATCGTGTCCTCTGTGGTACTCGAAGAACCGGAGTCCTCATCGAGATCGACTCCTCTGGATCTGGCTCGTGTAGCTCGAGTCTTGGCTCGGAGTGCAGTCCGTACAAAGTCATCTCCAACTCGTCAATCCTTCGCAGAAGATGTGCCACATACTCTTGAGCTTCCCGCCATCTGTTCTTCTCTGTCGTGATCTCCTTGCGGGCCTTCTGTAGCTCCTTGCTTGTATTATCTAGTACATCCTCCTGGGCGACAATAAATCGTGCCAACTGTGTAACCGTGGCATCCTCATCCTGAATCTCCTTCGGGTCGAGAAGGTTATCACGGCGCGGATGGTAACGGAACACCGTACTCTCCAATTCTCTGGCGTAGATACGGGTAATGTGCCGCATTGCTCGTCGTGATACTTCTTGGATACCCATCTGCATTGTAGATCTCCTGGCGGTCAAAGTGTATCGGCGATTGCCTGGCCCTTTTTCCTAGCAGTACCTCAATCCTCACGTCACAAGCCTTGATCAATCCCGCTTGTCCGATCACTTCTACTTGGTATTGGGGCTTCTCAAAATCTCCGAGAGTCTCAGAGCATATGCCAAAGTTCCGCGGCGTGACTAACTCCCCATCAAAGTAGTTGAACTCTTCCTCTTTCTTTCTCAAGAGTGGTTTTCTTAATAACTAGGAATTTTTTAATTGTGAAATGGTAAGGGAAAATTTCAGCAAGAGACAAGAAAAGAGAGAAGGGGATAAGTCGAGATGTCATTTCTTGTCTTCACTAATTTTTAGCTTTAGAAAATAGGTTTTATCCTCACTACGACCATTCTAGCTAGGGTTGAGCCTACAATCAAGTATGGCTCGATACCACCTCTGTCGGGACCCCGAATTTGCAAATCCGACCCTCAGGTATTCAGCACTAGTCCAGGACGCCGCTAGTGCACACAGTCTTAACATCGGTATATATCACAATCATACCAAACGATACTATCAAAGTACTTTATTTAAATAATCAACGGGTTACTCGACCTTATGGCCGAGTTACAAATATATGCCTTGCAAGGCGAAACTTTAAAAAGAGAAATAACAGAATGAAAATCAAATAAACTTCGTGGCGCCATCCAAGATACCACAGGCAATCGATAGGCTCGCATCCCTAAGTAGACGGGTCTTCTTGAAATCCTCCCGAAATGGCGTAATCTCCTCTTCAACTGGTATTGTGTTGAGGCAAGGGTGAGTACTTGGTACTCAAGAAGTCATGCATGAGAATGCAAGCTAATATACTATATGCATGGCTTGGTACAAAGGAATAGCTCAAGGTATATTTATGTAAACAGCTTTTGACAAGTAATAAAAGTAGATTCAAAGCGTAGAAATAAGTAAAGCATAAATAACTTTTCAAGAAGTTTAACAAACATTTTCCCCATCCTAAACCATATTTCCATCATCTTCTTTGTTAAACCAACCCAACTTTTCAAATCCAAGTTATTTTCGTAAAGTCTAACCCTTGACTGTAATTCCCGAGCATTGTCGATCACAGTGGACTCGGCTATTCAAATAGATTCTACACTCTGCAGAGGTTATGCACTTTACCCACAAGATACAGTCAAACACCACAAAGGCGAGTTCCTCAGAATAAAGCCTTTCGGAAGCCTCAAACAACACAGGTGGTCCTCTCAGGTTCGTGCTCTACACCATCCCTTCCCTTAGCCAAGGCGAAGTATGGGACCAACACACCGTTAGATGGGTACCTGCCACGACCACGATACGCTCCCCGCACAATCACACAAACGGTGTAATCGACACCACGAGGCTCCACAAGTGAGTCCTTAGCGACTTAGTCAACTAGGGCCGTCCCATTCCAGCCATGTGGTTGCAAGTATGACCCAGTTCAAAGGCTTGCAAGGTTAAGTCCTTAGAGTGACCAGGCAAGACTACCCGAAAAACCAAATCAACACTCCCAATGCCACAATCGCCCACTGATTACTCTTGCCACATGCCCTGGCCGAAAATTTATCAAACCCAGTTGATTACCATGCACCACGTCCGCCAACATCACATGATACTTTTCCAAAACAGGTTCAATATATCATTAAGTCCATATTAGCATTTGATTGTCCAAAATCATGTCATGAGCACGTAGCAGGTCTAAGCAGCATACTACAACGGTCTAAACCCATGTTGGCAATTTAATAATGTCCAACTAGTAAACCACAACTAGGGTGACAAGGGATCATGGCACATACTTAGATAATCAAGGTGTCATACAGCAAATTGGTGTTTATCTAACCCCCATGTTTAAACAAAGTATCTTTCTAATTGAACTAGCATGCGATAGTTTAAATCAAAATAGATTTCGAAATAGGATCAACATGGTCAAAGCACAACTTGCCTTCAAAAAGTACTTGCTCTTGGTCTTGAGTTGGATCCTGAGTCAACACTTCTCCTTCGAATCCTTCCGGCACTTCAACGTCTACTCGTAAAGCGTGCAAATAGCAAATACACAAATAAACACTAGGCAAAAAGATCCCAAAACTAAAAATAAAATCCATAAACAGAGAGAACATAATTTTCTGGATTTTTAGAAACTGGAATCGTCAAATTCGGAGTTAAAACGCAAAAGTTATGATTATTTAAAGTTTAAATAATCAATTAAATAATATTACAGAGAAAAACTTTAGTCCAAAAATTAAATAAAATTCATATTTAGGTAGATCTCAATTTTATACAAATTTAGAAATTTGAATCGCTCAAATCGGAGTTGAAACGCAAAAGTTATAAGCGTTTGAAGTTTTGAAATTCAAATCAATTATTAAACCGATTTATTAAATCATTTTCTTTTTCGGAAATTAATTATTGCGTCAAGATGGACACGTGTCGCCTCCTCGATTGGTCGGCTGACGCCACCGGTCCATGGACTTGGTCCACGCTTGGCTCGGGTCTACGGTGGACTCGGTCCACGGCTCCACGTGAGACTGACATGTGGGTCCACTCGGGTGACGTCATCGCTGACGTCAGCGGAGCTCACCAGTCTTTGGCAGTGGGGTCCATCAGACGTCATTCTTGGCGTCGGCGCCAACCGGGACAGCCACTGACATGCGGGCCCGCCATGACGTCATCGTGACGTCATGGTGCAGTTTGGCTGGGCCGCTGACATGCGGGCCCAGCGTGTCAGAGACACGTTCTCTGCTGGCCGACCGGGCCGATCAGCGGTTGGCCTTCGGCCACGTGGCTAGATCTAGGCCGTTGATTTGAAAATCAACGGCCCGCATTGAATCCGTGTTACGCGTTTGGGGTGAACGCGGTTAATCCGGGACTGTTGGATTTAGATCCAATGGTTGAGATTGATCTAGAGATCGTGAACGAAACCTCACCGTCGCGATGACGCGTGGCAAGATCTGGATCGTGCGATCTTGATCGGACGGCCGAGATAGCTTCGAGCGGCGGCAATGGCGTCGCGGCGCTTGCGGCCGAGTCGATGACGATGACACGCCCGACGGCGCCGCAGGCCCCTCGGCGAAGTGGATGGTAGGCACGGTGCGCCTTGACGCAAGGGATCTGGATCTGGGTCAACGTCGGCGGAGGATGGCGGACGGTGGCGAAGCAGCGCGAAACCGCGGCGGAGTGCTTTACCAACTCCGGCGAGCAATAGCGGCGAGACGGTGGGGATCCTAGCGGCGTGAGCTAGGGTTTCGGGACCGGCGTGGGATGGCGATCCTCGGTGCGATCCGGCATTAAATAGCCCCGGAGGCGTGCTCGGCGGAACCCTAGTCGGTCACGGCGGCTCTCACGGCGAGTCCGGCTCGGACTCGGCGGAGACGACGCATCGCAGCCGGCCCACGTGGCGCGATCAACGGCCCCGATCGCCGCGGGCGCGGCCGGTCCGGTCGGACACGGCTTCGGGTCGAGTCGGCGGATCTCGGCCGTTGGATCTTGATCCAACGGTTGGGATTGATTAGGGTTAGGAGTGGGTTCGGTCGAGTCACGTGGCTCGGGTCGGACTCGAACACGAGTCTGACTCGGGCTCGGTCGGATGAACAGTACTTGACCCGAGTTTGATTTTCCAGCGATTTAATATTTAAAATAATTCCTAGTAATTCATTTAATTCATTAAAAATAGCAAATGACTCAAAATTCGAGAAAAATTCGAAAATACTTTGGATCATTTTGGGCTCAAATAAAATATTTCCAACAAAAATTTATTTGCAAAATTAAATTCTTCAATTATTTCAAAATGGAATAAATTCAAATAAATTCCAAATAAATCCAAATAAATTCCAGAAAATTCCAAAAATTCACCAAAGTGCCAAATCACACATGAATTTAGGAAAAGTAAAATTTTGGGGTGTTACAAACATACTCCAGCTATTAAAATGAATTTGATAAGTTAGACCATCACAATGCACTTAAAGCAACAACAAAACCTATATCTTCCCAATTGACATCGATACTAGCATTATAGGAACACCACTGCATACTTTCAAATATACTAATAGTTTGCAACATATAAATAATGACTCTAATCAACTTCCAAATTAAGGTCACAAACTGACATGATTAAATTTCTCTGCTAACACGTTAAATTAAAATGTCTTTAAGCAACCAACAAGGCTTCCTTAACAATATCAGTAGTTTAAAGTTTTAAACGTTAACAATGTTCAGCTACACATTTAATAAATGGGCGTACTACCTCACTTCCAAAAATAAAGCAACAAACTCTAAGCATGTTCATTAACACATTTGATCATTAATCGCTATAGAAATAAATCTACGGCACTAGAAGTTCATTTAATCTTAAGCTAAAGATAAAAAATTACATTTAATTGATTCAACTCGCAAAAGAACTTAGGAGTACATCATTTCCATAAACCACACCGTTACATACTACATAACATGCTAGACAACAATTTTCACTTTTGACAACTAATTTCAGTCAAAAGACTATTTATTTTGTTTGCAGCATTTTTTTTCTTCCAGAAAACCCAACCAAATCTCACAAAGAAACTTGACTCTCAATATTGCAATGAGACAAACTCAAACTTGGTCATGCAACAGAAAATTCTACAAAACACTTTTCAATCTCAAAGACTCCCATAGAAGAAAATGATTGAAAAAACAATTTTCTCAAAAGGGAACCAAGCGATCAAGTAATCCTTTTCAAATAAAGCCTTAACACCAAACCCCATACTTTCACAAAACGAGAAGGGTTTTTCGAAGATGATTTCTCAAACCAGTAAAATGACAAAATCAAACACCACTTACTACAAAGCCACAGAACTTCAGCCCTGACAACCAGGTCTGGCATAACACCGCAATAACCCTTTTAACCTCAGAGAAAGACAAACACAGGAATAAATTGAATGCTTCTCCCCATAAAGCAATCAACAAACTGAGCATCAAAGCTGGAAAGGTGACCAAAAGAAGCGCAACACTAGACTCTTCTTCTTCGTCTTCAACCAAGGAAGACAAAACCACACACCACATACGGAACAATCCGCGAAAATCCAATACCAAACACTTTTTTTTTCTTTTGGTTTCAATCAACTAAAACCAAGAAAACCAACCAAGACCGACCGTTAGAACGGTAAAGAGCAATTGAAAGAATCCACCACGAACTCTTCTATTCGACTCCAGCCAACTACCCGGTCTACGATAGAAAGGATAAGCACTCTTCTCCCACAGGGGTTAATAGTTCTTTAGTGATGGCGCTAACCGGCCACACCGTCAAACCACACCCTTGCTATGAACAAAAAGTGGTGACTGAAACCCTTCGGCACCACAACCTCCCTTAATCATTATCACATGAACAACTCAATCAATTATCTCATAAACATAGCAGCTTACATTATCAAATATAGCATTCAACAACAAGGATTAAATACAACATTTAAGCGTAAGTAACGATACCCATTCCCCTTTCCTACTGTGCATCCATGTGTGTCAAATTTTAAATTAGTTATTCCACATACACAAGTTTTAATGTTGCTATCATATGACAAAATTTTAACTACAACCTAAGCCATGTTTATAGGTTATCCCACATCAAAATTTTAGTTGAACCTATGACAATTCACTAAATTCATACACCACGGACCTGAAGCCCGCTCTGATACCAACTGTAACACCCCGGCATCTAGTGTGCCTGAATGTTACCAAACATAGATTAAACAGCATCTAAAAACCTCAAATAAAGATAAATTACAGCAAAGGAGTGAATGCTAGAACCGAAAATTTTGGCAGCATCTCCTTTGTTTATCCATGATTCGGAGCAACAACAAAATATCACATGATATATCATAATGGAAAAACATCCAAAGCAGCAATAACAGGTAATATAGCGGCAATTTAAGTCTAACAAAATGAATTTAACCACTTCATGAACCAAATCGAAGTAAAGGATATAATCAGGCACATGAACAAATCATAATCCTAGTTTCATCACCCTAGATTCATGATCACAAATCCGAAAGGTAAATATTGTATAATTGTGTGGGAATTATGTGATGTCGTGCCGCTAAGCCCCTTTCCCACATGTCGGTGTCAAGGTACCTAAGAAAAACAACATAAACACAAGCGTGAGTTCATCACTCAGCAAGCATATTGCAATGGATCATAAAGAATAAATCAATGCCAACAACAATACATATCATACTTTAACATCATGCTCAAATAATAATTTCATCCACAACATCATAGCCATGACAAAGCACATTGTTTACAACTCATTTTCATCATCATGTATGCAATGCAATGCGATGCACATGTCTCCTGGAAGCATATACCAGTATTGCTGAGTGCACACCCGTCGGCATGCACCGTCTTCCCCCTTCCATCCCGTAGATGGAGGGTGCCTACTCCTCGCTTCCATTCACCACGGTGGATGGAATCACGAGGTAGGACTTACTCACTGGCTCTCCGGATTAGTCATAACTTTCTCACCGACCTTGCCGGACTAGTTATGACTTTCTCACCGACCGGGCCAGATCACATGCCATGTATGCGATTATGCCATAAACATAAACAACTTGTACCAAACTGAACTAAACATGGCATAACATCATAATAATCTTTTTTCATCATAACATGGCAAGCACTAATCATGGATAGATATCACAACATGTAATCATGACAAGATAGCACATCATGTAAACAAAGTTGCACCTAGTCACAATTAACAACATACAACGCTACCCATTACAATACACTTGCCTTAACCTCGGGCTACGGATTGGCGAGAGGATGAGGGAACTCCCGGGGTTACACCACCTGCACATACATACCACACATTCAAAATGTGCCCCCAAAATAGTACGCAAAAGCTCGTCTACCCCGACTTCACAAACTATTCCCAAAATCGAAAAACAGAGAATCTGTCCTCCCGGGACAGCAGACTTCAATCTAGCATAACTTTAGTTCTAGGACTCCGATTCGATTAAACGAGTACATCCTCGCATAGCTTAGGAAATTTCCAAACTTTTTCTGTCGGCACCCGAATCTGCAAATCCGGACCCTCTGTGTATTCAGCACTAGTCCAGGAACGCGCTAGTGCACACAGTCTCAACATTGGTGAATATCACAATCATACCACTCGATACTAATAAAGTACTTTAATTAGATAAACAAACTGGTTACTTGACCTTAGGGTCAAGTTACAAATATACGCCTCGCAGGGCGAAACTTATTAAAAGAGAAATAATAGCAGCGGAAAATAAGATAACTTCGTGGCGCCATCCAGTATACCACAGGCAACTGACTGGGCTAGCTCCCTAGTTAGACGGTTCCTCTGGAAGCTCCTCCTCCAAAGCTGGTGTAGACTCCTCTTCAACTGGTGTTGTATTGTGGCAAGGGTGAGTACTTGGTACTCAGCAAGTCATGCACAGAATGCAAGCTAATATACTATATGCATGGCTTGATACAAAGGAATAGCTCAGGGTATATTTGCAGTAAACAGCATTTACCAAATAATATAAGTAGATTCGAAAGCAGTAGAAACAAGTATATCAGTAATAACTTTTCCAGGAGTTAAGTAAACATCTTTCCCATTCCTAATCCACATTTCCATCAACATCATCGTTAAACCCAACCCAACCTTTCAAGTCCAAGTTGTTTTTGAGAAAGTCTAACCCTTGACTGTAATTCCCGAGCGATGTCCAATACCGCGGACACGGCTATTCGAATAGATTTTACACTCTGCAGAGGTTATGCACTTTACCCACAAGATACAGTCAAACACCACAAAGGCGAGTTTCCGTAACAAAGTCTTTCGGAAACCTCTAACAGTACAAGTGGTCCTCTCCGGTGTTGCACACTAACCCTTCCCTTAGCGAAGGCGAAGTTTAGGCCAAACCACCGTTAGATGGGTACCTGGCGCAGCCCAGACGCCCCCCTGCATAACTACACAAAAGGTATAGTTGACACCTGTGAGGTCCCACAGGTACGTTATTAGCAACTTAATCAACTAGGTCCGTCCCATTACAGACATGTGGTTGCACGTTTGACCCAGTTCAAAGGCTTGCAAGGTTAAGTCCTTAGGGTGACCAGGGCAAGACTACCCGAAGAACCAACACAACGTCCCCGGTGCCACAACTGGCCCACCCGATCATCCTTGCCACATGCCCCCGTCAAAAGCTATTTATCAAACCCCAGTTGATTACCATGCACCACGTGCCATCAACATCACATGATACCTTTCCAAAATAGGTTCAATATATCATTAAGTCAATATTAGCCTTTGATTGTCCAAAAATCATGTCATGAGCACGTAGCAGGTCTAAGCAACATACTACAACGATCTAAAATCCCATGTTGGCAATTTAGTAATGTCCAACTAGTAATCCACACTAGGGTGACAAGGGGTCATGGCACATATATAATTAACCAAGGTGTCATACAACAATTTGGCATTTATCTAATTTCCCACAATTTAATAAAGTATTTTCTAATTAAACTAGCATGCAATAGTTTTAAATCGAATTAATTTGAAATTGGGATCAACATGGTCAAAGCACAACTTGCCTTCAAAGAGTACTTGTTCTTGGTCCTGAGCTGGCTCCTGGGTCAACACTTCTCCTTCGAAGCCTTCGGGCACTTCAACGTCTACTCGTAAAGCGTGCAAATAGCAATAATAAATGAACAGCAGATAAAAGGTGTCCAAACATCCAAATAAAGTTCACAAACAGAGAGAGCATAATTTTATAAATATTTAGAAACTGGAATCGTCAAATTCGGAGTTGAATTGCAAAAGTTATAAGTATTTAAAGTTTAATTAATCAATTAAATAATATTATAGAGAAAAACTTTAGTCCAAAAATTAAATAAAATTCATCATTAGGTAGATCTCAATTTTATACAAATTTAGAAATTTGAATCACTTAAATCGGAGTTCAAACGCAAAAGTTATAAGCGTTTGAAGTTTGAATCAAAATCTGAAATCAATAATTCGAATTAATAAATCATTTTCTTTTTCGGAAATTCATTTATTGCGTCAGCGAGGACACGTGTCAGCACCTGATTGGGTGGCTGACGTCAGCCGGTCCACGGGCTCAGCCCACGGCTCGGCTCGGGTCCACCGTGGACCCGGTCCACGGCTCACGTGTGACTGACAGGTGGGACCCACGGGGGTGACGTCATTGCTGACGTCAGCGGGGACTCAGCCCGCTGCTGACAGGTGGGACCCACTGGTGACGTCATGGGTGACGTCACGGTGCGGTCACTGACGTGTGGGCCTGCCTTGTCAGCGGCTGGGTTCACGCGCGCACGGCGTGGCTGACAGGTGGGCCCTCTGACACGCGGGCCCCGCGTGTCAGAGACACGCTCTCACGCGCGGTGCTGACCGCGACGGTCAGACTTCCAGCCACGTGGCGCGATCTCGGCCGTTGATTCGAAAATCAACGGCCCAGATTGGATCTGGTGACGCACGTTTGGGGTGAACGTGGCCAATCTGGACCGTTGGATCTAGATCCAACGGTTGGCGTGATCCGGGTTTGGAACGGAATCTCACCGGCGGGTGACGTGGCGCAATCCTAGCCGTGCGATTGCGATCCGACGGCTGAGGGAGCTCGAGTCCCGGCGATGGCGTGCGACGGTGCTGGCTGGCCGGAGCTGGGGACGGCGACACGGGCAACGGCGTTTCGGGCGCGCTCCGACGAGGTGAGTTCTCCCTTCGGGTGCGCCTCGTCGCGGGGAGTTCGAATCTGGGGTCGTCGGCGGCGGAGGACGGCGGACGGCGGCGGGGCGAAGCAAAAACCGCGGCGGAAAGCTTTTCCAACTACGGCGAGCAATCGCGGGCGCTACGGGCGGCGGCGGCTAGGGAAAAATGCGTGCGGGGTGGGGGCGAACCTCGGGGCATGTCCCAGGCTTTAAATGCCCTCGGCGTCCGCGCGGAAAATGGAACCCTAGGCCCACACGGCGGCAGGCGCGGCGGCGGAGTCCGTTTCGGACTCGGTGGAGACGATGACGGGTGGCCGTCCACGTGGCGTGATCGACGGCCACGATCGCCCGGTGGGACCGGATCCGGCCCGGTCTCGGCTCGAACCGGTGCGGTCCAATCCGGACCGTTGGATCCCGATCCAACGGTCGGGATCGATTAGGGTTAGGATTGGGTTCGGTCGAGTCGGCTGGCTCGGGTCGGACTCGAGTCTGACTCGGGTTCCGACTCGGTCGGATGAACAGTAAAACCCACTCGCTAATTTCCAGCGATTAAATAATTCAATTAATTCCCAGAAATTCATTTAATTCATTAAAAATAGCAAAAGACTCAGAAAAATTCTGGAAAATATTTTGGAACATTTTGGACTCAAATAAAATATTTCCAACAAAATTTTATTTGCAAAGTTAAATTCTTTAATTATTTCAAAATGGAATAAATTCAAATAAATTCCAAATAAATCCAAATAAATTCCAGAAAATTCCAAAAATTCACCAAAGTGCCAAATCACACTTGAATTTAAGAAAAGCAAAATTTTGGGATGTTACATTTTCTAAGTATTGGAAAAAGCTGATTCGGCTTCTAAAGTTGTCTAATCTACAAAACACTACGTTTTGTCCCAGCTATGTCATAGATTTGAACATGCTCGGTAAATCGAGTATAACTTTCAAACGGTTGGGCGGAATTGGACGTTCTTTATGTACGCTGAAAGATATTGAAGTTACCTACAACTTTCTCAACAGGAAGCCGACCAAATTCTGATTCTAAGGTCGCGAAAACTCAAACCCTAGGTCGACTGCACAATCTGCCCGAAGCAGAGAACGTGGCAAACTCTAGTTTTCATCTAATCTACCCAATCACAGCACCACCACTTGATCTAAAAGCATCCAAATACCCTCTATACTAACCCCAAGGATTCCCCTAGCCATACCTTCGCCCGACGAACGATGAACCGATGAATCTCCTCCCGGTTCACGCGATCTCCTTCCTCGCTCCAAATCCACCGGATCTCCTCGTCGCGGGGCTTCCCGAAGTATGGATCAACGGGATGGCGAGGTGGGGATCTTATCTAGGGCAGCAAGGGGGGTGGAGAGGGGAGGGGAGAGGTGGTGGCGCCATGGGGGAAGATGGAGAGGAAGGGGAAGGGTGGAGGCGCATGGGGGGGGCTAGGGGGTGGCGGCTAGGGTTGGGAAAGGGAGTGAGGGGCGCACCAAGGGGTGGGGGCCAGATTTGGCTGCCCAAAAGTCCCCCCCTTGGGCCCAAACCCTTCCACCGGAGGCCCAACTCAACCCCCAAGGCCCAAAGTCCCCCGGAGAGGCCCAAACACCCGAAAATGGCCCAAAAACACGCTATAAAGTCATACCAAAATGCCGAATTCTAAAATGTCATATTCTGGGGTGTCACATATATCATGCAATTGATGTTGGGCTGTGATGTGATGTGGTGTTTACTGTTAACTATGCTATCATCATAATTTATATGAATTATCGCAATCATCGTTATTATTGTGTTTCAATTATGTGATGAAGAGAATGAAGTCTCCTTGTGAATGATTATTCGGTATTGTTGTTACATGAAGAATGAATGTTGAAAAGGAAACATGACATCGTTTATATATATATATATATATATATATATATAACCATAAAAGAGTTGATGAGTCAGGTCGGTGAGAAAGTCGTATAGGGATATATGACTAATCCGGAGTGCTCTTGAAAAGTTTGCATTCATGTCATAAATCGAGATTTCCATTGCTTTCCAGAATGAAAGGAAAGAATGAATAATTATGGTATTTTGGCTGTGGTGTAAGAGATTTGAGTTTCCTTTGCATTTTGGCTTAGGAAAACAAAATTAGTGCTTTTTAGATGTTGTCGAATTCTTTCCAAAGTGGATTTTAGCGCATTGGATTCAAATTGATGCATGTGGATCAATTGGGTTCAAAGGAATTGTACTTCTTTTGTATTCTAGATGGGGTTAAGAATAAGAATGTTTATAGTTTATGGTTGAGTATACTAAAGATTTATACTCTTGGGCTCGATTACTAAGTGAAAATTTGTGAGGGCGAGACCCTCTTAAGAAAGGAACCAATTGTGGTTTGGTAAGGTTTTACGGTCCTAGCTTGGGCTAGGTGTTGGACATTAGTGGTATAAGGGTGGATTATGATGAAGGCTGATGATGTCTGGGTTCAAATTTTTATTAAGAGTATCGATTGGTGGTAGTGAAGATGAAAGTAATTCTATTGATAAATGTTCTGTCGTGAACAATTGTCTTAGCTAGTTGTCTCTAGGTATGAGATATGCCTGGGAGGGGATAGAATGAAATTATAGTGTGATTGTGAATTGGATAGGCAGTTGTGCCTTCATGAGTTATTTCTTTCGATAGCATTTTCCGATAATGGTCCGTTCGATTTAAAGGGTCATCTGTTGCAAAAGTTGTAGATAATCGAATTACCTTTAATTGGGCACTAAAAACACTAAGTTTCGTTAAGCCGTTTAAAAGTTATGGCCATTTTACCGAACGTTGTCCAAACTGTGTCGCGATTGGAACAGTCTGTGTTCATCTGCAGATTATAGGGACTTAGAGGCCGAATGAGACTTTTTGAATACTAAGAAAAAGATGGGAAATTTCCTGTAGTTCGAGAAAATATATTCGTTTACTTGATTTGGAGTCATTAAACTCAAGTTATAGTCTTTCGAAGTCTGCTGTCCCGTTTGGATAAATTGTTGTTTTTGGGTTTTAGGAGTGGGTTGCAAAGCCGATGTAGTTGTTGGTCTTATGATGTTTTGTGCGCATGTTTTGAGCAGAATGTATCTATGTGCAGGAGGTGTGAACCCGGGAGTACCATCAACATCTCGCCACTCCGTCTCGCGAGGTTGAAGGCAAGTGTATTGGGGTGGTTTGTGGCTTGGGTGACCATTTAGATTTGTAGTGTTGCAATATAACCATATCATATGATAATTTGCCATGTTCTTGATCCTTGCATGTGATATGATGAATATGAATGGTTAATTGGTTATGCAATTTCTAAATTGAGTATCTATGCAAGTTCATTCATGTTATGGCATATGTGCATTCATAATGGAAGAGGTGACCCATTCTGATGCGGGCCTCTGTGTTCACACGTAGTGAACACGAAAGACCTACCTCGTAGTCCCATCCACAGTTGTGAATGGGAGCGAGTCAGTAAGAGTAGGCACCCTCCACGGGATGGAAGGGAAAGAGGGTGCACACCGATGGGTGTGCACTCGACAATACCAGTATGTGCTAAGCAAAGAGGCATGATGCATTGCATTGCATAAATGAGAGTATGATGAAGAATTTTATGAATTGTTTCTCATGGTGTATGTTATCTATTGTTAAATTGTTTCCATTGCAATACACTTTGCTGAGTGATGAACTCACGCTTGTTGTTTGATGTTGTTTTTAGGTACCTTGAATTCGGCATGTGGGAAGGGGAGCTAGATGCATGTCTTCACTTAGCTTCACTCAATTTAGACAATTACATACCCCTTTTCATAGTTGTGATGGTTTATCTTCTTGAACTAAATGTGGTTTATGTTATAGTGTTTGCTATGTTTAATTGTTCACTTCGTATTGGTTCTTGAGACGTTTAAATTTATATTCTTGGCTTGAACTGTTGCTGAAATCCCTGTTATTTATGTTATAGATGCCCTCTATTATGATATTATGTTATGAGGTTATTATTGATGCTTCAAACCATGGAAAAACAAAGTATATGCTGCCAAAATTTCGTTTAAGCTATTAATGTAGTTGCTGTAATTTATTGTTAAATATGTGTTTTGGTTGTTGCTAGTATCCTTTGTGGTGACATTCGGGGCATACTAGGTGCCGGGGTGTTACACGTGGAGCAGCATTCCCCTTGGGACATGCATTTGCGTAGTGACCACGCTCTCCACACTTGAAGCAGGTCACATTTACTACTTGAGGCTGCACTCCAGCAGGTCTTCCTCTAGAATAACTAACTAGACGAGCAGGAGGTGGCCTAGGTCGAGGAACTAGACCTTGGCGCCTTTGTTGTTGTGGCGGAGCAGATGGTCGCACATTAGAATGTTGTCCGATGCCAGGCTTGGAAGAACTGGCACTTTCAGATTTTTGCGCATCCATTTCCTCTTGCGACATTCCAAAATAGCCTGAGTACTGTGTTCCACTCGGATTGCTTTGTCCACAAGAGTCTCGAAATCATAGAGGTCATGGGCGGCTAGCGTCCACTTAATTTCTTCATTGAGGTTATCCCTAAAGCATTCAATTTTTCTTGCTTCAGAACACACCTTAGAAGTAGCATAGCCAGAGAGATAGTTGAACCGATGGAGATACTCCATCACAGACTGATTTCCTTGATGGAGGTTGAGGAATTCTCGCCTCTTAATGTCCACTAGGTTTGCTGGGATATGAGCCTGACAGACACTTCTTTGAACGCATTCCATGAGACCTCTTGGTTTTGCATCATCATCACTTGATGATTTTCTCACCAGGCAGTGGCTGCACCTTGAAGCTGGTATGAGGAATAAAGGACCTTCTCTTGATCATTGCACTAGGCAATGGTCAGCTTACTTTCGATTGACACAGCGAATCGTCTGCGTCCAAAGGATCTTTGGATGAAGAGAAAGTCAGCGGCCGATTTTTTAAGAACTCGTCAACTTGGACTGCAGAGGGGCACCACCATTACCACCCTTGGCTGCAACTGCGACGAGGCTGACTGTATTTTGCACCAATTGTTGAAGGAGAAGTGTGTTAGTTTGACACCCTTGTTCAATCATCGCCAGAACCTGTGCCATAGTCAGTGGTCCTGGTAACTGTTCTTTAGGGACAATATCACATTGTTCCTGAACTGGAGGTGGAGGTTCTTGATGTGCCACGCGTCGTGAGGACGACACTCTAGCGGAGTGTGGACTGGATTCGGCTAAGCCAAAGTAGGAAGCAATTCTCACAGAGGTTGTGACTCTCGAGTAGCTTCACTCTCCAGAATTTCGCGAAGTGACCATGTTGCAGACATCCTGGAAAAGATACCATAGATAAGATGGATAGACCAAGGGTTAAAAGATAAGGATCAAAGAGATAAGATAGTCAACTTAAGATCAGATAGCTAGATTTGGCTGACACAGATGATTTAGATATTGTTTTATTAAGTACAAGGCAACATTCTGTTCATTAAAATTTAATAAACTTTGAGTTATTTGAGAAAAACTATTTGAATCCTAAGGGAATGTTTCTATTCATTTTTCTTATGCCCTGATCGTTCTAGTTCAATTGCTCTTTGATTATTAAGATTCATGGGTTACAACATCGTGAAGTTATAATCATTGTTAAACAATCATGAGAAGGAACCGTCACCACACAGAAAATGTACAACCAAAAGTTTTATTCAAGCTCATATAATATTCACTGACAAAAGACTGATCGTTCCCATAGCACATTTCTACATAAGGGTACTAGAAGCTACAACTACCCTAAAGGTCCTACTCCACATCAGTCATTACATCACCCTCGTTATCAATGGCAGCAGGCTCAATAGGGACAATGGAAGTATACTTGGCCGTCGTAGTGAGGAAGGTGCCACGACGCCTATACACCTACCTTACATGAGAACAAAGTGTACTCGCAAATCCCAGTTCAATCCTGATGCTAGCGAGATGAGGGCGATGTCTACCAACAGACATACGTGCCTGGCATGTACGTCTGATCGATCTCATAGTAGCAACATCTGGCATCTCTTCTGTTGGTAATAAGAAAGTGTCTTCTCCCAACACCGATCGTGATATGAGGCCCATCGCGACATAGGGAGCGATGATGCCTCCCAAAAAGGCCACCCGGCGTCACAATGCTACAAACTCTAGCATTTCTTACCGGTGGTACTGATCGGAGGCACAGAGGAATCTCACTAAAGCACGCTATTCTTCATTCTGAATTGTAGCAGGATCTGAGTAGATGACATCTTCGGTTAGCAATACTGAAGGAATTCCCTGATAAATTGTAGCCAACTCTGGCAGTGCATGTCGCAGACGAACGATAGCCACATAAGCGGCCTCGTTCATCGCGGCCTGCACCGAAGTTCCTGGACCATAGAAGGACTAGCCTGCCTCACCATAAGAAATCCTTGCAGGTATGTCCACTCGAGCGATGAACTCTACTGTCACCGAACTAACCATAGCTTGAAATATTATGTATTGTGGAATGTCATCGAAGCGAGCAAACTCCAGCATCTAGGCTAAGACTCCCATCGTGCCCGAATCCTCTCGATCCGTACTGACATAGCATGGAGTATATCCTTCCATCTGCACATTTAATAAGGAATAAGTATTCCAGATCAAATGTAAGACACAAAGGAAATAGCTTATAAGGGAAGAATAGATGATATAATAGGAAAGAAGTAATAACAGATATAGCAAATTTTATATTCATAAATATAAATTGTCTAATTCAAATTTTAACCATGACTAACGTCCATTCTACCTAAGGTTCTCCTACAGTCAGCATGGCTCTGAAACCAAACTGTGAGACCCTCCCTTTTATGCTACAATGCAACATAAAAGGGAAGTCTTAAAGCGCATTCTGTGCTTGTCCCATGATCAGTGGCTAGCACGCACTAACACTATTTGAGAGCACAGCCATATAGAAGTTGTACAATTTTATTACAGTGGAAGTTCTATTACACATAATTTTACATAACAAAAGTAAAATGACAGAAGAAAATTTTTTCATCTTATGGCATGCCGTCTAAGCCCAAAATCCACAGGCAGCTGACAAGGTGAAATCTTAGAAAGAATCGTAGTTAGTAAACCCATAACCTGCGTCAAAGAAGGTGTCCTCTAGAATGTCGGTTTCTTCACCTAAAGAATATCATGACAATGCAAGTTGAGTGCAAAAGTACTCGCAAGAATTTTACAACACCTAAATACATGCAAGCTGAATCAAGTGGAGGGTTACTGTGGCTATTTGCACAAAGCTGAGATTTCATTGTGAAATACTGAATACTACATTGGAAGCATAAATGAAAATAAAATCAAGTTGATGAGTATTTAGAAATAGCAAATATTGAATAACAGAGGTATAATAAGATACTCACAACCCTTCATGAGTAAAATATAATCCAATGCCATCACAGCGAAATGTAAATAAAATGAGAAGCCATAATCAAGAATATTCCATTTCCAAACCACATGTCCCATTTTATGAAAATATAAAACATCTAACTAGTGTTAGTTCTCATGTAACAACTTCATTCATGCAATGCAATGCACATGTCTCTTTGTTAGCACATACCGGTATTGCCGAGCGCATACCCGTCGGTGTGCACCCTCTTTCCCCTTCCATCCCGTATAGATGGAAGGTGCCTACTCTTACTGACTCGCTCCCATTCACAACTGTGGATGGAACTATGAGGTAGGTCTTTCTCAGAGGCGCTCCGGATTAGTCATAACTTTCTCACTGACCTTACCGGATTAGTTATGACTTCCTCACCGTCCTGGCCTATCCTCATTCCATGAATGCACACATGACATAAACATGAATAAACTTGCACTCAATTCAACAATTGTATCGCCATTTAACATCTATAATCATCATAATACAAGCAAGTATCAAACATAGCAACTTAGCCCATCACATGAATTTGCATAAATACTCAGATTAACCATTGCATAGCCATTTAACAACTATAATCATCATAACACAAGCAAGTATCAAACATAGCAAAGCATTATAGCCAACCAAGCCACAACCACCACAACACACTTGCCTTCAACCACGCGAGACGGAGTGGTGAGATGATGAGGGCACACCCGGGTCACGCCACCTGTACATAGGTACAATACACTCAAAACATGCCCACAAAGTAATACAAGAACTATCATCTACATCGACTTCGCAACCCACTCCCAAAACCCGAAAAACAGCTCTCTGTCCAACCGGGACAACAGTGCTCCAATGACCATAACTTGAGTTCTACAACTCCAAATCAAGTAAACGAATACATTTTCTCAAAGCTTAGGAAATTTCTCAACTTTTTCTAAGTATTCATGAAGACTGAATCGGCTTCTAAAATTTTCTAATATATAGTTGACCACGATCTGTCCCAATCACGTCACAGATTTGACAGCGCTCGGTAAAACAACCATAAATTTTAAACGGCTGAACGGAATTTAACGTTCTTGGTGTCCAATTAAATATAATTGAATTACCTACAACTTTTGTAACAGCTTGCCGATCAGGAAACGATTCTAAAATTTCCAAAAACGCGTCCCAACACCGACTGTCAAATATGGCCGAGAGCTACTCGCGAGACAGATCTAGAATCCAATTCAATCCCTCTAATCACAGCACCTAAACAAGAGTTCTAGGCATGGATTCTCCCATCTAACCTGCATCACAACCCTACAAAATAATCTACAAACACTTACCTCCCTCAAAGAACCACTCGAACGACGAAATCCTTCTCCTCCTGCCCTCGATCTCCCTCCAAACGCCGAAACTGTCGGTTCCTCTCGGTTGCGGAGCTTCCCAAAGGAGAGATCAACAGAGGGGAAGGGTGTGGAAGCAAGGAGAGGATGAATCCCTGCTAGGGCCGACTAGGGGGTGGAGGGGTGGAGGCGCAAGGTGGGGGAGGCAAGGGTGGAGGCACAAGGAGGACAAGGGGGGCGGCTAGGGTTGTAGGAATGGCGCAATGGGGGGAGTTGTAACATCCCAAAATTTTGCTTTTCTTAAATTCATGTGTGATTTGGCACTTTGGTGAATTTTTGGAATCTTCTGGAATTTATTTGGATTTATTTGGAATTTATTTGAATTTATTCCATTTTGAAATAATTAAAGAATTTAATTTTGCAAATAAAATTTTGTTGGAAATATTTTATTTGAGTCCAAAATGATCCAAAATATTTTCCAGAATTTTTCTGGAATTTTTCTGAGTCATTTGCTATTTTTAATGAATTAAATGAATTACTGGGAATTATTTTAAATATTAAATCGCTGGAAAATCAAACCGAAGTCGATTCTTGTTCATCCGATCGAGCCCGAAGTCGACTCGAGTTCGAGTCCGACCGAAGCCACGTGGTCGAGCCGAACCCGCCGTCTCCAACCCTAGTTACGCGGCCGCTGGATCAAGATCCAACGGTTGTGATTGCGCCACGCCGCCTCTAGCCGAGACCGAAGTCGAACCCGTTCGCGTGCCGTCGCGATCGTGGGCCGTCTGGTCGTGCCGCGTGGACGGCTAGGATTGAGCCGCGCCGCTGTCGGTCCGGAAGCCGACTCGCCGCTGCATCGCCTCGCCATGGAAACCGTCGCATCTCGACGTCGAGCCGTATTTAAGGCGTGAGTGCGTGCGAGATCACCGCCACCGCGGCGCACCTTTGCCCTAGCCGCCGCCACTCGGAGAGCTCCTCCGTGCTCACGATTCCTCGCCGGAGTTGATTAGGGTTAATTTAGGTTTTGGCGTCGTTCCACCGGCCCACCGCTTCTCCGTCGTGTTGGTGGCCGATTCGAGACCGCAAGGACGCAGGCGCGTCTGGGAGTAGCGATCACTTCACCGGAGACGCCCTCAAACGCCGTGTGGGAGGTCGCCTTCCCGACTCCGACGGAGCAGCCGCCGCAACACCATCGCCAACCCCAAGCACGCCAACCGTCCGATCGAAATCCAACGATCCAGGTGAGCCACGTGTAACCAAAACCTCGGAACCCGGATCGGATCTCGACCGTTGGATTAAGATCCAACGGCCCAAGATCGCCACGCCCGCTTCCAACACATGAGCCTAGATTCAATCCGAGCCGCCGGATTTCAAACCAACGGCCAGGATAGCGCCACGTGTACTCTAGTCTGCAGACACTCGCGGCGTGAGCGCTGTCTCGACACGCGGCCGCTGCCTCGTGGGCTCACGCCGTCGGCCGCGCCGCGCCAAAGATGAGCCCAAGCCGCCGACAAGTGGGGTCCGCATGTCGATGACACGGTCCGGTGGACCGGATTCACCGTGGACTGCCGTGCCGTCGGCGCCTTCACCCACAAAGACAAGATAGACACGTGTCATCACCCGGTGATGCCACGTGGCATGATGACGCCATCTTTGGCGCCATCGTGGGAGCCGTTTCGGCTGGCGTCAAGAAACACCGTGGACCAATCAGAGGCTGCCACGTGTCCATGCCGACGCAATAATTAATTTCCGAAAAGAAAATGATTTATTAATTCGAAATATTGATTCAAATTTAGATTCAAACTTCAAACGCTTTATAACTTTTATGCTTCAACTCCGATTGGAGCGATTCAAATTTCTAAATTTGTATAAAATTAAGATCTACCTAAATATAAATTTTATTTAATTTTTGGAATAAAGTTTTTCTCTGCAAAATTATTTAATTGATTATTTAAACTTTAAATAATCATAACTTTTGCGTTTTAACTCCAAAATTGACGATTCCAGTTTCTAAAAATCCAGAAAATTATGTTCTCTCTGTTTATGGATTGTATTTGGAGTTTTGGGATGTTTTTGCCTATTGTTTATTGGGTATTTGCTATTTGCACGCTTTACGAGTAGACGTTGAAGTGCCGGAAGGATTCGAGGGAGAAGTGTTGACTCAGGATCCAACTCAAGACCAAGAGCAAGTACTTTTTGAAGGCAAGTTGTGCTTTGACCATGTTGATCCTATTTCGAAATCTATTTTGATTTAAACTATTGCATGCTAGTTCAATTAGAAAGATACTTTGTTTAAACATGGGGGTTAGATAACTACCAATTTGTTATATGACACCTTGATTATCTAAGTATGTGCCATGATCCCTTGTCACCCTAGTTGTGGTTTACTAGTTGGACATTATTAAATTGCCAACATGGGTTTAGATCGTTGTAGTATACTGCTTAGACCTGCTACGTGCTCATGACATGATTTTGGACAATCAAATGTTAATATTGACTTAATGATATATTAAACCTGTTTTGGAAAAGTATCATGTGATGTTGATGGCACGTGGTGCATGGTAATCAACTGGGGTTTGATAAACGATTTCGGCCAGGGCATGTGGCAAGAGTAATCAGGTGGGCCAGTTGTGGCATTGGGAGTGTTGATTTGGTTTTTCGGGTAGTCTTGCCCTGGTCACTCTAAGGACTTAACCTTGCAAGCCTTTGAACTGGGTCATACTTGCAACCACATGGCTGGAATGGGACGGCCCTAGTTGACTAAGTCGCTAAGGACTCACTTGTGGAGCCTCAGTGGTGTCGATTACACCGCTTGTGTGATTGTACGGGGAGCGTATCGTGGTCGTGGGCCAGGTACCCATCTAACGGTGTGTTGGTCCCATACTTCGCCTTAGCTAAGGGAAGGGATGGTGTAGAGCACGAACCGGAGAGGACCACCTGTGTTGTTTGAGGCTTCCGAAAGGCTTTGTTACGGGAACTCGCCTTTGTGGTGTTTGACTGTATCTTGTGGGTAAAGTGCATAACCTCTGCAGAGTGTAGAATCTATTTGAATAGCCGAGTCCACTGCATCGACAATGCTCGGGAATTACAGTCAAGGGGTAGATTTTCTGAAAATAACTTGGTTTTGAAAAGATGGGTTGGTTTAACAAGGAAGGTGATGGAAATATGGTGTAGGATGGGAAAAATGTTTGTTAAACTTCTTGAAAAGTTATTTATGCTCTACTTATTTCTACTGCTTTCGAATCTACTTTTACTACTTGTCAAAAGTCATTTCGCAAATATACCTGAGCTAGTCCTTTTTACTTAGCCTTGCATATAGTATATTAGCTTTCATTCTGTGCATGACTTTCTGAGTACCAAGTACTCACCCTTGCCTCAACACAATACCAGTTGAAGAGGAGATTACGCCAGCTGAGGAGGATTTCCAAGAAGACCCGCTCTACTTAGGGATGCGAGCCCGATCGATTGCCTGTGGTATCTTTGGATGGCGCCACGAAGTTTATTTGATTTTCCGCTGCTATTATTTTTCTCTGAATAAGTTTCGCCTTGCGAGGCATACATTTTGTAACTTGGCCATAAGGTCGAGTAACCAGTTTGGTTATTTAAATAAAGTACTTTATTGGTATCGATTGGTATGATTGTGATATTTACCGATGTTAAGACTGTGTGCACTAGCGCGTTCCTGGACTAGTGCTGAATACACAGAGGGTCCGGATTTGCAAATTCGGGGTCCCGACAGAGGTGGTATCAGAGCCATACTTGACTGTAGGCTCAACCCTAGCTAGAATGGTCGTAGTGAGGATAAAACCTATTTTCTAAAGCTAAAAATTTGTGAAGACAAGAAATGACATCTCGACTTATCCCCTTCTCTCTTTTCTTGTCTCTTGCTGAAATTTTCCCTTACCTTGTCACAATTGAAAAATTCCGAGTTCTTACGTAAAGCACTCTTGTGACAGATGAAGGTTTTCTCGATGAGTGAGTATAGGTTCTATAGTGAGACTCCTTCGCCGAGTCGAGTCATAGAATAAAGAGTCACCCTTTAGGCGTTAGACTCCAGAGTTAGTTCGATTTGGATTTGCTTTGTTTGCTGAGTGTGCAGTATGTGTTGCAAGGCCCTTAGGCATTGTAAGCAGCCATACCAAGTTATTAATAATAAAGTTGGACCTTAAGGCTACACCTTTCACCCCGCATAAGTTCCATACTACTTGTCTATTCTTGTTTCCCTCTCATCTCTAAACCTAGAGCAAATCAACAGATGGTAACCACCCGTGGAAACTTTGGAAGCAATGGGAGTGGATCTCGCCCAGCAGAAAACCCCAATGATGGAGCACCAAAGACCGCCATCGGATATGCAGAATTTCTGAGCGTTTCTTGCTGCCTGCACTCGCTTGATGCATGCTATGATGCAACAAATGCAGCACGTCATCGCCAGGCCACCGCTAATCAAGTTAATCGTGACCACGCCGTAATACAAGGTCGTCGAGTTCATGAGGACTCACCCACCCACTTTCTCTGGGAATGCCAATCCATTGGAGGCCGATGATTGGTTAAGATCAATTGAGAGGAAGCTACACATAGCTCAATGCTTAGGAAATGAGAAGGTACTTTACGCTTCTCATCAGCTGGAAGGAACAAATTGGCCGAATGGTGGGAGAACTTCGTGCCACGCAGAGAACCTCAAGATATCACTTGGGAAGAGTTCACAACCGCATTCGACAAAGATTCACGTGCCTGGAAGGAATCATGGACCTTAAGAAGGAGGAGTTCAGAGCATCAAGCAAGGTAATCACCAGTGGTCGACTACCCGAACAAGTTCACCCACCTAGCACGCTACGCACTGAGGATGTAGCGACAGATAAATCCAGCATACCTCGTTTTATGAAGGGACTTAACTCAGATTGCAAGACTTAAGTGCATGCTTTTAGTTCAAACCCTGGTTCCGAACTCCGAACGGAAGTAGGATGTTCCGGTGAGAATACTAATAGATGGAATAGAGTTCCTAGCAAACCTTATAATTTTGGAGACCTGCACCTTAGATGTTATATTGGGAATGGATTGGTTATCCAAGCACAAGGTCAGTATTGGATTGTGGACGAAGGACTATCTCGATTGAGAGCCCGTGTGGGAAGAAAGTGGAATTTCAAGCCACTGCGCAGCTTAGAGATGGACAATTGATGGTTAACAGTACCAAGGCAATCAGCATAGAGGATGTCCCAAAGAGTGAATGAGTACCCGATGTTTTTCCCGAAGATCTACCTGTATGCCGCCGACAGGACATAGAGTTTGTGATAGAGCTTGTACTGCACAAAGACCGATAGCAAAGAGACCCTATCGGATGTCCACCGAGGAGTTGGTAGAAATGAAGAAACAACTAGAGGAGTTAATGGAGAAAGGATTTCAGGAGTTGAAGAAGCGATTGACATCAGCACCGGTGTTAGTTCTACCGGATGTTGCTCAAAGCTTCGATATTTATTGTGACGCATCGCGCCAAGGACTTGGATGTGTGCTGATGCAGAATGGAAAGGTAAATCGCGTATGCATCAAGGCAGTTGAGGCCGCATGAGGAAAATTATCCGACACATGACCTAGAGTTAGCTGCCGTAGTGCATGCCTTGAAGATATGGCGTCACTATCTGATTGGAAACAGATGTGAAGTATATACGGATCATAAGAGCCTTAAGTACATATTCACCCAGTCGGATCTGAATATGAGGCAGAGGAGATGGTTAGAGTTGATCAAGGACTACAATGTTGGAATCCATTACCATCCCGGAAGGGCCAACGTAGTAGCCGACGCTCTGAGTCGGAAAAGCCATACCGTGAGTACGTTGCTAGCCACAAGTCAGGATGAGTTATGTGAGGATTTTCAAAAGATGAAAATTGAGGTTGTACCTAGCGGATTCTTGGCCGCATTGGAAGTAAAGCCTACCCTAGAGGATCAGATCCGAGAAGGACAGAAGGATGATGACAAGATCCGCAGGATTAAGTCCATAAAGGAGGAAGGCAAGGCAGAGGACTTCAAGTTGGATGAGCAAGGCACGTTGTGGATGAAGGATCGCATTTGTGTGCCTAACAAAAAGGAGTTAAAGCAACTGATTCTGGAAGAAGCCCATGACTCCAAGTACTCAATTCATCCTGGAAGCGCCAAAATGTATCAGGATCTGAAGGAGAGATTCTGGTGGCCGAGTATGAAACGTGAAGTTGCCGAGCATGTTGCATTGTGCGACGTATTCCATAGAGTCAAGGCAATGCATCGTAGACCAGCAGGATTGCTACAAATTACTGAAAATACCTGAGTGGAAGTGGGAGGAAATCGGAATGGATTTCATTACCGGTTTGCCGAAGACTCAAGGAGGTTATGACTCCATATGGGTTATAGTGGATCGCTTGACTAAAGTAGCCCATTTTATCCCCGTGAAGACCACTTATTCGGGAGATAAATTAGCAGAGTTGTACATGATCAGGATTGTTTGTTTACACGGAGTGCCAAAGAGGATTGTATCGGACAGAGGTACCCGGTTACCTCAAGGTTCTGGAATAAGTTGCATGAAGCCATGGGAACCCGCTTGAACTTCAAGATGACTTATCATCCACAGACGGATGGACAGACCAAAGAGTCAACCAGATTCTGGAGGATATGTTGAGAGCTTGTGCATTGGCTTATGCTACCTCTTGGGATAAGAGTTTGCCGTATGCCGAGTTTAGTTACAACAATAGTTATCAGGCTAGTTTACAGATGTCACCTTTTGAGGCACTGTATGGTCGACCCTGTCGGACGCCATTGAATTGGAATGAGACCGGCGAGCGCCGTGTCTTTGGACCTGATATTCTTCAAGAGGCTGAAGAGCAGATCGCTATGATTAGGGAAAGGTTGAAGATAGCCCAATCTCGACAAAAGAGTTATGCTGACAATCGTCGCCGGATTTGAGTTTTGAACCGTAAGACTTTGTTTACCTCGAGTTACGCCTCTCGGGGAGTTAAGAGGTTCCATGACAAAGTTAAACTTTCACCCAGTTATGTTGTACCATTTAAGATTTTGAGCCGCAGAGGCGAAGTTGCGTATCAGCTAGATTTGCCACAATCGTTAGCAGGAGTGCATGATGTATTCCATGTGTCCCGATTGAAGAAGTGTCTCCGAGTTCCCGAGGAATGCATAATCGTTAGAATCAATTGAGTTGCAAGAGGACTTGACGTATAAGGAGTATCCCGTGAGGATTCTAGACACAATGGATCGAGAAACTAGAAACAAGTCAACCCGTTTCTATAGAGTTCAGTGGAGCAACCATGCAGAGAGCGACTTACTTGGGAGCGCGAAGAGGATTTGAAGAAAGAATTTCCAAACCTATTCCTTTAGTAAGCCCTGAATCTCTGGACTAGATTCTATTAAGGGGGAGGTTTGTAACATCCCAAAATTTTGCTTTTCTTAAATTCATGTGTGATTTGGCACTTTGGTGAATTTTTGGAATCTTCTGGAATTTATTTGGATTTATTTGGAATTTATTTGAATTTATTCCATTTTGAAATAATTAAAGAATTTAATTTTGCAAATAAAATTTTGTTGGAAATATTTTATTTGAGTCCAAAATGATCCAAAATATTTTCCGAATTTTTCTCGAATTTTTCTGAGTCATTTGCTATTTTTAATGAATTAAATGAATTATCGGGAATTATTTTAAATATTAAATCGCTGGAAAATCAAACCGAAGTCGGTTATCGCTCATCCGATCGAGCCCGAAGTCAGACTCGAGTTCGAGTCCGACCTGAGCCACGTGGTCGAGCCGAACCCGCCGTCCGAACCCTAGTTACGCGCGACCGCTGGATCAAGATCCAACGGTTGTGATTGGCGCCACGCCGCTTCTAAGCGAGACCGAAGTCGAACCCGCTCGTGCCGCGTGCGATCGTGGCCGTCCGTCGTGCGCGTGGACGGCTAGGATTGAGCCGCGTCGCCTCGCCGTGTCGAGCCGGACTCCGCCGCACCGCCTCGCCATGGAAACCGTGGCGCATCTCGACGTCCGAGCCGCAGATTTAAGGCGTGAGTGCGTGCGAGGATCACCGCCACCGCGGCGCACCTTTGCCCTAGCCGCCACTCGGAGAGCTCCTCCGTGCTCACGATTCCTCGCCGGAGTTGATTAGGGTTAATTTAGGGTTTTGGCGTCGTTCGCCGCCCACCGCTTCTCCGTCGTGTTGGTGGCCGATCCGAGACCGCAAGGACGAGGCGCGTCTGGGAGTAGCAGCCACTTCACCGAGACGCCCTCAACGCCGTGTGGGAGGTCGCCTTCCCGACTCCGACGAGCAGCGCCGCCGCAACACCATCGCCAACCCAAGCACGCCAACCGTCCGATCGAAATCCAACGATCCAGGTGAGCCACGTGTAACCAAAACCTCGGAACCCAGATCGGATCTGGACCGTTGGATTAAGATCCAACGGCCCACGATCGGCCACGTCCGCTCCAACACATGAGCCTAGATCCAATCCGAGCCGTCGGATTTCAAACCAACGGCCAGGATAGCGCCACGCGGTACACTAGCTGCGTGACACTCGCGTGAGCGCGTGTCTCGACACGCCGGGCCGCTGTCGTGGGGCCCACGCCACGCGCCGCCGCGCCGCCAAAGATGAGCCCAAGCCGCCGACAAGTGGGGTCCGTGATGTCGATGACACGGTCCGGTGGACCGGATTCACCGTGGACCAAGCCGTGCCGCGGCGCCTTCACCACAAAGACAAGATGACACGTGTCATCACCCGTGATGCCACGTGGCATGATGACGCCATGCCGACGCCATCGTGGAGCCGTTCGGTGCTGACGTCAAGAAACACTGTGGACCAATCAGAGGCTGCCACGTGTCCATGCTGACGCAATAATTAATTTCCGAAAAAGAAAATGATTTATTAATTCGAAATATTGATTCAAATTTAGATTCAAACTTCAAACGCTTATAACTTTTGCGTTTCAACTCCGATTGGAGCGATTCAAATTTCTAAATTTGTATAAAATTAAGATCTACCTAAATATAAATTTTATTTAATTTTTGGAATAAAGTTTTTCTCTGCAAAATTATTTAATTGATTATTTAAACTTTAAATAATCATAACTTTTGCGTTTTAACTCCAAAATTGACGATTCCAGTTTCTAAAAATCCAGAAAATTATGTTCTCTCTGTTTATGGATTGTATTTGGAGTTTTGGGATGTTTTTGCCTATTGTTTATTGGGTATTTGCTATTTGCACGCTTTACGAGTAGACGTTGAAGTGCCGGAAGGATTCGAGGGAGAAGTGTTGACTCAGGATCCAACTCAAGACCAAGAGCAAGTACTTTTTGAAGGCAAGTTGTGCTTTGACCATGTTGATCCTATTTCGAAATCTATTTTGATTTAAACTATTGCATGCTAGTTCAATTAGAAAGATACTTTGTTTAAACATGGGGTTAGATAACTACCAATTTGTTATATGACACCTTGATTATCTAAGTATGTGCCATGATCCCTTGTCACCCTAGTTGTGGTTTACTAGTTGGACATTATTAAATTGCCAACATGGGTTTAGATCGTTGTAGTATCTTTGCTTAGACCTCGCTTTCGTGCTCATGACATGATTTTGGACAATCAAATGTTAATATTGACTTAATGATATATTAAACCTGTTTTGGAAAAGTATCATGTGATGTTGATGGCACGTGGTGCATGGTAATCAACTGGGGATTGATAAACAGCTTTCGGCCGGGCATGTGGCAAGAGTAATCAGTGGGCCAGCTTGTGGCATTGGGAGTGTTGATTTGGTTTTTCGGGTAGTCTTGCCCTGGTCACTCTAAGGACTTAACCTTGCAAGCCTTTGAACTGGTCATACTTGCAACCACATGGGTGGAATGGGACGGCCCTAGTTGACTAAGTCGCTAAGGACTCACTTGTGGAGCCTCAAGGTGTCGGGCCTTACACCGCTTGTGTGATTGTACGGGGAGCGTACCGGGGCTGCGGCCAGGTACCCATCTAACGGTGTGTTGGTCCCATACTTCGCCTTAGCTAAGGGAAGGGATGGTGTAGAGCACGAACCTGAGAGGACCACTGTGTTGTTTGAGGCTTCCAAAGGCTTTGTTACTGAACTCGCCTTTGTGGTGTTTGACTGTATCTTGTGGGTAAAGTGCATAACCTCTGCAGAGTGTAGAATCTATTTGAATAGCCGAGTCCACTGTGATCGACAATGCTCGGGAATTACAATCAAGGGGTAGATTTTCTCAAAATAACTTGGTTTTGAAAAAGATGGGTTGGTTTAACAAGGAAGGTGATGGAAATATGGTGTAGGATGGGAAAAATGTTTGTTAAACTTCTTGAAAAGTTATTTATGCTCTACTTATTTCTACCGCTTCGAATCTACTTTTACTACTTGTCAAAAGTCAAGCATCGCAAATATACCCTGAGCTATTCCTTTGTACTAAGCCATGCATATAGTATATTAGCTTGCATTCTCAGTGCATGACTTGTTGAGTACCAAGTACTCACCCTTGCCTCAACACAATACCAATTGAAGAGGAGATTACGCCAGCTGAGGAGGATTTCCAAGAAGACCCGTCTACTTAGGGATGCGAGCCCACTGGTTGCCTGTGGTATACTGGATGGCGCCACGAAGTTTATTTGATTTTCCGCTGCTATTATTTTTCTCTGAATAAGTTTCGCCTTGCGAGGCATACATTTTGTAACTTGGCCATAAGGTCGAGTAACCAGTTTGGTTATTTAAATAAAGTACTTTATTGGTATCGATTGGTATGATTGTGATATTTACCGATGTTAAGACTGTGTGCACTAGCGCGTTCCTGGACTAGTGCTGAATACACAGAGGGTCCGGATTTGCAAATTCGGGGTCCCGACAGGAGTGGGGGCGCATGGGTGGGGGAGGCTAGGGTTTGCTGCCTCCCCTCCCCACATGGGCCAAAACCCTCCCACTAAAGGCCCATGATGCGGTCCCCCAAGGCCCAAACTCCCCCGGAAAGGCCCAAACACCCGGAAACGGCCCAAAAACGAGATATAAACTCGTACCGTAATGCCGAAATCTATAATGTCACATTCCGAGATGTCACAATTTCTCCCCGTAGCAAGGAGTACACCGTTGCACTAGTATGCATTTACCACAAGTCACATGTGGCAGCCCCTTACAAGCAAACACGATAGGATTTGCAGCTTGTGCTACTTCTGCCTTCCAATGTGCAAAGCCAGTTTCAAATAACTTACTAGGTTAAGGCTGTCCCATACCAGCCCCCATGGTTGTACGGTTATACTTCGATCATGCAGCACTACGTTCGGTCCTTAAGGTGACATGGGCGATAAAACTCCGCTTATCTACGTGCAAGTTAAAGCTCGCACAACCGGCTATTGCCAATAATAACCCACGTCAAATCCATAGTTTTGCTTTTATTTTTAATGACATATCGGTATCCTTTACTGTTATAATAAACCATGAAAGCTGTCATAAAGAAAATGTGGGTGTGTCTTTCACCAACATCGTCCTATAGTAGTGTTAAGCATATGCAAATATTATCCAAGTTTGTTCCTAGTCTATCTAATCACCAAATAGCGTTATCAAGGTTCTCATTTCAACATTCAGTAAGGATATCCACCAAGGATGGGTATAACTACCAGTAACCACAAAAATATAATTTGTTCAGAATATAAAGCATGCAGGCATGTTCTTAATGGCATTTTAGGTGGTTATGAAATCTGGGATAAATATGGTCAAAGGATGCCTACCTTGCTGATCGTCGTAGAACTCTGGATCGATGCCTTCAACAGCGGTATCTACGATGTCGGTGTCTACACGCCGTCGAATGAAAACATAGCAAAAACACCAACTTTCAATACTAGCAATAGAATTCCAATACAGAACCAAATAAAACCATCACTGTGACATCATAAAAATGTGACATTAGAGAATGTGACATTATAAAATGTGATATTTTAGATTTGTGACATTACGGTATGAGATTATGTCATATTTTTGGGCTTTTCCGTGTGTTTGGGCCTCTCTAGGGGAGGTTGGGCCTTGTGGGAGTCAGTTTGAGCCTTGGGGGAATTAAATGGGCCGTCGGTGGTGGTGGGGGGGTTGGCCCATGTTGGGGGGGGGGGGATTCCTGCATAACCCTAACCCTCTCCTCCCCATGCGCCCCACCCTCCCCTTGGCAGCCACCTCCCTCCCCATTGCGCCCCCTTCCCTCCCCTAGCCGTCGCCCCCTTCCTCCTCCCTTGCCTTGCGCCTCCACCACCCTAACCGGCCCTAGCTAGGGTTCTTGCTCCCCATAGCTGCGTCACCTTCCCCTCCATTGATCCCTCCATTGGGAAGCCTTGCAACCGAGAAGAATCCAATGAATGTTGGCGATTCCGGTGATTCGAGGGAAGATCGGGCCGAGAGAAGGAGATTGTTCATCGGTTCCTTGATTCTTCAAGGGGAGGTAAGCATTGTAGGTTCTCTTGTGATGTTTGGGTACTGTTCAGATGGTGATTTTAATTCTTAAATTTGATGTTTAGGTGCTGCTAGTAGATGGATTTAGGAGGATTTGCAATCTATGCTGTGTTCTGTCCTTGGGCAGATTCGGTCGTCGGTCTTTGGACGCTATTTAGACAATTTTAGATTCATGATATGGTCAGTCGGCTTTTGTGAAAGTTGTAGGTAATGCAATTACCTTTGATTGGATACCAAGAACGCTAAATTCTGTCCAGCCGTTTAAAAGTTATGGCTGTTTTACCTAGCACTGTCAAATCTGTGATGTGTTTGGAATAAATCGTGTTCAACTATAGATTAGACAAGTTTAGATGCTAATTCAGTCTTCGTCAATACTTAGAAAAATATGGGAAATTTCCTAAACTTCGATAAAATGTACTCGTTTACTTGGTTTGGAGTTTTAGAACTCATGATATGCTAGTTGGAAGCCCGCTGTTCCGACGGGAAAAATTCTCTATTTTCAGGTTTTATGAGTGGGTTGCAAAGTCATTGTAGATGATCGCTCTCGTACGGTTTTGTGGGCAAGTTTTGAGTGTATTGTACCTATGTGCAGGTGTGTGCCCCCGGGAGTGCCTTCAACGTCTCGCCAATCTGTTCCGCGTGGGTGAAGGCAAGTGTATTGGGATGGAATTGGGGTTTTGGGTGACCAACTAGTTGTGTAGTTTTCCTATGTTACTAAATGATGCTCTATGTTACCATGTTGTTCCTCGCATGTGTTATGATGTTCATGTTTAGTTCAAAGATATGCCGTTGTTATATTGAGTTTCCGTTATGCAAGTTATATCATGATGTGGCATATGTGCATTCATAATGGAAGAGGCGTCCCATTCTGATGCGGGCCTCTGTGTTCACACGTAGTGAACACGAAAGACCTACCTCGTAGTCCCATCCACGGTTGTGTACGGGAGCGAGTCAGTAAGAGTAGGCACCCTCCATCTAAGGGATGGAAGGGGAAAGAGGGTGCACACCGACGGGTGTGCACTCGGCAATACCGGTATGTGCTTCAAAGAGACATGTGCATTGCATTGCAAGAATGCAGTTGTTTTATGAGATGCTTATGATGTTCTATGAGATGCATATGAAGATGTTTTATTGAGATGTTTATGACGATGTTATATGAGAGCGTAAGTGAAGGAGGTTATGAGTTGATCCTCATGATGTGTGAATGGCATAAAGTATGTATGTGAATTGTTATTGTTTTTGTACCTGTCAGCGTATGAGCTAACAGACCCCTTCTGAAACAGGGTGTAAGAAGTCCGAACGGGGGGCTTTCGTGGAGATTGCTCGAGACACGGTGGAAAGGAAATGGACGAAGCTCACAAGAAGAAGGCACTCGGATTTATCCAGGTTCGGGCCCTCCTTACGAGTAATAGCCCTAGTCCTGCTTGTGTTATTTTTGCTGGTGCTCTTGGAGAAACTGAAAGAACTAGGAACAATGGGCTCCCGGCCTCTCACCGCCAAGGAGAATGAACCAATCTAAAGAGATGGACTAACCGAGAAGAGGAAGAAGAACCAGCCGAACTGGAAGAAGACTCCGAACCCCTTCTCCCATGCACCCCAGCTACCTTTTATACACGGGCAGGCTGAGGCGCATGGGGCTTACAATAGTACAGCACATTGAGTACACTGACAGGCACATTTAATGCGCCTGTCACTATTCTTGCAGCACACTTAATGCCCTGACGCAGCCGTCCTCTCCCCCGCCTCGGGCCTCGCGCCTGCCGGCTCCGCCCGCTCTGCTGGGGTGGGAAATTGCACCGTGACGTCATTTGTAATAATGGCGCGTGTTGGAAACACGCGCCGCCATACTGTGGCCTTCATTACTCCCATTTAATGCGCACGATATGCAATAAATGTCTTTGACCTTCTGTGCGGCTGCATAGGTTACAAGGTGGCCTTGGGAACTGAGCGCTAGTGGTGTGGACTGGGCGCCGTGCGTCCGCCAGGCGACTACCTTGCTGACCGCCAGCGAAGTGGTCTGGATGCCACGTGTCCACTGGGTGATCACACAACTGACCGCCAGCGGTGTGGCTCGTCGCCACTCGTCATTGGCGATCACACGGTATTGCCCGATGGCGTGGCCTGGTCGCCACCTGTCCGCTGGGCGATCACCTTACTATCCGCCAGCGGCGTGGTCTGGACGCCACGTGTCCGTTGGCGGCTCTTACTGAAGTGGAGTGGGAACCCTGGTGTAGAATACGCCGACAGTAGCCCCCGGACCCACCCTGGAGCGCCCTTTCTACCTTTTTGGAGATGAAAGCGGCTCAGTCTCCCGGGTGGGTCCATCATAAATGCCCACGTAACGCTGCGGTTTTAAATGCTGCCACCGTTTCCGGGCATCGAGGCGGAACGTGCAGCCGCCCCCGCCTCGTAACCGGCGCGGGTCTTGGGAACATGCCTGTGCCTTTTCTGATTCTTTCGGATTTCCCGCCATCGAACCGCCGCGTCCTCTCGGGTCTCCCGCCATCGAACCGCCGCGCCCCCTCGGGTCTCCCGCCGAAGCACTCCTCCACGCGTACATATATATAAGTTGCTACCCGGGGGGCGGTTCGTTCTTTCCTTAGCCTTTGCTCCTTCGCCTTTGCTTCTTACGAACTACTCCTTCACCCTCATGGCGCCGCCAGCACCTCTGCTTCCTCCATCGACCGTCGAGGATGTCGACGCCGAGAGGTTTTCCCGGTACATCGCCGGCGGCACCGTCCGCACTCGCGCCGGGATCGCCGCGCCCCGCTGCCGCCCGGGAGAAGTAATCTTCTTCGGCTGGGGGATGCTGGTGGGTCTCCTTCCGCCGATCTCCGACTTCTACCTCGCCGTCCTCAACTTCTATTCCATCCACAACGTTCACCTTCCTCCTAACTCCATCATCCTTCTTGCTGTCTTTGCCCACTTCTGCGAGATGTTCGTAGGAGTGGCCCCCAATCTTCCTCTCTTTCGCTTCTTCTACTCCTTGCGCGTGGCCAGGGACACCTCCACTATGGTAGGCTGCTGCCACCTCCGCCTTCGGGACGGCGCGGCTTCCCGCTACATTCCGCTGGACCTCTGTTCCAACTGGAGGGTTTGGCGCAATGAGTGGTTCTACGTCGAGGACGATAGCGGCGTAGAAGTCCTGGAGCTACCGACTGGGCTAGCGGTCAGCACCCCCACCTGGGGAGCTCACGTCGATGATACGCCCGAGCTCCAGACGATGCTGGCCCGCGTGGACCAGCTGCGAATAGCGGGCCTAACGGGAGGCATGGTTCACCGGGACTACATCTCTCGGAGAATCAGCCCGCTGCGCTACCGTGCTCGCCCCGCCTGGCAGTACACGGGCCCCAACGACATGACCAGGACGACTCCCGGAGGTAGGTTAATCATTTTTCTCTCTTTCTGGTGCTTTTTGCAACTGCCGCTGAACTAATAATGACTTCGCCCCTCTCTCTTTTTTTTCTTTTCTTTTTTCAGCCGCAGGGGACTTGTCCCCCACGAAGCTTGAATCCTGGATGGGCTTGCTGGGCGCCTCCAGCAACCTCCCGCCTTTCCCGGCAGGCGCACTTCCACTCTGCCGAGTGGAGCCCTGCGAACGGGTGGCGATTACCCGTGCCATGCCCACCATGGACGCCATGGGGCTGGCGAACACGCCCCACCAAGGGGCATTGACGATCCGGGACCCTCCTCCAGCTAGCGACCCGAGGAGGGATAAGCGCCCTGCTGATGACGACGCCCCTGGTCCCAGCCCTAGGAGGGTCCGCATCGCACCAGGGGGCGCGGCGACCACGACCGGAGCGGGGAGCTCTTCGGCGGCCGCAGCTTCCACTTCGACTAGCGCCGCCCCGACAATAGCTCTGGCCACACCGGTTCTTCCTCCGCCGCCGCCAGCGCAGGTCGACCCGCCTCAGCCGCCATCGGCGGCACCGATCCTCCCTCTGCCGCAGCCGGCGTAGGTCGATCTGCCTCTGCCGCCGACGCAAGTCCTCCCTCCGTTGCCGCCAGCACAGGTCGATCCACCTCCGCCGCAGCCACCGGCACCGGTCCTTCCTCCACCACCACCGGCGCGGGTCATTCCGCCAGTACCAATCCCACAAGGGGGACTGACGCTCTCCACAGCCACGCCTCGTTTCGGGAGGCCTTTTGCCGGGTACACAAACAGACACACAGCACATTGTCAAGTTCTTTTAATCTGAGAGGCTTACCTCTTTTTTACCTTCTTCGTATGCCTACTGAGCAAATGGGCGACTGTGGCACTGCAGAGCCGAGCAGCTACCGGGCAAAGCGGTAGAGCAACAAGGCGCCCTAGGCGACCACCAGGTGGCCGCCGCAGGGGCGGCCGTCCTACCGCCCGAAGGCGGGATGGGCCTGTCGCCCACTCCGGAGGTCCCCAGCGCCCCAATCCCCTCGGTGAACGCGGACACTCTGCTGGCCGCCCTTAACGAACTGCACTCCAGAGTGAGCGGTCGCCTCGCGACGAGCAAGGAGAGGCTGACGGAGGCCACCGTGGAGAACAACTGTCTCCGCAAGGAGGTGCAGGACTGGCACGGCCGAGCGGAGCGGTTGGAGAGGGACCTGCAACAGGAGAGGAGGCAAGGAGCCCTCCGTGTTGAGGCGATCACCCGAGAGAGCGACGAGGAGAAGTGCGAGCGGCTCTGCGCGGAGGCCAAGACCACCTCCATGTTGCGCCCTGCTTTCGACCGGATGGTGGCCAGCTTGGCACCATTGGGACAGGAGCAGCTGGCCCCGATCGAGCAGATGGCCCGGCATTACGCCTTCTGCGTGAGCCGGATCGCCGACTTCCTCACCCTCTTGCCCGGCGCCTTAGCCGCCGGTCCAGCCAAGAGGGGCGGGCAGTCGTGGCGGCCATGGCGACGTACGTGCTTGCCTGCTGCACCAGCCGGGATGCCAACTTCGACCCCCTGGACGACATCCGGGGGGTGGAAGGGGACTGGGCGCGCGCGGAGGCACAGGTCAGCGACACCGCCGAGCAGGTCGCCGATCAGCTCGAGAAGGTCCACCCGGCGCTGGAAGCAGTGGCCAAGGACGTGGCACTCAGGATGGACGTCGACCTGGAAGAGGACCAGGCAGCCGTGGAAGCTATGGCGGACGAGGAGTGAAGACTCCAGATTTAGCTTTGCCTGCTCTCTTTTTTCTCCTTTTTTTGCCGTCCCCTGTAAAAGACTCATGCAAGTCAATTTCCTATTTATTAATGCATATGCCTCCCTTCGCACGTCTTAAGTTTGGATGCCTGTTCGCGCCTCCGCTGCGCTGGTTCTGGACGAACAAAAAAGACAACCGCACGCTTTAAGTGTTAGTTGGAGTGCAGGGCCTGGATCCCTCGCGCCGGAACATCGCTATCTCAGGACCTTAGGACCCTGTGAAATTAATTACTCTCGCGGCCTCTTGGGGCCGAACACTTGGTGAGGTAGGGCAGGGCAGTAGGCTCTCGGTAGTGGTGTTTGAGTCGTCGGTTCTCACGGGGACACCCAGAGCGTCATGACCGTGCTGAAAACTGTGCCAAACTAGCCATCCAATCGCCCATCCCTGCACGCCACGCTCACCCAGTGGTCCCACTTTTACCGTCGAAAATTTAGAGGGCCTTAATGTACTAAGGGTGATTACGTGGACACGGCCCATCGGGGCGCAAACCAGGAAAAAGAGATCAAAGGTGACAACTGCTTTGAATAAGAACTGAACACTAGATTAGTGCAATATGATTTCATGACATGCTGACTTGCCATGATTGATGTTTTTCCTATGACATGATGCACATGGTTTTATATATTGGTTATGAATTCATTGTAATAAATGTTTATGCGAGATGATACATGATCATGTCATATCTGCATTCATAATGGAAGAGGCGTCCCATTCTGATGCGGGCCTCTGTGTTCACACGTAGTGAATACGAAAGACCTACCTCGTAGTCCCATCCACGGTTGTGTATGGGAGCGAGTCAGTAAGAGTAGGCACTCTCCATCTACGGGATGGAAGGGGAAAGGGGGTGCACGCCGACGGGTGTGCACTCGGCAATACCGGTATGTGCTTCGAGGAGATATGTGCATTGCATTGCATGAATGAGAATGATTATGAGATGTTTATGAAGATGAACTATGAGATGCTTTTGATGATGTGTTATGGTATGTGATATTGATGGTATTGAATAATGTGGTTATTCTATCCCATTGCAATACACTTTGCTGAGTGATGAACTCACGCTTATGTTTTATGTTGTTTTTAGGTACCATGAAACCGTCATGCGGGAAAGGGGAATAACGGCACTTCTTCACATAGATTTATTCACCTAAACAACTACACACTCTCATTTGTAGTTGTAATGATTATCATATTGTGCTAAACTTGGTTTAGGCTATCGTATGTGCTTGGTTTTAATGTTCTCTCCATATTCATTCATGAACTTTGGAGTTTATGTTATGGGCTTGAAATGATACCTTATCTCCTGCTAGTGTTGTTTTAGATGTCATCTATTATGCTATTATGATGTGATAATGTTATTGTTGCCTCAAACCATGCAAAAACAAGGGAAGTGCTGCCGAAATTTCGGTTAAAGCATTTATGCCCTTACTGTAATTTATCTGTATTTGTGGTATTTAGATGTTGCTTCTACCATGTTTGGTGACATTCAGGGCATACTAGATCCTTGGGGTGTTACACATTGGCAATAGGAGCAATCGATTGGCGTAAGGAGATCTCATACTATCTGGCTAATCCAGATATCGAAGCAGATAGAAAGGTCAAATACAAAGCCCTCAAATATGTGATAATCGACAAGTCCCTTTATTTTAAGACTTTAGAAGGTATTTTGCTGTGATGTTTAAATGAAGACGAGGCAAAGGTCGCCATGGGGGAAATCCACGAAGGTATTTGTAGGACGCACCAATCAGCTCACAAAATGAAGTGGTTGCTAAGAAGAACAGGGTATTATTGGATGTCCATGCTTGAAGATTATTTTCATTACTACAAGGGATGCCAGGAATGCCAAAAGTTCGAGAACATACAAATAGCCCCTGCATCGGCAATGAACCCGATAGTAAAGCCGTGGCCGTTCAAAGGATGGGAATAGATCTTATCGGCAAAATAAACCTACCTATGAGTAAAGGGCATCAGTTTATTTTAGTAGCAACCGACTATTTTACGAAGTGGGCAGAAGCTATACCATTGAAAAAAATCACCACTATCGAACTTAACGGCTTCATCATGGAACACATAGTTCACCGCTTCGGGATTCCACAAACCTTAACGATGGGCCAAGGACCTGTCTTCATGGCAAAGGAATTTAAAATTATGCCGACAGCCTTGGAATCAAATTGTTGAATTCTTCATCGTATTACGCTCAAGCCAATGGGCAAGCCGAAGCATCCAATAAGAGCCTGATCAAGCTGATCAAAAGAAAAATTGAAGAGACACCGAGGGGATGGCACAAAACCTTGGCCGATGCTCTTTGGGCGTATCGGATATCCTATCATGGTGCTACTAAAGTATCTCCATACCAGTTGGTTTATGGTCACAAAGCAGTACTGCCATTAGAGATAAACATCGGTTCCAGAAGAGTATCAGAGCAGGATTAGTTGAAAGCCGATGACTACAAGAATCTGATGATCGACACCAGGGACGATTTGCCGGAGGCTGGGTTGCAAGTGTTGGAGCAAATTATCAAAAACAAGGAGCGCGTAGCTCAACACTACAACAAGAAAGTTGTACCTAAGTCCTTTGAGGAAGGAGACCTACTGTGGAAGGTCGTACTGCCTATCGGCTTCAAGGATAACCAATATGGTAAGTTGTCCCCTAATTGGGAGGGCCCATTTTGCGTAAGTCGATCAATACCTAGAAACTCTTATCTTTTAGAGACACTTGAAGGAGAAGTTTTTCCAAAAGCACTAAACGGGAAATACATTAAAGCGTACTACCCCCAGCATTTGGATCGGTTCATAAATCTGTCACAGCCGATTAAGAGTATACAAAAGCTGACAGAGACGTCATCTCTAGATCGTAAAACAACCAACGTCCAACAGACATCGTCTCAGGAGATGAAAGGACATAGTTGATGGAAACATCACCTCAACTACAAAAGGCCGATACCACATACATGAAAGTAGAAATTACGTTAGTAAGCCATCAAGTGCTGAGGGTTACAAGGGGTTAAGTTCTGAAGAAAAGTAGATTACATTAGCCAAAGTAACGTCATACACATTGACTGGCACGCATCAACTGAATGCATCAGGGGAGAGCAATCAACTGAGATCATAAGCCAATCAGTTTATTGATCACAACGGCCGAAAGATTGCGTCCCAACCAAATATCTATTCTAACCTCGTTAAGAGATAGACTAGAAAGTATTCACTCAAAAGCTCTCAACCGATAAAATCTCTTGATTAGATCAGCCTTTAACCGATTTACACTTTTCTCAAGGTAGTTGAGCGATCGACCACGTAGTGCTGAAATCGGCTGATTGTGATCGATTGATCGCGTAGTGCCGAAATGGGCCGATTGTCTCTTTCAATCAGCTAGATCTAACTATTCCCCCATAGGCTCTTTTGCAGGAATTCCTTGAACGTTTGACTGGTCAAACCGGCTGGCATGCCTTACACACCTCCACGTGCTTGATCCTGCCTAAGCATCCAACTGCTCTAAGGTCACGTTTGTTCATGCAAGAAATTATGTCAACAATACCAAAGGTTTAGTGAAAATATTTGCCAATTGATTATCAGTTATCACAAAAACAATTGTAATGGTACCTTTCTCCACATGATCTCTAATAAAATGATGTCTTATATCAATGTGCTTTGTTCTACATGTTGAACTAGGTTTGTTTGTAATATTCAAAGAACTTTGATTATCACAATATAAATGCACTTTTGCAAACTTAAGACTAAAGTCAAGTAGAGTAGATTTCATCCATATTAATTGAGCACAACAACTAGCTGCTACTACATATTCAGTCTCAGCAGTAGAAAGAGCAATAGAATTTTTCTTTCTAGTAAATTACATACTCTAGAGGTACTAGTTCTATCAATTTTATCACCAACAAAATCAGCATCAGAATAACCAACAAGTTCTAAAGGTGAGTCATGAGAGTACCATAGGCCAAAAGCACATGTACCTTTAAGATATCATAGTATCTGCTTGACGGCTTGCAAATGAGACTTCATTGGAACATTTTGATACCTTGCACACATAGCAAATTCTATATATGGTCTTAAGGCAGTTAGATACATAAGAGCACCTACCATGATTCTATATCTGGTTAATTCACAAGTTCTCCATTCATATCTGGATCAAGCATAACAAAAATATACATGGGAGTATCCAATGTTTTACTCTCAAACATATCAAACCGTTTTAGTAGATCAATGCAATACCTAGTTTGATGTATGAATGTTCCATGAGAAGTTTGTTTAATTTGAAGACCAAGAACGTAATTCAATTCTCCCATCATGCTCATTTCAAATTCCTTAGTCATGGATTGTGCAAAATTATCAACGAGAGTCTTACTAGAATAACCAAAAATGATATCAGCAACATAAATTTGCTTAATTAAAAACCTGTGATTTTTCCATTGTACAAACAAGGTTTTATCAGCATTACCCATTATGAAAACTTTTGCAAACAAAAAAAATCTTTAGTCACTCGTGCCAAGCCCTAGGTGCTTGTTTCAAACCATATAAAAAGCCTTAGACAATTTTAACACTATATCACTCAACCAGGCTTCTAGTTCGATGTTTATTATGTGTGATGCCCAAAGTTGTTGGTATTTTTTAGGCTTATAAAATTCAAATTTAATATCTTTTCTTTTCTGAAAATTCATTTCTTTATGAACGTAATGATGGTTAGGATGTGAAAAACAATTTCTAGCAATACGACCGTTCCTACCGCAATTGTAGAACTTCACATCTTGATAACTATTCCAAAAAAATTTACCCAAAAGACCATAGCAATTCACTGAAATATGTCCAAAGTTTCCACAAATAAAAAATTTGTTCACAATGCTATTTTGAAATTTTTTTCATAGAAACACAACCTTGAAAACCATGCATTTTTGGAATGACCTTGAACATTCTTGGTTGTGAGAGAATTTTTTATCAAAGCTTAAGCCTTCCTTCTTAAATGAACATTTTGATGTATCATGAATTAAATTCAAGTTTTTATTACCATTTGTCACTTTTTCTAAAGTCATTTTCAAGTAACTGTTTTGTTGAGCAAGATCAGGACATCTATTACATAAAAAAGTATAAGGATATTTTTCAAGTGCAATCATATTTCTTTTAATTTTTTAAAATAAAACAGTAGGAGAGACTCCTACTATTATATATATATATATATATATATATTAATAATTAGATAATATGTAAAAATTTGCACAAGATTACATATTCTCACAAAGAGTTTAACCAATTTGTATTTCCTCTTTTGCTCTATACATATGTAAAGAGCAGTCTACTTTGAAGGATCTTTGCATGAAAATTATTTAGTTAATATTTTAATTTTGTTTTACAAGTTAAAATATTTTTCAGTCGATAGGATTTTCATGGAATTAATTTCTTTTTGCAAATTAGTACGGTGTAACACCCCAAAATTTTGCTTTTCTTAAATTCATGTGTGATTTGGCACTTTGGTGAATTTTTGGAATTTTCTGGAATTTATTTGGATTTATTTGGAATTTATTTGAATTTATTCCATTTTGAAATAATTAAAGAATTTAAATTTGCAAATAAGTTTTTGTTGGAAATATTTTATTTGAGTCCAAAATGATCCAAAATATTTTCCAGAATTTTTCTGGAATTTTTCTGAGTCATTTGCTATTTTTAATGAATTAAATGAATTACTGGGAATTATTTTAAATATTAATTCGCTGGAAAATCCAACTCGGGTCAAGTATTGTTCATCCGACCGAGTCGGACTCGAGTCCGACCCGAGCCAGTTGACTCGACCGAACCCACTCCTAACCCTAATCGATCCCAACCGTTGGATCAAGATCCAACGGCTGAGATCCGCCGACTCGATCGAAAGCCGTGTCCGACCGACCCGATCGCGCTGCGGCGATCGTGGCCGCTGAGCGCGACACGTGGACGGCCACGATTTCGCTGCCTTCCCAGAATCGAAGCCGACTCGCCGCCGCCAGAGTCGCTGGCCGATTAGGTTTCCGCCGTGCACGCCGCCGAGGCTATTTAAGGCGTGGGTTATCGCCCGAGGATCGCTGCTCGTGTGCGCGCCTATTGCCCTAGTTTCCAACGCCCAAGCCGCTGCCGCCTCGCGATTTCTCGCCAAAGTTTGGGGAGTGCCGCCACGGTTTTCTTCGTTTCCGCGCCGTCGTCATCCTCCGCCGCCTTCAAGCCCGGATTCGAGAACCTTGCGTCGAGAGCGCACTCGGGGTGCACTCACTTGGCCGGAGACGCCCAAGCGCCGTTAGGGTGGTCGCCGTCCTCGGCGCCGGCAGCCGCAACGCCGCCGCGCAAGCCATCGCCGCCATGAAGCTTCGGCACCGTTGGATCAAGATCCAACGCCGACGAGGTGAGGCCACGCCGCTCGCTATCAAGCTTTCCGTTCTTGATTAGGTTTCAACCGTTAGATTTAGATCGTGCGGTTGTGGTTAGTTGCGTTGTAGCGATAGGGTTAGATCTGGACCGTCCGATCTAGATCGAACGGCCGGATCAACCGTGTAGTTTTGAACGTGAGGTCTAGATCCAATCTGACCGCTGATTTTCAAATCAACGGCCGAGATTGTGCCACGTGTGCTCACCGCCCACGCTGGGGAGAGTGTCACTGACCCGCGGGACCAGTGAGTCAGAGGGCCAACGAGACAGCCGCAGTCACGCGAGCGTGAAAACCAGCGCTGGCAGGAGGGGCCCACATGTCGATCCACGTGGCCGTGGACCGAGTCCACCGTGGACCCGAGCCGAGCGTGGACCGAGCCCATGGACCGGCTGACGTCAGCAGGCCAATCGGGAGCTGCCACGTGTCCATGCTGACGCAATAATTAATTTCCGAAAAAGAAAATGATTTATTAATTCGAATAATGATTTCAAATTTAGATTCAAACTTCAAACGCTTATAACTTTTATGCTTCAACTCCGATTTGAGCGATTCAAATTTCTAAATTTGTATAAAATTAAGATCTACCTAAATATGAATTTTATTTAATTTTTGGACTAAAGTTTTTCTCTGTAATATTATTTAATTGATTATTTAAACTTTAAATAATCATAACTTTTGCGTTTTAACTCCAAATTTGACGATTCCAGTTTCTAAAAATCCAGAAAATTATGTTCTCTCTGTTTATGGATTTTATTTGGAGTTTTGGGATCTTTTTGCATAGTGTTTATTTGTGTATTTGCTATTTGCACGCTTTACGAGTAGACGTTGAAGTGCCGGAAGGATTCGAAGGAGAAGTATTAACTCAGGATCCAACTCAAGACCAAGAGCAAGTGCTTTTTGAAGGCAAGTTGTGCTTTGACCATGTTGACCCTATTTCGAAATCTATTTTGATTTAAACTATTGCATGCTAGTTTAATTAGAAAGATACTTTGGTTTAAACCTGGGGGTTAGATAAATACCAATTTGATATATGACACCTTGATTACTTAAGTATGTGCCATGACCCTTTGTCACCCTAGTTGTGGTTTACTAGTTGGACATTATTAAATTGCCAACATGGGTTTAGATCGTTGTAGTATCGCTTAGACACCTAACGTGCTCATGACATGATTTTGGATAATCAAATGCTAATATTGACTTAATGATATATTGAACCTGTTTTGGAAAAGTATCATGTGATGTTGATGGCACGTGGTGCATGGTAATCAATCGGGTTTGATAAATGATTTCGATCGGGGCATGTGGCAAGAGTAATCAGGTGGGCCAGTGTGGCATTGGGGATGATGATTTGGTTTTTCGTAGTCTTGCCCTGGTCACTCTAAGGACTTAACCTTGCAAGCCTTTGAACTGGGTCATACTTGCAACCACATGGCTGGAATGGGACGGCCCTAGTTGACTAAGTCGCTAAGGACTCACTTGTGGAGCCTCAGGTGTCGATTACACCGCTTGTGTGATTGTACGGGGAGCGTATCGTGGTCGTGGCCAGGTACCCATCTAACGGTGTGTTGGTCCCATACTTCGCCTTGGCTAAGGGAAGGGATGGTGTAGAGCACGTCTGAGAGGACCACCTGTGTTGTTTGAGGCTTCCAGAAGGCTTTGTTATGATCGCTCATTCGCATACTCTTGTATGGCGATTCACTACCGACGTGGTGAGTGGATTGTATCTTGTGGGTAAAGTGCATAACCTCTGCAGAGTGTAGAATCTATTTGAATAGCCGAGTCCACTGTGATCGACAATGCTCGGGAATTACAAATAAGGGTTAGACTTTCAAAACAACTTGGATTTGAAAAGTTGGGTTGGTTTAACAAGGAAGATGATGGAAATATGGTTTAGGATGGGGAAAATGTTATTTAAACTTCTTGAAAAGTTAGTTATGCTTTACTTGTTTTTACTGCTTTCTAATCTACTTATATTACTTGTCAAATGTCATTTACCGCAAATATACCTTAAGCTATTCCTTTGTACCAAGCCATGCATATAGTATATTAGCTTGCATTCTCGTGCATGACTTGTCGAGTACCAAGTACTCACCCTTGCCTCAACACAATACCGCTTGAAGAGGAGACTACGCCAGTTTCGGAAGAGGAGTTCCAAGAGGACCCGTCTACTTAGGGATGCGAGCCCAGTCAGTTGCCTGTGGTATACTGGATGGCGCCACGAAGTTTATTTGATTTTTCCGCTGCAGTTATTTCTCTTTTAATAAGTTTCGCCTTGCAAGGCATATATTTGTAACTTGGCCATAAGGTCGAGTAACCACTTTGGTTATTTAAATAAAGTACTTTGATAGTATCGTTTGGTATGATTGTGATATATACCGATGTTAAGACTGTGTGCACTAGCGCGTTCCTGGACTAGTGCTGAATACACAGAGGGTCCGGATTTGCAAATTCGGGGTCCCGACAGAGGTGGTATCAGAGCCATACTTGACTGTAGGCTCAACCCTAAGCTAGAATGGTCGTAGTGAGGATAAAACCTATTTTCTAAAGCTAAAAATTTGTGAAGACAAGAAATGACATCTCGACTTATCCCCTTCTCTCTTTTCTCGTCTCTTGCTGAAATTTTCCCTTACCTTGTCACAATTTAAAAATTCCGAGTTCTTACGTAAAGCACTCTTGTGACAGATGGAGGAAGAGTTCAACTACGTTGATCTGGGAGTTGGTCACGCCGCGGAACTTTGGCATATGCTACTGCACTCTCGGAGATTTTGAGAAGCCCCAATACCAAGTGGAAGTGATCAGACAAGCGGTGATTGATCAAGGCTTGTGACGTGAGGATTGAGGTACCGCCAGAAGAGGGGCCAGTGCAATCGTCCGATACACTTTGACCGCCAGAGATCTACAATGCAGATGGGTATCCAAGAAGTATCACGACGAGCAATGCGGCACATTACCCGTGTCTACGCCAGAGAGTTGGAGAGTACGGTGTTCCGTTACCATCCGCAAGAGCGATAACCTTCTCGACCAAGGCGATTCAGATGAGGATGCCACGGTTACACGCTTGGCACGATTTGTCGCCGCCAGGAGGATGTACTAGATAATACAAGCAAGGAGCTACGAGAAGGCCCGCAAGGAAATCACGACAGAGAAGAACAGATGGCGGAAGCTCAGAGTATGTGGCACACCTTCTACGAAGGATTGACGAGTTGGAAATGACTTTGTACGGACTGCACTCCAGAGCCAAGATTTGAGCTACACGAGCCAGATCCAGAGGAGTCGGATCTCGATGAGGACACCGCTTCTTCGACTACCACAGATGACATAGTCGCTGGACATGGCGATCGCTTCGCGCCTATGCCGCAAAGATCCGCACTCCAGGCCGTGGAGGTTTTCTCGATGAGTGAGCATAGGTTCTATAGTGAGACTCCTTCGCCGAGTCGCGTCATAGAATAAAGAGTTACCCTTTAGACGTTAGACTCCGTGAGTTAGTTCGATTTGGATTTGCTTTGTTTGTCGAGTGTGCAGATGTGTTGCAAGGCCCTTAGGCATTGTAAGCAGCCATACCAAGTTATTACTAATAAAGTTGGACCTTAAAGTTACCCCTTTCGCCCGCATAAGTTCCATATTACTTGTCTATTCTCGCTTTCCTCTCATCTCTAAACCTAGAGCAAATCAACAGATGGTGAACACCCGTGGGAACTTTGGAAGCAATGGGAGTGGATCTCGCCAAATGTAAAACCCCAATGATGGAGCACCAGACCGCCACCTGGATGTGCAGAATTTTGGAGCATTTCTTGTCGCTCGGACTCAGTTGATGCATGCTATGATGCAACAAATGCAGCACGTCATCGCTCAGGCCACGGCTAATCAAGATAATCGTGACCACGCCGTAATACAAGGTCGCCGAGTTCATGAGGACTCACCCACCCACTTTCTTCGGGAATGCCAATCCATTGGAGGCCGACGATTGGTTAAGATCAATTGAGAGGAAGCTACACATAGCTCAATGCATAGGGAATGAGAAGGTACTTTACGCTTCTCATCGCTTGGAAGGAACAAATACGAATGGTGGGAGAACTTCGTACACGCAGAGAACCCTCAAGATATCACTTGGGAGGAGTTCACAACAGCATTCGACAAGATCACGTGCCTGAAGGAATCATGGACCTTAAGAAGGAGGAGTTCAGAGCACCGAGGCAAGGTAATCACCAGCTGGTCGACTACCCGAACAAGTTCACACAGCTTAGCACGCTACGCACCGAGGATGTAGCGACAGATAAATCCAGGCATACCTCGTTTCATGAAGGGACTTAACTCAGGATTGCAAGTAGGATTGATCACCCACACCTTTCCAGATTTCCAAGAGTTGGTGAATAAGGCGCTTATTCTTGAGGACAAGCGCAAGGAACCGGATGAGAACAGAAGCGCAGGATGCAACAAAGAAGGATCACGTCGAGGAACGCAACGCTTTGAGAGTTGCACCAAATCAATTCTTCGATTCCAACCACGTAACGCAACAAGGACACCATCCCCGCACCAAGACCTGTCAATCAAAACTACTGCACCCCCACTTCGCTAGAAACGCTACCCCGGCAATAAAGAAGGAACAGTGAGACGCCATATAACCGCAACGAGCCGTGACACTTTGCCAACAGCTTGTCCGAAGAAGACAGCAGAGCGACCCCGCCGCTTCAATCTAGGAACCACCCCAGCTAGGACGCCAAAGACCAGGAGCCACACCCTGCATCGTGGTGAGAGGCCGAGTCAACCATGTCACCGCGGATGCATCGCGAAATGCTACGGACGTCAGATCGGGTAAGTTACTTGTTAACTCAAGACTGCACAGCTTTGTTTGACTCGAGCTTCAGATTCGCTTGTTTCGCAAGGCTTTGCTACTAGAAATGACTTGAGAATTGCAAGACTTAAGTGCATGCTTTTAGTTCAAACCCCTGGTTCCGAACTCCGAACGGAAGTAGGATGTTCCGGTGAGAATACTAATAGATGGAATAGAATTCCTAGCAAACCTTATAATTTTGGAGACCTGCACCTTAGATGTTATATTGGGAATGGATTGGTTATCCAAGCACAAGGTCAGATTGGATTGTGGACGAAGAACTATCTCAGTTGAGAGCCCGTGTGGGAAGAAAGTGGAATTTCAAGCCACTGCAGTTAGAGATGGACAGTTGATGGTTAACAGTACCAAGGCAATCAGCATAGAGGATGTTCCGGTAGTGAATGAGTACACAGACGTTTTTCCCGAGGATCTACCTGGTATGCCGCCAGACAGGGACATAGAGTTTGTGATAGAACTTATACCGGGTACAGCACCGATAGCAAAGAGACCCTATCGGATGTCTACCGAGGAGTTGGTAGAGATGAAGAAACAGCTGGAAGAGTTAATGGAGAAAGGATTTATCAGACCGAGTTCGTCGCCGTGGGGAGCACCAGTTTTGTTTGTCAAGAAGAAGGACGGGAGTTTCAGGATGTGCATTGACTACCGTGCACTCAATGAAGTCACCGTGAAAAATAAGTATCCGCTACCCAGGATTGATGATTTGTTTGATCAGTTAAGAGGAGCCGGAGTTTTCTCCAAGATTGATCTGAGATCGGGATACCATCAGTTGAAGATCCGATCAGAAGATATTCCGAAGACTGCATTCTCATCAAGATATGGACATTACGAGTTTACGCTATGTCCTTTGGGTCGATTTAATGCGCCAATTTATTTCATGAATATGATGAATAAGGTGTTCATGGAATATTTGGACAAGTTTGTCGTCGTGTTCATAGACGATATCCTAATCTACTCCAAGACAGAGGATGAACATGCCGAACACTTAAGGCGAGTTTTGGAAAAGTCGAGGAACAAAGCAACTTTTCGCCAAGTTCAGCAAGTGTGATTTTTGGAAGGACAAGGTGGAGTTTCTTGGACATGTGATGACCGCAGAAGGAGTCGCCAGAGATCCAAGCAAAGTAGAAGCTGTGTTACATTGGGAACAACCAAAGATCGTGACCCATTCGGAGTTTCCTTGGAATGGCAGGATATTACCGCCGTTTCATCGAAGGTTTTTCGACAATTGCGAAACCTCTTACGCAATTGCCGAAGAAGGAAAAGAAGTTTGCATGGACGCCGAATGTGAGGAAGGATTTCAGAGTCAAGAAGCGATTGACATCAGCACCGGTGTTAGTTCTACCGATGTTGCTCAAAGCTTCGATATTTATTGTGACGACGCGCCAAGGACTTGGATGTGTCTTGTCGACGAGAATGGAAAGGTCGCCGCTATGCATCAAGGCGCTTGAGGCCGCATGAGGAAAATTATCCGACACATGACCTAGAGTTAGCCGCCGTAGTGCATGCCTTGAAGATATGGCGTCACTATCTCGATGGGAAACAGATGTGAAGTATATACGGATCATAAGAGCCTTAAGTACATATTCACCCAGTCGGATCTGAATATGAGGCAAAGGAGATGGCTAGAGTTGATCAAGGACTATAATGTTGGAATCCATTACCATCCCGGGAAGGCCAACGTAGTAGCCGATGCTCTGAGTCGGAAGAGCCATACCGTGAGTACGTTGCTAGCCACAAGTCAGGATGAGTTATGTGAGGATTTTCAGAAAATGAAGATTGAGGTTGTACCTAGCGGATTCTTGGCCGCATTGGAAGTAAAGCCTACCCTAGAGGATCAGATCCGAGAAGGATGTATGATGATGACAGGATCCGTAGGATTAAGTCCATCAAGGAGGAAGGCAAGGCAGAGGACTTCAAGTTGGATGAGCAAGGCACGTTGTGGATGAAGGATCGTATTTGTGTGCCTAACAAAAAGGAGTTAAAGCAACTGATTTTGGAAGAAGCCCATGACTCTAAGTACTCGATTCACCCTGGAAGCGCCAAGATGTATCAGGATCTGAAGGAGAGATTCTGGTGGCCGAGTATGAAACGTGAAGTTGCCGAGCATGTTGCATTGTGCGACGTATGCCAGAGAGTCAAGGCAATGCATCAGAGACCAGCAGGATTGCTACAGCCGCTGAAAATACCTGAGTGGAAGTGGGAGGAAATCGGAATGGATTTCATTACCGGTTTGCCGAAGACTCAAGGAGGTTATGACTCCATATGGGTTATAGTGGATCGCTTGACTAAAGTAGCCCATTTTATCCCCGTGAAGACCACTTACTCGGGAGATAAATTAGCAGAATTATACATGATCAGGATTGTTTGTTTGCACGGAGTGCCAAAGAGGATTGTATCGGACCGAGGTACCCAATTTACCTCAAGGTTCTGGAATAAGTTGCATGAAGCCATGGGAACCCGTTTGAACTTCAAGATGACTTATCATCCACAGACGGATGGGCAGACCGAAAGAGTCAACCAGATTCTGGAGGATATGTTAAGAGCTTGTGCATTAGCTTATGCTACCTCTTGGGATAAGAGTTTGCCGTATGCCGAGTTTAGTTACAACAATAGTTATCAGGCTAGTTTACAGATGTCACCTTTTGAGGCATCAGATGGTCGACTCTGTCGGACGCCATTGAATTGGAATGAGACCGCGAGCGCCGTGTCTTTGGGCCTGATATTCTTCAAGAGGTCAAGAGCGATCGCCATAATTAGGGAAAGGTTGAAGATAGCCCAATCTCGACAGAAGAGTTATGCCGACAATCGTCGCCGAGATTTGAGTTTTGAACCGTAAGACTTTGTATACCTCGAGTTACGCCTCTCGGGAGTTAAGAGGTTCCATGCCAAAGGGAAACTCGCACCTGCTATGTTGGACCATTTAAGATTTTGAGTCGCAGAGGCGGTTGCTTATCACCGGAGTTGCCACGATCGTTAGCGAGAGTACATGACGTATTCCATGTGTCCCAGTTAAAGAAGTGTCTCCGAGTTCCTGAGGAACAGACACCGCTAGAGTCAATTGAGTTGCATGAGGACTTGACTTATAAGGAGCACCCTGTGAGGATTCTAGACACAATAGATCGAGAAACTAGAAACAAGTCAACCCGCTTCAGAGAGTTCAAAGGAGCAACCATGAAGAAAGTGAAGCGACTTGGGAGCGCGAAGAGGATTTGAAGAAAGAATTTCCAAACCTATTCTTTTAGTGAGCCCTGAATCTCGGGGACGAGATTCTATTAAGGGGGGGAGGTTTGTAACACCCCAAAATTTTGCTTTTCTTAAATTCATGTGTGATTTGGCACTTTGGTGAATTTTTGGAATTTTCTGGAATTTATTTGGATTTATTTGGAATTTATTTGAATTTATTACATTTTGAAATAATTAAATAATTTAAATTTGCAAATAAGTTTTTGTTGGAAATATTTTATTTGAGTCCAAAATGATCCAAAATATTTTCCAGAATTTTTCCGAATTTTTCTCGAGTCATTTGCTATTTTTAATGAATTAAATGAATTATCGGAATTATTTTAAATATTAATTCGCTGGAAAATCCAACTCGGGTCAAGTATCGTTTCATCCGATCGAAGTCGGACTCGAGTCCGACCGAGCCGCTTGACTCGACCGAACCCACTCTAACCCTAATCGATCCCAACCGTTGGATCAAGATCCAACGGCCGAGATCCGCCGACCGACCGAAAGCCGTGTCCGACCGACCGATCGCGCCGCGGCGATCGTGGCCGTTGAGCGCGACACGGACGGCCACGATTTCGTCGTCTTCCGTGAATCGAAGCCGACTCGCCGCCGCGTAGCCGCGTCCGATTAGGTTTCCGCCGTGTGCACGCCTGCCGAGGCTATTTAAGGCGTGGGTTATCGCCCGAGGATCGCCGTTCGTGTGCGCGCCTATTGCCCTAGTTTCCAACGCCCAAGCCGCTGCCGCCTCGCGATTTCGCCGAAGTTTGGGGAGTGCCGCCACGGTTTCTTCGCTTCCGCGCCGTTCGTCATCCTCCGCCGCCTTCAAGCCCGGATCTGAGAACTTTGCGTCGAGGCGCACCTGTGGGGTGCACTCACTTGGCCGGAGACGCCCCGAAGCGCCGTTAGGGTGGTCGCCGTCCTCTGCGCCGGCAGCCGCAACGCCGCCGCAAGCCATCGTCGCCCGCGAGCTCGGTGCACCGTTGGATCAAGATCCAACGCACGAGGTGAGGCCACGTCGCCTGCTATCAAGCTTTCCGTTCTTGATTAGGTTTCAACCGTTAGATTTAGATCGCATTTGCGGTTGTGGTTAGTTGCGTTAGTAGCGATAGGGTTAGATTCTGGACCGTCCGATCTAGATCGAACGCCCGGATCAACCGTGTAGTTTTGAACGTGAGGTTCAGATCCAACGGACCGCTGATTTTCAAATCAACGGCCGAGATTGTGCCACGCGTGTGCTCAACCGCGCCACGCTGGGGAGCGTGTCTCGACACGCGGGACCCGCGAGTCGAGGGCCCACGTGTCACCGCAGCCACGCTGCGGCGTGAAACCCGGGCCACGCGTGAGGGGCCCACATGTCGATCCACGTGAGCCGTGGACCGAGTCCACCGTGGACCCGAGCCGAGCGTGGACCGAGCCCATGGATCGGCCGACGCCAAGAGGCCAATCGAGCTGCCACGTGTCCATGCCGACGCAATAATTAATTTCCAAAAGAAAATGATTTATTAATTCGAATAATGATTTCAAATTTAGATTCAAACTTCAAACGCTTATAACTTTTATGCTTCAACTCCGATTTGAGCGATTCAAATTTCTAAATTTGTATAAAATTAAGATCTACCTAAATATGAATTTTATTTAATTTTTGGACTAAAGTTTTTCTCTGTAATATTATTTAATTGATTATTTAAACTTTAAATAATCATAACTTTTATGCTTTTAACTCCAAATTTGATTTATTCCAGTTTCTAAAAATCCAGAAAATTATGTTCTCTCTGTTTATGGATTTTATTTGGAGTTTTGGGATCTTTTTGCATAGTGTTTATTTGTGTATTTGCTATTTGCACGCTTTACGAGTAGACGTTGAAGTGCCGGAGGGATTCGAAGGAGAAGTATTGACTCAGGATCCAACTCAAGACCAAGAGCAAGTGCTTTTTGAAGGCAAGTTGTGCTTTGACCATGTTGACCCTATTTCGAAATCTATTTTGATTTAAACTATTGCATGCTAGTTTAATTAGAAAGATACTTTGGTTTAAACCTGGGGGTTAGATAAATACCAATTTGATATATGACACCTTGATTACTTAAGTATGTGCCATGACCCTTTGTCACCCTAGTTGTGGTTTACTAGTTGGACATTATTAAATTGCCAACATGGGTTTAGATCGTTGTAGTATACTGCTTAGACCTGCTACGTGCTCATGACATGATTTTGGATAATCAAATGCTAATATTGACTTAATGATATATTGAACCTGTTTTGGAAAAGTATCATGTGATGTTGATGGCACGTGGTGCATGGTAATCAACTGGGGTTTGATAAACAGATTTCGACTGGGGCATGTGGCAAGAGTAATCAGTGGGCCAAAGGTGGCACTGGGGATGATGATTTGGTTTTTCGGGTAGTCTTGCCCTGGTCACTCTAAGGACTTAACCTTGCAAGCCTTTGAACTGGGTCATACTTGCAACCACATGGCTGGAATGGGACGGCCCTAGTTGACTAAGTCGCTAAGGACTCACTTGTGGAGCCTCAGGGTGTCAATTACACCGTTTGTGTGATTGTGCGGGGAGCGTATCGTGGTCGTGGGCCAGTACCCATCTAACGGTGTGTTGGTCCCATACTTCGCCTTGGCTAAGGGAAGGGATGGTGTAGAGCACGCATCGAGAGGACCACCTGTGTTGTTTGAGGCTTCCAAAGGCTTTGTTATGATCGCTCATTCGCATACTCTTGTATGGCGATTCACGGTACCGACGTGGTGAGTGGATTGTATCTTGTGGGTAAAGTGCATAACCTCTGCAGAGTGTAGAATCTATTTGAATAGCCGAGTCCACGGTACTGGACAATGCTCGGGAATTACAGTCAAGGGTTAGACTTTCTGAAAACAACTTGGATTTGAAAAGTTGGGTTGGTTTAACAAGGAAGATGATGGAAATATGGTTTAGGATGGGGAAAATGTTATTTAAACTTCTTGAAAAGTTATTTATGCTTTACTTGTTTTTACTGCTTTCGAATCTACTTATATTACTTGTCAAATGCTGTTTACCGCAAATATACCTTAAGCTATTCCTTTGTACCAAGCCATGCATATAGTATATTAGCTTGCATTCTGTGCATGACTTGCTGAGTACCAAGTACTCACCCTTGCCTCAACACAATACCAGTTGAAGAGGAGACTACGCCAGTTTCGGAAGAGGAGTTCCAAGAGGACCCGTCTACTTAGGGATGCGAGCCCAGTCAGTTGCCTGTGGTATACTGGATGGCGCCACGAAGTTTATTTGATTTTTCCGCTGCAGTTATTTCTCTTTTAATAAGTTTCGCCTTGCAAGGCATATATTTGTAACTTGGCCATAAGGTCGAGTAACCACTTTGGTTATTTAAATAAAGTACTTTGATAGTATCGTTTGGTATGATTGTGATATATACCGATGTTAAGACTGTGTGCACTAGCGCGTTCCTGGACTAGTGCTGAATACACAGAGGGTCCGGATTTGCAAATTCGGGGTCCCGACATACGGCTATCACAAGGTGAAGACTTATATTTTAACAAACATTCTCACTCTTATATAATTCACATATATCACATGTAGTGTTTTCAAATTGATTTTTCATATGTTCACATGATTTGTATGGTTTTTCAAGTTGCTTTTTTCATTTCTACACAAGAATCACAATTATCACCTTTTTTACTAGTGGTAGAAAGAAACCTATCATACTCCAACTTTAATGCTTTACATTTATAATCAAAGCATTTGAAATTCTCTCGTGTAAGAAAAGCTTTATAAATTTCAGATTTTGTTACCTCGCTGTCGTCATTAATGTCTCATCATCATCATCGACCTCATTGCCTATCTGCTTTCCCACAAGACAAAGATCAACAATGTCATTATCCTTCCGAAGAGATGTCAATGGATCATCCTCATCATGATTCGTTCAGAGATCAAGCTCCTCCATCATGTTCAAGAGTGCTTTATAAAGTAACTGCTTCATCTTCTTACCTGAAAATTTACTTTCACAAAAAGAAATGGACTTCTTATTAGCAAGCTTGAGACAATAACTTCTAAAATGACCAAATTCATCACACTCAAAGAATTGTATGTCACTATGATCACTTTTTCGAAAACCTTTTTCATTATTTTTGAAAATTTTGTTCTTAAGGCTTTGTTTACTCCTTTAGACAAAAGTGATAGTTCATCAAAACCCAGGTCATCAATATCCTTTTCCTTCTCAACAGTAGCTAAAACAATGGGAGCATCATTATTAAATTGATTAATGCTCATCTCATATGTCATCAAGGAACAATTAAAGAATCTAATTTCAAAGATCTCGATTCCTTAGATTTATTTATTGCAGTTACTTTAACATGCCAAAGTTTCTGATCTAGAGATCTAAGCAATTATCTACATTGATCTCCCTGTGAGAGCATTTTTCCTAGGCAAAAAGCTTATTTACCAATTCATTAAATCGAGTACCAAATTCCTTGATTGTTTTCCAGGTTTCATCTTAAATAATTCATACTCCCATGTGTGCAACCCTATCTTAGCATTTTTAACCTCGTCTGCCTCTTCATGAATTATCTCTAAAGAATATCAAATTTCATAAATAGTGGTCAATGTAATAATTCTATTAAACCCATCCCTCTACAAAGCACCATAAAAAAAACTCATGGCTTTTTTATTCAAATTATATTTATCCTTTTCTTCTTTAGTAGCTATTTCTTTAGGTTTTTCATATTTAGTAGCTACTATTTCCCATAAATCATATCCTTTAGATTTTAAGGATGATTCCATGCGTACTTTTCAATAGGGATAATCATTACCATTAAAAACTGGATGTTTACTCTTAGAAAAAGATGCAACTTGAATTATTACTCTAATAGTTAAATTAAACCTAGAGCTACACGCTCTGATACCAATTGACGGATCAAGATGCACCAAGAGAGGGGTTGAATTGGTGCAAACTAACACTTAAACATAATTTTTTTTCTATTTTTATTAAATCTAGAAATTAATAAAAAATAATAATCAAACTTAGAAAAAATAATCTAGAACAATTGATCTAAGACTATAGAAAAAAAACTAGATTAAACATCAAACTAGGAAACAATTGTATGAAAACTTGAAGAACAAGAATTAGTGTATTAGAATCTATACTCACCAATTTATTCCTCAAATTAGAAGTACGAAACACGCACAAAGATCATTTACATTAAAACACAACCTGCAAATAATCTCTCAAATTATTCTTAATTTTTTTCTCTTTATTCCTCTTTGTTTTCTGTCTTCTCTATTATTTTCTTTGCTGTCGTCGCTTGCTTCAACTCTGTTGCATGCGCACTGCGCACGTCGCCTCTCTGTTGCTTTCCTGCTGTTGCTGTGCTTTGTTTGTCAGGCGCCTTACAGCCTGTACGGGAGCTCTGCTGCGTGTTCCTTTCTTGTTCCATCTACCGTCCAGCACCTCCCTGTATTTATTGTGCGCCTCTGCCCTTTTACGCAGCCGCCACCTCGGGTGCTTAGGAAGCAAGAATCGTAGGTATGTCCAACTCTAACAAACGTACGGCCGAACAAACTAATCTCTTTTGAACTTTGATTAGTTAACCCAACTAGTTTTTCCTAAATCACATGCATACATCATACACACCGGACCTAATAACACATGATTCATTCCAATAATGAATACACACGGCCTAAAATTTACATATACACAACCACAGCCTAATTGCTGCTCTCGCATGGCTATCTCGTCCGCACAGCCCGCTAGCCACTACACTGCGTCGTCTGTCCACGTAGACCTCTTCCGCCCTATCTCGCTGCACTCACGACCCTCACGTGATGCTCCCCGGGCTACGCGCCTCCTGCGCGAATTCTCCTTGACCTACAGTGTGCGTCGCAAATGTCTGCGCTGCATCTCCACACTTGCGTTGCATCTCCTATTACAAATAAAAAAACAACCAACACAGCAATTCGATCTTTCACAAATAAATAAATCATTCCATCATAAATATTTTATTCCAACCCAAATATTGTTTGGTTTCCCATAAATAATGTAACACCCCGGGATTTAATATGCCTGAATGCTACCAAACATAGGCTAAACAACATCTAAATACCATAAATACCATAAACTAAGGTAAATTACAGCAAATGAGTAAATGCTAATACCGAAAATTTCGGCAGCATCTCCTTTGTTTTTCCATGAATTGAAGCAACAACAATATGATCACAAGGTATAGTATAAAGAATGATGTAGGATCGGATGACGTCAATCAGAGGGGGGGTGAATGATTGAGCGGGTGCTAAAACAAATTTTTAGTGTTTCTTTAAACCCCCTAAACAAAATATAAAATATTGCTTCGGTTTAACGCAAAAACAGATTAATAGATGTTCATTAAAGCGCGAATTCCCGGAGATCTAACCGTACAAAGGATGTGAAATTTTTACTGTATAAACTAGATTCAATTTAGAAACTAACCCAACAAGAATCGACTCAATCGGATCTACGGATCAAAAGTTATACGCCTCACAAGTTGACTGCGCACAAGATGACGAAAATAGATTAGACCCTAATTTCATGATTAAACAAAATCTAGAATGAATTAACCAATCAAATTTTGTACATCAATAACTTGGTGCCCTAGAAAGATTTTGGATGAATCAAAACAAAAATTATCACGTGAAACGATGAATCAATCTAGAAGCAAAGCAAGCCACAAACAAAGAATGCAAACCAGGATTACCATAGCAAAATACTGTAGTGTATACACTGTAGTAGTACTGTAGCTCGTCGTGTACTGTAGCAACTGATTGTTTTTTGCTTTGCTGCACGTCCTATGTTTCCCTTGCAAATCCTGTGTTAGCCCAAATACAAAACGCAGGAGAGCTCCTCTCGTTTTCTCAGTGTGCCTAGTTTGATGCACTAATTTTTTTTTCTTTTGTCCGTCGTACTGCCTCCAGGAGTCCTCTGCTCTCCTTTTTAATCAGCTCCACGCGACCCGAATCCAAGATGGACTCGCTGGCCGGCAGCTCCACTCGTCCGAGACCGTGACGAACTCGCTGGCCGGCTGTCCTGGATGCGTGTAGACTTCTGTACTAACTTTGGATAGCAACTTAGCTCTAGTCCAGACCGGTTTCAACTCTAATTAAATACCTATATGCATATTTATCCGCCCAATAACACATGGCCCAATATATGCATACAACTCAAAATTCTCACATCCACGCATTCGGCTCACCTGCCGCTACTGCGTGACTCACTCTCCCTCACATGCACTGTTCTCTAGTCCGAACGTCCCGCATGACATCCTCGATCATCTGAACCTCGATTCACTCCAGAACCTAGTTCTGATCCCTGTCATCGACCACGTTCGACCTCAAGCAACACCTGCACATGAACAAACACAAAACCATGTACGAGCACAAGTCCACGACTTGACTCAAGATCAATCCGTGCAACCACTCACACGAGCGCATTTCATCAAGCAAAAACCATTACCATGCTATCACAAACATATCAAATAATTGACTTAACCAGCACATTTTGGAAATTCAATTCTAAACCAATTTTTCATCACATGATTTCACAATCTCCCCCTTGATGAAAACATTGGCAACACCACTTTAGAATTGAACATTTGCAATTGACATTCACCTTACTAGAAAATTTTTGAAATCAAAAGGTTTAAAATCAAAGGTCAAAGTGAAAAACACAAAATCTCTCCATTTGACAAATATGCAAAGTGAAAAAAAACTCCGCCTAGGTGAAGAAAAGAAAAACCTCCCCCTAAGAAGAAAAATGTGTCTGTGAATGTGCAATGAGCCCAAAATTCCAAAATTCTCCAAACTTCTCCCAAACTTCTCCCCCAAACTTCTCCCCCTTTGACAATGGATTCATCAAGAATACAAAAGAGAGAACAACATGTTAAATTTTTTTTTTTTTTAACAATGATTTCACAAAAGAGAAACAAAGGAATGCCAAGATAAGAAAAGATGAGCTCATTCGATCATATAACCTTATATATCACATAATACGCAAAATACATGAACTTGATGTGATTTTAACAAGTTAGGGAATGACATGCATCTCAACCCTAGTTCAATCTACTATAGCCAAGTACTAAGTAAAACCTCAGCAGAAAAGCAAGGCTCAAAAACTGAAGCAACTAACAACTCATGGTGAGCAAGTAGTTTCAACTCCAATCTAGTAGGCCAATTTAATCTTTTAAAAAACGATTAACTGCATGTGGCATGCTTGAAGCATACTTCTTTTATTTTATCGGAGTGGCATGCTTGAAGCATACATCTTGTCTTTTTAGGGAATGGCATGCTTGAAGCATACATCTTATCTTTTTAGAGGAAAGCAAGTCTGAAGCGCACAACTTAAGACCTTTGCTTTTAACAACCCCTTTTTATTGATTCCCTTTGCTTTTTCTTTTTCTTTGATTGTAAACATGCATAGAGATTAAAAGGCCTTTTGAAAGAGTAAAGCTGAAAACACACTTGCTCCATAGCCCAAATTTGTCAAGAAGATTCAATATCAAGCCTAGAAGAGTAAGATATCACAGAGTATTTAGCTATAGACAATCTAACCAAGGAATTCCGCAATGTCACTTTTAGTTCAAGTAAAGCAATTTAGATTGTTGTATATCAGCTCAATTACATAATATATAAAGAAATATGATAAAATAAGCTCATCAACTAAAGGACTTGGCAAGGAAACTTCCCCTCAAAACAGGCTCATGGGATGCACAACTCCCAATTCTCCTCTTAGAAAAGCAAATCGAGAAGCATCAAGTGGTTTTGTGAAAATATCAGCAAGTTGCAACTCAGAATCAACAAAATGCAAAACAACATCTCCCTTTTCCACATGATCTCGAAGAAAATGATAGCGAATATCAATATGCTTTGTTCGAGAATGTTGCACTGGATTTTTAGCAATATTGATAGCACTAGTGTTATCACAGAAAAGTGGAACACTATCTAAATATAATCCAAAATCCTTTAAAGTTGAAATCATCCAAAGCACTTGTGCACAACATGCAAAGAAGAAAGAACAAATTCAGATTCAGCGATTGAGAGAGCAATGAAACTTGTTTTCTAGATGACCAAGCAACTAAAGATGTACCAATAAAGTGACATGTTCCAGATGTACTTTTTCTATTAATTCTACAACCCGCAAAATCAGCATCAGAGTAGGCTCTAAGTGATAAACAAGATGATGAAGAGTACCATAAGCCAAACTCTAAAGTGGATTGTAGATAGCGAAGAATTCGTTTTACCGCTTGTCGATGAGAGGCACGTGGAGAAGCTTGAAAACGAGCACACAAGCACACAGCAAAGTGTATATCTGGCCTTGAAGCGGTGAGATAAAGAAGCGACCCAATCATCCTTCGATACTCCTTTTGATCAACCGTTTCTCCTTCTTCATCCGGATCCAAAACAGTTGTTGTACCAATTGGTGTGGAAATTGGTTTGCATGTATCCATCTCAAAACGTCGAAGGAGATCTTTTGTGTACTTCGTTTGATGAATAAAGATACCTTGCTTTGTTTGCTTGACTTGTAAGCCCAAAAAGTATGTGAGCTCACCCATCATACTCATCTCAAATTCCCTGCTCATAGTGTCTGTTTCGAAGTACACGCACGTTTAACTCACCAATCATCTGTCCAGGAGGATGTCTACGTTGTATGTGCATTGGTGCAGAAACTTCTGGAGTTGTCTCATGTACAGTACCATGTGAGGATTCTGTAGTTGCTTGAGTTTCTTCCTGTGGGTCGGTCCGACCGGGCCGGGTTGTCAACTTGATTGCCACTGTCATCTTCATCTTCATCATCACTTTCTTCCAAAAAGATACTTTCAGAACCGCAAGTCACCTGTGTCCCTGAAGAGTCGGGTCTAGTACTGGGGCTAGCCTCATCAAAAGTGACTTCACAAGTCTCAACAATTTTGTTAGTCTCTAAATTCAGCACACGGTAACCACGAGTATGAAGAGCATAACCAAGAAAAAGTCCATCTGAGCATCTAGATTCAAATTTATCAAGATTTCCATGTTTGAGAATAAAGCATTTGCAACCAAAAACACGCATATGAGAGATGCTAGGGGTACGACCAAAACGAAGTTCATAGGAAGTTCTATGTAGCTTTGCTCTCAAAAATACTCTATTTGAAACATAGCAAGCGTTAGATATAGCTTCAGCCCAATACTTCCTAGGAGTTGAAAATTCATCAAGCATAGTCCTAGCCATCTCAACCAATGTACGATTTTTCCTCTCAACTACACCATTTTGTTGAGGAACACGAAAGCGTAAGAAAATTGATGCTCAATACCATGTTTGGAACAAAGGAAGCAAAAAGAGTATTCTTGAATTCTCCTCCATTATCACTCCTAATTACTTTAAGTGCTTGTGCAATTCCTAAACAACCTTAATGCAAGCTCTTGAAAACATTCAAAAACTTCATCTTTGGTAGACAAGAAATATACCCAAGAGTACCTAGAGTAATCATCCACAATAACAAGAACATACCACTTACCTCCTGTAGATTTCACTCTAGCAGTCCAACAAAGGTCCATATGTAGAAGCTGACCTGGAGCATTAGTCATAACAGCGAGTAAATAGGAAAATGTGGAGATGCACTCATTTTTCCATGTTGACAGGAGGAGCAAACCAAATTACTTGTTTTATCAATCTTTAATTCAGGCAAACCTCTAAGCAAGTTTGATTTACTTATGCGTGAAAGATGATCGAAACCAATATGACCAAGTCTACGATGCCAAAAGTTAAATCTTTAGAAACTTGGGAGACAAGACATGTAGTTTCAGATGTTGGATATGAAAAATCACCTTTAAACAAGCGACCAATGCGAGTGATATTGCATACTAGATTTTCGTAAACATCTAATATACGACAAGAATTTTTCTTAAATCTCACCTCAAGATCTTCATCAAGCAACCGAGAGATCGAGAGCAAATTATACTTGAGCTTACTTACCAAAGCTACATCCTTGAGAACAGTTTTCATTGACTCGCACAATTCCTTTTCCAAGAATCCGTCCCTTTGAATCATCGCCAAAAGTGATAACCTCATCACCTGAACTTTGTGTGAGGAGGAGAACCATTTTGAATCTCCAGTCATATGACGTGAACATCCGTAATCTATGAACCATATGTTCTCCTTCCTCTCTCGCACAACCTACACAAAGGGAATGTCGATGTCTCAATCTTTGGGGTTAGATAAAAGAGTTTTAGGAATCCAAAGATTGAGACATACGACCAATGAAACCAGTAGACATAACACGAGGATTTTTATCATAATGAGAAGCGAGTGTGCCTTCTCGACATTAGACTTAGCATTGAACCTTTCTCTCCTTTGTCGCTTAGCTAGTCTAAAGCAGAACTGAACTAAATGGCCATCTTTACCACAGTGAGTGCAAGTGTATTTAATATGATGTTTAGCTTTAGAAGTAGAAGAAACATTTGCACTCATCATAGTAGAAGATAAAATTCCAGCAGATTTAAAAACAGTTTTCTCAGGCTCTTTGACAATTTCAAACTTTCCACTTTCAAGAGCTTTAACAACAGTAGGAGCATGTGATTTGTGATGAGCATAAGGATCAAAACCTAAACCTTTGTGATGAGTGCTGACTTTTGATTGATCCAAAATCATATTTAGGTTTTTCTTTCCTTTAGTAAAACGCTCTAACGACTTTTCCAAGTAATCAACTTTTCGAGAGAGCACAAGACAATTATTGCAAGGAATATCAACTTTCTCTTTCTGTTTGCGACAAGTAGAGCATGAAAGAACCTCATGAGTGAGCATATCATTAGTCATATGAGAAACTCTAGCATTTGCATCTTTCAATTTCAATTCAAGAATTGAGCATTTAGGACAAGAAATTAAACCATGCAAATCATCAGTGGAACAGCTAGCATGTTTAATATGTTTCTCATTTTGATGCAATAGGGAAGCATGAACATTCCTTAAAGCAATAACTTCAGATTGTAGCATATCACAAGATTTGCAAGAATCATCATCAGGAATTAAAGATCTAAGCCTTGCAATTTCAGAATTGGAACTATCAATTTCTAGATCTTTTTCTTTAAGAGCCTTCTTAGATTTTTTAAGTTCTGAAGCTAATTTAACCATGGCATACTCAAGCTCATCATAAGAAGGTCTCACCTCTTCAAGGTCGGAGTCGTTGTCGCTATCCCTTCTAGCCATAAAACACATCCCGGTGAAGTCATCATCAGGATCTCCCTTCTTGTCCTTCTTCTTGTCATGTGGCTCATCATCACTCTCAAAGTCCACATCACTAAGATCACACTCCTCTATGGCGGCTAAGACTTTCTTTGCAACTTTTCAAAAATTGGGGCGCCTAGGGGTAGTGTGTCTTGAGCTGCGTTGTGCCGGTTCCCTTTCTTCCTTCTTCTTCAACTTGGGACAATTTGCTTTGATATGCCCGGGAAAGCCACACTCAAAACAGTTGAAGGACCTCGAAGTTGTGCCTCCACGCCTCCTCATCCTCAAATTGTTGAGTGCTTTAAAAGCACGTGAGGAGATGAGCACAAGATCTTCTTCGAGGAAGCATCTCAAACTGCTCATCCGAAAAGAAGCCAATGCACAAGGAACCAAAAGATGGTAATCCGCATTTAAGTGCTCAAGTTAGCAACAAGTGCATGTGTAGAGGATTTATTATCACTAGGTGACAAAGAATCCATCTCATAAGTTTTCGCCTAGAATAAAGATCATCCATGGTCAAAGTATCCAAGTCAACAGTTTGATTAATTGCAGTAACAACCATGCGCCATTCAGGACTAAGAGATCTCAAAATTTTACTAGCGTTATCCTCAACTGAATTAGTAACTCCAACACCACGCAAATTACACAAGATTTTCTCAAATCGGGAGAAAAGATCATCAATTGATTCACCTGGTCTCATAGCAAAATCAGAAAAATCTTTTTGGTAAATATTTTTGCGCACTTTCTTAATCTTAGTAGAACCTTCATGATAGTCACATAATGTCTTCCAAACAGAATAAGCAGATCGTAGATGAGAAACTCGATCAAATTCTTTTTCAGAAATTCCTTGAAAAATCAAGTTTCTAGCTTTAGCATTCAAATCAACGTCTACTTTGTTATCATTGGTGACTATATCAGGAACATCAAAAACAGTAGAAACTTTGCGCCAAACATCATTACCTTGAGCTTCAATATAGGATTGCATGCGACTCTTCCAATAAGAAAAATTTGAATCATTAAGCATAGGAGGACGATTAACATACTTATCTGACGCCATACCTTAACCTCGCTCTGATACCACTTGTAGGATCGGATGGCGTCAATCAGAGGGGGGGTGAATGATTGAGCGGGTGCTAAAACAAATTTTTAGTGTTTCTTTAAACCCCCTAAACAAAATATAAAATATTGCTTCGGTTTAACGCAAAAACAGATTAATAGATGTTCATTAAAGCGCGAATTCCCGGAGATCTAACCGTACAAAGGATGTGAAATTTTTACTGTATAAACTAGATTCAATTTAGAAACTAACCCAACAAGAATCGACTCAATCGGATCTACGGATCAAAAGTTATACGCCTCACAAGTTGACTGCGCACAAGATGACGAAAATAGATTAGACCCTAATTTCATGATTAAACAAAATCTAGAATGAATTAACCAATCAAATTTTGTACATCAATAACTTGGTGCCCTAGAAAGATTTTGGATGAATCAAAACAAAAATTATCATGTGAAACGATGAATCAATCTAGAAGCAAAGCAAGCCACAAACAAAGAATGCAAACCAGGATTACCATAGCAAAATACTGTAGTGTATACACTGTAGTAGTACTGTAGCTCGTCGTGTACTGTAGCAACTGATTGTTTTTTGCTTTGCTGCACGTCCTATGTTTCCCTTGCAAATCCTGTGTTAGCCCAAATACAAAACGCAGGAGAGCTCCTCTCATTTTCTCAGTGTGCCTAGTTTGATGCACTAATTTTTTTTTCTTTTGTCCGTCGTACTGCCTCCAGGAGTCCTCTGCTCTCCTTTTTAATCAGCTCCACGCGACCCGAATCCAAGATGGACTCGCTGGCCGGCAGCTCCACTCGTCCGAGACCGTGACGAACTCGCTGGCCGGCTGTCCTGGATGCGTGTAGACTTCTGTACTAACTTTGGATAGCAACTTAGCTCTAGTCCAGACCGGTTTCAACTCTAATTAAATACCTATATGCATATTTATCTGGCCCAATAACACATGGCCCAATATATGCATACAACTCAAAATTCTCACATCCACGCATTCGGCTCACCTGCCGCTACTGCGTGACTCACTCTCCCTCACATGCACTGTTCTCTAGTCCGAACGTCCCGCATGACATCCTCGATCATCTGAACCTCGATTCACTCCAGAACCTAGTTCTGATCCCTGTCATCGACCACGTTCGACCTCAAGCAACACCTGCACATGAACAAACACAAAACCATGTACGAGCACAAGTCCACGACTTGACTCAAGATCAATCCGTGCAACCACTCACACGAGCGCATTTCATCAAGCAAAAACCATTACCATGCTATCACAAACATATCAAATAATTGACTTAACCAGCACATTTTGGAAATTCAATTCTAAACCAATTTTTCATCACATGATTTCACAAATGACATCTAAATCATTAATAATAAAGGTTCTAGCAGCAGTATAAGACTAGAATAAAGATTCCAACCATCTCATGAGCCAAACGAGGTAAATGAGGAAACCAAGCACACAAATTAACCATCACAATTAAAGGAAGGAACATATCATTGTTTATATGTGTGATGCTAAGTGATGACGTGTGACTAGCTCCCTTTCCCGCATGCCGGTTTCATGGTACCTAAGAAAAACAACATAAACACAAGCGTGAGTTCATCACTCAGCAAGTATATTGCAATGGAACAAGAAAATACATTCTAATTCCTTCATCACCACTTTTCACATACGACATCATACACATCTCATATTCATAGCGTAAGCATATCATTGACATCATCATATATCATCATATAACATCCTCATATAATGCAATGCAATGCGATGCGATGCACATATCTCCTGGAAACTCATACCGGTATGGTTGAGTACACACCCATCAGTGTGCACCCTCTCCCCCCCTTCCATCCCGAAGATGGAGGGTGCCTACTCCTCGCTTCCATACATCGCGGTGGATGGAATCACGATGTAGGACTTACTCATTAGCTCTCCGGAATAGTCATAACTTTCTCATCGACCTTCCCCGGACTAGTTATGACTTTCTCACCGCCCGGGCCATGTATCATGCCATGTATGCAAACATTTAAGCATTCAATAATCACTAGTTACTCATCAAGAGAGTCCAACCGGATTTAACAAAATTTACATAACAATTTCTTTCTCTAGTTACCATTCCCAACACTTATAAATAAAGCTCATGACGATTATCAAAAGACAACTAACCAATACTACCTCATAAAGATCCCCACAGACCAACACATCATATAACAACGTATTCTCTATTTCAAACATAGTACTTCAACAGATACTTGAGCATGATCAACCTACCAATTTTATACAATCCATACGTCAATTTCTCAACAACAAAACTTACTCAATCAATAAATGACTTCAACACATAAATGTTATCTCTACAAGACAAAATTCGTGAGTATGATTCTAGGATATACATTCATCAAGAATAAAATCCTACATCATGTTAATTATCCATGGTCCACTCCATCACAACATGTTACAATAACCTCCATTTTTAACAAGGATTTTCAACAATTAATCTAAGCAATTACCACCACTACTAAGTCGTTAATATCAATAAGTTGCATAATCATCAATCAACAACATTACCTTTAGCTACCCTATACATCGGTTATAACAAAATTACCACCACACAACATACTCCAACTATTTAAAAATAGATTGAATACTAGCATTAACACTGCCCTTAACAACATCATTAACAATAAGTCTTATGTCTTCTCAATTGATATCACTACTAGCATTGTATAGACACAACTGCATGCTTCCAAATATACTAGTAGTTTGCAACAACATAAATAGCAACTCTAATCAACTTCCAAATTAAAGCCACTAGTCAACATGATTAAATTTCTCTATTAACCCGTTAGATTAGAACATCTTTAAACAACCGGCAAGGTTTCTTTAATAGTATCATTAATTTACATCATCTTAATGTTCTAACTATGCATCAAGGTTTAAACTTTTAACATTAACGAGGATCATAAACACTTTTAAAACAAGGCAATAGATTCTAAGCATGTACATTAACCCATTTAATCATTCTCGCTACAGAGTAAACTACAACACTAGTAGTCTATTTATTCTCAAGCTAGAGATAACAACCGCATTGAATTGTTTCAACTCACAAATTAACTTAACAATACGTCATCCCAAAAACGACATTGGTACATGCTACATAACATGCTAAACAACAATTCTTACTAGGGACGAACGATTTCAGTCAAAAGACTACTTACTTTGTTTGCAGCATTTTAGTTTTAAAACTCATTCCAAATTCATAAGGAAACTTGACTCTCAAAATTGCAATGAGACAAACCCAAACTTGGTCATGCAAAGGAATTCTCCAAAACACTTTTCAATCTCAAAGACTCCCACAGGAGGGAACCAAGCGATCAAATAAACCTTTGCGGACAAAGGCACAAAACATAAATCGACACAACTTAACTTTTTGCACACGCTTCAATAACTTCTTTTAAACTAAGAGTAAGACACACAAGAACCAAAACTATACTTTTCTTTGCAAGGCAACCAACAAAACCGGTGTCAAAGCCAAAAGGCGACTAAAAAGGCACAATGCTAAATTCCTCTTCTTCGTCTTCAACCAAGGAAGACAAAACCAAGAAACACCGAAGGGACTCTCCGCGAAAAATCCAATTCCAAACACTTTTCTTTTGATTTCAATCAACTAAAATCAAGAAAAACAACCAAAACCGACCGTCAGAACGGTAAAGAACATACGAAGGAATCCACCACCAAACTCTTCTATTTGACTCCAGTAAACTACCCGATTTACGACAGAAAGGGTAAGCACTCTTCTCCTACAGGGGTTAATAGTTCTTCGGTGATGGCGCTAACCGGCCATACCGTCAAACCACACCCTTACTATGAACAAAAAGAGGTGACCGAAACCCTTCGGCACCACAACCCCACTTTATCACAACCACAAGAACAATTCAATCATTTATCTCATAGACATAGCAACATGCATTATCAAATGAAGCATTCAACGTCAAATCTTAAATACAACATTTAAGCGTAAAGAAACGATACCCATACCCTTTCCTATTGTGCATCCTTGTGTGTCAAATTTTAGATTAGTTATTCCACTTTTGCAAGCTTTAATGTTGCTATCCTATGACAAAATTTTAGTTAAGACCTAAGCCATGTTTCTAAGTTATTCCACATCACATTTTAGTTGTACCCTATAGCATGACACTAAAAAAAATACACATTCCAGGGACCTACAGCCCGCTCTGATACCAACTGTAACACCCCGGCATTTAATATGCCTGAATGCTACCAAACATAGGCTAAACAACATCTAAATACCATAAACTAAGGTAAATTACAGCAAAGGAGTAAATGCTAATACCGAAAATTTCGGCAGCATCTCCTTTGTTTTTCCATGAATTGAAGCAACAACAATATGATCACAAGGTATAGTATAAAGAATGACATCTAAATCATCAATAATAAAGGTTCTAGCAGCAGTATAAGACTAGAATAAAGATTCCAACCATCTCATGAGCCAAACGAGGTAAATGAGGAAACCAAGCACACAAATTAACCATCACAATTAAAGGAAGGAACATGTCATTGTTTATATGTGTGATGCTAAGTGATGACGTGTGACTAGCTCCCTTTCCCGCATGCCGGTTTCATGGTACCTAAGAAAAACAACATAAACACAAGTGTGAGTTCATCACTCAGCAAGTATATTGCAATGGAACAAGAAAATACATTCTAATTCCTTCATCACCACTTTTCACATACGACATCATACACATCTCATATTCATAGCGTAAGCATATCATTGACATCATCATATATCATCATCATATAACATCCTCATATAATGCAATGCAATGCAATGCGATGCACATATCTCCTGGAAACTCATACCGGTATAGTTGAGTACACACCCGTCGGTGTGCACCCTCTCCCCCCTTCCATCCCGAAGATGGAGGGTGCCTACTCCTCGCTTCCATACACCGCGGTGGATGGAATCACGATGTAGGACTTACTCATTGGCTCTCCGGAATAGTTATAACTTTCTCACCGACCTTCCCCGGAATAGTTATGACTTTCTCACCGCCCGGGCCATGTATCATGCCATGTATGCAAACATGCTAACATCATACATAACTTGTACATAAACACATGGCATCATAACATAATAAGCATATTCATCATATCAGTGGCAATCATTAAAGCATGGCATGTGAACATGTCATATATTCAATTTCAATCTCTACCAATCTAGCAAACTACAACCCGCTACCCATTCCAATACACTTGCCTCAACCACGGCGACGGATTGGCGAGACGTAGAGGGCACTCCCGGGGTCACACCACCTGCACATAGTACCACACACTCACAATCATGACCACAAAACAGTACGCAAACACTCTTCTACCCCGGCATCGCAAACTACTCGCAAAACCCAAAAACAGAGGTTCTGTCCCGTCGGGACAGCAGCCTTCCAAAAGGCTTAACTCGGGTTCTAAGAGAAACGAGTACATCCTCGCGTAGCTTAGGAAATTTCCCAACTTTTTCTAAGTATATGGAAAGACTGATTCGGACTCTAAAGTGGTTTAATCTACAGAATACCGTGATCTGTTCCAATCACGTCACAGTTTTTAATACGTTCGGTAAAATGAGCATAACTTTCAAACGGTTGGGCGGATTTGGACGTTCTTTATACCCACTGAAAGGTATTGAAGTTACCTACAACTTCGTCAACAGGAGGACGAGCAAAATCCGACTCTAAATTGGCGAAAACCCAAACCCTAGGTCGACTGCTCATGCTGCCCGAAACAGAGAACGTGGCAAACTCTAGATTCCATCTAATCTACCCAATTACAGCACCACCAATTGATCTAAAAACATGATAATAACCCTTAAAACAGTATCTAGACCAACCCCAAGGATCCCTGTGGCCATACCTTCGCCCGACGAACGAAAACCGAATGGATCTCCTCCCGGTTCGCGCAATCTCCTTCCTCGCTCCAAATCCACCGGATCTCCTCATCGCGGAGTACTCCAATGGACGGATCTTCGAGGTGGTGAGGTGGAGAGGCTTCCATAGGGCAGCAAGGGTGGAGGAGAGGGGAGGGGAGGCGCACAAGGTGGGAGGAGGGGCGCAAGGGAAGGAGGAGGCGCGTGGGAGGGAGGTCAAGGGGGCGGCTAGGGTTTCAAGTGGGGGGAGGCGCCCAAGGGGTAGGGGTGGGGCGCAAGAAGAGGCAGGGGGCCCTTTTTACCAGCGCAAACAGGTCTCCTACTCCCACATGGACTCAAACTCCTCCCCACCAAGGCCCACGACCCTTTCCCTTAGACCCAAACTCCCCCGGAAACGCAAATAAACCTCATACCGTAAGGTTTTAACCCAGATTTCACATTTTATAAGATTATGACACTTCGTGGTGTCACAAATAAATTGTTCAAACACAAATATTATATTTAGTTTTCATCACAAATATTATTGTCAAATTAATCATAAATATTATTGTCAAATTAATCATCACATATATATTGTCGCATATCTAAATATAGGATATGAGCATATACAGGAAACTCATAGATTATACCATATATGTTTACACAAGCATCTGGAAACTTCGGATATTTCTGGCCCGATTCTGCGGGGTGAGATATACACGGAGGGGATATCACCACGTTAGTCATGTTTCCATTACGAGAAAACCAACTCAAGTACTCCGGATGTTAAAGGAAGTTTGGATACGCTACGAAGATCTCGGAACAGTGGACTCCTCATCGAATACGATCTGGTATCTCAAACCGACTACAACCTGTGAAGAAGCTACCTCAGCTATATAAGAACAGAGCCACAAAGATTTCAGGAGGGAGGAGAAAAAGAAAAGAGGAAGAGAACTCTCAAACTAACGAACTGCACTTCGATAGTTCATAAGTTAGATCTTAGCCATATTCCAGAGACAATCTTCATTGTAATTAGACGCAAGGCATCCTACTCTGTACTTTGTTTCATCGACTCCATACTACATCCATACAGGAGTAGGGTATTACTCCGCCCGGAGGTCCAAACATGTCTACATCGTGTGCTATCGATTTCGTGTTTGACTCTGTATATTCGTAGGTTCCGAGTATATAAGTTTATTGTTGATTTCCTAACCTTCGACATATACACGTGTATATATATACACACGTGTATATATATATATACACACGTGTATATATATATATACACACGTAAGCTGCGGTAGAAAGATGCAGAAGGAACCTTCTAACAAACGGTTTAGATGGTTCGATCTCTGGTTCTTCTTGAAGCTTTGTTTGTACATCGGAAATGCGGAAGACACAGATGGAGAGTTGTTGAGAGAGGGTCCTATTTGTCACAACATGAGATAGATGTGCCTCATGCCGCTGGAAGACGACTTGAGCAAATGACAATTACATTGGAGAAGAGGTAATTAAGGATGGACTGGAAATGTAGCGTGGTTGTTAGATTTCCAACTCCATCTTTTATCGTCCAAAACATCTTCGAAACACATTTAAAAACGAAATTGAGCTATTTAAATTAATTAAGCGCATATCGAATTTGCCTCTGTTTGCTTGATCATAGATACTGTAACATCTTTACAAAAGCGTCGTATCAAGCAAGCTAGCACATATTACAAGGTAAGGGATCACGACCGCATATTACTAGTCTACGGGTGCGAGGTGTTAAATCTGAGGGATCTTAATGCCTAGTATCAACACCTAGATGAATGCACTGAGGATTACCTTCGGGATTGTTGTTGCTTGATGACGCCATTGCCGATGATGGGGAAGATGGATCGGCAGTGGTGTTGGAGAGAACAACAACGTAGGAGATGGCTGTCGTCTCCTGCGATGAAGAGCCGGTGATGAAGGAGGACGATGGTCTCCTGCACGACGGCAGTAGAGGAGGTAGGGCCGTGGCTCTTCCCGTTACTCCACGCACTGTAGATCGGTTTCTCACGAGTTTGTTAGGGACGTGTGCACAGAGAACGTTGGTTCTCAGGGCTGTCTAGTCCCTTCTATTTATAGCGCGTGTGCAACAGGGGGCCACAACCATAAAGGTCGGTTGCGCCCCCGATCAGGGCGCGAGATCAACCAACATTCTCCCCCTTGATCTCGAATTCAACTTTGAAACTTTACATCTTGATCTATTAACTTTTTATATCTCACACTTTTAACTTAACATTCCACTCCTCCATAGATTAGTGTACCAAGACCAAGGCGTCACAACAGTCAGTTACGTACTGCTGAACTCAATGACTATAGCACACCTCTCTACTTCAAAGTAGAATAACTTTGTCTTTGTGGGAGATGGTTGCTTTCAATGACCCCTATTATCCAGAATCATAGTCTTTCCTTTAAACCCATGCCGGCTACGTGCTTCTCAAACACGTTGGGAGGAAGACCTTTGGTGAGTGTCGGGACCCCGAATTTGCAAATCCGGACCCTCTGTGTATTCAGCACTAGTCCAGGAACGCGCTAGTGCACACAGTCTTAACATCGGTATATATCACAATCATACCAAACGATACTATCAAAGTACTTTATTTAAATAATCAAAGGGTTACTCGACCTTATGGCCGAGTTACAAATATATGCCTTGCAAGGCGAAACTTTAAAAAGAGAAATAACAGCAGCGGAAAATCAAACAAACTCCGTGGCGCCATCCAGTATGCCACAGGCAACTGACTGGGCTCGCATCCCTAAGTAGACGGGTCTTCTTGGAAATCCTCCCCCGAAACTGGCGTAATCTCCTCTTCAACTGGTATTGTGTTGAGGCAAGGGTGAGTACTTGGTACTCAGCAAGTCATGCACAGAATGCAAGCTAGTATACTATATGCATGGCTTGGTACAAAGGAATAGCTCAAGGTATATTTGCGGTAAACAGCTTTTGACAAGTAATAAAAGTAGATTCGAAAGCAGTAGAAATAAGTAAAGCATAAATAACTTTTCAAGAAGTTTAACAAACATTTTCCCCATCCTAAACCATATTTCCATCATCTTCTTTGTTAAACCAACCCAACTTTTCAAATCCAAGTTATTTTCGTAAAGTCTAACCCTTGATCAGTAATTCCCGAGCATTGTCCAAAGACTGTGGACTCGGCTATTCAAATAGATTCTACACTCTGCAGAGGTTATGCACTTTACCCACAAGATACAAATCAAACACCACAAAGGCGAAGTTCCCGTAATAAAGCCTTTCTAAGCCTCAAACAACACAGTGGTCCTCTCCAGACGTGCTCTACACCATCCCTTCCCTTAGCCAAGGCGAAGTATGGGACCAACACACCGTTAGATGGGTACCTGGCCACAGCCACGATACGCTCCCCGCATAATCACACAAACGGTGTAATCGACACCCTGAGGCTCCACAAGTGAGTCCTTAGCGACTTAGTCAACTAGGGCCGCCCCATTCCAGCCATGTGGTTGCAAGTATGACCCAGTTCAAAGGCTTGCAAGGTTAAGTCCTTAGAGTGACCAGGCAAGACTACCCGAAAAACCAAATCAACACTCCCAATGCCACAACCGCCCACTGATTACTCTTGCCACATGCCCTGGCCGAAATCGTTTATCAAACCCCGCTTGATTACCATGCACCACGTGCCGTCAACATCACATGATACTTTTCCAAAACAGGTTCAATATATCATTAAGTCCATATTAGCATTTGATTGTCCAAAATCATGTCATGAGCACGTAAGGTGTCTAAGCAAAGATACTACAACGGTCTAAACCCATGTTGTCAATTTAATAATGTAAAACTAGTAAACCCCAAATAGGGTGACAAAGGGTAATGGCACATACTTAATTAATCAAGTTGTCATATAGCAAATTGGTATTTATCTAACCCCAATGTTTAAACAAAGTATTTTTCTAATTGAACTAGCATGCAATAGTTTAAATCAAAATAGATTTCGAAATAGGATCAACATGGTCAAAGCACAACTTGCCTTCAAAAAGTACTTGCTCTTGGTCTTGAGTTGGATCCTGAGTCAACACTTCTCCTTCGAATCCTTCCGGCACTTCAACGTCTACTCGTAAAGCGTGCAAATAGCAAATACACAAATAAACACTAGGCAAAAGATCCCAAAACTCCAAATAAAATCCATAAACAGAGAGAACATAATTTTCTGGATTTTTAGAAACTGGAATCACAAATTTGGAGTTAAAAGCATAAAAGTTATGATTATTTAAAGTTTAAATAATCAATTAAATAATATTACAGAGAAAAACTTTAGTCCAAAAATTAAATAAAATTCATATTTAGGTAGATCTCAATTTTATACAAATTTAGAAATTTGAATCGCTCAAATCGGAGTTGAAACGCAAAAGTTATAAGCGTTTGAAGTTTTGAAATTCAAATCAATTATTAAACCGATTTATTAAATCATTTTCTTTTTCGAAATTAATTATTGCGTCGGCATGGACACGTGTCACCTCGATTGGCTGGCTGGCGTCACCGGTCCATGGACTTGGTCCACGCCGGCTCGGGTCCACGGTGGACTCGGTCCACGGCTCCGCGTGAGGCCCGACATGTGGGTCCACTTTCGGGTAGCGTCATTCTTGGCGTCGGCCTGCTCTTTGGGACATTTCTGGCGACAAGCGGGCCCGCCATGACGTCAGCGTGACGTCATGGTGCAGTTTGACCGGGCCGACATGCGGGCTCAGCCGTGTCGAGACACGCTCTCATGCGCGGGCGCATCACATGATCATGGCGTTGGCCTTCTCGCCACGTGGCTAGATCTAGGCCGTTGATTTGAAAATCAACGCCCGCATTGATCTCGTGTTACGCGTTTGGGGTGAACGCGGTTAATCCGGGACCGTTGGATTTAGATCCAATGGTTGAGATTGGATCTAGAGATCGTAAATCGAAACCTCACCGCGGCGATGACGCGTGGCAAGATCTGGATCGCGGCGATCTTGATCGGACGGCCGAGATAGCTTCGAGCGACGGCAATGGCGCGGCGGCGCTTGGCGGCGGCCGGAGTCGATGACGATGACACGCCCGACGGCGCTGCAGGCCTCCGGCCGAAGTGGATGGTAGGCACGGAGTGCGCTTTGACGCAAGGGATCTGGATCTGGGGTCAACGCTGGCGGAGGATGGCGACGGTGGCGAACGCGCGAAACCGCGGCGGAGTGCTTTACCAACTCCGGCGAGCAATAGCAGCGAGACGGTGGGGATCCTAGCGGCGTGAGCTAGGTTTCGGACCGGCGTGGGATGGCGATCCTCGGTGCGATCCGGCATTAAATAGCCCCGGAGGCGTGCTCGTAGGCGGAACCCTAGTCGGCCACGCGGCGCTTCACCGGCGAGTCCGGCTCGGACTCGGCGGAGACGACGCAATCGCAGCCCGCCCACGTGGCGCGATCAACGGCCCCGATCGCGCAGGCGCGGCGGTCCGGTCCGGACACGCGGCTTTCGGGTCTGTCGGCGGATCTCACCGTTGGATCTTGATCCAACGGTTGGGATTGATTAGGTTAGAGTGGGTTCGGCCGAGTCACGTGGTTTCGGTCGGACTCGAACACGAGTCCGACTCGGGCTCGGTCGGATGAACAAGATTTGACCCGAGTTTGATTTTCCAGCGATTTAATATTTAAAATAATTCCTAGTAATTCATTTAATTCATTAAAAATAGCAAATGACTCGAAAAATTCTAAAAATTCGAAAATACTTTGGATCATTTTGGGCTCAAATAAAATATTTCCAACAAAAATTTATTTGCAAAATTAAATTCTTCAATTATTTCAAAATGGAATAAATTCAAATAAATTCCAAATAAATCCAAATAAATTCCAGAAAATTCCAAAAATTCACCAAAGTGCCAAATCACACATGAATTTAGGAAAAGTAAAATTTTGGGGTGTTACAGTGAGCGGATCCGCTAACATGTCTTTTGTGCTTATATGCTCAAGCTCTATTGTTTGATCCTGGATTTTCTCCTTCACAACATAAAACTTGATCTCTATGTGTTTGGCAGCACCACTTGACTTGTTGTTGTGGGAGTAAAATATCACTGCTCATTGTCGCAGATAATTTGAGTGGTTTTTCTATGCCGCCCACCACTCTCAACCCGGTACAAACTTTTTAAACCACATTGCCTCGCCTGGTTGCCTCATAGCATGCCACAAACTCAAGCGTGCATTGTCGACGTTACAACGATCGATTGTTTTATACTTTTCCATGATATAGCTCCTCCCAAGAAGGGTGAACACATATCCTGATGTGGACTTTCCAGTGTCTTTACACCCTGCCCAATCTGCATCTGCATAGCCCATAATTTCTAGGGCACTTGACTTTCTATATGTTAGCATGAGGCTCTTTGTCCCTTGCAAATACCGCAAGGCTTTCTTTACAGCTTTCCAGTGATCAACTCCTGGATTAATCTGATATCTTCCAAGCATCCCGGTTGTAAATGCTAAGTCAGGGCGAGTACATATTTGAGCATACATTATGCTTCCGACAGCTGAAGCATATGGTACTGATTTCATTTGATCGATCTCATACTTGTTCTTTGGACACTGAAAATTACCAAACTTATCGCCCTTGACTATTGGAGCAGGCGTGGCATTACACATATGCATACTATATCTTTTCAAAACACTTTCTATGTATGCCTTCTGTGATAGCCCTAGCACCCCTCTTTTTCTATCTCAGTGTATCTCAATTCCTAATACATAGGATGCTTCACCAAGATCTTTCATATCAAACTTTGAGGACAAGAACTTCTTTGTCTCTAGCAGCAGATCCTGATCACTGCTTGCTAATAGGATATCATCCACATATAAAACTAGGAAAATATACTTTCCTCTACTAAACTTTGCATAAATGCAGTTGTCCTCCTCATTCTCTTTGAACCCAAAATTTCTTATGGTTTCATCAAACTTAATGTACCACTGTCTAGACGCTTGTTTTAATCCATAAATGGACTTCTTTAATCGACATCCCATATTTTCTTTTCCTTCCATGACAAAACCTTTGGGTTGCGCCATGTACACATTTTCATATAAATCCCCATTTAGGAATGCCGTTTTAACATCCATCTGATGTAATTCTAAATCATAATGAGCAACGAGTGCCATAATGATTCTAAAAGAATCCTTTGTCGAAACAAAGTAGAAGGTTTCGGTATAATCTATTCCTTCTCTCTCGAGTGAAGCCTTTGCGACAAGTCTAGCTTTAAATCTTTCAACATTCCCTTTGGAGTCACGTTTGGTTTTGTAGACCCATTTACAAATTCTTTGCTTTGGCTCCTTTAGGAATTTCTTCTAAATCCTGCACTTTGTTTGTACTCATGGATCTCATTTCATCTTGCATGGCAGCAAGCCACTTCGATGAATTGGGACTTCTCATCGCTTCCTCATAAGAGGTGGGATCACCCTCTATCTCTATGTCTTCACTGACATAAACTTCATAATCAGCTGGAATAGCTGATCTCCTGTTTCTCTGTGATCTTCTAAGTGGTTCTTGAGCAGGTTCATCGCTCTCTACAGAGGCCGCCAGCTCCTCACTAGCAACAAGAGGGGCCTCGGGCTCCACAACAGTGCCTCCGCACACCGATCGCTGAACTCGAGAAACACCGCAGTGCTGTAACTTCAGGTGATGCAGCAACAACAGGTATCGAGAAGAAAGGCTCTTGAATCATAGGAGTTGGGGCACAAACCCGCTTCTCATCAAGGTTAATTTCTCGGGGTACCATGCTCCCCCTGATCATATCATCCTCTATAAACACAAATGTCTAGTTTCTACAAACTTGGTATGTCCTGTCGACAAAGAGAAACGATAACCCTTTGATCTTTCAGATAGCCAATGAAATGGCAACTCACTGCCTTTGGATCTAACTTTCCTATGTTTGGGTTGAATACTTTTGCCTCAAATGACAGCCCCACACATGTAGATAGTTTAGTGAAGGCTTCCTCCCAGTCCATAACTCATACGGTGTTTTAGGCACCGACTTACTGGGTACCCGATTAAGAATATGGGCAGCGGTTTTTAAAGCCTCAATCCATAGACTAACCGGTAAAGTGGAGTAACTTATCATACTTCTCACCATATCCATTAAGGTACGGTTACGCCTTTCAGCTACTCCATTTTGCTGAGGTTCGCCCGGCATAGAATACTGAGCTACTATGCCATTTTCCTGCAGTACCTTGCAAAGGTCCCGAACTTGGCCATAAGGGGTGTGTTTACCGTAGTATTCACCTCCACGGTCTGATCTTACTACTTTAATCTTTAGATCATGTTGATTCTCTATTTCAGCTTTAAATATTTTAAACTTTTCTAATGCTTCTGATCTTTCTTTGATAGGATAAATGTAGCCATAGCGAGAATAGTCATCGATGAATGTAATGAATGAATCAAAACCATCCACTGCCTTTACAGAAAAGGACCACAAATGTCTGTGTGGATTATTTCCAAGATTCCTGCTACGCTTGGCGCCTTTCTTTATTTGTTTAACATACTTGCCTTTAATACAATCTATGCAATGATCTGTGTTTGAAAATCTAGGAGGAACAATTTCTTCTTTGATTAATCGTTCAATTCTCCCCCTCGAAATATGGCCTAAACGACAATGCCATAATTTCGATGACGATTCACTTTCTATTCTCTTTCGCTTTGTATTAACATTGCATACTTTCGCATTCGAGGAGGTACTTATGTCATTCACAATATCATAATGGGATAGCAAATAAAGCTTGTCTTGTCGGATGGCAAGACCAACATCTTTATTATTAAACTTTATTACACACTTTCCATTCCCAAAATGACACTGAATGTTCTCATCATCTAAGCAAGACACTGAAATCAAATTCCTTTTTAAAGAAGGCACTAATAAAACATCACGCAAATGGAGTATGAAGCCGCCATCCAACTCTAATGGAAGATCTCCAATGGCTTCCACATCAGCTTCAACTCCATTCGCCACTCTAATTCCTCTTTCTCCTCTTTGTAGGATCCTCCTCGTATGGAATCCCTCTTTTGTTCAGCCACTTGAGGAAAAGAACACAATCCTTCATGCGGTGCCCTTTCTGATGACAACGCCTGCAGGTGTCTGGATCTATGTGCTCCGGCGGAGGCCTAGGAGGCTGTCCACTGGAACCATGTCCTCCATTTGAGTTCTGTCCTCCATTTGAGTGTTCACCCTTCTCAAAATTGGTGAACCTTTTCTGCTGATAATTGCCCTTTTGGTAGTTGCCTTTCTTGAAATTTGGCTTATTCTGAATCTGGAAATAATTCTTTTTCTTCTGAGAATGCTTAACCAGATTCAGCTCTTCAGCCTTTTGTGCCTTTAATCTTTCTTCTTCTTGGACACACATGGCAATGCACTTTTCAATAGACCACTTTTCTTCACTAATGTTGTAATTTACAACAAAAGTCTCAAATTCTTTTGGTAATGAAACCAGTATAAGGTGGACTATGAAATCATTCTTTAAAGGCATATCAAAAGACGTGAGAGAGTGAGCCATGTTAGACATCTTAAGAATATGCTCTCTAATGCCTGGTCCATTACGCAGCCCAGATCCATCGTACTTGTCATTGACAAGTTTCTTGATTAATGTGCCTGCATAGGCCTTTGTGGATCCAAGAATCGCTTCTTCTATTTTCTTCAGATACTCAGTAGCATCTGTACATTCTGGGATTGCTCCCCTTATGGACTCAATGATGGTGCCTTTGATCACCACGAGGCACTTTCTATTTGAGTTGTCCCACTTTGCCTTCTCAATACTATACGACAACTCTGCCGCAGCATTATTTGCAGCTTCTAGAGACTCAGCTGCTGCCAGAACTGGTGCCACTGGCTTTGGATAAAGCAAGGCATAATCTATTTCAGCCATAGCCATGGCCAAGTTCAAATTCTCTCTCCATGAGGAGTAATTATTGCCGTTCAACCTTTCAAGCCCTTGGAAGACACTCAAGGAATTGGCAATCTTGGTTGGAAAAGCTTCATTAAATAAAACAAGAATTTAATCAGTAAACTAAAAGTTATAAACTTTGGCATGAATAGATTAACGTTGGTCAATTAAACATGCTCTCAACTTTAATAAAGACTGATCTATTTCTAAAACACCGCTAAGCAAGATTAGAATAGAGCAAACTTTATTCAAAAACTTTCTATCTTTCTTAACATGGTCATGGCAAAAATTATTTTCAACGTTGGTCAGAAAAATAAAATTACCACAACTATGTGAAATACTATAAAACTATTTTTCATTTACTATTTATTTATTTACTATTTTTCTCTAGTTAAATATCCACGTTGGTTTCAATTTAATCAGAGAAAAGAAAACTTGAACATGCAGCGGAAATATAACTTTAATTCAGTGCTTAATCTAACAATGCACAGCAAAACAAAAAAAAATTGGAGCTCTTCTATTTCTGCGCCATGGGCCTCTTATTTTTTTCCCTTCGTGGGCCTTTAGCTTTTAATTGGCCCACGAGGAGGTGCTAAGCCAAAGACTTCATCTCAGGCCGCCGATTAAAACGGACGGATGGGAAGGCTGGAGAGGAAATAAAATGCGAAAAAATCGCAGTTCTCCCCAAAAACCCTAACCAACTTCCACCAAAAACGGATCTGGACCCGTGCTTTTCGGGCAACGGCCGGGCGGCCGGCAGCGGCCTGCGCGCGATCCGGCTGGTTGGCAGGCGGGCGCCGGTCGGCGGCACTTCCCGCTGTCGCACGGAGGCGCCGCAGCGCAGCTGGCAGCGGGTTGCCAGCGGTGGCTGCCGGGCGCGCTAGCACCGGCACGCATGCGGCGGCGCCAGTTTTGGCGGCGCGATGCGCTAGGACGCGCTGCGACGCACGGACGGCAGCAGGTGCGCAGGCGTGCAGACACGCGCAGGAGCGGCGGCGGCTCGCATGGCCGTGAAGCACGCACAGGCAACGCATCACGCACATGCATGGCTTGGTAAGAATCTTTTTCCCCTTTTCTTTTATCCGGTTCTATGCAATCTTGGGTTAGCGTTTCTTTGGATTTTGGGGATTTGATCTTTTCTTTTACTTGCTATGCTCGGTTTTTGGATCTACCCGAAGGGGATCTGTTCTAGGGTTAAACTAGGCACTAGTACATGGCTCTGATACCATTGTTAAATCTGAGGGATCTTAATGCCTAGTATCAACACCTAGATGAATGCACTGAGGATTACCTTCGGGATTGTTGTTGCTTGATGACGCCATTGCCGATGATGGGGAAGATGGATCGACAGTGGTGTTGGAGAGAACAACAACGTAGGAGATGGCTGTCGTCTCCTGCGATGAAGAGCCGGTGATGAAGGAGGACGATGGTCTCCTGCACGACGGCAGTAGAGGAGGTAGGGCCGTGGCTCTTCCCGTTACTCCACGCACTGTAGATCGGTTTCTCACGAGTTTGTTAGGGACGTGTGCACAGAGAACGTTGGTTCTCAGGGCTGTCTAGTCCCTTCTATTTATAGCGCGTGTGCAACAGGGGGCCACAACCATAAAGGTCGGTTGCGCCCCCGATCAGGGCGCGAGATCAACCAACACGAGGAGCTCCCAGCAGTCAGCGGATCGCCTTTCTCTCCGAGCGTGTAAGAGATCGAGCCGAAGCAGAGCCCTGTCGGCGGCAGAGGCGACGAGCTCGACGGCTTCCGGCGGCTTCAACCACCGCTATGAACAGTGTTCATTGGGGACAACCGCTCTCAGAATCCAAGTGGCCAGCAGCCCAGCTGTGGGAGGCGGTGGTGTGGCGTGTTTATCCTTGTACATAACACGCTAATCATCAGACAACTAGTGACAGTATCGAGTTTCCATTGCCCTATCGCTGTGGTCATCAACCTCATGAGGGAAATGCTATTTTGGACCTTATTCGGTGTATCCACTTTAGGTAGTGTTCATATGGAGAGAGAGAGAGAGGGAAGTCTTTTTGGTACTCCTGAGAGTATATACTTTCACTTTCAATATACTAATTAAATAAATATGTTATACTTCTTTATCATTTTTGGTATTCTTAAACACTAATTCTAAGATACTCTTAAGCGACGCAATTAAAAAAATTTCAACGGAACCCTTTATTTTTGCTATATACCATTTTTCATATGTATAAGGAGTATATACCACTACTACAGATCTTGTCATCAGTACCGGTTTACAACGGCCATCAGTACCAGTTTTTTGAATCGGTACAGGCCATCCGGGACTGATGCCCATTGAGCATCACTACCGGTTCCACCAACCGGTACTGATATGACTATCAATACCGGTTGGAGCCTCCAACCGATACTGATGAGCTATTTATCAGTACCGATTAGTGCCTCCAATCAGTACTGATGATCTATCTATCAGTACCGGTGCGGAAGCTCCAACCGGTACTGATGATCTATCTATTAGTACAGGTTGAAGCCTCCAACCGGTACTGATGATCATGAGAGCTTTAATACTTAATATATCGTATATATTTAATATATAGTATACATTGTCGTTCTCGATTACAAGTGCGTTAGATTCTCTCCGAATACAATATTTGATGTTAGTAGTGAATAACAAAGCCGCAAGAGCACACAGAAAACGATCATGAATCTTCTCAATCTCATTGTCAGAGAGATTCCAAGCATTAAACAATACCCACTGAATATCCGCATGCACAAGGGCACCTTCTATTTCTCCCGATTGTAAAAGTTTCTATGGTTTCTCCCGATTAGAACATACTTAGAGATGATATTCTTGGTATACGTCTCGGAAGATCTTAAAATAAACAGTTACATTGTAACACGACTTGAATATGATTTCAATCAAAACCTTGTCTATGATGTTAGTACTTCTCGGTTGACAATGTTTTTTTGTGAGGTTTCCATTAGTATTTTTAGACTTTCGACCCTTATCCTTCTCCTTGTCAGCGACGACAAGTATCTTGATATTGCTTCTAGCGGTGGCTCTAGATAGCGCAACATACAATTGCCCATGAGAGAAAACCGGTTCAGGGAGGTAGACACCGACATTCGGGATGGTCTGTCCTTGTGCCTTGTTGATTGTCATTGCGAAACTGAGCCTGATAGGGAACTGCTTCCTCTTGAATCTAAATGGGAACATCTCGTCATCAGAGGGACATAGAGGTATTCGAGGTAGAAACACCCTCTTCCCGGCGTGCTGGCCAAGCACAATCTCGGCATCTATAGTATTCTTTTGGAATGCCCGGACTACAAGTCTCGTCCCGTTGCATAGTCCATTTGCAGGGTCAATGTTCCGCAACAGTATCACGAGACAGTTAATCTTGAGCTTGAGTATATGCGGAGGTAGACCGTTAGGGGTCAGGGTGTTTAGGAATTCAGGAGGGTAGTAGCTATGGGGATCATCCTCTGCAGAATCGAAGCTATGGTACACCATCTCCTCACCACAAAACATGTCAATCATCTTCGTATTGATCCTATCAATGTACTCGTTCCGGGTCGACAGGATGGCTCGAGATGTGATATAGTTGGCATCCGATAGGTTGTCATTCAGCATAGGAAATACACTCTGTATGAGTTTAGCGATGTCTGTGCCATTTCCTGTAAATGGAATACAGATCTGCTCAGGAAGCCGCACGCAGCCATCCTCATTAGTCTCCTCGATACCATTCCCGATCCGCAATAGGAACTCTGCGTACTCAGGATCACCCTGGGCCCTCATGTTACATACGAGCCTTAGCTGCCGCATGCAATCCCATAGGTATGATCTACGCAACGTCGCGTCAATTATTTCTAGCCTCGTCCCCTTACGAACAACCGGTAGAACCTGCCGAAAGTCTCCACCAAACACGATCGTTTTCCCACCGAACGGCAGGTCACGTCGGCCCATGATGTCCCGCATGCTACTGTCCAGGGCCTCCATCGCCTGTCGCCTCGTCATGGAGGCTTCATCCCATATTATCAATGACGCCTGCTGAAGAAGCTTAGCGGTCCCACTTTGCTTTGTGAAGCTACATACCGCCCCATTTGTAACGTTGAGTAGGATCTTAAACCTCGAGTGCACTGTCCTACCTCCAGGCATGATGGATGCGGCTACGCCCGACATCGCGGTTGCCACTGCTATCTTGCCATCACCTCGGATCTTCGCGAGCAAAGCTTTATATAGGAATGTCTTTCCGGTGCCTCCTGGGCCATCTACGAAGAAGACTCCTCCATTGCCACTGTCAACCGCAGATAATATATCGACGTACGCTGCCATTTGCTCAGGGTTGAGGGAGGACGATAGGGATATATGATCATCGTCGACCTGGATTGTTGACTCCTCGTATATCTCTCTGACATCTATATCGGCGTTGTCGTGAGACTCATCTATAACAGGAAGAGGAAATGATGTTATGTCCTTCCCCATCGATTGCAGCATATTTCTGATGTCCAATAGCACCATCTGCTCAACCGTCTGTTGGCATGCATAGGAACGGCGGTAGTCATCTGACATTCCCTCGAGATGCCTTTCCCATAGCCCACACACGTCGTTTGGCTCGCAGAACACCAGTATAGTTGCAAATAGCCTCCTGAGCGATGATGGCATCTGGAATAGCTCAGCCTCACTAAGGCACTCCTCTAGGGTGTTGCCAGCATCGATTAGTCCCCTATTCTCAGCGGCTTCATGGAAGAATGGGTAGACTACACCATTCACTGTCCTAAGTTCTTCAAAGGAGGTGGCACCAGGTACGTAGTTTAGGAGAACCCTTAGATAGTAATGCTCCCCCTCGTTCGGACGAGCCGACATGATTCTACCAACTTGTGTTCGTTCTACCCTCTTCTTCCACTGCTTCAGTCCTGGCTGCCAAATAAATGCCGCTGGAAAATACCTGTACAAGATCCCTCGAGCCTCCTCGCATGTTCGGTTCATGTTGAAATACTCTGTCAACATGGTCCTCTCAACGCCATGCTAGGCAACAACATCATGAAGATCTTGACCCGCGGCGAACGAGAACATGTGCATGTTCGGTAGATGTAGCTGCATTTGCAACACGGGTGGGGAGATCTTGCTAAGGTCGAAGCTGTAGATCCTCCATAGAGCTTCTGGTGGGGTAACCCACCTAGCGTCCCTAAACTGATTGATCTCATCAATATTTCCGTTGCTATCGGGTTCATTGAGAGCTACAGAAGCACGGTCGTGGCTTTTGTAAATATACTTGAATATGTATTTTACAGCTTTTATGCTTGAGCAAACCTCCACATTTATATGGCAGTTGTACTTCCTCAGAAGGTAAGGGTTGTATGGCACTACCCACCTATTGTCAAGCGTTTGCCCTCGAATCTTTGCATGGCGGCCATTATCCCTTCTCCTGTATAAGGGATACGAATCATTGCCTTGTGTTGTAGATGCATTGAAATGACGTGGGTAGTAGTTCTTGCATCTACCCTCCCGCATGCACACATTCTTCGGATTTAGGACTCCGCATGGGCCATGCATCATATGCTTAATGGCCATCTCGTACAACTCTGGATACTTGTTCCTGTCTGGGAGCTCAGCGGAGATGAGACAATCAAACTGCTCCGGACAAGTGAGCTTGTACCCTCCCTTCATGATAAGAAGGAAGTGAACATGCGGAAGACCCTCTTCGAACTCGATGACGTACACATAAGCAACCATCGTGCCAAGGATATGCCTCTTGAATAGTTGTTCCTTGATGCTCTCAAGCTTGGCTCAATACCCGAACAATGAGATCAGTCGATCCTGTGGGGTCCGGCCTGTGCTCTAGCTCAGATTATCTCTTCCCGCTTAGGGTTGCAAGTCATAGTTAAGAAGATGTCCGGCTTCGTAATTCTGCACCAAGGCCATAGCATCCAGTACCTTCGTTGCATATCTCTATCACCCCAATGAATGAAGCCGAGCACGATCCTTTTGCCCACAGCTTGCGCACGACTCTCTCCAGACTCTATGCTATCAACCAAGCCCTGATACAGATCGGCTCGTATCTCCTTTTGGTGGTGCCTGATGTAGTCCAGCCTTGTACCCTCCACCTTGATGTACATGTCAACCGCGTACTGCTGCAATAGGCGCTTGCCGTATAACAAGGCATTGAATATCCCACGACGCATTTGGAATTTGTAGCAGTAGTAATCCCTTACAGTAACGTAAAGCTGGTTATTCGAATCTATGCAAAAGAGGGACATATAGTCAGATGATGTGTAAATAATATGGACATCAATAATGATGAGATTCAAGGTTAATAGCAATACTCACCTTGATCCTCGTAGTGACTATTGTTATTGCTATTTTCTGATGCTCGGATTACAGCTTCAACGGGCACACCATGCTTGGGGATATGTGGATGCCATCCTAGTTCTCCTGTTGGGAAGAAGAGTGGATACGACAGGGGGTCGTAGCATCCATAGTGAGACTTTATACTGAACTTCTCATTGTTGTTGCCATATAGGATTACGCTGCGATTGAATTCTCTGCGTCGCTCATTGCCCTCAACCCACACAATGCCACTTCGACAAGTTCTTGGCCTGTTGTACACTCGTTGATCCATCTGTAAGTCGGTGTTAAGTGATACACGATATTCCTGGAGGTTTTCGGATTGGCCTAGGCTCCTAAAAGTTTGAGAGTAGGGGTTGTCCCGGAGGATGTTGACCAACCTCCTAACAACTTCCTGGTCGAGGCTAGGTGAGTAACGAAACCGGTGATTCAGACTGGGGTCATCGTCATAGAAATAGAGTTCCAAATGATTTGGACCGGATTCTCTCGGGCCAAAGGAATGGACATTGTGGTAAATTTGTCCGTGGGCTCGAAATGTATACACTCCAGATCTCATGTTAGTATAGTTCTCATCAAGACTCACGCCTAGGCTGGTGAAGGAGAAGTGACCGTTGAAGAATCTTATGTTTTCACGAAAATGCCTAGCATCAGCATCTGCACTCGACCAAAGCCTGAGGAGTTCAGGAATTGGCTCTGGATCTGATAGCCTGATTTTACCGTTGCGACAACAAAACCCATTCGTCTCATACTGAAACCTCTTTGCACCGCAATGCTTGCAGTCTGGCTCAGTCTTCAGCATATGTGTGCTATCGGGAATGTTGCTATACACATGATCGTAGGAATCTTGGACATCCGAGGCCGCTGGAGAGTCCCTATCCTCCATTTCGTCATCATCTGGATGGATTTAAGTTGAGAGGATTATGATAGTTGTTGAATTCCATATAAAGAAGAGAGAAATGTCATCTAAACTACCTCCATCGGCGAACATGTAGTACTCCTCATCCATATCCTCCTCTACGATTGTTTCTATACCACCTGTCATTTTCCATGAGTACATGTTAGTAACGGTTACATAGTTACAAAGGTAAATCTAGTTATAGATATTACCATTATCTGTAATGAATGACTGCGTTGAGGGACCTGCAATAGCGAAGCCATGCGATGATGGATTGGTCGCCAATGAAGCATCTGACTGTGGGCATTTCATTGCAATTGACTCAGAGCATGGGGTGTCTCTCCTACTCGCATAGATTGCATTACGTTCATGTAACAATGCTTGTCTATCATGTGGTGTAATTATTTGCCTAGCTGATCTTCTACGGGCGTTAATGTCATCCCTCTCCTCTCTTCTACACGCTCTTCGATGAGCATTTGACTCATGCCTTTCTTTAGGAGCCAAACTTTGCCTACGCGCTCTTCGACGGGCATTAATCTCTTCCCTTTGTTCAGGTGTTAAACTTTGACGACGTGCTCTCTCCGTTCTCGTCTCGCTAGCCTTTACTCTGGTGTAAGAGCTGCATTCGTAGCATTTTGTCGTTGACGCCTTGATTGTATTTGCTCCTCTTTAAGGTTTGCATTTCTTACAAACTGTCCACTATAACTTGGTACACTTTGTTGAGGTGTAATGTGAGCCACTACTTGATCAAAATTTAGTTGTGTTTGGACCTCTGTCATGGCAATGAACTTTCAAAGAACATCACGGTAATTCATCCTACCTGAAGTGTACAACGCATATAATATAATGAGCTATTTTGAGTAGGAATGTTTGTGATTAGAACACACATCATAGGAAAAAAGCAACTTGTACCGTTTGAGCAATCATCTTGTAACGATACACCCATTGTGAGGGTACTTTCAGGTGTAATTGTGTATAGCATAGGTGTTTGATTGTGATCATCTTCTTCGTCCGAAGACGAAAATATTTGACTTTGAATATTGTCTCCATCACGTATAAATAAGCTAGCAGATGCTTGCGGCAAAAGAGCAGTGCGAACTCTCTTTGGAGCATGATGTGCATCCATCACTGCCAAAATGATATTTCCAGAAATAATATCACACAGTTGCGATTAATATCATGCAGTTACGACAATATCTACGACAATAATATCATGCACAATTTGTAAAGTAGATTTTACCATTAGATCTTTCGCCTTGTAATAACCCATCGGATGTGATCGTACTTTGTGTAGGAATTGCAAATGAGGAAGTTAGCTGGTGTGGCTCATCATCGTCATTTGAAGAACTTTCGCTTGCAACATAGGATGTTTCTTGAACAGAAATTCCAGAAGGGGTGTATAACAAATAATTGGTGCTAGATCTCTTTCGTTTGCGATGTTCATCAACAACTATTAGAAAAACATAAATCAAAAGTATCACACATGTTTATTAGTATATTAGTTTAATGATGTAGCATAGGACTATAAAGCTAATATATAATAAGTAAGTTAAAATAGAAACCTTCTTTTCCTTTTCTTGTCCTCCTGTTCTTATCCGGCATGCTAGCAATTTCTTTCGTCATGTGTTAAAGCCTATAACAGAAATATACTTACATGTCAGTATTGTGTTTGCATTACCAATTTAACATGTAACTTAATATTAAAGTTAAATTAATTTAGAGAAAAGAGAAGAGAAAAACAAGAAAATAAAATCTAGAATCATTTTCCACTTATTGCTCAGCCATTTTCGTTTTCTTTTATCTTGGACCAGGTTGATATATATATTGTTATTATAATTGTTTGTATATACATATATGTTTTTCTGTTCAAAAGATTTTGGTAGTTAATATTTTATTAATATTTTCACTAATTTGTATACACCTTGCACCAATATGATTTTATTTATTTATTTGTTCAATTGACAACCCAGGCCATTTTCTGGCCCAGCTTACCATCGGCCCACGTGGCCCGACCACTCCCCCAAAACCTAACCCTAACCAAACCCTTGCCCCCTCCCCTCATTCGGCCGACAGGAACCTCCCTGCCGCCGCCCTCTCCCTCGTCTCTTTCCCTCTCTCTCTCTCTCTCTCTCTCTCTCTCTTTCTGTGATGTGTTTCCCCTCCTGTGCTGACCGCATCGCCTCCCCCTCTGAGCTCTAGAGCCGGCGCCCTCTCCGGCTCCCCTCTCTCTCGCTCACCTCCGGTGTCGCCCTCTCTTTCCAGAGCCAAGCCGCCGCCATCCCACTCCCCCTGCTCTCCCTCTTCTCCAGCACCGACGCCCCTCCTCCTCCTCACAGCGCCAAACTCCCCGGCGCCACCCCTCTCAGCCGCCGCCTCCCATCGCGCGCGCGCTCTCTCTCTCTCCTCCCCTTCTACCGCGTCTGCACCCAAACAAACCCTAAAACCTAACCCTGAAAAAATAGATCTGGAGCGTGGTTACGCAGGGAGGCGGCGCGTCGGCTGGGAGGGCGTGCAGTCGGCGCGCAAGCGCGCAAGGAGAGGAAGGGCGCGCGGGGCGCACGCGGAGGCCGACGCTCGATCCCGCGTAGGTCCGCAGGCTTCCAAGCACAGAAGCAATCGCACCCACAACCTGAGCCGCCACCGTCCTCGACGCCGGAGAAGACGCAGCGCAAGCGGGGGGGGACGCCATGGCGCCGGAGCCGAAGGACGACATCATGAACGAGAAGAACCCTCGCCCGCTCGATGAGGACGACATCGCGCTCCTCAAGACCTACGTGCGTGCCCGCTACCCCGCTAGATCTCCCCGATCTCTTGGATCTAGGGTGCTTTTTTAGGCGATCTGGTCGCAGGGTGGGCTCGGGCTGGGTTGGATTGGGTTTGTGCTCGAGATAGGTCTAGGGTTTTGATTCCTCCTGCGATTTGGGGGGGTGGGACTGTCGTGCCTCTTTTATTATAGGTGATCTTCTCGTGGGGGAGAACTGCTGATGCTTTTTAGTTCCGTGCGGGGTTGCTTTGGGGTGTGATGTGGAAGACGAATTGTTGCTTTGTGCTCTCATTTGCCTCTTTTCCGCAGGAGAGGTTGGGTTTCTTAGGCGAGAGACGAAGTGCTTGTTAAATTTCGATGCGGTTTCTGCTAACGTTTGCTGATCCTGGTTGGTTGGCTGTTGTTGAACAGGGACTTGGTCCTTACTCTACCAGCATAAAGAAGGTAGAGAAGGAGATCAAGGAGATGGCCAAGAAGATAAATGACCTCTGTGGTGCGTAAGGATTTACTAGTCTAATTCTTGGTTCAGCTATAGAGATGTAGCTCAATTCGCGGGCATTTATTTCATTTAGCAGATAACTTTATGGTAGCATTCTGAGACTTCTATTTATTGAAAATATGCTGTGTATGGTACACCATTACGCCTTAACCATTTTAGGTCGCTGTTTGTCCTCAGCAAAGGAAATATGTCGTTAATCATTGTTTGCTTAGGGGATGACATGGTATAGAACTTGTGCTCTGTATAGGCTATACAATGTGCAATGTATCTCCAACTTTGTTCCTGTAGTTGAATCTTGTTTTTTTTAACAGTTTTCGTTAAGCAAATTAACAAACCATGACCTCATCCCATGTTCATAAACTTTCTATTACCTTTCATATTATCGTGCAGTTTGTTAGCTTCTTTTGATGTTAGGAGGGTTAAACTTTTGAGTTAGCTTACCTGATCCAAATGCTCTTATACTGAATCCCAGGTATTGTCGGGACCCCGAATTTGCAAATCCGGACCCTCTGTGTATTCAGCACTAGTCCAGGAACGCGCTAGTGCACACAGTCTTAACATCGGTATATATCACAATCATACCATACGATACTATCAAAGTACTTTATTTAAATAATCAAAGGGTTACTCGACCTTATGGCCAAGTTACAAATATATGCCTTGCAAGGCGAAACTTATTAAAAGAGAAATAGCAGCAGCGGAAAATCAAATAAACTGGTATTGGCGCCATCCAAGATACCACAAAGTGCAACCGATCGGGCTCGTGATCCCTAAGTAGACGGGTCCTCTTGGAGTTCCTCCTCCAAAGTCAAGCGTAATCTCCTCTTCAATCGATATTGTGTTGGGGCAAGGGTGAGTACTTGGTACTCAAAGAAGTCATGCACATGCAAGCTAGTATACTATATGCATGGCTTGGTACAAAGGAATAGCTCAAGGTATATTTAAGAAGTTGATTTTGAAAAGTAATATAAGTAGATTCGAAAGCGAGAAATAAGTAAAGCATAAATAACTTTTCAAGAAGTTTAAAATAACATTTTTCCCATCCTAAACCATATTTCCATCATCTTCTTTGTTAAACCAACCCAACTTTTCAAATCCAAGTTATTTTCGTAAAATCTAACCCTTGACCTGTAATTCCCGAGCAATGTCCAAGCATCGTGGACTCGGCTATTCAAATAGATTCTACACTCTGCGTAGGTTATGCACTTTACCCACAAGATACAATCCACTCACCACGTCACCGTGAATCGCCATACAAGAGTATGCGAATGAGCGATCATAACAAAGCCTTCTGGAAGCCTCAAACAACACAGGTGGTCCTCTCCCACGTCGTGTTTCACACCATCCCTTCCTTAGCCAAGCGGCGAGTATGGGACCAACACCGCCTAGATGGGTACCGGCCATGCGACCCACGACACTCCCCGTGACAATCACACAAACGGTGTAACCCGACACTCGAGGCTCCACAAGTGAGTCCTTAGCGACTTAGTCAACTAGGGCGCCCCATTCCAGCCATGTGGTTGCAAGTATGACCCAGTTCAAAGGCTTGCAAGGTTAAGTCCTTAGAGTGACCAGGCAAGACTACCCGAAACCAAATCAACACTCCCAATGCCACACCGCCCACCCGACACTCTTGCCATATGCCCTGGTCGAGAAATCATTTATCAAACCCCGCTTGATTACCATGCACCACGTGCCATCAACATCACATGATACTTTTCCAAAACAAAGCCTTCAATATATCATTAAGTCCATATTAGCATTTGATTATCCAAAAATCATGTCATGAGCACGTGGTCTAAGCAAAGATACTACAACGATCTAAACCCATGTTGGCAATTTAATAATGTCCAACTAGTAAACCACAACTAGGGGTGACAAGGATCATGGCACATACTTAAGTAATCAAGGTGTCATATAGCAAATTGGTATTTATCTAACCCCCGTGTTTAAACAAAGTATCTTTCTAATTGAACTAGCATGCAATAGTTTAAATCAAAATAGATTTCAAATGGGATCAATATGGTCAAAGCACAACTTGCCTTCAAAAAGCACTTGCTCTTGGTCTTGAGTTGGATCCTAGTCAACACTTCCTCTAATCCTTCCAAGACTTCAACGCCTACTCGTAAAAGCGCAAATAGCAAATACACAAATGAACACTATGCATAAAAGATCCCAAAACTCCAAATAAAATCCATAACAGAGAGAACATAATTTTCTGATTTTTAGAAACTGGAATCGCCAAATTTGGAGTTAAAACGAAAGTTATGATTATTTAAAGTTTAAATAATCAATTAAATAATATTTCAGAGAAAACTTTAGTCCAAAATTAAATAAAATTCATATTTAGGTAGATCTCATTTTATACAAATTTAGAAATTTGAACCACTCAAATCGAGTTGAAACGCAAAAGTTATAAGCGCTGAAGTTTGAATCTAAATTTGAATCAATATTTCGAATTAATAAATCATTTTCTTTTTCGGAAATTAATTATTGCGTCAAGATGGACACGTGGCAGCTCTGATTGGCTCTGGCGGCGTCGCCACGGCCCATGGGCTCGGTCCACACTCGGCTTGGGTCCACCGTGGACTCGGTCCGCGTTTACGCGAGGCGACATGTGGGCCCATTTCCGGTGACGCCATTGTCACGACGCCACTGGGCTCACCACGGTCTTTGGACAGGTGGGGTCCCACCGATGACGCCATGGTGACGCCACGGCATCGTCGCCGATCGCGGGCCCGCGTGTCGATGACTCGACGCGCTGCGGGCGCGATTTCGCCGCTTCCTCGGACGCTGGCACAATCGTGGCCGTTGGTTTGAAATCCGACTACCGATTGAGTTTGGCCTCATGTGCTTGGGGCGACGTGGATCGATAAGTGGGTCGTTGGATCTAGATCCAACGGTTGGGATTAGATCTAGATTTTCAACCGGGAAACTCACCGGAGTGACGTGGCACGACCTCGGGCCTTCGATCTTGATCGGACGGTTGGTGGAGCTTCGAGTCGGCGATGGCTTCACGGCGGAAGTTCGCAGTGCCAAGCCGCTGAGATCAGCGACCACCCAAACGGCGGTTGGGGCGTGTTCGCCGAGATGGAGGTGTCTTCGGTGCGCCGCTTCGGGTTTCGACCTGGGTCAATGGCGCGAGGACTACGGACTGGCGGCGAGGCGAGGCAAGGACCGTGGTGGCGCTTCACGCAACTTACGGCGAGCGATTCGGCGAATCCCTACGGCTAGAGCTCGGCGGTTAGGGCAAGAAGTGCGCGGGTCACGGCGGTCCTCTGGTACGATCCGGCATTAAATAGCCCTCGAGGCGTGCTCGGCGGAGCCCTAATCGGCTACTGGGCGGCACTTTGCCAAGGAGTCCGGCAGGCATGGAAGACGACGAATCGTGGCCGCCCATCGCAGTCGCGATTAACGCGCCACTTATCGCACGCCTGATCGGGTCCGGGTCCGAACACGGCCGCTCGGTCGGGGTCGGCGGATCTCAAACCGTTGGATCTTGATCCAACGGTTGGGATCGAATTAGTGGTTAGGAGGGGTTCGCCAAGCCAATCGCTCTGGTCGACTCGAGTCCGACTTTCGGATGAATAAAGATTTGACCCGAAAGTTGGATTTTCCAATGATTTAATATTTAAAATAATTCCCGATAATTCATTTAATTCATTAAAATAGCAAATGACTCTAAAAATTCCTAAAAATTCGGAAAATATTTTGGATTATTTTGGACTCAAATAAAATATTTCCAACAAAATTTATTTGCAAAATTAAATTCTTTAATTATTTCAAAATGGAATAAATTCAAATAAATTCCAAATAAATCCAAATAAATTCAGAAAATTCCAAAAATTCACTAAAGTGCCAAATCACACATGATTTTAAGAAAAGCAAAATTTTGGGATGTTACAAACCTCCCCTTAATAGAATCTCGCCCCGAGATTCGTGGCTCACTAAAGAAATAGGTTTGGAAATTCTTTCTTCAAATCCTCTTCAAGGCCCCAAGTCGCTTCACTTTCTTCATGGTTGCTCCACTCGAACTCTCACAGAATCGGGTTGACTTGTTTCTAGTTTCTCGATCCATTGTGTCTAGAATCCTCACAGGTGCTCCTTATAAGTCAAATCCTCTTGCAACTCAATTGACTCTAGTGATTTTTGCTCTCAGAACTCTGAGACACTTCTTCAACTGGGACACATGGAACACGCCATGCACTCCTCGCCAACGACCGTGGCAACCCAAATGGTAGGCAACTTCACCTCTCGACTCAAAATCTTAAATGGTCCAACATAACGGGTGCGAGTTTCCCTTTGGCATGGAACTCTTAACTCCCCGAGAGGCGAACTCCGAGGTATACAAAGTCTTCTGTTCAAAACTCCAAATCTCTATCGACGATTGTCGGCAAGATAACTCTTCCTGTCGAGATTGGGCTATCTTCAACCTTTCCCTAATCATAGCGATCCGCTCCTCACCTCTTGAAGAATATCAGTGCCCAAAGACACGGCTGGCCCTGGCCTCATTCCAATTCAATGGTGTCCGACAGGTCGACCATACAAAGGCCTCAAAAGGTGACATCGTCAGAACTAGCCTCGATAACTATTGTTGTAACTAAACTTCAGATACGGCAAACTTTTATCCCAAGAGGTAGCATAAGCCAATGCACAAGCTCTCAACATATCCTCTAGAATCTGCGTTGACTCTTTCTGCCTGGTCCATCCGTCTGTGGATGATAAAGTCATCTTGAAGTTTAAACGGGTTCCTATGGCTTCATGCAACTTATTCCGAATCCTTGAGGTAAATTGGGTACCTCTGATACAATCCTCTTATGGCACTCGTGCAAACAAACAATCCTCGATCATGTACAACTCGCTAATTTATCTCCGAGTAAGTGGTCTTTACTAGGATAAAATGGGCTACTTTAGTCAAGCGATCCACTATAACCCATATGGAGTCATAACCTCCTTGAGTCTTGACAAACCGTAATGAAATCCATTCCGATTTCCTCCCACTTCCACTCAGTATTTTTCGGCCATCGAGCAACTCGCTGTCTCTCGATGCATTGCCTTGACTCTCGGGCATACGCCGTGACAATGCAACATGCCCAGCAACTTCACGCTTCATACTCTGGCCACTGATCTCTCCTTCAGATCCGATACATCTTGGCGCTCCAGTGATGAATCGAGTACTTAGAGTCATGGGCTTCTTCCAGATCGCTTGCTTTAACTCCTTTTGTTAGGCACACAAATGCGATCCTTCATCCATAACGTGCCTTGCTCGCCTAGCTTGAAATCCTTTGCCTTGCCTTCCTCCATTTTGGACTTAATCCCTACGGATCTTGTCATCATCCTTCCTGTCCTTCTGATCTGGTCCTCTAAAGTAGGCTTTACTTCTTAAGGCGGCCAAGAATCCGCTTAGGTACAACCTCAATCTTCATTTTCTCGAAATCCCTCACATAACTCATCCCCGACTTGGTATAGCAACGCACTCACTGGTATGGCTCTTCCGACTGAGCATCGGCTACCTACGCTGGCCTTCCCGGGATGGTAATGAATTCCAACATTATAGTCCTTGATCAATTCTAGCCATCTCCTTTGCCTCATATTCGGGATCCGACTGGGTGAATATGTACTTAAGGCTCTTATGATCCGTGATATACTTCACATCTGTTTCCAATCGGATAGTGACGCCATATCTTCAAAGCATGCACTACTGGCGGCTAACTCTAGGTCATGTGTCGGATAATTTTCCTCATGCGGCCTCAGCGCCTTGATGCATAAAGTTTACTTACCTTTCCATTCTCAAATCGACACATCCAAGTCCTTGGCGCGATGCGTCACAATAAATATCGGCTTTGAGCAACATCCCGGTAGAACTAACACCGGTGGCCGTTGATGTCAATCGCTTCTTCGCCTCGGAAATCCTTCCTCACATTCTCAAGCGCCCATGCAAACTTCTTTTCCTTCTTCAAAGAATTATGTAAGAGGTTTCGCAATTAATCGAAAACCTTCATGAAACGGTGGTAATATCCTGCCATTCCAAGGAAACTCCGAATACCGGTCACGCTTCTTGGTACACTCCCAATGTAACACGCAACTACTTTGCTTGGATCTACGGCGACTCCTTCGTGGGTCATTACATGTCCAAGAAACTCCACCTTGTCCTTCCAAAATCACACTTCTTTAACTTGGCGAAAAGTTGCTGCTTCCTCAGCCTTTTCCAAACTCGCCTAAGTGTTCGGCATGTTCATCCTACTGCCTTGGAGTAGATTAGGATATCGCTATGAACACGACTTAATAAACTTGTCCAAATATTCCATGAACACCTTATTCATCATATTCATGAAATTTGTGCGATTCGTTGCCCAAAGGACATAATCAGAACTCGTAATGTCCATATCTTGACGAGAATGCAGTCTTGAATATCTTCTGATCGGATCTTTAATCGATGATATCCCGATCTCGTGATCAATCTTGGAGAAACTCGGCTCCTTCTTAACCGATCAAACAAATCATCAATCCTGGGTAGCGGATACTTATTCTTCACGGTGACTTCATTGAGTGCACTAGTCAATGCACATCCTGAAACTCCCGCCCTTCTTCTTGACAAACAAAACCGGTGCTCCCCATGGCGAACTTGGTCTCGATAAATCCTTTCTCCATTAACTCTTCTAGCTGTTTCTTCATCTCTACCAACTCTCGGTTGACATCCGATAGGGTCTCTTTGCTATCGGTGCAGTCTGTACAAGCTCTATCACAAACTCTATGTCCTGCGCGGCATACCGTAGATCTTCTGAAAAACATCGGGTACTCATTCACTCGGGACATCCTCTATGCCGATTGCCTTGGCATCAGTAACTATCAACTGTCTATCTCTAATCACAAAGGGGCTTGAAATTCCACTTTCTTTCCCACACGGGCTCTCAACTGAGATAGTCATTCGCCCACAATCCAATACACCTTGTGCTTGGATAACCAATCCATTCCCAATATAACATCTAAGGTCCGGGTCTCCAAAATTATAAGGTTTGCTAGGAACTCTATTCCATCTATTAGTATTCTCACCGGGAACATCCTACTCCGTTCGAGTTCGAACCAGGGGTTTGAACTAAAAGCATGCACTTAAGTCTTGCAATCCTTAAGTCATTTCTAGTAGCAAAGCCTTGGCAAACAAACGAATGCGGGCTCCGTAGTCAAACAAAATCGCAGTACTTGAAGTTAACAAGTAACTTACCCAAGTCTACGCCTGTAGCATTTTGCAATGCATCCGAGTGACATGGTTGACTCGGCCTCACCACGGCCTGGTGTGGCTCTCGTGCCGGGCGCCCTTAGCTGGTTCCTTAGATTGAAGCGAATCGGGGTCGCTTCTGTTTCTTCGGACAATCAGTTGGCAAAGTGTCTCGTTTGCTGCAGCGATTGTAGCATGCTCACCGTTTCCCCTCGACGCACTAGTAGCGTTTCTGGGTTTGGTAGTTCTGATTGGCGGGTCTTGGTGCCGGGATGGTGTCCTTGTTGCATTCGTGGGTTGGAATCAAGAATTGATTTGGTGCAACTCTCAAGCGCTGCTATGCTCTCGACGTGATCCTTCGCTGCATCCTCGCTCCTCTGTTCTCATCCAGTTCCTTGCGCTTGTCCTCAAGAATAAGCGCCTTATTCACCAACTCTTGGAAATCTGGAAAGGTGTGGGTGATCAACCCTACTTGCAATCCCGGAAGTTAAGTCCCTTCATAAAACGAGACTGCCTGGATTTATCTGTCGCTACATCCTCAGTGGCGTGCTAGGCTGTGTGAACTTGTTCGTAGTCGGCCACTCAAGTTGATTACCTTGCTTCTCTCGAACTCCTCCTTCTTAAGGTCCATAATTCCTTCAGGCACGTGATATCGTCGGAATGCAAATGAACTCTTCCCAAGTGATATCTTGAGGGTTCTCTCGTACGTAGTTCTCCACCATTCGGTAATGTTTTTCCAAGCCGATGAGAAGCGTAAAGTACCTTCTCATTTCCTATGCATTGGGCTATGTGTAGCTTCCTCTCAATTGATCTTAACCAATCATCGGCCTCCAATGGATTGGCATTTCCAGAAAGTGGGTGGGTGAGTCCTCGCGAACTTCGACACTTGTATTCTCGCGTGGTCCCCATTAACTTGATTGGCAAAGTGGCCTGAGCTGGTGATGCTGCATTTGTTGCATCATAGCATGCATCAATCGGGTCTGAGCAAAGAAGAAATGCTCCAAAATTCTGCACATCCAAAGCGGTCGGGTGCTCTATCATTGGGGTTTTCTGGGCGAATCCACTCCCATTGCTTCCAAAGTTCCCACGGTGTTCACCATCCTGTCGATTTGCTCTAGGTTTAGAGATGAGAGGAAACAAGAATAGACAAGTAATATGGAACTTATGCGGCTAAAGGGGTAACTTTAAGGTCCATCTTTATTAGTAATAACTTGGTATGGCTGCTTACAATGCCTAAGGGCCTTGCAACACATACGCACACTCAAAGAAACAAAGCAAATCCAAATCGAACTAACTCGAATCTATCGCCTAAAGGGTGACTTCTTTATTCTATGACTCGACTCGAAGGAGTCTCACTATAGAACCTATGCTCACTCATCAAGAAAACCTCCATCTCATTGCAAGAGTGCTTTTACGTAGAACTCAGAAATTTTCAAATTGTGACAAGGTAAGGGAAAATTTCAGCAAGAGACGAAAAGAGAGAAGGGGATAAGTCGAGATGTCATTTCTTGTCTTCACAAATTTTTAGCTTTAGAAAATAGGTTTTATCCTCACTACGACCATTCTAGCTTAGGTTGAGCCTACAACAAGTATGGCTCGATACCACCTCTCTCTCGCCGGGACCCCGAATTTGCAAATCCCGACCCTCTGTATTCAAGACTAGTCCAGAACGCGCTAGTGCACATACTTAACATCGGTATATATCACAATCATACCATACGATACTATCAAAGTACTTTATTTAAATAATCAAAGGGTTACTCGACCTTATGGCCAAGTTACAAATATATGCCTTGCAAGGCGAAACTTATTAAAAGAGAAATAGCAATAAATGAAAATCAAATAAACTCGTGGCGCCATCCAAGATACCACAGTAACCTGATCGGGCTCGCATCCCTAAGTAGACGGGTCCTCTTGGAGTTCCTCCTCCAAAGCCGGGTAACCTCCTCTTCAACCGATATTGTGTTGGGGCAAGGGTGAGTACTTGGTACTCGAAGTCATGCACAGAATGCAAGCTAGTATACTATATGCATGGCTTGGTACAAAGGAATAGCTCAAGGTATATTTGCAAGAAGCTTGCTTTTGAAAAGTAATATAAGTAGATTCGGAAGCGATGAGAAATAAGTAAAGCATAAATAACTTTTCAAGAAGTTTAAATAACATTTTTCCCATCCTAAACCATATTTCCATCATCTTCTTTGTTAAACCAACCCAACTTTTCAAATCCAAGTTATTTTCGTAAAATCTAACCCTTGACTCAGAATTCCGAGCAATGTCCAAGCATCGTGGACTCCTACATTCAAATAGATTCTACACTCTGCAGAGGTTATGCACTTTACCCACAAGATACAATCCACTCACCACGCCACCGTGAATCGCCATACAAGAGTATGAATGAGCGATCATAACAAAGCCTTCTCGGAAGCCTCAAACAACGGTGGTCCTCCTGACGTGCTCTACACCATCCCTTCCTTAGCCAAGGCGGCGGTATGGGACCAACACACCGTTAGATGGGTACCTGGCCACGCCACGATACGCCTCCCGTACAATCACACAAACGGTGTAATCGACACCCGAGGCTCCACAAGTGAGTCCTTAGCGACTAGTCAACTAGGCCGTCCCATTCCACCATGTGGTTGCAAGTATGACCCAGTTCAAAGGCTTGCAAGGTTAAGTCCTTAGAGTGACTAGGCAAGACTACCCAAAACCAAATCAACACTCCCAATGCCACACCGGCCCACCCGACTCTTGCCATATGCCCCCGGTCGAAATTGCATTTATCAAACCCCGCTTGATTACCATGCACCACGTACATCAACATCACATGATACTTTTCCAAAACAGTTCAATATATCATTAAGTCCATATTAGCATTTGATTATCCAAAATCATGTCATGAGCATCGAAAGCGTGCTCTACAAAGATACTACAAACGATCTAAACCCATGTTGGCAATTTAATAATGTCCAACTAGTAAACCACAACTAGGGTGACAAGGATCATGGCACATACTTAAGTAATCAAGGTGTCATATAGCAAATTGGTATTTATCTAACCCCGAGGTTTAAACAAAGTATCTTTCTAATTGAACTAGCATGCAATAGTTTAAATCAAAATAGATTTCAAATGGGATCAATATGGTCAAAGCACAACTTGCCTTCAAAAAGCACTTGCTCTTGGTCTTGAGTTGGATCCGAGTCAACACTTCTCCTCGAACTCTTCCTAAGACTTCAACGCTCATCGTAAAGCGTGCAAATAGCAAATACACAAATGAACACTATGCAAAAGATCCCAAAACTCCAAATAAAATCCATAAACAGAGAGAACATAATTTCTGGATTTTTAGAAACCTGGAATCGTCAAATTTGGAGTTAAAACGCAAAAGTTATGATTATTTAAAGTTTAAATAATCAATTAAATAATATTTCAGAGAAAAACTTTAGTCCAAAATTAAATAAAATTCATATTTAGGTAGATCTCAATTTTATACAAATTTAGAAATTTGAACCACTCAAACCTGAGTTGAAACGCAAAAGTTATAGCGTTTGAAGTTTGAATCTAAATTTGAATCAATATTTCGAATTAATAAATCATTTTCTTTTTTCGAAATTAATTATTATTGGCAAAGATGGACACGTGGCAGCTCCTCGATTGGCCTGCCGTCACCAGTCGGCCATGGGCTCGGCCCACATCGGCTTGGGTCCACCGTGGACTCCTGGCCCACAGCTTCACGTGGACATGTGGGCCTGACTTCGGTGACGCTATTGTCGCCACGGCCGTTTCACTTGCCGACAGTGGGTCCCACCGATGACGTCATGGGTGACGCGTCACGATCGCCGCCGACACGCGGGCCCCACGTGTCGCTGACCACGCCGCCGCTGGGCGCGATTTCGGCTTCCTGGACGCGTGGCACAATCGTGGCCGCTGGTTTGAATCCGACACGATTGAGTTTGGCCTCATGTGCTTGGGGCGCACGTGATCGATCGTGGGCCGTTGGATCTAGATCCAACGGTTGGGATTAGATCTAGATTTTCAACGGGAAACTCACCGGCGACGGGCACGACCGGGCCTTTGGATCTTGATCGACGGCGGAGCTGGGTCGGCGATGGCTTCACGGCGGAGTTGCGGCTGCCGGCCGGATCGCCGACCACCCAAACGGGCGGTTGGGGCGTGCTCGGCGAGATGGAGGGTGTTCTTGGTGCGCCTGCCGGGTTTCTAATCTGGGTCAATGGCGGCGGAGACTACGGGCGGCGAGGCCGAGGGCAAGGATCTGCGGTGGCGCTTCACGCAACTACGGCGAGCGATTCCGCGAACTCTGGCGGCTAGAGCTCTCGGGTTAGGGCAAGAAGGTCGCGGTCCTGGCGGTCTCGGTACGATCCGGGCATTAAATAGCTCGAGGCGTGCTCAGGCATGAGTCTTAATCACGCTGGCGCACTTCGGCCGGCGAGTCCGGCTCAAGCTGAAGAAGACGGATTTAAATCGTGGCCGCCCACGCATCGCGACACACGCCATTTCCGCCGTCGATCGCCGGTCAACACGCCGCTTGGTCGGCGGATCTCACCGTTGGATCTGATCCAACGGCTGGGATCGATTAGGTTAGGAGTGGGTTCTGGCCGAGTCAATCGGCTCTCGGACTCGAGTCCACCTTGGTCGATGAACAGTACTTGACCCGAGTTGATTTTCCAGCGATTTAATATTTAAAATAATTCCCAAGAATTCATTTAATTCATTAAAATAGCAAATGACTCGTAAAATTCCGTAAAAATTTCGAAAATATTTTGATTATTTTGGACTCAAATAAAATATTTCCAACAAAAATTTATTTGCAAAATTAAATTCTTTAATTATTTCAAAATGGAATAAATTCAAATAAATTCCAAATAAATCCAAATAAATTCCAGAAAATTCCAAAAATTCACCAAAGTGCCAAATCACACATGATTTTAAGAAAAGCAAAATTTTGGGATGTTACAGGTATAGAACTTGTGCTCTGTATAGACTATACAATGTGCAATGTATCTCCAACTTTGTTCCTGTAGTTGAATTTTGTTTTTTTTTAACAGTTTTCGTTAAGCAAATTAACAAACCATGACCTCATCCCATGTTCATAAACTCGCTATTACCTTTCCTATTATCGTGCAGTTTGTCAGCTTCTTTTGATGTTAGGAGGGTAAAATTTTTGAGTTAGCTTACCTGATCCAAATGCTCTTATACTGAATCCCAGGGATAAAGTAGTCTGATACTAGGCTGGCTGCACCTAGCCAGTGGGATCTTGTGTCTGATAAGCAGATGATGCAGGAAGAACAGCCTCTGCAAGTATAGTTTTGGGCCTAGCATGCATAGTAGTTAGTTTCTATGTATATTATTTTCTGATAGTTTTATATGCTCCTGTTGTACCGATAGTTCTCTTCCTACCTCTGAAGGTGGCAAGGTGTACCAAGATTATAAGCCCAAACATTGACGATGCCAAGTATGTGATTAATGTAAAACAAATTGCGAAGGTACGCCCTGCTTATGCTAGTTTATTTCAATCATATTTCTCTTAAAAATTTCACACCAACCTCTCTTATGCTTTATGTTTGATCATGCAGTTTGTGGTTGGCCTGGGTGATAAGGTATCTCCAACTAATATTGAGGAAGGGATGAGAGTAGGGTAGGTTACTATCCTGTCTTTTGGTCTTTAGTGTATCTTACATCTTTTGTTGATTTCTACTCGAGCATTCTTGCCTGTTGTTCATACATGATGCATTTATGTGTTTGACTTAAAACAAGTCAGACGATCACAGCTTATATGCCATCATGTATGCATAGAAAAACTTTCAAATTGAACAGTGGTTGTTCATATAATTTTAATACAAGGCTAAAAAAACAATATCATGCTTATGTTGATCGCCATACCCAAAGGAAGCATGGCAAGAACTCTACATGCTCGATGTAGATAGTTAAACATTGCTTTATTGAATCCTTGTAACTCCTACAAAACTTGACAGATGTACTTTGCCATTTATTTGATGCCAGAGGGAATATCAAGGTTCTCATGGCCACTAATAGGTACTTCATCTTTTCATTCTCATGCTTTCTCATATGATCCAATATGCTAGGGTGCTCACTTTATATTCTGGACATATTACTGCGAATCTATTTATAATTTATCTGGAGAAATTTGTTCTGAAACTTTAAAGTTCCGCATAAGAATGCTTTTCTTGAAACATTTGCATGCCTTTATGAACTAATTGTAGCTAAATTATCTTGGCCACATTAGTAGAGCTGAAGCTCACAACGTTTTGTTGTTTTGCCAGGCCTGATACTTTGGACCCTGCACTTCTGCGTGTGTTTGGATTACTGGAATGTGTTTGTTTTAGAGCTTTCTTCTGTAGGAGATTGAGGTGTGGATGTGTGGTAGGGTTTAGGGAGTTGACTTGGTATTTTTTTTCTTGGAAATTATATGGATATGCGATTGCGATTACTCTAATAACTACTGTGATGATGGAATAGTGCCTTGTCTATTTAGTGGATCTGTGACTTGCTCGATTTTAAATTGGTATATTCTGGGCTTAAGCTAGGCTTGGAAGTAAATGAAGTGAACAGTTGTGTTTATTTCACTTTTGGGGGTGGGATCACTATCACTCCCTGAAAGGAAAATTTTGATTCTGGTTCTGAATCCTTGTCTTTGACATGGCTGCTTGCCTGTTTTGATTGTGGTTGTGAGGTGGTTTTTTTATATTTGGATAGAATGAAATTTAGGAATTGTTTGAATTGCTGTGTTAGTCTCATAGCTAGCCTTTATAATTGCTCTTTTGTGGGAGTTGTTCTCTTTTGTGGTATCTCGCTGGAAAGGAAGTTGTAAGTTGATAACCACATTCACTATTTTAGGATGTAGCATTGCCTGGCCAATTAATTAATTACCCTGTTGTCTTCTTTGTACAATCATAAATCTAAGATTGGCTCTTCTTTTTTTCCTCCAATTTTTTAGCTATCAGTTGGATATCAATGTCGACAAAGCAGTAGATGTCTTAGTCCATCAGAAGGTCTTGGCAGAAGCAAAGGATCCTGACAGGCGCCCTGCGTTCCATGTTCGTTTCTTGAGGGTAAAGATCTTAGCCTCTTACTCATGTTAGTTTGGACTGTTCTACAAGAAACTGATGTGCTTGTGACAACGGTAGCAACCTTTAGTGTCTAGTGGCCACTTGTTGGATTCTACTTACATATAATAGTTCTGCAAAATTGTTCTTATTATTGCTATTTTTGTTGGCAAATTTTAGTTGGAAAAGAATGGCAATACCATTTTAACTGGCCTTATTCTCACTCTGGGCCACCTTTCTAACCCCTCACAAGAGGAGTCGCGTACCAAATGAATTTTTCCACACAAGCAACTTAAAACACCATGGTGCCAGCTATCATTCCACAAACACATAATAGTAAGAAAAAATGCAGTTGAATGTGCATGTCCGCATGAGTTTAGACTGAATAAGCGTTTTGTGTGAAATATTCTAACAAAATATGGACTGGGACAGCATTTTTCTGATTTTGCTATCAAAAGAAGCTGAATGTGTCCATTGTTCAAAGACCTCTACAATGCTGTCTCTTTCCATTAAATAGTTTGCTGAGGTGTTGTAAATACTGAAGAAAGTGACAGTGTATTTGTGAATACATGCTTGATCATTGTTCATATATTGCTTACATAATATAATATGTTACAGCTGATTGTTGTTTGAAGAAAAATGCCAGTAAAGGTCACGATGAAGCTTGCTACCTACTTTATTGTTACTGTGAAATACATTGTTAGCTTGGATAATGAAGGCTTTTACTGGGTGTGCATCAAGTGCTTTAATATTTGGTGATCTATTTAGAGACATTGGGAAAGTGGGAAGGTTCTTTAGCTTGTAGATTTTGCTCTCTCTTTTTCTCTTACTAAGACTCCATGTTTGTTCCATGCATTTTAATGGTTGTTTATCTTTAATATCGCCAATAGAAATCGGAGTTGTCAAATTGACTCTAAACTTTGATCAAAGATTGAAGACATGGATCCAACATATGACTCTGATGCATCCGAAGAAGGGCCTGATGATGGTGATGCTCTCTCTGTAAGGTACTCATGTACCACACTATGTACTGCTTTATGTAAATAAACTCAATATTATATTGGTGCAGATATGATTTGGTTGCCAGTTGACCCAGTTTTTTATCATCTGAATATATGTGCATTTGGCAAGGTCAACTAACTTGTGTTCTGGATTGTTGCAATACAATAGGTTCTGAAGCATGAGTGGCCAGCCAGGTGGTCATCCTTCATTCCTGACCTTGTTGCAGCCGCAAAGAGCAGTGAAACAATATGTGAAAATTGCATGGCTATATTAAAGGTAAGTTGCGTTTCTACTTGCTTTGGAAGCTATATTCAGCATATGTTGCAGAATTTAATTGAAACTTGATAACCTAGAATTTCATATGTTGATTGAGGTGTGGATGTGTGGTAGGAGAAGAAATGGTGATTGACCCCTTTTCTGGCCGGCTCCTTCTTTTGCACCCACAAGCTAAGCTCTCTCCTCATGTTCCTCTTAATCGATTGTTCTGTTACTATCTTGTGTATCTTTTAGCCATGTTTTTTTTATTATCACACATGCACGGTGAACACACTATGGATCTAGAGTAATACATATATGACTTTGTGAATGATGCAATGCATAATGTTGTAGTGCACACCTGCTAAGAATGCTGTAACGCAAATATTGACAAACACAAACAAACATCACAATAAAACAACAATAGTATAGTTTCAACATAAACAAACGATAGTATAGTTTCAACATAAACAAACATCACAATAAAATAAAACATCCAAGAGGATAGTTACAAAACACACTTGCAGCTAAAATAAAACATCCAAGAGGACAGTTACAAAACACACTTGCAGCCATCACACTCAAACCACAGTTGCTAGATATGCCCATCTATTTTGAACAAATCTGGTCACAAATCCGAGATCGATAACTCCCATGACTAACGACCGTCGTAAAGCTGCATGTTACAATAGAAATGTTGCGGTTAATATATTTGGTTTACATATTATAATTTTTTAATGAGTACTTATGCTATATAAAGACTTTTATTTATTTATGATACTGCAACTACTTACTCTCGAGGTCACGTGTCTCATGATGACTTGGATTAAATGAAAATGTTGTGTGGTCTGAAGTCTCCAAGCACCCTATTATCGAGAATTGAAAATTTTTAGTTATTGCAATTAAAACAAAGTATGCTTATATAGTAGAGACGTGGAATCAGGTACCATGTTTGTAATTTTTTTTTAGCATAGTTCATAAGACAATGTGCTTGCCAGCATAAGCTGATTCCCAGGAGGCTGCGTGACGAGTCAAATGTTGACACCAAATGCCAACAATTAAAAGGTTGAACCTATAAATTAAACATAGAAAATATAAAATTGTGTTATATCTACATAGACAATGAATTGTTTCTTTCTATCAACTAATAGGTACCTTGTGTCCATTAGTGCGACCTCTCTGTAAAGATCAGGTCCGAAATGCTCCAGTTGACCCCAGTGTACAGCTATTCCAGCTATGTCTACGCCAATGATTGTTAGACAAATTTAGAAATTCTCTTTTATCAATATGTAACTAATTAAGATGCAATGTACGACAGCTTACCTACAAAAGTCTTGTTAGGACGATGGTACACTTCAGTGAAAGACATAAGATGCTTTGGGTACCGTGGAAACTGAATTGGCACATTGTAAGGCTCAACACTTGTGTGTCGGTTGAAAACACATTCATATGGGTTTCCTATGCTTATGAACTCAACCTCCCCATAGTTTGGTTGGAATTGCACCTGATGAATGGTATAGCTATGTCCTTCATTGAGTAGCATGTTTAACCTATCAACACTACCCCTTGAGATGGCTTCAATTTTTGAACCCTTAAAACACAAATTCAAACAATATTAGCTTGTGATAGAATTATTTTGTTACTATTATTAGCATAGTAACTTACAGTCGTAAGGGATTGTGGAACTTACAGTTGTATCCATGAGGATAAATCGTTGAAGGTCGCCATGATTGTCGCCATGAACTTCAACATGGAACTTGACGTCCACTCTAACAACAATACTCCATAATCTTTCTACGTCCCAGAATTCAAGGTCATCGAAATTTTTAAATCTTGTAAAATAAGGAGCGCATTTTAGCTCTATATTGCTTTATGGTTTATTCTAGGTTAATTTCGATAGGTCATAAACTAACCTAGTCACCACCGGTTTTCCAGAGAAGTCCGCATACAATCTCTTTCGACTAACATTCGTTGCTTCCATTTATCTAAAAAATATATATTTGGGAAATATGTTAGACTGCAACCTTATTGAAGAACAAAATATAACCAGTATAATCTATACAAAGTCTACACATGCAATCTTTCTGTTGAATTACAAAGTCTACACATGCAATCTTTCTGTTGAATTTCACGAGCACTAATCTGTCCATTCATTGTTGTAAAAACATCAAATATGCACACCTTATTGAAGAACAAAATATAACCAGTATAATATATACAAAGTCTACACATGCAATCTTTCTGTTGATTTCATGAGCACTAATCAGTCCATTAATCGCTCTTTGTTACTCTGTCCATTCATTGTTGCAAAAATGAGTATGTAAATGAGTATATGTAGTATGTCCAATGAGTATATGTATGACGCTTTGAGATGCTACTGAGAAGGATGGTATTTGTGTGTTCTATACGTATTAGTATTGTGTATATGTAGTATTGTGTTCATATACTGATTTATGTTCACAGGACATATACTGATTTCTGTTGTATTAGTATTGTGTATATGTAGTATTGTGTATATGTAGTATTTGTGTGTTCTATACATATGTATGACGCTTTGAGATGCTACTGAGATATGCTTAATGAGTATATGTAGTATTGTGTTTCTTTGGTGTTTTCTATTTGCATAACAGCAGTGCTCATGGACTACTGGGTGTTGATATTCAATTGTTCGATCAGGCAAAAGTCGGTCTCAATTCCTAATGGTCTATTTGCCATGTGCATCTAGCCTTCATTTATGTGATTTGAAAATTAAGGACATTTTCTAACTGTTGTATTTCCCTTGTTTATGTGATATACACTAATTTGAAATAATCATGTGTATGAACTCATGGGAAGTCTTAGAGATTTGTATTGTTAGCTAGTATAAACTAATGGAGAATGCTGTTCTTTAGGTAAGCGGAGGCCATGGAGGGCATTTCTTTTGTTAGCTAGTATACATTCTGTTGCACCTTCCAGCAAAGGAGCTACCTCCGCATGTCTTCCCCTCAAGTGGATTCAGGTGCCTATCGGATGCTATGGTTTATTTGATATTTCATTTCATATTCTTGGTGCAAATTTTGTTGTCTTATTTTCTCTTCCCATTAGCAACATCATTAGTTTGTTTGCTGGTCTTGATTTGGTTAGAAGAGGCTAAGCCTACTATCCTGTGCTTTTGTTTATTCATGGTTATTTTTCTGATTTTTGTAGGACTTGTGCTGGATGCAAAAATCCAATTAGTCATGGACGTTTCCTTAGTTGTATGGATTCAGTTTGGCACCCTCAGTGCTTCAGGTGTTTTGCTTGCAATAAGCCCATATCAGAGTATGAGGTATAAAAAACCTACTATATTACCACCTGAAGTGCTTCAATTAGATCAAATCATTGATGCTACTGTTTCTTCTATGCAGTTTGCCATGCACGAAGATCAGCCATACCACAAATCCTGCTATAATGAGTTTTTTAATCCAAAATGTGATGTCTGCAAGAACTTTGTAAGTGCTCATAGTTCATACACATGATGCAAAAGTACTGTCCTTCCCATGAAGATAGTCTTATTTGGTTCGCAGCCAAGTCTGTCCTGATTAGCAAAAATGCTTGTTGCAGTTGTTGATGTGGTGAGAACAGATAGTCATCTTGATCTTTATGGAGAATCAAGTAATATGGCCAGAATGTCAGATATACTTGCAGTTTATGCATGGGTTGATCCTTCCACTGGATATTGTCAAGGGTTACATATTTCAATAGAACATTATATTTTTTTGTGCTACAATTATTTACTTTTTTATGTATCTAAATAGGATAAGACAGCATGTAAAAATGCCTGTTGCAGTTGTTGATGTGGTGAGAACAGATAGTTATTCATCTTTTTGTATCTAAATAGGATAAGACTATATGTAACACCCCGGCATTTAATATGCCCGAATGCTACCAAACATAAGCTAAACAACATCCAAATATCATATTTAACATACAATTCCAGCAAAGGCGCATAGGCTAAAAACCGAGATTTCGGCAGCACCTCCTTTGTTTTATTCATGAATTAACACAATATCAATATCATGGCAAGATATATCATAGCACACGACATCTAAAACAGCAATAAATAGAGTCTTAACGACAATATAAGACTAACATCAAGCACTTAATGTCTCCAAGTGTCAAAAGAACAAATAAGCTCTCAAATAGTAAAGCTAAACACTAAAGCAATGATCATCACACGCAATTTATTATCAAACTAATAGAATGACTTGTGGAATCATTAAGGTGAAGCTACGTGTGGGCGTGTGACTATTTCCCTTCCCCACATGCCGATCTCAAAGTACCTAAAAAAAACAACATAAAACACAAGCGTGAGTTCGAAACTCAGCAAGTATATTGTAATGGACAACAAGAACAATATCATGGCAATAACATCACCCATCATGTATATCATCTCATTCATGAACACTTAACAGTATCATCATCATTATGTATGCAATGTAATGCAATGCTCATGTCTCCTTGGAAACTCATACCGGTATGGTTGAGTACACACCCGTCGGTGTGCACCCTCTCCCCCCTTCCATCCCGAAGATGGAGGGTGCCTACTCCTCGCTTCCGTTCACCACGGTGAATGAAATCACGATGTAGGACTTACTCATTGGCTTTCCGGATTAGTCATAACTTTCTCACCGACCTTCCCGGACTAGTTATGACTTTCTCACCGCCCGAGCCATGTAACATGTCATGTATGCAAATATGCCATCATCATCATAAACTTGTATATTTAACACATGGCATCATAGCATACTCATCATATCATAGGAAAACATTAAAGCATGGCAATTGATCATATCATGAAATCCATCTTTCATCTAGTCTCAACAAGCAACATAACATTCGTTATTCATTACAACACACTTGCTTCAACCACGGGCAACGGAAAGGCGGGAAGTAGAAGGCACTCCCGGGGTCGCACCACCTGCACATAGGTATCACACACTCACAATCATGCCCACAAAACAGTACGCAAACCCCCATCTAACCCGACATTGCCCACTACTCGCAAAACCTAAAAACAGAGGTTCTGTCCCAACGGGACAGCAGCCTTGCAAAAAGCATAACTTGAGTTCTGGGACTCCGAATCAATTAAACGAGTACATCCTCGCGTAGCTTAGGAAATTTTCCAACTTTCTCTAGGTATATGGAAAGTCTGATTCGGCCTCTAAAGTTGTTTAATCTACAGATTACCGAGATCTGTTCCAATCGCGTCACAGATTTTAACATGCTCGGTAAAACGGCCATAACTTTCAAACGGCTGATCGGATTTTAACGTGCTTTATGTCCACGGAAATATAATTAAATTATCTACAACTTCTTTTAAGTTAATACGGACAGATTCGGACTCTAAATCGACGAAAACTCGAACCCTAGCCCGACTGCTCAATCTGCCTGAAAACAGAAACGTGGCAACGTCTAGATCTAACCCAAAGAACTCCAATCCAGCACCACCAATTGATCTAAAAACTTGATAATCACCCTAATAACAGTACCTAGATCAATTCCAAGGATCCCCATGATCATACCTTTGCCCAACGAACGAATCTCCAATAGATCTCCTCGCGGATCGCTCCTCGCTCCACGCTCCTCGCTCCTCGCTCCAACGGATGGATCCACAAGGTGCAGAGGTGTGGAGACCACCCTAGGGCAGCAAGGGGGTGGAGGAGAGGTGGGGCAATGGAGGAGAGCAAGGGGGAGGCGCAAGGCTCAAAGGGAAGGGGCAGCTAGGGCTTGGCAAGTGGGGGGGAGGTGAGGGGGGCGCACCAAGGCCTCAAGGGGCGCAAAGGCAGCAGGGTGGACGCCCCAAAGGGGCAGGGAAACCCCTTTTACCAGCCCCCACACCCAATTCTAGTCCGTTACGGAGACCTAATCCATCCCACCAAAGCCCACCAAGGCCCAAAACTCCCTGAAGGCCCAAAACCCCAACGGCCCTAAAAGCTATTAACCTCCATACCTTATGGTTTTAACCTGCCATACCATATTTCATAAAGTTTTGACCTTAACATGCACCATTTAAAAGGTTACGACACTCCGTGGTGACACATCACTTCAAACGGCCCAAAACGCGAGTAAACCTCAAGCGAAAGGTTTTATTCTCTAATTTCACATTCTATAATGTCACACCATACCGTAGTGTCACATTCTTCCCCCCTTCAACAGGATTCGACCTCGAATCCGAAGGACGCCATAATCAACAACAAAGTCCCCAAGGGACAAAAGGCTTCTCTGCAGCTCAAAACATTCACACAACGACTAAAACCGGAACAAACAACAAACGAGTTCCCAAAACCAACAAATAGAGAAAAAGTGTTGATCTAGCTCAACTAAGGGCAACCCCTCACAAATCGACCTTCACTTCAATTCCCCAACAGAATCTGCGTTTCAACCACAAAGGGCTCCATCAACCCAAAACGCTCGAATCCTCACAAAGAAACACTTCATACTTCTATCACAACCACCCTGACTACCATACTCCATTAAACTCAACATGACATAATCAAAGGAAGTCACAATTCCTTTAACGACCTCTCTTCATTCCCGAAAGTTTCCATCGAGGGGAATAACTCATTAAGGCACACTAGCCCTTCCGATACACGATCATACTAACATTTTATTCCATCCTTTCCAGTGCAAGACTCAAACCCAAAAACAACTAGTGAAGACAATCACTCACGGCAGGCAATTATCACCGATCTACCGTCAACTTCACTTCCACCCATCGCTACTCTTAGTAAAGGTTAAACCCATACATCATCAATCTCCATCACAAACCACCCTTATACCACTAAGGTTCGACACCTAGCCCAAGCTAGGATCGAAAACCTTACCAAACCACAATTGGTTCCTTTCTTAAGAGGGTCTTGCCCTCACACAAAAACACTTAGCTATCAAGCCCAAGTGTACACACAACAACTCAAACCCAAAGCGTTAACAACCATTTTGGAAAGAATTCGGCAACATCCAAGCCAAATCACAAAGGAAGCATAAATCCCCTACATCACAACCAACATACCAGAAATTGTTCATTGCTTCTTTTCATACTAGAAAGCAAGGGAAATCTCGTTTCATGACATAAATGCACACTCTTCAGGAGCACTCCGGATTAGTCATATCTCCATATATGACTTTCTCACCGACCTGGCTCAACAACTCCTTTATCATTTAACATGTAAAAACGATGTCATGTTTACTTTTCACCATTCATTCATCATGGAACAACGGTGCGAATAGTCATTCACCAAATAACTTCTTCCTCGGTGATCAAATGATTGAAATACCCATAACAATCGACGGTTGCGCTAAATCATATAGACTATGACGGCAACATAATTAACAGTAAGGCACCACATCAAATCAGAACCCACCAACGATAGATAGCTAAACTTTGCAAAACATCGCATTTTAACCAAGATCAACGTTTTGGAAAAGATATTGACTCCAAAGTTAGACATCTGCACAAACAACTGCCATAAATTTTATCAAAAGAGAGGGAAACTCAATCCCAGAAGAAAACTCTTCTCTAACCAAATTCACTTATGAAACATTCATAAAAATCCAGACTTGTGAAACATCCGCACACCTGACACATTTTCCAAATGACTCCAACTCTAGCCAAACAGAGTTACACATCAAGGGCTTAACTCAAAAGTTTCCAACACAACCCTTTATGACCATCTGCTTCCTTTTAAAATTAATTTCAAAGATAAATCGGTCTTGACGCGAAAGGGCGCGATCCACTCAAAAACTTTTGGATGTAAACTCAAACTCACAACACGAACTAAACAAATTCGCCAAAATCAAAGGTTGACACCAACCACTACGAGTTTTGGGGAAACTCTAAAACTCAACATAAGGAACACCTCAACCGAAAGCATTCAACCGAGATGGCAAACAACCAAACCAGTTTCAAAGGTTTTTAGACAACAATTTCAAAGATGAAAGGAACCATCTCTAATACTCCACTACGCTTTCCATTAAAGACTTCAATAATCACTATTTACTATCTGAGGAGCCCCAACACAATTCAACCGAAAGTTTCATAACAAATTCTTCCTCTAGTTACCATTCCCAACATTTCTTAATAAGGGTTTATGATGCTTATCAAAAAGGCACCCAACCAAGACTATAATGACATGATCCCCACGGATCACCGAATCATAATACATCTTATTCTAAATTTGAAACATAGTACTTCCACAAATCTTTCAAAGAAGATCAACATATAAATTTCATACCTCCTATCTATTCACGTCTCGACAACCGAACCTTATTCAGCTTAAACAACGACTTCAACATGTAAATATTATCTCTACAAGACAAAGTTCATAGCTAGGATTCCAAGGCATACATTCATTAAGGATAAAACTCTACATCAAGGTTAATTATCCATGGTTCACTCCATCACCACAGTTACAATACCCTCCATTTAATCAATGGTTTCCAACAAGTATTCTACACAACTACCACCACTTACTAAGTCATCAATATCAAAAATTTGATTATCATCAATCAACACATTGCTTTTAGCTATCCTATACATAGGTGATAACCAAATTACAACCACACAACATACTCCAACTATTTAAAATAGATTGAATACTAGTATTGACACTGCCCTTAACAACATCATTAAGAATAAGTATTATGTCTTCTCAATTGATATTAATACTAGCATTGAAGGGACACAACTGCATACTTCCAAATATACTAATGGTTTGCGACAACATAAATAGAAACTCTAATCAATTTCCAAATTAAAGTCACTAGTCAACACGATTAAATCTCTCTATTAATCCATTAGATTAGAACATCTTTAGACAACCAAAGAAAGTTTCTTTAACAATATCGGCAGTCTACATCATCTTAATGTTTTAACTATGCATCCGGGTTTAAAACTTTTAAACATGATCGGGGGTCATAAGTACTTTTATGACAAAGCAACAGATTCCAAGAATGTACATTAACGCATTTAATCAATCTCGCTAAGAGTAAACTACAACACTAGTAGTCTATTTATTCACAAGCTAGAGATATTAATCACATTGTTACCTACTACATAACATGCTTAAACATCAATTCTTACTAGGGACAAACGATTTCAGTCAAAAGACTACTTTCTTTGTTTGCAACATTTTAGTTTTAAAACTCACCCCAAATTCATAAGGAAACTTGACTCTCAAAATTGCAATGAGACAAACCCAAACTTGGTCATGCAAAGGAATTCTCCAAAACACTTTTCAATCTCCAAGACTCCCCTTTGGAGGGATCCAACCGATCAAATAAACCTTTGCAAATAAAACCTTAGCACCAAACCCCAATCTTTCACGAAACAAGAAGGGTTTTTTCAAAGATGATTTCTTAAACCAAGAAATAACGGAATCAAACACCACGTACTACTACAAAGCCACGTAACTTCAGCCAGGCAGCCAGTGTCCGCACAACTCATAATAACTCCTTTAACCTCAGAGAAAGACAAACACAGGGATAAATTGAATGCTTGTTCCCCATAATGCAATCAACAGGCATCAAAACTGGAAAGGCGCCCAAAAGAAGCGCAACACTAGTCTCCTCTTCTTCGTCTTCAACCAAGGAAGACAAAACCACACACCGCATACGGAACGATCCGCGAAAACCCAACACTTTTCATTTGATTCAAATCTACTAAAGCCAAGAAAAGCAAAGAACACCGACCGTCAGAACGGCAAAGAACATACGAAGGAAACCACCATTAACTCTTCTATTTGACTCCAGTCAACTACCCGATCAACGACAGAAAGGATAAGCACTCTTCTCCTACAGGGGTCAATAGTTCTTCGGTGGTGGCGCTAACCGGCCACACCGTCAAACCTCACCCTTACTATGAAATAAGAGAGGTGGCCGAAATCCTTCGGCACCAAAACCCCACTTTTACCACCACAACAGGAATAATTCAATCATTTATCTCATAGACATAGCAACATGCTTTATCAAAGGAAGCATTCAACATCATAACTTAAATACAACATTTAAGCATAAAGAAACGATACCCATACCCTTTCCTACTGTGCATCCATTGTGTGTCAAATTTTAGATTAGTTATACCACTTTTGCAAGTTTTAATGTTGCTATCCTATGACAAAATTTTAGTAAAAACCTAAGCCATGTTTCTAAGTTATTCCACATCACATTTTAGTTGTACCCTATAGCATGACACTAAAAATACACATTCCAAAGACCTACAGCCCGCTCTGATACCAACTGTAACACCCCGGCATTTAATATGCCCGAATGCTACCAAACATAAGCAAAACAACATCCAAATATCATATTTAACATACAATTCCAGCAAAGGCGCATAGGCTGAAAACCGAGATTTCGGCAGCACCTCCTTTGTTTTATTCATGAATTAACACAATATCAATATCATGGCAAGATATATCATAGCACACGACATCTAAAACAGCAATAAATAGAGTCTTAAAGACAATATAAGACTAACATCAAGCACTTAATGTCTCCAAGTGTCAAAAGAACAAATAAGCTCTCAAATAGTAAAACTAAACACTAAAGCAATGATCATCACACGCAATTTATTATCAAACTAATAGAATGACTTGTGGAATCATTAAGGTGAAGCTACGTGTGGGCGTGTGACTATTTCCCTTCCCCGCATGCCGATCTCAAAGTACCTAAAAAAAACAACATAAAACACAAGCGTGAGTTCGAAACTCAGCAAGTATATTGTAATGGACAACAAGAACAATATCATGGCAATAACATCACCCATCATGTATATCATCTCATTCATGAACACTTAACAGTATCATCATCATTATGTATGCAATGTAATGCAATGCTCATGTCTCCTTGGAAACTCATACCGGTATGGTTGAGTACACACCCGTCGGTGTGCACCCTCTCCCCCCTTCCATCCCGAAGATGGAGGGTGCCTACTCCTCGCTTCCGTTCACCACGGTGAATGGAATCACGATGTAGGACTTACTCATTGGCTTTCCGGATTAGTCATAACTTTCTCACCGACCTTTCCGGACTAGTTATGACTTTCTCACCGCCCGAGCCATGTAACATGTCATGTATGCAAATATGCCATCATCATCATAAACTTGTATATTTAACACATGGCATCATAGCATACTCATCATATCATAGGAAAACATTAAAGCATGGCAATTGATCATATCATGAAATCCATCTTTCATCTAGTCTCAACAAGCAACATAACATTCGTTATTCATTACAACACACTTGCTTCAACCACGGGCAACGGAAAGGCAGGAAGTAGAAGGCACTCCCGGGGTCGCACCACCTGCACATAGGTATCACACACTCACAATCATGCCCACAAAACAGTACGCAAACCCCCATCTAACCCGACATTGCCCACTACTCGCAAAACCTAAAAACAGAGGTTCTGTCCCGACGGGATAGCAGCCTTGCAAAAAGCATAACTTGAGTTCTGGGACTCCGAATCAATTAAACGAGTACATCCTCGCATAGCTTAGGAAATTTCCCAACTTTCTCTAGGTATATGGAAAGTCTGATTCGGCCTCTAAAGTTGTTTAATCTACAGATTACCGAGATCTGTTCCAATCGCGTCACAGATTTTAACACGCTCGGTAAAACGGCCATAACTTTCAAACGGCTGATCGGATTTTAACGTGCTTTATGTCCACGGAAAGATAATTAAATTATCTACAACTTCTTTTAAGTCCATACGGACAGATTCGGACTCTAAATCGACGAAAACTCGAACCCTATCCCGACTGCTCAATCTGCCCGAAAACAGAAACGTGGCAACGTCTAGATCTAACCCAAAGAACTCCAATCCAGCACCACCAATTGATCTAAAAACTTGATAATCACCCTAATAACAGTACCTAGATCAATTCCAAGGATCCCCATGATCATACCTTTGCCCAACGAACGAATCTCCAATAGATCTCCTCGCGGATCGCTCCTCGCTCCACGCTCCTCGCTCCTCGCTCCTCGCTCCTCGCTCCAACGGATGGATCCACAAGGTGCAGAGGTGTGGAGACCACCCTAGGGCAGCAAGGGGGTGGAGGAGAGGTGGTGGAGAGGTGGGGCAATGGAGGAGAGCAAGGGGGAGGCGCAAGGCTCAAAGGGAAGGGGCGGCTAGGGCTTGGCAAGTGGGGGGAGGTGAGGGGGGCGCACCAAGGCCTCAAGGGGCGCAAAGGCAGCAGGTTGTACGCCCCCAAAGGGGCAGGGAAACCCCTTTTACCAGCCCCCACACCCAATTCTAGTCCGTTACGGAGACCTAATCCATCCCACCAAAGCCCACCAAGGCCCAAAACTCCCCCGGGAAGGCCCAAAACCCCAAAAACGGCCCGGAAATGGCCCGGAAAAGCTATTAACCTCCATACCTTATGGTTTTAACCTGCCATACCATATTTCATAAAGTTTTTGACCTTAACATGCACCATTTAAAAGGTTACGACACTCCGTGGTGACACATCACTTCAAACGGCCCAAAAACGCGAGTAAACCTCAAGCCGAAAGGTTTTATTCTCTAATTTCACATTCTATAATGTCACACCATACCGTAGTGTCACACTATATGAGGATGATGCAGATGCCTTTTGGTGCTTTGAGATGCTGCTTAGAAGGATGGTAATTTTCAGATGGAGGGATTGTGGAAGATCCTTCCACTGGATACTATCAAGGTTGAGATCCTTCTACTGGATACTGTCAAGGTTTGTATATTTAATTGTCATGTTGTTCTATATTGTCAAGGTTTGTATACTGTCAAGGTTTGGATACTGGATACTGGATACTGTCATGTTGTTCTATATAAAGTGACAGTTGCAAGCATTGTGGAAGATCCTTCCACTGGATACTGAATAAGAAACACATCAATCATGAGAACCAACCATGAAGCATAAGAACCAGCACTACTAACCTTGCGTTCAACTGGAAATGCAGGGAGGGCGTTCAGTTGCGGCCAGGCAGAGCGGCCTTCAGTTGCGCCCAGAATGGAAGGCTGGGGATGGGACGCCAGAGTCTGCCAGAATGGAAGGCTGCGGATGCCAGATTGGAAGGCTGCCAGAATGGAAGGCTGCCATATGTAGCGGTATTTCAATAGTGGAAGGATGGAAGCATAAGAACCAGCACTGTCACTTTATATATATTAGAGAGCTTAATATGTATGACGCTTCGTTTCTGGCACTATTGAAAGTTTTTTTCAAAATTTTCCCTAGCGGGAACTGGCAGTCTTGCGTTGGTTTTAATGTGAAAGCTGGCTAATTAAGAAGGGCAATTTACCAAGGCAATTAAGCTGGCTAATTACTGTGTTTGTTTCATTTCAAAATAACTGGAAGCGGGAAACGGTAGAACGGACCGCTGCCACCAACTGGTGCTTTAGAATAGTAGAGATATGTTTGTGTGTGCGTTAAGTCATAATTAATTTTATATAATCAATCATGCACAATTAAATAATAATCAATCATGCATGTATATATAATATATATAAGTACACATATACAGTTCACATAACATTCGATTATTACAACTTTAATACTGTGACACCACGAAATGTCGGGATTTGAAATTAGGTGATGATATGTTAAAAAGTATGATAAAATGTGATAAGACGTCGTAAATGAGATAATTTGTGATCTTTTACATTTAGAACCCTACGGTTTGGCGTTTTAGCGCGTTTCGGGCCTCTCCGGTCGTTTGGGCCGTTCCGGGTGATCGGGCCGTGGGGAAACAATTTGGGCCGTCAGTGGGATGAATTGGGCCCATGTGGGGGTGTGCTAGGGCAGCACACCTGCTGCCCCTCCCCCATGCGCCCCCATCTCTCCCCCTTGGAGCCGCCACCCCCACCTCCTCTCCCCCATCTTCCCCAAATCTCCTCCTCCACCACCTCAAGCTGCACCACCCCCTCCTCCTTGCGCCCCCAAGGACGCCTCCTCGCTGCCACAACTTGCCCCGCTGCTGCCCTTGCCATGGAGGAGCTCCGCGACGAGTGGATTGGACGGGATCGGCGCGTGGGAGGAAAACCGGGAAAGGAACGCGAAGATTCGGCCGTCGATTCGTGTTCCTCCAAGAAGGTAATGGGGGGATCTTGTGGGGTAGTTCTTATTCTGCTATAGAGGGTGATTACCATGTTTTTAGATCAAGGGAGGTGCTGCCATGGGTTAGATCTAATGAAAACTAGAGTTGTATTCGCGTTCCAGTTCGGGCAGATTGGGAACCCGAGCTAGGGCAGGCGTTTTCGCCAATTTCTAGTTTGAATCTGACCGTACGGACTTTTAGGAAGTTGTAGATAATTTCCTTATCTTTCCGTGCATATAAAGAAATTGAAATTCCGCCCAGCCGTTTAGAAGTTATGCCTGTTTTACCGAGCGCTGTCAAATCTGTGACGAGATTGAGACAGTTCGTGTTCAACGTTAGATTAAACAACTTTAGAGTCCGAATCAGTCTTTCCCTATAACTAGAAAAAGTTGGGAAATTTCCTAAGCTACGCGAGGGTGTACTCGTTTATTTAATTTGGTGTCCTAGAACAGAAGTTATGATAGTCGGAAGGCTGCTGTCCCGAAGGGACAGATTTGCTGTTTTCTGATTTTAGGAGTTGTGTTTAAGTCGGGTAGCGGGATTTATGTGTGCTGTTTTGTGGACTCGAATTGAGTGTGTGGCACGTGTTTGCAGGTGGTGTGCCTCCAGGAGTGCCCTCAACCTCTCGTCACTCCGTTGCCCGTGGTTGAAGGCAAGTGTATTGTGTGGATTGTGTGCTTTATGTGTTGCTAGATTGGTTTGATGGCATTTGGAATAGATAACATGTTGTGTTGCCATGGTTTACAAGTTATATTTGATATGATGTTCTTAGGCCATGAATTAAATGATATCAATGATATGGTGACCTCATGCCATGATTACATATGCTTGTCGTAGATGAATGATTCACATGCCATGTTTTGTACGGTTTCCGTCGATTGTTGGGTACGGTCCTACATGTTAAGATGCCAAGTGTTGATATGCAATATTTCTATTCATGTTTACGTTGCTGTCCATTTTGCATACATGGCATATTTTCATGGCCGACCGGTGAGATAAGTCATAACTATTCCGGTAGGGGCGGTGAGAAGCTGTTATGACTAGTCCGGGGCTATTCTTTCGAATAAGTCCTACATCGTGATTCCTTCACTGAGGTGAATGGAAGCGAGCGATAGGCACCCTCCATCTTCGGGATGGAAGGGGGAAAAGGGTGCATGCCGACGGGTGTGCACTCAACCATACCGGTATGAGTATTCCAGGAGACATGTGCATTGCATTGCATGAATGAATTTCATAAATGAAGGTGTTTATGAGATGATGATGAGAGTACTCATGAGATGCTCATGAGATGATTACCATGTTGTTTTAAAGGTTGTAAATTATGTTAAATGTGATGTGTTGTGATATAACGGTGGAGACTGGAATGATGGTTTGTTGTCTTGATCCTTGTTGATCCATTGCAATACACTTTGCTGAGTGATGAACTCACGCTTGTGTTTTCGTTGTTTGTTTCTTTAGGTACCATGAAATCGGCGCGCGGGAAAGGGATTTAGCTACACTCCTCCACGTAGTATCACAATCTAGCTAATTCACCTTCTTTTGGAGACACTGCAATAAGTATTGCAATAATCATTAGTTTATGGTCTTAATGTTGGTTGTTTCCCTCATGTGAATCATGTGGGGCTAAGGAGTGAATTGTTATATCTTCCTAGACTTAAATTGATGCCTATTCTTTTGTTAGCGATGTCTATTGATGTGTTAGTTGATGATTAGCTATTATTATCACTGCATGTTGATATCCTGTTTGTCTTATAAATTGATATGATGCTATGTCGATCATTTTCATGCTAAAACAAAGGAGATGCTGTCGAAATTTTCAATTATTCGAAATGATTACTTGCTGTAATTTATCTTAAATCATGGTATTAAATGTGTTATGGTCTATGTTTGGTGACATTCTGGGCTTAGTAGAAGCTGGGGTGTTACAAATACAGATCGTTCATGGGGCCTTTCTTTTACGTGCATTGCTCTTGGTAGCCGTAGATGTCGACACCGACAGTTCACCAGTCTTTATCGAAGGGCCCCACCTATTTGTCACTGGATCGTTAAACTCACCTGTTGGATTTATGACTTCATCGTAAATCCAGCCGACGAGTTGTTCTTGTATTGCTGTCACGTGCTCCGATGAGAAATCCGACGAATCTTACAAGCGACAAGCACCTTCGGTTTGGATGTGCATAAACTGGTACACATAGTAGCCGCATAAATTGTTGCCTGGCTGCTGATGCAAGATCTACGGTGAAAAAAACTGAAAGCGTGAAATGGATGTATGGAAATGAAGTTAACTAACTAAAATGCTAGCATGATGGCATACGTACTCGAGAGACAAGTATAATATCGAATTCCTTTTTGAATTGGCCCACGGTTTTAGCACGGAACCGTGCCAATGCACTACACATGTGATTGCGAATTGAATATGATTAGAATTTGTTTCAAATGGAGTAAAACTGACACAATAATGAAAGTAACAAGACTACCGGTTGAGCATGTCGATCAAGTTTTGGTTGTTCTCAACTGGTTTCTTCCGCGAGTCCATAACTGTGATCATGCTACGATCTAGCTCGATAATGAGAAGAATTCAGTGAAAGCTGTGAATATATATGTCAACGTAGGTAATTAATTAGCTCTAACATCGTGTTATGGAAAAGGATTAGAACGAGGTGGTGATTCAGTTAGGGATCAATGAAGAAAAGGAGCAGCATGTCGAAGAAGACGGCGAGTACGCCTATGAAAGCAACCAAACTAGCTTTCTTTTGAGTGTAATAGACTACTAAACTAGTTGTGTTTAGCTTTTCTATTTGTGTCATGTTTTGGTGTGCTGGCCGGGATCATCTTATGGCTACACTTTTGCTTTGTCTTCTTCACGCATCTTGTGCGGATTCATGACTCGTCTAAATTACACGGCTTACATTTCTCTACTGAATCAAGCAGCTGATTAATCCATGTAGTTATGGATTCGAGCTACTAATGTTGTGAGTAATTTATTTTATGCTATAGTTCGTTGGTTGATGATGATTATGGGTTGATTGTTTGGGGTTTGGCGGTGTCGCGACGATACCCATGGCCTTCCATAAGCTGGGGATTATGAAGGGGTTATCGGTACTGATAGTATCAGCAACTCATCTCATATAATTTTTTCAGTGTTCTTTGTTTCGCTATAATAAAGTAAATTGTGTCTAATGCAATAGTAAATATAAAGTAAATTGTGTCTATTTTTTATTTGCTACAATTAACATCCTTTTACAAGTAATTTCAGCAGCACTTCTCTAAACAATTCTCACAACTGATGAACAACATCCACATGAACCGATGATAGTGGTGCTAAGTAAACATCCGCATAATCAGCATCGACATTCCAACATTTTTATTTTGACGAAGAGAATAATGTATGACACACAATCAATCAACGAGTCTCATTTCGCAAACACACAAGCTGAGGGGGAGACAGCGTGGGTGGAGACGGTGACGGGGGAGGGCACTCACCGAGGGGGAGACAGCAAGGGGAGTCGCCGTGGGGGTGCAGGCGAGGAGGACGGCGGGGTCGTCAGAGGCGAAGCCGAATGGCAGTGCGCGCGGGCGGAGTCGGAGGCGAGGAGGACGGCGGCGTGCGCGCGGTCTTCGACGTCGTGGGGGGTCGGAGGCAAAGCCAATTGGCGGCGAGCGCGGGCGGAGTCAGAGGCGAGGAGGATGGCGGTGCGTGCGGGGTCTTCGATGTCGAGGGTTGGGGCGAAGTGGCCGCGCGCGCGAGAGAGAAAGGTTGAGAGAGAGAGAGAGAGAGAGGTTGGACTGAGGCGGCGAGAGAGAGAGGCGGGAGTCGAGTGGAGCATCTCCAATTTTTATATGAGTGGGCATCAGTACTGGGTCATCACACCAACCGGTACTGATTCCCCCATCAGTACAGGGTCATAACCCAACCGGTATTGATTTCCTTCATCAGTACCGGGTCATAACCCCAACCGGTAATGATGTCCGCTAGGGCAAACCCCATTTGGCGCGCTGGCTGAGGAGGCATCAGTACCGATTTAATATACCAACCGATGCTGATGTGGGATCATCAGTACCGGTTGGTTACACCAACCGGTACTAAGTAGCATGTTGGGTCGAGGGCTGCTTAGTACCAGGTGGTGTAACCAACCGGTACTGTTGTTAGACCATCTGTACTGGTTGGTATGTTAAACCGGTACTGATGTCCCCGGACCAGTAGACCGTTGAACCGGGACTGATGTAATTGTCAGTCCCGGTTCATGAATAACTGGTACTGATGGGCCGGTATGAAAGGCCAGATCTGTAGTAGTGATCCAAACAGCACAATGACTAGAACCATCATGCCATCCTCTTCTTGTTCATTGTTGTCTTAACTTTTGAAATTGTTGCTTGAATTTTCTTTGGAGGTTTGTCACTTAGAAAAAGGGTATGTGTTAAGGGAAAAGGGTACAATGATAGATTAAGGATGAACACTTTTTTGTTGGAGAAATTATACTCTTTTTCTATTGCATTCAATTTTGTGTTGATAGTCATTTTTGAACCAATCAATTACTTATTAATGGTTATGGTCTGCAAAATGCAGACATGCTATCATCATGAAGCTGCAACCAGTAGAGGTGCACGGCACGTATTTGATGAAATGCCATGAACAAGGCGTGCTCGCAAACGGTAGTAATGGCATGGCACGGGCATCTGTCTTGAGTAAGCTTCTGGATAGTGAATATTAACTAGTGCAAATGCGCTCCTGATGTATATACTCCTAATTTTATTTTGATTAATTGAGTGGAACATATCTCTTTTCTAGCACTTGTGTTAGTTCAGTTTAGACCGTGGACTTGTGATGTTGTAACTTCAATTTTGAAGTTCTTATTGTTTCTCTTCTACGAGTAATATACTTTATTTCTATTAATACTCTTTTTCATTATACTTGTTTGATTACCCTATTTCAGTATACTCCATACTCATACGATTATACCCTATTTTTTAGGATACTTTAATATACTTAATACTCTCAGTTATGGGATCAATAGTATTGTACTACTTCCTTAAAAAGCACTACGCTACATTGAAGCTAAATTTGGAATTATCCTACTTTGGTAGCTGACGATGCCGCCAGGTGTGCCATCCAACAAATTCGGGGATCACCAACTAGACGACGAGTTTTGCTCGGTATTTTTTATTAAGAAACATAAAAACGGGTTTGCGCTTTGCAACCCGACAGGATGCCCATAGGATGGGTTTGAACAGGGAGAGGCAAATCGACTTTGGATGGACCGGGAGTAGAGTGGGAGTACATACTATATATATATAGAGGAAGCCTCTTTTCTACTCTGGAGTAATTACTCCTTATGCCGTATCTCACAACGTAAGGAGTATTTCGCGCAACAGAGAGTATGTACGTGTAGTATATAAGTATATAAGATCATCTAGGTGGTATTTACATTTTTTCAGAGGTGGTATGTACACTTTTTAGACATACTTCTTTTTATATGCGTATATGAAGGTATTTGCAAAATATGCTAAAAACTATGTACTCCCTTGCAATTTTTTCATGTGGATCTCATTGGAATATCTTATAATTAGTATATGAGTGTATCCAAACTGATAAAGGAGTATTACAAGTACGTTTGGGTGGTATTTCAGATATGGGAGTAATTACTCCCGGGAGTACGGAGTATTTTTCCTTATATATATATATATATATATATATTATATGTTTTTTTCATGCTCTTAGGGGTACGTACTCCCACCTCTAATATACTACTTAAATGAATGTGTTATACTTTTTATCACTTTCAGTATACTTTAATAATAATTGTATGATATTACAATGCGGCATTGTTGAAAAAAAATCATCCAAACCTTTTATTTTTTGCTCTATACCCTTTTCCATATGTAAAAAGAGTATATAAATAAATTATGCAATAAGTGGTGGATTTTGATAAAAATTTTTGTGAAACTCACATTGAAGTATCTTATAATCATTATTAGAGTGTCATTATTAGAGTATACTCAAAAGGATAAAGAAGTATAATAACATCATTTAAGCAGTATATTGAGAGTGAGAGTACATACTCCTAGGGGTATGAAACCATTTTCATATATATATATATATATATATATATATGTATATATATGTATATATATACACACACACACATATGTATGTATGTATGTATTTATACACACACACAGTAGCGCTAATCTGCGCTTGTGTGCAGATTAAGCTATTCCACACACTGGTCGAAACGTGCAAAGAGGAATTAACTAGCGTGCGGTGGCCCAAAAAACAACACGCAGTATTAATTGAGGTGCCGATTTTGATAGTAAATAAATGAAAGATGATAGTATAATGTGACATGTTGAGTAGTAAATCATACTATTCCTCGTTGATAAATTCATACAAACATTATAGTAGAAAATTACACATGCTTCGAACGTGCTTGTCGACGATCGGGATTGCCTAAGCGCAGAGATGAAGTTGATGGGGGGGTGAGAGCTGGGACCCGAAAGCAAGTTTCGCCCCTCGGGAGGTCGTCGCTGCTGCTGTTACGATCTGTAGAAGAATAGGGCGAGTGACACTGAGAGTTATACTGGTTCGAGCCCCCGAGCTGGGTAATAGCTCTACTCCAGTCTTGCCCTGAGGCGGAGAGATTGATTATGTGTGAGTAGAAATGGGTGTCTGTCGTTCTGTCACCTGAGCTAAGAGCTCCATCTCTAATCTTATACACGAATTACAAAGCCCCCCCTTCCCGTTCTTGGCGAACGGTCAGAAGTGGTTTCCGAAAAGGGTGGCCCCACGAGCGCCCCATTCGGATCGCAACTGCCCCCGGGTCTTGCGCCCACGTCCGCTTCACGCCCTGCTTTTGCGAATAAGGGCAACCGTCAGCCCCTGACGGGGTCTTCCCGAGCTCCAGGTCTTGGTCGTGTGTGATGGCGTTCGGTCCCCTTGCTCGAGGTCGTATGGGTACCGCCTGGTCATCGGGATAGCAGGGGGCTCAAGCTCGGATTACGATCCCTAGCTCAGGCTGGGGGCCCGTTAACCATGCTCATGACCTGGTAGGATATCTCAGTCCCCGACATCTAGCCCCCGAGGCTCAAGTCTCTCCCAGTTGTCGAAGAGGACCTTGAGCCTAAAAATCTTGAAGGGGAGCGCTCCTCGGGTTAAGTTTTAGCTCGGCGCTGCGTCGGGTGCCCCGGCCTTGACCAAGATCTCTCGGGCCTCGTCGCTCAGGTCTGACGACAAAGGCGGTTCAAGTTCCTTCGTACCGTTGCCAGCTGCCTTGGTGCGATTTCCCAAGCGCACTCAACGCGCCTTTTGAGGCCCAATAACTCCCAGCCGTCAGAGATCAAGACCCTATGTGTACCGGGTCACCTCGCCTTCCGAGGAAAACACCCCCAAATCTTTTGTGATCCCGCATCCCCCGGCGAAACCGCTCCCTCTTCTTGCCCAAAACTTCCTTCCATCTCCCAACCAAGCCCTCGCGAGCTCTCATGGCCAAGTTTGAGAAGAGCGCGTTGTCCGCGGTGAGGATGAGGGAGCTCAAGGAGTCGGGGTTGCTAGACCCGGTGACTTGGCGGCTTCCCGGAGCGGAGACCGAGCCACAGCCCCGAGAGGACGAGCTAGTTAGCACCGAGCAGTACATGCTCTTCGGCCTGCGGACGCCGGAGAGTGACTTCTTGGCCTCGATTCTCACCCAATGCGAGATCGATCTCATCAACCTGGTGCCCAACTATGTCCTCCTTCTTTCCATCTTTTCTCACTTGTGCGAGGGGTTCCTGGGGATCATCCCCACCCCTCTCTTTTCTTCCGCTATTTCTCTATGTTCCGCACTGGAAAGGACCCCGTGGTCGGGTGCCTTTACTTTCGGCTGCTGCCAAGGCTCTCTTGGTCCTTTCCTCTACTTCGCGCTCGCGACTCCCTCGGCCCCTGGTCCGAGAGGTGGTTATACCTGAAGAGGGGAGAGGACGGCACCCTCGCCTACGACGGGACCCCCATCAGCACCAAGCGCCAGACTCCCGAGCCGGGCGAGCTGGACGCGGACCAAGAGGCCATCGCCACCATCCACATCTGCGCCACGCGCGACCTTACCGGGCAAGCCATCGCCAGCAACTTCTTACGGAACCGGGTGTGCCCTCTGTGAAAGAGGCTCCACCCATTCTTCGAGATCGTGGGGCGAGGCAAGCCCACCCGCGAAGCCCCCATCAGTAAGCTTCCTTACCCCAAGAGGCTTTCCTGAGCTCAAGCTGACACGTATTTTTGCTTCAAACTAACTCTTACATGGCTCTCAGCAGCACCAAAAGAATCCTGGGTGGCCGCCAGGATGAATGAGATGTTCGGGAAGGCAGCCCTCGACTACACCCTGGACGAGCCCATCCCAAGGAGCGTGCTGAGCTGAAGCACCGGGGTACCCATTCTTCGAGTTCAAGTCCATTGCTCAGTGCCTCTCGAGCTTGCGCTGACCCCAAATCTGCCTGCAGGACGACCAGGAGCTGCGCGGGATAGTGAGGCGGATGCTGCCGCTACCCGGAGCGGGCAGAGGCAAGAAGGTGAGCAAGAGGCCACCCTAGGATGACCCCAGTGGCAGTGCCCCAAAGAAACCGCAAGTCGAGTGGGGGGCAGGACAGTGGTAAGTTTCCTTCTCCCCATTTTTTGGTCGTTCCCCGAGCTGCTTTGCTCTAGCATCTTTTCCTTCTCACGAACTCTTCTTCACTCACAGCAGCAACAAGCAGCGGCTGCAGCAAGGACCTCGAGCTCACCAGGAGCTCCAGGTACCTAGACCCGAGGCTCAGGGCCCAGCCCTTCCGCAGTCCCGAGGCCTTCCCGAGCTCCAACGCCTCCAACCCAAGGCGCCCAGCGCCCGCGCTAGAGGAGAAGGCTCGCCGCTCAACTACGCGTGTTGTCTTTCCTTGGCGTTCTCGAAACTCTCCTCACTTAGGTTCAGTAATACTCCCAACTACAGACATCAGGAGCCCGAGCCCACTCACAACCCTTCCTGACGATGGCTGTTGTTCAGGGCGAGTCTGAGTCCGAGGAGGAGCTTGAATTCTAGCTGGTCCGCCGATCTCAACCGCTCGTGGGCCAGAACCCCTATGGATCCCCCCAGGAGAGCTCATCCAGCCTCCCCGAGCCAAGCCCTGTCGGAACGGGAGGCGAGGAACCCGAGGTGGTTGAAGTCCCGCCTCCCTCAAGCGAAGTCGTGGCTCGGGACAAGACGGAAAATGCCCCAGAGGTCGAGACTCTTCAGGCCAGGGTCGCCGAGGCAGGTGAGGCTGAGGTCGAGGTTCCTCAGGCCAGGGTTGTCGAGGAGGTCAAGGCTGCGGTCGAGATCTCTCAGGTCGAGGTCGTCAGGGAGGGTGAGGATGAGATTGTTTCGACCATCGAAGCCGGGATCCTCCCTGCTGCGGACGTGACCGGCCAACCTGCAGCCACCGGAAGTTAGGTCCCCTTGGATGGGGTCGACGAGGAGGACGCAGCCGCGGGCTCCCCGACGATGGAGCCCGAGATCAACCCGACCGGGAACGAGGGACTGGAACCTGATCCAGCCCCTCAGCCTGTCGGGGAAGACCTGGGGGCGTCCACCTCCTACCAGGTCAGAATGTTGAGCAGGAGGAGCATCGGCCCCTACCGTGCGGCTTTCGAAAGCCGACTCGGACAGGTACGTTGTGTCCTCCCTACACCTTCTTTTGCATCCCTGTATCTTTCGTCAGAAGGCCTCACAGCCTACTCTTTTGACATTGCAGGCCATGGACCAGGTTGCCCAAGGGCTCCAAGGTCTTTAGGACCATGTGGACTCCCTGAAGGCCGTGCTCAACATGATAGAGGAGCGGGAGACCCGCATACTCCATCTCGAGGAGACCTTGGGGACCGAGCGAGAGGAATCCCAGTAGAGGACGACCGCTCAAGCTTGTTGAGCTTGCCGCCCTCTGGGGGACGATGAGGGCACTCGAGGCCACCCACGCCACCGAGCTCAGCGAGGCCACCAACACCGAACGTGACCACGCCTTCAAGGCTATCGAGGATGAGCGGGCAAGGTCATCTCGAGCGATCGAGGTTGCCCGAGCTGAAGCCTCCAAGACTCTTGAAGCCAAGCGCACCAAGGCCTCTAGGACCCTGGAAGCGGAGTGAACGAAAGTGGAGGAGCTTTAGAAGTAGCTCGAGGAACAGACCGTCGAGCCCGCTAAGGCTTCAGTCGAGCTCGAGGCGAAGGTTGCCGAGCTCGAGGAGAAGCTCGGGTGAGCGGTAAAAATGGCCAAGGGTGCCCTGGCTCAACTCCAGGACGAGAGAAGCCATGCCGCCAGTTCAGCCATCGAGACACTCCGCCTGCAACGCGAAATCTCCCTGCTGAGGACGAGGGTTGCTAGCCTCAAGCAGGAGAAGCTCGCTCGTGAGATGTCAGATTTGTAAATATGAGTTAGGCTATTGCTTTTGTAGTTAGGGTTTTTAGAACAATGTGATGAACGAATCGAAAGTTGACGAGCGAAAGGTGGATTATAATATAGCATTTTGTACATCTGTGACCAAGCATTTGGGCACTCAGCTGTTCGTAGAATGACGTCTCCTTAGCCCTCCCCCGATGTGGTCGAGGTCGTGCAGCATCGACATCGGGCGCAGGTGACGAAGTTCGTTGGTCCAGCCCCCGATGCGGTCGAGGTCGTACAGGACGTCGACCATGAACAAGCCACGGTCTAGCCCCCGGTGCGATCGAGGTCGTACGGGACATCGACCGCGAACGAGCCATGGTCCAACCCCCGATGAGGTCGAGGTCGTATGGGACGTCGACCGCAAACGAGGTCCGCGGTCCAGGCCCCGATGCGGTCGAGGTCATGCGGACGTTGAGCGCGAACGAGGTCCGCGGTCCAGCCCCCGATGCGATCGAGGTCATACGAGATGTCGATCGCAAACAAGGTCTGCGGTCCAGCCCCCGATGCGGTCGAGGTCGTATGGGACGTCGAGCGCAAACGAGGTCCATGGCCCAGCCCCCGATGCGGTCGAGGGCATGCGGGACGTCGAGCACAAACGAGGTCCACAGCCCAGCCCCCAATGCAGTCGAGGTTGTGCAGGACGTCGAGCACGAACGAGGTCCGCAGCCCAGCCCCTAGTGCAGTCGAGGTTGTACGGGACGTCGAGCACAAACGAGGTCTGCGGTCCAGCCCCCGATGTGGTCGAGGTCGTACGGGATGTCGAGTGCAAACAAGGTCCATGAGAAAACTAACCCTTCTAGGCCAGGACTTGCAAAGTTAGGAAAAAATGAGAGAGAGTGCACAAGTTTCAAAGTTTGAGATCAAGCTACCCGGCCTTGCATGTGCTGGCCCGTCCGGAGTATGGACTTTAGTTCAAGCCCTATGACGGGGTAAGGCATGACGTGATTTGGATCGGCTTACTGCTGGCGTGACCCCCGGAGGCGAACATATAAGTCGTAGTGCTCGAATATAGCTTTCAAGCACGAAAATACGAGTCAGGACCAAAAGAGGCTCGGGTATTGGGTCTCGACCTCGACTGTGCTATGGCGGAGTGTGATAAAGATTAACAAGCAATCACAAGGACCCCCTGGACCCATAGCCCATGGTATAATGCGAAGATATGCGAAGATTTCAGAGGAAAATAGGGGTAACTTTTAATGAAACTTAGAGCAAGAGCGTTACACATGAAACTTTCGAAGTTAGTCGATATTCCACGAGTTCGCGAGCTCACTGCCATTGGGAAGCGCCAGCCGGTAAGCCACCATGCGATCTATTGAGACAACTCTATAGGGGCCCTCCCACTATGGGGATAACTTGTTGGTGTTGGACATGCTCTGGATTCGTCTTAGAGCCAGGTCCCCAACGAGGAGCTCCCTAGGTCATACCGATCTAGCCGCATGTCTGCGAAGAGTTTGCAGGTAATACGACAATCGCAACAGCGCTCGGCACCTTACTTCTTCTGCTAGGGTTAGGTCGAGAGACCATTCTTGCTCGAAGTCGATCTGGTCGACCAAGCTGACCCTAGGAGAGCCCAGCATTACCTCCGGAGGCAAGACGGCTTCCGTACCGAAAACAAGCCGGAAGGGAGTAGACCCTGTCATGCGGTTGATGGTGGTACGGATCAACCACAGGGCGGTGGGGAGTTCATCAACCCAGAACCGACCGTGTTGCTTGAGTCCCTGAGAAACTCGCCTTTTGATGCCTTGAATGATCTATCCGTTGGTGCGCTCCATGGCTCTGTTGCTCTGCGGATGGCTCACCGAGCCATAGCAAACCATGGTTCCCATGCTTTCACAGAATTCTTGGAACAGCTCGCTGGTGAACTGAGTTCCATTGTCAGTAATAATCCTGCATGGGACTCCGTACCTGGTTACCACGGACGAGCGAAAAAACTTGACCGCTGCCTGCGCAGTGATCGCGGAGACCGACTCGGCCTCGATCCACTTGGTGAAGGTGTCGATGGCGACGAATAGGAACCTTTTCCCGCCGATGGCCTGTGGGAAAAGACCCAGGATATCTAGCCCCCAGGTCAAGAAAGGCCAGGCGAGAGGGATGGTCTGGAGGGCATAGGCCAATTGGTGCTACTTCCGAGCATGGAATTGGCAAGTCTGGCAGGTGCGGACTATGTCCCATGCATCTTGGAGTGTTGTTGGCCAGTAGAACCCCATGCGAAATGCCTTCCCGACCATCATCCTGTAGGAGGAATGCGCACCACACAGACCCGAGTGGATATCGTTTAGCAGGAACTTACCGTCCTCCTGGGACACGCATTTTGACAGGATGCTTGACACGCTCCGATGATACAGTTGGCCGTCAACGATCTTGTATGAACAAGCTCGGCGCTTGATTCTACTCCTCTCAGCGGGGTCGTCTGGCAGCCGACCTCGCTCGAGGTAGTCCTAGAACGGCTTGGTCCAGGTCGGGCCCCCTTAGAGAAAAGCCGCCAAGGGCTTCGACTCCGAGATCGAAGGGGCCACCAGGGTCTAGAGAATGACGTCTGGCGGTATCTCATCATCAGAGGACCCGAGCTTGGCCAAGAGGTCGACGCCAGTGTTGTCCTTTCGGGCACGTGCCTGACCTCTAGGTTCCGGAACCACTTCTCCGCTTTACGTACCTCCGTGAGGTATTTGGCCATTGAATCCTCCGTGCACTGGTAGTCCTTGTTGTACTAGCTAACGACAAGCTAGGAGTCGCCCTTCACGACCAGACGATGTACGCCCAACGCTTTGCAGGCTCGAAGTCCAGCGAGGAGGGCTTCATATTCTGCCCCATTGTTAGTGGCCATGAAACCAAAATGGATCATGTACCTCAGCTTATCTCCCTTTGGTGTGATGATAAGGATGCCAACCCCTGAGCGCTCTAAGGATCTTGATCCGTTGAAGTGCATGACCCAGGGCTCTTCCTTGTCGACCTCGAGCTCAGGGGTCGGCTGTGGGGTTTGCTCGACCACAAAGTCCGCCAGTGCTTGCGATTTGATGGCCATGCGTGCCACGAACTTGACGTCGAATTTGGCCAACTCCATGGCCCACTTGGCGATCCGACCTCCGGCCTTTGGGTTCCTAAAAATCTCGCTGAGCGGGAATCCGCTCGGGTCAACCATGGAGTGCGCCTGGAAGTAGTATCAGAGTTTGCGCGAAGCCATGAGGAGACCGTACAGTAGCTTCTGGACCTGGGGGTAGCGTTCCTTGGGCCCGTGGAGCACCTCGCTAACATAATAGATCGGTTGTTGCCGACCATCTTGCTCAGCGGCCAGGACGGTGCTAACGGCTTGGGCCGTAGCCGCAAGGTAAAGCAGCAGGTCCTCGTTTGGCCGTGGAGTCATGAGAAAGGGCGGGCTTGAGAGGTAAGCCTTCAGTTCATCGAAGGATCGTTGTGCCTCGGGTGTCCACTCGAAGCCCCCGTGCTTGCGTAGCGTTTTGAAGAATGGCAACCCGTGCTCGCCGAGCCTCCAGATGAACCGACTGAGGCTCTGCACCTATTTCACCAAGGTCGGGGGAGCCATCCTTTCTATTGCCTCGATCTTCTCTAGGTTCGGGCCGACTCCCGACCCCCCCGATCATGAAACCGAGCACCTTCCCTGAAGCGGCGTCGAACACGCACTTTTTAGGGTTGAGCTTGATCCTGTGCCTGCTTAGGTTGGCGAAGGTCTCAACAAGGTCTCGGGCGTGGTCATGTTCGGAGGAACTCTTCACGATGATGTCGTCCACATAGACCTCGAGGTTGCGACCAATATGAGGGTCGAAGGTCTTGGCCATGAGGCACTGGAAAATTGCGCCCGCATTGCGAAGGCCAAACAACATGGTCGTGTAGCAGTATGTCCCGAACAAGGTGATGAAGGCCATTTTACTTTCGTCGTCAACCGATAACTTGATTTGGTGATAACCAGAGTAGGCATCCAGGAAGCTCAGCATCTTGGCGTTCGCCGTGGAGTCGACGATTTGGTCTATCTGTGGGAGTGGAAAATTGTCCTTCGGGCACGCTGAGTTCAAGCCTGTGTGGTCAACGCACATCCTCCACTTCCCTCCTTTTTTCTAGACGATCACAGGGTTGGCCAGCCATTCAGAATAGTCGATTTCCCAAATGAAGCCGGCCTTAAGGAGTTTGTCCAGGTTCTCCCTTATTACGGCCACTTTCTTGCTCGAGAAGCGGCGCAGCTTCTGTCGTACGGGCCGCGAGCCGGGCTGTACTTGCAGTTTGTGCTCGATCACCTCCCTCGGGACACCCGGCATGTCTACTGGTTCCCAGGAGAATATGTATTTGTTGGCTCGAAGGAAGGTGACAAGCTCGAGTTCCTATTTGGGATCCAGCTCGGCCGCGATGTGGGTGCACTTGCTCGGGTTGGGCCCTATTTGGGGGGCTGCGCTTCAGCTGTGCTTCAGCTTTGGACCTAAAGCTCCCCCAAATAGTCTAGCTGCAAAGCAGCTGCACAGCTAAGCCACAGCTAAAGCACCCCTAAAAGCCATAGCTAGTAGGGAGGTGCTTTTCAGCTGTGGCTTCGCTCGACCTCCTTCCCACTCGCTCCGCCTCCCTCCTTGTCCTGTCGTATCCCACCCAGTCGTCTCCTCGACTCCCTCTGGCTCGGGCGCCACCTCCCCGACTCCCTCCTCACTCGGACCCACTCGGTTGCCCCCCAAAAGCTACACCTGCAATAGCCAATTCGCCAACCGACCAATCAAGAAAAGTCACAACCGCCAGCTACAGCTGTTTTACAGCCCAGCAAGCCAAAAATAGCTTTTCAGCCCAGCCGCAGTAGCCAATTTGCAAAACAACCTTTCAAGAAAAGTCACAACCGCCAACTATAGCTATTTTACAGCCCAGCAAGCCAAAAACAGCTTTTCAGCCCAGCAGCAGCCTCCCCAAATAGGCCCTTGATCTCCTCGAGCTGCACGGCCTTTGTTATGCCGCTGGGCTGGATCGCTGCCTTCTGGCGAGCATTCTTCACGGTCGTCTTTGGGCCTAGCTGGGGTAGTAAGCCGGCGAGGGCCAGGGCTTTACTATCACAGCCATGCGCTGCCTTGAGATCGCCCCGTACTGTGATGATGCCATTGGACCCAGGAGTTTCATACAGCGGTGGCCGTAGTGGTTAGACGCCATGAACTTGATCAAGGCTGGGCACCCGAGGATGGTGTTGTATGAGAGGTTTGCATCAACCACCTCAAAGGTGATCAGCTCGGTGCGGAAGTTGTCTGAGTCACCGAAGGTGACCGGCAATACCACTTGCCCCAAGGGGGTGGTCGAGCTGCCCGGGACAATCCCGAAGAAAGGGACCATGATGTTCTTGATCTTTGACTGTGGGATTTGCATCCGGTCGAGTGCGCTTCCCAGGAGCAGGTTGAGGGAGCTGCCTCCGTCAAGCATGACCCGGTCGACCATGGTGTTGCTTATGGTCGGGGTCACGACCAGGGCAGTCTTGAGGTCCTTTGACATGCCCTGGGGGTGTCCTCCTAGTGAAGGCGATCGTTATACCGGCCCACTTGCAGGGTTGGTCGACGGGCTTTTCGGCGGTGGCGTGATAGACTGTCTGGGCAACGGTCTTGAGCTCGCGCCGGGACTGGTAGGCAAATGAGCTGTCGAAGATCACGTCTATCTGCCGCTCTCCCTGTAGAAATTCCAGGTCGAGGCCGTCTAGGTCCTCACCTGCATTGACCCTATCGGGTTACTTGCCCTCGTTCGGGAGCGTGGGCATCTCACCATGCCCGTCGTAGAAGGCGTCCAGCTTACCTAGCCAAGCCCTACAATTGCGAAAGTCATGGCCATGGGCCCTGTGGAAAGGGAAGTACCTGCTATCATCATACTTTGGTCGCTCCTCGCCGCCCTACGGTTGGACATTGCCGTGTTGAGGCCAAGGTCGGCGATTCCCTGGTTAGGGTAGGCGTGCGGCCTGTTGCGTTCGTGCCCGACCTTGCTGAGGTTGAGGTTCTCCTTGGGCCGGCCCTCGGGCCTCCATCACTTCGTGCTCGTTACTCGACGCCGCGAGCACCCACGGCCGACAAGCTTTCTTGCGATCCCTCTTTCATTTGTTAGAGGTTGGTGTGGGATCGTTACTTTTGGCGTCGGACGGGCCAATCTCCCCGGAGTTGGGGGCGAGCTTTCCTTGGTCGTAGTCGCGTTTCCAGCGCACCGCGTTGTCGGGACCTGACTTTACAAATCCGGACCCTCTGTGTGTTCAGCACTAGTCTAGGATCACGCTAGTGCACACAGTCTCAACATCGGTAAATATCACAATCATACACAACGATAGTAAATAAGTATTTTAAATAAATAACCAAACTGGTTGCTCGACCTTATGGCCAAGTTACAAAGGTACGCCACGCAGGGCGAGATTTATTAAAAGAGAAATAACTGCAGCAGAATAAAATAAACTTCGTGGCGCCATCCAGCAAACCACAGGCAACTGACTGGGCTCGCTCCCTAGATAGACGGTTCCTCCTGAAGTTCTTCTTCCAAAGCTGGCGTCGCCTCTCCTTCAACTAATGTTGCATTGTGGCAAGGGTGAGTACTTGGTACTCAGCAAGTCATGCACAGAATGCAAACCAATATACTACATGCATGGCTTAGTACAAAGGAATAGCTCATGGTTCATTTGCACTAACAGCATTTAACAAGTAACATAAGTAGATTCAAAAGCATTAAAAACAAGTATAACATCAATAACTTTCCCAGGAGTTAAATAAACATCTTTCCCATTCCTAATCCACATTTCCATCAACATCATCATTATACCCAACCAAACCTTACAAGTCCAAGTTGTTTTCAGAAAAGTCTAACCCTTGACTGTAATCCCCGAGCAATGTCCAATGCCGCGGACACGGCTATTCGAATAGATTTTACACTCTGCAGAGGTTATGCACTTTACCCACAAGATACAGCCAAACACCACAAAGGCGAGTGATTGTAACAAAGCCTTTCGGTAACTGCTAACTACACAAGTGAACCTTTCCGGTTTTTGCCATACACCATCCCTTCCCTTAACAGAGGCGAAGTATGGGACCGACATACCGTTGGACGGGTACCATGTCGTAGCCTTGGTACGCTCCCCATTCAAGCTACACAAAAGGTGTAGTTGACACCCGAGGTATCACATGCAAGTTATTAGTAACTTACTCAACTAGGACCGTCCCACTCCGGTCATGTGGTTGCACGATTGACTCAGTTCAAAGGCTTACAAGGTTAAGTCCTTAAGGTGACCAGGGCAAGATTACCTGAAGAACCAAATCATCCTTCCCGATGCCACATCTGGCCCACCCGATCATTCTTGCCACATGCCCCTGTCCAAATCTATTTATCAAACCCTAGTTGATTACCATGCACCACGTGCTGTCAACATCATCGTTAAGAACACATGACACTTTTCCAAAACTGGTTCCATATCTCATTAAGTCAATATTAACATGTAATTGTCCAAAACATTTCACGTGGCAAGGCTAAGCATACTACATCGGTCTAACTACCCATGTTGGCAATTTATTAATGTCCAACTAATAATCCACAACTAGGGTGATAAGGGGTCCTGGCACATAAATAATAGTTAAGGTGTCCTAGTGCAAAATTGGCATTTAACTAATTTCCCAAAATTAATTAAAGCATTTTCTAATTAAACTAGCATGCAATAATTTAAATCAAATTAATTTCAAAATGGGATCAACATGGTCAAAGCACAACTTGCCTTCAAAGAGTACTTGTTCTTGGTCTTGAGCTGGCTCCTGGGTCAACACTTCTCCTTCGAAGCCTTCGGGCACCTCAACGTCTACTCGTAATGCGTGCAAATAGCAATAAATAAATAAACGGCAGGCAAAAGTATTCAAAAATTCAAATAAAGTTCGTAAACAGAGAGAGCACATTTTTATAAATTTTTAGAATCTGGAATCGTCCAAATCGGAGTTAAAATGCAAAAGTTATAATTGTTTAAAGTTTAAAGAATTCATTAAATAAATATAAACAGAGAAAAAATCATATTCAAAAATTTATTAAATTTCATATTTAGGAAGATCTCAATTTTATAAAAATTTAGAAATTTGAACCACTCAAATCGGAGTTGAAACGCAAAAGTTATAAGCGTTTGAAGTTTGGAAATTCAAATAAATCAATAAACCGAATTAATTCATTTATTTTTATATTGAAAAACCGATTATGATGTCAGCATGACGTCAGCACGGGATTTGATTTTCCACCGAATTATTTTTCTATTGAAAAATCTATTTATTGCGTCAGCCGGTCCATGGACTCGGTCCACGGCTCGGCTTGGGTCCACCGTGAACCCGGTCCACGAGCACATGTCTCACTGACATGTGGGACCACTCGGATGACGTCAGTGCTGACGTCATCGTGCTCGGCCGAGGACGCCTGACACGCGGGTTCCACCATGACGTCAGCATGACGTCACGGATGATGTCATGGTGCGGTTTGGCAGCCACTGACACGCGGGTCCCACGCTGACGTCACGCGCTAACGTCAGGGGCGACCGGGCGCGACCGCGCTGACCGCGCCGGTCCAACTCCCGGACACGTGGCTTGATCCGGACCGTTGATTTGAAAATCAACGGTCGAGATTGGATCTGGGCCGCGCACGTTGTGAACAACGTGGCTGATCTGGGCCGTTCAATTTGGATCGGACGGTCCAGATCCGATCGGGTTTCACCTCACCGTGGGTGGTGTGGCATGTCCCGGTGGCCGACGCGTGGCTCAATCTATACCGTTCGATTTCGATCGAACGGCTAGGATCTATCCGTGCACGGTGCGGCTATAGCTACGTGGCTCAATCTCGTGCGTTGGATCCGAATCCAACGGTCGAGATTGGATCTAATTACCGCAACGTGGATTTCGTTGCAGCGACATGGACGAATGAGGGCCGTTGGATCTAGATCCAACGGTCTAGATCTGATCTGGTTTCTACGGGTTAGGGAACACGTGGACTCACCGTGGCTGCTGGATCTTGATCGAATGGTTGTCCGAGCTCGATGGCGACGATGGCGATGCGGCGGCGCTAGGTCACCGGAGACGAGGACAATGACATGCCCGACGGCGTTTGGGCGCAATTCCGACGAGGTGAGTGGTACTCCCAGGTGCGGCTTGACGCGACGGTCTTGGATTTGGGCTCGATAACGGCGGAGGACGGCAGCAATCGACGGAAAACCGCGGCGGAACAAGGCTCCAACTTTGGCGAGCTCACGCGGGCTGGCGGCGGCGGCTTGACCGGCGTGGTTGGGGCAAACGATACGCACGGGAGAGGGGGTCCCGACACAGGTGGCAGCGCAATAAATAGGCCCTCGACGTCCGTGATATTCGCGGAAAACGAGGCCCCATGTGCGGGCAGCGACGGAGTCCGAATCCCGTGCGGATTGGGTGACGTGGCACAACGTGGGCCGTTGGATCAAGATCCAAAGGTCACGTGCGAGGGCTCGGTGCGCACGGCTCGGGCGACATGGCTTGATCTCGAACGTTGGATCTGATCCAACGGTCGGGGGATTAGGGTTTGGCCCGACTCGGTTTGGCTCGACCGTGGTTCGGGTCGGACTCGGGCTCGGTCGCTTGAACAGTAAAACCCGGTTTTGATTTTCCAGCGATTTAAATATTCGAATTAATTTCCAGAAATTTATTTAATTCAAGAAAAATAGCAGAATATTCAGAAATATTCTAGAAAATATTTTAGGGCATTTGGGATTCAAATAAAATATTTTCAACAAAATTTATTTGTAAAATTAAATTCTTTAATTATTTCAAAAGGGGATAAATTCAAATTAAATCCAAATAAATTCCAGAAAATTCCAAAATTTTACCAAAGTGCAAAACAACATTCAAACTTATGAAAAGCAAAAATTGGGGTGTTACAAACCTCCCCCGCTTAACAGAATCTCGTCCCCGAGATTCAGGGCTAACTAAGGAATAGATTTGGAAACTCTTTTTTTCAAATCCTCCTCACGCTCCCAAGTTGTTTCACTCTCTGCATGGTTGCTCCATTGGACTCTGCAGAAACGGGTTGACTTATTCCTTGTCTCTCGATCCATTGTGTCCAGAATCTTAACGGGGTGTTCCTTATAAGTCAAATCCTCTTGCAGCCCTATTGACTCCAGCGGGGTTTGCTCATCTGGTACTCAGAGACACTTCTTCAGTTGTGACACATGGAACACGTCATGCACTCCTGCTAATGATTATGGCAACTCCAATTGGTAAGCAACTTCGCCTCTATGGCTCAATACCTTGAATGGTCCAACATATCACGGCGCGAGCTTCCTTTTGGCATGGAATCTCTTGACTCCCTTGAGAGGTGTAACTCTAAGGTATACGAAATCCTCCGGTTCAAAACTCAAATCTCTGCGGTGATTGTCGGGCCAGAATCTTTTCCTGGCCTTGACTGAGCTATCTTCAGTCTGTCTCGGATCATGGCAATTTGTTCTTCAGCTTCTTGCAGTATGTCCGGTCCAAAGACACGGCGTTCACCTATCTCATTCCAATTCAACGGCGTTCGACAGGGCCGACCATACAATGCCTCAAAAGGTGACATCTATAAACTTGCTTGATAACTGTTATTATAGCTAAACTCGGCATACGGTAGACTCTTATCCCAAGAGGTAGCATAAGCCAATGCACACGCTCTTAACATATCCTCCAGTATCTGATTAACTCTTTCAGTCTGTCCGTCCGTTTGCGGATGATATGCTGTATTGAAGTTCAAACGGGTCCCCATGGCTTCATGCAGCTTATTCTAGAATCTCGAGGTAAACTGGGTACCTCTGTCCGATACAATCTTCTTCGGCACTCCATGCAAACAGACGATCCTGGTCATATACAACTCTGCTAATTTATCTCCCGAGTAAGTGGTCTTTACGGGAATAAACTGGGCGACCTTAGTCAAGCGGTCCACTATAACCCATATGGAGTCATATCCTCCTTGAGTTTTAGTTAAACCGGTAATGAAGTCCATTTCGATTTCCTCCCATTTCCACTCAGGTATCTTCAACGTCTGCAGAAATCCTGCTGGTCTCTGATGCATTGCCTTGACTTTCTGACATATGTCGCATAATGCGACATGCTCGGCAACCTCACTCTTCATGCTTGGCCACCAGAATCTTTCCTTCAAGTCCTGGTACATCTTAGCACTTCCAGGGTGAATTGAATACTTGGAGTCATGGGCTTCATCCAGAATCAGTTGCTTCAGTTCCTTCTTGTTCGGCACACAGATTCGATCCTTCATCCATAATGTGCCTTGCTCATCCATCTTGAAGTCTTTCGCCTTGACTTCCTCCATCTTGGACTTAATCCTGCGGATCTTGTCATCATCCTTCTGTCCCTCTCTGATCTGATCCTCTAGAGTGGGCTTTACTTCCAATGCGGCCAAGAATCCTTCCGACACCACTTTAATCTGCATCCTCTGAAAATCCCTGCATAGCTCGTCCTGACTCGTGGCTATCAACATACTCACGGTATGGCTCTTCCTACTCAAGGCGTCAGCCACCACGTTAGCCTTCCCAGGGTGGTAATGGATTCCAACATTGTAATCCTTGATTAATTCTAACCATCTTCTCTGCCTCATGTTCAGATCTGATTGGGTGAAGATGTATTTAAGACTCTTATGGTCTGTATACACTTCGCATCTATTCCCAATCAAATAGTGTCGCCACAACTTCAAGGCATGCACTACAGCTGCTAACTCTAGGTCATGCGTCGGATAGTTCTCTTCATGCGGCCTCAGCTGCCTTGACACATATGCAACAACCTTTCTTTTCTGCATCAGTACACATCCAAGTCCTTGACGTGATGCATCACAATAGATAACAAAGCTTTGGTTAACGTCTGGCAGAACTAACACTGGTGTTGATGACAATCTCTTTTTCAGCTCTTGGAATCATTTCTCACATTCCGGTGTCCAGTTCAACTTCTTCTCCTTTTTCAACAATTGCGTAAGAGGTCTCGCAATTGTCGAAAAGCCTTCAATGAAACGGCGGTAGTAACCTGCCATCCGAAGAAAACTCCGAATCTAGATCGCCGTCTTCGGCTGTTCCCAATGTAACACAGCTTCTACTTTGCTTGGATCAACAGCGACTCCTTCTGCGGTCATCATGTGTCCAAGAAACTCCACCTTGTCTTTCCAAAAATCACACTTACTGAACTTGGCGAAGAGCAAAAATCACACTTACTGAACTTGGCGAAGAGTTGTTGTTCTCTCAGTTTCTCCAAAACTCGCCTCAATTGCTCTGCATGTTCATCCTTTGTCTTGGAGTAGACTAGGATGTCATCTATGAACACAACGACAAACTTATCCAGGTATTCCATAAAAACCTTGTTCATCATATTCATGAAGTAAGCTGGCGCATTTGTCAAACCAAAGGACATTGCTGTAAACTCGTAATGTCCGTATCTTGATGAAAATGCGGTCTTCGGGATATCTTCTGACCGAATCATCAACTGGTGATATCCTGATCTCAGATCAATCTTGGAGAACACTCCGGCTCCTCTCAACTGGTCAAACAGATCGTCGATACTGGGTAACGGGTACTTATTCTTCACGGTGACTTCATTGAGTGCACGGTAGTCAATGCACATCCTGAAACTCCCGTCCTTCTACTTGACAAACAGAACTGGCGCTCCCCATGGTGACAAACTCGGTCTAATGAATCCTTTCTCCATCAACTCTTCAAGCTGTTTCTTCATCTCTACCAACTTTTCGGTGGACATCCGGTAAGGTCTCTTTGCTATCGGTGCCGTACCAGGTACTAACTCAATCACAAACTCTATATCCCTGTCTGGCGGCATACCCGGCAGATCTTCAGGAAAAACATCAGGATACTCATTTACCACTGGAACATCTTCTACGCTGACTATCTTTACATTGTTGACCATCAGTTGTCCATCTCGAACGGCGGTCGCTTGAAACTCCACTTTTCTTCCACACGGGCTCTCAATTGATATGACTCTTCGTCCACACTCCAATACGGTCTTATGCTTGGATAACCAATCCATTCCCAAAATAACATCTAAGGTCTGGGTTCCAAATATAATAAGGTTCACTAGGAACTCTACCCCATCTACCATTATTCTCACCCCAGAACATCCTACTTGAGATCGGAGTTTTGACCCAGGGGTTTGAACTATAAGCATGCATTTAAGATTCACGATCTCCAAATCATTCTTAAAAACAAAATCTCGAGAAACAAACGAATGCGAAGCCCCAGAGTCAAACAAAAGTGTTGCAGGTACTGAGTTGACAAGTATCTTACCCAATATGACGTCCGTGGCATTCTGAAGTGCATCTGCGGTCACGTGATTGACTCTGCCTCTCACCACGATGCAGGGTGCGGCTCACATTTGTCTTTGCTCCGCGGTTTGCTCCTGGTGCAGGTGTCCTGGCTGGTGTGGAGCCCAAGTTGAAGCGAACTGGGGTCACTCCTGCTATCTTCTTGGGGCAATTGTTGGAGAAGTGCCCTGGCTCATTGCACGTATAGCAGCGTCTCACTGCTCCCGGTTGACTGCTCGAAGCGGCGTTTCTGGCTGGAGCTGGTGTCTGATAATTCTGGTTGATGGGTCTCGGTGCTGATGACGGTGTCCTTGATGCATTCTGCGGCTGGAATCTGAAGAACTGATTCAGTGCAACCCTTAGACGTTGCTGTGCTCCCTAACGTGATCCCTGCTGTTGCATCCTGTGCTTCCGGTTCTCATCCAGTTCCTTGCGCTTGTCCTCAAGGATAACTGCTTTGTTTACCAGCTCTTGAAAGTCGAGGAAGGTATGGGTGATCAGTCCCACCTGCAGTCCTGAGTTCAGTCCCTTCATGAAGCAGGACTGTCTGGCCTTGTCTGTCGCTACGTCTTCCGGCGCGTAGCGTGCAAGCTGTGTGAACTTGTTCAAATATTCAGACACCGGTTGATTACCTTGCTTCAGTGCCCTGAACTCCTCCTTCTTAAGGTCCATGATCCCTTCTGGCACATGATACTGACGAAACGCAGCCGTAAACTCCTCCCATGTGATGTCCTGTGGGTTCTCTCGTGTGGCGCAAAAGTTCTCCCACCATTCAGCGGCGGTCCCTTCCAACTGATGAGAGGCGTAGAGCACGTTCTCATTTCCCACACATTGGGTAATGTGCAGCTTCCTCTCAATTGACCTCAGCCAATCATCTGCCTCCAGTAGATTGGCGTTCCCTGAGAATGTGGGTGGATGAGTCCTCATAAACTCTGACAACTTGGCTCCCTGACGCTGCCCCTGATTTGCTTGGTTAACAGCGGCTTGAGCGGTGACTTGTTGCATCTGTTGCATCATCACATGCATCAGCTGGGTCTATACAGCAAGAAAAGCTCCAAAGTTCTGCATGTCTACTGGCGGTGCCGGTTGGGGTGCAGGTGCTCCATCATTAGGGTTTACTACGGGGCGAGAACCACTTCCGTTGCCTCGAAGGTTTCCGCAGGTGTTCACCATCTGTCGGTTGCTCCAAGTTTTAGAGACGAGAGGGAATAAGAACAGACAAGTAGTAGAGAAACTTATGCGGGGAGGGTGTAACTCAAAATCCAACTTTATTATTTAATAATAACTTGATATGGTTGCTTTCAATGCCTAAGGGCCTTGCAACACATACTGCACACTCAGCAAGCAATGAAAATCCAAATCAACTAACACGCTGGAGTCTAACGCCTCTGAGGAGTCTCAACTGCAAAACCTATGCCTACTCGTCGAGAAAACCTCCACTGCCTCCTTGCAGCGGGTGCGGCGGCATAGGCACGAAGCGATCGCCATGCCCCACCACGGTGGTAGTCGAAGAAGTGGCATCATCCTCAGGCTCAGGCTGTGGTGCTGGCTGGTGCTCCTGCTTTCAGTCTTTGGTTCCTCCCGGTGCAGGCGTCAACTCCAACACTGGCTCCGGGCCCTGTCCATACAGTGCGGTCTCCAGCTCTGCGATCCTTTCCGCAGCATAGGCGACGTACTCACGAGCATTCTCTAAGTGCTTTTTCCCTTCCTCAACCTGCTCGCGAGCCTTCATCAACTACTGGACTGTGTCGTCAATAAGCTCCTCCTAGGCGACGATGAATTTGGCCAAGTGTGTGACGGTAGCATCCTCGTCTTCTATCGACTTCCGCTGAGCTTTGCTGTCTCGACGTGGGTGGTGACGGAATAATGTGCCTTCCAGCTCTCTGGAGTAAGTGCGAGCTATCTGCTGCATCGCTCGACGAGACACCTCCTGGATTCCCATCTCAAATGTTGACCTCCTAGCGGTGAAGTGAAAAGGGCGAATGAACTTCGTCTTCTCTCGGGCATACACCGTGATCTAGACGTCCCATCCTATGACCAGTCCTGCCTGCACGATTGTAGTCCCTCGGTAGAGCGGTCTCTCAAAACCTCCAAGAAACTGCAGCATACGCCACAACTCAGCAGCGTAGCCTCCCTCACGCTCGACGTAGTTGTTCTTCATCAACATCTGCCAGAAGACACTCGCGTAAGAACGCAACATTTTAAAGTCAAAGTGGAAGACAAAAGAACTCAGCAAGGGGTATGAACAAGAAAAAAAGGGGTAAGTCGAGAATTCATTCATTGTCTTGACAACTTTTAACTTTAGAAAATAAGTTTTATCCTCACTATCCTCACTACGACCAATCTAACTATGGATGAGCCTACAGTTAGTATGGCTCTGATACCACCTCTATCGGAACCCGAATTTGTAAATCCGGACCCTCTGTGTGTTCAGCACTAGTCCAGGATCACGCTAGTGCACACAGTCTCAACATCGGTAAATATCACAATCGTACACAACGATAGTAAATAAGTATTTTAAATAAATAACCAAACTGGTTGCTCGACCTTATGGCCAAGTTACAAAGGTACGCCACGCAGGGCGACATTTATTAAAAGAGATATAACTGCAGCGGAATAAAATAAACTTCGTGGCGCCATCCAGTATACCACAGGCAACTGACTGGGCTCGCTCCCTAGATAGACGGTTCCTCCTAAAGTTCTTCTTCCAAAGCTGGCGTCGCCTCTTCTTCAACTGATGTTGCATTGTGGCAAGGGTGAGTACTTGGTACTCAGCAAGTCATGCACAGAATGCAAACCAATATACTACATGCATGGCTTACTACAAAGGAATAGCTCATGGTTCATTTGCAGTAACAGCATTTAACAAGTAACATAAGTAGATTCGAAAGAAGTAAAAAACAAGTATAACATCAATAACTTTTCCAGGAGTTAAATAAACATCTTTCCCATTCCTAATCCACATTTCCATCGATGTCATCATTATATCCAACCAAACCTTTCAAGTCCAAGTTGTTTTCAGAAAAGTCTAACCCTTGACTGTAATCCCCGAGCAATGTCCAATGCTGCGGACACGGCTATTCGAATAGATTTTACACTCTGCAGAGGTTATGCACTTTATCCACAAGATACAGCCAAACACCACAAAGGCGAGTGATTGTAACAAAGCTTTTCGGCAACTGCTAACTACACAAGTGAACCTTTTCGTTTTTTGTCATACACCATCCATTCCCTTAACAGAGGCGAAGTATGGGACTAACATACCGTTGGATGGGTACCATGTCGTAGGCTTGGTACGCTCCCCATTCAAGCTACACAAAAGGTGTAGTTGACACCCGAGGTATCACATGCAAGTTATTAGTAACTTACTCAACTAGGACCGTCCCACTCCGGTTATGTGGTTGCATGATTGACTCAGTTCAAAGGCTTGCAAGGTTAAGTCCTTAAGATGACCAGGGCAAGACTACCCGAAGAACCAAATCATCCTTCCCGATGCCACATCTGGCCCACCCGATCATTCTTGCCACATGCCCTGGTCCAAATCTATTTATCAAACCCTAGTTGATTACCATGCACCACGTGCTGTCAACATCATCGTTAAGAACACATGACACTTTTCCAAAACTGGTTCCATATATCATTAAGTCAATATTAACATGTAATTGTCCAAAACATTTCACGTGGCAAGGCTAAGCATACTGCATCGGTCTAACTACCCATGTTGGCAATTTATTAATGTCCAACTAATAATCCATAACTAGGGTGACAAGGGGTCCTGGCACATAAATAATAGTCAAGGTGCCATAGTGCAAAGTTGGCATTTAACTAATTTCCCAAAATTAATTAAAGCATTTTCTAATTAAACTAGCATGCAATAATTTAAATCAAATTAATTTCAAAATGGGATCAACATGGTCAAAGCACAACTTGCCTTCAAAGAGTACTTGTTCTTGGTCTTGAGCTGGCTCCTGGGTCAACACTTCTCCTTCGAAGGCATCGGGCACCTCAACGTCTACTCGTAACGCGTGCAAATAGCAATAAATAAATAAAAAGCAGGCAAAAATTATTTAAAAATTCAAATAAAGTTCATAAACAGAGAGAGCACATTTTTATACATTTTTAGAAACTGGAATCGTCCAAATCGGAGTTAAAATGCAAAAGTTATAATTGTTTAAAGTTTAAAGAATTCATCAAATAAATATAAACAGAGAAAAAATCATATTCAAAAATTTATTAAAATTCATATTTAGGTAGATCTCAATTTTATAAAAATTTAGAAATTTGAACCACTCAAATCGGAGTTGAAACGCAAAAGTTATAAGCATTTGAAGTTTGAAAATTCAAATAAATCAATAAACCGAATTAATTCATTTATTTTTATATTGAAAAATCCGATTATCACGTCAGCATGACGTCAGCACGGGATTTGATTTTCCACCGAATTATTTTTCTATTGAAAAATCGATTTATTGCGTTAGCCGGTCCATGGACTCGGTCCACGGCTCGGCTTGGGTCCACCGTGGACCCGGTCCACGGGCACATGTCTCACTAACATGCGGGATCACTCGGATGACGTCAGTCCTGACGTCATCGTGCTCGGCCGAGGGCACCTGACACGCGAGTGCCACCGTGACGTCAGCATGACGTCACGGATGACGTCATGGTGCGGTTTGGCAGCCACTGACACGCGGGTCCCACGCTAACGTCACGCGCTGACGTCAGCAGCGACTGGGCGCGACCGCGCTGACCGCGCCAGTCCAACTCCCGGACACGTTGCTTGATCCGGACCGTTGATTTGAAAATTAACGGTCGAGATTGGATATGGTCCGCGCACGTTGTGGACAACGTGGCTGATCTGGGCCGTTCAATTTGGATCGGACGGTCCAGATCCGATCGGGTTTCACCTCACCGTGGGTGGCGTGGCATGTCCCGGTGGCTGACGCGTGGCTCAATCTATGCCGTTCGATTTCGATCGACCGGCTAGGATCTATCCGTGCACGATGCGGCTATAGCTACGTGGCTCAATCTCGTGCGTTGGATCCGAATCCAACGGTCGAGATTGGATCTAATTACCGCAACGTGGATTCCGTTGCGGCGACATGGACGAACGAGGGCCATTGGATCTAGATCCAACGGGCTAGATCTGATCTGGTTTCTACGGGTTAGGGAACACATGGACTCACCGTGGCCGCTGGATCTTGATCGGATGGTTGTCCGAGCTCGATGGCGACGCGACGGGGCTAGGTCACCGGAGATGAGGATGACGACACGCCCGACGTAGTTTGGGCGCGATTCCGGCGAGGTGAGTGGTACTCCCAGGTGCGGCTTGACGCGACGGTCTCGGATCTGGGCTCGGTGACGGCGGAGGACGGCGGAGTCGGCAGTAATCGGCGGAAAACCGCGGCGGAACAAGGCTCCAACTTCGGCGAGCTCACGCGGTGGCGGCGCGGCGTGGTTCAAACGATACGCGCAGGAGGGTCCCGACACGTGGCAAGAATAAATAGGCCCTCGACGTCCGTTATATTCGCGGAAAACGAGGCCCCACGCGCGGGCGGCGGCGGAGTCCGAATCCCATTCGGATTGGGTGACGTGGTGCAACGTGGGCCGTTGGATCAAGATCCAACGGTCACGTGCGAGGGCTCGGTGCGCACGGCTCGGGCAACGTGGCTTGATCTCGACCGTTGGATCTGATCCAACGGTCGGGGGGTTAGGGTTCGGCCCGACTCTGTTTGGCTCGACCGTGGTTCGGGTCGAACTCGGACTCGAGTCCAACTCGGGCTCGGTCGCTTGAACAGTAAAACCCGGTTTTGATTTTCCAGCGATTTAAATATTCGAATTAATTTCCAAAAATTTATTTATTTCAAGAAAAATTGCAGAATACTCAGAAAAATTCTAAAAAATATTTTAGGGCATTTGGGATTCAAATAAAATATTTTCAACAAAAAATTATTTGTAAAATTAAATTCTTTAATTATTTCAAAAGGGGATAAATTCAAATTAAATCCAAATAAATCCAAATAAATTCCAGAAAATTCCAAAATTTCACCAAAGTGCAAAACAACATTCAAACTTATGAAAAGAAAAAATTGGGGTGTTACACACGTCGTCCGCGTCCGCGTACTGGTCTGCCATACGAAACAGCTTGTTGAGGCTGAGCCTTGGGGTGATCTCCAGGTCTTCAGTGAGGCGCCGATCGCGGACGCCGAACTTAAAAGCTTTGATCACGGCCTCGTCGGATATGCTAGGGATGGAGTTCCGGGTGCGGATGAATCGATGCACGAAGTCATAGAGGGGCTCGTTCCCGCCTTGGATAACCTGATCCAGGTCCTTCTCCCTCCCAGGTCGCTAGTAGCAGCTCTAGAAGTTGGATCGCAGGGCGTTCCGGACTTGACGCCATGATTGGATGGAATCGGGCTTCTGATTGAATAGCCAGGTACGGGCGGCCCCATCCAACATGGTCAGGAGGTAATTGGCCATTATGGCCTCATCTCCCCCAACCGCCAGGACCGCCGTCGATTAGATCGATAGGAATTCGTCGGGGTTTTGGGTTCCAACGAACCGCTCGATCGGAGCGAGTTTGAATCGAACTGGACAGTGCACTCGACGGAGGTCGTCGATATAAGTCGAGCATCTGTAGGCCAGCATAGCATCACGCTGGGAATAGCCTCCATCACTGGATCTGGAACTTCGGCTGTCGCGACGACCGGGTGCGCGATCGCGCCGGTCGTGACGACGAGCGCGGGCATCACCCGAGTAGTATCGTAGGCGGTTGTGGACCCTGCGGTGCCTGGGCAGGATGTCCGGGGATGGTCTCCCGGACACGGTGTTGTTCGAGCGGGTGCTGTTGTGACTCGACGGATGCCGGTCGTCTCCCCAGGTCGCATTCGGGTTGTGGGGTAAAAGTATGAAGTTTTGATGATGAGCGCGGGCATCACCCGAGTAGTATCTGTAGGATCGAAGTATACGAATATAGCAATCAGAGGGGGGTGAATGATTGTGCGGAAGCTAAAACCAAATTCTTGATCTACTAAAAGTTCACCCCAAAACAGAACCAAATAATTGCCTCGTTTTCGACAAAAACAGAATGACAAAGGTTGGGTAAAACGCGAATTCCCGGAGATCCAACTGTCAGAACGATCTGAAATTTGGACACAAGAAACTAGATTCCAATACGAATCTAACTCAAAAAGAATCAGCTCAATCGGACTTACGGATCAAAAGTTATGAACCTCGTAAACTTGCTATGACAGAAGATGACGAGAATTGATCTAACGTAAACTTGAAGGATTAACAGAAACGACAAAAGTTTAATCAACTAAACTTAGAGAAACCCTAAATCAATTCTCTAGAAAGGTTTTGATGGATCAAATCAAGATAAAACTCAAAGAACAAAAACCAATCTAGAAAAGAACAAGCATGCAAACAAGAACCAAAACAGAAAACACTGTAGCAACGCGGTTACTGTACCACGCAAGGATCTAGAAGAATTGATCTTTATTTCTTTTGTCTAAAGTACTCTCATCAAAAGAGTACAAACCGTAAAACTTGCTCAAGGCTTGATGCCCTTCAACAGGAGACAACCCCTCCTATTTAAAGGACCAACCCACAAGGAGTTCTGAATACGATTCCTATTCCCTAGAAGGAATCTGTATCCAATACAACTCTACTTGGCCCAACCTGGCCGAGTACAACTCTTGCACGCGTATGGCAACCCTACCATACTCACGTGACTAACACTTTGCACGCGTATGGCCACCTGCCATACTCACGTGACTAACACTTTGCACGCGAATGACCTCCGCCATTCTCACGTGACTAACCATTCTTCATGTGCACCATTCTCTTAGCCCGAACGCCCCGCATGACATCCTTGACCACCAAGACCTCGGTTCCTCCCTGAACCTAGTCCCGAACCTCAGCTCCTCCATGAACCTAGTTCCGATCCCGTCATCGACCACGTTCGCCTTCAAGCAATACCGCACATGAACAAACCACAAAACAATTCCGAGCACAAGTCCACGACTTGACTCTACTCAATCCATGCAAATACTCACACGAGCAATGCATAAAGTCCACTTCAAGCATCATGAAATTCTCACAAATTTCATAATCTCAAAAACAAATCAAACATAATTCCAATTTTGCTCAAAACCTGATCGAGCAAAAACGCATTCACGACGGACCAAAAATTTGGTCCAACAGACATGTAAAACTTATCGCTTTTAAGAACTTTGTCCTGCGCAAAAACCTTCGTAGCACATTTACGACATACCAAAAATTTGGTCCGCTGCTCATGGAAAAACGAGGTTGCCAAAAACAAGTGTATGATGCACCAAAAAATTTGGTCCGTCATACATGGGAAAAACAAGGTCGCCAATAAGATGTGTATGATGCACCAAAACTTTGATCCGTCATACATGGGAAAAACGAGTTCGCCAAAAGCATGTGTATGACAGACCAAAAACTTTGGTCCGTCATACATGGGAAAAACGAGTTCGCCAAAAGCATGTGTATGACAGACCAAAAAATTTGGTCCGTCATACATGGAAAAAACGCGATTTCTTGTACAAGCGTAAAAGCATCAAAATCACGTTTATGACAGACCAAAAAGTTTGGTCCGTCATACATGGGAAAAACGCGATTTCTTGAGCAAGCGTAAAAGCATCAAAATCACGTTTATGACAGACCAAAAAGTTTGGTCCGTCATACATGCGAAACTCACTGTTTTTTGGATGTTTGGTCTGGTGCAAATGCAAAGTCTCTGTTTTTGGATGTTTGAATGTTTGGTCCTTCATGCAAGCAATTTTGCAAGATTAATCCTAACCAATTTTTCAGCACAAAATCAAGCCAATTTTTCATAACATGATTCACAGTATCGTAGGTGGTCGTGGACCCTGCGGCGCCTGGGTGGGACGTCCAGGGATGGACTCCCGGACATGGTGTTGTTCGAGCGGGTGCTGTTGTGACTCGACGGATGCTGGTCGTCTCCCCAGGTCGCATTCGGGTTGTGGGGTAAAAGTATGAAATTTTTTCCCATTAAGCCAACATTACTTTTTCCATGTACTCATGGACGAATTGTATATTTTCATCCATGGTTTGCTTCGAAACAATGTGTGGGTCGATGAAACACACCGGTTCATTCCTTGCTTTTGCCTCCATGATCATATATCTACATATATATACAAAATCAATGATCATGTATCTACATATATGCCATTTATCGGTACGACACGAATCTATATCATGATTGCACACACTTACATTGTCCAGCATCTAATGAGTGAAGTGTCAAGGGCGTTGAGGTTGTACAGATCGATTAAGTCATTGAAGCCAACCACGAAGAAGCCATCTAAAAACTGGTGTGAAAAATTATCCTCCTTGAAGCGGACCGAGATACTTGTTGTCCGTTCTACCGTCGGCTTGTTGGCTTGTTCCATGCACCATTCTTGCAATCTAACGCAGGCTAATGAAAGCATCCCCAGGCTCTCTTCCAGTACGAACGGCTTTCTCAGCTCGAATTACACCACCAACGGGGCAAACGGAATGTAATGGGCTGAGCTGGTCATCCGTATCAATTTGCCCATATCGCTGCCTCGTCGTCTACGAAATATCATCTTTATGGGAGAGGACTTGGCCAGCTATGCCTGATGGGACATGGTAGCCGATTTGGTGGGCTTTGTTTGTGCTCATATCTGATCCAGCACATCATGGGGCTCCGGTATTGCTTGTATATTCAGTGCTGCATGGCAGGCATCGAAGGAGATGGACTTCTTGGGCCACTGGATGAATGTGTCGATGGCATCCCCAAGTATAACGATCTTGTCATTTGGAGGCATCTCCAGCGTGATGCCCTTGCAAATTTCATGTACACCATCGACATGAACCTTCGCGTAGCCTGGATATAAAGAACAACCGTGCACAAGTGCCCCATCACCGGATGGATACGCGTGCCCCCAAGCAGCCTACAAGGGAACAGAGCCATCGAAAAGCCTCACTTGGAGATTGAGATTGCACAGCATGGCCTCCTACATATAACGATACACAATTAATTAGCTAACATGTCAAACAGGTCTATCTAAGGAGCATTGTAGAAATATAATGAATATTACCTTATTGTCATCGGGAGGAAATCTGACATCAACCACATCCGTCTCAGAGACAGACGCATAGCTGCTCCGATGGTTAGTTGAGCTAAATTGCGCATGTGCTTCTTGGGCTTGCATGTTCTGTTCCTGCCTATCCGCAGTGGCCTTTTGCTCCATCCTTTCCTCAAAGCATTTTAGCTGAATCTCTAACTGTGCTTGCATCCTTTCCTCAATCTTTTCCTGGACCCTTTCCACAATCAGGGCTACTAGCCGTGCCTCACGCTCGGTTTTGCTTCTCTTCCTACTCCGGTACGACTTGGAGTCTTGTGGGAATCCCATTTTCCAAGGAACGAAAACATCTAGGCCTCGGGTGCGACCCGGGTGCTCCTTGTTTCCCAAGGCCATAGAGAGTATATATTTGTCTCTGTCTGGAGTGAAAGAGCCCTGGGAAGATTCTGTGCTCAACGATATTAAGCATTGTGACACTTCCTCGTCAGCAGCGTTGGCAAATGACACACTGCCCGAAGACATGGGACATGATCTCACTCTTACCCAATTTCGAGCACGTGTGTAGTCCATTATCGAGACAAATGGTGGCGCGACCTCCTTCTGGATTGCCTCATCATCCTCCCTTGTTCATTGCGCGATCTTGCCAGCGTACCCAGTGGAGCCAAGTCTGTGTGGGTGGGTGTTTTTTGACTGGACAACCTTGTGCGCTGTACTTTGACTCATGAACTCTTCGGTCTTCTTCATTTCAACAAATCGTTCCCACATGTCTTCAGTGATGAACCCGTACTTCTGAAACGGAGTCATTTCCCTATTCATGAAATTAGTGACAATGATGCTCTTAAAGTTCTTCCATTCCTTTCCAGCCACTAGCAGCGCATACCATCGCATTGCGTGCATGGCATCTTGTGGGAGCTCGAACGACCCAAAAATTTCTGTCACCAAGTTGTCGCGCTCCTCATCAGTCGGTGTCTTCCATGATGGATACGTGATGGGGACCCTTTCACGCCCAATGATCCCGTACAATCTCCAGAATGCTACCACGGCCTTAGAAGGTGCGGTAGGGGACCCATCCTGCAGATCGACTGCCGTGATGGTATATTGGCTCTAGGGCCTTCTACTAAGCCCTCTTGGAGCGCGCCTCTATTTTCCTACGTACCTCTCGAACGGGTACATGCTACATAGGAACATGGGCCCGCACAACTTTACCTCCGTCACAAGGTGAACAATGAGATGGACCATGATATCGAAAAATAACGGAGGGAAATACATCTCAAGATTACATAAAGTCATTACCACCTCGACCTGTAGAGCATCTAGTCCTTCGGGATCAATGACCTTCTGAGCAATTGTGTTAAACAAATAACATAGCCTTGTGATTATCTCCCGGACCTTGCATAGTAAGATACTTCTAATTGCCACAGGAAGCATCTGTGTCATAAGCACATGGCAATCATGAGACGTCATGCCAGTTAAACTCAAGTCTTGCATTGAAACAAGTCTCTTCATATTGGACGAGTAACCGAACGGAACTTTAACACCATGCAAGCACTGGCACAATTCAGTTCTCTTAGCCTTGGACAGAGTGTAGCAAGCAGGTTCGCAGTACGTTCGGCCTTTATCAGTCTCTTTCGGTGCTAACTCAGGTTTGATGCCCATATCAACCAAGTAAGCTGTGTGTTGATACCGTCCTTTGTTTTGCCCTTAATGTTCAGTAAGAGACCAATCAAGCTATCACATACATTCTTCTCTACGTGTATCACATCGATGCAGTGCCGAACTTGTAGGTGCTCCCAATAAGGTAGGTCCCAAAATATTTATCTCTTCTTCCACATGCTCTTCTCACAGGTCCTCGATTTACGTCCTTTCCAAGAGCAACATCGAAGTTCTTAACCATATCATGAATGTCTATCCCGCTTAAATGCTTTGGAGTTAAACTATATTCGTTCGTTCCATCGAATTGTTTCTTCATCTTGCGGTATGGGTAATTCCTCCGAATGAACCTACGGTGACGCATGTACACGGTTTTGCGTGAGTGATTCAGCCACACACTCTCGGTATCATGCAAGCAGTGAGTACATGCTTTGGCTCCTTTTGTACTCTACCCCGATAGGTTAGCAAGGGCAAGATATTCATTTATGGTGCAGAACAACATGCAATGCAAAGTGAAGTACTCTTGTTTGTGGGCATCCCATACTTGTACCCCAGGAGCCCACAACGTGTTCAGATATTCCACCAATGGTGTGAGGTAAACATCAGTATCATTTCCAGGTTGCTTTGGGCCTTGGATTAGTCTAGACAAAAAATGTACTTCCCCTTTATAGACAACCAAGGAGGAAGATTGTATATACAGATATTCACAAGCCTAGTGCTATGAGGGCTGCTCATGTTACCGAAAGGATTCATTCCGTCCATACTCAATCCGAACCTTATATTTCTTGGATCCGATGCGAATTCTTCAAACCTCCTATCGATGTTTCTCCACTGGGTGGAATCAGCAGGGTGCCTTATTATTCCATCATTCTTGCTCTCATCCGAGTGCCACCGAAATAGTTTTCTATCTTTTGGGTTCGAAAACAAACGTTTCAGACGGGGAATTATAGGAAGATACCATGCCACCTTAAAAGGAGGTCCTTTCTTCACCTCAATGCCCTCGTCGTCGTCGTCTGATCTATCTTTACGCTTATACCGGGATGCATTGCACACCGGACATACATGCAAGCTTGCATACTCTTTGCGGTAGAAGATACAATCGTTCGGACAGGCAGCTATTCTTTCTACTTCCATTCCTAATGGACAAAGAACCATCTTGGCTTTGTAGATGGTTGTCAGCAACACGTTTCCCTCCAGAAGCATGTCCACTAACAGGCCCAACAACGCTGTGAAACTTTTGTCGGACCAGCCGTTGCTTGCCTTTAATTTCAGCAGTTCCAGCACAGATGACAACCTTGTGTATTTGGACTTGTAGCTCGGGAACAAAGGTTTCTCTGAGTCATCCATCAAACCCCAGAATTTTACATAATCCTGCTCATCACGGTTCCCTTCTGCATCCCGTAGCATCTGATCCAGATTGTCATCGTGAAAAATATCATTATCAAAAGTACAGTCGATATCACCTGGTGTATTATTGACTTCATCGACGATGCATTGACTACTTGATGCCTGCATATTCTGCTCTTCACCGTGACTAGTCCAACATGTATACCATCTTTTAAAACCCTGTACAATCAAGTGTGCTTCAATCTGCATTGGGTTTTGAAACGTCCTCATATTCTCGTAGTCAATGCATGGACAAGGCATAAATTCCACCCCCTTGTTCAACATATCTTTCTTTGTGTATCTTTTAAAAGCAAAGACGCCATTAATGTACTCGGCACTCGCACAATTCTCGTACATCCAGCTTCGGTCCATCTACGCTACGTATATAACAATATGTGTTAAATAATGAATGAAGTACACTTGGAGTGCACTTAAATAATGACAAAGAACAAATGAATTCTCTTTACATAGCTAGCCACATATATATAACCTACAGTTAACCTCAGTATCCTCAATTCTCTCTTTACATATATAACAAGCTACATCATGAGTATAATGTAGTTAGAACCAATTACTACTTTAGATTGAAGAGAACAAATGGATCTATACCAAGCTAGCTATATCAAAACCATCTTCTCCCTCTTTACATCACATAGAACAAATATTAATGGATCTACACCAAGCTAGATCTAAAAACCATCTTCATTTCCTGCTTTACCAAGCTAGATCTTAAATAAAATGCAAATTTGAACCAATTACAAACCTTAGATAACTTAAAATGTAAGTATCTACAATCACAACTCCAAATCTAGGGTCACTTTCCACCAGATCACCTCTCAATCGCAGCCACCTCAAAAATAGCTCGGAAAACCTAAAAATACAGAGGAGGTCGGGGGGTCTCTACTTATTTAGCATCATCACAGACGGTTGTTAAAAAAAATCATCTATGATAGGGAAACATTTACAGATAGTTTTTTAACCACCAATCATCTGTGATGAATGATTTACCGACGGTTTTTAACCACCAACCATATGTGATGATATAATTTGCACACGGTTTTAAATAGAAAACCGTATGTGATGACGCTTCGTACCCAGCCCCCTCTGCACAAATTAAAACGTGTCTCTTGGTTTCCCGCGTGCCTTTCCAATGATCAGAAACTCTTCGTCTTCATCACAATTAACTTATGTCTTCATCTTCTTGGCCGGCCACCACTATATGTATTGTAATTAAGTACTATATAATATAATGTACTTTATGTTATTAATTATGTAATGTACTTAATTATATATCCTTATGTTAATTATAATGTTATCTGTCATGTTAATTATAGCTGTTAATAATATCTGTTGAAAGCAATAGAAACCGCACCGAACACCGAAAGCCGATTAGCGCGGAAATTGCCATCTCACCGAACACGTACTAAGAGCTGAATTAAAAATCAATAATTTCATTCGCGGTCCTGGAATTTGGTTTCAGCAACGACGTTGTGCCCACCCCTAGGCTCACATGCATGTAGCTAGCTTCGATCAGTTGTAAATATTCATTCGTCTGTTGTCTCTATCATTCGTTCGTTCGTCTGTTGCCTCGTTCATCACTGACAGTTTTTAAACACACACTGTCTATGATGAGTCCGGGCACATCACAAACAGTTTTATCTACGAACAGTCTGTGATGATTTCCTTATCACAGACGGTTTGAACCACAAACCGTCTGTGCTAAGGTACACCACATCACAGACTGTTTTATCCACGAACCATCTGTGATGACGACCCACACCACAAATGGTTCGTGGATAAAACAATCTGTGATGTGGGGACCCTTATCACAAACGATTCATGGTTCAAACCGTCTGTGATAAGGAAATCATCACAGACTGTTCGTAGATAAAACCGTCTGTGATGTGCCTTGTGTATATAAAACCGTCTGTGATGAGATGTCTAATATGAGCCCTCGTGTAGTAGTGATAGGAAAATGCTTCCATACTACCAAGAGTATGTACTCCGTACTCCCTGTGCATTAACTTGTGTTACGCAAGTGGAAGAACATTTCATAAATGGAAGTTGTTAACCGGTTCCGCTTAATTAGGAAGTTATTTTTACCAAATAGAGGTAGTGTCGGGACCCGAATTAGCATCCGGACCCTCTGTGTATTCAGCACTAGTCCAGGATCACGCTAGTGCACACAGTCTCAACATCGGTAAATATCACAATCATACTCATCGAAATAATAAAGTACTTTAATTAAAATAACCAAACTGGTTGCTCGACCTTATGGTCAAGTTACAAGAGTACACCACACAAGGCGAAAACTTATTAAGGAAATAAATTGCAGCGGAATAAAAGCATCAATGTGGCGCCATCTAGTATACCACAGGCAACTGACTGGGCTCGCTCCCTAGGCAGATGGCTCCTCCAGAAGTTCTTCCTCCAAGGCTGGCGTCGCTTCTTCTTCAACTGGTGTTGTATTGTTGCAAGGGGTGAGTACTTGGTACTTAGCAAGTCATGCACAGAATGCAAACTAATACTCTACATGCATGGCTTAGTACAAAGGATAGGCTAACAGGTACATTTGCAGTAGAACAGCATTTAACAAATAGCATAAGTAGATTCGAACACAGTAAAAGTAAAGCTAATATCAATAACTTTTCCAGGGGTTAAGTAAACACTCTCCCTTTCCTAATCCACATTTCCATCAACGTCATCATTAAACCCAACCAAACTTTCCAAGTCCAAGTAGTTTTCATGAAAGTCTAACGCTTGACTGTAATCCCCGAGCAATGTCCAATGCCGTGGACTCGGCTATTGGAATAGGTTGTACACTCTGCAGAGGTTATGCACTTTACCCACAAGATAGAGTCAAACACCACAAAGGCAAGTGATCGTAACAAAGCATTTCAGAGACCGCAACTCTACAAGTGAACCTCTCCAGTTTTTGCCATACACCATCCCTTCCCTTAACAAAAGCGAAGTATGGGACCGACATACTGTTGGACGGGTACCATGCCATAGCACTGGTGCGCTCCCCTTTCAATCTACACAAAAGGTGTAGTTGACACCCTAAGGTACCACATGCAAGTTACTAGTAACTTACTCAACTAGGTCCGTCCCATTACAGACATGTGGTTGCATGCTTGACTCAGATCAAAGGCTTGCAAGGTTAATTCCTTAGGATGACCAGGGCAAGACTACCCGAAGAACCAAAACGGCATCCCCGGTGCCACTCATGGCCCAACATCATTCTTGCCACTTGCCCCAGTCTAAATCTATTTATCAAACCCAGTTGATTACCATGCACCACGTGCCAGCAACAATCACAACACATGATACTTCTCCAAAACAGGTTCAATATCTCATTAAGTCAATATTAACATTTGATTGTCCAAAATCATGTCATGTGCACGTAGCAGGTCTAAGCAATATACTACAACGGTCTAAATACCCAACGTTGGCAATTTAATAATGTCCAACTACATATTCACAACTAGGGTGACAAGGGTTCATGGCATACAATTTAATTAAACAAGGTGTCTGTTGGAGATAAACTCACCGGCTCCCGGAGGCAAGGTTTCGTACACCGCGTGAAGTCCACGCCAGGAGGAAAACTGACCGCCCCCAGGGGGAGGCTTCATGCTCCAGGGCGGGTGGTCCCCGCCCACCGGGATTCATCACCGGAATACTACAGGTGATCCTCTCATGCCCCATGAGACTGCTGCGAGAGATCCCATACCCCGTAGGGGTTTCTCACGTCCCGCGGAAGGTCTACGCCTCCGGGGGCCTACCTCACGGGCATACCCCGCGGGAGTTCTCCCTATGTCCCGCGGGAGGTCTACATCCTCCCCGGGGGCATACCTCGTGGCACTTCGGGAGGTCTCATGCCCTCCGGAAGGTCTACGCCTCCCCGGGGGCTTACCTAGCGGGCATACCCCGCGGGAGTCCTCCCTATGTCCCGCGGGAGGTCTACATCCTCCCCGGGGGCACACCTCGTGGCACTTCGGGAGGTCTCATGCCCTCCGGAAGACCTACAACCTCCCCGGGAGGTTACCCCGTGGCATACCCCGTGGGGAGTTCTCCTCATGTCCCGCGGGAGGTCTACGTCTCCCCGGGGGCATACCCCGCGGGTCTACATCTCCCTGGGGACATACCCCGCGGAAAGTCTCCTTACGGGAGACTTGAGTGATGTCACCAAATCCCCTGTGGGGCCCGGATGTCAGGGGTCCACTCCCTCGAGACGATCCCGTGGGACCCACTACCTCCCCATCAGAATGACTAAGATGCCCCCGCTTAGGCTAGTCTAGTAGGGGTATAATGGTACTTTTATGTAACAGGCTGAGTGCCTATAAATACTCAATGTAACCCCCTTATGTAGGGAGAGCTCTCATTGAATGCAAAACCAAACAACTGGAGTGTCCCTTGGGGAGTCTGGACAAGGACACATCCCTCTACCCCCCCGGGGAACACACCGACAGGAGTAGGGTGTCTTTCTTAAGCGCCCGAACCTGTATAAATCCTCGTGTCACATTTACTCTCGTGGACGACGGCCCGTGAAACGGCCGGCGTCCGCTCTCATGCATTTCTGTGTCCTGTTTCCGAACCTACGACAGTGTCATACTGCAATTTGGCATTTATCTACTTCCCAGAAATAATTTAAACAATTTCTAATTAAATTAGCATGCAATAATTTAAATTAAATTAATTTCAAAAATGGGATCAATATGGTCAAAGCATAACTTGCCTTCAAAGAGTACTTGCTCTTGGTCCTGAGCTGGCTCCTGGGTCAAAACTTCACCTTCGTAGCCTTCGGGCACTTCAACGTCTACTCGTAACGCGTGCAAATAGCAATAACATAAATAAGTAGTAGGCAAAAAGTGTCCAAAAATTCAAATAAATTTCATAAACAGAGAAAACACATTTTTATAAATTTTTAGAAATTTGAATCATCCAAATCAGAGTTAAAATGCAAAAGTTATACCTGTTTAAAGTTTGGAAAAATTAATTAAATAAATATAAACAGAGAAAATTTTAGTCCAAAAATTAAATAAAATTCACTATTAAGTAGATCTCAATTTTATACAAATTTAGAAATTGGAATCACCCAAATCGGAGTTAAAACGCAAAAGTTATAAGCGTTTGAAGTTTGGAAATTCAAATAAAAGAATAAACTGAATTAATTCATTTATTTTTCTATTAAAAACCCGATTTATGACGTCAACATTGCGTCAGCCGGTCCATGGCTCGGGTCCGGTCCACCGTGGACCCGGTCCACGGGTGCACGTGTCGCTGACACGTGGGACCCACTGTTGACGTCATTGCTAACGTCAGCACGGCTCGACCGAGGGTCGGCTGACACACGGGCCCCACCATGACGTCAGGTCACGTCACGGATGATGTCATGGTGCGGTTTGGCGGCCGGCCCGACACGCTGGCTTTGCGGCCGATGTCACGCTGCGTGGCCGGGCCGACGACCAGGCGCGCCCACGTGGACCGCGCCGATTCGGCTGCTGGACACGTGACATGATCCGGACCGTTGATTTGAAAATCAACAATCCAGATTGGATCTGGATCGTGCACGTTTGGGGTAACGTGGCTTGATCTGAGTCGTACGATTCGAATCGGACGGCTAGAATCAGATCGGGCTTCACCGCGTCAAGGGGCGACGCGGCATGTCCCGGGCGACGACACGTGGTTCGATCCTCGCCGTTCGATTACGATCAAATGGTTGAGATCGCATCTAACACTACAACGTGGAGTAATCTTGATCATACGATCTAGATCTAAAGGCTGAGATCTAAACCTAGCATGGTGCAGTTTACGGCTACGTGGCTTAATCTAAGCCGCTGGATCTAGATCCAACGGTTGAGATTAGATCTAAGATTGCATCGTGGAAAAAAAACTCACGGTGACGTGGACGAATCTGGGCCATTCGATCTCAATCGAATGGTGGGTAGTGCTCGGGGTCGGCGATGGCGCTGCGGTGGCTTGCGGCTGCCGGCGCTGAGGAAGACGACCCACGCGATGGCATTTTCGGGCTGCTCCGGCGAGGTGAATGGTCATTCCTGACGTGGCTCGATGTGAGGGTTCCGGATATGGGCACCACCACGGCGGGGAACGGCGAACGACGGCGGAAAACGGCAAGAACCGCAACGGACTTCTCCTCCATCTTCGGCGAGCTATCGCGGGCGAACGGCGGCGGCTCAAGCATGGGTAGCTAGGTCATCCGACGCGCACAGAAATGGAGAGGGTGGTGGCAGAGTCAAAGCATTAAATAGGGGCCTTGACTTCCGTGAACCTCGCGGAAACCGAGGTTGGTTGCGTGGCGGCGGCGGAGTCCGGCGGCGATACGGAGAGGGTGACGTGGTGCAATCCTAGCCGTCCACACGGGCGCGATCAACGGCTCGGATTCGATCAGCGCGAACGGCTCGATCCGATCCCCACGTGGGCAACGTGGCTCAATGCTGGCCGTTGGATCTCGATCCAATGGTCCCACGGGTTAGGGTTTGGTTGGGCTCGGGTCTGGCTCGAACGTGGTCCGGCTCGGGCTCGAGTTCAACTCGGGTTCCGACTCGGTCGTTCGAACAGTGAAACCGATTCGATTTTCCAGCTATTTAATAATTCAAAATAATTTCTAGAAATTCAAATAATTCAAGAAAAATAGCAAAATAATCAGAAAAATTGCAGAAAAATTCTGGAAAAAACTTTGAGACATTTTGGACTCAAATAAAATATTTCCAACAAAACTTTATTTGAAACTTTTAATTGTATAATTATCTCAAGAGGGAATAAATTCAAATTAAATCCAAATAAATTCCAAAAAATTCTAAAAATTTTCAAAAGTGCAAAACAACATTTAATTACATGAAAAGCAAAAATTGGGGTGTTACAAACCTCCCCCCTTAACAGAATCTCATCCCCGAGATTCAGGGCTGACTATGGAATAGGTTTGGAAACTCTTTCTTCAAATCCTCTTCGCGCTCCCAAGTCGCTTCACTCTCTGCATGGTTGACCCACTGAACTCTGCAGAAACGGGTTGACTTATTTCTCGTCTCTCGATCCATGGTGTCCAGAATCTTCACGGGGTGCTCCTTGTAAGTCAGATCCTCCTGCAGCTCTATTGACTCTAACGATGTCTGCTCATCTGGTACTCGAAGACACTTCTTCAGTTGTGACACATGGAACACATCATGCACACATGCCAACGACTGCGGTAACTCCAACTGGTAAGCAACTTCGCCTCTACGACTCAAAATTTTAAATGGTCCAACATAACGTGGTGTGAGTTTCCCTTTGGCATGGAATCTCTTAACTCCCTTGAGGGGTGTAACACTAAGGTACACGAAATCCTCCGGCTCCAAACTTAAGTCTCAGCGACGGTTATCGGCGTAGATCTTTTGTCTTGACTGAGCTACCTTTAACCTTTCCCTGATCATGGCAATCTGCTCTTCGGCTTCTTGAAGAATATCTGGCCCAAAGACATGGCGTTCACCTGTCTCATTCCAATTCAATGGTGTTCGACAAGGTCGACCATACAGTGCCTCAAAAGGTGACATCTGTAGACTGGCCTGATAGCTATTATTGTAGCTGAACTCCGCATACGGCAAACTCTTATCCCAAGAGGTAGCATAAGCCAATGCACAAGCTCTTAGCATATCCTCCAGCATCTGATTAACTCTTTCAGTCTGTCCATCCGTCTGCGGATGATATGCAGTACTGAAGTTCAAACTGGTACCCATGGCTTCATGCAACTTATTCCAAAACCTTGAGGTAAATTGGGTACCTCTGTCTAATACAATCTTCTTCGGCACTCCGTGCAAACAGACGATCCTGGTCATGTACAATTCCGCTAATTTATCCCCTGAGTAAGTGGTCTTTACAGGAATGAAATGAGCGACCTTAGTCAAGCGGTCCACTATAACCCATATGGAGTCATAACCTCCCTGAGACTTCGGCAAACCGGTAATGAAGTCCATTCCGATTTCCTCCCACTTCCACTCAGGATTCTTTAACGGCTGTAGCAACCCTGCTAGCCTTTGGTGCATTGCTTTAACCCTTTGGCATACATCACACAACGCAACATGCTCGGCAACTTCACATTTCATGCTTGGCCACCAGAATCTCTCCTTCAGATCTTGGTACATCTTGGCACTTCCTGGATGAATCGAATACTTGGAATCATGGGCTTCCTCCAGAATCAACTGCTTCAGCTCTTTCTTGTTCGGCACGCAGATGTGGTCCTTAATCCACAATGTACCCTGCTCATCCAACTTGAAGTCCTTAGCCTTGCCTTCATCCATTTTGGTCTTGATCCTCTGGATCTTGGCGTCATCCTTCTGTCCTTCACGAATTTGGTCCTCTAAGGTAGGCTTCACTTCCAACATGGTTAGAAATCCTTCGTGCACAACCTCTAGTTTCATCTTCTGAAATTCCTTACATAGCTCATCTTGACTCCCTGCGGCCATCATATTCACAGCATGGCTCTTCTGACTTAAGGTGTCGGCCACCACATTGGCCTTCCCGGGATAGTAATGGATTCCGACGTTGTAGTCCTTGATCAACTCTAGCCATCTCCTCTGCCTCATGTTCAGATCCGATTGGGTGAAGATGTATTTGAAACTCTTATGGTTCGTATATACTTCGCATCTATTCCCAATCAGGTAGTGTCGCCACAACTTCAAAGCATGCACCACGACTGCTAACTCTAAGTCATGCATCGGGTAATTCTCTTCATGCGGCCTCAGCTGCCTTGATGCATATGCGACGACCTTCCGGTTCTGCATCAGCACACATCCAAGTCCTTGGCGCGATGCATCACAATATATATCAAAGCTTTGATTAACATCCGGTAGGACTAACACCGGCGCTGATGTCAAATGCTTCTTCAGCTCCTGAAAACCTTTCTCACATTCCGGCGTCCAGTTAAACTTCTTCTCCTTTTTCAACAATTGCGTAAGAGGTCTCGCAATTGTCGAAAAGCCTTCAATAAAACGGCGATAGTATCCGGCCATCTCAAGGAAACTCTGAATCTGGGTCACTGTCTTCGGCTGTTCCCAATGTAACACAGCTTCAACTTTGCTTGGATCAACAGCGACTCCTTCTGCGGTCATCACGTGTCCAAGAAACATACTCCATGAAAACCTTATTCATCATATTCATGAAATAAGCTGGCGCATTCGTCAGACCAAAGGACATAACTATAAACTCGTAATGTCCGTATCTCGACGAGAATACGGTCTTCGGGATATCTTCTGATCAGGTCTTCAACTGGTGATATCCTGATCTCAGATCAATCTTGGAGAAAACTCCGGCTCCTCTCAGCTGGTCGAACAGATCATCGATCCTGGGTAGCGGGTACTTGTTCTTCACAGTGACTTCATTGAGTGCACGGTAATCTATGCACATCCTGAAACTCCCATCCTTCTTCTTGACGAACAGAACTAGCGCTCCCCACGGCGATGAACTCGGTCTGATGAATCCTTTCTCCATCAACTCTTCAAGCTGTTTCTTCATCTCCACCAATTCTTCGGTTGACATCCAGTAGGGTCTCTTTGCTATCGGTGCTGTTCCAGGTACTAACTCTATTCCAAACTCAAGGTCTCTGTCGGGCGGCATACTAAGTAAATCTTCAGGGAAAACATCCGGATACTCATTTACCACTGAGACATCCTATAAGTTCATCGCCTTCGCACTGTTGACCATCAACTGTCCTTCACGAACGGCAGTCGCTTGGAATTCTACTTTTCTTCCGCATGGGTTCTCCACAGAGATGATCCTTCTTCCACAGTCGAGCATAGCCTTGTGCTTAGATAACCAATCCATTCCCAAAATGACATCTAAGGTCTGGGTTCCCAATATAATAAGGTTCGCTAGGAACTCTACCCCATCAATTAGTACTCTCACCCCAGAACATCCTACTTGAGATCGGAGTTCTAACCCAGGGGTTTGAACTATAAGCATGCATTTATGTGACACTACGGTATGGTGTGACATTATAAAATGTGAAATTAGAGAATAAAACCTTTCGGCTTGAGGTTTACTCGCGTTTTTGGGCCTTTTGAAGTGTTGTGAAACCACGGAGCGTCGTAACCTTATAATAGGTGCATGATGAGGTCAGAAACATATTGAGACATGAGCATTGCATTACATTGCATACATAATGATGATGATATTGTTAAGTGTTCATGAATGAGATGATATATATGATGGGAGATGTTATTGCCATGATATTGTTCTTGTTGTCCATTGCAATATGCTTGCTGAGTTTCGAACTCACGCTTGTGTTTTCTTGTTATTTTAGGTACCATGAGAACGGCATGCGGGGAAGGGAAATAGTCACACGCCCACACGTAGCTTCACCATATTGATTCCACAAGTCATTCTATTAGTTTGATAATAAATTGCGTGTGATGATTATTGCTTTAAGGTTTAGCTTTGCTATATGATAGTTTTATTGTTCGTTTGACCCTTGGAGACATTATGTGTTTGAAACTATACGTATATTATTGCTAAGTCGTTAATTATTGCTGTTTTTAGTTGTCTCTCATAATCCATACATTGCTATACTGTTGTTGCTCCTTTAATTCATGTTAAAACAAAGGAGATGTCTTTAAATTTCGGTTTTTAGCATATGTACCTTTGCTGGAATTTATGGTAACTTGTGGTATTTAGATGTTGTTTAGCTTATGTTTGGTAGCATTCAGGTATATTAAATGCCGGAGTGTTACAATTTAAGATCCACAATCTCCAAATCATTCTTAGAAACAAAATCTCGGGAAACAAACGAATGCGAAGCTCCAGAGTCAAACAAAACTATTGCAGGTACTGAGTTGATGAGTAACTTACCCAGTACGACGTCCGTAGCATTCTGAAGTGCATCTGCGGTCACGTGATTGACTCGGCCTCTCACCACGGTCTGGGGTGCGGCTCCTGGCTGTGCTGCTCCGCGGTTTGCTCCTGGTGCGGGTGTCCTGGCTGGTGTGGAGCCCAAGTTGAAGCGAACTGGGGTCACTCCCGCTGTCTTCTTGGGGCAGTTGTTGGAGAAGTGTGCTGGCTCTTTACATGTATAGCAGCGCCTCACTGCTCCCTATTGACTGCCCTAAGCGGCGTTTCTAGCTAGATCTGGGGTCTGGAAATTCTGATTGACGAGTCTCGGTGCTGGCGACAGTGTCCTTGCTGCATTCTGCAACTGGAATCTGAAGAACTGATTCAGCGCAACCCTCAGACGCTGCTGCGCTCCCTGGCGTGATCCCTGTTGTTGCATTCTGCGCTTTCGGTTCTCATCCAGTTCCTTGCGCTTGTCCTCAAGAATGAGCGCCTTGTTCACAAGTTCCTGAAAGTCTGGGAAGGTGTGGGTGATCAGTCCCACCTGCAGTCCAGAGTTAAGTCCCTTCATGAAACGGGACTGTCTGGCCTTGTCCGTCGCTACGTCTTCAGGCGCGTAGCGTGCAAGCTGTGTGAACTTTTTCAGATATTCTGATCCCGGTTGATTACCTTGCTTCAGTGCCCTGAACTCCTCCTTCTTAAGGTCCATGATCCCTTCTGGCACATGATACTGGCAAAATGCAGCGGTAAATTCCTCCCATGTGATGCCCTGTGGGTTCTCCCGCGTGGTGCAGAAGTTCTCCCACCACTCTGTTGCGGTCCCTTCCAACTGATAAGAGGCGTAGAGCACCCTCTCATTTCCCACACATTGGGTAATGTGCAGCTTCCTTTCTATTGACCTTAGCCAATCATCTGCCTCCAGTGGATTGGCGTTTCCGGAAAAGGTGGGCGGATGAGTCCTCATGAATTCTGAAAGGCTTGAGCAGTGACTTGCTGCATTTGCTGCATCATGGCATGCATCAGCTGGGTCTGTGCAGCAAGAAAGGCTCCAAAGTTCTGCATGTCTACTGGCTGTGCTGGTTGGGGTGCAGGTGCTCCATCATTAGGGCTTCCAGCTGGGCGTGAACCACTTCCGTTGCCTCCAATGTTTCCACGAGTGTTCACAATCTGTCGATTGCTCCAAGGTTCAGAGATAAGGGGGAAACAAGCACAGGTAAGTAATAGAGAAAACTTATGCAGGGTGGAAGGTGTAACCCAAAATCCAACTTTATTATTTAATAAAAACTTGGTATGGTTGCTTACAATGCCTAAGGGCCTTGCAACACATACTGCACACTCAGCAATCAATGAAAATCCAAATTAAACTAACACTGGAGTCTAACGCCTCTAAGGGTGACTTTTATTCTTAGACGCGACTCAACGAAGGAGTCTCAACTTCTAATCCTGAATGCTCACTCCTCGACCCAACCTCCACTACCTCCTTTTGGTAGGTGCGGCGGCATCGGCGCGAAGCAGTCTCCGTGACCAACAACAGCTGTGGTCGACGATGCGATGTCCTCCTCTGGCTCCGGCTGCAGCTCAGGCATGGGCTATGGCTGTGGCTCCTCGGGATCTAGCTCATGCAGCTCCAGTACTGGCTCTGGCCCCTGCCCATACAATGCCATCTCCAGCTCATCAATCCTTCGTAGTAGATGGGACATATACTCTCGAACCTCCTGCAGACTTTTCTTCTCTTTCTTGACCTCCTCACGGGCCTTCTGTAGCTCCTGCACCATTTCATCAAGTACATCCTCCTGCGCAACGATGAACCTCTCCAAGTGTGTGACAGTGACATCCTCATCCTCTATCAGCTCCCGCTCAATCCTGTTGTCTCGACGTGGGTGGTGATGAAATATTGTGCCCTCCAGCTCTCTAGAGTAGGTGCGAGCGATGTGCCTCATAGCTCGGCGTGACACCGCCTGGATCCCCATCTGGAAAGTGGACCTCCTGGCCGAGAAGTAACATGGGCGACTGAACTTTGTCTTCGCTCGAGCATACACTGTGATCTTGACTTCCCATGCCTTGACTAATCCAGCCTGCACTATGGTGGTTCCTTGGTAAAGTGGTCTCTCGAAACCTCCAAGCAACTGCAGCATACGCCATAACTCAGCGGCGTAGCCTCCCTCTCGCTCGGCGTAGTTGTTGAGCATCTTCATCTGCCAAAAGATTCTCGCGTAAGAACGCAACATTTTAAAATCGAAATGAGAGCAAGAAGTATTCAGCAAAAGGGGTATGAAGATAGAGAAGGGGATAAGACGAGATTTTATTCACCCTCTTGGCAAATTTTAACTTTAGAAAATAAGTTTTAACCTCACTACGACCATTCTAGCTAAGGGTAAGCCTACAGTCAGTATGGCTCTAAAAACACCTCTATCCGGACCCGAATTTGCAAGTCCGGACCCTCTGTGTATTCAGCACTAGTCCAGGATCACGCTAGTGCACACAGTCTCAACATCGGTAAATATCACAATCATACTCATCGAAATAATAAAGTACTTTAATTAAAATAACCAAACTGGTTGCTCGACCTTATGGTCAAGTTACAAGAGTACGCCACACAAGGCGAAAACTTATTAAGGAAATAAATTGCAGCGGAATAAAAGCATCAACGTGGCGCCATCTAGTATACCACAGGCAACTGACTGGGCTCGCTCCCTAGGTAGACGGCTCCTCCAGAAGTTCTTCCTCCAAGGCTGGCGTCACTTCTTCTTCAACTGGTGTTGTATTGTTGCAAGGGGTGAGTACTTGGTACTCAGCAAGTCATGCACAGAATGCAAACTAATACTCTACATGCATGGCTTAGTACAAAGGATAGGCTAACAGGTACATTTGCAGTAGAACATCATTTAACAAGTAGCATAAGTAGATTCGAACGCAGTAAAAGTAAAGCTAATATCAATAACTTTTCCAGGGGTTAAGTAAACACTCTCCCTTTCCTAATCCACATTTCCATCAACGTCATCATTAAACCCAACCAAACTTTCCAAGTCCAAGTAGTTTTCATGAAAGTCTAACGCTTGACTGTAATCCCCGAGCAATGTCCAATGCCGTGGACTCGGCTATTGGAATAGGTTGTACACTCTGCAGAGGTTATGCACTTTACCCACAAGATAGAGTCAAACACCACAAAGGCGAGTGATCGTAACAAAGCATTTCAGAGACCGCAACTCTACAAGTGAACCTCTCTTATTTTTGCCATACACCATCCCTTCCCTTAACAGAAGCGAAGTATGGGACCGACATACCGTTGGACGGGTGCCATGCCATAGCACTGGTACGCTCCCCTTTCAAGCTACACAAAAGGTGTAGTTGACACCCTGAGGTACCACATGCAAGTTACTAGTAACTTACTCAACTAGGTCCGTCCCATTACAGACATGTGGTTGCATGCTTGACTCAGATCAAAGGCTTGCAAGGTTAAGTCCTTAGGACGACCAGGGCAAGACTACCCGAAGAACCAAAACAACATCCCTGGTGCCACTCATGGCCCACCATCATTCTTGCCACTTACCCCAGTCTAAATCTATTTATCAAATCCAGTTGATTACCATGCACCACGTGCCATCAACAATCACAACACAAGATACTTCTCCAAAATAGGTTCAATATCTCATTAAGTCAATATTAACATTTGATTGACCAAAATCATGTCATGTGCACGTAGCAGGTCTAAGCAATATACTACAACAGTCTAAATACCCAATTTTGGCAATTTAATAATGTCCAACTACATATTCACAACTAGGGTGACAAGGGTTCATGGCATACAATTTAATTAAAAAAGGTGTCATACTGCAATTTAGCATTTATCTACTTCCCAGAAATAATTTAAACAATTTCTAATTAAATTAGCATGCAATAATTTAAATTAAATTAATTTCAAAAATGGGATCAATATGGTCAAAGCATAACTTGCCTTCAAAGAATACGTGCTCTTGGTCCTGAGCTGGCTCCCGGGTCAAAACTTCACCTTCGTAGCCTTCATGCACTTCAACGTCTACTCGTAACGCGTGCAAATAGCAATAACATAAATAAACAGTAGGCAAAAAGTGTCCAAAAATTCAAATAAAGTTCATAAACAGAGAAAGCACATTTTTATAAATTTTTAGAAATTTGAATCGTCCAAATCGGAGTTAAAATGCAAAAGTTATACCTGTTTAAAGTTTGGAAAAATCAATTAAATAAATATAAACAGAGAAAACTTTTGTCCAAAAATTAAATAAAATTCACCATTAAGTATTTCTCAATTTTATAGAAATTTAGAAATTGGAATCACCCAAATCGGAGTTAAAACGCAAAAGTTATAAGCGTTTGAAGTTTGGAAATTCAAATAAAAGAATAAACCGAATTAATTCATTTATTTTTCTATTGAAAAACCAGATTTATGATGTCAGCATTGCGTCAGCCGGTCCATGGACTCGGTCCACGGTGGACCCGGACCACGGGTGCACGTGTCGCTGACACGTGGGACCCACTGCTGACGTCAGCACGTCTCGGCCGAGGGTCGGCTGACATGCGGGCCCCACCGTGACGTCAGTGTCACGTCACGGATGATGTCATGGTGTGGTTTGGCCAGCCGCTAACACGCGGGCCCGTGCTAACGTCACGCGTGACGTCAGCGACGACCGGGCGCGCCCGTGTGGACCGCGTCGGTTCGGTTGCTGGACACGTGGCTTGATCCGGACCGTTGATTTGAAAATCAACGGTCCAGATTGGATCTAGATCGTGCACGTTTGGGGTAATGTGGCTTGATCTGAGCGGTACGATTCGAATCGGACGGCTAGAATCAGATTGGGCTTCACCGCGTCAATGGGCGACGCGGCATGTCCCGGGCGGCGACACGTGGCTTGATCCTCGCAGTTCGATTCCGATCTAACGGTTGAGATCGCATCTAACGCTACAACTCGGAGTAATCTTGACCGTACGATCTAGATCTAAAGGCTGAGATCTAACCCTAGCACGGTGTAGTTTATGGCTACGTGGATTAATCTAAGCCGCTGGATCTAGATCCAACGGTTGAGATTAGATCTAAGATTGCAACGTGGAAAAAACTCATGACGACGTGGACGAATCTGGGCCTTTCGATCTCGATCGAACGGTGGGTAGAGCTCGTGGTCGGCGATGGCGCTGCGGTGGTTTGCGGCTGCTGGCACTAAGGAAGACGACCCACGCGACGGCGTTTCCGGGCTGCTCCGGCGAGGTGAATGGTCCTTCCCGACGCGGCTTGACGTGAGGGTTCCGGATATGGGCACCACCACGGCGGGGAACGGCGGACGATGACGAAAAACGGCAAGAACTGCAGCGGACTTCTCCTCCAACTTCGGCGAGCTCTCGCGTGTGAACGGCGGCGGCTCGAGCACGGGTAGCTAGGTCATCCGACGCGCACGGAAACGGAGAGGGTGGTGGCGGAGTCAAAGCATTAAATAGAGGCCTCGGCTTCCGTGAACCTCGCGGAAACTGAGGTTGGTTGCGTGGCGGCGGCGGAGTTCGGCGGCGATACAGAATCAAACGCATATGTATTTCAAATGGGTTTTTGCAATTTTGCCTTGTACATATATTCTAATCCTTACGCTGAGAAACATTCCAACCGCCACATCATCGTTTTCGCGAAAACGCTCTCCAAAAAATTTGAAATTGCATGTAGGTCCTTCCACCGGTTATTTTGCAAAAAAGACCCACTACTACAAAACAGTACATAGGTGACGCCCTATTTGTGGTGGGTTTTTTTTATCCGCCACAAATAGAAGTATCAGTGGCAGTTCTTTAATTCCGAACGGGGGGGAAATCATCAGTGGCGGTTTTTATTAAGAACTGCCACAAATAATTCAATATATGTGGCGGTTTTTGGTTGGAACTGCCACAAATACTTTTTTGACTTTTTGTGGCGGTTCTAACCAAAAACCGCCACAGATATTTAATTATTTGTGGCGGTTCTAGGCACAAACCTCCACTGATACCCCGCAATTATTTGTGGCGGTTCTAAAACAAAACCGCCACTGATAACACGAGTATTTGTGCCGGTTTGTTTTAGAACCGTCGCTGATATTATTATTTGTGGCTGTTTTAATTTAAAACCGCCACAGATAATACTCCCTATAAATACCCCCTACAGCAGCCTACAGTAGTTCGTTCAGGTCATCTTCCTCCCCGGGAACAAAGCAAAGTTTCAAGATATCAAATTTTGTTTGCAAAGAATCTTGAGCTTTTACTTCCTAGAGTTGTTCCAAGGTGAGTAATTTGTTCTCCTCTCTTCATTTGTGGTGATGTAGTTGCAATTTAATGTTTACATCTAGTTTATTTAATATTCTCCTCTCTTCAAATGCAAAGCTTATATTTAATTTATTTTTATTTACCTAGCATTTTGTAGATTAATTTATATCTAGATGATGAATTTATTACCTTGCTCCATTAGATTAAGTTGTCTACCTTTTTTAGATGACAAATTATTGGATCGATATTAATAAACATTAAATTTTAGTTAATATGGTAGATGGGTGATCATGAAGTTGCCTTGCATTTTGAGATGATGAATTTATTATCCAGCTCCTTAAGAGGATAAATTTAATTTTGGCTATGTATGGTACTTAAGATTTGTTTTTTAACTACCATTAATTTTTTACCATTAGTGCGTGCATATACATCTTGCTCCATTAATGGCTATTGTTAGGTCATTTTTATCAATGACGGTTTTTGTAACACCCCAAAATTTTGCTTTTCTTAAATTCATGTGTGATTTGGCACTTTGGTGAATTTTTGGAATTTTCTGGAATTTATTTGGATTTATTTGGAATTTATTTGAATTTATTCCATTTTGAAATAATTAAAGAATTTAATTTTGCAAATAAAATTTTGTTGGAAATATTTTATTTGAGTCCAAAATGATCCAAAGTATTTTCCAGAATTTTTCTGGAATTTTTCTGAGTCTTTTGCTATTTTTAATGAATTAAATGAATTACTGGGAATTATTTTAAATATTAAATCGCTGGAAAATCAACTCGGTCTAGTATCGCTCATCCGATCGAAGTCGGAACCCGAGTCGGACTCGAGTCCGACCCGAGCCGATTGACTCGATCAAACCAAATTAAAACCCTAATCAATCCCAACCGTTGGATCAAGATCCAACTTACCGAGATCCGCCTGCACGGCTCGAGCCAGATCCGCCCGGATCCGATCGCGCCCCGTCGCGATCGTGGGCCGTTGATCGTGCCACGTGGACGGCCGAGCGTCATCGTCTCCGCCGAGTCCGAGCCGGACTCCGCCGCACTCCGCCGCCGTAGAATTAGGTTTCCGCCTCGCACGGACGCCGAGGCTATTTAAAGCCCTGGTCACGCCCGAGGTTGTTCTCATCCTTGCGCACCCGTTCCCCGAGCCATCTCGCTGGCCGTCGCCGTTTGCCGTGCGAGCTCGCCGTAGTTGAGCGCCACTCCGCCATGAGTTTGGCCCCGTCTCGCCGCCGTCCGTCGTCTTCCGCCGAGAAGGAGCCCAGATCCGGAGTCCCCGCTTCGAGACGCACCCGAAGAGACCACCCACTTCGCCGGAACGACCCCGGAGCGCCGTCGGGCTCGTCGTCGTCTCCGGCTCCGGTGGCTGCAGCCCCGCCGCGTCGCCATCACCCTCGCGAGCTCTGTGGACCGTCCGATCTTGATCGTGCGGTTGAGGTGAGTTCACGTGTTCCAAACCCGGTTAGATCTGGACCGTTGGATCAAGATCCAACGGTTCACAATCGCCACGTGCCGTAGTAGTGTTATTATAGGGTTAGATCTGGACCGCCCAATCTAAATCGAACGCCCACGATCATCGAGTAGATTCAACGCGTTAACCCTGGATCTAATCGCGACCGCTGAATTTCAAATCAACGGCCGGATTGCGCCACGTGTCGAAGCCTCGACCGTCGCGCGGCCGGGCCGCCGCCCACGCTGTGCAGCAGGACGCCGACACGCCGGCCCGCGTGTCGAGGGCCCGCATGTCGCTGGCTAATCCAGCCAAGCTACCGACGTCACCCATGACGTCACAGCCGGTCCCACCTGTCGCGACTGCGGTCGAAGTCCCCGCCGACGCCAAGAATGACGCTACCCGAGTGGGCCCACATGTCGGGGACACGTGAAGTCGTGGACCGAGTCCACGCGGACCCAAGCCGAGCGTGGACCGAGTCCATGGATCGGCCGACGCCACCAACCAATCAGAGGCTGCCACGTGTCTATGCTGACGCAATAATTAATTTCCGAAAAAGAAAATGATTTATTAATTCGAAATAATGATTTCAGATTTTGTTTCAAACTTCAAACGCTTATAACTTTTGCGTTTCAACTCCGATTTGAGTGATTCAAATTTCTAAATTTGTATAAAATTCAGATCTACTTAAATATAAATTTTATTTAATTTTTGGACTAAAGTTTTTCTCTGTAATATTATTTAATTGATTATTTAAACTTTAATAAATCATAACTTTTGCATTTTAACTCCGATTTGAACGATTCCAGTTCCTAAAAATCCAGAAAATTATGTTCTATCTGTTTATGGATTTTATTTGGAGTTTTGGGATGTTTTTGCCTATTGTTTATTGGTGTATTGCTATTTGCACGCTTTGCGAGTAGACGTTGAAGTGCCGGAAGGATTCGAAGGAGAAGTGTTGACTCAGGATCCAACTCAAGACCAAGAACAAGTACTCTTTGAAGGCAAGTTGTGCTTTGACCATGTTGATCCTATTTCGAAATCTATTTTGATTTAAACTATTGCATGCTAGTTCAATTAGAAAAATACTTTGTTTAAACCTGGGGGTTAGATAAGTACCAATTTGCTATATGACACCTTGATTACTTAAGTATGTGCCATGACCCTTTGTCACCCTAGTTGTGGATTACTAGTTGGACATTATTAAATTGCCAACATGGGATTATAGACCGTTGTAGTATACTGCTTAGACCTGCTACGTGCTCATGACATGGTTTTGGACAATCAAATGTTAATATTGACTTAATGATATATTAAACCTGTTTTGGGAAAAGTATCATGTGATGTTGATGGCACGTGGTGCATGGTAATCAACTGGGGTTTGATAAATGATTTCGGCCAGGGCATGTGGCAAAGAGTAATCAGTGGGCCAGGTTGTGGCATTGGGGATGTTGATTTGGTTCTTCGGGTAGTCTTGCCCTGGTCACTCTAAGGACTTAACCTTGCAAGCCTTTGAACTGGGTCATACTTGCAACCACATGGCTGGAATGGGACGGCCCTAGTTGACTAAGTCGCTAAGGACTCACTTGTGGAGCCTCAGGGTGTCAATTACACCGTTTGTGTGATTGTACGGGAGCGTATCGTGGCTGTGGCCAGATACCCATCTAACGGTGTGTTGGTCCCATACTTCGCCTTGGCTAAGGGAAGGGATGGTGTAGAGCACGAACCGGAGAGGACCAACTGTGTTGTTTGAGGCTTCCGAAAGGCTTTGTTACGGGAACTCGCCTTTGTGGTGTTTGACTGTATCTTGTGGGTAAAGTGCATAACCTCTGCAGAGATTAGAATCTATTTAAATAAGCCGAGTCCACTGTGATCGACATCGCTCGGGATTACAATCAAGGGTTAGACTTTACGAAAATAATTTGGATTTGAAAGGTTGGTTTGGTTTAGTAATGAAGATGATGGAAATGTGGTTTAGGATGGGGAGAATGTTTATTAAACTTCTTGAAAAGTTATTTATGCTTTACTTGTTTCTACTGCTTTCGAATCTATTTATGATACTTGTCAAATCTTTGTTTCTTTGCAAATATACCTTAAGTTATTCCTTTGTACCAAGCCATGCATATAGTATATTAGCTTGCATTCTCAGGCATGACTTGCCGAGTACCAAGTACTCACCCTTGCCTCAACACAATATCGCTTGAAGAAGAGATCGCACCACTTTGGAGGAGGAACTCCAAGAGGATCCGTCTACTTAGGGAAGCGAGCCCACGGTTGCTCGTGGTATACCGGATGGCGCCACGGTTATTTGATTTTCCGCTGCTATTCTTTCTCTCTGAATAAGTTTCGCCTTGCGAGGCATATATTTGTAACTTGACCATAAGGTCGAGAAATCAGTTTGACTATTTAAATAAAGTACTTTATTGGTATCGAGTGGTATGATTGTGATATTTACCGATGTTAAGACTGTGTGCACTAGCGCGTTCCTGGACTAGTGCTGAATACACAGAGGGTCCGGATTTGCAAATTCGGGGTCCCGACAGAGGTGGTATCAGAGCCATACTTGACTGTAGGCTCAACCCTAGCTAGAATGGTCGTAGTGAGGATAAAACCTATTTTCTAAAGCTAAAAATTTGTGAAGATAAGAAATGACCTCTCAACTTATCCTCTTCTCTCTTTTCTTGTCTCTTGCTGAATTTTCCTTACCTTGTCACGATTTAAAAATTCCGAGTTCTTACGTAAAGCACTCTTGTGACAGATGGAGGAAGAGTTCAACTACGTTGATCTGGGAGTTGGTCACGCCAGAACTTTGGCATATGCTACGCACTCTCGGAGATTTTGAGAAGCCCCAATACCAAGTGGAAGTGATCGGACAAGCGATTGATCAAGGCTTGTGACGTGAGGATTGAGGTACCTGCTAGGAAAAAGGGCCCGTGCAATCGGCCGATACACCGTGACCGCCAGGAGATCTACGATGCAGATGGGTATCCAAGAAGTATCACGACGAGCAATGCGGCACATTACCCGTGATTCACGCCAGAGAGTTGGAGAGTACGGTGTTCGCTACCATCCGCGCAGCGATAACCTTCTTGACCCAAGGCGATTCAGGATGAGGATGCCACTTACACGCTTGGCACGATTTGTCGTCGCCAGGAGGATGTACTAGATAATACAAGCAAGGAGCTACGTAAGGCCCGCAAGGAGATCACGACAGAGAAGAACAGATGGCGGGAAGCTCAAGAGTATGTGGCACACCTTCTACGAAGGATTGACGAGTTGGAGATGACTTTGTACGGACTGCACCAGAGCCGCGATTTCGAGCTACATGAGCCGATCCAGAGGAGTCGACCTCGATGAGGACACCGCTTCTTCGACTACCATAGAGGACACAGCTTGCCGGACATGGCGATCAAGTTTACGCTTATGCCACAAAGACCCGTATTCAGTGCCGTGGAGGTTTTCTCGATGATCGAGCATAGGTTCTATAGTGAGACTCCTACGCCGAGTCGCGTCATAGAATAAAGAGTCACCCTCAGGCGTTAGACTCAGAGTTAGTTCGATTTGGATTTGTTTTGTTTCTTTGAGTGTGCAAGATGTGTTGCAAGGCCCTTAGGCATTGTAAGCAGCCATACCAAGTTATTAATAATAAAGTTGGACCTTAAAGTTACACCTTTCGCCCGCATAAGTTCCATATTACTTGTCTATTCTTGTTTCCCTCTCATCTCTAAACCTAGAGCAAATCGGCAGATGGTGAACACCCGTGGAAACTTTGGAAGCAATCGGAGTGGTTCTCGCCAAATAGAAACCCCAATGATGGAGCACCAAAGCACCGCCACTCGATATGCAGAATTTCGGAGCTTTTCTTGCTGCCTGCACTCGCTTGATGCATGCTATGATGCAACAAATGCAGCACGCCATCGCCAGGCCATCGCTAATCAAGTTAATCGTGACCACGCCGTAATACAAGACTATCGAGTTCATGAGAACTCACCCACCCACTTTCTCTCGGGAATGCCAATCCATTGGAGGCCGATGATTGGTTAAGATCAATCGAGAGGAAGCTACACATAGCTCAATGCATAGGGAATGAGAAGGTACTCACGCTTCATCACCGAAGGAACAAATTACGAATGGTGGGAGAACTTCGTGCCACGCAGGAGAACCCTCAAGATATCACTTGGGAAGAGTTCACACCGCATTCCAACAAGATCACGTGCCTGAAGGGATCATGGACCTTAAGAAGGAGGAGTTCAGAGCATCAAGCAAGGTAATCACCAAAGGGCCGACTACCGAACAAATTCACACAGCCTAGCACGCTACGCACCGAGGATGTAGCGACGATAAATCCGCATACCTCATTTTATGAAGGGACTTAACTCAGATTGCAAGTAGGGTTGATCACCCACACCTTTCCGCATTTCCAAGAGTTGGTGAATAAGGCGCTATTCTTGAGGACAAGCGCAAGGAACTGGATGAGAACAGAAGCGCAGGATGCAACAAAGAAGGATCACGCCAGTGAACGCAATGGCCTGGAGAGTTGCACCAAATCAATTCTTCGATTCCAACCACGTAACGCGACAAGGACACCATTCCCGGCACCAAGACTGCCAATCGTAACTACTGCACTTCACTTCCGCTAGAAACACTACTCCAGCAATAAGGAACAAATGAGATGTCACTACAATCGCAACGAGCCAGACACTTTGCCAACAGCTTGTCCAAAGAAGACAAGCAGAGTGACCCGCCGCTTCAACCTAGGAACCACCCCAGCCTAGGACGCCAAAGACTGAGAGCCACACCCTGCATCGTGGTGAGAGGCCGAGTCAACCATGTCACCGCAGATGCACTGCATGCTACTGACGTCAGATCGGGTAAGTTACTTGTTAACTCAAGACTGCAATGATTTTGTTTGACTCTGAGCTTCAGATTCGCTTGTTTCGCAAGGCTTTGCTACTAGAAATGATTTGAGGATTGCAAGACTTAAGTGCATGCTTTTAGTTCAAACCCCTGGTTCCGAACTCCGAACGAAAGTAGGATGTTCCGGGTGAGAATACCGATAGGTGGAATAGAGTTCCTAGCAAACCTTATAATTTTGGAGACCCGCATCTTAGACGTCATATTGGGAATGGATTGGTTATCCAAGCACAAGGTCAGATTGGATTGTGGACGAAGGACTATCTCACTTGAGAGCCCGTGTGGGAAGAAAGTGGAATTCCAAGCCACTGCAGCTAGAGATGGACAGCTTGATGGTTAACAGTACCAAGGCAATCAGCATAGAGGATGTCCCAAAGAGTGAATGAGTACCCGATGTTTTTCCCCGAAGATCTACCTCGGTATGCCGCTACAGTGACATAGAATTTGTAATAGAGCTTGTACTGCAGTACAAGACCGATAGCAAAGAGACCCTATCGGATGTCCACCGAGGAGTTGGTAGAAATGAAGAAACAAATAGAAGAGTTAATGGAGAAAGGATTTATCGCATCGAGTTCGTCGCCATGGGGAGCACCAGTTTTGTTTGTCAAGAAGAAGGACGGAGTTTCAGGATGTGCATTGACTACCGTGCACTCAACGAAGTCACAGTGAAGAATAAGTATCCGCTACCCAGGATTGATGATTTGTTTGATCAGTTAAGAGGAGCCGGAGTTTTCTCCAAGATCGATCTGAGATCGGGATACCATCGATTGAAGATCCGATCGTAAGATATTTCAAGATCGCATTCTCGCCAAGATATGGACATTACGAGTTTACAATTATGTCCTTTGGGCTGATTTAATGCGCCAAATTATTTCATGAATATGATGAATAAGGTGTTCATGGAATATTTGGACAAGTTTGTCGTCGTGTTCATAGACGATATCCTAATCTACTCCAAGACAGAGGATGAACATGCCGAACACTTAAGGCGAGTTTTGGAAAAGTCGAGGAACAAAGAACTTTTCGCCAAGTTCAGCAAGTGTGAGTTTTGGAAGGACAAGGTGGAGTTTCTTGGACATGTAATGACCGCAGAAGGAGTCGCCAGAGATCCAAGCAAAGTAGAAGCTGTGTTACATTGGGAGCACCAAGATCGTGACCCATTCGGAGTTTCCTTGGAATGGCAGGATACTACCGCCGCTTTCATCGAAGGCTTCTCGACAATTGCGAAACCTCTTACGCAATCCAAGAAGGAAAAGAAGTTCGCATGGACGCCGTAATGTGAGAAAGGATTTCAGGAGTCAAGAAGCGATTGACGCCAAGACCGTGTTAGTTCTACCGGATGTTGCTCAAAGCTTCGATATTTATTGTGACGATCGCGCCAAGGACTTGGATGTGTGCCGATGCAGAATGGAAAGGTCGCCGCTATGCATCAAGGCGCTTGAGGCCGCATGAGGAAAATTATCCGACACATGACCTAGAGTTAGTCGCCGTAGTGCATGCCTTGAAGATATGGCGTCACTATCTCGATCGGAAACAGATGTGAAGTATATACGGATCATAAGAGCCTTAAGTACATATTCACCCATCGGATTCGAATATGAGGCAAAGGAGATGGCTAGAGTTGATCAAGGACTACAATGTTGGAATCCATTACCATCCCTGAAGGCCAACGTAGTAGCCGATGCTCGAGTCGGAAAAGCCATACCGTGAGTACGCTTGTCGCCACAAGTCGATGAGTTATGTGAGGATTTTCACAAAATGAAGATTGAGGTAGTACCTAGCGGATTCTTGGCCGCATTAGAAGTAAAGCCTACCCTAGAGGATCAGATCCGAGAAGGACGTAGGATGATGACAAGATCCGCAGGATTAAGTCCATCAAGGAGGAAGGCAAGGCAGAGGACTTCAAGTTGGATGAGCAAGGCACGTTGTGGATGAAGGATCGCATTTGTGTGCCTAACAAAAAGGAGTTAAAGCAATCGATTCGAAGAAGCCCATGACTCTAAGTACTCAATTCATCCCGAAGCGCCAAGATGTATCAGATCTCAAGGAGAGATTCTCGTGGCCGAGTATGAAACGTGAAGTTGCCGAGCATGTTGCATTGTGCGACGATGCCGTAGAGTCAAGGCAATGCATCGAGACCAGCAGGATTGCTACAATTACCGAAAATACCTGAGTGGAAGTGGGAGGAAATCGAAATGGATTTCATTACCGGTTTGTCAAGACTCAAGGAGGTTATGACTCCATATGGGTTATAGTGGATCGCTTGACTAAAGTAGCCCATTTTATCCCCGTAAAGACCACTTACTCTGAGATAAATTAGCGTAATTGTACATGATCAGATTGTCTGCTTGCACGGAGTGCCGAAAAGAATTGTATCTGATGCAGGTACCCAATTTACCTCAAGGTTCGGAATAAGTTGCATGAAGCCATGGGAACCCGCTTGAACTTTAGTACACCTATCATCCATGCACGGATGGACAGACCGAAAGAGTCAACCAGATTCTGGAGTATATGTTGAGAGCTTGTGCATTGGCTTATGCTACCTCTTGGGATAAGAGTTTACCGTATGCCGAGTTTAGTTACAACAATAGTTATCAGGCTAGTTTACAGATGTCACCGTTTGAGGCATCAGATGGTCGACCCTCGCCGACGCCATTGAATTGGAATGAGACCGCGAGCGCCGTGTCTTTGGGCCTGACATTCTTCAAGAGGCTGAAGAACTGATCGCCATGATTATGGATAGGTTGAAGATATCCCAATCACGACAAAAGAGTTATGATTACAATCGTCGCCGAGACTTGAGTTTTGAACCAGAAGACTTTGTATACCTCGAGTTACGCCTCGTGGGAGTTAAGAGGTTCCATGCCAAAGGGAAACTTGCACCCTGCTATGTTGGACCATTTAAGGTTTTGAGCCGCAGAGGCTAAGTTGCTTATCACCGGAGTTGCCGCAAATGCTGGCAGGAGTGCATGACGATTCCATGTGTCCTACTTGAGGAAGTGTCTCCGAGTTCCCGAGGAATGCACACCGCTAGAGTCAATTGAGTTGCAAGAGGATTTGACCTATAAGGAGCATCCCGTGAGGATTCTAGACACAATGGATCGAGAAACTAGAAACAAGTCAACCCGCTTTCAGAGAGTTCAAAGGAGCAACCATGAAGAAAGCGGCGACTTGGGAGCCGAAGAGGATTTGAAGAAAGAGTTTCCAAACCTATTCCTTTAGTAAGCCCTGAATCTCTGGACGAGATTCTATTAAGGGGGAGGTTTGTAACACCCCAAAATTTTGCTTTTCTTAAATTCATGTGTGATTTGGCACTTTGGTGAATTTTTGGAATTTTCTCGAATTTATTTGGATTTATTTGGAATTTATTTGAATTTATTCCATTTTGAAATAATTAAAGAATTTAATTTTGCAAATAAAATTTTGTTGGAAATATTTTATTTGAGTCCAAAATGATCCAAAGTATTTTCCAGAATTTTTCTCGAATTTTTCGAGTCTTTTGCTATTTTTAATGAATTAAATGAATTATCGAATTATTTTAAATATTAAATCGCTGGAAAATCAACTCGGTCTAGTATCGCTCATCCGACCGAAGTCGAACCCGAAGTCGGACTCGAAGTCCGACCCGAGCCGCTTGACTCGATCAAACCAAATTAAAACCCTAATCAATCCTAACCGTTGGATCAAGATCCAACGGTGAGATCCGCCCGTCTGGTTCGAGCCGTATCCGCCCGGATCCGATCGCGCCCGGCGATCGTGGCCGCTGATCGTGCCACGTGGGCGGCCGAAGCGTCATCGTCTCCGCCGAGTCCGAAGCCGGACTCGCCGCCGCCGCCGGGCCGTGTAGAATTAGGTTTCCGCCTCGCACGGATGCCGAGGCTATTTAAAGCCCTGGTCACGCCCGAGGTTGCTCTCATCCTTGCGCACTGCTCCCGAGCCATCTCGCCTGGCCGCCGCCGCTTGTTCGCGGCGAGCTCGCCAGAAGTTGAGCGCCACTCCGCTGGTTTTGCCTCGCCTCGCCGCCGTCCGTCGTCTTCCGCCGAGAAGGAGCCCAGATCCGAGTCCCCGCCGAGACGCACCCAAGAGACCACCCACTTCGCCGAATGACCCGAGCGCCGTCGGGCTCGCCGTCGCCTCCGTCTCCGTGGCTGCAGCCCCGCTGCCGCCATCACCCTCGCGAAGCTCGTGGACCGTCCGATCTTGATCGTGCGGTTGAGGTGAGTTCACGTGTTCCAAACCCGGTTAGATCTGGACCGTTGGATCAAGATCCAACGGTTCACAATCGCCACGTGCCGTAGTAGTGATTATTATAGGATTAGATCTGGACCGTCCAATCTAAATCGAACGGCCCACGATCATCGAGTAGATTCAACGCGTTAACCCTGGATCTAATCGCGACCGTTGAATTTCAAATCAACGGCCGGGATTGCGCCACGTGTCGGAAGCTCGACCGCCGCGGCCGGGCCGCCCACGCGCTGGCAGGCAGGACGCCGACACGCGGCCCGCGTGTCGAGGGCCCGCATGTCGCTGGCTAATCCAGCCTAAGCGCCGACGCCACCCATGACGCCGTCACCGGGTCCCACCTGCCGACTGCGGTCGAGTCCCCGCCGACGCCAAGAATGACGCTACCCGAGTGGGCCCACATGTCGGCCGACACGTGAAGTCGTGGACCGAGTCCACGTGGACCCAAGCCGAGCGTGGACCGAGTCCATGGACCGGTGACGCCAGCCAACCAATCGCAGGCTGCCACGTGTCTATGCCGACGCAATAATTAATTTCCTAAAAGAAAATGATTTATTAATTCGAAATAATGATTTGATTTTGTTTCAAACTTCAAACGCTTATAACTTTATGCTTTCAACTCCGATTTGAGTGATTCAAATTTCTAAATTTGTATAAAATTCAGATCTACTTAAATATAAATTTTATTTAATTTTTGGACTAAAGTTTTTCTCTGTAATATTATTTAATTGATTATTTAAACTTTAATAAATCATAACTTTTGCATTTTAACTCCGATTTGAACGATTCCAGTTCCTAAAAATCCAGAAAATTATGTTCTATCTGTTTATGGATTTTATTTGGAGTTTTGGGATGTTTTTGCCTATTGTTTATTGGTGTATTGCTATTTGCACGCTTTGCGAGTAGACGTTGAAGTGCCGGAAGGATTCGAAGGAGAAGTGTTGACTCAAGATCCAACTCAAGACCAAGAACAAGTACTCTTTGAAGGCAAGTTGTGCTTTGACCATGTTGATCCTATTTCGAAATCTATTTTGATTTAAACTATTGCATGCTAGTTCAATTAGAAAAATACTTTGTTTAAACCTGGGGGTTAGATAAGTACCAATTTGCTATATGACACCTTGATTACTTAAGTATGTGCCATGACCCTTTGTCACCCTAGTTGTGGATTACTAGTTGGACATTATTAAATTGCCAACATGGGATTATAGACCGTTGTAGTATACTGCTTAGACCTGCTACGTGCTCATGACATGGTTTTGGACAATCAAATGTTAATATTGACTTAATGATATATTAAACCTGTTTTGGGAAAAGTATCATGTGATGTTGATGGCACGTGGTGCATGGTAATCAACTGGGGTTTGATAAACAGTTTTCGACCGGGGCATGTGGCAAAGAGTAATCAGGTGGGCCAGTTGTGGCATTGGGGATGTTGATTTGGTTCTTCGGGTAGTCTTGCCCTGGTCACTCTAAGGACTTAACCTTGCAAGCCTTTGAACTGGGTCATACTTGCAACCACATGGCTGGAATGGGACGGCCCTAGTTGACTAAGTCGCTAAGGACTCACTTGTGGAGCCTCAGGGTGTCAATTACACCGTTTGTGTGATTGTACGGGGGAGCGTATCGTGGCTGTGGCCAGATACCCATCTAACGGTGTGTTGGTCCCATACTTCGCCTTGGCTAAGGGAAGGGATGGTGTAGAGCACGAACCGGAGAGGACCACCTGTGTTGTTTGAGGCTTCCGAAAGGCTTTGTTACGGGAACTCGCCTTTGTGGTGTTTGACTGTATCTTGTGGGTAAAGTGCATAACCTCTGCAGAGTTTAGAATCTATTTAAATAGCCGAGTCCACGGTACTGGACATCGCTCGGGGATTACAGTCAAGGGTTAGACTTTCTGAAAATAATTTGGATTTGAAAGGTTGGTTTGGTTTAGTAATGAAGATGATGGAAATGTGGTTTAGGATGGGGAGAATGTTTATTAAACTTCTTGAAAAGTTATTTATGCTTTACTTGTTTCTACTGCTTTCGAATCTATTTATGATACTTGTCAAATGCTGTTTACTGCAAATATACCTTAAGTTATTCCTTTGTACCAAGCCATGCATATAGTATATTAGCTTGCATTCTCAGGCATGACTTGTCGAGTACCAAGTACTCACCCTTGCCTCAACACAATATCGCTTGAAGAAGAGATCGCACGGCTTTGGAGGAGGAACTCCAAGAGGATCCGTCTACTTAGGGAAGCGAGCCCAGTCAGTTGCCTGTGGTATACTGGATGGCGCCACGAAGTTATTTGATTTTCCGCTGCTATTCTTTCTCTCTGAATAAGTTTCGCCTTGCGAGGCATATATTTGTAACTTGACCATAAGGTCGAGAAATCAGTTTGACTATTTAAATAAAGTACTTTATTGGTATCGAGTGGTATGATTGTGATATTTACCGATGTTAAGACTGTGTGCACTAGCGCGTTCCTGGACTAGTGCTGAATACACAGAGGGTCCGGATTTGCAAATTCGGGGTCCCGACAGTTTTTATTAGTGACTATTGTTAGATTTGTTTTTTAATTACCATTTTTATGAGTGACAGTTTAATTAAGGTTCTCCTATCTTCAAATGCAAAGTTAATATTTAATTTGTTTTTATTTAACTCGCATTTTGTAGATTAATTTAAGTAGATCATGAATTTATTACGTTGCTCTATTAGATTAAGTTGTCTACTTTTTTTAGATGATAAATTATGATCGAACATATATTAAATTTATTTAATTAAGGCTATTGGATAGTAACAAATATTAAATTTTTGTTAATATGGTAGATGGGTGATCATGATGATTTTATTAGTGGATATTGGATTAATGATTTGTTTAATTAAGATTTTTGCATATTAATAATTGTTACATTAATTAATTGTAGATTGACCGGAGATGGATGTACAATGCGAACCGTTACTGCCAAGAATACATCGATGGTGTATCTGCTTTTCTAAGAGCAGCCGAGGAGAACAAATTGCAAAAGAACATGAAGTACATACATTGTCCATGCATTGATTGCAAGAATGAGAAGATGTTTTCAGACAAAGACCATATCCATTTGCACTTGATTCGGAGGGGCTTTGTACCTAGCTATACATGTTGGACAAGGCACGGTGAAGAGGAGATCATAGTTCAACGTGATAATGTCGACGATGACGGAGCCGACAATATGGCAGCTGACATCGATTATGGATCCGATGAGGATACGTTGGTTGTTGATGATGACAATAATCTAGCTCAAATGTTGCACGATGCAGAAGGAGACTACACTAGTCAGAGAGAGCTTAATCAATTCAAAGGTTTGATGGAGGACTCGGAGAAACCTTTGTTCCCGGGTTGCAAGGAGGAATACACAAAGTTGCACACCGTGCTTTCACTACTGAAATTTAAGGCAAGCAATGGTTGGTCCGACAAGAGTTTCACGGCATTGCTACATCTCTTAGCAGACATGCTTCCAGAGGGAAACGTGTTGCCTAAAACCACTTATTTTGCCAAGAAGGTTGTATGTCCATTGGGATTGGAAGTAGGAAGAATACATGTGTGTCCAAACGACTGTATACTCTATCGCAAAGACTATGCAGATACGCATGTATATCCAGTGTGCAAAGCATCGTGATACAAGCGTAAGGGCGAGGACAACGAAGGCATAGAGGTGAAGAAAGGAGCTCCCAATAAAGTGGTGTGGTATTTGCCAATAATACCTCGTCTGAAGCGTTTATTTGCAAATAAAAAGCATGCCAAGCTGATGCGATGGCACTCGGAAGAGCGTAAGAGGGATGGAAAGCTGAGACACCCCATTCTGCCCAATGGAGAACCATCAATAGGCTCTTCAGGGAGAACTTCATAAATGAGCCGAGGAATATAAGGTTTGGGTTGAGTACGGATGGAATGAATCCTTTCGGTAACATGAGCAGCATTCATAGCACTTGGCCCGTGAATCTTTGTATCTACAACCTTCCTCTTTGGTCGTGTATGAAGCGAAAGTACATTATGATGTCACTGCTTATCCAAGGTCCGATACAACCTGGCAAAGATATTGATGTATACCTACAACCATTGGTGGAAGATCTTGTGCTACTGTGGAACGAAGGTGTACAGATATGGGATGAGTACAAACGGGAGTACTTCACTATACACGCATTGTTGTTCTGCACCATCAATGATTTACCAACCCTAGGTAACATGTCCAGTCATACCATAAAAGGAGCTAAAGCCTGCCCCCAATGCCTGGATTAAACTAGTAGTGTGTGGCTTAACAACTCGAGAAAAACAGTCTACATGAGTCACCGCCGATTCCTTCGAAGGAATCATCCGTACCGCAATATGAAAAAACAATTCACGGTACAAAGGAGGACGGTTCAACTACAAGGCCTATTCATGGGGAAGAGGTATATGATATGGTTAAGGATATTAATGTTATACTTGGAAAGGGGGGTACATCGAGGTCCCGTACTGGGAAAACCACGTGGAAGAAGAGATCCTTATTTTGGGACTTGCCCTATTGGAAGGACTTAGAAGTTCGACACTGCATCGACGTCATGCATGTAGAGAAGAATGTATGTGACAGCGTGCTTGGTCTTTTACTGAATATTCCTAGCAAAACAAAGGATGGACTGAAGACACGAAGGGACCTGGAAGATCTGAAGATCAGAGCTGAGCTACATCCTCAAGACACCGGGAAAGTCCGACTTTACCTTCCCCCAGCTTGCTACACTCTGTCCAAGAAAGAGAAAACAGACATCTGCAAGTGCTTGCATGGTGTGAAAGTTCCGTCCAGTTACACTGCAAACATCAAGAAACTGGTATCGATGAAAGATTTGAAGTTAACTGGCATGAAGTCTCATGATTGTCATGTGATGATGACACAAATGCTCCCTATTGCAACTAGAGAAATTTTGCCTAACAAGGCTCGAGAGGCAATCATGAGGTTGTGTTTCTTCTTTAACGTGATTTCACAGAAGGTCATCAATCCCGTTGGACTTTATGAACTGCAGGCTAATGTGGTCAATACTCTGTGTCAGCTAGAGATGTATTTTCCTCCATCATTTTTCGATATCATGGTTCATTTCATTGTTCACCTTGTGAATGAGATAAATATTTGTGGCCCAGTATTCCTGCATCAAATGTACCCATTCGAAAGGTACATGGGTGTTCTGAAGAAATATGTACGTAATCGATCTCGGTCGGAAGGTTCCATTGTAGAAGGTTATGCAACTGAGGAGGTTATTGAGTTCTGCATCGATTACATGGACGAGGTTGAACCGGTAGGAGTTCCTGTATCATGCCATGAGGGGAGGCTAACCGGGAAAGGAGCAATAGGAAAGAAATCCACAAATTCTTATGATCATTTTTGTTCGAACAAGCTCATTTCACAGCCTTTCAACAGTCAGTTGAGGTTTCCCCGTATATGGACATGCACAAGGATAAGCTACGGAGGGAAAATCATGGACGATCAGAGGTTTGGATAACAAAAGAGCACAGTCGTTTATTCAATCATTGGTTCAAGGAGCACATGTCTGGTGAAGAAATGAGTGTTACGTTGATGTGGTTGGCAAAAGGGCCATCAGGTACAATCGTGACATGGCAAGGATGGATATACATTTTACATGATAGCTCAGGATAGCAAAAGTACTTACCAAAACAGTGGTGTCCGTATAGATGCCTACGACAACACAGGCAGTAAGAAGAGCAGCTTGTATGGGTTTATAGAGAAGATTTGGGAGCTCGACTACTGCATTTTCAAGATCCCGGTGTTTCTTTGTCGTTGGGTCCAACTCCCAAAGGGTGTCAAGGTGGACAAATACGACTTCATTACTGCGAACATCGAACAAGTCGGATATAGAGACGAACCATTCATACTTGCGAAGCAAGTAGAACAAGTCTTCTATGTAATCGACCCGGCAGATAAGAAGCGTCATGTAGTTCTTCAAGGAAAACGAAGGATCATCGGAGTTGAGAATGTCATGGATGAGGAAGAGTACAACCAGTTTGATGAGTTGCCTCCTTTCGTAGATGGAAGCATAAGGCTCGAGGAAGAAACTACTTAGGAAGTCACCTATCATCATGATGATCATGAAGAAGACCAAATTGTGAAAGAAAATAATTAGCTACGAGTAATGGCAAAATGTGTGTATTTATGTGGAGTAATAGAAATGTAATGTCAGAAATATGCATTTATGTGGAGTAATGGCAAATAGTTGTAAAAATACGATTTTATTTTGACATGTGAACTAAGTAAAAACATACATCTATTAGCAATTAGTAAATTTTGTAAGAAATTATATTTATTTATCATATATAAATTAATTATTAATAATTATTTCTAAATATATATTTTAGGTTCATTAATACATTAATTCACAGCTTTATATTAAAAGGAAATCTGAAAAATGGTATATGTGGCGGTTGTTAATAAAAACCGCCACTAATAAGACATATCTATGGTGGTTGTTAATAAAAACCGCCATTGATACTTCCCCCTTATATACACATTAGAGTGCCACCATCTCCCGCTCCCTCCTAACCCTAACCTCACAATGCCGCTGCCTCCCGCTCCCTCCTCCCGCCCCCGCGCCCGTCGCCGCCCCGGTCCCGCTCGGCGCCGCCCCTGTCCCGCTCGTAACTCTATTATCTTGTATAATTGTTTCACAACATTGTCTTGTATAATTGCTCCACCTAGATATGGCCCTGCTTGGTTGGTTTGTGGAGTGCCTGCACTGACCTAGTAGTGGGTGATGCTGAATCGCTGATGGTGAGGCCCGGTTTTGATTTGTTCGATGAGATGCCCTCTAGTGTAACATCACAAAAAAAGCAATTCAATTTAAGGGACATGCATTTTTTTTCAATTAGCATTGGAGATAGCGATCGCCATTGTTAGGATATGTTTCTGCGTGTATTAGGTTCTATTTGGAACATAGGAATTTCAGAAGAAAAATTGTTTTACATAAAGGATACAATCTCGGTCAAATTTTTAACATTTTTAGGTTTTATAACTTGTAATCTCTCTTTTAGGTACTGCTTGTTTGTTTAATTTTTAGTGCTACATATAGAACATTACTTTCAAACCATTTTGGCTGTCATCTCCAAAATTCATGTACTGTTCCAGTGAGTTATTTAACATGTTACTATTGTTTGTTCTTAACATTTCAAAGTCTAAAAGCAATTCACTGTTCTTGTTCTTTGAATTGAACAAAAAAAGCTGTGCACTTTAAAAATGGCTTGTTTAAAATTGATGTTAAATGCACATGTCATTACTAATTTCATTAGCATTGATTTTTAGATGTATTGGTGTTTATTAGATGTATTGATGTTTCATTAGTCTTAAGAACTTTAATTATTGTCCAGTGATCATTAATCCTATTGTTTTGATTGCATGCAAGATCTATATACTTACCTCTTTTTTAATTGCTCTCACTTTATTAATGCCTCTGTGAATGCTCTATGATGTTTTGGGTCTGTTTATGAGCTAAAATAATTAAAGTGTAAATCTGGCCTTGAAATAACTTTATAGTTTCCTGCTAAATGCTAGAAAGTATTGATTGATACTTCACTATATATGGTTTTGGTCATCTCCGATTGCTTTGTAACTTGGTTATTAAGCTTGTTCTGTTGTATAGCATATGCTTGAACTGTTTTAAATATTTTTGCATAATTTAGGAAGGTAAGAGTTCAAGGCCATATTTGCTTAGTTAATTATTTAGCTCAATTGTGATAAATCGACTCAGGTGTAGAGGAGGTAAGAACTTGTCTCTAGCAGCCCTACATCGAGTGGCGAGGAGGCTAAAGATTTATGTAACACCCCGGCATTTAATATGCCCGAATGCTACCAAACATAAGCTAACCAACATCTAAATACCACCATTTATCATAAATTCCAGCAAGGATACATATGCTAAAAACCGACATTTCGGCAGCATCTCCTTTGTTTTAACATGCTACGAAGAATCAACAATATTATAGCAATGTAAGGCAATATGAGAGACATCTAAAACAGCAATTATTAAAGACTTAACGGCAAAATAAGTCTAACATCAAGCACTTAATGTCTCCAAGTGTCAAATGAACAAATAAACTCTCAAATAGTAAAGCTAAACATTAAAGCAATGATCATCACACGCAATTTATTATCAAACTAATAGAATGACTTGTGGAATCATTATGGTGAAGCTACGTGTGGGCGTGTGACTATTTCCCTTCCCCGCATGCCGATCTCATGGTACCTAAAACAACAAGAAAACACAAGCGTGAGTTCGAAACTCAGCAAGCATATTGCAATGGACAACAAGAACATCAACATGGCAATAACATCTCCCATCATGTAAATCATCTTATTCGTAAAAACTTAACATTGTCATCATCAATATGTATGCGATGTAATGCAATGCTCATGTCTCCTTGGAAACTCATACCGGTATGGTTGAGTACACACCCGTCGGTGTGCACCCTCTCCCCCCTTCCATCCCGAAGATGGAGGGTGCCTACTCCTCGCTTCCACAACCCACGGTAGATGGAATCACGATGTAGGACTTACTCTATTGGCTCTCCGGATTAGTCATAACTTTCTCACCGACCTTCCCGGATTAGTTAATGACTTTCTCACCGCCCGGGCCATGTAACATGTCATGTATGCAAGCATGCCAACATCATATAAAACTCATATATTAACACATGGCATCATAACATCTTAAACATGCTCATCATATCATAGCAATCATTAAAACATGGCAAGTGGACATATATCATGTAGACAATTCCATCTAATCTCAACATGCAACCTACAACTCGCTATCCATCACAACACACTTGCCTCAACCACGTGCAACGGATTGGCGGGAAGTAGAGGGCACTCCCGGGGTCGCACCACCTGCACATAGGTATCACACACTCACAATCATAACCACAGAACAGTACGCATACCCTCATCTACCCCGACATTGCCAACGACTCGCAAAACCTAAAAACAGAGGTTCTGTCCCGGCGGGACAGCAGCCTTGCAAAAGGCATAACTTGGGCTCTGGGACTCCGAATCAATTAAACGAGTACATCCTCACGTAGCTTAGGAAATTTCCCAACTTTCTCTAGGTATAAGGAAAGACTGATTCGGCCTCTAAAGTTGTTTAATCTATAGATTACCGAGATCTATTCCAATCGCGTCACAGATTTTAATACGCTTGGTAAAACAGTCATAACTTTCAAACGGCTGGGCAGAATTTAACGTTCTTTATATTCACGGAAAGATAATGAAATTATCTACAATTTCTTAAAAGTCCGTACAGTCAGATTCGAACTCTAAATTGGCGAAAACAGGAACCCTAGGTCGACTGCTCATGCTGTCCCAAAACAGAACGTGGCAACGTCTAGATCTAACCCAAATTACTCCAATCCAGCACCACCAATTGATCTAAAAACTTGATAATCACCCTAAGAACAGTACCTAGATCAACCCCAGGGAACCCCATGATCAAACCTTTGCCCGACGAACGAAAACTCCAATCGATCTCCTCTCCAATCGATATCCTCGCTCCTCGCTCCTCGCTCCTTGGATGGATCCACTAGGATGCAGGGGTGGGGAGGCCACCCTAGGGCAGCAAGGGGGTGGAGGAGAGGTGGTGGGGAGGTGGAGAGGTGGAGAGGGCAAGGGCAAGGGGGCGCACGGCTAGAGGGGTGAGGGGGGGAGGAGGCTAGGGCTAGGGGGATTGGTGGGGGCGCACCAATGGGGCTATGGGGCACAAGGGGGCAGGGAGGGAGCCCTTTTACCAGCCCCCACTCTGAATCCTAGTCCTACAAGGAGTCCTAATCCATCCCACCAAAGCCCACAACCCCCCCTTTAAGGCCCCAAATCCCCCGGGAAGGCCCAAAATCCCGGAAACGGCCCGGAAACGTTATAAACCTCCAATCCTATGGTTTTAACCTTATTTCCACATCTCATACTGTTTTTGACCAAATCATGCACATTAAATCAGGTTACGACACTCCGTGGTGTCACAATTTAATCTTCAAGCAGCCCGACACCTGAGAGCAAATTAAATACTCTTTCATTCATTAATCTTTCATATGCAACACGCCTGACTGAATCATCACTGCTGGTCTACGTAATCCAAGGATCGATGAAGAAAAGGAGTGCAAACAAGTCCATTGATAGCGGCACGCCGAAGAAGACGGTGAGTAAGCCTAAGGAAGCAACCAAGGCCGGCACGCAGCATGAGGAAGAGGAGGAGACAGCAGCCACGGCCTACTTTATCGAACAGCAGTAGGTCGTGGCTGCTGTCACCTCTTCCTCATGGTGCGTGCCGGCCTTGGTTGCTTCCTTAGGCGTACTTGCCGTCTTCTTCGGCGTGCCGCTATCCATGAACTTGTTCGCACTCCTTTTCTTCTTCGATCTCTGGATCACGTACCCCAGCAGCGATGATTCAGTCAGGCGTGTTTGTGTCATATTTTTAATGTCCTTCAATCTTGTTGGAAATCAGAAGAGGAGCTAAGGATTAGGAAAGGTTCCCGAATTAGCTGAAATGGAATGACGAACGAGAGCGAAATATCCAATGTCTTCTCTCTTCTTTAAAAACAAAACTATAATGGCCTCTACACACAACAACAACACCTCATCTTGCAATGAAATGCTGTCATTAATAAAAATTTGTAACATTTATCTTCTCTACACAATAAGACCTTTTGTCCACATTACCTTAATTGGCCACATTAGTACCCTATTCGATCACTTTGACCTCATATGCACCCCCTCAAAACCACCCCATAATCTCTCCATCCAAAATTAAACAATTTCTTATGTAGAGCTCCCACGATACAATTTTAATAAATTTCCTTAAACTATCCTACAATTCATCCATTTTAAGATATTTCTCTAATTGGAAATGTAGTTCTTATGGAGGAGACTTCCAACCCGACCCCGAGCCCAAGCCCGAGCAGATACCTTAACATGCATCCAACCACCAAAGATGTCGATGCTCCCGTTGCAAGACGTCGAGGCCGAGGGAAAACTAAGAAGCCTAAAGGCCTGTATGCCATCTCGCTGGTCTCAAATGCTGGAGCCCCTCTTCAACCAGAAAAAGTAGCAGCAAAATATAGGTCAATATGCGGGTACATCGTAAGGGATAAAGTGCCAATCACCTATTTTGGATTGGCACAAAGTGACCCACGCCATCAAAATAGATCTATGGATAGAGCTGAAAGAAACCTTTGAATTCCCCGAAGATGCCGAAGAACTCGTGCATCGAAATGCGTTGATGACCATGGATGTGGCATGGAGGAACTTCAAGTCGAGGCTGAATACAAACTATGTGAAGAAAAATCGGTCAGCCATCGGAGATTATCCTAAAGTAGAGCCATATTGGGATGAATTTGTTACGATGAAGCAAGATGAAGCAGCAAAGAAGTCCAGTGAGGACCACAGAGACATCGCAAGGAGGAACATTCACCCCCATAGACTAAGCACGAGTGGGTACGCGGGTAAAATTCCTCAGTGGAAGAGGCAAGAATTAGATGCAATCTGATCGACTGGTGCAAGTCCCTTGGCCAGACTACCAGACCGAGTTAAGCACTATGTGCTAGCAAGGGCATCTATCATGTCTGCTGGGGGCTTATCATTTAAAAGCAGCGATGAGGAAGCAATATCGCAAAGAATTCAGGAGCTGCACGTCGAGTCCACTCAAGGAACTTTTCACGCAGATAGGGAGAAGGACGAACTAACAACAGCCTTGGGAAACAAAGAGCACCTTGGTCAGACACGAGGCGTTGGGGTCAAGGTTCCCAAGAAGATAGGTTTCCCAGAGCACGGAGACTCTTACAAGAGTCGCAAGAGAGCCAAATAAGAGCGTGCGAAACGGGATTTGGAGAAGATGAACGAAAAGGTGCTTCGAGAATTACAATGCACCATAGAACAATAAGTTCAACAAAAAGTACAAGAAGCCATGAGCCAATCGCAAGGACAAAACATTGTTCTCGCCAGCCCTACGAATCGTCGTAGCAGTTGCGCGTCCACACCATTGGTACAACCGGATAACACCCATTATCCTATGGACGACATACAAGACCCCACACCCTGCCAGCTCAACGCGCCTATCATGAACATATTTTTACAGGCTGGTACAGGAATAGCTTATCCATACCAAGAATGGGATGTTTTGCACAACTCTTCGATAGCTCTAGGTTTTGCAAAGGTCCAAGTGGACACGGTACTTCCACAGTTTGTCGACATCGGGCTGGAAATACCCTCCAACGACGAGGTTACAACTCTAGGAAGTGTCGTTCACACATACATCCAATGGCGCAAGCGTGACATCGTCTTGGACCATGTAGTGCCAGCCTCTCATGCAGTAGAACTCGTCCATTCGTCACCAACACCTGAGCGTCAAATGGCTAGTGTAACCACTTCAAAGGATGAACTTATAACCTCTGATCCAAAGAAATGGCACATTGGATAAGCCATATCAGCTAGATCAGGCGAAGCCCGAACAGAGTACGATGTTGTCCTCGAAGCCCATTCATCACCAGCACCTCAACGTCAAATGGATATGGGACCACTTCAAAGGGCGAACTTATAACCCACAATCCAAAGAAATGGCACATTAGACAAGCCGTATCAGCTAGATCAGGCGAAGCCAGAACAGAGTATGATGTTATCCTAGGAAAAAGTAAGGGCAAGGCGAAGTCTAAGGTACAAGATAATCAAGTAAGGCTGAAATTCGAGATAGGGAAGGCGTTCATCACCGAATCGAAGTTAAATAGCCTAACACTCATGCTGCAGCGATTACATATCTGGTACATGGAGCGATCCAACCAAGCGATACTCCCGAAGGTGATCACTGCCATTTTCCAAGAGGAACATTTTCACCATGAGGGGGGTGGCTACTTCCTGATAGTATTCGAGGACTTGCACAACTTGTACTATCACGACGCCCTCGACGTGTCTTTTTTGAGATGCTGGTCACTGTAAGTGTCTAATATATAAATCATGGTTTACATTCACGTAATAGCGATAAATGTCATGTCTAACTTTTTCCTTATCTAGATACGAGATGATTGAACTGAGAAGAACCAAGGGGCCAGTGAGATTCCTCGACCCGAGAATGGTCTGCCAGATCGAAATCATAAGAACACCAAAGGAGGTCGAGGAATACGTATACAGGGCGTTGCTAAAACTACAAGACAAGAAGTTCATACTTCTTCCATACAATTTTAAGTAAGTTTCTCGCTGGCTAGTTAAATTACTCGTTGAATTCATTCATTACTCTTATACTAGGAGTAATGACTATAGCATCATATATGCGTATGTAGGTTCCACTGGATTCTCGTAGTAATTACTCCAGAAAAGAGCAAGATGCAGATAATGGACCCGCTGGACAAAGATAAAAAAGACTACGCAGAGCTGTTAAGTCTAATGAATGAGGCGTTCAAAAGATATTGTACAAAAAGCTTGAGATACCGCCCATTCCAGAAATCCCTTTCAGTCCGTACTAAATTTCCGGTACGCACGCAAGCAATATTCTTATATCGCATTTCATAGTAAATAACTCCTTCCATGACATTTTAGTTTATTCAATTTTTGTAGTGTCACAAGCAGTCGCAAGGCACAAATTTATGTGGGTACTTCGTGTGCCAATACATGTGCGAAATATTAGGTTCTACAATAATAGACAATGACGTAGAGGTTTGTCATGTTAACTTTACACATTTATTCGCACCACTCAATTTCTATATATATACTCTGAGATTTATTTTTCCTACTTGTAGCGCCTCAAATTGCCTACGGCGGGACTACTTCCTGTTGAAATCCAAGCCATTCAGGGACAGCTTGCCTACTTCATCATGAAGGAAGTCATCAACAAAAGGGGCAAGTTTTATGATGAAGACAACAATGATCTAGTGATACATACTATTCTTACACGTCATTCGTCTCCAAACAACTCTTAAGGCTCGTAGGCTTGTAGTTTACAAACGAGTTTAGACTTTATTGTTTAACATTTGTTTAATTATAAAATGTAAATTGATGCTTCATTATGACTAATCTTATGTATTATTTGATCTGATTTAATGTTTTGTGTGATATAATTGTTTTGTGTGTGATATAATTGTTCTGTGTGATATAAATTGTTATTTATGTGCTGTTTCAAAGGGCATGGCTAGCACTTCTTGAGGCTAGCCAGAAATGCTGGTTTTTTATTATGTGAGAGGGAGTTATCAGTGGCGGTTGGAGGAAAAAACCGCCACTGATAACGCAAATATCAGTGGCGGTTTTTAGTTGGAACCGCCACTGATATTTGCGTTATCAGTGGCGATTTTTTCCTCCAACCACCATTAATAATATTATATGTGGCGGTTTCCAAACCGCCACTGATAATCGGAGATTATCAGTGGCGCTTAATCTGTGGCGGTTCAAAAACCGCCACTGATGTGAGTTTAGAACCGCCACTGATGTGCTTCTCTATAGTAGTGACCCATCATTTCGTAGATTCACAAACGGGTCCTCCACCTATTTTTTCGTTCTTGCGAAAGGGCCCTCTAGAAAAAAAATTACATCTATGTCCTTCCGCCTGTTATTTACAAAAAGGACCCGTAGTTTTGTAGATTCGTGAATGGGTCCACCATTTTTTTTGCAAAAAAAAGACTGATGGATACGCAAAGTTGCAAACGGCTCCTACCTAGCCCATTTTTAAAAAAATCACCCCGAGAAAATCGAAATTACGCTGGGATCCTTCTTTCATTTTTTTTGTAAAAAAAAAAATCGAACCAAATTTCACCCGACGCAGCGCACGCGGCTCTATCTAGTAACACTAATCGTCAGATAACTGGTGACAATACCAGCTTCCCTTTGCCCTACGTCGTGTGGTCGTCATCTGCCTCAACCGGGAATGATAATTTGGACCTGATTCAATTTATCCACTTCTACAAATACTTCAGGTATTGTTCTTAATATATCTACAGCGATTCAAGCGGTAGAAAAGTGACTTCATATACTGAAGGATCTAGCCGGCCTGTAATGCATTGCATTAGTACCACCGGTCATCAATCCGTGAATCACACGAGATATAAATAGATCTCTTATTTATATAGATTTTGACAGCAAAACATGTTTTTGGAATAAGTATGAGATGTTGGATGATTAAAATTTTCAATTATTTTCATCTTTCAATCATGATTGTGTGATTTTTTTTTTGGAATTTACTTACATTGAAATACAATAATCATTCAAAGATAGATTTTGTCGAAGCCATTATAAGGGTTGATCCAAAGTTCAAAGTTCATAGAAACAGTTGGCATTCCTCGCGAGGTTCATGACATAGATCATGTAGAAATATATAGTTGGCACTTTCGATATATAATTGCAATTCCCTCCGATCAACAAAAAAAAATGCCCTTTTAAATCTCTTTTTTCTTATTCTTCTGAATGCATGCGGTATGCACCTATTTTTTTTCTCCATTGCTGGAGCGATACACATCGAGCTGTGCTTGATTTGGATAGTGCGTGAATGTTTAGCTTTGTAAAACGAATTCTTTTTTTATGGACAAATATATGCTGAATTTATGGCATTATTTATTTGAATAATAGATCAACCTCTATACTTTTTAATATTATATATATAGTTAATCATAGTCATCGCATCAATATTTAATTAGTACATAATATTTTAGTAACACCTAACATTTTCTAGAGGGGTTGATTTTTTTAATCAATATGACAACTTCTAACTTTTTAATATATTTCTTATATACATTTATTTAATTATAGCACCTAACATCTCTAGAGTGATCAGTATGTTGCTAATAGCTATCCACTACATGCAAGCACGATTAGACTATTCTTAACTATTATAAGAATGAGTTGGTGGTGATGGTGAGTCTACCAGGCCATTCTTGGGCCAGAACAGCAGGGGCCCAAAGCCCAGTAGATGAGGAATTCTGTAGCTATTTGATGTTTGTCTAGCATTATTTGCATCTTGTTCAGTGATTCTTCAGTAACAGATCTTAATTAAGTGATAGCTCACGTTTTAAATTCTTGTTTTTTTGTTTTTAAGAGTTTAGAACTTATGGTGCCATCATCTATTTGAGATCCGTTGCAACGCACGGGCACTTTACTAGTATATATACATAGCCAACATGCATTCATGCCACACTTGTCAATATCGTATAACAGGTTTAGCTCTTCAAATAGTATATTTCTGGTATTTCTATACCAGTGTACCATTTCAGGTTTAATATAATAATATATATTTATAAGTATACACTTGTTTAATTACATTTGCACGAAATTTCATTTATAATATTACTCCAAATACATAGCAGTACTATCAAATATAATATATAATTCAATAGATGATAGTGCCAATTCCACCAGTACGACTGGTATTGACCGGTATCAAAGCCACTATAGCTGATATTAACCGATATCAAGCCGGTATGACCGGTCTTGACCGGTACCGAGGCCGTTACAGTACATATGTCTACTTTGTAAAAGTTTAGATGCCAAAATGGTACATTTCGGCTATATCAGTATCGTAATGATAACCATGATTTGTGCACTCTGCACACTAGCTACGAGCATACATTGAATTCTTTTTCGTAGCCCGGTGGTGAATCCTTTTGTATACTGGCGAAGTGCCTGTGCATTGCAACAAAATATAGTTAAGATGGCATGATGCAAATTGAAACTCTCAATGTTTCAGGGTTTAGTCTGCAATTTTTTCGTTCAGATGACTTATTTTTAATAAACCAAGGACCTATAGGTAATTTCAATAAATTTGAGAGCTTTTTTGCAAAATAGTGTTGACAAAGCCAGCCAACCACTAACCCTAAATCTAACCTTATCTATCCATCCCTCACTCTCTTCTCTTTCTCACTCTCTCTATCCCAGGCACCGCCACCTTCGGCGGCCTCCTAAGCTTCCCTTCGTCCTCCTTCGTTGATCCCCTTACTCTCCTACGTCACCGCCGCCTACAAGCACATCACCAACACACCCTAGTACCGCTAGCCAATCCGTCAAGTCCAGCGGCCTTCTTCACTTGGTGGGAGACAGATCTTCGTGTCGTTCTTCTTCACCGATGGCGGCCAGCGGCAAGTGGTGTTACAGCGTCGCAACGGGGTGGACTGGAGATGTGGCTCCTCTCTCCCTCTTGCTCTTCTCCACCAATGATGATTGGCGGCGGCCTTCCCTTGCTGATCCCCCTCACTCTCCTGTGCGATGACTACCCATAAGCACCATCACCAACACACCCTAATGCGTCCACCAATCCGTCTAGTCCACTCCCTCTCGCTCTTCTCCAACGATGACGGCCAACGGCTAGCGATGGGTGGTGGGCCATGGCATAGCGTAGCGGTGGGGGAGGTTGGATCCAGTGGGCATAGCAGTGGCAAATGGGGATGGGGTGTCTTTCCCTCTCACTCTTTTCCACCGATAGTGGCCGGTGGCAGGGGTGGCGCGACGAAGTTGTTTAAAGAAAAGTTAAAAAACGGTGCTTTGATGTGATTCTTCAAAGAAAACTGTTTATTTTTATACCATGAGATGAGTTTGTTAGGATGAAAGAGGCATGGATTGAGTTCTTGGTAAAATTGAGTTTGTTTGGATTTGTTAAGTAACATTTTTTTGTCAGATTTTTTTAGAGGTGTGACATACCTGCGAGGAGAAGGCCCATATGTCGACGCTGAGTCTACGAAAAGATGAGAAGAGGGAACGAATGATGCATCGATCACCACTACTTTTTTTTTAAGTAGAAAATATGCATGCACTCGGATTGCTGCTTTAGGCCCACCAAATCGTATCGAGCCAGAGCAACTGCATTTGTCTAAAACCGAGTCTAATTCAGCCATGCCTATGTTAGTTGTCCACTAGGAGTCTAGGACCACTACAACTCTTTTCCTTGTATGGTAGGAACTTAAAGATCTAGATCGTTTTTTATAATTAACATGAGAATTTCTACCGTTTGCCCAACCGACAAGATAATGATGGGAAGTAAACATTGTTGGACATTTGAAACAGAGGCAGGTGGCAGGAAGTAGCCTACTGTAGGACACACAAGCTCTATCCAACCATATGGCTAGCTACTAGCTACTGTGCTATATATACAAGCACACACAACTTGGTTGCTAGGAGATAGATCAGCAAGATCGATCAATGGAGCTACTTGATTTGCTCACGGTGCTCCTCCTGGCGCACGCCGTGGCCTACCTGGCTTGGACGGCGGCCGCGCGGCGCCGGCACTCGCGGTGCTACCTCCTGGACTACGTCTGCCACAAGCCGGACGACGACCGCAAGGTGAGCACGGAGATGGCCGGCGCCGTGATCGAGCGCAACAAGCGCCTTGGCATGCTCGATTACCGCTTCCTCCTCCGCGTCATCGTACGCTCCGGCATCGGCGAGGAGACCTACTGCCCGCGCAATGTCCTCGCCTGCCGCGAGGACTCGCCCACCCACCAGGACACGCTCGACGAGATGGACGCCTTCTTGCACAGCACCATCGCCGAGCTCTTCGCCAAGAGCGGGTTCAGCCCGCGCGACGTCGACGTGCTCGTCGTCAACGTCTCCATGTTCTGCTCTGCGCCCTCGCTTACCTCCAGGATCGTGCACCGCTACGGCATGCGCGAGGACGTCGCCGCGTACAGCCTTTCCGGGATGGGCTGCAGCGCCGGCTTGGTCTCGCTGGACCTCGCGCGCAACGCGCTGCGGACTCGTCCAAAGTCGCTGGCTCTCGTGGTCTCCACGGAGGCCATCGCGCCCAACTGGTACTCCGGCACCGACAAGTCCATGATGCTGGCCAACTGCCTGTTCCGCTGCGGCGGCTCCGCGGTGCTGCTTACCAACGACCCGGCGATCAGCGGGCGCGCCAAGATGGAGCTCCGCTGCCTCGTGCGCGCCAACATCGCCGCGAACGACGACGCGCACGCCTGCGCGTGGCAGCGCGAGGACGTGGACGGCCGCGTCGGGATCAGCCTCAGCAAGGCCCTCCCAAAGGCCGCCGTCCGCGCCTTCACGGTGAACCTGCGGTCCCTCGCGCCGCGCATCCTCCCCATGTCCGAGCTCACGCGGTTCGCCGCCAACCTCATCTCCAAGAAGCTCCTCCCCCACAAGCAAGCCAAGTCCGGTGGCCCCAAGATCAACTTCAAGACTGGGGTCGACCACTTCTGCCTCCACCCCGGCGGCACGGCCGTGATCGAGGCGGTGAAGCGAAGCCTGGGCCTCGACGACGACGACGTGGAGCCAGCGCGGATGACGCTGCACCGGTGGGGGAACACGTCGTCGAGCAGCCTGTGGTACGTGCTCTCGTACATGGAGGCGAAGGGGAGGCTCAAGAGAGGGGACAGGGTGCTCATGGTGACTTTCGGGTCGGGGTTCAAGTGCAACAGTTGCATGTGGGAGGTGAAGGACGACATGGCCGACAATCGCGCGTGGGCAGAGTGCATCGACAAGTACCCCCCGGAGAGCGTGGCCAACCCCTACGTCGACAAGTTCGGCTGGATCAACGACGTCGAAGGGGACACCCTGGTGATTTAACTCCTCTGCATGTGTACCGTACATGCATGCCCGTTAACCGACGTGTTGCAGTAAGCGTAAGCAAGTTTTAGCTAATCGTGTGTGTTCCTCTTTAGTGGTAGACAATATATACTCCCTCCAGTTTGAAATACTTGTCGTTTTGGACATCGATACGGTCTCCAAAATACAACTTTGACCATTAAAAATTATTGCATTTTATTTATAAAATGCATTGAAATTATAATATTTGGAAGCTCTTTTCATGACAAATCTATTTATGTAACTTTTATGTGTTCAATCCAAATAGTTTAAAAGTTATTTATAGATAAAGTTCTAAAATTTTGACTTAGGACAACTCTAAAACGACAAGTATTTCAGGATGGAAGAAGCATGTGTGTGTGTCTATATCCCATACGTATATGGAAGACATATATACATAGCTTAGACTTGTCACGACAATATGTTATTTTCGTTGATTGTATGAACTGTGTTTTAGCTTGTCTCTTGTTATATAAACTAGCAGAATTTCCTACGCAATTACACAGCTAGATATGTAACATATTGCAATATTAATTATATAACTTCATTGCCTTTCAAAAAATATAGTTATACTTGTTATAGAATTGCAGTAGTTGTAACGTCTATACATTATTAATATTCACCGTTATAATCTGACACAAAAAAAGTAGTATAGATCTTCTCTTTTTTCTCGATTAACAAGAGAAATTTTAGGAATTTTGTTTTTTCTTCTGATTTAAATATTATTATGTGATTTTCTAGACGTTCAAAGTGAAAGAGAAATCTTGAATAACATCTGTTGTTTTTAGATATATGGATATCAGAAATAATTCAAAGAAGAGGAGTGGAGTGGACCACATGCATGTATGTTTTGTCAGGTGAATTTAGAAGTTCGGAAGGAACAGATATTCATATATTGATGAAGACTATTGACCAGGTCAATAATTTACAGGCAAAGTATCTCTAAAGAGTAGACCCATACATTTAGAGGCCCACTTAAAATAACGGTTTTGACGTCCCAAAATACCCTAGAAAGAGTATATTATGTTCGAAATTTAATTGCTTCATTTTCTTCCTTTTTTCCAAAATTTTCCGCATAAAAGAAATTGTTTTTCCTATTATCCAGCTGCTGTCTTTGAATTTTCAAAATTATTTAAAACATGTCCAGAGTTTGAAAATATTTTACATGGGCTAATAATCTAAAGTATCTCACCAAACATTTTCATAATTATTAGACTTGTTCGCTGTAATAAAATTTATTAGGAAATGTTTTAAAAATGGGATTGCAGTTCGTGGGTCAAATCCTTCCCTTCGGCGTGGCCCAGTTACTATGTCCGGCCATTTTCAGCCCGCGCACTATCCTCCAGAAAGCCCGCGGCCAAAATCCATTTTCTTCCCGTAAAAACGTATTTTTGCGAAACCGTTTTCTCTCTTAACTCTTCTTCTCTCTCTACTGACCCAGCCCAACCTGCCGGGCTTCGTCTTTCACCTTACTCGCCTCTCTGCCTTACCGCTTGCTCGTTGGACCCCTCCGCGGGCCCTGCTGGCCATATCGCCGCCGCATCCGTTGGCTGTTCGCCCTGCATAGCCAAGTTGTACGCCAACCGAGCCCGATCGGTCAACCTTGCGTCCACTCCCGCCGACCCATCCCATCGCTGCATCACCTCTTGCCCTTGTCCTCTTCGGCGTGTCGTCTCCTTCCACATCTTGAGCGACAAGGGCAATCTTGGTCCCAGTCTCAGCCTCCCTTTTTAAAATATATCCTTTCGACACTCGGACAAGTGAAGACAGCGGATGGTTATTAACTTGGTTGAAATTAGCAGCCGTTGAACAGATATGACAAGCTGGAATAATCTGCTTTTGTTAAAGCGTGCCGGGTTCAGTGATAGCGAACACCGCCATGTCGAAGGGCCTTCCACCGATTGCTGGTTAGTGTCCACTGAGCAAAAACCTATCGTTAAAACCCACAAAACAGCAGCGGCTAAGCAAATCCATACCGTGTTACAGTAGGTGCATAGCAGCATAGGCCCTGAGCAGAATGGCAAATGTAACACGAATAAGCATTCTCCCAATTAATTAAATCACAAACAGCATTTCAACCGTTCCCGATTGTTTAAACTAAAACCAGCATCTCAGCAGCCACTCTAAGTACCTTGAGTTAGACGGGCATACAATGATACAATATAGATGGAGCTAAAATAAAAATGTTCTTCGCAGAAAATACAAGCTCCTGCTTCTACACTAGCCTTTTCACATAACAGCTCTACAACTACACCCTTTTGCAGCACAGTACAAACAGCAGACATTACCGCCAGTTATTTGGAATGAACGGCATCAAATGCACCAGGGCAGTAGAACCTGCCGGCTTTCGTGCACAGAACATCATGTTCCTAAGAAGGGAAAAATCATTGAGATCTCAGCATTATAACCTGAAGTGAACAAGCGACACCCGCACAGGTACATACCACAACACACCCCCACAGTGGCGTCAAAAATTAGGCCAAGAGCCCATTATTCCCTCTTTCCTTTGCCCTGCGCTGCGAGCTTGGCTGCCACCTCCTCTTCTGATAAAGGCATAAAGTAAATCCTTGGAGAGGATTGTGTCTTCCTGAAGAGATCATCAAGTGTCACAACTGGAGGTTCTGGCTTCTTTGGGGTGGGTGGAAGCCTGTCCCTTGCTGACCCTGGATCAGACGTAGGAGGCTTAGCAAGGGGTGGTGGAGGTGGCAATTGCTCCCTTAGGGTAGCACCTTGGCAAGGCACATTTTGATTAGCCTGAGTTTGCTGAAAGGGAGGCTCCCTTGATGCAGTCACTGGGCTAATAGGAGCTGCCGCTGGAGAAGGTGGTTCAAGCTTGAGCTTCACTTCCTGAGGATCAACAAATTCAGCAACCAAATGATTGCCATTGTTTGGGGGCCACTGCAGGTTGTAGACAGCATCCCGAGTAGCTACAGCTTCCTCCACCGAGGAGTACTGCAAATAAGATGGGGCATGGAAGCAAATTCAATGTAATGATATTGCCAGATGATATACTAACAGTAAAACAAGTAACATCACAAGAGATTCATTCAACTAAGAATCCCCTACAAGAATTACTGCAATCTCAAGCTCACATCCATTGTTGCCACTGTGCATGCATTTTGAAAACCACCACCACTCTTATACTTGCTAATTTTATAAGGCCAGAATAGAGTGCAATTAGTCCACAAAAGTCATGTATAGCAACAGTTAAAATGCTTTGGTCACCATGATAAGGATGGTCGATTACAATTAACACCCAGTATGTCAAATAATTCATTATATGCATGCTGAACCCATTTTGGCAATACTACATAATAAAAACATACAGGTTTGTTGTGTTCAAATACATGGATTTCCAAAAACAATACTCCATTAAAAAATGTAGGGAGTATTTTTTTTTAGTAGTCTTGTTCACAAATGTAGGCGTATTTCATGTTATAATGCAAAACAAGCATGTTGTACCCTCTATAATAAATATCCAGCTATACTTTGTATTCCCTACATGCATGCATTGAAATACAATCCAATAAAAAAATCCAACCTCCGTTCAAAAATGTAGGACATTTTTTTAATGGTCTTGTTCACAAATATAGGCGTATTTCATATTAAAATGGAAGATAAGTGTGTTGTTCTCTCTATAATAATTATCCAGTTATACTTATATTCCCTACATACATGCGTTGAATATAGTACTTAACGTTAATACTTAGGGGTTGGATTGCACCAATACTTCAAAAAATCGGCGTATCAGTATATGATACCGTATTGGATACAAATACGGCATTGATACTCTCATACGTATCCTGGGTATCCCCTAAATTTCGATTTTTCAAAAAAAAGAAAAAAGATACTTCTCGGACGCTTTCCCGATACCTTTGAACCCTAAACAAGTCGTTCCATAAGAAACCTCTCTACCCCCGTTTCCCATCCAATGCTGCCACTCTCACCACTCGTCCCTACCACTGCCGTTACCACGCCGTCGCCGATCAATCCCCCTTCCCTCCCACGATCCCCCCCCCCCCCCGCGGCCGCCACCTCCCTTCCCTGCCCCCCTCCTCTTTGGTTCGCTCATTGCCGACGCGTTAGGGCAGCACCCACGGCAACGGTCAGTCCTTCTCCCCTTTTTCCGATTTGTAATTCATCTTCTCCCTGGTACAAGTGCTCACTTCTTATCATGGTTGTTACGGCGATAAGGCGAGGCGAGGCGACTCACCACCTTCACAACTTTTAAGCGATAAAACGTGTGGCGAGGCGACGCCATACATTTTAATATAGTATGGCGACAATTTAGTAGCACATGCATACCTTGATATAGCATCTATACTTATTCTAATTGCTCTTCTCCCATGTAGCATCCATATCCCTTGCAAGCTCCAACATCCCTTACTACTTTTAGTACTACTGTCTAGGGTCTACTGCTACTGTGTATTTGTACTAAACAGTAAACACCACTACTACTAAGCAGCAACCAACGAAGCACAGCATAGGACAACACATTAGCCAAGCACATTATTTTATTTGTATGTACATTATTATTTTCTTTATATATATTATTATATTTTATATTATTATTTATTTATTCATCATTTCTTTATGTGTGTGTGTATATATATGATTTTTTTTCTCAGATCGGCCCATCTTCCCAGCCCATTGGGCCCGGCTGGCTCCCTATTTCTCCCAACCCTAATCTCTCTCTATCTCCCTCATCCATTTCCGGCCGCCGCCCTTGATCCCCTTCTCCTGCTCCCTCGCTCGCGTCGCCTTCTCCCTCACGCCCGAGCACAGCCGCCGCCGATCTGCCTCCTCCAGCGTCCCCCCCTCTCTTGCGCCGCCCTTCTCCCCGATCCACTCCGCCGCCGCCGCCGCCACGGCACTCTCTCCTCCGCCACCTCCCTTAGCGCCGCCGCCGCCACCGCACTATCTCCTCCGCCACCTCCCTTAGCGCCGCCACCGCACTATCTCCTCCGCCACCTCCCTTAGCGCCGCCACCGCACTATCTCCTCCGCCACCTCCCTTAGCGCCGTCGCCTTCCCTCGGCCGAGCCCCATGCCATCGCCGGCCTTCGACCTCTCTCCACCGAGCGCCGCCCTCCTCTCAGCCGCCGGCTCTCTCTCTCTCTCTCTCTCCGATGCCGGCACCGAGCACCTCCCCGGCCGCCTCACGAACGTCATGGCGACGCCACAGCCGTAAGGCGGACGCCATACCAAGCTCCGGCAAGGCGACGGCGTGGCGACCTCCTCCAAACCGCCTTAGCGATTAATCGACGCTTAAGCGTCGCTTAATGGACGCCTTACCAACCATGCTTCTTATTAAAACTTTGACAGCTGATGGCATCAAGTGGTAGTGGATTTGGGAGCTCAAGTGCGTCGTCTAGCATTGGTACTAGTGCCTGTCCTGGTACTAGTATAATTACTTGGGGCACCATGATCCAAAATGGGTATTTCCCCATATATTTGCATGCGAATTTTTTTGAAATTTTTAGAATGTTGAGTTTAACCAGTTTACAAACTAGTTCAAACAAGTTTGAACTGAAATTCAAACTAGAGTTTCTTTTTACGATAGTTTGATTGTACGTCTTGATTTATGTATAAATCAGCAAAGCATGTGATCTAAATTCGTTCAAAATCTTTGAATTTGAGTATAGTTTTTCACATCTATGTGTTTCATTTGAATTTTTATAGATGGGTATATACCCTAAAACTGATATTTTTGAAAAATATACCCGAATTTGGCTTGAATAATGCATTTGAAATCATACACGTATCGCCGTTTCGGTGTTTTTGGGAAAATGGTGTATCGCGGTATCAGCGTATCCGTATCCATTATCGAGGTATCCAGGCAACATAGCTTAGGGGTGGTCTAGTCGTTTTCAATATCCCCTTGGTCTATGTGCAAGAAAAAATACACCCTGCGGAGTGCTTAGCAAAAAAAAGTCAGAACAGTGCTTGCTTTTGCAATTCAAGGTGATACAACAAGCGACAAAGGAAGTAAAGATAAGAACAGTCTGAAGTCATGAATATCAAAGAGAACATACTGTAACATAGCAGTGGGTCTTGATATGATCCATCCAGAAGCTACAAACAGATCCAGTTTTACCAAGAAGCTCTTGCACAGCTTTCAGGGTAAATGGACGTACAAATCGGTCAATTCTCAAGGAAGTAGTTGCAGCCTTCTTAAGCGGCGGCACTGCAACACCAAAGCAAACAAAGACTATTAGGTTATACGATACTCATTGATTAAGTACATAGACTTGGTATCAAAAGGATACGATACTCATTGATTAAGTACATAGACTTGGTATCAAAAGGATCAGCAAAGAGCCAAGGACTCACCAATCCGCTCCTTTAGAGAATCCCCACTAGCTGTTGAATCAGACCTGCCAAAAGAACGTTTTAAAGCAGGTTGAAAAACATCCTTAGGAGCATCAGAACCACTTTGATTTGATGTTTGTTTCTCTGGAACTGCGGCACCATCTGCAGTCCATCGACGCTGACGCTTGATTGGCTCGGTGTTTGCAATAATTTTTTCAGCTGTATGTTCAAGAGGGAGTTAAAGCAAAATTCAGCAACTGTAAATTTAATTCCAGAATGACCAAATTATCTTAGGGTTATTACTTCATGTACAATTTCAAAGGTCATGCAGCCAAATTTTCATAAAACGATGACCAATTGATTGTAGGCTCATTACTTCAATTGCTTAAATTAACACTTAAAAAGGACGAGTCAATGACAAAAGCATTAAACAATAAGAACAAATAGCAGCACTACACAAACTACAAGCTTGCTGTGAGCCATACAACTTATCTAACATTGAAGGGTTTCAGTTCATACTTCTAACAACAATACTACATAGCATATGTGCCTGTCCTAGCTAAATTAAATTGCAGTTCTAAAAGTTAAAAGAAAAAACACTTTCAAGTAACACCAAAATTTCTTTAAGATAAAAAGAATGTGCTTACACACCCAAAAAAACTTCAGAGGAAAGCATGTGATTTCTTTGTGGACAACAAAAGGTACTGCATGTCAACTATACAGTAGCAGTGCCTACACAAACTATTGATGCTTCAAACATTCGAAGGAAACATTTTATTTCTTTGTGGCTGCAAAGGCAGTACAGACCAAAGCAAACGTAGTAGAAATTTTTGTGCAACATTTGCATTGCAAGGAAAATCTGACTCAAGATTGGGACTTTAATCTGGTCACAGCAATGATGCACATACACAGAAAGTCAGAAACATATCTTAAAGGCGCAATAAAAAGCGCGCCATATATTTTTGTGATAAAAGAAACCAGAAAGGGATTGTCAGGAGATAGAAATAAACCTTCAAGTTTCCTCTTTTCAGTTGATGCTGCTAGCTTTTCTTCAGCTATGACTTCCTTTGTATCAACAAAGGAAGCCTCGACAACAGCATCAGGGAGGGTCACCTCTTTCACATGTTCTGAGCTAAGCTCAGTCTTTCCTCTGAGATCATCAGATTTAATATTGGACTCAACTTGCTTAATCTCCATGACATCCTCCTCCACTGACTCATCACCTGAACTCCTGTCTAAATTTAGTCTCTCTGGAGAGCCACCTTCATCCACATTAGCTGTGGAATCTATGTCTTCCAAAGATGACTGATTCTTAACCAGATCTTTATCAACATCGAATGGCTGCAAATCTCCACCTAAGGAAGTAATGTCGGATGATGGTTTGACCATCTCCGGCTTAACCTCTAGTTCTAAATCAAAATTATTAGCATTCAAGTTATCCTTTATATTATTCTTTTTGTTAGTTGATATATCATCGCTAGAAATTGACTCACACTTAATTTGAGACCCTAAATCTGGGCTAACCTCAGGTACCTGATTATTTGGTTTTGATATGATGGGCTTGCAGTCCTCATTCATGTGCTCAGAATCTCTGCACTCTTCATCATGCACTGAAGATTTGTTACCCAAATCATCCTTAGGATCCAGCTTCTCTCTATCATTGTCTATTGGTGCAGCTGCGCCATCAGTATCCGTAGGATCAGCATCTGATGTGAGGGCATCCACAGGTGGTGGTACTGTGTCCTGTTTTTGAATTTTGCTGGATTCAGTGGCATCTGACTTGACTTCAGGAAAGGTCACGTTTGACTTGACATCAGCACTGGTCACATCATTGACAACAATTGTCTCATTGGTGCCAACCTCTGGAGTCTTCTCAACAACGGGCTCAGTATTACTTTCTTCTTGCACTATGGAATTATCTCCAGCAACTGATTCTGGCTCTTCTCCTTTAGCTGTTGGGGCCTCACTAAAGGGAGCTTCATGGGTTGCCACCAAATTAACACTTGGGGGCTCTTCCACAGCTGAAACCGTGAATTCCTGAGTAACTTCTGTGAGCGGAATTGTAGCTTCCTGAGTAACATGAACCACAGTTTCCTGACGATCTTCAGTAACAGAAACTGTAGTTTTCTGACTAACATTCTGATTTTCAGGTGCCTGGTTAACTGGTGCATTCACTCCCACATCTTCATCAGCTTCATTAACCGCTTCTTCACTGTGGATAGAGTCAAAGAGTCGCCTCACAAGTTCATCTTTCAAACCTTTAACAGGGAGCTTCCTCTTGCGGAGTTCATCCTTCAAATCAGTAACTCTCCATTGATCAATAGGCCGGTTGTTTAGCACAGGGTATGATGACATGGTAACTGCCAACAGAAGAAACCAATAAAAACCAGAGTCCCTATCATCGGATCTTAATGATTTAGTATCGTTACATTGATATTTACTGTGGAAAAATGACTGAAGTGGCCTAATTCATCAATTGAAATCTATGAAGTTAACACAATGACTAGATTCATCAATAGCAATCCAAAAACGGAGAGGCCATAGCTGAAATCTACAATTCTACAATATGCATATAGCCTAACACCTGACCGTAGACTGCTCCTAAGACCATCACCATCAAACAAATCGCGCTAGACGCTAAGAACAACATAGAAGGGCATCCAAGTAGGGCTCACCTGAGCCCCCCTCGTGACGAGAGATCAAATGGGACAGACGGCGGACCACCCTTCACCGAGACGCCAAAACCCTAGACCTGGAAACACGCAGCCGTCAGATCAAAACCAAACCCTAGAAATCCTAACAAAACCACAACAACCGAAGGAGGGTGTCGGTTCCACGCACCAGCCGCCGCGAATCCTCAGAGGCCACGCGCTCCTGAAAGAAACAACCAAAAAAAGCACCAAAAATTCCCAAAAATCTCGAAAAAAAGGGAACAGAGGATGGCACAGCCGGGAGGAGGGAGAGAGGAGGCTAGATTGGCGGAAGATTGGAGGAAATATTGGGGAATTGGGAGCAACACCTCCCCACCGCGGCTGTTTCGAGTTCTAGGGTTTCGGTCGCGGCGCGATGGCAGACAGGGATGCGCGGCCGCTAGGGGCGTGGTGTGGTGTGCGGGACAGGGAGACTGGGAGAAGCGAGTGCGGGGTTGGATCCTTTTCGGCGTGGGGATGCTGCCGCTGACAGGTGGGGATCCCATTGAAGAATACGCCTCCCCACTTTGTTCGGGATTCTCGAAGGGAACTACGCCTCCATAGGATGGACACGTATTAGCATGTGCTACAAACACAACTGCCAACTTAGGTTCATGGTTTGGAATTTTTTTTTTAAATAATACTTTTTTTAAATCAAATTGCGTTTTTAATATACGGAATAAAAAATTTGCAAAAATAATATGCCGTCGCCAAACGGCATGGCGAATACCCTATTTTCGCCGAACCGTGTGGCTAATACCCTATTTTCGCCACAGGGTTCGGCGACAATACCCTAACCGCCGCAATTAAGCTGCTACACGGGTATCAAGGCTATTTTCGCCAAATGGTATGGCGAAGATACTATTTTAAATCAAACCGTGTGGCGAAAACCTATTTTCGCCATACCATTCGCGAAATTAGGTTGTCGCCGAACCGTTTGGCGAAATTAGCTCGGTAAAAAAAGGGCCTAGAGATCGATCGATCGATCTCTGCTGCGCCCAAAAAAGGAACAGAGCGCCGCCACGCCAGAGAAAGAGAAGAGAGGGAGAGGAAGGAGAGGAGAGAAGGAGAGGGAGAGGAAGGAGAGGGAGAAGGAGAAGGAGAGGGAGAGGAAGGAGGGAGAGGGAGAGGAAGGAGGAGGAGGAGAGAAGAAGAAGAAGAAGAAGAAGAGGAGAAGAAAAAAGAGGAGGTAATACCGCGACTTTGTTTAATTTCATATTTTTCAATGTAGAGAGTGATTTAGAGTAATGTAATTTAGATTAGCGATCTAGAGTAGCGCAATTTAGAGTAGCGATCTAGAGTAGCGTAATTTAGATTAGCGATCTAGAGTAGCGCAATTTAGATTAGCGATTGTAGTTGTTTAATGTAGAGTAGTGATATTAGTTAGACCCGATTAATTCCGGTTAATCGTTATGCCCAGTTTTTTGATCGTAAGGGAAAAAATGGAATATTTAGGGCTTCGATCACTAGCTAATCGGCTAATCGGCCGATTTTTCTGAACATTGCATATTAGTAGCAAATAGCCATGTTATACGTGCGCTATATTATTATAATATTATAGTATCGATATCCCGATAGGTAATTATCGTTGTTCAATTTACGGTACATATTTTACATTTTAGTAGGGATGCATAAATTTATTTTGTCTATGTCGTCGCAGTGATGTCGGAACCAGTGAAATTCAGGGTATATTATGGCGATGGGGAAGTAAAAATTGGGCAGAATGGAGTGGATTTAAGCTGCTTTGCGGTCACCATGGCCGAGCACTTGTCCCCCGATACTGTTAGCATTCGTGATATAAAACTTTGGTTGACCCAATTTTTTTCCCTGGATCCAAGTGTTTATTCTGTTAGCATCCAAATCGTATACACGCTGTAGCAAGGGTGACCGGTGTGTGGGAGTTGAAGATGAGATCGAACACGCTTGTGGCGTAAATGGTTAAGATGGTGCAAGGGATCTAGCCTCGATTGTGTGATCTTTGGTGCAAGCTTGCCCTAGGGAAGAGGTGAGTACTCTTGGTGTGAGCGAGAGCAAAGACATCTGGCCATGAACAAGTTCAACCCGGCGGTGTCGGTTGAGGCGGCGGCGGCGAGGATGATCACATGGATGCGCAAGCGCAGAAGGCCTGGGCCGATGAAGGGAGGATATCGATCAACTTGTAGATCAATTGGAACGAGACGACCGTGATGGCGATGTAAGAGGAAGCCGAAATGTTGGACCCAATCGATACCATCGGCGAAGATGATGACCGGAAGAAGATGATGAAATGCATGGTAGCACTCGCTCGGAGGTACCCATCCCCGATGAATGGAGCAGGCAACAAAGCGGGTATGGAAGCTTTGTGGGGCCATGACTCGCATTGTGAGTATGGTACTGGTGCCATTCTACTGAATCAAATGTTCCCGAACAATTCGTAATTGAAGTTGGCGGTGAGCTTGTGGGCACTATCGCCGCAAAGAGAGTTTCGGGTTGTCCTGTCTAGCCAGATAAGTACACAAAGTGAAGTGCGAATCGATGGTTGTGAATTTAAAGTACATGCATACAAGCCGAAGTGTGAGACATATTGGATTGCATCAAGAGTGGGCGAGCACACATGCAGACTAGAAAATGTTCTTGTCAAACACCGTAACTTGAATGCGGCTGTAATAGCCGGCGTGATGTTTAATGAAATCATTGAGAAGCGGGATATCGAGTGTTCGTATATTCGTAAAGCAATGTTCACGAACATTTAAGTATCGGATAAGCTACTCCATGGCCTGGCGTCATGGCGAAAGCATTAGAGAAGAGGTTTGGCACATACGAGGCATCGTATTGCAACCTACCTCGTGTGCTTGAAATCTTGAAGCAAACCAATCCTGGCACATACACCGCTTTCAAAGAAAGCGAAGCGGTCTGCAAATGGGATCTGTACATTTCGTCGTGCTTTCTTTTCATTGGGGCCTTGCATTGCGTCATTCGTGCATCGTCGTCCATTGCTTTGTGTTGATGGCACATTTTTGACTGGAAAATACAAGGGGCGATTCTAACGACCATTGCAATTGATGCGAACAACCACATACTTCTATTGGCCTTTGCTTTTGTTGAGGTGAGAATCGGGATAGTGGCCGTGGTTTTTCGAGACATCGAAGGTGGGGGTAGTTGGTGATCGGCCCAAGATGTGCATCATTCATGATCGTCACAAAGGTATCCTCTTGGCAATCAAGACTCTACAGAGGACCGAGATGAACCATTTTCGTGGCACGACTGCAGAGCAGGTGGTGCATGAGACATTTGGGTGCCAATTTCTTCGAGCAGTTCAAAAGCAAGAAAGCTGATGAATCTGTTTAAGAGGTTATGCAAGCGAGAATCAGGCACGTAAGTTCAACGCGCTATTTGCCGAAGTTGGATAAGCACACCAATCGCATATCGAAGAGATGAAGAAGCAACCACCTACGCCGAGCGAATGTCCACCCAAAAGGCTAACACCCCTTGGGGAGCTCGATCCTCCTAATATGAGGAGACGAACGTCAAGGAACATTAAGTGTTTCTCAGATCGGATAGAGGTGAGCCTCTAGAGAAGTGGGCATTGCTCCATGACACCGAGGCGCCAGGTTAGTATGGTACATTAAAATATCAAAACAACGCTAAACAATTTGGCTGTTGCTCTAAACTGCTTTTGCGTTGAACAGGTTTGGCGTGATGACAACGAACATAGCCGAGGTTTACAATTGGGTCATCCGAGGCCTCCGTCCGCTTCCGCTTGTGGCCATCCTTGAAGGCATGTTGCACGGCATCGTTAGCTACTACCAAAAAAGGCATGCGGAAGCGGTACTTCATGCCTCCACATTGCAAACGCCCGTATTGTTCGCGGATGATGACCTACATGGAGGAACGAACCATGAAAGCTCAAGCGACATATGGTGCGTAGCTACTGGGTCATCGAATACCGCCGAGGTGACTCTTCGGTGCAAAGGGATTGGGAACCGACACGGTTATTACGCACGAGGTTAATCTAGGCCAAGGGCATCTGGATGGTGTGAATGCAATGCAATAAGCCAAGACTTCTCCATATTCCTTGCTCACACGTGATGGCTGCTTGTGGGCAAATTGGGATGAACACGTCGCAATACATGTCCCCTTTCTACTTGAAGGATCATGTTGTCCATATCTGGTCGGGTGAGTTTCGTGGTTTTTGTGCACACGGTGATTTCACTGCGATTAACAGAGATGAGGGCATCTTTTTGCCGGATCCAACCTTGCGGAGGTGTGCGGAAGGGCGATGCAGTCGTCCACGCACTAGGCGCATTCGCAACGACATGGATGAATCTGAAGTGGGTGGCCCTCTTAGGAGGTGTTCTGAGTGCGGCGAGTATGGTCACAAGGCAAACCAGTGCACGTAGGGTGTATGTTCTGAAAGTGGTGGTGGCTATGTATCGAAATATGTTATTATATGCACGTTGGATGTTTTTTATTCATGTATGTTGTGTCTCTCACATGTTGTGTACTTTTATTTATGTTCACCCCTTATGTCTTTTATACATATATGTATTGTAATATTGACGTGATTGGTTGTCTTTTATTCATATATGTTGTGTCTTTTATTCGGATATGTTGTGTTTGTCACATGTTGTGTACCTTTATTTATGTTCAACCCTCATGTCTTTTATTATTATACGTTGTGTACTTTTATTCACATATGTCGTGCTTGCCGTACGTTGTGTAGTATGATTTATGTTGAAACATTTCTATGTGCGTGGATGGAGCAGTCGACTCATTCCTCGACCCTGCCTTGGATGCGCGGCACCGTGCGCACGCCCACACGATGCAGAGGAATGACAAGTTGCCCTTATCATGGATTCGTGTGCCTAACAAGGCATGGTGCGTTGACGCTCGCTTCCACACCAGGTTAGTTGCAGTACTTGTACATGTTCCATTGTTCGTACAATTAGTGTTCATTACATTCAATTAATTCAACTCTGTGGTTCTTCGTTAGGCTTGCACGCGTCGGCCGCTTCCGCTTAGTCCGCATGGTGGAGGGTTCACCGACGAGCCCGTCGAGCACGACCCAGGCACGTGGTGACGACCCGCACGGCCGCGGCGTTTCCGTCACGACCACTCGCCGTTAGCGTGTTTGGTCGATCGGCCGAGGCCGGAGACGCACACTTTTCACCGCTCGCTGTCGGGAGATGACGGTGACGCCGCAGACGTCGCCATGCTCATCTGGATTGCCGATCGCCGGGCAGCGATCGGCCCCTCGGTGGCTCTGTTGGGTGGGACGCGGACTTCTTGCTGCGCTTCACGGGTCGCGGAGATAGACCCAGAGATACCGGTAGGGACGGCACGGGCCATTGAGGAGGTGGTTGGCACAATTCGAGGTTAGTGATTGTACATATTACTATGTTACTCCAGCTTTGCATAGCATTAACGTGATATCACACTCTTTCAATTGTTGCAGTGCGGCGGATGGCGGCCGAGCCCACGGACTACCAGGTTGCTAGGCACCTCGAGGCCTATCTGCTTTGGTTGTTCTACCGGGTGATGTTCACGCCGAGTCACGGCGACACCGTGGACGCGTTGGATAGCCTACGACGGGCTATTGCGGACTCGCAGCCTGACGATGTACCGGCGGTATCCTGGGTTCGGCGGTTCTTGCTTCCACGCATCGCGCCCTTTGCGACGCTGCGTGCGTGAAGAAAGGCAGAACTCCAATCCGCCGGGATGCCGCTTCTTCTTCGCCTTTGGTCATTCGGCGCTTCTCGTGGTCGACCCCTGGTCGACCCTCGGCACTACACCGCCGACATGTACGGCGGTGATGCTACCGGACCGACCGACGATGGGCTCGCCCGACCAGGCGACGGGTACATGTTCTTACTCATTAATGCAATTGTAATTTCAATGCCATCCGCTACGATTATTTCTACTCTATTGCAGCCACGGTGGGCGGTGTCCAGTGCGTCGCGGCGTACCTCGCCTTCACGGAGGCCTTCGACCACCCGAGGGACGGGAATATCGTGCAGGACCCCTACGAGCCGTGTAGGAGAGAGAGCTGCGGGGCCTGTCCATGCTCAGGACAGGACCAGCCTTATCGAAGACGAGGAGGAAGCTCGTCTTCAACGTCTTCAGAGGACTACGCGCCGCACCGAGTCCTCGTGCAGCTTTGACTACGCCAGTGGTCCCTGTTCCTTTGGGGGAACGCGTGCGGCCAAAGTGCACTCGTGAGTTACTCGCCACTACAGAATGCTAAGTGCTTACGACATATTTGTACTAATGAGGTCTTTTGTGCGTGTTCTCCACCCAGGGACCCAAGAAGGCCATGGTGACCTTGTCTGCAGAGGATGGCGCCGTGGCTTGCGCTGGGAGGGGGCGCTGGAGGACGTTGTCGAGGAGGTCGCGCCTCACGACCCCTCCTCCTACCAGAGTACTTGTCCTGGCACGTGCCGGACCGTGCACTGCCTCCCACGCGAGGAGCAATGGCCCAGTGTGTTTGTCGGCATCGCAGACTTGTACTCGAGCCACGCAGATCGGCACCGCACTGCATGGTAAGTCTCGTTGTATTTTTACTCATTAATGCAATTGTAATTTCAATGCTATGTCGTTATGTTTAATGTTTGTTTGTACGTGATAGGTGGACGAGGCGAGGGCTTGCAAAGAAGATGTCGCGACTTTCTGTCTAGGCTGCAGGGGACCACTTTCACAGTCAAGCAGCCAGCCTATCGAGGCCATGGGGCATGTCGAGCTGCACTCGACGGATCGTGGAGCTTGGTGTCGCTTGGCGTGCCCCACTTCGATCGCTTTACCGGGCACCTCGTCTAGGCCGCCACCCGGTCTCGCTCACAGACACCACCTTCTCGACCACCGCTACACCAGGGTCCGACTTCCACACCTGTGTGCCTCGGCTCGTGCACTACCGAGGATCCAGTTAGCAGACGCCACCACGCGGGCCTACCATGGTCCCCACACCCGTAAGCCGATAAACATTCGATTGATCCCGTTTGAATCTAATCTTCTCACTATAATTAAATGTTAATGTCTCAGATCAGTAGGCCTCAGAGGACATGCCTCTACTTCGGACACCCGATCGAGCACGGCGTCACGACCATCGCCCGATCGATTCTTCGCGGGCTTCGTTCACGCAGCCTCCACCCACGCAAAGACACGCCGCCTCCTCCAGCCACGCAGATCACGCAGCCTCCTGCAGACCGTTGCCTCCCGCTGCGTGTCCCGCCGGTTCGGTCAGACCCTTCGGACTACGGCCAAAGGGACCATCGCGGGTGCCGCCCACGACCTCTCGACGATGCACTCCTTCAAGGCCCGCGAAGGAGAGCTAGGGGTCGTGGCCGTGGTCGAGGCCGTGGTCGTGGTCCACCACCGGGGGGTGATCAGGCTTAGGATGTGCGTTATTTTTGGGTACTTTGTCCTATTATGCTTTACTATCTATTTTGTGTACTTCCTCATATACGTGGTCTATTATATATTTCTGTCATCTTTAGTCATATCAACCGCGTGTCATTATTGCTTTTTCAGCTTTTGCCATATCAACTTTTCCAGCCTTTGTCATTTCAGCTGCATAATGCTGCCAAAAGCCGGCTATGGCAGAGATTCCCTGTTTAAAGTTGTGGGCATAGCCACGCTCATGTCATCATGAGTCGCGAAGCATCCGATGCTCGCGGATTTGAAATACTCTGAAGTCCGCGAGACTCTCCTTTGGTTGCCCCTTCGCCGGCTCTTTATAAACCCACCGAGGGAGGGATATGTGCATCACACAGCCATAACTTCCATAAACTTTAGTCTGTTTTTCCCACACACACAGTAGGCCACGATGTCGTTCTACCGTCGCCTCTTCAGAAGCTAAGGCTAACCCCCAATAACAGGATGAGAGTAGCGTCGACGCCCAGATTCTGCCGGAGTTGCCACGCCGAAATGTGATCGCAACTCACGAAGGTTACGCAGATCACGCACGGAGATACGGCCTCCGCGCTCACTCTTTGTTGTGCGCGCGGCAGGTAAACCAAATGTTGTCCATACCCTAATTACGGTAACAGTACCATTTTATGCATCGTTATTTGTTTTTTAGGACGACGACCGTTGTTGCTTTTTCCAATGGATCGACGGGCCGGAACGACGTGATTACGAATTTCTCTACAACTGCCACGACGCCTACCCCACTTCGCCAGAGAACTTCACACGGTGGGAGAGGCCGCCGGGATATGTCCCCTACCTAGATCGACCGGAGTTAAGGGCCGGTGGGCAAGGGACGAACCAATCGGTCAGTTTCACGTGCCTCATGTTTCAGCTACGATGTACCCATTCTAAATCAATTCATCGCATACAGGACTTCAAAAAGAAGTTTGCAAAATGGCTCAAGTCAAGGCAAGAAAATCCTCCTCAGGGGCCAACGCAAAGCCAGGAACTGTGCGACCACGGCCTCCAGGCAGTGGTAGATACCGGCGACGAGGATCTAGCGGATAGAAGATTCTACCGGTGCCCTTTGTCCGAGGATGCATGGTGCTGGTACTTCAACTGGGTGGACCCGGAGACGTACCACCCACATCTCAAACTTCCCGTGTTGATAATCGGGAGAGCAACCCTCGCCGTGGTGCTACTACCTCCCGAAGCCGGACCCGAGTACGCATAAGCGGTATTCTCCAACCACCACAACGGGCATACTGCATTGATTGCAGGGCACGCTTCGGTTGTACAACAAGAAGCCCAACACACACCTCTGGACCATATCGTGGAGTGCGAGCCAAAACAGAGGAGGCGTCTCGGCAAGTCTCCTGGAAGGGCAAGAGGGTTCGTCCTCTCGAATGGTACCGGATAAGGGGAAGCAATGGCCGAGGTCCGCGATGACGCAACAAATCCTTGACGCATTACAAAGGCCATCCGCAACCCCGTGGTATTAACATAGGGGCGCCGGAAATCGGGAAGCCATGCCCATATGGGAGGGCAGACTCCACTGAATGCACACAAACAAGTTACTTCTTACACCCCGGAGACGTATGGCATAGGCTACCCATTCGGCGATACCGAGCATCGCTACGGCCATGGAGCTCTTTCATAAGAGAGATTGAGCGGTGTCCGAGAACAAATCGCACAAGATTGACAGTGATGTAATATGTAGAAAATGTATGGCATCATTCCCACTCTATTTAACATAGGCGGAACGATCACTTGTTCCACCATTACAATCGATGTTATTGGCACTTCTCCTAGCAATGCCATCACTGTTTAATATCCATTGTATCTGTAGTACTAAGGTTGAGTTTGCGTGACTAAGATTCTTTGTTGCATCTACATGCTTTTGTTATTGTCATTTCTCATATTATGTCTTACCATTTAATTCTATCAGCGTAAACAACGGCGTAGATGAAAAATTTTCCCATAATATGGAAGTCCATATATCAAAGAGCAAATCATGGTATTCGTGTTAAAAATACATTCGAGCGAGACATTTTACAGTCATTAAAAGGCATAAAAGTTATTGTTGACAATAGTACTTAGGGTTATTGTGGCGGTATATTTTTGTAGTGAACAAAGACGTAGATGAAAAATTTTCCCATAATATGGAAGTCCATATATCAAAGAGCAAATCATGTATTCGTCTTAGGAAAATACATTCGAGCGAGACATTTTACAGTCTAAATGGCTTAAAAGTTATTGTTGACAATAGTACTTAGGGTTATTGTGGCGGTATATTTTTGTAGTGGACAAAGGCGTAGATGAAAAATTTTCCCATAATATGGTAGTCCATATATCAAAGAGCAAATCATGTATTCGTGCTTAAAAATACATTCGAACGAGACATTTTACAGTCACTAAAAGGCCTAAAAGTTATTGTTGACAATAGTACTTAGGGTTATTGTGGCGGTATATTTTTGTAGTGGACAAAGGCGTAGATGAAAAATTTTCCCATAATATGGTAGTCCATATATCAAAGAGCAAATCATGTATTCGTGCCGAAAATACATTCGAACGAGACATTTTACAGTCGCGAAAAGGCCTAAAAGTTATTGTTGACAATAGTACTTAGGGTTATTGTGGCGGTATATTTTTGTAGTGGACAAAGGCGTAGATGAAAAATTTTCCCATAATATGGTACTCCATATATCAAAGAGCAAATCTGCATGTATTCGTGCCAAAAATACATTCGAACGTGACATTTTACAGGCTGCAGTATATTTTTGCAGTGAACAAAGGCGTAGATGAAATATTTTTCCATAATATGGTACGATACCTACATATTTTTGCATAAATGGAACATCCAACACTATATGCATGTGGTATAATTATTTTATTCCATATTTTATACATTTTCGCCGTACGGCTTGGCGACTACCTATTTTCGCCATACGGCTTGGCGAACTATATATTTTCGCCGTATAGTATGGCGACTACCTATTTTCGCCGAACGGTCTGGCGAATACCCTATTTTCGCCACAACGTACGGCGAAAATAGCCTAACTCATGTTTCTGGACAATTAATAGCGCCAATTAGCCTATTTTCACGAACCGTGTGGCGAAAATAGGTATTCGCTGACGGTTCGGCGAAAATAGGGTGTTCGCCATACCGTTTGGCGACGGCACATTATTTTTGCAAATTTTTTATTCCGTATATTAAAAACGCAATTTGATTTAAAAAAAGTATTATTTAAAAAAAAAATTCTCATGGTTTGCATTGTGCAAGTCGTGGGACCGTCTGTCGTCTGATCACAAAAGAATGGTACGGATTTTGCTGGTATACGAACTTACCACTTCACGCTAATAAACATATGAAACCCTAACCACAATTGAGAATTGTGTAGAAGACAAGCATGGCCCAAATCACCATACGTGACTAAATAAATTTGTATGCCTGCAGAAGGATTTAGAGTTTGTTAGGTAAACTCGTACTCCTGGCTTCTTGTCTGGACCCCGTCGAGCTACACCAAATATCTAGCTTCCCAAAACTACCTAATTTTGCTTTTTACAAGGATCTGAAGCGAAAATAAACTAGCAACGAGAAGCAACCTTTCTATGGATTCTTATGGAAGCCAGCCCACCCAAAACAGAAGAATCCATTAAAGTTCAATTAAATTACCTGTAAATGCCACTATACCTCCCCAAGGAGCTTCCCTACCCTCTCCCATCACATTCCAAAATTTCCAATTTAGATATGCGCTTCATGTTCACCACTACCTCTGATCCCCAATAAGAACAGCATGGAGGAGAAGCCGCCGTAGTTGTCACACGCATCTCCTCCCTTCCCGACGGTCTTCACCCCACCGAGCATGCAACCCAATCCCAAACCTAGCACCAGGCCTGGGCCCGCCCCATGAGCACACTTCAGCATGCTGCCAGTGGTGAATCTATTGGAGGCTCAACCTTTCAATGAGATGGATAACTTTCGATTTGTGAAGATGGCCATCACAATTTAGGCTACCAACCGAAACACGATCGACGCCAAGCAATCGTTGAACCAAACTCTAAGATATTATCAACCATGCCAAAGCCTGTTAACCTGATCACAAAGATTAATTCCTTCAAGCAGCAGAAAACATAAGCAAGAACAAAGCAAAAGTAATCTGAAATTGCGAATATATATGGATTAAGGACAAGTATTGGGTTTCCGATAGTGGTCTTTACGGTTGGTCTAGCCGAATCAGGCAAAGAACATAGAAGTTTCAAGTGGAAAACTAATCTAACAAAACCCAAGTCTTATGAGAGAGCTCAACTAACTTAAATAGGCATCTAAAAAGGGGGTTACGGCCAGAGGTGGAGCTATACACTAACTCCTCTTAAACTTATGGCTGAAAAGATCTATTGCTATTCAACAAGAAGTATTGGGGTTCCGATAGTGGTCATTACCGAATCAAGCGAAGAACACAGAAGTTTCAGGTGGAAAACTAATCTAACAAAATCCAAGTCTTATGAGAGAGCTCGGCTAACTTAAATAGGAATCTAAAAAAGGGGTTACGGCCAAGAGGTGGAGCTATACACTAACTCCTCTTACACTTACAGCTGAAAAGATCTGTTGCTATTCAACAGGACTCTGTTGGCGTCGAAAAACTTGACGACGGGTCGATCGCCGCCAACACACGAGAACGCTGAGTTCAGATTCTGCGGACGTGCCAACCAATTTGATCATGCAATCAGCAAGAGACGTATTCCCCGATGTGATCGATCAGAAGAACGATCGGGGGCCTATCGATAGGTCGATCCTAATTGCTTCAAGGCGAACCAATGCAAATCAAGAGTTTTTGATAGATCTAACCAACCCTTGTGAGCCGATCAGATAGGGTAAAAGCCTACTCTTTCCGAAAAATACGATGCGCAGCAAGATCAGGAAAAAGAGTAGAGCTTGGTAAGGTGCAATGCAGCAGAGACCCAATAACCGGCGATGTGCAACTCGTGTTGATTAACGTGTATTAGAGCATCTCCAGCAAGGGCCCCTAAAACAGGGTCCCTATTTTGGATTTAGGGGCTCCCCCTATTTTTTGGGGGTCCTATTTTCAGAGCACAAGTCCAGCAACAGCCCCTAAATCTCAGCCCCTATTTTACTTTTTCTCCTATTTTGACATATCCTCTATGTATAATCTTCATTTGACACCACTAAAATTCAATCAAAAATATTTGTAATACATAAAACATAAGCATATTAACATTTACAATTTAAAAACATGATATTTCAAATTTAAATTTAAAATTTTCAAAACATGATAAATAGATAAATAGAAACTGCGAACAATGAATAAAACTACGAAGCGCTGTGAATTGCCCACAAATGCTCAATAAGATCATCTCGAAGCCTCTCATGTATTTCTCTGTCTTCAATAATAGGGGGATGTACTTGTGTCCCTGGGAATTGGGGCTGAGGAGGCAAATTTAGAGGCCTTCTAATTTTAGGGGCTTGAGTTGGGGCTCCCTGAGAATTGGGGCAAAGGAGCAGGGATGTGATCGGATCGGATACGGTCGAATATCGTTCTATTCATATCCGTATCCGTATTTTTTATCGAATACAGAATCGAATACGAATAGTGTCGAATACAGAATCGAATACGAATTATACAGGATAATATCGGTTACGAATACAGATCGAATACGGATCAGAATCAACATGGATACGAATAATATTAGTCAGATATTTTAAAATCCAATTTCAGTTTTTTTTCCCCAAAATCGGTCCAAATTTAAATTCAAAATTCCAAAAGAAATATATTTGTATGTCTTTTTTTTGCCTTTTAATCCCTAGCTTATCATACATGTGACTCTGTGAGTAACAATGTACCCCATTGCAATAATTGATCCAAATGATTTGCAGCTGGCATATGCTGCTGAATCCTAAGTAGCCCTCCTGAAACGCCACTTGCCAATTTCTATACCACCTTTACCCAAATATCTCCAAATTAGCATCTAGCACACATGAACACATTATATCTTGTCATCCAATCCAATGCAGACCCCAATCTCTGAAACAGTGAAACATGTTAAATTGTTAATGTGTTATTCTGAAACGTGTTATTCGGATAATATCCGTATGTCATATTCGGATATTATCCGAACAAAAACTCGGATATTCCGTATCCATCGGATAATCAGTGTTCCATATCCGTATCCGTATCCATGTAAATTATCTGTATCTATATCCTTATCCGAGAAATCAACTGGATATCTGTGAAACTATCCAAATCATCATCCAAATCAATTCGGTCGGTCGGTCGGTCGGAAAATATCCGTACCAGTTCCATCCCTACTGAGGAGGCAAATTTAGGGGCCCCCTAATTTTAGGGGCTTCAGTTGGGGCCCTGCTGGATCTGTTTTTTTTCCTACACTCCCTATTTTAAGGTTTAGGGGCTGGTTTAGGGGCTCTGCTGGAGATGCTCTTACAAGACTAAAAATGACTACTCCTAATGCTGAAAAGTAAAGTAATTGATTGATTGGTTGTTTGGATGTGTGTCCTCTTTGATGTAGCCCGTCGTCCTCTTTATATAGTCCTCGAGCCTAACCGTATCCGCCTTGATCTCGTCATTCGCTCGTACCAACTTCGAACTCTTCCTTCCATCTTGGGCACGATCATATTTGGTTCTTGTCGTATCGGCTTCGGTCTTTCCTTACGATCCATGGACTACCACGGGATCGTAACCTTCTAAATCATCTGTCCGCCGCCCTTTGCCAGCTTGGTTCATGCCGGTCGCTTCAGACTCGTGCCAAGATCGCACTGTCTCGGTCGCTTAATTTTGAGTGATAACATATGCCCCCCATTTTTGGGATATGCATGGGCATGTCCCAAAAATCACCCATTAGTTCCTTAGCAGGTCATCGTCTCTGGCAGTTATATCCTCGAGACTCCGCACCATAATTTTTCTCGGGTCGGCTCGCTTCGTATCCCGCCAGCATTTACTCGAAGGACGCTTCATTCTTCACGCCATGGCGATTTAGCTGCTCGCTTTTACCCTATAAGTACCAGGTAAACCGTAACTCTCCGCATCACATCGAAGTAATCTTCGCCATCTACACCATGTCTTCTCCTTCTTCTGACTCTTCCTCTGGTTACTATTCTTCGTCGGACAATGACTCGGCCATCGCCTCTGCTCTCCAAGAAGAATTATCAGCCGAGGTTCGCGCCGAAGAAGAAGTGGCCGATGATGAGGCCATCGCCCGCGCCCTCCAGGAGGAGTTTGACGCTGACGCCGCCGCCGACCCTGCAGCAGCCGCTCCTCCTCCTGTGGAAGGCACGGAACCTGATGCTGGCGCGGACACTGCCCCTGCGGAGGTTGCCCCGGAAGCCGGTGATCCTCCACCAGGCGAAGATGAGCCGGCATCTCCACCAGCACCCCCTGTCGATGCTGCCCTCCTGGAGTCATCAAATTCCAGCAGCAGTTCAAGTACAGGTGATGTTCTTGGCGGGAAGCGTCGTCGGCTTCACTATGTCTTTTCTTTTTCTTTCTTCCTTTTTTTTAGAGTTGCGACAATTCCTGAGCACCTTTGCTTGGGAATTGTTGTGTTTTTCCTTTCTTTTTTTCATTTCTTTTATATGGATGGCATCTCTTTTGTCCTCTTCAAACGTAGTCATTTGTTGAGATCTTTGTTCTTATTACCCCTTAGCCAACGTTGTAAATCTTCTGTATGATCCTTAACCGATGATGTAACTCTGCTCCTTGTCCCTTGATGATGTAAAATAGCCTTTTAAAGCATTGGTATCCAAAATCTTGCTCTTCATCAGACTTTGTGTATGATTCTTGGTTTTTGTCTTGTATCGGCTTTTAGTAACTCAGCACAGCGTATCGTATAACCAATCGGCGTCGATATGCACTAGGTGATGATATCTGCCCACCGATTGATACAATTTGAACCGACCAACTCGTTGTTAGCCGTTCCTCCCGATGCGCACCATTTAATGGACACACTGCGTCTTTCTCTCTCCACATTAACTACCCTGCAGCCTTTTCTCTTGGTCACGTCGTGTCATACCCGCTTAGTGGGTGCAAGACTTGGGGCACAAGTTTCGGGATCATTCTGACCAAATGACCTCTTGCCTTATATAGCCCTTCCATTTTCTTTTCTGCACTCCTGTCCTTGTGACATTCTTCTCTCTCGAGCGCATCGTTTTTCGTCCGACCGACGACTGCTGAGTGCTCTCTTGCTCGGGGCTTGGTCTTTCTCTCGCTATTTGTTTTGGACACTTCCGGCGATCTATCCTCCGATTTTGTGACCGTAAGTCCCTTCTGCTTTTGTGCCGATCATTGGTCCAATATGATTTCACCATTTTTAGATTGCCACTTTTTTCTTGTAGATGGCCGATTATCGCTCAATGATCCTAGTTCTGGTCCCCGAGACGGATAGCCAATTCTTGCTCGGCCCTGACGGGAACGAAGATCCGACCGATTTTATAAACAAGGAAGTCATGAGGATCCCCCTGAACGCCGCCGACCACAATCTAATGGGGTGGAAAGATAGCTTCAAAGCCTGGCCCGTCGGTGTCAAGGGTTGGAGAATTTGGTACAACAGGGTAGCCAACAGCAAGAGAGCGGACTGGGAGGCATGGAAGATAGCCGATTGCATCAGCTTTTCTCTATCAGGCATGTGTAGAGATGAATCTTTGATAGCCGCGGCTTCCTACTTCTGGTCAGATGCCTTCAATGCCTTTTCCTTTTGTCCTGGCTTCTTTGGCCCGACTTTGATGGACGTGATAGTTCTCACCGGCCTCAAGCTGATAGGCCATCAGTTCCATGCCTTCGAGGCGGCCGCCACTCACCGGCTATCGACTAAGATCGGTTGGTCCTAATATATCAGAGAATATAGCCGATCGTTAGGTCCAGTAGAGCCTCGCGAGCACACAGCTTTCCTGAACATGTGGTTGGATAGGTTCCTTTTCTGTGGTGCTACCTTGGGTCCTACCAATAGTTTCCAAGCCCTGGCTGAAGCTCTGGTAGCTGGCAAGGATATAGCTATGGGAAAGCTTCTTCTGGGTGCAGTATACCGAACAATGCACCTTATTACTTCGAAGTTGAATGGTGCAACCACTTCTCACGTCGTTGCCCACTAGGGAGGGCCTCTCTGGTTCGTCCAACTCTGGTTGATGGCCCAATTTCAGCGCCCCTTCGAGTTCATCCCATCTTCGGGACTTCAATTCCCCTGCGAGGACTCACCAGAGGATGGGTCGGAGGATGAGGACCATGCTTCAGGCGCTGCCGATCGTACGGAGAAGCTCTGTCTCAAGTCCTAATGAGAAACCGAAGGCTCGATGTGGCATATTTTACCAGGTTCTTTTCTTATCTTTATGAGATCGAGAGCATCCCCCTTCTGAACTTCCTTCCATACCGATAGATTGAGGATTTGGAGTACAAGCGCCCTGGTTATTGCCAACCGGACAACCCTGATGATGAATGTTTTAGACAAATATTTCCCCGGGTATCTTTTCGGTCAGCCTTAGCTCTTCAAGTCGCACCCAGAAACCTTCTTACGAATATTACCATCCATCCGTCTATGCCAGACAACTGGGATTCGGACTATTGCCTCCTCAACTGGTGCTATTTAACAGGCTTCGTGAGCAGGAAGAGCTCGGATGTCCTCTTGATGTGAGTATCGCGCTGGACCTGGGCGAAGAGCTGCTGATCGATCTCATCCCCCGAATCATCCTTGCTAGACGGACTACCGTAGCTTTTACCCGTTGGTGGGGGGAATGGAGTCGTCATCTTTTCCTTGTATCTTTGGACAAGATGCTCCACCATTTTAATGAGTCTCGTCCTCTCCCCCCGGGTTCAGAGGTACCTGAGAAGACTTCTTCCTTCTTCGCATGTCCTTGTTGTCTTCTTTTATTGAGTTCTTCCGCTGTCTTTTTCTCAGGACGCTGAGGATGCACGGCCGATTCTTTCTGCCAGTGGCAGCGTCATTAAGTTTTATGACAACGTTATCGGTCGTACCAATGTCGGCCTCGGTTGTCCTACCTTAAGCAAGATGACAACGTTATCGGTCATTAAGTGGGTACTGCCTAACCTCGCTCGTCCTAGGATCCTTGGGCAAGATGATGGTCGGCTGTGGTGGTGCGTGTCGTGACCACAACCGATGGTTTGTTTTCAACCATTGGCTTCAGGCCTTGAGCACTCTGTCCGATCGAAAAGACCGGGTATGTAGGAAGGGCCTGTTGCAGTTCAAAAAGTGATCCGGTTGTGACAAGCTCTTGCACCACTTCCTTTACACTATTTGATATCAATGGCCTAAGCTTGGTGACTAGGGTCAATGATTGATTCAATAATGCACAATTTATAGATTGACTAATCATATCCGATAATTTTGCTTGTGCAGGTAAATATCGGCTTACCGTAGCTCCCCTGTCGGTGTTGGGGGCGTCCGCCCCGAAAGGATTGATCGTTGGTAGCACCGTCTTTTGCGTGACACCATGTTGTGTCTTCTGGTAACAGTTCAGCATCATCTGCTCAAACACCGCTTTCTGATCTTCGATCTTCTTGCGCTGTTCTGGCAATAAATCGGCCATAGTCGGCACGATTATCGCATCAGGGCTGATGTCAACAGAAACGGTGGTCTTCCCTGTTGATGTCATGTTGGTTTCTTCGGGTCCCACCGGGCGTGCCAAAGGTGTGTTGGCGTCGAAAAACGTGATGACGGGTCGATCGCCGCCATCACACGAGAACGCCGGATTCAAATTCTATGGGCGTGCCAGCCGATTTGATCACACAATCGGCAAGATACGTATTCCCTGATGTGATCGATCAGAAGAACGATCGGGGGCCTGTCGATAGGTCGATCCTAATTGGTTCGAGGCGAACCAATGCAGATCGAGAGCTTTTGATAGATCTAACTAACCCTTGCGAGCCGATCAGATAGGGTAAAAGCCTACTCTTCCCGAAAAAGGCGATGCACCGCAAGATCAGGAAAAAGTGTAGAGCTTGGTAAGGTGCAATGCAGCAGAGACCAACAACCGGCGATGCGCAACTTGTGTTGATCAACGTGTATTACAAGAGGAAAGATTACAAGACTAAAAATGACTACTCCTAATGCTGCAAAGTAAAGTAATTGATTGATTGGTTGTTTGGATGTGTGTCCTCTTTGATGTAGCCCATCGTCCTCTTTATATAGTCCTCGAGCCTAACCATATCCGCCTTGATCTCGTCATCCGCTCGTACCAACTTTGAACTCTTCCTTCCATCTTGGGCACGATCATATTTGGTTCTTGTCGTATCGGCTTCGGTCTTTCCTTCCGATCCATGGACTACCATAGGATAATAACCTTCTAAATCATCTGTCTGCCGCCCTTTGCCAGCTTGGTTCATGCCGATCGCTTCAGACTCGTGCCAAGATCGCACCCGTCTCGGTCGCTCAATTTTGGGTGCTAACAGATCCTTAGATGTAAAATTCAAGGACTTTATCTAAGGAAATAAATCCTAATAGAAACGGAAAACAAATCCTATTTGGTTAAAGAAATTTATTGCCATCCCAACAGACTTTCCAACATAGGACAACAAGACTTCTCGGGCAGTGGTAGTGGTCGAAGATACTCATCTTCAGTGGTTGCGGTCGCTATTGGTTAATGTTGGTCGTAGACTGGTCAGCACTGGTCGCAGGTCAGCACGTGTCATGTACTAGTTGGTGTAGGTTGCGAACTGGTCGAACTCTTCTCACATCTGAAAACAAAAATGTAGAACTATAAGGTAGCAGCCAATTCTTGCATGATCCAAAGTCACACTTGCTAAGTAGAAACTTCACCTATTAGTTAAGCTCCTTGACTCACGCTCGAGTCAATGGTCGAATTGGTGATTGAGGTAGCTTCTGGTCTCTTGGTCAGAGATGAATGTTTGCTAGTCGAAGGTATTGGGTGCATTTGTAAGAGTGATGTCCTCATCAGCTGCGCCTTGCATGTCTTCTCCTCGTTGCACGTGCCCTTTTGGGCCACCCCATCCACCCCCCTGTCTAAGCCCTTCACTGTTTACGCCGCCTACTCGACCGCCTCCTCCTCCTCTAGTTTCTCAGAGGAGGGAGGTGTTACCTGGGCCGCTAGCCCCCTCGATGCCATAACCAATCTGCGTGGTACCCTCGATACCGCAGCTGGTGCAGTTCTCACAGTTGGAGCATGTACTATGTAGGTGAGAATAGCAGTGGTTGCAAACTGCACGTGTCTTTCCGATACATACTTGTCCGTTCTTCAGGCGAATGATGATCTTCGTAACTATTCAGCCGCAGGTGTCGCTTTTGCCTTATCATAGAACATGCTTCAAAGTTTCTTTAGTTCTCTTCAGGCATTTGCATATGTTACTTGATGTTGACTGATTCTAATAATGGTGTACTACTCTTCAGTTTCATGTCTCCATAAATAATAATTTTGCATTCATCAAGATATTTATTCTTTCAGGCGCTCCTTCAGGTGTCAATTATGACCAGAGAAGCTTGCAGTTGATTAGGTCTGTGCTTCAGACCTAGAAGAATAGACTGCAAATGAGGTTTCACAAGTTGTGTCATATTCTTGTTTTCACCATCACCGAAGAGTATGTGACATGGTCAAATCCTATTGCTTATATGAATATTTTGCTATTACCCTATTATGTTGTTGGCAGTCACCTAACATCCATGATAAGGCTTGGAGACTATTGAAGGTGGCACGGCAACACAAACTAAATATTATAAAGCATTGTTTATTTAGTATGATGTATGTGTTCATGTTTAGTATCTGAGGTATACCCATTTTCTTATGGTGCAGATGGTATCCTAGTTCTAGGAGTATTTGTTATAACTTCAATAATTGAGAAGTGATGTATGTAGGGCTAGTATAATGATCTTGATAGAATGCGATAAGGAAATGAATTTTGTTGTCAACGTGGCTCTTTGTTTGATTTTTTTTGTGATTGAATCCGAACTTGGCTACCATGTAAAAAAGTTCAGAAATTTGTATACAAATAGAATGATAAAAAATAGATAGTGTTAAAACCAAAGGTAGCATGGTCTTTTGTGCCTCCAATCCTCTATTTCAGGGTTTTGGGACCCAATCTTTTACCAAATGCTTTCCTTAGATACCTCCAAATTCTCAGAAGAGTAGATTCTTCGAGAATCAAGAGCAAAAGCTAAAAAATTTGAATATGGAACTCTACCAAACAAACCCTTACAAAGTCATCTACACTGTCTGTTAGCTGAAAAGTGGTGCAGATTGTGTAGGCCTAAACTCATTTTCTCTTCTTCAACCACAAATAAGCACCCAAATACTAGCCGTAGTTGTTCATCACATAAAAAGCACTATTATCGCTCTTATTTAACTCTCCCTTTCCCTAATTTTTTTCTTTTGAAATCTAGAGTTTAAGATTAATCTCACCATTGCTGTTTATGTCACCATCTCAAACACCATTACTTTCTTGAACACAAGGTCATCGCCAAATTCAATGTGTCTATACAGGAAAAAAAGGAAGTTTGTCATTCATTTCACCCAGAAAAAGCTTGAACTTAGAAGAATTTGTGGAATTTAAGGCATTTGATAAAGTCAAATATCTGCATGGTGTTATATTACTAGCGTACTTGATAAAGTCATTTATTTACACGTTAGTAAAATAGTAACAGCCAGCAGAATAGATAGTAAAAACGCAAAATGGCTGCACGGTGTTATATTACTAGCGTATTTGATAAAGTCAACGGTAAATCCATTTGCACTCCAATAATTACTAATACGGTATTAATATAGACTAACCGCCTTCATATGAAAGATAGTAAAATCTATATATAAAGATAGTAAAATCTATGTATAAAGATAGTAAAATCTATCTTCTATACAAATAGTAAAATCTTTCACTAGACATCAAAAATAACTATTTATGAGAGAGACTTATATCATTTTGTTCGTCTTATCATCGACAAGATACTGGTGAAAACTTTTCGTGAATTGGAGCTGTGAATAAAAAGTTATAGTTAAAACAAATAAAAAAGATTCATGTACAAACAGTAAATCACATTTATTAGATGGTTAGTGGGATGCGTGGCTCGATCAACTGGAGCAAGTTCGATACGCTGATTAGTGGTTGAAAGGCTCGAACTGACTGGGTTAAATAGGCCAAGTGTAGAATAGACTATTATACGCGCACGTACAAAATAGCATTTCTACTCTCAACCATACTTATTCATTACCACCCACACAAAGTGTTACCTCTCATCTTTCAAAATAATTAAGTGGAGTATCTAAATCATTTTCTCTCATATATTTCTCAGTTTCACTGCAAATATTTATCCTTGTGCAAAGTCAAAATACATCTTATATTTCTGAATGGACGGAGATTGTTCACGCTTAGCTGCAGATTTATTCAATGATGTCTACTTTACAAAGGTAATGTATAATCTCCTCGATCAGGACTGTCGGATGCCGTCGATCCGCTGCACAACCTCGGACATTGCCGGCCTCGAGTCGGCAGACTCGCTGCAGCAATCCAAGGCGAGCTGCAGGAGTTGCACCATGCCCTCCGCTCCGTCCTTGTGCCGCAGTCGAAGGAGATCCTGGTTGAACACCTTCACCGTCCACTCCTCGCGGACCACCGAACGCACCCATCGCAGCATATGCACGCCTTCTTCGTTGAACTCTGCATATGTTGGAGGCTTGCCGGTGAGCAGCTCCAGCAGTAGGATGCCGAAGCTGTACACGTCACCTTTCTGGGAGACCCTCCGGAAATCGGCGACCTCACGCGCATGGTAGACCAAGAGACTGGTCGGCCAGGCATCCGAACCGAGAAGAGCTGTCAGGCCGTGCTCCGACACGCGTGCCTCGTCGGGACGGATGAGCAGAACGTTGGAGGACCTGATGTTGCCGTGCCTGCTCGATGGTGAGACCGAGTGGATGGACGCCACGCCGCGCGCCACGGCAAGGGCGATGGCTGATCGCTGATCCCAGTCCAGCGGGGTCCGACCATAACCCGTGTCTCCTGGAAGACACACCATGAGTGAGTGACTGAGACATCAAAAGCATTAACACTTGTAAATATACTAGTAAGATGCCCGTGCGTTGCAACGGAATTTTCAAAAGATAATAATACATAATTATAATGCAGGATTCTAAACTATACAATAAATTAATTTTCTGTAAAACACATATCAAGCAAAACATATCTTTGTAAGCTAGTAAATAAATTAAATCATCTATATTGAGTTGTCCTGCAGATTTACAACTATAGGTTAGCAAAGCAATAGTGACTCACCTACTGGGCCTTGAGCTCCTACTGTTCTGGCCCAGCCTGGCAGACTCACCATCACCACCAACTCATTCTTATAATAGTTAAGATATATTACTATTACTCATCCGTCAGAGTTTATACGATGTATTTTTCTCTTGGCACGGAAATCAAGAAAATATTAAAAATACATACAAGCGGCTCAAACTCCTCCTTGGGAAAGACGGCTTCGGGGGGCGTCCAACGCCCGATGGACCTGGCGTCCGTCCAACGCCTCTCTGTCCGTCCGATCCGAGTGTTTGATTAACGCTCCTAAACGCCGTTTCTTCACTAAACGGCTCGGCTGTTCCGCTTCCTTAATTAACGTGCGGCTTCGAGGCGGCGCGGCTTGACTGATCCGAAGCCCCGACGTTGAGACCGCAGACATCAACACCTTCATTTTTTAGATCAATACCTTCATTTGGGTATGTAAAGCCAGACCACCAAGAAGTCCACGTGATCCTCATCCTCTCCGATCACACAGCCTGCTTCTTCTCTTCCTCTATAACAAAATACATCTTCTTGCTTCTGGTTTTTGTCAGGGCGTTGCAAATTTTGCCCAGAAGGTCAAGGAGACGCCACCTCTGCCATCTCAATTCATCTCGCGGTACGATCGTGAAGGAGCTGTTGCATCTGCCATCTAAATTCATCTCAAGGTGATACTCTGATTCCTAACTCATATGTTGCCTGTTGCGTCTACAAACATCACACATCAATCTTTCTATTCTGTTTTCAGATTGTGGGCGTTGGTATGGTCCTTGTTCATTGTGGTTGATCCTCTGCTCGATTAACAATGCAAAACCATAATTCCCCTAGAGGTTTACATCTATTTCTTGTCTAATACAAATTGGATTGTCTGAATATTTAGATGAATCTTACTTTTTTTATTTTATAGATGATATCACTGACACAACAACAAAAAATGATTGTACAATAGAGTTTCGAACATCGGGTATTATCTCTGTGATTGAAATATAAGTCTTTATTGGTTTTAAGATTTTGATGAATCTTAATTATTATATTTTCCACGAGATCATATGAGATGTGTGAACTCTGTTGATAAACATGTTGGTACAAATAAGTTCTGAGACACCAATAGTTGGAATGGAATTTGCAACAATAGAGGAAGCATACAAGTTTTATAATGACTATGCCTTTAATGTTGGTTTTAGCGTCGGAAAGAATGAAGATAGGAAAAATAAGCGCCAACGTTTGCATAATGAAGTGTTTCACTTGTTCAAGAGAAGGTACACAAAGGTCAAGAAATCCCACTAAGAACCGACCGAAAGTTGAACGAATGGAATCTAGAGTTGGATGCAATGCCCACATGAGAGTTAACATGAGTAATAAAGGTACTTATGAGGTGACTTCTTTTGACTCCGAGCATAATCATGTGTGCACAACTCCATCAAAATCAAGATTATTGAAGTCTCACAGAGTTATTAGTAAGGCACAAATGATGATGGGTGACTTGGCTGATGCTTCAGGTATAAAGCCAAAAGAGACTTATGAGCTTCTATCTAAACAAGTTGGCGGAAAACGTCATCTAACTTTTCTTCCCGATGACTACAAAAATTACCTAAGAACAAAGCGACAACAAGATATGGCATTAGGGGATGCTGGGGCACTAATGCAATACCTCCAAGAGCGCCAGAAAAGGATCCATCTTTCTTTTATGCAATGCAACTTGATACGGAAGATCAAATCACCAATATATTTTGGGCGATGGCAAATCATTGTTGGACTATGAGTATTTTGGTGATGCGATTTGCTTTGACACAACTTACAAAACTAATAGCTATGGTAGGCCTTTTGCTATTTTTGTTGGTGTGAATCACCATAGGCATCGTGATTTTTGGTCTTTGCGTTGTTATATGATGAGACAATTGCATCATTTGAATGGTTGTTTCAAACTCTTTTAGATGCCACCGTGGGAAAGCTCCTAAGGTGATGATTTTTCTTTCACATATATTCACATTTATAAGCTACAAAAGACTCATATTAAACTCTTGAATATTTTTTTCGTAATTATGACAGACCAAGATCTTGCTATGAGCGCGGCAATAAAGAATGTCTTGCCAAACACTATTCATAGGTGTGTGTGGCACATGTATCGTAATGCCATAAAACATCTCAGTCAAGTTTTGATTAGCTTGAAAGACTTTAAACGTGATTTTGGTCATTGTGTGTATGGTGTGAGAATGAAGAAGAATTTTTGAGTGCTTGGCAAGACATGCTTACAAAGTATGATTTATGTAGTAACAAATGGTTGGTGACTTGTTTCTAGTACACAAAAATGGGCACTTGTGTATGGTCGACAATTTTTTTGTGCAGACATGAAATCCACCCAACGGAGTGAGAGCATTAATAGTGTCATCAAGAAATACCTAGATCCAAAGAGAAGGTTGCTTGATTTTTTTAATCACTGGGAGCGTCTCTTGGAAGATCGACGTCATTTGGAGTTGGTAGCAGATTACATGGCAAGTCAAGGTACCCCAAAAGTTCCTTTCTCTAATATGCTCAAACAAGTTTCACGCATTTATACTCCAAGTGTATATAAAGTATTCGAAGAAGAGTATGGTAGATTTCTCAACTGCACGATACAAGATTGCGGAGTAGAGGACAATGTGCATGGTTATGTTGTCATTGATGGACATCGACGGCGGCGGACCATCAAATATGATATATGTAATGATAACTGGAGTTGTTCCTGTCTTAAGTTTGAGTTCATGGGAGTTCAATGTTGTCATATAATCAAGGCTCTAGATTTCAATGATATAAAAGTACTTCTGAAAAGTATCTTCTAAAAGATGGCAGAAGAATGCTAAGTGTGGGAAAAAGATTATCACTTCGAATATGGAGTCTTCATCTGAAGCTTACATGGCAAATCGCTATAGCTCATTGATGAGAGCATTCACTGGTGTAATTTCTGTTGCATCACAGAGTGAACTAGCATATAACCATCTGCTAAATCAATCATCAGAAATTATGTCCAAAATGGAAGAACTTGTCTTGGAAGACAACGGTTGTCGGGCATCAACTGTTTCAACATCCAAGGTAGACGTCGAGACACCATGTGTAAATCCAACCAGTGTAAGAAAGAGAGATGGAGGAAGAGGATCACGTCGTTATCCAAGTTGTCTCGAGAAGAAGAGGAAAGGAAAAAAGAATAGGACTTCAATCTCAGACGTGTCTGTTCATACATGTCATATTGGGGAAGAAAACAATGTAAGATTGTTACAATATTTTACTTTTTTTAATGTTAGATATAGTAATATGACCATTTCTCATTATACTATGCAGGCTGTACAAATTCCGTTGCATGGATCTGCGATGGATCTTTTCAATTCAGTGACTTATTCGAATATAGGGGGTAAGGATACTTGTCAATACTTTGTATGTCAAGATCTTGTATACGTTCAATAACCCAATTGTGTTTTATTTATTTATTTTAGGCTTAAGCGTTGGAGGTTCAAGTGGTGGACAATTTGGTCATATGCGTTCCTACTATACAGAAAATGATTATTTGGATAGAATGCAGGAATAAAGGATGGAAAATTAATTTTTATATACCTTGATGCTCAAATATGTGTGAGATGGAACATTGGGTGTTAGTTTTCAGTTTTCTTCTTCAGTTTCACAAGACTGTAGCTTGTCTGTCCAATGTTGATCTTAACGTTCTTGACTATCCAATTCTGAATTTTTTCTATTACCTTGTCTGTGTGATTCCTACAAAGCATGCAGTTACTTGATCACCCTGTTTTTGCACCATTTGTACCAAAATATCACGCGGTAAAATTTGCAACGCCCTGACAAAAACCAGAAGCGAGAAGATGTATTTTGTTATGGAGGAAGAGAAGAAGCAGGCTGTGTGATCGGAGAGGATGAGGATCACGTGGACTTCTTGGTGGTCTGGCGTTACATACCCAAATGAAGGTATTGATCTAAAAAATGAAGGTGTTGATGTCTGCGGTCTCAACGCCGGGGCTTCGGATCAGTCAAGCCGCGCCGCCTCGAAGCCGCACGTTAATTAAGGAAGCGGAACAGCCGAGCCGTTTAGTGAAGAAACGGCGTTTAGGAGCGTTAATCAAACACTCGGATCGGACGGACAGAGAGGCGTTGGACGGACGCCAGGTCCATCGGGCGTTGGACGCCCCCCGAAGCCGGGAAAGACCGCGTCCTTCAGCCTCTTGACCACCAGGCTGGCTCAAGGATCAAGGCATCAAGCACGGCCTTGTACGTTGTCCCGACTGTGCCTTCGCCCATAGCTTCAGCAGTTCAGCCGACGCCCTCAGCAGGTCCTCCAAGTCCAACCAATAAAGCGCCGTAGACGCTGAGCCAACGCTAACAAATTCTCCTGTTTCCTTCGCCACGTCTGCTGCTTTCTTCTGATAGCACTGGGTTGTTCTGGCCACGTCTGCTGCTTTCTTCTGGTAGCACTGGGTTGCTTTGGCCACGTCTGCTGCTTTCTTCTGGTAGCACTGGATTGTTTTGTACTGCCTGATCCGTTTCAACTGGAGCAGGCTTGCTCTTCCTTCCCCAAGAAAACAAACCTCCTAGCCCTTCTTGTCGTTGAAGTTGAGCTTTCCTAAGCGTCCTAAGCTGCTCTGCCACTTCTAACATCTCAGGGCGTTTGTTGATTTCCGTCCTCAAGCATTTGCCTGCTAACTTTGCGATCCCTTCGATAGTTGTGGTGGGCCGGCCAGGTTCAGCCCTCCCCTCGGCCAACTAAGCGAAAACACCACGCGTCTAGTGACCCATATGAACGGTTTTATGAACGCCAACCTCTCCCTTCGACAAAGCTATGAGTCCATACACTAGGGGGTCAACCCCCGGTAAGAGGAGGAGATGGATAAGGATCACCCCCTCTCCCCCCGCAATGAGGGGAAGTACCCTTCCGTGGCGAAGGAGGAAACCGGAGGGAATCACTCCCAGTCGTGCCTTCCTTCGACGTGAACCTAATGCTAAATCACCAATGTCTGACACCCTCCAACAACTCCTCCCAAATACATGGTGACGTGTCCAGGCAATCTGAGACCCCTACACAAGTGAAATTCCCGTCGAACCCCTATAAAAGGTGTACGAACATAGGGTAAAAAACCCAACGTATTAGAGACGTGAGTCAATAAAAAAAAATTCAGATTAGCCCCTGGCAAGAAATAATAAAGAAAAAGAAAGCCAATCAATACGGGCATATCCAAGCCCGCCCTATAAAGCAGAAAAGAGGACAGAGTAGAGGCGGGTTCCCGAAAAACAAGAAGCGATCGGCGAGTAAGAAGAGAGAGAGACCCGGTGGTTCCACACAACCACACCGGGCGCCGTCAGTGGGGAACCCAACCGCAAGGTGAAACCACCACTGCCGATCAAGCCCAAGGGTAAGTTTCTGCAACCATGCCACCAAAGAAAGGAAAGGAGGCGATATCAAGGGGCGGCAACGACGGCAGAACGAAGAACCAAGGCGGCGTACGAGAAGCCAATCTGGAGATCCCCCTCGACTTCTGCATGACGAGACGCGGATGCCAGCCGCAACCGAAGCCCGAAACATGGCGGGAACTTTACATCCACAGACTCCGGTGGCCGTGCAAGCGAGCCCCCAAGCAGCGGCCTCCGACGACAGACGAACGGTTTCGACACCAGGAGGAGATGTGGCGGAAGCGTCGACACATCCGACTCATCGCCGAGAGACCCACGGAAATGAAGAAACCCACGGAGGAGGAACCGAGCTCGGGAGGAGATTGACCCCAACGTCACGGGCGATGGAAGCCAACGAGCAACTCATGGCGAGTTGAGGCGTCTACAAGGACAATCGGCGGGGTCAATACGAATCACAAGATGAAAGCCCGAGCCGCGAGGTGCTATCTCCAGCCATTGCGATGGCGCCTGAGGAAGATCACGATCCAAACCTCGGCGCGCCTACGGGCCAAAAATGGCCCTCCCGGAAGCTTCAAATTTCCCCTTTGTTAAGCCATATGACGGTCGGACGGACCCAAGGGAGTTCCTCGCGCTTACGATACGGCGATTGAAGCAGCGGGAGGAGATGATGACATCAAGGCGAAGGGGCTCCTTCTAGCCCTTGAAGGCATAGCCCTGTCCTGGTACTCTTCGCTGGAGCCCCGATCGATCACCTGTTGGCCACAACTCCGCTCCAAGCTTGAAGGCAACTTTCAGGGTAACTTCGACGGAATGAAAGAGGAAAGTGACCTATTTGCGGCAGACAACGCCGAAGGGGAAACCCTTAAAAGTTACTTCCAGCGTTTCTCCCGGATTAAGTGCCAGGTACGAGGAGTAAGCGACACTACTATCATCAATGCGGCACGTTGCGGCCTGCGTAGGGGACCGTTGGCGGAAAGGCTCGCTCGTAAAGAGGTGCGCACGGTGGAAGAACTCTTTGCGAAGATGAGGGAGTACGCGCGGGCGGAGGAAGACAACTTCCGAAGGGAAGACGGGCCCCAACAGAGAAGCAAGAATTCGCTCCACGCAAGAGAGGGCGAGGAAGGACCTCCGCCCAACCCAAAAATGAGGGAACGATACCCAGAGCCAGGAAGAAGAGACGAGAGGAGGAGAATCCACCACATTGAAAAGCCAAGAGATCGGCAAGCCACGCAGGCGACAGGCCATGGAGCGGCAAAGACGAGGACCACCCGGCCGAGGAAAACAAGACGAGGGAAGCCGAGTTAACAAGAAAGAAGGGACAGAGCCCCGGCGATTTCCGTGAATATCACGGGAAAATATCACTCACGACACCATCCAATGCAAAGTGATCAACGGATATAGGCGGTTCGAGGCGAAACAAAGGGAAGTCAAGATGCATCCTGCGCCTCCGGAAGCGCCTCCTGTTGGACGACAACACCCCCCTCGTGTAGGAATGAATCATCTTCGCCGCATTATCAACGCGTCATTGCGGGGGCTCCTCATCACATCTCTCGTCAAAAAAAGACAAAGGAAGGCGTCGCCGACAAATTAACCACGTTGCAATTACCCCCACCACCCTTCCTCCGGTAAAATGCGAACCAATCACATTCACACAGGAGGATGCCACGGGGGTACACTTCCCGCACCAAGATTCCTTGGTAGTAACCGCCATTATCGCCGACTGCGAAGTACGTCGAATATTGGTAGATGGAGGGAGCGCCGCGGACATACTATCCATGGAGGCTTTCCGACAAATGATGATTCCACAAGATCGGTTGAAAAAATCGGAGGTGCCGCTGATGGGTTTTGGAGGAAGCACGGTCAGCACCCTGGGGCAATTGGAGCTTGAAGTCACATTCGCGACGCCTCAAACCAGCGTCACAAGTCGCGTCACATTCGATGTGGTAGACATGTCGTTCCAATACAATGCGATCCTAGGCAGGGGCTCGTTGACAACCATGGGGGCCATAATTCATCACGGTTTCCTATGCATGAAAATCCCTACCGCAGATGGTGTCATCACGGTGCGAGGAGACCAAGCCTTGGCAAGGAAGATAGATATGGAGAACCCACCTCAAGTCAAACACGTCCGCGCTACTGAGCTAGATCCCGTCGTACTTGCGAATCGCAGCCGGTGGCTCCCTAAACCACAACCCCAGGGAGAAACCCAACGGATACCGCTCAGGCCAGGAAGCGACAAGGCAAGAAGTATCGGCGCCATGTTGTCTCCAGAGGAGGAAAAACACTTGCTGCTTTGCTCCTCCAGGAATATGAAACCGTGTTCGCTGGGGCACGAAGACCTTCCTGGCGCCCCGAGAGAAACTATTGAACATGCTCTCATTTGTTAATCCAAGCGTGAAGCCTAGGAAGCAAAAATTGAGAAAACTTGCAGCAGAAAGACAAGAAGGCTGCGAAGGTGGAAGTGGCTAAACTGCTCCAGGCGGGAATCATCCGCGAAACTCGATACCCGGATTGGCTGGCCAACATCGTCTTAGTCAAGAAGGCTAGCGGGGCATGGAGGATGTGCATCGACTTCACTGATTTAAACAAAGCATGCCCGAAAGATGACTTCCCCCTGCCCCGCATCGACCAGCTGGTTGATTCAACCTCCGGGTCAGAAAGGATGAGCTTCCTTGATGCGTACTCTGGTTATCACCAAATCTATATGCAAGAAGGAGACGAAGACAAGACAGCATTCGTTACTCCCTTCGGTACCTATTGCTTAAATGCGGATGCCTTCCGGGCTCAAAAGCGCGAGTGCTACCTTCGCTCGACTCATCACGAAGATCTTCGCCGATCAGATGGGAAGAAATGTGGAAGCCTACGTTGACGATATCATTGTCAAAAGTGAGAAGAAAGAAGATCACATCGGGGACCTCCGGGAAACTTTCAGAAATTTGATAAAAGGAAAGGTGAAGCTTAACCCGTCAAAATGCGTTTTCGGCGTGGACGCGGGAAAGCTGCTAGGCTTCCTGGTCTCCCAACGGGGCATAGAAGCGAATCCAGAAAAGATAAGAGCTGTCCAAGACATGGCCCCACCAAGAAACCTGAAAGAAGTACAACGGTTGGCAGGGCGGATAGCAGCGCTCAGTCGGTTCTTGCCAAAATCCGCGGAGCGAAGTCTGCCGGTCTTTAAAGCCTTGCGCACAAACGATAGTTTCGTCTGGACAGGGGAATGCCAACGTGCCTTCGATAACTTGAAGCAGAGCCTCATGGAAATCCCTGTCCTACAAAGCCCGAAGCAAGGTGAGGAGCTTCTGTTATATCTAGCAGCTAGCCCCTCGGCCGTAAGCGCCGTGTTAGTGCGGCCTCAAGGCGCCAAACAATGCCGGTCTACTTTGTCTCTGAAGCCCTCCAAGGAGCGAAGCTACGATACTCGGAAATGGAAAAAGCGGCATATGCTCTGTTAATGGCATCTCAAAGCTCGGCATTATTTTCAAGCCAACCGCATCAAGGTGCCAACTACATATCCCCTAGGGTCTATGCTCTTCAAAGGAAAGTACAGGCGCATCGGCAAGTGGGTTGTCGAGCTAGCTCCCTTTGAATTAACCATAATTCCTCGCCACGGCAATCAAAAGCCAAGCCCTCGTCGATTTCATGGTAGAATGGACCTCCTCACCAGGAGAACAACCAAACTCCAACAATGTGGTCCATCCACTGACGGGTCTTGGGGCGAGTGGGGCGGGAATAGCGGCGGTGATACACACACCCAATGGAGAAAAAGTGGAGTTTGCAGCAAGGCTGGAATTTCCTTCAACTAACAATATAGCTGAGTATGAAGCGCTATTATTGGGTATCAGAAAAGCAAAGATCATGGGAGCAAGAAAGGCGATAATATACACCGACTCGAAACTCATTCAGGGGCACATCACCAAAGAATATCAAGTGAGGGATGAGCAGCTCCAGAAGTACGTCGATATGATCCGGACAATGGAGAAGGGCTTCACCGGCTTCACCGTTAATGCAATTCCCAGGTCTCAAAACGAACGTGCTGACGAGCTAGCCAAGATCGCAGCCACCGGAGGAAGCCTACCTTCGACAATCTTCTTGAGATACTTCGCACCCCTCCATTCCTTCCCGGATAAACCTCATCGTTCGGGCGTGGCGAAGACTGGAGGGATGAGATATACAACTACCTCCTGGAAGGAGTTTTGCCAGACGAGGATACACGGGCGAGGCGCGTCGAAAGACGAGCAAAGAAGTACGCCATCATCAACGGCCTCTTGTTCCGTAGCGGCCTCTGCGCTCCGTGGCTACGCTGCATCTCGCGAGAAGAAGGAGTTCAAGCCTTACTTGAAGCACACGAGGGAGATTGCGGAGCGCACTGTGCCCCTAGGAATCTCGTGAAAGCTATTCCGGATGGGGCTCTACTGGCCTTCAGCGTTGCAAGATGCGGAGCACATGGTCCGACACTGTCATGCGTGCCAATGGATGACCAAGCAAACGAGGGCCCCGCCCAACGAACTGCATGCGGTACCCCCGGTCTGGCCCTTCGCCAAGTGGGGAATAGACATTGTTGGGGCGCTTCCTAAAGCTCGAGCAAACCTTCGCTTTTAATCGTCGCCATCGATTACTTCTCCGCTGGATCGAGGCGAGCCGATTGCGAAGATAACCGCAGAGGCCGCCCACAAATTCCTATGGAAAACAATTATCTGCCCGACACGGGTCCCTTACCAGATCGTAACCGACAATGGGACTCAATTCGACTCCTGGAAATTCCGCGATTACTGTGATAATCTCGGGATAAAGATCTGCTTCGCCTCAGTGGGTCATCCTCAGTCGAACGGGGCGGTGGAACGGGCGAACGGGTTACTTCTTGATGGCATAAAAAAAAGGCTTTACGGCTCTAAGAAGGGGCTTTGGCCCGACGAGCTGGATCACGTCTTATGGGCAACACGCACTTCGGCCTCAAGAGCGACCGGGTTCTCCCCCTTCCGTCTCCTTTTCGGGGAAGAAGCCGTTTCTCCTGCGGAGATCTGTGCAAAATCCTTACGAGTAATCAAAACCCCGACCCATGAGGCAATTGACGTCACGTGTGATCTAAAGGAAGAACACAAGCTTCAAGCCTTAAAGACCATGAAAGCCTACGCGGAGGCGTCCACCCGAAGCTTCAACAAGAAGGTGAAGAAACGTGAACTACACCCTGGAGACATGGTGCTCAAGCGGGCGCTCCGGCCTTGTGGCCGAAAGCGACACAGGAAGGACCATACATCATCCAAGAGTCAACAGCGAAGGGTGCCCACAAGCTCATTACCCCCTGCGGAGAAGAGATACCACGGACCTGGAACACCGACGCGCTCAAAATTTTTTTTCCGTAGGTGGTCGAATCCGAAGGAAAGAAATGTACCGATCCTTATCAATAAAAAAATGGAAAGACATCGCGAGTTTGAGCCATCTTCATGTTCTCCAAGATTCAAATCAAGAAACCTATTAGGATTTCGCGGATGCTTGGTCGGGCATAAGTCCCACCCATCCCTCGCTCCGGAGACCCGTTGCCTCGTGCCGGGTAGGATTTCGCGGATGCTTGGTCGGGCATAAGTCCCACCCATCCCTCGCTCAGGAGACCCGTTGCCTCGTCTTGGGTAGGATTTCGCGGATGCTTGGTCGGGCATAAGTCCCACCCATCCTCGCTCCGAGACCCGCTGCCTCGTCTGTAGGATTTCGCGGATGCTTGGTCGGGCATAAGTCCCACCCATCCCTCGCTCCGGAGACCCGTTGCCTCGTGCCGGGTAGGATTTCGCGGATGCTTGGTCGGGCATAAGTCCCACCCATCCTCGCTCAGGAGACCCGTTGCCTCGTCTTAGGGTAGGATTTCGCGGATGCTTGGTCGGGCATAAGTCCCACCCATCCCTCGCTCCGGAGACCCGTTGCCTCGTGCCGGGTAGGATTTCGCGGATGCTTGGTCGGGCATAAGTCCCACCCATCCTCGCTCAGGAGACCCGTTGCCTCGTCTTGGGTAGGATTTGTGGATGCTTGGTCGGGCATAAGTCCCACCCATCCCTCGCTCCGAGACCCGTTGCCTCGTCTTAGGGTAGGATTTCGCGGATGCTTGGTCGGGCATAAGTCCCACCCATCCTCGCTCCGAGACCCGTTGCCTCGTGCAGGTAGGATTTCGCGGATGCTTGGTCGGGCATAGGTCCCACCCATCCTCGCTCCGAGACCCGCTGCCTCGTCTTAGGGTAGGATTTCGCGGATGCTTGGTCGGGCATAAGTCCCACCCATCCCTCGCTCCGGAGACCCGTTGCCTCGTGCCGGGTAGGATTTCGCGGATGCTTGGTCGGGCATAAGTCCCACCCATCCCTCGCTACAGAGTCCCGTTGCCTCGTGCCGGGTAGGATTTCGCGGATGCTTGGTCGGGCGTAAGTCCCACCCATCCCTCGCTACAGAGTCCCGTTGCCTCGCGCGGGGTAAGAATTCGTGGGTAGTTAGTCGCACCGACACTACAATTCGTTCGCTGTCCCCGTTCATCTATTCACGAAATAACCGTCCGGGTTAAGGTACCAACCTCACCTTCGCTCCGAAGGACCGGAGAACACGTCGTACTACCCTCGCCAAGTCATTGAGAAAATACACCCAAGCCGGTATCCCGTCTTTCTCTCGGCAAGGAGGAGGGGTGCTTACGCATTATGCGACCAGATGAGACCATCTCACGACTACTACTCAAGGCACGATAGGAAGCTAAGAATGTAAGATCAGAAGGAATTCAAACAGAAAAGACAAAGAACAGATATAAGTACCAATCCCCGACTGGGAATTACATAACATCGTCCCAAGCATACATAGAACAGTAATCCAACAAAAGCTTTTATACGAAACGGCGGACTTAGATGCGATTAGCACGCGCCACGGCTTCGCGAGGGCGTCCTTGGCTTCTAGCGACGCGGCACCATCCCGATCAAAATGTCGAGGTTGGCGAGGTCTCGGGCGAGGGCCTCCTCTGCGGCCATTATCATGTCGAAATCTGCCCATAGACCTTCAATGAAGGCCTCGAAATCGTCGGCGGCTGGAAGACCCCCGGGAGCGAGAGCGTCACCCAGAGGATCAGGAACCATGATAGGGGCTCCCTCCTCCTCCAGCAGTGGCGGGATCTCTGCCACAGGCGGCCCCTCATCCAGGTTGGCAAAAATGGGGTCTTCTTCCATAATTTCCCGGGAGGTCAGCCATTGAAAAATCAAAGGAAAGGCGGGGAAGAGAGCGATCGTCTACTCGATACTAACAAGGTGGGCGAGGAAGGTGAAAAGGGCCGAGTTAAATAATAACGCGAGCAGCCCAAGCGTCTACACGTCCCCCGAGAAGTTCGCCGGACCATTAAGTCCCGCTAATACTCGTCACTGACGTTTGGTCTCCATTGGGAGAAGCTAAACGCTTTTTCGGACGAAGGGACCCGTAGAGCGAACGAACATACATGGTCATTTGATAAAATAAGTGATTTAACCCAAGTGTCTACAAAAATTCCCTCACACGAAGATACACCAACTAAGAAGGAGGCGGCTTCTCTTTGCCTTTCCCCGAGTCACGCATCACAGCACGAGCTCGACGAACTGACTCCCTTGCAGTGGGCTCCCCGTGCTGCTTCCAGAAATCTGACATAAAACTTGACGATAATCTAGATGCGGCGGAGGAAGGCTTCACCGACGAAGGGATATCTCCGAACCCCGTGAAGCCAGACGCAGAAGAAAAACCGAAATGCTCGCGTATATGAGTACATCCTTTTGCCTCCAATAGCCGAGCCGTTTTCACGGAGCCCAATCTCGCAGCATGTCGCCGAAGGTCGATCTTTGAATCCCCAAAAATCTTAGTAGATTTCTCAAGGAAGGAGACAGCTTCCAGGCTGGAGGAAGGAATACGACTCGGAGCCGCATCAATACCGAACCGAGGGAGCTGCTGAAGGAAGGCCTCTGTAGCCCCGTGAATCCCCGAGACAACGGATTCCAATTCCGTCTGAACCATGTCGTGACGCTCCTCCGCTCGTTGAGCGTTACAAAGATGCGTTTGAACTTCGCTCCGCGCCGTTGCGAGTTGAGAGGGGAATTCCTCCACTTGCTTCTTCAACATGTTCTTGCCTTCTTCAGCAACCACCAATAGGTTTTTCAACTCCTCTATTCGATCATCCTTCTTCTTTTCGTTTCGCTCCGCCGCCATGCGGGCTCGCTCCTCCTCGGCGAGACGGTCCCTCATCAGAGAAATTACCCCCTCCAGTTCTGCATTTTTCGCAGCTAAGTCCCGACTCTGGGACGCTTCAGCCTGCACCTTGGCCAACGAGTCCTCAGAGTCCTGAAGTGCCCTTGAAAGATTAGCCTTCTCCGCCTCTAGTTCCGCTACTCGTTCCTTCGCGGCCTCACAATCCTGGGCCCCTTGTTGAATCGACCCAAGCACGTCCGAAATCGACGTGATATCTCTCAAGCGAGTACAAACCCCTAAAAATGGAGAAGATATGAAGCAGATATTGAAAGACATTGATACCGATAGGATAAGCTCAAAAGGAAGGATACCTTTAGATGATGGTCCATCGAGATCTCGCAGAGAAAGGTCATTGACTTCCTCAAATAAAGCCACAGATTTATTGTAAGGAGAAAAGGCCGCGCATCTTTCTTAAGGACGGAGAAACAGCCGCCCCTTTCAAAACTGAGGCTGAAAAATCCGACAAATCAAAGCGGACAAAGGAAGAGCCCACACCACCCGCAGGGGCTGGCGGGCCCGAAGGTAAAATCCCCTCATCCGGGGGGGGGACGCCTTGAGTACTTGGAATCGGAGGTTCTCGACCCTCCTCCTCCGCGACAGGCAAAGGACTGGCAAGCGCCCCAGTTTGGACCTGTTTCAACGGTGTTAAATCCTCCGCCTCCTCCGCATTATTACCTCCTGCATTAACCTCATCAAGACCTGAAAGAATATCGCACCCTAACGAGCTGGCGGGAAAAGTATCAGGAGTAAGACCTTCTCCCCCAGTGGGGGTGTCAGGAGTGAAAATGTTCAACCGCAAACCCCGAGTCTCCCCTGTCGCGGCGGCAGCCCCATCTTCAAGTTGCCCTTGTGCGCACTCCGCAGCCGGAGAATCTCCATTATCCTCGTCATATATGTCGATAGTCTCCACTCAGGAATCCCGTAAATGAATACCGGGGATCGACTCCGCCAACAGGCACATTAACGTAAGGGTCAAGTGGGAGGGCCGAGGAACCTCCCCACAAAGATCGGACTTGATGTTGCCTCAGAAAGCTCAGATCTCTGGGGCAGATGGCACATGCGAGGGTTCGCCACAACAGCCAAGGGAATCGCTTTGAGGGACCCCGCACCTACGTAATCCGGAGGGGCGGAGGCAGAGAGACGTAGCCGCCACGTAACCGAGGAATCACCCTCGTCATTTGGATTCCTCCGAATCCCAATCCGCCTCCTTGTCGTCATCATCCCTCAATCCTCGCTCCCACCCGGCAGCAATGCTTGGGGCAGCGCAACACGAGCTAACCTTGCTCGCTTAGCGTATGGGAGAGCCAACTGACCCTCGGGGATGAGGAGGCGCGCGGCGACCCCAGTCAATAAAACGAGAACAGCGGGTGGCCCCCACGGCGCCCATAGCAGCCTCATACTCCGTTGCCTGGCAAGGGCCCAGAAGCTTGCGAGCCAATCTCTCGGCCGCCCCACGCCCCCGGTCTTGTACCCCTTCAGGACGAATCACGGACACCGTACCTCCCAAATGACGCCTCCAGAGTAACGGGGAACTCCTGGCAAAAGGGTCTATACGACATAGGCATTATTCTTCCACCAAATCTCGCATTGTACTCTGGGCACGAAGGGCCTTCAGATAGTCAAGATGTCTAATTTCTTCCGCGGTCGCGCTCCAATTAGGGGATCGAATCGCGCGGACTGGACCCATTGAAGTATGAAGAGGAGAGTCCGTGCCCACGAGAATTTGATAATACCACCGGGACATCCATCCTGAGTCCCATTTCCCCTTGGCGGCCGCCATCGATTTCCTTTATAAGAGATCTCTTCGTCTGGAAATTCAGAGAACCGAAACATGACTTACGGCCTTCGTTCCCTGCTTTCTGTTGCTTCGGTTGCCAAAACGCGTCTTCTATGAGGGAAAACAAGCGCCCTGTCAGGTGGATTCCAGCCGGGCGGAAAGCCCATTCCAACACCGCCAATCGCACGATGGCATTAGGGGTAAGCTGTGACAGCTCCGCATGGAAAACCCGGAGTACTGATGATAGTAGAGGGGCAGACGGGAAACGAAGTCCTGCCTCGAGAAATGCCGCGAACACCACTGCTTCATTTGCCTGAGGCTGAGGGGTTTCTTCACCACCCGGGAGGCGCATGGAAGGGCGTATTACCCCAAAATCAGCCGCTAGTGCATCGAGGTCGGCAGAGCTCAACGCCGACCGCCCCAAAATGGGGGATAATCCCGCGGCATCCTCTTCGCTCAGAACTGGTTTTATCTTAGGGGGGCGCCTAGGACCCATGGAGATCTAGGTGGGTAGGAGATCAGGGAGACAGGCACCAGAGGAGAATGCGAACGAGAAAAGAAAACGGACGAAATGCGGAGCCAAAGAAGATGAACTTCGCCACCATCGGAAAACCCTATCTCTATAAAAAAAAAAAAAAAAAAACTCCCGGACGTTTAATGTTGCATCCCAGCGAGCAGAACGACTTCTACCCGCTGACATGAGGGGCTAGTGTGGTGGGCCGGCCAGGTTCAGCCCTCCCCTCGGCCAACTAAGCGAAAACACCACGCGTCTAGTGACCCATATGAACGGTTTTATGAACGCCAACCTCTCCCTTCGACAAAGCCATGAGTCCATACACTAGGGGTCAACCCCGGTAAGAGGAGGAGATGGATAAGGATCACCCCCTCTCCCCCCGCAATGAGGGGAAGTACCCTTCCGTGGCGAAGGAGGAAACCGGAGGGAATCACTCCCAGTCGTGCCTTCCTTCGACGTGAACCTAATGCTAAATCACCAATGTCTGACACCCTCCAACAACTCCTCCCAAATACATGGTGACGTGTCCAGGCAATCTGAGACCCCTACACAAGTGAAATTCCCGTCGAACCCCTATAAAAGGTGTACGAACATAGGGTAAAAAACCCAACGTATTAGAGACGTGAGTCAATAAAAAAAAATTCAGATTAGCCCCTGGCAAGAAATAATAAAGAAAAAGAAAGCCAATCAATACGGGCATATCCAAGCCCGCCCTATAAAGCAGAAAAGAGGACAGAGTAGAGGCAGGTTCCCCGAAAAACAAGAAGCAGTCTGACGAGTAAGAAGAGAGAGAGACCCGGTGGTTCCACACAACCACAATAGTCTTCATGTCGCCCGGGGTTGCAATTTCAGCATCAAACATCTCCCTCACCCTCCCGATCCCTTTTGCAAAAGCTTCTGTAAAACTATCAACCAGACTGATCTCCCCATCATCTGTTCTGGCCTTTCTCCGAGTGATCAGTTCTAAGAGGACAACTCCGAAACTATACACATCGCTCTTCGCTGTAAGACGGCCACTCCGAACAAACAAAGGATCCATGTAACCTATGCTTCCTATTACGTGCATGGTATATACAGTAATGTCTGTGCACTACTACAGAATGACACATTACTATCGCTTCATCTGTGTCGGTTCTAAACTTTTGAGTAAAAAACCGATTGTGATAAGTATATTCCATTTGGAAATCTTGGTAATAGTTATCACAATCGGTTACGAGGGAACCTGACAGATATTTATAATAATCCCAATCGGTTCTAGATAAGAACCGATTGTGATAATCATTAGTTTTATCACAATCGGTTTTTATATAGAACCGATTGTAATGAGTAGGTATTATCACAATCGCTTGAGGAAGAAACCGATTGTGATGAGCATGGTTATCACAATCGCTCTTTTCCAGAACCGATTGCAATGAGATGGTATTATCATAATCGTTTTGGGAAGAAACCGATTGTGATGAGCACAGGTTATCACAATCATTTCTTTTCCGAATCGCAGAGATCCTCACATTTCCCCTTCAGTGAACAAGAAAAAACAAACTCCAACACGGACCGCTCCGCAGAATCCCAAATTAATGCACTCATCTACCCTTCATTCATGCTTTAATATTTGTGCAACTTGTTTTTTTCGGACGATGAATAGTACCGCCTCGCTAGAATCCCAACTCGCGGTTCAACTCTCTGACAATTTATATAGACACATGTAGTGATGCAAATATATATAACATTAGTCTTCCACAGACAGTACTTTCATTACAATATATATCACTACATCCATTGTTTATAATTATTAAACATATATTACAGCTAATATATTACATTTACCAGCCTGAGTCGGTCGAGTCACCCGAGTCGCCAGAGTCGGTATCAATCACCGAGACTACGCGACTAGTGATGGTTCATCCTCGATGATGAACCCGACGACGAGGCGCCCGCCCCTATGGTGATCGGCTGGCAGTACTCCACCTCCTCCTCCTCCTCCTCCTCCTTCTTCTCCTCCTCGCCCTCCTCGCTGTCGCCGTCTCCTCCTCCTCCTCCTCGCCGCCGTCGTCCTCCTCCTCCTCCTCGCTGCCGCCTTGATCGCCATCTCTCGCGCGCTTCGCCTGGCTTTGGAGGCGCCGATGGGGTGAGGCGCCGGGAGGGATGGGAGATGTGGCGCCACACGACGCCGTGAGGTGAGGCGCGAAGGGGCTGGCCGGGCGGTGAGGGCGCTGAGGAACGACGGTGACTCCACGGATTCCTCGCACCTTGCCGGAGAAGGAGGCGCTCGCCATTGTCCGGCCGACTAAAGGATCAAGTTAGACCTTGCAGAGAAGAAAGGGGCTATATGAAAGAGATCGAAGGAGCTATATGGAGTCACCGTGACGCCTTGCAGAAGTTAGACTCTTGCAGAGAAGAAAGGAACGCTGACAAACCTTGGAAGAGTACCTCTGATATCGATGAAAGGAGTTATATGAAAGGAGCTATATGTTTGAACGGCCAAATTGGCGGGAAGACGAGGGGTGCAAGACATCCGTGTCGTTCATATCCGAACTGATCGTGATGACCTATGTTATTGCAAAGCTGGTTCTTTTAGAACCGATACGTATACATTATCTCAGTTTCCGTTTATAAAGAAACCGATGTTGAGGATCCAAATTATCACAATCGGTTTTACATATAAGCGAGTTCCTTGCAGTGATACATCAAGCTGCATTGCATGAGGAGGCAAAAGGACTTCATTCTCTTCCCATACCACCAGGAGTATGTACTACTATACAATTCAATTACATGTACACACTTCAACCTTGCATTAACTTATTCTCTTGCATTGTGTACCGCTTAATAGCAACCATTGGGTTCTACTTGTGGTTGTTCCAGTCAAAACAAGGTCTACACGCTGAACTCTTTCGAAAATAGACCGATGGAATATGCGATCGAGCCTGCTTTTGAAGTAAGGCACATTCCTTCTAACCTAACACTTTACATATTGAACTACGTTACTTATTTTTAACCTCAATGGCATCTCTCCAATGTATAGGGCTTTCATGTCTTACGTTGTCGTAACGTACGATACAATGATAAACAAGGCACCAAACTCGAGTGGAAGCGCCTTCAAGGTACAAGTGTCTATCATAGGATTTTTTCTCGACACCTATTTTTAATTGCCTCTAATTTAAGTTTCTTTGTTCACGCTGTCATCAACAAGGGTGCGATGATCTATGCGGCTTTTACGTGATGCATCACATCCTCGATTTTGGTTGGTCGCTTCACATCTTTTTCCTAAGGTATAGAGCAGATTATTTTACTCATCTGTTTATGTGATATTTGTTTACAAGCATAATACTATCAAGATGTTTTAGTTCCAATTTAAGACTTAAATATATTAGTGCACTACTATCTATTTTGCAGACATTGATATCAACCTAAGAGCCTAACCAACGCTGATCTCAAGAAATTACGAGACCATTTATGCCAATGGTAATCGACGATGGTTATAACGGATGATGGTAGATATAGAGACCATTCAAGCAAATACTAGTCCATAAAGTGTAAACAAAATTTATCTCAATGTGAATGTGATGCTATGTGCATTGTAAAACAATATTAATTTTAATGCAATGTGTGTGTAGATTGTGATGTATATGTTCAGATATTGTGGATTGTGATGAATGTGTCATATTGTCAATGCGAGGCCATTTTCTGACGATGGACAAGAATATCATCACAATCGGTTATTTGTTGGAACCGATTGGGATAGGCATGATCACAATCGGTTCTTACCGAACCGATTGGGATATGTACAGATCACAATCGGTTCATCGAACCGATTGGGATATGTACAGATCACAATCGGTTTGCATAAAAACCGATTGTGATAATGTAATAATTTGAATCGGTTCTAAAAAGAACCGACATTGTGATATTATTATTATCCCCATCGGTTCTACAACCGAACCGATTGTGATAATGTAATCATTTGTATTTGCTTCTAGATAAGAACCGATTGTGATATTATACTTATCGCAATCGGTTCTAAGAGAAACCGATTGTGATAAGTGTAATATCACAAATGGTTCAGAAAGAACCGAAAGTGATAATGTATTATTAGTGTCGGTTAAAACCGAATCGTGATATATCTACCTTATCACTGTCGTTGGACTTTGTATCGCCACCAAAACCGACGGTGATGGCCGAAAAAAACCGATAGTAATGTGCCATTCTGTAGTAGTGGTGTTAACTAGTCTTGATTGAATGCAATACACGTTGAATCATTCACATCTTTCATGGTAATCAGAGCGAAGTGAGATCCACCTCTTTCTGCCCACCACTTCCCTCCCAATGTTGGATACGACTTCCTCCACCGCGAGTGCCTCCGCCGGCGCCATGACCAAGTCCACGATGCACTCATTCTCATCCGGCACTCTCTCTTCTACAATGTCCGGATCCTCTTCCTCTCTCGTGAGTGCTGCCCAGTCGGTGAACATCACAAGCCTGGTCACCGTACGCCTCGACATGCTGTCGACGGCCTACCGGCGGTGGAAGCGTCTCTTCCTCATCGTCCTCGGGCGCTTCAACCTCCGCCATCACGTCGACGGCACTGCACCGCGCCACGACGATCCCATCTGGATCCAGGAGGACTTAACTGTTCTCATGTGGCTCCATGCCACGCTCGCCGACGACCTTCTCGACATGGTGATGGATGACAACATCACTGCGTTTGGCGTCTGGGGGAAGATCGCCAACTTTTTCCTCGGCAACAAGGCCAGCCGCGCCGTGCAACTTGAACAGGAACTGCACAACCTCACTCAAGGTGATCTATCCGCTGCTGCTTATTGTCACAAACTCAAAACTCTTGCCGATGCCCTCAACGACTGCGACCAACCTGTTCTGGACCGGGCGCTGGTGCATCAGTTGATCCGTGGCCTTCATCCGAAGTATAATGTGCTCCGTCAAATGCTGCCCGCGATGCCGACCTTCCCCACCTTCATGGAGGCGCGCGACCAGCTCATCGTCGCCGAGACCATGCTGGGGACATCTACCCCCGCACCCTCCACCGAAACGGCGCTCGCCAGCTCCGATGCACCGTCCGACTCCATCCACACGTCACTGCGCCAGGACACCGACCGTACCCAGAACTCTTCGTCTCCGCGCTGGCGTGGACGCGGTGGCCCCCGCGGCAAGGGGCGTGGTCGGCCCGGTCGTGGCAACGGCAATGGCCGCGGCCAACAGAACCCGGCCTGGATGAACCAGCTGCCTCCTTGGGTCGCCTCCTGGCTCGCTTCCGGCTCTGGTTGGCGTGCACCGTGGACAGGCGCGACGGGACCGGGCGTTCTCGGTGCACGGCCCTCTGCCGGGCAGGCCTACAACACCAGTCTGGTGCAGCCGTCCACCCAGTTTGCGCCTCCAGGCTCACCATCCTTCGACTCGACTGGTCTCCTCCAAGCTCTGCAAGCTGCAGCCCTGCCCCAACATTCCTCGCAGCAGGATTGGTACATGGACACCGGTGCTAGTGCTCATATGTCTGGCGATGCAGGTAACATGCCCAACTATTGTCCTTCTTCAATGCACCAATCTTCTCACATCGTTGTTGGCAATGGATCCACTCTTCCTGTTCTTGGCACTGGTACCACCACTCTGTCCACGCCTAACATCAAGTTTCTCCCCTCTAGGGTCTTGCACACACCACACTTAATCAAAAATCTCATTTCAGTTCGTAAATTTACCACAGATGACTCATGTTCTGTTGAATTTGATCCTTTTGGTTTTTCTGTTAAGGATCTTCACAGCAGGAGAGAGATCATGAGATCCAATAGCCGCGGCGATCTCTACCCTTTTCATCCTCAGCACATTCCTCCCATGATGTCACTCATGTCTACCTCCTATACACTGTGGCATCGCCGCCTTGGGCACCCTGGTCATCAAAGCCTAGATAATATTTTGTCACAATTTTCTGTTTCTTGTCGAAATAATAGCTCCCATGTGTGTGATGCTTGTCAAAAAGGGCGTCATGTGTGCTTGCCCTTTTCCACTTCTACTTCCATTACTTATTTTCCCTTTCAAATTTTGCATTCACTACAAGGATCTTGCTCAGTGTCCTCGGCTTTTACCGACGACACAGATGCCAAAACCGCCGACACAGGGCTCTGTCGTCGGCCTCCCGATGGCACAAGTCCCACGACACAGAGTCGACGACACAACCAACCTATGTCCACTGCCACAATAAATCCCGACGACACAGATGCCATCCGGGGCCGACCCGACACCCAGACATTTGTCGTCGGCGAACTTAAAGCTGCCGATACAGAGGAGACACTTCTGTCCTCGGCCTAATTAATGCTGCCGACACAGAGTGGACATCTGTGTCCTCGGCCTGGGCTATAGCCGACGACACAGACCCCTTCTGGTGCCAGAACCTGGGGCTATCTTGTGTCGTCGGCATGGTTAGAGCCGAGGACACAGGTTCAACTTTTATGTAATATTCTGACATTTTGAAACACAAAAACGAAGATATTTTCCAAGAGATCAACCCTCACCCATATCCTAGTTAGTACTACTCGCCAAGCACGCTTAACTAATGAGTTCTACCACCGATTTTAATGCAAATGAGCACTTCCCATGAGGTCACCCATCCTAATACTACTCTCACCAAGCACGCTTAACTTCGTAATTCTTATATGATCTAGTACTGAGTGTTGGTATGATCACATTTGAAATATAACGTGTCCCCCTCCTCTTAACCTCACAAATGACCAAAACTCTAATTTTAGTATTCTTATATTTTGAATTTACCATGGCATGGATGCTTCAAATTTCAACTAAGTGTTCAATTTTACTATGATATGGGTGCTTCAAATTTTAACTAAGTGTCCAATTTTAATAGTTGGATCCAAGATCGAACTAGCTACCTACTAGCTACATCCGTGTCCTCGGCCCGAGCTATAGCCGACACGCACTCTTCTCGTGCCGTAACACTGGGCTATCTTGTGTCGTCGGCATGGTTAGAGCCGAGGACACAGGACATCTGTGTCCTCGGCCCGGGCTGTAGCCGACGACACAGACCCCTTCTGGTGCCAGAACCTGGGGCTATCTTGTGTCGTCGGCATGGTTAGAGCCGAGGACACAGGACATCTCCTATTGAAAGTTTTTCGGGCTTTAAATACTATCTCGTGCTATTGGATGATTACACACATTATCTGTGGACTATTCCTTTGCGTCACAAATCAGATGCCATTGCCGCCATTCAAAATTTCTACGCCCTTGTCCTTAACCAATTTCATCTCAGCATTCAATCTTTCCAATGCGACAACGGCAAAGAATTTGACAACTCCTCTCTTCGCAACTTCTTCACCACTCGGGGTATCACCTATCGATTCTCGTGTCCCTACACTTCTGCCCAAAATGGCAAGGCCGAACGCTCTCTTCGCACCATCAACGACGTCTTACGTTCTCTCCTTTTCCAAGCCGATCTGCCACCAAAATTTTGGGTCGAAGCCTTGCACACGGCAACTTATCTCATTAATCGTCGTCCCTGTAAACCCCTTAACTTTTCCACACCCTATCACGCTCTCTTTGGCCAAGCCCCTGATTATTCTCATCTCCGTGTTTTTGGATGCCTATGTTATCCAAACACGGCTTCCACAATGCCTCACAAACTCGCGCCACGATCCACACCATGCCTTTTCTTGGGGTATCCTCCTGAGCACAAAGGCTACAAATGTATGGACTTACGATCTCGCAAAGTCATTCTTTCTCGGCATGTTGTTTTTGTTGAGGATTGTTTTCCCTATGCCACAGCAAAGCCAGCGGATCCCCTGCCCGCATCGGCTCCCTTTATATCGTCTTCAGGATTGCTTCCAGGGCCGCCCATCCCAACCGCTTATCCCGGGGTCACTACTGCTTTCCCGCCCGCCATTCGTACCACGCAGCCGCCGCCTGTCACCGCTCCAAATGACTTGGTCACACTCCCCACTAGCAACCCACCGTGTGGCGTCGATCCGGCATCCGTATCCTCGTCATCTGTCTCTCCAGCCGCAGCTTCTGCTTCCCCTGACTACGTGCACCCAGCAGCACCTACACAGCCTCCGGCTCCCCCACAACATCATATGCTCACTCGTGCCAAGCACGGAATTTATCAACCTCGCAAAATTATGAACCTCCATGCTTCCCAAGATATATCACCTATTCCTTCCACATACAGCTCTTAAGGATCCAAATTGGCACAATGCAATGTTAGAAGAATATAATGCATTGATGTTAAACAATACTTGGAGTCTTGTTCCTAAACCTGCAGGTGTCAACGTCGTCACCGGAAAATGGATCTTTCGGCACAAATTCAACTCTGATGGCTCTCTTGCACGATACAAGGCACGCTGGGTAGTTCGTGGCTTCACACAAGAGTATGGGGTCGACTATGATGAGACCTTTAGTCCGGTTATCAAGCCAGCTACCATACTGGTCGTTCTGAGCATTGCCACTTCCGCCTCTTGGCATATCCATCAACTTGATGTGAAGAATGCTTTTCTCCACGGTAATCTCTCCGAAACAGTCTACTGTTCACAACCTTCGGGCTTTGTTGATAAATCTCACCCATCCCATGTGTGCAAGCTCACTAAGTCGCTTTATGGCCTCAAACAAGCCCCAAGAACTTGGTTTCTACGTTTCAAAACCTTCCTTCACACACTGGGATTTACCTCGTCTCGGGCGGACACATCCCTGTTTATCCTCAACAACTCTCCCCATCAAGCCTACCTATTACTATACGTGGATGACATAATCTTGACTGCTAGCTCCCCTCCTCTCTTGCACAACATCGTCTCTCGCCTTTGTCAGGAATTTTCCATGACTGATCTTGGCTCCTTGAAGCACTTTCTCGGCATTCAAGTTACTATGTCGGACCCCGGAATAACACCTCCGAAATCCTCTGTGTATTATGTACTAGTCCAGGAAATGCTAGTACACACAGCAGAAATGAAACCATAGCATATCCGTCGTTCTTTATTAATAATAAATATTCAAAGATACAAATGAAATGGCGCGCAGGCCAACAATAAATAAACGAATAAATGAAAGCAGCGGAAATAAAGATGAATAAATAGAGCCCAATTAATTTGCCACAGGCAATCGACTGGGGGCACGGCCTAGTCCAGCTGGTCCTCACCCACTATACGACGGTTGATCTTTAGCGACCCTTATTAGGGACCGATGGTTGGTCGCTAAAACTTATGGACCGACGGTTGGTCGCTAAATGAGTTTTTAGCGACGGTTAGTCGGTCGCTAAAAGTCTAGAAATTTAACAATTTATGGTTGGTCGCTATAGATGTCGTTAGGGACCAACGGTGGGTCGCTATAGAGAAGGGGTCACTACTTGGAGCCCTCGACCGTGGACCCACCCAGCCGCCGGCCGTCACAAGGGCGCCGCTTCGCCCTGCGTGCCCCGGGCCCCTCCCTAACCCTAGCCGCCACCCGCCCTGCCGCTCGTCGCTGCCCCTCGCCCCCGCCGCCTCGCCGCCGTGTCCCGCCCCGCCGCCGCTGGCCCACCGGCCTCCGCTCTCGCCCCCTGCTGCCTCCAAACTCCTATGTCGAATCGCGCAGCCTCCTGCCTCCCCTCGATCTCGATCTCCGAGATCCCCGCCTCCCCCGGCCGCACCCGCTCCGGCCCATCTCCTCCTCCGTCCCCACAAGAGCAAGCGACGCCAAGAGGCGGCGGCGGTGGCTCATCTCCGGCGCCACGGGCCGTGAAGCGCGGGCTCGCCTTCGCGTTCCAGTCGCTCTCCGAGATCGCCGCCTTCCCCGGACGCACCCGCTCCGGCCCATCTCCTCCTCCGTCCCCTCAGGAACAAGCGGCACCAAGAGGCGGAGGGCTACATCGCAGGGGGCCTCTCCCATGCCCCCTCTGCCGGCGACGCCGCGGCTCATTTCAGTGCCTCAGGCCATGAAGCGCGAGCTCGCTTTTGCGCTCCTGGCCGCTACCTATTTTCTTCCATTTTCTAATTACGATTGGCATCTCAAGCTTTTTCTCATGTTAACATAACAGCTTTTTGGTCTACTTGAGGTGAATTAAGTACTCGCAGTCGTGGCTTTAGATTAACATTCGATATCTTGTGCTTGTTCGCTTTGCCAATCATGTTGGAGCAGAGTAGATAGTTGAGTTGATGCAGTTGTGGTCGGATACTCAGATGTGCTTTCCATTACTCATTCTTATTGTTTCCTGAATCTCTCCCTTTGTTGACAAACGTAGTTTCTTAATCATTAAACGTTTCACATCTATTATTTCTAACCGCTTGAAATCATTCTTTGGAATTTCTTTTTTAAATAAAACGAACTACGGAGTACTCGCAGGTCAGGTGGCTTTAGATTAAGATTCGATATCTTGTGCTTGTTCGCTTTGCCAATCATGTTGGAGCAGAGTAGGTAGTTGAGCTGATGCAATTGTGGTCGGATACTCAGATGTGCTTTCCATTGCTCATTCTTATTGTTTCCTGAATCTCTCCCTTTGTTGACAAGCGCAGTTTCTTAATCATTAAACCATTCACATCTATTATTTCTAGCCTCTTGAAATCATTCTTTGGAATTTCTTTTTAAAATAAAACGAACTAGGATTGTATGCAAGAGTTAATTTTGCTGTTAATTTTTAGTACAATAATGGGATTCATGCGACAAAATTAGATCTTGCTGTCAGGAGGTGATCTTATTTATGCATTGGTTCTTAGGGAGAAATGGCCTTATTTATATCATTATCATAGTCTTATTTAGTTTTGAGTACAAGAATTGGTTTTGTTTATCTTCTTGGCTATTGGGTCCTCCATTCCTTGATCAATTTTATATACCTGAAATGGCTAATTGGTTGATACATGCCGTTTAGGTACCATTTAATGGTATGTACATCCTCATCCATAGGTTAAAAGCTTGCCAGTTTAGCCGATATTAACTCAGGCAAAAGACGGCTTTCTTGATACTATAAGGAAAGAGATGGCAAAACTGGAATTGAAATGGCAATCTGCTGTTGATAAATCTCAAACTTCTCTAAATGTTCTGTTTAGTACTGCCAATTTGGTTTTCAGAGTTATATTGTCAATATTTTGTAGGTACCTAACATCACCTTCAAGTGTGTTTCTTTCTCTGCTTTATGTTAGTGATTCTACTGTGTTCTTTTTCACTTGCACTTTCCTATTTTATCGACTTAGTAACCTCTGCATAAATGCTTAAACTAACCAACGCTACAAACCCTGCTTTGTCTATATTCAATGTTAGTCCAATAGGTACCCAATTTATCTCAACCACTAATAACATGGATGAAACACGATCGTTTTACAATTAATTGCTTAGATGATCGATCAAGAGGAGCATGGCAGTTCACAAAGATAAAGAAGGGGGCCTAAATCCTTTGAGCACATTAGAATCTCGAAAGATTTTCTGAGGTAAGGTTCTCATAGGACTTATTTATTAAATAACTTGATGTGGCCTTGTACCCCATCTCCACTCGCATATTGTTTTTCTTATTTTTATACTTAATTCGTGATATTTTTGTAGTGTCGTTCTCGTGTCTCAATTAAAGTTCTTTCAAGATAAATTGAAACTCTACCAAATGCTCTTGAACATCGTGGATGAGCAAGACCGTGAATTAAATGCTAAGTGATTTAAAACCAAGGATTTGCCATTGCAAATATTTGCGATACATCAGCGACAAGTGGGTCCTGGCCTACATGTCAATGAGACAATGTAGTGGCAAATCCTCGAGTGCACCCCATTTTAGTGGCAGACCCTCATTTTTCTAATGACAACAATAAGTTTTGGGCTCTAGGTTGTTTAGCTATTGCAACAATAATTGAATCGAATGTCTCTCGATCCCATTAGTTCAGATATGCTACCTGTAGTGATAAGACACTAAGAAACTTTGCAACGATGAGGCCTCCTAGGAGCTAGATCAAGCTAATATCGATAGTGTTAACCGGTATCAGCTTGATAAGTAATGATGATGAGCACGCCGACATGCATTTGCTGAATTTCGCTATGCATCCAATAAAAATGCTATGTGTGATCATAATTTCCCTCTTGTACTAGAATAACATGTGACCTCTTGTTTTCAGACTTCATCTCGTGTTACAAAGGGCATTTTCATCAAAGTATCACACAATTGTCAAAAAGATTGAACCTTCCAAAGATAATCTATCACCGTAGAAGATATAATCGCTGCTCCAAACTCGTACACAATAATATTTCTAGGTGCTTGGGTGATGCACAATATACTTCAATGGGAATTGTGGCGAGAAAATGGAGCTCTCATTCAAGAAAATTGCAGTGAGTTGTTGTTTTCATTTTAATATTTCCTCGACCTTTTATGAAGTTCATAGCTTGACATGATAGTGTATTCTACCATTTCCGCAGAGCAACAAGTAAATAAAAGAGCAAACGGTTATTTCATACATACTTGATTCTACTGATATGGATGTGAGATGGATTGGAATATGTTTTGTGAGGAGGTAAGACAACCACTTGAGTAGCCTCACAAATCCTTCTCCCTTTCAAAGGTTGGATCGCGTGACAAGTTGAAGCCAATCAAAGAGGAGCTTCCAGATAAAGTAATTCTTCCTCCATGCATAATTTGGCTATTTCTTTTTGTGATCAGTAGATTTATTTCTAATACCTACAGCGCCTATTTCTTACATATGTTTGTTTACGTTTTCCTCTACTTTACTGCTTACATCGCTTTTCATTGCTCTTCCTTTCAATATTGCTACTATCTTCTTATGCTCTAAGATATGCGCCATATAGATGTACTTTAAATGATAGTCTCCAAACAACTAAGAATTCGTTCTTCTGCATCTCTACAAAGAAATTGCGTAAGTACAGAGGCATAAAGCTCTAAACATTTCCTAAAGACTAAACAAGACGAACGAGGCAAAGTTCTTGATGTAGTTGTGGGCTTTTGAACCGCTTGAAGCCGGAGTGATGTAGCTGTGGTGCTTTTGTGACTGATCAGCTCTGGAGCTTTTGTGAATGATCTAGCTAGCTATCTGTGAATGATCTAGTTGTGAGTAATATAACTGTGGTGCTTTTGTGAATATCTAATTGTGGTGCTTTTGTGTTTATGTGATGGATCTATGATTGTGGTATTATATTTTGTATGTCTATGTGATTATGTGTATAAAAATCTGTGATTTGTGGTGCTTTTGTATATATAATTAACTGTATATTATTATTAATAACAACTGTAAAGAGGGCGACTTTCTGTTGGTTGCTAATGTATAGTATAACGACTCACGGTTGGTCGCTAAATCTATAGTACAACAACCCACAGTTAGTCGCTAAATATACAACTTCAGCGACCTACGCTCGGTCGCTAAAAAGATGTCGGTCGCTAAAGCCTTTAGCGACGGCACTTACAGCGACCATCCTTATGGGTCGCTAATGGTTTTTAGCGACTAACCGTAGGTCGCTGAAGCCGCTTTTAGCAACCAACCGTAGGTCGCTGTAAGTGAACCGTCGTATAGTGACCATCGTGATACTCCTCCTTTGAATTGGTAAATTAAGCAAGGGTGAGTACATACGTACTCAGCAAACCACACCGGAAATGCAGTATAAATGTACGGGTAATCAAAGGATGGCAATATGGTTTGTTTGAGCATAAAGCAACAGTTTAATAACATTTTCAACAATTTTAAAAGGCATACTTTATTCCAAAATCAAATCCATACAGTTTTTAACTCAGGAATCTCTCCTGGAATTGGCTAAGTTTTACCCATGATGGACTCCCTCCATCCAATATCATTTCTGAAAACCAAATTTTAATAGTAAAGTCTAATCTGAGAATGGCTTGCTCGGCATGCCCATGACCGCGGGCGCGGCTAATCGATTAGTTTGACACTCTGCAGAGGTTGTACAACTTTACCCACAAGACATAATATTTCCCTTTTATGTCAACACACCTCCTTTGGTGAGTGACAGAGAAAATTATGACAAGGCCCCTATGTTAAATTCATACATGTAGTCATGCCCGCTAAGGTTTCACCGCTGAAAGACTCCCTCTATTCAGAAGCCCCCTCTTGCGCCAGAGTGGCAGCATCTCGCTTTCACCACACCACTACCCCCATATAGCATGACTGTCCATGAAATGATTTAATAAGGATAGCCAGGTCTGTCCCATTCCGCACTTCGTGGTAGTACGGTTAGGCTTTACATTCAGCGAGACCCAGACCGGTCCTTAATTGACTAGGCGAGACTTTCCACAAACCCAGAACCATGACCTCACCACTTTCCAACCAATTCTCGCCCGGTCTAAGCCATTTTCATTTTAACCATACTAATCTCCACATTGATACTAACATTGATCACTATAAGTTTTCAATTGAACATGATATCATTTTGGCATAAAGTTCCCCAAAATTTCCTAAGTTAAGTTTATGCATGGCTAAGCAATGTCTAACTATTACCATAGTCATAACTCATATTTTTACTAAGGTTACAAGGGTATCGGAATTCAAATGTCAAAGGTCGCATATCGGAATTGGATTTAACTATCATTTAAAACTAGGTCGGAAATTAATGTCTATAATAAATAAAGCATGCAATAATTGTAAATACAACATACAAGTTCATAAAACTGGGAGCAATATGATCAAGGGAGTGTGACTTGCCTGGTTCGACGAAAGTTCTTTGCTCGAAATAAATCGTTAAGGAACTCCTCGGTCTCTCCGTAATCTACGCGCGAAAAACAACCAAATTCGAATAAGACTCAAACGAATACAAATAAACACAAATTGAACTTCAAACTAGCTCTAAACTGAAGTTTGGGATTTCTAATGAATTTAGGAAGAAGAACGGAACCAATCGGAGTTCGAACGGGTGAAAACGGGCTCCCGGAAGTTTAAAAACAAATAAAACGGGCTTTTCTGGATTTTTCGGAATTTTTTTGAATTATTTTTGAAAAGGAAAATCGGAATTTCTGCGTCATGCTGACGTCAGCAGCCAATTCCGATTTTCGGATTTTATTTTTAAAACGAAAATCGCTTTATGACGTCAGCATGACGTCATAAAGGTTTTTGAAAACTTTTTTTTTCTTTTTCCTCCTTCGGCTGACAGGTGGGGCCGGGCCCAGGTGCAGTCCTCGTGCACGCTGCAGGCAAGACGCACAGACGCTGCCAAGCGCGTGCGGGCAGAGCTGGGGACGCGGGCGGCGCCACGGGAGGAGAAGGGGCGGCAGACACCACGGTGGCGGGAGGGCAAGGCCGGAGGGGCAAAGGCGGCGGCGGAGCCGAGGAGGCCGGGCAGCGGGGCGGCACAAGACGGCCTGGCGGCTCGCTGAGCGAGGATTTAAGGCGGCGGCAAGCGGCGCTTCGGAAGGGGAGGAAGCGAGGGAGAGGGAGAGAGCACTGAAGGAAGGAGGCTTGGGGTTTATAGGGGCGACAGCGCGGCAACGCTGCGGGCTGGAGGAGAGCGGAAAAGGCGCGCGCGGTTATGGACGCGGCCGGGGAAAGCGGAGGCGGCCGTTGGCGGAGCGCAGCTAGGGCGAAGCCGGCGGTTGGGCGGCGGTGCGCGGGAGATCCAGGTACGAGCGTTACAAACCTACCCACCTTAAAAGAATCTCGACCCCGAGATTCGGACTGGCTAGCAAAAGAGTTGGGGATACTTGGACTTCAGCTCCTCTTCTTTTTCCCAAGTAGCTTCCTTCTCTGAATGATGACTCCACTGAACCTTGCAGAAACGAATAGTCTTTCTTCTCAAAACGTGCTCGGCAGTCTTAAGAATCTTGATTGGATGCTCTTTATAAGTCAGATCTTCCTGGACCTCAATGTCATCCAACTGTGCTTGCTCATCGGGTACCCGAAGACATTTCTTCAACTGCGACACATGAAATACATCATGTACTCCTGCCAGTGCTGGGGGTAAACTCAGCTGATAAGCAACTTCTCCTTTCCTGGACAGTATGGGGTATGGGCCCACATACTGTGGTGCTAGCTTCCCTTTATTTCCAAAGCGTTTCACGCCTCTAAGGGGAGTGACTCTGAGATACACATGATCTCCCGGCTCAAAGGCTAGCTCTCTTCGGCGGTTGTCCGCATAGCTTTTCTGCCTGGACTGAGCTATCTTGAGTCTATCTTGTATAAGCTTGACTTTCTCTTCTGCTTCATTCGTAATACTTGGACCGAACAACTGCTGTCGTTCTCCAACTTGATCCCACAAGAGCGGAGTTCTGCATTTCCTTCCATACAATGCTTCAAATGGTGACATCTTCAAGCTGGCTTGATAACTATTATTATATGAGAACTCGGCGAATGGAAGACACTTGTCCCAACTGGCTTGATAGTCCAACGCACAAGCGCGCAACATATCTTCCAGTATCTGATTCACACGCTCGGTTTGTCCATCTGTTTGAGGATGGTAAGCTGTACTGAAATTCAGTCAAGTTCCCATGGCTTCATGTAAACTTTTCCAAAAGCGTGAGGTAAACTGACTGCCTCGATCTGAGATTATCTTCTTAGGAATCCCATGTAGACACACAATCTTGGTTATGTATAGCTCGGCCAGTTTATTTCCACCATATCTAGTGTTCACCGGTATAAAATGGGCTACCTTGGTGAGACGGTCCACAATTACCCAAATGGAATCATAGTTTGGGTTTTAGGGAGTCCGGTGATGAAATCCATTCCAATTTCTTCCCATTTCCACTCTGGGACTGGTAATGGCTGTAGCAAGCCTGCTGGTCTCTGATGTTCTGCTTTCACCCTCTGACAAACATCACAGCGAGCAATGTACTCTGCAATTTCTCTCTTCATGCTAACCCACCAATATTTTTCCTTCAAATCCTGATACATTTTTGTGCTGCCGGGATGAATAGAGAATGGCGACTCATGTGCTTCCTGAAGAAGTATCTCCTTTATCTCCTTATGGTCCGGCACACACAACCTATTCTCGAACCATATGACACCTTGTTCATCCTCTGAAAATCCTGGGGACTTTCCTCTTCTCATGTTCTTCTTAATTTCTTGGATATCAGCATCTTCTTTTTGAGCTTCTCTAATCTGATCTCGAAGTGTGGGTTTTACTTCAAGTGCATTCACTGATCTGTGAGCGACAATCTCCAGATTCAACCTCTCCATCTCCTGGCATAGTTCAGGCAACCCTTCTCTAACACTGATCATGTTGACATGGCTCTTTCTGCTCAAGGCATCAACTACCACATTGGCTTTCCCTGGATGATAATGGATACCAATATCATAATCCTTAATCAACTCTAGCCATCTTCTCTGTCTCGAGTTGAGCTCAGTCTGAGTGAATATGTACTTCAGGCTCTTATGATCCGTGTATATTTCGCAACGATTACCAATGAGGTAATGTCGCCAAATCTTCAAAGCATGCACAATCGCGGCTAGCTCTAAGTCATGAGTAGGATAGTTGCTCTCATGAGGCTTCAGCTGCCGTGACGCATATGCTACCACTTTTCCTTCTTGCATCAGCACACAACCTAAACCTTGCCGTGAGGCATCACAATAAATCACAAAGTCCTTGTGAATATCGGGTAGGATCAGGGGTAGTCTTTGAGACAAGTCTTTTCTTTAGCTCTTCAAAGCTTTTCTCACAAGATTCTGTCCATTCAAACTTCTTCTCCTTCTTCAAGAGTTGAGTCATTGGACGTGCAAGCTTAGAAACTCTCTATAAATCTCCAGTAATATCCAGCTAATCCCAGAAAGCTTCTAACTTCAGAGACAGACTTGGGCTGTTTCCATCCCATCACTGTTTCTACTTTGGCTGGATCCACCGCTACTCCACTTGCGGATACAATGTGTCCAAGAAATCCTACTTCCTTCAGCCAAAACTCGCACTTGCTGAACTTGACGTACAGCTGGTGATCCCTGAGCTTTTCCAATATCAATCTCAGGTGAGTCTCGTGCTCCTTCTCATCTCTAGAATAGATGAGAATATCATCAATGAACACCACCACAAATTTATCCAGGAATTCCATGAACACCTTATTCATCATATTCATGAAATAAGCTGGTGCATTGGTCAACCCAAATGACATAACGGTGAACTCATAAAGTCCATACCGAGTGGTGAAGGCTGTCTTGGGCACATCTTCAGGTCGGATTTTTAACTGATGATATCCTGATCGAAGATCTATTTTGGAGAAGACACCTGCTCCCTTTAGCTGATCGAACAAGTCGTCGATCCTGGGCAAGGGGTACTTATTCTTAATGGTGACTTCATTAAGAGCTCTGTAATTGTCATGGCCCTATTTTTCCTAGTGTGTGGTCATGGGGGTAAACAGGTAAATTCCCTCCCCAATTTTTTTCCCCACCCCTTTTCCTCTCTCCCTCCCCACTCATTTCTCTCTCCCCTCCCCGTTTTTCCCAGCCCGAAGCCCCCCCACCCAGCCCCACTCGGCTCCCTCCCCACCCGGCCGCCACTTCCCACCCCCTCACCCCCCCTGAAGCCGGCGAGGCCGCCCTCCTGCGCCCGGCCCGGCGCCGACGCCGCCGTCTTCCCCCCCTCGGCTCCCCTCCCGGCTCAAGGCTGCGCCCCTGCTCGCCTCCCTCCACCGAGGCCCTCCCGGCTGCCCTGCTCCGGCCAGCCTGGCCGCCCTCCTCCCTTGGGCAAGCAGCGAAGCCCCCTTCCTCTCCCTCCTCTTCCCTTCCCTCCTCTCCCTCTCTCTAGCCATGGCTAGGTTAGATGTGTTAGGAGATTTGCTCCAAGGTGGTGCATGGCAAGTGTTTGTTGAAATGCCCATGTGGGAGATGGTTGTTTGGGAGTGCTCATGCAAGGGCTTGGTGGTGGTTGTTGCAAGTGTATGCTAGGTGTTTGTTAAAATGCCCATGGATGTAGTTGTTGCTTGGGCATCCTCGTGAAAGCTCGGATTTTGCGTGAATTATTATTGTGGATGTGTTGTCTCGTTGAGCTCCTTCTAGAGATTATGGGCCATGTAGGTAATCGATGGTTGCGTGGTGATGGGATGATTTAGGAATAATGGATTTGTGATGCGTTGGGGGTTTCTCCAAGAATTATCGTTAGTGTGTTTGATCATGCAATTTGGGTAGGTATAAGTGTTCCGAATGTTCTAATGCATTAGGTGTATCCGCGGCAAATCGAATGCGAGATGCCATCCATGCAATTCAGGTTGTAGGCCTAGCTTCCGTTCTTTCCGTTCAGCCCTTACTACTTATGCTCTATTCTAGATCGTTTTCAGTGTTGAGCCATTCATAATATTGCTCGGCGGTTATTGTGGGATTTCGTAATTGTGTTTTCATTTTGGTTTGTCGAATGCTTGCATATTGTCTTCGGTAGTCATTTCATCACATATGCACGGCATGCATCTCATCCCCTGTGCATTGATATCGTGTAGAGAACGCTCACGCGGAGGGTGACGTGGCCGCGATCGAGGGTGATCACGGTGAGCAGGTTGTCACTGAGGCTCCGGCAGAAGCATCAGGCAAGCACCTAAGCATATTTACCCCATTATATGATTTTATCTTAGAGAATTAAATTGCTTATTTAGTTGATTAAGTATGCATTAGGAGTTGAATGGTGGGAACAGGGTTAGAACCTAATTGCTGCACATACACTCCTTGAAATTTGTAGAACACTCCCTTCGGAACCAAAATATGGGTAATTATAACGAGTCTACGCTTAGTTTTGCTTAGATGTTGGGTTGGGCCAAGTGGGGAATGGTTCTCCCGCTTGTGATTATTAACAATTGTTTCACTTCACACATGATGGATTGGAATGGGTATGGTTATGAGTCGTAATTAATAAATTGTGGACCGGGCGGGGAGTCGGTTCATTTGAGTATGGAGACTCAAATGTGTAGCCCCGTCTGAGTCGATTAAGGACCGATTCGATGGTTGCCCTTTGATTGAGCACACCCCGGTTGGTCGCATGCCCGATTATGGTACGGTAAGCCACTCTTTCTCTCATACGGAATCGATGGACCGTAACTTCCTGTGGTTGGACGTGGTTGAGGGCGAGGCTTAGGCCGACTCTCGAGCGCCAAGCCGGGCTTGGGGCTGCTCGAGGGGGTGCTAGGTTTTCGGGCCACAGGAGGACGCTTCAGCGATTGGGTATGATTGGGAGGGGGTTGACACTAGGCCCTTGTGGTAAGTGTCGTGCGATCAATGCTTCCCTGCAGGGTTAATTAAGCGATTCGAATTGCCGCGCTCTCGGATATGAGCAAGCTCTTTCATCGCACAGTCACGTAGTAAATAACTTGAACTTGTGGTTCGCCGTTGGGCTTGAGCTTTAAAATGGTTATGTATTGCTCTACATTAATTGTTGTTAATTTCAATCTCACACTAGAAGTAAGTGCGGTCTATAACTGCTTTAAACTTGTAATTGGTTCGATTGTCGCATTTATACTACAAATGTTAATGCTTTTCCGCACTTTTACCTTAAGCTTTCTCCTTGCTACAACTAAATGCATAATCCTTTGGAGTCGGTCATATATGGACCCCGGGTAAGACTTGCGAGTACCTTTTGTACTCATGCTTCGCTTTGTGGTTTTCGTGTGAGGACCGAGGATGGCGGGTGTGAGTTACGCCCCATCTGCCTCTCGGTGACCAGGCGGGGCACCGAGTAGAGGCTTAGCGATATCGCACACGCCCGGAAGTGTTCGAGTGGCGGGACACTTCCTGAGTAGTCGTATTTTGCTTGTGTTGCGATTTGGTTCACTTTTGTTGTGTAGTTAGTCTTCTACTTTATGTCTAGTCGTTGTTCAAGTCTATGTCGTAAATCCTGTGGATGGTTGTCTCGACTTGTGATTGTATGGCTGTTGTGGTTGTTGCTTTACTTTTGAATATATATATACTGCAACTGTGTTTTCTTGTCTGCTGAGTGGATGTCCATAGGTTCTAGGTGGGTCATGCCGAAATTTTCCGTTTTTCGGAGTCTTGGTCTTTTTCCCCGTTCTTGCCTAGTTTAGAGTTTTGGAGTTGTTTTAATCTTGGTGCGGTGGTTGTCGGGTTCGTCCTTGTGCCGTGTGTTTCTGCTTGCGTGTGGTTTGGAAGGTTTCGGGTTCGTTGCCCCCTTTATGCAAATTGAATTGATATCGTATCGGTTTCCGGTATGCGGGGAATCCTGGGCGCGTTTCGGGTCGCATACCGGGAATACTGGTTGTTGTCGAGTCGTTTGGATGTTCGTAGGGTTGTCTCTGTTGGGCTTGGGTATTAGCATCAGGATCACCTCCGGTGATTGGTTGCTAGGATCCAAATCCGATGGGAACAACTGTTCATCCAACCACTCGAGGACGATCTGGGCGGCTCCTCACAAGTTGGTATCAGAGCAAGGTGCATAAAGACGAACTCAAACTTGACGACCACTTAGGTGATTGATTAGGACTTGCATGATGCATTAGGTAGAGCTTAGTACGGATTACCCGCCCTAGGTGTATATTTAGGAGAGTTACGTTAAATGGTGAGCGTGGGAGAAACGATTACGTTGGAATCGTGCATCCATACTATGCATATGAGGTTCATGTCATGTCATGCATGCATGTGTTTACCATGTCATTGTGCATCATACTTTGTGCTTTTGTGTGGGATTAACTTGTGTCGTCTGTCTTGATGGTGACAGAATGCGGACCCGTGGGGCTTCCACCTCTGGGGGTGATGGAGGTGACGGGCGGCAGCAGCCAGAGGGTGCTGTTCCGCCACCTCCTCCAAACGTGTTGGACATTCTGCAGCGGACCGAGCAGCACCAGGAGGCGACCAACCGGATCCTGGAGATGCTAGTCCAGGACCGGGTCCAGCACGGTGGCCGCGGTGATGGGCGAGGTCGGCCCACCAGCTATCTCGACTTCCTGCACACGCAGCCACCGGTCTTCTCACGGGCCACCGACCCGTTGGAGGCCGACGATTGGCTGCGCCGCGATAGAGCGTAAGTTTGCTCTTATCGACCGTGGGGAGTTCCGGAAGGCCCACTTCGCGCGCAGCTCTAGGACTCGCCGGTGCTTGGTGGGCCAATTTGCGGGTGATGCACTGCCGGCACCGGGCCATTTAGGCTGAGTTCCGTGAGGCGTTTGGGCGTACCACATCCCGAAGGGCCTCATGGACATGAAGAAGCGTTTCTCACCCTCCGACAGCTCGGCAAGTCGGTGGTTGACTACTCGCAAGAATTCAACTACCTGGCGCAAGACGCCCCGTAAGAGGTTGACACCGACTAAGAAGCAAGGTCGGTTTATGAGTGGGCTGACGGCGAAGATGCAAGATAGGTCAGTCCGTCTGCGACTTGGCCGACTACAATGACCTGGTGAGTCGCGCGATCAATGTTGAGCTCAAGATGCGGGCTCATCAGAGGAGAAGAAGAGGAAGCGGCGACACTGCACTTCACAAGCAGCCTTAGCAATGTGCTCGGGCGGTCTCAGATCACCGCCGAGGCCGCTCGCCGGCCATTGCCTCAGCCGGGCACACGACGGGCCCAGCCGTCTTGCTGTCGCTATCCCGCCATTTACCACCACTACCGGGCCGGCAAGAGTGAGCAGCAGCGGTCCCTGGCCTCCGGCCTCAGGTTACATTGCGGACGTGGCGGGCCACTTCATCCGGATCGCCCATTCCTATCGCTTCTGGCGGCAGCGTTTCGGCGCCCACGGCTTCAGTGGCGCGACAAAGACCACCGCCGCTGTTTCACGTCGAAATGAGGCGCCATTACCTTCGCCGACGCCGAGGCGGTTCCCGAGGGCTCCGCCGTGCTACCGGTACATTTCTTGTTGAGGGGCATGAGGCTAGAGTGTTGTTTGATTCAGGGCCTCCCATTCTTTTATCCGCACGGGGTTTGCAGAGCAAAGATCGATGAGGGTCAGAGTGCAAAGGTCACCTCCTTTGTGATTGAGGCACCGGGGTCAAAGATCACGGTTAGGCGGATGGTTCGTAAGGCGAGGCTGCATTCTGGGAATTCCGTTCACCGCCGCTTGTCGCTTCTAGACCTTCGAGGATAGATGTCATCCTGGGGATGAGTTGGTCGACCCGACAAAGCAGTCGCTTTTGGATTGTCAGAGTCGCACTCGTCACTCCTGAATCCAAGGGCTACCGACTCACTCTATTTCTTAATGAGAACAAGGCCACCTTGTGTTCGCCGAATGGGACGAAGTTGAAGAGCTGGACTCGATTTCCGTGGTGTCCGAGTTTCCGATGTGTTCCCAAAGAGAATTACCGGAATGCCACCTGATCGGGACATTGAGTTCGTCGTTGAGCTCCGGCCAGGATCGCTCCTGTCCAAGCGACCGTCACCGGATGCCGCCAAATGAATTGGCCGAGTTAAAGACCCACTGAAAGGATTGATGGACAAAGGGTTCATCCGATCGAGGCTCCTCGCCTTGGGGCTGCTCGGCTTTGTTTGTGACCAAGAAGGATGGTTCTCTGCGCCTCTGCGTTGACTACCGCCCTCTGAATGCGATCCGTCAAGAACAAGTACCCATTGCCCCGGATCGACTCTCCTGTTTGATCACCGACCGGTGCACGAGTATTTTCCAAGATTGATCGAGGCTCGGCTACCATCGATCAAGATCCGAGCCGAGGACATCCCGAAGATCGCTTTCTCCACTGTGACACGGGCTCTACGAGTATACCGTGATGTCGTTCGGCCTCACGGCATGCGGCGTACTTTATGTACTGATGAACTCCATATTCATGGAGGAGCTGGATTCCTTTGTCGTCATCTTCGCCGACGACATTTTGATATATTCACCGATGAATAAGACCACGCCGAGACACCTTCGCATTGTTCTCGCGACTCGTGAGCATCGCTCGTATGCGAGTTCGGCAATGTGAGTTAGGCCGAGGGAAGTGTCATTCTTGGGACACGCCCTTTCGAGCGAAGGCGTGGCGATTGACCCGAGCAAGGTACAGGATGTACTCAAATGGGAGCAGCCCAAGATCATCACGGACATCCGCAGCTTTCTTGGACTGGCCGGGTATTATCGCCGCTTTCATCCAGGACTTCTCAAAGATTGGCGGCCGATGACCGAGCCGCCAAGAAGGGGTTGAATTCAGATGGTCACGGATCGTGAGAGCGCCTTCCGTATTAATCAAGCAACGCCTGACTCGGCTCTCGCCCTCACTCACCGGATATCCACAAATCCTTTTGAGGTGTATTGCGATGCGTCGGGCATTGGGCTCTACTGTGTGCTCATGCAAGAAGGCCGAGTCGTTGCCTCACGATCTCGGCAGCTTGAAGCATCATGAGGAGCACTACCCCACCCATGATTTGGAGCTTGCGGCAGTTGGTGCATGCATTGAAGATCTGGCGCCACTATCTCTTGGGAACAAGTGCAATATCTATACCGACCATAAAAGTCTCAAGTACATCTTCACCCAGGCAGATCTGAACATGAGGCGGCGGAGATGGCTTGAGCTGATCAAAGACTACAATCTGGAGGTGCATTACCACCGGGAAGGCAAATGTGGTAGCCGACGCGTTGAGTCGCAAGGCTCAATGCAATCGCTTTACTCTTCGATCCCGAGTGTCTCCTCTCAGGCCGAATTCCAGAGACTCGGCTTGGAGATGGGCGAGCAGGATTCATAGCTAATCTCGAGTTGAGATCTACATTGCTCGATCAGATTCGGGAGGCATGACGAAGGATGAAGAAGTTGCAGATCCGGTAAATTAGATTTTGGGCAAGCCGAAGTTTCGCTGGATGAGCAGGAACCTTGTGGTTCGGCGACCGCATAGTTGTCCCCGATGACCAGGAGTTGAAGCGAAGGATTCTCGATGAGGCGCATAACTCTTTGCTTACCATTCACCCGGCAGCAACAAGATGTATCAAGACCTGAGGCGGCGCTTTGGTGGACTCGCATGAAGCGCCGAAGTCGCTCGCTATGTGTCGAGTGCGACGCCTGCAAGAGGGTGAAGGCCGAACACCTCAAGCCACCGGTACCCTCCAGCCTCTTCCTATTCCAGTTTGGAAGTGGGAGGATGTCACCATGGACTTCATTACCGCCTGCCGACCACTTCCTCGTGCCATGACTCGATTTGGGTGATCATCGATCGACCGACGGTTCTGCGCACTTCTTGGCCGCTTGCACCAAGTATCGTGGTCAAGAAGTATGCGGACTTGTATATCTCCGGATCGTAAGTCCGCATGGAGTGCCCAAGCGGATAGTTTCGCATGCAGGCTCTCGATTCACTTCCCACCTCGAGAAGCCTCGCATGAGGCCTTGGGCACGGTCGCTCTACTTCAAGATACCACCCTCGGGATCGACGGTCAGACCGAGAGGGTCAATCAGATCCTCGAAGACATGTTGAGGGCTTGTATCTTGTCCTACGGGAAAAAGTGGGAAGAGTGTCTCCCGTACGCCGAGTTTGCGTACAACAACAGCTACCAAACCAGTATCCAGATGTCTCCGTTCGAGGCGCTTTATGGTCGCAGTTGTCGAGCGCCGCTGAACTGGTCAGAAAGTGGGGAACGCTCCTTGATTGGGCCTGAGTTGGTTATGGAGGCGGAAGAAAAGGTCAGGACTATCCAGGAAAATCTGAGGATAGCGCGGTCGCGACAGAAGAGTTACGCTGATCGCCGTAGGAGACCCCTCTCCTTCGACACTGGCGACTTCGCCTATTTGAAGGTATCTCCTCTCCGTGGCACCCGTCGATTCGGAGTTAAAGGAAAGCTGGCACCTCGCTACGTAGGGCCGTTCAAGATCCTTGGAAAGCGCGGCCAAGTAGCATATCAGCTAGAGCTTCCTCCTTCGCTCGGAATGGTCCACGACGTGTTTCACGTCTCCCAGCTGAAGAAGTGTCTCCGTACTCCGTTCGAGTCTCTCGAGGTAGAAGACCTCGGAGTCGCGCCTGAGCCGGATCTGTCTTACGCGGAGCGTCCTATCCGGGTTCTGGAAGAATCGGAGCGCAAGACCCGAAGGAAAACTCTCAAGTTCTATAAGGTTCAGTGGAGCAATCACACTGAAGATGAGGCCACTTGGGAGCGGGAGGATCATTTGAAAGGCGAATATCCTGAATTCTTCCAAACTATGTAAGTGCTTCAGGCCTATCCATTTGCAATCCTTATCGGTATCAATTCCAGTCCAACTATGTACGCATTCTTGAATCTCGGGGCGAGATTCCCCTAAGGGGGGGAGGATTTGTCATGGCCCTATTTTTCCTAGTGTGTGGTCATGGGGGTAAACAGGTAAATTCCCTCCCCAATTTTTTTCCCCACCCCTTTTCCTCTCTCCCTCCCCACTCATTTCTCTCTCCCCTCCCCGTTTTCCCCAGCCCGAAGCCCCCCCCACCCAGCCCCACTCGGCTCCCTCCCCACCCGGCCGCCACTTCCCACCCCCTCACCCCCCCTGAAGCCGGCGACGCCGCCCTCCTGCTCGGCCCGGCCACGACGCCTGCCTTCCCCTCGGCTCCTCCCAGCTCGGCTCAACTGCTACATCGCCTCCCTCCACCCGAGGCCCTCCCCACCGGGCTGCTCGCCCGCCAGCACGGCCGCCTCCTCCCTTGGGTACGGGCAGCGAAGAAATTTCCTTCCTCTCCCTCCTCTTCCCTTCCCTCCCTCTCCCCTCTCTCTAGCCATGGCTAGGGTTAGATGTGTTGGGGAGATTTGCTCCAAGGTGGTGCATGGCAAGTGTTTGTTGAAATGCCCATGTGGGAGATGGTTGTTTGGGAGTGCTCATGCAAGGGCTTGGTGGTGGTTGTTGCAAGTGTATGCTAGGTGTTTGTTAAAATGCCCATGGATGTAGTTGTTGCTTGGGCATCCTCGTGAAAGCTCGGATTTTGCGTGAATTATTATTGTGGATGTGTTGTCTCGTTGAGCTCCTTCTAGAGATTATGGGCCATGTAGGTAATCGATGGTTGCGTGGTGATGGGATGATTTAGGAATAATGGATTTGTGATGCGTTGGGGGTTTCTCCAAGAATTGTCGTTAGTGTGTTTGATCATGCAATTTGGGTAGGTATAAGTGTTCCGAATGTTCTAATGCATTAGGTGTATCCGCGGCAAATCGAATGCGAGATGCCATCCATGCAATTCAGATTGTAGGCCTAGCTTCCGTTCTTTCCGTTCAGCCCTTACTACTTATGCTCTATTCTAGATCGTTTTCAGTGTTGAGCCATTCATAATATTGCTCGGCGGTTATTGTGGGATTTCGTAATTGTGTTTTCATTTTGGTTTGTCGAATGCTTGCATATTGTCTTCGGTTGTCATTTCATCACATATGCACGGCATGCATCTCATCCCCTGTGCATTGATATCGTGTAGAGAACGCTCACGCGAGGGTGACGTGGCCGCGATCGAGGGTGATCACGGTGAAGCGAGGTTGTCACCGAGGCTCCTGAAGCATCGTGCAAGCACCTAAGCATATTTACCCCATTATATGATTTTATCTTAGAGAATTAAATTGCTTATTTAGTTGATTAAGTATGCATTAGGAGTTGAATGGTGGGAACAGGGTTAGAACCTAATTGCTGCACATACACTCCTTGAAATTTGTAGAACACTCCCTTCGAACCAAAATATGGGTAATTATAACGAGTCTACGCTTAGTTTTGCTTAGATGTTGGGTTGGGCCAAGTGGGGAATGGTTCTCCCGCTTGTGATTATTAACAATTGTTTTACTTCACACATGATGGATTGGAATGGGTATGGTTATGAGTCGTAATTAATAAATTGTGGACCGGGCGGGGAGTCGGTTCATGTGAGTATGGCGACTCAGATGTGTAGCCCGTCTGAGTCGATTAAGGACCGATTCGATGGTTGCCCTTTGATTGAGCACACCCGGTTGGTCGCATGCCCGATTATGGTACGGTAAGCCACTCTTTCTCTCATACGGAATCGATGGACCGTAACTTCCTGTGGTTGGACGTGGTTGAGGCGCAGGCTTAGGTCGACTCTCGGCGCCAAGCCGGGCTTGGGGCTGCTCGAGGGTGCTAGGTTTTGGGCCACAGGAGGACGCTTCAGCCGATTGGGTATGATTGGGAGGGGTTGACACTAGGCCCTTGTGGTAAGTGTCGTGCGATCAATGCTTCCTGTAGGGTTAATTAAGCGATTCGAATTGCCGCTCTCGGATATGAGCAAGCTCTTTCATCGCATACCACGTAGTAAATAACTTGAACTTGTGGTTCGCCGTTGGGCTTGAGCTTTAAAATGGTTATGTATTGCTCTACATTAATTGTTGTTAATTTCAATCTCACACTAGAAGTAAGTGCGGTCTATAACTGCTTTAAACTTGTAATTGGTTCGATTGTCGCATTTATACTACAAATGTTAATGCTTTTCCGCACTTTTACCTTAAGCTTTCTCCTTGCTACAACTAAATGCATAATCCTTTGGAGTCGGTCATATATGGACCCCCGGGTAAGACTTGCGAGTACCTTTTGTACTCATGCTTCTGCTTTGTGGTTTTCAGGTGAGGACCAGGATGGCGGGTGTGAGTTCTGCCCATACTGCCTCTCGGTGACCGGGCGGGGCACCGAGTAGAGGCTTAGCGCGATATCGCACACGCCCGGAAGTGTTCAGTGGCAGGACACTTCCGGAGTAGTCGTATTTTGCTTGTGTTGCGATTTGGTTCACTTTTGTTGTGTAGTTAGTCTTCTACTTTATGTCTAGTCGTTGTTCAAGTCTATGTCGTCGTCCTGTGGGTGGTTGTCTCGACTTGTGATTGTATGGCTGTTGTGGTTGTTGCTTTACTTTTGAATATATATATACTGCAACTGTGTTTTCTTGTCTGCTGAGTGGATGTCCATAGGTTCTAGGTGGGTCATGCCGAAATTTTCCGTTTTTCGGAGTCTTGGTCTTTTTCCCCGTTCTTGCCTAGTTTAGAGTTTTGGAGTTGTTTTAATCTTGGTGCGGTGGTTGTCGGGTTCGTCCTTGTGCCGTGTGTTTCTGCTTGCGTGTGGTTTGGAAGGTTTCGGGTTCGTTGCCCCCTTTATGCAAATTGAATTGATATCGTATCGGTTTCCGGTATGCGGGGAATCCTGGGCGCGTTTCGGGTCGCATACCGGGGGAATACCGGGGTTGTTGTCGAGTCGTTTGGATGTTCGTAGGGTTGTCTCTGTTGGGCTTGGGTATTAGCATCAGGATCACCTCCGGTGATTGGTTGCTAGGATCCAAATCCGATGGGAACAACTGTTCATCCAACCACTCGAGGACGATCTGGGCGGCTCCTCACAAGTTGGTATCAGAGCAAGGTGCATAAAGACGAACTCAAACTTGACGACCACTTAGGTGATTGATTAGGACTTGCATGATGCATTAGGTAGAGCTTAGTACGGATTACCCGCCCTAGGTGTATATTTAGGAGAGTTACGTTAAATGGTGAGCGTGGGAGAAACGATTACGTTGGAAAGCCATCCTTCTCTTGCGACTTTCCATTTCCTGATGCTTGCCGGAGCCGAGGACGAAGGCGGCGGCGGGCGGCGCTCGGAAGGGGAGGAAGCGGGGAGGGAGAGGGAGAGAGCAGGGGGGGGCGACGGCGCGGCCGGCGCAACGGCGGCGGCTGGAGGAGAGCGGAAAAGGCGGCGGCGGTTGCGGGACGCGGCCGGGGAAAGCGGAGGCGGCCGTTGGCGGAGCACGGCTAGGGCGGAGCCGGCGGTTGGGCGGCGGCGCGCGGGAGATCCAGGTACGGGCGTTACACTACAACCAAGCAGGGACTCTTTCTCAGTCAAGAACAGTATGCCACCGATCTCTTACGGCGCGCCAACATGCTGCAATGCAACCCGGTCTCCACGCCCATTGACACAAAGCCGAAACTCTCCGCTACCACCGGTGATCTCTTAAGCAATCCCACTGAATACCGAAGCCTTGCCGGGGCTCTCCAATATTTGACCTTGACCCGTCCAGACCTTCAATATGCTGTGCAACAAGCTTGCTTGTTCATGCATTCCCCACGACAGCCGCACTTGCAGCTCATCAAGAGGATATTGCGATATGTTCGTGGCACAATTCATCACGGTCTCCTTCTCTCGCGCTCCACATCGACTGATCTGGTCGCGTACTCAGACGCCGATTGGGCAGGATGCCCCGACACGAGGCGCTCGACGTCCGGCTTCTGTGTCTTCTATGGCGATAACTTGGTTTCATGGTCCTCCAAACGCCAGGTGACGGTGTCCAGATCGAGCGCGGAGGCAGAATACAGGGGCGTTGCAAATGCTGTCTCTGAATCTGTCTGGTTGCGTCAGCTCCTCATTGAATTACTTCGACCGCCGTCTCGGGCCACGGTGGTGTTCTGTGACAATGTGAGCGCCATGTACTTGTCTACCAATCCAATTCAGCACCAGCGGACTAAGCACATCGAAATTGATCTGCATTTTGTGTGCGACAGAGTTGCTCTCGGCGACGTCAAGGTACAGCATGTTCCGTCCTCACTTCAGTATGCTGACATTTTTACGAAAGGGTTGCCGTCCGTTCTATTTCATGAGTTCAAGAGCAGCCTACACGTCCGAGATCGTCCAGGCTGAGGGGGGCTATTGGAGAACATGTGTATTGTACACGTTGTATACACGTACTGTATTCTTGCATGTATAGCTGTAGACTCGGTCAGGCTCTAGCGCACGTCTTCGTCATGCCTGCATTCGCGGATCTGTAACGATCCCGTAAGCCAAGGCTCACCGTTTGCTTTCCGTTTGCTTCTCATTGTAATTGCCTATTAATAGGCCAAAGCCATGAATGCAATACACGTTGAATCATTCACATCTTTCATTGATATCCCGAAATCTGATATTTTCGCGTTGAGGCGGTCATCTAAAAGTATATTAGCTGGTTTGATATCACCATGAATGACCTGGGTATACATTTGTGAATGCATATAGCCCAATGCCTCTGCACATTCTACGGCAATCCTTAGTCGTGTATCCAAGGGTATGGTAATGTCATCGCGGCGAAGAACATTATTGAGATTTCCTTTTGGCATATACTCGGTGACCATCATTACGGAATTTTCCTCTATGCAGTAGCCGATGAGTCTGACTACATTCTTGTGATTTATTTCGCGGTGGACGATCAACTCTTTGGCAAAGTTTTCTTTTACATTGTGGATAAACTTCTTGACTGCAACCCTACTTCTGCCATCAAGGACTCCTTCGTAAACTTCTCCAAAGCCACCTCTCCCCAGGATAGTTCTATAGTTGTTGGTGATTCTCTTTATCTCACCTTCTGTGAAGCATTTTACGTTATGATTGCTGTGTGCTATCCACTTTGATCTGTCATCCCCTTGAATTAGTTTTATTACCATACTTTCTTGGCGATCCATCTTTTGCTGGGAATCGTTACCTATAAACAGTTTTGTAGCACTAAAACTCAATTTCAATCCAACATTCCAACATGTAAATCAGCAGAGTAAGTGTGCATAATTTGCAAGGATCAATGAATTGGAAGTGATTTGTAGACATAACAGATGGCCATTGACTAACAATGATGTTGCTTATACTCCATTAGAGATGGTTTCACAACTAGAAAATGGTACAACATTATCGCTTCGTCTGTGTTGGTTTCCAACTTTTCAGAAAAAAAATCGATTGTGATAGATGATTCGGCGAGGGTTTAATAATTGACGGGGAATCATTACAATCGGTTCTAATATTAGAACCGATTGTGATGTACATATGGGAATCGATTATGATGTGCCATACACATCACAATCAGTTCTTAGTTTAGAACCGATTGTGTTGTGTCTCGCTAGATTTTATCTCTATCTCTATTATTCTAAAGCAGCACTTGGTGGCAGTGGTCCGTTCTTCCCACGTCATTAATTGCCGCTTAATTGCCCTGCTTAATTGCCCTACTTAATTGCCCTACGCAAGAAACGAAGCGTTGCTTTAATTAGCTAGCTTTCGTAAGAAACGAAGCGTTAAAGATAGATGTTTGATCTTGTGAAATAATTTTTTTTATTTTTTAATCTTTATTTTTCGTTATCAATTTTATTTTTCGTAGCAGCGCACGGGCATGTAACTAGTATACCCTCGTGCTGAACTCTCCTCTATTGTTGTTCTAGAGGCAAAAGAACCACCGCCACCCTAAAAAACACAACATACTCTGGTTGAAACTAATACTTAGATGAGAAAATATAAAATCCTCGAGGATTGGTGTCATTGAGAAAATATGCAATTTTCTCTTAAAACGAAAGACCTAGCCAAAAAAGTATCAATTTTTTTTTGTAATCTCACAATCCTGAATTGAGCAAATGCATTTTAGTGCCATTGTTTTCTGAAAGCCTGGTGTCAATAAAGAGACTACGTCAATGTAAATAACTAGCAACATAAGCGCGCTACGCTGCGCCGTTAGGGATATGATTGAATTGTTATAGCTAGGAAAAAAATAGTCTTGAATTGTTATAGCTAGGAAAAAAATAGTCTAAGGAGCTTATTTGTTACAAATGAGAACAAGGATATTATAGGTGCTTGAAAAAAGTATATATATCTATATTAGTTTGGATAAATGGGGGGAATGGAAAACGACATAAAATCAAAGTACACAGCGAATGATAATGAAGAATCTATTTCATAGGCATATTTCATAGAATCAGATATTAATATCTATAAAAGATGTTTTCATGTGTTTGCGATCTCTGTTGGCGAATTTTGAATAGAAAATCAAGTCTTTAGTTTATATCAGCAAACCTTGTGGATCATAGATACACGATTAAGAGATTTCATAGGCTAATTTACATTGATCAGTGACATACGAAGCATAATTAGATTTATCGGTAATCAAATATATAGTTAATAAGAGGACAATATAGGTTAATTACATAGCGAGCATAATTTGATTATCGAAGATGGTTTACTGATACTGCGTTGGTTAGGTTGTACATTAGCAAAACAGAGTACGTAATGAGAGCGAGGCGATCCACAATTTATATCCTGCATATATAATAGGGAAATCTGTTAAGGAAATTATATGCTTATTGTGGCTCAAATGGAAGAATTATAAATCTAGGATACGAAACTTACCTGAGGTACTTTGTAGCATAGCTATCATTATGTTGTCATATATGGAGTGGTGTTGTGGTATCTGTTGTTGGGATGTAATCTTCAATGTCGTGTATTGAGTCAAGAAGGCCAAGATCATATGCTAGAAGTTCTTGTGGAGTGCTTGGTGTCTGTGGTCCTGTATAGGCAAGTGATCTTTTTTTTGGTTCGATGTTAGGATCTGTTGTATCCACTGTCTTGATGGGAAGAAAGCCCTTATTTTTTTCACAAACCATATGAATTCCGTAGAGCAAACGTTTATGTTTTTGTGTGATGCTGTGGAGAGCAGTCCTTGCAGTCAGAGTGTTATCGCGGAAAAGATCAGTCCAGCATTGTTCGGTCTTCAGCTTTTTATGCGCAAAGGCATAGATCCTCAAAGTTGGCGTCGTCGATGTTGACATTGCTGTTGATCCGAAGATGCAATAGGGCTGCATGCGCTGTGCTTTCCATTGCGTTGTACTCTGTGCTGGCTAGGTCTCCATAGAATATTTTTTGCTCTTTGTTAGCATCGGTGAATGCTTCTAATATATCCATTTTGATCCAACCTCTGATTTGGCTGTCATCTTCGTAGGTAGTACCTAATGAATATATTTTTAGCTGCAGTTTGCTGGTCACTTCTTCTAGTAGTGATTGTCTTGATATATATATAGTTGTTTCAACCTGATAAGAATGCATGAGTAAGTTGGTGTTCTATAATTATTAGAAACAGTGAACAAAAATATGCTGAAAACTGTTTTGCATCTAAAAAGAAAGATGTGTTTCGATGATGAAGTTGGTTGGGCTGCTGTTTATCTCGTTGAGCTATTCCTTTTTAATATGGAAAAGCTGGGTGCATATAGCTGAGTAATAAATAGAAACACTGCATTAAGCCGTTGATACAGTTTGGATTTTGGATTACGAAGGAGAAAAATGTAGTGGCGTGTAGTATGCAGACTATATGCATCAGAAAAATGAGTGCTGAGTTTTTTGGGTGCAGTGAGAACTTACACCAGGAACAATGATTTGTTCATCATCGTTGGATATAGCAGAAATCGATCCTTGTGCTTGTTCTGGCCGTGATTGTTGCTGTTGGGCTCCCGTGTACTGTATAGACAATTAAAAGAAACGTGATGGTATAATAAATCTGTGTTGGAATACGATTAGGGCGAGCTAATAAACAAACAGAGACAAAGGGAGGGCATGTGCAACGGTAGACTTAAAGAAAAAGTTGTATAGGATGCTTATGGAACTGCCTGTGGCTGGGTGTGTTGGAACACGACGTTGTCAGAAGCAAACACAATATGAAAAACGATGTAAGGAAAATAGATACATACCTAATACAGACAACGGAAAACAAACGCTATGATCATGTAGTGCTATGGAATCAGACATAGAGCAGCGATTCTTGTAAAGAACATAATGGTATCCATGCTAGAAGAAGAAAGAAGAAAGCCATGGGAACTTTATGAGCTTAACAGGGTCAGACTGGACTTTATGTTATGCTAGTTGTGCCTAGCGTTCATGCTAGAAGAAGAAAAAAGACAGGTATAGGAATTCTTTGAGCTCAACTGGATTAGATTGGACTTTATGTTGTGCTGAACAAAAAGATTGGATATGTATTGACGTACCGATCGATGAAAACTGTACGAGCACAACGTGTAAAATATCCGATGAAGTGGCGTAGAGGACAGCATCTCAGCATCGTGCACAAAATGCTTATGCTTGCATACGTATGATGATATACATGTTGTTTCTTTATGTAGGATCGAAGTATACGAATATAGCAATCAGAGGGGGGGTGAATGATTGTGCGGAAGCTAAAACCAAATTCTTGACCTATTAAAAGTTCACCCCAAAACAGAACCAAATAATTGCCTCGTTTTCGACAAAAACAGAATGACAGAGGTTTGGTAAAACGAGAATTCCCGGAGATCCAACCGTTAGATTGATCTGAAATTTGGACACGAGAAACTAGATTCCAATACGAATCCAACCCAAAAAGAATCAGCTCAATCGGACTTACGGATCAAAAGTTATAAGCTTCGCAAGCTTGCTGTTTCAGAACTTGACGAGAATCAATCTAATCAAAACTTCAAGATTAAACAAGATCTTCAAAAGATTAATCAACTAGACTTTGAGAAACTCTAAATCAATACCCTAGAACAGTTTTTGATGGATCAAATCAAGAAGAAACTCAACGATCAAAAACCAATCTAGAATTAGAACAAGCATGCAAACAAGAACCAAAACAGAAAACACTGTAGCGACGTGGTTACCGTGAGCACGCAAAATCTTGGAAGAATTGATCTTTATTTCTTGTCTAAAATACTCTCATCAAAAGAGTACAAACCCTAAAACCAAGCTTAAAGCTTGATTCGCTCAGCTCTCCTTGGTGCGTTTCAACAGGAGACCCCCCACCTATTTAAAGCACCAACCCACAAAGAGTTCTGAATACGATTCCTATTCCCTAGAAGGAATCCGTATCCAACACAACTCTATTTGGCCCAACCAGGCCGAGTACAACTCTTGCACGCGTATGGCAACCCTACCATACTCACGTGACTAACACTTTGCACGCCAGATGGCCACCTGCCATACTCACGTGACTAACACTTTGCACGCCGAATGACCTCCCGCCATTCTCACGTGACTAACCATTCTTCATGTGCACCATTCTCTTAGCCCGAACGTCCCGCATGACATCCTTGACCACCAAGACCTCGGTTCCTCCTGAACCTAGTCCCGAACCTCGGTTCCTCCATGAACCTAGTTCCGGTCCCGTCATCGACCACATTCGCCTTCGAGCAATACCGCACATGAACAAACCACAAAACAAATCCGAGCACAAGTCCACGACTTGACTCAATGTCAATCCATGCAACTACTCACATGAGCATTGCATAAAGTCCACTTCAAAAGAAGCATCATGAAATCATCACAAATTTCATAATCTCAAATTCAAATTATTTCAATTCTGCTCAAAACCCTAATTCAAAGAAAACGCATTCACGACGGACAAGGAAATATGGTCCGCGTACACATGAAAAATCACTCAAAACCATTCACAACGGATGCACAAAATCGGTCCGTTGTACAAGTGAAAGTTTCGGTTCCAAGAAGAAAACCAAACGGACAAATCACGGTCACAACGGACAAAGAAAATCGGTCCGTTGTACATGCAAAAATGACTTCGGTCATGAGCTCAAAACAAGTTCACAACGGACCAAGAAAAACTGTCCGTTGTACATGCAAAGGTTTCTGAAATCTTGGAGAAAGAGTTAGACTCAAGCGCTCAAAAGCAAGTCCACGACGGACAAAAAAACATTATCCGTCATACAAGCGAAACTGACTGGTTCAAAGAGTTCAAAACACGTCCACGACGGACCCAAAGACATTGTCCGTCGCAGATGGGGAACTTACTGTTTCTTGAGAGCTAGGTCCGGCGCAAAAAGTGAAACTTACTGTTTCTTGTCAAATTATCAAACACATGCACAAGCACATTTTGCAAATCCAATTCTAAGTTTAATTTTTTCAGTTCAAAGCCAATTTTTCAGCACATGATTTCACAATCTCCCCCTTGATGAAAACATTGGCAACACCAATTAGAATTGAACAATTGGCATTCACTTTACAAAAGATTTTGAAAACCAAAGGATCAATGACCAAAAAGAGAAAAAACACAGAATTCCCCCTTTGACCAAAATGCAAAACAAAATCTCCCCCTGAGAAGGAAAATGTGTGTGAATGTGCAATGTGCATAAAAATTCCAAACTTCTCCCAAAATTCCAGAAACAAATCCCCCTTTTTCTTCTCCCCCCTTTTTCCTTAAACTTTTCAACGATTCCCAAATTTCTCCCCCTTTGACAATGGATTCATCAAGAATAAAAGAGAGAACATGTTCAAAATTTTTCCTGAAACAATGATTTCACAAAGAGAAACAAGGGAGTGCCAAGGGTGAAAAGATGAGCTCATTCGATCATATAACCTTATATATCACATAACATGCCAAATACATGATCTTGATGTGATTTTAACAAGTTAGGGAATGACATGCATCTCAACCTCAATTCAGTCAACTATAGCCAAGTACTAAGCAAAACCTTTAGTAGAAAAACAAAGGCTCAAAGTTGAAGCAAATAACAAATCAGGGCGAGCAAGTAGTTTCAACTCCAATCTAGTGGACCAATTTAATCTTTAAACAGTAAACTGCATGTGGCATGCTTGAAGCATACTTCTTTTATTTCCTTGGAGTGGCATGCTTGAAGCATACATCTTGTCTTTTGAGGGAATGGCATGCTTGAAGCATACATCTTATCTTTTAGGGAAAGCATCCTGAAGCTCATAACTTGAGGCTTTTGCTTTTAACAACCCTTTTTTATTGATTCCCTTTTCTTTTCATTTTTCTTTGATTATAAACATGCAAAAGTGATTAAAAGGTCTTATGAAAGAGTAAAGTTGAAACCACACTTGCTTCATAGCCCAAATTTGTCAAGAAGATTCAATATCAAGCCTAGAAGAGTAAGATATCACAGAGTATTTAGCTATAGGCAATTAGTCCAGGGAATTCCGCAATGTCATTTTTAGTTCAAGTGAAACAATTAGATTATCATATATTAGCTCAATTACATAACATATAAAGAAATATGATAAAGTGAGCTCATCAAGTGAAATAACTTGGCAAAGAGACTCCCCCTCAAAACAAACCCATTGGATGAACAATCCCAAGTTCTCCCCGAATAAAAGCAAAACGAAGAAGACAAAGGTTTTGTGAAAATGTCCGCCAATTGATGTTCAAGATATCACATGATGAAGCACAATGTTGCCTTTTTCAACATGATCTCTAAGAAAGTGAAATCTGATGTCAATGTGTTTTGTTCTAGAGTGTTGCACGGGGTTCTTAGCAATGCAAATTGCACTAGTGTTATCACACAAAAGATGAACACTATCCAAATTAACCCCATAATCTTTAAGTGTAGCTACTATCCAAAGAATTTGAGAACAACAACTAGCAAGCCACATATTCAGATTCAATAGCTTGATTGTGCAAATGTAAGATTGCTTTCTAGATGACCATGCAATGAGAGAATTTCCCAAGAAGTGACATGAACCAGAAGTGCTCTTCCTATCAATTCTACATCCTCCAAAATCAGCATCGAAAAGATCTCAAACTAATGCATGAGGAAGCAGTAAAGCCAAATGCCAAAATCTTGAGTTCCATGAAGATACACGAAAATCCTTTTGACAAATTTTGTCGATGTGAAGCACGTGGGAAGCTTGAAAACGAGCACACAAGCATACAAAGAAATTGTATATCCGGCCTTGATGCGTTGAGGTACAAAAGTGAACCTATCATACTTCTATATTCCTTTTGATCAACCGGCTCACCATCTTCATCGTGGTCAAGTGCGCAAGTGCTCTCCATGGGTGTCATGATCGGCTTGTCGCTTTCCATTCCAAAGCGATGTAGCAAGTCTTTCGTGTATTTGCTTTGATGTACAAAAGTACCATCCTTCGCTTGCTTGATTTGAAATCCCAAAAAGTATGTCAACTCACCCATCATACTCATCTCAAACTCCTTCCTCATTGTTTCTGAAAACTCAGACACTAAAACATGAGATGAACCACCAAAGATAATATCATCAACATAAATCTGAACGAATAGTTGATCATTGCCTTGCTTGAGTAAAAAGAGAGTTTTGTCAACCTTTCCCATTAAAAAGCCTTTTCAAGTAAAAGGTTTTTAGCCTATCATACCATGCTCTAGGGGCTTGTTTCAAACCATACAAAGCTTTTGATAGTTTGAACACATGATTTGGAAACTTTGGATTTTCAAAACCAGGTGGTTGCTTGACAAAAACTTCCTCATTTATGTAGCCATTAAGAAAAGCACTTTTCACATCCATTTGATACAATTTGAAACCTTTGGATGCAGCAAAAGCTAAAAGGATTCTAATGGCTTCAATTCTAGCAACAGGAGCAAAGGTTTCATCAAAATCTAAGCCTTCAATTTGAGTGTAACCTTGAGCAACCAATCTAGCCTTGTTTCTAACAACAACACCATCCTCACTTTGTTTATTTTTGAAAACCCATCTAGTTCCAATAACATTAAAATCTGGAGGTGGTGAGACAAGTTTCCAAACTTTATTTCGTTCAAAATTCTCTAATTCTTCATGCATGGCATTGATCCAAGATTCGTCAGATAATGCATGAGATATATCTTTGGGTTCAAAAGAAGCAACTAAAGCAGAATGAGTATGAGTGTCAGAATGAATAAACCTGGATCGAGTGACTCTCTCATTTAGGTCTCCAATCATTTGTTCAGATGGATGCATTTTCTGAATGTACAAGGGAGCATTGGCTTTTGAGACTTCTCCTTCTCCTTCTTCATTTTCAGCATGTACAGATGATGTTGTAGCTTGAGGATGGTTAGCTGTAGGTGATGTAGTAGTAGGTGCCAAAGGTGCTACATCTTGTTGTGCATTAGGAAGAATCAAGACCTGATTTTCAACATCATCATCATCTTCAAAGATTTTCTCCCCCTGAACATATGCGTCTGTACCTGCATCACTTGGACTAGTGCCTGGACTAGCCTCATCAAAAGTAACTTCACAAGTTTCCACAATTTTGTTAGTCTCCAAAACAAGCACACGATAGCCACGAGTATGAGCAGGATATCCAAGGAAAAAGCCATCCATTGATCTAGCTTCAAATTTATCAAGATTTCCAGATTTCAAGACAAAGCATTTGCATCCAAAAACCCTAAAGTGAGAAACAGTAGGCCTGTGTCCAAACCGAAGCTCATATGGAGTCTTACCCAATTTTGATCTCAAAAACACACGGTTTGAAACATAACATGCAGTTGAAATCGCTTCAGCCCAAAAGTTTCTAGGAGTGTGATGTTCATCTAACATGGTTCTAGCCATCTCAACCAACGTTCTATTTTTCCTTTCAACTACACCATTTTGTTGAGGCACTCTAGGAGATGAAAATTGATGATCAATTCCTTTTTCAAAGACAAAAGAGATCAAAGGAAGCATTTTTGAATTCAGTTCCATTATCACTTCTAATAGCTTTGAGAGCTCCTGGATGATCAATAGAAAGCCTAAGAACAAGACTTCTAAAATGACTAAAAACCTCATCCTTAGATGCCATAAAGTATACCCAAGAGTATCTAGAAAAATCATCAACAATCACAAGCACATACCATTTGCCTCCAAAGGATTGGACTCGAGATGGTCCAATCAGATCAAGATGTAGAAGCTGTCCTGGAGCGTTTGTCATCACCATGGTAAGAGGTGGATGTGAACCTGCAATCATCTTACCATGTCTACAAGAAGAACAGACTAGATTGCTATCACCCTTAAGCTTAGGCAAGCCACGTATGAGATCTAAACCACTTACACGAGTAAGATGATCAAAACCAACATGACCAAGCCTACGATGCCAAAAGAATAAATCTTTAGAACTATTGGCAATTAGACACCTATGTTTAAAAGAAGGTGATGCATCAAAATCAGCTTTAAAGACTCTTCCAAAACGAGAAATTTTGAACACAAGATCACCTGAAGCATCTAGCACTTTGCATTCATTTTTCTTAAAGCTTATCTCAAGATCTTCATCAAGCATTTGAGAGATGTAAAGCAAGTTATATTTCAAATTTTCAACAAGAGCTACATCTTTGAACATAAACTTGTCACTTACCTTTATTGTACCTTTTGCCACAACAGAAGAGGAAGAAGCATCTCCAAAAGTAACACTTTCAAAGACGAGATGCACGAGTGAGGAGGAGAACCAATTCTTATCACCGGACATGTGGCGTGAGCATCCTAATCCACTAGCCATATGTTCTCCTTCCTCGCGAGAAGCCTACATAGCAACAAAACATGTCGAGGTCTCAAGATCAAGTTAGGAATGAGATTTTTGGGAATCCAGATCGAGACACACGACGCACAACAAGAGGGTACAACACGATAATTTTTATGCACAAAATCAGATTTGCCTTTTCCCATGTTTGTAGGAATGTAAGGTGTTTTCATCACTCTAGGCGCATAAAAATGTGCTTTGCTGAAATTTGACCTAGCCTAAGTTCTTTCCTTCTTTTCTTTGTTTGGCTAGTCTAAAGCAAAACCTACTAAGTGTCCATCTCTACCACAATGAGTGCAAGTGTACTTGACATGATGTTTAGCTTTAACGAAAAGCACATTTTGCATTCATCATAGTAGAAGATAAAAACCAAAGAGATTGAAAAGCAATTTTCTTAGGCTCATTAGATAACTCAATTTTGCAAGGAGCCTGAACAACGGGACAGGTTTAGTTTCATATGTGCCATAAGGATCAAAACCTAAACCTCTCTTGTTTGTGCTAACCTTAGATTGATCCAAAATCATGTTCAACTTCTTCTTGCCATTAGTGAAACGTTCCAAAGAATTTTGCAAGTAATCAACTTTCTTAGCAAGAGTTAAACAATTATTGCAGGAACATCTACTTTTCCTTTTGCTTGCGACAAGTTGAGCATGAGAGAATTTCATGTGAAAGCAAATTATCAGTTAATTGAGAAACCCTAGCATTTGCATCTTTCAATTTTAATTCAAGAGTTGAGCATTTAGAACAAGAAGTTGAACTATGCAAATCATCAGTGGAACAGCTAGCATGTACAACATGTTTCTCATTTTTCTCATTTAGATGCAACAAAAGAGCATGTTCTTTCCTAAGCAAGGTGAGCTCATTGTAAATTAAGTTACATGATTTGCAAGTATCATCACTAGGAATCAAAATCTTAAGTCTAGCAATTTCAGCATTCAATGATTCAATAATGAAATCATGTTTCTTAATTTTCTTATCACGTTTGTCAAGCAATTTTCCAAGACGAGCAACAAAGAATAGCTAATTCATCATAAGAGGGATCTACCTCATTGAAGTCGCTGTCGTGGTCGCCTCAGTGAAGCTATCCTTGCTGCTTGCCATGAGACATAATCCTATCAAATCATGCTTGCTTGGAGTTGCATCATCTTCGCTGCTCTCCGAGTCCACATCGCTCAAATTGACTTGTTCAAGAGCGGAAAGAACTCGGTGAACCACCTTGCGGTTGATGAAGCTCTTCTTCTTCCTATCATTTGACGAGAACCTTTTCTTCTCATTCCTTCTGTCGTTGTCCTTCTCCTCCTTTGATGTTTTTCCTGCAAGCTTAGGACAATTTGTGCGAATATGATTGATGTCACCACACTCATAGCATCTTGGAGGACCACCTCTCTTTCTCATTCTCACATTCTGCAAAGCTTTGTTAAAGCGAGAAGAGAGTAGTGCCAGATCTTCTTCAGGAAACTCTTCAAGTTGCTCATATGTTAAAGAAGACATGGAAGACAAGGCAAAGCTAGAAGAAGAATTTGCATTTGACATGTTAGGGTTAGAGATCAAAGCAATTGATTTAATGTTACCCTTCCTGGCAAGAACATCCAACTCATGAGTTTTCAACTTAGAGTAAAGAACATCTAATGTGAGTGTGCTCATGGTAGTAGATTCTTGTATAGATGTTACTTTCATCTCCCACACTGACATGTCCAAAGCACTAAGCAATTGTCGAGCATTTTCAGCATCAGTGTAGCTAACTCCAACAGCACGTAGATTGCTAAGAATTTTATTGAAACGTGCAAAGAAGTCATCTACAGATTCACTAGGTTTCATCTCAAAACGCATGTATTCTTTTTTGTAAATATCTTGACGAACCTCTTTGACAGTGTTAGAACCCTCATGGTAATCACAAAGAGATTTTCATACCTCATATGCGGATCGAAGATGAACCACACGATCAAAGTCGCTGCGTCCCAAGCCTTGGATGATCAAGTTGCGCGCCTTGCTATTTGCTTCAACATGTGTGCGATTGGTGTCGTTGACGTTGTCGTTTGCAGGGACTTCATATGGCTTGTAGACCTTCTCCCAAATTGTGAAGCCCTGTGCTTGGATGAACGCCTCCATCTTGGCCTTCCAAAACTGAAAATCAACACCATCGAACACACATGGTTTTGTCGAATAACGATCCATTGATCTAATCACCGGTTAAGATAGATTAGAGAAACCTTGCTCTGATACCACTTGTAGGATCGAAGTATACGAATATAGCAATCAGAGGGGGGGTGAATGATTGTGCGGAAGCTAAAACCAAATTCTTGACCTATTAAAAGTTCACCCCAAAACAGAACCAAATAATTGCCTCGTTTTCGACAAAAACAGAATGACAGAGGTTTGGTAAAACGAGAATTTCCGGAGATCCAACCGTTAGATTGATCTGAAATTTGGACACAAGAAACTAGATTCCAATACGAATCCAACCCAAAAAGAATCAGCTCAATCGGACTTACGGATCAAAAGTTATAAGCTTCGCAAGCTTGCTGTTTCAGAACTTGACGAGAATCAATCTAATCAAAACTTCAAGATTAAACAAGATCTTCAAAAGATTAATCAACTAGACTTTGAGAAACTCTAAATCAATACCCTAGAACAGTTTTTGATGGATCAAATCAAGAAGAAACTCAACGATCAAAAACCAATCTAGAATTAGAACAAGCATGCAAACAAGAACCAAAACAGAAAACACTGTAGCGACGTGGTTACTGTAGCACGCAAAAATCTTGGAAGAATTGATCTTTATTTCTTGTCTAAAATACTCTCATCAAAAGAGTACAAACCCTAAAACCAAGCTTAAAGCTTGATTCGCTCAGCTCTCCTTGGTGCGTTTCAACAGGAGACCCCCCACCTATTTAAAGCACCAACCCACAAAGAGTTCTGAATACGATTCCTATTCCCTAGAAGGAATCCGTATCCAACACAACTCTATTTGGCCCAACCAGGCCGAGTACAACTCTTGCACGCGTATGGCAACCCTACCATACTCACGTGACTAACACTTTGCACGCGTATGGCCACCTGCCATACTCACGTGACTAACACTTTGCACGCGAATGACCTCCTGCCATTCTCACGTGACTAACCATTCTTCATGTGCACCATTCTCTTAGCCCGAACGTCCCGCATGACATCCTTGACCACCAAGACCTCAGTTCCTCCTGAACCTAGTCCCGAACCTCAGTTCCTCCATGAACCTAGTTCCGGTCCCGTCATCGACCACATTCGTCTTCGAGCAATACCTGCACATGAACAAACCACAAAACAAATCCGAGCACAAGTCCACGACTTGACTCAATGTCAATCCATGCAACTACTCACATGAGCATTGCATAAAGTCCACTTCAAAAGAAGCATCATGAAATCATCACAAATTTCATAATCTCAAATTCAAATTATTTCAATTCTGCTCAAAACCCTAATTCAACAAAAACGCATTCACGACGGACAAGGAAATATGGTCCGCGTACACATGAAAAATCACTCAAAACCATTCACAACGGATGACAAAATCGGTCCGTTGTACAAGTGAAAGTTTCGGTTCCAAGAAGAAAACCAAACGGACAAAAACACGTTCACAACGGACAAAGAAAATCGGTCCGTTGTACATGCAAAAATGACTTCGGTCATGAGCTCAAAACAAGTTCACAACGGATCAAGAAAAACTGTCCGTTGTACATGCAAAGGTTTCTGAAATCTTGGAGAAAGAGTTAGACTCAAGCGCTCAAAAGCAAGTCCACGACGGACAAAAAAACATTATCCGTCATACAAGCGAAACTGACTGGTTCAAAGAGTTCAAAACACGTCCACGACGGACCCAAAGACATTGTCCGTCGCAGATGGGGAACTTACTGTTTCTTGAGAGCTAGGTCCGGCGCAAAAAGTGAAACTTACTGTTTCTTGTCAAATTATCAAACACATGCACAAGCACATTTTGCAAATCCAATTCTAAGTTTAATTTTTTCAGTTCAAAGCCAATTTTTCAGCACATGATTTCACACTTTATACACAGTCCTGTAATATATCGCAATGAGAGTCAGAATATTGGGAAAATATGTAGACCCTGGAAAGGGTAACGCTTATGGATAGAAGAAACGGAATTCAGCCGAGGCCTTGCATATGAAACCAAAAGCAATCATACGCACCACGTAGGGGTTTGTTCAAGAGTCTCTTTCTGTAATATCGTCGAATAATTTTCTCTTGGCCGGTGTTTTTTGTTGGACCACCTTGGCACTGCATTTAATAATCGAAAGGATTCATGAGGACCATGACAATAATAATAATCGTCTGACAATACGATAGAACTCAAATATCATACCGTTGTTGTGAAACAGAACCAGAAACTGCATCAGTGGGTTTTAGAGGCTGTTGCTGTGAACTGGGATCTAACAGTGGTGATAGCTACGTATTACAGATAATAGAAAATTATGAGCAAAGACTTATCTGAAGAAATCATAATCCCAAAATCTAGATGTTTGATGATACAGATACATAACCTGTATTGCAGATGGTGTAAGCTGACTCGGTGTGGCAGGCAGGATATCACTCTTCTGTTATGCATATCATAGTTATTTTTATGATAAGAAAGGGTAACAGCAATGAAGGTTATTATAGGAAGCCAAAAAAAATGGTATATAGAACAACAAGAAACAAACTGCGAATCCGTGAGCCTAAATATTAACAAAAGTAGAACAATAATAGTACAAAACGCCAAAAAAACAGGACATATGAAGGACAAGTACAACGTTATGAAGCAGGCTAACCTTAGGTCGTAAATCAAGGAACAGGATTACGCGTTTACGGCGGCAACCTTAATCTCGCAATGACCGGAAATCCGTATACGCCTGGAACATCACAGAGAACTACGGAAGCAACGCCGGCGACGAAGAGAAAGACCAAAATAACGAACCTGGAAACCAAACATGAATAATATGAGCAACAACATAAGGTGCCGGCAAACGAACAGGCGCAACGGCTAATGTACGAAAAAGGGTAAAAAACGGCCGCACCCCGCAGGCAACAACAGCAGCCTCGATACGCCGGAGCAGGCAACGACGGAACGGCCGCACCCCGCAGGCAACCACAGTAGCCTCGATACGCCGGAGCAGGCAACGACGGAACGAACCGGGATTACACCGGGTAACCGCCGACGCACCAAATGGGGGAACACTCGAAGCAAGACGGCGCCGCAGGCCCAAAGACACGGAGAGAGAAAAGAAAGACGATGCCCTCCGAAGACTCCACGGCTGGAACTCACGCCGAGGAGCGATCAAAACAAACGGAGACCACACGCGTCGAGAAACAACGGGCAAACAAGCTGAAGCGTGCGGGGCCGAAACGGAGAGGCGAACGGCGCAGACGGCAGGCACACGCGGCGGGAAACAACGGGCCAACCCGAGCGAAGCGATCGAGGCCGAAACAAATCCGAGCGAAGCGACCGAGGCCGAAACACTGCACGCACGTCACAAGCGCGCGAATCCATGCCGCACAGCACCGAAAGGTAATCCCACGGCACACACAGAGGGCAGACTGAAGCACCGATCGTGCACGGAGTGGGACAACCGCAATACACAGTAGGACACAGCCAAGCCAAGGAGAGCCGGAAACAAGCGACGTGGCATAGCTCCGAGGCTCGCATTTTCTTCCCCTATAGGGAGAGTTAATATGCTATGTGTTTCAAATATTTGTATTGTACATATATAACTTCTCTTTTCGCTTTACTTTGTTTTTGCTGGGAACTTTAGTTTTAATTCTGAATTCAAACTTATCTGGATACCATGACTTTTTTAATGTTACCTTGCTTTGCATTAGTAAGAAAAACAAGAATTTAAATAATGATAAGGTCACGAGTATATGGGTCCGCAAACATCTACATCCCTCCAAAGAAACTTATTGGAACCCCTCTCAAACAAAGCGTCCTAAGCTACTCTGCCACTTCTAACTTCTCAGGACGTTTGTTGATTTCCATCCTCAAGCATTTGCCTGCTAACTTTGCGATCCATTTGAATGCACGTAACAATCAATTTATGTTAGCTTCTTAATGCACATAACAATCAGTATGTTAGCTTTTGAATTAGATTTTTTATTGCAACAATCAGCATACAATCCATTTTAATGCACATAACAATGTTAGCTTCTGAACCTCCTACATGATAGTAAAATCTATGTATAAATATAGTAAAATCTATCTATATGAATAGTAAAATATGTCACTGGATAGCAAAAATAACTATTTATGAGAGAGACTTATATCATTTTATTCATCTTATAGTCAGTAAGCTACTGGTAAAAACCGTTCGTGAATTAGAGCTAAAAAATAAAAAGTTATGGCTAAAACAAATAAAAAAGATTCATGTACAAACAATAAATCACATTATTAGATGGTTAGTGGAATGCGTGGCTCGATCAACTGGAGCAAGTCCGATGCACTGATTAGTGGCTGGAAGGCTCGATCTGATTGGGTTAAATAGCCCAAGTGTAGAATAGAATATTATACGCGCATACACATAATAACATTTCAACTCTCAACCATACTTATTCATTATCATCCACACAAAGTATTATATCTCATTTTCTAAGATAATTAAGTGGACTATTTAATTTATTTTCTATCATATATATATTTCTCAGTTTCACTGTAAACATTAATCCTTGTGCAAAACCAAAATACATCTTATGTTTCTGAACAGATGGAGTACTGTATATTGTTCACGCTTAGCTGCAGATTTATTGAATGATGTCTACTTTTCAAAGGTAATGTATAATCTCCTCGATCAGGACTGTCGGGTGCCGTCGATCCGCTGCACAACCTCGGACATTGCCGGCCTCGAGTTGGCAGACTCGCTGCAGCAATCCAAGGCGAGCTGCAGGAGTTGCACCATGGCCTCCCCCCCGTCCTTGTACTGATGTCGAATGAGCTCCTCGTTGAACACGTTCGTCCACTCCTCGCGGACCACCGAACGCACCCATCGCGGCATATCAAGGCCTTCTTCGTTGAACTCTGCATATGTTGGAGGGTTGCCGGTGGTGAGCAGCTCCAGCAGCAGGATGCCGAAGCTGTACACGTCACCTTTCTGGGAGACCCACCGGATATCGGCGACCTCAGGCGCATGGTAGCCCGAGAGACTGGTCGCCCAGGCATCCGAACCGAGAAGAGTTGTCAGGCCGTGCTCCGACACGCGTGCCTCGTCGGGACCGATGAACAGAACGTTGGAGGACCTGATGTTGCCGTGGCTGCTCGAAGGTGAGACCGAGTGGATGGACGCCACGCCGCGCGCCGCGGCAAGGGCGATGGCTGATCGCCGCTCCCAGTCCATCGGGGTCCGACCATAGCCCCTGTGTCCTGGAAGACACACCACGAATCAGTGACTGAGACATCAAAACCATGAACACATGTAAAGTCGTTCTACATATCTATTACTCCCCCGTCAGAATTTATACGATGTATTTTTCTTTTGACACATAAATCAAGAAAATATTAAAAATAATTAAACTGCTCACAATTATTATAATATATTATCTTCAAATACTTGTAAATTTGGACGGAGGAAGTACCGTGTAGCAGTTGGGATAGGCTGCCCACGGGAGACAGATCGTATATTAGCAGAGTATCATCCTTGTAGTAGTAGTAACCCCGCAGCGGCATGATGTGCTCGTTCTGGATGGCTCCGATCGCCTTGACACGCTGCTCAAACTCCGCCTTGGGCAAGACCGCGCCCTTCAGCCTCTTGACCACCAGCTTGGCTCCTCTTTTAAGCCGGACCTTGTACGTTGTCCCGACTGTGCCTTTGCCCATAACTTGAACCGATACCCTCAGCAGGTCCTCCAACTCCAACCAATAAAGCGCTGTAGACGCTGAACCAACGCTAACAATTTTCGCGTTTCCTTCGCCACGTCTACTGATTCCTCCTGATAGCACTGGGTCGTTTTGGCCACGACTGCTGCTTTCTTCTGATAGCACTGGGTTGTTTTGTACTGCCTGATCCGTTTCAACTGGAACAGACTTGTTCTTCCTTCCCCAAGAAAACAAACCTCCCAGCCCTTCTTGTCGTTGAAGTTGAGCTTTCCTAAGCGTCCTAAGCTGCTCTGCCACTTCTAACATCTCAGGACGTTTGTTGATTTCCATCCTCAAGCATTTGCCTGCTAACTTTGCGATCCCTTCGATAGTCTTCATGTCGCTCGGGGTTGCAATTTCAGCATCAAACATCTCCCTCACCCTCCCGATCCCTTTTGCAAAAGCTTCTGTAAAACTATCAACCAGACTGATCTCCCCATCATCTGTTCTGGCCTTTCTCCGAATGATCAGTTCTAAGAGGACAACTCCGAAACTATACACATCGCTCTTCGCTGTAAGACGGCCACTCCGAACAAACAAAGGATCCATGTAACCTATGCTTCCTATTACGTGCATGGTATATACAGTAATGTCTGTGTTAACTAGTCTTGATATCCCGAAATCTGATATTTTCGCGCTGAGGCGATCATCTAAAAGTATATTAGCTGGTTTGATATCACCATGAATGACCTGGGTATACATTTGTGAATGCATATAGCCCAATGCCTCTGCACATTCTACGGCAATCCTTAGTCGTGTATCCAAGGGTATGGTAATGTCATCGCGGCGAAGAACATTATTGAGATTTCCTTTTGGCATATACTCGGTGACCATCATTAAGGCATTTTCCTCTACGCAGTAGCCGATGAGTCTGACTACATTCTTGTGATTTATTTCGCGGTGGACGATCAACTCTTTGGCAAAGTTTTCTTTTACATTGTGGATAAACTTCTTGACTGCAACCCTACTTCTGCCATCAAGGACTCCTTCGTAAACTTCTCCAAAGCCACCTCTCCCCAGGATAGTTCTATAGTTGTTGGTGATTCTCCTTATCTCACCTTCTGTGAAGCATTTTACGTTATGATTGCTGTGTGCTATCCACTTTGATCTGTCATCCCCTTGAATTAGTTTTATTACCACACTTTCTTGGCGATCCATCTTTTGAAAAACAGCAGGGAACTATTTAGCTAGCCTTCACGAACATGCTGGGAATCGTTACCTATAAACAGTTTTGTAGCACTAAAACTCAATTTCAATCCAACATGTAAATCAGCAGAGTAAGTGTGCATAATTTGCAAGGATCAATGAATTAGTAGTGATCTGTAGACATAACAGATGGCCATTGACCAACAATGATATTGTTTATACTCCATTAGAGATGGTTTCACAACTAGAGAATGTTACAAAATTATTGTTTCATCTGTGTCGTTTCTAACTTTTCGGAAAAAAATATTCTAATAGATGATTCGGCAAGGGTTTCATAATTGGCGGGGAATAGGGATGGTAATGGGCCCCAATCCCCATTTCCCCATAGGGAATTCCTCTATTAGGGGATTGTTTGCACCAAAATTCGGCATTTATGGTAAAATCGGTCCAATTTGGATATAAAGGTTTTTTATGGAAAAGATAAACCGGCATCAAGGGAATCGGAAAGAGAATCCGTTCCTAACAAGGAAAGGGAATCGGATCAAGGACCGATACGGATATAGCTGCTGTATCCATGTGTGACTCGGATCGACCAGAGCATTATAAAAGGGACGGGCCGTGGGGCGATCAAGGAATCAATCCAACACAACACACATCTACTTTTTACAGTTCCTTTTTACATCATTTTATATTTACAAACATCCCTCTGTAAGTCGACGAAATCAACAGAGTTGCGCATCGCCGATTGTTGGTTTTAGCTGATTTCGCCCAGGTTCGATCTGCGTTGTTTTGTTGCACATCGCCTTCTCAAAGCCGATCTCGCCTTGTATTCGGATTAACCGTAAGGTTGGTCTAGTTATCTCCTGATCGGCTTTTAGCTAACTAGCGTTAAGCCGATAATCGTTGTTTTTTATCGGCTTTGATTGCTTATAAATTCTACCTTGTCAATTACAGGTCAAATTGACTGGCACGCCTTGCAAACTCGGTGTTTGTCTTGTATGTTCGAGGCTAGAAACCCTGCTTCACGTTTTTAGCGCGAACATATTTTGGCACGCCCGGTGGGACCAATCAAAAAAGATCAACTATGTCATCGACTGATAAACCCACAGTCGCCGACATCAACACGGATGCTATAATCGCGCCTAAGTTGGCCGATTTAACCCCCGAGCAGCGGAAGGAAGTCGAGGACCGGAAGGCAGCATTAGAGGAAATGATGTTGCAATGTTTCCAGAAAACACGCCGAGGTGTTACTCAAAAGGCTGCACTTCCAACAATCAACCCTATCGGCGATTCACCATCTGACCCGGTAAGCCGATATGCACCTGCTCAAGTTGATCTATCAAATATGATTGAGCAATCTATGCATCATGCACTAATTAATCAGTCATCGGCTCTAGTGTCTACGTTAAAGCCGATGATAGAAAATAGTGTCAAAACAATTGCTCAGGAATTGGCTGTGTCTGGGAGCCTGCTAGATCCATTACAAACCCTCCCTACATACCCAGTATACTCCATAACGCCCGACACCAACACAGTAAACGTATTGGTCCCAACACCTATCATGATGCTGATTCAGCCTACTGTATTAAAGCCTAGTTCGCACAAAGGTGGAGTGGCGCACTACCAAGGGCATACGGATAGAGAAAAAAATGAATATACCAAGCCCATCGAATGGGCCCTCTGCTAGTGGCACCGGTCTATCGGCTTCACGGCCGATCGAAACAGATCAGGTTCCACAATCGCAAGGAATTGCGGCCAGAAACCAAGCACCATATAGGGTAGTGCCATACGTTAAACCTTTTGCACCTATACCCGATACGTTGGTCTTTAGAAACCACGATTATGATCAAGTACCAAGACCCCCTGCGGCGCGGTTTAGACAACGATCCGAGTTGGCACGCGGGGGGCAGGGTGTAAACAATGAAAATTGGCAATGTCAGGCTGCACCACAAGCCGACAATATTAATTGGGCGGAAAAAATTGCTAACGTGTTAAGGGAACAGTTTGGCTTGCAGCCTAAAGGGAGGGTAATCGGCTATAGGAAGCCGTATCCCAATTATATAGATCGTATGCCATATCCGCACGACTATAGGATACCGGACTTCGCCAAATTTTCAGGTGATGACTCCGTTACCACTATCGAACACGTCGGACGATTTATGGCTCAGTGTGGGGAAGCTGCACAGTCTGACGGATTAAAAATTAGGCTATTTCCTTTATCACTGTCCGGTGCAGCATTCACTTGGTTTACCAATTTACCTCCAAATTCGGTTCACATCTGGAGCGATTTGGAAAGCCGATTTCATGAATACTTCTTTTCGGGAACTATGGAGCTTAGAATCTCTGATCTTAGCTCAGTCCGAACAGAAGTACGGCGAATCGGTCTCCGACTACATTAGGAGATTTAGAGGCGTGCGGAACAGATGCTTTAGCGTAACGCTGCCTGATGATCAATTAGCCGATCTAGCATTTCAAGGGCTAATCCCGCCATTGAAGGAGAAACTGGCAGGACAAGAATTCCCTAACCTAGGCCACCTACTCCAACGCGTATCGGCGCATGAAAGCCGATATGCAGAAAACAAGAGATTCAAGGATAAATTTAGATCGAATGGCAATGAAAAGGCTAAGGTAAACATGGTGGAATATAATTCAAGCGACACTTCTGAGGACGAAGAAGTAGAGATAAATATAGCCGAGTGGACTAAGGGTTCCAAAAAGTCGCTCGTGTGTTCTTTACTCAAGCCGATGAAAAATAAAACAGAAGTCAAGTATTCATACGACGTGTCGAAATGTGACAAGATATTCGATTTATTGCTGCAAGAAAAACCCATAAAACTACCAGAAGGACACGTTATCCCATCGATCGAAGAGATTAAAAAGCGAAGGTATTGTAAATGGCACCATTCATTTTCACATAACACTAACGATTGTAATATTTTTCAACAACAGATCCAATCGGCTATCGCCGATGGACGATTGAAGTTTGCGGAAGAATCGGCTATGCAGATAGACGCGAATCCCTTCCAGATCAACATGGTCCAGTGTTCACGGAAAGGGAAGGAACCAATGGAAGAGGATATCAAGCCGACTAAGAAGGTTGAAATACAGTCAAAAGGGGATGAAACAGTTCAAATCACTATCGGCTCAATACAGATCGAGGCCGATAAAAATGGGCAAAACTCGAGGACAGTAAGACCAAAGGGAAATTTGGAAGTTGGTAGGTGGTACAAGGCGGAGAAGGTCTCAAGAAAGACCAGCTTCAAACTAAAGCCAACTTTCTCACAACTGCTGGAAAAGTATGAAAGGATAAGCCACAGACAAAACTCCTGTCAACTAAGTCACTCTAACAGGCCAAGTACTCATCCGGCAGACAGATACTGTCGACCAAACGCACCCTATTGGCCAAGAACTGAAGAAGAAGAACATCGGCAGTGCCCCTTTTGGTAGTTTTGCTGGGATAAAGGAATGGCCTTACCTACAATGCTATCGTGCCCCATGCATCACTCAACGAGACATCGGCCGAACCAATCGGCTAAAGATAGATTATCAAGGCCAATATACGATCGGCTAGGTACAGAGAACAGAAGGCCGGTCCATGAAAGATTGTCGATACCAGAACAGGGCGAGACCTCCCGAGCTCAAGAAATATCGGCTCCCAATGACACAATCAGGATAGAATCCGACAGTGAGGTGAGCAATCTGGTCGGAAAAATTAGAAAGCCGATAGAACCTAAACCAAGGTGGTGCCCTTCGGGTCTGAGCAAATCACAGCGCAGAAGGCTTCAACGGCTGAAGACACAAGAAGAGAGGGAAACCAAAAGGGAGAGAGAACAAGATCGGGTGTTTAATAAATTGAGGCCTGCACCAATTGGGAGACAAGAATAGAGGAGAAAGGAGCAAGCCGATAGTGATTCAGATCAATCGGTTGAATCCGGGTCTCCGATGATCCGAGACGATACACCGCCAATGGATATAAATATGGTGTTTACTTTGCCCGCAGAATTCAAAACAGGGGAAGAATCGGCTGAGGAAGTATTCGCCCAGTTGTGCCTTGGCGCACCAGATGCCGTATTCGAAAAACCACAAGATATGCATCGACATCTAAAACCATTATATCTCAAACGGCATATCAATGGCCGACCAATATCACAGATGTTGGTCGATGGTGGAGCAACAGTCAATCTTATGCCTTTAAGCACTTTTAAGAAATTGGGCAAAGCCGATGAAGATTTGATTAAAACGAACATGGTGTTAAACGACTTCACTGGGGATCCCACCGAAGCAAAAGGGGTAATGATGTCAGAATTAACAGTCGGCAGTAAAACTTTGCCGACTGCAATTTTTGTGATTGAAGCAAAGGGCAATTACAGTGTGCTCCTCGGACGGGACTGGATCCACGCCAATTGCTGCATACCATCGACTATGCATCAGAAACTAGTACAATGGAACGGCGATACGGTTGAAGTTATACCCGCCGATACATCGGCTCATATTGTTATATGGCGACCGATACTAACTGGCCACACGAAGAGGCCGAGTGCATATCAGGAAAGGTGTTAGACGATTGTGATTTCATCTGCATCGAGAAATCAGGATTCAAGCCGATCAGTGTCAGACCTAACATGTTTGATCGGACAAGCGAAGTAGTAAGAAGATGGAGTCCAAAACAATAGTAAAGTTACAGGAAAAGGCAAAGAGCTATCAGCAAGGGGAGTACGAGGAGGCTATTGAAGATTTCGAAGAAGAGAGACGAGGGCAAGGTTTTACCTCTGCCGACTTGCTCGAGGAAGTCAACATCGAAGAAGGTGATAGGAAAAGACCAACGTTTGTAAGTGCTAGATTAGAGCCTAACTACAAAGCAAAGTTGGTCGAGATACTAAGAAAATATAAAGATTGCTTTGAATGGGAATACTATGAAATGCCAGGTTTAAGCCGACAACTGGTCGAACATCGGCTACCTATAAAAACCGGGTATCGGCCATTCAAACAGTACCCGAGGCGATTTAACCCTACACTATATGATGCTATAAAAGAAGAGGTAGGACGATTACTTGAGGCCAAGTTTATCAGGCCTTGCCGATACGCTGAGTGGGTCTCAAATATCGTCCCTGTAAGAAAGGAAAAGGGCAAGCTTCGAGTGTGTGTCGATTTTAGAGATTTAAATAAAGCCACACCGAAAGACGAATATCCGATGCCTATAGCCAATATGCTCATCGATGCCGCATCTGGAAACAAAATCATAAGTTTTTTGGATGGAAATGCTGGATATAATCAAATATTCATGGCAGAAGCCGATATACCCAAAACAACCTTCAGATGCCCAGGAGCTTTAGGGCTCTACGAATGGACTGTTATGACGTTTAGTTTAAAAAATGCCGGCGCCACTTATCAACGCGCTATGAACCATATTTTCCATAACTAATCGGCAATACTGTGGAAATGTACATTGACGACGTAGTAGTGAAATCCAAAGAAGACTGGCAACACTTAGCCGATTTGGAAAAGATGTTCGAAAACACACAGGCACACGGGTTAAAAATGAACCCGCTCAAATGCGCTTTTGGAGTATCGGCTGGGCAATTCCTTGGGTTTACAGTGCATGAAAAAGGGATTGAAGTAAACCAAGCAAAGGTGAAAACTATAGCTGATACTAAGCAGCCAACAAATAAAAAGGAGTTACAAGTATTGATAGGCAAAATCAATTACTTGCGACGCTTCATTTCAAACCTGTCCGGGCGAATTCGTGCCTTTACACCACTATTGAAGATAAAAGACGACCAAGAGTTCGAGTGGGGAGCCGATCAACAGAGGGCCTTCGATGATGTGAAAAGTTATCTGATGAACCCACTAGTATTAGTCGCCCCGAAGAATGGCATACCTTTCAAATTATATATATCGGCTGAAGGAGATACGATAGGGGCAGTTCTGATACAGGAAGCCGATGGAAAGGAACGAGCCATATTCTACTTAAGCCAACGTCTTTTGGACACAAAAATCAGGTACCCCCTAGTGGAAAAATTATGTTTATCTTTATACTTTGCTTGCACCAAGTTAAGGCATTATATTTTGACATCAAAATGCGTTATAGCCTGCAAGACCGACGTAATTAAATACATATTATCCGCACCGATTTTGCGAGGTCGACTTGGTAAATAGGCGTATGCTTTAACCGAGTTCGACTTGATATACGAATCAGCTAAGTCTGTGAAAGGACAGGTCATAGCCGATTTCATTACAGGGAATGCTACATTAACTGGGGCAGCCGATGTGACTCCTTGGCAATTGTACTTTGACGGATCCGTTTGCCAAGAGGGTGAAGGCAGCGGTATAGTTCTAGTCTCGCCAAAAAAACAAGACTTTGAGTTCATGTATTGGCTAAATAGCCGATGTTCTAACAATCAAGCAGAGTATGAAGCACTGCTAAGAGGACTGCAGTTGCTGGACAGCATCGGGGTAAAAGATGCCGAAGCCTTTGGGGATTCAATGTTAATTGTGCAGCAGGTCAAAGGGGAATACCGATGCAATGACAATACGTTGGCTCAATACTTGCATCAATGCCTCAGAATTATTAAGACATTTACAACGTTCTCCATAAAACACATCCCCAGAGAAGTCAATGACAAGGCAAACTTATTGGCACAACATGCGTCAGGTTATAGAGGAAAAAGCCGACAGGAATCAATCGAGCTAAACAATTGGTCGGTCATGTGTGTCCATCCTGTCGACTGGAGAACAGAAATAAGGGATTATTTATTAGATCCATCTAAGCCGACTGAGCAAAAAGTCAGGCGTAAAGCACTCAAATACGTTCTACTGGAAGACGTATTATACTTTCGAACCATGGAAGGCTTGTTGCTAAGATCCTTGGGGACAAAGGAAGCCAAAATAGCAATGGGAGAAGTCCATGAGGGGATTTGTGGATCGCATCAATCGGCCCATAAAATGAAATGGATGCTAAGACGGACAGGATATTTTTCGCCGACAATGTTAGAAGACTGCTTCAAGTATTACAAAGGACGCCAAACATGTCAAAAGTTTGGCAACATACAGTCAGCACCAGCATCGACTTTATACCCGATCATCAAACCATGGCCGTTCAGAGGATGGGGTATAGACATAATCGGCTAGATATTTCCATCATCCAGCAATGGACATAAGTTTATGCTAGCAGCAACCGATTACTTCTCAAAATGGGTAGAAGCCATACCACTCAAAAAGGTCACCAGTACAGAATTAATCGGCTTTGTCAACGAACACATTGTCCATAGATTTGGGATTCCCCAGACAATCACGACCGATCAAGGGACGATGTTCATGTCTAAGGAGTTCAGAGATTTTGCAGAAAGTCTTGAGATAAAACTACTCAACTCCTCACCTTATTATGCTCAAGCCAATGGACAGGCCGAATCGTCAAACAAGACGCTAATAAAGTTGATAAAAAGAAGAATCGAGGAAAAACCAAGAAAATGGCACTCAACATTATCAGAAGCTTTATGGGCTTATCGGCTATCTTACCATGGATCGACTAAACTGTCACCCTTTCAGCTAGTGTATGGACAAGAAGCCGTTTTACCGGTAGAAATCAACATCGACTCGGTCAGGGTAGCTTAGCAAGATAAATTACCGACCGATGAATACAAGCAAGCGATGCTAGACAACCTAGACGACTTAGCCGAACTAAGGCTGATTACATTGGATCGGCTTAAAAAGAACAAGGAAAAAGTTGCTCGGGCGTATAATAAAAAGGTCGTAGCTAAAACCTTTAACGAAGCCGATCTAGTATGGAAAACCATATTGCCTGTTGGGTCTAAGGATGGCCGATTCGGAAAATGGTCTCCAACATGGGAAGGACCCTATAAGATAAATCGGCCGATTGACGGAAACTCGTACATAATTGAGACCCTAGACGGATTGGTCCTACCTAAAGCAATCAATGGAAAGTACTTGAAGGCATACTACCCTAGCGTATGGATTGGATCCTAACCACAGGAATAGAGATCGGTGAGAAACCAATTACAAAAGCACATATACATATAAGATCGATTACACAGCTGATCAAGTCAACAATCCAAAAGCTGTTCTACACCGCACCATCCAAAGGTTGTTTACATCACAGCGGAAGTTAAAACATTGTTTACAAAGGATCGGCTACATAGCCGGCGCCATCAAACAGTTTCATCAAAAGTGAGTCAACGCCCGATGTATGTTCAAATCAATGTAGTCCGGATCCAGGCAAGTGAGCTCCCAAAGCCGATAGTGTCGCTGCTGCCCTGCCGATGGTGGCTTGGACGCTATCAATCAGCTGCTGATCGGCCATTGCATTGCCAGGGATAGGGACTATCTTGGCCGATTGAGTTTTGACTTGAGCAAATACTTCACCTATCTGCCGCCTCTGAGTTGCCAGCGAGGACGTCGAGTCGGTGATTTTTATCTGGCATTCTGCAAGCTCTTTGGTGACCAAGGCCAGTTGCTCTTCGAGCCGTTTTTTGGTCGATTCCAACTCTTGAGCCCTGCCTTTAGCCAACTTGAGGGCGGCAGTACCCTGGTCAAATGCATTCTTCTGGAGCTTGGCGTCAGCTATGAGCTTGTCTAAGATTTGTTGATCGGCTTGTTGAGCCTTCCTCTGTTCAGTCCTGAGCCTGGCCGACTCCACCTTCGACCGACGCGCATCTAAGTGACAGACGTCTAACAGCGCACTCATGGCCGCGGGGTGGGAGATCGGCTTGCACGACCGCCATGGCATTCCTTAAGGGTTGTGTATCTGCCAAAAGGGCTGCCTCCGACTGCATCACTTCATGAAAGAGACGATTGAGGCGTTCTTGCATGCCTGGCTCAGCAGTTACAGTGGCCGATGCAGGTGCGGAAGCAGCTATTATACGTTGAATATCTGCCGGGTAGTCATCGGTGGCCAGTACCTCCGGGTCATCAAGTTCATCCAAAGTGAAACCCAGGAGATCGGCCGGGTCCGTCAGCAATGCCGGAGAGTCAGAAACATCAATAGTCGGGGGCGGCACTATGGGTAGCGTCGGGGACAACAGTGGAGGGATAGCTGATGAGGTACCTTGGAGATCGGCTAAAACTCCCGCCACCTGTACCGATGGAGATTGCTAAAAAGAACAAAAGGGCAGTGATTAGCGCCACAAACCAATATTCCACTTGATCGACAAAGCAAGACTTACATCAGTAGCCGAATGCTCCGGGGAACGATCGGCTTGACGCCTCACAGGTCTTAGCGAACGCTTAACAGATTTCTTCTTCCTCTCTAAGAAAAAAAAACTCAGGTTAATATCGGTAAGATAAGAAACATATAAGCCAATGCAAGAAAGTAACTTACTCGGAGGACGCTGACGAGCCAAGTCCGACAGGGATGGACTCCGGATACCCAAGGTGCCCGAAGTATAGCCCGTGGTGCCGACCGCTTGACCCGGTCGTCTCTGTCGGCTACTGCCAGCAGAAACATGGGGGTCAGCTACTTGCTCACCAGTAGCCGCAGTTCCACCCTGAGAAGATCGAAAATTCTTTTAGTAAAAGCCAATTATCAGTGAAACTTGAGGAAATATAAACACCAGTACCTCTACAGCTATTGAAGAGTTGGTATAACCAGAGCTCTCGCTGGAATCAGAGGCTACCGTCGACTCACGGAAATCAGGCAAAAATAAAAGGATTATAGCCGACGGGGTTCTGTCCAAAAGTAGAGCTTCTGATATCCTAGACCACCATTGCGAGAAAATAGCCGACCAACGGGAATTGAGAACAAAGCGTGGCATTGAGAGAATTTGTAGTCCGTCGGCTACTTCAAGCACAACTTCCGCAGCAATACTGTTAGTCACCCGAGATCGGGGCTCAACGCAAGATAGCAAAGGAAAAGAAGGAATGGTCTGCCCGAAACCCAATTGTCGGGCGTAAACCGAAGGATGGTAAAATTCGTAGGATGGCTGAAATGTTCGATTGCGGGTGTTCAAACCGACATGGATAATGCAAGGAGAGAGGATAATTTTATACAAATCCAAGGTGGACTGGGGCATCGAAGAACTATCGGCATCTAAGTGAAGGAATGAAGGATATGGATAGTCGGCTACATCAGTGTAGCGAAAGAAGTCCTGCTGGCTAAAAGAAGCTCTGTCTAAAGTAAGAAAAAAGCTAAAGTACTTGTGCAAGCCGGCTGGCTCCATTTTTAGCTCACCAGCGGAGGACATGATAAATCTCTCCCCATAGGATCGGCTAGTTCTATACTGGGGAACCACATGCTCTGGGTAATCTTCTCTAGGGAAGGTTAAGCTCCCCGAGGGCTCAGAATGGATAGATCGGCTAAACATACAATGGAGCCACGTTTGGATAAACCATAAGGGCCCTCCTATATTGCCAATAACGAATTTGGCAAAAACAGAAAAGAGTCGGCTACGGATCACATACATCATCTGATACACCGCCCCTAAAAACATCTTGCCAAGAGCAAGCCGATAACCCTCCACTAAACGCTCTGCTATCAGCTGAAAAGATTGGGTGGGGCCAAGGGAAGCTCGGTAGAATAAGTATCAGTCTAACCAAAGGTTGAGAAAAGCGGTATGCTCTTCAGCCGATACCGGACCATTGACCTTATTGTTATTCTGGATATACTTATGCCAACCCTCGCCTTTCTTTTGGATTAACTTAAAAGTGGGTTTCCCACTAAAAGCCGATAGCTGATCCCATCTGGTCTAAGGCAGCATAGTTGGGCCACGTCAAGCAAAGTAGAGCCTATCGGGCCAGATGGGAAAAGGAAGGCATTAAAAGAATCCGACCAGAAGTAACAGGCCGCAGCTACCAGGGGTTCATTGGCCTCGGGATCGGCTAGACTCAAAGATAAAGATTCGGTTATTCCCATTCTCTCCCATTCTACCCTTTTTTGAGCTGACACCCTAATGAACCAAAACCTCCATCCCTTCAGATTCGTGGGCCAGGCTCTAAAACTCTTTCCCCACTCAGAGACATTATACCTAGCAGCCGACAGTGGGAGCCTAGGGATCTCGTCATTAATGACCGTATCGGCTTGCATGGTACCTATCGGTCCTAGGTAAAATTGATAGGAACTTTGAGGAATCGGGATGAATACCTGCGAAGGGTCCATTTCAGTCAGTTTCAAAGGGACAAAGAGAGACGAAGGAAGCCGATGATCTATGATGCGAGAGCTTGAGAGTGTGCGAATGACCGTGGGGGGGCATATTTATACTGCGGTGAAAAAAGGTGAACAGGCGGGAACCGTTGTGCATGTAAAGCGCACTGAGATTATTACGGCGTAGTTAATGGGGTGGTTCTCAAGAAAGATTCTCCCATAAGCCGATATGGAAGTAAAGCCGATAGAATTTTTGGAAAATAACAAGTTATCTTCCAAAAACGAGGGGCATATGTTTGCACCAAAATTCGGCGCTTATGGTAAAATCGGTCCAATTTGGATATAAAGGTTTTTTATGGAAAAGATAAGCCGGCATCAAGGGAATCGGAAAGAGAATCCGTTCCTAACAAGGAAAGGGAATCGGATCAAGGACCGATACGGATATAGCTGCCGTATCCATGTGTGACTCGGATTGGCCAGAGCATTATAAAAGGGACGGGCCATGGGGCGATCAAGGAATCAATCCAACACAACACACATCTACTTTTTACAGTTCCTTTTTACATCGTTTTAGATTTACAAATATCCCTCTGTAAGTCGACGAAATCAATAGAGTTGCGCATCGCCGATTGTTGGTTTTAGCCGATTTCGCACAGGTTCGATCTGCTTTGTTTTGTTGCGCATCGCCTTCTCAAAGCCGATCTCGCCTTGTATTCAGATTAACCGTAAGGTTGGTCTAGTTATCTCCTGATCGGCTTTTAGTCGACTAGCGTTAAGCCGATAATCGTTGTTTTTTATCGGCTTCGATTGCTCATAAATTCTACCTTGTAAATTACAGGTCAAATTGACTGGCACGTCTTGCAAACTCGGTGTTTGTCTTGTATGTTTGAGACTAGAAACCCTGCTTCACATTTTTAGCGCGAACAGGGATGAGGACGGGAAATTCTCCCCCCGCGCCATTACTCTATTGATTAAATCATTACTCTAGTAATTCACTGAAAGTTCAATCACATATGCACCATTACTCTAGTGATTCACTCATTATTCACTCATGTAGGATATTTTCGGGGATTAATCCCCGTCGGGGCCCCACGAACCATTGGGGATCGGGGACTGGGGGAATTAAGCCCCGTTTGCGGAGATGGGGACGGGGATGGAGAAGTTTTGCTTATCGGGGATAGAAGGGCGCTCCCCACGGGAATTTTCCCCATTGCCACCCCTAGAGGGGAATCATTACAATCAGTTCTAATATTAGAACCGATTGTGATGTGTGCCTATGCACATCACAATCGGTTCCTTTGTGCGAATCGATTGTGATGTGCACATCACAATCAGTTTTTATGTGGGAACTGATTGTGATGTGCCTCGCTAGGTTTTATGTACCCTCGGACTGAACTCTCCTCTATTGTTGTTCTAGATGCAAAAAAACCACCGCCGCCTCAAAAAACAAAACATACTCTGGTTGAAACTAATACTTAGGGTGAGAAAACATAAAATCCTCAAGGATTGGTGTCATTGAGAAAATATGCAATTTTGTCTTAAAATGTAAGACCTAGCCAAAAAGTATCAATTCAATTTTTTTTGTAATCTCACGATCCTGAATTGAGCAATTTATTTTAGTTCCATTGTTTTCTGAAAGCCTGGTGTCAATAAAGGGACGACGTCAATGTAAATAATGCTATGTGTTTTAAATATTTGTATTATACATATATAACTTCTCTTTTCGCTTTACTTTGTTTTTGCTAGGAACTTTAGTTTTAATTCTGAATTCAAACTGTGTAATCGACAAGCACAAAAGCAAGAAGTATATCAAATCAAAAAAAATGAACAAGAGATACAGATTTAATGTGGAAAACCTTTGGTGAAAAAACCACGGGCGCCGACCAGCAAAATTTCACTATTTCCTTGAGTGTTACAAAATACAGGGGGTTATAATCTCTTATCTTTTCTCTGCGGCTTATAAGAAGGTATATATGATGGTGACTAATGCTGAATACACAGAGTATCCGGAGTTACACATTTCGGGCACGGTATTTACATTATGAGAATCTAGAATATAGAGAGTGACTAGGGAACGGTATACCGTTGCAACGGTATAGCCGTGAAACTTATGAAACTTATCAGTTTCAGTGCTGGTTTCATGAGTTTCAGTGTTTAGTTTCATCAGTTTCATGTTTTATCAGTTTTTAGTGCTAAGTTTCATGAATTTCAGTGCAAAAAATCATAAGTTTCATGAGTTTCAGAGGTATACCGTTGCAACGGTATACCGTTTTTTAGTTTTTCTGTAGAATATATGAGTGCAAGTTCAAAGGTATGTATGCTTGTGCAGTAAAATACCGAGGACGAGTATCATATGATGCTTATTTTTCTTGCCCCTCTGCTTGCTAATTCCTTAACTTGTAGACCCATGTATGAGACCACTTTTACATCTGATGGCAAGCCACTTTTACATCTGATGACAAGCCAAAGGGCCTTAATCAAGTAAGTTTTCTACTTTTCCAATTCCAACTTCTGGAAGAGTAAAATGAGGTTTTTCTTTTGTGACTTGAGGATTAATTACGCTGTGAGGATGTGTTATTAGTGCCATTGGCAAATTTAGTATTCTAACTAAGAAAACAGGCAGTTGTAGAACCGCTAGAAAGAAACTCTTCTGTGTCGTGCTATTTGCAGTTTCGTTTGTTCGTATTCCATGCTCTAGATCATTTATGCATACCTTTATGATTGTGTACTTATTCCTATTCTGCTTTTCTTTCCCAAGCAAAATGATCCATCATTCCATACTCCTATTGCTGGTCCTATGCAGTATCAATCATTCAATATGTGCTACCTTCACACATGAGACCTATCTCATTTTCCTTATTCACTTTAGGTAACTCAGAGTATTGACTTTTTGTCATTTTGTGTGTGTGTGTGCGCGCGCGCTTGCTCTAGGCTTAGCTCATTCGTGAACTCATTTGAATTTTAGTTCACACCGTCATTTCTTAGGAGTGAATTAACAAAATTTTCTTCACCTCTTATGAAGAATGTTTTGACTCTTTACATGATGCAACTCACATTAAAGTTATTTTGTTGTTTAACTTTTTTACTTGTGGCGACATTTTTTTTCCATGACTCCATCGCTTCTTCATTGTTACTACACCAGTGTATTTATGATTGCTTCAACACTCTACCTGATCGCTTCACGGTTTCTTGTGTCTCTGGTGCAGGGTAGTCAATATGGTGTTGCTAATTCATATTGATGCATGTAGGATACTTACAAGAAAAGCAAGTTCTGTTATAATTGCTCAATTCGTATTCGCGAAGGCTTATTTGTGAAATACACGCCTTCTGGTGTTTGTTATGTTGGATTTGTTTATTTTTAAGAAGTACTGTTTGTAACTTTATGACAGACCAATGTAGAATCTCTAAGCTCTATAAGTGCATTTATGGCCTAGCAATGATCTAAGTACTATCTTGTGTCTTATGTTATCCCTTACATAATTACCATAAAAGAACAAAAATCCCAGTATGAATTTGTGTGCCCGCATGTGTGAATGTTATGTGTTATTGTGTTAGATATTATAAATGTATGTGTGCTGTAATTTGGAGCTGTTTTCAGACGGTGTATAAACAGGGTCATCACAATTGGTTATGATCTAGAACCGATAGTGATAATATAGTCAGCACAATCAGCTCTAAGCTAGAACCAATTGCGATGATGGGGTCATAGTCATCACAATCGGTTTTGAGGTAGAGCCGATTGTGCTGACTATATTATCACTATCGGATGAAAATCGACTATAATAGCGCCTCCTCATCTCTATCTAAAGATTTTGTTGCCATCAAAACCGACTGTGATGATGAAAAAAAATCGATTGTGATGTATATTTCTATATCCGTGTTTAATCATAAATATCATCTCTAGATGCGGAAGAGGTTGACGGGTGTAATTATAATCAAACTAGGTTTCTATTCAGAAATTTTTACAAAATTGCAGAGAAACATTTTATATTTTTCTGCTGGACTTCATAGACGGTGGAAATACTGCTGAGTTAAAGGATAAAAAAATATCTTGGAGAGAGAAAAATTAATCTTTTTTGTTCAGTTCTGCTGTGGAGTTTAAATGGCAGCTTCATGATACGAACTGGGTAACTCTATATAATTGCTCTCTTACAGGGAAAAGCAAAAAAGTTTTTGACACCGAATAAAACCGGTAGAAATCGATTACAGCATAAAACTGAAGAATTATAAAGTCAAAGTGCTAAACTGTTAATATCTCAAAAACTTTTCACAAAAGAATCTCTCAGAAAAGTAATAAGATGTAAAGATGGCCATGGTTGAGCCCAACATACCTCTTAAGGATGGATGCAATAATACAATGTATGAAGCAGCATCTATTTCGTACTTGTCGCACGCATCACCATGGGAATGGATCTGGAAGAAACAACAGACTGCATATAGCTAAGAAACAACAGGCTTCACCTTATGAGTCCCCATTATTAGTGGTCAACACCCAGAACATGCATAGTTCAATGGCCTTAGCTGTCAAGGTTTTGAGGCCTTAATTAATGTCAACTACTTTCAGTTGCCGGATAAAAAAAATCAAAGTAAGACACACAGTTTACGTTCTTTTCAAATGCAAAATGGAAAATGGAAAATGGAGAAAATCAACAAGAGAAATATAAACAAATCCTGACATACGAAATGGGAGAACTACCTGTGAAATATTTCACTGTTGTAGCTTTCCCCAAAAAAATTTTAGAACTAGCCCATGTCTAAGTTTTTTTTGCAAATTTGGCCCCCGATGCAGTGGACGGGGAGCGCTGCATATGCTACGGCGAGGCATGTGACAATGCAGCGCCTCCACTAGGTTGCATTGCCATGCTAAAGTACCACTGTATGTACTATAGCGCGGCATATTTTTACACTGAGTGAAGGCTAGTTCTGGAAAGATATGTTATAATTTTATTAGGTTTTATAAATACATTATAATTAAAAAATGGCACAGCGGCTTGTTCTAAAAATAATAATTTTTAGAACTACAATAGTTAAGAGTTATACCCTATATAGAAATGCATGAAATGCCTTCATAAAATATGAACGAGAAAGCCGTTTTGACCATTAATTTCTTTTATAATATATTAATAAAACCTAATAAAATTATAATATTATAAAATTAATTTTCAAGACAAAGCTATATATATGATTTGTATGTATCTAATTTAAATATTTAAAAGATATTGCAATCAAAGTTTCAAAAATTTAACTACACCTATATCTAAAACGATAACTATTTGTGATCAGAGGGAGTATATTTCATATCACTTGATATGATATCATGTTTTAGGTTTAGCCATTTGCTTCTTGCCTTGTACAATTCTTTCTGGTTTCAACTTATTTGTGACTGGCAGTAAAGACCTGGAGCACAAGAAGAAAGTTGGGAAGATCAAAGCAGACCAAGACCTTTTTGTTTCTTCTAGCTTGTTCTGTAACAATGCTAGCCGAAAGACTGTTTAGACTATCTTGCATTAGTTCAAAATCTGACTGTAAGGAAATCCCAGTAGCATTGATGCTCTGGGTAATCTGCTGGATGTGAGTTCGATTAGAACTGCATTGGTTAAATCTTAGACTGAACTTTGTAGTTCTGGTTTCTATTAAAAGAAATCGGGAGGTTCCATTGAAAAGGAAAAAAAGAAACGAAATGCTACTGCTTTGTTTCTCCGATTTTGGATGGCGATCTTTCATTGTAACTTAAAATTTTTTTAGCCTATCAATCCTGGTCCATTGATCGCCATTTCTATCTCCTAGTTTAGTCTTTTTATGCGTTTCAGATCTGTGACGGCAAGACAGACAGACTTGAGGTTGTTTTGGTACAAATCCCGCAGTAAAATTACCTGGCATGGAGGATTCCCTGCAGTCCCACTGTCCCTTGGCCGTCTCCTCCCACCCGCTGCCCCGCAAAAGCTCACCGCGATGGCCACCGTGGAAACCAGGCTCTCGAGCCCCAGCCGTTGCAGTCGGACGCCGCGGCGGCCGAGCTCCCCCCGTCGCAGACACCCCAACTCCGGACGCCCGCTCCGAGCAATGGATCCGATACTCCCTCCCTCGTTGCTACAAGAAAACACCACGGCATGGCGGCCGTCCGGTGGGGCGCAGCTCGCAGTCACCGCTGCTGCATCGATCTTGCTGCCGAGTTGAAAGACTGACTAACCCGATCTAATGCAGCGCGAGTGCGACGCCTCATAGTCATAGCTCGTCCTCCTACTGTCATGCAATGGGAGGCCGGCCGCGGAGAAGTCGAGCAGCATCGGAGGCTGCCCGTGGCCGGAGGCAGCGACTAGGGTGTGGGGAAAAAAAGCTGGAGGTTGGCGAGCTGAGTCGGCTCGAATGTAGCTCGGGCTTGCGGTGTACATCAAGGTTTTAAATTTCGATTGGCTATAAATCTCGAAGACGGTCGAAATCCGAAATCTCGATCAGATTCGAAAATTTTAGATAAAATTTGAACGAAACACAAAAACTAAATTTTAAATTCGGTTTTTTTCAACCGGAAAATCCGAGATCTCAACTCAAATTACCAAGATCGCCAAGATTTCAGTGTTTACTGTAGCAATTTAATTTTTTTACCCGGCCAAAATTTAGGATTTCCGAAATCTCGCCGGGATTTGGATCCTTGGTGTACATATGTTGAACTAAACCCTCTTTTCAGCTCATTGAATTTTCTCCTTGGTGTACATATGTTGAACTAAACCCTCTTTTCAGCTCATTGAATTTTCGAGCCGAGCCCGAGCAAGCTCACAAGCTCGTTATGTACTTATGTCTAGCAGATCAGTCCATAGCCACAGCAGCCTACAGTACCACAAAAGAGGGAGTGCTCTAACTCTAAGCGCTTGAGGCAGCCGCTAGGGAGCGCTCTCGTAGCCTTTAGGTGTCGGTGTTGTCACCTGCCAGAGTCGCCATCGCCGTGCCGTTCATAGACCCTCCGCGCCACCAGCCAAGCACCATCGGCCATCTGCCAACCAAGTCACCATCGGTTGCGCCATCTATGACGCTAGCCAAGTCGCCATCGGCCACCGCCGCCATCCTTGCCAAGTTGCCATCCGCGCAGCCAGCCAAGTCGTTGTTAAAACAGTATCGCGCAATCTTTTGTTTTGCCACAACTCTCTTCTTCCAATTTCTTTATTGCGTTGCTTTTTTTCTTGTGGTTCAACATATTACAAGGCCATGCTTATAAAGCACAAACTCAACACAATGACTCGGTAAAAGACTCTCTAGTCTACTCGGACTCAAACTCCATGTACAAGATTAGTTCCAACATTCACCCCTCTAATCTTGTAACATCTAATTTCTAACACAACTCTAACTTTGTTGAGACAATCGATCTCACCTACAATTTTCTCAACTCTTTTATTTGATATAGGATGGAGAACACATCTCCTCAACATCCCATACTCAACTTACTTAATTCAAAACGGCGAACACATCTCTTCTACGTCTTGGACTCATCTTCAACGGACATGAGTTTGGACGGCGAACACACCTCTTCAACGCCCTGGACTCAACTTTGACGGACTCGATTTTGGACGGCGAACGCATCTTCTCAACGTCCCAGAGTCAACATAATGTTATAAACAGACTCAACTTTGACTTGCACTGCACACGCAGATGATCACTATTGCCATCTTGTCACATTGGTTATCGACGACGCTCGTCAATAGCGCGTATCAGGGAGGCACACCTCCTCCACCCTCTCGCCGCCACATCTTCTTGTCGCCTCTTCTGCTTGTGACGCAACGTTGATGGCACAAAGACTCGGATTGGCCGCCCGGTTGGCCGCCTGCTTCATTGGGTGTCGCCCCTCGGGAGTCTCCTCCTCCCGGGAGGCAACAGATTAATCTGAACCTTAAACTCTGATACCAATTGTTAAAACAGGATCGCACAATCTTTTGTTTTGCCGCAACTCTCTTCTTCCTATTTCTTTATTGCGTTGCTTTTTTTTCCTTATGGTTCAACAGATTACAAGACCGTGTTTATGAAGCACAAACTCAACACAATAACTCGGTAAAGGACTTTCTAGTCTCTAGTCTACTCGGACTCAAACTCCATATACAAGATTAATCCCAACAGTCGCCATCGGCCGCGCTGCCAGCCAAGTACCATCGGCCATCCGCCGTATGGAACACCAACAGAGCATGGAGTCTCGTGCAGTCCACGGGAAGAAGGTCATGACGTTGGCCCTCCTCGTCTAGCTCGGCACTAGTGGGGAGCCGTGCAACCGGGGCGACGCCTCGTGAACTCTCAGCTGCCTCCTGACCTCGGCCAACCAAGGACGACCCCAACAGCCTCGGTGAGTCTGCGTTCTTTGTTCTTGGGTGATGGTGATGATCTTTAGTATAAATTTCAGAAACGTGGTTATTGTATTGACTGGAATGATTGGCCTAGATGCATGGTTTTATTTTAGTTTTTTTGATACGAATGTTGTGCCAAATCCTTCCAAGAAAAAACCAGTAGATATTGTGTAATTCCACTTTACTGGTTTGGGCTTTGGTGTTGGGTTTGTAATTGCAATCATAGTGACATGGGGACCTTGCATTGGCAAACAATCTTGAAGGAACCTATTGGAGAATATTTGTCTGTAAGAATATCACTTACAATCTTGAGAAATGTGTGTATATTATTGAGTAGTTCTGTCCTGTAAAGCATAGTTATTCTTATTGGTGAGTCAACTATAATCTGTGATTTGTACTTATTTTTGGATAAAGCATAGCTAGTTTCTAGATAACAATGGACGCATGTTTGATACTTTGATGGAATCATATGCTTTGTCCATTAAGATATAGTAGAAGAGAATCGTGCAAAAATATGGTAGCAAATACTGTTGATGTACACTGCGGCCTATTAATTCAAAATCAGCAATTTGTGGCATTGATTCATTTTCTGCCGACAGTTGCTAGTGGAAGCCCACAGTGAATTTGCACTTAATTGCTTAAATGAGTCAACTGTGCACCAAAAACTTCTAAGATGTACTGTGTCTGTCTGATAAGCTTTACAAAACCTTCAGAGTTTCACATGGCTTCTGGTCGTAGATAGGGATGCAAATGGGCCGACCCTAGGGTCTTCTTTGACCCACTCTAGTTCATTTGTTTGCACTAAAAACTTAATTTTTAGTCCACCTTTTAAGTTTTAGTGCAAACAAATGAACTAGAGTGGGTCAAAGATGACCCTAGGGCCGGCCCATTTGCATCCCTAGTCGTAGACAGCCTTGATTGCCCGTTCGAGCGCTGATGTTTTTAGTAAGAGCTCTTTTACAGTGGATTAAAATCAATACAAGCCATCTATTCTTTTGAATCTAATGGATGAAATTAATTTAGCTCTAGTTATACTACCACCTGTAGTATTGGTAGTAAAATTCACAAAGGGGTAAAAATGGTAAAAAAAATTCTATCATATTATTTGACCTCTACGGTTAAAACATACCCTGTGATCCTGATGAATGGATAAGAAGTCTCTGAAGATCATCAGGTATTCGGTGAATCCAAAACTGTGAACGAATTAGGAAAAATCTAAAATACCTCTGATGAATAGATAGGAAAAGCCTAAAATACCATTGAGAAATGGATGGTTAAATTTGATTTCTACTACCATTATTTACTACATATATTATCCGTCCTAAAATTTCTCTTTTAGTAAAGCCTGCTGTTCATGTGACATGGTTCCTTTGTGCTTGCATCTCACTAGGGCAAGATCATTGATAACCCATTGGTATCACGCTTCAAATGTCTCAATTCTAGCTGTCTTGCGTGTTGCCATAATTCCCAAATTCACACTCTGCTCCTCCCAAATTCCCACGTTCTACATGGGCTCTGCAGTGCCTTATGCATAATGTGATATTATTTTGTTTATAAACATTTACTCCACGAAGCGTAGATAGCGAGAAGTGCTTATTCTGCCGTTAGTTTATTGCATTTCCTTCCATTTAACTTGACATCGAAATATGATAGGTTTTTGAAGTCCTACATGTTAGAGGATTTCAGTTCGGGAAGCTTCGAAGGAGGTCTTACTGAGAAGCTTCGGAGGGTTATATTCCTTGCTGAAGATCAACAACCTGCTGCGAGGGGAGGAGATTGTGCAAACTTCCCAGGTGGATTTCACAGTGAACACAGCACATGATTTGCGAATTTCCGCGTATTTGATTTCTTAATAAATGTTATTGTCAAACACCCAGGGTTCATTCTGGAACAGCTCTCGGCCATTCATTTGCACTGCTCCTGAAGCTATATCCGCGGCTCGCTTCTGAGCTGCTACAGCTTTTCTTGCAGCTTCCTCTGCATCCTGAAGTTTAAAGAAACATATATGCTGATCAGATAACGCCGTCTTTTCCTGACAAAAAGAAAAACAAACCTGGTTTTGTTCATATATAGATCAGCCAACTGAAAACTAAGCATGCAAATTCCACGCAGTCAGTCACATGAATTGAACAAACTGCATAACATAAAAATAACCTAGTGACTGTCCAAAACACCCAGACTTGGTAAATACAAAATACGAAAATAACCCCAACTCCCCAAGCTCTTCGTAAATAACAGCTATGAGCGAATATTTGATTTCATACTCTCAACGTGACACAAAAGAATGAAAGACTTGATTGAGCCTGTCGATGTTGCTATTCAAATAGGACCATACATGCTTGTAGGGCCGCTAGACATTGGCATTACATTGAGAAATAACATGAAGGGAACACAAATTAGTCTAACAACAGACCACTTCTGAAGATAGATTAGTCTAAAAACAGACCATCGTTTCTCAAGATGGACACCACATCATCATCACGTAACAACAGAACTCTCCAAGCACAACCAAAAGAAGATTTGTGTGTTTTTATCACATCGATAAGTTTACTTGGTCAGAATGCAACATGTGTTGTATTATCCAAAGAACATCTCTGAAAAGGGAACTCGAAAACTGATCTGGTAACAGTAATGAAAGAAATTAATCCTGATCCTAACCAACGAGAACACAAATATTGTCATAGGTTCAAAAATGTCACTCTTTACATTCATATATAGGGAGCCTGATGTGCAATGATCACATATATATATATATATATATATATATATATATATATATATATATATATATATATATATATATATATATATATATATATATATATATATATATATATATAACAGGCAACCTACTACACTTCACACCACATTCTTTCAAAGCAGTTATAATTAGATAGAGGAAAGAGCATGGTGAAACTAACATCAGCCCATCATCCAGTAAACCGTCTTAACATGTTCTTCTGCATTTGGAATAGCATAGAAGCATAACAATAAAACTTTTACAAGACACTGTTCAAGTTACTACAAATTTCATACTCAAGAGGAAAAAAGCATAAAAAGTAATACAGCTTCTTTGATTGAGCAAGCGGCAGCTGCAATGATCACTAGCGTGCCTCCAAACAAAAAATAAAACAAAAGAACTAATAACTACAACAAGAAAAATGTGTGTTTCATAAGATTTGCAATGATCTGTTTAAGATTGTTGCTTCAATGTGGAGTACTTGCTCAAGAGCACTTCGGAGACAACGCTGTACTATAAGCTTTGTATCTTGTTTTGCTGTAATTCATTAATGTCATGGGCAGTGGCGGATCTAGAAAAATTTCGATAGGTGTGCACAGGATCTTAAATATTGACAAAAATCATGATTTTTGATCGTATCGAGCCAGCTCAATAAACTATACTGGTTGATAAACCAGTCCAATTCAAAAAATTCAGAAAATTTTATGCGACGTAAACCGCTCGAAAATCAGTCAAAATCGGTTTCTGAATTGGTTCGCTTAGTTTGCCGAATTTTCGAAGAAAACAGGTCGAAAATCGGTGAAAATCACTCTAAAATCAGCAAAATTAGTCATTTTTCATTTTTTTTACCGCTGAGATCAAAGTGTTTGACTTCAAAACCATTCAGTTTCTATCGATTTTTGACGAAAATCTGTGATAAGCAGTGGCGATTCCCGAGCTCGAAATGGTATTGTAATCCCTTGGTGTGCACACTTCATATGTACAAATATATAGTCTTGTATAATCATTTTGTTATATCATAAATACAACATATATATTTGAAATTTGCTAAAAGTAATACAAATAGTTCTAAGGTCTTAAAAATCCTAAACCATCAAAATCAAAACCAATTCAATCAAAAAATTTAATCTATTAAAAATATAAATATATAGCGTTTCTAAAATTTTTTGGGGGTGCCTAGGCATACCCGACACCCTTCGGTACCGCCACTGGTCATGAACTATGGACTTATGGTCTGGGGGAAGAAAGGCGTGGTGCTTCCGTGTTTCTCTTCTCAGTGGTGCTTAATGGATGGGCTGGTGCAAACAGTAACTGCCTCTTTTTGATACAGATGTTTGGTTTCTTTCATAATGAAAATGGAACTGGGGTGTCTGCCCTTTGGTTCTATAAAAATGATCTGTTTAAGAACAGATTATGAATGTTAGAACTCTCTAACCACTTAATCATCAAATAGTGGAATACTACCAACAAAAGAAAATACACGGCAAATGCTGTTCTCCCTAATACTAATTAACTGCTGTACTGTATTAATAAACAGAAGAGTTTTCATAACTTCACGATTTATTATGCTGAATATCAGACATGTACAAACAAGCACAAATTAGAGCAGAAGTGTTCTCTAAAAATTAAAATAAATAATTGAAAGGCAGAAACAAAGACAGACCAATACTAAACTAACTCTATTATGTAGGGGAGAATTGGAGCCCTCTCATGTATCCACCTCACCCCATATCATTTTGCAAAAAGGTCCCTCCCTTTTCTCTAAATTACGGATAGGTCCCTATAAATTACAAAGAGGTTCTTTTGTGATTTTTTGTGAGTATAAGAAAAACGTTTCTAAATTGCGTTTAGGTCCCTGGTTCGTTACTTTATGGAAAAGCCCCCCGCTAAATACAAATCTCGAACGAGCTTTTTTCTAATTTTTCATAATAACGATTAGGTCCAAAAATATAGCAAACAGGTCCCCGGCCCTTACGTCCAGGTCCTTTTTCCGTTTTTCCCAGAGAAAATATTTTCGTCAACAGAAATGTGTACAGCTCTATTCTAGATTTTCTTTTTCAACTCGATCTTTAATCTCTAGATTTTTTTCCTAGCTCGATCTCTAATATTTTTCGAAACGTGTATTATTACTCGATGAACGCATAGAGTGCTAAACTCAATAAAAGAAGGTTGACATCTCTAATATTTTTCGGAGCATGTATTATTACCCGGTTAACACATAGAGTATTAAACTCGACAGAAGGAGATTAGCCGGGTGATGTTAAAGTGTTAAGCAAATTCGTCAAAAGATATGGCCAGATTTGATACACACGTAAATAAAAAGCATACATCAATCTGTTCTCTTAGCAATCTTCGTTTACTTTCGGAAACCACCTAACAGAACGGCGCGGCAGAGCGCGCCACATTCCCTAGTATATATATTCTTAATTAATCTGTGATCAGTGCAGAGCTTCTCTGTCGTACTGTCGATGCAAATGCCTTGTCAAGGAGGAGAAACCGAGAAAGCTACTGCTACAACTAGCAGGAATCCTTTGTCAGCCTTGATGAGTTCTTCCTCACAGGCTAGCAGGCAGCGAGGGCAGCTGAAAATGACAATGGAACAGCAGCAACGCAATGCATGGCGGAATCAGCGGTGGTTGGCGTGGCGGTATCTCGAGAGCACCACGCGCCTATGTGTGCTTCAGATAATAAAGGCTAGTGATGTCATCCGATCCTGATGTTTGAGTTCAGAACAAACACAAGATCGAGGTGTTACCTAGTGACAATTACCCAGGCAATTGATAAGAAGCTGATGAGCTACAATGAAAATAAAAGAAAACCTGCAACTCCCGTTAACTCACCAGAGACCAGACCATTCAAAATGTTGTATCGTTTTTCTAAAAACTAATCACCCAGCCAGCAAAACATAGAAGAAAGAAGGACCAAATTACAGAGACTTATGCTCTGTTCTCCCCAAAAATCTGAAAATTCGTCCACCCGAAACACCAAGAAGCTCACAAAATTTTAGTTAACCACCAAGTAGACGTGTCGCTCGCCTGAGCCCCGGTGCGGAGACCGCGCTGGGAGCGCAAACGCGGACTTCCTCGAGTGCCGGAGGAGGACCCCTTACTCCTTCGGGACTGGGACTCATAGGAGGAGCTCTCATCCCTAGGGGCAGTCCACTCGTCGTGGCCTTGCCTCAGGGTGCGGCGGCGTTGTAGGTGATCTCGCAGGTCACCGTCACACCGCCGGCCATACTTCTCCTGATGAGCCCTCGGGTCCTCACGGTTCCTTGCACAGGAACCCGCATTTTTTAACCCGAAGGCCATTTTAACGTAGCAGTAAATGCCCGTGGGGGTTATAAAAGTGGTCTTCTCTTCGTATTCTGCCGCCATGCTGATCTGGTGGTACCCGGAGTACGCATCCAGAAAGCACAGCAACTCACACCTCGCCGTTGAATCGACAATGAGGTCGACCCGCGGCGGGGGTAAGGATCCTTCGGGCAGGCTTGTTGAGGTCGGTGAAGTCGACACACATTCACCACTTCCCGTTGGATTTCTTGACGAGAACAGGGTTGGCAAGCCACTCAGGGTGAGAGACTTCCCTGACGATCCTTGCGCGCATCAGCTTTTCTACATCCTGTCGAATGGCGTCCTGCCTCTCAGGTGCCTGTCGCCGGACCTTTTGTCGGACCGGGTGCACTCTTGAGAGCATAGCCAATCGGTGCTCGATCACCTCCCTGGGGACCCTAGTCATATCGGACGGTTGCCAGGCAAACACGTCGGAGTTAGACTAGAGGAAGGTGACGAGCGCGTCTTCCTATTTGGCGCTGAGGCTGGCACCAATGGAGACGGTCTTCCCGGGATCGGCCTCGCTCAGGGAGACCACTTGACCTCACTGGAAGAGCCAGGTGAGGTACGGGTCTAGCCCTGAGGGGCACTTGGTGTGAGGACCCCTCTTCCTATACCGTACTGTACGCCGTCTACTGTGGCGTATAGCACCGTATTGCAACAGAAGCCTCGACACCGAAAATCTGAATCTAAAAAAAATTCGATCGACGGGATCGAACCCTTAGCTTCAGACCCGGTTCCCTGGATCAGTAGCCCAGTATCGCGTACCAACAACACGAGTATCAATGCACAAAGTAATGAACTAAAGTTAAATTACATAACTGGGTGTAAATCTTGTACATACACATTACAAAATCCAAAAGTGGAATAATAGCGGAAGCAAAAGAAACACTAAACCAGCGCAGCTGGCCTGACAACCCCACAGGCTACTGACTGGAGGAAGGACCACAACCGCCGCACAGCTCGCAGAACAGAGGACCACCTGAGCCATCCGGATCACCATCGGAACCATCCTCTGAGACAAGGTTAGTAAACAACAGCAAAGCAACGGTGAGTACACGTATGTACTCGCAAGTCTTTAGTGTATGGAAATATAGTTAAATGCAGGCTATTTCAACAGGAATAAGCTTCTATACTAGGTTGATTGCATAAAGCAACATTTATTTGTAAACAACATTTAACAACCGATAGCATTAGTAATTGAAAGAGCATTTGACATAAAACATATTTCACAGTATATGTATAATGTATATTATCCCAACCGGTTCGCCATTCCCGCTCGAATGCAACCGATGGGCAAGATTGTCGACTCTATCCATCAAACACTTCCTTTCCGTTCGAGACTCACACTATATCATAAGAAGACACAAAACCAAACTTCTATACTCTCCATACTTATCTGGGCTAGATGCTCTTAACCGTGAGCACGGCTAATCGATTAGTTTTACTTAACACTTCTGCAAGAAGTTGCACACATTCCCCACATGGGTCTATCTAGCAAGCGTGTTGCCACGACGCGCGATACTTTTCGATGCCGACTCTTGCAGATTGACCATGCCGTTCCCATCATCGGTGTCGGCCGGACATCAGCACAATAGCGTGATCCCACCCTGGCGGATTTAGGCGGCCGTCTGACTGCGGCGCAACACGGGTATCCCTTGCCCGGGCCCCATTACCCCACGAGTGGCACTATTGTTGCGGCGGGAACCCACAACACCCCTTCTTCTCGTCCAATGGATGACAGAAGTCCCTTGAGAGAACCCGCCCGATTCTGCAGACACTGTCAAGCTGCGCAAGTTCTCATCTTGCTCTTCGGCCTACCAACAAATCGGCTATCCCCGAAGTCGGTACATAGGCATTCTCGCCTGATTCAGTTCATGTGGTTGCGCGAGACTCACCCAAAGATTAACTTTGAGTTCGGTCCTTATATTTTTGTTGACTCGGGCAAGGACTCCAATCCTAACCACACCATCACCTTCACATTCTATACCTCCTCCCGAGTCATTTACACCACTCATTTTTATCAATTAACCATTAACCATTTTGACTCAATTCATTTTGAAATCATATTTTGATTGATGAGTGTAATTGCCAAGGACTAGACTCAAATCTATTGCATTGACTAAGCATATGCATTTATTAACATTTTATACCCAAGTGACATTTATTAAGTTGCCTAACCTCTACTAGGGCTATCAATGTGACCATGGGAAATAGATTAAGGAAAACCACCAATTTGGGTTATATCTACCATTCCCACAAACTAGCACATTTACTGAAATTAAACGCATGCATATAGTTTGATAAATCAAAGTAAACATCGTAAAATATTGGATCAAGATGATCAAAGGAGGTGCTTGCCTGTCTGCTGCTGCTCTGATGGATCCGGGACGAACTCAGGATTGTTCGAGGCGACTCCGGACTCACTCGCCTCTAATCGAATAAAAACATCAAAAACAGCGAACAGAGAAATAAATTAGCAAAAAGTGACTTTAGAAGCATAAACACCAACTTAACATAAAATAGAACTCATCTAGACACTAAGAAAGCAAAGAAACGAAACAAGCGAGAAAAATGGCGAAATCGCGTTTCGAAATCGCGATTTCGGCGAATTTCTCGCCAACTTGAACAAAATGCACAAAATAATTTAAAATTCAACTAAATTTTGTTAAACACCTAGAATTAGGTATAATACACCTAATGGAACTTACGGGAAATCGTTTGGATTTAAAACGAACAAACGGAAGCCAAAACAGTGAAAATCAATACACAAAATGCTGAAAAATCAGAAAAAGAAAAACGGCACTATTCACCGTAACGCAAGAGCCATTTCTGTCCAGAATCCATTCGAACGACTTGCGACCGATTCCAGCGACTCCACTAGGTACTTTAGGATGTCTAGGACCTATCTGGACCTTGCCCCTTGAAAATTCACTTAATTTGCATCGAAATCCGATCGAAAGCGCAAATTAAGCCGAGGTTTACGCCTCGATTCGCACAGGGTCCGAAAACGGCTCAAACTCGATTCCACTTGCGCGAGGAGCACATTTTCGACTCTACTAAGTCTAAATGACCCTAAATGACTCATTCCGATAGCTAATTGGCGAAGAAACTGTGAAATCATGTGCTGAAAAATTGGCTAAGATTTGAACTTGAAAAATGTGTTTTGTGCATGAGTCCGACAATTTGACAAGAAATAGTGAAGTTCTCTTTTGTGCCGGACCCAACTCTCAAAACCAGTGAGTTTTGCATGTCCGACAGACCAAGTTTTGGAGTGCATCCGTGGACGTCTTAATTTTCCAAGAAACCAAGAGGTTTTGCATGTACGTCGGACCAATTTCTTGGTCGATCGTGAACGATGTTTTCGCCGAATGATTTCTTCTTGGAACCGAGACTTTCACTTGTACAATGCACCGATTTTGTTGGTCCGTCGTGAATGGACTTTTTCTAGGGTTTTTTATTTTTGTCCGTTGTGAACGTGTTTTGCTCGGTTTAGGTGTTTTGCAAGAATTGAAATGATTTTTGGATTTGAATTTGAGATTATGAAATTTGTGAGAATTTCATGATGCTTGTTTTGAAGTGGAATTTATGCAATGCTCGTGTGAGTATTTGCATGGACTAATGTTGAGTCAAGTCGCGGACTTGTGCTCGAAATTGTTTTGTGGTTTGTTCATGTGCAGGTATTGCTCGAGGGCGAATGTGGTCGATGACGGGACCGGAACTAGGTTCATGGAGGAACTGAGGTTCGGGACTAGGTTCAGGGAGGAACTGAGGTCTTGGTGGTCAAGGATGTCATGCGGGACGTTCGGGCTAAGAGAATGGTGCACATGAAGAATGGTTAGTCACGTGAGAATGGCAGGAGGTCATTCGCGTGCAAAGTGTTAGTCACGTGAGTATGGAAGGTGGCCATACGCGTGCAAAGTGTTAGTCACGTGAGTATGGTAGGGTTGCCATACGCGTGCAAGAGTTGTACTCGGCCAGGTTGGGCCAAGTAGAGTTGTGTTGGATACAGATTCCTTCTAGGGAATAGGAATCGTATTCAGAACTCCTTGTGGGTTGGTGCTTTAAATAGGAGGGGTTGTCTCCTATTGAAGAGCATCGAATTGAGGAGAGCTAGGCGCATAGAGCCTTGGGCTCAAAGTTTAGGGTTTGTACTCTTTTGATGGGAGTACTTTAGACAAAAGAAATAAAGATCAATTCTTCTAGTTGCATTGCTTCATCGTTCTCTTTTTTTGTTCTTGTTTGCATGCTTGTTCTAGTTCTAGATTGGTTTTTGTTCTTTAATTTTTATCTTGATTTGATCCATCAAAAACCTCTCTAGGGTATTGATCTAGTGTTTCTCAAAGTCTAGTTGATCAATCTTTTGTCGTTCTTGTTTAATCTTGAAGTTTTGATTAGATTGATTCTCGTCAAGTTCTGGATCAGCAAGCTTGCGAAGCTTATAACTTTTGATCCGTAAGTCCGATCGAGCTGATTCTTTTTGGGTTCGATTTGTATTGGAATCTAGTTTCTTGTGTCCAAATTTTAGATCGATCCAACGGTTGGATCTCCGGGAATTCACGTTTTACCGAACCTCTATCATTCTGTTTTTGTCGAAAACGAGGCAATTATTTGGTTCTGTTTTGGGGTGAACTTTTAATAGATCAAGAATTTGGTTTTAGCTTCCGCGCAATCATTCACCCCCCCTCTGATTGCTATATTCGTATACTTCGATCCTACAAGTGGTATCAGAGCGAGGTCTTTCTAATCTATCTTAACCGGTGATTAGATTAATGGATCGTTATTCGACAAAACCGTGTGTGTTCGATGGTGTTGATTTTCAGTTTTGGAAGGCCAAGATGGAGGCGTTCATCCAAGCACAAGGCTTCACAATTTGGGAGAAGGTCTACAAGCCATATGAAGTCCCTGCAAACGACAACGTCAACGACACCAATCGCACACATGTTGAAGCAAACAGCAAGGCGCGCAACTTGATCATCTAAGGTTTGGGACGCAGCGACTTTGACCGTGTGATCCATCTCAAGTACGCATATGAGGTATGGAAATCTCTTTGTGATTACCATGAGGGTTCTAACACTATTAAAGAGGTTCGTCAAGATCTTTACAAAAAAGAATACATGCGATTTGAGATGAAACCCGGTGAGTCGCTAGATGACTTCTTTGCACGTTTCAATAAAATTCTTAGTAATCTTCGTGCTGTTGGAGTTAGCTTTGATGATGCTGCTAATGCTAGACAATTGCTTGGTGCTTTAGACATGTCTATTTGGGAGATGAAAGTTACATCCATTAGAGAATCTATTGTCATGAGTACACTTACATTAGATGTTTTGTATTCTAAGTTGAAAACTCATGAGTTGGATGTTTTTGCTAGAAAGAATGATCATAAATCAATTGCTTTGACATCTCAATCTAGCATATCTCATAATAGTGCTGCTTCAAGTTTTGCTCTATCCTTCTTGTCTTCATTAACCGATGAACAGATTGAGCAATTCCCAGAAGAAGACTTATCACTACTCTCTTCTCGCTTTAACAAAGCTTTGCAAAATGTGAGAAAGAGAAAGAGAGGTGGTGGTGATCCTCCAAGATGCTATGAGTGTGGTGATCTCGACCATATTCGGCCCAAACTGTCCTAAACTTGCAGGTAAAACACCATGGGAGGAGAAGGACAACGACAGAAGAAAAGAGAAGAAGAAGTTCCCTTCAAACGACAGGAAAAAGAAGAGCTTCATCAACCGCAAAGTGGTTCATCGAGTTCTTTCCGCTCTTGAACAAGTCAATTTGAGCGATGTGGACTCGGAGAGCAGCGAGGACGATACAACTCCAAGCAAACATGACTTGACAGGGTTGTGTCTCATGGCAAGCAAAGAAGGATAGCTTCACTGAGGACGATCAAGACAAATGACTTCAATGAGGTAGATCCTTCTTATGATGAATTAGCTATTGCTGTTGCTCGTCTAGGAAAATTGCTTGACAAACGTGATAGAAAAATTAAGAAACATGATATTCTTGTGGAGTCATTGAATGCTGAAATTGCTAGACTTAAAACCTTGATTCCTGATGATGATGTTTGCAAATCATGTTACTTAATTTACAATGAGCTTACTTTGCTTAGGAAAGAACATGTTACCTTGTTAGAGCAAATCAATGCTGAAAATGAGAAAAATGAGAAACTTGTTAAACATGCTAGTTGTTCTACCATTGATTTGCATGATACAACTCCATGTTCTAAATGCTCCATACTAGAATTGAAGTTGCATGATGCAAATGCTAGGGTTTCTCAAATGACAGAAGATTTTCTTACACATGAGGTTCTTTCATGCTCAACTTGTCGCAAGCAAAAAGGAAAAGTGGATGTTCCCTGCAATAATTGTTTAATTCTTGCTAATAAAGTTGATTACTTGCAAAACTCTTTGGAACGATTCACTAATGGCAAGAAAAAGTTGAACATGATTTTGGATCAATCTAAGGTTAGCTCAAACAAGAAAGGTTTAGGTTTTGATCTTCATGCTTCATATGAAACTAAACCTCGCTCACGTTGTTTATGCTCCTTGCAATGACAAACTTGAGATTTCAAATGAGCCTATGAAAATTGTCTTCAAATCTGCGCCTTTTATCTTCTACTATGATGAATGCAAATGTTGCTTCTACTTCCAAAGCTAAACATAATGTTAAGTACACTTGCACTCATTGTGGTAGAGATGGACATTTAGTAGACTTTTGCTTTAGACTAGCTAAACAACAAAAGAGAGAAAAGTTTAATGCTAGGTCTAATTTCAGAAAGGCACACTCTACTTCTCATTATGTGCCTAGGGTGAAACAAACACCTTTTGTTTCTAAAAACACGGAAAAAGGCAAATCTATTTTTGTACATAAGAATACTCGTGTTGTGCCTACTGTTGTGCATCGTGTGTCTCAAGATCGATTCCTAAACATCTTATTTCTAACCCCAAGATCGAGGCCTCGACAATTTCTGCTTCTATGTAGGCTTCTCACGAGGAAGGAGAACATGTGGCTAGTGAATTTCGGATGCTCACTTCATATGTTCGGTGATAAGTTTTGGTTCTTCTTCACTCGTGCATCTCATGCTAAAAGTGTTGTTTTTGAAGATACTTCTTCCACTGCTTTCGCAAAGGCACTAGTCCAAATGATGCGAATGCAGTGCATATGTTCGGGAGAGTGTCTTTGTTCATAAAAGATGATGATGATCTTTGTTGAGGTTGAGATAATTGGAAGTTTACATGAGAGACTATTCCCACGTGCTTGTGTGCTTGTTTTCAAGCTTCCCACGTGCTTCACATCGACAAGCTGTCAAAAGGATTTTCAGGTATCTTCATGGAACTCAAGATTTTGGCATTTGGTTTTCTGCTTCCTCATGCATTAGTTTGAGATCTTTTACGATGCTGATTTTGGAGGATGTAGAATTGATAGGAAAAGCACTTCGGTTCATGTCACTTCTTGGGAAATTCTCTCATTGCATGGTCATCTAGAAAGCAATCTTCATTGCACAATCAAGCTATTTGAATCTGAATATGTGGTCTTTGCTAGTTGTTGTTCTCAAATTCTTTGGATAGTAGCTACACTTAAAGATTATGGGGTTAATTTGGATAGTGTTCCTCTTTTGTGTGATAACACTAGTGCAATTTGCATTGCTAAGAACCCCGTGCAACACTCTAGAACAAAACACATTGACATCAGATTTCACTTTCTTAGAGATCATGTTGAAAAAGGCAACCTTGTGCTTCATCATGTGGATCTTGAACATCAATTGGCGGAACATTTTCACAAAACCTTTGTCTTCTTCTCGTTTTGCTTTTATTCTGAGAACTTGGGATTGTTCATCCAATGGGTTTGTTTTGAGGGGAGTTTCTTTGCCAAGTTCTTTCACTTAATGAGCTCACTTTATCATATTTCTTTATATATTATGTAATTGTGCTAATATATGATAATCTAAATTGTTCCACTTGAACTAAAAATGATATTGCGGAATTCCTTGGTTTGATTGCCTATAGCTAAATACTCTGTGATATCTTACTCTTCTAGGCTTGATATTGAATCTTCTTGACAAATTTGGGCTATGAAGCAAGTGTGTTTTAACTTTACTCTTTCATAAGACCTTTTAATCACTTTTGCATGTTTATAATCAAAGAAAAATGAAAAGAAAAGGGAATCAATAAAAAAGGGTTGTTAAAAGCAAAAGCCTCAAGTTATGAGCTTCAGGATGCTTTCCTAAAAGATAAGATGTATGCTTCAAGCATGCCATTCCCTCAAAAGACAAGATGTATGCTTCAAGCATGCCACTCCAAGGAAATAAAAGAAGTATGCTTCAAGCATGCCACATGCAATTCTTGTTTAAAGATTAAATTGGTCCACTAGATTGGAGTTGAAACTACTTGCTCGCCCTAATTTGTTATTTGCTTCAACTTTGAGCCTTTGTTTTTCTACTAAAGGTTTTGCTTAGTACTTGGCTATAGTTGACTGAATTGAGGTTGAGATGCATGTCATTCCCTAACTTGTTAAAATTACATCAAGATCATGTCTTTTGCATATTATGTGATATATAAGGTTATATGATCGAATGAGCTCATCTTTTCCTATCTTGGCACTTCCTTGTTTCTCTTTGTTAAATCATTGTTTCAAGAAAAATTTTGAATCTGTTCTCTCTCGTGTACTCTTGATGAATCCATTGTCAAAGGGGGAGAAATTTGGGAATCGTTGAAAAGTTTAAGGAAAAAGGCGGGAGAAGAAAAAGGGGGAGTTGTTTGAGAATTTTGGGAGAAGTTTGGAGAATTTTGAAATTCTTGGGCACATTGCACATTCACACACATTTTCCTTCTCAGGGGGAGATTTTGTTTTGCATTTTGGTCAAAGGGGGAATTCTGTGTTTTCTCTTTTTGGTCCTTGATCCTTTGGATTTCAAAATCTTTTGTAAAGTGAATGCCAAATGTTCATTTCTTAGTGGTGTTGCCAATGTTTTCATCAAGGGGGAGATTGTGAAATCATGTGCTGAAAAATCGGCTAAGATTAGAACTTGAAAAATGTGTTTTGTGCATGAGTCCGACAATTTGACAAGAAATAGTGAAGTTCTCTTTTGTGCCGGACCCAACTCTCAAAACCAGTGAGTTTTGCATGTCTGACGATGCACCAAGTTTTGGAGTGCATGCGTGGACGTGCTAATTTTCCAAGAAACCAGTAGGTTTTGCATGTACGTCGGACCAATTTCTTGGTCAGTCGTGAACGTGTTTTCGCCGGAATGATTTCTTCTTGGAACCGAGACTTTCACTTGTACAACAGACCGATTTTGTTGGTCCGTCGTGAATGGACTTTTTCTAGGGTTTTTTATTTTTGTCCGTTGTGAACGTGTTTTGCTCGGTTTAGGTGTTTTGCAAGAATTGAAATGATTTTTGGATTTGAATTTGAGATTATGAAATTTGTGAGAATTTCATGATGCTTGTTTTGAAGTGGAATTTATGCAATGCTCGTGTGAGTATTTGCATGGACTAATGTTGAGTCAAGTCGCGGACTTGTGCTCGAAATTGTTTTGTGGTTTGTTCATGTGCGTGTATTGCTCGAGGGCGAATGTGGTCGATGACGGGACCGTAACTAGGTTCATGGAGGAACTGAGGTTCGGGACTAGGTTCAGGAGGAACTGAGATCTTGGTGGTCAAGGATGTCATGCGGGACGTTCGGGCTAAGAGAATGGTGCACATGAAGAATGGTTAGTCACGTGAGAATGGCAGGAGGTCATTCGCGTGCAAAGTGTTAGTCACGTGAGTATGGAAGGTGGCCATACGCGTGCAAAGTGTTAGTCACGTGAGTATGGTAGGGTTGCCATACAGCGTGCAAGAGTTGTACTCGGCCAGGTTGGGCCAAGTAGAGTTGTGTTGAATCTGATTCCTTCTAGGGAATAGGAATCGTATTCTAACTCCTTGTGGGTTGGTGCTTTAAATAGGAGGGTTGTCTCCTATTGAAGAGCATCGAATTGAGGAGAGCTAGGCGCATAGAGCCTTGGGCTCAAAGTTTAGGGTTTGTACTCTTTTGATGGGAGTACTTTAGACAAAAGAAATAAAGATCAATTCTTCTAGTTGCATTGCTTCATCGTTCTCTTTTTTTGTTCTTGTTTGCATGCTTGTTCTAGTTCTAGATTGGTTTTTGTTCTTTAATTTTTATCTTGATTTGATCCATCAAAAACCTCTCTAGGGTATTGATCTAGTGTTTCTCAAAGTCTAGTTGATCAATCTTTTGTCGTTCTTGTTTAATCTTGAAGTTTTGATTAGATTGATTCTCGTCAAGTTCTGGATTAGCAAGCTTGCGAAGCTTATAACTTTTGATCCGTAAGTCCGATAGAGCTGATTCTTTTTGGGTTCGATTTGTACTGGAATCTAGTTTCTTGTGTCCAAATTTTAGATCGATCCGACGGTTGGATCTCCGCGAATTCGCGTTTTACCGAACCTCTATCATTCTGTTTTTGTCGAAAACGAGGCAATTATTTGGTTCTGTTTTGGGGTGAACTTTTAATAGATCAAGAATTTTGTTTTAGCTTCCGCACAATCATTCACCCCCCCTCTGATTGCTATATTCGTATACTTCGATCCTACAGAAACCCCTAAATGTGGAATATGGCTAAAATGGCTATTTTGCTCGAAAACGAGCAATCTCGCCCAAAAGGGCCGTTTTGAGCTGAAATGCCGCGAGACTTGTTTTAAGTCTTCGGCTAGTTGCTTAGGGATACTTACGACCTATCGGAGCCATTCCCCAGCATGGATGACTTAATCTTCTCTGACTTTTGATCAATTGCCCGCTTAACTCCGGTAATTACCCGAGAAACGGCAAAAGTCCAAAAAGTGACTTGAATGCGATCCAAAACACGCGGGAAGCATGCTATCGACCTTAGTGACCTTAAACGAAGCTAAACAAAGCTAAATGCCTTAAACGGCTTGTGAGGCCTATAATTACTAAAATAAAATGCAAAGTGCTAAAATGCAAATCTAGCGATTCTAACTGCTTTTCTAGCCTCTAAGGGGACTAATGGTAAAGTCAATACATGCCTCGGAGCTCTAGGATTTTATGAAATAAAAATAAATTAAAAGAGACCTAGAGCTAACAACTTGTAGCGAGTTTTGATGAAACTTAATTTCGACTCTTCTGATCGCAACCAGGGCTATCAGAAGAGCTAATGGAGCTATCGTTATACGCTATGGACCTTCGGTCCATTGTAAAAATAGTTAACACCTAAATGAATAAAATAAATTTCGGCTTAGCGAAATTGAATTCCGATTCCTCCAGTAGCGACTCTAGCCACCAGAACTGCTATGGGAAAAATCTATACATGCTATGCACCACTAGACCTCCGATAAATCGAAGACCTAGCGATGAACTTGAGCGAATACGAGGGTGACTAAAAGCTAGGTTGGCTATAGGATTAAATGAGCCTAACGATGATCTGAGTCTAGATTCTAAAGCACAATTGCCATGCGACGTGTCTAACACATGGAACCTAGTTTTGACCTAGGCTAGGGTTTGAGGGACATGATGAAATGTGGAGCTACAGGAGGGGAAACTCGTAGCTACGCGTCGAGGGATGTCCCGGGAGCCGAGAAATCAACTCAAACTTCGAAAACACCACGGGTACTCCAAAATCCATCCATGAAATTCGATGAGAAACTCACCCGAGAGGGTCTAGAAGATAGGGATCGCGATGGAGAGGTCGATTCCTGCCTCTAGATCAATTTCCACCGGTCGGATCGCCTCCAAATGGGTGGATTGGGTGAGCTAGGGTTTTGAGAGGCTTCTCCTATGCTTGGTCGTGAGAGGGAGAGGAGAGGGAGTGAGTTGGCTATTTGGTTGGCTTTGGAGAGGTTATAACACATGCAAAACACTATGCACTTACTTAAGGGCATTTTGGTCAAGTGTCAAGTTTTGAAGAATTAAACTTCCAAAACTGATTTTTATCGATTCTTATATATTCTGGAAGGTTCTTAGGTCGCTTTAACACTTATCCAAATAAATTTGCAATTATTTTTGAGCTAGGTTACTTAAGTTGAAGGGTTCTTTTTAATTCCCATTTAAGTATATATAGCTCAAAATGCAGAAATACACAAGAACAGTGTATTATTGAACAGTGTTTGAGTACAAATGTACAGTGACTCGAGTATAGAAATACTCGGGATATTACACCTGGACAGGCGGCGTTGGCCAGCCTGCTGCAAGTGGCGCCGGCCAGATCTGATGCGTTTTTGTGGCAACGCAAGGCCTCTGGCCGGTCCACCTGGATCGTTGTGGGCTGGCGGGCCCCGGCATCTTCACCACCATGTAGGCGTAGTGGGTTGCCGCTATGAACTTAGCCAGTGCCGGTCGGCCAAGCAAGGCGTTGAAGGGGAGGTCGATTTCTACGACCTCGAAATCCACCATTTCCGTCCGGTAGTTGCTCTCTTCCCCGAAAGTGACGGGGAGGTGTAACTGGCCCAAGGGCTGCAGGGCAGCCCCCGGGGCAACCCCATAGAAGGGCAGCGCCGGACGCAACTCCTGTCAGGAAATTTGGAGTGCACGGAACGCTTCGAAGAACAGAAGGCTGATGGTGCTCCCTCCGTCCATCAGCACCCGTCCAAGCTTCACGTTCCAAATTGTGGGCGAAACCACAATCAGAAGGTGACCTAAGCCGGTCGTACTCTCGGGGTTATCGGCCTGACTGAAAGTGATCGTCTCCTCCAACCATTTCAGCATCCGACCCGCTCCTACGCTCGGCACCGTAGCACAGACCTCCCTCCTTAGGAGTTTAAATGCCGCGTGGGAGGGGATGGTGGCAGAACCACCATGGATGTACGCCACGGTGTGGTCCGCCCGCTGGAAAGCCAGCGGAGCAGGGTCTTCGTTTTCATCGTTGTCGCGAGGGCGGCGGTCCTTGAGCCATCGATCCACCATGTCGGTCAAAATCTGACAATTTGCCAGGTCATGACCGTTAGTCCGGTGGATTGGGCAGTAGGGCCGACCCTCCTTTTCCTTACGATTGTCATCCTTCCGTCCCCGTGGGCCGCCTCGCCGGTCACGGCGGTAGCGCCCCCAGGGATGGGTGTATCGCCATTCGCGCTCCACAGCCAAGACCCGCCTGGTCTCGCCCGCCTCACGCCCTTTCGTCCTCTTGCTAGCATGGCCGAAGCCCCCTGAAGTCCCAGCCTCATTTCCACCGCGGCCACTTGTAGCACCGGACACTGGCCCCCGAGCCTCTGCTGCCCTAGCACACTTGTGCGCCAGGGAGAAAAGATCGGAGGTTGTGCTGACCTCGCGGTGGCCATATTCTCCCTCATCTTGCGGTCCCGAACGCCCCTCCGAAAGGCGATCACGACCGACTGTTTGGAGATCCGGGGGATCGTGTTGCGACAATGGCTGAACCGCCGAATGAATTCACGCAACGACTCCCGTCCCCCTTGCTCGAGGGCATGGAGGTCATCTTCTACGCCAGGTTGTGTGTACGAGCCCTGGAAGTTGGTGACGAAAAGGTCGCATAACTCCCCCCACGAGTGCACTGAGCCCCGCGGGAGGTTCAACAGCCAAGACCGGGTGGACCCGGTCAAGGTCGTTGGAAGGTAGTTGGCCATGACCTTATCGGATCCTCCAACGGCTCGCACCACTATAGTGTAGATCTATAGGAATTCCTCAGGGTTTGAGGTGCCGTCGTACTTCTCGAGGGATGTTGGGCGAAATATCTCGGGCCACGCCGCACGGCGCAGCCGGCGGGAAAACGCCTGACACCCGATGCCATAGGGGAGACGCGTCGCTCACCTGAGCCCCAGCGTGGAGACCGCGCTGGGGAGCGCAGACGCGGACTTCCTCGAGTGCCGGAGGAGGACCCCTCACTCCTCCGGGACTAGGACTCATAGGAGGAGCTCTCATCACTAGGGGTAGTCCACTCGCCGTGGCCTTGCCTCAGGGCGTAGCGGCGTTGCAGGTGATCTCGTAGGTTACCGTCACACCGCCGACCATGCTCCTCCTGATGAGCCCTCGGGTCCTCACGGTTCCTTGCAGAGCCGGGACCAAGGTCTCGCGTAGTCTCACCTTTGCTCTGGCCCTCCTGGCCAAAGCACTCCCTATCTAGGAGGCTCGAAGCTTGACCTCGATCCACGCACACCGCAGACCGAGAGGTGCCAACGGCCTCCAACCGGGCGGGCGTCCCAACGCGGAGTTGGGCTGCGTCCACCAGCCCGACGAGGTCCTGAAGCCATGGTGCCGCCAGGGCGTCTCCCGCAAGTCCCACCGGAGGGTGTCCAGGAGGAGCAGAACGACGTGAAGATTCTGAGCCGGAGTGTCCGCCTCAAGGTTCAGTCGCCACCGAACCGGGCGCCCCGGCAGAGCCGGGGAAGCATCCCTGCCTCCCTGCGGGGGCGGCGTGAGACGACTCCCCGCACAGTGAGAGTGCTGGGATGCATCTCGAACACTACTGGTCTTCGCAACTTCTGGATGTTGAGAGTGCGAACTTGCCATCCTCAAGCGGGCAGCTTCTGGCCACCGGAGAACCGGGATGACGTAGATACCTGGCGCGCCCCTGTCGGCGTTTTTCACCATCAGGATCCCCCGAGAATGGAGGTTTTAGGTTCAGTAGGAGTGCATCTTCGCGGTGGATAATCCTAACTACTCTACCGTGGGATCCCGGGGACGATGGAATCAGGCAATCAGCTAGCACTCCTCATTTTTACCCAAGTTCGGGCCCCCAGAGTGGGTAATAGCCCTACGTCCTGCTTGTCTCTTTGTTACGATTTTGGTGGAATATGTTCACAACGTTCTTCCTCCCCAGCCTTGGATGCTGGTCGCCCTGGGCCAAGAAGGAAGAATTCTCCTCTTCTCTACCTGTCGGTGTTTCGTGCACCGGCAATACGAATTTTTGGTTAGTGGGGTCGCGTGTTCCCTCTCCTCGAATGGCCTGACTCAGTGAGCCCAAGATGTATATTGGCTCGGGCCGAATGTCCCTACTCTAGTCTGTGAGATGGGCGTGTATTGCTTCCGGGAGCAAATAGTTACGAGGTGTTACAAGTGAGAGCGTGTTTCTCGTTGTTCATCCGATCGGTCTCTGGTTCGATCGATCGGGTCTGTCCCCCTCCCGCTGGTGTCCTGCCTCTCCTTATATATACGGAGGTGGCAGGTTACATGGGAGTTTGGAAAGAAAAAGAAGGGGTATTGTACGCCTCGGTGTCTGGTCTTCGGTCTTGTCGTCCGTCCTGGCCTTCGGTTCCCATACACTGGGTTGGTAGGCTCGCTGAGGGGGTCGGCAGCTGACCCGGTTGGAGAAGTGACGCACTTCTCCGTTCATCCTTCTGGCGCCTGCATCATGACGTTTGACTTTGGTGCTGCTTTGGGAGGGAGCGCCCCACTCTGCCGTGTGACAGGACGATGGGACCGGTGCTTGACTTTTCGGTGGCCCTTCTGACACCTCGGGAAGGTGCTTCCGACCCTAGCACGGACGTCTTGAGATGTCAAGTCAGTAGGGTAGTCGGTCAAACGCTAGTGCGGGACTCGGTGCCCCGACTGCTGGCGAAGGCGACCCCGACCGGATCGGAACCGTGGAGCGTCCTACCCAAGCCAGGGTCGGAGCCTGCTGAGTGCTCCGTCCCAAGGGGTTGGAATGCTCCAAGGTTGGCTCAAGCCGGGACTGAGTCTGTTTTGTGACCCATGGGCCCTTTGTCAGAGCTGGGCTTTTAAAAGGCAACTCGCTCGCTGTTCCAGGCTGCTGGGGGTACCCATGGTACGTGTATCCGTCAGTAGCCCCCGAGTGCGTCATCAGAGGCAATCGGTGGTTGCTTCGGTCGGAGGCGGCCAATTGAGTTACAAGAGTACCCAATCGGCCAATTCGGCCGGGTGCGCGCGAGCGCACCCGGTGGGTGTATCCCCCGAGCGGCTCAGGGATCCGGTCAGGGGGTTAACTTCGGTCGGAGGCGGGCCTCGGAGGCTTCTTCGGATTGGGATCTTTGCAGTGGACTGTTCCCCTGTCAGACTTTTAGCTTGTCGAGGGTGTTCATTTCGTCGGGGCGACGTTGGATTCGTTTGGTGGGTCGGGTTCTTGCCACACTGATCTCAGCCTTCAGCGTGAATCCTTGTCCCGTCTGTCGCCTCAGGACCGCGATGATTCATTTAATCCGGCGGCTGTACGGGCGGCCCCGGGGCCGGAGCCGAGGGGCGGCGCAACGCTTTATCCGAGGCGACGTCTTTTCACCTGCCGCCGCCCCGCCGCAATTAATGCGCAGCGGGGAGAACAAAAGGGCGCCGTCGCGTGTTACCAAGGCTCGGCGCAGTAGGGAGCGGCTGTTCGGACTTCAAGGCCTAGTGCGTGCGTATAAGTAGGGCACGGGGGGGGGCGAGAACGATCACGCCTGATCATTCGAACCCGCTCCCCCGCCTTACTCCCCGTCGGCCTCCTCTACCGCCCCGGAGTTTTCTGAAGAGTCGATGGCGAGCGGAGGCGACGGTTCTGGCGGCAATCGACGGGCTGGCAAGCGCCCAGCAGACGATGCCTCCTGGGGCCAGGACCCCAGAGACCCCGCCTCGACTCCGTGTCGGCCTCTGCTCCAGCGTAAGTTTTCTTTGCCTCAGCGTCGGATGGGCTTGGTTTCCTTCTTGGCTGATGTTGGCTTGTTCTTCGTTGCTTTTCCCCACTTAGCGGTTATGGCTCGGGCTCGGCCCCGCCCCCAGTGGTGCCCCCGGTGGTCGTCATGGTGGGGGTGTGGCGGGCGTCGAGGTCGTCCCCTGGGCCCCACCGCCTGCTCAGGGCGGTGTCCCGGGGATAAGGGCCCGCGTGGCCCGTCTGTCAGCGGTGCTGGTGAGTCTGCAAGCCTCCCTGAGCGCCCAGGCCACCATGGCCTCCGCCCAGGAGGCGGAGCTGATAGCGCAGCGGGCCCAGGCCCAAGCTGCCGAGGCAGAGCTCGTCAGGGCTCGCGCAGATCTTCTTGCTATGCTCCGCCCCACCTACGAGAGCCTGGCGAGGAGCCTAGAGCCGCTCGGAGTGAGGTTGGGCGAGCCTCTGGAGCGTACTGCCGCGCAGTACGCCTTCCACCTTACCCGAGCGGCGAACGCTGCGGCGGGCGTGGCGGATCGGCTGCGCGCGGATGTCTCCAGCGGCAGCTCTGAGGATGACGCCTCTCCTTGAAGATCCTCGGGCGGCCGCTGTAAGAATAATTTTATCTTTTTGTACTTCGCTCCCCTCCCGCTCTTCTCTGAACAATATATGTATGTATATATTATGGTGTGGGCCGGTCGTGGCGCTTGCCCCGGCTTCATTTTCTGTGGTCTTTGTTTTTCGCAATGATTGCTGGGGGGATGTGCTGCGCTTGGGTTGCTTGAACGTAGAAGTGCTAGCATTTTCCGAGGAGGATGCGCGAGGGAGCGCGGTTTTCTACCGGTCAGGGCGTTGTAGGGACATTCCTTCGATCGAATGCACTCGGAGCAGGTTTGCGGGCGTCTCGCGGCACGGATCGTTTGTGTGTGTTTGCGCGGGGGAGGAGTGTTCCTGACCAGCCGCTTGATCGTTCCGCGCGGGCGCTTCCTTCTTCCGCGAAGTGCCACTTCGCAACCATAGCCGCCGGGGCGTAGGCCGTGGCACTCAGGTCAAGAGGGCTACCGCTGGGGAGGACCGAGCGGCCAGTCGGGTCATCGACCCGCGCGAACGCACGTTAAGGTTCGCGAGCGTCCGTAGCACAAAGCGTTCATGGGTGTTTCACGGGAAAGAGATGTTTCCGACCGACCGTGGGCCACTCGCCATGGGCGATCCCTTCTTCCGGGAGGCGCTACCTCGCGACCGTAGCCGCCGGGGCGTAGGCCGTAGCGCCCGGGTCGAGAGGGTTACCGGGGAGAGCCCGACGACCGACCGGGTTGTCTTTATCGGCGCACGCTCATGAACCGACATGGAATCGCGTCCCTGCGTCTCCGAGTGCCAAGTCGGTCGGGGAATGTTCTGACTGCCTTAGTCGGCGCGGTTGCCCAGATGCCTTTAGCAAGGTTCTGGTGCCCGAGTGCTCGTTTTACGTTGTAGCTGGACGAGTCAGTCGTGCTCGTTTTGTGCCGGAGCTAGGCGAGTGGCGTCCATGAGTCCTCATCTGGTGAGGCTATCTGCGGGAGGAGTAGCCGCTGTCTGTCCCATGTATACGCCCCACCCGCAGGTGTGGGACCTAGAGGGGGTGAGCGGACGCGCGTTTGCCAAACGTCAGCTTGAACGCTGTGCTCGCGTGAGCTGCTAATGGGTAATCCGAGTGGGACCTAGATATCCCTCTCGAGGGGGATCTTTCCTAGCAGACGATTCCCGGCGTGGGTGTCTGGCCCTCTGGGGGCGTCCCATTAGAAACCTTTCTTTACTCAATCCCGTATCGGACCCTGGGTCGTCCGTCGACCCAGGGCGCAGCTGGCTACCACCCATCGATGGGTTCCGCGGGAGAGTGTGAAGTATGGTCTCGGACGAGAGTAGGGGCGATTGGGTCGTCCACCAACCCAACTTGAGGCCCACCGAGGGCTCGCCCCATTCTCGCCCCTCGCTCAATTTCCACTGGGGCGGTGCTAAATCCGCTTGGCCGACCGGGCCTTAGGAATCCACAGCGTTAGGTTGGACCTTGGGCTGGAGCCATTGAGATCTTTGATGCCTCAAGGCCGAAGTGGCCCAATAGGCCTTGTGTACCTATTTGAGGAAGTCGGCCCACCCCCACCGGCGGAGACCACGGGCTGCAGGTGTGCGCCGCCTGACGTGGTGTCCTCACTCTGGGCTGTCCTGTCGGAATTTAATGCGTAGTGGGGGTATTGGGAACCGTCGCGGCTTACCGGCGGCTCGGTAGTGGGCTGGCAAGTGCGAACGGTGGTTCATCCGGCGCTTTGCCCAAGGAGGCGTCCGTTAGGTGTGATGCCTGTTGGGCTCGCGTCCGTTCGACTCGCGTCCGTCAAGGCCTATAAGTTCGGAGTGGCGAGTGCTGAGACCGGCACTCGCATTTGCTTTTCTTGCCTCCTTGCCTGCTCCTGCCAAAGAAGAAAACGAGAGAGGCAAAAAGGGGAACCGATTTTGGGAAAGCTTCTGCTTGCCTGTCTTTTAGCCCTCGGAGGATGTCGTGGCCGGTGTGCTCTATCCAGTCCAGCCGCGCGCTTGGGTTGGAGAAGAAGGGCCTCCTCTCCCCGCGGGGGGAGCTGCAGTGGATGGTGCCAACGGGGGCCAGTATCCCTACGTCGGCCGACGGGGAAATCATGGTGCCCGCCTCTTTCTTCGAGCGCGGCTTCGGGCTCCCCCTCCACCCGTTCGTCCGCGGGCTACTGCACTTCTACGGGGTGGAAGTGCATCGCCTGAACCCCAATGGCGTGCACCACATAGCGGTCTTCATCACGGTATGCGAAGCCTTTCTGGGGATCGAACCCCACTAGGGGCTCTGGAGGTACTTCTTTCAGGTGCGGCTGTGGAGGGACAGGCCATCGGATGAGGCCGCGCCCTTCGGCGGCGATATCCTCTAGTTGCGGGGCGGCCGTGTGGCGGACTACATCGAAGTGAAGCTACCATCGTCGAACCGGGGGTGGCACCCCGAGTGGTTCTACGTCCAGAACCCAGGGGGCAACGCCCCGGCCTTCTCCGGCCGACTCCCTGAAGCGTGGCCCCAATGGAGCTGGGGTCCTGAGAAGAAGGAAAGGAAGAAAGTGGCGGTGATCATCGAGCGGATCTGGGCCTTACGGGCGCAGGGCTTGACCGGCGACGTCGTTGTGCGCGCATTTATGGGGATGCGCGTCCAACCTCTCATGGATCGGGTGCGCCCTATGTTTGAATATGAGGGGCATCCGATCCCATGAGGATGTCAGAGTTGGAGCTCCCGGCGTCAGAGCTCGGAGCTCGGGTTGTTGCTGTCATCGGCGTAGGGGCCACTGAGGCGGTGAGCGGTGTCCCTGCGCTGTTCTCGACGCATAATCCACCGAACCTGGTGAGTAGTGCGGTCCCCCTCTCCTTGGTTCCCCCCTTTTTGGCCTTTCTAGGCGGTTGTTTGAATGCGTCCTTGCAGGGGCTCGGCGGGATGGTCGCCCTGGGCGCACTGCCCGGGGAGAAGGAGCTGAGGGCTGCCGCCCGCGTGGCCTCTGAGCGGCGCGACTCCGCCCGGAGGAAGCGGAAGGAGAAGTGGAAGAGGAGGGTGGAGGAGAAGAAGCGGGAGCGCGCGGCCAGGGCCGCACGTGGCGAGGAAGTTTCCGACCCGACTTCTGGCGAGTGGGACAATCAGGGGTCAACCTCGAGTGGGAGCAGCGAGAACGGTGAAGATGATCCGAGCCGCTCGCTCGGGCCCGTGCTGTCGCTAGGCGACGGCCTGGTGGAGGGCATCGGCCAGATCGAGGGCTCCATCGAACCTCAGGAGGAGATAGCACCGGCGAGGGCGCCCCTAAGGAGACAGAGGGCTGACACGTCCTCTCGCGGTGGACCGTCAAAGAGGGCGCGACGGCAGCGGCCCCACTCTTTGCGGTAGGTGTCCCTTTTGCTTAGGGACTATTGTTAGTTCGAGTTATCCCGCACAGCTTTCTTACAGATTGCTATGTGCAGACTCTACGCCGGGGCGGCCTTGGAGGTGACGAGTCCGACCGCGGCGACAAGAGCTCTAGTGCCTCCGCCGCCCCTGGTGGGGGTCGAAGTGATAGAGGTCGGGGACGACGAGCCCGTGCGGCCCCTTCCGGAGGCGCTGCCGGCGTCACCAGCGGCATCCGCGGCGGCAGCGGGAGAGGTGAAGCTGCCGAGCGGACCGGCATGCGGGGAACCCTCGGATTCTGCCACCGAGCCGGTAGCTCACCCAGGGGCGAAGGGATGCGAAGAAGAACTCCTGCCGCCGTCACCGGGTGAGCCGCCAGCCGGGGCCATCCGGGCGCCGGAGGGGGCCCTGTCACCATTGCTCGGGGACGCACCAGCAGGGGTGGCCCAAGAGTTAGTGGCGGGTGCCTTGAATCCCCCGGAGGGGTCTCCAGCAGCGCGAGCCGCCGGGGCGGTCACATCGGAGGCCGCTCCGATCCCACAGCCCGTGCTTACCTGGCCAGCCGACGACCGGTCCGAGGGGCCATCGTTCGTGCTGGACGACGCGGCGGAGCACGAGGAGTGGGAGGCCCTTCAGGAGGGCGCACGAGGAGTTAAGGGCGAGGTCGAACAGATCCATAAAGGTCTGGCCCTCGCCCTCGAGTCCTCCAGTAGGGTGCTGGATTCCATTGCTGGAGGACTTTACCCTACCGAGGCGGTAAGGCTATCCAACCCGTCTTCGTAACCTTTGAACAGGCTCGCGGTTGACTGAACGGATTGTGCTTCGCAGCGTTTGCAGACGCGGTCCGTGGAGAAGTCCGGGTTCCTCCGGCAATTGTTTGGCCGGAGGGAGGCTGTCGAGGCAGATCACGACCGTCTCGAGGCGCTGCTGCATGATGCCGAGGAGGCCCTAGAGTGGGCGAACGACGCCAAGGCCACCGCCATTGCCGCAGAGGGGTCCGCTCAGTCGGAGGCGACCCACCTTCGGGACGAGCTGGATTTAGCACGAGGGGAGGCCAACCGACTACGCTCCGAGCGGGACTCCGCCCGAGAGGAAGTATCTTCGGTGAGGAAGCTTGCCGAAGACGCCGAAAAAAGTCTTCGTGACGTGGAGGCTTCCGCAGCCGGTAGGTCACCCCAACCTTCAGTCTCGTGATCGCGGTCAAGGGGAGCAGCTTTCTGACGTGATCCCAAATTCGCAGAGCTGCAGAAGAACTTGGCTGACGTTGCGGGTGCGCGGAGGCTGGCGGTGGAGGAGCGTGACACGGCGGTCACGGCGCGGGACGAAGCTCTGGCAGCCCAACAGCGGGCGGAAAGGGAGCACTCCGAGTTGGCCACCGAATTGGCGACCCTTCCGGAGGTCGGCCAGGACATTTGCGACCGGGTGCTCGGGCTCACCGTGGGCCCAAGCCCCCTTACCACCGTGCTGGCGGGCGTGCCGGAGCACGTCGAGGCCTCAGTGAGCGAGGCAGCCGCGCTCGGTGCTTCGTCATGTACTGGTCAACGTCGTGTCCTTCTACGACGGCATCGACCTGGAGATGTTCAGCAGCGGGATCGTCGGGAATCGGACCGAAGAAGAAATCGACGAGTTCGAGTCCTGGATCGATCCATACGCCCGGGTGATCGCTGAGAAGATTCCGCCGCGTAGCATCCTCCACGGGGAGCATGAAGGGAATTAGTTTTTTTTTCGTTTTTGTAGCGCAAAGAAACTATGTAAATGAACTTTAAGCTAGTTGTAAGGCTTTAGCCGTTCGGGCCGGTCTAAGTCGGCTTTTTGTCTGTTTCTGTGTTCTTTCGACGTGGCGAACAGCTGACAACCACAGCCACAAGAACCGCGGGAGTTGCATGAGCGCGGGTGGGTTGTTGTGTTGCACAGTGTCGAGGGAACGCAGGGAAAGGACTTAGGCTTAGACCTCTCACCTCGCGCGAAAGGAGTATTTTCGACCTACCATGGAGCACTTCCCGCGGGCACCTCCTTCTGTGAGGCGCTATTTCGCAACCATAGCCGCCGAGGCATAGGCCATAGCGCTCGGGTCGAGAGGGTTGCCGTGAGGGAAGACCGATCAGCCGGTTAGACTACCGATCCGAGCGAGTGTGCGAGCAAATCTTTACTTGAGTTTACGCGGGGAAGGAGTGTTCCTGGCCGACCATAAGTGGCTCTACTCGGGCGGTCCCTTCTTCCGCGGGGCACCACTTCGCAACCGTAGCCGCCGGGGCGTAGGCCGTAGCACCGGGTCGAGAGGGTTACCGCGGAGTAGGACCAAATGGCCAGGTTGAGTCACCGACCCGCGTAAGCATAAGTAGCCCCCAAGTGATGTGTGGGGCCTGGGTAGCAGTCGCCACACATCACTTTGAACTCGGAGGAGGGGAGAAGAGACGTGACAAAACGAAAGAGTTTAGAAGGATAGGGTCACCTTAACTTTTTGATGCCCGTGCTCTTGTTGGAGTTGGTGCAGGGCGCTTCGGCTTCTGGGCCCTGTACTTACTCGAGCCTCTTCGTTCTCCACGCCTTGGGGTATAAAAGGAGGTGCCGGATGCATTAGCAATGCAGCCACCTTCATCTCTTCTTCTCGTCGCCTTCAGTAGTTTTGTTCTGCCTCTTCATGGCCGACCGTCCGCCATTTGACTTGCCGCCCGCCTTCGACTATGAGGAGGTGTGGAGACAGATCGTAGCAGACGTGGAGGGGGCCTCGATTAGGCGGGACACAGAGCGGGTTGACGCGCTCATCCAGGCCATCCCCCGCCTCCGCGAGATGAGGCAGGCCTTGACGAGGCTGTTGTCCGCAGGCGCCGCGAGGTGGACGGGTGGATCGGGGCGGAGTGATGGTGCATGGCCCTTCGCTCTCCCCAATGTAAATATTTTTGATGAAATAATGTTTTCATTTCGTCGAAAAATTGCCCGTTGTTCTTCTTGTTCTTGCTTATTCGCTGTGAATTCACACTCAGCGACCGTAGCCTTTTAGGGACTGCGGGGGTCAGGCGTGAGTCGGAGCGTTTGCATTTTTTAGCACAAAGCATGAGAAAACGGATGTGAACTCAAGTACAGGCGGGCATTTACATTGACGAAAGAAGTTTCTAAGGATAAAATTTCCTTAGTTTCTCTATATTCCATGCGTTGGGGAGGACGTTGCCCTCGGCATCCTTTAGACGAAAGGTGCCAGGTCGGAGGACCTCCACGACGGTGAAGGGGCCCTCCCACGGTGGTGAGAGCTTGTGTCTGCCTTTATTGGACTGCGCCTAGCGCAGGACCAGGTCGCCAACACTGAATGACCGGCCGCGAACTTGTCGATTGTGGTAGCGTCGCAGTGTTTGCTGGTACTTGGCCGATCGGAGGACTGCTACGTCACGCGCCTCGTCGAGTTGGTTGATGGTATCTTGCTGTGAGTCAAGCCCCCAAGTGATGTCAAAGGCTTGCACTCTCGGGGCGCCATACTCCAAGTCTGTGGGTAAGACGGCTTCGGCGCCGAACACCATGAAGAACGTTGTGAACCCGGTCGATCGGGTTGGCGTGGTTCACAGGCTCCAGAGAACAGAGGGCAACTCGGTCGCCCACCACCCCGTGAACTTCTTCAGTCGACTGAAGATCCGTGGCTTGAGTCCTTGGAGGATCACGCCGTTGGCGCGGGGATGCGCCACTGCTGCCTAGTCGACGCGAATGTTGAAGTCATCACAGAACTCGAGGAACTCCTTCCCTGTGAACTATGTCCCGTTGTCGGTGATGATGGAGTTCGGGACTCCGAACCGGTAGACAATGTGGCGGAAGAAGTTCGCCGCCTACGCTGAAGTGATGGTCGCGAGCGGCTTGGCCTCTATCCACTTGGTGAACTTATCCACTGCGACGAGCAGATGAGTGAAGCCCCCGGGCGCCTTTCTGAAGGGCCCGACCAGATCGAGTCCCCATACCGTGAATGGCCACGTGATAGGGATCGTCTGTAAGGCTTGCGCCGGAAGATGAGTATGCCGAGCGAAGAACTGACATCCTTCGCAGGTGCGGACGATCTGCATGGCATCGGCCACAGCGGTCGGCCAGTAGAAACCTTGTCGGAAGGCTTTCCCTACTAAGGACCGGGGCGCGGCATGGTGTCCGCAGATCCCGCCATGGACGTCGAGTAGCAGCTGCCTCCCTTGGTCGGCTGGGATGCACCTTTGGAGGATCCCGGAAGGGCTCCTCTTGTACAGGTCCTTCTCGACTAGGACAAAGGATTTGGCCCACCGAGCGAGGAGTGATCCGTTGGTCAGTCGGTCGACGAAGGGCTATCTCCAGTCGGAATCGGTTATGAGCACACTTCGGTCCGGCCAGCGAGTCGCCTCCGGCCAAACCGGTCGGCGGCCCGCTTAGGGGTCGGATGTGGTCTCAACCATCGAGTCCAACCGGATGGATGGCTTGTGTAAATCAAAGACGAAGATCCCGGGTGGAACCGGGCCTTTGCTGGAGGTGAGATTGGCGAGGGAGTCAGCCTCACTGTTGTAGCGTCTGTAGCTGTGGTGAAGCTCTAAACCCTTGAACCTTTCTTCGAGCTTGCGCACCTCCAAGCAGTAGGCCGCCTTACTGGTGTCGCGAGGCTCCGTGGCCTTCATTACTTGGTCAACAACAAGCTTGGAGTCTCCGTGTACGTAGAGTGGCCGGGCACCGAGGTCGGCAGCGATCCGGAGACCGTTGACGAGGGCCTCGTACTCGGCGACATTGTTGGTCGCATCGAAGAGTAGTCGGATGGCGTACTGGAGCTTGTTGTCGAGCGGAGAGATGATGACAACTCTAGCCCCTGCTCCGTTCTTGGTGTAGGATCCATCGAAGTACATTGTCCAGTACTCGGAGTCTTCAATCGTTGGCGGAGCTTGAGCTTCGGTCCACTTGGCGACGAAGTCGGCCAGAACCTGCGACTTGATTACTATCCTGGGGACATATGAGATGTCGAGGCCATTGAGCTCAAGCGCCCACCTGGCTATCCTTCCCGTGGCATCGCGGTTTTGGACGATCTCGCCGAGTGGTGATGAAGTCACCACGGAAACTGGGTGCCGGTCGAAGTAGTGGACCAGCTTCCTCTTCATGATGAGCACCGCGTACAGTAGCTTCTGTATCTGCGGATATCAGGTCTTTGTCTCGGATAGCACTTCACTGACGAAGTAGACCGGCCTCTGTACCTTGAATACGCGGCCTTTCTCTGCTCGCTCTACAACGAGCGCCGCACTGACGACCTGGGTCGTGGCGGTGATATAGAGGAGCAGAGGTTCTTCCGGTGTTGGGGCGACCAATACCGGGGGCGAAGTCAGGAATGCCTTCAGTCGGCTGAGGGCTTCCTGTGCTTCTTGCATCCAGTTGAAGTGGTCGGATTTCTTCAGCAGCTTGTAGAGCGGCATTCCGCGCTCGTCGAGCCGAGACACAAAGCGACTTAGAGCCGCAAGACACCCTGTCAGCCTCTGAACTCTCTTCAGGTTGTTGATTGACCCCATCTTCATGATAGCAGAGATCTTCTCCCGATTGGCTTCGATGCCGCGCTCGGAGATGATGAAGCCTAGTAGCTTCCCTTTCGGGACCCCGAAAACACATTTTTCGGGGTTAAGCTTTATGCGGAATCGCCGAAGGTTCGCAAAGGTCTCTTCTAGGTCGGTGACGAGGTCGTCGGCCTTCCTAGTCTTGACGACGATGTCGTCAATGTATGCTTCGATGTTACGGCCTATTTGGTCGGAAAAACACGTCTGCATACACCGTTGGTAGGTAGCACCCACGTTTTTCAGACCGAATGGCATCGTTATGTAACAATACGAGCCATATGGGGTGATGAAGGAGGTGGCGAGCTGGTCGGAGTCCTTCATTGCGATCTGGTGGTAGCCTGAGTAGGCATCCAGAAAAGAGAGGGACTCGCACCCGGCGGTGGAGTCGACAACCTGGTCAATACGAGGCAACAGGAACGGGTCCTTCGGACAGGCCTTATTGAGGCTCATGTAGTCAACGCACATTCTCCATTACCCGTTTTTCTTCTTTACAAGGACGGGGTTGGTGAGCCACTCGGGGTGGCGCACCTCCCTTACAAATCCGGCGGCCCGGAGTTTGGCGATCTCTTCTCCAACGGCCTTGTGCTTTTCTTCGTCGAAACGGTGCAGGCATTGGGTGATTGGTCTGGAGCCTGGTCGGATGTTCAAGGAGTGCTCAGCGACTTCCCTTGGGATTCCTGGCATGTCCGAGGGTCTCCACACGAAGACATCTCGGTTTGCTCGGAGGAAGTCGACGAGCACGGTTTCCTATTTGGTGGGGAGCGTGGCTCCAACCAGCACCGTCTTGGTGGGATCCTTGGGGTTGACCGTGACCTCCTTCCCGTCCTCCACGGACTTGAAGGAGCTTGGCCTCGACTTGCTGGAGTTGGGGGTGGATCCAGGGACCTTTCCCTGGAGGTCGGCGAGCTCGGCGGACGCAATGATCGCCGATGCCAACTCGCAACTGCTCTGCTCGCAGTTGTAGGCAAGCTGAAAAGACGAGGCCACGGTGATGACTCCTCGTGGTCCCGGCATCTTCAGCTTGAGGTAGGTGTAGTTGGGGATCGCCATGAACTTGGCGTAGCATGGCCTCCCCAAGATGGCATGGTAGGAGCCGGGGAAATCCACCACCTCAAATGTGAGGGTCTCGGTGCGGAAGTTCTCAAGGCTCCTAAAGGTGACGGGCAGGTCGACCTGCCCGAGTGGATGGGCCTGTTGGCCCGGGACGACGCCATGGAAGGGGGCCTTGCTCGGTCGGAGACTTGAGCGAGGGATTCCTAGGGCATCAAGGGTCTCAACATACAGGATGTTGAGGCCGCTGCCGCCGTCCATCAGCACCTTGGTCAGGCGCTTCGTCCCCACAATGGGGTCGATGACGAGCGGGTATCGTCCCGGCTACGGGACGTGGTCAGGGTGGTCGGTCCGGTCAAATGTGATCGGAGACTCCGACCACCGGAGATAGCTGGGTATGGTGGGGGCCACCGTGTGGACCTCGCGAAAGGCGAGCTCGAGCCGCCGTTTGTCGGCATAGGACGCTGGTCCGCCGAAAATCATGAGGCACCGTCGAGTTGCGGGAACTCGTCGGCCGCCTCCTCATCCTTGCCCCCGGCGTCTGGCGCCGGGTCGCGCTTCTTCCCCTTGCCCCGCGACATCGTGGGGTTCCCAGAGAGGAAGCACTTCAGGACTTCGCAGTCCCGGTACTTGTGCTTGACAGGATAGGCGTGGTTCGGGCACAGACTATCCATCAGCTTCTCGAAGTGGTCGGGCGCCTGCCGGGCCTGTTGCTTGGTAGGGCGGTTGACGGCGGCGACCGTGCGGCCTTCACGGACTTGCTTCCCCTTCCACTTTCGTTTGTCAGAGCGGTCGGAGGTGGCGCCGGCTTCGACGCCGGGTGCTCGATTGGCCTTGTTCTTGTCAAAGATGGCCCCCACTACCTCCTCGCCGGAGGCGTGGTTGGTGGCGATGTTGAGGAGCTCCTTGGTGGTCCTGGGGTTGGCACAACCCAGCTTATGTACCAAGGCCTCGCAGGTGGTGCCGTAGATGAATGCCCCAACGACGTCGGCGTCGTGGACGTCGGGGAGCTCGTTGCATTGTTAGGAGAAGCGCCGGATGTAGTCCCGGAGGGTCTCCCCTGGCTGCTGCTTGCAGCTCTTCAAGTCCCAGGAGTTGCTAGGGCGTTTGTACGTGCCCTGGAAGTTACCGATGAAGAAGTTCGTCAGGTCCGCCCAACTCTTGACGGTGTCCGCGGGCAAATACTCGAGCCAGGCTTGAGCAAAGTCCACAAGGTAGATGGGGAGGTACTGGATGATGAAGAGATCATCAACCGCTCCCCCCGCCCGGCAGGCGAGCCGGTAGTCTTCCAGCCAAACACTGGGGCTTGTCGCCCCTGTGTATTTGGCTATGTTGACCGGGGCCTGAAACCTGGCCGGGAAGTCGGCGTTGCGGGTGGCGCGAGCGAATGCCCGCGGTCCCGGGCCATCAGGGTTCGGACCGTGGTTGTCGCGCCGTCCGCTATCCGCAACCTGCGACCATGCTGCCGCGTCGGCAGCTCTTCTTCGCGCCTCGAGAGTGGCGCGGAGATCATGGTTGTCCCCCAGGCGATGGCGCATCGGAGTGCGCGATGTCTGGGGCCGCTCGAGCTATAGCGCCATCTTCGCCGTGCTCTGCTGACCTCGCGAGGACGGGCGACCCGGGCAGCTCAAGGTCGCACCCGAGTGGTGGGAGCCGGAGCCCTGCGCGTGCTGCACGGCAGCACGTTCCATCAGCCCCCGGAGGTTTTGGTACGTGACCTTGGCCTCCGGGTCCGTCGGCTCAGGAAGCCCACGGAGCAGCATCGCAGCCGTGACGACATTTTGGCTCGCATAGGGGAAGAATGGGAGACCATCCGACCCCTCGGTGAGCTGGTGATGTACCTGGTGCGCGCGCGCGTGCCGGATACGAGTGGTAGATCGAGCCGACGCTGCTCCAGGTCAGCCTGGAGCTTGTCGAGCTCGGCCTTGCGGACCTCAAGCTCCTCGCACTGCCGCTGGAGCTCAGCGCGGCGAACTTGGAGGTGCGCGGGGTTTTCACGCCGGTCCTCATCGTCTGCGCTTCGGTGCGCGGGAGGAGAGTTCCGGGGCTCGCGGGGGTGGTGGACGGGTCCGCCACGCCTGCCATGTTGCACTCGCGAGAGTGCAACCGGCGCGGGGGGTGCTCCCTATCGGAGCTGGAGCCGTGGCTGGAGGAGTCCCCCATCAAGTCGTGGAGGGAGGCCAGCGCGTAGCCAGTCATTGCCACGAGCTGGGAACCCGTGGAGGGCGGGGCCGCCGCCTGCTGTTGCACACGCATGGTGCCGCCAGGGGCGATGCCACCGTGGAGCAGCTCCGTTGTCGAGGCCCGTGCGAAGCCTCGAGGCGAAGGTTGCTGAGGATGTCGGCAACTGCGTCCAGGCTCGTGTAGGAGGCTTGGTCACGGACAGCGACAGAGATGAGCACGAGCTCTCCCGTCGTAGTAGCGATGAAGTCAAGGGCGCCGAAGCGGATGCAGCCCCTCGACGCTGGTGTGTTGTCATGTGAGAAGGAAGCCATCGGGGAAGTGGATGGGAATCTGGAAATGATGGTGACGATGACGAGTGAAAAAGCCCCTACCTGGCGCGTCAACTGTCGGTGTTTCGTGCACCGGCAATATGAATTATTGGTTAGTGGGGTCGCGCGTTCCCTCTCCTTGAATGGCCTGACTCAGTGAGCCCAAGATGTATACTGGTTCGGGCCGAATGTCCTTACTCCAGTCTGTGAGATGGGTGTGTATTGCTTCCGGGAGCAAATAGTTACGAGGTGTTACAAGTGAGAGCGTGTTTCTCGTTGTTCGTCCGATCGGTCTCTGGTTCGATCGATCGGGTCCGCCCCCCTCCTGCTGGTGTCCTGCCTCTCCTTATATAAACGGAGGTGGCAGGTTACATGGGAGTTTGGAAAGAAAAAGAAGGGGTACTGTACGCCTCGGTGTCTGGTCTTCCGTCTTGTCGTCCGTCCTGGCCTTCGGTTCCCATACGCTGGGTTGGTAGGCTCGCTGAGGGGGTCGGTAGCTGACCCGGTTGGAGAAGTGACGCACTGCTCCGTTCATCCTTCTGGCGCCTGCATCATGACATTTGACTTTGGTGCTGCTTCGGGAGGGAGCGCCCCACTCTGCCGTGTGACAGGACGATGGGACCGGTGCTTGACTTTTCGGTGGCCCTTCTGACACCTTGGGAAGGTGCTGCCTACCCTAACACGAACATCTTGAGACGTCAAGTCAGTAGGGCAGTTGGCCAAACGCTAGTGCGGGACTCGGTGCCCCGACTACTGGCGAAGGCGACCTCGACCGGATCGGAACCGTGGAGCATCCTACCCAAGCCGGGGTTGGAGCCTGCCGAGTGCTCCATCCCAGGGGGGTTGGAGCCTGCCGAGTGCTCCGTCCCAGGGGGTCGGAATGCTCCAAGGCTGGCCTAGGCCAGGACCGAGTCTCTTTTGTGGCCCATGGGCCCTTCGTCAGAGTTGGGCTTTTAAAAGGCAGCCTGCTCGCTGTTCCGGGCTGCTGGGGGTACCCATGGTATGTGTATCCGTCACTACCTCTTTTCTCAGATCTACCTCCTCACCTCCCCCCTTTTCCTCTGCAACCGAGCCCCCCTTATATAGGCCGGGCGGGCTCGGGCAGGTAGGAAGATGACGTCATGCTGATATGTACGTCATAATTACAATGTCTGCTTTTGTCTTGTCTTTCGCCTTATTCTTTGCGCAGCCGCCTGTTCCCGTCGATTCCGCTTGGGGAAGGCATGGGGCGTCAGAGGGCAGGCCACCTTTACATTAAATGGCCCTGACAGGGTGTGTCAGGGAGGGGGAGGCTTCGGGGCGAAGCCTCCGGTTCCGCCTTCTGGTCGCGCCGTCTCCTTGCCTTGTAGTCCGCAGAGCTGGCACCAGGTAGAGGGACCTCAATCGCTTGCCTGGGCGCCCGCCCAGTTGCCTGGCTGATCGCCCCCTAGTCGCCGGCCTGATCTCCAGGCTGACTGTTCGCTTGGTCGCCTTGCCGCCATGTGGATCGGCGCTCGACGAGGGGGGGCTTGGTCGCCAGGCAATTCGTCTTTGAATCCAGTGGAGGGGATACCTTGGTGTAGAATACGCCGATAAAATTGAACCAAAAAGTCATTTATGTGTTTGATTGTTTGAATGGAACCATCTCATCCTGGACCAAGTGATACAAATTTGAGGCATCCTATCCTGGACCAAGTGATACAAATTTAAGGAATATTCCCTCTAGATACTGAACCATCTCATTCACCCCAAAATAATGGAACCATCTCATTCCCTGAGGTGTTTTAGGGTTTAGGGTAGGGTGTGTTTGGTTGATGGGATCGATGAGGAATGGGATGGGATGATCCTGTACCATTTGGTTCCATTATTTTAGGGTGAATGAGATAGTTCAGTATCTAGAGGGAATATTCCTTAAATTTGTATCACTTGGTCTAGGATGGCATGGTTCCATTCAAGCAACCAAATACATAGATAACTTTTTTCTTGAACCATCTCATACATGTATCATTTAGTATAGAGAACCAAACACACCCTTATATACGTGGGTGACTAAAATGGAGCGGTGCTAGATAGCTTTTTCTCTTCTTGCCTCGGGTGTTAGCCGCTGTAGGGAGGAAAGCCTAGCAGCTCGGTACGAAAGCCAGCTAAGCCTACAAAGTTGCCGTGAGTGGGTAGTGCTGAAACTTGCTTCCGCGCACGCCAAGGATGGCAGGGCGCAACACGTGGGCGGGCAAGTGTGGTGGCACACAATGCTCTCGCACTTATGACTGCTACCACGGCGTCGGCAAGGTTTCACGCTCGGCAGGGCAACAGGGAGCTTCCATGCTCCTTAGGCATGGTAGGGGTGAGATGTGGCCAAATTTGTAAATGAGTGCATGTAGAGGCTAGATAAACGATGGGTTCAAGGAGAGAGTTTGTGATCAGAAAAAAAGTGATATTTTATTGGGGTAATTCCTTATATGCCACTAAAAGTTTGTCTTATTCCTTATATACCACTAATTATTGTATGTGTGCCAGATGATCGAGCTCGGCTCATTATGGCTTGATTCGAGTTCGATTTGAACTCTAAATGATCTAAGCTCGAGCTTGATCTCAAGCTCATGAGTTTTACCAAGATAAGCTCGAATAGCTCGCAAGCCTGAGAAATTTACGAACCATTTGTTAAATATTATTATATATTAACTCTTTTAGAACTTACTCAAATCAAGCATGAACATTTTTTATTATTAAAAATTAGTACACATTAATTATTTATTGTTACCAAGTTTACTTAGTTACGCTCGAGCTTAAATTAAATCATACTCAAACCTAGACTTGGACTTCTAGCTCTAACTTGCCCGAACTCAGCAAGCATGAACTCTTCCGGATTTTTTTTAAATAATACTTTTTTAAAAAAGATTTGCGGTTTTAATACTCGAAAAATTAAAATTGCAAAATTAATATGTAATCGCCAGACCGTACGGCGAATACCCTATTTTCGTCATATGGTATGGCGAAAATAGTATTTTCGCCTTACCATATGGCGAAAATACCCTATTTTCGCCAAACCGTATGGCGAAAATAGGGTCTTCGCCATACAGTACGGCGAAAATAGTCTTGATTCCCGTGAAGCAGATTAACTGCAGATTTAGTGTATCGTTGTCACACGGTTCGGCGAAAATAGGGTATTCGCCGTACGGTCTGGCGATTACATATTAATTTTACAATTTTAATTTTTCGAGTATTAAAACCGCAATTCTTTTTTAAAAAAGTATTATTTAAAAAAAAAATCACTCTTCCGAGCTCAAACTTACTTACATCTACAGGCCTACCCCTGATAACATTCACTGCCATCCTCACCGCCAGGGTTCACAAAACCGACGAAAACCGCTCGAAAATCGCGGTTTTCGACCGTATCGAGCCGGTTCGAAATCCTAAACCGGTCGGTAAACCGGTTCAATTAAAAAAATAATTTGAAAATTTTGAAAAATTTGAAAAAATTTATGCGATGTAAACCGATCGAAAACCGGTGAAAACCGAACGGTTTTTCGAAAAAACCGACGAAAACCGCTTAAAAAACCGATCGCCCAAAATGTTCAACTCGCCAATCGGTTTTTCGAGCAAACCGATCGGTTTTTCGCGGAAACCGATGGGTTTTCGAGGAAATCGAATGGTTTTCGTTTTTTTTTAAATTTGTTTTGAATGTTTTTTGTTCAAATGCTCGGTTTTGAAACTCTTCGGTTTCTAACGATTTTCCAGCGATTTTTGGCTCGATATTTTCGAATTTCCAATTTCGGTTTTCCATCGGTTTTTTCGGTTTCGATTTGGTTAAGCCTGCTCGCCGCATAGCCACCCGCCTACTAACCTCTAAAAAATCCTGCATTCGAAGAACCTCCACTCCCCTCCACTCCCCTCCCTCGTCATCCCAACTTTCCAAGCCCGCGAGGTCACCACCACACTCCACTCCTCTCGCACTCGAGCACGCACCAACCGCGCATCCATGGCTCTCGCCGGCGGCGCCATCACCGTCGCGGCGTGCCTCTTCCTCGCGCTCGCCGTTGCCGCCGGGGCGGCCTCCCCGGCTCCGGCGCCGGCGCCGGCAGTGGACTGCCTGGCGAAGGCCATGAGCCTGATCGACTGCCTCGACTACGTGCAGCCCGGCAACGCTTCAAGCCTGCCGTCCAAGGCCTGCTGCGGGGAGGTGAAGACCGCCGTCAACGACCCCGCCGCCGTGGACTGCCTCTGCGCCGCCTTCGCCTCCAAGAGCCTGCCCATACCGCTCAACATGACCCGGGTGCTTGGCCTCCCCGCCGCCTGCGGAGCCTCCGCCTCCGCCTTCAGCAAGTGCCACAGTGAGCACCCTACCTTTGCTCTGTTTCTCCTTTTGCTTTCTTGGCCTGGGTATGGCTAAACTTTTACTACCTTTTAAGTATACCAAATAATCCCTAAAAAATTATATATTTTTCTTTCACCCAGAAATATTGCCTAAACCGTGTTGTTTTACTGGGAATTTTACAGTCGCTTCGATGTTTGGTGGTGGTTTACGTTTGGAATTTGATAGCAAAAATTCTGGTTTGATTGAACTATTTCTTTTCTTTTGTTTGCTCGCAGCTGTGCCGGGTCCGGGTGCTCCTCCTACAGAAGGTAACACTTGCTTTACATCATCATCTTCTTTATTGTATTGTTTGTGTGAATCAGTTTCTACTTCTGGCTGTCTTGTTTCGATTCTATGATATGTATCTTAGCTCGGTAGTAGCCTGGTAGGATACATGTTTCGATCTCACAGAAAAATTATTTTGATAAACTCACACATCTACTCAAATTTTTTAGGTTTGTTTGGAGACTATGAACAAAACAATTTTTTTTGGGTAATTAGATGTGAATTTCAACCGAAAAGATCTTAATTAATTGTTACATCACAGATAAAGCTCCCGACAAAAAAACGACTTGTTTTCTATTAGAAAAAGGTGAGTTGTAACAAAAAAAGTAAAAGATGAAGCATTATTCTTTGACATGAGTAGTGTACCCTTTGGTTGACAAGAATGGCATAAATGGGGCCGCCATAGTGTTCTTTGCCCAATTGCCCTCACACAATATTCTCAGCTTCCCCGTTGCCTTGCATCTTGGCGGGCAAATCGCATGTGAAATTGTGAACAGCCAAAAGATATGGACAAGGGCATGTAGGCCAAAAGAAACTTTCACGACCCAATCACAAGTTGTGCAGACTAATGCGTATTAGCGGCTGTGAACTTGTATCATTTCCGTTATCTTGCATCTTTGCGAGTGATCCATTCCTTCCAAGGCCTTCCTCCATTGTGTCCTGTATTTGGGTCTTACAACTGAACCCTTTAAGAATTAAGATCAGGATATCCTTCTCGGGTAGCTACTCCATTTCTGCAGCACAGACATGCAGTGCGACACTGCATTCGGAACATCGATTATCACGAGAAATCGGAAGAAATTGTATTTCAAGTTTTAACACCCGCTCCTTCGATGCAATGCACTTAGCATCTGCGCCAAAAGATAATACTCCAGTAGTGAACTCCTAGAGATCGGTAACAGTTGCTGCTGCTGTAGTCACGGGCACAGGAGAACAGGTCACGGGAGCTTAGCTTGCGAGTTGCAATCACAGTAGACAGCCGTATTCTTGGCGAGCTATTTTTCAGTATACTAAATTGAATATAAATTCTTTTTGATCCAATGAATACTTCATTCAGTAGTAAAATAGTAAAAATATCTTTAATAAATTAACGATTGGATCAGATTTCTAATATCCATTATATACTATCAGTACAATGCACCAAAAAATTTCTCTTGTTTTTTTGGATGGGGCACGTTGTGGAGAACAACATCCATGGCCGCACCCCCGACTTCCCCGGACACGCATGCAAGGATGATCCTTGGCTAGATCTGTGACCAAACTTGTGTGATGTTGATTGCCACTAGAGATCGATCGTGCGACGCGCCATCTGGCACTGATCTTGGCTGGTCAGCCCAACCTAGACATTTCGGTTCAGTTGCATATGTGATGTTTGCTTTTTCGTGTGAAGAGAATCTGTAGTATAGCAAACTGACAATCATGTGGCTTTCCATGTCGTTATTGTCAGTCTTTTGCTCTGAAGGGCAGTAGGTGTGAATAATCTAGGGGTTTACATTTATTTTGATGACCGAAGTAACACGTAGAAAACTGCGGTTGAAACATGTGGCCGTGGCCGAACCTATGTGTGGAAATCTGGAGGATGTGAAAGCTTTTGCCTATTCCTCTGCAAATGCAGAATATCAGATTTTACAATCAAGTCGACTTCAACCACTTCTCTTACATTGTATCCTTTTTGCACCTAGTGTCTGTTCAATCTTGGTTCTGACAATCTTTTGTCACCGCAGCACCGGCACCTTCACCATCTGCGGGGGCACCGTCAAGCGGCCGCGCGACCGCTTCGCCACCAAAGGCCGCCGCCGCGGCGAGTTCTCCGGTCACGGCAGCCGTCCTTGTAGCCACCGTGGCAGCTCCGCTCCTCGCCTTCTATCATCTCTGAGGAGTGCTAGTACATGTTTTGTTGTCCGGTGACTTCGTCACATGAATTAGAGCATGTACAACATATCATCTATTTGCTTGCTGATGTGGATGAAAGAGAAAGAGAAAGAGAAAAGAGAAAAAGAAGCTGTCTATACATTTATAGTCGACTGTAGTACGGAAATCAAGCTGATTGTGTGTAAAGATGAGTTGTCGATAAAGAAAGTGATTGCCTGTATCATTGTATAGTTGCTTTTAAGATTGTATACAGGTGATATGACAATTTGCTATAGCTAGCAGCTGAATATAGCATTGTACATGCCCTTAGCTGTTGTGATGTGCCTTAATTTGATGGGTTTGATCGACGCCGCTACTCGCTGCTACGTAAATATTGTGATATTCAGCAGAGTTGCCAGTTGTTAGAGCTCGCCAAATTACAATAATTTTGTCTCTGGGAGTTGTCTTTGTGAAATCAAGTGATGAAAAATTGGTTTAATGTTGAATTTGGCATTGCAAAGTGGTTGTGCTCATGGCATGTGTGGTGCATGTGCATGTGTTATTTCAGGTGATTAAGTGATATGTTTGTGATAGCATGGTAGTTGTTTTGTTTGATGCAATGCACTCATGTGAGTGGTTGCATGGACTGATCTTGAGTCAAGTCGTGGACTTGTGCTCGTACATGGTTTGTGTTTGTTCATGTGCAGGTGTTGCTCGAGGACGAACGTGGTTGATGACGGGATCGGAACTAGGTTCATGGAGGAACTGAGGTTCGGGACTAGGTTCAGGGAGGAACCAAGGTTCTAGTGGTCGAGGATGTCATGCGGGACGTTCGGGCTAGAGAACGGTGAACGTGAAGTCTTGTGAGTCACGTGAGTGCGGCAGGTGGGCCGTACGCGTGCAGTTGTAATCGTTTGGGTAGTTTGCATGTATTGGGCCATGTTGGGCCAAGTGGACATGCATGCGAACTCGTCTAGGCACTACTACAGAACAGGACATCACTATCGCTTCATCTGTGTCGGTTTCTAAATTTTGCGAAAACACCGATTGTGCTATGTCACAAATTTGCTTGACAGAGTTATCACAATCGGTTCCACACAAGAACCGATTTGTGATGAAAACTTTATCGCAGTCGGTTCTAACCAGAACCGACTGTGATATAATCCCTATCGGTTTACATATAGAACCGACACAGATAATACAATATTATTTGCATCGGTTCAGGATGAAAATTGATTGTGATAATGATACACTCTTCACAATCGTTTTTTATGCCTAACCGACACAGATAATATTATTATCTATGTCAGTCCTTTGAAGAACCGACAGTGATATATATTCATCATCCGACAATCGTTTTTGAAGAGAGACTGTTCATCATCCGAAAAAACAATCATTACACAATTTGACATATATATTCTCAGACAATATATATAGACCATTACAGCTAATAATAATATATAACATATTAAAAGACTGCATTACAGCTAATATTACATTTACCACTCGCGGCTCTCGCCCGAGGGTAAAGAATCACTCGATTCACCAGAGTCGCTGTCGCTGGAGTCGTCGTCGCTGAAGGCGACGCCGCGTGGTTCATCCACCGATGATGAACCAGACGAGGCACCGGTCCCCCAAGGGGTGGTGACCCACTGATCCTCCTCCTCCTCCTCCTCGTCCTCGTCCTCGTCCTCTCTGGGCGCTTCCGGGCGTTAGGCGCCGGCCGGGCGAGGCGCCGGAGAGACGTCGGGAGACAAGCGCGCGCGCCACGGAGTGAGTCGCCGAGCCGAGGCGGCGGCGCTGCCGGCGGCGGTGAGGATGGTGGAGGATGGAAGTAAGGTGACTCCACGGTGGAGTCAGACCTTGCCGGAGAAGGAGGCGCTGCCATTGCTGCGGTCGAAGAGGCAGAGAAGACATGAGCTATTTGGAAGACTACCGATGACCAGGAGGCACTGCCATTGCTGCTGCGTACTTTTATATATTGATCGGGGAACGCCATGGTGTGATCAATGCCACGTTTGAACGGTTAAATTGGCGGGGAAGACGAAGGGGTGGATGAATATCCGTGTCAGTTCTTATATAGAACCGACTGTGATGACTAATCTTATTACAGTCGGTTCATTTTAAGAATTGACTGTGATATGTTATCTGTGTCGATTATGTAAAGAAACCGACAGTGATGAGGATCCAAATTATCACAGTCGGTTTTATATATAAGCGACGGTGATAACTATTTAATCACAAATGGTTCTTGTATATAACCGATTGTGATGAAGTTCGCTAGGTTTCATTATATATGTGCCGTCGGGACTCGGGATGAACTTATTAACTCTCGTCGAGTTGGTGTTCTGGAGCCTAATAAAATCCGCCGTTGCCTCAAAAACGAATACTCTGGTTTAAACTTATATTTGGATGAGAAAATATGAAAGTATTGAGGATGTGTGTGAAGAGGGTAATTTGATGCATTGAGGAGATTTCTCTATTTTCTTGCCTAGCTTATTTGTGGTTTTCTTCAAAAGGTGGGTGCCATTCCTTCAAATCCATCATATTTTGTATTAATGTACATTATTCGATTTTGATTTGGTGATTGTGTTATCTGTCATTAGCAGAGTGTATGGTTGAGAAATTAAATCATGGAGGAGATCAGTGGGTTGAAGGTTAAAGTTAATTGAAACCCTAGCTAGCTTGATTAGGAGCTAGATTTCCCCTCATTTGTGGTTTTCCTTAAAAGGTGATCAGCATTAATTCCTACAAATCCCTTCAATATTGCAGTATGAATTAAATTAAATTCTTTATTTGGTGAATGTGTACACTTCATGTCATAATTGTTTTAAGATAATTAATATGATCAATGGTATAGTAGTTAATTAGGTTGTGTAACCTATGCGTCTCCCGTTCGAGGGTGCTTGTTTATAAGTATGCTAAAATGGCATATTTATAAATAAGCAGTCTCGAATTGTCCACGTTTTTTGGACAGTTCAAGGATATGTGGTTCGGGCAAGTTCTTAAGCTGTTGTACAAACTCTAGAGAAAGTTTCGGCAGCATCTCCCTGATGTTCTCCGAATACACACCCTCTTGACCTGTTGTCGAGACGTGTATTTGGAGAACAACGGGGAGATGCTGCCGAAATTTTCTCTAGAGTTGTAAAACAGCTTAGAAACTTGCCCGAACCACATATCCTCGAATGGGATTAGGACCTAACCTAAGTAGAGATCAGGGGTCATCGTTGGTACGTACGTACTTAGTTGGTCAATAGATCATTCAATCTCTCAACTTATGGATGAGCTTCAACCCTTCTTTTATTTCATTGATTAGGGCATTAATAATTTATTGTTTGTGGTTTAATTGTAGATGGACCGTGAAGAATGGATGTATCAAAAAAGCCGTGTGAGTGCTGAATTTCAGAGGGTAGTTAAGGAGTTCATAAGAAATGCAGAAGTAGATATGGTTATGAGGGGTGTAAAGTTCATATATTGTCCTTGTATTGATTGCACCAATCTCAGGAGATTTAACAACTCAGCTCAAATTGAAGGCCATTTGATTCGACGTGGCTTCGTGAGGAATTACACGTGTTGGATCCATCATGGGGAGATAGGTAGTACCCCTGTGATATGCAACGAAGACATGCTGGAAGCCGATCACGAGTTGGAGCGTGATATGTTTGATGAGGATAATTAAGATGAAATGTTGCGGGATGTGGAGGGAAATTACACGGAAAGAGAGTTCAAAAAATTTAAAAGTTTGATGGATGACGATGCCAAACCATTGTTTTCGGGTTGCAAAGGGGAATACACCAAGTTAGGTTCGGTCCTTGCATTGTTTGGACTGAAGGCAAAACACCGTTGGACAGATACAAGTTTCAATGCACTTTTAATACTTCTATCGGATATGCTTCCAGAGGGAAACGAGTTGCCAACAAGTATTTATGAAGCGAAGAAGCTATTATGTCCCATGGGAATGGAAATAGAAATGATACATGCATGTCCAAATGATTGCATACTATACCGCAACATCCATAAGGAACTGCGCATTTGTCCAGTTTGTGGTGTACCCCGATACAAACAAAATGAGAAGCGTAATGACAATAAGCGTAAGAACCGAACTGACGACGGTGAAGATGTGAAAAAAGGGGCATCGGCCAAGGTGTTGTGGTATTTGCCCATCATTCCCCGTTTAGAGTGGTTCTTTGCAAATCCCAAAGAGGCAAAATTGTTGCGTTGGCATTATGAATCTCGAAAGGAAGATGGCAGGTTGAGACATCCCGCTGATTCGGCTCAATGGAGAAACATTGATTGGCAACATGAGGAGTTTGGTGCCGAGATGAGGAACATAAGATTTGGATTGAGTACAGATGGAATGAATCCGTTTGGTAATATGAGCAGTCGATACAGTACTTGGCCAGTTTTGTTGTGTATCTACAATTTCCCTCCTTGGTTATGCATGAAGCGGAAGTATATCATGATGTCATTGCTAATCTCAGGACCCAAACAGCCGGGTAATGATATTGATGTGTACCTAGCACCACTAATTGAGGATTTGGTAAAATTGTGGAATGAGGGGGTCGAGGTGTGGGATGCATACAAAAGAGAGAACTTCACCCTACTGAAGGGAATATGCCCGAGAGGCAATAATAAATTGTTTATTATCTTATTCCATGTTTATAATAGATGTTTATTTCTCATGCTAAAATTGTATTAACCGGAAACGTTGATACATGTGTGTGTAATAAACAAACAAAAGGTTCCTAGTAAAGCCTCTCTTTTAAACTAGCTTGTTGATTAACTGATGATCAAGGTTTCCTGATCATGAACATTGGATGTTGTTAATAACGGGGTCACATTATTAGAAGAATAATGTGATGAACACACACCCAAGTTGGTATAGCAAATTCGATCAAGTCATTAAAGTTTGTTGCTGTACTGAACATATACAAAATAGCTCTTTTCCTTAGACCATGAGATGATGTCAATCACTAACTCCGGAAGAGTACTTTGATGACATCAAACGTCACTCCGTAACACGGTGACTATAAAGATGGATTTGGGTACTATGAAAGTATTAGTTGAGGCTCATGCATCAAGAGTGGGATTTGTCCATCCAGATGACGGAGAGATATACTTAGGGCCCTCTCGGTGATATCACATTGACATCGCTTGCAAGCACGTGACTAGGTCACAAGAATGTCATATCACGGAACGAGTAAAGAGTACTTATCGGTAACGGGATCAAACTAGGTATAGTTGATACCAATGATCGGATCTCGGATAAGTAATATATCGCGAGACAAAAGGAATTGGTTATGTTGGTTTTGGTTCACACGATCACTAGTTCATCGTTGAGTAAGTGGGAGTCATTATGGATCTCCAGATCCCGCTGATGATTATTGATCAGAGAGGTGTCTTGATCATGTCCATTTTATTCACGAACCGTAGGGTGACACACTTAAGGTTCATCGACGCTTTTGAGTGGATACGGAACACCGGAGAAAAGTTTGGACAGCACCGGAATAGTTTCGGGATATCAGAACATTCACATGGAGAGTCCATTCACATGGAGAGAATGGAGAGTCCATTCACATGGAGAGTCCATTCACATGGAGAGTCCATTCACATGAAGAGAATGGAGAGTCCATTCACATGGAGAGTCCATTCACATGGAGAGAATGGAGAGTCCATTCACATGGAGAGAATGGAGAGTCAACTCACTCCTATAAAAGGGAGGGTGGAGCTCCTCTCTCATGACTAATCTCCATGACCCTTTGGTTGGTCTTTTCTCCTTCCTCCTGCTGTTCCACCTTTCAAGCAGTAGCTTAAGCGGCCTGCTGAACAGCTTTCTCCACCACCACCACTAAGTCGTAGTGTTGTTGGAGTTTCCCGTGGATCCTCTACTTCCGCTGCCCGCCGGATCGAGGGATTGGAGGTCGCCGTTGTTCCGCACGCGTGTGACCAAGTACGGAGGCGCTGCCGTTTGTGGCGCTCATCTTCGCGACTTTGAAGTCGGGCATGTACCTCTACTTCAACCACGTTTGTTTGCGGGAACGTTATTCCCGCTTTCGGTCTACGAGGGTGAGTCCTTCGAAACCGCTTGCATGCATCTCCTAGATATGATCTTGGTGTTTGGTTGCATTCGTAGGAAAATTTTTGTTTTCCATGCTTCAAACCCATCGATGGTATCGAGCCGTGTCTATGCGTAGATGTTTTGTACGGTTTAAAACACATGTGGATGTGGGCGTTGATGATAATGTTATTGCATACTTTCGTGTATTTTGGATCATGGTGGCATAGTGGGATTTGAAGCGGCCCGGACTAACCTTACATGTCCTCGCACATGAGACTTGTTCCACGCTCGACATGCAACTAGTATTGCATAAGTGGCTTTGCGGGTGTCTGCTTCTCCTACTATAGTCATGATCTAATTTACAACGGTTTGCTAATAATGTTTTTATCACCGCTGTGGTTCTTGTTCGTAGGTAAGAACAGTTTTTTCCTAGAAAGCCCAAAACCACGTAAAATATGCAAAAATAAATTAGAGGCGTCTAACTTGTTTTTGCAGGGCTTGTGATGTGATATGGTCATTGATACAAAGATTGTTGTATGAAATGAAATTTATTGTAAATTTAAACAACCGGCAGGAGCCATTTGGTTGTTTTTTCTTTTATGGCCTGCGTGCTAAGTATATGTCCATGTGATATATTGTAATGGAGGAAGACAATCAAGATGGCGGCATCATGGACCTTGGTGCCATGCCTGGAATGATGGAGATCATACCATGTCGCACAAGATGGAGATCAAGTGCTGAAAGGACCATATCATATCACTTTATTCATGCATGTGATGTTAATCCTTTTATGCATCTTATTTTGCTTGGATATGATCACGTCGATAGCACTATAAGATGATCCCTCCAAATTAATATCAAGATAATAATGTGTTCTTCCATAGTATGCACCGTTAAGAAAGTTCGCTGCTTCAAGCACCACGTGATGATCTGGTGTAATAGACTCTACGTTCGCATACAACGGGAGTAAGCCAGATTTACACACGCAAATACTTAGGTTCTACTTGGCGAGCCTAGAATGTACAGACATGGCCTCTGAACACGAACCTAAATGTAAAGCATGAGTCATATGGATGATATGATGAACATATTGATGTTCGCCTTTGAAACTATGCCGTCTCACGTGATGATCGGTTTCGGTATAGTAAATTTGGTTCGTGTAATCACTAAAGATGACTAGAGGGATGTTGTTTTTGAGTGGGAGTTCTCGTAGTAATTTTGAATTAAACTTGAACTTAATCTATTATGAACTTAGTCTAATTAACTTTGCAAATACGTTGTAGATGGCACCACCTATTTTCAATTTCAATCTGCTCATGGAGAAAGAGAAACTAGCCACCAACGGTAGCAACTTTACCAATCGGGCCCTTAACTCGAGGATTCTCCTCGGCCGCTGCTCAAAGGAGCTATGTGCTTGATGCGCCGCTGGTGCCCCGCCTACCGATGATGGCCCCGAGGAGGAGAAAAATGTTTTCTTGACTCGCAAGGAGGACCACAGCCTAGTTCATCATGCATTTTGTACGGCCTTGAGCCTGAGCGCGAAACGCTTTCGAGCACAAAGCAATGCTTTTGATACAATGAGAGAGTTGAAAATGATCTTCGACACCCATGCCGCAAGAGAGAGTTATGAAGCTTTAAAAGTTCTTTAGCTGCATGATGGAGGAAAACAAATTGCTAGTGAGCACGTACTCAAAATGTCCTGGTACGCCGATAAACTCATAGCTTTGGGAATAACGATCCCCATTGAGCTAGGAATTCATCGTGTTCTCCGGGCTCGCCACCAAGCTACAAGAGCTTTGTGATGAACTACAACATGCAGGCATGAAGAAGTCTCTCCCGAGCTTCACAATGCCGAAACTCCAAGTGGAGATCAAAAGGAACATCAAGTGTTGATGGTCCAAAAGACTATCGATTTCAAGAAGAAAGGCAAGGCTAAGGGAAACTTCAAGAAGAAGGGCAAGTCTGTTGCCACATCTCGAGAAGAAGACCAAGGCTGGCCCTAAGTCGAATCTTGAATGTTTTTCTTTGCAAGGGCACTGGCACCTTTAAGCGCAATCGCCCAAAATATCCGGGCCGATAAGAAGGACGGAATGTGAATGCCAAAAGAATTAAGTTGAATGATGATATTGCTGCATATATGTGGCATTGCCGCTTATGTCATATTGGTGTTAAACGCATGAAGAAGCTCCATTCTGATGGACTACTAGAATCACTTGATTATGAATCATTTGAAACATGTGAACCATGCCTCATGGGCAAGATGACTAGAACCCCGCTTTCCTGGTACAATGGAGCTGCAACCGACTTATTGGAAATCATACATACCGATGTGTGTGGTCCAATGAGTGTGTCACAAGTGGTGGATATCGTTACTTCAAGTTACTTTCACGGATGATTTGAGTAGATATGGATATATTTACTTAATGAAACACAAGTCTGAAACATTTGAAAAGTTCAAAGAATTTCAGAGTGAAGTAGAAAATCATCGTAATAGAAAGATCAAATTTCTACGATCCGATCGTGGAGGAGAGTATCTTAGTTACGAGTTTGGCACACACATGAGACAATGTGGAATAGTTTCACAACTCACTCCTCGGAACACCACAACAGAATGGTGTATCCGAGGCCGTAATCGCACTTTATTGGATATGGTTCGATCTATGATGTCCCTTACAGATTTGCCACTTTCATTTTGGGGTCATGCACTAGAAACACTGCATTCACTTTAAATAGGGCACCATCTAAATCCGTTGAAATGACACCGTATGAATTATGGTTTGGCAACAATCCTAAGTCATTATTTCTAAAAGTTTGGGGATGCGATGTTTATGTGAAGAAACTTCAACCTGATAAACTCGAACCCAAAGCGGAAAAATGCGTCTTCATAGGATACCCTAAAGAAACAATTGGGTACACCTTCTATCACAGATCCGAGGGCAAGGTTTTCGTTGCCAAGAATGGATCCTTTTTGGAAAAAGAGTTTCTCTCGAAAGGTGTGAGTAGTAGGAAGGTAGAACTCGACGAGGTTATTGAACCTTCTCTTCATGGAATGGCAAGTGCAGCAATACGGAAGTTGTTTCGAGTTGACTTCACCAAATGAAGAGGGAACTAATGATAAGGATCATGAAACTCGAAAGAGAACACTACCGCACCTCGCAGTCAACAAGAGCGCATAATGCTCGACTTTTATGTTCCTACTATGAATGTCATGGTAGTTGAGAATAATGACCCTGCGACGTATGATGAAGCGATGATGAGCCCAGATTCCGACAAATGGCTAGAAGCCATGAAATCCGAAATGAGATCCATGTATGAAAACCAAGTATGGACTTTGGTGGACCTACCCAATGACCGCAAGGCCGTTGAGAACAAATGGATTTTCAAAAAAGAAAATAGACGCCGATGGTAATGTGACCGTCTATAAAGCTCGACTTGTCGCAGCGGTTTTCGACAAATTCAAGGAGTTGACTACGATGAGACTTTCTCACCCGTAGCGATGCTAAAGTCTGTTAGGATTATGTTAGCAATTGCTGCATTTTTCGATTATGAAATTTGGCGGATGGATGTAAAACCGCGTTCCTTAATGGAAACATTGAGGAAGAGTTGTATATGATACAACCCAAAGGTTTTGTTGATCCTAAGGATGTTGATAAGGTATGCAAACTTCAGCGATCCATTTATGGATCAAGCAAGCATCACGAAGTTGGAATCTCCGCTTTGATGAGGTAATCAAAGGTTTTGGATTTGTCCAAACTTACGGAGAAGCTTGTATTTACAAGAAAGTGAGTGGGAGCTCTATAGCATTTCTGATATTATATGTGGATGACATATTGTTGATTGGAAATGATATAGAACTTTTGAAAAGCGTAAAAGATTACTTAAACAAGAAGTTTTCAATGAAGGACCTTGGTGAAGCGGCGTATATTTTAGGCATCAAAATCTATAGAGATAGATCGAGACGCTTGATTGGGTTATCGCAAAGTACATACCTTGACAAGATTCTAAAGAAGTTTAGAATGGACGAAAGTAAGAAAGGGTTCTTACCTATGTTGCAAGGCAAGACGTTGAGTAAGACTCAGAGTCCAACTATAGCATAAGATAGAGAAGTAATGAATAAAATTCCCTATGCTTCAGCCATAGGCTCTATCATGTATGCTATGCTGTGTACCAGACCTGATGTGGCACATGCTATTAGTTTGACTAGCGGTACCAATCTGATCCAGGTTTGGAACACTGGACAAATGGTCAAGAATATCTTTAAGTACTTGAGAAGAACTAAGGATATGTTTCTCATATATGGTGGTGAAGAAGAGCTCGTCAGTAAAGGTTACGCCGACGCTAGTTTCGACACCGATCCTGATGACTCTAAGTCACAAACCGGGTATATTTTTGAAATGAATGGAGGAGCAGTGAGTCGGAGGAGTTCCAAGCAACTGTGGTGGCGTGATCTTCAACAGAGGCGAATATGTTGCCGCTCGTAGCAAGCAGAAGCGCTTTGGATGAAGATGTTCATATCCGAATCGGGTGTGGTTCCGAGTGCGTTGGACCCAATGGTTATCTATTGTGACAACAATGGTGCCATAGCCAATGCTAAAGAACCAAGGTCACACAAGAATTCCAAGCATATTAAGCGCCGGTTTCACTCCATCCGTGAACATGTCAAGGATGGCGATGTAAAGATTTGCAAAGTGCACACGGATCTGAATGTGGCACGCGTTGACTAAAGCTCTCCCAAGGGCAAAACATGATCAGCACTAACTCAATGGGTGTTAGATTCATCACAATGTAATCTAGATTATTGACTCTAGTGCAAGTGGGAGATCAAGGGAATATGCCCGAGAGGCAATAATAAATTGTTTATTATCTTATTCCATGTTTATAATAGATGTTTATTTCTCATGCTAAAATTGTATTAACCGGAAACGTTGATACATGTGTGTGTAATAAACAAACAAAAGGTTCCTAGTAAAGCCTCTCTTTTAAACTAGCTTGTTGATTAACTGATGATCAAGGTTTCCTGATCATGAACATTGGATGTTGTTAATAACGGGTCACATTATTAGAAGAATAATGTGATGAACACACACCCAAGTTGGTATAGCAAATTCGATCAAGTCATTAAAGTTTGTTGTCAGTCTTGAACATATACAAAATAGCTCTTTTCCTTAGACCATGAGATGATGTCAATCACTAACTCCTAAGAGTACTTTGATGACATCAAACGTCACTCCGTAACACGGTGACTATAAAGATGGATTTGGGTACTATGAAAGTATTAGTTGAGGCTCATGCATCAAGAGTGGGATTTGTCCATCCGTGATGACGGAGAGATATACTGGGCCCTCTCGGTGATATCACATTGACATCGCTTGCAAGCACGTGACTAGGTCACAAGAATGTCATATCACGGAACGAGTAAAGAGTACTTATCGGTAACGGGATCAAACTAGGTATAGTTGATACCAATGATCGGATCTCGGATAAGTAATATATCGCGAGACAAAAGGAATTGGTTATGTTGGTTTTGGTTCACACGATCACTAGTTCATCGTTGAGTAAGTGGGAGTCATTATGGATCTCCAGATCCCGCTGATGATTATTGATCAGAGAGGTGTCTTGATCATGTCCATTTTATTCACGAACCGTAGGGTGACACACTTAAGGTTCATCGACGCTTTTGATTGGCTACTGAACACCTGAGAAAAGTTTGGACAGCACCGGAATAGTTTCGGGATATCAGAACATTCACATGGAGAGTCCATTCACATGGAGAGAATGGAGAGTCCATTCACATGGAGAGTCCATTCACATGGAGAGTCCATTCACATGAAGAGAATGGAGAGTCCATTCACATGGAGAGTCCATTCACATGGAGAGAATGGAGAGTCCATTCACATGGAGAGAATGGAGAGTCAACTCACTCCTATAAAAGGGAGGGTGGAGCTCCTCTCTCATGACTAATCTCCATGACCCTTTGGTTGGTCTTTTCTCCTTCCTCCTGCTGTTCCACCTTTCAAGCAAGAGCTTGCTTAAGCGCTGCTGAAACAGTTTCTCCACCACCACCACTAAGTCGTAGTGTTGTTGGAGTTTCCCGTGGATCCTCTACTTCCGTTGCCCCGCTGGATCGAGGGATTGGAGGTCGTCGTTGTTCCGTACGTGTGACCAAGTACGGAGGCGCTGCCGTTTGTGGCGCTCATCTTCGCGACTTTGAAGTCGGGCATGTACCTCTACTTCAACCACGTTTGTTTGCGGGAACGTTATTCCCGCTTTCGGTCTACGAGGGTGAGTCCTTCTGAAACCGTTTGCATGCATCTCCTAGATATGATCTTGGTGTTTGGTTGCATTCGTAGGAAAATTTTTGTTTTCCATGCTTCGAAACCCATCACCTACATGCTATGATATTTTGTACCATAAATGATTTTCCAGCCCTTGGTAATTTGGCGGGCTACAGCACGAAGGGAGCCAAAGCTTGTCCAATTTGTGAAGAGGACACTGATAGCTTGTGGCTACCGAATTCGAAGAAAACGGTGTACATGGGTCACCGTAGGTTTCTACCCCGAAGTCATCGATATCGTAAGATGGATGACAAATTTGATGGAAAGAGGGAAGTTCGTGCAGCCCCGCAGCCTATGAGTGGAAGGCAAGTATATTCACGCGTAGAGGATATCGATGTTCAGTATGGTAAGAGCCGTAAATCTGTTCGTCCCAGGACCATTTGGAAAAAGAGGTCGATATTTTGGGACTTACCATATTGGAAGGAGTTAGATGTCCGTCAATGTATTGATGTCATGCATGTTGAGAAAAATATTTGTGATAATTTGGTAGGCATCCTGCTAAACATACCTGGGAAGACCAAGGATAGTGTGAATGCTCGCCGCGATATGACCTACATGGGAATCAGGCCCAAGCTTGCAGTGATGGAGGAGGATGGAAAAGGGCCGTACATCCCCGCTGCATGCTACACCTTATCCAAGAAGGAGAAAGAAGACCTCTGCAAGTGTCTCCACGATATTAAAGTTCCATCGGGCTACTCCGCAAACATTAAGAAGCTTGTGTCTACGGACGATTTGAAGTTGTTTGGTATGAAGTCCCACGACTGTCATGTCTTGATGACCCAAATGCTCCATGTTGCAATCAGAAATATTCTACCAGATGACGTCAGGTTGGCAATCACGAAGCTATGCTATTTCTTCAATGCGATTTCATGCAAGGTTATTGATCCCGATATACTGGACAACTTACAGAGTGAGGTGGTGCAGACTCTTTGTCAGCTTGAGATGCATTTCCCCCCGTCGTTCTTCAACGTCATGGTTCACCTCGTTGTTCACCTTGTTAGAGAGATTAAGATTTGTGGACCCGCATTCATGTGTTACATGTATCCGTTCGAGAGGTACATGGGTATATTAAAGTCATACATGAGGAATAGGTCGAAGCCTGAGGGTAGTATTATTGAAGGTTATGGGACTGAAGAGGTTATTGAGTTCTGCGTGGACTATCTAGGTAAAAGACAACCGATTGGTGTTCCTATATCTCGTCATGAGGGCAGACTTGGTGGCAAAGGAATCATTGGGTCAAATCTAATGAGTCCACTATTTGATATGTACTGTAAAGCACATTTCATAGTCTTGCAACACAGCGCAGAAGTTCATCCATACATCCAACAACACAAGTTGATATTACGGGAAGAGAATCCACTTTTGGATGAGCTTTCCATCACACGAGAACACAACGATCGATTCCTCACATGGTTCAAAGAAAAGGTGAAGGTCTCCGTTAGTACTTAGGATGTCACATGGTTGGCTGACGGACCAAGATTTAATTTACAGACATGGCAAGGTTACGATATTAATGGCTACACATTTTATACTGAAAGTCAAGATGCAAAGAGTACAGTGCAAAACAGTGGTGTGAGCATAGATGCTTTGTCCGGTGATCACTCGAAAAGAGGATCCTCAACTGCAATGAACTGTTACTACGGGATGATCGAAGAAATATGGGAGCTCGACTACGGAATATACCAAGTTCCATTGTTCGGATATAAGTGGGTGAGACTTCCTCACAGAGTTAAGGTCGACAAGACAGGTTTTACTCTTGTTGATCTGAATAGACTAGCCTACAGAGATGAACCGTTCGTCCTCGCAAAGCAAGCAACTCAAGTTTTCTACGCGCGTGATCCGGCCAATCCGAGGTTGCACGTCGTACTTCATGGCAAGAGGAGGATTGTTAGAGTTAAAATGTCGTAGATGAAGAAGAGTACAACCAATTTGATGAAACACCTCCGTTTGCAGATGGGGCATGTCTTAGCGGTGACGACGGCACACATGGAACACATTACATGTGTGTAGATCATCAAGAAGGGTTGTATTGTAAATAAATTAAGTTGTAAGAATTCCCTGTATAATGTAGCATTTTGTAAAATATATATGTCAAATGGATCTTATAGTATAGCAAATTTGAAAAAGATTTGACTTTTCGACTCTTTTGAATGAAGACTATGTTTTAAAAAAAATTAGAAATTGGATCATAGTCATCACAATCGGTTATTTTAGGAAACCGACACAGATAGTATATATTGCGGTCGGTTTTTTTAGAGAACCGACACTGATAGTGTATATATTGTGATCGGTTTATTTAGAGAACTGACACAGATAGTGTACATATTGCGATCGGTTGTTTTAGAGAACCGATACAGTTAGTGTACATATTGCGATCGGTTGTTTTAAAGAACCGACACAGATAGTAAATATTGCGATCGGTCTCTTTGGTTAACCGACCGTGATAAAACCCCACATGGTGGGCATATACATTTCGGCGCGCACTACACTCAGTTCATTTCGGCGCGCACTGATTTCGTTTAATCCCGCTCATTTCCACAACCCTAGCTCGACCCCCTCCCCCACCAGCGCCTCCCCCTCCGGCTCCTCCCCCTTCGGCTCCTCCCCCCGGCTCCTCCCCCTCCGGCGCCTCCCCCCCGGCGCCTCCCCCATCGGCTCCTCCCCTCACCACCCCCATCGGCGCGTCCCCCTCCGGCCGGCTCCTCCCCCATTGGCGGCCCCCTCGAGGTCCTCCCCCATTGCTGACTCGGTTCGGCGCACTGTAAGAACGATATCGGACTGTGGGCTGTAATTGGATGTAAATAGCTCGATGATGATTGCTTAAAATTGAGGCTTGATTAATCTGATCATTAAAGGAACTTGCTAGACCTAGATAAGTACTGCTCTTAGCTGACAATTTGGTGGCACTTGCTCTTAATGCATTGTGGTAGGGTTAGAGCAGTGCTGTATTCCTTCTGTGATATGCTGTACTTATTCCTTCTGTGCTAGAGCAGTGCTGTTCTAGGGTTGTAATCCTGAAATTTTCAGATGTAATAGCCTGTGATATATTGGCCATCTAGAAGTTGGACGGCTAATTAATTTAGCAACCCTTCTATAGCAATCTGAGAGCAATCCGTCTCGGCTAATTAATTTAACAACCCTTCTATAGCAATCTGAGAGCAATCCATCTCGGCTAATTAATTTAACAACCCTTCTATAGCAATCTGAGAGCAATCCATCTCGGCTAATTAATTTAGCAACCCTTCTATAGTAATATGTGCATATTATATTCTTATTGCAATTTGAAACTTATAACATCTGCTATATTATCGCATTTTATTATCGAGTTTAGTTGCGTAACGTATGCGTCTCCCATTCGAGGGTGCTTGTTTATAAGTATGCTAAAATGGCATATTTATAAATAAGCAGTCTCGAATTGTCCATGTTTTTTGGACAGTTCGAGGATATGTGGCTCAGGCAAGTTCTTAAGCTATTGTACAAACTCTAGAGAAAGTTTCAGCAGCATCTCCCTTGTGTTCTCCGAATACACACCCTCTTGACCTGTTGTCGAGACGTGTATTTGGAGAACAGCGGGGAGATGCTGCCGAAATTTTCTCTAGAGTTGTACAACAGCTTAGGAACTTGCCCGAACCACATATCCTCGAATGGGATTAGGACCTAACCTAATTAGAGATCAGGAGTCATCGTTGGTAATGCGTGCACGCTTAGTTGGTCTACAGATAGACATTTGAATTGCTTTCTCTTATGTGAAATATAATCATGTCAGAAATTTGAATTGCTTTTTCTCATGAAGATTAGGTTTGACATATACGTACTTAGTTCGAAATGTCGCAAAGAGAGAGCACCAGCTCAACGCCAGAGAGAGAAGAAGGTCCTGCTACCCCATCGAGGAAGGTCAGAAAGGGCAGAGGATCGAATAAAGGAGCCACACGGAGAACGCCGCAAGTGCTCCACTTCAATGCCACGGGGGTTTGCACGGGTCCTAGCAAGTTTAAGGGGCGCTACTCCTCTTTCTCGGCCAATTGGTGAGGGAGAGAGTGCCGATCACAGTTAAGGACTGGAGGAAGGAAGTAAGCGACGAGCAAAAGAACCGACTGTGGGACGAAGTTAAGGGGAAATGGATTATACTAGAGGAAGATGAAATCAATGCGAGACGGTACTCCTTGAAGAGAATGGGTGTGGCTTTGAGGCATTTCAGGGTTACCATGCATGCCGAGTTCGTGTTGAAAATCCGTACTCCCTTCCAAAGGTATCCATTTGTTACTCCCGAGGTTTGGGAGGAGTTCGCAAGGATGAGGAATATGCCTGAGGCGGAGGAGCTGAGAGAGAAGAATATCGGTATACAGAGGCGTTACACACACGCGCACCACCTTGGTTCCGGTGGGTATGTAGGGAAGAAGACAGAGTGGGCACGACTAGCCGAGGAGTGTGCAACCTCTGGGACAACGATGCCTTACTCCCACATATGCGAGGAGCGGGCACGCGACTGGGTATTAGCGAGGACGAAGAAAACCTCCGACGGTCAGATTGTCGTTCCAAACCCCGCAACCGCAGAGATCATCACGACCATCGTAAGATATCTAACATAGTACATTGCATCTGACCCTTCCCATTGTATTTTAGCAATAATTTATATTTGCGACCTGTAGGAGGAGGTAAGCCAGCAGAAAGAGCAAGGAGCATTTCAAAGCCAAGGGTCAAGGGACATCCTGTGTTCGGCAATCGGGAAGCCCGATCATAAGGGTCGGGTGCTTGCCGCAGGTGCGGGGCATACGAAGAGGTCCTTCTTTGTAGAGGAGAGCGCTTCCAGTGCCAGGGCAAGATCATGGGAAGCACGTGAGGCGCGGATTAGGGCGCAGATGAAGGAGGAGTTGAAGGAGGAGTTAAAGGCTGAGATGATGGCGATGTTCTCCCAGAATCAGAGTCCTGAACCATCGCCTATGCTACGCCCTAGCAAAGCGCTTCCAATAAGGAATCAGGCATTCCACACCTCAAGGTAATAACTGTTTCGGACCAAAAGGTACATGAGTAAGCTTAACAAAGATTATGATGAAGATACTGATCACTTCTTGCAGGGTCCTGCCAAGTGCCAGCTAGTCCTGACCGATGACGGAATACACATTGAGGTTGCGCGCGGGGTTGCATTTCCAAGCAAGGAGGATGACACGGTGCATGGTATACCTTTGGGGAAGGGCTACATGAGGGTGCAGGTGGACTATGTCCACGATGTTTACCTGTCTCATGCCCTGGAGTTCCCCCCGAACGAAGATATCACCACTCTCGGGCAAGCACGGATGTCGTTCATCAAGTGACCCGCGACGGGTGTCGTAGTGCAAGCACCTCCTCCTGCTACTGCTACTACTGCTGCTATTGCTACTGCTGTTGTGGACCAAATGGACTCATCTTCCCTTAACCAACGAAGCGAGGCTTACACCACTTTGCGATTCACACAGATTTGTCCGCGACGTTTGATCCCTCCCGCTGGCGAAGCAAGGACCGCAAACCTTGGAAGTCCATCCCTCGGGAAAGGTAACAAGGAATAAGGACAACCCCCCCTCCGTAACGAGGGGGAACTCCCCTCCGTAGCGAGGGAGAAAAACGGAGGGAACTCACCTCCGCTCCATCTCCTATCGACACAGACCCAGTACGGATTGCCAAAGTCTGACACCCAACAACAACCCCTTTGGGAACACCAGGATATGTCAGACTAGCCTGGGACCCTAAAATGAGTGAAATTCCCGTGGAACCCTTATAGAAAGCGTAAGAATAAAGGGTAAAAATGTAAAACACGAGTAAAAAGACACCACGTAGGGCTAATCCAGCCCTTGGTTGGAGACAGGTAGAAGAAAAGGGTTAAAAGACAATTTAAAAAAGGCCTGTACCCCGAGGACATAGCCGAGAGAAAAAGGGGCCGACCAATGCATGCATGTTCCCTGGCCCTCCCTATAAAAAGAAAAAAACCACTGCCTACCGGGAGGAGAACGACCCCTAAAAAACTCCACAAAAAAAAGAAGAACGAAGAAGAGCAACCCGGTGGCACAATAGCGCCACAATCAAGCTATCAAGCATCGCTTCCTCGCTTCTACCATCAGCCTGCACTGCCTCGCTACTACCGTTGTCGCACTGCCTCGTTATCGCGCATCGCTCCTACTATCACCGCTTCCTGCTCCTGCTACTACTGCTACACCTGCACCTGCTCTTGCTACTACTGCTACACCTGCTCTTGCTGCACATGCTCCTGCCCCTTCTACACAACCTGCACCTAGGCCTACAGCTGCACCTCCTGCACCTACGCCTGCAGCTACAAATGCTGGTGCACAGGTGGTGCGCAAAAGGACTTCAACCACGCTGACGAAAGATACAAAGCAGAGTTCAGAGAGTCCCTCCATGAAGAAGGCAAAGTTGTCAGAGGACACAGAGCACCCTGATGATCTCAAGCGGTACATACATGGAAAGCCCTTTCTAGCAAGCCATGAATTGAAAACTTTAGGCTTGTTCGCTCGCCACCTACATGGATGGTACATCGATAAGTCACATCAGGCCGAGCTTCGCCACGATTTCATAGTGAAGTATCGAGGGGGACAATTCCACCGCAAAGAGGATGGGACCTTCCCAGTCGGTTTTGAGGATCTGTACTTTATGTACAGCTTGAAAGCCATCGATATTTCTACCATACGATCATGGACGCTGTGAGTATCGCACCATACTCATTCATATGACTCTTTACTAATTTTATATTATATTTTTTAACAATTGACATGAATTGCAGGATCATGAGGCAATGAGTCAGGATTTGTCGACACCCTGTCGGGTTTGTCGACCCCGAGATGGTGTCTGCGACCATGGCTAGGTATCAATCGGAGTTCCTTGAAGGATACATCAAGCATTCATTGCATGACAAGGCGAAAAAGAACTTCATTCTCTTCCCGTACCACCAGGAGTATGTACTACTATACAATTCAATTACATGTACACACTTCAATCGTATATGAACTTATTCTCTTGCACTGTGTACCGTTTAATAAGCAACCATTGGGTTCTACTTGTGGTTGTTCCGAGTCAAAACAAGGTGTGGTGGGCCGGCCAGGTTCAGCCCTCCCCTCGGCCAACTAAGCGAAAACACCACGCGTCTAGTGACCCATATGAACGGTTTTATGAACGCCAACCTCTCCCTTCGACAAAGCCATGAGTCCATACACTAGGGGGTCAACCCCCGGTAAGAGGAGGAGATGGATAAGGATCACCCCTCTCCCCGCAATGAGGGGAAGTACCTTCCGTGGCGAAGGAGGAAACCGAGGGAATCACTCCTACCGTGCCTTCCTTCGACGTGAACCTAATGCTAAATCACCAATGTCCGACACCCTCCAACAACTCCTCCCAAATACATGGTGACGTGTCCAGCAATCCGAGACCCCTACACAAGTGAAATTCCGTCGAACCCCTATAAAAGGTGTACGAACATAGGGTAAAAACCCAACGATTAGATACGTGAGTCAATAAAAAAAATTCATATTAGCCCATGGCACGAAATAATAAAGAAAAAGAAAGCCAATCAATACTGTCATATACAAGCCAGCCCTATAAAGCGGAAAAGAGGACAGAGTAGAAGCAGGTTCCCTAAAAACAAGAAGCAGCTTTGACGAGTAAGAAGAGAGAGAGACCCGTGGTTCCACACAACCACACCGGGCGCCGTCTGTGGGGAACCCAACCGCAAGGTGAAACCACCACCGCCGATCAAGCCCAAGGGTAAGTTTCGCAACCATGCCACCAAAGAAAGGAAAGGAGGCAGATTCAAGGGGCGGCAACGACGGCAGAAATGTAAGAACCAAGGCGGCGACGAGAAGCCAACTGAGATCCCCTCGACTTACGCATGACGAGACGCTGATGCCACCGCAATGTAAGCCCGAAACATGGCGGGAACTTTACATCCACAGACTCCGGTGGCCGTGCAAGCGAGCCCCAAACGGGCGGCCTCCGACGACAGATCTAACGGTTTCGACACCAGGAGGAGATGTGGCGGAAGCGCCGACACATCCGACTCATCGCCGAGAGACCCACGGAAATGAAGAAACCCACGGAGGAGGAACCGGAGCTCGGGAGGAGATTGACCCCAACGCATGGCGCCGATGGAAGCCAACGAGCAACTCATGGCAGAGTTGAGGCGCCTACAAGGACAACTGACGGGGTCAATACGAATCACAAGATGAAAGCCCGAGCCGCGAGGTGCTATCTCCGGGCTATGCGATGGCGCACAGGGAAGATCACGATCCAAACCTCAAGATTCGCTCACGGGCCAAAAATGGCCCTCCTCGGAAGCTTCAAATTTCCCACTGTTAAGCCATATGACGGTCGGACGGACCCAAGGGAGTTCCTCCGCTTATGATACTGGCGATTGAAGCAATGGAGGAGATGATGACATCAAGGCGAAGGGGCTCCTTCTAGCCCTTGAAGGCATAGCCTGTCTGGTACTCTTCGCCGAGCCCCGATCGATCACCTGTTGGCGACAACTCCGCTCCAAGCTTGAAGGCAACTTTCAGGTAACTTCGACGGAATGAAAGAGGAAAGTGACCTATTTGCAAATGACAACGCGAAGGGGAAACCCTTAAAAGTTACTTCCAGCGTTTCTCCCGGATTAAGTGCCGTGCACGAGGAGTAAGTTTACACTACTATCATCAATGCGCACGCTATGCTGCGTAGGGGACCGTTATGAAAGGCTCGCCAGAAAGAGGTGCGCACGGTGGAAGAACTCTTTGCGAAGATGAGGGAGTACGCACAAGTGAGAGGAAGACAACTTCCGAAGGGAAGACGGCCCCAACAGAGAAGCAAGAATTCGCTCCACGCAAGAGAGGGCGAGGAAGGACCTCCCGCCCAACCCAAAAATGAGGGAACGATACCAGAGCCAGGAAGAAGAGACGAGAGGAGGAGAATCCACCACATTGAAAAGCCAAGAGATCGGCAAGCCACGGGCGATGTGCCCGCGGAGCAAAGAAAGACGAGGACCACCCCTGCCGAGGAAAACAAGACGAGGGAAGCCGAGTTAACAAGAAAGAAGGGACAGAGCCCCGCAGCATTTCCGTGAATATCACGGGAAAATATCACTCACGACACCATCCAATGCAAAGTGATCAACGGATATAGGCGGTTCGAGGCGAAACAAAGGGAAGTCAAGATGCATCCTGCGCCGCCGAAGCGCCTCTGTTGGACGACAACACCCCTCGTGTAGGAATGAATCATCTTCGCCGCATTATCAACGCCATTGCGCTGGGCTCCTCATCACATCTCTCGTCAAAAGACAAAGGAAGGCGACGCCCGCAAATTAACCACGTTGCAATTACTCCCCACCACCCTTCCTCCCAGAAATGCGAACCAATCACATTCACACAGAGGATGCCACGGGGTACACTTCCCGCACCAAGATTCCTTGGTAGTAACCGCCATTATCGCCGACTGCGAAGTACGCCGAATATTGGTAGATGGAGGGAGCGCCGCGGACATATTATCCATGGAGGCTTTCCGACAAATGATGATTCCACAAGATCGGTTGAAAAAATCGGAGGTGCCTGATGGGTTTTGGAGGAAGCACGGTCAAGACTCTGGGGCAATTGGAGCTTGAAGTCACATTCGCGACGCCTCAAACCAGCGTCACAAGTCGCTGGGCCACATTCGATGTGGTAGACATGCCATTCCAATACAATGCGATCCTAGGCAGGGGCTCGTTGACAACCATGGGGGCCATAATTCATCACGGTTTCCTATGCATGAAAATCCCTACCGCAGATGGTGTCATCACGGTGCGAGGAGACCAAGCCTTGGCAAGGAAGATAGATATGGAGAACCCACCTCAAGTCAAACACGTCCGCTCATCGAAGCTAGATCCCGTCAGACACTGCGAATCGCAGCCGGTGGCTCCTAAACCACAACCCAGGGAGAAACCCAACGGATACCGCCTGGCCAGAAGCAAAGAAGACAAGAAGTATCGGCGCCATGTTGTCTCCAGAGGAGGAAAACACTTGCCGCCGCTTCCTCCAGGAATATGAAACCGTGTTCGCTGGGGCTCAAGACCTTCCTGGCGTCCCGAGAGAAACTATTGAACATGCTCTCGCTGTTAATCCAAACGTGAAGCCTAGGAAGCAAAAATTGAGAAAACTTGCAGCAGAAAGACAAGAAGCTGCGAAGGTGGAAGTGGCTAAACTGCTCCAGGCGGGAATCATCCGCGAAACTCGATACCCGGATTGGCTGGCCAACATCGTCTTAGTCAAGAAGGCTAGCGGGGCATGGAGGATGTGCATCGACTTCACTGATTTAAACAAAGCATGCCCGAAAGATGACTTCCCCCTGCCCCGCATCGACCAGCTGGTTGATTCAACCTCCGGGTCAGAAAGGATGAGCTTCCTTGATGCGTGCATCTGGTTATCACCAAATCTATATGCAAGAAGGAGACGAAGACAAGACAAAGCATTCGTTACTCCTTCTGCACCTATTGCTTCGTACGGATGCCTTTCGGGCTCAAAAACGCAGGTGCTACCTTCGCTCGACTCATCACGAAGATCTTCGCCGATCAGTTGGGAAGAAATGTGGAAGCCTACGTTGACGATATCATTGTCAAAAGTGAGAAGAAAGAAGATCACGTCGGTTAACTCCTTGAAACTTTCAGAAACTTGATAAAAGGAAAGGTGAAGCTTAACCCGTCAAAATGCGTTTTCGGCGTGGACGCTGAAAGCTGCTAGGCTTCCTGGTCTCCCAACGGGCATAGAAGCGAATCCGTAAAAGATAAGAGCTGTCCAAGACATGGCCCCACCAAGAAACCTGAAAGAAGTACAACGGTTGGCAGGCGGATAGCGGCGCCAATCGGTTCTTGCCAAAATCATGAGCGAAGTCTGCCGGTCTTTAAAGCCTTGCGCACAAACGATAGTTTCGCCTCGACAGGGAATGCCAACGCGTGCCTTCGATAACTTGAAGCAGAGCCTCATGGAAATCCTCGCCCTACAAAGCCCGAAGCAAGGTGAGGAGCTTACATTATATCTAGCAGCTAGCCCCTCGGCCGTAAGCGCCGTGTTAGTGCGGCCTCAAGGCGCCAAACAACAACCGGTCTACTTTGTCTCTCAAGCCTCCAAGGAGCGGTTACGATACTCGGAAATGGAAAAATCGGCATATGCTCGTTAATGGCATCTCGAAAGCTCCGCATTATTTTCAAGCCAACCGCATCAAGGTGCCAACTACATATCCCCTAGGGTCTATGCTCTTCACAGGAAAGCACGGGCGCATCGGCAAGTGGGTCATCGAGCTAGCTCCTTTGAATTAACCATAATTCCTCGCCACGGCAATCAAAAGCCAAGCCCTCGCCGATTTCATGGTAGAATGGACCTCCCCACCCAGGAGAACAACCAAACTCCAACAATGTGGTCCATCCACTGACGGGTCTTGGGGGCGAGTGGGCGGGAATAGCGGCGGTGATACACACACCCAATGGAGAAAAAGTGGAGTTTGCAGCAAGGCTGGAATTTCCTTCAACTAACAATATAGCCGAGTATGAAGCGCTATTATTGGGTATCGTAAAAGCAAAGATCATGGGAGCAAGAAAGGCGATAATATACACCGACTCGAAACTCATTCAGGGCACATCACCAAAGAATATCAAGTGAGGGATGAGCAGCTCCGTATACGTCGATATGATCCTGACAATGGAGAAGGGCTTCACCGGTTCACTGCTAATGCAATTCCTGTGTCTCAAAACGAACGTCTTTGGCGAGCTAGCCAAGATCGCAGCCCACCGGAGGAAGCCTACCTTCGACAATCTTCTTCGAGATACTTCGCACTTCTCCATTCCTTCCCGAGATAAACTCATCGCTCGGGCAAAGCCGCGAAGACCGGAGGGATGAGATATACAACTACCTCCTGGAAGGAGTTTTGCCGCACGAGGATACACGGCGAGGCGCGTCGAAAGACGAGCAAAGAAGTACGCCATCATCAACGGCCTCTTGTTCCAGAAGCGGCCTCAAGGCCCGTGGCTACGCCGCATCTCGCGAGAAGAAGGAGTTCAAGCCTTACTTGAAGCACACGAGGGAGATTATGAGCGCACTGTGCCCCTAGGAATCTCATGAGAAAGCTATTCCTGATGGGGCTCTATCGCCTTCGACGTTGCAAGATGCGGAGCACATGGTCCGACACCGCCATGCGTGCCAATGGATGACCAAGCAAACGAGGGCCCCGCCAACGAATCGCATGCGGTACTCGGCCTGGCCCTTCGCCAAGTGGGGAATAGACATTGTTGGGGCGCTTCCTAAAGCTCGAGCAAACCTTCGCTTTTAATCGCCGCCATCGACATTTCTCCCGCTGGATCGAGGCAGAGCCGCCATGGAAGATAACCGCAGAGGCCGCCAAATTCCTATGGAAAACAATTATCTGCCGATACGGGTCCCTTACCAGATCGTGAATCGACAATGGGACTCAATTCGACTCGAAATTCCGCGATTCATCGTGATAATCTCGGATAAAGATCTGCTTCGCCTCGATGGGTCATCCTCGGTCGAGCAGGCGGTGGAGGCAGGCGAGCGGGTTACTTCTTGATGGCATAAAAAAGGCTTTACGGCTCTAAGAAGGGGCTTTGGCCCGACGAGCCGATCACGCCTTATGGGCAACACGCACTTCGGCCTCAAGAGCGACCGGTTCTCCCCTTCCGCCTCCTTTTCGGGAAGAAGCCGCTTTCTCCCGCGGAGATCTGTGCAAAATCCTTACGAGTAATCAAAACCCCGACCCATGAGGCAATTGACGTCACGTGTGATCTAAAGGAAGAACACAAGCTTCAAGCCTTAAAGACCATGAAAGCCTACGCGGAGGCGTCCACCCGAAGCTTCAACAAGAAGGTGAAGAAACGTGAACTACACCCTGGAGACATGGTGCTCAAGCGGGCCGCCCGGCCTTGCTGGCCGAAACGACACTGGGAAGGACCATACATCATCCAAGAGTCAACAGCCGAAGGGTGCCCACAAGCTCATTACCCCTCGGAGAAGAGATACCACGGACCTGGAACACCGACGTGCTCAAAAAATTTTTTCCGTAGGTGGTCGAATCCGAAGGAAAGAAATGTACCGATCCTTATCAATAAAAAAATGGAAAGACATCGCGAGTTTGAGCCATCTTCATGTTCTCCAAGATTCAAATCAAGAAACCTATTAGGATTTCGCGGATGCTTGGTCGGGCATAAGTCCCACCCATCCCTCGCTCCGGAGACCCGTTGCCTCGTGCCGGGTAGGATTTCGCGGATGCTTGGTCGGGCATAAGTCCCACCCATCCCTCGCTCAGGAGAGGCGTTGCCTCGTCTTAGGGTAGGATTTCATGGATGCTTGGTCGGGCATAAGTCCCACCCATCCTCGCTCCGAGACCCGCTGCCTCGTGCCGGGTAGGATTTCGCGGATGCTTGGTCGGGCATAAGTCCCACCCATCCTCGCTCAGGAGACCCGCTGCCTCGTCTTAGGGTAGGATTTTCGCGGATGCTTGGTCGGGCATAAGTCCCACCCATCCTCGCTCCGAGACCCGCTGCCTCGTCGGTAGGATTTCGCGGATGCTTGGTCGGGCATAAGTCCCACCCATCCTCGCTCCGAGACCCGCTGCCTCGTGCCGGTAGGATTTGTGGATGCTTGGTCGGGCATAAGTCCCACCCATCCTCGCCTCCGAGACCCGTTGCCTCGTGTCGGTAGGATTTCGCGGATGCTTGGTCGGGCATAAGTCCCACCCATCCTCGCCCGAGACCCGCTGCCTCGTGCCGGTAGGATTTCGCGGATGCTTGGTCGGGCATAAGTCCCACCCATCCCTCGCTCCGAGACCCGCTGCCTCGTGTCGGGTAGGATTTCGCGGATGCTTGGCTCGGGCGTAAGTCCCACCCATCCTCGCTACAGAGTCCCGCTGCCTCGCGGGTAAGAATTGTGGGTAGTTAGTCGCACCGACACTACAATTCGTCGCTGTCCCCTGCTCATCTATTCACGAAATAACCGTCCGGTTAAGGTACCAACCTCACCTTCGCTCCGAAGGACCGGAGAACACGCCGTACTACCCTCGCCAAGTCATTGAGAAAATACACCCAAGCCGTATCCCGCCTTTCTCTCGGCAAGGAGGGAGGGGTGCTTACGCATTATGCGACCATATGAGACCATTTCACGACTACTACTCAAGGCACGATAGGAAGCTAAGAATGTAAGATCGAAGGAATTCAAACAGAGAAGACAAAGAATGATATAAGTACCAATCCTCGATCGGGAATTACATAACATCGTCCCAAGCATACATAGAACAAGAATCCAACAAAAGCTTTTATACTAAACGGCGGACTTAGATGCGATTAGCACGCGCCACGGCTTCCGCGAGGGCGCCCTTGGCTTCTAGCACCGGCACCATCCCGATCAAAATGTCGAGGTTGGCGAGGTCTCGGCGAGGGCCTCCTCTCGCGGCCATTATCATGTCGAAATCTGCCCATAGACCTTCAATGAAGGCCTCGAAATCGTTTGGCTACCGGAAGACCCCGGAGCGAGAGCGCCACCCAGAGGATCAGAACCATGATAGGGGCTCCTCCTCCTCCAAAGATGGCGGGATCTCTCGCCACAGCGGCCCTCATCCAGTTGGCAAAAATGGGGTCTTCTTCCATAATTTCCCCGGGGAGGTCAGCCATTGAAAAATCAAAGGAAGGCAGGGGAAGAGAGCGATCGTCTACTCTGATACTAACAAGGTGGGCGAGGAAGGTGAAAAGGGCCAGAGTTAAATAATAACGCGAGAAGCCCAAGCGTCTACACGTCCCCCGAGAAGTTCGCCGGACCATTAAGTCCCGCTAATACTCACACCGACGCTTGGTCTCCATTGGGAGAAGCTAAACGCTTTTTCGGACGAAGGGACCCGTAGAGCGAACGAACATACATGGTCATTTGATAAAATAAGTGATTTAACCCAAGTGTCTACAAAAATCCCCTCACACGAAGATACACCAACTAAGAAGGAGGCGGCTTCTCTTTGCCTTTCCCCGAGTCACGCATCACAGCACGAGCTCGACGAACTGACTCCCTTGCAGTGGGCTCCCCGTGCTGCTTCCAGAAATCTGACATAAAACTTGACGATAATCTAGATGCGGCGGAGGAAGGCTTCACCGACGAAGGGATATCTCCGAACCCCGGTAACGACGGAGCTGCAGAAGAAAAACCGAAGTGCTCGCGTATATGAGTACATCCTTTTGCCTCCAATAGCCGAGCCATTTTCACGAGCCCAATCTCGCAAGCGATGTCGCCGAAGGTCGCTTTGAATCCCCAAAAATCTTAGTGGATTTCTCAAGGAAGGAGACAGCTTCCAGGCTGGAGGAAGGAATACGACTCGGAGCCGCATCAATACCGAACCGAGGGAGCTGCTGAAGGAAGGCCTCAGAGCCCCGTGAATCCTCGAGACAACGGATTCCAATTCCGTCTGAACCATGTCGTGACGCTCCTCCGCTCGTTGAGCTGCTACGAAGATGCATTTGAACTTCGCTCCGCGCCGCTGCGAGTTGAGAGGGGAATTCCTCCACTTGCTTCTTCAACATGTTCTTGCCTTCTTCAAAGAACCACCAATAGGTTTTTCAACTCCTCTATTCGATCATCCTTCTTCTTTTCGCTTCGCTCCGCCGCCATGCGGCTCGCTCCTCCTCGGCGAGACGGTCCCTCATCGAGAAATTACCCTCCAGCCTCAGATTTTTCGCAGCCTAAGTCCCGACTGGGACGCTCACCGCACCTTGGCCAACGAGTCCTCGAGTCCTGAAGTGCCCTTGAAAGATTAGCCTTCTCCGCCTCTAGTTCCGCTACTCGTTCCTTTCGCGCCTCACAATCCTGGGCCCCTTGTTGAACTGACCCAAGCACGTCCGAAATCGACGTGATATCTCTCCGAGTACAAATTTCCTAAAAATGGAGAAGATATGAAGCAGGATATTGAAAGACATTGATACCAGAGGATAAGCTCAAAAGGAAGGATACCTTTAGATGATGGTCCATCGAGATCTCGCAGAGAGAAAGGTCATTGACTTCCTCAAATAAAGCCACAGATTTATTGTAAGGAGAAAAGGCCGCGCATCTTTCTTAAGGACGGAGAAACAACCGCCCCTTTCAAAATCTGAGGTGAAAAATCCGACAAATCAAAGCGGACAAAGGAAGAGCCCACACCACCCGCAGGACGGGCGGGCCCGAAGGTAAAATCCCCTCATCCTGGGACGCTTGAGTACTTGGAATCGGAGGTTCTCGACCCTCCTCCTCCGCGACAGTGCAAAGGATCGCAAGCGCCCGCTTTGGACTCGTTTCAACGGTGTTAAATCCTCCGCCTCCTCCGCATTATTACCTCCTGCATTTAACCTCATCAAGACCTGAAAGAATATCGCACCCTAACGAGCTGGCGGGAAAAGTATCAGGAGTAAGACCTTCTCCCCCAGTGGGGGTGTCAGGAGTGGAAATGTTCAACCGCAAACCCCGAGTCTCCCCTGTCGCGGCGGCAGTCCCATCTTCAAGTTGCCCTTGTGCGCACTCCGCAGCCGGAGAATCACCATCATCCTCGTCATATATGTCGATAGTCTCCACTCCGGGAATCCCCAGAAATGAATACCCAGGGGACTGACTCCCGTCAACAGCACATTAATGTAAGGGTCAAGTGGGAGGGCCGAGGAACCTCCCCACAAGCACGGACTTGATGTTGCCTCGTGAAAGCTCAGATTCTGGGGCAGATGGCACATGCGAGGGTTCGCCCACAACAGCCAATGGAATCGCTTTGAGGGACCCCCGCACCTACGTAATCCGGAGGGGGCGGAGGCAGGAGAGACGTAGCCGCCACAGAACCGGAGGAATCACCCTCGTCGCTGGATTCCTCCGAATCCCAATCCGCCTCCTTGTCGTCATCATCCCCCGAATCCTCGCTCCCACCCGGCGTAGCAGCGGCTTGGGGCAGCGCAACACGAGCTAACCTTGCTCGCTTAGCGAGCGGGAGAGCCAATCGACCCTCGGGGATGAGGGGCGCGCGCGTCCCCCCAAGAAAACGAGAACATCGGGTGGCCCCACGGCGCCATAGCAGCCTCATACTCCGTTGCCTGGCAAGGGCCCGAAGCTTGCGAGCCAATCTCTCGCCGCCCCACGCCCGGTCTTGTACCCCTTCAGACAAATCACGGACACCGTACCTCCCAAATGACCGCCTCCAGAGTAACGGGGAACTCTGGCCAAAGGGTCGATACGACATAGGCAGATTCTTCCACCAAATCTCGCATTGTACTGCAGGCACGAAGGGCCTTCGATAGTCAAGATGTCTAATTTCTTCCGCGGTCGCGCCTCAATTAGGGGATCGAATCGCGCGGATCGACCCATTGAAGTATGAAGAGGAGAGTCCGTGCTCACGAGAATTTGATAATACCACCGGACATCCATCCCGAGTCCCATTTCCCTTGGTGGCCGCTCATCGATTTCCTTTATAAGAGATCTCTTCGTCTGGAAATTCAGAGAACCGAAACATGACTTACGGCCTTCGCTCCTGCTTCTCTGTTGCTTCGGTTGCCAAAAACGCGTCTTCTATGAGAGAAAACAAGCGCTCGTCAGTGGATTCAACCGCGAAAGCCCATTCCAACACCGCCAATCGCACGATGGCATTAGGGGTAGCCGTGACAGCTCCGCATGGAAAACCCGAGTACCGATGATAGTAGAGGGGCGACGGAACGAAGTCTGCCTCGAGAAATGCCGCGAACACCATCGCTTCATTTGCCTGAGGCCGAGGGGTTTCTTCACCACCCGAGACGCATGGAAGGGCGTATTACCCCAAAATCAGCCGCTAGTGCATCGAGGCTCGGCAGAGCTCAACGCCGACCGCCCCAAAATGGGGATAATCCCGCGGCATCCTCTTCGCCGTAACTGGTTTTATCTTAGGGGGGCGCCTAGGACCCATGGAGATCTGGGTGGGTAGGAGATCAGGGAGACAGGCACCAGAGGGGAATGCGAACGAGAAAAGAAAACTGACGAAATGCGGAGCCAAAGAAGATGAACTTCGCCACCATCGGAAAGCCCTATCTCTATAAAAAAAAAAAAAAAAAAAACTCCCGGACGTTTAATGTTGCATCCCAAATGAGCGTAATCGACTTCTACCCGCCGACATGAGGGGCTAGTGTGGTGGGCCGGCCAGTTCACCCTCCCCTCGGCCAACTAAGCGAAAACACCACGCGCCTAGTGACCCATATGAACGGTTTTATGAACGCCAACCTCTCCCTTCGACAAAGCCATGAGTCCATACACTAGGGGTCAACCCCAGGTAAGAGGAGGAGATGGATAAGGATCACCCCCTCTCCCCGCAATGAGGGAAGTACCCTTCCGTGGCGAAGGAGGAAACCGGAGGAATCACTCCCGATCGTGCCTTCCTTCGACGTGAACCTAATGATAAATCACCAATGTCTGACACCATCCAACAACTCCTCCCAAATACATGGTGACGTGTCCAGGCAATCTGAGACCCCTACACAAGTGAAATTCCCGTCGAACCCCTATAAAAGGTGTACGAACATAGGGTAAAAAACCCAACGTATTAGAGACGTGAGTCAATAAAAAAAATTCAGATTAGCCCCTGGCAAGAAATAATAAAGAAAAAGAAAGCCAATCAATACGGGCATATCCAAGCCCGCCCTATAAAGCGGAAAAGAGGACAGAGTAGAAGCAGGTTCCCCGAAAAACAAGAAGCAGTCTGACGAGTAAGAAGAGAGAGAGACCCGGTGGTTCCACACAACCACACAAGGTCTACACGTTGAACTCACTTGAAAATAGACCGATGGACTATGCGATCGAGCCTGTTTTGCAGAAGTAAGTACATTCCTCTAACCGGACACTTTACATATTGAACTACGTTAGATATTTTTTACCTCAATGGCATCTCTCTAATGTATAGGACTTTCTTGTCTTACGTTGCTGGACGTGGTCGACACAATGATAAACAAGGCACCAAACTGGAGTGGAAGCGCTTTAAGGTACAAGTGTCTATCATAGGATTTTTTTCTGACACCTATTTTTAATTTGTCTCCTAATTTAAGTTTCTTTGTTCACAGTGTCATCAACAAGGGTGCGATGATCTGTGTGGCTTTTACGTGATGCAGCACATGCTCATTTTGGTTGGTCGCGCAGATCGTTTCCCTAAGGTATAGAGCTGATTATTTGCACTCATCACAATGTGATATTTGTTTACAAGCATAATACTATCAGCCTTTTACAATCAAAATTTAAGACTTAAATATATTAGTGCACTACTATCTATTTTGCAGGACCTTGATATCCTCCGGAAGAGCCTTACCAACACTGATCTCAAGAAATTACGAGACCATTTATGCCAGTGGTACTGGACAGAAGTTATAACGGAGGATGGTAGATATAGAGACCAGTCAAGCAAATACTAGTTGTAACACCCCAAAATTTTGCTTTTCTTAAATCTATGTGTGATTTGGCACTTTGGTGAATTTTTGGAATTTTCTGGAATTTATTTGGATTTATTTGGAATTTATTTGAATTTATTCCATTTTGAAATAATTAAAGAATTAAACTTTGCAAATAAAATTTTGTTGGAAATATTTTATTTGAGTCCCAAATACCCTAAAATATTTTCCAGAATTTTTCTGGAATTTTTCTGAGTATTTTGCTATTTTTTTATGAATTAAATGAATTACTGGAAATTATTTTAAATATTAAATCGCTGGAAAATCAATCGGGTCGAGTACTGTTCATCCGACCGAGTCGGAACCCGAGTCAGACTCGAGTCCGACCCGAGCCAGCTGACTCGACCGAACCAACTCCAACTCAGATCAGATCCGAACCGTTGGATCAAGATCCAACGGTCAGGATCAATCCGCGCTAGTCACGGCCGCGCCCGAGCCAATCTCGGCCGTCGATCGCGCCACGTGGACGGCCATCGTGCGTCCACGCTATCTCACCGTGTTCGAACGGACTCGCCGCCCATCTGGCTCCACCGCTGAAACCGAGCGAATCTCGACGTCCGCGCCAGATTTAAGGCGTGGATCGCTGCTCGAGGATCGCCTCGACCTGCGGCGCGCATCGTCTTCCCCAACTCCGAGCCTTATCCGCCGCCGTCACCTCGCAATTGCTCGCCGGAGTCCTCTCTCCCCGCCATGGTTGTTGCTTCATTCCGCCGCCGTTCGCTGCCTTCCGCCGCGGTGAGCCTGGGCCCCGAGACCCTGCCAAGGCGCACCTGGGTACCTCTCACTCGCCGGAGACCAAGCGTCGTCGGGCTGCGTCGTCGTTGTCTCCGGTGACCACTGCTCCGCTGTCGCCATCGTCATCCGCGATGGCCGCGAGCCATTGGATCTCCATCGCACGGTCCAAGATCACGCCACATCACCCGACGGTGAGATCCCGCCCAAAAATCTTAGATCAATCTCGGCCGCTGGATCTAGATCCAACGGTCGAGATCAAACGCGTTAACCCAAACGCGTGAGACTTAGATCTAATCGGGCCGTTGAATTTCAAATCAACTACGAGATTGCGCCACATGTCCGGAAGGCCGACCGCGGTCGCCAAGACCGCCCACGCCAGCGCGTGTGGACGCCGACACGCTGGGCCCGCATGTCACGCCGCCAACCGCACCATGACGCCACGCCGACGCCATGGCGGGCTCAAGATGTCGCCGTCTCAGCCGAAAGCGCCGACGCCAAGAATGACATCACAATGGTCCCACCGCCGGGCCATTGTGGCCGAGCCCCGGCCGACGCCAGCGACGCCACCCGAGGGGACCCACCGCCGCTGACACGAGGAGCCGTGGGACCGAGTCCACGGTGAGACCAGCCGGCGTGGACCAAGTCCATGGACCGGCTGACGTCAGCCAACCAATCAGCGTTTGCCACTTGTCCAGGCTGAAGCAATAATTAATTTCCGAAAAATAAAATTATTTATTAATTCGAAATAATGATTTGATTTTGTTTCAAACTTCAAACGCTTATAACTTTTATGCTTCAACTCCGATTTGAGTGATTCAAATTTCTAAATTTGTATAAAATTGAGACCTACCTAAATATGAATTTTATTTAATTTTTGGACTAAAGATTTTCTCTGTAAAATTATTTAATTGATTATTTAAACTTTAAATAATCATAACTTTTGCATTTTAACTCCAAATTTGACGATTCCAGTTTCTAAAAATTCATAAAATTATGTTCTCTCTGTTTATGGATTTTATTTGGATGTTTGGATACTATTTGCATATTGTTTATTCGTGTATTTGCTATTTGCACGCTTTTACGAGTAGACGTTGAAGTGCCGGAGGGATTCGAAGGAGAAGTATTGACTCAGGATCCAACTCAAGACCAAGAACAAGTACTTTTTGAAGGCAAGTTGTGCTTTGACCATGTTGATCCTATTTTGAAACCTATTTTGATTTAACCTATTGCATGCTAGTTCAATTAGAAAAATACTTTGTTTAAATATGGGGATTAGATAAACACCAATTTGCTGTATGACACCTTGATTATTTAAATATGTGCCATGACCCTTGTCACCCTAGTTGTGGATTACTAGTTGGACATTATTAAATTGCCAACATGGGTTTTAGACCGTTGTAGTATACTGCTTAGACCTGCTACGTGCTCATGACATGATTTTGGTCACTCAAATGTTAATATTGACTTAATGATATATTGAACCTGTTTTGGAAAGGTATCATGTGATGTTGATGGCACGTGGTGCATGGTAATCAACTGGGGTTTGATAAATAGTTTTTCGACCGGGGCATGTGGCAAGAATGATCAGGTGGGCCAGTTGTGGCATTGGGGATGTTGATTTGGTTCTTCTGTAGTCTTGCCCTGGTCACCCTAAGGACTTCACCTTGCAAGCCTTTGAACTGGGTCTAACGTGCAACCACATGTCCAGAATGGGACGGACCTAATTGACTAAGTTGCTAATAACGCACTGTGGGACCTCAGGAGGTCAACTACACCCTTTGTGTAAGTTGTGCGGGGAGCGCATCGGGCCGAGGCCAGTACCCATCTAACGGTTGATTGGCCTAAACTTCGCCTTAGCTAAGGGAAGGGTTAGTGTGCAATAACCGGAGGACCACTTGTATTGTTAGAAGTTTCCAAAGACTTTGTTACTGAACTCGCCTTGGTGGTGTTTGACCGTATCTTGTGGGTAAAGTGCATAACCTCTGCAGAGTGTAGAATCTATTCGAATAGCCGTGTCCGCGGTATTGGACATCGCCAGAATTACAGTCAGGGTTAGATTTTCTCAAAAATAACTTGGATTTGAAAGGTTGGGTTGGATTAATAATGATGTTGATGGAAATGTGGATTAGGATGGGAAAGATGTTTATTAAACTCCTTGAAAAGTTACCTATGCTATACTTGTTTCTACTACTTTCGAATCTACTTATGTTACTTGTCAAATGTCGTGTAATCGCAAATATACCTTGAGCTATTCCTTTGTACCAAGCCATGCATATAGTATATTAGCCTGCATTCTGCATGACTTGGTCGAGTACCAAGTACTCACCCTTGCCACAATACAACACCAGTTGAAGAGGAGACTACACCAGCTTTGGAGGAGGAGCTCCACGAGGATCCGTCTACTTAGGAGCGAGCCCGGTCGCTGCCTGTGGTGGTATCTTGGATGGCGCCACGCAATTTATTTGATTTTCCGCTGCTACTATTTCTCTCTTAATAAGTTTCGCCTGAGGCATACATTTGTAACTTGACCATAAGGTCTAGTAACCAGCTTGACTATTTAAATAAAGTACTTTATTAGTATCGAGTGGTATGATTGTGATATTTACCGATGTTAAGACTGTGTGCACTAGCGGCGTTCTGGACTAGTGCCGAATACACAGAGGGTCCGGATTTGCAAATTCGGGTCCCGACAGAGGTGGTATCGAGCCATCTTGACCGTAGGCTCAACCCTAGCTAGAATGGTCGTAGTGAGGATAAAACCTATTTTCTAAAAGAATAAAATTTGTCAAGATAAGAAATGACATCTCGACTTATCCCCTTCTCTCTTTTCTTGTCTCTTGCTGAATTTTTCCTTACCTTGTCACGATTTAAAAATTTTCGAGTTCTTACGTGAGCACTCTTGTGACAGATGGAGGGAGAGTTCAACTACGTCGATCACGGAGGTTGGTCACGCCACAGAGCTTTGGCATATGCTCTGCACTCTCGGAGATTTTGAGAAGCCGCAATACCAAGTGGAAGTGATCGACAAGCGAGGATTGATCAAGGCTTGTGACGTAAAGATTGAGGTACCGCTAGGAAGAAGGGCCAGGCAATCGCCTCGATACAATCGCACTGCCAGGAGGTCTACAGTGCAGATGGGTATCCAAGAAGTATCACGACGAGCAATGCGGCACATTACCCGTATCTACGCCAGAGAGTTGGAGAGCACGGTGTTCCGTTATCACCCACGCAGCAATAACCTTCTTGACCCGAAGGCGATTCAGGATGAGGATGCCACGGTTACACAGCTTGGCACGACTTGTTGTCGCCAGGAGGATGTACTCGATGATACAAGCAAAGAGCTACGAAGGCCCGCAAGGAGACCACGGCGAGAGAAGAACAGATGGCGGGAAGCTCAAGAGTATGTGTCACACCTTCGCGAAGGATTGACGAGTTGGAGATGGCTTTGTACGGACCAGAACTGTGAGCGAGACTCGAGCTACACGAACCAGATCCGGAGGAGTCGGATCTCGATGAGGACATCGCTTCTTCGACTACCACGGATGACACGATTCTTTGGACATGGCAATCATTTCGCGCCTATGCCGCAAAGATCCGCACTCCAGGCCGTGGAGGTTTTCGATGAGTGGCGTAGGTTTTATAGAGAGACTCCTTCGCCGAGTCGCGTCATAGAATAAAGAGTCACCTTTAGGCGTTAGACTCCGGTGTTAGTTCGATTTGGATTTTCATTGTTTGTCGAGTGTGCAGATGTGTTGCAAGGCCATTAGGCAATCGTAAGCAACCATACCAAGTTACTCTTGATTAGTTAATAAAGTTGGACCTTAAAGCTACACCTTTCGCCCGCATAAGTTCCATATTACTTGTCTATTCTTGTTTCCCCTCATCTCTAAAACCTAGAGCAAATCGACAGATGGTGAACACCGCGGAAACTTTGGAAGCAATGGAAGTGGTTCTCGCCCAGAAAACCCCAATGATGGAGCACCGGCACCGCCACTGGACATGCAGAATTTTGGAGCATTTCTTGCTGCTCAGACTCAGTTGATGCATGCTATGATGCAACAAATGCAACACGTCACTACTCAGGCCACTGCTAATCAAGTTAATCAGGGACAACGCCAGAATACAAGACTGTAAGAGTTAATGAGGACTCACCCACCCACTTTCTCCGGGAATACCAATCCATTGGAGGCCGATGATTGGTTAAGGTCAATTGATAGGAAGCTACACATAGCTCAATGCATAGGAAATGAGAAGGTACTCTACGCTTCTCATCAGTTGGAAGGAACAATTGAATGGTGGGAGAACTTCGTACACGCAAGAGAACCCTCAAGATATCACTTGGGAAGAGTTCACAACTGCGTTTAGTCGATTATCACGTGCCGGAAGGAATCATGGACCTTAAGAAGGAGGAGTTCAGAGCATCAAGCAAGGTAATCACCATGGCCGACTACCTGAACAAGTTCACACAGCTAGCACGCTACGCACCTGAGGATGTAGCGACAGATAAAGCCAGACAGTCTCGCTTCATGAAGGGACTTAACTCAGGACTACAAGTACTGATCACCCACACCTTTCCAGATTTCCAAGAATTGGTGAATAAGGCGCTTATTCTTGAGGACAAGCGCAAGGAACTGGATGAGAACAGGAAGCGCAGAATGCAACAAACAGGATCACGCCAGTGAACGCAATGTTGTCTCGAGAGTTGCACCAAATCAATTTTTCAGATTCCAGCCATAGAATGCTACAAGGACACCGTCACCAAAGACTAAGACCCGTCAATCGTAACTACCGGACTCAGCCCCCGCTAGAAACGCCGCTCGAGCGATCGGCAAGAAACGATGAGACGCCGCTACAAGCGCAACGAGCCAGGACATTTTGCCAACAGCTTGTCCAAAGAAGACAGCAGGAGTGACCCCATTCGCTTTTAACTTGGGAACCACCCCAGCTAGGACGCCAAAGACCAGAACCACATCCCAGGCCGTGGTGAGAGGCCGAGTCAACCATGTCACCGCAGATGCACCGCGAATGCTACGACGTCGTCTTTGGGTAAGTTACTTGTTAACTCGGTACACCTGCGATTTTGTTTGACTCGGAGCTTAGATTCGCTTGTTTCGCAAGGCTTTGCTGCTAGAAACGATTTGGGGATTGCAAGACTTAAGTGCATGCTTTTAGTTCAAACCCCTGGTTCCGAACTCCGAACGAAAGTAGGATGTTCCGGAGTGAGAATACTAATAGATGGAATAGAGTTCCTAGCGAACCTTATAATTTTGGAGACCCAGACCTTAGACGTTATTTTTGGAATGGATCAAGTTATCCAAGCACAAGGCCGTATTGGATTGTGGACGAAGGACTATCTCGATCGAGAGCCCGTGTGGAAAGAAAGTGGAATTTCAAGCCACCGCAGCTAGAGATGGACAGATGATGGTTAACGAGTACCAAGGCAATCAGCATAGAGGATGTCTCAAGAGTGAATGAGTACCCAGATGTTTTTCCCGAAGATCTACGGTATGCCGCGCACAGGGGACATAGAGTTTGTGATAGAGCTTGTACTGCACAGCGCCCGATAGCAAAGAGACCTTATCGGATGTCAACCGAGGAGTTGGTAGAGATGAAGAAACAGCTAGAGGAGTTAATGGAGAAAGGATTTATCAGGCCAGAGTTAAATCGCCGTGGGGAGCGCCAGTTTTGTTCGTCAAGAAGAAGGACAGGAGTTTCAGGATGTGCATTGACTACCGTGCACTCAATGAAGTCACCGTGAAGAATAAGTACCCGTTACCTAGGATTGATGATTTGTTTGATCAGCTGAGAGGAGCCGGAGTTTTCTCCAAGATTGATCTGAGATCGGGATACCATCAGTTGAAGATCCGATCAGAAGATATTCCAGCGCATTCTCGTCAAGATATGGACATTACGAGTTTACGGTTATGTCCTTTGGATCGATTTAATGAGCCAGCATATTTCATGAATATGATGAATAAGGTGTTCATGGAATATTTGGACAAGTTTGTTGTCGTGTTCATAGATGATATCCTAATCTACTCCAAGACAGAGGATGAACATGCCGAACACTTGAGGCGAGTTTTGGAAAAGCTAAGGAAACAGCAACTCTTCGCCAAGTTCAGTAAGTGTGATTTTTGGAAGGACAAGGTGGAGTTTCTTGGACATGTAATGACCGCAGAAGGAGTCGCCGTAGATCCAAGCAAAGTAGAAGCTGTGTTACATTGGGAGCAACCGAAGACCGTGACCCAGATCCGGAGTTTCCTTGGAATGGCAGGATACTATCGCCGTTTCATTGAAGGCTTTTCGACAATTGCGAGACCTCTTACGCAATTGCTGAAAAAGGAGAAGAAGTTTGCATGGACGTCAGAATGTGAGAAAGGATTTCAGGAGCTGAAGAAGCGATTGACATCAGCACCGGTGTTAGTTCTACCGGATGTTAATCAAAGCTTTGATACTTATTGTGACGCATCGCGCCAAGGACTTGGATGTGTCTTTGCGAGAATGGAAAGGTCGTCGCTTATGCATCAAGGCAGTTGAGGCCGCATGAGGAAAATTATCCGACACATGACCTAGAGTTAGCTGCCGTAGTGCATGCCTTGAAGATATGGCGTCACTATCTGATTAGAAACAGATGTGAAGTATACACGGACCATAAGAGTCTTAAGTACATATTCACCCAGTCGGATCTGAACATGAGGCAGAGGAGATGGTTAGAGTTGATCAAGGACTACAATGTTGGAATCCATTACCATCCCGGGAAGGCCAACGTAGTTGCCGATGCCTTGAGTCGGAAAAGCCATACTGTGAGCATGTTGCTAGCCACAAGTCAGGATGAGCTATGTGAGGATTTCCAGAGAATGAAGATTGAGGTGGTACCTAGCGGATTCTTGGCCGCATTGGAAGTAAAGCCTACCCTAGAGGACCAGATCCGGGAAGGACAGAAGGATGATGACAAGATCCGCAGGATTAAGACCATCAAGGAGGAAGGCAAGGCAGAGGACTTCAAGTTGGATGAGCAAGACACGTTATGGATGAAGGATCGGATTTGTGTGCCCAACAAGAAGGAATTAAAGCAACTGATTTTGGAGGAAGCCCATGACTCCAAGTACTCAATTCATCCTGGAAGCGCCAAAATGTATCAGGATTTGAAGGAAAGATTCTGGTGGCCGAGCATGAAGCGTGAAGTTGCCGAGCATGTTGCATTGTGCGACGTATGCCAGAGAGTCAAGGCAATGCATCAGAGACCAGCAGGATTACTACAGCCGCTGAAAATACCTGAGTGGAAGTGGGAGGAAATCGGAATGGATTTCATTACCGGTTTGCCTAAGACTCAAGGAGGTTATGACTCCATATGGGTTATAGTGGATCGTTTGACCAAAGTAGCCCATTTTATCCCCGTGAAGACCACGTACTCGGGGGATAAGTTAGCAGAGTTGTATATGATCAGGATCGTCTGTTTGCACGGAGTGCCAAAGAGGATTGTATCGGATAGAGGTACCCAATTTACCTTAAGGTTCTGGAATAAGTTGCATGAAGCCATGGGAACCCGTTTAAACTTCAGTACAGCCTATCATCCACAGACGGATGGACAGACCGAAAGAGTCAACCAGATTCTGGAAGTTATGTTAAGAGCGTGTGCATTGGCTTATGCTACCTCTTGGGATAAGAGTTTGCCGTATGCCGAGTTCAGTTACAACAATAGTTACCAGGCTAGTTTACAGATGTCACCTTTTGAGGCACTGTATGGTCGACCCTGTCGGACGCCATTGAATTGGAATGAGACCGGCGAGCGCCGTGTCTTCGGGCCTGATATTCTTCAAGAGGCTGAAGAGCAGATTGCCATGATTAGGGAAAGGTTGAAGATCGCCCAATCACGATGTAAGAGTTATCTTGACAATCGTCGTCGGGATTTGAGTTTTGAACCGAAGACTTTGTATACCTCGAGTTACGCCGCTCGGAGGAGTTAAGAGGTTCCATGCCAAAGGGAAACTTCGCACCCGTTATGTTGGACCATTTAAGATTTTGAGACGCAGAGGCGAAGTTGCTTACTACCTAGAGCTACCGCGATGCGTTAGCGTGAGTACATGACGTGTTCCATGTGTCCCGATTGAAGAAGTGTCTCCGAGTTCCCGAGGAGCAGACACCGCTAGAATCAATTGAGTTGCAAGAAGATTTGACTTACAAGGAGCATCCCGTGAAAGATTTTGGACACTATGGATCGAGAGACCGTAAATAAGTCAACCCGTTTCAGAGAGTTCAAAGGAGCAATCATGAAGAAAGCGAAGCGACTTGGGAGCGCGAAGAGGATTTGAAGAAAGAGTTTCCGAACCTATTCCTTAGTTAGCCCTGAATCTCAGGGACGAGATTCTATTAAGGGGGGAGGTTTGTAACACCCCAAAATTTTGCTTTTCTTAAATCTATGTGTGATTTGGCACTTTGGTGAATTTTTGGAATTTTCTGGAATTTATTTGGATTTATTTGGAATTTATTTGAATTTATTCCATTTTGAAATAATTAAAGAATTAAACTTTGCAAATAAAATTTTGTAGGAAATATTTTATTTGAGTCCCAAATACCCTAAAATATTTTCGAATTTTTCCGAATTTTTCGAGTATTTTGCTATTTTTTATGAATTAAATGAATTCTTGGAAATTATTTTAAATATTAAATCGCTGGAAAATCAATCGGGTCGAGTAATCGCTCATCCGATCGAAAGTCGAACCCGAAGTCGGACTCGAGTCCGACCGAGCCACCGACTCGGCCGAACCAACTCCAACTCGGATCGGATCCGAACCGTTGGATCAAGATCCAACTGGCCAGGATCAATCCGCGCTTAGTCACGCCGCCCGAGCCAATCTCGGCCGTCGATCGCGCCACGTGGACGGCCATCGTGCGTCCACGTCATCTCACCGTGTTCGGAACGGACTCCGCCGCCCGTACCGGCTCCACCGCGGAAACCGAGCGAATCTCGACGTCCGCGCCGGTATTTAAGGCGTGGATCGTTGCTCGAGGATCGCCTGACCCGTGCGCATCGTCTTCCCCAACTCCCGGAGCCTTATCCGCCGTCACCTCGCAATTGCTCGCCGAGTCCCCTCTCTCCCGCCGCGGTTGTTGCTTCATTCCGCCGCTCGCCGCCTTCCGCCAGCCGAGCCGGCCTCGAGACCCCCAAGCCAAGGCGCACCCGTGGGTACCTCTCACTCCGCCGGAGAGACCCCGAAGCGTCGTCGGGCTCGTCGTCGTTTTCGTCTCCGGTGACCCTGCTCCGCCGCGTCGCCATCGTCATCCGCGAGCGCTGTGAGCCGTTGGATCTCCATCGCACGGTCCAAGATCACGCCACATCACCCGACGGTGAGATCCCGTCCAAAAATCTTAGATCCAATCTCGACCGTTGGATCTAGATCCAACGGTCCAGATCAAACGCGTTAACCCAAACGCGTGAGACTTAGATCTAATCTGGGCCGTTGAATTTCAAATCAACGGCCGAGATTGAGCCACATGTCCGGGAAGGCTGACCGCCGCGGTCAGCGCCGTCCACGCGCTCGTGCGTGTGACGCTGACACGCGGGGCCCACATGTCAGCGGCCCGGCCAAACTGCACCATGACGTCACGCTGACGTCATGGCGGGCTCAAGATGTCACGGGCCGTCCCAATCGAGCGCTGACGTCAGCAATGACATCACAGCGGGTCCCACTGCCGCTGTGGTGAGCCTCGCCGACGCCAAGATGGCGCTACCCGTGGGGACCCACCGTCGATGACACGAGGAGCTGTGGACCGAGTCCACGGTAGACCCGAGCCGAGCGTGGACCAAGTCCATGGACCGGCTGACGTCAGCCAACCAATCAGCGGTTGCCACGTGTCCAGGCTGACGCAATAATTAATTTCCGAAAAATAAAATGATTTATTAATTCGAAATAATGATTTCAGATTTTGTTTCAAACTTCAAACGCTTATAACTTTTGCGTTTCAACTCCGATTTGAGTGATTCAAATTTCTAAATTTGTATAAAATTGAGACCTACCTAAATATGAATTTTATTTAATTTTTGGACTAAAGATTTTCTCTGTAAAATTATTTAATTGATTATTTAAACTTTAAATAATCATAACTTTTGCATTTTAACTCCAAATTTGACGATTCCAGTTTCTAAAAATTCATAAAATTATGTTCTCTCTGTTTATGGATTTTATTTGGATGTTTGGATACTTTTTGCCTATTGTTTATTCGTGTATTTGCTATTTGCACGCTTTTACGAGTAGACGTTGAAGTGCGGAGGGATTCGAAGGAGAAGTATTGACTCAGGATCCAACTCAAGACCAAGAACAAGTACTTTTTGAAGGCAAGTTGTGCTTTGACCATGTTGATCCTATTTTGAAACCTATTTTGATTTAACCTATTGCATGCTAGTTCAATTAGAAAAATACTTTGTTTAAATATGGGGATTAGATAAACACCAATTTCTTTGTATGACACCTTGATTATTTAAATATGTGCCATGACCCTTGTCACCCTAGTTGTGGATTACTAGTTGGACATTATTAAATTGCCAACATGGGTTTTAGACCGTTGTAGTATACTGCTTAGACCTGCTACGTGCTCATGACATGATTTTGGTCACTCAAATGTTAATATTGACTTAATGATATATTGAACCTGTTTTGGAAAGGTATCATGTGATGTTGATGGCACGTGGTGCATGGTAATCAACTGGGGTTTGATAAATAGTTTTTCGACCGGGGCATGTGGCAAGAATGATCAGGTGGGCCAGTTGTGGCATTGGGGATGTTGATTTGGTTCTTCGGGTAGTCTTGCCCTGGTCACCCTAAGGACTTCACCTTGCAAGCCTTTGAACTGGGTCTAACGTGCAACCACATGTCTGTAATGGGACGGACCTAATTGACTAAGTTGCTAATAACGTACCTGTGGGACCTCAGGAGGTCAACTACACCCTTTGTGTAAGTTGTACGGGGGAGCGTACCGGGGCTGAGGCCAGGTACCCATCTAACGGTTGATTGGCCTAAACTTCGCCTTAGCTAAGGGAAGGGTTAGTGTGCAATAACCGGGGAGGACCACTTGTATTGTTAGAAGTTTTCGAAAGACTTTGTTACGGGAACTCGCCTTGGTGGTGTTTGACTGTATCTTGTGGGTAAAGTGCATAACCTCTGCAGAGTGTAGAATCTATTCGAATAGCCGTGTCCGCGGTATTGGACATCGCTCGGGAATTACAGTCAAGGGTTAGATTTTCTCAAAAATAACTTGGATTTGAAAGGTTGGGTTGGATTAATAATGATGTTGATGGAAATGTGGATTAGGATGGGAAAGATGTTTATTAAACTCCTTGAAAAGTTACCTATGCTATACTTGTTTCTACTGCTTTCGAATCTACTTATGTTACTTGTCAAATGCTGTTTACTGCAAATATACCTTGAGCTATTCCTTTGTACCAAGCCATGCATATAGTATATTAGCCTGCATTCTGTGCATGACTTGCTGAGTACCAAGTACTCACCCTTGCCACAATACAACACCAGTTGAAGAGGAGACTACACCAGCTTTGGAGGAGGAGCTCCAAGAGGATCCGTCTACTTAGGGAGCGAGCCCGGGCCACTGGTTGTGGTATACTGGATGGCGCCACGAATTTATTTGATTTTCCGCTGCTACTATTTCTCTCTTAATAAGTTTCGCCCTGCGAGGCATACATTTGTAACTTGACCATAAGGTCTAGTAACCAGTTTGACTATTTAAATAAAGTACTTTATTAGTATCGAGTGGTATGATTGTGATATTTACCGATGTTAAGACTGTGTGCACTAGCGCGTTCCTGGACTAGTGCTGAATACACAGAGGGTCTGGATTTGCAAATTCGGGGTCCCGACAGAGGTGGTATCAGAGCCATACTGACCGTAGGCTCAACCCTAGCTAGAATGGTCGTAGTGAGGATAAAACCTATTTTCTAAAAGAATAAAATTTGTCAAGATAAGAAATGACATCTCGACTTATCCCCTTCTCTCTTTTCTTGTCTCTTGCTGAATTTTTCCTTACCTTGTCACGATTTAAAAATTTTCGAGTTCTTACGTGAGCACTCTTGTGACAGATGGAGGGAGAGTTCAACTACGTCGATCTGGAGGTTGGTCACGCCGCAGAGCTTTGGCATATGCTACAGACTCTCGGAGATTTTGAGAAGCCGCAATACCAAGTGGAAGTGATCAGACAAGCAGGATTGATCAAGGCTTGTGACGTAAAGATTGAGGTACCTGCTAGGAAGAAGGGCCCAGGCAATCGCCCGATACACTGCACTGCCAGGAGGTCTACAATGCAGATGGGTATCCAAGAAGTATCACGACGAGCAATGCGGCACATTACCCGTATCTACGCCAGAGAGTTGGAGAGCACGGTGTTCCGTTATCACCCACGCAGCAATAACCTTCTTGACCCGAAGGCGATTCAGGATGAGGATGCCATGGTTACACAGTTGGCACGACTTGTTGTCGCCCAGGAGGATGTACTCGATGATACAAGCAAAGAGCTACAGAAGGCCCGCAAGGAGACCACGGCAGAGAAGAACAGATGGCGGGAAGCTCAAGAGTATGTGTCACACCTTCTGCGAAGGATTGACGAGTTGGAGATGGCTTTGTACGGACCGTAACTGCAGCCAAGATTTCGAGCTACGAACCAGATCCGGAGGAGTCGATCTCGATGAGGACATCGCTTTCGACTACCACGGATGACACAGCTTGCCGGACATGGCAATCATTTCGCGCCTATGCCGCAAAGATCCGCACTCCAGGCCGTGGAGGTTTTCTCGATGAGTGGCGTAGGTTTTATAGAGAGACTCCTTCGCCGAGTCGCGTCATAGAATAAAGAGTCACCTTTAGGCGTTAGACTCGGTGTTAGTTCGATTTGGATTTTCATTGTTTGTCGAGTGTGCGTTATGTGTTGCAAGGCCATTAGGCAATCGTAAGCAACCATACCAAGTTACTCTTGATTAGTTAATAAAGTTGGACCTTAAAGCTACACCTTTCGCCCCGCATAAGTTCCATATTACTTGTCTATTCTTGTTTCCCCTCATCTCTAAAACCTAGAGCAAATCGACAGATGGTGAACACCGCGAAACTTTGGAAGCAATGGAAGTGGTTCTCGCCCAGAAAACCCCAATGATGGAGCACCAGACCGCCATCGACATGCAGAATTTTGGAGCATTTCTTGCTTTGCTCAGACTCGATTGATGCATGCTATGATGCAACAAATGCAACACGTCACTACTCAGGCCACCGCTAATCAAGTTAATCGGGGACAACGCCGTAATACAAGACTGTCAGAGTTAATGAGGACTCACCCACCCACTTTCTCAGGAATACCAATCCATTGGAGGCCGATGATTGGTTAAGGTCAATTGATAGGAAGCTACACATAGCTCAATGCATAGGAAATGAGAAGGTACTCTACGCTTCTCATCGGTTGGAAGGAACAATTACCGAATGGTGGGAGAACTTCGTACACGCAAGAGAACCCTCAAGATATCACTTGGGAAGAGTTCACACCGTTTCACAAGATATCACGTGCCAGAAGGAATCATGGACCTTAAGAAGGAGGAGTTCAGAGCACTGAAGCAAGGTAATCAGCCAGTGGCCGACTACCTGAACAAGTTCACACAGCTAGCACGCTACGCACCTGAGGATGTAGCGACAGATAAAGCCAGACAGTCTCGCTTCATGAAGGGACTTAACTCGGGACTACAAGTAGGACTGATCACCCACACCTTTCCAGATTTCCAAGAATTGGTGAATAAGGCGCTTATTCTTGAGGACAAGCGCAAGGAACTGGATGAGAACAGGAAGCGCAGAATGCAACAGCAGGGATCACGCCAGGGAACGCAACAGTGTCTGAGAGTTGCACCAAATCAATTTTTCAGATTCCAGCCATAGAATGCTACAAGGACACCGTCACCAGCACTAAGACCCGTCAATCAGAACTACTGCACCAGCCCCGCTAGAAACGCCGCCTCCAGCAAAGAAGGAACAGTGAGACGCCGCTACAACCGCAACGAGCCAGTGACATTTTGCCAACAGCTTGTCCAAAGAAGACAGCAGGAGTGACCCTGGCCGCTTTAACTTGGGAACCACCCAGCTAGGACGCCAAGACCAGGAACCACATCCCAGGCCGTGGTGAGAGGCCGAGTCAACCATGTCACGCACTTGGATGCAACTGCAGAATGCTACGAGACGTCGTCTTTGGGTAAGTTACTTGTTAACTCAAGACTCGCAATGATTTGTTTGACTCTGAGCTTCAGATTCGTTTGTTTCGCAAGGCTTTGCTGCTAGAAACGATTTGGGGATTGCAAGACTTAAGTGCATGCTTTTAGTTCAAACCCCTGGTTCCGAACTCCGAACGAAAGTAGGATGTTCCGGGGTGAGAATACTAATAGATGGAATAGAGTTCCTAGCGAACCTTATAATTTTGGAGACCCAGACCTTAGACGTTATTTTGGGAATGGACTGGTTATCCAAGCACAAGGCCGTATTGGATTGTGGACGAAGGACTATCTCAGTCGAGAGCCCGTGTGGAAAGAAAGTGGAATTTCAAGCCACTGCAGTTAGAGATGGACAGATGATGGTTAACAGTACCAAGGCAATCAGCATAGAGGATGTCTCAAAGAGTGAATGAGTACCAGATGTTTTTCCCGAAGATCTACAGTATGCCGCCAGACAGGGGACATAGAGTTTGTGATAGAGCTTGTACTGCACAGCGCCGATAGCAAAGAGACCTTATCGGATGTCAACCGAGGAGTTGGTAGAGATGAAGAAACAGCTAGAGGAGTTAATGGAGAAAGGATTTATCAGACCGAGTTCGTCGCCGTGGGGAGCGCCAGTTTTGTTCGTCAAGAAGAAGGACAGGAGTTTCAGGATGTGCATTGACTACCGTGCACTCAATGAAGTCACCGTGAAGAATAAGTACCCGTTACCTAGGATTGATGATTTGTTTGATCAGCTGAGAGGAGCCGGAGTTTTCTCCAAGATTGATCTGAGATCGGGATACCATCACCAAGATCCGATCGTAAGATATTCAAAAGCGCATTCTCGCCAAGATATGGACATTACGAGTTTACTGATTTATGTCCTTTGGATCGATTTAATGCGCCAAAGATATTTCATGAATATGATGAATAAGGTGTTCATGGAATATTTGGACAAGTTTGTTGTCGTGTTCATAGATGATATCCTAATCTACTCCAAGACAGAGGATGAACATGCCGAACACTTGAGGCGAAGTTTTGGAAAAGCTGAGGAACAAAGCAACTGTTCGCCAAGTTCAGTAAGTGTGATTTTTGTAAGGACAAGGTGGAGTTTCTTGGACATGTAATGACCACAGGAGGAGTCGCCGTTGATCCAAGCAAAGTAGAAGCCGTGTTACATTGGGAGCAACCGAAGACCGTGACCCAGATCCGGAGTTTCCTTGGAATGGCAGGATACTATCGCCGTTTAATTGAAGGCTTTTCGACAATTGCGAGACCTCTTACGCAATTGCTGAAAAAGGAGAAGAAGTTTGCATGGACGTCAGAATGTGAGAAAGGATTTCAGGAGCTGAAGAAGCGATTGACATCAAGACGGTGTTAGTTCTATGGATGTTAATCAAAGCTTTGATACTTATTGTGACGCTTGTCGCGCCAAGGACTTGGATGTGTCTTTGATGCACGAGAATGGAAAGGTCGTCGCTTATGCATCAAGGCAGTTGAGGCCGCATGAGGAAAATTATCCGACACATGACCTAGAGTTAGCTGCCGTAGTGCATGCCTTGAAGATATGGCGTCACTATCTGATTGGAAACAGATGTGAAGTATACACGGACCATAAGAGTCTTAAGTACATATTCACCCAGTCGGATCTGAACATGAGGCAGAGGAGATGGTTAGAGTTGATCAAGGACTACAATGTTGGAATCCATTACCATCCCGGGAAGGCCAACGTAGTTGCCGATGCCTTGAGTCAGAAAAGCCATACTGTGAGCATGTTGCTAGCCACAAGTCAGGATGAGCTATGTGAGGATTTCCAGAGAATGAAGATTGAGGTGGTACCTAGCGGATTCTTGGCCGCATTGGAAGTAAAGCCTACCCTAGAGGACCGTGATCCGGAAGGATGTAGGATGATGACAAGATCCGCAGGATTAAGTCCATCAAGGAGGAAGGCAAGGCAGAGGACTTCAAGTTGGATGAGCAAGGCACGTTATGGATGAAGGATCGGATTTGTGTGCCCAACAAGAAGGAATTAAAGCAACTGATTTTGGAGGAAGCCCATGACTCCAAGTACTCAATTCATCCCGAAGCGCCAAAATGTATCAGATTTGAAGGAAAGATTCTCGTGGCCGAGCATGAAGCGTGAAGTTGCCGAGCATGTTGCATTGTGCGACGTATGCCGAGAGTCAAGGCAATGCATCGAGACCAGCAGGATTACTACAACTACTGAAAATACCTCGAGTGGAAGTGGGAGGAAATCGGAATGGATTTCATTACCGGTTTGCCTAAGACTCAAGGAGGTTATGACTCCATATGGGTTATAGTGGATCGTTTGACCAAAGTAGCCCATTTTATCCCCGTGAAGACCACGTACTCGGGGGATAAGTTAGCAGAGTTGTATATGATCAGGATCGTCTGTTTGCACGGAGTGCCAAAGAGGATTGTATCGGATAGAGGTACCCAATTTACCTTAAGGTTCTGGAATAAGTTGCATGAAGCCATGGGAACCCGTTTAAACTTCAAGATGCACCTATCATCCACAGACGGATGGACAGACCGAAAGAGTCAACCAGATTCTGGAAGTTATGTTAAGAGCGTGTGCATTGGCTTATGCTACCTCTTGGGATAAGAGTTTGCCGTATGCCGAGTTCAGTTACAACAATAGTTACCAGGCTAGTTTACAGATGTCACCTTTTGAGGCACTGTATGGTCGACTCGCTTGACGCCATTGGATTGGAATGAGACCGAGCGCCGTGTCTTCGGGCCTGATATTCTTCAAGAGGTCAAGAGCAGATTGCCATGATTAGGGAAAGGTTGAAGATCGCCCAATCACGACAGAAGAGTTATGCTGACAATCGTCGCCGGGATTTGAGTTTTGAACCAGAAGACTTTGTATACCTCAGAGTTACGCCGCTCAGAGGAGTTAAGAGGTTCCATGCCAAAGGGAAACTCGCACCCCGTTATGTTGGACCATTTAAGATTTTGAGCCGCAGAGGCGAAGTTGCTTACCAGCTAGAGCTACCGCAGTCGTTAGCAGGAGTACATGACGTATTCCATGTGTCCCAGTTGAAGAAGTGTCTCCGAGTTCCTGAGGAACAGACACCGCTAGAATCAATTGAGTTGCAAGAAGATTTGACTTACAAGGAGCATCCCGTAAAGATTTTGGACACTATGGATCGAGAGACCAGAAATAAGTCAACCCGTTTCTGTAGAGTTCAGTGGAGCAATCATGAAGAAAGCGAAGCGACTTGGGAGCGCGAAGAGGATTTGAAGAAAGAGTTTCCGAACCTATTCCTTAGTTAGCCCTGAATCTCAGGGACGAGATTCTATTAAGGGGGGAGGTTTGTAACACCCCAAAATTTTGCTTTTCTTAAATCTATGTGTGATTTGGCACTTTGGTGAATTTTTGGAATTTTCTGGAATTTATTTGGATTTATTTGGAATTTATTTGAATTTATTCCATTTTGAAATAATTAAAGAATTAAACTTTGCAAATAAAATTTTGTAGGAAATATTTTATTTGAGTCCCAAATACCCTAAAATATTTTCCAGAATTTTTCTGGAATTTTTCTGAGTATTTTGCTATTTTTTTATGAATTAAATGAATTACTGGAAATTATTTTAAATATTAAATCGCTGGAAAATCAATCGGGTCGAGTATCGCTCATCCGATCGAAAGTCGAACCCGAAGTCGGACTCGAGTCCGACCGAGCCACCGACTCGACCGAACCAACTCCAACTCGGATCGGTCCAACCGTTGGATCAAGATCCAACGGCCAGATCAATCCGCGCTTAGTCACGGCCGCCCGAGCCAATCTCGGCCGCCGATCGCGCCACGTGGGACGCCATCGTGCGCCCACGCTATCTCACCGTGTTCGAACGGACTCGCCGCCAGATCGCTCCACCGCTGAAACCGAGCGAATCTCGACGTCCGCGCCGTATTTAAGGCGTGGATCGTTGCTCGAGGATCGCCGACCTGCGGCGCATCGCCTTCCCCAACTCCCGAGCCTTATCCGCCGCCACCTCGCAATTGCTCGCCGAGTCCCCTCTCTCCCCGCCAGCGGTTGTTGCTTCATTCCGCCGCTGCTCGCTGCCTTCCGCCGCGATCGAGCCTGGCCCGAGACCCCAAGCCAAGGCGCACCCGTGGGTACCTCTCACTCCGCCGGAGAGACCCCGAAGCGTCGTCGGGCTCGTCGTCGTTTTCGTCTCCGGTGACCCTGCTTCGCCGCGTCGCCATCGTCATCCGCGAGCGCTGTGAGCCGTTGGATCTCCATCGCACGGTCCAAGATCACGCCATGTCACCCGACGGTGAGATCCCGTCCAAAAATCTCAGATCCAATCTCGACCGTTGGATCTAGATACAACGGTCCAGATCAAACGCGTTAACCCAAACGCGTGAGACTCAGATCTAATCTGGACCGTTGAATTTCAAATCAACGGCCGAGATTGCGCCACATGTCCGGAAGGCCGACCGCCGCGGCCGCGGCCCACGCTGCGCGTGCAGGACGCCGACACGCTGGGCCCGCATGTCGGGCCGCCCGCTAAATCGCACCATGACGCCACGCCGACGCCATGGCGCTCAAGATGTCGCCGGGCCGTCCCAAATGAGCGATGACATCAGCAATGACGTCACGGTCCCACCGCTGGCCAGGTCGAGCCTCGCCGACGCCAAAGCGACGCTACCCGAGGGACCCACCGCCGCTGACACGAGGAGTCAGGACCGAGTCCACTGTGAGACCCGAGCCGAGCGTGGACCAAGTCCATGGACCTACCGACGCCACCAACCAATCAGCGGTTGCCACGTGTCCAGGCTGACGCAATAATTAATTTCCGAAAAAGAAAATGATTTATTAATTCGAAATAATGATTTCAGATTTTGTTTCAAACTTCAAACGCTTATAACTTTTGCGTTTCAACTCCGATCTGAGTGATTCAAATTTCTAAATTTGTATAAAATTGAGACCTACCTAAATATGAATTTTATTTAATTTTTGGACTAAAGATTTTCTCTGTAAAATTATTTAATTGATTATTTAAACTTTAAATAATCATAACTTTTGCATTTTAACTCCAAATTTGATGATTCCAGTTTCTAAAAATTCATAAAATTATGTTCTCTCTGTTTATGGATTTTATTTGGATGTTTGGATACTTTTTGCCTATTGTTTATTCGTGTATTTGCTATTTGCACGCTTTACGAGTAGACGTTGAAGTGCCGGAGGGATTCGAAGGAGAAGTATTGACTCAGGATCCAACTCAAGACCAAGAACAAGTACTTTTTGAAGGCAAGTTGTGCTTTGACCATGTTGATCCTATTTTGAAACCTATTTTGATTTAACCTATTGCATGCTAGTTCAATTAGAAAAATACTTTGTTTAAATATGGGGATTAGATAAACACCAATTTGCTGTATGACACCTTGATTATTTAAATATGTGCCATGACCCTTGTCACCCTAGTTGTGGATTACTAGTTGGACATTATTAAATTGCCAACATGGGTTTTAGACCGTTGTAGTATACTGCTTAGACCTGCTACGTGCTCATGACATGATTTTGGTCACTCAAATGTTAATATTGACTTAATGATATATTGAACCTGTTTTGGAAAGGTATCATGTGATGTTGATGGCACGTGGTGCATGGTAATCAACTGGGGTTTGATAAATAGTTTTTCGACCGGGGCATGTGGCAAGAATGATCAGTGGGCCATTGTGGCATTGGGGATGTTGATTTGGTTCTTCGTAGTCTTGCCCTGGTCACCCTAAGGACTTCACCTTGCAAGCCTTTGAACTGGGTCTAACGTGCAACCACATGTCTCAGAATGGGACGGATCTAGTTGACTAAGTTGCTAATAACGCACTGTGGGACCTCAGGAGGTCAACTACACCCTTTGTGTAAGTTGTACGGGGGAGCGTACCGGGGCTGAGGCCAGGTACCCATCTAACGGTTGATTGGCCTAAACTTCGCCTTAGCTAAGGGAAGGGTTAGTGTGCAATAACCGGGGAGGACCACTTGTATTGTTAGAAGTTTTCGAAAGACTTTGTTACTGAACTCGCCTTGGTGGTGTTTGACTGTATCTTGTGGGTAAAGTGCATAACCTCTGCAGAGTGTAGAATCTATTCGAATAGCCGTGTCCGCGGTATTGGACATCGCTCGGGAATTACAGTCAAGGGTTAGATTTTCTCAAAAATAACTTGGATTTGAAAGGTTGGGTTGGATTAATAATGATGTTGATGGAAATGTGGATTAGGATGGGAAAGATGTTTATTAAACTCCTTGAAAAGTTACCTATGCTATACTTGTTTCTACTACTTTCGAATCTACTTATGTTACTTGTCAAATGCTGTGTACTGCAAATATACCTTGAGCTATTCCTTTGTACCAAGCCATGCATATAGTATATTAGCCTGCATTCTGTGCATGACTTGCTGAGTACCAAGTACTCACCCTTGCCACAATACAACACCAGTTGAAGAGGAGACTACACCAGCTTTGGAGGAGGAGCTCCACGAGGATCCGTCTACTTAGGGAGCGAGCCCACTGGCTGCCTGTGGTATACCGGATGGCGCCACGAATTTATTTGATTTTCCGCTGCTACTATTTCTCTCTTAATAAGTTTTCGCCTGCGAAATCATACATTTGTAACTTGACCATAAGGTCTAGTAACCGCTTTGACTATTTAAATAAAGTACTTTATTAGTATCGAGTGGTATGATTGTGATATTTACCGATGTTAAGACTGTGTGCACTAGCTGCGTTCTGGACTAGTGCTGAATACACAGAGGGACCGGATTTGCAAATTCGGGGTCCCGATAGAGGTGGTATCAGAGCCATACTGACCGTAGGCTCAACCCTAGCTAGAATGGTCGTAGTGAGGATAAAACCTATTTTCTAAAAGAATAAAATTTGTCAAGATAAGAAATGACATCTCGACTTATCCCCTTCTCTCTTTTCTTGTCTCTTGCTGAATTTTTCCTTACCTTGTCACGATTTAAAAATTTTCGAGTTCTTACGTGAGCACTCTTGTGACAGATGGAGGGAGAGTTCAACTACGCCGATCCGAGGTTGGTCACGCCGCAGAGCTTTGGCATATGCTACAGACTCTCGGAGATTTTGAGAAGCCGCAATACCAAGTGGAAGTGATCAGACAAGCAGGATTGATCAAGGCTTGTGACGTAAAGATTGAGGTACCTGCTAGGAAGAAGGGCCCAGTGCAATCGCTCGATACACCGTGACTGCCAGGAGGTCTACAATGCAGATGGGTATCCAAGAAGTATCACGACGAGCAATGCGGCACATTACCCGTATCTACGCCAGAGAGTTGGAGAGCACGGTGTTCCGTTATCACCCACGCAGCAATAACCTTCTTGACCCGAAGGCGATTTAGGATGAGGATGCCATGGTTACACAGTTGGCACGACTTGTTGTCGCCCAGGAGGATGTACTCGATGATACAAGCAAAGAGCTACAGAAGGCCCGCAAGGAGACCACGGCAGAGAAGAACAGATGGCGGGAAGCTCAAGAGTATGTGTCACACCTTCTGCGAAGGATTGACGAGTTGGAGATGGCTTTGTACGGACCAGAACCAGAGCCAGTACTCGAGCTACACGAACCAGATCCGGAGGAGTCAGATCTCGATGAGGACACTGCTTCTTCGACTACCACGGATGACACAGTTGCTGGACATGGCAATCGTTTCGCGCCTATGCCGCAAAGATCCGCATCTCCAGCCGTGGAGGTTTTCTCGATGAGTGAGCGTAGGTTTTATAGAGAGACTCCTTCGCCGAGTCGCGTCATAGAATAAAGAGTCACCTTTAGGCGTTAGACTCCAGTGTTAGTTCGATTTGGATTTTCATTGTTTGCTGAGTGTGCAGTATGTGTTGCAAGGCCATTAGGCACTGTAAGCAACCATACCAAGTTACTACTGATTAGTTAATAAAGTTGGACCTTAAAGCTACACCTTTCGCCCCGCATAAGTTCCATATTACTTGTCTATTCTTGTTTCCCCCTCATCTCTAAAACCTAGAGCAAATCGACAGATGGTGAACACCCGCGGAAACTTTGGAAGCAATGGAAGTGGTTCTCGCCCAGCAGAAAACCCCAATGATGGAGCACCAGCACCGCCACTGGACATGCAGAATTTTGGAGCATTTCTTGCTGCTCAGACTCAGTTGATGCATGCTATGATGCAACAAATGCAACACGTCACTACTCAGGCCACTGCTAATCAAGTTAATCAGGGACAACGCCAGAATACAAGACTGTAAGAGTTCATGAGGACTCACCCACCCACTTTCTCCGGGAATACCAATCCATTGGAGGCCGATGATTGGTTAAGGTCAATTGAGAGGAAGCTACACATAGCTCAATGCATAGGAAATGAGAAGGTACTCTACGCTTCTCATCAGTTGGAAGGAACAGCCGCTGAATGGTGGGAGAACTTCTGTGCCACGCAAGAGAACCCTCAAGATATCACTTGGGAAGAGTTCACAGCTGCGTTTCGTCAGTATCACGTGCCAGAAGGAATCATGGACCTTAAGAAGGAGGAGTTCAGAGCACTGAAGCAAGGTAATCAGCCAGTGGCCGACTACCTGAACAAGTTCACACAGCTAGCACGCTACGCACCTGAGGATGTAGCGACAGATAAAGCCAGACAGTCTCGCTTCATGAAGGGACTTAACTCAGGACTACAAGTAGGACTGATCACCCACACCTTTCCAGATTTCCAAGAATTGGTGAATAAGGCGCTTATTCTTGAGGACAAGCGCAAGGAACTGGATGAGAACAGGAAGCGCAGAATGCAACAGCAGGGATCACGCCAGGGAACGCAACAGTGTCTGAGAGTTGCACCAAATCAATTTTTCAGATTCCAGCCATAGAATGCTACAAGGACACCAAAACCGACTGTGATGACCAAAAAGAACCGATTGTGATGTATGAATCTGTAGTAGTGAGGGTTTTCTTACAAATAGGAGGGGTTGTCTCTTGTTTATTGTGTGCTTAGGATTTAGGATTTGTACTCTTTTGTTGGAAGTATTGTAACCAGTCTAGACAAAAAGAAATAAAAACTATTTTGTTTCAGAGCTCCTGGTCGCGGCGCAAGTGCACGACGAGAAAAGGCGGTGCAAACGAGAGAAACGAATACAGCCGGCGGTTTTAGCGAAGCAAACAAAAATTAGACGGCGGCGTCGCACCATAGCAGAAGAAAAGAAAAGCCGAGAGGCATTACGGCGGCAGCGTTCAATCGATGTTTTCGTGAGCTACAGGCGCCGACGAGCTCGCGTGGGTGCGACTGGAAGTTTGCGGCAGGAGACTACGGAGGACGTCACACGGTCGGGAGACGAACACATAGCTGCTTCGTACTACATCCGGCGATCGACCAAATGGTGACTTCCGTAGTTCCGTGAGTTCATAAAAAACTTCATGCATTGATAATTTGAGTACTTAGGCACCACGTGCTGGACTTCAGCATGGGCAACTAACGTGCTTGCATGCAACCATGAGACCATGACCTGATGTTTAAGGAGTTATTGAATTTGCACAATTGAGCAACCTGATCTTCATCTAGCTAGCGGCATGGAAATTGGTAATCTTGTTTCTGTTTCTGTTCTTCTTTGCATGCGTGTTTAGACTTTAGATTGATTCGTTATTTCATTGCGATAATTTTGATTTGATCTATTTCAAACCTTTCTAGGGCATCAAGTTATTCATCTACAAAGTTTGATTGGTTAATTCCTTGTAGATTTTGTTTAATCACAAAATTAGGGTTTAATCAATTCGCGTCATTAGTGACGTAGTCAATTTGCAAAGCTTATAACTTTTGATCCGTAGGTCCGATCGAATTGATTCTTATTGGGTTAGTTTCTAAATTGAATCTAGTTTCTACAGTAAAAATTTCATGTCAATCCATCTGATGGATCTCCGGAAATTTGTGTTTTAGTAAACGTCTGTCAATCTGTTTTTGCGTAAAATCGAAGCAAACTTTTATACATTGCCTAGGGGTGTTTTGATAATCATTAAAAATTTGTTTTAGCTTACACGCAATCATTCACCCCCCTCTGATTGCTATACTCGTATATATCGATCCTACAGTCTTCACCAAACACCTATGGTAACAAAAAATTGACACGGATAGCTTCTGCGAGGGGCGGATGTACCACGAGGGGCGAGGGTACCTCGTGGCATCTTTAATACCCTTTTAATATCCTTTGTACTATATGCATTACTAATCTTATTATTTTAGTTCTTAATATTGCTACATTTACATGTTTTTGAGTTTTTGGAATGCATCATCCATTGTTAAGATATTATCTTCAATCATTTGACATTTGAACTTTGTTGCTGACTGATTTATGTATCAATTTAGATTATACATGAAATTCAAATATATTTTTGCTACATTCTCTTAATAAAAACTTTGCATTAACACCCCTCCATTTTTTTTTAATCAAAACTGCCATCGATTGTTGTGCCGCTTGCCGGAACAGCAAGGAATAGCCTCAGAAGGAGCAATTACTTTTGGGCCGTAGGCTGGGCGTGCCATCCTGGCCTGCTGGGCGTCACTCGTTGGTCCATACGTGCAGTCCCGGATCCTGGGCGAAGCAGCTCAATCGATCGACGGGTGCATCAGATATTTTTCATAATCCAATTTCCTGTTCTCGAGTACAAGGTTCGAAATTTCATGTATCCAGATGTTCTAGAGGCCAAAATCTCATTTCGAGTTCTCCTGGCAGCAGAAACTTGAGCCAACGTACAGTTGTATATACAGCATGCTGTAATATCACCATCACCATCACCATGCAGCTATGCAAGCGACCAATTCCTTGACGAGCCAACTACTTGCATGCATGTCATATATCTTACCACTACTACAGATCCGGCCTTCCATACCGGCCCAATAGTACCGGTTATGCATGAACCGGGACTAACATTTACATCAGTCCCGGTTCAACGGTCTACAGGTCCGGGGGGATCATCAGTACCGGTTGTAACTACCAACCGGTGCTGATGCTCACATCGATGCCGGTTGGTTACACCAACCCGCATTAAGCAAAGACAGAGCCGTGGATGGTTTTAGCACCGGTTGATGTAACCAACCGGCATCGATGTTCGTGTTATCGATCGTTGGTTAAACCAACCAAGATTAAGCAGCCTCCTCGGCTCCTCGTGTCGCTTAGTACGGGTTGGTGTAACCAACCGGTATCGATATGGAGCATCAGCACCGGTTGTTGTATTTGACCGTACTAATGCGCTTCGCCTCCCGCTACCGATCAATCCCTCGCGCTTTTACGATGAAACTCTTAATTCGTGTTCATTCGATTCTTGTTTTCCGATCCAGCCTCCTATAAAACCGTCGATCGATCAGAAGGGAGACGATCTTGATGATCAGTAGTAAGCCCATTTTTTAACTATGGCAGCTTCTCCTTCTTCTCCCTCTGGCGCGCCATCATCACCACCTCGGGAGAAGGACGAGGAGGAGCGGGAGGAGGAGGAGGAGGAGGACAATGAGGAGGAGGAGGAGGAGGAGGAGCGGGAGGAGGAGGAGGAGGAGGGGGGGTTGGGTCCGCTCGAGGAGCGCGACGTCGTCGGACGAGGATGACGATGATGAAGACGTCATCCACGACGACGACGACGACGACGACCGCCTCGCCGACGACTCCGACGGCATTTACAGCGGCAATGATTTACGAGTGGTGGTATGGGTGATCGCGCCACCCACCACCCGTGCGCCGCTATGCATATTATATATATTGTAATTAATTAATATAATATGTAATGTTTTATATTATGAATTATTAATATGATATGTAATGTTTTATGTAATGAATTATTAATATAATATATAATGTTTTACTCTCCTTCTTGAAGCTCCGCTGCCTTTACCGTTAAATTGAAATATTAAAAAAAATTATAAAACATAAAAAAACGTTGAAAAAAAATACGGCACAATGCATTGTCGTTCAAAACAATGGCTTCGAGAAACATTCGATTGGACAGTGAAAATCAGGAGAAAATCGGAAGAAAAATTATGAAAGTATGATTCGAGATGAATATCTTTATAAATATTTATATTATATGCATGAAAATTATATGTGTACATTTATCTCAAAATTAAATCGATGCAGGTTAAAGGTACCAACCGCATCGATAGTCACATCGCATCGGTTTGTATTCGAACCGGTACTATCTAGTAGCAACAGCTACGGTTGCAGTGGATATTAGTACCGGTTTGTGCTTTGAACCTGACTAGTGTCCGACCAATTTAAACTCTTCGTCCTCCCACTCTCCGCTGCATCGAGTCATTTGATCGCGAGAGATGAACAGGAGTTCATCGCCAAGGAGCTCGAAGGAGGGGAGGTGCTGCCAAAAATTCGAATTTTTTTGTCATTTTACTCGCAACCAAGATACCTAAGCTTAGTAATATCATTCCTCACTACACTTGGTGTTAAATGGGGCCTCTTCTTTGCTTAAATTATGAAGAAAATTTGATCTTTTCCATTAATCGTTGAAGGATTATAAATGTATAAATCAAGCTCGATCAATTGAAGTAAGATACAAAAACTTATTGTGTAAGCTTATAATTTGCTTGGATTATAATATAGCTCGCATTTAAGGTTTGGATCTAGCTCAATTTTATGTTTTAGTTCCATCGATCTAGCTCAAATTAGGTTGCACGTAGTTGGGGAAATTAAAAATGGTGCATTTGAGAAAAGTTTTCATAAAATTGGTTGCACGTAGTTGGGGAAATTAAGAATAGTGCATTTGACAAAAGTTTTCAAAATTTGAGCAAAGATGTCGTTAAATTTGTTCACAATTTTGAATCTAGACTATGATTGACCAATTTTTTTTGTAGGTTGAAAAAACTTGTGTAAGTTTATATTTTGCTTGCATTATTATTTAGCTCGAATTGTATGTGGCGAACCGGCATCGATGTGAGACTATCAAGACGGCTTGTGCCTTCAACCGACTATGTCGCAATATACACGTCCTCCACCTCCCACTCTCGCTGCACCAAGATCATTTGATCTCACGTGAGATTAAGAATGGTGCATGTATAGTTGGGGAAATTAAGAATGGTGCATGTATAGTTGGGGAAATTAAGAATGTTGCATGTTATGTGGAAAAAGAAGAAATTTAAATTCATTTGCGAATTAAAAATAATATCAGCAATATAAATGGCTTTATAGAAAATATAAAATGAGTTAAATATTAGAGAAAACTTTTCAAAAATTTTGCGAAAAGTTTTCAAAAAAGTTTTAAAATTTGAGCAAAGTCATCGTGAAACTTGTCTGTATGAATACCGGAGTAAATAATCATTTTATGGGAAAATATGTAATGAAATATAGTGCCTTTAAAAATATTTAATGAAATAAAGCCATTTTAAAAATATAGTTGTCTTGATTTGGATTTTGGGAAATGTTCAATAATTCATTATCGAAAAATGAGTTAAAAGTTACCTTGATCGAATATAATGTAGATGGACCGGCGATGGATGTACATGGACCGACGCTCCCCGGAGTTCTTGCAGGGTTTGCAAGATTTTCTTCGTGGCAAATGATGAATACACGACGTCAAAGTTACATATGTTGTCCATGCATAGACTGCAAGAATGAGAAGGAGTGGTCAAACTCCAGTCACATTCACTTCCATTTGCTCGCAAGAGGTTTCATGTCAAATTATACCTGTTGGACCAAGCACGGTGAAGAAGAGATTATACAAGAAGAAGGTGAACAAGAAGAGGCGGAGAACAATATCTTAGACGCCGCCAACCCGGCTCTAACGAAGATACATTTGGGGAGTTTGGCAATGATGACCTAGACCAGATGCTGCTTGATGGAGAGGGAGAATACATCGATGAAAGACATTACGGAAAATTTCAGCGCCTATGGGAGGACCACAAAACATTGTTGTATCCAAACTGCCAACAGGGCCATACAAAGTTGCGTACTACACTAGAACTGATGCAATGGAAGGCGACCAATGGATTGTCTCGATAAGGGATTCGACGAGTTGTTATGCCTCATGAAAAAGTTACTTCCAGAGGGGAACACACCGCCGAAACTACGTGCGATGCCAAACAAGTTATCCGCCCTTTGGGGTTGGAGGTACAGAAGATACATGCATGTCGTAACGATTGTATCCTTTATCGCAATGAGTACGAGGATTTGGATGCTTGTCCGTGTGCAAAACTTCTCGGTATAAGACCAGGCATGATGACCTGTGAGGTAGAGGGGCAGTGTAAGAAGAAGAGGCCCTCGCTAAGGCGATGTGGTATTTCCCTATAATACCCAGGTTGAAGCGTTTATTTGCGAACAAAGTGCATGCCTGCATGATGTGTCGGGCACAAAGAAGACCGTAAGGACGACGGAAGGCTAAGACACCTCAGATGGCTCCCGGTGGAGGAAAGTCAATAGAACATACCCGGACTTTCTTTGAGGATGCAAGGAACATAAGGTTTGGGTTGAGTACGATGGGATGAACCCGTATGGCGAGATGAGCAGATCCAAGATTTGGCCTGTGACCCTATGTATCTACAACCTTCCTCCTTGGTTGTGTATGAAGCGGAAATACATTATGATGCCGTTGCTTATCGAAGGCCCGAAGCAACATGGAAACGACATCGATGTGTACCTCAAACCGTTGGTTGAAGATCTGCTAACATTGTGGAACGATGGTGCACGTGTATGGGATGAGTACAAGAGAGAGCACTTCATTTTGCGTGCGTTGCTATTCGTGAACCATCAACGATCGCCTGCACTTGGCAACCTTTCGGCCTGTCTATCAAAGGATATAAAGCCTGCATCCACCGCTTAGAGGAAACGGACAGCAAGTACCTAAAAACTCTCGAAAGGTTGTGTACATGGGCCATCGCAGATTCCTCCATCCGAAGGACCCGTTAAGGAGGAAGGGTGAGAATTTTGATGGGACAGAAGAGAACGTAAGAAACCCCTGCATCGCAGCTGGGGCTCTTGTATTTTCTTTGGTGAAGGATCTGAAAGTAGTATTTGGAAAAGGTGCAGTAGCAAACTGTCCCGAGAGAACAAGGTCACACGAAGGCCATTTGGAAGAAGAAGTCAATATTTTGGGATTTACCTTACTGGAAAGACTTAGAGGTCCGTCACTCACTGGACTTCATGCATATCACAAAGAATGTCTGCATGAACCTGCTAGGCTTCCTAGATATGTATGGCAAATCAAAAGATACACTTCAAGCACGAAAGGACCTACAAATACCGGGAATCAGAACGACCTACATCCGAAATGAGAGCAGAAGGACAAGATTACCTCCACCCCGCTTAGCTACACTCTGAGCAAGGAAGAGAAAAAAATATGATTAAGTTCTTGAACAAGTGTGAAGGTCCCTTCGGATACTCCTCGAACATAAGGAGACTCATAAACATAAAAGAGAATAAAATTGTACACACAAAATCCCATGATTGTCACGTGTTGATGACACAGCTTGCTCCGGTGGCGGTGCGAGGTATTCTCACGGACCGGGTACGAGGACAATCATAAAGTTGTGCTCGTTCTTCAACGCGGTGTCGCAGAAGGTCATCGAGCCAAATAAGTTATCTAATCTGCATGATGACATGGTCAATAGTCTGGTTAGCCTTGAGATGATCTTTCCTCCATCATTTTTTGATATTATGGTCCATCTCATGGTCCACATTGTTAAAGAGATAGAAATTCTCGGACCCGTGTTCCTCCATAATATGTTCCCTTTCGAGAGGTACATGGGCATCCTAAAGAAGTATGTTCAGAATCGGTCTCGCCTGTAAGGCTGCATTGCGCAGGTGTTGGCACAGAGGAGGTCATTGAGTTTTGTGTTAATTACATTGATGATCTGAATCCGATCGGCGTTCCTGTATCACGCCATGAGGGGAGGCTCCGGGGAAAAGGGACTTTAGGGAGAAAAGAATCCTATAGCGGCGATCTACTTTCATTTAAACAAGCACATTTCACAAGATTGAAACAAGCAATCAGAGTGGCTCAGATATGTATGCTCACGAGATGAGTCTACGTGCCCAATACCCAGAGAAGTCGATAAGTGGATCGCAATGAGCAAATGGATCATTTCGGCGGTTGGTTACAAAAGCAAGCTGGGCAACCAGACAGATGATGATGAGCAGTTGAAACTCTTGGCTCGGGACCGCCCACGACAATCGTATCATTCCAAGGGTATGAGATAAATGGGTACACATTTTACACGATAGCCCGTGATAGCAAGAGCACCAACCAAAACAAGGGCGTCCAGTATAGATGCCTTGGACAAAAATAGAAAGCTGGATACCTACTATGGTTTCATACAGAGATCTGGGAGCTCGAGTACGGACCTTTAAAAGTCCCTCTGCTTTGGTGCCAATGGGTCAAACTAGCAGCCGTGGCATCGATGAGTACGGTATGACAACTGTGGACCTCAAGCAAGTGGCCTATAGGGACGAACCGTTCGTGCTTGCTAATGATGTGACACAGTATTCTATGTGATGGACATGGACAGCAAACCGAAAAGCGAAGGACAAGCCTACTAAAAGGAAGAGGCAAGATGACAAATCTACCAAAACATAAATCGAATGAGAATACTAGCGGTGGCGATCAACCAAGGCGCCACGTGGTTCTTTCTGTAAAAGAAGGATTGTCGGAGTTGAGGGCGCCACGGACGAAGAAGAGTATAATCGATTCGACAAGCTGCCTCCTTTCACAAAGGACGTAGACATTAGTGCCCTGAATGATACAGAGCAATCTCCTTACGTACGCCGCGATCATAATGAAGGATCGCTTGTAAAAACAAAGTATGTTAGCAAATAAGTCCAACCTTGTTGTATAGTCCGTTGTTACAAGTTATAGTCTATCACTGATGGATGCTTAGTTTTCTTTTTCATGTTAAATCTAGTCTATCGTGTTCCCATGCTTTGTGATATGCATGTAACAAGGTGAAAATTTGAATTGGAATTATAAGAGTGAAAAAATTACTTCATTTTATTTTTATATTTATAATTCATAAACTAATATTCTAAAGAAAATATAGATTTTCAATATTATTGTTGAATTGTAGAAACTATAAAAGGAATTTATAAATGACTATTAATCTTTTTTTTTAAAAAAAATCATTTTAGTGTGGAATAACCGAATAAGTATAATTTATTACTTTTTATTAAGCAAAGAAGCAATAATTGATTTTTCTTTCATTTTATTCTAAAGAGATTTTGAATTTAATTCTAATCAGTACCGGTTGGTGTATTTAACCAGTACTGATGTGATATAATCAGTACCGGTTGGATACACCCACCGGTACTGATAGCCAACCTAGGTTTTCCTTCGTGAGTCATATGTGGAACGATCAGTCCCGGTTGGTGTATCTAACCGGTACTGATATGTATATCAATCCCGGTTGGTTAAACCAACCGGGACTGATGGGGCCCCGATAAACCTCGCTGCCGCCATTTCTTCCCCCCTGTGGTGCTCCTCCCGCCCGATTACTCCCATTTCCGATCGCCGCCCCCTCCGACGACGCTGCCGTCCGGAGCTCGCCTGATCGCGCCGCCCCGAGCTCGCTTCTCCGACGACACCGCCTCCGGAGCTCGCCCGATCACGCCGCTTTCCGAGCTCGTGCCCCCCCTCCGACGACGCCGCCCTCCCGGGCTCGCCGACCACGCCGCCGTCCGAGCTCGCCCCTCCGACGACGCCACCCTCCGAGCTCGCCCGATCGCGCCGCCGTCCGAGCTCGCCCGACCGCGCCCTCGACGGCGCCGCCCTCAGCTTCGCCGACGCCGCCGTCCGTAGCTCGCCCGACCGCCGCCCGTCCGTGGAGGTTGTGATCTTGTTCACGAATATTGAATGAATGTCGTGTCTCGTGATAGGTTATGTGGAGTCAAAAATAATTCTATGTTGCTAGTATAGTAATCGCATAAACAAATAAGGTAGTTCTTTCATTTCTGCTACTTGATAGTTGTTGAGATATAGCTTGTTGAGATAGAGCACGGATTGGATGCTATCAATTTTATAAATGAAGCACAAGCTACAATTCCGTTTTCTATTGTACATGATATTGAGTTTATTGAGAGATGCTATCAATTTTGCATGGTGCATCTGTTACGTGTTCTCCTTTATAAATGGAACACAAACTACATAATGTCATGGCTAATCCAAGCAAACTTGTCTTTTATAGTGGGGTATTCATGTTACACATACGCTTGGTTTGATACTACTTAATTGTTCATTTACCCGTAATCCCTAACTCATATTTTGTAAAACAAGAGTTAACATAGAGTATTAGTGAGACAAAAATATCTAAAGAGGGAACCACTCAACTCGTGCGCTTGCTCTTATATGGATCACGTACTTCATCATACAACTAGCAATACGCATAAAGAAAAACAAGCCCTAGCTAGTTGTCATTTGGAGTACATTGACATATAAGTCAAGGATATATCTACCCTACGCACATGAGTATGGAGTTGGTCTAATCAACATTTGTTCCTCGCCCGGCTTCCACGCCGTTACTTTTCAAGACCTTCTTCTAGCCTAAGAAACAACGATGGACGGCGAAGGATTTGATCAGAAGAATTTATGACAAATTTGATTGCGGGAGATGGTGGTTATGAGGCCGCAGAGCACGATGAGGCCACGGAGGTAACAATCAATCACGTTAATGATTGTCGATTTCACTATCATGCTAAGTCAACATTTTGACCCGTTCATGATTGTACCATGCTTTCGCACCGATCAACCAAGCGTGCAATCACAACAATGAGGTCCAACCAAGAAGCCGAAGGCAAGATATGTTGTCACCGAAGTCAACGAGAACGCCAACCTCGTAAAACCCTTGACGGTGATTGGGCCGTTCAATTCGGCATGCGGCGTCCACGTTAGGGACCACGTGCCCATTAGCATAGCAAAATGGGATCGGGTTCCTGAAGATACGAAAAACATGCTTTGCAACGATGTCAGAGAGACATTCACCTTCCCCCAAGGGACCGAAGAGAAGGTGAAGAGTTACACTCTCAAGAAGATGGCCATCGCATTCCAAACTTATAAAAAGAAGTTGAACATAGAGTATATCAAGGAGAATCGAACGCCCGACTTCAACAAGTTCCCGAAGTTGCAAGATCACTGGGAAGCGTTCGTGAACTACAAGACTTCGGAGGAAGGTCAAAGTTTGAGTGAGAAGAACAAGCTGAATGCACAGAAGAAGAATTACCACCACCGACTCGGCCCTGGTGGTTACCGCCAAGCAATACCCAAATGGGAGAAGAGGGAGCATGACCTGCTAGCAAAGGGTGTCACACTCGCAACAATGGAATGGCCTGACAGAGCAAAGCATTGGTTCTATGCTCACAGCGGTGGCCTCAATGATAACGGCAATGCGGTGTTTGGGGAGGTGCTGAGAGATGTGGCCAGAAGGCTTGTGCAGTCCATCGAGGAGACTTCCCAAGGTAGCTTCGTGCCAAACAGGGAGAATGACGAGCTAACAAGGGCTCTACAAAACCCAGAGCACCCTGGACGTACACGAGGCGTTGGCGTCGTCCCTTGGAAGGTTGGTTTCGCTCAGGACGCCGAGACCTATAGGAGTCGAATGAGAAGCAAGGCTCGACATGCAGAACAACTTAGTGCGCTTGAAGAACGCATGACTCAAATAGAGGAACAATTAGCCCAGAGCCAACAACGGAGACGTGCCAGAACCTCCCAGAATCCTAACATCATCAGCCCCACCGGCAAATGGAGCAAAGCGCTCCGTGGCTGCCCGAAGCGGACTTGGACAGGTACCCCGTAGATGACATCAGGCAGCAGACACCTTGTGAGCTGCATGTCGGGGCGCGAAACCTCTCCTTGAAGGCGGCGCATGGCATGGTTCACCCAAAGGAGCCGGGCAGCTCATCCATGGCCAACAGATACCGTCAAACTACTCCAAGGTCTCGGTGGAGGAGGTTTGCCCAGGGTACGAGGACCTTGAGCTCGAAATTCCCGGAGGTGACGGGAGTACGAAGCTAGGAGAGGCGGTACACACTTTCATCCTATGGCGCAAACGGCACATAATTTTTCGAGATAACATGGATGTGTCCTCTCTGCGAAGAAGCTCGACTCCTACACCACTTCCCGCACACCCAAGCCCAAGAAGAAGCCCGACTCCTACACCACTTCCCGCACACCCAAGCCCAAGAAGAAGCCCGACTCCTACACCACCTGCCACAAGACATAAGCCCTACGAGAAGCCCATCTCCTCCCAAGAAGGCGCCGACTCCTACACCACCTCCCGCGCACATATGCCCTACGAGAAGCCCGTCTCCTCCCAAGAATGCGCCAACTTCTACACCACCTCCCGTGCACTTAAGACCCACAAGAAGACCGTCTCCTCCCAAGAAGGCGCCGACCAAAGGAAACAAGCCAGCTCACCAAAGCTCCCAAGAAGACGTCCTCCACCCAATCCAAGAAGTTGCGTCCACTTTCAAGCCGGGCGTACGATATGACCGACGAGGAGACCAATAAGATTGTACAAGGTGAGGTAACTGAATTTTTTAGACCCAAGTCACCAAAGAAGAAGGTTCAACCTGGCACGAAAGAATTTCACAAAGGCTTGAGGACTATTACAAATTTGAAGGATAAAAAAGAAATGCCTCGCCAATCAAACTACGAGCGCACATTGCGAAAGGAATGCCACAAGGAGTGGGCAATGAGGAGAAGGAGAAGGAGAAGGCTAAGGCGATGCTACAATTCTTTGATGAAACTGGCCTTGACCCAAATCAAATATTAGGCTCAGCAGAGATTGAGTATGCCCAAGTAAGATGGCCATTTACATTGGGTGGATCATTGGTCAGGCGTGAGGAGCTGCTCCAGCTAACAACAAAGATGCGGCAATTCCATGAATGGTACTTGGAAGCGACCAAGCATGGTCTACAGTTGTTTGCTGTCAAGTACAAGGATCAAGATTTTTATCACGGTGACGGTGAATTTTTTATCGAATGGCACGTCATGTATGATCTATACCAAACAGACGCCCTCAGCGCGTCCTTGGTGGGTTGCTGGACTCTGTAAGTGTCTTATTTACAAAAAAACCATCGGGCGTGCCCTTGTAGAGTACGGACCTTGTAAGCCTAACTAATTTCTTCTTGTGTAGCATGGAGATACAAAGATGCCGAAGGGATCAAATTTTTGACATAGGATTCATGGACCCATTAGTTATCAACGAGACAACCGTTAGATACAGCCCAAGCGAAACACAGACTAACGTATACAATGCGCTAATGGGACATCAATATAAGTCAAGGATATATCTACCCTACGCACATGAGTATGTGTTTTCGTACCGCCTTGTTCTACTCCTTTTTCATAACACTATGTTAGAACTAATTAGTTATCTATGTTGACATATGTACAGTTTTCACTGGATTCTTATTATGATCAAGCTAGATCATAGTCGGATCACAATTATGGACTCGAGAAGGAAACCAGTTCAAACGTATCAAACCTTCATCGATTTGCTCGACCGGTATTAATTCTTGTTCCTTTCATTATTGTATTACTTCTATTTCCTTCCATTTGAAATAAATTCTAATCATGTACAATTGGTAATCACATGTGTAGTGCATTCGCACGCTTTCGTGCTAAAAATAGGGGCATTCAAGGAGAAATTTGAAATTACAACAGCCTCTCAAGCACGTATACCATAATGCTAGCTTTTTGGTTAGTTAAGTTAATTTCCTTGCATTCATTTCACGCTTTCAACTTTTTCAACCGCAGATCTTGAGTCGATCGGGCAACAATTTATCACGGTTACTATGTATGTGAATTTTTGCACACCCAAACCGGAGCCGCTGACCGCATGCTAAAAGGCGATAAGGGGGTGAGTAAATATAATTACTACCTTTAACGATGTATATTACTCCTTACATCTTGTACAAATTCAAGGATTGATTTGTTAATGACTTAACGGCAGGTGCCTCAATATTTGGCGGAACAAGGTTCGGAACTCTCGCCGGCGCGAGTGCGAGCAATTCAAGAACAACTCGTTGGCTTCATTTACGATGAGGTTGTAAATGCAAAAGGCGAGTTCCACGAACCAAATTTTAACAGGTGGGGCCCTTCGATAAGGACCGGTGAACTGTCATTCTCGACATCTACGGCTAGCAAGAGCGATGCACGTAAAAAATCCCAATGAACAGAAGGAAAAGAAATCTTTGGAGTTGTAATTAAAGTTGTGTACATATTGTAGTACATTATATGTAATTAAATTTGTTAATGAATGTACAGTGATTTTATTATCGTGCAAATGTGCATAATTAAATTATATGTGTTTTAATTCGTTGTGATTTAACACACACATGAAGTCACCGTGATTTGATTATATATATTGTAGTATATTATATATAATAGCCAGTATTGGACACACACATATTTACATATATATTATATACAACCCATCAAGATCAGTTAGATAAAACAACCGGTCTCGATGAGGGAATCATCGTAACGGTTGGAGACACCAACCGGTACTAATAAGGTCCACTGTGGTCTCACGATGCGCTACCACGTGTGACTACCAACCGTCTTGTCGCTATCGATCTGGGTGAGAACCGGATCGATGCCCTTGAGCATCAGTCCCGGATGGCCTGTACCGGTTCAAAAACCGGTACTAAAGGCTCTTTTAAACCGGCACTAAAGGCCCTTTCCGTAGTAGTGTACCCTGGGCTACTGCAACGTCGACGTCGATTGAGAGATTTCTCCATAGTAATCCACACACAGCCACGCGACGCGAGATATCTAACAGTAGTATAACACGGGACACGCGTAACTGGTGGATGAATAGACAATCGGGATGTAGATGGAAATAGTATCCGCACTAACAATGATAGGTTAATTAATTAACTGCTTGTTTTTCAGGGGAAAAGAAGAAGAAGATTTGAACAATGACAGCAGGAGCTGCAGGACAGGATAGGGGCTAGGTAGCTAGAATTATCCCACCAGGCCAAGCTATATTATCCATAAGCACGCGCACGTAGTCACCGTCGATCGATCCATGCAACGACGTCGTTCGAGATTAATTAATTGAAATGCAATGTCCAAACAATGATTTGGAAGAAAGGAGATGGAATCCATTCTATACGCATCAGTTGTTGGGACCTTAATGTATGTTTCGACATGCACTCGACCAGATATCAGCTTTGCTGTTGGAATGCTTGGTCGGTATCAAAGTAATCCTGGAATGCATCATTGAAAAGCCGCAAAGAAGGTTCTTCGGTATTTGCAAGGCACCAATGATCATATGCTCACATACAAGAGATCGAGCCATCTTGAGGTGATTGGCTACTCAGATTCAGATTATGTTGGATGTGTGGACTTAAGGAAGTCTACATTCGGCTATTTGTTCCTTTTGGCTGGAGGACCAATTCTTGGAAGAGTGGAAAGCAATCTGTCATTGCTACTTCCACTATGGAGGCTGAATTTGTGGCATGCTTTGAGGCCACTATTCAATCACTGTGGCTGCGGAATTTTGTGTCTGGCCTTCATATTATTGATAATATTGAAAAGCCTTTAAGGATTTATTGTGACAATTCCGCTGCAGTCTTCTTCTCAAAAAATGATAAGTACTCGAAAGGAGCAAAACATATGGATTTCAAGTACTTAGCGGTAAAAGAAGAAGTGCAAAAGCAAAAGGTATCAATCGAGCATATTGATACAGATCTGATGATAGCAGATCCGTTAACTAAGGGACTACCGCCCAAGACTTTTAGTGGCCATGTTGAGAGGATGGGCATTACAGATAAAAACCTGTTAGCATGATAAGTATATATATACATGAATTTGAGTTGCTCGTGCTTTTATGAACTTATGAATTCAATAAAAGTATTGTTTTGCTGGTTATCCATATTATCGCGTATACAATTATAGTAGTGATGGATAACAATGAGAGTTTCCCATTAAGGTTTGTTTGAATTATGTCGATTGTGATATATGGAAGGGATCTTGTCACTGTATGACTTGTGACCGCCATGATTCTATCGTCACAATTCAATTTAACAATGACTTGATAAATTCGATGAAAGGTGTACAACTAAAAGTTTATTGAATCATCAATTTTTTACAAGGGCCAAGTGGGAGATTGTTAAATTATTTTAACATAATGTGGCCCATGTAAATTACAGAATGGTTCTTATAATAAAAGGTCTAAGTGTGATGGTTATTAGACTAAAAGATTAAGAATCATGGGGTTTAAAATCCCTCTCCTCTCTCTTCCAAATATTTAGTTATGTACTAAATTGCCGAGTTACGGTCAGTTTCATTAAGTTTTTAAGTGTTGAATTAAAAGTGCCAGTTTCATTGTATTTAGCGAACAGACTGACGTATTTAATTCATGGAAACTGACGTATTTAGTGTAAAGAAACTGATTCTTTAATGGCTAGAAACTTACGCTCTAGCTTTCTCCTTGGCTAGAGCTTCTTTTCTTGGCTACAAAAGGACCTTCTCCTGTACATCAAAGATGTGTGAAGCAAGAGAAGAGCACAAAAAGAGTAGTACACAAATAAGAGAAAAGAACAGAAAGTTCTCTGACCATTGAGAGAACTATAAAAATTAGAAGAAAGAGAGGAGAGAAAAATAAAATTCAATATGCAAGGCAATATGTCTCAAGGTGGGTTTGTGCTTTTGCACATATAAAGGATGATTTGTGCTTTTTGCAGATATAAAAGTTGTTTTCCGGTTGAATCAAAATTGCTAAATAATCTTATAGCTTCCGCAGTTTATCTTATATTTGGTATCAGAGCAGGTTTTAGCACTTTTGATTCACCATTATAATATTCTTTATGGTTGATTAAGTTTCCTTTCATGATATTTTATTGCATATTGTAGTGTGGTAAAAATATTGCTCTATTTTTTATCAACGCGCATAAGTGAAATTGCATTTGCAATTGCGCGATTCATCATAGTAATGTTGTTTAGAGCAATAAAATGTTATTTACCTTTTCAGTATTGTTACTAGAATAATATGCAAGAAATGCATTTGTGTTCGTCTGTAATGTTAAAAGACGGAATTTTCTTTTGTTCAAAATATCACAGTTTATTTTTATGAGCATAATTAAAAGTGAGATGCTAATTAAATATTTATATTATCAAAAGCATGTTAGTCACCAAAGTGGCCTTGCTTAGGATCATAAATATTTAATTGTGCATTACAGTTGTTCATATCTGTTTGATGCTATTAATTGGAAAATATGATGGACAATTGAGTTCACGAATTGTAATGCTAGGAGGTCACCTAAAGGTGGACCATTGCTTACAATTGGTGACATGAAAGAGGTTAATCAACATGCTTGGTCAATTTGTTAGTTTATCCAAAGATAGCGTGCGTATTGGCTTAAGTATAGCTGATTATCCATTAAAGATATTTGTTTTTAGCATCATTACTGATTCCAGCCGTGTATCTAAATTTCATCCAAAGATGTTTTTAGTGGCACACTCAAAGTTTGTTTTCACATGAATCTGTTTTATATACTCAGAGTATTAATTTGTGAACATATTTAAAATTTGCAGCTTCCATTAACTTAATGAGTCAGGGTTTTGGGCTAGTCAAGTTTAATGGGCTGAACTATGTTGACTGGTCTGAACAGATCCGGTTTCAGCTGGGTGTTATGGATTTAGATCTAGCATTAGTTCTTGATGAAAAGCCTGCAGCTATTACGGATGAAAGTACTGATGAAGATCATTCCCTTTATGAAGCTTGGGAACTATCCAACAGGCTAAGCTTGAACTTGATGCGCTTGACGATTGCTGAAAACGTCAAGCCATCGCTGCCTAAAACTGATAATGCAAAGGAATTAATGATGAAGCTAAAAGAATATTCTCAATCAAATATTACAGACAAGTCTATAGTTGGGAGTCTTATGAGTGATCTAACGACCAAGAAATTTAATTGGTCTATTCCTGTGCTTGATCATGTGATTAGCATGGCAAATATTGCCGCAAAGTTAACATCCATGGGAATGGACGTAAGTGAATCATTTTTGGTCCAATTCATCATGAACTCCCTACCTCCTGAATTTGGCTCGTTCCAGGTGCATTATAACACCATAAAAGAAAAATGGAACCTTCAAGAATGCAAAGCCCAATTGGTACAGGAAAAAGGGAGATTAAAGAAAGTGAGGGATCACTCTGTCCATCTCATAATGCACATTGGTGCAAGTAGCAGCAAGGAAAAGCCAGAAAAGAAGGACAAAATGAAGGACAAGGCTTCACATCAAGTTAGTTAGGGCCAAATCCATAAGAAGGTGAGATGCCACTTTTGCAAGAAAGTTGGTCATTTAAAAAAGGATTGCCCTAAGAGAAAGAAATGGTTCGAACAGAAAGGTATGCATTATGTTTCTGTATGCTTTGAATCAAATCTTATTGAAGTTCCTAGCCATACCTGGTGGTTAGATTCTGGTGCTACTACTCATGTTTCACATGTTATACAGGGATACCTTTCAATCCAACCCATAAGCGGATCTGAAAAGTTCTTGTACATGGGAAACGGTATGAAGACACGAATTGAAGGGATCGAGACTTATAGAATAATCCTTGATACCGGTCTACACTTAGATTTGAAAGAGTGTCTTTATGTTCCTGAATGTACTAGAAATTTAGTATCTATGGGAAAATTGGATATAATAAATTTTAAGTTTTTTTATTGGAGACGGTGTATTTTCGTTATATAAGAATAAGTACTATTATGGTTCTGGTACTTTAATTGATGGTTTATACCGCTTCAATATTAATGCTAATTTTTCTAAATCCCTGTTTCATGTTGAACACATTATTGGTAACAAACGTGGTGCACATAATGAACGTTCTGCTTTCTTGTGGCATAAAAGATTGGGTCACATATCCAAAGAAAGAGTTTTGAGGTTAGTGAAAAGTGAAATTTACCTCAATTGGATTTTGTTGATTGGAATGTGTGTATAGATTGCATCAAGGGCAAGCAAACCTCACACATATCAAAGCACCCAGCTACAAGAAGTAGTGAACTGTTACAGTTAATACACACTGATATTTGTGGTCCTTTTGATGTTCTTTCTTGGGGTGGTGAAAAGTATTTTATCACCTTTATTGATGATTTCTCACGTTATTGTTACCTATACTTGCTGCATGAAAAGTCTCAAGCTGCGAGCATCATAGAGGTGTCCGTTAATGAGGTGGAAAGGCAGCTTGATAGGAAAGTAAGGTGGTGAGGTCATATAGAGGTGGTGAATATTTTGGAAAGTTTGATGAAAGTGGACAATGTCCAGGTCCATTTGCAAAGTTTCTTGAAAGCCGAGGCATTTGTGCACAGTATACAATGCCCGAAATGCCTCAACAAAATGGGGTGGCTGAAAGGCGGAATCGTACTCTCATGGAAATGGTTAGGAGCATGTTATATTACAGTGATGTACCCTTGTCTTTGTGGATGCACGCATTAAGGACTGCTGTATACTTGCTTAATAGAGTTCCTAGTAAGTCAGTTCCTAAGACTCCTTATGAACTGTGGACTGAAGGAAACCTAGCTTGAGGCACCTGCACGTTTGGGGCTGCCCAGCAGAAGTAAGAATATACAATCTACGTGAAAAGAAGCTTGATGAAAAGACCATTAATGGTTTCTTCATTGGCTATCCTGAAAAATCAAAAGGGTACAGATTTTACTGTCCAAACCATAGTACAAGAATAGTTGAGTCTGGAAATGCTCGGTTCATTGAGAATGGTGAAATCAGTGGGAGTAGTGATCCACGAAATGTGGATATCAAAGAAATTCAGTCCAACCATTCTCCTAACATTGTTGTATCACCGTTACACAACACTACAGATCCAGCTACTAATGTGCAAGTTACAGCTGAAAAGGAAATTCCACATCAAAGGATAGTGCGAAGGTCTGTACGGCATAAAAGACCAGCTATTTCAGATGATTATGTGGTTTATTCACTTGAACATGAATGTGACTTGAGTATCGAAAATGACCCAGTCTCATTTAAGCAAGCTATGAAATATGATAATTCTGAAAAGTGGTTTGATGCCATGAAAGAAGAGTTGAAATCAATGGATGACAATAAAGTTTGGGAACCAGTCGAGTTGCCGCAAAGTTCAAAACAAGTCGGGTGTAAATGGGTCTTTAAGACCAAACGCGACTCAAAAGGCAACATTGAAAGATATAAGGCTAGACTTGTTGCCAAAGGTTACACTCAGAAAGAAGGTATTGACTACAAGGAGACCTTCTCTCCAGTTTCAAAGAAGGACTCTTTGAGAATTATTTTAGCTCTGGTGGCACATTATGATTTGGAGCTTCACCAGATGGATGTGAAGACCGCTTTTCTGAATGGTGATTTGGATGAAGAAGTATATATGAACCAACCGGAAGGATTTTTGGTTCCTTGAAAAGAAAATTTGGTGTGTAAATTAAAGAAGTCAATATATGGCCTGAAACAAGCTTCCCGACAATGGTATATAAAGTTTAATGATACCATTTTGAGGTATGGTTTCATAGAGAATATCGTTGATCGGTGTATCTACATAAAGGTAAGTGGGAGCAAGTTTATTATTTTGGTCCTATATGTTGACGACATTCTGCTTGCTACTAATGATAAATCTTTGTTGCATGATGTAAAGAAATTTCTCTCCAATAATTTTGAAATGAAAGATATGGGTGAGGCATCCTATGTGATTGGAATAGAAATATTCCGTGATAGAAAACAAGGATTGTTGGGACTATCTCATAAAGGTTATATTAACAAAATATTGGAGAGATTTAGAATGGAAAATTGCTCTGCGGGAATTGTTCCAATTCAGAAAGGGGACAAGTTTAGTGAAATGCAATGTCCAAACAATGATTTGGAACGAAAGGAGATGGAATCTATTCCATACGCATCAGTTGTTGGGAGCTTAATGTATGCTTCGACATGCACTCGACCAGATATCAGTTTTGTTGTTGGAATGCTTGGTCGGTATCAAAGTAATCCTGGAATGCATCATTGGAAAGCCGCGAAGAAGGTTCTTCGGTATTTGCAAGGCACCAATGATCATATGCTCACATACAAGAGATTGAGCCATCTTGACGTGATTGGCTACTCAGATTCAGATTATGCTGGATGTGTGGACTCAAGGAAGTCTACATTCGGCTATTTGTTCCTTTTGGCTGGAGGAGCAATTTCTTGGAAGAGTGAAAAGCAATCTGTCATTGCTACTTCCACTATGGCGGCTGAATTTGTGGCATGCTTTGAGGCCACTATTCAATCACCGTGGCTGCGGAATTTTGTGTTTGGCCTCCATATTATTGATAATATTAAAAAGCTTTTAAGGATTTATTGTGACAATTCCGCTGCAGTCTTCTTCTCAAAAAATGACAAGTACTCGAAAGGAGCAAAACATATGGATTTGAAGTACTTAACGGTAAAAGAAGAAGTGCAAAAGCAAAAGGTATCAATCGAGCATATTGCTACAGATCTGATGATCGCAGATCCGCTAACTAAGGGACTGCCGCCTAAGACTTTTAGTGGCCATGTTGAGAGGATGGGCATTACAGATAAAACCCTGTTAGCATGATGAGTATATATATACATGAATTTGAGTTGCTTGTGCTTTTATGAACTTATGAATTCAATAAAAGTATTGTTTTGCTGGTTATCCATATTATCGCGTATACAATTATAGTAGTGATGGATAACAATGAGAGTTTCCCATTAAGGATTGTTTGAATTATGTTGATTGTGATATATGGAAGGGATGTTGTCACTGTACGACTTGTGACCGCCATGATTCTATCGTCACAATTCAATTTAACGATGACTTGATAAATTCGATGAAAGGTGTACAACCAAAAGTTTATCGAATCATCAAATTTTTACAAGGGCCAAGTGGGAGATTGTTAAATTATTTTACCATAATGTGGCCCATGTAAATTACAGAATTATTCTTATAATAAAAGGTCTAAGTGTGATGGTTGTTAGACTAAAAGATTAAGAATCATGGGGTTTAAAATCCCTCTCCTCTCTCTTCCAAATATTTAGTTATGTACTAAATTGCTGAGTTACGGTCAGTTTCATTAAGTTTTTAAGTGCTGAATTAAAAGTGCCAGTTTCATTGTATTTAGCGAACAGAAACTGACGTATTTAATTCATGGAAACTGACGTATTTAGTGCAAAGAAACTGATTCTTTAATAGCTAGAAACTTACGCTTTAGCTTTCTCCTTGGCTAGAGCTTCTTTTCTTGGCTATAAAAGGACCTTCTCCTGTACATCAAAGATGTGTGAAGCAAGAGAAGAGCACAAAAAGAGTAGTACACAAATAAGAGAAAAGAACATAAAGTTCTTTGACCATTGAGAGAACTATAAATGTTAGAAGAAAGAGAGGAGAGAAAAAATAAAACTCAATATGCAAGGCAATATGTTTCAAGGTGGGTTTGTGCTTTTGCACATATAAAAAATGATTTGTGCTTTTTGCACATATTAAAGTTATTTTTCGGTTGAATCAAAATTGCTAAATAATCTTATAGCTTCCGCAGTTTATCTTATAGTTTGCTCTTTCGTGTGAAGAGAATTTGGGAGTGTAGCAAACTGACAATCCTGTGGCTTTCCATGTCGTTATTGTCAGTCTTTTGGCAGTAGGTGTGAATAATCTAGGGGTTTACATGTATTTAGATGACCGAAGTAACACGTAGAAAACTGCGGTTGAAACATGTGGCCGTGGCCGAACCTATGTGTGGAAATCTGGAGGATGTGAAAGCTTTTGCCTATTCCTCTGCAACTGCAGAATATCAGATTTTACAATCAAGTCGACTTCAACCATTTACATTGTATCCTTTTTGCACCTAGTGTCTGTTCAATCTTGGTTCTGACAATCTTTTGTCACCGCAGCACCGGCACCTTCACCATCTGCGGGGGCACCGTCAAGCGGCCGCGCGACCGCTTCGCTACCAAAGGCCGCCGCCGCGGAGAGTTCTCCGGTCACGGCAGCCGTCCTTGTAGCCACCGCGGCAGCGCCGCTCCTCGCCTTCTATCATCTCTTAGGAGTGGTAGTACATGTTTTGTTGTCCGGTGACTTCGTCACATGAGTTAGTTGATGTGGATGAAAGAGAAAGAGAAAAGAGAAAAAGAAGCTTTCTATACATTTGTAGTCGACTGTAGCACGGAAATCAAGTTGATTGTGTGTAGAGATGAGTTGTCTATAAAGAAAATTATTGCTTGTATCATTGTATAGTTGCTTTTAAGGCTAAACCCAAGGATGACCTGAAAAATCAGGCCTCTATGAGTCTTGAATAATGTGGTCTGCATTTAATTTAGGCCTTTATATTGGGTTTATTTCCAACCATGGCCTGAACTCTCCTTCACACATAGCACACGCGAGGACGGCCTCTCCATTTAGGGATGAACCCCTCCGACCTCTTCAATAGAGGCGCACATAGCACACCCCATTGGGATGATTACAGGCCTAAATAGACCTTTAAATATCCAAAAAGGCCATTTTAGAGGCCATCCTTGGAGAGAGTCTAAGATTGTATACAGGTGACATGACAATTTGCTATAGCTAGCAGCTGAATATAGCATTGTACATGCCCTTAGCTGTTGTGCTGTGCCTTAATTCGATGGGTTCGATCTACGCCGCTACTCGCTGTTACGTAAATATTGTGATATTCAGCAGAGTTGTCAGTTGTTAGAGCCAAGGTTACAAATCTCGTTTTTGGAAAAATCTCGGAGGTGATCGAAATTCGAAATCTCGGCGAGATTCTGAAATTTCGGGCAAAATCCGAACGAAATGCAAAAACCAAATTTCAAATCCGTTTTTTTTTTCAATTAGGAAATCCGAGATCTCGGCCGAAATTACCGAGATCTCGGGCGAAATCACCGAGATCTCGGTCCACATTGAACCGTCCGAAAAATGGTTCAAAACACGTCAAAAAAATTTAAATTTTTTTTGGATGGTCCTCAGACATCACTAATGTTCCCAGAAAAATTTGAGATGATGATTAAGCATGAGAAATTTTTTAAAAATCTGACAGTGGTAAAGTCATGATAAAAACCTTATATAAAATCAGTTTTTGATTTTTATAATGTAACAAATGAACTTCAAGTCATTTGAAAAGTTTTATATATGTTCATATGTATTGATGGAGGTTCTTTCTTTGAAACCACCTGCAGTTCTGAGGGATATTCTTTCTTTGAAACCACATGCAGTTTTGAGTTTTGACCAGTAAGAAAAGATCTATTGAGCTCTACTCCAGGTTTGGTGATATGAAGTTCAAGGCTGACCTAGCATGACGTGCATGCGATTGAATTGATGAAGGCCTGATTAATGCCATATATACATAGGTGAGTTAGTACTGTACCGATTTATAAATACATGTTATCTTAGGTTTTAAATTTTGTTTTTCAATATATGTCATTCAATAATTTTGAAATAGTTTTTGTACCACTGTTTCCACTCCACTTCTCTCTCATAGTTATACACAGATTGATTCCAACTATCAATGTCAGTATCAGATATCATTTCTCTCTGTTGTTTCAATGCACTAGAAAAGTTCCTATGTATTAAAAAAGTTCAAACCACTTTATAAAATTTTGAAAATTTTTGTGAATGGTCCTAACACATCCATAAAATTTTCAGAAGATGATCAATCTTAAAAAAATTTAAAAAATTCGAAAAGTCCTAACCGACAAATTGAACCGACCAAAACATGGTCAAAAACATATTAAATTTTTTTGCAATTTTTTGTGGATAATCTTGATCCTAAACCCAAGCAAATACAATGCACAAAAATCAAAATCCGGCAAAAAACTACCAAATCTCGCCCGAAATTGCTGAGATCTCGCCGAGAAATCCGAGATTTGAATTTTCTGGGATTTTAAATCTCGGAGGGGTCTGAAATTCGAGATTTCGCCGGGATCTCGCCGAATTTCGCTGAAATTTGGACCCCTGGTTAGAGCTCGCCAAATTACAATAATTTTGTCTCTGGGAGTTGTCTTCACCAAAGACCTCTGGTAACAAAAAATTGACACGGATAGCTTCTGCGAGGGGCGGATGTACCACGAGGGGCGAGTGTACCTCGTGGCATCTTTAATACCCTTGTGGCCTTTTTAATATCTTTTGTACTATATGCATTACTAATCATATTATTTTAGTTCTTAATATTGCTACATTTACATGTTTTTGAGTTTTTGGAATGCATCATCCATTGTTAAGATATTATCTTCAATCATTTGACATTTGAACTTTGTTGCTCATTGATTTATGTATCAATTTAGATTATACATGGAATTCAAATATATTTTTGCTACATTCCCTTAATAAAAGCTTTGCATTAACACCCCTCCATTTTTTTTCATCAAAACTGCCATCGATTGTTGTGCCCGCTTGCCGGAACAGCAAGGAATAGCCTCAGAAGGAGCAATTACTTTTGGGCCGTAGGCTGGGCATGGCATCCTGGCCTGCTTGGCGTCGCTTGTTGGGCCACACGTGCAGTCCCGGATCCTGGGCGAAGCAACTTGACGAGCCAACAACTTGCATGCATTCATGTCATATATCTTACCCTGGGCTACTGCAACGTCGACGTCGATTGAGAGATTTCTCCATAGTAATCCACACACAGCCACGCGACACGAGAATACGAGATATCTAACAGTAGTATAATACGGGACTAGGGTGAAAACGGATCGGATACGGTCGGATATTGTTGTTTCCGTATCCTAACCTATATTTTTTTTTCCGGATTCGGAATCGGATACGGTAAGACCGAATACGGATACGAATATGGATATTTCGAAGTTTCGAATATGGTAATGTCGGAGCGGATACATACCGGATTCGATTCGGAAACGGATAATACAAACGGATACATACTTGTTGAAACATTTGACAAGCAATAAATTCATATATATTACATAAATTTGACAACTCACACAACACAAGTATAACAAGGTATCAAATTCATACATAACTTGAACAACTAAGTCTCGCTCGCCCAACAAGCCAACACACTGAATTCATGCGGCGGCGGCGGCGGAGGCTCAAGCACTAGGGTTAGTTTTCGGGTTGGGGAATCGAATGGGGAGGCAAAGACTGAGGCTTGCGGGAATCAAATGGGAAGCCCTTGACTCTTGAGTCTTGACTTGAGCACGGAGAACCCTTGTTTTGTTGATTCGGATATCCGGTCGGATAATATCCGGTTACCATATACCGCAGCTATTCGGTCGGATATCCTGTCTACCGTATTCGTTACCGTATCCGGTAGCAAGTATCCGGTACCGTATCCGAATCCGGCCGGATACGGAATTTTTTTCCCGGATACGGTTTTTAACGGATTCGGTACCGGATCGGTCGGGATTAACCCGTACCATTTTCACCCTATACGGGACACGCGTAACCGGTGGATGAATAGACAATCGGGATGTAGATGGAAATAGTATCCGCACTAGCAATGACAGGCTAATTAATGAACTGCTTGTTTTTCAGGGGAAAAAAAGAAGAAGATTTGAACAATGACAGCAGGAGCTGCAGGACAGGATAGGGGCTAGGTAGCTAGAATTATCCCACCAGGCCAAGCTATATTATCCATAAGCACGCGCACGCAGTCGCCGTCGATCGATCCATGCAACGACGTCGTTCGAGATTAATTAATTGGATCAATCATTCAATCCAGGTCCAAACCGACCAAATTGATGTTAGGTTTGGAGGTCGATTTCGCGTTCGCCGCTGCTTCCGGAGCGACCGCGACGTGGATTCAGTTCAGTCCTGGCGAAGTTTAGCTATCAGCACGCTACGCTACGCATGGGGGCAAACCCTGAATTGGCAATCGATGAGGGGACTATCAGCATGTAATAACGATGTATTGCAGTAAAAAAAGAAATCACTCTACCTATTTTATTACTCCATAAAGTCCTTAGAATCATTCTTGTTATCGCTGATTTTTTCCTCTCTTGTTTCCAATTCTGCCTCGCAAGATCAGTTTCGTTTGCGACACCTGATGAGCACATGTTGTTTTGTTTGCACATTATTTAGATATATTTGGATTTTATTTTTTTTTGTTCATAAAAGGTTGCTTAGTACGTTGAATCACGCCCTACAAAACTCGGGCATATATTTGTCGCAAGCCAGCATCTCAGTGCAGATTAACTTTGCTAAGCGGGGTAAAAAGAGATCTGCTCCTGGTGCAGCCTCCACTTCTAAGGTAGGATTTCTTTGAAAAGTCCCAATCTACACAATTAAAACTCAGGATGGCCCTATCCATCCTATTTATACTCCATTTTGACTTTGCTGTATGTGAATTTTGAGCTGTCAGCTGTATAAGGTTTTTGTGACATTTTCCACATGCATTAGGTTGTATAGTTATAGATGGCATATTTGATTTCAGTATTGCACAATGTTGAGGCCGTTGCTTGTAACAAAACTTGGCACTCCAAGGCAGTGTTTGGATGACTTGGCAGTGTGGTTTTTGCAACCTGAATTTTCTTTAAGACCGCAACCTACATTATTTATTCCTTGTGGAATCCTTACAAAATATGTCCCATTCCCGTTGTAGGAGCTCATCGATCCACAATCTAATAATCAAACAATAGGCCATCAGATGAGATTGGGTGATGGCGCTCAAAAAAGCGACACAAGTCAGATAACATCTGATGGCAGTTGACGATTACTCTCGTAAAAAAAGTCCGTATGATTCGATCTTTTTTTTGCTCTGGTTATGGAGAGCCTGAAGTTATATGTATATTATGTTACCTGTGAAGTATAGATGAACAGGACTTTGATGTATTCTTTCATTTAATCCCTTTGCCATTCTAGTCCCAAGGAAAGAAAGGAAACTCCGATTGCAGACTGTGAAGCTGCTTTTATCCATATATGATAATTCTCTCCCCCTCTCCCTGACAGACTTCTCCTGTAACATAATTGGATGAACACTTCCCTCAAGTTTCATCGTTGTGTAGCTACTTCGAGTTTTGAAGTTTCTGTTAGAGAGGAAATCTTGGCATTGCTTACCTTGCATGGCACTCACCGTATATATGTTTCCTATGTATAGGTGACTACCTTATTTAACCTTCCATGTTTAGGTACTTACCATGTACATGTACGCCAGTATGTAATCTATATAAATCAATGGAATTCAGCGCCCGGTGTGGCCAATCTCCCGAATCCTTTCTCTCCAAAACACATGGTATCAGAGCCTTGCTCCTGACCTGTGCATCCCGTTTCCACCATGGGTGAGCCTTCGAGCGTTGCTCTCACCAGTGCTGCCCTCTCGACTGGCACAGCCGTCATCACTGCTGCTCCTCCGTCCGTCTCTGCGCAAGCCATTAACGTGGCCAGCGTCAAGACTCATGTCCCCGTCACCCTCGATCTCAAAGCCTCCAACTACTCGATGTGGCGCACCTTCATGAACGTGTTGCTCGGCAAGTACGAGCTAATGGGGCACATCGACGACACTCCTCCACCGGCCGTCATCAATGCAATCTGGACCCGTGAGGACTTCATTGTCCGGTCATGGATCTATGCGTCCGTGTTGGAGGAGATTCTCTCCATCATCATGGAACCAGATCAGTCTGCTCGCAATGCATGGACAAGTATCGAGGACCTCTTCCTCGACAACAAACTCAGTCGCGCCGTCTTCATCGATGCTGAGTTCCGCTCCCTGGTCCAAGGTGAATCTTCTATCACCGAATACTGCAACAAGATGAAAACTCTCGCCGACTCTCTCCGCGACGTGGGGCAACCGGTGTCGGACCAGACTCTGGTGCTCAACACATTGCGCGGCCTCAATGATCGCTACGCCGACATGAAGACCCTCATCCCGATGCAGTCCCCGTTTCCCAGCTTCATCAAAACTCGCTCGCTGCTCCACCTAAAGGAAATCAGCAACAACGCCACGTCCGCCACCGGAAACTGTGGCACTGCCCTCATCTCCTCCGCCAACAACCAGGGCACCAACGATCGCGGTGACCGCGGCGATCGCAATGGTGATCGCGATGACCGCGGCGATCGTGGTGAACGCATTAACGGCGACCGGCGCAAAACAGGCAACAACAACAACCGCAATAACCGACGCAACAACAACGGCAAGGGCGGTAGTGAGCGGTCCGGGCGCTCCAACAGCACATCCACCACCGTCGGTCCGTGGATCTGCTTCAACCCCTTCACCGGCCAACTCCAGACCGCCCAGGGCACATGGCGCGGTGTTCCTGCTGGCACCTCCGGAGCAGGCCTCCTTGGTCCACGACCGACATCTATGCCCGCACAGGCCTACACCACCACGCTGGCTCCGCTTCATGGTACACCACCGGCACTGCCTACTCCTGCCGGATGGGACCAATCTGGTCTGATCGCGGCACTCAACAGCATGGCATGCCAGCCCCAGACGGTCAGTGACTGGGTTCTGGATTCAGGTGCCTCATCGCACATGTCCTCCAATGCCGGTATACTCTCCTCCCCTAAGCCCTGCTCTTCCCCTTCTCGTGTCACTGTCGGAAATGGTTCTTCCATGCCCATCAGCCACATTGGCCATGCCAGCCTACCTCCATTCCAACTGCACAATGTCCTTATTGTCCCTAACCTCATTCGCAATCTCATTTCTGTTCGCAAATTTACTGCCGATAATTCCTGCTCTGTGGAATTTGACCCAGTTGGTTTTTCTGTGAAGGATCTTCGCACCAAGACAGAGATTCTACGCTGCAATAGTGGCGGGGACCTCTATTCCTTCCCGTCTGGCGCAACCATCCCACAGCCCCACAGCCTTCTCGCGACTACCGCCTCCACGGAGTTGTGGCATCGTCGACTTGGTCACCCTGGCCGTGATTCCTTGTCGTCTCTTCACCAATCTAAGCTTATTTCATGTAATAAAATAGCCCACCCGATCTGCCATGCTTGCCAGCTCGGGAAACACACACGGCTGCTGTTTGCTCGCTCCAAATCGACTACAACTCGCCCCTTTCAATTAGTTCATTGTGATGTTTGGACCTCCCCTGTTTTAAGTAATTCTGGTTTTAAATACTACCTTGTGATCCTTGATGATTTTTCCCATTTTCTATGGACATTCCCACTTCGCCATAAAAATGATGTCACAACCACAATCATCAAATTCCTATCGCTTGTTCGCACCCAGTTCCACTGCAGCCTCCAATCCATTCAGGCCGACAACGGTTCTGAGTTTATCAACTCCACTCTTCGGGACATCTTCCATCGTGACGGTGTCATCCTTCGCCTCTCCTGCCCATACACGTCTCAGCAGAACGGTAAGGCCGAGCGCGCCCTTCGTACCATCAACAATGTGATCCGCACCCTTCTCTTCCAAGCGCACATGCCCCCACCCTATTGGGCTGATGCCCTCGCCACCGCCACCTACCTGCTCAACCGGCGCCCCTGCCAGCCTATCCAACACACCACTCCATACGAGCGCCTCTACCACCGCAAGCCCACCTATGCTCACATTCGCGTCTTTGGATGCCTATGTTATCCAAACACATCAGCCACAGCTCCTCATAAATTGGCTCCTCGCTCCACCGCTTGTGTTTTTCTTGGTTATCCCGTTTCCCACAAAGGCTTCCGCTGCCTCGACCTTTCTTCTCGTCGTATTATCATCTCCCGGCACGTCATCTTTGACGAAACCACCTTTCCCTTCTCCAACAAAAATCTCAGCCCCTCCTCTGGTTCGTTGGATTTCTTAGACATTGTTGTTACAGCACCGCCAATTTCTCCGTCTGCATCGCCACTGGTTCCTACCACGATGTCTATAGCAGCAACATCTTCTCCTACCATGGCATCATCGAGACCTGCAGCGGCACTCTCTGGACCTGGTTCCCCGGAGCGCCGACCGGCCATGCCACCCGCCTCTCTGGCGTCGCCAGCCTCATTCGACGATGATGAGGAGCCACTGCTCGTCGACGACACATCCGCGGTGCCACCCGCGGCCACTGCCTCACCCGCTGTACCATCCTCAGCCACGGCCGTGCTACTACCTGTGGCGCCACCTGCGGATTTGACCGCGGTGCCATCTGCGGCTCCTTTTCCTCGCCCTGCAATTGGACCACATCCCATGATCACCAGGGCCAAGGCTGGTGTTGTGCGGCCCATCGATCGGCTGAATCTATCAGCCATGGAACACTGCGACTTGTCTCCAGTACCCAGCACATACCGCAGCGCCCTCCATGATCCGCACTGGCGTCGTGCCATGGAGGATGAGTTCCGGGCGCTCCAACAGAATCGAACCTGGTCCCTAGTTCCTCGGCCACCAGGTGCCAACGTCGTCACCGGCAAATGGATCTACAAGCACAAGTTCCACTCCAACGGCTCCCTCGCCCGCTACAAGGCTCGGTGGATTGTGCGCAGCTATTCTCAACAGCCGGGCATCGACTTCGATGAAACCTTCAGCCCCGTCGTCAAGCCGTCCACCATACGTGTGGTCCTCAGCATCGCCATCTCGCGCAATTGGCCTGTGCACCAACTCAACGTCAAGAATGCGTTCTTGCATGGACATCTTCAGGAGACGGTCTATTGCCAACAGCCGGCCGGCTTCATCGATTCAGCTCACCCGGACTATGTATGCCTGCTACACAAGTCGCTCTATGGGCTTAAACAAGCCCCCCGGGCGTGGTACCAGCGGTTTGCCCACTACATTCATCGGCTCGGCTTCGTCGCCTCCCAATCGGATGCCTCCTTGTTCATTTTTCGCCAGGGCTCCGAGCTGGCCTATCTGCTCGTGTACGTCGATGACATCATATTGACAGCATCCTCGCCAAAGCTCCTTCACTCCATCACCAGCGCCCTGCACAAGGAGTTCGCCATGACCGACCTCGGCTCCTTAAGTTACTTCCTCGGCATCTCAGTGCAGCGTTCCAAGGCGGGGTTCTTCTTGTCTCAGCGCCAGTACACCCATGAGCTCTTGGGAAGAGCCGGCATGCTGCATTGCAACTCCTCTACGACGCCCATCGACACTCGGTGCAAGCTTTCGGCCACCGATGGTGATCCAGTTGCCGATCCCACTGAGTACAGAAGCATTGCTGGTGCCCTACAGTATCTCACACTTACCAGACCGGACATCGCCCATGCCGTCCAGCAGGTTTGTCTATATATGCATGATCCCCGGGCATCGCATCTCACCTTGGTGAAGCGCATCCTTCGGTATCTGAAGGGCACTATCGACTTCGGACTCCAGTTGCACGCCACAGCCACCCCCTCTCTCACGGCGTACTCGGATGCTGATTGGGCCGGCTGCCCCGACACTCGCCGCTCGACCTCCGGCTACTGCATCTACCTCGGTGACAATCTCGTGTCTTGGTCCTCCAAACGGCAGGCCACCGTGTCGCGATCCAGTGCTGAAGCGGAATACCGCGCCGTTGCTCACGCCGTCGCCGAATGCTGCTGGCTTCACCAACTTCTCCAGGAATTGCATCAGCCCATTCCCTCGGCAACAGTTGTCTACTGCGACAACATATCCGCTGTCTATATGTCTGCCAACCCGGTCCAGCACAGGCGCACGAAGCACATTGAGATCGACATCCACTTTGTTCGGGAAAAAGTCTCTCTTGGCCAGGTGCGTGTGCTTCATGTTCCGTCTCACCAGCAGTTTGCAGATGTCATGACCAAAGGCCTGCCCACACATCTCTTCCAAGATTTTCGTTCCAGTCTTTGCGTTCGACGATGTCACGCTTAGACTGAGGGGGGATGTTAGAGAGGAAATCTTGGCATTGCTTACCTTGCATGGCACTCACCGTATATATGTTTCCTATGTATAGGTGACTACCTTATTTAACCTTCCATGTTTAGGTACTTACCATGTACATGTACGCCAGTATGTAATCTATATAAATCAATGGAATTCAGCGCCCGGTGTGGCCAATCTCCCGAATCCTTTCTCTCCAAAACACAGTTTCACCGTTGTGCTGTAATATGTTCTCTGCACCGTCCATTGCCCCTGCAGTTAAATAGGACCAAGCTGTAATCTGAGTATCTGACAGTGTTCGTGAATGCTTTCCTTGGTTTCATTATTTTCATAAGATACTCATGACTCATATCATAAAAATGCTAATGCACGCACTATGTGTTTTTCTTTCGATAGATTTTGAGTCATTTTTTCTGCTACACAAAGTCTTTAGCGTAAATTGCAGGATTGCATCAGACCTATCCATGGATTTGGGCGCAAATGGTGTACCACCAACCTAATTTAGGGAATTTTTTTAATAATACAATTTTAATTCAAAATTGCAAAAATAAACATCGGGGGAAAAAATGACAGAAATATACATCTGTCGCCCGTTGATTGGGCGACACAAGTATATCGTCCAACCAACGGGCAACAGGAGTTGATGTCGCCGAATAGTCGGGCGACAGAATAAAAATCGCCCTACTGTTGGGCGAATGAAGATAAATCGCTCGATCAATGGGCAACTGAAGGAGAGCCGCCCGATCAGCCGGCGACAGAAGGAGAGTTGCTCGATGAAAGGGCGACAAAGACTTGGGGGGGACAATTTTCTAAGTTTTATTAAGCTCCAAATCGAAGGAAATAAATTTCTAAATTTTTATTAAGTTATAAGGATCCAGATTATGTGATAAAAATAAAACTACTATGTTCCATGCAAATTGAAATTGTTTAAATCAAGTTTACTTAAAGACCCTTTTATGTATTATGAAGAAACTATACAAAGCTGGCTGGCCGACAACGAAGATGACGACCACTCCTGCAGCGTTTCTGTGCTGCTCCGGCGAAGTGGAGTATACTCCCAGGTGCGCCTCGTCACGGGGATTCTGGAACTGGGCACCAACGCGACGGAGGACGGCGGACGGTGCTGAAAACTGAAAAGGTTAGAAGATTGCCTAGAGGGGGGGGGGTGAATAGGCAAATTTTAAATTAAAACAATTTGTTGCAGCGGAAAAGGGTCGGATATTCCGAATTAATATCGGAACTTCCGAAAACTTCGGAACTTCCGTAATTACTTCGGACTATCCGAACAGCACTTGACTTAAAGGGTCAAGTAGAATGAGCTAGACGACCACTAGCTCTAGACAACCAAAAGGGCACTAACAAAGATCAATAAAATTAAACAAGCAACTAGAGACAAGATAGAACACAAAAGTTTGATTCCCGGAGTTCGGATCCTTGAGGGGATCGTACGTCTCCGTTGAGGAGGCTCCAGAGAGCCCGGGTCTTTTCCAACCCTTTCCTCCCAAACCTCGGTCACACTTGAGGCTTGGTTCCACTATTGGTTCCTTTCCTTTCGGAGGCGGAGCCGGCCTTCACAAACTTCTCACGGCTTCCCATAATCGTTGGGGGCTCGTGAGCGACGCCTAGCCGTCTAGGAGTCCTTCAACCTCCAAGAGTAATGAATGCACTCGAATCTCGATCTTGGAGAGGTTCTCTACTTTCTCAAGATGAATACCAACTTAACCCTTGACTTTCAATCACACACGACAAACTCTCACTCACTAAATGATCCCTAAGATCAAGGAGGAGAGAAAGCTTAAAGGATGCTCTAGAGAATACTCAAGAAGCTCAAGTGAATAGCCAAAGCAAGTGTGTAACCAGCAAAAGGAGTGGGAGAGGGGTATTTATAGTTTTGGATCAAAACTAGCCGTTACCCCTCAAGATTTCGGCCCACATCGGAATGTCCGAAACGAACTTCGGAACATCCGATGCGTGCAAACTACCAGAAATTGGAAGGCTTCCAACGGTCGAAAACAACAAGCATCGGAATGTCCGATAGCAACTTCGGAACATCCGATGACACCCAGAGAGGGAACCCAACTAAACAAGCTAAGTCCACATCGGAATATCCGATATAAAATATCGGAATATCCGAAATAAACAGAGAGTTCCCAGACAGGAAAACGACCTCATCGGAACTTCCGAAGTGGCGACTTCGGACAGTCCGAACCAAACAGAGCACTCTAAAACAGGACAGAACACATCGGAACTTCCGAAGTGGTGACTTCGGACAGTCCGAACCAAACAGAGAGCTCCCAAACTAAAACACAGCAGGTATCGGAACATCCGAAACAGTACATCGGAATGTCCGACCCTAACAGAACACAACGGACTAAAGCACAACTACACTTCGGAACTTCTGAAACATCGGAATGTCCGATACAACATCGGAACATCCGACTAGAAATTTAACACAAGCTCATTCCGAAGCTAGAGAAAACACTTCTAACTCTTGAGAGACTCGACTAAATTCATCTTGAGTGAGGAGAACATCTCTAAGTCAATTTCAATGCATCCCTCTTAATAGTACGGCATTCCTACGACTCAAAGGATTAAAAATAACAAGCTTTGAAAATCGTTTTTCTTACTCAACACCACTAGGGGACACTTCACGTACCAAGATGATCTCTTCTTGAAGCATTCGCCTGTTCATAAACTAGTTGAACACATTAGATTCTGGAATCGTTTGTCATTAATCACCCAAAACACTTTTAGGGGGCCTAGATGCACTTTCAATCTCCCCCTTTTTGGTGATTGATGACAACACGATTAAAGACAGAATTTATAAAGCATATGAGAGAATGAATATAGACGGAACTCCCCCTCAAGTTGTGCATTGAAAAAGGATCTGAGAACAAATGCACCTTTCGAGAGAAAAGAATATGAGAGAGCTCCCCCTATATCCTTGCATAAGAGATTAACACACAATTGACAGGATAAGCAATATGAGTAATTTAAACAAGTAACAACCAACGAGTCAACTAAGATCTCCAAGCAGCAACGATAAAGAGAATAAGCGCGATAAACATTCAACAACGAAGTTTTAAACCAGATAAACTAAGTTCCAAGTTCACGGACTCAGCGACTTTGATTGATAAATTTGTCATCTCTCCCCCTTTGGCATCAAGCACCACAAAGGATAGATAGAGAGAGAGATGGAGAAACTAATCAGACTCCTCTGATGCAGCTTCATCTGACCCAGATTCTTCGTCGTCATCCTCGGACTCTGACGCATCAGGAGCTGGAGCAAAAGGGTCCTCGATCTCTTCCTCACTGTCCTCGTCCTCTGAACACTCCAGATTGAGATGCCTTTGGATGTCCTTGAGTCGCTTTGTATTCTTTTTCTGCTTTTCTTTATTGCTCTTGCAAAGAACAAAAATTGACTTCAGAGCTCGCAGAATAGGTGAAGAAGATCCGCTGGGAGCAGAAACTGAAGGAGTAGCAGCAGAAGAGGTAGTCCTCCTGGTGGAAGACCGGGTGGCTCGCTGAGATGGGGCCTTGATTGCCCTGACTTGAAGCGCCACATGCTTTCCATCACACTCAAACTGCTGTCCAGTTACTTGTTCTATCAAATGCATGATGAATGGAGCGTATCCACAGCTTCTTCTGGGCTCCTGACTGGTGAGTCTGATCTCATTCCAGATAAAGTCAAAGACATCAAAGGACCTCTGACCATCTTGCATTCTGCTCAGAAGGTTCCTTGTGAATGATAGTACATGAGATGCATCTCCCTCCTTTGGAGCTAGAGTCTTCCTGAACAACTTTGTTGAGAATAGCAAAGAAAGGCTTCATCCCTTGGTGTCGCTTTGGCTCAAACTGCATTCTCCTCATACAAGAAATTCAGATTTGATGCACCAAGAGAGACCTCATTGTGGATCTCGATCTCTGTCACTCGAGTGCCTTCGTGAAATCAAGTAACACAGCAAACCGAACATATGTAGCTTCATACCAAGTTCCCTCAGTCATCCAATGGAGAGTAGAGACTCGATCCCTGGAGACATACATTGTAGCATAGAACTGAGCTATGATCTCTATGTTCCAATCATGCTGAAAAGCCATGATTCTTTTGGTGCCAGTTCTTTCACAAGCTGCAATAACTTCATTGAATATGGCATCATCTGCTGCTGCCATATACTCCCAATCAACACATTGCATTTGGATAACAGGATTCTATCTAGGATAGATGACTGAAGCATAAAAGTCCTGCTGAAAGAACGTCCAGAAACGAGAGTTAGAGGAAAACCTGTCATTCCTCTTGGGGTTCTCTTCACGAGCTCTTCTCACTTGTGCTGCCTTTCCTTTGTAGTTCACTGGCTTCCTCTGCAGTCTAGGGTTCCTCTCAGGCGGTCTCAATCTCGGCATGTCTCTAGCCTGAGATCCTGAGGCACCTGCAATACCTTTGCCTTTCCTAGAGGGTAGTGGTGCTCCACGAGGCACATTTACTGTCTGAGCGGCCTGAGCAGCAGGTTCACTGATTGTAATGCCTGGTTGAGATCCTCGAGCTGAGGCTCGCTTTGTTCTTGCCCCAGTTGGAGTTTTGCGCTTTCGACTGTAAGTGACCTTAGCCGGATCCTGAGGAGGCTGATCACCCTGACTTGGGTCCATTTGAGAAAGCTGACAAGGAATAGATTGATAAGATAAAAGAAACTAGAGAGAACACTGGTTTTAGTGCTGTACTGTCAACATCGGACATTCCGATTTAATATCGGAAATTCCGACTTTACATCGGAAGTTCCGACAGAGAATTTCGGAAGTTCCGATATATTCGGTACAACCCTAAAACTAGGATTCCAACCAGATTAACCAGAGGAATTCGATAAAACTTGAGATCTAGGCGAGGATACACTAGAGCAACAAGTCTACCGAAAGATATGATCAAGAACTTTATAAAGAGGAATAATCTCGAGATTGGGGATCTAGGTTTACCTGAGAAAATGAAAAACAAGATTAACACGAGAAGAGATCCTCCAAGCCGAGGTAAAATCTTCCTTGGAGAGAGATCGGAGTTTCCGTAGGCTCGGAGACTCCGAAGACGACAAGAGATGAAAAGAGGAGAACCGTACGGAGGCTAAGGAATAAAGAAATGAGGGGAGGGGGCCAACCGAACCGTCCTTTTCAACAGATTACACAAACTTCGGAAGTTCCGAACTTTGGTTCTGAAGTTCCGAAAGGTCTGATTTCCCAGAAAGTCGGAAGGTCCGATATAGGATATCGGATGTTCCGAAGGGTTCAAGTTTCCAGCGAACCAGAAGTTGAGCAGGATTCGGATATTCCGATATAAATATCGGATATTCCGAAGAGTTGAAAAACACAGAATTCGGATATTCCGATGATACGATCGGAAATTCCGAAGAGTTGATTTTTCCAGCTGACAAGGAGAAAAGATAGGATTTCTGAGATGGAAGAAATTGAGACTTTGAGACAGTGAACTCGGCAGTCATCCTACTTGTGATTAGAGAACATAGCAACAACCAAAGCAATGATCACAAGTGGAATGACCGAAGATGCAAATACCAAGAAGACTTTTTCAAAGACAGATAATTAATTTTTGCAATCCTTTTATTTTGAATTTATCAAGAATAGTAACTATATATGCGAGCAAGATGTCAAGTCACATTCCGATAGTCTAGGATGTTTAGCTCACTTCTCAATTCGCAAAATCTTTTCTCATCAAGAGGTTTGGTGAAGATATCGGCCAATTGTTTCTCGGTTCTCACATAGGTAATGTCAATGTCTCCTTTCAAAGGAGTGATCCCTAAGAAAGTGGTGACGGATATCTATATGCTTGGTCCGGGAGTGTTGGACGGGATTATTGGCTATTTTGATAGCACTCTCATTGTCACATAAGAGTGGAACTCTATCCAACTTTAGTCCAAAATCCTTCAAGGTTTGCCTCATCCATAGCAATTGTGCACAACAACTTCCCGCGGCAATATATTCAGCTTCTGCGGTGGATAGAGCTACTGAGTTTTGTTTCTTTGAGGACCAAGCTACTAGTGATCTACCTAGAAATTGGCAAGTCCCCGAAGTACTTTTTCTATCCACTTTACAACCCGCATAGTCAGCATCCGAATATCCAATCAAATCGAATTTTGATCCTTTAGGATACCAAAGCCCTAAATTAGGTGTGTGAACTAGATATCTAAGAATCCTTTTCACGGCTACTAGGTGACACTCTTTCGGAGCGGCTTGAAATCTTGCACACATGCAAACACTAAGCATAATATCAGGCCTAGATGCACAAAGATAAAGCAATGAACCTATCATGGATCGATATACCTTTTGATCCACGGGATTACCTTCCTCATTTAGACCAAGATGTCCGTTTGTAGCCATGGGTGTGTGAATAGGTTTGGCGCTCTCCATGTCAAACTTCTTGAGCATGTCCTTGATGTACTTTGTTTGACACAAGAATGTCCCTTCCTTGAGTTGTTTGATTTGAAATCCGAGGAAGAACTTTAGCTCGCCCATCATAGACATCTCAAACCTCTTTGTCATTAACCTACTAAATTCCTCACAAAAGTTTTTATTAGTGGATCCAAATATAATGTCATCGACATATATTTGGCACAATGAATAGATCATTATCAACATATTTTGTGAAGAGAGTAGGATCGACTTTACCAATTTCGAAACCCTTTCTAATAAGAAAATCCTTAAGGCATTCATACCATGCTCTAGGTGCTTGCTTAAGCCCGTAGAGCGCCTTATGGAGTTTATAGACATGAGTAGGGTTTTTGTAATCCTCCATTCCCGGCGGTTGCTCAACATAAACCAATTCGGCGATTGGACCATTTAGGAATGCACTCTTCACGTCCATTTGATAAAGCTTGAAATCATGGTGAGTAGCAAATGCAACCAATATACGAATTGACTCTAATCTAGCAACTGGAGCATAAGTCTCACCAAAATCCAAACCTTCGATTTGAGTGAATCCTTGAGCTACCAACCGAGCTTTATTTCTTGTGACAACTCCGTTCGTCTTGTTTGTTGCGGAAGACCCATTTGGTTCCAATCACGTTTTGATTTGGTCTTTCCACCAACGACCACACTTTGTTTCTAACGAAGTTGTTGAGCTCTTCATGCATTGCCATTACCCAATCCGATCTTTTAGTGCATCTTCCACCTTCAATGGTTCCAAGGTAGACACAAAAGAGTAATATTCACAAAATTAGCTACTCTTGAGCGTGTAGTTACCCCCTTTTGAATGTCACCTAGAATGTTGTCGACGGGGTGGTCTCTTTGAATACTTTGATGCACCCTCGGATGTGGCATTTGAGAGACATGTTGGATTGGTTCAAGGTCTTCATCTTGAGCATCCTCCAAGAGTTTGCTTGAACTGTCTTGAGGAATATTTATATTTTGATTTGAGGTAGGAGGCTCAACTTGCATAGAGGAATTGTCTTGATGCTCCTTTTCTTGCGGCCTCACTTCACCTATAGCCATCTTCTTGATTGCAATGCTTGGCTCCTCCTCATTTTCTAACATATTTAAATCAACTTGCTCTACTTGAGAGCCGTTAGATTCATCAAATGTCACGTCTCTCGCTATTTCAACGCAACCCGAGGTTTTGTTGAAAACGCGATAGGCATAGGCATTTGATCCATATCCTAGCAAGAAACCTTCATCGATTTTAGGAGCAAATTTGGAGTTCTTGGGTTTCTTGTTAAGAATGAAACATTTACTACCGAAAACTCTAAAATATGAAACATTTGCTTTGTTACCGGTAAGAAGTTCGTATGCTGTCTTCTTCAAGATCTTGTGGAGATATAATCGGTTGATAGCATGGCACGCGGTGTTGACGGCTTCCGCCCAAAAATGATCGGAGATCTTGTACTCGTCAAGCATTGTCCTTGCCATCTCAATCAAAGTCCGATTCTTCCTTTCTACCACTCCATTTTGTTGAGGGGAGTATGGAGCGGAGAACTCGTGCTTGATTCCTTCTTCATCAAGGAATTCTTCGACTTGAGTATTCTTGAATTCACTTCCATTATCGCTTCGAATCTTCTTGATCCTCAACTCGAATTCATTTTGGGCTCTTCTTGCAAACTTCTTGATTATCCCTTGTGTCTCACTTTTCTCTTGCAAAAAGAACACCCACGTGAAGCGAGAAAAATCATCAACAATAACTAAACCATACTTGTTACCTCCGATGCTTATATAAGCAACGGGTCCGAAGAGGTCCATGTGTAGAAGCTCCAATGGTTTTGTAAATGCGTCATGATGTTTTTCGCGGGATGACGCGCTCAACTTGCTTTCCGCTTGACAAGCGCTACAAATCCTATTCTTCTCAAACTCAACATTCGTTAGTCCAATGATGTGATCACCTTTTAGAAGCTTATCGAGATTTCTCATGCCAACATGAGCTAGCCGCGATGCCACAACCAACCCATGCTAGACTTTGCCATTAAGCATGTTTGAAGTTTAGCGCTATTTGAGTTGAAATCAACCAAATAGAGCTTACCCTTCAAATATCCTTTAAAGGCAATTGAGGAATCATCTCTTTTAAAGATGGTCACATCCACATTAGTAAATAGACAATTATAGCCCATTTCACAAAGTTGTGATACGGACAACAAGTTGTAATTTAAAGATTTAACTAGGAGAACATTGGAAATTGAATGATCATTAGAAATAGCAATTTTACCTAATCCCATTACCTCACCTTTACCATTATCACCAAACACAATATTTTCATATTGTGACCCTTTCTCATCAAAAGATGAAAACATTTTCTTTTCTCCGGTCATGTGGTTTGTGCAACCACTATCAAGCACCCAACTTGATCCCCCGGAGGTATAATCCTACGAAAACACATCAAGTCTTGTTCTTAGGTACCCAAATCTTTTTGGGTCCTTGCATGTTAGTAATCAAAACTTTTGGTACCCACACTTTCTTTTTGCTCACATCATTAGAGTTGTGGGCACCGACAAAATGAGCAACCACTTTACCACGGTGGTTTCTCTTCAATACATAAGAAGCAAAGTGAATGGAATGAGATGTATGACATTGAGGATGCTTCTTTGAATCTTGCCCGGTTTTGATGACTTGTGTGGTGGTCAATGGTTGTTTGTCATTTCCTTTGACAAACTTGATGCATTCCTTGCCTTTTACCACCACACGGTCATTTCCTTTACACTCGTACTTATCATATCCTAGCCCTTCTTTGTTTTTGTTGCCTCGACCATTTATGGTCTTGTATAGGGCATCCTTGGATTGATAAGTTTTCATGCAACCGTATCTAACCAAGGCACTTAATCTCTCGTTTTCGCTTTTTAATACTTGCACAAATTGAGAGTTAGAAGTACAAGCATTAATATCAACATTATAGCATCGAGAGCAACCATTGCTAGTGGAAGGAATAGAAGCCATTGAAGAATTAACAATTGGAGAATTAAGATCATTAAGAGATTCAATTTGCACTTCAAGAGCTTGAAGATTGTTTTCTAGACTTATGACATTCTCTTGAAGTGACTCATTTGAACCCTTAAGTAATGTTATTGAATTATTAGCCAAATTAAGCTTTTGGTTAACAATTCAATTGTCTCCTTTTCTTTTGTAAGGACCTTCTCGAGAGCAAGATTTTTCTTCTTTTCACAAATTAGCAACTCTTCTTGCTTCTCGAGAGTTTCCTCTTGGCTATCTATTCTTTTCAATAGTTTATGGATCTTATCAATAGCCGTTTTGCTTAAATCACAAAATAGAGCATCATCATCATCATTGTCATCACTATCCAATTCACTATCACTACTCGGAGGTTTTGACTTAGTCATTAACTTCCGCCCTTTGCCATGAGACAAGCGGGTGCGTCGTCGTTGTCGGTGTCGCTCATGTTGCCGAAGAGTGATTTTGTTGGAGGCGGCTTCAATGGCAGCGGTGGCAACTCCTTCATCATCGATTGTCGGAGTCGGTCGTTTGAATCCCATTCTTCACCAATATGAGCTCGCCCCGAGTACTTCTTCTTGTAAGTTTTGTTCTTCTTGTGCGGCTCATTCTTCTTGGGCTCATTGGGATTGTTTTTCTTCTTCGGACAATCGGCGATGAAGTGTCCAACTTCACCGCACTCATAGCAAGCCCTCTTTGTGTTTGTTCTTCTTCTTGATTTGTCGTTGTAGTTCTTCTTGTACTTGCTTGACCCATCATACTTGAGAAACTTTTTGAATTTCCTTACAAATAGAGCCAAGTCTTCTTCATCTTCGCTTTCATCTTCCTCATCATCACTTGATGTTGATTCTTCCTTTTTGCTTGCTTTCAAGGCTATTTGTTTTGGTCTTGAGCTCGAGCTTTGCTTGGCAAGGTTCTTCACTTCTTTTGCTTCTTCCTCCATGAGCTCATGTGAAAGAATTCTTCCGAGCACGTCATTTGGAGTGAGCCTTTTGAAATCTTTTCGCTCTCGTATAAGGGTTACGAGTAGAGTTCCTTGGGGCAAAGGCTCTCAACATCCTTTTACCACGACGTGGTCCGTCATATCCTTGCTTCCAAGCCCTCTTATCTTGTTTACGAGGATCATCAAGCGGTCATACATTTGTTGCGAGTCTCATCATCATTCATCACAAATCTCCCCAACTTGCCTTCTAGCAATTCAATCTTTGACTCCCTTACACTTGATGTCCCCTCATGTGCTACTTGGAGTGTGTCCCATATCTCTTTGGCTTCTTCCAATCCGTCCACTTTGTTGAATTCCTCGGGACTCAACGCTCCAAGCAACACGCTTGCGGCTTGAGCATTGCGGTGGATGTTTTGCTCTTGTTCCGGCGTGAGCTCCATATCGTCTTCCGGCATATCTAGACCTGTGCAAACAATCTTCCAAACACTAGGATGGAGTGACATCAAATGCATTTTCATCTTGTGCCTCCAATCGGAATAGTACGTGCCATCAAAGAAAGGAGCACGCCCGGAGGGCACAGTGATATACGAATGCGAGGAGGAAGTATTTAATTTTTCATAATTGAATGGAATTTGAGCTCCCTGAGTAGATGTAGAGGTAGCTTCCTCTTTGCTTTTGCCGGGAGTTCCATCTCCGGCTCTCGGACTATTTTGCTCGTCCGTCACGACAACCTTCAACCCGGTGTTGGCCATCACGTTCCTTCAAGCGGTTAAGCCTTCGAGAAGGTTTGGCTCTGATACCAATTGAAAAGGTTAGAAGATTGCCTAGAGGGGGGGTGAATAGGCTAATTTTAAATTAAAACAATTTGTTGCAGCGGAAAAGGGTCGGATATTCCGAATTAATATCGGAACTTCCGAAAACTTCGGAACTTCCGTAATTACTTCGGACTATCCGAACAGCACTTGACTTAAAGGGTCAAGTAGAATGAGCTAGACGACCACTAGCTCTAGACAACCAAAAGGGCACTAACAAAGATCAATAAAATTAAACAAGCAACTAGAGACAAGATAGAACACAAAAGTTTGATTCCCGGAGTTCGGATCCTTGAGGGATCGTCGTCTCCGTTGAGGAGGCTCCAGAGCCCGGGTCTTTTCCAACCCTTTCCTCCCAAACCTCGGTCACACTTGAGGCTTGGTTCCACTATTGGTTCCTTTCCTTTCGGAGGCGGAGCCGGCCTTCACAAACTTCTCACGGCTTCCCACAATCGTTGGGGGCTCGTGAGCGACGCCTAGCCGTCTAGGAGTCCTTCAACCTCCAAGAGTAATGAATGCACTCGAATCTCGATCTTGGAGAGGTTCTCTACTTTCTCAAGATGAATACCAACTTAACCCTTGACTTTCAATCACACACGACAAACTCTCACTCACTAAATGATCCCTAAGATCAAGGAGGAGAGAAAGCTCAAAGGATGCTCTAGAGAATACTCAAGAAGCTCAAGTGAATAGCCAAAGCAAGTGTGTAACCAGCAAAAGGAGTGGGAGAGGGGTATTTATAGTTTTGGATCAAAACTAGCCGTTACCCCCGCACTCAGCCCCACATCGGAATGTCCGAAACGAACTTCGGAACATCCGATGCGTGCAAACTACCAGAAATTGGAAGGCTTCCAACGGTCGAAAACAACAAGCATCGGAATGTCCGATAGCAACTTTGGAACATCCGATGACACCAGAGAGGAACCCAACTAAACAAGCTAAGTCCACATCGGAATATCCGATATAAAATATCGGAATATCCGAAATAAACGAAGAGTTCCCAGACAGAAAAGCGACCTCATCGGAACTTCGAAGTGGCGACGTCGGACAGTCCGAACCACACAGAGAGCACTCTAAAACAGGACAGAACACAGCGGCACTTCCGAAGTGGTGACTTCGGACAGTCCGAACCACACAGAGAGCTCCCAAACTAACACCCAGCAGGTATCGGAACATCCGAAGCGAGACATCGGAATGTCCGACCCTAACAGAACACAACGGACTAAAGCACAACTACACTTCGGAACTTCTGAAACATCGGAATGTCCGATACAACATCGGAACATCCGACTAGAAATTTAACACAAGCTCATTCCGAAGCTAGAGAAAACACTTCTAACTCTTGAGAGACTCGACTAAATTCATCTTGAGTGAGGAGAACATCTCTAAGTCAATTTCAATGCATCCCTCTTAATAGTACGGCATTCCTACGACTCAAAGGATTAAAAATAACAAGCTTTGAAAATCGTTTTTCTTACTCAACACCACTAGGGGACACTTCACGTACCAAGATGATCTCTTCTTGAAGCATTCGCCTGTTCATAAACTAGTTGAACACATTAGATTCTGGAATCGTTTGTCATTAATCACCCAAAACACTTTTAGGGGGCCTAGATGCACTTTCAAAAACGACAAAAACCCGCAGTGGCAGCCTTCCAACTACGGTGAGCAATTAGGCGCAGGCGACTCGGGCGAGGCGACCTAGGGCTTCAAAAGGAGAGCGGCGCGACGAACAGGACGACGGTATTTATAGCGCGTGGGCGTCCATGTCCTGCCCAGAATCCGTGGCGGCGGAGTCCCGCGGCGCTACGGCTTGGCCGACGTGGCACAATCCTCGGCGTCCATCCAACTCGGATCCAACGATCGACGACACACATCCACACGGTGGAATCCTGACCGTTGGATGCAGATCCAACGGTGCGCGATCGCGGTGGCTAGGGTCCAGGCGCAGGTCAGGTTGCGACTAACGGGTAGGGCGCGCGGGTTAACTGTCCGATCCACGTGGCTCAACCTGTTATGGTTTTTCCAAATAAAGGGCTTAATTCAAATTAAATCCAAATAAATCCAAATAAATTCCAGAAAATTCTAAAAATTCAAATGACTTGATAAATTAAATAAAAGCACAATTTGGGATGTTACAGTTACGTGGCATGATCCAAGCCACACATCACAGATCGGATGGCTAACAATAGATCTAGAGTAGCACTACTCGACCTAATCTGAAACACTGATCTTCAATCCAATGGCTAACACCAAATCAAATTTGTGGCGATGAAGGCTACGTGGCAGGATCTGAGCGGTTTACCTGAAATCGAATGGTGAGGATCACTCATGAAGGTGGACGGTGAGCGATGGCGAGACTCTGACTAGAATCAAAGATGATGACCACCCACCCGGTGTTTTGCGCGTTCCCTGGTGAAGTGAAACAGCAGATCCGGTGTGCCTTGTCATGCTGATCTCCAATCCGCGCACAAACTCCCCGGAGAACGACGAACGCCGATGAAATGGTGCAAAAACCATGGCGGCGGCTCTGGATCAATGGCGAGCAATTAAGCGTAGAAGACAGTGGCTCGGGCGAGAAAACCTATGCCAATAAATGCAGCTCAAAACAGTGATTCTCGAAACGAAAGGGGTGTGGTGCAATAAATGGGCCTCGTGTGCGCGATATCCACGGCGGTTACAGCGTGATGGTGGAGTTTGGCTCCGTTACGCGGCAGCGATGCGGTAGCTAATCCGAATCGTACATGTGGCACGATCCCCCGGCTCCAGACACGCATGAACGTGGAAGCATCTCAACCGTGCGATGGTAATCCAACGTCACGATTTAGGGATACGGATCAACGACGCGGGTTGGCCTTGGGCCGTACGGGCTAACGGTGCGGGTCAGATCCAATGGGCTCGGCCTGTTACTATTTTCCAATTTTTCTAAGATTTTCTGAATTAAAATAATTAAAATAATTAAAATAATTCAAGAAAAATAGCCAACAATACCAGAAAAATTCTAGAAAATATTTTAAGACATTTGGAACTCAAATGAAATATTTCCAACCAAACTTTATATAAATTTTTTAAATATTTAAATAATTCAATAAAGAACTTAATTCAAATTAATTCCAAATAAATCCAAAGAAATTTCAGAAAATTCCAAAAATTCAAATAACTCTGTAAATGTAATAAAAGCAAAAATTGAGATCCTTCGATAAAAAGTTGTGAAAAATCATGAAGTATCTGGCTATCAGAGAAGGAAGGGATGCATTGAATCATTTTACTATCTTTCCAGAATTGATAGGTGGCCCCACCTTTTTGCTTGGACCCATGTGCACTTACTAGACTTTCTCCTTTTGTCTCTTCTCTCCCTAACAGGTGGCCCTCAGCCCCACTTGTTAATTTTCTCTCTCAGCTCGCCTCTTCCTCTCGACTCTCTCCTTATTTCTCTTTCTCTCGAAGCCGTGCCACCTCTCTGGCTGACCCAGTGAAGCAAATTTCTTCACCCCTTATTGCCTTCGCGCCGCAAGTTCACACTACCCGAGGAGATCATCCAACAGCTTATGCCAAGAAATGTTTCGCCCATACACTGCGCCACAAAATCTTGGCTGAGATCGGTGCTGCTTCTAATCTTCTCTGTCATAAGCTCAAGCCATGTTCAAACCCTACTCCCACCACCTCAGTAGTCTATTTAAATGCAGCATGTGTCCCTCTATCACTCCACCTTCACCTGTGAAGCCATACCACCGAACCCATCCCCATTTCCCATTTCTTCTTCAACTTCGGCTACACTCCTGCCGCTATCAATTTTCGAGCTTACATCCTCCACGTGAGTTCTTCTTTCAATTCCTCTCGGCCAAAGCATCCTCATTCAACCATGAACCTAATCCCTTGACCAATTTTGACAATAAGCCACCAAGGCACCTGCTCCGCACGCATTGCCTCCATCACTTTCGACTCTCCATCGGTAGCTCAACCTAAGGTAATTCTTTCACAATAAACCATTAAAACATGTCATAAGTACCTTATGGGTACTTATTCAACCATCAAATTTGCTCAATGGAGTCTTATTCATCGCTGTGACCAACCGGCCATGGTACCGCTGCTAAACCACGGTGACGGGGTACTTGCATCTATCACCGGCAGTGTTAGAATCAACCCTTAGGAGCGCATAGACACATTAGAGCTCGTGGTGTCCTAGCTCATCGGCCTCCGATAGTGCCTCGACGTCGGTGAGCACTGCACCGTGGCTCCCCTAGCCTGGCTCTCTAATCCATGTCTCCCTTGCTTTAGATTGGGATATGAACATATGGTTTACTGCTTATAATGAACTTAAATATTTGACATATTGGATTAAAATATTGAACATGATGAACTTTAATCTTGAACCTATTGGAGTACTATGATTATTGATATTTTCTTTTTCTAAAAATAAAACATGATTCTAACGGAGGTGATTATTGGCAATAGCTGGAAGTGCAATCAATAATGCCGTAGATAGGGGGTAGATTTATCGCCCGGGTCGATCAAGGACCGAACTATTGTATTGATTACATGCCAAGATAATCGTACATCCATGAGGGCTAGTATGGGATGGCCTTAACCTATTAAGTTATTTGAAACTAGCTTTCCATATTGGAAGGCTGAAGTAGCACAAGCAGTAAATCCTGTCGTGTTTGCTTGTAAGGGGCTGCCACATATGACTTGGGGGTAAATGCATACCGGTGCAACGGTGTACGCTTGGCTATGGGGAGAAACGGTTGTTGTTTTACTGAGCTCAAAAAATTATTATGTTTCATGTGATTGTTTGTTTCTACTATAGTAAGGATTTAGCATCAACAGGCTGGTGCAAAGCTAGGTTTTAATAATGTAATAGTTATGTATGATCTCTTTGCGGCACACCAAAGGAAGTGTGCAAAATGGCCATGCGCAAAGAGATGATTATTTCTTATGGGTAAAGCTGTACATCTCTGCAGAGTTAAAACTAATTGATTAGCTACGCTCACAGTCATGAGCATTCGGTAAAGTCATTACATAGTTAGATGTTTAGATATTTTTATTGGTGAGTTTACCCCTATAGATGATTCAATACTTGACATGTGTTGGTAAGATTGAATTCAGCTATTGTGCCATGTGTTGGCAAAAGTTTGTTTTTAGATATTATTTCATATGTTAGAAATGGATGTTTTGATACTCACGAAGGACTGTGAGTTCACTCACAAAGGACTGTGACTCTTTTATTACATTTATGTTATTTTTACTTATTACTTTTATATTTACATACTTTTTGTTTATATACTCATTAAATTGTTTTTATTTCATTTTTGCTTTCAATCTATTATTCAGTATTTACAATTCAAATTGGTTCCAGGCAAAAAATTAACCGTAGAAGCCTCACACTAGGATTAGCTTGCATTTCAAACACTCAACTTATAGTCTTGTTGCTATAATTGTTGTTTTTAGGTGAAGAGTCAGATATTCCTGCAGACATTTACTTTGAGGATACAAACTTATTAACGATGGTTCTTCCTAAGGTTTCATCTTGTCAGTTGCTTGTGGAATATTGGGCTTAGTTGGCACACTACAAGATGAAAGTTTTCTTTGTTGATTTACTTTTGTTTTATATTATGTATCTAAATTTCCGCTGTAATAAAATTATACAACTTTTTGTATGGCTGTATTTTCAAATTTTGTTAGTGCGTGCAAGCTACTGATCATGGGACTAGCACAGTATGCACTTTAGAACCTTTCTTTTATGTTACACTATAGCATAAAAAGGAGGGTCTCACACATCGTAGGCATTTAATACGGTCTCTCGGCCATTGGGGCTATACTCGGCACCAATTTACTAAAAAAAACTCAATTTCTTGATTTGGTATATTACCAAACAAATTCTTAGGAAAAAACATCCAGATACTCACGGACAACTGGCACATCTTCCAAACTAATTGAAAGGATCGAGGATGGACGCCTAGAGGGGGGGGGTGAATAGGCGATTTACAATTTTCTAAAACAAAGCAGCAGAAAAGAGATCGGAACTTCCGATATGGAGTCGGAGGTTTCGGTGTCTAATCGGAATGTCCGATACGAGGTCAGAATATCCGATTAGAACAGAGTCTAGAGAATTGCAAAACGAATTACGCCTAAACACAAATTAATTCTACTCAAAGCTAGCACAAGCAAGTATCAACAATTTGAGGTAAAGCTAGCTAGCGAAGTAATCAACCCTAGATAGATCAATTCAATACAAGATAGGAAAGTAAAGCAATAAGCACATGTAAAGAATTGACACGATGATTTGTTTACCGAAGTTCGGACTTCCTCCAAGGAGGTTCCTACGTCTTCGATGAGGAGGCTCGGTCACACTTGTGCTGGGTCTTTTCCAACCCTATTCCTCGCCAATCGCGGTCGCACTTGAGATGTGGCTTCACTTCTTGATTTCTTCCCTTTCGGAGGTGAAATCGAACCTTCAATAAACTTCTCACGGCACACCACACACTTTGGTTGCTCGTGAGCGACGCCTAGCCGTTTAGGAGTCTTCAAACTCCAAGAGTAACGAATCCAACGAATGGATGATCTAGGACATGAACTCTTGTGCTCAAGATGTATCTCAATCTAACTCATTCTTCGCACTAACTCTCACTTCCCACACCTCACTCAAAGAGGGTATCACCAAGATCACAAGGGAAGGAAACAAGGAACTCAATCCACTCCTAATCACAACACTTGTGATTAGAGCTCTCTCTAGCTAATGAGATGACCAAGGAGCAACAAATGCATCACAAGGTATTCTCTCTACTCCACTAGCTCAACCTCTTGTTTAGCCCTTCAACAATATCCTCAACACACTCTCCCAATCGGCCAAGGGGGGTATTTATACCCCACACCCAAAGACTAGCCGTTGGAGCAAGAAAACTAGCCGTTTTACACACATCGGAACTTCCGATCCCAACATCGGAACTTCCGACCAGGCAAAAACTCCGGAACAAACTCAATCCAATAAACACATCGGAACTAACATCGGAACTTGCATCGGAACTTCCGATCTGGGCAGAGAGGCACCTTACAGAAACCTTTCAAAAAGTTTCTAAGTCTACATCGGAACTTCCGATCCAACATCGGAACTTCCTATACATCGGAACTTACATCGGAACTTGCATCGGAACTTCCGATTTGACCAGAGAGCACCCTTTTTGAGTTTAACACTTATCGGAACATCCGATCCAAAGATCGAAATATCCGATCCTCACAGAGAGGCACTCTTACTAGAACCAGCTCGAAAAGTTTCTAAGTCTTAGTCGGACTATCCGATCACACTGATCGGAACTTCCGATCAACACAGAGGTCCTAGACTCTCACCAACAAACCACCGGACTTACCGATGGATCGGAACATCCGATACACTGATCGGAACATCCGATCCAGACAAAAAGACAAACCTTTTCGGTGTACGTGATGTGTGTTGTGTCTCTCATCTATTTAAGGATAGATAACACTTGAGCACAGAGACACTTCTAAATCACCAACGTTGCATCCCTCTTAATAGTACGGCACGCCTATAACTAGACACTCTATCTAGTTACCTTTGACGCCGCACGCGATCAATCCCCTTTGGGGTCTTTATGATCTTCAGTCATACTCATTTCCCCGGGATTGTCACTTTGCTCTCTCTTGAAGTCCTCATGATTTACGATCATCTTCTCTTCAAGATTGTCACCCAGCTCTACTTCTCTTTTACCGGATCATTACCCGGCTCTCACAACATCTTGTTCATCTCCTCTTGATGAACCTTCTTTTCTTTTCTTCTTATCGGAATCTCCTCTTGACGTTCATCACTTCATGATGTCGTCCTTGTTCCGTTTCTTCATCTTAGCCATCATTGGACCTAATCTGGCTCAATCATCACTTATGAAAATAGTTAGTCCAAGATGCATGGTTGTCTCAATCACTCTTGCACTCCATTAACACATAATGAATGCCTCCATAATGATTGAGCACAACCTAAATCAATTTAATGAATAATATTTGTGTCTTGAGTATATTGATGCAACTAATGCTTCGTTATACTCAAGAACTATCGATTATCCCTAATCGATCACAAGAACACCATCCAACACATGATGAGCATTCTTTGATGATTAAGAGATAAACGATCTCAATTTAAATGTTCATGTAAATTGATATGAGTATATAACAACTACACGAGTTTTCATATACTCATGTTGATGGAAAGTAATGATACATAATATGTGGAATGTATGGAAATGATCATTACTCTAAACCATCAACTATAGAATAAACTCCACAAGTATGTGTGCATACATATAGTTGACTTTGAACCAAAATGCACATATTCAATTTTATTGATTTGGAGCATATCCTAGGATACTATAAGTATACTACAACTAGGCGTGTTAAATATGTACTCAAATATTTAGTTTCAATGTCTTGATCCTTTATATGTGGTAATGAGAAATAGATCAATACAATGAAACATTAAGTTAGAGTGTGAACTCCCCCTAAATATGTGCATCCATGTAATATATGGATTGGGAAACATGATACACAGTTTTTGGTTAAAGCAGTGGAGAAATTCATACTTCAACTTAAATCCTAAGTATGCAATAAAATAATGAACATTGATACAATGCATACCTTGGGTTTTCCATTTTCCATTCGAATGTGAGGCTACTAAACATAAGCTTAATAAATATGTTAGTCTCATTAAAAATTAGATTTGTCAATGATCACCAATCATCCTTGATGAGACGAAAATAGTAATTACTTAAACATTAGTCTCATATTAGGATTTGTCATTAATCACCAAAACCAACTTAATGGATCAACCTAATGGAGGTTGTACTTACAATCTCCCCCTTTTTGGTGATTGATGACAAAACCCTTTTCCACAATTGCACTAATGGATATATATCAATATGGAACAAATATTAAGCATTTTATATCCATGCATGTCTTCTACCAAGGCATGCTATGCACATGATGCATATGAAGATGCGTGAGATAAACACATGTGCAAGGCAATTGAGGAAAGCTGCAATTGAGGAAAGCTCACATAATTCTCCCCCTTTTTGTCAATAAGCACCAAAAGCAAATAAACATCCAACTTTAAATAATGTGAGGGAGAGAGACTTGAACTTCATAAGCTTGAACTTACAATCTCCCCCTTTTGGTATTGAATAAATTAAGCAAGGAGGGTTTCAATAACACCGCTTGTGGCAATTTTGTGGCTTTATACCAATTAAATGTAAAATACAAATTGCAAATCCAAATAGCACACAAGCAAAGCATGGGAATTGGAGGATTGATTCAAATAAATCAAATAAGTTTTGCAAGCTTTTAGATTTGATATCAATTAAAAGACAAGATGCCAAATGAAGACGGCTTGATACCAAATGCAAGGCAAAGCGAGCAAGTTTGGCAATTTTTTTTAAAAAAATATGACCAAAAAGAATAAAGACTCGAAAGAAGGCCATATTTTGAATGTGGATACCAATTGAAACCAATTGAAGGAATTTAAGTTCAAAGTGCAAGAGTAGGTATCACAAGGGTTATTTAAAACTAATTCAAACAACTCACTTCATTTTATTAGGCTTTACGATAAACATCATGATTCTCTTGTAGAATCTATAATTTTGCCTAATAGGGTTAAATGAGAAACCCAACACAACCACCACTTGAGAAATAAGATACCATTTTAAAATCTATCTCAAGGGTTTTGCTTGAAAATCTTCATTCAAGAATGAGAATAAAGAATTATTCATAAAGAATAATGCTCAAATGGAATTTCTCCTTTTTATGTATTTCAATTCATAAAGAACCTCACACAGAGAGTTCTTAAGCGATTGAACTTACAATGCATTTAAGCTTATGGAGAATCCAACTCAAAAGAATTTGGGTATCAAGGTAGAGGCAACAAGTGGCAATCAAAATACCACTTGTACGAGGATTTAAAATTCATTGATACCACTTTGAAAGAATTCAAATAACCGACGATGTCATTTGTAGGGATGAACAATAACCCCAATGACATCACAAGTTGAGAAGACACCATCCAAAGATACCACTAGTAACCACAATAAATGAATAACGCTCTCTTGATACTACTTGTTGGATCAAATCACATAGATATTGATACCAATTGAAAAATAGTTGATTGAATCGATGAGTATCAGAGCAATTAAGCATTTAAGGGTATCAAAGCAATTGCAAACACAAAACTAGAGCATTAAAAATATAGGTTGCAAGGTTTTGCCTTTTGAAATCCTAAACCACACAGATTTAGAGAAGACAATAGAGCTTTACAAATAAACTCATAAGGGGTGAAAATAAACCTTTGTAAAGATCAAATCCCCTTAGTTTGAATTAGATTTTTGAAATCACCAAGATTTTATGAAAAACAAGAGATCAAAGCAAAACCAAAGGTATCAGAGAACAACTTGAAAACTTAGAGATAAACAATTGAAGATATCACTTGGAAGCATTTAAGTGCCCAAAACTTGACATAAATGAGCTCCCCAAGATATTCAATAAATGAATCATGGAGCCATTTTGCATTTGAATTGCACAAGTTTTGTCTAGCTATAAGATCAAGTGAATACCACTTTTGAAATCAATTGAATACTCAAGACTGATACCATTTGAAGACACTTTCATATAAAATGCAAAACATTTGAATTTTTGCGCAAAGATACTTTGGAAATACAAGAATTCTTTCTCAAAAGGAATTCTTGAAAAAGGAAGTATCAATAGAAAGATATCCCAAAACCAATTTCGAAAGAAAACTTACAATCAAAGTAGATCTGGATCGGATATTCCGATATATGGATCGGATATTCCGATGTGTACTAAATTCCAGAATATCGGATCTTCCGATTTAAAATTGGATGTTCCGATGAGTTGAATTTTTCAGCCGATTGAAACTCAAAGTTCAGTCCACCTTTTGCAAATTTGTCAAGAATTTTTGCAAATGAAGTCCAAATGAATTGAAATCATCAGGGAACTAACTTTGGACTATTTCAAATGTTTTTTTTAGGATAACTTTTGTTTGCAAAGTATTTTCTTATAGATCATTTTGGCAAAATGTGCTATTAGGTACAAAGATGAAAACAAATTTCATAAACCCTCAATGTGCAACTTCAACTTGGATTTCACTAACAATTGAACCCTCATGGCTTGAAGGATTTGAAATGCATTTTTGAAGCCATGAAAATTTATACAACAATGAAATCCAATTTGAATGCCAAAATTCAATAATAGGCTCCTTTTGGTTGAAAACAAGGATTTTGAGTTAAAATAGTTTTCAACATAGAATTTTCAAATTGAAAGTTTGTAAAACATTTGAAATACAAAGTATAATATTTTAACAATGCTTTTTGCAAATTTGGGTTTATTAAAACATAATTTTTGCTTTTTGTCCAAAGAGGGTTCTTTTGAAGAACCAAATGAAAATCCAATAAGTCAAATACTTAACACCACAAAAGATCAAAATCAATTTAAGAGAATGAGATAAGATTTAAAGATTGAACTTTTGTGTATGAGTTTGGAATACCATTTTGAACTAAGATATATCACAAGATCTAGTCCACATGGTGAAACTCACTAAGTGCAATATTTTGACTTATATCGATCAAACTAAGTTTTTCGGCGAGTTTCAAAATCAAATAACTTTTGTTTGGTTGGTCTTTTGGAAATCTTTTGAACACGAAAAATTGTTAGGAATAACCAACTCTAGGATTTTTGTATTGAAATTATTTTCAAAATCTTTTTACTTTTAACTCTATGAAAATTATACATTTAAATCCAAAACAAGATACTTCTACCTAGGTTTTTGGTATAAATCTCATTTTCTTTTCACAATAGATTTTGTGAAGCAAAAACCTTTGAAAAACATTTTGAAAGCATTTGTATACATTTCTCAACTAGTTTTTCAAAAGATTACTAATAGATTAGCAAATTTTGAGTTTTGGCTAAAAGGTTGATTTTGAAAAATATATAAGCACTTATAATAAATATGGGCACACGTAGGGATGTGATACACATGGTTATGAATTAGCACTCCCCCTAAATGTGCCACTCCTAACTTGCTCAAGATTACAATTAAAGCACAAGTAAGAAGCATGAGCAAGGTACAATTAACAAGCAATTAAATTGGTTTTCATGAAACTAATGCATCTAAACCTACACAAGGCTAGAAGCAACAGAATAATCAATTTAAATTGCAATTTACCGAGATGGCATTGGCTCATGATTGACTTGAATTTCCTCAAGCTTGGCTCCATGTGCAAATAATGATGTCTTCATTTTCTTCATGAGACCAAGCGTCCAATCCATCTTTCATTGCCTAAAAACCTTTTAGGTGGTTTTTGGTACCCAATCCTTGTTGGGTCCAACAATGTTAGTCACAATAGATTTAGGAACCCAAATGGCCCTAACTTTAGCATTAATGGAATGACTAACATTTCTAGGAATAGGTTTGCAATATTTATTCCTACTAAGCAAATAATTGCCATTGAGTCGAGAACGCTTAGGAGGGCAAGCATATTTAGCAAGCCTATTTCTAGCTTGATCCTTTCTAAGCAAATGATAACCATTAAAGTGAGAAGGCTTAGATGATCTAATAAATCTAGCAAATAATTTGCTATTGTTATTTCTCCTAAGCAATTTATTTGAATTGCTTTGAGTTGGCTTAGGAGCCCTAACAATTTTTGCAAATCCACTTCTAGATTTACTCTTCCTATGCAAATGAATAGCATCATTTTTAGCGGGCATAGGGAACTTGACAAGCTTGGCAATTACATTGCCGTTCTTGTCCTTCCTAAGCAAATAATCTTTAAAATGAATAATAGGCTTAGGGATTATACCATTGGGACAATCCTTACCAATATGCCCCTTTTGCCGACAATTGAAGCAAATTTGAGTTCGACTTCTTCTTATCCTCTTATGGTCTTGCTTCTTGCCGTCAAGCCTCATCTTTGATGATGTTCCCGTGGCATCAACTTGATTAGGGCACACCGAGGCAAGGTGACCCTTCTTGTTGCATCCAAAGCACCTCTTGATCTTCGAGAGTTTTCCATGGTGCTTTGGCTTGTTCTTCTCCCTCTTGAAGATGTAGCCAAGTCCTCTTCTATCTTGCGGCACCCGAGGCTCGCTCAAGATCTTGTCGAGGATGGCTTTTCCCTTGTAGCACTTCTCCAAGTCACTTTTCAACTTTGTGACTTGTTTCTTGAGCTCTTTGTTTTCCTCTACAAGATTAGTATCTAACAACATAGAGGAACTTGAAACAATATCATTAGAGCATAAAGGCATATCAATACTAGAAGTAGACATATAAATTTTGGATGAAATGTAAGGAATGATATTTGAGCAAGGCATTTCATCAATTAAATCACATTGAATACTAATGTCTACACTAGGCTTAGTGAATTCCTTGAGAAGGATATTTTCATGATTTTCCTTAAGAACATCATAATCCTTTTTAGGTGAGTCATACTTCAACTTCAAAGTTTTGTACTTAGTTTTCTCCTTCTCAAGAGATTCATTTTTCACCTTTTCTTTAGCAAGAGCACTCTCAAGTTCAAGATTTCTTTCTTTTTCAAAGATGAGCAAATCTTCTTGCCTCTCGAGAGTGTCCTCTTGCTTATCTATTGTATCGAGCAGGGCAAGCATTTTAGGTAGTGATATTTCTCTAATATCACCAAACCTATTATCATAATCGGTATCACTATCATCATCACTCTTACCAAAATCATCTACATTTAGGGATTTGGATATGGGTGATACCTTCTTCTCCTTTGCCATAAGGCAAATAGGAGTGTTGTCATTGCTTAAGGCGGAAGAGGAGGTAGATGGTGATGTCAGTTCTTCATCACTTGATGTAGAGGTTGAAGAATCATCAATCGACATCCGTTCTTGCATGCAATCCTCATTTGATGATGTGGACACATCATATTTGTCTTGAAGCACTGTCCACATATCATGAGCACTCTTGAGGTTGTATATCTCATTAAATATCTCTTCGCTCACAGAACTAAAAATAGCGTTAGTAGCTTGAGCGTCTAGATGTAAGCATTTCTCTTCTCCTTTAGTTGGAGCCACTTCGTTTAGATGAAGAGAAAAGCCGACATCTACGATCCACCATATTTGTGGGCTCATGGATTTAAAGAATGAAATCATGCATAATTTCCAATGAGCATAATTATAACCATAAAGTATTAGTGAATCATGAGAGTGCACTAATCCAGTAGTCGTCATCCTTTTTACTCTCAAAGCGGTAAAGCCTAATATGAGAGTGACCGTGGCTCTGATACCAATTGAAAGGATCGAGGATGGACGCCTAGAGGGGGGGTGAATAGGCGATTTACAATTTTCTAAAACAAAGCAGTGGAAAAGAGATCGGAACTTCCGATATGGAGTCGGAGGTTTCGGTGTCTAATCGGAATGTCCGATACGAGGTCGGAATAAACGATTAGAACAGAGTCTAGAGAATTGCAAAACGAATTACGCCTAAACACAAATTAATTCTACTCAAAGCTAGCACAAGCAAGTATCAACAATTTGAGGTAAAGCTAGCTAGCGAAGTAATCAACCCTAGATAGATCAATTCAATACAAGATAGCAAAGTAAAGCAATAAGCACATGTAAATAATTGACACGATGATTTGTTTACCGAAGTTCGGACTTCCTCCAAGGAGGTTCCTACGTCTTCGATGAGGAGGCTCGGTCACACTTGTGCTGGGTCTTTTCCAACCCTATTCCTCGCCAATCGCGGTCGCACTTGAGATGTGGCTTCACTTCTTGATTTCTTCCCTTTCGGAGGTGAAATCGAACCTTCAATAAACTTCTCACGGCACACCACACACTTTGGTTGCTCGTGAGCGACGCCTAGCCGTTTAGGAGTCTTCAAACTCCAAGAGTAACGAATCCAACGAATGGATGATCTAGGACATGAACTCTTGTGCTCAAGATGTATCTCAATCTAACTCATTCTTCGCACTAACTCTCACTTCCCACACCTCACTCAAAGAGGTATCACCAAGATCACAAGGGAAGGAAACAAGGAACTCAATCCACTCCTAATCACAACACTTGTGATTAGAGCTCTCTCTAGCTAATGAGATGACCAAGGAGCAACAAATGCATCACAAGGTATTCTCTCTACTCCACTAGCTCAACCTCTTGTTTAGCCCTTCAACAATATCCTCAACACACTCTCCCAACCGGCCAAGGGGGGTATTTATACCCCACACCCAAAGACTAGCCGTTGGAGCAAGAAAACTAGCCGTTTTACACACATCGGAACTTCCGATCCCAACATTGGAACTTCCGACCAGGCAAAAACTCCGGAACAAACTCAATCCAATAAACACATCGGAACTAACATCGGAACTTGCATCGGAACTTCCGATCTGGGCAGAGGCACCTTACAGAAACCTTTCAAAAAGTTTCTAAGTCTACATCGGAACTTCTGATCCAACATCGGAACTTCCTATACATCGGAACTTACATCGGAACTTGCATCGGAACTTCCGATTTGACCAGAGAGCACCCTTTTTGAGTTTAACACTTATCGGAACATCCGATCCAAAGATCGAAATATCCGATCCTCACAGAGAGGCACTCTTACTAGAACCAGCTCGAAAAGTTTCTAAGTCTTAGTCGGACTATCCGATCACACTGATCGGAACTTCCGATCAACACAGAGGTCCTAGACTCTCACCAACAAACCACCGGACTTACCGATGGATCGGAACATCCGATACACTGATCGGAACATCCGATCCAGACAAAAAGACAAACCTTTTCGGTGTACGTGATATGTGTTGTGTCTCTCATCTATTTAAGGATAGATAACACTTGAGCACAGAGACACTTCTAAATCACCAACGTTGCATCCCTCTTAATAGTATGGCACGCCTATAACTAGACACTCTATCTAGTTACCTTTGACGCCAAGACGCGATCAATCCCCTTTGGGGTCTTTATGATCTTCAGTCATACTCATTTCCCCGGGATTGTCACTTTGCTCTCTCTTGAAGTCCTCATGATTTACGATCATCTTCTCTTCAAGATTGTCACCCAGCTCTACTTCTCTTTTACCGGATCATTACCCGGCTCTCACAACATCTTGTTCATCTCCTCTTGATGAACCTTCTTTTCTTTTCTTCTTATCGGAATCTCCTCTTGACGTTCATCACTTCATGATGTCGTCCTTGTTTCGTTTCTTCATCTTAGCCATCATTGGACCTAATCTAGCTCAATCATCACTTATGAAAATAGTTAGTCCAAGATGCATGGTTGTCTCAATCACTCTTGCACTCCATTAACACATAATGAATGCCTCCATAATGATTGAGCACAACCTAAATCAATTTAATGAATAATATTTGTGTCTTGAGTATATTGATGCAACTAATGCTTCGTTATACTCAAGAACTATCGATTATCCCTAATCGATCACAAGAACACCATCCAACACATGATGAGCATTCTTTGATGATTAAGAGATAAACGATCTCAATTTAAATGTTCATGTAAATTGATATGAGTATATAATAACTACACGAGTTTTCATATACTCATGTTGATGGAAAGTAATGATACATAATATGTGGAATGTATGGAAATGATCATTACTCTAAACCATCAACTATAGAATAAACTCCACAAGTATGTGTGCATACATATAGTTGACTTTGAACCAAAATGCACATATTCAATTTTATTGATTTGGAGCATATCCTAGGATACTATAAGTATACTACAACTAGGCGTGTTAAATATGTACTCAAATATTTAGTTTCAATGTCTTGATCCTTTATATGTGGTAATGAGAAATAGATCAATACAATGAAACATTAAGTTAGAGTGTGAACTCCCCCTAAATATGTGCATCCATGTAATATATGGATTGGGAAACATGATACACAGTTTTTTGGTTAAAGCAGTGGAGAAATTCATACTTCAACTTAAATCCTAAGTATGCAATAAAATAATGAACATTGATACAATGCATACCTTGGGTTTTCCATTTTCCATTCGAATGTGAGGCTAATAAACATAAGCTCAATAAATATGTTAGTCTCATTAAAAATTAGATTTGTCAATGATCACCAATCATCCTTGATGAGACGAAAATAGTAATTACTTAAACATTAGTCTCATATTAGGATTTGTCATTAATCACAAAAACCAACTTAATGGATCAACCTAATGGAGGTTGTACTTACACTAATAACTTTGACATTGTTAACCATTAACTGACCGTTGTGAACTGCAGTTGTGTAGGATCGAAGTATACGAATATAGCAATCAGAGGGGGGGGTGTGACACTACGGTATGGTGTGACATTAGAGAATGTGAAATTAGAGAATAAAACCTTTCGGCTTGAGGTTTACTCGCGTTTTTGGGCCGTTTGAAGTGATGTGTCACCACGGAGTGTCGTAACCTTTTAAATGGTGCATGTTAAGGTCAAAAACTTTATGAAATATGGTATGGCAGGTTAAAACCATAAGGTATGGAGGTTAATAACGTTTCCGGGCCGTTTCCGGGCCGTTTTCGGGGTTTTGGGCCTTCCCGGGGGAGTTTGGGCCTTAAGTGGGCTTTGGTGGGATGGAGTAGGTCTCCGTAACGGACTAGGATTGGGTGTAGGGGATGGTAAAAGGGCTCCCCACCAGCCCTTGGGCGTTCACCCCTGCCCCTTGTGCGCCCTTCCCCCCACTTGCCCTTGCCCTAGCCGCCTCCCTCCTCCCTTGGCCGTGCGCCTCCCCCTCCCTTGCCCCATTGCTCCCCACCTCTCCACCACCTCTCCTCCACCCCTTGATGCCCTAGGGTGGCCTCCCCACCCCTGCATCCTCATGGATCCATCCGAGGAGCGAGGAGCGAGGAGCGAAGAGCGAGGAGATCTATTGGAGTTTTCGTACGTCGGGCAAAGGTATGACCATGGGAACCCTGGGGATTGATCTAGGTAATGTTATTAAGGTGTTTATCAAGTTTTTAGATCAATTGGAGGTGCTGGATTGGAGTAATTTGGGTTAGATCTAGATATTGCCACGTTTCTGTTTTGGGACAGCATGAGCAGTCGGGCTAGGGTTTGAGTTTTCGTCGATTTAGAATCCGAGTATGTCCGTACAGATGTTCAAGAAGTTGTAGATAATTTAATTATCTTTCCGTGGACATAAAGCACGTTAAATTCCGATCAGCCGTTTGAAAGTTATGGCTGTTTTACCGAGCGTGTTAAAATTTGTGACGTAATTGGAACAGATCACGGTAATCTGTAGATTAGACAACTTTAGATTCCGAATCAGTCTTTCCATATACCTAGAGAAAGTTGGGAAATTTCCTAAGCTACGCGAGGATGTACTCGTTTAATTGATTCAGAGTCCCAGAACTCAAGTTATGCATTTTGCAATGCTGCTGTCCCGACGGGACAGAACCTCTGTTTTTAGGTTTTGCGAGTAGTTGGCAATGTCGGGGTAGATGAGGGTTTGCGTACTGTTTTGTGGACATTATTGTGAGCGTGTGGTACCTATGTGCAGGTGGTGCAACCCCGGGAGTGCCCTCTACTTCCCGCCAATCCGTTGCCCGTGGTTGAGGCAAGTGTGTTGTGATGGATAGCGATTTGTAGGTTGCTTGTTGAGAATAGATGGAATTGACTACATGATATATGATCACTTGCCATGCTTTTATGATTGCCAATGATATGATGAGCATGTTTAATATGTTATGATGCCATGTATTAATATGTGAGTTAAATATGATGTTGGCATAAATGCATACATGGCATGTTACATGGCTCGGGCGGTGAGAAAGTCATAACTAGTCCGGGAAGGTCGGTGAGAAAGTTATGACTAATCCGGAAAGCCAATGAGTAAGTCCTACATCGTGATTCCATTCACCGCGGTGAGCAGGCGAGGAGTAGGCACCCTCCATCTTCGGGATGGAAGGGGAGAGGGTGCACACCGACAGGTGTGTACTCAACCATAACGGTATGAGTTTCCAAGGAGACATGAGCATTGCATTACATTGCATACATAATGATGATGATATTGTTAAGTGTTCATGAATGAGATGATATATATGATGGGAGATGTTATTGCCATGATATTGTTCTTGTTGTCCATTGCAATATGCTTGCTGAGTTTCGAACTCACGCTTGTGTTTTCTTGTTATTTTAGGTACCATGAGAACGGCATGCGGGGAAGGGAAATAGTCACACACCCATACGTAGCTTCACCATATTGATTCCACAAGTCATTCTATTAGTTTGATAATAAATTGCGTGTGATGATTATTGCTTTAAGGTTTAGCTTTGTTTATGAGAGATTTATTGTTCGTTTGACACTTGGAGACTTTAAGTGCTTGATGTTAGTCTTATATTGTCGTTAAGACTCCATTTATTGCTGTTTTAGATGTCTCTCATATTGCCTTATAATGCTATACTGTTGTTGCTCCTTAAATCCATGTTAAAACAAAGGAGGTGCTGCCGAAATTTCGGTTTTTTTTAGCCTATGCACCTTTGCTGGAATTTTATGTTAAATGTGGTATTTAGATGTTGTTTAGCTTATGTTTGGTAGCATTCAGGCATATTAAATGTCGGGGTGTTACAGGGTGAATGATTGTGCGGAAGCTAAAACCAAATTCTTGATCTACTAAAAGTTCACCCCAAAATAGAGCCAAATAATTGCCTCGTATTCGACAAAAACAGAATGATAGAGGTTTGGTAAAATGCGAATTCCCGAATATCCAACCGTCGGATCGATCTGAAATTTGGATACAAGAATCTACATTCCAATACGAATCGAACCCAAAAAGAATTAGCTCGATCGGACTTACGTATCAAAAGTTATGAACCTCGTAAGCTTGCTGTGACAGAAGATGACGAGAATAGATCTTACTAGAATTGTAGCTCGCCGAAAGATTTGAAGAACTTGATCTTTATTTCTCCTTTCTTTTGTCTAAAGTACTCGAAACAAAAGAGTACAACCCTAAAGCTTGCTCAAAACTTAATGCATAAACAGGAGGCACCTCCCCTTATTTATACAGAGCAAACACATAGAGTCCTGAATACAATTCCTACTTCTAATCCTAGAAGGAGTATGTATTCAACACAACTCCACTTGGCCCAACCTGGCCGAGTACAACTCTTGCACGTGTATGGAAACCCTACCATACTCACGTGACTAACCCTTTGCACGCGCATGGCCACCTGCCATTCTCACGTGACTAACCATTCTTCATATGCACCATTCTCTTAGCCCGAACGTCCCGCATGACATCCTTGACCACCAAGACCAGAGTTCCTCCTGAACCTAGTCCCGAACCTCAGTTCCTCCATGAACCTAGTTCCGGTCCCGTCATCGACCATATTCTCCCTCGAGCAATACCTGCACATGAACAAACCACAAAACGAATCCGAGCACAAGTCCGCAACTTGACTCAACATTAGTCCATGCAAATACTCACACGAGCATTGCATAAAATCCACTTAAAAACAAACATCATGAAATTCTCACAAATCTCAAATTCAAACCAAAGTTCAATTCCAATTCTTGCAAAACCCTAACCGAGCAAAATGCATTCACGATGGACCAAAAATATGGTCCGGCGTACACATGAAAAAGTCACTCGAAAACCCATTCACGACGGATCAAAAATTTGGTCCGGCGTAGATGCGAAAGAAACCCTAATTTGGTTCGGCGCTGATGCAAAGGAATGATCCGGCGCAATTTACTTTGGAACTTTTGGTCCGACGCCAATAGGAAAATTTGGTCCGGCATAAAGTACCTCGAGAACACGTTCACGCCAGACTAAAAGTTTAGTCCGGCGCAGTAGCGAAAACCGGTTCGGCGCAAAAGGGAAACTTCTTTGTTTTACGAAACTGCAGTCCAGCGCTAATGCGAATCTTACTGTTTCTTGTCAATTTGTCAAACACATGCACAAACACATTTTGCAAATTCAATTCTAAGCCAATTTTTCAGCACATGATTTCACAAGTTGCTTGAATTTCAACTTTTTCGCTATTCGGACTTTCAATTGACACAATTCTTTGACCACACACCAAAACTACCTTATACTTGAACAACCAATTCATTCCAAGGATAACATCTATGGTTCGGGTTTCCAGTATGAAAATATTTGCCAGAAACTCAATCCCATCAATAAGCAAATTAACTCCCAAACATCCTAGATTAGATGTGACATCTGATCTTGGGAATTGGACCAGTATAACATCTAATGCTTCCTGAGCTCCATCAGCCATGATGTGGTTAACTCGGCCTCTCATCATAGAGTGAATTGTTCCTCTGGTTTGATTGACAACTTTGGGTAATCCTTGATTATGCGTTGGTGCTGATGTCTTGGCAGGGGTAGAGTTGGGATTGAAGCGAATTGAGGTGATCACTTCCTTTTGAGGGTAGTTGCTAGCAAACTATCCTAGATGGTGACAGGTATAGAAAATTCTAGGGTCAGGCTTCTTCCTTGAGAACTTTTCATTGAGGTGGTGTTGCGGAAGTTTTGACCATCATGGCGAGGCACGTGTGTAGGTGTCTTGAATGAAGTTTGAGCAGGGTGTCGAGTGAACTACTGAGTGGTAACTCTTAGCCTCTACTAAACTTGACGACCTCCTTGTACACCATCCTGCGCTTGCGGTTGTCTTCCAACACCTTCGCTTATCTTCTAGGATAAGGGCCTTGTTGACCAACTCCTGAAAATCAGGGAAGCCATGGGTAGCTAGCTCAACTTGTAGTCCAGAATTCAGTCCCTTCTTGAAATGAGACTATCTTACTTTATCTATTGCAACATCCTTAGGGGCATTGCGAGCAAACTGTGTGAACTTGTTCAGATAATCAGCCACTAAGTGGCTTCCATGCTTAATTGATCTGAACTCCCCTTTCTTCAACTGACTCTTTGAGCAAGCTGCACCTATAGTCTTACCACTTGTTCTTGGTGTTTTGACCTTAACTGAGATAACTTTCGGGATAGTTACGACTACAAAAAATGCTCAACCTTTCTGTGGGCATTGCTTAACAAAATGGCCTGGCTCATAACAGTTGTAGCACAAACATGCCTTGTAAGGTCTACCTACATGTGCAATATTCTTCTTCTTGAGAGTTGATGCTTGTTGTTTTGTAGGGCATCTCCTAGCCCAGCGATCTTGTTCACCACACAAGAAACAATTTGATGGTGACAACATATCACTGCTTTCCTAAGGTAGATGGACAGGGTTGGAATGTTTCCTCTTTAATTTTTCAAGCGGCACGGCAAGTGCATATGACAATCCACCTCTTTGTACTAACTCTTGAGCAATGGTGGCTCAGAAATTCTCTTGCTAAAGTTGAGTCATGACGGTCACTATTGAATCCAAGGGACATTGAGCTGGGCAATGATCTCGTCCTTCACAAAGATAGCATGTGATATTGCTCATAGGACATTCTCGCAGCAAATAGCATCCTTCACAGCTGGAAAAATTGATTGTATGCTCATCATTGGTGTCTTATATCTCCATAATGCAAGCATGCACAATCTTCTGACTCGTTTGAGTAACAACACTTCAAAGAACAATGTCCAAATATGGTATCGGGTGCAAAGGTAGAATTCTTGTTTGGTTTCATTGTGATTCCACTGTCATCTGACGAATCAAAGAGCTGTCGAAAAGTAGTGGTAAACTCTAAACACGTGATGGTCTATTTACCTTCAGATGCAGTGTAGAAACTTTTCCACCAGACTAGTGTATCTCCTTTCAATTGACAAGTGGCAAGTAAAACTTTCTCTTTATCATCACATTGCACCAAAGCTATCTTATCTTCCATACCATGAAGCCAGATTTTTGCATCCTTGAGAGTAGTTGATCCATCAAATGTGGGTGGTTTGGTCCTCATGAACGAATAAAACTTTGACTGTGGACAAGATGTTGAAACTTTGATTGTAGAGGTAATGATTTGGTACCAATGGCATTCATCTTTTGCATCATCATCTGCATGAGCTGAGTTTGGGTGGTGAAAAACTGATCCAAGTTTTGAATTGTCACAGTCAATACGACGGACAGCTAATGGTCACAATCTACTTTATCACTGATACAAATAGTAGCAATGATATTGACATGAACTGCCATGGAAACACTGTTGCAATCGGTTTTTTTCCATCTGTTGATAAGTCCAAGGTTTAGGTAAGAGGGAATAGCATAGATGAGTAATGAAGAATTAATGTAGGGGACACAGGTTAACCCAAAAACCTCAAATCATACAACCCTTATGAATAACTTGGTATGGTTGCTTACAAAAGCCTAAGGGCCATGCAATACATACTGCACACTCCACAATCATGAAAAAACCAATTCAACCTAAGCACACAAGTCTGACATCTAAAAGGCAAAATTTGCTAACTTAAATTGATGCGACTATCACGCATGAGTCTCAACTGGCTCCTCAAGCAATGGTTCTTCTAGCTTCTGAAACTCTTCATTGATCCACTCCTCCCTCGAGCTCGGCGATTCTTCTCTTCATGATCTTCATATTTAGCAGCAAAGTACCCCAGTACTTTCTACTTAAGGTGTGATACATCATCATTTATTCAGGGCAACTCAGGTAAGCTTTTAGCTCAATCCAGCATGGGGAAATAGAAAGAAATTTTAGCAAAGAGGGAAGAATAGAAGAATAAGATAAGTCAAGAACTTATTAATCTTCCAAGTTAATTTTCTCTTTAGAAAATAATTTTGAAGTTCCTAAAGAATGGCCAATCTATTTAGGGGCAAGACCTACAGTTAGTATGGCTCTGATACCACCTCTATGGGGACCCGAATATGCAAATTCGGACCCTCTATGTATTCTGCACTAGTCCAGAATCACGCTAGTGCACATAGTCTCAACATAGATGAATATCACAATCATACATAGTGGAAATATAGTAAAAAAACTTATTTATTGAATATAAAATTGTTGACTGACCTTAAGGTCAACCTTGCACTTATTAGGCTTTGATGGATCAAAATCAAAGTAAATAAACAGCAGCGGAACGAAGAACATCGGTTAATCCCATCAATATGCCATAAGCATTTGACAATGTTCAACTCTTAGACAATTGCCTTCTCGTAGAACTCCTCCAACGCAAATGTAGACTTCTCTTCAACTGATGATTTGATTGTGGCAAGGGTGAGTACATAAAGCACTCAACAAGTTGTGCATAGAATGCTAGTCTATTAGCTGCATGCTTGGCTTATTCCAAATGAATTACTATCATGGCTATTTTGTATAAAGCAGAATTTACAAATGAATACTGTAAATTGATTGAAAAGCAATAAAATAAATAATAGTAATGATAAGTTTCTCAGTTGTTTCTTAAAGTAATTGGCACACGGCCCTAAATCAATTTTCATAACTTTCATCAGCGCACTACCTCCCTTCCCAAGTTTTATTTCACAAAATCTAACATTGTTTCATGACACATGTCACTACAACTTAGTCATCATTGTGTGACAACACCTGACACACCTTTTCACAAACATGTTCTATATTCCATTAATCAATATTGATTTTGATATTCCAAAGACATAAGTTTAATGTGGCATGGCTAAGCAACTAAGCACGGTCTAACCAACCCATGTTGGCATTTAATAGGAACCAACTATAATTAAACCATCTTAGGGTGACAAATGATCATAGTATACAAATGACAAGGTAGGTGTACTTCAATTGGGTTAAATAGCTAATCCCAAATTAATTAAAAACTTTGTACATTAAATTTCATGCAATAGTTTAAAATAGTATAACTTTTAAAACATGGGTTCAACATGGTCAAAGTACAATTTACTTCAAAAAGTTATTGTTCCTGATCTGGACCTTGCTTTTGAGTTGGCTCCTTGCTCTCGAACAACTCGGGTACTCCAACATCTACGTGTAACAGATAAATAAAGTAATAAACACCAAAACTAGATAGCAAAATCAACTCTAAAACTTAAATAAAATTCACTGATAAATATAGCTCGATTTTACAAATTTTTAGGAACTGGAATCACCTCAATCGTAGCTTGCATGAGGGAGAGCGAGCTCTCTACAGTTTAACATAGAAAAAAGAATAAAACCTAATTACTCGAATTACTTTTCTACTGGTAACTGGGGTTAATGATGTCCTGCTGATGTCATTGGTATTGTAGGATTTTGGCTGAATTATTTTCCTAAAGGAAAATTGAATTATGACGTTATGCTGACATCATAAAATCCATTTACCGAATTAACGATAAACCTAAAAACATCTATAATGACTGACAGGTGGGACCACGGGTCTATGGACCTGGTCCACGAACCCATGCGGGCGCATGGTGTACTCGATCCATAGAGGTTTGACCGACAGTCAATGCTGACGCCAGCAATGATGTCACGCACGTCAGTGTTCACGTGCCGCATGACACGGTGGCAATGCGTGGCACATGGACAACATGGATACGTGGCATGATCTACTGCATTTGATCTGGATATGATGGCTGGGGAGACGGTGAAGAAGGCTGGCAGCGCAAACTACCAGAGCAAAAGAAGATGACCTAAACCACAGCGAAATCTCAACGGATTTGTCTCGAGTTTGTATGGATCTAGTAGAGTACCTCATGACGTACTCGATGATACCCTTAGTTGTGCAAAAGACTCGTCAGTGATGAAGAACCTAGCAAATAAAGGTGGCAGTGACTTCCTAACTCCGACGAGCTCCTACAGATAAACGGCGATGGCTCAGACGACGAGAAGTAGGGCATTGAAGGTGGCGCGTGTGGGGGAATTTAATGCGGGGTGTGGCTACCCTTAAATAGCAATTGGCTTCCATGTCATGCACGAAAATAACGGATGCGACGGACGTGGCGGACAGAGTGCGAAACGAGCACGATGGAGATGATGCAATGTCCATGTGTCGCCAATGGACGGACATGATGCAATCGGGTGCGACGAATCTAAACCGCACATAAGATCAATGGTCATGCTGTATTAAGGTTCCTATTAACTCCAACTAATTCTTTGCCACATGATCATGATCTGACGCTGCATGCGCAAGAGCCACGTGACAGAATCTCGTCCATTAGATCAAAACTGATGGTTAGGTTCAAGGGTTTGCGGTGCTTGGGCTAACGAGCTAAGAGGCCTGAGATGGGTCGGCAGCTATGGACTGGGCTTAATAGATTTCAGTCCAAAGCTACTTAACGCATTTTCCAGACTTTTATAATTAAAATAAATTCTAGAAAATAGAATAAGCCAAATAAAATCGCAAAAATACCCAAAAAATTCTAGATAAATTAAGGAAAATATTATAGGGCATTTGGGACTCAAATAAAATATTTACAACAAAACTTTATTTAAACTTTTCAAATTTTTTAAAATAAATTTTAATAGAAGGCTTAATTCAAATAAACTTCAAATAATCCAAATAAATTCTAGAAAATTCAAAAAAATATAAAAGGCACAATAAATTCATAAAATGCAAAAATTGGGATGTTACATTGGCCATATGAGAGAAGCGGAAAGACTACCGTGCAGTCGTGCACAGCATCGCAAGCACACTAGCGAGTGGTGAAGTGGAGCGTCATTTTAGTGCACGCGCTCGGTTTCGATGAGCATATATTCTTTGGTCTCCATATTACAGTTTTGGGCATCTTCGTTGTCTCCCCTTTCTCTGCATGCAAGGATTGCAACGGCGCTGGCTGTAGGATGAGCCACAACATGTCGCAGTGTCACGGATGGATGCCCTGACATGTACTATGCCTACTTTGGGCCCATCGGGCTTGTTTCATGCCGTGCCGACCCAAGCATGACCCATGTAAGCATGCCATACCATGCCGCCTATCGTACCCGACCATGAGGCCTGATATGGCCTGTCATTCGTGCCATGCCGTGCTTCAACCGTGTCATTCCACAGACCGGCCCAAAAAAAAGCCGGCCCAATGCCCAAGTCTACCTGTCACGCAAATTGGAATGTTGGATTCCTCAAGTTGCAAACTATTCCACTCGTCCCGAAAAAACCACACATGCAAATGCCAAAGCATCTCTCATACACCATACATCTCTGCAGGCATATACATGGCGCCAGTCAAAGATCTCCCTTCCATTTTTAATTATTCGCTGACTGACCGGCTGGCTTTCATCTGGTCAAAGAAAGGAACAGCCAGCCATGCATAAATGTATGCAGATGCAGCTGCAACTGTTCCATCGATCAATCGGCATAAAGTCGATCTCAATCGGAATATATACACACTTGCAGTGCTCATATTCATGTACTGTCGCCATCAGCAATGCAGTACATTTTTGAAACGGAAACAACAATGCAGTAGTACTATACACGCACGATCACACGGTTTTCTTCCTTCTTTTGCAGCATATCATCTTACCTAATTGCGTGCTGCGACCAATGGACTGGACAAAAGCAGAACTCGTCCTATTGTCAAAATATATACAAGTAGGCAGGTGGTATTCTACTACTGTTTTTGGCCTTCTCTTCGCGGCATCCTAAGCAACTTTACAGCGATAGCTGCTGCACATATATTCCAACATGTGGGAAATGCTCCATTGGTGACGGAAAGCAGCTCGCGCGCGGCCAAGATCAGCTACTACCTACTGCTAACTGCAGAAAGCAAATCAAAAGTGACACCAAACTCAGATCGCATTGTAGTATTGTACCATCTTACATTTGCTAGTTTTCTGTATCTGCTACTACCGCCGGTCATGGATGCACACGGCTTTCTGCTCGGCTCCTCTACTAGGACTAAACTAAGAACGGGAACAAGTTAAAGTTGATGGTCAAAGCCAGCAGCAGCTGCTCGATGCTTCCTGGGGATGTGCATACACTGCATGCAAGCGTGCAGCTGCTTTCTGTCACGTGATCTTTCATCGTGTAATGTCTGCATCTAGCTGTATCTGCATGTCAAGATTCCAAACCTATGGGCTAAGCAACTGCATCGTCTTTACAGCGTGCGCGCTTGCTTCGATCTCCTGCCCGCTGCCTGCTACTTGCCACTGGAATGATTCTAGAATAAAGAGCCCTGCCTGTCTGCCGGCCTAGCTAGTACTTTCTTCCTGCCCTGATTGTTTGGCGTGCATGCAGGAATCAGGGCCTAACGACGGTTCACTGAGATCAACAAAAATGCAAATTTGAGGTATCGTATGCCTGCCTAACATGGTCAGAGATTCCTGCAGTTTGCACGAGCTAATTACAGAGAATTCATGTCATGATCATGGCAAAGGCATACTACTACTATTACTACTATATGCTTCTGAATGAATCTCTTCGACCATTTTTCCAAGGTTCTCCCGACCGTGTGAAGAATCTCGCCGTTCCCCGTATCTTTCTGGTGTCTGTTTGCTTTGTTCTCCATATATACCATGCGTGCAGTCACAACGCTTCTGATCTACTTACATTTGGAAAATGTTCTGCAAGATCAGATCAACAATTAACAGTTTCTGCTAGCTATTCAAATCTACCCATTTCAATTGATACTCTGAATGCCTGATGCTATCTATGTACGGTGAAGCGACAAGGCAAAATATTGTAGGCTCGAAGTTGTCACAGCTTTTTCTGGGACACAGTGTGTACGTCTATATAATACCACTACATACTCCAGAGAGGCACAGACTATTCCTAAAGTACTTTCTCTAATAGTATCATCCATGGTCAAAAGTTTTAGGGTCAGGAACACGTTAATGGCAATGTTATGTTTATTAGCTAAACTTGAGACCATGCTGACGCCATGCATTAATTCTCTTGTGAACGAGATATAGGTAGTTCATAACACTTGCATGCTATAGTTTATTTACTATGGTGCCAAGAATTGAGATTTTCACAAGTGGAGTAATTGATGTGCTAAAGAAATTTCTGGTTTTCTAGGACAAAGTTGAGATTCTATCATGTATAAAAAAGAAAAGATTGTATCATTAATCTTTATGAACTATTAAAAAATGAAAGACTGCATTTATCACTTGCTAGCATATGAAAATAAAATAAAGACAAAAATTCCTAAAGGGGTTTTTTAGACGTAAAGGGGAGAGATTGACAAGCAATTGGTCTAGTAGTTTCTATCTTTTGCTGTTAGGCACACCACTTCTGTGGGTACGTACAATGCGTAATTAATTTGATTAGTCGATCGGCAACCTTGCATTTGCATGGGCTAACTTTTTAATAAGTCCCATATCAAATGATAAAATAATTATATAATAATGTTATATTATAAAAATAGTACTTAATGTAAAATTCTTTTGACAACAGATCAAATTATATTCTAAATTTAATTTTAATTTTAATCACCCATGATTGACAACATGTCTAAGTTCTAGAAAGGACAGAAAATGGTCCCTAATTGAAGAATTAATATTCAGCAAGTCAATAACATTTGTGTTGATGCAGCCATTACTACAGCAATGCACATTATAATCGGTTCTTTTTTATCACCACAGTCGGTTTTAGTGGCGCCACAAAGTCTTTAGACGGTGATGATGAGGCACTTTCACAGTCGATTTTCGCTCGATTGTGATAAACTGTTATCACAATCGGTTTTGAGTTAGAACTGATTGTGATCAGCGGGATATCAAGGTTCTGCAAAATAGAAAGTAGTGCACTAATTTAAGTTCTAAAATTTGTATATAAAAGGCTGAATTATTATACATGTACATATACCTTGAAGTAAACTGTACGAATCAAAATGGGAAAAATCACATATACAGTACTATAGTAAAAATTTACAGCAGGCATGACAATAAAATCATTCAGACCATATTAAAATTACTACAACCAGTAAAGGGTACATGACTACAGTACGTTTTCAACTTTGTAAATAACCTTTTTTTTGCTATCATGCATTGAGATTTTTGTACTATATATGAATCACCGTATAACCATTCTCAATTGCTTGTAGTAATTTTTATTATCGGTTGTTAATGATTTTACAGCCACTTATGTCATACCTCTGACTGTTGTAAATTTTTGTACTATATGGATCATGTAATTTTACCATCGTTGATATTATCTTTTACATATACCTTAGGAAAAAGATGTAAGCCGTCAACCAAGATCAGTATGTGATGCATGACGTAGAAGTCACATAGGTCATCGCACCCCTGTTGAGGACACTACAAACAAAGAAAATCAAATTAGGAGATGAAGAATGGATGTTAGAAAAAAATCTTATGGCACTTGTACCTTGAAGCGCTTCCACTCCAGCCGATCGCCTCGTTTGTCATCGTGTCACACTCCTTCAACAACATAAGACAAGAAACCCTACATACATTGGAGAGATGCTATCGAGGCAAAAAATGAACGTAGTTAAATACTTAAAGTGTTAGGTTAGAGAAATGTACTTACTTCTGCAAAACAGGGTTGATCACGTAGACCATTGGTCTCTTCTCAAGTGAGTTAAAAGTGTAAACTTTGTTTTCACTCTTAGCAACCAAGAGTAGAACCTAATGGTTGCTTATTAAATGATATGCAGTGCAAGAAAATAACTTCATATATGGTTTAAGTGTGTGCAAGTAATTAAAGGGTAAAGTCTACGAGTAGTACTTACTACTCGTGGTACGGGAAGAGAATGAAGTCATTTTTCTCCTCAACCTTCAATGCCTGCTTGATGTAGTTGACAAGGAACTCCAATTGATGCTTAGCCATTGTCGCATACACCATTTAGGGGTTGATAAACCCAACTAGGTTTTGACCCGTCACGGCTCGCTGCCTCATTATCCTGTAACTCGTGTCAATTGTCAAAAAATATAATACAAAATCCTATAAAAGTTATAAGCTCATGCTGTATGGTGTGATACTCACAGTGTCCAAGATCGTATAGTAGAAATATCGATGGCTTTAATATTATACAAATGAAACAGATCCTCAAAACTCACTGGGAATGTCCCATGCTACTCGCAGTGGAAATGTTCGCGTTGATACCTCACATTGAAATCGACGTGATGCTCGGCCTCATTCACCTTGTTAATGTGCCATCTATGGAGCAAGCAAGTGAACATACCTAGAGCATTCAATTCATTGCTAGGGACAAATGACTTTCCATGTATGTACCATATAGAAGGGGGCTCTGTGACCTCTATCAACTTTGCTTTCTGAATAGAAAAAATCTTCAAGGTCGGGACAAGGGGCTTTCTATATATTTGAGGGAGCGATATGGCCTTTGACAACTTTGCCTTCTTGAAAGAAGGATTCTCCAAGGTCATCTATGATTCTTTGGTTGTTGTGCTAGACCAATTGCACACCAACTCTTCACTCTGCGTAGGAGTCAACTTGGGCAGAGAACTCATCATGGTGGTGAGAGTAGGAGTAGGTGTAGGAGTAGGTGCAGAGCAAGAGCAGAAGTAGGCGCAGGAGTAGGTATAGGTACGATAGGAACCTACAAAGCACATGCATACGTAATATGTTACAGTAATGGAATGATCGAGAAAATGCTGGGGATTTTTACCTTGAGCAGTACGACACCCGTTGTGGGCAACTTGAAGAATGACATCAGTGCTTGCCAGACAGTGGTGATATCTTCTTTCGGGGGGAACTCCAGCACATGAGATATGAATTCATCGTGGACATAGTCCACCTGCACCCTCATGTAGCCCTTCCCCAAAGGGCTACCATGCACCATGTCATCCTCCTTTCATGCAAATGCAACCCCACGTCCAACCTCAACGGTAAATCCGTCTTCGATCAAGACTAGCTAGCACTTGGTAGGTGCTTGTAAGAAGTGCGCAACTTGATCGAAAATATTGTTAAGCTTGCTCTTATACCTTTAAGTCAAATAATTATTACCTTCAGCTCAGGACCAAGTAGATCATTTCTAGAAGCGTAGCTGGTACAACATATGACAAGCCTTTCTATAAGAGGCGAGGTCATCTGACTGACTCTGGGAGATCATCACCATCATCTTGGCTCTAAGATGCTCCTTATACTCCATCATCTCCTTCCTCAATGTGACCTTGAGGCGCTCCACACGTGCTTCCCATGATCTTTATCTGACACTAGTAGTGCCCTCATCTTGAAAGAAGGACCTCTTCGTATTCCCCACACCTACGGCAAGCACCCGCCCATTATGGTCTGGCTTCCCAGTCACCGAAGATAGGATGTCCTCCGACCCTTGGCTCTGAAAGGTCACCTGCTCTTTCTACATGCTTATATTCTCCTACAAAAAGTGAACATAAATTAGTTGTAAAATACAACAGGAAGGGTCAACTGTAATGTACTAAGTTAGATATCATATGATAGTGGAGATGATCTGCGCGGTTGCGGGGTTTGGAACTATAAGCCAACCATCAGAGTTTTCTTTGTCCTTACTAATACCCAGTCGCGTTCCCGCTCCTCACATATGTGGGAGTAAAGCATCGCCCCTCGACTAGTCACGCCCACTCTGCCTTCTTCCCTTCATACTGGTGGAACCGAGGTGGTGTTGGTGTGTGTTTTGCCTCTAGATAGTGTTAGACCCCAGGATTAAATCCCCAAAATCCTCTATGTATCTTGTACTAGTCTAGGAAAAGCTAGTACACATAGTAAAAATGTTATCACAACATATCCAACATATTTTTATTAATTAATTAGTTAATTACTCCTGTTTACAGAACGAGTGGCACGTAGGCCGAAAAGAAAGCAGCGAAAATAAGGTAAATAAAAGTAAAGCTCAAAAGATTTGCCATAGGCAATCAACTGGGAAGCACCCTAGTTCGTCTGGTCCTCACCATCGTAGAACTCCTCCTCTGAATCAATAGAGTAAGCAAGGGTGAGTATAAAAAGTACTCTGCAAGTTACACAGGAGATGCAGTAATAATGTAAATGATACAAATTAAGTAAGGTTATATGGTTGAATTTAGTGTAAACAACAAGTCTTCCAATATTGTAAGTGTCGACGATTGGGGAACGGGCCCTCGCCGAGCTTACTTGTTGAATGAGGGATCAACACCGGCCCCTTTTTCGATGAAGGGTTTACGTCCGAAGAATGCCCGAATGCCTCAGAATATTCGAAAAAATGGACAAAATGGTTTATCCTGGTTCGGGCCTCTCATTATGGAGATAATAACCCTACTCCAGTGGTGTTGTTATTGCTTTTTGTGTTTGCTCACGTCGTACGCGTGCGTATTCTCCTTTTTTCTATCTCCCTTTATCGATATGACCAGGAGGTATTTATAACTTATAGGAATATTTGCCATAACTGCAGCCGAATAACGGACACTTGACTGCATTAACTGTGGCCATAACCGAAGCCTTGATTCTTGCCACGTTCCCATCGTGGGCGTAATGGCACCACATCATGGCGTAATTAGCACTACTTGGACGTTACGAGGCAGAACACGACCTTCCGACCATGCCATTCGCGGGCGAGCTTGGGCTAGGCGTATTTGGTCATGGCCAAGCATGGATGCTCGTGCCACGAGCATGGATGCTCGTGGTTGAATAATGGGCCTAGTCTGGTTGGGCGGACCAGCTAGCTAGACCATGCATGGGTCTTCCTCGAGAACATCATCCGAGGGTACACATGGTCGGCCGAAACTGGCTGCCGGGGTTTATAGTACTTATAGAGGTTATCCAATCCCTGACAGCTAGCCCTCGAGGCTCAAGTGGAGTACTACTTAGCGAGGCCTTCCCCTTGAGCCTATAGACTCAATGGAGGGATTGGAGTCTTGTAGTGAAACGCTACTGCAGCATACGAGCATGGTCAGGAGAGACCGAGCAGACGGCTTGGCCGTCAACCAAGTGAAGCCTGGGTAAAAGAATATATAAAGGTTATTGCGATTCCTTCTTGGAGAAGCCTCGCGTCTATGGTGTGGGCAGTTTTTTGGGAACCGCGCCAATATTGGACAGTTTCAGAAGTTGTGTATCCACGCGTCGACTCATGAATGGTGAGAAACTCTTCACCTGTGCCCGAGCCCTTAGGGCTTCTTGAGTTCGATGGCGGGAAACTTTTTGCCTGTATTTTTCCTTCAAGGCTTTAGAGATTCATAAGCCTTGTATTTAAACGGTGGTGAGGAGCCCTTTCACCAGTGTCTCACAACCAAGACTCAAAAAATTTCTAAGTCCTGTCCTGTTGCACTTGTCCTTTCTTCTCTCACTAAGTCAATGGCGAAGTTCGGAGCAAGCAAGATGAGCGAAGAGAGACTCCAACTGCTTGTGAAGCTCAGATATCTCGACGAAGACTCATGGCGGGCACCCGACGACTAGGAGGCCCCGGAGCCGCAGGAGGGAGAGATCGTATCCTATGAGATCTACTCCATCAATGGGCTTCGAATGTCTGAGAGTGAGTTTCTAGAATCCGTACTCGCCCAGTGCGAGTGCGAGATCTCTAACCTTAATCCCAACTCCATCCTTGTTCTGATGATCTTTTCGCACCTTTGCGAGGGATACATGGGTGTTGTTCCTGTGGCCAGTCTTTTTTTTATTTCTATTCTTTGTTCTACATCGGTGCAGCTTCTCTCGCCGGTTGTGTCTATTTTCGTCTTTGGTCCAACCGACCATACAAGTACCTGAACTTCACGCTCAAGGGATCAGTGTCGGGATGGGCCGAGAGTTGGTTCTACCTGAGGAGGGCAGAGGGGAGCTCCCTCTGCTATACCAGTGCGATGGCTCCGGCCATCGAGATGTCGCACCCGCCCGTGCAAGCTGAGGAGGAGCGGGCGTTGATGACGATCAGTGAGCTTACCAATCTGGGGCTTACTGGCCGAGACATTGCTTGGGATTTCCTTAGGAACCAGGTGTCACCGCTAAGGAGAAGGGAGCACCCCTTCTACGAGATCTCAACGTGGCAAGACCTCACCCGTGAGGCTAATTCAGGTAAGTGCCCAGAACTGAGCTAATTATTTCTTGCTTGATCGAATTAACTTGCTTGTACTTACGCTTTGCCTTGGTCGAACTGCAGCTCTGAGCAAGAGCTGGGTCGAGAAGTGAGTTGCCAAGATGTTTGGCAATCCAAATAACAAGAAGCTTGAGGTCAGGTGCTAGGTCCCAAGCAACGTGCTTGAGCGAGGTGAGGTGGTAAGTAGACGAACGAACCATGCTCGGGGAATAGCGTCCCGAGCACCTTCTAATATTTATGTTTCCTTTGATAGGAGAAGGTCGCCCTCAAAGTTGCAGTGGCTGCGATCAAGTCACTAACGGGCGACCCTGGGGACCTTCTCCCCGGCGTCAGGATCAAGAGGGTGGCGGGACGCAAGTGACGCATGCCACCACCTCTGCCGCCCCCCCTCAAGTGCCTCAAGAAGCGTGCGACCTCGAGCGGGAGTCCTTGGCGGCACTTGGAGTATGCCGATAGGAGGAAGGTAAGAGAACTAAAAATGTGGATGGCCCAGCACACCAGTCAAAATCCAAACCTGATGACTCTTATGCACCAGCTCGCGAAGGAGGTGAAGAGGAAGGCAAAGGCGACGACGAAGGACCCCGCGCTGAAGGAGCAGCTGGAGGGGAAAATTGCTTCCCTCCAGACCGAACTCACGCGGGTGACCTCGAGCTCAGCAGCTGAGCCCGAGGAGAAGGAAGAAGACCTGGCACCTTTGATTAGAAGGCGCTGAAAGTCACCAAGCGTGTCATCGGGACACGCAGCGAAGACCTTGCTGGAGGCCGACCTAGACGAGGTCAACCATGTAACACCCCGGCACCTAGCATGCCACTAATTTCACCCAAACAATACTAGAAGCAACCAAAAACACATATTTAACATTAAATTACAGCACTACATTAATAGTTTACACGAAATTTCGGCAGCATATCCTTTGTTTTTCCATGGTTTTAAGCATCAATAATATAGTCATGACAAGATAGTATAATTGGAAACAACTACAACATAGCAAACCGGGTTTTCATCAACATTTCAAGCCCAACACATAATTTAACCATCACAAATCCAAAAAAGGAATAAATATTTAATCATGACCACCAACGAGTCAATAAACCATAATGTAACTCAATAGGGTAACCAACACATGTAAGAAAGGGTATGAATTGTTTATTTGGTGTCGCTATGTAATGATGTGAATCTAGCTCCCTTCTCACATGCCAGATTCAAGGTACTTAAAGAAAACATTAAACAACAAGCGTGAATTCATCACTCAGCAAAGTGTATTGCAATGGTACAAAACAATAACAATTCATATACATACTCTATGCCATTCACACATCATGAGGAACAACTCATTAACTTCTTCCTTGATGCTCTCATTTATGCAATGCAATGCAACATGTCTCTTTGCTTAGCACATACTAGTATTGCTGAGTGCACACCCGTAGGTGTGCACCCTCTTTCCCTTCCATCCCGTGGAGGGTGCCTACTCTTATTGTAACACCCCGGCATTTACTATGCCTGAATGTTACCAAACATAAGCTAATCAACATCTAAATACCACATTTAACATAAAATTCCAGCAAAGGCGCATAGACTAAAAACCGAAATTTCGGCAGTACCTCCTTTGCTTTATCATGAAATTAAGGAACAGCAACAATATAGCATTATATGGCAATAAGAGAAACATCTAAAACAACAATAAATAAAGTCTTAACGACAATAAGAGACTAACATTAAGCTCTTAAGGTTCCAAGTGTCAAACAAACAATAGAACTCTCATTAACCAAGCTAAGACCTAATTTTAAAGACCATCACACGCAATTTATTATCAAACTAAATGAATAGACTTGGGGAAACATTAAGGTGAAACAACGTGTGAGCGTGTGACTATTTCCCTTTCCCGCATGCCGTTCTCATGGTACCTAAAACAACAAGAAAACACAAGGGTGAGTTCGAAAACTCAGCAAGCATACTGCAATGGACAACAAGCATAACAACATGGCAATAACATCTTCCATCATGTATATCATCTCATTCATGATTACTTATCAATATCATCATCAATTTGTCTGCGCGTAATGCAATGCTCCTGACCCTCTGGAACCTCATACCGGTATGGGAAGTACACACCCGTCGGTGTGCACCCTTTCCTCCCTTCCATCCCGAAGATGGAGGGTGCCTACTCGCTTCCAAACACCACGTGGATGGAATCACGACATAGGACTTACTCAATGGCGTTCCGGATTAGTCATAACTTTCTCACCGACCTTGCCGGACTAGTTAAGACTTTCTCACCGCCCTCGCCCTATCTCATGACATGCATGCAACCATGCCAATTATCATATTTAATTCACATATTAACACATGGCATCATAATATGTTAAACATGCTCATCATATCATATCATTCATTAACACATGGCAAGTGGACATATATCATGTAAACAATTCCATCTAATCTCAACATGCAACCTACAACTCGCTATCCATCACAACACACTTGCCTCAACCACGTGCAACGGATTGGCGGGAAGAAGAGGGCACTTTCGGGGTCACACCACCTGCACATAGGCATCACACACTCACAATCATAGCCTCCAAACAGTACACAACCCCCATCTAACCCGACATTGCCAACTACTCGCAAAACCTAAAAACAGAGGTTCTGTCCCGGCGGGACAGCAGCCTTGCAAAAGGCATAACTTGAGTTCTGGGACTCCGAATGAATTAAACGAGTACACCCTCGCGTAGCCTAGGAAATTTCCCAACTTTCTCTAGGTATAAGGAAAGTCTGATTCGGCCTCTAAAGTTGTTTAATCTACAGATTACCGAGATCTGTTCCAATTACGTCACAGATTTTTAGGCGCTCGGTAAAACAGCCATAACTTTCAAACGGCTGATCGGAAATTAACTTGCTTTACGTCCACGGAAAGATAATTAAATTATCTACAACTTCCTAGAAGTCCGTACGGTCAGATTCGAAATCTAAATTGATGAAAACTCGAACCCTAGCTCGACTGCTCAATCTGCCCGAAAATAGAAACGTGGACAAGTTTAGATCTAAACCAAATTACTTCAAACCAACGCCTCCAATGGATCTAAAAACTTCATAAACATCCTAATAACAGTACCTAGATCAATCCCAAGGATCCCCATGTTCATACCTTTGCCCGAAGCACAAAACTCCAATCAATCTCCGCGGATCGCTCCTCGCTCCACGTTCCTCGCTCCTCGCTCCTCGCTCCACGGAATGAATCCACGAGGTGCAGGGGTGGGGAGGCCACCCTAGGGCAGCAAGGGGTGGAGGGGAGGTGGTGTGGAGGTGGAGGAAGGGGAGGCTAGGGGGGCGCACAAGAGGGAGAGGGAGAGGGGTGGCGGCTAGGGCTTGGAGGAGAGGTGGGGGAGGGGGGGGGGCGCCCAAGGCTGCAAGGGGCGCACCTTGGCTGGTTGTGAACGCAAGGGAGGGCAGGAGGAGCCCTTTTTACCAGCCCCCACACCCTCTCCTAGTCCAATAAGAGTCCTCCTCAATCCCTCCAAAGCCCACCAAGGCCCAAAACTCCCCCGGGAAGGCCCAAAACCCCGAAAACAGCCCAGAAACGGCCCGGAAAAGCTATTAACCTCCAATTCCTATGGTTTTAACCTTATTTCCACATCTCATACTGTACTTAACCTTATCATGTTCAATAATTAAGGATACGACACTCCGAGGTGTCACATTCTTCCCCCCTTCAACAGGATTCGACCTCGAATCTAAACGCACCAACACGAAACCCAGCAAAACCAAAGACAGCTAGGCTTTCACATCACACACCTGAGGCGAAAAGTTCGGGATACTTCTCGCGCATGCGAGATTCCAGCTCCCAAGTCGCTTCTCTCTCGGTCTGATGTGACCACAGGACCTTGACAAACTTAAGCGTCCTGTTCTTCATCACTCGCTCTCAAGTCCCTGCATTTCCACAGACGGGACTCGAAGGTGAGGTCCTCGCTGAAGCACTAATGGTTCCAACGGAACCACCATCTCCGGATCATGCAAGTATTTCCTCAACATCGAGACATGGAACACATTATGCACACCTTGCATGGATTAGGTAGCTCTAGGCGATAGGCCAACCTGCCAACTCGGGCGAGGATAGGAAAAGGCCCAACATACCTTGGACTGAGCTTTCCTTTCGTGCCAAAACGCACCACACCCTTGGTGGGAGATACTCGCAAGAGTACGTTATCACCCACCTCAAACTCCAAGTCTCGCCGCCACAACAAAGATAGCTTTTCATGCGCTCAGGCTGCGATAAGGTTCTGCCGAACCTCCGACACACGATCAACGATCTGCTGCACCCAATCCGGTCCAAGAATAGCTCTCTCGCCCACGATCCCAACAAAGTGGCGATCTGCACTTCCGCCATACAAAGACCTCATAAGGAAGCAGACCAGGATCTTTGGAATGATAGCCGTTATTGTAAGCAAACTCGCAAGGGGCAAATGGTCTTCCCAGCTACCCTTCCAAGCCATCACACAGGCCCTGAGCATGTCCTCCAAAGTTTGGATGGTACGCTCAGATCGCCCATCTGTCTGAGGGTGAAAAGCGGTACTAAGGCTAAGCTGCACTCCAAAGCACTCTGCAAACTCTCCAGAACTTGGAGACGAACTTCGCATCCCGATCAGAGATAATGGTCTTGGGTACACCATGCAATCTCACGATCTCCCGCACATAGATGGGAGCCAACTCGCTCGCTGAATTGGTCGTGCGGATGGGAATGAAATGCGCAGACTTGCTGAGACGGTCCACCACAACCCAAACAGCATCCTTCCCTCGTGGAGAACGAGGTAAACCAACCACAAAATCCATGGAGATGTCATCCCATGGCCACACAGGAATCTCCAAAGGTCAGAATAAAGCCAGCGGGACGCTTATGCTCAGCTTTGATCTTCTGGCAAATCCCACAAGACACCACATACTTGGCAATATCCACTCTCATCCTTTTCCACCAGAAATTCTTCTTCAAGTCCCTGTACATCTTGGTCTCTCCAGGATGGACCGTGTACGGGGTGCGATGAGCTTCTTTCAGGATGTCTTCTTTCACTTGAGATTTTTGGGGCACGCACAGTCGGCCCTGAAACCTCAAGGCTCCCGCATCATCAACAGTAAAGTCTCCAGACTTGCCATCCTCAAGGCGTTTCCTCACCTGCTGGAGCAAACGATCATGCTGTTGTGCCTCTCGCACACGCTCAGGAATCGCTGACTCAAGAATCATTTGAGTTTCAGCCTGCACGGTCCCCGCAAAGCAGTAGGAGACTCCCAAACGCTCAAAATCAGCAACAAGACAATCAACAACAGGGGGCATTGTCTTGCGACTAAGAGCATCAGCCACCACATTTGCCTTCCCCGGATGATACTGGATAGTGATGTCATAATCCTTTATCAACTCTAGCCACCTCCTCTGCCTCAAGTTCAAATCTTTCTGAGTAAAGATGTACTTGAGGCTCTTGTGATCAGTGAAAATATCACAAGACTCACCGTACAGGTAATGCCTCCATATCTTCAATGCAAACACCACGGCGGCTAGCTCAAGATCATGCGTGGGATAATTCTGCTCATGCTTTTTCAACTGCCTCGAAGCATAAGCAATCACCTTGCCCTCTTGCATGAGCACACACCCAAGTCCCAATCGAGAAGCATCAGAATAAACAGTGAAGCGCTTCCCCGGCTCGGGAAGGGTAAGAACGAGGAGCGATCACTAACTTCTCCTTCAATGTGCGTAAGCCGTGCTCACACTCTGCGATCCTTTGGAATTTCATCCCTTTCGAGTCACCGTGAAAGTGGCTTGGCAATGATAGAGAAATCCTGCACACAACCCCGAGAGTAGCCAGCCACCCCAAGGAAACGACGCACCTCTTGGACCTTGGAAGGCCTCTTCCCATCCAAAACTACTGAGACTTTGCTAGGATCTACAGATATGCCCTCTGGATTGATGATGTGGCCAAGAAAACCCACTTCAAATCCGTAACTCGCACTTTTTCAGCTTAGCAAAGAATTGATTCCCTCGTGGTACTCGGCACAAGCCTCAAGTGTCGCTCATGCTCCTCTTACGATTTAGAGTAAATCGTAATGTCATCGATGAACACTACCACAAACTCATCAAGGTACTTGTGTAGCATACTGTTCATCGCCTCCATAAAGACAGCGAGGAGCATTAGTTAGTCCAAAAGACATAACTTTAAATTCATAATGCCCATACCTAGTGGAGAAAGCGATCTTCTCAATGTCCTGCTCCCTCACACGGATCGATTATACCCTCGATCAAGATCAATCTCGAGAACACCTTTGCTCCCTTGATTGGTCAAAGCAGATCCTCGATGCGAGGCAAAGGATACTTGTTTTTGACTGTCACTTGATTAAGAGCACGATAATCAATGCACATACGCCAACTTCCATCCTTCTTCGAGACGAAGAGGACGGAGTGCTCCCCATGGCGATACGCTACGCCCGAATGAAGCCCTTGGCCATGAGATCCTCCAACTGCTTCTTCAACTCGTCTTGAAAAGGACGAGCCAAGCGGTATGGAGAGATAGAAATAGGTCGAGTGCCAGGAACAAGATCAATACGAAACTCCACATTCCTCACAGGAGGTAGACCAGGCAACTCGTCAGGGAACACATCAACGAACTCCTTCACTACAGAAATTTCCTCAATGGGAACTGAGGAAGATGGTTTCTCAGACAAAGTCATGAGGAAACCCAACAGCCTCAAACGCCGACCAGAAAACAAACTAGTCAAAGCAAAGATGGAACTGGAGGGTATACCACCCTGAAAGGTCAACTCTTCCCCGGACGGGGCCTGCAAGGAAACTGTCTTCCAGAAACAATGATCTTAGCACGGCATCGATGCAGCCACCCATGCCCAAAATGACATCAAAAGGAGCCAATCGATCACCATGAGATTGGCAAAGAAAACCTCATCATCAATGGCAATGGTGCAACCGAGGCAAACCAAAGAACTAGCAATCAACCCCAGGAGAATCGACTAACACGGACTCGAAATCCGAACTCCCAACTTAGCTCTACTAGCAAACTCCGACGACACAAAAGAGTAGGATGCTCGAATCAAATAGAACAAAGGCATCAACGGAATCCACGAGCGAGTACACGAAACCACCTTCTGGATGCCCGGTGACTCGGCGGTCGACCAAAGCGTACACTCTGGTGGCGCCGGACGTATGAGCCCCGACTCGGTGATGCCCCAACAAGGCTGGGGCGGAGGAGGCAATCGAGGAGGAGCAGACGGCAGTGCGGGCACCAAGACGCGCCGGGCGGCGCCCACGCAAAGGGTGGCTGAGAAACAGGGGCAGCCATCATGTGCACCGATCCTCTGGAAGACGCCGGAGTGGGAGGAGAAGGCACCGCCTCACTTGATGATGCTACCGGGTTCATCCGGCAGACTCGCCCCATATGGCGGGCTTGCCACGGTGGTTGCAACTCCCGGTCCAACCACACTCAAGCACGGTGCTCGCCACCGCACTTGAAGCACTTCATGCCTGCCGCAGACGGGCACAGATCGCTCGCGAAGAAGACGGCAGGCGGCCCCATCTTAGCCCACGAGGAGGAGCCCTGTCCTCCCTTGAACTTCTTGAAGGTGCGTCACGAGAGGACCCACCTCCTCCACCAAAGGTCCTCTTCGGCCCCGCTTTGTGGCCGCGAGAACCCTGAACCTCCGGGTTACGGTTGTCCCGGGAGAGCTCCAACTCGAGCTCCATGCCCTTCGCTTGCTCCACCACAGAGCGTAAGTCACGAGGGCGATCGCCCCCATGACAACTCTGAACTCCTGGTTGAGGCCCCTACGGAACCTCCTAGCTTTCTCCGATCGTCACGCCACACAGACGTCTGAAGCGCACCACGCCGTTGAACTCCTTCTCATACTCTGCCACCGACCTCTTTCCTGGGAAAGAGTGGTCGAGTAAGCTCCATCCTCTCAAGGAAAGACTCTGGATGGAACTTGGCTCAAGCGAGCCACAAAGTCCTCCCAGTCATCGACCCAGATCGGGGGCTCTAGCAGCCAGAACCCCTCCCACCAGATATCCGCTTGGCCCTTCAGCTGAAAAGCCACAAAGCGAGTCCTCTGAACCGAGGTCAAATCTAGGACCTCAAACTGCCTCTCCATGTACCGCAGCCAATCTGCGGACTGGATTGGCGTGCCTGCTCCGTCGAAAGTGTCAAGACGGAGGGACATCCACTCCCGGAGACTCATCCTCGGCTCCGGTGCAGCGGGGGCAACAACAGGGGCCACTGCAGGGGGAGGCACAACAGCAGGGGCTGCCCGCAATCGGGCGCAGCCTCTGAATCTCCCTCTGCAGAGCCTGAACTAAATCTTCATTTGCGGCGGGCACCCCTGCCCCCGACCGTGCAGCTGGAAGCTCCTCCTGAGCTGGCCCACGAGCATTAAGCGAAACGCTACCCTCAGCAACAGACTCCTCAACTCCCTGGGAGCCTCGCCCCTGGCCTCCACGGCCACGGCGTCCACGGCCTCTACCCCTCGGCATGGCTGCTTTAGACAGACAACCACCCAAACACGAAAGCACACAATCAAGATCATAGATCAAACATCATCATAAGCATATTCCTTATCACATAATCAAGCGCGATGCAATGACGAACCAAAACCCATCCTACTGTGCATCCAAGTGTGTCAGATTTTAGATTAGTTATACCACTTTTACAAGTTTTAACGTTGCTATCCTATAACAAGGTTTTAGTTAGAACCTAAGCCATGTTTCTAAGTTATTCCACATCATATTTTAGTTGCAACTTAAGGTATGACACTAAAAATACATATTCCAAGGACCTACTGACCAGCTCGATACCAATCAGTAACACCAGGCATTTACTATGCCTGAATGTTACCAAACATAAGCTAATCAACATCTAAATACCACATTTAACATAAAATTCCAGCAAAGGCGCATAGACTAAAAACCGAAATTTCGGCAGTACCTCCTTTGCTTTATCATGAAATTAAGGAACAGCAACAATATAGCATTATATGGCAATAAGAGAAACATCTAAAACAGCAATAAATAAAGTCTTAACGACAATAAGAGACTAACATTAAGCTCTTAAGGTTCCAAGTGTCAAACAAACAATAGAACTCTCATTAACCAAGCTAAGACCTAATTTTAAAGACCATCACACGCAATTTATTATCAAACTAAATGAATAGACTTGGGGAAACATTAAGGTGAAACAACGTGTGAGCGTGTGACTATTTCCCTTTCCCGCATGCCGTTCTCATGGTACCTAAAACAACAAGAAAACACAAGGGTGAGTTCGAAAACTCAGCAAGCATACTGCAATGGACAACAAGCATAACAACATGGCAATAACATCTTCCATCATGTATATCATCTCATTCATGATTACTTATCAATATCATCATCAATTTGTATGCAGTAATGCAATGCTCTGACCCTCTGGAACCTCATACCGGTATGGGAAGTACACACCGTCGGTGTGCACCCTTTCCTCCCTTCCATCCCGAAGATGGAGGGTGCCTACTCGCTTCCAAACACCACGTGGATGGAATCACGACATAGGACTTACTCAATGGCGTTCCGGATTAGTCATAACTTTCTCACCGACCTTGCCGGACTAGTTAAGACTTTCTCACCGCCCTCGCCCTATCTCATGACATGCATGCAACCATGCCAATTATCATATTTAATTCACATATTAACACATGGCATCATAATATGTTAAACATGCTCATCATATCATATCATTCATTAACACATGGCAAGTGGACATATATCATGTAAACAATTCCATCTAATCTCAACATGCAACCTACAACTCGCTATCCATCACAACACACTTGCCTCAACCACGTGCAACGGATTGGCGGGAAGAAGAGGGCACTTTCGGGGTCACACCACCTGCACATAGGCATCACACACTCACAATCATAGCCTCCAAACAGTACACAACCCCATCTAACCCGACATTTGCCAACTACTCGCAAAACCTAAAAACAGAGGTTCTGTCGGCGGGACAGCAGCCTTGCAAAAGGCATAACTTGAGTTCTGGGACTCGAATGAATTAAACGAGTACACCCTCGCATAGCCTAGGAAATTTCCCAACTTTCTCTAGGTATAAGGAAAGTCTGATTCGGCCTCTAAAGTTGTTTAATCTACAGATTACCGAGATCTGTTCCAATTACGTCACAGATTTTTAGGCGCTCGGTAAAACAGCCATAACTTTCAAACGGCTGATCGGAAATTAACTTGCTTTACGTCCACGGAAAGATAATTAAATTATCTACAACTTCCTAGAAGTCCGTACGGTCAGATTCGAAATCTAAATTGATGAAAACTCGAACCCTAGCTCGACTGCTCAATCTGCCCGAAAATAGAAACGTGGACAAGTTTAGATCTAAACCAAATTACTTCAAACCAACGCCTCCAATGGATCTAAAAACTTCATAAACATCCTAATAACAGTACCTAGATCAATCCCAAGGATCCCCATGTTCATACCTTTGCCCGAAGCACAAAACTCCAATCAATCTCCGCGGATCGCTCCTCGCTCCACGTTCCTCGCTCCTCGCTCCTCGCTCCACGGAATGAATCCACGAGGTGCAGGGGTGGGGAGGCCACCCTAGGGCAGCAAGGGGTGGAGGGGAGGTGGTGTGGAGGTGGAGGAAGGGGAGGCTAGGGGGCGCACAAGAGGGAGAGGGAGAGGGGTGGCGGCTAGGGCTTGGAGGAGAGGTGGGGGAGGGGGGCGCCCAAGGCTGCAAGGGGCGCACCTTGGCTGGTTGTGAACGCAAGGGAGGGCAGGAGGAGCCCTTTTTACCAGCCCCCACACCCTCTCCTAGTCCAATAAGAGTCCTCCTCAATCCCTCCAAAGCCCACCAAGGCCCAAAACTCCCCCGGGAAGGCCCAAAACCCCGAAAACAGCCCAGAAACGGCCCGGAAAAGCTATTAACCTCCAATTCCTATGGTTTTAACCTTATTTCCACATCTCATACTGTACTTAACCTTATCATGTTCAATAATTAAGGATACGACACTCCGAGGTGTCACACTTATTGACTCACTCCCATTCACCACTATGGATGGGACTATGAGGTAGGTCTTTCGTGTTCACTACGTGTGAACATAGAGGCCCGTATCAGAATGGGTCGCCTCTTCTATTATGAATGCACATATGCCATAACAAGGTTTAACTTGCATACATTCTCAATATAACAACTGCACAACCATTAAACTAATCATGTTCATTATATCACAAGCAAGGACCAAACATGGCAAATTAGCACATCATATAGCTTTATTGCAACGCTACAAATCTATTTGGTCACCCAATTCCAAAACTATCCCAATACACTTGCCTTCAACCACACGAGACGGAGTGGCGGAATGTTGATGGCACTCCCGGGGTCACACCACCTACACATAGGTATAATACACTAAAAAACATGCCCACAAAAAAACACAAGAACAATCAACTACATCGACTTCGCAACCCACTCCTAAAACCCGAAAAACAGAGAATCTATCCAACGGGACAGCAGGCTTCCAACAAGCATATATTGAGTTCTAAAACTCAAAATCGAGTAAACGAGTACATTTTCTCAAACCTTAGGAAATTTCCCATCTCAAAATCAGGTAAACGAGTACATTTTCTCAAACCTCTATAAGTACATTTTCACAAAAACTGATTCAACCTCTAAAATTCTCTAATCTACAATTGATCACAGACTGTACCAATCACATCATAGATTAGACAACGCTCGGTAAAGTGACCATAACTTTTAAACGGCTGAATGGAATTTAACGATTTTGGTGCCCAATTAAAGGTAATTCAATTACCTATAACTTTCGTAAGATCCAGCCAACCATAAAATGAATCTAAGATTCTCAAATTCGTGCCCAAAAATAGATCTCAAATCTGCCCGAGCAGAACGCCAAAACAGATCCAAACTTTTTCAGATATAACTAATCACAGCACACCATTAGAGGCTAATAGCACCACAAACCCCCATTAGAACAGTACCTAATCCTCCCCAAGAACACCCCAACAACATACCTCTTCTCGACGAATCAACGAACCGATGAACCGCTCCTTCTCCCGGCCACGATCTTCCTCCAATTGCCGGAATTGCCAATTCTTCTCGGTTGAACGGCTTTCCACCGAACAAAACAATGGAGGGATGGGTGTGGACAGCAAGGGATGGGAGGGATATATGGGGAGGGATCCCTAGCTAGGGCCGGCTAGGGAGAGGAAGTGTAACACCCCAAAATTTTGCTTTTCATGAATTTAAATGTTATTTTGCACTTTGGTGAATTTTTGGAATTTTTTGGAATTTATTTGGATTTAATTTGAATTTATTCCCTTTTGAAATAATTAAAGAATTAAAAGATTTAAATAAAATTTTGTTGGAAATATTTTATTTGAGTCCCAAATGCCCTAAAATATTTTCTAGAATTTTTCTGGAAATTTTCTAAGTATTTCTCTATTTTTCTTGAATTAAATGAATTTCTAGAAATTATTTTGAATATTTAATCGCTGGAAAATCGAACCGGGTTTCACTGTTCATGCGACCGAGCCGGACCCGAGTCCTACTCGAGCCCGACCCGGACCACGTTCGCGCCCAACCGCGTCGTGCCCGAGCCTAGCCACGTGACCGTTGGATCTTGATCCAACGGCCACCGTTGCGCCACATCGCCCAATCCGAATCCAATTCGGATTCCGCCGCCGCCGCCGAGTGGGCCTCGGTTTTCGTGGTTTTCACGGACGTCGAGGGCCCTATTTAATGCGCCGCCACCCCTGTCGTGTAGCCCTCTTCCGTGCGCACCCGTAGCCCTAACTCTTTGAGCTCAAGCTGCCGTGGTCGCGCTGCAATCGCTCACCGTAGTTGGATTAGGTTTCCGCCGCGGTTTTCGGCTATTTTCGCCGTCGTCCGCCGTCCTCCACCGTCACCGAGCCCAGATCCGAAACCGCAAGGACAATACGTGTCGGAGGCTATCATCCACTTCGCCGGAGCACGCCCGCAACGCCATTCCCCGTGTCATTGTCTCCGTCCTCGGCAACCCAGCTTCGTCGCGCGCCATCACCGGACCGCGAGCTCTATCCACCGTCGGATCTTCATCGCACGGTCACAGTGAGTCCACATCATCCCTTTGACCGTAGAAACCAGATTAGATCTAGATCCAACGACCCACGTTCGTCCACATCACCGTAACGGAATCCACGTTACGGTGCTTAGATCCAATCCCAGCCGTTGGATTTGGATCCAACGCACGAGATTGAGCCACGTAGCCGTGAACCACACCGTGCTTGGATAGATCTCAGCCGTTAGATCTAGATCGTACGGTTAGGGTTAGCCGCGTTGTAGCATTAGATCTGATGGACTGTTGATTTTCAAACCAACGGCCCAGATTGCGCCACGTGTCCGGTAGATGGACCGGCGTGGTCAGTGCAGCGTCGCCCGGTCGCCGCTGACGTCACGCGTGACGTCAGCGTGGGGCCCGCGTGTCAGCTAGACAGCCAACCGCACCATGACGTCACCGCTGATGTCACGGTGGGGCCCGCGTGTCAGTACCGTGTGGCCGAGGCGCGGTGACGTCACGCTGACGTCACCCGAGGGGTCCACATGTCAGTGAGACATGTCCCCGTGGGCCGGGTCCACGGTAGACCCGAGCCGTGCTGTGCGCCGGGTCCATGGACCCGAGGCAACGTGGCGGCTTCTGATTGGTCTACGTGTCCTGCTGACGGAATAAATTGATTTTCCAATAGAAAAATAAATGAATTAATTTGGTTTATTGATTTATTTGAATTTTCAAACTTCAAACGCTTATAACTTTTGCGTTTTAACTCCGATTTGAACGATTCCAATTTCTAAATTTTTTATAAATTTGAGGTCTACTTAAATATCAATTTTAATTAATTTTTGAATATGAAATTTTCTCTGTTATTATTTAATTAATAGATTCTTTAAACTTTAAACAACTATAACTTTTGCATTTTAACTCCGATTTGGGCAAGTCCAATTTCTAAAAATTCGTAAAATTATGCCCTTTCTGTTTATGGACTTTGTTTGAGGTTTTGAGCAATGTGCATGTACTGTTTTATTTATTTATTGCTATTTGCACGCATTACGAGTAGACGTTGAAGTACCCGAGGGCTTCGAAGGAGAAGTGTTGACCCAGGAGCCAGCTCAAGATCAAGATCAAGTACTCTTTGAAGGCAAGTTGTGCTTTGACCATGTTGAGCCCATTCTTTTGAAATTATGTTGTTTCAAAGTATTACATGCTAATTTAATTAGAATTTATGTTGATTAATTCTGGGATTAGTTAAATACCTAATTGCTGTATGACACCTTGATGTATATAATTGTATGCCATGAGTCCCTTGTCACCCTAGTTGTGGATTATTTAGTTGGACATTATTAAATTGCCAACATGGGTAATTAGACCCTTGTAGTATATTGCTTAGACCTGCCACGTAGTCACAACATGATTTTGGATATTTACGTGTTAACATTGACTTAATGACATATGGAACATGTTTTTGAGAAGTGTCATGTGTTATTGATGTTGTTATCGATGGCACGTGGTACATGGTAATCAACTGGGGTTCGATAAATAGATTTAGACCGGGGCATGTGGCAAGAATGATATGGTGGGCCATGATTGGCACCGGGGAAGTTGATTTGGTTGTTCGGGTAGTCTTGCCCTGGTCAACCCAAGGACTTAACCTTGCAAGCCTTTGAACTGAGTCAAACATGCAACCACATGTCTGTAATGGGACAGACCTAGTTGATTAAGTTGCTAATAACGTACCTGTGGGACCTCGGGGTGTCAACTATACCTTTTGTGTAGTTGTATGGGGGAACGTACTGGGGCTGCGGCCAGGTACCCATCTAACGGTTGATTGGCCTAGACTTCGCCTTCGCTAAGGGAAGGGTTAGTGCACAACAACCGGAGAGGTCCACTTGTGCTGTTAGAAGTTTCCGAAAGACTTTGTTACGGACACTCGCCTTTGTGGTGTTTGGCTGTATCTTGTGGGTAAAGTGTATAACCTCTGCAGAGTGTAAAATCTATTTGAATAGCCATGTCTGCGGCATTGTACATTGCTCGGGAATTACAATCAAGGGTTAGACTTTCATGAAAACAACTTGGACTTGGAAAGTTTGGTTGGGTTTAATGATGACGTTGATGGGAATGTGGATTAGGAAAGGGAAAGTTTTTACTTAACTCCTGGAAAAGTTATCGATACTACACTGCTTCTACAGCTTTTGAATCTACTTATGTTACTTGCTAATTGCTGCTTTACTGCAAATGAACATGTTAACCTATCCTTTGTATTAAGCCATGCATATAGAATATTAGTTGCATTCTGTGCATGACTTGCTGAGTACCAAGTACTCACCCTTGCCACAATACAACACCAGTTGAAGAAGAATCAACGCCAGCACTGGAGGAGGAGCTCCAGGAAGAGCCGACAAGCTAGGGGGAGAGCCCAGTCAGTTGCCTGTGGCATATTGGTTGGCGCCACACGTTTTCTTTATTTTTCCGCTGCAGATTCTATTTGAACAAGACTTTAGCCCTGCGAGGCGTACTTTTGTAACTTGACCATAAGGTTGAGCAACTCGTTATATTTCCTTTTTATAAAGTACTTATTATTCATTGAGTATGATTGTGATATGTACCGATGTTGAGACTGTGTGCACTAGCGTGATTCTGAACTAGGGCTGAATACACAGAGGGTTCGGATTTGCAAATTCGGGTCCCGACAGGAAGGGAGGTGGAGGCGCAAGGGAGGAAGGGGGCGCACGGCCATGGGAGGGGGGTGGAGCTTTGGAGGGGAAGGGGTGTGCAATGAGGGGTGGGGGAGCATGGGTGGGGAGGAGGCTAGGGTTTGCTGCTTCCCCTCCCCACATGGGCCTAAACCCTCCCATTAAAAGCCCAGAATGTGGTCCCCCAAGGCCCAAACTCCCTGACAACGGCCCACAAACCCGAAAAAGTCCAAAAACGCAACATAACTCTTACCGAAATGTCACATTCTCTAATGTCACATCCTATGATGTCATAAACCACAAGGTTGCGAAGGCCAGCCGAGCAGCCAAGGAGATGGCCAAGCTCTTGGCTGCGGCCCAAGCCTCCGTGGTGAAGTCTAAGGACTCCGAGGGTGAGAAGCTTGAGCAAGGTAAGTTGTTGCTCTTCTTTCTCACCTTCTTTCCTTTTAAACATTAAGCTAACCCCACACTACCATTGTGGGTGAAATAGCTAGTAGGAAAGCTTTGGATATTGAGGGCATAACTGATGAAATACTCAACTCCGTAATAGAAAAGGAGCTTGCCCATGCCACCGAGATCGTGGTGACCGAGGAAACCATGGTTGAGGGTGCCATGGCCGAGGTCGACACAGTCGAATACGTCATGGCCAAGGAGACCAAAGCCAAGGAAGCCATGGTCGAGGCACCTCATGCCCTGGAGGAAATTGCTCCCTAGGAAGGCCAGCACCTCGAGGTCTTGGACCCGAGCTTGGCGAAATGCCAGCACCGCTCCCCAAGCAAGGAAGCTGCTCAGGAATCGGGACCTGATGCCCCGGGGGAAGAGCATCCCCGGGAGGATGTTGCTCCATCGAAAGCTGCCCTCCCGGAGCAGTCTCTTGTCCCACCGAGCGTCGTAGATGCTCAGGCCCAAGAGGAAGATACGGTGCCCTCGAGTGAAGCGCCTGCTTGGGAGGAGGATGCAAAGGCCGACCTCCGGTCAGAGGGGGTCTCCCAAATTGTTCGGGAGAACTTACGGGACCACCTCTGCTGGGTAAGATCTCTTGTTCACCAAAGTCTTTTCTCTTTTGCATCAAACGGGAACTAATGTGTTCTTCTTTGCAGGTTCTTGATGCAACCATGGTTGACTTTGAAGCCATGATCGTATCTCCCGAGACTTTAGCTATGCACAGTGCCGAGCAAAATGCTAAAATAGCGGAGCTCGAGCAAAAACTGGCCGAGCTAAAGGCTTCGGATGAGGAAATGCGGTGCAAGGCTGAGGAGTTCTCCATGGACTACAAGGAGCGGCTTTTCCAGAGTGAGATGGCTAGGTCGGCTCTGGAGAAGCAGGTCGAAAAGCTAGACCAAGCTGTGCTGGAGGCCAACGAGTCGGCCAAGTGGCACAGAGAAGAGGCGGAGCGACTACACCAAGGGGCTGCCGAGGGACGCGCAGCTCGGCGGCGAGTCCTCGACCTCGAGTCCAAACTCGACGCGGTCAGGGGGAACTCACCATGCTTCAGGACGTTAAGCACGCCGGTTGATAGCTCTTCTGTAATATACCTTCATGTAATTTTGCTTTCATATGAATGAAGAAAACTTTCAACTAGATGGCAAGTCTTCTTTGTCTCTTGTCTTCTTTTACTTTGCTCCGACATTCCTTGCTTGTCACCAATGAATGGATGTCCTGGATAAAGACAAACAAAGAAGAACAAGCAAAATGAACAAAGAAAACATATACCTGGAAAGTAAAGGAACGAGTACGAACACGCATTTTTTTTAGAAAAAGCACGATAGTTCATCCATACTAAGCCCCCACTATGAATGAAGGTCGTGCACCTAAGTTGCGAGCACGAGCTCGTTCATAGGAGAGTTAGAAAAATTGCATGTGCCTTTCACTTTAACGATCCAACACCATTTCTCTGAGTTGCGAGCATGGGTCGGATCGAGAGAAAGAAATACACGTGCGACCTCATCCCCCCCGAGCGTCATGATCCATGCCCCTAGATTGCGAGCATGGCTTCAGCAGGGACGGGAAAGTCATGCGGTTGCTCGACAATACTCGCAACTTAGGTGCACGACCTTAATTCATAGTGGGGGCACGCTAGCCAAACCTTAGAAAAATGTGATTGGAGCGAATGTTCTTGCCTGCACGTGCTCATCTTATCATCAAGATCATGATGAAGAGTGTGTGCCCTTGTGCGAAGCTGAATCGGCTTACCAATGGGCAGGGACTTCAGAGACATTCACAAAATCTTGGGAAGAATGAAAATCACGGGGGTGAAAGAACCAAATTTTATTGAGAGAAACTCGTTGAAATTTTGCATAGAACGAACATTAATGGAACGAACTAGACAATCGATCAATGTTTCAGGTGTTGGCGAGCTCTCGACCATCCTCCATCGCTAGGCGAACAGCCCCCTGGCGTGTTGCTGAAACGACCGTGTAAGGACCCTCCCACCAGGGGGTCAGCTTGTTAGCATTAGATAAATCTTGAACTCAACGTAGAATGAGATCGCCAACTTGCAGGGTCCTTGGTCGAACCGATTTAGCCGCGTGCCTATGAAGAGCTTGTAGGTAAAGAGCTTGTAGGTAAACCGCTGCTTTACATGCTCGTAATCCTACCAAGAGGCCTTCGTATTCTGCCGCATTGTTGGTCCCAGCAAAATGCATTTGGATGGCGTACTGGAGTTGCTCCCCTTGAGGGGAGACTAACACAACTCCAGCCCCTGAGCATTCATAAGCTCGAGACCCATCGAAGTACATAGTCCAGCGACCTTCTTCGGGTCTATCAGGTTCGGCAGCAGGTGGTGCGGGATTCGTCCACTCTGCTACGAAGTCTGCCAAGATCTGGGATTTGATCGCCGTGCAAGTTGAGAATTTGATCTCGTACTCGGTGAGTTCCATGGCCCATTTTGCTATTCGGCCACTAGCATCTTGGTTTCTTAGGATCTCCCTAAGTGGAAAGTTGGTCGGAACTATGATCTTATGGGCTTGAAAATAGTGTCGCAATTTCCTGGAGGCCATGAGTAGTGAGTACAAGAGCTTTTGGACCTCGGGGTAACGCTCCTTTGGTCCATGCAAGACTTTACTAACGTAGTAAATTGGTCATTGCGCTCCATCCCTTTCCACCGTTAGGATGGCACTTACTGCCTACATGGTTGCCACCAAATATAATAGTAAAGCTTTCCCTGATTTTGTTGTGGTTAGGATGGGCGGTCTGGACAGGTACTGCTTTAGCTCTTTGAAAGAGCGGTTTGCTTCTTCTGTCTAAGTGAAACCATCGTGCTTGCGAAGTTTCTTGAAAAAAGGCAATCCTCGTTCGCCCAACCGGGAAATGAAATGACTTAGAGCCGCCATTCGCCCGGTCAAGGCTTGAACCTCCCTTACATAGGTAGGTGGTTGCATGTTCTCGATGGCTTCAATCTTTTCCAGGTTTGCCCCGATGCCCTGCGGTCCGACCATGTAGCCAAGCACCTTGCCCGCCCTCACATCGAATACACATTTTTTCTGGATTGAGCTTTATTCGATGTCTGTTGAGGTTACAAAAGGTCTCCTCAAGGTCGAAAACATGACCCGAAGCAAGCTTACTTTTGACCACTATGTCATCCACATAGACCTCCAGATTATAACCTATTTGCTCCGAGAAGGTTTTCTGCATGAGGTGCTGGAAGGTTGCTCCAGCGTTTCTAAGACCAAAAGACATGGTCATGTAGAAGAAGGTACCAAATGGGGTTATGAAGGAAGTCTTCTCTTCATCTTCAGGTGATATTTTTTACAGAATGTTTGTACTGAGGTCAAGAGCCCACCATAAAATTTTCATTTTCAAATTTCCATTATTTATTTTCTAAAAATCCTTTTACTCTGTTTCACAAATTATCATATTGGCAATTAATAAATTGTTATAAATGGTAAATCTAATATTTAATCCATATAGATATTTCATCATGATCAAATACCATTAATGCAATTAATCATTACATTGATTTAACTATTTACATACTTTGTTTTAACAAGTATTCCCTCCTTATGATCGCAGCGTACGTAGGGAGCATCCTCAATATCATCCAGGACACTTATGTCGACCACCACCGCAAAAGGAGGCAGCTCGTCGAATTGATTATACTCTTCTTCGTCTGTGACATCTTTAACTCCGACAATCCTTCTTTTACCCGGAAGAACCACGTGGCACTTTGGCTGATCGCTACACTTGTTGTTCTGTATGTTGCTACAGGTAGCCTTATCCTTTCGCTTCTTCGGTTTGCTAGACATGTCCATTACATAGAAGACCTATGTCACATCATTGGCGAGCATGAATGGTTCGTCCCTATAGCCGATTTGTGTCGGGTCCACGGTTGTCACACCGTACTTATCGATCATCACGGCTGTCAGTTTAACTCATTGGCACCGAAATATAGGGATCTTGAAAGGTCCATAGTCGAGCTTCCAGATCTCCTCTATGAAACCATAATAGATGTCCTTCTTTACATTGTTGTCTATGGCATCTATACGGACACCGCTGTTTTGGTTGGTGCTCTTGTTATCCTGGGCTCTCATGTAAAATGTGTAACCGTTTATCTCATACCCTTGGAATGTCAATATTGTACTAGATGGTCCTCTGTGACACCACGGAGTGTCGGATCCTTATTTATTGAGCATGATGAGGTCAAAAACATTATGAGATGTGGAATTAAGGTTAAAACCATAGGGTATGGAGGTTATTAGCATTTCCGGGCCGTTTCCGGACCGTTTCCGGGAGTTTGGGCCTTTCCGGGGGAGTTTGGGCCTAGGGGAAAGGGTCGTGGGCCTTGGTGGGGAGGAGTTTGAGTCCTTTTGGGGGAAGGAGACATGGTTGGAGGCCAACCCCAGCACCTTGTGCGCCCCCTGCTGTCTGTGCGCCCCACCCCCATACCCTAGCCGCCACAACTCCATCTCCACCTCCCTTGCTTGCGTGCGCCCCTCCCCATGGCTCCCCATTGCTCCTCCACCCCTCCACCACCTCTCCACCTCCCTTGCTGCCCCTAGGGGAGTTCTCCACCTTGCCAACTCGAAGATCCATCCATTGGAGCGCTCCGCGACGAGGAGATCCGGCGGGATTGGAGCGAGGAAGGAGATCACGCGAACCGGGAGGAGATCTATTGGGTTTTCGTGTGTCGGGCGAAGGTATGGCCATGGGACTCCTTGGGGTTGGTCTAGGTACTATTATAAGGGTTATTATCAAGTTTTTAGATCAATTGGTGGTGCTGGGATTGAGTAGATTAGACAAAATCTAGAAGTTGCCACGTTCTCTGTTTCGGGCAGCATGAGCAGTCGACCTAGGGTTAGAGTTTTAGTCAGTTTAGAGTCCGAATTTGGTCGGCCACCTTTTGAAGAAGTTGTAGGTAATTTCAATACCTTTCAGTGGGTATAAAGAAAGCGAAATTCCGATCAGCCGTTTAAAAGTTATGGCTGTTTTACCGAGCGTGTTAAAATCTGTGACGTGATTGGAACAGATCACGGTATTTTGTAGATTAAACAACTTTAGAGTCTGAATCAGTCTTTTCTTATACCTAGAGAAAGTTAGGAAATTTCCTAAGCTACGCGAGGATGTACTCGTTTAATTGATTCGGAGTTTTAGAACCCGAGTTATGTCTTTTGGAAGGTTGCTGTCCCGACGGGACAGAACCTCTGTTTTTAGGTTTTGTGAGTAGTTGGCAATGTCGGGGTAGATGAGGGTTTGCGTACTGTTTTGTGGACATGATTGTGAGTGTGTGGTACCTATGTGCAGGTGGTGCGACCCCGGGAGTGCCTTCTACTTCTCGCCAATCCGTCGCCCGTGGTTGAGGCAAGTGTATTGGAATGGGTAGCGGATTGTGGGTTGTTTGATTGATTGAGATTGAAATTTGAATATATGATATGTTCACATGCCATGCTTTAATGTTTGCCATTGATATGATGAATATGTTTATTATGTGATGATGCCATGTGTTAATGTACAAGTTATCCATGATGATGCCATATGTTAATGTACAAGTTATTCATGATGTTGGCATATTTGCATACATGGCATGATACATGGCCCGGGCGGTGAGAAAGTCATAACTAGTCCGGGGAAGGTCGGTGAGAAAGTTATGACTATTCCGGAGAGCCAATGAGTAAGTCCTACATCGTGATTCCATTCACCGCGGTGAACGGAAGCGAGGAGTAGGCACCCTCCATCTTCGGGATGGAAGGGGGGAGAGGGTGCACACCGACGGGTGTGTGCTCAACCATACCGGTATGAGTTTCCAAGGAGATATGAGCATCGCATCGCATCGCATTGCATACTAATGATGATGATAATGATTTGTGAACATGGATGAGATGATATACATGATGTGAGTTGTTGTAGCCATGTAATTGTTTATGTTTGTACCATTGCAATATACTTGCTGAGTGATGAACTCACGCTTGTGTTTATGTTGTTTATTTTTAGGTACCATGACACCGGCCTATGGGAAGGGGAAATAGCTACACAACTTCACGTAGTCTAGCCACATTTACTATTTGTGACACTACGGTATGGTGTGACATTATAAAATGTGAAATTAGAGAATAAAACCTTACGGCTTGAGGTTTACTCGCGTTTTTGGGCCTTGTGAAGTGATGTGACCCCACGGAGTGTCGTAACCTTATAAATGGTGCATGATGAAGTCAAAAACATTATGAGATGTGGAATTAAGGTTAAAACCATAGGGTATGGAGGTTAATAGCGTTTCCGGGCCGTTTTCGGGGTTTTGGGCCTTTCCGGGGGAGTTTGGGCCTAAGAGGGGGGGTTGTGGGCTTTGGTGGGATGGAGTTTGAGTCCAAATGAGGGGAGGAGTCCTGGTTGGAGGCCACCACCAGCCCTTATTGCGCCCCCCATACTGCCCCTTGCGCCCCCATGATGCCCTAGCCGCCCCCACACATCTCCACCTCCTCCTTGTGGCGCCTCCACCTCCCCCATTGCTCCCCTTTGCTCCCCACCTCTCCACCACCTATCCTCCACCCCCTTGCTGCCCTAGGGTGGTCTCCCCACCCCTGCACCTCGAGGAACCATCCTTTGGAAGCGAGGAGCGAGGAGCGAACCGGGAGGAGATCCATTCAGTTTTCGTGCGTCGGGCGAAGGTATGGCCATGGGATTCCTTGGGGTTGGTCTAGGTACTGTTCTAAGGGTGTTTATCAAGTTTTTAGATCAATTGGTGGTGCTGGAATTGAGTATATTGGATTAGATCTAGATGTTGCCACGTTTCTGTTTTGGGACAGCATGAGCAGTCGACCTAGGGTTCAGTTTTTCGCCAATTTAGAATTGGAATTTGGACGTCCGCCTGTTGAAGAAGTTGTAGGTAATTTAATTATATTTCCGTGGACATAAATAATGTTAAATTCCGATCATCTGTTTAAAAGTTATGACTGTTTTACCGAGAGTGTTAAAATCTGTGACGTGATTGGAACAGATCACGGTATTTTCTAGATTAAAGAACTTTAGAGTCCGAATCAGTCTTTCCCTATAACTAGAAAAAGTTGGGAAATTTCCTAAGCTACGCGAGGATGTACTCGTTTAATTGATTCGGAGTCCCAGAACTCAAGTTATGCCTTTTGGAAGGCTGCTGTCCCGACGGGACAGAACCTCTGTTTTTAGGTTTTGCGAGTAGTTGGCAATGTCGCGGTAGATGAGGGTTTGCGTACTGTTTTGTGGACATGATTGTGAGTGTGTGATGCCTATGTGCAGGTGGTGCGACCCCGGGAGTGCCTTCTACTTCCCACTAATCCGTTGCCCGTGGTTGAGGCAAGTGTGTTGTAATGGATAGCGATTTTTAGGTTGCTTGTTGAGAATAGATGAAATTGATTACATGATATATGATCACTTGCCATGCTTTAATGATTGCCCATGATATGATGAGCGTGTTTATTATGTTATGATGCCATGTGTTAATGTACGAGTTAAATATGATGTTGGCATAATTGCATACATGGCATGTTACATGGCCCGGGCGGTGAGAAAGTCATAACTAGTCCGGGGAAGGTCGGTTAAAAAGTTATGACTAATCCGGAGAGCCATTGAGTAAGTCCTACATCGTGATTCCAACCACGTGGTGTTTGGAAGCGAGGAGTAAGCACCCTCCATCTTCGGGATGGAAGGGGGGAGAGGGTGCATGTGAGACCCTCACTTTTATGCCACAGTGTAACATAAAAATAAGGTTCTGAAGTGCATACCGTGCCATTCCCATGATCAGTGGCTGGCACGCACCAACACAATTTGAAATTACAGCCATACACAAGTTCAACTTTTATTACATTGAGAGTTCATTACAATACCAAAAGTAGCAATAAAAACACGTCTCATTGTTTGCCTTCTAAACCCAAAACTCCACAGGCAACAGACGAGATGAACCTAGAGAGAGCAGTCGTCGCCATAAATTACGAGATCTTCATTAATGTTATCGTCAACGGAAAATTCCTGCTCATCACCTGTCGGGACCCCGAATTTGCAAATCCGGACCCTCTGTGTATTCAGCACTAGTCCAGGAACGCGCTAGTGCACACAGTCTTAACATTGGTAAATATCACAATCATACCATTCGATATTATCAAAGTACTTTATTAAAATAACCAAAGTGGTTACTCGACCTTATGGCCAAGTTACAAATGTACGCCTCGCAAGGCGAAACTTATTCAGAGAAAAATAATAATAGCAGCGGAAAAACAACGAAGGTAACATCGTGGCGCCATCCAGTATACCACAGGCAATCGATCGGGCTCGCATCCCTAAGTAGACGGATCCTCTTGGAATTCCTCCTCCGGTGGCGTAGTCTCCTCTTCAACTGGTGTTGTGTTGAGGCAAGGGTGAGTACTTGGTACTCGACAAGTCATGCACAGAATGCAAGCTAATATACTATATGCATGGCTTGGTACAAAGGAATAGCTCAAGGTTTATTTGCGATAAAGATTTGAAAAGTAATATAAGTAGATTCAAAGCAGAGAAATAAGTAAAGCATAAATAACTTTTCAAGAAGTTCAATAAACATTTTCCCCATCCTAAACCACATTTCTATCATCTTCATTATTAAACCAACCCAACTTTCAAACCAAAGTTATTTTTGAGAAAATCTAACCCTTGATCAGTAATTCCCGAGCGATGTCCAATACCGCGGACACGGCTATTCGAATAGATTCTAAACTCTGCAGAGGTTATGCACTTTACCCACAAGATACAATCAAACACCACAAAGGCGAAGTTCAGTAACAAAGTCTTTCGGAAACCTCTAACAATACAAGTGGTCCTCCCGGTTATTGCGCACTAACCCTTCCCTTGGCTAAGGCGAAGTCTAGGCCAATCAACCGTTAGATGGGTACTGGCCTCAGCCCGATGCGCTCCCCGCACAACTTACACAAAGGGTGTAGTTGACCTCCCGAGGTCCCACAGTGCGTTATTAGCAACTTAGTCAACTAGGTCCGTCCCATTACAGACATGTGGTTGCACGTTAGACCCAGTTCAAAGGCTTGCAAGGTTAAGTCCTTAGGATGACCAGGCAAGACTACCCGAAGAACCAAATCAACATCCCCAATGCCACAATGGCCCACTGATTACTCTTGCCACATGCCCCTGGCCGAAATCGTTTATCAAACCCCGCTTGATTACCATGCACCACGTGCCATCAACATCACATGATACTTTTCCAAAACAGGTTCAAGATATCATTAAGTCAATATTAACATTTGATTGTCCAAAACCATGTCATGAGCACGTAGCGTGTCTAAGCGCATACTACAACGGTCTATAACCCATGTTGGCAATTTAATAATGTCCAACTAGTAATCCACAACTAGGGTGACAAGGGTCATGGCACATACTTAAATAATCAAGGTGTCATACAAAGAAATTGGTACTTATCTAACCCCCATGTTTAAACAAAGTATCTTTCTAATTGAACTAGCATGCAATAGTTTAAATCAAAATAAGTTTCGAAATAGGATCAACATGGTCAAAGCACAACTTGCCTTCAAAAAGTACTTGCTCTTGGTCTTGAGTTTGATCCTGAGTCAACACTTCTCCTTTGAATCCTTCCGGCACTTCAACGTCTACTCGTAAAGCGTGCAAATAGCAAAACACAAATAAACAATAGGCCAAAACATCCCAAAACTCCAAATAAAATCCATAAACAGAGAGAACATAATTTTCTGGATTTTTAGAAACTGGAATAAATCAAATTTGGAGTTAAGACGCAAAAGTTATGATTATTTAAAGTTTAAATAATCATTTAAATAATTTTGCAGAGAAAAACTTTAGTCCAAAAATTAAATAAAATTCATATTTAGGTAGATCTCATTTTTATACAAATTTAGAAATTTGAATCACTCAAATCGGAGTTGAAACGCAAAAGTTATAAGCGTTTGAAGTTTGAAACAAAATCTGAAATCATTATTTCGAATTAATAAATCATTTTCTTTTTCGGAAATTAATTATTGCGTCAGCATGGACACGCGTCGGCTCCTGATTGGTGGTCGACGTCACCGGCTCATGGGCTCGACCACGGCGCGGTTCGGTCCACGGTGGACCGGCCCACGGCTCGGGTGAGGCGGCGGATGGGACCCACTGTCGGTCACGGGGTCTCACGCAAACGGTGACGTGTGGGCCCATCGACATGCGAGGCCCGCGTGTCGAGACACGCTCACACGCAGCGTGGGTGCGGTTAGGCACACGTGGCGCAATCTCAGCCGTTGATTTGAAAATCAACGGCCCAGATTGGATCTAGGCTTTACTCGTTTAGGTTAACGCGGCGGATCTGAGCCGTTGGATCTTGATCCAACGGTCCAGATTCGAGCCGGTTTCCGTGGTTTGGGATAGAACGTGGGCTCACCTCAACCGCTCGATTCGATCTCGACGGTTCACCGAGCTCGCGAGTCCGGCGATGGCGCCGGCGAGGCTTGGGCACCCGAGACGTGAGCGACGACCTCCCACGCGGCGTATCCGTGCAGCTCCGACGTGAAGATTGGCACTCCCGGTAGCGGCGTGGCGTGGGGATGTTGGTCTGGGCTTGATGTCGCCGGAGAGCGGCAGCCGGCGGAAATCGATTTAAAAACAATGCGGTGTCTCACGCGTGCTACTCCGGCGAGCAATCCCGGGCAAGCGGCGGCTGCTAGGGTTTAGCGAGCTAGGGCAAAAGTAGCGCGGGGTCACGGCGGTTCTCGGGGCAGGACCCGGGCTTTAAATAGCCTCGGCTTCCGCGCTCAATCCGTAACCCTAACGGATGCGGCGGAGGACGGCGGCGGCATGGTCCGATCCGGACTCGGGCGAAGACGACGACCCGCGGCCGTACACGTGTCCGATCAACGGCCACGATTGCCAGGCGCGCACGGGTCCGAGCCGGACTCGATCGAACCGGTACGGGCGGATCTCAGCCGTTGGATCTTGATCCAACGGTCGGGATCGCTTAGGGTTAGGAGCTGGTTTGGTCGAGTCAACTGGCTCGGGTCGGACTCGAGTCCGACTCGGGTTCCGACTCGGTCGGATGAACAGTACTCGACCCGAGTTGAATTTCCAGCGATTTAATATTTAAAATAATTCCCAGTAATTCATTTAATTCATTAAAAATAGCAAATGACTCAGAAAAATTCCAGAAAAATTCTGGAAAATACTTTGGATCATTTTGGACTCAAATAAAATATTTCCCACAAAATTTTATTTGCAAAATTAAATTCCTTAACTATTTCAAAATGGAATAAATTCAAATAAATTCCAAATAAATCCAAATAAATTCCAGAAAATTCCAAAATTCCACCAAAGTGCCAAACCACACATGAATTTAAGGAAAGCAAAATTTTTGGGGTGTTACAAACCTCCCCCCCTTGATAGAATCTCGTCCCCGAGATTCAGGGCTTACTAAAGGAATAGGTTTGGAAACTCTTTCTTCAAATCCTCTTCGCGCTCCCAAGTCGCTTCGCTTTCTTCATGGTTGCTCCATCGAACTCTCTGAAACGGGTTGACTTGTTTCTAGTTTCTCGATCCATTGTGTCCGTAATCCTCACAGATGCTCCTTATAAGTCAAGTCCTCTTGCAACTCAATTAACTCTAGCGGTGTCTGTTCCTCAGGATCTCTGAGACACTTCTTCAATCGGGACACATGGAATACATCATGCACTCTCGCCAACGATCGTGGCAACTCCGGTGATAAGCAACCGCCTCTGCGACTCAAAATCTTAAATGGTCCAACATAACGGGTGCGAGTTTCCCTTTGGCATGGAACCTCTTAACTCCCCGAGAGGCGTAACTCGAGGTATACGAAGTCTTCGTTCAAAACTCAAATCTCGGCGACGATTATCGGCATAACTCTTACATCGAGATCGGGCTATCTTCAACCTTTCCCTAATCATGGCGATCTGCTCTTCACCTCTTGAAGAATATCAGGCCCAAAGACACGGCGCTCGCGGTCTCATTCCAATTCAATGGCGTCAAGCGAGTCGTCCATACTGATGCCTCAAAAGTTGACATCGTAAACTAGCCTGATAACTATTGTTGTAATCTGAACTCGGATACGGCAAACTCTTATCCCAAGAAGTAGCATAAGCTAATGCACAAGCTCTCAACATATCCTCCAGAATCTGGTTGACTCTTTCTGGCCTGGTCTGGTCCGTCTGCAGGATGATAAGTCATCTTGAAGTTCAAACGGGTTCCCATGGCTTCATGCAACTTATTCCGTAACCTTGAGGTAAATTGGGTACCTCTGTCCGATACAATCCTCTTTGGCACTCCGTGCAAACAGACAATACTGATCATGTACAATACTTCTAATTTATATCACGAGTAAGAGTTCTTCACTGGGATAAAATGTGATAATTTAGTCTAGCGATCCACTATAACCAATATGGAGTCATAACCTCCTTGAGTCTTGACAAACCGGTAATGAAATCCATTCCGATTTCCTCCCACTTCCACTCAGGTATTTTCAGCGGTTGTAGCAATCCTGCTGGTCTCTGATGCATTGCCTTGACTCTCTGGCATACGTCGCACAATGCAACATGCTCGGCAACTTCACGTTTCATACTCGGCCACCAGAATCTCTCCTTCAGATCCTGATACATCTTGGCGCTTCCAGGATGAATTGAGTACTTAGAGTCATGGGCTTCTTCCAGAATCAGTTGCTTTAACTCCCTCTTGTTAGGCACACAAATGCGATCCTTCATCCACAACGTGCCTTGCTCATCCAACTTGAAGTCCTCTGCCTTGCCTTCCTCCTTGATGAACTTAATCCTGCGGATCTTGTCATCATCCTTTTGTCCTTCTCGGATCTGATCCTCTAAGGTAGGCTTTACTTCCAATGTGGCCAAGAATCCGTTGGGTACCACCTCAATCCTCATTCTCTGAAATTCCAGGCATAACTCATCCTGATTCGTGGCTATCAACGTACTCACGGTATGGCTTTTCCGACTCAGAGCATCGGCTACTACGTTGGCCTTCCCGGGATGGTAATGGATTCCAACATTATAGTCTTTGATCAACTCTAACCATCTCCTTTGCCTCATATTCAGGTCCGACTGGGTGAATATGTACTTAAGGCTCTTATGATCCGTATACACTTCACATCTGTTTCCAATCAGATAGTGACGCCATATCTTCAAGGCATGCACTACGGCAGCTAACTCTAGGTCATGTGTCGGGTAATTCTCCTCATGCGGCCTCAACTGCCTTGATGCATAAGCAACAACCTTTCCGTTCTGCATCAACACACATCCAAGTCCTTGGCGCGATGCGTCACAATAAATATCGAAGCCTTGAGCAACATCCGGTAGAACTAACACCGGTGCTGATGTCAATCGCTTCTTCACTCTGAAATCCTTTCTCACATTCTCAAGCGCCCATGCAAACTTCTTCTCCTTCTTCGGCAATTGGCGTAAGAGGTTTCGCAATTGTCGAGAAGCCTTCAATGAAACGGCGGTAGTATCCTGCCATTCCAAGGAAACTCCGAATGGGTCATAGTCTTGGTGCTCCCAATGTAACACGCCTTCTACTTTGCTTGGATCTATGGCGACTCCTTCTGCGGTCATTACATGTCCAAGAAACTCCACCTTGTCCTTCCAAAAATCACACTTGCTGAACTTGGCGAAAAGTTGCTGTTCCCTCAGCTTTTCCAAAACTCGCCTTAAGTGTTCGGCATGTTCATCCTCTGTCTTGGAGTAGATTAGGATATCGTCTATGAACACGACGACAAACTTGTCCAAATATTCCATGAACACCTTATTCATCATATTCATGAAATAAGCTGGCGCATTCGTTAAATTTCAAAGGACATAACCGTAAACTCGTAATGTCCATATCTTGACGAGAATGCAGTCTTCGGAATATCTTCTGATCGGATCTTCAACTGATGGTATCCCGATCTCAGATCAATCTTGGAGAAAACTCCGGCTCCTCTCAACTGATCAAACAAATCATCAATCCTGGGTAGCGGATACTTATTCTTCACGGTGACTTCATTGAGTGCACGGTAGTCAATGCACATCCTGAAACTTCCGTCCTTCTTCTTGACAAACAAAACTGGTGCTCCCCACGGCGACGAACTCGGTCTGATAAATCCTTTCTCCATTAACTCTTCTAGCTGTTTCTTCATTTCTACCAACTCCTCGGTGGACATCCGATAGGGTCTCTTTGCTATCGGTCTTTGTGCAGTACAAGCTCTATTACAAATTCTATGTCCCCTGTCAAGCGGCATACCAGGTAGATCTTCGGGAAAAACATCGGGGTACTCATTCACTACTGAGACATCCTCTATGCTGATTGCCTTGGTACTGTTAACCATCAACTGTCCATCTCTAACTGCAGTGGCTTGAAATTCCACTTTCTTCCCACACGGGCTCTCAACTGAGATAGTCCTTCGTCCACAATCCAATACAGCCTTGTGCTTGGATAACCAATCCATTCCCAATATGACGTCTAAGGTCTGGGTCTCCAAAATTATAAGGTTTGCTAGGAACTCTATTCCACCTATCAGTATTCTCACCCCGGAACATCCTACTTTCGTTCGGAGTTCGGAACCAGGGGTTTGAACTAAAAGCGTGCACTTAAGTCTTGCAATCCTCAAATCATTTCTAGTAGCAAAGCCTTGCGAAACAAACGAATGCGAAGCTCCAGAGTCAAACAAAATCAAGCAGGTGCATCGAGTTAACAAGTAACTTACCCAAGATTTACGTCAGTAGCATTCTCGCGGTGCATCTGCGGTGACATGGTTGACTCGGCCTCTCACCACGGTGCAGGGTGTGGCTCCTGTCCGGGCGCCCTAGCTGGGTGGTTCCTAGATTGAAGCGAATCGGGGTCACTCCTGCTGTCTTCTTTGGACAACTGTTGGCAAAGTGTCTGGCTCGTTGCGATTGTAGCAGCGTCTCACTGTTCCTTCTTGCCGATCGCTCGAGTAGTGTTTCTAGCGGGGGTGAAGTGCAGTAGTTCGATTGGCAGGTCTTGGTGCTGGGGATGGTGTCCTTGTCGATTCGTGGTTGGAATCAAGAATTGATTTGGTGCAACTCTCAGCGGTATTGCGTTCGGGCGTGATCCTTCTTTGTTGCATCCTGCGCTTACTGTTCTCATCCGGTTCCTTGCGATTGTCCTCAAGAATAAGTGCCTTATTCAACAACTCTTGGAAATCTGGAAAGGTGTGGGTGATAAACCCTACTTGCAATCCTGATTTAAGTCCCTTCATAAAACGAGACTGTCTGGATTTATCCGTCGCTACATCCTCAAAGCGTAGCGTGCTAGCCGTGTGAACTTGTTCGTAGTCGGCCACTGGTTGATTACCTTGCTTGATTGCTCAACTCCTCCTTCTTAAGGTTCATGATTCCTTCAGGCACGTGATCTTGTCGGAATGCACCGTGAACTCTTCCCAAGTGATATCTTGAGGGTTCTCTTGCGTAGCACGAAGTTCTCTCACCATTCTGGCCGTTCCTTCCAGCTGATGAGAAGCGTAGAGTACCTTCTCATTTCCTATGCATTGAGCTATGTGTAGCTTCCTCTCGATTGATCTTAACCAATCATCGGCCTCCAATGGATTGGCATTCCCGGAGAAAGTGGGTGGGTGAGTTCTCATGAACTCGATAGTCTTGTATTCTGGCGTTGTCCCCGATTAACTTGATTAGCAAAGTGGCCTGAGCAAAGGACGTGCTGCATTTGTTGCATCATAGCATGCATCAATCGAAGTCCGGGCAGCAAGAAAAGCTCCAAATTCTGCATATCCAAGTGGCGGTGCTGGTGCTCCATCATTGGGGTTTTCTCACGGGCGAGAACCACTCCCATTGCTTCCAAAGTTTCCACGGGTGTTCACCATCTGTCGGTTTGCTCTAGGTTTAGAGATGAGAGGGAAACAAGAATAGACAAGTAATATGGAACTTATGCGGGGCGAAAGGTGTAACTTTAAGGTCCAACTTTATTATTAATAACTTGGTATGGCTGCTTACAATGCCTAAGGGCCTTGCAACACATACCGCACACTCAAAGAAACAAAGCAAATCCAAATCGAACTAATTCGAGTCTAACGCCTAAAGGGTGACTCTTTCTTCTATGACGCGACTCGCGAAGGAGTCTCACTATAGAACCTATGCTCACTCATCGAGAAAACCTCCACGGCCTGGTGCAGTCTTTGTGGCATAGGCGCCAAACTTGATCGCCATGTCCAAATGATCGTGTCCTCTATGGTAGTCGAAGAAGCGGTGTCCTCATCGAGATCCGACTCCTCCGATCTGGCTCGTGTAGCTCGAGTAATCGCTCGGGTCCGTCCGCATAAGGTCATCTCCAACTCGCCAATCCTTCGTAGAAGGTGTGCCACATACTCTTGAGCTTCCCGCCATCTGTTCTTCTCTGTCGTGATCTCCTTGCGGGCCTTCGAGCTCCTTGCTTGTATTATCTAGTACATCCTCCTGGCGACGACAAATCGTGCCAAGCGTGTAACCGTGGCATCCTCATCCTGAATCGCCTTCGGTCAAGAAGGTTATCGCTGGCGCGGATGATAACGGAACACCGTGCTCTCCATTCTCTGGCGAGATACGGGTAATGTGCCGCATTGCTCGTCGTGATACTTCTTGGATACCCATCTGCATTGTAGATCTCCTGGCAAAGGTCAGTTGTATCGAGCGATTGCCTTGGCCCTTTTCCTAGCAGTACCTCAATCCTCACGTCACAAGCCTTGATCAATCCCGCTTGTCCTGATCACTTCCACTTGGTATTGGGGCTTCTCAAAATCTCCGAGAGTCCAGTAGCATATGCCAAAGTTCTCGCAGCGTGACCAACTCCCGAGATCAACGTAGTTGAACTCTCCCTCCATCTGTCACAAGAGTGCTTTACGTAAGAACTCGGAATTTTTAAATTGTGACAAGGTAAGGGAAAATTTCAGCAAGAGACAAGAAAAGAGAGAAGGGGATAAGTCGAGATGTCATTTCTTATCTTGACAATTTTTTTAGCTTTTAGAAAATAGGTTTTATCCTCACTACGACCATTCTAGCTAGGGTTGAGCCTACAATCAAGTATGGCTCGATACCACCTTTGTCGGGACCCGAATTTGCAAATCCGACCCTCTGTGTATTCAGCACTAGTCCAGAACGCGCTAGTGCACACAGTCTTAACATTGGTAAATATCACAATCATACCATTCGATATTATCAAAGTACTTTATTAAAATAACCAAAGTGGTTACTCGACCTTATGGCCAAGTTACAAATGTACGCCTCGCAAGGCGAAACTTATTCAGAGAAAAATAATAATAGCAGCGGAAAAACAACGAAGGTAACATCGTGGCGCCATCCAGGATACCACAGGCAACTGACTGGGCTCGCATCCCTAAGTAGACGGATCCTCTTGGAATTCCTCCTCCGGTCGGGCGTAGTCTCCTCTTCAACTGGTGTTGTGTTGAGGCAAGGGTGAGTACTTGGTACTCAAGCAAGTCATGCACATGTAATGCAAGCTAATATACTATATGCATGGCTTGGTACAAAGGAATAGCTCAAGGTTTATTTGCAGAAACAGCATTTGAAAAGTAATATAAGTAGATTCAAAGCAAAGAGAAATAAGTAAAGCATAAATAACTTTTCAAGAAGTTCAATAAACATTTTCCCCATCCTAAACCACATTTCTATCATCTTCATTATTAAACCAACCCAACTTTCAAACCAAAGTTATTTTTGAGAAAATCTAACCCTTGATCAGTAATTCCCGAGCGATGTCCAATACCGCGGACACGGCTATTCGAATAGATTCTAAACTCTGCAGAGGTTATGCACTTTACCCACAAGATACAATCAAACACCACAAAGGCGAGTTCCCAGAACAAAGTCTTTCGAAACCTCTAACAATACAAGTGGTCCTCCGGTTATTGCGCACTAACCCTTCCCTTGGCTAAGGCGAAGTCTAGGCCAATCAACTGCTAGATGGGTACTGGCCTCGGCCAGACGCTCCCCGCACAACTTACACAAAGGGTGTAGTTGACCTCCTGAGGTCCCACAGTGCGTTATTAGCAACTTAGTCAACTAGGTCCGTCCCATTACTGACATGTGGTTGCACGTTAGACCCGAGTTCAAAGGCTTGCAAGGTTAAGTCCTTAGGATGACCAGGGCAAGACTACCCGAAGAACCAAATCAACATCCCCAATGCCACAACTGCCCACTGATTACTCTTGCCACATGCCCCTGGCCGAAATCGTTTTATCAAACCCCGCTTGATTACCATGCACCACGTGCCATCAACATCACATGATACTTTTCCAAAACAGGTTTAATATATCATTAAGTCAATATTAACATTTGATTGTCCAAAACCATGTCATGAGCACGTAGTGTGTCTAAGCAAAGATACTACAACGGTCTATAACCCATGTTGGCAATTTAATAATGTCCAACTAGTAATCCACAACTAGGGTGACAAGGGTCATGGCACATACTTAAATAATCAAGGTGTCATACAAAGAAATTGGTACTTATCTAACCCCCATGTTTAAACAAAGTATCTTTCTAATTGAACTAGCATGCAATAGTTTAAATCAAAATAAGTTTCGAAATAGGATCAACATGGTCAAAGCACAACTTGCCTTCAAAAAGTACTTGCTCTTGGTCTTGAGTTGGATCCTGAGTCAACACTTCTCCTTCGAATCCTTCCCAGACTTCAACGTCTACTCGTAAAGCGTGCAAATAGCAAAACACAAATAAACAATAGGCCAAAACATCCCAAAACTCCAAATAAAATCCATAAACAGAGAGAACATAATTTTCTGGATTTTTAGAAACTGGAATCGTCAAATTTGGAGTTAAGACGCAAAAGTTATGATTATTTAAAGTTTAAATAATCATTTAAATAATTTTGCAGAGAAAAACTTTAGTCCAAAAATTAAATAAAATTCATATTTAGGTAGATCTCATTTTTATACAAATTTAGAAATTTGAATCACTCAAATCGGAGTTGAAACGCAAAAGTTATAAGCGTTTGAAGTTTGAAACAAAATCTGAAATCATTATTTCGAATTAATAAATCATTTTCTTTTCGAAATTAATTATTGCGTCAGATGGACACGCGTCGGCTCTGATTGGTGGTGGCGTCGGTAGGCTCATGGGCTCAGCCCACGGCGCGGTTCGGTCCACGGTGGACCCGGTCCACGGCTCGGGTGAGACTGGCAGATGGGACCCACCTGTCAGTGCGGGGTCTCACGCAAACGCGGCTGACGTGTGGGCCCACTGACATGCGGGGCCCGCATGTCAGGGACACGCGCCACACGCTGCGTGGAGTGCGGTTAGGCACACGTGGCGCCAATCTCACCGCTGATTTGAAAATCAACGGCCCCGGTTGGATCTAGGCTTTACTCGTTTAGGTTAACGCGCGGATCCTGAGCCGCTGGATCTTGATCCAACGGTCCGCATTCGAGCCGGTTTCCGTGGTTTGGGATAGAACGTGGGCTCACCTCAACCGCTCGATCTGGATCGACGGTTCACCGAGCTCGCGAGTCCGGCGATGGCGCGCGAGGCTTGGGCACCGAGACGAGACGACGACCTACCACGAGGCGTATCCGTGCAGCTCCGACGCGTGAAGATTGGCACTCCCAGCGCGGCGTGGCGTGGGGATGTTGGTCTGGGCTTGATGTCGTCGGAGAGCGGCGGCGGCGAAATCGGCGAAAACAGCGGTGTCTCACGCGTGCTACTCGGCGAGCAATCCCGGCAAGCGGCGGCCGCTAGGGTTTAGCAAGCTAGGGCAAAAGTAGCGCGGGTCACGGCGGTTCGTGGCGGGACCGGGCTTTAAATAGCCTCGGCTTCAGCGCTCAATCCGTAATTCCTAACGGATCTGCGGAGGGCGGCGGCGGCATGGTCCGATCCGACTCGGCGAAGACGGCGACCATGGCCGTACACGTGTCCGATCAACGGCCACGATTGCCGCGCCAAGACGGGTCCGAGCCGGACTCGATCGAATCCAGACGGCGGATCTCACCGTTGGATCTTGATCCAACGGTCGGGATCGCTTAGGGTTAGGAGCCGATTTGGTCGAGTCAATCGCTCGGTCGGACTCGAGTCCGACTCGGAGTTCGACTTCGGTCGGATGAACAAGATACTCGACCGAGTTGAATTTCCAGCGATTTAATATTTAAAATAATTCCCAGTAATTCATTTAATTCATTAAAAATAGCAAATGACTCAGAAAAATTCCAGAAAAATTCTGGAAAATACTTTGGATCATTTTGGACTCAAATAAAATATTTCCCACAAAATTTTATTTGCAAAATTAAATTCCTTAACTATTTCAAAATGGAATAAATTCAAATAAATTCCAAATAAATCCAAATAAATTCCAGAAAATTCCAAAAATCCACCAAAGTGCCAAACCACACATGAATTTAAGGAAAGCAAAATTTTTGGGGTGTTATATCACCTAAGAACATTGTTGAAGCAAGTTGAGTACATTGGTACTCGCAAGACTTTGTAGTGTTTGCAAATTCTAGAATATATGCAAGCTGAAAGGTAAGTGGGTTTCTACGGTTGTTTTGCGGAAAGCAAAATTTGAATGAAGTATTACTGAATAGTAATGAAAAGCGTAAATAGAATTTGAACAATTTATTAGTACTTGAAATAATAGATAACGAGACAGATGATAACAATCTACTCACGGCCCTTTTGTGAGTAGGATAACGAACAAGACCCTCCATGGCCTTAACAATTCAATATAACAATAAGTGACATCTTAACGGATATGAATCATTTCCAAACCATTTAAATAGGTTTTTCAAAGATAGAAAACAATTAACTATGTGATGACTTTACCAAGTGCTCATGACCGCGAGTGCGGCTAATCGATTAGGTTTAGACTCTGCAGAGTTTGTACTGCTTTACCCACAAGATATGTTCTCCCTTTTTGCAAGCTATAAGACACACTTCCTTTGGTATGTCCGCGGGGAGTTCATAACAAAACCGTTCGATTACTTGAACCTTAACTTTGCACTAGCCCAATGACGTTACTCCTGACTATGATGGAAGCTAAAAGGTAAAAGTAATTCCGGAGTCAGTAACCCACCAGGAATAGAAATTCCGGAGTCAGTGACCCACCAGGAATAATAACAGCCCCAAACTCATAGCCAGGCGTACATCGTTACAACGGCAGATGCCAACACCTCGGTGATGACACCTCCCTCGAGCAAACCTATATCCGGAATGCCCGTGCTACAACTGCCTACCAATGTTCAAAGCTAGTTTCAAATAACTTTAATAGGTTAAGACTGTCCCATTTCAGTACTTGTGGATGTACGGTTATCTTGGCCTGAAAACAACACATTAGCTCGGTCCTTATGGTGACATGGGCAACACTCCACCCTATCTACGTACACGTTAAAACATGTACAACTGTCTATTGCCAATAATCACCCACGTCAAAACAGTAGTTTTATTTTTATTTTTATCAAACTACCAGTATCCTTTACTACTTAAATAAATCATAAGAGATTTCATAAAGAAAAGTGTGGGTGTAAACATATCCAACTTTGATCTAAAGCAGTGCTAAGCATTTGCAGGTTAATAAGCGATTATACCCAGTTTAATGGACTTAACCATTCCTATGGTTTTCATGGATCTTATGTAAACATGATTATGGGAATCCATCAATTCGGATTATAACTACCAAGTAACACAAAATAAGGATTTATAGAAATATGAGCATGCAGGAAGATTCTTAATCACATTTTAGTGGATTATGAAATCTGGGTTCAAAAATGCTCAAGGGGGGTGCTTGCCTTGCTCCTCAGTAGTATAGGCTGGATTAGTGTCGTCGACGGCGAAGTCGGTAGTCTCAGCGTCTATACGTCGATTAAGAACATAGCAAATGAAATACTTCAATATCGATAAAAGAAGCAAATGCATAAACAATGAAGACAGAAGATGAAAGATTCAAATGAAATCAATCCAAATCAATCAATGATGGCAATCATTTCATCATTTCATGTATGACCAAGTCATATGGTTTCGGTCCTAAGGATAAAAGTATAAGGGTATCTATAGCATGACTACTTTCCTTTGTGTATTATTTTATTTTAATTTACGAATTCAGGAAGCTAAGATTGTAGAATTAAATTTAAAAAAGTTCATTTTCAGGGTGTATGATCAATTGTACTAATATGAATTAGCATGGAAAGCAATCCTAATCATATTAAATGAAAGTATATGGTGCACCCTAACTTTCATCTTACCATCTGATCCTAATTAGTGTAATGAGCACAAAGAAACAAGTTTCATTCATTTTGGACCATTTTTGAGTAAGTTATAGCAATTATATCAAATTTATGCATTAAATTGAATCCTAATAGGAAAATTTCACAATTCAACTTCAAATTTGAATCTAATCACATATTTGGACAGTAATTGACATAAGGATTCAAACAAAATTGGTTTTACTTAATTTGGACTTAGTTTGCAAAAACCCTACATGGAACATAATCAAATTTCAAACTTTTTAAATTCAAAACAGATTTAAATTCCTAAACAAGTTTCAAATGTTTTTGCATATTATGAAACTAGAGGATTTATAAAGAATTTAGAAACTGGTTTCACTTGATTTGGTCGTGTAGATTAAAAGTTATACATGTTTAAAGCGCTCGGTTTGAAGAAATCCAGGAAAAATTGGAAAATACGCTTTCAATACATGAAAGCGCATTATCTCATTTTCGCGCGTGGATTCATTCGAACCGGGCTAAGACACTGGCGGGTGGGGCCGGGCTGGCAGTGAGCCATGGGCGCGTGCTGCGGCTGATTACCCGGGCCCGCGTGGCAGCGGCTCAAGGCAGAGGCTCGCGGCTTCGAGCTCGCCGACGACGAGACAAGGCCGGAGCGGTGGAGTGGGTCTCACGAGGAGATCCAGCACCTCAAGGTGAGTCTCCGGGATAGTTCAAAAGGAGATCAACGGCGACCGGTTAGTCCCGCGACGGGCGACGGCGGCGGTTCACGGCCGGACTCGGTGCGACGGCAAGTTAGACATTAAGGGGTTCAATTAGTGGATGGTTAAGCATTCTCATGGTCCATGGAGGCGATTGCAATATCTCACCGTGCGGATAGAGCCTCGGGGAGTGTTGTCGGCGATCGCCGGGGTTGGAGAAGAGGGGCGCGCGTGGAGGGAAGGCTACGGTGGTTCTCCGGTTGGATTGACCGAGGGGTTTTGTTTGCAGGGTTATGTAGATGCTTCAGCTAGAAGGGATTTGGGAATGGATTTTTATGCAACAAGTTTGCTTGAAGATTGATGGCCGTAGTGGTCCGGTCGAAGGTGGAGAAGAAGGATAGTTTCTCGCCTTTGAGGAGTAATGGATGGTGAATGACATAGGGGAAGGAGGCACAGCACAAATGCGATCCCAACGTGCCCTTTTATAGCCGGATTGAGGCGGTAGCGAGCTTCGGCCAAGGTGTGAACTCGGGGAGGTTTTGGCGGCTTGCAACAGAGAGGGGTATGGCCGGCTAGGCAAGGTGGCGGTGGTGTCAGACGAGGGGCAACGTGGTTGCCCTGGAGCCAAGCCATGTAGTGCCAGAGAGAGGAGGCCAGAGGCGGTGCACCGGCTCCGGTTGCTTTGGCTACGCACGAGCAGAGAGGAGCAAGAGGTAGGAGAAGGCTCTGACGAGCGGGCCCCGGTCCCACTTGACAGAGAGAAACGGAGAGGAGTGAAGCAAGAAAATGACAGGTGGGGCCGGCTACGAGAGGAAGGCCCACATGGCAGTGAAATAGAAATGTGAGTGGGGTACACGGGCCAGGTTGGGTCCCAAGGAAAAGAGGGCCCACCAGTCAGCGAAATGGTTGCAGGGGGGGCTGGTCTGACACGCATTAATGGCCTAGGCCCACATGTCAGCCAAAGGAGAGAGGGGAAAGGGTTCAATGCATTTGGCAGCTCTCCAAAGATGCATTTAACCAGGGCAATTCTCCTAGCTAAGTATTTCTGAAATTTTTACCTCTGAATCCTGAACAAGATATTTACCTATAGTAAAAATTTCGAGTAATTATCTCTTCTATATATTTTATTAAAATTCTTACAATGCCAAAGACACAGAAAATTCAACTCGGTTTTTGATTTGATTAGAGACATAAAATAACATATTAATTTTTGAAACTTTTATTGAGAGTGTGGTTCTTTACCAGGGATCTACCATAAAAATTTCAGCACTAAAAACATAACATTTATTTTTCTAAAATTCTTTTACTAGTTTCTGCAGAATTCCAAATCTGTGTTGTTTAATTGGAAATCAATAGTTAAACTACTTATAAATTTTTGCAGATTTTTGTGGATGAAGTTAAGGTAGCCAAGATTACATGGTAAAAATCCTAAGGTCTAAAGTGCAATACGTTTTTCTCCAAAATTCTGACATTGGTCTGGACAGGGGTAGAGTTGCTAATTTAAAATGGTTTTCTCATTACTTAAATCCCTTCACATGGTCTCTTGACCAGCTAAGGATGATTCTAGGGTTTTCCAAGGTCAGGTGTAAAATTTACTAAGGAAATTTTTTATTTCTTACCACTTTACCAATTGATATTTTCTCTTTTTCCTTCTTTCATTTCATTCCACTAAATCACTCAACAAAATCAATAATTTGCACACATCAAGCATAAAATGCAACAATAAAATGAGTTCACATTTTAATATTGGATTTTTTTTGACCTTTATAAATTTGTGGATGTTACAGTGCACACCGACAGGTGTGTACTCAACCATACCGGTATGAGTTTCCAAGGAGACATGACCATTGCATTGCATACATAGTGATGATGATAATGTTATGTGTTCATGAATGAGAGGATATACCTGATGTGAGACATTATTGCCATGTTATTGTTCTTGTTGTCCATTGCAATATGCTTGCTGAGTTTCGAACTCACGCTTGTGTTTTCTTGTTGTTTTAGGTACCATGAGACCGGCATGCGGGGAAGGGAAATAGACACACTTCCACACGTAGCTTCACTCCTTTGATTTCACAAGTCATTCAGTTAGCGTTGAGAATAAACTGCGTGTGATGATCATTGCTTTAAGATTTAGCTTTGCTAAATGAGAGTCTTTTCGTTCGTTTGACTCTTGGAGACATCATATGTTTGGAACTAGACTTATATTGTTGCTAAGTCGTTAATCATTGTTGTTTTTAGTTGTCTCTTCTATTCCATATATTGCTAAACTGTTGTTGTTCCTTCAAATCATGTTAAAACAAAGGAGATGCTGCCGAAATCTTGGTTTTTAGCATGTGCGCCTTTGCTGGAATTTATGTTTAATTGTGGTGTTTAGATGTTGTTTAGCTTATGTTTGGTAGCATTCAGGCATATTAAATGCCGGGGTGTTACAGTTGGTATCAGAGCGGGCTGTAGGTCCTTGGAATATGTATTTTTAGTGTCATAACTAAGGTTGCAACTAAAATGTGATGTGGAATAACTTAGAAACATGGCTTAGGTCTTAACTAAAATTTTGTCATAGGATAGCAACATTAAAACTTGCAAAAATGGTATAACTAACCTAAAATTTGACACACATGGATGCACAGTAGGAAGGGTATGGGTGTCGTTGTTTACGCTTAAATGTTGCTAAATGCTATATTTGATATAGTATGCTGCTATGTGTATGAGAGAATTGAATTGAATTGTTCATGTTATTTTGTTAAAATGGGGTTGTGGTGCCGAAGGGTTTCGGCCACCTCTCTTATTTCATAGTAATGGTGAGGTTTGACGGTGTGGCCGGTTAGCGCCATCACCGAAGAACTATTAACCCCTGTAGGAGAAGAGTGCTTATCCCTTCTGCCGTAGATCGGGTAGTTGACTGGAGTCAAATAGAAGAGTTGATGGTGGTTTCCTTCGGATGCTTTTTCACCGTTCTGATGGTCGGTTTTGGTTGGTCTTCTTTGTTTTTAGTCGATTGAAATCAAAAGAAAAGTGTTTGGTCTTGGATTTTTGCGGATTGATCCACAGGCGGTTTGTGGTTTTGTCTTCCTTGGGTGAAGACGAAGAAGAAGAGTCTAGTGTTGCGCTTCCTTTGGTTGCCCTTCCAGTTTTGATGCCTAGTTTGTTGGTTGCCTTATGGGGAAGAAGCATTCAATTTATTCCTGTGTTTGTCTTTCTCTGAGGTTAAAGGAGTTATTGTGGAGTTATGCCAGACCTGGCTGTCAGGGCTGAAGTTCTGTGGCTTTGTAGGAGTAAGTGGTGTTTGATTTCGTTATTTTGCTGGGATAAGAAATCATCTTTGAAAAACCCTTCTTGTTTCGTGAAAGATTGGGGTTTGGTGCTAAGGTTTTATTTGCAAAGGTTTATTCGATTGGTTGGTTCCCTCCTGTGGGAGTCTTTAAGATTTAATTGTGCTTTGGAGTCATGTCCCATTGCAACTTTGAGAGTCAAGCTTCTTTGTGAGCTTTGGTTGAGTTTTAAAACTAAAATGCTGCAAATAAAGTAAGTATTCGTTTGACTGAAATTACTTGTCAAAAGTGAAAATTTGTTGTTTAGCATGTTATGTAGTATGTAACAATGTGGTTTATGGATTGATGTGTTGCTAAGTTAAATTTTGAGTTGAATCAATTCAATGTGATTAATATCTCTAGCTTGAGAATAAATAGACTACTAGTGTTGTAGTTTACTCTTAGCGAGAATGATTGAATGGGTTAATGTACATGCTTAGAATCTGCTGCCTTGCTTTAAAAGTGCTTATGATCCTCGTTAATGTTAAAAGTTTAAACCTTGATGCATAGTTAGAACATTAAGATGATGTAAATTAATGATACTGTTAAAGAAACCTTGCCGGTTGTTTAAAGATGTTCTAATCTAACGGGTTAATAGAGAAACTTAATCAGGTTGATTAGTGGCTTTAATTTGGAAGTTGATTAGAGTTGCTATTTATGTTGTTGCAAAATATTAGCATGGTTAGAAGTATGCAGTCGTGTTCCTAAAATGCTAGTGTCGAGGCCAATTGGAAAGATATGGGTTTTGTAGTTTGATGATATTGCAAGAACTTTGTACTGGTCTAACTTATTAATTTTAATTTAATAGTTGGAGTATGTTGTGTAGTGACAATTTTGTTGTAATCTATCTATAGGGTAGCTAAAAGTAATGTTGTCGTTTGATGATTATGCTCGTTGGTTGTTATTAATAACCTAGTAGTGGTGGTAATTGTTTAGATTACTTGTTGAAAACCATGGTTAAAATAGAGGAAAATTTTAGCATGTTGCGATGGAGTGAGCTTTGGATAATTAACATGATGTAGAATTTTATCCTTAATGAATGTATGTCTTAGAATCATAGTTATGAACTCTGTCTTGTAGAGATAATATTTACATGTTGAAGTGGTTTGTTAACTGAATGAGTTTCGATTGTCGAGTCGTTGACATATAGGTGGTATGAAATTTATATGTTGATCTTGCTGAAGGATTTGTGGAAGTATGTCGGGACCCGAATGTACAAATCCGGACCCTCTGTGTATTCAGCACTAGTCCAGGATCACGCTAGTGCACACAGTCTCAACATAGATGAATATCACAATCATACACATCGGAATAGTAAAAATAGCTCAATAATAGAATATAAACTATTGAACGACCTTAAGGTCAACCTTACGTTTGTGAGGCCTTGACGGCTTCAACTCCAAATAAGCAGCAGCGGAACGAGGAACATCGGTGAATCCCATCAATACGCCACAGGCAAGCGAGTTCGACTCCTAGATAATCGCCTTCTCACGGAACTTCTTCTTCTTCGACGATGTAGACTTTTGCTCACTGGTGATTGTTTGTTTGCAAGGGGTGAGTACATATAGCACTCAGCAAGTCATGCACAGAATGCAAGTCTAATAACTATATGCATGGCTTATTCCAAATGACAGGCTGAAGGGGTTATTTTGCAATAAACAGCATTCACAAATATTCATAATAGATTGTAAAGTGGTAAAACAGATAACAATAGTAATAATTTCACAGTTGTTTCACAAGTAAACCATTCCACATCCTTAAACAATTATCACTTTTCCACAGGCAAACTGCCTCCAAACCCAAGTTCATTTTCATGAAAAGCTAACCCTTGACTGTAATCCCCGAGCAATGTCCAGTACCGCGGACACGGCTATTCGAATAGATTTTACACTCTGCAGAGGTTATACACTTTACCCATAATATACAATCAACTCACCACGTCAGCCGTGAATCGCCATACAAGGGTATGCGAATGAGTGATCATAACAAAGTCTTTCGGAAGCCTCTAACTACACAAGTGAACCACTCCGGTTTTTGCCCTACACCATCCCTTCCCTTAGCAAAGGCGAAGTATGGGATCGACATACCGTTGGATGGGTACCATGCCGCAGCCCTGGTACGCTCCCCCTTCAAGCTACACAAACAGTGTAGTTGACACCCCGAGGTACCACAAGTAAGTTATTAGCAACTTAATCAACTAGGTTCATCCCATTACAGACATGTGGTTGTACGTTTGACTCAGTTCAAAGGCTTGCAAGGTTAAGTCCTTAGGGTGACCAGGGCAAGACTACCCAAAGCACCAAAACGATTTCCCGGTGCCAACCATGGCCCACCAGCTCATTCTTGCCACTTGCCCCAGTCCAAATCATTTTATCACCCCAGTTGATTATTGCGCAACACAATGCCAACAACAACTCAACATCCTTGAAGAAGCACGAAGCCCTCCGCATATCAACATCATCGTGTCGGCAACACGTCACACCATTTCAAAATACATTGCATATTCCATTAATCAATATTGACATTTGAAATTCCAAAATGATGTCAAGGGTACGTTGCAGGACTAAGCAGCTACTGACGGTCTAACTAACCCATGTTGGCAATTTATTAGCTACCAACTATTAATCAACAAACCTAGGGTGAAAAATGAATCATGGCGTACAACTATTATAGACAAGGTGGCAATAACAAGTAGGTTAAATATCTAATCCCAAACTAATTGAAATCAGTTTATATCCAACTAGCATGCAATAATTTGAAACAACATAAGTTCGAAAATGGGATCAACATGGTCAAAGCACAACTTGCCTGGCCCTTGCAAACTTTACTGTCATTTACTCTTTATCCTTGATCCTTGATCCTCGAGCTTCAACTTCCACTTTCTCGATCCTCAGCTCGTTCGAACGACTTCCGGACGACACGTCTAGCGATAAAGAAACACAAATACAACAAAACTCAAAAGACAATTCAAATAAACTCCAAATTAAGAACGAACAGCCTTGGGCACAACGGCTGGGATAAAATTAGGAACTTGAAAGGATTGGATCGAAGATTGGACAAGAGAGGACGGGCTTTCGGAAGAACACCGAAAAGGGAAAGATTAAAACTGGGGAAGAAAGAATAATATTCCGAAGAATATTTCTTCCGAAGTTATTATCTTGATTGGACAGACAAGGACATATGGACACTCGATCTATAGATCGGGTCCATAAGGATATGTTAGTTCACAGTGAACTAAACTGATTTTCGAAGTTGACTTTTGTTGACCGAACGGACACAGTCAAACAAAAGAGAGACGGATAGATCGAGCACAGGGGTATGACAGATGGCCAATGGTCTATCGACCAAGTCCACGAAGGAATTCTCGATTAAAGGCATATTAGGTTTTCAGGGATAAGACAAGACAAGTGTCTTACCACGATTGAAATAACGGAAAAGATTGCAAAGATAACAACGCGGCTCACGATGAACTTAGTCCATCGAACCGGTCTTAGGTTAGGGTTTTGATTCGGCTTTGAAGATGATATGACGATGAGACTAGGCTCACGTCATGATGATAGAGCAGGTGAAGGCATCACACTAGGGTTTGTGCAAGAATGCACGCATGCGATGACAACGAGGCGAAGAGAGCCAAGCGTTAACGATGGAACGTTAACGACGAAACGTTAACGACGGAGCGTTAACGGTGGAACGTTAACGACGGAGCGTTAATGGTGGAACGTTAATGGCAAAACGTTAATGGAGGAACGTTAACGACGAAACGTTAACGGAGGAGCGTTAACGGCGGAGCGTTAACGGAGAAACGTTAACGGCAACAGGTAACGGAGGAACGTTAACGGTGGAACGTTAACGGCGGAGGTCAAACAACGATAGGATACTCATGAAGCGAAGTAGCGATCGTCGGTGCAACGACATGGCCGCGACAAAACGCTACCAAGGACGGCTAACCGGTGCGCGAACCGGCGGCACAGGCTAGGTTGAAAAATAACGATTTAAGGCCGGCACCGGGCTTCTCGGCAAACGGAGACCAAAAGAACCTTAATGATGGACCAAAACAGTACAAGATGATCCTCCGAACGCGACAACATGGCTGGAGCGAACCAAAATAGCCGGCGTCAAAAGGCGACGCGCGGCGACGGCAAACGGCGGTCTAAATATATATAAAAAAATTTCGGAGGACAGGATGGCAAAGGGAGAATGTCTACTGCGTAGAACGCGACGAGCCAAACTCAACGGTATAGGCGGATTTTGCGGCGCCCCTCCGGATTAATCACAAACTGACGATTAACGGGTTTCGAATCAAAATTTTGGACGGCCATAACTTCTAGAATAATGATCGGAACTTAACGAAATTTGACCGAGAGCTAGATGGGACCAAGAGGCACACCGTGACGCAGGTGGCTCGAAGAAATACCTTCTGGAACAGCGGGGAACGCGCGAGAAAGTTTGCCGCTGTTTGGAACGCAGTCTGATCGGAGAAAATATTTTTCTGCACCAAATCCAGAGGGCAAAATTGTGAGGCAAGATGTGCATCATGTAGAGGACATCCCCAGGAGTCTACACAAAACATTTCACGGTCAAACTCGAAAAATTGAGGGAGTTATGGCCTTGGCAAGATTCGAGATTGAAACGGCCATAACTTTCGATCCTGTGGGCCCAATTGGCTGAATTTTGGACATCAAGCAGATGGTACCTTGTGGCACACCATGGCGAAGACGGATCTCGAAAAGAGTCGACGAGCTGCCCGGGACGCGGCTCCAAAGTTCGGCCATCGTCGGGCGACGTTCGGGCGACATTGGATGGTTTTGGAATTTTAGAAAATTGATCTGAGGTTTAGGGGACGTGTGGGAGGTCTAAAAAGGTTAGGGGTGGCGGCTAGGTCAAGCACAAAAAATTTGGACGCGTTTGGAGCAAAAACGGGCCTTGTAGGCATTTTATCGAGCACCTTCCGTGCATGACTCGGATTAGGGCTGACGTGGCGCGCTGTGGTGGTGACACATGGTATTTTCGAATAAAAACGATTCCGAAAATTTAAATAAATCATTTGAGGCAATAAAAATACCCGAAAAATTCTGGAAAAATTCTAGAAAATATTTTGAGATATTTTAAACTCAAATAAAATATTTTCAACAAAACTTTATATAAACTTTTCCAAATAATTAATTAATTTTAATAAAAGGGCTAAATACAAATCGATCCCGAATAAATCATTTGAGGCAATAAAAAGACCCGAAAAATTCTAGAAAAATTCTATAAAATATTTTGAGATATTTTCAAATAAAATATTTTCAACAAAACTTTATATAAAATTTTCCAAATAATGAATTAATTTCAATAAAAGGGGTTAATTCAAATCAAATTCAAATAAATCCAATAAATAGCAAACGAGCTCCGAAAAAATGTCAAATATTACAAAAAAAATTTCTTGAAGAAGGAGGAATCCAAATAAAATTAAATTTATTTTATTTGAGGTTTAGAATAATCAAATTAAATTGTTTTAGCTTTTGGAAAAATTCAAATCAAGCTTTATAAACGCGAGAAAATCAACGAAAATTTTTGGGAAGCTAAACTAAACCAAAATTTTTTGAAAACCCAAATTTTCGAATGTTACAAACCTGCCCCCCTTAACAGAATCTCATCCCCGAGATTCAGGGCTGACTATAGAATTAGGTTCAGGGGGACTCAACTCTTGAGCTTCTTCGACTTCCAAACAACTGTACACTGGACAGGGTCATTTCTGAACAAGCGCTTGATAACATCCGAACATTTGTAGGCTGATCCTTGCGGATGAGATCCTCTTACAAGTCTACTGACTCCAACTGTGTCTGCTTCTCTGGCACAAGAAGGCACTTCTTTTACGGAAAATCTTGACACCTTCTCTGTCGGGAAATCTTGAACATCTCCTGCACTCATGCTGACGTTTCTGGCAACTCCATTGATAGGCTCCTTGCTTCTGCTCCTGAACACTTGATTTTCTGCTTCCTCTAGAAATTGGACAAGTTGTATCTGACAACAAAGCTTACTTGCAATTATGCGGTCGTCATCAAGACTTGAACGGCATTCCTGTTGGTCTGGCACTATCCTTGTCGGCTTGATTCTCCAGTACTGACTTAAACTCCATTTAAACTGGGTACTCATGCATATTGAACTCAAGCTTCAACTATTATTGGGATAATGGTATTGGCTGGCTGGAGTACACTGCGGTGGCTAGAGTAATTCTTCAGGTAGACAATTATCCTTTGTTAGTTATTGAGCACACGCAACAACTCTTTCCTCCGATGTGATGGCACATCCATCTTCTTGACTCAACCATAAAGGAATAGACGGTTCTCAGCTATCTCCGATATACTGACGGTAACCGGATGGCAATTTCTCTCAGGATTACTCTGGCTTTTCTTAACGGATTACATCTCCAACCATAGACCAAATCTGCCTTTCGCTTGGGTGACTAATTTAATTCCAGGTATAAGCATCTCAAGCATGGTTTCCAAGGTGATGAGCTTTATCAAAAACTTAATCTTGACAAGGAACAATTTAACTTCCAACATTCTGCATCACATATGACTTTTTATCAGTACAACATCTGATGCCTCCTAACCTTTATCAGTCATAATGTGGTTGACATGACTTTTGCTGGCGCTTGCGGCATGGCTTCATCTTGAACTGCTTCACAATTCACTTTTTGGCATAAGTGTCTCGGTAGGTGAAGGACTAGGATTGAAGTGGGCAGGTATAATACCTTTTCTCCTAGGACAACTATTAGCAAAGTGTCCCGGCTCATTGCATCTGAAGCAACGCTTGACTAACGTCTGTTGGCTTCCACATGATGTAGCACTAGTTTTGGTAGGGGTAGAGCTGAGATCGATGTGATCCGCAGTGATCACTTTCTTCTGAGGGCAGCGGTTAGCAAAATGTTCTGGTTGACGACAGGCACAGCAATTTCTAGATAGCAAGCTTCTTCCTTGAGAACGTTTCACTAGGTTGATGTTATGGAAACTCTGACCATCGGGGCGAAGCATAGGTGAAAGTGTCTCGAACAAAATATGAGCAGTATGGCAACTGTGTTGTTGAGGGCACTCCTCATTCGCTGTTGCAGTGGTCCTTGGTGAGCTTTCTGACGCTTGCTGTTGTCCTCCAATTCCTTGCACTCATCTTCTAGGTTAAGGGTCTTTTTAACCAACTTCTCTTGCTTCAACAGATTCTTTGAGCAAGTTGATTCCATAGTCTTACCACTCACTTTCGGTGTTATAGTCTTTACTGAAGTAATTTCTGGAATGATCATGTCTTCAGAAATTGCTTGATCTTTCTGTGGGCATTCCTTAACAAAAATGATCTAACTCATCACAATTGTATCATGAATGTGTAGGTCATCGTGCCGGTTGATGGGGCATTCTCTGGCCTAGTGACCTTGTTTAACACACAAGAAACAATTCCATGGTGACCAAGTATAACTAATTTCCTGAGGTTGACGGATAGGGTTGACATGCTTCTTCTTCATCTCTTTACGTGGCTCAGCAAGTGCGGATGACAATCTTTCTCTTCTCGTTAACTGTTGAGCAATGACGGCTCGAAAATTCTCTCGCTGATGCCGAGTCACAGCGGTTACTATTGGATCCAAGGGACATTGAGATGAGCAATGATCACGGCCTTCGCAAAGATAGCAGGTGATATTGCGCATAGGACATTCTCCAGGTAAATGTCTTCCTTCACAGCTGGAACAATTGATTACATGTTCATCAACAGTGTGTCCTATTTCTCCACATCGGATGCATGCACGGTCTTCTGATTTGTTTGGTTGACAACACTTCAAAGAACAACATCTTGGTATGGTATCAGGTGCAGGGATTGTACACTTCTCTTGCGGTAGTCACACTATCATCTGACGACGCAACAAACTGACGAAGGGCGGTGGCAAACTCCAACCAAGTGATAGGTGGCGTAGAAACTTTTCCATCAGACTAATGCATCTCCTTCTAACTGACAAGTAGCATAGGGAATCTTCTCTTCATCTTCACATTGCACTAAAGCCAGCTTCTCTTCTATGACACGAAGCCATATTTCAGCGTCTTTGAGGGTGGCTGATCCATCAAACATGGGTGGGTTGGTCTTCATGAACAAGGCAAACTTTGACTATGAACAGGAGGTTGCGACTTCAGTGGTGGAGGGGTTGATTTTGGCACTGATAACATTCATCTGTTGCACCACTGTCTGCATGAGCTGGGTCTAGCAGTGAATAAATGATCCAAGTCTTGAATTGCCTCGGTTGGTGCGGTGGACGGTTGTTGGTCACTATCTGCTTTAACACCGACTCTAGTAGTAGCAACTGAACTGACTTGAACTGCCTCGGAGTCAAAGCTGTAGTTGGTCCTTTTCATCTTTTGTCCACTCCAGGGTTCAGGTAAGAGGGAAAAGCACAGATGAGGTTCAAGAATCCTATTGCGGGGAGAAGAGGTTTAACCCAAAACTTATACAAATATTATTAAGAACTTGATATGGTTGCTTATCCAAGCCTAAAAGCTATGCAACGCATACTGCACACTCAGCAATCAATGAAGAACTAAATTCCTAAGCACACAATAATCTAGCATCTAAAAGGGTAACACTCTTATCTTAAGAGACGCGACTCTCACACATGAGTCTCAACTTACTACTAAGCACTGGTTCTTCAAGCTTCTGGAACACTTCATCGATCCACTTCTCTTTGAGCTCGATGATTTCTTACTTCACGATCTTCAGGGTTGACAGCGACATCCAGTACTTTCTCCTTAAGTGTGAAACATCGTTAAATATTCGGAACAACTCAGGTAAGATTTCCATTTAAATCGAAGGGAAGGATAGAACTTTCAGCAAAGAGGAAAGAATGGAAGAATAAGATAAGTCAAGAATGTATTATTCTTTCAAGTTAAATTTTCTCTTTAGAAAATAATTTTGAAGCTCCTAAAGACGGCCAATCTAAATAAGGTCAAGACCTACAGTCAGTATGGCTCTGATACCACCTCTGTCGGGACCCGAATGTGCAAATCCGGACCCTCTGTGTATTCAGCACTAGTCCAGGATCACGCTAGTGCACACAGTCTCAACATAGATGAATATCACAGTCATACACAGCGGAATAGTAAAAATAGCTCAATAATAGAATATAAACTATTGAACGACCTTAAGGTCAACCTTACGTTTGTGAGGCCTTGACGGCTTCAACTCCAAATAAGCAGCAGCGGAACGAGGAACATCGGTGAATCCCATCAATACGCCACAGGCAACTGACAGGGTTCGACTCCTAGATAATCGCCTTCTCACGGAACTTCTTCTTCTTCGACGATGTAGACTTTTGCTCACTGGTGATTGTTTGTTTGCAAGGGGTGAGTACATATAGCACTCAGCAAGTCATGCACAGAATGCAAGTCTAATAACTATATAGATGGCTTATTCCAAATGACAGGCTGAAGGGGTTATTTTGCAATAAACAGCATTCACAAATATTCATAATAGATTGTAAAGTGGTAAAACAGATAACAATAGTAATAATTTCACAGTTGTTTCACAAGTAAACCATTCCACATCCTTAAATAATTATCACTTTTCCACAGGCAAACTGTCTCCAAACCCAAGTTCATTTTCATGAAAAGCTAATCCTTGACTGTAATCCCCGAGCAATGTCCAGTACCGCGGACACGGCTATTCGAATAGATTTTACACTCTGCAGAGGTTATACACTTTACCCACAAGATACAATCAACTCACCATGTCAGCCGTGAATCGCCATACAACGGTATGCGAATGAGTGATCATAACAAAGTCTTTCGGAAGCCTCTAACTACACAAGTGAACCTCTCCGGTTTTTGCCCTACACCATCCCTTCCCTTAGCAAAGGCAAAGTATGGGACCGACATACCGTTGGATGGGTACCATGCCGCAGCCCTGGTACGCTCCCCCTTCAAGCTACACAAACGGTGTAGTTGACACCCCGAGGTACCACAAGTAAGTTATTAGCAACTTAATCAACTAGGTCCGTCCCATTACAGACTTGTGGTTGTACGTTTGACTCAGTTCAAAGGCTTGCAAGGTTAAGTCCTTAGGGTGACCAGGGCAAGACTACCCAAAGCACCAAAATGATTTCCCCGGTGCCAACCATGGCCCACCAGCTCATTCTTGCCACTTGCCCTAGTCCAAATCATTTTATCACCCCAGTTGATTATTGCGCAACACAATGCCAACAACAACTCAACATCCTTGAAGAAGCACGAAGGCCTCCGCATATCAACATCATCGTGTCGGCAACACGTCACACCATTTCAAAATACATTGCATATTCCATTAATCAATATTGACATTTGAAATTCCAAAATGATGTCAAGGGTACGTTGCAGGACTAAGCAGCTACTGACGGTCTAACTAACACATTTTGGCAATTTATTAGCTACCAACTATTAATCAACAAACCTAGGGTGACAAATGAATCATGGCGTACAACTATTATAGACAAGGTGGCAATAACAAGTAGGTTAAATATCTAATCCCAAACTAATTGAAATCAGTTTATATCCATCTAGCATGCAATAATTTGAAACAACATAAGTTCTAAAATGGGATCAACATGGTCAAAGCACAACTTGCCTGGCCCTTGCAAACTTTACTGTCATTTACTCTTTATCCTTGATCCTTGATCCTCGAGCTTCAACTTCCACTTTCTCGATCCTCAGCTCGTTCGAACGACTTCCGGACGACACGTCTAGCGATAAAGAAACAGAAATACAACAAAACTCAAAAGACAATTCAAATAAACTCCAAATTAAGAACGAACAGCCTTGGGCACTGCAAATTGGGATAAAATTAGGAACTTGAAAGGATTGGATCGAAGATTGGACAAGAGAGGACGGGCTTTCGGAAGAACACCGAAAAGGGAAAGATTAAAACTGGGGAAGAAAGAATAATATTCCGAAGAATATTTCTTCCGAAGTTATTATCTTGATTGGAAAGACAAGGACATATGGACACTCGATCTATAGATCGGGTCCATAAGGATATGTTAGTTCACAGTGAACTAAACTGATTCTCGAAGTTGACATTTGTTGACCGAAAGGACACAGTCAAACAAAAGAGAGACGGATAGATCGAGCACAGGGGTATGACAGATGGCCAATGGTCTATCGACCAAGTCCACGAAGGAATTCTCGATTAAAGGCATATTAGGTTTTCAGGGATAAGACAAGACAAGTGTCTTACCACGATTGAAACAACGGAAAAGATTGCAAAGATAACAACGCGGCTCACGATGAACTTAGTCCATCGAACCGGTCTTAGGTTAGGGTTTTGATTCGGCTTTGAAGTTGATATGACGATGAGACTAGGCTCACGTCATGATGATAGAGCAGGTGAAGGCATTGCACTAGGGTTTGTGCAAGAATGCACCCATGCGATGACAACGAGGCGAAGAGAGCCAAGCGTTAACGATGGAACGTTAACGACGAAACGTTAACGACGGAGCGTTAACGGTGGAACGTTAACGACGGAGCGTTAACGGTGGAACGTTAACGACAAAACGTTAACGGAGGAACGTTAACGACGAAACGTTAACGTCGGAGCGTTAACGGCGGAGCGTTAACGGCGGAGCGTTAACGACGAAGCGTTAACGACGGAGCGTTAACGGTGAAACATTAACGGCAACAGGTAACGGAGGAACGTTAACGGTGGAACGTTAACGGCGGAGCTCAAACAATGATAGGATACTCATGAAGCGAAGTAGCGACCGTCGGTGCAACGACATGGCCGCGACAAAAAGCTACCAAGGACGGCTAACCGGTGCGCGAACCGGCGGCACAGGCTAGGTTGAAAAATAGCGATTTAAGGCCGGCATCGGGCTTCTCGGCAAACGGAGACCAAAAGAACCTTAATGATGGACCAAAATAGTACAAGATGATCCTCCGGACGTGACAACACGGCCGAAGCGAACCAAAATAGCCGGCGTCAAAAGGCGACGCGCGGCGACGGCAAACGGCGGTCTAAATATATATAAAAAAATTTCGGAGGACGGGATAGCAAAGGGAGAATGTCTACTGCATAGAACGCAGCGAGCCGAACTCAACGGTATAGGCGGATTTTGCGACGCCCCTCCGGATTAATCACAAACTGACGATTAACGGGTTTTGGATCAAAACTTTGGACGGCCATAACTTCTAGAATAATGATCGGAACTTAACGAAATTTGACCGAGAGCTAGATGGGACCAAGAGGCACACCGTGACGCAGGTGGCTTGAAGAAATACCTTCGGGAATAGCGGGGAACGCGCGAGAAAGTTTGCCGCTGTCTGGAACGCAGTCTGATCGCAGTCTGATAGGAGAAAATATTTTTCTGCACCAAATCCATAGGGCAAAATCGTGAGGCAAGATGTGCATCATGTAGAGGATATCCCCAGGAGTCTACACAAAACATTTCACAGTCAAACTCGAAAAATTGAGGGAGTTATGGCCTCGGCAAAATTCGAGATTGAAACGGCCATAATTTTTGATCCCTTGGGCCAAATTGGCTGAATTTTGGACATCAAGCAGATGGTACCTTGTGGCACACCATGGCGAAGACGGATCTCGAAAAGAGTCGACGAGCTGCCCGGAACGCGGCTCCAAACTTCGGCCATCGTATGGCGACGTTCGGGCGACATTGGATGGTTTTGGAATTTTAGAAAATTGATCTGAGGTTTAGGGGACGTGTGGGAGGTCTAAAAAGGTTAGGGGTGGCGGCTAGGTCAAGCACAAAAAATTTGGACGCGTTTGGAGCAAAAACGGGCCTTGTAGGCATTTTATCGAGCACCTTCCGTGCATGACTCGGATTAGGGATGACGTGGCGCGCTGTGGTGGTGACACGTGGTATTTTCGAATAAAAACGATTCCAAAAATTTAAATAAATCATTTGAGGCAATAAAAAAACCCTAAAAATTCTGGAAAAATTCTAGAAAATATTTTGAGATATTTTAAACTCAAATAAAATATTTTCAAAAAAACTTTATATAAACTTTTCCAAATAATTAATTTATTTTAATAAAAGGGCTAAATACAAATCGATCTCGAATAAATCATTTGAGGCAATAAAAATACTCGACAAATTCTAGAAAAATTCTAGAAAATATTTTGAGATATTTTAAACTCAAATAAAATATTTTCAACAAAATTTTATATAAAATTTTCCAAATAATGAATTAATTTCAATAAAAGGGGTTAATTCAAATCAAATTCAAATAAATCCAATAAATAGCAAACGAGCTCCGAAAAAATGTCAAAAATTACAAAAGAATTTCTTGAAGAAGAAGGAATCCAAATAAAATTAAATTTATTTTATTTGAGGTTTAGAATAATCAAATTAAATTGTTTTAGCTTTTGGAAAAATTCAAATCAAGGTTTATAAAACGCGAGAAAATCAACGAAAATTTTTGGGAAGCTAAACTAAACCAAAATTTTTTGAAAACCCAAATTTTCGAATGTTACAAAGTACTATGGTTGAAATTTAGAATAAAAAGTATTATGATTCGGTGATCCGTTGGGATCATGTCAATATAGTCTTGGTTGGGTGCCTTCTTGATAAGCATCATAAAACCTAATTAAAAGTGTTGGGGAGGATAATAAGACAAAGAGTTTGTTTTGAAGCTCTTGTTGTAACCGGAGGGGTTTCTCGATGAGTAAAAAGTGTAATTTGAATGTTTAAAAGGATAAGAATAGGGTTTCATGCTGAGCTTGTGTTTAAAACCTTCTGGACTGGTTTGGTTGTTTGCCATCTCGGTTGAATGCTTTCGGTGGAGGTGTTCCTTATGTTGAGTTTCAGAGTTTCCCCAAAACTCGTAGTGTTTGGTGTCGACCTTTGGTTTTGGCGAAATTGTTTAGTTCGTGTTGTGAGTTTGAGTTCACATCCAAAAGTTTTTGAGTGGATCGCGCTCCTTCGCGTCCACACTGAATTATCTTTGGAATAAATTTTAAAGGAAACAGATGGACATAGTGGGTTGTGTTGGAAACTCTTGAGATTTAATTTGTAACTCTTTTTTTTTGGCTAGAGTTGCAGTTATTTTGAAAATGTGGATTTTATGAATGTTTTACAAAGTGATTTTGTTAGTAAGGTGTTCCCCTTTTGGAAATGAGTTTCCCTCTTCTTGAGAAAATTTGTGATGGTTGTGGGAGCAGATGCTCGACTTGAAGTTTTGATGTTCTCTTCCAAAATGCTGAATTTGGATGAAATGCAATGTTTTGCAAGTTCAGTTTTCAATTGAGGTGGGTTCTCTTACGACGTTGTGTTTTACTGTCAACTATGCTGCCGTCATAGTCTATATGAATGTCCGCAACCTTCGATGTTAATTGTGTTTCCATCATTTGATACCGAGGAAGAAGTCATTTGGTGAATGACTATTCGGTATCGTTGTTACATGATGAATGAAGGGTGAAAAAGGAAAACGAGACACTGTTGATGCATAATTAATCATAAAGGAGTCGACGAGCCAGGTCGGTGAGAAAGTCATATAAGGATATATGACTAATCCGGAGTGCTCTTGAAAAGTGTGCATGCATGTCATGAATCGAGATGTCCATTTCTTTCTAGTATGAAAAGAAAGAATGAAGAAATTATGGTATTTTGGTTGTGGTGTAGGGGATTTATGCTTCCTTTGTGATTTGACTTGGTTGTTGCCAAATTCTTTCCAAAATGGTTGTTAACGCTTTGGGTTTGAGTTGTTGTGTGTACACTTGGGCTTGATAGCTAAGTGTTTTTGTGTGAGGGCGAGACCCTCTTAAGAAAGGAACCAGTTGTGGTTTGGTAAGGTTTTACGATCCTAGCTTGGGGCTTGATGTCGAACCTTAGTGGTATAAGGGTGGTTCGTGATGGAGGTTGATAATGTATGGGTTTAACCTTTACTAAGAGTAGCGATGGGTGGAAGTGAAGTTGACGGTAGATCGGTGATAATTGTCCTGCCGTGAGCAATTGTTTTCACTAGTTGTTTTGGGTTTGAGTCTTGCCTGGGAGAGGATGGAATGAAATGTTAGTATGATCGTGTATCGGAAGGGCAAGTGTGCCTTAATGAGATATTCCCCTCGATGGAAATTTTCGGGAATGTAGAGAGGTCGTTAAAGGAATTGTGACTTGCTTTGATTATGACATGTTGAGTTTAATGGAGTGTGGTAGTCATGTTGGTTGTGATAGAAGTGTGAAGTGTTTGTCGTGAGGATTCGAGCGTTTTGGGTTGTTGGAGCACTTTGTGGTTGAAATGCAGATTCTGTTTGGGAATGGAAGTGAAGGTCGAACTATGAGCGGTTACCCTTAGTTGAGCTAGATCAACACTTTTTCGCTAAGCGTTGGTTTTGGGAACTCGTTTGTCGTTTGTTCCGGTTTTAGTCGTTGTGCGAATGTTTTGTGCTGCAGAGAAGCCTTTTATCCCTTGGGGACTTTGTTGTTGATTTTGGCGTCCTTCGGATTTGAGGTAGAATCTTGTTGAAGGGGGGAAGAATGTGAAACTACGGTATGGTGTGACATTATAAAATGTGAAATTAGAGAATAAAACCTTACGGCTTGAGGTTTACTCGCGTTTTTGGGCCTTATGAAGTGATGTGACCCCACGGAGTGTCGTAACCTTATAAATGGTGCTTGATGAGGTCAAAAACATTATGAGATGTGGAATTAAGGTTAAAACCACGGGGTATGGAGGTTAATAGCGTTTCCGGGTCGTTTATGGGGTTTTGGGCCTTTCCGGGGGAGTTTGGGCCTAAGAGGGGGGTCGTGGGCTTTGGTGGGATGGAGTTTGAGTCCAAATGAGGGGAGGAGTCCTGGTTGGAGGCCACCACCAGCCCTTATTGCGCCCCCCATACTGCCCCTTGCGCCCCCATGATGCCCTAGACGCCCCCACACATCTCCACCTCCTCCTTGTGGCGCCTCCACCTCCCCCAATGCTCCCCACCTCTCCACCACCTCTCCTCCACCCCCTTGCTGCCCTAGGGTGGTCTCCCCACCCCTGCACCTCGAGGAACCATCCTTTGGAAGCGAGGAGCGAACCGGGAGGAGATCCATTCAGTTTTCATGCGTCGGGCGAAGGTATGGCCATGGGAATCCTTGGGGTTGGTCTAGGTACTGTTATAAGGGTGTTTATCAAGTTTTTAGATATATTGGTGGTGCTGGAATTGAGTATATTGGATTAGATCTAGATGTTGCCACATTTCTGTTTTGGGACAGCATGAGCAGTCGACCTAGGGTTCAGTTTTTAGCCAATTTAGATTTGGAATTTGGACGTCCGCCTGTTGAAGTTGTAGGTAATTTAATTATCTTTCCGTGGACATAAATAACGTTAAATTCCGATCAGTCGTTTGAAAGTTATGACTGTTTTACCGAGCATGTTAAAATCTGTGACGTGATTGGAACAGATCACGGTATTTTGTAGATTAAACAAATTTAGAGTCCGAATCAGTCTTTCCCTATAACTAGAAAAAGTTGAGAAATTTCCTAAGCTATGTGAGGATGTACTCGTTTAATTGATTCGGAGTCCCAGAACTCAAGTTATGCCTTTTGGAAGGCTACTGTCCCGACGGGACAGAACCTCTGTTTTTAGGTTTTGCGAGTAGTTGGCAATGTCGGGGTAGATGAGGGTTTGCGTACTGTTTTGTGGACATGATTGTGAGTGTATGATGCCTATGTGCAGGTGGTGCGACCCCGGGAGTGCCTTCTACTTCCCGCCAATCCGTTGCCAGTGGTTGAGGCAAGTGTGTTGTAATGGATAGCGATTTTTAGGTTGCTTGGTTAGAATAGATGAAATTGATTACATGATATATGATCACTTGCCATGCTTTAATGATTGCCAATGATATGATGAGCATGTTTATTATGTTATGATGCCATGTGTTAATGTACGAGTTGAATATGATGTTGGCATAATTGCATACATGGCATGTTACATGGCCCGGGCGGTGAGAAAGTCATAACTAGTCCGGGGAAGGTCGGTGAGAAAGTTATGACTAATTCGGAGAGCCATTGAGTAAGTCCTACATCGTGATTCCAACCACGTGGTGTTTGGAAGCGAGGAGTAGGCACCCTCCATCTTCGGGATGGAAGGGGGGAGAGGGTGCACACCGACGGGTGTGTACTCAACCATACCGGTATGAGTTTCCAAGGAGACATGAGCATTGCATTGCATACATAGTGATGATGATAATGTTATGTGTTCATGAATGAGAGGATATACCTGATGTGAGACATTATTTCCATGTTATTGTTCTTGTTGTCCATTGCAATATGCTTGCTGAGTTTCGAACTCACGCTTGTGTTTTCTTGTTGTTTTAGGTACCATGAGACCGGCATGCGGGGAAGGGAAATAGACACACTTCCACACGTAGCTTCACTCCTTTTATTTCACAAGTCATTTAGTTAGCGTTGAGAATAAACTGCGTGGGATGATCATTGCTTTAAGATTTAGCTTTGCTAAATGAGAGTCTTTTCGTTCGTTTGACTCTTGGAGACATCATATGTTTGGAACTAGACTTATATTGTTGCTAAGTCGTTAATCATGGTTGTTTTTAGTTGTCTCTTCTATTCCATATATTGCTAAACTGTTGTTGTTCCTTCAAATCATGTTAAAACAAAGGAGATGCTGCCGAAATCTCGGTTTTTAGCATGTGTGTGTTTGCTGGAATTTATGTTTAATTGTGGTGTTTAGATGTTGTTTAGCTGATGTTTGGTAGCTTTCAGGCATATTAAATGACTGGATGTTACACTATTGTTTAGTCAAGTTCATAATAAGTGCCATGAACTAGGTGTATGGAATAATTTTTGTGTGCTTATGATCCTTATTTGGTTAGCCATAGTTTATGGAGTGGTTGGCTTTAGTATTATTGTCTTATGTTGATGATATATTCGTTTATATTGCTGTTTTAGATGCCTTATGTTTTGCTATGAACTGCCTTGTTATTGCTATCGCTTCAATTCATGTTAAAACAAAGGAGATGCTGCCAAAATTTCGGTTTTTAGCATGTGCGCCTTTGCTGTAATTTATGTTTAATTGTGGTATTTATATGTTGTTTAGTCTATGTTTGGTAGCATTCGGGCATATTAAATGCCGGGGTGTTACATCCTCGGGCCAAGCGTTCCAACTCTTCATCGTTGGTATCCTTACCCATCATGTGCTTTTGTAACCAACCGCCAAAATGATCCAAGTGTTGTCGTGTGATCCAATCCTCTGACCTACTAGTGTATTGAGACTGCAGAATCCTCTTGTGCTCATCGACATATGGAGCCACTGCAGCTGATTGTTGCAATAGCGTGTAATGTGCTTGCTTAAATGAAACAAGATCATTGATGAGGATTGTTTTTCTTCCTAGTGTCCCTTTCCCCCGGAGCCTCCCCTCATGGCGTGATATAGGAACACCAATCGGATTGAGATCGTCAATGTAATTGACAAAAAAACTCAACCACCTCCTCTGTCCCAACACCCTAGGCAATGCAGCCTTCTGGACGAGATTGGTTACGAACATACTTCTTTAGGACACCCATGTACCTCTCGAAAGGAAACATATTGTGCAGGAACACGGGTCCGAGAATATCTATCTCTTTGACAATGTGAACCATGAGATGGACTATAATATCAAAGAAGGATGGAGGGAAGATCATCTCAAGGCTCACCATGCTTTGGATGATGTCATCCTGCATCTTAGCTAGTTTATCTGGATCGATGACCTTTTGTGACACCGCATTGATGAATGAACACAACTTCATGATTGTCCCTCGTACCCTTTCTGGCAGAATACCTCTCACTGCAACTACAGTCATTAGGGCATGCATGTATCTTCTGTACTTCCAATTCAAGGGGGCAGACAACTTGCTTGGCTTCGTAAGTACTTTTCAGGCAATGTGTTATCCTTTGGAAGCAACTTCTTCATGAGACACAACAACTCGTCGAATCTCTTATCGGACAAACCATTTGTTGCCTTCCATTGCATCAAATCTAGTGTGGTACGCAACTTTTTGTGGCCCTGCTTGCAGTCTGGGTACAAGAGTGTTCTGTGGTCCTCTAACAAGCGCTGGAACTTCTAAAATTGTATTTCATCGGTGTAGTCTCCCTCACCAGCACGCAGCATCTGATCTTGATCATCCTCATCAAACTCCCCCAATGTATCTGCCATTAAACCATACTGGGCAGCGTTCGGGTTTATGTTGTCTCCCTCTTCTTCATCTTCTTCCTGTGTAATCCCTTCTTCACCGTGCATGGTCCAACAGCTATAGTTAGGCATGAAACCTCTCTGGAGCAAATGGCTGTGAAGAGGTCTTGAGTTTGAATACTCCTTCTCATTCTTCCAGTCTGGACATGGACAACATATGAAGCCTAGCGGCTTGTGCGCAATGGCCGCACTGATAAAAGCTTGCACACCCTCAATGAACTCCTTCGAGCGTCGGTCCGTGTTGTACATCCATTGCCGGTCCATCTACAATTATAACTAAATTACATACACATAATTTAATTGCAATATACTTTCGAAATTATGGCTAAATTACGTACACAACAATTTAATTGCAATGTACTTTCAAAATTAGAGCTAAATTACGTAAGCAATAATTTAATTGCAATGTACTTTCTAAATTAGAGCTAAATTACGTACACAACAATTTAATTGCAATGTCCTTTCTAAATTAGTGCTAAATTACGTACACAACAATTGAATTGCAATATACTTTCAAATTAGAGCTAAATTACATACACAACAATTTAATTGCAATCTATTTTGTAAATTAGAGCTAAATTACATACACAATAATTTAATTGCAATATACTTTCAAAATTAGAGCCAAATTAGAGCTAAATTACATACACAACAATTTAATTGCAATGTACTTTCTAAACTAGAGCTAAATTAATTCCAATATACTTTCAAATTTGAGCTAGATCCCACCTTCAATGGGAGCTACAAATGAAGTGAGGATGATGTTACTAACCTTCAAGCACTTGGATTGGAGTAAAATCACCAAAAAATTTGGGCAGCACCTCCCCTAATTTTTGAAAATCGCCATGGCAGCACCTCTGCAGCTTCCTTCCCTTATCTGTTTGATCATGGGCGCGAGAGCTCGGGGAGGAAGGCAGTGTTTAAATCGCCCCTACCACTACCGGTTCGTGGATCCAACCGGTAGTGAATCCCCCACCAACCCCTGTAACCGTTGAACTGGTAGTGGATCCAAGGATTTACTACCGTTTGGTTATACCAACCGGTAGTGAAGATATCACTACCGGTTAGTGGCTCAAACCGGTAGAGAATCCCCCCTCCAACCCCACGCCATGGGCCTGTAGCCGTTGAACTGGTAGTGCTGCAAATGTCACTATCGGTTCGGTTACAACCGGTAGTGATGCACCGGTAGTGATCGCCAGTTTCGTAGTAGTGGACGGCGGCTCGATATCAACGGCATAGTTCATATGAGTAGCGGCGACGTAGTGGCCTACGTTGGTGACACTAGTGGAATTTTTTTTTATAAATAATCATTTTTTATTCGGCAATTACAAAAATATATGTACATTTTTTTTTGCAAAAATAACCATTTTTCGCGCCATGTCATAATTTATTATTGGCCTTAGTCATATATGAGTTCTGATATTAACGGGATTAAAATAAACATAGCAGCAAGTAACTATTTGCGCTATGTAAAAATTGCTTAGCACTGAAAAGATAAATAGTCATAACTTTTGAATTTCAAATGGAATGAAATAATTTTCTAAATTCATGTTAAATCATGTAGTATCGGAAAATGCAAAAAACTATAGTTTTGTATCGAAATGATGTGAAATATGTTTGATTGTGTAGTTTGATATCCAAATGATGTACGATGCAACTGTTAATTGATACCATGATGTACGATAATAAATGTATGTAGTGTGGTAGGATGTTGTTCAAATTATTTTATTTCACAACTCTAATGCAGTTGCCATTAATATGCAGTAGGTATATCAAATATTACTTGCGCATATCATAAACAATTTTTAATATGAGTAGCTACGTCTGCTATGGATGCATTCAAAGTGTTTTACGGTGACGGAGTGGTTCAGGAGGGGCAATACGGGGTAGATCTGAGTAGCTTTCAGCAGTGTGTTTTGTACCATCAGAATCCGGATGAAATGATTTTCGAAGATCTGTGCGGGTGGCTTCGTCATAGTATTTCATTGAATCCTATAGTGCATGATGTGAGCATTAAATGCTTGTGGCCGAGAGGTACACACGACTCGGTATAGGTGCTTAGACCGTTGGAGTGGGCTCAGTCTTGAAGGAACTACGTCAATTCATCAAGACGGCATGGCTGGGGTTTTGTCCTCTTTGTGTGCGACGGTCAAAACAGACTTCCCAAGTAACGAAACCCCGATCGCGGTGCAAGCAGAAAGTCCAGCGGAAGTTCATGAGAATATTCGATCAAGCGCTGTACCGACGGTGCAAGCAGAAAGTCTGGCGGAAGTTAATGAGAATATTCGATCAAGCGCTGCAGCGACGGGACAAGTAGATGAAGGGGAGGAGTTGGAAGGGTTAGTGAATGTGCTAGAGCAAGACAATTTGCGGGCGACGGGGGAAGAAGAGGCACTTGTGATGGACAAACACAATGAATCGTCCTCGGACGATGATGGCAGTACGTCCGCACAGGTGCCTGCTGCTTGGAATAGGGGCGAAGCGAAAGACCTAGCAGTCGACGATGCCCATAACTCGACATGTGAGTACCGACCAATTGAGGTTCGTGTGCACGCAATGTACGTGGAGAAGTCCGCTTTACAGGATGCTATAAGGGTTTGGGTGATGAGCTTGCAGCGGCCGGTGAGAGTTGTGAAATCCAGTAAAGATTGTTACACGGTGAAGTGCGAAAACGCCGAATGTGGTTGGCGTGTTCATGCCCACAGGCCCAAGTATGAGTTAAACTGGGTAGTCACGAAGGTGATGCAGCACAGTTCTGTTCTGAGTAATGTAACATCGAGACATCGTAACCTCACATTATCTTTCATCGCGAACGTGATGTGTGGAGAGATTGTCGAGAAGATCGACATGGAGGCACATCACATAGTATTTGAAATGAAGAACAGATATAAATACCAAATCAGCTACGCCAAAGCGTGGAGGGCAAAGCAGAAGGCATTGGAGAAGCACTTTGGTACATTTGAGGCATCCTATGACAATCTTCCCCGACTTCTGGACGTCCTGAAGGAAAGAAACCCCGGGACATATACTGCTGTACATGATAGAGAATCTCAGAACCCCCCGGCTTTCTGGTTATGGAGCGTGCTTTTATCGCACTTGGTTGTGGTTCTTCAGAAAACTGAAGATCGGAGTTGTGAAGGATAGGCCAAATGTGTGCATAATACATGACCGCCATGCTGGGCTGATGAAAGCGATAAAGAAGATGCAGGAAGATATGCAAGAGCCTTTTCCGTGGCCAGATTTGCAGAACCGGTGGTGCATGCGACACATGGGGGCTAACCTATTCAAATATTTCAAAAGTAAGAAGCTCATGAACCTATTCAAGAGGCTATGCAAGAAAAATCAACAGAGAAGGTTTGATGCCATCTGGGAGAAGCTTGACGAGCTCACTAGAAAGTAGATATGTGACGAAGAGAGACAAGCCGGGAGTAGTAGTTCGGAGGCACCACAGTGTTTGCAGCCCTTACCGGACATTGACCCACCAAACATCAGAAGGAGGCTTTCTCGAAACATCAAGTGTTTCTTGCACTGGATCAAGTCTGAACCGGTTGAGAAGTGGGCACTGTTGTATGACACAAATGGGGCAAGGTATGGGGTTATGACAACTAACCTTGCCGAGGTATATAACTGGGTAATAAGGGGTCTCCGTGGTATGCCCCTTGTTGCTATCGTCGAAGGTATGTTGTACGGTATAGTAAGGTATTTCCGGGAACGGCACGTCGCGGTAGTGTTGCATGCAAGTACCATTAAGAGTCCCTACTGCAGTGTCGTCACAGCTTGGATAGCGAAGAAGGTTGAGAAGGCCCTCCTACATTCCGTCATCGTCATGGGTACCACAGAGTTACGATTTGAGGTAACACCAAGGAATATGGAGGGGCTGGGAATGTCAAGCGGAAGAATCACCCACGAAGTGAGCTTGGGCGGTGGTATGGATGGCATGTGCACCTGCACTTGCCGAAAGCCGTACCTCCTGCATAAACCCTGTTCGCATGTCTTAGCGGCCTGCAGGCAGATTCAGATGAACAGTGTACAATTTGTTTCTCCATACTACATGGCAGAGACGGTCGTTCAAACGTGGTCCGGTGAACTACATGGGTTTTGTGTTGCTGGAAACTTCACTGAAATTGATAATTCCACGCGTAGATGGGTCCCTGACATTAATAGAGTCAAGGGCGGGAAAGGTCGTCGCCAAACGCGCCGCATCCGCAATGACATGGATGAGTTCGAGGTTGAAGGCCTTGTCCGGCGGTGTGTCCTATGTGGAGAGTACGGCCACAGGAAGAACAAATGTCCTGGGAAGCGCGTTTCAGATAGAGGGTCTTGACGTGTATGCCTGTAAGGCATGTTGCCATGTTCGGGGTTCTTTCACTTTGTATGGAATGTAATAATCGTACACGTGTACTTTAAATTCTTATGGCAGTGATTACTTGTAATGTCAGAAGAATTGCGTGTGTTTATGTATTGAACAAAAGTACATGTGTTTGTGCTGGGGCACGGACAAACTTGTGCTCGTTGCATCTACTTGTTGAGATTGTCATCATCGCTAGTTATGTTATTATCTATCACTCATATGTTTTGTATTCCCTATTTTTCCATTTGACATAATGTATCTCTTTCATCTCATCAATAGAAATTATTAATTTGTTTGTTGTGCGCAGGTATGGTGGCTGTGGGTGATGGTTGCGATTGGCCGTACTGCCTTCTTGATCGTCACTTGGATGCACGCCACCGTGCACGATTGCACGCTACTACCAGAGCAGGCATGGATCCTGGTGTCTTGTCCATACGGACTCCAGTACGTGCTTGGGGCCTTGATGACCGCTGGATACCCAGGTATGTAAGCGTACAAAATTTATTGTTGCAGATTGGGTTGTAACACGTTTTGCCCTAACTTGTAATTTATTATTGTAGATTGGAGGCGGTGGGACTACTTCCCCTTGCACGGATGGTGGAGGCCACACAAGATGACCACATCGACGGTCTGGATGGTGAGGTCGTGCTCGTGGAGAGATCCCGACGCTTTCCCTTCAACCAATCCCTCCTTACTGCCCTCGTGGACCGTTGGCGCCCTGAGACGCATACCTTCCACTTCCCCTGCGGAGAGATGGCACCGACTTTGCAGGATGTTACGTTGCTGACCGGACTCCCAATCGCTGGCTAGGCGGTTGTGCCAGCCGAGGTGGATTATGACTGGCGTGACGACCTGTCGGGACCCCGAATTTGCAAATCCGGACCCTCTGTGTATTCAGCACTAGTCCAGGAACGCGCTAGTGCACACAGTCTTAACATCGGTATATATCACAATCATACCAAACGATACTATCAAGGTACTTTATTTAAATAATCAAAGGGTTACTCGACCTTATGGCCAAGTTACAAATATATGCCTTGCAAGGCGAAACTTATTAAAAGAGAAATAACTGCAGCGGAAAAATCAAATAAACTTCGTGGCGCCATCCAGTATACCACAGGCAACTGACTGGGCTCGCATCCCTAAGTAGACGGGTCCTCTTGGAGTTCCTCCTCCAAAGCTGGCGTAATCTCCTCTTCAACTGATATTGTGTTGGGGCAAGGGTGAGTACTTGGTACTCAGCAAGTCATGCACAGAATGCAAGCTAATATACTATATGCATGGCTTGGTACAAAGGAATAGCTCAAGGTATATTTGCGAAATGACTTTTGACAAGTAATAAAAGTAGATTCGAAAGCAGTAGAAATAAGTAAAGCATAAATAACTTTTCAGGAAATTTAATAAACATTTTTCCCCATCCTAAACCATAGTTCCATCATCTTCTTTGTTAAACCAACCCAACTTCTCAAATCCAAGTTATTTTCAGAAAATCTAACCCTTGATCGTAATTCCCGAGCATTGTCGATCACAGTGGACTCGGCTATTCAAATAGATTCTACACTCTGCAGAGGTTATGCACTTTACCCACAAGATACAATCCACTCACCACGTCAGCCGTGAATCGCCATACAAGAGTATGCGAATGAGCGATCATAACAAAGCCTTTCGGAAGCCTCAAACAACACAGGTGGTCCTCTCCGGTTCGTGCTCTACACCATCCCTTCCCTTAGCCAAGGCGAAGTATGGGACCAACACACCGTTAGATGGGTACCTGGCCACAGCCACGATACGCTCCCCCGTACAATCACACAAAAGGTGTAACTGACACCCTGAGGCTCCACAAGTGAGTCCTTAGCGACTTAGTCAACTAGGGCCGTCCCATTCCAGCCATGTGGTTGCAAGTATGACCCAGTTCAAAGGCTTGCAAGGTTAAGTCCTTAGAGTGACCAGGGCAAGACTACCCGAAAAACCAAATCAACACTCCCAATGCCACACTGGCCCACCTGATTACTCTTGCCACATGCCCCGGTCGAAAACTGTTTATCAAACCCCAGTTGATTACCATGCACCACGTGCCATCAACATCACATGATACTTTTCCAAAACAAGTTCAATATATCATTAAGTCCATATTAGCATTTGATCGTCCAAAATCATGTCATGAGCACGTAGCAGGTCTAAGCAGTATACTACAACGATCTAAACCCATGTTGGCAATTTAATAATGTCCAACTAGTAAACCACAACTAGGGTGACAAAAGGTCATGGCACATACTTAAGTAATCAAGGTGTCATATAGCAAATTGGTATTTATCTAACCCCCATGTTTAAACAAAGTATCCTTCTAATTGAACTAGCATGCAATAATTTAAATCAAAATAGATTTCAAAATGGGATCAACATGGTCAAAGCACAACTTGCCTTCAAAAAGCACTTGCTCTTGGTCTTGAGTTGGATCCTGAGTCAACACTTCTCCTTCGAATCCTTCCGGCACTTCAACGTCTACTCGTAAAGCGTGCAAATAGCAAATACACAAATAAACACTATGCAAAAAGATCCCAAAACTCCAAATAAAATCCATAAACAGAGAGAACATAATTTTCTGGATTTTTAGAAACTGGAATCGTCAAATTTGGAGTTAAAACGCAAAAGTTATGATTATTTAAAGTTTAAATAATCAATTAAATAATTTTACAGAGAAAAACTTTAGTCCAAAAATTAAATAAAATTCATATTTAGGTAGATCTTAATTTTATACAAATTTAGAAATTTGAATCGCTCAAATCGGAGTTGAAACGCAAAAGTTATAAGCGTTTGAAGTTTGAATCTAAATTTGAAATCATTATTCGAATTAATAAATCATTTTCTTTTCGGAAATTAATTATTGCGTCGGCATAGACACGTGGCAGCTCCTGATTGGCCTGGCGTCGCCACCGGTCCATGGGCTCGGTCCATGCTCAGCTCGGGTCCACGGTGGACTCGGTCCACGGCTCTCGTGACTGACATGTGGGCCCACTCGGGTGACGTCATCGCTGACGTCAGCGGGGCTCGACCACTGGCGGCAGTGGGACCATCGCGGCGTCATGGGTGGCGTCGGCGCTTGGCTGGGTTAGCCAGCGACATGCGGGCCCTCGACACGCGGGCCCGCGTGTCGGCGTCACGCACGACTGCTGCGGCGTGGGCCCGGCCGACCGCGTCGGTCCAACTTCCCGACACGTGGCGCAATCTCGTCCGTTGGTTTGAAAATCAGCGCGCGGATTAGATCCAGGGTTAACACGTTGAAACTACTCGATGCTCGTGGGCGCTCGATCTAGATCGGACGGTCGGATCTAATCCTATAATCGCCTTTGCTAACGGCGCGTGGCGATTGTGAACCGTTGGATCTTGATCCAACGGTCGCATCTGTCGGGTTTCTAGGGTTTGGGAAACACGTGAACTCACCGCTGCCGTCCGATCTGGATCCAACGGCACGGCTCGAGGACGGCGATGGCACGCGGCGGCGGCTTGACCGAGACGAGGATGACGACCTTGCCGTCGGCGTTTCGCGCGCTCCGGCCGAAGTGAGGGTACTCGAACGCGTCTCGCCTTGGGGAATCCGGATCTGGGCTTGATGACGGAGGACGGCGACGGCAGCAATATCGGCGTTTAGTCGCGGCGAATGCAGACTTCCAACTCCGGCGAGCAATAACGGCGAGGCGGTGGGGATCCTAGCGGCGCGAGCTAGGTTTCGAACCGGCGTGGGATGGCGATCCTCGGTATGCCCGGGCATTAAATAACCTCGGCGTCCGTGCGTAAAAACGGAGACCTAGCTCTCCACGGCGGCGACGCGGCGAGTCCAGCTTCGGACTCGGCGGAGCGATGAAATCGTGGCCGTCCACGTGGCACAACCAACGGCCACGATCGCGGCGCGGCGGTCGTCCGGACCGCGGCTTCAGTGCAGGTCGGACGGATCTCAGCCGTTGGATCTTGATCCAACGGTTGGGATTGATTAGGGTTAGGAGTGGGTTTGGTCGAGTCACGTGGCTCGGGTCGGACTCGAGTCCGACTCGGTCGGATGAACAGTACTTGACCCGAGTTGGATTTTCCAGCGAATTAATATTTAAAATAATTCCCAGTAATTCATTTAATTCATTAAAAATAGCAAATGACTCAGAAAAATTCCAGAAAAATTCTGGAAAATATTTTGGATCATTTTGGACTCAAATAAAATATTTCCAACAAAAATTTATTTGCAAATTTAAATTCTTTAATTATTTCAAAATGGAATAAATTCAAATAAATTCCAAATAAATCCAAATAAATTCCAGAAAATTCCAAAAATTCACCAAAGTGCCAAATCACACATGAATTTAAGAAAAGCAAAATTTTGGGGTGTTACAAACCTCCCCCCCTTAATAGAATCTCGTCCCCGAGATTCAGGGCTTACTAAAGGAATAGGTTTGGAAATTCTTTCTTCAAATCCTCTTCGCGCTCCCAAGTCGCTTCACTTTCTTCATGGTTGCTCCACTGAACTCTACAGAATCGGGTTGACTTGTTTCTAGTTTCTCGATCCATTGTGTCTAGAATCCTCACAGGATGCTCCTTATAAGTCAAGTCCTCATGCAACTCAATTGATTCTAGCGGTGTCTGTTCCTCAGGAACTCGAAGACACTTCTTCAACTGGGACACATGGAATACATCATGTACTCCTGCTAACGATTGTGGCAACTCTAGCTGATAAGCAACTTCGCCTCTGCGGCTCAAAATCTTAAATGGTCCAACATAATGGGGTGCGAGTTTCCCTTTGGCATGGAACCTCTTAACTCCCCTGAGAGGCGTAACTCTGAGGTATATAAAGTCTTCTGGTTCAAAACTCAAATCTCGGCGACGATTGTCAGCATAACTCTTCTGTCGAGATTGGGCTATCTTCAACCTTTCCCTAATCATGGCGATCTGCTCTTCAGCCTCTTGAAGAATATCAGGCCCAAAGACACGGCGCTCGCCGGTCTCATTCCAATTCAATGGCGTCCGACAGGGTCGACCATACTGATGCCTCAAAAGGTGACATCTCGTAAACTAGCCTGATAACTATTGTTGTAATCGAACTCGGCATACGGCAAACTCTTATCCCAAGAGGTAGCATAAGCCAATGCACAAGCTCTTAACATATCTTCGAATCTGGTTGACTCTTTCTGGTCTGCCCATCCGTCTGTGGATGATAAGTCATCTTGAAGTTTAAACGGGTTCCCATGGCTTCATGCAACTTATTCCGTAACACGGAGGTAAATTGGGTACCTCTGTCCGATACAATCCTCTTTGGCACTCCGTGCAAACAAACAATCTGATCATGTATAATTCCGCTAATTTATCTCCGAGTAAGTGGTCTTCACGGGATAAAATGGGCTACTTTAGTCAGCGATCCACTATAACCCATATGGAGTCATAACCTCCTTGAGTCTTTGGCAAACCGGTAATGAAATCCATTCCGATTTCCTCCCACTTCCACTCGGTATTTTCAGCTGTAGCAATCCTGCTGGTTTCGATGCATTGCCTTGACTCTCGGCATACGCCGCACAATGCAACATGCTCGGCAACTTCACGTTTCATACTTGGCCACCGAATCTCTCCTTGAGATCCTGATACATCTTGGCGCTTCGGGATGAATTGAGTACTTGGAGTCATGGGCTTCTTCCGTAATCGATTGCTTTAACTCCTTTTTGTTAGGCACACAAATGCGATCCTTCATCCATAACGTGCCTTGTTCATCCAATTTGAAGTCCTCTGCCCTGCCTTCCTCCTTGATGGACTTAATCCTGCGGATCCTGTCATCATCCTTCTGTCCTTCTCGGATCTGATCCTCTAGGGTAGGCTTTACTTCCAATGCGGCCAAGAATCCGCTAGGTACAACCTCAATCTTCATCTTTCGAAAATCCTCACATAACTCATCCTGACTTGTGGCTAGCAACGCACTCACGGTATGGCTTTTCCGACTCAGAGCATCGGCTACCACGTTGGCCTTCCCGGGATGGTAATGGATTCCAACATTATAGTCCTTGATCAACTCTAGCCATCTCCTTTGCCTCATATTCAGATCCGACTGGGTGAATATGTACTTAAGGCTCTTATGATCCGTATACACCTCACATCTGTTTCCAATCAGATAGTGACGCCATATCTTCAAAGCATGCACTACGGCGGCTAACTCTAGGTCATGTGTCGGATAATTTTCCTCATGCGGCCTCAACTGCCTTGATGCATAAGCGACGACCTTTCCATTCTGCATCAGCACACATCCAAGTCCTTGGCGCGATGCGTCACAATAAATATCGAAGCTTTGAGCAACATCCGGTAGAACTAACACCGGTGCTGATGTCAATCGCTTCTTCAGCTCCTGAAATCCTTCCTCACATTCTGGCGTCCATGCAAACTTCTTTTCCTTCTTCAGCAATTGCGTAAGAGGTTTCGCAATTGTCGAAAAGCCTTCGATGAAACGGCGGTAATATCCTGCCATTCCAAGGAAACTCCGAATCTGGGTCACCGTCTTCGGTTGCTCCCAATGTAACACAGCTTCTACTTTGCTTGGATCTACGGCGACTCCCTCTGCGGTCATTACATGTCCAAGAAACTCCACCTTGTCCTTCCAAAAATCACACTTGCTGAACTTGGCGAAAAGTTGCTGTTCCCTCAGCTTTTCCAAAACTCGCCTTAAGTGTTCGGCATGTTCATCCTCTGTCTTGGAGTAGATTAGGATATCGTCTATGAACACGACGACAAACTTGTCCAAATATTCCATGAACACCTTATTCATCATATTCATGAAATAAGCTGGCGCATTAAATCGAGACCAAAGGACATAATCAGAACTCGTAATGTCCATATCTTGACGAGAATGCAGTCTTGAATATCTTACGATCGGATCTTCAATCGATGGTATCCCGATCTCGAGATCAATCTTGGAGAAAACTCCGGCTCCTCTTAACTGATCAAACAAATCATCAATCCTGGGTAGCGGATATTTATTCTTCACGGTGACTTCATTGAGTGCACGGTAGTCAATGCACATCCTGAAACTCCCGTCCTTCTTCTTGACAAACAAAACCGGTGCTCCCCACGGCGACGAACTCGGTCTGATAAATCCTTTATCCATTAACTCCTCTAGCTGTTTCTTCATTTCTACCAACTCCTCGGTAGACATCCGATAGGGTCTCTTTGCTATCGGTCTTTGTGCAGTACAAGCTCTATCACAAACTCTATGTCCTGTCGCGGCATACCGAGGTAGATCTTCGGGAAAAACATCGGGTACTCATTCACTCTTGGGACATCCTCTATGCTGATTGCCTTGGTAAATTAACCATCAACTGTCCATCTCTAACTGCAAAGTGGCTTGAAATTCCACTTTCTTCCCACACTGCTCTCAACTCGAGATAGTCCTTCGTCCACAATCTAATACACCTTGTGCTTGGATAACCAATCCATTCCCAATATAACATCTAAGGTCCGGGTCTCCAAAATTATAAGGTTTGCTAGGAACTCTATTCCACCTATAAGTATTCTCACCCCTAACATCCTACTTTCGTTCGGAGTTCTGAACCAGGGTTTGAACTAAAAGCATGAACTTAATTATAGCAATACACAAGTCAATTCTAGTATCAAAGACTTTCTAAACAAACGAATGCGAAGCTCGAGTCAAACAAAATCAAGCAGTGTACTGAGTTAACAAGTAACTTACCCAAGACGACGTCCGTAGCATTCTGCGGTGCATCTGCGGTGACATGGTTGACTCGGCCTCTCACCACGATGCAGGGTGTGGCTCACTGCCTTTGGCGTCCTAGCTGGGGTGGTTCCTAGGTTGAAGCGAATCGGGTCGCTCTGCTGTCTTCTTTGGACAATCATTGGCAAAGTGTCTGGCTCGTTGCGGTTATGTAACAGCGTCTCACTGTTCCTCTTGCACGGGGTAGCGTTTCTAGCGGGGCCGGGTGCAGTAGTTCTGATCGACAGGTCTTGGTCTTTGAGGAGGGTGTCCTTGTTGCATACGTGGTTGGAATCAAGAATTGATTTGGTGCAACTCTCAAGCCATTGCGTTCACTGATGTGATCCTTGCCGTTGCATCCTGCGCTTCTGTTCTCATCCAGTTCCTTGCGCTTGTCCTCAAGAATAAGCGCCTTATTCACCAACTCTTGGAAATCTGGAAAGGTGTGGGTGATCAACCCTACTTGCAATCTGAGTTGAGTCCCTTCATGAAACGAGACTGTCTAGATTTATCTGTCGCTACATCCTCAGTGCGTAGCGTGCTAGCTGTGTGAACTTGTTCAGTAGTCGACCGGGCTGATTACCTTGCTTCAAAGGCTGAACTCCTCCTTCTTAAGGTCCATGATTCCTTCAGCACGTGATACTGTCGGAATGCACCGTGAACTCCTCCCAAGTGATATCTTGAGGGTTCTCTGCGTGGCACGAAGTTCTCCCACCATTCGGTAATTTGTTCCTTCCAACTGATGAGAAGCGTAGAGTACCTTCTCATTCCCTATGCATTGAGCTATGTGTAGCTTCCTCTCAATTGATCTTAACCAATCGTCGGCCTCCAATGGATTGGCATTCCCAGAGAAAGTGGGTGGGTGAGTCCTCATGAACTCTGACAGCCTTGTATTCTGGCGTGGTCCCTGATTAACTTGATTAGCGGTGGATCACAAGATGGACGTGTTGCATTTGTTGCATCATAGCATGCATCAATCGAGTGCAGGCAGCAAGAAATGCTCCGAAATTCTGCATATCCAGTGGCGGTGCTGGTGCTCCATCATTGGGGTTTTCTGCTGGGCGAGATCCACTCCCATTGCTTCCAAAGTTTCCACGGGTGGTTACCATCTGTCGATTTGCTCTAGGTTTAGAGATGAGAGGGAAACAAGAATAGACAAGTAATATGGAACTTATGCGGGCGAAAGGGGTAACTTTAAGGTCCATCTTTATTATTAATAACTTGGTATGGCTGCTTACAATGCCTAAGGGCCTTGCAACACATACTGCACACTCAGCAAACAAAGCAAATCCAAATCGAACTAACTCTGGAGTCTAACGCCTAAAGGGTGACTCTTTACTCTATGACTCGACTCGGCGAAGGAGTCTCACTATAGAACCTATGCTCACTCATCAAGAAAACCTCCATCTGTCACAAGAGTGCTTTACGTAAGAACTCGGAATTTTCTAATTGTGACAAGGTAAGGGAAAATTTCAGCAAGAGACGAGAAAAGAGAGAAGGGGATAAGTCGAGATGTCATTTCTTATCTTGACAAACTTTTAGCTTTAGAAAATAGGTTTTATCCTCACTACGACCATTCTAGCTTAGGGTTGAGCCTACAGTCAACCTGGCTCTGATACCACCTCTGTCGGGACCCCGAATTTGCAAATCCGGACCCTCTGTGTATTCAGCACTAGTCCAGGAACGCGCTAGTGCACACAGTCTTAACATCGGTATATATCACAATCATACCAAACGATACTATCAAGGTACTTTATTTAAATAATCAAAGGGTTACTCGACCTTATGGCCAAGTTACAAATATATGCCTTGCAAGGCGAAACTTATTAAAAGAGAAATAACTGCAGCGGAAAAATCAAATAAACTTCGTGGCGCCATCCAGTATACCACAGGCAACTGACTGGGCTCGCATCCCTAAGTAGACGGGTCCTCTTGGAGTTCCTCCTCCAAAGCTGGCGTAATCTCCTCTTCAACTGATATTGTGTTGGGGCAAGGGTGAGTACTTGGTACTCAAAGAAGTCATGCACGTAATGCAAGCTAATATACTATATGCATGGCTTGGTACAAAGGAATAGCTCAAGGTATATTTGCGATGTGACTTTTGACAAGTAATAAAAGTAGATTCGAAAGCAGTAGAAATAAGTAAAGCATAAATAACTTTTCAGGAAATTTAATAAACATTTTTCCCCATCCTAAACCATAGTTCCATCATCTTCTTTGTTAAACCAACCCAACTTCTCAAATCCAAGTTATTTTCAGAAAATCTAACCCTTGACTGTAATTCCCGAGCATTGTCCAGTACCGTGGACTCGGCTATTCAAATAGATTCTACACTCTGCAGAGGTTATGCACTTTACCCACAAGATACAATCCACTCACCACGTCAGCCGTGAATCGCCATACAAGAGTATGCGAATGAGCGATCATAACAAAGCCTTTCGGAAGCCTCAAACAACACAGGTGGTCCTCTCCGGTTCGTGCTCTACACCATCCCTTCCCTTAGCCAAGGCGAAGTATGGGACCAACACACCGTTAGATGGGTACCTGGCCACAGCCACGATACGCTCCCCCGTACAATCACACAAAAGGTGTAACTGACACCCTGAGGCTCCACAAGTGAGTCCTTAGCGACTTAGTCAACTAGGGCCGTCCCATTCCAGCCATGTGGTTGCAAGTATGACCCAGTTCAAAGGCTTGCAAGGTTAAGTCCTTAGAGTGACCAGGGCAAGACTACCCTAAAAACCAAATCAACACTCCCAATGCCACACCGCCCACCTGATTACTCTTGCCACATGCCCCTGGCCGAAATGTTTATCAAACCCCAGTTGATTACCATGCACCACGTGCCATCAACATCACATGATACTTTTCCAAAACAAGTTCAATATATCATTAAGTCCATATTAGCATTTGATCGTCCAAAATCATGTCATGAGCACGTAGCAGGTCTAAGCAGTATACTACAACGATCTAAACCCATGTTGGCAATTTAATAATGTCCAACTAGTAAACCACAACTAGGGTGACAAAAGGTCATGGCACATACTTAAGTAATCAAGGTGTCATATAGCAAATTGGTATTTATCTAACCCCCATGTTTAAACAAAGTATCCTTCTAATTGAACTAGCATGCAATAGTTTAAATCAAAATAGATTTCAAAATGGGATCAACATGGTCAAAGCACAACTTGCCTTCAAAAGCACTTGCTCTTGGTCTTGAGTTGGATCCTGAGTCAACACTTCTCCTTCGAATCCTTCCCACTTCAACGTCTACTCGTAAAGCGTGCAAATAGCAAATACACAAATAAACACTATGCAAAAGATCCCAAAACTCCAAATAAAATCCATAAACAGAGAGAACATAATTTTCTGGATTTTTAGAAACTGGAATCACAAATTTGGAGTTAAAAGCATAAAAGTTATGATTATTTAAAGTTTAAATAATCAATTAAATAATTTTACAGAGAAAAACTTTAGTCTAAAAATTAAATAAAATTCATATTTAGGTAGATCTTAATTTTATACAAATTTAGAAATTTGAATCGCTCAAATCGGAGTTGAAACGCAAAAGTTATAAGCGTTTGAAGTTTGAATCTAAATTTGAAATCATTATTCGAATTAATAAATCATTTTCTTTTTCGGATATTAATTATTGTCGGCATAGACACGTGGCAGCTCTGATTGGCCTGCGGCGTCGGTAGGTCCATGGGCTCGGTCCATGCTCGGCTCGGGTCCACGGTGGACTCGGTCCCACGGCTCACGTGGATCGACATGTGGGCCCACTCGGGTGACGCGTCATCGCCGACGTCGGCGAGGCTCGGCCCGCCGGCAGTGGGACCCGTGACGTCATGGGTGACGTCGGCGCTTAGGCTGGGTTAGCCATCGACATGCGGGCCTCGACACGCGGGCCCAGCGTGTCGGGCCACACACGCACGCTGCTGCGGCGGCGCTGACCGCGTCGGTCCAACTTCCCGACACGTGGCGCAATCTCGTCCGTTGGTTTGAAAATCAACGGCGCGGATTAGATCCAGGGTTAACACGTTGAAACTACTCGATGCTCGTGGGCCGTTCGATCTAGATCGGACGGTCGTATCTAATCCTATAATCGCCTTTGCTACTGACGCGTGGCGATTGTGAACCGTTGGATCTTGATCCAACGGTCCAGATCTAATCGGGTTTCTAGGGTTTGGGAAACACGTGAACTCACCGTTGCCGTCCGATCTGGATCCAACGGTGCACGAAGCTCAGGGACGGCGATGGCACGCGGCGCTGGCTTGACCGGAGACGGGGACGACGACCTTGCCGTCGGCGTTTCTGGCGCGCTCCGGCCGGCGAGGGGTACTCGAACGCTGCCTCGTCTTGGGAATCCGGATCTGGGCTTGATGACGGCGAGGACGACGGACGGCAAGAATATCGGCGTTTAGTCGCGGCGAACAGACTTCCAACTCCGGCGAGCAATAACGGCGAGACGGTGGGGATCCTAGCGGCGCGAGCTAGGTTTCGGAACCGCGTGGGATGGCGATCCTCGGGTATGCCGGGCATTAAATAGCCTCGGCGTCCGTGCGTAAAACGGAGACCTAGCTCTCCACGGGCGGACACGGCGGCGAGTCGGCTTCGGACTTCGGGCGGAGACGATGAAATCGTGGCCGTCCGCAGCACAACCAACGGCCACGATCGCGCGGCGCGACCGGTCCGGTCGGACCGCGGCTCAGTGCAGGTCGGATGGATCTCAGCCGTTGGATCTTGATCCAACGGTTGGGATTGATTAGGGTTAGGAGTGGGTTCGGTCGAGTCAACTGGCTCGGGTCGGACTCGAGTCCGACTCGGTCGGATGAACAGTACTTGACCCGAGTTGGATTTTCCAGCGAATTAATATTTAAAATAATTCCCAGTAATTCATTTAATTCATTAAAAATAGCAAATGACTCATAAAAATTCCAGAAAAATTCTGGAAAATATTTTGGATCATTTTGGACTCAAATAAAATATTTCCAACAAAAATTTATTTGCAAATTTAAATTCTTTAATTATTTCAAAATGGAATAAATTCAAATAAATTCCAAATAAATCCAAATAAATTCCAGAAAATTCCAAAAATTCACCAAAGTGCCAAATCACACATGAATTTAAGAAAAGCAAAATTTTGGGGTGTTACACGACCTTTTTGCTAGGTTCGCAGGAGTCCTTCCCCCTGCACATGGAGGCCAGCCGCAGTTTGCCCCTTTGCACCCATGAGAGAGGCATGGTCCTACTCTCACGTGGCTTCGCCAGTTCGAGGTATGTGTTCTCATGGTTCAACGTTGGTACGAATTATTTTATCGGCATAACTAATAAACTTTTCTTCTTGCAGGTTAATAGGATGGCTGGGGACGCCACGGAGTACCAGGTGAGCCGGCACCTGGAGGCTTACCTGATGTGGTTGTTCGGGTGGGTGATGTTCACCTCGACCCATGGAGACAGCGTCGACGCTAGGCTTGTCCCGATCGCACGGGCCATTCTTGCCGCACCGATGAGGTACCTCAATGCGGTGAAGTCGGTGTACTTTGTGCCACCTCTCGATGCAATGCGGCGACGCGTGCCTCAGGACGCGCCTCGGTTCGATCCTCCCCGGGTGCCCACTGCTGCTCATGCTCTGGTCATTCGAGCGCTTCCAGATCGGACGACCATGGGTTGACGATCGGGTGTACGTCCAGGAGTTTTACGGGGATACGGAGGTGGACCACCCTACGATGGGCTCTCTTTGGTGCTACAGACGGGTACGTAAATGTTTTTTGTACTATCCAATCTCGCATTCCAGCCTCTTTTGTATTAACTTTATATACGTACCTTCTGTAGCCACAATGGGCTGGTCTGCAGGTACGGAGTGTGTACGCACACTTCATGTCGGGACCCGAATTTGCAAATCCGGACCCTCTGTGTATTCAGCACTAGTCCAGGAACGCGCTAGTGCACACAGTCTTAACATCGGTAAATATCACAATCATACCACTCGATACTAATAAAGTACTTTATTTAAATAGTCAAACTGGTTGCTCGACCTTATGGTCAAGTTACAAATATACGCCTCGCAGGGCGGAAATTATTAAGAGAGAAATAATAGCAGCGGAAAATAAGATAACATCGTGGCGCCATCCAGTATACCACAGGCAACTGACTGGGCTCGCTCCCTAAGTAGACGGTTCCTCTTGGAGCTCCTCCTCCAAAGCTGGTGTAGTCTCCTCTTAAACTGGTGTTGTATTGCGGCAAGGGTGAGTACTTGGTACTCAGCAAGTCATGCACAGAATGCAAGCTAATATACTATATGCATGGCTTCATACAAAGGAATAGCTCAAGGTATATTTGCAGTAATCAGCATTTTGACAAGTAGCATAAGTAGATTCGAAAGCGGTAAAAACAAGTAAAGCATAACTAACTTTTCAAGGAGTTTAATAAACATCTTTCCCATCCTACTCCACATTTCCATCAACATCATTATTAATCCAATCCCAACCTTTCAAGTCCAAGTTATTTTCAAGAAAGTCTAACCCTTGACTGTAATTCCCGAGCGATGTCCAATACCGCGGACACGGCTATTCGAATAGATTGTACACTCTGCAGAGGTTATGCACTTTACCCACAAGATACAGTCAAACACCACAAAGGCGAGTTCCCGTAACAAAGTCTTTCGGAAACTTTTAACAATACAAGTGGTCCTCCCCGGTTGTTGCACACTAACCCTTCCCTTAGCTAAGGCGAAGTTTAGGCCAACCAACCGTTAGATGGGTACCCGGCCTCAGCCCCGGTACGCTCCCCCGTACAACTTACACAAAGGGTGTAGTTGACCTCCTGAGGTCCCACAGGTACGTTATTAGCAACTTAGTCAACTAGGTCCGTAGCATTACAGACATGTGGTTGCACGCTTGACTCAGTTCAAAGGCTTGCAAGGTTAAGTCCTTAGGGTGACCAGGGCAAGACTACCCGAAGAACCAAACCAACATTCCCAATGCCACAACTGGCCCACCTGATCATTCTTGCCACATGCCCCGGTCGAAAACTATTTATCAAACCCCAGTTGATTACCATGCACCACGTGCCATCAACATCACATGATACCTTTCCAAAACAGGTTCAATATATCATTAAGTCAACATTAACGTTTGATTGTCCAAAATCATGTCATGAGCACGTAGCAGGTCTAAGCAGTATATTACAACGATCTACAAACCCATGTTGGCAATTTAGTAATGTCCAACTACTAATCCACACTAGGGTGACAAGGGGTCATGGCACATACTTAAGTAATCAAGGTGTCATACAGCAATTTGGCATTTATCTAATTTCCCATATTTAAATAAAGTATTTTCTAATTGAACTAGCATGCAATAATTTGAACCAAAATAGATTTCAAAATGGGATCAATATGGTCAAAGCATAACTTGCCTTCAAAAAGTACTTGTTCTTGGTCTTGAGTTGGAGCCTGAGTCAATACTTCTCCTTCGAATCCTTCCGGCACTTCAACGTCTACTCGTAAAGCGTGCAAATAGCAATACACGAATAAACAATAGGCAAAAAGTGTCCAAACATCCAAATAAAATCCATAAACAGAGAGAACATAATTTTATGAATTTTTAGAAACTGGAATCGCTCAAATCGGAGTTTAAATGCAAAAGTTATAGCATTTTGAAATTTAAATAATCAATTAAATAATATTACAGAGGAAAACTTTACTCCAAAAATTAAATAAAATTCATAATTAGGTAGATCTCAATTTTATACAAATTTGGAAATTTGAATCACTCAAATCGGAGTTGAAACGCAAAAGTAATAAGCGTTTGAAGTTTGAATCAAAACCTGAAATCATTATTTCGAATTAATAAATCATTTTCTTTTTCGGAAATTAATTATTGCGTCAGCAAGGACATGTGGCAGCCTCTGATTGGACGACTGACGTCAGCCGGTTCATGGACTCGGTCCACGCTCGACTCGGGTTCACCGTGGACCCGGTCCACGGCTCACGGTCGCTGACAGGCGGGTCCCACATGTCAGAGACACGCTCCTCACGTTCACATGGCTTGGCTCGGCACACGTGGCTCAATCTCGGCCACTGATTTGAAAATCAACGGCCCAGATTGGATCTAGGCTTCACGTTCAAAACTACACGGTTGATCTGGGCCGTTCGATCTAGATCGGACGGTCCAGATCTAATCTAATGTTGACGATGCGGCTAACCCTAGCCGTACGATCTAAATCTAACGGTTGAAATCTAATCCGGTACGGGAACAGTAACGGGGCGACGTGGCCTCACCTCGTGCGTTGGATCTTGATCCGACGGTTCACCAAGCTCGCGGACGACGATGGCACACGGCGGCGTGGGTTCACCGGCGCCGAGGACGAAGACCACGACAGCGGCGCTTCGGGGCTTCTTCGGCCAAGTGAGTGCACCCTACAGGTGCGCCTTGACGCGAGGTTCTCAGATCCGGGCTCGAACGCGGCGGAGGATGACGAACGGCGTCGGAAACGAAGGGAAACCGCGGCGGCACACCACGAAGTTCGGCGAGAAATCGTGAGGCGACGGCGGCGGCTTAAGCGTGGAGATCCAGGGCAAAACACGCGCACGGGAAGGAGCAAAAAGGCGGCGGGGTCGGATCCTTATATGGGGCCTCGACGTGCGGGAATCCCGCGAACCCTAACGGACACGGCGGCGCTCTCCGACTCGGGCACGGGAAGACGACGCAATCACGGCCGTCCACGCGTCCCACTCAACGGCCCAGATTCCCCGGCGCAACGGATCCGGACCGGATCCGATCGAAGCGATGCGGCTCAATTCCTGACCGTTGGATCTTGATCCAATGGTCTCGCGCGATTGGGGTTCGGCCTGATCGATTCCGGCTCGGTCGGACTCGAACTCGAGTCAGACTCGGGTCCAGTCGCATGAACAGTAACCGACCCGGGTTGATTTTCCAGCGATTAAATATTCAAATTTATTCCCAGAAATTCATTTAATTCATTAAAAATAGCAAAAGACTCAGAAAAATTCTAGAAAAATTCTGGAAAATATTTTGGAACATTTTGGACTCAAATAAAATATTTCCAACAAATTTTTATTTGCAAAGTTTAATTCTTTAATTATTTCAAAATGGAATAAATTCAAATACATTCCAAATAAATCCAAATAAATTCCAAAAAATTCCAAAAATTCACCAAAGTGCCAAATCACACATGGATTTAAGAAAAGCAAAATTTTGGGGTGTTACAAACCTCCCCCCCTTAATAGAATCTCATCCCCGAGATTTAAGGCTTACTACAGAATAGGTTTGGAAACTCTTTCTTCAAATCCTCTTCGCGCTCCCAAGTCGCTTCACTCTCCGCGTGGTTGCTCCATTGAACTCTGCAGAAACGGGTTGACTTGTTCCTCGTTTCTCGATCCATTGTGTCTAGAACCTTCGCGGGGTGCTCCTTGTAAGTCAAATCTTCCTGCAACTCAATTGACTCTAGCGGTGTCTGTTCCTCAGGTACTCGGAGACACTTCTTCAACTGGGACACGTGGAACACGTCATGCACTCCTGCTAATGATCATGGTAACTCCAGCTGGTAAGCAACTTCGCCTCTGCGGCTCAAAATCTTAAATGGTCCAACATAACGGGGTGCAAGTTTTCCTTTGGCATGGAATCTCTTAACTCCCCTGAGAGGCGTAACTCTGAGGTATACAAAGTTTCCTGGTTCAAAACTCAAATCCCGGCGACGATTGTCAGCATAACTCTTCTGTCGTGATTGGGCTATCTTCAACATTTCCCTAATCATTGCAATCTGCTCTTCAGCTTCTTGAAGAATATCAGGCCCGAAGACACGGCGCTCGCCGGTCTCATTCCAGTTTAATGGTGTTCGACAAGGTCGACCGTATAGTGCTTCAAATGGTGACATTTGTAAACTTGTTTGGTAACTGTTGTTGTAACTGAACTCCGCATACGGCAGACTCTTATCCCAAGAGGTAGCATAAGCCAATGCACACGCTCTTAACATATCCTCCAGAATCTGATTGACTCTTTCAGTCTGGCCATCCGTCTGTGGATGATAAGCTGTACTGAAATTCAAACGGGTTCCCATAGCTTCATGCAATTTATTCCAGAATCTTGAGGTAAATTGGGTACCTCTGTCCGATACAATCCTCTTTGGCACTCCATGCAAACAGACAATCCTGGTCATATACAACTCTGCTAACTTATCCCCCGAGTAAGTGGTCTTCACGGGGATAAAATGGGCTACTTTGGTCAAGCGATCCACTGTAACCCATATGGAGTCATAACCTCCTTGAGTCTTAGGCAAACCGGTAATGAAATCCATTTCGATTTCCTCCCACTTCCACTCAGGTATTTTCAGCAGTTGCAACAATCCTGCTGGTCTCTGATGCATTGCCTTGACTCTCTGGCATACGTCGCACAATGCAACATGCTCGGCGACTTCACGCTTCATGCTTGGCCACCAGAATCTCTCCTTCAAATCTTGATACATCTTGGCACTTCCTGGGTGGATTGAATACTTGGAATCATGGGCTTCCTCCAAAATCAGCTGTTTTAATTCCTTCTTGTCGGGCACACAAATCCGATCCTTCATCCATAACGTGCCCTGCTCATCTAGCTTGAAGGCCTCTGCCTTGCCTCCTTCCTTGATGGACTTAATCCTGCGGATATTGTCATCATCTTTCTGTCCTTCTCGAATCTGATCTTCCAGGGTGGGCTTCACTTCCAATGCTGCCATGAACCCTTCTGGTATGACTTCAATCTGCATTCTCTGGAAATCCTCACATAGCTCGTCCTGACTTGTGGCCAGCAACATACTCACGGTATGGCTTTTCCGGCTCAGAGCATCGGCAACTACGTTTGCCTTTCCTGGATGGTAATGGATTCCAACATTGTAGTCCTTGATCAACTCTAACCATCTCCTCTGCCTCATGTTCAGGTCTGATTGGGTGAAGATGTACTTAAGACTCTTATGATCAGTGTACACTTCACATCTGTTCCCGATCAGATAGTGACGCCATATCTTCAAGGCATGCACTACGGCAGCTAACTCTAGGTCATGTGTCGGGTAATTCTCCTCATGCGGCCTCACCTGCCTTGATGCATAGGCAACAACCTTTCTGTTCTGCATCAGCACACATCCAAGTCCTTGGCGCGATGCATCACAATAGATATCAAAGCTTTGATTAACATCTGGTAGAACTAACACCGGCGCTGATGTCAATCGCTTCTTCAGCTCCTGAAAACCTTTCTCACATTCTAGCGTCCATGCAAACTTCTTCTCCTTTTTCAGCAATTGCGTAAGAGGTCTCGCAATTGTCGAAAAGCCTTCAATGAAACGGCGATAGTACCCTGCCATTCCAAGGAAACTTCTGATCTGGGTCACGGTCTTTGGCTGCTCCCAATGTAACACAGCTTCTACCTTGCTTGGATCAACAGCGACTCCTTCTGCGGTCATTACATGTCCGAGGAACTCCACCTTGTCCTTCCAAAAATCACACTTGCTGAACTTGGCGAAGAGTTGCTGTTCCCTCAGCTTTTCCAAAACTCGCCTCAAGTGCTCTGCATGTTCATCCTCTGTCTTGGAGTAGATTAGGATATCATCTATGAACACAACAACAAACTTGTCCAAATATTCCATGAACACCTTATTCATCATATTCATGAAATATGCTGGCGCATTCGTCAAACCAAAAGACATGACAGTAAACTCATAATGTCCATATCTTGACGAAAATGCGGTCTTCGGAATATCCTCTGATCGGATCTTCAACTGATGGTATCCCGATCTTAGATCAATCTTGGAGAAAACTCCGGCTCCTCTCAGCTGATCAAACAAATCATCAATCCTGGGTAGCGGGTATTTGTTCTTCACAGTAACTTCATTGAGTGCACGGTAATCAATGCACATCCTGAAACTCCCATCCTTCTTCTTGACAAACAGAACTGGCGCTCCCCACGGCGACGAACTCGGTCTGATAAATCCTTTCTCCATTAACTCTTCAAGCTGTTTCTTCATCTCTACCAATTCTTCGGTGGACATCCGATAAGGTCTCTTTGCTATCGGTGCTGTACCAGGTACAAGCTCTATCACAAACTCTATGTCCCTGTCTGGCGGCATACCAGGTAGATCTTCAGGAAAAACATCTGGGTACTCATTCACTACCGAGACATCTTCTATGCTGATTGCCTTGGTGCTGTTAACCATCATCTGTCCATCTCTAACTGCAGTGGCTTGAAATTCCACTTTCTTTCCACACGGGCTCTCAACTGAGATAGTCCTTCATCCACAATCTAACACGGCTCTGTGCTTGGATAACCAATCCATTCCCAAAATAACATCTAAGGTCTGGGTTTCCAAAATAATAAGGTTCGCTAGGAACTCTATCCCATCTATTAGTATTCTCACCCCAGAACATCCTACTTTCGTTCGGAGTTCGGAACCAGGGGTTTGAACTAAAAGCATGCATTTAAGCCTTGCAATCTCCAACTCATTTTTAGCAGCAAAGCCTTGGGAAACAAACGAATGCGAAGCTCCAGAATCAAACAAAATCGCCGCAGTAATCGAGTTAACAAGTAACTTACCCGATGCGACATCCGTAGCGATTCTCAGAGTGCATCTGCGGTGACATGGTTGACTCGGCCTCTCACCACGATGCGGTGTGGCTCTCGGTCTTTGGCGTCCTAGCCGGTGTGGATCCCAGGTTGAAGCGGATCGATCACTCCCGCTGTCTTCTTTGGGCAACTGTTGGCAAAGTGTCCTGGCTCGTTGCAGTTGTAGCAGCGTCTCACTGTTCCTTGCTGACTGCCTGGAGCGGCGTTTCTGGCTGGGGCTGGGGTCTGATAGTTCTGATTGACGGGTCTTGGTGCTGGTGACGGTGTCCTGGTTGCATTCTGTGGCTGGAATCTGAAAAATTGATTTGGTGCAACTCTCAGACGCTGTTGCGTTCCCTGGCGTGATCCCTGCTGTTGCATCCTGCGCTTTCTGTTCTCATCCAGTTCCTTGCGCTTGTCCTCAAGAATAAGCGCCTTATTCACCAACTCTTGGAAATCTGGAAAGGTGTGGGTGATCACCCCACTGTAGTCCTGAGTTAAGTCCCTTCATGAAGCGAGACTGCGGCTTTATCTGTCGCTACATCCTCAAAGCGTAGCGTGCAAGCTGTGTGAACTTATTCAGGTATTCGGCCACTGGCTGATTACCTTGCTTCAGTGCTCTGAACTCCTCCTTCTTGAGATCCATGATTCCTTCAGGCACGTGATACTGACGGAATGCAGCTGTGAACTCTTCCCAAGTGATGTCCTGAGGATTCTCTTGTGTGGCACAGAAGTTCTCCCACCATTCGGCGGCTGTTCCTTCCAACTGATGAGAAGCGTAGAGTACCTTCTCATTTCCCATGCATTGAGAGATGTGTAACTTCCTCTCAATTGTCCTTAACCAATCATCGGCCTCCAATGGATTGGCATTCCCAGAGAAAGTGGGTGGGTGAGTCCTCATGAACTCTGACAGTCTTGTATTCTGGCGTTGTCCCTGATTAACTTGATTAGCAGTGGCCTGGCGATGACGTTTTGCATCTGTTGCATCATAGCATGCATCAATCGAGTCTGAGCAGCAAGAAATGCTCCAAAATTCTGCATATCCGATGGCGGTCTTTGGTGCTCCATCATTGGGGTTTTACATTGGCGAGAACCACTCCCATTGCCTCCAAGGTTTCCGCGGGTGTTCACCATCTGTCGATTTGCTCTAGGTTTTAGAGATGAGAGGGAAACAGAATAGACAAGTAATATGGAACTTATGCGGGGCGAAAGGTGTAACTTTAAGGTCCAACTTTATTACTTTAATCAATAGTAACTTGGTATGGTTGCTTACAATGCCTAGGGGCCTTGCAACACATACTGCACACTCAGCAAGCAATGAAAATCCAAATTGAACTAACTCTGGAGTCTAACGCCTAAAGGGGTGACTCTTTATTCTATGACGCGACTCAGCGAAGGAGTCTCACTATAGAACCTACGCTCACTCATCGAGAAAACCTCCACGGCCTGGGTACGGATGCTGCGGCATAGGCGCGAAACGATTGCCATGTCCGCAATCGTGTCATCTGTGGTAGTCGAAGAAGCGATGTCCTCCTCAAGCTCCGGCTCCTCCGGTCAGCTCGTGCAGCTCGAGCATTGGCTCCGGCTCTGGTGCGTACAATGCTGTCTCTAACTCTCCAATCCTTTGCAGAAGGTGAGACACATACTCTTGAGCTTCCCGCCATCTGTTCTTCTCTGTCGTGATCTCCTTGCGGGCCTTCTGTAGCTCCTTGCTTGTATCATCGAGTACATCCTCCTGGGCGACAACAAGTCGTGCCAACTGTGTAACCATGGCATTCTCATCCTGAATCGCCTTCGGGTCAAGAAGGTTATCGCTGCGCGGGTGATATCGGAACACCGTGCTCTCCAATTCTTTGGCGTAGATACGGGTAATGTGTCGCATCGCTCGTCGCGACACCTCCTGGATACCCATCTGCATTGTAGACCTCCTGGCAGTGCAGTGTATCGGGCGATTGCCTAGGCCCTTCTTCCTAGCAGGTACCAAAATCTTCACGTCACAAGCCTTGATCAATCCTGCTTGTCTGATCACTTCCACTTGGTATTGCGGCTTCTCAAAATCTCTGAGAGTCTGTAGCATACGCCAAAGTTCTGCGGCGTGACCAACCTCCAGATCGACGTAGTTGAACTCTCCCTCCATCTGTCACAAGAGTGCTCACGTAAGAACTCGAAATTTTTAAATCATGACAAGATAAGGAAAAATTCAACAAGAGACAAGAAAAGAGAGAAGGGGATAAGTCAAGATGTCATTTCTTATCTTGACGAACTTTTAGCCTTTAGAAAATAGGTTTTAACCTCTCTACGACCATTCTAGCTAGGGTTGAGCCTACGGTCAGTATGGCTCTGATACCACCTCTGTCGGGACCCGAATTTGCAAATCCGGACCCTCTGTGTATTCAGCACTAGTCCAGGAACGCACTAGTGCACACAGTCTTAACATCAGTAAATATCACAATCATACCACTCGATACTAATAAAGTACTTTATTTAAATAGTCAAACTGGTTGCTCGACCTTATGGTCAAGTTACAAATATACGCCTCGCAGGGCGGAACTTATTAAGAGAGAAATAATAGCAGCGGAAAATAAGATAACATCGTGGCGCCATCCAGTATACCACAGGCAACTGACTGGGCTCGCTCCCTAAGTAGACGGTTCCTCTTGGAGCTCCTCCTCCAAAGTTGGTGTAGTCTCCTCTTCAACTGGTGTTGTATTGCGGCAAGGGTGAGTACTTGGTCCTCAGCAAGTCATGCACAGAATGCAAGCTAATATACTATATGCATGGCTTCATACAAAGGAATAGCTCAAGGTATATTTGCAGTAATCAGCATTTTGACAAGTAGCATAAGTAGATTCGAAAGCGGTAAAAACAAGTAAAGCATAACTAACTTTTCAAGGAGTTTAATAAACATCTTTCCCATCCTACTCCACATTTCCATCAACATCATTATTAATCCAATTCCAACCTTTCAAGTCCAAGTTATTTTCAAGAAAGTCTAACCCTTGACTGTAATTCCCGAGCGATGTCTAATACCGCGGACACGGCTATTCGAATAGATTGTACACTCTGCAGAGGTTATGCACTTTACCCACAAGATACAGTCAAACACCACAAAGGCGAGTTCCCGTAACAAAGTCTTTCAGAAACTTCTAACAATACAAGTGGTCCTCCCCGGTTGTTGCACACTAACCCTTCCCTTAGCTAAGGCGAAGTTTAGGCCAACCAACCTTAGATGGGTACCCGGCCTCAGCCCCGGTACGCTCCCCCGTACAACTTACACAAAGGGTGTAGTTGACCTCCTGAGGTCCCACAGGTACGTTATTAGCAACTTAGTCAACTAGGTCCGTCCCATTACAGACATGTGGTTGCACGCTTGACTCAGTTCAAAGGCTTGCAAGGTTAAGTCCTTAGGGTGACCAGGGCAAGACTACCCGAAGAACCAAACCAACATTCCCAATGCCACAACTGGCCCACCTGATCATTCTTGCCACATGCCCCGGTCGAAAACTATTTATCAAACCCCAGTTGATTACCATGCACCACGTGCCATCAACATCACATGATACCTTTCCAAAACAGGTTCAATATATCATTAAGTCAACATTAACGTTTGATTGTCCAAAATCATGTCATGAGCACGTAGCAGGTCTAAGCAGTATATTACAACGATCTACAAACCCATGTTGGCAATTTAGTAATGTCCAACTACTAATCCACACTAGGGTGACAAGGGGTCATGGCACATACTTAAGTAATCAAGGTGTCATACAGCAATTTGGCATTTATCTAATTTCCCATATTTAAATAAAGTATTTTCTAATTGAACTAGCATGCAATAATTTGAACCAAAATAGATTTCAAAATGAGATCAATATGGTCAAAGCATAACTTGCCTTCAAAAAGTACTTGTTCTTGGTCTTGAGTTGGAGCCTGAGTCAATACTTCTCCTTCGAATCCTTCCGGCACTTCAACGTCTACTCGTAAAGCGTGCAAATAGCAATACACGAATAAACAATAGGCAAAAAGTGTCCAAACATCCAAATAAAATCCATAAACAGAGAGAACATAATTTTATGAATTTTTAGAAACTGGAATCGCTCAAATCGGAGTTTAAATGCAAAAGTTATAGCATTTTGAAATTTAAATAATCAATTAAATAATATTACAGAGGAAAACTTTAGTCCAAAAATTAAATAAAATTCATAATTAGGTAGATCTCAATTTTATACAAATTTGGAAATTTGAATCACTCAAATCGGAGTTGAAACGCAAAAGTTATAAGCGTTTGAAGTTTGAATCAAAATCTGAAATCATTATTTCGAATTAATAAATCATTTTCTTTTTCGGAAATTAATTATTGCGTCAGCAAGGACACGTGGCAGCCTCTGATTGGGCGGCTGACGTCAGCCGGTTCATGGACTCGGTCCACGCTCGGCTCGGGTTCACCGTGGACCCGGTCCACGGCTCACGGTCGCTGACAGGCGGGTCCCACATGTCAGAGACACGCTCCTCACGTTCACATGGCTTGGCTCGGCACACATGGCTCAATCTCGGCCGCTGATTTGAAAATCAACGGCCCAGATTGGATCTAGGCTTCACGTTCAAAACTACACGGTTGATCCGGGCCGTTCGATCTAGTTCGGACGGTCCAGATCTAATCTAATGCTGACGACGCGGCTAACCCTACCCGTACGATCTAAATCTAACGGTTGAAATCTAATCCGGTACAGGAACAGTAACGGGGCGACGTGGCCTCACCTCGTGCGTTGGATCTTGATCCGACGGTTCACCGAGCTCGCGGACGACGATGGCACGCGGCGGCGTGGGTTCACCGGCGCCGAGGACGAAGACCACGGCAATGGGCGCTTGGGCGTCTTCACCAAGTGAGTGCACCCTACAGTGCGCCTTGACGCGAGGTTCTCGATCCGGGCTCGAACGCGCGAGGATGACGAACGGCGTCGGAACGAAGAAACCGCGGCACACCACGAACTTCGCGAAATCGTGGAGGCGACGGCGGCTTAAGCGTGGAGATCCAGGGCAAAACACGCGCACGGGAAGGAGCAAAAAGGCGGCGGGGTCGGATCCTTATATGGGGCCTCGACGTGCGGGAATCTCGCGAACCCTAACGGACACGGCGGCGCTCTCCGACTCGGGCACGGGAAGACAACGCAATCATGGCCGTCCACGCGTCCCGCTCAATGGCCCAGATTCCCCGGCGCAACGGATCCGGACCGGATCCGATCGAAGCGATGCGGCTCAATTCCTGACCGTTGGATCTTGATCCAATGGTCTCGCGCGATTGGGGTTCGGCCCGATCGATTCCGGCTCGGTCGGACTCGAACTCGAGTCGACTTCGGTCCTGGCCGCATGAACAAGAATCACCGGGTTGATTTTCCAGCGATTAAATATTCAAATTAATTCCCAGAAATTCATTTAATTCATTAAAAATAGCAAAAGACTCAGAAAAATTCTAGAAAAATTCTGGAAAATATTTTGGAACATTTTAGACTCAAATAAAATATTTCCAACAAATTTTTATTTGCAAAGTTTAATTCTTTAATTATTTCAAAATGGAATAAATTCAAATACATTCCAAATAAATCCAAATAAATTCCAGAAAATTCCAAAAATTCACCAAAGTGCCAAATCACACATGGATTTAAGAAAAGCAAAATTTTGGGGTGTTACACTTCACCGAGGCGTTCGACCTTTTGCGGCCCGAGCATGTCCGATGGGAGCCTTACACCTTACCGGAGGTCCACAAGCGTGCACCGCACGGTTTGTCCATCCTTTGCGCGCGAGATATTCCGTACTGCATCACACAACGAAAGCTTGTGTTCGATGTGTACGTCGAGGATTACTCGGTTCACCGGGTAATGAGGCAATTGGGACTTAGGCAGGAGGTCCCTGTTCCACGTGGCGTGCCAGTCCCCATAGAGACACACATGTCCATAACTTTACTTCTCCTTACATTTCAAATGCAACTCACTGCACATGCTAATTGGTTTACACCTTCCACAAGCATTTGAGGAGAGGTGGCCGCCGGACTAACTGGGCCGTGAATATGGTCCCTTGGGTAGAGCAGTGGACTTAGGCACTACAAGACATGGTTGAAGCCGTCGATGCGTACGACATACAAGGATACCAGGAGTACCTGCAATGGTACTCCCCACTTACGCGAGTACACCTTTTGCCCGCTGCTGACCCGAAGGATATCGTATTGGCTCGTGCTAACGACACATATCCCACCCATGTTGCATCAGTGATGCACTTCGTGGTACGTCAACTAGACATTGTACTCAAAATTTTAATGATATACAAGCATAAATATGTCGTACGACATGTTGTCATTGTCAGGGCGACATGGGAACAGAGATGGCGCAGGACTTGAGGACCATGAGAGGCCGTTTGTGCGGCGGTTTGGAGATCTCCCGGGAGGAGATCACGTCGTTCATGGATCGAATGCTCGCTAAGACGGCGAGGATTGTGCGAGCCGTTTTGTGCCGGCATAGTCTTGACGCCGCTGGTGTGGGGTCGCATACGTCGGGCGTACGACAGCAGGGGGTCCGGATTAGTATAGGACCGCCTCCGACACCATCGCCGCTGACACCACCGTTCAGACCTCCCACGTTGCCGTACCCACTGCCGCCACCATAGGAGCAGCCTGGGAGCTCATCGTGCCAGCAGCCCTAGTTCTTCGTGGTAGGTAATAGTCTCACTTAAACATGCATTGTATTTTATGGTAACTAATACTTGTGTATGACAGGCCACCCGTTTGGATACCCTACCGGCGTGACATGGATGCCTCTCCTTGCTTCGTTCAGACCTCTGGTGTGTTCAATATGCTTCATAAACTGACATTGCAAGACATTTTACTTTCAAATATGTTCTTCATTCGAACTTATTGTACTACTTTCAAGTTACCGTCAGGAGGGGCCCCACTACGCCGCACACGTGGTCGGACGACTTCGACACGAGCTACGCTGGTCCGACGCATCCAGAGGTCATGTTTGGGTGGCAGCCGAGCGCCCCCACGCCTATACACCCTACAGACCCAAGTTCTTCAAGTTGTACTCCTACAAATCCCGTGGCCATTGGAGCCCGGATCAGCCGCGCACCAGAGCGATGGAGCCCTTCAGGACCCAGACGTCGACCTGCAGCTGCACGCCGACCAGCGAGGCGGACCAGACCTCATGCACAGGGGGAGGGAGGTGATGACCAGGGAGAGGGAGGTGACCAGGAAGAGGACTACGAGGACATCGACGATTGAGTATTGTTTTGCTACGTTGTATTTCTGCATTGTAATGTTTGTTGTTGATTATATATTTCTGTCAGCTTTTGTCATATCAACCTCCTGTCATTATTGCTTTTCCAGCTTTTGTCATATCAACCTCCTGTCTAAAGCAATGGCAGTAGCCAGGCTGATGTCCCATCGCATGCAAAGTTGTAGAGGAATCCGATGCTCGCGGATTTCAACTTCTCTTAAATCCGCCACTCTCTCCTATGGTTGGCTATTTAAGGCCCAGTGGTCGCCTCGCAATAATCACAGCAAGCAAGCAAGTTTCGGGCCAATACGAGGGAATACGAAACACGGAGCGCAAGTTCGCCAACTAACCAACCAGTGCCAATGGAGTTCCCCTCGCCTCCAAGGCACATCGTTATCATAGCCATCCCTGAAGGCACGTAGGTCCCCATGTGCCTATGCAGGGATCCTTGCCGCGTCCGGCAGTCTGTAGACAACTCATCAACATACAGCATGAGGTACTGGAGCTACCGCAACCACGACTCTGAGACAACGCTGGGGATGCGGATGCGGCAGAGAAGCCCAGTATGTTCATACTCGCATTTGATGTTACATCAAACCGTGCAAACCTTATTACGGTAATACCATCTGCTCTCACCAATTGCAGCCTCCATTGTGCGAGTTCGTCGAATTCTACGACGCGGAGCAGACTCCTGAGATGGAGAGGATGCGGGATCGGGAGTTGTAACATCCCAAAATTTTGCTTTTCTTAAAATCATGTGTGATTTGGCACTTTGGTGAATTTTTGGAATTTTCTGGAATTTATTTGGATTTATTTGGAATTTATTTGAATTTATTCCATTTTGAAATAATTAAAGAATTTAATTTTGCAAATAAATTTTTGTTGGAAATATTTTATTTGAGTCCAAAATAATCCAAAATATTTTCCAGAATTTTTCTGGAATTTTTCTGAGTCATTTGCTATTTTTAATGAATTAAATGAATTATCGAATTATTTTAAATATTAAATCGCTGGAAAATCCAACTCGGTCAAGTACTGTTCATCCGACCGAGTCGACTCGAGTCCGACCAGCCAGCTTGACTCGACCGAACCCACTTTAACCCTAATCGATCCCAACCGTTGGATCAAGATCCAACGGTGAGTGATCCGCCTCGAACCGATCGGAGCCAGAAATGCCGGATCGACCGATCGCGCCGTCGGCGATCGTGGGTCGTTGATCGCGACACGTGGACGGCCACGATTTCGTCGTTTTCTCAGAATCGAAGCCGACTCGCCGAGCGCCGCCATTCGATTAGGGCTCACGAGCACGCTCTCCCGGCTATTTAATGCCCTGATCGTACCCGAGGACCGCCGACTTCGCTAAGACTTGGTTCTAACCCGCCGAGCTCTAGCCGCCGATCGCTGAATCGCTGGGCCGAAGCGTGGAAGCGCCACCACGGTCTCTGCTCGCCACGCCGCCCGCTGCCCTCCGCCGCCATTGACCCTGTGATTCAAACTCCCGGGCCAGCGCACCAAGACACCCTCCATCTCGCCGAGCACGCCCCAACCGCCGCTTGGGTGGTCGCCGCCTCGGGCCGGGGCAAATTACTCCGCCGTGAAGCCATCGCCGACTTCGAAGCTCCACTCAACCGTCCGATCAAGATCCAAAGGCCCGAGATCGTGCCACGCCACTTCGGTGAGTTTCCCGCGAAAATCCTAGATCTAATCCCAACCGCTGGATCTAGATCCAACCGGCCCACGATCACCACGGCGCCCCAAGCACATGAGGCCAAACTCAATCCCGTACCGCCGGATTTCAAACCAACGCCACGACGGTGCCACGCCATTCAGAAGCCGAACTGTCATACCACGCACGCGTGGTCACCGACACGCTGGGCCCGTCGGCGAATCGATAAGCACTGCGGACGCCACCCATGACGCTACTCTGGGACTCCACCGCCGACTGGTCGAGCCTCACCGACGCCAAGAATGACGCCACCCGAGTGGGCCCACATGTCGGCCTCACGTGGAGCCGTGGACCGAGTCCACGGTGGACCTGCCGAGTGTGGACCGAGCTCCATGGATCTTGGCTGACGCCAAGAGGCCAATCAGAGCTGCCATTTGTCCATGCCGACGCACAATTAATTTCTCAAAAGAAATGATTTATTAATTCGAAATATTGATTCAAATTTAGATTCAAACTTCAAACGCTTTATAACTTTTATGCTTCAACTCCGATTTGAGCGATTCAAATTTCTAAATTTGTATAAAATTGAGATCTACCTAAATATGAATTTTATTTAATTTTTGGACTAAAGTTTTCTCTGAAATATTATTTAATTGATTATTTAAACTTTTAAATAATCATAACTTTTTGCTTTAACTCCAAATTTGATTTATTCCAGCTTTCTAAAAATCCAGAAAATTATGTTCTTCCTGCTTATGGATTTTATTTGGAGTTTTGGGATCTTTTGCATAGTGTTCATTTGTGTATTTGCTATTTGCACGCTTTACGAGTAGACGTTGAAGTGCCTAAGGATTCGAGGGGAGAAGTGTTGACTCAGATCCAACTCAAGACCAAGAGCAAGTGCTTTTGAAGGCAAGTTGTGCTTTGACCATATTGATCCCATTTAAATCTATTTTGATTTAAACTATTGCATGCAAATTCAATTAGAAAGATAGTTTGATTAAACCTGGGGCTTAGATAAATACCAATTTGCTCTATGAAACCTTGATTACTTAAGTAGGAGACATGATCCCTTGTCACCCAAGTTGTGGTTTACTAGTTGGACATTATTAAATTGCCAACATGGGTTTAGATCGTTGTAGTATGTCGCTTAGACCTCACGTGCTCATGACATGATTTTGGATAATCAAATGCTAATATGGACTTAATGATATATTGAACCTGTTTTTGATTAGTATCATGTGATGTTTATTGCACGTGGTTCATGGTTATCAAGTGGGGTTTGATAAACAGATTTAGACCGGGGCATATGGCAAGAGTAATCAGTTGGGCCAGTGTGTCATTGGGAGTGTTGATTTGGTTTTTCTGTAGTCTTGCCCTCGTCACTCTAAGGACTTAACCTTGCAAGCCTTTGAACTCGGTCATACTTGCAAACCACATGGCTGGAATGGGACGGCTAGTTGACTAAGTCGCTAAGGACTCACTTGTGGAGCCTCAGGTGTCGCTACACCGCTTGTGTGATTGTACTGTGGGAGCGATCGTCGTGGCTGTGCACCCATCTAACGGTGTGTTGGTCCCATACTCGCCTTTGGCTAAGGGAAGGGATGGTGTAGAGCACGCATCGGAGAGGACCACCGTGGTGTTGTTTGAGGCTTCCGAAGGCTTTGTTATGATCGTCATTCGCATACTTTGTATGGCGATTCACTACCACGGGTGAGTGGATTGTATCTTGTGGGTAAAAGTGCATAACCTCGCAGAGTGTAGAATCTATTTGAATAGCCGAGTCCACTGTGACCGACAATGCTCTGAATTACAATAAGGTTAGATTTTCAAAATAACTTGGATTTGAAAAAGTTGGGTTGGTTTAACAAGGAAGATGATGGAAATATGGTTTAGATGGGGAAAATGTTATTTAAACTTCTTGAAAAGTTATTTATGCTTTACTTATTTCTACCGCTTAATCTACTTATATTACTTTTCAAAAAGCTGTTTATCGCAAATATACCTTAAGCTATTCCTTTGTACCAAGCCATGCATATAGTATATTAGCTTGCATTCTGCAGCATGACTTCTGCCTAGTACCAAGTACTCACCCTTGCCTCAACACAATACCAGTTGAAGAGGATTACGCTGGCTTTGAGGAGGAACTCCAAGAGGACCCGCCTACTTAGGATGCGAGCCCCGCCATTGCCTGGTATACTGATGGCGCCAAGTTTATTTGATTTTTCCCACGCTATTATTTTTCTCTCGATAAGTTTTCTCACGAGGCATATATTTGTAACTTGGCTATAAGGTCGAGTAATCCGCTTTTATTACTTTAATAAAGTACTTTTATGGTATCGATTGGTATGATTGTGATATTTACCGATGTTAAGACTGTGTGCACTAGCGCGTTCCTGGACTAGTGCTGAATACACAGAGGGTCCGGATTTGCAAATTCGGGGTCCCGACAGGAGTACTCACATCGCAGAGTTATGGTAGAGCAGCAGTGGCGTGAGCAGGACGAGGACGAGAAGCGCATGAAGGCTGCCGAAGAAATGCGTGCATAGAGGGAGGTGAACGGCAGCGCCTGGCGGTCGAGCGGGAGGCCAAGCGTGAGAGGAAGCGCAAGAGGGCGGCTAGGGCCAGGGCGGCAGGCACCGATGGGTTGCGCAAGGGGAAATATCCCCGGTACACTCAGTAGTGTAGCAGAAGGGCCCTTATTGTTTCGTTTACCTAAGGCATATTAAGTTTAATCTATTATTTCTGCATTTCCTACGTTGTAATGTTATGTTGTTGCCGTTATTTCGTTTACCAGAAGGGCTCTGCGTCATGATGTTATGTTGTTGCTTATGTACTTATGTATTGTATTTATGCATTTATGCATTTCCTATGCTAAGTATTCGATAATACTTAGGGTTATTGCGCTAGTGCGTTTTAGATGCAAACAATGGTGTAAATCAAATATTTTCCCATAATATGCCAGTCCATATATCAAACAGCAAATCTCATCCATTATTACAAAAAATTACCCCCAAACAGGATATATTACGGCCTGCCGAAAAGGCTTAGGCGTTATAGTTTGGGAGTAGTCGATAATACTTAGAGTTATTGCGCTAATGCGTTTTAGATCAAAACAATGGTGTAAATCAAATATTTTTCCATAATATGCCAGTCCATATATCAAACAGCAAATCTCATCCATTGTTACAAAAAATTACCCCCAAACAGGATATCTTATGGCCTGCCGAAAAGGCTTAGGCGTTATAGTTTGGGATTACTCGATAATACTTAGAGTTATTGCGCTAGTGCGTTTTAGATGCAAACAATGTTGCAAATCAAATATTTTCCCATAATATGCTAGTCCATATATCAAACTGCAAATCTCATCTATTGTTACAAAAAATTACCCCCAAACACGATATCTTACGGCTAGCCGAAAAGGCTTAAGCGCTATAGTTTCTTCATAAATCATAAATGGGTCTTTACCTAAACTTGATTTAAACAATTCAGATATAGATGGAACATAGTTGTTTTTATCATGTGATTATTAATCCTTACATCTTAATACAAATTTATAAAATTATTTCATTATCTATGTGATTAATCTATTTATTTTCGCAACTATTGAAAAAAAATTACTTACCGAAAAATTTTAAAATAAATTTTCAATTATTTTTCCTTTATTTCATTTTTTCCTGTTCTTTCCATTTTTGTTACTTACCGAAAATTTTTAAAATAAATTTTCAATTATTTTTTCCTTTATTTCATTGTTTTTCTCTTCTTTCCATTTTTGTTACTTACCAAAAAATTTTAAAATAAATTTTCAATTACTTTTTACTTTTATTTCTTTTTTTTCTCTTCGTTCCATTTTTTTCCTTTTCTTCTTCTTTCTTCTTTCTTTTCTGTTTTCTTCTTCTCTCTTTCTTTTTCTTTTCTTTGTTTGATCGCCCGTCGGCCACGCTGTCCTCGGCTCTTTCGCCGCGCGCTTCGCCACGCCGCGGCGTGGCGCCACGCCGCCCATTTCGCGTCCTTGCTCCACGTGGCCTGCCCAGGCCCATTTCGCGCCAGTGTGGCGCAAGGTCCACGTTTTCATGCTGACGTGGCGCAAAAATTCCTGTTTCACTCCTATGTGCCGCGAAAAGTCCCGTTTCGCTCCCACGTGTCGCGAAAAGGGGTCATTTTTGCAAAAAAAAATGCAGGTATATTTTTGTAAAAGCCGAATAAAAAATGATTATTTATAAAAAAAATTCGACACTAGTGGGAGGGGGTGGCTAGGGTTTGGCCACCCTCGCCCAGCCCTATATAGCTACTTGGACCTAGCCTAGCTCGACAAGCACGCCGAGATCGGCTCGGCCAACCCAACCCATTTTTTTTTCATAATTTGGAATATCACAGTTTGACTTGTACTCTTTCTTTTAATCTAAACAATTATAATTCGGATCCACCATATCACTACTATGCAAAGGGACATCAGTGGCGGTTCGTAAGAGGCATCAGTGGCGGTTTTTGAACCGCCACTGATAATCGGAGATTTTCAGTGGCGGTTTGAAAACCGCCACTGATAATAATCATTAGTGGCGGTTGGATAGAAAAACCGCCACTGATAATGATAATATCAGTGGCGGTTCCATCTAAAAACCGCCACTGATAATGCCATATCAGTGGCGGTTCCATATAAAAACCGCTACTGATAATTCCATATCAGTGGCGGTTCTAATTAAAAACCGCCACTGATATGGCATTATCAGTAGCGGTTGTTATATGGAACCGCCACTGATAACCCCGGCTGACAAAAAAACCTCGCACTTGGCTAGCCTCGTGAAAGTGCTAGCCATGCCCTCTAAAACAAAGACACAAATGAACTACAGATATAGTGCGGTATATGCCATTCAAATATGATAAAAAACAATTTGGATACTCTTGATTTCAATGTATAATATATTTTAAAATGGAAGATGGAGAAAAAAGCACCATAAAATTAGTAGGCCATTTAGGAAGCGCCTGATAGAATGTAGTACGTGCGACCAGATGGAAACTTAAGTGCTATCAGAGTGGTTCACATTGAATCTGTAATGCGTACGCATCAGGAATAATCTTAAGGCGATATGATGGTACATAGTAATAACTTACTTAAATAAACATGTCAGATAGAAGAGCAAAAGGTAGAAATGTGAAGGCTCCACTACCTCAATCAGAATAGCCCAAAAAAATTCTTTTCATCTGTATTAGAAATACAGGTACATACATGCAAACTTACCCTAAAAAATCCCTTCCTTTAGATTGAAACATTTTATCTGGCAGCAATCACTTTACTATAACAGTCCTAATCAGCTGGCATTAAAAGAATAGTTTCAGATCATCAAAGTAGAAGTACAGAACATGAGATCTACATAACTGCATTGTGCCTGTATGCATAAACTCATTTTTTATAACCATGTTACACTTCTCTACGCAATGAAGGCATTAAGTTCCAAATCCATGTTCCTAACAAAAATACCTGAAGAGCAGGGAAAAATCTTGATTCAATCAGTGATGGTTTCTGAAAACCAATTCTTGGAGCAACATCGTGAGTGTAGGATCGAAGTATACGAATATAGCAATCAGAGGGGGGGTGAATGATTGTGCGGAAGCTAAAACCAAATTCTTGATCTACTAAAAGTTCACCCCAAAACAGAACCAAATAATTGCCTCGTTTTCGACAAAAACAGAATGACAGAGGTTCGGTAAAACGAGAATTCCCAGAGATCCAACCGTTAGATTGATCTGAAATTTGTACACGAGAAACTAGATTCCAATACGAATCGAACCCAAAAAGAATCAGCTCGATCGGACTTACGGATCAAAAGTTATGAGCTTCGCAAGCTTGCTGATCCAGAACTTGACGAGAATCAATCTAATCAAAACTTCAAGATTAAACAAGAACGACAAAAGATTGATCAACTAGACTTTGAGAAACACTAGATCAATACCCTAGAGAGGTTTTTGATGGATCAAATCAAGATAAAACTTAAAGAACAAAAACCAATCTAGAACTAGAACAAGCATGCAAACAAGAACCAAAAAGAGAACGTTGAAGCACACAAGGAACTAGAAGAATTGATCTTTATTTCTTTTGTCTAAAGTACTCCCATCAAAAGAGTACAAACCTAAAATTTGAGCCCAAGGCTCTATGCGCCTAGCTCTCCTCAATTCGATGCCCTTCAACAGGAGACAACCCCTCCTATTTAAAGCACCAACCCACAAGGAGTTCTGAATACGATTCCTATTCCCTAGAAGGAATCAGATCCAACACAACTCTACTTGGCCCAACCTGGCCGAGTACAACTCTTGCACGCCGTATGGCAACCCTACCATACTCACGTGACTAACACTTTGCACGCGTATGGCCACCGCCATACTCACGTGACTAACACTTTGCACGCGAATGACCTCCCGCCATTCTCACGTGACTAACCATTCTTCATGTGCACCATTCTCTTAGCCCGAACGCCCCGCATGACATCCTTGACCACCAAGACCTCGGTTCCTCCTGAACCTAGTCCCGAACCTCGGTTCCTCCATGAACCTAGTTCCGGTCCCGTCATCGACCACATTCGCCTTCGAGCAATACCTGCACATGAACAAACCACAAACAAATCCGAGCACAAGTCCACGACTTGACTCAATGTCAATCCATGCAACTACTCACATGAGCATTGCATAAAGTCCACTTCAAGCATCATGAAATTCTCACAAATTTCATAATCTCAAAAACAAATCAAAATTCAAAGTCCAAATTTGCACAAACCCTAATCGAAAGCAAAAGCCATTCACGACGGACCAAAAATATGGTCCGCTGCATACATGAAAAAGTCACTCAAAAAAAAACATTCACAATGGACCAACAAAATCGGTCCGGTGTACAAGTGAAAGTCTCGGTTTCAAGAAGAAATCATTCCGGCGAAAACACGTTCACGACAGACTAAAAGAAATCAGTCCGTCGTACATGCGAAATCAATCCTCAAAAAGCCGTTCACGACTGACCAAAGAAATTGGTCCGACGTACATGCAAAACTTACTGGTTTCTTGGAAAATTGTCAAAACACATGAACAAACACATTTTGCAAATTCAATTCTAAGCCAATTTTTCAGCACATGATTTCACAGTGAGTCATCCTCAAATAAGGATCCTGGGAGAACAGAAAAAAAAATTAATCAAATGAACTGAAACTTTCAAAGAAAAACATGAATATCTGACGACAGTTCAGCATTTTTAAAGGGATTACTCAGATAAACTTTCATGATAATTATCTAAAGAACAAATTTATCCATATTCTGCATATAGAGGTAGGACACAATTACAATTAAGTGCTGTAAAGCACCAAGAACCTACAAAGCCTTAATTCTGAATTCAGTCATGCTAGATATATTGTATGTATGCCAACAAACAGACACACAAGCAATTATGTTGGACTGTCAGGATCATTATAACAAGAAATATGTTTGTACCTGGTCTATGGCACATGGGATCAAACACCTAAGTTGGTCATCGCTAGAGAAGAGATGGGGAAATGAAGAAGGGAATGATGGAACTGCCTACACAAGAGGAAAGCCAATCTTTCCTATGTGATCCTCTTGGTTGAATCCAAATATTCCTACAACCTGTCATTCAAGAGTAAACCATATTAGCAAAATATAATGCTTTATGAGAAGTAATCAAGCCCTATAATGTCCAAAACACTGTTCTTAATTAAACAGATCTCACCTTATTATATGTCACACAGCTGGCGACTTTAACCATATTTTCGTAAAAGGCACTGCAAGAATAAGATAGAGGGTTATTAATTTGTTATAGAATAAACAAGCTAAGACTGACTGCACACACTTCACCTGGCTTTGTGAGTAGTGACAGAATAAACAAGCAATCAGTCATAAGGCGAAACATGAATCAAGAGTACACTTAAGAAAAGTAATCTTACCTCCAACAAAATTAAAACCGAGAAAATGAAAGTCCTTTCAACATCAAATCCACATGCTATAATGTCTTTTGCATTTTCACGGCCAAGCCTTTTACTTTCCTCAACAGTCAAGTTCTTCCATCAAGACCAAGAGTGTTGGGATCATCATTAATGCATTGATCATCATGTCCAAGACCAAGAGGAACAATTCGTTTGTAATCTAGAAGAACATGATGGATAAAAGCTAACCACCAGCTGATGACAAAGGTCAAAACATAATTTTGAAAAAAATATGCATCAAGAAATACAAACTGCAGGAGAGACACATAAGGCATATATTACAGTAAAACATTAAAGCAAAATTGTATTGAGAAATGGGTCACACTGTTTTTTATGTATGTGCACTACATGCCAACATGAAAAAATAAACAAAAAGAATAATTGGTAATGCATAGATAGAACTCAAGGCGTCACTTGATCATAACCCATTGTAGCCCTGTCCAAACGCCGTCGACAATCCTATATATGTAACACCCTGGCATTTAATATGCCCGAATGCTACCAAACATAAGCTAAACAACATCTAAGTACCACAATTAAACATAAATTCCAGCAAAGGTTCATATGCTAAAAACCGATATTTCGGCAGCATCTCCTTTGTTTTTCCATGAATTAACACAATCTCAATATCATGGCAAGATATATATCATAGCACACGACATCTAAAACAACAACATAAATGGACATAACATCAAGTTACGCCAATAATACCACGCTTAACCACTTCATAAACTATAATGAAGCAAATAAGGATTCACAAGCATGCTAGATTAAACTATACATTAAGTTTAGGGCATAACTCTTAATATCATGTCTCCAAGTGGTTAATTATGGACTATGATGGTGGAGCTACGTGTAGAAGTGTAGCTAGATCCCTTTTTCCCGCATGCCGATCTCAAAGTACCTAAAAACAACATAAAACACAAGCGTGAGTTCGAAAACTCAGCAAGCATATTGTAATGGACAACAAGATCATTTACAAGACAATAATACCTCACATCACATATAACATCTCATACTTGAGCACATAACAACATCATCATCATTAAAAAAAATGTATTGCAATGCAATGCAATGCAATGTTATGCTCATATCTCCATGGAAACTCATACCGGTATGGTTGAGTACACACTGCCGGTGTGCACCCTCTCCCCTTCCATCCCGAAGATGGAGGGTGCCTACTCCTCGCTTCCACAACCCACGGTAGATGGAATCACGATGTAGGACTTACTCTAATGGCTCTCCGGATTAGTCATAACTTTCTCACCGACCTTCCCGGATTAGTTAATGACTTTCTCACCGCCCGGGCCATGTAACATGTCATGCATGCAACTATGCCAATTATCATATTTCACATGTACATAAACATATGGCAACTCATCATGACAAATATAAACACATGGCATCGAACCATGATAATCATACTCAATATTTCATTGGAAAACAGCAAGCATGGCAAGTGAGCATAGCAAGTGTTCAATCTTTCACCCAATATCAACAAACAACCTACAATCCGCTATACATTACAACACACTTGCATCAACCGCGGGCGACGGATTTGTGGGACGTAGAGGGCACTCCCGGTGTCACACCACCTGCACATAGGCATCACACACTCACAATAATGCCCACAAAACAGTACACAAATCACCATCTAACCCGACATTGCCCACTACTTGCAAACCTAAAAACAGAGGTTCTGTCCCGGCGGGACAGCAGCCTTGCAAAGGCCATAACTTGAGTTCTGGGACTCCAAATCGATTAAACGAGTACACCATCGCGAAGCTTAGGAAATTTCCTACCTTTTTCTAGTTATACGGAAAGACTGATTCGGACTCTAAAATTGTTTAATCTACAGATTACTACGATCTGTTCCAATCGCGTCACAGATTTTAACACGCTCGGTAAAACGGCTATAACTTTCAAACAGCTGATGGGATTTTAACGTGCTTTATGTCCACGGAAATATAATTAAATTATCTACAACTTCTTTTAAGTCCGTATGGACAGATTCGGATTCTAAATCGATGAAAACTCGAACCCTAGCCCGACTGCTCAATCTGCCCGAAAACAGAAACGTGGCAACGTCTAGATCTAACCCAAAGAACTCCAATCCAGCACCACCAATTGATCTAAAAATATGATAATCACCCTAAGAACAGTACCTAGATCAATTCCAAGGATCCCCATGATCATACCTTTGCCCAACGAACGAATCTCCAATAGATCTCCTCGCGGATCGCTCCTCGCTCCACGCTCCTCGCTCCTCGCTCCAACGGATGGATCCACAAGGTGCAGAGGTGTGGAGACCACCCTAGGGCAGCAAGGGGGTGGAGGAGAGGTGGTGGAGATGTGGGGAGCAATGGGGCAAAGGGGAGGTGGAGGCGCACAAAGGGAGAGGGAGAGGGGGTGGCGGCTAGGGCTTAGGAGGGAGGTGGGGCGCCCAAGGGCAGGGGGAGCACGCCCAAAGGCTGGTGGGGAGCCCTTTACCAGCCCCCACACCCAATCCTAGTCCGTTACGGAGACCTACTCCATCCCACCAAAGCCCACCAAGGCCCAAACTCTGAAGGCCCAAAACCCTAAACGGCCCTAAACGCCTTAAAAGCTATTAACCTCCATATCCTATAGTTTTAACCTTAATTCCACATCTCATAATGTTATTAACCTTATCATGCACGTTAAATAAGGTTACGACACTGTGGCGACATAACACTTCAACCGCCCAAAAACGCGAAAACCCTAAGCCGAAGGTTTTATTCTCTAGTTTCACCTTCTATAACGCCACACCAAACCATAGTGTCACATTCTTCCCCCTTCAACAGGATTCGACCTCGAATCCGAAGGACGCCAAAAACAACAACAAAGTCCCCAAGGGACAAAAGGCTTCTCGCAGCACAAAACATTCGCTGACAACGACTAGAACCGAAACAAACGACAAACGAAGTTCCCAAAACCAACACTTAAAGAAAAAGTGTTGATCTAGCTCAACTAAGGGCAACCGCTCACGCTCAACTTTCAATTTAAATCCCAAACAGAATCTGCGTTTCAACCTCGAAGGGCTTCAACAACCCAAAACGCTCGAATCCTCACGACAAACACCTCACCCTTCTATCACAACCTACCCGACTACACACCGCAATAAACTCAACATGACAAAGTCAAAGGAAGTCACAATTCCTTTAACGACCTCTCTTCATTCCCGAAAGTTTCCATCGAGGGGAATAACTCATTAAGGCACACTAGCCCTTCCGATACACGATCATACTAACATTTTATTCCATCCTTTCCTGTGCAAGACTCAAACCCAAAAACAATCAAGCCACGGCAGGCAATTATCACCGATCTACCGTCAACTTCACTTCCACCCATCGCTAATTAGTAAAGGTTAAACCCATACATCATCAACCTCCATCACAAACCACCCTTATACCACTAAGGTTCGACACCTAGCCCAAGCTAGGATCGAAAACCTTACCAAACCACAATTGGTTCCTTTCTTAAGAGGGTCTCGCCTCACACAAAAACACTTAGCTATCAAGCCCAAGTGTACACACAACAACTCAAACCCAAAGCGTTAACAACCATTTTGGAAAGAATTCGGCAACATCCAAGCCAAAACACAAAGGAAGCATAAATCCTACATCACAACCAACATACCGTAAATTGTTCATTCTTCTTTTCATACTAGAAAGCAAGGGAAATCTCGCTTCATGACATAAATGCACACTCTTCAGAGCACTCCGGATTAGTCATATCTCCATATATGACTTTCTCACCGACTGGCTCAACGACTCTTTTATCATTTAACATGTAAAAACGATGTCATGTTTACTTTTCACCATTCCCTCATCATGTAACCACACTACCGAATAGTCATTCACATGATGACTTTTGCCTCAGATCATATGAATAAATCTCGAATAACATCGAGAGTTGCGCTAATTCATATAAACTATGACGGCAACATCGTTAATCAACAAAACACCACATCGTGTGAAAACCCATCTTCGATTTAACACTAGCTTTGCAACACCTCGCAAAATCAAACTCAACCCTTTGGAACAGAACATCGACTCCAAAATCAAACATCCGCAGACACAAGCGCCATAAATTTTTATCAAAAGAGAGGGAAACTCAATCCAAAAAGAAAACTCTTCACTAACCAAATTCACTTATGAAACATTCATAAAAATCCAGACTTGTAAAACACCCGCACACCAGACACATTTTCCAAATGACTCCAACTCTAGTCAAATAGAGTTACACATCAAGGGCTTAACTCAAAAGTTTCCAACACAACCCTTTATGACCATCTGCTTCCTTTTAAAATTAATTCCAAAGATAAATCAGTGCGAACGTGAAAAAGGCGCGATCCACTCAAAAACTTTTGGATGTAAACTCAAACTCACAACACGAACTAAACAAATTCGCCAAAACCAAAGGTCGACACCAACCACTACGAGTTTTGGGGAAACTCTGAAACTCAACATAAGGAACACCTCAACCGAAAGCATTCAACCGAGATGGCAAACAACCAAACCAGCTTTCAAAGGTTTTTAGACAACAGCTCGAGATGAAAGGAACCATCTCTAGTACTCCACTACGCTTTCCATTAAAGACTTCAATAATCACTATTTACTATCCGAGGAGCCCCAACACAATTCAACCGAAAGTTTCACAACAAATTCTTCCTCTAGTTACCATTCCCAACATTTTTTAATAAGGGTTTATGATGCTTATCAAAAAGGCACCCAACCAAGACTATAATGACATGATCCCCACGGCTCACCGAATCATAATACATCTTATTCTAAATTTGAAACATAGTACTTCCACAAATCTTTCAAAGAAGATCAACCTATAAATTTCATACCACCTATATATTCACGCCTCGACAACCGAACCTTATTCAGCTTAAACAACGACTTCAACATGTAAATATTATCTCTACAAGACAAAGTTCATAACTAGGATTCCAAGGCATACATTCATTAAGGATGAAATTGTACATCATGTTAATTATCCAAAGCTCACTCCATCGCAACATGTTAAAATTTTCCTCTATTTTAACCATGGTTTTCCAACGAATAATCTAAACAGCTACCACAACTACTTAGTCATCAATAACAACAAATGGGCATAATCATCAACCAACAACATTACTTTTAGCTACTCCTATACATAGGTGATAACAAAATTACCACCACACAACATACTCCCACTATTTAAAATAGACTGAATACTAGCATTAACACTACCATTAACAACATCATTAACAATAAGTCTTATGTCTTCTCCATTGATATCAATACTAGCATTGTAGCGACACAACCGCATACTTCCAAAGATACTAGTAGTTTGCAACAACATAAATAGCAACTCTAATCAACATCCAAATTAAAGTCACTAGTCAACACGATTAAATTTCTCTATTAATCCATTAGATTAGAACATCTTTAACAACCAGCAAAGTTTCTTTTACAATAACAACAGTCTACATCATCTTAATGTTTTAACTATGCATCAAAGTTTAAACTTTTAACATTAACAAGGATCATAAGCACTTTTAAAGCAAGGCAACAGATTCTAAGCATGTACATTAACATATTTATTCATTCTCATTATAGGGTAATCTGCAACACTAGAAGTTCATTTAATCTTAAGCTAAGCACAAATATTACTTTTAACTGATTCAGCTCACCAATTAACTTAAGAACAAATCATTTCCAATAACCACATTGTTACATACTACATGACATGCTAAACAACCATTTTCACTTTTGACAAACAGGATGCAACTCCCCTTTTAAGGACAACCACAACTCAAGAACCGTAATCTAACACCGATAGACAATTTCTCCTTTTCCAAGCAAGGAAGAAAACAAAACTCTAACAGAAATGCAGGAGAGTTCCACTCTCAAGTTCCCAAATTTGCCCACAAAACTCTTAAAGAAATCTCAAGATCCATACTTCCAAGAAGGAAGAAGGATGCACTAGGGAAAACAAAATGTTCAACCAAACCTTTTCCGATAAAGTTACAAAACTTAGCTCCACCCAACCTAAGGTCGGCACTAGGATAACTTCAACTCTTTTCTCAGATAGGGAGGACAACAACCACATATGTTTCCTCCCTAAGACAATCCACAATAACCAAAGAAACCGGTGTCAAAGCAAAGGCGACTAAAAGGCGCAACTCTAAACTCTTCTTCTTCGCTTCCAACCAAGGAAGAACAAAAACCACATCTCGCATACGGAATGATCCGCGTAAAAACCAATACCAAACATTTTTCTTTTAGTTTCCATCAACTAAAAGCAAGAAAACCAACCTAAACCAACCGTCTGAAGGGTGAAGAACATACGAAGGAACCCACCACCAAACTCTTCTATTTGACTCCGCCAACTACCCGATCTACTTACGTAAAGGGTAAGCACTCTTCTCCTACAGGGGTTAATAGTTCTTCGGTGATGGCGCTAACCGGCCACACCGTCACACTTCACCCTTACAATGAATAAAGAGAGGTGACCAAAACCCTTCGGCACCACAACCCCACTTTAACATAATAACATGAACAATTCCATTCAATTCTTTCATAAACATAGCAACATACATAAACAAATGTAGCATTCAACATCAAGGCTCAAATACAACATTTAAGCGTAAAGCAACGATTCCCATACCCTTTCCTATTGTGCATCCATGTGTGTCAAATTTTAAATTACTTATACCACTTTTGCAAGTTTTAATGTTGCTATCCTATAACAAAGTTTTAGTTAAGACCTAAGCCATGTTTCTAAGTTATTCCACATCACATTTTAGTTGTACCCTATAGCATGATACTAAAAATTCACATTCCAAGGACCTACAGCCCAAGATCGATACCAATCAGAATAACACCCTCGGCATTTAATATGCCCGAATGCTACCAAACATAAGCTAAACAACATCTAAGTACCACAATTAAACATAAATTCCAGCAAAGGTTCATATGCTAAAAACCGATATTTCGGCAGCATCTCCTTTGTTTTTCCATGAATTAACACAATCTCAATATCATGGCAAGATATATATCATAGCACACGACATCTAAAACAACAACATAAATGGACATAACATCAAGTTACGCCAATAATACCACGCTTAACCACTTCATAAACTATAACGAAGCAAATAAGGATTCACAAGCATGCTAGATTAAACCATACATTAAGTTTAGGGCATAACTCTTAATATCATGTCTCCAAGTGGTTAATTATGGACTATGATGGTGGAGCTACGTGTAGAAGTGTAGCTAGATCCCTTTTTCCCGCATGCCGATCTCAAAGTACCTAAAAACAACATAAAACACAAGCGTGAGTTCGAAAACTCAGCAAGCATATTGTAATGGACAACAAGATCATTTACAAGACAATAATACCTCACATCACATATAACATCTCATACTTGAGCACATAACAACATCATCATCATTAAAAAAAAATGTATTGCAATGCAATGCAATGCAATGCAATATTATGCTCATATCTCCATGGAAACTCATACCGGTATGGTTGAGTACACACCCGTTGGTGTGCACCATCTCCCCCCTTCCATCCCGAAGATGGAGGGTGCCTACTCCTCGCTTCCACAACCCACGGTAGATGGAATCACGATGTAGGACTTACTCTAATGGCTCTCCGGATTAGTCATAACTTTCTCACCGACCTTCCCGGATTAGTTAATGACTTTCTCACCGCCCGGGCCATGTAACATGTCATGCATGCAACTATACCAATTATCATATTTCACATGTACATAAACATATGGCAACTCATCATGACAAATATAAACACATGGCATCGAACCATGATAATCATACTCAATATTTCATTGGAAAACAGCAAGCATGGCAAGTGAGCATAGCAAGTGTTCAATCTTTCACCCAATATCAACAAACAACCTACAATCCGCTATACATTACAACACACTTGCCTCAACCGCGGGCGACGGATTTGTGGGACGTAGAGGGCACTCCCGGTGTCATACCACCTGCACATAGGCATCACACACTCACAATAATGCCCGCAAAATAGTACACAAATCCCCATCTAACCCGACATTGCCCACTACTTGCAAACCTAAAAACAGAGGTTCTGTCCCGGCGGGACAGCAGCCTTGCAAAGGCCATAACTTGAGTTCTGGGACTCCAAATCGATTAAACGAGTACTCCATCGCGAAGCTTAGGAAATTTCCTACCTTTTTCTAGTTATACGGAAAGACTGATTCGAACTCTAAAATTGTTTAATCTACAGATTACTACGATCTGTTCCAATCGCGTCACAGATTTTAACACGCTCGGTAAAACGGCCATAACTTTCAAACGGCTGATGGGATTTTAACGTGCTTTATGTCCACGGAAAGATAATTAAATTTGTTAGGAAACCGATTGACGTATCCTATATGGACTCTTCCTTATCTCTAAGCAGAACTGCTATATATATAGGAGGCAGGGGGTCACCCCATTGTACACAAGCATACAGAATAATAAAGCAGACCCGTTCCTCCTCATATTGTGTCTCTCGCCCTCTCTCTCTGTTCTCCAGTTTAGATCTATTAGGCAACCCCGGACTATTCGATAGCGAGGTTGTCTAACAAAATTATCTACAACTTCTTTTAAGTCCGTACGGACAGATTCGGATTCTAAGTCGACGAAAACTCGAACCCTAGCCCGATCGCTTCAATCGCCGAAAACGTAAACGTGGCAACGTCTAGATCTAACCCAAAGAACTCCAATCCAGCACCACCAATTGATCTAAAAACTTGATAATCACCCTAAGAACAGTACCTAGATCAATTCCAAGGATCCCCATGATCATACCTTTGCCCAACGAACGAATCTCCAATAGATCTCCTCGCTCCTCGCTCCAACGGATGGATCCACAAGGTGCAGAGGTGTGGAGACCACCCTAGGGCAGCAAGGGGGTGGAGGAGAGGTGGTTGAGAGGTGGGGAGCAATGGGGCAAAGGGGGAGGTGGAGGCGCACAAAAGGGAGAGGGAGAGGGGTGGCGGCTAGGGCTTAGGAGGGGGAGGTGGGGGCGCCCAAGGGCAGGGGGAGCACGCCCAAAAGGCTGGTGGGGAGCCCTTTTACCAGTCCCCACACCCAATCCTAGTCCGTTACGGAGACCTACTCCATCCCACCAAAGCCCACCAAGGCCCAAACTCCCCCGGGAAGGCCCAAAACCCCGGAAACACCCCGGAAAAGCTATTAACCTCCATATCCTATAGTTTTAACCTTAATTCCACATCTCATAATGTTATTAACCTTATCATGCACGTTAAATAAGGTTACGACACTCCGTGGCGACATAACACTTCAACCGGCCCAAAAACGCGAGAAAACCCTAAGCCGAAAGGTTTTATTCTCTAGTTTCACCTTCTATAACGTCACACCAAACCATAGTGTCACAATATACAGGGCCGAATGTTAGCATATAATATAAAGTAACCAATGTGTTAAAAATTCCAACTTCCAAATGAACACCAAGTGTTAGTTAAGAGAGCGCTGGTTATAAATTGTTCCCATTTCCCAAAAACGAAGTCACTGAAATTCAAAGTAGAATTTTAAGACGATTTCAGGTTTTTTATTTTCTAGTAGCTGTATGAGCATGCAACGTTATCTATTGACACTACATTTTACTTTATAAGCATTTTTTGTATGATATAAACTTCCAAGTTATTAATATTGGGCAATAAAACAACAAAGCAGGACAAACTTTATGATTTTTTTAATATAAACTTTATGATTTTTTTAGTATTGCAATAAAACAACAAATAAAAATAACTGTACTAATATGACATTGCACAAGAGAAAGTAATAACAGTACCTTGTGAAAGCCATTTTGCTGATCATATGCCTCAACAGTTCCATAGTTCTAACTACATTGAGTCAAAACATGTCAGAATTACACTAACCAAGTGATTATAGTTTGAGAATATGATAATTCGCAAGTAACTTTACCACATATTAAGTGCTGACCACAATCTAATGTGACGCCTAACAAGCACTTCACCTGTATCTTTCATATGCTAATAGAGAACATATTAATTCACCAATTAAGTAACTCAAAAAAGAAATATGGCCAAAAGCACATGCAAACATAGGCCAACATTGTGAGAACAGGTTAACAAAAATGTGCAAACAGGAATTGCTAGCCATGGCCACCCACATAATGCATGCTCTCATATCCATTTTGGACAGCTTTCGAAGTGAACTATAAGTGGCAACCCATTCAACACATTACAAATGATAAACTAACATTGATGGTCATCTTCGGGGAATACAAAGATGAGCACCATCATCACTACATCCTAACCACATTTACAGAGGGAGGCACACGATGGCGCTGATGCGAGGAGTTCGTGATGCGATGATGCAGGTGAAGGAGGAGTTCACGATGAGACGAGAGAATAATTATATCACAAAAACCAATCAGCATTACAACATTCCGGTGTAATAGATCGATAATTATATCACAGCTTTCGATAATAAATAAGATTAGTCATATTGACCAGTAGAGTATCTTCTCGTTTCTAAAGTTTGTCATGCTCTCGTTTACAATTTACAAGTCCACATCCAAGACCTAGTATCTTCTGACACAATCTTAAGCCTACGAGCCTTTAGGGATTCTTTGGAGGCGAATGACATTTAACAAAGAAGATGGAGCAATTGATCATTGTTGTCTTCATCATAAAACTCGCCCTTTTGTTGATGACTTCCTTCATGATGAAGTAAGCGAGCTGTCCTGAATGGCTTGGATGTCAAGAGGATGTAGTCCTGTCAGAGGCAATTTGAGGCGCTACAAGTACGGAAAATAAATCTAAGAGTATATATAGAAATTGAGTGGTGCGAATAAATGTGCAATGTTAGCATGACAAACCTCTACGTCATTGTCTATTATTGTAGAAGATAAGATTTCACGCATGTATTGGCAATACTAAGTACCCACATAAATTTGTGCCTTGCATCGCTTGTGACACTACAAAAATTGAATAAACTAAATTGTCATGGAAGGAGTTATTTACTATGAAATGCGATATAAGAATATTTCTTGCGTATGCATCGGAAATTTAGTGCGGACTGAAAGGGATTTCTGGAATGGGCGGTATCTCAAGCTCTTTGTACAATATCTTTTGAACGCCGCATTCATTACTCTTAGCAGCTCTTCGTAGTCTTTTTTATCTTTGTCCATCGAATCCATGACCAGCAACTTGCTCTTTTCTGGAGTCACTACTACAAGAATCCAGTGGAACCTACATATACATGTATGATGCTATAGTCATTAGCCCTGGGATAAGAGAAATGAGCGAATTCAACAAGTGACTTAACTAGCCAGTGAGAAACTTACTTAAAATTGTATGGAACAAGTATGAATTCCTTGTCTTGTAATTTTAGCAACGCCTTGTATATGTATTCCTCAACCTCATTTGGTGCTCTTAAGATTTCGATCTGGCACATCGTTCCTGGGTCGAGGAATCCCACTGGGCCCTTGGTTCTTCTCAATTCAATAGTCTCGTATCTAGATAAGGAAAAAGTTAGACAAGACATTTATCGGTATTACGTGAATGTAAACCATGATTTATATAGTAGACGCTTACAGTATCCAGCATCGCAAAAAAGACACGTCGAGGGCGTCGTGATAGAACAAGTTGTGCAAGTTATCGAATTCTATCATGAAGTAGCCAACCCCCTCATGGTGAAAATGTTCTTCTCCGTAAATGGCAGTGATCATCTTCGGGAGTAAATGTTGATTGGATCGCATCATGTACCAGTCATGTAATCGCTGCATCATGAGTATTAGGCTCTTCAACTTTGATTCGGTGACTAATGGCTTTCCAAGCTCGTATTTCAGCCTTTCGTGATTAGCTTGTACTTGAGATTTCGCTTTGCCCTTTCCTTTTCCTCTGATGACATCATACTCTGTTCTGGCTTCGCCTATCTAACTGATATGGCTTGTCTAACGGGCCATTTCTTCGGATCAGGTGTTGTACCTTCGTCTTTTGAAATGGTCACACTAAGCTTTTGATGTTGAGGCGCTGGTGACGAATGGGCTCCTAGAGCAGGCTCCTTTATAGTGGGCGCACTAGCCATTTGACGCTCAGTGTTGGTGATGAATGGGCGAGTTGTATCTGCAGAGAGGTCGGGCGGTTGTATCACGAGAGGTCAAGCGGTTCATGATCCAAGACGATGTCACGCTTACTCCACGGATGAAAGTGTGAACGGCACTTCCTAGAGTTGTGACCTCATCATTGCAAGGCATTTCCAGTCCAACCTCAAGAAACTGTGGAAGCACCGTGTCTACCTGGACCTTTGCATAACCTCGAGCTATCGGAGAGTTGTGCAAAACATCCCTTGTTGGTATGGATAAGCTATCCTCAGTGTGCAGCCTATAAAAATATGTTCATGATAGGCACATTGAGCCGGGCAGGGTGTGGGGTCTTGTATGTCGCCCACAGGATAATGCGTGTTATCCGGTTGTACCAATGGTGTGGGCCAGCGAATCGCTACGGTGATTCGTAGGGCTGGCGAGAAACGATGTTGTGTCCTTGCGATCGCTCATGGCTTCTTGTACTTTTGTTGAACTTGTTGTTCTATGGTGCTTTGTAATTCTTGAAGCATCTTTTGCTTCATCTCCTCCATAGCCCGCTCCGCACGCTCTTCTTTCGCTCTCTTGCGACTCCTGATTTGAGTCTCCGTGCTCGGGAAACCAATCTTCCAGTGGAACCTTGACCCCTACGCCTCGTGTCCAACCAGATGCTCTTTATTTCCCAAGGCTTTGTTAGTTCGTCCTTCTCCCTATCTGCGTGAAAATTTCCTTAAGTGGACTCGGCGTGCAGCTCCCGAATTCGTTGGGAGATTGCTTCATCATCGTTGCTTTTGAATGATAAGCCCCACTAGGCATGACAGATGCCCTTGCTAGCACATAATGCTTAACTCGGTCCGTAGTCCGCCAAGGGACTTGTGCCCGGTCGATCGGATTGCATCCAATTCTTCCCTCTCCCAAAGTGAGGAATCTTACCCGCTGCACTCCACTCGTGCCTAGTCCGTGGGGGTGAGTGTTCATCCTTGCGATCCGACGGTGGTCCTCACGGATTTTATTGCTACTTCGCCTTGCTTCATCACAATAAATTCATCCCAATATGGCTCTACTTTAGGATAATCTCTGATGGTCGACCGCTTTTTCATCACATATTGCGTGATTCAGCTTGGACTTGAAGTTCCTCCATGCGACATCCATTGACATCAATGCATTGCGGCGCACGAGCTCTTCAAATTTCCTTCAGGGAATTCGAAAGTTTCTTTCAGCTCTGTCCATAGATCCATTTTGATGGCGTCGGGCACTTTGTGCCAATCCAAATAGGTGATTGGCACTTTATCCCTTGCGATGTACCCGCATGTTGACCTATATTTTGTCATTGCTTTTGCCGGTTTAACCAGGACTCCAAAGATCTCGAGACCTCTCGAGATGGTATGTCGGCCTTCAGGCTTCTTAGTTTTCCCTCGGCCTCGACGTCTTGCAACGGGAGCATCAGCATCTCCGGCAGCGATGGAGGCCTCGGCACCTTCGGTGGTTGGATGGTCCAACAGGTATCTGCTCGGGCTTGAGTTCGGGGACGGGTTGGAAGCATCCTCCAACCCAGGCTGGGCCTCAGGCTCCATAAGAACTACATTTCGAAAGTAAACATAGTAATTTCAAAGATAATGTGAACATGAGGTCTTATTGTTTATATATATCAACCTTTGTTATAAATAAAGTTGAGAAATCCTAACCGACAGGTAAAACTACTCTGGCAATTTGATTAAAAGAGAAGAAGTCTTGTAATAACTAGAAGGTCTTATGGCCAAGTTCTTAAGCAATGAGGTAAGAAACGAAGGAACTCGCTCTCAACGCCACTCCATTGCAGAATTACAGCTACAATCCATCTCAGAATAAGAACCATAAATCACGAATTAAGAGAAACAACAAGAATCTTGGTGTCCGAGCACCAAGAACTCCTCGAGGTCTACGCTACCGAGTCGCACCTATTGCTCTTGAAGAACATGAACACCATAAGATGCAAATAAGAGAACAATAAAAACCCTAGTGTCCGAGCACAGGAGTGGATACAGAAATGAAAGCAAAAATTTCCACAATAATATAGTTACACAGAACAACAACTTAAAAACATTTACAGCAAAATGGAGAGCTACCAAACTATATCAGTATAGCTTTTTTTTTTCTTAGCATAAGGGATACTTCTAAGCAAAATGGAGAGCTACCAAACTATATCAGTATATACTATTCCCACTTCTAAGCTCGCTCCAATAGCATTAGACTTCCAGTGATAGATGCGACAGTGTGCAGTCGATCTTTCTATTCCATCGATCGAACCTGCTGGGAAAAATCTATAATATATAACCGAATAACTATATCACTGAATAACCACATCATATACTATATCTACTCATTTTAAAACTAACATGTCCGGACACACACAAAGTTACTCAATGACGTGCGAAGAATTGCCCCCTAATTTCAATGTCCTAGGCTTAACCGCGTGTACTAATTTGGCATTTACTACTGTTCATATGAACCTAGAACCAGGAAACTGCAAAGCATTAACAGTATTGCAAGTTAAAAGAGAAAAGAAAGTGGGGCATTTTATTCAAGGCAGAGACCATTGTCCCGGCCAAGATCAGATATATGGAGTAGGTGAGACGAGCGTATGGATCCATTCCAAGCAAGTAGGCAACCACAGCATCATGGCATGAACTCCTCACTACCAGAGACCATGTCAAATTCTTCCATTTCCTCTAGGCTAATGTGTTGATCATCCATGACATACAACTATCATAAACAAGCAGTCCAATCATATTACAAATATTTTACAACATTAAAATAAAATAAATAATAACAGGATGATGTCCAACATAATAAAACCATTTCACAACATCTGCCACTTTACAGTTTAAACTACATGTAGTACAACAAAAAAAACATAATGTCCTCGCAATGGCTCCCGGTGTACCAATCTAAAACTCAAGTAATATGCCGATATTATTAATCTAGCCATATCCCCTTTTGTCACAATGCCACACACACCCAGTCAACCAAATATGTCTAGTATCTAATGTATCAATTGTCATCAACAAATGCCATAATTCTGATAAAACCGGAGCATAGAGCCAGCAAAGATAAGATAGGAAAAAGATTAACTTTTAATTAAAATCCAAAGTCATATTCTCCTAAACTTATATTCTACTATGACATTATATAACAATATAATCAATTAAATCACAATTGTCCACAGAAAGAACTCCTCCGGTTATGTCACTATATGCTCTATTGTTCTGACCACACTGATGTTACATCTCGCATAAACACATCTCGCATAAACACAGAAACGACTACGATTCAAAAACAGAAACCACATCTCGTGCAATTGCATTTTCTTACACATAGTATGGCATATGCAACATTCGCAATTCAACAGAGTATGGCATATTAGTTGAAAATAACCACAACCGGAGTATTGCATTTTCTTACACAACCGGTGGGGGCGGGGTCACCGGGCGAGGGTGGGAGGCGGCGGGGTCGCCGGGCGCGGGAGGGAGGCGGCGGGGTCACCAGCGAGGAGGGAGGCGGCGGGTCGCCGGCGCGGGAGGGAGGCGGCGGGGTCGCCGGGCGCGGGAGGGAGGCGGCGGGGTCGCCTGGCGCGGGAGGGAGGCGGCGGTGTAGGGTTCAAAGCTACTGGTGAGGACTGACCACTTTGGCGTGGTTTATATTGGGGGACATATCAGTGGCGGTTGTTAACTAAAACCGCCACAGATAAGCCTTATCAGTGGCGGTTGTTAATTAAAACCGCCACAGATAATGTTTATCAGTGGCGGTTGTTTATTAAAACCGCCACAGATAAGCCTTATCAGTGGCGGTTCTAATTAAAAAACCGCCACTAATACTATTTTTCAGATTTCCTTCTATTATAAAGCTATGAATTAATGTATTAGTGAACCTATCATATATATTAACTACTAATTATTCATAATTAATTTATCTATGATATATAAATTTATATTCTTATGAAATTTGAATCCCTGATTAATATAAATTAATATAAAGCATATTTTTCAGATTTCCTTCTATTATAAAGATATGAATTAATGTATTAGTGAACCTATCATATATATTAACTACTAATTATTCATAATTAATTTATCTATGATATATAAATTTATATTCTTATGAAATTTGAATCCCTGATTAATATAAATTAATATGAAGCATATTTTTCAGATTTCCTTCTATTATAAAGATATGAATTAATGTATTAACGTACCTATCATATATATTAATATAAAGCCATGAATTAATATAAAGCATATTTTTTAACAAAAAAATGCCATTACTCCACATAAATGCATATTTCTGACATTACATTTCCATTACCCCACATAAATACACACATTTTGCCATTACTCCTAGCTAATTATTTTCTTTCACAATTTGGCCTTCTTCATGATCATCACGATGATAGGTGGCTTCCTGAGTGGTTGCTTCCTTGAGCCTGATGCTGCCATCTACGAAAGGAGGCAACTCATCAAACTGGTTGTACTCTTCCTCATCCACGACATTCTCAACTCCGACGATCCTTTGTTTCCCTTGAAGAACTACATGACGCTTCTTATCTGCCGGGTCGATTACATAGAAGACCTGTGCAACTTGCTTCGCAAGTACGAATGGTTCGTTTCTATATCCGACTTGCTCGATGTCCAAAGTAGTGAAGCCATATTTGTCCACCTTGACACCCTTTGGGAGTTGGACCCAACGACACCGAAACACCGGGATCTTGAAAATGCAGTAGTCAAGCTCCCAAATCTCCTCTATAAACCCATAGAAGCTGCTCTTCTTACTGCCTGTATTGTCGTAGGCATCTATACGGACACCACTGTTTTGGTAAGTACTTTTGCTATCCTGAGCTCTCGTGTAAAATGTATATCCATTTATGTCATATCCTTGCCATGTCACGATTGTACCTGATGGCCCTTTTGCCAACCACCTCAACGTAACACTCGTTTCTTCACCAGACATGTGCTCCTTGAACCAATGATTGAACACACAATTGTGCTCTTTTGTTATCCAAACCTCTGAACGTCAACGATTTTCCCTCTGTAGCTTTTCCTTGTGCATGTCCATAAACGGGGATACCTCGACTGACTGCTGGAAGACTGTGAAATGAGCTTGTTCGAACAAAAAATGATCGTAAGAATTTGTGGATTTCTTTCCGATTACTCCTTTGCCAGCTAGCCTCCCCTCATGGCGTGATACAGGCACTCCTACCGGTTCAACCTCGTCCATGTAATCGACGCAGAACTCAATAACCTCCTCGATTCGTAACCTTCTACAATGGAACCTTCCGGTCGCGATCGATTACGTACATATTTCTTCGTAACACCCATGTACCTTTCGAACGGGTACATCGATGCAGGAATATCGCCCACAAATATTTATCTCATTCACAAGGTGAACAATGAGATGAACCATGATATCGAAAAATGATGGAGGAAAATACATCTCTAGCTGACACAGAGTGTTGACCACATCAGCCTGCAGTTCATAAAGTCCAACGGGATCGATGACCTTCTGTGAAATCGCGTTAAAGAAGAAACACAACCTCATGATTGCCTCTCGAACCTTGTCAGGCAAAATACCTCTAATTGCAATAGGGAGCATTTGTGTCATCATGACATGACAATCATGAGACTTCATACCAGTTAACTTCAAATCTTTCATCGATACCAGTTTCTTGATGTTTGCAGAGTAACCGGACGGAACTTTCACACTACGCAATCACTTGCAGAGGTCTGTTTTCTCTTTCTTGGACAGAGTATAGCAAGCTGGGGAAAGGTAAAGTCGGCCTTTCCCGGTGTCTTGAGGATGTAGCTCGGCTCTGATCTTCATATCTTCCAGGTCCCTTCATGCCTTCAGTCCATCCTTTGTTTTGCTAGGAATATTCAGTAAAAGACCAAGCACGCTGTCACATACATTCTTTTCTACATGCATGACGTCGATGCAATGTCGAACTTCTAAGTCCTTCCAATAGGGCAAATCCCAAAATAAGGATCTCTTCTTCCACGTGGTTTTCTCAGTACGGGACCTCGAGGTATCCCCCTTTCCAAGTACAACATTAATATCCTTAACCATATCATATACCTCTTCCCAAGAAGAGGCCTTGGAGCTGAACCGTCCTCCTTTGTACCGTCAAATTGTTTTTCATATTACGGTACGGATGATTCTTTCAAGGAACCGACGGTGACGCATGTAGATCAATTTTCCTCGAGTTGTTAAGCCACACGCTACTAGTTTCATCCAGGCATTGGGGGCAAGCTTTAGCTCCTTTTATAGTACGGCCGGACAGGTTACCTAGGGCTGGAAAATCATTTATGGTGCAGAACAACATTGCCCGTAGAGTGAAGTACTCCCGCTTGTACTCATCCCATACCTGTACACCTTCATTCCACAGTAGCACAAGATCTTCCACCAATGGTTGTAGGTATACATCAATATCGTTTCCAGGTTGTCTCGGCCCTTGGATAAGCAGCGACATCATAATGTATTTTCGCTTCATACATAGCCAAGGAGGAAGGTTGTAGATACAGAGAGTCACGGGCCAAGTGCTATGAATACTGCTCATGTTACCGAAAGGATTCATTCCATCCGTACTCAACCCAAACCTTATATTCCTTGGCTCATTTCCGAAGTTCTCCCTAAAGAGCCTATCGATGGTTCTCCATCGCGTAATCAGCAGGTGCCTCGACTTTCCATCCCTCTTTCGCTCTTCTGAGTGCCATCGCATCAACTTGGCATGCTTTTTATTTGCAAATAAACGCTTTAGACGAGGTATTACTGGCAAATACCACACCACTTTAGCGGGAGCTCCATTCTTCACTTCTATGCCTTCGTTTTCCTCGCCCTTACGCTTGTATCGCGATGCTTTGCACACCGGACATACATGCGTGTCTGCATAGTCTTTGCGATAGAGTATACAGTTGTTTGGACACCCGTGTATTCTTTCTACCTCCAATCCCAAGGGACATACAACCTTCTTGGCAAAATATGTGGTCTTAGGCAACAGGTTGCCCTCTGGAAGCATGTCCGCTAAGAGACGTAGCAACTCCGTGAAACTCTTGTCGGACCAACCATTGCTTGCCTTCAATTTCAGTAGTGAAAGCACAGTGTGCAACTTTGTGTATTCCTCCTTGCAACCCGGGAACAAAGGTTTCTCCGAGTCCTCTATCAAACCCTTGAACTGATTAAACTCTCTCTCACTGCTGTAGTTTCCTTCTGCATCGCGCAACATTTGAGCCAGATTATTGTCATCGTCAACGACCAACCTATCCTCATCGGTTCCATACCCGATGTCAGCTGCCATATTGGCGGCTTCGTCGTCGTCGACATTATCACATTGAAGTATGATGTCCTCTTCACCGTGCCTTGTCCAACAGGTATAGCTAGGTACAAAGCCCCTCCGAATCAAGTGCAAGTGGATTTGGTCTTTGTCCGAAAACATCTTCTCATTCTTGCAATCAATGCATGGACAATGTATGTACTCCGTCTTCTTTTGCAATCTATTCTCCTCGGCTGCTCGTAGAAAAGCAGATACGCCGTCGATGTATTCTCGGCTGCAACGGTTCGCTTTGTACATCCATCTCCGATCCATCTACAATTAATTAATGTAACAATTAATAATATGCAATAATCTTAATTACATAAATCATGAATCCATTATTTGTTACTATCCAATAACCTTAATTAAATAAATTTAATATATGCTCAATCATAATTTATCATCCAAAAAAGGTAGACAACTTAATCTAATAGAGCAAGGTAGTAAATTCATCATCTCACTAACGGTAAGAAAATTAATGGTAATTAGAAACAAATCTTAAGTACTATGCATAGCCAAAATTAAATTTATCCTCTCAAAGAGGTAGATAATTCATCATCTCAAAATGCAAGGCAACTTCATGATCACCTCTATACCATATACATTAAATTTAATGTGTATTAATATCCAACAATCTTAATTAAATAAATTTAATATATGCTTGCCATATTTTGTCATCTAAAAAAGGTAGACAACAAATAATCTAATGGAGCAAGGTAATAAATTCATCATCTAGATATAAAATTAATCTAAAAATGCTAGGTAAATAAAAAAATTGAATCTAAGCTTTGCCATTGAAGAAAGGAAAATCTTAAATAAACTAGATCTAGCCATTAAATTGCAACTACATCACCACAAATGAAGAGAGGAGAACAAATTACTCACCTTGGAACAACCCCACGAAGTAAAAACTCAAGTTTCTTTGCAAACAAAATCTCAGATCTGAAATTTTGCTTTTCTTCTCGGGGAGGAAGATGACCATGAGCTCCTGTAGAGTGCTGTAGCGACTAGTATATATAGGGGGTTTTATTTGTGGCGGTTGTAAAAAAAAAACCCCCCAGATAAAAGTATTTTTGGCGGTTTTTGTTTAGAACCGCCACAAATAAGCTAATTATCAGTGACGGTTTTGTCCTCCAACCGCCACTGATAATACCTACATATCAGTGACGGTTTTTCTTACGAACCGCCACATATAGTGGACTATTAGTGGCGGTTTAGGGTTAAAACCGCCACTGATAGTTGTCGCAGTATTTCTGACGGTTATAACCACAAACCGCCACTGATAGTCAACTATCTGTGGCGGTTCGGAACAAAAACCGTCACTAATGATCCTGGCACCGGTTTGCATTTAAGAACCGCCACTGATACTCATATTAGTGGCGGTTCCAAACAAACCGCCACTAATAGGGCGTCTCCTATTTGCAGTTTTGTAGTAGTGTATAGATGGTCGGATATTTCTAGTTAACGTGGGATCTTCCTCCTCGGAGTGTCTAATGTATAGATAGATAGATAGACAGATATATAGATGATCGAGTACATTGACAAAATGTGCTGATTTAATTAGGTGTGATGTTACCCTCCTACTTGTCAAAGATTTGGTAGCATATTTTCTGTCTGAATCACTATGTATATATATGGGATGATTTGAAAGAATATGTAGCTAGGTCAGTCAAAGATTTGATAACATATTTTCTTTCTGAATCACTATATATATCTGGGATGATTTGAAAGAATATAGGTCAAACAATTTCATGTCACTAGTCTTTTAGAGATCTAATCAATCTCAACACATTCATGCACAATTCCGCCCTTTTTTTCGCAGCTCCATATATTCTTCCAGCCAAAGGTACATCATGCTGAATGCATAACTGCATATGAAGATTTGATAGGAACCTTGCCCCACGTGAAAAGCATAGCCAAGGTCTTTCGGAGATGAATCCACCACCGATGAATAGTATTTAACTATATTTGATAAATTTGTGTCGTTATTACCCGGCTCATCAAATAAGTGGCTTACATATTCCCTCTTTTTCTATAGTAATTTAAGAATATATCTTGTTTGCCAGGTTACATGATGCCTCCGATTAAACCAATATTTTTAGTAATTCAATAGAAGCTTGTCAAAAATTTTTTAAGGTTACAAAGTGCGTAAGAAATCAAGTTGTGCCTTCCTGGTGCATCTTGCCAATTGTTTTTTTCTTTCAAATGTACATATATATTTTACTTTCTCACGTGCAAATATATGGTCTATGTCAAATCACGTTGGAAGTACATCAAGAAAAACTTCCTAGAAGCTTTTGATATTTTCACCATAACCATTAATTACTTGGTTCCCAACTGACTGGAAAATATTTTTCCAATTCAAAAGTGTAGTGCCGATCGATTGCATTTCAACCTATGGTTTTGCGGCTAGAACATAATTTGTAACAATGGTTAGGAGTTCTCGAGGAATCCAGGCATGTTGTATTTACATTACTGATCACCAAATACAACTACTATGGTGGATGGATGAATATGATGACGAAATCAAAAAGTGATCAATATGTTGTTATAACAAAATACAAAATTGTTTTCAAGCATCCTAATGATGGTTTTATGATGCGTATATGGAAGGAAAAGAAGAATAGCCATTAATATTTTTTAGCTAAAGTAGCCTATGATTGAATTCACAAGATCGTATATAAACCAATATCCGAAGCTATTTTTCTGTAAAACAGCGAGATTTTAAACAAGGATTTGTGACAATGAAGTTTCTTAATGGCTGCATTATATAAAGATTTTGAAACGCTAATTTGAGTACAAATCATGCGATCAAATGCACAAGTGAAAACATGGTTTATTATTGATTCAGGGGAACTAATTACAAGCTTACAAGTGCCACATAACGCAAGATCAAACTCTGTGGTCCACAAACTTTCAAATCAAATTTAGAAAGTAAAAAACAAACGTCTTATAGTATTTTTAAATTTGAATTAATTCCCAAATATAAAGTAAAATGTTTTGTCCATATAGATGAATGGTGATCGAGCCTTGAATTTTACAGTTCATCCAAGATATGGGCATAATCAAGCAAATGGGCATGTAATCATAAGATACGGTCATAATATATGTATATATAGATGGCTGAGTATATCATTTATGCATGACATGACAAAAAGAAACAATACTAACTTAATTAAGAAGGTATGCACATAATTGTTCAACACTAGGATTCTCCATAAAGGGTAGAAGATGATCTATGTGGTATATATTAAGAAGATGCCTCGAACAGTATAATTTTATTTGCAAATGCACATGATGTGCTTGTTCCAAATATTGCTGACTATGATGTTCTATCATGCAATATATATGTTCAATTATAGACCAGGAGAATAATAATTATAATAATATATCTCTGACATTTTATTAGCACAGAGGCCCCTAACTTTTTCATATTGTTCATTTCTATCATGTATGAGATGTGCCAATTTCCTAGGAGTTTTGGGATAGGAAAACACCAGCTCTTTAATTTCTTTCCCATGAAATTATGATGAGATTCATGCCTTAATTTAAAACTAATGGACCATATTTCCTTTTACTTTGCATTTTATTAGGAATTATATGTTTACGCAAGAAAAATGGCCATTTAAATTCATGATAAATTTAAGGTTAATCCATCGATTTAGTTTTTCTCCCTTTTTTTCACAAATTTTTTGGGTGGCACTTACTACGTTTTATTGGGGAATATCTTGTGCAAACCCATCTTTGAGTAATAACTTGTTAATTAAGGAAAATGTTCATTTTTCAACCTTGAACTATGGTCCATCCAAATTTCAGCCTGCAACTCCAAAACCATCTAAAAACATAACTCTTAACTATCAAAACTATTTAAGACACAATCCTCGACCCATTTCAGATCGATTTGACCCAGTATTGCTGATGTGGACCCTTTTGTATTTATTAGCTAACTAGCTAGGACGCCGATACCCAGGCTTAACCGGGATCATGTGGATGCTACGGTGTGGGGTTGGTGGGGGGGGGGGGGGGGGGCGCAAAGGAATGGGTCAAGATCAGGGTTGTGTTTTAGATGATTTTGATAATTCGGAATTGTGTTTTAAATAGTTTTAGAGTTACGGCCGGTTGATAAACAAACTCAGATCATAGTTGAAGGTTGAAAAATGAACCATTTTCACTTGTTAAATCTTCATGTGAGCCATCCAACGAGATTTGGATGATCATATACAAAGGGATGTGAGGATGTGGAACCCTCGTAAATAATGTATTTGAATGTATTAAGTGGGTTATTCACAAAATGCCCCTCCATGTGATCCCTCGCATAGTCACATCTAGTTGAATTCAATTTATCCAAATTTCATCCAATGTCTCACGCGAGATGCAAGTTATCACTGAAGGTAGGACTAACTCATAACACACACATACGAATCTACTACATATGCTAGAAATTATTTGGAGGCTACCACTGAACACATGTATATGTACTCTAATTAAATAAAGTTACACAGCACCAATCCTAGGGACCGAATCCGGAGGGTGGGAACGACGAACACCCTTAATACTACCACAGGCCACTGGCCCATTCTTCAAATGAATACTTTCGATGGTGTTCAATTTTCTAATTGAAGGAATTTTAAACAAATCATGAACTGCTAGGCTTTGCAATGTTTTCTGCTAGTTTTTTATGTGATCTAAACAAAGCTACTTTACATATATATTTTTCATAGCATATAAGCATGCACTGATGCACACCAACACACCAATATGGCCATATCTTAATAAGATATAGGTGAAGCCAGCTAGCCAGCCACAGAATCTGATACAAATCCGGTAGCAATAATAGCAATGCTATGCAAAATAAAAGGTAGAACAATATTAGAGCAAGTTAGCATGGGAAGAACTTTGTTATGGCATTTGCTCGGAAGTGGCCAAGAGGGACTTGCATTAGAAGGGGTACAGACTAAACCAGGTAAAGTAGTTAGGATTTGGATGGGCCCACATTCTAGTGAGCCTAACACAGTCAGCAAACCAACTTGGCAGATGCAAGAGAGCGAGTGACAGTGATAACCTAGCAACTTTAGCTCAAAGAGAAGAGAAACAAAAGTATCCAATGCAATCACCCTTTTGGAAAAGATTTGAGAAAATAACGGATGCGTCAAATCAAACAAGGATCAGCGTAGTAGTGGCTTGTGGCGCATGCTGTTCCTTTTGCTGCTAGTTTAATCAAATTTAACGTAATCTGATCTGATCATACTTAGTGGCTCTCTTCAGGTACATTTTTGTGTTAGAACTGCATTTCTCAAACTGCCAAATGGCGTCCACTTTTCTATATGAAAATGTCTACTTAATGGCATCTCAAAAAATTTTGGTTAGAAAAACTAGTCTTCTGAAGTTGCCAATATAGTGTTTGACTATTTCATACAATTGTACTCATACAAACTTATCCATATAGTGGAGCCTTAATTTTCTGTTAAATAAAACGCCCAAAGCGGTGAAATGTAAACGGGCGCACGACCGCTATATATGTATCTATATATACATGTATATATATATATATATATATATATATATATATATATATATATATATATATATATATAGAAACACACACACACACATATATAGCCATAATGGTGCTCAGGCACCATGGTGTCCCAGGTAATTATACTATATATATACACACATACACATGGAAGCCTTTTTTTGTACTCTCACACGTACATACTTCCACCCCAATATAATATTTAATCGAATATGTTATACTTTTTTTTATCACTTTCGGTATCTTAAATACTAATTTTAAGATACTCCAATTTGACAATGTTGAAAATGTTTCATCGATGAAGCTCTTTATTTTTGCTATATACACTTTTTTATATGTAAAAGGAATATATACACAGATTATTCTATAAAAAGTGAACTTTGATGAAATTTTTCATGGAATTCTGTTTGAAGTATCTTATTATCATTATCAAAGTATGCTTCAAAGGATAAAGATGTATAATTTTGTATTTAAGCGGTATATGAGAAGTGGGAGATTTGTTTCATACTCTTGGGAGTATGTACTCTCACTGTCAATACTCCACTTAAATGATGTTGTTAAACCTCTTTATTATTTTTAATATACTCAAATATTGATTATATGATACTCCAAAGTGATTTCCATGAAAAATTTCGTCAAAATCCACACTTTATAGCATAATTTGTGTACATCCTTCTTTTTATATGGAAAAGGCTATATAACAAAAAATAAAAAGGTTTTCATAAAATTTTTTTCAACCATACCACATTAGAGTATCTTAGAATTATTATTAGAGTATACTAAAAGTGAGAAATGAGTATAATGCACTCATTTAAGTGGTATAATTGAGGTGGGACTATGTACTCACGAGAGTACTAAAAAGGCTTCCTGTATATATTCAAGAGCACCATGATTTCAAATAAGCGAATTGAAGCCAAATTCATGTATATTTTTCAAAATTTCAATTTTAGGGTATATACCCATCTATAACAATTCAAATGAAATACACATTTGAAAAAATATACTCGAATTCAAAGATTTGAATGAATTTAGATCGCATGCTTTACTGATTTATATAAAACCAGCACCATACCTACAATCAGACTATCATAAAAAAAAGGAAACTCTAGCTTGACTTTAAGTTCAAACTTGTTTGAACTAGTTAGTAAACTAGTTAAACTTGACATCCTAAGATTTTCAAAAAAATTTGTATGCAAATACATAAGAAAAATACCTGTTTTGGATCATGGTGCCTAGGCACTATGGTGCCCCAGCTAATTATTATTATATATTACTATTTGATAATTAGTGGTATATATGCGAAATTGAAAATTAATACTCTCCCTGCTTATTTCTATAAGGCATCCTTGCAATTTGATATTAAAAACCTGTAAACTTTGGAAAAAAAATTCAACAATATATAGATTATGCAATACGAAAGTGGTACCGTTGGATTCATATTTAAAAGATTTTTCTTGTGATTATGATTTTGTGGCTATGGAAAAAGTATTATGAAAGAAATCAATAGTTACAGTTTAACTTTGAAGACCGCAACAAACTCAACCATTTCTTATCATCCATAAAACAAAGTCCGGAGACTTTCTAGCCAGGCAGCGCATCCACGTGTCATCCCTCCTCTTTTGCGAAAAACTCCCCCCGTTCCTTGTAATTGCGGATAAGTCCTTGAAAATTACGAAGAGGTTCTTTGCGATTTTTTGTGAGGGCAAGAAAATCGCTCTCGAATCGCGTTTAGGTTCCTCATTAGTTACTTTATGAAAAAGCCCCACGTTAAATACAAATCGCGAACGAGTCCTTTTCTATTTTTTCGGGATAGCGGTGGGTCCAAAAATAGAAATCAAAGGAGGGAATACCGAACTTTTGCCAAGTATACATCGCGCCCAGTTGCCTCTATCAAATCTACCCATTCTTACGCACGGGAATTACAAGGACTGGATTTGCTACTTCTGTTCTCTCCTAATTTGAAGACTAGCTAGTTGTCATATGATACGTTCCCATTCCACAGTCTATCAGCCAGCACAACATAGTACCCCAACCTTAGGAGTACATTTGCCATAACAAGCAATAGCCATCATTTGTGCTTTTAACGTGTGCAAATATGGGAAGGGAAAAGGATAAAAAGGAGCATGGACTTCGATCTGCCAACAGATCACCCTCGCCTTTCCATATCACCCAATCATAAATTCCAGTCACCTCCCATTACTACTTGTACCGCCGCACTAGCCCTTTCTATCCTCTCTCTATCCTCTTTATATCCCTTACTCTCCTTTCCCTGCAAGTTAACTCCAGGTAGCACGCGAGCAACCACAGGGATGCAACACGCGTGCCTTGTCTCGCTCGACATTCCTAGGTCGCTGTCAAGTGAGCAGGAGCGTCAAGTCGACACACACGCATGAGCTAGCTAGCGGCAATCGAAGCCTTCCTTTTCCAAGACCTGCTCACAACACACGTGTTAGCTTTTCGTGCTTGCGGCGGGCCGATCGATTGACCGTCGCAGCAGTAGTACTAGGCTCATCCCGTTGTCGCACTTCCTCAGTCTAGAATGAGCTTGCGCGTTCGGTTTTACGCTCGGTAGGCATCCTACCGACTTCCCGATTTCGTTAGCAATCCTATCGAGCTCTCCGAGCGTTATTGGTGATATATTGTCTGATGCATCTTATGATAATATCACCTATCGATCGAGGATGTGATTATCTTTGTAAATTTATCTTGAGAAATGCCAGATTTTTTTTTTAAAAAAATGTCTACCAGTTGCTATGAAAGCGAAGGACAAGAAAAAATGTTTACCAGTTGCTATGAAAGCGAAGGACTAGCAGCAATCAGTGGCAAAACTGTTAACGCATACACATCCATCCATCGATGGGTACACACGACTTTCGACCTGGATCGGTCGAGTGCTTTTCGAGTGGTGCGAGGTGGCTGCCGGCTGCGTGTTGCGATGAGATCGAAAAGGAGATGGCCCGGCTCGCAGGCCCTAAGGGCATGTAGGTACAATGGTACATGTCAGCAGTTTATAAGGATATACTATATTGGATTTTAGATAATGTGAAGGAGAGAGAGAAGAAAGAGAAATACGATGTCTACTATTTAACAAACAGCCTAATAGACAATTTTATACTGTGTTTACCATTGTACAGACAGTCTATTAATTATATGAGATATTATTATAGACAGCTATATAGACAATTTATTATATAAATTGTCTTTAATACTGTCTGTAGATGACATAGAGGTATATAATAGACAGCTACCATCTATACCACTGTACATGCCCTAACACTGGGCTCACTTTTGACCTTGAAGACGACTAGGCATGGTTGCGCGCTACGCTGTGCCGTGCGGAATTTGGTCTGATGATTATCGCATGGACTTTTTTATCAAAAAAAAAACTGGGGGACCTAAACATAATTTCAATTTTTTTGGGGTCTTTTTTGTAAAAGTAGCGGTGGAAGGACCTAGACATACTTTTAAATTTTCCGGAGGGCGTTTTCGCGAAAACAGTGACATGGCCGGCTGCCTGAGCTGCAATTCTTCTAGGCATTAGAGATATATATTATTAGCAGTATTACTAGGGCTATAATTAAGCTCTCCGTGCAGTAAGCTTTCCCGCACAGGGTTTCAAATTTCATTTTCGGATTAAATCTCGTCACCTATCGAAATTCGAAATTTCGCCGAGATCTCGTTATTTTGGAAGAAATCCAAACGAAATACAAAAACCAAAATTTGAATCCGGTCGAATCCGGTCAAGTTTTAGTCAAATCTCGATCAAATTTACCAAGATTTCGGCGAGATTCACCGAGATCTCGACGAGATTTTACGCACCATCACACTTTGAATTTTTTAGTGTTTTTTCAATTTCGCTAGAATTATGATCTACTGACTATCTCACATGGGAAACGACGCGAAGAATCCAATCCGATCAAGTTTTAGTCAAATTTGCTGAGAATTCGGTCAAATTCACCGAGATCTCGGTGAGATTATAGGTTACTGTAGCACTTTGAATTTTTTTTTAGGTTTTCTTAATTTCGCCGGGATTATGAAAATCGGAGGGTTCCGAGATCCGATATTTCACGAAAATTACACCGAATTTCAACGAGATTTTGAACCTTTCCTCGTTGACCTACATTGTTTGCATGTCTTACAAGTACCTGTATTAAACTCCCATAGCTGACCTACAATTGTCTGCAAGAGTAATTGCATGGCAAGCGGTGGCAGAGCTAGCCATACATAATCTTAGAAGACATAAAGATGGCTCTCCTCTCACCCCATAGTGGTTCTCTCAATCTCTCCTCCCTTCACCTCCTCTTTCCCATACCAACAAGGCGACAACTACAGGGGCAAGCAAATATTTAAATACTCACTTCAAGATACTTCCTCTGATCTTAAATAGTTATCGTTTTAGACATCCATACATCTTCAAAATACAATTTTGATCACTAATTTTTATTATAATATATTTATAAAACTCGATAAAATCATAATATTATGAAAGCACTTCTAGAGACAAGTCTACACATATAATTTCCATGTATCCAATTTATATATTTAAAAATATATTGATAATCAAAGTTTCGGAAGTTTGATCATCACTATGTCCAAAATGACAAATATTTATAACCGGAGAGAGTAGTTATCATTTTGGATATACGTGCAGTCAAACTTTTAAAATTTTAACGGTTAGTTTCATTTTAAATATTTAAATTGGATGCATAAAAATCATATGTGTAAACTTGTCTCAAAAATTATTTTTATAACATTATAATTTATTATTTTTATAAATATATTATAATAGAAATTAATGGTCAAAGTTGTGTTTTTGGAGATTGTCTATGTCCAAAACGATAACTATTTATGACCGGGAGGAGCAGTACTAATGGATTGTAGGTATAGTTATTGAATCTACACTACTACACAAAAACGCATCACAGATAGTTCAAAAACCTCATCACAAACGGTTTTGTGAACCGTCTCTAAACATGTGCTTGTGATGAGAAGGGTACATCACAGACGGTTTTTTAACCGACAGTGAAGATTAACATCAGAGACGGTTCTTGGTTCTAGGATAGAACTGTCTTTGAGGAGTGGCTCATCTGAGACGGTTCTAGGCTAGAACCATCTCTGATGAGTGGCTTATCTGAGATCTCTAATGAGGGGGCACATCTGAGACGGCTCTAATCTAGAACCATCTCTAATGAGTGGTTTCAATTTTTGAATATTATTGATTCTATTGGCTAGTCTTAGGAATAAATGCTAGTCGTGCCCTATGAAACAAGCAGAATATAGATTGCACATCCACAAAGTAAATGCATAAATACATATTACGCAAGTACCACATCACATTCATTTTAGAAATCAACTCACAAGTTTAGGAACTACAATTCACAAATCCACAGCACATGCCACTACAATTCACAAATGTTGCGTAGAAGTACACATGCCACTGCAATATACAACTCATAAGGTTAAGCAGTGGAACTCACCTTCTGGCCTTATGACATGACGTAGAAAGAAGTCAGCGAGTAGTCTTCGAGTTTTGTGCATATCAGCTTATTCCAACGTAGTTGTAGCGATTTTTGCAATCTGTCAATGGGAAGATTAAAGCTGTGCACACACACACACATATATATATATATATATATTAATATATATTAATAAGTAATTGTTGGAAGATTGCTAAACCAACAGAATATTTGTCCTCATTGTACCGATGATGAGTTGCATGTTGTGGCAAGCATAGAATTCACATAGGTTATTTCTCTTTACCTACTGATGGCATTGAAAAAATAGAATTGGTTTGTTGGAGAAGCATTATTATGGAGTGTGATATATGATTATTGTGTATTGGTAGATACCGAAAACTAGGTATCGTGAAGTAGCTGCGAACTTCCCTTGGATGGCCCTCCTTGAATTTTATACAATTGGAACGACCTACGTGATCACAAAAGGTCAGCCTCAGTAATTCGACGAGCAATGTATGGTACACGTTGAACCATCTACAACAGAGTTATCTATGGAGGAAATGTGATTGCCTATTTATTAATTGTATGATAGGTTTTAAGTTGTGGCGCCGCCCTTTAAGGAATCTAGGTACATAACCAGATTCTTTCTTGGTACAATTATAATAAGAACCCAATGAAACCTGCACAGGTGTATCGCCATGGTCATTGAACCTAACTTCGAGTTGTGTATAAAGTACAAATCAATAAGCATTGCAACTAGTGTAGCACTTACCCTGGGTTGTGGGGGAGAATTATGTACTCTTTGTCACGTAGAGCCAGCAACGCATTTGTCATGTAATTCTCGACCACTTGTTCATTTTCATCCTTGCTTTGCTTAGAGACCATATGTGGATCAAGGAAACCTATCGGTTCATATCTCTTTTTGGCTATAACGATCATGTATCTATATGTCGAAAAGTAAGGTGTTAGATATATATATATGTCATATATATATGATATTTATCTATATTGCATGGATTAGACCATGAAGGCACTTACAATGTCCAGCATCTCAAGAGCAAGACGTCGAGGGCATCGAGGTTGTAGAGATCGAACAAGTCGCTGAAGTTAACCCTGAAGAAGCCCCCCGATGATTGGTTGAAAAGATATTCCTACTTGAAGCAGACTGAGATACACGATATCCATTGTGCCACTAGCGTGTTAGCTTGTTCCATTTACCATTCAAGCAATGTAATGCACGTCGGTGATAGATTTTGTAGGCGCACTTTCGATAAGAAAGGCTCTCCTAGCTTGTATATCCAAGCCAACGGAGCAAACAGATAGTCAGGGGCCTTTGATAACTTCTTTGATTTGTCCTTGTCTCGCTTTCTACCATATGTCGTGTTCACGGGAGATGAGCTGGCACGAAGTGATGTATCCAATTTGGTGGATTGCTTTGGTGAAGTAGTTGACTCCCGTAGTGTGGTTACCTCTAGTAGTAGTGCGTGTACTGCCGGTGTTGGAGGATCAGCGACCAGGAATATGTCATTGCTCGGCCATTAGATGAATGTGCCAATGGCATCCCCTAGTATCACGGTCACATCGTTTGGGGGAATATGTAGCGTGACGCCCTAAAATTGTCATGTACACCGTCCACGTTAACCTTCGTGAAACCCAACACTACCTCTGTATCGTGCACCAGCACCCCTGCATTGGATAGATACACAAGCCCCCAAGCAGTATGAAGGGTAACGAGGTAATTGGCAAGTCTCACTTGGAGATTGCACCACGTGGCCACCTACATAACAGTACACATAATTAGCTAAGGCGTCCAACAGGTCAATCTATTGGGCATTGAAGAGATATATTATCTTTATGTCTTTGACAGGAAATTTTCCATGGTCTTCATCTATGTGAAAGGCGGGCACACAGCTACTCTGATGGGTAGTAGGGCTGAATTGCATAGGTACGTCTGGGGCTTGTGCGAACTGTCTTAACTGATTATTGAACCTTTCCTCGAGGCTTCTTATCGTATCACTGAATTCATCTCTCAGCCTTTCCTCCATCTTTTATAATAGCCGTTCCTTGCACTCGGCTTTGGCTCTCTTCCAACTCCGGTATGTGTCGGAGTTGTCTGGGAATCCCATTTTTTAGTGAACAAAAACCCCTTTGCCTCACGTGTGACTAGGGTGCTCTTTATTTTTCAAGGCCATGGAGAGTACATCTTTGTCCCTGTTGGGCAAAAAAATGCCTTCAAAAGATTGTGTACTCAACGCTTCTTGCAAGATCCTGACATGTTATTTAATTTATGAAGTTATGGACTAATTACAAACAAGGTAGCTCGATATCTCACTAGGCATTTTGACACTTCCTCATTCGCGGGGTTTGTTAATGATACAGAGGTGGAAGATGTGGCATGTGACCTCGCTCGTAGCCAGTTTCAGGTGTGTTGGTCAACGATCGAGGCAAATGGCGGGGAGGCATTGTCCTCCCTACTCCATTGTGTGGCCTTACCTGCGTACCCATCGCTTCCGGGTTTGTGGGGGTGGGTGTTCTTTGCTTGGATGCCCTTATGTGCTTCACTTTGACAGACAAATTATCCTGTCGTCTTCATCTCTACAAATTATTGCCATACGTCTTCACAATGAACCCATACATTGAGAAGAGAGTCATTTCCTTCGTGACGTATTCTATGACAAGCTTGCTCTTGAAGTTCTTCCATGCCTTTGACGCCACTAGCAACGCATAATGTCACACTATGCACTGGGCATCTACCGGGAACTTGAATGATGTGAAAATTTTCATGACCAGGCTATTGCGCTTCGCATCTATCAGCGAATTCTAGGATGGATAGGTGATGGGGACCTGTTCCCATCCAACTATCCCGCATAATCTCCAGAATGCTGTCGCAACCTTCGGAGGTTGGGTAGGGGCCCCATCCTCAGGATTAACAGTAGTGATGGTATATCGGTTATTGGGCTTTTTATTCAGTGCTCTTGGAGCACGGGTGGGTTTTTCTATGTTCGGCTCATCAGCTCCATTTGGTGACAATGAATGAGGAGACGTCATCTTCTTTTAACTTTAATGCTAAGCAGAGGAAAGTTAATAAAACTACACAATGGCATATATCATACAGTATTTCCATGAATTTGAAAGATATGGTTATCACAAACTGGCTTAATATGCTTATGTTAAGTCTAGTACAGAAATGTTGCTGTTGGGACTAATAGATTACTGTGACAGCATAAATATACATAATTAAAAAAATGCCATACCCAAAAAGCAAAAAACATAGAAACACTATGAAGTAGATCACTAGAATGCTTAAAGGCTAACTTCAATCAACAAAACCAGATGGATCATATGAGAACTCAGTGACTAAGATAAGGGGATAAAAAGCAATAAAGCAAGCAAACAAAAAAATCACACTAGAAGATAGCATAGCACGCATGAGTGTATGAGCATGCTCAAAATATTGCCAGTGGAGAGGCTTGCTTTGTGGAATCACAGGAAACCACAAGCCCGGGCAAACATAGCACATGGCCACTAGTGAGGTGCTCAAAGAAAGAAAATTTCTCATTTATTTGCGAATATTTCTTCATGACCGCAAGGGCACTTAATCTGGGGCTGATGAAAACTCTATCAGACTTCAATCATATTGGTTAGGTTTGGAGAAACCCTTTGCATGCTTCACATCAGGGAATAAAATCTCGCCGAGATTTCGCAAAATCTCGGCAAAATTTTGGATCTCGGACCCCTCCAAATTTTATAATCCCGGTGAAATTAAGAAAACCCTAGAAAAATTCAAAGTGCTACAATAACCTTAAATATCGGTGAGATCTGAGTATATTTGACCAAAATCTTGATAAATTTAACCGAGATTTGAACAAAACTTGATCAGATTTGGCTGGATTGGATCCTTCATGTCGTTATACGTGTGGGACAGTCGGTAGATCGTAATTTCGGCAAAATTAAAAAAACCTAAAAAATTCAAAGGGCGACAGTACCTAAAATTTTGCCAAGATCTCGGCATTTTGGACTGAAATTTCAGTATTTTGAACCAAAATCTCAGAAATTTCAGTTCAAAAATTACCAAATTCAAAATTTCCTTTTTGTATTTATTTGGATTTCATCTGAAATAATGAGATTTCACTAAAATTTCATATTTCAGAGGGTGCCGACATGAAACCCTAAAACAAAATTTGAAATCTTGCTTCACATTTGTTTCTTTTTACGTGATTTGAGTTTGTCATTGTATTATCTTTCATTTTACATTTTGATATATTGTTATCCATGCACATGGCTAACTAATCTCGATCATACCTTGCTTTGTTAGGGCACATGGTAATTGAATGCAAACTATATTCTTAGATCTAGGGAAGAATTCTTCAACTCTATAGTTAACACTTGTCATTTCTTAATTCAACTTTTAGTATCTCGAAAGGTGTGAAGATGATTTGGAAAAAAACAAAGCAATGAGAGATCAAGGGGAGGTTCACCACAACTTGAGCAAGACATAAAACTTAGAGTATGCTCACCTACCTTTTCACTCCATGTGAATTATTCATATGATTATCTATTCATGCAAGTTTTCTTTGAACAAAATGTGGGAACATGTGAAAATATTTCAAGTCATATTCCCATTATTTTATAGAATGAATGTTGAACATTATGGAGTTATAATCCTCTCTGGTGAATCACTTTTTTCTTTTTTACTTTTGTAATTTTGATTCTACAAGTATGTACACAAGTACACTTTTCATTGTTTTAATTCCTTGGACACCTTAGTTCTGTGTTATTGTCCCTGTAGTGCTTACTGTGCATTATTATCTAGTATGAGGTTGTTTATTTACTCTTACCTAATTTCATACGTACCATGCATAATTTTTTTTATAAGATTTTTTATATCAGAAAAAGTCAAGTGAATCTCCTGTTCTAGATGTTTTGGTTTACATTTAGTGAAGCACATTCATTCTTTTTTTTTTGACATTAACTGCTTCTTTCATTTAAAGTTATGCAATACTAATTGTTTAATTTAATAAGGATGGTCATGACTCCTCTCTATCCAAGATGACAATTGGTAACCCTATAGGTTCAATACTGTAACGTCCTCGTTTTCGGCTTTCTAGGAAAATCTAATTTAAATTATTTAAATTAAAAATTTGGATTTTCATTGGTGTTTAATTTAACCTAGCATCTTTTCCTGTCTAAAATCGGAATCCAATTCCTCTCCATTAAAAAAAAAATCAAATTTCTAGATTCCCGCTAGTACCCGAAATTTCACCCGAGTCCAAAAATGCTCCAAAAATCCGGGAGAGTTTGGGCCTTGGGGGACCTAACTCGGGCCTTGGGGGACCTTTGTGGGCCGAAGGTGGGGGAGAAGTGGCCCATGTGGAGGGGTTATTGGGCAGCAAACCCTGCTGCCTTGCCCTCATGCGCCACCACCCCCTCCCACTAACCCTAGCCGCCATCCCCCTCACCCCTTGCGCCTCACCCCCTAGCCGCCCCTCTTGCCCATGCGCCTCCCGTCCCCTCCCTTCCCTAGCCACCATCCTTCCCTCCCCTAGCAGCCCCACGACGTCCTCCTCCATGGTGTTCTTCGTTCCCCCGTTCGGTGGATCGCCGGTTTGGGAATCTCCGGCGAATCGCTGCGGTTCGGAAGGAAGGAGCGGCCGGAAGGAAGGGAGGTTTCATCGTCGTGCGGATCTTCTTCAAGAGGTAATGAATCGTGGCTTCCTTGGGGTGATTTAGGTGCTGGTTAGAAGGGGGATTTCATGCTTAAAGTTCATATTTAGGTGCTGTTCCTAGATGGGATTAGGAGAATTGCAATGCTGTCCCACGTTCTGTCCTCGGGCAGATTTGCTCCCCGACCTAGGGCTGAAGTTTTCGCAATTTTATATGCATTTTCTGGTCGGCCGGCTATTACGAAAGTTGTAGGTAATTGAATTATATTTAATTGGACACCAAGAACGTTAAATTACGCCCAGCCGTTTGAAAGTTATGGCTGTTTTACCGAACATTGTCAAAACTGTGACGTGATTGGGACAGATCGTGTTGATCTGTAGATTAGACAATTTTAAAAGCAGATTCAGTCTTCGCGAATACTTAGAAAAAGCTAGAAAATTTCCTAAGCTTCGATAAAATGTACTCGTTTGTCTGATATGGAGTCGTTAAACCCTAGTTATGGTCTTCCGAAGGGTGCTGTCCCGTTGGACCGATTCTCTGTTTTTGGGTATTGGGAGTAGATCGCGAAGTCGGTATAACTAAGTGTTCTTGTGTGGTCTTGTGTGCATGTGGTTGAGTTTATTGAGCCTTTGTGCAGGTGGTGTGACCCCGGGAGTGCCATCGTCGTCTCACCATGCTGTCTCACGAGGGTGAAGGCAAGTGTGTTGTGATGGATTATGATTGATTGTTTTATGGTATTGTGATTGACAGGTTATACTATCATGGTAGGAGTGAGATTTTGCTTTGCCATATGAGTAGTTGTGTGATGAATGGATTAATGCTATGAATGAGATTATGCAAATGCTATTAATGATTGAATGTGGTACATTATCATGGAATTTGCATCATTGCATTCATAAAAGGAAGAGGCGTACCATTCTGATGCGGACCTCTGTGTTCACACATAGTGAACACGAAAGTCCTACCTCACAGTCCCTTACACGTGGTTGTACGGGAGCGGGTCAGTAAGAGTAGGCACCCTCCATCTGGGATGGGAGGGGAAAGAGGGTGCACGCCGACGGGTGTGCACTTGGCAATACCGGTATTTGCTTTGAGGAGACATGTGCATTGCATTGCATATATGATGATGATAATGAGATGCATACAATGTGATTATGAGATGACTATGATGTTGAATATGATGTTAATGAGATGAATTCAATATGGACATGACATGCTAATGATGCTGAATATGAGGTGTAGTGATGATGGTATTGAAACTGTTTCCTTGTTCCATTGCAATATACTTGCTGAGTGATGAACTCACGTTTAGGTTTTATGATGTTTTTAGGTACCATGAAACCGGCATGCGGGAAAGGGGCTTAGTGGCACATCTTCACAAAGTTTCACTCATTTAGACATCTACAATATTACCATTCGTAGTTGTGATAATAAGTTAATGCACTGAAAATTTGGAGTATGACTTATTTGTGTGCTTGGCCATATTATTTGATTCATTTAGCCCATGTAGTGGTTGAATGCATTATTCTGGACTTAAATTGTTGCCATGTCACCTATTATTGCTGTTTTAGATGTCTTTTATTGTGTTATATCTTGTGATAATATCGCTGTTGCTTCAAACCATGGAAAAACAAAGGAGATGCTGCCGAAATTTTCGGTTTTAGCATTTACGCCCTTGCTGTAATTTGACTTTGTTTATGGTATTTATTTGTTGCTTCGACTATGTTTAGTGACATTCTGGGTACACTAGGTGCTAGGGTGTTATAGTTGGTATCAGAGCGGGCGTTAGGTCCTTGGAACATGTATTTAGTGTGAAACCTTAGGTTCAACTAAAATTGTGACTTGAGATAACCTAGAAACATGGCTTAGGTTATACTTCAAATTTTGTCATAGGTTAGTGGATACCATGACCTATTGTTTATGCTTAGTTGGTCATGATGGTTAATGGATACCATGACCTATTGTATATTATCTTTTGTCTGTTGAGTGAATGCCCACTTTTTTTTAGGGAAGATGCTGTCCAAATTTTTAGTGAATCCAGCAACCTTTTAGCTTGTTTAAGTGGTCTTACTGTTGTTCTCTAGTGTCTTCTGCTGTGTGTTTCTTTGGTTTGAGGGTGTAACATTCAGGGCACGTGGGGTGCCGGGGTGTTACAGTAAACTACCAAAAAAGAATGAAATAACCATCTTAAGAAATCCTCACAAGACAAATATCTACACACTGAAAAAATAATGAACTTATGGTTATCATGTGCAACTACTATTTTGAAAAATCGCCAAGTGTTAAACTTCCTCTAGATGCACCACATGCATATTACAAAACATTACATTTGGTCCAGAAACCCAAATTTATAAAACAGACAACATAATAACTACTAGAGGCTAAATTTCGAATGCACCAATAGCTGCCGACAAGTTGCTAAATTCAAATGCACCAATATGATTTCTTAATGCTACACCAAAAAAGATTATCTCCGTATTTAGTTCAGGACGAGGAGGACGGCGTCGACGGTGGGGTTGGGTTTTTGTGGTGGTAGAGGAGGTCATCATAGGGGTCACCGCTGATGGAGGAGGTCATAGGGGAGAGCTCCACTGGGGGGAAAGTCGCTGTGAGGTGGAGAGGAGCAGAGGGAGAGAGCCGCTATCGAGGGGGAGAAGAGTCGAGGGAGGGTGCCACCAAGGGGGAGAAGAGCCGATGGAGGGTGCCACCGAGGGGGAGAGGAGCCGAGGGAGGGGCTGCCGATGAGGGGGAGAGGATCCAAGGGAGGGCACCACCATCGAGGGGGAGAGAGCCAACGGAGGGGGAGAGGAGCATGGGTTAGGGTTGTCGCCGGTGAGGGGAGAGGAGCACAGCACGGGTTAGGGTTACTGTCGAGTTAGTTTCATGAACCGATCGATGACCAGCGCTAGCTCTCCCTCTTAACTCGTGGAAGAACATCATAGACGGTTCCCAAATAGAACCGTCTCTGATGACTAATATATTCATCTCATTATTTATTTATTTATAATCTCATTATTTATTTACTTATAATCTCATTATTTATAAAAACATATCATCTTATTATTTATAATGCATATCATCTCATTGTTTATAACACATATATCTCATTTTTTATAGCACATGCATCGCATTATTCATTTATAATACATACATATCATTATTTATATATTTATAATCTCATTATTTATAATACATATTCATCTCATTATTTATTTATTTATTTATAATCTCATTATTTATAATACATAACATCCCATTATTTATAACACATACATTTCTTTGTTTATAACACATATGCATACATTTCTTTATTTGTACACATACATCATATTATTTATAACACATGCATCTCATTAATATCTATAACACATATGTCTCATTATTTATTTATTTATTTATTTATAGTAATACATACAACTCATTATTTATAACACACACATTTCATTATTTATAATACATATGTCTCATTAATATTTATAACGCATACGTACATCTCATTATTTATAACACATGCATCTTATTATTTATTTATAATACATATATCTCATTATTTATTTATAACACATACATCTTATCGATGTTTAGGACCTGGGGTTCATAGATCGAGCTTACAAATGTATTTTGGGTTGCCTTTATTTTTTTCAAATAATGTTAAAAGGGAAACTAGGGATGGATGGAAATTGTGTTGTATTGCTTTTCTCTAGATGAAGTACAAAATGACAGATTACAAGACTGCCTAGTGCTATCTTGTGTTCTTCTTGTGTTGCAATTGTTGTTGGTTGATTCGTCTGTTGTCTTGTCTTTGGCGGGAGAAACCTATTTATAGCCTTGAAGGGATGGCAATTGTCATCTTCAAAGAGGTGTCTTCCCATCAGCAGGCATCGTTTGGTCAAAAGGTGTCTTCTCACCGAAAAGATGGCTTTTCATCAGAAATGCGCATCTTCGCTAATAGCAACTTCCATGATGTTGTCAGTACCTATCAGAGAAAGCTTCTTCTGCACGTTATCTCTGCGCAAAAGGGTTTTTCTTCTATCCAACCAAAGCCTGATCAGACTGACTTAGATCTAGGACAGCATGGTAAAAGACGTCATAACCCGACCTTAATGGTTCTTTTAGATCGGGCTTTCCCTGACCTGAAAACACTTAGTTGTCGTCCGACCAGATTCAGGTAGGGTGGTCTTTATATAGTCAACAAAAATCTTAACCGATTATAATATTAATATGTTTCTTTGAAATATGGGCCACATTTATGAGGATATGACAGGCTCATCGAGAATCATAGCCATTAATAGGCTTCAAGATAGATTTAAATATCGTCGTCACATCTCTTTATTCATTTATAATACATACATCTTATTATCTATTTATAAAACATACATCTCATTATTCATTTATAACAACCACGTCTCTTTATTTATTTATAACACATACATTTCATTATTTATTTATAATACGTCGGTCATCCTTCTAACAAAAAACCGTCAGTGATGAAAGTCTCACATCACTAGTCCTTTTAACTAAAAACCGTCTGCGGTGATAACAGTAGTCATCACAGATGGTTTTTAGTTAGAAGGACCAGTGATGAGTGTTCATATTAGTGACTCTTCTAGCCAAAAACCGTAAGTGATGCACATCACTGACCCTTCTAGCTAAGAACCGTCTGTGATGACCGTCGTAGTTATCACTGATGATTTTTTTATTTTGCTAGAAGCATTGATAAGTGGTTATCACAGACGATTTTTCAAAATCATCAATAATAAAAGATATATAAACCTTCTTATAGTAACGCTAGACCGGTCGTCGACCCGCTCAGCCACATGGTTCGCCAGACCGGTTGGGCAGTCATACCGCCGGTCCTATATGGTATTTAGACTTTATTAGTCTTCCTTCCTACCACTCCACAAAGCAACAAAGTTGCTTGGTTGGTCAGAACAAGTGGTCTTGATTCTTGAAACTTTCGAGTTGCACTTGCACGTGCTCAGTTCGAGCGAGTCCACTTCATCCACCCGTGGTTAGTTGACCTCCGGTCCAACCGTGGCCGGCTTTCAAGCCGTTTAATGCGAAACTGGCTAGTTTAACCGGGATTTCTCTGGTTAGAGGCGGGGCGGTTCAGTTGCCCAGCCATCCGATTGCTACGCTGTGTCACAAAACCTGGCCCATCGTGGTCCGTGTGAACTTTTACTGAAACTCGAACTGTTGGCTTTAAATAGCAGGCAGGGATTCTTCCATTGTACACATGCAATCATAATAACAAAACAGAGTAGTGTAACACCCCGGCATCTGGTATGCCTGAATGTTACCAAACATATATAGACTAAACCACATTTAAATACCACAAATAAAGATAAATTACAGCAAAGGAATAAATACTAAAACTGAAAAATTTCAACAGCACCTCCTTTGTTTTTCCATGAATTGAAGCAACAACAAAATGATCATAGGATAAAGCATAAAAAATGACATCTAAATCATCAATAACGAGGGTTCTAGCAACAGTATAAGTCTAGAATAATGAATTCAGCCATCTCATGAGCCAAACGAAGTAAATGAGGAAACCAAGCATACAATTTAACCATGCACCAAGTTTCATGGCACTATTCTTATTATCATGATCCAAACGAATAAATTGTCTATAAGTGTGGAGCTATGTGTAGATGTGTAGCTAATGCCCTTTCCCGCATACCGGTCTCCTGGTACCTAAAAACAACATAAAACACAAGCGTGAGTTCATCACTCAGCAAGTATATTGCAATGGATCATAAAGAAAAAATCAATGCCAACACCAATACATAACATACTTAACATCATGATCGAATCATAATTTTATATACAACATCATGACCATGTATCAATCTCATTGTACACATTTCATTATCACCGTCATGTATGCAATGCACATGTCTCCTCGAAACAAATACCGGTATTGCCGAGTGCACACCCGTCGGCGTGCACCCTCTTTCCCCTTCCATCCCGTAGATGGAGGGTGCCTACTCCTCGCTTCCACACACAACTGCATACTTCCAAATATACTAGTATTTTGCAACAACATAAATACAACTCTAATCAACTTCCAAATTAAAGCCACTAGTCAACACGATTAAATTTCTCTATTAATCCATTAGATTAGAGCATCTTTAAACAACCAGCAAAGTTTCTTTAACAATAACAGCAGTCTACATCATCTTAATATTTAAACTATGCATCAAGGTTTAAACTTTTAACATTAACAAGGATCATAAACACTTTTAAAGCAAGGCAACAGATTCTAAGCATGTACTTTAGCATATTCAATCATTCTCGCTAAGAGTAAACTACAACACTAGTAGTCTAGTTATTTTCAAGCTAGAGGTAACACCATCATTGAATTGATTCAACTCACAAATTAACTTAACAATACGTCATCCCATAAACCACATTGGTACATGCTACATAATATGCTAAACAACAATTCTTAATAAGGACAAACGATTTCTATCAAAAGACTACTGACTTTGTTTGCAGCATTTTAGTTTTAAATCCCATCCCAAATTCATAAGGAAACTTGACTCTCAAAATTGCAATGAGACAAACCCAAACTTTGTCATGCAAAAGGAATTCTTCAAAACACTTTTCATTCTCAAAGACTCCCATAAAGGAAAATGGTTGAAAGACAATTTTCTTAACGGAAACCAAGCGACCAAGTAATCCATTTCAAATAAAACCTTAATCTCAAACCCCAAACTTTCACGAAACAAGAAGGATTTTTCAAAGATGATTTCTCAAACCAGTAAAATGACGAAATCAAACACCACTTACTCCTACAAAGCCACGTAACTTCAGCCCTAACAAATTGTGTCCGACACAACTCCGCAATAACTCCTTTAACCTCGGAGAAAGACAAACACAGAATAAATTTGAATGCTTCTTCCCCATAAAGAAATCAACAAACTAAGCATTAAATCGAAAGGCGCCCAAAAGAAGCGCAACACTAGACTCCTCTTCTTCGTCTTCAACCAAGGAAGACAAAACCACACACCGCATACGGAACAATCCGCGAAAATCCAATACCAAACACTTTTCTTTTGGTTTCCATCAACTAAAACCAAGAAAACCAACCAAGAACGACCATAGAACGATAAAGAACATACGAAGGAATCCACCACCAAACTCTTCTATTTGACTCCAGTCAACTACCCGATCTACGACAGAAAGGGTAAGCACTCTTCTCCTACAGGGGATAATAGTTCTTCGGTGATGGCGCTAACCGGCCACACCGTCAAACCTCACCCTTACTATGAACAAAAAGAGGTGACCGAAATCCTTCGGCACCACAACCCACTATATCACAAATAACAAGAATAATTCAATCATTTATCTCATAGACATAGCAACATGCTTTATCAAATGAAGCATTCAACATTATAGCTTAAATACAACATTTAAGCGTAAAGGAACGATACCCATACCCTTTCCTACTGTGCATCCAGTGTGTGTCAAATTTTAGATTAGTTATACCACTTTTGCAAGTTTTAATGTTGCTATCCTATGACAAATTTTAGTCAAGACCTAAGCCATGTTTCTAAGTTATTCCACATCACATTTTAGTTGTACCCTATAGCATGACACTAAAAAAAATACGCATTCCAAGGACCAACAGCCCGCTCTGTACCAACTGTAACACCCCGGCATTGAATATGCCTGAATGCTACCAAACATAAGCTAAACAACATCTACATACCACATTTAAACATAAATTCCAGCAAAGGCGCACATGCTAAAAACCGAGATTTCGGCAGCATCTCCTTTGTTTTAACATGGTTTAAAGGAGCAACAACAGTATAGCACTATGGAATATGAGAGACAACTAAAAACAGTAATAATTAACGACTTAGCAACAATGTAAGTCTAGTTCCAAACATATAATGTCTCCAAGAGTCAAACGAACGAAAAGATTCTCATTTAGCAAAGCTAAGCCTTAAAGCAATGATCATCACACGCAATTTATTATCAACACTAAGTGAATGACTTGTGAAATCAAAAGAGTGAAGCTACGTGTGGAAGTGTGACTATTTCCCTTCCCCGCATGCCGGATTTCATGGTACCTAAAAGAAAACAACATAAACACAAGCGTGAGTTCATCACTCAGCAAGCATATTGCAATGGACAACAAGAACAATAACATGGCAATAATGTCTCACATCATGTATATCATCTCATTCATGAACACATAACATTATCATCATCATTACGTATGCAATGCAATGCAATGCTCATGTCTCCTTGGAAACTCATACCGGTATGGTTGAGTACACACCCGTCGGTGTGCACCCTCTCCCCCCTTCCATCCCGAAGATGGAGGGTGCCTACTCCTCGCTTCCAAACACAACGTGGATGGAATCACGATGTAGGACTTACTCAAAGGTTCTCCGGATTAGTCATAACTTTCTCACCGACCTTCCCCGGACTAGTTATGACTTTCTCACCGCCCGGGCCATGTAACATGCCATGTATGCAATTATGCCAACATCATATTTAACTCGTACATTAACACATGGCATCATAACATAATAAACATGCTCATCATATCATTTTCAATCATTAAAGCATGGCAAGTGATCATATATCATGTAGTCAATTCCATCTATTCTCAACAAGCAACCTACAAATCGGTATCCATTACAACACACTTGCCTCAACCACGGGCAACGGATTGGCGGGAAGTAGAAGGCACTCCCGGGGTCGCACCACCTGCACATAGGTATCACACAATCACAATCATGTCCACAAAACAGTACGCAAACCCTCATCTACCCCGACATTGCCAACTACTCGCAAAACCTAAAAACAGAGGTTCTGTCCCGTCGGGACAGCAGCCTTCTAAAAGGAATAACTCGGGTTCTAAGACTCCGAATCAATTAAACGAGTACATCCTCGCGTAGCTTACGAAATTTCCCAACTTTTTCTAGGTATAGGGAAAGACTGATTCGGAATCTAAAGTTGTTTAATCTACAAAATACCGTGATCTGTTCCAATCACGTCACAGATTTTAACACGCTCGGTAAAACAGCCATAACTTTGAAACGGCTGGGCGGAATTTAAATTTCTTTATATCCACGGAAAGATAACGAAATTATCTACAACTTCTTCAACGTCCGTACGACCAGATTCTGAATCTAATTTAGCGAAAAACCGAACCTAGGTCGACTGCTCATGCTGCCCGAAACAGAGAACGTGGCAACTTCTAGATCTAATCCAATCTACTCAATTCCAGTACCAACAATTGATCTAAAAACTTGATAAACACCCTTAGAACAGTACCTAAACCAACCCCAAGGATTCCCATGGCCATACCTTTTCCCAACGCACGAAAACCCAATAGATCTCCTCCCGGTTCGCGCGATCTCCTTCCTCGCTCCAATCCCGCTGGATCTCCTTGTCGTGGAGCGCTCCAACGGATGGATATTTGAGGTGTGGAGGTGGAGAACTCCCCTAGGGGCAGCAAGGGAGGAGGAGAGGTGGTGGAGTAATGGGGAGCAATGAGGGAGGTGGAGGCGCCACAAGGAGGAGGTGGGGAGGTGTGGGGGGGGGGCGGCTAGGACTTGTGGGGGCGCAAGGGTAGGGGGTGAACGCCTAAAGGGGCTGGGGAGGCCCCCAACCAGGTCTCCTACTCCTATTAGGACTCAAACTCCATCCTACCAAAGCCCACGACCCTTTCCTTTAAGCCCAAACTCCCCTGGAAAGGCCCAAAACCCCGGAAACAGCCCGAAAATGGCCCGGAAACGCTATTAAGCTTCCTATCATATGGTTTTAACCTCTAATACCATATTTCATAAAGTTTTTGACCTTAACATTCACATTAAATAATCTCACACCATTCCGTAGTGTCACATTCTCCCCCCTTCAACAGGATTCGACCCCGAATCCGAGACACGCCACTTCGAAAACAACCAAATCAGAGGGAGTTATGGTTCACGCCTCAGAACCCGCTTAGAAGCCCCTACGATTTGCACCAGCCAGCACTCAGAGGTAAGGAGCGACTGACAGCTCTAAAGATAACTCACAATCAAAAACTTGCGAGAACTTTACTCAACATTGAAACACAAAGCACTCAAACAAGGCCTCGGCATGACCCAAGCGATAGGATAAAATCCCAAACAGACCACGCAGGAAAACGGTCTCATACTCCTCGTTCTAAGCATTCCTTGGCACTGAAGTGCCCGATCCCTTTAACTCAGGCTACTCTCCATAAAAACACGGTACCAACCTCCCTTCTGTGGTTCCTTGTACTCAAGACGACGCCGGGCGAGAGACACAACGCTCTAAGATTACCCACAGGCGAACAACCTACTTTAACCAGGATCCGTAAGACTCGCGTAACAGAAACGACCGAACTTTCCCCTACGGTTTGACACAACTCGCTTCTTGCCCAACGACAAAAGCACCAATACACTTCAAAAGGAAAAACGATCACTAGCAACCACCAAGTGGTCCACTCAAAATGTAATCAACCCTACTGAGGAACACCTCAACGACACAATTCTCTATGAAGGTTTGCATTGAGTCATACACAACCTTCCACTCAAAGGACCACGACAAAGAGCACAATCATTGAGTGAGCTCAACCATAACATGAACCCAAGTGGCCCTCATCCAACAACTCAAACCCCAAAGCGTTAAAACCACTTTGGAAAGGATTCGACAACAACCAGAGAGTATTCATTTTAATTTCCTAAGCCAAAATGCAAAGGAAACACAAATCCCTTCACCACAACCAACACCAGAAATTCTTCATTGTTTCTTTTCATACTAGAAAGCAAGGGAAATCTCGTTTCAAGACATGAATGCACATTCTTCAAGAGCACTCCGGATTAGTCATATCTCCATATATGACTTTCTCACCGACCTGGCTCAACGACTCTTTTATCATTTAACATCTATACACGATGTCTTGTTTACTTTTCACCATTCATTCATCATATAACAACAATACCGAAAAGTCATTCACAAAAGACTTCTTCCTCGGTATCACATGATTGAAATACACATAACACTGACGGTTGCGCTAAATCATATATAGACTATGACGGCAACATCGTTAACAACAAAACACCACATCGTGTGAAGACCCATCATCCATTTAAAACTAACTTTGCAACACCTCGCAAAATTAAACTCAACCCTTTGGAACAGAACATCAACTCCAAAGTCAAACATCTGCACACACAACCGCCATAAATTTTATCAAAAGAGAGGGAAACTCAATCCCAAAAGAAAACTCTTCACTAACCAAATTCACTTATGAAACATTCATAAAAACCAGACTTGTGAAACATCCGCACACCCGACACATTTTCCAAATGACTCCAACTCTAGCCAAACAGAGTTACACATCAAGGGCTTAACTCAAAAGTTTCCAACACAACCCTTTATGACCATCTGCTTCCTTCTAAAATTAATTCCAAAGATAATTCAGTGCGAACGCGAAAAGGCGCGATCGACTCAAAAACTTTTGGGGTGTAAATTCATACTCATAGCACCAACTGAACAAATTAGCCAAAACCAAATATTTGCACCAATTTCTACGAGTTTTAGGGAAACTCTGAAACACAGCATATGGAACATCTTGACCGAAAACCCTTCAACCAAAAGGGCAAACAACCAACCCAGTCCAAAAGCTTTTGAACACAAGCTCAGCATAAAAAGAACCATCTCTAGTACTCCACTACGCTTTCCATTAAAGACTTCAATAATCACTATTTACTCCTTGAGAAGCCCCAACACAATTAAACTAAAAGCTTCACAACGAATTCTTCCTCTAGTTACCATTCCTAACACTTTTAATTAGGGTTTATGATGCTTATCAAAAAGGCACCCAACCAGTACTGTGTTGACATGATCCCCACAGATCACTGAATCATAATACTTCTTATTCTCTATTGGAGCATAGTACTTCAACAAATCTTTCAGCAAGATCAACATATAAATTTCATACTTCCTATATATTCACGTCTCGACAACCGAACCTTATTCAGTTAAACAACGACTTCAACATGTAAATATTATCTCCACAGGGAAGAATTCGTAAGTGAGACTCTAAGTTATACTTTCATTAAGGATAAGACCATTTATCATATTAATTATCCAAAGCTCACTCCATCGCAACATGTTAACATTTTCCTCTATTTAACCATGATTTTCCAACGAGTAATCTAAACAGTTACCACCACTACTTAGTCATCAATAACAACAAATGGGCATGTTCATCAACCAACAACATTTCTTTTAGCTACTCTATTCAAAGGTGATAACAAAAACTACCACCACACAACATACTCCAACTATTTAAAATAGATTGAATACTAACATTAACACTGCCCTTAACAACATCATTAACAAAAAGTCTTATGTCTTCTCAGTTGGTATCAATACTAGCATTGTAGAGACACAACTGCATACTTCCAAATATACTAGTATTTTGCAACAACATAAATACAACTCTAATCAACTTCCAAATTAAAGCCACTAGTCAAGACGATTAAATTTCTCTATTAATCAATTATATTAGAGCATCTTTAAACAACCAGCAAAGTTTCTTTAACAATAACAGCAGTCTACATCATCTTAATGTTTCAACTATGCATCAAGGTTTAAACTTTTAACGTTAACAAGGATCATAAGCACTTTTAAAGCAAGGCAACAGATTCTAAGCATGTACTTTAGCATATTCAATCATTCTCGCTAAGAGTAAACTACAACACTAGTAGTCTAGTTATTTTCAAGCTAGAGGTAACACCATCATTGAATTGATTCAACTCACAAATTAACTTAACAATACGTCATCCCATAAACCATATTGGTACATGCTACATAATATGCTAAAAAGCAATTCTTAATAAGGACAAACGATTTCTATCAAAAGACTACTGACTTTGTTTGCAGCATTTTAGTTTTAAAGCCCATCCCAAATTCATAAGGAAACTTGACTCTCAAAATTGCAATGAGACAAACCCAAACTTTGTCATGCAAAAGGAATTCTTCAAAACACTTTTCATTCTCAAAGACTCCCATAAAGGAAAATGGTTGAAAGACAATTTTCTTAACGGAAACCAAGCGACCAAGTAATCCATTTCAAATAAAACCTTAATCTCAAACCCCAAACTTTCACAAAACAAGAAGGATTTTTCAAAGATGATTTCTCAAACCACCAAAATGACGAAATCAAACACCACTTACTCCTACAAAGCCACAGAACTTCAGCCCTAACAACTAGGTCTGATACAACTCCGCAATAACTCCTTTAACCTCGGAGAAAGACAAACACAAGAATAAATTTGAATGCTTCTTCCCCATAAAGAAATCAACAAACTAAGCATTAAAACTGGAAAGGCGCCCAAAAGAAGCGCAACACTAGACTCCTCTTCTTCGTCTTCAACCAAGGAAGACAAAACCAAACACCGCATACGGAACAATCCGCGAAAATCCAATACCAAACACTTTTCTTTTGGTTTCCATCAACTAAAACCAAGAAAACCAACCAAGAACGACCATAGAACGATAAAGAACATACGAAGGAATCCACCACCAAACTCTTCTATTTGACTCCAGTCAACTACCCGATCTACGACGTAAAGGGTAAGCACTCTTCTCCTACGAGGGTTAATAGTTCTTCGGTGATGGCGCTAACCGCCACACCACAAACCTCACCCTTACTATGAACAAAAAGAGGTGACCGAAATCCTTCGGCACCACAACCCACTATATCACAAATAACAAGAACAATTCAATCATTTATCTCATAGACATAGCAACATGCTTTATCAAATGAAGCATTCAACATTATAGCTTAAATACAACATTTAAGCGTAAAGGAACGATACCCATACCCTTTCCTACTGTGCATCCAGTGTGTGTCAAATTTTAGATTAGTTATACCACTTTTGCAAGTTTTAATGTTGCTATCCTATGACAAATTTTAGTTAAGACCTAAGCCATGTTTCTAAGTTATTCCACATCACATTTTAGTTGTACCCTATAGCATGACACTAAAAAAAATATGCATTCCAAGGACCTACAGCCCGCTCTGATACCAACTGTAACACCCCGGCATTGAATATGCCTGAATGCTACCAAACATAAGCTAAACAACATCTACATACCACATTTAAACATAAATTCCAGCAAAAGCGCACATGTTAAAAACCGAGATTTCGGCAGCATCTCCTTTGTTTTAACATGGTTTGAAGGAGCAACAACAGTATAGCACTATGGAATATGAGAGACAACTAAAAATAGCAATAATTAACGACTTAGCAACAATGTAAGTCTAGTTCCAAACATATAATGTCTCCAAGAGTCAAACGAACGAAAAGATTCTCATTTAGCAAAGCTAAAGCCTTAAAGCAATGATCATCACACGCAATTTATTATCAACACTAATTGAATGACTTGTGAAATCAAAAGAGTGAAGCTACATGTGGAAGTGTGACTATGTCCCTTCCCCGCATGCCGGATTCATGGTACCTAAAAGAAAACAACATAAACACAAGCGTGAGTTCATCACTCAGCAAGCATATTGCAATGGACAACAAGAACAATAACATGGCAATAATGTCTCACATCATGTATATCATCTCATTCATGAACACATAACATTATCATCATCATTACGTATGCAATGCAATGCAATACTCATGTCTCCTTGGAAACTCATACCGGTATGGTTGAGTACACACCCGTCGGTGTGCACCCTCTCCCCCCTTCCATCCCGAAGATGGAGGGTGCCTACTCCTCGCTTCCAAACACAACGTGGATGGAATCACGATGTAGGACTTACTCAATGGCTCTCCGGATTAGTCATAACTTTCTCACCGACCTTCCCCGGACTAGTTATGACTTTCTCACCGCCCGGGCCATGTAACATGCCATGTATGCAATTATGCCAACATCATATTTAACTCGCACATTAACACATGGCATCATAACATAATAAACATGCTCATCATATCATTGGCAATCATTAAAGCATGTCAAGTGATCATATATCATGTAGTCAATTCCATCTATTCTCAACAAGCAACCTACAAATCGGTATCCATTACAACACGCTTGCCTCAACCACAGGCAACGGATTGGCGGGAAGTAGAAGGCACTCCCGGGGTCGCACCACCTGCACATAGGTATCACACAATCACAATCATGTCCACAAAATAGTACGCAAACCCTCATCTACCCCGACATTGCCAACTACTCGCAAAACCTAAAAACAGAGGTTTTGTCCCGTCGGGACAGCAGCCTTCCAAAAGGAATAACTCGGGTTCTAAGACTCCGAATCAATTAAACGAGTACATCCTCGCGTAGCTTAGGAAATTTCCCAACTTTTTCTAGGTATAGGGAAAGACTGATTCGGAATCTAAAGTTGTATAATCTACAAAATACCGTGATCTGTTCCAATCACGTCACAGATTTTAACACGCTCGATAAAACAGCCATAACTTTGAAACGGCTGGGCGGAATTTAAATTTCTTTATATCCACGGAAAGATAACGAAATTATCTACAACTTCTTCAACGTCCGTACGACCAGATTCTGAATCTAATTTGGCGAAAAACCGAACCTAGGTCGACTGCCCATGCTGCCCGAAACAGAGAACTTGGCAACTTCTAGATCTAATCCAATCTACTCAATTCCAGTACCACCAATTGATCTAAAAACTTTATAAACACCCTTAGAACAGTACCTAGACCAACCCCAAGGATTCCCATGGCCATACCTTTGCCCAACGCACGAAAACCCAATAGATCTCCTCCCGGTTCGCGCGATCTCCTTCCTCGCTCCAATCCCGCCGGATCTCCTCGTCGCGAAGCGCTCCAACGGATGGATCTTTGAGGTGTGGAGGTGGAGAACTGTGAAATCATGTGTTGAAAAATTGGCTTAGAATTGAATTTACGAAATGTGTTTGTTCATGTGTTTTATCAATTTGACAAGAGTTTTATCAATTTGACAAGAAACAGTAAGTTTCGCTTTGGCGCCGGACCAAACTTAAAGAAAACAGTAAGTTTCCCATCTACGACGGACAAATTTTGTTGGTCTGTCGAAAACATGCTTTGGCAACCTCACTTTCCCATGTACGACGGACTGATTTTGTTTGTCTGTCGTAAACGTGTTTTTGAGCTCATGAGTCGAACTCAATTCTCCAAGAAGCCAGTAAGTTTTGCATGTACGACGGACCAAGTTTTTGGGTCTGTCGTGGACATGCTTTTGAGCTTATGTGCCAAACTCTTTTCAAAAGGAACCGATATTTTCACTTGTACAACAGACTGATTTTGTTGGTCCGTTGTGAACGTGTTTTGCTCGGTTTTGATTTCTTCTTGAAACCGAGACTTTCATGTGTACACCGGACCGATTTTGTCTGTCCGTTGTGAATGGTTTTTTGAGTGGTTTTTCATGTGTACGCCGGACTATATTTGTTTGTCCGTCGTGAATGCGTTTTTGCTGAATTAGGGTTTTGAGCAAAATTGGAATTGTGTTTGATTCATTTTTGGGATTATGAAATTTGTGAGAATTTCATGATGCTTCTTTTGAAGTGGACTTTATGCAATGCTCGTGTGAGTATTTGCATGGATTGATGTGAGTCAAGTCGTGGACTTGTGCTCGGAATTGTTTTATGGTTTGTTCATGTCCAGGTATTGCTCGAAGACGAACGTGGTCGATGACGGGACCGGAACTAGGTTCATGGAGGAGCTGAGGTTCAGGACTAGGTTCAGGGAGGAACTGAGGTCTTGGTGGTCAAGGATGTCATGCGGGACGTTCGGGCTAAGAGAATGGTGCACATGAAGAATGGTTAGTCATGTGAGAATGGCAGGAGGTCATTCGCGTGCAAAGTGTTAGTCACGTGAGTATGGCAGGTGGCCATACGCGTGCAAAGTGTTAGTCACGTGAGTATGGTAGGGTTGCCATACACGTGCAAGAGTTGTACTCGGCCAGGTTGGGCCAAGTAGAGTTGTGTTGGATACAGATTCCTTCTAGGGAATAGGAATCGTATTCAGAACTCCTTGTGGGTTGGTCCTTTAAATAGGAGGGGTGTCTCCTGTTGAAGGGCATCAATTGCATCAAGCAGAGCTGAGCGCATTGAGAGCCTCAAGCTCAGTTTTAGGGTTTGTACTCTTTTGTTGAGAGTACTTTAGACAAAATAAATAAAGATCAATTCTTCTAGTTCCTTGTGTGCTACAATATTCTCTTTTGGTTCTTGTTTGCATACTTGTTCTAGTTCTAGATTGGTTTTTATTCTTTGAGTTTCATCTTGATTTGATCCATCAAAAACCTCTCTAGGGTATTGATCTAGTGTTTCTCAAAGTCTAGTTGATCAATCTTTTGTCGTTCTTGTTTAATCTTGAAGTTTTGATTAGATTGATTCTCGTCAAGTTCTGGATCAGCAAGCTTGCGAAGCTCATAACTTTTGATCCTTAAGTCCGATCGAGCTGATTCTTTTTGGATTCGATTCGTATTGGAATCTAGTTTCTCGTGTTCAAATTTCAGATTGATCCGAAGGTTGGATATCCGGGAATTCGCGTTTTATCAAGCCTCTATCAATCTGTTTTTGTCAAATCCGAGGCAATCTTTTGGTTTCTTTTGGGGTGAAGTTTTTAATAGATCAAAAATTTGGTTTTAGCTTCCGCTCAATCATTCACCCCCCCTCTGATTGCTATATTTGTGTCTTTCGATCCTACAAGTGGTATCAGAGCAAGGTTTTTCTAATCTATCTTAATCGGTGATTAGATTAATGGATCGTTATTCGACAAAACCTTGTGTGTTCGATGGTGTTGATTTTCAGTTTTGGAAGGCCAAGATGGAGGCGTTCATCCAAGCACAAGGCTTCACAATTTGGGAGAAGGTGTACAAGCCATACCAAGTCCCTGCAAACGACAACGTCAATGACACCAATCGCACACAAGTTGAAGCAAACAGCAAGGCGCACAACTTGATCATCCAAGGCTTGGGACGCAGCGACTTTGATCGTGTGGTTCATCTTCGATCCGCATATGAGGTATGGAAATCTCTTTGTGATTACCATGAAGGTTCTAATACTGTGAAAGAGGTTCGCCAAGACATCTACAAAAAGGAGTACATGCGATTCGAGATGAAACCGGGAGAGTCGGTAGATGACTTCTTTGCACGTTTTAATAAGATTCTTAGCAATTTGCGTGCTGTTGGAGTTAGCTTTGATGATGCTGCTAATGCTAGACAATTGCTTAGTGCTTTGGACATGTCGGTGTGGGAGATGAAAGTAACATCTATACAAGAATCTACTACCATGAGTACACTTACTTTAGATGTTCTTTATTCTAAGTTGAAAACTCATGAGTTGGATGTTCTTGCCAGGAAGGGTAACATTAAATCAATTGCTTTGATCTCTAACCCTAACATGTCAAATGCAAATTCTTCTTCTAGCTTTGCCTTGTCTTCCATGTCTTCTTTAACAGATGAGCAACTTGAAGAGTTTCCCGAAGAAGATCTGGCACTACTCTCTTCTCGCTTTAACAAAGCTTTGCGTAATGTGAGAATGAGAAAGAGAGGTGGTCCTCCAAGATGCTATGAGTGTGGTGACCTCAACCATATTCGCACAAATTGTCCTAAGCTTGCAGGAAAAACATCAAAGGAGGAGAAGGACAACGATGTAAGGAATGAGAAGAAAAGGTTCTCGTCAAATGATAGGAAGAAGAAGAGCTTCATCAACCGCAAGGTGGTTCACCGAGTTCTTTCCGCTCTTGAACAAGTCAATTTGAGCGATGTGGACTCGGAGAGCAGCGAAGATGATGCAACTCCAAGCAAGCATGATTTGATGGGATTGTGTCTCATGGCAAGCAGCAAGGATAGCTTCACTGAGGGCGACCACGACAATGACTTCAATGAGGTAGATCCCTCTTATGATGAATTAGCTATTGCTGTTGCTCGTCTTGGAAAATTGCTTGACAAACGTGATAAGAAAATTAAGAAACATGATTTCATTATTGAATCATTGCATGCTGAAATTGCTAGACTTAAGACTTTGATTCCTAGTGATGATACTTGCAAATCATGTGACTTAATTTACAATGAGCTCACCTTGCTTAGGAAAGAACATGCTCTTTTGTTGCATCTAAATGAGAAAAATGAGAAACATGGTGTACATGCTAGCTGTTCCACTGATGATTTGCATAATTCAACTTCTTGTTCTAAATGCTCAACTCTTGAATTAAAATTGAAAGATGCAAATGCTAGGGTTTCTCAATTAACTAATAATTTGCTTTCACATGAAATTCTCTCATGCTCAACTTGTCGCAAGCAAAAAGGAAAAGTAGATGTTCCCTGCAATAATTGTTTAACTCTTGCTAAGAAAGTTGATTACCTGCAAAACTCTTTGGAACGATTCACTAATGGCAAGAAAAAATTGAACATGATCTTGGATCAATCTAAGGTTAGCTCAAACAAGAGAGGTTTAGGTTTTGATCTTCATGCTTCATTTGAAACTAAACCTCGCACTGTTGTTAATGCTCCTTGCAATGACAAAATTGAGATTCTTAATAAGCCTAAAAAGATTGCTTTTAAATCTGCTGGTTTTCTTTCTTCTACTATGATGAATGCAAAATGTGCTTCTACTATTAAAGCCAAACTTCATGCTAAGTACACTTGCACTCATTGTGGTAGAGATGGACATCTAGTAGATTTTTGCTTTAGACTAGCCAAACAGCAAAGGAAAGAAATGACTAAGGCTAGGTCTAACTTCAGAAAAGCACACTTTGCTTCTCACTATGCGTCTAGAGTGTTGAAAACGCCTTCTGTTCCTATAAACATGGGAAAAGGAAAATCTGATTTTGTGCATAAAAATTCTCGTGTTGTGCCCTCTTGTTGCGTCGTGTGTCTCAGTACTGGATTCCCAAAAATCTCATTCCTAACCCCAGTACTGAGACCTCGACATATTTTGTTGCTATGTAGGCTTCTCGCGCGAGGAAGGAGAATATATGGCTAGTGGATTCCGGATGCTCACGCCACATGTCCGGTGATAAGAATTTGTTCTCCTCCCTCACTCGTGCATCTCGTGCTGAAAGTGTTACTTTTGGAGATGCTTCTTCCTCTTCTGTTGTGGCAAAAGGTACAATAAAGGTAAGTGACAAGTTTATGTTCAAAGATGTGGCTCTTGTTGAAAACTTGAAATATAACTTGCTTTCTGTCTCACAAATGCTTGATGAAGATCTTGAGATAAGCTTTAAGAAAAATGAATGCAAAGTGCTAGATGCTTCAGGTGATCTTGTGTTCAAGATTTCTCGTTTTGGAAGAGTTTTTAAAGCTGATTTTCACCTTCTTCTAAACATAGGTGTCTAATTGCCAATGTTTCTAAAGATTTATTCTTTTGGCATCGTAGACTTGGTCATGTTGGTTTTGATCATCTTACTCGTGTAAGCGGTTTAGATCTCATACGTGGCTTGCCTAAGCTTAAGGGTGATAGCAATCTAGTATGTTCTTCTTGTAGACATGGTAAGATGATTGCAGGTTCACATCCACCTCTTACCATAGTGATGACAAACGCTCCAGGACAGCTTCTACATCTTGATACAGTTGGACCATCTCGAGTTCAATCCTTTGGAGGCAAACGGTATGTGCTTGTGATTGTTGATGATTTTTCTAGATACTCTTGGGTGTATTTTATGGCATCTAAGGATGAGGCTTTTAGTCATTTTAGAAGTCTTGTTCTTAGGCTTTCTGTTGACCATCCAGGAGCTCTCAAAGCTATTAGAAGTGATAATGGAACTGAATTCAAAAATGCTTCCTTTGATCTCTTTTGTGCTAAAAAGGAATTGATCATCAATTTTCATCACCTAGAGTGCCTCAACAGAATGGTGTAGTTGAAAGGAAAAACAGAACGTTGGTTGAGATTGTAACACCCCGGCATTTACTATGCCTGAATGTTACCAAACATAAGCTAAACAACATCTAAATACCACATTTAACATCAAATTCCAGCAAAGGTGCATAGACTAAAAACCGAGATTTCGGCAGCACCTCCTTTGTTTTATCATGAATTTAAGGAACAGCAACAATATAGCATTATATGGCAATAAGAGAAACATCTAAAACAGCAATAAATAAGTCTTAACGACAATAAGAGACTAACATTAAGCTCTTAAGGTTCCAAGTGTCAAACAAACAATAGAACTCTCATTAACCAAGCTAGGACTTAATTTTAAAGATCATCACACGCAATTTATTATCAAACTAAATGAATTGACTTGGGGAAACATTAAAGTGAAGCACGTGTGAGCGTGTGACTATTCCCCTTTCCCGCATGCCGTTCTCATGGTACCTAAAACAACAAGAAAACACAAGGGTGAGTTCGAAACTCAAGAAGCATACCGCAATGGACAACAAGCATAACAACAAGTCAATAACATCTTTCATCATGTATAACATCTCATTCATGAATACTTATCAATATCATCATCAATTTGTATGCGATGTAATGCATTGCTCCTCGACCCTCTGGAACCTCAGACCGGTATGGGAAGTACACACCCGTCGGTGTGCACCCTTTCCTCCCTTCCATCCCGAAGATGGAGGGTGCCTACTCGCTTCCAAACACCACGTGGATGGAATCACGACATAGGACTTACTCAATGGCGTTCGGATTAGTCATAACTTTCACCGACCTTGCCGACTAGTTAAGACTTTCTCACCGCCGCCCTATCTCATGACATGCATGCAACCATGCCAAATATCATATTCAATTCACATATTAACACATGGCATCATAATATGTTAAACATGCTCATCATATCATATCAATCATTAAAACATGGCAAGTGGACATATATCATGTAGGCAATTCCATCTAATTTCAACATGCAACCTACAACTTGCTATCCATCACAACACACTTGCCTCAACCACGTGCAACGGATTGGCGGGAAGAAGAGGGCACTTTCGGGGTCACACCACCTGCACATAGGCATCACACACTCACAATCATAACCTCAAAACAGTACACACGCCCCATCTAACCCGACATTGCCAACTACTCGCAAAACCTAAAAACAGAGGTTCTGTCCCGGCGGGACAGCAGCCTTGCAAAAGGCATAACTTGAGTTCTGGGACTCCAAATCGAATAAACGAGTACACCGTCGCGAAGCTTAGGAAATTTCCCAACTTTTTCTAGTTATAGGAAAGACTGATTCGGACTCTAAAATTGTTTAATCTACCGATTACCACAATCTGTTCCAGTTACGTCACAGATTTTTAGGCGCTCGGTAAAACAGCCATAACTTTCAAACGGCTGATCGGAAATTAACGTGCTTTACGTCCACGGAAAGATAATTAAATTATCTACAACTTCCTAGAAGTCCGTACGGTCTGATTCGGATTCTAAATCGACGGAAACTCGAACCCTAGTTCGACTGCTCAATCTGCCCGAAAACAGAAACGTGGACAAGTTTAGATCTAACCCAAATTACTTCAAACCAGCGCCTCCAATTGATCTAAAAACTTGATAAACACCCTAATAACAGTACCTAGATCATCCCCAAGGATCCCCAAGATCATACCTTTGCCCGGCGCAAAACTCCATTCAAGCTCCGCTAATCTCCTCGCGAATCGCTCCTCGCTCCACGGTACTCGCTCCTCGCTCCTGGCTCCTCGCTCCTCGCTCCACGGGATGACTCCACAAGGTGCAGGGTGGGGAGGCCACCCTAGGGCAGCAAGGGGTGGAGGGAGGTGGTGTGGAGGTGGAGGAAGGGGAGGCGCATGGCTAGGAGGGAGGGGGGTGGCGGCTAGGGCTAGAGGGGGGGGGGAGGGAGGAGAGGTGGGGGGCGCATATGGGGCTGTTGGGGCGCAAGGGGGGCAGGGGGAGCCCCTTTTATCAGCCCCCACACCCTGTCCAAGTCCAATTAGAGCCCCTCTCAATCCCTCCAAAGCCCACCAAGGCCCAAAACTCCCGAACGACCCAAAACCAAAACGGCCGGAACGGCCGGAAGGCTATTAACCTCCAATTCCTATGGTTTTAAACTTAATTCCACACTTCATACTGTTATTAACCTTATCATACACGATAAATAAGGTTACGACACTCGGGCGACATACCACTTCATTCGGCCCAAAAACGCGAGAAAACCCTAAGCCGAAAGGTTTTATTCTCTAGTTTCACCTTCTATAACGTCACACCAAACCATAGTGTCACATTCTTCCCCCCTTCAACAGGATTCGACCTCGAATCCGAAGGACGCCAAAAACAGCAACAAAGTCCCCAAGGGACAAAAGGCTTCTCTGCAGCACAAAACATTCGCACAACGACTAGAACCGGAAAGAAACGACAAACAAGTTCCCAAAACCAACACTTAAAGAAAAAGTGTTGATCTAGCTCAACTAAGGGCAACCGCTCACAGTTCAACTTTCAATTCAAATCCCAAACAGAATCTGTGTTTCAACCTCGAAGGGCTTCAACAACCCAAAACGCTCGAATCCTCACGACAAACACCTCACACTTCTATCACAACCTACCTGACTACACCGCAATAAACTCAACATGACATAATCAAAGGAAGTCACAATTCCTTTAACGACCTCTCTTCATTCCCGAAAGTTTCCATCTAGGGGAATAACTCATTAAGGCACACTAGCCCTTCCGATACACGATCATACTAACATTTTATTCCATCCTTTCCCAGGCAAGACTCAAACCCAAAAACAACTAGTGAAGACAATTGCTCACGGCAGGGCAATTATCACCGATCTACCGTCAACTTCACTTCCACCCATCGCTACTCTTAGTAAAGGTTAAACCCATACATCATCCACCTCCATCACAAACCACCCTTTACCACTAAGGTTCGACACCTAGCCCAAGCTAGGATCGAAAACCTTACCAAACCACAATTGGTTCCTTTCTTAAGAGGGTCTCGCCACACAAAAACACTTAGCTATCAAGCCCAAGTGTACACACAACAACTCAAACCCAAAGCGTTAACGACCATTTTGGAAAGAATTCGGCAACATCCAAGCCAAAACACAAAGGAAGCATAAATCCCCTACATCACAACCAACATATCGTAAATTGTTCATTGCTTCTTTTCATACTAGAAAGCAAGGGAAATCTCGTTTCATGACATAAATGCACACTCTTCAGAGCACTCGGATTAGTCATATCTCCATATATGACTTTCTCACCGACTGCTCAACGACTCTTTTATCATTTAACATGTAAAACGATGTCATGTTTACTTTTCACCATTCCCTCATCATGTAACCACACTACCGAATAGTCATTCACATGATGACTTCTGCCTCGGTATCATATGAATAAATCTCGAATAACATCGAGAGTTGCGCTAATTCATATAAACTATGACGGCAACATCGTTAATCAACAAAACACCACATCGTGTGAAAACCCATCTTCGATTTAACACTAGCTTTGTAACACCTCGCAAAATCAAACTCAACCCTTTGGAGCAGAACATCGACTCCAAAATCAAACATCTGGCACAAAGCGCCATAAATTTTTATCAAAAGAGAGGGAAACTCAATCCAAAAGAAAACTCTTCACTAACCAAATTCACTTAAGAAACATTCATAAAAATCCGTGACTTGTAAAACACCCACAGACACATTTTCCAAATGACTCCAACTCTAGTCAAATAGAGTTACACATCAAGGGCTTAACTCAAAAGTTTCCAACACAACCCTTTATGACCATCTGCTTCCTTTTAAAATTAATTCCAAAGATAAATCGGTCTGACGCGAAGGGCGCGATCCACTCAAAAACTTTTGGATGTAAACTCAAACTCACAACACGAACTAAACAAATTCGCCAAAACCAAAGGTCGACACCAACCACTGAGTTTTGGGGAAACTCAAACTCAACATAAGGAACACCTCAACCGAAAGCATTCAACCGAGATGGCAAACAACCAATCCAGGTTTCAAAGGTTTTTAGACAACAGCTCAGCATGAAAGGAACCATCTCTAGTACTCCACTACGCTTTCCATTAAAGACTTCAATATGTAAATATTATCTCTACAAGACAAAGTTCATAACTAGGATTCCAAGGCATACATTCATTAAGGATGAAATTGTACATCATGTTAATTATCCAAAGCTCACTCCATCGCAACATGTTAAAATTTTCCTTTATTTTAACCATGGTTTTCCAACGAATAATCTAAACAGTTACCACAACTACTTAGTCATCAATAACAACAAATGGGCATAATCATCAACCAACAACATTACTTTTAGCTACCCTATACATAGGTGATAACAAAATTACCACCACACAACATACCCCCACTATTTAAAATAGACTGAATACTAGCATTAACACTACCATTAACAACATCATTAACAATAAGTCTTATGTCTTCTCCATTGATATCAATACTAGCATTGTAGCGACACAACTGCATACTTCCAAAGGTACTAGTAGTTTGCAACAACATAAATAGCAACTCTAATCAACATCCAAATTAAAGTCACTAGTCAACACGATTAAATTTCTCTATTAATCCATTAGATTAGAACCTCTTTAACAACCAAAGAAAGTTTCTTTTACAATAACAGCATCTACAACATCTTAATGTTTTAACTATGCATCAAAGTTTAAACTTTTAACATTAACAAGGATCATAAGCACATTTAAAGCAAGGCAATGATTCTAAGCATGTACATTAACACATTTAATCATTCTCGCTAAGAGTAAATCGCAACACTAGTAGTCTATTTATTCTCAAGCTAGAGATATTAATCACATTGAATTGATTCAACTCAAAATTTAACTTAGCAACACATCAATCCATAAACCACATTGCTACCTACTACAAGACATACTAAACATCAATTCTTACTAGGGACAAACGATCTCACTCAAAAGACACTTTGTTTACAAGATTTTAGTTTTAAAACTCATCCCAAATTCGTATGAGACTTGACTCTCAAAATTACAAAGAGACAAATCCAAACTTTGTCATGCAAAGGAATTCTCCAAAACCTTTTAAATCTCAAGGACTCCCATGAGGAAAAAGGTTGAAAGACGGTTTTCTCGAAAGGGAACCAAGTGCTCCATTAACCCTTTTCAATTAAAACCTTAACTCCAAACTTTCACAAAGCAAGAAGAGTTCTTCAAAGATGATTTCTTAAACCAAGAAATGACGAAATCAAGCACCACTTACTCCTACAAAGACACGAACTTCAACCACGACAACCAGTGTCAGTATAACTCCGCAATAACTCCGTTAACCTCGGAGAAAGACAAACGCAAGGATAAATTTGAATGCTTCTTCCCCATAAAGCCATCAACAAACTAATCATTAAAATCGAAAGGCGCCCAAAAGAAGCGCAACACTAGACTCCTCTTCTTCGTCTTCAACCAAGGAAGACAAAACCACACACCGCATAACGAACGATCCATAAAACCCAACATTTTTCATTTGATTCAAATCAACTAAAGCCAAGAAAAGCAATCGAAAATCGATCATCGAGCGGCAAAAGAACGTCACGAAGGAATCCACCACCAAACTCTTTTATTTGGCGCAAGTCAACTACCCGATCTACAACAGAAAGGGTAAGCACTCTTCTCCTACAGGGGTTAACGGTTCTTCGGTGATGGCGCTAACCGCCACACCACAAACCTCGCCCTTACTATGAACAAAAGAGGTGACCGAAACCCTTCAAAGACCAAAACCCCACTTTTAACACCACAACAGAACAATTCAATCATTTATCTTATTGACATAGCATCATGCATTGTCAAAAGAAACATTCAATATCAAAGCTTAAATACAACATTTAAGCATAAAGCAACGATTCCCATACCCTTTTCCTCTGTGCATCCATTGTGTGTCAAATTTTTAGATTAGTTATACCACTTTTGCAAGTTTTAATGTTGCTATCCTATAACAAAATTTTAGTTAAGACCTAAGCCATGTTTCTAAGTTATTCCACATCACATTTTAGTTGTAACCTATAGCATGACACTAAAAATTCACATTCCAAGGACCTACAGCCCGCTGATACCAATCAGAACACCCGGCATTTACTATGCCCGAATGTTACCAAACATAAGCTAAACAACATCTAAATACCACATTTAACATCAAATTCCAGCAAAGGTGCATAGACTAAAACCGAGATTTCGCAGCACCTCCTTTGTTTTATCATGAATTTAAGGAACGACAACAATATAGCATTATATGGCAATAAGAGAAACATCTAAAACAGCAATAAATAAGTCTTAACGACAATAAGAGACTAACATTAAGCTCTTAAGGTTCCAAGTGTCAAACAAACAATAGAACTCTCATTAACCAAGCTAGGACTTAATTTTAAAGATCATCACACGCAATTTATTATCAAACTAAATGAATTGACTTGGGGAAACATTAAAGTGAAGCAACGTGTGAGCGTGTGACTATTCCCTTTCCGCATGCCGTTCTCATGGTACCTAAAACAACAAGAAAACACAAGGGTGAGTTCGAAAACTCAGCAAGCATACTGCAATGGACAACAAGCATAACAACAAGTCAATAACATCTTTCATCATGTATAACATCTCATTCATGAATACTTATCAATATCATCATCAATTTGTATGCGATGTAATGCATTGCTCCTGACCCTCTGGAACCTCATACCGGTATGGGAAGTACACACCCGTCGGTGTGCACCCTTTCCTCCCTTCCATCCCGAAGATGGAGGGTGCCTACTCGCTTCCAAACACCACGTGGATGGAATCACGACATAGGACTTACTCAATGGCGTTCCGGATTAGTCATAACTTTCTCACCGACCTTGCCGGACTAGTTAAGACTTTCTCACCGCCTCGCCCTATCTCATGACATGCATGCAACCATGCCAAATATCATATTCAATTCACATATTAACACATGGCATCATAATATGTTAAACATGCTCATCATATCATATCAATCATTAAAACATGGCAAGTGGACATATATCATGTAGGCAATTCCATCTAATTTCAACATGCAACCTACAACTTGCTATCCATCACAACACACTTGCCTCAACCACGTGCAACGGATTGGCGGGAAGAAGAGGGCACTTTCGGGGTCACACCACCTGCACATAGGCATCACACACTCACAATCATAACCTCAAAACAGTACACACGCCCCCATCTAACCCGACATTGCCAACTACTCGCAAAACCTAAAAACAGAGGTTCTGTCCCGGCGGGACAGCAGCCTTGCAAAAGGCATAACTTGAGTTCTGGGACTCCAAATCGAATAAACGAGTACACCGTCGCGAAGCTTAGGAAATTTCCCAACTTTTTCTAGTTATAGGGAAAGACTGATTCGGACTCTAAAATTGTTTAATCTACCGATTACCACAATCTGTTCCAGTTACGTCACAGATTTTTAGGCGCTCGGTAAAACAGCCATAACTTTCAAACGGCTGATCGGAAATTAACGTGCTTTACGTCCACGGAAAGATAATTAAATTATCTACAACTTCCTAGAAGTCCGTACGGTCTGATTCGGATTCTAAATCGACGGAAACTCGAACCCTAGTTCGACTGCTCAATCTGCCCGAAAACAGAAACGTGGACAAGTTTAGATCTAACCCAAATTACTTCAAACCAGCGCCTCCAATTGATCTAAAAACTTGATAAACACCCTAATAACAGTACCTAGATCATCCCCAAGGATCCCCAAGATCATACCTTTGCCCGAAGCGCAAAACTCCAATCAATCTCCGCGAATCTCCTCGCGAATCGCTCCTCGCTCCACGTTCCTCGCTCCTCGCTCCTTGCTCCTCGCTCCTCGCTCCACGGGATGACTCCACAAGGTGCAGGGGTGGGGAGGCCACCCTAGGGCAGCAAGGGGTGGAGGGGAGGTGGTGTGGAGGTGGAGGAAGGGGAGGGGGCGCATGGCTAGGAGGGAGGGGGGTGGCGGCTAGGGCTAGAGGGGGGGGGGAGGGAGGAGAGGTGGGGGGCGCATATGGGGCTGTTGGGGCGCAAGGGGGGCAGGGGGAGCCCCTTTTATCAGCCCCCACACCCTGTCCAAGTCCAATTAGAGCCCCTCTCAATCCCTCCAAAGCCCACCAAGGCCCAAAACTCCCCCGGAACGGCCCAAAACCCCGAAAACGGCCCGGAAACGGCCCGGAAAGGCTATTAACCTCCAATTCCTATGGTTTTAAACTTAATTCCACACTTCATACTGTTATTAACCTTATCATACACGATAAATAAGGTTACGACACTCCGTGGCGACATACCACTTCATTCGGCCCAAAAACGCGAGAAAACCCTAAGCCGAAAGGTTTTATTCTCTAGTTTCACCTTCTATAACGTCACACCAAACCATAGTGTCACAGAGATGGCTAGAACCATGTTAGATGAACATCACACTCCTAGAAACTTTTGGGCTGAAGCGATTTCAACTGCATGTTATGTTTCAAACCGTGTGTTTTTGAGATCAAAATTGGGTAAGACTCCATTTGAGCTTCGGTTTGGACACAGGCCTACTGTTTCTCACTTTAGGGTTTTTGGATGCAAATGCTTTGTCTTGAAATCTGGAAATCTTGATAAATTTGAAGCTAGATCAACTGATGGCATTTTTCTTGGATATCCTGCTCATACTCGTGGCTATCGTGTGCTTGTTTTGGAGACTAACAAAATTGTGGAAACTTGTGAAGTTACTTTTGATGAGGCTAGTCCAGGCACTAGTCCAAGTGATGCAGAAGCATACATTCAGGGGGAGAAAATCTTTGAAGATAATGATGATGTTGAAGATGATGTCTTGACTCTTCCTAATGCACAACAAGCTGTAGCACCCTTGGCACCTACTACTACATCACCTACAGCTAACCATCCTCAAGCTACAACATCATCTGTACATGCTGAAAATGAAGAAGGAGAAGGAGAAGTCTCAAAAGCCAATGCTCCCTTGCACATTCAGAAAATGCATCCATCTGAACAAATGATTGGAGACCTAAATGAGAGAGTCACTCGATCCAGGTTTATTCATTCTGACACTCATGCTCATTCTGCTTTAGTTTCTTCTTTTAAACCCAAAGATATATCTCATGCATTATCTGACGAATCTTGGATCAATGCCATGCATGAAGAATTAGAGAATTTTGAACGAAATAAAGTTTGGAAACTTGTCTCACCACCTCCTGATTTTAATGTTATTGGAACTAGATGGGTTTTCAAAAATAAACAAAGTGAGGATGGTGTTGTTGTTAGAAACAAGGCTAGATTGGTTGCTCAAGGTTACACTCAAATTGAAGGCTTAGATTTTGATGAAACCTTTGCTCCTGTTGCTAGAATTGAAGCCATTAGAATCCTTTTAGCTTTTGCTGCATCCAAAGGTTTCAAATTGTATCAAATGGATGTGAAAAGTGCTTTTCTTAATGGCTACATAAATGAGGAAGTTTTTGTCAAGCAACCACCTGGTTTTGAAAATCCAAAGTTTCCAAATCATGTGTTCAAACTATCAAAAGCTTTGTATGGTTTGAAACAAGCCCCTAGAGCATGGTATGATAGGCTAAAAACCTTTTTACTTGAAAGGGGGTTTTCAATGGGAAAGGTTGATAAAACTCTCTTTTTACTCAAGCAAGGCAATGATCAACTATTCGTTCAGATTTATGTTGATGATATTATCTTTAGTGGTTCCTCTCATGTTTTAGTGTCTGAGTTTTCAGAAATAATGAGGAAGGAGTTTGAGATGAGTATGATGGGTGAGTTGACATACTTTTTGGGATTTCAAATCAAGCAAACAAAGGATGGTACTTTTGTGCATCAAAGCAAATACACAAAAGACTTGTTGCATAGATTTGGGATGGAAAACAGCAAACCGATCATGACACCCATGGAGAGCGCTTGCATACTTGATCCGGATGAAGATGGTGAGCCGGTTGATCAAAAGGAATATAGAAGCATGATAGGTTCACTTTTGTACCTCACTGCATCAAGGCCGGATATACAATTTGCTGTGTGCTTGTGTGCTTGTTTTCAAGCTTCCCCACGTGCTTCACATCGACAAGCTGTCAAAAGGATTTTCAGGTATCTTCATGGAACTCAAGATTTTGGCATTTGGCTTTCTGCTTCCTCATGCATTAGTTTGAGATCTTTTCGATGCTGATTTTGGAGGATGTAGAATTGATAGGAAAAGCACTTCTGGTTCATGTCACTTCTTGGGAAATTCTCTCATTGCATGGTCATCTAGAAAGCAATCTTCATTTGCACAATCAATCGTTGAATCTGAATATGTGGTCTTTGCTAGTTGTTGTTCTCAAATTCATTGGATAGTAGCTACACTTAAAGATTATGTGGTTATTTTGGATAGTGTTCCTCTTATGTGTGATAACACTAGTGCAATTTGCATTGCTAAGAACCCTGTGCAACATTCAAGAACAAAACATATTGACATCAGATTTCACTTTCTTAGAGATCATGTTGAAAAAGGCAACATTGTGCTTCATCATGTGGATACTGAACATCAATTGGCAGACATTTTCACAAAACCTTTGTCTTCTTCTCGTTTTGCTTTTATTCGGGGAGAACTTGGAATTGTTCATCCAATGGGTTTGTTTTGAGGGGGAGTTTCCTTGCCAAGTTCTTTCACTTGATGAGCTCACTTTATCATATTTCTTTATATGTTATGTAATTGAGCTAATATATGATAATCTAATTGTCTCACTTGAACTAAAAATGACATTGCGAATTCCACTGGGTGATTGCCTATAGCTAAATACTCTGTGATATCTTACTCTTTTAGGCTTGTTATTGAATCTTCTTGACAAATTTGGGCTATGGAGCAAGTGTATTTTCAGCTTTACTCTTTCATAAGACCTTTTAATCATTTTTGCATGTTTACAATCAAAGAAAAAGAAAAGAAAAAGGGAATCAATAAAAAAAGGGTTGTTAGAAGCAAAAGCTTCAAGTTGTATGCTTCAGGCATGCTTTCCCTAAAAAAAGGATAAGATGTATGCTTCAAGCATGCCATTCCTTCAAAGACAAGATGTATGCTTCAAGCATGCCACTTCAAGGAAATAAAAGAAGTATGCTTCAAGCATGCCACATGCAGTTTACTGTTTAAAGATTAATTTGGTCCACTAGATTGGAGTTGAAACTACTTGCTCGCCCTAAGTTGTTAGTTGCTTCAATTTTTAAAGCCTTGCTTTTTCTGCTAAGATCTTGCTTAGTACTTGGCTATAGTTGACTAAATTGAGGTTGAGATGCATGTCATTCCCTAACTTGTTAAAATCACATCAAGATCATGTATTTTACATATTATGTGATATATAAGGTTATATGATCGAATGAGCTCATCTTTTCCTATCTTGGCACTCCCTTGTTTCTTCTTGTGAAATCATTGTTTCAGGAAAATTTTTGAACCTGTTCTCTCTTTTGTACTCTTGATGAATCCATTGTCAAAGGGGGAGAACTTTGGGGGAATCATTGAAAAGTTTAAAGAAAAAGGGGGAGTTGTTTTTGAGAAGTTTGGAGAATTTTGAAATTTTTGGGCACATTGCACATTCACACACATTTTACTTCTCAGGGGGAGATTTTGTTTTGCATTTTGATCAAAAGGGGAATTCTGTGTTTTCTCTTTTTGGTCCTTGATCCTTTGGATTTCAAAATCTTTTGTAAAGTGAATGCCAAATGTTCAATTCTAAAGTGGTGTTGCCAATGTTTTCATCAAGGGGGAGATTGTGAAATCATGTGTTAAAAAATTGGCTTAGAATTGAATTTGCGAAATGTGTTTGTTCATGTGTTTTATCAATTTGACAAGAGTTTTATCAATTTGACAAGAAACAGTAAGTTTCGCTTTGGCGCCGGACCAAACTTAAAGAAAACAGTAAGTTTCCCATCTACGACGGACAAATTTTGTTGGTCTGTCGAAAACATGCTTTGGCAACCTCACTTTCCCATGTACGACGGACTGATTTTGTTTGTCTGTCGTAAACGTGTTTTTGAGCTCATGAGTCGAACTCAATTCTCCAAGAAGCCAGTAAGTTTTGCATGTACGACGGACCAAGTTTTTGGGTCTGTCGTGGACATGCTTTTGAGCTTATGTGCCAAACTCTTTTCAAAAGGAACCGATATTTTCACTTGTACAACAGACTGATTTTGTTGGTCCGTTGTGAACGTGTTTTGCTCGGTTTTGATTTCTTCTTGAAACCGAGACTTTCATGTGTACACCGGACCGATTTTGTCTGTCCGTTGTGAATGTTTTTTTTGAGTGGTTTTTCATGTGTACGCCGGACCATATTTGTTTGTCCGTCGTGAATGCGTTTTTGCTGAATTAGGGTTTTGAGCAAAATTGGAATTGTGTTTGATTCATTTTTGGGATTATGAAATTTGTGAGAATTTCATGATGCTTCTTTTGAAGTGGACTTTATGCAATGCTCGTGTGAGTATTTGCATGGATTGATGTGAGTCAAGTCGTGGACTTGTGCTCGGAATTGTTTTGTGGTTTGTTCATGTGCGGTATTGCTCGAAGACGAGCGTGGTCGATGACGGACCGGAACTAGGTTCATGGAGGAGCTGTGGTGCAGGACTCGGTTCGAGGAGGAACCGAGGTCTTGGTGGTCAAGGATGTCATGCGGGACGTTCGGGCTAAGAGAATGGTGCACATGAAGAATGGTTAGTCACGTGAGAATGGCAGGAGGTCATTCGCGTGCAAAGTGTTAGTCACGTGAGTATGGCAGGTGGCCATACGCGTGCAAAGTGTTAGTCACGTGAGTATGGTAGGGTTGCCATACACGTGCAAGAGTTGTACTCGGCCAGGTTGGGCCAAGTAGAGTTGTGTTGAATCTGATTCCTTCTAGGGAATAGGAATCGTATTCAGAACTCCTTGTGGGTTGGTCCTTTAAATAGGAGGGGTGTCTCCTGTTGAAGGGCATCAATTGCATCAAGCAGAGCTGAGCGCATTGAGAGCCTCAAGCTCAGTTTTAGGGTTTGTACTCTTTTGATGAGAGTACTTTAGACAAAATAAATAAAGATCAATTTTTCTAGTTCCTTGTGTGCTACAATATTCTCTTTTGGTTCTTGTTTGCATACTTGTTCTAGTTCTAGATTGGTTTTTATTCTTTGAGTTTCATCTTGATTTGATCTATCAAAAACCTCTCTAGGGTATTGATCTAGTGTTTCTGTAACACCCCGGCATTTAATATGCCTGAATGCTACCAAACATAAGCTAAACAACATCTAAATACCACAATTAAACATAAATTCCAGCAAAGGCGCACATGCTAAAAGCCGAGATTTCGGCAGCATCTCCTTTGTTTTAATATGAATTAACACAATATCAATATCATGGCAAGATATGTCATAGCACACGACAAATAAAACATCAACATAAATGGATATATCATCAAATTACACCAATAAAAGCATGCTCAACCACTTCATAAGCTATAACCAAGCAAATAAGGAATCACAAGCATGCTAAATTAAACCCTACATTAAGTTTATGGCACAACTCTTAATATCATGTCTCCAAGTGATTAATTATGGACTATGATGGTGGAGCTACGTGTAGAAGTGTAGCTAGACCCCTTTTTCCCGCATGCCGATCTCAAAGTACCTAAAAACAACATAAAACACAAGCGTGAGTTCGAAAATTCAGCAAGCATATTGTAATGGACAACAAGATCATTTACAAGACAATAATACCTTAGATCACATATAACATCTCATACTTGAGCACATAACAACATCATCATCATTAAATATGTATTGCAATGCAATGCAATGCAATGTTACGCTCATATCTCCTTGGAAACTCATACCGGTATGGTTGAGTACACACCCGTCGGTGTGCACCCTCTCCCCCCTTCCATCCCGAAGATGGAGGGTGCCTACTCCTCGCTTCCACAACCCACGGTAGATGGAATCACGATGTAGGACTTACTCTAATGGCTCTCCGGATTAGTCATAACTTTCTCACCGACCTTCCCGGATTAGTTAATGACTTTCTCACCGCCCGGGCCATGTAACATGTCATGCATGCAACTATGCCAATTATCATATTTCACATGTACATAAACATATGGCAACTCATCATGACAAATATAAACACATGGCATCGAACCATGATAATCATACTCAATATTTCATTGGAAAACAGCAAGCATGGCAAGTGAGCATAGCAAGTGTTCAATCTTTCACCCAATATCAACAAACAACCTACAATCCGCTATACATTACAACACACTTGCCTCAACTGCGGGCGACGGATTTGTGGGACGTAGAGGGCACTCCCGGTTTCACACCACCTGCACATAGGCATCACACACTCACAATAATGCCCGCAAAACAGTACACAAATCCCCATCTAACCCGACATTGCCCACTACTTGCAAACCTAAAAACAGAGGTTCTGTCCCGGCGGGACAGCAGCCTTGCAAAGGCCATAACTTGAGTTCTGGGACTCCAAATCGATTAAACGAGTACACCATCGCGAAACTTAGGAAATTTCCTACCTTTTTCTAGTTATACGGAAAGACTGATTCGGAATCTAAAATTGTTTAATCTACAGATTACTACGATCTGTTCCAATCGCGTCACAGATTTTAACACGCTCGGTAAAACGGCCTAACTTTCAAACGACTGATCGGATTTTAACGTGCTTTATGTCCACGGAAAGATAATTAAATTATCTACAACTTCTTTTAAGTCCGTACGGACCGATTCGGATTCTAAATCGACGAAAACTCGAGCCCTAGCCCGACTGCTCAATCTGCCCGAAAACAGAAACGTGGCAATGTCTAGATCTAACCCAAAGAACTCCAACACAGCACCACCAATTGATCTAAAAACTTCATAAACACCCTAAGAACAGTACCTAGATCAAACCCAAGGATCCCCATGATCATACCTTTGCCCAACGAACGAATCTCCAATAGATCTCCTCGCGGATCGCTCCACGCTCCTCGCTCCTCGTTCCTCACTCCTCGCTCCTCGCTCCAACGGATGGATCCACAAGGTGCAGAGGTGTGGAGACCACCCTAGGGCAGCAAGGGGGTGGAGGAGAGGTGGTGGAGAGGTGGGGAGCAATGGGGCAAAGGGGGAGGTGGAGGCGCACAAGAGGGAGAGGGAGAGGGGGTGGCGGCTAGGGCTTAGGAGGGGGAGGAGAGGCGCACCAATGCTGCATGGGGCGCAAGGGGCTGGGGAAGCCCCTTTTACCAGCCCTCAACACAATCCTAGTCCGTTACGGAGACCTAATCCATCCCACCAAGGCCCAAAACTCCCCCGGGAAGGCCCAAAACCAGCGGCCTAAAGCGGCCGGAAAAGCTATTAACCTCCATAACCTATAGTTTTAACCTTAATTCCACATCTCATAATGTTATTAACCTTATCATGCACGTTAAATAAGGTTACGACACTCCGTGGTGTCACAACGCTTCAAAAGGCCCAAAAACGCGAGTAAACCTCAAGCCGTAAGATTTTCTTGTCTAATTTTGCAATTTGTAACGTCACACCAAAACGTAGTGTCACAGTTTCTCAAAGTCTAGTTGATCAATCTTTTGTCGTTCTTGTTTAATCTTGAAGTTTTGATTAGATTGATTCTCGTCAAGTTCTGGATCAGCAAGCTTGCGAAGCTCATAACTTTTGATCCGTAAGTCCGATCGAGCTGATTCTTTTTGGGTTCGATTCGTATTGGAATCTAGTTTCTCGTGTTCAAATTTCAGATCGATCTGACAGTTGGATCTCCAGGAATGCGCGTTTTATCAAGCCTCTGTCAATCTGTTTTTGTCAAATCCGAGGCAATCTTTTGGTTTCTTTTGGGGTGAAGTTTTTAATAGATCAAAAATTTGGTTTTAGCTTCCGCTCAATCATTCACCCCCCCTCTGATTGCTATATTTGTGTCTTTCGATCCTACAAGAACTCCCCTAGGGGCAGAAAGGGAGGAGGAGAGGTGGTGGAGAGGTGGTGGAGCAATGGGGAGCAATGGGGGAGGTGGAGAATCTGCCCTAAACAGATAACTATGCAATCTCTAGTTTTCATCCAATCTACCCAATCACAGCACCTCCTCTTGATCTAAAAGCATCAAATCAACCTCTAGATCAGTACCTAGACCAACCCCAAGGGTCACCCATACCATACCTTTGCCCGACGAACGACGAACGTCGAATCCTCTCCTCCCGATTTCCCCGATCGTCTTCCTCGCGCCGGAACCGCCGGATCTGTGACACCACGGAGTGTCGTAACCTTATTTAATGTGCATAATGAGGTTAAAAACATTATGAAATATGGTATTGGAGGTTAAAACCATATGGTATGAGGTTTAATTGCGTTTCCGGGACGTTTCCGGGAGTTTGGGCCTTTCCGGGGAAGTTTGGGCCTAAAAGAAGGGGTTGTGGGCTTTGGTGGGATGGAGTATGAGTCTATTTAGGACTAGGAGACTTTTGTGGGTTGGTAAAAAGGCCTCCCCCCTGCCCTCCTTGTACCCCTCCCACTTGTGCGCCCCCACCTCCTCCCTTGGCCCTAGCCGCCCCACCTCCTCTCCCTCCCCTTTGGCCGTGCGCCCCCACCCCCCTTGCCCCTTTGCTCCCCAACTCCCCACCACCTCTACTCCACCCCTTGCTGCCCTAGGGTAGCCTCTCCACCCCTGCACCTCAGAGATCCGTCCATTGGAGCGAGGAACGAGGAGCGATCCGGGAGAAGATCTATTGGGTTTTCGTGCATCGGGCGAAGGTATGGCCATGGGACTCCTTGGGGTTGGGCTAGGTACTGTTCTAAGGATCAATATCATGTTTTTAGATCAATTGGTGGTGCTGGAATTGAGTAGATTGGATTAGATCTAGAAGTTGCCACGTTCTCTGTTTTGGACAGCATGAGCAGTCGACGTAGGGTTTAGTTTTTCGCCAATTTAGATTCCGAATTTGGTAGTCCGCCTGTTGAAGAAGTTGTATATAATTTCAATATCTTTCTGTGGGTATAAAGAACGTCCAATTCTGATCAGCCGTTTGAAAGTTATGGCTGTTTTACCGAGTGTGTTAAAATCTGTGACGTGATTGGAACAGATCACGGTATTCTGTAGATTAAACCACTTTAGAATCCGAATCAGTCTTTCCTTATACTTAGAAAAAGTTGGGAAATTTCCTAAGATACGTGAGGATGTACTCGTTGAATTGATTCGGAGTCCCAGAACTCAAGTTATGCCTTTTGGTTATGCCTTTTGGAAGGCTGCTGTCCCGACGGGACAGAACCTCTGTTTTTGGGTGTTGCGAGTAGTTGGCAATGTCGGGGTAGATGAGGGTTTGCGTACTGTTTTGTGGACATGACTGTGAGTGTGTGGTACCTATGTGCAGGTGGTGTGACCCCGGGAGTGCCTTCTACTTCCCGCCAATCCGTTGCTCGTGGTTGAGGCAAGTGTATTGTAATGGATAGCGATTTGTAGGTTGCTTGTTGAGAATAGATGAAATTGACTATATGATATGATCACTTGCCATGCTTTAATGATTGCCAATGATATGATGAGCATGTTTATTATGTTATGATGCCATGTGTTAATGTACAAGTTAAATATGATGTTGGCATAATTGCATACATGGCATGTTACATGGCCCGGGCGGTGAGAAAGTCATAACTAGTCCGGGGAAGGTCGGTGAGAAAGTTATGACTATTCTAGAGAGCCAATGAGTAAGTCCTACATCGTGATTCCATTCACCGCGGTGAACGGAAGCGAGGAGTAGGCACCCTCCATCTTCGGGATGGAAGGGGGGAGAGGGTGCACACCGACGGGTGTGTACTCAACCATACCGGTATGAGTTTCCAAGGAGACATGAGCATAGCATTGCATTGCATACATAATGATGATGATAATGATATGTGATCATGAATGAGATGGTTTACATGATGTGAGATATTATTGCCATGTAATTGTTCTTGTTGTACCATTGCAATATGCTTGCTGAGTTTCGAACTCACGCTTGTGTTTTCTTGTTGTTTTAGGTACCATGAGACCGGCATGCGGGGAAGGGAAATAGTCACACTTCCGCATGTAGCTTCACTCATTTGATTCCACAAGTCATTCAATTAGTTTTTGATAATAAATTGCGTGTGATGATTATTGCTTTAAGGTTTAGCTTTGCTAAATGAGAGTCTTATTGTTCGTTTGACTCTTGGAGACATTAAATGCTTGAAACTAGACTTATATTGTTGCTAAGTCGTTAATTATTGCTGTTTTTAGTTGTCTCTCATATTCCATATATTGCTATACTGTTATTGCTCCTTCAAATCATGTTAAAACAAAGGAGATGCTGCCGAAATCTCGGGTTTTAGCATTTACTCCTTTGCTGTAATTTACCTTAATTCATGGTATTTAGATGTTGTTTAGCTTATGTTTGGTAGCATTCAGGCATATTAGATGCCGGGGTGTTACAGGATCTCCTCATCGTGGGGATTCCCGATGGAGAGATCAACGGGATGGCGAGGTGGGGATCTCCTCTAGGGCAGCAAGGGGGGTGGAGAGGGGAGGGGAGGGGTGGTGGCGCAAGGAGGAAGGAGATGGGGGGCACACAAGGAGGTGGAGAGGGGGAGGGGAGGCTAGGTTAGGTGGGGGCGCACAAGGGCAGTGGGAGGGCACCCCAAGGGCAGAATTTCAGGTCTCCCCCTCCCACACGAGCCCAAATTCCCTCCCACTAAATCCCACAACTCAATCCCTTGGGCCCAAACTCCCCCGGAGAGGCCCAAACTCCCGAAAACAGCCTGAAAACACGATTAAACCTCATACCGTATAGTTTTATTCTCTAATTTCACATTTTATAATGTCACACCATTCCGTAGTGTCACAAGTAGTTCCTCCTCTTATTGTGTGTGTCTCTCTGTGTGTTCTCCAGTTTAGATCTATTTTGCATCCCCAGACTATTCGATAGCGAGGTTGTTTAACACGTTATCAGCACCAAGCTGTTAGTGTTATGCCCTTGAGGCAATCATATGGATGATTGTAATATGACTATGTTTATGAATAATAATATGATTATTGGTCCAATGAATGTATATCATTGTTTTGATCAACAAGTGTGTGACTTGTTTATGAAGCTCTTTACTTATTGATATAATTCGATAAATATCTATGATCGGATATCATCGTATAGGACAACGATGAATAGATCAGCACATGTATTGTTCGATGATCATGTTTCATAGATCATGGGATATGGAGATATCATCAATACATTGTGGACGCATGTTGAAGAACATGTGTTAGATAGACCCACAATGGGACACGGCGAGAATGTTACATTCTTATGTGTCATCAGTGTATCTCATACATAGTAGATGTATGATCCTTAGACCTGAGATTGTCATATTCCCTACATGTGTAATAGTTTACCTTGGGGTTACCAAACACTATTTCCTAACCGGATAGTTATAAAGGTAGCTTTCATGTTTACTATGAAACATGTAGAGGGAAGTGAGCAGTCAAGATGGAATTTTCCACTCCAATGTAACGGAGATATATGTCTAGGCTACTCATGTGATATGATTAAGGAAGTGCATGGCCATACCGTGATTGAGAAGTCAATCACAACTTATTAATATATCACGGATACGAGAGATAGATTGAACTGTCAAGGATGACATGCTTCTCGCCTTGAGTTCGATCTTCATATAGTTTGGCAAAGGGATTATTACATCAGTACTTTAATCATATGCATTTGGGAGTTGGCATGCTCTGCAAGGAGCCGCTACCGACTATTGGATTACAAAAGGGGTTTTCCGAATCCATGTCCAAATGCGCATGAACCTACAGGGTCACACACATAACGGGCTAGGACGCATTAATTCGGATTGGTTCCGTAATTAATGGTCCTCGTGAGCTTAGCACGTAGATGGGCCCTGACTGCCTAGGGTTTCACCTCATGGCTATATAAGGAGGGGAGGAGGCTAGACGCAGCATACACTTTCGTGCGGTTTAGAGGTGTTTCGCCAGAAACCCTAGCCACCTCCTCTCGTTGCCCCTGCCGAGCGAACTGGTGCTTGCACACCGACGCACGGCGTTCCATCCCCGGACGTGTGGACTGTTGTGGTGACGCTGCTGCTACTGCGGCGAGGACAATCCGCGGCGAGGATGATCCGCGGCGAGGACGATCCACGCCGAGAACGATCCACTACAACAACGTGCGAAGGATTCCGCAACTGCGCGTCTAGTGGTAATAGATCTATGATCCCCTTCTTGCGAGTAGCTTTTCTGGTTTGCGGTAGAAATTTTAATTTGTGCTAGTGTAGCATACCGCGTTCCCCAACACAAGCTCTGCCGGAGAAAAGGTGAGAAGAGGTGTGTAACACCCCGACATCTAGTATGCCCTGAATGTCACCAAACATGATAGAAGAAGCATCTAAACACCATAATTAAAGATAAATTACAGCAAAGGAGTAAATGCTAAACTCGAAAAATTTCGGCAGCATCTCCTTTGTTTTTCCATGATTTGAAGCATCAGCAATAACATGACAAGATATAGCAACATCTCAAGTCTAAACTAAGGAATCCAACCACTCCACAAATTATAACGAAGTAAAGAACGAAAAAGGCACACATTTAAACCAAACTTCAAGTTTCATCGCATTATTCTTATTATCATAACTCCAAATGATAATCTGTCTAAATTTGTGGAGCTACGTGTAGATGTGTAGCTAAACCCCTTTCCCGCATGCCGATCTCATGGTACCTAAAAAAACAACATAAAACACAAGCGTGATTTCATCACTCAGCAAAGTGTATTGCAATGGTACAAGAAAACACATTTCAATACCTTCATCACTACTTTTCATATTCAACATCATAAACATTTCATATTCACCTTGTATGCATCTCATTGACCTCTTCATATAATATCATCTCAAATTTCCAAGGTACGTATGAGCGCCCTAGCACCCCCTGGGACTTGTACCAGCTACACTAGAAGAAGAATGAGTCCTTGCGGGAGTTCGTCAAGCGCTTCATGCATAGGAAGAGCACAGTTCGAGATGTCACAGATGCGGTCGTGATCGCCGCCTTCCAGAAGGGAGTCAGCGACCCCGATCTCATCAAGAAGATGTCCCGGAAGCCTCCAACTTCGGTCCGCGAGTTGTTCACCTTAGCAGACCGCTACGCGTCGGCCTCCGAAGCCTTGGCTGAGAGCCATGATGAGAAGAGGGATCATGCCGAGTCCTCCAAGCGAAAGGAGAAAAAACGCAAAAGTGAAAGCTAGTGGCAATAGCTGAGCGGGGCCAGCCACGCGGGCCGAAAATGGACGGGTATGACAAAGTGATGAACTCGCTTTGTCCCTTCCACCCAAAGGGAAGGCACACAGCCAAAGATTGCTTCACCCTGAAAAGATTCACCCAGGAAAGCAAGAAGCAGGTTGGGCAGGGTCCGAGTGAAGCGGTTGGAAAGCAACCTCCTCCTGAAGCGGAGGAAGACTATCAAGAAGCTGAGCTGGAGCTCAATTATATCTTCGGGGGATTGGCCGCGTACGAGTCCAAGCGGAAGCAAAAACTTACCGCTCGGGACATCAATGCTATCGTGCCAGAGACCCCCCGATACGTACGGTGGTCCGAGGTTGCGATCACTTTTGATCGCTCGGATCACCCGGACCGGGTCCCATTTCCTGGCAAGTATCCTCTTGTCTTGGCGCCAGTTGTTTGAGGCATCAAGCTCAAGAGGGTGCTGATTGATGGGGGAAGCGGCCTCAATGTCCTCTTTGTCAAAACTCTCGATGATATGGGGATCTCTCGGTCGGAGCTGAAGTGTGGGTCGTCGCCATTCCATGGAGTGATTCCTGGCACATCGGCGACGCCACTTGGGCAGATCACCCTGCCGGTCACTTTCGGCACGAGAGACAACTACCGGACCGAGAACCTCAGCTTCGAGGTGGCTGATTTCGCGACAGTGTATCATGCCATCTTGGGGAGGCCGGCGCTAGCAAAATTCATAGCGGTGCCCCATTACGCGTATCTAGCATTAAAAATGCCAGGGCCGAGTGGTGTTATCACGCTGTGCGGTGATGTCAAGCAGTCTTTCTCCTGCGATAGGGAGAGCTGCGAGACGGCCGAGACACTGGGGGCGCAAGCTGGCCGTGAGCGGATCTGGCTAATGGCAGAATCAAGTAAGGAGGGAGCAAGCATCCCGGCTCGGAAAGCCCCGAAGCCCGTAATGGGTCCCGAAGAAGGCGTCAAGATGATCACCCTCGACCCGTCCAACTCAGCTCAAACAGCCTTGATTGGGATAGGGCTCGGAGAAAAATAGGAAGACGCGCTCGTCACCTTCCTTCGGGCAAACAAGGACGTCTTTGCTTGGAAGCCGTCCGATATGCCTGGAGTTCCCAGGGAGGTGATCGAGCATGCGTTGAACGTGCACGAAGTGGCCAAGCCCATCAAGCAGAAGTTGAGGCGGTTTGCCCAGGATCGCCGAGACGCCATCAAAGAGGAGATCACAAAGCTGTTAGCAGCAGGCTTCATCAGAGAGGTGTACCACCCCGACTGGTTAGCAAATCCTGCACTTGTCCAAAAGAAGAATAAAAGTTGGCGCATGTGTGTTGACTACACCGACCTCAACAAGGCGTGCCCAAAGGATCCCTTCGGGTTACCTCGTATTGACCAAGTGGTAGATTCAACCACTGGATGTGAGCTCCTTAGCTTCCTAGACGCCTACTCCGGCTACCATCAAATCCGGCTTCGAGACGAAGACTGTGAGAAGACCTCGTTCATCACTCCATTCGGAGCATATTGCTACGTCACGATGCCGTTCGGGCTGAAAAACGCTGACGCGACTTATCAGCGCGCGATACAGCGGTGTTTTCATAACTAGCTCGGGCGCAACGTGGAGGCATACGTGGATGATGTGGTGGTTAAGACGCGAGCGAGGGAGAACCTCACCTCAGACCTAGCCAAGACATTTGAAAGCCTGAGGGCGTTTCGGATGATGCTGAACCCCGGGAAATGTGTTTTCGGAGTCTCGTCCTGGAAATTACTCGGGTTCATCGTCTCCCACCGAGGCATCGAGGCAAACCCTAAAAAGATCGAGGCCATCATGAGAATGGCACCTCCTTCTAATCAGAAGGACGTCCAGAAGCTCACGGGCTGCATGGTGGCACTCGGTAGGTTCATCTCCCGACTAGGGACTTGGGGGTTGCCCTTCTTTAAGCTCCTCAAGAAACAGGATCGTTTTGAGTGGACGGCCGAAGCGCAATAGGCTTTCGAGGAGCTCAAGGTGTTCCTCTCCACCCCACCGATCCTAGTCTCGCTGATGCTAGAGGAGCTTCTCCTACTTTACATAGCGGCAACGACTCATGTAGTCAACACCGCAATAGTCGTGGAGCGGGAGGAGCCAGGACACCGCTATGGGGTGCAGCGCCCGGTCTACTTCGTTAGCGAAGTATTGGGCGAATCCAAGGTACGGTATCCTCAAGTCCAGAAGTTGTTGTACGCTGTGCTGGCTGCATCGCAGAAATTGAAGCATTACTTCCAGGGGCGACACTATTTCAGTAGTGACCTCCTTCCCGCTAGGAGATATCCTCCACAATCGGGAAGCTACTGGGAGAATTTTGAAATGGGCGGCTGAGCTTGGAGCCTTTGATATCTCATTCAAGCCGCCCACCGCCATCAAGTCATAGGCCCTAGCCGACTTCAAGGCCGAGTGGTCCGAGTTCCAGGCCCCCCTCGTCAAACAGGAGCTGGAGTATTGGACAATGTATTTCGACGGATCTCTCATGCTCAGCGGCGCAGGAGCCGGAATTCTGCTCATTTCACCGAAGTGAGATCAGCTCAAGTACGTCCTCCGCATCCATTTCCCGGCCTCGAACAACGCCGCAGAATACGAGGCACTCATTCATGGGCTCTGCATCGCCATATCGCTCGGAATCCGACGATTGACTGTTCGCGGAGACTCCCAATTAGTAGTGAGCCAAGTGCAGAAGGACTGGTCGTGTGTCGATCAGACTATGACGGCGTATTGTTAGCAAGTCTGAGAATTGGAGAACAAGTTCGATGGATTGGAGTTGGTTCACGTCCTGCGCCATAACAACGAAGTGGCAGACGAGTTGGCAAAGATGGGAGCCACTCAGGCGGAAGTCCCAAGCGGCGTGTTTGCCCAGGAGATTTATGAGCCCACGGCGACCAAACGACAAGAGCTGAGTAAGGTCCCCGAGGCGGAAGTCTTAGTCATTAACCCCGACTGCACGACCCCGTATTTGGATTATCTCTTGAAGGACAAGCTTCTCGAGACTTCCACCCTAGCCGAGCGCATCTCGCAACAAGCCAAGTCCTACGTGGTGATCGGAGAAGAGCTCTTTCGAAAGAGCACCTCCGGTGTCCTCAGGCGGTGCGTTTCAAAGCAAGAGGGAAGGGATCTACTCAAGGAAATCCACTCGGGAGTGTGTGGCCATCATGCCGCGTCAAGTGCTTTGGTTGGCAAGGCCTACCGGCAAGGTTTCTTCTGGCCCACGGCGGTAACAGATGCCAAAGAAATCATCCGCACGTGTGAAGGCTGCCAGTTCTATGCCCGACAGACGCATTTGCCAGCGTAGGAGCTGCAAACCATCCCTGTCTCGTGGCCATTCGTAGTCTGGGGGCTCGACTTAGTCGGACCCCTGAAGAAGGCCCAAGGTGGTTTCTCCTACCTCTTCATGGCCATCGACAAATTCACTAAGTGGACTGAAGCCAAACCAGTCGCCACAATCACGGCAGTCAAGGCCAAGGAATTCTTCCAGGATATTGTGGTTAGATTTGGCGTGCCGAACCGGATCATTACGGACAATGGCACACAATTCCAGGGCGAAGAATTTCAAGAGTGGTGTGACGATATGGGAATCAAGATTTGCTTCACTTCAGTAGGACATTCACGAAGCAACGGGCAAGTCGAGCGAGCTAATGGCCTAGTCCTTCAAGGTCTGAAAGCCAGGATCTTCGATCGCCTTAAACCATACGCAGTGCGATGGGTAAGGGAGTTGCCATCAGTGCTCTGGGGGCTCAGAACCACTCCTAGCAGAGCAACTGGGCAAACTCCCTTTTTCTTGGTGTACGGTTCGGAGGCGGACTTACCGACAGAACTGAAATTCGGGTCCCCAAGGGTCCGGAACTACAAAGAGGCTGAGTCGGAGGGAAGCCAATTGGAAGAGCTTGATCGACTCGAGGAAGCCAGAAATGTCATAGCGATCCAGTTGGCCAAGTATCTCCAGGGCCTCCGGCGCTACTATTCTCGCAATGTACGAAGTCGTACCTTCTCCAAGGGAGATTTGGTCCTCAGGAAGAGCTAGAACAGTGAGCATAAGCTCTCCCCGATCTGGGAAGGCCCTTACATTGTCGAGGAGGTAGTTCGCCCGGGAGCTTATCAACTCAAGCGTGAAGACGGCCTGGTCCTGGTGAACACTTGGAATGTCGAACAGCTACGCCGCTTCTACACCTAAGTTACGTACCCAGCTCCTGCGCATTAAATAAAGTCATAATTTGTTTCATTTTTCGATTTGTCTTAACTGTGATCGAATCAATTCCGAGTGGTTATCGCCTGAATAACGCAACATCTAATCCATGTCGTGCCGGTACAAATTATGTGGTTGGCCGCGACAAGCGGCAAAATCCGAACGTTAATATTAGCACACGAAATAGGAAAGATAAAGTTAGAAGGTATTAACCACTCGGGAACATTGATTCGCAGTTCCAAAATCTCTGACGCGGAAGTCCAAGCCGCTGGCTGTCAGAAATTCGACCCTCCATCACCTCGCTGCGGGGGCTGGAGTGACTGGCTAAGGCAAACGGCGAAGGAAAGGACGTTTAAGCCCAGAAAAATGAAAATGGCATGAGATTACTTGATAACTCATGTTTTATTTCATACTAGTAATTTACATTACTAACCTTTTTTTCATTTTTCTCGCGCTAAAAAAAAGGGGAGGAGCTGGTGCTGAGGAGCTGGTAATGAGGAGCCAGGTGCAGGGAGCTAGCCGCGATGCGCGCTCCCCAGGGCCTCGCGGATCAGGTTCGCGACCACCCAAAGTGAGGGCACAAGCTGAAGAAGGGCCTCAACAGCAGCGGTGTCGCGGTGTCGCGGCGCTCGCGCCCAAGCATGTCCTTGATGACGTCCGCCACCTCTTCCAGCGCCGGCACCGCCTCAATCAAGGCAGCAACGGCGCTGGCATCCCTGGCGGAAGCCTTCTCCTCCTCCCGCTCCATCACCGCAAAGTCAAAATTCAGCCACAGCTCCGCATCTTCGGGATCACTGTACATGTCGTAGAAGCGGTGGCGAAAGAAAGCCGACATTGGAAGTGACATTGCAGAAGATCTCAGAGAAGGAGGGGAAGGCTGGAGAAAGGGACGATCGCTTTACTAGCGGTGACGCCCTATTTATAAGCCAACCCCTGCTCCAAAAATTGAAGCGTCATGGCTATTCAAGCGAAGCGCCGCGCAATCAATGAAGCACAGAATACAAAGCGGCTTCGCAAATATCCAAGAAGATCAACACGTTGAACAAAGTCAAAAGATATTTTGCAAGACATGTGTCAAATTTGCCTTCCCGCTCACTTGGTTCAACTAAGCAGCAAGCCGGGGGCTGGACGGATCAGTCACCTAGAACGGCGAGCCTCAGCCACTCGGAGAAGCGTATCTGGGACGAAAAGGCCATGAGCCTAAGTCCCGGCGCTCGGGGGCTGGACCAGTCGGCTAGGACGGTGACTCGGACAAGCGCTGGCCTGGACGGACCAGTCGTCTAGAACGGCGAGCCTTAGACACTCGAAAAAGCGTGTCTAGGACGAAAAGGCCATGAGCCTAAGTCCCGGCGCTCGGGGGCTGGATCAGTCGCCTAGAGCGGTGAGCTCCAGCCACTCGGAGAAGCGTGTTTGGGACGAGAAGGCTACGAGCCAAGTCCCGGCGCTGGGGGGCTGGACCAGTCGGCTAGGACGGCGACTCGGATAAGGGCTGGCCCGAGTGCTAGACTTGTTTAGGAGAGCGTTGGGACAGTCATTCGACCAAACAAAACGCTAATGAGACAAATCATATGGAAATATTGAACAATGGATCGGACAAGGGTCAGCGTTCGACATGAGGATTTACATCAAACTCAAAATTCAAGGTTTTCCAGTAAATCCTACGACGTACTGGAGACCTCTTCAAGGATCGCGTCAGCTTTGTCTTCGTCACAAGCGAAGCCCTCCTTAACAGCCTCAAGGTCAACTCTCGGATAATGAGATTTGACCACTGCAAGCGCCTGATTCGCACTCATGGTCGCCGACTCCTTTGCGTAAGACTTGATCTTGTCAGCTCCTTCCAGAAGAAGCGGAACGACGGCGTCCCCCTGGTCCGGTTCGGCTCCCTCGACGCCTAGAAGGTGTAGGACTGGCTCACAGGCGTCACGGAGCTTGGCACGGCTTCGTTCGGCAATGGTCGCCCTCTCCTTGTACTTTGCGCGAAGGCCAAGCTGTCACCAGAGAGAGCATCCAGCTTAAACAAGTCGAATCGGAATTGGGTAACTTACCCTCCAGTTCTCGCTGAGCCTTCTCCAAGCTAGTCCGAGTTTGAAGGTCAGAGTTTTTTGAGGCTTCCATCTGCGACCTGAGCTCGGCGATTGTCGAGTCACGCTCTAAAAACACGAGAAGTCAGTCACACCTCCAACCGCTCAAGAAGAAAGCATCCGCGCCAGGCCCGAAGAGACTCGTACCTTGAAGTGACCACTGAAGTTCCGCCTTTTCCTCGCGAAGGGCCTGCCATTGGGCTTCAAGCGCGTGAACATCCTTCCACCTTTCCCGACTAAGCTCATTTAGCTCATCCTCATACTTCTGGTGATCCTTGAGCCTGGGCAACACCTTCTTAAAGAAGTCGGACCTCTTCTCGGAGCGGGTTCCCATATCCTGGGCATCACAGCAGAGTGCCGGCAAAGGGTTAGCGCATCAAAGATATGCTGAAGAAGGGGAGATCGGAGGACTTATGTCGGGACCCCGAATTTGCAAATCCGGACCCTCTGTGTATTCAGCACTAGTCCAGGAACGCGCTAGTGCACACAGTCTTAACATCGGTAAATATCACAATCATACCAAACGATACCAATAAAGTACTTTATTTAAATAACCAAACTGGTTACTCGACCTTATGGCCAAGTTACAAAATGTATGCCTCGCAAGGCGAAACTTATTCAGAGAAAAATAATAGCAGCGGAAAATAAGATAACTTCGTGGCGCCATCCAGTATACCACAGGCAACTGACTGGGCTCGCATCCCTAAGTAGACGGATCTTCTTGGAGTTCCTCCTCCCAAGCTGGTGTAGTCTCCTCTTCAACTGGTATTGTGTTGAGGCAAGGGTGAGTACTTGGTACTCAGCAAGTCATGCACAGAATGCAAGCTAATATACTATATGCATGGCTTGGTACAAAGGAATAGCTCAAGGTATATTTGCAGTAAACAGCATTTGACAAGTAATATAAGTAGATTCGAAAGCAGTAGAAATAAGTAAAGCGTAAATAACTTTTCAAGAAGTTTAGTAAACATTTTTCCCCATCCTAAACCACATTTCCATCATCTTCATTACTAAACCAACCCAACCTTTCAAATCCAAATTATTTTTGAAAAAATCTAACCCTTGACTGTAATTCCCGAGCATTGTCCAGTACCGTGGACACGGCTATTTAAATAGATTCTAAACTCTGCAGAGGTTATGCACTTTACCCACAAGATACAGTCAAACACCACAAAGGCGAGTTTCCGTAACAAAGCCTTTCGGAAGCCTCAAACAACACAGGTGGTCCTCTCCGGTTCGTGCTCTACACCATCCCTTCCCTTAGCCAAGGCGAAGTATGGGACCAACACACCGTTAGATGGGTATCTGGCCACAGCCACGATACGCTCCCCCGTACAATCACACAAACGGTGTAATTGACACCCTGAGGCTCCACAAGTGAGTCCTTAGCGACTTAGTCAACTAGGGCCGTCCCATTCCAGCCATGTGGTCGCAAGTATGACCCAGTTCAAAGGCTTGCAAGGTTAAGTCCTTAGAGTGACCAGGGCAAGACTACCCGAAGAACCAAATCAACATCCCTAGTGCCACACTGGCCCACCTGATTACTCTTGCCACATGCCCCGGTCGAAAACTGTTTATCAAACCCCAGTTGATTACCATGCACCACGTGCCTTCAACATCACATGATACTTTTCCCAAAACAGGTTCAATATATCATTAAGTCAATATTAACATTTGATTGTCCAAAACCATGTCATGAGCACGTAGCAGGTCTAAGCAGTATACTACAACGGTCTAACCCCATGTTGGCAATTTAATAATGTCCAACTAGTAATCCACAACTAGGGTGACAAAGGGTCATGGCACATACTTAAGTAATCAAGGTGTCATATAGCAAATTGGTATTTATCTAACCCCCAGGTTTAAACAAAGTATTTTTCTAATTGAACTAGCATGCAATAGTTTAAATCAAAATAGATTTCGAAATAGGATCAACATGGTCAAAGCACAACTTGCCTTCAAAAAGTACTCGCTCTTGGTCTTGAGTTGGATCCTGAGTCAATACTTCTCCTTCGAATCCTTCCGGCACTTCAACGTCTACTCGTAAAGCGTGCAAATAGCAAATACACAAATAAACACTAGGCAAAAAGTGTCCAAACATCCAAATAAAATCCACAAACAGAAAGAACATAATTTTATGGATTTTTAGAAACTGGAATCGTCAAATTTGGAGTTAAAACGCAAAAGTTATGATTTATTAAAGTTTAAATAATCAATTAAATAATATTACAGAGAAAAACTTTAGTCCAAAAATTAAATAAAATTTATATTTAGGTAGATCTTAATTTTATACAAATTTAGAAATTTGAATCACTCAAATCGGAGTTGAAACGCAAAAGTTATAAGCGTTTGAAGTTTGAATCTAAATTTGAATCAATATTTCGAATTAATAAATCATTTTCTTTTTCGGAAATTAATTATTGCGTCAGCGTGGACACGTGTCAGCTCCTGATTGGCTGGTGGCGTCGGTAGGCTCATGGGCTCACCCACGGCGGTTTGGTCCACGGTGGACCCGGTCCACGGCTTCGGGTGAGGCGGCGGTGGGACCCACTGTCGGTCTGGTCTCACTCAAACGCGGCTGACGTGTGGGCCCTCTGACACGCGGGGCCCGCGTGTCAGCGTCACACGCACGCACGCGTGGACGGCGCTGACCGCGTCGGTCCAACTTCCCGACACGTGGCGCAATCCCGGCCGTTGATTTGAAATCCGACGGCCGCGATTAGATCCATGGTTAACACGTTGTATCTACTCGATGATCGTGGGCCGTTCGATCTAGATCGGACGGTCCAGATCTAATCCTATATTAACACTACTACAGCACGTGGCGATTGTGAACCGTTGGATCTTGATCCAACGGTCCAGATCTAACCGGGTTTAGAACACGTGAACTCACCTCAACCGCACGATCAAGATCGGACGGTCCACAGAGCTCGCGAGGGCGATGGCGACGCGGCGGAGCTGCAGCCACCGAAGACGAGAACGACGACGAGCCCGACGGCGCTCCGGGGTTGCTCCGGCGAGATGAGTCCTCCCTTCGGGTGCGTCTTGTCACGGGGATTCCGGATCTGGGCTCCTTCTCGGCGGAAGACGACGGACGGCGACGGAATCGAACAAAAACCGCGGCGGTCACCTCCTCCAACTACTGGCGAGCTCGCCGCGAATAAGCAGCGGCGGCTCGGCGAGATGGCTCGGGAAGCAGTGCGCAAGGATGAGGGCAACCTCGGGGCGTGACCAGGGCTTTAAATAGCCTCGGCGTTCGTGCCCGAGACGGAAACCTAATTCTACACGGCGGCGGGCGCGGCGGCGGAGTCCGGCTCGGACTCGGCGGAGACGACGACGCTCAGCCGTCCACGTGGCACGATCAACGGCCACGATCGCACGGGCGCGATCGGATCCGGGCCGGATACGGCTCGAACCGTGCAGGCGGATCTCGGTAGTTAGATCTTGATCCAACGGTTGGGATTGATTAGGGTTTTGAGCTGGTTTGATCGAGCCAATCGGCTCGGTCGACTTCGAGTCCGACTCGGGTTCCGACTTCGGTCGGATGAACGATACTAGACCCGAGTTGATTTTCCAGCGATTTAATATTTAAAATAATTCCCAGTAATTCATTTAATTCATTAAAAATAGCAAAAGACTCAGAAAAATTCCAGAAAAATTCTGGAAAATACTTTAGAACATTTTGGACTCAAATAAAATATTTCCAACAAAATTTTATTTGCAAAATTAAATTCTTTAATTATTTCAAAATGGGATAAATTCAAATAAATTCCAAATAAATCCAAAATAAATTCCAGAAAATTCCAAAAATTCACCAAAGTGCCAAATCACACATGAATTTAAGAAAAGCAAAATTTTGGGGTGTTACAAACCTCCCCCCCTTAATAGAATCTCGTCCCCGAGATTCAGGGCTTACTAAAGGAATAGATTTGGAAACTCTTTCTTCAAATCCTCTTCGCGCTCCCAAGTCGCTTCGCTTTCTTCATGGTTGCTCCACTGAACTCTACAAAAACGGGTTGACTTGTTTCTAGTTTCTCGATCCATTGTGTCTAGAATCCTCACGGGATGCTCCTTATAGGTCAAATCCTCTTGCAACTCGATTGACTCTAGCGGTGTCTGTTCCTCAGGAACTCGAAGACACTTCTTTAGCTGGGACACATGGAATACGTCATGCACTCCTGCTAACGACTGTGGCAACTCCAGTTGATAAGCAACTTCACCTCTGCGGCTCAAAATCTTAAATGGTCCAACATAACGGGGTGCAAGTTTCCCTTTGGCATGGAACCTCTTAACTCCCCTGAGAGGCGTAACTCTGAGGTTTACAAAGTCTTCTGGTTCAAAACTCAAGTCTCGGCGACGATTGTCAGCATAACTCTTTTGTCGAGATTGGGCTATCTTCAACCTTTCCCTAATCATGGCGACCGTTTCTTGACCTCTTGAAGAATATCAGGCCCAAAGACACGGCGCCACGGTCTCATTCCAATTCAATGGCGTCCGACAGGGTCGACCATACAGTGCCTCAAAAGGTGACATCTGTAAACTAGCTTGATAACTATTGTTGTAACTAAACTCGGCATACGGTAAACTCGTATCCCAAGAAGTAGCATAAGCTAATGCACAAGCTCTCAACATATCCTCCAGAATCTGGTTGACTCTTTCGGTCTGTCCGTCCGTCTGCATGGATGATAAGTCAGATCAAGTTCAAACGGGTTCCCATGGCTTCATGCAACTTATTCCAACCTTGAGGTAAATTGGGTACCTGTCTGATACAATCCTCTTTGGCACTCCGTGCAAACAGACAATCTCGATCATGTATAATTCGCTAATTTATCTCCGAGTAAGTGGTCTTCACGGGGATAAAATGGGCTACTTTAGTCAAGCGATCCACTATAACCCATATGGAGTCATAACCTCCTTGAGTCTTCGGCAAACCGGTAATGAAATCCATTCCGATTTCCTCCCACTTCCACTCGGGTATTTTCAGCGGTTGTAGCAATCCTGCTGGTCTCTGATGCATTGCCTTGACTCTCGGCATACGTCGCACAATGCAACATGCTCGGCAACTTCACGTTTCATACTCGGCCACCGAATCTCTCCTTCGCATCTGATACATCTTGGCGCTTCCAGGATGAATCGAGTACTTAGAGTCATGGGCTTCTTCCAGAATCAGTTGCTTTAACTCCTTTTTGTTAGGCACACAAATGCGATCCTTCATCCACAACGTGCCTTGCTTATCCAACTTGAAGTCCTCTGCCTTGCCTTCCTCCTTGATGGACTTAATCCTGCGGATCTTGTCATCATCCTTCTGTCCTTCTCGGATCTGATCCTCTAGGGTAGGCTTTACTTCTAATGTGGCCAAGAATCCGCTAGGTACAACCTCAATCTTCATTTTCTGAAAATCCTCACATAACTCATCCTGACTTGTGGCTAGCATCGTACTCACGGTATGGCTTTTCCGACTCAGGGCATCGGCTACTACGTTGGCCTTCCCGGGGTGGTAATGGATTCCAACATTATAGTCTTTGATCAACTCTAACCATCTCCTCTGCCTCATATTCAGATCCGACTGGGTGAATATGTACTTAAGGCTCTTATGATCCGTATACACTTCACATCTGTTTCCAATCAGATAGTGACGCCATATCTTCAAGGCATGCACTACGGCAGCTAACTCTAGGTCATGTGTCGGATAATTTTCCTCATGCGGCCTCAACTGCCTTGATGCATAAGCGACGACCTTTCCATTCTCAGACAAAGACACATCCAAGTCCTTGGCGCGATGCGTCACAATAAATATCGAAGCTTTGAGCAACATCCGGTAGAACTAACACCGGTGCCGATGTCAATCGCTTCTTCACTCTGAAATCCTTTCTCACATTCTCAAGCGCCCATGCAAACTTCTTTTCCTTCTTCAGCGATTGCGTAAGAGGTTTCGCAATTGTCGAGAAGCCTTCAATGAAACGGGCGGTAGTATCCTGCCATTCCAAGGAAACTCCGAATCTGGGTCACAGTCTTGGTGCTCCCAATGTAACACAGCTTCTACTTTACTTGGATCTACTGGCGACTCCTTCATGCGGTCATTACATGTCCTAGAAACTCCACCTTGTCCTTCCAAAAATCACACTTGCTGAACTTGGCGAAAAGTTGCTTTGTTCCTCGACTTTTCCAAAACTCGCCTTAAGTGTTCGGCATGTTCATCCTCCTGTCTTGGAGTAGATTAGGATATCGTCTATGAACACGACGACAAACTTGTCCAAATATTCCATGAACACCTTATTCATCATATTCATGAAATAAGTCATGGCGCATTTGTCAGCCCAAAGGACATAATCAGAACTCGTAATGTCCATATCTTGACGAGAATGCGATCTTGAATATCTTCGATCGGATCTTCAATCGATGGTATCCCGATCTCGAGATCAATCTTGGAGAAAACTCCGGCTCCTCTTAACTGATCAAACAAATCATCAATCCTGGTAGCGGATACTTATTCTTAACTGTGACTTCATTTAGTGCACGGTAGTCAATGCACATCCTGAAACTCCCGTCCTTCTTCTTGACAAACAAAACTGGTGCTCCCCACGGCGACGAACTCGGTCTGATAAATCCTTTCTCCATTAACTCTTCTAGCTGTTTCTTCGTCTCTACCAACTCCTCGGTGGACATCCGATAGGGTCTCTTTGCTATCGGTGCTGTACCAGGTACAAGCTCTATTACAAATTCTATGTCCCTGTCTGGCGGCATACCAGGTAGATCTTCGGGAAAAACATCGGGGTACTCATTTACTACTGAGACATCATCTATGCTGATTGCCTTGGTACTGTTTACCATCAACTGTCCATCTCTAACTGCGGTGGCTTGAAATTCCACTTTCTTCCCACACGGGCTCTCAACTGAGATAGTACTTCGTCCACAATCCAATACAGCCTTGTGCTTGGATAACCAATCCATTCCCAATATGACGTCTAGGGTCTGGGTCTCCAAAATTATAAGGTTTGCTAGGAACTCTATTCCATCTATTAGTATTCTCACCCCGGAACATCCTACTTTCGTTCGGAGTTCGGAACCAGGGGTTTGAACTAAAAGCATGCACTTAAGTCTTGCAATCCTGAGTTAAGTCCCTTCATAAAACGAGACTGTCTGGATTTATCCGTCGCTACATCCTCAGGTGCGTAGCGTGCTAGCTGTGTGAACTTGTTCAGGTAATCGGCCACTGGCTGATTATCTTGCTTCAGTGCTCTGAACTCCTCCTTCTTAAGGTCCATGATTCCTTCAGGCACGTGATCTTTGTCGGAATGCATTGTGAATTCCTCCCAAGTGATATCTTGAGGGTTCTCTGCGTGGCACGAAGTTCTCCCACCATTCGGCCAATTTGTTCCTTCCAGCTGATGAGAAGCGTAAAGTACCTTCTCATTTCCTATGCATTGAGCTATGTGTAGCTTCCTCTCGATTGATCTTAACCAATCATCGGCCTCCAATGGATTGGCATTCCCAGAGAAAGTGGGTGGGTGAGTCCTCATGAACTCGGCGGTCTTGTATTACGTCGTGGTCCCCGATTAACTTGATTAGCGATGGCCTGAGCGATGGACGTGCTGCATTTGTTGCATCATAGCATGCATCAATCGAGTCTGGGCAGCAAGAAAAGCTCCAAATTCTGCATATCCGGTGGCGGTGCTTTGGTGCTCCATCATTGGGGTTTTCTGCTGGGCGAGAACCACTCCCATTGCTTCCAAAGTTTCCACGGGTATTCACCATCTGTCGATTTGCTCTAGGTTTAGAGATGAGAGGGAAACAAGAATAGACAAGTAGTATGGAACTTATGCGGGGCGAAAGGTGTAGCCTTAAGGTCCAACTTTATTATTAGTAACTTGGTATGGCTGCTTACAATGCCTAAGGGCCTTGCAACACATAATGCACACTCAAAGAAACAAAGCAAATCCAAATCGAACTAACTCAGGGTCTAACGCCTAAGGGTGACTCTTTATTCTATGACGCGACTCGCGAAGGAGTCCCACTATAGAACCTATGCTCACTCATCGAGAAAACCTCCACGGCACTGAGTGCAGGTCTTTGTGGCATAGGCGCGAAACGATCGCCATGTCCAGCAACTGTGTCCTCTATGGTAGTCGAAGAAGCAGTGTCCTCAATCCTCACGTCACAAGCCTTGATCAATCCTGCTTGTCTGATCACTTCCACTTGGTATTGCGGCTTCTCAAAATCTCCGAGGGTCTGTAGCATATGCCAAAGTTCTGCAGCGTGACCAACTCCCAGATCAACGTAGTTGAACTCTTCCTCCATCTGTCACAAGAGTGCTTTACGTAAGAACTCGGAATTTTTAAATTGTGACAAGGTAAGGGAAAATTTCAGCAAGAGACAAGAAAAGAGAGAAGGGGATAAGTCGAGATGTCATTTCTTGTCTTCACAAATTTTTAGTTTTTAGAAAATAGGTTTTATCCTCACTACGACCATTCTAGCTAGGGTTGAGCCTACTGTCAAGTATGGCTCTGATACCACCTCTGTCGGGACCCCGAATTTGCAAATCTGGACCCTCTGTGTATTCAGCACTAGTCCAGGAACGCGCTAGTGCACACAGTCTTAACATCGGTAAATATCACAATCATACCAAACGATACCAATAAAGTACTTTATTTAAATAACCAAACTGGTTACTCGACCTTATGGCCAAGTTACAAAATGTATGCCTCGCAAGGCGAAACTTATTCAGAGAAAAATAATAGCTGAAAATAAGATAACCGTGGCGCCATCCAAGATACCACAGTAACCGATCGGGCTCGCATCCCTAAGTAGACGGATCTTCTTGGAGTTCCTCCTCCCAAGCTGGTGTAGTCTCCTCTTCAACTGGTATTGTGTTGAGGCAAGGGTGAGTACTTGGTACTCAGCAAGTCATGCACAGAATGCAAGCTAATATACTATATGCATGGCTTGGTACAAAGGAATAGCTCAAGGTATATTTGCAGTAAACAGCATTTGACAAGTAATATAAGTAGATTCGAAAGCAGTAGAAATAAGTAAAGCGTAAATAACTTTTCAAGAAGTTTAGTAAACATTTTTCCCCATCCTAAACCACATTTCCATCATCTTCATTACTAAACCAACCCAACCTTTCAAATCCAAATTATTTTTGAAAAAATCTAACCCTTGACTGTAATTCCCGAGCATTGTCCAGTACCGTGGACACGGCTATTTAAATAGATTCTAAACTCTGCAGAGGTTATGCACTTTACCCACAAGATACAGTCAAACACCACAAAGGCGAGTTTCCGTAACAAAGCCTTCGGAAGCCTCAAACAACACAGGTGGTCCTCTCGGTTCGTGCTCTACACCATCCCTTCCCTTAGCCAAGGCGAAGTATGGGACCAACACACCGTTAGATGGGTATCTGGCCACACCACGATACGCTCCCCGCACAATCACACAAACGGTGTAATTGACACCCTGAGGCTCCACAAGTGAGTCCTTAGCGACTTAGTCAACTAGGGCCGTCCCATTCCGACCATGTGGTCGCAAGTATGACCCAGTTCAAAGGCTTGCAAGGTTAAGTCCTTAGAGTGACCAGGGCAAGACTACCCAAGAACCAAATCAACATCCCCAAAGTGCCACACCGCCCACCTGATTACTCTTGCCACATGCCCTGGCCGAAATCGTTTATCAAACCCCAGTTGATTACCATGCACCACGTGCCTTCAACATCACATGATACTTTTCCCAAAACAGGTTCAATATATCATTAAGTCAATATTAACATTTGATTGTCCAAAACCATGTCATGAGCACGTAGCGTGTCTAAGCAAAGATACTACAACGGTCTAACCCCATGTTGGCAATTTAATAATGTCCAACTAGTAATCCACAACTAGGGTGACAAAGGGTCATGGCACATACTTAAGTAATCAAGGTGTCATATAGCAAATTGGTATTTATCTAACCCCCAGGTTTAAACAAAGTATTTTTCTAATTGAACTAGCATGCAATAGTTTAAATCAAAATAGATTTCGAAATAGGATCAACATGGTCAAAGCACAACTTGCCTTCAAAAAGTACTCGCTCTTGGTCTTGAGTTGGATCCTGAGTCAATACTTCTCCTTCGAATCCTTCCGGCACTTCAACGTCTACTCGTAAAGCGTGCAAATAGCAAATACACAAATAAACACTAGGCAAAAAGTGTCCAAACATCCAAATAAAATCCACAAACAGAAAGAACATAATTTTATGGATTTTTAGAAACTGGAATCGTCAAATTTGGAGTTAAAACGCAAAAGTTATGATTTATTAAAGTTTAAATAATCAATTAAATAATATTACAGAGAAAAACTTTAGTCCAAAAATTAAATAAAATTTATATTTAGGTAGATCTTAATTTTATACAAATTTAGAAATTTGAATCACTCAAATCGGAGTTGAAACGCAAAAGTTATAAGCGTTTGAAGTTTGAATCTAAATTTGAATCAATATTTCGAATTAATAAATCATTTTCTTTTCCGGAAATTAATTATTGCGTCAGCGTGGACACGTGTCAGCTCCTGATTGGCTGGCTGACGTCGGTAGGCTCATGGGCTCACCACGGCGCGGTTTGGTCCACGCGACCCGGTCCACGGCTTCGGGTGAGGTCGACAGTGGGACCCACCGCCGGTCAGTGCGGGGTCTCACGCAAACGCGGCTGACGTGTGGGCCCTCTGACACGCGGGGCCCGCGTGTCAGCGTCACACGCACGCGCGCGTGGACGGCGCTGACCGCGTCGGTCCAACTTCCCGACACGTGGCGCAATCCCGGCCGTTGATTTGAAATCCGACGGCCGCGATTAGATCCATGGTTAACACGTTGTATCTACTCGATGATCGTGGGCCGTTCGATCTAGATCGTACGGTCCAGATCTAATCCTATATTAACACTACTACAGCACGTGGCGATTGTGAACCGTTGGATCTTGATCCAACGGTCCAGATCTAACCGGGTTTAGAACACGTGAACTCACCTCAACCGCACGATCAAGATCGGACGGTCCCACGTAGCTTCGCGAGGGCGATGGCGACGCCGCGGAGCTGCAGCCACCGAAGACGAGAACGACGACGAGCCCGACGGCGCCCGGTTGCTCCGCGAGATGAGTCCTCCTTCGGATGCGTCTTGTCACGGACTCCGGATCTGGGCTCCTTCTCGGCGGAAGACGACGGACGGCGGCGGAATCGAACAAAAACCGCGGCGGTCACCTCCTCCAACTACGGCGAGCTCGCACGGGCAAACGGCGACGGCTCAGGCGAGATGGCTCGGGGAAACGGGTGCGCAAGGATGAGGGCAACCTCGGGGCGTGACCAGGGCTTTAAATAGCCTCGGCGTTCGTGCCCGAGACGGAAACCTAACTCTACACGGCGGCGGAGTCCGGCTCGGACTCGGCGGAGACGACGACGCTCAGCCGTCCACGTGGCACGATCAACGGCCACGATCGCACGGGCGCGATCGGATCCGGGCCGGATACGGCTCGAACCGTCTGGCGGATCTCACTGCTAGATCTTGATCCAACGGTTGGGATTGATTAGGGTTTTGAGTCGGGTTTGATCGAGCCAATCGCTCTGTCGGACTCGAGTCCGACTTCGGGTTCGACTTCGATCGGATGAACAGTACTAGACCCGAGTTGATTTTCCAGCGATTTAATATTTAAAATAATTCCCAGTAATTCATTTAATTCATTAAAAATAGCAAAAGACTCAAAATTCCAAAATTCTGGAAAATACTTTAGAACATTTTGGACTCAAATAAAATATTTCCAACAAAATTTTATTTGCAAAATTAAATTCTTTAATTATTTCAAAATGGGATAAATTCAAATAAATTCCAAATAAATCCAAAATAAATTCCAGAAAATTCCAAAAATTCACCAAAGTGCCAAATCACACATGAATTTAAGAAAAGCAAAATTTTGGGGTGTTACAACTTACCCGGACCAGCCAACTACACTTCACTATAAGTTCGTAAAGCTCCATTCAGGCTGCTACCTTCGCTTTCTCATCCTCCTCCATCCCATCCCAACTGGAATCTCCTCCCCACCACATTGTCCGAGTCGGAGGCTTCGGGAGAGGACCAAGCGGTGGGGGTTTGCGGTGAATTTCCTCCGCTTCAGGGAACGAAGGACCGGCAGTTTCCTCGTGTTCGGGGCCCCCGGACGGCTCTGCGGTCGAACGCGTCTCCTCCACCGGTACATCCCCTGCCGGTGAGGCAGCGGGTGAAGCAGCCCTCCCTAGAGAAGTCGACTTTGGAGGTTCCCTCTCAGAAGATGCTTCCACTGAAACGTCCGTGGAGGGAGCCCTGATTCGCCAAACAGCGAGCGTGTTGGAACAGATACGAAGAGACAAAAACAAGAGTCAAGAGGTAGCATACCTTTTGGACTTCTTGAATCTCATCCCAGGCTTTCTACGGACCCTAGCACCACTCGGAGGGGGGCCCAAGTCAACGCCAACCTCCGGGGCTAGAGCCGGCTTGGAAGATGGAGCTCTGGAATCTTGCTCCTAGGGGCTAACAGCAGTTGATGGCCCAGCCGGGGAGGGAGCAGGAGCCTCCTCCGCTGATGTTTTTTCCCTCTTGGAAGATTCCTGCTCCTCAGCCGAAGAATCAGCCGGCCGCTTGGTCGGAACATTCCTCAGCCGAGAAAGACCGACAGCCGGAGCATCATAAATGAAGGCTTCATGCTCCTGAAAAGTGAACGATCACATATTGTCAAAATCGCAAATCAGATAAAAACTATGAAGCAACTTCTCAGGAGTGAGGAATACGCACACGAGGAGGAGCCTTCTGCGCCGAAAACTTGCCCGGACAACCTCTATTGGTGATCTCGGTGCCCGGAGCAAAGAAATCAATCACCCGCGCCGCCAAGACATCTCTCGGAAGGGGTGCGTTCGTCTCCCGGGTGGGATCCTGAGTCCCACTATACCGGAACCCCAAATGGATTCGCTCCTTCAAGGGTTGCACTCGGCGCTTGGTGAAGCTGATCACGACCCTAATGCTTGTCAAGCCCTGGCTTTTCAGATCATCAACCAGCGCCAAAAGCTCTGTGACTTGGTCCAATCCGCAGCCCTTTGGGGGATTGCTCCAGCATCGAAAGACGGTAGGAGCACGGCCGGTGAAGGAAGCGAAAAAAGGATCAACGTTGGCGCAATAGAACCACTCCCGCTTCCAACCTTTGAGGGAAGTTTTGAGGGGGATGGTGAAGTAATGTTTCTTCAGGCCCTCCCGTAGTTGGAGTCCGGCTCCCCCAATTGTACTGGGAGCATTCCGAGTTGGATGAGGTTTAAGCAGGAAAAGGGAGCGGAATAAGTCAAAATGAGGACGGATCCCAAGATATGCCTCGCAGAGTTGGACAAATATGGTGATTTGAAGAATGGAGTTGGGGTTTAGGTTGATCAATTCGATCCCATAAAAATGAAGAAACCCCCGAAAGAAAGGGCTCCCAGGAACACTAAACCCCCGCCAAAACAAGGATTCGAAGACCACAATTTCGTTAGCCCAAGGAGCGGGGTAGGTTTCACCTGCTGCGGGCCGGGCGGAGATCAGTTCGAGAGGTGGAAGAACGCCGGTGGCGACAAGCTCCTCCAGACGGGCCTCCGTAGACACGGAGGCCTCCCATCTACGGAGGCCTCCCATCCTGCGGCCGCCGGACCCGTGCTCTCCTCCGACGATGAAGAAGAAGACATCTTGGTGGAGTGGGGCTTCTGGGGAGAATTTTTGGGCGCAAAATCATAAACCCTAGGCTACCAAGATCGCCCAAGGAGATTCGAAGATTTCCCAGCTGTGTTGGTGGAGGGGCAAAGGTGTCTTCCTCTAACAAGGGTTTCTTCATTTATAAGAGGTGATGCCCAGTTTTCGCCTCGCGGTGGGAAGGCGGTAAGGGCTCCCGTACGTGATGCTGGGCCAGATCTAGGGCACACCCCACGATGGGCCGTTTGCTGTGTCGTGCAAGTCGTGACCAGGTGTCAAGTCTGGTTCGAGGTTTGGGATAGAGTGCGCCACATGATGGGCCTGAATGCCGGTCGCCACGGAAGATTGGGATTGGGCACTTTCGGAACATCCTCTAGCGATACACCCCATAATTTGGGGTCAATTGCTGGTCATTGCCGCTTGGTGTGATTGGGTACCGCGGGAGGATTTAACCAAAACAGTCTTGAGAATGCGCTCCATGAGAGTCAGAAGCTGTGCACCGTAAACGGGCACGGGCATTACTCTGAATGACCAAGGTATGCCCCAAGAGGGTCAATTGTGCTTTATGAGCCAATTGCCGCGCACCGTAAACGGGTGCGGATACCACTCGGCCCCGAGCCACTCGGCCACGAGCCGATCGATTTTAGGTATGCCCCAAGAGGGTCAATTACGCTTTACAAGCCAATTGCCGCACACCGTAAACAGGAGCGGGTACAACTCAGCCACGAGCCGATCGATTTTAGGTATGCCCCAAGAGGGTCAATTGCGCTTTACGAGCCAATTGCCGCACACCGTAAACAGGAGCGGGTACCACTCGGCCACGAGCCGATCGATTTTAGGTATGCCCTAAGAGGGTCAATTGTGCTTTACGAGCCAATTTTCGCACACCGTAAACGGGAGCGGGTACCACTCGGCCATGAGTCGATCGATTTTAGGTATGCCCCAAGAGGGTCAATTGCGCTCTAAGAGCCAATTTTCGCACACCATAAACGGGTGCGGGTACCACTAGGCCCCGAGCCACTCGGCCACGAGCTGACCCATTCTTCGGTATACCCCATGAGGGTCAAATAAACAGGCACAAGCGCTACTCGGACATGAGCCGGGAAACATTGACAATAATCCCGAAAACTAACAAGTCCTTTATGATCTCCTTACCTACAGAAGTGTTTTTGACATGACAGGATGAGGAAATCCGATCTTAAAGCACTTGGGGGATACTGTGGGATGTCCGAGATGGGGGTCCCGTAGAGAAGCCCATGGCCGACCGAGCTAGGGCGGTGCACCGGGCCTAGAGTTCGGGAGCGCCACAAAGAGCCCATAGCCAGGGCCCAACTTCTTCTCCAAGGCAGCTGGTCACCTCCCCGACGAAGCTTCGTTTCACGTCAGGACAACCCCGCCTAAGGTAAAGCCTGCAGCCTGCGGCCACCAGACCCTGGCGGATCAGCAGGCGCCGGTCGGGAAAGAGATGACCAAATCTCCTAGCGAAAGATGGGTTCGGCAGACAGAGATAAACAAGATACTCATGAGTCCCCCTGGTCCAAGGCCAGGTGGCACCCCTTTGTAATGCACCCTCCCCCCAGAATATAAGGCGGGAGGGGACAACCCTATAAAGGAGGGAGAAAAAAGAAAAAAGAAAAGAGAAACTCACACCAACAAGAACACAGGACTAGGGTATTATCTCCACCGTGAGAGCCCAAACCTGTCTAAAAATCGCCCTCGCATCCTGTGTTACCATCTAGCTCTGATCTCGCGCGAATCCCCACGAATCAAAAATTTCATTGCCGACGGCACCAACCATCGACACAAGGGTTCTTCCATTGTACACGTGCAATCAGAATAACAAAGCAGAGCAGTGTAACACCCCGGCATCTGGTATGCCTGAATGTTACCAAACATAGACTAAACCACTTCTAAATGCCACAAATAAAGATAAATTACAACAAAGGAGTAAATACTAAAACCGAAAAATTTCAACAGCACCTCCTTTGTTTTTCCATGAATTGAAGCAACAACAAAATGTTCACAGGATAAAGCATAAAGAATGACATCTAAATCATCAATAATGAGGGTTCTAGCAACATTATAAATCTAGAATAATGAATTAAACCATCTCATGAGCCAAACGAAGTAAATGAGGAAACCAAGCACACAATTTAACCATGCACCAAGTTTCATGGCACTATTCTTATTATCATGACCCAAACGAATAAATTGTCTATAAGTGTGGAGCTATGTGTAGATGTGTAGCTAATGCCCTTTCCCGTATGCCGGTCTCATGGTACCTAAAAACAACATAAAACACAAGCGTGAGTTCATCACTCAGCAAGTATATTGCAATGGATCATAAAGAACAAATCAATGCCAACATCAATACATGCCATACTTAACATCATGATCGAATCATAATTTCATATACAACATCATGACCATGTATCAATCTCATTGTACACATTTCATTATCACCGTCATGTATGCAATGCAATCCACATGTCTCCTCGAAGCAAATACCGGTATTGCCGAGTGCACACCCGTCGGCGTGCACCCTCTTTCCCCTTCCATCCCGTAGATGGAGGGTGCCAACTCCTCGCTTCCACTCACCACGTGGGTGGAATCACGAGGTATGTCTTACATCCATGGCGCTCCGGATTAGTCATAACTTTCTCACCAACCTTACAGGACTAGTTATGACGTTCTCACCGACCGGACTAGTTTTCATGCCATGTATGCAACATATGCCATAAACATAAACAATTAACCATTGCATAGCACCATAAAAAACCATTTTTACCATAACATGGGCAAGCACTAACCATGGCAAGGTAGCATATCATGAAAACAATTTGCATCTAGTCAAGTCTAATAACATTCAACATGATACCCATCCCAATACACTTGCCTTAACCGTGGGCGATGGATTGGCGAGAGGATGAGGGCACTCCCGGGGTCACACCACCTGCACATAAGTACCACATACTCAAAACGTGCCCACAAAACAGAACACACTCGCTCATCTACCCCGATTACGAAAACTACTCCCGAAAACGAAAAACAGAGAATCTGTCCCCCGGGATAGCAGACTTCAATCTAGCATAACATGAGTTCTAGTTCTCCAAATCAAGTAAACAAGTACATCATCGCGAAGCTTAGGAAATTTCCTAGCTTTCTCTAATATTGGGAAAAGCTGATTCGGCGTCTAAAATTGTTTACTCTACAAAACATTACGTTCTGTCCCAATTACGTCAATGATTTGAACACGTTTGGTAAAATGATCATAACTTTCAAACGGCTAGGCGGAATTGGACGTTCTTGGTGTCCAATTAAAGGTATTGAAGTTATCTACAACTTATTCAATAGGAGGACGACCAAATTTCGACTGTAAAATTGTGAAAACATGAACCCTAGGTCGTGTGCTCAATCTGCCCGAAACAGAGAACTATGCAATCTCTAGTTTTCATCCAATCTACCCAATCACAGAACCTCTTCTTGATCTAAAAGCATCAAATCAACCTCCAGATCAGCACCTAGACCAACCCCAAGGGTCACCCATACCATACCTTTGCCTGACGAACGCCGAACGCCGAATCCTCTCCTCCCGATTTCCCCGATCATCTTCCTCGCGCCAGAACCGCCGGATCTCCTCGTCGCGGGGCTTCCCGATGGAGATATCAATGGGATGGCAAGGTGGGGATATCTTCTAGGGCAGCAAGGGGGGTGGAGAGGGGAGGGGAGAGGTGGTGGCTCAAGGAGGAAGGAGATGGGGGCGCACAAGGAGGTGGAGAGGGGGAGGGGCGGCTAGGGTTAGGTGGGGGCGCACAAGGGCAGGGGGAGGGCGCCCCAAGGGCAGAATTTGAGGTCTCCCCCTCACACACGGGCCAAATCCCCTCCCACTAAAGCCCACGACTCAATCCCTTGGGCCTAAACTCCCCCGGAGAGGCCCAAACTCCCGAAAACGGCCCGAAAACGCGATTAAACCTCATACCATATAGTTTTATTATCTAATTTCACATTTTATAATATCACACCATTCCGTAGTGTCACAAGTAGTTCCTCCTCATATTGTGTGTGTCTCTCTGTGTGTTCTCCAGTTTAGATCTATTATGCAACCCCAGACTATTCGATAGCGAGGTTGTTTAACACGTTATCAGCACCAAGCTCTGCCGGAGAAAAGGTGAGAAGAGGTGTGTAACACCCCGGCATCTAGTATGCCCTGAATGTCACCAAACATGATAGAATAAGCATCTAAATACCATAATTAAAGGTAAATTACAGCAAAGGAGTAAATGCTAAACTCGAAAAATTTCGGCAGCATCTCCTTTGTTTTTCCATGATTTGAAGCATCAGCAATAACATGACAAGATATAGTAACATCTCAACGAAGTAAAGAACGAAAAAGGCACACATTTAAACCAAACTTCAAGTTTCATCGCACTATTCTTATTATCATAACTCCAAATGATAAACTGTCTAAATGTGTGGAGCTACGTGTAGATGTGTAGCTAAACCCCTTTCCCGCATGCCGATCTCATGGTACCTAAAAAAACAACATAAAACACAAGCGTGAGTTCATCACTCAGCAAAGTGTATTGCAATGGTACAAGAAAGCACATTTCAATACCTTCATCACTACTTTTCATATTCAACATCATAAACATTTCATATTCACCTTGTATGCATCTCATAGACCTCTTCATATAACATCATCATATAATACAATGCAATGCAATGCACATGTCTCCTTGAAGCACATACCGGTATTGCCGAGTGCACACCCGTCGGCATGCACCCTCTTTCCCCTTCCATCCCGTAGATGGAGGGTGCGTACTCCTCGCTTCCATTCACAACTGTGGATGGAATCACAAGGTTGGTCTTACTCAATGGCGCTCCGGATTAGTAATAACTTTCTCACCGACCTCACCAGACTAGTTATGACTTTCTCACCGTCCTGGCCAGACCTCATGCCATGTATGCAAATATGCCATAAAGATAAATAACTTGCATATAAACATAAACTAACCATTGCATGGCCTTATAACAAACCATTTTCATCATGTCGTAGGCAAACATCAATCATGGCAAGTTAGCATATCATGTAATCATATTGCACCTAAGCAAGACTAGCAAACATACAACACAACCCATTCCAATATACTTGCCTTCAACCGCAGGCGACGGGTTGGCGAGAGGATGAGGGCACTCCCGGGGTCACACCACCTGCACAAAGCTTCAATACACTCAACCACATGCACACAAGACCACACAAGAGCACTTAGTTAAACCGACTTCGCGATCTACTCCCAATACCCAAAAACAGAGATTCTGTCCAACGGGACAGCAGCCTTCAGAAGGTCATAATTCGGGCTTAACAACTCTAAATCAGACAAACAAGTACATTTTCTCGAAGCTTAAGAAATTTCCTAGCTTTTTCTATGTATTGGGAAAAACTGATTCGGCCTCTAAAATTGCCTAATCTACAGATCAACCCGATCTGTCCCAATCACGTCACAGTTTTGAACATGTTTGGTAAAACAACCATAACTTTCAAACGGCTAATCGTAATTATGCGTTCTTTGTGTCCACTGAAAGGTATTGAAATTATATACAACTTTCTCAACATACGGCCGACCAGGAAACGCATCTAAAATTGTGAAAACTTGAACCCTAGGTCGGACGTCCAATCTGTCCAAAACAGAACGCCATGACGACTCTAGTTTTCATCAATTCTATCTAGTTGCAGCACCACCTTTCAATCTAAAAGCACCAAAACCTCCTCTAGATCAGCACCTAATCCAACCCAATAGATCTCCCCATTGCCATACCTTCGCCTGACGAACAACGAACGTCGAATCTTCTCCTCCCGGTTCTCCTGATCTCCTTCCTCGCTCCGAATCCGCCGGATCTCCACGTCGCGGAGCTTCCCAATGGAGAGGACAAAGGGATGGAGGGGTGAGGGTCTCTCCTAAGCCGGCTAGGGAGGTGGAGAGCAGAGGGAGGGAGAGGAGGCTCAAGGGGAAGGGCGGCTAGGGGGGAGGCGTGGAGGAGAGGGGGCGGCGGCTTGGGAGGGGTGGAGAGGAGGGAGGGGCGGCTAGAGGGAGAGGTGGGGGCGCCCTAGGGCTGGCACCCAAGCCAGGTTGTCTGCCCCCTCCACTTCCACTTAGGCCAGATCCTCTCCACCTTCGGCCCAACCAATCCCCCCAAGGCCCGAGCTAAGTTTCCTAAGGCCCGAACCCCCGAAAACGGCCCAAAACGCGATAAAACACCATACCGTAAGGTTTTATTCACTAATAACACAATTTATAATGTCACACCATTCCGTAGTGTCACAAGGTGAGATTTGGGGAATTGAATCTAATCGCTTGTTCGATTCTTTACATGCATGTAATCTACTTTACGTGGCACGAAGCTATGTGATAAGCGGCAATGTTTATGGATGTAGCATGAAGCTACAGTACAAGGAAGTGGCTTGAAGCAATCGCTACTGTCGAACGGCATGAAGCCGATGTCACGCAACGAGCAAGGTCGACTGGCCGAACGGTCCCGCATTGCCGTGAGCTCCCACCGGACCATCGCGCACGGCCGCGTACCGCAGCCAGCTGGGTCCTCCCGAGCGTGACGCCCGCATGGGCGCTCCGCCGCTTGACGCCCATAGGCTCCGAAGGCCACCTCCGTCTGGCAAAGCCGTCCTGCCGCGGCCCCACGCCGTCACCGCGCCTTGGTCCGGCCGTTGCCGTGCGCCTTCGGAAAACAGCCGCCGCCGCCATGACTCCTGGCCGTCTGCCGCGCCGAGCGACTTGCAGTCGTCGTGCCTGACACCAGCCGCCGCTGCAGCTCTATTGCTCAGCTTAGTAGGCCGCACCCATCCTGCGCGAAGCCTCTTCGCTTCCTCGGCCCGCATCCCTACCATCGGCCTCGCAGGCCCGCATCGCAGACCTCGGCCGCCGAAGCATCTCGAGCGGCCCGCCCTACCAGACGCCCGTGCGCCTGCCGAGCTTGCCGCTCTGCTGCCGCGCATCGAGCCAGCCCAACAAGCAATCGGCGGCAGCGTGCGTGCCCGCCCAAGATCTGGCCCGTGCCACGGCGATCGCCACGGAAAGCTGCCGCCATGCGACCGTGCTGGTCGCCGATTCCCGCCGCGCATGCTGCAAGTTGGCCGGCATTGATTAAAGCCAATGAAAAGGACTTGAAGTCCCCATCTAATCCAATTAGCCGGCCCGATCGGGCCAGTCCTTCCCTATCAACCAGATTGAATCTAGGTTTGGCGCACGGGGGGATAGGGAATTTTACCCCCTTGCCCCCGGTTTTTATTTCTCTTTTCTTGTTTTTTCTTTTCCGAAATGATTAGAAATTCAGAAATTTGATTAAAAATTCCAGAAAATTTTGAAATTTGCCAGAAAATATGAAAATTCTCAGAAAATTCCAAAAAAAAATTTATGGCTCTGTTTTTAATTTATCTTAGCCTAATTTTATGCATTTATGAATGTTTGCATGTATTTTTGCAATGATTGTCTTGTTTAGATTACTAGAAATTCATGAGAATTTATTTTTCCTGCATTTTATGAATTATGCAACCACATTCTATTAGATTACACGCAGTAATCTAATTATGGAATTTGTAAACATGCATATGTTTGGAATTGTGAACCGTGAGTTTGAAGAGCTGGCCCCGCATGGTCAGAACTACCTCACTTGGGCATCCGATGTGAAGATCGTACTCGGCGGCAAGAAGCTCCGAGGTGCCATCAGCTTAGGATCCTCGAAGGATGCTCCACCTACTGCCGAGCAGAACGATCAAGCATTGCACTTCCTCAGGCACCATCTCTCAGCCACCCTAAAGAATGAATACATGGCTGAAGAGAATGCACTTGAGCTATGGAATGCACTCCAGAAGCGATTCGAAAAGCTCAAGTACACAATCTTGCCCCAAGCACAGCAAGATTGGGTTCGCCTGAGGATTGCGGACTACAAAATAGTGGCCGAGTACAATTCTACCTTGCACAGAATTTGTACCAATCTCTCCCTATGTGGCAAGAAGATCACCGATGAGGAGAAGATTGAGAAAACTCTTTCCATTTTTCACACTAATGCTATCCAAAGTGCCCGCAGCTATCGTTAGGACGTATACAAGGAGTATAGCGAACTGATTGATGTTATGCAAGTTGCGGAGTCACAAGATGAAGTTCTTCGCAAGAACTTCGTCTCACAGCCACCTGGAAGGGACATTGTACCAGAAGTCAATGCCAACAGCTATAAGGTGAAAAAACCTGCCCACAAGAAGAGGAGCAAGAAGGGTGAAAAAGAGAAACAATAGGCCAAAGGAAAGTCCATAGCCCAAGAGAAGAAGAATGACAAGGAAAAGCCGCATGCCAAGCCGTATGGACAGCAGAACCAAACGTGCTTCAAATGTGGCACTTGGGGGCATTGGTCAATAATATGCCGAGAATCCAAGGAAGTGATCAATGCATACCAGGCCAAGAAGAAGGCCAAAGGAAATGCACCAGTAGAGGCACATTTTGCCGAAGTAGGCAATAATGATGTCATGGATGTAGATACCCCACATGCTTCATCCTCGCAGCCCAGCCTAGACATTGATGAAGCAGCCAAACTTTTTGCTCATGAAGAAAACACCTCTATGGAGGATATAGAGGCAGAAGTGAGTGCATACTTTACAGATTATGTTTAGTGCTTGAATAGCATTACTAGTATTTTTCTTTAGAATTGTGGTTGCTAGTTAATTTTGAATAACTGTAAGCTCTAGAAGAGCATACTTTTTCTCATGAATAAGAATTGCAGTTTATTCTTTATTCCAGTATTCTGTATTTACAAGCAATGTTTGAATTACTTTGCCACTGTCTGATTAGAATTATATTTCTTTTCATCTAGAAATCGTGTAGGGCCCAATGGAGGAAATATGCATTATTGATAGTGGCACAACAAATACCATCTTAAGAGAGTCAAAATACTTCCAAACGATCACGAAGAACGCTGAAAGGATTAGGACAATCGCAGGAAGCGATACGCATATAATAGGCTTCGGAAGAGCCACAATTATATTTCCAATAGGTACAACTTTGGTAATTGAAGAAGCCCTCTTGTACCCTGAGTCAACTCGCACTCTCTTAAGTTTTAAAGATATCCGTGCCAATAGATTTCACATAGAAACCAATGAAGAAAATGGCAAAGAGCATTGTGCATTATGAAGCACGCGGAATATGGAAAAATGGTTGTGATTAGGAGAATGGTTCATAGTGGAAATGCTCTGTTGACAGTGTTGTCACATGACAGATGAGTAATGAAAAGTAAATGTTGCATTATTTGCATTCATAGCATTCAATGGGCCATGTCGGTGATTAAGTCATAACTAATCCGGTGAGGTCGTGAGAAAGTTATGACTAATCCAGAGTGCCCTTGTGTAAAACCTACTTGGGGTAGGTACCTCCACGGGATGGGGGTAGAGGGTGAGCATCGACGGGTGTTCCCTTAGTTATACCGATATAAGCTTTCAAGGTGCATTCATGAGACATGAAATGTGCATGATTAGCATGGGTCATAAGTGCATTGCATAGCATCTACGATGATGAATGATGATTAATGTGATAGTTGTGTTGATCACAATGTACCGATAGTTTGGATTGAGTCGTGGGCTCTTCCAAAGAGGGCTAATGGCGTATGTGCAATACTTGAGTTTGTGGTTATGGTATATGTCATGAGACGTGTATTGTGAGTGTGATGTTGCTTATTACAGTTTATTCGAGTCATGGATGTCTCTTTGTGTATCTTCCCTGTTATTTAGTTGTGATATTGATTATGTTATTGTTTTATTATGTACTTTGCTGAGTTTGAACTCACACTTGTTTTGTTTAATGTTTTAGGTAACCTAAGGACTACTTGCCGGGATTGGGCTTAGATCACTTTCACTCACTTCAGGACACACATTTAATTTATAGATAGGAAAATGTATCTTGTTGATAATTGTGTTCGACCTTTGAAGTAGTATGCTTATGATTAATCTATTCTTGAATGGTCAAGGATGTGTGTACACCGGTAGTTCTTTTATGATGCATCGTAGTTGTCTCTCGATGGTTTAGTGTAGCTGTTTATGCTAAAAAAAATGGTCATGATAGTTGATTGAATTCTTGGCATGTGATATTGTTGTTATCATGTTAATTGTGTTATCTTTTGTCTGCTGAGTGGATGTCCTAGTTTTAGGGGAGGGGCTGCCGAAATTATTTTTAATAAGTTCGGCAACCTCCTAGTTGTTCGCACACTTTGTTAAACTTTATCCTAGTGTTTTTGCCATTGTTGGTGCTGGAGATTGTAACATTCGGAGCACGGGGTGCCGGGGTGTTACAGCATCTTTGGATGAGTTCACGACTCATCCACATAACCATTTATCACAATAATCACATTAACCATCATTCATCATTAGCAATGCTATGCAATGCAAATATGCTTGTATGCTCATATGCACCTTTCATAACTTATACTGGTATAGCTTGAGTGCACACCATGTCGGTGTCACACTCTCATTCCCTTCCATCCCAGTGGAGGCGCCTACTCAGTCTCGCTCCCATCCATACTTGTGGATGGGACTACGAGGTAAGACTTCTCAAGAGCACTTTGGATTAGTCATATGACCACATATGACAGTTCTCACTGACCTGGCTCGTCAACACTTTTATGATATGAATGCAAGTGATGCAACACTTTGCGATAACTGTGAAATCATGTGCTGAAAAATTGGCTTAGAATTGATTTTGCAAAATGTGTTTGTTCATGTGTTTTGACAATTTGACAAGAAACAGTAAGTTTCGCTTTGGCGCCGGACCAAACTAAAAGAAAACAGTAAGTTTCCCATCTACGACGGACCAAATTTGTTGGTCTGTCGTAAACATGTTTTGGCAACCTCATTTTCCCATGTACGACGGACCAAGTTTTTGAGTCTGTCGTGGACGTGCTTTTGAGATCATGAGCCGGACTCAATTTTCCAAGAAACCAGTAAGTTTCGCATGTACGACGGACTAATTTCTTTAGTCTGTCGTGAACGTGTTTTCGCCGGAATGATTTCTTCTTGAAACCGAGACTTTCACTTGTACACCGGACCGATTTTGTTGGTCCGTCGTGAATGGTTTTTTGAGTGACATTTTCATGTGTACGCCGGACCATATTTTTTGGTCCGTCGTGAATGCGTTTTTTGCTCGATTAGGGATTTGAGCAGAATTGGAATTGTGTTTGATTTGTTTTTGAGATTATGAAATTTGTGAGAATTTCATGATGCTTGAAGTGGACTTTATGCAATGCTCGTGTGAGTATTTGCATGGATTGATGTGAGTCAAGTCGTGGACTTGTGCTCGGAATTGTTTTGTGGTTTGTTCATGTGCAGGTATTGCTCGAAGGCGCACGTGGTCGATGACGGGACCGGAACTAGGTTCATGGAGGAACTGAGGTTCGAGACTAGGTTCAGGGAGGAACTGAGGTCTTGGTGGTCAAGGATGTCATGCGGGACGTTCGGCCTAAGAGAATGGTGCACATGAAGAATGGTTAGTCACGTGAGAATGGCAGGAGGTCATTCGCGTGCAAAGTGTTAGTCACGTGAGTATGGCAGGTGGCCATACGCGTGCAAAGTGTTAGTCACGTGAGTATGGTAGGGTTGCCATACGCGTGCAAGAGTTGTACTCGGCCAGGTTGGGCCAAGTAGAGTTGTGTTGGATACAGATTCCTTCTAGGGAATAGGAATCGTATTCAGAACTCCTTGTGGGTTGGTGCTTTAAATAGGAGGGGTTGTCTCCTGTTGAAGAGCATCGAATTGAGGAGAGCTAGGCGCATAGAGCCTTGGGCTCAAAGTTTATGGTTTGTACTCTTTTGATGGGAGTACTTTAGACAAAAGAAATAAAGATCAATTCTTCTAGTTCCCGCATTGCTTCAACGTTCTCTTTTTGGTTCTTGTTTGCATGCTTGTTCTAGTTCTAGATTGGTTTTTGTTCTTTAAGTTTTATCTTGATTTGATCCATCAAAAACCTCTCTTGGGTATTGATCTAGTGTTTCTCAAAGTCTAGTTGATCAATCTTTTGTCGTTCTTGTTTAATCTTGAAGTTTTGATTAGATTGATTCTCGTCAAGTTCTGGATTAGCAAGCTTGCGAAGCTTATAACTTTTGATCCGTAAGTCCGATCGAGCTGATTCTTTTTGGGTTCGATTCGTATTAGAATCTAGTTTCTCGTGTCCAAATTTCAGATCAATCTAACGGTTGGATCTCTAGGAATTCTCGTTTTACCGAACCTCTATCATTCTGTTTTTGTCGAAAACGAGGCAATTATTTGGTTCTGTTTTGGGGTGAACTTTTAGTAGATCAAGAATTTGGTTTTAGCTTCCGCACAATCATTCACCCCCCCTCTGATTGCTATATTCGTATACTTCGATCCTACAAGTGGTATCAGAGCAAGGTTTTTCTAATCTATCTTAACCGGTGATTAGATCAATGGATCGTTATTCGACAAAACCATGTGTGTTCGATGGTGTTGATTTTCAGTTTTGGAAGGCCAAGATGGAGGCGTTCATCCAAGCACAGGGCTTCACAATTTGGGAGAAAGTCTACAAACCATATGAAGTCCTTGCTTGTATTATCCAGTACATCCTCCTGGGCGACGACAAATCGTGCCAACTGTGTAACCGTGGCATCCTCATCCTGAATCGCCTTCGGGTCAAGAAGGTTATCGCTGCGCGGGTGATAACGGAACACCGTACTCTCCAACTCTCTGGCGTAGATACTGGTAATGTGCCGCATTGCTCGTCGTGATACTTCTTGGATACCCATTTGCATTGTAGATCTCCGGCAAAGGTCAGTTGTATCGAGCGATTGCCTGGGCCCTTTTTCCTAGCAGGTACCTCAATCCTCACGTCACAAGCCTTGATCAATCCTGCTTGTCTGATCACTTCCACTTGGTATTGGGGCTTCTCAAAATCTCCGAGAGTCTCAGAGCATATGCCAAAGTTCTGCAGCGTGACCAACTCCCAGATCAACGTAGTTGAACTCTTCCTCCATCTGTCACAAGAGTGCTTTACGTAAGAACTCGGAATTTTTAAATTGTGACAAGGTAAGGGAAAATTTCAGCAAGAGACAAGAAAAGAGAGAAGGGGATAAGTCGAGATGTCATTTCTTATCTTGACAATTTTTTTTAGCTTTAGAAAATAGGTTTTATCCTTACTAAGACCATTCTAGCTAGGGTTGAGCCTACAGTCAAGTATGGCTCTGATACCACCTCTGTCGGGACCCCGAATTTGCAAATCCGGACCCTCTGTGTATTCAGCACTAGTCCAGGAATGCGCTAGTGCACACAGTCTTAACATCGGTAAATATCACAATCATACCACTCGATACCAATAAAGTACTTTATTTAAATAGTCAAACTGGTTACTTGACCTTATGGTCAAGTTACAAATATATGCCTCGCAAGGCGAAGCTTATTCAGAGAAAAATAATAGCAGCGGAAAAATCAAATAACTTCGTGGCGCCATCCAGTATACCACAGGCAACTGACTGGGCTCGCTCCCCTAAGTAGACGGATCTTCCCGGAGTTCCTCCTCCATAGCTGGTGTAGTCTCCTCTTCAACTGGTGTTGTATTGAGGCAAGGGTGAGTACTTGGTACTCAGCAAGTCATGCACAGAATGCAAGCTAATATACTATATGCATGGCTTGGTACAAAGGAATAGCTCAAGGTATATTTGCAGTAAATAGCATTTGACAAGTAATATAAGTAGATTCGAAAGCAGTAGAAATAAGTAAAGCATAAATAACTTTTCAAGAAGTTTAATAAACATTTTTTCCCATCCTAAACCACATTTCCATCATCTTCATTATTAAACCAACCCAACTTTTCAAACCAAAGTTATTTTTGAGAAAATCTAACGCTTGACTGTAATTCCCGAGCATTGTCCAGTACCGTGGACTCGGCTATTTAAATAGATTCTACACTCTGCAGAGGTTATGCACTTTACCCACAAGATACAGTCAAACACCACAAAGGCGAAGTTCCTCAGAATAAAGCCTTTCGGAAGCCTCAAACAACACAGTGGTCCTCTCCTGGTTCGTGCTCTACACCATCCCTTCCCTTAGCCAAGGCGAAGTATGGGACCAACACACCGTTAGATGGGTATCGGCCACACCCACGATACGCTCCCCGCACAATCACACAAACGGTGTAATTGACACCCTGAGGCTCCACAAGTGAGTCCTTAGCGACTTAGTCAACTAGGGCCGTCCCATTCCGACCATGTGGTTGCAAGTATGACCCAGTTCAAAGGCTTGCAAGGTTAAGTCCTTAGAGTGACCAGGCAAGACTACCCGAAGAACCAAATCAACATCCCCAATGCCACAACTGGCCCACCTGATTACTCTTGCCACATGCCCTGGCCGAAAACTATTTATCAAACCCCGCTTGATTACCATGCACCGCGTGCCATCAACATCACATGATACTTTTCCAAAACAGGTTCAATATATCATTAAGTCAATATTAACATTTGATTGTCCAAAATCATGTTATGAGCACGAAGGCGTGTCTAAGCAAGATACTACAACGGTCTATAACCCATGTTGGCAATTTGATAATGTCCAACTAGTAATCCACAACTAGGGTGACAAGGGTCATGGCACATACTTAAATAATCAAGGTGTCATACAAAGAAATTGGTACTTATCTAACCCCCATGTTTAAACAAAGTATCTTTCTAATTGAACTAGCATGCAATAGTTTAAATCAAAATAAGTTTCGAAATAGGATCAACATGGTCAAAGCACAACTTGCCTTCAAACAGTACTTGCTCTTGGTCTTGAGTTGGATCCTGAGTCAATACTTCTCCTTCGAATCCTTCCCAGACTTCAACGTCTACTCGTAAAGCGTGCAAATAGCAAATACACAAATAAACACTAGGCAAAAAGTGTCCAAACATCCAAATAAAATCCACAAACAGAAAGAACATAATTTTATGGATTTTTAGAAACTGGAATCACAAATTTGGAGTTAAAACGCATAAAAGTTATGATTATTTAAAGTTTAAATAATCAATTAAATAATTTTACAGAGAAAAACTTTAGTCCAAAATTAAATAAAATTTATATTTAAGTAGATCTTAATTTTATACAAATTTAGAAATTTGAATCACTCAAATCGGAGTTGAAACGCAAAAGTTATAAGCGTTTGAAGTTTGAAACAAAATCAAATCATTATTTCGAATTAATAAATCATTTTCTTTTCGAAATTAATTATTGCGTCGGCATGGACACGTGGCAGCCTCTGATTGGTTGGTCGACGTCACCGGTCCATGGACTTGGTCCACGCCGGCTCGGGTCTACCGTGGACTCGGTCCACGACTCTACGTGTCGCTGACATGTGGGCCCACTCGGGTGACGTCATCGCTGACGTCAGCGGGGACTCAGCCCACGGTGCTGACATGTGGGACCCACTGTGACGTCATGGGTGACGTCAGCGCTTGGCTGGATTAGCCACTGACATGCGGGCCCTCTGACACGCGGGCCCCGCGTGTCAGCGTCTACGCTGCCAGGATTCGTGGGCTGACCGCGACGGTCAGGCTTCCCGACACGTGGCGCAATCCCGGCCGTTGATTTGAAATTCAACGGTCGCGATTAGATCCAGGGTTAACGCGTTGAATCTACTCGATGATCGTGGGCCGTTCGATCTAGATCGGACGGTCCAGATCTAATCCTATAATAATCACTACTACGGCACGTGGCGATTGTGAACCGTTGGATCTTGATCCAACGGTCCAGATCTAACCGGGTTTGGAACACGTGAACTCACCTCAACCGCACGATCAAGATCGGACGGTCCACAGAGCTCGCGAGGGTGATGGCGACGCGGCGGTGCTGCAGCCACCGGAGACGAGAACGACGACGAGCCCGATGGCGTTTCGGGGTTGCTCCGGCGAGATGAGTCCTTCCTTCGTGCGTCTCGTCACGGGATTCCGGATCTGGGCTCCTTCTCGGCGGAAGACGACGGACGGCGGCGAATCGAGCAAAACCGCGCGGAGTGGCGCTCAACTACGGCGAACTTCGCAGACGGCAAACGGCGGCGGCCAAAGTAGATGGCTCGGGAACGGGTGCGCAGGATGAGGGCAACCTCGGGCGTGACCAGGGCTTTAAATAGCCTCGGCGTTCGTGCGAGGCGGAAACCTAATTCTACACGGCGCGGCGGCGGCGGAGTCCGGCTCGGACTCGGCGGAGACGATGACGCCACCGCCCACGTGGCACGATCAACGGCCACGATCGCACGGGCGCGATCGGATCCGGGCCGGATACGGCTCGAACCGGTACGGGCGGATCTCAGCCGTTGGATCTTGATCCAACGGTTGGGATCGATTAGGGTTTTAGAGCTGGTTCGGTCGAGTCAGCTGGCTCGGGTCGGGTTCGGGTCGGATTCGAACTCGAGTCTGACTCGGGCTCGGTCGGATGAACAGTACAAACCCACTCGCATTTTCCAGCGATTTAATATTCAAAATAATTCCCAATAATTCATTTAATTCATTAAAAATAGCAAAAGACTCAGAAAAATTCCAGAAAAATTCTGGAAAATACTTTGGATCATTTTGGACTCAAATAAAATATTTCCAACAAAATTTTATTTGCAAAATTAAATTCTTTAATTATTTCAAAATGGAATAAATTCAAATAAATTCCAAATAAATCCAAATAAATTCCAGAAAATTCCAAAAATTCACCAAAGTGCCAAATCACACATGAATTTAAGAAAAGCAAAATTTTGGGGTGTTACATGCTTCAAGTTTTGCTTTATCCTTTTTGTCTTCACTAACCGATGAACAGATTGAGCAATTCCCAGAAGAAGACTTATCACTACTCTCTTCTCGCTTTAACAAAGCTTTGCAAAATGTGAGAAAGAGAAAGAGAGGTGGTGGTGATCCTCCAAGATGCTATGAGTGTGGTGATCTCGACCATATTCGTCTAAACTATCCTAAACTTGCAGGTAAAACACCATGGGAGGAGAAGGACAACGACAGAAGAAAAGAGAAGAAGAAGTTCCCTTCAAACGACAGGAAAAAGAAGAGCTTCATCAACCGCAAAGTGGTTCATCAAGTTCTTTCCGCTCTTGAACAAGTCAATTTGAGCGATGTGGACTCGGAGAGCAGCGAGGACGATGCAACTCCAAGCAAACATGACTTGACAGGGTTGTGTCTCATGGCAAGCAGCAAGGATAGCTTCACCGAGGACGATCAAGACAGCGACTTCAATGAGGTAGATCCTTCTTATGATGAATTAGCTATTGCTGTTGCTCGTCTTGGAAAATTGCTTGACAAACGTGATAGAAAAATTAAGAAACATGATATTCTTGTGGAGTCATTGAATGCTGAAATTGCTAGACTTAAAACCTTGATTCCTGATGATGATGCTTGCAAATCATGTGACTTAATTTACAATGAGCTTACTTTGCTTAGGAAAGAACATGTTACCTTGTTAGAGCAAATCAATGCTGAAAATGAGAAAAATGAGAAACTTGTTAAACATGCTAGTTGTTCTACCATTGATTTGCATGATACAACTCCATGTTCTAAATGCTCCATACTAGAATTGAAGTTGCATGATGCAAATGCTAGGGTTTCTCAAATGACAGAAGATTTTCTTACACATGAGGTTCTTTCATGCTCAACTTGTCGCAAGCAAAAAGGAAAAGTGGATGTTCCCTGCAATAATTGTTTAATTCTTGCTAATAAAGTTGATTACTTGCAAAACTCTTTGGAACGATTCACTAATGGCAAGAAAAAGTTGAACAAGATTTTGGATCAATCTAAGGTTAGCTCAAACAAGAAAGGTTTAGGTTTTGATCTTCATGCTTCATATGAAACTAAACCTCGCTCTGTTGTTTATGCTCCTTGCAATGACAAACTTGAGATTTCAAATGAGCCTAAGAAAATTGTCTTCAAATCGGCTGGCCTTTTATCTTCTACTATGATGAATGCAAATGTTGCTTCTACTTCCAAAGCTAAACATAATGTTAAGTACACTTGCACTCATTGTGGTAGAGATGGACATTTAGTAGACTTTTGCTTTAGACTAGCCAAACAACAAAAGAAAGAAAAAACTAAGGCTAGGTCTAATTTCAGACAGGCACGCTTTGTTTCTCATTATGTGCCTAGGGTGATGCAAACACCTTTTGTTGGTAAGAACACTGGAAAAGACAAATCAATCTTTGTGTATAAGAATGCTCGTGTTGTGCCTACTGTTGTGCGTCGTGTGTCTCAGTACTGGATTCCTAAACATCTTATTTCCAACCCCAGTATCGAGACCTCGACACTTTCTGCTTCTATGTAGGCTTCTCACGCGAGGAAGGAGAACATATGGCTAGTGGATTCCGGATGCTCACGCCACATGTCCGATGATAAGAATTGGTTCTCCTCCTTCACTCACGCATCTCGTGCTAAAAGTGTTATTTTTCAAGATGCTTCTTCCACCTCTGTTTTCGCAAAAGGCACTAGTCCAAATGATGCAAGTACAGGTGCATATGTTCAGGGGGAGAGTGTCTTTGTTCATAAAAGATGATGATGATGATGCTGTTGAGGATGAGATAATTGGAGGTTTACATGAGAGACTCTTCCCACGTGCTTGTGTGTGCTTGTTTTCAAGCTTCCCACGTGCTTCACATCGACAAGCGTTCAAGTGAACTTTCAGGTATCTCCATGGTACTCAAGATTTTGGCATTTGGCTTTCTGCTTCCTTATGCATTAGTTTAAGAGCTTATTCTGATGTTGACTTTGGAGGATGTTGAATTGATTTGGTTCGTGCCACCTCTTGAGTAATCCCCTTTCTTGAGCATATTGATATTGGATTTCACTTTCTTAGAGATCATGTTGAAAAAGAAAATATTGTGCTTCACCATGTGGATACTGAACATCAATTGGCAAACATTTTTTACAAAACCTTTGTCTTCTTCTCGTTTTGCCTTTATTCGGGGAGAACTTGGGATTGTTCATCCAATGGGTTTGTTTTGAGGGGGAGGTTCCTTGCCAAGTTCTTTCACTTGATGAGCTCACTTTATCATATTTCTTTATATGTTATGTAATTGAGCTAATATATGATAATATAATTGTCTCACTTGAACTAAAAATGACATTGTGGAATTCCATGGACTGATTGCCTATAGCTAAATACTCTGTGATATCTCACTCTTCTAGGCTTGATATTGAATCCTCTTGACAAATTTGGGCTATGAAGCAAGTGTGGTTTCAACTTTACTCTTTCATAAGACTTTTAATCACTTTTGCATGTTTATAATCAAAGAAAAATGAAAAGAAAAGGGAATCAATAAAAAAGGGTTGTTAAAAGCAAAAGCCTCAAGTTATGAGCTTCAGGATGCTTTCCCTAAAAGATAAGATGTATGCTTCAAGCATGCCATTCCCTCAAAAGACAAGATGTATGCTTCAAGCATGCCATTCCCTCAAAAGACAAGATGTATGCTTCAAGCATGCCATTCCAAGGAAATAAAAGAAGTATGCTTCAAGCATGCCACATGCAGTTTACTGTTTAAAGATTAAATTGATCCACTAGATTGGAGTTGAAACTACTTGCTCGCCCTGATTTGTTATTTGCTTCAACTTTGAGCCTTTGTTTTTCTACTAAAGGTTTTGCTTAGTACTTGGCTATAGTTGACTGAATTGAGGTTGAGATGCATGTCATTCCCTAACTTGCTAAAATTACATCAAGATCATGTATTTTGCATGTTATGTGATATATAAGGTTATATGATCGAATGAGCTCATCTTTTCCTATCTTGGCACTCCCATGTTTTTTCTTGTGAAATCTTTGCTACAGGAAAAATTTTGAACCTGTTCTCTCTTTTGTACTCTTGATAAATCCATTGTCAAAGGGGGAGAAATTTGTGAATCGTTGAAAAGTTTAAGGAAAAAGGGTGAGAAGAAAAAGGGGGAGTTGTTTTTGGAAATTTGAGAATTTTGGGAGAAGTTTGGAGAATTTTGGAATTTTTGGGCACATTGCACATTCACACACATGTTCCTTCTTAGGTGGAGTTTTTGTTTTGCTTTTTGGTCAAAGGGGGAATTCTGTGTTTTCTTACTTTGGTCTTTGATCATTTGGATTTCAAAATCTTTTGTAAAGTCAATGCCAAATGTTCAATTCTAAGTGGTGTTGCCAATGTTTTCATCAAGGGGGAGATTGTGAAATCATGTGCTGAAAAATTGGCTTAGAATTGATTTTGCAAAATGTGTTTGTTCATGTGTTTTGACAATTTGACAAGAAACAGTAAGTTTCGCTTTGGCGCCAGACCAAACTTAAAGAAAACAGTAAGTTTCCCATCTACGACGGACCAAATTTGTTGGTCTGTCGTAAACATGTTTTGGCAACCTCATTTTCCCATGTACGACGGACCAAGTTTTTGGGTCTGTCGTGGACGTGCTTTTGAGATCATGAGCCGGACTCAATTTTCCAAGAAACCAGTAAGTTTCGCATGTACGACGGACTGATTTCTTTAGTCTGTCGTGAACGTGTTTTCGCCGGAATGATTTCTTCTTGAAACCGAGACTTTCACTTGTACACCGGACCGATTTTGTTGGTCCGTCGTGAATGGTTTTTTGAGTGACATTTTCATGTGTACGCCGGACCATATTTTTTGGTCCGTCGTGAATGCGTTTTTGCTCGATTAGGGATTTGAGCAAAATTGGAATTGTGTTTGATTTGTTTTTGAGATTATGAAATTTGTGAGAATTTCATGATGCTTGAAGTGGACTTTATGCAATGCTCGTGTGAGTATTTGCATGGATTGATGTGAGTCAAGTCGTGGACTTGTGCTCGGAATTGTTTTATGGTTTGTTCATGTGCAGGTATTGCTCGAAGGCGAACATGGTCGATGACGGGACCGAAACTAGGTTCATGGAGGATCTGAGGTTCGAGACTAGGTTCAGGGAGGAACTGAGGTCTTGGTGGTCAAGGATGTCATGCGGGACGTTCGGGCTAAGAGAATGGTGCACATGAAGATTGGTTAGTCACGTGAGAATGGCAGGAGGTCATTCGCGTGCAAAGTGTTAGTCACGTGAGTATGGCAGGTGGCCATACGCGTGCAAAGTGTTAGTCACGTGAGTATGGTAGGGTTGCCATACGCGTGCAAGAGTTGTACTCGGCCAGGTTGGGCCAAGTAGAGTTGTGTTGAATCTGATTCCTTCTAGGAATAGGAATCGTATTCAGAACTCCTTGTGGGTTGGTGCTTTAAATAGGAGGGGTTGTCTCCTGTTGAAGAGCATCGAATTGAGGAGAGCTAGGCGCATAGAGCCTTGGGCTCAAAGTTTAGGGTTTGTACTCTTTTGATGGGAGTACTTTAGATAAAAGAAATAAAGATCAATTCTTCTAGTTCCCGCATTGCTTCAACGTTCTCTTTTGGTTCTTGTTTGCATGCTTGTTCTAGTTCTAGATTGGTTTTTGTTCTTTAAGTTTTATCTTGATTTGATCCATCAAAAACCTCTCTAGGGTATTGATCTAGTGTTTCTCAAAGTCTAGTTGATCAATCTTTTGTCGTTCTTGTTTAATCTTGAAGTTTTGATTAGATTGATTCTCGTCAAGTTCTGGATCAGCAAGCTTGCGAAGCTCATAACTTTTGATCCGTAAGTCCGATCGAGCTGATTCTTTTTGGGTTCGATTCGTATTGGAATCTAGTTTCTCGTGTCCAAATTTCAGATCAATCTAACGGTTGGACCTCTGGGAATTCTCGTTTTACCGAACCTCTATCATTCTGTTTTTGTCGAAAACGAGGCAATTATTTGGTTCTGTTTTGGGGTGAACTTTTAGTAGATCAAGAATTTGGTTTTAGCTTCCGCACAATCATTCACCCCCCTCTGATTGCTATATTCGTATACTTCGATCCTACAATAACCATTCAACATGTACCAACAATTCCCAAGTGACCCTCTTCATCTTGTACTCAATAACATCATCTCAAGATCACAAGTATAAATAATAACAATGATTAACGTTAGTAATATAAAACAACAAGGTAATATTTACCAAACTAAACAACAATTCATCTCTCAACCGAGTTATCATTCTACCACGCACTTACATTTTTACCCACAAGAACCAAAGTGGCGTGAGATTGAATCCACTCCCGAAGTCATAAATCCTGCAATATAAGTGGGCATCCATCTCAAAATCATGCAACAACAATTCATACATCAAACATAACAACATTGCATCTTCACACAAACCCAGTTTTAACCATCTCACTCACCGAACAGCTCACCCCTTTGCTGCCCCGATGGTCAAACGACCAAAATTTCAAACCCAAGTGTAACACCCCGGCACCTAGTGTACCCAGAATGTCACCACAAAGGATAAAAACAACAACCAAATAACATCTTTAAGAGTAAAATACAGCAGCTACACTAATAATTTAAACCAACATCTTGGCAGCATAAACTCTGTTTTTCTATGGTTTTAAGCATCAACAATAATTGCATAACAAATTAGCATAATGGAAGACAACAATAACATAACAACAAGGATTTTAGCAGCGTTCCAAGTCCAACACATAATCTAACTATCACATAATCCAATAACGAATGAACAATTTTCAAAACAACTAACGAGGCACTAAAATCATAATGTAAACAACACATCTCAGAAAGGGGCATGAATTGTTTATGTGTGTATCGCTATGTGAAGATGTGTATCTAGCTCCCTTTCTGACATGCCGGATTCAAGATACCTAAAAAAACATTAAACAACAAGCGTGAGTTCATTACTCAGCAAAGTGTATTACAATGGTACAAAACAATAACAATTCACATACATACGACATACCGATCACCAACCATGGAAAACAATCCATGAAGACTTTCTCAATCACATTCTCTTATACTTTCTCATTCACATTCTCATTTATGCAATGCAATGCAATGCATCATGCCTCTTTGCTTAGCACATACCGGTATTGCCGAGTGCACACCCGTCGGTGTGCACCCTCTTTCCCTTCCATCCCATGGAGGGTGCCTACTCTTACTGACTCGCTCCCATTCACCACTGTGGATGGGACTACGAGATAGGTCTTTCGTGTTCACTACGTGTGAACACAGAGGCCCGCATCAGAATGGACCGCCTCTTCCTTTATGCATGCACATATGCCATAAACATGAATAATTTGCATATAAACTCGATTTCACAATTGCATAGCCATTTAACAAAATATATTCATCATATCACATGCAAGTATCAAACATGTCAACTTAATCTAGCACATAGATAAGCTACGGATAACAAAGTAATATGGCCACCCAAGCCACAACCACTACAACACACTTGCCTTCAACCTCGCGAGACGGATTGGCAAGATGTTGACGGCACTCCCGAGGTCACACCACCTGTACATATGTATAAAACACTCAAAAACATGCCCACAAAACAACACAAGAGCTATCGACTACATCGACTTAGCAACCCACTTTTAAAACCCGAAAAACAGAGAATCTGTCCAACGGGACAGCAGGCTTCCAACAGGCATAACATGACTTCTACAACTCCAAATCAGGTAAACCAGTACATTTTCTCGAACCTCAGGAAATTTCCCACCTTTCTCTAGGTATACGAAAAGTCTCAATTGTTAGTGTTATGCCCTTGAGGAAGTCATATAGATGACTGTAACATGACTATGTTTATGAATAATAATATGATTATTGGTCCAATGAATGTATATCATTATATTGATCAACAAGTATGTGACTTGCTTATGAAACTCTTTATTTATTGATATAATTCTGTAAGTATTTCTGATCGGATATCATCGTAGTGGACGACGATGAATCGATCAGCACATGTACTGATCGATGATCATGTTTCATAGATCATGGGATATGGAGATATCATCAATACATTGTGAACACATGTTGAAGAACATGGGTTAGGTAGAACCACAATGAGACACTGCGAGAATGTTACATTCTTCTATGTCATCAGTGTATCTCATACATAGTAGATGTATGATCCTTAGACCTGAGATTGTCATATTTCCTACATGTGTAATAGTTTACCTTGGGGTTACCAAACACTATTTCCTAACCGGAAAGTTATAAAGGTAGCTTTCATGTTCACTATGAAACATGCAGAGGGAAGTGAGCGATCAAGATGGGATTTGTCACTCCGGTGTAACGGAGATATATGTCTAGGCCATTCGTGTGATATTATTAAGAAAGTGCATGGCCATGCCGTGATTGAGGAGTCAATCACAACTTATTAATATATCACGGATACGAGAGATGGATTGAACTATCAAAGGATGACATGCTTCTCGCCTTGAGTTCGATCTTCATATAGTTTGGTAAAGGTATTATTATATCAGTACTTTGATCATATGCGTTTGGGAGTTGGCATGCTCTGCAAGGAGCCGCTACCAACTATTGGATTAGAAAAGGTTTTCTGAATCTATGTCCAAATGCACATGAACCTACAGGGTCACACACTTAACGGGCTGGGACGCATTTATTCGAATTGGATCCGTAATTAATGAACCTTGTGGGCTTAACTCAATGATGGGCCCTAGCTTAGGGTTTACGGTGGGCGTCACACACCTCTGTCGTCCAGAACCCTAGCCTCCACCTCTCGCTAGCCCAGCCATGCGACACGGTGCTTGCACACCGATGCACGGCGTTCCATCCCCAAACGTGTGGACTCCTGTGGTGACGCTGCTACTACTGCAGCGTGGAGAGGACGATCCGCAGCGAGGACGATTCGCAGCGAGGACGATCCGAGGCGAGGACGATCCACGACAAGGACGATCCACGCCGAGCACGATTCACTACATCAACGCGCGAAGGATTCCGCAACTGCGCGTCTAGTGGTAATTGATCTATTATCCCCTTCTTGCGAGTAGCTTTTCTGGTTTTGCGGTAGAAATTTTAATTTGTGCTAGAGTAGCATACCACGTTCCCCAACATCAATCAGCCTCTAAGTCCCTCTAATCTACAGATGAACACAGATTGTTCCAATCGCGACACAGATTGGATAGTGTTCGGTAAAACGACCGTAACTTTTAAACGGCTGAATGGAATTTAGCGTTTTTGGTGCCCAATTAAAGGTAACTCGATTAGATACAACTTTTGCAATAGCCGGCTAACCATATCATGAATCTAAAAATTTCAAAATCGCATCCAAAACACAGGTATCTAATCTGCCCGAAGTCACAACGTGGAACAGAATTGCAATCACCCTAATTCCATCTAACAACAGCAACTACACATGGGTTTTAGGCATGGATTCTCCCTTCTAACCAGCATCACCACCCTACAAAAGAACCTACAAACAATTACCTCCCTTGAAGAACCACTCGAACGACGAAATCCTTCTCCTCCCAGCCTCGATCTCCCTCCAAACGCCGAAACCGTTGGATCTTCTCGGTTGCAAAGCTTCCCATCGGAAGGATAAATGGAGGAGAGGGTGTGGCAGCAGTGGGGGGAAAGGGAACCCTAGCTAGGGTCGTCTAGGGTGGTGAGGGGTGGCACACGGCCAAGGGGAGGGAGGGGCGCACGGCTTGGAGAGGGGTGGGGCGGGGGCTAGGGTTGGGGGAAAGTGGGGGCGGCTAGGGGGAGGGAGTGGGGCGCCCAGCCCTAGGGCAGCAGAAAAAAGCAGGTTTTCCACCCCCTCGTGGGCCCGAACATCCCCCACTGACGGCCCAAAACTCAATCCCCCAAGCCCAAATCCTCCCGGAAAGGCCCAAACCCTCCCGGAACGGCCCAAAACCTCAGAAATCACAAAAAATACAACAAAATTCATACCGTAATGTAACATTCTCTCCCCCTTAACAGGATTCGACCTTGAATCCTAGACAAGCCACAACACAAAAACAAAGTCCCCATTGGACTAAGGACTTCTTTGCAACACAAGACAACCACACAAAAACTCAAACCGAACCAAACGACAAACAAACCCCCAAAACCAATACTTAGCGAGAAAGAGTTGACTTAGCCGAACTATGCCTAGCCTCTCACGGTTCCACCTTCCCTTTCAATTCCCAATAGTATTTGCAAATGACAACCGCAATCCTCGATTTCACCCACTAAAGGGCTCAATCAAATTAATTAATTAATACGCCCAAATCCTCATAACAGACACTTCGTACTACTATCGCAAACAACCTGATGAATTCAGAACAACTTCCCTTTTGGCACTAAAGGTACGACCCGCATAATCAGTAATTTTCTTCCAAAGAATATAAAACCAATATCCGAACTCAACTCTAAATTCCCTTTATAACTTCATTCACAAAACCCTAATCTCATTTCTCAACCTATCAACCACATTTCATTAAACTCAAGGTGACACAATCAAAGCGAGTCACAACTCTTTTAACAACCTCTCTACCACCAAATCATCAATGGTATCTTATTAATAACTGGGGTTCTAAACGTGACCCCCCCAAGAACCAAGAAAACACTGGTTCTCAACTCTTGCAATTGATTGCCCTTTAAATTGAACAAACCACTACCAAGAAATGTTATCGAAAGAAATAACTCACTAAGGCACAACTACCTTTCCAATTCGCAATCATGCTAACTTCATTCTATCTTCTCCCAGGCATATCTCATACCCAAGGATAATTACTGTCAACTTCACTACCACCAAAATTACTGTCAACTTCACTACCACCAGAACATTTATCATCAAAATTACTGTTCACGGCAGAACATTTATCATCAAAATTACTGTCAACTTCACTACCACCAGCCGATACTCTTAATAGAAATTTGAACCAAGACATCAACAACCTCCATCATAATCCACCCTTATACCACTCATGTCCAACACCTAGCCCTAAGGTAGGACTGTAAGACCTTACTAAACCACAATTGGTTCCTTTCTTAAGAGGGTCTCGCCCTCACAAATTATTACTTAGACAACCAAGACCAAGAGTATAAATCTTTAGCATACTCAACCATAAACCATGAACATTCTTATTCTTAACCCCATCTAGAATACAAAAGAGGTACAATTCCTTTGAACCCAATTGATCCACATGCATCAATTTGAATCCAATGCGCTAACATTCGCTTTGGAAAGAATTCGACAACATCCAAAGAACATTCATTTTGTTTTCCTAAGCCAAAAAGCAAAGGAAACTCAAATCTCTTACACCACAGGCAAATACCATAATTATTCATTCTTTCTTTTCATACTAGAAAGCAATGGAAATCTCAATTCATGACATGAATGCAAACTTTTCAAGAGCACTCCGGATTAGTCATATATCCATATATGACTTTCTCACCGACCTGGCTCAACGACTCTTTTATGATTAAATAAATATAACGATGTCATGTTTCCTTTTCACCATTCATTCATTCATCATGTAACAACAATACCAAATAATCATTCACAAAGAGACTTCATTCTCTTTATCACCTGATTAAAACACAAATAATATCAATGGTTGCGAAAATTCATATAAAGTATGATGACAGCATAATTAACAGTTTACACCACATCGCATCACAACCCAACATCAATTGCATGATAAACTTGCAAAACATCGCATTTTAACCAAAATCAACATTTTGGAAGAGAACCTCGACTCTCAAGTCAAACATCTGTAACCACCACTGCCACAAATTATCACTCTCAAGTCAAACATCTGTAACCACCACTGCCACAAATTATCTCAAAGAGAAAGGGAAACTCATTCCCAAAAGAGAATACTACACCGACAAAATCACTTATGAAACATTCATAAGATCCACCTTTTTAAGTACTCGCAAACACCTCACACAATTTCCAATAAATCCAACTTTAGTCACAACAGAGTTACAAATTAAGTGCTTAACTCAAGGGTTTCCGACACAACCCTGTGACACCACCGAGTGTCGTAATCTTATAAAATATGGATGTTGAGGTCAAAACATTATAAAATATGTAAATGGAGGTTAAAACTTTACGTTATGTCGTTTATAGCGTGGTTTTGGGCCGTTTTCGGGTGTTTTGGGCCTCTCCGGGGGACTTTGGGCCTTGGGGGTTGAGTTGGGCCTCCGGTGGAAGGGTTTGAGCCCAAGGGGGGGACTTTTGGGCAGCAAAATCTGGCCCCCACCCCTTGGTGCGCCCCAAACTCCCTCTCCCAACCCTAGCCGCCACCTCCTAGCCCCCCATGCGCCTCCACCCTTCCCCTTCCTCTCCATCTTCCCCCATGGCGCCACCACCCCTCTCCTCCCCTCTCCACCTCCCTTGCTGCCCTTAGGGGAGTTCTCCACCTCAACACCTCGAAGATCCGTCCATTGGAGCGCTCCGCGACGAGGAGATCCGGTGGATTTGGAGCGAGGAAGGAGATCGCGCGAACCGGGAGGAGATCCGTTGGGTTTTCGGTCATCGGGTGAAGGTGGTGTGACCCCGGGAGTGCCCACTACTTCTCATCAATCCGTCGCCAGAGGTGAAGGCAAGTGTATTGGAATGGGTAGCGAGTTGTAGATCGCTAGTTTTGATGAGTTGAAATTGAATTTATGATGCGATAACATGCCATGCTTTAATGCTTGCTATTGGTATGATGAAAATGATCCATTATGATTGTATGCCATGATTGGTTTAAGTAAATGTGCAAATTATTTTATGATGTTGGCATCTTTGCATTCATGGCATGAGACATGGCGAGGGCGGTGAGAAAGTCATAACTAGTCCGGTAAGGTCGGTGAGAAAGTTATGACTAGTCCGGAACGCCATTGAGTAAGACCTATATCGTGATTCCATCCACGTAGTGAATGGAAGCGAGGAGTAGGCACCCTCCATCTACGGGATGGAAGGGGGGAGAGGGTGCACGCCGACGGGTGTGCACTCAGCTATACTGGTATAAGCTTCCAGGAGATATGAGCATTGCATTGCATACATGATGATGATGATATGTGAACAATGATTTTGAGACATGAATATGATGTTGAATATGAGATTATGACTTGACCATGAAGTTGAGCATGGTATGTAGTGATGTTACATTGAATTGTTTTTTTTTTGCCCATTGCAATATACTTGCTGAGTGATAAACTCACGCTTGTGTTTTATGTTGTTTTTAGGTACTTTGAGACCGGCATGCGGGAAAGGGGTTTAGCTACACTTCTACACGTAGCTCTACATTCATAGTCTATGTTTAATCACTTGGAGACATGATAATAAGATTTATGCCATGAAACTTGGTGCTCGGCTTGGTTTTGAGCTTAAGTTCATCTTTTGCTTCACTATAATTGGTGAAATGGTTGAATTCGCTGTTTGTAGATATAAGTGTTGCCATATCAATTGTTATTGCTGTTTTAGTTGTCATTTACCAAGCTATATCTTGTCTTATTATTGTTGTTGCTTCGAAGCATGAGAAACAAAGGAGATGCTGCCGAAATTTTCAGTTTTAGCATTTGCTCCTTTGCTATAATTTATGTTAATTTGTGGTATTTAGATGTTGTTTAGTCTTTGTTTGGTAGCATTCAGGCATACTAGATGCTGGGGTGTTACAATTGGTATCAGAGCAGGCTGTAGGTCCTTGGAATGTGTATTTTTATTGTCATACCTTAGGTTACAACTAAAATGTGATGTGGGATAACTTAGAAACATGGCTTAGGTTTTAACTAAAATTTTGTCATAGGATAGCAACATTAAAACTTGCACAAAAAAATGGTATAACTAATCTAAAATTTGACACACATGGATGCACAGTAGGAAAGGGTATGGGTATCGTTCCTTTACGCTTAAATGTTGTATTTAAGCTTTGATGTTGAATGCTTCATTTTGTAATCTATGTTGCTATGTCTATGAGATAAATGATTGAATTGTGCTTGTTGTGGTGATAAAGTGGGGTTGTGGTGCCGAAGGGTTTCGGTCACCACTTTTGTTAATAGTAAGGGTGTGGTTTGACGGTATGGCCGGTTGAAGCCATCACCGAAGAACTATTAACCCCTTGTGGGGAAAAAGTGCTTACCTTTTCTATCGTAGATCGGGTAGTTGGCTGGAGACAAATAGAAGAGTTGATGGTGGTTTCCTTCGGATGCTTTTCACCATTCTGACGGTCGGTTTTGGTTGGTCTTCTTGGTTTTTAGTCGATTGAAATCAAAAGAAAAGTGTTTGGTCTTGGATTTTCACGGATTGTTCCGTATGCGGTATGTGGTTTTGTCTTCCTTGGTTGAAGACGAAGAAGAAGAGTCTAGTGTTGCGCTTCTTTTGGTCGCCTTTCCAGCTTTGATGCTTAGTTTGTTGATTTCTTTACGGGGAGAAGCATTCAATTTATTCATGTGTTTGTCTTTCTCCGAGGTCAAAAGAGTTATTGCGGCGTTATGCCAGACTTGGTTGTCAGGGCTGAAGTTCTGTGGCTTTGTAGGAGTAAATGGTGTTTGATTTCGTCATTTTACTGGTTTGAGAAATCATCTTTGAAAGCCCTTCTTGTTTCGTGAAAGTTTGGGGTTTGGTGTTAAGGTTTTATTTGAAATGGATTACTTGATCGCTTGGTTCCCTTTTAAGAAAATTGTGTTTCAACCATTTTCCTATATGGGGTCTTTGAGATTGAAAAGTGTTTTGGAGAATTTCCTCTTGCATGATCAAGTTTGGGTTTGTCTCATTGCAACTTTGAGAGTGAAGCTTCTTTGTGAGTTTTGGTTGAGTATTAAATGAAAAAAAAAGCTACAAATAAAGTAAGTATTCGTTTGACTGAGATTACTTGTCAAAAGTGAAAATTGTTGTTTAGCATGTTATGTAGTATGTACCAATGTGGTTTATGGAATGACGTATTGTTAAGTTAATTTGCGAGTTGAAACAATTAAATGTAATTGTTACCTTTAGCTTAAGATTAGGTGAACCTCTAGTGATGTAGAGTACCCCATAGTGGGAATGATTAAATGGGTTAATGTACATGCTTAGAATCTGTTGCCATGCTTTAAAAGTGCTTATGATCCTTGTTCATGTTAAAAGTTTAAACCTTGATGCATAGTTAGAACATTAAGATGATGTAAATTAATGATATTGTTAAAGAAACCTTGCCGATTGTTTAAAGATGTACTAATCTAACGGGTTAATAGAGAAATTTAATCATGTTGACTAGTGGCTTTAATTTGGAAGTTGATTAGAGTTGCTATTTATGTTGTTGCAACCTACTAGTATATTTGGAAGTATGCAGTTGTGTCTCTACAATGCTAGTATTGATATCAATTGAGAAGACATACGACTTATTGTTAATGATGTTGTTAAGGGTAGTGTTAATGCTAGTATTCAATCTATTTTAAATAGTTGGAGTATGTTGTGTGGTGGTAATTTTGTTATCACCTATCTATAGGGTAGCTAAAAGTAATGTTGTCGTTTGATGATTATGCTCGTTGGTTGTTATTAATAACCTAGTAGTGGTGGTAATTGTTTAGATTACTTGTTGAAAACCATGGTTAAAATAGAGGAATTTGTAACATGTGGTGATGGAGTGAACTTTGGGTAATTAACATGATGAATGATTTTATCCTTAATGAATGTATAATTTAGAGTCTTACTTGCGAATTCTACCCTGTGGAGATAATATTTACATGTTGAAGTCGTTTGTTAACTGAATAAGTTTCGATTGTCGAGACGTTGACATATAGGTGGTATGAAATTTATAGATTGATCATGCTGAAAGATTTGTTGAAGTACTATATTTCAAATGTAGAATAAGATGTATTATGATATGATGATCCGTGGGGATCATGTCGATGTAGTCTTGGTTGGGTGTCTTATTTTATAAGCACCATAAATTTTAATTAAAAGTGTTGGAAATGGTAACTAGAGAAAGAATTTGTTACGTCAATTTTGTTAAAACCGGTTGGACTTTCTCAATGAGTAAGTAGTGAATTTCGAAGTCTTTAATGGAAAGCGTAGTGGAACACTAGAGATGATTGTATTTATGCTGAGCTTGTGTTTAAAAGCTTTTGGACTGGTTTGGTTGGTTGCCATTTTGGTTGAAGGGTTTTCGGTCAAGGTGTTCCATATGTTGTGTTTCAGAGTTTCCCTAAAACTCGTAGAAATTGGTGCAAATATTTGGTTTTGGCTAATTTGTTTGGTTGGTGCTATGAGTATGGATTTACACCCCAAATGTTTTTGAGTGGATCGCACTGTTCGCGTGCACCCTGAATTATCTTTGGAATAAATTTTAAAGGACACAAACGGGCATAGAGGGTTATGTTGGAAAACTCACGAGGTTTAATTTGTAATCTTTTCTTTGCTAGAGTTGAAGTTATTTGGAAAAAAAGTCTGTGTAGGGTTTGCAAGTGCTTCAAAAAGGTGGATTTTGTGAATGTTTTAAAAGTGATTTTGTTAGTGAGGTGTTCCCTTTTGGAAATGAGTTTCCCTCTCCTTGAGAAAATTTGTGACGGTTGTGGGAGCAGATGCTCGACTTGAAATTTTGATGTTATCTTCCAAAATGTTGAATTTGGATGAAATGCAATGTTTCGCAAGTTCAGTTTTCAATTGATGTGGGTTCTTTTACGACGTGGTGTTTTGCTGTTATCGGTGTTGCCGTCATAGTTATAAGTTTTAGCGCAACCGTAAATGTTATGTGTGTTTCAAACATGTGATACCGAGGAAGTAGTCGGTTGGTGAATGATTATTCGATATTGTTGTTACATGAAGAATGAATGGTGAAAAGGAAGCATGACATTGTTTATAGATGTTTAATGATGAAAAAGTCGGTGAGCCAGGTCGGTGAGAAAGTCATACATGGATATATGACTAATCAGGAGTGCTCTTGAAAAGTGTGCATGCACGTCATAAATCGAGATTTCTATTTCTGTCTGGCATGAAAGAAAACAATGAAGAATTTCTGGTATGTTGGTTGTGGTGTAGGGGATTTGCGTTTCCTTTGTGTCTTTGCATAGGAAATTAAAATGTGTGCTCTTTCGATGTTGTCGGATCCTTTCCAAAGTGGTTTTAGCGCTTTGGGGTTTGAGTTGTTGTAGGTGGACCATTTGGGGTTCATGGTTTATGGTTGAATGCACCCAATGCAAACCTTCTTGGAGAATCGGGTCGTTGGTGCATTCCACGGTAGGGTTGATTAAACTATTAGTGGACCACTTGGTGGTTGCAAGTAATTGCTTTATCCTTTCGAAATGTATTGGATCTTTTGTCGCCGATCTTTGAGCGAGCTGTGTCGACCGATGTGGATTGCTCAGTTGACAGTGTTTTTGTGGGTTTTAAGGACCATGGTTATAAAGTAGGTTTTTTTTCCTTTGGTGGTAGTGGTGGGTATTGGTCTTTTGTAAAAGGTCAATCTTTTGCAAGGTGTTAGCCGATTGTTCAAGCAGTTGGTAGTCTTGGAGTGTTGTGTCTTGCTTGGTTCGCGTCGTCTAGAATACGACGAACCACAGTAGAGAGGTTGAGATGTGAAAGCACTTTTGTGCGTGGGAGCTGAAGAGGGTTCTAGAGGTTGGTGCCGTGTTCTTCTGAGGAGAAACATCGATTAAAGGGATCGGGCACTTTAGTGCCAATGAATGCATAAAAATGAGGAATATGAGACTGTTTCCCTTCATTGTCAGCTTAGGAAGTTATCCTTTTGCTTGGGACGTTCTGAATCCTTATGTTTGTACTCGGTGTATCAAAGTGGAGTAAGAATTCTGGCAAGTTTTGAATGTGAGTTATCTCTACAGCTGTCAGTCTTTGATCTTTAGCTCCTTGCTTCTGAGTGCTGGCTGGTGCAAATCGTAGGGGATTCTAAGCGGGTTCTGAGGCGTGAACCATAGCTCCCTTCGATTTGGTTGTTTGCGAAGTGGCGTGTCTCGGATTCGGGGTCGAATCCTGTTGAAGGGGGGAGAATGTGAAACCACGGAGTGTCATAATCTTATAAAATGTGGATGTTGAGGTCAAAACATTATAAAATATGTAAATGGAGGTTAAAACTTTACGTTATGCCGTTTATAGCGTGTTTTTGGGCCGTTTTCGGGTGTTTTGGGCCTCTCCGGGGGACTTTGGGCCTTGGGGGTTGAGTTGGGCCTCCGGTGGAAGGTTTTGGGCCCAAGGGGGGACTTTTGGGCAGCCAAATCTGGCCCCCACCCCTTGGTGCGCCCCAAACTCCCTCTCCCAACCCTAGCCGCCACCTCCTAGCCCCCCAAGCGCCTCCACCCTTCCCCTTTCTCTCCATCTTCCCCCATGGCGCCACCACCCCTGTCCTCCCCTCTCCACCTCCCTTGCTGCCCCTAGGGGAGTTCTCCACCTCAACACCTCGAAGATCCATCCATTGGAGCACTCCGCGACGAGGAGATCCGGTGGATTTGGAGCGAGGAAGGAGATCGCGCGAACCGGGAGGAGATCCGTTGGGTTTTCGGTCGTCGGGTGAAGGTGGTGTGACCCCGGGAGTGCCCACTACTTCTCATCAATCCGTCGCCGGAGGTTAAGGCAAGTGTATTGGAATGGGTAGCGAGTTGTAGATCGCTAGTTTTGATGAGTTGAAATTGAATTTATGATGCGATAACATGCCATGCTTTAATGCTTGCTATTGGTATGATGAAAATGATCCATTATGATTGTATGCCATGATTGGTTTAAGTAAATGTGCAAATTATTTTATGATGTTGGCATCTTTGCATTCATGGCATGAGACATGGCGAGGGCAGTGAGAAAGTCATAACTAGTCCGGTAAGGTCGGTGAGAAAGTTATGACTAGTCCGGAACGCCATTGAGTAAGACCTATATCGTGATTCCATCCACGTGGTGAATGGAAGCGAGGAGTAGGCACCCTCCATCTACGGGATGGGAGGGGGGAGAGGGTGCACACCGACGGGTGTGCACTCAGCTATACCGGTATAAGCTTCCAGGAGATATGAGCATTGCATTGCATCGCATTGCATACATGATGATGATGATATGTGAACAATGATTTTGAGACATGAATATGATGTTGAATATGAGATTATGACTTGACCATTAAGTTGAGCATGGTATGTAGTGATGTTACATTGAATTGTTTTTTTTTACCCATTGCAATATACTTGCTGAGTGATGAACTCACGCTTGTGTTTTATGTTGTTTTTATGTACTTTGAGACCGGCATGCGGGAAAGGGGTTTAGCTACACTTCTACACGTAGCTCCACATTCATAGTCTATGTTTAATCACTTGGAGACATGATAATAAGATTTGTGCCACGAAACTTGGTTCTCGGCTTGGTTTTGAGCTTAAGTTCATCTTTTGCTTCACTATAATTGGTGAAATGGTTGAATTCGCTGTTTGTAGATATAAGTGTTGCCATATCAATTGTTATTGCTATTTTAGTTGTCATTTACCAAGCTATATCTTGTCTTACTATTGTTGTTGCTTCGAAGCATGAGAAACAAAGGAGATGTTGCCGAAATTTTCGGTTTTAGCATTTGCTCCTTTGCTGTAATTTATGTTAATTTGTGGTATTTAGATGTTGTTTAGTCTTTGTTTGGTAGCATTCAGGCATACTAGATGCTGGGGTGTTACAAACCCACTATGTCCATTTGCTTCACTTAAATATTGTCTCCAAAGATAATTCAGTTGAACACGAAAGAGAGTGTCCCACTCAAATACTCTTGGGTGCAGATCCCTACTCATAACATAAGCTAAGCAAATTTGCCAAAACCAAATATTGGCATGCACTCCCAGAAAATCATACAATCGATTGAATCCATAAACCCTTAAAAGAAGGTTCCACATGAATCCCACTATTTCTAGTATTCCAATACTCTTAGCCATTAAGGATTTCATATTCACCAAATCCTAGAAAGTCGAACACTTTTGACATAAGTTACGACATCCAATCTTTGTTCAATTAGCTTCTACTATTCACATAACCACTTTGTGACACCCAGAATATGACATTTTAGAATTCGGCATTTTGGTACGACTTTATAGCGTGTTTTTGGGCCGTTTTCGGGTGTTTGGGCCTCTCCGGGGGACTTTGGGCCTTGGGGGTTGAGTTGGGCCTCCGGTGGAAGGGTTTGGGCCCAAGGAGGGGGACTTTTGGGCAGCCAAATCTGGCCCCCACCCCTTGGTGCGCCCCCCACTCCCTTTCCCAACCCTAGCCGCCACCCGCTAGCCCCCCATGCGCCTCCACTCTTCCCCTTCCTCTCCATCTTCCCCCATGGCGCCACCACCTCTCCCCTCCCCTCTCCACCCCCCTTGCTGCCCTAGAGGAGATCCCCACCTTGCCATCCCGTTGATCCATCCTTCGGGAAGCCCCGCGACGAGGAGATCCTGTGGATTTGGAGCGAGGAAGGAGATCGCGTGAACCGGGAGGAGATTCGTCGGTTCATCGTTCGTCGGGCGAAGGTATGGCTAGGGGAATCCTTGGGGTTGGTCTAGGTGCTGTGCTAGAGGGTATTTGGATGCTTTTAGATCAAGTGGTGGTGCTGTGATTGGGTAGATTAGAGGAAAACTAGTGTTTGCCACGTTCTCTGCTTCGGGCAGATTGTGCAGTCGACCTAGGGTTTGAGTTTTCGTGACCTTAGATTCGGAATTTGGTCGGCCTCCTGTTGAGAAAGTTGTAGGTAACTTCAATACCTTTCAGTGGACATAAAGAACGTCCAATTCCGCCCATCCGTTTGAAAGTTATACTCGATTTACGGAGCGTGTTCAAATCTGTGACGTAGCTGGGACAGAACGTAGTGTTTTGTAGATTAGACAACTTTAGAGGCCGAATCAGCTTTTCCCAATACTTAGAAAAAGTTAGAAAATTTCCTAAGATACGTGAGGATGTACTCGTTTAATCAATTCGGAGTCCTAGAACTAAAGTTATGCTAGATTGAAGTATGCTGTCCCGGGAGGACAGATTCTCTGTTTTTCGATTTTGGGAGTAGTTTGTGAAGTCGGGGTAGACGAGCTTTTGTGTTCTATTTTGGGGGCACGTTTTGAGTGTGTGGTATGTATGTGCAGGTGGTGTAACCCCGAGAGTGCCCTCATCCTCTCGCCAATCCGTCGCCCGAGGTTAAAGCAAGTGTATTGTAATGGGTAGCGTTGTATGTTGTTAATTGTGACTAGGTGCAACTTTGTTTACATGATGTGCTATCTTGTCATGATTACATGTTGTGATATCTTGCCATGATTAGTGCTTACCATGTTATGATGAAAAAAGATTATTATGATGTTATGCCATGTTTAGTTCAGTTTGGTACAAGTTGTTTATGTTTATGGCATAATCGCATACATGGCATGTGATCTGGCCCAGTCGGTGAGAAAGTCATAACTAGTCTAGCAAGGTCGGTGAGAAAGTTATGACTAATCCGGAGAGCCAATGAGTAAGTCCTACCTCGTGATTCCATCCACCGTGGTGAATGGAAGCGAGGAGTAGGCACCCTCCATCTACGGGATGGAAGGGGGAAGTGGGTGCACGCCGACGGGTGTGCACTCAGCAATACCGGTATATGCTTCCAGGAGACATGTGCATTGCATTGCATTGCATACATGATGATGATTATGAGTTGTGTACAATGTGCTTTGTCATGGCTATGATGTTGTAGATGAGGTTATGGTTTGATCATGATGTTAAAGTATGGTATGTATTGCTGTTGGCGTTGATCTATTCTTTATGATCCATTGCAATATGCTTGCTGAGTGATGAACTCACGCTTGTGTTTATGTTTTTTTTCTTAGGTACCTTGACACTAACATGTGGGAAAGGGGCTTAGCGGCACGACATCACATAATTTCCACACAATTATACAATATTTACCTTTCGGATTTGTGATCATGAATCTAGGGTGATGAAACTAGGATTATGATTTGTTCATGTGCCTTTTTACATCCTTTACTTCGATTTGGTTCATGAAGTGGTTAAATTCATTATGTTAGACTTAAATTGCCGCTATATTACCTGTTATTACTGATTTGGATGTTTTTCCATTATGATATATCATGTGATATTTTGTTGTTGCTCCGAATCATGGATAAACAAAGGAGATGCTACCGAAATTTTCGGTTCTAGCATTCGCTCCTTTGCTGTAATTTATCTTTATTTGAGGTTTTTAGATGTTGTTTAATCTATGTTTGGTAACATTCAGGCACACTAGATGCCGGGGTGTTACACACTTATTGGTCAAATTAACATCGAACTCTAAACCATATCTATCTTATGACAATCAACAACTTCTTTTGGTAGAACCACATCCTCACAACTTCAGCACAATTAACTTATCAGTTAACTCAACATGAGAGACATATCAACATCTTCTTTTGGTCTACTAACCATGATGACCCATCATTCGTACAACTTGTTATTCCAAGCTTAAAACACATCACTTCACTTTTATTCCAGCATAATCAACAAAGACCTTTCGTATAATCCCTAAGTCACATATTCCATATCCCCAGTTCACTCCACCAATAAATAATCCTAAACACGTGACACGACCTCCTCTAGACATCCTTCATAAATACGGATCCTAGACAGACATTCGTCCAGGACAAACTCAACCTTTCATATTGTCGTTCCATATCCCTATTCTTTGATTACACATCGATCAAATCATTTTGTCAATCCACAGTTTAATTGACCCATAAACAACATAAACCAACAATCCTCATGTCGTTACACCATCATACTCCGGTGCTTTACACCACCACCTTGCTATAATAAGTCCTCGATCAGAATATTCTAAACCATCTAAATCGAGATCTATACTACAGTTCTCGAACTTTGAATTAATTCCAGGACTCACCACACTCTGCAGAAAACACTAATCAACTTTCACTTTAGATCAATTATCAATTCCTTTAATCCTCCTTTATCAACATAATCGTTTTAGGTTGTGTTCAAACAACCATCAACTTCACTCTAACCAAATTGGTAGTTTACATCATCTCGATGTTCTAACTACACAACATAGACATACAAATTTCTATACACCCTCATGGGTCACCTACCCTTGACAAACAGGATGCAACCCCAATTTTTAAAGATAACCACAGCTCCTGAACAAGAACGAACATCGATATTTAGTTTCTCCTTTCCACAAAAGAAAGAAAAACAAAACTCAAATAGAATTACAAGAGAGGTCAACTCTCAAATTCCCAGACACTTGTAGCAAAAGCTCTTCCAATTAAACACCAAACTCCAAACTTCCACGAAAGAAGAGGGTTTTCAAAGATAATTTCCCAAATAAGTGAAACGACAAGATCAAATACCCCTTACTCTTACGAAGACACAGAACTTCAGCCCTCACAACCAGGTCTGGCACAACACAACAATAACTTTTTTTAACCTCGGAGAAAGACAAACACAAAAAAAAAATCAATAACTTTCTCCGTAAAGTAACCAACAAAACCGGGCATCAAAGCCGAAATGGTGACCAAAAGAGGCACAACACTAAACTCTTCTTTGTCTTCAACCAAAGACAAAACCAAGAACTGCCGAAGGAACAATCAGTGAAAATCCAATGCCAAACACTTTTCCTTTGATTTCAACCAACTAAGACCAAGAAAACCAACCAAAACCGATCGTCAGAACGGTAAAGAAAATCTGAAAGGGTCTACCACCAACACTTCTATTTAACTCCAACCAACTTCCCGAACTATGACAGAAACGACAAGCACTCTCCCCACAGGAGGTTATTAGTCCTTCGGTGATGGCTCTAACCGGCCACACCGTCAAACCACAACCTTACTATGAACAAAAAGGTGACTGAAACCCTTCGGCACCACAACCTCACTTAATCACAATAACAAGAACAACTCAATCTATTCCTTTCATGAACATAGCAACATACATTATCAAATGTAGCATTCACATCAAGGCTTAAATACAACATTTAAGCGTAAAGCAACGATACCCATACCCTTTTCCTACTGTGCACCAGAGTGTGTCAAGTTTTAAATTAATTAATTAACCAATAACAAGTTTTATTGTTGCTATCCTATGGCAAAATTTTAAGTATGAACCTAAGCCATGTTTCTAGGTTATTCCAAATCACATTTTAGTTAAACCAACGGTATGACACTAAATACATGTTCCACGGACCTAAACCTGGCTCTGATACCAAGTGTAACACCCCGGCACCTAGTGTACCCAGAATGTCACCACAAAGGATAAAAACAACAACCAAATAACATCTTTAAGAGTAAATTACTGCAGCTACACTAATGATTTAAACCAAAATCTCGGCAACATAAACTCTGTTTTTCCATGGTTTTAAGCATCAACAATAATCGCATAACAAATTAGCATAATGGAAGACAACAACAACATAACGACAAGGATTTCAGCAGCGTTCCAAGTCCAACACATAATCTAACCATCACATAATCCAATAAGGAATGAACAATTATTCAAAACAACTAACAAGACACTAAAATCATAACGTAAACAACACATCTCAGAAAGGGGCATGAATTGTTTATGTGTGTATCGCTATGTGAAGACGTGTATCTAGCTCCCTTTCCCACATGCCGGATTCAAGGTACCTAAAAAAACATTAAACAACAAGCGTGAGTTCACCACTCAGCAAAGTGTATTACAATGGTATAAAACAATAACAGTTCACATACATACGACATACCGATCACTAACCATGGAAAACAATCTATGAAGATTTCCTCAATCACATTCTCATATACTTTCGCATTCACATTCTCATTTATGCAATGCAATGCATCATGCCTCTTTGCTTAGCACATACCGGTATTGCCGAGTGCACACCCATCGGTGTGCACCCTCTTTCCCTTCCATCCGTGGAGGGTGCCTACTCTTACTGACACGCTCCCATTCACCACTGTGGATGGGACTACGAGGTAGGTCTTTCGTGTTCACTACGTGTGAACACAGAGGCCCGCATCAGAATGGGTCGCCTCCTCCTTTATGCATGCACATATGCCATAAACATGAAAAACTTGCATATAAACTCGATTTCACAATTGCATAACCATTTAACAAAATATATTCATCATATCACATGCAAGTATCAAACATGGCAACTTAATCTAGCACATGGATAAGCTACGCATAACAAAGTAATATGGCCACGCAAGCCACAACCACTACAACACACTTGCTTTCAACCTCGCGAGACGGAGTGGCAAGATGTTGGCGGCACTCCCAGGGTCTCACCACCTGCACATAGGTATAAAACACTGAAAAACATGCCCACAAAACAATACAAGAGCAATCGACTACATCGACTTCGCAACCCACTTCAAAAACCCGAAAAACAGAGAATCTATCCAACGGGACAGCAGGCTTCCAACAGGCATAACTTGAGTTCTACAACTCAAAATCAGGTAAACGAGTACATTATTTCGAACCTCAGGAAATTCCACACCTTTATCTAGGTATACGAAAAGTCTCAATCCGCTTCTAAGTCCCTCTAATATACAGATGAACACAGACTGTTCCAATCGCGACACAGATTGGGCAGCGTTCGGTAAAACGATCATAACTTTTAAATGGATGAACAAAATTTAGCCTTTTTGGTGCCCAATTAAAGGTAACTCAATTAGCTACAACTTTTGCAATAGCCAGCCGACCATATCACAAATCTAAAAATTTCAAAATCGTGTCCGAAACACAAGTATCTAATCTGCCCGAAGTCACAACATGGAACAGAATTGCAATCACCCTAATTCCATCTAACCATAGCACCTATACATGGGTTTTAGGCATGGATTCTCCCTTCTAACCAGCATCACCACCCTACAAAAGAACCTACAAACACTTACCTCCCTTGAAGAACCACTCGAACGACGAAATCCTTCTCCTCCCAGCATCGATCTCTCTCCAAACGCCGAAACCACCGGATCTTCTCGGTTGCAAAGCTTCCCATCAGAAGGATCATTGGAGGAGAGGATGTGGCAGTAGTGGGGGGAAGGGAACCCTAGCTAGGGCCGGTTAGGGTGGTGAGGGGAGGCGCACGGCCAAGGGGAGGGAGGGGCGCACGGCTTGGAGAGGGGTGGGGCGGTGGCTAGGGTTGGGGGAAAGTGGGGGCGGCTAGGGGGAGGGAGTGGGGCGCCCAGCCCTAGGGAAGTAGGAAAAAGCAGGTTTTCCTCCCTCTCGTGGGCCCGAACATCCCCCACTGACGGTCCAAAACTCAATCCCCCAGGCCCAAATCCTCCCGGGAAGGCCCAAACCCTCCTGGAATGGCCCAAAACATCAGAAATCTCAAAAAAAACACGACAAAATTCATGTCGTAATGTCACACCAAGAACCCAAACAAAGGAAACTATGAACTTGATGAAATCTACCGAAGGCTACCCATGAAAATCTAGTTAACCAACTTCATCAATTAAACCAACTAGCTTATCGATCCTGTCCTGAAAACCATTATGCTACCTCACTGGACAGCAACCTTTGAAAATTCATAACTAATTATATAAAACTCCAAATAAAGCAATATTGGACATTTCTGAAAACTACAGAAAATTATCCAACTTTCTCTAGTTATTGAAATAAGTTAATTTAGCCACTAAACATCCTTAATCTTCATAAAACCGAGACTAGATACAGCAGCAAGCAGATTCTACGCCGTCAACTTCCATAGGTCATAATTTTTGATCCACTAAACCAAATTTTGCATTCTTGTACTCTAATAAAACATAAGATAATAATCTACAACTTTTAGAACTTATGAACACCCTCGAACTAAACATAAGAACCCCAAAACGTGATCTGAAGATCGAACCAACAATCTGCCCAAACCTGAACTTCCAACAGTGATCCAATTCGGGATAGGACACTTCAACAGATCATAACTAATGTTATACTACTCCAAATAAAGCAAATGATGATATTTTTAAAATATATAGAAAATTTTTCAACTTTTCCTAAGGATTAAGAAATTTTGATTCGGCTTCTAACTTGCCCTAAAATGCAAATTCCCGCGGGTACTGTCAGCAGCGATTGATTTTGGATATCATACAATCAAATAGCTATAACTTTTAAATGGCTAAACCAAAATTCATCTTATTGGTCTGTAATGAAAGTTAAGACGATGATCTACAACTTTTACAATAGCCAACCCCTTTGGAAATGAATCTAGGGTCTATGAATTTCAGCCCTAAATTCGTGATCAGCACTGCCTAGATTCAGAGAATACCCTCAACACAACTAATCCCCCAATTTCCATCTAATCATAGCACCAAATTAAATAACCCTAATATGGATCTCTAAATTCTGGCACCCAAGACCACCCTGAATCTAAAATCAAAATCAATCTTATATCCTCTTGAAGAACTGCAGGAGAAACCGAAGGGAGGACTACGCAGGGAGGGATATCGCTGCAAAGGGGAAGGTCTCTTTGTTGCAGCAAGGGAGGGGATGGGAGCGGAGGGGAGACATCTTAGGGAGGAGAGAATAGTGCAGCTGGGCAAGGGAGGGGGTGGGAGGGTTAGGGATAAGTCACCCCTCCCCCCACATGGGCCAAGACTAGCCCAAGATAGTCCACAACCAGCCTACAAAGAAACCCAGCTCAAAATGGCCCACGAACAACCCAAAAACACAAGCCAAAACTTGCCCCGAAGGAGAAACCCTAAAATACTTCTCACTAAAATCTCTGACGTATTATAGAAATTCAAACTACTGTTTCCCTTTTATGATAGTTTGATTATAGGTATGTGCTAATTTTATATGTAAATTAGCAAAGCATGTGATCTAAATTCATTCAAAATCTTTGAATTCGATTATATTTTTCCAGAGGTGTGTGTTTGTTGTAGATGGGTATATAACTTAAAACTAAAATTTTCAAAAAAATATACCCGAATTTGGTTTGAATTTCTGCATTTAAAATCATGCTGCCCCATTTCGGCGTCATATATATGCATATATACATATACATATATGTATATACACACATATGGTACAATTATCTGGAGCACCATGGTGCCTGGGTACTATGATCCAAAGTGTGTATTTCCCCTATGTATTTACATTAAAAAAATTTGAAATTTTTATAATGTTGAGTTTAATCGGTTTACTAACTAGTTCAAACAAGTTTGAACTGAAATTCAAGCTTGAGTTTCCTTTTTTTTTTTTGATAGTTTGATTGTAGTTATGTGCTGATTTTATATATAAATCTGCAAAGCATGTGATCTAAATTCATTCAAATCTTTGAATTCGATTATATTTTTTCAAAGGTATGTGTTTCATTTGAATTGTTATAGATGAGTATATACCCTAAAACTAGAAGTTTTAGGAAAATATACCCAAATTTGGCTTAAATTAATGCATTTAAAATTATGGTGCCTAGGCCCCATGTGCCCCATTCCGCCGTCCAAAACATATATAAATATATATAAAGGAATCATTTTCCATACTCCTGGAAGTACGTACTCCCACTTCCAATATACTACTTAAACGAATGTATTATACTCATTTATCACATTCAATATACTTAAATACTAATTCTAAGATACTACAAAGCAACGTGGTTTCAAAAGATTTCATTGAGCCCTTTATTTTTGCTATATACCCTTTTTCAAATGTAAAAAGAGTATATACATAAATTATGCTATAAAACAAAGACATTGATGACAATTTTCATGAAACTCACTTTGAAGTATCTTATACTTACTATTAGAGTATGCTCAAAATAATAAAGATGTATAACTTGTTTATTTAAGCAGAGTGTGTGGGTGTGTGTGTATGTGTGTGTTCAAAGGTATGTGTTTCATTTGAATTGTTAAAGATGGGTATACACCCTAAACTAAAATTTTTGAAAAATATATCCAAATTTTCAAAGGTATGTGTTTCGTAGTTTTTACATAGATCTATTTTTTGTTTTAGCTATAATTTTTTTTTTGTCAACTCCAATTCATGAACGATTTTCACCAATAGTTTACAAACAACAAAAGAAACAAAATGATATAAATCTTGCCACTAAATGCTGGATATATTGCTTTTTACTATCCAGAAAATAACATGTTGCTAGCAATTACAAAAGATGTTACTAAACTGAAATGAAGTGAACTATTAGAACAAGAACTTAACTACGTTTATCGGCCTTGTAGTCAAATATTATGTGAATGATTGTAAACGTTGCTGTAATAGCTGATAAAATTAATTGAGAACCATTCATAAAAATGTTAAGTGTATGTTCAATGATAAAATCCTACACAGATCAGTCATTTGGCGGTAAACCACCTTGTAAAGTCTGTGAAAACCATATGAATAAGTTCTGAAAAATTCTAAAAAATTACCATATGTAGGATACGTGAGCTTCTATAGCCCTATAAAATTTGAGTACCAAACTAAATCGTATTATAAAGATATGAAAGTGATAAATTTACTATTTAGCACTGATTAGCGCTTGTCAATTTCATATCTTTCAAATGAAATTGATTTTAGTTTTCAAAGTTTACAGAGATGTAGAATCTCACATCCCCTACTTGCGGCAATTTTTTTGAGAACTTTGGAAATCCTGTACATATTATTTTCATAAATTTTACACGATAATAATGGTTTACACATGATATGTTGACTTTTACTATCTAGAAAATAACATGTTACAAACTATTACATAAGATGCTACTAAACTGAAATGAAGTGAACTATCAGATAAGAATCTAGCTTTGTTTGTCATTATAGTAGTAAAATATTATGTGGACGATCGTAAATGTTTGTTCATCAGTAAAATCCTACACAGATAAGTTATTTGGCAGTAAACCACCTTTATCGTGTAAAGTCCATGAAAATTATATGTATAAGTTTTGAAAAATTCTGAAAAAATTATCATACATAGGGGAGGTGAACTTCGATAGCTCTATAAAATTTGAATACCAAACTCAGTCGTATTTGAAATGTAACATTCCAAATTTTGAGGTTTTGAAAAGTTTTAAAATAAAAAAGAACCATTTGGATTTTCTTGAATTAAATAAAGCTTAATTTGAATTTTGAATTAATCAAAATATTTTATTTAATTAATCTATTCATCAAACAAAAGATTTTTCCTTATGCTTTAAGGAATTTTTCTGTATTTTTTGGGATTTTTCTGAATTTATTTGCTGTTAATTGAATTTCTGGTAATTTCTAAATTCGAAAATTGTTTTTTCTCTTTCCAAAATGACCTCGGGCCGAATCCCTCTCGGCCCACTCCTCCGCAGCCCATCGTTCCGTTCCGCTCGCTCGCTCGACTTGCTCCGCCTCCCGACCCAGCCACCCCACTCAGCCCGCTCGTCGCGCAACCCAGCCGCCACCACACCATGCCCTAACCCTAGCGCCACCCGAATTTCGTGCGCCGCACGCTGCCCTCGGCGTCCGAACCTCGCATGCCTCCCCAGGCTATTTAAAGCTGCACCGCCCCCCAGCCCGAGGTTCGCCTCTCGACGCCGCGCCCGCTGCCCCATTCGCCTTCGCCCGAGCCGCCATTTTCTGCCTGCGCAATCTCACCAGAGTAGCCTCGTCGCCCGAAGCCCATCTTCGCCACCGATCTCATTCTCCGGTGAGTCTTCGCCGTAGCTGAGGCCACCTTTGGGTTCCCCGTGTTGCCCACTCTCGTTTGCCCTAGCCTGGTCTAGATCCGTTCGGTTTTTGCGCCTTGGCCACTTCTTCTTCTCCATCTCTGGTGGCTTCTCACCACTACTGCACCAGCGCCATTCTGTGCCAACTATCGCTGCGTCAGTACCGCATCTATGACATTACGGAATGTGACATTTCGATTTCGGCATTTTTGGTACAACTTTTGTACCGTGTTTTTGGGCCGTTTCCGGGTGTTTAGGCCTTTCCGAGGGAGTTTGGGCCTTGGGGGGAATAGTTCGGGCATTGGGGGACCTTCTTGGGCCGGAGATGGGGAAAACTTGGCCCATGTGGAGGCGGTTTTTGGGCAGCAACCCTGCTGCCCTTGCCCCTTGCGCCCCCACTCCCCTCCCTCAACCCTAGTCGCCCCCCTCCTTGCCCCTTGGCCTCCGTCCTAGCCGCCCCCTTGCCCCTTGCACCTCCACCCCACATCCCCTCCCTAGCCGCCATCCTCCCCTCCCCTAGCAACCCCACATCCTCTCCCTCCATGGTGTTCTTCGTTTCCTCGCTCGGTGGATCGCCAGTTCAAAGATCTCCGGTGAATCACTGCGGTTCCGAAGGAAGGAGCGGCCGGAAGGAAGGAAGGTTTTGTCGTCGTTCGAATCTTCAAGAAGAGGTAACGACTCATGGATCATTTGGGGTGGTCTATGTGCTCCTAGATGGGATGATCCATGCATAGAATTCATATTTAGGTGTTGTTCCTAGATGGGATTAGGACAATTGCAAATCTGCCCAATGTTGCGTTCTCGGGCAGATTGGGCGCCTGAGTTTCGGGCTCGGTTTTGGTAATTTTAGATGCATTTTCTGATTGGTCTGCTGTTATGGAAGTTGTAGGTAATTCAATTATCTTTCATTGGACACCAAGAACGCTAAAATCCGTTCATCCGTTTAAAAGTTATGGCTATTTTACCGAGCATTGTCAAATCTATGACGTGATTGCAACAGATCGTGTTCAATTGTAGATTAAACAATTTTAGAGGCCGATTCAGTCTTCGTGAATACTTAGAAAAAGTTGGTAAATTTTCTTTGAGAAAATGTACTCGTTTACTTGATTTGGAGTTTTAGAACTCAAGTTATGCTAATTGGAAGACCGTTGTCCCGATGGGACAGATTCTTTATTTTCGGGTTTTAGGAGTGGGTTCCGAAGTCGTTGTAGATGATCGCTGTGGGATGTCTGAGATAGGGGCCCCGCAAGTAGGGCCTACACCCGACTGGGCCGAAGGCGGAACAGCAGGCCCAGAGCCCGGAAGCACCACGATGGGCCCGGGGGATGTCTCGACTTGTTCCCCAAGGCAGCTCGTCGATCCATCAGCGAAGCTTCGTGCCATGCCCAGACAACCTGTCGAAAGTGAAGCATGCGGCCGGAAACCTGCAAAGCCTGCAGGCGCCGGAACCTGACGGCGTGTCAGGCGCGGGTCGGGGAAAACACAACTACCTCTCCAAGACGTAGTGGGGCCAAGCCGATAAGAGACAAAATATGTACTCATGAAGCCACCATGTTCAGGGCCAGGTGGCACCCGCTCGGTGGTATATCCTTCCCCTAGTATAAAAGGGGAAGGGAGAAAGAAAAGAAGACAAGGCTCATATATCCAAGAACACAGGACTAGGGTATTATCTCCACCGTGAGAGCCCGAACCTGTCTAAAAGAGAGAGATCGCCCTTGCCTCCTGTGTTACCATCTAGCTAAGGTCCCGCACGAATCCCCTAGAATCACAAATCTCATTGACGGCAAAATCGATCGTCGACAGTTGGCGCGCCAGGTAGGGGCTTGTGTCAAAGATCTTCCTCAAGCTTGATGGCTGCGACGAGTGGAGTCTCCACAGTCTTCTCCCCGAGTCAGGTTTTCCGTTTCGGAAGCCTGACCTTCATCTCCGACGGCCTCGGGAACTTTTCCCTCTCTGAGGGGACCGCGTTGCAGCGCGGTGAGTTTTCCAGCGAGCCAGCGTCGCGACTTCCGCGCCGATCGGAGGGTCCCCCTGTCTCGCGCTCTAAAGCGCCGAGTATGGAACCGAAGGTCCGGTCCGGCCAGGGAGTCGGACCCATCGGCGTCGAGGCACGAATGGTGGGGGTTCTCACCGCCAAACCACTCGGCACCTCCGCGCGCCTGGAGCTATCCTCTTCAGGCTCGCCCACCTCACCGGCCGAGTCAGAAGGAAGCCTAGAGAGTCGCTGGAATTTCCGTAGAGTCTGCGTAATCGAGGGCTCGCGGGCGGATTCGCAGCAGCGCCTCGACACTTTGGCCGCCGCCGACCTGGAAGGTGGCCGAGCAGCAGAACCGGACGCGCGGGCGCGTGCTCTGCGGGACCGCGCCCGTGTTGTCAACGAAGACATTCTGCAAGCCAAGATGGGGGACCAAGCGGTCTTCCGTACTCCACAGCAGAATATCGTCGCCTCCAAGACACTCCTGGATACCTTGAGCCCTATGCTGGGGGCGGGTGATCCAGTAGCCCCGATCGTGGCCCAAGTAAAGGCCATGGTGATGGTGGCAGCTATTCAGCAGGCTCAGACCGACCAGCCGGCAAAGGAGCCGTCACGCGGTCCGGCGAGGACCCAAACGGCCAGCAGCCGGTCAGGTCGGGAAGCCCCCCGCCAGACACATCATGTCCCACCCCGCGGAGACGACTTGCGACACAGCATCAACCGCGATCTCCGTTCCGACCTCGACGCCAGGCGCCGCGATCGAGAAAGAGAGGAGCAACGTCGCCATGCCGACGAGTATGAACGTTACGGCATCCTTCCACGAGATCGCGAAGCACGCCAAGCGCGATCCCCTCCACGTCGATCACCGCCTGGAGGTGGCCGCGGAGTCATAGAAGGGGTTCGCGCGTTTACCCCTCACCTACGCCGAGTGGTTTGGCCTGATGGGTTTAATCCCAAAGGCATCACTAGGTTTGACGGTGAGAGGGACCCGGAGGCTTGGCTACAGGTCTACGCTCTGGCGGTCAGGGCTGCCGGGGGGATCAGAAGGTAATGGCAAATTACTTACCGGTTACCCTCTCGCCCCTAGGCCAAGCCTGGCTCACTGGACTCCCAGCGAACTCTATAGATTCCTGGGGAGATCTGTGTGAGCAATTCATTTCAAACTTCCAAGGCATGTACGAGCGCCCGAGCACCCCCTGGACCTCTATCAGCTGCACCAAAAAAGAAACGAGTCCCTCCGGGAGTTCATCAAGCGCTTCATGCATAGGAAAAGCACTGTTCGGGATGTCACGGATGCGGTTGTGATAGCTGCCTTCCAAAAGGGAGTCAACGACCCTGATCTCGTCAAGAAGATGTCTCGGAAGCCACCAACGTCGGTTCGTGAGCTCTTCGCCCTGGTGGACTGCTACGCTTCAGCCTCCGAGGCCTTGGCGGAACGGCATGATGAGCGGAAGGATCAGCCCAAGCCCCCCCGGCGGAAGGAAAAGAAGCGCAAGGGCGAAGAGCTAGTGGCAGTCGCTGAACCTACTCCCCCTCGCACCCTCAAAGAGGACGGGTATGACAAGGTGATGAACTCGCTTTGCCCCTTCCATCCAAAGGGGAGACATTCCGCCAAGGACTGCTTCACTTTGAAGAGATTTGCCCGGGAAAGCAAGAAGCAGGCCGGGCAAGGTCCGAGTGGTCATGCCGCCAAGCCGCCTCCTCCTGAAGCCGAGGAGGACTATCAGGAAGTCGATCTCGAGCTCAACTACATATTCGGGGGTTCGGCTGCGTACGAGTCCAAGCGGAAGCAAAAGCTTGCCGCCCGAGACGTCAACGCGATAGAGCCGGAGACCCCCCAGTATGTACGCTGGTCCGAGGTCGCGATAACTTACGATCGCTCGGATCACCCAGATCGAGTCCCATTCCCTGGCAGATATCCGCTAGTCTTGGCGCCGGTTGTCCGCGGCATCAAGCTCAAGAGGGTATTGATTGACGGTGGAAGCGGGCTCAATGTCCTCTTTATCAAAACCCTTGACGATATGGGGATTTCGCGGTCGGAGCTAAAGCGCGGGTCGTCGCCTTTCCACGGTGTCATACCCGGAACTTCTGCGACACCACTCGGACAAATCACTCTACCGGTCACTTTCGGTGCGAGGGAAATTACCGGACAGAGAACCTTGGCTTCGAGGTGGCTGATTTCGCGACAGCGTATCATGCCATCTTGGGGAGACCGGCGCTGGCCAAGTTCATGGCGCGTGCCCCCACGCTGCACGACATTGAAAATGCCAGGGCCGAGTGGTATTATCACTTTACGCGGTGACATAAGGCAGTCTTTTTCCTGTGACAAGGAGAGCTGCGAGATGGCCGAGTCCCTGGAGGCGCGAGCGGGTCGGGAGAGGATTCGGCGAGAGGCGGATTTCGACAAGCCGGAAGGAAGCGTCCCTGCTCGCAAGACGCCGAACCCTGGGATGGGTCCCAGGGAAGATACCAAGAGGATTACCCTCGACCCGTCCGATTTAGCTCAAACAGCCTTGATCGGGACAGGGCTCGGGGAGAAATAGGAGGATGCGCTCATCACCTTTCTGCGGGCAAACAAAGACGTCTTTGCCTGGAAGCCGTCGGACATGCCCGGAGTCCCCAGGGAGGTGATCGAGCACGCGCTGAATGTAAACGAATCGGCCAGGCCGGTCAAGCAAAGGCTACGACGGTTTGCCCAAGACCGCCGAGAAGCCATCAGGGAGGAGATCACAAAGCTGCTAGCCGCAGGCTTCATCAAAGAAGTGTACCATCCCAACTGGTTGGCAAACCCTGTACTCGTTCAAAAGAAGAATAAAAGTTGGCGCATGTGTGTTGACTATACCGACCTCAACAAGGCTTGTCCGAAGGATCCCTTTGGTCTGCCCCGCATCGATCAAGTGGTGGACTCCACCGCTAGATCTCAACTACTCAGTTTCCTGGACGCCTATTCAAGCTATCACCAAATCCGGCTTCAAGAGGAGGATTGTGAGAAGACTTCGTTTATCAACCCATTCGGAGCATATTGCTATGTCACCATGCCGTTCGGGCTGAAGAATCTTTGGCGCAACTTATCGGTAGCGATCTGGCAGTGTTTTCACCATCAGCTTGGACGCAACGTAGAAGCATATGTGGATGACGTAGTGGTGAAAACGCAGACCAAGGACACCCTCACCTCCGACCTGGCCGAGACGTTTGCAAGTCTAAGGGCATTCCAGATGAGGCTAAACCTGGAGAAGTGCGTTTTCGGAGTTTCTTCCGGGAAGCTACTCGGGTTCATTGTCTCTCATCGCGGGATCGAGCCAAACCCGAAAAAAATCAGGGCCATCATGAGGATGGCCCTGCCAACCATTCAGAAAGATGTTCAAAAACTTACTGGCTGCATGGTAGCACTTGGTAGGTTTATCTCCCGGTTGGGAGTTCGGGGGATGCCTTTCTTCAAGCTCCTCAAGAGGCAGGACCGTTTTGAATGGACGGCAGAGGCACAGCAAGCCTTCGAAGAACTCAAGGTGTTCCTCTCCACCCATCCAATTCTAGTCTCGCCAGTGCCAGGGGAACTTCTCCTACTTTACATAGCGGCAACAACTCATGTAGTCAGTGCCGCGATAGTTGTGGAGCGGGAAGAATCTGGACACCGCTACGGCGTACAACGCCCAGTTTATTTTGTCAGCGAAGTACTGGGCGAATCCAAGACACGATATCCTCAAGTTCAGAAGCTGTTGTACACGATTTTGATCTCGTCGCGGAAGCTGAAGCATTACTTCCAAGGGCACTCGATTTCAGTAGTGACTTCTTTCCCCGTGGGAGAGGTCCTCCATAATCGAGAAGCCACCGGAAGAATTTCAAAGTGGGCGGCCGAGCTTGGAGCCTTCGACATCTCGTTCAAGCCGCGCACCGCCGTCAAGTCCCAGGCTTTGGCCGACTTTACGGCCGAGTGGACTGAATCCCAAGTTCCCCGCATGGAAGAAGAGCCGGAGTATTGGACCATGCATTTCAATGGATCTCTCATGCTTGGTGGATCCGGGGCGGGAATTCTCCTCGTCTCGCCGAAGGGCGACAGGTTGAAGTACGTCCTTCGGATTCACTTACCGGCCTCGAACAATGCCGCAGAGTACGAGGCTCTCATCCATGGGCTCCGCATCGCCACATCGCTCGGAATCCGACGACTGGCGGTTCGCGGTGACTCCCAGTTAGTGGTGAGCCAAGTACAGAAGGATTGGCCGTGCGTCGATCAGACTATGACGGCGTATTGCCAGCAAGTCCGAGAATTGGAAGGCAAGTTTGATGGTTTGGAGCTGGTCCATGTCCTCCGCCGCAATAATGAGGCAGCCAACGAGTTGGCTAAAATGGGAACCACTCGGGTCGAGGGCCCTAGTGGTATCTTCGTCCAGGATCTTTACGAACCAACCATTGCAAAACGACGGGAGCCAAGTAAAGACGCTGAGGCCGGAGTCCTGCTCATTAACCCCGACTGGACGGCCCCATACCTTGATTATCTCCTGAAGGACAAACTTCCAAAAGCAACCGCTTTGGCCGAGCGCATCTCCCGACAAGCCAAATCCTATGTGGTGGTTGGCGAGGAGCTTTTTCGCAAGAGCACCTCCGGTCTCCTCAGGCGGTGCATTTCGGAACAAGTGGGAAGAGACTTTCTCAAAGAAATCCACTCGGGGATGTGCGGCCATCACACGGCTTCAAGCGCCTTGGTCGGGAAAGCCTACCGCCAGGGCTTCTTTTGGCCCACCGCGGTGACGGATGCCAAGGAGATCGTTCGAACTTGCGAAGGCTGCCAGTTCTATGCAAGGCAGACACACTTGCCGGCACAGGAGCTGCAAACTATCCCCATCTCTTGGCCCTTTGCGGTCTGGGGGCTCGACTTAGTCGGCCCACTCAAGAAGGCGCAAGGCGGATTCGCATACCTCTTTGTAGCCATCAACAAGTTCACCAAGTGGATCGAAGCTAAACCAGTCGCCATGATCACTGCGGTCAAGGCCAAGGAGTTCTTCCAGGATATCATGGTCAGATTCGGAGTTCCCAACCGGATCATTACAGACAATGGTACCCAATTCAGGAGTGAAGAATTTCAAGAATGGTGTGAGGGCGTCGGGATCAAGATTTGCTTCGCCTCGGTAGCTCATCCGCGAAGCAACGGGCAGGTGGAGCGGGCTAATGGCCTAGTCCTCCAGGGCCTTAAGGCCAGGATCTTCGATCACCTCAAACCATATGCTGCCTGATGGGTGAAAGAACTACCGTCGGTGCTCTGGGGACTCAGAACCACTCCCAGCCGGGCAACTGGCCAAACCCCCTTTTTCCTAGTTTACGGTGCAGAGGCGGTTCTGCCGACCGAACTAGGATTCGAATCCACGAGGGTTCAGAATTACAAGGAAGCCGAGTCCGAGGGGAGCCGAATGGTGGAGCTTGATCAACTCGAGGAGGCTCAGAACGTTGCAGCCATCCAGTCGGCTAAGTACCTCCAAGGACTTCGGCGTTACCATTCTTGCAATGTCAGAATTAGAGTCTTTTCAAAAGGAGATCTGGTCCTCAGGAGGAACCAGAAAAGTGAGCACAAGCTCTCTCCAATTTGGGAAGGCCCATACATTGTGGAGGAGACGGTCCGACCGGGTGCTTATCGACTCAGGCGGGAAGATGGCGAGGTCCTAGCGAATACTTGGAACGCCGAACAGCTACGTCGCTTCTACGCATAAGTTATGTATCTTGCTCCCATGCATTAAATAAAGCTCCCGATTGTCTAGTACTTTGATGAGTTTCGACTAATGACCCACGACCCGATTGATCCCGAGTGGTTATCACCCTACTAGCGTATCGTCTGAGCCGTGCCAATACAGAATGCACGAAGATGCATGTTCAATACGATATCGCATCAATCGGCAATATCTGAACGCCTGTACTAGTGCACGAGTTAGAAAAGACTAAGCTAAAAGAAGCTACCAACCACTCGGGAATAACGATCGGTACCCCAGGGAGTTCGTTGAACAGAAATCGGGGTCACTAGACTACAATCGATGAAAATTCAGCCCTCCAGCATCTCGCTGTAGGAGCTGGGGCCGTCGACTGGTGTAAACGACTCAAAGAAAAATAGTCAAACTCAAAAGAGTTAAAGCGTACTGATTTATATTTCACAATAGGTAGTAATTTACATTGCTGATCTTCTTTTTTCTTTTTTTCATTTTCCTCTCGCAAAAAAAAGAAGAGGGGGAGACGCTGGTGCTGCTGCTGCTGCCGGTACTGCTGTTGCTGATGCTGCTGCTGCTGCGGGTGCCGCCACTGGGAGGCCTGGGGGCGGGATCGTCGAGGTCAGACGCGGCGCGCGCGACCCAGAGCCGCCAGGATCTCGTCCTCAACCACCCAAAGGGGTGGTATAAGGCGGACGAGGGCCCTGGCGGCTAAGTCGTCGCGGCGTTCGCGGCCAACCATATCAGTGATGATCTCGGCCACCTCGTGGAGCCCCGGTGCCACCTCCAGCAAGGCGGCCACGGCGTCGGCATCCCTGGCGGCCCCTTCCTCTTCTTCCGCCCTCAAAAGGGCGAAATCGTGCTCCTCCCAGAGCTCAGCTTCCTCCCAGCTGTAGAGCAGACCGAAGCACCGCTGGCGGAAGAAGGCCGTGTAGGGGCCAACGAACCTCCTCATATTAGACATGGAGGAAGGCTGGGAGGGAAAAGAGGAAGAAGAGGAAGAAGAAAGGGATGATCGCTCAAGGGCGGTGACGTCCCATTTATAAGCTATACGTGGCTCCGGAGCCAAGGCGACGCCATTTAAAAACGTAGAAGATGAAGCGACGTGGCAAGGCCGCCAATTTACTCGAAGTACAAAGAAGATCAACTTGTGTCAAGCCCCGTTCCGACGTAATCTGAACGGAACGAAGAGACGCATCGCCAGGCGCGGGTCAGCGGCGGTTCAAGTTAAGTGGGCCTTCCCGCGGATTAGGCCCAGCTAAGCGGGAAGGAGACCACATGAGCTTGGGGCCTAAACTACTCGGCCAATGAGCCGCAATGTGGGTCCCGACGCTCGAGAATGAGGACGTTTCGGACACCAGCCACTCGGAAAAGCGTGTCTGGGGCAAGAAGGCTACGAACTAAGTCCCGGCACTCGAGGGCTGAACCACTCGGCCAGAAGGGTGGCAAATGCTACCCCAGGTGCTGCTTAAAGTCCCAACATTCCAAGGCCAAACCACTCAGCCAGACGGGCAACAAGCGCAATTCAACCCAACAAAGTGCAAATGAGGCTAGTCATATAAAAACTTCGGGCAATGCCTCAGACAAAGGTCACATCAAACTCAGAATTCAAGATTCTCCAGCAAAGACTGCGATGCACTGGAGACCTCTTCGAGCAGCGCGTTAGCCCTGTCTTTGTCGCAGGCAAAACCCTCTTTGACAGCTTCAAGGTCAACTCTCGGATAGTGAGACTTGACCACCGCCAAAGCCTGGTTCGCACTCATGGTCGCGGACTCCTTGGCGTAAGCCCTGATCCTGTCAGCTCCTCCCGAGAGAAGCGGAACGGCGTCGTCTCCCTGGCCTGGTTCAGTTCCTTCGATACGCAGAAGGTGCAGAACTGGCTCGTAGGCGATGCGCAGCTCGGCGCGACTCCCTTCGGTAGCGGTCATCTTCTCTTTGCACTCTGCACCAAAGCCAAACTGACATCGAAAAACATACTCGGCGCCAAGCACGTTCAATCCAAGTCAAAGGAATTTACCCTCCAGCTCTCGCTGTGTCCTCTCCAAGCCAGCCCGAGTTTCGAGGTTAGAGTGCTCCGAAGCCTCCAGTCGCGCCCTCAACTCAGCGATGGTCAAGTCGCGTTCTGAGCGTGAGGTCGCTGTCATCTTTCCCAGCTACTTAAGAAAATGTCCACGAAAAGCCCAGGAAGGGATTTCACCTTCGATCGTATGCTCAAGCCCCACCTTTGCCTCTCGGAGCGTCATACACTGGGTCTCTAGCCCGTGGACCTCCTTCCATCTGTCGCTGCTGATCTCGTTGACCTTGTCCTGATACTTCTGGTGCTCCTTGAGCTTAGGGAGCACCTTCCAAAAAAACTGCGACCTCTGCTCCGAGCGCTCCCCCATGTCCTAGGCAGCAGGGCAAAGTCTCAGGTGGAGGCCAGCATTCCCTAATGATAACAGACTGAAGAAAGACAAGAAACTCACACTGACGAGCGTGCTACACCTGACGGTGAGCTCGTAAAGCTCTATCCGAGCGGCTACCTCCGCTTCCTCGTTCTCCTCCATCCCTTTCCAGTCGGAACCCCCCTCGCTCCACACGGTCCGATTCAGGGGCTTCGGTAGAGGACCGAGTGGCGGTGTCTCTCGATGCACCTCCTCCACTTCGGGAGGTGGAGCCGGGTCAAGATCGTCGATTGCCGGGCCACTCGACGGCTCAGCGGTCGGGCCAGCAGCACGAGGTGGCGACGCCCCAGCTGCCGAGGGAGACGGTGGCTTAGCCGACGAGGGGGAGGCCCCCCTTGGGGAAGCCGGTTCCGGGGGCTCCTTTTCAGGAGACCCTTCCACTGGGACATCCATGGTAGGAGTCCTGAATCGGCAAAAAAGGAAAACATCTCAGCACAGGTAATAACAAAAGGACCAGGATTGCCCAAAAGAATACCTCCTGGACTTTTTAAACTTCATCACAGGCTTCATCCGAGTCCCAGCACCACTCGGAGAGGAGCCTGACCCGGCACCGGCAGTCGGGGCTGCCCCTGAGACAGGAGGCTGCGGCTCTGCGCCTTGTGACCCGGGGACACTGGAAGTCGAAGGCCCGACCGGCGAGGGATCAGCAACCTCCTCCGCCGATTGCTGGCGCAGCTCATCGGCCGAGGTGTCAGCCCCTCGTTTGGCCTGAACATTCCTTAGCCGAGAGAGGCCGACGACCGGAGTGTCAGAAACGAAGGACCCACGTTCCTGAAAGAGGAACGATCACAAGTTGTCAGAATCACACATCAGGCAAAAGTCATGAGACAGCTTCTCGAGAGTGGGACACTCACAGGAGGAGGAGGGTTCGCCGCTGAAAACTTGTGAGGGCAGCCCCTGTTGCTAATCACAGTGCCAGGCACGAAGAGGTCAACCACCCGCGCCGCCAACGCATCTTTCGATAGGGACGTGCCTGTCTCCTGGGTGGGATCCCGAGACCCGCCGTACTGGAACCCCAAGTGGATTCTCTCCTTTAAGGGTTGCACCCAGCGCTGCACAAATCTGATCGCGATCCCGGGGACCGTCAGCCCCCGGTTCTTCAGATCGTTAATCCATGCCAGAAGCTCTGTGACTTGGTTCAAACCGCCGTCATCCAGGGCATCGCTCCAGCATCGAGAAGCTTTAGGGGCGCGGCCAGCGAAAGGGGCGAGAAAAGGGTCAACATTGGCACAATAGAACCACTCCCGCCTCCAACCTTTGAGGGAGGTCTTGAGGGGGATGGCGAAGTAATGTTTCTTCAAGCCCTCTCGCAGCTGGAGTCCGGCGCCCCCAATGACGCTGGGAGCAGCCCGGTTCGGATGAGGCTTGAGCAAGAAGAGGGAGCAGAACAAGTCAAAATGAGGACGTATCCCAAGATACGCCTCGCAAAGCTGAACGAAGAGGGCAATGTGAAGGATGGAGTTTGGATTCAAATTGATCAGCTCGATCTCGTAGAAGTGAAGGAGCCCTCGGAAAAAGGCGCTCCCAGGAACGCTAAATCCTCGCCAAAAGAAGGACTCGAAGACCACGATTTCATTCTCCAGGGGAAGGGGATAAGGATCACCTGCGGCAGGACGGGCAGAGATCAACTCCAGCGGAGGGATAACGCCGGCCGCGACCAGCTCCGCCAGGCGAGACGCCGTAGTAACGGAGGTCTCCCACCCCACGTCCGCCGGACCGGCGCTATCCCCCGACGATGACGAAGAAGAAGAAGAAGACATCTTGATGTAGGAGACCCTGTGGGAGCAACCGCCGAGAATCTTGGGCGCGAAACTAGAAACCCTAGGTCGCCCAGATCGCCAAAGGAAATTTGAAGATTTCTCAGCCGCGGTGGGGGAGGGGCAAAGATGTCTTTACCACAGCAAGGTTTCCCTCATTTATGAGAAATGAGTCTCAATTTTCGCCTGACGGCGGGAAAAGCAAGGGCTTCCGTGCTCGATTCTGGGCCAGATCTAGGGCACGCCCCATGTTGGGCCAGGAGCTGTGTCGCGCAAAACGCGGCCGGGTGTCAAATCTGGTTCGAGGTTCGGGACAAAGTGCGCCCCATGACGGGCCTGAACGCCGGCCGCCACGGAAGATTGGGGCCGGGCACTTTCCGAACATCCTCCAGCGGTATGCCCCATAATTTGGGGTTAATTGCCGGTCGCTGCTGTATAGCGGGATCGGGTATCGTGGGAGGATTTTTACTAACACGGTCCTGAGAATGCGCTCCATGAGAGTCTGAAGCAGTGCGTCGTCAATGGGCAGAGGCATTATTCTATATGACCAAGGTATGCCCCATGAGGGTCGATCGAGCTTTACAAGCCGGTTGCCGCATACCGTAAACGGGCGCGGGTACCACTCGGCCACGAGCCAAAAGACCACGGTATGCCCCATGTGGGTCGGTCGAGCTTTACAAGCCGATCGCCGCGCACCATAAACAGGCGCAGGTACCACTCGGCCACGAGCCAAAAGACTGCGGTACGCCCCATGAGGGCGAGCTGAGCAACAAGCCAGTTGCCGCGCACCGTAAACAGGCGCGGGTACCACTCGGCCACGAGCCAAAAGACCACGGTACACCCCATGAGGGCGAGCTGAGCAACAAGCCAGTTGCCGCGCACCGTAAACGGGCGCGGGTACCACTCGGCCACGAGCCAAAAGACCACGGTATGCCCCTTGTGGGTCGGTCGAGCTTTACAAGACGATCGCCGCGTACCGTAAACGGGCGCGGGTGCCACTCGGCCACGAGCCAAATGACTCATTCAAGGTACGCCCCATGAGGGTCGGTCGAGCTTCGCAAGCCGATCACCGCGCACCGCAAACGGGAGCGGGTACCACTCGGCCCCGAGCCAACCAACCATGGTGGCCTTACCTAACAAGTTCTTTACGATCTTTTTTCCACAAAATCTTTATGACAGGATAAGAGGAGGAAATCCGATCCTAAAGCACTTGGGGGCTGCTGTGGGATGTCTGAGATAGGGGCCCCGCAAGTAGGGCCTACACCCGACTGGGCCGAAGGCGAACAAGAGCCCAGAGTCTTAAGCGCCACGATGGGCCCAGGGGATGTCTCGACTTGTTCCCCAAGGCAGCTCGTCGATCCTTCAGCGAAGCTTCGTGCCATGCCCAGACAACCTGTCGAAAGCGAAGCATGCGGCCGGAAACCTGCAAAGCCTGCAGGCGCCGGAACCTGACGGCGTGTCAGGCGCGGGTCGGGGAAAGCACAACTACCTCTCCAAGACGTAGTGGGGCCAAGCCGATAAGAGACAAAATATGTACTCATGAAGCCACCATGTTCAGGGCCAGGTGGCGCCCGCTCGGTGGTATATCCTTCCCCTAGTATAAAAGGGGAAGGGAGAAAGAAAAGAAGACAAGGCTCATATATCCAAGAACACAGGACTAGGGTATTATCTCCACCGTGAGAGCCCGAACCTGTCTAAAAGAGAGAGATCGCCCTTGCCTCCTGTGTTACCATCTAGCTAAGGTCCCGCACGAATCTCCTAGAATCACAAATCTCATTGCCGGCGAAATCGATCGTCGACAATCGCTCTCGTATGGTTTTGTGGGAAAGTTTTGAGTGTATTGTACCTATGTGCAGGTGATGTGACCCTGGGAGTGCCCTCAACCTCTCGCCACTCCGTCGCTCACTGTAACATCCCAAAAATTTTCTCTAATATATTTAGTGTGTTTCTGAGATTATTTGTAATTTTCCGAAATCTACTTGGAAGCCTCGCGAGTAAGTTGGATTCACGTTTATTGAACTAATCGTATTAAATAAAGATCAGGTATTTTTGTTTAAGCGTAAAATCTAAAATTTTGTTTAAAATAAAGGTAATTAGCAGATGAGAGGGTTCCCTTCAAATATTTTCGAAAAACATGTTATATAACTTAAGTCATTGATTTTATAAAAATCGGTACAGGTGTCTGATTCACGAAAAGAATTTTTACGAGAAATCTATACGTCGAAAAATCACGAAACCAACTTCATTGGGTTCTAAATAGTTCCTAGTATTTTAGATGAATTTTTTGGATTTTTGGAACCTCTCTGTTATTTTTTTTCTCGACATGTTTTGAGAACATATTGTGTGTATATATATACACATACGCCACTTTCTGTCGCCATGAGGCACGTCATGAGGCATATACATATATACACACTAATTGTTAAGTACCAATGCCATTACCATTACTTCTTTTCATCCGTTTCTCCTGCCGCTCTCCCAGCCGTTCCTCTACTGCACGTCCTTCCTTAACTGGCCACGCATGCACGTCCTCAAGCAACGTATGAAACCGTGAAGAGTGAATCTCCAGCCATTTCCATTCTTCATTTCCTCCATGCGTTTCCATTCTTCATTCCTTCCTAGCGTTTCCTATCCTGAATGCAAGCGCCAGGTTACTAGTATCCTTCACGTCATGACTTCAATGGCAAGTTCTCCATTTTAGCTTTGCCTTGCGAATGCAGTACAGAGCCAAAACAAATATATACAGAAGTTCTAGCCGCACCATTCTAGTGAGTATTTTCTTTGGTTGCTATTCCTTCGTCTCCAGTGGCAAGCGCTCCGGCGAGTTCTGGAACAGCCGTTGCCGCCGCCGCTGTCGTTATCGCCATTAACGCCGTTGTCTACGTCGTTGCCGCCATGTACGCCGCCATCGTCTACGTCGTCGCCTCCGCCATGTACGTCGTCACCGTCGCTGCCGCCGTTGACGTCACCGCGTCGTTGGTGCCGCCGCCGCCGCCGATTACCTTGCCGTCGACGCACTCTCCGATCTCGCATCCCCTGCACCGGCCGGTATACCTATTTTTTTTCCTTCGTATGCGCTCTATCTCTACCGATCGGTTGGTCTCGTTGCATGTATATGTAGTACGTACGCATGTATGTCTATTTGTACTAGGATCGTTTGCAAGTATACGAATATATAATAGACGTATGCGTTTACACGTATATTTGTTGGCGTAGCCGATCGCGACTCCTCTCTAGCCTGCATGCACAAGCACGCCGTCGCCGTAGCCGCCTGCGCGCCATAGTCACCGTCGCCGCCGACTGATTCCGGCTGACTGCATTCGCCGCCGCCGTCGCTGTCTCCGGCCGACTGCACTCGCTGTCCCGCTCTGGTCATCTGGACGGTCTCTATTTTTTTCTCACGTCACAAATGCCCAAACCGAACCCATGTTCATCCAAGGTGTATACACATATACGCAGTGAATAGTGCCATGTAAAAAGAGTTACGTAATTCATTTGTTTCCAAAACGCGAATTTTGTCTTTTTCGCTACAAATTCGTTTTAAGTCCGAATCGCTTGCAACAAATTTTTTTAATTAGTAGAAATTAATACATTTCTACAATATTTTTTTATGAAATTTTATGAATAAATTTGTACTGCTAAATTATTCGTGGAAAGTCCAAACTTATGAATTTTGTAGCTCTTAAACTATACATTCAAAAATTCCAAAATAAATTTTATAAATATTAGAAAATGCTAGACTAATTATATGGAAATTTTCATGAAATTACGAGCTAGTTTGATTTGTAATATTTTTCGGATGTGTGTTTAATTGGTTGTTTGCTACTGGCGTGAGGCGTTGAAAGTCTTGAGAGTCACGGAAGTTGAAGACCAAGCTCAAGCCCTAGATCAAGATCATCAGCTCTTTGAAGGCAAGTCGTGCTTTGACCATATTGCTCCTAACTTTTGAAATATATTTTGATTTAAATTATGCATGCTATCTTGTTAAAATGAATTAATTTAATTTGGGTGAAGTAGTTAATCAAACCAATTGTTAATTCCACCCTTGATGTTAATAGTTGTATTCCATGTATCCATTGTCACCTTAAGTTGGTTAATTTAGTTGGATGATACTATTGTGCCAACACGGGAGGCTAGACCGTGAATAGTTGCGTAGCTATGCTTGCGTGAAATGTGTTTCAAATGGCAAAATAATATTGACTAATGATATACGGAATGAATTTTGGAAATGGTGTAATCTTGCCACGTGATGACGTGAAGTGTAGGTACCTTTGTGGTTCTACATGGTAACTGATATTATTGTTGGCATGTGTTGCACAATAATCAAACTGGGTGGAAAAATATTTAGTCTAGGGCAAGTGGCAAGGTTGATCTGGTGGGCCATGATTGGTACCGAGAAAGTCATTTTGGTTCTTTGGGTAGTCTTGCCCTGGTCACCCTAAGGACTTAACCTTGCAAGCCTTTGAACTGAGTCAATTGTGCAACCACATGACTGAAGTGGGACGATCCTAGTTGAGTAAATTACTATAACTTGCATGTGGTACCTCGGGATGTCAACTACACCCTTTGTGTAGTTGTACGGGGGAGCGTACCGAGGCTACGGCTAGGTACCCATCCAACGGTATGTCGGTCCTATACTTCGTCTCTGCTGAGAGAAGGGATAGTGTATGGTAACCGGGAAGGTCCACTTGTTAAGGTAGAAGTTTCCGAAAGGCTTTGTTACAGTCATTCGCTTTTGTGGTGTTTGACCGTATCTTGTGGGTAAAGTGCATAACCTCTGCAGAGTGTGTCAAAACTATTTGAATAGCCGAGTCCACGGTACTGGACAACGCTCGAGGATTACAGTCAAGGGTTAGATTTTCTGAAATAAAAATGTGGGAATAGGTTGGCTGAGTGCTAGAGACAAATGCTAAAGTAATTTAGGGCTTTGTGCCAAACTGTTTGAAAAGAGATTGATAACTTATTAGATAATATGGTTATACTGCTTTTGAATCTATTAAGGTTATTTAATCAAAGCAAAAATGTTGTTTGATGCAAAACAACCACTTAAGCCATTCCTTTGGAAGAAGCCATGCATATAGTAATAGGATTGCACCTCTGTGCATGACTTGCTGAGTATATTGTATACTCACCCTTGCCTTCAACACCATCATCAGTTGAGGAGAAGACTACCACTTCGAAGGAGGCGAAGTTCCACGAGGAGGCAATTATCTAGGAGTTGAACCTTGTCATTTGCCTGTGGCATATTGATGGGAGTCACCGACGTTCTTCATTCCGCTGCTGATTATTTACTTTTGGTTATTGTAAGCCCTGCGTGGCACACTATTTGTAAGTTGACCTTAAGGTCTTGTAACCAGTTTATTTAATGTTTGAAGTACTTTCTTATTAATTCCGCTGTGTATGATTGTGGTACTTCATCCATGTTATGACTGTGTGTACTAGCGTGATCCTGGACTAGTACAGAATACACAAGGGTCCGGATTTGCATATTCGGGTCCCGACACTCACGGTTGAAGGTAAGTGTATTGTAATGTTTGTGACTTGAATGGTGTTATGTTTTCGTTATGACGCGAGTTAACCGTTGATATTTTTGGGTTAAAGTGATGATGGTGAGTAAAAGGATATTGTGCTTGACACCTGAACGATGAAAGGTAAACAGTGTATTCCTTGCATTCATGGCATGAGGACTGGCTAGGACAGTGAGAAAGTCATAACTAATCCGGTAAGGTCGGTGAGAAAGTTATGACTAATCTGGCGTGCCACTGAGAAAGACTTACCTCGTAGTCCCATCCACGGTTGTGTATGGGAGCGAGTCAGTAAGAGTAGGCACCCTCCATCTACGGGATGGAAGGGGAAAGAGGGTGCACAACGATGGGTGTGCACTCGGCAATACCGGTATGGGCTAAGAAAAGAGACATGTCCATTGCATTACATTACATGAATGAAGATGATTATGAGAGGTTTATGAAGTTGTACTATGAGATGCTTATGATGATGTGTTATGATATGTAATAATGATGCTATTGATTAATGTTGATGCTCTATTCCAATGCAATACACTTTGTTGAGTGATGAACTCACGATTTTGTTTTATGATGTTTTTAGGTACCATGAAACCGGCATGCGTGAAAAGGGATTAGCGCCACATCTTCACATAGCTTCATTCACTTAGAAAACTACACTTTACCATTCGTAGTTGTGATAATAAGTTTATTGCGCTTAAGCTTGGAGTACGCCTTAATGTGTGCTTGGTTCTATCGTTCACTTCGTTTTTGTTCATGAAATGGTTGAATTCATTATTCTGGACTTCAATTGTTGCTATACCTCCCGTTATTGCTATTTTAGATGTCATTCATTATGTTATGTCTTGTGATATTATTGCTGTTGCTTCAAACCATGGAAAAACAAAGGAGATGCTGCCGAAATTTCGGTTAAAACATTTGCGCCCTTGCTGTAATTTGTCATTAATTGTGGTATTTAGTTGCTATTTCTACTATGTTTGGTAACATCCGGGGCATACTAGGTGCCGAGGTGTTACAGCATCACCGCCTCGTGGTCGCCACCTCGGCGCCATGTCCTCGCCACTCTGCAGCCCTGAGCCCACGCGGTGGCCATGCCGCGTCAGTGCCACATGGCATCCACATCCACGCCATGTGGCGGCCACGTCAGCCCTAAGCCACAACCACTCTCGGTGCTCTCGATCGACCGTGGACCTAGCAACTGACATGTGGGCCCCATGTGTCAGCCGGCATTTCTTTTTCTTTTCCCTGTTTTTTCAGAAAATCAGAAACTCCAGCCATTCGCAGAGCGCCACATGTCACCTTCTCTCTCCCTTTTTCTTTGTTTCTATATTTTCAAACTTTCGAGAGCCTGTTCTCCGTTCGAGCTCAAATTCCAGTTATTCAAATTTCTAAATTCATCTAAATTCAATCCCTACCTTCCAGTACCTTTATTTTTAATTTTTGAATTTTATTTTTTCTCGTTTCGCGTGTAGACGACGTTGCCAAAGTTCGAGGAATTCAACAAACAGAGGTAGAACCAGTGGGAGGCAACGAAGCCAAGTCTTCTTGGACCATGTTGATCCCACATTTACAAAATGCCTATATTGTTTTAAATTATGCATGCTTACTTTTATGCTATATATTTCAAATATGGTATTAAGGTTTAGTTACATTCCGAGAATTGTTATGACCCATTTGACATTGATTATTATGAACCCTTGTCACCCTAGATGATATTAACTATTTTATTTGGTGATAACCAATAGAGTAGTATGGGACGGTAGGATTGCTTAGTCCAGCTTAAATGTTTCGGTGTTATGCTAATATGGGAATCATTTTAAATGTTGTTTAAATTCTTTTGTGAAGTGGTGGCAATTGGTGTTGCTGTTGTCATTTAAATAAAAGAAAGTAGAAAAATGGTTTAGACCGGGGCGGATGGATGCTTGGTGGGTGCTAGATGCACGAGAATATTTTGGTACAGTGAATGCTCTGCCCTAGTCAGTTAAGGACCAAAGCGTGTGTTACTTTGGACCGAGCACTATCGTACAACCACAAGTCTATATGGGTACGACCTGGCTAAGTAATTTGTGCATCTCATTATTGGCTTCGCCATTGGGTGGAATGCGGTGCCGGACGGAGACACTCGCAAGGTGCAAGATGGGGCTTCTGTACTGTCGGGACCCGGATTTACCAATCCGAAACCCTCTGTGTATACTGCACTAGTCCAGGATTACGCTAGTGCACACAGTGGCAACAAAATTGACATATCATTCCATTCATCGAATTAACTAAAAAAGTAGCAAATAGTAACAACGGACATTATGGTCAAGTTTACATAATTGTGCCTTAAGGGCTTAAGAAATAAATAAAACTCTTGCAGTGGAAAATAAATTAACTTGGGCCATACGACATGCCATAGGCAATCGTCTGGGGAGCGTCATCCTAGTTCACGTAGTCTTCATAAAGTTCCTCATAGAATTCGGTGTTTCCCTGTTCTTCTTCATCAACTGATCAACAAAGGCATGAAGCCATGAGTACAAAAAGTACTCAGCAAACCATAGATAAATGATGCAAATAATGTACGGCTTGACAAAGGATAGTCATATGGTTATTTTGCAGAAAGCAATAACTTGATCATAAATATAATAAATAGATTCAAAGCATATTTGACAAAGGTAATAATAACTGGTAAATCAATGGTAAATACTAACACAAGATCGGTGAGGCATCACCCGTCACCATCTAAATCATCATCAACCACTGAACTCAACAGCATTAATAATTTGACATCGAAAACAATAGTGAACTCACCGTTCACTACCAACAATACCATCCTTCCACATTTTCTGAAAACTCTATACCGTGTGTGAAATCCCCAGGCACGTCCATGACCATGGACACGGCTATTCTAATAGTTTAACATACACTATGCAGAGGTTGTACAACTTTACCCACAAGATATGACCAACTCTTATTGCCATACATAATTAACACACTTCCTTTGCTGTGTCGGTAGAGAGATCATAACAAGGCCTTTACAATGCTCTGTATAAACCCAGTACTACCCGCTAAGGTTTCACCCCTCAGGGCCCCCTCTTGCGCCTTGTGAGTCTACCCGTCTATCCCGGAACCCACACAACCACAACACTTCTCAAATTTAGACATTGCAAATTAATCAGCCAGGTCTGTCACCAGACATGTGGTTGTACGGTTAGGCCCAGTTCAATGGCGCACAGGATTAAGTACTTAAGTATACTCAGGCAAGACAAACACATCCCAAATGTGCTAACAGCACCCCCTTTACTGCACAATCACTTACCCGAGTGAAAACAACTTTATAAAACCAATACCAATGACACACCCCGCCATGGTACAACAAATTTTACAACAGTGGCTACCCGCCACGATTCCATATCTCATTAAGTCAATATTATTAATTCATCATGTGACATGAACCCGTCGTACAACTAAGCATGTCTAAGCATAGTTACGATAACCCAATGTTGGTACTACAATCATATCCAACTAGTAAATGACCCAAGCTAGGGTGACAACAGATACATGGCATTTCAATGATTCAAGGTGTCATAAGGGCAATCAGGTATTTAACTATTCCCGTAAATAATACTTGTAAACAAATAGCATGCATTTGTATGAAACAAAAATACTTTTGGAAACATAGGTCCAACATGGTCAAGGACTACGACTTGCCTTGCTGATCAACTGCTATTGCTGAGTCTTGATCTCCGAATCCTGCGCTCGCTCCCTAGGGATCAATGTCTACTAGAAAAGAATACAATAAACACAAATAAATACCAAAATAGTAAGCAAACAGTACCAAAAAATAAAATAAATGGCTCTGGAATGTAGAGCTCGATTTTACAAATTTTTAGAAATTTGAACGGGCTCATTCGGAGTTCGTATGAGGGAGAACGGGCTTCCGGAAAATTGAAAAATCAGAAAAATGAAAAAGGCTATTTTTGGGATTTATTTTTCTGAAGGAAAAAGGTTTATTGCGCAATGATGACATCAGCCAGGGATTTTTGGAAATTAAAATAAATCTGGAAATGCGCTAGAGGCTGACAAGTGGGGCCCTCGGTCTATGGACTGGGTCCACGGAAAGGCTAGGGTTTACGGTGGACTAGGCTCACGGGAACAGTGTCAAGGATGACGCGAGCGACACGCGAACCCTGACGTTGGCGACACATCGGCTCTAGGGCTAACATGGCTGCTGACGCGACTCGGTGACTTGGACGCTGACCGAGTCGACCATGTGTCGCGCAACCAACGGTCCATCTAGATCGAACGGCAAGGGAGCACCGCAGCAATCGGCCGTGACGTGGCAAAATCTGGATTACTCACCGTGGATCGGACGGCTCAGGCCCTTCGTCCGGAGGAAATGGCGAGGCGACGGCGAAACTTGCCAGCAACGGAGAAGATGACTCATGGCTCGGTGATTCCCGGCCGAATCGAGGCAAAGAGTTGGGGATTTCGGAAGAGGGAGGTGCGGCGCACTCGGAGGAACACACGGCGTCGGCAGAGGTGCATCGGAACGGCCGAACGACGGGTAAGAAGGCTTCGGGCGGCGGCGGGCTCTTGCGCGGCGTGGAGTAGGGCGGCGGATGCGGCGCGGTGCCGGAAACCCAGATCCGGAGGCGGCGCCATCTTTTAAAGCCCCGAGGACGCAGCACGGATGCCGAAAATCACGCGGTGGCAGCGCTATGGTTTGCTTCGGTTGCGGCGACTGCTGGGCCGGGCGATGGGCTCGCGAGGGCCGAGGCGGGCTGCGGGACCGGCCGGGCGCTGACGCGTGGCAAGCCGTGTTGGACCAGGTCGGACCGGGCTGAATAGTGGAGGATTCGGCCCACGATCGATTTGGAATTTTAAAAACATTTTTACGAATTAGGAAAATCCCAGAAATTCCAATAAAAGCAAATAAATTCAAATAAATAGCAAACAAATTCGGAAAAATCCCAAAAAATACAGAACAATTCCTTGAAGCGCAAGGAACCCAACAAAAACTAAAAATCTCATATTTGATGTATAGAACAATTAAATAAAATCTTTTGGTAATTGGAAAATTAAATTTAAGCTGGAATTAATTCGGGAAAAATCCAAATGGTTCTTTTTGACTTTGAAACTCTGCAAAAACTCAAAAATTGGGATGTTACATGTATTGGGTGGCTAGAACCCTAACAGCGGTGAAACCTTAGCGGGTGAAGTTAATATTGAGGTCGTGCATTATAAAGGCCTTGTCATGATCTCTCTGCCGACATACCAAAGGAAGTGTGTTGATAGCTTAGCAAAAATAGATGATCATGTCTTGTGGGTAATACTGTACACACTCTGCAGAGTTAAAACTACTTAAGTAGTCGTGTCCACGGTCAAGGGCAGGTGAGGTACGCATTCACATTGTAGATTTTATGGTTTTGTTTTAGATGAAAATGATGTTTTGGGAATCCGTGAGATGATGAAACTCTTGGGTTAGTGGTTGATAGTGGAATCCATGAGCGGGTGGAACTCACAGGTTGTGGTTTGGCGGATGGAGCCAGTCAGGTGAGTGGAGCTTGTTTAGTTGTCATATTAAATTTCAATTATTATAGTTTCATTTGTCAAATGATGCTTTGTGAAATTACTAATGGTATTTAAATCCAAATGTTGCTTTATGCCAAATGAGCCATATTATATTTTCACTTGTTTAGCCTTGCATATAGTGATTATGCATTAAGTTTCCAAGGCTTGCGGGTACGGTTGTGTACTCACCCTTGCAAACGTTCCCTCTTTCCAAAGAGGAGTGTGCAGAAGCTAAAGTTGACCACGAGTACTACGCTTGTGGTTACGATGATGGAGATCCGGAATTCTAGGATGCGCACCCTAGTCGATTGCCTGTTGGGCACATGGATGGGTTTATCTCGCCACTATTTATTTTGTTTCCGCTGCTACTTTATTGAACTTAAGCCATGTGGCTATTTATTTGTAATCGTTGACCATAAGGTCGGTACCTTTTATTTGAGTTTTAATATTATTTGATTTGTGAAATGGTTGTGTTATCATCACTGTTTCTCTGTGTGCACTAGCTTGATCCGGGAATAGCGCAGTTATACACAGAGGTTCGGATTTGGACATCTGATCCCGACAGAGGTAGTATCAGAGCCATATCGATTGTAGGTCGTGACCCTAGTTAGCATGGTCTTCTTAGATATAACTTCAAAATTCTTTTCTAAATTAAACAATCGAATTGGCATTAAATAGTTTATCTCCTCTTATCTTATTCTTAGGTTCTTACTCCTCTCCTTTGTTGAAATAATGTTTTGAAAGTTCAATTTGATCTTATCTTATGAAACTTTTCAAAGCCTCAAGTCTTTCACGAAGATTCAGATCAAGAAGAGGGTGCTCCATAAGCTATTGGAATGATCAAGCCATCGAGACGAAAGGATTTCCATATAGGATAAATTATTGGTGCTCATTTACATTATTGTAAGTTGCCCTTTTCCTATTTGTAACTTATAGCCGTGCTTGTTTGGATTGTGTTTCTTGTGTGTCGGGTGTGTTGTAAACTTGCCCTAAGCATTGTGTTGCAAGAATATCTAAAGTTGAAAAGTGTATTTGCTTGTTTTGCCTTCGAATGGCTACCTCCCTAGTCTTCTTATCTTAGTTGTTTCCTCTTATCTATTGCTAACCCCCCTGGCCGTTGCTTCAGATGGAGAACCAAGAAAGAGGTCGTGGAGATGGTTGTAGAGGAGGTCGTGGTCGTGGTCGTGGTTGGGCAATGCCGCAAGGATAGAACGTTCATGAACCACAAGAGCAGCAAGTGCCACCACCACCGCCACCATTTCAACCCCCAATGGCAGACATTCAGCAGATGATGGAAATGCAGCTTCAGTTGATGCAAGCCCTTGCTCAGAACCTGGTGAATAACCCACAGCCAGCACCAGCCGCAGCACTAGTGATGCTGCCTAAGTCTAAACTAGGAGAGTTTATGAGGACTAGACTGCCTACCTTTGCGGTTGCAGATGAACCCTTGGAGGCAGATGATTGGCTGAAGGATGTAAAGAAGAAACTCTAGTTGGATCAATGCAATAATCATGACAAAGTTTTTTATGCGAGCCACCAACTGAAAGGTGTAGCTGCAAACTGGTGGGATAGTTTCTGTGCAGCCCAGCAGGATGCCCAAGTTATCACTTGGGAGGAATTCTCTGAAGCTTTCCATGCAGCCCACATACTGACGGGTATTATTGAGATGAAGAAGAGAGAGTTTCGCAAGCTGCACCAAAGAAACCAGAGTGTTTCATAATACCTCAACAAGTTTACCAAGCTGTCTAGGTATGCGCCAGAAGATGTGGCAATTGAAAGTGCTAAGATTTGGAGGTTCATTGAGGGACTTGATCTTGACATCAAGGTGCAGTTGGTTGCCTTGGACTTTCCAAACTTTTAGCATATGGTGAACAAGGTACTTGTGCAAGAGGATGCCCAGAGACAACAGCGGGAGTCCCACAAGAGGAGGATGACATTCCAAGCCCAGCAGGGAGCAAGTGGTTCTCGTCAGCGTTTCCAACCTCAACAGACCAACCGTGTCGTTGTTCAAGGAGCACCCCGTACTCCTAACTCACGCCCAGTTGCCCAAGGATTCCCTAACAATGCCAGTGCTCAACCTCAAAGAGGGAATACAAATGCTGCAGAAGTTCAATGTTTTCACTGCCATCAGATGGGACATTATGCCAACAACTGTCCGCAGAAGCGTCAGCTAGTGAACCCAATGACGTTCAACTTGGGATCCAATTCTGCCAAAGTTTCTACACAAGGACAAGGACGTGGAGCACCATAGACGCCAAGAGCTCCACAAACCATTGAAAAAGGGCGAGTCAATCATGTGACCACAGAAGAAGCTCAGCAAGCACTAGATGTGGTTCCGGGTAAGTTCCTTGTAAACTTAGTACCTGCCTCAATTTTATTTGATTCTAGAGCATCGCATTCTTTTATATCAATGAATTTTTTTGAAAAATTTGATTGGGAAACCTATACCCTTAAGAAACCCATGATAGTTCAATCACTTGGGAAAGAGATGAAAACTAGTTCAGTATGCCCAAGAGCAACCATAGAAATTAATGGGGTAGAATTGCTAGCGAATCCCATCATTCTGGATTCAAAAGGAATAGATGTCATCCTAGGGATGGATTGGTTAACTAAGTATAAAGGTCAGATAGATTGTGCCAGTAGAGCCACCACCCTAACCAATTCGAAAGGCATTCAAGTGGAGTATATGCCTGATGAGTCTTCAAGTGAGAAGTGCACATTGAACAACTTGGATGAAACCACTTTGGAAATTATGCCCGTGGTAAGGGAATACCTAGATGTATTTCCTAAAGAATTACTGAGTATGCCACCAGATCGGGATATAGAGTTCACCATAGAACTAATTCCTGGTACGGCCCCCATCTCTATGAGACCCTATCGTATGACGGCCAATGAACTCGCACTTCAAATCAGATTGATTTTGGTCTTCAAAATTTACAGGGATGTAGAATCTCACCTCTCCTACATATGGTAACTTTTTGATAATTTTTAAAAATTTATACATGCAATTTTACGTGATAAAAGTGGTTTACATGGTATATGTTGCCTTTTATTATTCAGAAAATAACATATTACTATCTATTACACAAGATGTTACTATATCCTGTGTAAACCACTTTTATCATATAAAATATATAAAAACCATATGTAAAAGTTTTCAAAAATTATCAAAAAAATATATCATACATAGGGGATGTGAGCTTCTATAACTCTGTAAAATTTGAAGACCAAACTAATTGCATTTGAAAGATATGAAATTGACAAAGTGCTAAATAGTGAAAAATCACTATTTAGCCAAAATTGTATTTTTCAAATATTTCGACTAAGATTGATTTTGGTCTTCAAATTCTATAGAGTTGTATAATCTTACCTCCCCTACTTATGGTAATTGTTTAAGAATTTTTGAAAACATGTACATATGGTTTTCATGAACAAGAATCTAGTTCTGTTTGTCGGCCTTTTTGTAAATTGATTGAAAAAATCTCAAAAAATTACCATACATAGGGGAGGTGAGATTCTACAACTTTGAAAATTTTGAATTTCAAAATTAGTTTCAATTGAAAGATATAAAAAAGACAAATTTAGCTAAATAGTGATTTTGCACTGTTTAGCGATTTGTCAATTTCATATCTTTAAAATGCGATTGAGTTTGATCTTTAAATTTTATAGGGTTGTAGTAGAAGATCATCTTCTCTTTGTATATAATTTGTTGAGAATTTTAAAAAACTTGTACATATGGTTTTCATATATTTTACACGATAACACTAGTTTACATAGGATATGGTAACAACTTGTGTAATAACAAGTAATATGTTATTTTCTGTATAGTAAAAGGCAACATATCCTGTGTAAATTATAAAATCTATAAAAATCAGATGTACATATTTTTCAAAAATTCTAAAAAAAATACCATACGTAGGGGAGGTGATATTCTACAACCGTGCAAAATCTAGATAAAAATCGTCGTCATTTGAACGTTATGGCTAAATCAAAGGAAAAAAGATTCTTGTACATAGTAGAAGTATCATTTATTAGTCATTTACAAGTTTGGTTGCCACGGACTGTTCTGTTGCGCGGAGTGGCTCGATCGATCTGTGTTAAATGGCTGGGGAGTAGTATAGCCTATTCTCACAAATACAGATTTGGCCATCAGTATCGGTTCACAACGGCCATCAGTACCAGTTTTTGAACTGGTACAGGCCATCCAGGATTGATGCCCATTGGGCATCAGTACCAATTCCACCAATTGATACTGATAGGACTAAAAATGTTTCAAAATATATCGAGGATGTATGGGAGAATCGGGACTCGAACCCGAAACCTCGTGACTCCAGCCTCACCCTTCTAACCAACCCACCCACCATCGCATACTGATATACATAGAATATGCATTCCTTTTGAACTTTGCTGAAACGAGGCATCAGTACCGGTTCGTGACACGAACCGATACTGATGCACTCTCATTAGTATCGGTTCGTGGTACGAATCGGTACTAATATACCCCGTGCCTTCAGTGCCGGTTTGTGTTACGAACCGGTACTATTGTGAGGGCATCAGTACCGGTTTATGGATATAACCGGTACTGAAAGCCCACTACGGCCATGTAGCCAATGAACCGGTACTGATGTCACCATCAGTACGGGTTCAAATCTAATCAGTTGTGATGTGCCGGTAGTAAAGCCTAGTTTTCTAGTAGTGTCTACACGTTGTAGAATAACACACACGCACATATATGAAAATAAAAGCATACTACCAGGAGTACATACTTCTTACTCTCCGTATATTAACTGATGTTACGCAAATAGAAGCATATGCTATAACTGAAAGTTGTTAACTGGTTCCTACTGATTAGGAAGTTGTTATTAACTAAATAGAGGTAAGGAGTATATACACCTGGGAGTACAAAACGAGCCGACTTCATATATACTCGACGTGCTCCCACATCCAGTATACCACTTAAATGAATGTGTTATACTCTTTTATCACTTTCAATATACTCTAATAATAATTCTAAGATACTACAATACGACATTGTTGAAAAAAATGTATCGGAGTATATATTTATACATATACTTATATATATAGGAAAATAGTTCCATACCCCTGGGAGTACGTACCCCCACTATTAGTATACCGCTTAAATGATATTGTTATATCTCTTTATCATTTTGAGTATACTCTAATACTGATTATAAGATACTCCAAAGTGAGTTCCACAAAAAATTTCATCAAAGTCCACCCTTTGTAGCATAATTTGTTTATATACTCTTTTTAATAATTTGTTTATATACTCTTTTTACATATGAAAAAGGGTATATAGCAAAAAAATAAAGGGCTCTGATGAATTTTTTCAATAATATCGTATTGTAGTATCTTAGAATTATTATTGAAGTATACTAAAAGTGATAAAGGAATATAACACATTTGTTTAAGTGGTATACTGGAGGTGGGAGTACGTACTCCCAGGAGTGGAGTACGTACTCCCAGGAGTACGAAAAAGGCTTCATATATATATGAAAAATACTTTTTACTCCCGGGAGTAATTACTCCCATCTCTGAAATACCACCCAAACGAACCTTAAATACTCTTTTATCACTTTGGATACACTCATATACTAATTATAAGATATTTCAATGAGATTCACATGAAAAAATTGCAAGAGAGTACATAGTTTTTAGCCTATGTTGTAAATACATTCATATAAGCACGTAAAAAAGAGTATGTCTAAAAAGTGTACATACCACCTCTGAAAAAATGTAAATACCACATAAATGGTCTTATATACTTGTATATTACGCGAGATACTCCCTATGCTGTGAGATACGGCATAGGGAGTAATTACTCCTAGGAGTAGAAAAGAGGCTTCCTCTATATATGTATATATATGTATATATATGTATATACACGTACGTACGTACGTATGTATGTGGACACAGCGTTGAGAGTGAGAGCGATCGAGACCCACTCACCGTGGGACCCACACGCTGTGCAGCCAATCCGGGCGGGCCCACGGTTAGGCCTGTCCACTAGGAGGGCAGGACACCTGTTGAGAATACTACAACAACTAGTTAGTCTTCGAAAAATAAAAGTAAAATACATGCGGCTGGTAGGTCAATCACCGACCATTTGACCGACCGCAGGCGCCCGGCGGCGCCGGCCGTCCACGACGCGTCGGCGCGCATGCATGGCAGCCTGCCTACGTACGTACAGTGGCTTTCAGGGTATGGGCTCTTCCTCCTTCCTCGACGTGCTGCACGCCTGCAGGCAGTTCGTCGTGTAACGTACCAAGTAACCGTTGCCACGTGTAATGTACACCAACTTCCAATATGATGAACAGCACGCGCAGTTCGTCGTGCAGCTGGGACCGGCACGTCTGTTCAGAAAATTTTATATATATGGTTATTGTTGGATATATAAAACTAACGCGCCTTCATGCGAAGTAGACCGTGATCAGTGGAAAGAACAATCCACAGTTTGCTTCGGTGCCGCGTAATCCGGGCTTAGCACCTACTTCTTCGTTCGTTGGCATCGCTATTAAGAAATTTCTCTTTCATATGGGTATATATTGCGTTAGATACTCGAACAATACAGTCTTGCTGTCAGGGGCGGAGGAGCAGGTATGGCTGGGTATGGCACCTGCCATACCTGCTCTGCCACGTGGATCCTTAATCTTTTAAGCGCGTATTACATCGATGAATACAAAATATTTATGAAATATTTACCCCGATGATTTCATGTGTGGATTTGAAAAATTATTTTAGCAAGATATCCAGTAGATTGAACTCGAATACTTTGCTCCTTATATACTCTGTATGAATTTTTTTGGCATTACGATATTGTTTAATATTCCATCCTATCGATTTTGCCGCATCATAATTTTACTCCGTCCTCCGCCACTATAATACACCTACTATCGAAATGAGAATAGGATGATATCCTATTACCTTACCTTAAAATTGATGTTAAGATTAGGATAGGAGATGCACACGTCCAAGGAACAATAACGGATAATAAAGGTACATAAAAATATTAATTTCGCCATATCAGAATTTTTTCCCGTCCTCCGCTACTGCTTGCTGTCGATCTACTATGGATGACATAGCAAATGCTACAAACATGTCGTCATTCACTACAAGATAACATGGATTTCCCGGCGTTTATTTTACACGGCGTTTAATCTAAACGCCCCTAATAAGGCTAAAGCCGGCGTTTTTTATCATTCGAGGCATTTAATTCCCCGGCATTTATAAATGCCGGGTTAGAGTCTACCACGGCGCTTATAAATGCCAGGGAATTCCACTCTATACCGGCGTTTATAAATGCCGGGTTAGAATCTTCCACGGCGTTTATAAACGCCGGGGAATTCCACTCTATACCGGCGTTTATAAACGCCGTTACAGATCTTCCACGGCGCTTATAAACGCCCGAATTTACTCTATACCGGCGTTTATAAACGCCGATTACGATCTTCCACGGCGCTTATAAACGCCGGGGAATTCCACTCTATACCGGCGTTAATAAACGCCGGGTTACAGTCTTCCACGATGCTTATAAACGCCGGGGAATTCCACTCTATACCGGCGTTTATAAACGCCGGTTCTGATCTTCCCCGGTGCTTATAAACGCCGGTATAGAGTGGAATTCCCCGGCGTTTATAAGCGCCGTGGTAGACTCTACCACGGCGTTTATAAACGTGAATACCACACCGGGGAATTTGAAAGAATTGAAATTAAATAATATTATATTTGAAATAATTGAAACTAATATTCCATTTGCAATAATTTCTGTCCAAATATTTCATTTTCGATGATATTTTGTCTAAAATTTTAAATTTTGTCCTAAAATTCAATTTTTGTTGATATTTTGTTTTAAAATTCAAATTTTTTCGAACATCTGATTTTGTGTCACTTATCAATTTCAGATGCTACTTTTAGTTATCTTTCCAATTAGCCTAAGAACGCCCCAATTGGAAATGCGAGTCAAAAGTTATGTCTATTTTAAGAAATATGCTCGATTTCGTATTTGCAAACTAGAATTGGTGCCCAAAAGAATATAATTGGAGATCTTATCGTATGATGATTTTGCTTAATTACCTCAATAATTTGCTAATTTGAAATAATTGAAAATCGGTGTTCGGGTGTTTAACGGGGTTAAGGGGAGGAGGGACGCATTATATATCAGATGTGATCATACCACCACTAAAGTACTAGGACTTATAAAAACTACGAAGTTAAACGTGCTTGGACAAGAGTAGTAATAAGATGGGTGACCTCCTGAAGTCATTGTGCACCTCTGGTTTTAAATGCCACGAATAGAGGATCCCGGCGCTTATAAACGCCATAAATAGAGAGAACCCCGGCACTTATAAAGTGCCATGTTAGAGGAAACCCCGGCACTTATAAACGCCGGGTTATAGAGGCTTCCACGGCACTTATAAACGCCGGGTTATAGGCTTCCACGGCACTTATAAACGCCGGGTTATAGAGGCTTCCACGGCACTTATAAACGCCGGGTTAGAGTCTTCCACGGCACTTATAAACGTCGTGGATAATTAAGCGCCGCCAATTACTTTTCCTGACATCATTTTTCTTGACGCCATGTAAACGCCATCTAAAATCTTTTTAAGGCATTTATAAGGTTTTAAAAGCATTTATAGGCGCCATTAGAAGCCCGACGTGTTGTAGTGATTATCTCGTTTTCGATCAACTTCGTATATGTGCATGGAGCGTTTCTCATGTACTTACATTGGGACAAAAGAATATTTTCATGCATGCCCCTGTGAGTCAAGATGCAAAAATAGATATACGTTTCATTAATTTCAGGAGTCCCTAGTATAACTAGCTAGTGGCCCTACCGTAATCCTTGACTTACAAGTGGTTGCCGTGGTAGCCACAAGCTATTACAACATCCGCATCAACGTTGCCCTGCACAGTTGGTGAAATGTCAACTAAGTGACACGCAACACAACTAGGGCCTTGCAAAAAAAGTCAGTTTGGGGCTAAATTTAGGACGACTTTTCGGAAAAGACTAAAGAGAAAGGGATTAATTAATTAATTAGGAGCTATACAATGCTCCCAACTAGATGATGACTAGTCCATTCGAACTTGAAAATGTGTTTTGCTTAGATGCTATACTTCGTTTTTCTTAATATCATGGGAAAAATACGAAATGCAAAATCCACCTTCCCCTAACTAGCTTCTAAAAATTCTAAAAACAAAAACAAAAAACACCTCTACAAAATTTCAAATTCAAACTCAATAGTATTCGTACAAAAAGATATACATTTCGCTGAAATAGTGTCGGAACAGTAAATCACTATTCCATCTAGTGTGTGTCTTTTTCACTGGATATGCTCTGTAAGTATACTTATATAAACTAGAGACATTGAATATATGTTTTCGCCTCATCAACGATAGGGGATTCGACAAAAGTAACTTATCCTCTCAAAATGAGAAGACTACCATAGCTAACAGTACTGATTTGTGAACAGTAATGTTGCATTAAGCGTACACTCTTGACTCTTGAGTGATGCATATACATCCAGTGTAATCAGAAATTACACGCTTCTTGCAACTACAGCGGCTTCAAGTAAAAACACTAATACTAGTAATGTCAGATGTATTAGAACTATCTCCGTGTTTATCACGTCGTCCTTGTTAAGGAAATAGATTGTGTGATTGTATTCTACCCGCCGGCTATAGATAGAATATCTCTAAGTTTGGATAGTCAGTGTATAGATAGAAACCTGAGATCTTCTCTTGCCGGTCAATCCTGTACATGCCTTGCCGTGGCTATTTCGGCTCTATAAACATGCAATCGCGGCCTCTCTGAGGTTATACGCTTCCACAAACATTTACATGGTATCAGAGCCTTCCTCAAAATCTACATCTAGCCATGGCAGGTTCCAGCTCCTCGGTGCCCATTGCTACGGCGCTTGGGCTTCCAATCTCGGAGAAACTCAACAGGAACAACTTTGTCCTCTGGAAGATGCAAGTCCTGCCGGCCATCAGGGGAGCCCAACTCGAGGGTTTTCTTGACGGCACCGCAGCCGTGCTGGAGAAAACGATCGACGTCAAAACCGGCGACAAAACCACGAAGGAACCAAACCCCGACTATGCAACGTGGGTGGCCAAGGATCAGCAGGTTCTGAGCTACCTGCTGACGACCATCTCACGCGAAGTTCTGACGCAAGTCGGAGCGGCTCAAACAGCCGCGCAGTTATGGGCGACTGTGGGAGAAATCTTCTCTACACAGACGCGGGCGCGTGCCATGAACACACGCATCACCCTCACCACCACGAAAAAGGGCAGCATGACTGTCGCTGAGTACGTGGGGAAGATGAAGTCCCTCGCCGACGAGATGGCGGCGGCAGGAAAACCCCTTGAAGACGACGAACTCGTCTCGTACATCCTGACGGGACTCGACATGGAGTACAACCCCGTCGTGTCAGCCATCCTGGCACGAGTTGAACCCATCTCCTTCAGCGAGCTACAAGCTCAGATGATGAGTTTTGAAGGGCGGGTGGATCTGTGGCAAGGAGAGTCACAATCCTCCGCTAATTCTGCGTCTCGCGGGAGAGGCGGCAACGGTGGCCACGGTCGCGGCCAACCTGGAGCAGGTGGCTCTGGTTTTCGTGGTCGCGGCTCCAAAGGACGTGGTCGCGGTAGAGGAAACGGAGCCGGTGGACGCAAGCCTCGGTACGAGGGCAGGTGCCAAGTCTGCCTAAAGGAAGGGCATAGTGCGGCTAACTGCTGGCATCGCTTTGACCCTGACTTTGCCCCGGACAAGAGGAACGTCAATGCAGCCACCAACTCCTATGGAATCGACACAAACTGGTACACCGACACGGGTGCCACCGACCACATCACCGGCGAACTAGACAAGTTGACCGTCCACGACAAGTACAACGGCAACGATAAAATTCGCACTGCGAACGGTGCAGGTATGAACATTAATCACATCGGTCATGCAATTGTTCGTACTCCTGATCATAATTTACATCTAAATAACGTCCTTCATGTCCCTCAGACACATAAGAATCTGGTCTCAGTTCATCGACTCGCTACTGACAATCGAGCCTTCCTTGAATTTCATCCTGATTTTTTCTTAATTAAGGATCAAGCCACGAGGAGAACAATTTTTGAAGGCAAGTGTAAAGGGGGCCTCTACCCTCTTCCTGCACCAAGCAAGGAGGTCCTCAGCGTAGTGGCTCCATCTTCGTCTCGATGGCACAGTAGATTGGGTCATCCTTCGTTTCCCATAGTCCAAAGAGTCATTAGTAAGAATAATCTTCCTTGCTCCAAGGAAGTTAGTAAAGGGTCCGTGTGTGATGCTTGTCAGCAAGCAAAGAGTCATCAACTTCCGTATCCTCAGTCAAGTAGCGAGTCTCAATTTCCTCTTCAATTAATTTTCTCAGATGTTTGGGGTCCTGCACCTGATTCTGTCGGGCGTAAGAAATATTATGTGAGTTTTATTGATGATTTTAGCAAATTCACTTGGATATACCTCCTCAAACATAAATCTGAGGTTTTTAAAGTCTTCCATGACTTTCAGACTCTTGTGGAACGTCGCTTTGATCGCAAAATCATAGCTATGCAAAGCGATTGGGGTGGAGAATATGAGAAACTGAATTCCTTCTTTCGCCAGCTCGGAATCACACACCTTGTGTCTTGCCCACATGCACACCAACAGAATGGGGTAGCTGAACGTAAACACCGCCATATTGTTGAAGTTGGTCTATCTTTGCTAGCCCATGCGTCCATGCCTCTAAAGTTCTGGGACGAGACCTTTTCTGCTGCCTCCTATCTCATAAATCGTACTCCCAGCAAAATCATCAACTACTCCACTCCCTTGGAACGCCTCTTCAATGAAAAACCTAACTACTCTATGCTCCGCGTGTTTGGGTGTGCGTGTTGGCCTAACCTTCGACCCTTCAACACTCGCAAACTTGAGTTCCGTTCAAAACGGTGTGTGTTTCTTGGCTACAGTAACCTTCATAAAGGGTTTAAATGTCTTGACATTCCCACCGGGCGTGTCTACATCTCTAGGGATGTTATTTTTGATGAAGCAGTTTTTCCTTTCTCTGATCTTCATCCAAATGCCGGTGCTCTACTTCAATCCGAAGTTCATGTTCTTCCCTCCCATCTGCTTAATTTTCCTCTTCCTCAGGGTACATCAATACATGATTCTGATTTGATTAATAGTTCATCTGCACCTTCTGTCCATGCTAATGACTCTACTGCAGAAAACCTGGCTGGAGAACATGGAAATATTGGTGATTTTATGCAGGGGGAGTCTGGCTCGGGTGCCGGCGCTGACCCTCGTGCTCCTTGTACGACAGAAGCCGGCGTCTCTACCTCCGGTGCGCGGCGCGACTCCGGCGCTGCCACGCAGGGGGAGCAAGATTTGGCGGGTCACACTGATCACGCGCCCGCGCATGCGACCGGTACTAGAACCGAATCCTCTGCGGTGTCTCTGCCTTCTGCTGAACAAGTGGCGCCTCCAGCTACATCTGAGGCAACACCAACTTATGCACCAGAAGAAATTGAGTGACCACAAACTCGAGCACAGAAAGGTATACGAAAACCAAAAGTCTATACAGATGGGACTATCAGGTATGGATGTCTTGCTACAGTTGAAGAACCATATGATTTAAAAGAAGCTCTAGAAAGTAAGGATTGGAAAAAGGCTATGGATATTGAGTATGAGGCCCTTGTCAAAAATAAAACATGGCACCTGGTTCCTCCTAGCACTAGCAGCAATATTATTGATTGTAAATGGGTTTACAAAATAAAAAGAAAACCAGATGGCTTAGTAGATCGATACAAGGCTAGGCTTGTTGCAAAGGGGTTCAAGCAACGCTATGGCATTGATTATGAAGATACTTTTAGTCCAGTGGTAAAAGCTGCTACTATCAGATTAATTCTATCTGTTGCAGTATCTAATGGTTGGAGTCTTCGCCAGCTAGATGTACAGAACGCGTTCCTTCATGGAGTCCTTGAAGAAGAAGTGTTCATGAGGCAACCACCTGGGTATGTTAATAAGTTGCAACCAAATTATGTCTGTAAACTTGACAAGGCTTTATATGGGTTGAAGCAGGCACCTAGGGCTTGGTATTCACGTCTCAGCATGAAACTACAGGATTTGGGCTTTAGACCATCACGAGCAGATATCTCTCTTTTCTACTGTAATAGAGAAGGGATTACTACTTTCCTACTTATCTATGTTGATGATATTATTGTTGCTAGCTCCTCACAAAAGGCTACAATGACATTATTACGAGATCTGAATTCTGAGTTTGCACTAAAGGATCTTGGGGAGCTTCACTACTTTCTGGGAATTGAAGTTAAGAAGGTACGTGAAGGAATACTCTTGACACAAGAGAAATATACAACTGATCTGTTGAAACGTGTAGGAATGTCTGATTGTAAACCGGTCAATACTCCCATGAGTGTGAGTGAGAGATTGACGGTACATGAAGGAGATCAGTTGGGAATGTCAGATGCAACTCAGTACAGAAGTATAGTTGGAGCTCTTCAGTATCTAACGTTGACTCGACCTGATATTTCATTTGCGGTAAATAAGGTATGCCAGTTCCTACATACACCCACCACAATTCATTGGGCCGGTACATTAAACGTATCTTGAGGTATTTGAAGTATACGATTGGTTTGGGACTAAGAATACATAGATCCTGTCAACCCTTGTTAGTGCCTTTTCCGATGCTGATTGGGCTGGGTGTATAGATGATAGGAGATCAACAGGTGGATTTGCTATTTTCTTGGGATCTAATCTCATCTCATGGAGTGCAAGAAAACAAGCTACGGTATCAAGGTCGAGCACAGAAGCAGAATATAAATCTATGGCTAATGCTACAGCAGAAGTTATGTGAATCTGAGACTCTATTGCATGAGCTAGGTATTAAAGCTCCGAAGGCAGCTAGATTGTGGTGTGATAATATTGGAGCAACATATCTATCAGCCAATCCAGTGTTCCATGCTAGAACAAAGCATATTGAGATTGATTTTCACTTCGTCAGGGAAAGAGTGGCACAAGGACTTTTCTGCATTCGTCTTGTGTCAACCACGAGATCAAGTTGCGCACGGTTTCACCAAGGCATTGCCCGATCCAAGCGGCTTGAAGAATTTAGGAACAATCTTAACTTAGGTAAGTCATGATTGAGGGGAAGTATTAGAACTATCTCCGTGTTTATCACGTCGTCCTTGTTAAGGAAATAGATTGTGTGATTGTATTCTACCCGCCGGCTATAGATAGAATATCTCTAAGTTTGGATAGTCAGTGTATAGATAGAAACCTGAGATCTTCTCTTGCCGGTCAATCCTGTACATGCCTTGCCGTGGCTATTTCGGCTCTATAAACATGCAATCGCGGCCTCTCTGAGGTTATACGCTTCCACAAACATTTACAAGATGTAGTATGATAATCAATTGCTAACACTACTATATAAAGACTTATATTAGACGTCTCATCACAAATAATTTTGATTAACCGTCTGTGATGAGGAATATTACTGACAGTTTTATACTGCAACCGTCAGTAACAACATCACTAACAGTTCTATTTAGAAACCGTCTGTGATATACAATAATATCATAGACGGTTTTATACTAAAACCGTTTGTGATAACTCCGGTAGATATCACAGATGGTTTTAAAATAAAACCGTCTGTGATATATAATTATCACAGATGATTCTAGCTACAAACTGTCTATGTCTGTGATATATAATTATCACAGATGATTCTAGCTACAAACTGTCTATGATACAAATGATACCTATATAAACACACCAAGGTTCCTCACGCATACCTTAGCACTTAGCGTGTTTCGTCTCCCCCAAACCCAAGCCCCCGTCCTCCTCCTCCTCAACGACCTCCCTCTCGGCGATCTCCTCGGCGACCTCCTCCCCAACGTCCTCAACCCCCCGTCCCCGGCGACCTCCTCCCGGACGTCCACCCCCTCAGCACCACCTAGCCCCCAAATCCTAGCCCCCTGGTGTGTATATGGTGAGTGGTGCCACCCAACATGGACAAAAGCATGGACCGAGGTGAGCCCTCATTGAAGCCGGAATGGTTGGTGAGGGGGACCGGCACTGTGGCCACCATGAATCTCCGGCCTGTGATTTCGTCCCGTGCAGGCGAGCTTGCTTTCCTTGTCAACTTTCTGTTTCGTGGCATGTAATAGCTATCACTGTTTTTCTTTATATACCTAATAACTAGCTCTGTTGATAGAATGCCCGGCACTGGATGTGTTTCTAGTGGCATTGGGTAGTCACAGTGGCTTTTATCTTATCAGAGCTAAGAGTTATTTCTGCTTAATAGTGGTTTTCATTCACGCATGTTACAAGTTACTGCACTTCTTCTGGTGAGGATTTACTTCTTGCAAGTTTCCTATGGTCCTTATAAGAACAATAATTCTTCAATCTTTATATGCACCATTACTGCTGTGATTGTACCCACTTTCCTGAGGTTTGTCAGGCAATCATATACATGTGGTAATTGTGATGTGTGCTGTTCACTTTTGTATTATATATTGTGTTCACAGTTATATGTTGATGTAACAACCCGGCACTTAGTATGCCCTGGATGTCACCAAACAGGGTAGAAACAGCAACCAAATATCATAATTAAGGACAAATTACAGCAATACCCTTGGTGTGCTTCGCGCAGGGCCTGCACCCCCTCTTCACGGGAAACACAGCGGAGCCATGGAGCGCAGAGGCCACTGCGGAATAGGAGCCCATCAATGATGGCATATTTCTTCGCTCGCATCTCTAGACGCTTCGCTTGTGCTTCATCACTTGGGGTTGTACCCCTCGAGGAGATAGTCGTATATCTCACTTCTCCAATCTTCGTCGGTCGCTCGAGTGATGAGATTTATTTGGGAAGGAACAGAAGCGACATGGAGTTTCTCAAAGAACACCGCTGAAGGTAAGGTCCCTTCGGCAGCGGCAATCTTCGCCAGCTCGTCAGCTCGCTCATTTTGAGCTCTCGGTATCGCAACTATAGTGAACCCGACGAAGCCCTTCTCCATCGTCCTGATTGCTTCAACGTACTTCTGGAGCTGTTCGTCCTTCACTTGATATTGTTGAGAGATATGTCCCTGAACAAGCTTTGAATATGTGTATAAGATAGCCTTTTTTGCTCCCATGGTCTTTGCTTTTCGGAGCACCAGTAATATTGCTTCATATTCGGCTATGTTGTTGGTTGAAGGAAAATTCAGCCTTGCGGCGAACTCAGCTTTTACGCCTCCCGGGGCCTTCACCACAGCGGCTATCCCAGCTCCGCTTACTCCCCACGACCCATCCTTCTTGACAGACCATATCGTCGGGGCGTCGTCAACTTCGCACATTGGGGATGTCCATTCTACAATGAAATCGGCCAGGGCCTGGCTTTTGATGGCAGTACGCGGTACTATGGTTAGTTCGAAGGACGCCAATTCGACCGCCCACTTGCTGATACAACCAGTGCTTTCTTTGTTGGACAGCATGGACCCAAGAGGGTATGATGTTGGTATTTTGATGCGATTAGCTTGGAAATAATGGCGGAGCTTTCGGGAGACCATCAACAAAGCGTATGCCAGCTTTTCCATCTCTGAGTATCGTAGCTTTGCTCCCTGCAAGGCTTCGGAGACGAAGTAGATCGGCTGTTGTTTTATACCTTGTGGCCGCACCAGTACAGCGCTGACGGCCGAAGGGCTTGCCACCAAGTACAGCAGAAGTTCCTCGTCTTGCTTCGGACTTTGCAGGATAGGGACCTCCATAAGGCTTTGCTTCAGCTTGTCAAAGGCGAGCTGGCACTCCTTCGTCCAAGTAAAAGCATCGCTCGAACGTAAGGCTTTGAAGACCGGCAGGCTTTGCTCCACAGATTTTGGCAGGAACCGGCTAAGTGCTGCCAGCCGCCCCGCCAACCGTTGTACCTCCTTTAGATTTCTTGGTGGAGCCATGTCTTGGATGGCCTTTATCTTTTCCGGGTTCGTCTCAATGCCTCGCTGGGAGACTAGAAAGCCTAGCAGCTTCCCTGCGTCTACGCCAAAGACACATTTGGTCGGCTTAAGCTTCACTTTCTCCGCCATCAAGTTGTCGAAGGTTTTCCGGAGATCAGCGATATGGTCTTCCTTCTTCTCGCTCTTAACAATGATGTCGTCGATGTAGGCTTCCACATTCCTCGCTGGCGAAGATCTTGGTGATGAGATGCGCGAAGGTAGCACCTGCATTCTTGAGGTCGAAAGGCATTCGTATGAAGCAGTACGTGCCGAAGGGGGTGATGAAGGCCGTTTTATCTTCGTCCTCCCTTCGCATGTAAATCTGATGGTATCCGGAGTTAGCGTCGAGAAAACTCATTCTCTCCGACCCGGAGGTGGAATCAACGAGCTGGTCGATGCGAGGAAGGGGGAAGTCATCTTTTGGGCACGCCTTGTTGAGGTCAGTGAAATCAATGCACATCCTCTAGGCCCCGCTAGCTTTTTTGACCAGGACCACGTTGGCTAACCACTCCATGTGGAGAGCTTCCCGTATAATCCCCGCTTGGAGGAGCTTTGCTACCTCCGTCTTGGCGGCTGTCTGTCTCTCTATGGCGAGCTTCTGGAGCTTTTGTTTCTTTGGATTCGCAGTCGGGCTAATCGCCAGAGACTGCTCGATAGTGCCCCTTCGGACTCCAGGGAGATCTTCTGGCCCCCACGCAAACAACGCCTCATATTCCTGAAGAAGTTGCATTAAACATTTTTCTTCGTCGGGGGATAGCGTGGCGCTAAGAGTCATCGCCCTTTCTCCGCCCGGCCGGAGCAGCGCCCACTTTGTTTCACCTTGGGGTTGCGGTTTGGGGAGCCATTTTCTGCGGGGCATCGTCATAGGGTCCTGTTCTGTGGTGCAAACATGCTTGACCTGGGAGGGGCTCTCCATGTCTATCCTCCTTGCGAGGGCCTGGTCCCCTCGCATTGTGATGACGCCGCTCTCAGAGGGGATCTTCATGCACAGAAACCCGTGATGGATGATTGCCCCCGTAGTTGTCAATGAGCCCCGACCCAGGATAGCATTGTACTGGAATAGCATGTCCACCACGTCAAATGTTACACGACTTGTGATGCTGGCCTGCTGCGTCGCGAAGGTGACCTCCAATTCCAATTGGCCCAGGGAGTTAACCGTTCTTCCCCCAAAGCCCATCAACGGCACCTCCGATTTCTTCAATCGATCTTGTGGAATCATCATCTGTCGGAAAGCTTTCATGGACAAAATATCCACCGCACTCCCCCCGTCTATCAACACACGGCGTACTTCGCAATCGGCAATTATCGCGGTTACCACCAGAGAGTCTTGATGTGGGAAATTGTGAGACCCTGGATCGGCTATCCAGAATCTCCTGTGTATTTCCGTACTAGTCCCAGATCAATAGCTAGTACACACAGTCACAGTGATACTTCATTGCCGAACATGACGAAAGTTGTAATATAAATATGCAAGTATGGGCCACATGGCCACTTATTACAATACTCGGTCCAACGACCGGACACAAAACAGCGGAAGCAAAAGAAAGCAACAAGCGAACGCCACAACGCCACAGGCGACGACTAGGAACGCAACTAGTCCTCCTGGCAATCCTCCTCGAAGAACTCCTCCTCCTCGGCATCTTGGAAATTCTCTGATGATGACAATGTTGGTGTAGCATGTGAGTACAAAAGTACTTAGCAAGTCGGGAAAGTATGTGTGGGCCCCCAGATCGGCTATCCGGAGTCCTCTGTGTAATTCTGTACTAGTCCCAGATCAGTAGCTAGTACACACAGTCAAAAGTGATGAATCAACAACCATATCACGAATACATATAACTAAATCAGAATAATACCAAATAAAAGCAAAGACCTTATGGTCAAGGTTTACCATTACGGCTGAGCAATTTGAACAACTTGAACAAGCTAGCGGAAGACGAAAACGCCAATGCGACCCATCCAATTGCCCACAAGCAATCGAGTGGAGAACGCACCCTAGTCGTTGGAAATCTTGAACAGCTTCTTTCACTTCTGAGAGAGGATTAGAATGTAGCACGTGAGTACATAAAGTACTCAGCAAGTCTGGGAAATTATGCACAATGTAGGCTATCCAAAGATGGCTTAATATGGTTCTTTTGCATGAAGCCAAGTTTCAACAAAACATACTTGTTAATAATTTTCACAAAGCATAATTGAGCAATTCTTTTTAATAATTGAATTATGTAATATTGTAGTGAAGGTTCTAACCACCACTCACTAATATATAGGATCTATCCGCCACATCTCAACAAAATCAGGGTTCCATCCAATCACATGGCTCTTTCCGCCATGGTTCACAAAATCAGGTTCCTTCCACCTACCTGGCTTTAGCTGCCAGAAGCACACCCGAGAGTTCTAACCACTCCCGGATCCCAAAACGAAACATTGTTTATCTTGAAATCAAAACCCAAAGTCTACCAGTATGAAAGCATTCTTCGCTTTGCCTTTGACCGTAGGCACGGCTATTCGAATAGTTTTAACTCTGCAGAGGTGTACAACTTTACCCACATGACACGATCAACTCTTGATGCCAAGCTATTAACACACTTCCTTTGGTGTGCCGGCAGAGAGATCGTGACAAGGCCGTTACAATGTATCTACCTAGCTAGACCCACCCGCTGAGGTTTCACCGCTGTTAGGGTTCTCTCCGCCCAGTACAGAAGCCCCCTCTTGCGCCGTGTGAGAAAAACAACAACCACAACAACAACAATGCCTCCTTCCGGCTCTCACACAACAACCGAGTGGTGAGTCTAAACTAGGCTTCTACAAATTAGTGGGCCAGGTCGTACCATTATAGACATGTGGTAGTACGGTATTGCTTAGAATGGCAATCACAAGCGTCGGTCCTTATATGACTTGGGGCGGCACTTGCACAAGACAAAACGTGCTCCACCCGACAAACCAATCCGCCCAAGTCCAAAACATTTTCCGTTTCTTTTTAGTTTGCAAACCAACGGCAATACCTTTTTGCCTAATAATTTCCAACACAAGTTTTCAAGAGATAATTGAAAGTCCCACCCATAGGTGAATATTGACCGTTTGCGAGTCTAAGTATTTCTACCGTACTATTCTATTCCACCAATAGTTTATTTTATAAAAGGTAAGTTGTAGGGTTTGGTTACAATTCTTAAAATTAATTTTTGTAACCTCCAATAACCTTTAAATTGTCATACTCTTACAATCATACGAAGAATCCAATCCAATATAGTATCCACAAGTAGGAAGTATATCCTGGTACTATCACAACTCCGAAATCATATTAAACCACAATCATATTTGTATAGAAAATCTTTCCCTTGAACTCTAACTTGTAATATTGATTTATCCACCAATCATACGGCGATCAATCTTATCATCCACTAAGAATATTTCACAAGGTCATCTACTAATCCACCGAGAATACTTCACAATATCACACCTCTAAACATCTAGAATACAATCCACCAATATTACTTCATAATATTATATATTTAATCCTTCACATTATCATCTTTAAATCACTAACTTTAATCCACCAGGAATATGTCCTATTATCATTTACTAAACCACCGAATATCATGCCGTAAAACCATGACGTTATTAATTCATCAACAATAGTAGTTTCCTTAGTCTCGGATACCAAGTTATCTAAATAAACCTCACATATTCTGCGTTATTCACAATTCTCCATAAATGGTTACCGCGAGACCATATGTCAAAAGTCATCTACTAATTCACCGAATATGATCTTCAATATTATCCACTTACTCCATCGAGTATATTTAGTAATATCATTGACTAAATCACCGAGTATCATTCTCAAGATCATCTAGTGTAACCCTTCGTATTGTCATCTCAAAAATCACATAGTATGCTTGTTAAATCCACCGAAATATAATTCGTCACTTATCCTATTTGATCCCCAAATAGGACTCTCAATATTATTTACTTAATCTTACCGACTACTCTTCTTAGTATCATACATCTTCCAATACTCCCTTAATCCATACTAACCACATGGGGAACTGCTATCACAATCCAACCCCTCAATATTTCAACTATCACTATTCATAGATCCATTGCATACTGACTAATCCCCATCAACACTATTATTCAGGTCATCTCCAATCAAGTGGGGTTCTAGCTCCAATCCACGTTCTATACTAATATGTTCCAACCGACATATCTTCCAAATAGTCATCCCCCTAATAAAATAATATTTTCTCGAAAGTATTTATTATGGTGGATCACTGTACTAGGGCGACAAAGGGTTAGGGATAACAATGTCAAGGAGGTAGGAACAACAGGTATAACTAATAAGCTAACGTTAACATCATCCATTTAATAAAAATAGCAATGCAATTTGTAAAACAGTGGAAAACATTTATAAATGGTAGGATCAACATGCGTCAAGGAGACTTGCCTCGGTCACAGCGAGAAGGTTGAACTCTTCAAAGTCCGACGGCGGGGTCGGCGGACTCAGCGGAATCGTTGACTACGCGCAAAACGAGGCAACAAATAAATAAAAGAAAATAAATAAAATCCAAAAATTACAAAATTATTACTGGCAGGTAGATCTTGATTTTAGATGAATTTAGAAATTTGAATGGAGTCAAACGGAGTTCGGATGAGAAAGTTATAAGCTTCCGAAGTTTGAAATTCAAATAAATCGGAAAACCGAGAATATTCCCGGAATATTCTCTCTCGGGTTGACTGGTCAAAAGTGGACTTTGACTGACTTTGACTTTGACTGAGTTTGAGTCTATGGCATGGAGGCCCCACATGTCATAGGCATGCACTTCATCTTCAAGCTTGGTTTCATGGCAACCATGAATGGAGAAAGAAGCTTGGGAATGAAGGGCAAGGGGGGGAAATGGAGGGCAGCCGGCGGCGAGGGGCGGCGAAGTCGCCGGCGGCGAGGCTTCAGCCGTGAGCAGCCGGCGAGTCTTGGCAGTGCGAAGCCTTGTGTGGCCATGTAGCCAGCCGGCGGCAGCAGCGGTCATGCCGTAGCTGGCGGCGCGTGGCGGCGGCCGGAGGCCATGGCCAAGCACACATGCACCACGTACACAGAGCTCTCCCAAAATCAAAGAACAGAGAGCCCAAAGAAATGCTAAAACTTGGATTTCTAACTCATTTTTGCATGGAATTGATTCAAACAAAAACCTAGAACCTCTAGACAACATCCTTAGCTACATCTAGGAGGAAGGAATTGAACCAAACCTTACCGGATTGGGAGAAATCGACGACGAACGACGTTTCGGCCGAAAGCACCAAAACTCAAAATTCGTCGCCCACTCTTGATCAAACCTAAAATCAACGATTGGGTTAGCTTCTAGACTCATCCACGGTTCCAAAGAACCAAGTGGCATGAAGAATGGCTCACCGGGGAAGGATCTATGAGCACGAACACGAAGAACACCGAAAAAGTGTGACCCGACCTCGGTTTTCTCGAACTAGCGGATGAACGAAGAGGAGATGCCAAAAGGGGCTCATACCACCGGGAAGAGGGCTTTTATACGGAGAGAATGGAGGTGGTAGAGCGCCGTTTGGATTGGAAACGGCCGAGTTATGGCAAGATGAATGCATTTAGGTTTTTTGTGAACTGCGCGTATTTCGGCAAGAGTTGGGGCTGAAGATCATGGGGAATGGAAGGGTCTCGTCCATACGAATCCAACGGATCCGGCCGTTCATGATTTGGATCATTATTGCAAGAGTTATGGGCATTTGAATCCTTATGGCCATGAATGAGAGAGAGAGCTGCTTCTCTGTAAACGAATAGATCGATCGCACGGGAAGATGAACAGTGCTATGAGCTACAGTAGCACGGCCTTCTGATACCCCATGCTACGATGGCGCCACGTGGCAAGCTCCGGTTGGTTCTCTTTTACGCGAATGATCCGCCCTAGAGAAAAATAAGGAAAAATAGCCTAAAAATTCCTAGAGCCATTTTAGAATATTTGGGACCCAATAAAATTGGTTCCGCTGAATTTGGATAAAATTTGTGGAATTGAATATTCGGGCGTGGATCGCAGGCATTAAACAAAAGCCGCGCGAGATAAATTAGGAATGGAGGCCCAAAAATCCGGGGATTGATTCCTAAAATCATTTCGGGATATTTGGAACATTTTAGAAGTGGTTTGGAGATTTTTGGAGCATTTTTGGACTCGGGTGAATTCTTGGGTACCAGCGGGACTGGAAAATCCGATTTTTCGCCCGGGAGGGAATTAATTCCCGATTTTGGAGGGGAATGGATGCCAGGTTAAAATAAACACCAAACAAACTCCAACTTTTGAATTTACTTTATTTAAATTAGGTTTTTCTCCAAAAAACGAAAACTAGGGTGTTACAGTATGATCATGTGGGGCTTTATAAAGGAAGCTTAGTAGGGTTTATTTGCATAAAGCCACATTTTATTAAACCATACTTAAGTAATAAATTTCACAAAGCATCTTTTATAATTCTTTTTAATAATTGAATTATTTAGTACTATAGTGAGGTTCTATCCACCATCACTAGTATAAAGGCTCTATCCGCCAACAGTTAAAAGATCAAAGTTAATCAGGTGACTCTATCCGTCAAATGTAAAATAGGTTCTATCCACCTGGTTGGCTCTATCCGCCAAACAACATTCGAGAGTTCTAACCACTCTCGAACCCCAAAACAAAACACTTTTCGGTTTTAAAAACAAAATCAAAGTCTACCAATATGAAAGCATTCTTCGCTTTGTCCTTAACCGTAGGCACGGCTATTCGAATAGTTTTACTCTGCAGAGGTGTACAACTTTACCCACACGACACGATCATCTCCTAATGCCAAGCTATTAGCACACTTCCTTTGGTGTGCCGGCAGAGAGATCGTGACAAGGCCGTTACAATGTGTCTACCTAGCTAGACTCCACTCATTGAGGTTTCACCATTGTTAGGGTTCTCTCCACCCAAATCTGAGAAGCCCCTCTTGCGCCGTGTGAGAAAAACAACAACCACAACAATGCCTCCTTCCGGCTCTCACACAACAACCGAGTGGTGAGTCTAAACTAGGCTTCTACAAATTAGTGGGCCAGGTCGTACCATTATAGACATGTGGTAGTACGGTTATGCTTAAAATGGCAATCATAAGCGTCGGTCCTTATATGACTTGGGGCGGTACTTGCACAATAGGACCAAGGCTTGATCCGCTCCCACCCGACATTCCATGCCGCCCAAGTCAAAATCATTTTCCTTTTCTTTTTATTTTAGCAAAACAGGATCAAAACCATAATAATACCTTTCAAATCACATTTAATATCATTCTTTTTGAATAATCCCACCCCTGGGTTGTTTTCATCGGAAAAGATCCTAAGCAATTCTACCGTACTACATAGCAACGGATACCATATAAGCCTAAGCATGGTACAAACAAGGTTCTAGGGTTACAATGGATATGATTAACAATGTCAAGGAGGAATTAACAATTTTCGGTATAACTAACACTTATATTTGACATATTTCATTAAACATAGCCATGCAATTTTATAAACAATTTTAAGTCAGTTCGCAAACATGGGAGCAAAGTGCATCAAGGAGACTTGCCTTCTGTCCCGGGTAGGTCTTCGTACGCGGGAAGTTCGGCGGCGGAATCGGCGGTCGCGGCGGGATCGTCGACTACACGCAAAACGAGGCAATAAATAAATAAAAGAAAATAAATAAAATCTAAAAATTACAAAATTAGTACTAGCAAGTAGATCTTGATTTTAGATGAATTTAGAAACTTGAACGGAGTCAATCGGAGTTCGGACGCAAAAGTTATAAGCGTTCGAAGTTGGAAAATGATGGAAAATCAAGAAAAAGAGAAAAGTTACTGTTTGCTACAGTAACTCGCGAGAGGTGTTCTTCCAGAACAGAACCAAAACTACAGAGAACACTTTGCTCCCCAAAAAAAATCTATTTTGGCCTCATTTTCGCATGGAATTGAGTCAAATAAAAACCTAGGATCACTAGATTACATCCTTAGCTACACCTAGGAGGAAGGAATTGAGCCAAACCTTGCTAGATTGGAAGAAATCGACGACGAACGGAGGTGCGGCCGAAAGCACTAAAACTCGAAATTCGTCGCCCGCGGTTGAGAAATCCTAAAATCAACGATTGGGTTAGAAGCTAGACTCATCCACGGTCCCAAAGAACCAAGTGGCAAGAAGAATGGCTCACCGGAGAGAGAGAAACAACGATGAACTCGAAGAACACCAACAATGGCAACCCGGCGGCGGTTTTCTCGATCTCACGGGCAAATGGATGAAGTAGAGGGAAAAAGGGATACACCACCGGAACCGGGACTCTTATAGGGAGAGAATGGAGGCGGTGGTGCGACGTTTGGACGAGAAACGGATGAGTTAAAGCCATTTTAGTGGATTTTGGTTTCTCTTGAATGGGGCCGTTTTCGGTGAGATTGGCGGCGAGGGAAGGTGGGGAATTGGAAGAGCTCGCCGGCGCGGATCCAACGAAACCGACGGTTCGCGTTTTGGAGTTAAAACGACGGAGTTATGAGCAATTGAATCCAAGCCCTAGCCATTGAAGCACTTGCAAGCTCTCTGTAACGTGAGTTGGCTGAAGGTTGAAGAAGGCTCCTATTCACTTGACACGTGGCGACTTTCTATTGGTTCTCCTTTACGCAATTAATTCGCCCTAGAGAAAAATAAGGAAAAATGGCCTTAAAATCCCGGAAAAATTCCTAGAGCCATTTTAGATTATTTGGGACTCAATGGAATTGGTTTGGTTGAATTTGGATGAGTTTTGTGGAATTGGATATTCGGGCGCGGATCGCAGGCAGTAAACAAAAGCCGCGCGAGATAAAATAGAAACGGAGGTCCAAAAATCCGGGGAATGATCCTTAAAATCATTTCGGGATATTTGGAACATTTTAGAAGTGGTTTGGAAATTTTTGGAGCATTTTTGGACTCGGGTGAATTTTCGGGTACCAGCGGGACTGGAAAACTCGATTTTTCGACCGGGAGGGAATTAATTCCCGATTTTGGATAGGAATGGATGCCAGGTTAATATAAACACCAAGGAAACTCCAAATTTTGAATTTACTTTATTTAAATTAGGTTTTTCTCCAGAAAGCCAAAATGAGGATGTTACAGAAATGCACCCCCGCGGCGTCTTCTTGTGTGAAAGTGATCGGCTCAAACTTCAATGGGGGAGGGATAGTTGGATTGATCCCAACGTGATTAATTTGCCTGGCATAAGCTTTCCTCTGCCTCTTCGACGAGAGATGCGACGAAGAGCCCCGGGCGATGACGTTGATGATGCGGCGAAGATGATTTACCCCGCCGAGGAATGTTGACGTTAATTTGGGTGCTTCAGGCGGTGGAAGGTGCGCCCCAGTTTCTCTTCGCTTGGTCTCAAAGCGTTGGTATCCCTCGATCACTTTGCAATGGATGGTGTCATGGGTGTTGTTTTCGCCGTGATATTCGCAGAGGTACCGCTTTCGCTCTTGTCCTTCCCTCTTGATTATTTGATTTCCCTCGTCTCGTTTTCCTCGGTTCGGGGCTGGGCTTCGCCTCTGCTGCTCCGCTTGTCGATTGCCAACGATTTACCAATTGCTTTGCTCATCGATGTAATGAATCCTCCTTCCTTCATCCCTTCTCCTCGACTCGGGGTATTGTTCCTTCGTTTTAGTATTAGGTGGGGGATCCTTCCTTCACCCTCTTTTGTGCGGAGTTAACTCTTGGGTTTCTCGTCATGGCTTGTCTTCCCTACGGAAGTTGTCTTCCTCCGCTCGTGGATATTCCCTCATCTTCGCAAAGAGTTCCTCCACAGTGCGCACCTCTTTACGAGCGAGCCTTTCCGCTAACGGTCCTCTCCGCAGGCCGCAGCGCGCCGCGTTGATGATAGTGGTATCGCTGACACCTCGGATTTGGCATTTAACCTGCCCCTCGCGTTGCTTGATCGCAAATAAGTCACTTTCCTCTTTCATCCCATCGAAATTGCCTTCTAGCTTGCGGCGGAGCTGCGACCAGCTGGTGATCGAACTGGGCTCCAGCGAGGAGTACCAGGACAAGGCGATGCCTTCGAGTGCCAGCAAGAGCCCCTATGCCTTAATATCATCATCTCCCCCCGCGGCCTCCACCGCCGTGTCGTAAACGCGGAGGAACTCCCTGGGGTCCGTCCTGCCATCATACGGCTTAATGGTAGGGAATTTGAAGCTTCCTGGAGAAGGCCATTTTTTGGCCCGTAGGCAGATGCTGAGGGGGTTCGAATCGTCGTCCTCCCTGTTCGCCGCCGCAAATGCTGGAGACAACACTTCACGGCTTGGGCTTTCGTCTTGTGATTCGCCTCGCCCTCCATCTTTTTGTTCTTGCAAGCGTCTCACCTCCGCCATGAGCTGCTCATTAGCTTCCATCAACGCTCGCACGTCGGGGCCAGGCTCTCCCTGAGTCCTGGTCTCCTCTTCGACGATCTCTTCACCCTCATGGATTACTCAGCGACGGGTCAGATGTGCCGACGCTTCTGCCACATCTCCTCCTGGTGTCGAAATCGTCCGGCCCGTTGCTGGGGGCCGCCGTTTAGGAGCTCGCTTACGGGCTGCTACCGGGGTCTTTGGGGACAATGCTCCCAATATATCTCGAGCTTCTGTCGGAGCCGGCAGCCGATTCTCACCACCCAGGGGTTGGGGTGGATCTCGAGATTGACTCCTCACAGATCGTCTTGATTCTTCCGCTCTTGCCGTCGTTGCCGCCTCCTTGGATGCTGTCGCCTTTCCCTTCTTCGGTGGCATGACTACGGAAAACTTACCCTTAGTCTTGATCGGCGAGCAGTGGTTTCACCTTACGGTTAGGGTTCCCCACGGATAGCGCCAGTGTGGTGGAATCGATCCACCAGGTTGTTCTTGGTGTTCTTTTTTTTTTGGTCTCCCCTCTCGATCACCCGCTCTCTCTCTTTTATATGGAGGGGAGGGGACCTGCATGCACCGGTCGGCTTCTTTTTTTTTTAACCTATTCTGCCACCAAGCCACAGGCTTGGTCCATGGTCTTCCAACCCTTCTATTCCACCTGTCCCCTGCCAGGGGCTAGCTAGGCCCTACGTGGCATTTTTTGTTCTTGTTTTACATTTTTACCCTTTAGTTTTGTATTCACCCCAAGGGTTTAAATGGAACTCCCGATTCCCTTGGGTTTGGTATTGATCTGATTTCGTCTGACATCTTTTGGCAGCCTTTAGCTGGGCGTCGGACCCGCCTGATCACATTGTCGGCCGTATCCATAAGGGTCGCGAAGGTGTCTTCCTCCGTAATTCATATCGGGCTTTTGCTCCGCTTCGCCCACCTGAAGGAGTTAGTATTACGCTCTGATCACTTTGTTTCGACTAGAAAGATGGGCCGTGCTTCGTCTACCGTAAAGGGTGAGTTTGTTGGGTTGAAGTGGGTCGTTATGGCTCACGACACCAAATACTCAGATGATCCGACTACACTGAATTCGCCTCGAATACTTTCTGGACCAATTAATGATCCAACCCAAAGGTCCGACCAAACCGAATCATCTGCTCCAAAAAAAAACAAACATCGAATCTCTTTCACTCTTTCTAAAAACAAACTTCAAACACAAAAATCCAACCAAACCAAGATATCAATTACTCGTCACAGTTCATGGAAAGACCTCACATGGTCTCATATTTTATCTGTTTCATGACGTGCGGAGTTGAAAGGCGCAGTCGTGTTTGGCTGGCGTTCATCTCTCCCGACCTCTCGTGACTTGTGAGCCTACGAAAGATCCAAATTTTTACAGACAAAGTCACACTGACGACTGCTTACTTAACGAGTTATATGTATCTTACATTTCTTAATTCCACCGTAAAGGCAGAAAAAATATGAACCCAGCTGTTGTCCGATAGTAAATGGCGGCATTAGAGACTTTGACCAGACTAAGAATTACTATCGATCAGTACTTGTTTCCCAATTTTTTTTTATATAAATTAACCTTTTCCTAGTTCGACCTTTCACGTTCTCCCGGCATGGATACGTGTGCTGTTTGGAGTCTTGAAGGCAAAAGAATACGAGTGTCCAGTCCACACCTAGCCAACAATCCCTATGTTTCGTCCCCGTCGAGATCTTCTCCAGTTTTTGCTCTCTCCCTCTCTACTTTTGCCGTACAATGTATACCAACGATGCTGTTATTGTGTCACTACTTAATTTGAAGTCCTTCTTAATTAGTTAACTTAGGAGTAGTGTGGTGCTCACCTTACCTATTCTTGATTTGACCAGTGATGCCACGTGGTCTTTGCCAATAAAAGTAGTAATTAACTGTACGCTGCACTGTCCCTTTGTTTCGAAGGTACCACGCACGATTAATCAAGGGTGTGCCTTCCAGATGGATGGGACATATATGTGACTGAGAATTGTGTGAGTTTCTTTGAGAATTTTCAAGTCATACAACCAAGGAGCCACCTCAAATGTTGGCTCTCAAGTCTCAATAATAACTGTACCACGGTAATTCCTGACAAATTACGTATGATTGCACCATTTTCTACAAAAAAGTTTCTACGTTCTAAACAGGCCAACAGAAATCGAGTGTGTGTGTGTTTTGGGTGTATGTGGTAATTACTGCTAAGTTTCTTTTTGAATTATACGAGTGCGAGGGTCACCCATATAATGGTTGTTGTTTTGGCTTCATCGGCGCCCACGTGTCGCCCTATGTCAGTCTTGACCAGATGGTGCGCGGTGGGCTTGGTCTAATTGACCGGGTTAGATCCAATGGTAATGGCTGTTAAGGGGTCTAGATCCAACGGTGCCGGATGAGATGCCACTGATCTGCGCCTATGTGACCGAAGTACGGGACTGTAAGGGTCACTCCCACAACAGAAAAGAAGATAGAGAAAGACAAGATTTGCTATTCAAACTTGGTTGGGTTGATGGAAATGGAGGGGTACAGGGGGCAAGTGATTGTTGTTCGACAAATGGTTGTTCGATTCTATACCCAGGCAATGACTCGTACTCGAGCTTTGAGCAGGACTACCGAAGGCGATAGAAGAGAACAACAATATATAGTACTAGAAAGGCTCGCGCGGCGCACGCCGCGCGCGTGACCGAGAAACGAATTTGTATTTTTTTTCGGAGGAAAAACGGATTATGGAACAATTTTTTCTGGGAAAAACGACGCAAAATATTTTTTTCCCATGCTCTGGAGAAAAAACAGACAATGAAAACATTTTTTTCCAACAAAAAGGATAAATGATGGCCGGAGAACGAATTTTATATTTTTTTTAGAGAAAACGGCAAACGAAAACATTTTCCCCATGCTCCGGAGAAAAACCGGATCACGAAAACATTTTTTTCCGAGCAAAACGGAGAAAGAGAAAAAAATTTTAAGAGAAAAGGCCGTGCTCCGGAGGAAAAACGGACAACGGAAACATTTTTTCCGAGCAAAACGGAGAAAGGAATTTTTTTTTAGCGAAAACGGGCAACAAAAACATTTTTCCCATGCTCCGGAGGAAAAACGGACCACGAAAATATTTTTTCCGGGCAAAACGGAGCAAGGACCCGAACGTAAAGTATAGGGACCTATTTGTTATAATTTTGGATCTATCCGCTATTTTGAATAATTAGAAAAGGGCTCGTTCGCTATTCGCATTTAATGGGGGCTCTCTCTGTAAAATACCGAACGAGGGACCTAAACGCGAACCGGGAAAATTTATTTTCCTCTCACAGAAAATCGCCCAGGGACCTATACGTAATTTCGAAGAAACGGAGGACCTTTTCGCGAAACGGAGGAGAGAGAGGGTGGGGTGACGTGGGGGGCTGAGGCTCCCGGAAACCTTCCGGTAATATGGTGGGTAGTATATAGGAGCCCTGGCGCAATTGCAGCTTCGACTTGGTGTTTTGGGAGACTCAAGTGAAAACAGGTAAAGTTAATGTGCAATTTACTCTAAAATTTTTCATACTAATTAACCTCATCTCGTAAAATTCTTTTCCACTTGCATCACACTAATATACAGTTTACCGGGACAATTAAAAAGAATCGCAGCACCCTCACAAACAAGCTGCTAAGTTTCACCCCTACATTAATTAAGTTCATCTGCAAGCTCCATATGTAGGAATATTCTAAAATTATGTCCAAACTGCTTCAAAGGTAAAACAGTTAGAATTTGTCATATCTAGGGCAGAACAGAAGCAGGAAAAGGCAAGGCAGCTTCTAATAAGGCTGTCTTGCTGTATGATTTGAATTGTTGTGACCTGCAGTCGGTGGCCTCCAACGGAGTCAGTCAGTAATGCATATATTCATAAACTCTGTTCCAAGAGTCAAAGTCATGTAGATAGTAGACTTTGACTTCTCCACAAGTTGCAGAACAAAAGAAATGAAAAGGTAGAGAATCCTAAAGTAGAATATCGTATAATCAATATAGTAATTTCACTTACCGTTGAATATACAGAACCCAAGTCTAAAGTCATGACACCAAGCGCTTCACTGGACATGCACCATAATGTATTCTACAATTATGCATGCATACAATTAAAACAATGAGGTAACGTGAAGGTGTTATGGGGGAGTAGTGACATAGAAATCAGAGAGAGAGAGAGAGAGAGAGAGAGAGAGAGAGAGAGAGAGAGAGATTGATCGCATGCATTTGAATGCTTCGTGCCCAAGATATGCTTGTGAAACTTCGACGTCCATGAAGTCTGGTGTTCAAGACTCTTAGTTTTTTGTTTCTCTCTTTATTTTAAGGAAAAGCAAGACATGATCTTGATTATATGGACCTAGACAGGAGCATGCATGATGTTGAACAGACGTGGTCTGGCACGTCAGCGCAAATCCAGGCTTAATTACTAGGCACACTGTCGATTTTAGCAACTATCCTACAGTCATCTAACTTATTTTTTGTAAATGGATGGCGACCGCCGTAGATTAAACACAATGTATCGATCGAATAGCTGGAACAATCCCGAGAACATATATGATATAGGGAGGCAAGAATGAGTCAGTGATGAAAGAGATCATCAGAGACACTTTTTGACCCGTCTGTGAAAATAGACATCACAGACGATTCCTATTTAGAATCATCTGTGATATACATAATTCAGCACTACATAATTCTAGGTCTCTAAATTTACCATATCTTGGATGTTCCAAATTTAGCTAAGTCTTCAAATTTACCATGATATGGATGATACAAATTTTAGCTATGTCTCCAAATTTACCATGGCTTGGATTTAACTTCCCGAGAGGTCACCAATCCTAGTACTACACTCACCCAAGCAAGCTTAACTTCGGAGTTCTTATAGGATCCAGTACTTTAGTGCTGGTATGATCACATGTGACGTGTAATGCGTCCCTCTCCCCTTAACCCTGCAGAGCACCTAAACACCGATTTTAATGTTATCATACTCCGAACACGATTTGAGCTATATTTTAGTGTTGTCTCATACTCTGAAACGGGTACAAAACTTTAGAGGCTATTTTGAGGCCTTAAACGACGTTGTTTTGGAATTCTGTCACCCCGCTCGCACTCACGCAAGTCATTATTAAAAGGCCTCTTGATTTTCGGATGAAACTTCTCGTTAGCTTTTTGTAGGATCGAAGTATACGAATATAGCAATCAGAGGGAGGGTGAATGATTGTGCGGAATCTAAAATCAAATTCTTGATCTACTAAAAGTTCACCCCAAAATAGAACCAAATAATTGCCTCGTATTCGACAAAAACAGAATGATAGAGGTTCGGTAAAACGATAATTCCCGAAGATCCAACCGTTAGATTGATCTGAAATTTGGACACAAGAAACTATATTCCAATACGAATCGAACCCAAAAAGAATCAGCTCGATCGGACTTACGGATCAAAAGTTATGAGCTTCGCAAGCTTGCTGTTCCAGAACTTGACGAAAACTAATCTAATCAAAACTTCAAGATTAAACAAGATCTTCAAAAGATTAATCAACTAGACTTTGAGGAACTCTAAATCAATATCCTAGAAAGGTTTTTGATGGATCAAATCATGATGAAACTCAAGAATCAAAAACCAATCTAGAATTAGAGCAAGCATGCAAACAAGAACCAAAAACAGAAAACACTGTAGCAACGTGGTTACTGTAGCACGCAAGAATCTTGGAAGAATTGATCTTTATTTCTTTTGTCTAAAGTACTCTCATCAAAAGAGTACAAACCCTAAAACTGAGCTTGAGCTCTCAATGCGCTCAGCTCTGCTTGATTGCCCTTCAACAGGAGACACCCCTCCTATTTAAAGGAGCAAAACACAAGGAGTTCTGAATACAATTCCTAATCAAGAAGGAGTATGTATACAACTCCTCTTGGCCCAACCTGGCCGAGTACAACTCTTGCACGCGTATGGCAACCCTACCATACTCACGTGACTAACACTTTGCACGGGTATGGCCACCTGCCATACTCACGTGACTAACACTTTGCACGCGAATGACCTCCTGCCATTCTCACGTGACTAACCATTCTTCATGTGCACCATTCTCTTAGCCCGAACGTCCCGCATGACATTCTTGACCACCAAGACCTCAGTTCCTCCCTGAACCTAGTCCCGAACCTCAGCTCCTCCATGAACCTAGTTCCGGTCCCGTCATCGACCACGTTCGTCTTCGAGCAATACCTGCACATGAACAAACCACAAAACAATTCCGAGCACAAGTCCACGACTTGACTCACATCAATCCATGCAAATACTCACACGAGCATTGCATAAAGTCCACTTCAAGCATCATGAAATTCTCACAAATTTCATAATCTCAAAAACAAATCAAACACAATTCCAATTTTGCTCAAAACCCTAATCGAGCAAAAACGCATTCACGACGGACCAAAAAATATGGTCCGGCGTACACATGAAAAAGTCACTCAAAAAACCATTCACGACGGACCAAAAAATTTGGTCCGGCGTACATGTAAAACTTACTATTTTTAAGAACTTTGTCCCGAGCAAAAAACCTTCAGAAGTACATTTACGACATACCAAAAATTTGGTCTGTCATTCATGGAAAAAACGAGGTTGCCAAAAACATGTGTATGACAGACCAAAAATTTGGTTTGTCATACATGGGAAAAACGAGGTCGCCAAAAGCATGTGTATGACAGACCAAAAAATTTGGTTTGTCATACATGGGAAAAACGAGGTCGCCAAAAGCATGTGTATGACATACCAAAAAATTTGGTTTGTCATACATGGGAAAAACAAGGTTGCCAAAACCATGTGTATGACAGACCAAAAAATTTGGTTTGTCATACGTGGGAAAAACGCGATTTCTTGAACAAGCGTAAAAGCATCAAAATCACGTTTATGACAGACCAAAAAGTTTGGTCCGTCATACATGCGAAACTCACTGTTTTTGGATGTTTGGTCTGGCGCAAATGCAAAGTCTCTGTTTTTGGATGTTTGAATGTTTGGTCCTTCATGCAATCAATTTTGCAAGATTAATCCTAACCAATTTTTCAGCACAAAATGAAGCCAATTTTTCATCACATGATTCACAATCTCCCCCTTGATGAAAACATTGGCAACACCACTTTAGATTTTAACATTGGCATTCTCTTTTACAAAAGATTTTGAGATCCAAAGGATTAACACCAAAACACAGAACCTCACCCTTTGACAAAAAGGCAAAACAAAATCTCCCCCTGAGAATGAAAATGTGTGTGAATGTGCAATGTGTCCAAGAATTCCAAAATTCTCAAACTTCTCCCAAAAAGCTCAAATTTCCAAAAAAAAACTTTTTCCCTTTTTTCTTTGAACTTCTCAAATATTCCCAAAATTTCTCCCCCTTTGACAATGGATTCATCAAGAGTACAAAAGAGAGAATTTGTTCAAAAAAATTTCCTACAGCAATGATTTCACAATGAGAAACAAGGGAGTGCCAAGATAGGAAAAGATGAGCTCATTCGATCATTTAACCTTATATATCACATAATATGCAAAATACATGATCTTGATGTGATTTTAACAAGTTAGGGAATGACATGCATCTCAACCTCAATTTAGTCAACTATAGCCAAGTACTAAGCAAGATCTTAGCAGAAAAAGCAAGGCTTCAAAAATTGAAGCAACTAACAACTTAGGGCGAGCAAGTAGTTTCAACTCCAATCTAGTAGACCAATTTAATCTTTAAACAATAAATTGCATGTGGCATGCTTGAAGCATACTTCTTTTATTTTCTAGGAGTGGCATGCTTGAAGCATACATCTTATCTTTGAGGGAATGGCATGCTTGAAGCATACATCTTATTTTTTTAGGGAAAGCATGCCTGAAGCATACAACTTGAAGCTTTTGCTTTTAACAACCCTTTTTTATTGATTCCCTTTTTCTTTTCTTTTTCTTTGATTGTAAACATGCAATAAATGATTAAAAGGTCTTATGAAAGAGTAAAGCTGAAAACACACTTGCTTCATAGCCCAAATTTGTCAAGAAGATTCAATATCAAGCCTAGAAGAGTGAGATATCACAGAGTATTTAACTACAGGCAATCAAACCAAGGAATTCCGCAAAGTCATTTTTAGTTCAAGTGGAACAATTTAGATTATCATATATTAGCACAATTACAAAATATATAAAGAAATATGATAAAGTGAGCTCATTAAGTGAAAGAACTTGGCAAGGAAACTCCCCTTCAAAACAAACCCATTGGATGAACAATCCTAAGTTCTCCCCGAATAAAAGCAAAACAAGAAGAAGACAAAGGTTTTGTGAAAATGTCTGCCAATTGATGTTTAGTATCCACATGATGAAGCACAATATTTTCTTTTTCAACATGATCTCTAAGAAAGTGAAATCCAGTATCAATATGCTCAAGAAAGGGGATTACTCAAGAGGTGGCACGAACCAAATCAATTCAACATCCTCCAAAGTCAACATCAGAATAAGCTCTTAAACTAATGCATAAGGAAGCAGAAAGCCAAATGCCAAAATCTTGAGTACCATGGAGATACCTGAAAGTTCACTTGAACGCTTGTCGATGTGAAGCACGTGGGAAGCTTGAAAACAAGCACACACAAGCACGTGGGAAGAGTCTCTCATGTAAACCTCCAATTATCTCATCCTCAACAGCATCATCATCTTTTATGAACAAAGACACTCTCCCCCTGAACATATGCACATGTACTTGCATCATTTGGACTAGTGCCTTTTGCGAAAACAGAAGTGGAAGAAGTATCTCCAAAGGCAACACTTTTAGCATGAAATGCACGAGTGAAGAAGAACCAAAACTTATCACTGAACATATGAAGTGAGCACCCGAAATTCACTAGCCACATGTTCTCCTTCCTCGCGTGAGAAGCCTACATAGAAGCAGAAACTGTCGAGGCCTCGCATCTTGGGGTTAGAAATAAGATGTTTAGGAATCCGATCTTGAGACACACGACGCACAACAAAGAGGGCACAACACGAGTATTCTTATGTACAAAAATAGATTTGCCTTTTCCGTGTTTTTAGAAACAAAAGGTGTTTGTTTCACCCTAGGCACATAATGAGAAGTAGAGTGTGCCTTTACGAAATTAGACCTAGCATTAAAACTTTCTCTCTTTTGTTGTTTAGATTGTCTAAAGCAATAGTCTACTTACTGTCCACCTCTACGACAATGAGTGAATGTGTACTTAACATGATTTTTTGCTTTAACAAGAGAAGCACATTTTGCATTCATCATAGTAGAAGATAAAAGACCAAAGAGATTTAAAGACAGTTTTCTTAGGCTCATTGATAATTTTAAATTTTCCACTTTCAAGTGTTTTGACAACAGTGGGAGCATGTGATTTATGATGAGCATAAGAATCAAAACCTAAACCTTTGTTATGAGTGCTGACTTTTGATTGATCCAAGATCATGTTTAGGTTTTTCTTTCCTTTAGTGAAACGTTCTAATGATTTTTCCAAGTAATCAATTTTTCGAGAAAGAGTTAAACAATTATTACAGGGAACGTCCACTTTTCCTTTTTGCTTGCGACAAGTTGAGCATGAAAGAACTTCATGTGTAAGCAAATCTTCTGTCATTTGAGAAACCCTAGCATTTGCATCATGCAACTTCAATTCTAGTATGGAGCATATAGAACATGGAGTTGTATCATGTAAATCAATGGTAGAACAACTAGCATGTTTAACAAGTTTCTCATTTTTCTCATTTTCAGCATTGATTTGCTCTAACAAGGTAACATGTTCTTTCCTAAGCAAAGTAAGCTCATTGTAAATTAAGTCACATGATTTGCAAGCATCATTATCAGGAATCAAGGTTTTAAGTCTAGCAATTTCAGCATTCAATGACTCAACAACAAAATCATGTTTCTTAATTTTCTTGTCACGTTTATTAAGCAATTTACCAAGTCGAGCAACAGCAATAGCTAATTCATTGTAAGAAGGATCTACCTCATTGAAGTCATTTGTCGTGGTCGCCCTTAGTAAAGCTGTTCTTTGCTTTTAGCCATGAGACACAACCCCGTCAACTCATGCTTGCTTGGAGTTGCATCGTCCTCACTGCTCCCTGAATCCACATCGCTCAAATTGACTTGTTCAAGAGCGGAAAGAACTCGGTGGACAACTTTGCTGTTGATGAAGCTCTTCTTCTTTCTATTACTTGAAGAGAACTTCTTCTCTTTTCTTCTGTCGTTGTCCTATTCCTCCCTTGATGCTTTACCTGCAAGTTTAGGACAGTTTGGATGAATATGGTCGAGATCACCACACTCATAGCATCTTGGAGGGCCACCACCACCTCTCTTTCTCATTCTCACATTTTGTAAAGCTTTGTTAAAGCGAGAAGAGAGTAGTGACAAGTCTTCTTCTGGGAATTGTTCAATCTGTTCATTGGTTAGTGAAGACAAGAAAGATAAAGCAAAGCTTGAAGCAGCACCATTATGAGATATGCTAGATTGAGATGTCAAAGCAATTGATTTATGATCATTCTTTCTAGCAAGAATATCTAATTCATGAGTTTTCAACTTGGAATAAAGAACATCTAAGGTAAGTGTACTCATGACAGTAGATTCTCTAATGGATGTAACTTTCATCTCCCAAATAGACATGTCTAATGCACCAAGCAATTGTCTAGCATTAACAGCATCATCAAAGCTAACTCCAACAGCACGCAAATTGCTAAGAATTTTATTAAAGCGTGCAAAGAAATCATCTAGTGACTCACCAGGCTTCATCTCAAATCGCATGTATTCCTTTTTGTAAAGATCTTGACGAACCTCTTTAATAGTGTTAGAACCCTCATGGTAATCACAAAGAGATTTCCATACCTCATATCTTGGATTTGAGATGGATCACACGGTCAAAGTCGCTGCGTCCCAAACCTTGGATGATCAAGTTGCGTGCCTTGCTGTTTGCTTCAACATGTGTGCGATTGGTGTCGTTGACATTGTCGTTTGCAGGGACTTCATATGGCTTGTAGACCTTCTCCCAAATTGTGAAGCCTTGTGCTTGGATGAACGCCTCCATCTTGGCCTTCCAAAACTGAAAATCAACACCATCGAACACACACGGTTTTGTCGAATAACGATCCATTAATCTAATCACCGGTTAAGATAGATTAGAAAGACCTCGCTCTGATACCACTTGTAGGATCGAAGTATACGAATATAGCAATCAGAGGGAGGGTGAATGATTGTGCGGAAGCTAAAACTAAATTCTTGATCTCTAAAAGTTCACCCCAAAATAGAACCAAATAATTGCCTCGTATTCGACAAAAACAGAATGACAGAGGTTCGGTAAAACGAGAATTCCCGAAGATCCAACCGTTAGATTGATCTGAATTTGGACACAAGAAACTATATTCCAATACGAATCGAACCCAAAAAGAATCAGCTCGATCGGACTTACGGATCAAAAGTTATGAGCTTCGCAAGCTTGCTGTTCCAGAACTTGACGAAAACTAATCTAATCAAAACTTCAAGATTAAACAAGATCTTCAAAAGATTAATCAACTAGACTTTGAGGAACTCTAAATCAATACCCTAGAAAGGTTTTTGATGGATCAAATCATGATGAAACTCAAGAATCAAAAACCAATCTAGAATTAGAGCAAGCATGCAAACAAGAACCAAAAACAGAAAACACTGTAGCAACGTGGTTACTGTAGCACGCAAGAATCTTGGAAGAATTGATCTTTATTTCTTTTGTCTAAAGTACTCTCATCAAAAGAGTACAAACCCTAAAACTGAGCTTGAGCTCTCAATGCGCTCAGCTCTGCTTGATTGCCCTTCAACAGGAGACACCCCTCCTATTTAAAGGAGCAAAACACAAGGAGTTCTGAATACAATTCCTAATCAAGAAGGAGTATGTATACAACTCCTCTTGGCCCAACCTGGCCGAGTACAACTCTTGCACGCGTATGGCAACCCTACCATACTCACGTGACTAACACTTTGCACGGGTATGGCCACCTGCCATACTCACGTGACTAACACTTTGCACGCGAATGACCTCCTGCCATTCTCACGTGACTAACCATTCTTCATGTGCACCATTCTCTTAGCCCGAACGTCCCGCATGACATCCTTGACCACCAAGACCTCAGTTCCTCCCTGAACCTAGTCCTGAACCTCGGCTCCTCCATGAACCTAGTTCCGGTCCGTCATCGACCACGTTCGTCTTCGAGCAATACCTGCACATGAACAAACCTAAAACAATTCCGAGCACAAGTCCACGACTTGACTCACATCAATCCATGCAAATACTCACACGAGCATTGCATAAAGTCCACTTCAAGCATCATGAAATTCTCACAAATTTCATAATCTCAAAAACAAATCAAACACAATTCCAATTTTGCTCAAAACCCTAATCGAGCAAAAGCATTCACGACGGACCAAAAAATATGGTCCGCGTACACATGAAAAAGTCACTCAAAAAACCATTCACGACGGACCAAAAATTTGGTCCTACAGACATGTAAAACTTACTTGTTTTAAGAACTTGGTCGAGCAAAAAACCTTGAAGCACATTTACGACATACCAAAAATTTGGTGCATGCGTTCATGGAAAAAAAAGGGTCGCCAAAAGCATGTGTATGACAGACCAAAAAATTTGGTTTGTCATACATGGTAAAAACGAGGTCGCCAAAAGCATGTGTATGACAGACCAAAAAATTTGGTTTGTCATACATGGGAAAAACGAGGTCGCCAAAAGCATGTGTATGACAGACCAAAAAATTTGGTTTGTCATACATGGGAAAAACAAGGTCGCCAAAACCATGTGTATGACAGACCAAAAAATTTGGTTGTCATACGTGGGAAAAACGCGATTTCTTGAACAAGCGTAAAAGCATCAAAATCACGTTTATGACAGACCAAAAAGTTTGGTCCGTCATACATGCGAAACTCACTGTTTTTGGATGTTTGGTCTGGCGCAAATGCAAAGTCTCTGTTTTTGGATGTTTGAATGTTTGGTCCTTCATGCAAGCAATTTTGCAAGATTAATCCTAACCAATTTTTCAGCATAAAATCAAGCCAATTTTTCATCACATGATTCACACTTTCCAACGAGCCAAAGAACGCCCCGATCGGAGTTACGAATCAAAAATTATGACCGTTTTACCGATGCAGATAATAGGACTACTATTTGTGTCGGTTTTGGCTAGAACCGACACAAAAAAATTGGACATTTTGTGTCGGTTCCAATTAAAAACCGACATAAATAGTCTCCCGCCATTTTAAGTTTTAGAACCGACACAAATAATGTATCATTCGTATCATAGACGGTCTGTAGCTAGAACCATCCGTGGTAATAATATATCACAGATGATTCTATTTTAAAACCGTATGTGATATCTACAGGAGTTATCGCAGACTGCTTTATACTAAAACTGTCTGTGATATTGTTGTATATCACAGACGGTTTCTAAATAGAACCATTTGTGATGGCTACAGGAGTCATCAGTATAAAACCGTCTGTAATATTGCTGTATATCACAGACGGATTCTAAATAGAACCGTCTGTGATGTTGTCACTAACAGTTACACTATAGAACCGTCTATGATGTTTCTCATCATAGACGGTTTATCAAAATCGTCTGTGATGAGATGCCTAATATAAGCCTTTCTGTAATAGTGTCTTTATTAGATTGATTTTCTTGTACAAAAGATATCATATTAGATAGATTTGGATTTGTCTATATAGAGATAGAATCTATTTATATCTCAATAATTAAAATTAAGAGTCCTGCTGTATCTCAACATTATTGAGTTTGAGATTGCTAACCACGCCTGACGTGAAGCGAGGGGTACAGTCATCTAACTCAAATTCTAGAAGAAGATGCTATTTCTTGTTGTTGGACAAAATTAAAGAATTGTTAAGAGAGGTGCGTGCTGGTGTTCATAAAAGGCAAAACAGCTCGTACATGTTTTCCAAGGTGCATTAGTTGGGTCGGGGTCGTCTCCACAAACCTTTTATGGAAAGGCAACCAAAAGGTAGCTTAGACTTTTCTGTTGAAGTAGCAAGGTCGTCCATGTATTTACGTGAGATAATTTTTTAAAGTATGTTTAAATGATTTGATAATAAATATATGGTTTTGATAGCTCAGACTTTTCTGTTAAAGTAGCAAGGTCGTCCCTGTATTTATGCGAGATAATTCTTAAAGCATGTTTAAATGATTTGGTAATAAATATATGATTTTGATTTTTAAAAAATAGATAATTGCATAACTCTATTAGTAATATTTTAATATTATAGTTGCATAACTCTATTAGTAATATTTTAATATTATATATTATAAGAGATAAAATACTAACTCTGTTTTTCAATACTAGTCATCTATGACTAAAACTTTCTTCCCCAAGTACTTATATAGCAAAACAGTAAACATAGCAGTATCAAAATAAAGTAAACATAACATTTTACACTTATATCATCATCGACTCTTTCTTTCGTTGTTGAAATACTTGTTTATACTATATTCTTATAATGCACATCATATAGGTTATATATGTATAAATGATTAAATATCAATCGATGTTTCACTCTCTAGATCTCTCCATCTCGTGGAGGTCCATCAAATAAAGGCTCAGAGTGTTTTATTTTTTTAGAATTTTTAGCATATTCTTTTTTTATCTTAGAAACTGTAAACCACTTGTCATGGACTTTTATTATATAATAAATGTATATTCCTTATTTATGTATACGTATATACAAATGGTATTCCATACCTTATTTAATTTTTTTGAAATTTAAATCTGACTAAAATCAAAATTTTTGTTTTTCACTTATTTTGGAATACAAAACAATCTCTAATTTCCTTTTATTTTTATTTTGAATTGCATATTTTTGGATTGTACTTTTTATAGACTTTCTTTTTCAATTTTAGATTGGAATTTATACATAAATCTAGCTAAAATTTTTTATTTTTATTTTAAGTTATTTTTATTATACTTGACATAGAATCTTTATTTAGTATAAATCTTATTTTTATTTTATTTTGAATTTTATTTTTAGATTATAATTCCTAAACAATTCCAACTACTAATTTTGATCTAATTTTTATTATGAATTTAAGTAATGTAGGGGTTTTAATATAGAAAAATAGTAAACATAGCAGTCTAAAAAAGTAAAAATAAAAAATATAATATTTTCTATTTATATTACCGTCGTCTCTTTCTTTTAGTTTTACAATGCTTGGCTATACTATATGCTCAAAATGCACATCGTATAATTTATACAGGTATAGTCGAGTGAACATCAATCGATGTATCATTGTCTCTATCTCTCCATCCTATGGAGGTTGTTGGACCCTAGAAAAACACTTTTGAGATCCTCTGTGTATCATGTACTAGTCCAAAAAAAAACTAGTACACACAGTAGAAATGATACCACAACATATCAAACGTACTTTATTAATAATTAGAGTTTACAATAAAAGCGGCTCACAGGCCGAATAAATTAACACAATGGAAGATGGAAAGAAGTAGTAGGGCCCAACAAATTTGCCACAGGCAATTGACTAGAGTAGCGGCCTAGTCATCGAGATCCTCACTGGCGTAGAACTCTTCCTTTGAATCAAAAGAGTAACCAAGGATGAGTACAAATGTACTCTGCAAGTTACACAGGAGATGTATTTTTAATGTAAGAACAACAAAGGATAGCATAATACGATTAGTTTGAGCAACAAGCAAAAATTCAAATACAATAAATAATTTTGAAGGTATAGTTAATTAATAAAACTGAGTTTTAAACCAATGTTCAACGCGGGATGAAACCTAGAGCTTAGTACCAATTTTTATTCCAAATGGAATCCCTTTCCATCTATAAATCATCTTCCTCTCTAAAATCACTTTTGGAAAACCAAAGTCTAATCTGCGAAGGGCTAGCTCAGCATGCCCATGATCGCGGGCATGGCTAATCGATTAGTTTACACTCTACAAACGTTGTACAATTTTACTCACAAGAGATCATCAATTTAATATGTCAGCATGACATGTTTCCTTAGGCGTGCGACTAAGTGATTATCACAAAGCCTTTACAATGTGCCTTTCCAAGCCAATCATACCCCACTAAGGAGCCCAGTCCAGAAGCCCCCTCTTATGCCGAAAAACTACCCATTTGGTATAATTGACAATGGAACTTTATAAATTAGTTAGCCAAGTCAGTCCTGTAATACCCCGGCATCTAGTATGCCCTGGATGTCACCAAATATAGCATAAGAAGCATCTAAATACCACCAATTAAGATAAATTATAGCAAAGGCGCCAATGCTAAACCGAAAATTTCGACAGCATATCCTTTGTTTTTCCATGGTTTGAAGCAACAACATTAACAGCATGACACGATAGCATGATAGACAACATCTAAAACAGGTATTCAACAATAGTTCATGCCAAGAAAAATAAGCTTAAGTGTCCCATGAACCAATAGGGTGAACAATTAATCATAGCCAACAATACAACATATACCAAGTCTAGATTAGTAAAGTAAAACATCACAACTATAGAATGGTATAAGTTGTCTGTTCAAGTGATGCCAAGTGAAGGCGTGTATCTAGCTCCCTTTCCCATAAGCCGCATTCAATGTACCTAAAAAAACATTAAACAACAAGCGTGAGTTCATCACTCAGCAAAGTGTATTGCAATGGAACAAACAATAACAATTCACATATATACATCATACCGATCACCAATCATGGAAAATAATTTTTGAAGACTCCTTGGTTCACAATCTCATATACTTTCTTATTCACATTCTCATATGCTTCCTCATTCACATTCTCATTCATGCAATGCAATGCACCATGTCTCTTTGTTTAGCACATACCGGTATTGCCGAGTGCACACCCGTCAGTGTGCACCCCCTTTTCCCTTCCATCCCATGGAGGGTGCCTACTCATCGCTTCCATTCACAACTGTGGATGGAATCACGTGGTAGGTCTTTCTCAATGGCGCTCCGGATTAGTCATAACTTTCTCACCGACCTCACCGGACTAGTTATGACTTTCTCACCGTCCTGGCCAGTCCTCATGTCATGAATGCATAAATGCCATAAACATGAATAACTTGCATATAAACTCATCATATTCATCTCATGCAATATCATGGTCACATTCATAACAATAAACCCATTCACATGCTTTTTTTTATTCCTTCTTTCATGGATACTCACCATATCCTACACATACTAGTGATGCCAACATAACAAATCATGCAATAGCAATTTATAGAGTAAGTTAACATGGCACTCAATTATCATTCCGAAACACAACAATCGATGCACTTGCCCAACTCAACCATGACAATCCAGCATCTATCATCTTATAACATGCAAGAATCAAACATGGCAACTCAACATCTATACATCATATAACCTGCGAGAATCCAACATGGTAATTCAACATAGCACATGGACACAACCATCCCAATACACTTGCCTTCAACCGCGGGCGACGGATTGGCGAGAGGTTGAGGGCACTCCCGGGGTCACACCACCTGCACATAGGTACCACATACTCAAAACGTGCCCACAAAATAGCACAAGATCGAACCTCTAACCCGACTCCGCAAACTACCCCTAAAACCCGAAAATAGAGAATCTGTCCCAACGGAACAGCGGGCTTCCAACTAGCATAACTTGAGTTCTAAGACTCCAAATTAAGTAAACGAGTACATTTTATCAAAAGTTAGGAAATTTCCTAGCTTTTGTAAGTATTCGGAAAAACTGATTCGGCCTCTAAAATGGCTTATTCTACAGATCAACACGATCTGTCTCAATCACGTCACAATTTTGAACACGTTCTATAAAACAGCCATAACTTTCAAACAGCTGGACGGAATTTAACGTTCTTGGTGTCCAATTAAAGGTAATTCAATTACCTACAACTTTCTCAACAGGCGGACGACCAAATTCCTAATCTAAAATTGCGAAAACTCAAACCCTAGGTTGGCCGCCCAATCTGCCCGAGACAGAACGTGGGACAATCATAGCAAACTCCCTAATCTCATCTAGAGGCAGCATCTAAACATGAACTTTAAGCATAAAAAACACCTCTAATACAGAACCTAATCCACCCCAAGGATTTCCCAACACCATACCTTAGCCCGACGAACGACGAACCGACGAAAACTCCTCCCGGTCGCCCGATCTCCTTCCACGCGCCAATCCCGTCGGATCCTCTTGTCGCGGAGCTCCCCAACGGTGAGGACAATGGAGAGGAAGGGCGTGGCAGCAAGGGGTGGGGGTGGAACTCGCCTAGGGCCAGCTAGAGGAGGTGGAGGAGGAAGGGGGTGGCTAGGGGAGGCAATGGGGGAGGCGCATGGGGGGTTGAGGGGATGGCGGCTAGGGTTAGGCAATGGGGGCGCATGGGGGTAGTAGGGTTGCTGCCCCATACCACCTCCACATGGGCTAGATCTTCCCCCACCTCCGGCCCACGATGATCCCCTAAGGCCCAAGTTGGATCCCTCAAGGCCCAAACTCCCCCGGAGAGGCCCAAACACCCGGAAAAGCATAAAAACACGGTATAAAGTCATACCGTAATGTCATATTCTATAATGTCACATCCTATGATGTCACAAGTCCCATATCAGACTTGTGGTAGTTCGGTTGCGCTTTACAATCAGCTACTCACAGACCGGTCCTTAACTGGCTAGGCGAGACTTTCCACAAACCCAGAACCATGACGAAACTACCTCACAACCATTTCTCGCCTGGTCTAAATCACATTTTCACTTTCTTTTGTACAATATCACCTTTTCTAGGATTCCATGGTACACAAATGCCATGGAATAATTTTATTTCAATAGAAAAACTTTATTTGGCTCAAATTCCCATAAAGATCCTAAATTCATGTCTAAGCTATTTACTATATAGCACTAGTCAATACCATATTAATGTAACAACTAGTGATATTTTGCTTAAGGTGACAATGTATACGAATCATCGAAGTCAAATGGGTCATAACAATTACGAGTACCTAAGCATTTAAATTTGGGATTTAAATTACACTGATAAAGTTATGCATTTAGTAATTTAAATCAAAATATATTTTAGAATTCTAGGATCAACACGATCAAAGGTGTAACTTGTCTTACTCGACGGGTAGCTGCTCGAATTCATCGACTGCAAACTCCTCCGACTCTCTGAACTCTATACGAAAAATATATATAAATTCAAATAAAATCTAAATAAATTTAAGTAAAATACCAAATTAGCATAAAACAAAATTTTAGAATTTTAAATAAACTTAGAAAGAAAAATAGAGCCAAACGGAGTTCGAATGGGCGAAAACGGGTTCCTAGAAGATTAGAGACACATAAAATAAAGAAAATTGAAATTTCCTAATTTTTTGAATTATTTTTTCTAAATAAAATCCTAATTATTTCGCAATATTGACATCAGCGGTAATTTTTGGATTTCTGAATAATTTTCAAAAGAAAATCATAAATTATGACGTTAGCATGACATCATAAATGAATTTTGCAAAATAAATTTAAAAGGTGAAATACCCCGTTTGACAGACGGGTGGGCCTGAGCCAGTGGACCGGGTTCATGGTGTCAACCAGGCACACCGTGCAACCGGCGCAAGGCTAAGTTGAGCTCGTCGCCGACTGAAGGTGGCGACGAAGGGGTGGGAGGCGGTGGTGGAGGTGCGCACCAGCGGCGGTGCGACGAGGCAATGCTGGTGGTGGTGGCAGGACTAGAGGGGGACGAACATCGACGGTAGGCACCGAAGCAAAGAGGTGCAACGGCGGTGGCGCTCAAATGCGGGAGAAGAAGGGGGAGGAGGAGGAGGAGGAGGAGGAGAGCAGAGTGAGGAAGGAGAGGGGAGTACTCGGGTTTTTATAGGAGGGAGGGGAGCTCGGCTAGGGTGGTGCAGGAGCAAGATTCACGGCGGCCGGCACACAATGGCGGCTGGATGGGAGGGGATAAGGGTGCGGAATGGGTGGGATAAGGTGGGAGGGAGTGGGAGGCTTATCCGTGCACGGGATGGGGGCAAAAACCAGCGCAAAACTGGTGCAGATTTGGAGCTCTTGTGTGGTGTCCATGGAGGAGAGAGAAAGCGAGAGAGAGGGACGAGGCCAGGTGAGAGGTTGAAGAAGCCAGCCTGACAGGTGGGACCTCGAGCTCACCTATCAACCAAGCCTAGAGAGGAGGAGAGGGGTGTGCGGACGGGCCGGCTTGGGCCAGAAAAGGAGGGAGGCTAGCAGAGCCGATTGGGCCGTGGCCCAAGGGGGCTCAACCCAAAAGAATAGAATTAGGTTTTTAATTTTTATTTTTTAAATAATCCTAGAAATACAATTAGCTTTAAATAAATACCAAATAGAGTTTAAAAATTCCAAAAATACTTTGATTTATTTTTAACTTAGAGAAATTATTTTCAGCATAACTTTGGCTTTATTTTTTGAATAAATTATTTTATAGCACTAAAAATAGCAAATGGTATTTATAAATTCCACAAAATTTAGGACAAATTTCAGTAAATCACAAATAATTAATTAAACTAAAATATGCAAATTTTGGGGTGTTACAAAACTACCCCTTACAAAGAATCTTGACCCCAAGATTTGAACAGGCTAGCAAGAAGATAGGTTTACAAATCCTTCAACTTAATCCTCATACGTACCCTACTGCAAGTCTTTTGCGGCCTGAGCTATGACGTTGTTTAGGCATTCTCTTCCAAAGTGATGTTTCCTTACTGCATTGATGGCTCTAATATTCTGATGTTTCTTGGGGTAATTTCTGATGTAGTGTCCAACTTCCTGACAATTGAAGCACTTGACTCCAGGCGCAGGAGGTGGATCCTTCTGTGTAGGTTCTCCCTGAGATGTGTTGTTGATCATTATGCTATTGGGGCAGTTCACCATAGCTAGCTCCTTGGAGAGAGTAACTCTAGAGACTTCACCACCTGCTCTTGGTGTTATGAACTTGACAGAAGTGACTTCCGGGAGGATCATGGGTGGAATGGGTACCTTGCGCTTTTTAGGACAGCGGTTAGCGTAATGACTAATCTCATGACAATTGTAACAAGTCACCTTTCATCTTGGATCAGTTGCTACATTGTAATAGTGGTATCATCGGTTTTGCTGGAGGTTGTTGCTTGGCTTTTAAGGCATCTCTTGTCCCAATGACCTGACTTGGCATCTCCTGTCCCAATGACGCGACTTGTCAGAATAAAGATGAGTTGGAGGTGATGTTAGTTTGCTATTTTTCTAAGGTTGATTGCTATGGTTGAAGTGTTACAGCCCCTCAAATGGCGCAGCAGGTGTAGATGACAATTTGCCTTGCCTTGCTAATTCTTGTGCAGCAACATTTCGGACATTCTCTTACTGGTGTTGAATCATATAGGTCAATACCGAGTACATTGGGCATTGCACTGGGTAATGATCTTATCCTTCACAAAGGAAACAAGTAATCTTGCCATAGGACATTCTCCAAGTGGATGATTCTGTTCACAGCTGGAACAATTGATTTGGTGCTCTTCATTTGTATGTCCTATCTCTCCACAGCGAATACATGCACTATTTTCTAACTTGTTTTGTTGATAACCACGTCCAGATGTACCATGGGGTATAGGAGCAACATGCTTCTTGGTATTTGCTATGATATTGACATCTTCCATAGGGATGTTCTTTATGGTTTGAAGCCTTGTTCTAGCCTTCTTGAGAGTTGGTAATCTTGCCTTCATGCATTTTGACTACCTTGATCGAGGTGGTGAAGGAACTAGTGGAATTGCAATAGGTGAAGCCTAATTACTAATAGCTTGAGCAAGGAGTTGGATGAGTTGATTCTAGTTTGTTAGGATTACCTGCCATTCAATGCCATAAACTGGTGGCAGTGGTGGTGGTATCAATGCATTTATGCTTCTAAAGTCTACACTATTATGGTTGGTCCCAATTCCAAACCGATGGTTGTCTTCCATTGGCTGGTTTTCAAAAGATAGGAAAGAAGAATATTGAGAACAAGGGGGATAAGGTCACATCCAACGAAAAGCAATAAACACCAATTTTATTATTATAATAACTTATTTATTGTGGCGGCTAACAAAGGAGGAAAAGGACATCTCACAATCATTGTCTACAGAAAATAGATAACATAGTCTATACCTTATTAGGGTATTCTTTTGGACTTGATATTAATGGCCTTCAGTGTACAGAATGTGTCTCCTTCTCTTCGAAGATAGTAGTATACTTTGAAGAACACTTGTCCATCCATCATTTTGCTTGATGCTCCCACTAATATTTTGAGAGTGGGTATACGATAGATAAAACTTATTTTTAAATAAGGATTTAGGTAAGGATAAGATAGAAAAAGATGAGAGTAGAACTTTTTCAAAATACATTATTTATTTAAAAATAAGTTCTTAAGGTCAAACCATTCTAACTAAGGCCACTCCTACAGTCGATATGGCTCTGATACCACACTTGTTGGATCCCCAGAAAAACACTTCCGAAATCCTCTATGTATTTTGTACTAATCCAGAAAAAACTAGTACACACAGTAGAAATGATACCCAACATATCAAATGCACATTATTAATAATCAGATTTTACAATAAAAGCAGCTCAAAGGCCAAATAAATTAACATAGCGAAAGACAGAAAGAAGTATTAGGGCCCAGCAAATCTGCCACAAGCAATCGACTGGGGAAGTGGCCTAGTCATCGAGATCCTCACTAGCATAGAACTCCTCATCTGAATCAAGAGAGTAAGCAAGGGTGAGTACAAAAGTACTCTGCAAGTTACATAGAAGATGCATTTTTAATGTAAGGACAACAAAGGATGGCATAATACAGTTAGTTTGAGCAACAAGAAACATTTCAAATACAATAAATAATTTTGAGGCATAGTTGATCAATAAAACTGAATTTTAAACAGATTTTCAATATGGGATGAAACCCAGAGCTTAATCCCAAATTTTCTTCCAGATGGAACCTCTTTCCATTCATAAATCATCTTCCTCTCTGAAATCACTTTTGGAAAACCAAAGTCTAATCTAGGAAGGGCCATCTCGGCATGACCATAATCGTGGGCACGACTAATCGATTAGTTCACACTCTACAGAGGTTACACAACTTTACCCACAAGAGATAATCAACTTAATATATCAGCATGATATGCTTCCTTAGGCGTGCGACTAAATGATTATCACAATGCCTTTACAATGGGCCATTCTAAGCTAGTCATGCCCCGCTAAGGTTCCACCACTGGTAAGGCTAAGGAGCCCAGTCCAAAAGCCCCCTCTTGTGCCGAAAAACCACACATTTGGCATAACTGATAATGGAACTTTGCAAATTATTTAGCTAGGTCTGCTCTATACCAGACTTGTGGTAGTACGGTTGCGCTTTACATCTAGCAGCTCACAGATCAGTCTTTAATTGACTAGACGAGACTTTCTACAAACCTAGAACCATGATGAAACCACCTCACAACCGTTTCTCGCTCGATCTAAATCATATTTTCACTTTATTTTACACAATATCACCCTTTTCTAGGATTCTGTGGCACACCAATACCAGCGAATAATTTCATTTCAATAGAAAATCTTTATTTAGCTCAAACTCCCATAAAGATCTTGAATTTAGGTCTAAGCATGTCTAAGCCATTTACTATTTAGCACTAGTCAATACTATATTAATGTACCAACTAGTGATATTTTGCTTAAGGAGACAAGGTATACAGATCATCAAAGTCAAAGGGGTCATAAAAATTACGAGTAACTAAGCATTTAAATTTGGGATTTAAATTACACTTATAAAATTATGCATGTAGTAATTTAAATCAAAATATATTTTAAAATTTTGGGATCAACATGATCAAGGGCATAACTTGCCATGCTCGATAGGTAGCTACTCGAATTCGTTAAATGCAGACTCCTCCAACTCTCTAAACTCTATACATGAAAAACATCCAAATTCAAATAACATACCAAACTAGCATAAAACATAAATTTAGAATTTTAAATTAATTTAGAAAAAATGAAGCAAAACAAAATCCGAATGGGCGAAAATGAGCTCCTAGAAGATTAAAACATATAAAATAAAGAAAATTAGGATTTCCTAATTTTTTCAGATTATTTTTCAAAGAAAATCTGAATTATTGCACAATGCTGATGTCAGTGGCAATTTTTGGATTTTTTATAATTATCTTTCAAAAGAAAATCCTTATATATGATGTCATAGATAAGTTTTGTGAAATAAATTTAAAAGGGGGGAAAACACCATTTGACTTACGGGTGGGCCTGGGCTTGTGGGCCAGGTTCATGGTGTGAACAGGATGCACCATGCACCTGGCACATGGTTGAGATGCACACAGCGAGCCGACTAACGATCGGAGGCAGCGACGGAAGTGTGGGAGGTGGTGGCGAAGGTGCGCACCGGTGGCGTTACGATGAGGCGATGTCGGTGGTCGTGGTGGTGGCGGCGGGACCGAAGGGGGTGGACGGCAATGGAAGACGGTGGCAACGGTCAGCGCCGGAGTATTTATAGGAGGGAGGGGAGCTCGGTTGGGGTGGCTCGGGTGCGGGGCGGCCGGATGGGAGCGGATAAGGGTGTGGAATAGGTGGGATAAGGTGGGAGGGAGTGGGAGGCTTGTCCGTGCATGGGATGGGGGAGGAAATCAGTGCGAACTTGTAACACCCCGACACCTAATGTGCCCAGTATGTCACCACAAAGAACAATAGCATCAACCAATTACCCATAATAGAGTTAAATTACAGCAACTACACTTGCTGATTATTAAAAATTTCGACAACATGTTCTCTATTTTCCCATGGTTTTAAACATCAATAATAGATTCATAGCATCAAAGCATAATAGAGGATATCATCCACATGATAGACAAGGTCTGCATTAACATTTCAGACCACGCATATAAATCTAATCATCACAGGAGTAAATACGGTATGATCATTTAATGAGTAGCAGCCATCACGACATAATTCACTAAATAGTCAACCAAGTAAAACATCACAACAGTGGAATGGGTATGAAGTTGTCTAAATGAGTGATGCTAAGTTAAGTTGTGATTCTATCTCCCTTTCCCAAATGCCGGATTCAAGGTACCTAAAAAAACATTAAACAACAAGCGTGAGTTCATCACTCAGCAAAGTGTATTGCAATGGAAACAAGTAATAACAATTAACATACATACATTCTTCAGGTAACAAACTATGGGGAACCATTCATAAAAACTTCTTCATTCATATACTCATTTATGCAATGCAATGCAATGCATCATGCATGCTCACTCTTTGCTTAGCACATACCGGTATTACCGAGTGCACACCCGTCGGTGTGCACCCTCTTACCCTTCCATCCCGTGGAGGGTAACTACTCTTACTGACTCGCTCCCATTCACAACTGTGGATGGAACTACGAGGTAGGTCTTTCTCAGTGGCACTCCGGATTAGTCATAACTTTCTCACCTACCTTACCGGATTAGTTATGACTTTCTCACCGACCTGGCCTATCCTCATGCTATGAATGCATATATGCCATAAACATGAATAACTTGCATATATACTCATATTTAACAACTTGCATAACCATATTTAAACACACGATCATCAACAATGCTCACATCCATAACATCACATTCATATGTAACTAATCATTCATGAATAAGAGAGGTAGTAACCCGACAGAAGGATTTCTACCAAGCGGAAGAAATAAAACAATAAACATTCATTCACTCTCACACATCATGTATCACAATACACTTGCATTAAACCTCTCGAAACGGTGTGGCGAGACATTAATACCACTCCCGGGGTCACACCACCTGCAAATAGATACATTCCACTCAAAAAACATGCCAACAAAGCATCACAAAACCAGTAACTTCATCGGCTTTGCGACCCACACCTAAAACCCAACAAAACAGTAATCTGCCCAAACAGGACAGCGGCCTTCTAACGATCATAACTTGACTTTAACAACTCCAAATCAAGTAAACGAATACATTTGCTAAATCGTGCCCGAAGACAGACCTCTAATCTGCGCGAGAACAGAACGCCATCTCAGATCTAGTTTCCCTCAGATCTAATTAGTTGCAGCACACAATTAGAACCTATTAGCACCATATTTCCACACTAGAACAGTACCTAATCCATCCCAAAAACTTCCCGTCAACATACCTTTCCTTGACGAATCAAAGAACCGACGAAAATCTCCTTCCGGCCTCAATCGCCCTCCAAACGTCGGGATTCACCGGATCCTCTCGATTGCGCGAGATCCCCAATGGCAAAATTAGAGAAGGGAGAGGAGGAAACTTGGGGGAGGGATCCCTAGCTAGGGCCGGCTAGGGAGGGGAAGGGAGGTGGAGGCGCAAGGGAGAAATGGGGGCGCACGGCAATGGGAGAGGGGTGGCGGCTTGGGAGGGGAAGGGGGGCGCAAGGAGGGGGCGCATGGGTGGGGAGGAGGCTAGGGTTAGGCTGGTTTGGTCGTCCCCACAAGGCCCAAACCCCCCCCCCCCACTAAAGGCCCAACTCCCCCGGAAAGCCCAAAACTCAATTCCCTCAAAGCCCAAACTCTCTCGAAAAAGCCCAAATACCCTGAAAAACCCAAAAATGCGACATAAACTATTACCGTAATGTCACATAACTGGCGCGGATTTGAAGCTCCTATGTGATGCCCATGTTGGAGAGAGAAAGCGAGATAGAGGGAGGAGGCCGGGTAGGAGGTTGAAGATGCTGGCCTGACAAGGAGGACCTTGGGCCCACCTGGGCCAAGAGAGGGATAGGGGGTGTGTGGGACGAGCCGACTTGGGCCAAAAAAGGAGGGAGGCCGGCACGGACAACTAGGCCGTGGCCCAAGGGGGCTCGGCCCAAAAGAATAGAATTAGGTTTTTAATTTTTATTTTTTAAAATAATCTTAGAACTACAATTAGGTTTAAATAAATACCATATAGAGTTTAAAAATTATAAAAAATTTTCAAAAATACTTTGAATTATGTTAAACTTAGAGAAATTATTTTTAGAATAACTTTGTCTTTATTTTTTTGAATAAATTATTTTTATAACATTAAAAATAGCAAAATGTATTTATAGATTCCAATAAATTTAAGACAAATTGTAATAAATTACAAATAATTAATTAAACTAAAATATAAAATTTTGGGATGTTACAAAGGTCCACCAAAATTTCTTTGTGTGAGAATTTTTAGCTCATTCTTTTTTATCTTAACAACTGTAAACCACTTGTCATCAACTTCTACTATACAATAGATTTCTATTCCTAATATAATATATATATACACACACACACAAATGAAATTATTCACCTTATTTTGTTTTTTCTCAAATTATCATATTTCTAGAATTTTTATTCTGAATAAAATCAAAATTTTTAGATTTCACTTAGTTTGGAATAAAAAAATCTATAATTTCCTTTAATTTTTATTTTGAATTGCATATTTTTAAAGAGTACTTCTTGTAGACTTTCTTTTCAATTTTTTATTAGAATTTATACCTGAATTTAGCCGCTAATGTTTATTTTGAATTTTAGTTTTAGGTTAGAATTTCTAAACTAACCCAACTATTAATTTTTATTTCGAATTTATGTTATGTAGTGGTTTTAATATGGAGTTCATATGAAAATCAAATGGCTAATTTACTTTTATTCTTTAGCATGAATTGTGTTATTTTTTATCGTACATGGTATGGACTATTTCTTTTAATCTAAGGTGTCATGACTCTATCCACTAGATGGTTGGTTAAATTTTTTTAAATAATAACATCCAATGGTTGCTATAGTTTAACTTAGTTATGATCCACCAGATTAAGTTTAAGATGTTTTGGTTTCTTTGAGAATTTTTAAAATATTTTTAGAATATTTCTCTTTTTTTTCTTAGCAACTCTAAAAGACAAGACCTTTTAACATATAATCTAAGATTAAGGATGGACCAACTCAAACCTTTAGACGCAAAAGAACACTGAGAAAACAGAGCAGTAGCATGCAAGTCTAGTAGTCACAGAATCAGCTAAAATTTAAGCAAATATTAAACAACTTCGAAACAGCAAAACTCTGTTTGTTTTACCGTGTCATCAACTCTGGGTGTACCACGGAAAAATGCATGATAGCTGAGCGGAGAGGAAATGCATGGTGGGGCCTGGCTTCCTCTGCGCGCCAACACGTGCACAAACAGAGCTCGCAGGGGCCCACGAGGTTTGGGCCCAGATCGACTCGTCCGAGCTGGCAGCGCGCGTGCACCCGTGGTCGCAAGGAAGACGACAGCGTCACGTTGGGCCCCAGTCCGACGTGTACGGTCCCCCCCCCCCCCCCGCCATGGGGCCCAAGCATTTCGTTGCTTGTATATTGCTCTGAGGGCATCTCCAATGGTGTAGATAATTGTTGGCTATAAGCACATGCCATGTCAGCTATAGCCAGCCACTATAGTCAGCTCTTTCAATGGGTTGTCTACAAGGATATCTATACACAACATTTAATATTTGCAAGCACATTAGAAGATGGTGATCAGCCATGAATGCAACACTGTGGCTACATGTGTGTAACAAATACATGAACCAAGTGCAACAATATACATGAACATATTTAGCAATATATACATATCACCACAAAATAAAAAAAAATATGGACATTCAAAACAGCACCACGTGATCTAACGAAGTACCATATGCACTCCAAATAAGTCACAAAATTAATACCATATCCACTCAAAAGCATCCAAAATCAGTAGATAAGCACCACCATGTTTTAGGTTAGTAGATAATTAAGTAGGTGTACTAGACACCTTTACAACATACTGACGATCGGTACATGTTCCGAACATTGCACCAACACACTAACACACCAATAGCTCCGGACATACAAAAACAAAGAGACATTGCACCAACACACCACAGCTCATGTCCCTACAGATCATGTCGAATTGTGCATTCAACACCTTGAGAAGCTTGATGTTAACTGCGAGAATAGACAAAGTATAAACTAACGTAAGTTAACAATATTTGACGATAAAAACATAATAGATTTGATTCAAGAGCTTACATGATATTTAAGAACTAATTATTTTGCCTATTACCAAATCGCCAAATATCTTTGAATTAAATCATTTTTTAGTTTGATATGGGTTGAGCGATTGCGGATGGTGGCATTCCTACGTAGCACATCTTCGAAGGATGCGTTCGCCTTTCTTCACTTCAAAGCGGGAGAACAATAGTTGTCCTGGAGAACAATTGAGGTCAATATTATCTTTGAACTATTTCTCCCTCATCTTCCACTATCATGTTGTGTAGAATTACACAAGCTTGCATGATTTTTGCAATAGTCTTCCGATTCCACAATCGTCTTTGACGACGACGATGTTGAAACGGCTTTGCATGACTCGAAAGCACGCTCCACATCTTTCCTTACCCCTTCTTGAGCTTTTGAAAATACCTTGTGTTCTTCTAATTGGGGAGCCGTATAGTTTTCACAAATACAAATTCATTCCTGTAAATCCCATCGACTAGATAGTATGATGTGTCATATTGATTTCCATTGATGGAGAACTGTGCTCGAGGTGCTTCACCTTTTATAGCCTCAATGAATAATGGAGATTGGTTGAGTACATTTATGTCATTGTTGGACCCAGCAACACCAAAAAATGCATGCCAAATACGAAGGTCATATGAAGCTACAGCTTCAAGGATGATAGTTGGGACTCCATAGTCACCCCGGGTAAATTGACCCTTCCATGCTGTAGGGCAATTCTCCCACCTCCAATGCATGCAGTCAATACTACCTACCATGCCTGGGAACCCACGGGACTCACCAACTTGGAGCAAACGATCAACATCTTCAGTTGTTGGGCTTCGTAGGTACTCACCTTTGAATATATGAATCACCCCTTCCACAAATTTCTCCAAGCATTCCAATGCAGTGGTCTCTGCAACCTTCAAGTACTCATCAAGTGTATCAGCGGGAGTCCCGTAAGCAAGCATGCGGATTGCCACCGTGCACTTTTGCAATGGTGATAGCCCTTGACGAGTAGTACAATCTGCCCTTTGAGTAAAATAGACAGACCACTCACCTAGGGCTTGCACTATGCGTAGGAAGAGAGGCCTTCTCATCCGAAATCTTCTACGAAACATTACATCGGTGTAGATAGGATCTTTCAAGTAATCAAGAACAAGTTGTTCATGAGCGCCTTCACGATTCCTATTGATATACCTTCTTGGAGCACTTCGACGCCTAGATGAACTACCCTCCATGCTGGCCTTAATCTTCATATCGATATGTTGAGCAAAGGAGTCTAGGACACTTTGCTCGGCCTCAAAATCTTCAAAAGTGTACATGTTAGCAGGGTCTATGGAATCATCGGATTGGTCCGACATGTTTGGAGACTTGTTTAGAAAGGATTATGGGGGGAGAAGAGCTCAATATAGTTGTTGTATTGCAGCAGCAGATGCAATATATAGAGGAGATATAGCTGCTGTATCTTTGCATTAAAATCGACTATCTGCTTGCATTGGAACCTTAAGTTTTGCAATTACAAAGCTATTTAATAGTTGACTGCATTGGAACTTTAGTTTTGCATATTTTCATAGCTAATAACTAGTTGATTGCACTAAAATCAGCTACCTTACTGCATTGGAACCTTCAGTTTTGCATTTACTGCATTGCAGAAATTAGGGAGTTTATCCAGATGGAGAGCATTTACTGCATTGCAGAAATCAGTAATGGATCATGTTTAATGGGAGAGCTCAATATAGTTGTTATCCCTTCTACTAACAGAATGAACCCACGACTGGCATGTGAACCTATTTATTATAATATACACATAGATCACTCAAATGAGACAGTAACATGAAAACTAAATCACATGGGGCTAGCTGATGATCGGTAGTTCATGAATCAGTACTGCATCCTGCTGCTTGGAATCAATGCCAAGGTAAGGACATATCACCTGAACCCATGCATGTTTTGCCCCAAGGAGAAGAAAAATGAAGGCCCATTTGGCATATCATAAGCTGTTTTTATAGGGTAGAATCCCAGTAAGCAGTTTGTAAGGCAGTGAAAGCAATTAGCATAAACCATACTATCAGCACTGAAAGTTAATACTTTTTTAACAAATGCCATTTATTATAATTTATATAGAGAAAGGTCACATCTAGCATGTCATATTTGAAACATATGAATTATACCGTGGATGAATTTTTTCATTAGTTCTCAGTTCATCTGATGTTCTAAACAGAAGAAATGGCTTTAATTATCACTACAGAAAATACTGGGGTATTCAATTAATAGAAAGGAGTATGTGTGCCTGCAACATGCATGTCTAACACTCTTGACTCCATGGTGTCTTGAAGATCGCATGCTCTCCCATTCCCCATGAGAAGAAAGAGCGAACACTCAAAGTAGGAAGAGTTTTTACTGTTGTTAGTTGATACAGGGTGTGATTACAGCAGCAGATGTAATACATAGATAGATCACTCAAAGTAGACAGCACAAAGTATTAGTAATTTGGAAAACTGAGGTAGACAGCCAAACAAAAGTGATGAGAGGAAACATAGTGCAAGGTAAAAACAGCTAGCTTACTTAATGCAAGGTGCAGCAGTACCTCAATTTGAACTACCAAACAAATTCTCCCTTAGATTCTTTAATCCAATAGCGTGTTCAGCTTTCATGTCCTCCGTCATCTCACTAGTGTTCATGGTCATCAAAGATCTATAGGTCTCTAACATAGTTGTCTCTCTCTTTAGCCTTGCAACCTCAACCTTTTCACTAGACACACGTTGTTGGGCCTCAATGAACTCTTCATGACGTTTTTTAGCCGCTGCCTGAATATCCATGTACTTTTTAATATCTTCAGCCAATCCATTGTCATCAACCTTGAGCTTGCCTTTACCATTTCGTTGTTTCTTAGCTTCTTTTGTTCCCATCGGACGTTGCTCTTGTTCTGCATCTTCAGAGATGTCTACAATTGGTACATTCCCCTCATCACTAAGCTTTCGTTTTTTTGTATTCTCATGATCCTCCAACACAGCAAGCCACTTGGGTTCATTGCGAAGAACCCTCCAACAATGCATCAACATGAATGGGCCTTCTTTATAGTCTTGTAAATAAAATTCAAGAGCCTTGTCTCTCAGCATATCATCAGATTGTCCACTAACATAAATCGAGTCAGCCTTTTTCCATGAGGCACAAAAAAACCCGACTAATCTCTTAATCTTTGTCATGCGGTCTTTGAGATGCTTCTCTTTCCTTTTCCTAGATATGGGGGTGGTGATATCATAAACTGCATGCACATCACACCAATATTGATCATTCTTCTTGTTGTTCCCATTGATGGGGTCATTTGAATTATTTAACCACGCGCTCACCTAAAATTGCAGATTACAATATCAGAGATAATTCACACAAAATAAAACAACCTAATTCGCATTAGTGAGTCACTCACCAATCTTACGTCTTCCTCCGTTGTCCACGACAATCGCTTCTCACTCCTTAAATCGTCTTTACTTGAAGTCTTGATAACCCTTTTTTTGCCTTTCGAATGAGATGCATCATGTCCGGTCTTTAAAGTATGATTTGCTTCCTCCATACCATCTTTAAGAAGACTTACAAAACCTCCAGGAGGGCTACAATCCATACCATATCAAGATCAGCAATAGGCTATGTAAATTAGATATTTAGATATTGTACAAGAAACTATAACATTCTAGACCAACCGCTTGGGGTAATCGATATTTAGATATCAAGGATCTTGAAATCTTAGTTGATAGCAACAATTCTAGCATCCGACAAAAAGAATTCTTACCACTCATAAGCATTGGGAGCACAAGTGTTTTGTGTCGATTGCGCCGCCCACCAAGGCTTGAAGAAGGGAGTGCCGTGGTTCATTGATGTCGACATCCAAGGATTGGATCCCAATCCGGTGAGGGAGAACATGTCCTTCGGCGGCTGAGGTGCTACCTCACGCTTGGAGCCTGTAGAGGATGGCATTCTTGTAGTAGGCTCCTACTAACACACTACAATCCAACACACGTATCTTCATCAGAAAAAAACTGAAGCAATTGTTCCAATTTGCATCAATATTTACATAAGAATATCTTCATCAGAAAAGAACTAGAATCCAACACATGTATCTTCATCAGAAAAGAACTGAAGCAATTGTTCCAATTTGCATCAGTATTTACATAAGCAATTGTTCCAATTTGCGCCGTGACCACCACCCCCAACCAGGAGATGGATTTGATATAGAACAGCGTGCAGGAATCGACTCTTTGAACAACACAAAAGAAAAATACTCTTTAAGCCTTAACACAGACTTTGTTATCCAGGATACTTGGACTAAATCTCATTAGAACCATGCCCTAATTTCCAGCTAAGAAGGAGCAATTGAAGAAATGGTAAACTCAACTTTGTTATCCAGGATGGGAGAGCAGTTGTCTTCAGTAATGGATCATGTAAAACAATTGCATGATAAATCAAGCATGAACACAAAGCGCTTTTCACTAGTCTCAATGTTTGAAGATAAGCATGTGTCACGGTTTGAAGCATGTTGGAAGCGCTAGGTTACCGTCTGGTTGGGGGTGGTGGTCACGCCCGATTTGGGATCCCGCCTCCTCCTCCTCAGATCCCGCTCGACGGCCGGCGCGGCCGCTGACCGCGCCAAGCGCCCTACCGGGCGAGTTTCATGGCGGAGGAGGAGAGGGATCTGCCGACGGGCGAGCCGCGACGCTGTCGAGGCGGAGGAGGAGAGGGACCTGGCGACGGGCGAGCAGCGACGCTGTCGAGGCGGAGGAGGAGAGGGATCTGGCGACGCTGGCGAGGCGAAGGAGGAGGTGGGCGAGGCGCGACGCTGGCGAGGTGTGCTCGGCGGAGGAGGGAGATCCCGCACTGGATTTGGGCTGGATTTGGGGGAGAGGAGAGCTGAATATGGGGGAAAGGATAGCGCGGAAGAGGCGAGATGTGGTTCCCGCGCGGGGGAGGCGAGCGCTGGTGAGATCCCGCGCGGGATTTGGGGGGCGGAAGAGCGGGGAAGCGCGCGTGGAGGAGACGATCCCGCGAGGAGGAAAAAAACGCGTTGCGAATCGTCGACCTCGTCGATAGGTTGGCGATACGTCGTCGATACCGGCCTCGAACGAAGCTATCGCTCGACGATAAACCAGTCGCCGGCTCACTTGTCTCTCTCCTTTCTCTTTCCTCCACATAAGATAAATGCTGACATGGACAAGCTTATAGCTAGCTGAAGTGGCACCATTGGAGATGCCCTGATAGTTAATGCAGTTGGGTATCCCAAGTCCTAACTAACCTCCGGGCGGGCACCCTCGGTTGTTATGCTTGAGTTGTAAACGTTGATCTAGTATTTGGAGTTATCAGCTGTTCCGGTGTTTTTAGGCCGGGCCACGGTTCCGGTTTATCAGAATAAATGATTTTGGATCTTGGTTTAAATTTTTGGTCTAGCTATGTGAATCCATGTCGAAAATGAACCTCTTAAACAAGACTTTAATATACTACTCCTTCCCTCCGGTTACAAATACAAACCATTTTAAATATCGATAAGGTCTCTAAAATACAACTTTAAGCATTAATTTTTATTATAATATATTTATGAAACCCAGTAAAAAATAATATTATGAAAGCGTCTTTCAAGATAAATCTACTCATATGATTTTGATGTATCCAATTTAAATATTTAAAATTACGTTGATAGTCAATATTTCAATAGTTTAACTATAACTATATCCAAAACATATGTTTTTATGACCGGAGGGATTACTAAACACGTATATGTTTTTTAGCACAAAAACAAGGTGTTTTTCCATGAACTAAAAAGGTTACTGCACTAACGTTTGCTTCGCAAAAGAACTTTAATATATAAGTTCAGTAGTTTCAAAATGGATGATGGTAAAAGTCATCACAGCTACACCTGCACTCTCCCGTAAGGATGAGTGTGGTTTTCCTACAAGTTTATCACCGTCGTCCATCATTGCTCCAAGATTTGTGCTGCCACCCCCCCCGGCGGCGCGGCTCTGGCTTGAAGCTGCACCGCACCGCCGCACTGGAAACCTCACCCGCCCGAGCTTTGCCGGTAACCGCGCCCACCCGAGCTGCACCGTGCCGCCAGTCGCCGATGGCCAGCGACCTGCGGACAGCGCGCGGCAGAGGAAGCTCAGTGCGGTGGAGGGTGGGAGGCTCGTTGCTTGTTCCATGTCTTCTCCTGGGCCTGATTGATTATATTTGTTCAATATTTTTATCAATATTAATTGCATACTGGTTCAGTAAATTCTTATTCTTATTTTGCTATTTTCTCGATTGTGGAACATTTGTGTAGTTTAATATAATTATATTTATTTACCTTTTATATTTCTGCTTTGGTTAAATTTCCCATTAGTAAGGGCATGTACAATGGTTATATTTAGCTGTCTATAAGAGATGACACGTAGGATTTTAAATGATGTGGAGGAGAGAGAAGAAGGAGAGAGAAGACTATTGTCTACTATTTAATAGACAGCTTATAGACAGCTTTGCATTTTGTGTACCATTGTATAGACAGTCTGTTAATTGAATGAGAGACCACTACAGACAACTCTATAGACGATCCATTGTATGAATTATTTTAAGTGCTGTCTGTAGATGATGTGGAGCTACATTATAGACAGCTGCTATCTATACCATTGTACATGCCCTAATACAATAGCCGTTTTCACTGATGCATCCTTTCTTTTTCCTATTTACTAAATATGTCTGTGATTAATTAGTACGTATTCATATAACTAATTAGATTCTACAACGCAGCACAGCAACAAAAACTGGCCCATAATGTATTTTATTTATTTTTACATTATTATTCGTCAGTTATCGTGTATTGTTTTTACAAGGTATGGATTATATAATTCGTCGCCAATAATGTTTCCATTGTTTTTACAAGGTATGGATTATATAATTCGTCGCCAATAATGTTTCCCTTCTTTTTCCTCCATTCCAGAGTCTCAGTAGAAAAGACCAATAGCGTGTAAACTGTACCCACATTGTTTAAACAAAACGCCAATTCCTATTGAGTAATATCGCAATCTTTAACATATCAAAGGGATTTGAAATGAAAATTTTACCAAGTACCTGCTGAGTGGTGTATGTATCCAGCAAAGAGAAACAAATTGGCTTAATCTAGAGTACTCCACTAGCTGTGCAAAATAAAGGTTCTATATCCAAATAAAGAACAAGAAATGCACCTCCATATCCCAGAGAAATTCCAGACACATACATACCTCTTGTAATTTTGTGAAGTATTTCCCAACCACCCAAAGGGAGAGAGAGAAAAAATAGTCCCATAGGATTTAGAGAGGAAACAAGACATGAACCAAAAAAGGTAGCTCCCCCCATCTCCCTCGCTACGCCTATAAATACCCTCCACCACCACCTCCAAACTCCCCACACAAATAACAAAGAAACCTGCAGAACCATCCTTCCCTCCCTCCCTCCTCCAACCATCAAATCACCAAATCTCGTATCTTTGCCCCCCCTGCCTCCCTCCCTCCTTCTGCACCACCTGATCGACTCCCTTTCTTTTCAATTTCCAACTCGCTAATCCCCTTCGCAATCCTCCTAGCGCTCGTGTCGAGTTTGGCCGGTCGGTCGGATCACTTGACTGCCGTTTGAGGCATTGGCCATGACGAAGCACGGAGTAGTGGTTGTGCCCGAGGACGTCGTCGTGGCGGCCGGGCGGCATTTCTCGTTCCCGCCGCCGAGGACAGGCGACTCGTGCAAGAAGCTGGTCGGGCAGATCGAACTCGCCGGGGTCGCCATGATGGGGTCGTGGCTCGACTCCATGAAGGCCTCCTCGCCGAGGCACAAGCTCATGGCGCCCGCGGTGGCCGCTCGAGGTGACGCGGAGCATGACGAGTGGATGGTACGTACGCGTGTTCTTGCCTCTCGTTGGCCTTCGGCTTGGACGTGCTTTGGCTGGCGCTGAAACAGGTGGCCCCTTCGTGCGTATGTGTATATGTCGTGCAGGAGAAGCACCCGTCGGCATTGGGCAGGTTCGAGGCGGTGGCGGCGGCGGCGAAGGGGAAGCAGATCGTCATGTTCCTGGACTACGACGGCACGCTGTCCCCGATCGTGGAGGACCCCGACCACGCCGTCATGACGGACGAGGTACGCGGAAAAGCAGAGCATGCTCTGCTCCTTAATTTCTTTGATCTCTCCCTTCCTTCCGACCTATCGCTCAACCACTCCTCCTGTCCGCTTGTCGGCACGCAAGCAGATGAGAGACGCCGTGCGCGGCGTGGCGGAGCACTTCCCGACGGCGATCGTCAGCGGCCGGTGCAGAGACAAGGTACATTCACTCACCATCTAGAATACAGATGGCTCTGCTCTTTTTGAAAAGTAAAACACCTTTCCCTCTCTTTCCTTCCCTTTCCTGTCACGGCTACACACGCACAAACACAATACATGGCGTGCAAACCAGCCAGTGCTCTCTGCTACTCACGAGTGACTCATCAATGAAAGAAAGAAAAGAGGAGAGGAGAGGAGGAGGGATATGCGCCAAGGCAAGGCAGGGCATGAGACAAGCAGCGACCTAGAAGCTCCTCCACTTGGCAGTAGCTTCATTGGTTAACCAGTCCAGTCCAGTCCACTTTTTTCTCCTTGCAACCGAAACGGCCTTTGGTTTTCTTGTGTAATCCTTGCTTGTCGTTGTGGTTTGTGATGGCGCTGTATTCATGTGTGCAGGTGTTCAACTTTGTGAGACTGGCGGAGCTGTACTACGCCGGGAGCCATGGGATGGACATCGGAGGGCCCACCGCCGACTCCAACCACCACCACCACCCCACGCACAGCAAGGTCGCTAATACTCTCTCTAGCCCACATCTATCTCTACATGCCATACCTCAACTGCATCACAAACCATAAGGTCTCTCGTGAAAGGGACTAGCTTTTCATGCTCTGTATCTACGTGTCATGGTTTGCTTAATCTGATACTCCATCTCTGCAATGTGACCGTCTGTCTGATTACTTTTTTTTTTTTTAACTAAAGAACCTCTCTCTGCTTTGGCTCTTTGATCAGGCCGAGTCAGTGCTCTGCCAGCCTGCAAGTGAGTTCCTGCCGATGATTGGGGAGGTGAGTCAGAGACCGGGCTCATCTGGTGTAATACTTTCTATCTTCTTCTTGCCTGTGTCCGTACTTCGTGCTGCGCTGAAAGCGGCTTCCTTCTCCTTTTTGTCGCGTGTTGTCTTCTAGGTCTACGTCGCGCTGGCGGCGAAGATGGAGTCGATCCCGGGGGCCAAGGTGGAGAACAACAAGTTTTGCTTGTCCGTGCACTTCCGATGCGTCGAGGAGAAGGTAGGTACATGGTTAGGAAGCGTGGAATCTCACTATGTCAGCACAATCGAGACATGTTTTCCTCATGCTTTCCTTGCGTTGGTCAGATCTGGGGCGCGCTGGCAGAGCAAGTTCGGTCAGTGCTCAAGGAGTACCCCAGGCTGCGCCTCACCCAGGGGAGAAAGGTGCGTCTGTGTGGGAGCCTACACCACTCGCATATTCGATTAATCCAACTTGGAACGATCGCATTGCGCATTGGCAGATGCTTCCAAGGTTAATGCGATGCTGATGTGCCCTCTGTTGATTCTTGGCAGGTGCTGGAGATCCGCCCCATGATCAAGTGGGACAAGGGGAAGGCCCTCGAGTTCTTGCTCGAGTCTCTCGGTCGGTAGAAAAATAACCTGAACAGCATGCGCAGCAGTAATTCGCATTCTTTGTCGAGTCCGACCAAAATATTTCTCTGATTTGAGCAGGGTACGCGGAGCGCAGCGACGTCTTCCCTATATACATCGGCGACGACCGCACCGACGAGGACGCGTTCAAGGTATGGAAACCGAACACCATGCGTCAGATCATCAGATCTTTGTGCATGCGCAACTCTGAAATATTCCAGTTGGGAAATATATTTTGTCGCTGACGGTTCTACTCTCCTGTCGGCCAGGTGCTGCGCAGCAGGGGGCAGGGCGCTGGAATTCTTGTGTCCAAGATCCCGAAGGAGACCAACGCCTCCTTCTCCCTCCACGAGCCAGCTGAGGTATTCACATGAAGTTTCCAAATCGATTTTAGCTGTTTGCTTCAAATTGCAAGGTGATTTAGTCTGAATCTTTCTATTCTGGAACAGGTCAAGGAGTTCTTATGCAAGCTGGTCAAATCCAAGAGCTGAGAACTAGTCTATAAATGGAGATCCAAGTGACCAACTCTAACTCGGCCATCCCTCTCATGATCTTTTTCCTCGTCTAAGTGGAGAAAGACAGAACAGTTATTGTATCTTAGCGCAGAGGGACATAGGATCGACCATTTCCATTTTTTTTTGTTCCAAAACTCTTTTTGTATCTTTTTTTTTTGCTGCTGCTGCTATTCTTGTTGTAGTACCATCGTGATCGTCTGGGCCTCAGCTACGAAGGTTTCTATTATCATCCCCTTCTGGCGAGGTCTTGTAATTACTATCATGGAAATGGGAGGAAAGAATCCATTTCCAGTTTCAGTTTCCCTACATATGGCCTTGTCACTGTGATCTCGACGATGATTCCATGGAAATTTTTGCCTAATGTAAATTGCAAACTATCATGTTTTGCAACGTTTTTCTGAATAGTTGTTGCGACTACTTTGGTGTTTGTCAGTGGAGAACGGCAAGAAACTGAGAAAACGGCACATTGCATACATGACATCCAACAGTTGTCCATCAATGCAACATGCCACTGTCACGAGCTGAATTCTCGCTTTTAGCAAGTCAAAATATCCTGCGCTGTAGGCAGGAATTTGTATCTTTCCGATATATTTAACAAGAAATGAATCGCTAAATTCATCGAAAGAAAATCCCGTCATTACAAAATATTTAGTGGTTGTTCTTTTGCTTGAACTATATTTGTGAGCGCTTCTGTATACCCTGTAGAGAAAACTGCACATGATGTTAAAGTACCTGCAGACCATTTACTCCTCGTTTATTTTGAAACTCGTGCGATTTTCGTTGTAGTTTAGCATTGGTGTTTTTTTTTCGTCTTTACTTTTTGTTTTTTTGGTTTGTCGTTATCAACAGTACTATAGGAATGCAACATATACTTAGGACTGTACTGTACGAGTGCAACATGAACTGGTCAGAATACAACCAATTGATGCTTCTTTTCCCTTATATACATCATAACGCTGCTGGATTGATCGAAAGGTTAAATGAGGCTTTCTCTAGTATTTAGGAAGAATGTGTATCATCTTTGAAGCTGTGCCATCAACAACGCATTTCCCCCATTTACAGTGGATAAAAAGAGACGGAAACAAAGTAAAAATACCACATTACAGTTTTTCTGTAAAAAAATCTCTTCGATCAGTCTACACCCTGAAGATCGATGACACCCGAAACGACATGCCGATGCGAAGAGCCGAAGGCATTTCCTTGCATATATAACTCTGACTGCAGGTTTTTACATGGAACAGTGCACATGATCCCTGCCCAGAAATTCGCTATCGCTCAGCATCACAGACAAATCCAACAAGGAAGGCCATGCCTCCATCGCCATCGCCATCGCCATTAACAAGAACATGGAGAGGAGAGGAGCATTGCAGCAACCGGGGACATCGCTCTTTTCCCCGGCACTCTGGCCATACTTGACGCTGAAAGCACAAGAGACGCCTAATAGCCTCGCCCCCCGCGACACTTGCGCGGAAAACAATATTTGATCTTCAGCAGCGTCGGCACCAGAGGTCGAGGAGAGCCGATCACCACTCCAGTAGTTAATTGACATTGCTCGTTGCGAGATGAACAGCCCATGCTCCGTCGCGATCGGGGCCGATGCCGAAAGCAGCGGCCTCGCGCTGTTGATGGCGCAAGGGCAGGAGGAGGAAACCGGGAGAAAGGAAGGCTCAGTTGCGCCCCGGCCTAATTCGGAGAACGCGACGTTGCAGCGAACAATCATTTCTTTCATTCCAGTTGGGTGCTCCGCTTTTGACCAGAAAGGTAGCAATGAATCATAGCAAGAAAGGAAGGCACATTTTTACAGAATTCGGGCGTGCGATGCGGCAAGATCATCGCACACACAAGGAGACAAGATTCTCTCCCTAGCTAGCTGCGAAATGCAGGAACTGATCAACCGCATGAGCGGGAGGAATCCCCGTTGATAATTAATATCCCTCTGAATGAGAGGCCGTCTCCCTGACCACGTCTCGCCATTCCAGTGATCCGTCGTGCGACGAGAATTGATTCCTAGGCTACTCGATCTTTTCTCTTGGTGCAGGCATGACATCACGGTCCAATGCGTAAGCTTCCCTCTCTTCCCCTCTTCCTTTGGAGTTTTGACCAAGCACGTTAGTACAGAGGACGTACGCTGGCAGCGCACATTATTGCACGCCACTGCCAAATCAGGCATCCTTCGCCGGTGCAAAACCGCTGCAATTATTGATGCTCCGGCCTCGAACGAGTGAATCAGTAGTCTGTAGTATATAGCATCAGATGAAGAAAGTGGCAAAGCTATAACCTGCCGTGCCACTGGTACAGGCTGGCGCAAGACGACGACGCCATCGCCTTTAAAGAAATAGATATCAGGCCTAGCTAGAAACTACATAGAAGCAGCACATCAGGAGCAGCCAGTGCCTAACTAATGGCAACTGCATGCATGCGATGCCTGCCTGTACTAGGGCAGAAGAACACAGGATACGGCAGCTAGCTCGCTAGGGATGTATGTAGCTAGCTAGGCAGTGCCTGTTCCCTTGCAAGAATGGATCGGAGTAGAGGTGGGCACTGTTAGAGCTAAGCTCGTAATCAAGCTAAACAGAATAGGAAAGTGTTTTGGAGTTTGAGTAGTACACAAAGAGTTGAGTCCGAGTAGACGAGGGAGGTCTAATACCGAGTCGTATACTGAGGTTTTGCTTTAAAAGGAGGAGCTGTGGGAGGTTGTAGGGAACGAGAGCTAGACTCATAGCAATGCAACGTGAGGGCAATACAAAGCAATAAAGATGTACGAGAGACTCAATGGAAGCAAAGCAATAAAAGAAATCTAGTTTTGCTGGCTCCATCCGTGCGCTGCCTTCGGAGAGATCCGAAGATCAAGCCTTTCTCGCCGACGTATATTTTGGTTGAATTTCTTCCGAGCTGCGGCCAAGATCTAGCAACCAGATGCAGTAGCCGAACCAGCAGGCTACCAGGAAGGACACGCCGAAGCCCGATCGCATGATTGATCTTTGAGCCGATCCAACAATTGGTATCAGAGCCAGTGCCTGAGTTCTTGATCAGTTGCCCAAGAAGATATCGTAATCTCCGGGAGGTGGTGACACCGGTGATCAGGCGATATCAAGTGCGATGGCGAAGGAGAGTTCCGCTATAGCGCTGCATTATCCGATGCTCACGAAGAGCAATTATGCAACATGGGCAATCAAGATGAAGGTGTATTTGAGGGCTCAAGACCTGTGGGGAGCGATCGAGGACGACAAAGTCGATGTGCGCAAGGATCAGATGGCATTGGCGGCCATCTTCGTAGGCATCCTAGAAGAAACGCTCTTCCTACTGGCTGAAAAGGAGACAGCCAAAGCTGCGTGGGAGACGTTGAAGACGATGCATCTTGGTGCCGATCGTGTGAAGGAGGCTAAGGTACAGACCCTGAAAGCTGAGTTCGAGGGGCTGCGCATGAAAGAGACAGAGTCAGTCGACGATTTCGCCATCCGGTTGACAACAGTCGTCAACAAAATCAAAGCGCTTGGCGATAAGATGGAGGAAAGCTACGTGGTAAGGAAATTCCTTCGTGCTGTCCCTGGCAGGTTCCTACAAATCGTCTCCACCATTGAGCAGTTCGGCGACCTCACAGTGATGACGATCGAGGAAGTGATCGGTCATTTGAAGGCACATGAAGAACGGATTAAGGGATCCGACAGCGGGAAAGAAGAAAACCTACTCCTGACGCGCGCCGAGTGGGAGGCCCGATCGTCGAGACGCGACGGCGAGGGCTCGTTCGGTGGCTCGAAAGGAGATGGTGAACGAGGCCGCAAGAATCGGAGATTCGACAAGGCAAAATTGAGATGCTATAATTGTAATGATTATGGGCATTTTGCTTCGGAGTGCCGCAAGATAAAAGAGGAGGAAAAAGCGCTTCTTGCCGAGGTCCAAAGTAAGAAGGGACCAGTGTTGATTGGATGATCTGTTAAGTAAGAGAGTTGACTCCGGGACGTGAGAAGGTGTGTTCGCCGTCCAAAGTCAAAGTCCGTCAAAGTCGAGTCCGGGGCGTTGAAGAGATGAGTTCGCCGTCCAAACTCATGTCCGTCAAAGTTGAGTCCAGGGTGTTGAAGAGATGTGTTCACCATCCAAACTCAAGTCCGTTGAAGATGAGGCCAAGACGTAGAAGAGATGTGCTCGACGTCTTGAATTAAGTAAATTGAGTCTGGGGCGTTGAAGAGGTGTGTTCGCCGTCCAAACTCAAGTTCGTCGAAGATGCGTCCAAGACGTAGAAGAGATGTGCTCGCCGTCTTGAATTAAGCAAGTTGAGTATGAGGGTGTTGAGGAGATGCGTTCTCCATCCTGTGTCGAATAAAAGTCGGGCAAATCGTAGATGAGATCGATTGCCTCAATAAATTAGATTAGTTAGGTTACGAGATTAAGGGGGTGAATGTTAGAGCTAATCTCGTAATCAAGCTAAACAGAATAGGAAAGTGTTTTGGAGTTTGAGTAGTACACAGAGAGTTGAGTCCGAGTAGACGAGGGAGGTCTAATACCGAGTCGTATACTGAGGTTTTGCTTTAAAAGGAGGAGCTGTGGGAGGTTGTAGGGAACGAGAGCTAGACTCATAGCAATGCAACGTGAGGGCAATACAAAGCAATAAAGATGTACGAGAGACTCAATGGAAGCAAAGCAATAAAAGAAATCTAGTTTTGCTGGCTCCATCCGTGCGCTGCCTTCGGAGAGATCCGAAGATCAAGCCTTTCTCGCCGACGTATATTTTGGTTGAATTTCTTCCGAGCTGCGGCCAAGATCTAGCAACCAGATGCAGTAGTCGAACCAGCAGGCTACTAGGAAGGACACGCCGAAGCCCGATCGCATGATTGATCTTTGAGCCGATCCAACAGGCACTAGACCGAGCCATTTCGGATCAGCACGAGGCACGCCTAATCCAGCCTAGCCCATGGCCTGGCACGCGGAAGAGAGTGGCCGGGTAGGGTGGAGGGGCAAGGAAGGGGAGAGACGAACCGTTGTAGCCTTGTCGTTGCGCTAGGCCGCCTAGTGCATTGTGGCCGCAGTCGAGTTGCCGCGCTCGACGCATCATCATGCTACCGCGCCAGGCCGTCTCTCGCGCCGTGCCCACAGTGGAGGAGGGAAGCGGCGGGATGGTGCCTCCTCGCAAAGCCGTGCCGAGGCGTCGCGTCGCGCCCGTGGTGGAGAAGGGAAGCGATAAGGAGGGGGAGGCCGAGGCCCCGCGCCGCTGCCTCGCGCTCACGCCCGTGGTGGAAGAGGGAAGCCATACCCACCTCATTGAGCCATTGGAAGAAGGAGCCGCGCCGCCACCTCATGGAGCCAAGGGGCGGCGGGGTCTAGAGGGGCGGAGTCGAGGGGGCGTTGGGGGGCCGAAGTAGAGGGAGGTGGGGGGGCCAAGGCGGTGGGGTGGCGTCGGCCAGGCGACGCAGCTAGATGCTAGATTCGGCCATTCGGGGAGCCGAGGGGGGCAGGGGCGAAGGAACCGATGGGATGCTCCGGGGGTAGAGGAACCGAAATTTGAGAGGAGACCGGTCAAAAAAAAGAAGGGGGAAGGGGAAAAATGGGAAAAGTAAAATAGGTGGAAAAAAGGAAAATGGGAAGGAGGAAAGAAAAATGGGAGAAAATAAAATAAAATTATGAAATTCAATTAATTAACGGGGGGATTGAGAAAAAAAGGCACATGGAGAATTTGGATTGAGAGCTAAGAGCCTCTCAGCTCTTTGATTACAACCTTTTGCAGCCATCATTAACCGTGTAAGTCTACAACCAACCATAGAGATTAATAGTGCAATGCTATAGCCTACAAATCGATATATCCATCACTGGTATTACATGCTATCTACCTCAAATTTACACACATATGCACTAGGATGCATATATATGCATGCCATCTTCAATTTCACTTCAGTTTTATTTTATCTGATTATACATATATCTAGCTCCTAAGCTTATAGTCTAGTGATCAAATAAACTGAATTGCATCTGCTCCTTTTAGTGCTCACTTGCTCGTTGCCCCCCCCCCCTCTCTCTCCTCGCCTGATGGCGCTCCTCGCTCTCTCCACTCCTCGCACTTCCTTGCTCGTTCATCGCTGAGAGATTGAGAGAGAAAGCAATGGGCGAGAGAGAGAGCTGAGAGATTGAGAGAGAGAGAGCAACAGGTGAGAGAGATTGAGAAATATGAGCGAGAGAGGGAGAGTTGAGAGAGGAAGCAACGGGCGAGAAAGAGGGAGAGAGCTGAGAGAGATTGATAGAGACGGGCGAGAGAGGGGAGAGAGCAAAGAGAGATTGAGAGAGATGGGTGCACGCGCGAGAGAGAGAAAGGGAGAGAGAGAGAGAGAGAGAGAGAGAGCCGAGAGAGATTTTAATATACGGGCGAGAGAGGGGAGAAAGATTGAGAGAAACAGGCAAGAGAGATTCAAGAATGAATAAAATTTAGTTTCTTTTCCCTTAATACTTGTACTCATTGCCTTAGCTCCGTGTGTCTCTGGCCCCTTTCCTTTCGTCGTAATAGTGCAAATGGGCCGGCATGAAGTAGACATGAAACATAAATGGGTCATGCTTGGGCTCGTCAAAGACGAGCCAAACCGACACGATGGGCCATTGAGGTCCAGCACGGTTCAGGTACGAAACATGATGGGTCGGCTTGGCCCAGCACGACACCCATCTCTAGATCGGAGTAGGAGGAGTTGGACTCTCGCTGGATCATGCATGCTGGCTGCATCTCAAGGAAAGGAAAGAAAGGAGAAGAAGAGAAAGCAATTACGACACGTAAAAAAATTAATTGTTCTTTTCTCTTGTTGCGGCCTTTTTTTTTGGTTGCTACGTGCTTCCCTTACCTCTTTACACGCATGCGATGCAAAGCCCATGCATGCTTTAATTAGTGAGCCTCTGCCCAATGGAGTTTGCGTATGCGTAGACATGCATATATGTACATACAACCAATTAAGGATCAGCTAGGCTTGCAAGCATACATATGTACACTATATATGAATGAGTTCATCGAATAATTGGAGGCTGTTCACCCGATGATTGGAGGCAAAATGTATGGCTTGCAGGCCAACCACACAACCTCAGATTAACCTGCGGATCCGGAAAGCAAAACCTCTTTTGCAGGGTGTGGGTGTGTGAGCCGCGGAGAGAATAGGGATGCAGATGAAACAAATGATTTGTGCGATGTTAGGGGCGTTGTATATGCCTCAGTGAATCTCCCTTTCCACCTTGTTTAATGTAAGAATCGGCACTAAACTACTCCGGAACATCTGTGTCTGATCACATGCTATTCACAAGTAGATCAGTGTTAAAGCTAGCCGGTGGCCGGAGTTTTTAAGCAGCTGGTCAATGGCAAGGTTGGCCGTGCACATGACCGAAAGGCGCCTTTGCGCGCGCGGTGGTCCTATGGCGAGTGCGGTGGCGTAGTGGCCACGGCGGAAAAACGCGCGGCCGAAAGGGAGAAAGAATTGTCTTGGGTGAGAAAGGAGGGAAAAGGAGTAAGTGAGAGTATAGTTACTGCATTCGCGGTATATAAATTTTTGTGAATCGTGAATCAGATTCTTAAGGGTGCGTTTGGTTGCCTGTACCAAGTGGTACATGTATGAGATGGTTCAAGAAAAAAATCATCCATGTGTTTGGTTGCTTGAATGGAACCATCCCATCCTGTACCAAGTGGTACAAATTTAAGGAATATTCCCTCTAGATGCTGAACCATTCCGTTCACCCAAAATAATGGAACCAAATGATACAGGACCATTCCATCCCGTTCAACCTCATCCCACGAACCAAACGCACCCTAAATCTGAACTGGTTTAGGGTATAGGGATTCGTGTTCGTAATAGAAATTAGAAGAAAAAAGTGACAAATGGTGAATCCGAATCTTATACCGTGATTCGAACAAATCGCGTTTCTGGTATCTTCTTTCTTGGTGCGATTTGGATTGATGGTAACCTGCATGCATCGATCAGGATAGGTAACTAAAGGGTTGAAAACGGAATGAAAAGTTTTCGACCGTTCTATAAAAAAACAAAAATGGAAATTCTTTTTCGGAAATGGAAATAGAAAAATACTGGTACGGAACGAAAACAGAATTTTTTTTTTCAAAAACGGAAATGGGAGAACTATTTCGACGGAAACGGAAGTGGAAATTATGTATAAGTGAAACTGGAAATTAAAAATGGAAACAGGTCGGAAAGGAAAATGGGTTTGGCCCAAAAAGAGAAAGCAGAGTTTACATTTATTTTTGAATTAAAACAATTTTATAAATACAAATGGCTTTATATAAAATATCAAATAGAGTTAAAAAATTCTAAAAAAATCCCAAAAATACTTTGGAACATTTTCAACCTAGAAAAATTATTTTCAGAATAATTTTATTTTTATTTTTTATGAATAAATTACTTTTATAAATCTAAAAACAGCAAATGATATTTATAAACTCCAGAAAATCCAGGATAAATCTCAGAAAATCATAAATAAACATCGAACAATTATATACAAATTTTAGGGTGTTACACCTTTGTAGTTGGTAGAGCAAGAGGATGTCGATGATAATGATATGGAGGAGGACATGATGGTTTAATATGGGAGACAAATAACAAGCCTTCAGTTGATAAACTTGAAAAAAAAACTTTCTAGTGATACCGGTGAATATAGCACTATTCTTTTGTCCACATTGGAGGTGGAATGAATTACATTATTCTTATGATAATGTATATTGTGATTCTGTATTATGTTCTTGTGGAAATTTTCACTTTTGTTTCTGTATCCGCTCCGCTCCGTTCCGCATTTGTTTCCGTTATTATCCGTTTTCGTATTTGTTTCTGGGGTTTTTGAATTCGTTTCTGTTACCGGTAAAAAATATGGAAACGGAAATAGAACAACCATTTACCAACCATTTCCGTACCTTTTTCATCCCTACCAATGACACATTAATCAATAGAACATTTGTAGACAAAGAGAGAGTTCCTAGAGATGCAACTTGTTGAGTCGAGGTGGCAAAGTTCGGTATACTTGTCGGCTGTAACTTAACTGTAAACCCATCCACGCAGAAAAAAAGGATAGTTTAGCCTGCCAAAGAAGATGGACTGTATATCTCTACTATTCTAAAGCACCACTTGGTGGCAGTGGTCCATTCTACACGTCATTAATTGCCCTGTTTAATTGCTCTACTTAATTGCCCTGCTTAATTGCCCTACTCAAGAAACGAAACGTTGCTTTAATTAGCCAGCTTTCACAAGAAACGAAGCGTTAAAGATAGATGTTTGATCTTGTAAAATAATTTTTTTTATTTTTTAATCTTTATTTTTCGTTATCAATTTTGTTTTTCGTAGCAACGCACGGGCATGTAGCTAGTATGCTCTTATAGCACTGTGGCTATGTTTAGAACACGGGAATGTAGATGTTTTATGTGTTCCTGTAAAATTCCTGAGCTCTGAACGGGGTCTTTGTTTACAACACCCCTCTAAATACAATATTTTTAGAGAGAGAGAGAGAGAGAGAGAGAGAGAGAGAGAGAGAGAGAGAGAGAGAGAGAGAGAGAGAGAGAGAGATTTGCACCGAATATCTAACGGTGTACTAATGTGCCACTTATGATCCTAACACATCTAAATCGCCCGAGCAAGGTCCCTAGACTTGGTCAATGTGCCACTTATTAGTAGTGGTGTTGGTAGGCCAGTTTTGGTGTTGTGGGCGTGTTCAGTGGTGTTGCCTGGTGTTTGCTGTAGCTATGCTGCTATGATTTGTGTGTTGATTGAGTTCACAGTTGCTAGGGCTGCAGCTGTTCTGCTTTCTGTGGAGTGTTTGTTTCGAGCAGAGCTCGGTGTTATAGCCCGTTGTATCTTCTTTCTTGCTCAATGCAACGACGCGCAGACCTCCCGTGTATTCTTGAAAAAAAAGTGCCACTTAGGTTCTCAAACTTACAAGTTTGCAGACGTTTTCGGGAACAGAAGTTTGCAGACATGGAAAGGATTTCGAGGACATAGTTGATGTAAATATCGGATAAATATGTAATTCTATCATATTATTAAAACGATATTAAAAAAGTCACCACGGTCGCTACAAGAGGCTTGAAGTTCGCTAGGTCCAGATTATAACAATGCAGAGTAATTAGATATACAATAAAATTGTTACAATTATATACGAAATACAATTCTATTTTTCAATCATAAGCATTAGAATTGTATAACAAATATGTATCGTAGTATCTATCCGCATAATATGAAATTCGACAAAGTTCTACGCATACAATGTGAAAATGAAATTTATGTTAAGTCTGACGTACCCTTTCTTAACCATCATGAGCTTCACTTTTTTTAGATAATAGAAGATCGACTCTCCTAGCCTCTGCATCCTGAGATGCACACGGTCAATTTTTTATTACACAATTCTAGCTAAACAGTCATCATAGATGAAAAGAAAGGATAAACGGAAAGTTTGCAACAAGTTGAAATAAAGATTACATAATAAATCTCAAACGACACAAAGTTTGTTGCTAATTCTCCATCCATGTCTGTTGAATAATTCCCTGGATACCAAATCTAGCGCTTTGCATCCAGAAAATAGCACCTCCTTGTCCTCCTGGGATTATAGCAATGACCACGAGCGCAACCAACCAATCAGCTTCACTTGTTATCAAATGCACTGACATGCCACACGCCACATCAACCACTACTACAGAACTGGGCATCACAAGCGGTATATTACAAGCGGTTAGGTGCGAACCGGTTCTGGCCCACGCACCAGAAGCGGTTCCTGAGCAACGGGCGGGAGGGGGTCACTAGAAGCGGTTGGTCATACGAACCGCTTGTGTTGACAAGCATCACAAGCGGTTCGTTTTCCAAACCGCTTATGAATTATCACAAGCGGTTTGAGACCTCAACCGCTTGTAGAGATTTATATTTAGAAGCGGTTCATGTATAAAACCGCTTCTGAAGTCTTAGTTTTAGTAGCGGTTTGTTTGTCAAACCGCTTCTACAAAGTCAGAAGCGGTTTGACATACAAACCGCTTCTAGAACTCAACCTTCAGAAGCGGTTTGTATATGAAACCGCTTCTAGAATCCCTCCCGCCCAGCACTTTAAACTTCTTCTTCCTCCCCGAGCCAACAGTCTGATGAACAGAGAAGGACCGAGCACTGTTCTTCCGGGGAGGTGCTGCCCAAATTTTTTGTTTTGAAATTGCTGGTGATTTAGCTTCAAATTAAGTGTTTTAAGGTCAGTAAGAGCATGTTAGCATCTTTCTCACCTACATATTGCTGTTTTTTATGCATTGGATGTGGAGAAATCATGATTTATTCATGTTGAAATGTGTTGCTTTGCTAGGTAGAACATGTTGAAATGTGTATGGTATGAAGTTGTTCCCCAAAATTTATTTTGTATGCTTGTTGTTGTTATGGTATGAAGATGTATGGTGATCTAGTTCAAAATATGACATTGCAATGAAGTAATTAGTAGTGTATAAAATAAAATAAGGATAAAAAAATAATTAGAAAGGTAGAAAGGGATAAAAAAAAACCAAATATTTCTATGTATTTTTAATGTCAAAATCCATACATATTGATACCCTACTAAAAAACATATTATATATTGAATATATAATATACAATGCCTCTCCACAAGCGGTTATTATCTCCAACCGCTTGTGGAGAGAGCACCTCCACAGGCGGTTTGTAATACGAACCGCTTGTGGAGAGGAAGTCTTCACAAGCGGTTTATAACACAAACCGCTTGTGAATATCTCCCACGTGGCGCTCCCCCGAGCCTTCCTGGACGCCTTTCGAACCGCTTGTGGTGTCTCACCACAAGCGGTTGTCCGAACCGCTTGTGATACCCCGAAGGGTATCACTCCCGGTTGCTTACCAGCGGTTCTAAAACCGCTTCTGAAAGCGGTTACGAACCGCTTGTGATGACCGGTTCTGTAGTAGTGAACCACCGAAACATACCACCTAACAAATAAGTCCCATATATCTAAATCATCTTGCTATAAATTTCTCTAGCATAAACCATAAACGAAGTCGGTGTAAGTGCACAATGTTAAGTTCAGTGAAACAAAAAGACGATTACGAAGTTTAGAGAGCTCTGGTGCGATGCTCTTTTTTTTTATAGAAGACGTGCACAATTTTCCTAGGAACCATTAGTAACTAGAAATTGTCGCACGATAGAACACACCTCCCTACACATATGTCATTTGCCAAATATACAACAAAATTTTCGTTTACTGGTTACCTGGGAACCGTGAAATAACTTGTGCATCATAAAGCAACCTGATTGCAACAAAATATCATTGCAGAATTTTTGAATATTTCTTTTCAGGGCATATTTTCTGACGGGATGGAGATAGCAGTTAAGAGACTTGCATCACATTCAGGACAAGGTTTCATAGAGTTCAAAAATGAAGTCCAACTGATAGCCAAACTCCAACACATGAATTTGGTTAGGCTCTTGGGATGTTGCTCTCAAGGAGAGGAGAAAATATTGGTCTATGAATACTTGCCAAACAAAAGCTTGGACTTCTTCATCTTTGGTATATATTTGCATTTCTGAATCTAGCTAGTTAGATACTGTTTATCATATCGATGCTTCAGAATGACTAAAAATTAATTACTCGGGATATATTGTTTCCAGCAGCACCACGAGTATAATTTCATTCCCTCGATAATTGAGGTGTTCAACTTCGGATTATTTCTTGAGGTGTTTTTTTCCAGTTATACTAACATTTAATTGATGTGCAGATGAAAATAAAAGAGCTTTGCTGGATTGGCACAAATGTCTAGCAATGATTGAAGGAATAGCACATGGACTTCTTTACCTACATAAGCATTCCCGATTACTTGTCATACATCGAGATCTTAAACCAAGCAACATTCTCTTGGACAGCGAAATGAATCCCAAAATTTCAGATTTCGGTCTAGCAAAAATATTTAGCTCAAATAACACTGAAGGAAACACTACAAGAAGAGTGGTTGGTACATAGTAAGTTTCATATAAAGTTGTCCACTTATGAACATTTATATTACAAGTTAACCACATACAATAATTTGACATATATTATATATCATTTTAGTGGCTACATGGCTCCCGAGTATGCTTCCGAGGGCCTCTTCTCTATCAAATCCGATGTATTCAGCTTTGGTGTACTAATTCTCGAGATCCTTAGCGGAAAAAGGAATTCCAGTCACCATCAATGTGGAGGTTGTTAGAGATAGAGTCCTATTCCTTGTATGTTAGAGATAGAGTCCTATTCCTATTCCTATTCCCTGTCCTCTTGTACATGTATATATATAGGCCCTTTGGCCTCATGATGAATACAAGTGCTATTCATAACATGGTATCAGAGCCAGGAGTTTAGGGTTAGGCGTTGCACTTGCGCACCTTTTTCTGGCGGCTATCTGGTCGCCTCTATTCCTCCCGTCGGTCCTCTGCCGCAGCCAGGCCGTCGAGGTCCCCCGTTATCTCGTCGCCTTTATTCCTCCCGTCGGTCCTCTTCTACTCTGCCGCAGCCAGGCCGTCGAGGTCCCCCATCTCGCACGTCAGCTTCAGCTCCACCGTAAGGCCGCACGTCTGCACCATCTTCAGTCCGGCCGTCAAGGTAGCCCGACCGACTGATGCGGTCAGCATCACGGACTCGACGCCGACGCCGACGCGTCCCGTGCGTGCTCCATCTGGAGTATTGCTTGCCGGGCCAAGCAGAGCCACCGCCGTCGACCGCTCAGAGCCGAGCTGCCGCCGCCGCCGGAGGTGAACCGCCGCCGCCCCTGGAGGCCGCCGCTCCTGGAGGCTGCCGCCGTCGCCAGAGGAGGCCGCCGACCCTGCTGAAGGCGAATCACCGCCGCTCCTAGAGGCCGCCGCCGCCGCCAGAGCAGTTGCTGAAGCTCCTGAAGGCCGCCGCCGCCGCCAGAGGAGGCCGCCGCCCCTGCTGGAGACCCCCTGGAGGCCGCCTTCCTCAGGCGCCGAAGGCTTGGGCTCTGGCTCTTTACACGTGAAAAAAAAAGACTCCAAGTTTTTCACATCCGTGTGAAACAGGAAAAGTGGAGTTCACGTCCGGTTCATAAAAAAAAATGTCGTCAGCTTCTGGTTCTTCAGGGACTATTTCTGTTCCTCGTTGTCCAGTCCTTTTTGATGGTCTCAATTATCGAGACTGGGTTCTTCATATGCGCCTTCACATGCGTGGTCAGCGCCTGTGGGAGTTTTTTACCGGTGAACTTTTATGTCCGCCTCGTCCTGCTCCCCCTGTCATGCCTGTTATTCCCAAGGAGGTCGATGATGCTGCTCGCCAGAAGATCACTGATGATTATGATGATGCTGTGGAGTCCTTTCAGACTCAGTTTTCTGCTTACAAGACATGGATCGATGAAGATGCTCGTGCCTCTGCTATTCTGGTTGCCAGCATGGAGGTGCATCTTACTGGTGACATTGTTGGTTTGTCTTCGGCACAGTTGATGTGGGCACATCTTCGTGATCGTTATGAGCCAGCTGGAGACTCCCTGTACCTTGCTGTTGTACGACAGGAGCAGTCGCTTCAGCAGGGTGATTCTACTGTGGATGAGTTCTATGCGCAGCTGTCTTCGGTGTGGCGTCAGCTTGATTCACTCGGACCGGAGGTTTGCCGGACTTGCCAGTGCTGTCAGCGTCAGCACTCTCATTTGGAGCTTCGCCGCATTTACGACTTCCTGACACGTCTTCGGGCTGAGTTCGAGCAGATTCGTGCCCAGCTGCTTGCTCGTCATCCTCGTGTGACTCTACTAGAGGCCCTTGCAGCTATTCGCACTGAGGAGACTCGTCTTCGTGGCGCGGGCCTGCTGGTGTCTTCCTCAGTTTTGGCAGCACCTCGCTCTACTCCTCCGACAGTGCCGCCTACTTCAGTTCCAGCCACTAAAAGGGGAGGCCTTCACTGCACCTACTGCAATAAGAGCGGACATGTGGAGCAGTTCTGCTACATAAAGAAGAAGGGTCATGCTCGTCGAGGAGGACGCCCTTCTAAGGGCCCTGGCCTCTTAGGTGCTCCTCCCCAGCAGACTTCCGTTGGTTCTGACTCTACTCAGGAGATTCTTATGCTACTGCGTCGCATGGCTGCCACTACACCAACAGGTTCTGCTGGTTGTGCTACTCAGTCTTCTAATGAGAAACCACCATCCTCCTCAGGTATCACTCCATGGATTCTTGATTCTGGAGCTTCTTTTCATATGACATCTGATCCTTCGAGTCTTCATACTATTAGTCCTCTTGTTGCTCCTATCACTGTGCATACTGCAGATAGTACTTCTCTTCCTATTGCAGGACGAGGAAATCTTTTGTCATCCTCTTTTCATGTTCCTGCTGTTTCTTATGTTCCCAAACTGACCATGCAGCTCATATCCGCTGGCCAGCTTACTGATCACGGTTGTCGCGTTATTCTTGATTCTGACTCTTGTTGTGTTCAGGATCTCCGCACGGGGGCCCTAGTTGGGACTGGCCCTCGCCGCCGTGACTCTCAGCGTCTTTGGGAGCTTGACTGGCGTCATCTACCTTCCGCTGCCTCTGCCAGTCTCTCCGTGTCCTCCACTGCGTCAGCATCCGTTGCTTCTTCTACCGGGACATTCACTCAGTGGCATCACCGTTTGGGCCATCTTTGTGGCTCGCGTCTGTCTTCTTTAGTTCGTCGTGGTCTTTTAGGCTCTGTGTCTGGTGATGCCTCTTTACACTGTACGGGTTGTAAGCTTGGCAAATAGCTACAACTCCCCTACCATTCTAGTGAGTCTATCTCACAGTGTCCTTTTGATCTTGTTCATTCTGATGTTTGGGGTCCGGCTCCTTTTGTTTCCAAAGGGGGTCATCGGTATTATATTATTTTTATAGATGATTTTTCCCGCCACACTTGGATATATTTTATGTCCTCTCGTAGTGAGGTTTTATCCATCTATAAGACTTTTGCCACCATGATTCACACTCAGTTTGATTCTCCAATTCGTGTTCTTCGTGCTGACTCGGCAGGGGAGTATCTGTCAGGAACTCTTCGAGCTTTTCTTGCCACACAGGGCACTCTTTCTCAGTTTTCTTGTCCTGGTGCTCATGCTCAGAATGGTGTGGCTGAGCGCAAGCATCGTCATCTTCTTGAGACAGCTCGCGCTCTTATGCTTGCTTCCGCTGTTCCACCTCACTTCTGGGCTGAGGCCGTTTCCACTGCTACCTACTTGACCAATATCCAACCTTCTTCTGCTCTGAAGGGTGGAATTTCTGTTGAGCGTCTTTGTGGCATGCCTCCTGATTATTCTGGACTTCGTCTTTTTGGGTGTGTGTGCTATGTTCTTCTTGCACCTCGTGAACGCACCAGGCTGACTGCTCAGTCTGTTGAGTGTGTTTTTCTGGGATACAGTGCTGATCATAAAGGATATCGTTGTTGGGATCCTGTTGGCCGACGGATACGGATCTCACGAGATGTCACTTTTGATGAGTCTCGTCCCTTCTACCCTCGTTCTTCTTCCTCTCCTACTTCCCTTGTTGAGCCACTGTCTTTTCTGACTTTTCCTGACACTCCAGTTGTCACTTTTCCTTCACGATCGGCGTCTCCTTTAGCGCCGGTTTCTTCACCACCGTCCTCTCCTACACAGGTCTCTTCAGATGTTGTTTCTCCCTATCCTCTCCACTACACTCGTCGTCCGCCAGCTGAGGACTCTTCTGATGTGCCATCTTCTTCTTCTGATGAGCCATCTTCTTCAGTGTCTCCTCCTCATTATGCTCTTCGCGATCGACAGTCTATTCGGCCTCCTGAGCGTTTTGCTTTTGTTGGTGCAGCTCTGGCCGAGCCGACTTCTTACCGCGATGCTGTTATTCATCAGGAATGGTAGCATGCGATGGCGGAGGAGATTGCTGCCCTTGAGCGCACTGGCACGTGGGATCTTGTTCCACTTCCTCCACGTGTCTGTCCCATTACTTGTAAGTGGGTCTATAAGATTAAGACTTGCTTTGATGGTTCTCTTGAGCGCTACAAGGCTCGTCTTGTGGCGCGTGGTTTTCAGCAGGAGCATGGTCGTGATTATGATGAGACCTTTGCCCCTGTGGCTCACATGACCACTGTTCGCACTCTTCTTGCTGTTGCCTCTGTTCGAGAGTGGTCCATCTCTCAGCTTGATGTCAAGAATGCCTTTCTTAATGGTGAGCTGCACGAGGAGGTCTATATGCAGCCACCACCGGGGTATTCTGTTCCTGAGGGCATGGTTTGTCGGCTTCGTCGCTCTCTTTATGGGCTCAAGCAAGCCCCTCGTGCTTGGTTTGAGCGTTTTTCTTCTGTGATCACTGCCGCTGGTTTTTCTGCCAGTACTCATGATCCTGCGCTCTTTGTTCACACCTCTTCTCGTGGTCGGACTCTTCTCCTTCTGTATGTTGATGACATGATCATTACTGGCGATGATTCTCAGTATATTGCCTTTGTAAAGGCCCGTCTCAATAAGCAGTTTCTCATGTCCGATCTTGGTCCTCTCCGATACTTTCTTGGGATTGAGGTTTCTTCCACCTCTGAGGGCTTCTTTCTCTCCCAAGAGAAGTATATCCAGGATCTTCTTGATCGTGCCTCTCTCACTGATGAGCGTACAGCCGAGACTCCCATGGAGCTCAATGTTCACCTTCGACCTACTGATGGTGAACCTCTTGAGGATCCTACTCGCTATCGCCATCTTGTTGGGAGTCTTTTTTATCTTGGTGTCACTCGCCCTGACATTTCTCATCCAGTTCATATCCTGAGTCGCTGCTTGCTCCCACTCAGCTCCACTATAGTCATCTTCTTCGTGTTCTACGATATCTTCGTGGAACCATCTCTCGCCGTCTTTTCTTTCCGCACTCCAGCTCTTTACAGCTCCAGGCATACTCTGATGCTACATGGGCTAGTGATCACTCTGATTGTCGGTCCCTTTCTGCTTACTGTGTTTTTCTTGGTGGTTCTCTCATTGCTTGGAAGACTAAGAAGCAGACAGCAGTTTCTCGTTCGAGTGCTGAGGCTGAGTTACGAGCTATGGCTCTTTTGACAGCAGAGGTTACGTGGCTACGGTGGTTGCTTGAGGATTTTGGTGTTTCTGTTTCTACACCGACTCCTATTTTATCTGACAGTACAGGGGCTATCAGCATTGCGCGAGATCCAGTGAAGCATGAACTCACCAAGTATATTGGTGTTGATGCGTCATATATGAGGTCACAGGTACAGGATAAGATTGTGGCTCTTCAGTATGTGCCTTCAGAGCTCCAGTTAGCAGATTTCTTCACGAAGACACAAACTAGAGCGTATTATAACTTCTTTCTCTCCAAACTTAGTGTTGTTGATCCACCATGAGTTTGAGGGGGGGGGTGTTAGAGATAGAGTCCTATTCCTTGTATGTTAGAGATAGAGTCCTATTCCTATTCCTATTCCCTGTCCTCTTGTACATGTATATATATAGGCCCTTTGGCCTCATGATGAATACAAGTGCTATTCATAACAGAGGCTTCATTAATCTCCTTGGATATGTGAGTTCATAGACACAAAGGCCAGATGTAAAATTGTATTGTTTATGTGGTGTCCTACCTGCATTGTGTGATGAAATTCCATATATACAGGCATGGCAGTTATGGGAAGAGGGAAGATGGCTTGAACTCGTTGATGCATCATTGGTTCCCCAGTCTCACTCGGCAGAAATGATGAGGTGCATTAACATTGCATTGTTGTGTGTACAAGAGAATGCAGCTGATCGACCGACCATGTCAGATGTTGTTGCAATGCTAAGCAGTAAGACTATGATCCTGGCTGAGCCTAAGCACCCAGCATATTTCAATGTAAGGGTGGCAAATGAAGAGTCATCTACTGTTACTGAGTCATGTAGTATTAATCAAATGACCATATCTGTCCCAAGTGCTAGATAGTTTTCTCTTCGTGTCGTGTTCTTTACTGAGTAAACGTAGTATTAATGGTATCATAACTATGTTGTAATGCTTATATGTTTAAGTGGTATTTCATATATGTGCGGGTATGTACTCTCGGTAGTGTAAAAGAGGTTTGTGAAGTTTGTACCTTGATTTGTGTATATATAGTAATTTTTTCTCTTTTTCTATCTAATATAATTGAAATGTATTTTGTATGGTGGGCGTAGCAAATCAAAACCATAATTACGCTTGGTTCCAACTTTCAAACCACTGTTTGGTGCTTAAGGCAGGTTTGATTCTCGCTTGAGCTTTCTCAGAAATAAGGAGAACTAGGTAGGGTGCGCGCGTTGCTGCGCCGTGCGAAATTTGATTCAACTTTTTTTTTTCTAAAAAAAGGTAGGAAGATGTAAGCATTTTTTTATTCTATTATTTTTTTTTAAAAAAAAATACGCTAGGTAGGAACTGTCGATTAATTTGCGTAACAATGGGCCTTTTGCAAAAAAAAAAAAATAATGAATAATACATGTTCCGGAAAATATTAGATTTTGAGTTGGGAAAAAATTATAGATGTCGAGTTTAATACCCTATGCGTTCACCGGGTAATAATACATGTTACGAAAAATATTAGATTTTGAGTTGGGTAAAAATTATAGATGCCGAGTTTAACACCCTATACGTTCACCGGGTAATAATACATGTTTTGGAAAATATTAGAGATCGTTTCGAAAAATATTAGATTTCGAATTGCCAAAAAAATTATAGATACCGAGTTTAACACCCTATGCGTTCACCGGGTAATAATACATGTTTTGGAAAATATTAGAGATCGAGTTGCAAAAAAAAAATAGATGCCAAGTTTAATACCCTATGCGTTAACCGGGTAATAATACATGTTTTGGAAAATATTAGAGATCGTTTTGGAAAATATTAGATTTTGAGTTGCCAAAAAAATTATAGATGTCGAGTTTAACACCATATGCATTCACTGGGTAATAATACATATTTTGGAAAAATATTAGAGACCGAGCTGCAAAAAAATTATAGATGTCGAGTTTAACATCATATGTGTTCACCGGGTAATAATACATGTTTTGGAAAATATTAAAGATCGAGTTGCAAAAAAAAACTATAGATGCCGAGTTTAACACCCTATGTGTTCACCGGGTAATAATACACGTTCCGAAAAATATTAGAGATCAAGCCACAAAAAAAGTCTAGAGATAGAACTGTACACATATTTCTGTGGACAAATATATCTTTTTCGGGAAAAACGGAGAAAGGACCTAGGCGTAAGGGACGGAGATCTATTTGTTATTTTTTTGGACCTAAACGCTACCCCGAAAAATTAGAAAATGGCTCGCTCGAGATTCGCATTTAAATGGAGGTTTTTTTTGAAATTTTACAAAGGAGGGACCTAAAAGCAAATCGAAAGAACACATAGTCTATTTTGCAAAATATTAGTTTTACTCTCACAGTTTGGGGGCAAAAAATATTAAAAAAATTTGAGGTTTTTTTTGTAATTTTACAGGGACCTATCTGTAATTTGAAGAAAGCTAAGGGGTTTTTTGCAAAAAAAAACAGGGGCCACATGGCCACCTTGGTTGGCCGGCAATTCTCTCAGACATAATAGATGCATTATTAAGAGCAGAAAAGATCTGATCGAGTGTTTACTCGATCCACTTGTGCAATTGAAACATTAAAAACTCAGTGGATTCGGGAACAGGTTTAGCTCGAAATATCTTGCGACATGTTCAGAACACATGTTTGTGATGGCCAATATATAGTTACATTGCCTTTGTGGATACCTTAATCTGATAAGTAGCTCGATCAGTACACAGATGACGAGATGGGTGGTTCAAATGCTTCGAACTTTTCCTTTGGCTTTATGCAAAGCGCAAAGGTAGGGATGGAACTGATTATACTGGATCAGACCAATAACTTGCGACTCTTTCCCGTTCTCTTTCCCTTAATTTTCCCCTCTTTTTGTAGATGAAACTTTGATCCTGACAGAAGTTTATTGAAGCGCAACTTTCAGTGAAAGATAAAGGACTGGAGGAAACATCAAACATGAAACTGCATGCCAATGAAGAATTTCACTTGTAACGACTATAACGATTTTTTTTTCTTGAAAAGACGGCAGGAGCTCTGCCATTTCATTCAAGAAGGAGCAAAGAACAAGAGATAGTGTCTACGAAGAAAACTACAATGAACCGCCCAAAAAGCGGTCGCGGAAGGAAAAGGAACGAACAACACGTTTTTGAAAATAAAGACATGAAGCCGGGCTTTAGGGGGTCAGCTTCCATGCGACATCGAAGTTAGTTACATCCTCCAAAGCTCGCTAAACAACGTTCGGGACCGAAGAGTGCTTGTTATTGAAAATACGAGCGTTGCACTCCTTCCAGATATTCCAAAAACCAAAGATTAAGATCCCGTCAAGCTTCGCGCGGGACCCCCTTGAGGTCAGATTACGCAAGTCCTGCCACCAAGAAGTGACCGTGGTAGCCGAATTGTCATCCCTTCCGGACGAGGAATGGATGTGTAACTTTGTGAAAAAGGTGGACCAGAACAACTTTGTAAATGGGCAGACCAACATTAAGTGGGAGCCTGACTCGAGCCCGGGGCCACAAAGGAAGCAACCTGCAACGTGAGTCCAACCTTTGAGGGCCAGGTTGTTAGCGGTTAAAATCCTATTCTACACCAGTAGCAAAGCGAAAAATTTGCATTTGTTTTCAGTCCTTGCTTTTCAGATTGAGCTGTAATCGTGGTCTGGCATAGACCCGAAGAATTGAGCCCTGTAAGCCGACTTTGCCAAATATTGGCCATCCGCAGTCCAACACCAAGAGATTGCGTCTTGAACGTTAGATTGCATGTGGACCCCTTGCAGCAAAATCCATAAGGAGAAGAATTCGTGGAGCTGAGCCCAGGTGGTCATTCTACTAAGGGGGTTAAGCCAGTTGTTATTTGTCAACTCGTGCTGCACTGTGTTGTTTTTCCTTGTGACCAGCTGATAGTAGAGTGGAGCGATGTTCTTTGGGGCGGCACCTTGCGACCAGTTGGAAGTCCAGAACTTGACCGTTTGACCGTTCCCTATTGAGATTGTTGTGCTTACGTTGAAGAGTGCAAGATCCCTTTCGCTGCATGGTAGCACCGTTCCGGCCCAAGGCCTAAGGCGTTCCCCCTAGAGATACCACAGCCAGCGCAGTCTGAGGGCTCTCTCGAAGGCTGGTAGCTGTTTAAGTCCTAACCCGCCTAGCAATTTTGGCCTGCAGACCTTCTTCCAGTTTACCAAGCACTGCCCCCCGTTGCAATCCGCAAGACCTTTCTAGAGGAAGCTTCTTCTAAGTTTATCAATTCTTTTAATAGCCCAAACAGAGTTTTGGAACACCGTCAGGAAGTATACCGGGAAGGGCCAAGAGGACATAATCCATCAACACCAGCCGACCTGCCTTTGAAAGCAAGGCTCCTTTCCAGCACCAGTCTATAACGATTTTCTTGACCAAAAGTATTACCACCCAATCCAATATAACCATATAAAAGTCTGAGCAACATAAGCTCCCAATATCTCACGCATGGGTTACATATGACTTGCACGTTCACTTGGGGTCTATTTTGAACACACGGATTTCGTAGGAGTTTCAAAGAAATTTCAGAGAAAGCAACACAAGTCTTGTAAAATTCATAAGTAATTAAATAACCCACTACGGTGTGCTCTCCTCTTTCTTCTCTGTGCCTCTATGGTGTGTTGCGTGGCAATGGATTAATTGATAGTCATACGAATATCGACATCATTCATTTGACTTTATTTTGTGCACAAACGATTTTCTTCTCGATTTAGGAGACGCCAAAATGGAAACAAACAGATAGCACATGGTCCTAACTTAATAATGTTCTAAACGTTGTCAGACCTGACCTTTGATAGGTTGGCCCATATGTTAAGACCACCGGAAAACACGGCCTGGCCCTTCTACTCCCATACTGAGAAAAATAGCCCAAGGCCAATCCAGGCTCAACCCAACCGCAGTCCAATTACTCAAGAAATGATTGATGGTGTGGCGCAATGATCGATCTAGTTTTGTACTCAATTTCAGATAGCGAGATGGCGAAGATACGGGATCAAAAGTTGGACATGACAGCCACTGTGCTCTCATAGGCAATGGCCTAGAGCTGCAATGGTACTAATCACAAAATTAGTATATCACAACAGACGCATAACAAATACTTAGATCTGATGGGCCATGGCATCTGCAATTGCATTATGCGGTATTTATTCCAAGTGCCAGCCCTGGAATAAATTTGGCCATGTTCCACAGTTGAATGAAGATCTCTTCAACATATCTGTGGACCCAGAACGGTGCTCAGCAAAAGGAGAAGAGAACAAGATGCCTGATGCAAGGGAGTCCAATTGCATGCTGATTGAACTCTTTGCTCTTTAACAATTCAGATTCCAAGTCAATTTTGGTGTGTTTCAGTCGTTGTCGCAAACCAGCCTTGATCCTTCAACAGAAAATGGCCATGCACCAAACTTCAGATTGCTTGGCACATCCTGCAAGAGACAAGATCATGAGAAGCCAAGTAGCAGGAAATAAGAACGATGACACCAAGTTGCTTAAGACATAACACAATAGCTTCCAGAAATTCAGTGCAGGGATTGCATTCAACTCTGTCTGTGCACAAGCTCCTGGTTCTTCTAGCTTACATGTTGGATGAAATGGATGGCAGATGTTCACAGTTAACATTATGTGAGACCATGTGGAGGTCACCCCATGCCATGTGGTGAGTATTTGAATTTGTTGTGCGAGTGTTGTTGATGCTTGAGTTTGTTTTTGATTGTTTGCAGTTTTCAGTGCTGTTGTCAAGTGGTGGCGGTCTGACTATCTTATGGGTGACAGTCAGACTAGAGTGAGCTATGGACGGTTTAACCGGCCTTTGGTTGGCGGTCAGACCGGCCCATGGAAAGACTTTCGGGCTTAATGGTGTGAGGTGCGATCTGACCGAAGTTGGCCGAGCTGTTAGACTGCTCCCCTGTTACATGGAAAAGTTTGAGTTTGTTTGGGCCGGTCAGACCGGCAAATGGTCGGTAGTCTAACAGGTGGGCAGCTTGACTACCATACGGAAAGCAGCCAGACTGACCTCTGTAGCCCAAGGCGTGCTTAGGGTGTGTTGTGTTGCATGATGCATTGCTTCCACTAACGTGACTCAAGTGTATGGAACTTTTGCTTGGGATGGTTGCTTGGTCTTTGTATGAGCAGGTGGCTTGGAGGACGTTAGCAGTCAGCAGCAGGTGACTGGGACTAGGCAGGAGAGCTGAGGTCAGTAAGGTCGGGATAAGTCCGGATCATGCTACGTGACTCAAGTGGGAAGCATAGAAAAGACAAGGATCGTGAAGATACGAATTGGTGCATGTGGTGTGCCAAGTGACTTGGACCGGTGCAAGTAGAGACGATCCAAAGGAGACCGGATGCGTGAAGACTTGATGACAGGTCATTGGGTGCCACAAGCTACGTGTCAAAGCATGCGGAGATGATTTGGTCTTGCTTCGAGAAGGAATGGAATGGCGGATTCGGGCTCGCTGAGTTTATGTACTCAAAGACCATGTTTTGGGTTGAGGATCATGCGTGTGTGAGTAAAAAAACTGTTATGCGTTGGGTTATCGAGTTTTCCCATGTATAAGTGGATGGAATCCACTTTGTATTCAGACCTTAGGTTGAGGAAGAAGTGGGTCCAGTTCGTTTCAGTTTCTGGATTATAGATTATAGATTATAAGAGAAGCTGCTTCTGATTATGGGAGAATCGGGCCGAGTCGGCTGTGATTTCTAGGTTCCAGATTGGGCCGGCCAGAATCAGTGAGAATCAGGTTCCCGCTTGATTCTGATTCTATGTAGAGGGTAGCTTCTGATTCTTAGAGAAGTTGTCCATAATCCTCCCGTTCAGCAAATAGTCTACTTTTTAAGCAGAAGCTATGCAAAAAATAAAACAAACAGGGTCTTGGTTGGCTTGCCCACCACTATAAAACGGGAGAGGGAGGTGGCTTAAGGGCTAAACCTTTGGAGAGGAGAGTTAGGGTTCTTGGAGAGAACTTTTGGAAATGAGTGATGACTCTTATGTGTGAGTATTTTTCATCCTTTGCCAGAGGCTAGGGAATGGCTATAATCATTCATCCACAAGCATCAGTATATCTATCAATTTCGTCCAAGTTTTTCTCCAATGTTCTCAAGTATTGATTTCTTGATTTGGCTTGATTTTTGTTGCTTCTCTTTCTTCTCTTGATCTTGTGGTGTGCCAAGGATGTGTAAGTGATGGAGATATCCTATGGAGATAAGATCCCATCCATCTAGGCACTTTACCTAACAAGTTCTTGGGATTGTCCCGTTTTTGCATCAAGGAAGGGTGATTTTGTGGGCTTTGATCTTGAGGGATTTTGGATAGACTCTTGCTGTGATTTAAGGATGCTAGAATGTATGGAAATCAGCTTTAGCCACCTTGGCTTGATTCCCTCCACGAGCTCCTCTTTATAATAGTTTCTTAGTTTTGCCAAAATTAGGTGCAATCTTCCTTTGAACGGAAAAAAGATCAGAACTTTGGCAATGATCTTCATGATCTCTAATTTGAATAGGTTCCTAACATCCTAGAGAAGGTGCATGACAAGTTTCAAATGATTTGAAGCCTTGGTAGTTGTGCAAGTTTTCCTATCTTGCGGTTGTGCTAATTTTGTCGAGAGGTCAAACCACCCATTACACACCAGTTTGACCACCCATGAGAGGTCAGACCACCCATTGTACATTAGTTTGGCTGCCCTAAGTGTACAAGTTGAGTTGGTCTTGAATTTTCTTGGAGTTGTTCTTGTGGGTGCTTGGTCTTTGATCTTTGTAGCTTCTCATAGCTATTTGAGAGAAGGGACCATTCTCTCTTGAGGAAAAGTTTTTTAAAAAGGGGTATTTGTGTTCCCTCCTTTTCATCGCAACCTCCCCCCTCCCCTTCCCCCACATCTAGTAGCCATTCTCAATCTTAAAATTGGTATTAGAGCAGGTTTGCTCTTTTGAGATCTTCACTGATCTTGGAGCTATGGCTACTGAAAAGTTTTCCACCAATCCTCCAATTTTTGATGGGGCTGAATATCCCTATTGGAAGATTAGGATGGTTGTAATCCTTTAGGCTCAAGGAACAATTAAGAAAATCAAGAGCCCTTATGTTCTTCCTGCCAATGGCCTCATGGAGGATCCCGCTTTTGTGGTTGACGTGGAGGCAAATAACGAAGCTAGAAATTTCTTCTTCAGGGCCTTGGTATGAGTGAGTTTGATAGAGTTTCACATCTTGATACCGCACATGAGATCTATATGGAGGACCCTCGGTGATTACCATGAGGGTACTAAAGCTATCAAAAAATTACATCAAAATCAATACAAGAAAGAGTATTAGTAATTTGCTATGAGGCCAGGGGAGCCTTTAGATGATTCTATGCTAGGTTTGAAAGGATCTTGTGTAGTCTGAGATCAATTGGCATCACTTCTGAGTCGGACAATGCTCGCCAACTCTTGATTGCTTTTGATCTTGGTGCTTGGGAGATGAAGGTCACATCCATCAATGAAACCGCTGTCATGAGTGAGCTCACCATGGATAAGTTGTATTCGTGACTTACAACTCATGAACTAAATGCCCTTTCAAGGAAGTCTCAAAATCATTTGATGGCTCTTGTGGCTGACCCTATCATGAGAAATGGAGATTCTTTTCCTTTGGCTTCTTCTTCATTTGGATTTTCTGTAACACCCCGGCACCTAATGTGCCCAGAATGTCACCACAAAGAACATTAGACGCAACCAATACACAACATTTGAAATAAATTACCGCAACTACGCTAATAGTTCTAACAAAATTTTGGCAGCATGTACTCTGTTTTTCCATAGTTTTAAGCATCAATAATAGAGGCATAACATAATATCATAATCGAAAACAACAATAGCATGGAAACCAGGGATTTCAGCAACAATTCCACCAAGGATATAAATTTAACCGTCACATGAGAAAATATGGAATGAACAATTAATCAAGAGAACCAAACGAGGCAATAAAACCATCATATAATTCAATACGGTGATCCTCACAACTAAGGGAAGGGTTTGAAGTTGTTTGTTTGAGTGAAGCTAAGTGAAGATGTGAATCTAGCTCCCTTTCCCACATACCGAATTTGTGGTACCTAAAAAAACATTAAACAACAAGCGTGAGTTCATCACTCATCAAAGTGTATTGCAATGGAAACAATTTAACAACAGTTAACATACACCATGAAGAACAATTCATAAACTTCCTCATCATATTCACATTTATGCAATGCAATGCATCATGCCTATTTGCTTAGCACATACCGGTATTGCCGAGTGCACACCTATCGGTGTGCACCCTCTTTCCCTTCCATCCCGTGAAGGGTGCCTACTCTTACTGACTCGCTCCCATTCACAACTGTGGATGGAACTACGAGGTAGGTCTTTCTCAGTGGCGCTCCGGATTAGTCATAACTTTCTCACCAACCTTACGGATTAGTTATGACTTTCTAACCGACCTGGCCTGTCCTCATGCCATGAATACACCAATGCAATTAACATGGATCAATTGCAACTATACTACTTTCTAACAACTTGCATAACCATATTTGCATACATGATCATCAACAATGCTCACATCCATAACTTAACATTCATATTCATCTAAACAATTCATGAGTAAGAGAGGAAGTAACCCGACAAAAAAGTTTCTACCAAGCGGGTGAAGCAAAACAATGAACATTTATTCGTTCTCACATATCATGCATCACAATACACTTGCCTTTAACCTCTCGAAACGGTGTGGCGAGAAGTTGATGCCACTCCTGAGGTCACACCACCTACAAATAGATATAATCCACTCAAAAATATGCTCACAAAGCATCACAAGACTAATAACTTCATCGGCTTCGCGACCCACTCCTAAAACCCGCAAAACAGTAATCTGTCCCAAACGGATAGCAGCACTCCAATGACCATAACTTGAGTTTAAAAACTCCAAATCTGGTAAACGAATACATTTTCTCGAACTACAGGAAATTTCCCATCTTTTTATAAGTATTAGAAAATTCTCATTCGGCCCCTAAGTTCCCCTAATCTACAGATGAACACAGACTATACCAATCGCAACACAGATTGGACAGCAATCGGTAAAAAGGCCATAACTTTTAAACGGATGAACGAAACTTAGTGATTTTAGTGCCCAATTAAAGTTAATTCAATTATCTACAACTTTAGCAACAACCAGGCCCCCAGGAAACGAATCTAAAATTCCCTAAATCATGCCCGAAGTTAGACCTCTAATCTGCTCGAGGATAGAACTCCAAAACAGATCTAGTTTTCTTCAAATCTAACTAGTTGCAGCACACCATTTGAGGCTCTTAGAACTAGATTCTCCCATTAGAACAGCACCTAATCCACCCCCAAAAACTCCCAGCAACATACCTCTTCTCGACGAATCAAAGAACCGACGGAACTATTCCTTCTCCCAGCCACGAACTCCCTCTAAACGCCAGATCCTCTCGGATGCAAGGCTTCCCAATGGAGAGATCCATGGAGGGCAATGTGTGGCAAAAATGGGAGGGGGAGACCCCTAGATAGGGCCAGCTAGGGTGGAGGAGGAAGGGCGCACGGGTGGGAGGAGAGGGGAGGGGAGGGGCGGCGGCTAGAGGGAGTGGAGGCGCATGAGGGGGGTGGGGTGGGGGCGCATGCAAGGGGGTGGGGCTAGGGTTTGCTGCCTCCCATCCCCACATGGGCCAAAATCCTCCCACTAAAAGCCCAGATGGCAGTCCCTCAAAGCCCAAACTCCCCAGCACAAGTTTTCTTTTCCTGAAACGACCGAAAAACGACTAAATCATTACTCGGACTGTCACATTTTCTTTGGCTACTTTTCATGCTTTGAGTGATGAGCAGATTGAGCAGCTTCCTAAAGATGATTTAGCTCTACTATCCAAAAGATTCAGCCAAGCCTACAAAAATGTGAGATATAGAAATAGAGGAAACACAATCACTTGCTTCAAGTGTGGTGAGCCCGGTCACATCAAGTCCTTTTGCCCCAAGCTCAAGAACAAGGAAGAAGTGGAGTACATCAAGAAGAACCACTACAAGAAGCCTCAATGCCAAGCTGATGTAACATCCCAAAATTTGGGTTTTCAAAAAATTTTGGTTTAGTTTAGCTTCCCAAAAATTTTCGTTGATTTTCTCGCGTTTATAAAGCTTGATTTGAATTTTCTAAAAGCAAAAACAATTTAATTTGATTGTTCTAAACCTCAAATAAAATAAATTTAATTTTATTTGGATTCCTTGTGTTTCAAGAAGTTCTTCTGTAATTTTTGAGATTTTTCGGAGCTCGATTGCTATTTATTGGATCTATTCGAATTTGACTTGAATTAAGCCCTTTTATTGAAATTAATTAATTATTTGGAAAAGTTTATATAAAGTTTGTTGAAAATATTTTATTTGAGTTTAAAATATCTCAAAATATTTTCTAGAATTTTTCTACAATTTTTCGGGTATTTTTATTGCCTCAAATGATTTATTCGGGATCGATTTGTATTAAGCCCTTTTATTGAAATTAATTAATTATTTGGAAAATTTTATATAAATTTTTGCTGCAAATATTTTATTTTAGTTCAAAATATCTCAAAATATTTTCTAGAATTTTTCTAGATTTTTTCGGGTATTTTTATTGCCCTAAATGATTTATTGGAATTTATGGAATTGTTTTTATTCGAAAAAGATTGGAAAATCCGGTTTTGGAAGTGGGCCGGCCCATCCCGTGCACCAGGCCGGTGCCCCACTTGGGCCAGGCCACCCCGCTGCTACGTGTCGCCCCACGAGCGCGCCACGTCAGCCCTAATCCGATTCATGCACGGAAGGTGCTCGTTTAAATGCCTACAAGGCCCGTTTTTGCTCCAAACGCGTCCAAATTTTTTTTTTCTTAACCTGGCCGCCACCCCTAACCTTTGTAGACCTCCCACACATCCCCTAGACCTCAAATCAATTTTCTAAAATTCCAAAACCGCCGCAAGAAGCGCGGATGTCGCCCGACGATGGCCGAACTTTGGAGCCACGTCTCGGGCAGCTCGTCGACTCTTTTTGAGATCCATCTTAGCCATGGTGTGCCATGAGGTACCATCTATTTACTGTCCAAAATTCAGCCAATTTGGCCTATGGAATCAAAAGTTATGGCCGTTTCAATCTCGAATCTTGCCGAGGCAATAACTCCCTCAATTTTTCGAGTTTGACCGTGCAATTTTTTGTGTAGACTCCTGGGGATGTCCTATACGTGATGCACATCTTGCCTTAGGGTTTTTCCCTATGGATTTTGCGCAGAAAATTCTTTTCTCCGATCAGACTGCGTTTCAGACATCGGCAAACTTCCTCGCGCGTTCCCCGCTGTTCCAGAAGGTAATTCTTTGAGCCACCTATGTCATGGTGTGCCTCTTGGTCCCATTTAGCTCTCGGTCAAATTTCGTTAAGTTCCGATCATTATTCTAGAAGTTATGGCCGTCCAAAGTTTAGATTCGAAACCCGTTAATCGGCAGTTTGTGATTAATCCGGAAGGGCGCTGTAAAATCCACCTATACCATTGAGTTCGTCTCACCGTGTTCTACGTGGTAGACATTCCCCCTTTGCCATCCCATCCTCCGATTTTTTTTTATATATTTAGGCCACCGTTTAGCCGTCGCCGCGCGTCGCCTTTTGACGCCGCATATTTTAGTTCGCTCCGGTCATGTTGTCGCGTCCGGTGGATCATCATGTACTGTTTTGTTTCATTCTTAGAATTCTGTTTGTCTCCGTTTGCCGTCGGAGCCCGATTCCGGCCTAAAACCGACGTCTTTGACCTAGCCGTTGCCGCAGGTTCGCGTATCGGTTAGCCATCCTTGGTAGCGTTTTATCGCGGCCATGTCATTGTACCGATGGTCGCTACCTTGTTTCATGTGTATCCTATCATTGTTTGACCTCCGTCGTTAACGCTCCGCCGTTAACGTTCCTCCGTTACCTGTTGCCGTTAACGTAACCACCGTTAACGCTCCGTCGTTAACGCTCCACCGTTAACGTTTCGTCGTTAACGTTTTGCCGTTAACGTTCCACCGTTAACGCTCCGTCGTTAACGTTCCACCGTTAACGCTCCGTCGTTAACGTTTCGCCGTTAACGCTCCATCGTTAACGCTTCATCGTTAACGCTTGGCTCTCTTCGCTTCGTTGTCATCGCATGCGTGGATTCATGCAAGAGCCCTAGTGCGATGTCCTCATCTTCTCTATCATCATGACGTGAGCCTAGTCTCATCGTCATATATCTTCAAAGCCGAATCAAAACCCTAACCTAAGACCGGTTCGATGGACTAAGTTCATCGTGAGCCGCGTTGTTATCTTTGCAATCTTTTCCGTTATTTCAATCGTGGTAAGACACTTGTCTTGTCTTATCCCTGAAAACCTAATCTGCCATTAATCGAGAATTCCTTCGTGGACTTGGTCGATAGACCATTGGCCATCTGTCATACCCCTGTGCCTGATCTATCCGTCTCTCTTTTGTTTGACTGTGTCCGTTCGGTCATCAAAAGTCAACTTCGAGAATCAGTTTAGTTCACTGTGAACTAACATATCCTTATGGACCCGATCTATAGATCGAGAGCCCATATGTCACTATCTGTCCAATCAAGATAATAACTTCGGAAGAAATATTCTTCGGAATATTATTCTTTCTTTCCCAGTTATTAATCTTTCCCTTTTCGGAGTTTTTCCGAAAGCCGTTCTCTTTTGTCAACTCTTCGATCTAATCCGTTAAAGTTCCTAAATTCGTCCAAGCCTTTGTGCCAATGCTATTCGTTCTTAATTTGGAGTTTATTTGAATTGTCTTTTGAGTTTTGTTGTATTTGTGTTTCTTTATCGTTAGACGCGTCGTCCGGAAATCGTTCTACGGGCTGAAGATCAAGGAAGTGAAGATCGAAGGTCGAGGATCAAGGATCAAGGATAAAGAGTAAAGGACAGTAAAGTTTGCAAGGGCCAGGCAAGTTGTGCTTTGACCATGTTGATCCCCTTTTCGAAAATTATGTTGTTTCAAATTATTGCATGCTAGTTGGATATAAATTGATTTCAATTAATTTGGGATTAGATATTTAACCTACTTGTTATTGCCACCTTGTCTATAATAGCTGTACGCCATGATTCATTTGTCACCCTAGGTTTGTTGATTAATAGTTGGTAGCTAAATACTTTGCAAACAAGGGTTATTTAGACCGTCAGTAGTTTGCTTATCCATGCAACGTACCTTTGACATCATTTTGGAAATACAAAAGCTCAATATTGACTAATGGAATATGCAATGTATTTTGGAACGGTGTGACGTGTTGCCGACACGATGAAGTTGATATGTGGAGGTCTTCGTACTTCTTCCAGGATGTTGAGTTGTTGTTGGCATTGTGTTGCGCAATAATCAACTGGGGTGATAAAATGATTTAGACCGGGGCAAGTGGCAAGATTATGATCGGGTGGGCCAGGTGTGGCACCAGGAAGGTTGATTTGGTTCTTCGGGTAGTCTTGCCCTGGTCGCCCTAAGGACTTAACCTTGCAAGCCTTTGAACTGAGTCAACCATACAACCACATGTCCAGAATGGGACGGACCTAGTTGATTAAGTTGCTAATAACTTACTTGTGGTACCTCGGGGTGTCAACTACACCGTTTGTGTAGATTGAAGGGGAGCATACCAGGGCTGCGGCATGGTACCCATCCAACGGTATGTCGGTCCCATACTTCGCCTTAGCTAAGGGAAGGGATGGTGTAGGGCAAAAACCGGAGATGTCCACTTGTGTAGTTAGAGGCTTTCGAAAGACTTTGTTATGATCGCTCAATCGCATACTCTTGTATGGCGATTCACGGCTGACGTGGTGAGTTGATTGTATCTTGTGGGTAAAGTGTATAACCTCTGCAGAGTGTAAAACCTATTCGAATAGCCGAGTCCACTGTGATCGACAATGCTCGGGATTACAATCAAGGGTTAGCTTTTCTCAAAATTGAACTTGGGTTTGGAGGCGCTTTGCTGTGGAAAAGTGATAACTGCTTAAGGATGTGGAATGGTTTACTTGTGGAATAACTGTGAAATCTATTATCGTCATTATTTGTTTTATCGCTTTACAATCTATTATGATTATTTGTGATTGTTGCTTTTCGCAAAATAACCATTCAAATTGTTACTTGGAATAAGCCATGCATATAGTTATTAGACTTGCATTCTCAGGCATGACTTGTCGAGTGCTTTATGTACTCACCCTTGCAAACAAACAATCACCAGTGAGCAAAAGTCTACATCGTCGAAGAAGAAGAAGTTCCGTGAGAAGGCGATTATCTAGGAGTCGAACCTCGCCGCTTGTCTGTGGCGTATTGATGGGATTCACCGATGTTCTTCGTTCATTCTTTGCTTATTTGGAGTTGAAGCCGTCAAGGGCTCACAAATGTAAGGTTGACCTTAAGGTCGTTCAATAGTTTATATTCTATATTTGTGTTATTTCTCTTTTCCGCTGTGTATGATTGTGATATTCATCTATGTTGAGACTGTGTGCACTAGCGTGATCCTGGACTAGTGTTGAATACACAGAGGGTCCGAATTTGCACATTCGGGTCCCGACAGCTGACAAGAACAAGATGGAGCTCAAGGAAGATGCTCAAATCGTTCTTGCTGCCCTTCAAGATGTGAACCTAAGTGGTGTTGATTCTTAGAGTGATGGGGAGGAGGAGGAGGAGGAGGAGGAGGAGAAGAAGAAGAAGAAGAAGAAGGCCACCGACTTCATCAGCACGTGCTACATGGTTGCAAGCGAGGATGACCTTGACAGCGGGCATAGTGAGGTGAGTCTTTCCTCCAATGAGCTCTCCGCTTGATATAGTAGTTGATGAGCATCTAATGCAAATTGAGGATATGAAACAGGTCATGAAAAAGAATAGCAAACTTCAAACTGAAATTGAATTCTTGAACATGGAAGTTGCTAGGTATAGATCTTTAGTTCTTGATGATGAGAATTGTGAATCATGACAAACTTTGCATACCAAGCTCGATAAATTGAAAACAACTCATTCTTCTATTGTAGCTCAACTAGACAATACTAGAAATGAGATTATTGACATCAAATCCAGTTCATGTTCTATTTGCTTAGGAACTGGAGACATTGCTAGTGGTAGAGACTCAACTTGTTTGAATTGTGAATCACTTCAAAAAAACTTGCTCCAATTTTTTTAGTAGAAAATAGTAGGACAGACTCCTACTAGATAAATATATTAAGTGAAAGAGAGATGGACACGAGTTCAGTTACAGAAGAGGAAAGACACCGAAACACAAAGATCGAAAAGGGGAAGAACGACTAAAGAACTACAGACGAGATATTTACAGGGAGGTGAGCCAGAAGCAGATGAGCAGCCTAATAGATTTTTTAACCCTAACAAGGTGCAGCCTGACCTCATCGACAAAACTATTTTTTCATTCTTGAAAAGAATGGTAGATTTGATTGAACATCTTTCTATTCCGTTGTTTCCAAATGTGCCAAGAAGCTATAATGATGATTTCCATGAAGAACTGACCGTTGAAGTTTTGCATAGCTCTTTTCTCTTTCAATCATCTGGAAGGTGTCTAGTGAGAAATTCCACTAGATTCGTATTATTTGCCAGCACTCTTTGCTTGAGTCACACTCAAAAAATAGATGTCTGACCATTTCTTGTTCCATCTGCCTGCAGAGAACACAATGAATATCTTGTCAAGTGTACCATCCTCTTCGGATCAACATTGTTTTCAAGTTGAGGCAATCTTGAAGCATTAGCCAAGAGAAGATGTGCAGCTTAGTAACACATCTAGATTTCCAAATCCATCCGAGGGGAGCTGGTGCAGAAATACCTTGGTACTGAAAGGTGTAATATTTTTTGGAATTAAAATTGCTCCAATTTAGTCCTGAATACTCAAGTGCACATTGTGATGTCTAGGTAGGCAAAACTCAAAGAACATAATGATATGCTTCTTCATGTTAGAATTGAATCATGTGAAAATTATCTTAAGCTTACTGTTCAAATTGAAACTCTTACTAAAACTTTGCAAGATAAATGTGCTAAGGAGAGTCTTATTGCCATGAATGCTTCTAAGAAAGTTGATGCTATTGATTCTCAATTGTGTGTGACTTTTGTGCTGAAATTGGAAAGGACTTGGATGATATGCATGAAGCTTTTAGAGTAAAATTTAGTCAACAATTGCAAAAGATTAAAACTGTTAAGTGTGTGTCATGTGAAGCTTTAAAACTTGAGATAGCTATCCACAAAGAGAAATATGCTACAACCACTCAATCCAAGGGTTGTGAAATTTGTTCCACTTTAGCAAGTGAAAATAAATACCACAAAGAAACACCTGAGAAATTTTCTACTGGGAAAACGAACTTGAACATGATATTTGATCAATCCAAGGTGAGTATAAAGAAGATAGGTCTAGGTTTTGATCCTTATGAGCATATTAGAAACAACCCACCTCAAATTGTGACAGCTTTAGAGAGTGGTAAGATAGAGGTCAACCCCCCTCCCCCCAAGCCAAGGAAGTTGATATTCAAATCAGTTCCCCCTTCTAACATTGTAGGTGCTTCTACTTCAGCAGGTCCGACCCCTCAAAAGGTCAAGTACCATTGCACCTATTGTAAGCGGGATGATCATTTAGCTGAGCTCTACTTTAGGTGTGCCAAAGCTATGCGTTTAGACCGTGTTAGAGCCTTGAGGAGTGAGTATTAGCAAACAATCCCATGCTTTTGGTGTTTCTAGATCCAACACTAGGCCTCGCTATGTAGATGGATTCTATGACACTTTTGAAGGTATTGGAGAATGCCAAGGAGTTAGTTTTCATGATAGAACATTTAGATCACAAGCTGCTCCTAGACAGATCCTTCTTCATTTTGATAGTAGTGATCCACGACGAGGGTTTGAGAGAGGTTTTAGTGGTCCCAGTGTGCCGTCTTATGCTAACTCATATTTCAGATCTTTGCTCGCCTCTTTTGATGGTCTTGTGTCTCGATACTGGATTCCTAAAACATATTTCACTTACCCTAGTACCAAGGCATAAACTAGTGCCTTTGTGATGTAGTCTTTGTAGGTGAGGGGGAGACCATGTGATGCATCATTTCAGCCTTTGGATCTTCCTCATGTTTGCATGTAGTGGTGGCTACCACTCTCAAGGATGCAATTTGGGTTTGTTACTACTTCCTCGACCACATCTCATCGCCAAGCGATGTAATGCAGGTCTTGGTTCATGTGCTTTACATTCACGCATAATATTTATTTGCATATCATCAAGTGCCTCTTAGTTGTAGGGTCGGCTGAGTTAATGATAGGAACACTTCTTGTTTGAGTCCCTCTTAGGCACATCTTGGGTCTTCTAGGTTGTGCTTTCTCCAGTCTAGGTTGAGCTTGCTTCTTCAGTCACTAGTGTCTAGTACTGAGGATAGCTAGTGTTGTCTATTTGCTCCTTAGATGTGAGTTGTTCCTTTCCTAGAGACCATGTGGAGTATAGAACCTAGCTCACACTTCTTCTTTTTTCTTTCTGGCCTATCTCTGTTAGGAGAGAGTTCGGGGTGTGACTTTGGCAAGTATGTCCTTATGAGTGATATCTTCTCTTGCAAGTGCTTTTTGTTGTTTCTTTTTGTAGCTTGTGTTTAGGGGGATTTTGCTTTCTCTGTTTCCCTTTTTACATCATTTTTGCATCACATTGCATTGTATGTTACGATCATGTAGATGTGAACTTTGTTTATTAATCATATGTGATGTATTGCAAAATTGCTATTGCTCATTGCCATGTCCTGTCTACATAGCTAGCTTTGTCATTTTTTCTCATGTATGACTAAATATTTTTCATGCTAGTTGAACCTAAAAGACAACTTGAACTAAAAATTTCAAATTGTTGGATCGTTTGACTAGTTACTCCTTTATTGATCCTTTTATGATACATGCCATGTCAGAAATGCTTTGTTTGATCCTGAATCTAAATTGAACTTTAATTGAACTATGGTAGTCCTTTCTTTAACCATGAGTAGCCTTTTGCTCATAATCTTGTGCAAAATGTTAATCAAGTGTTGCAAGTAATTTTGCTCATTGTATGAGCTTAATTCTGTGCCAAACTATTCTCATGATTCTGCTTATCATTGCACTTTAACATGAACTTGGAGATAGTTTGATGACCTAGACGATCTCATGGGATTCCATGTCAATTGAATTTTGGCATGAACCCTAAGATTTGTCACTTGGTTGAAGCTTAGGGCGTAGTTGTGGATAGCTCCTAGTCCAGGACATGCTCTATTAAGATAGACCTTTAATCAATTTCATTAAGTGCCATCTAAATGTTAAATGTCATATTTTATGTAAACGTATATGTGCTTGATCTTTATGAGCAAAGTGGTTCAACCTGGAACTTGTAGCATACAAAATGATTCAATTATAGCTTCTTGATTTGTAACACCCCAATTTTTGCTTTTCATGAATTTAAATAAGATTTGGCACTTTTGTGAATTTTTGGAATTTTCTGGGATTTATTTGGAATTTATTTGAATTTATGCCCTTTCCAAATAATTAAAGAATTTAATTTTTTAAATAAAGTTTCGTTGGAAATATTTTATTTGAGTCCAAAATGTTACAAAATATTTTCTAGAATTTTTCTGGAATTTTTCTGAGTGTTTTGCTATTTTTAATGAATTAAATGAATTTCTGGGAATTAATTTGAATATTTAATCGCTGGAAAAACCAAACCGGGTTTCACTGTTCATCCGACCGGACCCGACCGCGCCAGCCGTCCCGGTCGAACCACGTCACCTAACCCTAACCGCGTGCCCGTTGGATCTCGATCCAACGGTCCACGTTGAGCCACATCACCGAATCCGAATTGGATTCGGATTCCGCCGCCGCAACCGGGTGGACCTCCGTCTCCGCGCAAAACACGGAAGCCGAGGCCCCTATTTAAGGCACCGCCGCCACCACTCGTAGCCCTAGACCACGTCGCCTGAGCCGCCGTCGTTCGCCCGCTAGAGCTTGCCGTAGTTGGGATAGGCCTCCGCTACGGTTCTTCGTCGATTCCACCGCCGTCCTCCGTCCTCCGCCGCCATTGTGCCCAGATCCGGAACCGTCGCGACGAGCCGCACCTGGGGGTACCATCCACTTCGCCGGAGCGTGCCCGCAACGCCGTCGGGATCGTCACCGTCTTCGTCTCCGGCCGGCCAGCACCGTCGCGCGCCATCGCCGTCTCGCGAGCTCCATCAACCATCCGATCAAGATACGAAAGCCAGGATTCGTCCACGTCACCACGGTAAAAATTCCACGTGCCAACCTTTAGATCCATTCTCAGCCGTCGGATCTAGATCCAACGGCTCAAGATTGTGCCACGTCGCTAAAACCGCACCGTGCTAGGAGTAATGTCAGCCGTTAGATCTAGATCGTACGGCTAGGGTTAGCCACGTTATCAGCATTAGATTGAATCTCAACCGTCCGATCGAGATCGAACGGTCCAGATCAACCAAGTCATTTTTCAACGCGTGAGGTTGGATCCGATCTGGACCGTTGATTTTCAAATCAACGGACCAGATCGTGCCACGTGCCCAGTAGTTGGACCGTCGCGGTCAGGGCGGTCGCCGCTGACGTCACGTGTGACGTCACGATGGGGCCCGCGTGTCAGCGGCCGTTCCAACGGCTCGATGACTCACCCGTGACGTCATGCTGATGTCACGGTGGGGCCCGCACGTCAGCCCGTTCGGCCAAACCGTGTGTTGATGTCAGCACTGACGTCACCCGAGGGGGCCCACATGTCAGTGAGACACGTGCGCCGTGGACCGAGTCCACGGTGGACCGAGTCCACGGTGGACCGAGCTCGAACCGTGGACCACGTCCATGGACCGGCTGACGCAATAAATCGATTTTTCAATAGAAAAATAATTCGGTGGAAAATCAAAATCCACGCTGACGTCATTATTCGGTTTTTCAGTATAAAAATAAATGAATTAATTCGGTTTATTGATTTTAAATTTAGATTCAAACTTCAAATGCTTATAACTTTTGCAGTTTAACTTCGATTTGGGTGATTCAAATTTCTAAATTTTTATAAAATTGAGATCTACCTAATGGTGAATTTTATTAAATTTTTGGACCAAAGTTTTTCTCTGTATTATTATTTAATTGATTATTTAAACTTTAAACGCTTGTAACTTTTACGTTTTAACTCCGATTTTGACTATTCAAATTCGTAAAAATTCATAAAATTATGCTCTCTCTATTTATGGGCTTTATTTGGATGTTTGGACACTTTTTTCTACTGTTTTATTCATTTATTGCTATTTGCACGCGTTACGAGTAGACGTTGAAGTGCCCGAAGGCTTTGAAGGTGAAGTGTTGACCCAGGAGCCATCTTAGGACCAAGATCAAGTATTCTTTGAAGGCAAGTTGTGCTTTGACCATGTTGATCCCATTTTTGAAATTACTTTGATTTAAATTATTGCATGCTAGTTCAGTTAGAAAATGCTTTAATTAATTTTGGGAGATTAGATAATTGCCCAGTTGCTGTATACCACCTTGTCATAAATAATTGTAGGCCATGAACCCCTTGTCACCCTAGTTGAGAATTAAATAGTTGGACATTATTAAATTGCCAACATGGGTAGTTAGACCGATGTAGTATGCTTAGCCTTGCTACGTGAAATGATTTTGACAACTACATGTTAACTTTGACTTAATGAGATATGGAACGTGTTTTTGATAAGTGTCATGTGTTATTAATGATGATGCTGATGGCACATGGTGCATGGTAATCAACTGGGGTTTGATAAATAGTTTTCGACCGGGGCATGTGGCAAGAATGATCGGGTGGGCCAGTTGTGGCATCGGGGGCGTTGTTTTGGTTCTTCGGGTAGTCTTGCCCTGGTCAACATAAGGACTTAACCTTGCAAGCCTTTGAACTGAGTTAATCGTGCAACCACATGTCCGTAATAGGACGGACCTAGTTGAGTAAGTTACTAATAACTTGCATGTGAAACCTCGGGTGTCAACTACACCCTTTGTGTAGCTTGAAAGGAGAGCATACCAATGCGATGACATGGTACCCGTCCAACGGTATTTCGGTCCCATACTTCGCCTTTGTTAAGGGAAGGGATGGTCTATGGCAAAAATCGGAAAGGTTTACTTGTGTAGTTAGCCGTTTCCGAAAGGCTTTGTTACGATCACTCACCTTTGTGGTGTTTGGCTGTATCTTTTGGGTAAAGTGCATAACCTCTGCAGAGTGTAAAATCTATTCGAATAGCCGTGTCCGCAGTATTGGACATTGCTCGGGGATTGCAGTCAAGGGTTAGACTTTCTTGAAAATAACTTGAACTTGAGAGGTTTGGTTTGGTTAAATGGTGATGTTGATGGAAATGTGGATTAGGAATGGGAAAGATGTTTATTTAACTCCTGGAAAAGTTATTGATCTTATACTTGTTTTTACTGCTTTCGAATCTACTTATGTTACTTGTCAAATGTTGTTTTACTGCAACTATACCATGAGCTGTTCCTTTGTACTAAGCCATGCATGTAGTATATTAGTTTGCATTCTGTGCATGACTTGCTGAGTACCAAGTACTCACCCTTGCCACAATACAACACCAGTTGAAGAAGAATCTACACCAGCTTTGGAGGAGGAGATCCAAGAGGAACCGTCTAACTAGGGAGTGAGCCTAGTCAGTTGCCTGTGGTATACTGGATGGCGCCACGAAGTTATCTTATTTTCCGCTGCTGTTATTTCTCTCTTATTAAGTATTCGCCCTGCGTGGCGTATATTTGTAACTTGACCTTAAGGTCGAGCAACCAGTTTGATTAACTAATTAAGTACCTTATTATTTCATTGAGTATGATTGTGATATTTACCAATGTTGAGACTGTGTGCACTAGCGTGTTCCTGGAGTAGTGCTGAAAACACAGAGGGTCCGGATTTGCAAATTCGGGTCCCGACATGATTCCACTTGGACTTTTTATCATGGCATGACTCATATATGAATATCTTTCGTTTAACTTGTCAATTGTCAAGCTTTGCATAACACGTAATCAATTTGACTTGCTTTTTGCTATCTTCCATTGATTGGTTATTCATGATTAGTCATTATTTTGATAGCTTTGCATGCACCTTATGGCTTTGTGGCAATACTTCTGTGCATTCAACCTCATTTTGGATAATCTACAAAGCCCTTTAGGTTTTGCACTTTCATACATGCATGCATGCTCTTTCTTATGCCTCTTTTTGCTCCAAGTAGTGTCATTCATAATTTGAGAGGGAGCTTTATCCCTGGGAAGAATATTTATTAAAAGCCATAATTTTCTACAATTAAAATAAAATGACTTTAAGGGGGAGAATATGCATTTTTGTTTCATAACTTGAATTAAAGGGGAGATTTATGGCATTTCATTTGCTCTCTTTTGCATTCTTGGTTCTGTCTTTTGTAATGAAAATGGTCATAGTGAGCAATTGCTCTTATCTCTGGACATTGAGTAAGATTGAATTTTTGTGGAAAACTAGGTCTTTCTTGGAATTACCTCCATTCTACATTTTTCCAACTTGGTCACGTTCTGTCTTTCCTTTTCAAAAGGACCGTGTTTGGCATTGTAACCTTTTGTTTTTATTTTTCAAATCAAACTAAAATTCTTGCCTTTTGGGTGTTTGTCAATATACTCATTAAGGAGGAGATTGTGAGACCATGTGGACGCCACCCCATGGTGTGTGATGAGTATTTGAATTTGTTGTGCAAGTGTTGTTGATGTTTGTGTTTGATTTTGAGTGTTTGCAGTTTTCAATGTTGCTATCAAGTGGTGAACAATTTGATCGGCTTATGGTGGCAGTCAGACTGGAGTGAACTGGGCGGTCTGACTGGCCTTTGGTTGGCGGTCAAACCAGCCCATGGGAATGTTTTTGGGCTAAATGGCATGAGGTATTGTTTGATTGGCATTGGCCGAGCGTTCAGATCACTCCCTGTTACCTAGAGAATTTGAGTTTGTTTGGGCCAGTCAGACCGGCAAATGGTCAGCAATCTGACCGGTGGAAGGTTTGACCGCCATCGGAGAGCAGACAAACCAGCCTTTGTCACCCAAGGTGTCCTTTGAGTGTGTTTTGTAGCATGGTGCATTGCTTCGACTAACGTGAGTCAAGTGTATGAAACTTGTGCTCAGGATGGCTGCTTGTTCTTTGGATGTCCACGTGGATGGGAGGACGTTAGACGTCAACAGCAAGTGATCCAGGACTAGGTGGGTGTCGGGGATTGGATAATTTCCATAACAACCATAATGTCTCGGCAGTTAAGTCAGACCAGACCACGCGTGCCCTCGGAGGTCGTTCCCGAGGATGACCCACGAGCGTTTGACCTTGTTGCTTGGTTTGCCCGGCCAATACAGGCTCCGTGCTCGGCTGCGGCTCCTGAGCTCGGTGCCTGAACTTTATTGCTCGGGCCAGATTGAAACTAGCTCGGCCCTAGCTCGTCCGCAAGATGCGTGGTCGGATGGTCGTGATTGGCAGTTGCGCCTGAATAGCGATAATCATGCTACGTTGTGGAACCATTGGGCCCATGACGAAGACGTGGTGTGAATTAGGGTTCGATTACAACTGTGTTAGCCGCAGTCAAATGATCGTGGCCTGGGCGGTAATCGATGGAATATTCATGCAAACTATAAATACCTCTCAGCCATGGGCGAGAGGGGGACACCTTTTTTGATACATACGCAATACACACCACGCTGGAGTAGGGTTATTATCTCCCTAGTGAGAGGCCCGAACCAGGATAAATCCCTATGCCATTCTCTGAGTACTCCCTATCTTGCGCCGTCCGAGCATCATCCGGACGCGACCCTTCACGTAAGAAGAGAGAAGAATTGGTCCTCCAAACAACCAAGTAAGCTCGGTGGGGGCCTGTTCCCCAATCATCGATAGCTGGCGCCGTCCATGGGGACCGATATTTCCTTTCGTGAAGAATCCCTGGAGATGCCTAATTCATAGGATCCCCAGGACCTCTGCACCTTCAGCGACGCCGAAAATGATGACTTGTACTATGCCAGTGGAGGTGTCGTCGGCATTACTGATCTGGAAGGGCATACTGAGCCCGGGAGCCTTTCCCCGGCAGCCATTGCGTGAGAGCAGTTCCTTCGCTCTCAGCACGATGCCCTTACAGATGATGATGACTATGACAGACTCTATGATGGTTTGGATATCCCAGACCATTTCGAGCCCGACCAGGATACCGTATCGCGAGGGGACACCGTGATGTCACCCTCACAGTTTCCATACTCCTGCAATGTCAACATGGCGGGAGAGGACGAGCCCTTGGGGGATGCACGTCTTCAACGGTACGAAGCAGCCAAGAACCACCTGGAGGCATCCTTGAACTGGACTTTGGCGAGCGTACATCGCCAAGTCCACAAAAATCCTGGTACGAGGGTCGGAACCAATGCTTGTGAGCGCTTCCGCGAGTATGGCACCTCGGAGCATGTGCACGGCTGTCATCCCAGCCCGTCTCCTCTCGCTCTCCCGAGCAGGGAACGCCTTCAATCTTTGGCCACGGTCGTGCGCAACCTCAGGGAATTTCCCGAGCAGGTGGACCTTGAGGCTATGGGAGCTGTCGTGGCGGACGATCTTGAAAAGATCACCGCCGATATAAAAGCGACAAAGACATCCTGTGACAAAAGGACCCGGAGTGCTCCCCGGGAAGATCAACGTCACACCCCTGTTCATTCCCACCGCAGTGAATCTCGGAATCATGCTCGAGAAGACCGGAGGGAACATGATCGGCACCGCGAGGACGCTCGGAGTTATTCCCGAGCAAGCTCACGGGACCATAGGAATACTTAGCACGACCAAGGCCGAACCGAGTATTCATCCTCAGGCCGCTCCCCCTTGCGTCGACCCCGAGAAGTTTTCTCTCGGCTCGGTCCACGAGCTGGGGGCTCGAGCAGTGGCTATCGCCACGACCATCGTGACCGAAGGGACCGCGTTGATACCCCCCCCATCTTCGGGTGTCGGGCCTTCATGGAACCCCTCCAGCACGTAACCTGGCCAAGTAAGTTCAAGCCTGGTCACATTGAGAGGTTCAACTAGACTCAGAACCTGGACGAGTTCCTCTCTATTTAAACCACTGCCATCCTGGCCGTGGGTGGCAATGAGGGGGTCATGGCCAACTTCCTGCCTACAGTTCTGGATGGGGCAGCTCGGACTTAGCTCTTCAACGAAAAGGAGGGCTCCATCCGGTCTTGGGGATAGCTAAGTAGCGCCCTCAGGGCAAACATCCAGAGTTGCTACGTCCGTCCTGGCAAAGAGCGCGACCTCGAGTGCCTGATCCAGACGGAGGGAGAAACTCTGCGTTAGTTTGTCCAACGATTTATCCAGGTGCAAAATTCGATTTTGAGCATTTCAGATGAAGCAGTGGTCTGAGCTTTCAAGTTCGGAGTCCGAGATGTTCGTTTCACACAGGATTTGGAGATCCATCCGAATCTTATGGCCAACGAGTTGTTCCGTATGGCCGATCGGTATGCCAACACCGACGAGGCGGTCCAGTGGAAGAAGATGCTGAACGAGGGCAAGCTCCCGCCTCAGCCCGGCTTGGAAGGCTCCACGAGCAAGAAAAGCGCAAGCCCTGTCGAAAAGAAGATTAAGAAAAAAAAGAAGCCCTCCATGCCGAACATGGTCGCAGCTGTCGAGCAAGCTCAACCAGCCTGACAGACGCAGGCGCATAAATGTTTCGGCGCAAAGGGCAAGGGGCGGCCACCTTAACGTCGCAACGACCAAGGTCGAGATGACCAAAGTCACGGCGATCAGCGTGGTCGGCCAAACAACCAGTTCTGCCCACTCCACCAGGCGTATGGGCACGAACTTCGCAATTGCAGGACCTGGACTTTCCGCATGAAACAGTTCTACAACGGCAAAGGTCCTATGCCTGCGCTCCTGGAACATGCAGAAAACGGCAAGGGCAAACAGCCCATTGTTGAAGATGAGGACATGGAATATTAAGAGCCCTAGAATCACATTGTCGTAATATTCAGGGGCTCCTCGGCTTACAGGTCCTGTCGTGAGTTGAAGGAGGCCGCACGAGAAGTGCACCATGTCACCCAGGGCAAGCCTCCAGTACAGCAGCTCAAGTGGTCCGAGCTGCCACTTACATTCTCCAAGGATGACTGTCCCCTTGGAATGACCAAGCCCCAGAGGCTCCCCGTGGTCGTGAGTCCCACGATCAGCAATACTGTGGTAGGTCGGGTGCTCATCGACTGTTGGAGTTCTTTGGATCTCATATCTGCCAAGGTCTTGGATGAGATGCAGATCCATAGGTCCAAGATCAAGAGCATAATAGTCCATTTTTATGGGATAGTACCAGGTACTTCAACCAAGCCGCTCGGCCAGATCGTTTTGCCCGTGATGTTTAGGGGTCTAAGCAACTTCCAGACCGAGTTGAGATTTCGAATCGGCCTACAATGCCATTCTCAGCAGGCTAGCCCTCGCAAAGTTTATGGCCGCCACTCACCACGGATACCAGTGTTTAAAGGTTCCTGGTCATGGTGGAGTGATCACCATTAAAGGGAGTCAGAAAGCAGCCCTGAACTACGACGAAAGGGCGCTAGACATGGTCGGGCAACTACCCCAGCGCGGGCCCGACCAGGAGCCGAAGAATTCCCGGCTGAAGACTACCCTCCAACCTGGAGGAGAAACCAAGGCGGTTCCACTGAGCGATGCAGATCCGACCAAGGTCATACATTTAGGGTCTTCTCTAGACCCTAAATAGGAACTCAACCTCGTGACCTTCCTCCACAGAAACGTGGATGTGTTCGCCTAGGAACCGTCCGACATTCCCGCGGTCCTATGGGAGGTCATCGAGCATAGGCTAGCAATTCGGCCTGATAAAAAGCCTGTGCGGCAAAAGCTCAGGCATTTTTCCCTGGAAAAGTAGGCCATTATTCGGGAAGAACTTGACAAGCTCCTCAAGGCCGGCTTTATTCGAGAAGTCGACCACTAAGAATGGTTAGCTAATCCGGTCATCGTAAAGAAAAAGGGGGGCAAATGGTGCATGTGCGTCGACCATACAGGTTTGAACATTGCGTGCCCTAAAGACAATTTCCCGCTACCCCGCATAGACCAGTTGGTTGATGCGACAGCGGAGTCCCAGGTGATGAGCTTTTTGGACGCCTATTTAGGCTACCACCAAATTGGCATATCGCCTGAAGATGTGGAGAAAACCTCCTTCATCATGCCGTTTGGTACTTTCTGCTATACAACCATGTCCTTCGGTCTTAGGAATGCTGGAGCAACTTTCCAACGTCTTATGCAGAAGACCTTCTTGGATCAAATAGGCCAAAACCTGGAGGTCTATGTGGACGACATAGTAGTCAAGAGCAAGCTTGCCTCGGGTCATGTTTCTGACCTAGAGGAGACCTTTTGTAACCTCAATAAACATCGAATAAAACTCAATCCGGAGAAATGTGTGTTCGGTGTGAGGGCAGGAAAAGTGCTTGGCTACATGATTGGGCCACAAGGTATCGGGGCAAACCCAGAAAAAATTGAAGCCATCGAGAGCATGCGACCACCCACTTGTGTGCGGGAGGTCCAGGCACTAACCGGGAGAATGGCAGCTCTTAACCGCTTCATTTCTCGGCTTGGCGAGCGAGGATTACCTTTTTTCAAGGCGCTCCGCAAGCACGATGGGTTCATATGGACAGAAGAGGCCAACAAATCTTTTGAAGAACTTAAGTAGTACCTGTGCAAACCCCCGATCCTAACCATACCGAAAATAGGTGAAGTCCTATTGCTGTATTTGGCCGCAACGCCACAAGCAGTAAACGCCGTCCTCATGGTGGAAAGGGACGGAGTGCAATGACCAGTCTACTACGTTAGCGAAGTCTTGCACGGACCAAAGGAGCGCTACCCCGAGGTCCAAAAACTCTTGTATTCGTTGCTAAGTTGCGACACTATTTTCAATCGCATAAGATCCAAGTCCCGATCAACTTTTCGCTTAGGGAGATCTTAAGGAATCAAGACGCTAGTGGCCGAATAGCGAAATGGGCCATGGAGCTCGCCGAGTTCGAGATTGAGTTCTCGGCCCGCACAGCGATCAAATCCCAAGTCTTGGCGGACTTCCTGGCAGAATGGACGAACCCCGCGCCACCTGTCGCGGAGCCCGACCAACCTGGGGAAGGACACTAGACAATGTACTTCGACGGGTCCCGAGCTTATGAACACTCGTGGGCTAGAGTCGTCTTAGTCTCTCCACAAGGAGAACAGCTCCAGTACGCCCTCCAATTACATTTCGCTGTGACGAACAACGCAGCAGAATATGAAGGCCTTTTGGCCAGACTACGAGCGTGCAGGGTGCTTGGAGTCCAATGGCTTACTGTGAAAGGCGATTCACAGTTGGTCGTCAACCAGGTTAATAAGGAGTATCAGTATTCCGATAACTCAATGGCGCTTTACCTGGTTGAAGTTAGGAAGATGGAAAAGTACTTCAGGAACTTCAAGGTACTCTACGTCCCCAGGAAGGACAATTCCCTGGCCGACCACCTCTCAAAGGTCGGTTCCTCCCAATCCCTTGCTTCGGCAGGAGTGCTCGTTGAACACTTACACAAGCCTTCCATTCCCTTTGTAGAGGAAGCACCTGAGGCGTGCGGTAACGTCTCTCTCCTCGAGCATGGTGCGAACTGGATGACGCCATTCGTCCAATATCTCGCGCATGGGACACTGCCCGAGGAAGAAGCCGAGCGTTCCCGGCTAATAAGATGGTCCTCTCCATACAAGTTGATCGAGGGCCTCTTGTACCATAAAGGGGCACTAGGAGTCCTCTCCAAGTGCATTTCCCACGAAGAAGGGCAATACCTTCTCAGGGACATCCATGAAGGAATGTGCGTAGCTCACTCGTCCTTTAGGACGTTAGTAAGCAAAGCGTTCCGACTGGGATATTACTGGCCAACGACCTTAGCCGATGCTCGCTCGATCGTAACCTCTTGCCGAGCATGCCAATTTCATGCCTGCAAGGTTCATCAACTGGCATACGCGCTTCAGACCATCCCGCTAACATGGCCATTCTCGGTCTGAGGAGTCGATATACTCGGACCTTTCCCAAGAGGCTGAAAGGGCTGCAAATACTTGCTCGTATCTACCGACACTTTCACCAAATGGATCGAGGCAGAACCCATGTTGACCATCTCGGCCCAAGCGGCTAAGAGGTTTTTTCGCAATAACGTGGTGACACGTTTTGGAATACCAAATCGTCTCATCACAGACAATGGCACTCAGTTCACGAGCGAACTGTTTCAAGCCTATTGCGAAGATATCAAGACCAAGGTATGTTTCGCCTCTGTGGCCCACCCGCAGAGTAACGGGGCAGCCAAGCGAGCAAATGGACAAATCGTTCAAGGAATCAAGAAGAGGGTTTTTAAAAACCTCGACCAACGCAGGCAAGCCTGGGTGGATGAGCTTCCTTCCGTCCTGTGGTCAGTTCGCACCACGACCAGCCAAGCTACGGGAGAAACTCCTTTTCAGCTCATCTACGGTGAAGAGGCCATCTTGCCCGCTGAAATCATGTTGGGTTCCCCGAAGGTGCACTTGGTGGACGATGTTGACCAGGAGGGCGAGCGCCTCTTGGACCTCGACCTTGCAGAAGCAACACGCGAACGGGCTTTGCTCCGATCCATGATCTACCTACAGGCTCTTCGCAGGCATGCGACTAAGTCGGTTCGACCAAGGACCCTGCAAGTCGGCAATCTCGTCTTACGTCGAGTTCAGGATTTGTCGAAAGCTAACAAGCTAACCCCAAGGTGGGAGGGTCCTTACACGGTCGTATCAGCAATACGCCCAGGGGTTGTTCGCCTCACGATGGAAGATGGACGAGAGCTTACTAGCACTTGGAACATCGATCAGCTACGTAAGTTCTTCGTCTAGTTACCTTTGATTGCATGTTTTTCCTTTCGTAACTCTTAACGGTCTTTCTTTCAATAAAATTCAGTTCTTTGGCCCATCTTGTGATTCCCATTCTTTCCAGGATCCCGTTAATGACCCTAAAGTCCCTGCCCTCTGAAAATCCACTCAGTCTCGCTCAGGGGCACATTTTCCTCCTCACTATCTTGATGATAGGATGAGCACAAAGGGGCAAGAACATTCGCTCCAGTTATGATCTTTTCTAAGGACCGGTTAGCATGTGCGTGAATGACCAAAAGCGCAACAGCTGACGCCAGGTCACTAAGCCCACCCCCAGAGGTTCCAATCTACATAAGCCGATTATCTTCTGCAGTAGTAACTCCGCCGCAAGTCACAATCGCACTGTAACACCCCGGCATTTAATATGCCCGAATGCTACCAAACATAGGCTAAACAACATCTAAATACCATAAACTAAGGTAAATTACAGCAAAGGAGTAAATGCTAATATCGGAAATTTCGGCAGCATCTCCTTTGTTTTTCCATGAATTGAAGCAACAACAATAAGATCACAGGGTATAGTAAAAAGAATGACATCTAAAACATCAATAATAAAGGTTCTAGCAGCAGTATAATACTAGAATAAAGATTCCAACCATCTCATGAGCCAAACGAAGTAAATGAGGAAACCAAGCACACAAATTAACCATCACAATTTAAAGGAAGGAACATGTCATTGTTTATATGTGTGATGCTAAGTGATGACGTGTGACTAGCTCCCTTTCCCGCATGCCGGTTTCATGGTACCTAAGAAAAATAACATAAACACAAGCGTGAGTTCATCACTCAGCAAGTATATTGCAATGGAACAAGAAAATACAATCTAATACCTTCATCACCACCTTTCACATACAACATCATACACATCTCATATTCATAGCGTAAGCATATCATTGGCATCATCATATATCATCATCATATAACATCCTCATATAATGCAATGCAATGCAATGCGATGCACATATCTCCTGGAAACTCATACCGGTATGGTTGAGTACAAACCTGTAACATCCCAAAATTTGGGTTTTCAAAAATTTTGGTTTAGTGTAGCTTTCCAAAAATTTTGGTTGATTTTCTCGCGTTTATAAAGCTTGATTTGAATTTTCTAAGAGCTAAAACAATTTAATTTGATTATTCTAAACTTCAAATAAAATAAATTTTATTTTATTTGGATTCCTTGTGCTTCAAGAAATTTTCCTGTAATTTTTGAGATTTTTCGGAGCTCGTTTGCTATTTATCGGATTTATTTGAAATTATTTTGTATTAGGACCTTTTCTTGAAATTAATTAATTACTTGGAAAAGTTTATATAAAGTTTTGTTGCAAATATTTTATTTGAGTTCAAAATGTCTCAAAATATTTTCTGGAATTTTTCTAGAATTTTTCCGGTATTTTTATTGCCTCATTTGATTTATTTTATTTGTTGGAATTATTTTAATTCGAAAAATCGGATTTTCGGTTTGGGCTCAAACTTCCTCTCTCTCTCTCTTCCGCCGGCCACCCCGCCAGCCGGCCCAGCCCACGCCGCCACCCGGGCCCACGCCCACAAGGCCAAAGCCGCTTCCATCTGCGCTTCGCCTGGCCCAAAGACGGCCCAACTGCCGTCGCTCGCCACGCCGCTTCACGCGCCAGGCCGCGCCAGCCCACGAGTACGCCCCCGCTGCCACGTGTTGGCCACCCGTTGGCCCACATCGCCCAGTCCGTTTCATGCACGGTATGTGCTCGATAAAATGCCCACAAGACCCGTTTTTCGTGTTTTCTTGATTTCTCTTGACCTAGCCACCACACCAGCCCTAGTAGGTATCCCATGACCTCTCACACGCAGGTTCCACCCCTTGGATCTCCCCCAAAACCGAGAAAACCACCCCATGTCCTCCGGATGTCGCCCAACATCGGCCGAAATTTGGAGCCGCGTCCCGGGCAGCTCGTCGACTCTTTTCTAGATCCGTCTTTGCAGTGGTGTGCCACAAGGTACCATATGCTTGCTGTCCAAAATTTAGCCAATTTGGCCTGCGGGATCAAAAGTTATGGCTGTTTGAAACTCGAATCTTGCCGAGGCCATAACTCCCTTAATTTTTCGAGTTTGACCGTGAAATTTTTTGTGTAGACTCCTGGGGATGTCCTCTACGTGATGCACATCTTGCCTCAAGGTTTTGCACTCTGGATTTGGCACCGAAAATCAATCTCTCCAATCAGACTGCGTTTCAGACAGCGGCAAACTTCCTCGCGCATTCCCCGCTGTTCCAGAAGGTATTTCTTCGAGCCACCTGCGTCACAGTGTGCCTCTTGGTCCCATCTAGCTCTCGGTCAAATTTCGTTACGTTCCGATCATTATTCTAGAAGTTATGACCGTCCAAAGTTTTGATCTGAAACCCGTTAATCGGCAGTTTGTGATTAATACGGAAGGGCGCCGCAAAATCCGCCTATACCGTTGTGTTCGTATCACCGCGTTCTATGCAGTAGACATTCTCCCTTTGCCATCCCGTCCTCTGAAAAATTTTTTATATATTTAGGCCGCCGTTTGCCGTCGCCGCGCGTCGCTTTTTGACGCCGGTTATTTTAGCTCGCTCCGGCCGTGTTGTCGCGTCCGGTGGATCATCCCTTACTGTTTTGGTCCATATTTAGAGTTCTTTTGGCCTCCGTTTGCCGTCGGAGCCGATTCCGGCCTAAAACCGTCGTCTTTCGGCCTAAACCGTTATTACCGGTTTGCGTATCGGTTAGCCGTCCTTGGTAGCGTTCTACCGCGGCCATGTCGTTGTACCGACGGTCGCTACTTCGCTTCATGAGTATCCTATCATTGTTTGACCTCCGCCGTTAACGTTCCTCCGTTACCTGTTGCCGTTAACGTTTCAACGTTAACGCTCCGCCGTTAACGTTTCGTCGTTAACGTCCCACCGTTAACGTTTTGCCGTTAACGTTTCCCCGTTAACGTTTCGTCAATGTTTCGCCGTTAACGTTTTGCCGTTAACGTTCCACCGCACGCTGCCGTTAACGCTCCTCGCACGCTTCCCGTTAACGTTCCTCCGTTAACGCTTTCGCCGTTAACGCTTTTGCCGTTAACGTTTCACGTTAACTCTGCATGCGTTGCGCTCGTGGGTTAACGTTCCTCCGTTAACGTTTTGCTGTTAACGTTCCACCGTTAACGCTCCGTCGTTAATGTTCCGCCGTTAACGCTCCGTCGTTAACGTTCCGCCGTTAACGCTCCATCGTTAACGTTCCATCGTTAACGCTTGGCTCTCTCCACTTCGTTGTCATCGCATGCGTGTATTCATGCAAGAGCCCTAGTGCGATGTCCTCATCTCCTCTATCATCATGATGTGAGCCTAGTCTCACCGTCATATCATCTTCAAAGCCGAATCAAAACCCTAACCTAAGACCGGTTCGATGGACTAAGTTCATCGTGAGCCGCGTTGTTATCTTTGCAATCTTTTCCGTTGTTTCAATCGTGGTAAGACACTTGTCTTGTCTTATCCCTGAAAACCTAACCTGCCATTAATCGAGAATTCCTTCGTGGACTTAGTCGATAGACCATTGGTCATCTGTCATACCCCTGTGCCCGATCTATCCGTCTCTCTTTTGTTTGACTGTGTCCATTCGGTCAACAAAAGTCAACTTCGAGAATCAATTTAGTTCATTGTGAACTAACATATCCTTATGGACCCGATCTATAGATCGAGAGCCCATATGTCGCTATCTGTCCAATCAAGATAATAACTTCGGAAGAAATATTCTTCGGAATATTATTCTTTCTTTCCCAGTTATTAATCTTTCCCTTTTCGGTGTTTTTTCGAAAGCTCGTTCTCTTTTGTCAACTCTTCGATCTAATCCGTTCAAGTTCCTAAATTCTTCCAAGCCGTTGTGCCACTGCTATTTGTTCTTAATTTGGAGTTTTACTTGATTTGACTTTTGAATGTGTTTGTATTTCTTCTTCTTTAATCGTTAGACGCGTCATCTGGAAATCGTTCTACGGGCTGAAGATCAAGGAAGTGAAGATCGAAGGTCGAGGATCAAGAATCATGGATAAAGAGTAAAGGACAGTAAAGTTTGCAAGGGCCAGGCAAGTTGTGCTTTGACCATGTTGATCCCATTTTCGAACTTATGTTGTTTCAAATTATTGCATGCATGTTGGATACAAACTGATTTCAATTAGTTTGGGATTAGATATTTAACCTACTTGTTATTGCCACCTTGTCTACAATAGCTGTATGCCATGAATCATTTTTCACCCTAGGTTCTTGATTAATAGTTGGCTTTAAATACTTTGCCGACATGGGTTAGTTAGACCGTCAGTAGCTGCTTAGTCTTCAACGTACCTTTGATATCATTTTGGAAATACAAAAGCTCAATATTGACTAATGGAATATGCAATGTATTTTGGAACGGTGTGACGTGTTGCCGACACGATGAAGTTGATATGTGGAGGTATTCGTACTTCTTCAAGGATGTTGAGTTGTTGGTATTGTGTTGCGCAATAATCAACTGGGGTGATAAAATGATTTACACTGGGGCAAGTGGCAAGAATTATGGTGGGCCAGTTTGGCAGTTGGGACTGTTTGAAACATGATATATGTATGAGTGATGGTGAGATGGATTTCTTTGAGAGTATTGATGTAAGTCTTGCCCTGGTCACTCTAAGGACTTAACCTTGCAAGCCTTTGAACTGAGTCAATCGTACAACCACATGTCCGGAATGGGACGGACCTAGTTGATTAAGTTGCTAATAACTTACTTGTGGTACCTCGGGGTGTCAACTACACCGTTTGTGTAGATTGAAGGGGGAGCGTACCAGGGCTGCGGCATGGTACCCATCCAACGGTATGTCGGTCCCATACTTCGCCTTAGCTAAGGGAAGGGATGGTGTAGGGCAAAAACCGGAGAGGTCCACTTGTGTAGTTAGAGGCTTCCGAAAGACTTTGTTATGATCGCTCAATCGCATACTCTTGTATGGCGATTCACAACTGACGTGATGAGTTGATTGTATCTTGTGGGTAAAGTGTATAACCTCTGCGGAGTGTAAAATCTATTCGAATAGCCGAGTCCACGGTACTGGACAATGCTTGGGGATTACAGTCAAGGGTTAGCTTTTCATGAAAATGAACCTGGGATTGGAGGCAGTTTGCCTGTGGAAAAGTGATAATTGTTTAAGGATGTGGAATGGTTTACTTGTGAAACAACTGTGAAATTATTACTATTGTTATCTGTTTTACCGCTTTACAATCTATTATGAATATTTGTGAATGTTGTTTATTGCAAAATAACCCCTTCAGCCTGTCATTTGGAATAAGCCATGCATATAGTTATTAGACTTGCATTCTGTGCATGACTTGCTGAGTGCTTTATGTACTCACCCCTTGCAAACAAACAATCACCAGTGAGCAAAAGTCTACATCGTCGAAGAAGAAGAAGTTCCGTGAGAAGGCGATTATCTAGGAGTCGAACCCTGTCAGTTGCCTGTGGCGTATTGATGGGATTCACCGATGTTCTTCGTTCCGCTGCTGCTTATTTGGAGTTGAAGCCGTCAAGGCTTCGCAAGTGTAAGGTTGACCTTAAGGTCGTTCAATAGTTTATATTATATATTTGTGTTATTTCTCTTTTTCGCTGTGTATGATTGTGATATTCATCTATGTTGAGACTGTGTGCACTAGCGTGATCCTGGACTAGTGCTGAATACACAGAGGGTCCGGATTTGCACATTCGGGTCCCGACAACACCCGTCGGTGTGCACCCTCTCCCCCCCTTCCATCCCGAAGATGGAGGGTGCCTACTCCTCGCTTCCGTTCACCGCGGTGAATGGAATCACGATGTAGGACTTACTCATTGGCTCTCCGGAATAGTCATAACTTTCTCACCGACTTCACCGGACTAGTTATGACTTTCTCACCGCCCGGGCCATGTAACATGCCATGTATGCAAACATGCCAACATCATAAATAACGTGTACACTAACACATGGCATCATAACATAATCAACATATTCATCATATCATTGGCAATCACTATGGCATGGCATGTGAACATATCATATATTCAATTTCAATCTCAACCAATCTAGCAACTACAACCCGCTACCCATTCCAATACACTTGCCTCAACCGCGGGCGTCGGATTGGCGAGAAGTAGAAGGCACTCCCGGGGTCACACCAACTTTGCCCGACGACCGAAAACCCAACGGATCTCCTCCCGGTTAGCGCGATCTCCTTCCTCGCTCCAATCCCGCCGGATCTCCTCGTCGCGGAGCGCTCCAACGGATGGATCTTCGAGGTGTTGAGGTGGAGAACTCCCCTAGGGGCAGCAAGGGAGGTGGAGAGGTGGTGGAGGGGTGGTGGAGCAATGGGGAGAGGTGGTGGGGGTGCGGCTAGGAGGTGGAAGGGTGGGGCGGCTAGGGCAAGCAAGAGGAGATGGGGGGCGCACCAACCAGGAGGGGCGCACTAAAAGGGAAGGGGGAGGCCCCCAAACAGGATTTCCACTCCTAAAAGGACTCAAACTCTTCCCCACCAAGGCCCACGACCCTTTCCCCTACGCCCAAACTCCCCCGGAAAGGCCGAAATCCCCGGAAACGGCCCGGAAACGCAAATTAACCTCAAACCGTATGGTTTCAACCTCCAATTTCATATTTCATAAAGTTTTTGACCTCAACATTCACATTAAATAATGTCACACCATTCCGTAGTGTCACACGCACATGGACACCCTCTCGGACGGCCCAGAGACTTAGCGTCGTGCTCTACCGTTGCGCGTTGCATCGAGCAACCACATGGCTCCCCTGCGCTCGCCAAAACCATGCTCACAGCTCAGGAGCATGGGCCATGACGCTGGGGGGGGGGGTAAGGCCGCGTGTGCTCTTCTCTCAATGACCTGACCCATGCTCACAATTTGGAGAAGGTTTTTGGTCGCTCAGCGAAGGCCACGCGATTTTCTAACTCTCCTGTCAATGAGCTCGTGCTCACAACTTAGGTGCACGACCTTCGTTAACAGCGGGGGCTTAGTAGGAGCGACGAACTACCGTGCTTTTTCTTAAAGACGTGCGCTCATACTTTCATCGTCTCCTATACTTAAGTGCTATTTTCTCGACCTACTCATTGTTGTCTTGTTCGTTTTGCAGGACAATTATCGAAAGCAAAAAGAGCACAATACACAGAGTAGAATAAATGAACTTCTTTGAATAAAAGAGACTCAGGTTTGTACATTGCAAAGCTATACAACTTAAAATTTCTCGGCGCGCTTGGCGTCCTGAAGGATAGTGAGTCTTCTCGAACGGCGTCGAGCTCGGACTCAAGGTCGAGCACCTTCCTCTGAGCCTCACGCCCTTCGCTCATCGCCTGGCGGAGTCGCTTCGCCTCCTCCTTGTGCTGCTCGGCCGACTCTGTGGATGCCCTGAGCACGGAGTGGAGAAGCTCCTTTACCGTCTCCTCCAGGGATGCCCTTGCCCGCTCGCTTTGCTCGAGGAGCTCCTTGACGACCAAGACAGACTCCTCGGTCTTCCGGCGAATCTCTAAGTCTGAGGCATTCAGCTCGTCCAGCTTTCACTCGAGCTCCGCGATCTTTTCGTCTTGCTCGGCGCTGTGCCTGGCCAGGACCTCGAGCGGGATCGTTGCAGCCCAAAAGTCTGTCATAGTAACCTTGAGCACCTACACGAAGGAATGCATCAGATCCTTGCTCAGCTCACAAAGAAAAGTGAAGTGATCTCCTAAACTTACCCAGCGAAGGTGCTCCTGTAGTCCTCCTTGGAAGAGCTCGGCTGGATCATCCGGGCGAGGATCCAGCTGCGCGTCTTCCCCCTGAGCAAACATTACGCTCGGGGCCTCCTTCTCCTCCTCTTCATCCCGGGCTACCTCGGTGCCTGGTAACGCAAGAGTCTGCTCTACAGGAACGATTGCCACTAGAGCAAGGTCTTCCCGGGGAAGCTCTTCCCTCGAGGTAGCAGGCCCAGACCCCGGAGCTGCATCCTTGCTCAGGGACTAGGCCTGTTCGTCAGCCAGGCTCGGGTCCAGGACCATGAGCGGCTGGCCCTCTGAAGCCTCCACCCGGGGATGCTCTTCCCCCGGGGTAGCAGGTCCTGACCCCAGAGCTGCATCCTTGCTCGGGAACTGGGCCTGTTCGTCAGCTAGGCTTAGGTCCAGGACCACGAGCGGCTAGCCCTCTGAAGCCTCCACCCGGGGATGTTCTTCCCCCTGGGTAGCTGGCCCCAACCCCGGAGCAGCATCCCTTCTCGGGACTAGGCCTGTTCGCCGGCCGAGCTCGGTCCTGGGACCGCGAGCGGCTGGTCATCTGGGGCGTTCTCCTCCAAAGCGTTAAGCATATCAGCGATGATGTCACTGGCCTCAGCCTTCTTGAGCTCCTCGGGTTTGACCTCCTCGACCTTTGCCTCATCAACTGAGTCGACCTCGATGATTATGTGGGGGATCGTTCCCGCAGTCGCCCAGGCATCCTCAGCCGTGCCCTGCTCGGGCGTAACTTTCTCGGACACCACGGCATCGGTGGCACGAGCAAGCTCCTTCTCTATTACAGAATTGAGCACATCATCAACCATGGCCTCGAAATCCCATACTTCCCTACTAGCTATAGCGCCCACAATAACAATGTGGGGTTAGCGTAGCGTCCGAAAGGGAAAAGACCCGGAAGGAAGAGATAGACATTTACCTTGCTCGGACTCTGCTACGGCAGCTCGGGCTCGGGCTAGGAGATTGGCCATTTATTCAGCCACCTTGCTGGCCCTCGCCACCGCAGGGTCGACCTCCTCCAGGTCGACCTCCATCAAGGTCGCGGCCGAGCCCCCCCGGGGGCGCGCCTGACGACCTCCGACGCCTCGTGGTCAGCAGCGCCGGATCTTCCTCCTCCTCAAGCTCGGGTGCCGAGCTCGAGGTCACCCAAGAAAGCTCGGCCTGGAGGGCGGCGATCTTGCTCTCCAACTCCTCCTTGCCCACGGGTCTTTTCGCCGCAGCCACCGCCTCCTTCTTCGCCCTCTCAGCGAGCTGGTGCAAACGAGCCATCAGCTCCGATTTTTTCCTGGTGTGCTCGGCCAACCATAGCTTTCGCTCGCTTACCTCCCTCCAGTCGGCGTACTCCAAGTGCGGCCGACGGGGAGTCCTGCTCGAGCCGACTCGCCTCCTCGGGCGCCTGGAAGGGGACAGCGATGGCGACAACGACCGGCCACATCGCTTGCGGCCCGCCAGCCTCTTGGTCCTGGGACCAAGAGTTGCGGCCACGAGGTTGGCTGACAGTGGCTTGATCGCTGCCACTGCGGCCTCAAGGGCGACCTTCTCCTGTCGAATTCAAACAAGTGAGTCAGAAGAGCACTCGGATGTTGTTCCCCGAGCATGGCTTTCTCAGCACGGGGATTTTTGAGCGTGGCCCGCTCAGGAAGGGATACCCTGAGCAACATAAAGTGATTACTTACCGCTTCGCGCCGATCGAGCACATTTCTCGGGACTTGGCGGCCAGCCTCGAGCTCCTTGCCCCAAGGGACGCCGAACATCTCGGCGACCCTCGAGTCTGCCCAGTCATCAGGCAGAGCTGCATTTTGACCAAGGAAAGCGGTAGGCACGAGCAGCACCAATTAGCGAAGTAAAGAGCTCGGCTCCGAATTAGCGGTAGGCATTTTGACCAAAGAAATTGGACCGGCGTACATGCAAAACTTACTGTTTTTTAAGAATTTGGTCCGGCAAAAAATCATTTAAACCATGTTCACGGCGGACCAAAGAAAAATCGGTACGGCGTACATGCGAATTTCACAACGCAAAATCTTGTTCACCACGGACCAAAATTTTGGTTCAGCGTACAAGGAAATTTGGTCCGGTGTTAAGGTATAAACTTACTGTTTTTTTTAAAACTTTGGTCCGGCGCAAATGACCCCAAATGCATGTTCACGGCGGACCAAAAATTTTGGTCCAGCGCAAACATAAAAACGGTCCGACACCAATATGAAACTTACTGGTTTAGAAATTTGGTCCGGCACAGAAGAGAAACACATGCACATGCACATTTTGCAAATTCAATTCTTAAGCCAATTTTTCAGCACATGATTTCACAGAGTTGCATCGTCTTCGCTGCTTTTCGAATCCACATCGCTCAAATTGACTTGTTGAAGAGCGAAAAGAACTTGGTGAACTACTTTGCGGTTGATGAAGTTCTTCTTATTTTTATCAGCTGAAGGGAACTTCTTCTTCTCCTTTCATCTGTCATTGTCTTTTTCCTCCCTTGATGCTTTACCTGCAAGTTTAGGACAATTTGTGCGAATATGGTTGAGGTCACTACACTCATAGCATCTTGGAGGGCCACCACCACCTCTCTTTCTCATTCTCATATTCTGCAAAGCTTTGTTAAAGCGAGAAGAGTGCAATGCTAGATCTTCTTCGGGAAATTCTTCAATTTGCTCATCTGTTAAAGAAGACAAGGAGAACAAAGCAAAGCTAGAAGAAGAATTTGCATTCGACATGTTAGGGTTAGAGATCAAAGCAATTGATTTAAAGTTACCCTTCCTGGCAAGAACATCTAATTCATGAGTTTTCAACTTAGAATAAAGAACATCTAATGTAAGTGTACTCATGACATTAGATTCTCTAATGGATGTAACTTTCATCTCCCAAATAGACATGTCTAATGCACCAAGCAATTGTCTAGCATTAGCAGCAGCATCAAAGCTAACTCCAACAGCACACAAATTGCTAAGAATTTTATTAAAGCGTGCAAAGAAATCATCTAGCGACTCACCAGGCTTCATCTCAAATCGCATGTATTCTTTCTTATGTATATCCTTCCGAATCTCTTTGACAGTGTTGGATCCTTCATGATAATCATAAAGAGATTTCTATACCTCATATGCGGATTGAAGATGAACCACTCGATCAAAGTCGCTGCGTCCCAAGCCTTGGATGATCAAGTTGCGAGCCTTGCTGTTTGCTTCAACATGTGCGCGATTGGCGTCATTATCGTTGTCGTTTGCAGGGACTTCGTATGGCTTGTAGACTTTCTCCTAAATTGTGAAGCCCTGCGCCTAGATGAATGCTTCCATCTTGGCCTTCCAAAACTGAAAATCTACACCATCGAACACACACGATTTTGTCAAATAACGATCCATTAATCAAATCACCGGTTAAGATGGATTAGAAAAACCTTGCTCTGATACCACTTGTAGGATCGATGTATACAAAACTAGCAATTAGAGGGGGGTGAATGATTGTGCGGAAGCTAAAACCAAATCTTTCATCTATTAAAAGTTCACCCCAAAACAGAACCAAATTATTGCCTCGGATTCAACAAAAACAGAATGACAGATGTTCAATAAAATGCGAATTACGGAAGATCCAACCGTCGGATCGATCTAAAATTTGGACACAAAAATAGATTCCAATACGAATCGAACCCAAAAAGAATCAGCTCGATCGGACTTACGTATCAAAAGTTATGAACCTCGTAAGCTTGCTATAACAGAATATGACGAGAATTGATCTAACCAAAACTTGTAGATTAAACAAGATATTCAAAAGATTAATCAACTAAACTTTGAGGAACTCTAAATTAATACCCTAGAGAGGTTTTGGATGGATCAAATCAAAATGAAACTCAAAGGATAAAAACCAATTTAGAACAAGAACAAGCATGCAGATAAGAACCAAAACAGGAAACGCTGTAGCAACGCGTGTACTGTAGCTTCGCAATTACTGTAGCACGCAGAGGATCTGGAAGGAATTAATCTTTATTTCTTTTTGTCTAAAGTACTCCCATCAAAAGAGTACAAACCCTAAAGCTCTGGATTGATCTCAATCCCTGGATTGCCTCTAAACAGGAGATACCCCTCCTATTTAAAGGAGCAAACACAAGGAGTACGCATACATGTCCACTTGGCCCAACCTAGCCCAATACATGTAAGCTACCCCCAAACGACTACAACTCTACACGCGTAAGGCCCACCTGCCATACTCACGTGACTGACAACTCCTCATGTGCACCATTCTCTTAGCCCGAACGTCCCGTATGACATCCTTGACCACCAAGACCTCAGTTCCTCCCTGAACCTAGTCCCGAACCTTAGTTCCTCCATGAACCTAGTTCCGATCCCGTCATTGAGCACGTTCGCCTTCGAGCAATACCTGCACATGAACAAAACACAAAATTCTCCAAGCACAAGTCCGCGACTTGACTCAACATTAGTCCATGCAACTACTCACACGAGCATTGCATAAAATCAACTCAACCTGAGCAAAAACACATTCACGATGGACCAAACAATGGTCCGGCGCACACAGGGCAAAAACCCTAGAAAAATCCATTCACGCTGGACCAAACTTCAGTCCGGCGCAACTCACGACGGACCAAAAACTTGGTCCGACGTACACGTGAATATCTCGGTTACAAATCACTTGATCTAGCGCAAAAACCCTAGTTTTTACGTTCACGACGGACCAAAAGAAAATTTGGTCCGGCTTACACGTGGAAGTAGCCGTCAAAAACCAATTCACGACGGACCAAAAAATTTGGTCCGGCGTACATGCGAAACTTACTGGTTTCGGAAAATTTTGGTCCGGCGCAAAGAGCTCGAAATCACGTTCACGACGGACCAAAAATATCGATCCGGCTTGAAGGTGAAAAACAGTCCGTGAAAACTCTCAAAGTCATGTTCACCATGGACCAAAACAACATTGGTCCCGCGCCAATGCAAAAACACGTTCCAATGGTCCGGCGCAATATGCGTTCACTGCGGACCAAAGATTTGGTCCGGCGCAATAGTCCGGCGTAAGAGTGAAACTAACTGTTTCTTGGAAATTTAGTCCGGCGCAAAAGGAAAACATACTGTTTTTCCAAAACCCCTTATTCACAGCAAATCACAAGTGTATCAAATGATCATACATGCACAAGCACATGTTGCAAAATCAATTCTAAGCCAATTTTTTAGCACTTGATTTCACAACAGTATACAGCTCGCAGGAGACGATCTCATTGTCCTGCGGCTGTGGCTCCTACTCATCACTCGCGGCCCTCCATGATCTCGCGTTGAGATACTTGAGCTTCTGGAGCAACTCAAGCCGCTCTTGACTAAGCCTGCTCACGCCGAAGTTGGCCATCTGGGGCGAGGGAGATCGGGAGACAAGACAAGACAAGGGCGATGACGAAAATTTTCGTAAATTTCGAATGAAGAAGGTGAATAAAGAGAGTCGTAGCAGCCGCTTAAATACACGATCTTGGGGGGGAAGCACAAAGTTTTCCCACCGTTGTGCTCAAGAAGCCCTAAGGCCACAGGTGCAGATGAAGGGTTCGCCATTCCCGAACTGACGCGTGGATACGTAGTTTCCAAAACCGTTCCGTTTCGGGGCATTTCCCAAAGGAAACTGCCCGCGCTGTCACCATAAGGCTTCCTCGAGAAGGAATTATGACAACTGTTCACACTCTCTTACCCGAGCACACCTTGGTCGCAGGGCCAGGCTGACTGCTCGTCCTCGTTAAGGGTTTAGTTCGGATGCTGCAGCAGTAGTTCGCTGCAAGATTCTAATCCCTCCATTGAGTCATTAGGCTCAAGGGGAAGGCCCTTCGAGCAGTTCCCTACTTGACCCTCGAGGGCTAGCTTCGGGGATTGGATAATTTCCAAAACAACCATAATGCCCCGGCAGTTAAGTCAGACCAGACCATGCGTGCCCTCAGAGGTCATTCCCGAGGATGACCCATGGGGGTCCGGCCTTGTTGCTCGGTTTGCCCGGCCAATACGAGCTCCGTGCTCGGCTGCGGCTTCCGAGCTCGGTGCCCGAACTTTATTGCTCGAGCCATATTCAAACTAGCTCAGCCCTAGCTCGTCCGCAAGATGCGTGGTCGGATGGTCGTGATTGGCAGCTACGCCTGAATAGCGATAATCATGCTACGATGTGGAGCCGTTGGGCCCATGACGAAGACGTGGTGTGAATTTAGGGTTCGATTACAACTGTGTTAGCCGCAGTCAAATGTTCGTGGCCTGGGCGGTAATCGACGAAATATTCCTGCAAACTATAAATACCTCTCAGCCATGGACGAGAGAGGGACACCTTTTTTGATACATACACAATACACACCACGCTGGAGTAGGGTTATTATGTCCCTAGTGAGAGGCCCAAACCAGGATAAATCACTGTGTCATTCTCTGAGTACTCCTTGTCTCGCGCTGTCCGAGCATCCTCAGGACGTGACCCTTCACGTAAGAAGAGGGAAGCGTTGGTCCTCCAAACAACCAAGTAAGCTCGGCGCAGGCCCGTTCCCCAATCATCGACAGTGGGAGAGATGAGTTCCATTTGGTTTGGATAAGTGAGTGAGGCTACGTGGCTCAAGCGGGAAGCACAAAAAGACAAGAATCGTGAAGAGGCAAGACAATGCATGTGGTGTGCCAAGTGACTTGGGCCGGCACAAGTAGAGATGATTCGGGGGAGACTGGATGCATGAAGACTTGATGGCAAGTCATTGGGGAACAGAAACTACATGTCAAAGCATGAGGAGATGCTTTCGTGTTGCTTTGAGGAGAAGGAATGGAATGTTGGATTCAGACTCGTGGAGTTCAGGTCGAAGATCATGCTTTGAGAAGCATGCATGAGTGAGTGAAAACCCGTTATGTGTTGGGTTATCGGGTTTTCCCATGTGTTGGTGGATGTAATCCCCTTTGTATCAAGACCATGGTTGAGGAAAAGTGGTTGGCTTGCCCACCACTATAAAAGGAGATAGGGATGTGGCTTAAGGGCCAAGCGTTTGGAGAGGAGAGTTAGGGTTTATGGAGAGAACATTTGGAGATGAGTGATGACTCTTGTGTGTGAACCTTTGTCATCCTTAGGCTTTGAGGGAGGCTAGGGAGTGGCTATAATCATTCATCCACAAGCATCAATATATCTATCAATTTCATCCAAGTTTTTCTCCCTCATGCTCAAGTGTTGATTTCTTGTACATATATGTATTCTGATCTGTTGGTCTCATATTGAATACAAGGGCTATTCATAACACATATCTCCACAAATTGTTCTGATATAATCTACTCATAATTCAAGCGGAACTTACCCTTTCTGCGTAATTTATAATTACTTGGCAGGCTTATACACCTTAATTAGCACTGAATCAACCCAACTAACTAGACATTACCAAATTACTATACACACGCATGTTCCTTTGGCGTGCATTTCATTGTTTTACTTCAATCCTATAATTCAACAGGATTTTACTAGGATTTAGTTAAAATTTGAACTAAACCCCAACTAAATCCTGAACAAAATCCCAACCAAACCCCCTTATCAAAGCATAAATGCATAATGTCCCTTCTATAGATCCTTTCAACCTTCCAAGCAGCAATTTTGTACAAACAACTGTTGGCTCATAGCAATCTCAATCTAGTAACTTATTTTTTCCTTCAAGAATCATGAAGAGTTTTTGTCATAATAGGTGTTCCTCTCTAGCATCCAAGATGAGAAGAGAAGCATTTGCCCTTGTAAGTTCAAGCTCTATTGGTTTTGGTGATTAGTTTAGATTAATGCTTAATCTTTGTTTAATGAGACCAACATGTTTATTGAGTTATATTCAATAGTCTCATATTTGGATGGAAAATGGTAAACCAAGGTATGAATCAATGTTCAAGAAATCGTTAATCGATAGCTGATCGGTCGGCCTAGGATTAGAGATTAATCGTCTAGTCAGAGGATTAACTGAAATAATCGGTCAACCATTAATCGGTTGGTCAGCGCTTCCACTTTCAATGCTGCCATGAGCAGAACTAGCAACCGATGACATCTGCTAGACGGCATGTATATGCATCACAATTTCATAAATTTAAGCATTTAGCATTCAGAGTAACAAGTAAATTTAGCAAATAGCTAGTACCTTTGGAGTCCAAAGTTTGGATGAGGGCTTCAATTGCTGGGCGTAGGCGGCGGCTCTGGGCGCGGGAGGCGACTCTGGGCGCTGGCAGCAGATCTGGGCGAGGGAGGCGGTAGATACTGGCGCGGCGGCGGCTCCGGGCGCTGGCGGTGACTGCTCTAGAAGCGGGAGCGGCTCTGGCGTGGGCGACGGCAGATCTGGACGCGGGCGGCGACGGCTGGGAGCCTGGGCAAGGGACATGCGACGACAGCTCTAGAGCTTGGCAGACTCGTGAAAGGCAGGGCTACAGGGCACGGGACAAGGCAGTGGGCCGGTAAAATACCTGGTCTGTTTCTTATTAATTGGCCGATTTACAGTTAATCAGGCGATTAATCCCGATTAATCGGTCTAACCAGTTTTCTGACCGAAAACATACAAATCGAGTCGTTTGACCTCCGGTCATAAGTTAATCGGGCAGTTAATCGGTTAATCGGCCGATTTTTTGAACAGTGGTATGAATGCATATTCATTCTAGTATTAATTGCATACTTTGGATTCAAGTTTAAGTATAAGTTTCCTCAATGTATTAACCACAAAATGTGCATTATGTTTCCCAATCCATATATTACATGGATGCACATATCTAGGGGGAGTTCACACTTGAACTTGATGTTTCAATGTATTGATCTATTCTTCACTCCATATATATAAATGATCAATATGTTGATATACAAAGCAATTTAAATGAAAATTTAAATTGAGTCCATTTGTCTTATTAATCAGTAAAGAACATTTCATCATGTGTTGATGGTGTTGCTTGATTAATTAAGGACAAATGTATAGTTCTTGAGTATAATGAAGCATAAGTTGCATCGCTATACTCAAGACACAAATACAATCATTCAAATTGTTTAGGGTTGTCAATCTTGGTTGCATCCATTATGTGTTAATGGAATGCATAAATGATTGAGACAACCATGCATCTTGGGCTAACTATTTTCATAAGTGATGAATGAGCCAGGTTAGGTCCAAAGATGGTTAAGATAATGAAAATGGGACAAGGACGACATCATGAGGTATTGGACGTCAAGAGGAGATCCCGTAGATAATAAGATGAGAGAGCTAGGGTGTCGATCCCAGGGGAGCAAATGACTAAAGATCATAAAGACCCCAAAGGGGATTGCTTGCGGCGTCTAAAAGTATAACTAGATAGGCTAAGGAGTTTCCTAGTCTTTGAGTCTAGTTTTTAGTGCCGTACTATTAAGAGGGGTTGAGTCTTAGCTTGAGCTTCATCATGTGTTGATGAACTCAATCCCGTGTTCACTCAAGCTCAAATCTTACTTGGATTTGGTTTTTGCATGGAGCTAACCATTTGGCATGTGTTGCGATTGGGTGAAGCTCGTGCTTGGATTTAGCATAAAGCTCTATTTGGCATGTGTTGCAAAATAGGACAAGTTTATGCTTCGGGTTTTCACATTAAGCTTTGATTTGCATGTGCTGCAAATGGGATAAGCTAATGCGTTGGGTTTTGCATGAAGTTCATATTTTGCATGTGTTGCAATAGATGAAGCTTCATGCTTTGTTTTTGTTTTAAAACCAAAATCCTTAATTGAGTTTATTTAGTAGTTGCATGGAGCTAGAAAATTGCAAGTGTTGCAATTAGAGAGCTTATGCACTCTGATTTGGTTTGGTTGTTGCATTATGGATTTGCATGAGTTGTAAAAGGGAGATAGCTAATGCTTTGTGGTTTAATTGTTTATTTGCAAGTTCATTGTGCGAATAAACGAGAGGTCTATAGGTTCCGGTTCTCAAAGCATGTGATACTTACACCGTGGTTTCTAAAGCAGGCACTACCGCAAGTGATTTATCGGTACTACCGTAGTAGCGTTAGTACCGAAGTTTGTATAGCGGTAGTTGTTTTCCAGAATGGCACATTTTTTCTCTGATTTAAAAGTCGGAGCTTCCGGAGGTTTTGAGCGGTACTACCGGGGTGCGGTAGTACCGAGGTTTAGTAGCCGGTAGCTATTTTGCAGAGAGCGCGAATTTGCCGAGTTTGAAAGTCAGAGCTACCGGCCTTTGTGGCCGGTACTACTGCAAGAGCGGTACTACCGCAAAATGAACGTCGGTAGTACCGAATTGCCTACTCAATGGCTAGTTTTCTAGCTGTTGGTCAGAGGTCGGTACTACCGCAGTTTCACCGTCGGTAGTACCGCATTTGCTGATTTTTCATGGATTTCCCTCCCAACGGCTAGTTTTGGAGTGGGGGCTATATAAGACCCCATTGGGGGGGCATTTGGTTGTTGTTGCTGGTGTTGGGAGTGCTCTTGAGTCTTTGGTATGTTTGTGGGAGAGTTTTACATGTGTTGCTTTCTCCCAATTCGGTTTTAAGCTCAAGAGTGATCCTAGATTGCATGAGTTGCATCTAGTGAGGATTGAGAGGATCCTAGATGCGTGTGTTGCACTAGGTGATCACCGGAGGCGCATGTGTTGCGTTAGGTGAAGTTCAAGTTAAGTGCTTGACTTATTGCTCTTGGAGGTAGCCGCCTCCCAGACGGCGTAGGTGCGTCGTGCACGAAGCTTCACAAGGTTTGTATGAAGCCCGTCAAAGTTTGTGTAGATTGGAGCTTAGCCTACCCGGTGGCGTAAAAAGCTACCACGAGTGGATTTGAGGTGGAAAGCTGAAGTGAGTGAGCCGGTCCAAAATGAGTTGGACTTCCTCAACGTGGACTAGGGGAGACCGGCAAGTCTCTGAACACCATGGTAAAAAGTCAGTGTGCCACTTGTCTCTTTACATTCGAGCATTTGCATTATTGCATATTTTTCTATTGCTTGATTGTATATAGAATTGCTTAGTATAGTTTGTTTGATCAACATAGCAACTCTTATATAGAGACTTAATTTATTTAGTGCACTAGTGAGCCTAGTTGATTTAGGCTTTATTTGTCAAAACCTTAGTTTACTCTTCCACAATTTATTTAGGTTTTGACATAGGGGTAATCAGAGCATAATCCTAGAGTAGAGAATTTTTAATCGCCTATTCACCCCCCTCTAGGTGCATCCTCGACCCTACAGCCCTCCAATTGTTCTGGCTCGTATTCGCACACAGGGCACTTGCTGATCAGGTTGCCCGACTCCTGGAGTTCTCCTAGTCAAGAATGGAGCTGCTGTGAAATCATGTGCTGAAAAATTGTCTTAGTGATAAATTTAGCATTACAAAGTGGTTGTGCTCATGGCATGTGTGGTGCATGTATGTATATGTGATGTTTTAGATGATTAATTGATATGCTTATGATAGCATGGTAGTTGTTTTGTTTGATGCAATGCGCTCGTCTGAGCGGTTGAATGGACTGATCTTGAGTCAAGTTGTGGACTTGTGCTCGTACACAGTTTCATGTTTGTTCATGTATAGGTGTTGCTTGAGGTCGAACATGGTCGGTGACAGAACCAGAACTAGGTTCATGGAGGAACTAAGGTTCAGAGAGGAACCGACGTCCTAGTGGTCAAGGATGTCATGCGGGACGTTTGGATTAGAGAACAGTGCACATGAAGGCTAGTGAGTCATGCGGTAGCGGCAAGTGGGTCGTACGCGTGCATATATGATTTTTGGGTTGTGTGCATATATTGGCCAGGTGGATATGCATACATGTATTTGATTACAACTCATTAGGTTTTTGTTTAGTATAAATAGGAGAGGGTATCTCCTGTTTTTGTGTGCTGGGCATTAAGGATTATACTTTTTTGTTTGGAGTACTGTAATAAGACTAGATAAATAGAAATAAAACTTAATTTCTTCAGCTAACCTCAGAGATCGCACGGGAGGAAAAATCGAAGTGCGCCGCAGAAGAAAAAGCCGACGGCGTTGTTCAAGCACTTGAAGGCGGCGTCATAGCGCGTAAATAAAAGGAGGACACGCTGCGTTGGTACTGGTAGTCGTGACCAGAGAGCGCACAAAAAAGCAGAAAGAAAAAGAGAATGGCTAAGTAACACTCGAGTGTTTTTTTGGTTTGTGAGCACTCAACTTCGGGGCCTATAAAGAGGAGGGTGGTGGGGAGAGATAGCAAATTGATTGGATTAATAGACCTAGATCCAAAGACTACAAATTTGGGTGCTCACAAACTAAAAAAACACTCAGGTGCTCCCTAGACACCCCAAAAAACGCAAGAAGCGCATTACGTGGTGCGGGAGTGCTCGGAGTCCAGAGGCAGCTTCTAGCAATTGGCGGTTAAATGTAGATACAGTAATTTGCGAAAATCGCTAGTGTCACATGAACCATACGTGATTTGCATTGGTAATCCGGTCTTTATTTGCATATATATTTTGTTTCTAGATTGATTCATTTTTTATCATGATAATTTTGATTTGATCTATTCCAAATTTTTTTGGGGCATCAAGTTAGTGATCTAAAAAGTTTTATTGGTTAATTCCTTGCAGATTTTGATTAATCACGAAATTAGGGTTTAATTAATTTTCGTCATTATTGATACAGTCATCTTGCGAAGCTTATAACTTTCGATCCGTAGATTCGATTGATCTGATTCTTGTTGGGTTAGTTTCTTAATTGAATCTAGTTTCTATAGTTCAAATTTCATATCAATCCGACGGTTGGATCTTTGGGAATTCATGTTTTAGTGAACTTCTGTCAATCCATTTTTGCTTGAACCGAAGCAATTTTCATAATTTGCTTAGAGGTGTTTTGATAATCACTAAAAATTTGTTTTAGCTTCCGCGCAATCATTCACTCCCCCTCTTATTGCTATACTAGTGTATATCGATCCTACAGCTGCAGTATGACCAACAAGACAACAAGGTGCATACGCATTCGCACAGCAATCGAGCGATAAACATAAGCCCTCAAGATGGATTGAAGGAGGCGGACAAGGTCAGTGGACTTCCTGGTCAGCCAGGGAGAGCTGTCTTTGATCAGTATGCAGGCTATGTCACGGTTCATGCAACATCTGGGAAGGCTCTCTTTTACTACTTTGCTGAGGCTGCTGAAGATCCTTCCCCCAAGCCATTGGTCTTGTGGTTGAATGGAGGTACCAATTTACCATACCTAACAAATTGGTATGCTGCTCAACTATCTTTTTCCAGATGAATAGCTTTCTATGCTCCCGTTGTCTGTTGCTTTACGCTCTCTGTATTTTATTTCGTTTCAGGCCAAAAAGGCATAGTTGTCCTAACTATTCATCAGTGTGTGTGTGATTGCTTGTACCGAGTGTTACATGTATAATATGGTTTTAAAAAAATTATCCATATATTTGGTTGTTTGAATGGAGACATTCCATTCAGGATGGAGGGATACAAATTTAAAGAATTGTGATATCCCTTGGCGTTAGTATGTCCAAACGCGTGAGATCGATCGATTCTTGATACGGCAACACAAACAGAGCAATAGACTAGAGGGGAACTGGGAGAGAAGAGAGGGGAAAATTCCCCAATCCGTATCAGTTGTGTTTCATTATCAAAATCTGCCTTGAGCATTCTGTTACAGGGTATTTATACCCAAGTCGGCACGCAGGCCCCACTTCAACTCTCTTCTTTTACCCCACTGTCATGCGGCTATATTGTGCCAGTAAATACTATTCACCGTAAACTTCCTTGCCGTTGCCTTAGCTTTGGTCCCTTGCCTCCAGATTGGTCGTAACACCACCCTCCCCTGCAGATGTTGCTTGCCCCCAAGCAACTGCCTGCGGGTACTTCTTGCGCAGCACCTCCAGGTCTTCCCACGTAGCTGATTGCACTGGGATATTCCTCCACTTAATCAGGCCCTGAGTGACAGCTGAACTGCCTCTTTTAACCAGCCTTCGTTCGATGATTTCCTTTGGTTCCGTGTCAGTGATGTCCAATTCTACAGAGGTGGGCAATTCAGCAAATACAGGAGTAAAATCTGAAGTGTATTCCTTAAGCTGAGATACATGGAAAACAGGGTGAATTTGACTTCCTTCTGGCAGTGCCAATCGCTAAGCAACATTACCAATCCTCTCCAATACTTCATATGGCCCGAAGTACTTATGTGCCAATTTAGGACAAGGTCTGCTAGCCACTGAGCTCTGGGTATACGGCTGGAGTTTAAGAAGCACTTTCTCCCCGATCTGAAACTGCCGATCAGTCCGGTTGCGATCTGCTTGCATTTTCATGCGATGCTGTGCCTTTGCCAACTGTTGTTTCAGCATTTCATTATGTTTTGCCCTCTGATGTAGCACTTCATTGGCCTCTTCAGATCCTTCCGATAGTACCATTGGTATCTGTAACACCCCGGCATTTAATATGCCCGAATGCTATCAAACATAAGCTAAACAACATCTAAATACCACATTTAAACATAAATTCCAGCAAAGGTACATATGCTAAAAACCGATATTTCGGCAGCATCTCCTTTGTTTTTCCATGAATTAACACCATATCAATATCATGGCAAGATATATCATAGCACACGACATCTAAAACATCAACATAAATGGATATATCATCAAATTACGCCAATAATACCACGCTCAACCACTTCATAAACTAAAACGAAGCAAATAAGGAATCACTAGCATGCTAAATTAAACCATACATTAAGTTTAAGGCACAACTCTTAATATCATGTCTCCAAGTGATTAATTATGGACTATGATGGTGGAGCTACGTGTAGAAGTGTAGCTAGACCCCTTTTTTCCGCATGCCGATCTCAAAGTACCTAAAAACAACATAAAACACAAGCGTGAGTTCGAAAACTCAGCAAGCATATTGTAATGGACAACAAGATCATTTACAAGACAATAATACCTTACATCACATATAACATCTCATACTTGAGCACATAACAACATCATCATCATTAAATATGTATTGCAATGCAATGTTATGCTCATATCTCCTTGGAAACTCATACCGGTATGGTTGAGTACACACCCGTCGGTGTGCACCCTTTTCCCCTTCCATCCCGAAGATGGAGGGTGCCTACTCCTCGCTTCCATTCACCACGTGGATGGAATCACGATGTAGGTCTTACTCAATGGCGTTCGGACTAGTCATAACTTTCTCACCGACCTTGCCGGACTAGTTATGACTTTCTCACCGCCTCGCCCTATCTCATGTCATGCATGCAACTATGCCAATTATCATATTTCACATGTACATAAACATATGGCATCTCATCATGACAAATATTACACATGGCATCGAATCATGATAAGTATAGACACATAGCATCATATCATGATAATCATACTCAATATATCATTGGAAAACAGCAAGCAAGGCAAGTGATCATAGCAAATATTCAATCTTTCATCCAATATCAACAAGCAACCTACAATCCGCTATACATTACAACACACTTGCCTCAATCAGCGGGCGACGGATTTGTGGGAAGTCGAGGGCACTCCCGGTGTCACACCACCTGCACATAGGCATCACACACTCACAATCATGCCCACAAAACAGTACACAAATCCCCATCTAACCCGACATTGCCCACTACTTGCAAACCTAAAAACAGAGGTTCTGTCCCGGCGGGACAGCAGCCTTGCAAAGGCCATAACTTGAGTTCTGGGACTCCAAATTGATTAAACGAGTACACCATCGCGAAGCTTAGGAAATTTCCTACATTTTTCTAGTTATACGGAAAGACTGATTCGGACTCTAAAATTGTTTAATCTACAGATTACTACGATCTGTTCCAATCGCGTCATAGATTTTAACACGCTCGGTAAAACGGCCATAACTTTCAAACGGCTGATCGGATTTTAACGTACTTTATGTCCACGGAAAGATAATTAAATTATCTACAACTTCTTTTAAGTCCGTACGGACATGTTCGGATTCTAAATCGACGAAAACTCGAACCCTAGCCCGATTGCTCAATCTGCCCGAAAACAGAAACGTGGCAACGTCTAGATCTAACCCAAAGAACTCCAACCCAGCACCACCAATTGATCTAAAAACTTCATAAACACCCTAAGAACAGTACCTAGATCAAACCCAAGGATCCCCATGATCATACCTTTGCCCAACGAACGAATCTCCAATAGATCTCCTCGCGGATCGCTCCTCGCTCCACGCTCCTCGCTCCTCGCTCCAACGGATGGATCCACAAGGTGCAGAGGTGTGGAGACCACCCTAGGGCAGCAAGGGGTGGAGGAGAGGTGGTGGAGAGGTGGGGAGCAATGGGGCAAAGGAGGGGAGGCGCACGGCCAAGGGAGGAGGAGGCGGCTAGGGCAAGGGCAGAGTGGGGGAAGGGCGCACAAGGGGCCGGGGTGAACGCCCAAGGGCTGGTGGGGAGCCCTTTTACCAGCCCCCACACCCAATCCTAGTCCGTTACGGAGACTTACTCCATCCCACCAAAGCCCACTTAAGGCCCAAACTCCTGAAGGCCCAAAACCCCAAAACGGCCCTAAACGGCCCGAAACGTTATTAACCTCCATACCTTATGGTTTTAACCTGCCATACCATATTTCATAAAGTTTTTGACCTTAACATGCACCATTTAAAAGGTTACGACACTCAGTGGTGACACATCACTTCAAACGGCCCAAAAACGCGAGTAAACCTCCAGCCGAAAGGTTTTATTCTCTAATTTCACATTCTATAATGTCACACCATACCGTAGTGTCACATTCTCCCCCCCTTCAACAGGATTCGACCTCGAATCCGAAGGACACCAAAATCAATGACAAAATCCCCAAGGGACAAACGGCTTCTCTGCAGCACAAAACATTCACACAACGACTAAAACCGGAACAAACAACAAACGAGTTCCCAAAACCAACACATAGAGAAAAAGTGTTGATCTAGCTCAACTAAGGGCAACCCCTCACAAATCGACCTTCACTTCAATTCCCCAACAGAATCTGCGTTTCAACCACAAAGGGCTCCATCAACCCAAAACACTCGAATCCTCACGGCAAACACTTCATACTTCTATCACAACCAACCTGACTACCATACTCCATTAAACTCAACATGACATAATCAAAGGAAGTCACAATTCCTTTAACGACCTTTCTACATTCCGAAAATTTCCATCGAGGAAAACTCATTAAGGCACACTTGCCCTTCCGATACACCATCATACTAACATTTTATTCCATCCTTTCCCAGACAAGACTCAAATCCAAGAACAACTAGTGACGACAAATGCTCACGGCAGGACAAATATCACCGAACTACCGTCAACTTCACTTCCACCCATCGCTACACTTAATAATGGTTAGACCCATACATCATCAACCTCCATCACAAACCACCCTTATACCACTAGGGTTCAACACCTAGCCCCAAGCTAGGATCGAAAAACCTTACCAAACCACAATTGGTTCCTTTCTTAAGAGGGTCTCGCCCTCACACAAAAACACTTAGGTATCATCCCCAAGTGTACACACGACAACTCAAACCCAAAGCGTTAACAACCATTTTGGAAAGAATTCGGCAACATCCAAGCCAAATCACAAAGGAAGCATAAATCCTTCATTCTTTCTTTTTATACTAGAAAGAAATGGACATCTCGATTCTTGACATGCATGCACACTTTTCAAGAGCACTCCGGATTAGTCATATATCCTTATATGACTTTCTCACCGACCTGGCTCGTCGACTCCTTTATGATTAATTATGCATAAACAATGTCTCGTTTTCCTTTTTCACCCTTCATTCATCATGTAACAACGGCACCGAATAGTCATTCACCAAATGACTTCTTCCTGTATCAAATGATGGAAACACAATTAACATCGAAGGTTGCGGAAATTCATATAGACTATGACGGCAAAGCATAGTTGTGATAAAACACCACGTCGTAAAAGACCCCACATCGCTTGAAAACTGAACTTGCACAACATTGCATTTCATCCAAATTCAACATTTTGGAAAAGAACATCAAAATTTCAAGTCGAGCATCTGCTCCCACAACCATCACGAACTTCCTCAAGGAGAGGGAAACTCATTCCCAAAAGGGACCACCTCACTAACAAAATCACTTTGTAAAACTTTCATAAAGTCCACCTTTTGAAGCACTCGCAACATCACACACATTTTCAAAACAACTCCAACTCTAGCCAAAAAGAGTTACACATTAAGGGCTCGACTCAAAAGTTTCCAACACAACCCTTTAAGACCATCTGCTTCCTTTTAAAATTAATTCCAAAGATAATCCAGTCTGAACGCCGAAGGGCGCGATCGACTCAAAACTTTTGGATGTAAATCCAAACTCACAACACGAACTAAACAAATTCGCCAAAACCAAAGGTCGACACCAAACATTACGAGTTTTGGGGAAACTCAAACACAAGATAAGGAACACCTTGACCGAAAACCCTTCAACCAAAATGGCAAACAACCAAACCAGGTCCAAAAGCTTTTAAACACAAGCTCAGCGTAAAAGAACCATCTCTAGAACTCCACTACGCTTTCCATTAAAAGACTTTAATAATCACTTTTTACTCCCGAGGAGCCCCAACTCAATTCAACCAAAAGCTTCACAACAAATTCTTCCTCTAGTTACCATTCCCAAAACTTTTAATAAGGGTTTATGATGCTTATCAAGAAGGCACCCAACCAAGACTATAATGATATGATCCCCACGGATCACCGAATCATAATACTTCTTATTCTAAATTTGAAACATAGTACTTCAACAAATCTTTCAGCAAGATCAACATATAAATTTCATACCTCCTATCTATTCACGTCTCGATAACCGAACATTATTCAGTTAAACAACGACTTCAACATGTAAATATTATCTCTACAAGACAAAGTTCATAGCTAGGATTCCAAGGCATACATTCATTAAGGATAAAACTCTACATCAGGTTAATTATCCATGGTTCACTCCATCACCACAGGTTACAACACCCTCCATTTAGTCAATGGTTTCCAACAAGTATTCTACACAACTACCACCACTACTAAGTCATCAATAAAAACAAATGGGCATAATCATCAACCGATCAACATTACTTTTAGCTACCCTATACATAGGTGATAACAAAATTACAACATACTCCAACTATTTAAAATAGATTGAAAACTAGCATTGAAGGGTCACAACAGCATACTTCCAAATATACTAATAGTTTGCAACAACATAAATAACCACTCCAATCAACTTCCAAATTAAAGTCACTAGTCTCTACTAATCCGTTAGATTAGCACATCTTTAAACACCAAGCAAAGCTTCTTAACAATATCAGCTAGTTTACATCATCTTAATGTTTTAACTATGCATCAAGGTTTAAACTTTTAACATTAACGAGGATCATAAGCACTTTTAAAGCAAGGCAACAGATTCTAAGCATGAACATTAACACTTTCAATCATTCTCGCTAAGAGTGAACTACAACACTAGTAGTCTATTTATTCTCAAACTTAGAGATTTTACTCACATTGAATTGATTCAACTCAAAATTTAACTTAGCAACACATCAATCCATAAACCACATTGTTACCTACTACATAACATGCTAAACATCAATTCTTACTAGGGACAAACGATTTCAGTCAAAAGACTACTTACTTTGTTTACATTTTAGTTTTAAAACTCATCCCAAATTCATAAGGAAACTTGACTCTCAAAATTGCAATGAGACAAACCCAAACTTGGTTATGCAAAGGAATTCTCCAAAACACTTTTCAATCTCAAAGACTTCCATAGAGGAAACTGGTTGGAAGACAACTTTTCTCGAAGGGAACCAAGTGCTCCATTAACCTTTTCAAATAAAACCTTAACACCAAACCCCTAACTTTCACGACTCAAGAGGGGCTTTCAAAGATGATTTCTCAAACCAAGTAAAATGATGAAATCAAACACCGATTACTACTACGAAGCCACGTAACTTCAGCCCACGGCCAGTGTCCGCACAACTCCGAACAAAACTCCTTTAGCCTTGGAGACAGACAACCACAGAATAAATCGAATGCTTGTTCTTCATAAAGCAATTAACAGGCATCAAAAACTGGAAAGGCGCCCAAAAGAAGCGCAACACTAGACTCATCTTCTACGTCTTCACCCAAGGAAGACAAAACCACACACCGCATACGAACGATCCGCGAAAGCCCATCACCTTTTCATTTGGTTCAAAACAATAAAGCCAAGAAAAGCAACAAACACCGACCGTCGAGCGACAAAGAACATCCGAAGGAAACCACCATTAACTCTTCCTTTTCGTCTTCAATCAACTACCCGATTCTGACGAGAAAGGGTAAGCGCTTTTCTCCTACAGGGGTTAACAGCTTCTTCGGTGATGGCGCTAACCCGCCACACCGTCAAACCTCACCCTAACTATAAACAACAAGAGGTGACCGAAACCCTTCTGCACCACAACCCCACTCTTATCACCACAACATATATCATTGACATAGCAACATGCATTGTCAAAAGAAGCATTCAACATCAAAGCTTAGATACAACATTTAAGCGTAAAGAAACGATACCCATACCCTTTCCTACTGTGCATCCAGTGTGTGTCAAATTTTAGATTAGTTATACCATTTTTTGCAAGTTTTAATGTTGCTATCCTATGACAAAGTTTTAGTTGAAACCTAAGCCATGTTTCTAAGTTATTCCACATCATATTTTAGTTGTACCCTATGGCATGACACTAAAAATACGCATTCCAAGGACCTACAGCCCGCTCGATACCAATCATAACACCCGGCATTTAATATGCCCGAATGCTACCAAACATAAGCTAAACAACATCTAAATACCACATTTAAACATAAATTCCAGCAAAGGTACATATGCTAAAAACCGATATTTCGGCAGCATCTCCTTTGTTTTTCCATGAATTAACACCATATCAATATCATGGCAAGATATATCATAGCACCACGACATCTAAAACATCAACATAAATGGATATATCATCAAATTACGCCAATAATACCACGCTCAACCACTTCATAAACTAAAACGAAGCAAATAAGGAATCACTAGCATGCTAAATTAAACCATACATTAAGTTTAAGGCACAACTCTTAATATCATGTCTCCAAGTGATTAATTATGGACTATGATGGTGGAGCTACGTGTAGAAGTGTAGCTAGACCCCTTTTTCCCGCATGCCGATCTCAAAGTACCTAAAAACAACATAAAACACAAGCGTGAGTTCGAAAACTCAGCAAGCATATTGTAATGGACAACAAGATCATTTACAAGACAATAATACCTTACATCACATATAACATCTCATACTTGAGCACATAACAACATCATCATCATTAAATATGTATTGCAATGCAATGTTATGCTCATATCTCCTTGGAAACTCATACCGGTATGGTTGAGTACACACCCGTCGGTGTGCACCCTTTTCCCCCCTTCCATCCCGAAGATGGAGGGTGCCTACTCCTCGCTTCCATTCACCACGTGGATGGAATCACGATGTAGGTCTTACTCAATGGCGTTCCGGACTAGTCATAACTTTCTCACCGACCTTGCCGGACTAGTTATGACTTTCTCACCGCCCTCGCCCTATCTCATGTCATGCATGCAACTATGCCAATTATCATATTTCACATGTACATAAACATATGGCATCTCATCATGACAAATATTACACATGGCATCGAATCATGATAAGTATAGACACATAGCATCATATCATGATAATCATACTCAATATATCATTGGAAAACAGCAAGCAAGGCAAGTGATCATAGCAAGTATTCAATCTTTCATCCAATATCAACAAGCAACCTACAATCCGCTATACATTACAACACACTTGCCTCAACCGCGGCGACGGATTTGTGGGAAGTCGAGGGCACTCCCGGTGTCACACCACCTGCACATAGGCATCACACACTCACAATCATGCCCACAAAACAGTACACAAATCCCCATCTAACCCGACATTGCCCACTACTTGCAAACCTAAAAACAGAGGTTCTGTCCCGGCGGGACAGCAGCCTTGCAAAGGCCATAACTTGAGTTCTGGGACTCCAAATCGATTAAACGAGTACACCATCGCGAAGCTTAGGAAATTTCCTACATTTTTCTAGTTATACGGAAAGACTGATTCGGACTCTAAAATTGTTTAATCTACAGATTACTACGATCTGTTCCAATCGCGTCATAGATTTTAACACGCTCGGTAAAACGGCCATAACTTTCAAACGGCTGATCGGATTTTAACGTGCTTTATGTCCACGGAAAGATAATTAAATTATATACAACTTATTTTAAGTCCGTATGGACATATTCGGATTCTAAATCGACGAAAACTCGAACCCTAGCCCGATTGCTCAATCTGCCCGAAAACAGAAACGTGGCAACGTCTAGATCTAACCCAAAGAACTCCAACCCAGCACCACCAATTGATCTAAAAACTTCATAAACACCCTAAGAACAGTACCTAGATCAAACCCAAGGATCCCCATGATCATACCTTTGCCCAACGAACGAATCTCCAATAGATCTCCTCGCGGATCGCTCCTCGCTCCACGCTCCTCGCTCCTCGCTCCAACGGATGGATCCACAAGGTGCAGAGGTGTGGAGACCACCCTAGGGCAGCAAGGGGGTGGAGGATAGGTGGTGGAGAGGTGGGGAGCAATGGGGCAAAGGAGGGGGAGGCGCACGGCCAAGGGAGGAGGGAGGCGGCTAGGGCAAGGGCAAGTGGGGGGGACGGGCGCACAAGGGGCAGGGGTGAACGCCCAAGGGCTGGTGGGGAGCCCTTTTACCAGCCCCCACACCCAATCCTAGTCCGTTACGGAGACCTACTCCATCCCACCAAAGCCCACTTAAGGCCCAAACTCCCCCGGGAAGGCCCAAAACCCCAAAAACGGCCCGGAAACGGCCCGGAAACGTTATTAACCTCCATACCTTATGGTTTTAACCTGCCATACCATATTTCATAAAGTTTTTGACCTTAACATGCACCATTTAAAAGGTTACGACACTCCGTGGTGACACATCACTTCAAACGGCCCAAAAACGCGAGTAAACCTCAAGCCGAAAGGTTTTATTCTCTAATTTCACATTCTATAATGTCACACCATACCGTAGTGTCACAGTATCAATCCATAACTAGGGTCAATTCCATACAAAGCCTTGAAAGGAGAACACCCAAGAGAAGTATGATAATTGGTGTTGTACCACAACTCGGCTAAAGCTAACCATGATTTCCATTTTCCGGGTGACGAATGCACTGCGCATCTCAGATACATCTCCAAGCACTGATTTACCCTTTCACTCTGTCCGTCCGTTTGAGGGTGATAGGCGGTGCTATATTGTAGTTTAGTGTTCAAGGCTCTAAATAACTCCCGCCAAAATGTGCTAGTGAAGATCTTGTCACGGTCTGATGTGATCGATGTTGGAATTCCATGAAGCTTTACCACTTGATCCAAAAACACCTGTGCCACCTTTTGTGCAGTGAATGGATGTCGAAGTGCACAGAAATGGCTGTACTTTGTAAACCTATCCACGACTACCATTATCACATTATAGCCCTCAGACATGGGTAATCCCTCAATGAAGTCCATAGTTAGATCTTGCCAAGCTGCCTTAGGAATGGGAAGCGGTTGTAACAATCCGGCCTGTTTTGTTCTTTCCCCTTTTGCTTGTTGACAAGTTTCGCACTGCTTGACGAAATCTTCCACCCTTTGTTTCATTCCCACCCAACTGAACATTTTTTTAAGCCTCTGATATGTAGCTTGGATCCCGGAGTGACCTCCCAACGCACTGTTGTGGAAGGTATCGATCAATTTAGTTTGAAGTGCTGAGTTCTGTCCCACCCAAATGCGACCATTATGCCTAATGATACCATTGTGTATTTCATATCCTTGTTCATCCGAGCTGTTAACAGCCAACCGGGCGAGTTTCTGTTGGGCGGCTTCATCAGTTGCATATGAATTAACCACTTCTTGTATCCACTTTGGTTGAACTTCAGATATTGCCATCATTGGTCCGATTCTAGATAAGGCATCCGCAGCAAGGTTCTCCTTCCCCTTTTTGTAAACAATGTTGAACTGTAAACCCATCAATTTGATCATGGCCTTTCTTTGCATTTCCATTTGCAATTGTTGTTCCTCCAGAAAACAGAGACTTTTATGATCCGTGCGGATTGTAAATTCTTGACGCTGTAGGTAAGATCTCCATCTGTCTACAGCTAGCATTAAAGCCAAAAATTCTTTTTCATAGATCGACAATTTCTTGTGTACAGTACCGAGCGCCTTGCTGAAAAAGGCTACAGGCTGTCCAGCTTGCATCAGAACCGCTCCAACTCCACTGTCGCAAGCATCGGTTTCTACTTCAAAGCGCTGTTCGAAATCTGGTAACCTGAACACAGGTGTCGTTGACATGGCCTATTTCAAAGTCACAAATGCTTGATCTGATTCCTCTGTCCACTCGAATCTCTTCTTCTTTAACATGTTTGTCAAAGGTTTAGCAATGATGCCATAATTCTTGACAAACTTCCGGTAGTATCCGGTGAGCCCCAAAAACCCACGCAGCTCGGTAGTGTTGGCCGGCTTTGGCCACTCCAACATCACCTGCGTTTTCCGAGAGTCTGTTGCAACTCCCATGTCTGATATGATATGTCCCAGATATTCTAACTCTCTCTGAGCAAAAGTACACTTGGACCGCTTGACAAACAGTTGATGATCTCTTAGGGTCTGCAGAATAGTCTCCAAATGCTGAGCATGGGAATCAAGGTCAGGGCTATACACTAGAATATCATCAATAAACACCAGTGCAAACCTCCGAAGATAAGGTGCTAGAATCGAATTCATGACACATTGAAAGGTAGCCGGCGCATTGGTTAGCCCGAATGGCATTACTTTGAATTGATAATGCCCATGGTGGGTCTTGAAGGCTGTTTTCACTTCATCTTCCTCCTTCATGCATATTTGATGATAACCAGCTCTTAAGTCCAATTTAGTGAAGTATTCAGTCCCCGCAAGTTCGTCCAATAGCTCGTCAATTACCGGCATTGGAAACTTGTTTTTAATCGTCAAATCATTCAAGCGTCTATAATCAACACAAAACCTCCAAGTGCCGTCCTTCTTCTGGACTAAAAGAACAGGAGATGCAAACGGACTTAAGCTTGGTACTATGATCCCTGACTGCAACATTTCAGTTACCTGCCGCTCTATCTCATCCTTGTGGAGCGGTGAATATCGATAAGGTCGGGAATTGACAGGGATTGCACCCGGTTGGAGAGGGATTGCATGATCATATTCTCTGCGTGGCGGCAAACCTTTGGGTTCATCAAAGACATCCCCATATTTTCCAATGATCTTCTGTATGATAATTGGTACTCTTTCACTGTTGTCTATCCCATCTTGCTCTATGATGGCCATTGCCCATATGTCATTACTCTTGTTCCATTTCTCCAATTGCTCATTGGTTACTACCTTCAATTCAATATTTTTTTCTCCCTTTATCCCTTGCAAGCGGATCTTCTTTCCCTTGTGATCAAACTCTATTATCTTTTCTTTCCAATCACATAACATCGGACTATGGGCCCTCAGCCAGTCCATTCCCAAGATTGCATCATAGGCTCCCAATTCTAACACTCGCAAATCATGTTTGAAGGTTTGCCCTTGTGTCCACCACTCTAGCCCCGGCACCCAACAGTCACACACCATGCGATCCCCATTTGCTACCGTCACTTCAATGGGGGTTGTCCTCTGAGGGATACATCCCACCTTCTTAAGGAATTCTTCATTCACAAAACTATGCGAGCTCCCCGAATCTACTAAGAACAACATGACTTGGTTTTTTATCAATGCCAAAATCCTCATGGTCTCTGCTTCCTCTGTTCCCGACATCGCATTTAACGATAGATCATATGCTTCTGAATGTTCCAACTCCGTGGATATCAGTAAATCCAACACATCATCCGATAGAACCTCTCCTTTGTCCTCCGCCTCCATAGCATGGATTTGTGCTGCTGTCTTCCCCTTGCAGTGTACATGGTGGTTTGGTTCATATTTTTCACCACATTGGTAACACAATCTAATGAAGTGTGACACAAACAATTCCTCTCCAGAATAGGGGTTGTACATTAGGATCTCATACATGAGCTCTTCAAATCGGTTCTTGTATTCTGTCAGAGAACCGGTCTGTTTGAGTTCTACCAATTCATTCAGCAACCTCCTATGGTCGAATGCCCCGAATTTACATTCAACTGCTCCAATGAATTGCTCCCAATTTCCCACATCATGCTGCACCTTGTACATCTGCAACCAGCGGGCTGCATTTCCTTCCATGTGCATGGATGCAGCTGTAACCCATAGAGCCTCTGGAACATTGTAGAGGTGAAAATAGTCCATGCACTTGTCTCTCCACAATCTTGGCCCCTCTCCTTCAAACCTGGGAAACGACATCTTGGGAAGTGGAGTTATGTTCTGGCCTCCCCCTTCTCTTCGTGATCGCACTGCTACCCCAGTTGCCTCTTGGTGTGTTCTTGTCGAACTTCGGCTTTGTGCTCCCCCTGAAGTTTGCGCCTGCTCCTGGATTGTCCGTCCCCACGGTTCTGGAACTGCCGGGATGACAGCCGCCTTTCCAATCGCCGATCCCCCATTTCGTTCTTCGAGAACCCGATCCGCCATCAACCGCGCCACTGCCTGAGCCGTGCCCTCAATCTGCTTGGTCAATAAGTGGTGATCCTTCTCCCTCTGTTCTACCGCCTTGGCAGTGATTTCAGTCCGCACCAGCAGTTGCTGTTGCGTGGAATCGATCGAATCCACCCTTGCAAACAGAAGATCGAGGCTTTCTTGGAGTTTAGCCCACCTTTCCTCTTCTCGAGTTCTTGCCTCCTCCATCTCATCCAGCAACAAGCGCGTCTGGACGGATGGCTTTGGCGGCGCCGTCTTGACCAATCCGCCGAGTCAACCAGGCGTCAGGAATTTACAGGGATCGACTGAGATCGCCGCAAGCAAATCTCAGGTTCCCCAACCTTCTTCCCGGGATTTTACAACTCAAGGCCAGATCGTTGCGAGCTCTGATACCAAATGTGATATCCCTTGGCGTTAGTATGTCCAAACGCGTGAGATCGATCGATTCTTGATACGGCAACACAAACAGAGCAATAGACTAGAGGGGAACTGGGAGAGAAGAGAGGGGAAAATTCCCCAATCCGTATCAGTTGTGTTTCATTATCAAAATCTGCCTTGAGCATTCTGTTACAGGGTATTTATACCCAAGTCGGCACGCAGGCCCCACTTCAACTCTCTTCTTTTACCCCACTGTCATGCGGCTTTATTGTGCCAGTAAATACTATTCACCGTAAACTTCCTTGCCGTTGCCTTAGCTTTGGTCCCTTGCCTCCAGATTGGTCGTAACAAGAATATTCTCTATAGATGTTGAACCATTCCATTAACCCGAAACAATGGAATTAAATGATACAAGCCTATCACATCCCATTCAACCTCATCACATCAACCAAACACACCCCAAAAGTATTTCGCTTCCATCCAATCATGGTTTCAAAGTTTTGAATTACAGTGGTGGTGGTTGGTACAAATCGATGGTCCATTACAAGAATAAGAGTGCAAATTCTTGTACCATAATAATTTACAAGCCTGTTAGTTATTTCTCCTCCAGTTCTCGGTAGTCCATAGCTTAGTCTTTAGAAGTTGTGTTTCTGAAAATTATTAGGATTCACGATACTATCAAATAATAAAGGTAAATGATATTTTTGCTTGAATTAGACAAAGTGTTACCTTGAAATTTCAGGGCATGGATGTTCTTCTCTGGGAGATGGAGCTATGCTTGAAATTGGACCATTCTTCGTCAACAGCGATAACATGACACTGTCCACAAACAAATATGCATGGAACAATGGTAAGCAAACCCCCACATGGTTACAGGCCCAAATGACATTCATCAGAAAAGTCTGTCCACACCAGGGTTCAAAATTTCTGTTTAGAGTAGAATCTCGTCACTCACCGAAATCCAATTTTTCGCCGAGATCTTGTTATTTCGGACAAAATCCGAACGAAATTCAAAAAGCAAAATTTGAATCCGGTTTTTTTTTAACCGAAATTTCCGAGATTTCGATTGATTTAGACAAAATTTCGTCCAAAATTCCAAAATCTCGGCAAAATTTCCCTGTACTATCACACTTTCGATTTTTTAGGGTTTTTTCAACTTCGCAAAAATTATGATCTACCGACTGTTCCACATGGGAAATGACGTGAAGAACCCAATCCAGTCAATTACGGTTAAATCCGGTCAACTTTTATATAAATCTCGGTCAATTTTACCGAGATTTCGGTCAAATTCACCGAAATCTCAGCGAGATATTAATGCATTGTGGCACTTTAAATTTTTTTAGGGTTTTTTAATTTCGCCGGGATTATAAAACTCGGAGGGGCCCGAAATCCGAAATCTCGCCGAGATTTTGAACCTTGGTCCACACCAACATGGGTACCAAAACAACATTCTTACATTCATAATACCTTTGCACAATTGCACTGATTGATCATTTATGGATGGCAGTGGCAAACATGCTCTTTCCTTGAGAGCCCTGCTGGTGTCGGCTTCTCATACTCGAACACAACATCAGATTAGAACAACACCGGTGACAGAAGCACCGCAGCAGATGCATACACTTTCCTCACCAATTGGCTCCAGAGGTTCCCAGAGTGCAAGGGCCGCAACTTCTTCATAGCCGGCGAAAGTTATGGTGGCCACTACATACCACAGCTTGCCAACACCATATTGTCGAATAACAAAATCGCGAACGCCACCATCATCAATATTAAAGGAATTGCTGTAAGTTTTAGACAACAGTTAGCAAAGCTTCTGATAATATCAAGTCAAGATATACATACTGAATTACTGCTTCATTTGTTCGGAATAGATTGGGAATGCATACTTGGACGATAACACAAACACAAGAGCAATCATGGATTACTACTGGAAACATGCTATGATCTCCAAAGAAACTCACCAGGCGGTTCAGAAAAACTGCAGCTTCAACGGAAGATACGCGGGGGACTGTCGAACCGCAATAGCAGCAGCTTACAGAGAGCTGGGCATCATAGACCCATGCAACATCTACGCATCCTTCTGCTGGAATGCTTCCAATCCCCAAGAGCTGCGCGGCATTGTAAAAATGCTCTCACAAATTTTAATTAAGTTTCTCCCCAACTCATGAGATGGTTTTGCAGGTAACCAACACTGACCCCTGTGCCCATTACTACATCCAATCATTATCTGAATAGCCCCAAGGTCTAGACACTTCATGCCAACACCACAGGATTGAAGCAGCCATGGTCGGATTGCAGGTGCAAAGAACATCACCAAAGTCTTTTCCAGTATTTCATACTAAATTTTAGGCTTCAAGTAGATGCTAACCAAGTATTGTACAATTTGTGAGGACCAGTGATATTATCACTCCTGATAATTGGAAAGATGCACCAGTCTCTATGCTAACATCAACCTAGCAATTGATTTCAAGCGAAGTAAGCACATGGTTGTACAGGTGAGTCCACAAATATTACTACAAGTTTATCGAAACTCAGCCTGGTTAGATCACCCTACTAAGAAATTATTATGTTTACCTTTCAGTGGAGATATTGATGCAGTGTGCCCAGTAACTTCGATACTCTACTCACTAGACATTCTTGGGCTACCAACAAACTCCTCTTGGCGGCCATGGTACTCCGATGACGATGAGGTATGAAGTATGAAGTAGACACAAAAGCATAAAAAAACATAATCTAAACATTTGTTTGCATGTAGGGCTCTGAAACTGGTTTTGTTTCTTTGCGAGATGTCAGGTTGGTAGTTATGTTTTTGGGTACAAAAGTATGGTATTTGCCACAATCAGAGGAGCTGGACATATGGTTCCTACCTTCCAACCTCAAAGGGCACTCACCTTGTTCTCCTCATTCCTGCAAGGGAGGCTGCCCCCTGAATCACCAGGACTTTGCAATCTTCTATTTCTTTTCATGTTTTCCTTACAGTGAAAGATAGAAGAGTGTTCATCAGAAATATAATTGAACTATAGTAACCAGTTGATATCACAGTTGAATTGCTTTCATCAGAAGGAAATACAGCAAGTAGTGAATCAAGATACCAAATTCTAAATTTCAGCTGAAACAGCTTTTACACGAACTTCCATGCCATTTTTTAGTAGAAAATATCCATGCTTTCAGTTGAATTAGTCAATTCCTACGAAAAGTTTAAACCTAAATAAATCTGATGAACTATAGTAATTTCGAAACAATTAAAACTTTCTGTACCAAACAAACAACTCTTAGGATGCTTAGATGTTTTGAGTTTCACATTTCAACAATTTTCCACATGTAATTTCAATACATTTTAGTCAGATGAAAGGCAAACTTCCGTGTTTTTTTTTTTTAAAAAAAAAAGATGAAACGAATTTATTTTGCTAAACTGTACGATTGGCTCCCTAACCACCATGGTGGGCCTGAGTTGAATGTCTTCCTAAACTTCATAGTGTAGGAAGACCCCCCTCACTGTTGTATTTTTCAATGGAAAGTTCCTCTACACAGCATCTAAACTCTTTACCCAAGCCATCCAACAAGTAATCCAACAGTAGAAGAGGCCTTCTTTTGAGTGAGAAAAATGTAGGAAGGTTCCTGCCCAATTTGCATCCTACAGAAGTCAAACAAACATAAAAGGTAATGGCTCAAATGCACCAATGAGCATCGAAGAATACTTTTCCCATGGCCAAGAGTTGTTATTTATTTGTAATGCTAAAAGTATGAATTTGTAAGGAACCGGAGTACCAACAGAAAGAAATATTCCTTGCTGCCTTCGTAATCCTTGTAGTATGCATATCTTCCCTGCTCTTGCTCACTTCTCTTTGCCAGTATGAGTTGTCTTGGAATGTGTTCTGCACATATGCACTACTAAAAAGTGGGATTCCCTTCCAAAGTTGATGCTTCCTGTCCCAACAGCTCGTTTTTCAACTCTAACCCCAAAGGGAAACCCCAAAGTGGCATCCATTCAGCGGATAACCACCAACTGAAAAAACAAAAACAAAGAAAAAGAGATGAAATACACTAACACAATGGTTACATATTGCCCCTAAAGAAGTTCAGCTAATCTGAAGATCTATTCAAAGCTGGCATATGAGACTCGTGAATCGGACTCAACTGAAAGAAGAACATTTAACAAACAAGGAAGTAACCAGTAGACTATCTTTTTCTGAAAGAATGTTATTTTCCAGGTTTCCTTTTTCTCACAAAGAGGGGGCTATTGTCAACAGTCAATGGTACCAATAACTGTTGGTGAAAATATTGTTCTATGCTCACTGGTTAAGTTTAGCATCTACTTTTCCACAAAAAAGGTTCAGATCGAAAGGACAGGTTGCTTGAAAGCCACACCACAAGAACAAAATGGAATATGGGCACATACTACAAAGGTGGATCCATAAGTCATATTAAACTGCCAGCATTTCTCTAAGCACTAGTTCTCAAGAAGATGCATGTGAAGTAAGCAGCACTCTAATTCATGGGAATTGCGATTCAGAAGATGACAACGCATACAGTAATGAAGTCACTCTAAATCGCCAGATGCTGTCAACCCTATCACCCCTTTCGAGTAGTGGGGAACAACTGGTTTTCTTGACTTCAGGAAAGTCAATGCTGAAAATATTTCATGTAACATTGTTGTGACTTGGTTGTATATATCCTTCAAACGAGAGGTAAACGTTATGGCTAAATTCCATGCTTTTTCTGGTTAACAAAAGTATAGCCTGAGGAAAAGAAAGCAGCCAGTCTAGCAACACAGAAACCAGGGAGCGATATAATGTCTCTATGATGATGACCAGTTGCTCTCAGCCAAAATGGATGAAGTGCACGTACACAAGACAGTTATGTCCTTCACCCAGCCTTGTGGGATAATTAAGCAACCAGAAAGAATGACCTCTTTAAATGTGATTTGCAGTTTACAGAATCCATATTATAAGGCAATCAGAAGAAGCAATGGATGCAATTCAAATATGCAATCCCTTGGGTTAGAAATAGAATGCAGAACACAGCAGAAAAGCAAATTAAAGGAAAAAGTCCCTGGAATCTTGGCAGAATACAGTTGAGTGTACAAGAAGCCTATGAAGATGTATGGTGCTAAACAAATTGAGAAGGTCAAATGCCACCAGGATGTGGACGATGCACTTGATCAATATTGTGATGGATGAACCCCCCAATCTGATTTGCATACCTTGTTTCCTTTTCATCCCCACATAAATGTTATGAATATGACTTGTTGTATTCAATATGAGGCCAATGGCCCGAATATATAGGAGTACACGAAGGTACAAAAGGAAAGCCTAAATAAGGAAAACATGTATATGGAAAACCTATATAAGGGAATCATCTATATAAGACAATATATCCTTAACACCCCCCCACAAATGCAAGGCGTATGCAATAGCATTGCATTTGGAAGAGATGAACTAAAAAAGGGAAAATCCAAAGTCATAGTCTTGAAGTAGCCGTCGTAGCATGTAACTCCTGAAGAATCGACCTGACGAAGATAGCCAACGAAGAACCGAGTCGGTGAAGAAAAGTCGACGAAGAAGCCAAATCGACGAAGAAAAGTCGAATGTATGGCAGAGTCGACGAAGAAGAGCCGACGGGACGAGTCGACGAAGAAGAGCGGACTGCCCGGGCGACGAGGCTGACGAGGAGGCGAAGGCGCCGGCGGTCGGGTGAAGACGGTGAGGACCAGAGGCGGACGGCTGGGTGAAGCGACGCGGGCGCCGACGAAGTGAAGACGAAGCCGTTCGGTGAGCAGATCGACCGCCGCCGTCGCACAGAAATGAGGAGGCTGGTGCTCGCGGAAGAGCGGCCGGATCTGGAGGCGCGTCGGGAGAAGATGATGCTCCGCCTGATCTGCTCGCCAGAAGAACATGCTCCGCCTGCCAAGAGGCGACGAGCGACGAGGTCGGCGGAATCTGGCCGGCCGCGTGAAGACGGTGAGGACAGAGCGCAGAGGCGACGACGCCGGAGGTCAGCGCCGGCACGGACGAAGCGCAGAAGCGGCGACACCGAGGAGACGCCGGATGTCGAGATGACGAGATGACGAGCGACCGTCTCGGGCGCAGGCGGCCGGGCTGGGGGCAGGTCGGCAGAGCGCAAGGCGGCGCAGGCAGGCCAGCCGAGCGCAAGGCAGAGGCGAGCTCGGGATCTCCGCCTGCCGCTTGCCCTCCGTCCGAGCCAGAGACCGATCGAAGCCAGCACGGGTGCAGGCAAGCGCTGGTGAAGACCGGCGCAGAGATGAGTCGTCGACCGCCGGCACAGAGGAGCGGATGGCGTCGGCGGCTCGGATGCAGGCCGGTGGATGCCGAGGTGAAAACAGAGGAGCGTGAAGGCGGCGATGAGCTAGCGCTCCCGAGGCGACGGAAGGCGGCGTGGCAGCCGCGTCGGGCCGTAGTCAGCCAGACCGGGCGCGGGCCGGCGCAGATCAGCGCCGGAGGAGGCCGGCGCCGTAGAAGACCGAGGCGGCGTCGTCAGTAGCCGCCCCAGACGAGGTGGCCGCCCCCGGGAGTAGATAATGTTCCTCCCGAGGGCAGCGCAGCGGAAGATAATTTTTAGAGCTAGGGTTTGAACCGTTGGCTCTGATACCATGTTATGAATATGAGCATTTGTATTGATATGGTGATATAGAATATATAAGTGCGAAAGGAAAGCCTAAATAAGGAAAACATGTATATGGAAAACCTATATAAGGGAATCATCTATATAAGGCAATATATCCTTAACAATAAACACCATAATTGAGCCAGAGATAGCTGTTGCGGGAATCATGCTGATTTTGTTATATCACAGTCCACAAAAAGGAACTGAATAATTCAATTGGACACTGAACACCATTGGCAATACAAATACAGAAGCCATGAGAAAGAGAGAATATTAAGAGCATTTTAAGTCCAACATGGAAGAAAAAAAGTCAAAGAATCAATCATATTATGGTTTCCTTGGAGGACTCCCACAACTGTACCGCAAACAGAATGTCTCCCCTATAAATAAAGATTGACCAATGGCAACATAGCACAAGACACCAAGCACCCATGCGCACGCTTCCTATCAAGATGAAAAGAGGCCTACTGGTACTTTGGTCCTTGTTCTGCCTCAGTGTAGTAAACACAGCTGTTAGCAACAAGACTAACCACCCTCTTGAATTTCATCAACTGAAAATATCGAGGAAACATGTTCCAGAAAAACAACATAACTGCCAACAAGATGATCCGCGAGAGAAGGATAAGATCAGAGAACTGCCAGGGCAGATGGAGGAAGCAGAATTCGACCAATACGCTGGATATATCACAGTGGACGCAAAGGCTGGAAGGGCTTTGTTCTACTATTTTGTTGAGGCTCCTCAAGATCCTTTGAAGAAACCACTGGTCCTATGGCTAAATGGAGGTATGTTATATCTGGTTCTGTTATCCATGAACTCTCAGTGCATTTTACCACATGAAAACCAATCAAACTATGTGAGTGAGACTAGTAGCAACAATGAAGGTGTGCATTTAAGAACGAATACGGGCACCCCATATGTTAGTAGAGATTTTCTTTAAATATGCTGTAAGAAATTTCTTTAAGGTCCATTGTCTCTTCATAATCAGGGTCAACGAAGAACAGGGAAAAGGTCAAGTTCAGAATACAACACATATTTTCTTTATAATATTTGCAATACTATAACAAGAAGGTTCCAAACCTAAGGTTCAACCCCTAGTTTCTATTCTTTAGTTTAGGAGGAAGAGACCTAGTTTTCTCATATTAACATTAAGCACTAATTGGATTTGCAGGCCCTGGCTGTTCATCTTTTGGGGCTGGAGCCATGCTAGAACTTGGACCCTTCTCTGTCCGTAGTGACAACAAGACACTGTACAAGAAAAGGCATGCATGGAACACAGGTAAATCACTCCAATCCTGCCCATAATTAATAGCTAAGGAAGTAATTACATTGATACCCGGATGGATGTAACACTGTCCATCCACAAATGCAGTCGCCAATATGCTGTTTGTTGAGATCCCAGCTGGTGTTGGGTACTCATACTCCAACATCACGTCAGATTATTACAACACTGGTGACAAAAGAACCACAGATGATGCATACACTTTCCTCGTCAATTGGCTGGAGAGATTTCCTGAGTACCGGGACAGTGATTTCTTCATAACTGGTGAGAGCTACGCTGGCCACTATATACCGGAGCTAGCTAATCTGATTGTTTCTAACAACAGAGCCAGCAATGCAACTAATGTCAAGCTTAAAGGTGTTGCAGTAAGTGTTCAACAATAACTGTTTTGAAGTTTCTAAGATCAGTAATATGCTATAATGCTAATCAAAGATACCATGCTGAAAATTTCATCAGATTGGCAATGCAGACTTGCATGACAATGTGACCCTAAGAGCAGCATATGACTACTATTGGATGCACGCTATGATTTCTGAAAAGGCTTACAGAGCCATCCAGGCTAACTGTGGCCTGAACGAGACATACACTAAAGATTGCCAGAATGCCATGAAATTAGCTTTTCAGGAAAAAGGAAATGTTGATGACTACAACATCTATGCACCACAATGTCATGATGCCTCCAATCCTTCCAGATCGAGCGACTCGGTATACACACACAAACATATCAAATGACATATGTTGTTTCTCTTGCTATATATAGATGTATGGCCCTTGGGATACTGAATTTGTGGTTTACCATGTCAGGTGGTGTTTGGTGATCCTTGCACAAACCACTACGTCTCCTCTTATCTAAATCGTCCTGAGGTCCAAAGGGCACTCCATGCAAACACAACAGGGTTGAGCTACCCTTGGATGGATTGCAGGTATATGAATTGGAATATGCAAACAGGTCTTTTTTATATTTGCCTCCAATTTTAAGTGCAAATTCTATCCCATGCACAATCCCTATTATGATCCATTCCTTCGGCTTTCTTAGAGTTATCTGAGAAGGTATTCGATACTTTGGGTACAAATTATAATTAATCCCATGTTTGACCCTAGCTACAAGTCAAAATACTTGTCTCCATCACTCACTCCTCATTTGCTTTGATGCCGAAAAGGTACCTATAATCTCTAGGAGGCATCAAAGATTTGGGACATGTAAACCACAGTACACAGTAGTTACTCTTTTAGCGAGTCATATTTTTTCTAGAGATTTGATAAACATCATCGAGATGTTTTTATTGCTAAAATCATCCAAATCTAAGACCATCGGATCATTGTTGAGATTCGGGAGTATCAATGACATCCGAACCTATGATTTGATCTAACGGCCCGGTGATATCCGGGTGAGGTATCCAACGGTCCAAAATTTAGATGTTAACTAAAACAAAAACATCCGAATGATACCTATACACTCCCTTCTTTTATTATGCAAAAGGTATTAGTAAGTCAACATTAAGGCACAAAGGCATATGATTCTGCAGCCTATGTATAGCCTATAGGCTATAGGTATGGTTGTCCAGCACTAAAGCTGCCATCAATCTGAAATCATAATGATTTTAACCCGCACATACATAAACAATTTTTTATTGTTGAGATTCTGTTCAGTCTCAACTCTCAAGTAACCTCTTCCTACATAGGCATCAGGGAGAATCAACACCAAAATATGTTTTTCATTTATTCAATGTTCTCCCTCAAACAGCGGCCTTATATTGGATAACTGGAAAGATTCTCCGGAGACCATGCTGCCTTCAATCAAGACACTAATTTCAAGTGGCACAAGGATATGGCTGTACAGGTATATATATCCAGCAAATCCTGTGATATAAGTACTGAACTAACCGAATATTAATGTATTACTAGCTACATGCCCGTGCATTGCTACGAAAAACAAAATTGATAACGAAAAATAAAGATTAAAAAATAAAAAAAATTATTTTACAAGATCAAACATCTATCTTTAACGCTTCGTTTCTTGTGAAAGCTGGCTAATTAAAGCAACGTTTCGTTTCTTGAGTAGGGCAATTAAGCAGGGCAATTAAGTAGAGCAATTAAACAGGGCAATTAATGACGTGTAGAATGGACCACTGCCACCAAGTGGTGCTTTAGAATAGTAGAGATTACCCCCTAAAATCAACTCTACCCTTGCGTACCAGTGGTGATATGGATGCAGTGTGTTCGGTCACCTCAACGCAATACGTGCTAGACATTCTTGGGCTGCCTACAGAAACATCTTGGCGCCCATGGCGCATCGACAATGAGGTACAGAACCTACTATTGATCAGATGATTAACACTGAACATCGGAGCTTCAGAATGCATTGTTTCCTACATCTGCATACACGGCTACACCTGTGGGACTAACAATGGTTTCCCAATTCGTTCTTCGTGAGATGGCAGGTTGCTGGCTATGTGGTTGGGTACAGAGGCCTGGTCTTCACGACAGTCAGGGGAGCTGGGCACATGGTCCCTTACTACCAGCCTCGCAGGGCGCTAGCACTATTCTCATCCTTCCTCGAAGGAAAGCTTCCTCCGCAATGATATCTAATAAGCTACCAGGCTCCACAATTCCCATGTTCGGTATCCTCCACGATTGCTGTGGAGTGACAGTGCCATTCATAAGGTCTAGTATATGTATACACCACACATGTAGCTTGGCTTTAGTTTAACTTCCCTGAAGGAAATGATGTAATCCTGCTCTAAATCGAGCGCTTCCGAGTGTGCTGGAGATCTGGCTTAGCTCTCCTATGTACTAGCTAACATAAATTCAGGTTATAGTACTATCGAGTCCTGAAAGAGATTTTAATTCCTTGCCCATCCCTGGCCCTGAATCGGACAGAGCGTACGAGTAATGTATGTACTGTACACGGCGTGTCAAAACCTTAACACCTCATCAAATTATTCCTATGCGAATCCACCCGATCCAAGATGCCATTCTAGATTTTTTTTCTTTTACTTGTATCATGATATATTTATAAAAGACTATATTATCTCTATTATATTTTTAAACAGTGCGTCTCACTCTAGTCTATACTAGTCAATAATATTAAAAATAACTAAATAACGTAGGTATAAAAGAATAAATGATAAAAAGTTATTTCCTCATGAAAGTTTATATAAAGTATTTTCTCTTAGCACACAGACTAAGGAGCTGCGATTTAACTAGGAATAATTGATTATCTGCCACAAAATTGATGTGCATTTTATGATCTATCGCATCATATCTTATGGCATTTGGATCTAAAGACCATATATTAATGAGATATGGTGTGATAAATTATCAAGTACTCATCAACTTTGTAGCAAATAATCAAATTTCCCATTTAACTATCCCTAACTATTATCTCTAAGTATTATATTCAATGCATTGTAGAGAATATTAAATAAATCTGAATATTTATTAGAGGTAGGAATATCACACTAATTTATATTAAAAATTTAAAATATAAAATACGCTCTATATTTATAACCATTTAAAAAAAAATACTCATCAACTTAACGGCCGGAGTACATCGAAATTGTATAATGATATTTATTTAGAAATTTTTTTGAAAGATTCGGAAATGGAGGGATTAGTAGTTACCAAGCAACAAACGCACAAACGCACGCATCATGAACAAATAACAAGCCTGACATGGAGAATCACACGGCGTTCAGATAGGGAGGGGAAAATAAACAGGAAGGAATCGAAAGGAGATAAGCGAAGTGTGGTTGCGCCATAGGAGAAGGGGAGGGGAGGGGAAGGCAAGGGGCCAGCGAACCTTGCAGGATGGCGTGGGCGCCGCACGGGTTCGCAAGGCAAGGAGGAGCGCATGGATGAGTGACGGGATGGTGATTGGGTGGTGCAGAGATCACCCCTTCGTCTTGGCATCCGGCGGGCCGCCGTCTCCTCGCACAAAAAAAAAATGGAAACCAGAGACGCTTCTCGCACAAAAAAAAATGGGAACCAGAGAAGCTGCCACCATGTTACGTGTGAATACTACTTTTTATTAATTATTATTCCTCCGTTACATTCTAAAGGTTTCGAGGCCTCCGGTGTGTCCCGATGTCATCCCGGTCTTTTTATGAAAAAGTTTATATATTTCTTTAAATCGTTAATAGATCCTTCTAAATTATAAAAAGATCTTTCACGATTTTTTGTGAGAGCAAGAATATCTCTCGAATCACGTTTAGATCCCTCGTTTGTTACTTTACAGAAAAAACCTTCCGTTAAATACAAATCGAGAATGAACCCTTTTCTACTTTTTCGGGATAGCGGTGAGGTCCAAAAATATAACAAACATGTCCTTAGTTTTTACATCCAGATCCTTTCTCCGTTTTCCCCGAAAAAATATTTTCGTCAACAGAAATATGTGTACCTTTTTTTCAATTTGATCTCTAATATTTCTCGAGCCTCCAAAAATTTTGAAAATACATCTAGGTATATTTTTTTTCTCCGGAAAAAAGACGCAAAATCATTTTTCGTTCACGCGCGCGGCGTGCGCCGCGCTTATTGGCTTAGTATACTTTTATTAAAGTTAGGAGAATTTCCGGCCGAAGAGCTATGCTACGTTGGCGTGTGTGCGAAAAGGCCCTCCACAAATTTTGATTTTGCGTTTATATCGGTGGTTTTTCGCTCAAGTGCTTCGCATAAGAGTCGGGGATTGATTGCTCCGTCCGATCGATGCTTTTATCCCGTATGTCTTTCTTCTCTTGTGAAACCGTAAAAAAAGATGAAACCTTGTGTGTTTTGTCATGGCCAATTCGTGCATTCTTGCCACTCGTGCTGTTGTTCTTGACAAATTACTCCTCTTTGGGGAATAATGCGTTTTGGCCAGATCTATGTTGGTTTGCTGGCCTAAAGATTCTCCACCGTTGCAGGGCTCCATCGGGAAGACGGGGCTGCAGGCTGCGTGGATCAACTACTTGCGACCGGGGCTGAAGCACGTCATGTTCTCGCTGGAGGAGGATGAGACAGTGATCAGCCTCCACGCTACATTCGGCAACAAGTAAGCACCGGCAGCACACGCTATTTCTTGCACCCTTTAGTCTTTACACGCAAATGATTAAAGGCTTACTCCCTTGTCCTAAGTTACCCAAAGAAGCGTACTCTTTCTATTTGTGCTCCGTAGATTCAATCAGATGTCCATATTAAAAGCTTCTAAAAATATATATACAGATGAATGTTCATTTCTCATTGTGAAAGGAAATAGGTATGATTACTACAAACAACACCGGTATCTTTTTGTACTCAAAACTAATGTAGAATTAGGATCAAGTAATGCAGAAACTTAATTTTGCCCTTTTACTTATTAAAATAGAAATGATTTGACCATTTTATTTTGCAGTGTAACTTCGCTCACATTATGCTTGTGTTTGGCAAGAATTTTCAGGTATTTTCTTGCTTGATTTTATGAACTTCATAATATGCATTCATTGCAAGATTGGAACCTTTGGATTTAATTAAATTAGCTTGTATTTTCCATTTGGAGAATACTTCTTTGTATGCCCAACAGTGATCGACCCTACGAATTAAACACCAGGAGTGCAACATGAGTCATGACCCAGGATCAATATGTACTTTGCTTGATCGTACTTTCAAATTCTCCTATAACAGCCTCTAAAGAGCAATGTTAGTGTTAGCGAAAAATATATGTAATCTTATATGCTTTGGATATTTTCATATTCTTTAATGAGGATACCATACAAGTTTTAGCTCAATATAATGTGCACAACATTGTTGAAAATTATAGTTTTGTCCTTTGTATTAATAGCTTCACCAGCTGGTTTTACTGCAAGACGATTGGGAAGCAACCTCCTGGTATCATCAGAACCAACAAATTTGCAAGCTCCACAAATTTCACAACTGACATTTGCATACCTTTGTTATTATTTGGATATTTTCATATTCTTTAATGAGGATACCATACAAGTTTTAGCTCAATATAATGTGCATGACATTATCGAAAATTATGATTTTATCCTTTGTATTAATAGCTTCACCAGCTGGTTTTACTGCAAGACAATTGGGAAGCAACCTCCTGCTATCATTAGAACTAGGAAAATTTGCAAGCTCCACAGATTTGATAACTGACATTTGCATACCTTTATTACTTTCCAGGTAAGTAAACCTGTTTTCTTAATGAGAAACAGTATAGCCTGCTAATCCCAGCAGAATAGCCGTCCACTGTTCCCTGCCAAAAAAAAAGGAAAGGCCATGCTAATCTTTATGGCTATGGTGTTACTACGTACAACACTACTTTTTTTTGGTTTAGGCTCCGCCCTTGATGCTGACTATTATTAATCAGCAAGTCGTATCTATTCTCGCACTGGCGGAGTCAATTCCGTATGACAAAAACTTGGTTCTTCAATATGCATTCAATCAAAATATGCTTGGATCATTCCTTCTGGTAAGATCATTTCTTGAATTTCTATTAGATTGGCATCTTATTCAGATAGTCAATATGAAGGAATTGACATTAGCCACTTACAGCAAATATCCTAACTGGTTTAGTAAATCTCAGTTGTGATATTCCTGCTGATACTACCTTTCTTCATGATCACACAAATGCTTCTTGTAATAATTACACTAAGCTACTTGCTGAAATTGATGCCATGAGCTCATACCTTAGGAAGTTTTCTGCTAGGACTGATGAATTTGAATTGCATGCTTCTAAGGACCCAGTCAACTCATGTGAGGGCTGTAAGCAACTAAAACTTGACAATGATGCTTTGAATGTCAAGTGTGCTCAAATTGCTAAGGACTTACTAGTTAAATCATAAAATGGTTGCTTGATGTGTGTTGGGGTTAAGGAGGACGTGGATAAAATCCACACAGAGCTTAGGAAGAAGCTAGAGGCCCAGGTTGGTAGAATTAGAGATGCTCTTTGTGTTTCTTGTGAGACCCTCAAAATTGAGGCAGTCGTGCATAGGGAGAGATATACACGCACTATTCGTTCTTCTCCTTCTGGCCCTTCTTCTACTCCTTCCCCCTACTCTTCATGCGCCTCGCTTTTCCGAGAGTGTCAGTATCTTATGAGCATCCTCAAGAAATTTGTTGGAGGTAAGAAAAAACTCAATCTCATCCTAGACCAGTCCAAAATTAGTAGATTCAACCAGGGTCTAGGATTTGATTATCTTGAGCATGCGCGGGCGCATCCGCCTACAGTTGTGCATGCCTCCGAGAGTGGGAAAATTGTGGTTGATTTGTAGACGAGCACCATTGTGTTTAGATCGGCCAGGATTGTCCATGGGACTTCTGATGAGAAGGGTTCTTCTCCTGCTACTTCGGCCTCTAAGGAGAAGTATACTTGCACCTTCTGTTAAAAGGATGGACATATTGCTGATTTCTGTTTCAGATGCGCTAAGATCACTCGGTGTGAGCGTGTTTATGCCCTTAAGGGTATTCAGGATCGTCCCCAGACCCTAAGTGCTCCTAAGGCATCCACTGCTTCTAGACAGGTTAGAGAGTTACCAGTTTCTAGACAGCGTACGGGGCTTGGTTTTCAGGCTTATATCTCTGGTTTTTGCCCCGGAGATGTCCCGAGTAAGTCTTTCCACTGTCCTTGTGATATTCCTCGCATTTCCCATCGAGATAGATATCAACGGCGTGAGTTTACTTCCTCCAGCAGGAGGTCTGAGCAGCAGCACTGGGATGGTGCGGCCTTTGCATGCCGGCGGACCAACCCAGCACCTGCTCCCAGTGAAGGACCATGTGGAGGTCCATCCATATTTGTGATGAGTATTTGACTTTATCTGAGCAAGGTGTGCTCATGTTTGAGTTTGATTTGAATCAGAATTCAAAAGGAAGCAATTTGGGTTGTGTTGGTCTCTTATGGTACTACCGGCTTTTGGCTGGTGGTAGAACCAACTGATGAATGCGACATGATTAATTTTTAGCATTTGTGATGTTTATTGTATATTATTGGACAATGCTATGTGATGGTTTTCCTTGTCTTTGATGGTTGCAGGACGACGGTGCTAGATCATGGTGAGGCGGATGATGACCAGGACTAGGCGAGGTGCGCTAGAGGTCCAGACGGTTGGAGATCGCCAGAAGATGATCGGAGACGGAGTCCGAGCAAGTCAAAGAAGATAAGGAAAGGGGATGATACTAGCTAGATGCCGCGAGGATCAATGAGGGCCGTTGGATCGCGGTCTAGTTGATAGGATAGCAGGTTTAGTAGTATGCTTTGAGAACCGTGCAAATAAAACCCATTATGTGTGTAGGGTTTTGGGTGTCCCTTGCATGGTGGAGTGAGTGGGTTAATCCTAGCCCTTGGTGGAGTGCCCTAGGGTTTGAGACTCATCCAAGGGTGGTATGTGGCCCAAGAGTAGTATAAATAGAGGGGTGGAGGGAGGCCTCCATGCCCATTCCTTATTTGAGTTGTTGTGTTGCTCCTTTGAGCTTTGCCCGCATGAAGTGAGGCTTTGTAATCACACATCTCTTAATGAAATAGAAGTTCCAAGAGCCAAATTTATTTTCTCGCAATTTAATTCTTGCAATTTACATTATGTCTTTACTTTCAGCATTTACTTTCATGTATTAAATTCAGCATTTACATTCCCGCATTTACATTTATGATTGCTGGATTTTGTTCTTGACTTGAGCGATTCGCACTCACCTCCTTCTATACTCTATTTGGATCTTTGCTCAAGATCGAAAGGTGGTTCTATCTGAAGAGGGGAGAGGACGGAACCCTTGCCTACGATGGGTCCCCCATCACCACCAAGCGCCAGACCCCCGAGCCAGACGAGCTGGAGGCAGACCAGGAGGCCGTCTCCACGATCCACATCTACACACGCGCGGCCTCACCGGGCAGGCCATCGCCAGCAACTTTTTGCGAAACTGGGTGTGCCCTCTGCGAAAGAGGCTCCACCCGTTCTTCGAGATCGTGGGGCGAGATGACCCCACCCGCGAAGCCCCCGTCGGTAAGCGTCCCTGTCCAAAGAGGCTTACGCGAGCTCGAGCTGATTTGTTTTTCTTTTTCCTAACTTCCTCATGGCTTTCAGCAGCACTAAAGGAGTCCTGGGTCACCGCCAGAATGAGCGAAATGTTCGGGAAGGTGGCCCTCGACTACACTTTGGATGACCCCGTCCCCAAGAGCGTGCTCAGACGGAGCGCCATGGTAACGACTCCCGGAGCTTGGATTCCTGTTCGAGCTCGTGCTGACTCCGCTCATGTACACAGCATGCCCAGGAGCTGCGTGAGGTCGCGAGGCGGATGTTGCCGCTGCCTGGGGTGAGCAGGGGCAGGAAAGTGAGCAAGAGGCCGCCCCCGGATGCCCCTAGTTGCAGCGCTCCGAAGAGGCCGCACGTCGAGTGGGGCGACCGAGCGGTGGTAAGTTTCCTCGATCCCGGTCATTCCCTGGATCATCTTGCTTTAATGCTTATTACTTCTCGCGATCCTCCCATCACTTGTGCAGCAGCAGCAGCAGTAGGGACCCCAAGTCCCTCAAGAACCTCAGGCCCCCAGACCCGAGCTTCGGGATCCAGCCCTCCAGTAGCCCCGATGTCTTCTCGAGCTCCGGCCCCAGCTCCAGGACCGGAGGCCCGAGGCACCCGGCGCCCGACCTCGAGGAGGAGGCTCGCCACCCAGGTATGCATGCGAACTTATTCCGGCATTCTTGAGATTCTCCCCGTCATGTTTTAGTGACATTCTCAACTGCAGACATCAGGGGCTCGAGCCCACTCACAACCCAGCTTGACGATGGTTGTTGTTTAGGGCGAGTCGAAATCCGAGGAGGAGACCGGCTTTGAACTAGTCCGTCGCCCCTGGTTGCTCGGGGACCAGACGTCCGGAGGATCCCCTCAGGGGAGCTCGTCTGACCTCCCCGGGTCGACCCCTTCGGCTCAAGCTGTGGAGACGGACCAAACGAGGAGCGTCCCAGAGGTTAGGACCCCTAGGACCGGGTCCGCCAGGGTGACCAAAGTCGGGGTCGAAGACGGAGCTGCCAGGGTAGACGAGCCTGAGGTCGAAGTCCGCGAGGTTCGAACTGCCGAGACGGATGCATCTGGGGTCAAACCCATGGTCAGGGCTGAGGTCGAGGACCTCCCGGCCAACACCACCGAGGTGATCGACACCGAAGCCGACCCGGTCATCGAGGTGGAGGTTATCCCGACCGTGGACCCCCGCAGCCCTCCACCGACCAACGAGGGCGACCCCCCCTTCCTGATGTTGCCATGGGGGCTGAGGATGCCTCAACCCAGGACGCTAAGTCCGGCCAGGACGGCGGCGAAGACCGCGAGGCTAGAGCGACCCCGGGGCCCGGCGAAGGGGGTCAGGTGGGCCCTTCTTCTATCCAAGCCGGATCAGGAGTGCAAGCCACATTCGAGTCCATAAGCGGGATGAATGTTGGCCCCTACCGTGCCAACTTCGAGAACAAACTCGGCCAGATATGAGTTGTCTTACCCCTATTTTCACATTAGCCCCTCTTTTTTATCGTCCTCTTGATGACCTTTATGCATTTGCTTTTTGACTTCCCCAGGCCGTTAACCACATTGCCCAGGGACTAGAAGATCTCGAGGAGCACATTGGTGCACTGAGGGCCGTGCTGAATCTGATCGAAGAGCGGGAGGTCAGCCTGGTGCAGCTCGAGGGAGCCCTCGAGGCCGAGCGGAGCATGGCCCGACAGAGAATGGAGACAGACTCTGCCGATCTCGCCGCCCTTCGAGGCACCATGAGAGCCCTTGAGGCCTCCCACGCCACCGAGCTCAAAGGGGATGCGAACGCCGAGCACGAGCATGGCTTTCGAGCTGTCAAGGATGAGCGTGCGAAGTCGTCCTAGGCGCTCGAAGCTGCCTGGGCTGAGGCCTCCCAGGCCCTTGAAGCCGAGCACGCTGGAGCCGCCAAGACCCTGGAGGCCGAGCGCGCTGAAGCCACCAAGACCTTGGAGGCCGAGCGGGTCGAAGCCGCCAAGGCCCTGAAGGCAGAGCGTGCTGAGGCTGCCAAGACCTTGGAGGGCGAGCGTGCCGAAGTCGCCGAGGCCCTGGAGGTGGAGCGGACGAGGGCGGAGGGGCTCCAGAAGCAGCTTGCCGAGCAACCTATCGTGCCAGCCAAAGCCTCGGTCGAGCTCGAAGCGAAGGTCGCCGAGCTCGAAGCGAAGGTCGCCGACCTCGAGGGGAAGCTTGGACGGGTGGTGAAGGCGGCCAAGAACGCCCTGGCCCAAATCCAAGAGGAGCGAGACCGTGCCACCAGCTCGGCTGCCGAGGCGCTCCGTCTCTAAGGTGAGATGGGCAAGCTGAGGGCCAGGGTCACCGAGAAACTTGCCCGCGAGATGTCGGATCTGTAGACAGGGAATTTGTAGTTAAGTTTGTACTTTTGGAACAATTTAATGAAGGAAACATAGGGTATGAAAGTGAATGGAAGATTTATAATGTAGGTCATTACGCATCTGTAATTGAGCTAGTTTTCGATCGAGTGTTGAGTACTTAGCTGTTCGTAAGAAAGAAGCCCTCCTCTTCCAACCCCCGATGCGGTCGAGGTCGTGCTGGACGTCGAGCGCAGTTAGAGTTCGCGGCCTAGCCCCTGATGCGGTCGAGGTCGTGCTAGACGTCGAGCGCAGTTAGAGTTCGCGGCCCAGCCCCCGATGCGGTCGAGGTCGTGCTGGACGTCGAGCGCAAATGAGATCCAGACGCCGGTGCGAGTCATTGAAGCTCATTCTTCTGATGCCGGGGCCTGCCAAGTCAGGGGAGATCGAGAAAGGGCGCACAAATATTTAGGGGTGAGGTTAATATCCCAAGGGTAGATCCTGGTCACACACGCGCGCTTGCCAGCCCAAAGTACGGTCTTCTAGCTCGAGCCTCACGTCGAGGGGAGCTGTGATGCGATAAGGATCGGCTTACTGCTGGCGTGACCCCTTGGAGATGAAAGTCTAAGCCGCATTACTTGGTTTTGGCTTTGAAGCCCGCAGGGCCAAGTCGGGTCCGAGTATCTGTCCCCGACCTCGGTTTATGTTACGGCGGAGTGTGACAAAGATTATCGCGCAATCCCAGGGGTTTCCACACGGTATGGTGCGAAAATTTCAGAGTTGAATAGGGAAAGTTTTATTGAAAAACTGGAGTAAGAGTGTTACATGTGAAACTTCCAAAGTTGATCAATATTCCATGAGTTCGCAAGTTCTCTGCCATCAGGTAACGCTAGCCGGTAAGCCCCCGTGCGATCTATTGACACAACTCTATAGGGGCCCTCCCACTACGGGGATAACTTGTTGGTGTTGGACGCGCTCTAGATTCGTCTTAGAGCCAGGTCCCGACAAGGAGCTCCCTAGGTCGTACCAATCTGGCCGCATGTCTACGAAGGGTTTGCAAGTAATGCGATGATCGCAACAGCGCTCAGCATCTTACTTCTTCTGCTAGGGTTAGGTCGAGAGACCGCTCTTGCTCGAAGTCGACTTGGTCGACCAAGCTGACCCTAGGAGTAGGGGTGAAAACGGATCGGATACGGACGGATAATGGCTTTACCATATTTGTTTTCATATTTCTTCTCGGATTCGGATACGAATACGGATAGTCCGGATACGAATACGAATACGGATAATGTCGAATTCAGATACGGATCGAATACGAATCGAATCGGATACGGTTACGGATATTTATCGGAACATGATAATCCCTTAGATTGTACATAAAAAATCAATGAAAACATATAACTAGTTGATTTGATTAGAACATTATTGAAAATTGAATAAATATAAGCATTTTCATTCACTTAGATAATAGTTAGATACCATGTTGCAAACAAAATTATGTAAGACTTAGTTCATCACGTACATATGATTTATTCATTATACATGTAGATCAAAACACAAAATAAAAGGTGATCCTTGCTCAGAGATACAAATGGAAACAAATATTGAACACACTAAAAGTTTGATAATACTTAATTACCATGTCAAACATATATAACACTTACATGTAATGATCCCAAGTTTTGTATTATTTGTTAAATTATGTTTAAAATAATAAATTATATATTTTATTAGTTTTTATGCATTTTACCTACTTATTTAAAATATTTACCTATTAAAGACAACAATTTTTGAATTTTTTAGAGAATTTAAAATATGATAAAAATTTTAAAATATTTTTAAAAAAATTATAGACTATGTTAGGAATTTTATCAAAAAATTTCATAATTTTTGGAGCTAGTTTGCTAATTTTAATAATTGAAACTTGATTTATGGATTAATTAAATTAGAAAACAATTTAACATTTAGTACCCTTTTTGGGCCAAAAGAGTGCTTGGCCCAGCCCATATGTATATCCGGATATCCGATCCATCACTATCCGGATTATCCGAATCCGTATCCGTATCCGACGGATAGTGAGCTACCGAATCCGTATCCGTATCCGACAAAAAATATCCGTATCCGTATCCGATCCGATACTATCCGACAAATATCCGATCCGACAGAATCCGTATCCGAAAATTATCCGGATCGGTCGGAAACTATCCGATCCGTTTTCATCCCTACCTAGGAGAGCCCAGCATCACCTCCGGAGGAAGGACGGCCTCCGTACTGAAAACGAGCCGGAAGGGAGAGGACCCTATTGCGCGGCTGATTGTGGAACGGATCGACCATAGGACGGTGGGGAGTTCGTCAACCCAGGAGCGACCGTGCTGCTCGAGCCACTGAGAAACTCGCCTCTTGACGCCTTGCACGATCTGCCCGTTGGCTCGCTCCGCGGCTCCATTGCTCTGAGGGTGGCTCACTGAGGCATAGCACACCTTGGTCCCCATGCTTTCACAGAATTCTTGAAACAGCTCACTGGTGAACTGAGTACCGTTGTCAGTGATGATCCTGCATGGGACTCCATACCTGGTGTCCACGGACGAGCGGAAAAACTTGATTGCTGCTTGCGCGGTGATCGTGGAGACCGGCTCGGCCTCAATCCACTTGGTGAAGGTGTCGACGACGACGAACAGGAACCTTGTCCCACCGTTGGCCTGTGAGAAAGGACCCAGGATGTCCGGCCCCTAGGTCGAGAAAGGCCAGGCGAGCAGGATGGTCTGGAGGGCGTAGGCCGGTTGGTGCGACTTCTGAGCATGGAACTGACAAGCCTGACAGGTGCAGACTATGTCCCGTGCATCTTGGAGTGCAATAGGCCAGTAGAACCCCATGCGGAAGGCCTTCCTAACCATCATCCTGTGGGAGGAGTGTGCACCAAGAGGCCGGAGTGGATATCGTTTAGCAGATACTTACCCTCCTCCGTGGAGACGCATTTTGACAGGATGCCAGATACGCCCCGATGATACAGTTGGCCATCGATGATCCTGTACGAGCAGGCTCAGCACTTGACTCTGCTCCTTTCCATGGGGTCATCCGACAGCCATCCTTACTCGAGGTAGTGGTATATTGCCTTCGTCCAGGTCAGGCCCTCTTCGAGAAGGGTGGCTAAGGGCTCCGATTTCAAGATCGAAGGGGACGCCAAGGTCTCGAGGATGACATCCGGCGGTATTTTGTCGTCAGAGGATCCGAGCTTGGCAAGGAGGTCGGTGTTGGTATTGTCCTTTCGGGGCACGTGTCTGACCTCCATGTTCCGGAACCATTTCTCCGCTTTACATACCTCCAGAAGGTATTTGGCCATCGAGTCCTCCGTGAACTGGTAGTCCTTGTTGTATTGGTTGACGACGAGCTGGGAGTCGCCCTTCACGACCAGACGACGTACACCCAATGCTTTGCAGGCCTAAAGTCTGGCGAGAAGGGCTCCGTACTCTGTCCTGTTGGTGGTGGCCGTGAATTCAAAGCGGATCATGTACCTCAACTTATCTCCCTTAGGTGTGATGATGAGGACGCCGGCGCCAGAGCGCTCAAAGGACCTTGAGCCATCGAAGTACATGACCCAGGATTCCTCCTTATCGAGTTTGGTTTCGGGGGGCGGTAGTGGGGTCTGCTCGACCACAAAGTCTGCCAGCGCTTGTGATTTGATGGCCGTGCGCGCCATGAACTTGACGTCGAACTCGTCCAGCTCCATGGCCCACTTGGCTATCCAACCTCCAGCTTCCGGGTTCCTCAGGATTTCACTGAGCGGGAATCTTCTCGGTACAACCATTGAATGTGCCTAGAAAAAATGCCAGAGTTTGCGCGAAGCCATGAGGAGGGCGTATAATAGCTTCTGGACTTGGGGGTAGCGCTCCTTGGGTCCGTGGAGCACCTCGCTGACATAATAGATCGGCTGCTGCCGACTGTCTCGCTCGGCAGCCAGGACGGCACTCACGGCTTGAGCCATCACCGCGAGGTACAGCAACAATTCCTCGCTCGGCCTTGGAGTTGTGAGCAGGGGCGGGCTTGAGAGGTAGGCTTTCAGCTCGTCAAAGGACCGTTGCGCCTCGGGCGTCCATTCGAAGCCCTCGTGATTGCGCAGCATCTTGAAGAATGGCAACCCACGCTCACCGAGTTTCGAGATGAACCGACTGAACGTAGCCATGCGGTCGGTGAGGCTTTGCACTTGTTTCATCGAGGTTGGGGGAGCCATCCTTACTATGTGTAGGATCGAAGTATATGAATATAGCAATCAGAGGGGGTGAATGATTGTGTGGAAGCTAAAACCAAATTCTTGATCTACTAAAAGTTCACCCCAAAACAGAACCAAATAATTGCCTCGTATTCAACAAAAACAGAATGACAGAGGTTTGATAAAACGCGAATTCCCGTAGATACAACCGTCGGATCGATCTGAAATTTGGACACAAGAAACTAGATTCCAATACGAATCGAACCCAAAAAGAATCAGCTGGATCGGACTTACGGATCAAAAGTTATGAACCTCGCAAGCTTACTGTGACAGAAGATGATGAGAATAGATCTTACTAGAATTGTAGCTCGCCGAAAGATTTGAAGAACTTGATCTTTATTTCTCCTTTTTTTTGTCTAAAATACTCCAAACAAAAGAGTACAACCCTAAAGCTTGCTCAAAACTTGATGCATAAACAGGAGGCGCCTCCCCCTATTTATACAGAGCAAACACATAGAGTCCTGAATACAATTCCTACTCCTAATCCTAGAAGGAGTCCCACTCCTAATCCTAGAAGGAGTATGTATTCAACAAAACTCCACTTGGCCCAACCTGGCCGAGTACAACTCTTGCACGCGTATAGCAACCCTACCATACTCACGCGACCAACCCTTTGCACGCGCATGGCCACCTGCCATTCTCACGTGACTAACCCTTTGCACGCGCATGGCCACCTGCCATTCTCACATGACTAACCATTCTTCATATGCACCATTCTCTTAGCCCGAACGTCCCGCATGACATCCTTGACCACCAAGACCTCAGTTCCTCCTGAACCTAGTCCCAAACCTCAGTTCCTCCATGAACCTAGTTCCGGTCCCATCATCGACCACATTCGCCCTCGAGCAATACCTGCACATGAACAAACCACAAAACGATTCCGAGCACAAGTTCGCGACTTGACTCAACATTAGTCCATGCAAATACTCACACGAGCATTGCATAAAGTCCACTTCAAAACAAGCATCATGAAATTCTCACAAATTTCATAATCTCAAATTCGAACTAGAATTCAATTCCAAAATTGCTCAAAACCCTAATCGAGCAAAAAACCATTCACGCCGGACCAAAAATCCGGTACGGCGCAAACGTGAAAACAGCCGTCAAAAATCCACCTTGCTTGTGGAGGGGAGAGTCCGTCGTACACGCGAAACTTACTGGTTTTGGAAGTTTCAGTCCGGCTCAAAAACGTTTGAAAACACGTTCACGGCGGACCAAAGAAAAGCGGTCCAGCGTACAAGGGAAACTTACTGTTTCTTGAAAATTTGGTTCGGCGCCAATGCGAAACTAACTATTTCTTGTCAAATTGTCAAACACATGCACAAGCACATTTTGCAAATTCAATTCTAAACCAATTTTTCAGCACATAATTTCACAATCTCCCCATTGATGAAAACATTGGCAACACCACTTAGAATTGAACATTTGGCATTCACTTCACTAAAGAATTTTTGAGATCCAAAGAGTTAACACCAAAACCAAAGTGAGAAAACACAGAAACTCCACTTTTGACCAATATGCTAAGTAACAAACTCTCCCTGGGTGAAAATACGAAAAATCTCCCCCTAAGAAGGAAAATGTGTGTGAATGTGCAATATGCCTAAAAATTCCAAAATTTTCAAACTTCTCAAATTTCCAAACAAATTTCCAAAAACTTCTCCCCCTTTTTCTTTGAACTTCTCAAAGATTCCAAAACCTTCTCCCCCTTTGACAATGGATTCATCAAGAGTACAAAAGAGAGAACATGTTCAAAATTTTCCTTGTAGCAATGATTTCACAAGAAGAAACAAAAGGAGTGCCAAGATAGGAAAAGATGAGCTCATTTGATCATATAACCTTATATATCACATAATATGCAAAATACATGATCTTAATGTGATTTTAACAAGTTAGGGAATGACATGCATCTCAACCTCAATTCAGTCAACTATATCCAAGTACTAAGCAAGACCTTAGTAGAGAAACAAAGGCTCAAAACTGAAGCAACTAACAACTCACGGCGAGCAAGTAGTTTCAACTCCAATCTAGTAGACCATTTTAATCTTTGAACAATAAACTGCATGTGGCATGCTTGAAGCATACTTCTTTTATTTTCTAGGAGTGGCATGCTTGAAGCATACATCTTATCTTGAGGGAATGGCATGCTTGAAGCATACATCTTATCTTTTTAGGGAAAGCATGCCTAAAGCACATAACTTGAGGCTTTTGCTTTTAACAACCCTTTTTTTTACTGATTCTCTTTTCTTTTCTTTTTCTTTGATTGTAAACATGCAAAGAGATTAAAAGGTCTTTTGAAAGAGTAAAGCTGAAAACACACTTGCTTCATAGCCCAAGTTTGTCAAGAAGATTCAATATCAAGCCTAGAAGAGTAAGATCTCATAGAGTATTTAGCTATAGACAATCAGACCAAGGAATTTCGCAATGTCATTTTTAGTTCGAGTGGAACAATTTAGATTATCATATATCAGCTCAATTACATAATATATAAAGAAATATGATAAAGTAAGCTTATCAAGTGAAACAACTTGGCAAGGAAACTCCCCCTCAAAATAAACCCATTGGATGAACAATCCCAAGTTCTTCCCGAATAAAAACAAAACGAGAAGAAGACAAAGATTTTGTGAAAATATCTGCTAATTGATGTTCAGTATCCACATGGTGAAGCACAATATTTCCTTTTTCAACATGATCTCTAAGAAAGTGAAATCTAATGTCAATATGTTTTGTCCTTGAATGTTGCACAAGGTTCTTAGCAATGCAAATTGCACTAGTGTTATCACACAAAAGCGGAACACTATCCAAATTAACCCCATAATCTTTAAGTGTAGCTACTATCCAAAGAATTTGAGAGCAACAACTAGCAGCAGCCACATATTCAGATTCAGCGGTTGATTGTGCAACAGAGGATTGCTTTCTAGATGACCATGCAATGAGAGAGTTACCCAAGAAATGGCATGAACCAGATGTACTTTTTCTATCAATTCTACATCCCCCAAAATCAACATCAGAAAAAGCTCTTAAATTAATGCATGAGGAAGCAGAAAGCCAAATGTCAAACTCTTGAGTTCCATGAAGATACCTAAAAATCCTTTTGACAGCTTGTCGATGTGAAGCACGCGGGGAGGCTTGAAAACGAGCACACAAACACACAGCAAACTCCGATTATCTCATCCTCAACAGCATCATCATCATCATCATCATCATCATCTTCATGAACAAAGATACTCTCCTCCTGAACATATGCACCTGTACCTGCACCATTTGGACTAGTGCCTTTTGCGAAAACATAGGTGGAAGAAGCATCTTCAAAAATAACACTTTTAGCATGAGATACACGAGTGAGGGAGGAGAACCAATTCTTATCACCGATCATGTGGTGTGAGCATTCGGAATCCACTAGCCATATGTTCTCCTTCCCTGCGTGAGAAGCCTACATAGAAGTAGAAAATGTCGAGGCCTCGGTACTGGGGTTAGAAAGAAGATGTTTAGGAATCCAGTACTGAGACACCCGACGCACAACAGTAGGCACAACATGAGTATTCTTATGCACAAAATCATATTTGCCTTTTCCCGTGTTTTTAGCAACAAAAGGTGTTTGTTTCACCCTAGGCACATAATGAGAAGTAGAGTGTGCCTTTCTGAAATTAGAACTAGCATTAAACCTTTCTCTCTTTTGTTGTTTAGCTAGTCTAAAGCAAAAGTTGTGAGGACCCCCGGTCCTATACTGCATCAGACTGTTTCATCAGAAGGCATCGCATCAGATAGCACAGAAGCCTCGATCTAAAATCTGAATCTAAAATTCGATCACCGGATCGAACCCTTAGCTTCGGACCCTGCACTGTATGCATCCGATCATCGTTCCCTGGATCAAGAGCTCCAAAGATCGCGTACAAACAACACAAGTATCAAAGCACAAAAGAACTAAGTTAACTTAATTCACATAAGTGGGTACAAATCTTGGTAAATTATACACCTTACAATAACCAAAAGAGAAACACGACAATGAAGCAAAACCAAATAAGCACCGCCCACGCACACCCTAAGGTCTGACCGGAGGAAGGACCTCTGAAGCCACACAACTCGCAATAATGAAGCTCGTCATCATCCCAAGACATCACCATCGGTACCTTGCTCTGTGGAAAAATGGTTAGCGGCAACGGTGAGTACACGTATGTACTCGCAAGACTTTAGTGTATGCAAATACAGTAAATGCAGGCTGATTCAACAGGAATAGGCTTCTACACTGGGTTGATTGCAGAAAGCAGCATTTATTTGTAAACAACATTTATCAAACCGATAGCATTAATAATTGAAAGAGCATTTGACTTAAAACATATTTACAGATTATGTGTATAGTATCCCAACCGGTTCGCCATTCCCGCTTGAATGCACTGTCCTTTAGCCCGAACGTCCCGCATGACATCCTTGACCACCAAGACCTCAGTTCCTCCTGAACCTAGTCCCGAATCTCAGTTCCTCCATGAACCTAGTTCCGGTCCTGTCATCGACCACATTCGCCCTCGAGCAATACCTGCACATGAACAAACCACAAAACGATTCCGAGCACAAGTCCGCGACTTGACTCAACATTAGTCCATGCAAATACTCACACGAGCATTGCATAAAGTCCACTTCAAAACAAGCATCATGAAATTCTCACAAATTTCCTAATCTCAAATTCAAACCAGAATTCAATTCCAAAATTGCTCAAAACCCTAATCGAGCAAAAAACCATTCACGCCGGACCAAGAATCCGGTCCGGCGCAAACATGAAAACAGCCGTCAAAAATCCACCTTGCTTGTGGATGGGAGAGTCCGTCGTACACGCGAAACTTACTGGTTTTGGAAGTTTCAGTCCGGCTCAAAAACGTTTGAAAACACGTTCACGGCGGACCAAAGAAAAGCGGTCCGGCGTACAAGGGAAACTTACTGTTTCTTGAAAATTTGGTCTGGCGCCAATGCGAAACTTACTATTTCTTGTCAAATTGTCAAACACATGCACAAGCACATTTTGCAAATTCAATTGTAAGCCAATTTTTCAGCACATGATTTCACACTATGGCTTCAATCTTCTCTGGGTTTGGGCCAACCCCTGACTCCCCCATCATGAAGCCAAGCACCTTCCCCGAAGCGGTGCCGAACACGCATTTTTCAGGATTGAGCCTGATCCCTTGCCTGTTCAGGTTGGCGAAGGTCTTGGCGAGGCCCCGCGCGTGGTCGTGTTCGGAGGAACTTTTCATGATGATGTTGTCCACATAGACCTCAAGGTTGCGACCAATCTGAGGGTCGAAAGTCTTGGCCATGAGGCACTGAAACGTCGCACCCGCGTTGCGGAGGCCAAACGACATGGTCATGTAGCAGTATGTCCCGATGGTGTGATGAAGGCTGTTTTGCTCTCGTCGTCGACCGCTAGCTTGATCTAATGATAACCAGAGTAGGCGTCCAAAAAGCTCAGCATCTTGGCGTTCGCTGTGGAGTCGACGATTTGGTCTATCCGCGGGAGGGGAAGTTGTCATTCGGGCACACCGAGTTCAAGCCCATATGGTCGACGCTAGGGGTGGAAAAAAACTCGAAACTCACGAGTTAAACGAGTACTCGCAAACTCGGCTCGACTCGGCTCGAACTTGTTCCTTAACGAGTCGAGTCGAGCAGTGATTTGAACTCGTTTAGATAACGAGTTAAACGAGCCAACTCGTGAGTTAAACGAGCCAACTCGCGAGTTTAACGAGTTCTCTAAGTCGGTAAGTATAACTATATATGTGTAAGGCTAGGATGATAACACATGGCATACTGTATAATCTCAACATCAATCCTCTTCTCAGATGAAAATATCGAGTTAAACGAGTTTAACGAGCTAACTCGCGAGTTTAATGAGTCGAGTCGAGCTGAGGTTTGAGCTCGTTAAGATAACAAGTCGAGTCGAGCTAACTCGTTATATTACCGAGTTTGACCGAGTCGAGTTGAGCCGAGCCGAGTCAACTCGTTATCTACCCCTAGTCGACGCACATCCTCCACTTCCCTCCTTTCTTCTGGACAATCACGGGGTTGGCCAACCACTCGGAATAGTCGATCTCTCGAATGAAGCCAGCCCTCAGGAGTTTATCTAGGTTCTCCTTTATCACGGCCACTTTATCGCTCGAGAAGCGGCGGAGCTTCTACCGTACGAGCTGTGAGCTGGGTCGTACTTGTAGCTTGTGCTCGATCACCTCCCTCGGGACGCCCGGCATGTTGGCTGATTCCCAGGCAAATCTGTCCTTGTTGGCTTGAAGGAAGGTGACGAGCTCGAGTTCCTATTTGGGATCCAGCTCGGCTGCGACATAGGTGCGCTTGCTCGGGTCGGTCGCCTCGAACTGCACAGCCTTCGTCACGTCGCTGGGATGGATCACTGCCTTCTGACGTGTGTTCTTCGTAGTCGATTCCGGCCCTGGCTAGGGTAGTAAGCCGGCGAGGGCCAGGGCTTTGCTCTCGCAGCCATGTGCCGCCTTGAGGTCACCTCGCACGATGATGACGCCGTTGGGTCCCAGAAGTTTCATACAGTGGTGGCCGTAGTGATTAGCCGCCATGAATTTGACCAGAGTCGGGCGCCCGAGTATGGCGTTGCACGGGAGATCTTCATCGACCACCTCGAAGGTGATCAGCTCGGTGCAAAAGTTTTTCGCGTCGCTGATGGTGACGGGCAGGACCACTTGACCGAGGGGGGTGGTTGAGCTGCTTGGGACGATCCCAAAGAAAGGCACCGCGATGTTCCTGATCTTCGATCGGGGGATTTGCATCCGGTCGAGAGTGCTAGCCAAGAGAAGGTTGAGGGAGCTGCCTCCATCGAGCATGACCTAGCCGACCATGGTGTTGCTGATGGTCGGGGTCATGACTAGGGCGGTCTTGAGATCCTTGGACATGCCATGGGGGCGTCCTCCCCGGTGAAGGCAATCGTCGTACCAGCCCACTTGCAGGGCTAGTCAACGGGCTTTCCGACGGCGGCGTGGTAGACCGTTCGGGTGGCGGTCTTGAGCTCGCGGCGGGACTGATAGGAAGATGAGCCACTGAAGATCACGTTTATCTGCCGCTCGCCCTGTTGGAACTCCAGGTCGAGGGCTTCCAAGTCCTTGCCTGTGTTGACCAGTTCGGGTTGCTCGCCCTCCTTCGGGAGCATGGGCATCTCGCCGCGCCCATCATAAAAGGTGTCCAACTTGCCCAACCAAGCCCTGCAATTACGCAAGTCGTGGCCATGGGCCCTGTGAAAGGGGCAGTACCTGTTGTCATCATATTTTGGCCGCTCCTCTCCCCCTGTGGTCGAGTGTCACCGCGCTGGGGCCCAGGCCAGCGATTCCCTGGCTGAGGGGCACATGCGGCCTGCTGCGTTCGTGCCCAACCTTGCTGAGGTCGAGGATCGCCTTGGGCCGGCCCTTGGGCCTCCATTACCTCGTGCTCGTCGTTCGATGTTGCGAGCACCCGTGGTCGGTCGGCCTTCTTACGATCCCGTTTTCGCTTGTTGGTGGCCGCTACGGGATCAGTCGCTTTGGTGCCATATGGACCGGACTCCCCTTGGTGGGGGGTGAGCTTGCCCTGGTCGTAGTCGCATTTCCAGTGCACCGCGTCGTCTGCGTCCGCGTATCACTCCACCAAGTGGAACAGCTTGTTGACGCTGAGCCTCGAGGTAATCTCTAGGTCCTTAGTGAGGCGCCGATCGCGGACGCCGAACTTAAAAGCCTTGATCACGGCTTCATCGGAGACACTGGGGATCGAGTTCCGGGTGCGAATGAATCGTCGTACAAAGTCGCGGAGGGGCTCGTTTCCGCCCTGGATAACCCGATCCAAGTCCTTCTCACGTCCGGGCTGCTCATAACAACTTTGGAAGTTGGATCGGAGGGCGTTCCAGACTTGGCGCCATGATCGAAAGGAATCGATCTTCTGATTAAAAAGCCAGGTGCGGGCTGCACCATCCAACATGGTTGGGAGGTAGTTGGCCATTACGGCCTCGCCCCCCAGTCGCCAGGATCGCCGTCGAATAGATCAACAGGAATTCATCTGGGTTCTGGGTTCTGTCGAACCGCTCGATCATAGCAGGTTTGAAGCAAGCTGCTTGGCCAGACCGGCGAGGTCGTTGGTGTACACCGAGCATCTCAGAGGTCGGCAAAGATCGCTACGGAATAGCTCCCGTCACTAGATTCGGAACTCTTGCTGGCGGGGCGATCTGGTGTGCGATCGCGCCGGTCGTGATGACGGGCGCGAGCATCACCTGGGAGGTAACGCAGGCGATCGTGAACCCTGCAGCATCTAGGCGGGTCATCCGGAGATGGACTCCCGGACGCTGCATTGTTTGAATGAGTGCTGCTGTGACTCAACAGGAGCCGGCCGTCTCCCCAGGTCGCAATTGGGGAGCGGCAACATGGCGGTGTACGGGACGTGTCCCGAGCCCATTATCGCGGAGGTGATCATGGAGCGCCGGGCGCTATGGAAGAGAGCTGTTGCTCGGCCGGGAGTGGGATCCGAATGCTCGCCCCGACTTCGCCCAGGGTTGCCTCATCGATGGCCTTGTCCAGTTCTTCAGCCAGTGCTCAGCCGAAGAGGTCCGACCTCGCTCAAGTGGGGTCGGTCATGACCCTGGCGATATCACGCAGCCTTTCGGCGGAATGAGGGAGCCTGGAAAGTCCAGAGGAGGCACCGATCTCGCCTCGCTCCTCTCGTTGAAGGGTGGTTATCGCCTAGTTGATCGCGACCCGAGCCATTCGATGTGCGTCTTCAGGGGTCTTGGGTTCGCGGTCTTCTGTTTTCGTGTTCGCCCCATGGCTGCTGGCCATGAGGACGAATACACCCAGCATCGTCTAAAGGACATAAGTATATTCTAGCTATGACTGATTATTTCTCTAAATGGGTTGACATGATAACTTTGAAAAAAAGTGACTTGCATTGAGGCTATCGGGTTCGTCAAGGAACATATTGTTTATCGGTTTGGAATCCCTCAAAACATTAGAATCAATGAAGGTACTATGTTTTATGTTTGATGAATTCAAAAGATTTGCCAGAGTCGTTAGGATCAAGTTACTAAATTCGTCGCCCTATTATGTGTAAGCCAATGGTCAAGCTAAATCATCAAATAAAACACTAATCAAGCTGATTAAGACGAAGATTGATGACAAGCTAAGGAATTGGCATGTGAAATTATCGGAATCATTGTGGGCCTATCGAATTGCCTACCATGGGGCAAAAAATTATCACCATATCAACTTTTGTATGGGAAAGAGGCTATATTGCCGATAGAAATCAGTATCAGCTCACTGAGGATTGCCAAACAAAATGGGTTATCGGCCTAAGATTATAGAGATTTGATTTCCGATAATTTAGATGACACAGTAGATATAAGATTAAAAACATTGGATCGGATTCAGAGAAATAATGCTAAAGTCGTGAGAGCTTACAATAAGAAGGTTATGCCTAAATCGTTCCTCGAAGCTGATCTCATTTGGAAGACAATACTGTCATTGGCTCGAGAGATAACCAATATGGTAAGTGGTCTCCAACGTGGGAGGGGCCTTATAAAATTCATCGGCTACTGCAAGGTAACTCCTATATATTGGAAACTTTGGAGGGATTGGCATTTTCCAAGGTGATCAATGGGAAATACTTAAAGAAATATCATCCAAGTGTCTGGATTGGATCTTAATCGATTAGAACTCCAATTGACTTGATTTTGTCAATTGAAAGGTTAGTTGGTCGATTGCATATCTAAGGCCAAATTAACTCGTGCAGTTAATTTTTGGCCACAAATATAAGTAAACAAGTTATGGCCAATGAAGTTCGTCGTCCTTAGAACAAAACATAATTTAGCACAAAAAAGGTTTAAATCATTTATCAGTTAAATAGCCAAATTAATCATTCTTACGGCAAACATTATTTTCAAACACAGTTGATGGAGTTACATAGCCATTTTAAAGATCGGCGCCAAGACTTGATAGTGCGGCCAAGGCCTTAGCAATTGTCTTCTCCACATCTCGAAGGATTTCTTCGTCCTACTCTTGGGTGCCTGGTAGAAGAGAGACTTTGGTTGATTAAGCCTTGACCATATTCATCACCTTAGCAAGGGCGGCTGTCGACGATCGGGATCGCCTGACCGCAGAGATGAGATCGGGTGTGTGTGTGTGTGTGTGTGTGTGTGTGTGTGTGAGGACCCGAGAGCCTGTGTCGTTCCTCTGGAGGTCGGTGCCGCTGCTAGCTATGATTTGACGAAGAAGTGGACAAGCGACACCGGGAATTATATTGGTTCGAGCTCCCGAGCAGGGTAATAGCTCTACTCCAGTCTTGCCCTGAGGCGGAGGATTTGATTATGTGTGAGTACAAGTGGGTGAGTATCGATTGCGTTGTTGTCTCTATCAAAGGTCCCCCTACGTATTTATATGGGAATTACAAAGTACTTCCACCCGTTACTAGGGAACGATCAGGAGTAGTTCTCGGAGAAGGGTGGTCCCACACACTCCAACCGGATCTCAACTGCTCCCCGTGGTTCACGACCACGTCCTGCCTTTGCGGATCTCAGTAACCGCAAGCCTCTGACCTGGCCTCCTGAAGTCTTGGTTGAGTGACATCCTCTGGTCCCTTGCTCGAGGTCAAGTGGGCACCGTCTGGAGATCGGAACAACAAGCTCGAGCCCAAGCTTGGCTCACCAGGTCGAGTTCAAGCCAGGGTCCGTTGACCATGCCATTGACCGGGCAGGGTACCTCAGTCCCCGACATCTAGCCCCCGAGGCTCAAGTCTCTCCCAGATGCCGAAGAGGACCTTGAGCCTAAAAGTCTGGGAGGGAGCGCTCCTTATGTTTAAGTCTTAGGTCAGTGCGGTGTTAGGTGTTCCGACCTCGATCGAGAACTTTCAGGCCTTGCTGTCCAGGCCTGAGCGATGGGGGAGGCGGTTCAAATCCATCCGTACCGTTGCCACCCCTCCACCAGCATAATTTCCCAAGCGCCCCGGTGCGTCCTTCGTGGCACAATAACTCCGAGCCGTCAGAACCCGGGGCCCTATGTATACTGGGCCTTCTCATCTTCCGAGGAAAAAGCCCCCAAATCCTCTGCAATCCCGAACCCCCCGGCGAAACCGCTCCCTCTTCCCGTCCGAAATCTTCCTTTCTTCTCCAGCCAAAAGCCCGAAAGTTCCCATGGCCAAGTTTGGGAGGAGCGCGCTGACCGTGACAAGGATGAGGGAGCTCGAGGAGTCAGGGTTGCTCGACTCGACGACTTGGCGGCTGCCTGGAGCGGAGACCGAGCCGCAGCCCCAAGAGGACGAACTCGTCAGCACCGAGCAGTACATGCTCTTCGACCTGCGGACGCCGGAGAGCGACTTCCTAGCCTCGGTTCTCGCCCAATGCGGGATCGAGCTCATCAACCTTGTGCCTAACTCTGTCCTCCTCCTCTCCATCTTCTCTCATTTGTGCAAGGGGTTCCTGGGAATCGTCCCCACCCCCTCTCTTCTTCTGCTACTTCTCCCTGTTCCGCACTGGAAAGGACACCATGGTCGGGTGCCTTTACTTTCGGCTGCGGCCAGGGCTCCCTTGGTCCTTCCCTTTGCTTCGAGCTCGCGACTCCCTCGGTCCCTAGTCCGAGAGGATGGTTTTACTTGAAGAGGGGAGAGGACGGGGCCCTTGCCTACGACGGGACCCCCATCACCAAGCGCCACACACCCGAGCCAGAAGAGCTGGGGACGGATCAGGAGGCCGTCGCCATGATCCACATGTGCGCCACTCGTGGCCTCACCGGTCAGGCCATAGCCAGCAACTTCTTGCGGAACCGGGTGTGCCCTCTGTGAAAGAGGCTCCACTAGTTCTTCGAGATCGTGGGATGAGATGACCCCACCCGCGATGCCCCCGTCGGTAAGTTTCCTTGTCAGAGAGGCTTCCTCAAGCTCGAGTTGATGTGTGCTCCTTTTTCTTTCGCCTAACCCCCACATGGCCTTCAGCAGCGCCAAAGGAATCCTGGGTGGCTGCCAAGATGAACGAAATGTTCGGGAGGGCGGACCTCGACTACACCCAAGACGACCCCGTCCCAAGGAGCGTGTTGAGTCGAAGCGCCGAGGTAACAACTCCCCGAGCTCAAATCATTGCTCGAGGTCTCTCGAACTCGTGCTGACCCCAAGCATGCATGCAGGACGACCAAGAACTGCGAGAGGCCGCAAGGCAGATGCTGCCGCTGCCCGGATCAAGCAGAGGCAAGAAGGCGGGCAAAAGGCCACCCTCGGATGCCCCCAGCGGTAGTGCCCCGAAGAAACCGCACGTTGAGTGAGGGGACCGAATGGTGGTAAGCATCTTTCCCTCGCACTTCGGTCTTTCCCTGGAGCGTTTAGCTCTAACGCCCTTTCCTTCTCATGATCTCTTCATTACCTATGCAGCAGCAGCAGCAAGGACCTCAAGCCCAACGGGGGCTTCAGCTCCCCAAGCCCGAGGCTCGGGGCCCAGACCTTCTGCGGCCCCGAGTCCTTCCCAAGCTCAAGCGCCAGCGGCCCAAGGTGCCCAGCGCCCGACCTCGAGGAGGAGGCTCGACACTCAGGTATGCGCATGAATTTACCCTAGTGCTCTTGAGATTCTTCCTGCTCTGTTTTAATAATGCTCCCAACTGCAGACATTGGGGACTCGAGCCCACTCACGACCCAGCTTGACGATGGCTATTGTTCAGGGTGAGTCGGAGTTCGAGGAGGAGGAGCTCGACTTCCAGCTGGTCCGCTGACCTCCATCGCTTGGGGATCCGACCTCCGGAGGATCCCCCATGAGAGCCTATTCGGCCTCCCGATCCAACCCATCTAACCGAAGCCGTGGCGGAGGATCAGGAGAGGGGCATCCCAGAGGTTGAGACCCCTGAGACCGGGACCGCCAGGATGGGCGAGGCTGAGGTCGAGGCCGAGGATGGAGCCGCCGGGGCGGGCGAGCTGAGGTTGAAGTTCTCGAGGTTCGAGCTGCCGGAATGGCCGAAGCCGTGGTCGAGGCCAAGGTCGAGGCCGAGGTCGAGATCCTCCCGGCCGGCGCCATCGAGGCGGTCGAGACCGAGGTTGTCCCGGTCATCGAAAACAAGCCCTCCCGGTCGTGGACCCCTGCAGCCTTCTTCCGATCAGCGAGGGCGACCCCCCTCCGAGGTTGCTCCGGGGGCCACAGCCGAAGTTGCCCCGACCCGGGACGCTGAGCCCGACCAAGTTAGGGGCGAAGGTCACAAGGCCTGACTGACCCTGGACTCGGTGAGGGGGATCAGGACGGCCCCTCTTTTGTCCAGGCCGGGTCAGAAGAGCAAGCCATGGTCGGGGCTATAAGCGGCTAGAGCGTTGGCCCCTACCGCGCCGCTTTCGAAAACCGGCTCGCCCAGGTATGAGTTGTCTTACTCCTATCTCCCTCTCTTTTTTTATTCCATCTTCCCCTTTGTGCGCTTACTCTTTGATTTCTCCAGGCTGTGGATCACATTGCCCAGGGGCTCCAAGGTCTCGAGGAGCACGTAGATGCACTGAGGGCCGTGCTGAATTTGGTCGAGGAGTGGGAGGCCCGCATGGTGCAACTCGAGGAAGCCCTTGAGGCCGAGCAGGGCGCGGCCCAGCAGAGGATGGAGACAGACTCTGCTGAGCTTGCTGCCCTTCGAAGCACCATGAGAGCCCTCAAGGCCTCCCACGCTGCCGAACTCAAAGGGGATGTGGACACCGAGCGTGCGAGTTCATCTCGAGCGCTTGATGCTACCCGGGCTGAGGCCTCCAAGACCCTCGAGACCGAGCGCGCCAAAGCCGTCGAGACCCTAAAGGTTGAGCGTGCTGAAGCCGCCAAGATCCTTAAGGCCGAGCATGCTGAAGCCGCCAAGTCCCTAGAGGTCGAACGAGCGAGGGTGGAGGGGCTTCAGAAACAGCTCACCGAGTAGGCTGCCGCGCTGGCCAGAGCCTCGGCCGAGCTCGAGGCGAAGGTCACTGAACTCGAGGAGAAGCTTGGGCTGGCGGTGAAGACGGGCAAGAATGCCCTGGCCCAACTCCAAGAGGAGCGAGGCCATTCCGCTAGTTCGGCCACTGAGACGCTCCGCCTCCAAGGTGAAATTACCCGACTAAGGTCTAGGGTCGCTGAGCTCGAGCAAGAGAAACTTGCTCGTTAAATGTCGGATCTTTAGATAAGAACTTTGGTAGTTAAAGTTTTAACTTTTGGAACAATGTAATGAAGGAAACAGAAAGTAATGGATTTATAATATAGTATTTTGTGCATCTATAATCGAGCTTGTTTGTTTATGATCGAGTCTTCGAGTACTTAGCTGTTCGTAGAAGGGTGGTTCCCTCGTCCAGCCCCCGATGCGGTCGAGGTCATGCGGGACGTCGAGCGCAGTTATAGTCCGCGGTTGTCTAGCCCCCGGACGAGATCCGCGGTCCCACCCCCTGAAGTGGTCGAGGTCGGGCGGGATGTCGATAGCAAACGAAGTCCGTGGTCCAGCCCCCGATGCGGTCGAGGTCGGGTGAGACGTCGAGCACAAACAAGGTCCGCGGTCCCACCCCCGATGCGGCCTAGGTCGTGCAGGACGTCGAGATCAAACGAGATCTGCGGTCCAGCCCTTAATGTGGTCGAGGTCGGGCGGGACATTGAGCGCAAACGTGGTCCGCGGTCCAGCCCCCGATGCGGTCGAGGTCGGGTGAGACGTCGAGCGCAAACGAGGTCCATGGTCCAGCCCCCAATGCGATCGAGGTCGGGTGAGATGTCGAGCACAAACAAGTTTTGTGGTCCAGGCCCCGATGTGGTCGAGGTTGGGTGAGACGTCGAGATCAAACGAGGTCCACGGTCCAGCCCCCGATGCGGTCGAGGTCGGGTGAGACGTCAAGCGCAAATGAGGTCCGCGATCTAGCCCCCGATGCGAGTCACTGAGAATCTTATTCTTCCGATGCCAGGACCTGCAAAGTCAGGGAAAATCGAGAAAGGGTGCTCAAATGCCGAAGGTTGACTTCAATACCGCAAGGGTCTTCGAGCCACCTGTGTTAAACCTGGTCTTGTATGCGCTTGCCTGCCCAAAGTACGGACTTTAGGTCCAGCCCTACAACAGGGGGAGCCATAATGCGATAAGGATCATCTTACTGTTGGCGTGGCCCCCGGAGGCGAACGTCTAAGTCGTAGTACTCGGATCGAAGTCCGTAGGCTCGGGCATCGGATCTCGACCTTGGCTTAAGTTATGGCTGAGTGTGATGGAGATTGTCACGCAATCGCGTGGATCACAGCATGATGCAAAGACATGAAATTTTCATAGGCAAATGCGGGAAATCTTTATTAAAACATAGAGCAAGAGAGTTACACATGAAACTTCCGAAGTTGGTCGATATTCCACGAGCTTGTGAGCTCTCTGCCATCGGGTAGTGCCAGCCGGTAAGCCCCCATGCAATCTGTTGAGACTACTCTATAGGGGCCCTCCCACTGCGGGGATAGCTTGTTGGTGTTAGACGCACTCTGGATTCGTCTTAGAGTCAGGTCCCCAACAAGGAGCTCCCTAGGTCGTACCGATCTAGCTGCATGTCTGCGAAGAGTTTACAGATAATGCGATGATCGCAATAACTCTCGGCACCTTACTTCTTCTGATAGGGTTAGGTCGAGAGACCGTTCTTGCTCGAAGTCAATCTGGTCGACCAAGCTAACCCTAGGAGAGCCCAGCATTACCTCTGGAGGTAGGACGGCTTCCGTGCTGAAACGAGCCGGAAGGGAGTAGACCTTGTCCCGTGGCTGATTGTGGTACGGATCGACCATAGGACGGTGTGGAGTTTGTCGACCCAGGACCGATTGTGCTGCTCTAGCCCCTGAGAAACCCGCCTCTTGACACCCTTAACGATCTGTCCGTTGGCACGCTCCACGGCCCCGTTGCTCTGTGGGTGGCTCACCGAGGCGTAGCACACCTTTGTTCCCATGCCTTCACAAAATTCTTGGAAAAGCTCGCTGGTGAACTGAGTTCTGTTGTCAGTAATAATCCTGCATGGGACTCCTTACCTGGTTACCACGGACAAGCGGAAAAACTTGACCGCTGCTTGAGCAGTGATCGCGGAGACTGGCTCGGCCTCAATCCACTTGGTGAAGGTGTCCATGGCGACGAAGAGAAATCTTTTCCCGCCCACGGCCTGTGGGAAAGGACCCAGGATATCCAGCCCCCAGGTTGAGAAAGACCAGGCGAGCGGGATGATCTAGAGGGGGTAGGCCGGTTGGTGGGATTTCCGGGCATGGAATTGGCAAGTCTAACAGGCGCGGACTATGTCCCGTGCATCTTGGAGTGCTGTTGGCCAGTAGAACCACATGCGGAATACCTTCCCGACCATCGTCCTGTAAGAGGAATGCGCACCACACACACCTGAGTGGATATCGTTTAGCAGGAACTTACCCTCCTCCTGGGAGACACATTTTGACAGGACGCCTGACACACTCCGATGATACAGCTGGCCGTCAATGATCTTGTACGAACAAGCTCGGCGTTTGATTCTGCTTCTCTCGGTGGGGTCGTCTGGCAGCCGACCTCGCTCGAGGTAGTCGTAGAATGGCTTGGTCCAGGTTGGGTCCCCCTCGAGAAAAGCTGCCAAGGGCTATGACTTCAAGATCGAAGGGGTCGCCAGGGTCTCAAGAATGATGTCTGGCGGTACTTCATCGTCAGAGGACCCAAGCTTGGCCAGGAGGTCGGCGCCGTTATTGTCCTTTCGGGGCACGTGCCTGACCTCCAAGTTTCGGAACCACTTCTCCACCTTACGTACCTCTGCGAGGTATTTGGCCATTGAATCCTCCGTGCACTGGTAGTCCTTGTTGTACTGGTTGACAATGAGCTGCGAGTCGCCCTTCACGACCAGGTGGCATACGCCCAACGCTTTGCAGGCTCGAAGTCTGGCGAGAAGGGCTTCGTACTCTGCCGCATTGTTGGTGGCCGTGAAACCAAAGCGGATAACATACCTTAGCTTATATCCCTTCGGTGTGATGATGATGATGCCGGCCCCCGAGCACTCGAAGGATCTTGAGCCGTCGAAGTGCATGACCCATGGTTTTTCCTTGTCGACCTCGGGTTTGGGGGTCGACTATGGGGTTTGCTCGACCACAAAGTCCACCAGCGTTTGGGATTTGATGGCCGTGCGTGCCACGAACTTAACGTCGAATTCAGCCAGCTCCATGGCCCACTTGGCGATCCGGCCTTCGGCTTTCGGGTTCCTCAAAATTTTGCCGAGCGGGAATCCGCTCAGGACGACCATCGAGTGCGCCTGGAAGTAGTGTCGGAGTTTGCGTGAAGCCATGAGGAGGGCGTACAATAGCTTCTGGACCTAGGGGTAGCATTCCTTGGGCCCGTGGAGCACCTCGCTGACATAATATATCGGCTGCTGCTGACCATCTCGCTCGGCCGCCAGGATCGCACTCACGGCCTGATCCGTTGCTGCAAGGTATAGCAGCAATTCCACGTTCAGCCGTGGAGTTGTGAGCAAGGGTGGGCTCGAGAAGTAAGCCTTCAGCTCATCAAAGGACCGTTGCACCTCGGGCATCCATTTGAAACCCCCGTGCTTGCGCAGTGTCTTGAAGAACTGCAACCCGCGCTCATCGAGCCTCGAGATGAACCGACTGAGTGCGGCCATACGGCCAGTGAGGCTTTGTACTTGTTTCACCGAGATCGGGGGAGCCATCCTTTCTATAGCTTCAATCTTCTCAGGGTTCAGGCCGACTCCTGACCCCCCGATCATGTAGTCGAGCACCTTTCCTGAAGCGGTCCGAACACACACTTTTTGGGGTTGAGCTTGATCCCGTGCCTGTTCAGGTTGGCGAAGGTCTCAGCGAGGTCTCGTGAGTGGTCGTGTTCAGAGGAACTCTTCACAATGATGTCATCCACGTAGACCTCGAGGTTAAGACCGATCTGAGGGTCGAAAGTCTTGGCCATGAGGCGCTGGAATGTTGCGCCTGCATTGCAGAGGCCGAACGACATGGTCGTGTAGCAGTATGTCCCAAACGGGTGATGAAAGCTGTTTTGCTCTCGTCTTCAACCGTCAGCTTGATCTGGTGGTAGCTAGAGTAGGCGTCTAGGAAGTTCAGCATCTTGGCGTTTGCTGTGGAGTCGACGATCTGGTCTATCCACAGGAGGGGAAATTTGTCCTTTGGGCACGCCGAGTTCAAGCCCGTATGGTCGACGCACATCCTCCACTTCCCCCTTTTTTTTGGACGATCACGGGGTTGGCTAACCATTCGGAATAGTCAATTTCCTGAATGAAGCCAGCTTTCAGGAGTTTGTCCAGGTTCTCCTTTATAACGGCCACCTTCTCACTCGAGAAGCAGTGTAGCTTCTGTCGTACGGGCCGCGAGCCGGGCCGTACTTGAAGTTTGTGCTCGATCACCTCCCTCGGGACGCCTGGCATGTCTACTGGTTCCCAAGCAAATATGTCCTTGTTGGCTCGAAGGAAGGTGACGAGCTCGAGTTCCTATTTGGGATCCAGCTCGGCCGCGACGTGGGCTCACTTACTCGGGTTGGTCTCCTCGAGCTGCACGGCCTTCATCACACCGCTGGGCTGGATCGCTGCCTTCTGACGAGCGTTCTTCATGGTCGTCTCTGGGCCTGGCTGGGGTAGTAGGCCGGCGAGGGCCAGGGCTTTACTCTCATAACCATGCGCTGCCTTGAGGTCACCCCGTACTGTGATGACACCGTTGGGTCCCAGAAGTTTCATACAGTGGTGGCCGTAGTGGTTAGCCGCCATGAACTTGATCAAGGCCGGGCGCCCGAGGATGGAATTGTATGGGAGGTCTGCATCGACCACCTCAAAGGTGATCAACTCGGTGCGGAAGTTTTTCAAGTCGCCAAAAGTGACGGGCAGGACCACTTGCCCGAGGGGGGTGGTCGAGCTGCCCGGGACGATCTCGAAGAAAGGCACCGCGATGTTCTTGATTTTCGACCGGGGGATTTGCATCCGGTCGAGTGTGCTAGCTAAGAGCAGGTTGAGGGAGCTGCCTCCATCGAGCATGACCTGGCTGACCATGGTGTTGCTTATGGTCGGGGTTACGACCAAGGCAGTCTTGAGATCCTTAGACATGCCCTGGGGGGCATCCTCCCCGGTGAATGCAATCGTCGTGCTGGTCCATTTGTAGGGCTGGTTGACGGGCTTTCTGGCTGCGGCGTGGTAGACCGTCCTGGCAGCGGTCTTAAGCTCACGCCGGGACTGGTAAGCGAATGAACCACCGAAGATCACGTCTATCTGCCGCTCGCCCTGTTGGAACTCCAGGTCGAGGCCATCCAAGTCCTCACCTACGTTGACCCTGTCGGGCTGCTCGCCCTCCTTTGGGAGCATGGGCATCTCACCGCGCCCATCATAAAAGGCGTCCAACTTGCCCAGCCAAGCCTTGCAGTTACGTAAGTCGTGGCCATGGGCCCTGTGAAAGGGACAGTACCTATTGTCATCGTATTTTGGCCGCTCCTCACCCCCATGTGGTCGGGTGTTGCCGCGCTGAGGCCCAGCTCGGCGATTCCCTGACTGGGGGGCTCGCACGACTTGTTGCGTTCGTGCTCGACCTTGTTGAGGTCGAGATTCACCTTGGGCCGCCCCTTGGGCCTCCATCGCCTCGTGCTTGTCATTCGACGTCGTGAGCACCCGTGGTTGGCCAGCGTTCTTGCGATCCCTTTTTCGCTTGTTGGAGGTCGCCACGGGATCGATAGCTTTGGTGCTAGAGGGATCGGTCTCCTCGTGGTCGGGGGTGAGATTTCCTTGGTCGTAGTCGCATTTCCAGTGCACCGCGTCGTCCGCATCCGCGTATCGCTCCGCCTTATGGAATAGTTTGTTGACGCTGAGCCTTGGGGCGATTTCAAGGTCCTTAGTGAGGCGCCGATCGCGGACGCCGAACTTAAAGGCCTTGATCACGGCTTCATCGGAGACACTGGGGATCGAGTTCCGGGTGCGGATGAACCATCGGACAAAGTCGCGGTACAGGTCCTTCTCCCGCCCAGGCCGCTCGTAGCAGCTTTGGAAGTTGGACCGAAGGGCATTCCGGACCTGGTGCCATGACCGGAAGGAACCGGGCTTCTGATTGAATAGCCAGGTTCGGGCAGCACCATCCAACATGGTCGGGAGGTAATTGGCCATTACGGCCTCGTCCCCCCAGCCGCCAAGACCGTCGTCGAGTAGATTGACAGAAACTCGTCGGGGTTTTGGGTCCCATCGAACCGCTCGATCGTAGCGGGCTTGAACCGGGCTGGCCAGCGCACTCGATAGAGGTCGTTGGTGTATGCTGAGTATCCGTAGGCCGGCGCAGCATCGCGCTAGGAATAGCCTCTATCGCTAGATTTGGAAATTCTGTTATCAGGGCGACCTGGTGCGCGTTCGCGCCGATTGTGATGACGAGCACGGGCATCGCCCGGGTAGTAATGCAGGCGATCGTGAACCCTACGGCGTCTAAGAGGGACGTTCGGAGACGGGCTCCAGGACGCGGCATCATTCGAACGAGTGCTGCTGTGATTTGACAGGCGCCGGTCTTCTCCCCAGGTCACATTAGGGGAGCGGCAACGTGGCGGTGTCCGGGACGCGTCGCGAGGTCGACGTCGTGGAGACGACTGGCGAGAGCACTGGCGCTTGTGCGAAGAGCTACCGTTGCTCATAGGCGAGTGGGATCATGAGCGCCGGCTCTGACCCCGCCCGGGGGGGTTGCCTCGTCGGCCGCCTTGTCCAGTTCTTCGACCAGTGCTCGACCGAAGAGGTCCGACCTCACCCGAGCGGGATCGATCATGACCTTGGCGATAGCGCGCAATTTTTTGGTGGAGCGAGGGAGCCTAGAGAGCCCGGAGGAGGTGCCAATGTCACCTCGCTCCTCCCATCGGAGGGTGGTTATGACCTGATTATTGGCAACCTGAGCCATTCGACGCGCGCCTTTAGGGGTTTTTGGCTCGCGGTCTTCTGTTTTCGTGTTCGTCCCATGGCTGTCGGCCATGAAGACGAATTGATCGCGGGGCGATGGTGACGGGGAAAACAGGGACGTAGAGCCCCCGTGCTCGCCGAGAGTCTCCCAGAACCGCGCGCCATGTTCTTGTAGAAGCAGTGATGTTCCTCCTGAGGTTCTATGTCTTCGGGCCCCACGGTGGGCGCCAGCTGTCGACAATCGGGATCGCCTGACCGCCGAGATGAGATCGGGGGTGTGTGTGTGAGAGGACCCGAGAGCCTGTGTCGTTCCCCTGGAGGTCGGCGCCGCTGTTAGCTATGACTTGACGAAGAAGTGGACAAGTGACACCGGGAATTATACTGGTTCGAGCTCCCGAGCAGGGTAATAGCTCTACTCCAATCTTGCCCTAAGGCGGAGGATTTGATTATGTGTGAGTACAAGTGAGTGAGTATCGATTGCATTGTTGTCTCTATCCAAGATCCCTCGACGTATTTATATGGGAATTACAAAGTACTTCCACCCGTTACTGGGGAACGATCAGGAGTAGTTTTCGGAGAAGGGTTGTCCCACGTATGCTCCAACTGGATCTCAACTGCTCCCCGTGGTTCACGGCCACATCCTGCCTTTGCAGATCTCAGTAACCACAAGCCTTTGACCTGGCCTCCCCGAGCTCCAGGTCTTGGTCGAGTGACAGCCTCTGGTCCCTTGCTCGAGGTCGAGCGGGCACCGTCTGGAGATCGGGACAACAAGCTCGAGCCTGAGCTTGGCTCACCAAGTCGAGTTCGAGCCGGGGTCCGTTGACCATGCCATTGATCGGGCACGGTACCTCAGTCCCCGACAACAGTCTTTTTAGATTTGATGGCTAATGAAGAATTCACCAAATGTCTCTGGGAATTGACCATCTGAGCTGATATTTTGGCTAGCCCTTACTCCAAGGATTTTTTGGTCGATTCCAACTCTGACTTGTTTTGCTTCATGCCCTTAAGCTCTTTGTTGTCTTCATCATATTTGTCTTTTTTGACCTTGGCATCGGCCACCATCTCATCAAGAAGCCTCTTTTCTTGGTGATGTGATGTCCAACGTTCCATCCTCGCCTTGACTTCCCTTACCGATTCTTTCTTGTCATTAAGAAAGCAGACGTTGAGACGGGTGGTGAAAGTCTCTTGGGGAGGTTGGCTTTGACGGCGTCCAACGCATCCCTAATCGGCTGCGTGTTCTCCACTAGTGCAGCTGATGAGGTGTGGAGCAACTCGAAGAGGTGTCACAGCCATTGCTTCATGCCTAGAGCTGATAATACTTGAGCCGACGCACCCTCTTCCTCCAAGATGATTTTGTCAATAGCAGTCGGTACCCTTTCTCCATCCTCCTCATCCAAATCTGACATGTTGAACCCAAGCAGGTCAGTCAAGGAGGATATCGACTTATATGTAGTTGGGGTGGCAGCAGAAGTCCCCACGGTTGGAGCAGGCTGGGCCTGTGGTGTCGAATGAGATAGTAGAGGAGGGAATTCAGTCTCTGCTTCATAAGGCAAATTATCTGTGATCTCAGGCGAGAAAGGGGACAGAGAAGGCACATGCTATAGGGTCAAAAGAATTTGTTATCCAATTAATCAGTTTATATAAGATCAACTTAAGATTGACTTAGTAGAGGTGTTTTTATCTGACCCATAGCTGAAGCCTGAGGAGTGCTCTCAGCTGATCCTTCCCTGGGTTGAACTCTTTGAACTACCCTCTTGTAAGGGCGTCCATGCTTATTTTCTGATGAATAATCGGCTCAACGGGGCAAAATTATATGAAAGCAGAGAAAAATTCAAAATATAGCCGATAAAATCTTACTTGGCTACTGCCACTCCAAGTCAGAAAGGGAAGGTGATTGGATGTTCAGAGTAGCCGACGAGTAGTTGGCCATCGCAATTCCGACATCTAGGCGGGGCTTTTTCTAGATTGACCCACACCTGACGATCCACTAGAGGGCCTCTTGCCTACTTGTTTGGCCTGCAAAAATACAAAGGAAAGCTGATTAGTCGAGTTCGGGAATATCCACAAGTTGCAAAAAAGAAATGACTACCTTAGCTGATACATCACTAGTAGGGGTGAAACGGATCGGATATGGATCGGAAACCACTTATATTGTATTTGATCCATATAATTTTATCGGATCGGATTCGGACACGGATAATACCGGATACGGATTCGGACACGGATAGTGCCGGATACGGATATAGATAATATTCGAACGAATACGGATAAAATAAGTTCGGATAATCATCGGAACGGATATTTTTCGAATAATACGCGTAAACACTAAATACAAATGGAGTGATGGGCTACAATGAATATTATCGATAAAAAACCAACATAAATTGTATAGGACATTGAGACATCAAGACCGTTAAAACCTTACAGTTTATAGCAATATATTGAGTCACATCTCAGAATTGCACATACATCATCCATAGAAATTGCACACCATTCATAGAGGTAAACAAAAGTAACAAAGCACATGCATAGCACTAAGCATCCATAATACAGAGATTTATTATTGAGAATCTGGATTGCAAATAGGATGAGAACCAACACATTAATATGCTTATCATTGAAAGATGAGATAGCACAAAGAAGTTCAGATTTAATCGAACAACTACGGTGCTCCGGTGTCCTTCGACGCGCGAATGGCGGCGTCGGAGAGAATGGCGGAAGCGATAGATGGCGGCGGCGATGGACGAGAAGCAAGGGGAAGGATGTCGGACGAAGCAAGGGGCTTAAGGATGTCGGATCAGAAGCCGAAGGACGCTGGGCCGAAGGACGTCGGAGCGGAAGCGGTCAGGGAGTCACGACTCACGAGAGGAGCATTGGCAGCGAAAGCGGGAGCAGGAGAGAGCCGCCTCGTGGCGGTGGCGGGACGACGCCCCACGACGGTGAGCTCCAGGAGTGGTGAGCAAGCCACACAACGCGAGCGGCGGGAGGCGAGCGGCAGGCGGCCCAGGAGTAGGGGAGGCGGCGGCGGTGGGTCTTGGGAGGCTGGGGCGAAGCGGCCGAGCTGGGAGCTTGGGATGGTGGGGCGGCAAACTTTGCGAGGGCAGGAAGTGAGGAGGCTACAGGCTAGGGTTTGATGAATGCTGGGCTGGCCAAACTCATGTCAAGGGTTAAGGGCCTAAGGCTGAAGTGGTGAAGCCCATTTGCCCCTATTTGGTGACTTGAGTGGTGACATACGGCCATACGAGCCATTGGGTCAAGCCAGCCAGCCGAGCTAAGCTATAATGTGAGAATTCGGATATTATCCGCGGATTATATCCGTAAAAATTGTCGGATAATATCCGACAGATAATTATCCGTGATATCCGTATCCGTATCCGTATCCGGGACATTTTATCCATATCCGATCCATATCCGTAAAAAATATTCGGATATCCGAAAAATTATCCGAATTGCTATCCGAGACACTTCGGTCGGTCGGTCGGTCGGAAATTATCCGTACCATTTTCACCCCTAATCACTAGTAACACAAACAGAGCTTGAATTAGTATAGCCTGATGAACTAGCATCACTGCTACAACTCGAGCTACTACTGGCGAAGTTACTCAAGACAATTGGCTCTAGCAATAAATGCAGGAAGAAGTCTGTTCGCGCAAAAAAACGTGAAGGAGGGTTTTCGGCCTCGAACACACAAGACAAACACCGAGTTTGCAGAGCGTGCCAGTCAATTTGACCTGAAATTGACAAGGTAGAGTTTGTAATTTGATCAAAGCCGATAAATAAGGATCTATCGGCTTTTCGCTAGTCGGCTAGAACCGATTAGGAGATAACTAGATCAACCAGCTACGGTTAATCCGGATACAAGGTAAAATCGGCTTTGAGAAGGCGATGCGCAGCAAAACAAAGCAGATCAAACCTGGGTGAAATCGGCAAAAATCAACAATCGGCGATGCGCAACTATGTTGATCCCGTCGACTTGCAGAGAAATCTATAAGGCTAAAACAATGTAAAGGAAAAGCTTGTAAAAGTAGATGTGTTGCGTTGGATTGATTGATATCCTCTTTTCGCTTGACGTCTACCCCTTTTATAACACACTTGGCCGATCCGAGTTGTATATGGATACGATGCGTTTACCCGTATCGGCCTCCGGTCTGATTTCCTTTCCTTTTTAGAAACGGATAACTTTTCCGATTCGTTTACCGATTTCTTTCCATACGTACATTCTCTTTCCGTCTCAGATCGATTCCAATACATGCCGAATTTTGGTGCAAACATATGCCCCCCATTTTTGAAAGGTAGCTTGCTATCTTTCAAAAATTCTTCGCCCCTTTTTTTTTCGTGATCGGCTTGTCGTTTAGGATCACCTCGGTAACTTCCCCATTAATGGCGTCGCAATGCCCTCGGTGCGTTTTTAATGCAGCAACTGTTCCCGCCTTTTCATCTTTTTCACTGAGGTATAAATATGAGGTCCCCCCCTGCGGTCATTTTCACCCTAGCGTGCTCTCGTTCATCTTGAAATCGGCTTTTCTCCGCGTCAATCCCCTCTTCCTGTCGTATCGGCTGAAATGGACGCATCCCAGGTACTCATTCCGATCCCAGATAGCGACCATCAGTACTTTCTAGGCCCATTAGGAACCATAGAGACCGATACGGTTGTTGGAGATGAAATCCCTAGACTCCCTCTGTCGGCTCCTGGCTATAATATTAAGGAATGGACAAAAAGCTTTAGGGCTTGGCCGACAGCTCTCAAGGGCTGGAGGTCTTGGTATATTAGAGTATCAACCCAGAAAAAGGCTGAGTGGGAAGGAATGGGTATCGCTGAGTGTATTCCTATGTCCTTAGCCAATCCAACCTAACGAATCCTTGGTAGCCGCTTGCTATTTTTGGTCGGATTCTTTTAACGCCTTCTTTTTCCCAACTGGTCCCATCGGCCTAACCCTCTTAGACATGGCCGAATTGTGTTGCCTTAGGCTCGATGGAGACCAAATAACGGCTTTTAGCGGGAAACCTCAGTATAAATTGACTCGAAAAAAGGGAGAAGGTCGGTCCGGATATATACAAAATAATAACAAGTTGATCGCCCTCAGACGGATGAGGAACATGTAGCTTTCCTCAACCTATGGCTAGACCGATTCCTCTTCTGTGGCGCTTCTTTAGGACCAACCCAGGTTTATCAATTTATGTCGAGCACTAGTCATGGGTCGTCGGCTAGCTCTAGGAAATCCTTGTTGGGGCCGTATACCACATGATGCATATCATCCTGAGTCGGCTTTTACCTAACGGTTCCTATGTCGTGGGCAACATTGGTGGTCCACTTTGGTTCATTCAGATCTGGCTTTACTGTGTCTTTGGCCGTCTTATTATCCCAGATCCCATCGGAAGATTTTCCCGAGGGTGCAACCCCTAGATTTCAACCTAGCCGATCTCCGGGTGAAAAATTCATGATGTGTTCACCTGATGAACCTAAAATCTCCCCGGCCGGTTTTCATAAGTACTTATCCTTCTTCTTGAATCTCAACCAAGCCTCCTTCAACCGTCGAGACTTCTTTTCGTATAGCCAACTAGCCGATCTCCCATGGCCTTCTTTCCTCCGTTTAAACTCTGATAGCTCTTTAATGCCACAGTCCACTCTTGATCTGCTCCCTCTGCTGATTTCTCCTTGCATTCTTCACGTCGGCTTGAGTACTCGAAATAGAACATTTCAGCCGACCTATGAGTTCTATCACCCTTCAGTGTATGCTCACCACCGGTTTTGGACAAACAATTCCTTGCTTTCCTTTGCTCAACATGATCAAGCCACGAAATAAAGTCACTAACATTATCATGCATGAGCTTATTATTGAGCTAGCCGATGAGCTCCATGTGGTAGACTTGCCATTCCTCGTGCTAAACACACGTCGATCGGCCAATTTACCACATGGTGGGCTTCCATAGCCGAGGCGCTCTTATGGGGTGCACTATCCATGAGGTCTTGTCCTCTTTTCTCCTCAAGCTTCCAAGAGCCGACGGAGACCGCCGGCTGAGTCTAGCTCGAGTTCAAGCCACGCTAACTCGTCTTTAGAGGTATTTTCATTTTGACGTTTATTGAAATAAGATTTTCATCGGCTTAATCATATCTTTTGTCCTTTTCGGACTAGCAAAAGGTCGACTCAGTAAGAAATCGCATCGGCCGACGATCGCCGAAGCGGCAAGGCCGTCGACCCTCTTGCCGGTTTATCTTCCGCACGTTGGGGTCAATAGCCCATCATCGTCCGATCTTGCCGATCGGCGCACTAAAAGTACGCCCGATTCCATTTTTGCTTAGATTTCTTTTGTAGGCGAAGTTTCATGCTTCTTTGTCGGCTAACCCCACGTTTGTCATTTTTAGAGAAAAAGAAGAGCCGTGAGTCGTTATCAAACGATCTCCAAAACTCATGCGGTCGTGACGCAAAGATCATCCCCAATCGATCGGCCATCGCGGTTAGCTTCGTCCCTTATCTTGATTTTTGTCTTTGTTTTCCTTATCTTATCATAAAGTATTCCTCAGGAAACTCCTTCCGTCCAGTTGTTAGAAGCCGATGCAGAGAAGACTCGGACAGATGTGCTTGTCTTGCCGGCTCGCTCTCGCCCGCCATCCGCTTCCTCACCTCCAAAACACCTTACGCCCGGCTCGTCAATGGATTTAGCCGATCTTTTAGGCTTTTCTTTGGGCGAGCTCGACGACCGGAAGTGTTGGCCATCGACGACTACCCGTGACATTCAACGATAATTGCCGCTTCGCGCCGGCTTGGCCGTAATCATGAGCCGGGCATGCAGGAAGCGGCTCAACCGCCTCTGGGCGAAGTGATGCAACCGGAGCGGCTCTTCCGCCAACACTCAACCTCCGAGGAATGCGATGGCGGCCGTCCAAGCCGATCTTCCCCTGCCGCTATGAACGCACTACTAGAGGTATGCCACCTGGATGCTCGTCGGCGAGGATGTAGAGTCGACCAAGCAAAGGGTTGAACAATGAAGTCCCAACAAGTCGACCAAGAGATCTTGGACAAGCTCATAGCGGATGCCAAATTTCGAAGAGTGCATTTGATCGTAGTCTTTGCCACTGTGAAGTCGGCTAAGACTAAGGCCCAAGAGCTGGAGTTATCCAAGAAGAAACTCGAAGAACAGCTGGCCTTGGTTACAAAAGAACTTTCAGATTGCCAGATCGGCATTACGGATGCGACGTCTTCACTGGCGGCCCAGAGACAAAGAATCGGTGAAGTCTTCACCAAAGTCGAGGAATCATTCAGCTAAAATGATCCCAATTAGGGTGATGCAAAAGCCGATGAGCAACTAATAGATAGTGTTCAAGCTACTATCGGTAGAGGGCTACCGCAAAGACTATCGGCTTTGGGGGCCCATCTCGCCTTGCCTGCATTTCACCGATTTGAAAACATCGTCTTCTAATGAATCGATTTGTAGCACTGGCTGTATAGCCGATTTTTGTAAACTATCTTCGCCTTGGGATGACATTTTTAGAAAACTTGCTTGATCGGTTATGTAACCGATCTTTATAAACTGTTTAATCCGTGGATGTTTGCTCAATCGACTTTGGCCTACTATGATCGAATTTATGTGCATGTGCTTCTGTAATTGATCCTGTTTCTCATCCTGTAGTTAGGACCCAACCCATATGCTTGGGTGATAAGCTTTTAAATATTTCCCATTGATCGCTTTAGGTAGGACGAACCCGCCTAAGGACTCCAGTATATACGAATTCCCGTCAATCGGCCGATTGATCTTATAAGGCCCTTCCCATGTTGGAGACCATTTGCCGAATCGATTATCCTTAGACCCAATCGGCAACACGGTTTTCCATACCAAATCGGCTTGATTGAACGATCTTAAAATCACTTTTTTATTATACGACCTGGCAACCCTCTCTTTATTCCTTTTAAGCCGATCTAGCGTAATCAGCCTTAGTTCAGCCAAATCATCTAGATTGTCGAGCATTGCCTGTTTGTATTCATCGGCTGGTACCCTATCTTGCTCATTTAGCCTTACTGAGCCGATGTTGATTTCCACGGGCAAAACGGCTTCTTGTCCGTATACCAACTGAAAAGGTGATAATTTAGTTGATCCGTGATGAGATAGCCGATAAGCCCATAAAGCCTCCGATAGTGTTGAATGCCATTTCCTCGGCTCTTCCTCAATTTTTCTTTTTATCAGCTTTATCAATGTCTTGTTTGACGACTCGGCTTGTCCATTGGCCTGAGCGTAGTAAGGGGAAGAGTTGAGTAATTTTATCCCAAGACTTTCCGCAAAACCTTTGAACTTGTTGGACATGAACACAGTCCCTTGATCAGTAGTAATTGTCTGTGGAATTCCAAACCGATGGATTATGTGTTCATTTACAAAGTCGATCAGCTCTTTGCTAGTAACCTTCTTAAGTGGTACAGCCTCAACCCATTTTGAGAAATAATCTGTGGCTGCAAGGATGAATTTATGCCCTTTGCTGGATGACGGAAATATTTGGCCGATTATGTCTATACCCCATCCTCTAAATGGCCATGGCTTGATGATCGGATGCAAAGCCGATGCTGGTGCTGACTGTATGTTACCAAACTTTTGGCATGTTTGGCATCCTTTATAATACCTGAAGCAGTCTTCTAACATTGTCGGCCAAAAATATCCTGTTCGTCTTAGTATCCACTTCATCTTATGGGCCGATTGATGTGATCCACAGATGCCTTCATGGACTTCACCCATCGCCACTTTGGCTTCCTCGGTTCCCAGGCATCTTAACAACAAACCTTCCATAGTCCGAAAGTATAATACATCTTCTAGTAGAACATATTTGAGTGCTTTGCGCCTGACCTTCTGCTCGGTCGGCTTGGTTGGATCTGACAAATAATCCCTTATCTCTGTTCTCCAGTCGACAGGGTGAACACATAAAATTGGCCAAACGTTTAGCCCGATTGGTCCCTGTCGGCTTTCAGTCTTGTACCCTGACGCACATTGTGCTAATTGGTTTGCTTTATCATTAGCTTCTCTGGGGATATGTTTTATAGAAAATGTAGTGAGCATCTCGATGATCTGGAGGCATTGATGTAAATCTTGAGTTAAGCGCCGTCGTTGCATCGGTACTCCCCTTTGACTTGCTGTACAATTAACATCGAGTCTCCAAAAGCTTCGACGTCTTTCACCCCGATGCTATCTAGCAATTGTAGACCTCTTAGCAATGATTCGTATTCTGCTTGATTATTCGAACATCGGCTATTTAGCCGATACATGAAGTCATACTCCTGTTTTCTAGGTGAAATCAATATCACGCCGATGCCTTCGCCTTCCTGGCAAACGGATCCATCAAAATACAAACGCCAAGGAGTTACATCACTGCTTCTGCTAATGTTTCACTCCTGTGATAAAATCGCCACGACTTGTCCTTTCACAGATTTAGCCGACTCATAGGTTAACTCGAACTCTGTTAAGGCGTATGCCCATTTACCAAGCCGACCCAGAATTGGCGCTGATAATATGTATTTGACCACATCGGTTTTGCATATTATAACGCATTTGGAAGCCAGCATATAATGTCTTAATTTGGTGCAGGCAAAATACAATGATAAGCATAATTTCTCTACTAGGGGATACCTGGTTTCTGCATCTAAAAGACGTCGGCTTAAGTAAAATATTGCTCGTTCCTTCCTATCGGCTTCTTGTGTTAAGACTGCCCCAATCGAATCACCTTCAGCCGATATATATAGTCTAAAAGGTATACCATGTTTTGGTGCGGTCAATCTTGGTGGACTCATCGATAACCCTTTATGTCGCCGAAGGCTTTTTGTTGATCGGCTTCCCATTTGAACTCTTGGTTGTCTTTAATTTTCAAAGAATGGCGAAGGCGAATACGCCTACGACAAGTTTGAGATAAAACGTCGTAAGTAGTTGATTTTCCCAATCAACACCTGCAACTCCTTTTTGCTTGTCGGCGGTTTAGTATCGACTATAGCTTTTACTTTGGCTTGGTTTACTTCAATTCCTCCTCCATGCACCGTAAACCCAAGAAATTGTCCAGCCGATACTCCGAAAGCACATTTAAGAGGGTTCATTTTTAACCCATGTAACCTTGTGCTTTCGAACATCTTTTCCAGATCGGCTAAATGTTGCCAGTCTTCTTTGGATTTTACCACTACGTCGTCAATGTATATCTCCACGGTATTGCCGATCATATCATGGAAAATATGGTTCATAGCACGCTGATAAGTAGCACCGGCATTTTTTAAACCGAAGGTCATAACTTTCCACTCATACAATCCCTAAAGCCCTTGGACATCCAAAGCCGCTTTTGGGTATATCGGCTTCGCCATGAATATCTGATTGTACCGGCGTTCCTGGCCCAAAAGCTTATGATTTTATTCCCAGATGCAAGATCGATAAGCATATCGGCTATAGGCATCGGTACTCGCCTTTGGTGTAGCTTTGTTCAAATCTCTAAAATCGACACATACCCTAAGTTTGCCATTTTTCTTCTTTACTGGACGATGTTTGAGACCCATTCAGCGTATCGGCAGGGCCGGATAAACTTTGCCTCTAGCAATCGTCCTACTTCTTCCTTTATAGCGTCATATAACGTAGGATTAAATCGCCTAGGGTATTGTTTGAATGGTCGATACCCAGGTTTTATTGGTAGCCGATGCTCAACTAGCTGTCGGCTTAAGCCTGGCATCTCGTAATACTCCCATGCGAAGCAATCTCTATATTTTTTGAGTATTTCGACTAACTTTGCTTTATAACTGGGTTCTAATTTAGCACTTACAAAAGTTGGTCTTTTGCCATCACCCTCCCCAATATTGATCTCTTCGAGTAAATCGGCAGAAGTAAATCCTAACCCTTTTCTTTCTTCTTCAAAATCCTCAACAGCTTCTTCGTATTCTTCTTGCCGATAGCTCCTGGCCTTTTCCTGCAGCTTTGCTAGTGTCTTGTACTCCATCTTCTTACTACTTCGTCCGTCCGATCAAACGTGTTGGGTTTAACGCTGATCGGCTTGAATCCTGACTTCTCAACGCAGATAAAATCGCAATTATCCAAGGCTTTTCCTGATATACATTCGGCTTCTTCGTGTGGCCAGTTGGTGTCAGGGCTAGCCATGGCGATATGAGCCGATGTATCGGCCGGTACGACTTCTACTGTATCATCGTTCCACAGCACCAATTTTTGGTGCATAGTTGATGGTATACAGCAATTGGCATGGATCCAGTCCCGCCCAAGGAGCACACTGTAATTGCCTTTGGCTTCGATCACAAAAAATGCAGTCGGCAAAGTTTTATTACCGGTATCGCCGATTCGACACTATTACGCCTTTAGCCTCAGTTGGGTCTCCCGTGAAGTCATTTAGCACCATATTGGTTTTGATCAAGTCTTCATCGGCTTTACCCAATTTTCTGAAAGTACTTAACGGCATCAGATTGACTATCGCCCCGCCATCGACCAACATACGAGATATCGGTCGGCCATTAATATACCCTTTTAGATATAATGGTTTCAGATGCCGATGCATGTCTTGTGGCTTTTCGAATACAGCATCTGGTGCTCCGAGGCATAATTGGGCGAACACTTCCTCAGCTGATTCTTCGGTTTTGAACTCGGCTGGTAAGGTGAATACCATGTTTATATCCATTGGTGGTGTATCATCACGGATCATTGGAGAACCGGATTCGACCGATTGATCTGAGTCACTATCGATCTGTTCCTTCCTTCTCCATTCCTTTTTTAGAACCGGTGCAGGTCTTAACTTATTAAACATCCGATCCCTCTCGCTCTCCTTTTCGGCTTCCCTCTCTTCTTGTGTTTTTAATCGAAGCCTCCTGCGTTGTGATTTCTTTGAGACCTGAGGGGCACCACCTAGGTTTAGGTTCTATCGGCTTTCTTATTTTTCCACTAAATTGCTCATCTCATTGTCGATTCCATTCTACTTGTGTTAGCCGATAGTTCCTGATTTCGGGAGGACTCGCCTTGCTCTGATGTTGACAACCTTTCATGGATCGGCCTCCTGCTTCTTACATCTGGATGATTGTATATCGGTCTAGACAACCTATCTTTTACAGACCGGTTTGGCCGATATATAGACGAGTGTTGCATAGGACAAGACACAACTGTTGGTAAGGTCATCCCTCTCTCCCAGCAAAACTGCCAAAAGGGACATTGCCGATGTTTCTCTTCTTCAGTAGTTGGCCGACACGACATATCGCCGCCAACGTTAGTCCCTCTCTTGCCCTAGTCGATGAAAACTCGTGTTGTTTGTTACATCTCCGACTTATCCTTTCATACTTCCCGGAGCCGTGAGAAGGTCGGCTTTGGTTTGAAATCGACTTTTCTTGGAGCCCTCTCGGCCGATACCATTTACCGAGCCTCCGTGTCCCCTCTTGGTTTTACTGTCTTGAGTTTTGTCCATTCCTATCGGCTTCTATCTCAGTATAGAACCGATAGTAATCTATCTTTGTCTCGTCTCGTGATACAATTCCTTTAGTCGGCTTATCTTCTTCTGCGAGGCCTCTTTCCTTTTCGTGAACATTGAACCATGTTGACTTGAAAAGGGCTCATATCTATCTGCATAGCCGACTCTTCCGCAAATTTTAGCCTCGCCATCGGTGATGGCCGATTGAATCTGTTGTCGAAAAATATTGCGATCGTTAGTATTATGTGAAAACGAATGGTGCCATTTGCAATACCTTCGCTTTTTAATTTCCTCGATCGATGGTATGACGTGTCCCTCCAAGAACTTTATGAGTTTTTCTTGCAGTAATAAATCAAATATCTTGTCGCACTTAGACACGTCATATGAATACTTGATCTCCGCCCTATTTTTTATTGGTTTGAGCAGAGAGCATCACGAGTGGCTTTTAGAACTCTTGGTCCACTCGGCTATGTTTATTTCTGCCGTCCTCGGAGGTGTCGCTTGAATTGTAATCTACCATGTTTACTTTGGCCTTTTCACTCTTGTTTGGCTTAAATCTATCTTTAAACCCTTTGCTCTTTGCATATCGGCTTTCATCTTGGCCGTCTGGCGGTGGAAAGTAAGTGGCCTAAATCTGGAAACTCTTGGCCCGATAGCTTCTCTTTTAATGGCGGGATTAGCCCTTGGAATGCTAAATCGGCCAATTGATCATCGGGTAATGTTACACTAAAGCATCTATTCCAGACGCCTCTAAATCTTACGATATAATCGGAAACCGATTCGCCAGATTTCGTCGGATCGAACTAAGATCGTAAATCCTAAGCTCCATAGTTCCAGAAAAAAGTATTCATGGAATCGGTTTTCTAAATCATTCCACACGTGAACTGAATTTGGGGGTAGATTAGTGAACCAAGTGAATGCAAAGACTGCACAATGATAAAGGAAGCAGTCTAATTTTCAGTCCATCGGATCGCAGCCTCCTCAAGACCGAGCCATAAACCATCCGACATGCTCAATTGTGGTGACGGAATCATCACCTGAGAATTTGGCAAAGTCCGTATTCGAAAGTTGTGTGGGTACGGCATTCGATCTATGTAATCGAGTACGGCTTCCTATAGCCGATCACTCTTCCTCCGGGTCAGTAAACCGAATCGTTCTCTTAAAACGTTAGCAATTTGTTCCGCCCAATTGACATTGTCGGCTTGTGGTGCAACCGACATTGCCAATTTTCATGGTTCACGCCGCCCCGAGTGCAAACTCGGGTCTTTGTCCAAATCGCATCGCAGGGGTCTTGGTACTTGGTCATAATTATGGTTAAAACCCAACGCATCGGGTATGGGCGCGGAAGGTTCGACGTACGGCACCACCCTGTACGGCGCTTGTTTTACGGTTGTGGCTCCGTGATTGCGGAGCTCGATCCGCTTCGATCGGCTGATAAGCCGATAAACCGACGCTATTGGATGGCCCGTTTGACGGATTTGATGCGTTTATCTTAGCCCCATCCGTGTGCCCATGGTAGTGCGTAAATCCATCTCTCTGTATGCTTGGTTTCAAAACAAGAGGTTGAGTTGGCATCATAGGTGTTTGAGCCGACACATTTATTGTGTTGGTGTTAGGTGTTATGGAATATACCTGGCACGCAGGATGGTTTGTGGTGGATCTAGCAGGCTTCGGACACGGCTAATTCTTGAGCAATTGTTTTCACACTATTTTCTATCATCGGCTTCAATGTGGACACTAGAGCCGATGACTGACACTAATGCGTGATGGACAGATTGCTCGATCATACTTGATAAATCGGCTTGAGCGGAGTGCGTATCGGCTACCGATTCGGATGACGAATCTCCGATAGGATTGAGGCTTGGGAGTGCGATCTTTTGAGTAACGCCACGGCGTGTTTTCGGAAGCACCGCAACATCATTTCTTCTAAAGTCGCCTTTCGGTCCTCGATTTCTTTCATTTGTTCAGGGGTTAAATCGGCCATTTGAGGCGCGATTATAGCATCAGTGTTGATATCGGCGGTAACCGTAGGCTTGTCAGTTGACGACATGTTTGATTTCCCTTGGGGTCCCACCGGGCGTGCCAAAATATGTTCACGCAAAAAACGTGAAGGAGGGTTTTCGGCCTCGAACACACAAGACAAACACCGGGTTTGTAGAGCGTGCCAGTCAATTTGACCTGAAATTGACAAGGTAGAGTTTGTAATTTGATCAAAGCCGATAAATAAGGATCTATCGGCTTTTCGCTAGTCGGCTAGAACCGATTAGGAGATAACTAGATCAACCAGCTACGGTTAATCCGGATACAAGGTAAAATCGGCTTTGAGAAGGCGTCGCGATAAAACAAAGCAGATCAAACCTGGGTGAAATCGGCAAAAATCAACAATCGGCGATGCGCAACTATGTTGATCCCGTCGACTTGCAGAGAAATCTATAAGGCTAAAACAATGTAAAGGAAAAGCTTGTAAAAGTAGATGTGTTGCGTTGGATTGATTGATATCCTCTTTTCGCTTGACGTCTACCCCTTTTATAACACACTTGGCCGATCCGAGTTGTATATGGATACGATGCGTTTACCCGTATCGGCCTCCGGTCTGATTTCCTTTCCTTTTTAGAAACGGATAACTTTTCCGATTCGTTTACCGATTTCTTTCCATACGTACATTCTCTTTCCGTCTCAGATCGATTCCAATACGTGCCGAATTTTGGTGCAAACAAAGTCGAAGTTGATCGCTGAAAGAGTTCACTCCTCTGGATAAAGCGCAGCGGATATGGCTGACCACCACTCATGAAACATTACTGATTAGTGATTATGCAGCTTTCAGAGGAGCGAACAATGTGGAGAACAATGTCGGCTAAGGTAGCATTGTGGAGAACAATGTCGGCTGAAGAAGCCTGGCGTACCCGGTACCTTGGACATAGCCGATCAAGTAGATAGAAACTTGGCGGAACTTGACCAAAACCCAGCTGCCTAGCATAGACTGTCAGATGTAAAACTCATAAGATAGCTGAAATATGTGAAATCATGTGCTGAAAAATTGGCTTAAGAATTGAATTTGCAAAATGTGCATGTGCATGTGTTTCTCTTCTATGCCGGACCAAATTTCCAAACTAGGAAGTTTCGCATTGGCGCCGGACCAAACTTTTTGGTCCGCCGTGAACATGCATTTGGGTCATTTGAGCAGGGCTAAAGTTTTCAAAAAACAGTAAGTTTGTACATTGACGCCGGACAAAGTTTCCTTCTGCGCCGGACCAAAATTTTGGTTCATGGTGAACAAGATTTTGCGTTGTGAAATTCGCATGTACGCCGGACCGATTTTCTTTGGTCCGCCGTGAACGTGGTATGAATGATTTTGTGCCGGACCAAATCTTTCAAAAACAGTAAGTTTTGCATGTACGCTGGACCAATTTCTTTGGTTCGTCGTGAACGGCATTTTGAGGTTTAATTTCGCTTATACGCTGGACTGATTTCCTTTAGTCCGTCGTGAACGTGTTTTTCGCTGGATCAACTTCTACATTCAACCGAGAGTTTGAAGTGTACGCCGGACTGAGTTTTTGGTCCATCGTGAGTTGCGTTGGACCGGTGTTTGGTCCGGCGTGAACTGATTTTTCTAGAGTTTTGAGACATGTGTGCGCCGGACCAAATGTTTGGTCCGGCGTGAATGGTTTTTTGCTCAAGGTTGATTTTTGTGATTTTGAAAATTGTTTGGTGATTGATATGTGGTTATGAAATTTGTTTGAATTTCATAATGCATGTTTTGAACTTATGCAATGCTCGTGTGAGTATTTGCATGGACTAATGTTGAGTCAAGTTGCGGACTTATTCTCGGAATCGTTTTGTGGTTTGTTCATGTGCAGGTGTTGCTCGAGGACGAACGTGGTCGATGACGGGACCGAAACTAGGTTCATGGAGGAACTGAGGTTCGAGACTAGATTCAGGGAGGAATCGAGGTCTTGGTGGTCAAGGATGTCATGCGAGACGTTCGGGCTAAAGGACAGTGCACATGAAGAATGGTTAGTCACGTGAGTATGGCATGGTGGCCGTACGCGTGCAAGAGTTGTTAGTCATGTGAGTATGGCTGGGTTGCCATATGCGTGCAAGAGCTGTATTTGGCCAGATTGGGCCAAGTGGAGTTGTGTTGAATACAGACTCCTTCTAGGATTAGGAGTGGGACTCATTCTAGGATTAGGAGTAGGAATTGTATTCAGGACTCTATGTGTTTGCTCTGTATAAATAGGGGGAGGCGCCTCCTGTTTATGCATCAAGTCTTGGGCATGTTTTAGGGTTGTACTCTTTTGTTTGGAGTACTTTAGACAAAAAGAAATAAAGATCAATTCTTCGAGATCCTTGCGTGCTACAGTAACCACATTGCTACAGTGTTTTCTGTTTTGGTTCTCGCCTAGCATGTCAGCACTATCAGCTGCCAGATAAAGAAATGATGGGCAAGGGATATTATCGGCCTCTCTATAATAGAAGAATTCACTTGATCAAAGATCTTCGCCGGTCAGCTGAAAGAAGAAGGCTAAGAATTTTTTTGCTCCAATGGGAGTGATCTTTGTGCCTTTAGAAGAGCAAAGAATATATCTCTCACCAAAGGAAAAGCTATTCCTAATCTCAATTTCTCGACCTTCTGGGGTTTCTTCACAAGGGATGGGGGTCATCACAGCTGCGTTAATGTCAAATGGTTAGCTAAAAATGTAGTATAGCCAGGTCTCAATAAACCACAAGGGGCCACCCACATTGTTGACTGAGTACTGGCCTAATCCTGTGAAAAGCCTACTCTGGACGATATGCATCATTTGGTATACTACCCCTGAAAATATTTTTCCTAAGGCTAGCTGATGACCTTCCACTAGCTGCTTGGTTATGACAAATGCAACATGCTCTTTATCTGACACTGGGCCAACGCCTTTATTATTCTCAAGATGTTTACCCTAGTCCTCTCCCTTGGTAGAAATTAACTTGTACTGTAGCTTTGCACTAAAAGCCAACAACTAATCTCTGTCCAATCTCAAGTAACACATCAGCGCGACATCAACAATGGTTGGGCCAATGAGACCAATCCTAAACATGAAGTCATTCATTGTCTCAAACCAAAAATAACATGCCGTGGCCACTAAGGGCTCATTGGCCTCTAGGTCGGCTAATGAAAGGGGAAGGCACTCCGATATGCCCATCTGTTTCCACAGAGGCATTTTCTGCTCTACTATCCGATTGTACCGATTCCTCCAACCTTTGAGTGCTATCTGCCAAGCCCTAAAAGTCTTACTATATCCATTGATGTTGTCCTTTGGAGCATAGACAGGAAGCCTAGGTATATCCTATTCTATTATAGCCGACGGATCTAAATTTCCTAGCAGCCCTAGGTAATAATGGTGTTTACGGTTGGGTACAGGGGTAAATATTTGCTTGGGATCCATTGATGTCTGGCTGATGAAGGAGGATGTTAACAATTGCGGTTGAGAAAAGTGCGTTTGAAGCCGATGATGAAAGAGTTTAGAACAAGTGAGTGTGAAAATGATGAGGTGAATGGCGATATTTACAACTGAATAAAGCTAGTGGCAAAAGGTGGGTAATTTCTTCAAAGTTTCAAAGGCAGTTAATGCGAGAAATTGCACGATCAAGTAATTTGCGTCGTAAGAAATGGAGAAGTTACCAAATATATCAGCTAAATGAGCGTAAAGTGTGAAGATCATGGTTAAGTCGATCAAGGTAATTTTTAAAAGATTCATATCATTTCCAAAAAATGAGGGGCATATATTAACACTAAGATTTGACAGTTATAGCCGATTTGGAAGGCTATCAGGTTAATCTATCGAGAAAGAAGCTCATGAGCTCACGCACGAGCGAAGGGCACGTGTCAACGCGCGAAAGGTGAGAGTGGGTAACGGAGGGACTAGAAAACCTTTGTAATATACATGACTAGCGACTTGGACCATTTTACTCTCTCCGACGGTTTATAGTCATTTAGCCCAATCGGTCATCTTTTCAGTGGCAACCGTGCAATTTTTTGAAGACGCTGCGAACCGATTATATGCCCCGTGAGAAAGGCTCGAACGCAAATCTTCCGGCTAAACCCCCCTTTCAAATCGGAAAATTTGATCATTTGCCCTGAAGTTGATGGACATTTGATCATTTGCCCAAAGTTGATGAGTATTTGATCATTTGTTCTACGATGTTTCATTGACATGCGGGTCCTAGGACCACATGTCAGTGAGACATCGTAGGGCAAATAATCAAACGCCTATCAACTTTGAGTAAATGATTACACACCCATGATGAGTATTTGATCATTTGTTCTACGATGTTTCATTGACATGCGGGTCCTAGGACCACATGTCAGTGAGACATCGTAGGGCAAATAATCAAACGCCTATCAACTTTGAGTAAATGATTACACACCCATCAACTTCAGGGCAAATGATCAAATGCCCTTTCAAATCTCTCTTCCGAATCCCACCGCCCTCCCTCTCGCCGCCGCCGCCGCCGCCTCTCCTACCACGTCCCCTTCCAAAACCTAAGCCCCCCCTCACCCCCAAGCCCCGCATACCCTTCCAAACCTAAACTCAGCAGAACCCAGCCATGCCAAAGGTCTACGGCACCGGCGTCTTCGAGTTTCGGCACCCCCGCGCCGCCGAGTACCCGCTCCCGGCCGACGGCCCCGCCGCGGCGGTTCCCGACAAGGCCCCCGCCTCCACCGGCGCCTCCATCACGCTCCTGGACATCCAGCGCGACCGCCTCACCCGCGTCGCCGCCGAGCACTGGGGCCCGCCCACTACCGCCGCCGCCTTCGATGCCAGCCTCGTCAGGGAGATCTACGCCACCGAGCTCCGCGTCGAGGGCCGCGGCCGCAAGACTATTCCGCTCCACCGCGTCATGATCCTCGAGGTCAGCCAGTACCTCGAGAACTACCTCTGGCCGCACTTCGATCCGGAGGACGCGTCCTTCGAGCATGTCATGTCCATGATCCTCATGGTCAACGAGAAGGTGATGCGCGTGAAAAACCCTGCTCGAATTGGAGCAAGTACTGGTGGCTTACTTGCTCGAGCAATTTCTAGGGTTTCTGACGTGTTTGGGATTTTGTGTGCAGTTTCGAGAGAATGTGGCGGCGTGGACCTGCTTCCATGACCGGAAGGACGCTTTCAAGGGGTTCCTGTGGCGGGTTCTCAAGCTAAATGAAGAGGTTTGGACTGATTTTACTGCACTTATCCGTTTGCTCCCCGGATGCTTAGCCTTCACAGCTATTTTAGTAAATTTCTGTCTTTAGGCTGGATCAGCATAGTTGGCAGTACAATGAAATTTAGTTTTGGTTATTATGCATATACTTTCAAGTAGTTTTGGGTGGTACTTGGTCAATGAAAGTTTTGTCCCATCAATGCAAGTTCATCAGGTCACTTGGTGGTGAGCATAATTTGTTTTGGCGGAGCTCAATTGTTGCTAGCAAACCATTGGGGCCACGAAACTTGCATTTTGTGTGCTATTGGAGTTGTGTTTTTTCACTTAGCGAAAATGTAAAAAGGTAATGACTAATGAGTAGTCATTAGCTACAATAGTTGTTGTTGGTGCTCTTGGGAATATGGGATATGATGACAAAAGCATGACAAGGTTGGTAGTTGGGATTGATTCTGCTGGGTTGATAATGATTCTTCAATTTGTCGTTTTAACACCAGTTAAAGAGCTTGTGTGGAGCATTATTTCTTTTTTAGATGCTTGGATGGTGATTATTTAAAAAGATCGAATACTCTAGTCTAGGCGAACTTAGATGGTATTTTTTGCAGGGTTGTAGAATTGAGGCAATGAGGTCTCGAGGGAGCCTATGACGTAATTGATTTTGGTCGTTGTGTTTTGTTTACTTTTTTGTTACCTATTTGAGCTGTTTGTATTTTGTAAGACAAACAATTTGGTTGTATGTTCATTCAATTGATATCTTTGTCTTCTTGATGTTTTCAATATTAAATAGATGACTTCTCAATGTTTCTTCTGAATTTGTCTTATTCTTATGTTATCTTGCAGGATATGACTCTTAATATGGCAGAGAAAACAAATTACCTCTTGTTCGTGATAAATGCGTTTCAGGTACTTATTACATGTTCCACTACTTGAATAACATGCATATGCTCCATTTTTTGGGATGTATTCTTCTTTAATTATTTCTGTTCAGTCACCAGATAATGCTTCCTTTTGTAAGTGAAATTGAACATTCTATTTGGGGGTGTTGGGGGGGGGGGCACGCGGAAATATGAATCGAACCTCACTCGTCCGTTGGATTAGAGATGACACCTATACTCCACTTAAATGTATGCTCACTTCCACCAATAGTCCCGTGCATGGAATATTAACCAGATGGCCCGCACTCAACCAAATATGAGCTATTCGGTCGCACCGTACACACTTACGCTTCTATGATACTTCCGATTCTTTTCCGAATAAACCATACCGGGATTGAAACTAACTCTTTCGGGCGTAGCACAGGCCAACCGCCTCAGAACGTTGGTATCGCCCACACCCACCGAGGGGTGTGTCGCAATAGACAAGGAACGATGGTCGCACGTGTCCACGCGTTGGACGGTTGATAACAATTTCGGGTACTCGGATATGTGGCCAGTGCTAGTTCTCAAGATCAAAGCCTAGTGCCCACATATCCCGCATTCGAGATGTGTTATCACACATACACACATGTCTAACTATTAACATAGCATGAAAATAAACTAGGAAGCTATTACATCTACTTAATATTACAAGTACACGGCCGACCGACCAAATATTACACACAAAAGTAAATTGCAGCAGAATATAAGCATAAACCAAAAGTAGGGGCAGCGGTATGCCCATCCAAAACCCTGAGGCAATCGACTAGGAAGAGCCCTGGTTCACGCGTCCAAGTAGTCGTCGGACCCTGGTGCGAAGTAAGAGTCGTTGGGAACATCATTTGTACCTTTGTCAAAATATTGTAAATTAAGCAACGGTGAATACACGTATGTACTTACAATACTTTAGTGTATGGAAATAAATTTACATGCAAGGTTAGCCCAAGGATTCAAGCTTCTACACTAAGTTTTATTTTCAGCATAAGAAAGATTTTGTTTGCATGATAGTAGTTTATCAAACGGCAACGAAATTTGAAATGAGCATTTAATATGAAACTAATAACAATATATAAAGTATATTTCCAACATTTTATGACCCTCCATGGCCATGAACAGCAATTAAAATACAGCCAACCTTGGCTTTCAAATGTACCAACCTGTCATACCACATTTTTTCAAGATTTTCGCAAAGACAAAGCTATACTTCACATTATTTCCCTGAGTTACTCATGATCGTGAGCACGGCTAATTAATTAGATTAAATCTCTGTTGAGGGTACATTTTACCTACATGACACATTCTAGCAATCATGTCAACTATGCCTCGCGATACCTACGATATCCGATTTCCTAGATTGTGACGAAACCGTTTGACTAGCTAGAGCATAGCCTTGCACCAGTCCGGTGATGTCAAATCCTTACTATGGTGCCGGAAACCCAGACCCGTACAGACAGTAGTAACGATGGTTTACGCTTCATCGCATTCTTTCCCCCATATCAAGGCATACACCGTTGTATTAGAATGCTTTAGTCCCAACACCTCGGTGAAGGGAGCATCTAAGAGCGACACCATACCCCTGGTTCGCCCTTATTACTTCGGCCTACCCAAATGCAAGGCTAAACCCCGACTAATTTACTAGGCTAAGGCTATCTAATACTAGCACATGTGGTTGCACATATTTACTTAGGTGATAGCATCAAATTCAGTCATTAGTTTGACCCGGGCGAGGATCTCCCCCTATCTACGTGCAAGTCCATCCCTCGCACATCTGGCTATTGCCGTATCTTGCCCGTGTCTAAATCATATACTTTATTTCCATTTTTACCAAAATGATAGCAACCTTTAATCATGTCCAACATTTTCATTTACACTGAATAGCGTTTCCAACTATTCATTAACCCATTACTAGAGCGTAACTAAGCAAGTGCATAATTAATGATTATACCCAATTGACATCTATATAATGTCTAATTCTACCTTAGGTTTTTGAAGGTTGTCATGATAATATTGATTAAGGGGAATTCATAATTTTTCGGGGAATATCTACCAATACCCACAATATAGCGATCTACAGAAATTACATGCTTGCATAATAGTTTTAATAAAACAACATAGGCACCGTAAAATAATGGGATCAAAATGATCTAAGGAGGGTGCTTGCCTTGCTCCTGATCGTGGTACTGCTCCTGTTCATGGTGTTGCTCGTCAAGGGTTTCGCAAGCAGTGTCGTCTAAGCAAATAAACAAAATGACGCAAAAAATACCGACATAACATCAGTATGCAACATGCTAAAAAATGCACAAAATTTGCACATAAGACAAAATGATTTGTTATGAATTTTTCAAAAGGTTTCACAAATTTTGGAATTTATTTGCACTAGTTATGAGCTTTTGAATTTTGTATGTATTGAAATTCCCCTATTCATGTATTTATTATAAACTAAGCTCAAATCTGGATATTTTTACACATTTGGAATCCTCATGGTCTCAGGAATACATAAAAATTGATTTCATCATTTTTGGATTTGATTTGTGAAAATTTTACATAATGCACATTCTAGGCCTATAGCATAAATTTGAGTTCATTTACTGTATAGTGACCAAATTTAAAATATTTTTTCATATTCTACAGGAATTTACACAAATTTAGAAACTCATTTCACTGGATTTGGAGTTATATTGCAAAAGATATGAGCATTTGAAATTGTTCGGTTATGAAATACTCTAAAATTGAAAATACGCTTTCTAACTTTGAAAACGCGTTTCAACTTTTCGTGGGGTTTTGAATTCAATCGTGCCGGCTGCTAGGGCGGTCCTACATGCTAGTGACCGTGATCCACGCTAACAATCATACCTTACTAGACTATTTATACTAGTGCTAACAATCTCGTTATATCAATCCCACTTTAGAAATCCATAATCAACATATGAAAATCCTGATATCCTATTGATATAGGTGTATCAACCATGCAACATTTAAAAGAGCCTTCCAAGTTGGTTACATACTCACTACCTAATAGCCTATTGGTCACTTATGCCTGTGCTCATTCTATTGGACTATCATGCATGTAATCCATCCACTTGGTCACACGTACACCACCATAATTGTCCCAAAATCATATATTTGGCCATCCAAAATGAAGGTATAGACCTCCATCTAATGGTGCAAGTCTAATATTTTAGTACCGGCAATTCGTCCACCAATTTATATGACACTCCAATCTAATTAATAATTAATCACACGATTCATTCTCCAATTTATATGACGCACCAATCCAATTAATAACGAACCACCGAGTACTTGTATTCATCATATATGACCCATCTAACTATCATTTCGATCATCATTTTATTTGCTTAGAACATCTATCCATCGACAATCTTGCAACCATCAATATTATCTTGAGAGGAGATTCCCATAATTTCAATCATATAAGACCCACTAACTAATTTATGTGTAATTCCAACAATATTAGTCTATGTCCAAGCATTCTACTAACTAAATAATTCAACATCCATGACTGACGATTAATATTTTGCTCCGACGATTCAATTAATTAACAAATTTTTTTGCGACTCCAATAATATCTAACTATGACCTGGTAATCTTCTAAATTAAATAATCTGACATCCACCGACTAACAATATTTTACTTTGACATTCAAATTATTCATACAGAGCAAAAAGCAATAATTAGTTATACTGATTGTAAGCTATCGGACTAATTTTTACTACGTGCATGCATGAATATGCCATGACCATGAATTAAATGCAATCATGCATGATTAAAGGTATGCTCATGAAAATTAAACCGACTAAGGGATTTTTACCATATGCGCTGGCCTCAAATCGCCGTGCCTCGGGCTCGCTCCTCGCCACGCCTCCAAGCATTCTTCTTGTGGCTCAAGTATTTCTTGTGCCTGCCGTGGTAGCCGCCTCCTGTGGTCGCCCGCCATGGCAGCTGTCACCTGGTCGGGCCACTACCACGCCGCTAGCTCTCGTGCTGCTCGCCTTTAAGCTTCCACCTTTATCCTCGGGCTTGCGCCGCACTAGCGTTGCCACGCTCCGCTAGCGTCGCCTGCTGCCGCGTCGCACATTGGCCGCAGGCTGCGTGATGCCGTGGCCGCGTTGTGATGCCGCTGCTACTGTGCTGTATGTCGCCGCGGGTTGCCGGAGGCCACCTTGGCTATGCCACAGTCCATACGCTGCCTCGCTGTTGCCCCACGCACCGTTGCGCCTCATCGCTTCGGCCACCGTCGGGCTGTGCCGCGCCGCGCCTTCTCCTCCGGCGTTGTGCGTCGCTGGGGCGGTTGCCGCTCGTTTGGCCGCCTTGTCGACCTCGGCGCCCGGCTGTGCCGACCACGGCGCTCGCCGACCGCCGAGGCCCCGGACACCGCTACTGAGCCTACGTGCCACTCGATCAATTCGACTGTCTGCTGGCCGCCTAGTTGAGCTCTCTTGATGTCCGCGCCGCTCAGCTGCGTTGCGAGCTGCGCAGAGGAAGCCCTTCCTGGTGCCATCATGATGCCTTGACCGTGCCGACCTTGCCATTCAGTTGGCCACGCCATGCAGCCACGCTGCATGCTGGCCACAACTGGCAGAGAGCACAACCAAGCCGCATACTGCTGCTACTCCCAAAATCACTCAAATGCTTGTGCATCTATGATGTAACTGCAAAAATGGGTTGCTCGTGCCGTCGTGCGATGGTGATCGCAATGGTATGACATGAATGGCCTGATGCTTGGTTTTTGGGGTTGATTTGAAGGAGAGAAGATAGACGGAAGAGAAGCATGTTCTTGCTGTTTTGGGGGGAAAAGTTAGCTACGTAGGAGAGGTGGAATGGACTGAGTGAGGAGGCATCCTGCTAGGGGAAGGAAGGAGAGGTGGCTTTACGTGCTGTCCCTCTCTTTCCATTCTTGTCTTTTCTTGACATTTATCTGTTGTTCTTGGTTCTGCTGGCATTGTGTGGTTGATTTTCTACCGATGGCAGGAAACTAAATAGTGGAAGAATAGATTTTTTTGTGTTGGGTTTTAGACGTGAAATTTTATACCTAAAACTAAATACGGTTTGTGTCTTTAATTTTCCGCTGTCAGATAAATTACTGAACCAGCTTTTGAAAATTGGGGTGTTACCGGGGAACGCGGGGGGGGGGGGGGGGGGGGGGGGGTGCAATTTAGGAATATTTTTGAAATATCGGAATCTGAGATGCTATGTTGTTGGGCCTGAATATCTATGTAATCTTTTTTTGTTGCATTGATCTATTCGCTGCTCATCTTCCTTTTTAATTGTTTAAGGTTACGACTCATCATCTTAATGACTGTTATGACTAGCAGTGCAAAGGCTGCTCATTTATCTACTCTCTTTTTTGTGTTTGTTACTCGTGGGCTGTGACAAAAGTTCATGCTTTCAGTGACCCATTAACTCAGGCTTTGCTGCAGAGTTTGGAGGACGAACTTGTCCGGGAAACTATTCTCCAGTTAGTAAGCCTTAAGTTGTGGCATACTCTTTCTTTTGGTCGGCTTCAGGTAAATCTAGTTTTTTCTTCCCTCAGACTAGCTTGTTCTGTGCTTCCCTTGGGGTTCTTATCTCTGTTTAAAACATGTACAGATGGAACTTTGCCTTAATCCCGAATTGATTAAAAAGTGGACAAAAATCAAAAGGAAAGAAGCAAAGGAAGCAAAAATGTCAGGCCAACCCTGTAATCCTTCCGAAATGCTTGAGAATAAATTCCTTAGGAACCTAATTGAGGAATTCCTGGAGGTGAGCATTTGAAACTATTCTTGTACTACGTTGTTGCTACATGAGAATTCTTCTTAACTCCCATGAAACTTCTGTATAGATTCTTGATTCGAAGGTCATATTAACCAGTCAGGATGGTGGTGAAGAATCTATCCTGAATGAGTCACTCAGTGGGCAGGTTGACGACTCTTGTGTCTTGTATTGTGAGAGATTTATGGAATTTTTGATTGATATGTTGAGCCAGCTTCCTACTAGACGGTATGTATGCAGTTTTGTTACTTCTCCGGTAGTAGCAACTAGCAAGTGATATCTTTGATTAGTGCAGGAGTAAATTGCATCCTAGGTTATTCAACTTTCATGGGTTTTCCACTTATATCTAAGAACCTGATTACTCAACATCCAGGTTGGTAGATTTGCAAATTTCTTCACCTGGTCTGATTGACGCAGGTCGAAGTTCCTCATGAGATGCAGCGTTGATCTACTTATATAAAGCTTGAGGGACCTAGATTTTTTGATCTCAAGTTAGGATCTAATTTGAAACCTGTTCAAATTTAAGGACTAAGGTGCAATTTACTTTTAAGAATAACTCTGTTGTGACCATACAACAGTGTTACATGGACATGGACACGGGGTTGGAATTGAACTCAGATTCAGGGTGTCCAATTTGGGAAAATTTTTTTGGACACGGAAAATACTAAGAATCGGACACAGGTGTTGGAATCCGATTCGGATTCGAGGTGTCCTATTTAGCAAAAATTTTTAGACACTGGTGTTCGAGTAACACTGCCATACAACTATCAAAGTTCTTTTGCATCAAACAGAGTCATAACATACGTTGATAAGTGCCTGATTCTTTCCACCCAGAGCATTTTGTAATCAGCATATTTTGCCCCTCTGCGGTGTTGATCTTTCTGTTGTATGAATCTTTATGTCCACATCTTGTGACAACCTGGCATCAATTGTTTTGGTTGATTGTTCCTTTCGTGTCCTGAACATGATTTCCATTCCATTTTTTAACTCTTACCTTTTTAAAGGCATTTCCTATCTTTCTTTATGCAATAACTGAATAACATCTAACTACATTCCTGAAGTAAAAGATCTATCTTGGTTAGTGTTCACCAAGGCGCTAATCACTAGTCGGGCGGTAGACTGGCGCCTAGCGCCTAATTGCCATCTAGGTGGGATAAATCGGCCTAAGCGGGAGGGTGGAGCCTAGTGACTAGGCGCCGCCTAGGCAAGCTAGACGGCCCTTCTAGGGGGACAGTGATCTTGGTTCAGTAAAATCTTTGCTGGAATGAGTGGCAATATTAACAAAATTTAGCTCTTCTTTGTATAATGTATGTATATTTGTTCTCCACTTATGTTGTTTATTACACAGATTTCTAAGGCCCCTTGTTGCTGATGTTACTGTTGTTGCTAAGTGCCACTTAAGCGCACTCTATACTCATGAAAAGGGGCGCCTTTTTGCTCAGTTGGTGGATTTGCTGCAGTTTTATGAAGGCTTTGAGATTAATGATCATTCTGGGACGCAGCTTAGTGATGACGATGTCTTGCAAGCTCATTATTCCCGTTTCCAAGCTTTTCAGCTGCTAGCATTCAAACAAGTGCCTAAGGTGTGAACCTTATCATCTGTTTTGTTGTCATTTGTTTACATTGATTTCCTGTATAATAGTAGTGCAAATAGTAATTTTGCATTTTTTTTTCTTCTGTTTTTTGCAGTTGCAAGACTTTGCCTTGTGTAATATTGGTTCCATCCATAAGCGTGCTGACTTAGCAAAGAAGCTGCTTGTCTTGTCAGATGTGGAACTGCAAGATCTTGTTTGCAATAAGGTGAGCAATTCACATGGTTATTTCACTTCTCTGAGCTTTTTGTCTATGTAAAATTTTATCAGGTTGCTGCTGTTGTTTCTAAATAGTATTCCCTTGACATACATCAGGCTGTATATACTTCTTGTTGTTCGTCATTGAAGGTTTATTTTTCTAAGTTGTATGCTGCTCAACATGAAAGCTAAGTGAGCAGGAAATAAAATGCATGCATATCTACAAGACCACTGCTTGGATGACAAAACATCTTAATACATGTTCCTTAGAAGTTAATTATAATTCACTTTTGGTGGATCGGAGGTTTAACCACTGAAAACTGGAACTTAAAATCTTTCCATCCAGCACAAATTTGAACAGTGTCATGTCTGTGTAAATGATTTTAAACATATCATTGGCAAGTGACTTGTGATTATCTCAAGCATCTCCAAGACTCCAATGGGATGGATTGTCTGCTGTTTGGTGGCGACTTTTACAAAATTTTCTCGCTTAATTGTTGCTTCCCAAAACTCAGCCAATGTTTGTTGTTGTCCTTGACTCTGACTCGTGTTGTCAAAGCCACCTTGTCTGACATCAGATGATTTTTCCTCATGATGCATTAAACTCAAGAGGTTTTGTCTGAATCAAGTTTAGTAGTTGTGGCTAGAACATCCTAGAACATCATTTCTATCTTAAACTAGGCATTTGTTGAGGTTATCAACATCAGTTCCCTTTACCTCAGCTATTTTTAGGTGACTAATGAACACAACAGTGGATTGATACACGGGGCGGAACTAGAAAGATTTTGATGGGGGTGCACACTTCACACGTACAACTCTAGTCTTGTACAATGATTACGTACCATCATATATCTAACATATCTATTTGAAATTTGCTAAAAGTACAATACAAATGGTTCTAAAGTTTTAAAAATACCAAACCACCTAAGTCGAAATCAATTCAATAAAAAAATTTAGCCTATTGAAGAGGTGAAATTTTTACGTTTCTCAAATTTAACTGGGATTCGAAAAGGTCCGCTGCTTAGATGGAGTATGCAAACATCCTTTCGCTAAAATTAAGTATTACTGTCAGTTAGCTCCTGACTCTTGCACTCCCAAGTTCTAATCTATCCAACATATGCTGTTCGTGGTGCTTGGTTTCCTCCTTCCAAATGTGCCTAAGTCAGAAGCCCAGATCTCACTGCACTCGCCGCCTGTGTTTCCTTCAGTGTATCAAGTGGACTTGGTCTGGTGGGGGTGTGGTTCTGTCCTTGACAGTGTCGACAGTGCTGGGAGGTTACGTGAGCAGATCTGTCGGGAAGAAACTAGTGAAAAGTTGATCTATTGAGTTGAGATTTGAATACAAGGGTAATCTAAAAATTGCGATATGACAAGTTATACCTCTGAGGTCCTTTTCCCTCACTGATCTGAGCTGTAGAATTGAAATTTAATCTCTCACCCTTGGACTGAATTTGGGATCATCAAATAGAAGGGGTGCACCTGATATGCCCCCTAATGCAGACATCACAAACAGCACTGACATGGGACATGTAGGAACTTTTTAGGCCTATAGACATGTCAGATGTTTATGGGATAATTTTCAGATGGATAAGCGTGAAAAAGTACACTTCCATCTTTTGATTCACCAAATAGATATGTTCTACTAATTCTGTTCTGTGGTTTGACCTTCGGGAGTGGTCCTTACTTTCTTTCTGAAAGCTCCACAGGGCCATTTTTTTGTACATGCTGTGCCTCACTGAAATAATTTTGTTTTAAGTATGCATTCTGTTGCCTTTTTTTTGTCCATTTTTGACTTCCCGCAACTTATGTGTGATACTAATTCGCCCAAGCATGTGTTGAGATGATGTGTATTTAGGTGTTAATCATGCAACCATAATGGAAAGCAGAGGTTACACTGATGGCAACTGGTCAGAGAGATCAGAGAAGTCATCTTCATGGAAGCAACTATTCTTTATTTTATTTGCGCGCACCATTAAATAACATAACTAAAATGTGAAATTATGAATGTTCAATCAGTTCATCTTTCATGTTGGAGCTAGCTTCAAAAATTTCTTCATAAATTCATTATTTCTCAATTTTGTAAGTTGTAAGTGCTAGACTTGAATGTTTATTTTACATATGTAACTGAAAAACATGCATTGAGGTGCTAATATCTTCTATAAACAGCTTAAATTAATTTCAGAGAAGGACCCATGCAGTGGAAGGCGTGATTTTCTTATCGAGGTGCTAGTTGCTTTTTTTGAGAAGCGTCAATCCCAGAAAGATGCAGTTAATGCACTTCCTCTTTATCCAAATGAACAGATCATGTGGGATGAGAGCCTTGTTCCTAGCATCAATTATTCTGGAGAAGGCTGCCTTGCCCTCCCAAAACTCAATCTCCAGTTTCTGACGCTTCATGATTATTTGTTGAGGAATTTTAATCTTTTTCGTCTTGAATCAACATATGAAATTCGTGAAGATATTCAGGAAGCTGTACCTCATTTACATGCTTATATCAACAATGAGGGAGACACTGCCTTTCGTGGATGGTCCAGGATGGCTGTTCCAATCAAAGAATTTAATATTACAGAAGTGAAGCAGCCAAACATCGGAGAAGTTAAGCCTTCCGCTGTAACTGTTGATGTTACTTTTAGCATATCAAGCTACAAACCACAGATCAAATCTGAATGGGATGCTCTGAAGGAACATGATGTTTTATTTTTGTTGTCAATCCGCCCATCTTTTGAACCTCTTAGCCCCGAGGAGGCTGCAAAATCAACTGTGCCAGAAAGGTTAGGATTGCAATATGTACGTGGATGTGAGGTGATTGAAATTCGTGATGAGGAAGGAGCACTCATGAATGATTTTACAGGAAGGATAAAGAGAGAAGAGTGGAAACCTCCCAAGGGTGAGATTCGTACTGTTAAAATTGCCTTAGATACAGCACAGTACCACATTGATGTTACTGAGGTAGCAGAGAAGGGTGCAGAAAATGTGTATGGAACATTTAATATTCTAATGAGAAGGAAACCCAAGGAGAATAATTTCAAAGCAATCTTGGAATCTATACGTGATTTAATGAATGAAACATGTGTAGTTCCTGAATGGTTGCATAACATATTCTTGGGTTATGGAAATCCTTCTGCCGCCCAATGGACAAACATGCCTGATCTTCTGAAAACTATAGATTTTAAGGACACTTTTCTTGATGCTGACCATGTAGTGCAAAGCTTTCCAGATTACCAGGTAAATATTATAACTCAAGCCGAGTTTCTCAAAGTGGATGTCCTTTCTTTTTCATCATTGATCCTAAAGATTCTAATGCTTCAAATTATTTACAGGTCACATTTGTCAATCCAGATGGTACAGAAAACATGCATCCGAGTCCTCCCTTCAGGATTAAGTTATCCAAGAAAATGAGGGAAAGTAGTCATGCTTTACCCGGCAATGTAAACTCCTCTGATTTGACAACTAAGAACAATATGGCTGATGATGAAGGGTCTCAGAAAGAAAAATTAATGGTTGAGACTTATATTCCTGCGGATCCAGGGCCGTATCCTCAAGATAAACCTAAAAAGAACTCAGTGAGGTTTACACCCACTCAGGTACTCTTCAGGCCCTCAGCTAAAACCATCATTTTTCAATTGGTGCATATCCTTCCAACAAAACCTACGAAGACATTTTAAAGCATTTCCTTTGTGCATTACACTGTCTTTAGCCTTTTGCTTTATGCTAAGCATGCACTTTATCACTTTGGAGGCGTAAACTAAAATTACTTTATGTATTCAGCTTTGGAAACAAGTAGAACATTGTGAATTGAGATGCTTATTATGGGAGGACATCTATAGTTTGCAACACTGAATAGTGATAATTTACGAAATACAACATCTATTTTGAACTGGAGGTATTGTAACTTGAAATTTGGATTTGAATATGAATTTGTTCTAGATAGAACTATGGCATATAAACTTCATATTTTCTAAAGTTCAGTTACTACCCACCAGAAAAACTAGAAAGCCTATAGGCTGACGCCAAAGATTCCATCCAAAAAAACCATATTTTGGCTGTGCTTCAACTATATCAACTGTACTTGAACTGTTAGATAATCATAGTCGATAATAACATCACAGCTCCCACCGCTATTGCAAAACCAGGTCAGCATTGCAACAGCAATTTAGAGTCTATTTTTGTAGAATACAAAAAAAATAATAATTCTGTTTAAATAATTACTCCCTAGATGGAGTGATAGCCTATGGATTATGTTTTTATCTGTTTTCTGGCATTGTGTTTAAGTGTGCATTAGGATGCCTGTGATCTGGACTAAAATAACATAAAATTTTATATTTATTACTCACTATATTTTTGTACTTATGTTATTTACCACCTTTGCCTGTTGGAATGTAATAGAATGATGTTGCTTTCTAGATAAATGAGTATCTGATTCAACTTGAAATTCTGATGCTGATAATATTATTTATTTGTAGATTGGTGCTATAATATCTGGTACTCAACCTGGATTAACAATGGTTGTTGGTCCTCCTGGTACAGGAAAAACAGATACAGCTGTGCAGATATTAAATGTTCTATATCACAACTGTCCTTCACAAAGAACACTGATTATAACTCATTCCAATCAAGCTTTGAATGACTTGTTTGAGAAGATAATGCAGGTACTGTCACTGCCCCAAATATTCTCCAAACTCTTACCACATATTAGTGCTTTTGTTTTAGAGATACAGTGTATCAGTGCTTAGTTGATCCATATGAATGGCTAGTTAGTTGCGGTGGTTGCAACTGTTAGAATAGTGGGGCATTTCATCCCACTAGGCCAATGGGCTAAAAATATGTACATGTACAATAGAGGGTAAATAGCAAATAACACCCTATACAAGACTAGTTTAACACCCCCCTCAAACTCAAGGTGGATACACAACATTGAGTTTGGAGAGATGAAGATCATGATGCGCCTTCGTTTGTGCCTTGGTGAAGAAATCTGCGATCTGAACTTCGGAAGGCACATACTGAAGGGCAACCACTTCCTACTGCACCTGCGACCGGACATAGGAAGCATCAACGCCAATGTGCTTGGTGAGCTTGTGCTTCATCGGATCTCGAGCAATGCTGATAGCGTCGGTACTGTCGGAGCACACTGTCGTAGGGGTAGGGACTGACACCAAAATCTGCCAGGAGCCACCGTAACCAAGTCACCTCAGCCGTCACAGAGGCTAGCGCTCGCAACTTAGCCTCAGTGCTGGAGTGAGAAACTGCAGTCTGCTTCTAGGTCTTCTAGGCAATCAAAGAAGAACCAAGGAAGACACAATAAGCAGAGAGGGACTTGCGATCAGAGGAATCACTAGCCCAGGAAGCATCTGAATAGGCCTGGAGCTGCAAAGAGCTGGAGCAAGAGAAAAACATACGGCGATCAATGGTACCACGAAGATACCACATGACTCGAAGGAGATGACTGTAGTGTATCTGAGTAGGAGTTTGCAAAAACTGGCTCAGAATGTGAACAACATGAGAGATGTCAGGGCGAGTAATGCCAAGGTAAACAAGACTCCCAACTAGGTGGCGGTAGCGAGTAGGATCCTCAAGAGGAGTACCGTCAGTAGGACGAAGCTGAAGGTGAAGCTCCATAGGAGTGGTAACAATACGCTGATTAGTGAGACATGCCCGATCAAGTAGATCCTGAATGTACTTCCGCTGGGAGAGGTAGTAGCCCTCCGGCGTGGAAGTGACCTCAACCCCAAGGAAATACCGAAGAGGACCCAAACCAGACATCTGGAACTGCTCACTCACAAAGGCAACATACTGAGGATCATCACCAGTGATGAGCATGTAATCCACGTAAAGAAGAAGAAGAGTACGACCACGAGAAGTGTGAACGAAGAGAGCAGGGTTGTGCTCACTAACAACAAAACCAGCAGTGGTGATAACAGAGGTGAAGCGCTTAAACCAAGTACGAGGGGCTTGCTTGAGCCCATAGAGAGAACGACGAAGGCGACACACGTGGCCATCTGGCACAGAATAGCCAGGAGGTGGGTGCATGTAGACCTCACGTAGCTCACTGTGAAGAAAAGCGTTCTTCACATCAAGCTGGGAGATGGTCCACCGGCGAACAGAAGCAACGGCCACGACTGTGTGCACAGTAGTCTGGTGAGCAATTGGTGCAACGAGACGCGCCTTATAGCGCTCAATAGAGCCATCAGAGCGAGTCCTGATCTTATAGACCCCACTTGCACGTGATAGGAGTGACAGAAGCGGGAAGAGGGGCAAGGTCCCAAGTTCCAGTGCGCTCTAAAGCAGCAAGCTCCTCAGCCATAGCGAATTGCCACTCAGGATGAGTAACATCATCACGATAGGAAGTAGGCTCAAGAGGAAACAACAGCAGGAGCAACGAAACCGTAGCGATCGGGACGAGGAATCGTACTCCGATCACAGAGCGTACAACGGTGAAGGAGCAGGAGAGGTGGACTCTGAAGTAGGAGCAAAGGGAGAGGACTCTGAAGTGGGAGTAGGAGCCGGACCTAGAAGGGGGGAGGAACTGGGAGGAGGTGGATGACGAGTGTAGTGGAAACGGACAGGAGGAGGCGAAAAGGGAGGTTGCTGAGGTGACGAGAGAGAGGGTGGAGCAGCGGACGAAGGGACGGGAATGGAGGGTGAGGGTGACGGTGGTAGGATGGAGGTAAAGATAGGGACAGAGGAGATGGTGGTGGATAGGAGGAAGCATCAGGTAGAGTGAGGAAAGAGAGCGAATCAGAAGTAGAGTGCGGGCTAGAGGATCATGGGTGAAGAAGGATCGAGACTCATCAAAGCTGAGATCTCGAGAGACCCGGATCCTGCGAGCCATAGGCTCCCAACATCGATAACCCTTGCGCTCAGCGTCGTAGCCAAGAAAAACGCACTCAACAGACTGAGCAGTCAGCTTTGTCCGCTCACGAGGCTGAAGAAGCACAAAGACCACACCCGAACGCACGAAGGTGACTGTATTGAGGAGTCTTGCCAAAGAGACGCTCAACAGGGGTGGCACCCCGAAGAGCAGTAGAAGGCTGAAGGTTCACAAGATAGACAAAGAAGAGAGACAAATTTCACCAGTATAAAGCGGAACAAAGGAAGCCATCATCATCACTCTAGCAGTCTCAAGAAGGTGACATGCTTGCGCTCAGAGACACCATTCTGAGCGTGAGCACCAGTACAAGAATACTGAGGAAGGGTACCCTGTTCGAGGAGATACTGACGAAGAGAGGTGGATAGGTACTCGCCAGCAGAGTCAGCTCAGAAGACACGAATAGGCAAGTCAAACTGTGTGCGGACCATGGCAGCGAAGGCCTGGTAGGCAGACAACACCTGATGCCTGGAGGTCAGAAAATAGAGCCAAGTGTAACGAGAGAAATCATCAATAAAAATCACATAGTAGCGATGACCCCCTTTCGAAACGAAGGGAGTCGAGCCCCAATCATCAGAATGAACCAAGTCAAATGGCTGAAGAGACACTGAATAGCTGGTGGGATAGGGTAGCTGTAGCTGCTTCCCAAGCTTACAGCCCATACAAGATAGGGAGGTATCACCAGAAACCTTCCCAAGAACACCACGACTCACTAACAGAGAAAGACGAGACCCACATGTGACCTAAACGATGATGCCACGGAGCAAAACTAGCGGAAGCAGGGGTGGCGAGGACACTGACATCAGAGACGGCAATCGACTGGCTGCTGGAGGTGGACGTGATCGAAGCGGAGGAAAGACGAAGCCAGTCAAGCTTCCAAAGACGCTGAGAGTCATGGACCCGAAACCAGTACCAACCAGGGTCCCGGTGAGACGATCCTGAATAGAACAAGAGTCAGCCTCAAGAATGAGATGATAATCAAGGTCAGCAAGCTGGCCAGCAGAAATCAGTTGCAAATCGAGGCGAGGAACATGTGAAACAGAAGGAACATGAAAACAAGAAGTGTGGAGAGTGCCCTGACCAGCAACTGAAAGGGAAGTACCATCAACCGTCTTGACAAACATAGGGATGGCTGAAGAACTTAGTGGGCCAAGGTGAGTGGAATCAGGTGTCATATGAAAAGAAGCCCCAGAGTCAAGAATCCAAGGCAACTGTATACTTGAAGAGAGACTGGCAACAGACGGTCCTGGAGAAGGAGTCGCCCCCCAGGCGGCGCTCCATGCGCCGAGTGATATCCTGTATGGCTGTCAGGAGGGCGTCAGGTGGGCGAGAGGTACTAGCTCCACCACCTCCAGCCTTGCGGTTCTAAGGCCGCCTCCTGCACTGCTCAATGGTGTGCCCTGTCTTCTTGCAGTAGTCACAACGAACCACTGCACCAACGGTGCTTGCCACAACAATCGAGCCTCCTGCCGTGCTGGGAGAGGAGCAGTCACAGGAGCTGTCGTAGGAGGTATGTAAGTGATCAGGACCGACGAGGAAGACGAGAGTGCCACGAAGACGAGTCTCCTTTGCACGAATCAGGGTGAGCGCCTCAACCAGGGACGGTCGCGGCGAGCGAGCCAGCAGCTGAGCACGGAGCTGCTCAAACTCCGGGCGAAGCCGGCGAAGGAACTCAGAGGCGAACAGCACTCTTGTGGTCCTGATGAAGGCCACATCAGTCGTAGGTCGGACTGAAGGGAGGTTCTAAGGATTCAAGCTGACGCCACGTCGGTAATCTGCTGGTAGAAGGCATCGACGGTGGAGTCCAACTGACGAAGAGAGCTCGCCAGCTCCAATGTAGAGGTGTAGAGAGCGTCGCTGCTCGGCTGAAACTGAGCCTGCGCACGCTCCCACATCAGCTAAGAAGGAAGAGCGGCTAGATCCATGGAAAGCTCAACCTTCATGCTGCCTTAGATGACAGCAACAGCACGAGCCTCATCCATCTGACAGCCCTCGAGAGTCTGCAGATCGGCGACATACTGATCAGTGTCCTGCTCATATGTTGCTAGAACATCTGCAAGGACCAGAGCACCATCCGCCCGACCACAGTGCCGAATCAGCGGACTGAATCGTGGGCGAGGACGAGCTCCAGTGAGGTGACCCCATAGACGCTCGCTGTCAAGTGAGACCCAGAGCATTGTGGACCACTCCCGGAAGTTGGTCCCATCAAACATGATGGGTGGGAGAGGCATTGGTCCTGAGGAACGAGATGTGATGGCCATCTCAGAGCACCGAAGGAGTGGACTTGCAGAGAGGATGTCGGCGCTGAAGGGGATCGAAGGGAGGCTGCGCCTGGAGGCATCCTGGAGAGGAGGCGGCCTGATTGCCTGGAGAGAGCCATGGGACCCAAACCGGATTTAAATCCGGCTTTGGATCTATTTGAAGCCCAATCTGGAGCTTGCTCTCTCAGGTGCTTCTCGGTCAGGGCAATCAGGGGCGAGCGGACGGGCGGCTCAGTCGGTGACGGAGACCGGCCGAAGCGACATGGGTCAGCGGGTGGAGAGCGGGCGGACGGCGGGCGCGTCGGGAGCAGAGGTCGAGCGGCAGCCGAAAGCGAAGCGGCGGATGGCGGCCACATCCGCGCAAGAGCGGGCGGACGGTGGGCGTGTCTGCGGCGGGCGGACGGCGGGCGCGTCGGGAGCAGAGGAGGTCGAGCGATGCCGCTTTCTGCCTTGAGCCGAAGAAAGAGGAGAGAATAAGAGGAGGGTGCCGCCGGAGGGAGCTGCAGCGACGGCGGTAGCGTCGCCGGCAAGGACCAAGGTTGTCAAGGCGACAAGGCGAGGCGAGGTGCCAACCCATCGCCTGGACGCCTAGGCGAGGATTAGGCGAATGTTAGCATTTTCAGTATATAAAATAACAAGTATGAATAACATAAATGTAACAATTAACTCACAGTCCTTCGTGAGCTATGTGTCCAATGCCATCCCGTGGCAGGAAATAAATAACACATGACACCTTTCATAAACATGTTTCATATTCCATTAAGCAAGATTAATTTTAATATTCCAAAATGATATCAACAACACGTTGCATGGCTAAGCAAGCTAACACGTTCTAATCATCCCATGTTGGCAGTTAATAGTTATCAATTAATAAAGAATCCTTTTTAGGGTGATAATAAATCATGGCATACAAGTGACAAGTTAGACATAAGTTCAATTGGTTGAATAGCTAACCCCAGATTTAATTAAAATAGTGGTAATTGAATTAGCATGCATTAATTTAAAACAATGTAGCTTTTTAAAACATGGGCTCAATATGATCAAAGCACAACTTGCCTTCAAATAGCTCTTGATCCTGCTCTGAACCTTACTCTTGAGTTGGTTCCTCGCTCATAGTCTCTTCAGATACTTCAAAGTCTACGCAAAACGATAAAACAAAGCAGTAAATACAAAAATAGAGAGCAATTGAACTCCAAAAATTTAATAAAATTTAGCATTAAATAGATTATGATTTTACAAATTTTTAGGCTCTGGAATCACCTTAATCGGAGTTCGTATGAGCAAGAACGAGCCATTCAAAGTATGAAAATACAAATGAAAGAATAGAACAAATTATTGGAATTTTTTTGTAATGTAAAATAGCATTTATGATGTCATTACCGAAATAGTTTTTAGCCGAAATATTTTTTTTTACGAAAAATCGATTTATAACGTCACACTGACGTCACTGTCACACAAGTTCCAGCCGAATTAATTTTTTAAAAGAAAAACCCTATTTATGATGTCATAATCTACTTAAATTAAATAAATATTTTTCTGGAAATAACCTATTAGACTGACATGTGGGCCCATGGTCTATGGACCGGGTCCACGAATCTACGCAAGTCCACGATAGACTCGGCTCACGGCATAACGCTTAGATGAAATCAAAATAAATAGTAAAAATATCAGTAAAATTTTAGAAAATACTTACAGACATTTTGAACTCAAATAAAATATTTTCAACAAAACTTTATATACACTTTTGAAATAATTTAAATAATTCAAACAAAAGGCTTAATTCAAATAAATCCAAATAAATTCGATAAAATTCTCAAAAATTCAAAAGGCAAAATAAATCCATAAAATGCAAAAATTGGGATGTTACGTAGCCGGCATCCTTGTACACTTTATTCTACAGGTGACCCTCACCACCTGCCTCTAGACACCCTTGGGATCCAAGTCCAAACCAGCCGCTTGACCATCGAAGTAATTTTCTAAGCAAAGGGGAAATTAAGCAAGAGTGAGTACAAAGTACTCAGCAAGCATTAATAGCAATATGCAATATTGAGAAACTAGTTTCACTTTCACTAGAACACCACTTTGTCATGTTCAACCTTTTTCTCAAAATAGGTTTTATTAAAATGGAAACGATGCAAGATTAAGTTCAAAAGAAAGACTACTAACACGTATATGAGATAGACTAGCTTTCGAAGCCCACAGTCTAGGAGACAAACCCAAATTCAAGATTTTAACCCGGCGCAGGTTTGTACTACCTAGTTTCCCTTGGTCTTACTGGTTTTGCCTCAACAAGCCTTACCAGTCTTATCAGTATCCCTTGTTTTTACTGGTTTTGCCTCAGCGGGCCTTACCAGTCTTACCAGTTTCCTTTAGTCTTGCTGGTTTTGCCTCAACGGGCCTTACCGATCTTACCAGTTGGTCTTGCCAATATGCTTCACTAGGTCCATATTGGTCTTACCACCCTAGTCATCCATTACATACCCATTATTCACTTATTACCTCAATGAATCATTTCTCAAACCATCTTTTCTTCCGTGACCGAATTAAAGTTCACTTGCAATATACTTTTCTCATGCATTGATGATAGAATGTAAATATGAAATCAGTTGAAAACTTTGATAAATATTGTCAGAAGAAACTTGCCTGGATAAGGATTATAATACTCGGCCTCACCTGGAATTTGAAGGTGGTCTTTTGATGGGTTCAATTTAAGCCCTGACAAATTGAGTATTAAATTTACGAGAATTAATCTATAACAACCTTACGGTGTCCAATCTTCTACGGGTGACTTAAGGGCAGTAAAAGGGATGCTGCCCTCTTAATTAAACCCGCTCATTTGACCCCACATTTCAGTATTTTAACAGTAATAACAACAACAATTTAGTTAATACTTTTTTTTTGCAACTTTGCACACTTATTACCTATTTAATCGCAGCTTTTGGAATTAAATCAAAATTTCCCTACAACCAATATACGGCAGTTTAACCTACGCGGTTCGTACAAGAGACAAATTTTCCTAACTTTTTCACCTTCCATTCCCCGACTTTTCTTTCTCTTTTCTTTTCTTCTTTCCTTTTCTCTTTTTCTTTTCCTTCTCTTCCTTTTGCTTCTCTTCCTTTTCTTTTCTTCTCTCTTCTCTTTTCTTTTTCTCTGGCCAACACCTCTGGCTCTCTCCCTCGGCTCGTGTCTCCCCCGGCCAATCCCCTCGGCTCACCCCTCACCGCGTCGGCCGCCGGCCACCGCGGCTCCCCCCCACTCCCCACTGGCGCTGCCGGTTCTCCTCCTGTCCCTCCGACCACAATCCTCCTCTCCCCTCTCCACCCCCTGTTTCTCTACCCTATAGCCTGATGGCTCTCCCTTCATGGCTGAGCTCCACCCCGGTCTCCCTCTTTAGCCGACTGCTTGCTGGCGCCTCCCACCGTCGGTCTCTTCACCGCCGGCCTCTCCACAGGCTGCCTCTACTCCCTTCCTTCTCCTTCCCTACTCTCTCTCCCTCTCTTCTATCTCTCTGCTTGGCCAACTGCCGCCCCTCTCCCCCTCGGCTGCTCCTCTACCCCCCCTCTATTCGACTGGCCCTAGCGCCGTCTGCTCTCCCCAACTCCAGCTGGTCCCTAGCCCAGCAGTCGACCTCCTCTCTACGGCTGCCTCTACTCCGGCCGCCGCCTCTCTTCTACTGGCTGATCCCTCTTCTAATCTCTCTCTGATCTTTTCTACCTTCTCTTCTCCCATGCCGTAATGGTTAACTCTCCCCTTACTCGGTTTTCCCCTAGCAACCGAGGTTCCTAGTGTCGATCTACTCTAAGGGGTGCTCTACGTGGATTTGCATGCTTTTGATTTGCTTGAATTTTTGGATTTGGCATGGATTTGGGTCTATGATGATTTTAGGGGCGAGGTCCTAGGTATGGAGGTGAGGTGATGACATCGGGGATAGCTCCATGCCGGGGAGTGCGCGGTGAGGACCGAGACGCTCTTCGCAGCCCAGCCCCTAGGGGTCTTCCTCTACTGAGACCTCTACGGTACTCCCCCGATCTACTCATCTAGAGCATTTCTACAAGTAATAAGCTACGGCTAGGAATGCTACTCTATTGTGCACTTCGATGGGTGATGCTCGGGGATGAAGAAGCATGTCAGTGAGGGGGTAGATGAGGTAGCTGATGTGTTGGCAAGGTTCTTGTTGCTTAGGGTTCTCCTCGCTTGAGGGATCTCCTCCTTGCTTGAGGTTCAGCAGCCTCCTCTTCTTGAGGTTCAACCTCCTCTTCTTGTTCCTTGCTCTTGCTTGGTTCTTGCTCTTCGGTTCTGGGGTCTTGACTCTCCTTACTCTTTGTTCTTGCTCTGAGAATGGGAGTGGGAGTGATGGCTGCCTTGATTTCTCGACAGGAGGAAATGGGAGTAGTGCTTTGCTGCCTTGGGTTGCCTTGGTTGGACTGGGAGTAAATGGGGAGGCTGCTCTTGTGGCTTCGGCTGTAAATGAGGCATGGCTCTGTCCTTTGCCTTGACTGCCGATTGCTCTAGGGGAGATGCACCTTGATTGACAGTTGGACTTGAGCTGGCTGGTTGCATGGCTTGGTCAAAGTTACTTTGCTCACTATTGCTCCTTTTACTGATTTACTGGTTGTCTTTACTATCTGGCTCCTAAACACTAACGGCGCCCGTAGTCCTTACCAGATAAGTTAAATTGTCGTGTGATGAACCCAATCTAGCGGGATGTGAGACCCCGGATCGGCTATCCGAAATCTCCTGTGTATTTCCGTACTAGTCCCAGATCAGTAGCTAGTACACGCAGTCAATAGTGATACTTCATTGCCGAACATAACGAAAATCGTAACATAAATATTAAAGTACGGGCCACATGGCCACTTATTACAATACTCGGTCCAAAGACCAGAGACACGGCAGCGGAAAACGAAAGCAAAAACAAGCGAACACCAAAACGCCATAGGCGACGACTAGAAGCGCGGCTAGTTATCCTGGCAATCCTCCTCGAACTCTTCAGGGTAGAACTCACCATCTTCAGCTGCGTCCTGGTAGATCTCTGATGATGACAAGTTGTGTAGCACGTGAGTACAAAAGTACTCAGCAAGTCGGGGAAAGTATGATTATGTGGGGCTTTCCAAAGGAAGCTTAACAGGGTTCATTTGCATAAAGCCAAATTTTATTAAACCATAATTAATAAGTTTCACAAAGCATCTTTTTACAATTCTTTTTAACAATATTGAATTATTTAATATTGTAGTGAAGGTTCTATCCACCATCACTAATATAAAGGTTCTAACCGCCAACTTTTAAAAGATCAAGGTTAATCATATGACTCCTTCCGTCAAGTATAAAACAGGTTCTATAGACCTTGTTGGCTCAATCCGCCATTCAACATCCGAAAGTTCTAACCACTCCCGAATCCCAAAACAAAACACCTTTTAGTTTTGAAAACCAAAATCAAAGTCTACCAATATGAAAGCATTCTTTGCTTTGCCCTTGACCGTAGGCACGGCTATTCGAATAGTTTTAACTCTGCAGAGGTGTACAACTTTACCCACAAGACATGATCAGCTCTTGATGCCAAGCTATTAACACACTTCCTTTGGTGTGCCGGCAGAGAGATCATGACAAGGCCGTTAAAATGTATCCACCTAACCCGACCCACCCGCTGAGGTTTCACCGCTGTTAGGGTTCCATCCGCCCAGTACAGAAGCCCCCTCTTGCGCCGTGTGAGAAAAACGACATTGCCTCCATCCGGCACTCACATTCCACCGTTTGGTGAGTCTAAGTCAGGTTTCTACAAATTAGTTGGCCAGATCGTACCATTATAGACATGTGGTAGTACGGTTATGCTTAGAATGGACAATCACAAGCGTCGGTCCTTAATCGACTTGGGGCGGTACTTGCACAAGACAACTAGTGCTCCATCCGCACCCACCCGACAATCCAATCCGCCCAAGTCCAAACCATTTTTCCTTTTCTTTTTATTTTAGAAAAACAGTACCAAAATCATAATAATCATTTCCAAATCATACTTGAAATCATTATTTTTGAGTAATCCCACCCATGGATTGTTTTCATCGATAATGGTCCTAAGCAATTCTACCGTACTATTGCACAAAGGGTACCATATAAGCATAAACATGGTTTAGCAAATGTCCTAGGGTTACAAGTAACATGAATGTCGATAACAAAGGAGGAAATTACAATTCGGATTAACTATAGTCTTATATTTGACATACGATGATAAACATAGCATGCAAGCTTTCAAAACACTTAAAACACGTTTATAAATGTAGGAGCAATATGCGTCAAGGAGACTTGCCTTCAGTCGCGGTGAGGTCGTCGAACGAGGAAAGTACGGCGGCGGGGTCGGCGGTCGCGTCGGAGTCCTGATGGCAAGGAATGGAGAGAGGACGTCGCTACGGATTCACCGGACTTGACGGTTCGCGATTTGGAGTTGAATTGAGGGAGATACGGTGGTTTAAAGAAAGCCCTAGCCATGGGAGCTTGCTTGAGCTCTTCCTCTGTTCTTCCATGGCAAAAGGTTGAAGATGACACTATTCATGCCACGTGGCAGCACGCGATTGGCCGAGAATTACGTAAATGAACCGCCCTAGAGAAAAATTAGGAAAAATGGTCTAAAAATTCCGGAAAAATTCCTATAACCATTTTGGAATATTTGGAACCCAATAAAATTGGTTTCGCGGAATTTGGATGAAATTTGCGGAATTAAATATTTAGGCGCGGATCGCGGGTATTAAACAAAAGCTGCGCGAGATAAAATAGGAGCGAAGCTCCAAAAATCCGGGGAATCGTTCCAAAAATCATTTTGGAATATTTGGGACATAATTGAAGTGATTTTGGGATTTTTGAAGCATTTTCAGACCCGGGTGAAATTTCGGGTACCGGCGGGAATTTGGAAATTCGATTTTTTGACCGGAAAGGAATTGAATCCCAATTTTGGATGGGAAAGGATGCCAGGTTAATATAAACACCAGGGAAACTCCAAGTTTTGAATTTAATTAATTTAAATTAGATTTTTGTCCGAAAGCGAAATTGAGGATGTTACAAACCTACCTCCCTTAGAGAGAATCTCGTCCCCGAGATTCGGACGGAGAAAGAAAGAGATCGGGAAACTCTGCTCGAAGATCTTCACGCTCCCAGGTAGCTTCCTTTTCAGAATGGTTACTCCACTGAACCTTGCAGAATTTGATCACTCGGCTTCTAGTCCGACGCTCGGCTTCATCCAAAATCTTGAACGGATACTCCGAATACGACAGGTCCTCCTTTAGTTCCATTTCTTCCAATGGCATCTGATGCTCGGGTACTCGGAGACACTTCTTCAATTGAGACACATGAAAGACGTCATGTACTCCTGAAAGCTGCGGGGGCAACTCCAACTTATAAGCCATTTCTCCTTTTCTGGCAATCATGGGGAACGACCCAATATAGCGGGGCGCTAACTTTCCACTGACTCGAAACCGTTTCATTCCCTTCAGAGGCGAAACTTTCAGATACACATGATCACCGGGTGCAAAACTCAATTCTCGTCGTCGATTATCAGCATAGCTCTTCTGTCTTGACTGGGCGGTCTTCAGATTTGCGCGGATTTGTCTGACTTGCTCTTCAGCCTCTTTCAGAATATCAGGTCCAACTATTTGCCCACCTTCGGTTTCCCTCCAATACAAGGGTGTCCTGCATTTTCTTCCGTACAGAGCTTCAAATGGTGCCATCTTCAGACTGGCTTGATAACTGTTGTTATACGAAAACTCAACATAAGGCAAATTTTGATCCCATGAACCTTTATAGGTTAGAGCACAAGCTCTCAACATGTCTTCTAGGATTTGATTTATCCTTTCCGTCTGTCCATCTGTCTGGGGATGATAAGCAGTACTGAAATTCAGATTGGTGCCCAAAACCTCATGTAACTTCTGCCAAAACCTCGAGGTGAACTGAGAACCTCGATTGACACGATCTTCTTGGGCACACCATGCAAACACACAATCTTGGCCATATACAACTCGGCAAGCTTGTCACCGGAATAAGTCGTCTTCACCGGAATGAAATGAACCACTTTGGTTAATCTGTCCACAATAACCCAGATGGAATCATATCCAGATTATGTCTTGGGTAGTCCAGTTATAAAATCCATTCCAATTTCTTCCCATTTCCAGACAGGAACTTGCAAAAGCTGCAATAGACCGGCGGGTCTCTGATGTTCGGCTTTAACCAACTGGCACACATCACAACGTGCCACGAAGTCAGCCACTTCCTTCTTCATATTGGACCACCAATATTTCTCTTTTAAATCCGCATACATCTTGGTACCTAGGGATGCAAATGGGCCGACCCTAGGGTCTTCTTTGGCCCACTTTAGTTCATTTGTTTGCACTAAAAACTTAATTTTTACTCCACCTTTTAAGTTTTAGTGCAAATAAATGAACTAGAGTGGGTCAAAGATGACCCTAGGGCCGGCCCATTTGCATCCCTATTGGTACCTCCCGGATGAATAGAATATACTGAATCATGAGCTTCTTTCAACATTATATCCTTGATTTCTTCTTGGTTAGGGACTATTATTCTTTTCCCAAACCAGACAGCACCTTGGTCATCCTCTGAAAACCCTGGGTGTTTCCCTTTCTTTAGGCCCTCTTTGAGGTCTGCAATACCCTTATCTTTCTTCTGAGCCTCTCGGATCTGGTCTTCCAAGGTCGATTTTACCTCAATATTGAAGATACATCCTTCATTCACCAATTCCAAGTTAAGACGTTGGAATTCTTCATGAAGCGTTGGCTGGCTTTCCTGTACCTTAACATTGTTGCAGTGAGCTTTCCTGCTTAATGCATCCGCAATAACATTAGCCTTTCCTGGGTGATAATGGATCCCCACATTATAATCTTTTACCAATTCCAACCATCTTCTCTGCCTCAGGTTGAGATCGGACTGGGTGAAGATATACTTCAAACTCTTATGATCTGTATAGATCTCCATCTATTGCCGATCAGGTAATGCCTCCAAATCTTGAGTGCATGCACCACTGCGGCTAACTCCAAATCATGAATGGGGTAGTTTTCTTCATGAGGTCGCAGTTGTCTTGAGGCATAAGCTATGACTTTTCCTTCTTGCATCAAAACATATCCAAGCCCTTGTTTTGAAGCATCACAGTACACTTCAAAATCCTTATGAATATCCGGCAAGACAAGTACTAGGGCTGAGGTTAATCTCTTCTTCAACTCCTGAAAACTCTGCTCACAAGCTTTAGTCTCCGATAATAACCAGCTAATCCAAGAAAACTTCTAATATCCGGGACCGACTTGGGTTGCGTCCAATCCAAAACATCTCTTACTTTTGCTGGATCTACCGCTACTCCTGCAGCAGAAATGATATGACCCAGGAACGAAACTTCCTTTAACCAAAAGTCACACTTACTGAATTTAGCATACAGCTGATGCTCTCTTAACGTCTCCAAGACTATCCTCAGATGGTCTTCATGTTCTTTCCGACTCTTGGAATAGACAAGAATGTCGTCAATAAAGACTACCACAAACTTGTCTAAATACTCCATAAACACCTTATTCATCAAATTCATGAAATAAGAAGGAGCATTCGTTAATCCAAACGACATCACTGTGAACTCGTACAGTCCATATCTGGTAGTGAAAGTTGTCTTCGGAATATCTTCTTTCTTTATTTTCAGCTGATGATATCCCGATCTTAAATCTATCTTGGAGAAGACTTGAGCTCCCTTCAACTGATCAAACAGATCATCTATCCGAGGCAACGGGTACTTGTTCTTGATTGTGACCTCATTCAAAGACCTGTAGTCTATGCACATCCTTAGACTACCATCCTTCTTCGTAACAAAGATCACTGGTGATCCCCAAGGCGACGAACTGGGCCGGATGAATCCTTTCTCTTGTAGTTCTTCAATCTGCTTCTTCATCTCGACCAACTCATTAGAAGGCAGCCGGTAAGGTCTCTTTGAGATTGGAGCCGTACCAGGTACAAGCTCAATCACAAACTCAACATCTCGATCTGGTGGCATACCAGACAACTCTTCTGGAAACACATCTGGGTACTCATTGACTATCGGTACATTTTCCAACGATGTACCTTTCAGACGATTTAGGGTGCTACCCCCCTTAGAGGAAAGATCAGACAAGAATTCCACTCTAATCTCCTCAGGGCTGGTAAGAGAGATAGCTCTACTAGCACAGTCTATCTGACCCTTGTACTTGGTTAACCAATCCATTACAAGGATTACTTCTATACCCTTAGTATCCAATAGTATTAAATTCGCTAGGAACTTTACCCCTTTTATTACTATATCCATTTTCGGACAAACAGCAGTTGTTCTTGGTTCTTTACCAGGGGATTGCACTAATAAGGGGTTTCTCAACTGAACTGTATCCCAAGCATGCTTTTTAACCAAATATTCTGATACGAAAGAATGTGTTGCACCCGAATCAAACAAAACTGAAGCAGGTACTGAGTTGACATGGAACTTACCATAAACCACCTCTGGCGCATCTTGAGCCTCCTCAGCAGTGATATGGTTCACGCGTCCTCTTCCAGCCGTCCTTGGCGTGCGCGGGGTCTGCGGGGTTCCTCTTCCTTGAGCCGGCGCTGGAGCACGGGCCGGTGTTGATCCTAGATTAAACCTCATTGGGGTGACGGGCTGACGCTTCTGCGGGCAGTTGTTGGCGTAGTGCCCCATCTCCCTGCAGTTGAAGCACTGAACTCCTGCCATGGCAGTTCCACTCTTCTGAGCTTGGGCTCCTGCACTGCCGGCAGGGGCTTGTCCAATTGGACGCGGGGTAGACATTGGGGTCCTTGGTGCATTGGAGGTCATTTGGTCGCCGCCAAACGTCTTGGGGCCTAGAGCCGCCAGCACCGCTACCGGTTCTGAAACATCATCTTGCGCTTGCGCGACTCAAACAGCTGGCGCTGAGCATCTTCTTGGATTAGAGCCTTGTTTACCATATGCTGGAACGACGGAAAGTCGCTCGAAACCAGCTGAACCTTCAGGTTAGGGTCAAGGCCCTCCATAAAACGCCATATCTTGGCCTCATCAGTTGCGACATCTGCGGCCGCATAGCGAGAAAGCTGGGTGAAACGGTTCAGGTATTCTGACACCGACAAGTTTCCCAGTTGCAGCTTATGAAACTCCTGCCTCTTCATCTCCATGATGCCCTTCGGGATATGGGTAGCTCTGAAGGCTTCCACGAACTCATTCCAAGTAATATACTCTTCATCTCCATGATGCCCTTCGGGATATGGGTAGCTCTGAAGGCTTCCACGAACTCATTCCAAGCAATATTCTGAGGGTCAGCATGGGCGGCACAATAATTCTCCCACCAGTTAGCTGCAGTTCCCTTCAACTGGTGCGAAGCAAACCTGACACTCTCCAGGTCGTCACACTGAGCCAGGTGGAGCTTTCTTTCCACCTCTTTCAGCCAATCATCCGCTTCTAGCGGATCCACTGCTCCCGAAAAAGTGGGAGGCCTTGTCCTCATAAACTCCTCAAACTTGGATTGGGGCGGCTCTGCTGCCTGAGCAGGTGCAGCCTGGGGCTGATTCAAAACATTCTGGGCTAACGCTTGCAGCAGTTGAATCTGCATCGCCATCATCTGCTCGAGGTTAGGCGGTTGAACTGGAGGTGGGGGCGGCGGCGGATCATGCTGAGGGGCAGGGGGCGGTCCTTGTGGTGCGGGCGGCGGTAGCTGTCCAACGGCATCCTGCTGCTCCTGCGGCTCCACAAACTCTTCATCCTGGAAATGCACGGGTCCACAGGCACGTCCACGACCTCTACCGCGACCTCTTGCTCTTCCGCGGCCACGACCACGGCCAGGGTTCTCCATCTGCAACAAGGGCGGTCAAGCACAAGGAAAGAGGGAAAAGCACAGGTAAGAGGCAGGGGACTAAACAACATCCTCAACAACAACAAAAGCTCAACACAGAAGGGAAAACCAACTGAACTTCAATTAAAACAAAATAGTTTTGAGGATGGCTGTATCACAAATGCCTAAGGGCACTATACAATCCAACAAGCACTTATTCAACGTTCTAATGGAGACAAAACAAGGTCCTCCAGACTAGAACAACTAGACGCTCGCGTCACTCTCGTAGACACGCGGGGACGTGTCCTCCCCCTCGCTCCTGCTGCGTGAAGGTGTCGCTGAAGAAGACGGCCCTGCACCTCTAAGGGCGGCCAAGAAGCGCAAAGACACACCCAAAGGTGACTTGACGCCTGACTGACTTGCGCGCGGTCTCTCGAGTCCTCAGGCCTTGATGACGCTTGGCTGGCGGGGCGTCGATCGGCACGTCGCGGGTAGGTGGGTCCTCCGGAACCGGGACTGGTGGTGGTGGTGCCACGGGCTATGCCTCCTGCACAGGCGCCGGTGGTGGAAGAGAACGGGCGTCCCTCCTCTCCTCCAGGAGCTGACGGTTCTCCTCTAGCTGCAGTCAACACCCGACGCAAATCCTGCATCTCGTCGGTGATCCGCACATAGGCCTCATCCTGAGCCTGGATGAGAGACCCCATGTGCACCACTGTTGGGTCGGCCTCCTGCTCCAAACTTCTGAATTGGCTGAACATCCTCTCGACCTGGAAGCGGGGAAACAGGCGGTACAGGGAGTCCTCCAGCCGATCGCGGTAGCTCTCCCCCAACAGGAGGATAGCCTTTTTGGCAGCATCCTGAAGCGCATACGCCAGAATCGATCTCTCGGTCGTAAAGTAGAACGGTCGGTCCTCCTCGCGGACTCGGCTCCTCGCTGAACCGACAAGCGGACACCCACAAGTCTGGCCGGCAAGACCGAGCTCAAGCGTAGCGATACTCGGGGCGATGGGGAAACCCCAACTCCTGCGGCATCGTGGCTTGACTCCTCATGAAGCCTCGACTGGCCCGGCAAAAGTGGTGACAACCGGCATCTACAAATTTTGAAATAAGATGGGATTAGTAACCAAATTTTAAATAGAAGATAGGATAAGCACAAGACACTAAGAGAGGGGAGGTAGAAGCAAAGGAACTTAAACTTTTGTAAGTATGTTTTTATAAAAATATTAGTCCTTAAGAATTTGCCATGCTAACTAGGTCACGTCCTGATCGTCGAGGCGCTCGATACATTTGTGAGACCGGATCGGCTATCCGAAATCTCTTGTGTATTTCCGTACTAGTCCTTGATCAGTAGCTAGGACATGATCATGATGATACTTCATTGCAGAACATAGCAATCGTAACATAAATATTAAAAATCACGGGCCACATGGCCACTTGTTACAATACTCGGTCAAAGGCCAGGAACCACGGCAATGACGAAAGCAAAAACAAGCGAACACCAAAGCGCCATACAGGCGGCTGACTAAGCGCGGCTAGTTATCCTGGCAATCCTCCTCGAACTCCTCGAGGTAGAACTCACCATCTTGACTCGTCACGATAGTTCTCTGATGATGACAAGTTGTGTAGCACGTGAGTACAAAAGTACTCAGCAAGTCGGGGGAAGTATGATTATGTGGGGCTTTCCAAAGGAAACTTAACAGGGTTCATTTGAATAAAGCCAAATTTTATTAAACCATACTTAATTAATAAGTTTCACAAAGCATCTTTTTACAATTCTTTTTAACAATTGAATTATTTAATATTGCAGTGAATGTTCTATCCACCATCACTAATATAAAGGTTCTAACCACCAACTTTTAAAAGATCAAGGTTAATCATATGACCCCTTCTGTCAAGTAGAAAACATGTTCTATCCACCTTGTTGACTCAATCCGCCATTCAACATCCGAGAGTTCTAACCACTCCCTAATCCCAAAACAAAACACCTTTTAGTTTTGAAAACCAAAATCAAAGTCTACCAATATGAAAGCATTCTTTGCTTTGCCCTTGACCATAGGCACGGCTATTCGAATAGTTTTAACTCTGCAGAGGTGTACAACTTTACCCACAAGACATGATCAGCTCTTGATGCCAAGCTATTAACACACTTCCTTTGGTGTGCGGCGGAGATCATGATAAGGCCGTTAAAATGTATCCACCTAACCAGACCACTTTGAGTTTCACCATTGTTAGGAGTTCCATCACTTGATCTGAAGCCCACTGCTTGCGTGTGTGAGAAAAGCATTGCCTCAGTCGGCACTCATTCCATAGTTTGGTGGTCGAAGTCGAGTTTCTACAAATTAGTTGGCGGGTCGTACCATTATAGACATGTAGTGAAATGCGGTTATGCTTAGAATGGACAATCACATGGCGTCGGTCCTGTCGACTTGGGCGGTACTTGCACAAGACAACTAGTGCTCCATCACTTCCGAGCAATCCAATCATGAGTCAAACCATTTTTCCTTTTCTTTTTATTTTAGAAAAGCATTACCACAATCATAATAATCATTTCCAAATCATACTTGAAATCATTATTTTTGAGTAATCCCACCTATGGATTGTTTTCATGATAATGGTCCTAAGCAATTCTCACAGTACTATTGCACAAAGGGTACCATATAAGCATAAACATAGTTTAGCAAATGTCCTAGGGTTACAAGTAACATGAATATCGATAACAAGGAGGAAATTACAATTCGGATTAACTATACTCTTATATTTGACATCACGATGATAAACATAGCATGCAAGCTTTCAAAACACTTAAAACACGTTTATAAATGTAGGAGCAATATCGTCAAGGGGACTTGCCTTCGGTCGCGGTGAGGTCGTCGAGCGAGGAAATCTGTGGCGGCGAGTCGGCGATCGCGTCGGAGTCCTCATTTCTGCAGCCTTAAAGCAGGCAATAAATAAATACAAGAAAATAAATAAAATCCAAAATTATAAAAGTAATCTTGTGGCGGGTAGATCTTGATTTTATATGAATTTAGAAATTTGAGCGGAGTCGATGGTCGGACGAAGAAGATCTGAGCTTAGAAGTTTGAATTTTGGAAAAATTGGAAAGCGAGGAATATTAAAGTGGAATATTCCTTTTTCTTTTACGATTTTTGAGATTTACTTGTGTCTATGGCGGGTGGGCCCCTTTGTCATAGGAGTGAAGGTTATCTTCAACCTTGGCCATAGCCATTGCCATGGGAGGTGAGAAGAAGCTTGGAGGGCTTAGGGGCATGGCCGTGAGGCGGGCCCGTGGCGAGGACAGCGGCGTGGCGGCGAGCTCGGCCTTACAAACACCACTTATATACAGAGAGCAAAAAAAAGAACAGAGCCTCATTTTTTTTGCTAAAAAAACCGATTTTCCGCCCAAATTTGCATGAAATTGAACCAAATAAATTCATGGATCATCTAGAGGACATTCTTAGGGACCTATAGGAGCAAGGAATTGCATCAAAACTCAGGAGGCAGCTGAGAATTTGGCGTGAGCGGAGTTCGGCGAGCCAAACAAAATCTGAAATTAAGTCTCCAAAGCGTGAGGATCTAAAGTTGATTGAAAGGTTAGATGCTAGACTTATCCACGGTCACAAAGAACCCATCGGAGTTGAGAAAAACCAGGAGAGATCTATGTGGATGAACTTGAAGACGGCCCGAAAATGGCTACCGGCGTTGGTTTTCTTGATCTCCCGGGCAAATGAGAGGAAGAGGCAAGGAATGAGTGCTACCAGGAAGAGCACTTCTATACGGAGAGATGAGAGGTGGAAGTGCGCATTGATGAAGAAAGCTTGGAGTTATGAACATTAATGTCCTTTTCCGGTTTTTGCTGTTCGTGCAAATTAGGCCCGAGATCCGGGCTCTTGATGGCAAGGAATGGAGAGAGGGCGTCGCTCACGGATTCAGGACTTGACGTTCGCGATTTGGAGTTGAATTAAGAGAATCGATTGGTTTAAAAAAGCCCTAGCCATGGGAGCTTGCTTGAGCTCTTCTCTGTTCTTCCATGGCAAAGGTTGAAGATGACACTATTCATGCCATGTGGTAGCGATTGGCGAGTAAATGAAGCAGCCCTAGAGAAAAATTAGGAAAAATGGTCTAAAAATTCCGGAAAAATTCCTATAACCATTTTGGAATATTTGGAACCCAATAAAATTGGTTTCGCGGAATTTGGATGAAATTTGCGGAATTAAATATTCAGGCGCGGATCGCGGGCATTAAACAAAAGCCGTGCGAGATAAAATAGGAGCGAAGGTCCAAAAATCCGGGGAATCGTTCCAAAAATCATTTTGGAATATTTGGGACATAATTGAAGTGATTTTGGGATTTTTGAAGCATTTTCGGACCCAGGTGAAATTTCGGGTACCGGCGGGAATCTGGAAATTCGATTTTTTGACCGGAAAGGAATTGAATCCCGATTTTGGATTGGAAAGGATGCTAGGTTAATATAAACACCAGGGAAACTCCAAGTTTTGAATTTAATTAATTTAAATTAGATTTTCTCTCGTGGCCGAGATGTTACGAGAGGTCTTGACCTAGCCCCAGCAGTGCAGTATCTCGGTATTGATACCTGCTGCTTGGTCTGACGACAATCCCCAATTCTAACTCTATTCGTTCTATTCGCATTTGAATTTTTCAATACGTAAAATACTTTGATTACTACTAATTAGCTACTTAATACACTTAATTGCTTATCTAATATTCTAGGGTGTTTCATTTGACTTGTGGAATCCCGAGTTACTTGATTGATTGATTCACTTTTTGTTGGACAATATATCTTCATATTAAATATAATGTAACTCCTTTGATGCTTTCTACATATTTGTCTTGAATTCTCGATGCATGTTATTCTTCAACTGGTTATCTGATGTAACTTGTTTATTTCAGAGGGATGTGCCTGCTAGGTACCTTCTTCGTCTTGGTCAAGGTGAGCAAGAGCTGGCTACTGATCTTGACTTTAGCCGTCAAGGTCGTGTCAATGCCATGCTGGTTCGACGACTAGAGCTACTAGGTGAAGTTGCAAAACTGGCAAGATCCCTTCTTCCGGAAGATGTGAGCTACACTTGTGAAACCGCTGCATATTTTTGGTTATTACATGTTTATGCCCGTTGGGAACAATTCTTGGCTGCCTGTGCGCAAAATCAAGAGAAGCCCTCTTTTGTTAAAGACCGGTTCCCATTTTCGGAGTTCTTTTCGGATACCCCACAGCCTATTTTCACTGGTGAGTTCTTTGAGAAAGATATGCATGCAGCCAAAGGTTGTTTCAAACATCTTTCTACGATATTCCAGGAGCTGGAAGAGTGTAGGGCTTTTGAGCTCCTCAAGTCAACAGTGGAACGAGCAAATTATCTAATGACTAAACAAGCCAAGATTGTTGCCATGACCTGTACTCATGCAGCACTGAAGAGGAGAGACTTTCTTCAATTAGGTTTCAAATACGACAATTTGCTGATGGAAGAAAGCGCGCAGATATTAGAGATAGAGACTTTTATACCAATGCTCTTACAACGGCAGGAAGATGGCTACGCTCGGCTCAAACGTTGCATTTTGATTGGTGATCACCATCAGTTACCCCCGGTCGTGAAGAACATGGCTTTTCAGAAGTACAGCCACATGGACCAATCTCTCTTTACAAGGTTTGTTCGTCTTGGTGTCCCCTATATTGAGCTCAATGCTCAGGGTCGTGCCAGACCTACTATCGCTGAACTTTATAACTGGAGATACAGAGAACTGGGAGATCTGCCTTATGTACGTGAGGAGGCTATCTTCCATAAAGCTAATTCTGGGTTCTCCTACGAGTATCAGCTGGTTGATGTTCCTGATTACCGTGGCAGAGGTGAGTCTGCTCCTTCTCCTTGGTTCTACCAGAATGAAGGGGAGGCCGAGTATATTGTTAGTGTCTATATCTACATGCGTCTGATCGGATACCCTGCCAAAAAGATTTCGATATTAACCACTTACAATGGTCAGAAGCTTCTCATTCGTGATGTAATCAATAGAAGATGCAAGCCGTGGAATATTGAGCCACCTAGCAAGGTAATTTATACTAATTCAGTGATTGAGATATGTTTGTCAAGCTAACATTTTATCAGTTATTTATTTATTTTTGTGCTGACATTTGCGATTGATATGTAATATCTAGGTTACCACAGTGGACAAGTTCCAGGGTCAACAAAATGATTTCATTTTATTATCTCTTGTCCGGACCCGTTTTGTGGGCCATCTCCGTGATGTCAGAAGACTTATTGTGGCAATGTCCCGTGCTCGTCTGGGCTTGTATGTGTTCTGCCGCCGTTCACTCTTTGAACAGTGCTACGAATTGCAACCAACATTCCAGCTTCTACTCAGAAGGGCCAATAAACTTGCCTTGAATCTTGAAGAGTGCACTCCATTTACAGAACGACCTTTGGGGGAAACTGGAAGTATTCATTATATTACTGGTATTGAAGATATTGGACACCTAGTGAATTTCAGACTGGAACATCTTCGTCAGGTACGTTATACTACACTGTCAAGTAGACCTCTGTTTGGTAAAATTTAACTGTGTTGCTTATGTTTGATATTTTCAAAACTGACAACCCCAATTACCACATATCTGCAACAGATGCAATACATGAAGTACTATGCACCTCATGCAAATGCTGATGCAACCCCTCCTGAAAATGGCAATGCTGGTAGTTCTCTGCACAAGGCAAATGAAGGCATGGTGGAGCAAGAAAATGGCAAGGCAAGTGATGTGGAGAATAATAATAAGATGGAGGACATGATGCAAGAAGCAAACAAGATGGATGAAGGAAATGGTGAGGCAAATGATGTGCCTATCGAGGACAAGATGGGGGAAGATAATGCTGAGGCCAAAGACAAGATAGAGGAAGAAAATGATGAGTCAACGGACAAGATGGAGGAGGAAAATGACGAGTCGAAGGACATGAAGCAAGAGTGAGCTAACCTAGCTGTTGCCTGGTTTGAATAGAGGCTAGCATCCTTTATTTCCGCGAACTCGCTCTATCTACAACAAATCTTGATCTGGAACGACAGATATTCAGCTGTGTGCAGAAGGTGGAAAAAAGCATTGACAACCTATGGCCTTGCCCTACAAGAACATGCAAAAGGTGAAAGGCCCTTTGTTCGAGCTTGTTGATCAGGCTATGCAAGGGACGTGTTCCTTTTTCTTCCAGCCTACGGTGTCTTCCTGTGCATTGCTGTATTATTATCGTGAGGGCAATTGAGGTAGCAACTAAGCATGTACAAAAGTTTCTCCTAGGATAACTCTCCCTTAACTGTAACATAGCTATCCGAGAAAACTGCTTGAGCATTGATGTGCTCTTTTTTTGGATACTCGATTGTTTTGTAATTTGGACACGATGATGAGCATTAGTTTTTGCAGCTTTGAGGGTAGCCGAGTGTTATTGCTGTCTTACGACAATGTGTTTAAATTGCGTGAGCTGCGGGAGGCTTTTCAGGGCTCGAGCTTCGTTAGGTTCCGGAAGTGTTTTGAGCTATCAGGGTTTTGCTTTGACGGGATCAGTGCACGTCAGGTAGGGGAAAGGCCGGCGGGCCAAGGAGCAGAAGAGGGAGGAGCGACCGAGCCAAGTAGAGAGGAGCAGCCGGTGGCGAGCCGAGCAGGGGAGTCGGGAGGAGGAGCAAGTGAGAGGGAGCCCGGGGAGTCGGCCAGGGGGAGTGGCCGTAGCAGTGGCAGAGGAGGAGAACTGAGAGAGAGAGAGAGAGAGAGAGAGAGAGAGCCATGGGGGGCAGTGAGCGCCAGCCGAGCAGTGAGAGAGAGAGATCGAGAGGAAAAGAGAGGAGATCGAGGCTTCGGCCAAAAAAAAGAAAGAAAGAAAAAGAGAAATGAAAGAAGAGAAAAGAAAAGAGAAGGAAAAATTAGAAAAATGGGTTTATCACCACGAAATGTGATTAGATAGCTAACTCTAGCTGTTGAACTCACGATGAGGATTAATACCCTTCTCTAGATAATTTGGTAATGAGTAGATTTGGGGTTGGACACCATAAATTAGATTCAAATTAATTGTTGCAAAAATTAATAGTCTATAATATTTTCAGGACAAGAACCGAATCAACTGGACCAACCCTAGTTTTCAAGCAAGGACGTACTTTCAGATTCTATACCAGGCAAGCTTCTTTGATCATGAATTTACTAAATGTTTTTTGTGGGGCCTCCAATTTTTGATATTAAATACCAATTATGAGTTCCATGTGCATACAATACTAATCCCATAATCAGTGGCTAGTACGCACATTTACAAATTGAAATCACATCCATACATATTGTTCTCAACTACATCGACAGGATTAAGTTTCATACAATAAGGCCAAAAGGCCGATTATCTACCAAATCAAAGTTCACACATCAATAATGATTAAGGAAATCCTACAATAAAGATTATATCTACCAAATCCCACAACATAGAAGTTTTATGAAATATAGCGCATGCATGAAAACATTTGGTAAAGCATTTTTGAAAAGCTGGGATAAATATGGTCAAGGGGGTGCTTACCTTGCTTGTTGAATTCAGTGGTAAAGTCAGGGTTGTCTGCAATAGTATCTGGAACGTCGAGGTCTACACGTCGTTCATCAAGAAACAAATCAAATAACCAAATTCAATAAAGGCAACAAGACAACGAATATACATGAGGCAGAAAGGAGTCAAATAAAGTCACAATAAAATCATTCATGAAAACAGGCATGAGTGTGGGTGTGGGATCGGAGAGGATTAGGGTTTGGGTCCAACTACAAGCGTAGCTGTCGGGACCCGAATATGCAAATCCGGACCCTCTGTGTTTTCAGCACTAGTCTAGGATCACGGTAGTGCACACAGTCTAAACATCGGCAAATACCACAATCATACTCAACGAAATAGTAAAGTATTTTAGTGAAAAATGAAATATAACTGGTTGCTCGACCTTATGGTCAAGTTACACATGTACGCCACGCAGGGCTAAAGTCTTACTCAAATAAATCTGCAGCGGAAAATAAAGAAATGCGTGGCGCCAACCAATATGCCACAGGCAACTGACAAGGCTCGCCCCTAGTTCGTCGGCTCCTCCTGGAACTCCTCTAGTTCTGGCGTTGATTCTTCTTCAACTGATGTTTGATGTTTCCAAGGATGAGTACTTAAAAGCACTCAGCAAGTCATGCACAGAAATGCAAGTCTAATACTATATGCATGGCTTATTCCAACAGCAGGTTAAGAGGTTCTTTTGCAATAAGCAACATTCATAAATATCAGTAATAGATTGGAAAGCGGTAAAACAACAATAAAGATAATAACTTTCACATGTAACTTCACAAGTAAAGCATTTCACAACCTACATTTAGTTCACATCCCACCGAACCATTTTTCCAAAGTCCAAGTTTTTTTTCATGAAAGTTTAACCCTTGACCGTAATCCCCGAGTAATGTCCAATGCCGCAGACCCGTTTATTCGAATAGGTTTTACACTCTGCCGAGGTTATGCACTTTACCCACAAGATACAGTCAAACACCACAAAGGCGAGTGTCCGTAACAAAGTCTTTTGGAAGCTTCTAACTCCACAAGTGAACCTCTCCGGTTGTTGCACACTATCCCTTCACTTAGCAAAGGCGAAGTCTAGGCCAACCAACCGTTGGATGGGTACCTAGCCGCAGCCCCGGTACGCTCCCCCATTCAACTACACAGAGGTATAGTTGACACCCCGAGGTACCACATGCAAGTTATTAGCAACCTACTCAACTAGGTCCGTCCCATTACAGACAAGTGGCTGCATGATGAGCTCAGTTCAAAGGCTTGCAAGGTTAAGTCCTTAGGGTGACCAAGGCAAGACTACCAAAGTGTCCGCAAGTATTCCAAAACTAGCGAAAAACTAAATCGACCGCCCAGTTGCCAATCTTGGCCCACCAGAAACAATCTTGCCACTTGCCCCGGTCTAAACCATTTTATCAACCCCAGTTGTTAACCATGAACCACGTGCCATCAACATCATCATCAATAACACATGACACTTCTCAAAAACGTGTTCCATATCTCATTAAGTCAACATTAATAATTGATCATCCAAAATAATGTCATGACTACATGGCAGGGCTAAGCATTATATTACAACGGTCTAATTACCCATGTTGCCAATTTAATAATGTCCAACTAAATAATCCACAACTAGGGTTACAAGGGTTCATGGCATACAATTATTTATGTCAAGGTGGCGTACAACAAAATTGGCATTTAACTAATTCCCAGAATTAATTGAAGCATTTTCTAATTAAATTAGCATGCAATAATTTGAATAAAAATATTTTTTCAAAAGTGGAAACAATATGATCAAAGCATATCTTGCCTTCAAAAAGTTCAAGTTCGTGGTCTTGAGCTGGCTCCTTTGTCAAAACTTCACCTTCGAAGCTTTCGGACACTTCAACGTCTACTCGTAACGTGCATAAATAGCAATAAAATAATTAAACAGCAAGCAAACAAGATTAAAAATTCAAATAAAATTAACCACTAAAAAGAGCTTAATTTTATAAAAATTTAGAAATTGGAATCGCCTCAATCGGAGTTAAAATGCAAAAGTTATAGCATTTTGAAGTTTTAAACCATATTTAAAAAGAATAAACCGAATTAACAAAATAATTTTTATTCGGAAATTCATTTATGATGTCATCACTGACACGTGGACCAATCACGAGCCGACATGTGTCCCTGCTGATGTCATCCACGGCTGGCGCCCACGATGACGTCATCATGACGTCAGCATGACACGTGTCACCCCCGGGTGTGTCCACGTCGGCTCGGTCTATGCGCCTGGTCCACGGGTTCGGCTTGGTCCACGAGACACGCGGGTCCCACCTGTTAGCGGGTCACGTGCATGGTGCGGCTGGCTCGGCTACGTGGCGCGATTTGGTTGGCTCGGCTTTGATGCAATCCGTGCCGTTCGTTTGAATTCCAACGGTGTGGATTACATCTGAACGCCACGGGTGAAGTGATACGTGGCACGACCTGGAGCTTGACGCGCAGCTTGATCACGACTGTTCATCTATGATCCTACGGTCACTAACAGATCTAAACAGCAAAACGCGAAATGATTCGAACCGCACGATCGAAATCTAATGGTCAAAAACAAATCTAACGCACAACTCCTCTGACCTACGTGGCCAAATCCTACCCGTCAAATTTAGATCTAACGGGCAGGACTAACTAGGTCAAAACCTACACGATCTAATCTGAGCGACAAGATTAAGATCCTACGGCTAGGGTTAGGTCTAGTTCAATATCGGAGAAGGGCTACGTGGCGTTACCCGGACGGTGCGATGCGGATTCGACGGTTGACCGAGCTCGAGGCGTCGATGGCAGTGCAGCGGCACGAGCATACCGGAGTCGGGGAATACGACCACAGCAACGGCGGTTCGGTGGGGTTCCGGCGAAGTCGTTGGCCTCCACAGGCGCGGCTTGCGACAAGGACTCCGGATCCGGTCTCGGCCGTGGCGGAGACGGCCTGCCATCGACGGAGAGGAGGAAAAACCCGCGGCGGCTGCTTGCAACTCTAGCATGCAATCAACGGCGGCTCGGTGCGGCTCGAGCTCCAAGACCTAGGCGTGTGTGAAGAGGGCGGCACGGCGACTCGGACGGAGGTATTTATGGCCTCTGGGCGCAATTCGATGAGGTCTTGGACAAGCGACGTGGCAGCATCCAGGCGCTCCGCGCGTGCCCAATTGGACGATCCACAGCGCCCTACGCCGCGGCCCACAACCGGCCGTTGGATGTGATCCAACGGTCGAGAGGGATTAGGGTTAGGGTTCGCTAGCGGCAGCGCAATCCGGCCGGACTCAAGTCTGACTCGGGTTCGGTCAGTGGAACAGTGACCGACCGGCCGGCTAATTTCCAGCGATTAAATTTTCAAATAAATTCTCAATAATTCAAATAATTCGGGAAAAATAGCAAAAAGCTCAGGAAAATTCCACAAAAATTATGGAAAATATTTTAAGGCATTTTGAACTCAAATAAAATATTTACAACAAAAATTTATTTGAAATTTTTAAATATTTAAATAATAAGATAAATGACTTAATTCAAATTAAATCCAAATAAATTCCAAAAATTCCCGAAATGCAAAAATACACTTTGAATTCAGAAAAAGCAAAAATTGGGGAGTTACAAACCTCCCCCACAGAATCTCAACACCGAGATTCAGGGCTAACTAAGGAATAGGTCAGGGAATTCCTTCTTCAGATCTTCTTCGCGCTCCCAAGTGGCTTCGCTCTCGGAATGGTTGCTCCACTGAACTCTACAGAAGCGGGTCGACTTGTTCCGGGTCTCTGGATCCATCGTGTCCAGAATCTTCACTGGGTGCTTTTTGTAAGTTAGATCTTCCTGCAGCTCGATTGACACTAGCGGCGTCTGTTCATCTGGCACTCTGTAACACCCCAAAATTTTGCTTTTCTCAAATTCATGTGTGATTTGGCACTTTGGTGAATTTTTGGAATTTTCTGGAATTTATTTGGATTTATTTGGAATTTATTTGAATTTATTCCATTTTGATATAATTAAAGAATTTAACTTTGCAAATAAAATTTTGTTGGAAATATTTTATTTGAGTCCAAAACGTTCCAAAATATTTTCCTGAATTTTTCTGGATTTTTTCTGAGTCTTTTGCTATTTTTAATGAATTAAATGAATTTCTGAGAATTTAATTGGATTAATTAATCGAGTGGGTTTTACTGTTCATCCGATCGACCTCGAAGTCCGAAGTCGACTCGAGTCCGACCCGAGCGGACAGAACCCTAATCAAGGCGTGACTGCTGGATCTAGATCCAACGGCCACGATCGAGCCACGTCACCCGAGCCCGAGTCCAACCGAGCCACCACCTAGCCCGAGCCGCACTGAGCCCAAACCCTCGCACCATTGGATCTTGATCCAACGGCTGACGTTGAGCCACGTCACCCAATCCGAATCCAACTCGGATTCCGCCGCCGCAACGGAGTGGGCCTCGGTTTTCGCGTGTTTCACGGACGCCGAGGGCCCTATTTAATGCGCCGCCACCGCTGCCGTGACGCCGACTTCCGTGCGCACCCGTAGCCCTAGCTCACGCCGCCAGAGCCGCCGTGGTTGCGCCGCAATCGCTCGCCGGAGTTGGAGGAGCGTTCCGCCGCGTTCAATTGCAGTTTCCGCCGCCGTCCGCCGTCCTCCATCGCCGTTGAGCCCAGATCCGGAATCGCAAGGTAAAGCCACGCCAGAGGAGACCCTTCACTTCGCCGGAGGAGCCCCGCAACGCCGTCGCATTGGTCGCCGTCTTCGTCTCCGGTGAACCAGCCCCGCTGCAAGCCATCGTCGGACCCCGAGCTCCACCAGCCGTCCAATCCAGATCCAAGGGTCCAGATCGCGCCACGTCACACCCCGGTGAGATCCCACGTGCTAATCCCAGATCTATTTCCAACCGTTGGATCTAGATCCAACGGCGTAGATTGTGCCACGTAGCCTAAACCGCACAGTACTAGATCCTTTCTCAGCCGTTAGATCTAGATCGAACGGTTAGGGTTAGCCACGTTGTTTACGTTAGATTGGATCTTGACTGTCCGATGAAGATCGAACGGTCCAGATCAGCCGAGTAGTTTTTCTACTGAGTTAGGCTAGATCTAATCTGGGCCATTGATTTTCAAATCAACGGCCGAGATCACGCCACGTGGCCGGGAGGCCGACCGTCGCGGTCAGCGCCCGCGCGTGGAGCGTGTCTCTAACACGCGGGGCCCACGTGTCAGTGGGGCCCAGCTGTCAGCGGCCCAGCCAAGTGCACCATGACGTCACGCTGATGTCACGGTGGGGCCGCTGTCACCGCCGGCCGTGAGCCATCTTGGCGTCATCTTTGGCGTCCGCCGGCGAGAACCCGCTGTCGGCGACACGAGCCGTGGCCGAGTCCACGATGACCAGGCCGTGCCGTCTTGGCGGGTCCATGGACCCGAGGCGACGTGGCAGCTTCTGGTTGGTCCACGTGTCACGCTGATGCAATAAAAGAATTTCCGAAAAAGAAAATGATTTATTAATTCGAATTATTGATTTCAGAATTTGATTCAAACTTCAAACGCTTAGAACTTTTGCATTTTAACTCCGATTTGAGTGATTCAAATTTCTAAATTTGTATAAAATTGAGATCTACCTAATGATGAATTTTATTTAATTTTTGGACCAAAGTTTTTCTATATATAATTATTTAATTGATTATTTAAACTTTAAATGCTTATAACTTTTGCGTTTCAACTCCAAATTTGACGATTTCAGTTTCTAAAAATTTATAAAATTATGTTCTCTCTATTTATGAACTTTATTTGATTGTTTGGATACTTTTGTCTACTGTCTTATGTATTATTTGCTATTTGCACGCTTTACGAGTAGACGTTGAATTGCCCGAAGGCTTCGAAGGAGAAGTGTTGATCCAGGAGCCAGCTCAGGACCAAGAACAAGTACTCTTTGAAGGCAAGTTGTGCTTTAACCATGTTGATCCTAATTTCAAATTAATTCGATTGAAACTATTGCATGCTAGTTAAACTAGAAAAATACTTTATTTAAATTTGGGAAAATTAGTTAAAGGCCAAATTGCTGTATGACACCTTGGTTATTTAAATATGTGCCATGACCCTTGTCACCCTAGTTGTGGTTTACTAGTTGGACATTATTAAATTGCCAACATGGGAATTTAGACCGTTGTAGTATCGCTTAGACTCACTTTCGTGCTCATGACATGATTTTGGACAATCAAATGTTAATATTGACTTAATGATATACTGAACCTGTTTTGGAAAGGCATCATGTGATGTTGATGGCACGTGGTGCATGATAGTCAACTGGGGGTTTGATAAATAGATTTGACCGGGGCATGTGGCAAGAATGATCGGGTGGGCCAGTTGTGGCACCGGGGGCGTTGATTTAGTTCTTCGGGTAGTCTTGCCCTGGTCACCCTAAGGACTTAACCTTGCAAGCCTTTGAACTGAGTCAAACGTGCAACCACATGTCTGTAGTGGGACGGACCTAGTTGAATAAGTTGTTAATAACGTACCTGTGGGACCTCAGGATGTCAACTACACCCTTTGTATAGTTGTACGGGGGAGCATACCGGGGCTGTGGCAAGGTACCCATCTAACTGTGGCTTGGCCTAAACTTCGCCTTCGCTAAGGGAAGGGTTAGTGTGCAACACCGGGGAGGACCACTTGTGCTGTTAGAAGTTTCCGAAGGACTTTGTTACGGACACTCGCCTTTGTGGTGTTTGACTGTATCTTGTGGGTAAAGTGCATAACCTCTGCAGAGTGTAAAATCTATTCGAATAGCCGTGTCCGCGGTATTGGACATCGCTCGGGAATTACAGTCAAGGGTTAGACTTTCTTGAAAATAACTTGATCTTGAAAGGTTGGGTTGGTTTAATAATGATGTTGATGGAAATGTGGATTAGGAATGGGAAATATGTTTACTAAACTACTTGAAAAGTTATTGATCTTATACTTGTTTCTATTGCTTTCGAATCTACTTATGCTACTTGTCAAATGCTGTTTACTGCAAATATACCCTGAGCTATTCCTTTGTACTAAGCCGTGCATGTAGTATATTAGTTCGCATTCTGTGCATGACTTGCTGAGTACCAAGTACTCACCCTTGCCACAATACAACACCAGTTGAAGAGGAGTCTACACCAGCTTTGGAGGAGGAGCTCCCAGAAGATCCGTCTAACTAGGAAGCGAGCCCAGTCAGTTGCCTGTGGTATACTGGATGGCGCCACGAAGTTGTCTTATTTTCCGCTGCTATTATTTCTCTCTTATTAAGTTTCGCCCTGCGAGGCGTATATTTGTTACTTGATCATAAGGTCAAGCAACCAGTTTGATTAATTGATTAAAGTACTTTATGAGTATCGAGTGGTATGATTGTGATATTTACCGATGTTAAGACTGTGTGCACTAGCGCGTTCCTGGACTAGTGCTGAATACACAGAGTGTCCGGATTTGCAAATTCGGGTCCCAACAGATGTGGTATCAGAGCCATACTAACTGTAGGCTCACCCATAGTTAGAATGGTCGTAGTGAGGATAAAACCTATTTTCTAAAGATAAAATTTGTCAAGATAATGAATGAATTCTCGACTTACCTTTTCTTCCTTGTTCATACCCGTTGCTGAGTTCTTTTCATCTTCCACATTGATTTTTAAAGTGTTGCGTTGTTACGCGAGCGTCTTTTGACAGATGATGATGAAGAACAACTACGCCGAGTGTGAAGGAGGCTATGCCGCCGAGTTGTGGCATATGCTTCAGTTTCTTGGAGGTTTTGAGAGGCCGCTCTACCGAGGGACTACACTTGTGCAAGCAGGACTGGTCACAGGATGGGACGTCCGGATCACAGTGTATGCCCGAAGAAGACAAAGTTCAATCGCCCTTTCCACTTCACCGCCAGGAGGTCTACCTTTGAGATGGGAATCCAAGAGGTGTCGCGCCGAGCAATGCAGCTGTAGGATCGAAGTATACGAATATAGCAATCAGAGGGGGGGTGAATGATTGAGCGGAAGCTAAAACCAAATTCTTGATCTATTAAAAGTTCACCCCAAAACAGAACCAAATAATTGCTTCGTTTTCGACAAAAACAGAAAGACAGAGGTTTAGTAAAACGCGAATTCCCGGAGATCCAACCGTAAGATCGATCTGAAATTTGGACACAAGAAACTAGATTCCATTACGAATCCAACTCAAAAAGAATCAGCTCGATCGGACTTACGGATCAAAAGTTATGAGCTTCGCAAGCTTGCTGTTCCAGAACTTGACGAAAACTAATCTAATCAAAACTTCAAGATTAAACAAGAACGACAAAAGATTGATCAACTAGACTTTGAGAAACACTAGATCAATACCCTAGAGAGGTTTTTGATGGATCAAATCAAGATAAAACTTGAAGAACAAAAACCAATCTAGAACTAGAACAAGCATGCAAACAAGAACCAAAAGCGAGAAAATCTTTGTAGCGGCGTGGTTATTGTAGCACGCAAAAATCTTGAAATAATTGATATTTATTTCTTGTCTAAAATACTCTCATCAATAGAGTACAAACCCTAAAAACAAGCTTAAAGCTTGATGCTCAGCTCTCCTTGATTGGATGCACTTCAACAGAGACAGCCCCTCCTATTTAAAGGACCAACCCACAAGGAGTTACGAATACAATTCCTATTCCCTAGAAGGAATCAGATCCAACACAACTCTACTTGGCCCAACCTGGCCGAGTACAACTCTTACTGCACGCGTATGGCAACCCTACCATACTCACGTGACTAACACTTTGCACGCGTATGGCCACCGCCATACTCACGTGACTAACACTTTGCACGCGAATGACCTCCTCGCCATTCTCACGTGACTAACCATTCTTCATGTGCACCATTCTCTTAGCCCGAACGTCCGCGCATGACATCCTTGACCACCAAGACCTCGGTTCCTCCCTGAACCTAGTCCCGAACCTCGGTTCTTCCATGAACCTAGTTCCGGTCCGTCATCGACCACATTCGTCTTCGAGCAATACCGCACATGAACAAACCTAAAACAAATCCGAGCACAAGTCCACGACTTGACTCAATGTCAATCCATGCAACTACTCACATGAGCATTGCATAAAGTCCACTTCAAAGAAATATCATGAAATTATCACAAATTTCATAATCTCAAAATCAAATTCAAATTTCAATCTCAAAATCGCTCAAAAACCCATTCACGACGGACCAAAAATTTGGTCCGCTGCATATGTAAAACTTACTTGTTTTCAATAACTTGGTTTGGCACAACAACCTTCAAAAACACATTTCTGACAGACCAAAAAAGTTGGTGCATGCGTACATGGAAAACGAGGTTGTCAAAAGCATGTTTACAAAGGACCAAGAAAGTTGGTCCATGCGTACATGGGAGAATGAGGTTGTCAAAAACATGTTTACAAAGGACCAAGAAAGTTGGTCCGTTGTACATGGGAGAATGAGGTTGTCAAAAGCATGTTTACAAAGGACCAAGAAAGTTGGTCCGTTGTACATGGGAAACTTACTGTTTTCTTTAAGTTTGGTCCGGCGCCAAAGCGAAACTTACTGTTTCTTGTCAAATTGTCAAACACATGCACAAGCACATTTTGCAAATCCAATTCTAAGTTAATTTTTCAGTTCAAAGCCAATTTTTCAGCACATGATTTCACAATCTCCCCCTTGATGAAAACATTGGCAACACTACTTAGAATTGAACATTTGGCATTCACTTTACAAAAGATTTTGAAATCCAAAGGATCAAAGACCAAAGTAAGAAAACACAGAATTCCCCTTTTTACCAAAAGCAAAACAAAATCTCCCCCTAAGAATGAAAAAGTGTGTGAATGTGCAATGCGCCCAAAAATTCCAAAATTCTCCAAACTTCCAAACACAACTCCCCCTTTTTCTTCTCCCCCTTTTTCATTAAACTTTTCAACAATTCCCAATTTTCTCCCCCTTTGACAATGGATTCATCAAGAGTACAAAAGAGAGAACAGATTCAAAAATTTTCTTAAAACAATGATTTCACAAAGAGAAACAAGGAAGTGATTTTAACAAGTTAGGGAATGACATGCATCTCAACCTCAATTTAGTCAACTATAGCCAAGTACTAAGCAAGATCTTAGCAGAAAAAACAAAGGCTCAAAGTTGAAGCAAATAACAAATCAGGGCGAGCAAGTAGTTTCAACTTCAATCTAGTGGACCAATTTAATCTTTAAACAGTAAACTGCATGTGGCATGCTTGAAGCATACTTCTTTTATTTCCTTGGAGTGGCATGCTTGAAGCATACATCTTGTGTTTTGAGGGAATGGCATGCTTGAAGCATACATCTTATCTTTTAGGGAAAGCATCCTGAAGCTCATAACTTGAGGCTTTTGCTTTTAACAACCCTTTTTTATTGATTCCCTTTTCTTTTCATTTTTCTTTGATTATAAACATGCAAAAGTGATTAAAAGGTCTTATGAAAGAGTAAAGTTGAAACCACACTTGCTTCATAGCCCAAATTTGTCAAGAGGATTCAATATCAAGCCTAGAAGAGTAAGATACCACAGAGTATTTAGCTATAGGTAATCACCCGAGGAATTCCGCAATGTCATTTTTAGTTCAAGTGAGATAATTAGATTATCATATATTAGCTCAATTACATAACATATAAAGAAATATGATAAAGTGAGCTCATTAAGTGAAAGAACTTGGCAAAGAAACTCCCCCTCAAAACAATCCCATTGGATGAACAATTCCAAGTTCTCCCCGAATAAAAGCAAAACGAGAAGAAGACAAATGTTTTGTGAAAATGTCTGCCAATTGATGTTCAGTATCCACATGGTGAAGCACAATTTTTTCTTTTTCAACATGATCTTTAAGAAAGTGAAATCCAATATCAATATGCTCAAGAAAAGGGATTACTCAAGAGGTGGCACGAACCAAATCAAATCAACATCCTCCAAAGTCAACATCAGAAAAAAGCTCTTAAACTAATCCATGAGGAAGCAGAAAGCCAAATGCCAAAATCTTGAGTTCTATGAAGATACCTGAAAATCCTTTTGATAGCTTGTCGATGTGACGCACATGGGAAGCTTGAAAACAAGCACACACAAGCACGTGGGAAGAGTCTCTCATGTAAACCTCTAATTATCTCGTCCTCAACAGCATTATCATCATCTTTATGAACAAAGACACTCTCCCCCTGAACATATGCACTTGTACCTGCATCATTTGGACTAGTGCCTTTTGCGAAAACAGAAGTGGAAGAAGTATCTCCAAAGGCAACACTTTCAACATGAGATGCACGAGTGAAGGAGAACCAAATCTTATCACTGAACATATGAAGTGAGCATCCGAAATTCACTAGCCACATGTTCTCCCTCCTCGCGTGAGAAGCCTACATAGAAGCAGAAAGTGTCGAGGTCTCGGTACTGTTAGAAATAAGATGTTTAGGAATCCAAGATCGAGACACACGACGGACAACAAGAGGGCACAACACAAGCGATCTTATGCACAAAATCAAATTTGCCTGTTCCCGTGTTTCTAGCAACAAAAGGTGCTTGCATCACCCTAGGCACGTAGTGAGAAGCAAAGCGTGCCTTTCTGAAATTAGACCTAGCCTTAGCTCTTTCTTTCTTTTGTTGTTTGGCTAGTCTAAAGCAAAAATCTACTAAATGTCCATCTCTACCACAATGAGTGCAAGTGTATTTAACAGATGTTTGGCTTTAGAAGTAGAAGCAACATTTGCATTCATCATAGTAGAAGATAACACTCCAAGAGACTTAAAGACAGTTTTCTTAGGCTCATTGACAATTTCAAATTTTCCTCCGTCCAGTGTTTTAACAACTGTGGGAGCATGTGATTTATGATGAGCATAAGAATCAAAACCTAAACCTTTGTTATGAGTGCTGACTTTTGATTGATCCAAAATCATGTTTAGGTTCTTCTTTCCTTTAGTGAAACGTTCTAATGATTTGTCCAAGTAATCAACTTTTCGAGAAAGAGTTAAACAATTATTGCAAGGAACATTCACTTTTCCTTTTGCTTACGACAAGTTGAGCATGAAAGAACCTCATGTGTAAGCGGATCATCAGTCAATTGAGAAACCCTAGCATTTGCATCTTTTAATTTTAATTCAAGAGTTGAGCATTTAGAACAAGAAGTTAAACCATGCAAATCATCAGTGAAACAGCTAGCATGTTTAATATGTTTCTCATTTTTCTCACTTTCAGCATTAATTTTCTCAATCAAGGAAGCATGTTCTTTCCTAAGCGAAGTAAGCTCATTCCAAATTAAGTCACATGATTTGCAAGCATCATCATCAGGAATCAAAGTTTTAAGTCTAGCAATTTCAGCATTCAATGATTCAACAACAAAATCATGTTTCTTAATTTTCTTGTCACGTTTATCAAGCAATTTACCAAGACGAGCAACAGCAATAGCTAATTCATCGTAGAAGGATCTACCTCATTGAAGTCATTTGTCATGATCGCCCTCAGTGAAGCTATCATTGCTTTTGGCCATGAGACACAACCCCGCCAACTCATGCTTGCTTGGAGTTGCATCATCCTCGCTGCTCTCCGAATCCACATCGCTCAAATTGACTTGTTCAAGAGCGGAAAGAACTCGATGGACAACTTTGCGGTTGATGAAGTTCTTCTTCTTTCTATCACTTGGAGAGAACTTCTTCTTCTCTTTTCTTCTGTCGTTGTCCTTCTCCTCCCTTGATGCTTTACTTGCAAGTTTTGGACAGTTTGGACGAATATGGTCGAGATCACCACACTCATAGCATCTTGGAGGATCACCACCACCTCTCTTTCTCTTTATCACATTTTGCAAAGCTTTGTTAAAGCGAGAAGAGAGTAGTGACAAGTCTTCTACTGGGAATTGCTCAATCTGTTCATCGGTTAGTGAAGACAAGAAAGATAGAGCAAAACTTGAAGCAGCACCATTATGAGATATGCTAGATTGAGATGTCAAAGCAATTGATTTATGATCATTCTTTCTAGCAAAAACATCTAATTCATGAGTTTTCAACTTAGAATAAAGAACATCTAAAGTAAGTGTACTCATGGTAGTAGATTCTTGTATAGATGTTACTTTCATCTCCCACACCGACATGTCCAAAGCACTAAGCAATTGTCTAGCATTAGCAGCATCATCAAAGCTAACTCCAACAGCACGCAAATTGCTAAGAATCTTATTAAAACGTGCAAAGAAGTCATCTACCGACTCACCGGGTTTCATCTCAAATCGCATGTATTCTTTTTTTGTAAAGATCTTGACGAACCTCTTTAATAGTGTTAGAACCCTCATGGTAATCACAAAGAGATTTCCATACCTCATATGCAGATCGAAGATGAATCACACGATCGAAGTCGCTACGTCCCAAGCCTTGGATGATCAAGTTGCGCGCCTTACTATTTGCTTCAACATGTGCGCGATTGGTGTCGTTGACGTTGTCGTTTGCAGGGACATCATATGGTTTGTAGACCTTTTCCCAAATTGCGAATCCCTGAGCTTGGATGAACGCCTCCATCTTGGCCTTCCAAAACTGAAAATCAACACCATTGAACACACAAGGTTTTGTCGAATAATGATCCATTGATCTAATCACCGATTAAGATAGATTAGAAAAACCTTGCTCTGATACCACTTGTAGGATCGAAGTATACGAATATAGCAATCAGAGGGGGGGTGAATGATTGAGCGGAAGCTAAAACCAAATTCTTGATCTATTAAAAGTTCACCCCAAAACAGAACCAAATAATTGCTTCGTTTTCGACAAAAACAGAAAGACAGAGGTTTAGTAAAACGCGAATTCCCGGAGATCCAACCGTAAGATCGATCTGAAATTTGGACACAAGAAACTAGATTCCATTACGAATCCAACCCAAAAAGAATCAGCTCGATCGGACTTACGGATCAAAAGTTATGAGCTTCGCAAGCTTGCTGTTCCAGAACTTGACGAAAACTAATCTAATCAAAACTTCAAGATTAAACAAGAACGACAAAAGATTGATCAACTAGACTTTGAGAAACACTAGATCAATACCCTAGAGAGGTTTTTGATGGATCAAATCAAGATAAAACTTGAAGAACAAAAACCAATCTAGAACTAGAACAAGCATGCAAACAAGAACCAAAACAGAAAATACTGTAGCGACGTGGTTACTGTAGCACGCAAAAATCTTGAAAGAATTGATCTTTATTTCTTGTCTAAAATACTCTCATCAAAAGAGTACAAACCCTAAAACCAAGCTTAAAGCTTGATGCGCTCAGCTCTCCTTGATTGGATGCACTTCAACAGGAGACAGCCCCTCCTATTTAAAGGACCAACCCACAAGGAGTTCTGAATACAATTCCTATTCCCTAGAAGGAATCTGTATCCAACACAACTCTACTTGGCCCAACCTGGCCGAGTACAACTCTTGCACGCGTATGGCAACCCTACCATACTCACGTGACTAACACTTTGCACGCGTATGGCCACCTGCCATACTCACGTGACTAACACTTTGCACGCGAATGACCTCCTGCCATTCTCACGTGACTAACCATTCTTCATGTGCACCATTCTCTTAGCCCGAACGTCCCGCATGACATCCTTGACCACCAAGACCTCAGTTCCTCCCTGAACCTAGTCCCGAACCTCAGTTCTTCCATGAACCTAGTTCCGGTCCCGTCATCGACCACATTCGTCTTCGAGCAATACCTGCACATGAACAAAAAACAAATCCGAGCACAAGTCCACGACTTGACTCAATGTCAATCCATGCAACTACTCACATGAGCATTGCATAAAGTCCACTTCAAAAGAAATATCATGAAATTATCACAAATTTCATAATCTCAAAATCAAATTCAAATTTCAATCTCAAAATCGCTCAAAAACCCATTCACGACGGACCAAAAAATTTGGTCCGGCGTACATGTAAAACTTACTGTTTTTCAATAACTTGGTTTGGCACAACAACCTTCAAAAACACATTTACGACAGACCATAAAAGTTGGTGCATCGTGCATGGGAAAACGAGGTTGTCAAAAGCATGTTTACAAAGGACCAAGAAAGTTGGTGCATGCGTACATGGGAGAATGAGGTTGTCAAAACATGTTTACAAAGGACCAAGAAAGTTGGTCCGTTGTACATGGGAGAATGAGGTTGTCAAAAGCATGTTTACAAAGGACCAAGAAAGTTGGTCCGTTGTACATGGGAGAATTAGGTTGTCAAAAGCATGTTTACAAAGGACCAAGAAAGTTGGTCCGTTGTACATGGGAAACTTCTGCTTTCTTTAAGTTTGGTCCACGCCAAAGCGAAACTTACTGTTTCTTGTCAAATTGTCAAACACATGCACAAGCACATTTTGCAAATCCAATTCTAAGTTAATTTTTCAGTTCAAAGCCAATTTTTCAAAGACATGATTTCACAATCTCCCCTTGATGAAAACATTGGCAACACTACTTAGAATTGAACATTTGGCATTCACTTTACAAAAGATTTTGAAATCCAAAGGATCAAAGACCAAAGTAAGAAAACACAGAATTCCCCTTTTTACCAAAAGCAAAACAAAATCTCCCCCTAAGAATGAAAAAGTGTGTGAATGTGCAATGCGCCCAAAAATTCCAAAATTCTCCAAACTTCCAAACACAACTCCCCCTTTTTCTTCTCCCCCTTTTTCATTAAACTTTTCAACAATTCCCAATTTTCTCCCCCTTTGACAATGGATTCATCAAGAGTACAAAAGAGAGAACAGATTCAAAAATTTTCTTAAAACAATGATTTCACAAAGAGAAACAAGGAAGTGATTTTAACAAGTTAGGGAATGACATGCATCTCAACCTCAATTTAGTCAACTATAGCCAAGTACTAAGCAAGATCTTAGCAGAAAAAACAAAGGCTCAAAGTTGAAGCAAATAACAAATCAGGGCGAGCAAGTAGTTTCAACTTCAATCTAGTGGACCAATTTAATCTTTAAACAGTAAACTGCATGTGGCATGCTTGAAGCATACTTCTTTTATTTCCTTGGAGTGGCATGCTTGAAGCATACATCTTGTGTTTTGAGGGAATGGCATGCTTGAAGCATACATCTTATCTTTTAGGGAAAGCATCCTGAAGCTCATAACTTGAGGCTTTTGCTTTTAACAACCCTTTTTTATTGATTCCCTTTTCTTTTCATTTTTCTTTGATTATAAACATGCAAAAGTGATTAAAAGGTCTTATGAAAGAGTAAAGTTGAAACCACACTTGCTTCATAGCCCAAATTTGTCAAGAGGATTCAATATCAAGCCTAGAAGAGTAAGATATCACAGAGTATTTAGCTATAGGTAATCAGTCCAGGGAATTCCGCAATGTCATTTTTAGTTCAAGTGAGATAATTAGATTATCATATATTAGCTCAATTACATAACATATAAAGAAATATGATAAAGTGAGCTCATTAAGTGAAAGAACTTGGCAAAGAAACTCCCCCTCAAAAGCATGTTTACAAAGGACCAAGAAAGTTGGTCCGTTGTACATGGGAGAATTAGGTTGTCAAAAGCATGTTTACAAAGGACCAAGAAAGTTGGTCCGTTGTACATGGGAAACTTACTGTTTTCTTTAAGTTTGGTCCGGCGCCAAAGCGAAACTTACTGTTTCTTGTCAAATTGTCAAACACATGCACAAGCACATTTTGCAAATCCAATTCTAAGTTAATTTTTCAGTTCAAAGCCAATTTTTCAGCACATGATTTCACAGCAGCAGATCGCCCGCACTTACTCCAGGGAGCTGGAAGGCACAGTGTTCCATCACCACCCCCGCCGAGACAGCAGAATTCAACGGAAGCCGATAGAAGATGAGGATGCTACCGTCACTCACTTAGCCAGATTCGTCGCCGCCCAGGAGGAGCTAATCGAAGACACAGCACAGGAGTTGAAGAAAGCTCACGAACAAGTTGAGGAGAGGAAGAAGCACTTGGAGAATGCTCGTGAGTACGTCGTCTATGCTGCGGAAAGGATCGCAGAGCTGGAGACTGCACTGTATGGCCAGGGTCCCGATCCAGTGTTGGAGTTGGACGCTCTGGAGCCAGAGGAGGAACCAGAAGAGGCGCCACCTGCACCCGCTCCACAACCACAGCAGCAGCCAGATCCAGAGCCAGAGGAAGACGCCGCGTCGTCAACCACAGCCGCAGTTGTGGGGCATGGCGATTGTTTCGCGCCGATGCCGCCGCACCCGCCGCGAGGAGGCAGTGGAGGTTTTCTCGACGAGTGAGCGTAGGTTTTGAGGTTGAGATTCCTTCGCCGAGTCGCGTTATAGAATAAGAGTCATCCTTAGAGTCGATTTGGATTTTCATTGTTTGCTGAGTGTGCAGTATGTGTTGCAGGCCCTTAGGCATTGTGAGCAACCATACCAAGTTATTAAATAATAAAGTTGGATTTTGAGTTATACTTTTCCCCCGCATAAGTTTCCCTACTACTTGTCTATTCTTGTTCCCTCTCATCTCTGAAACCTTGGAGCAATCGACAGATGGTGAACACCCGCGGAAACCTTGGAGCCAATGGAAGTGGTTCTCGCCCAGCTGGAAACCCCAATAATGGAGCACCTGCACCCCAACCAGCACCGCCAGTTGACATGCAAAATTTTGGAGCTTTTCTTGCTGCTCAGACTCAGTTGATGCATGCTATGATGCAACAGATGCAACACGTCACTGCTCAGGCCACCGCTAATCAAGTCAATCGTGACAACGCCGTAATACAAGACTGTCAGAGTTCATGAGGACTCATCCACCCACTTTCTCCGGGAATGCCAATCCGTTGGAAGCCGATGATTGGTTAAGGTCAATTGAGAGGAAGCTACACATTGCTCAGTGCATGGGAAATGAGAAGGTACTCTACGCTTCTCATCAGTTGGAAGGGACAGCCGCCGAATGGTGGGAGAACTTCTGTGCCACGCAAGAGAACCCTCAAGATATCACTTGGGAGGAGTTTACAGCTGCGTTTCATCAGTATCATGTGCCGGAAGGAATTATGGACCTCAAGAAGGAGGAATTCAGAGCACTGAAGCAAGGCAATCAGCCTGTGGCCGAATACCTGAACAAGTTCACACAGCTTGCACGCTACGCACCTAAAGACGTAGAGACAGATAAAGCCAGACAGTCTCGCTTCATGAAGGGACTTAACTCAGGACTACAGGTGTGGGATGACAGAAACAGGGGTCCCGTAAGAGGGACCTACACCCGGCTGGGCCTGACAGGCGGAATGGAAAGCCCAAGGCCAAGCAGCACCACGACGGGCCCAGAGGAGACCTTCGACTTGCTCCCCAAGACAACTCCCGGTCCTTCAAGGAAGCTTCGTGCCCCGCCCTAACAACCCGCCAGGGACGAGGCATGCTTGGTCCGACATCGCCGAGCTGCGGAAGCTGGAACTCCGACAAGGCGGCGGCGTGGGTCGGAGAAAGCATAACCTCCTCTCCATGTCATAGAGCGTGAAGGCGGATAAGGACAAGGGACATGTCGTCCAGGCCACCATGTTTAGGGCCCGGTGGCGCCCATCTATCATGTATTCTCCCCCCAGTATATAAGGGGAGGAGGAAAAAAACAAAGGGGAGGCTCTCCTCTCTTGCTCTCTCTTGAACACACACAATACATCCAAGAACACAGGACTAGGGTATTATCTCCTCCGAGAGAGCCCGAACCTGTCTAAAACAGATTGCCCTCGCATCCTGTGTTACCATCAAGCTCAGATCCCGCACAAATCCCCTAGAATCACAAATCTCATTGCCGGCGAAACAGATCGGCGGCGGTTGGCGCGCCCAGTAGGGGCTTGTGTCAACATCTTAAATCAAGCTTGATGGTCGCGACGAGCGAAGTCTCCACAGATCTTCGCCCGGGCCAGTCTTCCGCTTTGAGCTTGACCTTCATCTCCAACGACCTCGGAAGCCTCTCTCTCTCTAAGGGAACTGCGCTTACAACGGTGAGGTTTCCGGCGATCCATCGTCCACGACTTCCGCCGATCGGAAGGTCCCCTATCTCGTACTCTAAGGTACCGAAGCGGGGATCCAAGACCCGTTCAGCGAGTCGAGGCTCGAGGACGCCGAGGCACGAAGGGTGGGAGTTCTCACCGCCAAGCCACTCGGCACCCCCGAGCGCCTAGGTTTGTCTTCTCCAGACTCACCCACCTCCGCGGCCGAGTCAGAAGAAAGCCTAGAGAGCTGCTGGAATTTCCGTAGAGTCTGTGTGATCGAAGGCTCGCGGGCAGATTCGCAGCAGCGCTTCGACACCTCAGTCGCCGCCGATTTGGAAGGAGGCCGAGTGACCGAGCCTGACGCTGTGGCGCTGTACTCTCGACCGCGCCGGGCTGTCAATGAAGACATTCTGCAAGCCAAGATGGGGACCAGGCTGTTTTTCGTACCTTACGCAGAATATCGTCGCCTCCAAGACACTCATGGATACCCTGACCCCCATGCTGGGGGCGGATGATCCAGTTGCCCCGATCATGGCCCAAGTAAAGGCCATGGTGACGGCGGCAGCTATTCGGATACTCAAACCGACCAGCCGGCCGAAGGAGGCATCACGTGGTCCGGCGAGGACCTGCATAAATGAGCAATGGTCAGGTCGGGAAGCCCGTCAGATACAGCATGTTCTACCCCGCGGAGACGACTTGCGACATAGCCTCAGCCGCGACCTCCGTTCGGACCTCGACGCCAGGCGCCGCGACCGAGAAAGGGAGGAACAACGTCGTCAAGCTGACGAATATGAGCGCTTCGGCATCCTTCCGCGAGGCCGCGAAATACGCCAAGCGCGATCCCCTCCGCGTCGATCACCTCCCGGGGGGTATCGCGGAGTCATCGAAGGGGTCCGTGCGTTTACTCCTCACCTACGCCGAGTGGTTTGGCCTGATGGATTTAATCCTAAAGGCATCACTAGGTTTGACGGTGAGAGAGACCCAGAGGCTTGGCTACAAGTATACGCTCTGGCGGTCGAGGGCAGCAGAGGATCGTAAAGTAATGGCAAACTACTTGCCGGTTACCCTCTCGCCTGCCCAAGCATGGCTCACCTGACTTCCAAATAACTCTATAGATTCCTGGGAGATCTCAGTGAGCAGTTCATCTCAAATTTCCAAGGCACTTACGAGCGCCAGCACCCCTTGGGACCTATATCGCCTACACCAAAGGAGGAACGAATCCCTCCGGAGTTCGCCAAGCGCTTCATGAACAAGAAAAGCACCGTTCGGGACGTCACAGATGCGGTTGTGATAGCTGCCTTCCGAGAAAGGAGTCGGCGACCCGACCTCATCAAGAAGATGTCCCGAAGCCACCCACGTCGGTCCGGAGCTGTTCGCCCTAGCGGACCGTTACGCTTCAGCCTCCGAGGCTCGGGCGAACGACGAGATGAAGGGAAGGATCAGATCTGAACCCCTCGGCGGAAAGAAAAGAAGCGCAAGGGCGAAGAGCTAGTGGCGTCAGCTGCGCCAACTCATCCTCGCTCTCAAAGAGGATGGATATGATAAGGTCATGAACTCACTCGCCCTTTCCATCCAAAGGGGAGGCATGCCGCCAAGGATTGTTTCACCCTAAAGAGGTTCGCCCACGAGAGCAGGAAGGCAGGCTGGACAAGGTCCGAGCGGTCATGCCGCCGGCAAACCGCCTCCCCCTGAAGCTGAGGAAGACTATCAGGAAGTCGACCTCGAGCTTAACTACATATTCGGGGGTTCAGCCGCATATGAGTCCAAGCGGAAGCAAAAGCTCACCGCTCGGGACATCTATGCAGTAGAGCCGGAGACCCCCCGATATGTCCGGTGGTCCGAGGTCGCAATAACTTACGACCGCACGGATCACCCAGATCGCGTCCCATTCCCCGGCAGATACCCGCTGGTCCTGGCGCCGGTTGTCCGCGGCATCAAGCTCAAAAGGGTGTTGATTGACGGTGGGAGTGGGCTCAACGTCCTCTTCGTGAAGACACTCGATGATATGGGAATCCCGCGATCGACCTCAAACGCGGTCGCCGCTCTTTCATGGAGTGATACCCGAACGTCGGCGGTACCACTCGGACAAATCACTCTACCACCACGTTCGGCGCAAGGGACAACTACCGGATCGAGCCTTAGCCGAGGTGGCGGACTTCGCGATGTGTATCACGCCATCTTGGGGAGACCAGCGCTGTCCAAGTTCATGGCGGTGCCCCACTACGCCTATCTGATGCTGAAGATTCCGGGTCCGAGTGGTATTATCACTCTACGCGGCGATGTTAAGCGATCTCTCTTGCGACAGAGAGAGTTGCGAAATGGCCGAAGTCTCTCGAGGCGCTCAAGTGACGGGAAAGGATTCGTCAAGAGGCGGATTTCGACAAGCCGGAAGGCAGTGTCCCTACCCGCAAGCCGCAGAACTCCGGGATCGGCCCCGAGGAGGGCACCAAGAGGATTCTCCTCGACCCGTCCGATCCGGCGCGAGCCGTCTCGATCGGGACAAGGCTCGGGGATGAATAGGAAAACGCGCTCGTCACCTTTCTGCGGGCAAACCAAGACGTCTTTGCCTGGAAGCCGTCTGATATGCCCGGGGTCCCCAGGGAGGTGATCGAGCACGCACTGAATGTAAACCAATCCGCCAGGCCCGTCAAGCAAAGGTTACGACGGTTTGCTCAAGATCGTCGAGAAGCCATCAGAGAGGAGATCACAAAGCTGCTAGCTGCAGGCTTCATCAAAGAAGTGTATCATCCCGATCGTTGGCGAACCCTGCACTCGCCCGTAAGAAGAATAAAAGTCGGCGCATGTGTGTTGATTACACCGACCTCAACAAGGCTTGTCCGAAAGATCCCTTTGGTCTCCTCGTATTGATCAGTGGTAGACTCCACCGGATCTCGGCTACTCAGCTTTCTGGACGCCTATTCAGGCTATCATCAAATTCGGCTTCGAGAGGAAGACTGCGAGAAGACTTCGTTTATCACTCCATTCGGAGCATATTGCTATATCACCATGCCGTTCGGGCTCAAGAATGCCGGCGCAACGTACCAGCGCGCCGTGCAGCGGTGTTTTCACCATCAGCTCGGGCGCAACGTGGAAGCTTATGTGGATGATGTGGTAGTTAAAACGCAGACACAAGATAGCCTTATCTCCGACCTGGCCGAGACGTTCGAGAGTCTAAGGGCGTTCCGGATGAGGCTAAACCCCGAGAAGTGCGTTTTCGGAGTGTCTTCCGGGAAACTACTCGGGTTCATCGTCTCCCGTCGTGGGATCGAGCCGAACCCGGAGAAAATTGGAGCCATTATGAAAATGGCCCCGCCTACCAGCCAAAAGGAGGTCCAAAAGCTCACCGGATGCATGGTAGCGCTTGGCAGGTTTATCTCACGATTGGGGGTCCGGGGAATGCCTTTCTTCAAGCTCCTTAAGAAGCAAGATCGCTTTGATTGGATGGCAGAGGCACAAAGAAGCCTTCAAGAACTCAAGGTGTTTCTCTCCACTCCCCGCCTTAGTATCGCCGGCGCCAGTGAACCTATTCTCGCTCTACATAGCGGCAACATCTCATGTAGTAAGTGCCGTGATAGTTGTGGAGCGGGAGGAATCTGGACACCGCCACGGCCAACGCCCAGCTTTATTTCGTCGGTAATCTTGGCGAATCCAAGACAAGATATCCTCAAATCCGTAAGGCTGCAGACGCCATTTTGATCTCGTCACGGAAGTCAAGCATTATTTCCAAGGACATTCGATTTCGCAGTCACTTCTTTCCCCGTGGGAGGTCCTCCGCAATCGGGAAGCTACCGGAAGAATTTCAAAGTGGGCAGGTGAGCTTGGAGCTTTCGACATCTCATTCAAGCCGCGCCGCACCGTCAAATCCTGCACTTTGGTCGACTTTACGGCCGAGTGGACCGAATCCCGGACTTCGCACCAAGAAGAGCCGTAATATTGGGTCATGTACTTCGACGGATCTCTCATGCTTGGAGGAGCAGGGCGGGAATCCTCCTTATCTCGCCTAAGGGTGACAGTGAAGTATGTCCTTCGATTCACTTCCGGCCTCAAACAATGCCGCTGAGTACGAGGCCCTCATCCATGGGCTTCAGATCGCCACATCACTTTCGAATCCGACTACCGGGCGGTTCGAGGCGACTCCAGATTGGTGGTGAATCAAATCTGAGAAGGACCTGGTTGTGCGTGGATCGAATATGGCGACATCGCCCGGAAGTCCGAGAATTGGAAGACAAGTTTGACGGTCTGGAGCTGGTTCATGTCCTCCGCCGCAATAATGAGGCAGCAGACGAGTTGGCTAAGATGGGAGTGTAACACCCCAAAATTTTGCTTTTCTTAAATTCATGTGTGATTTGGCACTTTGGTTAATTTTTGGAATTTATTTGGATTTATTTGGAATTTATTTGAATTTATTCCATTTTGAAATAATTAAAGAATTTAATTTTGCAAATAAAATTTTGTTGGAAATATTTTATTTGAGTCCCAAATACCCTAAAATATTTTCCAGAATTTTTCTGGAATTTTTCTGAGTCATTTGCTATTTTTAATGAATTAAATGAATTACTGGGAAATTATTTTAAATATTAAATCGCTGGAAATTCAACTCGGGTCGAGTACTGTTCATCCGACCGAGTCGGAACCCGAGTCGGACTCGAGTCCGACCCGAGCCAGTTGACTCGACCAAACCAGCTCCCAACCCTAATCAATCCCAACCGTTGGATCAAGATCCAACGGCTGAGATCCGCCCGTACCGGTTCGAGCCGTATCCGGCCCGGATCCGATCGCGCCCGTGCGATCGTGGCCGTTGATCGTGCCACGTGGACGGCTGAGCGTCATCGTCTCCGCCGAGTCCGAGCCGGACTCCGCCGCCGCGTCCGCCGCCGTGTAGAACTAGGTTTCCGTCTCGGGCACGAACGCCGAGGCTATTTAAAGCGTGAGACGTCCCCCGAGGTTGCCCTCATCTTTGCGCACCCGTTCCCCCGAGCCATCTCGCCTGAGCCGTCGCCGTTTGCCCGTACGTGCTCGCCGGAGTTGGAGCCCTGTGCGCAGCGGTTGAACGCCGATTCCGCCGCCGTCCGTCGTCTTCCGCCGAGAAGGAGCCCAGATCCGGAACCACCGTGACGAGACGCAACCGAAGGAAGGATTCATCTCGCCGGAGCGACCCCGAAACGCCGTCGGGCTCGCTGCCGTTCTCGTCTCGGTGCCCAAGCCTCACCGCGCCATCGCCGGACTTCGCGAGCTCGGTGAACCGTCAGATCCAGATCGGACGGTTGAGGTGAGTTCACGTGTCCCCAACCCGATTGGATCTGGACCGTTGGATTAAGATCCAACGGTTCACAATTGCCACGTGCCGTAGTAGTGTTATTATAGGATTAGATCTGGACCGTCCGATCTAGATCGAACGGCCCACGATCAACGAGTAGTTTCAACGTGTTAACCCTGGATCTAATCCGCGCCGTTGATTTTCAAACCAACGGTCGTGATTGCGCCACGTGTCGGGAAGTTGGACCGACGCGGTCAGCGTCGTACGCACGCGTGCGTGGCCACTGACACGCGGGGCCCGCGTGTCAGCGACTGCACCGTGACGTCACCCATGACGTCATCGGTGGACCCACCTGTCAGCACCGTGGGCTGAGCCCCGCTGACGTCAGCGATGACGTCACCCGAGTGGGCCCACATGTCAGCGACACGTAGAGTCGTGGACCGAGTCCACGGTGGACCCGAGCCGAGCGTGGACTACGTCCATGGACCGGCTGACGTCAGCAGACCAATCCAGTGCTGCCACGTGTCCATGCTGACGCAATAATTAATTTCCGAAAAAGAAAATGATTTATTAATTCGAAATAATGATTTCAGATTTTGTTTCAAACTTCAAACGCTTATAACTTTTGCGTTTCAACTCCGATTTGAGTGATTCAAATTTCTAAATTTGTATAAAATTAAGATTTACCTAAATATGAATTTTATTTAATTTTTGGACTAAAGTTTTTCTCTGTAATATTATTTAATTGATTATTTAAACTTTAAATAATTATAACTTTTGCGTCTTAACTCCAAATTTGACGATTCCAGTTTCTAAAAATCCAGAAAATTATGTTCTCTCTGTTTATGGATTTTATTTGGAGTTTTGGGATGTTTTTGCCTAGTGTTTATTTGTGTATTTGCTATTTGCACGCTTTACGAGTAGACGTTGAAGTGCCGGAAGGATTCGAAGGAGAAGTATTGACTCAGGATCCAACTCAAGACCAAGAGCAAGTACTTTTTGGAGGCAAGTTGTGCTTTGACCATGTTGATCCTATTTCGAAATCTATTTTGATTTAAACTATTGCATGCTAAATCAATTAGAAAGATACTTTGTTTAAACATGGGGGTTAGATAAATACCAATTTGCTGTATGACACCTTGATTATCTAAGTATGTGCCATGATCCCTTGTCACCCTAGTTGTGGATTACTAGTTGGACATTATTAAATTGCCAACATGGGTTTAGACCGTTGTAGTACACTGCTTAGACACACTTTCGTGCTCATGACATGATTTTGGACAATCAAATGTTAATATTGACTTAATGATATATTGAACCTGTTTTGGAAAAGTATCATGTGATGTTGATGGCACGTGGTGCATGGTAATCAACTGGGGTTTGATAAACGATTTCGGCCGGGGCATGTGGCAAAGAGTAATCAGTGGGCCATTGTGGCATTGGGGATGTTGATTTGGTTCTTGGGTAGTCTTGCCCTGGTCACTCTAAGGACTTAACCTTGCAAGCCTTTGAACTGGTCATACTTGCAACCACATGGCTGGAATGGGACGGCCCTAGTTGACTAAGTCGCTAAGGACTCACTTGTGGAGCCTCAGGGTGTCAATTACACCGTTTGTGTGATTGTGCGGGGAGCGTATCGTGGTCGTGGCCAGATACCCATCTAACGGTGTGTTGGTCCCATACTTCGCCTTGGCTAAGGGAAGGGATGGTGTAGAGCACGAACCTGAGAGGACCACTGTGTTGTTTGAGGCTTCCGAAAGGCTTTGTTACTGAACTTCGCCTTTGTGGTGTTTGACTGTATCTTGTGGGTAAAGTGCATAACCTCTGCAGAGTGTAGAATCTATTTAAATAGCCGAGTCCACGGTACTGGACAATGCTCGGGAATTACAGTCAAGGGTTAGATTTTCTCAAAAATAACTTTGGTTTGAAAGGTTGGGCTGGACTAATAATGAAGTTGATGGTAATGTGGTTTAGGATGGGGAAAAATGTTTATTAAAACTTCTTGAAAAGTTATTTACGCTTTACTTATTTCTACTGCTTTCGAATCTACTTATATTACTTGTCAAATGTCAAGCATCGCAAATATACCTTGAGCTATTCCTTTGTACCAAGCCATGCATATAGTATATTAGCTTGCATCCTGTGCATGACTTGCTGAGTACCAAGTACTCACCCTTGCCTCAACACAATACCAGTTGAAGAGGAGACTACACCAGCTTTGGAGGAGGAACTCCAAGAAGATCCGTCTACTTAGGGATGCGAGCCCAGTCAGTTGCCTGTGGTATCTTTGGATGGCGCCACGAGTTATCTTATTTTCCGCTGCTATTATTTTTCTCTGAATAAGTTTCGCCTTGCGAGGCATACATTTTGTAACTTGGCCATAAGGTCGAGTAACCAGTTTGGTTATTTAAATAAAGTACTTTATTGGTATCGTTTGGTATGATTGTGATATTTACCGATGTTAAGACTGTGTGCACTAGCGCGTTCCTGGACTAGTGCTGAATACACAGAGGGTCCGGATTTGCAAATTCGGGGTCCCGACAGGGAGCCACTCGGGCAGATGTCCCAAGTGATATCTTCGTACAGGATCTTCACGAGCCAACCGTTACAAAACGGCAAAAGCCAAGCGAGGGTCCTGGAACCGGGGTCCTGCTCATCGATCCAGACTGGACTACCCCGTACCTTGATTATCTCCTGAAGGACAAACTCCCGGAAGCAACCACTCTGGCAGAGCGCATCTCCCGACAAGCCAAATCCTACGTGGTGGTGGGCGACGAGCTCTTCCGAAAAAGTGCCTCGGGTGTCCTCAGGCGGTGCATTTCGGGACAAGCGGGAAGAGTGCTGCTCCAAGAAATCCATTCGGGGATGTGCGGCCATCACGCGGCATCAAGCGCCTTGGTTGGGAAAGCCTACCGACAGGGTTTCTTCTGGCCAACGGCGGTAACGGACGCCAAGGAGATAGTTCGAACCTGCGAGGGCTGCCAATTCTATTCAAGACAGACACACTTGCCGGCACATGAGCTACAGACTATACCCATTTCTTGGCCTTTTGCAGTCTGGGGGCTCGACATAGTGGGCCCGCTCAAGAAGGCTCAAGGCGGTTTCGCTTACCTCTTCGTGGCCATTGACAAGTTCACCAAGTGGATCGAAGCCAAGCCGGGCCGTAACTATCATCGCAGCTTAAGGCCAAGGAGTTCTTCCAGGATATTGTAGTCGATTCGAGTGCCCAACCGGATCATCACGGACAACGGCACCCGGTTCAGGAGTGAAGAATTCCAAGAATGGTGTGAAGGCGTCGGGATCAAGATCTGCCAGCCTCGGTGGCTCACCCACGAAGCAATGGGCGGTCGAGCGAGCTAACGGTCAGTCCTTCAAGGCCTCAAGGCCAGGATCTTCGACCGCCTCAAACCATACGCCGCCCGATGGGTGAAGGAGCTACCGTCGGTACTGGGGACTCAGAACCACCCCACCGAGCGACCGCCAAACCCCTTTTTTCTCGGTCTATGGCGCAGAGGCGGTTCTCGCCGACCGAGCCGATTCGAATCCTGAGGGTTCGAACTACAACGGCCGAGTCCGAGGGAAGCCGAATGGTGGAGCTTGATCAACTCGAGGAGGCTCGGAACGTTGCCGCCCTCCGTCGGCTAAGTACCTCCAGGGACTTGGCGCTACCACTCGCAACGTCGAAATAGAACCTTTTCGAAGGAGATCTGGTCCTGAGGAGGAACCAAAAGCGAGCACAAGCTCTCTCCAATTTGGGAAGGTCCATACATCGTGCGTAAGACAACCCGGCCGGTGCTTATCGACTCGCAGGAAGAAGACGGCGAGGTTACGGCAAATACTTGAACGCCGAACAGCTCCGTCGCTTCTACGCATGAGTTATGTATCCCACTCTTACACATTAAATAAAATAGTGGTTCGCCTTATTTTACGAAGTTACGTGTAATGCTAGCCCCGAGTGGTTATTACCCGATCGCCGTAGCGCCTAACCCTGGTCGTGCCGATATAGAATGCACGGAAATAACAAACCGCGATGAGCACAAAGCCTCGGCGGTTTATACCAGCGCGCATAACGGAACGGGTAGAAAGCACTAACCACTCGGGACTGCAATTCGCAGCGCCAGAATTTAACCAAGATTTGCCTGGTCGCGAATTTCTAACCGTCAAAAGCTCGAGCCCCACTTCTCGCTGTCGGGTAATCGAGCAACCGACTAGAATGAGTTGATCAGCGGAACCACTAAGTTCGGGTTAAATGTGATAGGCACGAATCGATAAAATTTCGCATTTCATTCCATAATGTTAATCAGTTACCTTGCTAATTTTCTTTTTTCTTTTTCTCGCGCTAACAAAAAAAAAAAAAAAAAAAAAAAAAAAACTCTTGCTTCTTTGGTCTTTGTTGGTACTCCTAGCCAGGTCTTTAGTCTTTGTCTTCTTTGGTCTTGTGCCATTGGGAGACCCGGAGGCGAGATCGCTGAGGTTAGTCGCGACCCACGCGACCCAAAGCCGCCAGAATCTCCTCGTCAACCACCCACAAGGGGGGTACAAGGCGGACGAGGGCCCTGATGGCAAGGTCGTCGCGACGATCGCGACCAACCATCTCGAGGATGATCTCCGCCACCTCGTGGAGCCCTGGGGCGACCTCCAACAAGGTGGCCACGGCGGCGGCGTCCCTCGCCGCTCCGTGCTCCGCCTCCGCCTCCAGGATGGCAAAATCATGCTCCTCCCATGCTTCGGCCTCCTCCCAGCTATACAACATCCTAAAGAACCGCTGGCGAAAGAATGCCGCGTATGGGCCAACGAACTTCCTCATGTTAGACATGGAAGGAAACTGGAAGAGGAAGACGAAGGACAAGGCAAGAAGAAACGGGCGATCGCTCATTAGCGGTGACGCCCCATTTATAAGCCACCCCAGCCTCGGAAATCGAAGCGTCTCAAAGGCAATCAAAACGCGCCACCTCACAATCAATGAAGCGCGAAAAACGAAGCGACAGTGCAAATACCGAAGAAGATCGGCGCATTGAACAAAATCAAGGAGAATTTCACCAAACACGTGTTGTAAGCAGTTCAAGCTCATTCGGCTTCCTCGCTTAATTATACCAAATTAAGCGCAAAAGCCCGGGGGCTGGAGAGCTAGCAAGTGATGCAAGCCTGGGGGCTAAACCACTCAGCCAGGTGGCCACAACGTAAGTCCCGACGCTCGAGAGCTGCACGCCAGCCTCTCGGAAAAGCGTGTCCGGGGCAAGAAAGCCACGGGCCAAGGCCCTGGCGTTTGGAAGCCATACCAGTCGGCTGAAACTCACCCGGAAAGGCGCGACAGGATCCAAAAGGCCGCGGACATATATTCTAACAACTCAGCCAGAGAAGAAAGTGGAAGAGGTCTGAAGACCACTCAGCGGAAGACAATACAAGCGAATTATACTGAAGTAAGAAGACAGTATTTCAAACAAGGAGGGCGAGCACTCGGCATCAAGGCCCACGTCAAAGTCAGAATTCCAGATTTTCCAACAGGGCCTGCGATGCACCGGACACCTCTTCGAGGAGCGCGTTGGCCTTGTCTTCATCACAGGCAAAGCCTTCTTTCACAGCTTCGAGGTCAACTCTCGGATAATGAGACTTGACCACCGCCAATGCCTGGTTCGCGCTCATCGCTGCGGACTCTTTGGCGTAAGCTCTGATCCTGTCGGCTCCTCCCGAGAGAAGTGTAACAAGATCGTCCCCTGGCCCGGCGTGGCTCCTTCAATGCGCAGAAGGTGCAGGATCGCTCGCAGCGACGCAGCAGCTCAGTCCGCCTGCTCGGCGGCCGCCATCTTCTCCTTGCACTCTGCCACAAAGTCAAACAGCCATCAAGAGCACACCCGACGCCAAGTATGTTCAACCCAAGTCAAATAAATTTACCCTTCGGCTCCAGCATCCTTTCCAGTCGACTCGAGCTTGAGGCCAGAATTCTCTGAAGCCTCCAACTGGGCCCTCAGCTCAGCAACGGTCGAGTCGCGCTCTGAAACACGAGTGTGTCATCATCCTCTCCAACCACCATCCAAAAAGCATCCGAACCGTATTCAGGGGAGAATCTCACCTTCGAGCATATGCTCAAGCTTCGTCTTCTCCTCCCGGATCGTCATACACTCGCCCAGAAGCTCGTGGACTTCTTTCCATCTGTCCGCGCTGATCTCGTTGAGCTTGTCCTGCATCGCTTCGCTCTTTGAGCTTTGGGAGCACCTTCCGAAAAACCGCGACCTTTGCTCCGAGCGCTCCCCATGTCCTAAGTAACGAGGCAGAATCTCGGGAGAAGTCAAGAGCGACAGTTGAAGACAAGAAGCTCACCGACGAAGCGTGCTACACTTGACGGTGAGCTCATAAAGCTCCGTCCGAGCCGCTCTCTCCATCTCGTCGTCCTCTTCCATCCCCTTCCGGTGGAACCCCTTCCCACCATACGGTCCGATTCGGGCTTCGGCAGAGGACCGAGCGGCGGTGGCTTTCGAGGCACTTCCTCCACTCCGGAGACGGCCGAGTCGATCTCGTCGGCCGGACGGACCACCGGATGGTTCGACCGGACCGCTGCGCCCGTGGCGACGCCCGGCGATTGGCGGCGACGGCGACCTAGCCGACGCGGGGGCTCCTTGGGAAGCCTGCACTGACTCCTTTCAGAGACCCTCCACAGGATGTCCACAGCAGGAGTCTGAATCGAAAAAGGGAAGACACCTCAAGACAGCAAGAATAAAAAGACAAGGATCGCCCAAAAGAATACCTCTTGGATTTCTTGAATTTCATCCTGTGTTTCATCCGAGGCCCAAAGACCACTCGGAGGGAAGTTGGCGCTGCACTGGGCTGCCATCGGGACGAAGGCTGTGGCCCCGCGCTTTGCGATCCGGGTGCACCAGAGGTCGAAGGTCTGGCTGACGAAAGACCGGCGACCTCCTCCGCCGACTCCCGGTGCAGCTCGTCGACTGAGGTGTTAGCCGCTCACTTCGCCTGAGCGTGTCTCAGCCGAGAGAGGCCGACAACTGGAGCGTCAGAAAGGAAGGACGCGCGCTCCTGAAAAAAGGAACGATCGCACCCTGTTTGAATCACACATCAGTCAAAGAAATCATGGAATGACCTTTCGAGAGAATAGTGCACTCACAGGAGGAGGCCTTGCCATTGAAAATTTACGAGGGCAGCCCTGTTGGTGATTATTGTGCCAGGCACGAAGAAATCAACTACCGTCTTTGCCGCCGCCTCCATCGACAGGTCCACGTCCGACTCGCGTGGGGTCCAGAGGCCCGTTGTATTGGAACCCCAAATGGACTCTCTCCTTCAAGGGCTGCACTCGGCGCTTCACAAAGCGACCGCGATCCGGGGCCCGTCGACCCTCGATTCTTCAGATCGTCAATCAATGCCGGCTCGGGGACTTGCGCCGAACCTCCTCCGTCCGGTGTCGCTCCAAAGATCGGGAAGCTTTAGGAGCACACCGGCAAAGGGGCGAGGAAAGGATCAACGTTGGCACAATAGAACCACTCCCGCCTCCAACCTTTGAGGGAGGTCTTGAGAGGAACGACAAAATACTGTTTCTTGAGCCCTCCCATAGCTGAGCCCTGCGCCCCAACGACATTGGGAGCGGCCGGTTCGGATGAGGCTTCACCGGAAGAAGGAGCGGAACAAATCCAAATGAGGACGTATCCCAAGATACGCCTCGCAGAGCCGGGACGAAGATGGCAATGTGAAGAATCGAGTTGGGGTTCAAATTGATCAACTCAATTTCGTAGAAGTGGAGGAGCCCCCGGAAGAAGGCGCTCCCAGGAATGCTAAGTCCTCGCCAGAAGAAGGACTCAAACACCACAATCTCATTCTCTAGAGGTGTGGGGTAAGGGTCACCTGCGGCGGGGCGAGCGGAGATCAACTCCAGCGGAGGGAGGACGCCGGCGGCAACCATCCCTTCAAGCGGGACATCGTCGTGATGGAAGTCTCCCACCCTACCGTCGCAGGGTCGGTGCTACCCTCCGATGACGAGGAAGACGACATGGCGAAGAAGAAGACCTGGAGGAAAGAATCGCCGCAAGCCAAGGGCGCGAAATCAGAAACCCTAAATCACCAAGGAAGGTTTGAAGGTTTCGCAGCCGTGGTGGAGAAGGTGCGAGGAGGCCGTTGCTCCAACGAGGGTCCTTCCGACTTATAAGAAATGGGCCCCAATTTCCACCTACGGTGGGAAGAAACGAGGGCCCTCCTGTTCACCTGGGCCGATCCAGGGCACGCCCCATGACGGGCCAATAGCTGCGTCAGCGCAAAACGCGCCAGTGTCAAATCTGGTCCGAAGTTTGGGAAAAAGTGCGCCCCATGACGGGCCTGAACGCCGGCCGCCATGGAAGCTTGGGGCTGGGCACTTTCCGAACATCCTCTGACGGCACACCCCATAATTTGGGGTCAATTGCTGGTCGCTGTCTCACAATGCGATTGGGTGTCGCGGGAGGATCTACAACCAACACGGTCTTGAGAATGCGCCCCATGAGGGTCTAAAGCAGTGCGCCGCAAGCGGGCACAGGCATTACTCTGTATGACCAAGGTATGCCCCATGAGGGTCAACCGAGCGACAAGCCGGTTGCCGCGCGCCGTAAACGGGCGCGGGTACCGCCCCGGCCCCGAGCCAAAAAGACCAAGGTATGCCCCATGAGGGTCACCGAGCTACAAGCCGGCTGCCAAGACCGTAAACGGGCGCTGGTACCACTCGACCCACGAGCCAAAAGACCAAGGTATGCCCCATGAGGGTCACCGAGCGACAAGCCGGTTGTCACAAGATCAGAATGGGGCGCGGTACCACTCGACCCGAGCCAAAAGAACAAGGTATGCCCCATGAGGGTCACCGAGCGACAAGCCGGTTGCCGCGCCGCAGTGAGCAGGCGCGGGTACCACTCGGCCATGAGCTAACCAACCACGGTGGCTTCATACTACAAGTTCTTTATGATCTCTCTCGCATAATCCTCATGACAGGGTAAGGGACGGAAAGTCGATCCTAAAGCACTTGGGGCTGCTGTGGGATGACAGAAACAGGGTCCCGTAAGAGGGACCTACAACCTACCGGGCCTGACAGCGGAATGGAAAGCCCAAGGCCAAGCAGCACCACGACGGCCCAGAGGAGACCTTTCGACTTGCTCCCCAAGACAACTCCCGGTCCTTCAAGGAAGCTTCGTGCCCCGCCCTAACAACCCGCCAGGGACGAGGCATGCTTGGTCCGACATCGCCAGAGCCTGCGGAAGCTGGAACCTGACAAGGCGGCAGGCGTGGGTCGGAGAAAGCATAACCTCCTCTCCAGGACATAGAGCGTGAAGGCGGATAAGGACAAGGGACATGTCGTCCAGGCCACCATGTTTAGGGCCCGGTGGCGCCCATCTATCATGTATTCTCCCCCCAGTATATAAGGGGAGGAGGAAAAAAAACAAAGGGGAGGCTCTCCTCTCTTGCTCTCTCTTGAACACACACAATACATCCAAGAACACAGGACTAGGGTATTATCTCCTCCGAGAGAGCCCGAACCTGTCTAAAACAGATTGCCCTCGCATCCTGTGTTACCATCAAGCTCAGATCCCGCACAAATCCCCTAGAATCACAAATCTCATTGCTGGCGAAACAGATCGTCGACAACAGGTGGGACTGATCACCCACATCTTTCCAGATTTCCAGGAGCTTGTGAATAAGGCACTTATTCTTGAGGACAAGCGCAAGGAACTGGATGAGAACAGGAAGCGCAGGATGTAGCAGAAGGGATCGCGTCAGGGAGCGCAGCAACATTTGAGGGTTGCGCCAAACCAGTTTTTCAGATTCCAGCCACAGAATGCTACAAGGACACCGTCGCCAAAGACCAAGACTCCAATCGAACTATCGCACTCAAAGACCAGCCTTAAACGCCGCTCGTGCAGCCAACAGGGGATGAGACGTCGCTACAATTGCAACGAGCCAGGGCATTTTGCCAACAGTTGCCCTAAGAAGACAGCAGGAGTGACCCCAGTCCGCTTCAATTTGGGATCCACACCAGCCAGGACGCCAGCACCAGGAGCCAACCGAGGGACAGCACAACCAGGAGCAGCACCCTAGACCGTGGTGAGAGGCCGAGTCAACCATGTCACCGCAGATGCACTTCAGAATGCCACGGACATCGTACTGGGTAAGTTACTTGTTAACTCAGTACCTACAAAAGTTTTGTTTGACTCTGGAGCTTCGCATTCGTTTGTTTCTCGAGGCTTTGCTGCTAAAAGTGATTTGGAGATTGCAAGACTTAAATGCATACTTTTAGTTCAAACCCCTGGTTCCGAACTCCGAACTAAAGTAGGATGTTCTGGGGTGAGAGTATTAATAGATGGGATAGAGTTCCTAGTGAACCTTATTATTTTGGAAACCCAGACCTTAGATGTTATTTTGGGAATGGATTAGTTATCCAAGCACAAGGCCGTATTGGATTGTGGTCGAAGGATTATATCAGTTGAGAGCCTGTGTGGAAGAAAGGTAGAATTCCAAGCTACCGCCGTTGGAGATGGGCAGTTGATGGTTAACAGTGCCAAGGTAATCAGCATAGAAGATGTTTCAGTAGTGAATGAGTATCCGGATGTTTTTCCTGAAGATCTACCTGGTATGCCGCCAGACAGGGACATAGAGTTTGTGATAGAGCTTGTACCTGGTACAGCCCCGATAGCAAAGAGACCTTACCGGATGTCCACCGAGGAATTAGTGGAGATGAAGAAGCAGCTTGAAGAGTTGATGGAGAAAGAATTTATCAGACCGAGTTCGTCGCCGTGGGGAGCGCCAGTTTTGTTTGTCAAGAAGAAGGCGGGAGTTTCAGGATGTGCATAGACTACCGTGCACTCAATGAAGTAACCGTGAAGAACAAGTACCCGCTATCCAGGATCGATGATTTGTTTGATCAGCTGAGAGGAGCCGGAGTTTTCTCCAAGATTGATCTGAGATCGGGATACCACCAGTTGAAGATCCGATCAGAAGATATCCCAAAGACCACATTCTCGTCAAGATATGGACATTATGAGTTTACAGTTATGTCCTTTGGTCTGACGAATGCGCCAGCGTATTTCATGAATATGATGAATAAGGTGTTTATGGAGTATTTGGACAAGTTTGTTGTTGTGTTCATAGATGATATCTTAATTTACTCCAAGACAGAGGATGAACATGCAGAGCACTTGAGGCGAGTTTTGGAAAAGCTAAGGGAACAGCAACTTTTCGCCAAGTTCAGCAAGTGTGACTTTTGAAAGGACAAGGTGGAGTTCCTCGGACATGTAATGACCGCGGAAGGAGTCGCCATAGATCCAAGGAAGGTAGAAGCTGTGTTACATTGGGAGCAGCCGAAGACCGTGACCCAGATCCGGAGTTTCCTTGGAATGGCAGGTTACTATCGCCGTTTCATTGAAGGCTTTTCGACAATTGCAAAACCTCTTACGCAATTGCTGAAAAAGGAGAAGAAGTTTGCACGGACGCCGTGTGAGAAAGGTTTTCAAGAGCTGAAGGAACGATTGACATCAGCGCCGGTGTTAGTTCTACCGGATGTTAATCAAAGCTTTGATATTTATTGTGATGCATCGCGTCAAGGACTTGGATGTGTGCTGATACAGAACGGAAAGGTCGTCGCTTACGCATCAAGGCAGTTGAGGCCACACGAGGAGAATTATCCGACACATGACCTAGAGCTAGCTGCCGTAGTGCATGCCTTGAAATTATGGCGTCACTATTTAATTGGAAACAGATGTGAAGTATACACGGACCATAAGAGTCTTAAGTACATCTTCACCCAATCAGACCTGAACATGAGGCAGAGGAGATGGTTAGAGTTGATAAATGATTATAATGTTGGAATCCATTACCATCCCGGAAAGGCCAACGTGGTGGCCGATGCCTTGAGTAGGAAGAGCCATACTGTGAACATGTTGTTAGCCACGAGTCAGGAAGAGCTATGTGAGGATTTCTAGAAAATGTAGATTGAAGTAGTACCAGAAGGATTCTTGGCCACATTAGAAGTGAAGCCTACCCTGGAGGATCAGATCCGAGAAGGACAGAAGGATGATGACAAGATCCGCATGATCAAGTCAAAGATGGATGAAGGCAAGACAAAGGATTTCAAGTTGGATGAACAAGACACGTTATGGATGCAGGATCGAATCTGTGTGCCAAACCAGAAGGAGCTGAAGCAATTGATTCTAGAAGAAGCCCATGACTCCAAGTATTCAATTCATCCTGGGAGTGCCAAGATGTATCAAGATTTGAAGGAAAGATTTTGGTGGCCGAACATGAAGCATGAGGTTGCCGAGCATGTTGCACTGTGCGACATATGCCAGAGAGTCAAGGCAATGCATCAGAGACCAGCAGGATTGCTACAGCCGTTGAAGATACCTGAGTGGAAATGGGAGGAAATCGAAATGGATTTCATTACCGGTTTACCCAAGACTCAAGGAGGATATGACTCCATATGGGTCATGATAGACCGCTTGACCAAGGTCGCCCATTTTATTCCAGTGAAGACCACTTATTCGGGAGATAAGTTAGCAGAATTGTACATGACCAGGATCGTCTGTTTGCACGGAGTGCCGAAGAAGATTGTATCGGACAGAGGTACCCAGTTTACCTCAAGATTCTGGAATAAACTGCATGAAGCCATGGGAACCCGTTTGAACTTTAGTACAGCATATCATCCGCAGACGGATGGGCAAACCGAAAGAGTTAATCAGATTTTGGAGGATATGTTAAGAGCGTGTGCATTGGCTTATGCCACCTCTTGGGATAAAAGTCTGCCGTACGCTGAGTTAAGCTACAACAATAGCTATCAAGCAAGTTTGCAGATGTCACCATTTGAAGCACTATATGTCGACCTTGTCGAACACCGTTGAACTGGAATGAGACAGGTGAACGCGTTGGGCCAGATATTCTCCAAGAAGCCGAAGAACAGATTGCCATGATCAGGGAGAGATTGAAGATAGCCCAATCACGACAGAAGAGTTATGCTGACAACCGTCGCCGAGACCTGAGTTTTGAACCAGAAGATTTCGTGTATCTCAGAGTCACACCACTAAGAGGAGTTAAGAGATTCCATGCCAAAGGAAAACTCGCGCCGAGATATGTTGGACCATTTAAGGTTCTCAGCAGTAGAGGTGAAGTTGCATACCAACTGGAGTTACCGCAGTCACTAGCAGGAGTGCATGACGTGTTCCACGTGTCCCAGCTGAAAAAGTGTCTCCGAGTACCTGAGGAACAGACACCGCTAGAGTCAATTGAGCTACAAGAAGATCTGACTTACAAGGAGCACCCCGTGAAGATTTTGGACACCATGGATCGAGAAACAAGAAACAAGTCAACCCGCTTCTGCAGAGTTCAATGGAGCAACCACGCGGAGAGTGAAGCAACTTGGGAGCGCGAAGAGGAATTGAAGAAAGAGTTTTCGAACCTATTTCTTTAGGAAGCCCTGAATCTCAGGGACGAGATTCTTTTAAGGGGGGGAGGTTTGTAACACCCCAAAATTTTGCTTTTCTTAAATTCATGTGTGATTTGGCACTTTGGTGAATTTTTGGAATTTTCTGGAATTTATTTGGAATTTATTTAAATTTATTCCATTTTGATATAATTAAATATTTAACTTTGCAAATAAAATTTTGTTGGAAATATTTTATTTGAGTCCAAAATGTTCCAAAATATTTTCCAGAATTTTTTTGGATTTTTTTTGAGTCTTTTGCTATTTTTAATGAATTAAATGAATTTCTGAGAATTTAATTGGATTAATTAATCGAGTGGGTTTTACTGTTCATCTGACCGGACCCGAGTCTGAGTTAGACTCGAGTCCGACCGAGCCGCACCGAACCTAATCAGCGTGACCGTTGGATCTAGATCCAACGCCACGATTGAGCCACGCCACCCGAGCCCGAGTCCGACCGAGCCACCACCAGCCCGAGCTGCACTCGAGCCCAAACCCTCGCACCGTTGGATCTTGATCCAACGGCTGACGTTGAGCCACATCACCCAATCCGAATCCAACTCGGATACCGCCGCAGCAACGGAGTGGGCCTCGGTTTTCCCGTGTTTCACGGACGCCGAGGGCCCTATTTAATGCGCCGCCACCGCTGCCGTGACGCCGACTTCCGTGCGCACCCGTATCCCTAGCTCACGCCGCTAGAGCCACCGTGGTTGCGCCGCAATCGCTCGCCAGAGTTGGAGGAGCGTTCCGCCGCGTTAAATTGCAGTTTCCGCCGCCGTCCGCCGTCCTCCGTCGCCGTTGAGCCCAGATCCGGAACCACAAGGTCAAGCCGCGCCAGAGGAGACCCTTCACTTCGCCGGAGGAGCCCCACAACGCCGTCGCCATGGTCGCCGTCTTCGTCTCCGGTGAACCAGCCCCGCCGCAAGCCATCGCCGGACCCCAAGCTCCACCAGCCGTCCGATCCAGATCCAAGGGTCCAGATCGCGCCACGTCAAACCCTGGTGAGATCCCACGTGCTAATCCCAGATCTATTTCCAACCGTTGAATCTGATCCAACGGCGTAGATTGTGCCACGTTGCCTAAACCACACAGTACTAGATCCTTTCTCAGCCGTTAGATCTAGATCGAACTGTTAGGGTTAGCCACGTTGTTTACGTTAGATTGGATCTTGACCGTCTGATCAAGATCGGACGGTCCAGATCAGCCGAGTAGTTTTTCTACTGCGTTAGGCTAGATCCAATCTGGGCCGAGATCACGCCACGTGGCCGGGAGGTCGACCGTCGCGGTCAGCGCGGTCAGCGCCAACGCGTGGAGCGTGTCTCTGACTCGCAGGGCCCGCGTGTCAGTGGGGCCCAGTTGTCAGCGGCCCAGCCAAGTGCACCATGACGTCACGCTGATGTCACGGTGGGGCCCGCCTGTCAGCCCGCTCGGCTGAGCCATGCGCTGACGTAACCGGCAGGGCCCACCTGTCAACGACACGAGCCGTGGGCCGAGTCCACGGTAGACCAGGCTGTGCCCGTGCGCTGGGTCCATGGACCCGAGGCGACGTGGTAGCTTCTGGTTGGTCCACGTGTCACGCTGACGCAATAAAAGAATTTCCGGAAAAGAAAATGATTTATTAATTTGAATTATTGATTTCAGAATTTGATTCAAACTTCAAACGCTTATAACTTTTGCATTTTAACTCCGATTTGAGTTATTCAAATTTCTAAATTTGTATAAAATAGAGATCTACCTAATGATGAATTTATTTAATTTTTGGACCAAAGTTTTTCTCTATATAATTATTTAATTGATTATTTAAACTTTAAATGCTTATAACTTTTACGTTTCAACTCCAAATTTGACGATTTCAGTTTCTAAAAATTTATAAAATTATGTTCTCTCTGTTTATGAACTTTATTTGGTTGTTTGGACACTTTTGTCTACTGTCTTATGTATTATTTGCTATTTGCACGCTTTACGAGTAGACGTTGAAGTGCCCGAAGGCTTCGAAGGAGAAGTGTTGACCCAGGAGCCAGCTCAGGACCAAGAACAAGTACTCTTTGAAGGAAAGTTGTGCTTTGACCATATTGATCCCAATTTCAAATTAATTCGATTGAAACTATTGCATGCTAGTTTAACTAGAAAAATACTTTATTTAAATTTGGGAAAATTAGTTAAATGCCAAATTGCTGTATGACACCTTGGTTATTTAAATATGTGCCATGACCCTTGTCACCCTAGTTGTGGTTTACTAGTTGGACATTATTAAATTGCCAACATGGGAATTTAGACCGTTGTAGTATACTGCTTAGACCTGCTACGTGCTCATGACATGATTTTGGACAATCAAATGTTAATATTGACTTAATGATATACTGAACCTGTTTTGGAAAGGCATCATGTGATGTTGATGGCACGTGGTGCATGATAGTCAACTGGGGGTTTGATAAATAGATTTGACCGGGGCATGTGGCAAGAATGATCGGGTGGGCCAGTTGTGGCACCGGGGGCGTTGATTTGGTTCTTCGGGTAGTCTTGCCTTGGTCACCCTAAGGACTTAACCTTGCAAGCCTTTGAACTGAGTCAAACGTGCAACCACATGTCTGTAATGGGACGGACCTAGTTGAATAAGTTGCTAATAACGTACCTGTGGGACCTCAGGATGTCAACTACACCCTTTGTGTAGTTGTGCGGGAGGCGTCTGGGGCTGCGGCCAGGTACCCATCTAACGGTGGCTTGACCTAAACTTCGCCTTCGCTAAGGGAAGGGTTAGTGTGCAACACCGGGGAGGACCACTTGTGCTGTTAGAAGTTTCCGAAAGACTTTGTTACGGACACTCGCCTTTGTGGTGTTTGACTGTATCTTGTGGGTAAAGTGCATAACCTCTGCAGAGTGTAAAATCTATTCGAATAGCCGTGTCCACGGTATTGGACATCGCTCGGCAATTACAGTCAAGGGTTAGACTTTCTTGAAAATAACTTGGTCTTGAATGGTTGGGTTGGTTTAATAATAATGTTGATGGAAATGTGGATTAGGAATGGGAAAGATGTTTACTAAACTCCTCGAAAAGTTATTGATCTTATACTTGTTTTTATTGCTTTCGAATCTACTTATGCTACTTGTCAAATGTTGTTTACTGCAAATATACCCTGAGCTATTCCTTTGTACTAAGCCGTGCATGTAGTATATTAGTTTGCATTCTGTGCATGACTTGCTGAGTACCAAGTACCCACCCTTGCCACAATACAACACCAGTTGAAGAGGAGTCTACACCAGCTTTGGAGGAGGAGCTCCCAGAAGAACCGTCTAACTAGGAAGTGAGCCCAGTCAGTTGCCTGTGGTATACTGGATGGCGCCACGAAGTTATCTTATTTTTCGCTGCTATTATTTCTCTCTTATTAAGTTTCGCCCTGCGAGGCGTATATTTGTAACTTTACCATAAGGTCAAGCAACCAGTTTGATTATTTGATTAAAGTACTTTATTAGTATCGAGTGGTATGATTGTGATATTTACCGATGTTAAGACTGTGTGCACTAGCGCGTTCCTGGACTAGTGCTGAATACACAAAGGGTCCGGATTTGCAAATTCGGGTCCTGACACACTCGGAGACACTTCTTCAATTGAGACACATGGAAAACATCATGTACCCCCGCCAACGACTGCGGCAACTCCAGCTGGTAAGCAACTTCACCCCTACGGCTCAAGATCTTGAACGGACCGACATATCTTGGCGCAAGCTTCCCTTTGGTATGGAACCTCTTAACTCCCTTGAGAGGTGTAACTCTGAGATATACAAAATCTTCTAGTTCAAAGCTCAAGTCTCAGCGACGGTTATCGGCGTAACTCTTTTGTCTTGACTGAGCTATCTTCAATCTTTCCTGGATCATGGCGATCTGCTCTTCGGCTTCCTGAAGAATGTCTGGTCCAAAGACACGCTCACCTGTCTCATTCCAATTCAATGAAGTTCGATAGGGTCGACCATACAATGCCTCAAAGGGTAATATTTGCAGACTGGCTTGATAACTATTATTGTAGCTAAATTCGGCATACGGCAAACACTTGTCCCATGAAGTCGCATAAGCCGATGCACAAGCTCTCAACATGTCCTCCAAAATTTGATTTACTCTCTCCGTCTATCCATCCGTCTGCGGATGATAAGCTGTACTGAAGTTCAGATGGGTTCCCATAGCTTCGTGCAACTTATTCCAGAATCTTGAGGTAAATTGAGTACCTCTGTCCGACACAATTTTCTTCGGTACCCCGTGCAAACAGACAATCTTGGACATATACAACTCTGCTAGCTTATCTCCTGAGTAGGTGGTCTTTACAGGGATAAAGTGGGCGACCTTAGTCAAACGGTCTACTATAACCCATATGGAGTCATATCCACCCTGAGTCCTCGGCAAACCGGTGATGAAATCCATACCGATTTCCTCCCACTTCCACTCAGGTATCTTCAATGGCTGCAGCAACCCTGTTGGCTTCTGATGCATTGCCTTGACTCTCTGGCATATGTCGCACAACGCTACATGCTCTGCAACTTCATGCTTCATGCTCGGCCACCAGAATCTCTCCTTCAGGTCTTGATACATCTTCGCACTTCCTGGATGAATGGAATACTTGGAGTCATGGGCTTCTTTTAGAATCAACTACTTCAGCTCCTTCTTGTTCGGCACACAAATGCGATCCTTATTCCACAACGTGCCTTGCTCATCCAGTCTGAAGTCTTTCGCCTTGCCTTCCTCCATTTTGGACTTGACCCTCTGAATCTTGTCATGGTCCTTCTGTCCTTCTCGGATCTGATCCTCTAAGGTAGGCTTTACTTCCAAAGTGGCTAAGAATCCTTCCGGTACCACTTCCAGCTTCATCTTCTGGAAGTCCTTACACAGCTCTTCCAGATCTTCTGCTATCAACATATTCACGGTATGGCTCTTCTGACTCAAAGCATCGGCTACCACATTGGCCTTTCCTGGATGGTAATGAATTCCAACATTGTAATTGTTAATCAACTCCAACCATCTCCTTTGTCTCATGTTCAGGTCCGATTGGGCGAATATGTATTTAAGACTCTTATGGTCTGTATACACTTCACATCTGTTCCCTATCAAATAGTGATGCCATAACTTCAGGGCATGCACTACGACTGCTAACTCCAGGTCATGCGTCGGGTAGTTCTCTTCATGCGGCCTCAACTGCCTTGATGCTTATGAAACGACCTTTCTGTTCTGCATCAGCACGCATCCAAGCCCCTGGCACGATGCGTCACAGTATATATCAAAACTCTGGTTCACGTCCGGTAAGACTAACACCGGTGCTGATGTCAATCGCTTCTTCAGCTCTTGCAAACTTTTCTCGCACTCCAGCGTCCATATAAACTTCTTCTCCTTTTTCAACAATTGCGTGAGAGGTCTCGCAATCGTTGAAAATCCTTCAATGAATCTGTGGTAATAACCTGCCATTCCCAGAAAACTACGGATCTGGGTCACTGTCTTCGGCTATTCCTAATGCAACATGGCCTCTACCTTGCTTGGGTCAACTGCGACTCCTTCTGCTGTCATTACATGTCCAAGGAACTCCACCTTGTCCTTCCAGAAGTCACACTTGCTGAACTTGGCGAAGAGTTGCTATTCCCTTAGCTTCTCCGAAACTAGCTTTAAGTGTTCTACGTGCTCTTCTCTTGTCTTGGAGTACACAAGAATGTCATCTATGAACACGACAACAAACTTATCTAGGTGTTCCATGAAAACTTTGTTCATCATATTCATGAAGTCGCAGGCGCATTCGTCAGACCAAAGGACATAACGGTGAACTCGTAATGCCTATATCTTGACGAGAATGTGGTCTTAGGAATATCTTCTGATCGGATCTTCAGCTGATGATATCCCGACCTCAAGTCAATCTTGGAGAAAACTCCGGCTCCCCTCAACTGGTTAAATAGATCATTGATCCTGGGTAATGGGTGCTTATTCTTCACGGTGACCTCATTGAGTGCACGGTAATCTATGCACATCCGGAAACTCCCATCCTTCTTCTTGACGAACAGAACTGGTGCTCCCCACGGCGACGAACTAGGTCTGATAAATCCTTTTTCCATTAGCTCCTCGAGCTGCTTCTTCATCTCCACCAACTCTTCGATTTACATTCGGTAAGGTCTCTTGGCTATCGGGGCTATTCCAGGTACTAGCTCGATTACGAACTCTATGTCTCTGTCTGGCGGCATACCAGGTAGATCTTCAGGAAAAACATTTGGGTACTGTTTACTACTAGAACTTCTCCAATGCAGACTGCCTTCGCACTGTTGATCATCAACTATCCATCTCGAATGGTGGTCGCTTGAAACTCCACTTTCCTCCCACAAGGGCTCTCGACTGATATGACTCTTCGTCCACAGTCTAGCACGGCTTTGTGCTTGGTCAACCAGTCCATCCCCAAGATAACATTTAGGGTCTGGGTTCCCAACATAATGAGGTTCGCTAGGAATTCTACCCCATCTATTAATATTCTTACCCCAGAACATCCTTCTTTAGTTCGGAGTTCTGTCCCAGGGGTTTGAACTACACGCATGGATTTAAGACACATAATGTCCAAATCATTTTTAGCAGCAAAACCTTGAGAAAAGAACGAATGCGAAGTTCCAGAGTCAAACAAAACTGTTGCGGGTACTGAGTTAACCAGTAACTTACCCAGTACAATGTCCGAAGCATTCTGAAGTGCATCTGCAGTGACATGATTGACACGGCCTCTCACCACAGTCTGAGTTGCGGCTCCAGGTTGCACGGCTCCACGGCTTGCTCCTGGTGCATGTGTTCTTGCCGGCGTAGATCCCAAATTGAAACGAATTGGAGTCACACCTCCTCCCTTCTTGGGGCAGTAGTTGGCAAAGTGCCCTGGCTCGTTGCAGTGGAAGCAACGCTTCACTGTGCTCTGCTGATTCCCTGCAGCGGCGTTCCTAGCCGGAGCTGGTGTCTGGTAGCCCTGGCTGGCAGGTCTCGGTGCTGGCGACGGTGTCCTCGCAACAATCTACGGCTGGAACCTAAAGAACTGATTTGGTGCAACTCTCAACCTTTTTGTCCCTGGGCGAGCTCTTTGTTGTGCCATCCAGTGCTTCCTGTGTTATCCTCCAGCTCTTTGCGCTTATCCTCCAAAATGAGCGCCTTGCTCACCAATTCCTGGAAGTCGGGAAATGTGTGGGTAATCAATCCCACCTAAAGTCCAGAATTCAGTCCCTTCATGAAACGGGACTGTCTTGCCTTATTCGTCGCTACGTCTTAGGTGTGTAGCGTGCCAACTGAGTGAATTTATTCAGATATTCAAACACTGGATGGTTGCCATGCTTCAGTGCTCCGAACTCCTCCTCCTTGAGATCCATGATTCCCTCGGGCACATGATACTAGCGAAATGCAGCTGTGAACTCCTCCCAAGTGATATCCTGTGGATTCTCACGTACGGCACAAAAGTTCTCCCACCATTCAGCTACAGTTCCTTCTAGCTGATGAGAGGCGTAAAGCACCATCTCATTTCCCACACACTGGGTGATGTGCAGCTTCCTCTCTATCGATCTCAGCCAATCATCTGCCTCCACTGGATTGGCGTTTGCAGAGAATGTGGGTGGATGAGTCCTCATGAATTCCGATAGTCTTGAATTTTGTCGCTGTCCCTGATTATCTTGGTTGGCAGCGGCCTGAGCAGTGACCCGCTGCATTTGCTGCATCATCGCATGCATCAGCTGAGTCTGTGCAGCAAGGAAAGCTCCAAAGTTCTGCATATCCACTTGCAGTGCTGGCTGGGGTGCAGGTGCTCCATCATTGAGGTTTCCAGCTAAGCGAGAACCATTCCTGTTGCCACCAAGGTTTCCGCGAGTGTTCACCATCTGTTGATTACTCCAAAATTAGAGACGAGAGGGAAACAAGAATAGACAAGTAGTAGAGAAACTTATGCGGGGTGGAAGGTGTAACTCAAAATCCAACTTTATTAATTATTAATAACTTGGTATGGTTTCTCACAATGCCTAAGGGCTTTGCAACACATACTGCACACTCAGCAATCAAGAAGATCCAAATTAAACTAACACACTAGAGTCTAATGCCTAAAGGGCGACTCTTTATTACTCCTAGACGCGACTCAGCACTAAAGTCTCAACTGTTGATCCTAAATGCTCACTCATCGATCCAACCACCACAGGAACTCCCCAGCGGGTGTGATGGCATCGGCACGAAGCGATCGCCGTGTCCCTCAACAATGGTGGCTGACGACGCAACATCCTCCTCTGGCTGTGGCTGTGGCGCCTCCTCTGGGTCCTCCTTAGGGTCTGGGTCGTGCAGCTCCAACACCGGCTCCGGTGCTGGCCCGTACAGTGCCATCTCCAGCTCACCGATCCTCTGTGAAGCGTGGGCAATGTACTCCCGGGCATCCTGTAGGTGCTTCCTAACCTCTTCGACTTCATCGCGGGCCTTCTGTAATTCCTGAACAGTATCATGAATCACGAAGGTCCTGCTCCTCCAGGGGCAGCCAAGAAACTCAGGGAAACCCCCAGAGGCGACTGGCGACGAACTGACTTGCGCGCGGTCTCCCGAGTCTTTGGGCCTTGATAACGCTTGGCTGGCGGGGCATCGGGCGTCAACCCTCTCCTAAGCAGATCCTCTGGGACTGGCGCTGGTGCTACTGGCTGTGCCGCCTGCACAGGGGCTGGTGGCGGAAGAGCAGCTGCTTGCTGAGCCTCCTTCAGCTGGTGTATCTCCTCTCGAGCTGCTGCCAACCTCTGGTACACATCCTGGAGCTCGTGGGTGGTGCTGACATAAGCCTCATCCTGGGCTCGGATGAGCGATCCCATATGCACAATCGTCGGATCCACCTCTTGATCCAAACTCCGAAACCAGCTATGGTACCTTCCTTCCTCTTGGCACGGAAACAGGCGGTACGGCGAATCCTTCAGTCTGTCACTGTAGCTGCTGCCCAGATGGATAAGGGCCTGTCTCGCCGCATCTTGCAGCGCATCTCCCATCTTTAGTCTCTCTGAAGTGAAGTAAAACGGACGATCCTCTGCCAGACTCCGACTCCTGGCGTGTACCAATAGCCTGACCTTCCACGTGCTATAGCCAATGCTAGGCACGGAGGTACAGCGGTACTCTGGGCGATGGGGAAACTCCAGCTCCTGGAGCATCAAGGATAGCTCCGCACAAAAGCCTCCAGCCAACGACGCAAAGGTGGTGCAAGTCGACATTTACAAATTTTGAAACAAGTTGAGATTAGTACCCAGTTTTAAATAACAGATAAGGTAAGCTCAAGACACTAGTATAGGAGAGGTAGAAGCAAAGGAACTTAAAATTGTATAAGTAGGTTTTTATAAATATACTAGTCCTTATGGCTTTGCCATTCTAACTAGGTCACGGCCTACAGTCATCCAGGCTCTGATACCACAGCTGTGAGACCCCGGATCGGCTATCCGAAATCTCCTGTGTATTTCTGTACTAGTCCCAGATCAGTAGCTAGTACACACAGTCAACAGTGATACATCATTGCCGAACATAACGAAATTGTAACATAACTATAAAGTATTAGCGACACAGCTACTTATTACAACACTCGGTCACACGACCAGAGTCACAGCAGCGGAAACAAAACGACAAGAAGCGAAACCCAAAGAACACCACAGGCGACGATAAGACACGCGACTAGTTCTCCTAGTGATCTTCCTCGAAATCCTCGGCGTAGAACTCACCATCTTCAACGGCGTCCTGGTAGTTCTCTAATAACAACAGTTTATGTAGCACATGAGTACAAAAGTACTCAGCAAGTCTGGGAAAGTATGCACATGTAGGGCTTTCCAAGGAAGGCTTAATATGGTTCTTTTGCATAAAGCCAAATTTCATCAAACCGTACTTATTAATAAGTGTCACAAAGCATATTTTAGCAATTCTTTTTAACAATTGAATTATGTAATATTTCAGTGAGGGTTCTATCCACCATCACTAGTATAAGGGCTCTATCCGCCACAATTTAAAAGATCAAGATTATCCACACATGACTCTATCCGTCATGACATAAAAACAGGTTCCATCTACCTGGTTGGCTCAATTCGCCAATTAAACATCCGAGAGTTCTAACCACTCCTGAATCCCAAAACATCATTTATTTTCAAAACCAAAACCAAAGTCTACCAGTATGAAAGTATTCTTTGCTTTGCCCTTGACCGTAGGCACGGCTATTCGAATAGTTTTAACTCTGCAGAGGTGTACAGCTTTACCTACAAGACATGATATTCTCTTGATGCCAAGCTTTTAACACACTTCATTTGGTGTGCCGACAGAGAAATCATGACAAGGCCTTTACAATGTATACGCCTAACCCGACTCACCCGCTGAGGTTTCACCGCTGTTAGGGTTCTATTCACCCAGTACAGAAGCCCCTCTTGCGTCGTGTGAGAAAAAGTTATCCGGCACTCACATTCCACCGTTTGGTGAGTCTAAGTTAGGTTTCTACAAATTATTTAGCCAGGTCGTACCATTTTAGACATGTGGTAGTAGGGTTATGCTTAGAATAGACAGTCATAAGCGTCGGTCCTTAATTGACTTGGGGCGGTACTTGCACATTGGAAACTAGTACTCAATCCGCACCCACCCGACATTCCAATCCGCCCAAGTCCAAATCCTTTTTCTTTTTCTTTTTATTTTGAAAAAACAGTACCAAATACTTTGTAATAATTTCCAAATCACAATTTAAATCACAACTTTTGTATAATCCCACCCATGGGTCAATTTCATCAATTCGGGTACTAAGCATATCTACCGTTCTAACCAACAAAAGTCACAATATAAGATATACAAGATATAACAAAGGGTCCTAGGGTTACAATTAATCATGTATATCAATAATCAAGGAGGTAATCGCAATTGGGATTAACTAATCAGTTATATTTGACATGCGATGATAAAGATAGCGATGCATGTTTATAAAGCATTGTAAACACATTTGCAAACATGGGATCAAAATGCGTCAAGGGAATTGCCTTCAGTCGCAGCGATGATAAAGATAGCGATGCATGTTTATAAAGCATTGTAAACACATTTGCAAACATGGAATCAAAATGCGTCAAGGGACTTGCCTTCAATCGCAGCGAGGATGTTGAACTCTTGAAGTCCGGCGGCGGGGTCGGCGGATTCGGCGGGATCCTCGGCTACGCACAAAACGGTACAACAAATAAACAACAATAAAATAAATAAAATCAAAAAATTACAAAAGTAGTGCTGGCAGGTAGATAATGAATTTAGATGAATTTAGGAATTTGAACGGAGTCAATCGGAGTTCGGGCGGAAAAGATATGAGCCTCCGAAGTTTAAAAATGCTGGAAAATAGAAAATCGCGGAATATTCCAAGGTATCTTCCTTTTCCTGATTTTTGGATTGATTGGACTATATGACGTGTGGGGCCATGATGTCATACTCAAGGGGCTTCTTCTCCAAGCTCTATCCATGGGGAAAGAACAGAGGAGCAAATGCTCCAAGGGGCGCCGTCGGGGTGGGGCCGGACGGCGGCCGAGGATAATGGCGGCGCTCGAGGCGTGTCTGTGCCGGCGGCCAGCGTCGAACGGTGGGACCGGCGCGGGCAGCGCGGCGACAGGCGGATGCGTCGAGGAAGGCGGGGGTGGCGGCCGTGGCGAGGCCGGCCGAGGTGGCGAGCGGCGTGTGCCTGGCGCGCGCAGAAGCGCGTGGCGCGCGGGAGCGCGAGGCGGCCGGCGGTGGCAGCCGGCGATGCGTGACCGGCGGCGGCTGACGGGCGGCCGATGGCGACGGCGGCGGCGGCGCACGCACGAGCAAAGCCCAAAAATAGAGGGCCCCCAAATTTGAACATGACCTCAAAATTTGATTATAGCACTAGCTAAAGGATCCCTAGTGGAGTTCAAGGTTGCAAGGAATCGAACCAAAACTCACCGAAGAAGATGAATTTGGCGAAGAACGTGGGTTCGGCCGAAAGGGTTCAAACACGAAATTCGTCGCCCAAACTTGATGAAACCAAAAATTGATTGATGAGTTAGAATCTAGATATCCCTACGAACACGAGGAAATAACCGGAATTGAATTTGACCCACCGGAGAAGAAGATAGGACAAAGAACGCGAAGAACACGAAAAACGTGGCTTCCTCGTCGGTTTTCTCAATCTAGCGGATGAACGACTTAGAGAGGCATGAGGAGAGTGCTACCATCGGGAAGAGCACTCCAACACGGAGATTTGAGAGGTGGTGGTGCGCCGTTTGGTGTTGAAACAGCCGAGTTATGGCCATAATGGTGGATTTCGGTTTTGGAGGGATTGAGCCGTTTCCTGCGAGAGTCCAGGCTGAAGATCGTGGGGGATGGAAAGGTTTTGTCGCTACGAATCCAACAGATCCGGCCGTTCACGATTTGGAGCATTGAATGGAAAGTTATGAGCATTTGAATGGAGGAAGGCAAGTATGGAAACTTCTATTCTTTCCCTGGCAAGAACACCAATGTGCGGTAGAAGATAATGAATAGTGCCTACCACGTGGCGCCCTCTGGTTGGCCGAGAGTTATGCAAATGCAACGCCCTAGAGAAAAATTAGCAAAAATGGTCTAAAAATTCCGGAAGAATTCCTAGAACCATTAGGGAATATTTGGAACCCAATAAAATTGGTTTCACTGAATTTGGAGTTTAGAATATTCTGGAGCGAATAGTGGGCATTAAACGAAAGCCACGCGAGATAAAATACCAGAGAGCCTCCAAAAATCTTGGAAAAATTCCCAAAATGTTTTTAGAATATTTGGAGCCTAATGCAATAGGTTCCGGGATTTTCGGAGCAATTTTGAACTCGGGCGGAATTTCGGGTACAGACTGGAATCTGGAAATTTGATTTTTCGAACGGAGGGGAATTAAATTCCGATTTTGGATGGAAAGGATGCTAGGTTAAATTAAACACCAAGGAAACTCCAAATTTTGAATTTAATTAATTTAAATTAAACTTTTCCAGAAAGCCGAAATTGAGGATGTTACATTCCAACAGCAGGCTAATAGGTTCTTTTGTAATAAGCAACATTCATAAATATCTGTAATATATTGGAAGCAGTAAAACAACAATAAAGATAATAACTTTCACAAGTAACTTCACAAGTAAAGCATTTCACAACCTACATTTAGTTGACATCTCGCACCCAACCGTTTTTCCAAAGTCCAAGATATTTTCATGAAAGTCTAACCCTTGATTGTAATCCCCGATTAATAGCCAATGCCGGGGACACGGCTATTCGCATAAGTCTTACATTCTGCAGAGGTTATGCACTTTACCCACAAGATACAGTCAAACACCACAAAGACGAGTGTCCATAACAAAGTCTTTTGGAAGCTTCTAGCTCCACAAGTGAACCTCTCCGATTGTTGCACACTATCCCTTCCCTTAGCAAAGGTGAAGTCTAGGCCAACCAACCATTGGATGGGTACCTAGCCACAGCCCCGGTACGCTCCCCCATTCGACTACACAGAGGTATAGTTGACACCCCGAGGTGCCACATGCAAGTTATTAGCAACCTACTCAACTAGGTCCGTCCCATTACAGACATGTGGCTGCATGATGAGCTCAGTTCAATGGCTTGCAAGGTTAAGTCCTTAGGGTGTCCAAGGCAAGACTACCAAAGTGTCCACAAGTATTCCAAAACTAGCGAAAAACCAAATCGACCGCCCAGTTGCCACTCTTGGCCCACCACAAACAATCTTGCCACTTGCCCCGGTCTAAACCATTTTATCAACCCCAGTTGTTTACCATGCACCACGTGCCATCAACATCATCATCAATAACACTTGACACTTCTCAAAAACGTGTTCCATATCTCATTAAGTCAACATTAATAATTGATCATCCAAAATCTTGTCATGACTACGTGGCAGGGCTAAGCATTATACTACAGCGGTCTAATTACCCATGTTGTCAATTTAATAATGTCCAATTAAATAATCCACAACTAGGGTGACAAGGTTTCATGGCATACAATTATTTACGTCATGGTGGCGTACAACAAAATTGGCATTTAACTAACTTCCAGAATTAATTAAAGCATTTTCTAATTAAATTAGCATGCAATAATTTAAATAAAAATAATTTTTCAAAAGTGGAAACAATATGATCAAAGCATAACTTGCCTTCAAAAATTCTTGTTCTTGGTCTTGAGCAGGCTCCTGGGTCAAAACTTCGCCTTCGAAGCCTTCGGGCACTTCAACGTCTACTTGTAACGTGCACAAATAGCAATAAAATAATTAAACAACAAGCAAACAGGATTCAAAAATTCAAATAAAATTCACCACTAAAAAGAGCTCAAATTTATAAAAATTTAGAAATTGGAATCGCCTCAATCGGTGTTAAAATACAAAAGTTATAGCATTTTGAAGTTTTAAACTATATTTAAAAAGAATAAACCAAATTAACAAAACAATTTTTATTCGAAAATTCATTTATGACGTCATCACTGACACGTGGACCAATCACGAGCTGACACGTGTCCCTGCTGACGTCATCCACGGCCGGCGCCCACGATGATGTCAGCATGACACGTGTCAGCCCCGGGTGTGTCCACGTCGGCTCGGTCTATGTGCCTGGTCCACGGGTTCGGTTCGGTCCACGATGAACTCGGCGCATGGGGTTAGTGCGGCTGACACGCGGGTCCCACCTGTCAGCGGGTCACGTGCACAGTGCGGCTGGCTCGGCTACGTGGCGTGATCTGGTTGGCTTGGCTTTGATGCGATCCGTGCCGTTCGTTTGAATTCCAACTGCGCGGATTGCATCTGAACTCCACGGGTGAAGTGCTATATGGCACGACCCGAAGCTTGACGCGCAGCTTGATCACGACCGTTCATCTATGGTCCTACGGTCACTAATAGATCTAAATAGCAAAACATGAAATGATCCGAACCGCACGATCAAAATCTAACGGTCAGAAACCAATCTAACGCACAACTCCTCTGACCTACGTGGCCAAATCCTACCCATCAAATTTAGATCTAACGGCCAGGGTTAACTAGGTCAAAACCTACACGATCTAATCTGAGCCACACAATTAAGATCCTACGGCTAGGGCTAGGTCTAGTTCAATATCGGAGAAGGGCTACGTGGCGTTACCCGGATGGTGCGATGTGGATCCGATGGTTGACCGAGCTCGAGGCGTCGATGGCGGTGTGGTGGCGCGAGCAGACCGGAGTCGGGGAAGACGACCACGGTAACGGCGGTTCGGTTGGGTTTCGGCGAAGTCGTTGTCCTCCACGGGCACGGCTTGTGACGAGGACTCCGGATCCGGTCTCGGCCATGGCAGAGATGGCCAACTGTCGACCGAGAAGAGGAAAAACCCGCGACGGCTGCTTGCAACTCCGGCAAGTAATCAATGGCGGCTGGGTGCAGCTCGAGCTCCAAGACCTAGGCTTGCGTGAAGAGGGCGGCGCGGTGACTCGGGCGGAGGTGGCAGCATCCAGGTTCTCCACGCGTGCCCGATCGGACGATCCACAACGCCCTACGACGCGTCCCACAACCCGCCATTGGATCTGATCCAACAGTCGAGAGGGATTAGGGTTAGGGTTATTGCGGCGCTGATCATTTGGACTCGAGTCGACTTCGAGTTCGGTCGATGGAAACGATGTTGGACCACCGGCTAATTTCCAGTGATTAAATTTTCAAATAAATTCCCAGTAATTCAAATAATTCGGGAAAAATAGCAAAAAGCTCAGGAAAATTCCACAAAAATTGTGGAAAATATTTTAAGGCATTTTGAACTCAATTAAAATATTTGCAACAAAAATTTATTTGAAACTTTTAAATATTTAAATAATAAGATAAATAACTTAATTCAAATAAATTCCAAAAATTCTCAAAATGCACAAATACACTTTGAATTTAGAAAAAGCAAAAATTGCGGTGTTACAGTAGTGCACACAACTACGATTTATGAAAGTTAAAGTCTTATTTGACGAATTCAAAAGGCCAAAATTGTACACATACAGATGTTTATTTTTAGATTCAAAAGACTAAGATTATGAGGATCATAAAGTTGAGACAAGAATGTTTAGTGGTATTTCTTGTGCAAAAAGTGTTCATTTAGATCATTTGATTCTTTAGTTATGAATAGTTCTATTCTTAACGATAATAAAACATGAATTACAGTTCATTCTCAGCCACTATTATAGAGGTGTGGTTCTAAGATTTTAAAAGATTCAAAAAGGTCGATTGAGCAGCTAAGGAAGCTAGTTCAAGAAAGTTAATGTCCGATTAATCTCTAAACAACTAATAGAATTGAATAAATAGCGAGCTAAAGTACACAAAGCAAGTTACTAAGCTACTGACATAGAACCTATAATGATGATATTCTAAAAGCATTGTTACTAGATTTCAAGTTAAATGCAATTTGCTAACACTATTCATACATGGATAACCTAAAAACCTTATATTAAACATGAAATGACCCTATTGAAACTTATGATTAAACAGGTCTGAATCTAAATATTTTTTGCATAAACAGAGAGATCAACTTTTCATTGAATATAGAGACTATTTTCACTAAATTTGAAGTTTATTTGCTGTAAGCAATTTAAATTTGAATGCATTAAAATGAATCTAATTACAAAATTTGCACAAACTGTTAGGACCCGGATATGCAAATCCGGACCCTCGGTGTATTTAACACTAGTCCAGTATCACGCTAGTGCACACAGTCTCAACATCGGTACATATCACAATCATACTCAACGAATTAATAAAGTACTTTATTTAATTAACCAAACTGGTCGCTCGACCTTATGGTCAAGTTACAAAAGTACGCCTCGCAGGGTGAAAACTTATTAAAATAAATAACTGCAGTGGAAAAATAAAGAAACACGTGGCGCCAACCAATATGCCACAGGCAACTGACTGGGCTCTTCCCCTAGTTCGCTGGCTCCTCCAGGAACTCCTCCTCCAGTGCAGGCGTTGCTTCTTCTTTAACTGATGTTGTATTGTTGCAAAGGGTGAGTACTTGGTACTCAGCAAGTCATGCACAGAATGCAAGCTAATATTCTACATGCATGGCTTACCAAAGCCAAGTTATTTTCATGAAAGTCTAACCCTTGGCTGTAATCCCCGAGCAATGTCCAATGCCGTGGACACGGCTATTCGAATAGATTTTACACTCTGTAGAGGTTATACACTTTTCCCACAAGATACAGTCAAACACCACAAAGGTGGGTGTCTGTAACAAAGCCTTTCCAATGCCTATCTAAACCCATTACTACTCGCTAAGGTTTCAACCACTACCCGGGCCTCACACCACCACAATAGTACTAAAGTTTAGAATCAACAAATTAATCAGCTAGGTCCGTCCCATTCCAGACTTGTGGTTGTATGAATGACTCAGTTCAAAGGTTTGCAAGGTTAAGTCCTTAATTGACTAGGGCAAGACTACCCGAAGAACCAAAACGACTTTTCCGATACCAATCCTGGCCTACCTGATCAAATTTGCCACTTGCCCCAGTCTAAAGCATTTTATCAAACCCAGTTGATTACCATGCACCACGTGCCATCAACATCATTCATCAATAACCCATGACACTTTCCAAAACATGTTCCATCTCTCATTAAGTCAGCATTAATAGTTGATTATTCAAAATCATGTCATTATCATGTGGCCGGGCTAAGCATACTATGACGATCTAATTAACCCATGTTGGCAGTTATTAATGTCCAACTAAATAATCCACAACTAGGTGACAAAGGGGTTCGTGGTATACAATTATATATGTCAAGGTGGCATACAACAACTAGGCATTATCTAATCCTAAAATTATTTAAAAGCAATTCTAATTAAACTAGCATGCAATAATTTGAATCAACATAATTCTTGAAAATAGGATCAACATGGTCAAATCACAACTTGCCTTCAAAGAGTACTGGTTCTTGTTCTTGCACTTGCTCCTGGGTCAAAACTTCACCTTCGAAGCCTTCGGGCACTTCGAGTCTACTCGTAACGGATGAAAATAGCAATAAATAAATAAAATAGAGAGCAACTCAAGTCTAAAAATCAAATAAAATTTATAATCAAATAGAGCTTGATTTTACAAAATTTTAGAAATTGGAATCACTCAAATCGGAGTTAAAACGCAAAAGTTATAAGCATTTGAAGTTTGAAAAATCAATTAAAAGAATAAATCAAATTAACTCATTTATCTTTCTATTGAAAAATCCGGATTATGACATCAGCATGACGTCAGCAACGTAATGATAAAAATAAAAATATATTTTTTGGAAAATAATCTGTCGCTGACAAGTGTACCCACCGATGACGTCATCATGACGTCATCGCTGACGTCACGCACGCACGGGCGTGCGATTCCATCTAAACCGTTGATTCAAGATCCAACGGCTCAGATCTAATCGAGATCCGATCGTTCCGAACTGAACGCTAGATCGGAGTGGTCCAAACTTACGCTAAATCGTAGCCGTACGATCTAAATCTGACAATCAAGAATGAACGTGCTACGGCGTGCTAACCTTCCACGCGCGACGTGCTATTTGTGATGTGGCCCAATCTAGGTCATCCAATCTAGATCCGACGGTTGGTAATAGATCTAATCTCGTGAAATAACAAAACTATGCGATTCAATCTAACCGTACGATTTTGATCCGACGGTCAAAACAAATGTGCTATAGCGTGCTATTTTGCTAGCTGCGGCATGCTATTCAATCTGAACCGTTCAATTTAGATCTCACGGTCACGATCAAACAAGGATCAGACCGGTCCGAACTTATTGAGCCTACGTGGCCTAATATGATGCGTTGGATCTGGATCCAACGGTCCAGATTGCATCTAATCTCTACGGGGATTAGGGCGATGTTGACTCACCTCGGCCGTAGGATGGAGATCGGATGGTTGACAGAGCTCGATGGCGGCCGGAGCTGAGGATGACGACCACGGGGATGGCGTTTGGGGCGTGCTCTATCGAGGTGGATGATACCCCCAGATGCGTCTCGTCGCGATGGTCTCGGATCTGGGCACCAACGTGGCAGAGGACGGTGGGAAACGGCGAAAAACCGTGGCGGAACCCTAGCGCAACTTCGGCGAGCGATTGCGGTGAGGCTACAGCGGCTGGAGCTCGATGACCTATGGTAACGGGTGCGCACGAAAACGGGGGTCTCAACATGGGTGGCGGCACATTTAATAGCCCCCTCAACGTCCGTAAAATTCACGAAAAACGAGGCCCACCCGCACGTGGCGGCGGAATCCAGCGGCGACACGGAGAGGTGACGTGGCTCAATCCTGGCCGTTGGATCAAGATCCAATGGTAAAGTGGTTAGGGTTTGGGTCTGGTTCGGTCGGGGTCGAGTCAGACTCGAGTCTGACTTGGTCGGTTGAATAGTACTAACCCGCTAGGGTTTCCAGTGTTTTAATATTTAAAAATAATTCAAGAAATTCATTTAATTCGGGAAAATAGCAAAATACTCGGAAAAATTCCAGAAAATTTTTGGAAAATACTTTGATACATTTTGGACTTGAATAAAATATTCACAACAAAAATTTATTTAAAACTTTAATTATTTAATTATCTCTAAAGGGAATAAATTCAAATCAAATCCAAATAATTCCAAATAAATCCCAAAAAATTCCAAAAATTCTCAAAAGTGCAAAATACCATTTAAATACATCAAAAGCAAAAATTGGGGTGTTACAAACCTCTGCCCTTAACAGAATCTTGACCCCGAGATTCAGGGCTAACTAAGGAATAGGTTCAGGAACTCTTTTCTCAAATCCTCTTCGTGCTCCCAAGTCGCTTCACTTTCCGAGTGATTGCTCCACTGGACTCTGCAGAAATGAGTTGACTTGTTTCTCGTCTCTTGATCCATTGTGTCCAAAATCTTCACTGGATGTTCCTTGTAGGTCAAATCTTCTTATAGCTCGATCGACTCTAAGTGCGTTTGCTCCTCTGGCACTCTTAGACACTTCTTTAGTTGTGACACATGGAACACATGATGTACTCCCGCCAATGATTGCGGCAACTCCAGCTGATATGCAACTTTACCTCTGCGACTCAGGATCTTGAACAGACCAACATATCTTGGCGCAAGCTTCCCTTTGGCGTGGAACCTCTTAACTCCCTTGAAAGGTGTAACTCTAAGATATACGAAATCTTTCGGTTCAAAGCTCAAGTCTCGGCGACGGTTATCGACGTAACTCTTTTGTCTTGACTGAGCTATCTTCAATCTTTCCCGGATCATGGCGATCTGCTCTTCGGCTTCCTGAAGAATGTCTGGTCTGAAGACGTGACGCTCACCTGTCACATTCCAATTCAATGGAGTTCGACAGGGTCGACCATACAATGCCTCAAATGGTGACATCTGCAGACTTGCCAGATAACTATTATTATAGCTAAACTCGGCATACGGCAAACACTTGTCCCATGAAGTAGCATACACCAATGCACAAGCCCTTAACATGTCCTCCAAAATCTGATTTACTCTCTCCGTCTATCCATCCGTCTGCGGATGATAAGCTGTACTGAAGTTCAGATGGGTTCCCATAGCTTCGTGTAACTTATTCCAGAATCTTGAGGTAAATTGAGTACCTCTGTCCGATACAATCTTATTTTGCACTCCATGCAGGCATACAATCCTTGACATATACAACTCTGCTAGCTTATCTCCTGAATAGGTGGTCTTCATAGGGTTGAAATGAGCGACCTTTGTCAACCGGTCTACTATAACCCATATGGATTCGTATCCACCTTGAGTTCTCGGCAAACCGGTAATGAAATCCATACCGATTTCCTCCCACTTCCACTCAGGTATCTTCAGCGGTTGTAATAGTCTTGCTGGCCTCTGATGCATTTCCTTGACTCGTTGGCATATGTCACACAACGCAACATGCTCGGCAACTTCACGCTTCATACTCGGCCACCATAATCTTTCCTTCAGATCTTGATACATCTTGGCACTTCCCGGATGAATGGAATACTTGGAGTCATGGGCTTCTTCCAGAATCAACTGCTTCAGCTCCTTCTTGTTCGGCATGCAGATGCGATCCTTCATCCACAATGTACCTTGTTCATCCAGTTTGAAGTCCTTCACCTTGCCTTCTTCCATTTTGGACTTGATCCTCAGGATCTTAGCATCATCCTTCTGTCCTTCTCGAATTTGGTCCTCAAGGGTAGGCTTCACTTCCAAAGCGGCTAAAAATCCTTCTGGTACTACTTCAATCTGCATCTTCTAAAACTCTTTGCATAACTCAACCTGACTTTCATCCACCAACATGTTGACGGTGTGGCTCTTCCGACTCAAGGTATCGGCTACCACATTGGCTTTACCGGGATGGTAATGGATTCCGACATTGTAGTCCTTGATCAACTCTAACCATCTCCTTTGCCTCATATTTAGATCCGATTGGGTGAAGATGTACTCAAGACTCTTGTGGTCCGTATACACTTCACATCTATTCCCGATCAGATAGTGACACCACAACTTCAGGGCATGCACTACAGCTGCTAACTCCAGATCATGTGTTGGGTACTTCTCCTCATGCGGCCTCAACTGTCTTGACGCATATGCAACGACCTTTCTGTTCTGCATAAGCACGCATCCAAGTCCTTGGCATGACGCATCATAGTATACATCAAAGCTTTGATTCACATCCGGTAGAACTAACACCGGTGCTGACGTCAATCGCATCTTCAGCTCTTGAAAACCTTTCTCGCACTCTGGCGTCCATGCGAACTTCCTCTCCTTTTTCAACAATTATGTGAGAAGTCTCGCAATCGTCGAAAATCCTTCAATGAAGTGGCGGTAATAACCTACCATCCCAAGGAAACTCTGAATCTGGGTCACTGTCTTCGGCTGCTCCCAATGTAACACAGCTTCTACTTTTCTTGGATCCACAGCAACTCCTTCTGCGCTCATTACATGTCCAAGGAACTCCACCTTGTCCTTCCAGAAATCGCACTTGCTGAACTTGGCGAAGAGTTGCTATTCTCTCAGCTTTCCAAAACTAGCCTCAGGTGTTCCGCATGCTCTTCTCTTGTCCTGGAGTAGACTAAGATGTCATCTATGAACACGACGACAAACTTATCCAGATATTCCATGAAAACCTTGTTCATTAGGTTCATGAATAAGCTGGCGCATTCGTCAGACCAAAGGACATAACTGTAAACTCGTAATGTCCATATCTTGACGAAAATGCGATCTTCGGAATATCCACCGATCCGATCTTTAGCTGATGATATCTTGATCTCAGGTCAATCTTGGAGAAAACTCCGGCTGCTCTCAGCTGGTCGAGCAGATCATCGATCCTGGGTAGCAGATACTTGTTCTTTATCATCACATCATTGAGTGCACGGTAATCTATGCACATCCTGAAACTCCCGTCTTTCTTCTTAACAAACAGAACTGGTGCTCCCCATGGTGATGAACTGGGTCTGATGAATCCTTTTTCCATCAACTCCTCAATTTGTTTCTTCATCTCTACCAACTCTTCTGTAGACATCCGATAAGGTCTCTTTGCAGTCGGTGCTGTTCCATGTACCAACTCTATTACAAACTCTATATCTCTGTTCGGCGGCATACCAGGTAGATCTTTAAAAAAAATGTCTGGGTACTCATTTAAAACTGGTACATCTTCAATGCTGACTGCCTTTACGCTGTTGACCATCAACTGTCCATCTCGAACAACGGTTTCTTGGAACTCCACCTTCCTTCCACATGGGCTCTCACCTGATATGACTCTTCGGCCACAGTCTAACACGGCCTTGTGCTTGGATAACCAATCCATTCCCAAGATAACATCCAGAGCCTGTGTTTCCAATACTATTAAGTTTGCTAGGAACTCCGTTCCATCTATAAGTATCCTTACCCCAGAACATCCTACATTAGATCGGAGTTCTGATCCCGGGGATTTGACTAACTGTACATGCCTAAGGTTCACCATTTTCAACCCATTGTTCACAACAAAAATACGGGAAATAAACGAATGCAAAGCTCCAGAATCAAACAAAACTGTTGCAGGCATTGAGTTAACAAGTAACTTACCCAGTATGGCGTCCGTAGCATTCTGCAGTCCATCTGCGGTGACATGGTTGACACGGCCTCTCACCATAGTCTGAGATGCGGTTCCTGGTGGTGCAGCTCCACTGCCTGCTCCTGATGCGGCTGTCCTGGCTGGAGTCGTCCCAAGGTTGAAGCGAACTGGCGTCACTCCTGCTGCCTTCTTGGGACAAACGTTGGTGAAGTGTCCTGGCTCATTGCAGTGGTAGTAGCGTCTCACTGTACCCGGCTGACTCCCTGTGGCTGTGTTCCCTGCTGGTGCCGGAGTCTGGAAATTCTGATTTGCAGGCCTTGGTGCTGGCGACGGTGTCCTTGCCACATTCTTCGGCTGAAACATGAAGATCTGGTTCGGTGCAACCCTCAAACGTTGTGCTCCCTAGCGTGCTCCCTGCTGTGCCATCCTGTGCTTCCTGTTGTCTTCTAGCTCCTTGCGCTTGTCCTCCAGAATAAGTACCTTGTTCACCAATTCTTGGAAATCAGGAAATGTGTGGGTAATCAGCCCCACCTGTAGTCTTGAGTTCAATCCCTTCATGAAGCGAGACTGTCCAGCCTTTTCTGTCGCCACATCTTCAGGTGCGTAGCGAGCAAGCTGGGTGAACTTATTGAGATAATCAGCCACTGAATGGCTGCCCTGCTTTAAAGCTTTGAACTCTTCCTTGTTGAGGTCCATGATTCCTTCTGGCACGTGATACTGATGAAATGCAGCTGTAAACTCCTCCCAGGTGATCTCCTGTGGGTTTTCCTGTGTAGATCAGCTGTAGTCCCCTCTAGTTGGTGAGATCGTAAAGCACTCTCTCATTCCCCACACACTGGGTGATATGCAACTTCCTCTCAATTGGACTTAGCCAGTCATCTGCCTCCAATGGGTTGGCATTCCCGGATAACGTGGGTGGATGGGTCCTCATGAATTCTAACAACAAAAGTGGCACACGACTACTAAACCACAACAAAAGTACAACTCCTCCGGAAGTGTCCTGCCCCTGAACACTTCCGGGCGTAAGCAACGGCGCCGGCAGCCTCTACTCGGTGCCCCGCCTGGTCACCGAGAGGCAGTATGGACAGAACTCACACCCGTCCAGATCCTCACCTGAAAACCACAAAGCGGAAGCATGAGTACAGAAGGTACTCGCAAGACTTACCCGTGGTCCATATATGACCGACTCGAAAGGATATGCATTTGGATGTAGCAAAGAAATAAGCTTACGGCGAAAGTGCGAAAAAGCTTACTTTGTTGTATAATTACGTTCCACTACTCCATTTACAAATTTTATAGCATTGGTGGACAACACCTATTACTAGAGTGAAATCTGAAACTTTACAATTAAAGTAAAGCAAATGACATTACGAACAAGTTTCACCATCCAACCCAACTAGCATCAAGTTCAAGTTGTTACTACGTTGAAATGTCGGATGATGCGAGCGTGCTCATATCCGAGAGCGCGGCAATTCGAATCGCTTATTCACCCTACAGGGGGTCATCAATCGCATGACATATGCCACAAGGAACCTCATGTCAACCCTCCTCCCATCCATACTCATTCGTTGAGCCATCTTCATGCAGTCCGAGCACCTAGCACCCCCTTGAGTGGCCCAAGCCCTGCTTGGCCCTCGAGAGTCGGCCTAAGCCTCGCCCTCAACCACGCCCAACCGCATGAGGGCATGACCCATCGAATAGCATGCGATGAAAGAATGGCTTACCGTACCATTATCAGGCATGCGACCAACAAGGTGTGCTCGATCAACATGGAAAACACCGGATCGGTCCTCAACCGACACGGGCGAAACTACCACACTTGAGTCTCCACACCCAAGTGATCCAACTCTCTCGCTCGGTCTCATTTCATATTCCATTTCTACTCATAACCATAACCATTGCAACCCAATATTTGTGAAGTAAATAACCACAAGCGGTAGAACCATCCACCACTTGGCCCATACCTGACATCTAAGCAAACTAAGCATGGACACAATATGTTTACCCGTACACTAGCTCCAAAGGAGGTGTTCAACAATAACAAAGGGTGTATGTGCAGCAAATAGGTTCTAATACCACTTCCATAGTTCAATTCCTAATGCACGACTTAATCATCCAATAAGCAGTTGATTCACAAAAATAAATTACATAGTGGGTTGAATATGCTTAGGTGCTTGCCTGATGCTTCTGCTTGAGTATCAACCACGAGTTGCTCTTCGGCAATCCCCTCAACCACGGTCACGTCGGTCACCACGGTCTCGTTCTCTACACGAATATAATGCATGAATAAGATGCATGCAATGCAAATGAAATGAAATACAATTGAAAACCCCTACTGAAAACAGCTCTGCCGGCAAAACAGCACGAGCCGCAGATCAGCCAACTCGGACAGTCCGTGTTTAATATCTGGACAGTCCGGATAAGCCGGACACTCCGGACAATTTGTTCGGACTCTCCGAATTGTCCAGGACTTGGAAAATGGCTCGCAAGATCGAAGTGCTTCCAAGCTCCACTATTTCACGAGGGGCCGATCTACAACCTTTCCTATACTCGGCAAAGCCGGAGAGACTTCTTGCTAGCCCAAAATGCAATGGACCGGGGCTCATTTTGTTAGCCCACCACCAAAACTTAAATCCAACCCCCGGGATGGCATCACCACTACCCGATCTCTAATCCTAGTATCCCAACATTCCCTAATCCAACCCCAAATCCAACTACGTACCAAAACCCTAACATTCCCAAGGTTGCCCCCCCAAAACCCCCGATCTACAAAACCTAGCCCCAAAACTCTCCTAGAACCCCAAAAACCAAGGAACCAACTCCAATAAGAGGTCTTACCTTCAAGGAGGATGAGGAGGAAGGAGGGAAAACCGCGTAGGGGAAGGAGGATGTCATCTTGGAGAGGATCTTGAGGACACCAGGGTGAGGAAGTCACCGGGGAGGAGCACGGGAGGACACCGGCCGGTGGGGAGTTGCCAGAGATGAGCTCGGGTGGAGGGGCGCACGGGAGTGGGGAGCACGGTAGGAGGAGAAATGAAGAAGGAGCCATGAAATGGGACTTTTATACTCAATCCCCGCAAAGTCTGGACTCTCCGGACCATTAGCCCAGATACTCCAGATTGGGACCCTCGGCCAACCCAATCCGGACACTCCGGGTTAGGGCTTTCGGGTACACCCAGTTCGGACACTCCGGATACTCCGGGTTCTATCCGGACATTCCGGACATGTTATCCGGATACTCCGGATTGCCCAGAATTTCGGCGCAGGATCCCATCACCGCGTGAGACGAATTTTGAAATCGGTGCCCTGTGTAACATCCCCACTTTCGCTTTCTAGAAAAATCTAATTTAAATAAAGTAAATTCAAAATTTGGAGTTTCCTTGGTGTTTAATTTAACCTGGCATCCTTTCCCATCCAAAATCAGAATTCAATTCCCCTCCGTTCGAAAAATCCAATTTCCCGATTCCCGCCAGTACCCGAAATTTCACCCGAGTTCGAAAATGCTTCAAAAATCATGGAACATCTTGCATTAGGTCCCAAATATTCTAAAAACATTTTGGGAATTTTTCCCAAGATTTTTGGAGGCTCTCTGGTATTTTATCTCGCGCGGCTTTTGTTTAATGCCCACTATTCGCCCCAGAATGGTATAACCTCCAAATTTCATCCAAATTCGGCGAAACCAATTTTATTGGGTTCCAAATATTCCCTAATGGTTCTAGGAATTTTTCCGGAATTTTTAGACCATTTTTGCTAATTTTTCTCTAGGGCATTGCATTTGCGTAACTCTCGGCCAACCGGAGGTCGCCACGTGGCATGCTACAGTGCTGTCTTCAACCTCACGATTGGGAGTTTACAGAGAAGCTCCATGGAAGTTCATACTTGGCTCCTCCCATTCAAACCATCATAACTCCGCAATCAATACTCCAAATCGCGAACGGCCGGATCCGTTGGATTCATAGCGACGAAACCTTTCCATCCCCATGATCTTCAGCCCGGAATCACGCTGGAATTTGAGCTGCCTAAAAACCGAAATCGCTTTGATTGCTCATAACTCGGTCGTTTCAACTCCAAACGGCGCACCACCACCTCTCAAATCTCCGTGTTGGAGTGCTCTTCCCGATGGTCACATCCTTCTTTAGCCTTTCCTCGCCGTTAGTCCGCAAGATCGAGAAAACCTCCGAGGACACGCCGTTTTCGTGTTCATCCTCATATCTTCCTCTCCGATGAGCCAAATCTGATTCCATTCGTTCCCTTGTGTTCGTATGGATGTCTAGATTCTAATTCATCAATCAATTTTAGGTTTCATCAAGAGTTGTCGACGAATTTCGGGTTTTGGTCGCTTCGGTCAAACCGTCGTTCTTTGTCGATTTCATCTTCTTCGGTGAGTTTGGATTCAATTCCTTGCAATCTTGAGTCCCTCTAGATGCCCTCTAGATGATCGATCGTCAAGTGTTGCATTTTCATGTGTTAATTGTTGTAAATTTCCAATTTTTGGAAAATTTTGGGTGCCTCTGTTTGATTGGCCCCTGCTCGTGCTTGGCCGCCGGCTTGCCGTCGCCGCCCCTTCGGCGATGTCGCTGCCTTCCTCGGCCGTCGCTGGTCCCGCCCCAGCCGCCAGCCGGCCGCCGCCCGCTGGCCGCCTCGGCCTCCCTCCGGCCGGCCGTGATCGCCGCGCCGCCCCTCGCCTCAGCGCCACATCGCTGAGCCGCCGCTGGCCGCGCGCCACGCCACGCTGCCTCGCGCCACAGCCGCTCGCGCCCGCTGGCCGCGCCACCGTCGCCCCCCCAAGCTCTTGCCTCCTCTGTTCTTTCCCCATGGCTAGAGCTTGGAGAAGGCTCCAACCCAATGACAACATGGCCCCACTTGTCATAGAGACAATCTTTTCCAAAAATCAGAAAAAGAAGATGCTCTGGAATATTCCCGGAATATTCCTCGTTTTTCTATTTTCCAGCATTTTCCAACTTCGGAGGCTCATAACTTTTTCGTCCGAACTCAGATTGACTCCATTCAAATTCCTAAATTCATATAAATTCAAGATCTACATGCCAGTACTACTTTTGTAATTTTTGGATTTTATTTATTTTATTGTTATTTATTTGTTGTACCGTTTTACGCGTAGCCGACGATCCCGCCAAGTCCGTCGACCCCGCCGTCGGACTTCAAGAGTTCAACATCCTCGCTATGACCGAGGCAAGTCTCCTTGATGCATGTTGATCCTATGCTTTGTAAATGTTTTACCATGTTTCACAAATTGCATTGCTATTTGTATAAAAGGACGATGTTAACGTTAGGCTATTAGTTATACCTGTTGTTCATACTTCCTTGATATTGTTATCCATGATCCTTTGTCGCCCTAGTACAATAATCCACCATAATAAATACCTTTGATAAAATATTCCTTGATTAAGGGAAAAAACTATTTGGAAGACAGTTTGGATGGAACATATTAGTGTAGAATGTAGATTGGAGCTAGAACACAACTTGATTGGAGATTACATGAATATTAGTGATGAAGGGGATTAGTCATTATAAAATTGATCTATGAATGGTGATGGTTGAAATATTGAGGAGTTGGATTATGATAGCAGTTCGCAATATAATTGGTATGGATTGGGGGAGTATTGGAAGATGTATGATATTAAGAATAATAGTCTGTAAAATTAAATAAATAATATTGAGTCATACTTGTGGATCAAATAGAATAAGTGGTGAATTATATCTTGGTGGATTTTAACAAGCATACTAGGTGAATTAGAGATAACAATGTGAAGGGTTACAATAGGTGATATTGAGAATGATACTCGATGATTTAGACAATGATATTATCAAATACACTCGATGGAGTAAGTGGATAATATTGAGAATCATACTCGGTGGTTTAGTGGATGATTTTGTGAAATATGGTCTCGCGATAACCATTTATGTGGATTTATGAATAATGGGGATTATGGGTGATTTGTTTAGTCGATCTGGTGTCACTGTGTATGAAAATCATTATAGTCGATACATTAATAAAGTCTTGGTTTAAGGAATCTTTGTTAAAAGATGCTTGGGGATGAGATTATGAATTATTCTGGGTGGATCAAATAGATTACAAAAATGAATCGATGTATGGATGATGGGTAATCAATAAGGAGACTAATTTTGAGGAGATTGTTTATATGATAGTAGCTTGGCATGATTTTGGAGTCATGATGGCACATGATATAGACTTTACTTGTTGGAGTACTAAATTAGACTGGATTATATAGTGCCATGATAATAATGGGGGAATCTTGGTGATCTCATGAACATTGGAGATTATAGAATTGATTTTAATAAATTTTTATCAACACTGAGATTTGAAAATTATAAATAAACTAATGGTGGAATAGAACAGTTCGGTAGAAATGCTTAGACTCGCAATCGGTTAGTATTCACCTATGGGTGGGAATTTCATTTTAACTCTTGAAAACTTGTGTTGGAAGTTATAGGCAAAAAGTATTACCGTTGGTTTACAAAATAAAAATAAAATGAAAAATGGTTTGGACTTGGGCGGAATGGTTTGTCCGGCGGGTGCGGATAGAGCACTAGTTTTCATTGTGCAAGTACCGCCCCAAGTCAATTAAGGACCGACGCTTATGACTGTCTCCATTCTAAGCATAACCGTACTACCACATGTCTAACATGGTACGACCTGGCTAAATAATTTGTAGAAACCTAACTTAGACTCGCCAGTTGGTGGAATGTGGGTACCGGATAGAGGCAAGTTGTACTCCCCACACGGCGCAAGAGGGGGCTTCTATACTGGGTAGATAGAACCCTAACAACGGTGAAACCTCAGCGGGTGAGTCGGGTTAGGCGTATACATTGTAAAGGCCTTGTCATGATATCCCTGCCGGCACACCTAAGGAAGTGTGTTAATCGCGTGGCACTAAGGGAATATCATGTCTTGTGGGTAAAGCTGTACACCTCTGCAGAGTTAAAACTATTCGAATAGCCGCGCCTACGGTCAAAGGCAAAGCGAAGAATGCTTTCATATTGGTAGACTTTTGTATTTGTTTTAAAAACTGATCTTTTGGGATCCGGGAGTGGTTAGAACTCTCGGGTGTGCTTCTGGCGGCTAGAGCCAGGTAGGTGGATTGAACCTGTTTTTGTGAACCATGGCAGACAGAGCCATGTGGATGAATTGAACCCTGATCATCTTGAGATGTGGCGGATAGAGCCTGTATACTAGTGAATGGTGGCTAGAACCTTCACTAGAAGTTATTAATAATTTAAATGGTACAAATAATTGTAAAAATGGCTTTGTGAAAATATTACATGTGAAGTTTCAAAAAGTGTTGCTTTGTGCAAAAGAACCATAATATGCCATCCTTGGATAGCCTGCATTATGCATTTTTCCCAGACTTGTTGAGTACTTTATGTACTCACATGCTACATTCTAAACATACCTCAGAAGTGATTGAAGCTGTCAAAGGAGATCCCAGGACTAGGACGCGCTCCCCACTCGATTGCCTGTGGGCATTTGGATGGGTCACCTTGGTGTTATCGTCTTCCGCTGCGGTTGTTCAAGTTGTTCAGCCTGTTAAGGCCGTAATGCTAAACCTTGACCATAAGGTCTTTGATTTTATTCGGTGTTATTCTTATTTAGTTATATGTAATCGTGATATGGTTGTTGATTCTTCATTGTTGGACTGTGTGTACTAGCTACTGATCTGGGACTAGTACAGATATACACAGGGGATTCCAGATAGCCGATCCGGGGGCTCACACCCTGACACAAAGTGTGTTACCACGTTGCTCCGGAAGAATCTTTTGGCCGCTTGGGCTGAGATGGTCGATACGGGTTCGGCCTCAATCCACTTTGTGAAAGTGTCTATGGGCATGAGCACATACTTGCGGCCTTTCTACCCTCGAGGGAATGGTCCGAGTATATCAAGTCCCCAAGTCGAGAATGGCCATGAAAGTGGGATAGTTTGAAGTGCGTATGCCGGTTGGTGGGCCTTACGAGCATGGAATTGCATGCTCGACAAGCCGTCAAGATTGACTAGGCATCGCCTATGGCTGTTGGCCAACAATAACCCATTCGGAAGGCTTTGCTTACAAGTGTCCTGAACGACGAGTGAGCTTCACACATTCCTTCATGGATGTCTCAAAGAAGGTACTGGCCTTCCTCTTGAGAGATGCACTTCGAGAGGACTCCTAGTGCTCCTTTGCGGTATAGGGCGCCTTCAATTAGTCTGTACTGAGAAGATCGCCTTATAAGCCGGGAACGCTTGGCTTCTTCCTCGGGCAGTGTCCCGTGCGTGAGATATTGGATGAATGGTGTCGTCCAACTCGCGCCCTACTCAAGGAGAGAGACCTGACTGCAAGCCTCTAATGCCTCCTCTACAGAGGGAATGGAGGGCTTGTGTAGGTGCTCGACGAGCACCCCCACCGGAGCGGTGATTTGGGAGGAACCGACCTTGGACAGTTGGTCGGGCAGGGTATTATCCTTCCTGGGGATGTAAAGTACTTCAACATTCTTGATGTACTTCTCCATCTTCCTTACTTCGACCAGGTAAAGTGCCATTGAGGTATCAGAACACTGATACTCCTTGTTAACCTGGTTCACGACCAACTATGAATCGCCCTTCACAATAAGCCGTTGGACTCCGAGCGCTTTGCATGCTTGTAGCCTGGCCAAGAGGCCCTCGTACTCTGCTGTGTTGTTGGTCGCGGCGAAGTGCAAATGAATATAATACTGGAGTTGCTCGCCCTGCGGGGAAACCAACATGACTCCAGCCCCCGAGGGATCGTATGCACGGGATCCGACAAAGTACATGGTCCAGCGACTTTCGTCAGACTCAGCGGGCTCGGAGACGGGTGGAGCTGGGTTTGTCCACTCCGCCACGAAGTCCGCCAAGATCTGGGACTTGATCGCCGTGCGAGCTAAGAATTGGATTTCAAATTCAGCGAGTTCCATGGCCCACTTGTCTATACAACCACTGGCGTCTTGATTTCTTAGGATCTCCCTAAGTGGGAAATTGGTCAGAACCATGATCTTATGCTCCTGGAAATAGTGCCATAGTTTCTGGAAGCCATCAACAGTGAGTATAAAAGTTTTTGGACCTCGGGGTAACGCTCCTTCGGTCCGTGTAATACCTCACTAACATAGTAGATAGGTCGTTGTGCTCCATCCAGTTCCACTGTTAACACAGCGCTCACCGCTTGTGGGGTTGCTGCTAAGTATAGCAGCAGAGTCTCCCTTGTCTTGGACATGGTCAGGACGGGTGATTTGGACAGATACTGTTTTAACTCTTCGAAAGAGCGGTTGGCCTCTTCCGACCAAGTGAAGCCATCGTGCTTGTGTAGGGCCTTAAAGAAAGGTAGCCCACGTTTACCTAACCAGGAAATAAAATGGCTCAAGGCAGCCATTCGTCCGGTCAAGGCTTGCACCTCTTTCACACTGGTGGGGGGCCTCATATTCTCGATGACCTCAATTTTCTCCGGATTTGCGCCAACGCCTTGCGGACCGACTATGTAGCCGAGCACTTTGCCCGCCCTCACACCGAAAACACATTTCTCCGGGTTCAACTTTATTCGATGCTTGTTGAGGTTACAGAAGGTCTCCTCAAGGTCAGAGACATGGCTTGAGGCGAGTTTGCTCTTGACGACTATATTGTCCATGTAAACTTCTAGATTTCAACCTATCTGCTGGGAAAGTTTTCTGCATGAGGCGCTGGAAGGTTGATTCGGCGTTCCTTAGATCGAAAGACATGGTCGTGTAGCAGAAAGTCCCGAACGGGGTAATGAAGGAGGTCTTCTCTTCATCTTTAGGTGATATGCTAATCTGGTGATAACCCGAGTAGGCATCCAAGAAGCTCATCACTTGGGACTCCGCCGTTGCGTTGAACAACTGGTCTATGCGAGACAGCGGGAAATTATCCTTTGGACACGCGGCGTTCAACCCTGTGTGATCGACACACATGCGCCACTTTCCCCCCTTCTTCTTAACAATGACTGGATTGGGTGGCCACTCTGAATGCTCGACTTACCGAATGAAGCCTGCCTTGAGGAGCTTGTCGAGTTCCTCCTGGATGATCTGTTGCTTTTCTGGGGAGAAACATCTGAGCTTTTGCCGCACTGGTTTTTTGTTAGGCTGGACCGCTAGCCTATGCTCGACCACTTCCCTTGGGACCCCGGGCATGTCAGATGGCTCCCAGGCGAACACATCTGCATTTGCCCGGAGGAAAGTGATGAGCTCGAGTTCCTATTTAGGATCCAAGGAGGACCCTAAATGCACGACCTTGGTCGGTTCTGCTTCGTTTAGCGAAACGACCTTGGTCTCCCCTCCAGGCTGGAGGGTTACTTTTGGCCAGGAATGCTTCGGCTCTTGATCGGGACCACGCGTTGGTAGCTGTCCAACCATATCCAATGCTCTTTCATCGCAATTTAATGCCAACTTATGCCTCCCCCTTATGGTTATTACCCCATTTGGGCCGGGAACCTTTAAGCACTGGTATGCATGGTGCGTGACGGCCATGAATTTGGCCAGAGCCGGCCTACCGAGAATAGCATTGTAGGCTGACTTGAAGTTGACTACCTCGAAGGTGATTATCTTTGTTCGTAAGCTGCTCGGACTTCCAAAGGTTACGGGCAAAACAACCTGGCCAAGGGGCTTGATCGAAGTGCCCAGAACAATCCCGTAGAAGAGAACTGCTATGCTATTGATCTTGGATCGAGGAATCTGCATCTCATCTAGGACCTTTGCTGAGATCAAATCCAAGGAACTCCCGCTGTCGATAAGCACCCTGGCTACCGTGGTGTTGCTGATGGTCGGGCTCACGACCATTGGGAGTTTCTGCGGTTTGGTCATTCCAAGGGGACAATCATCCTTAGAGAAAGTGAGGGATAGCTCAGACCACTTGAGCTGTTGCACGGGCGGCTTACCCTCGGTGACGTGATGAACGTCTCGAGCGGCCTCCTTCAAATCCCGACGGGACCTGTAGGCGGATGAGCCCCCAAATATCACTATGATGTGGTTTTCGGGCTCGTGATACTCCATTTCGTCATCCTCGTCAGCAGGTTGCTTGCCCTTACTGTTCTCGCCCTGCTCTAGGAGCGTTGGCATGGGCCCCTTACCGTTGTAGAACTGTTCCAGGCGGAAGGTCCACGTTCGGCAATTTCGCAGGTCGTGCTCGTGCGCCTGATGGAGCGGGCAGAACTGGTTGTTCGGTGGGGGTACCTGGTTGTCACGAGCTTGATCGTTGCGACATTCAAATGGTCGCCCCCTGCCTCGATTATTGAACCCTCGACGCTGTGGAAGGGATGCTCGAGGCTGCTGTTGCTCGACCGCGGCAACTATATTTGGCGTAGGCTGTTTGTTCTTTTTCTTCTTGATCTTTTTCTCCACGAAGTTCGAGCCTTTCTTGCTCGTGGAGGCCACCAACCCAGGTTGAGGCGGTAGCTTGCCCTCATCCAGCATCTTCTTCCACTGGACGGCTTCATCGGTGTTTGCATATTGATCGGCCATGCTTAAAAGCTCGTAGGCTGTTAGGTCCAGGTGTATCTCCAAGTCTTGCGTGAAGCGAACATCTCGCATCGCAAACTTGAAAGCTCAGACGAAAGCCTCGTCCAAGATGTTTGGAATCGAATTTTGAACCTGAATAAATCTCTAAACGAACTATCACAGAGTCTCGCCCTCTGTCTGAATCAAGCACTCGAGATCGCGCTCTTTCCCCGGGTGAATGTAGCAACTCTGAAAGTTTGCTCAGAGCGCAACGCTGAGTTGCCTCCAGGAGCGGATTGATCCTTCCTTTTGATTAAAAAGCCAAGTCCGTGCGGCCCCATTGAGGACCGTTGGGAGGAAGCTTGCCATGACTCCCTCATCACCTCTTGCTGCCAATATCGCAGTGGTATAGATCGAGAGAAATTCGTTTGAGTTCTGGGTCCCATTGAATCTCTTGATGTGCCGGGCTTGAACTTGTTCGGCCATGAGAAGTTTTGGGGGGAGCTCGTGAACGCCTGGTGTCGAAAAACTGGAGCGTCGTAGAGGTTCCTCCGGTCGCGATGATCGTCCCGACCATCACTATTTCGCGGGGTAATGCGTGGGCCGAGCCGAGAGAAAACTTCCCTAGGCCGACGCGTTGAGGAGCGTTCCATCGCAGAGCGCTCAAAATGCTCGCGGTTAAGGCGAGCATCCCTGTGGTATCTCGAGGTTGCTCGGGAATTACTTTGAGAGTTCCCGTGACGTAGGTCGATCACCCTACGTTCCATCTGATCGAGACCCTGAGGCTCCTCTCGGTGGAAGCGGAGCGGAGTATGCTCCCGCTGTCCCTGAGAAATGTTTCGGGCACCCTCGTCACAGGGCGGATTTGAGATCTTTAGGTCCGCGGACAGTTTTTCCAGATCTTCCTCCACGACCGCACCCATTGCCTCCAAGTCTACCTGCTCGGCGAAGTTTCGGAGGTCACACATGACCACTGCTAAGGCCTACAGTCGTTCCCGGTTCTGAAGAATGGGCGGAGGCGAGCTCGGGCGTCGTGCGGGTGCATGCTCCGGGGTGCGACTTCCACGGGAATTCCTGTGGGCAGTGACCCCCTGCTTGGAAACCTGTTTCCCACGAGCTTGGCATCTGAGACTCGCCAAGGTCTTGTCTAAGGATGCTTCCAAGTGGTGTCTGGCCACCTCAAAGCAGTCCTGACGAGCAGCCCCTGAGGATTCCATCTCGGGGTCGGCGTCGCTTCCCGCCATATTAAAATTGCGGGAGTAAGATGATCATGTGGGGGACATCATGGTGTCTCCCCGCGATGCTGTCTCCTGATCAAGCTCAATATGGTCTGGAATATCCAAACCATCGCAGAGCCCATCGTAATCATCATCCTCGACATCTTCGAGGGCATTGCGCTGAGAGTGAAGAAATCACTCTCGTGCTGCAGCTATCGGGGAAAGGCTCCTGGCTTCGGTGTGTCCATCTGGATCGATCACACTGGCCATGCCATCATTGGCGTAGTACATATCGTCATCTTCGACATCATCAAAGGTACTAAGGTCGCGAGTATCTCCAGAATTTGGCATCTTCGGGGACTCCCCACGGACGGAGTTTGACACAGTAGGATCCCCACGGACGGCGCCAGCTGTCGACGATTGGGCAATGGGCCCCCGCCAAGCTTACTTGTTGAATGAAGGATAAACCTAAGCCCCTTCGCCCATGAAGGATTGGCGTCCGAAGGATGCTCGAGCAACGGGAGACACATGATGGTTTATCCTGGTTCAGGCCTCTCGTGGTGGAGATAATAACCCTACTCCAGTGTATTGAGTATTAGTGCATATGTAATTGAATTGACCTCTGTGTGCATCTGTCGTCCCTCCCACCCCCCCGTTGAGGGAGGGGTTAAATAATAAGTGTATCTAATTACATATGGTAACTACCCCCTTAGATCACGCCTGTTGCCGTTTTTGACGTGTCCTTGATTCTCGCCATGCTTGATTCTCTGGCGTAACTTCCTTGGATCTCCGGCGAATTGGTCGCCACTTTCCTGTAAGTGGGTTTGATCATGTCCTTCGGTTATCATTGAGCATTCCCTTGGTCCGGGTACGATCAACCTGTGTCTTCACCAAGCAAGGTTGCTTGGACTTCGTCTTCGAGGTTCGAACCGAACATGCTCTGTTGGGGGTTAACGAGCATGCTCGTGGCCGAGCATGGGGTCGCTCGAAGTCCTTTCTTGGATACCCCGACCAAGGACATTCATGATCAGTTGGCATCGGCCGTAGGGGCAAAAAGGTCTTTGTGAAGAATATTACAATCCCCAACATATATAATGTGACAGATTAATAACGATCGGTGACACATTATGACACATCAAATAATCAGTAATTCATCCATTCAATCACATATGTCAGGACCCGAATGTGCAAATCCAGACCCTTTGTGTTTTCCGCACTAGTCCAGGATCACGCTAGTGCACACAGGCTCACCATAGATGAATATCACAATCATACATAGTGGAATATTAAATAAGTCTTTATTATAGCGGAAGCGGTTGAGTCAACCTTAGGGTCAACTTAGAAAAGTTATGCCTCGCAGGGCAAAGTCTTAAATAATAAACTTGCAGCGGAAATTAAAGAAACTCGTGGCACCAACCAATATGCAACAGGCAACTGACTGGGCTCGCTCCCTAGTTTGCTGGCTCCTCCTGGAACTCTTCCTCCAATGCTGGCGTTGATTCCTCCTCAGCTGATGTTTTGTGTTGTGGCAAGGGTGATTACTTAAAGCACTCAGCAAGTCATGCATAGAATGCAAGTCCAATAGCTATATGCATGCCTTATTCCAAATAATAGGCTAAAAGGGTTCTTTTGCAATAAGCAACATTCACAAATAAAAATAGTAGATTGGAAAGCAGTAAAACAATAATAACAATAATAACTTTCACAACCGCTTTCTCAAGTAAAGCATTTATCATCCCAAATCAGATTCATCATTTTTATACCAAGTATTAACCAACCCAAGTTCATTTTTATGAAAGTCTAACCCTTGACTGTAATCCCCGAGCAATGTCCAATATCGTGGACTCGGCTATTCGAATAGGTTGTACACTCTGCAGAGGTTATACACTTTACCTACAAGATACAATCAAACACCACCAAGACGAGTGACCGTAACAAAGCCTTTACAATGCTCCTTCTAGACCTAGTACTGCCCGATGAGGTTTCAACTCTGAAGGGACTGGTTACCACACCCAGGGCCCCCCTCTTGTGCCATGTGAGTTTTCACCCGTACACCCAGAACCCACACCATCACAACAGTACCAAAATCTAGACATCACAAATTAATAAGCTAAGTCTGTCCCATTCTAGACTTGTAGCTGTATGCTAGACTCAGTTCAAATTCTTGCAAGGTTAAGTCCTTAATTAACCAAGGCAAGACTACCCAAAGAATTCACAAGTGTCCAACTCAACAAAAATCAAATACGACCTCCCATGTGCCATACCTAGCCCACCAGAAATAATCTTGCCACTTGCCTCAGTCTAAATCATTTTATCACCCCATTGATTACCATGCACCACGTGCCATCAACATCATCAATGACACATGTCACATCTTCCGTATACATTGTTCCATATCTTAGTAAGTCAAAGTTAACATCTGATAATCTCAAAACAATGTTATCGACAAGTTGTAGGGCTAAGCATACTACATACGATCTATTTAACCCATGTTGGCAAATTATTAATGTCCAACTAGTATTCCATAATCTAGGGTGACAAATGATTCATGGCATACAATTATTAAAGACAAGGTGGCATACAACAAATACGTCGTATAGCTATTCCCAGAATTAACTGAAAGCATTTTAATTAAACTAGCATGCAATAATTTAAATCAACGTAGTTTCCAAAAGTGGGATCCATATGGTCAAAGCATAATTTGCCTTGAAAAAGCTCTTGTTCCTATTCTTGGACTTGTTCCTGGGTCAAGACCTCTCCTTCGAAGCCTTCGGGCAATTTAACGTCTACGCGAAACGAATAAATAAGCAATAAATAAATAAAAATAGAGAGAAACTCATGCCTAAAAATTAAATAAAATTCACTAGTACATGGAGAGAAATGTTACAAAAATTTAAAAACTGGAATCACCTCAATCGGAGTTAAAACGCAAAAGTTATAGCGATTTGAAGTTTGAAAATCAATTAAAAAGAATAAACCGATTTATTCGATTTATTTTTCTATTGAAAATTCGGAAATATGACATCATGCTTGCGTTAGCATCAAATTTCTTTTTCGGCAGAATTATTTTTCTAAAGGAAAATCGATTTATTGCGTCACGCTTATGTCACCCGATCTATAGACCTGGTCCACGGTCAGTTCGAGTCCACGATGGACTCGGTCCACCGGACTACGTGTCGCTGACATGTGGGCCCGGCTCGGATGACATCATGCTGACATCAGCATGGCTCGGCTGGGTTGACTGACAGGTGGGTCCCACTGATGATGTCATCGCTGATGTCACACTTGCGTGGGCGTGGTGGCTGACATGTGGGCTCGACGCTGACGTCAGCAGCGACCGAGCGGCTAGGCCACGGTGCCTCAAAATCCGCGCGCGACGTGGCAAGCCCAGATTGGATGGCTACGCGGCGATATCTAATCGTTAATTCAAAAATGGACGGTCCAGATTGGATCTGGGACCCTGCTGCAGTAGTGCGACGTGGATAGTCCCAGCGTTAGACACGTGGGCACATCTTTGCCGTTCAAATCCGATCCTACGGCCACAAATAGATCTAACTGAAACTATGCGATTCAATCTAAACCACAACATCTTGACCAACAGTCTAGATCTGATCTAATACGCCTCACTACGGATCTGCGTGGCTCAATCCGATCCATACAAACCTAAATCTACGACTGGATCTAACCGGGATTGAAACTACACAAGCAAATCAGAATCGCACATCCAGAGATCCAACGATCTAGATTGATTTGATCTACGGTACAGAAACGCATCTACGTGGCTTAATCTAGATCATTCAAACCTGATCCGTTGGTCGAAATCGGATCTACACAAAACTACTCTATCTAATCTAAATCGTACGATCTAAATCCTATGGATGAGATCTAATCTGGAGAATGCACTGAGATGACGACGTGGACGAACCTGGTGCGTTGGATGGAGATCGGACGGTGGTGGAAGCTCGCAATCTCTGGTGATGCCGCGGCGAGGCAGAGTGACCAGAGTTGGGGATAACGACCAGGCAAATGGCATTTTGTGCGGTCTTCAACGAAGTGAAGACCCCCTCTCGAAGCGTCTCGTCGCGGTGGGTTCCAATCTGGGACTCCCTCGGCGGAAGACGGCTCAACGGTTTGGATCCATTAGGGTTTTTCGAATTCCTTTTCCATTTTTATTATTGAAATTAATTCCAGAAATTCAAATAAATCTGGAAAAATAGCAAAAGGTTCAGAAAAATCCCAGAAAAATTCTGGAAAATAATTTGAGACATTTTGGACTCAAATAAAATATTTGCAACAAAACTTTATTTAAAACTTTTAAATGTTTAATTAATTCAAGAAAGGACTTAAATCAAATTAAATCCAAATAAATACCAAAAAATTCCAAAAATTCAAAGAACTCAATAAATTGAATAAAAGAAAAAAGTTGGGGTGTTACAACTTAATTGACATAATCAATAATTGACACATTATGACACATCAAACACATTATAACAGATAATTTGTGATTAATTTCACATTATGACACAAGCATCACATAATCACTAATGTCACACCGAATTAGCCAGTATTTCATCCATTCATTCTACATAGCTCAATGTTCAATCATTAAACATGAACATATAGCTCTAAGTCAATAGCACCTATCCAAAAGCTCAAAGTTCTGATCAACTAACCAAATTAGAGTCAATGTCTTCCACACTGACAGATCAAGTTCTCTTACAAAAGTTAACCCTACTATTAGTCTTCCACCCACATCAGGTTACATGTACACAAATGATCACTTAGCATATATCCAACTGGTTATTCTAAACCAAAGCACACCATTGATCAGTTGTCTTCCACAAACTATAGGTTAGGAACCGCGATGTCATAAGCATGGTGTGAACAATGAATGTCCTAGGTCCTTCCAATTTTGCCTGCAAAAGAAATATTTTAATAGTTGGAAACACATTGAATTATTATTTAAAGAGAGATAACTAAATTGCATGTACATTTTAAAATTCCATGGACATTCAAATATATATAGAAAATGGCAATTTTGATGGCATGCACGCATTACAATCATCAATAGTTATATATATATATATAATGGCAATTGACTATTTGACAATTGAATCAAATAACCAAAAAACAAGAAGTACAGTTGGACACTTAGAATCAGAAGTTCTGCATGTATCGGAATTTGTATGAAGTACAATTAGACACTCATTGCCATGGGCCAACTCCATGCTCTCTATGATCTCCCTGTCGAGGACCATCTCGGTACAGCCATTGATCATGTCGAAACCATCCATCCAACACTTATCCATGCTGCACCTCTGCTAGCAATATTGATAAACTATCTAAATTCAATATAATGTTGTAAGTGTCAATATATATAGCATAATACATCAGTTTTACTATAAACACACATATAATAAATAGTAACAGTCTTACTTCATCCTAGAAACTATGCAACTATAATGTCGTTTCATACCCAAATCAATTTTATAAGATAGCAACAACATAATAAGAAAGGACAGTAAGGAAAGGGAGTACACTACCTATTTAGATACTCTTCAAAGAAGTCGAGTATTGCTAATGTTGTTGTTATCCAGATGCTAGGTCAAATGGTTTGCAGTGTGCATGACATCCTTTCGATCCTAACAAGGAAGAAGAATCAACCTTAAGTAGGAAAATAATAACCTATCACATACATGAATGTATCTATCAGCATACAGGATAACATGTATATACACTACAATGATATTGATTAGTGATCAGAATCGAAGAGGTCGGACAATATATACATGCATGTTTTTCATATATAAAGGTTAATCAAAACATATGCTAGTCAATGGAAGTAGTAAATTCATTAAAATTTAGAGGTGTAATATCAGTATATCACTAGTAAGTTAGTGTTATGGTATAGAAACCTTAGAAGACAAAAAACCTGTACCTAGGTACCACTTCTAGCTGAAAACCAGGGGAAAAATTCTTAGGCAGTTGCTAAATCAAACTCAAATTCAAACATAATTTGAATTGTAAAAGTGTTCCCAGCTGATTACCATGGAGAACCAGAACTTCAAATTTGAATTAAAAAATTTAAATGCAAATGAAGGAAAGAACTTTCAATTTTCTAAATCCCATTCCTACCAGCATTTCTGAGAACTACCAGTTGCTGGTGGAATTTGAAAATTGAAACCCTAGTAGACACAAGTGATTACAATTCATTGAATAGCGAAGACTATAGTTATGATTTCGCCCATGTTTCTACCTTTACAACACGTTTTATTTTTACTGATAAACTTACTTTACTGTTTATTGCACTTATTTTTGGTAATTTGCAGATACAATGTAGAGTAATCAAATGTATATTAGAGCTTTCGTAGTTCAGTTGTAAGAATTATAGTTATATAACAAATACAACTCTATTTTTAAATATATATAAGGCTATGCATATAGTTTGTAGCATCACAATTTCATGGGAAATTGGACTAGTTTGTATATCAAAATGTGTGATGTACAATATCGGAATACAAACCCTAGCTACTCCTTATTGAGGGAAAGGACAGGTTGATGCATGTCATAGTAATAATTGGGTAATTGCAATTTATTTTTAGAATTTTGACATGTGTGTCATTTGAAAAGTATATATATATATACTTAAAGGCGTATCAAACAAGTGCTTCGACATGAAATTTGGTGGAAAAGATTAAATTGGCTTTCCTGTTCAAATATATGATGGATCATACCATGACATATTCTCATGGATACAAACATAATGCTATTGGTTACACTAGTAGTAAGTAGTAACATGCATGCACTGATGCAGTGCCCCAGCATCTGGTACTACATTTTTTAGCCAATCTAAATAGTTAAGAAGATCAATTCATGTACACCGTCTGATCTCTACAACAGATCGAACTAATTTTCAAACCGATCAAAGTAAAGCTCTAGGTAGAAAAGTAAACCTTTAGAGGGATAGAATGATAAACTTCGGTAGTACTATAGTACACAGCAAAAGTTCATTCACATGCATGATTATAGCCGCCACTAGTACCGCCACTAGTACTAACACTATTAGAGGTAGTCTTGGACCTCCTTGTAATGCAGTTGGCTTTGTAGATCGAGTTTTGCTTGGTGAAAATCACCTGTACAAGAATCCAGTGTACAAAAGGACTAAGGTTTTTATTCAAGAAATAGACTGCAACATCTTTTCCCCTCCACTTGAATATCAAAGAGTTACACAACTTTAGTATAGGATATTAGTTTATAGTGCATCCTAACAAGTAATGATCAAATCTCATTGTTTCTTTCACCCCATAGGAATGCAGTGCTAATTCTCCTGATTATGGACCAGTTTCTCCAAATGCACAGACTGGTGCCTAGCCCCATTTGATCCTGAGGGTTTGTTAAGTTACTTATATATACATTTCATTATCAATTTATCACCAAACTGATCCTTAAAAAAATGCACAACCTATTCAAACCAGACATGTATTGATTCATTGCAAGGTATACCACATGAAATGCATTACCGATATGCTTTTCTGTAGGAGCCCTTGAGTATTGAGCAAATGGAATTGCAAACAACTTGACATTTCTAGACTTTTCTAACCTTGCTTCTGTTGCCTGAAACAATCTAGTCCAGAAAAAAATCCCCTTTTTTATGCCTGAAACAATCCAATCCAGAAAATAAATGTCAGGAGGAAGCATAGTAGCTTACTACAGTTAAAGCTTTGATTGCTCCCCAATGTCTTGGAAGGCAATAGTGAAAGATTTTATTGATCTAGGAACCAGGAAGAAGCCCATCGTTGTTGGCCAGCCGCCAGTTGATCCCTCCACGCTTGCAGCTGCTCCAATCGTGGATGTTGCTGGTGGCTAGAGGGTGGAGAGCAGCAATGGGAGGGGTTGAGTTAGGGGTAGTGAGCGGTAGCGAGACGAGCTAAGGTAGAGGTAGCGAGATGGGCTGAGGTAAGTGCAGAGGGCAGCCGTGGGAGGGGTGAGCTAGGGTAGGGGATCGCTGGACCGATCGGAGGCGGTGGGGGCGTGCGCTAGATCGATTGGAGGCGGTGGCGGGGAGGTCAGGGAGGAGGCTTCGAGGCACTGCGGCGGGGGGAAGGCGCGCGTGGGGGCGGCGGGGGGGGGGGATCGAAGGCGCGCGTGGGAGCTAGGGGGATTTGGGGATTTTGGGGAAGGAGCCGTGCGTGATTTGGGAAATAAACCCAGCATTCTTTTCTTCTCTTGCCAAATTTTGTCACGCTCCTCTCAGTCAATTAATAATTAATTTTTTCGCTCCAAAATATTTGTCAACACATAATCAGTCATAATATTTTTACCGACAAACAGTTTGACCCACAACATGAGATTTACCAACACATAGTTAGTCCTTAATACATATATAATTGTCGACAAACAATCTGACCATGAAAGAAGTATTACCAACATATAGTTTGTTGCTTCAATTTACCGACAGATAGTTTGTTGGTGGTCAATGATTATTTCCGACAATCATCTGACGGTAATATTGTGTCATGGTGTAGTGATAGTAAATAAAGTCCAAACATTCTGGAAAAATTCTGAAAAATACCTTGGAATATTTTTGACTTACTATAAATATTTTAGAAATTTTGGGTTATAATTTAGCTACAGTAAATCTTATTGTAAAACTAAAAATAGAAGAATAATTCTATAAATTCCAAAATTTTCAGCAAAAGTCATAGAAAATTAGAAATAAGTAGTAAAATATTATTTTTTAATTTTTGGGACATTACAGCTACATGCGGTTTAAATGCACGCTATGGTGGAGGGGGCGAAGCGCGGTATGGACCAGGGCGGAGCTGGAGATGCGGGGCTCGGCACGGCTACGTGGCGCACGGTCTCTACTGCAGCCGTGCGTGGCATGCGCATGGCATGGCCGCGTCACTGCTTCGCCAGCGAGGGGACAGGGTTAGGGATGCTGGCTGGTGGGCCCTTTGACCAAGGAGGCCCACTTGGCAGCAGTGGCGACCCAGCGGCGATGTCTGGTATTTCATCAAACACATGACATGCGTGCTGTAGCTCCGCTAGGATTAGGTTTCAATCAAATTAGTTTGGCCTCTTGTGACTGTCCAAAAATGGCCTTAGATAGTGAAGAAAATTTTAGAAAATTTCATGTAGGTAGCCCTGTGAATGAAGTTTCAAATGCCCCTAGTCTCACTCATTTTGCTTGTGTAGATTTCAAACTAAAATTCCTTTAAATTGGTTGCTTTTATATGCTTCCTAGATTTTTAGAGCTTTTGCATGTTGTGCAAAATCATGAAAAATTCATATTTATTTATCTTATGAGTTCTAGTATTTAATAAAATTATTTTTCTATATTGGTTTGTTTGGGACTGAGTTCCGTTAGAATGGTCAAATTTTGGAGGAAAAGGAATTAATTAAAGAATTTAAATCTTCATCCAATTAAATCTAGTATAAAATCCAAAATGCACCAAAAGCAATATGAGGCACTTTATTTCATTGTTTCATTTCTTAGGGTCTTACAGGTTTTTGGCGATGTTCGCTTGATTTTTACGGTAAACCGGTACCACCAGATTTGATTTTCAACCCTAAATCAGTTTGGTTAACCCTCCCAACTAATTTTTTTGCCTCCTCTCTCCTAAAAATAACAGCAATGAAATGCTTTGGGCTGTCGACAGGAGACTTGAAAGCAATTAAAATTATCCTGTCCCATTAATAAAAGAACCTCAAAAGATCTAAGCGAACAAAAAGGATACCATATAAAATGCCTCTTAATAGTTTGACTCTTTTCTATAGTATAGAAACAAAAGGATAATAATATAGGAACTATATGATCTTGCTGGTGAAGAATTTTGCAATATATGTGAACAATATGAATAGCATGAGGAACATATAATCATCCAGTTAGCGGTCTGCACTCAGACTGACCGTACCATCATAAAACAATATAGGCATGAACAATCAGTACTAGCCATCCAGCAAATTAAATGTCAATGTCGCATGCTAATGCTACCATTTGCCAGTTTATTAGCAAACCATATACTTACCATTTGCACATTTGAATCGGTAACAAGTGAACAAGAACAACAGTATTTCACTTACGGGCTTAAGTTGCTGAATGACTGATCTATCACCAGATCATTGTTTAGCCGATAGGGTACAAATTAATATAAAGGAAGTTTATTCAGTTGTGGCTACTACACTACAATGGAACACATTAAGAATGAGAATGACAAATTTAATTTATGATATGCATATAACTACATAAATGAGCAATTAATGCTAGGGAATATACTAACAAACTAGTTAAATTCGGTGGTGTATTGGTGTTAGTTTCAATGATGTGCGGTCAAGTGAAGTTGTCACCTGCTTCGATCAACGCAATGGTGATGACATTCCTATATTTCAAAATCATCAACAATGACAGTAAATCACCGTACTGGCCAAAAACTAGTAAACTCCAAAATTACTTTATACAAACTTAGCTACCACCACTAGTCCACTACCAGCAAATGGCAGTAAGAATCCAAACACCCACTTCCAGGATCCTTGATCCTACAGTTGGCACAGGGCTAAAAATAAGATCAGTGCCCTTAACCAAGCACAGGAAGAGCAATTTGACCCCTACAAGAACACTGTCCTGTTTGCACGACAACAAGGATAGTTTAAATAGTTTAAATAATTTTACAAAACCAATACATTAAAAAATTATAAAATTTACTTCTATCGTCCGGAGGATAGTTTCAATTGATGACAAGAGCTCTATCACGAAATAAATTGGCACATGACTTCTATCGCCAAATAAATTGACACAGGGTTCAATTGGCGATATTAGCCTTAGCAGTCGGCCAAACAAATCCACGACTAAATATTTGTCGACCAATTCAATCAGTGATAGAAGCATCTGTCGCCAATCCAATTGGCAACTGTTCATCTATAGCCATTTGAAATGGTGACAGATAAACAATTGCCAATTGGATTGGTGACAGATCTAATATCACCAATTTGATTAGTGATAGAATCTCTATCGTCATTTCATTTGGTGACTATTATGTAATAAAATTTTTTGACATATTATTTTATTAAAAATATTTAAATAGGATATTATTTTAAAAAATTTTGAGAGGCGATCCAGGGGACCCACACAAAGAGTTGGAGGAGGGGGACATAACGATTAAGATGCAAGGAGATCTATTTTTAAATAATAATATTTTAATGAAAAATTACAGAAATAATATGTCGGTTAAAACAATAATTAAAATACACCTCTATAGCCATTTGACATAGCAACAAACTCTGTCACCATTTCAACTGGCAACAGATGGTAGAATTCAAATGGCCAGCTACGGTAACCTCTCTATTACCATTTCAAATGGCGACAAAGAGATCCTGTAATAGTGACGCGCCACCGGAACTGAACCGAGCAAGCAACTGAGCAAAAGCAGAAAAAAAAAAGAGAAAGAGAGAAAGAAGAAGAAGAAGAAGAAGAAGAAGAAGAAGAAGAAGAGAAGAGGGAGAGGAGGAAGAGGGGAAGAAGAAGAGGGAGTGGAGGAGAAGAAGAAGAAGAGGGAGAAGGGGGAGGAGGAGAAGGAAGATAAGCTTCATGACTTTACATGTATTTTTTTTGTTTATTTGAATTAAAATTAAAAAATACGATTTAGTGAGTAGATTAATTAGATTGTTAGTAATTAGTTATATAGAGCAGCACTTGATATTTAGATAGATGACTTAGCGACCAAATTTATTAGATTTATAAGTAATCTGTTGTGTAGAATATCAATATTTGTTAGATACATAATTTAGTGACCAGAGTAATTAGATTTATAAGTAATTAGCTATGTCGAATAGCAATACTTATTTTAGATACACGATGTAGCGACCAGATTAATTAGGTTTGTAAGTAGTTAGTTGTGTAGAATAGCGATATTTTTTTAGATACATAATTTAGTGACCAGATTAATTAAGTTTGTAGAGTAGCAATATTTTTTTTACATAGATCACTTGGGGACCAGATTAATTAGGTTTGTACGTAGTTATCTTTGTAGAATAAAATTATTTTTTTTAGATACATGACTTAATGACCAAATTAATTAGGTTTGTAAGTAGTTAGCTGTGTAGAGTAGCGATACGTTTTTTTAGATACACGATTTAGCGACCAGATTAATTAGCTGTGTAGAGTAGTAATAGTTTTTGTACATACATGACTCGGCTACCAGATTAATTAGATTTGTAATTAATTAATTGGATAGAGTAGCAATAGCTATGGAAATACAAAACTGTGAGAAGTATGCCTGATAGTGTGTAGCTCAAAAAATAAATTTATTTATGCCTATAGTAGTAGTTTCAAGTAGTGTAGAGTACGTCATCGTGGTACATAGGTAGACCGGTATTAAGAATTTTGTGAAATGGTCGACAGTTATGGATGAATGAGTGCAATTTAAAATACACTATGGAGTAGGGGTTCCGCACATGGGTGCACCAGGGGTGGAAATAAGTCATTTTCCAAGTATCATGGCTAGCCTGTCACGTGCAGGGGAGCATTCATGAAGCATGGTTACAAGATGGTGGTACCAAATGTTTTTGTTGGACCATGAATTTCCTAACTTGAAGCTGTACGGAGTAGGGTGTCAGAGAAGGGATTGCACGTATTAATAGTTAGTGGAACTAAAGGGGCCGAAGTTGTAGAGTTCGTATGTAACAATGGCAATTGAGAAAGGGTGGTTGTTAGTATTATTGGCGCAAGCATTTCAGAAATCCAATGCCGTGCAAATGACATAGGAAGAGGTTGTTGGTGATGAATCGGAGGAAATTGGGGAGAGCAGCCAAGCTAGAGAATGTTTAATGAAGTAGGATCTTAACTCGGGTCATGAGGCAGTGCAAGAAGAGGAAGTTGATGTTCCAATAGCAGAGGTGCAGGAACCAATGGGTGTGGTAGATGAGGGAGAACATATTGAATCACTGGTGCAATCGTTGGACACAGAGAGCCATAACTACAAGGCTTTAAGTAATGATGAAGAGGATGAAGAGCTTTTCCTTACGGAGTGGGATGAGTGTTGGTGCGATAGGCTGATGCTCAACAAGGGTGAAGATGTTGCATGAGGGTACGATTGAAATGAGGTGCTGGAAGGTGCAATTTACAAGAATAAGGGTGAAGTGCAGGAAGCAATGACAGCATGGGTAATTTCACTGCATAGACCCTTTAAGATAACAAAGTTAGATCAGTGGGTGTATGATATCAAATGCCAGATGGAGGGTTGCCCATGGCATGTTCATGCTTACCAGCCTAAATGGGACACCATTTGGAAGTGTTCTATAGTCATCCCACACACATGCGTGCTGATAGAGTCCAGCAGTCGCATAGGAACATATCTTTAATCTTTTTTGCTAATGCAATGTATGGGCAGATTGTGGGCAACCTGGATTTAGAGCCATGTGCTATCATACTTGCAATAGAGCAGAGGTTCTAGTTCACCATAAGTTATGCCAAGGCACGGAGAGCGAAGCAGAAGGCATTGTAAGCAAGGTTTGGTATGACGAAGACTCCTATCAAGAACTTGCTAGGTATGTTTCAGGTGATCAAGCAAAGGAATGCTGGGACTTTTGTCGATATTTGTGAGCAGCCTTCGTAGCACTTCCCTGAGAAGATGGTACTCAAGCGGGCATTCTTTGCTTTTGGTGCATGTATCAACACGTTCAGACATTGCCATCCATTGTTATGCGTGGGCGGGACATTTCTTACTAGGAAGTACAAATTAATGCCAGATATTGACTACCATAGGAGTAGATAGAAACAATCAGATTCTTCCTGTAGTGCTTACATTTGTGGAGGATGAGAACACTGATAGCTGGCTTTGGTTTCTAAGGAACGTGAAAGCTGGTGTCATACATAAGTGGCATGAAGTGTGTTGTAACACCCCAAAATTTTGCTTTTCGTAAATTCAAGTGTGATTTGGCACTTTGGTGAATTTTTGGAATTTACTGGAATTTATTTGGAATTTATTTGAATTTATTCCCTTTTGAAATAATTAAAGAATTTAACTTTGCAAATAAAATTTTGTTGGAAATATTTTATTTGAGTCCAAAATGTTCCAAAATATTTTCTAGAATTTTTTCTGGAATTTTTCTGAGTGTTTTGCTATTTTTAATGAATTAAATGAATTTCTGGGAATTAATTGGATTATTTAATCGCTGAAAATCGAGTTGGTTTTACTGTTCCACCGACCGAGCCCGAGTCTGACTCGAACCCAACCTAACCCTAACCCTCTCGACCGTTGGATCTCGATCCAACGGCCGAGAGTGCGCCACGTCACCCTCTCCGTGTTGTCGCCGGACTCCATCGCCGCCCATGCGTGGGTCCTCGTTTTCCACGCATATCACGGACGTCGAGGGGCAATTTAATGCACCGCCACCCGTGTCGGGACCCCCTTTCCCGTACGCACCCGTAGCCCTAACTCACCGAGCCCGAGTCGCCGCCGTTCGCCCGTGGGAGCTCGCCGAAGTTGGAGAAAGCTTCCGCCGCGGTTTTCCGCCGTTTGCCGCCGCCTCCGCTGTCTTCCGCCGCCGTTGAGTCCAGATCCGGAACCGCAAGGTTGTGACGCGTCGGAGGGGACCACTCACCTCACTAGAGCGTGCCCAGAACGCCGTTTCGCGTGTCGTCGTCTTCGTCCCCGGCAGCCGGAGCTCCGCCGCACGCCATCACCGCTCGCAAGCTCCCTCAGCCGTTCGATCAAGATCCAACCGTCGCGGTGAGTCCACACGTTACCTAAACCCGTAGAAACCAGATTAGATCTGGACCGTTGGATCAAGATCCAACAGCCCACGTTCGTCCACGTCACCCCCGGTGAGATCCACGTGCTAACCTCTAGATCTATTTCCAACCGTTGGATCTAGATCCAACGGTTTAGATTGTGCCACGTAGCATTAACCGCTCTGTGCTAGATCCAACCTCAGCCGTTAGATCTAGATCGAACGACTAGGGTTACCACGTTGTAACGCTAGGGTTGATCTTGACCGTCCGATCAAGATCGAACGGTCCTGGTCAGCCGAGTAGTTTCCTAACACGTTAAGCCAGATCCGATCTGGGCCGTTGATTTTTAAATCAACGGCCGAGATCTAGCCACGTGGGCGGAAATTTGACCGCCGCGGTCAGCGCGGTCGCCGCCCGGTCACCGCTGACGTCACGTGTGACGTCAGCGTGGGGCCCGCGTGTTAGCGGCCCAGCCAACCGCACCATGACGTCATCGCTGACGTCACGGTGGGGCCCGCGTGTCAGCCGTCCCTCGGTAGGCGTGATGACGCCATCGCCGACGCTATCCGAGGGGCCCACCGCCGCTGGGACGTGAGCCGTGGACCGGGTCCACGGTGGACCAAGCCAAACCGTGAGCCGGGTCCATGGACCCGAGGCGACGTGGCGGCCTCTGATTGGCCCACGTGTCATGCTGACGCAATAAATTGATTTCCGAAAAAGAAAATGATTTATTAATTCGGTTTATTGATTTCAAAAATGGATTCAAACTTCAAACGCTTATAACTTTTGCGTTTCAACTCCGATTTGAGTGATTTAAATTTCTAAATTTTAATAAAAATGAGACCTGCTCAAATATGAATTTTAATTAATTTTTGATTATGAATATTTCTCTGTTTTTATTTAATTAATGCTTTCTTTAAACTTTAAACGATTATAACTTTTGCATTTTAACTCCGAATTTGACGATTCCAGTTTCTAAAAATTTATAAAACTATGCTCTCTCTGTTTGTGAACCTTATTTGGATGTTTGGACAATTTTTGTCTACTGTTTATTTATTTTTTTGCTATTTGCACGCTTTACGAGTAGACGTTGAAGTGCCCGAAGGCTTCGAAGGTGAATTATTGACTCAGGAGCCAGCTCAGGACCAAGAACAAGTACTCTTTGAAGGCAAGTTGTGCTTTGACCATGTTGAACCCATTTTCAAATTAAATTGGTTTAAATTATTGCATGCTAGTTTAATTAGAAAATACTTTATTTAATGATGGGAAATTAGATAAATGCCAGATTGTTGTATGACACCTTGGTTAATTAAATATGTGCCATGAACCCTTGTCACCTGTAACACACCAAAATTTTGCCTGTCTTAAATTCATGTGTGATTTGGCACTTTGTTGAATTTTTGGAATTTTCTGGAATTTATTTGGATTTATTTGGAATTTATTTGAATTTATTCCATTTTGAAATAATTAAAGAATTAAACTTTGCAAATAAAATTTTGTTGGAAATATTTTATTTGAGTCCAAAATGATCCAAAGTATTTTCCAGAATTTTTCTGGAATATTTTCTGAGTCTTTTGATATTTTTAATGAATTAAATGAATTTCTGGGAATTATTTTAAATATTAAATCGCTGGAAAATCAAGTCGGGTCAAGTATCGTTTCATCCGACCGTACCCGAGTCCGAGTCCGACTCGAGTCCGACACGATCCAAGTGCATTGAACGAACACTATTCGATCCCGACCGTTGGATCGAGATCCAACGTTCCAGTTTGGACCGCACCGGTTGAGCCGAAGTCCGGCCGATCCGATCGCTACGCCGCGATCGTAGCCGCTCATCGCGACACGTGGACGGCCGTGCGTCGTCGTCTCCGCCGAACCCGAGCCGGACTCCGCCGCCGCGTAGCCGCCGCGTCCGATTAGGTTTCCGTTTTGTGCGCGCATGCCGAGGCCATTTAAGGCGTGGGTCATCGCCCGAGGACCGCCGTTTGTGTGCGCACCTGTTGCCCTAGTTTCCAACGCCCGAGCCACCGCCGCCTGCCCGCAATCTTTCGCCGGAGTTCGTGAAGCACCACCGTGGTTTCTTCCTCTCCTCCGGTGCCGATAGCCCGTTCCGCACCGCGTGCGTCCTAGATCTGGAACCCCCATCGCGTGACGCGCCCGAGGGACACCTCCGTTTCGCCGGATCTGCCCCGAGTCGCCGTCCCGTGGGTCGTCTTCCTCGGTTCCGGTGACCAAGCCCCGCCGCGACGCCATCGTCACCCGCGAAGGTCCTCAGCCGTCCGATCAGGATCCGACAGTCACGGTGAGCCCACGTGCAACCCAAACCCTATAAACTAGATCGGATCTGGACCGTTGGATCAAGATCCAACGGCCCACGATCGCCACGTGCTGGAAACTGCGTTAACCTAGGGTGGATCTAGACCGCTGGATCTAGATCCAACGGCCCTGATCATGCCACGTGGCTCTAGCCGCCGCACCGTGCGCGTGGGAGCACGCCACTGACATGTGGGGCCCCCGTGTCAGCCGCGCCGCGTTTGCCGTGAGCCCGGTGCCATCGACAGGCGGGCCCGCCTGCCAGCGACCGTGAGCCGTGGACCGTTTCACTGCAGACTCGAGCCGAGCATGGACCGAGTCCATGGACCGGCTGACGTCACCCGCCCAATCCGAGGCGGCCCCGTGTCCAAACAGACGCAATAATTAATTTCCGAAAAAGAAAATGATTTATTAATTCGAAATAATGATTTCAGATTTTGTTTCAAACTTCAAACGCTTATAACTTTTGCGTTTCAACTCCGATTTGAGTGATTCAAATTTCTAAATTTGTATAAAATTGAGATCTACCTAAATATGTATTTTATTTAATTTTTGGACTAAAGTTTTTCTCTGTAAAATTATTTAATTGATTATTTAAACTTTAAATAATCATAACTTTTGTGTTTTAACTCCAAATTTGACGATTTTAGTTTCTAAAAATTCATAAAATTGTGTTCTCTCTGTTTATGGATTTTATTTGGATGTTTGGATACTTTTTGCCTATTGTTTATTGGTGTATTTGCTATTTGCACGCTTTACGAGTAGACGTTGAAGTGCCGGAAGGATTCGAAGGAGAAGTATTGACTCAGGATCCAACTCAAGACCAAGAGCAAGTACTTTTTGAAGGCAAGTTGTGCTTTGACCATGTTGATCCTATTTTGAAATCTATTTTGATTTAACCTATTGCATGCTAGTTTAATTAGAAAATACTTTATTTAAATATGGGGAATTAGATAAATACCAATTTGCTGTATGACACCTTGATTACTTAAATATGTGCCATGACCCCTTGTCACCCTAGTTGTGGTTTACTAGTTGGACATTATTAAATTGCCAACATGGGAAATTAGATCGTTGTAGTATACTGCTTAGACCTGCTACGTGCTCATGACATGATTTTGGACAATCAAATGTTAATATTGACTTAATGATATATTGAACCTGTTTTGGAAAGGTATCATGTGATGTTGATGGCACGTGGTGCATGGTAATCAACTGGGGTTTGATAAATAGTTTTTCGACCGGGGCATGTGGTAAGAATAATCAGGTGGGCCAGTTGTGGCATTGGGGATGTTGATTTGGTTGTTCGGGTAGTCTTGCCCTGGTCACCCTAAGGACTTCACCTTGCAAGCCTTTGAACTGGGTCTAACGTGCAACCACATGTCTGTAATGGGACGGACCTAGTTGACTAAGTTGCTAATAACGCACTGTGGGACCTCGTGGAGGTCAACTACACCCTTTGTGTAAGTTGTACGGGGGAGCGTACCGGGGCTGAGGCCAGGTACCCATCTAACGGTTGATTGGCCTAAACTTCGCCTTAGCTAAGGGAAGGGTTAGTGTGCAATAACCGGGGAGGACCACTTGTATTGTTAGAAGTTTTCGAAAGACTTTGTTATGGGAACTCGCCTTTGTGGTGTTTGACTGTATCTTGTGGGTAAAGTGCATAACCTCTGCAGAGTGTAGAATCTATTCGAATAGCCGTGTCCGCGGTATTGGACATCGCCTAATTACAGTCAAGGGTTAGATTTTCTCAAAAATAACTTGGTTTTGAAAGGTTGGGTTGGATTAATAATGATGTTGATGGAAATGTGGATTAGGATGGGAAAGATGTTTATTAAACTTCTTGAAAAGTTATCTATGCTTTACTTATTTCTACTGCTTTCGAATCTATTTATGATACTTGTAAAATGCTGTTTTCTGCAAATATACCTTGAGCTATTCCTTTGTACCAAGCCATGCATATAGTATATTAGCCTCGATTCTCAGGCATGACTTGCCGAGTACCAAGTACTCACCCTTGCCACAATACAACACCAGTTGAAGAGGAGACTACACCACTTTGGAGGAGGAGCTCCAAGAGGAACCGCTCTACATAGGAGCGAGCCCGGCCGGTTGCCTCGTGGTATACTGGATGGCACCACGGTTATTTGATTTTCCGCCGCTACTATTTCTCTCTTAATAAGTTTCGCCTGTGAGGCGTACATTTGTAACTTGACCTTAAGGTCGAGTAACCAGTTTGACTATTTAAATAAAGTACTTTATTAGTATCGAGTGGTATGATTGTGATATTTACCGATGTTAAGACTGTGTGCACTAGCTGCGTTCTCGACTAGTGCTGAAAACACAGAGGGTCCGGATTTGCAAATTCGGGTCCCGGCAGAGGTGGTATCGAGCCATCTTGACCGTAGGCTCAACCCTAGCTAGAATGGTCGTAGTGAGGATAAAACCTATTTTCTAAAGCTAAAAGTTTGTCAAGACAAGAAATGACATCTCGACTCATCCCCTTCTCTCTTTCCTTGTCTCTTGCTGAATTTTTCCTTACCTTGTCACGATTTAAAAATTTCGAGTTCTTACGTGAGCACTCTTGTGACAGATGGAGGGAGAGTTCAACTACGCCGACCGAGGTTGGTCACGCCCATGAGAACTTTGGCGTATGCTCTGGACTCTCGGAGATTTTGAAAAGCCGCAATACCAAGTGGAAGTGATCGGACAAGCGTGATTGATCAAGGCTTGTGACGTGAAGATTGAGGTACCTGCTAGGAAGAAGGGCCAGTGCAATCGCCCGATACACCGTGACCGCCAGAGGTCTACAATGCAGATGGGTATCCAAGAAGTATCACGACGAGCAATGCGGCACATTACCCGTATCTACGCCAGAGAGTTGGAGAGCACGGTGTTCCGTTATCATCCGCGCAGCGATAACCTTCTTGACCCAAAGGCGATTCAGGATGAGGATGCCATGGTTACACAGTTGGCACGACTTGTTGTCGCCAGAGGATGTACTGATGATACAAGCAAGGAGCTACAGAAGGCCCGCAAGGAGATCACAACAGAGAAGAACATGTTGCGGGAAGCTCAAGAGTATGTGTAACACCTTCTGAGAAGAATTGACGAGTTGGAGATGGCTTTGTACGGACTGCAACTGCAGCCGCACTGAGCTACACGAGCCGATCCGAGGAGTCGATCTTGATGAGGACACTACTTCTTCGACTACCACAGATGACACAGCTTTGGACATGTCAATCGTTTCGCGCCTATGCCGCAAAGATCCGTACTCCAGAGCCGTGGAGGTTTTCGATGAGTGAGCGTGAGGTTCTATAGTGAGACTCCTTCGCCGAGTCGCGTCATAGAATAAAGAGTCACCTTTAGGCGATAGACTCCAGTGTTAGTTCGATTTGGATTTTCCTTGTTTCTTGTCGAGTGTGCAAGATGTGTTGCAAGGCCCCTAGGCATAGTAAGCAACCATACCAAGTTACTATAGAATAAAGTAAAAAAGTTGTACCTTAAAGTTACACCTTTCGCCCCGCATAAGTTCCATATTACTTGTCTATTCTTGTTTCCCTCTCATCTCTAAAACCTAGAGTAAATCGGCAGATGGTGAACACCATGAAACTTTGGAAGCAATGGAAGTGGTTCTCGCCAAAGAAAACCCCAATGATGGAGCACCAAAGACCGCCATCGATATGCAGAATTTCGAGCTTTTCTCGCCGCTCGGACTCGCTTGATGCATGCTATGATGCAACAGATGCAAAACGCCACCGCCAGGCCACGCCTAATCAAGTCAATCAGTGACAACGCCGTAATACAAGACTGCCGAGTTCATGAGGACTCACCCACCCACTTTCTCTGGGAATGCCAATCCATTGGAGGCCGATGATTGGTTAAGGTCAATAGAGAGGAAGCTACACATTGCTCAATGCATAGGAAATGAGAAGGTACTTTACGCTTCTCATCGCTTGGAAGGAAAAACACGAATGGTGGGAGAACTTCGTGCCACACAAGAGAACCCTCAGGACATCACTTGGGAAGAGTTCACACCGCATTCCGTCAAGATCACGTGCCTGAAGGAATCATGGACCTTAAGAAGGAGGAGTTCAGAGCATCAAGCAAGGTAATCAGCCGGTGGTCGACTACCTGAACAAGTTCACACAGCCTAGCACGCTACGCACCGAGGATGTAGCGACAGATAAAACTGCAGTCTCACTTCATGAAGGGACTTAACTCAGACTACAAGTAGGACTGATCACCCACACCTTTCCAGATTTTCAAGAGTTGGTGAATAAGGCGCTTATTCTTGAGGACAAGCGCAAGGAACCGGATGAGAACAGAAGCGCAGGATGCAACAAACAGGATCACGCCAGGAACGCAACAAATGGCCTCGAGAGTCGCACCAAATCAGTTTTTCAGATTCCACCATAGAATGCTACAAGGACACCGTCACCAGCACCAAGACCCGCCAATCGTAACTACTGCACTTCAGCCCCGTTAGAAACGCCGCCTCCAGCAACAAGAAGGAACAAGGATACGCTACAATCGCAACGAGCCAGACACTTTGCCAACAGCTGCCCAAAGAAGACAGCAGGAGTGACCCCGATTCGCTTCAATCTAGGAACCACCCCAGCTAGGACGCCAAAGACTGTGAGCCACACCCTGCATCAGGTGAGAGGCCGAGTCAACCATGTCACCGCAGATTCACTGCAGAATGCTACTGACGTCAGTCTTGGGTAAGCTACTTGTTAACTCAAGACTGCACAGCTTTGTTTGACTCGAGCCAGATTCGCTTGTTTCGCAAGGCTTTGCTGCTAAAAACGATTTGGGGATTGCAAGGCTTAAATGCATGCTTTTAGTTCAAAACCCTGGTTCCGAACTCCGAACGAAAGTAGGATGTTCCGGGGTGAGAATACTAATAGATGGAATAGAGTTCCTAGCGAACCTTATTATTTTGGAGACCTGCACCTTAGATGTTATTTTGGGAATGGATTGGTTATCCAAGCACGTAGCTGTGTTGGATTGTGGACGAAGGACTATCTCGCTTGAGAGCCCGTGTGGAAGGAAAGTGGAATTTCAAGCCACCGCAGCTAGAGATGGACAGATGATGGTTAACAAGACCAAGACAATCAAGATAGAGGATGTCTCAAGAGTGAATGAGTACCCAGATGTTTTTCCCGAAGATCTACCTGGTATGCCGCGACAGGGACATAGAGTTTGTGATAGAGCTTGTACTGCACAGACCGATAGCAAAGAGACCCTATCGGATGTCCACCGAGGAATTGGTAGAGATGAAGAAACAAATAGAAGAGTTAATGGACAAAGGATTTATCGACCGAGTTCGTCGCCGTGGGGAGCACCGCTTTGTTTGTCAAGAAGAAGGACGGGAGTTTCAGGATGTGCATTGACTACCGTGCACTCAATGAAGTCACCGTGAAGAATAAGTACCAGTTACCTAGGATTGATGATTTGTTTGATCACCGAGAGGAGCCGGAGTTTTCTCCAAGATTGACCTAAGATCGATACCATCGCTGAAGATCCGATCGAGGATATTCCAAAGACAAGATTCTCGTCAAGATATGGACATTACGAGTTTACAGCTATGTCCTTTGACTGATTTAATGCGCCAAAGATATTTCATGAATATGATGAATAAGGTGTTCATGGAGTATTTGGACAAGTTTGTTGTCGTGTTCATAGATGATATCCTAATCTACTCCAAGACAGAGGATGAACATGCCGAACACTTGAGGCGAGTTTTGGAAAAGCTGAGGGAACAGCAACTCTTCGCCAAGTTCAGTAAGTGTGATTTTTGGAAGGACAAGGTAGAATTCCTTGGACATGTAATGACCGCAGAAGGAGTTGCCGTTGATCCAAGTAAAGTAGAAGCTGTGTTACACTGGGAGCAGCCGAAGACCGTAACCCAGATCCGGAGTTTCCTTGGAATGGCAGGATACTATCGCCGTTTCATTGAAGGCTTTTCGACAATTGCGAAACCTCTTACGCAATTGCTGAATAAGGAGAAGAAGTTTGCATGGACGTCAGAATGTGAGACAGGATTTCAGGAGCTGAAGCGATCGACATCAGCACCGGTGTTAGTTCTACCGGATGTTAATCAAAGCTTTGATATTTATTGTGACGCATCGCGCCAAGGACTTGGATGTGTCTTTGTCTGCAGAATGGAAAGGTCGTCGCTTATGCATCAAGGCAGTTGAGGCCGCATGAGGAAAATTATCCGACGCATGACCTAGAGTTAGCTGCCGTAGTGCATGCCTTGAAGATATGGCGTCACTATCTGATCGGGAACAGATGTGAAGTGTATACGGATCATAAGAGCCTTAAATACATATTCACCCAGTCGGATCTGAACATGAGGCAGAGGAGATGGTTAGAGTTGATCAAGGACTACAATGTTGGAATCCATTACCATCCCTGAAGGCCAACGTAGTTGCCGAAGCCTTCAGTCGGAAAAGCCATACCGTGAGTATGTTGCTAGCCACAAGTCAGGATGAGTTATGTGAGGATTTTCAGAGAATGAAGATTGAGGTGGTACCTAGCGGATTCTTGGCCGCATTGGAAGTGAAGCCTACCCTAGAGGACCAGATCCGGGAAGGATGTATGATGATGACAAGATCCGCAGGATTAAGTCCATCAAGGAGGAAGGCAAGGCAGAGGACTTCAAGTTGGATGAGCAAGGCACGTTATGGATGAAGGATCGGATTTGTGTGCCCAACAAGAAGGAATTAAAGCAACTGATTTTGGAAGAAGCCCATGACTCCAAGTATTCAATTCACCCAGGAAGTGCCAAGATGTATCAGGATTTGAAGGAAAGATTCTGGTGGCCGAGCATGAAGCGTGAAGTTGCCGAGCATGTTGCATTGTGCGACGTATGCCAGAGAGTCAAGGCAATGCATCAGAGACCGGCAGGATTGCTGCAGCCGCTGAAAATACCAGAGTGGAAGTGGGAGGAAATCGGAATGGATTTCATTACCGGTTTGCCTAAGACTCAAGGAGGTTATGACTCCATATGGGTTATAGTGGATCGCTTGACCAAAGTAGCCCATTTTATCCCCGTGAAGACCACTTACTCGGGAGATAAATTAGCAGAATTGTACATGATCAGATCGTCTGCTTGCACGGAGTGCCAAAGAGGATTGTATCGCATGCAGGTACCCAATTTACCTCAAGGTTCTGGAATAAGTTGCATGAGGCCATGGGAACCCGTTTGAACTTCAAGATGACCTATCATCCACAGACGGATGGATGCACCGAAAGAGTCAATCAGATTCTCGAGGATATGTTGAGAGCATGTGCATTGGCTTATGCTACCTCTTGGGACAAGAGTTTGCCGTATGCCGAAGTTCGCCACAATAATAGTTACCGTGCTAGTTTACGATGTCACCATTTGAGGCCTCAGTATGGACGACTGTCGGACGCCATTGAATTGGAATGAGACCGGCGAGCGCGTGTCTTCGGGCCTGATATTCTTCAAGAGGTCAAGAGCAGATTGCCATGATTAGGAAAGGTTGAAGATCGCCCAATCACGATGTAAGAGTTATCTTGACAACCGTCGCCGGGAATTGAGTTTTGAACCAGAAGACTATGTATACCTTAGAGTTACGCCGCTCAGAGGAGTTAAGAGGTTCCATGCCAAAGGGAAACTCGCACCCCGTTATGTAGGACCATTTAAGATTTTGAGCCGCAGAGGCGAAGTTGCTTATCAGCTGGAGTTGCCACAGTCGTTAGCAGGAGTACATGACGTATTCCATGTGTCCCAGTTGAAGAAGTGTCTCCGAGTACCTGAGGAACAGACACCGCTAGAGTCAATCGAGTTGCAAGAAGATTTGACTTACAAGGAGCATCCCGTGAAGATTCTAGACACAATGGATCGAGAGACGAGGAACAAGTCAACCCGTTTCTGTAGAGTTCAGTGGAGCAACCACGCGGAGAGTGAAGCAACTTGGGAGCGTGAAGAGGATTTGAAGAAAGAGTTTCCAAGCCTATTCTGTAGTAAGCCCTGAATCTCGGGGACGAGATTCTGTTAAGGGGGGAGGTTTGTAACACCCCAAAATTTTGCCTGTCTTAAATTCATGTGTGATTTGGCACTTTGTTGAATTTTTGGAATTCTCTGAAATTTATTTGGAATTATTTGGAATTTATTTGAATTTATTCCATTTTGAAATAATTAAAGAATTAAACTTTGCAAATAAAATTTTGTTGGAAATATTTTATTTGAGTCCAAAATGATCCAAAGTATTTTCCAGAATTTTTCTGGAATTTTTTCTGAGTCTTTTGATATTTTTAATGAATTAAATGAATTTCTGGGAATTATATTAAATATTAAATCGCTGGAAAATCAAGTCGGGTCAAGTACTGTTCATCCGACCGGACCCGAGTCCGAGTCCGACTCGAGTCCGACCCGAGCCAAGTGACTTGACCGAACCCTATTCGATCCCGACCGCTGATCGAGATCCAACGGCCGCATTGGACCGCACCGCTGAGCCGAAGTTCGGGCCGGATCCGATCGCGCTTGCGATCGTAGCCGCTCATCGCGACACGTGGACGGCCGTGCGTCGTCGTCTCCGCCGAACCCGAGCCGGACTCCGCCGCCGCGTAGCCGCCGCGTCCGATTAGGTTTCCGTTTTGTGCGCGCATGCCGAGGCCATTTAAGGCGTGGGTCATCGCCCGAGGACCGCCGTTTGTGTGCGCACCTGTTGCCCTAGTTACCAACGCATGAGCCGCCGCCGCCTGCCCGCAATCTTTCGCCGGAGTTCGTGAAGCACCACCGTGGTTTCTTCCTCTCCTCCGGTGCCGATAGCCCGTTCCGCGCCGCGTGGGTCCTAGATCTGGAACCCCCATTGCGTGACGCGCCCGAGGGACACCTCCGTTTCGCCGGATCTGCCCCGAGTCGCCGTCCCGTGGGTCGTCTTCCTCGGTTCCGGTGACTAAGCCCCGCCGCGACGCCATCGTCACCCGCGAAGGTCCTCAGCCGTCCGATCAGGATCCGACAGTCACGGTGAGCCCACGTGCAACCCAAACCCTATAAACTAGATCGGATCTGGACCGTTGGATCAAGATCCAACGGCCCACGATCGCCACGTGCTGGAAACTGCGTTAACCTAGGGTGGATCTAGACCGCTGGATCTAGATCCAACGGCCCTGATCATGCCACGTGGCTCTAGCCGCCGCCGCGCGCGTGGGAGCACGCCACTGACATGTGGGGCCTCGTGTCACCGCGCCGTCGGGCGTGAGCCCGAGCCATCGATGCGGGGCCCGCCTGCGGAGCGATCAGGAGCCGTGGACTGCTTCACGGTAGACCCGAGCCGAGCATGGACCGAGTCCATGGACCGGCTGACGTCAGCCGCCCAATCAGAGGCTGCCACGTGTCCAAGCTGACGCAATAATTAATTTCCGAAAAAGAAAATGATTTATTAATTCGAAATAATGATTTCAGATTTTGTTTCAAACTTCAAACGCTTATAACTTTTGCGTTTCAACTACGATTTGAGTGATTCAAATTTCTAAATTTGTATAAAATTGAGATCTACCTAAATATGAATTTTATTTAATTTTTGGACTAAAGTTTTTCTCTGTAAAATTATTTAATTGATTATTTAAACTTTAAATAATCATAACTTTTGTGTTTTAACTCCAAATTTGACGATTTCAGTTTCTAAAAATTCATAAAATTGTGTTCTCTCTGTTTATGGATTTTATTTGGATGTTTGGATACTTTTTGCCTATTGTTTATTGGTGTATTTGCTATTTGCACGCTTTACGAGTAGACGTTGAAGTCTGGGAAGGATTCGAAGGAGAAGTATTGACTCAGGATCCAACTTAAGACCAAGAGCAAGTACTTTTTGAAGGCAAGTTGTGCTTTGACCATGTTGATCCTATTTTGAAATCTATTTTGATTTAACCTATTGCATGCTAGTTCAATTAGAAAATACTTTATTTAATATGGGGAATTAGATAAATACCAATTTGCTGTATGACACCTTGATTACTTAAATATGTGCCATGACCCCTTGTCACCCTAGTTGTGGTTTACTAGTTGGACATTATTAAATTGCCAACATGGGAAATTAGATCGTTGTAGTATAACGCTTAGACACCTCGTGCTCATGACATGATTTTGGACAATCAAATGTTAATATTGACTTAATGATATATTGAACCTGTTTTGGAAAGGTATCATGTGATGTTGATGGCACGTGGTGCATGGTAATCAACTGGGTTTGATAAATAGTTTTTCGACCGGGCATGTGGTAAGAATAATCAGTTGGGCGAGTTGTGGCATTGTGGATTTTGATTTGGTTCTTCGGGTAGTCTTGCCCTGGTCACCCTAAGGACTTCACCTTGCAAGCCTTTGAACTGGGTCTAACGTGCAACCACATGTCTCAGAATGGGACGGACCTACTAGACTAAGTTGCTAATAACGTACATGTGGGACCTCAGGAGGTCAACTACACCCTTTGTGTAAGTTGTACGGGGGAGCGTACCGGGGCTGAGGCCAGGTACCCATCTAACGGTTGATTGGCCTAAACTTCGCCTTAGCTAAGGGAAGGGTTAGTGTGCAATAACCGGGGAGGACCACTTGTATTGTTAGAAGTTTCAAAGACTTTGTTACTGAACTCGCCTTTGTGGTGTTTGACTGTATCTTGTGGGTAAAGTGCATAACCTCTGCAGAGTGTAGAATCTATTCGAATAGCCGTGTCCGCGGTATTGGACATCGCTCGGGAATTACAGTCAAGGGTTAGATTTTCTCAAAAATAACTTGGTTTTGAAAGGTTGGGTTGGATTAATAATGATGTTGATGGAAATGTGGATTATGATGGGAAAGATGTTTATTAAACTTCTTGAAAAGTTATCTATGCTTTACTTATTTCTATTGCTTTCGAATCTATTTATGATACTTGTAAAATGCTGTTTTCTGCAAATATACCTTGAGCTATTCCTTTGTACCAAGCCATGCATATAGTATATTAGCCTGCATTCTGTGCATGACTTGCTGAGTACCAAGTACTCACCCTTGCCACAATACAACACCAGTTGAAGAGTAGACTACACCAGCTTTGGAGGAGGAGCTCCAAGAGGAACCGTCTACATAGGGAGCGAGCCCAGTCAGTTGCCTGTGGTATACTGGATGGTGCCATGAAGTTATTTGATTTTCCGCTGCTACTATTTCTCTCTTAATAAGTTTCGCCCTGTGAGGCGTACATTTGTAACTTGACCTTAAGGTCGAGTAACCAGTTTGACTATTTAAATAAAGTACTTTATTAGTATCGAGTGGTATGATTGTGATATTTACCGATGTTAAGACTGTGTGCACTAGCGCGTTCCTGGACTAGTGCTGAAAACACAGAGGGTCCGGATTTGCAAATTCGGGGTCCCGACATCACCCTAGTTGGGGATTAAATAGTTGGACATTATTAAATTGCCAACATGGGAATTTAGATCGTTGTAGAATATTGCTTAGACCTGCTACGTGCTCATGACATGATTTTTGACAATCAAATGTTAATATTGACTTAATGATATATTGAACCTGTTTTGGAAAGGTGTCATGTGTTGTGATGTTGATGGCACGTGGTGCATGGTAATCAACTAGGGATTTGATAAATAGTTTTCGACCAGGGCATGTGGCAAGAATGATCGGGTGGGCCAGTTGTGGCACCAGGAGCGTTGTTTTGGTTCTTCGGGTAGTCTTGCCCTGGTCACCCTAAGGACTTAACCTTGCAAGCCTTTGAACTGAGTCAACCGTGCAACCACATGTCTGTAATTGGACGGACCTAGTTGATTAAGTTGCTAATAATGTACCTGTGGGACCTCAGGATGTCAACTATACCTTTTGTGTAGTTGTACGAGGGAGCGTACCGGGGCTGCGGCCAGGTACCCATCTAACGGTGGATTGGCCTAAACTTCACCTTCGCTAAGGGAAGGGTTAGTGCGCAATCACCGGGGAGGACCACTTGTGCTATTAGAAGTTCCCGAAAGACTTTTTTACGGACACTCGCCTTTGTGGTGTTTGGCTGTATCTTGTGGGTAAAGTGCATAACCTCTACAGAGTGTAAAATCTATTCGAATAGCCGTGTCCGCGGTATTGGACATCGCTCGGGAATTACAGTCAAGGGTTAGATTCTCTTGGAAACAACTTGGTTTTAAAAAGTTGGGTTTGGTTTAATAATGATGTTGATGGAAATGTGGTTTAGAATTGGGAAAGATGTTTATTTAAATTCTGGAAAGATTATTGATCTTATACTTGTATTCACTGCTTTCGAATCTACTTATGCTACTTGTCAAATGCGGTTTTACTGCAATTATACCCTAAGCTACTCCTTTGTACAAAGCCATGCATGTAGTATATTAGCTTGCATTCTGTGCACGACTTGCTGAGTGCCAAGTACTCACCCTTGCCGCAATACAACACCAGTTGAAGGAGAAGCTACACCAGCTTTGGAGGAGGAGCTCCAAGAGGAACCGTCTAACTAGGGAGCGAGCCCAGTCAGTTGCCTGTGGTATACTGGATGGCGCCACGAAGTTATCTTATTTTTTCGCTGCAGTTATTTCTCTCTTATTGAGTTTTTGCCCTGCGTGGCATATATTTGTAACTTGACCATAAGGTCGAGCAACCAGCTTGGTTAACTACTTAAGGTACCTTATTATTTCGTTGAGTATGATTGTGATATTTACCAATGTTGAGACTGTGTGCACTAGCGCGTTCTTGGACTAGTGCTGAATACACAGAGGGTCCGGATTTGCAAATTCGAATCCCGACAGAGGTGGTATCAGAGCCATACTGACTGTAGGCTCACCCATAGTTAGATTGGTCGTAGTGAGGATAAAACCTATTTTCTAAAGATAAAATTTGTCAAGATAATGAATGAATTCTCGACTTACCCCTTTCTTCCTTGTTCATACCCTTGCTGAGTTCTTTTCGTCTTCCACATTGATTTTAAAATGTTGCGTTCTTACGCGAGCGTCTTTTGGCAAATGATGATGAAGAACAACTACGCTGAGCATGAGGGAGGCTATGCCGCCGAGTTGTGGCGTATGCTTCAGTTTCTTGGAGGTTTTGAGAGACCGCTCTACCGAGGGACTACACTCGTGCAGGCAGGAGTGGTCATAGGATGGGACGTTCGGATCACGGTGTATGCCCGAGAGATGACAAAGTTCAGCCGCCCTTTCCACTTCACCGCCAGGAGGTCTACCTTTGAGATGGGAATCCAGGAGGTGTCGCGTCGAGCGATGCAGCAGATCGCTCGCACTTACTCCAGGGAGCTAGAAGGCACAGTATTCCGTCACCACCCACGCCGAGACAGCAGAGCTCAGCGGAAGCTGATAGAAGATGAGGATGCTACCGTCACACACTTAGCTAGATTCGTCGTCGCCCCGGAGGAGCTTATCGATGACATAGTTCAGGAGTTGAAGAAGGCTCGCGAGCAGGTCGAGGAGGAGAAGAAGCACTTAGAGAATACTCATGAGTACGTCGCCTATGCTGCGGAAAGGATCGCAGAACTGGAGACCGCACTGTATGGGCAGGGCCCCGATCCAGTGTTAGAGTTGGAAGCCCCAGAGCCAGAGGAGGAACCAGAAGAGGCGCCACCTGCACCCGCGCCACAGCCACAGCAGCAGCCAGATCCAGAACCAGAGGAAGACACCGCGTCGTCAACCACAGCTGCAGTTGTGGGGCATGGCGATTGTTTCGCGCCGATGCCACCGCGCCCGCCACGAGGAGGCAGTGGAGGTTTTCTTGACGAGTGAGCGTAGGTTTTGCTGTTAGGACTCCTTCGTCGAGTCGCGTTATAGAATAAGAGTCACCCTTAGTGGCGTTAGACTCCGTGTTAGTCGTTTTGGATTTTCTTTGCTTGCTGAGTGTGCAGTATGTGTTGTAGGCCCTTAGGCATTGTAAGCGACCATACCAAGTTATTATTATTAATAATAAAGTTGGATTTTGAGTTACACTTTCCCCGCATAAGTTTCCATACTACTTGTCTATTCTTGTTCCCTCTCATCTCTCAAACCTTAGAGCAATCGACAGATGGTGAACACCCGCGGAAACCTTGGAGGCAATGGAAGTGGTTCTCGCCCAGCTGGGAACCCCAATGATGGAGCACCTGCACCTGACCCAGACCGCTTGATTGACATGCAGAATTTCGGAGCTTTTCTTGCTGCACAGACCCAGTTGATGCATGCGATCATGCAGCATATGCAACAGATCACCGCTCACGCCACTGCTAATCAAAATAATCAAGTCAATCAGGGACAACGCCAGAATTCAAGACTGTCAGAGTTCATGAGGACTCATCCACCCACTTTCTCCGGGAATGCCAATCCGTTGGAGGCCGATGATTGGTTAAGGTCAATTGAGAGGAAGCTACACATTGCCCAATGCATGGGAAATGAGAAGGTACTCTACGCTTCTCATCAGTTGGAAGGGACCGCCGCAGAATGATGGGAGAACTTCTGCGCCACGCGGGAGAACCCTCAGGACATCACTTGGGAGGAGTTTACAGCCGCATTTCGTCAGTATCACGTGCCGGAAGGAATTATGGACCTCAAGAAGGAAGAATTCAGAGCACTGAAGCAAGGTAACCAGCCGGTGGATGAATACCTGAATAAGTTCACACAGCTTGCTCGTTACGCACCTGAAGACGTAGCGACAGATAAAGCCAAACAGTCTCGCTTTATGAAGGGACTTAACTCAGGACTGCAGGTGGGACTGATCACCCACACCTTTCCAGATTTCCAAGAATTGGTGAACAAGGCGCTTATTCTTGAGGACAAGCGTAAGGAACTGGACGACAACAGGAAGCGCAGGATGCAACAGCAGGGATCACGTCAGGGAGCGCAGCAACGTTTGAGGGTTGCGCCAAATCAGTTTTTCAGGTTCCAACCACAGAATGCTGCAAGGACACGATCGCCCGGCACCAAGACCCGTCAATCGAATTATCGGACCCAGCTCGGCCCGAAACACCGCTTGAGCAATCAACAGGGGCGGTGAGGCCGCTATGCATGCAACGAGCCAGGGCACTTTTCCAACGATTTCCTTAAGAAGATAGCAGGAGTGACTCGATCCGCTTCAATCAGGATCCACACCCGGCCAGACGCCAAAGACCAGAGCCAACCGAGGGACAAAGACGACCAGAGCGAGACCCCATACCGTGGTGAGAGGCCGAGTCAACCACGTCACCGCAGATGCACTCCTGTAACACCCAAAATTTTGTTTTTCTTAAATTCATGTGTGATTTGGCACTTTGGTGAATTTTTGGAATTTTCTGGAATTTATTTGAATTTATTCCCTTTTGAAATAATTAAAGAATTTTATTTTGCAAATAAAATTTTGTTGGAAATATTTTATTTGAGTCCAAAATGTTCCAAAGTATTTTCCATATTTTTTCTGGAATTTTTCTGATTTATTTGCTATTTTTCCGGATTTATTTGAATTATCTACGAATTATCGAATTATTTAATCGCTGGAAAATAGCGAGTGGGTTTGTACTGTTCCTCCGACCGAGCCCGAGTCAGACTCGAGTCCGAGTCCGACCGACCGATCAGCGCCACGTGACTCGGCCGAACCAGCCCAAACCCTAACCTCGCGGGACCGTCGGATCGAGATCCAACGGCCCACGTTGGCCCGCGTAGCCCACATGCGTGAACCGCACTTACCCCTAACCTGGGATCAATCCAGACCGTTGGATCGAGATCCAATGGTCAGGATCAACCCGCGCTTTGCACGGTCGCGCCGAGCCGATCTCCGCCGTTGATCGCGCCACGTGGACGGCTCACGTGCGTCCACGTCACCTCACCATGTCCAGGACGGACTTCGCCGCCCGTACCGGCTTCGCCGCGGATTCCGTGGGGATCTCAGCGTCCGTGCCGGTATTTAATGCCCGGATGGGTGCCCGGGGATCGCCTTTGCCGTCCGCGTCGTTTGCCCCACGTGCCCTAGCCTTAGCCGCCGCAGTCGACCCGCTATTGCTCGCCGTAGTTAGCGCTCTCCTCCGCCACGGTTCTTGCCTCGCCCCGCCGCCGACCGCCGTTCTCCGCCGCAGCGGAACCCAAATCCGGAGTACTCGCGACGAGCCTCACCCGTGGAGCCAACTCACCTTGCCGGAGTCGTCCCCAAGCGCCGTCGGGCTCGTCTCGTCACCGCTTCCGGCCACCCAGCTCCGCCGCGACGCCATCACCGCCCGCGAGCTTCGTGCACCGTCGGATAAAGATCGAACGGCCACGGTAAGCCACGTGTTCCCAAAACCCTAACCCTCCAGATTAGATCTGGACCGTTGGATCAAGATCCAACGGCCCACGTTCGGCCACGTCGCCGTACGTTATTTCCGTTGTAAACCCTAGATCTATTTTCAACTGTTGGATCTAGATCCAACGGCTTAGAACCAGTCGCGTAGCACGCGTTGCACCGCATTAGATCCAATCTCGACCTTCCGATTTAGATCGTACGGCCCAAATTCACCGCGTTATTCCAAACGCGTAAACCTTAGATCTAATCCGCGCCGTTGATTTTCAAATTAACGTGCGAGATTGCGCCACGTGTGCCATAACCGCGCCCACGCGCGAGAGCGCGTGTCTCTGACACGCGGGGCCTGCGTGTCAGGGGGCCCGCGTGAAAGCCGCACTCGCGCGAGCGTGAGCCGAGCCGCTGACAAGGCGGACCCACCTGTCAGCGACACGGTCCGGTGGACCGAGCCGTGCCGTCGGCCGGTGCTGACGTCAGCAGGGCTGACGTGGACCAACCAGGAGCTTACACGTGTCGTGCTAACGCAATAAAAGAATTTTCGAAAAAGAAAATGATTTATTAATTCGAAATATTGATTTTAGAATTTGATTCAAACTTCAAACGCTTATAACTTTTGCATTTTAACTCCGATTTGAATGATTCAAATTTCTCAATTTGTATAAAATTGAGATCTACCTAATGGTGAATTTTAATTAATTTTTGGACCAATGTTTTTCTCTATATTAATATTTAATTGATTATTTAAACTTTAAATGCTTGTATCTTTTGCATTTGAACTCCGAATTTGACGATTCCAGTTTCTAAAAATTTATAAAATTATGCTCTCTCTGTTTGTGAACTTTATTTGGATGTTTGGACACTTTTTGTCTACTGTTCATTTATTTATTGCTATTTGCACGCTTTACGAGTAGACGTTGAAGTGCCCGAAGGCTTCGAAGGAGAAGTGTTGACCCAGGAGCCAGCTCAGGACCAAGAACAAGTACTCTTTGAAGGCAAGTTATGCTTTGACCATGTTGATCCCATTTCCAAATTAAATTGGTTTAAACTATTGCATGCTAGTTTAATTAGAAAATACTTTATTTAATTATGGGAAATTAGATAAATGCCAAATTGCTGTATGACACCTTGGGTAATTAAATATGTGCCATGACCCCTTGTCACCCTAGTTGAGGATTAAATAGTTGGACATTATTAATTGCCAACTTGGGAATTTAGATCGTTGTAGAATATTGCTTAGACCTGCTACGTGCTCATGACATGGTTTTGGACAATTAAATGTTAATATTGACCTAATGATATATTGAACCTATTTTCGAAAGGTATCATGTGTTGTGATGTTGATGGCATGTGGTGCATGGTAATCAACTGGGGTTTGTTAAATAGATTTGACCGGGGCATGTGGCAGGAATGATCGGGTGGGCCAGTTGTGGCACCGGGAACGTTGTTTTGGTTCTTCGGGTAGTCTTGCCCTGGTCACCCTAAGGACTTAACCTTGCTAGCCTTTGAACTGGGTCAAACGTGCAACCACATGTCTGTAATGGGACGGACCTAGTTGATTAAGTTGCTAATAACGTACCTGTGGGACCTTACGATGTCAACTACACCCTTTGTGTAGTTGTACGGGGGAGCGTACCGGCGCTGCGGCCAGGTACCCATCTAATGGTGGATTGGCCTAAACTTCGCCTTCGCTAAGGGAAGGGTTAGTGTGCGACACCGGGGAGGACCACTTGTACTGTTAGAAGTTTCCGAAAGACTTTGTTACGGACACTCGCCTTTGTGGTGTTTGGCTGTATCTTGTGGGTAAAGTGCATAACCTCTGCAGAGTGTAAAATCTATTCGAATAGCCGTGTCCGCGGTATTGGACATCGCTCGGGAATTACAGTTAAGGTTTAGACTTTCTTGAAAATAACTTGGTCTTGAAAAGGTTGGGTTTGGTTTAAGAATGATGTTGTTGGAAATGTGGATTCGAATCGGGAAAGATGTTTATTTAACTCCTGGAAAAGTTATTGATGCTATACTTGTTTTTACTGCTTTCTAAACTAGTTATGATACTTTTTAAATGCTCTTTACTGCAAATATACATTGAGCCACTCCTTTGTATTAAGCCATGCATGTAGTATACTAGCTGCATTCTATGCATGACTTGCTGAGTACCAAGTACTCACCCTTGCCGCAATGCAACACCAGTTGAAGAAGAGTCTACACCAGCTTTGGAGGAGGAGCTCGCAGAGGAACCGTCTAATTAGGGTGCGAGCCTAGTCAGTTGCCTGTGGTATACTGGATGGCGTCACGAAGTTATCTTATTTTCCGCTGCAGTTATTTCTCTTTTTAATAAGTTTCGCCCTGCGAGGCGTATATTTGTAACTTGACCATAAGGTCAAGCAACTAGTTTGGTTAACTATTTAAGTACTTTATTAATTCGTTGAGTATGATTGTGATATTTACCAATGTTGAGACTGTGTGCACTAGCGCGTTCCTGGACTAGTGCTGAATACACAGAGGGTCCGGATTTGCAAATTCGGGTCCCGACAATTTCAGAATGCCACGAACGTCGTACTGGGTAAGTTACTTGTCAACTCAGTACCTGCAACAGTTTAGTTTGACTCTGGAGTTTCGCATTCGTTTGTTTCTCAAGGCTTTGCTGCTAAAAATGATTTGGAGATTGCAAGACTTAAATGCATGCTTTTAGTTCAAAACCCTGGTTCCGAACTCCGAACGAAAGTAGGATGTTCTGGGGTGAGAATATTAATAGATGGGATAGAGTTCCTAGTGAACCTTATTATGTTGGAAACCCAGACCTTAGATGTTATTTTGGGAATGGATTGGTTATCCAAGCACATGGCTGTGATTGATTGTGGACGAAGGATCATCTCAGTTGAAGGCCCGTGTGGAAGGAAAGTGGAATTTCAAGCTACCGCCGTTAGAGATGGACAGTTGATGGTTAACAGCACAAAGACAATCAGCATCGAAGATGTCTCAGTGGTGAATGAGTATCCAGATGTTTTTCCTGAAGATTTACCTGGTATGCCGCCAGACAGAGACATAGAGTTTGTGATAGAGCTTGTACCTGGTACAGCCTCGATAGCAAAGAGACCCTATCGGATGTCCACTGAGGAATTGGTAGAGATGAAGAAGCATCTTGATGGTTGATGGAAAAAGGATTCATCAGACCGAGTTCGTCGCCGTGGGGAGCACCAGTTTTTTTCGTTAAGAAGAAGGACGGAAGTTTCAGGATGTGCATTGACTACCGTGCACTCAATGAAGTCACTGTGAAGAATAAGTACCCGCTACCCAGGATCGATGATCTGTTTGACCAGTTGAGAGGAGCCGGAGTTTTCTCCAAGATTGATCTGAGATCAGGATATCACCAGTTGAAGATCCAATCAGAGGATATTCCGAAGACCGCATTTTCGTCAAGATATGGACATTATGAGTTTACAGTTATGTCCTTTGGTCTGACGAATGCGCCGGCTTATTTCATGAATATGATGAATAAGGTGTTCATGGAATATTTGGACAAGTTTGTCGTTGTGTTTATAGATGATATCTTAATCCACTCCAAGACAGAGGATGAACATGCCGAGCACTTGAGGCGAGTTTTGGAAAAGCTAACGGAACAGCAACTCTTCGCCAAATTCAGTAAATGTGACTTTTGGAAGGACAAGGTGGAATTCCTCGGATATGTAATGACCGTAGAGGGAGTCGCCGTAGATCCAAGCAAGGTAGAAGTTGTGTTACATTGGGAGCAGCCGAAGACCGTGACCCAGATCTGGAATTTCCTTGGAATGGAAGGTTACTACCGCCGCTTCATTGAAGGCTTTTCGACAATTGCGAAACCTCTTATGCAATTGTTGAAAAAGGAGAAGAAGTTTGCATGGACGCCGGAGTGCGAGAAAGGTTTTCAAGAACTAAAGAAGCGATTGACATCAGCGCCGGTGTTGGTCCTACCGGATGTTAATCAGAGCTTCGATATTTATTGTGATGCATCGCGCCAAGGACTTGGATGTGTGATGATGCAGAATGGAAAGGTCGTCGCTTATGCATCAAGGCAGTTGAGGCCGCATGAGGAGAATTATCCAACGCATGACCTAGAGCTAGCTGCCGTAGTGCATGCTTTGAAGTTGTGGCGTCACTATTTGATTGGAAACAGATGTGAAGTATACACGGACCATAAGAGTCTTAAGTACATCTTCACCCAATCGGACTTGAATATGAGGCAAAGGAGATGGTTAGAGTTGATCAAGGATTATAATGTTGGAATCCATTACCATCCAGGAAAGGCTAACGTGGTGGCCGATGCCCTGAGTCGGAAAAGCCATACTGTGAACATGTTGATAGCCACGAGTCAGGATGAGCTATGTGAGGAATTTCAGAGATTGCAGATTGAAGTAGTACCAGAAGGATTTTTGGCCGCATTAGAAGTAAAGCCTACCCTAGAGGATCAGATCCGAGAAAGACAGAAGGATGATGACAAGATCCGCAGGATTAAGTCCAAGATGGAGGAAGGCAAGGCAAAGGACTTCAGACTGGACGAGCAAGGCACGTTATGGATGCAGGATAGAATCAGGTGCCAAGCAGAAGGAGTCAAGCGGTGATTCTAGAAGAAGCCCATGACTCCAAGTATTCAATTCACCCAGGAAGTGCCAAGATGTATCAGGATATGAAGGAAAGATTCTGGTGGCCGAGCATGAAGCGTGAAGTTGCCGAACATGTTGTGCTGTGCGACATATGCCAGAGAGTCAAGGCAATGCACCAGAGACCCGCAGGATTGCTATAGCCGTTGAAGATACCTGAGTGGAAGTGGGAAGAAATCGGAATGGATTTCATTACCGGTTCACCCAAGACTCAAGGAGGATATGATTCCATATGGGTTATAGTGGATCGCTTGACTAAGGTCGCTCACTTTATTCCCGTGAAGACCACCTATTCGGGAGATAAGTTAGCCGAGTTATACATGACCAGGATCGTCTGTTTGCACGGAGTGCCGAAGAAGATTGTATCGGACAGAGGTACCTAGTTTACCTCGAGGTTTTGGAACAAACTGCATGAAGCCATGGAAACCCGTTTGAACTTCAGTACAGCTTATCATCCGCAGATGGATGGGCAAACCGCAAGAGTTAATCAGATTCTAGAGGACATGCTACGAGCTTGTGCATTGGCTTATGTAGGATCGAAGTATACGAATATAGCAATCAGAGGGGGGGTGAATGATTGTGCGGAAGCTAAAACCAAATTCTTGACCTATTAAAAGTTCACCCCTAAAACAGAACCAAATAATTGCCTCGTTTTCAACAAAAACAGAATGACAGAGGTTCGGTAAAACGCGAATTCTCAGAGATCCAACCGTTAGATTGATCTGAAATTTGGACACAAGAAACTAGATTCCAATACGAATCGAACCCAAAAAGAATCAGCTCGATCGGACTTACGGATCAAAAGTTATGAGCTTCGCAAGCTTGCTGATCCAGAACTTGACGAGAATCAATCTAATCAAAACTTCAAGATTAAACAAGAACGACAAAAGATTGATCAACTAGACTTTGAGAAACACTAGATCAATACTCCTAGAGAGGTTTTGATGGATCAAATCAAGATAAAACTTAAAGAACAAAAACCAATCTAGAACTAGAACAAGCATGCAAACAAGAACCAAAAAGAGAACGCTGAAGCAATGCGGAACTAGAAGAATTGATCTTTATTTCTTTTGTCTAAAGTACTCTCATCAAAAGAGTACAAACTCCTAAAACCAAGCTCAAGGCTTGATGCGCTTTAGCTCTGCTTGGTGCCTTTCAACAGAGACCCCCACCTATTTAAAGCACCAACCCATTAAGGAGTTCTCATACGATTCCTATTCCCTAGAAGGAATCCGTATCCAACACAACTCTACTTGGCCCAACCTGGCCGAGTACAACTCTTGCACGCGTATGGCAACCCTACCATACTCACGTGACTGTAACACCCCAAAATTTTTTTCTTTTCTTAAATTCATGTGTGATTGGCACTTTGGTGAATTTTTGGAATTTTCTGGAATTTATTTGGATTTATTTGGAGTTTATTTGAATTTATTCCATTTGGAAATAATTAAAGAATTTGATTTTGCAAATAAAATTTTGTTGGAAATATTTTATTTGAGTCCAAAATGATCCAAAGTATTTTCCAGAATTTTTCCTGAATTTTTCGAGTCATTTGCTATTTTTAATGAATTAAATGAATTACTTGGGAATTATTTTAAATATTAAATCATTTGGAAATTCAACTCGGGTCAAGTATCGTTTCATCCGATCGAGTCGGAACTCGAGTCGACTCGAGTCCGACCTGAGCCACGCGGACTCGATCAAACCAAATTAAAACCCTAATCAATCCCAACCGTTGGATCAAGATCCAACTACCGAGATCCGCCTGCACGGCTTCGGAAATGCGATCCGCCCGGATCCGATCGCGCTCGCGCGATCGTGGCGCTGATCGTGCCACGTGGACGGCCTGCCGTCGTGCCGAGACCGAAGCCGACTTCCGCCGCCGCCGCCGGAAACTAGTTTCCGTGTCCGCGCCGAGCCGAGGTTATTTAAAGCGTGAGACGCCCCCGAGGTTGCTCTCATCCTTGTGCACCCGTTCCCCCGAGCCATCTCGCCCGAGCCGCACCATTCGTCAGGCGAGCTCGGGCCAGAAGTTGGAGGAAGTGGCCAGCGCGTTTTGCTCGACTCGCCCGCTGCCTTCCGCCGAGAGAGCCAGATCCGGAACCACCGTGACGAGACGCACCGAAGGAAGGATTCATCTCGCCGAGCAACCCGAACGCCTGGCCGGGCTCGTCATCGTTCTCGCTCCTGCCTAAGCCTCGCCGCACCATCGCCGGACTTATGAAGGGTGAACCGTCGGATCTAGATCGGACGGTTGAGGTGAGTTCACGTGTCCCCAACCCGATTGATTGGACCGCTGGATCAAGATCCAACGGTTCACAATTGCCGCTAATGCGCCGAGTAGTGTTATTATAGGATTGATCCGACCGTCAGATCTAAATCGAACGGCCCACTTATCAACAGTAGTTTCAACGCGTGTTAACCCCTGGATCTAATCCGCCGCTGATTTTCAAACCAACGGCCGTGATTGGCGCCACGTGTCGGGAAGTTGGATCGACGCTGTCACTGAAGCCCACGCACGCTGCAGTGGACGCCGACACGCGGCCCGCGTGTCGGGCCCGCATGTCGCTGGCTAATCCAGCCTAAGCCGACGCCACCCATGACGCCACATGTGGTCCTCACATGTCAAAGACGCGGCCGAACGTCGCCGACGCCGATACCCGGCCCATATGTCGGGCCTCACGGAGTCGTGGGACCAGGAGTCCACGGTGGATCCAGCCAGCGTGGACCAAGTCCATGGACCGATCGACGCCACCACCCAATCAGAGCTGCCACGCGGTTCATGCCGACGCAATACTAATTTCCAAAAGAAAATGATTTATTAATTCGAAATAATGATTTCGCATTTTGATTCAAACTTCAAACGCTTATAACTTTTATGCTTCAACTCCGATTTGAGTGATTCAAATTTCTAAATTTGTATAAAATTAAGATCTACCTAAATATAAATTTTATTTAATTTTTGGACTAAAGTTTTCTCTGCAAAATTATTTAATTGATTATTTAAACTTTAAATAATCATAACTTTTGCTTCAACTCCGATTTGAACGATTCCAGCTTCTAAAAATCCGAAAATTATGTCTCTCTATTTATGGATTTTATTTGGAGTTTTGGGATGTTTTTGCCTAGTGTTTATTTGTGTATTTGCTATTTGCACGCTTTACTTAGAGTAGACGTTGAAGTGCTGGAAGGATTCAAGGAGAAGTGTTGACTCAGGATCCAACTCAAGACCAAGAGCAAGTACTTTTGAAGGCAAGTTGTGCTTTTGACCATGTTGATCCTATTTCAAAATCTATTTTGATTTAAACTATTGCATGCTAGTTCAAGTAAGAAAAAATACTTTGTTTAAACCTGGGGGTTAGATAAATACCAATTTGTCAGATGACACCTTGATTACTTAAGTATGTGCCATGATCCCTTGTCACCCTAGTTGTGGATTACTAGTTGGACATTATTAACTTGCCAACATGGGTTTAGACCAATTTGTAGTAACGCTTAGACTCGCTTACGTGCTCATAACATGATTTTGGATAATTAAATGTTAATATTGACTTAATGATATATTGAACCTGTTTTGGAAAAGTATCATGTGATGTTGATGGCACGTGGTGCATGGTAATCAACTCGGGTTTGATAAATGGGCCTGATCGGGCATGTGGCAAGAGTAATCAGTGGGCCGCCAGTGGCATTGGGAATGTTGATTTGGTTCTTTCTGCAGTCTTGCCCTGGTCACTCTAAGGACTTAACCTTGCAAGCCTTTGAACTGGGTCATACTTGCAACCACATGTACGAAATGGGACGGCCCTAGTTGACTAAGTCGCTAAGGACTCACTTGTGGAGCCTCAGGTGTCAATTACACCGCTTGTGTGATTGTACGGAGCCGTGACGTGGGTGGCCGATACCCATCTAACGGGTGTGTTGGTCCCATACTTCGCCTTGGCTAAGGGAAGGGATGGTGTAGAGCACTAACCGGAGAGGACCACTGTGGTTGTTTGAGGCTTCCGAAGGCTTTTGTTACTGAACTCGCTTGTGGTGTTTGACTCAGTATCTTGTGGGTAAAGTGCATAACCTCCGCAGAGTGTAGAATCTATTTAAATAGCCGAGTCCACTGATCGACAATGCTCTGAATTACAAGTCAAGGGTTAGATTTTCTCAAAATAACTTGGATTTGAAAGGTTGGTTTGGTTTAGTAATGAAGATGATAGAAATGTGGTTTAGGATGGGGAAAATGTTTTTTAAAACTTCTTGAAAAGTTATTTACGCTTTACTTATTTCTACTGCTTTCGAATCTACTTATATTACTTGTCAAATGTCACATCGCAAATATACCTTGAGCTATTCCTTTGTACCAAGCCATGCATATAGTATATTAGCTTGCATTCTGTGGCATGACTTGTCGAGTACCAAGTACTCACCCTTGCCTCGACACAATACCAGCTTGAAGAGGAGACTACACCACTTTGGAGGAGGAATTCCAAGAAGATCCGCTCTACTTAGGGATGCGAGCCCACTGGTTGCCTGTGGTATAATCTTGGATGGCGCCACGGTTATTTGGTTTTCATTGCTATTATTATTTTTCTCTGAATAAGTTTCGCCTATGCAGGCATACATTTGTAACTTGACCATAAGGTCAAGTAAACCGCTTGGTTATTTAAATAAAGTACTTTGATAATATCGATTGGTATGATTGTGATATTTACTGATGTTAAGACTGCAGCACTAGCTGCCTCTGGACTAGTGTCAATACACAGAGGGTCCCGATTTGCAAATTCTGGGTCCCGATGTAGGTGGTATCAGAGCCATACTTGACCTGTAGGCTCAACCCTAGCTAGAATGGTCGTAGTGAGGATAAAACCTATTTTCTAAAGCTGTTTGTGAAGACAAGAAATGACATCTCGACTTATCCCCTTCTCTCTTTCTTGTCTCTCTTGCTGAAATTTTCCTTACCTTGTCACAATTTAAAAATTCCAGTTCTTACGTAGCAAAGCACTCTGTGACAGATGGAGGTTTTCTTGATGAGTGAACATAGGTTCTACGGTGAGACTCCTTCACGAGTCGAGTCATAGAATAAAGAGTCACCCCTTTAGGCGTTAGACTCCAAAATTAGTTCGATTTGGATTTGCTTTGTTTGTCGAAAGTGTGCAAAGATGTGTTGCAAGGCCCTTAGGCATTGTAAGCAAAGCCATACCAAGTTATTAATAATAAAGTTGGACCTTAAGGTTACACCTTCACCCGCATAAGTTCCATATTACTTGTCTATTCTTGTTTCCTCTCATCTCTAAACCTAGAGCAAATCGACGTGATGGTGAACACCCATGAAACTTTGGAAGCAATGGAAGTGGTTCTCGCCAAAGAAAACCCCAATGATGGAGCACCAAAGACACGCTAATCGATATGCAGAATTTCGAGCTTTTCTTGCTGCCTGCACTCGCCTTGATGCATGCTATGATGCAACAAATGCAGCACGTCACCGCCAGGCACATGCCAATCAAGTTAATCAGTGACCACGCCTTGAGAATACAAGACTATCGAGTTCATGAGGACTCACCCACCCACTTTCTCTCGGGAATGCCAATCCATTGGTAAGGCGATTGGTTAAGATCAATCGAGAGGAAGCTACACATAGCTCAATGCATAGGAAATGAGAAGGTACTCTACGCTTCTCATCGCTTGGAAGGAACAGAATGGTGGGAGAACTTCGTACACGCAGAGAACCCCAAGATATCACTTGGGAAGAGTTCACAACCGCATTCGACAAGATCACGTGCCTGAAGGAATCATGGACCTTAAGAAGGAGGAGTTCAGAGCATTGAAGCAAGGTAATCAGGGTCGACTACCTGAACAAGTTCACACAGCCTAGCACGCTACGCACCTGAGGATGTAGCGACAGATAAATCCGCAGTCGTTTTATGAAGGGACTTAACTCAGATTGCAAGTAGGGTTGATCACCCACACCTTTCCGCATTTCCAAGAGTTGGTGAATAAGGCGCTTATTCTTGAGGACAAGCGCAAGGAACTGGATGAGAACAGAAGCGCAGGATGCAACAAGCAAGGATCACGCCAGGAACGCAATGCTTGAGAGTTGCACCAAATCAATTCTTCGATTCCAACCACAGAGTGCAACAAGGACACCATCCCCAAAGCACCAAGACCTGTCAATCGAACTACTGCACCCACCCGCTAGAAACGCTACCCGTGCAAATAAAGAAGGAACAAGTGAGACGCCGCTACAATCAAGAACGAGCCAGACACTTTGCCAACAGCTTGTCCAAAGAAGACAGCAGAGCGACCCGCCGCTTCAACCTAGGAACCACCCCAGCTAGGACGCCAAAGACCAGAGCCACACCCTGCATCGTGGTGAGAGGCCGAGTCAACTATGTCACCGCAGATGCACCGCAGAATGCTACTGACGTCAGATCGGGTAAGTTACTTGTTAACTCGGCACCTGCAACAGCTTTGTTTGACTCGAGCTTCGCATTCGCTTGTTTCGCAAGACTTTGCTACCAGAAATGATTTGAGGATTGCAAGACTTAAGTGCATGCTTTTAGTTCAAACCCCTGGTTCCGAACTCCGAACGAAAGTAGGATGTTCCGTGGTGAGAATACTAATAGATGGAATAGAGTTCCTAGCGAACCTTATAATTTTGGAGACCTGCATCTTGGGACGTCATATTGGGAATGGATCAAGTTATCCAAGCACAAGGCCGTATTGGATTGTGGACGAAGGACTATCTCGATTGAGAGCCCGTGTGGGAAGAAAGTGGAATTTCAAGCCACTGCAGCTTAGAGATGGACAGCTTGATGGTTAACAGTACCAAGGCAATCAGCATAGAGGATGTCCCAAGAGTGAATGAGTACCCCGATGTTTTTCCCGAAGATCTACCTCGGTATGCCGCCAGACAGGGGACATAGAGTTTGTGATAGAGCTTGTACTGCACAAAGACCGATAGCAAAGAGACCCTATCGGATGTCCACCGAGGAGTTGGTAGAAATGAAGAAACAAATAGAGGAGTTAATGGAGAAAGGATTTATCAAACCGAAGTTCGCCGCCGTGGGGAGCACCGGTTTTGTTTGTCAAGAAAAAGGACTAAGTTTCAGGATGTGCATTGACTACCGTGCACTCAATGAAGTCACCATGAAGAATAAGTATCCGCTACCCGTGATTGATGATTTGTTTGATCGCTTGAGAGGAGCCGGAGTTTTCCAAGATTGATCTCGAGATCGATACCATCGCTTGAAGATCCGATCGTAAGATATTCAAGATCGCATTCTCGCCAAGATATGGACATTACGAGTTTACGCTATGTCCTTTGGATCGACGAATGCGCCACCTTATTTCATGAATATGATGAATAAGGTGTTCATGGAATATTTGGACAAGTTTGTCGTCGTGTTCATAGACGATATCCTAATCTACTCCAAGACAGAGGATGAACATGCCGAACACTTAAGGCGAGTTTTGGAAAAGTCGAGGAACAAAGAACTTTTCGCCAAGTTCAGCAAGTGTGATTTTTGGAAGGACAAGGTGGAGTTTCTTGGACATGTAATGACCGCAGGAGTCAGCCAGTAGATCCGAGCAAAGTAGAAGCGTGTTACATTGGGAGCAACCAAGATCGTGACCCATTCGAGTTTCCTTGGAATGGCAGGATACTACCGCCGTTTCATCGAAGGCTTTTCGACAATTGCGAAACCTCTTACGCAATCGCTGAAGAAGGAAAAGAAGTTTGCATGGACGCCGTAATGTGAGAAAGGATTTCAGGAGTCAAGAAGCGATTGACGCCAAGACCGTGTTAGTTCTACCGGATGTTGCTCAAAGCTTCGATATTTATTGTGACGCATCGCGCTAAGGACTTGGATGTGTGCCGATGCATGGAAAGGTCGCCGCTTATGCATCAAGGCGCTTGAGGCCGCATGAGGAAAATTATCCGACACATGACTTAGAGTTAGCCGTAGTGCATGCTTTGAAGATATGGCGTCACTATCTGATTGGAAACAGATGTGAAGTATATACGGATCATAAGAGCCTTAAGTACATATTCACCCAGTCGGATCTGAATATGAGGCAGAGGAGATGGTTAGAATTGATCAAGGACTATAATGTTGGAATCCATTACCATCCCTGAAGGCCAACGTAGTAGCCGATGCTCTGAGTCGGAAAAGCCATACCGTGAGTACGTTGCTAGCCACAAGTCAGGACGAGTTATGTGAGGACTTTCAGAAAATGAAGATTGAGGTTGTACCTAGCGGATTCTTGGCCGCATTAGAAGTAAAGCCTACCCTGGAGGATCAGATCCGAGAAGGACAGAAGGATGATGACAAGATCCGTAGGATTAAGTCCAAAATGGAGGAAGGCAAGGCAAAGGACTTCAAGTTGGATGAGCAAGGCACGTTATGGATGAAGGATCGAATTTGTGTGCCTAACAAAAAGGAGTTAAAGCAATCGATTCTCGAGGAAGCCCATGACTCCAAGTACTCGATTCATCCCGAAGCGCCAAGATGTATCAGATCTCAAGGAGAGATTCTCGTGGCCGAGTATGAAACGTGAAGTTGCCGAGCATGTTGCATTGTGCGACGTATGCCGTAGAGTCAAGGCAATGCATCGAGAGACCAGCAGGATTGCTACAACCGCTGAAAATACCGAGTGGAAGTGGGAGGAAATCGGAATGGATTTCATTACCGGTTGTCAAGACTCAAGGAGGTTATGACTCCATATGGGTTATAGTGGATCGCTTGACTAAAGTAGCCCATTTTATCCCCGTGAAGACCACTTACTCGGAGATAAATTAGCGTAATTGTACATGATCAGATTGTCTGCTTGCACGGAGTGCCAAAGAGGATTGTATCGGACAGAGGTACCCAATTTACCTCAAGGTTCTGGAATAAGTTGCATGAAGCCATGGGAACCCGCTTGAACTTCAAGATGCCTTATCATCCACGCACGGATGGACAGACCAAAGAGTCAACCAGATTCTCGAGGATATGTTGAGAGCTTGTGCATTGGCTTATGCTACCTCTTGGGATAAGAGTTTGCCGTATGCCGAGTTCAATTACAACAATAGTTATCGTGCTAGTTTACGATGTCACCTTTGAGGCATCAGATGGTCGACTCGCTGACGCCATTGAATTGGAATGAGACCGCGAGCGCCGTGTCTTTGGGCCTGATATTCTTCAAGAAGTCAAGAGCGGTCGCTATGATTAGGGAAAGGTTGAAGATAGCCCAATCTCGCGTAAGAGTTATGCCGACAATCGTCGCGAGACTTGAGTTTTGAACCGTAAGACTTTGTTTACCTCAGAGTTACGCCTCGTGGAGTTAAGAGGTTCCATGCCAAAGGGAAACTCGCACCCGCTATGTTGGACCATTTAAGATTTTGAGTCGCAGAGGCGGTTGCTTATCACCGGAGTTGCCACGCTTGTTGGCAGGAGTGCATGACGTATTCCATGTGTCCTGGCTTGAAGAAGTGTCTCCGAGTTCCTGAGGAACAGACACCGCTAGAGTCAATTGAGTTGCAAGAGGATTTGACTTATAAGGAGCATCCCGTGAAGATTTTAGACACAATGGATCGAGAAACTAGAAACAAGTCAACCCGTTTTTGTAGAGTTCAGTGGAGCAACCATGAAGAAAGCGAAGCGACTTGGGAGCGCGAAGAGGATTTGAAGAAAGAGTTTCCAAACCTATTCCTTTAGTAAGCCCTGAATCTCGGGGACGAGATTCTATTAAGGGGGGGGAGGTTTGTAACACCCCAAAATTTTTTTCTTTTCTTAAATTCATGTGTGATTGGCACTTTGGTGAATTTTTGGAATTTTCTGGAATTTATTTGGATTTATTTGGAGTTTATTTGAATTTATTCCATTTGGAAATAATTAAAGAATTTGATTTTGCAAATAAAATTTTGTTGGAAATATTTTATTTGAGTCCAAAATGATCCAAAGTATTTTCCAGAATTTTTCTGGAATTTTTCTGAGTCATTTGCTATTTTTAATGAATTAAATGAATTACTGGGAATTATTTTAAATATTAAATCATGGAAATTCAACTCGGTCAAGTATCGTTCATCCGATCGAAGTCGGAACCCGAAGTCGGACTCGAAGTCCGACCGAGCCACGTGACTCGATCAAACCAAATTAAAACCCTAATCAATCCCAACCGTTGGATCAAGATCCAACGGCCGAGATCCGCCTCGAGCCAGTATCCGCCCGGATCCGATCGCGCCTGCGGCGATCGTGGGCCGCTGATCGTGCCACGTGATCGGCCAGGCGTCGCCGTCTCCGCCGAGACCGAGCCGGACTCCGCCGCCACGCCGTGGGAAACTAGGTTTCCGTGTCCCGCGCGACGCCGAGGCTATTTAAAGCGTGAGACGCCCCCGAGGTTGCCCTCATCCTTGTGCACCCGTTCCTCGAGCCATCTCGCCCGAGCCGCCGCCTTGGTTCGTGGCGAGCTCGCCAGAGTTGGAGGAAGTGACCGCCGCGTTTTTGCTCGATTCCGCCGTCCGTCTGCCTTCCGCCGAAGGAGCCCAGATCCGGAACCACCGTGACGAGACGCACTGGCGAAGGATTCATCTCACGAGCAACCCCAAACGCCGTCGGGCTCGCTATCGCTTCGCCTCCGCCCTGCCTCGCCGCACCATCGGACTTCGCGAAGTTTCGGTGAACCGCCGGATCTAGATCGGACGGTTGAGGTGAGTTCACGTGTCCCCAACCCGATTGATTCGACCGCTGGATCAAGATCCAACGGTTCACAATTGCCACGCGCCGAGTAGTGTTATTATAGGATTGGATCCGACCGTCCGATCTAAATCGAACGCCCACGATCAACGAGTAGTTTCAACGTGTTAACCCTGGATCTAATCCGCGCCGCTGATTTTCAAACCAACGGCCGTGATTGGCGCCACGTGTCGGGAAGTTGGACCGACGCTGTCCGCCGCCCACGCACGCTGGCAGCAGGACGCCGACACGCGGCCCGCGTGTCGAGGGCCCGCATGTCGCTGGCTAATCCAGCGCCGACGTCACCCATGACGTCACAAAGGTCCCACATGTCGCCACCGTGGGCCGAAGTCCCCGCCGACGCCGGCCGATGACGCTACCCGAGTGGGCCCACATGTCGGGCCTCACGTGGAGTCGTGGACCGAGTCCACTTGGATCCGAGCCAAGCGTGGACCAAGTCCATGGACCGACTGACGTCAGCCAGCCAATCAGGAGCTGCCACGTGTCCATGCTGACGCAATAATTAATTTCCGAAAAAGAAAATGATTTATTAATTCGAAATAATGATTTCAGATTTTGATTCAAACTTCAAACGCTTATAACTTTTGCGTTTCAACTCCGATTTGAGTGATTCAAATTTCTAAATTTGTATAAAATTAAGATCTACCTAAATATAAATTTTATTTAATTTTTGGACTAAAGTTTTTCTCTGCAAAATTATTTAATTGATTATTTAAACTTTAAATAATCATAACTTTTGCGTTTCAACTCCGATTTGAACGATTCCAGTTTCTAAAAATCCAGAAAATTATGTTCTCTCTATTTATGGATTTTATTTGGAGTTTTGGGATGTTTTTGCCTAGTGTTTATTTGTGTATTTGCTATTTGCACGCTTTACGAGTAGACGTTGAAGTGCCGGAAGGATTCGAAGGAGAAGTGTTGACTCAGGATCCAACTCAAGACCAAGAGCAAGTACTTTTTGAAGGCAAGTTGTGCTTTGACCATGTTGATCCTATTTCGAAAATCTATTTTGATTTAAACTATTGCATGCTAGTTCAAGTAAGAAAAATACTTTGTTTAAACCTGGGGGTTAGATAAATACCAATTTGCTGTATGACACCTTGATTACTTAAGTATGTGCCATGATCCCTTGTCACCCTAGTTGTGGATTACTAGTTGGACATTATTAACTTGCCAACATGGGTTTAGACCGCTGTAGTATACTGCTTAGACCTGCTACGTGCTCATAACATGATTTTGGATAATTAAATGTTAATATTGACTTAATGATATATTGAACCTGTTTTGGAAAAGTATCATGTGATGTTGATGGCACGTGGTGCATGGTAATCAACTGGGGTTTGATAAAACGCTGACCGGGGCATGTGGCAAGAGTAATCAAAGGGCCGCTTGTGGCATTGGGAATGTTGATTTGGTTCTTCTGTAGTCTTGCCCTGGTCACTCTAAGGACTTAACCTTGCAAGCCTTTGAACTGGTCATACTTGCAACCACATGGCTGGAATGGGACGGCCCTAGTTGACTAAGTCGCTAAGGACTCACTTGTGGAGCCTCAGGGTGTCAATTACACCGCTTGTGTGATTGTACGGGGAGCGATCGTGGTCGTGGCCGATACCCATCTAACGGTGTGTTGGTCCCATACTTCGCCTTGGCTAAGGGAAGGGATGGTGTAGAGCACGAACCGGAGAGGACCACCTGTGTTGTTTGAGGCTTCCGAAAGGCTTTGTTACGGGAACTCGCCTTTGTGGTGTTTGACTGTATCTTGTGGGTAAAGTGCATAACCTCTGCAGAGTGTAGAATCTATTTAAATAGCCGAGTCCACGGTACTGGACAATGCTCGGGAATTACAGTCAAGGGTTAGATTTTCTGAAAATAACTTGGATTTGAAAGGTTGGTTTGGTTTAGTAATGAAGATGATAGAAATGTGGTTTAGGATGGGGAAAATGTTTTTTAAAACTTCTTGAAAAGTTATTTACGCTTTACTTATTTCTACTGCTTTCGAATCTACTTATATTACTTGTCAAATGCTGTTTACTGCAAATATACCTTGAGCTATTCCTTTGTACCAAGCCATGCATATAGTATATTAGCTTGCATTCTGTGCATGACTTGCTGAGTACCAAGTACTCACCCTTGCCTCGACACAATACCAGTTGAAGAGGAGACTACACCAGCTTTGGAGGAGGAATTCCAAGAAGATCCGTCTACTTAGGGATGCGAGCCCAGTCAGTTGCCTGTGGTATACTGGATGGCGCCACGAAGTTATTTGGTTTTCCGCTGCTATTATTATTTTTTCTCTGAATAAGTTTCGCCTTGCGAGGCATACATTTGTAACTTGACCATAAGGTCAAGTAACCAGTTTGGTTATTTAAATAAAGTACTTTGATAATATCGATTGGTATGATTGTGATATTTACCGATGTTAAGACTGTGCACTAGCTGCGTTCTCGACTAGTGCTGAATACACAGAGGGTCCGGATTTGCAAATTCGGGGTCCCGACAGAGGTGGTATCAGAGCCATACTTGACTGTAGGCTCAACCCTAGCTAGAATGGTCGTAGTGAGGATAAAACCTATTTTCTAAAGCTAAAAATTTGTGAAGACAAGAAATGACATCTCGACTTATCCCCTTCTCTCTTTTCTTGTCTCTTGCTGAAATTTTCCCTTACCTTGTCACAATTTAAAAATTCCGAGTTCTTACGTAAAGCACTCTTGTGACAGATGGAGGTTTTCTTGATGAGTGAACATAGGTTCTACAGTGAGACTCCTTCGCCGAGTCGAGTCATAGAATAAAGAGTCACCCTTTAGGCGTTAGACTCCAAAATTAGTTCGATTTGGATTTGCTTTGTTTGCTGAGTGTGCAGTATGTGTTGCAAGGCCCTTAGGCATTGTAAGCAGCCATACCAAGTTATTAATAATAAAGTTGGACCTTAAGGTTACACCTTTCGCCCCGCATAAGTTCCATATTACTTGTCTATTCTTGTTTCCCTCTCATCTCTAAACCTAGAGCAAATCGACAGATGGTGAACACCCGCGGAAACTTTGGAAGCAATGGAAGTGGTTCTCGCCCAGCAGAAAACCCCAATGATGGAGCACCAGCACCGCCACCGATATGCAGAATTTCGAGCTTTTCTTGCTGCCTGCACTCGCTTGATGCATGCTATGATGCAACAAATGCACGTCACCGCTCAGGCCACAGCCAATCAAGTTAATCAGGGACCACGCCAGAATACAAGACTATCAGAGTTCATGAGGACTCACCCACCCACTTTCTCTGGGAATGCCAATCCATTGGAGGCCGATGATTGGTTAAGATCAATCGAGAGGAAGCTACACATAGCTCAATGCATAGGAAATGAGAAGGTACTCTACGCTTCTCATCGCTTGGAAGGAACAAATTACCGAATGGTGGGAGAACTTCTGTGCCACGCAGGAGAACCCCCAAGATATCACTTGGGAAGAGTTCACAGCTGCATTCCGACAGTATCACGTGCCTGAAGGAATCATGGACCTTAAGAAGGAGGAGTTCAGAGCATTGAAGCAAGGTAATCAGCCAGTGGCCGACTACCTGAACAAGTTCACACAGCTAGCACGCTACGCACCTGAGGATGTAGCGACAGATAAATCCAGACAGTCTCGTTTTATGAAGGGACTTAACTCAGGATTGCAAGTAGGGTTGATCACCCACACCTTTCCAGATTTCCAAGAGTTGGTGAATAAGGCGCTTATTCTTGAGGACAAGCGCAAGGAACTGGATGAGAACAGGAAGCGCAGGATGCAACAAAGAAGGATCACGCCAGGAACGCAATGCTTTGAGAGTTGCACCAAATCAATTCTTCAGATTCCAACCACAGAGTGCAACAAGGACACCATCCCAAAGACCAAGACCTGTCAATCGTAACTACTGCACCCAGCCCGCTAGAAACGCTACCCCGTGCAACAAAGAAGGAACAGTGAGACGCCGCTACAATCGCAACGAGCCAGACACTTTGCCAACAGCTTGTCCAAAGAAGACAGCGAGAGCGACCCCGATTCGCTTCAACCTAGGAACCACCCAGCTAGGACGCCAAAGACCAGAGCCACACCCCAGGCCGTGGTGAGAGGCCGAGTCAACCATGTCACCGCAGATGCACCGCATGCTACGGACGTCGTCTTGGGTAAGTTACTTGTTAACTCAAGACTGCACCGCTTTGTTTGACTCTGAGCTTCGCATTCGCTTGTTTCGCAAGGCTTTGCTACTAGAAATGATTTGAGGATTGCAAGACTTAAGTGCATGCTTTTAGTTCAAACCCCTGGTTCCGAACTCCGAGCGAAAGTAGGATGTTCCGGTGAGAATACTAATAGATGGAATAGAGTTCCTAGCGAACCTTATAATTTTGGAGACCTGCACCTTGGACGTCATATTGGGAATGGATCAAGTTATCCAAGCACAAGGCCGTATTGATTGTGGACGAAGGACTATCTCGATTGAGAGCCCGTGTGGGAAGAAAGTGGAATTTCAAGCCACTGCAGCTAGAGATGGACAGTTGATGGTTAACAGTACCAAGGCAATCAGCATAGAGGATGTCCCAAAGAGTGAATGAGTACCCGATGTTTTTCCGAAGATCTACCTGGTATGCCGCAGACAGGGACATAGAGTTTGTGATAGAGCTTGTACCTGCACAAAGACCGATAGCAAAGAGACCCTATCGGATGTCCACCGAGGAGTTGGTAGAAATGAAGAAACAGCTAGAGGAGTTAATGGAGAAAGGATTTATCAAACCGAGTTCGTCGCCGTGGGGAGCACCAGTTTTGTTTGTCAAGAAAAAGGACGGAAGTTTCAGGATGTGCATTGACTACCGTGCACTCAATGAAGTCACCATGAAGAATAAGTATCCGCTACCTGTGATTGATGATTTGTTTGATCGGTTGAGAGGAGCCGGAGTTTTCTCCAAGATTGATCTCGAGATCGGGATACCATCGATTGAAGATCCGATCGTAAGATATTCAAGATCGCATTCTCGTCAAGATATGGACATTACGAGTTCTGATTATGTCCTTTGGGTAACGAATGCGCCACTTATTTCATGAATATGATGAATAAGGTGTTCATGGAATATTTGGACAAGTTTGTCGTCGTGTTCATAGACGATATCCTAATCTACTCCAAGACAGAGGATGAACATGCCGAACACTTAAGGCGAGTTTTGGAAAAGCCGAGGAACAAAGAACTTTTCGCCAAGTTCAGCAAGTGTGATTTTTGGAAGGACAAGGTGGAGTTTCTTGGACATGTAATGACCGCAAGAGTCGCCAGTAGATCCGAGCAAAGTAGAAGCCGTGTTACATTGGGAGCAAACAAGACTGTGACCAGTTCGGAGTTTCCTTGGAATGGCAGGATACTACCGCCGTTTCATCGAAGGCTTTTCGACAATTGCGAAACCTCTTACGCAATCGCCAAGAAGGAAAAGAAGTTTGCATGGACGCTTTAATGTGAGAAAGGATTTCAGGAGCTGAAGAAGCGATTGACGTCAGCACCGGTGTTAGTTCTACCGGATGTTGCTCAAAGCTTCGATATTTATTGTGACGCATCGCGCCAAGGACTTGGATGTGTGCTGATGCAGAATGGAAAGGTCGTCGCTTATGCATCAAGGCAGTTGAGGCCGCATGAGGAAAATTATCCGACACATGACTTAGAGTTAGCTGCCGTAGTGCATGCTTTGAAGATATGGCGTCACTATCTGATTGGAAACAGATGTGAAGTATATACGGATCATAAGAGCCTTAAGTACATATTCACCCAGTCGGATCTGAATATGAGGCAGAGGAGATGGTTAGAATTGATCAAGGACTATAATGTTGGAATCCATTACCATCCCGGGAAGGCCAACGTAGTAGCCGATGCTCTGAGTCGGAAAAGCCATACCGTGAGTACGTTGCTAGCCACAAGTCAGGACGAGTTATGTGAGGACTTTCAGAAAATGAAGATTGAGGTTGTACCTAGCGGATTCTTGGCCGCATTAGAAGTAAAGCCTACCCTGGAGGATCAGATCCGAGAAGGACAGAAGGATGATGACAAGATCCGTAGGATTAAGTCCAAAATGGAGGAAGGCAAGGCAAAGGATTTCAAGTTGGATGAGCAAGGCACGTTATGGATGAAGGATCGAATTTGTGTGCCTAACAAAAAGGAGTTAAAGCAACTGATTCTGGAGGAAGCCCATGACTCCAAGTACTCGATTCATCCTGGAAGCGCCAAGATGTATCAGGATCTGAAGGAGAGATTCTGGTGGCCGAGTATGAAACGTGAAGTTGCCGAGCATGTTGCATTGTGCGACGTATGCCAGAGAGTCAAGGCAATGCATCAGAGACCAGCAGGATTGCTACAGCCGCTGAAAATACCTGAGTGGAAGTGGGAGGAAATCGGAATGGATTTCATTACCGGTTTGTCAAGACTCAAGGAGGTTATGACTCCATATGGGTTATAGTGGATCGCTTGACTAAAGTAGCCCATTTTATCCCGTGAAGACCACTTACTCGGAGATAAATTAGCGTAATTGTACATGATCGGGATTGTCTGCTTGCACGGAGTGCCAAAGAGGATTGTATCGGACAGAGGTCCAATTTACCTCAAGGTTCTGGAATAAGTTGCATGAAGCCATGGGAACCCGTTTGAACTTCAAGATGTGACTTATCATCCACGCATCGGATGGACAGGCCGAAAGAGTCAACCAGATTCTGGAGGATATGTTGAGAGCTTGTGCATTGGCTTATGCTACCTCTTGGGATAAGAGTTTGCCGTATGCCGAGTTCGATTACAACAATAGTTATCAGGCTAGTTTACGATGTCACCTTTTGAGGCATCAGCATGGTCGACCTGTCGGACGCCATTGAATTGGAATGAGACCGTGGCGCCGTGTCTTTGGGCCTGATATTCTTCAAGAAGTCAAGAGCGGTCGCTATGATTAGGGAAAGGTTGAAGATAGCCCAATCTCGATGTAAGAGTTATGCCGACAATCGTCGCCGAGACTTGAGTTTTGAACCGTAAGACTTTGTTTACCTCGAGTTACGCCTCAGGGAGTTAAGAGGTTCCATGCCAAAGGGAAACTCGCACCTGCTATGTTGGACCATTTAAGATTTTGAGTCGCAGAGGCGGTTGCTTATCACCGGAGTTGCCACAGTCGTTGGCAGGAGTGCATGACGTATTCCATGTGTCCCAGTTGAAGAAGTGTCTCCGAGTTCCTGAGGAACAGACACCGCTAGAGTCAATTGAGTTGCAAGAGGATTTGACTTATAAGGAGCATCCCGTGAAGATTTTAGACACAATGGATCGAGAAACTAGAAACAAGTCAACCCGTTTTTGTAGAGTTCAGTGGAGCAACCATGAAGAAAGCGAAGCGACTTGGGAGCGCGAAGAGGATTTGAAGAAAGAGTTTCCAAACCTATTCCTTTAGTAAGCCCTGAATCTCGGGGACGAGATTCTATTAAGGGGGGGAGGTTTGTAACACCCCAAAATTTTTCTTTTCTTAAATTCATGTGTGATTGGCACTTTGGTGAATTTTTGGAATTTTCTGGAATTTATTTGGATTTATTTGGAGTTTATTTGAATTTATTCCATTTGGAAATAATTAAAGAATTTGATTTTGCAAATAAAATTTTGTTGGAAATATTTTATTTGAGTCCAAAATGATCCAAAGTATTTTCCAGAATTTTTCTGGAATTTTTCTGAGTCATTTGCTATTTTTAATGAATTAAATGAATTACTGGGAATTATTTTAAATATTAAATCGCTGGAAATTCAACTCGGTCAAGTATCGTTTCATCCGATCGAAGTCGGAACCCGAAGTCGGACTCGAGTCCGACCCGAGCCACGTGACTCGATCAAACCAAATTAAAACCCTAATCAATCCCAACCGTTGGATCAAGATCCAACGGCCGAGATCCGCCTGCACGGCTCGAGCCGTATCCGCCCGATCCGATCGCGCCCGCGATCGTGGCCGTTGATCGTGCCACGTGGGCGGGCCAGGCGTCGTCTCCGCCGAGACCGAGCCGGACTCCGCCGCCGCGCCCGCCGCCGTGGGAAACTAGGTTTCCGTGTCCCGCGCGGACGCCGAGGCTATTTAAAGCGTGAGACGTCCCCCGAGGTTGCCCTCATCCTTGTGCACCCGTTCCCCCGAGCCATCTCGCCTGAGCCGCCGCCAGTTGCCCGTGCGAGCTCGCCGTAGTTGGAGGAAGTGACCGCCGCGGTTTGTGCTCGATTCCGCCGCCGTCCGTCGTCTTCCGCCGAGAAGGAGCCCAGATCCGGAACCACCGTGACGAGACGCACCCGAAGGAAGGATTCATCTCGCCGGAGCAACCCCGAAACGCCGTCGGGCTCGTCATCGTTCTCGTCTCCGGTGCCCAAGCCTCGCCGCACCATCGCCGGACTTCGCGAGCTCGGTGAACCGTCGGATCTAGATCGGACGGTTGAGGTGAGTTCACGTGTCCCCAACCCGATTGGATCTGGACCGTTGGATCAAGATCCAACGGTTCACAATTGCCACGTGCCGGAGTAGTGTTATTATAGGATTGGATCTGGACCGTCCGATCTAAATCGAACGGCCCACGATCAACGAGTAGTTTCAACGTGTTAACCCTGGATCTAATCCGCGCGTTGATTTTTCAACCAAACGGCCGTGATTGCGCCACGTGTCGGGAAGTTGGACCGACGCGGTCGGCGCCCACGCACGCTGGCAGTGCAGGACGCCGACACGCTGCCCGCGTGTCAGAGGGCCCGCATGTCAGTGGCTAATCCAGCCAAGCGCTGACGTCACCCATGACGTCACAGTGGGTCCCACATGTCAGCACCGTGGGCTGAGTCCCCGCTGACGTCAGCGATGACGTCACCCGAGTGGGCCCACATGTCAGTCTCACGTGGAGTCGTGGACCGAGTCCACGGTGGACCCGAGCCAAGCGTGAACCAAGTCCATGGACCGACTGACGTCAGCCAGCCAATCAGGAGCTGCCACGTGTCCATGCTGACGCAATAATTAATTTCCGAAAAAGAAAATGATTTATTAATTCGAAATAATGATTTCAGATTTTGATTCAAACTTCAAACGCTTATAACTTTTGCGTTTCAACTCCGATTTGAGTGATTCAAATTTCTAAATTTGTATAAAATTAAGATCTACCTAAATATAAATTTTATTTAATTTTTGGACTAAAGTTTTTCTCTGCAAAATTATTTAATTGATTATTTAAACTTTAAATAATCATAACTTTTGCGTTTCAACTCCGATTTGAACGATTCCAGTTTCTAAAAATCCAGAAAATTATGTTCTCTCTGTTTATGGATTTTATTTGGAGTTTTGGGATGTTTTTGCCTAGTGTTTATTTGTGTATTTGCTATTTGCACGCTTTACGAGTAGACGTTGAAGTGCCGGAAGGATTCGAAGGAGAAGTGTTGACTCAGGATCCAACTCAAGACCAAGAGCAAGTACTTTTTGAAGGCAAGTTGTGCTTTGACCATGTTGATCCTATTTCGAAATCTATTTTGATTTAAACTATTGCATGCTAGTTCAAGTAAGAAAAATACTTTGTTTAAACACAGGGTTAGATAAATACCAATTTCTTTGTATGACACCTTGATTACTTAAGTATGTGCCATGATCCCTTGTCACCCTAGTTGTGGATTACTAGTTGGACATTATTAACTTGCCAACATGGGTTTAGACCGTGTAGTATCTTTGCTTAGACACACTACGTGCTCATAACATGATTTTGGATAATTAAATGTTAATATTGACTTAATGATATATTGAACCTGTTTTGGAAAAGTATCATGTGATGTTGATGGCACGTGGTGCATGGTAATCAAGCGGGGTTTGATAAACGATTTTCGGCCAGGGCATGTGGCAAGAGTAATCAGTGGGCCGATTGTGGCATTGGGAATGTTGATTTGGTTCTTCGGGTAGTCTTGCCCTGGTCACTCTAAGGACTTAACCTTGCAAGCCTTTGAACTGGGTCATACTTGCAACCACATGGCTGGAATGGGACGGCCCTAGTTGACTAAGTCGCTAAGGACTCACTTGTGGAGCCTCAGTGTGTCAATTACACCGTTTGTGTGATTGTACGGGGGAGCGTATCGTGGCTGTGGCAAGATACCCATCTAACGGTGTGTTGGTCCCATACTTCGCCTTGGCTAAGGGAAGGGATGGTGTAGAGCACGAACCGGAGAGGACCACCTGTGTTGTTTGAGGCTTCCGAAAGGCTTTGTTACGGGAACTCGCCTTTGTGGTGTTTGACTGTATCTTGTGGGTAAAGTGCATAACCTCTGCAGAGTGTAGAATCTATTTAAATAGCCGAGTCCACGGTACTGGACAATGCTCGGGAATTACAGTCAAGGGTTAGATTTTCTGAAAATAACTTGGATTTGAAAGGTTGGTTTGGTTTAGTAATGAAGATGATAGAAATGTGGTTTAGGATGGGGAAAATGTTTTTTAAAACTTCTTGAAAAGTTATTTACGCTTTACTTATTTCTACTGCTTTCGAATCTACTTATATTACTTGTCAAATGCTGTTTCTTCGCAAATATACCTTGAGCTATTCCTTTGTACCAAGCCATGCATATAGTATATTAGCTTGCATTCTGTGCATGACTTGCTGAGTACCAAGTACTCACCCTTGCCTCGACACAATACCAGTTGAAGAGGAGACTACACCAGCTTTGGAGGAGGAATTCCAAGAAGATCCGTCTACTTAGGGATGCGAGCCCAGTCAGTTGCCTGTGGTATACTGGATGGCGCCACGAAGTTATTTGGTTTTCCGCTGCTATTATTATTTTTTTCTCTGAATAAGTTTCGCCTTGCGAGGCATACATTTGTAACTTGACCATAAGGTCAAGTAACCAGTTTGGTTATTTAAATAAAGTACTTTGATAATATCGATTGGTATGATTGTGATATTTACCGATGTTAAGACTGTGTGCACTAGCGCGTTCCTGGACTAGTGCTGAATACACAGAGGGTCCGGATTTGCAAATTCGGGGTCCCGATAGTGACTAACACTTTGCACGCGTATGGCCACCTGCCATACTCACGTGACTAACACTTTGCACGCGAATGACCTCCTGCCATTCTCACGTGACTAACCATTCTTCATGTGCACCATTCCCTTAGCCCGAACGTCCCGCATGACATCCTTGACCACCAAGACCTCAGTTCCTCCTGAACCTAGTCCCGAACCTCAGTTCCTCCATGAACCTAGTTCCGGTCCCGTCATCGACCACATTCGTCTTCGAGCAATACCTGCACATGAACAAACCACAAAACAAATCCGAGCACAAGTCCACGACTTGACTCAAGGTCAATCCATGCAACTACTCACATGAGCATTGCATAAAGTCCACTTCAAAACACGCATCATGAAATCATCACAAATTTCATAATTTCAAATTCAAACCATTTCAATTTTGCTCAAAACCGCCAAAAGCATGTGTATGACAGACCAAAACATTTGGTCTGTCATACATGGGAAGTATGAGTTTGCTATCAACATGTGTATGTCAGAACAAAGAGTTTGGTGCATCATACATGGGAAAAATGAGATCGCCCAAAGCATGTGTATGATGAGACCAAAATCTTTGGTCTCATCATACATTGAAAAATGAAGTCACCAAAGCACATGTGTATGACAGACGAGAAAATTTGGTCCGTCATACATGGAAAACGCGATTTCTTGTACAAGCGTAAAAGCATCAAAATCACGTTTATGACAGACCAAAAGTTTGGTCCGTCATACATGCCAAACGCGATTTTTAGTTATTTGGTTCGGCGCAAATGCAAAGTTTCTGTTTTTGGATGTTTGAATGTTTGGTCCTTCATGCAAGCAATTTTGCAAGGTTAATCCTAACCAATTTTTCAGCACAAGATCAAGCCAATTTTTCATCACATGATTCACAATCTCCCCCTTGATGAAAACATTGGCAACACCACTTTAGATTTGAACATTGGCATTCTCTTTTTTAAAAGATTTTGAGATCCAAAGGATTAACACCAAAACACAGAACCTCCCCCTTGACAAAAAGGCAAAACAAAATCTCCCCCTGAGAATGAAAATGTGTGTGAATGTGCAATGTGTCCAGGAATTCCAAAATTCTCCAAACTTTTCCCAAAAAGCTCAAATTTCCAAAAAAAAAACTTTTTCCCTTTTTTCTTTGAACTTCTCAAATATTCCCAAAATATCTCCCCCTTTGACAATGGATTCATCAAGAGTACAAAAGAGAGAATTTGTTCAAAATTTTTTCTGTAGCAAAGATTTCACAAGGAGAAACAAGGGAGTGCCAAGATAGGAAAAGATGAGCTCATTCGATCATATAACCTTATATATCACATAATATGCAAAATACATGATCTTGAAGTGATTTTAACAAGTTAGGGAATGACATGCATCTCAACCTCAATTTAGTCAACTATAGCCAAGTACTAAGCAAAATCTTAGCAGAAAAAGCAAGGCTTTAAAAAAATTGAAGCAACTAACAACTTAGGGCGAGCAAGTAGTTTCAACTCCAATCTAGTAGACCAATTTAATCTTTAAACAATAAATCGCATGTGGCATGCTTGAAGCATACTTCTTTTATTTTCTAGGAGTGGCATGCTTGAAGCATACATCTTATCTTTGAGGGAATGGCATGCTTGAAGCATACATCTTATTTTTTAAGGAAAGCATGCCTGAAGCATACAACTTGAAGCTTTTGCTTTTAACACCCCTTTTTTATTCCCATTTCTTTTTCTTTTCTTTGATTATAAACATGCAAAAATGATTAAATGGTCTTATGAAAGAGTAAAGTTGAAACCACACTTGCTTCATAGCCCAAATTTGTCAAGAGGATTCAATATCAAGCCTAGAAGAGTAAGATATCACAGAGTATTTAGCTATAGGCAATCAGATCAGGGAATTTCGCAATGTCATTCTTAGTTCAAGTAAGACAATTTAGATTATCATATATTAGCTCAATTATATAGTATATAAAGAAATATGATAAAGTGAGCTCATCAAGTGAAAGAACTTGGCAAAGAAACTCCCCCTCATAACAATCCCATTGGATGAACAATTCCAAGTTCTCCCCGAATAAAAGCAAAACGAGAAGAAGACAATGGTTTTGTGAAAATGTCTGCCAATTGATGTTCAGTATCCACATGATGAAGCACAATGTTGCCTTTTTCAACATGATCTCTAAGAAAGTGAAATCTGATGTCAATATGTTTTGTTCTTGAATGTTGCACAGGGTTCTTAGCAATGCAAATTGCACTAGTGTTATCACACAGAAGAGGAACACTATCCAAAATAACCCCATAATCTTTAAGTGTAGCTACTATCCAAAGAATTTGAGAACAACAACTAGCAGCAGCCACATATTCAGATTCAAGCAGCTTGATTGTGCAAATGTAAGATTGCTTTCTAGATGACCATGCAATGAGAGAATTTCTCAAGAAGTGACATGAACCAGAAGTGCTCTTCCTATCAATTCTACATCCTCCAAAATCAGCATCAGAAAAAGATCTCAAACTAATGCATGAGGAAGCAGAAAGCCAAATGCCAAAATCTTGAGTTCCATGAAGATACACGAAAATCCTTTTGACAACTTGTCGATGTGAAGCACGTGGGGAAGCTTGAAAACGAGCACACAAGCACACAGCAAATTGTATATCCGGCCTTGATGCAGTGAGGTACAAAAGTGAACCTATCATGCTTCTATATTCCTTTTGATCAACCGGCTCACCATCTTCATCAGGGTCAAGTGCGCAAGTGCTCTCCATAGGTGTCATGATCGGCTTGCTATTTTCCATCCCAAAACGATGTAGCAAGTCTCTTGTATATTTGCTTTGATGCACAAAAGTACCATCCTTCGTTTGCTTGATTTGAAATCCCAAAAAGTATGTCAACTCACCCATCATACTCATCTCAAACTCCTTCCTCATTTTTTCTGAAAACTCAGACACTAAAACATGAGATGAACCACCAAAGATAATATCATCAACATAAATCTGAACGAATAGTTGATCATTGCCTTGCTTGAGTAAAAAGAGAGTTTTGTCAACCTTTCCCATTAAAAAGCCCTTTTCAAGTAAAAAGGTTTTTAGCCTATCATACCATGCTCTAGGGGCTTGTTTCAAACCATACAAAGCTTTTGTTAGTTTGAACACATGATTTGGAAACTTTGGATTTTCAAAACCAGGTGGTTGCTTGACATAAACCTCCTCATTTATGTAGCCATTCAGAAAAGCACTTTTCACATCCATTTGATACAATTTGAAACCTTTGGATGCAGCAAAAGCTAAAAGGATTCTAATGGCTTCAATTCTAGCAACAGGAGCAAAGGTTTCATCAAAATCTAAGCCTTCAATTTGAGTGTAACCTTGAGCAACCAATCTAGCCTTGTTTCTAACAACAACACCATCCTCACTTTGTTTATTTTTGAAAACCCATCTAGTTCCAACAACATTAAAATCTGGAGGTGGTGAGACAAGTTTCCAAACTTTATTTCGTTCAAAATTCTCTAATTCTTCATGCATGGCATTGATCCAAGATTCGTCAGATAATGCATGAGATATATCTTTGGGTTCAAAAGAAGCAACTAATTAAAGCAGAATGAGTATGAGTGTCAGAATGAATAAACCTGGATCGAGTGACTCTCTCATTTAGGTCTCCAATCATTTGTTCAGATGGATGCATTTTCTGAATGTGCAAGGGAGCATTGGCTTTTGAGACTTCTCCTTCTCCTTCTTCATTTTCAGCATGTACAGATGATGTTGTAGCTTGAGGATGGTTAGCTGTAGGTGATGTAGTAGTAGGTGCCAAAGGTGCTACAGCTTGTTGTGCATTAGAAAGAGTCAAGACCTCATCTTCAACATCATCATTATCTTCAAAGATTTTCTCCCCCTGAACATATGCGCCTGTACCTGCATTGCTTGGACTAGTGCCTGGACTAGCCTCATCAAAGTAACTTCACAAGTTTCCACAATTTTGTTAGTCTCCAAAACAAGCACACGATAGCCACGAGTATGAGCAGGATATCCAAGAAAAATGCCATCAGTTGATCTAGCTTCAAATTTATCAAGATTTCCAGATTTCAAGACAAAACATTTGCATCCAAAAACTCGAAAGTGAGAAACAGAAGGTCTATGTCCAAACCGAAGCTCATATGGAGTCTTACCCAATTTTGATCTCAGAAACACACGGTTTGAAACATAATAAGCAGTTGAAATCGCTTCAGCCCAAAAATTTTGAGGAGAGTGATGCTCATCTAGCATAGTTCTAGCCATTTCAACTAACGTTCTATTTTTCCTTTCAACTACACCATTTTGTTGAGGCACTCTAGGAGATGAAAATTGATGATCAATTCCTTTTTCAGCACAAAAGAGATCAAAGGAAGCATTTTTGAATTCAGTTCCATTATCACTTCTAATAGCTTTGAGAGCTCCTGGATGGTCAACAAAAAGCCTAAGAACAAGACTTCTAAAATGACTAAAAGCCTCATCCTTAGATGCCATAAAATACACCCAAGAGTATCTAGAAAAATCATCAACAATCACAAGCACATACCGTTTGCCTCCAAAGGATTGAACTCGAGATGGTCCAATCAGTATCAAGATGTAGAAGCTGTCTGGAGCGTTTGTCATCACCATGGTAAGAGGTGGATGTGAACCTGCAATCATCTTACCATGTCTACAAGAAGAACATACTAGATTGCTATCACCCTTAAGCTTAGGCAAGCCACGTATAAGATCTAAACCACTTACACGAGTAAGATGATTAAAACCAACATGACCAAGTCTACGATGCCAAAAGAATAAATCTTTAGAAACATTGTCAATTAGACACCTATGCTTAAAAGAAGGTGATGCATCAAAATCAGCTTTAAAGACTCTTCCAAAACGAGAAATTTTGAACACAAGATCACCTGAAGCATCTAGCACTTTGCATTCATTTTTCTTAAAGCTTATCTCAAGATCTTCATCAAGCATTTGAGAGACAGAAAGCAAGTTATATTTCAAATTTTCAACAAGAGCTACATCTTTGAACATAAACTTGTCACTTACCTTTATTGTACCTTTTGCCACAACAGAAGAGGAAGAAGCATCTCCAAAAGTAACACTTTCAAAGACGAGATGCACGAGTGAGGAGGAGAACCAATTCTTATCACCGGACATGTGGCGTGAGCATCCGGAATCCACTAGCCATATGTTCTCATTCCTCGCGAGAAGCCTACATAGCAAAACATGTCGAGGTCTCGATCGGTTAGGAATGAGATTTTTGGGAATCGATCTTGAGACACCTGACGCACAACAGAGGTACAACACGATAATTTTTATGCACAAAATCAGATTTGCCTTTTCCCATGTTTCTAGGAACAGAAGGTGTTTTCATCACTCTAGGCGCATAAAAATGTGCTTTGCTGAAATTTGACCTAGCCTTAGTTCTTTCCTTCTTTTCTTTGTTTGGCTAGTCTAAAGCAAAAATCTACTAAGTGTCCATCTCTACCACAATGAGTGCAAGTGTACTTGACATGATGTTTAGCTTTAACAGTAAAAGCACATTTTGCATTCATCATAGTAGAAGATAAAAACCAAAGCAGATTGAAAAGCAATTTTCTTAGGCTCATTAGATAACTCAATTTTGCAAGGAGCCTGAACAACGGTCTGAGGTTTAGTTTCATATGTGGCATAAGGATCAAAACCTAAACCTCTCTTGTTTGTGCTAACCTTAGATTGATCCAAAATCATGTTCAACTTCTTCTTGCCATTAGTGAAACGTTCCAAAGAATTTTGCAAGTAATCAACTTTCTTAGCAAGAGTTAAACAATTATTGCAGGAACATCTACTTTTCCTTTTGCTTGCGACAAGTTGAGCATGAGAGAATTTCATGTGAAAGCAAATTATCAGTTAATTGAGAAACCCTAGCATTTGCATCTTTCAATTTTAATTCAAGAGTTGAGCATTTAGAACAAGAAGTTGAACTATGCAAATCATCGGTGGAACAGCTAGCATGTACAACATGTTTCTCATTTTCTCATTTAGATGCAACAAAAGAGCATGTTCTTTCCTAAGCAAGGTGAGCTCATTGTAAATTAAGTCACATGATTTGCAAGTATCATCACTAGGAATCAAAGTCTTAAGTCTAGCAATTTCAGCATTCAATGATTCAATAATGAAATCATGTTTCTTAATTTTCTTATCACGTTTGTCAAGCAATTTTCCAAGACGAGCAACAGCAATAGCTAATTCATCATAAGAGGGATCTACCTCATTGAAGTCATTTGTCGTGGTCGTCCTCGGTGAAGCTATCCTTGCTGCTTGCCATGAGACATAATCCTATCAAATCATGCTTGCTTGGAGTTGCGTCCTCTTCGCTGCTCTCCGAGTCCACATCGCTCAAATTGACTTGTTCAAGAGCGGAAAGAACTCAGTGAACCACCTTGCAGGTTGATGAAGCTCTTCTTCTTCCTATCAATTGACGAGAACCTTTTCTTCTCATTCCTTCGGTCGTTGTCCTTCTCCTCCTTTGATGTTTTTCCTGCAAGCTTAGGACAATTTGTGCGAATATGGTTGAGGTCACCACACTCATAGCATCTTGGAGGACCACCTCTCTTTCTCATTCTCACATTCTCGCAAAGCTTTGTTAAAGCGAGAAGATAGTAGTGCGAGATCTTCTTCAGAAACTCTTCAAGTTGCTCATCCTGTTAAAGAAGACATGGAAGACAAGGCAAAGCTAGAAGAAGAATTTGCATTTGACATGTTAGGGTTAGAGATCAAAGCAATTGATTTAATGTTACCCTTCCTGGCAAGAACATCCAACTCATGAGTTTTCAACTTAGAGTAAAGAACATCTAATGTGAGTGTGCTCATGGTAGTAGATTCTTGTATAGATGTTACTTTCATCTCCCACACTGACATGTCCAAAGCACTAAGCAATTGTCGAGCATTTTCAGCATCGGTGTAGCTAACTCCAACAGCACGTAGATTGCTAAGAATTTTATTGAAACGTGCAAAGAAGTCATCTACAGATTCACTAGGTTTCATCTCAAAACGCATGTATTCCCTTTTGTAAATATCTTGGCGAACCTCTTTGACAGTGTTAGAACCCTCATGGTAATCACAAAGAGATTTCCATACCTCATATGCGGATCGAAGATGAACCACACGATCAAAGTCGCTGCGTCCCAAGCCTTGGATGATCAAGTTGCGCGCCTTGCTATTTGCTTCAACATGTGTGCGATTGGTGTCGTTGACGTTGTCGTTTGCAAGGACTTCATATGGCTTGTAGACCTTCTCCCAAATTGTGAAGCCCTGTGCTTGGATGAACGCCTCCATCTTGGCCTTCCAAAACTGAAAATCAACACCATCGAACACACATGGTTTTGTCGAATAACGATCCATTGATCTAATCACCGGTTAAGATAGATTAGAGAAACCTTGCTCTGATACCACTTGTAGGATCGAAGTATACGAATATAGCAATCAGAGGGGGGGTGAATGATTGTGCGGAAGCTAAAACCAAATTCTTGACCTATTAAAAGTTCACCCCTAAAACAGAACCAAATAATTGCCTCGTTTTCAACAAAAACAGAATGACAGAGGTTCGGTAAAACGCGAATTCTCATAGATCCAACCGTTAGATTGATCTGAAATTTGGACACAAGAAACTAGATTCCAATACGAATCGAACCCAAAAAGAATCAGCTCGATCGGACTTACGGATCAAAAGTTATGAGCTTCGCAAGCTTGCTAATCCAGAACTTGACGAGAATCAATCTAATCAAAACTTCAAGATTAAACAAGAACGACAAAAGATTGATCAACTAGACTTTGAGAAACACTAGATCAATACCCTAGAGAGGTTTTTGATGGATCAAATCAAGATAAAACTTAAAGAACAAAAACCAATCTAGAACTAGAACAAGCATGCAAACAAGAACCAAAAGAGAACGTTGAAGCAATGCGGGAACTAGAAGAATTGATCTTTATTTCTTTTGTCTAAAGTACTCTCATCAAAAGAGTACAAACCCTAAAACCAAGCTCAAGGCTTGATGCGCTTAGCTCTGCTTGGTGCCTTTCAACAGGAGACCCCCCACCTATTTAAAGCACCAACCCACAAAGAGTTCGAATACGATTCCTATTCCTAGAAGGAATCCGTATCCAACACAACTCTACTTGGCCCAACCTGGCCGAGTACAACTCTTGCACGCGTATGGCAACCCTACCATACTCACGTGACTAACACTTTGCACGCGTATGGCCACCTGCCATACTCACGTGACTAACACTTTGCACGCGAATGACCTCCTGCCATTCTCACGTGACTAACCATTCTTCATGTGCACCATTCCCTTAGCCCGAACGTCCCGCATGACATCCTTGACCACCAAGACCTCAGTTCCTCCTGAACCTAGTCCCGAACCTCAGTTCCTCCATGAACCTAGTTCCGGTCCCGTCATCGACAACATTCGTCTTCGAGCAATACCTGCACATGAACAAACCACAAAACAAATCCGAGCACAAGTCCACGACTTAACTCAAGGTCAATCCATGCAACTACTCACATGAGCATTGCATAAAGTCCACTTCAAAACACGCATCATGAAATCATCACAAATTTCATAATTTCAAATTCAAACCATTTCAATTTTGCTCAAAACCGCCAAAAGCATGTGTATGATGAGACCAAAACATTTGGTCTGTCATACATGGGAAGTATGAGTTTGCTATCAACATGTGTATGATGTACCAAAGAGTTTGGTCCATACATGGGAAAAATGAGATCGCCCAAAGCATGTGTATGATGACCAAAATCTTTGGTCCATCATACATTGAAAGAACGAAGTCACCAAAAGCCTGTGTATGACAGACCAGAAAATTTGGTCCGTCATACATGGAAAAAACGCGATTTCTTGTACAAGCGTAAAAGCATCAAAATCACGTTTATGACAGACCAAAAAGTTTGGTCCGTCATACATGCGAAAAACGCGATTTTTAGTTATTTGGTTCGGCGCAAATGCAAAGTTTCTGTTTTTGGATGTTTGAATGTTTGGTCCTTCATGCAAGCAATTTTGCAAGGTTAATCCTAACCAATTTTTCAGCACAAGATCAAGCCAATTTTTCATCACATGATTCACAGCTTATGCTACCTCTTGTGATAAAAGTCTGCCATATGCTGAGTTCAGCTACAATAACAGCTATCAGGCCAGTCTGCAGATGTCACCATTTGAAGCACTATACGGTCGACCTTGTCGAACACCGTTGAACTGGAATGAGACAGGTGAACGCCGTGTCTTCAGACCGGACATTCTTCAAGAGGCCGAAGAACAGATTGCCATGATCCAAGAAAGACTGAAGATAGCACAGTCAAGACAGAAGAGCTACGCCGATAACCGTCGTCGAGACCTAAGCTTTGAGCCGGAAGATTTCATGTATCTTAGAGTCACACCTCTCAGGGGAGTTAAGAGATTCCATGCCAAAGGAAAACTCGCGCCGCGATATGTTGGACCGTTTAAGGTTCTCAGCCGTAGAGGTGAAGTTGCGTATCAGCTGGAGTTACCGCAATCACTAGCAGGAGTACATGACGTGTTTCACGTGTCCCAGTTGAAGAAGTGTCTCCGAGTACCAGATGAGCAGACACCGCTAGAGTCAATTGAGCTACAAGAAGATCTGACTTACGAGGAACACCCTGTGAAGATTCTGGACACAATGGATCGAGAGACGAGAAACAAGTGAACCCGTTTCTGCAGAGTTCAATGGAGCAACCATGCGGAGAGTGAAGGAACTTGGGAGCGTGAAGAGGATTTGAAGAAAGAGCTTCCGAACCTATTCTTTAGTAAGCCCTGAATCTCGGGGATGAGATTCTGTTAATGGGGGAGGTTTGTAACACCCCAAAATTTTGCTTTTCTTAAATTCAAGTGTGATTTGGCACTTTGGTGAATTTTTGGAATTTATTTGGAATTTTGTTGAATTTATTCCCTTTTGAAATAATTAAAGAATTCAAGTGTTTTGCTATTTTTAATGAATTAAATGAATTTCTGGGAATTAATTAGATTATTTAATCGCTGAAAATCGAGTTGGTTTTACTGTTCCACCGACTGAGCCCGAGTCTGACTCGAACCCAACCTAACCCTAACTCTCTCGACCGTTGGATCTCGATCCAACGGCCGAGAGTGCGCCACGTCACCCTCTCCGTGTTGCCGCCGGACTCCGCCGCCGCCCGTGCGCGGGTCCTCGTTTTCCGCGCGTATCACGGATGTCGAGGGGCTATTTAATGCGCCGCCACCCGTGTCGGGACCCCCTTTCCCGTGCGCACCCGTAGCCCTAACTCACTGAGCCCGAGTCGTCGCCGTTCGCCCGCGGGAGCTCGCCGAAGTTGGAGAAAGCTTCCGCCGCGGTTTTCCGCCGTTTGCCGCCGCCTCCGCCGTCTTCCGCCGCCGTTGAGTCCAGATCCGGAACCGCAAGATTGTGACGCGTTGGAAGGGACCTCTCACCTCGCCAGAGCGTGCCCGGAACGCCGTTTCGCGTGTCGTCGTCTTTGTCCCCGGCAGCTGGAGCTCCGCCGCACGCCATCACCGCTCGCAAGCTCCCTCAGCCGTCCGATCAAGATCCAACCGTCGCGGTGAGTCCACGCGTTACCTAAACCCGTAGAAACCAGATTAGATCTGGACCGTTGGATCTTGGATCAAGATCCAACGGCCCACGTTCGTCCACGTCACCCCCGGTGAGATCCACGTGCTAACCTCTAGATCTATTTCCAACCGTTGGATCCAGATCGAACGGTTTAGATTGTGCCACGTAGCATTAACCGCTCTGTGCTAGATCCAACTTCACCCGTTAGATCTAGATCGAACGGCTAGGGTTAGCCACGTTGTAACGCTAGGGTTGATCTTGACCGTCCGATCAAGATCGAACGGTCCTGGTCAGCCGAGTAGTTTCCAAACACGTTAAGCTAGATCCGATCTGGGCCGTTGATTTTCAAATCAACGGCCGAGATCTAGCCACGCGTGGCGGAAAGTCCGACCGCCATGATCATCGCGGATCGCCGCCGATCACCGCGGCGTCCGCGTGTGGCGTCGGCGTGGCCGTGTGTCAGCTGCCCAGCCAACCGCACCATGACGTCACCACTGACGTCACGGTGGGGCCCGCGTGTCAGCCGTCCCTCAGCCGTGCGTGATGACGTCACTGCTGACGTCATCCGAGGGGCCCACCTGTCAGTGGGACACGTGAGTCGTGGACCGGGTCCACGGTGGATCAAGCCAAACCGTGCGCCGGGTCCATGGACCCGAGGCGACGTGGCAGCCTCTGATTGGCTCACGTGTGATGCTGACGCAATAAATTGATTTCCGAAAAAGAAAATGATTTATTAATTCGGTTTATTGATTTCAAAAATGGATTCAAACTTCAAACGTTTATTACTTTTGCGTTTCAACTCCGATTTGAGTGATTCAAATTTCTAAATTTTCATAAAAATGAGACCTGCTCAAATATGAATTTTAATTAATTTTTGATTATGAATATTTCTCTGTTTTTATTTAATTAATGCTTTCTTTAAACTTTAAACGATTATAACTTTTGCATTTTAACTCCGAATTTGACTATTCCAGTTTCTAAAAATTTATAAAACTATGCTCTCTCTGTTTGTGAACCTTATTTGGATGTTTGGAGACTTTTTGTCTACTGTTTATTTATTTATTTGCTATTTGCACGCTTTACGAGTAGACGTTGAAGTGCCCGAAGGCTTCGAAGGTGAAGTATTGACTCAGGAGCCAGCTCAGGACTAAGAACAAGTACTCTTTGAAGGCAAGTTGTGCTTTGACCATGTTGAACCCATTTTCAAATTAAATTGGTTTAAATTATTGCATGCTAGTTTAATTAGAAAATACTTTATTTAATGATGGGAAATTAGATAAATGCCAGATTGTTGTATGACACCTTGGTTAATTAAATATGTGCCATGACCCCTTGTCACCCTAGTTGGGGATTAAATAGTTGGACAATATTAAATTGCCAACATGGGAATTTAGATCGTTGTAGAATATTGCTTAGACCTGCTACGTCCTCATGACATGATTTTGGACAATCAAATGTTAATATTGACTTAATGATATATTGAACCTGTTTTGGAAAGGTGTCATGTGTTGTGATGTTGATGGCACGTGGTGCATGGTAATCAACTAGGGTTTTGATAAATAGTTTTCGACCGGGGCATGTGGCAAGAATGATCGGGTGGGCCAGTTGTGGCACCGGGAGCGTTGTTTTGGTTCTTCAGGTAGTCTTGCCCTGGTCACCCTAAGGACTTAACCTTGCAAGCCTTTGAACTCAGTCAACCGTGCAACCACATGTCTGTAATGGGACGGACCTAGTTTTTGTGGGGGCTCCTGTCCTGGTACAATGATACTCCATTACTGTTGCGTGGGCCTGGTTAATGACGCAACCAGTAACGTAACGATCACGGCATCACGACAGACTCAGATTGAAACGACTTGGTCAGCACGATACTCGAGTATCGAGGTCACATGCCAGCCAATTGGATCCAATTTGAGCTTCCCGCAACCATGTGATAACCACTAGTCCCTGGATCAGTAGGCTAGTGTCACATGTTGAGAAGGTAGAGTCTCATCCAACGAACGCAGTACAAGGGCAGAGGTAAAATATTACAACGGTAGATAATAATATTACAACTTGTTCCTATTTACAAAATGCCGATTGGCTTAAAGTAAACTGAAGAGAAAATCATCAGAGAAACAAAAGTAAAGCGGTCGCGGTGTGCCTCCATTCCCTCAGGCAACCGGCGAGCAACTAGCTCCGCTAGCCGTCAAACGCACCACCCGCGTCTGGGTCACAGAACTCCTGGTCACCTTCTTCCTCACCTGCATTTTCTGCTCCTCACGCAAATTTTTAGAGCAAACGGTGAGTACACGTATGTACTCGCAAGACTTTATTGTTTGCAAGTATAAAAATAATGCAGGCTAAACAATGAAGATGGTTACTATTCTAGTTTAGATTTGCATAAAGCTGAAGTTTTTTTTTAATAGACTAGTAGATTGGAATACTGCACAATTTATGAAACATTTAGTAAATGAGAGTACAGCAATACATAATGTAATTGTACATTTCATTCAACATCCAAATTCCTCCAACATATCCAACACCACCATCACATGGCAACAGGAATCATTTCCTTCAACATAACCAACACCACTGTCGACGATTGGAGAACGGGCTCCCGTCGAGCTTACTTGTTGAATGGGGGATCAACAGAGCCCCGTCGTATGGATCAGGGGAGTCGTTCGAGCGATGCCAGGTCGGGAGAAGGGGGACACGGAGTTTATCCTGGTTCGGGCCTCTCACTGCCGAGATAATAGCCCTACTCCAGTGTATTGTATTCTATCGGGGGCGTCCCTCATTACAGATCTTCAGGGGGGTTTAAATGCTACACCTAGAGATACATAGAAGGTAACTACCCCCTGGAATTACACCACGCAGTCATACTTGCGATCTGCCGCCCTTGATCTGCGTGTTATTTGAATTTCGGGTATGATTTCCCTTGATCTTCGGCGGATTGGTTGCCACCTTCTTTCCTCGTAGCACTGACCGAGTCCATCGACCAAGTACCTGAGTATGACATGACCTTTACGAGCATGTTTGCTTGTGGTCATTTTTGGAATGGTCATGAGTAAAGGGGCGGACATGTATGCTCGGGAGGTATGATGCTCGTTTTGTACTTTCGAGCGTCTTCTGTCGGCATCGTATGGTCGGCGGGCTCAGGATCTCCCAGGGGTACCGTGGTCTTTTTTCAGATAGTCAATCCCTGACAGCTAGCCCCCGAGGTTCAAGCGGGGAACCATCTTTGCTCGGGCTTCCCCTTGAGCCTAAGAAGACCTGAAGGAGGGATTGAATTTCCTTTGGTCGTGGCCTACGACCATTTTATGTCGGGAGGCGACCTTTTTGCCTGCCGCATGTTCATTCTGTGCTGGCGCAACGTTTGGTTGTTTTTTGGTTCCTTCTTCGAGAAGCCTCCCTGTAACGGTAAAGCAGTTTCTTGGAAAGTGCACTTTTACTGGGCAGTTTTTACCGTACTGGGCAGTGTCGCTACGCGATAGGTGGCGGTTTCTAACGTGCCCCTTCGCAGCCTTTTTAACCCCGCCTGCTGGGAAAGGACGGGGCTATTGCGTACTTGCTCGTCCTCGGCCAAAATCTTCCAAGAGCCTCAGAGCCCAAGAACCTTCTTCGCCCTCCTTCTCCCTTCGGCCATGGCACGCTTCGGGGTTAGCCAGATGACCCGGAGGCGGCTCCAGGTGCTCACGGACTAGGGGTACGTCGACCCAAGCACAGGTCGAGTGCCCGGGGGTGACGCGGCGCCGGCACCGCGGGAGAGAGAGATCGTCTCCTGCGAGCTGTACGCCATCAACGGGCTCAGCTTGCCCGAGAGTGAGTTCCTTGTCTCCGTACTCGCCTTTTGCAGGTGTGAGATTTCTCATCTCCACCCTAACTCCATTCTAGTCCTCGCAGTCTTCTCCCACCTTTGCGAGGCGTTTGTGGGCATGATGCCCACCGCTAGCCTTTTTTTCCACTTCTATTCTCCCTTCCGCACCGGCCGGGATGGTCTCGCCGGCTGCGTTTACCTTCGCCTTCAGCCCAACCGACCATACGAGTACCCTCTCGTTTCTTTGAAGGACTCGGTGTCGGGTTGGGCTGACCTTTGGTTTTATCAGAAGAAGGCGGAGGGGTCCCAGTTGATCTATACTGGGGAGCCCGCTCCACCTGCCGAGTCGGCGCGCCCGCCCGTGCAGCCTGAGGAGGAGCAGGTGCTCAGGATGATCAGCGAGCTCGCCCAAATGGGGCTCACTGGTCGGGACATTGCCCGGGATTTTTCCTTCAACCGGGTGTCCCCCCTGCGGCGCCGCGAGCATCCTTTCTTCGAGGTGACCGGGTGGCAGGATTTCACCCGTGAAGACAACGCAGGTGCGTTCCTCGAGCACTTTTTCAAACATTGTTGCTTCCTGGTGATTGGCGCTACTTTTTCTTCTAACACTTGGTCGTGTTGCAGCCCCTAGGACGGACTGGGTCGAGGAGAGGGTCGCCGAGATGTTCGGCGCCCTGAAGGAGAAGGAGCTGACGCCCAATCGTCAGATCCCCAAGAACGTTTTTGACCGCAGAGACGCGATAAGTACTTTTGTTTGCTCCTGCCCGAGGGCATTTTTCCCGACCTCATCTCCCCCTGTTTCTGTTTGCAGGAGAAGGTCGCCCTCGAGCTCGCCGTGGTGAGCGCGGAGCCGCTGCCGCAAGCCGGCACCCCAGCCAGGGGTTCCTGCAAGAGGTCGGCAGGCCGGGGCCGCCAAGCATCTGCCTCGCCTCCTCGTGCCAAGCGAAGCGCCGGGCTTCGACCAGGGCTCCCTCCACGCAGCATCTCGAGTACACCGACCGGAGGGAGGTAAGAGAGCTTCGCACCTGGTACGCTGACTTCAAGCGAAAGAAGCCGGAGCTGATGGGCCGATTGGAACAGCTTGCCGAGCAGGCGAAGAAGGCCGAGGAGGCGGCCATATCCCCCCCGAGCAAGGAGCAGCTGGAGAGGAAGATCAAAGCTCTCTAGGACCAGCTTGCTCAGGTGGTCGAGGACCCTGAGGAGGAGGAAGAGGAGGAAGACGCCTATGCTCTGGTTAGAAGGAGCAGGAGGTCGTCTTCCCGGTCGACCTCGGCGCTGGAAGGGGTCGACATGGACGATGTTGACCCGGCGATGGCACGGGCTAGCGACGCCGCAGAAGAACGTGTCGGGACCCCGAATTTGCAAATCCGGACCCTCTGTGTATTCAGCACTAGTCCAGGAACGCGCTAGTGCACACAGTCTTAACATTGGTAAATATCACAATCATACCACTCGATACCAATAAAGTACTTTATTTAAATAACCAAACTGGTTACTCGACCTTATGGTCAAGTTACAAATGTATGCCTCTCAAGGCGAAACTTATTAAAAGAGAGATAATAGCAGCGGAAAATCAAATAACTTCGTGGCGCCATCCAGTATACCACAGGCAACTGACTGGGCTCGCTTCCCTAAGTAGACGGATCCTCTTGGAATTCCTTCTCCGAAGCTGGCGTAGTCTCCTCTTCAACTGGTGTTGTGTTGAGGCAAGGGTGAGTACTTGGTACTCAGCAAGTCATGCACAGAATGCAAGCTAATATACTATATGCATGGCTTGGTACAAAGGAATAGCTCAAGGTATATTTGCGAAACAAAGATTTGGAAAGTAATATAAGTAGATTCGAAAGCAGTAGAAATAAGTAAAGCATAAATAACTTTTCAAGAAGTTTAATAAACATTTTTCCCCATCCTAAACCACATTTCCATCATCTTCATTATTAAACCAAACCAACCTTTCAAATCCAAGTTATTTTCAGAAAGTCTAACCCTTGACTGTAATCCCCGAGCATTGTCCAGTACCGTGGACTCGGCTATTTAAATAGATTCTAAACTCTGCAGAGGTTATGCACTTTACCCACAAGATACAGTCAAACACCACAAAGGCGAGTTCCCGTAACAAAGTCTTTCGGAAACCTCTAACAATACAAGTGGTCCTCCCCGGTTATTGCGCACTAACCCTTCCCTTCGCTAAGGCGAAGTCTAGGCCAATCAACCGTTAGATGGGTACCTGGCCTCGGCCGATGCGGCTCCCCGCACAACTTACACAAAGGGTGTAGTTGACCTCCTGAGGTCCCACAGTGCGTTATTAGCAACTTAGTCAACTAGGTCCGTCCCATTACTGAGACATGTGGTTGCACGTTAGACCCAGTTCAAAGGCTTGCAAGGTTAAGTCCTTAGGGTGACCAGGGCAAGACTACCCAAGAACCAAATCAACATCCCCAATGCCACAACTGCCCACCTGATTACTCTTGCCACATGCCCTGGCCGAAATCGCTTATCAAACCCCGCTTGATTACCATGCACCACGTGCCATCAACATCACATGATACTTTTCCAAAACAGGTTCAATATATCATTAAGTCAATATTAACATTTGATTGTCCAAAACCATGTCATGAGCACGTAGCGTGTCTAAGCGTTATACTACAACGGTCTAAAACCCATGTTGGCAATCTAATAATGTCCAACTAGTAATCCACAACTAGGGTGACAAGGGTCATGGCACATACTTAAATAATCAAGGTGTCATACAGCAAATTGGTACTTATCTAACCCCCATATTTAAACAAAGTATTTTTCTAATTGAACTAGCATGCAATAGTTTAAATCAAAATAGATTTCGAAATAGGATCAACATGGTCAAAGCACAACTTGCCTTCAAAGAGTACTTGTTCTTGGTCTTGAGTTGGATCCTGAGTCAACACTTCTCCTTGAATCCTTCCCACTTCAACGTCTACTCGTAAAGCGTGCAAATAGCAATACACAAATAAACAATAGGCAAAAACATCCCAAAACTCCAAATAAAATCCATAAACAGAGAGAACATAATTTTCTGGATTTTTAGGAACTGGAATCGTTCAAATCGGAGTTAAAATGCAAAAGTTACGATTTATTAAAGTTTAAATAATCAATTAAATAATATTATAGAGAAAAACTTTAGTCCAAAAATTAAATAAAATTCATATTTGAGTAGATCTGAATTTTATACAAATTTAGAAATTTGAACCACTCAAATCGGAGTTGAAACGCAAAAGTTATAAGCGTTTGAAATTTGGAACAAAATCTGAAATCATTATTTGAATTAATAAATCATTTTCTTTTTCGGAAATTAATTATTGCGTCAGCATGGACACGTGGCAGCCTCTGATTGGTTGGCTGACGTCAGCCGGTCCATGGACTCGGTCCACGCTCGGCTCGGGTCTACCGTGGACCCGGTCCACAGCTCCACGTGAGACTGACATGTGGGACCACTTTCGGATAGCGTCATCGGCCCGGCGTCGGCGGGCTCAGCCACGCAGTGCGACAGTGGGACCCACTGTGGCGTCATGGGTGACGTCGGCGCTTGGCTGGGTCGGCCCGACATGCGGGCCCTCGACCGCGCGGGCCCGCGTGTCGGCGTCCTGCACGCCAGCGTGGGCCAGCGGCGGCCAGCGTCGGTCCAACTTCCCGACACGTGGCGCAATCCCGGACGTTGATTTGAAATTCAACGGTCGCGATTAGATCCAGGGTTAACGCGTTGAATCTACTCGATGATCGTGGGCCGTTCGATCTAGATCGGACGGTCCAGATCTAATCCTATAATAATCACTACTACGGCACGTGGCGATTGTGAACCGTTGGATCTTGATCCAACGGTCCTGATCTAATCGGGTTTGGAACACGTGAACTCACCTCAACCGCACGATCAAGATCGGACGATCCACAGAGCTCGCGAGGGTAATGGCGACGCGGCGGTGCTGCAGCCACCGGAGACGAGAACGACGACGAGCCCGATGGCGTTTCGGGGTTGCTCCGGCGAGATGAGTCCTCCCTTCGGGTGCGTCTCGTCACGGGGATTCCGGATCTGGGCTCCTTCTCGGCGGAAGACGACGGACGGCGGAATCGAGCAAAAACGCGGCGGAGTGGCGCTCAACTCACGGCGAGCTCGCCGCGAACAACGGGCGGCTCAGGCGAGATGGCTCGAGGAACGGAGTGCGCAAGGATGAGGGCAACCTCGGCGTGACCAGGGCTTTAAATAGCCTCGGCGTTCGTGCGAGACGGAAACCTAATTCTACGGCGGGCGGCGGCGTGAGTCCGGCTCGGACTCGGCGGAGACGATGACGCTCGGCCCACGTGGCACGATCAGCGGCCACGATCGCCTGGCGCGATCGGATCCGGGCGGATCTGGCTCGAAGCCGTGCAGGCGGATCTCAGCCGTTGGATCTTGATCCAACGGTTGGGATTGATTAGGGTTTTGAGCTGGTTTGATCGAGTCACCTGGCTCGGGTCGGACTCGAGTCCGACTCGGGTTCGACTTCGATCGGATGAAACGATACTCGACCGAGTTGAATTTCCAGCGATTTAATATTTAAAATAATTCCCAATAATTCATTTAATTCATTAAAAATAGCAAATGACTCAGAAAAATTCCAGAAAAATTCTGGAAAATATTTTGGATCATTTTGGACTCAAATAAAATATTTCCAACAAAATTTTATTTGCAAAATTAAATTCTTTAATTATTTCAAAATGGAATAAATTCAAATAAATTCCAAATAAATCCAAATAAATTCCAAAAATTCACCAAAGTGCCAAATCACACATGAATTCAATAAAAGCAAAATTTTGGGGTGTTACAGAACGCGTCGTGGCCGTTGCTGATGCCTATGAGGCCGCCGCGGGCAGGACGCCCGTGGCCCAAAGCGAGGAAGCCGAGGGAGAGGACACCGCTCGCCGGGCGGAAGGTAAGTCTTGTGTGGTTCCTTTGCCGAACTTCTTTGTTTTTGCTTGCGATTTTTCCCGGGCTAACCCCACTCCGTTTGGTGTGGGCGTGATAGCTCGGGTGTTATCCTTGGAATTTCGTCAGATGGCTGAGGAGATTCTCGACTTTGCAGTTGACGCCGAGCTCGAGCGCATTTTCGACCGAGTGATGGCCGAGGCCGAGGAGGAGCCGGTGCCGGCCATGCTCCCGGAGGCACCCGAGCTTCCCCCGGCGGATGTGGAGCTGACTCTGGCTGTGGAGGAGCGAGACCCTCAAGTGGCCAAGGACCAAGGAGCCATGGCCTTGGTCCCTTATGAAGGGACGAACGCGGACGAGGCCCGGACAACGGGTTCCGAGGGCCAGGGGTCGATTGCTTTCGACCAACCACCCCTGGCCGCGAGTCAAGGAGAGGAGGTGTTGGCTGCTGTCGTGCAGCCGCCTCCAGCCACGGGCCAAGGGGAAGATGTAACACCCCATAAAACTAAACTGTTGTACAAGAAAAAATTCAACAGCGTTTCCCCTAAAACAGGACAATACGGAAGCAATTCAAATGGGAATAACATCACGATATCAAAACTAGAGACAACAAGTCTAATTCAAACAGGAATCAACCATAAACATAACACATCTCTAAAGGGACAACCATAAACGAAATCAAGTTTAAAGGGGGCAACAATGGGTCTATGTGTAATAATATTTCAAACAACTAATGAATTAATTAAAGCATTAGTTCAAGTGAGTCGTGACGACCCCAGAAGATTTATTGTGTTGCTAGCCCACCCTTTATGCTTACGACTCACAAGCGCTACCTGAAAACATCAAAACAACAAGTAGTGAGATTGGGTAAATCTCAGCAAGCGGAACAACTAATACAAATAACACATCCACCATAAAACTAGCATACCACATTCCTCATATCCAATACCACATCATAGAGTCCACACAACCTCAGTAAAATGCATATGATTGTGCACAAGCTTATGCCATGATCCTCCTCACCGTGCCCTTTCTCAGGAACACACGGTGTTGTATGCACGTCTTGATCGCGCCAAGGCGTCGACAAAACTTCCAATGCATGATTATGCAGTTAATGCTTCATGCATGAATTCATTCATAACCTTCCCCATTGAGTCCACATGTTTGCATATCATCATATAGCATGGATAGAAAGCAAATATCATTGAGATGAAATGTTTAGACAATTCATCAGGTAAACAACATCATTCTTCACCTTACTCATGATTCATAGCCAAACCACAACATCACAATGCTGTAACATCCTCATTTTCGCCTTCTGGAGAAAAACCTAATTTAAATAAAGTAAATGCAAAATTGGGAGTTTCATTGGTGTTTATATTAACCTGGCATCCTTTCCAACCCAAATTCGCGATTCAATTCCCGTCCAGTCGAAAAATCGGATTTTCCAGTCCCGCCGGTACCCGAAAATTCACCCGAGTCCAAAAATGCTCCAAAAATCCCCAAACCACTTCTAAAATGTTCCAAATATTCCTAAATGATTTTAGGAATTTATCCCCTAATTTTTGGACCTCCGTTGCTATTTTATCTCGCGCGGCTTTTGTTTAATGCCCGCAATTCGCTCCGGAATATTTAATTCCACAAATTTCATCCAAATTCAACCAAACCAGTTCCTTTGAGTTTCAAATATTCTAAAATGGCTCTAGGAATTTTTCCGGAATTTTTAGGCCATTTTTCCTAATTTTTCTCTAGGGCGAATCTTTTACGTAAAAGAGGGCCAATGAGGGAGTGACACGTGGCCAACACTATTCATCATATTCAACCTCTAGCCATGCATGGTGGGGTGGAGCTCAAGCAAGCAACAATGGAGGTGCTCTTCTTTAAATGCTTGTAACTCCCTCCACGCAACTCCAAACGACGAACGGCCGGTGGCATTGGATTCGTAGCGTCGTCCTCTTCACTTTCCCCACCACCTCTCACCGGAAAACTCGCCGGGGTGCGCACGATCGAGCAAAAACCGAAAACCGTCCAAATGTATTCAATCCTCATTAATTCGGTCGTTTCGGCTCCAAACGGCGCACCACCACCTCTAATCTCTCCGTATAAACGTTCTCTTCCCGGTGGGATGATCCTCTTTTGACATATCCTCTTCGTTCATCCTCCAACTCAAGAAAACCGAAGTCGGGTCACACTTTTTCGGCGTTCTTCGTGTTCATCCGTGTTTCTCTCTCTCCGGTGAGCCATTCTTCTTGTGTCTTAGTTCCTTATGACCGTGAGAAAGTCTAGAAGCTCATCTAACAATTGGTTTTAGGTGGGATCAAGTTTTGGCGGCGAATTTCGTGTTCTTTTCCATTCGGCCGAAGCTTCGTTCGTCATCGAATTCTCCAATTCCGGTGAGTTTAGATTCAATTCCTTCCTCCTAGATGTTGCTAAGGACGTTATCTAGAGGTTCTAGCCTTTTGTTTGGATCAAATCCGTGCAAAAATGGGAGAGAAATCAAATTTTTGGGAAGGACTTGTGTTCTTTTTCTAGTTTTGGGCTCTCTGTTAGTTGGGATGGAGCTTCTGTGTTTGGGGCTTGGGCCGTCTGCCGCCCCGGCCGCCGCCGCCCGCCGCCGCCTTGCCAAGCCGGCTCCGCCGTGCCAGCGCCGCCGTGCCCGTCCAGCCGCCGTGCCGCCCGCGCCCGCCGCCGCTCGCCTCGCCGGCGCCCGCCGCCGCCCGTCGCCGCCTCCTCCGGCCGGCGCCCCCCCTTCCCTCTCTCTCCCTCAAGCTCTCTCTCTCCTCCATAGCCATGGAGATGGCAAGCTTCATGAGGAAGCTTTCCCCCATCCCAATGACATGTGGGGCCCTTGCATGGGTAGACCCAGTCAAAGTCAAACCCAGTCCAAGTCCGGTCAAAGCTCCGTTTGACCAGTCAACCCGAGAGGGAATATTCCGGGAATATTCCCGATTTTCCAATTATTCGAAATTCAAACTTCGGAAGCTCATAACTTCTTCATCCGAACTCCGTTTGACTCCATTCAAATTTCTAAATTCATCTAAAATCAAGATCTACCTGCCAGTACTAATTTTGTAATTTTTAGATTTTGTTTATTTTCTGGTATTTATTTATTGCCTCGTTTTGTGCGTAGACGCGACCACCGACGCGACCGCCGACGCCGCCGCCGGACTTCACGCATTCGACGACCTTTCCGCGAACGAAGGCAAGTCCCTTGACGCATTTTGATCCCTGGTTTAAAAAATGTTTTTAATTTGTTTATAAAGTTGCATGGCTATTTTTAATGAAATATGTCAAATATAAGTGATAGTTAATCCGAATTTGATGATTCCTCCTTGACCTTGTTAATCATATCCGTTGTAACCCTAGAACATTGATTATACCATGTTTAGGTTATATGGTGTCCTTCGCTACATAGTTCGGTAGAAATGCTTAGGACCCTTTTCCGATGAAAACAACCCAGGGGTGGGGCTATTCAAAAAGAATGTTATCAAATGTGATTTGAAAGCTACTAGTATGATTTTAGTACTGTTTTCTAAAATAAAAAAAAGGGAAAAATGATTTCGACTTAGGCGGCATGGAATGTCGGGTGGGAGCGGATCAAGCCTTGATCCTATTGTGCAAGTACCGCCCCAAGTCATATAAGGACCGACGCTTATGATTGCCATTTTAAGCATAACCGTACTACCACATGTCTATAATGGTACGACCTGGCCAACTAATTTGTAGAAGCCTAGCTTAGACTCACCACTCGGTTGAATGTGAATGCCGGATGGAGGCAATGTTGTTTTTCTCACACGGCGCAAGAGGGGGCTTCTGTACTGGGCGGTTGGAACCCTAACAGCGGTGAAACCTCAGCGGGTGGGTCTAGTTAGGTAGATACATTGTAACGGCCTTGTCACGATCTGTAGGATCGAAGTATACGAATATAGCAATCAGAGGGGGGGTGAATGATTGTGCGGAAGCTAAAACCAAATTCATGACCTATTAAAAGTTCACCCCAAAACAGAACCAAATAATTGCCTCGTTTTCGACAAAAAACAGAATGATAGAGGTTCGGTAAAACGCGAATTCCTAGAGATCCAACCGTTAGATTGATCTAAAATTTGGACACGAGAAACTAGATTCCAATACGAATCGAACCCAAAAAGAATCAGCTCGATCGGACTTATGGATCAAAAGTTATGAGCTTCGCAAGCTTGCTGATCCAGAACTTGACGAGAATCAATCTAATCAAAACTTCAAGATTAAACAAGAACGACAAAAGATTGATCAACTAAACTTTGAGAAACACTAGATCAATACCCTAGAGAGGTTTTTGTTGGATCAAAACAAGATAAAACTTAAAGAACAAAAACCAATCTAGAACTAGAACAAGCATGCAAACAAGAACCGAAAAGAGAACATATGCGTCTGTACCTGCATCACTTGGACTAGTGCCTGGACTAGCCTCATCAAAAGTAACTTCACAAGTTTCCACAATTTTGTTAGTCTCCAAAACAAGCACACGATAGCCACGAGTATGAGCAGGATATCCAAGAAAAATGCCATCAGTTGATCTAGCTTCAAATTTATCAAGATTTCCAGATTTCAAGACAAAACATTTGCATCCAAAAACTCGAAAGTGAGAAACAGAAGGTCTATGTCCAAACCGAAGCTCATATGGAGTCTTACCCAATTTTGATCTCGAACACACGGTTTGAAACATAACAAGCGATTGAAATCGCTTCAGCCCAAAAATTTCGAGGAGAGTGATGCTCATCTAGCATAGTTCTAGCCATTTCAACTAACGTTCTATTTTTCCTTTCAACTACACCATTTTGTTGAGGCACTCTAGGAGATGAAAATTGATGATCAATTCCTTTTTCAGACAAAAGAGATCAAAGGAAGCATTTTTGAATTCAGTTCCATTATCACTTCTAATAGCTTTGAGAGCTCCTGGATGGTCAACAAAAAGCCTAAGAACAAGACTTCTAAAATGACTAAAAGCCTCATCCTTAGATGCCATAAAATACACCCAAGAGTATCTAGAAAAATCATCAACAATCACAAGCACATACCGTTTGCCTCCAAAGGATTGAACTCGAGATGGTCCAATCAGCATCAAGATGTAGAAGCTGTCTGGAGGCGTTTGTCATCACCATGGTAAGAGGTGGATGTGAACCTGCAATCATCTTACCATGTCTACAAGAAGAACATACTAAATTGCTATCACCCTTAAGCTTAGGCAAGCCACGTATGAGATCTAAACTGCTTACACGAGTAAGATGATCAAAACCAACATGACCAAGTCTACGATGCCAAAAGAATAAATCTTTAGAAGCATTGGCAATTAGACACCTATGTTTAGAAGAAGGTGATGCATCAAAATCAGCTTTAAAAACTCTTCCAAAACGAGAAATCTTGAACACAAGATCACCTGAAGCATCTAGCACTTTGCATTCATTTTTCTTAAAGCTTATCTCAAGATCTTCATCAAGCATTTGAGAGACAGAAAGCAAGTTATATTTCAAGTTTTCAACAAGAGCCACATCCTTGAACATAAACTTGTCACTTACCTTTATTGTACCTTTTGCCACAACAGAAGAGGAAGAAGCATCTCCAAAAGTAACACTTTCAGCACGAGATGCACGAGTGAGGAGGAGAACCAATTCTTATCACCGGACATGTGGCGTGAGCATCCGAATCCACTAGCCATATGTTCTCCTTCCTCGCGAGAAGCCTACATAGCAAAACATGTCGAGGTCTCGAGATCAAGTTAGGAATGAGATTTTTGGGAATCCGATCTTGAGACACACGACGCTTCTTGATAGGTACAACACGATAATTTTTATGCACAAAGTCAGATTTGCCTTTTCCCATGTTTCTAGGAACAGAAGGTGTTTTCATCACTCTAGGCGCATAAAAATGTGCTTTGCTGAAATTTGACCTAGCCTTAGTTCTTTCCTTCTTTTCTTTGTTTGGCTAGTCTAAAGCAAAAATCTACTAAGTGTCCATCTCTACCACAATGAGTGCAAGTGTACTTGACATGATGTTTAGCTTTAACAAGAAAAGCACATTTTGCATTCATCATAGTAGAAGATAAAAACCAAAGCAGATTGAAAAGCAATTTTCTTAGGCTCATTAGATAACTCAATTTTGCAAGGAGCCTGAACAACGGTCTGAGGTTTAGTTTCATATGTGGCATAAGGATCAAAACCTAAACCTCTCTTGTTTGTGCTAACCTTAGATTGATCCAAAATCATGTTCAACTTCTTCTTGCCATTAGTGAAACGTTCCAAAGAATTTTGCAAGTAATCAACTTTCTTAGCAAGAGTTAAACAATTATTGCAGGAACATCTACTTTTCCTTTTGCTTGCGACAAGTTGAGCATGAGAGAATTTCATGTGAAAGCAAATTATCGATTAATTGAGAAACCCTAGCATTTGCATCTTTCAATTTTAATTCAAGAGTTGAGCATTTAGAACAAGAAGTTGAACTATGCAAATCATCAGTGGAACAGCTAGCATGTACAACATGTTTCTCATTTTTCTCATTTAGATGCAACAAAAGAGCATGTTCTTTCCTAAGCAAGGTGAGCTCATTGTAAATTAAGTCACATGATTTGCAAGTATCATCACTAGGAATCAAAGTCTTAAGTCTAGCAATTTCAGCATTCAATGATTCAATAATGAAATCATGTTTCTTAATTTTCTTATCACGTTTGTCAAGCAATTTTCCAAGACGAGCAACAAAGAATAGCTAATTCATCATAAGAGGGATCTACCTCATTGAAGTCATTTGTCGTGGTCGCCTCAGTGAAGCTATCCTTGCTGCTTGCCATGAGACATAATCCTATCAAATCATGCTTGCTTGGAGTTGCATCATCTTCGCTGCTCTCTGAGTCCACATCGCTCAAATTGACTTGTTCAAGAGCGGAAAGAACTCGGTGAACCATCTTGCGGTTGATGAAGCTCTTCTTCTTCCTATCATTTGACGAGAACCTTTTCTTCTCATTCCTTCTGTCGTTGTCCTTCTCCTCCTTTGATGTTTTTCCTACAAGCTTAGGATAATTTGTGCGAATATGGTTGAGGTCACCACACTCATAGCATCTTGGAGGACCACATCTCTTTCTCATTCTCACATTCTGCAAAGCTTTGTTAAAGCGAGAAGAGAGTAGTGCCAGATCTTCTTCAGGAAACTCTTCAAGTTGCTCATCTGTTAAAGAAGACATGGAAGACAAGGCAAAGCTAGAAGAAGAATTTGCATTTGACATGTTAGGGTTAGAGATCAAAGCAATTGATTTAATGTTACCCTTCCTGGCAAGAACATCCAACTCATGAGTTTTCAACTTAGAGTAAAGAACATCTAATGTGAGTGTGCTCATGGTAGTAGATTCTTGTATAGATGTTACTTTCATCTCCACACCGACATGTCCAAAGCACTAAGCAATTGTCGAGCATTTTCAGCATCGGTGTAGCTAACTCCAACAGACGTAGATTGCTAAGAATTTTATTGAAACGTGCAAAGAAGTCATCTACTGATTCACTAGGTTTCATCTCAAAACGCATGTATTCTTTTTTTTGTAAATATCTTGGCGAACCTCTTTGACAGTGTTAGAATCCTCATGGTAATCACAAAGAGATTTCCATACCTCATATCTTGGATCGAAGATGAACCACACGATCAAAGTCGCTGCGTCCCAAGCCTTGGATGATCAAGTTGCGCGCCTTGCTATTTGCTTCAACATGTGTGCGAATGGTGTCGTTGACGTTGTCGTTTGCAGGGACTTCATATGGCTTGTAGACCTTCTCCCAAATTGTGAAGCCCTGTGCTTGGATGAACGCCTCCATCTTGGCCTTCCAAAACTGAAAATCAACACCATCGAACACACATGGTTTTGTCGAATAACGATCCATTGATCTAATCACCGGTTAAGATAGATTAGAGAAACCTTGCTCTGATACCACTTGTAGGATCGAAGTATACGAATATAGCAATCAGAGGGGGGTGAATGATTGTGCGGAAGCTAAAACCAAATTCATGACCTATTAAAAGTTCACCCCAAAACAGAACCAAATAATTGCCTCGTTTTCGACAAAAAATAGAATGACAGAGGTTCGGTAAAACGCGAATTCCCGGAGATCCAACCGTTATATTGATCTAAAATTTGGACACGAGAAACTAGATTCCAATACGAATCGAACCCAAAAAGAATCAGCTCGATCGGACTTATGGATCAAAAGTTATGAGCTTCGCAAGCTTGCTGATCCAGAACTTGACGAGAATCAATCTAATCAAAACTTCAAGATTAAACAAGAACGACAAAAGATTGATCAACTAGACTTTGAGAAACACTAGATCAATACCCTAGAGAGGTTTTTGTTGGATCAAAACAAGATAAAACTTAAAGAACAAAAACCAATCTAGAACTAGAACAAGCATGCAAACAAGAACCAAAAAGAGAACGTTGAAGCAATGCGGGAACTAGAAGAATTGATCTTTATTTCTTTTGTCTAAAGTACTCTCATCAAAAGAGTACAAACCCTAAAACCAAGCTCAAGGCTTGATGCGCTTAGCTCTGCTTGGTGCCTTTCAACAGGAGACCCCCCACCTATTTAAAGCACCAACCCACAAAGAGTTCTGAATACGATTCCTATTCCCTAGAAGGAATTCGTATCCAACACAACTCTACTTGGCCCAACCTGGCCGAGTACAACTCTTGCACGCGTATGGCAACCCTACCATACTCACGTGACTAACACTTTGCACGCGTATGGCCACCTGCCATACTCACGTGACTAACACTTTGCACGCGAATGACCTCCTGCCATTCTCACGTGACTAACCATTCTTCATGTGCACCATTCCCTTAGCCCGAACGTCCCGCATGACATCCTTGACCACCAAGACCTCAGTTCCTCCTGAACCTAGTCCCGAACCTCAGTTCCTCGATGAACCTAGTTCCGGTCCCGTCATCGACCACATTCGTCTTCGAGCGATACCTGCACATGAATAAACCACAAAACAAATCCGAGCACAAGTCCACGTCTTGACTCAAGGTCAATCCATGCAACTACTCACATGAGCATTGCATAAAGTCCACTTCAAAATACGCATCATGAAATCATCACAAATTTCATAATTTCAAATTCAAACCATTTCAATTTTGCTCAAAACCGCCAAAAGCATGTGTATGACAGACCAAAACATTTGGTCTGTCATACATGGGAAGTATGAGTTTGCTATCAACATGTGTATGACAGACCAAAGAGTTTGGTCTGTCATACATGGGAAAAATGAGATCGCCAAAAAGCATGTGTATGGCGGACCAAAAAATTTGGTCCGTCATGCATGGGAAAAACGAGATCGCCAAAAAGCATGTGTATGGCGGACCAAAAAATTTGGTCCGTCATGCATGGGAAAAGCGAGATCGCCAAAACGCATGTGTATGGCGGACCAAAAAATTTGGTCCGTCATGCATGGGAAAAACGCGATTTCTTGAACAAGCGTAAAAGCATCAAAATCACGTTTATGACAGACCAAAGACTTTGGTCCGTCATACATGCGAAACTCACTGTTTTTTGGATGTTTGGTCTGGCGCAAATGCAAAGTCTCTGTTTTTGGATGTTTGAATGTTTGGCCCTATATGCAAGCAATTTTGCAAGATTAAACCTAATCAATTTTTCAGCACATTATCAAGCCAATTTTTCATCACAAAATCAAGCCAATTTTTCATCACATGATTCACACGATCTCTCTGCCGGCACACCAAAGGAAGTGTGCTAATAGCTTGGCACTAGGAGATGGTCGTGTCTTGTGGGTAAAGTTGTACACCTCTACAGAGTAAAACTATTCGAATAGCCGTGCCTACGGTCAAAGGCAAAGCAAGGAATGCTTTCATATTGGTAGATTTTGGTTTTGGTTTCGAAAACTGAAAAGTGTTTTGTTTTGGGGTTCGGGAGTGGTTAGAACTCTCGGATGTTATTTGGCGGATAAAGCCAACCAGGTGGAAAGAACCTGTGTTTGTATTTGACGGATGGAGTCACATGATTAACCCTGATCCTTTAAAATCTGGCGGATAGAGCCTTTTATATCGGTGATGGTGGATAGAACCTCACTACGATATTACATAATTCAATGATTAAAAAGAATTGTGAAAAGTTGCTTTGTGAAATGCTATTACCTAAGTATGGTTTAATAAAATTTGGCTTTATGCAAATGAACCCTACTAAGCTTCCTTTGGAAAGCCCACATAAGCATACTTTCCTGCACTTGCCGAAATGCGTTTGTACTCACGTGCTACATCAACGTTGTCATCATCAGAGATTTATCAAGACGCAGCAGAGGAGGGCGAGTTCTACGCGGAGGAGTACGAGGAGGGCTGCCAGGAGGACTAGTCGCGTTTCTAGTCGTCGCCTGTGGCGTTATGGCGTCTGCCTGTTTCGCTTTTGTTTCCGCTACTTTGTTTCCGGTCTTTAGACCGAGTATTGTAATAAGTGGCCATGTGGCCCGTACTTGAATATTTATATTGCAAGTTTCGTTTTGTCTGGCAATGATGTATCACTTTGTATCAGTGTACTAGCTCTTGATCTGGGACTAGTACGGAAATGCACAGAGATTTCGGATAGCCGATCCGGTCTCACAAATGTGGTATCGAGCACAGACGACCGTAGGGCGTGACCTAGTTAGCATGGCAAGGCCTTAAGGACTTATATTATATACAAACATATTTACAAAAGTTTAAGTTCCTTTGCTTCTATCTCCTCTATCTTAGTGTCTTGCGCTCATCCTATCCTTTATAAAAATTTGGTTACTAATTCCACTTTGTTTTTCAAATTGTAGATGCCAACTTTCACCACCTTCGCTGCCCAGGCGGGAGACTTTTGCGAGGAGCTGTCACTGATGCTCCAGGAGTTGGGGTTTCCCCATCGCCCGGAGTATCTGTCGGGACCCGAATTTGCAAATCCGGACCCTCTGTGTATTCAGCACTAGTCCAGGATCACGCTAGTGCACACAGTCTCAACATAGATGAATATCACAATCATACACAGCGGAATAATAAAAGTAACCCAATAATAGAATATAAACTATTGAACGACCTTAAGGTCAACCTTACATTTGTGAAACCCTGACGGCTTCAACTCCAAATAAGCAGCAGCGGAACGAAGAACATCGGTGAATCCCATCAATACGCCACAGGCAACTGACAGGGTTCGACTCCTAGATAATCGCCTTCTCACGGAACTTCTTCTTCTTCGACGATGTAGACTTTTGCTCACTGGTGATTGTTTGTTTGCAAGGGGTGAGTACATAAAGCACTCAGCAAGTCATGCACAGAATGCAAGTCTAATAGCTATATGCATGGCTTATTCCAAATGACAGGCTGAAGGGGTTATTTTGCAATAAACAACATTCACAAATATTCATAATAGATTGTAAAGCGGTAAAACAGATAATAATAGTAATAATTTCACAGTTGTTTCAAAAGTAAACCATTCCACATCCTTAACTAATTATCACTTTTCCACAGCAAACCGCCTCCAATCCCAAGTTCAATTTTGAGAAAAACTAACCCTTGATTGTAATCCCGAGCATTGTCGATCACTGTGGACTCGGCTATTCGAATAGATTTTACACTCTGCAGAGGTTATACACTTTACCCACAAGATACAATCCACTCACCACGTCGGTAGTGAATCGCCATACAAGAGTATGCGAATGAGCGATCATAACAAAGTCTTTCTAAGCCTCTAACTACACAAGTGGACCTCTCGGTTTTGCCCTACACCATCCCTTCCCTTAGCTAAGGCGAAGTATGGGACCGACATACCGTTGGATGGGTACCATGCCGCAGCCCTGCACGCTCCCCTTCAAGCTACACAAAGCGGTGTAGTTGACACCCGAGGTACCACAAGCAAGTTATTAGCGACTTAATCAACTAGGTCCGTCTCATTACGACATGTGGTTGTACGTTTGACTCAGTTCAAAGGCTTGCAAGGTTAAGTCCTAAGGGTGACCAGGGCAAGACTACCCGAAGAACCAAAACATCATCCCCAGAGCCACAACTGGCCCACCTGATCATTCTTGCCACATGCCCCGGTCGAAAACTATTTATCAAACCCCAGTTGATTACCATGCACCACGTGCCATCAACATCACATGATACCTTTCCAAATAGGTTCAATATATCATTAAGTCAATATTAACATTTGATTGTCCAAAATCATGTCATGAGCACGTAGCAGGTCTAAGCAGTATACTACAACGATCTAAACCCATGTTGGCAATTTTAGTAATGTCCAACTAGTAATCCACAACTAGGGTGACAAGGGGTCATGGCACATATTTAAGTAATCAAGGTGTCATACAGCAAATTGGTATTTATCTAATTCCCCATATTTAAATAAAGTATTTTCTAATTGAACTAGCATGCAATAAGTTAAATCAAAATAAGTTTCAAAATAGGATCAACATGGTCAAAGCACAACTTGCCTGGCCCTTGCAAACTTTTACTGTCCTTTACTCTTTATCCTTGATCCTTGATCCTTGAGCTTCAACTTCCACTTTCTCGATCCTCAGCTCGTTCGAACGATTTCCGGACGACACGTCTAACGATTAAAGAAGAAGCAAATACAAACCAATTCAAAAGACAAATCAAGTAAACTCCAAATTAAGAACGAACAGCATTGGGCACAACGGCTTGGGAGAGATTTGGGAACTCGAACGGATTAGATCGAAGAGTCGACAAAAGAGAACGGGCTTTCGGCAAAACATCGAAAAGGGAAAGATTAATAACTGGGAAAGAAAGAATAATATTCCGAAGAATATTTCTTCCGAAGTTATTATCTTGATTGGACAGATAGCGACATATGGGCTCTCGATCTATAGATCGGGTCCATAAGGATATGTTAGTTCACAGTGAACTAAGCTGATTCTCGAGGTTGACTTTTGTTGACCGAACGGACACAGTCAAACAAAAGAGAGACGGATAGATCGGGCACAGGGGTATGACAGATGGCCAATGGTCTATCGACCAAGTCCACGAAGGAATTCTCGATTAATGGCAGATTAGGTTTTCAGGGATAAGACAAGACAAGTGTCTTACCACGGTTGAAACAACGGAAAAGATTGCAAAGATAACAACGCGGCTCACGATAAACTTAGTTCATCAAACCGGTCTTAGGTTAGGGTTTTGATTCGGCTTGAAGATGATATGACGATGAGACTAGGCTCACGTCATGATAATAGAACAGATGAAGGCATCGCACTAAGGTTTGTGCAAGAATGCACGCATGCGATGACAACGAAGCGAAGAGAGCCAATCGTTAACGATGAAACGTTAACGATGGAACGTTAACGACGGAGCGTTAACGACAGAGCGTTAACGGTGGAGCGTTAACGGAGAAACGTTAACGGAGGAGCATTAACGACGAAGCGTTAACAACGAAACGTTAATGGAGGAACATTAACGGAGCGTTAACGACAAAACGTTAACGGGGAAACGTTAACGGCGAACGTTAACGACGGAGGTCAAACAATGATAGGAGACTTCATGAAGCGAAGTAGCGACCGTCGGTGCAACGACATGGCCGCGGTAGAACGCTACCGAGGACGGCTAACCGGTGCGCAAACCGGGGGCACGGGCTAGGTTGAAAGACGACGGGTTTAGGCCGGAATCGGCTCCGACGGCAAACGGAGGCCAAAAGAACTCTAAAGATGGACCAAAACAGTACAATATGATCCACCGGACGCGACAACACGGCCGGAGCGAACCAAAATAGCCGGCGTCAAAAGGCGACGCGCGGCAACGGCAAACGGTGGCCTAAATATATAAAAAAAATTCCGGAGGATGGGATGGAAAAGGGAGAATGTCTACTATGTAGAACGCGGCGAGACGAGCTCAACGGTATAGGCGGATTTTGCGGCGCCCTTCCAGATTAATCACAAAGTGGCGATTAACGGGTTTCGGATCAAAACTTTGGACGGCCATAACTTCTAGAATAATGATCGGAACTTAACGAAATTTTACCGAGAGCTAGATGGGACCAAGAGGCACACCGTGACGCAGGTGGCTCGAAGAAATACCTTCTGGAACAGCAGGGGACGCGCGAGGAAGTTTGCCGCTGTTTGGAACGCAGTCTGAACGGAGAATTTATTTTTCTGCACCAAATCCAGAGGGCAAATCCTTGGGGCAAGATGTGCATCCTGTAGAGGACATCCCCAGGAGTCTACACAAAAAATTTCACCGTCAAACTCGAAAAATTGAGGGAGTTATGGCCTCGGCAAGATTCAAGATTGAAACGGCCATAACTTTTGATCCCGTGGACCAAATTGGCTGAATTTTGGACAGGAATCAGATGGTACCTTGTGGCACACCACGGAGAAGACGGATCTCGAAAAGAGTCGACGAGCTGCCCGGAACGCGGCTCCAAAGCTCGGCCGACGTTGGGCGACGTTCGGGCGACATGGCGGCGGCTCGGGTGTTTTGGAGACTAATCTGTGGCTAGGGGCGCGTGGGAGGAGTTTAGGAACCCTTATATAAGTTTGGGGAGGAGGCTAGATCAAGAAAAATCAAGTTTGGACGCGTTTGGATGTGTTTGGGTCGGTTTGGGCATTAAACCGAACACTTACCGTGCGTGGCTCGGACTGGGGGGTGATGTGGCGCAACTGGAGGGCGACACATGGCAGCGGGGGGTGTGGCTGGGCTGGCTCAGGCGGCTGGGCGTGGCTCGGTAGCGTGGCCCAGCGGCTGCTCGGTGGGCGACACCAGCTGGTCGGCTCCTACCTGGCTTGGCGAGGCGCGGAGGAGGGAGGGGTGGGCCGGGCTGGCTGGCATTGGCCCAAAGTGGGAGGAGAGAGGAGGATTTGAGCCCAAATACGAAATCCGAATTTCCAGCAATTTCCGAATAAAATAAATTCCACAAATTCGATTAAATCATTTGAGGCAATAAAAATACCAGAAAAATTCTAGAAAAATTCCAGAAAATATTTTGAGACATTTTAAACTCAAATAAAATATTTTCAACAAAACTTTATATAAACTTTTCCAAATAATTAATTAATTTCAACAGAAGGGTTTTAAACAAATCGATTCCGAATAAATTCGATAAATAGCAAACGAGCTCCGAAAAATCTCAAAAATTACAGAAGAACTTTTTGAAGCACAAGGAATCCAAATAAAATAAAATAAATTTTATTTGAGGTTTAGAATAATCAAATTAAATTGTTTTAGCTTTTAGAAAATTAAAATCAAGCTTTATAAACGCGAGAAAAACAACGAAAATTTTTGGGGAAGCTAAACTAAGCCAAAATTTTTTTGAAAACCCAAATTTTGGGATGTTACAGTATCGCTACCGGACGATGCCTGATCTTGGCCAGGACATGTGGCAGGTCCGCTTGCTAGTCTTCGCGAGGAGCCGAGTTCGCGACGAGGACCGGCCTTTCTACTTCACGGCGGAGAGACCGATTCTGGCGTACGCGCTTCAGCACGCGGCCAGGAAGGCTATCCTCATGTTGGGGCATAGCTACCGCGACCGCTTGGAGGACTCCCCGTACCGTCTGTTTCCCCGCTTCCAGTTCGGGATGAGGCCTGATCTGTTCGAGTTTGGCGCAGGAGGCTGACCCGACCGTGGTCCACTTGGGATCCCTCGTCCAGGCGCAGGATGAGGCCTATGTGCGGATGGTCGACGAGCTGCAGGGTCTGCGTCGGGACTTGACGACAGCGCGAGAAACGATCTATCGACTCGAGGAGGAGAGGAGGGACACCCAGTCGCCACCACCACCCGCCCCGGTTCAGGAGGACCCGCCGATCCGCGACATACCGATGGACGCTCAGTCAGTCCGGCGTCCCCAGGGCCTGAAGCTTCGGACTACGGCGCGCAAGTCAGTTCGGCCCCAGTCGCCGTTAGGAGTGTCCCTGGGTTTCTTGGTTGCCTCTGGAGGAGCAGGACCGTCTTCAGCTGCTACGCCTTCCCGCAGCAGGAGCGCGGAGGAGGAGGACCCGTCCCCGCGTGGCTCGGCGAGCGACGCTAGTGACTAGTTGTCTAGCCTGAAGGACCTTTACTTTGTTTTGTTTTCGATTAGAACGATGAATAAGTGATTGTTCGATTGTATCGTGCCCTTTGGCAGTTGTGATACAGCCATCTCCAAAACTATTTTGTTTTAATGGAAGTTCAGTTGGTTTTCCCTTCTGTTGTGTGCTTTTGTGGTTGTGTTCTTGCTGTGGAGGATGTGGTTTAATCCCCTGTTGCTTACCTGTGCTTTTCCCTCTTTCCTTTTGCTTGACCGCCTTGTGCAGATGGAGAACCCTGGTCGTGGTCGTGGCCGTGGAAGACCCGCAGGCATGGCGAGAGGCCGTGGACGTGCTCGTGGTCCAGTGCACTTTCAAGAAGCAGAGTACGTGGAGCCACCGCAGCCGCAAGGACAAGAGCAGGTGCAGCACCCGGCAGCTCAGTATGATCCGCCGCCTCCCCCACCTCCAGCTCAGCCGCCGAATCTGGAGCAGATGATGGCGATGCAAATTCAACTCCTTCAGGCGTTAGCTCAGAATGTCCTGAATCAGCCTCAAGCCGCAGCAGCACCGGCTCAAGCTCAACCTCCCCCATCCAAGTTTGGGGAGTTCATGCGGACTCGACCCCAGGCCTTTCTTTGGATCCGCACCACCGGATGCGGATGACTGGCTCAAGGAAATCGAGCGGAAGCTCCATTTGGCTCAGTGTGATGAAGTCGAGAGCGTGCATTTTGCTTCGTATCAGCTCAAGGGTACGGCAGCCAACTGGTGGGAGAATTACTGTGCCGCCCATGCCGACCCGCAGAACATTCCCTGGAATGAGTTCGTTGAAACCTTCAGAGCTACCCACATCCCGAAAGGGATTATGGAAATGAAACGTCGGGAATTTCATAAGCTGCAGCAGGGAAACTTGTCTGTTTCCGAGTACCTTAACAGGTTTACTCAGCTATCTCGCTATGCGGCCGCCGATGTCGCTACTGATGAGGCCAAGACATGGCGCTTTATGGAGGGCATGGACCCAAACTTGAAGGTGCAGCTAGTGTCGAGCGACTTCCCGTCGTTCCAACACATGATCAATAAGGCGCTAATCCAAGAGGACGCCCAGCGTCAGCTTTTTGAGTCCAGAAAGAGGAAGATGATGTTCCCAAATCAGCGCGGTGCCAGCAGCTCCAGGCCCCGCACCTTCCAGCAGCAGCAGCCCAGCAGACCAGCAGCCTCCAATGCACCTCGGACCCCAATGTCCACCCCACGCCCCACTGGACAAGCCCCTGCCGGCAATGCAGGAGCTCAAGCTCAGAAGAGTGGGACTGCTTTGGCAGGAGTGCAGTGCTTCAATTGCAGGGAGATGGGGCACTACGCCAATAACTGCCCACAGAAGCGCCAGCCCGTCACCCCAGTGAGGTTCAACCTGGGATCGATGCCAGCCCGTGCTCCAGCGCCAGCTCAGGGGAGAGGAACGCCTCAAACCCCGTGCACCCCGAGGACTGCTGGAAGAGGACGCGTGAACCATATCACGGAAGAGGAGGCTCAGGATGCGCCTGACGTAGTCTATGGTAAGTTCCATGTGAACTCAGTACCTGCTTCAGTTTTGTTCGATTCGGGCGCCACTCATTCGTTTATATCGGAATACTTGGTTAAAAAGCATAACTGGAATACGATACAGTTAAGAAACCCTTTGTTAGTGCAATCCCCTGGCAAAGAATTAAGAACAACTACTGTCTGTCCGAAAATGGATATAGTAATAAAAGGGGTAAAGTTCTTAGCGAACTTAATACTGTTGGATACTAAGGGTATAGAAGTAATCCTTGGAATGGATTGGTTAACCAAGTATAAGGGTCAGATAGACTGTGCTAGTAGAGCTATCTCTCTTACCAGCCCTGAGGGGATTAGAGTGGAGTTCTTATCTAATCTCGCCTCTAAGGGGGGTAGCACCCTAAACCGTTTGAAAGGTACTTCGTTGGAGAAGGTGCCGATAGTCCATGAATACCCAGATGTGTTCCCGGACAAGTTGCCCGGTATGCCACCAGATCGAGATGTGGAATTTGTGATTGAGCTAGTACCTGGTACCGCTCCAATCTCGAAGAGACCGTACCGTTTGCCTTCTAACGAGTTGGTTGAGATGAAGAAGCAGATTGAGGAACTCCAAGAGAAAGGATTCATCAGACCCAGTTCGTCACCTTGGGGATCGCCTGTGATCTTCGTCACCAAGAAGGATGGTAGTCTAAGGATGTGCATAGACTACAGGTCGTTGAATGAGGTCACGATCAAGAACAAGTATCCGTTGCCTCGGATAGATGATCTGTTTGATCAGTTGAAGGGAGCTCAAGTCTTCTCCAAAATAGATCTGAGATCGGGATATCACCAGTTGAAGATAAGAAAGGAAGATATTCCGAAGACAGCCTTCACTACCAGATACGGACTGTACGAGTTCACGGTCATGTCTTTTGGATTAACCAATGCCCCTTCGTACTTCATGAATCTGATGAATAAGGTCTTTATGGAGTATTTAGACAAGTTAAATCGTAGTCTTCATCGATTTACATTCTTGTCTATTCCAAGAGCGTAAAAGAGCATGAAGATCATCTGAGGATTGTCCTAGAGACGTTACGAGAGCATCAGCTATATGCTAAGTTCAGTAAATGTGACTTCTGGCTGAAGGAAGTATCTTTCCTGGGTCATATCATCTCTGCTGCAGGAGTAGCAGTAGATCCCGCGAAAGTGAGAGATGTTTTGGATTGGACACAGCCTAAGTCAGTCCCCGAGATCCGAAGTTTTCTTGGATTAGCTGGTTATTACCGAAGATTCATTGAAGGTTTCTCGAAAATAGCCAGACCTCTTACCCAACTTCTGAAAAAGGAAAAGAAGTTTGAATGGACGAAAGCATGTGAGCAAAGTTTTCGGGAGTTGAAAAAGAGATTAACCTCAGCCCCAGTGTTGATTTTGCCGGACATCCACAAGGACTTTGAAGTGTATTGTGATGCTTCGAAACAAGGACTTGGATGTGTTTTGATGCAAGAAGGACAGGTTATAGCCTATGCTTCACGACAGCTGCGACCTCATGAAGAAAACTATCTTATTCATGACTTGGAGTTAGCTGCAGCTGTGCATGCGCTCAAAATATGGAGGCATTACTTGATCGGTAATAGATGTGAGATCTATACCGATCACAAAAGTTTAAAGTATATCTTCACCCAGCCTGATCTTAACCTAAGGCAGAGAAGATGGTTGGAGTTGGTGAAAGATTATAATGTGGGAATTCATTATCACCCGGGAAAAGCAAACGTTGTTGCAGATGCATTAAGCAGGAAGGCACACTGCAACAATGTTTCGGTACAAGACAGCCAGTCGGCGCTTCAGGAGGAATTTCGGCGTCTTAACCTGGAAATAGTAAAGAAAGGGTGCCTTTACAACTTGGAGGTGAAATCAACCATTGAGGATCAGATCCGAGAAGCTCAGAAGGATGATAAGGGTATTGCGGATCTGAAAGAGGGTTTGAAGAAAGGAAAATACCCTGGATTTTCGGAAGATGATCAAGGTACGGTTTGGTTCAGGAAAAGATTGGTGGTCCCTAACCAAGAAGGAATCAAGAGGGTGGTCTTGAAGGAAGCTCATGATTCAGTATACTCCATTCACCCCGGAGGAACCAAGATGTATGCTGATTTGAAAGACAAGTATTGGTGGTCCAATATGAAGAAAGAAGTTGCTGATTTTGTGGCACGTTGTGATGTGTGCCAGTTGGTAAAAGCAGAGCATCAGAGACCAGCCGGTCTATTGCAGCCTTTGCAAGTGCCTGTTTGGAAATGGGAAGAAATTGGAATGGATTTTATAACCGGACTTCCCAAAACTAAATCCGGTTATGACTCCATCTGGGTTATTGTGCATCGATTGACTAAAGTGGCTCAGTTTCTCCCAGTAAAGACGACTTATTCTGGAGACAAGCTTGCCGAGTTGTATATGGCCAAGATTGTGTGTCTACACGGTGTGCCCAAGAAGATTGTGTCAGATCGAGGTTCCCAGTTTACCTCGAGTTTTTGGCAGAAGTTGCATGAGGTATTGGGCACAAATCTTAACTTCAGCACTGCTTACCATCCCCAGACAGATGGTCAGACATAAAGGATCAATCAGATCCTAGAAGACATGTTGAGAGCCTGTGCTCTAACATACAAAGGCTCGTGGGATCAGAGTTTGCCCTATGCTGAGTTTTCCTATAACAACAACTATCAAGCCAGTTTGAAAATGGCGCCTTTTGAAGCTTTGTATGGAAGAAAGTGCAGGACACCATTGTATTGGAAATAAACCGAAGGAGGGCAAATCATTGGACCGGATATTCTGAAAGAGGCCGAAGAGCAAGTCCGACAGATCCGTGCAAATTTGAAGACGGCTCAGTCAAGACAGAAAAGCTATGCGGACCATCGTCGACGAGAATTAAGCTTTGTACCTGGAGACCATGTGTACTTGAAGGTATCCCCGTTGAAAGGAATGAAACGGTTCCGCGTCAGTGGAAAATTAGCACCCCGCTACATCGGGCCGTTCCCAGTGATTGCCAGAAAAGGAGAAGTGGCTTACAAACTGGAGTTGCCACCTCAGTTGTCAGGAGTGCATGATGTCTTTCATGTGTCTCAATTAAAGAAATGTCTCAGATTTCCTGAACATCAGATGCCGTTGGAAGAGATGGAGCTCAAAGAAGACCTGTCGTACCCGGAGTACCCGATCAAGATTTTGGATGAAGCCGAGCGTCGCACCCGCAGCCGAGTGATCAAATTCTGCAAGGTTCAATGGAGCAACCACTCTGAGAAGGAAGCGACTTGGGAGCGTGAAGAGGATCTTCGAGCAGAGTTTCCTAACCTCTTTCTTTCTCTGTCTGAATCTCGGGGACGAGATTCTCTCTAAGGGGGGTAGGTTTGTAACATCCTCATTTTCGCCTTCTGGAGAAAAACCTAATTTAAATAAAGTAAATGCAAAATTGGGAGTTTCATTGGTGTTTATATTAACCTGGCATCCTTTCCAACCCAAATTCGCGATTCAATTCCCGTCCAGTCGAAAAATTGGATTTTCCATCCATGCAGACTCGAAAATTCACCCGAGTCCAAAAATGCTCCAAAAATCCCCAAACCACTTCTAAAATGTTCCAAATATTCCTAAATGATTTTAGGAATTTATCCCCGAATTTTTGGACCTCCGTTGCTATTTTATCTCGCGCGGCTTTTGTTTAATGCCCGCAATTCGCTCCGGAATATTTAATTCCACAAATTTCATCCAAATTCAACCAAACCAGTTCCTTTGAGTTTCAAATATTCTAAAATGGCTCTAGGAATTTTTCCGGAATTTTTAGGCCATTTTTCCTAATTTTTCTCTAGGGCGAATCTTTTACGTAAAAGAGGGCCAATGAGGGAGTGACACGTGGCCAACACTATTCATCATCTTCAACCTCTAGCCATGCATGGTGGGGTGGAGCTCAAGCAAGCAACAATGGAGGTGCTCTTCTTTAAATGCTTGTAACTCCCTCCACGCAACTCCAAACGACGAACAGCCGGTGGCATTGGATTCGTAGCGTCGTCCTCTTCACTTTCCCCACCACCTCTCGCCGGAAAACTCACCGGAGTGCGCACGATCGAGCAAAAATCGAAAACCGTCCAAATGTATTCAATCCTCATTAATTCGGTCGTTTCGGCTCCAAACGGCGCACCACCACCTCTAATCTCTCCGTATAAACGTTCTCTTCCTGGTGGGATGATCCTCTTTTGACATATCCTCTTCGTTCATCCTCCAACTCAAGAAAACCGAAGTCGGGTCACACTTTTTCGGCGTTCTTCGTGTTCATCCGTGTTTCTCTCTCTCCGGTGAGCCATTCTTCTTGTGTCTTAGTTCATTATGACCGTGAGGAAGTCTAGAAGCTCATCTAACAATTGGTTTTAGGTGGGATCAAGTTTTGGCGGCGAATTTCGTGTTCTTTTCCATTCGGCCGAAGCTTCATTCGTCGTCGAATTCTCCAATTCCGGTGAGTTTAGATTCAATTCCTTCCGCCTAGATGTTGCTAAGGACGTTATCTAGAGGTTCTAGCCTTTTGTTTGGATCAAATCCGTGCAAAAATGGGAGAGAAATCAAATTTTTGGGAAGGACTTGTGTTCTTTTTCTAGTTTTGGGCTCTCTGTTAGTTGGGATGGAGCTTCTGTGTTTGGGGCTTGGGCCCGTGCGCCGCCCGGCCGGACCGCCGCCTTCGCCGCCGCCGCCGCCCGCCGCCCGGCCTTCTTCGCCGCCGCCGCCCGCTGAGTGGCCGCCGCCGTGCCCGTCCAGCGCCGTGCGCCCGTGCGCCCGCCACTGCCGCTCGGCCTCGCCGGCGAGCCGCCGCCGCCCGTCGCCGCCTCCTCCGGCCGGCGCTCCCCCTTCCCTCTCTCTCCCTCAAGCTCTCTCTCTCCTCCATAGCCATGGAGATGGCAAGCTTCATGAGGAAGCTTTCCCTCATCCCAATGACATGTGGGGCCCATGCATGGGTAGACCCAGTCAAAGTCAAACCCAGTACAAGTCCGGTCAAAGCTCCGTTTGACCAGTCAACCCGAGAGGGAATATTCCCGATTTTCCAATTATTCGAAATTCAAACTTCAGAAGCTCATAACTTCTTCATCCGAACTCCGTTTGACTCCATTCAAATTTCTAAATTCATATAAAATCAAGATCTACCTGCCAGTACTAATTTTGTAATTTTTAGATTTTGTTTATTTTCTGGTATTTATTTATTGCCTCGTTTTGTGCGTAGACGCGACCACCGACGCGACCGCCGACGCCGCCGCCGGACTTCACGCGTTCGACGACCTTTCCGCGAACGAAGGCAAGTCCCTTGACGCATTTTGATCCCTGGTTTATAAAATGTTTTTAATCTGTTTATAAAGTTGCATAGCTATTTTTAATGAAATATGTCAAATATAAGTGATAGTTAATCCGAATTTGATGATTCCTCCTTGACCTTGTTAATCATATCCGTTGTAACCCTAGAACATTGATTATACCATGTTTAGGTTATATGGTGTCCTTTGCTACATAGTTCGGTAGAAATGCTTAGGACCCTTTTCCGATGAAAACAACCCATGGGTGGGGCTATTCAAAAAGAATGTTATCAAATGTGATTTGAAAGCTACTAGTATGATTTTAGTACTGTTTTCTAAAATAAAAAAAGGGAAAAATGATTTCAACTTGGGCGGCATGGAATGTCGGGTGGGAGCGGATCAAGCCTTGATCCTATTGTGGAAGTACCGCCCCAAGTCATATAAGGACCGACGCTTATGATTGCCATTTTAAGCATAACCGTACTACCACATGTCTATAATGGTACGACCTGGCCAACTAATTTGTAGAAGCCTAGCTTAGACTCACCACTCGGTTGAATGTGAATGCCGGATGGAGGCAATGTTGTTTTTCTCACACGGCGCAAGAGGGGGCTTCTGTACTGGGCGGTTGGAACCCTAACAGCGGTGAAACCTCAGCGGGTGGGTCTAGTTAGGTAGATACATTGTAACGGCCTTGTCACGATCTCTCTGCCGGCACACCAAAGGAAGTGTGCTAATAGCTTGGCACTAGGAGATGGTCGTGTCTTGTGGGTAAAGTTGTACACCTCTGCAGAGTAAAACTATTCGAATAGCCGTGCCTACGGTCAAAGGCAAAGCAAGGAATGCTTTCATATTGGTAGATTTTGGTTTTGGTTTCGAAAACTGAAAAGTGTTTTGTTTTGGGGTTCGGGAGTGGTTAGAACTCTCGGATGTTATTTGGCGGATAAAGCCAACCAGGTGGAAAGAACCTGTGTTTGTATTTGACGGATGGAGTCACATGATTAACCCTGATCCTTTAAAATCTGGCGGATAGAGCCTTTTATATCGGTGATGGTGGATAGAACCTCACTACGATATTACATAATTCAATGATTAAAAAGAATTGTGAAAAGTTGCTTTGTGAAATGCTATTACCTAAGTATGGTTTAATAAAATTTGGCTTTATGCAAATGAACCCTACTAAGCTTCCTTTGGAAAGCCCACATAAGCATACTTTCCCAGACTTGCTGAGTACGTTTGTACTCACGTGCTACATCAACGTTGTCATCATCAGAGATTTATCAAGACGCAGCAGAGGAGGGCGAGTTCTACGCGGAGGAGTATGAGGAGGGCTGCCAGGAGGACTAGTCGCGTTTCTAGTCGTCGCCTGTGGGATTATGGCGTCTGCCTGTTTCGCTTTTGTTTCCGCTACTTTGTTTCCGGTCTTTAGACCGAGTATTGTAATAAGTGGCCATGTGGCCCGTACTTGAATATTTATATTGCAAGTTCCGTTTTGTCTGGCAATGAAGTATCACAATGACTGTGTGTACTAGCTACTGATGTGGGACTAGTACGGAAATGCACAGGAGATTTCGGATAGCCGATCCGGGGTCTCACAGCGGTGGTATCAGAGCCTGGACGACCGTAGGGCGTGACCTAGTTAGCATGGCAAGGCCTTAAGGACTTATATTATATACAAACATATTTACAAAAGTTTAAGTTCCTTTGCTTCTATCTCCTCTATCTTAGTGTCTTGCGCTCATCCTATCCTTTATAAAAATTTGGTTACTAATTCCCCTTTGTTTTTCAAATTGTAGATGCCAACTTTCACCACCTTCGTTGCCCAGGCGGGAGACTTTTGCGAGGAGCTGTCACTGATGCTCCAGGAGTTGGGGTTTCCCCATCGCCCGGAGTATCGCTATCGGACGATGCCTGGTCTTGGCCAGGACATGTGGCAGGTCCGCTTGCTAGTCTTCGCGAGGAGCCGAGTTCGCGACGAGGACCGACCGTTCTACTTCACGGCCGAGAGACCGATTCTGGCGTACGCGCTTCAGGACGCGGCTAGGAAGGCTATCCTCATGTTGGGGCATAGCTACCGCGACCGCTTGGAGGACTCCCCGTACCGTCTGTTTCCCCGCTTCCAGTTTGGGATGAGGCACAGTCTGTTCCAGAGTTTGGTGCAGGAGGTTGACCCGATCGTGGTCCACTTGGGATCCCTCGTCCAGGCGCAGGATGAGGCCTATGTGCGGATGGTCGACGAGCTGCAGGGTCTGCGTCGGGACTTGACGGCAGCGCGAGAAACGATCTATCGACTCGAGGAGGAGAGGAGGGACACCCAGTCGCCACCACCACCCACCCCGGTTCAGGAGGACCCGCCGATCCGCGACATACCGATGGACGCTCAGTCAATCCGGCGTCCCCAGGGCCTGAAGCTTCGTACTACGGTGCGCAAGTCAGTTCGGCCCCAGTCGCCGTTAGGAGTGTCCCTGGGTTTCTTGGTTGCCTCTGGAGGAGCAGGACCGTCTTCAGCTGCTACGCCTTCCCACAGCAGGAGCGAGGAGGAGGAGGACCCGTCCCCGTGTGGCTCGGCGAGCGACGCTAGTGACTAATTGTCTAGCCTGAAGGACCTTTACTTTGTTTTGTTTTCGATTAGAACGATGAATAAGTGATTGTTGGATTGTATCGTGCCCTTTGGTAGTTGTGATACAGCCATCTCCAAAACTATTTTGTTTTAATGGAAGTTCAGTTGGTTTTCCCTTCTGTTGTGTGCTTTTGTGGTTGTGCTCTTGCTGTGGAGGATGTGGTTTAATCCCCTGTTGCTTACCTGTGCTTTTCCCTCTTTCCTTTTGCTTGACCGCCTTGTGCAGATGGAGAACCCTGGTCGTGGTCGTGGCCGTGGAAGACCCGCAGGCCGCGGCAGAGGCCGTGGACGTGCTCGTGGTCCAGTGCACTTTCAAGAAGCAGAGTACGTGGAGCCACCGCAGCCGCAAGGACAAGAGCAGGTGCAGCACCCGGCAGCTCAGTATGATCCGCCGCCTCCCCCACCTCCAGCTCAGCCGCCGAATCTGGAGCAGATGATGGCGATGCAAATTCAACTCCTTCAGGCGTTAGCTCAGAATGTCCTGAATCAGCCTCAAGCCGCGGCGACCGGGCTCAAGCTCAACCTCCCCCATCCAAGTTTGGGGAGTTCATGCGGACTCGACCCCCGACCTTTGCTGGATCCGCAGACCCACTGGATGCGGATGACTGGCTCAAGGAAATCGAGCGGAAGCTCCATTTGGCTCAGTGTGATGAAGTCGAGAGCGTGCATTTTGCTTCGTATCAGCTCAAGGGTACGGCAGCCAACTGGTGGGAGAATTACTGTGCCGCCCATGCCGACCCGCAGAACATTCCCTGGAATGAGTTCGTTGAAACCTTCAGAGCTACCCACATCCCGAAAGGGATTATGGAAATGAAACGTCGGGAATTTCATAAGCTGCAGCAGGGAAACTTGTCTGTTTCCGAGTACCTTAACAGGTTTACTCAGCTATCTCGCTATGCGGCCGCCGATGTCGCTACTGATGAGGCCAAGACATGGCGATTTATGGAGGGCATGGACCCAAACTTGAAGGTGCAGCTAGTGTCGAGCGACTTCCGCTGCTCCAACACATGATCAATAAGGCGCTAATCCAAGAGGACGCCCAGCGTCAGCTTTTTGAGTCCAGAAAGAGGAAGATGATGTTCCCAAATCAGCACGGTGCCAGCAGCTCCAGGCCCCACACCTTCCAGCAGCAGCAGCCCAGCAGACCAGCAGCCTCCAATGCACCTCGGACCCCAATGTCCACCCCACGCCCCACTGGACAAGCCCCTGCCGGCAATGCAGGAGCTCAAGCTCAGAAGAGTGGGACTGCTTTGGCAGGAGTGCAGTGCTTCTATTGCAGGGAGATGGGGCACTACGCCAATAACTGCCCACAGAAGCGCCAGCCCGTCACCCCAGTGAGGTTCAACCTGGGATCGACGCCAGCCCGTGCTCCAGCGCCAGCTCAGGGGAGAGGAACGCCTCAGACCCCGCACACCCCGAGGACTGCTGGAAGAGGACGCGTGAACCATATCACGGCAGAGGAGGCTCAGGATGCGCCTGACGTAGTCTATGGTAAGTTCCATGTGAACTCAGTACCTGCTTCAGTTTGTTCGATTCGGGCGCCACTCATTCGTTTATATCGGAATACTTGGTTAAAAAGCATAACTGGAATACGATACAGTTAAGAAACCCTTTGTTAGTGCAATCCCCTGGAAAAGAATTAAGAACAACTACTGTCTGTCCGAAAATGGATATAGTAATAAAAGGGGTAAAGTTCCTAGCGAACTTAATACTGTTGGATACTAAGGTTATAGAAGTAATCCTTGGAATGGATTGGTTAACCAAGTATAAGGGTCAGATAGACTGTGCTAGTAGAGCTATCTCTCTTACCAGCCCTGAGGGGATTAGAGTGGAGTTCTTATCTAATCTCGCCTCTAAGGGGGGTAGCACCCTAAACCGTTTGAAAGGTACTTCGTTGGAGAAGGTGCCGATAGTCCATGAATACCCAGATGTGTTCCCGGACAAGTTGCCCGGTATGCCACCAGATCGAGATGTGGAATTTGTGATTGAGCTAGTACCTGGTACCACTCCAATCTCGAAGAGACCGTACCGTTTGCCTTCTAACGAGTTGGTTGAGATGAAGAAGCAGATTGAGGAACTCCAAGAGAAAGGATTCATCAGACCTAGTTCGTCACCTTGGGGATCGCCTGTGATCTTCGTCACCAAGAAGGATGGTAGTCTGAGGATGTGCATAGACTACAGGTCGTTGAATGAGGTCACGATCAAGAACAAGTATCCGTTGCCTCGGATAGATGATCTGTTTGATCAGTTGAAGGGAGCTCAAGTCTTCTCCAAAATAGATCTGAGATCGGGATATCACCAGTTGAAGATAAGAAAGGAAGATATTCCGAAGATAGCCTTCACTACCAGATACGGACTGTACGAGTTCACAGTCATGTCTTTTGGATTAACCAATGCCCCTTCATACTTCATGAATCTGATGAATAAGGTCTTTATGGAGTATTTAGACAAGTTCGTCGTAGTCTTCATCGACGACATTCTTGTCTATTCCAAGAGCAGAAAAGAGCATGAAGATCATCTGAGGATCGTCCTAAAGGCGTTACGAGAGCATCAGCTATATGCTAAGTTCAGTAAATGTGACTTCTGGCTGAAGGAAGTATCTTTCCTGGGTCATATCATCTCTGCTGCAGGAGTAGCAGTAGATCCCGCGAAAGTGAGAGATGTTTTAGATTGGACACAGCCTAAGTCAGTCCCCGAGATCCGAAGTTTTCTTGGATTAGCTGGTTATTACCGAAGATTCATTGAAGGTTTCTCGAAAATAGCCAGACCTCTTACCCAACTTCTGAAAAAGGAAAAGAAGTTTGAATGGACGAAAGCATGTGAGCAAAGTTTTCGGGAGTTGAAAAAGAGATTAACCTCAGCCCCAGTGTTGATTTTGCTGGACATCCACAAGGACTTTGAAGTGTATTGTGATGCTTCGAAACAAGGACTTGGATGTGTTTTGATGCAAGAAGGACAGGTTATAGCCTATGCTTCACGACAGCTGCGACCTCATGAAGAAAACTATCCTATTCATGACTTGGAGTTAGCCGCAGCTGTGCATGCGCTCAAAATATGGAGGCATTACTTGATCGGTAATAGATGTGAGATCTATACCGATCACAAAAGTTTAAAGTATATCTTCACCCAGCCTGATCTTAACCTAAGGCAGAGAAGATGGTTGGAGTTGGTGAAAGATTATAATGTGGGAATTCATTATCACCCGGGAAAAGCAAACGTTGTTGCAGATGCATTAAGCAGGAAGGCACACTGCAACAATGTTTGATACAAAACGACCGATCGGCGCTTCAGGAGGAATTTCGTCTTAACCTGGAAATAGTAAAGAAAGGGTGCCTTTACAACTTGGAGGTGAAATCAACCCTTGAGGATCAGATCCGAGAAGCTCAGAAGGATGATAAGGGTATTGCGGATCTGAAAGAGGGTTTGAAGAAAGGAAAATACCCTGGATTTTCGGAAGATGACCAAGGTACTGTTTGGTTCAGGAAAAGATTGGTGGTCCCTAACCAAGAAGGAATCAAGAGGGTGGTCTTGAAGGAAGCTCATGATTCAGTATACTCCATTCACCCCGGAGGAACCAAGATGTATGCTGATTTGAAAGACAAGTATTGGTGGTCCAATATGAAGAAAGAAGTTGCTGATTTTGTGGCACGTTGTGATGTGTGCCAGTTGGTAAAAGCAGAGCATCAGAGACCAGCCGGTCTATTGCAGCCTTTGCAAGTGCCTGTTTGGAAATGAGAAGAAATTGGAATGGATTTTATAACCGGACTTCCCAAAACTAAATCCGGTTATGACTCCATCTGGGTTATTGTGGACCGATTGACTAAAGTGGCTCACTTTCTCCCAGTAAAGACGACTTATTCTGGAGACAAGCTTGCCGAGTTGTATATGGCAAAGATTGTGTGTCTACACGGTGTGCCCAAGAAGATTGTGTCAGATCGAGGTTCCCAGTTTACCTCGAGGTTTTGGCAGAAGTTGCATGAGGTATTGGGCACAAATCTTAACTTCAGCACTGCTTACCATCCCCAGACAGATGGTCAGACATAAAGGATCAATCAGATCCTAGAAGACATGTTGAGAGCCTGTGCTCTAACATACAAAGGCTCGTGGGATCAGAGTTTGCCCTATGCTGAGTTTTCCTATAACAACAGCTATCAAGCCAGTTTGAAAATGGCGCCGTTTGAAGCTTTGTATGGAAGAAAGTGCAGGACACCATTGTATTGGAAATAAACCGAAGGAGGGCAAATCATTGGACCGGATGTTCTGAAAGAGGCCGAAGAGCAAGTCCGACAGATCCGTGCAAATTTGAAGACGGCTCAGTCAAGACAGAAAAGCTATGCGGACCATCGTCGACGAGAATTAAGCTTTGTACCTGGAGACCATGTGTACTTGAAGGTATCCCCGTTGAAAGGAATGAAAGCGGTTCGCGTCGATGGAAAATTAGCACCCGCTACATCGGGCCGTTCAGTGATTGCCGAGAAAAGGAGAAGTGGCTTACAAACCGAGTTGCCACCTCAGTTGTCAGGAGTGCATGATGTCTTTCATGTGTCTCAATTAAAGAAATGTCTCAGATTTCCTGAACATCAGATGCCGTTGGAAGAGATGGAGCTCAAAGAAGACCTGTCGTACCCGGAGTACCCGATCAAGATTTTGGATGAAGCCGAGCGTCGCACCCGCAGCCGAGTGATCAAATTCTGCAAGGTTCAATGGAGCAACCACTCTGAGAAGGAAGCGACTTGGGAGCGTGAAGAGGATCTTCGAGCAGAGTTTCCTAACCTCTTTCTTTCTCTGTCTGAATCTCGGGGACGAGATTCTCTCTAAGGGGGGTAGGTTTGTAACATCCTCATTTTCGCCTTCTGGAGAAAAACCTAATTTAAATAAAGTAAATGCAAAATTGGGTGTTTCATTGGTGTTTATATTAACCTGGCATCCTTTCCAACCCAAATTTGCGATTTAATTCCCGTCCAGTCGAAAAATCGGATTTTCCAGTCCTGCCGGTACCCGAAAATTCACCTGAGTCCAAAAATGCTCCAAAAATCCCCAAACCACTTCTAAAATGTTCCAAATATTCCTAAATGATTTTAGGAATTTATCCCCGAATTTTTGGACCTCCGTTGCTATTTTATCTCGCGCGGCTTTTGTTTAATGCCCGCAATTCGCTCCGGAATATTTAATTCCACAAATTTCATCCAAATTCAACCAAACCAGTTCCTTTGAGTTTCAAATATTCTAAAATGGCTCTAGGAATTTTTCCGGAATTTTTAGGCCATTTTTCCTAATTTTTCTCTAGGGCGAATCTTTTACGTAAAAGAGGGCCAATGAGGGAGTGACACGTGGCCAACACTATTCATCATCTTCAACCTCTAGCCATGCATGGTGGGGTGGAGCTCAAGCAAGCAACAATGGAGGTGCTCTTCTTTAAATGCTTGTAACTCCCTCCACGCAACTCCAAACGACGAGCAGTAGGTGGCATTGGATTAAATGGCGTCGTCCTCTTCACTTTCCCCACCACCTCTCGCCGGAAAACTCGCCGGAGTGCGCACGATCGAGCAAAAACCAAAAACCGTCCAAATGTATTCAATCCTCATTAATTCGGTCGTTTCGGCTCCAAACGGCGCACCACCACCTCTAATCTCTCCGTATAAACGTTCTCTTCCCGGTGGGATGATCCTCTTTTGACATATTGTAATATCCCGAGTATTTCTATACTCGAGTCACTGTACATTTGTACTCAAACACTATTCAATAATACACTGTTCTTGTGTGTTTCTGTATTTTGAGCTGAGTAGACTCGACTGGGATCCAAAAGAACCCTTTAACTTAATTAAACTCACTCAAAATCAAATCGAGTTCAATTGCGATTCGTAATTGTCCTTTTGGACAAATTGGAAATTTAGGAAATTAAATGTCTAAAAGTCCTCAAAAACTATCCAAAATATCTTAGAAGTATTCAAAATCAGCTTTAGATGTTTGAATCTTCAAGTTTTGGCATTGGACCAAAATGCCCTCCATAAGTGCATAGTGCCCACATGTGTTTTAAGCCACTCCAAGCCTCCAACCAGCCATTTCCTTATTTCCCCACCTCCTCCCACACGTCTTGAGCAAGGAGAAGGAGAAAGAGAAGAAGAAGGCCACCCAAATCCGCGGATTCCGGGCGATTCAACCGACGAAAATCGAATCGGAGGCTGGATTTGGCGTCCTCATCGCGTTCCCCATCTTCTCAACCCCTTCAAGTGAGTATTCCATCGAGATTCATCGATGTCTCTTGGAGTTCCCGTGGTGCTTTTGCGATCTGACCTGATTTCTTGACTCCCGGGTCGATCCTCTTGCCGTAGCTACGACTCTTTTCTCCTGTAGCTTCGCATTTCATCAAGTTTTCCCAAACCCTAGCCTAGGCCATGTCTAGGTACCATGTGTTCAACGCATCGCATAGCAATTCTGCTTTAAAATCTAGACTCAGTCGTCGTTAGGTCCGTTTAACTCTATAGTCGACCGGCTTTTAGCCATCTTCAAAATCGAGCATGCTCTCGCTAGGTCTTCGGTTTGTCGGAGTTCTAGTGAGGTAGAGCATGTATAGATTTTTCCATAACACTTGGTAGCTAGAGCCGCTATCGGAAGAATCGAATTCAATTACGATAAGCCGGATTTTATTTTATTTAATTAGGTGTTAAGTGTTTTCACAAAATACTAGGAGTCCGTAGCTTGAATCGACGATTCTATTAGCTCTTCTGATAGCCGTAGTCGCGATCAGAAGAGTCAGAATTCAATTTGTCGCATCCTACACAAAGTTGTCACTCTAGGTCACTCTATTTGCGAAAAATCGTAGAGGTCCGATGACCAAATGGATAGCCCCTATAGCTTTCTAGCTAGTAGAAACCCCGATAAAAAATACGGAGTTTAGTTTTGACCATTTTGCAGCATACTTTGCTGCTCTAGGTCTCAATTGGTTGAATAAAATCCTAGAGCTCAGAGCACGAATCGACTTCACCATTAGTCTTGGTAGAGGCTAAAAAAGTGGCTAAAAATGCTAGATTTGCATTTTAGCACTTCGCATTTTATTTTAATAATTAGAGGGCCCAAAGCCGTTCTTGGCGTTTCGCTTCAGTTCGCCGCGTTTAAGGTCCCTAAGGTTGAAAGCATGCTTCACGTGTGCTTTAGATCCCATTTTGGCCCTTTTAGGACTTTTGTCGTACTTGGGTAAATCTGGGAGTTACGGACGTTTGATCAAAAGTCCGAGTAGGTTAAGTCAATTTTGGCGGTGATTGGCTCCGATAAGTCATTATTACCTCCAAGTGTCTAGCCATGGTCCAGAGCGAAGTTTCACGACATTCTTGATCAAAACGACCTTTTGGCGGTTTTGATGCGTTTTTGGTCGTTAACAGTCGTTTTGATCGTTTTGGCCGTTTTGCGGTCGATGCAAATTGCTAATCTACCGGCGTTTTAGTTAGGTGTTGAGTGTTCGAACCGTATCGGGAACCCACACGCGGATTCGATCGCGTTTGGACTCAATCACGGACTCAAAAGCGGTTTTGTCGGAAATTACTCGCGATTTTTCATTTTGATTCAATTTTGGTCAATTTCATTAGGAATTGCTTTGCAACCGATCCAACTAAGTCCTAAATATCTTGCTTTAGCTTGTTGCGTTGTCGGAAACCTGTTTTGCGCAAAAATCCATAAAATTGGCCGTTTAACGGATTTAGACAAAGCGATCGTTTTACCGCTTTAACAAATTTGTCGCTTTTAGGGCCGAAAGGTTTTCTTCGATCTTTCGGCGTTTTAGCACCTAGTTATGTACCTGAGGCCATATTGAGGCTCCACATGCAAATTTAATTGCATTTGTCTTCAATTTACGTATTTTTATTCACGTAGGTAAAGAATACGCCTTTTTCGTCGTTTAGCTCGGTTGATCATTTCAACTTCAAACAAGTTCCAATAAGTCCCATTAGGTATGTTATACCTATTTTTAGGTATTTCACTAAGTTTAGTTGGGTTTTACTTCATTTTGCGTTTTAATCCATTTTGGCACTTGTTCGGCCGAAATGGACATAATAGGTCATAGTTTCACATTTTCTTCGTTTTCTTCATTTCTTTCTCCTTTAAATATTTAAGTGGGTCTTATTTGATGTTTAGTTGGCATTTGTGCATTTAAATCTTGCTTTTGCTAAGTTGTATTTATTTTTGTCGTTTTTGTTGCTTTGGCCAGATTAGAGGCTAGCGAGTCGGGCTTCGCCTCGAGCGACCCAAACATCATCCGGACATCACCGAAGTGCAACAACAAGGCAAGCACCTCCTTTGACCATCTTGAAACCTATATTTCACGATGTTTACTTTGATTTCTCAAACTATATGCATTGTTTATATTCGATGAAGTGCTAGTTTGTGGGAATGGTAGATATACCACGATTTGGTGGTTTTTCCTCAATTAAATTCCCAGAGTTCATTGATAGCCTTAGTAGGGTTGGACAATTAATAAAATGTCACTTGGGTATAAACGACTTAGTAAATGCATATGCTTAGACACTGCAATAGAGATGAGCAAAGTCAGTCATTTACCAAATGCTCAAAACTTATGATAATTGTAACTGGTTTTGGAAATGTTTTGGAAATGTGACTTGTAAAGGTAATTTGATAAAAATGTGCAGTGTCTAGTTGGTAATTAGACTTGGCGGGAGGTATAATATGTGCTAGTTAAACATGGTGGCGATTGGTTGGCGAGTTAAGTGGAGTTCCCCGCTTGAGTCACTAGGCAAAAATATAATGTAACACCCCAAAATTTTGCTTTTCTTGAATTCATGTGTGATTTGGCACTTTGGTGAATTTTTGGAATTTTCTGGAATTTATTTGGATTTATTTGGAATTTATTTGAATTTATTCCATTTTGAAATAATTAAAGAATTTAATTTTGCAAATAAAATTTTGTTGGAAATATTTTATTTGAGTCCAAAATGATCCAAAATATTTTCCAGAATTTTCGGAATTTTTCAGTCATTTGCTATTTTTAATGAATTAAATGAATTCTTGGGAATTATTTTAAATATTAATTCGCTGGAAAATCCAACTCGGGTCAAATCTTGTTCATCCGGCCAAAGTCGGACTCGAGTCCGACCGAGCGATTGACTCAGCCAAGACCCACTCCTAACCACTAATCAATCCCAACCGTTGGATCAAGATCCAACGGTGAGATCCGTCGACCAGCACAGCCGTGTCGGACCGGACCGGTCGCGCCCGCGATCGTGGCCGTTAGTTGTGCCACGTGGGCGGCCACGATTTCATCGTCTCCGCCCGTCCGGCTGGACTCCGCCGCGTGTCATGCGCCGTGAGAGCTAGGTCTCCGTTTTACGCACCAGACGCCGAGGCTATTTAATGCCCGGGGCATACCCCGAGGATCGCCATCCCACGCCGGTTCCGAAACCCTAGCTCGCGCCGCTAGGATCCCCACCGTCTCGCCGTTATTGCTCGCCGGAGTTGGAAGTCTGTTCCGCCGCGATTGCGCCACGTGTCGGGGAGATGGACCGACGCGGTCAGCGCCGTACGTGTGTGAGCATGTGTCCCTGACACGCGGGCCCCGCATGTCAGAGGGCCCACACGACAGCCGCGTTTGCGTGAGACCCGCCCGACAGTGGGTCCCACTGTCGATCTCACGTGGAGCCGTGGGCCAAGGTCCACTGTGGACCGAATCAGCGCCGTGGTGAGCTCATGGACGGTGGCGTCGACCAACCAATCGAGAGGTTGCCACGTGTCCATGATGACGCAATAATTAATTTCCAAAAGAAAATGATTTATTAATTCGAAATAATGATTTGATTTTGTTTCAAACTTCAAACGCTTATAACTTTTGCGTTTCAACTCCGATTTGAGTGATTCAAATTTCTAAATTTGTATAAAATTGAGATCTACCTAAATATGAATTTTATTTAATTTTTGGACTAAAGTTTTCTCTGTAAAATTATTTAATTGATTATTTGAACTCTAAATAATCATAACTTTTAAGCGTCTTAACTCCGAATTTGTGATTCCAGTTTCTAAAAATCCATAAAATTATGTTCTCTCTGTTTTGGATTTTATTTGGAGTTTTGGGATGTTTTTGCCTATTGTTTATTTGTGTATTTGCTACTTGCACGCTTTACGAGTAGACGTTGAAGTGCAGGAAGGATTCGAGGAGAAGTATTGACTCAGGATCCAACTCAAGACCAAGAGCAAGTACTTTTTGAAGGCAAGTTGTGCTTTGACCATGTTGATCCTATTTGAAATCTATTTTGATTTAAATTATTGCATGCTAGTTCAATTAGAAAAATACTTTGTTTAAACATGGGGTTAGATAAATACCAATTTCTTTGTATGACACCTTGATTACTTAAGTATGTGCCATGACCCTTTGTCACCCTAGTTGTAGTTTATTAGTTGGACATTATTAAATTGCCAACATGGGTTTAGATCGTTGTAGTATCTTTGCTTAGACACTTACGTGCTCATGACATGATTTTGGATAATCAAATGCTAATATTGAATTAATGATATATTGAACCTGTTTTGGAAAAGTATCATGTGATGTTGATGGCACGTGGTGCATGGTAATCAAGCGGGGTTTGATAAGCAGATTTATTCGGGGCATGTGGCAAGAGTAATCAGTGGGCGGTTGTGGCATTGGGGATGTTGATTTGGTTTCGGGTAGTCTTGCCCTGGTCACTCTAAGGACTTAACCTTGCAAGCCTTTGAACTGGGTCATACTTGCAACCACATGGGTGGAATGGGACGGCCCTAGTTGACTAAGTCGCTAAGGACTCACTTGTGGAGCCTCGGGTGTCGATTACACCGTTTGTGTGATTGTGCGGGGGGCGTATCGTGGGCTGTGGCCAGGTACCCATCTAACGGTGTGTTGGTCCCATACTTCGCCTTGGCTAAGGGAAGGGATGGTGTAGAAACCTGAGCAGGAGAGGACCACCTGTGTTGTTTGAGGCTTCCGAAAGGCTTTGTTATGATCGCTCATTCGCATACTCTTGTATGGCGATTCACGGCTGACGTGGTGAGTGGATTGTATCTTGTGGGTAAAGTGCATAACCTCTGCAGAGTGTAGAATCTATTTGAATAGCCGAGTCCACGGTACTGGACATTGCTCGGGAATTACAGTCAAGGGTTAGATTTTCTGAAAATAACTTGGATTTGAGAAGTTGGGTTGGTTTAACAAAGAAGATGATGGAACTATGGTTTAGGATGGGGAAAAATGTTTATTAAATTTCCTGAAAAGTTATTTATGCTTTACTTATTTCTCGCTTTGAATCTACTTTTATTACTTGTCAAAAGGCATTTCTTGCAAATATACAGAGCTATTCCTTTGTACCAAGCCATGCATATAGTATATTAGCTTGCGTTCTGTGCATGACTTGCTGAGTACCAAGTACTCACCCTTGCCCCAACACAATATCAGTTGAAGAGGAGATTACGCCAGCTTTGGAGGAGGAACTCCAAGAGGACCCGTCTACTTAGGGATGCGAGCCCAGTCAGTTGCCTGTGGTATACTGGATGGCGCCACGAAGTTTATTTGATTTTTTCCGCTGCAGTTATTTCTCTTTTAATAAGTTTCGCCTTGCAAGGCATATATTTGTAACTTGGCCATAAGGTCGAGTAACCCTTTGATTATTTAAATAAAGTACCTTGATAGTATCGTTTGGTATGATTGTGATATATACCGATGTTAAGACTGTGTGCACTAAGCGCGTTCTGGACTAGTGCTTGAATACACAGAGGGTCCGGATTTGCAAATTCGGGGTCCCGGCAGAGGTGGTATCGAGCCATACTTATTTGTAGGCTCAACCCTAAGCTAGAATGGTCGTAGTGAGGATAAAACCTATTTTCTAAAGCTAAAAATTTGTGAAGACAAGAAATGACATCTCGACTTATCCCCTTCTCTCTTTTCTTGTCTCTTGCTAAAATTTTTCCTTACCTTGTCACAATTCAAAAATTCCGAGTTCTTACGTAAAGCACTCTTGTGACAGATGGAGGAAGAGTTCAACTACGTTGATCTAGGAGTTGGTCACGCCGGAACTTTGGCACATGCTACAAACTCTCGGAGATTTTGAGAAGCCCCAATACCAAGTGGAAGTGATCGAGGCAAGCGAGGATTGATCAAGGCTTGTGGCGTGAGGATTGAGGTACTGCTAGGAAAAAGGGCCAGGCAATCGCCGATACAACACCTTTGCCGGGAGATCTACAATGCGGATGGGTATCCAAGAAGTATCACGACGAGCAATGCGGCACATTACCCGTATCTACGCCGGAGGTGGAGAGTACGGTGTTCCGTTACCATCCGCGCAGCAATAACCTTCTTGACCGAAGGAGATTCGGGATGAGGATGCCACGGTTACACAGCTTGGCACGATTTGTCGTCGCCAGGAGGATGTACTAGATAATACAAGCAAGGAGCTACGAAGGCCCGCAAGGAGATCACGACAGAGAAGAAACAGATGGCGGGAAGCTCAAGAGTATGTGGCACACCTTCTGCGAAGGATTGACGAGTTGGAGATGACTTTGTGCGGACGAGACCAGAGGCGATGCTCGAGCTACGAGCGAGATCCGGAGGAGTCGAGATCTCGATGAGGACACGCTTCTTCGACTACCATAGAGGACACGATTCTTTGGACATGGCGATCGTTTCGCGCCTATGCCGCGACATCCGCACCAGGCCGTGGAGGTTTTCTCGATGAGTGAGCATAGGTTCTATAGTGAGACTCCTTCGCCGAGTCGAGTCATAGAATAAAGAGTCACCCTTTAGGCGTTAGACTCCAGAATTAGTTCGATTTGGATTTGCTTTGTTTGCTGAGTGTGCAGTATGTGTTGCAAGGCCCTTAGGCATTGTAAGCAGCCATACCAAGTTATTAATATCAATAATAAAGTTGGACCTTAAAGTTACCCCTTTAAGCCCGCATAAATTCCATATTACTTGTCTATTCTTGTTTCCCTCTCATCTCTAAACCTAGAGCAAACCAACAGATGGTGAACACCCGTGGAAACTTTGGAAGCAATGGGAGTGGATCTCGCCCAGCAGAAAACCCCAATGATGGAGCACCAGCACCGCCACTGGATATGCAGAATTTCGGAGCTTTTCTTGCTGCCCAGACTCAGTTGATGCATGCTATGATGCAACAAATGCAGCACGTCCTTTGCTCAGGCCACGACCAATCAAGTTAATCGAGGACCACGCCGAATACAAGGCTGCCGAGTTCATGAGGACTCACCCACCCACTTTCTCTGGGAATGCCAATCCATTGGAGGCCGATGATTGGTTAAGATCAATCGAGAGGAAGCTACACATAGCTCAATGCATAGGAAATGAGAAGGTACTCTACGCTTCTCATCAATTTGGAAAAACATTACGAATGGTGGGAGAACTTCACGTGCCACGCAAGAGAACCCTCAAGATATCACTTGGGAAGAGTTCACATTGCATTCCGGCGATATCACGTGCACTGAAGGAATCATGGACCTTAAGAAGGAGGAGTTCAGAGCACTCGAAACAAGGTAATCGGCCGGTGGCCGACTACCTGAACAAGTTCACACAGCTAGCACGCTACGCTTTTTGAGGATGTAGCGACGAGATAAATCCAGGCAGTCTCGTTTTATGAAGGGACTCAACTCGGGATTGCAAGTAGGATTGATCACCCACACCTTTCAGATTTCCAAGAGTTGGTGAATAAGGCACTTATTCTTGAGGACAAGTGCAAGGAACTGGATGAGAACGAGAAGCGCAGGATGCAACAAAGAAGGATCACGCCAGGAACGCAATGGCGCTTGAGAGTTGCACCAAATCAATTCTTGATTCCAACCACGAGAATGCAACAAGGACACCACCCCGGCACCAAGGCACGCCAATCGTAACTACTGCACCCCAGCCTCCGCTAGAAACGCTACCCCAGGCAGTCGAGAAGGAACCGTGAGACGCCGCTACAATTGCAACGAGCCAGGACACTTCGCCAACAGCTTGTCCAAAGAAGACAGCGAGGCGACCCGATTCGCTTCAATCTAGGAACCACTCCAGCTAGGGCGCCAAAGACAGGAGCCACACCCAGGCATCGTGGTGAGAGGCCGAGTCAACCATGTCACCGCAGATGCACTGCGAGAATGCTACGGACGTCGTCTTGGGTAAGTTACTTGTTAACTCGATACACCTGCATTTTGTTTGACTCTGGAGCTTCGCATTCGTTTGTTTCGCAAGGCTTTGCTACTAGAAATGATTTGAGAATTGCAAGACTTAGATGCATGCTTTTAGTTCAAACCCACAGTTCCGAACTCCGAGCGAAAGTAAGATGTTCGGGTGAGAATACTAATAGATGGAATAGAATTCCTAGCAAACCTTATAATTTTGGAGACCCGGACCTTAGACGTCATATTGGGAATGGATTGGTTATCCAAGCACAAGGCCGTATTGGATTGTGGATGAAGGACTATCTCGATTGAGAGCACGTGTGGGAAGAAAGTGGAATTTCAAGCCACTGCAGCTTAGAGATGGACATTGATGGTTAACAGTACCAAGGCAATCAGCATAGAGGATGTCCGGTAGTGAATGAGTACCCGATGTTTTCAGAAGATCTACGGTATGCCGCCACAGGACATAGAGTTTGTGATAGAGCTTGTAGACAGTACAAGACCGATAGCAAAGAGACCCTATCGGATGTCCACCGAGGAGTTGGTAGAAATGAAGAAAGCAAATAGAGGAGTTAATGGAGAAAGGATTTATCGAGACCGAGTTAGTCGCCGTGGGAGCACCGATTTTGTTTGTCAAGAAGAAGGACGGAGTTTCGGGATGTGCATTGACTACCGTGCACTCAATGAAGTCACCGTGAAGAATAAATATCCGCTACCCAGGATTGATGATTTGTTTGATCGATTAAGAGGAGCCGGAGTTTTCTCCAAGATTGATGCGAGATCGGATACCATCGATTGAAGATCCGATCGTAAGATATTCAAGATCGCATTCTCGTCAAGATATGGACATTACGAGTTCTGATTATGTCCTTTGGGCTGACGAATGCGCCAGCTTATTTCATGAATATGATGAATAAGGTGTTCATAGAATATTTGGACAAGTTTGTTGTCGTGTTCATAGACGATATCCTAATCTACTCCAAGACAGAGGATGAACATGCCGAACACTTAAGGCGAGTTTTGGAAAAGGCGAGGAGCAGCAACTTTTCGCCAAGTTCAGCAAGTGTGATTTTTGGAAGGACAAGGTGGAGTTTCTTGGACATGTAATGACCGCATGAAGGAGTCGCCAGTAGATCCAAGCAAAGTAGAAGCTGTGTTACATTGGGAACAACCAAAGGCGGTGACCCAGTTCGGAGTTTCCTTGGAATGGCAGGATACTACCGCCCGTTTCATCGAAGGCTTCTCGACAATTGCGAAACCTCTTACGCAATTGCTTTGAAGAAGGAAAAGAAGTTTGCATGGGCGCCGGAATGTGAGAAAGGATTTCAGGAGCTGAAGAAGCGATTGACATCGGCCGGTGTTAGTTCTACCGAATGTTGCTCAAAGCTTCGATATTTATTGTGACGCATCGCGCCAAGGACTTGGATGTGTCTTGCAGAATGGAAAGGTCGTAAACTTATGCATCAAAGCGATTGAGGCCGCATGAGGAAAATTATCCGACACATGACTTAGAGTTAGGCTGCCGTAGTGCATGCTTTGAAGATATGGCGTCACTATCGATTGGAAACAGATGTGAAGTGTATACGGATCATAAGAGCCTTAAGTACATATTCACCCAATCGGATCTGAATATGAGGCGAGGAGATGGTTAGAGTTGATCAAAGACTACAATGTTGGAATCCATTACCATCCGGGAAGGCTAACGTAGTAGCCGATGCCCTAGTCGGAAAAGCCATACCGTGAGTACGTTGCTAGCCACAAGCCAGGATGAGTTATGTAAGGATTTTCGGAAAATGAAGATTGAGGTTGTACTGGCGGATTCTTGGCCGCATTAGAAGTAAAGCCTACCCTAGAGGATCGGATCCGAGAAGGGCGGAAGGATGATGACAAGATCCGCAGGATTAAGTCCATCAAGGAGGAAGGCAAGCGAGAGGACTTCAAGTTGGATGAGCAAGGCACGTTATGGATGAAGGATCGGATTTGTGTGCATAACAAGGAGTTAAAGCAATCGATTACGGAAGAAGCCCATGACTCCAAGTACTCAATTCATCCTGGAGCGCCAAGATGTATCGAGGATCTCAAGGAGAGATTCGTGGCCGAGTATGAAGCGTGAAGTTGCCGAGCATGTTGCATTGTGCGGCGTATGCCAGAGAGTCAAGGCAATGCATCAAAGACCAGCGGGATTGCTACACCTGAAAATACGAGTGGAAGTGGGAGGAAATCGGAATGGATTTCATTACCGGTTTGCCAAGACTCAAGGAGGTTATGACTCCATATGGGTTATAGTGGATCGCCTGACTAAAGTAGCCCATTTTATCCCTCGTGAAGACCACTTACTCGGGAGATAAGTTAGCGAGTTGTACATGATCGGGATTGTCTGTTTGCACGGAGTGCCAAAGAGGATTGTATCGGACAGGTACCCAATTTACCTCAAGGTTACGGAATAAGTTGCATGAGGCCATGGGAACCCGTTTAAACTTCAAGATCTGACTTATCATCCACAGACGGATGGACAGGCCGAAAGAGTCAACCAGATTTTGGAGGATATGCTAAGAGCTTGTGCATTAGCTTATGCTACCTCTTGGGATAAGAGTTTGCCGTATGCCGAGTTCGATTACAACAATAGTTATCGAGGCTAGTTCTGAGATGTCACCTTTTGAGGCCTTTGTATGGTCGACCACTGTCGGACGCCATTGAATTGGAATGAGACCGTGGCGAGCGCCGTGTCTTTGGGCCTGATATTCTTCAAGAGGTCAAGAAGCGGTCGCCATGATTAGAGAAAGGTTGAAGATAGCCCAATCTCGACGTAAGAGTTATCTTGATAATCGTCGCCGAGACTTGAGTTTTGAACCGAAGACTTTGTTTACCTCGAGTTACGCCTCTCGGGGAGTTAAGAGGTTCCATGCCAAAGGGAAACTCGCACCCGTTATGTTGGACCATTTAAGATTGTGAGCCGCAGAGGCGAGGTTGCTTATCACCGGAGTTGCCACAATCGTTAGCAGGAGTGCATGATGTATTCCATGTGTCCCGATTGAAGAAGTGTCTTCGAGTTCTGAGAGCAGACACCGCTAGAGTCAATTGAGTTGCAAAAGGATTTGACTTATAAGGAGCATCCCGTGAGGATTCTAGACACAATGGATCGAGAAACTAGAAACAAGTCAACCCGTTTACGTAGAGTTCGATTGGAGCAACCATGAAGAAAGCGAAGCGACTTAGGGAGCCTTGAAGAGGATTTGAAGAAAGAGTTTCCAAACCTATTCCTTTAGTAAGCCACGAATCTAGGGACGAGATTCTATTAAGGGGAGGTTTGTAACACCCCAAAATTTTGCTTTTCTTGAATTCATGTGTGATTTGGCACTTTGGTGAATTTTTGGAATTTTCTGGAATTTATTTGGATTTATTTGGAATTTATTTGAATTTATTCCATTTTGAAATAATTAAAGAATTTAATTTTGCAAATAAAATTTTGTTGGAAATATTTTATTTGAGTCCAAAATGATCCAAAATATTTTCCAGAATTTTTAGAATTTTTCTCGAGTCATTTGCTATTTTTAATGAATTAAATGAATTCTTGGGAATTATTTTAAATATTAATTCGCTGGAAAATCCAACTCGGGTCAAATCTTGTTCATCCGACCGAAGTCGGACTCGAGTCCGACCGAGCGATTGACTCGACCGAACCACTCCTAACCACTAATCAATCCCAACCGTTGGATCAAGATCCAACGGTGAGATCCGTCAGACCAGCACTAGCCGTGTCCGGACGGACCGTCGCGCCAGCGCGATCGTGGCCGTTGGTTGTGCCACGTGGGCGGCCACGATTTCATCGTCTCCGCCCGAGTCCGAAGCCGACTCCGCCGCCCGGTCATCGCCGTAGTGAGAGCTAGGTCTCCGTTTTACGCAGACGCCGAGGCTATTTAATGCCCGGCATACCGAGGATCGCCATCCCACGCCGGTTCAAACCTAGCTCGCGCCGCTAGGATCCCACCGTCTCGCCGTTATTGCTCGCCGGAGTTGGAAATGCATTCGCCGCGATTGCGCCACACGTGTCGGGGAGATGGACCGGCGGTCGGCGCCGTGCGTGTGTGAGCATGTGTCACGACACGCGGGCCCGCATGTCGAGAGGCCCACACGACCCGCGTTTGCGTGAGACCCACTTAGCGGCAATTGGGTCCCACTGTCGATCTCACGTGGAGCCGTGGGCCGGTCCACTGTGGACCGAACAGCCGTGGTGAGCTCATGGACCGGTGGCGTCGACCAACCAATCGAGAGGTTGCCACGTGTCCATGATGACGCAATAATTAATTTCCGAAAAAGAAAATGATTTATTAATTCGAAATAATGATTTCAGATTTTGTTTCAAACTTCAAACGCTTATAACTTTTGCGTTTCAACTCCGATTTGAGTGATTCAAATTTCTAAATTTGTATAAAATTGAGATCTACCTAAATATGAATTTTATTTAATTTTTGGACTAAAGTTTTTCTCTGTAAAATTATTTAATTGATTATTTGAACTCTAAATAATCATAACTTTTGCGTCTTAACTCCGAATTTGATTTATTCCAGTTTCTAAAAATCCATAAAATTATGTTCTCTCTGTTTTTGGATTTTATTTGGAGTTTTGGGATGTTTTTGCCTATTGTTTATTTGTGTATTTGCTACTTGCACGCTTTACGAGTAGACGTTGAAGTGCCGGAAGGATTCGAGGGAGAAGTATTGACTCAGGATCCAACTCAAGACCAAGAGCAAGTACTTTTTGAAGGCAAGTTGTGCTTTGACCATGTTGATCCTATTTCGAAATCTATTTTGATTTAAATTATTGCATGCTAGTTCAATTAGAAAAATACTTTGTTTAAACATGGGGGTTAGATAAATACCAATTTGCTGTATGACACCTTGATTACTTAAGTATGTGCCATGACCCTTTGTCACCCTAGTTGTAGTTTATTAGTTGGACATTATTAAATTGCCAACATGGGTTTAGATCGTTGTAGTATCGCTTAGACACACTACGTGCTCATGACATGATTTTGGATAATCAAATGCTAATATTGAATTAATGATATATTGAACCTGTTTTGGAAAAGTATCATGTGATGTTGATGGCACGTGGTGCATGGTAATCAAGCGGGGTTTGATAAATGATTTCGGCGGGGCATGTGGCAAGAGTAATCAGTGGGCGGTTGTGGCATTGGGGATGTTGATTTGGTTTTTGGGTAGTCTTGCCCTGGTCACTCTAAGGACTTAACCTTGCAAGCCTTTGAACTGGGTCATACTTGCAACCACATGGTGGAATGGGGCGGCCCTAGTTGACTAAGTCGCTAAGGACTCACTTGTGGAGCCTCAGGGTGTCGATTACACCGTTTGTGTGATTGTGCGGGGGGCGTATCGTGGGTGTGGCAGTACCCATCTAACGGTGTGTTGGTCCCATACTTCGCCTTGGCTAAGGGAAGGGATGGTGTAGAGCACGAACAGGAGAGGACCACTGTGTTGTTTGAGGCTTAGAAGGCTTTGTTATGATCGCTCATTCGCATACTCTTGTATGGCGATTCACGGTGACGTGGTGAGTGGATTGTATCTTGTGGGTAAAGTGCATAACCTCTGCAGAGTGTAGAATCTATTTGAATAGCCGAGTCCACGATCGACATTGCTCGGGAATTACAATCAAGGGTTAGATTTTACGAAAATAACTTGGATTTGAGAAGTTGGGTTGGTTTAACAAAGAAGATGATGGAACTATGGTTTAGGATGGGGAAAAATGTTTATTAAATTTCCTGAAAAGTTATTTATGCTTTACTTATTTCTCTTTGCTTTCGAATCTACTTTTATTACTTGTCAAAAGTCATTTCTTTGCAAATATACAGAGCTATTCCTTTGTACCAAGCCATGCATATAGTATATTAGCTTGCATTCTGTGCATGACTTGCTGAGTACCAAGTACTCACCCTTGCCCCAACACAATATCAGTTGAAGAGGAGATTACGCCAGCTTTGGAGGAGGAACTCCAAGAGGACCCGTCTACTTAGGGATGCGAGCCCAGTCAGTTGCCTGTGGTATACTGGATGGCGCCACGAAGTTTATTTGATTTTTCCGCTGCAGTTATTTCTCTTTTAATAAGTTTCGCCTTGCAAGGCATATATTTGTAACTTGGCCATAAGGTCGAGTAACCCTTTGATTATTTAAATAAAGTACCTTGATAGTATCGTTTGGTATGATTGTGATATATACCGATGTTAAGACTGTGTGCACTAGCGCGTTCCTGGACTAGTGCTGAATACACAGAGGGTCCGGATTTGCAAATTCGGGGTCCCGACATATAAGGACCGAACTTGTGACGGTTTTTGAATGAACACCGTGCAACCGCGCAATGCTGGGATGGGGCAGCCTGTTTTAGTACCTGAAGTGTGAGGGGATAGCCATGCCTGTTGGTAGGCCGAAGTGTGGACCTTTTCCCCGTGTTGAGCGATCGGCGCGGTGTGTGTCCTCACGACCCGCCGTATGCACCTTCGTGAGTGCGCTTGTACTTATGCAGCGAGGAATCGCTCCGATTCATGTTTGATTGATACAACGGTGTGCGCCTTGCTATGGGATAATGCCGCGGCAAAAACTTCGCCGTCGTCACGATGGATATTCCGTGGCCGCTGAGTGGTGGTTGGCCTCTTATCGCCATAGTAGTGGGTTTATCGTCGCCGGTCTTTGAGGTGTGGCTATAGCCTCAACGATGGGAAAGAATAGATCATTCTTGTATATCGGATACCTCGTGTATCGCGTGTACCCTAGATGACAGGATGCAAGTCCTGAGTTGTGTTTGGGTAAAGTGCGCAAACTCTGCAGAGTATCAAATAATTCTAATCGATTAGCCGTGCTCACGGTTATGAGCAAATCTTCTTTAATCATATCAAGTATAGAAATTTGGTTTGGTTTTGAAAATGAAAAATTATCTCGGAGTCGATATAAAGTATGTGGTTGAATACGGTACTTGATGGATTTGTGGATATGTGGATATGATACTTGGAGGATTTATGAATATGTATGGATGTCGATTCGTATCCCAGCTGCGACCATGGATGGTGGCAGCTGTGGAGCTCAGTTGTTATTTATACTGTAAATATGTTTTATTCAAACTGCTGTCTTTCAAATTATGTATTACATTTCGATGAACTGCTTCAAATCCTGCTTTTCGCAATAGACTTAGTGTAGTAGCCATTTCAATCGTATCAGCCTGCATATTAATTATAATTGCATACACTAAAGTCTTGCGAGTACATACGTGTACTCACCGTTGCTGCTAACCCTTTTTCCACAGAGGAAGGTAATGATGATGTCCCGGATGATGGCGAGCCCCTTTTCTGCGAGTGTTGCGGCTTCGTAGTCCCTCCCTCCAGTCAGTAGCCTGTGGGGTGGTCAGGCCAGCTGCGCTGGTTGTCTTTCTTTTGTTTCCGCTGTCGCTTTACTTCTTTTGGTTTCTGTAATACACTTGTACAAGATTTATACCTAGTTATGTAAATTAAATTAGTTTATTGTAGGATCGAAGTATACGAATATAGCAATCAGAGGGGGGGTGAATGATTGTGCGGAAGCTAAAACCAAATTCTTGATCTATTAAAAGTTCACCCCAAAATAGAACCAAATAATTGCCTCGTTTTCGACAAAAACAGAATGACAGAGGTTTGGTAAAACGAGAATTCCCGGAGATCCAACCGTTAGATTGATCTGAAATTTGGACACGAGAAACTAGATTCTAATACGAATCGAACCCAAAAAGAATCAGCTCGATCGGACTTACGGATCAAAAGTTATGAGCTTCGCAAGCTTGCTGATCCAGAACTTGACGAGAATCAATCTAATCAAAACTTCAAGATTAAACAAGAACGACAAAAGATTGATCAACTAGACTTTGAGAAACACTAGATCAATACTCTAGAGAGGTTTTTGATGGATCAAATCAAGATAAAACTTGAAGAACAAAAACCAATCTAGAACTAGAACAATCATGCAAACAAGAACCAAAACAGAAAATACTGTAGCGACGTGGTTAATGTAGCACGCAAAATCTTGGAAGAATTGATCTTTATTTCTTGTATAAAATTCTCTCATCAAAAGAGTACAAACCCTAAAACCAAGCTCAAAGCTTGATGCGCTCAGCTCTACTTGGTTCCTTTCAACAGGAGACCCCCCACCTATTTAAAGCACCAACCCACAAGGAGTTACGAATACGATTCCTATTCCCGAAGGAATCCGTATCCAACTCAACTCTACTTGGCCCAACCTGGCCGAGTACAACTCTTGCACGCGTATGGCAACCCTACCATACTCACGTGACTAACACTTTGCACGCGTATGGCCACCTGCCATACTCACGTGACTAACACTTTGCACGCCGAATGACCTCCTGCCATTCTCACGTGACTAACCATTCTTCATGTGCACCATTCTCTTAGCCCGAGCGTCCCGCATGACATCCTTGACCACCAAGACCTCGGTTCCTCCTGAACCTAGTCCCGAACCTCGGTTCCTCCATGAACCTAGTTACGGTCCCGTCATCGACCACATTCGTCTTCGAGCAATACCGCACATGAACAAACCACAAAACAAATCCGAGCACAAGTCCACGACTTGACTCAATGTCAATCCATGCAACTACTCACATGAGTACTGCATAAAGTCCACTTCAAAAGAAGCATCATGAAATCATTACAAATTTCAAATTCACATTCAAAATTCAAATCCAAATCGCTCAAAACCCTAATTGAGCAAAAGCCATTCACGACGGACCAAAAATATGGTCCGCGTACACATGAAAAAGTCGCTCAAAACCATTCACAATGGACCAACAAAATCGGTCCGGTGTACAAGTGAAAGTCTCGGTTTCAAGAAGAAATCATTCCGAAAACACGTTCACGACGGACTAAAAGAAATCAGTCAGTCGTACATGCGAAATCAATCCTCAAAGCCGTTCACGATCGACCAAAGAAATTGGTCCGACGTACATGCAAAACTTCTTGGTTTGAGAGTTTGGTCCGGCACAAAGATGACTTCACTGTTTCTTTGTCAAATTGTCGACACAAGCACAAACACATTTTGCAAATTCAATTCTAAGCCAATTTTTCAAAGACATGATTTCACAATCTCCCCTTGATGAAAACATTGGCAACACCACTTAGAATTGAACATTTGGCATTCACTTTACAAAAGATTTTGAAATCCAAAGGATCAAAGACCAAAGTAAGAAAACACAGAAATCCCCCTTTGACCAAAATGCAAAACAAAATCTCCCCCTGAGAATGAAAATGTGTGTGAATGTGCAATGCGCCCAAAAATTTCAAAAAAATCCCCAAACTTCTCCCAAAATTCTCAAATTTAACAACTCTCCCTTTTTCTTTAAACTTTTCAAAGATTTCCAAATTTCTCCCCCTTTGACAATGGATTCATCAAGAGTAAAAGAGAGAACAGGTTCAAAATTTTTCCTGAAACAATGATTTCACAAAGAGAAACAAGGAGTACCAAGATAGGAAAAGATGAGCTCATTCGATCATATAACCTTATATATCACATAATATGCAAAATACATGATCTTGATGTGATTTTAACAAGTTAGGGAATGACATGCATCTCAACCTCAATTTAGTCAACTATAGCCAAGTACTAAGCAAGATCTTAGCGAGAAAAAGCAAGGCTTTAAAAATTGAAGCAACTAACAACTTAGGGCGAGCAAGTAGTTTCAACTCCAATCTAGTAGACCAATTTAATCTTTAAACAATAAGTTGCATGTGGCATGCTTGAAGCATACTTCTTTTATTTTCTAGGAGTGGCATGCTTGAAGCATACATCTTATCTTTGAGGGAATGGCATGCTTGAAGCATACATCTTATCTTTTTAGGGAAAGCAAGCCTGAAGCACATAACTTGAAGCTTTTGCTTTTAACAGCCCCTTTTTTATATTGATTCCCTTTTCTTTTTCCTTTTTCTTTGATTGTAAACATGCAAAAGTGATTAAGGGTCTTATGAAAGAGTAAAGTTGAAAACACACTTGCTTCATAGCCCAAATTTGTCAAGAAGATTCAATATCAAGCCTAGAAGAGTGAGATATCACAGAGTATTTAGCTATAGGCAATCAGTCCAGGGAATTCCGCAATGTCATTTTTTAGTTCAAGTGAGACAATTAGATTATCATATATTAGCTCAATTACATAACATATAAAGAAATATGATAAAGTGAGCTCATTAAGTGAAAGAACTTGGCAAGGAAACTCCCCCTCAAAACAAACCCATTGGATGAACAATCCCAAGTTCTCCCCGAATAAAAGCAAAACGAGAAGAAAACAAAGGTTTTGTGAAAATGTCTGCCAATTGATGTTCCGTATCCACATGGTGAAGCACAATGCTTCCTTTTTCAACATGATCTCTAAGAAAGTGAAATCTGATATCAATGTGTTCAAGAAAGAGAATTACTCAAGAAGTGGCATGAACCAGATGTACTTTTTCTATCAATTCTACATCCTCCAAATTCAGCATCAGAGAAAGCTCTTAAACTAATGCATGAGGAAGCAGAAAGTCAAATGCCAAAACCTTGAGTACCACGGAGATACCTTAAAATCCTCTTGATAGTTTGTCGATGTGAAGCACGCGGGGAAGCTTGAAAACGAGCACACAAGCACACAGCAAACTCCAATTATCTCATCCTCAATAGCATCATCATCATCTTCTTTTATGAACAAAGACACTCTCCCCCTGAACATATGCACCTGTACCTGCACTATTTGGACTAGTGCCTTTTACGAAAACAGAAGTGGAAGAAGCATCTCCAAAGGCAACACTTTCAGCATGAGATGCACGAGTGAAGGAGAATCAAATCTTATCACTGAACATATGAAGTGAGCATCCGAAATTCACTAGCCACATGTTCTCCTTCCTCGCGTGAGAGGCCTACATAGAAGCAGAAAGTGTCGAGGTCTCGGTACTGGGGTTAGAAATAAGATGTTTAGGAATCCAGCACTGAGACACACGACAGACAACAGTAGGCACAACACGAGCAGTCTTATGCACAAAATCAAATTTGCCTGTTCCCGTGTTTCTAGCAACAAAAGGTGCTTGCATCACCCTAGGCACGTAGTGAGAAGCAAAGCGTGCCTTTCTAAAATTAGACCTAGCCTTAGCTCTTTCTTTCTTTTGTTGTTTGGCTAGTCTAAAGCAAAAATCTACTAAATGTCCATCTCTACCACAATGAGTGCAAGTGTACTTAACAGGATGTTTGGCTTTAGAAGTAGAAGCAACATTTGCATTCATCATAGTAGAAGATAACACTCCAGCAGACTTAAAGACAATTTTCTTAGGCTCATTGACAATTTCAAATTTTCCACTTTCAAGTGTTTTGACAACAGTGGGAGCATGTGATTTATGATGAGCATAAGAATCAAAACCTAAACCTTTGTTATGAGTGCTGACTTTTGATTGATCCAAGATCATGTTTAGGTTTTTCTTTCCTTTAGTGAAACGTTCTAATGACTTTTCCAAGTAATCAATTTTTCGAGAAAGAGTTAAACAATTATTACAGGAACGTCCACTTTTCCTTTTTGCTTGCGACAAGTTGAGCATGAAAGAACCTCATGTGTAAGCAAATCTTCTGTCATTTGAGAAACCCTAGCATTTGCATCATGCAACTTCAATTCTAGTATGGAGCATATAGAACATGGAGTTGTATCATGTAAATCAATGGTAGAACAACTAGCATGTTTAACAAGTTTCTCATTTTTCTCATTTTCAGCATTGATTTGCTCTAACAAGGTAACATGTTCTTTCCTAAGCAAAGTAAGCTCATTGTAAATTAAGTCACATGATTTGCAAGCATCATCATCAGGAATCAAGGTTTTAAGTCTAGCAATTTCAGCATTCAATGACTCAACAACAAAATCATGTTTCTTAATTTTCTTGTCACGTTTATCAAGCAATTTACCAAGTCGAGCAACAAAGAATAGCTAATTCATCGTAAGAAGGATCTACCTCATTGAAGTCATTTGTCATGATCGCCCTCGGTGAAGGCTGTCCGCTTTTAACCATGAGACACAACCCCGTCAACTCATGCTTGCTTGGAGTTGCATCGTCCTCACCGCTCCCTGAATCCACATCGCTCAAATTGACTTGTTCAAGAGCGGAAAGAACTCGATGGACAACTTTGCTGTTGATGAAGCTCTTCTTCTTTCTATTACTTGAAGAGAACTTCTTCTCTTTTCTTCTGTCGTTGTCCTTATCCTCCCTTGATGCTTTACCTGCAAGTTTAGGACAGTTTGGATGAATATGGTCGAGATCACCACACTCATAGCATCTTGGAGGGCCACCACCACCTCTCTTTCTCATTCTCACATTTTGTAAAGCTTTGTTAAAGCGAGAAGAGAGTAGTGACAAGTCTTCTTCTGGGAATTGCTCAATCTGTTCATTGGTTAGTGAAGACAAGAAAGATAGAGCAAAGCTTGAAGCAGCACCATTATGAGATATGCTAGATTGAGATGTCAAAGCAATTGATTTATGATCATTCTTTCTAGCAAGAATATCTAATTCATGAGTTTTCAACTTGGAATAAAGAACATCTAAGGTAAGTGTACTCATGATAGTAGATTCTCTAATGGATGTAACTTTCATCTCCCAAATAGACATGTCTAAAGCACCAAGCAATTGTCTAGCATTAGCAGCATCATCAAAGCTAACTCCAACGGCCACGAAGATTACTAAGAATTTTATTGAAAGCGTGCAAAGAAGTCATCTAGCGACTCACGGGTTTCATCTCAAAGCATGTATTCTTTTTGTAAATATCTTGGCGAACCTCTTTGTGATGTTAGAACCCTCATGGTAATCACAAAGAGATTTCCATACCTCATATCTTGGATCGAAGATGAACCACACGATCAAAGTCGCTGCGTCCCAAGCCTTGGATGATCAAGTTGCGCGCCTTGCTATTTGCTTCAACATGTGTGCGATTGGTGTCGTTGGCGTTGTCGTTTGCGAGGACTTCATATGGCTTGTAGACCTTCTCCCAAATTGTGAAGCCCTGTGCTTGGATGAACGCCTCCATCTTGGCCTTCCAAAACTGAAAATCAACACCATCGAACACACATGGTTTTGTCGAATAACGATCCATTGATCTAATCACCGGTTAAGATAGATTAGAGAAACCTTGCTCTGATACCACTTGTAGGATCGAAGTATACGAATATAGCAATCAGAGGGGGGGTGAATGATTGTGCGGAAGCTAAAACCAAATTCTTGATCTATTAAAAGTTCACCCCAAAATAGAACCAAATAATTGCCTCGTTTTCGACAAAAACAGAATGACAGAGGTTTGGTAAAACGAGAATTCCCGGAGATCCAACCATTAGATTGATCTGAAATTTGGACACGAGAAACTAGATTCGAATATGAATCGAACCCAAAAAGAATCAGCTCGATCGGACTTACGGATCAAAAGTTATGAGCTTCGCAAGCTTGCTGATCCAGAACTTGACGAGAATCAATCTAATCAAAACTTCAAGATTAAACAAGAACGACAAAAGATTGATCAACTAGACTTTGAGAAACACTAGATCAATACCCTAGAGAGGTTTTTGATGGATCAAATCAAGATAAAACTTGAAGAACAAAAACCAATCTAGAACTAGAACAAGCATGCAAACAAGAACCAAAAGCGAGAAAATCTTGTAGCGACGTGGTTCTTTGTAGCACGCAAAAATCTTGGAAGAATTGATCTTTATTTCTTGTCTAAAATACTCTCATCAAAAGAGTACAAACCCTAAAACCAAGCTCAAAGCTTGATGCGCTCAGCTCTACTTGGTTCCTTTCAACAGGAGACCCCCCACCTATTTAAAGCACCAACCCACAAGGAGTTCTGAATACGATTCCTATTCCCCAGAAGGAATCCGTATCCAACTCAACTCTACTTGGCCCAACCAGGCCGAGTACAACTCTTGCACGCGTATGGCAACCCTACCATACTCACGTGACTAACACTTTGCACGCGTATGGCCACCTGCCATACTCACGTGACTAACACTTTGCACGCGAATGACCTCCTGCCATTCTCACGTGACTAACCATTCTTCATGTGCACCATTCTCTTAGCCCGAACGTCTCGCATGACATCCTTGACCACCAAGACCTCAGTTCCTCCTGAACCTAGTCCCGAACCTCAGTTCCTCCATGAACCTAGTTCTGGTCCCGTCATCGACCACATTCGTCTTCGAGCAATACCTGCACATGAACAAACCACAAAACAAATCCGAGCACAAGTCCACGACTTGACTCAATGTCAATCCATGCAACTACTCACATGAGTACTGCATAAAGTCCACTTCAAAAGAAGCATCATGAAATCATTACAAATTTCAAATTCACATTCAAAATTCAAATCCAAATCGCTCAAAACCCTAATTGAGCAAAAAGCCATTCACGACGGACCAAAAAATATGGTCCGGCGTACACATGAAAAAGTCGCTCAAAAAACCATTCACAATGGACCAACAAAATCGGTCCGGTGTACAAGTGAAAGTCTCGGTTTCAAGAAGAAATCATTCCGGCGAAAACACGTTCACGACAGACTAAAAGAAATCGATCAAATCGTACATGCGAAATCAATCCTCAAAAGCCGTTCATGATCGACCAAAGAAATTGGTCCGACGTACATGCAAAACTTACTGGTTTGAGAGTTTGGTCCGGCACAAAAGATGACTTCACTGTTTGCTGTCAAATTGTCAGACACAAGCACAAACACATTTTGCAAATTCAATTCTAAGCCAATTTTTCAGCACATGATTTCACATTTATCTTTTCGTGCATTGATACTCGGGTTGTGGAGTGCAGCGATCTTGGGCTCTTGATCCAGGGATCGATGTCGAGATGCGTCTGAGCACCGGTCCGGCTAAGTGTTCGATCCCGTCGATCGAATTTTTAGATTCGGATTTTCGGTGTCGAGGCTTCCTGTTGCTATACGGTGCTATACGCTACAGTAGACGGCGTACAGTACGGTATAGGAAGAGGGGGTGCTCACACATATCCTCTTCGTTCATCCTCCAACTCAAGAAAACCGAAGTCGGGTCACACTTTTTCGGCGTTCTTCGTGTTCATCCGTGTTTCTCTCTCTCCAGTGAGCCATTCTTCTTGTGTCTTAGTTCCTTATGACCGTGAGGAAGTCTAGAAGCTCATCTAACAATTGGTTTTAGGTGGGATCAAGTTTTGGCGGCGAATTTCGTGTTCTTTTCCATTTGGCCGAAGCTTCGTTCGTCGTCGAATTCTCCAATTCCGGTGAGTTTAGATTCAATTCCTTCCTCCTAGATGTTGCTAAGGACGTTATCTAGAGGTTCTAGCCTTTTGTTTGGATCAAATCCGTGCAAAAATGGGAGAGAAATCAAATTTTTGGGAAGGACTTGTGTTCTTTTTCTAGTTTTGGGCTCTCTGTTAGTTGGGATGGAGCTTCTGTGTTTGGGGCTTGGGCCGTCTTGCCCGGCCGGACCATGCCACGCCCGCCCCGGCCGCCGCCCGCCGCCCGCCCGCCGCCCGTGGCCAGCCGCGCCGTGCCAGCGCGGCCGTGCCCGTCCGCGCCGCCGTCGCCAGCGTGCCCGCCGCCGCTGGCCTCGCCGTGAGCATGCCGCCGCCCGTCGCCGCCTCCTCCGGCCGGCGCCCCCCCTTCCCTCTCTCTCCCTCAAGCTCTCTCTCTCCTCCATAGCCATGGAGATGGCAAGCTTCATGAGGAAGCTTTCCCTCATCCCAATGACATGTGGGGCCCTTGCATGGGTAGACCCAGTCAAAGTCAAACCCAGTCCATGTCCGGTCAAAGCTCCGTTTGACCAGTCAACCCGAGAGGGAATATTCCCGATTTTCCAATTATTCGAAATTCAAACTTCGGAAGCTCATAACTTCTTCATCCGAACTCCGTTTGACTCCATTCAAATTTCTAAATTCATCTAAAATCAAGATCTACCTACCAGTACTAATTTTGTAATTTTTAGATTTTGTTTATTTTCTGGTATTTATTTATTGCCTCGTTTTGTGCGTAGACGCGACTACCGACGCGACCGCCGACGCCGCCGCCGGACTTCACGCGTTCGACGACCTTTCCGCGAACGAAGGCAAGTCCCTTGACGCATTTTGATCCCTGGTTTATAAAATGTTTTTAATCTGTTTATAAGGTTGCATAGCTATTTTTAATGAAATATGTCAAATATAAGTGATAGTTAATCCGAATTTAATGATTCCTCCTTGACCTTGTTAATCATATCCGTTGTAACCCTAGAACATTGATTATACCATGTTTAGGTTATATGGTGTCCTTTGCTACATAGTTCGGTAGAAATGCTTAGGACCCTTTTCCGATGAAAACAACCCATGGGTGGGGCTATTCAAAAAGAATGTTATCAAATGTGATTTGAAAGCTACTAGTATGATTTTAGTACTGTTTTCTAAAATAAAAAAAAGGGAAAAATGATTTCAACTTGGGCGGCATGGAATGTCGGGTGGGAGCGGATCAAGCCTTGATCCTATTATGCAAGTACCGCCCCAAGTCATATAAGGACCGACGCTTATGATTGCCATTTTAAGCATAACCGTACTACCACATGTCTATAATGGTACGACCTGGCCAACTAATTTGTAGAAGCCTAGCTTAGACTCACCACTCGGTTGAATGTGAATGCCGGATGGAGGCAATGTTGTTTTTCTCACACGGCGCAAGAGGGGCTTCAGTCTTTGGGCGGTTGGAACCCTAACAATGGTGAAACCTCGTGGGTGGGTCTAGTTAGGTAGATACATTGTAACGGCCTTGTCACGATCTCTCTGCCGGCACACCAAAGGAAGTGTGCTAATATCTTGGCACTAGGAGATGGTCGTGTCTTGTGGGTAAAGTTGTACACCTCTGCAGAGTAAAACTATTCGAATAGCCGTGCCTACGGTCAAAGGCAAAGCAAGGAATGCTTTCATATTGGTAGATTTTGGTTTTGGTTTCGAAAACTGAAAAGTGTTTTGTTTTGGGGTTCGGGAGTGGTTAGAACTCTCGGATGTTATTTGGCGGATAGAGCCAACCAGGTGGAAAGAACCTGCGTTTGTATTTGATGGATGGAGTCACATGATTAACCCTGATCCTTTAAAATCTGGCGGATAGAGCCTTTTATATCGGTGATGGTGGATAGAACCTCACTACGATATTACATAATTCAATGATTAAAAAGAATTGTGAAAAGTTGCTTTGTGAAATGCTATTACCTAAGTATGGTTTAATAAAATTTGGCTTTATGCAAATGAACCCTACTAAGCTTCCTTTGGAAAGCCCACATAAGCATACTTTCCCAGACTTGCTGAGTACGTTTGTACTCACGTGCTACATCAACGTTGTCATCATCAGAGATTTATCAAGACGCAGCAGAGGAGGGCGAGTTCTACGCGGAGGAGTACGAGGAAGGCTGTCAGGAGGACTAGTCGCGTTTCTAGTAAATGCTTTGTGGCGTTATGGCGTCTGCCTGTTTCGCTTTTGTTTCCGCTACTTTGTTTCCGGTCTTTAGACCGAGTATTGTAATAAGTGGCCATGTGGCCCGTACTTGAATATTTATATTGCAAATTCCGTTTTGTCTGGCAATGAAGTATCACTGTGACTGTGTACTAGCTACTGATCTGGGACTAGTACGGAAATGCACAGGAGATTTCGGATAGCCGATCCGGGGTCTCACACAGTCAAGATATTGCAATCCTCAAAGCAAGTGGTTAAACCATGTATGATTGCTGTAATTGGAGTTTATAATGAAGGCGAAGCAAACAACGATGTATAGCTTAACAATACAACTACTTCCACTTGCCTTTACCGACGTAGATGACGAATCTAGTTGCGTCCAGAAGGGGCACCACCTGAACAAGCATACTTTCAGTATATAATAACATCACAATTGATCACACAATTCAAACACGCGTTTCCTACAACCCGTTCCCCTTTTAAACACCGAAAACCCCGATCTGTCCGGATCGAACAGCAACACCCTCTCTTCCCAATTTCGTATCTTTTTTCTACTATTCATAAAAATACAAAAAAATTACAGTAGCTAGATATTGACGAGATCTACAACTTTCATGAAGGTCACAAATTTCAATTCCACTTTTAAATATGCCTAAACAACCGTCCAACACAGTGGACGAAATCTGTTTCCAGATTCTGTTCGTCATCTTCCAACAGCGATAAATCTCAGACCGACGCCCCAAAAATTATGAAAAAATTACAGAAGCTAGGTCTCAACGTTGTCTACAACTTTCTAGTTATAGGTTTTTTTAGGAAAAATCATCTATACCACGTAAAACGCGAAACAATCCGCGCTGCACAATCTCCCTTTCCAGAAACAGCACCACGTGAACAACTACCCTTCTCCCCCATCAAGATCCATCCAAACCACACACCACCAGATCTAATACACTCCTAATCCCTAGGTAGAACAGGGGTAAAAGTTTGGGAATTTTACCTAGAGTTCTCCCTTGAGAACCCACGAAGAATGCGCGACGATCCCCGAAACGGAAATCTGCTCGTCCTCCACGCCTCCACGGATCCTCTTCTCGTTTTCTCCTTCGCGTTTCGCGGCGGATCTTGAGCCACCACGCAGGGGGAGGAAGAAGAGGGGTGGTGCGGCTGCTAGGGGAGGAAGGGGGAGGCGCCCTAGGGTTGCAAAGGGTGGGGGCGCCACCCCTCTTGAGGGAAAGGTGGGCCGGCCCACTAGGGCGTGGGGAGGGAGGGGGTGGGAAGGGAATTCCCGGCCCAGGCCCAGGTTGCCTCAGCCCAGCTAAAACTAGCCCAAAACTCCAATTTCTAATATTAATTGCAGCATAAAACTCAATTATTTCATCTCCCAACATTTCCCTCATTCCTTCCAAAATCGAAACAAGGGAGAAAACCCCCCTACGGTAATCTCCCAAATTCTAAGGCATCACATTCTCCCCTCCTTAAAAGGATTCGTCCCCGAATCGAAGACACACCAAAATCAACAACAAAGTCCCCAAGGGACAAAAGACTTCTTGGCAACACAAAACATTCACACAAAGACTCAAACCAGAACAAACGACAAACGAGTTCTCAAAAACCAACACTAGCGAGAAAATGTTGATTTAGCTCAACAGAGTGCAACCTCTCACGGTTCCACCTTCACTTCAATTCCCAAATAGACCACAAAAGAAAACGGTCTCGCACTCCTTATTCCAACTACTCTTCCAGAAGAAAATGGTACCAGCCTCTAGAACCCTCTTCATCTCCCACGCACAAACGTGTTTTCACACCACAACCCCTCTACTGTGGTTCGCCGTATTCAAGACGACGACAAACCAGTTTAGACATACACTCCAAGACCACCAGCTATTTGAACAAACGAGGTTAGAACCTTGCAAAAGATTGATCTTCTACAAAAAACCAATACCCAACACTACCACCAAAAGAAAAGGCCTACTTTACAACCAGAGTCCTTAAACCCGCAAGAAACAGTATCAACCGAACAAAATCGCTATGGTTGACACAACCTCGCTCAACCTCAGCGACAGAAAGGCCCAATACACTCTGAAAAGGAAAAACAATTACTAGCAACCACCAAGTGGTCCACTAATAATTTAAACAGCCCCACCTAGGTACACATCAATGACCCAATTCTCCAAGAAGGTTTGGATTGAGTCATACACAACCTTCCTTTACTCTTCACTTTTAAACTGTTTACGATCATCTACCAGCAACATCTAATATCTTAGGTCATTGCCAACCCACACTAAATTCCTCTTTCTTAGAAGGTTTCGCCCTCGCATTCTTCCTTTCAAAGAATCAGAACCAAGGGTAGAATCATTGAGGAAGCTCAACCAAGACCCATGATCCCCAAATGATTCACATCCAACAACTCGAACTCCAAAGCGCTAAAAGCCACTTTGGAAAGAATTCGGCAACAACCCAAGAGTACTCATTTTTTTATTTTATTTTATTTTATTTTTCTAAGCCAAGATGCAAAGAAAGCTCAGATCTCTTACACCACAACCAACATATCAGAAGATATTCGTTCTTACTTCCCGTACTAGAAGGCAATTGAAATCTCGATTCAGGACATGCATGCAGCTTTCCAAGAGCACTCCTGATTAATCATATATCCATATATGACTTTCTCACCGACCTGGCTCAATGACTCTTTTATCATTTAACATCTATAGACAATGTCATGTTTACTCTTCACCATTCATTCATCATGTAACAACACTATCGAATAGTCATTTACAAGACGACTTCTTCCTCTGTAACACATGAATGAAACTCGAATAACATCGAGGATTGCGCTAATTCATATAAACTATGTCGGCGGATAGTTAACAAGAAACACCACATCGCATCAAAACCCACCAATGATAGAAAGCTAAACCTGCAAAACATCGCATTTTAACCAAAATCAACATTTTGGAAAAGAACATCGACTCCAAAGTCAAACATCTGCACACACAACCGCCACAATTTTTTTTTCGAAAGAAAGGGAAACTCATTTCCAAAAGAGAACTCTTCACTAACCAAATTCACTTATGAAACCCTCATATAATCCACCTTTTTGAAGCACTCGCAAACGTCCCACACATCATGCAAATAAATCAAACTCTAGTCAAAAAGAGTTACAAATTAAATCTCAAGAGTTTCCAACACAACCCACTATGTCCATCTGCTTACTTTAAAATTAATTCCAAAGATAATTCGGTCTTGAGCCGAAGGCGCGATCCACTCAAAGACTTTTGGGTGTAAATCCATACTCATAGTGCAAACTAAACAAGTTAGCCAAATCCAAAAGTTGGCATTAATTACTACGAGTTTTAGGGAAACTCTGAAACACAACAGAAGAAACACTTCGACCAAAAGTATTCAACCAAAATAGCAACCAACCAAACCAGTCCAAAAGGTTTTTAGACATAGGCTCAGGATGAAAGCCACCATATCTAGTATTCCACTATACTTACCATTTAAGCATTCAATATACACTATTTTCTCATCGAGAAGCCTCAATATAATTCACCCAAAAGCTACATAACCAATTCTTTCTCTAGTTACCTTTCCCAACATTTATAAATACAGTTTATGATGATTAACAAAACGTCTTCCATTCTATACTACCTCATCATGATCCCCACAGACCAACACATCATATAACAATGTATTCTATATTTCAAACATAGTACTTCAACAGATACTTAAGCATGATCAACGTTGTGACACCACGGAGTGTCATAACTTTATTTTACGTGCTTGATATGGTTAAAAACAGTATGAAATGTGGAACTAAGGTTAAAACTATAGGTTATGGAGGTTAATAGCTTTTCCGGGCTGTTTCCGGGCCGTTTTCGGGGTTTTAGGCCTTCCCGGGGGAGTTTTGGGCCTTGGTGGGCTTTGGTGGGATGGATTAGGTCTCCGTAACGGACTAGAATTGGGTGTGGGGGCTGGTAAAAGGGGTTTCCCTGCCCCTTTGGGGCGTCCACCCTGCTGCCTTTGCGCCCCTTGAGGCCTTGGTGCGCCCCCCTCACCTCCCCCCACTTGCCAAGCCCTAGCCGCCCCTTCCCTTTGAGCCTTGCGCCTCCCCCTTGATCTCCTCCATTGCCCCACCTCTCCACCACCTCTCCTCCACCCCCTTGCTGCCCTAGGGTGGTCTCCACACCTCTGTACCTTGTGGATCCATCCGTTGGAGCGAGGAGCGTGGAGCGAGGAGCGTGGAGCGAGGAGCGATCCGCGAGGAGATCTATTGGAGATTCGTTCGTTGGGCAAAGGTATGATCATGGGGATCCTTGGGTTTGATCTAGGTACTGTTATTAGGGTGTTTATGAAGTTTTTAGATCAATTGGTGGTGCTGGGTTGGAGTTCTTTGGGTTAGATCTAGACGTTGCCACGTTTCTGTTTTCGGGCAGATTGAGCAGTCGGGCTAGGGTTCGAGTTTTCATCGATTTAGAATCCGAATATGTCCGTACGGACTTAAAAGAAGTTGTAGATAATTTAATTATCTTTCCGTGGACATAAAGCACGTTAAAATCTGATCAGCCGTTTGAAAGTTATGGCCGTTTTACCGAGCGTGTTAAAATCTGTGACGCAATTAGAACAGATCGTAGTAATCTGTAGATTAAACAATTTTAGATTCCAATCAGTCTTTACGTATAACTATAAAAAGGTAGGAAATTTCCTAAGCTTCACGATGGTGTACTCATTTAATCGATTTAGAGTCCCAGAACTCAAGTTATGGCCTTTGCAAGGCTGCTGTCCCGCCGGGACAGAACCTCTGTTTTAGGTTTTGCGAGTAGCGGGCAATGTCGGGTGAGATGGGGATTTGTGTATTGTTTTGTGGGCATTATTGAGAGTATGTGATGCCGTTGTGCAGGTGGTATGACCCCGGGGGTGCCCTCTACTTCCCACAATCCCGTCGCCCACGGTTGAGGCAAGTGTGTTGTAATGAATAGCGGAATTGTAGGTTGCTTGTGGAGATTAGATGAAAGATTGAATACTTGCTATGATCACTTGCCATGCTTGCTGTTTTCCAATGATATATAGAGTATGATTATCATGATTAGATGCCATGTGTTAATATTTGTCATGATGAGATGCCATATGTTTATGTACATGTGAAATATGATAATTGGCATAGTTACATGCATGACATGAGATAGGGCGAGGGCGGTGAGAAAGTCATAACTAGTCCGGCAAGGTCGGTGAGAAAGTTATGACTAGTCCAGAACGCCATTGAGTAAGACCTACATCGTGATTCCATCCACGTGGTGAATGGAAGCGATGAGTAGGCACCCTCCATCTTCGGGATGGAAGGGGGGAAAAGGGTGCACACCGACGGGTGTGTACTCAACCATACCGGTATGAGTTTCCAAGGAGACATGAGCATTGTATTACATCTCATACATATTGATGATGACAATGTTAAGTGTTTATGAATAAGATGATTTACATGAAGGGAGATGCTATTGCCATATTGTTGTTCTTGTTGTCCATTGCAATATACTTGCTGAGTTTCGAACTCACGCTTGTGTTTTTTTCTTATTGTTTTAGGTACCATGAGAACGGCATGCGGGAAAAGGGAATAGACACACGCCCACACGTTGCTTCACCTTAATGTTTCCCCCAAGTCAATTCTTTTAGATTGATAATAAATTGCGTGTGATGGTCATTAAATTAAGGCTTAGCTTGGTTAGTGAGAGTTTTATTGTTCGTTTGACACTTGGAACTTTAAGTGCTAAATGTTAGTCTTTTATTGTCGTTAAGACTCTATTTATTGCTGTTTTAGATGTTTCCCTTATTGCCATATAATGCTATATCGTTGTTGCTCCTTAAATTCATGATAAAACAAAGGAGAGTCTTGCCGAAATCTCGGTTTTTAGCCTATGCGCCTTTGCTGGAATTTTATGTTAAATATGATATTTGGATGTTGTTTAGCTTATGTTTGGTAGCATTCGGGCATATTAAATGCGGTGTGTTCTGATTGGTATCGAGCGAGGTTGTAGGTCCTTGGAATAAGTATTTTAGTGTTATACCTTAAGTTGCAACTAAAATATGATGTGGAATAACTTAGAAACATGGCTTAGGTTCTAACTAAAACTTTGTTATAGGATAGCAACATTAAAACTTGCAAAAGTGGTATAACTAATCTAAAATTTGACACACTTGGTTGCACAAAGAGGATGGGGTCTTGGTTCATTATTGCATTGCGCTTAATTATTTGATGAAGACTATGCTATGATGATGTTTGATCTATGTTCTTGGTTGTGTGATGTTGTGTTTATGTTTTTGTGTTTGGATGGTTGTGCTGCAGGCGACCATGCCGAGGGGTAGAGGCCGTGGGCCCGAGGCCGTGGAGGCCAGGGGCAAGGCTCCAGGAGTTGAGGAGTCTGTTCTTTGAGGGTAGCGTTTCGCTCAATGCTCGTGGACCCAGCTCGGGAGGAGCTTCCAGCTACCTGATCGAGGCGGGGTGCCCGCCGCCAATGATGATTTAGTTCAGGCTCTGCAGAGGAGATTCAGGCTGTGCCGGCAATTGCGAGCAGCCCCTGTGTGGTGCCTCCCCTGCAGTGGCCCAGCTTGTTGCCCCATTGCGCCGGGCCGAGGATGAGTCTCCGAGAGTGGATGACCCTCCGTCTTGACACTTTTGTGGAGCGGGCACACCGATCTAGTCCGCAGATTGGCTGCGGTACATGGAAAGGCGATTTGAGGTCCTAGAATTGACCTCGGTCCGAGGGCTCGCTTTGTGGCCTTTCATTTGAAAGGCCAAGCCGATATCTGGTGGGAAGGGGTTACGCTGCTAGAACCCACGATCTTGGTCGATCACTGGGAGGACTTTGTGGCTCGCTTAGAGCCAAGTTCTACCCGAGTCTTTCCTTGAGAGGATGGAGCATACTCGGCGAATCTTTCCCAGGAAAGAGGTCGGTGGCGAGTATGAGGTGGAGTTCAACAGCGTGGTGCGCTTACGTCTTGGCGGCGGCCAAGCGACAGGGAGAAGGCGAGGAGGTTCCGTAGGGGCCTCAACCAGGAGTTCAGAGTTGTCATGGGGGCGTGTCCCTCGTGACTTCTCGCTCTCCGTGGTGGAGCAAAGCGAAGGGCATGGAGCTCGAGTTGGAGCTCTCCGGGATAAGCAAACACAGGCGGTTCAGGGTTCCTGCGGCCTAGGCGGGGGCCGAAGAGGACCTTTGGTGGAGGAGGTGGGTCTTCTCGACCCACCTTCAAGAAGTTCAAGGGGCAGGGCTCCTCCTCGGGGGCTAAAATGGGGCCGCCCGATCGTCTTCTTCGTGAGCGGTGTTCGTCTGTGCCGAGGCGGGGGCATGAAGTGTTTCAAGTGCGGTGGTGAGCACCGTGCTTCAAAGTGTGGTTGGACCGGGAGTTGCAACCACTGTGGGCAAGCCCGGCCACATGGGACGAGTCTGCCGGATGAATCCCGATAGCATCATCAAGTGGGAGGCGGTGCCTTCTCCTCCCACTCCAGGCGTCTTCCGGAGGATCGGTGCACATGATGGCTGCCCCTGTTTCTCGGCCGCCCTTTGCGTGGGCGCCACCGGCGCGTCTTGGTGCTCGCAGCCGTCTGCTCCTCCTCGATTGCCTCCTCCGCCCCAGCCTTGATGGGGCATCAGCCTGAGTCGGGGCTCATACATCCGGCGCCACCAGGAGTGTACGCTTTGCCGACTGGCCGAAGTCACCGGGCATCCGAGAGGTGGTTTTAGGTACTCTGCTCGTGGATTCCGTTGATGCCTTTGTTCTATTTGATTAGGAGCATCCTATTCTTTTGTGTCGTCGAGTTTGCTAGTAGAGCTAAGTTGGGAGTTCAGCGGATTTACGAGTCCGTGTTAGTCGATTCTCCTGGGGGTTGATTGCTAGTTCTTTGGTTTGCCCTGGTTGCACCATTGCCATTGATGATGAGGTTTTTGCCAATCTCATGGTGATCCAGTTGGCTCCTTTTGATGTCATTTTGGGCATGGGTGGCTGCATCGATGCAGTGCTAAGATCTGTTGTTTACGGAAGACAGTTGCCTTGCAGGCCCGTCCGTGAAGAGTTGACCTTTCAGGGTGGTATACCCTCGATTCCGTCTTTGCTTTGACTAGTTTGTTTTACGGTGGCGTTTGAGGCTGTTGGGTTTCCTCATGACTTTGTCTGAGAAACCATCTTCCTCGATTCCCATTGAGGAGATTTACGTAGTGAAGGAGTTCGTTGATGTGTTCCCTGACGAGTTGCCTGGTCTACCTCCTGTGAGGAATGTGGAGTTTCGTATTGATCTTGTTCCTGGCACTCGACCTATTTCTATCTCTCCATACCGCTTGGCTCGTCCTTTTCAAGACGAGTTGAAGAAGCAGTTGGAGGATCTGTTGGCCAAGGGCTTCATTCGGCGTAGCGTTCGCCATGGGGAGCACCCGTCCTCTTCGTCTCGAAGAAGGATGGAAGTTGGCGTATGTGCATTGATTATCGTGCTCTTAATCAAGTGACAGTCAAGAACAAGTATCCTTTGCCTCGCATCGAGGATCTGTTTGACCAACTAAAGGGAGCAAAGGTGTTCTCCAAGATTGATCTTCGATCGAGGTACAATCGAGATCCGTGTGAGGGAGCAGGACATTGAGAAGACTGCTTTCTCCACTAGGTATGGGCATTATGAATTTAAAGTTATGTCTTTTGGACTAACTAATGCTCCTTTGTCTTTATGGAGGCGATGAGCAGTATGCTACACAAGTATCTTGATGAGTTTGTGGTAGTGTTCATCGATGACATTCTCGTTTACTCTAAATCGGAAGAGGAGCATGAGCGACATCGAGGCTTGTCTTTGAGCACCTTGAGGAAAATCAGTTCTTTGCTAAGCTGAAAAAGTGCGAGTTGGATTTGAAGTGGGTTTTCTTGGCCACATCATCAATCCAGAGGGCATATCTGTAGATCCTAGCAAAGTCTCGGCAGTTTTGGATTGGAAGAGGCCTTCCAATGTCAAAGAGGTGCGTAGTTTCCTTGGGTTGGTGGCTACTATCGGCGTTTCGTGCAGGATTTCTCTATCATTGCCAAGCCACTTTCGCGGTGACTTAGAAGGGGATGAAATTCCAGTGGACTGCAGAGTGTGAGCACAGTTTACGCACTATGAAGGAGAAGTTAGTGATCGCTCTGTTCTTACCCTTCCCGAGCCGGGAAGCGCTTCACGGTGTATTCGATGCTTCTCGGTTGGGACTTGGGTGTGTGCTCATGCAAGAGGGCAAGGTGATTGCTTATGCGTCGAGGCGGTTGAAAAAGCACGAGCGAGAACTATCCCACGCATGATCTTGAGCTAGCATTTGTGGTGTTTGCATTGAAGATATGGAGGCATTACATGCAGCGAGTCTTGTGACATTTTCATCGATCACAAGAGCCTCAAGTACATCTTTACTCGAAAGATTTGAACTTGAGGCGAGAGGAGGTGGCTAGAATTGATAAAGGATTATGACCTTACTATCCGGTATCATCCGGGAAGGCAAATGTTGTGGTGGCGCTCTCGGTTGCAAGACAATGCCCCTATTGTTGATTGTCTTGTTGCAGATTTTGAGCGTTTGGGGTCTCCCTCTTGCTGCGGGGACCGTGCAAGCTGAAACTTCGATTGATTCTTGAGTCGGCGATTCCCGGCGTGTGGGAGGCATAGCAAAGCATGACCGTTTGCTCCAAAGAAAGTAGGAACGCTTTGAGGATGGCAAGTCCGAGACTTTACCATTGATGATGCGGGAGTTACGAGGTTTCGAGGGCCGTGCAGGCGTGCCTCGTAAATCTCAAGTGAAAGAAGACATTCTGAAAGAAGCTCATCGCACCCGTACGGTCCATCCCTGGAGACCAAGATGTACGAGGACTTGAAGAAGAATTTCTGGTGGAAAAGGATGAGAGTGGATATTGCCAAGTATGTGGCGTCTTGTGGGATCTGTCGGAAGATCAAAGTGAGCATAAAGCGTCCGCCGTCTGTTGCGACCATTGGAGATTCTGTGTGGCCATGGGATGACATCTCCATGGATTTCGTGGATGGTCTACCTCGTTCTCCACGACGGAAGGATGCTATTTGGGTTGTGGTGGACCGTCTCGGCAAGTCTGCGCATTTCATTCCTATCCGCACGACCAGTCTGCGGCGAGTTGGCTCCCATCTATGTGCGGGAGATTGTGAGACTGCATGGTGTACCTAAGACCATTATTTACGATCGGGATGCGAAGTTCGTCTCCAAGTTCTGGGAGAGTTTGCGAGTGCTTTGGAGTGCAGCGGCTTCGCCTTAGTACCGCTTTTCACCCTCAGACGGATGGGCGATCTGGCGTACCATCCAGGCGTTGGAAGACATGCTCGGGGCCTGTGTGATGGCTTGGAAAGGTAGCTGGGAGGATCATTTGCCTCTTGCGGAGTTTGCTTACAATAACGGCTATCATTCCGGATCCGGGCTGCTCCTTATGAGGTACTATATGGCGGAAGTGCAGATCGCCACTTTGTTGGGATGCGATGGCGAGAGAGCGATTCTTGGACCGGATTGGGTTCAAATGATCGCTGATCGCGTGGCGGAGGTATGGCGAGAACCTTCTCGCAGTCAAGCGAGCGCAGAAGAGCTATGCTTGATGTGGCGGCGAGACTTGGAGTTTGAGGTGGGTGATAAGCGTACTCTTGCGAGTATCTCCCACCAAGGGTGTGGTGCGTTTGGCACCAAAGGAAAGCTTCACCCAAGGTATGTTGGGCCTTTTCCTATCATCGCCGAGTTGGTAGGTTGGCCTATCGTGCAGAGCTACCTAAGCTATGCAAGGTGTGCATAATGTGTTCCATGTCTCGATGTTGAGGAAATACTTGCATGATCCGGAGTTGGTGGTTCCGTTGGAACCATTAGTACTGAGCAGGACCTCACCTTGAGTCCCGTCTGTGGAAATTCTGGGACTTCTGAGCGAGTGATGAAGAACCTGGCGCTCAAGTTCGTTAAAGTGTTGTGGTCACATCAGGCCGAGAGAGAGGCAACTTGGGAGCTGGAGTCTCGTATGCGAGAAATATCCCGAGCTTTTCACCTCAGGTATGTGATGTGAAAACCTAGCTATCTTCGGTTTCTTTGGGTTGCGTGTTGGTGCGTTTAGATTCGAGGTCGAATCCTGTTGAAGGGGGGAAGAATGTGACACCACGGAGTGTCATAACTTTATTTTACATGCTTGATATGGTTAAAAACAGTATGAAATATGGAATTAAGGTTAAAACTATAGGTTATGGAGGTTAATAGCTTTTCCGGGCCGTTTCCGGGCCGTTTTCGGGGTTTTGGGCCTTCCCGGGGGAGTTTTGGGCCTTGGTGGGCTTTGGTGGGATGGATTAGGTCTCCGTAACGGACTAGAATTGGGTGTGGGGCTGGTAAAGGGTTTCCCTGCCCCTTTGGGGCGTCCACCCTGCTGCCTTTGCGCCCCTTGAGGCCTTGGTGCCCCCCGCACCTCCCCCACTTGCCAAGCCCTAGCCGCCCCTTCCCTTTGAGCCTTGCGCCTCCCCCTTGCTCTCCTCCATTGCCCCACCTCTCCACCACCTCTCCTCCACCCCCTTGCTGCCCTAGGGTGGTCTCCACACCTCTGCACCTTGTGGATCCATCCGTTGGAGCGAGGAGCGAGGAGCGATCCGCGAGGAGATCTATTGGAGATTCGTTCGTTGGGCAAAGGTATGATCATGGGGATCCTTGGGTTTGATCTAGGTACTGTTCTTAGGGTGTTTATGAAGTTTTTAGATCAATTAGTGGTGCTGGGTTGGAGTTCTTTGGGTTAGATCTAGACGTTGCCACGTTTCTGTTTTCGGGCAGATTGAGCAGTCGGGCTAGGGTTCGAGTTTTCGTCGATTTAGAATCCGAATATGTCCGTACGGACTTAAAAGAAGTTGTAGATAATTTAATTATATTTCCATGGACATAAAGCACGTTAAAATCCGATCAGCTGTTTAAAAGTTATGGCCGTTTTACCGAGAGTGTTAAAATCTGTGACGCAATTAGAACAGATCGTAGTAATCTGTAGATTAAACAATTTTAGATTCCGAATCAGTCTTTCCGTATAACTATAAAAAGGTAGGAAATTTCCTAAGCTTCGCGATGGTGTACTCATTTAATCGATTTGGAGTCCCAGAACTCAAGTTATGGCCTTTGCAAGGCTGCTATCCCGCCGGGACAGAACCTCTGTTTTAGGTTTTGCGAGTAGCGGGCAATGTCGGGTGAGATGGGGATTTGTGTATTGTTTTGTGGGCATTATTGAGAGTATGTGATGCCGTTGTGAAGGTGGTGTGACCCCGGGGGTGCCCTCTACTTCCCACAATCCCGTCGCCCACGGTTGAGGCAAGTGTGTTGTAATGAATAGCGGAATTGTAGGTTGCTTGTGGAGATTAGATGAAAGATTGAATACTTGCTATGATCACTTGCCATGCTTGCTGTTTTCCAATGATGATATTGAGTATGATTATCATGATTCGATGCCATGTGTTAATATTTATCATGATGAGATGCCATATGTTTATGTACATGTGAAATATGATAATTGGCATAGTTACATGCATGACATGAGATAGGGCGAGGGCGGTGAGAAAGTCATAACTAGTCCGGCAAGGTCGGTGAGAAAGTTATGACTAGTCCGGAACGCCATTGAGTAAGACCTACATCGTGATTCCATCCACGTGGTGAATGGAAGCGATGAGTAGGCACCCTCCATCTTCGGGATGGAAGGGGGGAAAAGGGTGCACACCGACGGGTGTGTACTCAACCATACCGGTATGAGTTTCCAAGGAGACATGAGCATTGCATTACATCTCATACATATTGATGATGACAATGTTAAGTGTTTATGAATAAGATGATTTACATGAAGGGAGATGCTATTGCCATATTGTTGTTCTTGTTGTCCATTGCAATATGCTTGCTGAGTTTCGAACTCACGCTTGTGTTTTTTTCTTATTGTTTTAGGTACCATGAGAACGGCATGCGGGAAAAGGGAATAGACACACGCCCACACATTGCTTCACCTTAATGTTTCCCCAAGTCAATTCTTTTAGATTGATAATAAATTGCGTGTGATGGTCATTAAATTAAGGCTTAGCTTGGTTAATGAGAGTTTTATTGTTCGTTTGACACTTGGAACTTTAAGTGCTAAATGTTAGTCTTTTATTGTCGTTAAGACTCTGTTTATTGCTGTTTTAGATGTTTCCCTTATTGCCATATAATGCTATATCGTTGTTGCTCCTTAAATTCATGATAAAACAAAGGAGGTGCTGCCGAAATCTCGGTTTTTAGCCTATGCGCCTTTGCTGGAATTTTATGTTAAATATGATATTTGGATGTTGTTTAGCTTATGTTTGGTAGCATTCGGGCATATTAAATGCCGGGGTGTTACAAACGTATCAATTTTATACCATCCATACATCAACATCTTTACAATTAAAACTCTTGTTCAATCAATAAAATGACTTCAACCAATAAGTATTATCTCTACAAGATAAAATTCGTAAACATGATTCTAAGACATGCATTCATTAAGGTTAAAATCTTGCATCATGATTGTTATCCAATGTTCATCCCATCACAACATGTACTCGACATAATTCTACAGTTTTACACTTTTCTCTATTGCATCAATGGTTTCCAACAATTAACAACCCTACCAAGTCATCAATAACAACAAATGGGCATAATCATCAACCAACAACATTACTTTTAGCTACCCTATACATAGGTGATAACAAAATTACTACCACACAACATACTCCAACTATTTAAAATAGATTGAATACTAGCATTAACACTGCCATTAACACGACGCGCCCAGGTGCATCCCCGGTTGCTCCTCCTGCCACCTGGTGACACCCGCTATCCAGGCCCCCCGTTAGAAGCCACCCTACTACCACATGCTGTCGTGCATGCACGCGTTGGCTAAATTGATGAGTTTTCTCTGCATGCTACGTCCAATCGAACCGTCGAAAGCAACGTCCGATTTTGTCTGGTGTATGATTCTCTCGCGCGGTCTCATTATAAATCACAAGGCTGCCTCACATTCATGAGTGAGCTCAGAAAACGGAGAGCGCAAGGAGATCTGAGAAGCTGAGTACACGGAGAGCGCAAGGAGATCTGAGCAGCTGAGAAAACCAATTTAGTTGGTGTTCATAATTTGTAGAATTTATTTAGAGGTAACCTTATTTCGAGTATTTGATTCGGGATTGCTTTTTTTGCAGGTGTGGTTTGCGAAGGTTATTTTGTCCGGTGCTACAGATTTACCGATTTTCAGTACATCTTCAGAGAGGTTAGTTTGAAATCTTCTGGAGTAGTAGTATAATATTGTTGTTCAATTAGTATAATCATTAGAATATTAGTATAACCAACAGTATCACTGAGAATTAGTAAAACAAGAACCAGTAGTACATGAAATGACGGTAATTGTGTTCCTTGTCTGTATTAGATGACTTCACAGTAGTAATGTCATGAGTAGTACGTAATGAAGTGTATGACTGGCGTGCTGTTTGTGAAAGCAGCAGTATGTGAACTAATTATGTTGGCATCATGAGTAGTTGGACTAGTAGTAGGTGAAAATAGTGTTGGCAGAATGAATAGTTCATGACATGAGGACCGAATGCGTAAGTAAATAATGGTGTGTAGTTAATGTCTTTTTGTTGAAGTTAATAGTACGTACAATAACGGTATTAGCAAATGTAATGGGAATATTAATGATTAGCAGTACAGAAAACAACAGTAACTGGTATTAATATTGGCCTAACGGTAATGGAATATTTGTAAGAATATTGTATGAACTGACGACGGAATGCGTAAATAAATAATGATGGGTAGTTAATTTTGTTGCAGTCAATAAGACCTAAAATAATGGTATTAGCAAATGTAATGACAACATGAATATACGTGAAATAACTTTAAATGGTGTAAATGATGGCCTAATGTTAATGGAATATTCGTACGAATATTGTATGAAATTAGGACCGAATGCGTAAATAATTAATGGTGCGTAGTTAATGTGATTTTATTGCAGTCAATAGGACCTAAAATAACTGTATTAGCAAATGTAATGACAATATTAATATGATTAGCAGTACGTGAAATAATGGTAAATGGTGTAAATGATGTTGTAATGTTAATGGAATATTAGTACGAATATTGTAAGAATAGCATAGTACCAGTATGATTTGACATAATTAGTACTACATAATTGTAACACCCCAAAATTTTGCTTTTCTTAAATTCATGTGTGATTTGGCACTTTGGTGAATTTTTGGAATTTTCTGGAATTTATTTGGATTTATTTGGATTTAATTTGAATTTATTCCACATTGAAATAATTAAAGAAATTAAATTTTCAAATAAAGTTTTGTTGGAAATATTTTATTTGAGTCCCAAATGCCCTAAAATATTTTCCAGAATTTTTCTGGAATTTTTCTGAGTATTTTGCTATTTTTCTTGAATTAAATGAATTACTGAAAATTATTTTAATTATTAAATCGCTGGAAAATTGAACCGGGTCGGTTACTGTTCATCCGACCGAGCCCGAGGCAAACTTGAGTTCGAGTCCGACCCGAGCCATGCGACTCGATCGAACCCGGTCGCTGCGCCGAAACTCAACCGTTGGATCAAGATCCAACGGCTGAGGTCAACCGCAATAGCCACCGAACCCTAGCCCGTGACCGTTGGATTGAGATCCAAAGGCTCACGTTGATCCACGTCACCCAATCCGAATGGGATTCGGACTCCGCCCGCCACTTGGCCGTGTCGACCTCGGTCTCCGCGCGATACACGGAAGCTGAGGCCCCTATTTATTGCGCCGTCGCCGCCATCGTGAAGCCCGCTTCATTGCGCACCCGTAGCCCTAACTCACCTCGCCTGAGCCGCCGTGGTTGCGCCGCTAGAGCTCGCTGGAGTTAGGAGAAGGTGCCGCCGCGGTTTTTCGCCGATAGCCACCGTCTCCGTCGTCCTCCGTCGCCGTTGATCCCAGATCTGGAACCGTGAGAGCAAGCCGCGTCGGTGAGCACCACCCACGTCGCCGGAGCGCGTTCGAGACGCTGTCGGCTAGGTCATCGTCCCCTGCGCCGGTGACCCAGCGCCGCCGCTCACCATCGCCGGACTTCGAGCTCCCTCAGCCATCCGATCCAGATCCAACGTCCCAGATCACGCCACGTCATCTCACGGTGAGATCCCGTCTAAAATCCCAGATCCAATCTCGACCGTTGGATCTAGATCCAACGGTCCAGATCAAACGCGTTCACCCCAAACGCGTGAGTCCAGATCCAATCTGGGCCGTTGATTTTGAAATCAACGGCCGAGATCTAGCCACGTGTGCGGGAGACTGAACGCCGCGGTCAGCGCCGTCCACGCGCGCGTGCGTGTGACGCTGACACGCGGGGCCCGCATGTCAGCGGCCACCCCAACTGTGCAGTGACGTCACCCATGACGTCACAATGGGTCCCACTCACGCGACTGCGGGTGAGCCCCGGCCGACGCCGCAATGACGCTACCCGAAAGTGGTCCCACCTGGCCGGGCCTCACGTGAGCCGTGGACCGGGTCCACGGTAGACCCGAGCCAAACCATGGACCACGTCCATGAACCGGCTGACGTCAGCAGACCAATCAGAGGCTGCCACGTGTCTTCATTGACGCAATAATTAATTTCCGAAAAAGAAAATGATTTATTAATTCGAAATAATGATTTCAGATTTTGATTCAAACTTCAAACGCTTATAACTTTTGCGTTTCAACTCCGATTTGAGTGATTCAAATTTCTAAATTTGTATAAAATTGAGATATACCTAATTATGAATTTTATTTAATTTTTGGACTAAATTTTTCCTCTGTAATATTATTTAATTGATTATTTAAACTTCAAAATGCTATAACTTTTGCATTTTAACTCCGAATTTGACGATTCCAGTTTCTAAAAATTCATAAAATTATGTTCTCTCTGTTTATGAACATTATTTGGATGTTTGGATACTTTTTGTCTACTGTTTTATTCATTTGTTGCTATTTGCACGCGTTACGAGTAGACGTTGAAGTGCCGGAAGGATTCGAAGGAGAAGTGTTGACCCAGGAGCCAGATCAGGACCAAGAACAAGTACTTTTTGAAGGCAAGTTATGCTTTGACCATATTGATCCCATTTTGAAATCTATTTTGGTTCAAATTATTGCATGCTAGTTCAATTAGAAAATACTTTACTTAATTACGGGAAATTAGATAAATGCCAAATTGCCTTATGACACCTTGATTACTTAAGTATGTGCCATGACCCCCTTTGTCACCCTAGTGAGGATTACTAGTTGGACATTACTAAATTACCAACATGGGTTTGTAGAACGTTGTAGTATATTGCTTAGACCTGCTACGTACTCATGACATGATTTTGGACAATCAAACGTTAATATTGACTTAATGACATATTGAACCTGTTTTGGAAAGGTATCATGTGATGTTGATGGCACGTGGTGCATGGTAATCAACTGGGGTTTGATAAATAGTTTTCGACCGGGGCATGTGGCAAGAATGATCAGGTGGGCCAGTCGTGGCATTGGGAATGTTGGTTTGGTTCTTCGGGTAGTCTTGCCCTGGTCACCCTAAGGACTTAACCTTGCAAGCCTTTGAACTGGGTCTAACGTGCAACCACATGTCTGTAATGGGACGGACCTAGTTGATTAAGTTGCTAATAATGTACCTGTGGGACCTCAGGAGGTCAACTACACCCTTTGTGTAAGTTGTACGGGGAGCGCGTCTGGGTGCGGCCAGTACCCATCTAACGGTTGGTTGGCCTAAACTTCGCCTTAGCTAAGGGAAGGGTTAGTGTGCAACAACCGGGGAGGACCACTTGTATTGTTAGAAGTTTCCGAAAGACTTTGTTACGGGAACTCGCCTTTGTGGTGTTTGACTGTATCTTGTGGGTAAAGTGCATAACCTCTGCAGAGTGTATAATCTATTCGAATAGCCGTGTCCGCGGTATTGGACATCGCTCGGGAATTACAGTCAAGGGTTAGATTTTCTTGAAAATAACTTGGACTTGAAAGGTTGGTTTGGTTAATGCTGTCAATGGAAATGTGGATTAGGAATGGGAAAGATGTTGATTAAACTCCTGGAAAAAGTTATTGATGTTATACTTGTTTCTACTGCTTTCGAATCTACTTATGCTACTTGTCAAATCTTTGTTTCTTTGCAAATATACCTTGAGCTATTCCTTTGTATCAAGCCATGCATATAGTATATTAGCTTGCATTCTGTGCATGACTTGCTGAGTACCAAGTACTCACCCTTGCCGCAATACAACACCAGTTGAAGAGGAGACTACACCAGCTTTGGAGGAGGAGCTCCAAGAGGAACCGTCTACTTAGGGAGCGAGCCCAGTCAGTTGCCTGTGGTATACTGGATGGCGCCACGAAGTTATCTTATTTTTCCGCTGCTATTATTTCTCTCTTAATAAGTTTCGCCCTGCGAGGCGTATATTTGTAACTTGACCATAAGGTCGAGCAACCAGTTTGACTATTTAATTAAAGTACTTTATTAGTATCGAGTGGTATGATTGTGATATTTACCGATGTTAAGACTGTGTGCACTAGCGCGTTCCTGGACTAGTGCTGAATACACAGAGGGTCCGGATTTGCAAATTCGGGTCCCGACAGAGGTGGTATCAGAGCCAGGTTGACTGTAGGCTCACCCATAGTTAGAATGGTCGTAGTGAGGATAAAACCTATTTTCTAAAAGATAAAATTTGTCAAGATAAAGAAATGACATCCCGACTTATTCCCTTCTCTTTTTTCTTGTCTCTTACTGAATTTTTCCTTACCTTGTCACGATTTAAAAATTTCGAATTCTTACGTGAACACTCTTGTGAACAGATGGAGGGAGAGTTCAACTACGTCGATTTGGAGGTTGGTCACGCCGCGGAACTTTGGCGTATGCTACAGACTCTCGGAGATTTTGAGAAGCCACAATACCAAGTGGACGTGATCAGACAAGCAGGATTGATCAAGGCTTGTGACGTAAAGATTGTGGTACCTGCTAGGAAGAGGGGCCCAGGCAATCGCCCGATACACTGCACTGCCAGGAGGTCTACGATGCAGATGGGTATCCAAGAGGCGTCACGATGAGCAATGCAGCACATTACCCGCATCTACGCCAGAGAGTTGGAGAGCACGGTGTTCCGTTATCATCCACGCAGCAATAACCTTCTTGACCCAAAGGCGATTCAGGATGAGAATGCCATGGTTACCTGATTGGCACGACTTGTTGTCGCCAGGAGGATGTACTCTATGATACAAGCAAGGAGCTCTGAAGGCCCGCAGGAGATCACAACAGAGAAGAACGAGATGGCGGGAAGCTCAAGAGTATGTGTCACACCTTACGCAAAGGATTGGAGAGTTAGAGACGGCATTATGCGCACGAGCCGGAGCCAATGCTCGAGTTGCACGAGCAGACCCGGAGGAGCCGGAGCTTGAGGAGGACATCGCTTCTTCGACTACCACAGATGACACGATTCTTTGGACATGGCAATCGTTTCGCGCCTATGCCGCGATATCCGTACCAGGCCGTGGAGGTTTTCTCGATGAGTGGCGTAGGTTCTATAGTGAGACTCCTTCGCCGAGTCGCGTCATAGAATAAAGAGTCACCCTTTAGGCGTTAGACTCGAGTGCTAGTTCGATTTGGATTTTCATTGCTTGTCGAGTGTGCATTATGTGTTGCAAGGCCCTAGGCATTGTAAGCAACCATACCAAGTTACTATTGATTAAAATAATAAAATTGGACTTCAAGTTACACCTTTAAGCCCGCATAAGTTCCATATTACTTGTCTATTCTTGTTTCCCTCTCATCTCTAAAACCTAGAGCAAACCACAGGATGGTGAACACTGTGGAAACCTTGGAGGCAATGGAAGTGGTTCTCACCCAAACAGAAAACCCCAAAGATCGAGCACCAGCCACCGCCATTGATATGCAGAATTTGGAGCTTTTCTTGCTGCTCAGACTCGATTGATGCATGCTATGATGCAACAGATGCAACACGTCCTTTGCTCAGGCCACTGCTAATCAAGTTAATCGGGGACAACGCCGAATACAAGGCTCGCCGAGTTCATGAGGACTCACCCACCCACTTTCTCTGGGAATGCCAATCCATTGGAGGCCGATGATTGGTTAAAGTCAATTGAGAGGAAGTTACACATCGCTTAATGCATGGGAAATGAGAAGGTACTTTACGCTTCTCATCAGTTGGAAGGAACAGCCGCTGAATGGTGGGAGAACTTCTGTGCCACGCAAGAGAACCCTCAGGACATCACTTGGGAAGAGTTCACACCGCATTCTGTGCAAGTATCACGTGCCTGAAGGAATCATGGATCTCAAGAAGGAGGAGTTCGAGCATCAAGCAAGGTAATCAGCCAGTGGCCGAATACCTGAACAAGTTCACACAGCTTGCTCGCTACGCACCTGAGGATGTAGCGACAGATAAGGCCAGACAGTCTCGTTTCATGAAAGGACTTAACTCAGGATTGCAGGTGGGATTGATCACCCACACCTTTCCAGATTTCCAAGAGTTGGTGAATAAGGCGCTTATTCTTGAGGACAAGCGCAAGGAATTGGATGAGAACAGGAAGCGCAGGATGCAACAACAGGGATCACGCCAGGGAACGCAACAGCGTCTGAGAGTTGCGCCAAATCAGTTTTTCAGATTCCAGCCACAGAATGCAACAAGGACACCGTCACCAGCACCAAGACCCATCAATCAGAACTATCAGACCCCAGCCCCAGCTAGAAACGCCGCTCCAGGCAGTCAGCAAGGAACAGTGAGACGCTGCTACAACTGCAACGAGCCAGGACACTTTGCCAACAGTTGTCCAAAGAAGACAGCAGGAGTAACCCCAGTCCGCTTAAATCTGGGATCCACACCAGCCAGGACGCCAGCACCAGGAGCCACACCCTAGACTGTGGTGAGAGGCCGAGTCAACCATGTCACCGCAGATGCACTGCAGAATGCTACGGACGTCGTACTGGGTAAGTTACTTGTTAACTCAGTACCTGCGACAGTTTTGTTTGATTCTGGAGCTTCGCATTCGTTTGTTTCACAAGGCTTTGCTGCTAAAAATGATTTGGAGATTGCAAGGCTTAAATGCATGCTTGTAGTTCAAACCCCTGGTTCCGAACTCCGAACGAAAGTAGGATGTTCTGGGGTGAGAATACTAATAGATGGGATAGAGTTCCTAGCGAACCTTATTATTTTGGAGACCCAGATCATAGATGTCATTTTGGGGATGGATTGGTTATCCAAGCACAAGGCCGTATTGGATTGTGGACGAAGGACTATCTCAGTTGAGAGCCCGTGTGGAAAGAAAGTAGAATTTCAAGCTACTGCCGTTAGAGATGGACAGTTGATGGTTAACAGTACCAAGGCAATCAGCATAGAGGATGTCTCGAGAGTGAATGAGTACCCGGATGTTTTCTGAAGATCTACGGTATGCCGCCAGGCGGGACATAGAGTTTGTGATAGAGCTTGTACCTGCACAAAGACCGATAGCAAAGAGACCTTATCGGATGTCCACCGAAGAATTGGTAGAAATGAAGAAACAGCTTGAAGAGTTAATGGAGAAAGGATTTATCAGACCGAGTTCGTCGCCGTGGGGAGCACCAGTTTTGTTCGTCAAGAAGAAGGACGGAAGTTTCAGGATGTGCATTGACTACCGTGCACTCAACGAAGTCACTGTGAAGAACTAGTATATTGCCCGTGCTAACGCTACGGCGATATTTGGCAATACAATTCAAATAAGCAAAAGGTGTTATATGTTGTTTGGTAATAAAGTGTAGTAAGATGTGCATAAAAGAAAGATACAAAGAGTTATTATATCGTTAATTACACAAGCAAGTGCATAAAGTAACATAAGAACTGTTTACATGTAATCCATTGAACTATTTTTATATACACAAATGGTTTAGATTTGCATATTTGGGTCTTACATGTTTGTGCACTTGTGCAAATAAAAACAAATCATTGATGCACAACATGCTAGAACATGTGCGCTTGCAAAAATTTGTGTCAAAATATGACTGTCGATGATCGGTTTCGCCGGCAATAAGATTTGTGATTCTAGGGGATTTGTGCGGGATCTGAGCTTGATGGTAACACAGGATACGGGGGCAATCTGTTTTAGACAGGTTCGGGCTCTCTCGGAGGAGATAATACCCTAGTCCTGTGTTCTTGGATGTATTGTGTGTGTTCAGGAGAGAGAGAGTCCTCCCTCTTGTTTTTTCCCTCCTCCCCTTATATACTGGGGGGAGAATACATGATAGATGGGCGCCACCGGGCCCTAAACATGGTGGCCTGGACGACATGTCCCTTGTCCTTATCCGCCTTCACGCTCTACGTCCTGGAGAGGAGGTTATGCTTTCTCCGACCCACGCCTGCCGCCTTGTCAGGTTCCAGCTTCCGCAGGCTCTCAAAGGTCGCATCAACATGCTTCGTCCCTGGCGGGTTGTTAGGGCGGGGCACGAAGCTTCCTTGAAGGACCGGGAGTTGTCTTGGGGAGCAAGTCGAAGGTCTCCTCTGGGCCCGTCGTGGTGCTCCTGGGCTTTGGGCTTTCTATTCCGCCTGTCAGGCCCAGCCGGGCGTAGGTCCCTCTTGCGGGACCCCTGTCTCTGACATCCCACAGCAGCCCCCAAGTGCTTTAGGATCGACTTTCCGTCCCTTACCCTGTTATGAGGATTATGCGGGAGAGAGATCATAAAGAACTTGTAGTATGAAGCCACCGTGGTTGATTAGCTCGTGGCCGAGTGGTACCCGCGCCCGTTTACGGTGCACGGCAACCGGCTTGTCGCTCGGCTGACCCTCATGGGGCATACCTTGGCCTTTTTGACTCGTGGCCGAGTGGTACCCGCGCCCGTTTACGGTGCGCGGCAACCGGCTTGTCGCCCGGCTGACCCTCATGGGGCATACCTTGTTCTTTTTGGCTCGTGGCCGAGCGGTACCCGCGCCCGTTTACGGTGCGCGGCAACCGGCTTGTCGCCCGGCTGACCCTCATGGGGCATACCTTGTTCTTTTTGGCTCGTGGCCGAGTGGTACCCGCGCCCGTTTACGGTGCGCGGCAACCGGCTTGTCGCCCGGCTGACCCTCATGGGGCATACCTTGGTCTTTTTGGCTCGGGGCCGAGTGGTACCCGCGCCCGTTTACGGTGCGCGGCAACCGGCTTGTCGCTCGGCTGACCCTCATGGGGCATACCTTGGTCTTTTTGGCTCGGGGCAGGCGGTACCAGCGCTCGTTCTGGCGCGACAGAACCGGCTTGTCGCCCGGCTGACCCTCATGGGGCATACCTTGGTCTTTTTGGCTCGTGGCCGAGTGGTACCCGCGCCCGTTTACGGTGCGCGGCAACCGGCTTGTCGCTCGGCTGACCCTCATGGGGCATACCTTGGTCTTGTTGGCTCGGGGCCGAGTGGTACCCGCGCCCGTTTACGGTGCGCGGCAACCGGCTTGTTGCTCGGCTGACCCTCATGGGGCATACCTTGGTCATACAGAGTAATGCCTGTGCCCACTTACTACAAGACCGCTTTAGACCCTCATGGGGCGCATTCTCAAGACCGTGTTGGTTGTAGATCCTCCGGCGACACCCAATCGCATTGTGAGACAGCGACCAGCAATTGACCCCAAATTATGGGGTGTGCCGTCAGAGGATGTTCGGAAAGTGCCCAGCCCCAAGCTTCCGTGGCGGCGGCGTTCGTGCCCGTCGTGGGGCGACTTTATCCCAAACTTCGGACCAGATTTGACACCTGGCCGCGTTTTGCGCTGACGCAGCCTATTGGCCCGTCATGGGACGTGCCTCAGATCTAGCCCGAGTTGAGCAGGAGGGCCTCGTTTCTTCCCACCGTAGGTGGAAATTGGGGCCCATTTCTTATAAGTCGGAAGGACCCTCGTTGGAGCAACGGCCTCCTCGCACCTTCTCCACCACTACCGCGAAACCTTCAAACCTTCCTTGGCGATTTAGGGTTTCTAGTTTCGCGCCTTGGCTTGGCGGCGGTTCTTCCCTCCAGGTCTTCTTCTTCGCCATGTCGTCTTCCTCGTCATCGGAGGGTATGCACCGACTGCGACGGCAGGTGGGAGACTTCCATCACGACGATGTCCCGCTTGGAGGGGATGGTTGCCGCCGGGCGTCCTCCCTCCGCCGGGAGTTGATCTCACTTCGTCCCCGCCGCGGTGACCCTTACCCCACACCTCTAGAGAATGAGATTGTGGTGTTTGAGTCCTTCTTCCAAGCGGGGACTTAGCATTCCTGGGAGCGCCTTCTTCCGGGGGCTCCTCCACTTCTACGAAATTGAGTTGATCAATTTGAACCCCAACTCGATTCTTCACATTGCCATCTTCGTCCAGCTCTGCGAGGCGTATCTTGGGATACGTCCTCATTTGGATTTGTTCCGCTCCTTCTTCTGGCTGAAGCCTCATCCGAACCGGGCCGCTCCCAATGTCATTGGGGGCGCCGGGCTCCAGCTGCGGGAGGGCTCGAAGAAACAGTATTTTGTCGTTCCTCTCAAGACCTCCCTCAAAGGTTGGAGGCGGGAGTGGTTCTATTGTGCCAACGTTGATCCTTTCCTCGCCCCTTTGCCGCCGCGCTCCTAAAGCTTCCCGATCTTTGGAGCGACGGGCCGACGGAGGAGGTTCGGGACAAATCCCGAGCCGGCATTGATTGACGATCTGAAGAACCGAGGGCAGACGGGTCCCGGGATCGCGATCAGTTTTGTGACGCGCCGAGTGCAGCCCTTGAATGAGAGAGTCCATCTGGGGTTCCAATACAACCGGCATCCGACCCCACGCGAGTCGGACGCGCCCTGTCGATGGAGGCGCCGGCGACGGGTAGTTGATCTCTTCGTGCCTGGCACAATCATCACCAACGAGGCTGCCCTCATAAATTTTCGACGGCAAGGCCTCCCCTCCTGTGAGTGCGCTATTCTCTCGAAAGGTCGTTCCATGATTTCTTTGGTAGCGTGTGATTCAAACAGGGTGCGATCGTTCCTTTTTTTCAGGAACGCGCGTCCTTCCTTTCTGACGCTCCAGTTGTCGGCCTCTCTCGGCTGAAACACGCTCAGGCGAAGCGAGTGGCTGACACATCGGTCGACGAGCTGCGCCGAGAGTTGGCGGAGGAGGTCGTCGATCCTTCGTCGGCCGGGCCTTCGACCTCCGATGCACCCGGATCGCAAAGCGCGGGGCCACACGACCTTCTGTCGATGGCAGCCCGGTGCGGCGCCAACTTCCCTCCGAGTGGTGCTGGGTTTCAAATGAAACCTGGAATGAAATTCAAGAAATCCAAAAGGTATTTTTGGGCGATCCTTGTCTTTTGTTACCGCTGTCTTTGAGGTGTCTTCCCCTTTTGCTGATTCAGGACTCCTGCTATGGACGTCCGGTGGAGGGGTCTCTGAAAGGAGTCCAGCGGGGCTTCCCCAAGGAGCCCCACCGCGTCGGCTAGGTCGCCGTCGCCGCCGACTGCCGGGGCGTCGCCACCGGGCGCAGGCGGTCCAACAGTCGAACCATCCGGTGGTCCGTCCGCCGACGAGATCGACCCGGCATCGTCTCCCGGAGTGGAGGAAGTGCCTCGAGAGCCACCGCCGCTCGGTCCTCTGCCGAAGCCCCCGAATCGGACCGTATGGTGGGAAGGGGGTTCCGACTGGAAGGGGATGGAAGAGGACGACGAGATGGAGAAAGCGGCTCGGACGGAGCTTTATGAGCTCACCGTCAAGTGTAGCACGCTCGTCAGGGTGAGCTTCTTGTCTTCAATCTGTCGCCTGCTGACTTCTCCCTGAGATTCTGCCCTGTTACTTAGGACATGGGGGAGCGCTCGGAGCAAAGGTCGCGGTTTTTCCGGAAGGTGCTCCCAAAGCTCAAGGAGCAGAAGCAGTACCAGGACAAGCTCAGCGAGATCAGCGCGGACAGATGGAAAGAAGTCCACGAGCTTCAGGGCGAGTGTATGACGATCCGGGAGGAGAAGACGAAGCTTGAGCATATGCTCGAAGGTGAGATTCTCCCCTGAATTCGGTTCGTATGCTTTTTGGATGATGGTTGGAGAGGATGATGACACACTCGTGTTTCAGAGCGCGACTCGACCGTTGCTGAGCTGAGGGCCCGGCTGGAGGCTTCAGAGAATTCTGGCCTCGAAGCTCGAGTCAGCCTGGAAAGGATGCTGGCGAGCCGAAGGGTAAATTTATTTGACTTGGGTTGAACATACTTGGCGTCGGGTGTGCTCTTGATGGCTGTTTGACTTTGTGGCGAGTCTTGCCGAAATGTGGGTGGACTGAACTGCGTCGCTGCGAGCCGATCCCTGCACCTTTGCGCATTGAAGGAGCCACGCCGGGCCAGGGGGACGATGTTGTTCCACTTCTCTCTGAGGAGCCGACAGGATCGAGCTTACGCCAAAGAGTCCGCAGCAATGGCGCGAACCAGGCATTGGCGGTGGTCAATTCTCATTATCAGAGAGTTGACCTCGAAGGCTGTGAAAGAAGGCTTACTTTGTGATGAAGATAAGGCCAACGCTCCTCGAAGAGGTGTCTGGTGCATCGCAGGCCTTGTTGGAGAATCTAGAATTCTGACTTTGATGTGGGCCTTGATGCCGAGTGCTCGCCCTCCTTGTTTGAAATATTGTGTCTTCTTACTTCAATATGATTTGCCTGTATTATCTTCCGCTGAGTGGTCTTCAGACCCGAATATAGGCCCGTAACCTTTTGGATCCTGTTGTGCCTTTCCGGTGGGCTTCACTGACCGGTATGGCTTCCAAACGCCAGGGCCTTGGCCAGGCTTTCTTGCCCGGACACGCTTTTCCGAGAGGCTGGCGTGCAGCTCTCGAGCGTCGGGACTTACGTTGTGGCCACCTGGCTGAGTGGTTTAGCCCCCAGGCTTGCATCACTTGCTAGCTCTCCAGCCCCCGGGCTTTTGCGCTTAATCTGGTGTAATTAAGCGAGGAAGCCGAATGAGCTTGAACTGCTTACAACACGTGTCTGGTGAAATTCTCCTTGATTTTGTTCAATGCGCTGATCTTCTTCGGTATTTGCACTGTCGCTTCGTTTTTCGCGCTTCATTGATTGTGAGGTGGCGCGTTTTGATTGCCTTTGAGATGCTTCAATTTCCGGGGCTGGGGTGGCTTATAAATGGGGCGTCACCGCTAATGAGCGATCGCCCGTTTCTTCTTGCCTTGTCCTTCGTCTTCCTCTTCCAGTTTCCTTCCATGTCTATTACGGGGAGGTTCGTTGGTCCCCTGCGGCGTTGTTTCGCCATCGATTCTTCGGGATGTTGCACAACCGGGAGGAGGCGGAAGCATGGGAAGACCTTGACTTTTTCACACCGAGGCGGAGGCGGAGGACGGAGCGGCGAGGACGCCGCCGCCGCGTGGCCACCTTGTTGGAGGTCGCCGGGGGCTCCACGAGGTGGCGGAGATCATCCTCGAGATGGTTGGTCGCGATCGTCGCGGCGACCTTGCCGTCGAGGCCCTCGTCCGCCTTATACCCCCCTTGTGGGTGGTTGACGAGGAGATTATGGCGGCTTTGGGTCGCGTGGGTCGCGACTAACCTCAGCGATCTCGCCTCCGGGTCTCCCAATGCGTCGGCACAAGACGACACCGACACCGGCCGGCGGGAGTACCAGCGACACAGTAGCACCAGCACCAGTAGTTTTTTTTTTTTTTTTTTTTTTTTTAGCGCGAGAAAAAGAAAAAAAGAAAGTCAGTAATGTAAATTATTAACATTATGGAATGAAATGCGAAATTTTATCCATTCGTGCCTATCACATTTAACCCGAACTTAGTGGTTCGCTGATCAACTCATTCTAGTCGGTTGCTCCAGATTACCCGAAAGAACGAGGGGTCAGCTCGAGCTTTTGACTGGTTAGAAATTCGCGATCAGGCAAATCTTGGTTAAATTGCCGCTGCAGTGCAGTCCCGAGTGGTTAGTGCTTTCTACCCGTTCGTTGTGCTTGTGGTATAAACCACCGAGGCTTTGTGCTCATCGTGGTTTGTTATTTCCGTGCATTCTATATCGGCACGACCAGGGTTAGGCGCTACAATGATCGGGTAATAACCACTCGGGGCTAGCATTACACGTAACTTCGAAAATAAGGCGAACCACTATTTTATTTAATGTGTAAGAGTGGGATACATAACTCATGCGTAGAAGCGGCGGAGCTGTTCGGCGTTCAAGTATTCGCGAACCTCGCCGTCTTCTCGCCTGAAGTCGATAAGCACCCTAGGGTTGTCTTCTGACGATGTATGGACCTTCCCAAATTGGAGAGAGCTTGTGCTCGCTTTTACAGTTCCTCCTCGGGACCAGATCTCCTTCCAAAAGGTTCTATTTACGGCGTTGCGAGAGTGGTAGCGCCAAGTCCCTGGAGGTATGGCCGACCGAGGGCGGCAACGTTCGAGCCTCCTCGAGTTGATCAAGCTCCACCATTCGGCTTCCCTCGGACTCGGCCGTTGTAGTTCCGAACCCTCGGATTCGAATCGGCTCGGTCGGCGAGAACCGCCTCTGCGCCATAGACCCGAGAAAAAAGGGGTTTGGCGGTCGCTCAGTGGGAGTGGTTCTGAGTCCCAGTGCATCGACGGTAGCTCCTTCACCCATCGGGCGGCGTATGGTTTGAGGCGGTCGAAGATCCTGGCCTTGAGGCCTTGAAGGACCAGACCGTTAGCTCGCTCGACCTGCCCATTGCTTCGTGGGTGAGCCACCGAGGCGGCGAGATCTTGATCCCGACGCCTTCGCACCATTCTTGGAATTCCTCACTCCTGAATCGGGTCCCGTTGTCCGTGATGATCCGGTTGGGCACTCGAATCTGACTACAATATCCTGGAAGAACTCCTTGGCCTTAAGCTGCGGTGATAGTTACGACGGCTTGGCTTCGATCCACTTGGTGAACTTGTCAATGGCCACGAAGAGGTGGCGAAACCGCCTTGAGCCTTCTTGAGCGGGCCCACTAAGTCGAGCCCCAGTCGCGAAAGGCCAAGAAATGGGTATAGTCTGTAGCTCTGTCTTGCGGCAAGTGTGTCTGTCTTGCATAGAATTGGCAGCCCTCGCAGGTTCGAACTATCTCCTTGGCATCCGTTACCGCCGTTGGCCAGAAGAAACCCTGTCGGTAGGCTTTCCCAACCAAGGCGCTTGGCGCCGCGTGATGGCCACACATTCCCGAATGGATTTCTTGGAAGCGACTCTCTTCCCACTTGTCCCGAAATGCACCGCCTGAGGACACCCGAGGCACTTTTTAAGAGCTCGTCGCCCACCACCACGTAGGATTTGGCTTGTCGGGAGATGCGCTCTGCCAGAGTGGTTGCTTCCGGGAGTTTGTCCTTCGAGGAGATAATCAAGGTGCAGGTAGTCGATCTGGATCGATGAGCAGGACCCTGCCTGTGACCCTCGCTTAGCTTTTGCCGTTTTGTAGCGGTTGGCTCGTGAAGATCCTGTGCGAAGATATCACTTGGGACATCTGCCCGAGTGGCTCCCATCTTAGCCAACTCGTCTGGCTGCCTCATTATTGCGGCGGAGGACATGAACCAGCTCCAGGCCGTCAAACTTGCCTTCCAATTCTCGGACTTCTTTGGCAAGATGCCGCCATATTACGATCCACGCACAACCAGTCCTTCATACGTATGATTCACCACCAATCGAGTCGCCTCGAATCGCCGGCCGGATTCGAGTGTTGTGGCGATCTGAAGCCCATGGATGAGGGCCTCGTACTCAGCGGCATTGTTTGAGGCCGGGAAGTGAATCCGAAGGACATACTTCACTGTCACCCTTAGGCGAGATAAGGAGGATTCCCGCCTGCTCCTCCAAGCATGAGAGACCCGTCGAAGTGCATGACCCAATATTCTCGGTACTTCTTCCGTGCGAAGTGCAGGATTCGGTCCACTCGTAGTAAAGTCAGCCAAAGCCTGGATTTGACGCGGTCGCGGCTTGAATGAGATGTCGAAAGCTCCAAGCTCGGCTGCCCACTTTGAAATTCTTCCGAGCTTCCCGATTCACGGAGGACCTCTCCACGGGAAAGAAGTGACTACCAAATCGAATGTCCTTGGAAATAATGCTTCACTTCCGTGACGAGATCAAAATGGCGTCTGGCCTTCCGGATTGGAGGATATCTTGTCTTGGATTCGCCCGATTACCGACGAATAAATCGGGCGTTGCACGCCATAGCGGTGTCCAGATTCCTCCCGCTTCCACAACTATCACGGCACTTACTACATGAGATGTTGCCGCTATGTAGAGCGAAGAGGTTCACCTGGCGCCGGCGAGACTAAGACTGGGGGAGTGGAGAGAAACACCTTGAGTTCTTCGAAGGCCTGCTGCGCCTCTGCCGTCCAATCAAAGCGATCTTGCTTCTTAAGGAGCTTGAAGAAAGGCATTCCCCGGACCCCCAGTCGTGAGATAAACCTGCCAAGCGCTACCATGCATCCGGTGAGCTTTTGGACCTCCTTTTGGCTGGTAGGCGGGGCCATTTTCATAATGGCTCCAATTTTCTCCGGGTTCGGCTCGATCCCACGACGGGAGACGATGAACCCGAGTAGTTTCCCGGAAGACACTCCGAAAACGCACTTCTCTGGGTTTAGCCTCATCTGGAACGTCTTCAGACTTGCGAACGTCTCGGCCAGATCGGAGGTGAGGCTGTCCTCTGTCTGCGTTTTAACTACCACATCATCCACATAAGCTTCCACATTGCGCCCGAGCTGATGGTGAAAGCACCGCTGCACGGCCTACCGGGTACGCTATACGGCATTCTTGAGCCCGAACGGCATAGTGATATAGCAATATGCTCGAATGGAGTGATAAACGAAGTCTTCTCGCGATCTTCCTCTCGGCCGAATCGATGATAGCCTGAATAGGCGCCCGTAAAGCCGAGTAACCGAGATCCCAAGATGGAGTCTACCACCGATCGATACGAGGGAGACCAAAGGATCTTTCGGACAAGCCTTGTTGAGGTCGGTGTAATCAACACACATGCGCCAGCTTTTATTCTTCTTACGGGCGAGTACGAGGGTTCGCCAACCATCGGGATGATACACTTCTTTGATGAAACCCGCGGCTAGCGGCTTTGTGATCTCCTCTCGATGGCTTTTCGACGATCTTGAGCAAACCGTCGTAACCTTTGCTTGACGGGCCTGGCGGATTGGTTTACATTTAGTGCGTGCTCGATCACCTCCCTGGGAACCCCGGGCATGTCGGACGGCTTCCAGGCAAAGACGTCTTGGTTTGCCCGCAGAAAGGTGACGAGCGCGCCTTCCTATTCATCCCCGAGCCTTGTCCCGATCGAAACGGCTCGCGCCGGATCGGACGGGTCGAGGAGGATCCTTTTGGTGCCTTCCTCGGGGCTGATCCCGGAGTTCTGCGGCTTGCGGGTAGGGATACTGCCTTCCGGCTTGTCGAAATCCGCCTCTTGACGAATTCTTTCCCGACCCGCCAGCGCCTCCCAGAGACTCGGCCATTTCGCAGCTCTCCCTGTCGCAAGAGAAAGACTGCTTAACATCGCCGCGCAGAGTGATAATACCACTCGGACCCGGCATTTTCAGCATTAGATACGCGTAGTGGGGCACCGCCATGAACTTGGCCAGCGCTGGCCTCCCCAAGATGGCATGATACGCTGTCGCGAAATCTGCCACCTCGAAGCTAAGGCTCTCCGTCCGGTAGTTGTCCCTTGCGCCGAACGTGGATCGTAGAGTGATTTGTCCGAGTGGTATCGCCGACGTTAGGGTATCACTCCATGAAAAGGTGACGACCCGCGCTTGAGGTCGACCGCGGGATCCCCATATCATCGAGTGTCTTCCACGAAGAGGACGTTGAGCCCGCCCCACCGTCAATCAACACCCTTTTGAGCTTGATGCCGCGGACAACCGGCGCCAAGACCAGCGGGTATCTGCCGGGGACTGGGACGCGATCTGGGTGATCCGTGCGGTCGTAAGTTATTGCGACCTCGGACCACCGGACATATCGGGGTCTCGGCTCTCGCATAGATGTCCCGGCGGTGAGCTTTGCTTCCGCTTGGACTCATATCTTGGTGAACCCCGAATATGTAGTTAAGCTCGAGGTCGACTTCTTGATAATCTTCCTCAGCTTCAGGGGGAGGCGGTTTGCCGGCGGCATGACCACTCGGACCTTGTCCAGCCTGCCTCTTGCTCTCGCGGGCGAACCTCTTTAGGGTGAAACAATCCTTGGCGGCATGCCTCCCTTTGGATGGAAAGGGCGAGTGAGTTCATGACCTTATCATATCCATCCTCTTTGAGAGCGAGGATGAGTTGGCGCAATGATCGCCACTAGCTCTTCGCCTTGCGCTTCTTTTCTTTCCGCCGAGGGGTTCAGATCGATCCTTCCCTTCATCACGTCGTTCGCGAGCCTCGGAGGCTGAAGCGTAACGGTCCGCTAGGGCGAACAGCTCCGGACCGACGTGGGTGGCTTCCGACATCTTCTTGATGAGGTCGGGTCGCCGACTCTTTCTCGAAGGCAGCTATCACAACCGCATCTCGTGACGTCCCGAACGGTGCTTTTCCTGTTCATGAAGCGCTTGACGAACTCCCGAGGGATTCGTTCCTCCTTTGGTGTAGCTGGTATAGGTCCCAAGGGTGCCTGGCGCTCGTAAGTGCCTTGGAAATTTGAGATGAACTGCTCACACAGATCTCTCCCAGAATCTATAGAGTTCGCTGGAAGTCCGGTGAGCCATGCTTGGGCCAGGGGTGAGAGGGTAACCGGCAAGTAGTTTGCCATTACTTTCTGATCCCCCCCGGCGGCCCTGACTGCCAGAGCGTATACTTGTAGCCAAGCCTCCGGGTCTCTCTCACCGTCAAACCTAGTGATGCCTTTAGGATTAAATCCATCGTGCCAAACCACTCGGCGTAGGTGAGGGGTAAACGACGGACCCCTTCGATGACCCGCGATACCCCGGGAGGTGATCGACGCGAGGGGATCGCGCTTGGCGTATTTCGCGGCCTCGCGGAAGGATGCCGGCGCGCTCATATTCGCCGGCTTGACGGCGCGTTGTTCCTCCCTTTCGGCCGCGCGCCGCGCCGAGGTGCGAACGGAGGTCGCGCCGATGCTATGTCGCAAGTCGTCTCCGAGGTAGAACATGATGTATCGACGGGCTTCCCGACCTGGCCATTCTTTGTCTGGTCCTCGCCGGACCACGTGATGCCTCCTTCGCCGGCTGGTCGGTTTGAGTATCTTTGGATAGCTGCCGCCGTCACCATGGCCTTTACTTGGGCCATGATCGGGAAATCGATCATCCGCCTCAAAGATAGGGGTCGTGGTATCCAGGAGTGTCTTGGAGGCGACGATATTCTGCGTGGTACGAAAAACAGCCTGGTCCCCATCTTGGCTTGCAGAATGTCTTCATTGACAGCCGGCACGGTCCCGGAGTACGCGCCCGTAGCGTCGAGCTCGATCACTCGGCCTCCTTCCAAATCGGCGGTGGATCGAGGTGTCGGGCTTCTTGCGAATCTGCCGCGAGCCTTCGATCACACAGACTCTACGGAAATTCCAGCAGCCTCTCTAGGCTTTCTTCGACTCGGCCGCTGAGGTGGGTGAGTCTGGAGAAGACAAACCTAGGCGCTCGGGGGTGCCGAGTGGCTTGGCGGTGAGAACTCCCACCCTTCGTGCCTCGGCGTCCTCGAGCCTGACTCCGCGGCTGGAACGGGTCTTCGGATCCCCGCTCGGTACTTTAGAGTACGAGGCAGGGGACCTTCCGATCGGCCGCGAAGTCGTGACGATGGATCGCCGGAACCTCACCGCTACAGTAGCGTTCCTTAGAGAGAGAGAGGCTTCCGAGGTCGTTGGAGATGAAGGTCAGGCTTCCGAAACGGAAGACCTGGCCCGGGAAGAAGACTGTGGAGACTTCGCTCGTCGCAGCCATCAAGCTTGACGAAGATGTTGACACAAGCCCCCTACTCGGCGCCAACTGTCGACGATCGGTTTCGCCGGCAATAAGATTTGTGATTCTAGGGGATTTGTGCGGGATCTGAGCTTGATGGTAACACAGGATACGGGGGCAATCTGTTTTAGACAGGTTCGGGCTCTCTCGGAGGAGATAATACCCTAGTCCTGTGTTCTTGGATGTATTGTGTGTGTTCAGGAGAGAGAGAGTCCTCCCTCTTGTTTTTTCCCTCCTCCCCTTATATACTGGGGGGAGAATACATGATAGATGGGCGCCACCGGGCCCTAAACATGGTGGCCTGGACAACATGTCCCTTGTCCTTATCCGCCTTCACGCTCTACGTCCTGGAGAGGAGGTTATGCTTTCTCCGACCCACGCCTGCCGCCTTGTCAGGTTCCAGCTTCCGCAGCTCGCAAAGGTCGCATCAAGATGCTTCGTCCCTGGCGGGTTGTTAGGGCGGGGCACGAAGCTTCCTTGAAGGACCGGGAGTTGTCTTGGGGAGCAAGTCGAAGGTCTCCTCTGGGCCCGTCGTGGTGCTCCTGGGCTTTGGGCTTTCTATCCCGCCTGTCAGGCCAAGTAGGCGTAGGTCCCTCTTGCGGGACCCTGTCTCGACATCCCACAAGAGCCCCCAAGTGCTTTAGGATCGACTTTCCGTCCCTTACCCTGTTATGAGGATTATGCGGAGAGAGATCATAAAGAACTTGTAGTATGAAGCCACCGTGGTTGATTAGCTCGTGGGTCGAGTGGTACCCGCGCCCGTTTACGGTGCACGGCAACCGGCTTGTCGCCCGGGTGACCCTACTGGGGCATCCCTTGGCCTTTGTGACTCGGGGCCGAGTGGTACCCGCGCCCATTTACGGTCTTGCGGCAACCGCTTGTCACCCTACCGACCCTCATGGGGCATACCTTGTTCTTTTGGCTCGTGGCGGCGGTACCAGCGCCCGTTTACGGTCTTGTGGCAACCGCTTGTCGCCTACCGACCCTCATGGGGCATACCTTGTTCTTTTGGCTCGTGGCGAGTGGTACCCGCGCTCGCTTACGGTCGCTGACAACCGCTTGTCGCCTGACCCTCATGGGGCATACCTTGGTCTTTTGGCTCGGGGCGAGTGGTACCCGCGCTTGGATGCAGGCGCGGCAACCGGCTTGTCGCTCGGCTGACCCTCATGGGGGCATACCTTGGTCTTTTTGGCTCGGGGCCGGGCGGTACCCGCGCCCGTTTACGGCGCGCGGCAACCGGCTTGTCGCTCGGTTGACCCTCATGGGGCATACCTTGGTCTTTTTGGCTCGTGGCCGAGTGGTACCAGCGCTTGGATTTACGGTCTTGTGACAGCCGCTTGTCGCTCGGTGACCCTCATGGGGCATACCTTGGTCTTGTTGGCTCGGGTCGAGTGGTACCCGCGCTTGCTTATTGTGACAGCCAGAACCGGCTTGTCGCTCGGCTGACCCTCATGGGGCATACCAGGAATGTCTTCTGGCTTCATCAGTCTTCTTGGAATACCAGCTTCTTTCTAAAAAGAATGAAATGGACTTGTTAAACATTGTTTTCGTGCCAACCTCACAAATCAAAATTGTGTGCAGCAGAGCAAGGCAAAACTTCTAAAAAGTAAATTGTATATTTTAACTTTTTTTTTGTCCTATCTAGGATAAACCCCAAAAGAAGAAAATAAAATTAGACAAACTACCAGCAGTACACTTAAAATCTCATATTTCTCCAAAAGGCGCCATTACTTAACAATATGTATAGTGTAGGGCCATTACTTAACAATATGTATAGTGCAGGGATGACTCATTAGGAAATCGGAACAAGACATGCCTCAAAACTTTCGTGACCTTTAAAGTAGTTATTCCCTTTTTTTTAATGTACAGATAATAGACCAAATTATTCCTGTAATGCATTCCTAGCAGAAGACAGGGTTATATATGTCAACAATGTACGATAGAGATGATACATATTTTCCAAAGATCTAACCTAAATAGTCCCCCCAAACCAATTTCCTCTACACCAAAAACCTGAAGAGAGGTTATTTAAACGAAACACGTTCCATAAATGAAAAACTGACCTTCTGAAAGTCAATTCCTGAATAAACAATATGGCAATTAGAAAGCTCTCTGATCTTCTCATCAATTGCTTACTGAGTAGAAATACAGTCAATTGTCAAAACAAACAGAAGACCTGTATAGACCTGTTTTATTCATGGTTGACAAATGCATTGCATCAAATAATTGAATTCCCGGATAGTGCAGATTATGAGTCCTACCATTAACACTGTTAGTGTTCCCCTGTGAATAATACTGCCGCAAAGCTGGATGACAATAAAAAGGCACGAGTTGATTACCACTCCCAGTTCCAATCTGTAGCCCGGTATTTAACTACCGTGGAAGCTGTGGAGTAAAGTTGGACATATTCCCATACACACCCGTTTCCGCTTGTGTTCTCCAGTGTGGGTGAGAAAAAGTTCTAACAGCCAGAGCGTAAACAGGTGGAATACTACTTCCTATCACTTGGGGTTCCATTGGACAAGATACTTCCAGGATCAAGCCAGAAGAAGGCCTCATTGTCCCAGTTCTATTCATATCAGCCGAAGTTGGTGGGTAAGTCCCATCACTAATTTCTGGTGGGTTGAGAGGCTCCACCAAGTTTGGTACCAGGTGAGATCTCCCCAACAGCAGATTTTTGATCTCTGATACATCAGATTTAAGAATCTCTAAATCAGCAAGGCGTACCTTTATCTTCTTGATTTCTTTCTGAAATTCCATCTCCCACTCTTCAGTTACCAGATTGAGGGATTTTATAGGAACCCCAACCTCAATCTATTCAATCAGTCTCAAGATCAAGCCAACCTAGTTTGGATCTTCTCAATCTCTTCTTGAAACTCCATCTTGATCGCCCAATGTTTCCTCTGTGGCTGGTTTGAGGGATTTTACGGATCAAACCAACCCCAAATCCACAGCAATCAAAATCGCCAAGAACCGATGTTGCTCTGATACCCTGGGACCGGCTCCGCGATGCGGCTGACGACAGGGTAGTAGTGCACGAGCGCCCTGGCGAAGCCCTCGCGCATGGCGGCAACCGTGGCGTCTTTGGTCTGGGGGTTGGCGCGCGACGGGGAAAACCTGGATGAAGTCGACAGAGAAGCGGACGGCGGCGGTCTTGTCGATGGAGGATAGCGGGAGGACTGGGGAACCATAAAATCCACAGCGAATGAAGATATGGCATAGTAGAGGTATAGCGGACATTGCTTCACAAAAACATCTAGTTTTGTTCTTTCTCAACAACATACATCATTATCAATGGTCATGGCAGTTTCAACTTCCAAATAGTGTATAAACGGTATCCACAGCTAGTATACTTGGATCGATATCCACAGCTAGTAGTATTATTTACATCGAAAACATGAATGTGGTAGAGTGGAATGCACAATGTAGTATTAAGACATAGAGAAAAGAAACTCACAATCTGTTGAAGTGACGTGCAGAACACTGCCACGCAAGCGCAGATGAATCCCTTGGCATTGACCTCCACATCTGTGACCGTGCAAATCCCAACACCAGCCGCCACGACAACCACCGCCGATATAACCTTTGTGGTGTAGTGCTTACTGTTCAGTACCCATTCCATCCAGCAAACAACTGGAATCATGCTCAATTTGGAGATCTACAAATTTGTAGAGCTTTTGCACGTTCAGCAACTCATACACCCATCGCCAATGGCCGGCGTACACATAATCTCCCCACATAAAAAGCCAACATGGAGTACCTGATAGAACCCGACCGAGTTGAGCATGAGGGGGACGTGTTGGCGACGAGCATGAACCAAACGAGCTCCCAGAGGGGGACGTGCTTGGAGACGGAGTAGCCGGTGGCGTTGGAGATCCATCCGACGAGCGCCGTGACGGTGAAGTGGAACCTGGTCAGCGTGGTGGCTGCATTCGCAAAGGAGCAAAATTTAGATCCGCAATTTCGCTGCAACAATCCAAAGCCGCGGATCCAGATCTGGAAGGGAGGGGGTAGGGAGGAAGGGCGTACCGAAGTGGAAGGCGTAGCCGGAAGAGGACATGAGCTGCTTATTGGCCATGATGATGCCAACGGAGCTGACGGCGTTCATCGCCCAGGCGCCGAAGTCGGACACCGTCGGCTGCTTCTTCTCCCCCTCCATCTCCTCCTCCCCTTGTAGCGACCTGACACGAACCCGGAGGAGCAAGGGTTCGGCTGGGTTGGGCTCGGCTCTACCCCCTCGGTGCCCTCACGCGGGAAGGGCGAGCGCGGCGGGGCCGGAGGCGAGCGCGAGGAGGCTCGGCAAGCCTTGGCGGCGAGGTCGTCATGAGCGGAAGCGGCGGCCGAGGGCGAGCGCGAGGAGGCACGGATCGGCGCCGGCCTTGAGTGGAGGAGCGGCTCGGCGAGCGCAGCGGCGAGGTCGTCGTGGGAGCGGGCGGCCAGGGCGAGCGCGAGGAGGCAGTCGGCGCCGAGCACGGTGGAGGAGCGGCTCGCGAGCGCGGAGGCGAGGTCGTCGCGGGAGGGCGCGGCGGGGGCGGAGGCGAGCGCGGGGCAGCATGCGAGGTGGCAGCGGGTGTTGCGTCCACGGGCGATTGGGGCGACGATTGGGGCGCGCGTGATGCAGAGCTTCGGGTTAGGCGCGATAGGCGCGATTGGGACACGGGCGGGGAGGAAATATGATGGCATGAACCGGGTTTGGTCCATCAGATTTGATGAAGTGATGTGATACAACATCTTAGCGCTTGATTTTGAGGAAGTAGGATTTGTGTGTGCACGTGTTAGGGTGAACAAAGAAATAATATCCTCTGTGGGGACAGAAAAGTATGTGCACGTAGAAAAGAATTAACTGGTGAATTATAAAGGGGTATAGATAAGTATCCGCTACCCAGGATTGATGATTTGTTTGACCAGCTAAGAGGAGCCGGAGTTTTCTCCAAGATTGATCTAAGATCGGGATACCATCAGTTGAAGATCCGATCTGAGGATATTCCGAAGACCGCATTCTCGTCAAGATATGGACATTACGAATTTACTGTTATGTCCTTTGGTTTGACGAATGCGCCAGCATATTTCATGAATATGATGAATAAGGTGTTCATGGAATATTTGGACAAGTTTGTTGTCGTGTTAATAGATGATATCCTAATCTACTCCAAGACAGAGGATGAACATGCAGAGCACTTGAGGCGAGTTTTGGAAAAGCTGAGGGAACAGCAACTCTTCGCCAAGTTCAGCAAGTGTGATTTTTGGAAGGACAATGTGGAGTTCCTCGGACATGTAATGACCGCAGAAGGAGTCGCCGTTGATCCAAGCAAGGTAGAAGCTGTGTTACATTGGGAGCGGTAGAAGGCGTGACCCAGATCCGAAGTTTCCTGGGAATGGCAGGTTACTACCGCTGTTTCATTGAAGGCTTTTCGATAATTGCGAAACCTCTTACGCAATTGCTGAAAAAGGAGAAGAAGTTTGCATGGACGCCAGAATGTGAGAAAGGTTTTCAGGAGCTGAAGAAGCGATTGACATCAGCGCCGGTGTTAGTTCTACCGGATGTTAATCAAAGCTTTGATATCTATTGTGATGCATCGCGTCAAGGACTTGGATGTGTGCTGATGCAGAACAGAAAGGTTGTTGCCTATGCATCAAGGCAGTTGAGGCCGCATGAGGAGAATTATCCGACGCATGACCTAGAGCTAGCTGCCGTAGTGCATGCTTTGAAGTTATGGCGTCACTACTTAATTGGAAACAGATGTGAAGTATACACGGACCATAAGAGTCTTAAGTACATCTTCACCCAATCAGACCTGAACATGAGGCAGAGGAGATGGTTAGAGTTGATCAAGGACTACAATGTTGGAATCCATTACCATCCAGGAAAGGCAAACGTAGTTGCCGATGCTCTGAGTCGGAAAAGCCATACCGTGAGTATGTTGCTGGCCACAAGTCAGGATGAGCTATGTGAGGATTTCCAGAGAATGCATATTGAAGTCGTACCAGAAGGGTTCATGGCAGCATTGGAAGTGAAGCCCACCCTGGAGGATCAGATTCGAGAAGGACAGAAAGATGATGACAAGATCCGCAGGATTAAGTCCATCATGGAGGAAGGCAAGGCAGAGGACTTCAAGCTAAATGAGCAAGGCACGTTATGGATGAAGGGTCGGATTTGTGTGCCCAACAAGAAGGAATTAAAACTGCTGATTTTGGAGGAAGCCCATGATTCCAAGTATTCAATCCACCCAGGAGTGCCAAGATGTATCAGGATTTGAAGGAGAGATTCTGGTGGCCAAGCATGAAGCGTGAAGTCACCGAGCATGTTGCATTGTGCGACGTATGCCAGAGAGTCAAGGCAATGCATCAGAGGCCAGCAGGATTGCTACAGCCGTTGAAGATACCAGAGTGGAAATGGGAAGAAATCGGAATGGATTTCATTACCGGTTTGCCGAAAACTCAAGGAGGTTATGACTCCATATGGGTTATGGTGGATCGCTTGACCAAGGTCGCCCATTTTATTCCTGTGAAGACAACCTGCTCGGGGGATAAGTTAGCAGAGTTGTATATGGTCAGGATCGTCTGTTTGCACGGAGTGCCAAAGAGGATTGTATCGGACAGAGGTACCCAATTTACCTCAAGGTTATGGAATAAGTTGCATGAAGCCATGGGAACCCGTTTGAACTTGATCTGACCTATCATCCACAGACGGATGGACAGACCGAAAGAGTCAATCAGATCCTGGAGGATATGCTAAGAGCGTGTGCATTGGCTTATGCTACCTCTTGGGATAAGAGTTTGCCGTATGCCGAATTCAGTTACAACAATAGTTACTAGGCTAGTTTACAGATGTCACCTTTGAGGCCTTGTATGGTCGACCTACGGACGCCATTAAACTGGAATGAGATCGGCGAGCCGTGTCTTCGGCCTGATATTCTTCAAGAAGTCAAGAAGCGATTGCCATGGTTAGGAAAAGTTGAAGATAGCCCAATCACGACGTAAGAGTTATGCCGATAATCGTCGCCGGATTTGAGTTTTGAACCCGAAGACTTTGTATACCTCGAGTTACGCCTCTCAGGGGATTTAAGAGGTTCCATGCCAAAGGGAAACTTGCACCCCGTTATGTTGGACCAGTTAAGATTTTGAGCCGCAGAGGCGAAGTCGCTTACCAGCTGGAGTTACCGCAGTCATTAGCAGGAGTGCATGACGTGTTCCACGTGTCGATTGAAGAAGTGTCTCCGAGTACTGGGAACAGACACCGCTAGAGTCAATTGAGTTGCGAGGAAGATTTGACTTACAAGGAGCACCCCGCGAAGATTCTAGACACAATGGATCGAGAAACGAGGAACAAGTCAACCCGTTTCTGCAGAGTTCAATGGAGCAACCACGCGGAGAGTGAAGCAACTTGGGAACGGGAAGAGGATTTGAAGAAAGAGTTTCCGAACCTATTCCTTAGTTAGCCCTGAATCTCGGGGACGAGATTACATTAAGGGGAGGTTTGTAACACCCCAAAATTTTGCTTTTCTTAAATTCATGTGTGATTTGGCACTTTGGTGAATTTTTGGAATTTTCTGGAATTTATTTGGATTTATTTGGATTTAATTTGAATTTATTCCACATTGAAATAATTAAAGAAATTAAATTTTCAAATAAAGTTTTGTTGGAAATATTTTATTTGAGTCCCAAATGCCCTAAAATATTTTCCAGAATTTTTCTGGAATTTTTCTGATTATTTTGCTATTTTTCTTGAATTAAATGAATTACTGGAAATTATTTTAATTATTAAATCGTTGGAAAATCGAACCGGGTCGGTTACTGTTCATCCGACCGAGCCCGAGTCAGACTCGAGTTCGAGTCCGACCCGAGCCATGCGACTCGGTCGAACCCGGTCGCCGCGCCGAAACTCAACCGTTGGATCAAGATCCAACGGCTGAGATCAACCGCAATAGCCACCGAACCCTAGCCCGTGACCGTTGGATTGAGATCCAACGGCTCACGTTGATCCACGTCACCCAATCCGAATGGGATTAGGACTCCGCCGCCGCAGCCGTGTCGACCTCGGTCTCCGCGCGATACACGGAAGCCGAGGCCCCTATTTATTGCGCCGTCGCAGCCATCGTGAAGCCCGCTTCATTGCACACCCGTAGCCCTAACTCACCTCGCCTGAGCCGCCGTGGTTGCGCCGCTAGAGCTCACCGGAGTTAGGAGAAGGTGCCGCCGCGATTTTTCGCCGATAGCCGCCGTCTCCGTCGTCCTCCGTCGCCGTTGACCCCAGATCCGGAACCGTGAGAGCAAGCCGCGTCGGTGAGCACCACCCACGTCGCCGGAGCGCGTTCGAGACGCCGTCGGCTAGGTCATCGTCCCCTGCGCCGGTGACCCAGCGTCACCGCTCGCCATCGCTGGACTTCGAGCTCCCTCAGCCATCCGATCCAGATCCAACGTCCCAGATCACGCCACGTCATCTCACGGTGAGATCCCGTCTAAAATCCCAGATCCAATCTCGACCGTTGGATCTAGATCCAACAGTCCAGATCAAACGCGTTCACCCCAAACGCGTGAGTCCAGATCCAATCTGGGCTGTTGATTTTCAAATCAACGGCCGAGATCTAGCCACGCAGCGGAGATCGACGCCGTGGTTAGCGCCGCCCACGCAGCGTCGTGCAGTGACGCCGACACGCGGGGCCCGCATGTCGGGCCGCCACCCCAACCGTCTTGATGGCGTCACCCATGACGTCACAATGGGTCCCACTGCCGACCGCGGGTGAGCCTCGCTGACGTCAGCAATGACGTCACCCCAGTGGGTCCCACCTGTCAGCCGCACGTGAGCCGTGGACCGGGTCCACGGTAGACCCGAGCCAAACCATGGACCACGTCCATGAACCGGCTGACGTCAGCAGACCAATCAGAGGCTGCCACGTGTCACTGCTGACGCAATAAATAATTTCCGAAAAAGAAAATGATTTATTAATTCGAAATAATGATTTCAGATTTTGATTCAAACTTCAAACGCTTATAACTTTTGCGTTTCAACTCCGATTTGAGTGATTCAAATTTCTAAATTTGTATAAAATTGACATATACCTAATTATGAATTTTATTTAATTTTTGGACTAAAGTTTTCCTCTGTAATATTATTTAATTGATTATTTAAACTTCAAAATGCTATAACTTTTGCATTTTAACTCCGAATTTGACGATTCCAGTTTCTAAAAATTCATAAAATTATGTTCTCTCTGTTTATGAACTTTATTTGGATGTTTGGATACTTTTTGTCTACTGTTTTATTCATTTGTTGCTATTTGCACGCGTTACGAGTAGACGTTGAAGTGCCGGAAGGATTCGAAGGAGAAGTGTTGACCCAGGAGCCAGATCAGGACCAAGAACAAGTACTTTTTGAAGGAAAGTTATGCTTTGACCATATTGATCCCATTTTGAAATCTATTTTGGTTCAAATTATTGCATGCTAGTTCAATTAGAAAATACTTTACTTAATTATGGGAAATTAGATAAATGCCAAATTGCCGTATGACACCTTGATTACTTAAGTATGTGCCATGACCCCCTTTGTCACCCTAGTGAGGATTACTAGTTGGACATTACTAAATTGCCAACATGGGTTTGTAGAACGTTGTAGTATATTGCTTAGACCTGCTACGTACTCATGACATGATTTTGGACAATCAAACGTTAATATTGACTTAATGACATATTGAACCTGTTTTGGAAAGGTATCATGTGATGTTGATGGCACGTGGTGCATGGTAATCAACTGGGGTTTGATAAATAGTTTTCGACCAGGGCATGTGGCAAGAATGATCAGGTGGGCCAGTCGTGGCATTGGGAATGTTGGTTTGGTTCTTCGGGTAGTCTTGCCCTGGTCACCCTAAGGACTTAACCTTGCAAGCCTTTGAACTGGGTCTAACGTGCAACCACATGTCTGTAATGGGACGGACCTAGTTGATTAAGTTGCTAATAACGTACCTGTGGGACCTCAGGAGGTCAACTACCCCCTTTGTGTAAGTTGTACGGGGGAGCGTACCGGGGCTGCGGCCAGGTACCCATCTAACGGTTGGTTGGCCTAAACTTCGCCTTAGCTAAGGGAAGGGTTAGTGTGCAACAACCGGGGAGGACCACTTGTATTGTTAGAAGTTTCCGAAAGACTTTGTTACGGGAACTCACCTTTGTGGTGTTTGACTGTATCTTGTGGGTAAAGTGCATAACCTCTGCAGAGTGTATAATCTATTCGAATAGCCATGTCCGCGGTATTGGACATCGCTCGGGAATTACAGTCAAGGGTTACATTTTCTTGAAAATAACTTGGACTTGAAAGGTTGGTTTGGTTAATGCTGTCAATGGAAATGTGGATTAGGAATGGGAAAGATGTTGATTAAACTCCTGGAAAATGTTATTGATGTTATACTTGTTTCTACTGCTTTCGAATCTACTTATGCTACTTGTCAAATGTTGTTTACTGCAAATATACCTTGAGCTATTCCTTTGTATCAAGCCATGCATATAGTATATTAGCTTGCATTCTGTGCATGACTTGCTGAGTACCAAGTACTCACCCTTGCCGCAATACAACACCAGTTGAAGAGGAGACTACACCAGCTTTGGAGGAGGAGCTCCAAGAGGAACCGTCTACTTAGGGAGCGAGCCCAGTCAGTTGCCTGTGGTATACTGGATGGCGCCACGATGTTATCTTATTTTTCCGCTGCTATTATTTCTCTCTTAATAAGTTTCCCCCTGCGAGGCGTATATTTGTAACTTGACCATAAGGTCGAGCAACTAGTTTGACTATTTAATTAAAGTACTTTATTAGTATCGAGTGGTATGATTGTGATATTTACCGATGTTAAGACTGTGTGCACTAGCGTGTTCCTGGACTAGTGTTGAATACACAAAGGGTCTGGATTTGCAAATTCGGGTCCCGACAATAATTTCATGGAATCAGTAGTACATAAAATAACGGTAAAGTGTGTAAGTAATAACTAATTGAAAACCTTTTTTAGATGTTATTTAACCGATCCCAATTTCCTACGGTAGGTACTACATGGCAGATAGTCTAGATTTGTTCGTGTTTTATGGTGACGGCGTTGTTCGCGATGGTCCATATGGGGTGGACGTCTCGAACTACAGAAGGAAGGTGATCCAGACTCCGGGTCTGACAGAGATGGGTCTAATTGAGCTCCGTAGATGCGTGAGGAGCGCATTCGATGAGGAGATCGTTTGAAAGAAGCTTAGAATCGAGGCTCTATATGCCAGCATTGTGGAAGGTTCGGCGGACTATACATGGGAGCTGCACAAGATCATGGGAGACGTAATGTGGGGGGAATACATGCAAATTGTAATGAACCCTCAGGCGATAATACATCGTCGGCCGATGGTGTACGCGCGCTTCATGGACATAGGAGGAACCTCAAGTCCTTCGCTAGCATCGCTGTCGAAGCATCCTCCCGGAGCATCCGTGAGGACACTACTACGGATGATTTTGAGAGGAATGAAGATGTTGGGCATTGGTGGTCAGCTCGCATTGACTGCCACGAGCACCTCGAAGCCCTGCTGGATGAAGAAAAATCAGATGATGATGACGACGTCGACACGGAAAGCAGCGAAGAAGATGGTGATGATGCAACTCCCACCGGTGGCATTGTGTCCACGGAGGTGGAGTATGTGTCTTCGCGCCTCGATGCTATGGCGATGTCTTCACTCGTGTTGCCGGAAGAAACCAGCAATGATTGGACCTTCGATCAAGACACTCTGTTGGTAGGGCAACGCTTCCCTATGAAGAGTGCCGCCCAACAGGCGATTGCCAGATATGCGGTGAGCATCAGCCGCACATACCGGGTTTATAGGTCAAACCAGGAGACCTGCATCGTGAAGTGCATGGATCCTGAATGTCCCGGCAAGATCCGTGCCCAGAAGTTCAAGGGCACGAGTTCGGGCTTCAGGATAACCGTCCTGACGGACCACACCTATGTGCTTGCTGAGCCACTGCAGAAGCACAGAAATGTCACGTCCTCATATGTGGCCAGCCTGATTTCTCACTTGGTCACAGCGGACGTGACTGTTTCACCGAAGATACTGATGGCTGATGTGGTTAACATGTTGGGATATCCTGTTAGCTACGGCAAGGTGTGGAGTGCGAATAAGAAAGTTATAGAGATGATGTACGGCACGTACGAAGAGTGGTACAAACTTGTTCCTCGCATGCTTCACCAGATTGCTAAAGCCAATCCTGGGACGTACATCAACAAGATGGATAGGCCGCATCCCGTGAAGGGATCGAACTGTTACATCATGGACCGTGTGTTTTGGGCGTTCGGACCAGCCATACAAGGCTTCAAGTACTTCTGGCCTGTGCTGACCATGGATGGCACTTTCATGCCTAGCAAGTACAAGGGCACCATACTGATGGCGGTAGCGGCAGACGCAAATGACCAGCTGCTCCCGGTGGCTTATGCAATTGTGGAAAGTGAGAACACAGAGAGCTGGTTGTGGTTTCTAGCAAATGTGAAGGTAGCTGTCGTCCAAGACCGCCCGAATGTATGCCTCATCACAGATAGGCATGCTGGGTTAATGTCCGCCATCAGCGCCGTGCAAGGAGGGACGCAGCCACCGTACCAATGGAATGACGTCATCAATCAATGGTGCATGAGGCATCTCGCCGCGAACTTGCACAGGAGGTTCTGCAGCAAGGAAGTCATGAAGACATTCAAGAGGATGTGCATGCGAAACCAGAGGCAGAAGTTCGAGGCAATATGGAGGGTACTGGACGAGGAGACCACGAAGAATGCGACAACGTCTGGGGAGGGCCAGGTCAACAACTTCTCAGAATGGGTACAGTTGCATGCTCCAGACCTGGAGAAGTGGTCCCTTTTGCACGATAGGGATGGCTCTAGGTACGGTATAATGACTACTAACATGTCGGAGGTTTACAATGGGGTTCTGAAGGGCGTTCGGTCCCTCCCAATCAGTGCCATCGTGGAGGAGACCTGGAATAGAACCGTAGGGTACTTTGTCAATAGGGGGATGAACGGGAAGAGGCACTTGGATGAGGGGAAGCAGTTCTCCGAACGTATGCATGCATACATGGAGAAGAAAATTGAGAAGGCTCGCTCGCATGATGCCTGCACGATGGATGGAGTTAGGCGAAAGTTCGAAATTCGTCTACGAGAGAAGTTCGTCGGTGGCCATTCCAGGGGCTGCCGTAAACAAGTGTGCATAATACGTGATGTCACGACTTGCACATGTAAAAGCGGCAATTGCTGCACAAGCCATGTTCTCATGTATACACGGCGTGTGCGGCTCTACGTAAGTCATCCGCAGCGTACATCTCTGACTACTTCAGCACCGACAACCTATTCCGGACATGGAGCTCGGAGTTCAACTCCTATGGGTTGGACATGCATTACAGAGAGCTGTAGCCGGGCCAAGTGACATGTTGTCAGAATGATGCTTTGAAGAGGAGCGGCCGTGGACAATGGCAGTCATGGCGAATCCGTAACGACATGGACGCAAGCCAGCGGGAAGACGGGCCAGCTCCACGGAAGTGCCAGTTATGCAGAACAGTGGGGCATACAACGAAGAACTGTCCTAACATGGCAGGCTCATCGACTCGTCCATAGCTATCTTGGACAATGCACTTGCGAGTGTTATGGTAGTACGTTCATGTCATTTCATCTTCCTTTTGTCAATGTAAACTATGGGACATCGGACTTTCGTAATATCTATCCTGCATCTTATATCATCTTATTTATTGTTATGCCATGTTATTTATCGCTAGGTCATTTAATGTTAAACCTTACAGTTAATTATCTTTTTTTAGGTTATGGCTGCACACCCAGACACTTTGCTTGACCCATCTTATGATGGCAAGCATCGTTGCACTGCATGGATTACGGGCGACGGTCCTCAGCCGTTCGTTCTGAGGAGCCCCATCGAGCACTGGCCGTTGGACCCACGATACATGCCGATTCTACCATAGGCAGTTCTGCTGACGTTGGCCTGGATGATGGACCCTGGCCATTATTTCTCTTTGGATGCATGTCTTCTTACCTCGCTGGTCGATCGTTGGAGGCCAGAGACCCACACATTCCATTTCCGATGGGGGGAGATGACTGTCACCCTGCAGGATGTTTCGTATATCACTGGTTTGCCTATCAGCGGCAGGCCGATTATTCCACCACTGCGGTGGCCTGACTGGAGGACGAGGTTGGAGCACAGGTTTGGTGTCCCCGTCCCACAGAACTCTCGGGGGGTTCCTCACTCATGGCTTCAGAACTACATGATTTGCCCACCAGATGCACCAGACTATGTGGTCAGGAGCCATCTTGTAGCGTACCTACTCTACCTGTTCGGATGAGTGTTGTTCCCTACTACGCAGGGAGATTGCGTATGCCCGAGCTACATACACATCGCACAGGATTTGGCTGACGCCGACCTCGGCGATGTGCCGCAGTATAGTTTTGGATCAACCGTGCTCTGCGGTATATATCGGAGATTGTGCGCCGGTTGCATGAAGAAAATGGGAGAAGACCCCGTGCTTGCGTTGTGCTACTCGGTGCTCCAGATTTGGTCCTCGAAGCACTTTCCCGTTAGCCGGCCATATTTTAGGCATGCTGTTCACCCCTATCCACTGCGTGAGCCATTTTACGGTGATGGTGGGTACCCGATCGATGGGCCCACCATGGGTACGCGCTGGACTCACAGCCAGCTGGGATGGGCCAAGGAGAGGCCTCGCAGAGTCTACACCGAGTTTGACGACTACTTCGAGACCCTGCACAAGGATGAGATCATATGGCAGCCATGGTTTCCGCAGTTCATCGCCGATACTGCGCCGCATGACTTATCAATTCAGTGCAGCCAAGACCATCAGTACTGGTTCACCACGTGTCACCTAGTGTTCTACTACATGGTGGAGCAGTATTCCCCCGCACAGGTGATGCACCAGTTTGGACTTCACCAGCAGATCCCCCCTCCGGTTGGCCCACCTCTACCACGAAAAGCGCACATGTAAGTGTAATTCGTATATTTGAATTATATCTTCCTTACAGCCTACTTGATGTATTTATAATTTTAAACTTACAACTTTGTTTCCCGCAAGCAATCTCGGAAGGGGCAACACACGGAAGAGTGGCGACCAAAGCAATTGCCGTGGACCACTGCGTGGGAGGACTCTGCCACAGAGCAGGTAGTGCACGAGGATCGACCATACGAGCTTGACTCGTACGTCGCGTACCTGGAGTGGTACGTGCCATGTACGCGTGCTCGTCTTACTGGAGTTGCTCCTACGAGGCCCGAGTAGGTCACGCACGACGAGCAGTTGGACGTCGGCCACCGTACGCACTGCGCAGCACGGCAGGCTGAGACGGTACAACCACACACTATGATTCATTTATTTTGCTATGAGTAACTAACGTCTCGTGTTGTGTCCATAGTACAATCGTGCCAGCAGTATGTATGAGGAGGTTACTGCTGCTATACAAGAACGGAGCCGCAACACTTCGCCCAGCATGGTGCGAATTCTTCGTAAAGTAGCACATGGTCTGAAGGGCATAATGGAAATCAATACCTGCAGCAGTCATAGCGACGTTGCAACCCGGCGTGCTGAGGGAGGCACCTGTCCTCCCTCTCCTAGGTCATCGCGCCCGAGCATGGTCGGTAGACGATCGAGTTTCGCCCGCTCGTCATCAACCTTCCCTACTCTTCAGGATACATCGGTATGCAACGTATTTTTAGTTCTCAATCTTTGTATTATTTAGGCAATCTAACCTTGTTGATAATGACATGTCGTATTACAGCATGCACGCACAGATCATTCTCTCCTTCCATCCTCGTCTACACGACATGCGACCCCGGCAGCACGTCCCGAGGTTGACATGGAGGAGTACGGGTCGCCTGTTCGGATGACGTTTGCGCCTACACATTTCCCGCAAGATTTCGGGTTCGGACAGCCGCACACCCCTTTTCCACGGTCATTATCCATGCGTGATGGTCCGGGAGTCCGCCACGATGACAGCCCCCCGCGAGCACAAAGTGCACGATGGTCTGGATGGGCGTCGGGAAGCTTACCGCAGCAGCAGCCGCATGCGCCACGGCAGATATGTTCTATTAAGTCAAACTGATTGGGAAGATGAAAATGAGCTAAATCTATGTGCATGCAGGTTTCCATGGAATAATTGAACCAGACTGGACAATACTCCGCAACCCCACAACAGGAATCAGTAACTACCTCAAATTTTAATTACTTGTTGCAACATTTTTTATCGAACACACTAACGGTGCATTTGAATGAAACCGCAGCGGTGGGTGGATGATATGTTCTGCACGCAGGAGACACACTATGACTTGCGCACCGACAGGCACTCACCTGACCGGTTCACATTCTCAGAAAGACAACTCCAACATCAACGAAGGCGGCCACCGGGTTAGAGTCAAGCACGTCTACCAAGTTGAACGCTACTAGTATGATGATAGGGTGTTGATTTCTTGTTGATAATTGTGAATATGTTATTTCATACTCTTTGATGTGTCTTGCAGTAAAGCTTGTTTTGTTTAATGTTGTAGGTACTCCGAGGACGTCTCACTAGGATGGGAAATAGCTTCACAGTTACTCCATTCATGTTATGGTTACTGTGATCTTCGTTGGTGCGACAATTAGTAAATGTTCATTATTGTTGTGTGGTCATTGTAAAATTAAAGTGCTACGATGTTTCTTTTTGATAACTCGTTGTTTCTGCTTGTGACGTTATATTTGTTATCTCTTTTGTCTTTTGAGTGGATGTCCATCTTTTAGGGGAGATGCTGCCGAAATTTTTAGGGGAGATCCTTTGTACGCATCAAATAAAAGCAATCATCAATTGGTAGCCTTCCTTGCTTGATTCCTTTTCTTTCCTGTTGAGACATGAAAGATAACATTTTCAGTTCCCTTAGTTGCTTGATTCATTTTCTTTCGTTGCTTACAGTAAACCTAATTATTGTAGTCGCGCACAAACCCTAACTCTAAAGCCTTTTTGGCGGGCAGTTAAAAACCATGTTGGAAGTTATTTTTCCGGTCGAATGGATCAGTTTTGCTATTTGATATACAGGCTAACATATTCTGCAAAAATATCTCATTTACAACTCTCTTTGCATGGAAATTCTACTCGCGCAATACCGTAAGTATTATAGTCGCGCGCAAACCCTAACGATGAAGGCTTTTCGGCGGCCCGTACAAAAGCATGTTGGAAGTTATTTTTTGGGTCGAATGGAGTAGATTTGCTATTTGGTATACGAACTCCCATCTTCTGCAAAAATATCTCATTTACATCTTTCTTTGCATATAAATTCTTGTCCTGCAATAACCCTAAGTATTATAGTCGCGCACAAACCCTAACGATGAAGGCTTTTCGGTGGCCCCTAAGAAACCATGTTGGAAATTATTTTTTGGGTCGAATGGAGCAGATTTTCTATTTGGTATATGAACGACCATATTCTGCAAAAATATCTCATTTACAACTCACTTTGCATATAAATTCTACTCGCGCAATAACCCTAAATATTATAGTCGCACACGAACCCTAACGATGAAGGCTTTTCGGCGACTCGTAAAAAAGCACATTGGAAGTTATTTTTTGGGTCGAATGGAGCAGATTTGCTATTTGGTATATGAACTACCATCTTCTACAAAAATATCTCATTTACAACTTTGTTTGCATATAAATTCTCGTCGCGCAAAAACCCTAAGTATTATAATCGTGCATAAACCCTAACGATTAAGGCTTTTCAGCGGCTCCTAAGAAACCATGTTGGAAGTTATTTTTTGGATCGAATGGAGTATATTTGCTATTTGGTATACGGACGACCATATTCTGCAAAAATATCTCATTTACAACTCACTGTGCATATAAATTCTACTCGCGCAATAACCCTAAGTATTATAGTCGTGCATGAACCCTAACGATGAATGCTTTTCGGTAGCCCGTAAAAAAGCACGTTGGAAGTTATTTTTTCGGTCAAATGGAGCAAATTTGCTATTTGGTATACGAACTACCATCTTCTACAAAAATATCTCATTTACAACTTTGTTTGCATATAAATTCTCGTCGTGCAATAACCCAATCATTATAGTCGTGCACAAACCCTAACGATGAAGACTTTTCGGCGGCCCCTAAGAAACCATGTTGGAAGTTATTTTTTGGGTTGAATGTAGCAGATTTTCTATTTGGCATACGGACGACCATATTCTGCAAAAATATCTCGTTTACAGCTCTCTCTTTGCATATAAATTCTACTTGCGTAATAACCCTAAGTATTATAGTCGCGCACGAACCCTAACGATGAAGGCTTTTCGGCAGCCCGTAAAAAAGCACGTTGGAAGTTATTTTTTGGGCCGAATGGAGCAGATTTTCTATTTGGTATACGAACGACCATATTCTGCAAAAATATCTCATTTACAACTCACTTTGCATATAAATTCTACTCGCGCAATAAACATAAATATTATAGTCGCACACGAACCCTAACGATGAAGACTTTTCGGTGGCTCGTAAAAAAGCACATTGGAAGTTATTTTTTGGGTCGAATGGAGCAAATTTGCTATTTGGTATATGAACTACCATCTTCTACAAAAATATCTCATTTACAACTTTGTTTGCATATAAATTCTCGTCGCGCAAAAACCCTAAGTATTATAATCGCGCATAAACCCTAACGATTAAGGCTTTTCGGCGGCTTCTAAGAAACCATGTTGGAAGTTATTTTTTGGGTCGAAAGGAGTATATTTGCTATTTTGTTATATGGATAACCATATTCTGCAAAACTATCTCATTTACAACTCCCTGTGCATATAAATTCTACTCGCGCAATAACCCTAAGTATTATAGTCGTGCATGAACCCTAACGATGAAGGCTTTTCGGCAACCCGTAAAAAAGCACGTTGGAAGTTATTTTTTTGGTCAAATGGAGCAAATTTGCTATTTGGTATACGAACTACCATCTTCTACAAAAATATCTCATTTACAACTTTGTTTGCATATAAATTCACGTCGTGCAATAACCCAATTATTATAGTCGCGCACAAACCCTAACGATGAAGACTTTTCGGCGGCCCCTAAGAAACCATGTTGGAAGTTATTTTTTGGGTTGAATGGAGCAGATTTTCTATTTGGCATACGGACGACCATATTCTGCAAAAATATCTCGTTTACAGCTCTCTTTGCATATAAATTCTACTTGCGTAATAACCCTAAATATTATAGTCGCACACGAACCCTAACGATGAAGGCTTTTCGGCGGCCCTTAAAAAAGCACGTTGGAAGTTATTTTTTGGGCCGAATGGAGCAGATTTGCTATTTGGTATACGGACTACAATATTTTGCAAAAATATCTCATTGACAACTCTCTTTGCATATAAATTCTACTCGCGCAATACCCTAAGTATTATAGTGGCGCACAAACCCTAACGATGAAGGCTTTTCGGCGGCCCATAAAAAAGCCTGTTGGAAGTTATTTTTTTGGGTTGAATGGAGCAGATTTGCTATTTCGTATACGAATGACCACATTCTGCAAAAATATCTCATTTACAACTTTCTTTGCATATAAATTCTACTCGCGCAATAACCCTAAGTATTATAGTCGCGCACGAGCCCTAACGATGAAGGCTTTTCGGCGGCTCGTAAAAAACCACGTTGGAAGTTATGTTTTGGGTCGAATGGAGCAGATTTGCTATTTGGTATACGAACTACCATCTTGTACAAAAATATCTCATTTACAACTTTGTTTGCATATAAATTCTCATCGCGCAAAAACCCTAAGTAATATAGTCGCGCACAACCCTAACTATGAAGGCTTTTCGGCGACCCGTAGAATAGCATATTGGAAGTTATTTTTTGGGTCGAATGGAGCCGACATAACTTTTTCGCAAAACAAGGGTGGGAGAGTGACAAAATAGAGAGGGCCCTGTACCAAACTACTGTCAAATCAGTCAGAGAAAACTAATAGCACCGTGGTGTCACATCGCACTCTGAAGGCTATGCGGAGTTCTCTCTGCTGCAGGATGCCCTAGCCGTCTCCGTCTGTCTCCGCTAGGTGACGCGCTGCATTATTGCCGTCCTACCGAGTCTAATCGAAACGACGAAAGCAAATAGAGGGGGGCGGTGTAGGTGGCCGGAGGGAGTGCAGCAAACAAAGGGGGGCCGGCACAGGTGGCGGGAGGGAGTCTACCGTGGGGGGTGGCACAGCTGGCGGCATCGAGTCTGTCAAGGGGGGGCCTTTACAGGTGGCGGGAGTCTACCGAGGGGGGCCGGCACAGGTCTCACACCACCAGCCGCATTCTTCTCGACAGGGATGTTATAGCAAATGCATGCATTTCTCTCGCTATAAATTGACAATGCGAGGGCTTCCATAACCCGAAGATAAAATGTTGAGAATATATATCCTCACTGAGCCGTCCATCATTTTATATCATATTCCTCGTCTTGCTCATAACCTCTTCAACGTTCGTCGCTTCTGTCCAAGCCATGTCTCACGCGTCGAGCTCAGCGGTTGCCAATGCAGGGTGGGTCATTTGCCCTAACTGCCATGTGGAAGCTCAAACCTGGTACTCCAACACTGCAGCAAATGACGGACGAGCGTTTTATAGATGCCCTAATTTCTCTGTACGTCTAAATGTATTTCGATATCGTCTTGTTTCGATAATTATTCTCCTGCTCAAGTTTCATATAACCATGCTCACACTGTCGTGTAGTATACCGGATGCCAATATTTTCAGTAGGCAGACCGCCTGCATACATCGAGGGAGCATCCTACTACTACAGTACCGGACAGGACGCTGCCCACGGTAGAGCAGGTGATGGACCTCGGGCAGGAACTTAATAGGCTAACGTTACGTGAATTACCGCAACCAGATGGAGAACAGCCTGAACAAGAAGATGACCCTGAAGCTTACGATCGGTTCCTTCAGCACGCCATAGAAGAAAACCTCGAAGCTGCAGACCCTAATTTGGTTCTTCCATCTGACTACCATAGCGATGATGACGAGAAACGTGACCGTTGGCAGTTTTTCGAAGATGAGGGTGTTGACATCGATAGTGATGATTCCGAAAAGTTCTAATGCGGTTATGTGTTATGTGTTGTATTATAATGCATTTGTACTGTAATAAGCTTTATGTTATGTTCACTAAGTTATTCGAAGTTATTTTTTTCGGTTGAATGGAGCAGATTTTTTATTTCATGTATGCACTACCATATTCACCAACAACGGTCATTCAACCTTGTGTTCTTTTGTATTTTAGCTGATATGCCAAAAAGCTGAATATGACGATATGACAAAAGGCTGAAAAAGGTGATATGACAAATGAACGTATTAAAAATAAACAACAATGACAAATAGCTCCAAATGCTAATATGACAAAAGGCTAACAATGGTGATATGCCAAAAGGCTGAGAAGGGTGATATGACAACACGCTGAAAACACTCATATGACAAAATGCAGAAAAAGCTGGCATGACAGAAGGCTAAAAAACGTGATATGACAACAAGTGGGGCGGTTGCCCAGCAAGTGGGGCCTGATGACCCGCCTGCTCGCCTAGCTGCCACGTGGGCTGGTCACTCGCCGGGTGCGGCCTGAACGCCCGCCTACTCTTTAGGGTGCCACGTGGGCCGGTCGCCCGGCGAGTGGGGCCTGAACGCCCGCTGCTCGCCATGCTGTCATGTAGGCTGATCACCCGTGTGAGGGGCCTATACGTACGCGACTCCATGACCAGCGGTTTCACGCTCTTTCTTGCTCCCGCGGATGTTGCTTTTTGCCCTTTCAACTACTCCGTCTGAAACCCTTGGTCTTGCTCAAATGGCGCAATCTTTCCCATCTTCCTCTGTCGATAGGGCGAGGGCGGCGGCGCTCTCCAGGATCGCAGCCGAGGGCTCCCTCCAACTCTGCCATGGAACCCTCGCACCGCGGTGCGAACCCAGGGAGATCGTCGTCTTCGCCTGGGGATTGTTGGTGGGCCTAGTGCCGCCCTTCTCCGAATTCTTCTTCACCGTCCTCCACTTCTACGAAATTAGCCACCTTCACCTCACTCCCAACTCTATCCTCACCCTCGCTATATTCGCACACCTCTGCGAGATGTTCGTAGGGGTAATGCCCAATCTTCCTCTCTTCCGGTACTTATACACTCTCTGTGGCCTCGCGAATGGTGGGGCCGTGGGGAGTTGCCATTTTCGCCTCCGGGATGGGTCGACCACCCACTACATTTCGTTCCAGGCGAAGTCAAACTGGAAGGCATGGCATAACGACTGGCTGTATGCCGGTGACGATAGCGGGATCGATGCTCTCGCAGTGCCCAGCGCGCCTGCGGATGCCCGCGAGATTTGGGGCTCGCTCGTCAAGGAGTCGACAGTCCTCCTGACGATAGTGGCTCGCGTCAACCGACTGCGAGGCGCCGACCTGACCGGGGCGCTAGTAGTTCGGGACTTCATTGCCTGGAGGATCAGCCCCCTTCGTCAACGTATCCGCACTGCATGGCAGTACTCGAGTGATGACGACTTGACCCGCACGCACCCAAGCCGTGAGTTTCTAATTCTCCTTACAAATACATATCTTCTTTTGTGGCCGCCATCAACCAACAATATTGTCTTCCTTTCTCCACTAGGCGTAGGGAACTTGGACGGTCCCGCCATCTCCAAATGGCTAATCAGACTGCTCCCGCCACTGCCGGGCGGTCTGGATTTCCCCACCGGGGTCCGGCCGCTCTGCGATCTAGAGTTTGCAGAGCGCCTCCGGATCATCCAGATGTTTCCGGCGATGGACTCCACCGGCCCTGCGGTGCTGCCATCCCACGGTCCCTTAGTAACCACAGACCCGGGCTCTGCTAACGATCGGAGCGCTGGTAAGCGCCCGGTCCCTCCGGACACCTCGGGTGCTGACCCCAAACGGCCTCGCACCGAGGATCTGACTCCTGCCGCCGCCGACTCCGCCGCAGCTCCAAGCGCTTTTGGAGTGGTAGGGTCTTCATCTAGGGTCCGCTGCCCCGGATTTGGCGTCGACTCCTCCGATGCCAACTCCTTTGGTGCCCACCTCGTCGGCACCAACGCCGTCGCCATCGTTTCTACTGACACCAACTCCTCTGGTGCCGGCGAGGTCGGCACCAAGGGTCGCTGACACTGCCCGCCAGGGCGGGCTCGCGCTCCCAACGGCTGCATTCAGCTTTCGGTCGCCTCCGAGGGCAGCCGCCGAAGGTGCTCCGGCCCAACGGACGCCTGCAACGACAACAGATGACGCGGGGACTTCCGCCCAGGGGCCGCCCGGTGCCTCCGAAACCGCCCCGGTGGACTTCTTCACCGCTAGCACTTCTGCCCAACCCGCTTCGGTCATCCCCACCGCTTCAACCTCCCGCCTGGCCACGTTGCTCGCCGAACTTGGCAAGGCGCACGCAGCCTCGGGAGCGCTCCTCACGGCGGCAATCCAGCGTGAATCGCAACTGTCACAACAGATGGTGGCGCTGCGCGAGGAGAACGCGAAAGCGGAGGCACTACTAGCCCAGGAGAGGGCGACTAGGGCGGCCCTGCGCATGTAGGCGCAAGATGCCAAGGCGGCGCAGGAGCGGGCAGTGGGGGAGCTGCGTTGCACGCTGCACAACCTCACCGTCATGCTCGGACCATCCTACCAGCGCATGGCGAGATGCCTAGGGCTGCTGGGAGTGGTCCTTCGCGAGCCGATCAAGCCATCGGCCCTGCAGTACGCCCATAGCATCACTCGGGTCGCCGAGGCCCTCATCGACCTACCAGCCGCCCTAACCGCTCGCTCCGCCCGAGAAGGGCAGGGAGTCGCCGTTGCCACTGCGTTGTTTGTGCTGGCCTACTGCGCCAGCCGTGACACCTCCTTTGATCAGATGGTTGTCACCGCCGATATTGAGGGAGATGAGGTCCAGGCGTAGGCGTGTGTGCGCGAGGCGGCGGAGCACGTGGCCGGGCTGATGGAGGTTGAAGACCCGAACATCGCCGTTGCACTGCCGGAGGAGGACGCCGAGGACACCGTCGGGCAGATCCAAGTCATCAACGACGAGTGACTGCCGGGGCCGCCATCTTTATTTTTGTTCACTTCTTCTTTTGCTTGATTTTCTGTAGCAAAAGACAACTTCAGTAATCTCAATGGAATTAGCACTTAGTCCATACACCACGAGTTTTGTCATCCCCTTCAGTTGCATTGTGAAGAAGCTCCATAAAGTACTCCGTTGTAACTCCACCCTAGTGATATGACAACACGCTGACAACACTGATATCATAAAAGCTGGAAAAGGAGCTCACATTTAGCCAGGAGGGAGTTTGCCGAGGGGGGCTGGCACATGTGGCAGGAGTATGCCGGGGGGCCGGTACAGGTGGCAGGAGGGAGTCTGCCGAGGGGGCGGGACCCGGCATAGGTGGCGGGAGTCTGCCGAGGGGGGTCGATTCCCTCGCACCACCAGCTGCATTATTGACATCCTATCGAGTCTAATCGAACCGCTGAAAGCAAAAGCCATGTTTCACATGGATGTTCGCAGATGCATGCATTTGTCTGGATATTAACTAAGAACGCGAGGGGTTCGACAACCCCAAGAGGAAATGTTCAGCATGCAGGTCTCTTAGGCCACTTGGACAACACGCTGAAAAAGCTGCAAAATCTCGAATTGACATCACACTGCCAGCAGCTCTCTCAGGCCACTTGGACACCAAGCTACCACCGAAAACTTGCTATAAATACGGAGGCATGGCCATCATATTCATTGCACACTGAGACGTCGAGCATTTCATATCCTCTTCCTCCTCTTGTTGATATCCTCTTCTTCGTAATTACACTTCTGCGTTCTTCAATTGTGCGAAAGCCATGTTTCAAACATCGAACTCAGCGAAGCGGAGAGCCCTTGCACTTGCCAATGCAAGGCGGGTCGATTGCCCTAATTGCCATGTGGAAGCTAATGTGTTGTACTCCACCACTTTGACAAATTACGGTCGGGTGTTATATAAATGCCCTAATTACTCTATTAGTGGAAATGTAGTTCGATTTCTTCAAGTTTTGATGATTATTCTCTTCTTCGAGTAGTCTATTTCTTCTGAGCTCTGCTTTCTTTACATTGTCTAAAAATATGTTCACATCGTCATGTAGTCTGCAGGATGTCAATATTTTTAGTGGACATACACCCTGAATACATCGATGGAGCGTCATAGTAGCGTAGCACCAGAGAGGATGCTTCCCGGCCTAGAGCAGAGGATGGACCCAACACTTGAGCAGATGATGAACCCAACGCTGGAGCAAAGGCTTAACATGCTGACCTTAAAGGTGGAGCGCATTTTAGATCATATCAAGTGGCTAGAGAAGATGATGTATGTAGTTATCCTTGTGATAATTTTGTCTGCAATTGCGAACTAGTTTGTGCTGTATGCGTCACATATGTTAACTTCTTTTCTCTATGTCATGCAATGCAATCGTTCCATTTGTGTTATCTATTTTTGTACCACAATATTCTAGTATATTCTATATCTATCATATTCTACAAAAATATTTCATTTACACAATTCTTTGCATGTCAATTGTACTAGCGCAATAACCCTAAGTATCATAGTCCACAATATGGCAGCCTGTAAAAAATCGTGTTGAAAGGTTGTTTTATTGAATAATGGACCAGATTTTCTCTATGATATACGAACTACCATATTGTACAAAAATATTTCATTTACACCTTTCTTTGCAAGTAAATTGTAGTAGCGCAACAACCCTAAGTATCGTAGTCGACAATATGGCAGCCCATAAAATATCGTGTTGAAAGGTTGTTTTATTGAATAATGGACCAGATTTTCTCTATGATATACGAACTACCATATTGTACAAAAATATTTCATTTACACCTTTCTTTGCAAGTAAATTGTAGTAGCGCAATAACCCTAAGTATCATAGCCGAGAACCACCCGCAAACAAAGCTGCACGACCTGTCACCCTCAAACAAAGCTGCACGACCTGTCACCCGCAATGAAAGCTGTATAAAGCATTCTGGCTGACTATGGGAGAGATTCCCTGTCTAAAGCTATGGCCATAGCCAGCCTCATGTCCCATCACATGCAAAGCTGCAGAGGAATCCGATGCTCGCGGATTTCAACTTCTCTTAAGTCCGCCACTCTCTCGTATGGCTGGCTATTTAAGCCCCAGTGGTCGCCTACTAATAATCACAGCAAGCAGGCAAGCAAGCTTTAGACTAATCGAAGGGAAGATGAAACACGGAGCACAAGTTCGCCAGCCAACTAACCAGTGCCAATGGAGTACCCCTCGCCCCTAAGGTGCAGCCTTCTCGAAGACATCCCCAAGGTCCCCCTGTGCCTATGCGGGATCCTTGTCGGTTCCAGAAGTCTCTCGACAACTCATACACCTACGGTATGAGGTACTGGAGCTGCCGCAACTACGACTCCGAGCCAACGCTAGAGATGCGGATGCGACGGAAAAGCCCGGTAAGTTCGTACTCGCATTTGATGTTACATCAAACCGTGCAAACCTTAATACTGTAATACCATCTGCTGTCACCAATTGCAGCCTCCATTGTGCGAGTTCATCAAATTCTATGACGCGGAGCAGACTCCTGAGATGGAGAGGATGCGGAATTAGGAATACTCGCATCGTAGAGCTATGGTAGAGCAGCAGTGGCGTGAGCAGGACGAGGAGGAGAAGCGCATGAAACATCACAAAGAAATGCGTCCAAAGAGGGAGGTCGAACGGCAGCGCCTTGCGGTAGAGCGGGAGGCCGAGCGTGAGAGGAAGCGCGAGAGGGCGGCTAGGGCCAGGGCAGCAGGCACCGATGGGTTGCGTAAGGGGAAATATCCCCGGTGCACTCAGTAGTGTATCAGAAGGGCCCTTGTTTCGTTTACCTAAGGCATATTCAACTTTAAGCCATTATTGCCGCCCATCTGTAACCCCGATGTTTGTTTCCCGTAATCTCTCAACTATCATATTTGCAAGATAGGCCTGCGATATGGAGTGATATGTAACAGTTATTTGGATTTGAATCAGTTTCGGTTATATGCACTTCAATCATGCGTTATGATATGGAGCGGTTATTTGCATTTGAATCAACAAACGATTTCTACATATAACTAAATCGGTTATTTCTATCTGAATCAGCTAGAACCGTAGGCCGATGGTGTAAGCACGCTTCCTGGACATATGTAAAAAAATTTTCGGTTAATGGAGCTAGATGTAACACCCCAAAATTTTGCTTTTCTTGAATTCATGTGTGATTTGGCACTTTGGTGAATTTTTGAAATTTTCTGGAATTTATTTGGATTTATTTGGAATTTATTTGAATTTATCCCATTTTGAAATAATTAAAGAATTTAATTTTGCAAATAAAATTTTGTTGGAAATATTTTATTTGAGTCCAAAATGTTCTAAAGTATTTTCCAGAATTTTTCTGGAATTTTTCTGAGTCTTTTGCTATTTTTAATGAATTAAATGAATTACTGGGAATTATTTTAAATATTAAATCGCTGGAAAATCAACTCGGGTCTAGTACTGTTCATCCGATCGAAGTCGAACCCGAGTCGAACTCGAACCGACCGAGCCGATTGGCTCGATCAAACCGACTCAAAACCCTAATCAATCCCAACCGTTGGATCAAGATCCAACGGTGAGATCCGCCCGTCTGCGGTTCGAGCCGTATCCGGCCGGATCCGATCGCGCCCGTCGATCGTGGCCGTTGATCGTGCCACGTGGGCGGTGGCGTCATCGTCTCCGCCGAGTCCGAGCAGACTCATGCCGCCGCGCCAGCCGTGTAGAATTAGGTTTCCGTCTCGGCACGAACGCCGAGGCTATTTAAAGCCCTGGTCACGCCCGAGGTTGCCCTCATCCTTGCGCACCCGTTCCCCGAGCCATCTCGCTGGCCGTCGCCGTTTGCCCGTGCGAGCTCGCCGTAGTTGGAGGAGGTGACCGCCGCGGTTTTTGTTCGATTCCGTCGCCGTCCGTCGTCTTCCGCCGAGAAGGAGCCCAGATCCGGAATCCGTGACAAGACGCACCGAAGGAAGACTCATCTCGCCGAGCAACCGGGCGCCGTCGGGCTCGTCGTCGTTCTCGTCTCCGGTGGCTGCAGCTCCGCCGCGTCGCCATCGACATCGCGAGCTCTGTGGACCGTCCGATATAGATCGTGCGGTTGAGGTGAGTTAACGTGATCTAAACACAGTTAGATCTGGACCGTTGGATCAATATCCAAAGGATATCAATCGCCACGTGCTGTAGTAGTGTTAATATAGGATTAGATCTGGACCGTACGATCTAGATCGAGCGCCCACGATCATCGAGTAGATTCAACGTGTTAACCCTGGATCTAATCGCGCCGTCGAATTTCAAATCAGCGGCGGGATTGCGCCACGTGTCGGGAAGTTGGACCGAGCGGTCGGCGCCGTCCAGCGTGCGTCGTGTGGCCCGACACGCCGAGGCCCGCGTGTCGGAAGGGCCCGCATGTCGTGGTGACCCATAGCCGACGCGTCGGTGATGACGCGTCACCCAGTGGAGTCCCGCTGTCAGCGACACGTAGAGTCGTGGACCAAGTCCACGGTGGACCGAGCCAAACCGTGGACCAAGCCCATGAGCCGGCTGACGTCAGCCAGCCAATCAGAGGCTGCCACGTGTCCATGCTGACGCAATAATTAATTTCCGAAAAAGAAAATGATTTATTAATTCGAAATAATGATTTCAGATTTTGTTTCAAACTTCAAACGCTTATAACTTTTGCGTTTCAACTCCGATTTGAGTGATTCAAATTTCTAAATTTGTATAAAATTGAGATCTACCTAAATATGAATTTTATTTAATTTTTGGACTAAAGTTTTTCTCTGTAATATTATTTAATTGATTATTTAAACTTTAAATAATCATAACTTTTGCGTTTTAACTCCAAATTTGACGATTCCAGTTCCTAAAATCCAGAAAATTATGTTCTCTCTGTTTATGGATTTTATTTGGAGTTTTGGGATGTTTTTGCCTAGTGTTTATTTGAGTATTTGCTATTTGCACGCTTTACGAGTAGACGTTGAAGTGCCGGAAGGATTCGAAGGAGAAGTGTTGACTCAGGATCCAACTCAAGACCAAGAGCAAGTACTTTTTGAAGGCAAGTTGTGCTTTGACCATGTTGATCCTATTTCGAAATCTATTTTGATTTAAACTATTGCATGCTAGTTCAATTAGAAAAATACTTTGTTTAAACCTGGGGGTTAGATAAGTACCAATTTGCTATATGACACCTTGATTACTTAAGTATGTGCCATGACCCTTTGTCACCCTAGTTGTGGATTACTAGTTGGACATTATTAAATTGCCAACATGGGTTTAGACCGTTGTAGTATCTTTGCTTAGACACCTTTCGTGCTCATGACATGATTTTTGACAATCAAATGTTAATATTGACTTAATGATATATTGAACCTGTTTTGGGAAAAGTATCATGTGATGTTGATGGCACGTGGTGCATGGTAATCAACTGGGGTTGGATAAACAGTTTTCGACCGGGGCATGTGGCAAGAGTAATCAGGTGGGCCAGTTGTGGCGTTGGGAATGTTGATTTGGTTCTTCGGGTAGTCTTGCCCTGGTCACTCTAAGGACTTAACCTTGCAAGCCTTTGAACTGGGTCATACTTGCAACCACTTGGCTGGAATGGGACGGCCCTAGTTGACTAAGTCGCTAAGGACTCACTTGTGGAGCCTCAGGGTGTCAATTACACCGTTTGTGTGATTGTACGGGGGAGCGTATCGTGGCTGTGGCCAGATACCCATCTAACTGTGTGTTGGTCCCATACTTCGCCTTGGCTAAGGGAAGGGATGGTGTAGAGCACGAACCGGGAGGACCACTGTGTTGTTTGAGGCTTAGAAAGGCTTTATTCTGAGGAACTCGCCTTTGTGGTGTTTGTTGTATCTTGTGGGTAAAGTGCATAACCTCTGCAGAGTGTAGAATCTATTTAAATAGCCGAGTCCACGATGCTTGGACATCGCTAAGGGAATTACTGATCAAGGGTTAGACTTTCTAAAAATAACTTTGGTTTGAAAAGGTGGGTTGGTTTAGTAATGAAGATGATGGAAATGTGGTTTAGGATGGGGAAAATGTTTATTAAACTTCTGGAAAAGTTATTTACGCTTTACTTATTTCTCTTTGCTTTCGAATCTACTTATATTACTTGTCAAAAGCTGTTTCTTTGCAAATATACCTTGAGCTATTCCTTTGTACCAAGCCATGCATATAGTATATTAGCTTGCATTACGTGCATGACTTGTGAGTACCAAGTACTCACCCTTGCCTCAACACAATACCAGTTGAAGAGGAGACTACACCGGCTTTGGAGGAGGAACTCCAAGAAGATCCGTCTACTTAGGGATGCGAGCCCGGTCGGTTGCACTGTGGTATCTTTGGATGGCGCCACGAGTTATCTTATTTTCATTTGCTATTATTTTTCTCTGAATAAGTTTCGCCTTGCGAAGCATACATTTGTAACTTGACCATAAGGTCAAGTAACCGATTTAGTTATTTAACTAAAGGACTTTATTGGTATCGTTTGGTATGATTGTTATATTTACCTATGTTAAGACTATGTGCACTAAGCGCGTTCTGGACTAGTCTTTGAATACACAGAGGGTCCGGATTTGCAAATTCGGGGTCCCGACAAAGGTGGTATCAGAGCCATACTTGACTGTAGGCTCAACCCTAGCTAGAATGGTCGTAGTGAGGATAAAACCTATTTTCTAAAGCTAAAAAGTTGTCAAGATAAGAAATGACCTCTCAACTTATCCCCTTCTCTCTTTTCTTGTCTCTTGCTGAATTTTCCTTACCTTGTCACGATTTAAAAATTCCGAGTTCTTACGTAAAGCACTCTTGTGACAGATGGCGGGAAGCTCAAGAGTATGTGGCACACCTTCTACGAAGGATTGACGAGTTGGAGATGACTTTGTACGGACCAGACCCAGCCGATTTCGAGTTACACGAGCGAGATCCAGAGGAGTCAGATCTCGATGAGGATCGCTTCTTCGACTACCATAGAGGACACGATTCTTTGGACATGGCAATCGTTTCGCGCCTATGCCACGACCGTGCACCAGGCCGTGGAGGTTTTCTCGATGAGTGAGCATAGGTTCTATAGTGAGACTCCTACGCCGAGTCGCGTCATAGAAGAAAGAGTCACCCTTTAGGCGTTAGACTCCAGAGTTAGTTCGATTTGGATTTGCTTTGTTTGCTGAGTGTGCAGTATGTGTTGCAAGGCCCTTAGGCATTGTAAGCAGCCATACCAAGTTATTAATAATAAAATTGGACCTTAAGGCTACACCTTTCGCCCCGCATAAGTTCCATATTACTTGTCTATTCTTGTTTCCCTCTCATCTCTAAACCTAGAGCAAATCGACAGATGGTGAATACCCGTGGAAACTTTGGAAGCAATGGGAGTGGTTCTCGCCCAGCAGAAAACCCCAATGATGGAGCACCAGCACCGCCACTGGATGTGCAGAATTTTGGAGCATTTCTTGCTGCTCAGACTCAGTTGATGCATGCTATGATGCAACAAATGCAGCACGTCCTTTGCTCAGGCCACTTTGCTAATCAAGTTAATCGGGGACCACGCGAGAATACAAGGCTGTCGAGTTCATGAGAACTCACCCACCCACTTTCTCTGGGAATGCCAATCCATTGGAGGCCGATGATTGGTTAAGATCATTCGGGAGGAAGCTACACATAGCTCAATGCATAGGAAATGAGAAGGTACTCTCGCTTCTCATCAATTGGAAGGAACGACCACCGAATGGTGGGAGAACTTCGTGCCCACGCAGAGAACCCTCAAGATATCACTTGGGAAGAGTTCACAATTTGCATTACGATATCACGTGCACGAAGGAATCATGGACCTTAAGAAGGAGGAGTTGAGCAGAAGCAAGGTAATCAGCCGGTGGCCGACTACCTGAACAAGTTCACACAGCCTAGCACGCCACGCACTGAGGATGTAGCGACGGATAAATCCAGACAGTCTCGTTTTATGAAGGGACTTAACTCAGGATTGCAAGTAGGGTTGATCACCCACACCTTTCCGGATTTCCAAGAGTTGGTGAATAAGGCGCTTATTCTTGAGGACAAGCGCAAGGAACTGGATGAGAACAGGAAGCGCAGGACGCAACAGCAAGGATCACGCCAGGGAACGCAACAGCGCCTGAGAGTTGCACCGAATCAATTCTTCAGATTCCAACCATAGAATGCAACAAGGACACCATCCCCAGCACCAAGACATGCCAATCAGGACTACCAGACCCCAGCCCCCGCTAGAAACACTACCCCAGGTAGTCAGCAAGGAACAGTGAGACGCTGCTACAACTGCAACGAGCCAGGACACTTTGCCAACAGTTGTCCAAAGAAGACAGCAGGAGTGACCCCAGTTCGCTTCAATCTAGGAACCACCCCAGCTAGGACGCCCGCACCAGGAGCCACACCCTGCCGTGGTGAGAGGCCGAGTCAACCATGTCACCGCAGATGCACTGCAGAATGCTACGGACGTCGTACTGGGTAAGTTACTTGTTAACTCAGTACCTGCAACAGTTTTGTTTGACTCTGGAGCCTCGCATTCGTTTGTTTCGCAAGGCTTTACTACTAGAAATGATTTGAGGATTGCAAGGCTTAAGTGCATGCTTTTGGTTCAAACCCACAGTTCCAGAACTCCGAGCGAAAGTAGGATGTTCGGGGTGAGAATACTAATAGATGGAATAGAGTTCCTAGCAAACCTTATAATTTTGGAGACCCGGACCTTAGAGCGTCATATTAGGAATGGATTGGTTATCCAAGCACAAGGTCAGATTGGATTGTGGGCGAGGACTATCTCGATTGAGAGCCAGTGTGGGAAGAAAGTGGAATTTCAAGCCACCATGATTAGAGATGGACAGCTGATGGTAAACAGTACCAAGGCAATCAGCATAGATGATGTCTCGATGGTGAATGAGTACCCGATGTTTTTCCCGAAGATCTACAGTATGCCGCCAGACGAGGACATAGAATTTGTAATAGAGCTTGTACTGCACAAAGACCGATAGCAAAGAGACCCTATCGGATGTCCACCGAGGAGTTGGTAGAAATGAAGAAAGCTTGACTAGAAGAGTTAATGGAGAAAGGATTTATCGGACCGAGTTAGTCGCCGTGGGAGCACCGTTTTGTTTGTCAAGAAGAAGGGCGGGAGTTTCGGGATGTGCATTGACTACCGTGCACTCAACGAAGTCACGATGAAGAATAAGTATCCGCTACCCAGATTGATGATTTGTTCGATCGGTGAGAGGAGCCGGAGTTTTCTCCAAGATTGATCTGAGATCGGGATACCATCGATTGAAGATCCGATCGTAAGATATTCGAAGACTGCATTCTCGTCAAGATATGGACATTACGAGTTTCTGATTATGTCCTTTGGGCTGACGAATGCGCCAAACTTATTTCATGAATATGATGAATAAGGTGTTCATGGAATATTTGGACAAGTTAGTAAATCGTGTTCATAGACGATATCCTAATCTACTCCAAGGCAGAGGATGAACATGCCGAACACTTAAGGCGAGTTTTGGAAAAGTCGAGGAGCAGCAACTTTTCGCCAAGTTCAGCAAGTGTGATTTTTGGAAGGACAAGGTGGAGTTTCTTGGACATGTAATGACCGCAGAAGAGTCGCCGTAGATCCAAGCAAAGTAGAAGCTGTGTTACATTGGGAGCGGTAGAAGGCGTGACCCAGTTCGGAGTTTCCTTGGAATGGCGAGGATACTACCGCCGTTTCATCGAAGGCTTTTCGACAATTGCGAAACCTCTTCGCATAGCTAGCTGAAGAAGGAAAAGAAGTTTGCATGGGCGCTTGAGAATGTGAGAAAGGATTTCAGGAGCTGAAGAAGCGATTGGCGTCGGCCGGTGTTAGTTCTACCTGATGTTGCTCAAAGCTTCGATGTTTATTGTGACGCGATCGCGCCAAGGACTTGGATGTGTCTTTGTCTGAGAATGGAAAGGTCGCCGCTTATGCATCAAAGCGCTTGAGGCCGCATGAGGAAAATTATCCGACACATGACCTAGAGTTAGGCTGCCGTAGTGCATGCTTTAAAGATATGGCGTCACTATCGATTGGAAACAGGATGTGAAGTATATACGGATCATAAGAGCCTTAAGTACATATTCACCCGATCGGATCTGAATATGAGGCAAAGGAGATGGCTAGAGTTGATCAAGGACTACAATGTTGGAATCCATTACCATCCGGGAAGGCCAACATGGTAGCCGATGCCCCGAGTCGGAAAAGCCATCACCGTGAGTACGTTGCTAGCCACAAGTCGGGACGAGTTATGTGAGGATTTTCGTAAAATGAAGATTGAGGTTGTACCTAGCGGATTCTTGGCCACATTAGAAGTAAAGCCTACCCTAGAGGATCAGATCCGAGAAGGGACGGAAGGATGATGACAAGATCCGCGAGGATTAAGTCCATCAAGGAGGAAGGCAAGGCGAGAGGACTTCAAGTTGGATAAGCAAGGCACGTTGTGGATGAAGGATCGCATTTGTGTGCCTAACAAAAGGAGTTAAAGCAAGCGATTTTGGAAGAAGCCCATGACTCCAAGTACTCGATTCATCCCGAAGCGCCAAGATGTATCGGGATCTGAAGGAGAGATTACGGTGGCCGAGTATGAAACGTGAAGTTGCCGAGCATGTTGCATTGTCACGGCGTATGCCGGAGAGTCAAGGCAATGCATCGTAACCGCAGGATTACTACGGTACCGAAAATACTGAGTGGAAGTGGAGGAAATCGGAATGGATTTCGTTGCAGTTTGTCAAGACTCAAGGAGGTTATGACTCCATATGGGTTATAGTGGATCGCTTGACTAAAGTAGCCCATTTTATCCCGTGAAGACCACTTACTCGGAGATAAATTAGCGAATTATACATGATCGAGATTGTCTGCTTGCACGGAGTGCCAAAGAGGATTGTATCAGACAGAGGTACCCAATTTACCTCAAGGTTGGAATAAGTTGCATGAAGCCATGGGAACCCGTTTGAACTTCAAGATACCTTATCATCCACGACGGATGGACAGGCCAGAAAAGAGTCAACCAGATTCTGGAGGATATGTTAAGGCGTGTGCATTAGCTTATGCTACTTCTTGGGATAAGAGTTTACCGTATCTTGAGTTTAGTTACAACAATAGTTATCGAGGCTAGTTTCTGATGTCACCTTTTGAGGCCTTTGTATGGTCGACCACTGTCGGACGCCATTGAATTGGAATGAGACCGGCGGCGCCGTGTCTTTGGGCACGACATTCTTCAAGAGGTGAAGAAACGGTCGCCATGATTAGGAAAGGTTGAAGATAGCCCAATCACGACAAAGAGTTATCTTGACAATAATCGTCGCCGAGACTTGAGTTTTGAACCGAAGACTTTGTTTACCTCGAGTTCGCCTCTCAGGGGAGTTAAGAGGTTCCATGCCAAAAGGAAACTTGCACCCGTTATGTTGGACCATTTAAGATTTTGAGTCGCAGAGGCGAAGTTGCTTACCAGACTAGAGTTGCCGCATGATCGTTGGCGAGGAGTGCATGATGTATTCCATGTATCCGATTAAAGAAGTGTCTCCGAGTTCACGAGAGCAGACACCGCTAGAGTCAATTGAGTTGCAAGAGGATTTGACTTATAAGGAGCATCCCGTTAGGATTCTAGACACAATGGATCGAGAAACTAGAAACAAGTCAACCCGTTTCTGTAGAGTTCAGTGGAGCAACCATGAAGAGAGCGAAGCGACTTGGGAGCGCGAAGAGGATTTGAAGAAAGAGTTTCCAAACCTATTTCTTTAGTAAGCCCTGAATCCGAGATTCCAATAAGGGGGGGAGGTTTGTAACACCCCAAAATTTTGCTTTTCTTGAATTCATGTGTGATTTGGCACTTTGGTGAATTTTTGGAATTTTCTGGAATTTATTTGGATTTATTTGGAATTTATTTGAATTTATCCCATTTTGAAATAATTAAAGAATTTAATTTTGCAAATAAAATTTTGTTGGAAATATTTTATTTGAGTCCAAAATGTTCTAAAGTATTTTCCAGAATTTTTCTGGAATTTTTCTGAGTCTTTTGCTATTTTTAATGAATTAAATGAATTACTGGGAATTATTTTAAATATTAAATCGCTGGAAAATCAACTCGGGTCTAGTACTGTTCATCCGACCGAGTCGGAACCCGAGTCGGACTCGAGTCCGACCCGAGCCAGTTGGCTCGATCAAACCAGCTCAAAAACCCTAATCAATCCCAACCGTTGGATCAAGATCCAACGGCTGAGATCCGCCCGTACCGGTTCGAGCCGTATCCGGCCCGGATCCGATCGCGCCCGTGCGATCGTGGCCGTTGATCGTGCCACGTGGGCGGTGAGCGTCATCGTCTCCGCCGAGTCAGGCCGGACTCCGCCGCCGCGCCGCGCCCGTGTAAATTAGGTTTTAGTCTCGGGCCTGAGCAGAGGCTATTTAAAGCCCTGGTCACGCCCCGAGGTTGCCCTCATCCTTGCGCACCCGTTTCCCCGAGCCATCTCGCCTGAGCCGTCGCCGTTTGCCCGTGCGAGCTCGCCGTAGTTGGAGGAGGTGACCGCCGCGGTTTTTGTTCGATTCCGTCGCCGTCCGTCGTCTTCCGCCGAGAAGGAGCCCAGATCCGGAATCCCCGTGACAAGACGCACCCGAAGGGAAGACTCATCTCGCCGAACAACCGGGCGCCGTCGGGCTCGTCGTCGTCGTTCTCGTCTCCGGTGGCTGCAGCTCCGCCGCGTCGCCATCGCCCTCGCGAGCTCTGTGGACCGTCCGATCTTGATCGTGCGGTTGAGGTGAGTTCACGTGTTCTAAACCCGGTTAGATCTGGACCGTTGGATCAAGATCCAACGGTTCACAATCGCCACGTGCTGTAGTAGTGTTATTATAGGATTAGATCTGGACCGTCCGATCTAGATCGATCGGCCCACGATCATCGAGTAGATTCAGCGTGTTAACCCTGGATCTAATCGCGCCGTCAATTTCAAATCAACGGCGGTATTGCGCCACGTGTCGGGAAGTTGGACCGACGGTCAGCGCCGTCCACGCGCGCGTGCGTGTGACGCTGACACGCGAGGCCCGCGTGTCAGAGGGCCCGCATGTCGTGACCCGACCAAGCGGCCGACGTCGGCGATGACGCGTCACCAGGTGGAGTCCCACTGTCGGCGACACGTGAAGTCGTGGACCAAGTCCACGCAGTGGACCGAGCCAAACCGTGGACCAAGCCCATGAGCCGGTGACGTCGGCCAGCCAATCGAGGCTGCCACGTGTCCATGCTTGGCGCAATAATTAATTTCCGAAAAAGAAAATGATTTATTAATTCGAAATAATGATTTGATTTTGTTTCAAACTTCAAACGCTTATAACTTTTGCGTTTCAACTCCGATTTGAGTGATTCAAATTTCTAAATTTGTATAAAATTGAGATCTACCTAAATATGAATTTTATTTAATTTTTGGACTAAAGTTTTTCTCTGTAATATTATTTAATTGATTATTTAAACTTTAAATAATCATAACTTTTATGCGTTTAACTCCAAATTTGTGATTCCAGTTCCTAAAATCCAGAAAATTATGTTCTCTCTGTTTATGGATTTTATTTGGAGTTTTGGGATGTTTTTGCCTAGTGTTTATTTGTGTATTTGCTATTTGCACGCTTTACGAGTAGACGTTGAAGTGCCGGAAGGATTCGAAGGAGAAGTGTTGACTCAGGATCCAACTCAAGACCAAGAGCAAGTACTTTTTGAAGGCAAGTTGTGCTTTGACCATGTTGATCCTATTTTGAAATCTATTTTGATTTAAACTATTGCATGCTAGTTCAATTAGAAAAATACTTTGTTTAAACCTGGGGGTTAGATAAGTACCAATTTGCTATATGACACCTTGATTACTTAAGTATGTGCCATGACCTTTTGTCACCCTAGTTGTGGATTACTAGTTGGACATTATTAAATTGCCAACATGGGTTTAGACCGTTGTAGTATACTGCTTAGACACCTTTCGTGCTCATGACATGATTTTTGACAATCAAATGTTAATATTGACTTAATGATATATTGAACCTGTTTTGGGAAAAGTATCATGTGATGTTGATGGCACGTGGTGCATGGTAATCAACTGGGGTTGGATAAACAGTTTCGGCCAGGGCATGTGGCAAGAGTAATCAGGTGGGCCAGTTGTGGCGTTGGGAATGTTGATTTGGTTCTTCGGGTAGTCTTGCCCTGGTCACTCTAAGGACTTAACCTTGCAAGCCTTTGAACTGGGTCATACTTGCAACCACTTGGCTGGAATGGGACGGCCCTAGTTGACTAAGTCGCTAAGGACTCACTTGTGGAGCCTCAGGGTGTCAATTACACCGTTTGTGTGATTGTACGGGGAGCGTATCGTGGCTGTGGGCCGATACCCATCTAACGGTGTGTTGGTCCCATACTTCGCCTTGGCTAAGGGAAGGGATGGTGTAGAGCACGAACCTGGGAGGACCACTGTGTTGTTTGAGGCTTAGAAAGGCTTTGTTACGGGAACTCGCCTTTGTGGTGTTTGACTGTATCTTGTGGGTAAAGTGCATAACCTCTGCAGAGTGTAGAATCTATTTAAATAGCCGAGTCCACGGTACTGGACATCGCTCGGGAATTACAGTCAAGGGTTAGACTTTCTAAAAATAACTTTGGTTTGAAAAGGTGGGTTGGTTTAGTAATGAAGATGATGGAAATGTGGTTTAGGATGGGGAAAATGTTTATTAAACTTCTGGAAAAGTTATTTACGCTTTACTTATTTCTACTGCTTTCGAATCTACTTATATTACTTGTCAAAAGCATTTCTTTGCAAATATACCTTGAGCTATTCCTTTGTACCAAGCCATGCATATAGTATATTAGCTTGCATTCTGTGCATGACTTGTCGAGTACCAAGTACTCACCCTTGCCTCAACACAATACCGCTTGAAGAGGAGACTACACCGGCTTTGGAGGAGGAACTCCAAGAAGATCCGTCTACTTAGGGATGCGAGCCGGTCGGTTGCCTGTGGTATACTGGATGGCGCCACGAAGTTATCTTATTTTCCGCTGCTATTATTTTTCTCTGAATAAGTTTCGCCTTGCGAGGCATACATTTGTAACTTGACCATAAGGTCAAGTAACCAGTTTGGTTATTTAAATAAAGTACTTTATTGGTATCGTTTGGTATGATTGTGATATTTACCGATGTTAAGACTGTGTGCACTAGCGCGTTCCTGGACTAGTGCTGAATACACGGAGGGTCCGGATTTGCAAATTCGGGGTCCCGACACTAGAATAGTGACATTTTCCTAAAAATTAGGCAACCGAAGTAATGGCTTAGATATTCATAATCAAAACTAAAATATTTTTACATATTAACAATCTCAATGATTTCACACAAATTTAGAAAGTTGTGTCATTTAATTTGGAGTTATACTGCGAAAGTTATTGTCCGTTCAATAGCTCAGATCAAAAATAACAGATAAATTAGCACATAAACAAAACGAAAAACAAAAAGAAAAAGAAAAGGAACATGCAGTGGACGGCTTCCACTGCATGTCCTTACCTCCACATGCAGCTCTAGGCGAGCGCTGCACCTCGCGTGGGTCCCGGTCGGGCGCGACTTGCAGCGCTGGGGCTGCGCTGCAGGCGCTGCAGCTCCTAGCGTCCGCTGCAGGTGGTCCATCAGAGAGCCATTCCTGTAAAAAATTTCAAACACCGGCTAATGTTAGAAAAAAACTTTTTTACAGGGCTAAAACAGTGAAGATTTCATAATGGGACACCATGGTGCTTAGGCACCATGATTTTAAATGAATCAATTCAAGTCAAATTCAGGTATATTTTTTGAAACTTTCAGTTTTAGGGTATATATCTATCTATAACAATTCAAATGAAACACATACCTTTGAAAAAATATACTCGAATTCAAAGATTTAAGATTTAAACGAATTTTGATCACATGCTTTGCTTATTTATATATATACTCAACACATACCTACAATCAAACTATCATATTAAAAAAGAAACTCTAGTTCGAATTTCAGTTCAAACTTATTTGAACTAGTTAGTAAACTGGTTAAACTCAACATTATAAAAATTTCAAAAATTTTCAAATGCAAATAAATAAGAAAAATACCCATTTTGGATCATGATGTCCAGGCATCATGGTGTCCCACGTAATATATATATATATACTAGTTACATGTCCGTGCGTTGCTACGAAAAACAAAATTGATAACGAAAAATAAAGATTAAAAAATAAAAAAAATTTATTTCACAAGATCAAACATCTATCTTTAACGCTAAGTTTCTTGCGAAAGCTGGCTAATTAAAGCAACGCTTCGTTTCTTGCGTAGGGCAATTAAGCAGGGCAATTAAGCGGCAATTAATGACGTGGAAAGAACGGACCACTGCCACCAAGTGCTGCTTTAGAATAGTAGATATATATATATATATATATATATATATATATATATATGAAAATGGTTCTATACCCTTGGGAGTATGTACGCCCACCCTTAATATACTGCTTAAATGATGCTATTATACTTCTTTATCCGTTTGAGTATACTCTAATACTGATTATAAGATACTCCAAAGTGAGTTCCACTAAAAAAATTCAGTAAAGTCCACCATTTATAGAATAATTTGTTTATGTACTATTTTTACATATGAAAAAAAGGTATATAGCAAAAAATAAAAGGCTCCGATGAATTTTTTTCAACAATGTCGCACTGTAGTATATTAGAATTATTATTGGAGAATATTAAAAGTGATAAATGAGTATAACACATTCGTTTAAGGAGTATACTAGAGGTGGAAGTATATATATTATCTATTAAGCCAGAGAACTTCGACCCCAGTCAGCCGATCCACATGTTGCAGTGCGTTTTGTGAAAAGATCCTTCATAAATTCCAAAATTACGCCTAGGTCTTTCCACCGATAATTTTGTAAAAAAGACCCCGTTGTTCTGTAGATTCGTGAACGTATCCTCCATCGATTGTTTTTTTATAAATCTAAGATGTCGTTCCACCCGTAATTTTGCAAAAAGAACCCGTAGTTCCGTATATTCGCGGATAGGCCCTCTATGGTTGTTTTTGCAAAAAAGACTCCGTCATAATGCAAATTCATCGTCAGCTCCTAGCCAGCCTATTTTTAACAAAATTCCTGAGAAAACAGAAATTTTATTAAGATTCTCCTACGTTTTTCAAAAAAAAAAACTACCTAACCAAAATTTACACCGAACGACGTAGCACCACATGGCAGCTAGCTCGGTTCCGATGGAAACTTAGGGTGCGTTTGGTTCGTTGTACCAGGGTAAACCGAACCGTTCCATACAGGATTTGATCTTCGATACGGTGTTTGGTTGACTGAACGGAACCAACTGGTACGGAACGGGATGGTACAGATTCCTGGAATATTCTCTGAAGATGCTGAACCGTTCGGTACTGAGAAATCGGCCGAACCGATCGGTCCAGGACAGCATCGTTCACCCTAGCCGAACTCCAGTCACCTCGCTCGCACCCGGCTGTCTCGCCGCCATCGCCCATTGCCGCCTCGCTCACACGCCTCGCCCATCGCCGCCTCGCCCCCATCGCCCTTCGCCGCCTCGGATCTGCCCATCGCCGTCTTGGTTCCTCCCATCGCCCATCGCCGCCTCGGATCCGACCATCACCGCCTCGCCCCCATCGACGGATCCGCCTCGCGACAAGGTGCCGCCTCTCCTTCTCCCTTCTCTTTCCTCTTCTCTCGGCCAAATCTGACCAGTCACTGTGCAGGTAAGGGTGGTGACCTCTCGTCGGCGTTGGCCTTTCGTACGGTGGTGACCTCGTCGGCGACACACCTCAGCTCCCAAGGTGCCGCCTCTCCTCCCTTCCATATCATCTTATCCCAGCCTGATCTGAAACAATATATTCAGTATTGATTCATTCTTGGTTCACTCTTCAGTATTGATTCATTCTTGGTTCACAGTTGAATTGTCAGTATTGGTTCATTCTTATTTTTGTCATGAGCTCATCTTGTCAGTATTGAACTTAAGTTCAGATGTTCATAAGTTAGCTTCCAAGTTTGCCATGATCCTTTATGTGATTCCAGATTGGCATTCCAGATTGGCATGGACCAAGTTTGCCATGATCCTTTATGTGATGATCATAAACAGAAGCTGCCAAAGCAACCAAAGCACAATTAAAAAAAATAAACATAATTCAAATTATGCAGTCAGGGTTCATAGGTTAGCTTGGTTGAGTTGTACAACAATACTGAATTGGGTAGGTCTATTGCTAGTTCTGCATGTCTGTTAAGATATCTTTCTTTTCCAGTCATCTGCAAACAATATCATTTTGTTTTTGCAAACACTACCAGGTAGATAGGTTTGCTGCTAGCTCTATGTATCTGATACAATATCTTTCCTTTTCAGTGATCTGCAAAATCTCTCGTTATTCAGGGATCTGCAAAAACTCTCGTTATTTTCAAATCATGTTTAACCTTATGTGCATTTTTTTTCAGAACTCTTAATTTGGTATTGGAGTAATCTGTACCTTCAAACCATTTGATAGGTAAGTGCCTTGAAACCATTTCTAAGTTCCCTATTCCCACTAGAATGTATGTCATTTGGTAGTGCATTTTTTCAAATCATGTTTAACCTTATGTGCATTTTTTCAGAACTCTTAATTTTATTGTTAGTGCAATGTATGTCATTTGGTTCAATACCTTTCATCACACTTGGAGAATATGTTTAGCTAGATAGTTGAAGGGTCTTTATTACTAAACGGAAGCTTTATCTGAACAATTGGTATGACAAAACGTGAAATCATCACTTTTATAGTCCCGGCAAACTATTTTTCTGTCAAATATAGCATTCTTTTTAATTTTTTTCTTATTAGGTCTATGTGCTTAAATATCATGCATATGTGGTTGATGTTGTAATGATTATTACTTTAATTTTAGATGGACAAGAGGAAGCTTAGACGGAGGAAGATGTTGATTAGTGGAGCTGTTGCATATGTGGCTGCTTGCATGATGATGTTGTATGTGCAGTGTAGAATACGTAATAGGAGGCGACGTGTTACATATGGTCCAATTGAGCAAGGTGATAAGAATAGAATTGATTATCTAAATAATAAAATTTGGAAGAATGATACAATTTGTATTACAACGATAAGACTTCAGAGAGCTCCTTTCTTTAGGTTATGTCAAGTATTGAGAGAACGCTCCTTGCTCCGTGACACTATACATGTATGTGTTGAGGAGCAAGTTGCCATGTTCTTGAACACAGTTGGGCACAACATAAGGAATAGGATAGTTGGTACCAACTTCAATAGATCAGGTGAAACAGTTAGCCGATATTTTGGACATGTCCTTCATGCCATAGACGAGCTAAGAAATGATCTTATCAGACCACCTTCATTGGAGACACCAACCAAAATTGCAGGAAACCCAAGATGGGATCCGTATTTTAAGGTATGGTAGCTAACAAGTATGCCTTAGAGATTTATGGCTAAAATTCCAGGGTTACTAATTTTTTGCCAATTTACGTGACCAAATAGGATTGTATTGGAGCCATTGATGGTACACATATTAGAGCTTCTGTTAGTAAATCTATGGAAGCAGCCTTCCGTGGTAGGAAATCATTTCCTACTCAAAATGTGATGGCAGCCGTAGACTTTGAGCTTCGATTCACATATGTGTTGGCTGGCTAGGAGGGGACAGCTCATGATGCTACAATTTTAGCAGATGCGATAGAACGAGGGAATGGCTTATGTGTCCTTGAAGGTAAATAGAATCATTGTATCAGTATATATTCATACCAAATATTTAGAAACCAATGTCATTAATGTGTTCTTCTATTTTAGGGAAATTCTACCTAGTTGATGCTGGATATGGAGCCAAACCTGGGTTCATGCCACCTTTTCGGGGGTGTTAGGTGCCATTTGAATGAGTGGGGGAATAATCCAGTACAAGATGGGAAGGAGTTGTTCAATATCAGGCACTCCTCCCTGCGAGTAGGCGTAGAGCGTGCCTTTGGATCACTTAAGAGGAGATTCAAAATCCTTGATGATGCCACTCCATTCTTTCCCTTCTCAACTCAAGTTGATGTTGTCCTTGCTTGTTGCATCCTTCATAATTGGGTTCTTTCTCAAGGGACTGACCAGTTCGTTCTATCAGAGGATTCTTGGACACCTAACCCCCGTAGATCAGCAAAGGAGCAAGCAAACGATCATAGAGCCATGGTTGACAAGAGGCAGAGTCTTGCCGATGAGATGTGGGAGAACCGTCAAAACTACCTAGGCCATTAATCATGTGAACCGTGTATTCTATTTTCATGTGAACCGTGTATTCTATTTTCATGTGAACCTTTGTCTAATTGACACAATGTTGATGCAATTTCACGCTTCTTTCTTGATATATTGTGTTTTCACAAATACTGATGTCATTACTACTTTTTTTATTATTTCTGTTTTCTACCTATTATTGTAGGCAATGGACTTTGATCATCAAGGGGAAAGTATGGGGGGTAACAATATGGGTGGTGGTGTTGGGGTTGTTTGGACAAATGCAATGTCTGCATTTGTGCTAACCTATTTGTCTAATATAGTGGCTAATGGTACAAGGACATCCACAGGCTTTAAGCAATCTCATCTCAATAGTTGTGCTAAGGAATTGAATGAGTATATGAAGGTTTACGTGATTGGCATTCAGGTTAGTAACCACCTCAGGAAGTGGAAAAAGATGTGGGTAAAGATAAACAAACTTAAGAATTTAAGTGGTGCTCTTTGGGATGAGGCTACCTTCACTATCAGACTTGAGCATGAGCATTACACAGGCCATATTAAGGTAATTTGCTTCCTAGTTGCAACAACCATGTTTATACTAGAGATTTTTCTTGCTTGAGAATGATTACTTCTCTAACGATGACAGTACCACCCCAAGGATGTTGGTTTCTTGAACACTCCCCTTGAGCATTATCGCGAGATGGTCACTATCTTTGGGAACAGCATGGCTACAGGACAGTATGCTAAGGGAGCAAACGACCCTCTGGCTAAAAATGTGATTGAAATAGAAGAAGAAGTACCAACTGATGAACATGCAGAAGATGTGATGGCATCAGGGTATGGTGGAGGTGACTCCTCGGCAAGTAAACCAAAAAAGAAGAGGACCAAGGTATCCACTGATGATGATGTGCTTTATGTCATGACCACTAGTATTGATAGACTCGCTCAAGCTATTGAGAAGTCCAATAGTTCAGATACCAATGTTCCAGAAGATCTTTGGGACAATATGATGGATCTCCCTGGATTTGATGAAGCACATTTAGCCCACTACTATGATTATATGTGTGAGAATGTTGCACTTGCCCGAGCATTTAACAAGCTTAGTATTTCAAACAAATTGGTCTGGGTAACTAGGTACATCGCGAGGGAAAACCTCTAAGGTAAGGTGTTATGACTATACTTTGGCACTTTGGTATGACTTTATCGAATTAATATTATGCTTTCCTGACTTGGTTGAGTGCTATAATAGAGATGAGGTGTCATTCAGCTTTTTTACTAGCTCTCCACTGCGGTACTGCATGCATATGCTCAACTAGCTTCATTAGGTACGTGTCTACATCTTATTATTCTCATACTCCATCTTATAGATGTTAGAAGGCTCATGCAGAACAATCAAGTGCCAGACCTAAGGAACCTTATAGATGTTAGTGATTATGTGACAAAGTAAGAACTGATTTATCTTCTGTACACTGCATTGTAAGGACATATTGCCAAGCATGTGGTAAATTTGCTAACACCATACTGTCTTATTCGATTTGTACCAGTATAGTTCAGCTACTTTTGTTGATCTACTTCAAGTTGTTGAAGTTGTTTTACTATGTCCTGAAAAGAAGTTCATCTACTTTTGTTGATCTAATTCAAGTTGTTGAATCTGTTTGGGCACTACAATTCAACTTTTGCAATGCAGTTAACTGGAGCTTGTAATCTGTTTGGAGTAAACTCCCCGTGTCGTGTTATATGTGTTTGATTTGCATGTAGTTAACTGGAGCTTGTAATCTGTTTGGAGTAAGCTCCAATTGGATTTCAAATTTTAGTTTTGCCGGTGCAGATGTTGAATTGATTCATTTGCATTTTTCCTGTTCAATCTCGTGGTTATTGTGGTTAACGATCAATCCTGCGGTACTTCAGTATCATCCCATCGAAGCATCCCGAACCATCCCATCCATTCAGCGGTACCAAACAGCATCCCGAACCATCCAGGATCATCCCATCCAACCAACCAAACAAAATCTTGTATCATCCCATTCAGGCAACCAAACACCCTCCCTGTACCATCCCATCCAGGATCATCCCATCCATCCTGTACCATCCCATCCCGTTCATCCTGATACAACCAACCAAACGCATCCTTAACCACTCCTTGCGAACGCTGCGGAGCAGCTAACATGCATGAGTAACATTCTCGAGAGCAGCGGGTAGGGATGGAACTGGTACGGATATTTTCCGACCGACCGACCGACCGAATTGATTTGGATGATGATTTGGATAGTTTCGCAGATATCCAGTTGATTTCTCGGATAAGGATATGGATACAGATAATTTACATGGATACGTATACGGATATGGAACACTGATTATCCGATGGATACGGAATATCTGGGTTTTTGTTCGGATAATATCCGAATATGACATACGGATATTATCCGAATAACACGTTTCAGAATAACACATTAATAATTTAACATGTTTCATCGCTTTGAGAGACTAAGTGCATTGGATGACAAGATATAATGTGTTCATGTGTGCTAGATGCTAATTTGGAGATATTTGGGTAAAGATGGTACGAGAAATTGGCAAGTGGCGTTTCAGAGGGCTACTTAGGATTCAAAGACATATGCCACCCAAATCATTTGGTTCAATTATTGCAATGGGGTACATTGTTACTCACAGAGTCACATGTATGACAAGCTAGGGATAAAAAGGCAAAAAAAAAGACATACAAATATATTTCTTTAGGAATTTTGAATCTAAATTTGCACCGATTTTGGAAAAAAACTGAAATTGGATTTTAAAATATCCGACTAATATTATTCGTATCCATGTTGATTCCGATCCATATTCGATCTGTATTCGTAACCGATATTATCCTGTATAATTCGTATTCGATTCTGTATTCGACACTATTCGTATTCGATTCTGTATTCGATAAAAAATACGGATACGGATATGAATAGAACGATATTCGACCGTATCCGATCCGATCACATCCCTAGCAGCGGGCAACCGGCCGAGCTCATCTGCTGCGTAAAGCGATGCGCAAGGATACACAAGCAGATCATTCCTACCAGGACCATACACACACGTACGTACGTCGATTATTGCAGCTGGGCATATCAACAACGTCAACGGTACAGTACTATCTTTTGCAGATCTAATGTCCCTCGGTCCATGATATAAATCTCTATTATTAGGGCTTGTTTGTTTCATCTGGAGATTATAGAAAATAGCTTTTAAAATCTAAAAGGTCAACAAATATGCAACTCTTACTTAGGATTGTAACAACTAACAATCTGGGGGCATATTGTAGCAATCCCACAATCCACTCTAGATGAGCTTTTCTTAGCTTTTTCTTTGCAAAAGACCAAAATGCCCATCGAAATTACCCACCATTACCACCCCTCATTGTAGAAATAGCAATCCAAACACACTATAATTTGAGTTGCCAAACGGCCATTAGCTTTTCAACTCCAGCTTTTAACAATCTAGCTTTTACAATGCAGATTTTAAAAGCTGTTTTCTATAATCCCCAGCTGAAACAAACATGCCCTTAGGAAGAGACGTTCCACATTATAATAATATTATAAAGATCAAAGATATAGTTATTATAATATTTTCATCATATACATCTCTTTTAATAATAAAAAAAATTAAATAATTACATTATGTTATTTAATAGGGTTATACATATGGTGTCATAGCACTATCTTTTTCTTAGATTTAGTATCTCTTTTATATGTACGATAGATTTTAGACTTGTGCTGCGGAACGGAGTGAACCGTAAAATCTCAAAATCTTCCTTGAAGATGCCAAAAGCTAGCCATAGCCTAGTGATCGATGCATGCATGCATGGGTATAATTAACAAATTAAGAAAGTGCATGTAGTACTCGATCATGTAAGTAGTAGGTCTATATACGCTAGTTCCCATGATGGCCAATGGCCATGTAACGCATGCATGCATGTATTAGTCGTAGGTGCAACCAACGAAAAGTTGGTCGTTCAACCAACCTACACCTTCCCAAGCACCAAGGAGATGAGGTGGTGAAAAATACAGTCTCATCAAGCTCATCCACCATTTTCATTAATAGTATTTTTTAGTCTAGTAATAGTATTATTTTAGTGAAGGGACTAGTGATCAGAAAGCTTGCTAGCTCGGTAGAGCTTGCATCTATGGAGGTAGTATAACTCTCTCTCTATATATATATAAAGCCTGTTTTGTACTCTCAGGTGTACGTACTTCCTACCTCTATTTTGATAAAAACAACTTCCTAATTAGGAGGAGCCAGCTATATATATATATATATATATATATATATATATATATATATATATATATATATATATATATATATATATATATATATATGCTGTTGAGGTTCGGTCCTTGGAACACAATAGAAGAAAAAAATTGTTGGAATGGGAAAAACGTAGAAAAACCCCAGGGAAATTATAGGGATTTAAAATGCATAAGAAAACTTAGGAATATGTGTTTGGATCAAATGCATGAGAAAACAGTTCTAGAAACGCTAAAAATTGGTATGTATGCACGTATGTTTGTAAGAGTGAGATAAAAAGAGAGAAGATCGATTGCATTTGGACCAATCGGGTCTACCTATTTTTAATTTTCCTAGATCTGAAAGTGTGGAGAAGGCGAAAATTTTCAAAGGAAATGAATCATAGCTAATCCTCAATATATCCAAACACCTCTAAAAAACATTCAATTGCAAAGCCTACAGTTTTCCTTTGATTCAAACAAGCCAAAACTAGCAAAACAAGGGGCGCTAGCTAGCCAAACAAAGACTGGAAGTCAATGGGGCTATTCCTTTGTTCCTTTGAAATCTCTTAGCTAAAGGGAATAACATTTGTTAGTGATATATGTGGATGCAATCAACTTCTTTTGATACACAACTTCACTAGCTTTGCCCTTTTCTTACGTGGTTCTACAGAGTTAGAGATCAAGCGCCAAGGGCTACTATATGATCTTCATATTTCTTGTGGAGGCCCTCACCAGCGACAAGGTCCTGCGGTTGAGTTTTGAAGCTTTTAATTTACTCGAAAAATATTTTAGGCAAGTGTAAAGTAGGTATCCGAACTACTACATTTTTATGATTAGTTATGTTCAAGATGATGTAAAATATCCCAAAACATTTATGATCTCATTTCTATTTTTTCACTATTACATGAATAATTTGAAATCATCACTTTTCTAGCCTCCTAACAAACTTTTTTTTTTGCAAATTAGGCCCTTCCAAACGCAATTATAAAAATAGCTCTATCCCCGATCATGGAAGCGCCGGTAGATGATATATGTGATTTGACATGCTCCCGAACCATGAAAGGTGCTCCTTCCATGGTGCAGGAGTGCGGCAGGTCTACTGACGCTTTCGTGGTAAAAGATAAGGCTAATTTTGCAATCACGTTCGAAAGGGGGTAAGATTTATATTAAAAAAAAGTTTGTCCGAAGCTAGAAAAGTGATCACATCCAATAATTCAGTTATGCAAAATTTCTTGCAGGTCCTTGTTTTTTACGAAGGAATCTAGCCAGCTTGCATGCTAGCTAGTCCTTGTTGTAATTAAAACTATTAGCAAAGTACACTATAAATATCATGAATGCGCATCCAAACACAGTTATTCAATCAGAAAAACCATAAAAACAAATTGAAAAGAAGAACGTAAATTTATATTTTTTTCCCCCAGCAGTCACGCATATCTAAAGTCTCCTTAATTGTATAGTGTAGTACTAGCATTTTATTCAGAGATAATATTTATACTTTGCAAGTATCATGCCAGCTCAAAAATCGCTACTTACAATTTAAAAATGATGACAAGTCAATGTATAGTATTTGCTGTAACGTGTAACTAATTTTGGATCGTATCTTCATACTTGATAGCTAGTTGCCGGACGTAACGCACGTACATAGGGCACATATTCGTGACTACTTGTTGTAATACGGAACAGTTTCAAAGAAATAAAAATTTTAAAAGGTAAAAATGCAGAGGAAAGTTTTTGCAAAAAGAAAATTAAAAGTTTGTGCGCATATAGAGGCGAGGTGTAAACTGTTGCTGTGCTGCAAAGCAGCGAGAGATAGAGGCATCCAAGCTAAACTAGCAATAGGTACTACTCTCACCGGCCGTGTCACAATCATGCTTGCCTACCATCCTTTATGAGTTCTGATCGATCTCCCATGAATATGTTTGATTTTTTACATGCCTAAACGCACACATTTTCTCTATCAATTATGCACGGTTCATTATTTAGTAGCCGCAAAAAATGGTTATGTCCAAATTTTAAAAAAAAAACAGTTAAAATTGCCAGCAATTGTGAAGCGAAATCATCTTGTCCTCAGCATGATAGAATCTTGTCGTCATGTCATAGCATGGTATGCTAAATATAGGTGGATATTACTTCAAATTTGTCTGTCTGATTCACCAAATTAAATCACAGTGGCAGATGCATGTATAAGCTGCACGGGTCAATTGATCTTAACTTTTTTTTTCTTGCAAAAAAATCCCCAAGCTTACTATGATATTCTACATCTGGCGTCGTTGCCAAATTATGGTCGATGTATATATATAGCTAGTTAGATTGCCAAAATCATTGCCAAAATCATATCATCCGGCCCACATACATCCATGTCACATATACTATAACGTCTATAAAATAATTATGTTCCCTTAATAAGGAAAGAATGTTTACACTACACTGCCTTTTCTCAAAACATCACCACAAACAACTCAAGGAAAAAAAGGCAAAGAAAAGGAGATAGAACAAAAGGGAAGAAAAAAAAGTAGTCAGCTTCTTCCCTTCACCACCACTCCCCCCATATTTCCAGCCCTCATCAACCTTCTCTCTCTCTCACCACTCCCCATATTTCCAGCCCTCATCAACCTTCTCTCTCTCTCACCACTCCCCATATTTCCAGCCCTCATCAACCTTCTCTCTCTCTCTCCTCTCTCTGTTCATCGGTTCAATATTTCATATCACCAATCCACCCATCTCTCTCTCTGGAGCTTCCACACCAGACCCTATCTATCTATCCATTACATCTAGGTTTCTTCCTTCCCTAACCTCCATCGAGCTTTCCATGGCGTCCACCACCAGCGACAGCCTCCCCTCCTCCCCCTCCATCCCAACCACCGCCGCTCTCAACGACGCCGCCGACCAAGAATTCTCCTCCCACCACCACCACAGCCTCTTCCTCCCATCCTCCTCCTCCGCTGCCAGCCTATATCTCGACTCCTCCTTCCATGGCCTCCTCCCAACCTCCTCCTCCTCCACCATGTCCCCCTCCCATCAGGCGCCGCCGCTCCCTCCCCCGCCGGTGCCGTCAAAGCCGCCCAAGAAGCGCCCCAGAGCTTCCCGCCGGCCGCCCACCACCGTGCTCACCACCGACACCTCCAACTTTCGCGCCATGGTGCAGGAGTTCACCGGCTTCCCTGCGCCTCCTTTTGCCGCCTCGCCGCCCCCCGCCGTCCGCCCACGCCTCCTCGGCAGCGCCTCCGCCGTCTGCCCGCCCTTCTTGCTGCGCCCATCTCCCCTGAAGTATCCGCACAACCCTGTACTACTACCTCCCACTTACACCACCACCACTAGCAGCAATAATGTTACTAGCTCTCTAGTGGACGCGCTCGCCCATTTCGCGAAGAGCAACGTGATGCCGAGCACTGCGGCGACGGCCAGCGGATCGAGTGCTGATCAGTACGGCCACGGCATGGGAGGGTTCAACCCGTTTGATGATTTCGAGGCGGCGGCCGCCGCGGAAGGCGACAAGGCGAACGCCGCCGGCCATGGCTTCTTCTCTTCCTTGGGCGGTGCCGGAGATAAGTATGACCGGCACTAAGCTAGCACGTACGTACGTAACGTATCTCTCTCGATCTGCGGGTGCGAGTGCGTGTCGTGTACTCGTGTGTGTTGGAGAGATCAAGCAAGTGTGGCTAGCTTCTGCTACTTGGCCACTACTATATTATTGGCATTTGGCAAGCTGCTTAATTGTGAGTTTTTGAGCTTGGTTTTGGTATGACGCATGTACATAAATTTGTGGCATTTTTTATTTTGCTTTTCTTCAATTTTCTCATGTTGTATTTTGGTGCAATTAAATGGAACTAAGGAACGCATGCTTTTCCCTGAGCGATGATTCGTGGAATATATACATGTATACTTGTAAAAGGGGTGTGCCCATTTTGTTCTGTTTCCATTGCTAGCCAGCCAGGAAGCTAAGTGTCCTTGTCGAGATGAGATAAAATGATTCAACTCTTTTTTGTTTTCCCTTCCCTTTCGGTTTTAGCAGTATGCCGTACTCTGAAAGATATGGTTGTTTTTATTTTGTCTTTGGTATTTGGATCTCAAGGTTAGCTTAACTCATCTATAAACGGTTAGTGCAAGTAAAATCAATGCTTATGAGTTGTTTTCTTCTTAATTTGGTAAATATATATGATATATAGTTATGGATCAAAATTAATGCATGCTTGATTTTACCTGTGTTTAACTGAAATTTCTTGTCTTTTGTGCCGTGTATCTCTTTGATTTAGAAATGCAATGTCCTTACTATTGATGGAGGAGTTCACAACAAATATCAACAAGTGAACAACACATCTAAACATTCTATCCAATGGCAAACATGATTGGTTCGTATGCAGGCCAATTATTAAACCAATATTAAAGCCAAGCACATTTCGAAGTTGGACCGAAAATTTTCTTCATAATTAAGTTGATGAATATGCTTCCGCTAGCTTTGGTAGATTCAGTTTCTTTGACCCTAGATCAATTGTAAAGTCACAGATTAATTACATGCTTATATGCTACAAATTAATATTGTTCAGTCTAGAGAAAAAATTATCTTTGTTTAATTTTAATTATTTAGCACTTATCTATTTCAGGGTAACTAGTTACATGCCCGTGCGTTGCTACGAAAAACAAAATTGATAACGAAAAATAAAGATTAAAAAATAAAAAAAAAATTCACAAGATCAAACATCTATCTTTAACGCTTCGTTTCTTGCGAAAGCTGGCTAATTAAAGCAACGTTTCGTTTTTTGCGTAGGGCAATCAAGCAGGGCAATTAAGTAGGGCAATTAAGCAGGGCAATTAATGACGTGGGTATAACTCACCACTGCCACCAACTGCTGCTTTATAATAGTAGAGATTACAACAAAACCAAACAGAAGAAAATCACAAACGATTAAAAACAGTCAACACATACGGCTTTAGAACCTTCCCTGAAAAAGAGTAATCATCATAAACGGTCTAGGAACTGTCTGTGATAGGTACACAACATCGACGGTTATCCACAAAAACCATATGTGGTAGTTACACTGTAACACTCCGGCATCTAGTATGCCCAGAATATCACCACAAAGGATAAAAACAACAACCATATAACATAATATGAAGTAAATTACAACAACTATGCTAACGATTTAAAGAAAATTTCTGTAGCATATACTTTATTTTTTTCATGGTTTTAAACATCAATAATATAATCATATCAATATAGCATAATTAGAAACCATAACATAGTAACCAAGGATTTCAGCAAAATCTCAAGTCCAACACATAAATTTAACCATCACATACCCCAATAAGGAATAAACAATTATTCATGACAACTAACGAGGCAATAAAACCATAGTGTAGTTCAATAAGGCCACCCACAACTAAAGGAAGGGTATGAATTGTTTATTTGTGAGTTGCTATTTCAACATACCTAAAAAAAATATTAAACAACAAGCGTGAGTTCATCACTCAGCAAAGTGTATTGCAATGAAACAAAACAATAACAATTCACATACATACGTTATGCCAATCACACATCATGGGAAACAACTCATAAAACTTCTTCATTTACGCTCCCATTTATGCAATGTAATGCAACATGTCTCTTTGCTTAGCACATACCGGTATTGCCGAGTGCACACCCGTCGGTGTGCACCCTCTTTCCTTTCCATCCCGTGGAGGGTGCTTACTCTTACTGTCTCGCTCCCATTCACAACTGTGGATGGGCTATGAGGTAGGTTTTTCGTATTCACTACGTGTGAACACAGAGGCCCGCATCAGAATGGGTCGCCTCTTCCATTATGCATGCACATATGCCATAAACATGAATAAACTTGCATATAAACTCGATTTTAACAATTGCATAACCATTTAATCATTCATATTCATCACATCACATGCAAGGATTAAACATGGCAACATTAACATAACACATGGATAAACTATAACATTGCGAAACAATATGGCCACCTAAGCCACAACCACTAAAATACACTTGCCTTCAACCTCGCGAGACGGAGTGGCGAGATGTTGACGGCACTCCCGGGGTCACACCACCTGCACATGGATACAATCCACTCAAAAACATGCTCACAATGCATCACACGACTAATAACTATGACGGCTTCGCAATCCACTTCTAAAAACCCGACAAATAGAATCTGTCCAAACGGGACAGCAACGTTCTAATGACCATAACTTGAGTTTAACAACTCCAAATCAGGTAAAAGAATACATTTTCTCTAACTACAGGAAATTTCTCAACTTTTTCTAAGTATTCAAAAAGTATGATTCAGCCTCTACGCTGCCCTAATCTGCCGATGAACACAGACTATACCAATCGCGACATGACTTGGACAACGCTCAGTAAAAAGGGCATAACTTTCAAACGGCTAAACGAAATTTAGTAATTTTAGTGCCCGATTAAAGGTATTTCAATTATCTACAACTTTCGCAACAGCCGGTCCCCCATAAAACACCTCTAACATTTTCAAAATCGCGTCCTAAAACAGCACTCCAATCTGCCCGAGAACAGAACGTGAATCAGATCTGGTTTTCCCCTAATCTAACTAGTTGCAGCACCTAATTAGAGGCTAATAGCACCAAGTTTCCCCAATAGAATAGTACCTAATCCACCCCAAAAAACACCCCATCAACATACCTCTCCTCGACGAATCGAAAGCCCGATCAAAGTCTCTCGGCCTCGATCGTCCTCCAAATACCGAAATTGCCGGAATCACCGGATCGCCTTGGTTGGATGGCTCCCAAACGAAAAGATCGGGGGAAGGGAAGGGTTGTGTGGGGAGGGAACTAGGGTCGGCTAGAGGTGGGGAGGGGAGGCGCAAGGGAAAGGGGAGGGGGCGGCTGCACCAAGGGGGAAGGGGGCGCCCAAGGGGAAGGGTGGGGGCGGCTAGGGTTGGGAGGGGCAGGGGGCGCATGGGGGAGCGGTGGGCTAGGGTTAGGTATGATTTGCTGCCCCCACTAGGCCCAGAACACCCCCCCCCACTGAAGGCCCAAACCCTCCTGGAAAGCCCAAACACAATTCCCCCAAGGCCCAAACCCTCCCGGAAGAGCCCAAACACTCTGAAAAGCCCGAAAACATGACATAATCTCATAACGTAATGTCACATACACATCGTGGACGGTTAGTACATAACAAATTGTATGTGATAATGATAAATAATAGACGATTTCAGTTACGAACTGTCTGCGAGAAGGATAAATACGAACTGTCCATGATATGCATTTTTATACATAATTTCAGTTTTATGGCTAGTCTCAGAAATCACGCAAGTCATACCCTCTATATATATACACAACACACATTGAAATAGATATAATATACACAATTCACAATAGAGATAAAAACACACAAGACATATTCAAATAGACATAAGACACATACACCATACACATTTGAGATATATACACGTAACACACATTCAAACGGAATAAATAACTTAAAATTCACAATTCAAATACATCTACACAATTTACATAATTCACAGTTGAATAATACACACAGTTTGCTATACAACTTACAAACTATCCGAGGCAATGAACTCATTACCCCCAGGTCGAATTATATCAACTGGGAAGAAGGCGGCGAGATCTCCTCAAACCTTCGCAAGATCATCAAGGGGAAAAGAAGAAGTAGAGAATTTCTCTTCTTGGTCGATACTAAATGCATGAAAAATTCTTAGGCCACCAGACTACTCCTAGTCCTTGGTCTTACAACCACCTAATTTCTAATGGTAGTATTCTACTCCTACTATATCTTTACTCTTAGTTGAACAAATAAAGTTCTAAGCTAATGGTAGTACCTGAGAGGTGTTTGAGGAGGGCGATAGCACGGTTTAGAGAAGACGGGGACAGCGACAGCATGGTGCCGAGGGTAATGGAGAGATGTAGAGAGGATGGGGACAGCAACAGTGCGGTGATGAGGGTGACATCGCAGGTGATGAGGGCGACAACAACATAGAGATGATGGTGCGGTGTGGAGAAGACGGGGATGGTGATGAGGGCAATGGCGTAGGTGATGAGGGTGGATTTGCGAATAGGACAGGGATGGCTATAGTGCGGTGTTGAGGGCGACAGAGCGGTGCGGAGAGGACAGTGATGGTGTAGTGACTAGAGTGATGGCGCATATGAAGAAGGCGACGACGCGGTGATGAGGACGATAGCTCAAGTGTGGAAGAAAATTTTAGATTTGGATGCAGATACACTAAGTGTGATATCTAAATTGACTAGGCGCGAAATTAAATAGACATTGTCGTCTGCTTGTCATTATAGTCGATTAGAAGATAGCAACCGTCTGTGCTATTTGATCATCACCGATGATTGTGATGAAGGAACCGTCCGTGATAGTGCATATCACAGAAGTTATTAAGGTAATAATCGTCTGTGATAGTGTAACACAAGATAACAATATTTCACAATTGAAAAATATGTACAACAACATAGTATAGTTAACAAAACAAACGTGAATTAACAAGAGATAGCTAACAAAACGCATGTGAAAATTAATAATTAATCTAAGTTAACATACAAAGAAGATTGTGAGAACAATTGATCTGAGTTCCCTAAATACAATATCAATGATAAGTTTACTTACAAAGACAGTTGTGAGAACAAATCATATTGATAAGTTGACTCGTCACAGATGGCTATAAAATAAAATGTCTATGTATTCATCACATATGGTTAAGATATCTGAATTGTATGTGAAAATGATTTCGGCTCAATTATCACAGACGGTTGCTTATAACTAACTGCCTGTGATAGCTTCAGCGTAATTTTCTCTAGGGCTTTCACGGACGGATTTACACTCAAACGTCAAAACCGCCTAAGATAAGGCGTCCAAGATGACCTTTTTATATAGTAGTGCAAGCTAATAGTTTTGGCACCAATTCAATTAATTTGTATATAACTCCCGACTGTTTTGCATTAATTGAGGCACCTTGAAGCCAGGGATGTGATCGGATCGGATACGGTCGAATATCGTCCTATTCGTATTCGTATCCGTTTTTTTATCGAATACGAATAGTGCTGAATACAGAATCGAATGCGAATTATACAGGATAATATCGGTTACGAATACAATCAAATACAGATCGGAATCAACATGGATACGAATAATATTAGTCGGATATTTTAAAATCCAATTTCAGTTTTTTTTCCAAAATTAGGAATTTTTAAAAATAAGAAAATGTCAAAAATTAGAAAATTTGTGCACGAATATTATTAAATTTGTACAAATTCAAAATTTCTAAATTTAAATTGAAAATTAGGAGAAAGATCAATCAAAAATTTGAGAATTTCATTTAAATTCCAACTGTTATTTAAAAATAAATCACATTTAAATTTTGTTTTTAATGCACCATCAATTTTATTTAATCTACTATGAAAACTACTCAAATTTATAAGTAGTGGTCTCTAGTGGATAGTGATAGTCTAATAGACCTCCAGTGTCAAGTTCGTCATTGATGAATGATGAATGATGATCGTCTGAACTCAACAATTGGCAAGCATCAAACATAATCATTCTTTAGAAGAAAACATAGCCAGTTAGCCACATAGACATAACTACATAGTATAAGTACATATGAGTATATGACATCCACGTCTGGTCATCCATATTCCACAAACCACAATTCCACATGTATGTAACCTTGCAGCAGTTACATGTTGTTATGGTCTCATCTCTGATCTCATGGACATGGTTCAAGTTATTCGAATAATATCCGTATGTCATATTCGGATATTATCCGAACAAAAACTCGGATATTCCGTATCCGTCGGATAATCAGTGTTCCATATCCGTATCCGTATCCATATAAATTATCTGTATCCATATCCTTATCCGAGAAATCAGCTGGATATCTGTGAAACTATCCAAATCATCATCCAAATCAATTCGGTCGGTCGGTCGGTCGAAAACTATCCGTACCAGTTCCATCCCTACTTGAAGCTGTTTGTTACTCCCTGCAATGACAAGAACACGTCGTTTTAGGATAAATGCAATAAAACTTACGAAACTTGGGTTATTTATTTTATTTCTAAATATTTAGATTGGATATATGAAAATCATGTGTAGATTTGGCTTAAAAAGTACTTTCATAATATTAAAATTTTATTGATTTTATAAATATACTGTAATAGAAATTAATGATCAAACATGTATTTTGATGATAGTGTAATGTTCAAAACGATATGGTTTTGTGACCGGAGGTAGTACACAACTCAACATGCTCTACTGCTGGAGTGGTACTAGCTAGCTACTTTCTTGAACCGTGTCTTAACCATTGATGCAATACAATCAATAATTGCTCAATCTATTTGAGAGTACTCCAGACTCCGGATCAACTTAACAGATTCCCTTCAAAAGGCAAGTAGATCACGATTAAAAATTCTCTCTGAAAGTATTAGTACTACCAAAGCACATTAATTTAATCAAGAAAGTGTTTTGTTGGTAGAGAGCCTTTTAATGATCCTTGTTATACTTTGTACTTGAAAGATCTTAAATTTTGACATACTGTTTGCCCATTGAAATATTTGCTATTGCGTACTTGTGCCATAACGTGTGCATACGTAAAATTATTTAAGAGTTGGTGTACACATACACAGTACTAGCTAGCCCTTTCTTTTCTTTTTTCGATTTATTTTTTATCACCGACGTACATAATACTCCTATAGCTAGAATCAAAAAATTTATGTAAGACAAAGGTATCGAAATGATTCGTGTGTGTGTGTTTTTATATATATATATATATATATATATATATATATATATATATATATATATATATATATATATATATAGGAAAATGGTTGCATACTCTTGGGAGTATGTACTCCCACTCTCAATATACTGCATAAATGATGTTATTATACTTCTTTATCCTTTTGAGTATACTCTTATACTAATTATAAGATACTCCAAAGTGAGTTTCACGAAAAATTTCTTCAAAACCCACACTTTATAGCATAGTTTGTTTATATACTCTTTTTGTACATGAAAAAGGTATATAGCAAGAAATAAATGGCTCCGATGAATTTTTTTTCAACAACGTCGCATTGTAGTATCTTAGAATTATTATTGGAGTATAATGAAAGTGATAAAAGAGTATAACACATTCGTTTAAGTGGTATACTGGATGTGAGTAATGCTCTCAAGAGTACAGAAAAGTCTTCCTATATATATATATATATATATATATATATATATATATATATATATATATATATATATATATATATATTCCAAATGGATGAAATGATCTTTATGCTCTGAAATGATGAAACTGTTGTCTTCTTCAGAACAACTGGACAATTGGAGAGCGCGTACAAGGGCCAAGTGGATGATTTTCCCATATTTTTTTACGCAGAGAAATGAATATATGTATATATGTGCGCGTGTATCAGCAATTTGCGCAGCTCCTTCATGTCTGATAAAAATTGAATATTAGTGCACGGCAAATTGGTCTTATATAAGCATATCTGTATACACGCAACCAAGTTCCCAAAGATAAATTAAGATAACTACTTAGCTTAATTTGCTTGAAAGTTGAAACATTCGCTTAACTGTCATTTCCACTTTGCATCCAAAATAGACTTAATTTAGAATAGACTTGAGTGCACCAACCGGGCAACAACTCGACGTTTAAGGCGTTCAAGACCACTAGGTAGGTTATAGTCCTTTTGCCATGGTGTAATATTGGATTTGAGTGTGTCTTAAAAAAAACAGAAATACTATTCTACGGTATACCGTTCTACCGGTATAGCAATGAAACTTGTGAATTTTTACACTGAAACTTATTAAATTTTGCACTAAAAACTGTTGAAACATGAAACTCATGAAACTAAACACTGAAACTCATGAAACCACGTGAAAAAAAAAAATCAATGACAATAATGAAATACAGGTATACCGTTCCAACGATATACCATTGGCTAATTCTCCTAAAAAAAATGGTTGAAACGATTTTGAAAAAGAGCTAACTTGTGTTAACCAAATTTCTAAATGAAAACAGCAACAAATAGGCCTGTCATTTTGATATCACTAGCAACCCAACCACAGACAAACTTTGCCAATAAATTAATTTAGAAATAAATTATGCATCTCTATGAACATAGTATGACCATAGAAGTGTGACTAATTAAGCATGGTTTTAGCTTTTTCGACAGCATTTCTTCGGTACCTGTCATCTCTTGATCGATAGTTACGAGCAAGATCTTGCGGCGTACATTTACCTCTCTTTGATTCGCTCTAATCAGCTAGCTCTTCCTGGGTTATCAATAATCACTAATACAAAAAGTCTTATATTAGACATCTTATCACAAACGATTTTGACAAACCTCTATGATAAGAAACATCACAGATGGTGCTATAATGCAATTGTCAGTGACAACATCATAGACAGTTCTATTTAGAAATCACATATGATATACAACAATATCACATATGGTTTGAGTATAAAACCGTCTGTGGTGACTCTTGTAGATATCACAGGCGGTTTTAAAATAGAGTCGTTTATGATATATTATTATCACAGACGGTTCTAACTACAAACCGTCTGTGATACGAATGATATATTATTTGTGTCGGTTCTAAAACTTAAAATAGTGGGAAGACTATTTGTGTCGGTTTTTAATTGAAACCGACACAAATAATATATTTATTTGTGTCGGTTTCAATTAAAAATTGGCACAAATACATTTATGTTGGTTCTAATGTAACACTCCGGCATTTAATATGCCCGAATGCTACCAAACATAGACTAAGCAACCTCTAAATACCACAAAATACAAGTAAATTACAGCAAATGAGCAAATGCGAATACCGAAAATTTTGGCAGCATCTCCTTTGTTTTTCCAAGAATTGAAGCAACAGCAGAAGCATAGCAATATATATGGCAATATAAGAGACATCTAAAATAGCAATAAATAATGGCATGACAGCAATATAAGTCTAATCTCAAGCATTCAAAGTCTTCATGAGCCAAACGAACAATAAGGCTCTCATAACGCAAAACTACATCATAAACCAATATGCATCACACTAAATTTATTATCAAGACTCCAAATGAATAACTGTGGGAACAAATGTGTGAAACTACGTGTAGGAGTGTGACTAGTTCCTTTCCCCGCATGCCGGTCTCATGGTACCTAAAACAACAAGAAAGCACAAGCGTGAGTTCAACACTCAACAAGTATATTGCAATGGTACAAAAGATCAATTACATGGCTTCAACACCTCAATCATGCCTACCATATTATTCATACTCACATATCATTTTTCACATATCATCATCATCATAAATGCAATGCAATGCGATGCACATGTCTCCTGGAAACTCATACCGGTATGGTTGAGTGCACACCCGTCGGTGTGCACCCTCTCTTCCCTTCCATCCCGAAGATGGAGGGTGCCTACTCCTCGCTTCCATTCACCGCGGTGGATGGAATCACGATGTAGGACTTACTCAATGGCGCCCCGGACTAGTCATAACTTTCTCACCGACCTTACCGGACTAGTTATGACTTCCTCACCGACTCGGCCATGTATCATGCCATGTATGCAAACATGCCAACATCATAGATAACTTGTACATTAACACATGGAATCACAACATAATAAACCGTATTCATCATATCAATGGCAAACATTAAAGCATGGCATGTGAACATATCATAGATTCAATTTCAACTCAACAAAACTTGCAATCTACAACCCGCTACCCATTCCAATACACTTGCCTCAACCACGGGCGACGGATTGGCGAGAAGTAGAGGGCACTCCCGGGGTCACACCACCTGCACATAGGCACCACACACTCAAAATCATACCCACAAAACAATACGCAAACACTCTTCTACCCCGACTTCGCAAACTACTCGCAAAACCCAAAAACAGAGGTTCTGTCCCGTCGGGACAGCAGACTTCCAACGAGCATAACTCGGGTTCTAAGACTCCGAATCGATTAAACGAGTACATTCTCGCATAGCTTAGGAAATTTCCTAACTTGTTCTAAGTATACGGAAAAACTGATTCGGCCTTTAAAGTGGTTTAATCTACATAATACCGTGATCTGTTCCAATCTCGTCACAGATTTGAACACGTTCGGTAAAACGAGCATAACTTTCAAACGGCTAGGCGGAATTGGACGTTCTTTATGTCCGCTGAAAGGTATTAAAGTTATCTACAACTTTTTAAACAGGCGGACGACCAAATTCCGACTCTAAAATCACGAAAACTGCTGCCCTAGGTCGACTGCACAATCTGCCCGAAGCAGAGAATGTGGCAAACTCTAGATTTCATCTAATCTACCCAATTACAGCACCGCCAATTGATCTAAAAACATGATATCAACCCCTAGAACAATACCTAGACCAACCCCAGGGATTCCCGTGGCCATACCTTCGCCCGACGAACGAAGAGCCAACGGATCTCCTCCCGGTTCGCGCGATCTCCTTCCTCGCTCCAAATCCACCGGATCTCCTCGTCCCGGAGCGCTCCAAAGGACGGATCTGCAGGGTGGTGAGGTGGAGAACTCCCCTAGGGCAGCAAGGAAGGTGGAGAGGTGGTGGAGGGGGTAGTGGCGCAATGGGGAGAGGAGATGGGGCGGCTAGGAGGGAGATGAGAGGGGTGGCGGCTAGGGTTTGCAAAAGGGGAGAGGTGGGGGGCGCACACGGGCTGTGGGGGGGCGCATGGCAGGTCATGCTGCCCTCCTCCCCGTTATGGGTCAGGAAACCCCCACCTTTGGCCCAAGTGGGGTCCCCCCTAAGGCGCAATTCACCCCGGAAAGGCCCGAACTCCCGAAATCGGCCCGGAAACACGATTAAACACATACCGTAAAGTTTAAATCTCCAAATTCACATTTTGTAATGTCACAATATCTAATTTCACATTTTATAAAGTCTCGACATTCCGTAGTGTCACATCTAAATTAGATCCCAGACAAATAGTCCAATTTTTTGTGTCGGTTCTAGCCAAAAACCGACACAAATAGTAGTCTTATTATCTGCGTCGTTAAAATGGCCATAACTTTTGACTCGTAACTCCGATCGAGGTATTCTTTAGCTTGTTGGAAAGCTAACATGAAGCTTCATTCGAAAATGCTTAAGTTCGAAAATTAGCAGGTCTTTTAATGATTAAATCAGCAGGTCTTTCAATGATTATTTGTGTGAGTGCGAGTGCGACAACAATATTCCAAAAAAACGTCGTTTAGGGTCTCAAAATGGCTTCCGAAGTTTTGTACCCATTTTGGAGTATGAAAACACTAAAATATAGTTCAAACCGTGTTCGGAGTATGAGAACATTAAAATCAGTATTTGGGTGCTCTGCGGGGTTAAGGGGAGAGGGATGCATTACACGTCACATGCGATCATACCGGCACTAAAGTACTAGATCCTATAAGAACTTCAAAGTTAAGCGTGCTTGGGTAAGAGTAGTACCAGGATGGGTGACCTCTTAGGAAGTTACATCCAAGCCATTGTAAATTTAGAGACTTAGCTAAAATTTGTAGCATCTATATCATGGTAAATTTGGAACATCCAAGCTATGGTAAATTTGGAGATCTAGATGATGTATCTATATTATATGGTGCTGAACTATGCATGTCACATACGGATCTAAATAGGAACCGTATGTGATGACATTAATATCACAGACGATTGGTTCTAAATAAAAAAACGTCTGTGGTAAAGATCATCACAGACAGTTGTGATGATCTCTTTCATCATTGCCCCATTATTACTGACGGTTCACAAAACTGTCTGTGATGACTTTGAAAACCGTCTGTAATAAGGTTTTCTATACTAGTGTATTATCTTACATGCATATTGTCATGGAACTGTAGGTCTGGAAAGTTGTCATCTATACCAAAGATATGAATGATTGCTTCATCTAGCATTGTTTGCCATACGCAGTTGTCTGCTATGGGCTTCTCTATCTGATCTACTCAAAAGCGAAAAGAACCCCAAAAATTTGCTGGAGATTTGATGTACTGATGACACTTGAACATCTGAACTTTACCTACCACAGAAGGACCGATGTTAAAAGCTATACATGTTAAAATTAAGCTGCAACATCATGCTATATATGTTAAAAGAAGAATTTAAGAAGAAATTGTAAGGAAATTGTGTATGCATAAGAAGACTGTTAGTATTAGCAAAAGTTGATAGCAACTCCAACTATAGACGCAAAAATAGAGTTGAAAGCAATTACTGTGGTAGGATGGTCAATGTATGAAACTATATATGGATCATGCAAGAGATCCTAACCTCAGTTAAAAACCTATTTTTTCCTTTTGCTGAAGCATCAGTAAACGAGCTAATAAACTTAAGTTTGCGTACTATCGATCCCTGAAAGGTCCGGTGATCAATCTCGAAGTTTACGTGCAAACACAAACCCTAGTGTGTGTGTGTGTGTGTGTGTGTGAGAGAGAGAGAGAGAGAGAGAGAGAGATTGAGTGCTATAGCGCAGTGGCCCATGGTTACACGTTGGTAAGGTTGCAGATCCAACAGGTAGAGAGTGATGTCAGGCAGGAGCCTTTTCCACAAGACAACAAGATCGGAAAGCAGCACACCTAAAAACCCTTTAGAAAGGCAGGAGCCTTTTCCACAAGGGTTAAACCAACCAAGTACTCTCTCTCTCTCTCTCTCTCTCTCTCTCTCTCTCTCTCTCTCTCTCTCTCTGGTAGTGGACGAACAAATCGATTGCAAAGAGCAGAGTGAGGGACTGAGGTGCTTCCTGGACCTACACCACCCCACTTCTCTCTCTCTCTCTCTCTGTGTGTGTGTATAGACATGTTTGTGTGATGATGGCCTACTCCTGCATACCCCACTACACTAGGCTACTGCCAGCATCTTCTGTCCCTCATCTCATCTCATATGTGCATCTCCTTAGATGGAAATGATGATGCCCCAGCCCCCATGCGCCTTGGCATATTTGCGCCATCATTCGCCCATTTGGCACCAACGTCCGTGCATAATTGTGCCTCCAGCTCCAATCACAGCCACCGGGCCCTGCAAGCTCCACCATCAATCTTGGGCTTTCATTATTTGGCCCAACAAACCCTGAGTCGGAAAAACTGAGGAGCACTATACCTTCCCGGCCGCTCTCTCTATCTCGCTTGCCCTCACTCTCGCACAACGGCTAACAGGGAGGGCGCGTGCCACGCCGCTAACAGGTTCACCCCCCTTAATTAGAGGATGGCCGGGGGCGTGGTGGCCTGACAGTGGGTGGGGGTGATGGAGGGCAGCACGGTGAAGGGCAGCGGGGGAGGAGAAACAGCGGTGTGACAAGGTGGCAACACAGTGAACATTAGGTTGGGCAGAGTGGGGGCACAGGGTGAGGGAATGGATGAGGGGTGTCGAGTTGTGCTAACACCAGAGAAGAGAGCGAGAGGCGTGTGCGGAGAAGCTAGAGGGAGGGGAGGATGGCTGGGGGCGTGGTGGCCTGACGGTGGGTGGGGGTGATGGAAGACAGCACGGTGAAGGGCAGTGAGGAAGGGGAAACAGCGGTGTGGCAAGGTAGCAACACAGTGAATATTAGGTTGGGCAGGGTGGGGGCACAGGGCGGGGGGAGAGGGAATGGATGAGGGGTGTCGAGTTGTGCTAACACCAGAGAAGAGAGCGAGAGGTGTGTGCGGAGAAGCTAGAGGGAGGGGAGGATGGCTGGGGGCGTGGTGGCCTGACGGTGGGTGGGGGTGATGGAAGGCAGCACGGTGAAGGGCAGTGAGGAAGGGGAAACATCGGTGTGGCAAGGTGGCAACACAGTGAATATTAGGTTGGGCAGGGTGGGGGCACAAGGTGGGGGCACAAGGCGGGGGGAGGGAGAATGGATGAGGGATGTCGAGTTGCGCTAACACCAGAGAAGATAGCGAGAGGTGTGTGTTGAGAAGCTAGAGGGAGGGGAGGAGTGGCAAGCGAGGGGAGGGAGTGCCAGAGAAGCTATAGTGTTAGAAACTCTCCCAACATGTCGGGACCCCGAATTTGCAAATCCGGACCCTCTGTGTATTCAGCACTAGTCCAGGAACGCGCTAGTGCACACAGTCTTAACATCGGTAAATATCACAATCATACCACTCGATACTAGTAAAGTACTTTAATTAAACAAATAATCAAGTTACTTGACCTTATGGTCAAGTTACAAATGCATGACGCAGGCGAAACTTATTAAGAGAGAAATAATAGCAATGAAAATCAAATAACTCGTGGCGCCATCCAGATACCACAGTAATCGATCGGGCTCGCTTCCTAAGTAGACGGTTCCTCGTGGAGCTCCTCCTCCAAAGCTGGTGTAGTCTCCTCTTCAACTGGTGTTGTATTGTGGCAAGGGTGAGTACTTGGTACTCAGCAAGTCATGCACAGAATGCAAGCTAATATACTATATGCATGGCTTGGTACAAAGGAATAGCTCAAGGTATTTTTGCAGTAAACAGCATTTAACAAGTATCATAAGTAGATTCGAGCAGTAGAAACAAGTAAAGCATAAATAACTTTTCAAGGAGTTTAATAAACATCTTTCCCATCCTAATCCACATTTCCATCAACATCATTATTAATCCAACCCAACCTTTCAGATCCAAGTTATTTTTGAGAAAATCTAACCCTTGACTGTAATTCCCGAGCGATATCCAATACCGCGGACACGGCTATTCGAATAGATTGTACACTCTGCAGAGGTTATGCACTTTACCCACAAGATACAGTCAAACACCACAAAGGCGAGTTCCCGTAACAAAGTCTTTCGGAAACCTCTAACAATACAAGTGGTCCTCCCCGGTTATTGCACACTAACCCTTCCCTTAGCTAAGGCGAAGTTTAGGCCAATCAACCGTTAGATGGGTACCTGGCCTCACCGATGACGCTCCCGCATAACTTACACAAAGGGTGTAGTTGACCTCATAAGGTCCCACAGTGCGTTATTAGCAACTTAGTCAACTAGGTCCGTCCCATTACGTACATGTGGTTGCACGTTAGACCCAGTTCAAAGGCTTGCAAGGTTAAGTCCTTAGGGTGACCAGGGCAAGACTACCCGAAGAACCAAATCAACATCCCCAATGCCACAACCGGCCCACTGATCATTCTTGCCACATGCCCTGGCCGAAAACTATTTATCAAACCCCAGTTGATTACCATGCACCACGTGCCATCAACATCACATGATACCTTTCCAAAACAGGTTCAATATACCATTAAGTCAATATTAATATTTGATTGTTCAAAATCATGTCATGAGCACGTAGCAGGTCTAAGCAGTATACTACAACGGTCTAAAACCCATGTTGGCAATTTAATAATGTCCAACTAGTAATCCACAACTAGGGTGACAAGGGTCATGGCACATATTTAAATAATCAAGGTGTCATACAGCAAATTGGTATTTATCTAACCCCCATATTTAAATAAAATATTTTTCTAATTGAACTAGCATGCAATAGGTTAAATCAAAATAGATTTCAAAATAGGATCAACATGGTCAAAGCACAACTTGCCTTCAAAAAGTACTTGTTCTTGGTCTTGAGTTGGATCCTGAGTCAATACTTCTCCTTCGAATCCTTCCGGCACTTCAACGTCTACTCGTAAAGCGTGCAAATAGCAATACACAAATAAATAATAGGCAAAAAGTGTCCAAACATCCAAATAAAATCCATAAACAGAGAGAACATAATTTTATGAATTTTTAGAAACTGGAATCGTCAAATTTGGAGTTAAAATGCAAAAGTTATGATTATTTAAAGTTTAAATAATCAATTAAATAATTTTACAGAGAAAAACTTTAGTCCAAAAATTAAATAAAATTTATAATTAGGTAGATCTCAATTTTATACAAATTTAGAAATTTGAATCACTCAAATCGGAGTTGAAACGCAAAAGTTATAAGCGTTTGAAGTTTGAAACAAAATCTGAAATCATTATTTCGAATTAATAAATCATTTTCTTTTTCGGAAATTAATTATTGCGTCGGCCTGGACACGTGGCAACCTCTGATTGGTTGGCTGACGTCAGCCGGTCCATGGACTTGGTCCACGCTCGGCTCGGGTCTACCGTGGACTCGGTCCACGGCTCCTCGTGAGACTGACATGTGGGTCCCACCCGTCAGTGGGTCACGTGCACGGTGCGACTCTCGGGCGAGACACTGACATGCGGGCCCCGCATGTCAGTGACGCGCAGTCACGCCCAGGCTCGGCCGCTGGCACGCGGGCCCAGCCTGTCAGTGACTCAACGCACGGCGCGGCGGCGGCTACGTGGCATGATCACGGCCGTTGGATCTAGATCCAACGGTCTAGATCTACCCTAAGTTAACGCAGTTTCCAGCACGTGGCGATCGTGGGCCGTTGGATCTTGATCCAACGGTCCAGATCCGATCTGGTTTTCCAAAGTTTCGGGGAAACGTGGACTCACCGTGATCGTCCGATGAAGATCCAACGGTGCACGGAGCTCGTGGACGGAGATGGCAACACGGCAGGGCTGGGTTGCCGGCGCTAGGGAAGATGACCACGGGCGCGGTGCTATGGGCGTTCTCCGGCGTGATCGAGATGTCCTGCAGGTGCGCCTTGTCTTGGGGGTTCCGAACCTGGGCTCCAACACGGCGAACAAGGGCTATCGGTGCCGGAGAAGACGAGGAAACCGTAGCGGCTCCGCCCAACTTCGGCGAGCAATCGGCACGGTCTGGGGGCGTCTTGAGCTCTATTAGCTAGGGCAAACGGGGCTCATGGAAGAGGGCAACCTCGGGGGCCGGTCCGGGCCTTAAATAGCCTAGGCATGCGCGCAGAACCTGAAACCCTAACGAACCCGGCGGAGGGCGCGGCGGCGCAGTCCGGATCGGACTCGGCGGAGACGACGACCCGCGGCCGTACACGTGTCCGATCAACGGCCACGATTGCCAGCGCAAGACGGGTCCGGAGCCGACCGTCAACAAAGGCGGCCCAATCTCGATCATTGGATCTCGATCCAACGGTTGGGATCGATTAGGTTTAGAGTCGGGTTCGGTCGAGTCACGTGGCTCGGGTCGGACTCGAGTCGGACTCGGACTCGGGTCCGGTCGGATGAACAGTACTTGACCCGACTTGATTTTCCAGCGATTTAATATTTAAAATAATTCCCAGAAATTCATTTAATTCATTAAAAATATCAAAAGACTCAGAAAAATTCCAGAAAAATTCTGGAAAATACTTTGGATCATTTTGGACTCAAATAAAATATTTCCAACAAAATTTTATTTGCAAAGTTTAATTCTTTAATTATTTCAAAATGGAATAAATTCCAAATAAATCCAAATAAATTCCAGAAAATTCCAAAAATTCACCAAAGTGCCAAATCACACATGAATTTAAGAAAAGCAAAATTTTGGGGTGTTACACAACGGTATAGTGTTGGGTAGCTGCTCCCACCTCGCATGCCAAACATCAATATATATATATATATATATATTTTGAGTATACTCTAATATTGATCATAAGATACTCCAAAGTGAGTTTCATAAAAAATTTCATCAAAATGCACTCTTTATAGCATAATTTGTGTATATACTCCTTTTACATAAGGAAAATGGTATAAGCAAAAATAAAGGGTTTTGATGATTTTTTTTTCAACCATGTGGCATTGGAGTATCTTAGAATTATTATTAAATAATACCGAAAGTGATACAGGAGTATAACATATTTGTTTAAGTGTATATTGGATGTGGGAGTATGTACTCTCGAGAGTACGAAAAAGACTTCCTATATATATATATATATATATATATATATATATATATATATATATAGTTACATACACTATTATAGAAAGGCTTATATTAGACACCTCATCACAGACGGTTGATGAGGAACATCACTAACGGTTCAATAGTGAAACCGTTAGTGATATCACTACAGATAGTTCTTTTAAAAAACCGTCAGTGATATATATGGATATCACATATGGTTTTATTTTAAAACCGTATGTGATATCTATAAGTGTCATCACTGACGGGTCTATCAACGAACCATCTGTGATATTAGATTATCATAGGTGGTTCTAGCCACAAATCGTCTGAGATACAAATGAGACTTATAAAAACATACCGAGGTTCCTCGTGTACAGAACTTAATTAGCACTTAACGCGTTTCACCTCCCCCAAACCCTAGCCACCCATCGTCGTCCTCGACGACCTCTCTCTCTCTCGATGATCTCCTCGGTGACCTCCTCCCTAACATACTCCCTCTCGGCGATCTCCTTCCTGGCGTCCTCCCCCTCGGCAATCTCCTCCCGGGCGTATGTCCTCCCCGAGGCATGGTGGCCGCCCACACCGACCACCATCTCCTCAGCCATGGCCGGCTTTGCTCATCCCCGATCTACCTATGAGCTAAGTGCCTTGCTACCCCTCTCAATCCTATCTTTTATTGGACTAGAGTTCCCCCTCTATTGAGGGTTTAACAATTATTTTGCTTGCATACTGAACCATTTGTGGAGCTTGGGATAATACTCATAGGGATCTGTGAATGTTGTGTATAATGTTGTATACTAAAATATTTGCTTTTGTGCTTGATCATGGGAAATGGGGCCTACACTACTACAAAAAGGTTTATATTAGACTGCTTTATGAGTATTCTTGAAATGTTGTAATTACTCGCTTTCTTTATATTGCAAAGGGGCCTGTTAATTAACTTGGGGACCTTGCATGTGGGGATACAATTGTTCTGTGAGGATTTGGGGTTAAGGTAGACTGTTTATGACAACAAAATTAGCTTTTATACACTGCAATACTTGGTTAGATCATTTGATTATCTACTGTGACTTGTGACATATATATGTGATAGTTTGCTCACTGTTCAATAGCCTTTACTATTGTATTGATTACTCCCTGTAGTCGCTGATACTGTTCATATGTGTTATTGTCTGTTATATCTGTTCAGTAAGCTACTTCAAGTTGGTTTATCCCTATATACATGTTTACATTGTTTTAGATGATCAATTGATTAGGTTATGAAACTACCAAGTATTAAAATTGTTAATTTGAGGTAAGGTTGTCACAAACAAGTATATACTTTATCCCTAGTGGCGAGGAAGGACTTTTTAAGGAAACCCGACATCTGAGAACAATCTAAATTCAATTTGAGCTTATTGCTATTTGTATCTCTTTTATTGTTCATTGTTATGCATTTGCTTAAATACTGGATTATGGGCTTACATGCTTTGATATTGCTAAATATCATGTTTAAGTATTTTTGCTCATGCTTTGTTAACAATGATTTGTCATGGTTATTTAATATGATTTGAATTATTATCATTATAAATTTGCTAATGCCACAATTCTTACAAAATAGAGGAAGTAAGAGACTAGTCTCTAGCAGCCCTACACCTAATGGCGAGGAGTTCATAAGTTTGTCGGTATCATAATGTATATTGTACATCCACTTCAAAGGTTGCCCCTAACCTCATAAGCTAAGTACTCCTCCCTTCTTGTGTATAAGCTAAAAGGCTATTGGTTCTCTTGTCCATTTGAGCCTACATTTTAGTTGTAGTATTTATGTTGTGATCCATGCCAATTTGATTGAGAACAATGGGTTATATATATATAGTTGTTGGTTTCATATGCCTACATCTTAGATTCTTTAGTGGTCATGTGTGTATTGGAGTATGACCTTTGAACATCGCTGGCAGATGTGGATGCTATGAATTGTTGGTAGTATGTGGTATCAACTCTATAATTTATTGTTAAAGTAAAATTATTAGTGTTTGACCTATCATTCTTGATCTACTGCATTGCTGTTATTATGATTGTGTTTGTAATTGTGGAGATGTCCTTCTGTGCATTGAGAATATGATTAGTGCATAATGATGATTAGAAGTCTAGAGCAGAGAGCAGTGCATGTCTTTAATGTTTGTATAAACATGCTTAAGGCATAGAAAAGGAGAAGTTTGGCCCATGTGTATGGTGGTTTTGGGGAGAATGCATGTTGTGTCATGGTTATGTAAATTTGTGTTCTAATAACTTAGTATTATGAAGTTTTGTGGGTTCATTTCCATGGCATAGAGAGGGTGCCCAGGTTGCTTATTGTAACATCCTGAAATTTAATAAAAGGTAAATTCCAGTATAGCTTATAGTTGAGAATTAATATTGCATCTTACTAAATTATAATCGTGAAGTAGTAATGCATTTCATGCATTGTCATGCAATTTGGTGAAATTCCTGTCATTGAGAAATTAATTAAATTAAAGAATAGAAGTTAAAAATAATAAAAATAATAGTAAGAATGGAAATCATTTAGTATGGGCTAGTATCTAAAATACTTTGTAGATTGGGGATTGCTTGTTTAAGGCATGAATGGATTGACCCAACTGATTTTGTTCATTGCCCCTCTCTCTGTTTCACTTACGTGTGGACCCAATTTCCTATTCTAGTTCAGTTCGACCCCACCAGTCATCCTTCTTCTGTCATTTGGACTCAAATTGCTCGCCATTTTCTTTTACTTTTCCTTCTCCCTATCTCTCTGTCAGGTGGCCCTAAGGGGTTACTGTAACACCCCCAAAATTTTGCTTTTCTTAACTTCATGTGTGTTTTGGCACTTTAGTGAATTTTTGGAAATTTCTGGAATTTATTTGGATTTATTTGGAATTTATTTGAATTTATTCCATTTTGAAATAATTAAAGAATTTGACTTTGCAAATAAAAATTTGTTGGAAATATTTTATTTGAGTCCAAAATGTTCCAAAATATTTTCCAGAATTTTTCTGAGTATTTTTTGCTATTTTTCTTGAATTAAATGAATTTCTGGAAATTATTTTGAATGTTTAATCGCTGAAATTTTGAACCGGGTCGGTTACTGTTCATCCGACCGAGCCCGAGTCAGACTCGAGTTCGAGTCCGACCCGAACCAGCCGACTCGGTCGAACCACGTCCCAACCCTAATCCCCGTGGACCGTTGGATACGGATCCAACGATCAGGATCCGCGCCGCTCCGTCCGATCGGACCCGATCCGGATCCGTGCGCGCCGGGCCATCGTGGCCATGGATCGCGCCACGTGGACGGTGGAGGCGTCGTCTTCCCCGGCCGAATCCGGCTCGGATTGCTCCACCGTGTGGGCCTAGGGCTCCGCCCCACGCGCGCATGCCGAGGGCATTTAAAGCCCCGCGCCGCCTCCGAGAACCCCCTCCTCCGTGCGCCCCTTCGCCCAAGCTCTCCTAGCCCAAGCCGCCGCCGTTCGTGCCCGATTGCTCGCCGGAGTTGGCCGGGTCTCCACGGTGGTTTCTGCCGTCTCCCGCCGTATCCAGAGCCACTCCGTCGACACCGAGCACGGATCCAAAACCCCCTCGCCGAGACGCGCCCGAGCCGTGAACCCATCTCGCCGGAGGAGCACCGCAACGCCGCTTCAAAGGCCGCCTTCCCCAGCTCCGTTCGTCCCCGACCACCGCACTGCCATCAGCCCTCGCGAGCTCTGCGCGCCGTCCGATCTTGATCGTGCGATCGAGGTGAGATCACGTGTTTTCCGAACCCGTAGAACCTAGATTGGATCTGGATCGTTGGATCTAGATCCAACGGACCAGATCAACCGTCCAATTTTAAACGTGTAAACCCTAGATCTAATCGCGGCCGTTGAATTTCAAATCAACGGACACGATCGCGTACACGCCGCATTCTAGGCCGTCGCGCGCATGCGCGTGGGAAGCGAGTCTCGACACGCCGGCCCGCGTGTCGAGGGCCCACGTGTCGTGCATGGCCGCTACGGCGTGAGCCCAAGCCTCGACAGGCGGGCCCGCTGTCGCTGGCACGCATAGTGCGACCACGCCGCATGGACTGAGTGCATGCGCTGGCACCGACGTGGCCGCTCCAGAGAGCGCCACGTGGCATGATGACGTCATGCTGACATCATCATGGGGTTCGGTGCGCCGACGCCGCCAGGGTTGACGTGGACCAATCAGAGGCTGCCACGTGTCACGCTGACGCAATAAAAGAATTTCCGAAAAAGAAAATGGTTTATTAATTTGAATAATTGAATTCAATTTCGATTCAAACTTCAAACGCTTATAACTTTTGCGTTTCAACTCCGATTCGAGTGTTTCAAATTTCTAAATTCGTATAAAATTGAGATCTACCTAATGGTGAATTTTATTTAATTTTTGGACTAAACTTTTTCTCTGTAATATTATTTAATTGATTATTTAAACTTCAAAATGCTATAACTTTTGCATTTAAACTCCGAATTTGACGATTCTAGTTTCTAAAAATTCATAAAATTTTGCTCTATGTTTATTAACTTTATTTGGATGTTTGGACACTTTTTGTCTACTGTTTTATTTATTTGTTGCTATTTGCACGCGTTACGAGTAGACGTTGAAGTGCCGGAAGGATTCGAAGGAGAAGTATTGACCCAGGAGCCAGCTCAGGACCAGGAGCAAGTACTTTTTGAAGGCAAGTTGTGCTTTGACCATGTTGATCCCATTTTCAAACCTATTTTGATTCAATTTATTGCATGCTAGCCTAATTAGAAAATATTTTATTTAATCTCGGGGAATTAGATAAATGCCAATTTGTTGTATGACAACTTGATTAATTAAATATGTGCCATGACTCCTTGTCACCCTAGTTGTGGATTACTAGTTGGACATTACTAAATTGCCAACATGGGTTTGTAGATCGTTGTAGTATATGGCTTAGACCTGCTACGTGCTCATGACATGATTTTTGGATAATCAAATGTTAATATTGACTTAATGATATATTGAACCTGTTTTGGAAAGGTATCATGTGATGTTGATGGCACGTGGTGCATGGTAATCAACTGGGGGGTTTGATAAATAGTTTTTAACTGGGGCATGTGGCAAGATTGATCGGGTGGGCCAGTTGTGGCACCGGGAACGTTGGTTTGGTTCTTCGGGTAGTCTTGCCCTGGTCACCCTAAGGACTTAACCTTGCAAGCCTTTGAACTGGGTCAAACATGCAACCACATGTCTGTAATGGGACAGACCCAGTTGATTAAGTTGCTAATAACGTACCTGTGGGACCTCAGGATGTCAACTACACCCTTTGTGTAAGTTGAACGGGGGAGCATACCGGGGCTGCGGCCAGGTACCCATCTAACGGTTGGTTGGCCTAAACTTCGCCTTAGCTAAGGGAAGGGTTAGTGTGCAACACCGGAGATGACCACTTGTATTGTTAGAAGTTTCCGAAAGACTTTGTTACGGGAACTCGCCGTTGTGGTGTTTGACTGTATCTTGTGGGTAATGTGCATAACCTCTGCAGAGTGAAAAATCTATTCGAATAGCCGTGTCCGCGGTATTGGACATCGCTCGGGAATTACAGCCAAGGGTTAGACTTTCTTGAAAATAACTTGGACTTGAAAGGTGGGGTTTGGTTAAACAATGATGTCGATGGAAATGTGGATTAGGAAGGGGAAAGATGTTGATTAAACTCCTGGAAAAGCTATTGATCTTATACTTGCTTCTATTGCTTTCGAATCTACTTATGCTACTTGTCAAATGCTGTTTTACTGCAAATATACCCTGAGCTATTCCTTTGTATTAAGCCATGCATGTAGTATATTAGCTTGCATTCTGTGCATGACTTGCTGAGTACCAAGTACTCACCCTTGCCACAATACAACACCAGTTGAAGAGGAGACTACACCAGCTTTGGAGGAGGAGCTCCAAGAGGAACCGTCTACTTAGGGAGCGAGCCCAGTCAGTTGCCTGTGGTATACTGGATGGCGCCATGAAGTTATCTTATTTTCCGCTGCTATTATTTCTCTCTTAATAAGTTTCGCCCTGCGTGGCGTAAATTTGTAACTTGACCATAAGGTCGAGCAACCAGTTTGACTATTTAATTAAAGTACTTTATTAGTATCGAGTGGTATGAATGTGATATTTACCGATGTTAAGACTGTGTGCACTAGCGCGTTCCTGGACTAGTGCTGAATACACAAAGGGTCCGGATTTGCAAATTCAGGTCCCGACAGAGGTGGTATCAGAGCCATACTGACCGTAGGCTCACCCTTAGCTGGAAAGGTCATAGAGAGGATAAAACCTATTTTCTAATGCTAAAAGTTGGTCAAGATAATGAATGAATTCTCGACTTACCCCTTTCATTCTTGTTCATACCCCTTGCTGAGTCCTTTCGTCTTCCACATTGGTTTTAAAGTGTTGCGTTCTTACGCAAGTATGCTTTGACAGATGGAAGGAGAGATCAACTACGTCGATCTTGAGGTTGGTCACGCCGCAGAACTTTGGTGTATGCTGCAGACTCTCGGAGGTTTTGAGAAGCCAAAATACCAAGTGGGCGTAATCGACAAGCGAGGATTGATCAAGGCTTGTGACGTGAAGATTGTGGTACCTGCCAGGAAGAAGGGCCCGGGCAATCGCCCGATACATTGCACTGCCAGGAGGTCTACAATGCAGATGGGTATCCAGGAGGTGTCGCGACGAGCAATGCGGCACATTGCCCGCATCTACGCCAGAGAGTTAGAGGGCATGGTGTTCCGTTATCATCCGCGCAGCAATAACCTTCTCAACCCGAAGATGATTCAGGATGAGAACGCTGTGATCACACAATTGGCACGACTTGTTGTCACCCAGGAGGATGTACTCGATGATGCGAGCAAGGAGCTACAGAAGGCCCGCAAGGAGATCACTGCAGAGAAGAACAGATGGCGGGAGACTCAGGAGTATGTGTCACATCTTCTACACAGGATTGGAGAGTTAGAGACGGCGTTGTACGCACCAGAGCCGGAGCCAGTACTCGAGCTACACGAGCCAGATCCGGAAGAGCCAGAGCTTGAGGAGGACACCGCTTCTTCGACTACCACAGTTGACACAGTTGCAGGGCATGGCGATCATTTTGCGCCTATGCCGCAGCACCCGTACCCAGGCAGTGGAGGTTTTCTCGATGAGTGAGCGTAGGTGTTGAAGTGAGACTCCTTCGTCGAGTCGCGTCATAGAATAAAGAGTCACCCTTTAGGCGTTAAACTCCAGTGTTAGTTTGATTTGGATTTTCATTGCTTGCTGAGTGTGCAGTATGTGTTGCAAGGCCCCTAGGTGTGGGATGTCAGAGACAGGGGCCCCACAAGAGGGGCCTACACCCGACTGGGCCTGACAGGCGGAACAGAAAGCCCAAAGCCCAGAAGCGCAACGGCGGGCCCAGAGGAGACCTTCGACTTGCTCCCCAAGACAACTCCTGATCCTTCACGGAAGCTTCGTGCCCCGCCCTAACAACCCGCCAGGGACAAGGCATCTTGATCGACACTGCCAGAGCCTGCGGAAGCTGGAACCTGACAAGGCGGCAGGCGTGGGTCGGAGAAAGCATAACCACCTCTCCAGGACGTAGAGCGTGAAGGCGGATAAGGACAAGGGACATGTCGTTCAGGCCACCATGTTCAGGGCCCGGTGGCGCCCGACTATCATGTATTCTCCCCCCAGTATATAAGGGGAGGAGGGAGAAACAAGAAAGAGAGGAACAATACATCCAAGAACACAGGACTAGGGTATTATCTCCTTCAAGAGAGCCCGAACCTGTCTAAAACAGATTGCCCTCGCATCCTGTGTTACCATCAAGCTCAGATCACGCACAAATCCCCTAGAATCACAAATCTCATTGCCGGCGAAACAGATCGTCGACAGTTGGCGCGCCAGGTAGGGGAGCTGTGTCAACATCTTCGTCAAGCTTGATGGCTGCGACGAGCGAAGTCTCCACAGTCTTCGCCCCGGGCCAGGTCTTCCGCTTTAAGCCTCGACCTTCATCTCCAACGACCTTGGAAGCCTCTCTCTCCAAGGGAACCGCTCTGGCCAAGGTGAGGCTTCCGGCGATCCATCGTCACGACTTCCGCGCCGATCGGAAGGTCCCCCTGCCTCGTACTCTAAAGTACCGAGCGGGGATCCGAAGGCCCGTTCCAGCCGCGGAGTCAGGCTCGAGGACGCCGAGGCACGAAGAGTGGGAGTTCTCACCGCCAAGCCACTCGGCACCCCCGAGCGCCTAGGTTTGTCTTCTCCAGACTCACCCACCTCAGCGGCCGAGTCAGAAGAAAGCCTAGACAATTTCTTTGGAATTTCCGTAGAGTCTGTGTGATCGAAGGCTCGCGGCAGATTCGCAGCAGTAGCCGACACCTCGATGCCGCCGATTTGGAAGGAGGCCGAGTGATCGAGCCTGACGCTGGCGCGCAGACTCCGAGACGCGCCGGGCTGTCAATGAAGACATTCGCAAGCCAAGATGGGGGACCAGGCTGTTTTTCGCACCCCACGAGAATATCGCCGCCTCCAAGACACTCCTGGATACCCCGACCCTATCTTTGAGGCGAGATGATCCAGCTTGCCCGATCATGGCCCAAGTAAAGGCCATGGTGACGGCGGCGGCTATCCAAAGATACTCAAACCGACCAGCCGGCGAAGGAGCCGCCACGTGGTCCGGCGAGGACCAGGCATACCAAGCTGGCCAGGTCGGGAAGCCCGCCGATACATCATGTTCTACCCGTGGAGATGACTTGCGACATAGCATCGGCCGCGACCTCCGCTCAGACCTCGGCGCCAGCGCCGCGACCAGAAAGGGAGGAACAACGCCGTCAAGCCGATTTAATATGAGCGCTTCGGCATCCTTCCGCGAGGCCGCGAAATACGCCAAGCGCGATCCCCTCCGCGTCGATCACCTCCCGGGGGGTGTCACGGAGTCATCGAAGGGGTCCGTGCGTTTACTCCTCACCTACGCCGAGTGGTTTGGCACGATGGATTTAATCCTAAAGGCATCACTAGGTTTGATGGTGAGAGAGACCCAGGCTTGGCTACAAGTATACGCTCTGGCGATCGAGGGCAGCCGGGGATCGGTAATGGCAAACTACTTGCCGGTTACCCTCTCGCCCCTGGCCCAAGCATGGCTCACCGGACTTCCAGCGAATTCTATAGATTCCTGGGGAGATCTGTGTGAGCAGTTCATCTCAAATTTCCAAGGCACTTACGAGCGCCCAGGCACCCCTTGGGACCTATACCAGCTACACCAAAGGAGGAACGAATCCCTCCGGGAGTTCGTCAAGCGCTTCATGAACAAGAAAAGCACCGTTCGGGACGTCACAGATGCGGTTGTGATAGCTGCCTTCCAGAAAGGAGTCAGCGACCCCGACCTCATCAAGAAGATGTCCCGGAAGCCGCCCACGTCGGTCCGGGAGCTGTTCGCCCTAGCGGACCGTTACGCTTCAGCCTCCGAGGCTCTGGCGGAACGACGTGATGAAGGGAAGGATCAGTCTGAACCCCCTCGGCGGAAAGAAAAGAAGCGCAAGGGCGAAGAGCTAGTGGCGATCAGCCGCGCCAACTCATCCTCGCTCTCAAAGAGGATGGATATGATAAGGTCATGAACTCACTCTGCCCTTTCCATCCAAAGGGGAGACATGCCGCCAAGGATTGTTTCACCCTAAAGAGGTTCGCCCGCGAGAGCAAGAGGCAGGCTGGACAAGGTCCGAGCGGTCATGCCGCCGGCAAACCTCCTCCCCCTGAAGCTGAGGAAGATTATCAGGAAGTCGACCTCGAGCTTAACTACATATTCGGGGGTTCAGCCGCATATGAGTCCAAGAGGAAGCAAAAGCTCACCGCTCGGGACATCTATGCAGTAGAGCCGGAGACCCCCCGATATGTCCGGTGGTCCGAGGTCGCAATAACTTACGACCGCACGGATCACCCAGATCGCGTCCCATTCCCTGGCAGATACCCGTTGGTCTTGGCGCCGGTTGTCCGCGGCATCAAGCTCAAAAGGGTGTTGATTGACGGTGGGAGCGGGCTCAACGTCCTCTTCGTGAAGACACTCGATGATATGGGGATCCCGCGGTCTGACCTCAAGCGCGGGTCGTCACCTTTTCATGGAGTGATACCCGGAACGTCGGCGATACCACTCGGACAAATCACTCTACCAGTTACATTCGGCGCAAGGGACAACTACCGGACGGAGAGCCTTAGCTTCGAGGTGGCAGATTTCGCGACAGCGTATCATGCCATCTTGGAGAGGCCAGCGCTGGCCAAGTTTATGGCGGTGCCCCACTACGCGTATCTAATGCTGAAAATGCCGGGTCCGAGTGGTATTATCACTCTGCGCGGCGACGTTAAGCAGTCTTTCTCTTGCGACAGGGAGAGCTGCGAAATGGCCGAGTCTCTGGAGGCGCTGGCGGGAAAGAATTCGTCAAGAGGCGGATTTCGACAAGACTAAGGCGTTGTCCCTACCCGCAGCCGCAGAGCTTGGGATCAGCCCGAAGAAGGCACCAAAAGGATCCTCCTCGACCGTCCGATCCGCTCGAGCCGTTTGATCAGGACAAGGCTCGGCGATGAATAGGAAGGCGCGCCACACCTTTCGCGGCAAACCAAGACGTCTTTGCCTGGAAGCCGTCCGACATGCCCGGGTTCCCAGGAGGTGATCGAGCACGCACTAAATGTAAACCAATCCGCCAGGCCCGTCAAGCAAAGGCTACGACGGTTTGCTCAAGATCGCCGAGAAGCCATCGAGAGGAGATCACAAAGCTGCTAGCCGCAGGTTTCATCAAAGAAGTGTATCATCCCGATCGTTGGCGAACCCTGTACTCGCCCGTAAGAAGAATAAAAGTCTGGCGCATGTGTGTTGATTACACCGAGCCTCAACAAGGCTTGTCCGAAAGATCCTTTTGGTCTCCCTCAGACGATCACCGGTAGACTCCACCGCTGGATCTCGGTTACTCGACTTTTCCGACGCCTATTCAGGCTATCATCGATTCGGCCGAGAGGAAGACTGCGAGAAGACTTCGTTTATCACTCCATTCGGAGCATATTGCTATATCACTATGCCGCTCGGGCTCAAGAATGCCTAGCGTACGCATCAGCGCCGTCTTGTGGTGCTTTCATCATCGGCTCGGCGCAATGTGGAAGCTTATGTGGATGATGTGGTAGTTAAAACGCAGACAGAGGGCAGCCTCACCTCCGATCCGCCGAGACGTTTGCAAGTCCAAGACGCCCAGATGAGGCTAAACCCAGAGAAGTGCGTTTTGAGTGTCTTCCGAAACTACTCGGGTTCATCGTCTCCGTCGTGGGATCGAGCCGAACCCGAGAAAATTGGAGCCATTATGAAAATGGCCCCGCCTACCCGACCAAAAGGAGGTCCAAAAGCTCACCGGATGCATGGTAGCGCTTGGCGAGGTTTATCTCACGATCGGGGTCCGGGAATGCCTTTCTTCAAGCTCCTTAAGAAGCAAGATCGCTTTGATTGGACGGCAGAGGCACAGCAGGCCTTCAAGAACTCAAGGTGTTTCTCTCCACTCCCCAGTCTTAGCCTCACCTGGCGCCAGTGAACCTCTTCTGCTCTACATAGCGGCAACATCTCATGTAGTAAGTGCCGTGATAGTTGTGGAGCGGGAGGAATCTGACACCGCTACGGCAGATAACGCCCAGATTTATTTCACAACAACATCGGGCGAATCCAAGACAAGATATCCTCCAATCCGGAAAATTTGTACGCCATTTTGATCTCGTCACGGAAGTCAAGCATTATTTCCAAGGACATTCGATTTCAGTAGTCACTTCTTTCCCGTGGGAGAGGTCCTCCGCAATCGGAAGCTACCGGAAGAATTTGAAGTGGGCAACCGAGCTTGGAGCTTTCGACATCTCGTTCAAGCCGCCGCGACCGTCAAGTCCTGTGCTTTGGCTGACTTTACGGCCGAGTGGATCAATCCTGCACTTCGCACCGAAGAAGAGCCGAATATTGGGTCATGCACTTCGACGGATCTCTCATGCTTGGAGGAGCAGGCGGGAATCCTCCTTATCTCGCCTAAGGGTGACAGTGAAGTATGTCCTTCGGATTCACTTCCGGCCTCAAACAATGCCGCGGAATACGAGGCCCTCATCCATGGGCTTCAGACGCCACATCACTCGAATCCGACGGCCGCGCTCGAGGCGACTCCCGCTTGGTGGTGAATCAAGTAATGTATGACTGGTTGTGCGTGGATCGAATATGGCGGCATACCGCCAAAGAAGTCCGAGAATTGGAAGGCAAGTTTGACGGTGCGGAGCTGGTTCATGTCCTCCGCCGCAATAATGAGGCAGCAGACGAGTTGGCTAAGATGGGAGCCACTCGGGCAGATGTCCCAAGTGATATCTTCGCATGTGATCTTCACGAGCCAACCGTTACAAAACGGCAAAAGCCAAGCGAGGTCACCGGAACCGGTCCTGCTCATCGATCCGGATCGACCACCCCGTACCTTGATTATCTCCTGAAGGACAAACTCCCTGAGCGGCCAATCCGGGCAGAGCATCTCCCGACAAGCCAAATCCTACGTGGTGGTGGGCGACGAGCTCTTCCGAAAAAGTGCCTCGGTGTCCTCAGCGGTGCATTTCGGGACAAGCGGGAAGAGAGCTGCTCCAAGAAATCCATTCGAGGATGTGCGGCCATCACGCGGCATCAAGCGCCTTGGTTGGGAAAGCCTACCGACAGGGTTTCTTCTCGCCAACGGCGTAACGGATGCCAAGGAGATAGTTCGAACTCGCGAGGGCTGCCAATTCTATGCAAGATGTACACACTTGCCGGCACATGAGCTACGGACTATACCCATTTCTTGGCCTTTTGCGATGCAGGGGCTCGACATAGTGGGCCCGCTCAAGAAGGCTCAAGGCGGTTTCGTTTACCTCTTCGTGGCCATTGACAAGTTCACCAAGTGGATCGAAGCCAAGCCGCTTGTAACTATCAACTGCGGTTAAGGCCAAGGAGTTCTTCCAGGATATTGTAGTCGATTCGAGTGCCCAACCGGATAATCACGGACAACGGCACCCGATTCGAGAGTGAAGAATTCCAAGAATGGTGCGAAGGCGTCGGGATCAAGATCTGCCGCCTCGGTGGCTCACCCACGAAGCAATGGGCGTGTCGAGCGAGCTAACGGCCTGGTCCTTCAAGGCCTCAAGGCCAGGATCTTCGACCGCCTCAAACCATACGCCGCCCGATGGGTGAAGGAGCTACCGTCGAAGACTGGGGACTCGTAACCACTCCCACCGAGCGACCAGCCAAACCCCTTTTTCTCGGGTCTATGGCGCAGAGGCGGTTCTGCCGACCGAGCCGATTCGAATCCCGAGGGTTCGAACTACAACGGCCGAGTCCGAGGGAAGCCGAATGGTGGAGCTTGATCAACTTGAGGAGGCTCGGAGCGTTGCCGCCCTCCACTCGGCTAAGTACCTCCAGCGACTTCGGGCGCTACCACTCTATAGCGTCGGAAATAGAACCTTTTCGAAGGAGATCTGGTCCTGAGGAGGAGCGAGCGAGCACAAGCTCTCTCCAATTTGGGAAGGTCCATACATCGTCGTAAGACAACAACCCACGGTGCTTATCGACTTCGAGACATGAAGACGGCGAGGTTCTCGCGAATACTTGAACGCCGATCAGCTCCGTCGCTTCTACTCATGAGTTATGTATGCCACTCTTACTCATTATTTAAAATTGTGGTTCGTATTTTTTTCTGAAGTTATGTTTAATGCTAGCCCCGATTGTTTATTTCCCTACTGCTGTAGCGCCTAACTCCTCGTGGCCGATATAGAATGCACGGAAATAACAAGCCGCGATGAGCACAAAGCCACGGCGGTTTATACCGGCCAGCGCTGGAACGGGTAGAAAGCACTAACCACTCGGGACTGCAATTAACGCCAGAATTTAACCAAGATTTGCCTGGTCGCGAATTTCTAACCGTCAAAAACTCGAGCCCCACTTCTCGCTGTCGGGTAATCGAGCAATGACTAGAATGAGTTGATCAGCGAAACCACTAAGTTCGGGTTAAATATGATAGGCACGAATCGATAAAATTTCGCATTTCATTCCATAATGTTAATAATTTACATCGCTAATTTTCTTTTCTCTTTTTCTCGCGCTAAAAAAAAAAAAAAAAAAAAAAAAAAAAAAAAAACTCGTCTTGCTGAGTGTTCTCACGGTCTTCTTGGTCTTCTTCTTTGTCTTTAGTCTTTGATCTTCTTTGTCTTGTGGCGTCATTTGAAACCGGAGGCGAGATCGCTGAAGTTAGTCGCGATCCACGCGACCCAAAGCCGCCGATCTCCTCGTCAACCACCCACAAGGGGGGTACAAGACGGACGAGGGCCCTGACGGCAAGGTCGTCGCGACGATCGCGACCAACCATCTCAAGGATGATCTCCGCCACCTCGTGGAGCCCTGGGGCGATCTCCAACAAGGTGGCCACAGCAGCGGCGTCCCTCGCCGCTCCGTCCTCCGCCTCCGCCTCCAGGATGGCAAAATCATGCTCCTCCCATGCTTCGGCCTCCTCCCAGCTATACAAAAACCTAAAGAACCGCTGGCGAAAGAACGCCGCGTACGGGCCAACAAAGTTCCTCATGTTAGACATGGAACGAAACCGGAAGAGGAAGACGAAGGACAAGGCAAGAAGAAACGGGCGATCGCTCATTAGCGGTGACGCCCCATTTATAAGCCACCCCAGCCCGGAAATCGGGCGTATCCGAAGGCAATCAAATGCGCCACCCCGCAATCAATGAAGCGAAAAACAAAGCGGCAAGGCGAATACCGAAGAAGATCGACGATTGAACAAAATCAAGGAGAATTTCACCGCACACGTGTCGTAGCGCTCAAGCTCATTCGGCTTCCTCGCTTAATTATACCAAATTAAGCGCAAAAGCCCTGGCCGGAGAGCTAGCAAGTGATGCAAGCCTGGGGCTAAACCACTCACCAGCGGCCACAACACAAGTCCCGACGCCGAGAGTCGCACGCCACCTCTCGGAAAAGCGTGTCTGGGCAAGAAAGCCACGGGCCAAGGCCCTGGCGTTTGGAAGCCATACCGATCGGTGAAGCCCATCCTAAAGGCATAACAGATCCAAAAGGCTGCGGGCATATATTCTAACAACTCACCAGAGAAGAAAGTGGAAGAGGTCCAAGACCACTCGGCGGAAGACAATACAAGCGAATTATACTGAAGTAAGAAGACAAGATTTCAAACAAGGAGGGCGAGCACTCGGCATCAAGGTCCACGTCAAAGTCGAATTCCAGATTTTCCAACAGGGCTCGCGATGCACCGGACACCTCTCCGAGGAGCGCTGGCCTTGTCTTCATCACAGCAAAGCCTTCTTTCACAACCTTCGAGGTCAACTCTCGGATAATGAGACTTGACCACCGCCAACGCTGGTTCGCGCTCATCGCTGCGGACTCTTTGGCGTAAGCTCGATCCTGTCGGCTCCTCCCGAGAGAAGTGGAACAAGATCGCCCCTGGCCCGGCGTGGCTCCTTCAATGCGCAGAAGGTGCAGATCGGCTCGCAGCGACGCGCAGCTCACCGCCTGCTCGGCGGCCGCCATCTTCTCCTTGCACTCGCCACAAAGTCAAACAGCCATCAAGAACACACCCGACGCCAAGTATGTTCAACCCAAGTCAAATAAATTTACCCTTCAGCTCACAGATCTTTTCCAGTGACTCGGGCCGAGGCCGGAATTCTCTCAAGCCTCCACTGGCCCTCACCAAAGAACGGTCGAGTCGCTCTCAAACACGAGTGTGTCATCACCCTCTCCAACCACCATCCGAAAAGCATCCAAACCGTATTCAGGGAGAATCTCACCTTCAAGCATATGCTCAAGCTTCGTCTTCTCCTCCCGGATCGTCATACACTCGCCTCAAGCTCGTGGACTTCTTTCCATCTCGTCCGCGCTGATCTCGTTGAGCTTGTCCTGCATCGCTTACGCTCTTTGAGCTTTGGGAGCACCTTCCGAAAAACCGCGACCTTTGCTCCGAGCGCCCCATGTCCTAAGTAACAGGCGTAATCTCGAGGAGAAGTCAAGCGACAGTTGAAGACAAGAAGCTCACCCCGACGAGCATGCTACACTTGACGGTGAGCTCATAAAGCTCGTCCGAGCCGCTCTCTCCATCTCGTCGTCCTCTTCCATCCCCTTCCGGTCGAACCCCTTCCCACCATACGGTCCGATTCGGGCTTTGGCAGAGGACCGAGCGGCGGTGGCTCTCGAGGCACTTCCTCCACTCCGAGACGGCCGGTCGATCTCGTCGGCGGACGGACCACCGGATGGTTCGACTGTCGGATCGCTGCGCCCGGTGGCGACGCCCGGCGATTGGCGGCGACGGCGACCTAGCCGACGCGAGGCTCCCACAGGAAGCCCCTGTCTGGGACTCCTTTTGAGACCCTCCACTGGGACGCCCACAAAGCAGGAGTCCTGAATCGCAAAAAGGAGGACACCTCGGCCAGCAAGAATAAGAAGACAAGGATCGCCCAAAAGAATACCTCTTGGATTTCTTGAATTTCATCCTGTGTTTCATCCGAGGCCCAAGCACCACTCGGAGGGAAGTTGGCGCTGGCCGGGCCGCCACTGAACGGAAGGCCGTGGCCCCGCTTTGCGATCCGGGTGCACCAGAGGTCGAAGGTCCGGTGACGAAAGACCGGCGACCTCCTCCGCCGACTCCGGTGCAGCTCGTCAACCGAGGTGTCACTGCTCGCTTCGCTGGCGTGTCTCACGAGAGAGGCCGACAAGCTGAGCGTCGAAAGAAAGGACGCGCTCTGAAAAAGGAACGATCGCACTCGCTTGAATCACACATCGACCAAAGAAACCATGGAACAGCCTTTCGAGAGAATAGCGCACTCACATGAGGAGGCCTTGCCATCGAAAATTTACGAGGCAGCCCCTGTTGGTGATTATTGTGCCAGGCACGAAGAAATCAACTACCCGCGGCAGCGCCTCCATCGACAGTCCACGTCCGACTCCCGTGGGGTCCAGAGGCCCGTTGTATTGGAACCCCAAATGGACTCTCTCCTTCAAGGGCTGCACTCGGCGCTTCACAAAACTGACCGCGATCCGGGGCCGTCGACCCTCGGTTCTTCAGATCGTCAATCAACGCCCGAAGCTCGGGACTTGCGCCAAACCTCCTCCGTCAGAGGTGTCGCCTCCAAAGATCGGGAAGCTTTAGGAGCACAAATGCAAAGGGGCGAGGAAAGGATCAACGTTGGCACAATAGAACCACTCCGTCTCCAACCTTTGAGGGAGGTCTTGAGAGGAACTACAAAATCTGTTTCTTGAGCCCTCCTCAGCTGGAGCCCTGGCGCCCCAACGACATTGGGAGCGGCCCGGTTCGGATGAGGCTTCAGCCGGAAGAAGGAGCGGAACAAATCCAAATGAGGACGTATCCCAAGATACGCCGCAGAGCTGGACGAAGATGGCAATGTGAAGAATCGAGTTGGGGTTCAAATTGATCAACTCAATTTCAGAGAAGTGGAGGAGCCCCCGGAAGAAGGCGCTCCCGGGAATGCTAAGTCCTCGCCGAAGAAGGACTCAAACACCACAATCTCATTCTCCGGAGGTGTGGGGTAAGGGTCACCGCGGGGCGGCGGAGATCAACTCCAGCGGGGAGGACGCCGGCGGCAACCATCCTCCAAGCGGGACATCGTCGTGATGGAAGTCTCCCACCCTACCGTCCGCAGGTCGGTGCTACCCTCCGATGACGAAGAAGATGACATGGCGAAGAAGAAGACCTCGAGGAAAGAACCGCCGCAAGCCAAGGGCGCGAAATCGTAAACCCTAAACCGCCAAGGAAGGTTTGAAGGTTTCGCGGAGTGGTGGAGAAGGTGCGAGGAAGCCGTTGCTCCAACGAGGTCCTTCCCACTTATAAGAAATGGGCCCCAATTTCCACCTACGGTGGGAAGAAACGAAGGCCCTCTGTTCAGTCCGGGGCCGGATCAGGCACGCCCCATGACGGGCCAATAGCCGCGTCGCGCAAAACGCGGCCAGTGTCAAATCTGGTCCCAAGTTTGGGAAAAGTCGCCCCATGACGGGCTGAACGCCGCCGCCACGGAAGCTTGGGGCTGGGCACTTTCCGAACATCCTTCGACGGCACACCCCATAATTTGGGGTCAATTGCTGGTCGCTGTCTCACAACGCGATTGGGTGTCGCGGAGGATCTACAACCAACACGGTCTTGAGAATGCGCCCCACGAGGGTCTAAAGCAAAGGCGCCGCAACCGGCACAGCATTACTCAGATGACCAAGGTATGCCCCATGAGGGTCAACCGAGCGACAGCCGGCTGTCACAAGATCAGAACGGGCGCGGTACCGCCCGACCCGAGCCAAAAGACCAAGGTACGCCCCATGAGGGTCACCGGCGACAAGCCGGTTGCAAGACCGTGAACGGGCGCGGGTACCACTCGGCCACGAGCCAAAAAGACTAAGGTACGCCCCATGAGGGTCAGCCGGGCGACAAGCCGGTTGCCGCGCACCGTGAACGGGCGCGGGTACCACTCGGCCACGAGCCAAAAAGACCAAGGTGCGCCCCATGAGGGTCAGCCGGGCGACAAGCCGGTTGCAGCGCCAAGACCGTGAATGCGCGGGTACCACTCGGCCACGAGCCAAAAAGACTAAGGTACGCCCCATGAGGGTCAGCCGGGCGACAAGCCGGTTGCCGTGCACCGTGAACGGGCGCGGGTACCACTCGGCCACGAGCCAAAAGAACCAAGGTACGCCCCATGAGGGTCAGCCAGGCGACAAGCCGGTTGCCGCGCACCGTAAACGGGCGCGGGTACCACTCGGCCACGAGCTAACTAACCACGATGGCTTCATACTACAAGTTCTTTATGATCTCTCTCCCGCATAATCCTCATGACAGGGCAAGGGACGGAAAGTCGATCCTAAAGCACTTGGGGGGGCTCTTGTGGGATGTCAGAGACAGGGCCCCACAAGAGGGGCCTACACTGACCGGGCCTCGACAGCGGAACAGAAAGCCCAAAGCCCAGAAGCGCAACGGCGGGCCCAGAGGAGACCTTCGACTTGCTCCCCAAGACAACTCCTTATCCTTCACGGAAGCTTCGTGCCCCGCCCTAACAACCCGCCAGGAGACAAGGCATCTTGATGCGACATCGCCGAAGCTGCGGAAGCCGGAACGACAAGGCGGCAGCGTGGGTCGGAGAAAGCATAACCACCTCTCCGGGGCGTAGAGCGTGAAGGCGGATAAGGACAAGGGACATGTCGTTCAGGCCACCATGTTCAGGGCCCGGTGGCGCCCGACTATCATGTATTCTCCCCCCAGTATATAAGGGGAGGAGGGAGAAACAAGAAAGAGAGGAACAATACATCCAAGAACACAGGACTAGGGTATTATCTCCTTCAAGAGAGCCCGAACCTGTCTAAAACAGATTGCCCTCGCATCCTGTGTTACCATCAAGCTCAGATCACGCACAAATCCCCTAGAATCACAAATCTCATTGCCGGCGAAACAGATCGTCGACACTAGGCATTGTAAGCAACCATACCAAGTGTAACACCCCGGCATCTAGAATGCCTTAATGCTACCAAACATAGACTAAACAACAACATAATACCACAATTTATCATAAATTACAGCAAAGGAGCAAATGCTACAAATCGAAATTTCGGCAGCATCTCCTTTGTTTTAACATGAATTAACACAATATCAATATCATGGCAAGATATATCATAGCACACGACATCTAAAACATCAACATAAATGGATATATCATCAAATTACGCCAATAATACCATGCTCAATCACTTCATAAGCTATAACGAAGCCAATAAGGAATCACAAGCATGCTAAATTAAACCATACATTAAATTTATGGCACAACTCTTAATATCATGTCTCCAAGTGATTAATCATAGACTATGATTGTGGAGCTACGTGTAGAAGTGTAGCTAAACCCCTTTTTCCCGCATGCCGATCTCAAAGTACCTAAAAACCACATAAAACACAAGCGTGAGTTCATCACTCAGCAAGTATATTGCAATGGAACAAAAGAACAACTTACATTGCAACAACACACAACATGTTTATCATCTCATTCATAATCACATATCTTTATCATCATCAAATATGCAATGTGATGCGATGCTCATATCTCCTTGGAAACTCATACCGGTATGGTTGAGTACACACCCGTCGGTGTGCACCCTTTCCCCCCTTCCATCCCGAAGATGGAGGGTGCCTACTCCTCACTTCCACAACCCACGGTAGATGGAATCACGATGTAGGACTTACTCTATTGGCTCTCCGGATTAGTCATAACTTTCTCACCGACCTTCCCAGATTAGTTAATGACTTTCTCACCGCCCGGGCCATGTGTCATGCCATGTATGCATTTATGCCAACAACATAGATAACTTGTACGTGATAACATGGCATCATAACATAGTGAGCATATTCATCATACCAACGGCAATCATTAAAGCACGGCAAGCTCACATAACATGGAAACAGTTTGCATTTAAACAAGGCAAACAATCAAACCACATGCTACCATTCCAATACACTTGCCTCAACCACGTGCAACGGATTGGCGGGAAGTAGAGGGCACTCCCGGGGTCGCACCACCTGCACATAGGTACCACACGCTCACAAACATAACCACAAAACAGTACGCAAACCCTCATCTACCCCGACATTGCCAATTTCTCGCAAAACCTAAAAACAGAGGTTCTGTCCCGTCGGGACAGTAGCCTTGCAAAAGGCATAACTTGGGCCCTGGGACTCCGAATGAATTAAACGAGTACATCCTCGCGTAGCTTAGGAAATTTCCCAACTTTCTCTAGGTATAAGGAAATACTGATTCGGCCTCTAAAGTTGTTTAATCTACAGATTACCGAGATCTATTCCAATCGCGTCACAGATTTTAATACGCTCGGTAAAACAGTCATAACATTCAAACGGCTGGGCAGAATTTAACGTTATTTATATGCACGGAAAGATAATGAAATTATCTACAACTTATTAAAAGTCCGTACGGTCAGATTCGAACTGTAAATTGGTGAAAACAGGAACCCTAGGTCGACTGCTCATGCTGTCCCAAAACAGAAACGTGGCAACATCTAGATCTAATCCAAATTACTCAAATCCAGCACCACCAATTGATCTAAAAACTTGATAAACACCCTAAGAACAGTACCTAGATCAACCCCAAGAAACCCCATGATCATACCTTTGCCCGACGTACGAAAACTCCAATAGATCTCCTCGCTCCTCGCTCCTCGGATGGATCCACGAGGATGCAGGGGTGGGGAGGCCACCCAAGGGCAGCAATTGGGGTGGAGGAGAGGTGGTGGAGAGGTGGAGAGGTGGAGAGGTGCAAGGGGGGGCGCACGGCACAAAGGAGGAAGGGTGGGGCGGCTAGGCAATGGAGGGGGAGAGGTGGGGCGCAAGGGCAGCAGGGGTGGACGCCCCAAAGGGGCAGGGAGACCCCTTTTTACCAGCCCTAAGCCCCTTTCCTAATCCTAAATGGATTCCTACTCCACCCCCCCCAAGCCCACAACCCCTTAAGGCCCAAACCCCTAAAGGCCCAAAACTCCGGAAACGGCCCGGAAACGCTATAAACCTCCAAGCCCTTTGGTTTTAACCTTATTTCCACATCTCATACTGTTTTTGACCTTATCATTCACATTATATAAGGTTCCGACACTCCGAGTGACACAACTCTTCAAAAGGCCCAACAACGCGAGAAAACCTCAAGCCGAAAGGTTTTATTCTCTAATTTCACATTCTATAATGTCACACCATACCGTAGTGTCACACCAAGTTATTATTAATTAAATAATAAAGTTGGACTTGAGTTACACCATTCGCCCCGCATAGTTCCATATTACTTGTCTATTCTTGTTTCCCTCTCGTCTCTAAAACCTGGAGCAAACCACAGATGGTGAACACTCGTGGAAACCTTGGAGGCAACGGAAGTGGTTCTCGCCCAGATGGGAACCCCAATGATGGAGCACTATCACCGCCAGTTGATATGCAGAATTTTGGAGCTTTTCTTGCTGCTCAGACTCAGTTGATGCATGCCATGATGCAACAGATGCAGCACGTCATTGCTCAGGCCACTGCTAATCAAGTCAACCAGGGACAACGCCAGAATACAAGACTGTCAGAGTTCATGAGGACTCATCCACCCACTTTCTCCGGGAATGCTAACCCGTTGGAAGCCGATGACTGGTTAAGGTCAATTGAGAGGAAGCTACACATTGCTCAATGCATGGGAAATAAGAAGGTACTCTACGCTTCTCATCAGTTGGAAGGAACATCCGCAGAATGGTGGGAGAACTTCTGCGCTACGCAGGAGAATCCTCAGGACATCACTTGGGAGGAGTTTACAGCTGCATTTCGCTAGTATCATGTGCTAGAAGGAATCATAGACCTCAAGAAGGAGGAGTTCAGAGCACTGAAACAAGGTAATCAGCCGGTGGCCGAATACCTGAACAAGTTCACACAGCTTGCACGCTACGCACCTGAAGACGTAGCGACAGATAAAGCCAGACAGTCTCGTTTCATGAAGGGACTTAACTCAGGACTGCAGGTGGGACTGATCACCCATACCTTTCCAGATTTCCAAGAGTTGGTGAATAAGGCGCTTATTCTTGAGGACAAGCGCAAGGAACTGGATGAGAACAGGAAGCGCAGGATGCAACAGCAGGGATCGCGTCAGGGAGCGCAGCAACGTTTGAGGGTTGCGCCAAATCAGTTTTTCAGATTCCAGCCACGTATCACAACAAGGACACCGTCACCCGACCAAGACCCGTCGATGAACTATCGAGACCCAAAGACCAGCCGAAATGCAACTTTAGGCAATCAACAGGGACGGTGAGGCAGCTGCTACAAGCGCAACGAGCCAGACACTTTGCCAACAGCTGCCCAAAGAAGACAAACAGGAGTGACCCGGCCGCTTCAACTGGGATCCACACCACCAGACGCCCGACCAGGAGCCAACCGAGGGACAAGACAGCCAGGAGCCACACCTGCATCGTGGTGAGAGGCCGAGTCAACCATGTCACCGCAGATGCACTTGAGAATGCCACGGATGTCGTGATCGGGTAAGTTCTTGGTCAACTCAGCACAAAGAATGCTTTGTTTGACTCTGGAGCTTCACATTCATTTGTTTCTCAAGGCTTTGTTGCTAAAAATGATTTGGAGATTGCAATACTTAAATGCATGCTTTTAGTTCAAACCCCTGGTTCCGAACTCCGAACGAAAGTAGGATGTTCTGGGGTGAGAATATTAATAGATGGGATAGGGTTCCTAGCGAACCTTATTATTTTGGAAACCCAGACCCTAGATGTTATTTTGGGAATGGATTGGTTATCCAAGCACAAGGCCGTATTGGATTGTGGTCGAAGGATTATTTCAGTTGAAGGCCCGGGTGGAAGAAGCGTGGAATTTCAAGCTACTGCCGTTAGAGATGGACAGTTGATGGTTAACAGTACCAAGGCAATCAGTATAGAAGATGTTTCAGTGGTAAATGAGTACCCAGATGTCTTTCCTGAAGATCTACCTGGTATGCCACCAGACCGAGACATAGAGTTTGTGATAGAGCTTGTACCCGGTACAGCGCCGATAGCAAAGAGACCTTATCGGATGTCCACCGAAGAACTGGTAGAAATGAAGAAGCAACTTGAAGAGTTAATGGAGAAAGGATTCATTAGACCAAGCTCGTCGCCATGGGGAGCGCCAGTTTTGTTCGTCAAGAAGAAAGACGGGAGTTTCAGGATGTGCATTGACTACCGTGCACTCAATGAAGTCACCGTGAAGAATAAGTACCCGCTACCAAGGATCGATGATTTGTTTGATCAGCTGAGATGAGCCGGATTTCTCCAAGATTGATCTGAGATCGGGATACCACCAGTTGAAGATCCGATCAGAAGATATTTCGAAGACCGCATTCTCGTCAAGATATGGACATTACGAGTTTACTGTTATGTCCTTTGGTCTGACGAATGCGCCAGCCTATTTCATGAATATGATGAATAAGGTGTTCATGAAGTATTTGGACAAGTTAGTTGTTGTGTTTATAGATGATATCCTAATCTACTCCAAAACAGAGGATGAACATGCAGAGCACTTGAGGCGAGTTTTAGAAAAGCTGAGGGAACAGCAGCTCTTCGCCAAATTCAGTAAATGCGATTTTTGGAAGGACAAGGTGGAATTCCTCGGACATGTAATGACCGCAGAAGGAGTTGCCATTGATCCAAGCAAGGTAGAAGCTGTGATACATTGGGAGCAGCCAAAGATCGTGACCCAGATCCGGAGTTTCCTAGGAATGGTAGGTTACTACCGCCGTTTCATTAAAGGCTTTTCGACAATTGCGAAACCTCTTACGCAATTGCTGAAAAAGGAGAAGAAGTTTGCATGGACGCCGGAGTGTGAGAAGGGTTTTCAAGAACTGAAGAAGCGATTGACATCAGCGCCGGTGTTGGTTTTACCGGACGTCAATCAGAACTTCGATATTTATTGTGATGCATCGCGTCAAGGACTTGGATGCGTGCTGATGCAGAATGGAAAAGTCGTCGCTTATGCATCAAGGCAGTTGAGGCCGCATGAGGAGAATTATTCAACGCATGACCTAGAGCTAGCTGCCGTAGTGCATGCCTTGAAATTATGGCGTCACTATTTAATCGGAAACAGATGTGAAGTGTACACGGATCATAAGAGCCTTAAGTACATATTCACCCAGACAGATCTGAATATGAGGTAAAGGAGATGGTTAGAGTTGATCAAGGACTACAATGTTGGAATCCATTATCATCCAGGAAAGGCTAACGTAGTTGCCGATGCCCTGAGTCGGAAAAGCCATACCGTGAGCATGTTGCTAGCCATAAGTCAGGAGGAGCTATGTGAGGATTTCCAGAGAATGAAGATCGAGTTCGTATCAGAAGGATTCTTAGCCGCATTAGAAGTGAAGCCTACCCTGGAAGATCAGATCCGAGAAGGACAGGAGGATGATGACAAGATCCGTAGGATTAAGTCCAACATGGATGAAGGCAAGGCAGATGACTTCAAGTTGGATGAACAAGGCACGTTATGGATGAAGGATCGAATTTGCGTGCCGAACAAGAAGGAGCTGAAGCGATTGATTCTAGAAGAAGCCCATGACTCCAAGTACTCCATTCATCCTGGAAGTGCCAAGATGTATCAGGATTTGAAGGAAAGGTTCTGGTGGCCGAGCATGAAGCGCGAAGTTGCCGAGCATGTTGCGCTGTGCGACATATGTCAGAGAGTCAAGGCAATGCATCAGAGACCAGCGGGATTGCTGCAGCCATTGAAGATACTTGAGTGGAAGTGGGAAGAAATCAGAATGGATTTCATTACCGGTTTACCCAAGACTCAAGGAGGATATGACTCCATATGGGTCATAGTGGACCGCTTGACTAAAGTGGCCCACTTTATTCCTGTAAAGACAACCTACTCGGGAGATAAATTAGCTGAGTTGTATATGACCAGGATCGTCTGTTTGCACGGAGTGCCAAAGAAGATTGTATCGGACAGAGGTACCCAGTTTACCTCGAGGTTTTGGAATAAGCTGCATGAAGCCATGGGAACCCGCTTGAACTTCAGTACAGCTTATCATCCACAGACGGATGGGCAAACAAAAAGGGTTAATCAGATTTTGGAGGATATGCTACGAGCTTGTGCTTTAGCTTATGCTACCTCTTGGGATAGAAGTCTGACGTACGCCGAGTTCAACTACAACAACAGTTACCAAGCAAGTTTGCAAATGTCACCATTTGAAGCACTATATGGTCGACCCTGTCGGACACCGTTGAACTGGAATGAGACAGGTGAAAGTCATGTCTTTGGGCCGGATATTCTTCAAGAAGCCGAGGGACAGATTGCCATGATCAGGGAGAGATTAAAGATAGCCCAATCGCGACAGAAGAGTTATGCTGACAACCGTCGCCGAGACCTGAGTTTTGAACCATAGGATTTCGTGTATCTCAGAGTCACACCGCTCAGAGGAGTTAAGAGATTCCATGCCAAAGGAAAACTCGTGCCGAGATATGTTGGACCATTCAAGGTTCTCAGCCGCAGAGGTGAAGTTGCTTATCAGCTAGAGTTACCGCAATCACTAGCAGGAGTGCATGACGTGTTCCACGTGTCCCAGTTGAAGAAGTGTCTCCGAGTACCCGAGGAGCAGACACCGCTAGAGTCAATCGAGTTACAAGAGGATATGACCTACAAGGAACACCCCGTGAAGATTCTAGACACAATGGATCGAGAGACGAGGAACAAGTTAACCTGTTTCTGCAGAGTTCAATGTAGCAACCATGCGGAGAGTGAAGCAACTTGGAAGCGCGAAGAGGATTTAAAGAAAGAATTTCCGGACCTATTTCTTTAGAAAGCCCTGAATCTCGGGGACGAGATTCTGTTAAGGGGGGAGGTTTGTAACACCCCAAAATTTTGCTTTTCTTAACTTCATGTGTGTTTTGGCACTTTAGTGAATTTTTGGAAATTTCTGGAATTTATTTGGATTTATTTGGAATTTATTTGAATTTATTCCATTTTGAAATAATTAAAAATTTTGAATTTGCAAATAAAAATTTGTTGGAAATATTTTATTTGAGTCCAAAATGTTCCAAAATATTTTCCAGAATTTTTCTGGAATTTTTCTGAGTATTTTGCTATTTTTCTTGAATTAAATGAATTTCTGGAAATTATTTTGAATATTTAATCGCTGGAATTTTGAACCGGGTCGGTTACTGTTCATCCGACCGAGCCCGAGTCAGACTCGAGTTCGAGTCCGACCCGAACCAGCCGACTCGGTCGAACCGCGTCCCAACCCTAATCCCCGTGGACCGTTGGATACGGATCCAACGATCAGGATCCGCGCCGCTCCGTCCGATCGGACCCGATCCGGATCCGTGCGCGCCGGGCCATCGTGGCCGTGGATCGCGCCACGTGGACGGTGGAGGCGTCGTCTTCCCCGGCCGAATCCGGCTCGGATTGCTCCGCCGTGTGGGCCTAGGGCTCCGCCCCACGCGCGCATGCCGAGGGCATTTAAAGCCCCGCGCCGCCTCCGAGAACCCCCTCCTCCGTGCGCCCCCTTCGCCCAAGCTCTCCTAGCCCAAGCCGCCGCCGTTCGTGCCCGATTGCTCGCCGGAGTTGGTCGGGTCTCCACGGTGGTTTCTGCCTCCGCCAGATCTCGAGCCGCCTCAGACACTGAGCCCGGATCCAAAACCCCCTCGCCGAGACGCGCCCGAGCCGTGAACCCATCTCGCCGGAGGAGCACCGCAATGCCGCTTCAAAGGCCGCCTTCCCCAGCTCCGTTCGTCCCTGACCACCGCACCGCCATCAGCCCTCGCGAGCTCTGCGCGCCGTCCGATCTTGATCGTGCGATCGAGGTGAGATCACGTGTTTTTCGAACCCGTAGAACCTAGATTGGATCTGGATCGTTGGATCTAGATCCAACGGACCAGATCAACCGTCCAATTTTAAACGTGTAAACCCTAGATCTAATCGCGGCCGTTGAATTTCAAATCAACGGACAAGATCGTGCCACGCGTAGCGAGTCTCTGACACGCGGGGCCCGCGTGTCAGAGGGCCCACGTGTTAGGCATGGCCGCGCGAGCGTGAGCCCAAGCCTCTGACAGGCGGGCCCGCCTGTCAGTGGCACGGTACCGGCGGACCACGCCCGCGTGGACTGAGTGCATGCGCCGGCACCGACGTGGCCGCTCCAAAGAGCGCCACGTGGCATGATGACGTCATGCTGACATCATCATGGGGTTCGGCTGGTGCTGACGTCAGCAGGGTTGACGTGGACCAATCAGAGGCTGCCACGTGTCACGCTGACGCAATAAAAGAATTTCTGAAAAAGAAAATGATTTATTAATGTGAATAATTGAATTCAAATTCGATTCAAACTTCAAACGCTTATAACTTTTGCGTTTCAACTCCGATTCGAGTGTTTCAAATTTCTAAATTTGTATAAAATTGAGATCTACCTAATGGTGAATTTTATTTAATTTTTGAACTAAAGTTTTTCTCTGTAATATTATTTAATTGATTATTTAAACTTCAAAATGCTATAACTTTTGCATTTAAACTCCGAATTTGACGATTCCAGTTTCTAAAAATTCATAAAATTATGCTCTCTCTGTTTATGAACTTTATTTGGATGTTTGGACACTTTTTTGTCTACTGTTTCATTCATTTGTTGCTATTTGCACGCGTTACGAGTAGACGTTGAAGTGCTGGAAGTATTCGAAGGAGAAGTATTGACCCAGGAGCTAGCTCAGGACCAGGAGCAAGTACTTTTTAAAGGCAAGTTGTGCTTTGACCATGTTGATCCCATTTTGAAACCTATTTTGATTCAATTTATTGCATGCTAGCCTAATTAGAAAATACTTTATTTAATCCCGGGGAATTAGATAAATGCCAATTTGTTGTATGACACCTTGATTAATTAAATATGTGCCATGACTCCTTGTCACCCTAGTTGTGGATCACTAGTTGGACATTACTAAATTGCCAACATGGGTTTGTAGATCGTTGTAGTATATGGCTTACACCTGCTACGTGCTCATGACATGATTTTTGGATAATCAAATGTTAATATTGACTTAATGATATATTGAACCTGTTTTGGAAAGGTATCATGTGATGTTGATGGCACGTGGTGCATGGTAATCAACTGGGGGGTTTGATAAATAGCTTTTGACTGGGGCATGTGGCAAGATTGATCGGGTGGGCTAGTTGTGGCACTGGGAACGTTGGTTTGGTTCTTCGGGTAGTCTTGCCCTGGTCACCCTAAGGACTTAACCTTGCAAGCCTTTGAACTGGGTCAAACGTGCAACCACATGTCTGTAATGGGACAGACCCAGTTGATTAAGTTGCTAATAACGTACCTGTGGGACCTCAGCATGTCAACTACACCCTTTGTGTAAGTTGAACGGGGGAGCGTACCGGGGCTGCGGCCAGGTACCCATCTAACGGTTGGTTGGCCTAAACTTCGCCTTAGCTAAGGGAAGGGTTAGTGTGCAACACCGGAGAGGACCACTTGTATTGTTAGAAGTTTCCGAAAGACTTTGTTACGAACTTCGCCTTTGTGGTGTTTGACTCGTATCTTGTGGGTAAAGTGCATAACCTCTGCAGAGTGAAAAATCTATTCGAATAGCCGTGTCCGGTGTTGGACATCGCCGGGTATTACAACCAAGGGTTAGACTTTCTTGAAAATAACTTGGACTTGAAAGGTGGGGTTTGGTTAAACAATGATGTCGATGGAAATGTGGATTAGGAAGGGGAAAGATGTTGATTAAACTCCTGGAAAAGCTATTGATCTTATACTTGCTTCTATTGCTTTCGAATCTACTTATGCTACTTGTCAAATGCTGTTTTACTGCAAATATACCCTGAGCTATTCCTTTGTATTAAGCCATGCATGTAGTATATTAGCTCGCATTCTGTGCATGACTTGCTGAGTACCAAGTATTCACCCTTGCCACAATACAACACCAGTTGAAGAGGAGACTACACCAGTTGAAGAGGAGGAGCTCCAAGAGGAACCGTCTACTTAGGGAGCGAGCCCAGTCAGTTGCCTGTGGTATACTGGATGGCGCCACGAAGTTATCTTATTTTCCGCTGCTATTATTTCTCTCTTAATAAGTTTCGCCCTGCGTGGCGTATATTTGTAACTTGACCATAAGGTCGAGCAACCAGTTTGACTATTTAATTAAAGTACTTTATTAGTATCGAGTGGTATGATTGTGATATTTACCGATGTTAAGACTGTGTGCACTAGCGCGTTCCTGGACATACACAGAGGGTCCGGATTTGCAAATTCGGGTCCCGACAGTTACTGGTCATCTTCCTTCCCCATCTCCCCTTGAGCTGTCTTCGTTTTGCCCCTTCTGTACGAGTTGCCGGGGAAGGAGACAACGTTCAATGCTCTGCTTTACCAAAGCCTGGGCGCAAACTTCGAGTGACGCCGCCGGCCACTGTACCTTTGTCCCCCCGGTGCCGGAATGGTTGGCAGTGAGCAGATAAGGTCGGGAAACTTCGAGCGACACCGCCGCCCGCCACTGCCCTATCCACTCCAACCCTTATTGCCTTGCCTCATTCCTCCTTGTCTAATGAGATAGCAAACGTTTTAGTGTCATCTCTTCCAAATTGGTGATCCCCATTTCCTTTGAGTTCTTTTCTCACCGAACCTCCTGCTCTGTCCTCAAGTCCAACGAGTATCTGAGTTGAAGGGAAACAGAGAGTAGCACAGCACTGTAGGACTCAATCAAATCAATTGTTCTTAAAACATCTCTGAGTACTCACTACTCGTTGGGCATTTCTTAATTTCAGATTGTAGCTCTTCTAGCCCTGCCGCATCGAGCTCCCTTTTCGGCTGTCATTCCCTTCCACGGTGAGCACACTCCTTGCCATTTGGTCTATGCAATTATCAGTTGCTTCAGCCTCCTATTGGATTCCCTATTTCCCCTCTATCTCACTGGCTTTCAGCCATCTTGCGCCTTTCGTTTCAGCCCGAGATCATCGGAGAACTCCCGCGCCGTGCTACCTCTCTGTCGTACCCTCACACGGTGAGACCCCTATTTCCCTTCTCTTCTTCACAAATTGGTGCTTGAATGAGCTCCTTTAGCACTCATAGAGGCCTGCCCTAACGTAAATTGGGGCTCACCGGCCTCCTTTTTGCCGGTATGGCTACCGCCATGGGCGCCGCCACCTACGCACGCTGCGGAGCCATTCGGCCTGCGTCGAGGCCTTATTGGCCACGCCCCTAGGGTCGCTACGACCCCGTGGTGCTCACCACGCCGCCAACCGCGCATCTCTGGTCTTCCTCCGCCGTGGCGACCGGCGCCGCCGCTGGACCTCGCCTACGCGCATTGCGGGCCCACTATGGCTGCCGTCGAGGCAAGATTGAACCCACCACCGGGATCGCCGTGACGCGCTAGTGCACGCCAAGCCACCGTCGAGCGCCTCCGGTCCCCGCTTGCCGGTATTGCCCCCTCCGAGAGGCTCCCCTGTCTCGGCTCACCTCCAAGCGGGCCCCCTCTGTCATCCTCCAGCCGCCTCCTCGTTGTGCATGCGATCTTGAGTCACTGACCTCCTGGGCCTGCTGTCAATGACAGCACCTTGGTTAAAGGCCCATGCGTGTTCCTTTAAGGAAAACGCATTTCCTATTTTCATGATTTTCTCAAAACCGAGCTGATTCAAAACATGATAACTTTTAAATACAAATCCAAATTCAGTGAAACTAGTTTGTAAATTTGTGTAAAATCAAGGAGATTTATATTATGCAAAAATATTGAATACCTGTTTATAGATTTAAATTCAAATTCAAATTTGAATTGTTTGTATGGAATAAGTTGCATGTAACTGGTGTGTGATTTCAATTCAAATGCAGTGGAATGATTTTTTTTATAATGTATATCTGTTATGACTCCACAATGTGCAACTACATTGAATTTGGAATTCATCTGCATTAAGTTGTAAATAAATAGAGTTCTAATGTAGAAAAATGAATAAATGATCATAGCTAATTCAAAGATTGTCCAAAAATTGTCAAACTAATTTTGCTTAACTCGTAAAACAGTAGGGAGTATGATTCTAGACTAACACCTAGGGTGTACAATGTCATTTTATTTGGTTTTATCTTGTGCCATGTGGTGAATTGTAATATATCTTTAATGTGCGTGTGATGATGGCTATAATTTGTTATTTTAACTGTTGTGATGTGGTAATTTGCACCTATTTGTATGTTGCTTTTTATTCGATTCTTCATTTGAACTCTTCCACTATTGTTGAAACGTTGCTTTTGTTATATCCTGTTGGCACGACGAGTAGAATCGGACGATAGCAATCTTGCCGTTGACAACACTGGAACTTAACTAGCTATCAACGAGCAAGGCAAGCACCCTCCTCTCGATCATATTGATCCTAAATTTTTACATCATTTAAAATTTGATCAATAATTTGCATGCATGCTTTACTTTCTACAATTTACGTGATTTGTGGGTATTGGTAGATATAAACCAAAGTGGTAGGATCTCCTATTCATTCATTATGTGATCATTGTTAACCCTAGATACTAGTTACGTTCATACTATTGAACGAGGGTTTAATCGTTATTAACCTGCAATAGCTGAGCTTCGCTCGAAAAGAATTGTTGGGAAATTGACACTCTGATCCCCTTTTCTTGATAAATGTAACACCCGGCATCTAGTATGCCGGAATGTTACCAAACATAGACTAAACAATATCTAAATACCACAAATAAAGATAAATTACACCAAAGGTGCAAATGCTAAAACCGAAAATTTCGGCAGCATCTCCTTTGTTTTTCCATGATTGAAGCAACAACAATACTATGACAAGATATAGCAAGATATGAGACATCTAAAACAGCATTAACAATATCTTAAATCAATAATACCAACTCCAACCACTCCTCAAACTAAAACGAAGCAATTGAGGAAATCAAGCACATAATTTAACCATACACCAAGATTCATGGCACTATTCTTATTATCATGACTTCAAACGATTAAATTGTCTATAAGTGTGGAGCTACGTGTGGAAGTGTAGCTAATGCCCTCTCCCACATGCCGGTTTCATGGTACCTAAAAACAACATGAAACACAAACGTGAGTTCATCACTCAGCAAGCATATTGCAATGGATCATAAGAACAAATCAATGCCAACATCGATACATACCATACTTAACATCATGATCAAGTCATAATTTCATATACAACACCATAACCATGTCCCAATCTCATTGTACACATTTCATTATCATCATCATGTATGCAATGCAATGCAATGCACATGTCTCCTCGAAGCACATACCGGTATTGCCGAGTGCACACCCGTCGGCGTGCACCCTCATTCCCCTTCCATCCCGTAGATGGAGGGTGCCTACTCCTCGCTTCCACTCACTACGTGGATGGAATCATGAGGTAGGTCTTACTCAATGGCGCTCTGGATTAGTCATAACTTTCTCACCGACCTTACCGGACTAGTTATGACGTTCTCACCGACCGGGCCAGTTTTCATGCCATGTATGCAACATATGCCATAAACATAAACAATTATTCATTGCATAACATCATAACATACCATTTCCATCATATCATGGGCAAACAGTAGTCATGGCAAGATAGCATATCATGAAAACAATTTACATCTAATCAAGACAAGCAACATACAATACACTACCCATTCCAATACACTTGCCTTAACCGCAGGTGACGGATTGACGAGAGGATGAGGGCACTCCCGGGGTCACACCATCTGCACATAGATACCACACACTCAAAACGTGCCCACAAAATAGTACACCATCGCTCATCTACCCCGACTTCGCAAACTACTCCCAAAGCCGAAAAACAGAGAATCTGTCCCCCGGGACAGCAGGCTTCAAACATACATAACTTGAGTTCTAGGACTCCAAATCAAGTAAACGAGTACATCATCGTGAAGCTTATGAAATTTCCTAGCTTTTTCTAAGTATTGGGAAAAGCTGATTCGGCCTCTAAAATTGTCTAATCTACAAAACATTACGTTCTGTCCCAATTAAGTCACATATTTGAACACACTCGGTAAAATGATTATAACTTTCAAACGGCTGGGCGGAATTGGACGTTCTTGGTGTCCAATTAAATGTATTGAAGTTATATACAACTTTCTCAACAGGCAGCCGACCAAATTCTGAATCTAAAACTGCGAAAACTCAAACCCTAGGTCGTGCGCCCAATCTGCCCGAAACAGAACGCTATGCAAACTCTAGTTTTCATCAATTCTATCTAATTGCAGCACCTCCTTTCGATCTAAAAACACCAAAACTACCATTAACACAGCACCTAATCCATCCCAAGAGTTTCCCATCACCATACCTTAGGCCGACAAACGAAGAACTGACGAACGCTCCTCTCCCGGCCATGATCTCCCTCCAAACTTCGGATCTTCTCGGTCGCAATCCTTCGCAACTTGGAGATCCACGGAGGGGGATGAAGTGGCAGCAATGGAGGGGAAGGAGCCACTCTAGGGCCGGCTAGAGGTGATAGGGGTGGCACCCCAAGGAGGGGGAGGTGGCGGTTAGGAGGGGAGAAGGTGGGGCGGCCAGGAGGTGGAGAAGGGGGGAAACCCTAGGATTTGTGCAGGGAGGCGCACCAAGGGAGGGCAGTAGCCTGCTGCCCCAAATCCACCCCACACGGGCCTAATCTTTCCCCCACCTTTGGCCCACAACAGTCCCCCACGGCCCAAGCTAGCTCCCGCTAGGCCCAAACTCCCTCGGAAGCCCAAATTCTCCCCTAAAAAAGCCCAAACTCTCGGAAAAGGCCCAAAAACAAGATACCAAAGTCGTACCTTAGTGCCGAAAATGAAAATGACACACACCGCCATTCCGTAGTGTCACATTCTTCCCCCCTTCAACAGGATTCGACCTCAAATCCAAGACACGCCACTTCGCAAACAACCAAATCAGAGGGGCTAAGGTTCACTTCTCAGAACCCGTTCAGAAGCCCCTACGATTTACACTAGCCAGCACTCAGAAGCAAGGAGCTAAGGCTCGAAGACTGACGGTTCTAACGATAACTCACATCAAAACTTGGCAGAAACTTACTCAACAATGAAACACAAAGCACTAAAACAAGGACTCAGAATGTCCCAAGCAACAGGATAAATTCCCAAATAGACAACGAAGAGAAACGGTCTCACCCTCCTCCTTCTATGCATTCCTTAGCACTAAAGTGCCCGATCCCTTTAATCGAAACTACTCTCCAGAAGCACACGGTACTAACCTCTCTACTGTGGTTCATCGTAATCAAGACGACGCGAACCAAGAGAGACACAACACTCCCAGACTACCGACTGCTTGATCAATCGGGGTTATAACTTTGAGACAGATTGATCTTTCACAAAAAGACTAATACCCACCACTACCACCGAAAGGGAAAGCTTACTTAAAACCAGGGTTCTTAAAACTCGCAAGAACAGTAACAACCGAACAATCCGCTTCGATTGACACAACTCGCGCATAGCCCAGCATCAAAAAGATCCAATACACCTCAAAAAGGAAAAGCAACTGCTAGCAACCACCAAGTGGTCCACTAATAATTTGATCAACCCTACCGAGGGACACATAAACGGAAGCAATTCTCCAGGAGGGTTTGAATTGGGTCAAACCCAATCTTCCTTTACTCTCCACTTCCAAACTAGTTACGATCAACCACTAGCAACGCCTAATATCTTAGGTCTTTACTAACCCACATTAGATCGCTCTTTCTTAGAAGGTCTCGCCCTCACAACCTTCCACTCAAAGGATCAGAACACAGGGTACAATCATTGAGTAAGCTCAACCATAAACCATGAACCCAAATTGATCCACATATAACAACTCGAACCCCAAAGCGCTAAAAGCCACTTTGGAAAGAATTCGGCAACAACCAAAGAGTACTCATTTTATTTTCCTAAGCCAAATCGCAAAGGAAACAGAAATCTCCTGTACCACAGCCGAAATACCAGAAGTTACTCATTATTTCTTTTCATACCAGAAAGAAATGGAAATCACGATTTATGACATGAATGCACACTTTTCAAGAGTACTCCGAATTAGTCATATATCCATATATGACTTTCTCACCGACCTGGCTCACCGACTCTTTCATCATTAAACATCTATAAACAATGTCATACTTCCTTTTCACCATTCATTCTTCATGTAACAACAATACCAAGTAGTCATTCACAAAAAGACTTCTTCCTCGGTATCACATGATTGAAACACAATTAATATCGATGGCTGCGAAATTCATATAAACTATGACGGCAACACCATTAATAGGGAAACACCACATCGTAAAAGAACCCACGTCAATTGAAAAACTAAACTTGCAAAACCTCGCACTTTAACCACAATCAACATTTGGAAAAGAGCATCGGCTCCAAAGTTAAACATCTGCACATACAACCGCCATAAATTTTCTCAAAGAGAAAGGGAACATCCACAAAAAGAGAACACTTCGCTAACAGCATCACCGATGAAACATCCACAAAAACCACCTTTTGAGTATACTCTAATACTTATTATAAGATACTCCAAAATGAATTGCCGAGTGCGCACCCGTTGGTGTGCACCCTCTTTCCCCTTCCATCCCGTAGATGGAGGGTGCCTACTCTTACTGACTCGCTCCCATACACAACCATGGATGGGACTACGAGGTAGGTCTTTTGTGTTCACTACGTGTGAACACAGAGGCCCACATCAGAATGGGACGCCTCTTCCATTATGAATGCACATATGACATGAACATGTATAAACTTGCATAAATATTTAATACAACAATTTCATAGCCAATATGTAACCATGCTCATCATATCATAAGCAAATAACAAGCATGGCAAGTTAACACATCATGTACCCATATGGCACCTATGCAAGTCTAATAATCATCCAACACCCAAACCTATTCCAATACACTTGGCTTCAACCATGAGCGACGGAGTGGTGAGAGGTTAAGGGCACTCCCGATGTCACACCACCTGCACATAGGTACAACACACTCAAAACGTGCCCACAAAACAGTACAAGAACGATCATCTACCCCGACTTCGCAAACTACCCCTAAAACCTGAAAACAGAGGATCTATCCTGCCGGGACAACGGGCTTCCAACTAGCATAAATTGAGTTCTAAGACTCCAAATAAAGTAAGCAGGTACATTTTCTCAAAGCTTAGGAAATTTACTAGCTTTTTCTAAGTATTCGCGAAGACTGAATCGGCCTCTAAAATTGTCTAATCTACAGTTGAATTTCGGTAAAACAGCCATAACTTTTACACGGTTGGACGTAATTTAACGTTCTTGGTGTCCAAGTAAAGGTAATTCAATTACCTACAACTTTTTCAACAGCCGACTGACCAGAGAACGCCTCTAAAATTGCCAAAACTGAGCCCTAAGTACGAGCGCCCAATCTGCCCGAGATCAAAACGATGGACAGATTTGCAATTACACTAATCCCATCTAGGAACAGCACCTATGCATCAAAATTAACCATGAAATTCACCATCTAACCAGAACCTATACCCTAAAACCAAGATCCCTGGGTCTTACCTCTTCTTGGCGAGACACTCGATCGACGAACTTTGCCTCCTCGCGGCCCGATCTCCACTCCAAACGCCGGAGATGCTGAAATCGCCGGAATCACCGGTTCCCCGTGGATGGAGAGCTCCTGAACAACGAGGTCGTGTGGAGGGGGAGGCCCTAGGGCCGGCTAGAGGTGGGGAGGCATGTGGGGGCGGCTAGGGGAACAAGGGGGCACACCACAAGGGGGGCACCACTTGGGGGGATGGGGGCGCATGGAGGAACCCTGGGGGGGTCTTCGGCAGGATGCCCCCCCCACAAGGCCCCAAACTCCCCCACCAACGACCCATAAGCTTCCCCCAAGGCCCATTATACCTCCTACAAGGCCCAAACTCCCCCGGAGAGGCCCGAACACCCGGAAATGACCCAAAACATGATACAAAAGTCATACCGTAATGCCGAAATCTATAAAGTCACATTCCGTCATTCCGTAGTGTCACAGTTTTTGAGTCAAAAGAATTTGAATTTTGCTCACCAGGGTGGGAGCATGAAGCTTGATTGTCTTCTTGGTGTTCAATGATTATGGGGCCTTGCTGTGGGTAATTGCACTAGATTTTGGGTAGGAGAGGTAGTAGGGAACACGACGAAGTAATGGCGGCTGAGGTGGGGGTTTAAATAGCTACGGGGAGGCAACCACGGTGCAAGCCCATGAGCTTCTCTTGGCTAACAAGGGGAAAGATCCATGGTGAGCATGGACACATGATTCTCCAGCGGGGAAGCATTCACATGTGGCCAGGGACACCAGGGCAGGAGCTCGGTGGCACAAGATCAGTTTATTGCAAAGATGAAATCAAGTTTGCCTACAGGATTGGGATATGATCTGACAGAAGTTCATCCAATCAATCACTCAGCTTTGGAAAGAAGAAGCACAAGCAATTAGAAGGAGGGGAGGCAAATCCATCTTGTGTAAATGTAAATTGCGAGTAATTAATTGCAGGAAGTAAATGCTGAATTTAAATTACAGAAAGTAAAGACATAATGTAAATGTGGAATTTAAATTCAGAATCGAGTGAACAAAATGTTCTTTTCTTTGGAAGGTTTACAAAGCCTCACAACAAGTGGACAAAGCTCAAATGAGCACACACAACCTTCAAGGAGGGAAGGTACCCCTAACCCTCTATTTATAGTGTTCATGGGTCATCCTCAACCCTTGGATGAGTTGCTTCAATCCTAAGCAACCCTCCAAAGGTCAAGATTGAATCCCACACACTTACCCATTGGGCTAACCCGATACCCACTAACAAATGAGTTTTATCCAATTAACTAACTTAACTACTACTCTATCCTCTAAACCGCAACCCAACGGTTCTCCTTGATCTGGGTAGCTTCAAGTCAGCATCCACATGATTCCCTTGCCTCCTTGGTGCACCAACTCAGTCTCCAACCATCTTCTGGCGATCCCTGGGTGTTTGGACCTCTAACACTCCTTGCCTAGTCCTGGCCATCCTTTGTCTCACCAAGACCTCGCACCGGAGTCCTACGACCATCAAAGACAAGGAAACCCATCACATAGCATTGTTCAACACATATATGCATATTAATCAATCACATGAAAAATATTGCACACTTCAATTCATGTCTCGCAGTAAAAGTCAGCACTACCGCCCAACTGGGGCCAATAGTACTGCTCGGTCGACACTACCACTTCCCAGAGGTCGGTAGTGCCACCTTTTGCTGACAGAACACAAATTGTTACATTTTGAAATCCTATTCAAATTCAAACTCAAACCTAAGCAAGTCAAGCTCAAGTAAAGTCAAATAATACTCATCACAAATATGGATGGACCTCCACACTGTAACACCCCGGCATTTAATATGCCCGAATGCTACCAAACATAGACTAAGCAACCTCTAAATACCACAAAATCAAGTAAATTATAGCAAAGGCACTAATGCTAAAAACCAACATTTCGGCAGCATCTCCTTTGTTTTAACATGAATTGAAGGAAACACAATAGCATAGCAATATAAGGCAATATGAGAGACAACTAAAATAGCAATAATTAAAGACTTGACAACAATATAAGTCTAATTCCAAGCATTCAATGTCTCCATGCGCCAAACGAACAATAAGACTCTCATAACGCAAAGCTAAACCATAAAACAATAAGCATCACACTTAGTTTATTATCAAAACCCAATTGAATGACTTGTGAGATGAATGAGTGAAACTACGTGTAGAAGTGTGACTATTTCCCTTCCCCGCATGCCGGTCTCATGGTACCTAAAACAACAAGAAAACACAAGCGTGAGTTCAACACTCAGCAAGCATATTGCAATGGTACAAAAGAACAATTACATGGCTATAACAAATCACATCATGTAAATCATCTCATTCATGATCACATATCATTATCATCATCATTATGTATGCAATGCGATGCTATGCTCATGTCTCCTTGGAAACTCATACCGGTATGGTTGAGTACACACCCGTCGGTGTGCACCCTCTCCCCCCTTCCATCCCGAAGATGGAGGGTGCCTACTCCTCGCTTCCAAACACCGCGATGGAGATGTAGGACTTACTCATTAGCTCTCCGGAATAGTCATAACTTTCTCACCAACCTTCCCCGGACTAGTTATGACTTTCTCACCGCCCGGGCCATGTATCATGCCATGTATGCAAACATGCCAACATCATAAATAACTTGTACATTAACACATGGCATCATAACATAATAAGAATATTCATCATATCATTGGCAATCATTAAGGCATGGCATGTGAACATATCATATAGTCAATTTCAATCTCAACCAATCTAGCAGACTATAACCCGCTACCCATTCCAATACACTTGCCACAACCACGGGCAACGGATTGGCGAGAAGTAGAAGGCACTCCCGGGGTCACACCACCTGCACATAGGTACCACACACTCACAGTCATGTCCACAAAACAGTAAGCAATCCCTCTTCTACCTCGACATCTCAAACTACTCGCTAAACCCAAAAACAGAGGTTCTGTCCCGTCGGGACAGCAGCCTTCCAAAAGGCATAACTCGGGTTCTAAGACTACGAATCAATTAAACGAGTACATCCTCGCGTAGCTTAGGAAATTTCCTAACTTTTTCTAAGTATATGGAAAAGCTGATTCAGAATCTAAAGTTGTTTAATCTACAAAATACCGTGATTTGTTCCAATCACGTCATAGATTTTAACAAGCTTGGTAAAACAGCCATAACTTTCAAATGGCTGATCGGAATTACACGTTCTTTATACCCACTGAAAGGTATTGAAATTACCTACAACTTATTCAACAGGCAGCCGACCAAATTCCGACTCTAAATTGACGAAAACCCAAACCCTAGGTCGACTGCTCATGCTGCCCGAAACAGAGAACGTGGCAACTTCTAGATTTCATCTAATCTACTCAATTCCAGCACCACCAATTGATCTAAAAACGTGATAATCACCCTTAGAATAGATCCTAGACCAACCCCAAGGATTCCCATGGCCATACCTTCGCCCGACGCACGAAAACCCAACGGATCTCCTCCCGGTTCGCGCGATCTCCTTCCTCGCTCCAATCCCGCCGGATCTCCTCGTCGCGGAGCGCTCCAACGGATGGATCTTCGAGGTTATGAGGTGGAGAACTCCCCTAGGGGCAGCAAGGGAGGTGGAGAGGTGGTGGAGGGGGTGGTGGAGCAATGGAGAACAATGGGGAGGAAGGGGAAGGGTGGAGGCGCATGGGGGGGCTAGGGGGTGGCAGCTAGGGTTGGGAGAGGGAGTGGGGGGCGCACCAAGGGGTGGGGGCCAGATTTGGCTGCCCAAAAGCCCCCCCTTGGGCCCAAACCCTTCCACCGGAAGCCCAACTCAACCCCCAAGGCCCAAAGTCCCCCGGAGAGGCCCAAACACCCGAAAACGGCCCAAAAACACGCTATAAACGGCATAACGTAAAGTTTTAACCTCTATTTTCACATTTTATAAAGTTTTTGACCTCAACATTCACATTTTATAAGATACGACACTCCGTGGTGTCACACACACGGTCCTTCAATCTCATTTAGCACTCTCTCTCCCCCCTCTCTGAATCTCTCTCAGCTGTCTCTCTCCATGCTCAGCTCCTCACCTCCTCCCTCCCACACCCACCATCTCCCTCCCGTGCTGTGACACTACGGAAGGCCGAGACCTTATAAAATGTGAATGTTGAGGTCAAAAACATTATGGAATGTGGATTTGGAGGTTGAAACCATACGGTTCGAGGTTTAATCGCGTTTCCGGGCCGATTTCGGGAGTTTTGGCCTTTCCGGGGGAGTTTGCGCCTAGGGAAAAGGGTCGTGGGCCTTGGTGGGGGAAGAGTTTGAGTCCTTTTAGGAGTAGGAGACCTGGTTGGGGGGCTTTCCCCTTCCCCTTTGTGCACCCCCACCCCTGCCCTTGCGCCCCCCTCAATGCCCTAGCCGCCACCTCCCTCTCTCTCCCTTGCTTGCGCCCCCTCCCTTGCTCCCCATTGCGCCACCACCTCTCCACCTCCCTTGCTGCCCCTAGGGGAGTTATCCACCTCACCAACCCGAAGATCCATCCATTGGAGCGCTCCGCGATGAGGAGATCCGGTGGATTTGGAGCGAGGAAGGAGATCGCGCGAACCGGGAGGAGATCCGTTGGGTTTTCGGTCGTCGGGCGAAGGTATGGCCACGAGGATCCTTGGTGTTGGTCTAGGATCTATTCTAAGGGTTATTATCATGTTTTTAGATCTATTGGCGGTGCTGGAATTGAGTAGATTAGATGAAATCTAGAAGTTGCCACGTTCTTTGTTTCGGGCAGCATGAGCAGTTGACCTAGGGTTTGGGTTTTCGCCAATTTAGAACCAGAATTTGGTCGGTCACCTGTTGAAGAAGTTGTAGGTAATTTCAATACCTTTCAGAGGGTATAAAGAACATCCAATTCCGCCCAGCCGTTTGACAGTTATGCTCGTTTTACCGAACGTATTAAAAACTATGACGTGATTGGAACAGATCACGGTATTTTGTAGATTAAACAACTTTAGATTCCGAATCAGCTTTTCCGTATACTTAGAAAAAGTTAGGAAATTTCCTAAGCTACGCGACGATGTACTCATTTATTCGATTCGGAGTCTTAGAACCCGAGTTATGCCTTTTGGAAGGCTGCTGTCCCGACGGGACAGAACCTCTGTTTTTGGGTTTTGCGAGTAGTTTGCGATGTCGGGGTAGAAGAGGATTTGCGTACTGTTTTGTGGACATGATTGTGAGTGTGTGGTACCTATGTGCAGGTGGTGTGACCTCGGGAGTGCCTTCTACTTCTCGCCAATCCGTCGCCCGTGGTTGAGGCAAGTGTATTGGAATGGGTAGCGGGTTGTAGTTTGCTAGATTGGTTGAGATTGAAATTGAATATTTGATATGTTCACATGCCATGACTTAATGATTGCCAATGATATGATGAATATGCTTAATATGTTATGATGCCATGTGTTAATGTACAAGTTATTTATGATGTTGGCTTGTTTGCATACATGGCATGATACATGGCCCAGGCGGTGAGAAAGTCATAACTAGTCCAGGGAAGGTGGGTGAGAAAGTTATGACTATTCCGGAGAGCCAATGAGTAAGTCCTACATCGTGATTCCATCCACCGCGGTGTATGGAAGCGAGGAGTAGGCACCCTCCATCTTCGGGATGGAAGGGGGGAGAGGGTGCACACCGACGGGTGTGTACTCAACCATACCGGTATGAGTTTCCAAGGAGACATGAGCATCGCATCGCATTGCATACATAATGATGATGAAAATGATATGTGATCATGAATGAGATGATAGACATGATGTGAGTTATTGTAGCCATGAAATTGTTTCTTTTGTACCATTGCAATATACTTGCTGAGTGATGAACTCACGCTTATGTTTATGTTGTTTTTTTAGGTACCATGACACCGGTATGTGGAAAGGGCATTAGCTACACATCTTCACGTAGTTCCAGTCACATTTACCAAATTTTGAGTCATGACCTTAATAATAGTGCCATGAATCTTGGTGTATGGATTAAATTGTGTGGTCGGGTCCCTTATTTGCTTCGTTATAGTTTATGGAGTGGTTGAACTTGATAATATTGCCTTATGTTGTTGACATATCCATTTACATTGCTTCTTTAGAGATCTTATGATATTATGTTACTTGCCTGTTATTGCTATTGTCTCAAATCATGTTAAAACAAAGGAGATGCTGTCGAAATTTTCGGTTTTAGCATTTGCTCCTTTGCTGTAATTTGTATTTATTAGTGGTATTTAGGTGTTGTTTAGCCTATGTTTGGTAGCATTCGGGCATACTAGATGCCGGGGTGTTACAGTTGGTATCAGAGCCAGGTTGTAGGTCCCTGGAATGTGTATTTTTAGTGTCATGCTATAGGGTACAACTAAAATGTGATGTGGAATAACTTAGAACCATGGCTTAGGTCTTAACTAAAATTTTGTCATAGGATAGCAACATTAAAACTTGCAAAAGTGGTATAACTAATCTAAAATTTGACACACAATGGATGCACAGTAGGGAAGGGTATGGGTTTACCAAAACTCTAACTAAGTGATGACTTTACCAAGTAGCCCTTGACCGCAGGCGAGGCTTTTCAAAAAGATATACACTCTGTAGATGAGTACCGTTACATCATCTGGATCTAACTTTGCATCAGCCTAGTGATGACAAACCCTTGCATGGTAGCACAAGATATTTGTACAATCACTGTACTCTCAACAGTCACTCCTGTTGAGTCCCCACTTCTTCCCGTAGCAAGGCGTACACTGTTGCGTTGATAAGTGTTTCACCCCCTTCTATGTGGACACCCCTACGAGCAATTCATCTCAGGAAGCCCATGCTACTACAGCCTTCCAATGTGTAAAGCTAAACCTAAATGACTTAATATGTTAGAACCACCCTATAAATAGTACTTGTGGTTATATGGATGTCATGGCATGAAAACAATACAATAGTTTGGCCCTTAACCGACCTGGACGAGAACAATCCCCCTACATTACGTGCAAGTCACATGCACATCTGGCTATTGCCATATCTCACCCGCATTAAACCCATAGTTTTCTTTTTTGTTTTATACCAAAATAGCAGAAATATATTTCTCATAATGTCCAAAACCATTGTTCTCCGAACAAATAGCATAATTGTCCATTTGTTCGCCCAGTCTAAAGCATAACTAAGCAGATGCATATATACTCGATTATACCCATTTGATATTTCTACAATGTCTAAACCTACCTTAGGGTTAGCAAGATTCACATGTCAACCTTTATTAAGGATGTTCCATGAGTTAAGAATATATTTACCAGCACCCACAATATAGCAACATTTTCTGAAAATAAATACATACATACATAGATTTTGCTAAAAACAATATAAATTTAGTGAAATAATGGGATAAATATGATCAAAGGGGGTGCTTATCTTGCTCATTGATTTCAGTAGTGAAGATAGAATCGACTATCATGGATTCTAGGACATCGGAGTCTACACGTAGTTTGTCGCAAAGCAAAAGTAACAGTAGTAACAATAAGAGGAAAAAGGAAGTTAAATAATATCAAATTTGAAATTCAACTACAGAAATAAAAGTATTTGGTTTTATAAGGTCTTAGGGTTTGATCCCACCATCATTGAAGGTCATTTGCATATGTGGTGATTATTCAAATTTTCGATCGAGGATATATTCATCTTTAATGGCAATTGAGTGCAAATAAGTTCAACTTCAATCATTTTTGCAGAGACATGGTCTTATGATTCTAGAGGATTTTAGAAACCAATTTTACCGATTTTGAAGCATGTCTATAAAAGCTATGTATGTTTAAATTTTTAAATGAGATATTCGAAATTTTAAATAGCAATCTAATTCATATGAGGCTTAAATTTTTGCTACTATTATAGAACATAAATATATGATTTTAGAAGAGTTTAAGTTCTGGTTCCATGAGTTTTGGAGGTTGTTTGCAATGGCTATGATTATTTGGATTTTCAAATTGAAAAGGAATCATTCTATGATGAACTTAAGTGCAAACAAAGCCTAAACATAAATATTTTTTTGCACAATCAGAGAGATTATAATATTAACAAAACATGGAAATTGGACTCATTAAATTTGAAATTTATTTGCAATAGTTATAACCATTTGAATTTTGAATGCAATGGAACTACCCTATTTCTGAATTCAAATCAAACTAAGTTCAAATCTAAACGTTTTTGCATATTTGGGATTCTTTTGGTCTCAGGAGCATATAGAAATTTGTTTTTAATCAAATTTGAAGAATATTTGCAAAAAACTCTATTTAGAGCATATACTAGGTTTTCACTTGAATTTGAATTTAAATTTTGTGTATAGGTCAAATATGAAATTTTTTTGTAGAATTAAAAACAAAAAAAATTAGATGAATTTAGGAACTTGTTTCACTAAATTTGGATCAAATTTGCAAAAGATATAGCCATTTGAATCTTGTTGGTTCCGAAAAAATACCCTAAAATGGAAAAAATATGCTTTGAACTAACGAAAACGTATTTCAGGATTTCATTGAATCTTTGAATTGGTGCTGGCACTATAAAGATAGGCCCATGGCTCAGCCTCACTAAGTAGAGCCATGCCACGATGAGCTCACCCGCGGAGAGGTGAAGCTGAAGGAGGTTGGGTTGCAGCACAAAGAGCTAGAGAATGGCACGATGATTCCAAAGCATGGCTCGACTAGGCTCAGTTGTGCCCAGGGGAGGGCTCATGGCAATGATGGGCAATGGCGAGCATGGCGGTTAGGCATGAGAGGAACTTGGGCATGCTCAAGCTCAGCTGATGGAGGGAAAACTATCCAGGAGTTACAAGAAACTTGATTTGATACCTTATGGGTTTGGAGGATGGCCAAGCATGTGTGGCACCGAACGACCGGACTTGGGGAAGATGAGGAGTGCTCGAGCAGAGGAGAACTATGACTAGGGGTAGTGAAGCAATGCTGGTGATGGTTGTCTTAAATAGACAAAGGGGAATGGCGTCTTGGCATGCACATGAGGCAAACAGAGGTGTAGTCAGTTGTGGAGGCAACATGGCAACCACGACCAGTTGTGGTCGTAACACCCCGACATCTATTATGCCTGAATGTCACCAAACAAAGACTAAACGACATCTAAATACCACAATTTAAGATAAATTACAGCAAAGGCACAAATGCTAAAACCGAAAATTTTGGCAGCATCTCCTTTATTTTATCATGAATTGAAGCAATAGCAATAACAAGGCAAGTCATATAATAACATAAGACATCTAAAGCAGCAATATAAATGGATATAGCATCAACATAAGTCAATAATACCAAATCCAACCACTCCATAAACTATAGCGAAGCAAATAAGGAACACAAGCACATAATTTAATCCATACACCAAGTTTCATGGCACTTATTATGATCATGACTCAAGTTGATAAATCTGCTTATAGGTGTGGAGCTACGTGAAGATGTGTAGCTAATGCCCCTTCCCACAAGCCGGTGTCATGGTACCTAAAACAACATAAAACACAAGCGTAAGTTCGTCACTCAGCAAGTATATTACAATGGACCACAAAGAACAATTCAATGTTAACATCACTACATACCATGCTCAACATCATGAACAAGTCATAATTTCATATACAACATCATACTCATGTCTCAATATCATTGTACTCATTTCATCATCATCATGTATGCAATGCAAATGCTCATATCTCCTCGAAGCACATACCGGTATTGCCGAGTGCACACCCGTCGGCGTGCACCCCCTTTCCCCTTCCATCCCGTAGATGGAGGGTGCCTACTCTTACTGATCGCTCCCATGCACAACCGTGGATGGGACTACGAGGTAGGTCTTTCGTGTTCACTACGTGTGAATACAGAGGCCCGCATCAGCATGGGACGCCTCTTTCATTATGAATGTACATATGACATAAACATGTAAAGATTGGCATAAACATTTAATACAACGCAATCATGATCAATATGAAATCATGTTCATCATGTCATAGGCAAACATCAATCATGGCATCATATCATAAAGCAATTTGCATCTAACCAAGTCTAGCAACATTCAACACGCTACCCATTCCAATACACTTGCCTTAACCGTGGGCGACGGATTGGCGAGAGGATGAGGGCACTCCCGGGGTCACACCACCTGCACAAACATACCACACACTCAAAACGTGCCCCTAAAACAGTACGCAAAAGCTTGTCTACCCCGACTTCACAAACTACACCCAAAACCGAAAAACAGAGAATCTGTCCCGTCGGGACAACAGGCTTCAATCTAGCATAACTTTAGTTCTAGGACTCCGAATCGATTAAACGAGTATATCATCGCGAAGCTTAGGAAATTTTATAACTTTTTCTAAGTATTGGGAAAAACTGATTCGGCCTCTAAAATTGTTTAATCTACAAAACATTACGTTTTATCCCAATTACTTCACAGATTTGAACACGTTCGGTAAAACAACCATAACTTTCAAAAAGCTAGGAGGAATTGGATGTTCTTGGTGTCCACTGAAAGGTATTGAAATTATCTACAACTTTCTCAACATACGGCCGACCAGAAAACGAATCTAAAATTACCAAAACCGAGCCCTAAGCACGAACGCCCAATCTGCCCGAGATCAAAACGATGGACAGATTTGCAATTACACTAATCCCATCTAGGAACAGCACCTATGCATCAAGATTAACCATGGAATTACCCATCTAACAGCACCTAGACCACCCCGAACAAGACCCCAAATCCTTACCTCTTCTTGACGGATCACCCGATCGATGAACGCCTCCTCCTTGCGACCCGATCTCTCCTCCAATCGCCGGGAACGCCAGAATCGCCGGATCCTCTTGGACGGAGAGCTCCCGGACAACAAGATCGCACGGAGGGAGAGGCTCTAGGGTCGGCTAGAGGAGGGGAGGGAGGTGGAGAGGAAGGGGGAGGGGTGGAGGCGCAAGGGAGGTGCTAGGGGGTGGCGGCTAGGGTTGGGGAAGGGGTGGGGGCGCACAAGCAAGGGGTGGGGCGCCCCTAAGGCTGGAAATTCAGGGTTTCCCCCCCATGGGCCCAAAACTCCCCCACCAATGGCCCACTTCATCGCTCTAAGGCCCAAACTAGCTCCCGCTAGGCCCAAACTTCCCCGGAAGGCCCAAATTCTCCCCCGGAAAGGCCCAAACTCACGGGGAAGGCCCAAAAACATGATACTAAAGTCGTATCGTCATACCGACATTGGAAATGAGTCACACCGTCGATCCGTAGTGTCACATTCTCCCCCCTTAAATAGGATTCGACCTCGAATCCGAAGAACGCCAACTCGAAAACACCAAGTCCACAAGGGACCCAAACTTCAAAGCTAAAACCAAGCAACTGAAACTATAACACCCACGCAAAGGCTTCAAACAGAAACAACCAACACACCAACTCTCCAAATCCAACTGTTTTGACAAAAGTGTCTTGACTTAGCTCAACTTGTCACGATTCCTCATTCACTTCAATTTCTATCAAAAATTCCGAAGGGACAAAAAAAATTCCCTAGCAATCTGGATTACAATGAATTTCCTGAACCCGATATCTCATCCCACTATCTTCAGAAACGATCTGACACAACTCAGACAAGATTTTCCTTTATCACTAAAACACACGATACCTCTTACTCGATTATTCTTCTCAACAAAAGAGGGTAGCAATTTCTAAACTCTACAGAAGTCTAATATCCTCTTTCTAATACTATCAAGATTCATAAAACTCAAAATGACACAGTCAAACCGAGTTACATCTCTTTTAACAACCTCTCTACCACCAAATCACTAATGGTATCTTATTAATAACTGGGGTTCTAAACGTGACCCCCCGAAGAGCCAATAAAACGCTGGTTCTCAACTCTTACCACTAATTGCCTTTTAAATCGAACAGACTAGAACCGGGAAAAGTTATCGAAAGAAATAACTCACGAAGGCACAACTGCCTAACCGATTTGTAGCCATGCTATAATTTCATTCCATCCTCTCCCAAGCATATCTCATACCCATAGACAGCTAGCTAGGACAATGTTCATGACAGAACACTTTACATCATAATTTCTTTAATCTTTATTACCACCAATCGATACTCAACACAATTTGAACCAAGACACCAACAACCTCCATCAAAATCCACCCTTATACCACTAATGTCCAACACCTAGCCCAAGCTAGGACCGTAGAACCTTACCAAACCACAATTGGTGCTTTTCCCAAGGGGATGTCGCCCTCACAATCTTTTCACGCAACCAACCAAGCCCAAGAGTATACATCCTTAGCATACTCAACCAAAAACCATGAACCCCATTGATCCACAAAAACAACTCGAACCCCAAAGCGCTAACAACCACTTTGGAAAGAATTCGGCAACATTCAATGAGCACTCATTTACTTTCCTAAGCCAAATCGCAAAGGAAACACAAATCTCCTATACCACAGCCAAAATACCAGAAATTATTTATTCTTTTTCTTTTCATACTAGAAAGCAAGGGAAATCTCGATTCATGACAAATGCACACTCTTCAAGAGCACTCCGGATTAGTCATATTTCCATATATGACTTTCTCACTGACCTGGCTCATCGACTCTTTTATGATTGAATAAACACAAATGATGTCATGTTTCGTTTCCACCATTCATTCACCATGTAACAACAATACCGAGTAATCATTCACCAAACGACTACTTCCTCAGTATCACATGATTGAAACACCCATAACATCGATGATTGCAATAATTCAGATAAACTATGACGGCATCGTAGTTAACAGTAAAACACCACATCGTGTCATAACCCACCATTAGTTGAAAGCTAAACTTGCAAAACCTCGTATTCTAACCAAAATCAACATTTTGGAAAAGAACATCGACTCAAAAAATCAAACACTTCACTAACAAAATCGCTTATGAAACATTCATAAAAATCCACCATTGTGAAGCACACGCACATCAGACACATTTTCCAAATAACTCCAACTCTAGCCAAATAGAGTTACACATCAAGGGCTTAACTCAAAAGTTTCCAACACAACCTATTATGACCATCTGCTTCCTTTTAAGCATTTATACCAAAGGTAATTCAGTGAGAACGCGAAGGAGCGCGTTCCACTCAAAGACTTTTGGGTGTAAACCCATACTCACAACACAAACTAAACAAATTCGCCAAAACCAAAGATTGGCACCAATTTCTACGAGTTTTAGGGAAACTCTGAAACTCAACATAAGGAACACTTTGACCAAAAGCATTCAACCAAGATGGCAAGCAACCAAACTAGTCTGAAAGGTTTTAGACACAAGCTCAGCATGAAACCCACCATATCTAGTATTCCACTGTACTTACCACTTAAACGTTCAATATTCACTATTTACTCATTGAGAAGCCCGTCATAATTCAACCAAAAGCTACATAACCAATTCTTTCTCTAGTTACCTTTTCCAACACTTATAAATAAAGTTTATGACGATTACCAAAAAGACATCCAACCAATACTACCTCATCGACATGACCCCCACAGACCAACACATCATATAACAACGTATTCTATATTTCAAACATAGTACTTCAACAGATACTCAAGCATGATCAACCTATCAATCTTATACCATCCATACGTCAACATCTGGACATTTGAAACTTGTTCAATCAATAAATGACTTCAACAAGTAAATATCATCTCTACAAGACAAAATTCGTAACTATGGTTCTAAGATATACATTCACTAAGGATAAAATTCTACATCATGTTAATTATCCATGGTTCACTCCATCAGAACATGTTACAATAAACTCCATTTTAACCATGGTTTCCAACAAGTAGTCTACACAATTACCACCACTACTAAGTCATCACTATCACAAATGGGCATAATCATAAAAGCAACTGTATTGTTTTTAGTTACTCTATCCATATATCTTAACAAATTGTCACTACACAACATGCTCCAACTATTATAATAGATTTAATAAGTTAGACCAGCACAATGTTCTTAAAACAACAACAAAACCTATATTTTCCCAATTGACATCGATACTAGCATTATAGGAACACTTATGCATAGTTCCAAATATACTAATGGTTTGCAACAATATAAATAGCAACTCTAATCAACTTCCAAGTTAAGGTCACAAGCCAGCATGATTAAATTTCTCTATTAACACGTTAAATTGGAACATCTTTAAACAACCAGTAAGGTTTCTTTAACAATATCAGTAGTTTACATCATCTTAATGTTCTAACTATGCATCAGGGTTTAAAACTTTAAACATTATCGGGGGTCATAGGCACTTTTAAAGCAAAGCAACAGATTTTAAGCATGTACGTTAACACATTTGATCATTCTCGCTATAGAGTACTCTACAATACTAGTAATCTATTTATTCTCAAGCTAAAGTTAACAACCACATTGAACCGATTCAACTCACAGATTAACTTAGCAATACGTCATTCCGTAAACCACATTGTTACATACTTCATAGCACGAACAAAAACTTTTCTAAACACCTTCATAGGTCACCTACTCTTGACGAATAGGATGCAACCCACATTTAAAGATAACCACAGCTCAAGAACAAGAACAAACACCAAATAACAATTTCTCCTTTCCAAGCAAAGAAGAAAAAAAATAACACTCCAACAGAAATGCGGGACAGCTCAACTCTCAAAGTTCCAACTTTCATAGCCCAAAACTCTTCAAGAAACCTCAAGAACTATACTTCCAAGAAGGAAGATGGATGCACCAGGGAAAACCAAATGTTCCACTAAACCTTTTCCGATAAAGATTCAAACTTAGCTCCTACCTAACTCAAGGTCTGCATAAGGGAAAACTCCAACACTTTTCTTAGATAGGGAGCACAACAACCACATAAGTTTCCTCCCCAATACAGTCCACCATTACCAACAAAACCGGGTGTCAAAACAAAGATTGCGACCAAAAGAAGCGCAACACACAACTCTTCTTCTTCATCTTCAACCAAGTAAGACAAAACCACAAACCGCCTACGGAACAATCCGCGAGAATCCAATACCCACACACTTTTCTTTTGATTTCAATCAACTAAAACCAAGAAAACCAACCACACCGATCGTCAGAACGGTAAAAGAAATCCAAAAGGATCCATTATCAACTATTCTAATCAACTCCAACCAACTATCCGGTCTACGACAGAAAGGATAAGCACTCTTCTCCTACCGGGGTTAATAATTCTTCGGTGATGGCGTTAACTGGCGACACCGTCAAACCACACCCTTACTATGAACAAAAAGAGGTGACCGAAACCCTTCGGCACCACAACCCCGCTTAATCAAACATATAGCATCTCAATCAATACTTTCATAAATATAACATCATACTTCATCAAAATGCAGCATTTAACATCAGAGCATAAATACAATATTTACGCGGATAGCATCGATACCCATACCCTTCCTACTGTGCATCAGAGTGTGTCAAGTTTTAAATTAGTTAACCAAACTATTGCAAATTTTAAGGTTATTACCCTAACGCCAAATTTTAACAAGTAAACCTATGCCATGTTTCTACTTTTCCAAGTCAATATTTTAGTTTACTCTAGAGTAAATAACTACATTCACATTCCACGGACCTACAGCCCGCTCTGATACCAACTGTAACACCCCAGCATCTATTATGCCTGAATGTCACCAAACAAAGACTAAACGGCATCTAAATACCACAATTTAAGATAAATTACAGCAAAGGCACAAATGCTAAAACCAAAAATTTTGGCAGCATCTCCTTTTTTTATCATGAATTGAAGCAATAGCAATAACAAGGCAAGTCATATCATAACATAAGACATCTAAAGCAGCAATATAAATGGATATAGCATCAACATAAGTCAATAATACCAAATCCAACCACTCCATAAACTATAGCGAAGCAAATAAGGAATACAAGCACACAATTTAATCCATACACCAAGTTTCATGGCACTTATTATGATCATGACTCAAGTTGATAAATCTGCCTATAGGTGTGGAGCTACGTGAAGATGTGTAGCTAATGCCCCTTCCCACAAGCCGGTGTCATTGTACCTAAAACAACATAAAACACAAGCGTGAGTTCGTCACTCAGCAAGTATATTGCAATGGACCACAAAGAACAATTCAATGTTAACATCACTACATACCATGTTCAACATCATGAACAAGTCATAATTTCATATACAACATCTGTAACACCCCGGCATCTAGTATGCCCGAATGCTACCAAACATAAGCTGAACAACATCTAAATACCAAAAATTAAGGTAAATTACAGCAAGGAGTAAATGCTAAAACCCGAAATTTCGGCAGCATCTCCTTTGTTTTAACATGAATAGAAGGAAACACAATAGCATAGCAATATAAGGCAATATGAGAGACATCTAAAAATAGCAATAATTAAAGGTACGACGACCAAATAAGTCTAAATCCAAACATTCAATGCCTCCATGAGCCAAACTAACAAAAGCTAAACCATTAAGCATTAAACATCACACTAGTTTATTGTCAAAACCCAAATGAACGACTTGTGGGACAATTGAGTGAAGCTACGTGTAGAAGTGTGACTATTTCCCTTCCCCGCATGCCGATCTCAAGGTACCTAAAAGAACAAGAAAGCACAAGCGTGAGTTCAACACTCAGCAAGCATATTGTAATGGTACACAAGAACAAATATATGGCTACAACATCTCATATCATGACTTTCATCTCATTCATGATCCCATATTATTATCATAATCATCATGTATGCAATGCGATGCGATGCTCATGTCTCCTTGGAAACTCATACCGGTATGGTTGAGTACACACCCGTCGGTGTGCACCCTCTCCCCCCTTCCATCGCGAAGATGGAGGGTGCCTACTCCTCGCTTCCAAACACCGCGGTGGATGGAATCACGATGTAGGACTTACTCATTGGCTCTCCGGAATAGTAATAACTTTCTCACCGACCTTCCCCGGACTAGTTATGACTTTCTCACCGCCTGGGCCATGTAACATGCCATGTATGCAAATATGCCGACATCATAATTAACTTGTACATTAACACATGGCATCATAACATAATAAGCATACTCATCATATCATAGGCTATCATTAAAGCATGGCAAGTGATCATATCATATAAAACAATTCCATCTAGTCTCAACTAGCAACCTACAAACCGCTATCCATTACAATACAATTGCCTCAACCACGGGCAACGGATTGGCGAGACGTAGAAGGCACTCCCGGGGTCACACCACCTGCACATGGGTACCACACACTCACAATCATGACCACAAAACAGTACGCAAACCCTCATCTACCCTGACATTGCCAACTACTTGCAAAACCCAAAAACAGAGGTTCTGTCCCGTCGGGACAGCAGCCTTCCAAAAGGTATAACTCCGGTTCTAAGACTCCGAATCGATTAAACGAGTATATCCTCGCGTAGCTTAGGAAATTTCCCAACTTTTTTCTTGGTATAAGTAAAAACTGATTCGGACTCTAAAGTTGTTTAATCTACAAAATACCGTGATCTGTTCCAATCACATCACAGATTTTAACACGCTCGGTAAAATAGCCATAACTTTCAAACAGCTGATCGGAACTAAACGTTCTTTATACCCACTGAAAGGTATTGAAATTACCTACAACTTCTTCAACAGGCGACCGACCAAATTCAGAATCTAAAATTTTTTAATCTACAAAATACCGTGATCTGTTCCAATCACGTCACAGATTTTAACATGCTCGGTAAAACAGCCATAACTTTCAAACGGCTGATCGGAATTAAACGTTCTTTATACCCACTGAAAGGTATTGAAATTACCTACAACTTCTTTAACAGGCGGCCGACCAATTCAGAATCTAAAATTGCAAAAACCCAAACCCTAGGTCGACTGCACAAGCTGCCCGAAACAGAGAACATGACAACTTCTAGATCTAATCTAATCTACTCAATTCCAGCACCACCAATTGATCTAAAAACATGATAATCACCCTTAGAACATACCCTAGCCCAACCCCAAGGATCCCCATGGCCATACCTTCGCCCGACGCACGAAAACCCAATAGATCTCCTCCCGGTTCGCGCGATCTCCTTCCTCGCTCCAATCCCGCCGGATCTCTTCGTCGCGGAGCGCTCCAACGGATGGATCTTCGAGGTGTGGAGGTGGAGAACTCCCCTAGGGTCAGCAAGGGAGGTGGAGAGGTGGTGTAGAGGTGGTGGATCAATGGGGAACAATGGGGGAGGTGGAGGCGCCACAAGGAGGAGGTGGGGAGGTGTGGGGGGGCGGCTAGGACTTGTGGGGGCGCAAGGGCAGGGGGTGGACACCTAAAGGAGCTGGGGGAGGCGCCCAACCAGGTCTCCTACTCCTATTAGGACTCAAACTCCATCCCACCAAAGCCCACGACCCTTTCCTTTATGCCCAAACTCCCCCGGAAAGGCCCAAACTCCTGAAAACGGCCAGGAAACGCAAATTAACCTCATAACGTATGGTTTCAACCTCCAATTCCATATTTTATAATGTTTTTGACCTTAACATTCACATTTTGTAATGCCACAATCTCTAATTTCACATTTTATAAAGTCTCGGCATTCCGTAGTGTCACATTCTCCCCCCTTAAACAGGATTCGACCTCGAATCTGAAGAACGCCAAAAACAACAACAAAGTCCCCAAGGGACAAAAGACTTCTCTGCAGCACAAAACATTCGCACAAAGACTCAAATCGGAACAAACGACAAGCGAGTTCTTAAAACCAACACTTGGCGAGAAAATGTTGATTTAGCCCAACAGAGTGCAACCTCTCCCGGTTCCACCTTCACTTCAATTCCCAAATAGAATCTGCGTTTCAACTACAAAGGGCTCCATCAACCCAAAACGCCCGAAACCTCACGACAAACACTTCACACTACTATCACAACCAATCTGACTACCACACTTCATTAAACTCAACATGACACAATCAAAGCGAGTCACAATTCCTTTAACGACCTCTCTACTTTCTCGAAAATTTTTTCCATTGAGGGGAATAACTCATTAAGGTACACTTGCCCTTCCGATACACGATCATGCTAACATTTCATTCCATCCTCTCCCAGGCAAGACTCAAATCCAAAAACAACAAGTGTAGACAATTGCTCACGGCAGGACTAATATCACCGAACTACCGTCAACTTCACTTCCACCCATCGCTACTCTTAATAAAGGTTAAACCCATACATCATCAGCCTCCATCACAACCCAGCCCTCATACCACTAAGGTTCGACACCTAGCCCCAAGCTAGGATCGTAAAACCTTACCAAACCACAATTGGTTCCTTTCTTAAGAGGGTCTCGTCCTCACACAAAAACACTTAGCTATCAAGCCCAAGTGGACCACACACGACAACTCAAACCCAAAGCGGTAACAACCATTTTGGGAAGAATTCGGCAACATCCAAGCCAGATCACAAAGGAAGCATAAATCCCCTACACCACAACCCAAAATACAAGAATTTCTTCATTCTTTCTTTTCATACTAGAAAGAAATGGACATCTCGATTCATGACATGCATGCACACTTTTCAAGAGCACCCCGGATTAGTCATATATCCATATATGACTTTCTCACCGTCCTGGCTCATCGACTCCTTTATGATTAATTATGCATAAGCAATGTCTCGTTTTCCTTTTTCACCATTCATTCATCATGTAACAACGGTACCGAATAGTCATTCACCAAATGACTTCTTCCTCGGTATCAAATAATGGAAACACAATTAACATTGAAGGTTGCGGTAACTCATATAGACTATGACAAAGAAGATAGTTAACAAGAAACACCACGTCGCATCCCATCCCACATCAATTGAAAACTGAACTTGCAAAAATATTGCATTTCAACCAAATTCAACATTTTGGAAGAGAACATCAAAATTTCAAGTCAGGCATCTGCTCCCACAACCATCACAAATTTTCTCAAGGAGAGGGAAATTCATTTCCAAAAGGGAACAACTCACTAACAAAATCACTTTATAAAATATTTATAAAATCCACCTTTTTGAAGCACTCGCAAACATCACACACAATATGCAAATAAATCCAACTCTAATCAAAAAGAGTTACAAATTAAATCTCAAGAGTTTCCAACACAACCCAATATATCCATCTGCTTCCGTTAAAATTTATTCCAAAGATAATTCAGGGTGAACGCGAAAGAGCGCGATCCACTCAAAATCTTTTGGGTGTAAATCCATACTCATAACACAAATTAAACAAAATAACCAAAACCAAATATTGGCACCAATAGCTACAGGTTTTAGAGAAACTCAGAAACACAACACAAGGAATACCTTGACCGAAGGCATTCAACCAAAGTGGCAAACAACCACACCAGTTCAAATGGTTTTAAAATACCCATTTCGGCATGAATCCCACCATAACGTGTATTCCACTACACTTACCATTTGAGCATTCAATAATCACTATTTACTCATCAAGAGAGTCCAACCGGATTTAACAAATTTTACATAACAATTTCTTTCTCTAGTTACCATTCCCAACACTTTTAATTAAGGTTTTAAGATGCTTATCACAAAGGCACCCAACCAAGACTATATTGACATGATCCCCACGGATCACCAAATCATATAACAACGTATTCTATATTTGAAACATAGTACTTCAACAGCTACTTGAGCATGGTCAACCTATCAATTTTATACCATCCATACGCCAACAACTTGACAATTGAAACTTGTTCAAGCAATAAAATGACTTCAACAAAAAAGTAATATCTCTACAAGATAAAATTCATAATTAGGATTCTAAGATATGCATTCATTAAGATTAAAATCTTACATCATGTTAATTATCCATGGTCCACTCCATCACAACATGTTACAATAACCTCCATTTTTAACAAGGATTTTTCAACAATTAATCTAAGCAATTACCACCACAACTAAGTCGTCAATATCAATAATTTGCATAATTATCAATCAACAACATTACCTTTAGCTACCCGATACATCGGTTATAACAAAATTACCACCACACAACATACTCCAACTATTTAAAATAGATTGAATACTAGCATTAACACTGCCCTTAACAACATCATTAACAATAAGTCTTATGTCTTCTCAATTGATATCAATACCAGCATGGTAGAGACACAACTACATACTTCCAAATATACTAGTAGGTTGCAACAACATAAATAGCAACTCTAATCAACTTCCAAATTAAAGCCACTAGTCAACATGATTAAATTTTTCTATTAACCAGTTAGATTAGAACATCTTTAAACAACCGGCAAAGTTTCTTTAACAAAAATCATTAATTTACATCATCTTAATGTTCTAACTATGCAGCAAGATTTAAACTTTTAACATTTAACGAGGATCATAAGCACTTTTAAAGCAAGGCAACAGATTCTAAGTATGTACATTAACCCATTTAATCATTCTCGCTACAGAGTAAACTACAACACTAGTAGTCTATTTATTCCCCAGCTAGAGATGTTAATCACATTGAATTGATTCAACTCAAAAATTAACTTAGCACACATCATTCCATAAACCACATTGTTACCTACTACATAGCAAGGACATAAACTTTTCTAAACACACTCATGGGGCACGAATTCTTGACAAACTGAATGCAACTCAACTTTTAAAGATAACCACAACTCAAGAACCAGAACGAACACCGATAGAAACTTTCTCATTTCCAGGCAAGGAAGAAAAACAAAACTCCAACAGAAATGCAGGAGAGCTCAATTCTCAATTTGTCAAATTTGCCCACAAAACTCTTCAAGAAATCTCAAAATCTATACTTCCAAGAAGGAAGAAGGACGCACCAGGGAAAATCAAATGTTCAATAAATCTTTTCCGATAAAAGATTCAAACTTAGCTCCAACAACTCAAGGCATGCACAAGGGGAAACTCCAACACTTTTTCTTAGATAGGGAGAACAACAACCACAAAAGTTTCCTCCTCAAGACAGCCCGTAATGACCAACAAAACCGGTGTCAAAGCAAAAATAGCGACCAACAGAAGCGCAACACTAGACTCTTCTTCTTCGTCTTCAACCAAGGAAGACAAAACCACATACCGCATACGAAACAATCCGCGAAAATCAAAGACCAAACACTTTTCTTTTGATTTCAATCGACTAAAAAAACAAGAAGACCAACCAAAACCGACCATCAGAACGGTGAAAAGCATCCGAAGGATACCACCATCAACTCTTCTATTTGTCTCCAGCCAACTACCCGATCTACGATAGAAAATGTAAGCACTCTTTCCCCACAAGGGATTCTGTGAAATCATGTGCTGAAAAATTGGCTTTGAACTGAAAAATTAACTTAGATTTGAATTTGCAAAATGTGTTTGTTCATGTGTTTTGACAATTTGACAAGAAACAGTAAGTTACGCATTAGCGCCGGACAAAGTTCTCAAGAAACAGTAAGTTTCCCATCTGCGACGGACAGTGTTTTTGGGTCTCATAGAACATGTTTTTGAGCCCATGACCAAGTCATTTTTCACATGTACAACTGACAGCTTTTTCTTGGTCCGTTGTGAACAAGCTTTTTCGGTTTGGATAATTTCTTGGAACCAAGATTTTCACATGTACAACGGACTAATTCTTTTTGTCCGTCGTGAATGGACTTTTTCTAGGGTTTTACTTTTGTGAAACCGAGCGTGGCACGTTTGCGCCGGACAAGCTTCTGGGGTCCGTTGTGAACGTGTTTTGAGCTCATGGCCGGGCCATTTTGCATGTACAACGGACCAACTTTGTTTGTCCGTTGTGAACGTGTTTTTCCGCGTTTGGTTGGCTTCTTGGAACAGAAACTTTTCCTTATACAACGGACCAACTTTGTTTGTCCGTCGTGAATGCGCTTTCGCTCAATTAGGGTTTTGAGCGATTTGGATTTGAATTTTGAATGTGAATTTGAAATTTGTAATGATTTCATGATGCTTCTTTTGAAGTGGACTTTATGCAATACTCATGTGAGTAGTTGCATGGATTGACATTGAGTCAAGTCGTGGACTTGTGCTCGGATTTGTTTTGTGGTTTGTTCATGTGCAGGTATTGCTCGAAGACGAATGTGGTCGATGACGGGACCGGAACTAGGTTCATGGAGGAACTGAGGTTCGGGACTAGGTTCAGGAGGAACCGAGGTCTTGGTGGTCAAGGATGTCATGCGGGACGTTCGGGCTAAGAGAATGGTGCACATGAAGAATGGTTAGTCACGTGAGTATGGTAGGGTTGCCATACGCGTGCAAGAGTTGTACTCGGCCAGGTTGGGCCAAGAGGAGTTGTACTCCTCCTAGGTTAGGAGTTGTATTCGAACTCCTTGCGTTTTTGCTCCCTTAAATAGGAGGGGTGTCTCCTGTTTAAGGGCAAGCTTCTTGAGTTGAGCATTGAGAGCCTCAAGCTCAAGTTTTAGGGTTTGTACTCTTTCGATGAGAGTACTTTAGACAAAAGAAATAAAGATCAATTCTTCCAAGATTTTCGCGTGCTTTCTGATAACCACGTCGCTCTGATATTTTCTGATTTGGTTCATGTTTGCATGCTTGTTCTAGTTCTAGATTGCTTTTAGTTCTTCAAGTTTTATCTTGATTTGATCCATCAAAAACCTCTCTAGGGTATTGATCTAGTGTTTCTCAAAGTCTAGTTGATCAATCTTTTGTCGTTCTTGTTTAATCTTGAAGTTTTGATTAGATTGATTCTCGTCAAGTTCTGGATCAGCAAGCTTGCGAAGCTCATAACGTTTGATCCGTAAGTCCGATCGAGCTGATTCTTTTTGGGTTCGATTCGTATTGGAATCTAGTTTCTTGTGTCCAAATTTCAGATCCATCCGACGGTTGGATCTCCGGGAATTCTCGTTTTACCAAAGCTCTGTCATTCTGTTTTTGTCGAAAACGAGGCAATTATTTGGTTCTGTTTTGGGGTGAACTTTTAATAGGTCAAGAATTTGGTTTTAGCTTCCGCACAATCATTCACCCCCCCTCTGATTGCTATATTCGTATACTTCGATCCTACAAGTGGTATCAGAGCAAGGTTTTTCTAATCTATCTTAATCGGTGATTAGATCAATGAATCATTATTCGACAAAACCTTGTGTGTTCAATGGTGTTGATTTTCAGTTTTGGAAGGCCAAGATGGAGGCGTTCATCCAAGCTCAGGGATTCGCAATTTGGGAGAAGGTCTACAAGCCATATGAAGTCCCTCGCAAACGACAACGTCAACGACACCAATCGCACACATGTTGAAGCAAACAAAGAAGCGCGCAACTTGATCATCCAAGGCTTGGGACGTAGCGACTTCGATCGTGTGATTCATCTTCGATCCGCATATGAGGTATGGAAATCTCTTTGTGATTACTATGAGGGTTCTAACACTATTAAAGAGGTTCGTCAAGATCTTTACAAAAAAGAATACATGCGATTTGAGATGAAACCCGGTGAGTCGCTAGATGACTTCTTTGCACGTTTCAATAAAATTCTTAGTAATCTTCGTCTTTGTTGGAGTTAGCTTTGATGATGCTGCTAATGCTAGACAATTGCTTGGTGCATTAGACATGTCTATTTGGGAGATGAAAGTTACATCCATTAGAGAATCTACTGTCATGAGTACACTTACTTTAGATGTTCTTTATTCTAAGTTGAAAACTCATGAATTAGATGTTTTTGCTAGAAAGAATGATCATAAATCAATTGCTTTGACATCTCAATCTAGCATATCTCATAATGGTGCTGCTTCAAGTTTTGCTCTATCTTTCTTGTCTTCACTAACCGATGAACAGATTGAGCAATTCCCAGAAGAAGATTTGTCACTACTCTCTTCTCGCTTTAACAAAGCTTTGCAAAATGTGATAAAGAGAAAGAGAGGTGGTGGTGATCCTCCAAGATGCTATGAGTGTGGTGATCTCGACCATATTCGTTCAAACTGTCCAAAACTTGCAAGTAAAGCATCAAGGGAGGAGAAGGACAACGACAGAAGGAATGAGAAGAAAAGGTTCTCGTCAAATGATAGGAAGAAGAAGAGCTTCATCAACCGCAAGGTGGTTCACCGAGTTCTTTCCGCTCTTGAACAAGTCAATTTGAGCGATGTGGACTCGGAGAGCAGCGAAGATGATGCAACTCCAAGCAAGCATGATTTGATAGGATTATGTCTCATGGCAAGCAGCAAGGATAGCTTCACCGAGGACGACCACGACAGCGACTTCAATGAGGTAGATCCCTCTTATGATGAATTAGCTATTGCTGTTGCTCGTCTTGGAAAATTGCTTGACAAACGTGATAAGAAAATTAAGAAACATGATTTTGTTGTTGAATCATTGAATGCTGAAATTGCTAGACTTAAAACTTTGATTCCTGATGATGATGCTTGCAAATCATGTGACTTAATTTGGAATGAGCTTACTTCGCTTAGGAAAGAACATGCTTCCTTGATTGAGAAAATTAATGCTGAAAGTGAGAAAAATGAGAAACATGTTAAACATGCTAGCTGTTCCACTGATGATTTACATGGTTTAACTTCTTGTTCTATATGCTCCATACTAGAATTGAAGTTGCATGATGCAAATGCTAGGGTTTCTCAAATGACAGAAGATTTGCTTACACATGAGGTTCTTTCATGCTCAACTTGTCGCAAGCAAAAAGGAAAAGTGGACGTTCCCTGTAATAATTGTTTAACTCTTTCTCGAAAAATTGATTACTTGGAAAAGTCATTAGAACGTTTCACTAAAGGAAAGAAAAACCTAAACATGATCTTGGATCAATCAAAAGTCAACACTCATAACAAAGGTTTAGGTTTTGATTCTTATGCTCATCATAAATCACATGTTCCCACTGTTATCAAAACACTTGAAAGTGGAAAATTTGAAATTGTCAATGAGCCTAAGAAAATTGTCTTTAAGTCTGCTGGAGTGTTATCTTCTACTATGATGAATGCAAATGATGCTTCTACTTCTAAAGCCAAACATCTTGTTAAGTACACTTGCACTCATTGTGGTAGAGATGGACATTTAGTAGATTTTTGCTTTAGACTAGCCAAACAACAAAAGAAAGAAAAAACTAAGGGTAGGTCTAATTTCAGACAGGCACGCTTTGTTTCTCATTATGTGCCTAGGGTGATGCAAACACCTTTTGTTGGTAAGAACACGGGAAAAGACAAATCTATCTTTGTGCATAAGAATGCTCGTGTTGTGCCTATCACAGTGCGTCGTGTGTCTCGATCTTTGGATTCCTAAACATCTTATTTCTAACCCCAAGATCGAGACCTCGACACTTTCTGCTTCTATGTAGGCTTCTCACGCGAGGAAGGAGAACATGTGGCTAGTGAATTTCGGATGCTCACTTCATATGTTTAGTGATAAGATTTGGTTCTCCTTTACTCATGCATCTCGTGCTAAAAATGTTATCTTCTGAAGATGCTTCTTCCACCTCTGTTTTAGCAAAAGGCACTAGTCCAAATGATGCAGTACAGTGCATATGTTCGGGGAGAGTGTCTTTGTTCATAAAGATGATGATGTCATTGAGGATGAGATAATTGGAGGTTTACATGAGAGACTCTTCCCACGTGCTTCACATCAACAAACGGTCAAGTGAATTTTCAGGTATCTCCATCGTACTCAAGATTTTGGCATTTGGCTTTTGCTTCCTTATGCATTAGTTTAAGAGCTTATTCTGATGTTGACTTTGGAAGATGATGAATTGATTTGGTTCGTGCCACCTCTTGAGTAATCCTCTTTCTTGAGCATTTGACATTAGATTTCACTTTCTTAGAGATCATGTTGAAAAAGGAAATATTGTGCTTCACCATGTGGATACTGAACATCAATTGGCAGACATTTTCACAAAACCTTTGTCTTCTTCTCGTTTTGCTTTTATTCGGGGAGAACTTGGGATTGTTCATCCAATGGGATTGTTTTGAGGGGGAGTTTCCTTGCCAAGTTCTTTCACTTAATGAGCTCACTTTATCATATTTCTTTATATATTATGTAATTGTGCTATTATATGATAATCTAAATTGTTCCACTTGAACTAAGAATGACATTATGGAATTCCCTGATCTGATTGCCTATAGCTAAATACTCTGTGATATCTTACTCTTCTAGGCTTGATATTGAATCCTCTTGACAAATTTGGGCTATGAAGCAAGTGTGGTTTCAACTTTACTCTTTCATAAGACCTTTTAATCACTTTTGCATGTTTATAATCAAAGAAAAATGAAAAGAAAAGGGAATCAATAAAAAGGGTTGTTAAAAGCAAAAAACCTCAAGTTATGTGCTTCAGGGTGCTTTCCTAAAAGATAAGATGTATGCTTCAAGCATGCCATTCCCTCAAAGATAAGATGTATGCTTCAAGCATGCCACTCCTAGAAAATAAAAGAAGTATGCTTCAAGCATGCCACATGCAACTTATTGTTTAAAGATTAAATTGGTCTACTAGATTGGAGTTGAAACTACTTGCTCGCCCTAAGTTGTTAGTTGCTTCAATTTTTAAAGTCTTGCTTTTTCTGCTAAGATCTTGCTTAGTACTTGGCTATAGTTGACTAAATTGAGGTTGAGATGCATGTCATTCCCTAACTTGTTAAAATCACATCAAGATCATGTATTTTGCATATTATATGATATATAACGTTATATGATCGAATGAGCTCATCTTTTCCTATCTTGGCACTCCCTTGTTTCTCTTGGTGAAATCATTGTTTCAGGAAAAATTTTGAACCTGTTCTCTCTTTTACTCTTGATGAATCCATTGTCAAAGGGGGAGAAATTTGGAAATCTTTCTTTGAAAAGTTTAAAGAAAAAGGGAGAGTTGTATTTGGAAATTTGAGAATTTTGGGAGAAGTTTGGAGAATTTTTTTTTGGGCGCATTGCACATTCACACACATTTTCATTCTCAGGGAGATTTTGTTTTGCATTTTGGTCAAAGAGGGATTTCTGTGTTTTCTTACTTTGGTTTTTGATCCTTTGGATTTCAAAATCTTTGGTAAAGTGAATGCCAAATGATCAATTCTAAGTGGTGTTGCCAATGTTTTCATCAAGGGGGAGATTGTGAAATCATGTGCTGAAAAATTGGCTTTGAACTGAAAAATTAACTTAGATTTGAATTTGCAAAATGTGTTTGTTCATGTGTTTTGACAATTTGACAAGAAACAAGAAGTTACGCATTAGCGGACAAAGTTCTCAAGAAACAAGAAGTTTCCCATCTGCGACAGACAGTGTTTTTGGGTCTGTTGTGAACATGTTTTTGAGCCCATGACCGAAGTCATTTTCACATGTACAACGGACAGTTTTTCTTGGTCCGTTGTGAACAAGCTTTTTCGGTTTGGATAATTTCTTGGAACCAAGATTTTCACATGTACAACGGACTAATTCTTTTGTCCGTCGTGAATGGACTTTTTCTAGGGTTTTACTTTTGTGAAACTGGCGTGCACGCTTGCACCGGACAAGCTTCGGGTCCGTTGTGAACGTGTTTTGAGCTCATGGCCGAAGCCATTTTTAATGTACAACGGACCAACTTTGTTTGTCCGTTGTGAACGTGTTTTTCCGCTTGGTTGGCTTCTTGGAACAGAAACTTTTCCTTATACAACGGACCAACTTTGTTTGTCCGTCGTGAATGCGTTTTCGCTCAATTAGGGTTTTGAGCGATTTGGATTTGAATTTTGAATGTGAATTTGAAATTTGTAATGATTTCATGATGCTTCTTTTGAAGTGGACTTTATGCAATACTCATGTGAGTAGTTGCATGGATTGACATTGAGTCAAGTCGTGGACTTGTGCTCGGATTTGTTTTGTGGTTTGTTCATGTGAAGGTATTGCTCGAAGACGAATGTGGTCGATGACGGGACCGGAACTAGGTTCATGGAGGAACTGAGGTTCGGGACTAGGTTCAGGAGGAACCGAGGTCTTGGTGGTCAAGGATGTCATGCGGGACGTTCGGGCTAAGAGAATGGTGCACATGAAGAATGGTTAGTCACGTGAGAATGGCAGGAGGTCATTCGCGTGCAAGGTGTTAGTCACGTGAGTATGGCAGGTGGCCATACGCGTGCAAAGTGTTAGTCACGTGAGTATGGTAGGGTTGCCATACGCGTGCAAGAGTTGTACTCGGCCAGGTTGGGCCAAGAGGAGTTGTACTCCTCCTAGGTTAGGAGTTGTATTCGAACTCCTTGCGTTTTTGCTCCCTTAAATAGGAGGGGTGTCTCCTGTTTAAGGGCAAGCTTCTTGAGTTGAGCATTGAGAGCCTCAAGCTCAAGTTTTAGGGTTTGTACTCTTTCGATGAGAGTACTTTAGACAAAAGAAATAAAGATCAATTCTTCCAAGATTTTCGCGTGCTACAAGAATAACCACGTCGCTACAAAGATTTTCTGTTTTGGTTCTTGTTTGCATGCTTGTTCTAGTTCTAGATTGGTTTTTGTTCTTCAAGTTTTATCTTGATTTGATCCATCAAAAACCTCTCTAGGGTATTGATCTAGTGTTTCTCAAAGTCTAGTTGATCAATCTTTTGTCGTTCTTGTTTAATCTTGAAGTTTTGATTAGATTGATTCTCGTCAAGTTCTGGATCAGCAAGCTTGCAAAGCTCATAACTTTTGATCCGTAAGTCCGATCGAGCTGATTCTTTTTGGGTTCGATTCGTAATGGAATCTAGTTTCTTCTGTCCAAATTTCAGATCGTTTCGACGGTTGGATCTCCGGGAATTCTCGTTTTACCAAACCTCTGTCATTCTGTTTTTGTCGAAAACGAGGCAATTATTTGGTTCTGTTTTGGGGTGAACTTTTAATAGGTCAAGAATTTGGTTTTAGCTTCCGCACAATCATTCACCCCCCCTCTGATTGCTATATTCGTATACTTCGATCCTACAGATTCATAGTTCTTCGGTGATGGCTTTAACCGGCCATACCGTCAAACCACACCCTTACTATTAACAAAAGTAGTGACCGAAACCATTCAGCCCCACAACCCCACTTTATCACCACAACAAGCACAATTCAATCATTTATCTCATTATCAAATGAAGCATTCAACATCAAAGCTTAAATACAACATTTAAGCGTAAAGGAACGATACCCATACCCTTTCCTACTGTGCATCCATGTATGTCAAATTTTAGATTAGTTATACCACTTTTGCAAGTTTTAATGTTGCTATCCTATGATAAAATTTTAGTCAAAACCTAAGCCATGTTTCTAAGTTATCCCACATCATATTTTAGTTGTAGCCTAAGGTATGATACTAAAAATACACATTCCAAGGACCTACAGCCCGCTCTGATACCAACTGTAACACCCCGGCATCTAGTATGCCCGAATGCTACCAAACATAAGCTGAACAACATCTAAATACCAAAAATTAAGGTAAATTACAGCAAGGAGTAAATGCTAAAACCCGAAATTTCGGCAGCATCTCCTTTGTTTTAACATGAATAGAAGGAAACACAATAGCATAGCAATATAAGGCAATATGAGAGACATCTAAAAATAGCAATAATTAAAGGTACGACGACCAAATAAGTCTAAATCCAAACATTCAATGCCTCCATGAGCCAAACGAACAAAAGCTAAACCATTAAGCATTAAACATCACACTAGTTTATTGTCAAAACCCAAATGAACGACTTGTGGGACAATTGAGTGAAGCTACGTGTAGAAGTGTGACTATTTCCCTTCCCCGCATGCCGATCTCAAGGTACCTAAAAGAACAAGAAAGCACAAGCGTGAGTTCAACACTCAGCAAGCATATTGTAATGGTACACAAGAACAAATATATGGCTACAACATCTCATATCATGACTTTCATCTCATTCATGATCCCATATTATTATCATAATCATCATGTATGCAATGCGATGCGATGCTCATGTCTCCTTGGAAACTCATACCGGTATGGTTGAGTACACACCCGCTTGTGCACCCTCTCCCCCCTTCCATCGCGAAGATGGAGGGTGCCTACTCCTCGCTTCCAAACACCGCGGTGGATGGAATCACGATGTAGGACTTACTCATTGGCTCTCCGGAATAGTAATAACTTTCTCACCGACCTTCCCCGGACTAGTTATGACTTTCTCACCGCCCGGGCCATGTAACATGCCATGTATGCAAATATGCCAACATCATAATTAACTTGTACATTAACACATGGCATCATAACATAATAAGCATACTCATCATATCATAGGCTATCATTAAAGCATGGCAAGTGATCATATCATATAAAACAATTCCATTTAGTCTCAACTAGCAACCTACAAACCGCTATCCATTACAATACACTTGCCTCAACCACGGGCAACGGATTGGCGAGACGTAGAAGGCACTCCCGGGGTCACACCACCTGCACATGGGTACCACACACTCACAATCATGACCACAAAACAGTACGCAAACCCTCATCTACCCCGACATTGCCAACTACTCGCAAAACCCAAAAACAGAGGTTCTGTCCCGTCGGGACAGCAGCCTTCCAAAAGGTATAACTCGGGTTCTAAGACTCCGAATCGATTAAACGAGTATATCCTCGCGTAGCTTAGGAAATTTTCCAACTTTTTCTAGGTATAAGTAAAAACTGATTCGGAGTCTAAAGTTGTTTAATCTACAAAATACCGTGATCTGTTCCAATCACATCACAGATTTTAACACGCTCGGTAAAATAGCCATAACTTTCAAACGGCTGATCGGAATTAAACGTTCTTTATACCCACTGAAAGGTATTGAAATTACCTACAACTTCTTCAACAGGCGACCAACCAAATTCGGAATCTAAAATTGTTTAATCTACAAAATACCGTGATCTGTTCCAATCACGTCACAGATTTTAACACGCTCGGTAAAACAGCCATAACTTTCAAACGGCTGATCGGAACTAAACGTTCTTTATACCCACTGAAAGGTATTGAAATTACCTACAACTTCTTTAACAGGCGGCCGACCAAATTCGGAATCTAAAATTGCGAAAACCCAAACCCTAGGTCGACTGCACAAGCTGCCCGAAACAGAGAACTTGACAACTTCTAGATCTAATCTAATCTACTCAATTCCAGCACCACCAATTGATCTAAAAACATGATAATCACCCTTAGAACATACCCTAGCCCAACCCCAAGGATCCCCATGGCCATACCTTCGCCCGACGCACGAAAACCCAATAGATCTCCTCCCGGTTCGCGCGATCTCCTTCCTCGCTCCAATCCCGTCGGATCTCCTCGTCGCGGAGAGCTCCAACGGATGGATCTTCAAGGTGTGGAGGTGGAGAACTCCCCTAGGGGCAGCAAGGGAGGTGGAGAGGTGGTGTAGAGGTGGTGGAGCAATGGGGAACAATGGGGGAGGTGGAGGCGCCACAAGGAGGAGGTGGGGAGGTGTGGGGGGCGGCTAGGACTTGTGGCGGCGCAAGGGCAGGGGGTGGACACCTAAAGGAGCTGGGGGAGGCGCCCAACCAGGTCTCCTACTCCTATTAGGACTCAAACTCCATCCCACCAAAGCCCACGACACTTTCCTTTATGCCCAAACTCCCCCGGAAAGGCCCAAACTCCCGAAAACGGCCCGGAAACGCAAATTAACCTCATAACGTATGGTTTCAACCTCCAATTCTATATTTTATAATGTTTTTGACCTTAACATTCACATTTTGTAATGCCACAATCTCTAATTTCACATTTTATAAAGTCTCGGCATTCCGTAGTGTCACAACATCATACTCATGTCTCAATATCATTGTACTCATTTCATCATCATCATGTATGCAATGCAAATGCTCATATCTCCTCGAAGCACATACCGGTATTGTCGAGTACACACCCGTCGGCGTGCACCCCCTTTTCCCTTCCATCCCGTAGATGGAGGGTGCCTACTCTTACTGACTCGCTCTCATGCACAACCGTGGATGGGACTACGAGGTAGGTCTTTCGTGTTCACTACGTGTGAATACAGAGGCCCGCATCAGCATGGGACGCCTCTTTCATTATGAATGCACATATGACATAAACATGTAAAGATTGGCATAAACATTTAATACAACGCAATCATGATCAATATGAAATCATGTTCATCATGTCATAGGCAAACATCAATCATGGCATCATATCATAAAGCAATTTGCATCTAACCAAGTCTAGCAACATTCAACACGCTACCCATTCCAATACACTTGCCTTAACAGTGGGCGACGGATTGGCGAGAGGATGAGGGCACTCCCGGGGTCACACCACCTGCACAAACATACCACACACTCAAAACGTGCCCCTAAAACAGTATGCAAAAGCTTGTCTACCCCGACTTCACAAACTACACACAAAACCGAAAAACAGAGAATCTGTCCCGTCGGGACAACAGGCTTCAATCTAGCATAACTTTAGTTCTAGGACTCCGAATCGATTAAACGAGTATATCATCGCGAAGCTTAGGAAATTTTATAACTTTTTCTAAGTATTGGGAAAAACTGATTCGGCTTCTAAAATTGTTTAATCTACAAAACATTACGTTCTATCCCAATTACGTCACAGATTTGAACACGTTCAGTAAAACGACCATAACTTTCAAAAAGCTGGGAGGAATTGGATGTTCTTGGTGTCCACTGAAAGGTATTGAAATTATCTACAACTTTCTCAACACACGGCCGACCAGAAAACGCATCTAAAATTGCCAAAACTGAGCCCTAAGCACGAATGCCCATTCTGCCCGAGATCAAAACGATGGACAGATTTGCAATTATACTAATCCCATCTAGGAACAGCACCTATGCATCAAGATTAACCATGGAATTACCCATCTGACAGCACCTAGACCACCCCAAACAAGACCCCAAATCCTTACCTCTTCTTGACGGATCACCCGGTCGACAAACGCCTCCTCCTTGCGACCCGATCTCTCCTCGAATCGCCGGGAACGCCGGATCCTCTTGGACGGAGAGCTCCCGGACAGCAAGATCGCGCGGAGGGAGAGGCTCTAGGGTCGGCTAGAGGAGGGGAGGGAGGTGGAGAGGAAGGGCGAGGGGTGGAGACGCAAGGGAGGTGCTAGAGGGTGGCGGCTAGGGTTGGGGAAGGGGTGGGGGGCGCACAAGCAAGGGGTGGGGCACCCCTAAGGCAGGAAATTTAGGGTTCCCCCCATGGGCCCAAAACTCCCCCACCAATGGCCCACTTCATCCCCCTAAGGCCCAAACCAGCTCCCGCTAGGCCCAAACTTTCCCGGAAGGCCCAAATTCTCCCCCAGAAAGGCCCAAACTCACGGGGAAGGCCCAAAAACATGATACTAAAGTCGTATCATCATACCGACATCGGAAATGACTCACACCGTCGATCCGTAGTGTCACATTCTCCCCCCCCTTAAACAGGATTCAACCTCGAATCTGAAGAACGCCAACTCGAAAACACCAAGTCCATAAGGGACCCAAACTTCAAAGCTAAAACCAAGTAACTGAAACTATAACACCCACGCAAAGGCTTCAAACAGAAACAACCAACACACCAACTCTCCAAATCCAACTGTTTTGACAAAAGTGTCTTGACTTAGCTCAACTTGTCACGATTCCTCATTCACTTCAATTTCTATCAAAAATTCCGAAGGGACAAAAAAAAAATTCCCTAGCAATCTGGATTACAATGAATTTCCTGAACCCGATATCTCATCCCACTATCTTCAGAAACGATCTGACACAACTCAGACCAGATCCGTAGCGTCACAGTGGTAGTGTGGCGAGGGTGCAGCGAGCACGCGGGAGCGCACGGCGCGGGTGCGGGCCGGACACGATGCAATGCGGTATGGCGCATATGGCATGGCATGGAGTGGCACTGTGCGAGCGCTAATGCGGGCATCGCGGATCGGGTGTGGGCGTAGCGAGTGTGGGCATGGCGCACTATGCGGGCGCGGGCGTGGTTTGGACATCGTGGAGATCGACAAGTAGGGCCAGGGCAACTTTTAGCGAATGAGGAGAAAGATGGGAAGGGAGGGGGCCCTGGCAGGTGGGCCCGAATTGGTAGTAAAACCAGGAGAAGAAAAGGAGACTATATTTGATTTTTGGGAAAAAATTTGATCCTAGATTTTATTAAGCTAATAATTAAGTTGGAAATTTTTAAAACTTTTTTCGTATGGTCCTCAGGTCATGTCTAAGTTACCATAATAATTTCAAATTATGATTACTCATATACAATTTTATAAAATTCTGACATGGTCACTATCTTGTTTAAGTCCTTTCTATTTTTTATTTTCAGAGGTACTAAATGAGGTTACATTATTTTGAAAATTTTATTGTAGGGTTCTTAGGTATCGAGGATGATATCATAAAATTTTTGCAGACCATAATCATGCTCGAGGATTTATATAAAAATATGAGAGTGTCTTTGCTTTCCTTCTTAGTTGCTATTTTGATTTTTTTTTTCTTAAACATTAAACGGATTCAATATTTTATAAAACTTTTAGGGTATGATCTGAGGGTTAACTAGGATTTAAATAAATTTCTCCATATTTTATGTTTGTTTGATTTTGAAAATTAAAATTAAGATTTCATTTCTTAACCATTAAAATCATTTATTTAATTAGCAACAATCCAGCTAATTTCAATAAATTGTGGAAATTTTAATCCATGGCCAAATTTCAAATTTAAGTTTTGAATTTCACTTTTCTTTTTTATTTTGGGCTATTACAGCAACCGTTGGCGCAGGCATAGGTGAGCATGGGCCCTTCGGCCTGAGATGTGCAACAAGCGGGCGTCGCGGTCGACCGTCGGTGTGATGCGCGCGGCGGTCGTCATGGGTGATCATAGGCATGAGGTGTTGTGGGCACATCGGCACGAGGTGCGTGCGGGTGTCGTGGGTGACCATTAGCATGAGGCATCATGGGCGTCACAGGCACGTTGGTGACCTTCCCCTCCAACAGATACACCACACCACCTTTCTCGCCCTGGCCTTCCGCTCCGTTGGCCCCTACAGCGTGCCACGAGCATTGCTGCATGCCCTAGAGCATGTCACATGGGCCGTGCCGTGCCGCGACACGCTCGCCACTATGACAGGGCAGGCCTTGGGCCAGGCCATGTCGACCATGCCACCTACTGGCCTGATAAATCCCAACCCAGTGCCCAGGTCTAATCCAAATGATATGGTTTGCTGGATTGTTTTTAGCTTCTGGAAGACATGGTGTTATACACGCATCATTTTGCTATCTCATCTTTCTGCACATATAACCTAAGGAAAATATGGCAATATTTGCTTCTTGCATTGTACCATGTAGGTAAGAGAGATAACTCAACGAAATTATTTTGAATAGTGCTTTTAGGTTATATTATAAACTAAATTGCAATCGAGGCTTGAGAATATATATAATGCATGCGGCTTTTAGTTGCAAGCCATCTTTAAATCTGTGCTTTAGGGAAACTAGATAGGATAGCGCGCTACGACGCGCCATTTAGTTATATAATTGTTTTGAAAGAAATATATAATCTACCACACAGCAGGTAGTTACATTTGGAGCCGTATATACCTTGATGGCAAAAAGAAAGGATATCAACTTTACTAATTCCTTATTTTCTATCCATGAAATACCAATAGCATAAAAACTTTGGGTAGCCTCTAAACCGCACTAAATCCTCATGAAACTCATTAATTTCAATTTATCGTACACGCACTCTTCCATATGAGAACTATTCCAGTACAAATTCAGTCATGTGTGCACACGAAATTCACTGAAACTTCAATTTATCATACATGCACGGACTTCTTCCTTGATCAAAACAGATTTCAGTACACTGAGACTCACCTGAACAAACAAATATCAGTTTGAGAAATTCCTATAGACAACAAAACCAAAAAAAATAGCAGGGAAGGAAACTTTATCACACGATACCAGATATATGACTCATGTAGATGTGATGTAGTACCAGACGACACAACACCTGCATCCTTCCATATACACAGTACCCTCTTGAATCCAATGGACCTGACAGGCTTTAGATCAAACAAAAGCAGGCAAACGAAGGGAATTAATCCTGTCGATTTTTTGTTGTGAACATTGTAGACGTGGTTATGTTTATCTTTTGCAGTGTTGAACCAAAATTGACAATGTTCTGCACAAATTAGTAGAGATTCACTTAAGATGGTATCGATGAACTGGCAATATGGTATCCTGTTAATTACCATACAATATTTATTTTTGAAAAGAGACTTCAACAACACAAAGCTATGGTTAAAAATCAGGTATGAAGGGCTAGCTCTATCAGAGTGGAGCCGAATGCCTAAATCAGCTTTGGATATCAGATAAAATTAACTAATTCACAAACATGGCTAGTTCCAAAAGTTGGTGGAAGGAAGTCAAGAAACGAGTGTGAGAAAAGGCTGGCAATATCACTCTCTTCAATAATTGTATTGGATATGGTATTCTGTAGTATTCAAAGATGCACATTAGTAATGCTTCCATCTATAACAACTCACCTACGAAAATACAGCTTGATAAGAGTGTGTTGGGCAAAATTTGCTCAAATAAAGTAGCAAACTGCAAGAAATAATGCAGTACATACTGACCATCAAAGGTTGTTCATTGTATCCTGGACAATTCAAAGTCCAGAAGTATCTAAAATACACATCAATGTGCCTGACAACCGATAAAGAAAATCAATTACAAACGATAAACGAACTTTGAGAGATAGATTAAGAATAATCAAGATAAAATATAATGCATTTGTGAGATGAACAAACAAATGAATTAGGGTAATATTGCTTAGTAGCCTCCATTTGAGGATGCTCAAGTGGGCCACCATAAACTTCAGAGACCAAAATCAACAAAATTCTGCAATCCAATATATAACCTCCATTTAAAAATATCTCATGAGATGTATTGAAAGAATTAACCAGTGTGATAAACACTGACCTAGCCCCAACTCTCTTTGAAGACCTACATATTGAGGGTCTCAATAACATCGTTCTTGATGGTCTGCACATATTGGAAACAGTAAAGAAAGGTAATAGTGAGTTATATTTGGAAACAGTAAAGAAAGCATCCATTGCACCATATTGGAAACAGTAAAGAAAGCATCGATTGACAACAATGAGATTAATTGGAAGCAGATCCAACTCCTGCACCAGAATGAGATTGACAACAAAAATCATTAGTATTACCCAAAAGTGTTCTTGGAAGCGAGCTTTGCATGCATGCAAGGCTGTAGGGTGAAGCAAGTTGGCAGAGGAAAGAAGGGAGTGGATATGTCGTATTTCCATCCAAACCATCCATGTAGTACATCTCGGTAAATAAAAAAAATAATTGGAAACAGTAAAGAAAGCATCGATTAATTGGAAGCAGATCCAACTCCTGCACCAGAATGATTGACAACAAAAATCATTAGTATTACCCAAGTGTTCTTGGAGATGCGTCTAAACAGGCGATAGTTGGAGAGTAACTTGATCGGTCTAGAAATTGAAAGTCCACCGTACTCCATATTCCCTCGAAGGAAACACATCAGCCATGGGAGCAGCAATCGATGAAGATGAGCCGAAAACCCAGATTCTTTAGTACCTACAACTCCAACGAAGGAAAGATGTCAGGCACGGGAGTAGGAATCCACGAAGACAAATCGAAAACCTAGACTCTTCAAGAACAGCGGCTGCAAACAAGAACGAACGGGTAGAAAGCACAACACACGATCCCTCGAGAGCCAGCGCCCAAGCAACTGAAGACAAATCAAAAAGCACGAAGCTGGATCTGCGTGTGGATGGCCGGATCCGGGGCATGCGGGGGGACCATCGGCGGAGCGTGCGAGGCGAATGCTGGGAGATGTTGTGGAGGGCACAACCCAAGAGGAGGGGTGGGAAACAAACGATGCGGCGGCCGGCAGCACACGATCCCTCGAGAGGCAGCGCCCCAGCAACCGAAGACAAACCGGAAAGCGCGAAGCCGGATCCGTGCGAGGACGGCCGGATTCGGTCCAGGCGGGGGAGACCATCGGCGGAGCGTGCAAGACGGGTGATGGGAGACGCGGCGGAGGGCGCAACCCAAGAGGAGAGGTGGGGAACAAACTATGCGGCAGCCGGCGAGGTGGCGAGCGAACCGACGCAAGGAGAGGGAGGGGCATGGATGGGGGGGAGAGGCCGGCCGTGCGTACGGGCCGCCGGGCGGAGCACGCGAGGATGGGAGCTCCGCGGCGAGGAGGGGTGGGCGATGGGGAAAGGAAGGCTAGGGCGTGGAGCGCTCCGCGTATGGCATTTTGTTGGCGAACCATAGGCCAGACACCATTCGCCCTCGCGCGGATGGCCGGATCCGAGCCAGCATAAAGGATCGACGGTAGCCAGCCGCATGGACCTGTACGCAATTAGCAAAAACTACCAGGGACTTTTCGTGAGACCTGCTGACGTGGCAGTGCCGAGGGGCCGCCAATCACTTCCGCTTTAATAGAGTTAATATATGTCACTTGATGTCCCATAAACATGTGGAGCTAATACCTACTTCTTATGCTCACTGGTCATAGCCTGGGACATTTTACTGAAACTCATATTTTAGAGTGGCATTTAAGTATTGAACTAATCATTCTGATAATGTAAAGAGTAGTGAAAGTTCTCGCCAACACATCAATTGATGCAATTTTTGTGTTGGCCACAATAAAAACAGATAAATACTTGCTACCCCAAAATAATTATCTGAAACAAAGTTTTAAATACCCAGGGGGATGATTGGTACTGTAGAGGGGCACTATTTTTTGGCCAGCGCACGGTGGAATTGGATACCGACCGTCGGCATCGGCAAACGGCAACACGGCCAACGTTTCCCGCCGAAACTCCGCCATGGCAACTGAAACCGAAGCGCGACAGGTGTTTTTCGTTGCCGTGGCAGCCCTTCTCACTCTATCGCTAAGTTGCTGAGTCACTAAATCGCTAAATCGCTAAGTCGCGGCAGCTCGCTAAATCGCTAAGTCACTGTGTCGCGGCAGTGACAGCAATAACGAAAAAGCTGCAACGGCAGCTCCTATCGCTAAGTCGCTAAAACGCTAAGTCGCTAAGTCACTGAGTCGCTTAAACGCTGAGTCGCTATATCGCTAAAACGCTGAGTCGCTAAATCGCTATACCGTGGCAGCTAACGACAGTGACAGCAGTAACGAAAACGCTGCCACGGTAGCTCCTTTCGCTAAGTCGCTAAAACACTAAGTCGCTAAGTTGCTAAAACGCTAAGTCGCTATATCGCTAAGTCATTATATCGCTAAAACGCCGAGTCGATAAATCGCCCCACGTCAGCTAACAGCGGCAATGACAACTGATAAAATTTAAAATAAATATTAAATAAAAAATTTCTCTTCTTCCTCTTCTTTCTTTCTCTCTCTTTCTTTCTCTCTTGCTGGCTGGATAGGGGGATTATGCAGCGATTGTTGCCGTGGCAGGCAAACGGCGTTGATGACAGCGCTTTTTCCCCGCCTTTCGCCCAGTTTTGCTATTTTTTTCGTCGTTAAATAAAAAAAAATTCGGGCGACGTCCGGCTTGCACGGCGTGGCGGCGTGGGCTTGGGCGCGCCCGGCCGTAGGCCCTATTACCCACATCTAGTCGTTTTTCAACGCGAATGCAACTCTTGGCTCCGGTTAGTGTCAGCATTCAGTTGGGCTGGGGGAAGAGAGGAAAAGCGGGCCACGTCAAGTCGGTAGCCCACTTGCAGCCACCGCCACTCGACGGAGTTCCAGAACCCTCCGCCGCGCGGGGCCCACCGGGGGACCAATGAGGCGCGAGCAACTGATCGGATCGTGCCGGCGCCTCGCGTCCACTACTTCCCCCGGGCCCACCTCGCCCCTTCCCAGCCGCTAGCTCATCACACCCACAACCTCCCCCGGACCACCTCGCCCCTTACCAGCCGCTAGCTTATCACACACCCCCACCCTTATTTAATTTAAAATATTTTCTTTTTAGTACTACTCCACGACTCCCATCTCACATACTCTCTCTCTATATATATACTTAAAAAAAATTCGAGGGTAAAAAATTGAGGCGTGAGAAAAACAAAAAATTTCGGAAGCATCTAGAGACACAGGAGCGAGCAATCCTTCCTCCTCTTGCTGCGGCTGCATCTCGAAGCTGCGGTAGTTGTTGGTTCGGTTGTTCGTCCAGGGAGCGGAGCAGGGTTCTGGAGTCAGGTCGGGATTCTTGCGCTCTTCTTGTTGCCGTTCTTTGCCTTTTTGGGGTGGGTTTGAGGTTTCCGTTTGGCCGTTTGGCTCTCTTCTGTTCGGTATGATTTGCTGTTTCGGGCGTCCGTGTTCCTTTTCTTTTCTTTTTCCCGCAAAATTTTCTGCTGGTTGTTTTTGAGATTCGTCATCCTGTGCTCCTTCGGATAATAGGGTTGGTTGCTCTGTTCTTGGTTCTTTTCGGTTGCCGTTTTGAGGGGGGTTTTGAAGTTTAGTTTTATTGGCCTTTTCGGTATGATTCGAGCCAGGCGTTTGAATTCCCCTGTCTTCGGCGCTTTTCTGCTGATTTTATGCGTTTTTCCCTTGTTTGCAGGTTTTGATCCAAATCGTTCGGATTTGGGAAGGTGAGCGACGTTCTCAATATTAATTTTCTTTTCTTTTTTACTTGTTTAGTATTCAACTCAATTCAGTACAGTTCATTTCTTTGAAGATCAATTCAAGTATTCTGTAGCTGTTCATGGTATAGGATATCTTTATATTGTTATACAATTATATCTACTTCATTAGTTTTCTTATGTAATAGTTTGTTACTTAATAGGGTTTTTTGTTTAATTTAAAGTACCTTTAATTTTTCGGTTTATTCAACTCATTTTTTTTCCCTTTTGAATAGTAGGATTTGACCAAGAACTGGCAATTTTCAGTTGAATATGATATCAAATCTGGTGGATTGGTTTGATTTTGGGCCCGGATAGAAGCTGTAGGGATGCCAGATTGGAGGGTGGGCGAGGTAATCTCTTGATTTTGATGATTTTTTATGGATATGGCATGGCAATACTTTGAATAGTTAGCATTTGCTTGATGGATTGATACTGTGATGTCGAATGTACTGGTTTGATAGCTAGAAGTTTTCAAGTAGATGTTCTTGTGTTCTTGGGTGTGAGCTGGCTTATGCAGGAACTGAAAGTAAGGTAAAATTATAGGCAGAATTATCGGCAAGAACTAAAAAATGAAGATATATAGGTAACAGTGATTCTGAAGAATTTTTACTAGATATATTGGTAACAGTGTGATTCTGAAGAATTTTTACTAGTACGTAGGTTGAGAAATTAGTCTTTCAGGGGGTAGATTCTTTGTATCTTGGAAGAACATGCGTATATATTCTATCATTTGGCGTAACAAATGAAATATCAATATGTTCTAGCACTCAATTTAAATTTGGATTCTGTAGCCACTGGTTGTGCTTCAAACTTGAATCTTGTGTTGCTATTCTCTTTGTTGGCATGCCCTCTTTGTTGAGGAAGTGTTGGTGCACTTCAGTATCGTAACATTGTTGAAGTGCGCTAGCCATCAGTAGTAGATCTGCAGTTGTTTTTTATATGGATAGATAGATGACTGGTGCTAGTGGGCTAGCCCCTCATAGGGCAAAGTGCCAAGTGTCAACTAGGGACGGTTAGCTTTGATTGAAGCAAGTCGAACAGTATATAAAAATTCACTGTTGGATTCTCCCTCTGTTTGCAAATACTCGTCACATTTTTTTAATAGGGATAGGGCAATTTTATATGGGGTAATCAGCCAAATACTGAACTCTGTTGTGTGTAAAACCTAGTAAGCCATTTCATTGCATTGAACCTTGGCAAATAACAGTGCTTTGTTTATGCTCTTTGGATGCTCTCTTATCTCTCTTGATACTTAGTAACTGAATTTCCCTGCTCTATGCTTGTGACCAAGTATTTTGTGCTTTTACAGTTTGAAGGTAAATTCAAGGATGAATTTGCTCAGGGTAACAACAATGAACACGAAAATGGAGTTGAGGCTCTTAATATCACCAGTAAGAAATTGAAACCTGGGGTTGCTAGTGAAAAAGGCCCCCAAGATGTCATCTCTGGAGCAAATAATTCAGATTCACAGAAATGTAATTCAGAGCAGATCCATTCTGCCAATGGGATATTATCCCAGGATATCAACAGTACTGATGACTGCATAGGAGACTGCAAGGTTGAATCTAGTGCTTTTCCCCTGAGCACAGAAGATACTATCTCTGAAACCAGATATCCAGCAGACAATTGGAACAGTTGTCAGTTTGCACTGAGCAATGGTTCACATGTTCTCAATAATCAGAGTGTTCCACAAAGTGACCTCAGTTATGGAGATAATGATCTAAGCTACATTGATTGGCCTGGCATTGATAATTTTGAGGATGTCGACACATTATTCAGGTATCCAGAATATTTCCCATGCTGTCTATGCGTAAGATCAAACAGAACTGTAGTCTTCTTTTTTGCTGATCTATTGTCTTTCTGAAAGGAGTTGTGATTCCATATATGGTCAACAGCAACTGGAGAGCACAAATCTATCATGGATTCCTTCTTCAGACGCCATATACTCTTCTGACGTTGCTCTGCAGCCTGGGTTTGAGTCCACTTATTCAGATTATGGAATTCTGGATGACCTGCCAACATTCAATTGTACACAAGATAAATCCCTGCCAACAGCGGATCCTTCAGCTGCTGTATGTGACAAGGAATTCAATGACAATTATCCGTTTGATGAACAAAAAAACGTGAATGTATATGGTGAACAGGCAAGTACCCTTTTTTAGGTTGTATTGACTATTGATTGACACAATCCAAACCTTCTATTTTCTTTTTGTTCTTAACTTTTTTAATCTGCCATAGGCTTACCAAGGGGATGCAATGGAATTGTTGTCAACCGACCAGATATGCCATGGACACAGAGGCCTTGATATGGTAACTTGAGCTTTTCAATCAGTCGAATATTACAAAATGTCATGTTAAAATATGGAAGCTTGCAATTTTGTTGATCGTGTGCTTTGAATAGAGTAATTAAGCTAGTGATTCGTGTTTTAAGTTCCAACTTCCCTGATTGTTTCATAGTACATATGTGACCATTCTTCTGGAAAGATCGGAAAGCAGAAAACATTAAAAAATCATTGACTTCTATGGAAGCAATGCAATTAAGTTTTTCTAAGTTATGACGCACATTGCTCTGATGTAATTCGCATGTTCTTAGGGACTGTTTCTTCCTTTAATTTCACCGCTGGCCAAAAACCACTTAAAATAGTTGACTTGATGCTCAAGTACAGCCCTGTAACTGCATTATTATTCATAACTCAAATATTTGTAATGGATTTACTCACATATTACTATTAGTGTATGGCCATTTCTTTACTAGTGTCCATTTGAGGTGGTAAAAAAACAGCAATTAATAGAATTTAATCCCCATCAATTTACTGCCGTGGTCATAATGCAGATTGGGATTCGATATTCATCAGAAAATGTCAATGCCATGCAACAGCTTGAAGACGAGAAGTTTTCTATAGCTTCAGGTTCTCTGCTAAGTTCCTCTCAGAACTTACTGAAGCCAAAGCACCAGTTAGATTCGACGTCACCAAGTAACATTACTTCTGAGTCCTGTCCGGAAAGAAACTACCAGTTCAGTCCATCTGGAGCTTCTCTTGCACAGAGGAACTTGAAGGGTAATATACATGCAAAAATTTCTGTTCAAATATTTCTGGTATTTATTATGAGCTTGTTTGTTTGCCTGGTGGTATAATTATCTGATGCGTCATTTTTTAACTCTGTATGAGTGCAGTGCAGAAGAAAGTGGCCAATTTAGAACCAAGACAGCCTATATGTGATAATGTGATAGCTGGACATCCAGGTCATCAAACATTGACGAGAAGACTGTCTTATCCTTGTGAAAATTATGAAATTGAAAAAGGGGGCTTAGGAAAAAGAAGTTTGGGGGATACTCTAGTTACAATGGGTACCTCAATGGTAGTTGATGGCTCCTTTGTATCATCTGTTTCTTCTGATAGCTCAGTTGAAGAAAGCAGCTTTCGACAACTTCAGGTTGCAGTTAGTCAGGTACAATGGGTTATTTCTTCTGTTGCTGTACATGTCTTGCCTCCAGCCTTCATCGTTTATTCGAGTAACTTTCACTGCTGTGCTTCCACTTCACTGCAATTTTTGCATTATTGAACTTACCTTTTTTTTTTTGCTTGGCTGCTTCAGTTGGATGTGAAAACCAAATTGTGCATTAGAGATGGTTTATACCGCCTGGCAAGAAGTGCGCAGAATAGGCAAGTTTTTCCAAATACAATCAACAGCAATGGAGATAGCCAGGATGAAAAGGATATGCAAAATGCAGAAACTTTGGGCAAGTACGTCAGATTTCTCACGGAAGATGTTCTCTATACTTCTCGAATTGTTATTTGCTGCTTTGTATACTGTCATTGCCCAGTGGAATACATTTGATTATTGTTTAATCCACAAACCTCTCCGTGATTCACAAATGTTTCTACTTCAATGTCTTTTTTTTCGCAACTGGTTATCTGTATATTGCGTTCTGAAATGCTTAATCTTATTTTGTCAAAACAAGTCTTCGATATCTTAGTCCTAATGAAAGTATCTCATGTAGATCAGAACATATTTCTCATTTCGATTCATATTCAATAGAATTTATTTGTTTTATGCTGGGTATTGAGAATTTTCACAGTTAGTGGTTACTTAGCAGAAACCTGACCCTTGAAACTTGCGATAAGAGTTTTTTCTTTGTGATATATAGATATAGCCAGTACTGTTTTTAGATAATTTTGATTGAAGATGATCATTTTTCGGATTACTTACTTAAACGACAATGGAGGCAAGAAGGCTGCTATGTCTATCTTTCGCCTTTCCAATTTGATGTGTCCTTTTTGTAGGTTTGTCGATCCTGGGCATATTGAAACGCAGACAAATCCAATTGATCGGTCTATAGCTCTGTTGCTTTTCCATCAGCCATCAGATCAAATGACGGGGGCTGTTGACGATGCTTCGTCACTAAAGTCTCATGTTAGTGAATGTTGCCTTCTTCTGTATCACATTAATTTACGGCTCTCATTGTAACACGATATAAGTCATGAGCGTTTGCTTATCATGCAGAACGATCACCAACAGGCCCCTGCTAAGAACCAAGGTGTGACGCCTGCATCTGTATATCCTCCGAGAGGGCAGGGCGGCCCATGGATGCAAAATGTCTCTGAAATTACTGAAAATGACGAATGAAGCTTCAACGACTGTGACTGTTAATATTGTATAGGGGGGCCAGATACAATATTTTTCCGTGGCGGCCTGATTATGCAGTTCGGTAGCTGTCAAGCGTAGTGTGTACCGTTTTAGTCGGTGGTTAGCTACAAGCAGGAAACTTGTACACCAATTAACCAGTTAGATTGGCTTTGACCAGCTTGTATCCTATTGAGAATTTGCGGAGATAGTCTGTGCTGTGCCCGTTGCGTTGTTCTGACACATCTTGTTTAATCTCAAAACATAGATTTTGTCTACTTGCCTGTATGAACCGACTATTTTCTGGATTGATCTCCAGCCCTGCGCAGAACAGTCCATTTGGAACTATTAACGTACTGTTTCTTGGAATATTTTTATAAATAATCATTTTTTATTCGAATATTACAAAAATATACCTACATATATTTTTTTTGCAGAAATGACCTCTTTTCGCGCCACGTCATCGCGAATAGGGACTTTTCACGCCACGTCACTGCGAAATGGAGGGATTCGCGCCAGCGTGGCGCGAAATGGGCACACGTGGCGGCGCGGGGTGGCTTCGCGCCACGGGGGCGCGGCGGGCAGCCAGCTTCGCGCCAGCAGAGCGCTACGGGCAGGGACGGTATAGTTTTTTTTTAATTACCTGATTGTTTATAGCCATCGGATTTTATTGAATAGTAAATATTTCAAACTTGAGTACGTGAAATGTAACAACAGTGTCAATTCCACAGTTGGGTCCGACGTACCAAAAAAGTAAAATCACTAACTACATTTTGATTGGAACGTCCAAAAAAGTAATCACTAACTATTTTGATTGGAACGTCGCAATTATGACTACATGCAGCATGCATATATATATATATATATTTGAACGTCAGAACACCGCTAACGTCAGAACACCGCTATACCCTGCCCGTCGCGAAGCCGGCTGCCCGTCGCGCCCCCGTGGCGCGAAGCCACCCCGCGCCCGCCACGTGCCCATTTCGCGCCACGTTGGCGCGAATCCCTCCATTTCGCAGTGACGTGGCGCGAAAAGTCCCTATTCGCGATGACGTGGGAGGTCATTTCTGCAAAAAAAATATATGTAGGTATATTTTTGTAATATCCGAATAAAAAATGATTATTTATAAAAAAAATTCCTGTTTCTTGTTTGGAAACAGAAAGATCCGCAAATACAGTGGATTTGACATGCAAGGCTGTTGGTCCAATAATTGCTTTTGACAGTTTAGTTTAAGCTAATTGAGTTGAGTGGAGGAGGGACATCCCAATTATTGTTAGCTTGACCAACGAACTAGGCTTAGGGCCTGGATTCATTAGCAGCTAATAGTTAGTTAGCTGGAGGGTGATTGGATCCACCAGCTAATATATGGCTAATAGATATTTAAGTTGATCAATTGTTCAGAATACCTTTGCTATTAGCTGCTATTGGTGGCAGACGCGAAGGGCATTTTGGTTAAATGCCACTTATTAGCAGGGTTTGGTTAGCTAATGAGAGAACCATTAGCTGGGTGCCCAGGTAATAGTTAGCTGATCTATTAGCTGGCTATGTTTGTATCCACTTCTTCAGCTAATTTTTAACAGCTAACTGTTAGCTACATGGATCCAAACAGACCCTTATATTGTTGTACTGAAAAAAATATATTCGTTTGTTGTGGGATGACTAGTTAGACTATCTCCAGCAGCTTCCCTTCCCCTCCAAATCCCTTCGCGAACAGATCCCAAGTGCTCCAGCGGATTCCCTTCACGATTCCCGTCAGAAGGGATTCAAACAGTAAATCCCTTTAGAAAGGGATTCTCTCTCCAATCCCTTCACAAATCCCTTGAGGGGATGCTGCTAGAGATGGTAGGAAATAAAGGGAATGAATATGGGGAAAGGAATAAGGAAGGGAATGGAATGAAGGGAAATTGCTGGAGATAGTCTTAGTTACCGGGTGAACTTCCCTCCCATGCCCACCGGGGATAACAACCAAGATAAATTCATAAATATCATATGTTATGTATAAATATATGTAAATTTATTAATACACGAAAGAGGTTGAATAATACTAAATGAGTTATATAACTATTATACTAGCTAAAGAGAAGAAACCATTGTTTTAAGATATATCTATTGCGTTTACATTGAGTGTATCAAAGCATAACGGGGAATGGAGATGAGGAAGCATTTCCATCCATATACAAGGCAGGGTTTCAAAATTCGTTTTGGATTAAATCTCGTCACCTGCCGAAATCCGAAATTTCGTCGAGATCTCGTTATTTCGGAAGAAATCCGAACGAAATACAAAAACCAAATTTTAAATACGGTCAAATCCGGTCAAATTTTATTCAAATCTCGGTCAAATTCACCGAGATCTCGGCGAGATTCACCGAGATCTCCGAGATCTCGGACTTTGATTTTTTTAGGGTTTTTTTAATTTCGCTGGAATTATGATCTACCGACCGTCCCACATGGGAAACGACGCAAAGAACCCAATCCGGTCAAAATCCAGTTAAATCCGGTCAAAATTTATTCAAATCTCGGTCAAAAAACCGAGATTTCGGTCCATTTCACCGAGATTTCGCCGAGATTATAGGGTACTGTAGCACTTTTAAATTTATGATGGTAAAAAATCGTCATTTTTTTTTGAAATTTTGGTCAGGCATGGAAAACAACTTGAACAATCCAATCCGGCCAAACTCCGGTTAAATCCGGTCAAAATTTATTCAAATCTCGGTCCATTTCACCGAGATTTCGCCGAGATTATAGGGTACTGTAGCACTTTTAAATTTTTTAGGGTTTTTTAATTTTGCCGGGATTATGGAACTCGGGGGGTCCGAAATCCGAAATTTCGCAGGATTTCGGCGAGAATTTAAACCCTGATACAAGGTAGGGAGAACTTCCCCGTATCTATCCCTTCTTGTTTAGACGATAGGAAAAAAATGGGGAATATTTCCCTCTAGGGATTTTGAACGCATATGAAATTCTCTTCAACCCCTAGCACCATTTTGAAGCCATAGGGATAAAAATCTCTAACATTAAAAAAAATCTGGAAAAATAAAAATATTCAGGAAAAATAAGAAACTTCAAAAAAGAGAATAATAATAATAAAACTCATAGATGCAAATAAGAATAAAAATCATTTAAAAATAATGAAGAAGTGAAGAAAAAGTTGTTAAAATCCACACATGCAGATAACATTAATACATGGGTAAAATAAAAAAATAGCTACTACCACTCGCATTTATAGCATCAATCATCTATAACATAAAACAAAGTTAATCATCGATAGCATTCATACATCCACCCATCACAGAAATACATTTAAACATCACATATGACTCAAATATAACAATATTGCATTTAATTAAAAGCCGAATTCAAGCATTAGACCAGCCGTGCCCACCATGTTGCAAGTCCAACAATATGACCAATCAAGCATACACCGCTACTTCCTTCTCTCTTCTGCTTTTTATGCTTACATGAAACATATTGAAAACTGAGTAATAAAAATATGAAAGAAAACCAGAAATAATATGGAATGGAATGAGGTATACTTGGCCCAAACACTTTCCTTGTTTTTCTGAGATTTTAAAAAAATCTTTCTGTGCAAGACTTTCCTTGTCTCTTTATGCTGTGTGCCCCTTAACATCAATACAGTGGGAAAAAATATGGCGGATTGAAGATTTTGAACCAGTCCTTTGCCAAAACCAGATTATGGTAAATTCTACTGTGGAGATTCATATATAGTTCTGCAGTTGATTTCCTAATCTATTCACCTTTTAGAGCCCCTTTCTATTTCTTCCAATATTCAAAAAAGAGCAACGATGATGTTGCTCTTGAAACTAGCCCAAAGCTTTACAGGGTATGTTCTTTTTGTTAGTGTACATAAAACTGTGAAATTTGTTAACTTGGACCTTTTGCCTTTAAGTAGGAGTTTCTATATACACCATCTAGATCTTTTTTAAAACAGTTGCTCCAAAGAACTGCAACGATTTTCCTTCCTATGATACAAGCTATAAAGTCATTTGACAATATACTACAAGATAATATAAAATGCAGAAAGTAGGCTCATAAGAAATTTTAGCAGAAACTGCACAATAGTACACTATGTTCTCAAAAGATAAAAAAAAATGGCTGTAGGGCAGTATGAACAGATTAGTTGTTCAAGTCCAGTTGCAAAAATCTCTTCAACTGAGAAGACAAACGATATTGAAGCCAAATGGAGCCATGAAGTGACTAGATCAAACAAACAAAATGGACTAGATCGATAGTTATATTAGTATGTAGACTCATTGGGCCTCTGGCTGTCTAAAAAATGTTGTTTCTGGTCTCTTGAGTGCAATTTGATCTTTGTGGTGACCCGCATAACTAACCTAGGATAACGACAATAACCACAGCTATTACTCTGAGATAATTATACTGATCTCGGCATACTAACCAATCAAAACATCGAACTCACCCGACGTTTTATCAGTCAATACACTGTGTTTAGCGTGTTGCAATAGAAGCAGCAATTAAAGATTGAAATGAAAACTTATTACATTCCATTGCCATGCAGTGCTACTTGTTCAATACATAATTATGTTAGACAGTATTCTGTTATGCCTTGTATAGATATTGTCTAATATAGGCTTTGCCTTTATACCCTCTTGTACAGGTATATATATTGGCCTATTGGCCTCATGATGAATACAAGTGCTATTCATAACATGGTTTAGGGTTAGGTTCCTCTCACCAGTGTTGCACTTGCGTCGGTGGCTCTTCCTGTCGTCTCTTTCTCAGGCCGTCCCGCGATTCAGTCTCGGCCGGCCGACCACGCGTCTTGCAGTCTCGCGCCGCCCGTCTCCATACAGTCTCCGGCTTACCTGGTTCCTGGAGAAGACCAAGCTGGTGCCGTCTGCTGCAGCCGGCAGACTTGAAGCCATCGCCCCGTTCTTCACAGATCCGCGTCGGCACCCCGACTCTGGCGATCTTGTGCGCGACCGCCTGGAGCCCACCTGCCCGTCTCTGGTCTCGGAGGCGACGTGCTTCAGGCCCAACCGCGCCCTATCCCGGTGCCGCGAGCTAGCTCCAGCACGGCCGCATCGCGATCTTGCGTGTGGCCGCTTGGATCCAGCCGGCCCGCCTCTGATTCGCGTGGCGCCTCGATTCGCGCGGCGGCCTGGATCCCGTCGGCTCGCCTCCGATCTCCTGCCTCCAGCCCGGTCGCGTTGCTCGCTCGTTCGTGAGTCAGATCGTACTTGAGTCTAATTTTGGCTCGGCTGGTTGGTGCGGTTGGTTTTGGATTGTTTTGGTTCGGTAAAAAAAATGTCGTCGTTTTCAGGTTTTTCTTCGGGGACTGTTTCTGTTCCTCACTGTCCGGTTACCTTCGATGATCTCAATTATCGAGACTGGGTTCTTCATATGCGCCTTCACATGCGTGGTCAACGCCTGTGGGAGTTTCTTACCAGCGAGCTATCATGTCTGCCTCGTCCTGCTCCCCTTACCACGCCGGTTATTCCCAAGGAGGCTGATGATGCTGCTCGCTAGAAGATCTCTGATAGTTATGCCGATGCTGTGGAGTCTTTTCAGACTCAGTTTACTGCTCACAAGACATGGATTGATGAAGATGCTCGTGCCTCTGCTATTTTGGTCGCTAGCATGGAGGTGCATCTTACTAGTGACATTGTTGCTTTGTCTTCGGCACAGTTGATGTGGGCACATCTTCGCGACCGCTATGAGCTTGCTGGTGACTCTCTTTACCTTGCTATTGTGGGCACATCTTCATGTGGAACAGTTCTGCTACCGGAAGAAGAAAGATCTTGCTCGTTGAAGTGGCCGTCCTCCTAAGAGCAATGGAGGCTCAACAGATTCAGGTGTCTCCTCTGAGCAGACTCCCCCTCAACAGACTTCTGTTGGTTCTGACTCCACTCAAGAGATCCTTATGCTACTGTGTCGCATGGCTGCCTCTACACAAACATGTTCGGCTGGTTCTGCTACTCAGTCTTCCAGTGAGAGACGACCTTCCTCATCAAGTATCACACCATGGATTCTTGACTCTAGAGCTACCTTTCATATGACATCTGATCCCACGAGTTTGCATTCCATTAGTCCTCTTGTTACTCCTACCACTGTGCAGACCGCAGATGGCACTTCTCTTTCTGTTGCATGATGAGGCAACCTTTTGTCGTCCTCTTTTTATGTTCCTGCTGTTTCTTATATTCCCAAACTGACCATGCAGCTCAGATCCGCTGGCCAGCTTACTGATCATGGTTGTCGCGTTATTCTTGATTCTGACTCTTGTTGTGTTCAGGATCATCGCACGGGGGCTCTAGTTGGGACTGACCCTCGCCGCCATGACTCTCAGCGTCTTTAGAAGTTTGACTGGCTTCATCTACCTTCCGCTGCCTCTGCCAGTCTCTCTGTTTCCTCTACCACTTCAGCATCTGTTACTTCTTCTACCGGGACTTTTGCTCAGTGGCATCACCGTTTGGGCCATCTTTGTGGTTCGCGTCTGTCTTCTTTAGTTCATCGTGGTCTTTTAGGCTCTGTGTTTTGGTGATGCTTCTTTACACTCTACGAGTTGTAAGCTTGGCAAACAGCTACAACTCCCCTACCATTCTAGTGAGTCTCTATCACAACGTCCTTTTGATCTTGTTCATTCTGATGTTTGGGGGTCCGATTCCTTTTGTTTCAAAAGGGGGTCATCGATATTATATTCTTTTTATAGATGATTTCTCTCACCACACTTGTATATATTTTATGTCCTCTCGTAGTGAGGTTTTATCCATCTGTAAGAACTTTGCCACCATGATTCGCACTCAGTTTGATTCTCCCATTCGTGTTCTCCGTGCTGACTCGGCAGGGGAGTATCTGTTAGGAGATCTTCGAGCTTTTCTTGCTACACAAGGCACTCTTTCTCAGTTTTCATGTCCTGGTGCTCATGCTCAGAATGGTGTGGCTGAGCGCAAGCATCGTCATCTTCTTGAGACGGTTCGTGCTCTTATGCTTGCTTCCGCTGTTCCACCTCACTTCTGGGCTAAGGCTGTTTCCACTGCCACCTACTTGACCAATATCCAACCTTCTTCTACTCTTAAGGGTGGGATTCCAGTTGAGCGTCTTTGTACAATAGTTCTAATTACTCCAAGGACTGATGAAGTCGAAGCACAGTCTACCCAACATCCTAACCCTCATGGTAGTCCTCATCGTAGTAACCCTAATCTTGTGGGTGCTTCTCACCTCATTCCTCGTAGGCGAGTCCACTGGGATCCGTGTCTCAACCAAACGCTTGATCACCGAAGCAATTCTCTAAGCAAAGGGGGATTTAACAAGAGTTGTTGGGTCGAGGATGCCGACTAGAGGGGGGGTGAATAGATGGCTTTAAAAAAATTCTTCTACAAAAAACTACACGCCTAAGTATCCCTAAGTCAAAACCTTAACTAAAGATAATGCGGAAGCGATAAACTAAGGTTTTAACAATTAAAGTCTAAATCAACTAGGCTCACTAAGTTCACTAACTAATTAAGTCTCTAAACAAGAATTGCAATTCTAAAGACAAGCAATCAATAATATGACAATGAACATAAATTGCTTGAAAGTAAATAAAGAATTTCAAGTAAAGCAAGTAAAGTACAAGCGACACTCCAATGTTTTACCATGATTTTCAGAGACTTGCCGGTCTCCCCTAATCCATGTTGTGCCAAGCCCAAACCACTTTGGTCTAGCTCCACAAATTGAGCACCCACCTCGAATCCACTAATGGTTAGTCTTTCCCCCTCTGGGTAGGTGATCACCATCCTTCACAATTCTCCGAGGCTTCTCACAGCCTCCGTTGAGAAGCTCACCATGCACGACACCTTCCACGCTGTATAGGTGTCGGCAAACACCAAGAGTAATAGGCCAAACCTTCTAGCTTGAGCCTCACCAAGTATAACACATGTACTATGGTGAACACCGAATGCAATACATGCATAAGGCTCTCCTCAAGTGCAACACATGTACAAGAGGCTCTCAATTCTCTCCTAATTACATCATATGCAAATAGGAGCTTCACTCTAGCTCAAAAAGCAAAGAGAGTGAGCAACACATGCAACACCTCCCACAAACTCAATCAAATGTTAGGCAACCAGCAAATGCCACCCCAAGGCCTTCTTTTATAATCTCACAAAGAAAATTAGCCATTTTGGGGGGCAACTATGAAAAAATCAAGAAAATCGGCACTACTGACCTTAAGGCTCGGTAGTGTTGGCCTCGACCCAACAGTTGAATAACAGGTAAAAACCTGGCAGTACCGACTCCTCACGGTGGTAGTGCCAATTTCAGGGAAAAACTCTAGAAACCCCTTCTGGAAAAAAGTCTACCAGCACTACAAGTGTTGTATTGCCGACCATCGACAATACCGGGAAACTAGAGCGGTAGTGTCATTTTAGTAAATTCTCAAAAACAGGCTTTCTGGAAAAAGACTACTGCTTCCATAGGCCAATACTACCGACCTCTGGCAAGATCTGGCATTCACCAGATCGCTGCATCAATGGCAGATCGCCCCAAAGACTACGGTAGTGTCGATTGCCAAAAAAACTACAGATTTCACACATAAATCTTTTCAAATCAACAAAGTAATTCTTTGAGCTATGTGAGGATCGACACATGATCACAACATTTTGTAAATACATTTGCAAATGTTAATCACATAATTCAAAGAATTTTAATCAAACTTCAACTTATTTGTAAAATACATTTGCAAATAAACTAAGAACCCATGAGATTCATTTTAACATCCCAAAATTTGGGTTTTCAAAAAATTTTGGTTTAGTTTAGCTTTCCAAAAATTTCTGTTGATTTTCTCACTTTAATAAAGCTTGATTTGAAATTTTCTAAAACTAAAATAACTTAATTTGATTATTTTATACTTCAAATAAAATAAATTCAGTTTTAGTTGGGTTCCTTGTGCTTCAAGGAATTTTTCTATATTTTCTGAGGTTGTTCGGAGCTTGTTTGCTATTTATTAGATTTATTTGGAATTGATTTGAATTAGCCTCTTCTTGGAATTAATTAAATATTTGGAAAGTTTATACAAAGTTTTGTTTCAAATATTTTATTTGAGTTGAAAACGTCTCAAAATATTTTCTAGAATTTTTCTGGTATTTTTATTGCCTCAAATGATTTATTTGAATTTTTGGAATTGTTTTTATTCGGAAAATCAGAATTTCGCTGGCCGTGCCACGTGTCGCCTTCCCGTTGTGCCACATGTCGCCACCAGAATCGGCCACATCACCTAGTCCGGGTCACGCACGCCAAGTGCTCGATAAAATGCATTTTTTGATCCAAACTCCTCCAAACTTGATTTTTCTTGACCTAGCCGCCTCCCCAACCCTTTGTAGACCTACCATGACCCTCCCCCACGTCCTCAACCTCAGATCAATCCCCCAAAACCTCGAGCCGCCGCTGAGAAGCTCCGAGCGTCGCCCAACGACAGCCAAACTTTGCATCGCGTTCCCCGTCAGCTCGTCGACTGTTTTCAAGATATGTTCTCGCCACGGTGAGCCATGATGTCCCATCTACCTCCCCTCCAAATTCCATGCAATTCCACCCACGGAATCAAAAGTTATGCCCGTTTCAATCTCAAATCTTGCCGAGGCCTGTTCTCTCTCATTTTTGCGAGTTTGACAAAATTTTTGTGTAGACTCCTGATGATGTCCCCTACATGGTGCTAACCCTAACCCACGGTTTTGCTCTCGGGAATTTGCGCAGAAAATTGTTTTCCCCGATCAGACTGCGTTATAGACAGCTGAAAATTTCTTCACGCGTTCCCCGTTGATCCGAAAGGTAAAACTAAAATCTGCTCACGTCACTTTGTGCATTAGGGTCCCAATTAGCTCTCTGTAAAATTTGGTTAAGTTTTGTGCATTATTCTAAAAATTATGGCCGTCTGATCTTTAGCTTTTGTAGCCGTTAATCGGCAGTTTGTGATCAATCCGTTGGGTCACCGCAAAATTCGCCTGTATCGTTGAGTTCGTATCGTCGCGTTCTACGTGATGGACATTCCCCCTTTGCTGTCCCATCCTCCAAAATTTTATTTATTTATTTGCGCCGTCTTTTAGCCACCGCCGCGCGCCGCCTTCTGCCGCTAACCATCCTAGTTCGCTTTGGTTGTGTCGTCCCGTCCGGTGGGTCATCATTCACCGATTAGTCCATCCCTAGGGCTCATTTGGTCTCCGGTTACCGGCAAAGCCGCAATACGATATTTAGCCGTCGTCTTTTGTAACACCCTAATTTTTGCTTTTTATGAATTTAAATGAAATTTTACACTTTGGTGAATTTTTGGAATTTTCTGGAATTTATTTGGATTTAATTTGAATTTATTCCTTTTTGAAATAATTAAAGAATTAAAAATTATAAATAAAATTTTGTTGGAAATATTTTATTTGAGTCCAAAATGTCTCAAAGTATTTTCCAGAATTTTTCTGGGTATTTTGCTATTTTTCTTGATTTATTTGAATTTCTAGGAATTAATTTAATTATTAAATCACTGGAAATTGTCGAGTGGGTTTGTACTGTTCCTCCGACCGAGTCCGACCCGAGTAAGACTCGAGTCCGAGCCTGACTCGAACCGGACTCAAGCCCAACCGAGCCAGCCGAGCCCTAGCCACGTGCCCGTTGGATCGAGATCTAATGGCCAGCGTTGCGCCACGTCGCCCAATCCGAATCCAAGTCGGATTCCGCCGCAGCCGCCGAGTGGGTCTCGGTTTCCGTGGTTTTCACGGAAGCCGAGACCCCTATTTAATGTGCCACCGCCGCCATCGTGTTCCTCTCTTCCGTACGCACCCGTAGCCCTAACCCACCGAGCCCGAGCCGCCGCCGTTCGCCCGCTAGAGCTCGCCGAAGTTGGATTTGTGCTCCGCCGCGGTTTGCCGCCGTTTCCGCCGTCCTCCGCCGTGATTGAGCCTAGATCCAGAACCGTCGCGACGAGCCGCACCTAGGAGTCCCACTCACCACGCCGGAGCACGCCTCAAGCGCCGTTCGGGAAGTCGTCGTCTTCATCTCTGGCAGCCGCTGCTCCGCCGCACCATCGTCGGAACCGCGAAGCTTCTCAGCCTTTGGATCTTCATCGCACGGCTCAGGTTCATCCACGTCACCCCGATCGATTCACGTTTCGGTTTCTAAATCTAATCCCAACCGTTGGATCCAGATCCAACGGTTTAGATAGAGCCACGTAGCCGTGAACTGCACCGTGCCTAGATTAGATCTCAGCCGTTAGATCTAGATGGTACGGTTAGGGTTAGCTGCGTTATAGCGTTAGATGCACTCTCGGCCGTTCGATCGAAATCGAACGGTGTAGATTGAGCCACGTGTCGCCACCCGGGTCATGCCACGCCACCCCACGGTGAGGCGAAACTCGATCGAATCTGGACCGTCCGATCCAAATCGAACGGCCCAGATTAGCCGCGTTGCACCGCAACGTGCTGCAATGGATCCAATTTGGACCGTTGATTTTCAAATCAACAGCCCAGATCATGCCACGTACGCGGGTGCTGGACCGTCGCGGTCCACGCGGGTCAGCCGCGGTCACCGCTGACGTCACGCGTGACGTCAGCATGGGGCCCGCGTGTCAGCGGCTGGCCCAACGGCTCCATGACGTCACGGTGGGGCCCGCGTGTCAGTACCGTGTGGCCGAGGCGCGGTGACGTCAGCACTGACGTCACCCGAGGGGTCCCACATGTTAGTGTGACCCGTGCCCGTGGGCCGGGTCCACGGTGAGCCGAACCCGAACCGTGGACCTAGTCCATGGACCCGCTGACGTCATGCTGACGCAATAATTCGATTTTTCAATAGAAAAATAATTCGGTGGAAAATCAAATCCCGTGCTGACGTCTAAATCCAGATTTTTTTCAAAAGAAAAATAAATGAATTAATTCGGTTTATTGATTTATTTGAATTTTAAAACTTCAAACGTTTATAACTTTTGCATTTCAACTCCGATTTGGGTGATTCCAATTTCTAAATTTTTATAAAATTGAGATCTACTTAAATATGAATTTTAATTAATTTTTGAATATGAAATTTTATCTGCTTATATTTAATTAGTAGATTCTTTAAACTTTAAGCGATTATAACTTTTGCATTTTAACTCCGTTTTGGGCGATTCAAATTTCTAAAAATTTGTAAAATTATGCTCTTCCTGTTTATGGACTTTACTTGAATTTTTGAGCAATGTGTATGTACTGTTTTATTTATTTATTGCTATTTGCATGCGTTACGAGTAGACGTTGAAGTACCCGAGGGCTTCGAAGGTGAAGTGTTGACCCAGGAGCTAGCTCAAGACCAAGATCAAGTACTTTTTGAAGGCAAGTTATGCTTTGACCATATTGATCCCATTTTTGAAATTAATTTAATTTAAATTATTGCATGCTAATTTAATTAGAACTTGTTTAAATTATTTCTGGGAATTAGATAAATGCCAAATTGGAATATGACACCTTAACTATCTAATTATGTGCCATGAACCCTTGCCACCCTAGTTGTGGAATTTATATAGTTGGACATTATTAAACTGCCAACATTGGTTATTTAGACCGTTGTAGTATATTGCTTAGACCTGCTACGTGCACATGACATGATTTTGGACAATCAAATGTTAATGTTGACTTAATGAGATATTGAACCTGTTTTGGGGAAGTATCACGTGTTGTGATTGTTGATGGCACGTGGTGCATGGTAATCAACTGGGTTTGATAAATAGATTTAGACCGGGGCAAGTGGCAAGAATGATATGGTGGGCCATGAGTGGCACCGGGGATGTCGTTTTGGTTCTTCGGGTAGTCTTGCCCTGGTCACCCTAAGGACTTAACCTTGCAAGCCTTTGACCTGAGTCAAGCGTGCAACCACATGTCCGCAATGGGACGGACCTAGTTGAGTAAGTTACTAATAACTTGCATGTGGTACCTCGGGGTGTCAACTACACCTTTTGTGTAGCTTGAAAGGGGAGCGTACCAGTGCTATGGCATGGTACCCGTCCAACAGTATGTCGGTCGCATACTTCGCCTCCATTAAGCGAAGGGATGGTGTATGACAGAAGCCGGAGAGGTTCACTTGTAAAGTTTGCAGTCTCTGAAATGCTTTGTTACGATCACTCGCCTTTGTGGTGTTTGACTATATCTTGTGGGTAAAGTTCATAACCTCTGCAGAGTGTAAAATCTATTCGAATAGCCGTGTCCACGGCACTGGACATTGCTCGGGGATTACAGTCAAGGGTTAGACTTTCATGAAAACAACTTGCAATTGGAAAGTTTGGTTGGGTTAAATGATGACGTTGATGTAAATATGGATTAGGAAAGGAAAAGTGTTTACTTAACTCCTGGAAAAGTTATTGATATAATCTTTACCTTTACTGCTTTTGAATCTACTTACGCTACTTGTTTACTGCTGTTTTACTACAAATGTACCTGTTAGCCTATCCTTTGTAATAAGCCATGCATATAGAATATTAGTTTGCATTCTGTGCATGACTTGCTGAGTACCAAGTACTCACCCTTGCCACAAACAACATCAGTTGAAGGAGAAGCGACGCTAGCTTTGGAGGAAGAACTTCAGGAGGAGCCGTCTACTTAGGGAGAGAGCCCAGTCAGTTGCCTGTGGTATACTGGATGGCGCCACGTTGATGCTTTTATTCCGCTGCAATTTATTTCCTTAATAAGTTTTCGCCCTGTGTGGCATACTCTTGTAACTTGGCCATAAGGTCGAGCAACCAGTTTGGTTATCTTAATTAAAGTACTTTATTAATATCGATGTGTATGATTGTGATATTTACCGATGTTGAGACTGTGTGCACTAGCGTGATCCTGGACTAGTGCTGAATACACAGAGGGTCCGGATTTGCAAATTCGGGTCCCGACATCTTTCAACCTAATCCGTTGTTATCGGTTCGCGTCTCGGTCAGCCATCGTTGGTAGCGTTTTATCGTGGCCATGTCTGTAACACCCCGGCACCTAGTACGCCGCGAATGTCACCCAAACAGCTCTAGACACAACCAATAACACATAATTGTCAACAAATTACATCAACTACGCTAATTGTCTAATCGGAAATTCGGCAGCATCTCCTTTGTTTTACCATGGCTTTAAGCATCAATAATAATAGCACATCATAATAGCATAATAGATGACATATAAAACATCATTAACAGGAGTTATAGCATCATTTCAAGACCATAATTTAAACTCCAAAGTTTCATGAACAAATATGAAGGGAACAATAAAACCAAGCACCCAAGATGGCATAATCCAAGTTTGGCGCAATAAAATAATCATTGAAACTACAAATGAGAGAGTGTAGTTGTCTAGGTGAATGAAATTATGTGGAGATGTGACGCTAACTCCCTTCCCCGAAAGCCGAGTTCATGGTACCTAAAAACAACATAAAACAACAAGCGTGAGTTCATCACGCAGCAAAGTGTATTGCAATGAAGTAAACAATAACATCATCCATAAACATCTTCATTAACCTTTCATACATCATCATCATAAACATTTCCTAAACATCTTCATAAACATCTCATAGAACATCCTAAGCATCTCATTAAACAATTCATTCATGCAATGCAATGCACATGTCTCTTTGCTTAGCACATACCGGTATTGCCGGGTGCACACCCGTCGGTGTGCACCCTCTTTCCCTTCCATCCCGTGGAAGGTGCCTACTATTACTGACTCGCTCCCATTCACAACTGTGGATGGAACTACGAGGTAGGTCTTTCTCAGTGGCGCTCCGGATTAGTCATAACTTTCTCACCGACCTTACCGGATTAATTATGACTTTCTCACCGTCTTGGCCAGTCCTCATGCCATGAATGCAAGGAATACATTGTTTACCTTCCATCGTTCAGGTGTCATGCACAATATCCTCTTACTCACAATCATCACTTTATCATTCTCATCGTCTCTACATACTCACCAATATACCATAAGCATGAATAAACTTTGCAAACGTTCTTAATTAAACAAATGCATAACCATCTAACAATTCATATTGACTTAATCTCATTAAGAAATCAAATATGGCAAGCGAACATATCAACGGTTAACTCGCATCATAACACAAACATAATGCCATTCCAGTCACAAACATTACAATACACTTGCCTTCACCCGTGCGCGATGGAGTGGCGAGATGTTGAAGGCACTCCCGGGGTCACACCACCTGCACATAGGTACAATACAATCAAAACATGCCAACAAAGCAGTACAAAAACTATCATCTACATCGACTTCGCAACCCACTCCCAAAACCCAAAAAACAGCACTCTGTCCAACCGGGACAGCAGCGCTCCAATGACCATAACTTGAATTCTACAACTCCAAATCAAGTAAACGAATATATTTTCTCGAATCTTAGGAAATTTCCAAACTTTTTCTATGTATTCGCGAAAACTAAATCGGCATCTAAAATCCTGTAATCTACAGTTGAACACGATCTGTCCCAATCACATCACAGATTGGATAGCGTTCGATAAAACAGCCATAACTTTTAAACCGCTAGACAGAATTTAATGTTCTTGGTGTCCAATTAAAGGCAATTCAATTACCTACAACTTTCTCAACAGCCAGCCGACCAGAAAATGCCTCTAAAGTTCCCAAAATTCAAGCCCTAAGTCGGGGTTCAAATCTGCCTAAGGACAGAACGTGGGACAGAATTGCGTTCTCCCTAAATACATCTAACCTCAGCATCTAAACATGGGTTTTGGGCATGGATTCCCCCATCTAACCAGCACCAAAACTCTACCAAAGAATCCACAATTGCTTACCTCCCTTGAAGAACCACACGAACGATGAAAACCTTCTCCTCTCGGCCTCGATCTCCTTCCACACGCCGAATCCGCCGCTTTCTCTCGGTTGCGAAGCTTCCCAACGGAGAGATCAATGGAGGGGGAGGGTGTTGCAGCCAAGGAGGGGAAGATTCCTAGCTAGGGCCGGCTAGGAGGTGGAGGAGAGGGAGGGGGTGGCGCATGGGAGGGGAGGAGGGGGGCGGCTAGGGCTTGGAGGGGGTGGCGGCTATGGGAGGGGGAGGAGGTGGGGGCGCATGGGGGAGGGCTTGGGGAGCCTAGGGCAGGTTGGCTGCCCACCTCCTCTTCACATGGGCCAAGAAGCCTTCACCTAAGGCCCAAAAAGATCCTCACCAAGGCCCAAGTTTCCCCGAAAATGCCCAAACACCCGAAAACGGCCCGACAACGCGATATAAAGTCATACCGTAATGCCGTATTATATAAAGTCATGTTCTGAGATGTCACATTCTCTCCCCCTTAACAGGATTCGACCCCGAATCCGTGACACACCACTACGCAAACAACCAAATCGAAGGGAGCTAAGGTTCACTTCTCAGAACCCGCTCAGAAGCCCCTACGATTTGCACTCGCCAGAACTCAAAAGCAAGGAGCTAAGGCTCGAAGACTAACGGCTCTAACGATAACTCACAATCAAAACTTGCCAGAATCTTACTCAACATTGAAACAAAGAGTACTAACACAAGGACTCAAAACATCCCAAGCAACAGGATAAATTCCTAAACAGACAACGAAGGAAAACGGTCTCACACTCCTCATTCTATGCATTCCTTGGCACTAAAGTGCCCGATCCCTTTAATCGATGCTACTCCCCAAAAGAACACGGCACCAACCTCTAGAACCCTCTTCAGCTCCCACACACAAAAGTGTTTTCACACCTCAACCTCTCTACTGTGGTTCGTCGTATTCAAGACGACACGAACCAAGCGGGACACATCACTCCAAGACTACCAACTGCTTGAACAATCGAGGTTAAAACCTTGCAAAAGATTGATCTTTTACAACAAGACCAAAACCCACCATTACCATCGAAGGAATAGCCTACATTACAACCAGGGTCCTTAAAACCTGCAAAAACAATAACAACCGAACAAAGTCACTACGGTTGACACAAACTCGCTCATAACCCAACGACAAAATATCCAATACACTTCGAAAAGGAAAAGCAATTACTACCAACCATCAAGTGGTCCACTAATAATTTAATCAATCCTACCAAGGAACACATCAATGAAACAATTCTCCAGGAAGGTTTGAATTGAGTCAAACACATCCTTCCTTTACTCTTCACCTTTAAACTATTTACAGTCAACCACTAGCAACACTTAATAACTTAGGTCATTAACGACCTACACTAGATTTCTCTTTCTAAGAAGGTTTCGCCTTCACATTCTTCCACTCAAGGACAGGGCAAAGAGTACAATCCTTGAATATACTCAACCATAACATAAAACATTCATTTTCTTGTCCTAGGTTTGAACGCAAAAGAAATTTCAATTCTCTTACACTACAGCCAAAATACCATAAATTATTCATTATTTCTTTTCATGCTAGAAAGCAATGGAAATCTCGATTCATGACATGAATGCAAACTTTTCAAGAGCACTCCGGATTAGTCATATATCCATATATGACTTTCTCACCGACCTGGTTAATCGACTCTTTTATGATTAATTATACATAAACGATGTCATGTTTCTTTTTCACCATTCATTCATCATGTAACAACAATACCGAATAGTCATTCACCAAAAGACTTCTTCCTCGGTATCGCATGATTGAAACACAAATAACATCAATGATTGTGATAATCCATATAAACTATGACGGCAACACCGTTAACAGGAAAACACCACATCGTATCATAACCCACCATCAATTGAACGCTTAATTTGTAAAACATCGCTTTTCAACCAAAATCAACATTTTGGAAGAGAACATCAATTCTCAAGTCAAACATCTGCACCCACAACCACCATAAATTATCTCAAAGAGAAAGGGAAACTCATTTCCAAAAGAGAACACTTCACTAACAAAAATCACTGATGGAACATTCATGAAATCCACCTTTTTTGAAGCACACTCAAACACCAGACACATTTTTTCCAAATAACTCCAACTCTAACTAAAACTAAAGATTGGCACCAATCACTACAAGCTTAGGGAAACTCTGAAACGCAACATAAGGAACACCTTGACCGAAGGCATTCAACCAAAATAGCAAACAACTAAACCAGTCCAAAAGTTTTAAATACAAGCTCAGCATGAATCCCACCATATCTAGTAATCCACACGCTCACCGTTAAAGATTTCCAAATTCACTATTTTACTAAATGAGAAGGCCCATCAGGATTTAACAAAAACTACATCGCAGATTCTTTTCCTAATTACCTTTTCCAATACTTACAAATAAGATTTATGATGCTTATCATAAGACATCCATCCAAGACTACGTCAACATGATCCCCACTGACCAACATATCATATAACATCATATTCTATATTTTAAACATAATACTTCAACAAATACTTTAGCATGATCAACCTATAAATTTCATACCACCTATGCGTCAACATCTCGACAATCGCAACTTATTCAATCAATAAATGACTTCAACACATAAATGTTATCTTCACAAGACAAAATTCATAAGGTCCTGCTTGGATGAGTGGTAATTTCTTGGGAGGTTTTGGGATTTAGTTCAAATTTGAACTAAATCCTAAAACATTCCAATGAAATACCCCTATTCCAAGCACCCCCTAAGTAGGTTTCTAAGATATACACTCATTAAGGATAAGAGTCCTACATCATGTTAATTATCCAAGGTTCACTCCATCACAGCATGTTACAATGTCCTCCTTTTTAACAATAGTTTTCAACAATTAATCTAAACAATTACCACCACTACTAAGTCATCATTATCAATAAATGGGAAAAATCGTAAAAACAACCGCATTGTTTTAGTTACCCTTTCCATATACTATAAAAATTTGTCACTACACAACATACTCCAACTATTTAAGATAACTTAATGTGACACTACGGTATGGTGTGACATTATAGAATGTGAAATTAGAGAATAAAACCTTTCGGCTTGAGGTTTACTCGCGTTTTTGGGCCGTTTGAAGTGATGTGTCACCACGGAGTGTCGTAACCTTTTAAATGGTGCATGTTAAGGTCAAAAACTTTATGAAATATGGTATGGCAGGTTAAAACCATAAGGTATGGAGGTTAATAGCTTTTTCGGGCCGTTTCCGGGCCGTTTTCGGGGTTTTGGGCCTTCCCGGGGGAGTTTTGGGCCTTGGTGGGCTTTGGTGGGATGGATTAGGTCTCCGTAACGGACTAGAATTGGGTGTGGGGGCTGGTAAAAGGGTTTCCCTGCCCCTTTGGGGCGTCCACCCTGCTGCCTTTGCGCCCCTTGAGGCCTTGGTGCGCCCCCTCACCTCCCCCCACTTGCCAAGCCCTAGCCGCCCCTTCCCTTTGAGCCTTGCGCCTCCCCCTTGCTCTCCTCCATTGCCCCACCTCTCCACCACCTCTCCTCCACCCCCTTGCTGCCCTAGGGTGGTCTCCACACCTCTGCACCTTGTGGATCCATCCGTTGGAGCGAGGAGCGAGGAGCGAGGAGCGAGGAGCGTGGAGCGAGGAGCGATCCGCGAGGAGATCGATTGGAGTTTTCGTTCGTCGGGCAAAGGTATGATCATGGGGATCCTTGGGTTTGATCTAGGTACTGTTCTTAGGGTGTTTATGAAGTTTTTAGATCAATTGGTGGTGCTGGGTTGGAGTTCTTTGGGTTAGATCTAGACGTTGCCACGTTTCTGTTTTCGGGCAGATTGAGCAGTCGGGCTAGGGTTCGAGTTTTCGTCGATTTAGAATCCGAATCTGTCCATACGGACTTAAAAGAAGTTGTAGATAATTTAATTATCTTTCCGTGGACATAAAGAACGTTAAAATACGATCAGCCGTTTGAAAGTTATGTCTGTTTTACTGAGCATGTTAAAATCTGTGACGTAATTGGAACAGATCACGGTAATCTGTAGATTAGACGACTTTAGAGTCCGAATCAGTCTTTCCATATACCTAGAGAAAGTTGGGAAATTTCCTAAGCTACGTGAGTATGTACTCATTTAATTGATTCGGAGTCCCAGAACTCAAGTTATGCTTTTTACAAGGCTGCTGTCCCGTCGGGACAGAACCTCTGTTTTTAGGTTTTGCGAGTAGTGGGCAATGTCGGGTTAGATGGGGGTTTGCGTACTGTTTTGTGGGCATGATTGTGAGTGTGTGATACCTATGTGCAGGTGGTGCGACCCCGGGAGTGCCTTCTACTTCCCGCCTTTCCGTTGCCCGTGGTTGAGGCAAGTGTGTTGTAATGAATAACGAATGTTATGTTGCTTGTTGAGACTAGATGAAAGATGGATTTCATGATATGATCAATTGCCATGCTTTAATGTTTTCCTATGATATGATGAGTATGCTATGATGCCATGTGTTAAATATACAAGTTTATGATGATGATGGCATATTTGCATACATGACATGTTACATGGCTCGGGCGGTGAGAAAGTCATAACTAGTCCGGGAAGGTCGGTGAGAAAGTTATGACTAATCCGAAAGCCAATGAGTAAGTCCTACATCGTGATTCCATTCACCGTGGTGAACGGAAGCGAGGAGTAGGCACCCTCCATCTTCGGGATGGAAGGGGGGAGAGGGTGCACACCGACGGGTGTGTACTCAACCATACCGGTATGAGTTTCCAAGGAGACATGAGCATTGCATTACATTGCATACATAATGATGATGATACTGTTAAGTGTTCATGAATGAGATGATATACATGATGGGTGATGTTATTGCCATGATATTGTTCTTGTTGTCCATTACAATATACTTGCTGAGTTTCAAACTCACGCTTGTGTTTTATGTTGTTTTTTTAGGTACTTTGAGATCGGCATGCGGGGAAGGGAAATAGTCACACGCCCACACGTAGCTTCACCTTAATGATTCCACAAGTCATTCTATTAGTTTGATAATAAATTGCGTGTGATGATCATTCCTTTAGTGTTTAGCTTTACTATTTGAGAGCTTATTTGTTCTTTTGACACTTGGAGACATTAAGTGCTTGATGTTAGTCTTATATTGTCGTTAAGACTCTATTTATTGCTGTTTTAGATGTTTCCCTTATTGCCATATAATGCTATATCGTTGTTGCTCCTTAAATTCATGATAAAACAAAGGAGGTGCTGCCGAAATCTCGGTTTTTAGCCTATGCGCCTTTGCTGGAATTTTATGTTAAATATGATATTTGGATGTTGTTTAGCTTATGTTTGGTAGCATTCGGGCATATTAAATGCCGGGGTGTTACACTTAATAAGTTAGACCATCCCAATGCTCTTAACAATATCATTAACTACAAATCCTATGTCTTCTCAATTGACAATTGTGTTAGCAAACATAATAATTCTAGTCAACTATCATTCGCTAGAGTCGATCACCGTCACGATTAAATTGTTCTATCGACCCTATAATAAAAATGTCTTTAACTAACCAACCCATTTACTATTACAACAATAGTAGTTTACATCATTTTAATGTTCTAACTATGCATCAAGGTTTAAAGCTTTAAACATTATCGATGGTCAAGGGCACTTTTTAAAACAAAGCAACAGATCCTAAGCATGTACATTAACACATTTAATCATTCTCGCTATAGAGTAATCTACAACACTAGACGTTTATTTAATCTTAAGCTCAAGATAACAATTACATTTAATTGCTTCAACTCACAAATTACCTTAGAAGTACATTATTTCCATAAACCACATTGTTACATACTACATACACATGCTAATCAACAAATTCTCACTAGTGACAAATGATTTCAGTCAAAAACTACTTACTTTGTTTGCAGCATTTTCTTTTTAAAACTCAACCACAATTTCACAAAGAAACTTGAATCTCAAAGTTGCAATGGGACATGACTCACACTTGATCATGCAAAAGATCTCCAAAACACAATTCAATCCTAAAGACCCCCACAGGAGGGAACCAAGCGATCAAGTAAACCTTTACTAACAAAGGCACAAAACCTAAATCGACACATCTTAATTTTTTTACACACAACTTCAATAACTTCTTTTAAACTCAGAGTAAGACACACAAGAAAAAAATGATACTTTTCTTTGCAAAACAACCAGCAAAACCAGTGTCAAAGCCAAAAAGGTGACAAAAAAGGTGCAACACCAAACTCTTCTTCTTCGTCTTCAACCAAGGAAGACAAAACCAAGAAACACCAAAGGAACCATCCGCGAAAATCCAATACCAAACACTTTTCTTTTGTCTCCAACCAACAGAAACCAAAGAAACCAACCAGACCGATCGTCAGAACGGTAAAGAAAATCCGAAGGAATCCACCACCAAATTCTTTTATTTGACTCCAGTCACTACCCGATCTACAACAGAAATGGTAAGCACTCTTCCCCGACGGGAGGTTATTAGTCCTTCGGTGAAGGCTCTAACCAGCCACATCGTCAGACCCCAACCTTACTATGATCAAAAGGTGACCGAAACTCTTCGGCACCACAGCCTCACTTAATCACCATAAGAAGAACAACTCAATCAATTATTTCATAAGCATAGCAACATACATTACCTAATGTAGCATTCAACATCAGAGCTTAAATACAACATTTAAGCGTAGAGCAACGATACCCATACCCTTTCCTACTGTGCATCCATGTGTGTCAAATTTTAAATTAGTTATTCCACTTACACAAGTTTTAATGTCGCTATCCTATGACAAAATTTTAAGAACAACCTAAGCCATGTTTCTAGGTTATCCCACATCAAAACTTACCACGTACCTGAAGCCCACTCTGATACTGTCGACGATTGGAGAACGGGCTCCCTCCGAGCTTACTTGTTGAACGAGGGATCAACAGGGCCCCGTCGTACGAACCGGGGCGATCGTCCGAGCAATGCGAGATCGGGAGAAAGACGCGCGGTGTTTATCCTGGTTCGGGCCTCTCACTGCCGAGATAATAGCCCTACTCCAGTATATTGTGTTTTTGTGATTTTGCTTGCCCCCCCCGCAGATGTTCTTGGGGGGTTTAAATACAGGGGTTGAAGATACATAAAAGGTAACTACTACCCCTAGATTTATGCGATGCGCCCATATCCGCGGCGCCCACGATCTGTCGTCCTTGATCCGTGCGTTTTTTGAATTTCCGGTATGTCTTCCCCCTTGATTCCCGGCAGATTGATCGCTACCTTCCTTCTTAGTGGTATGACCGAGTCCCACGACCACCTACCCGGGTACCACGAACATGCTTGCTCGTGGTCGACCGATATGGTCGTGAGGGAATGGGCGGCCACGCATGCTCGGGAGATACGCTGCTCGGATGGTCTCCCGAGCTTCTTCCGTTGGTACTTCATGATTGGTGGCCTCAGGATCCTCCGGGGGTATCACGGTCTTTTATCAGATAGTCAATCCCCGACAGCTAGCCCCCGAGGTTCAAGCGGGGAGCCATATGAGCTTAGGCTTCCCCTTGAGCCTAAAAATACTCGAAGGAGGGATCAGACTCCTGTAGCGTCGTTTGCCCGCGATTCACGACCATCTTGTGCCGAGGAGCGGGCTTGTCACTATGGGGCGGGCGTCGACTTGCTCGGCGCCCGAACAACCGTGTTATGGTTAAGTTATTCCTGGTTCCTTCTCCGAGAATCCTTGTCCTAACGGTCCGGCAGTTTCTTGGGAGCCGTGCTTTTACTGGATGATTTTTACCATAACGGACAGGCGCCGTTTCGCGAACAGTCGCAGCGTCATTAAATGCACCTTTTTCGGGCCCTTTTTTAACCCCGTCCGTCGTGAGAGAGCAGAGCTACGTTGCGCATTGCTCGTTTCTTGCCCAGAATTTTTCAAAGAGCCTCAGAACCCTAGACCCCTTCTTCGTTCCCCTCCTCCCCTTAGCAATGGCACGTTTCGGAGTTAGCCAGATGAACCGGAGGAGGCTCCAGGCGCTCGTGGACGACGGTCACGTCGACCCGAGCACTGGTCGAGCGCCTGGGGGTGATGAGACGCCGGTGCCGCGAGAGGGAGAGATCGTCTCCTGCGAGCTATACGCCATCAACGGGCTTCGTTTGCCCGAGAGTGAGTTCCTTGTCTCCGTTCTCGCCTTTTGCGGGTGTGAGATTTCCCATCTCCACCCTAACTCCATCCTTGCCCTCGCGATCTTCTCCCACCTTTGTGAGGAGTTTGTGGGTGTGATCCCCACCGCCAGCCTTTTCTTCCACTTCTACTCCCCCTTCCGCACCGGCCGGGACGGTCCCGCCGGCTGTGTCTACCTTCGTCTCCGGCCCAACCGACCATACGAGTACCCTCTCGTCTCCTTGAAGGACTCTGTGTCGGGATGGACCGACCTTTGGTTCTACCAGAAAAAGGGGGAAAGGAGCCAGCTGGTCTACACCGGGGAGGCCGCCCCGCCTACCGAGACGGCGCGCCCGCCCGTGCAGCCTGAGGAAGAGAGGATCCTTAGGACAATCAGTGAGCTCGCCCAAATGGGGCTCACTGGTCGGGACATTGCCCGGGATTTCACTTTCAACCGGGTGTCCCCCCCTGCGGCGCCGTGAGCACCCGTTCTTCGAGGTGACCGGGTGGCAAGACATCACACGTGAGGACAACGCAGGTATGCTCTTTGATTTCCCCTTCGAATGTTGCTGCTTTCCGGCAATTGGTCCTACTCTTTCTTTAAAACCTTTGGCCGTGTTGCAGCCCCGAGGACGGACTGGGTTGCTGAGAGGGTCACCGAGATGTTCGGCGCCCTAAAAGAGAAGGAGCTGAACCCCAATCGTCAGATCCCCAGGAACGTTTTCGACCGCAGCGACACGGTAAGCACTTCTGCATGCTTTCTGTCCGAGGAACACTTCCCGAGCTTATGCTGCCCTATTTCTGTTCGTAGGAGAAGGTCGCACTTGAGCTTGCCGTGTTGAGCGCAGAGCCGCTACCGCAAGGCGACACCCCAGCCAGGGGTGCACGCAAGAGGACGACGGGTCGAAGCCTCCAACCATCCTCCTCGCCTCCTCGTGCTAAGCGCCAAGCTTCGGCCAGGACCACCACCACTCGGCATTTGGAGTATGCCGACCGGAGGGAGGTAAGAGAGCTTCGAAATTGGTTTGTTGATTTCAAGCGGAAGAAACCGGAGCTGATGGGGCGACTGCAACAGCTGGCCGAGCAGGCGAAAAAGGCCGAGGAGGCAGCCAGGTCCACCATGAGCAAGGAGCAGCTGGAGAGGCAAATCAAGGCCCTCCAAGATCAACTCGCTCAGGTGGCCGGGGACTCTGAGGAGGAGGAAGAGGATGAGGGCGCCTTTGCCCTGGTTAGAAGGAGCAGAAGGTCGTCGCCCCGACCAACTTCGGCGCTAGAGGGGGTCGACATGGATGAGGTCGACCCGACGATGGCATGAGCTAGTGACACTGCCGCAGAGCGCGCCATGGCCGTCACCGAGGCCTACGAGACCGCCGCGGGCAGGAAGCCTGTGGCTCAAAGCGAGGAAGCCGAGGGTGAGGACGCTGCTCGCCGAGCGGAAGGTAAGCCTCGCGTGATTTCTTTGCTGAGTTTCTTTGTTTTTGCTGCGGTTTTTCCAGGCTAACCCCACTCCGCTTGGTGTGGGTGTGATAGCTCGAATGCTGTCCTTGGACTTTCATCAAATGGCTGAAAGGATTCTCGACTCCGTAGTTGACGCCGAGCTCAACCGCATCCTTGATCAAGTGATGGCCGAGGATGAGGGGGAGCCGACGCCGGCCGCGCTCCAGGAGGGAAATGAGCTTCGTCCGGTGAACGTTGAGTCTCCTCCGGCCGCGGAGGAGCAAGACCCGCAAGGGGCCGAGGACCAAGGGGCCATGGCCTTGGTCCCTTGCGAAGGGACCGGCGTGGTGCCAAGCGCGGGCGAAGCCCAGACGACGGGCTCCGAAGGCCAGGAGTTGGTCGTGCTCGACCAGCCGCCCCCGGCCCGGGATGGAGGGCAGGAGTTGGTCGTTACCAACCAGCTGCCTCCGGCCGTGAACCAGGGAGAGGAGGAGTTGGTCGTCGCCGACCAGCTGCCTCTGGCCGCGGACCAAGGAGAAGAGCTGGTCGTCGCCGACCAGCTGCCTCTGGCTGCGGACCAAGGGGCGGAGACGCTCTGGGTTGGCGTCCAGCCCCCGAGCGCGGCGGCCGAGCAGGGGGAAGGTGGCTATGAGCCGCAGACCCTCGGGGAGGACCGACCTCAGGGCGACCAGGAGATGGTCGAGGAAGAGGCCGCTGCCGGCCTCTTGGGTGCGCCGGACGCCTAGGAGAAGTAGGACCTTGGTGTGGCCGTTCGGGGCCAGGATGATCCAGAGTGGGTCAATCCTTTCTTCCGAGCTGGTGCGACTGACCGCCAGCGGCTCCAGGACAAGTTGGTCAGCCGTGCTCTTCTGGTGAGCACTTCGCGCTGCTTTCTTTCGTGCGAAGAAAAGCTTTTGAAGGTGTCTGTAACCCATCTTTTTGCTCGCAGTTTGCTGCCAAGGCCATGGAGGACATCGATGCATCGACGGTTTCCGCAGAAGAGTATTGGAGGTACCACCGCGACCAAGACACCAAGATCGCCGATCTTGAGCGCCGGGTCTCCGAGGTGCACGCCTCCGACCAGAAGAAGCTAGAGTCGGTGAGGAGCCTTGTAGCCGAGCTTCGGGACCAACTCCTCCTGAGCGAAACGACAAGCAGCACATCAGCGCGAAGGTGTGCCGAACTCGAGGAGGAGCTGGTGAAGCTACGGCAAGAGGTCCCTGACCTGCGCCGCGATGCCCAACGAGCTCGGGAGCGCGAGGAGGCCCAGTTCAAGGAGGCGCAGCGTCTTCGGGAAAGCACGGCCGAAGGTTGCTCGGCCCGGCGGAAGGTTTTGGACCTCGAGGCTGAGGTCGACTCCCTTAAGGAGGAGCTTGCTGCCCTCCAGGCCGAACGTAGGAATTAGTTTTTAGATGCCCTTCTTTTTCCTTTTGCTCGTGCAGACCTGTAAAAAACTTTTTTGGTTGTTTGAACAAGATCAAGAAAGGTTAGAACCTTGCTTACTTTTTCTCGACCTTGCGTGGTTGTTCGAAGTTCGCCCTGTAGAAATAATGACAACAGGAGAGATCAAGGTTCCTGCACAGAGGCAAGACACTTTGAGCAAAGAACCGAAAGAATCAGATCAAGAGAAAAAACCCCGTGAAAAGGATGAATCGTCCCTACTGCACGGAGCCCCCTCTATGGACAAAGGTCGTGCCCTAAAAGTTGTGGGCACGAGTTTGTTCATAGGAGAGTAAAAAAACTTTGAACACGATTCGTCGGAAAAGGTCGGGTAGGTGGTCGAGGGAGAGAATTGACTCGCGCGAGCATTGTTACGCGCGCAGGGCAGACGGGCTCGTACCAAAAATACGTAGTCACCAAAACCGAGTAGGCACTGCTCCGGGCTTAGAGGATGTTCGCGACCGATCGTTCATGCAGTGAAGAGCTACTGGGAAAGGTGATCGGACGGGCGAATGGCCAGCCGGTGCCCAAGAGGGATGGTGCGTACGTATTGTTGGCTAAGCTCGCTTGCCACAACGGCGGTCCACGAAGCTCTCGGAAAGAACGAGGAAAATGATAGAGGGGAAAAGAAATTGTTTTGGTAAAAGAAACGCAGCGGGCGAGAGATAGAGATACACGCCTAAACATAGAATTTACGCAGTTGATCAATGTTCCAGGTGCTGGTGAGCTCCCGACCGTCTTCCATCACGAGGCGAACAGCCCCCGGGCGTGTTGCGGATACGACCGTGTAGGGGCCCTCCTATCTTGGGGTCAGCTTGTTAGCTTTTGACAGGTCTTGAACTCTTCATAAGACCATGTCACCAACTTGCAGGGCCCTTGGTCGAAACGATTTGGCCGCGTGCCTACGAAGAGCCTGTAGGTAAACCGCGGACCGGAGCAACGCCCGTTCTCGTGTTGCCTCCACGAGGTCTAGGTCGACGAGCCGCTCGACCTTCTGATCGATGGAATCAACCAGTTGCACCCTTGGGGAACCCAGCACAATTTCTGCGGGCAGAATGGCTTCTGAACCATAAACAAGTTGGAAAGGGGTTTCGCCCGTGGCCCGACTTGTTGTGGTGCGAACTGACCAAAGAACAGCGGGTAGCTCGTCCACCCACTGCTGCCTGTGCTGATTGAGGCTCTTGAAGACCCTCTTTTTATGCCTTGAACTAATTGCCCATTTGCTTGTTCGGCCGCTCCGTTGCTCTGTGGATGCGCCACAGAGGCGAAACAGACCTTGGTCCTGATCTCCTCGCAGTAACTTTGGAACAATTCACTGGTGAATTGGGTTCCGTTGTCCGTGATGAGTCGGTTGGGTATCCCAAACCGGGTTACCACATTGCTTCGGAGGAACCTCTTGGCCGCTTGAGCCGAGATGGTTGAGACGGGTTCGGCCTCTATCCACTTGGTGAACGTATCGATGGCCACGAGCAAGTATTTGCAGCCTTTCCAACCCCGGGGGAAAAGTCCGAGGACGTCGAGTCCCCAGGTCGAGAACGGCCATGAGAGTGGTATGGTTTGCAGGGCATACGTCGGTTGACGGACTTTGCGAGCATGAAACTGGCATGCTCGACAGGTCGTTACGATCGACCGTGCATCCACCAAGGCCGTAGGCCAATAGTAACCCAATCGGAAGGCCTTGCTCACAAGTGTTCTGAACGACGAGTGAGCTCCGCACATTCCTTCATGGATGTCACGAAGAAGGTATTGGCCTTCCTCTTGAGAGATGCACTTGGATAGGTTTCCTAATGCACCTTTTTGGTATAGGTCGCCTTCGATTAGTTTGTACTGAGAAGATCGCCTTGTTAGCCGGGAACGCTCGGCTTCTTCCTCGGGCAATGTCCCATGCGCAAGATATTGGACGAATGGCGTCATCCAACTTGCATTTTGCTCGAGGAAGGAGACCCTACCGTCATCCTCTGATGCCTCCTCTTCAGAGGGAATGGAGGGCTTGTATAGGTGCTCGATAAGCACCCCCGCCAGGGCGGTAATTTGAGAGGAACCGACTTTGGACAACTGGTCGGCCAGGGAATTGTCCTTCCTGGGGATGTAGAGTACTTCGAAATTCCTGAAGTACTTCTCCATCTTCCTTACTTCGACCAGGTAAAGCGCCATTGAGGTATCGGAACACTGATACTCCTTGTTGACCTGGTTCATGACCAACTGTGAATCGCCCATCACAGTGAGCCGTTGGACTCCTAACGATTTACACGCTCGAAGTCCGGCCAAGAGGCCTTCATATTCTGCCGCGTTGTTGATCGCATCGAAATGCAGTTGAATGGTGTACTGAAGTTGTTCGCCATCTGGGGAGACCAAAACGAAGCCAGCCCCCGAGCGCTCGTATGCTCGGGACCCGTCAAAAAACATGGTCCAGTGGTTTTCCCTTGATCCGGTGGTCTCGCTGGCTAGTGGAGCTGGAGCCGACCATTCTGCCACGAAGTCGGCCAGAATTTGGGACTTAATCGCCGTTCGGCTGGAGAATGCTATCTCGAATTCGGCCAGCTCCATGGCCCACTTAGCAATACGACCACTGGCGTCCTGGTTTTTCAAGATCTCCCTGAGCGGGAAACTGGTTGGTATCACGATTTTGTGTGCTTGAAAGTAATGGCGTAGCTTCCTGGAAGCCATTAGTAATGAATACAAGAGCTTTTGGACTTCGCGGTAACGCTCCTTTGGTCCGTGTAGTACTTCGCTAACATAATAGATGGGACGTTGGACACCGTCCCTCTCCACCGTTAGTACTGCACTTACAGCCTGTGGGGTTGCCGCTAGGTATAGCAGCAATTCTTCCCCTGTTTGACGCGTGACCAGGACGGGCGGTTTGGAAATGTACTGTTTTAGCTCTTTGAAAGAGCGATTAGCTTCTTTCGTCCACGTAAAGCCATCGTGCTTGCGAAGGGCTTTAAAGAAAGGCAACCCTCGCTCCCCCAGCCGGGAAATGAAGCGGCTTAATACAACCATTCGTCCAGTCAGAGCTTGCACTTCCTTCACACAAGTGGGCGGTCTCATATTCTCAATGGCTTCGATTTTCTTTGGGTTTGCCCCGATGCCTTGTGGACCGACCATGTAGCCGGGCACCTAGCCGGCTTTTACACCGAACACGCATTTATCTGGATTTAGTTTTATTCGGTGCTTATTGAGATTACAAAATATTTCCTCCAAATCAGCGACATGACCCGAGGCGAACTTGCTTTTGACCACTATGTCGTCAACGTAGACTTCCAAGTTTCGACCTACTTGGTCCGTAAAGGTTTTCTGCATGAGGCGCTGAAAGGTTGCTCCTGCATTTCTTAGACCGAAAGACATGGTCGTATAGCAGAAAGTACCGAATGGGGTGATGAAGGAGGTCTTCTCTTCGTCTTCGTGCGATAGGTCGATCTGATGATATCCTGAATAAGCATCCAGGAAGCTCATGGTCTGTGATCCCGCCGTTGCATCGACCAATTGGTCTATGCGAGGCAGCGGGTAGTTGTCCTTCGGGCATGCTGCGTTTAAGCCCGTGTGATCGACGCACATGCGCCACTTGCCTCCTTTCTTCTTGACTATGACCGGATTAGCTAGCCATTCAGAGTGCTCGACTTCTCTAATGAAGCCAGCCTTGAGGAGCTTGTCGAGCTCCTCCCGGATGATCGCTTGTTTTTCCGGGGAAAACCGTCTAAGTTTTTGTCGCACTGGTTTTTTCTCAGGCTGAACCGCTAGCCTGTGCTCGATCACCTCCCTAGGGACCCCGGGCATGTCGAATGGTTCCCAGGCGAACGCATCCGAGTTTGCTCGGAGGAAGGTGATGAGCTCGAGTTCCTATTTGGGATCTATGGAAGATCCCAAATGCACGATTTGGCTCTGCTCCGACTGCTGAGCTTTAACGGTCAGAATAACACCCCAAAATTTTGTTTTTCTTAAATTCATGTGCGATTTGGCACTTTGGTGAATTTTTGGAATTTTCTGGAATTTATTTGGATTTATTTGGAATTTATTTGAATTTATTCCATTTTGAAATAATTAAAGAAATTAAATTTTCAAATAAAGTTTTGTTGGAAATATTTTATTTGAGTCCCAAATGCCCTAAAATATTTTCCAGAATTTTTCTGGAAATTTTTTGAGTCTTTTGCTATTTTTCTTGAATTAAATGAATTACTGGAAATTATTTTAAATATTAATTTGCTGGAAAAGGACCGACTGCCTGCATCGCTCCTCGGTCCGAGTCGGACTCGAGTCCGACCCGAGCCAGCTGCGCCACTTGACTTGACCCAACCGCGTCCGAACCCTAACCTGTGGACCGTTGGATCAAGATCCAACGGCCCACATTAGCCCATGTAACCCACGTGCGCTGGCCGCACCTAACCCGAACCCCAGATCAGATCCGAACTGTTGGATCAAGATCCAACGGTCAAGATCAATCTGCGCTAGACACGGCCGCGCTCGAGCCGATCTCGGCCGTCGATCGCGCCACGTGGACGGCTCGTGTGCGTCCACGTCACCTCGCCGTGTTCGGGACGGACTCCGCCGCCCGTACCGGCTCCGCCACGGATTCCGCGGGGATCTCGGCGTTCGGGCTAGTATTTAATGCCCGGGTCCGCGCCCGAGGATCACCCTTTCCCCGTGCGTCGTTTGCCCCACGTACTCTAGCCCTAGCCGCCGCCGTTGCCCCGCAATTGCTCGTCGGAGTTCTCTCTCCCCCGCCGCGGTTGTTGCTTCGCCCGCTGCTCGCTCGCCCTCCGCCGCGCGGTGAGCCTGGGCCTAAGACCCCAGTGCCAAGGCGCACCCGAAGGGAGGACTCACCTCGCCGGAGAGGCCCCGCAGCGCCGTCGGCTTGGTCGCCGTCCTCGCGTCCGGTGAGCCCGTGCCGCCGCGTTGCCATCGCCGCCCCAAGCTCGCACAGCCGTCCGATCAAGATCCGACCGTCACGGTGAGCCCACGTTCTTCCCCAAACCCTAGAACCCAGATCAGATCTGGACCGTTGGATCAAGATCCAACGGCCCACGATCGGCCACGCCGCGTCGCCGTCACCGTGGATAGCGTTACGGGTTAGATTCGTTTTCAGCGGGTTGGATCAAGATCCAACGGTCCGATTGGCTCATTCCCCAAACGCGTCGTCACCCAGATCCGATCTGGGCCGTTGATTTTCAAATCAACGGCCATGATCATGCCACGTGCGCCCTGACCGCGCGTGCACGCGTGAGTGCGAGCCACTTACACGCGGGGCCCGCCTGTCAGCGACCGCGAGCCGTGGGCCGAGCCCACGGTGGACCGAGCCGAGGCCGTGCGCCGGGTCCGTGGACCCGAGGCCACGTGTCGTCCCCCGATTGGTCCACGTGTCCTTGCTGACGCAATAATTGAATTTCCAAAAAACAAAATGATTTATTAATTCGAATTATTGATTTCAGAATTTGATTCAAACTTCAAACGCTTATAACTTTTGCGTTTCAACTCCGATTTGAGTGATTCAAATTTCTAAATTTTCATAAAAATGAGACCTACTCAAATATGAATTGTAATTAATTTTTGATGATGAATATTTCTCTATTTATAATTAATTAATGTTTTCTTTAAACTTTAAACGGTTATAACTTTTGCATTTAAACTCCGAATTTGACGATTCCAGTTTATAAAAATTTATAAAATTATGCTCTCTCTCTGTTTATGAACTTTAAACCGCGAGGAGGCAGTGGAGGTTTTCTCGACGAGTGAGCGTAGGTTTTGAGGTTGAGACTCCTTCGTCGAGTCGCATTTTAGAATAAGAGTCACCTTTAGAGGCGTTGGATTTCATTGTTTGCTGAGTGTGCAGTATGTGTTGCAAGGCCCTTAAGCATTGTAAGCAACCATACCAAGTTATTACTATTAGTATTAATAAAGTTGGATTTTGAGTTACACTTTTCCCCCGCATAAGTTTCCCTGTTACTTGTCTATTCTTGTTCCCTCTCATCTCTAAACCTTGGAGCAATCGATAGATGGTGAACACCTGCGGAAACCTTGGAGGCAATGGGAGTGGTTCTCGCCGAGCTGGAAACCCCAATAATGGAGCACCTACACCCCAACCAGCACCACCAGCTGACATGCAGAATTTTGGAGCTTTTCTTGCCGCCCAGACTCAGTTGATGCATGCTATGATGCAACAGATGCAACACGTCACTGCTCAGGCCGCCGCTAATCAAGTCAATCAGGGACAATGGCAGAATACAAGACTGTCAGAGTTCATGAGGACTCATCCACCCACTTTCTCCGGGAATGCTAACCCGTTGGAAGCCGATGACTGGTTAAGGTCAATTGAGAGGAAGCTACACATCGCTCAATGCATGGGAAATGAGAAGGTACTCTACGCTTCTCATCAGTTGGAAGTGACAACCGCCGAATGGTGGGAGAACTTCTGTGCCACGCAAGAGAACCCTCAAGATATCACTTGGGAGGAGTTTACAGCTGCGTTTCGTCAGTATCATGTGCTGGAAGGAATTATGGACCTCAAGAAAGAGGAGTTCAGAGCACTGAAGCAAGGTAATCAGCCGGTGGCGAATACCTGAACAAGTTCACACAGCTTGCACGCTACGCACCTGAAGACGTAGCGACAGATAAAGCCAGACAGTCTCGCTTTATGAAGGGACTTAACTCAGGACTACAGGTGGGACTGATCACCCACACCTTTCCAGATTTCCAAGAGTTGGTGAATAAAGCGCTTATTCTTGAGGACAAGCGCAAGGAACTGGATGAGAACAGGAAGCGCAGGATGCAGCATCGGGGATCGCGTTAGGGAGCGCAGTAACGCTTGAGGGTTGCGCCAAATCAGTTTTTCAGATTCCAACCACAGAATGCTACAAGGACACCGTCGCCAGCACCAAGACCCGTCAATAAGAACTATCAGACTCTAGCCCCAGCCAGAATCGCCGCTTCAGGCAGTCAACAGGGGACAGTGAGACGCTGCTACAACTGCAACGAGCCAGGGCACTTTGCCAACAGTTGTCCTAAGAAGACAGCAGGAGTGACCCCAGTTCGCTTCAATCTGGGATCCACACCAGCCAGGACGCCAAAGACCAGAGCCAACCGAGGGACAAAGACAAAGAGCGGCACCCTGCATCGTGGTGAGAGGCCGAGTCAATCATGTCACTGCAGATGCACTTCAGAATGCCACGGACGTCGTACTGGGTAAGTTACTTGTTAACTCAGTACCTGCAACAGTTTTGTTTGATTCTGGAACTTCGCATTCGTTTGTTTCTCAAGGCTTTGCTGCTAAAAATGATTTGGAGATTGCAAGACTTAAATGCATGCTTTTAGTTCAAACCCCTGGTTCCGAACTCCGAACTAAAGTAGGATGTTCTGGGGTGAGAATACTAATAGATGGGATAGAGTTCCTAGCGAACCTTATTATTTTGGAAACCCAGACCTTAGATGTTATTTTGGGAATGGATTGGTTATCCAGGCACAAGGTCGTATTGGATTGTGGACGGAGGACTATCTCAGTTGAGAGCCCGTGTGGAAAGAAAGTGGAATTCCAAGCTACCGCCGTTAGAGATGGATAGTTGATGGTTAACAGCACCAAAGCAATCAGCATAGAAGATGTCTCAGTGGTGAATGAGTACCCGGATGTTTTTCCTGAAGATTTACCTGGTATGCCGCCAAACAGGGACATAGAGTTTATGATAGAGCTTGTACCTGGTACAACGCCGATAGCAAAGAGACCTTACCGGATGTCCACCGAAGAATTGGTAGAAATGAAGAAGCAACTTGAAGAGTTGATGGAGAAAGGATTTATCAGACCAAGTTCGTCGCCGTGGGGAGCACCAGTTTTGTTCGTTAAGAAGAAGAACGGAAGTTTTAGGATGTGCATTGACTACCGTGCACTCAATGAAGTCACCGTGAAGAATAAGTACCCGCTACCCAGGATCGATGATTTGTTTGATCAACTGAGAGGAGCCGAGTTTTCTCCAAGATTGATATGAGATCGGGATACCACCAGTTGAAGATCCAATCAGAAGATATCCCGAAGACCGCATTCTCGTCAAGATATGGACACTACGAGTTTACAGTTATGTCCTTTGGTCTGACGAATGCGCCAGCATATTTCATGAATATGATGAATAAGGTGTTCATGGAATATTTGGACAAGTTTGTTGTTGTGTTCATAGATGATATCTTAATTTACTCCAAGACAGAGAATGAACATGCAGAGCACTTGAGGCAAGTTTTGGAAAAGCTAAGGGAACATCAACTTTTCGCTAAGTTCAGCAAGTGTGACTTTTGGAAGAACAAGGTGGAGTTCCTCGGACATGTAATGACTGCGGAAGGAGTCGCCGTAGATCCAAGCAAGGTAGAAGCTGTGTTACATTGGGAACAGCCGAAGACCGTGACCCAGATCCGGAGTTTCCTTGGAATGGCAGGTTACTATCGCTGTTTCATTGAAGGCTTTTCGACAATTGCGAAACCTCTTACGCAATTGCTGAAAAAGGAGAAGAAGTTTGCATGGACGCCAGAGTGTGAAAAAGGTTTTCAGGAGCTGAAGAAACGATTGACATCAGCGCCGGTGTTAATTCTACCAGACGTCAATCAAAGTTTTGATATTTATTGTGATGCATCGCGTCAAGGACTTGGGTGTGTGCTGATGCAGAACGGAAAGGTCGTCGCTTACGCATCAAGGCAATTGAGGCCACACGAGGAGAACTATCCGACACATGACCTAGAGCTAGCTGTCGTAGTGCATGCCTTGAAATTATGGCGTCACTATTTAATGGGAAACAGATGTGAAGTATACACGGACCATAAGAGTCTTAAGTACATCTTCACCCAATCAGACCTGAACATGAGGCAAAGGTGATGGTTAGAGTTGATCAAGGACTACAATGTTGGAATCCATTACCATCCCGGGAAGGCCAACGTAGTTGCCGATGCTCTGAGTCGGAAGAGCCATACTATGAACATGTTGTTAGCCACAAGTCAGGAGGAGCTATGTGAGGATTTCTAGAAGATGCAGATTGAAGTCGTACCAGAGGGATTCTTGGCTGCCTTAGAAGTAAAGCCTACCCTAGAAGATCAAATCCGAGAAGGACAGAAGGATGATGACAAGATCCGAAGGATTAAGTCCAACATGGAGAAAGGCAAGGCAGAGGACTTCAAGTTGGATGAGCAAGGCACGTTATGGATGCAGGATCGAATCTGTGTGCCAAACCAGAAGGGGCTGAAGCAATTGATTCTAGAAGAAGCCCATGACTCCAAGTATTCAATTCATCCTGAAAGTGCCAAGATGTATCAGGATTTGAAAGAAAGATTCTGGTGGCCGAGCATGAAGCGTGAAGTTGCCGAGCATGTTGCGCTGTGCGACATATGCCAGAGAGTCAAGGCAATGCATCAGAGACCAGCAGGATTGTTACAGCCGTTGAAGATACCTGAGTGGAAATGGAAGGAAATCGGAATGGATTTCATTACCGGTTTACCCAAGACTCAAGGAGGATATGACTCCATATGGGTCATAGTGGACCGCTTGACTAAGATAGCCCATTTCATCCCTGTAAAGACCACCTATTCGAGAGATAAGTTAGCCGAGTTGTACATGACCAGGATCGTCTGTTTGCACGGAGTGCCGAAAAAGATTGTATCGGACAGAGGTACCCAGTTTACCTCGAGGTTCTGGAATAAACTGCATGAAGCCATGGGAACCCGTCTGAACTTCAGTACAGCTTATCATCCATATACAGATGGGCAAACCGAAAGAGTTAATCAGATTTTGGAGGATATGCTACGAGCTTGTGCATTAGCTTATGCTACCTCTTGGGATAAAAGTCTACCGTATGCGGAGTTCAGCTACAATAACAGTTATCAAGCAAGTTTGCAAATACGGACAGTAGAGGCCACCCTGTTGATCTGCTTGGTCGCCTCGATCGCGGGGCCGGGGCTGTTGTCCTCTTCCCCGAGCATTAAACCCCGGCACTGCGGCTGGGATGCTTGGAGCTGTTGCTGTTCTACCGCGACAACCATGCCCGGCGAGGGCAGCTTTTTCTTCTTCTTCTTGATCTTCTTGTCCACAGAGTTCGAGCCCTTTTTGCTGGTGGAGGTTTCTAGTCCGGGCTGAGGTGGTAGCTTCCCCTCGTCCAGCATTTTATTCCACTGGACGGCCTCATCCGCGTTGGCATACCGGTCGGCCATCCGGAAAAGCTCGTTTGCCGTCAGGTCCGGGTGGATCTCCAAATCCTGCGTGAAGAGTACGTCTCGTACCCCGAACTTGAAAGCTCGGATGATAGCCTCGTCCGATATGTTTGGGATTGAGTTTCGGACTTGGATAAACCTCTGGACGAACTGTCGTAGGGTTTCTCCTTCCGTCTGGATCAAGCGCTCAAGGTCGCGCTCCTTTCTCGGGTGAATGTAACAGCTCTGGAAATTTGCCCGGAGCGTGGCGTTGAGCTGTCCCCAAGATCGTATGGATCCCTCCTTCTGGTTGAAGAGCCATGTACGAGCAGCCCCGTCTAAGACCGTTGGCAAATAGTTCGCCATCACCCCTTCGTCGCCCCCGGCAGCCAGAATGGCGGTGGTGTATATCGATAGAAATTCGTCTAGGTTCTGAGTCCCGTTGAACCTCTCGATGTGCCCGGGCTTGAACTTGCTCGGCCATGTGACACTCCGAAGAGAGCTCGTGAAAGCCTGGCAGCCGAAGCTCGGGGTTTCACGATGAAACCCTCGACCGTAATGGTCTCTATGTGCATCTCCCGTCCAACGCCCCGCGCGTGGGCCAATTCGAGAGAAGACTTCGTGCGGAGGGCGTGCTGATGACCTTTCGGTTGTGGAGCGTTCGGAACACTCGTAATCCGGGTGGTTGTAGACACGTCGTTCCGAAGTCGCTCGGGAGCTATTCCGAGATTTCTCGCGGACCGGGTTAGCAGCTTGGGGCAGCCTTCGAGCATAGCTCCGAGATTCGTCCCTGTGCGAGTGGATAGGTGCATGTCCCCGATGGTCCCGAGAAACACTCCGGGCGCCCTGGTCGTGAGGAGGATTGGGGACTTTTAGCTCAGCAGCAAGCCTCTCTAGATCCTCAGCCACAACCGTCCCCACGGCCTCTAGGTCCACTTGATCGGGGAAGCTGCGAAGGTCGCGCACGACCGCCGCCAAGGTCTGCAGACGCTCTCGGTTCTGGCGAACAGGTGGCGGCGAGCTTCGACGGTGTTGTGGGACGCGATCAGGGGTCCGACACCCGTGAGAGTTTCTTTCCCTGGACGCTCGCCTCTTTCTTGCTTGGCGGCGTATGCTCGCAAGGGTCTTTCCAAAAGATGCTTCTAGGTGGAGTTTGGCCGCCTCATAATGGTCGCGCCTAGCAGCCTCCGAAGATCGCACCTCAGGCTCGGCACGACTGCCAGCCATATTGACATGGCGAGAGCGAGACGAGTGTGACGGGGACATCATCGTATCCCCTTGGGATGCTGTCTCTCGGTCGAACTCGAGATCGTCTGGTATATCCAGACCAACATAGAGTCCGTCGTAATCATCCTCGTTGTCACCGAGGGCAATGGCGGGGGAACGGAGGACCTGTCCCTGCACTTCAGAGCCCGGGGTAAAGCTCCCGGACCTGGTCTGACCGGTAGGATTGGTCACACCGACCACGCCGTCGCCGGCGTAGTACATGTCGTCGTCATCAACGTCGTTGAAGGCGCAGAGGCTCCTAGTATCTCCCGAATTCGGCATCCTCGAGGATCCCAATTCGTACGGGAATCACGCAATCGTCCCCACGGACGGCGCCAGCTGTCGACAATTGGAGAACGAGCTCCCGCCGAGCTTACTTGTTGAACGAGGGATCAACAGGGCCCCGTCGTACGAACCGGGGCGATCGTCCGAGCAATGCGAGATCGGGAGAAAGACACGCGGTGTTTATCCTGGTTCGGGCCTCTCACTGCTGAGATAATAGCCCTACTCCAGTATATTGTGTTTTTGTGATTTTGCTTGCCCCCCCCACATATGTTCTTGGGGGGGTTTAAATACAGGGGTTGAAGATACATAAAACGTAACTACCCCCTAGATTTATGCGATGCGCCCATATCCGCGGCGCCCACGATCTGTCGTCCTTGATCCGTGCGTTTTTTGAATTTCCGGTATGTCGTCCCCCTTGATTCCCAGCAGATTGATCGCTACCTTCCTTCTTAGTGGTATGACCGAGTCCCTCGACCACCTAACCGGGTACCACGAGCATGCTTGCTCGTGGTCGACCGATATGGTCGTGAGGGAATGGGCGGCCACGCATGCTCGGGAGATACGCTGCTTGGATGGTCTCCCGAGCTTCTTCCGTTGGTACTTCATGATTGGTGGCCTCAGGATCCTCCGGGGCTATCACGGTCTTTTATCAGATAGTCAATCCCCGACAGATACCAACTGTAAAATCCCGGCACCTAGTATGCCGCGAATGTCACCCAAACAGCTCTAGACACAACCAATAACACATAATTGTCAATAAATTACAGCAACTACGCTAATTGTTTAATCGGAAATTCGGTAGCATCTCCTTTGGTTTACCATGGCTTTAAGCATCAATAATAATAGCACATCATAATAGCATAATAGATGACATCTAAAACAGCACTAACAGGAGTTATAGCATCATTTCAAGCCCATAATTTAAACTCCAACATTTCATGAACAAATATGAAGGGAACAATAAAACCAAGCACCCAAGATAGCATAATCCAAGTTTAGCGCAATAAAATAATCATTACAACTACAAATGAGAGTGTGTAGTTGTCTAGGTGAATGAAATTATGTGGAGATGTGACGCTAACTCCCTTCCCCGAAAGCTGAGTTCATGGTACCTAAAAACAACATAAAACAACAAGCGTGAGTTCATCACTCAGCAAAGTGTATTGCAATGAAGTAAACAATAACATCATCCATAAACATCTTCATTAACCTTTCATACATCATCATCATAAACATTTCCTAAACATCTTCATAAACATCTTATAGAACATCATAAGCATCTCATTAAACAATTCATTCATGCAATGCAATGCACATGTCTCTTTGCTTAGCACATACCGGTATTGCCGAGTGCACACCCGACGGTGTGCACCCTCTTTCCCTTCCATCCCGTGGAAGGTGCCTACTCTTACTGACTCGCTCCCATTCACAACTGTAGATGGAACTACGAGGTAGGTCTTTCTCAGTGGCGCTCCGGATTAGTCATAACTTTCTTACCGACCTTACCGGATTAGTTATGACTTTCTCACCGTCCTAACCAGTCCTCATGCCATGAATGCAAGGAATACATTGTTTACCTTCCATCGTTTAGGTGTCATGCACAATATCCTCTTACTCGCAATCATCACTTTATCATTCTCACCGTCTCTACATACTCACCAATATACCATAAGCATGAATAAACTTTGCAAACATTCTTAATTCAACAAATGCATAACCATCTAACAATTCATATTGACTTAATCTCATTAAGAAATCAAACATGGCAAGCAAACATATCAACGGTTAACTCGCATCATAACACAAACATAATGCCATTCCAGTCACAAACATTACAATACACTTGCCTTCACCCGTGCGCGACGGAGTGGCGAGACGTTGAAGGCACTCCCGGGGTCACACCACCTGCACATAGGTACAATACACTCAAAACATGCCCACAAAGCAATACAAGAACTATCATCTACATCAACTTCGCAACCTACTCCCAAAACCCAAAAAACAGCACTCTGTCCAACTGGGACAGCAGCGCTCCAACGACCATAACTTGAGTTCTACAACTCCAAATCAAGTAAACGAATACATTTTCTCGAAGATTAGGAAATTTCCTAACTTTTTCTGTGTATTCGCGAAAACTGAATCGGCATCTAAAATCCTCTAATCTACAGTTGAACACGATCTGTCCCAATCACATCACAGATTGGACAACGTTTGGTAAAACAGCCATAACTTTTAAACTGCTGGACAGAATTTAATATTATTTATGTCCAATTAAAGTTAATTCAATTACCTACAACTTCCTCAGTAGCCACCCGACCAGAAAACGCATCTAAAATTCCCAAAACTCAAGCCCTAAGCCGGGGTTCAAATTTGCCCGAGTACAGAACGTGGGACAGAATTGCGTTCTCCATAAATACATCTAACCACAGCATCTAAACATGGGTTTTTGGCATGGATTCCCCCATCTAACCAGCACCAAAACTCTACCAAAGAATCCACAATTGCTTACCTCCCTTGAAGAACCACACGAACGACGAAAACCTTCTCCTCTCGCCCTCGATCTCCTTCCACACGCCGAATCCACCAGTTTCTCTCGGTTGCGAAGCTTTCCAATAGAGATATCAATGGAGGGGGAGGGTGTGGCAGCAAAGGAGAGGACGATTCCTAGCTAGGGCTGGCTAGAAGGTGGAGGAGAGGGAGGGGGTGGCGCATGGGAGGGGAGGAGGGGGGCGGCTAGGGCTTGGAGGGGGTGGCGGCTATGGGAGGTGGAGGAGGAGGTGGGGGCGCATGGGGGAGAGCTTGGGGTGCCTAGGGCAGGTTGGCTGCCCACCTCCTCCCCACATGGGCCAAGAAGCCTCCACCTAAGGCCCAAAAAGATCCCCCCAAGGCCCAAGTTTCCCCGGAAAGGCCCAAACACCAAAAAACGGCCCGAAAACGCGATATAAAGTCGTACCATAATGCCGTATTCTATAAAGTAACCTTCTGAGATATCACAATGTCGTTGCACCGACGGTCGATATCTTATTTCATGAGTGCACTATTAACACTTCACCCTTGTCGTTAACGTCCCACCGTTAACGTTCCACCGTTAACGTTCCGCCGTTAACGCTCCACCGTTAACGTTTCGCTGTTAACGTTTAGCCGTTAACGTTTCGCCGTTAATGTTTCGCCGCTAACGCTCCACCGTTAACGCTCCGTCGTTAACATTTCGTCGCTAACGTTCCACCGTTAACGTTTCGCTGTTAACGCTCCACCGTTAACGTTCCGCCGTTAACGCTCCATCGTTAATGTTTCACCATTAACGTTCCGCCGTTAACGCTTCATCGTTAACGCTTGGCTCTCATCACTTCGTTGTCAACGTATGCGTGCATTCATGCATGAGCCCTTGTGCGATGTCCTTATCTATTCTATCATCATGATGTGAGCCTAGCCTCATCATCTTATCATCTTCAAAGCTGAACCAAAACCCTAACCTAAGACCGGTTCGATGGACTAAGTTCATTGTTTGCCGTGTTGTTATCTTTGCAATCTTTCCCGTTGTTTCAATCATGGTAAGACACTTGTCCTTGTCTTATCCCTGAAAATCTAATATGCCACTGATCCAGAAATCGTTCGTGGACTTAGTCGATAGATCATTGGCTATATGTCATATCCTTGTGCCCATATCTAATCCATCAGTCTATCCCTCTTTTGTTTGACTGTGTATCTGTTTAGTCAACAAAAGTTAACTTTGAGCATCAGCTTAGTTCATTGAGAACTAACATATCCTTATGGACCCGGTCTATAGATCGAAAGCCCATATGTCGTTGTCTGTCTAATCGAGATAATAACTTCGGAAGAAATATTCCTTGGAATATTATTCTTTCTCTCTCAGTTATTAGTCTTTCCCTCTTTGGTGTATTTTCCGAAAGCCCGTTCTCTTTTGTCTACTCTTCGATCTAATCCATTCAAGTTCCCTAATTTCATCTAAGCTGTTGTTGACACCTAAATTTGACCGATCGAGACAGGTCTGGTCGTGGCACAAGCCAGGAAGATGGTGCGGGTCGGATTAGCGACGAGTAACAGAACAGGAATCATATCAAAAAAGAGCATGATCGTATAAGGCACAAATGGAAAGAAGCCGAAGCCGGTACAACTTGGATTTGATATGATCGTGATCAAGATAGAAAGACAAGATCAAAGCCGATACGGTTGAAGAGTCCGTAATGGTCACGATCAAGGCTACACCGACTATAAAAGGTGACGTGCTGCGTAGAAAAAAGGGACACACATCCAAACAACCAATCAATTTACCAATACCTTTACCATTCCTACACTAGGAGTAGTCTTCGTAGCATTGTAATCTTTCATTTGTAATACACTTTGATCAATACGAGTTGTGCATCGCTGGTTGTTGATCTTTGCTGCATTACTCCCTACGAAGCTCTCGTTTCTTCCGATCTTGTTGCGCATCGCCTTTTTCAGAGAAGCAGGCTTTTACCTTTTTTGGCTGATTCGAGAGAGTCAATTGGACCCAGTTATCCGGTCCAAATCGGTTCATCCCTGAGCTGGCGAAGATCACCCTACTGTCAAGGCGTAGATCGTTTTCTTTGGGAGCGATCATCGTCTGAAGATACACCTCTTGCCGATTGCGAGATCAAATCGGCTGGCATGCTCGCGAACCTTGAACCCAGTGTTCTCGTGTGTGTTGGCGGCGATCGAATCAACGCTACATTTTTTCGACGCCAACATACTTTTGGCACGCCTGGTGGGACCCGAAGAAAATATCAATGACATCATCAGGGAAGACTGTCGCCCCTGCCGATGTCAACACCGATGCAATAATCGCGCCTACCTTGGCCGATTTAACACCAGAACAACGCTAAGAGATTGAGGATCAGATGGCGGTGTTTGAGCAGATGATGCTAAACTGCTTCCAGAAGACACGGCGTGGTGTCACCCAGAAGATGGTGTGCCGACGGTCAACCCTTTCGGAGACATCACCCCAAACACCAACGACATACCTGGGGTAAGCCGATACATTCCCGCACAAGCAGAATTATCGAAAATAATTAATCAGTCTATCAATCACGCGTTGCTGAACCAGTCATCGACTTTAGTTACCACACTCAGGCCATTGATATCTAACAGCGTGAAAGAAGTAGCGCAGGAGCTTGTAACCACCAAAACCCTATTTGATCCACCATAGGCTCTCCCTACGTACCAGGTCTACTCAATCAGTCCCGGTACCCAAGGGCTAAAGCCAATGGTTGAGAACAAACCATCGGCCACAATTATGACGCCTACACCATCACAGCCGACCGTCACCTTGCCTAGGAATCCTGGGACAAGCGAGGTCAAGCAGTATTACGCCCACACCGATGGCGCCAAAATGGGTACCGTGGTTGGCGCGGTCTCGAGTGCACAGCATTCACACCAGGTGACTGCGTACGCAGAGCCTTTCATACCACAGCCAGATTGTGCACGGTACCAGATCATTGAACAGGAGGTCGGGCAGAGTCACCGACAGCACAGACTAGTGGCACAACCCGAGTTTGCACTCGGGGGGCAACACCAAGTTTAGCCCGAGCTCCTGCTTAAGGGGCATCACCAGGACTTTCCCAAGTTTGCACTCAGGGGACAACGTCGTGAAGCACCCGAGTTTGCACTCAGGGGGCATCGACACGGACTAGGCAGGCCAGCACCCCAACCACCGGTCGCACCACGCAGAGAAGCCGACTGGACGGACGCAATCACAAACGTCCTGCGAGACCAGTTCGGTATCCAGCCGAGAGGACGAAATCTCGGCTACAGAAAACCTTACCCCGATAACATTGACAAGATCCCATATCCCAATGGGTACCGAGTCCCCGACTTCGCTAAGTTCTCAGGGGATGACGCGACCACCACCATGGAACACGTCGGCCGCTTCATAGTACAATGCGGGGAAGCGGCGCATTCCGACAGGCTCAGAATAAAACTATTCCCATTATCTTTGTCCGGAGCAGCGTTTACATGGTTCACCACTCTACCTCCGAACTCGGTCAACACTTGGACCGATTTAGAAAGCCGATTCCATGAGTACTTCTTTTGCGGAAGCCTAGAGCTACAGATCTCTGATTTGAGTTCTGTACGGCAAAAGTTCGGGGAATCAGTGGCTGAATATATCAAAAGATTCAGGGAAGTGCGCAACCGATGCTTTAGCATTACTTTGCCCGAAAATCAACTCGCCGACTTGGCCTTTCAAGGCTTAATTCCTCAACTTCGAGAGAAGTTCGGCGGGCAAGAGTTTGCCGACTTAAGCCACTTATTACACAGAGTATCGGCTTAGGAAGGCCGATCGTATGAGAATAAGGGGTTTAAAGATAAGTTTAGAAGTAGCAAAGAAAAAGACAAACCAAAGGTTAACTTCGTGGAGTACGAGTCAGATGATTCAGCCAACGATGAGGAGACGAACATTTGTATAGCCGAGTGGGTCAAGGGTAATAAAAAACCTTTGGTATGCTCCTGGCTAAAACCGACTAAAGCTAAGTCAGAAGTCAAATATTCATTCGATGTGGCCAAATGTGACCGCATATTCGACTTGCTTTTACAAGAGAAGCTGGTGCGAGTCCCGGAAGGGCACGTTATACCACCGGCTGAAGAATTAAAAAAGCGTAGATATTGCAAATGGCATAACTCCTTTTCGCATAATACTAATGATTGTAATATCTTTCGTCAGCAGATACAGTCGGGCATAGAAGACGGACGACTGAAGTTCGCAGAAGAGCGAGACTTGCAGGTTGACAAGAACCCCTTTTCGGTCAATATGGTCAGCTGCTCGCTTAAAGGAAAGGAGGTACAACAAGACGAAACCTGTTCACTAGTGGTATCGGCCACAAAAGCTGACAAAAAGACGGTGAACAAAGAAAAAAACGGTACAAATCACTATCGGCTCGATCTAGATAGAGGCCGATCTTGAAGGAAGGTGGTCCAAGATGGTTAAAGTGAAAGGCAAACCTAAAATCGGCAAATGGCAGAAAGCCGAGCGACGAATACCGCCAAAGAAGCCGATAATGAAGGATGGACCAACTTTTACTCAACTATTGGCTAAATCGAGAGAAGGGGACAGAAAATAGCCAACGTGCCCCGGCAGGCGCCGATAAGAAAGTATCGATCGACGGCTGCTGAAAAAGCCAATGAGCGGTGCCCTTTCTGGCGATTCTATTGAGAGAGGAGATTGGTTCTACCATCCCCCCATGCCTGTCCCATGTAGCATTACTCAGGGCAAAACAAGGAGTGTCTCCGCTTTCCATCAATAATTAAGCCGGGGCGGGGATACAAATCACCCTTAGGAAGTTATCGAAGGCCGGTCCACGAAAGAATCGGCAGACTGGAAGGAACACCCGAGGGGTCAACAGACCAAAGCGAGGCCAAAGGACCAAAATCGGCCAAGCAGGGAGATCGAAGAAAGTCAGTCCATGAAAGAATTTCATGGCCAAAAGAGGACCAAACAAACGCAGGGGAAAAACACAAGGCCGATCAGTTAGAATCGGCCAAATCCGGGATCCTTGAGAAGGTAGTCCCTGAAGGGGGACGCGACCAAAAGGACGACACAACCGAGTTGGCCGAGAAAATCCGTCAACCTGAAGAACCAAAACCACGATGGTGCCCGGCTGGTCTCACGAAATCGCAAAAACGAAGACTCTAGCGCCTCAAGACGCAAAAATCCAGGAAGGCTAAAGAAGAAAAACAGAGAGACGACACCTTCAATAAGCTGCGCCCCATAAAGATCCCAAAGAAGGAATGGCGCAAGAAAGAAGATGTCCCGAATAGCCCATCTATGGTTAGAGATGTGGGCACACCCACTGCTGAGGATGTGGAGACACCCACAGACGAGGACATAGAAGCCTTCATGACCGAATACAAGGAAGGATCTGGGACCAAAGAAGCAGAGACATCTACGGTCGGGGATTCAAGCACACCTGCGGCTAGTAACGCAGATGATTCTACACCAGATGATGGGAGATCATCAGCGGCACAAGGCGACATGCCTCCTCCGGTAAGCATCAACATGGTGTTCACCCTACCGGCCGAGTTCAGAGCTCAGGCCACCATGGTCTTGGAATCATGTGCGCAATTGTGCCTGGGGTCCCAGGAAGCAATTTTTGAGAAGCCGCTAGAAGATCACCAGCACTTGAGGCCATTGTACCTAAAAGGGTATATCAATGGCAAGCCGATATCTAGGATGCGGGTAGATGGAGGTGCAACTGTCAACCTGATGCCATATTCGACATGCAAGAAGCTGGGAAAATCCGATGAAGACCTCATCAAAACCAACATGGCTCTCAACGACTTCACCGGGGATCCCACAGAAGCCAGAGGCGTCATGGTCACGGAATTGACTATCGGCAGCAAAACTTTGCTGACTACTTTCTTTGTGGTGGATGCCAAAGGAAGTTATAGTGTGCTATTAGGAAGAGACTAAATCCACGCCAATTGCTGCATCCCGTCTACCATGCATCAAAAATTGGTACAATGGAATGGGGATGCAGTCGAAATCGTGGAAACTGACACATCGGCTCATATTGCTATGGCTAGTCCCGATGCAAATTGGCCACATGAAGGAGCCAGGTGCATCTCAGGGAAAGCACTAGAAAACTGTGACTTTGTGTGCATCAATGACACAAAGATAAGTCCGATCAGCATAAGGCCTAACGCAGTCGATCGGACAAGTGAAATCCTGCGATGATGGAGGCCTGCCTGATCACAAGATCATCAAGAAGCTGCCAATACACGGCCGATAGTTCCGAGGCTATTGGAGACTTTGAAGATGACAAGAGACTCGAACAAGGATTTACCTCAGCCAATCCGTTGGAAGAAGTAGACATAGGAAATGGAGATCGGAATAGGCCAACCTTCATTAATGTTAGGTTGCATGCCGAGTACAAGGAAAGTCTTGTAAAATTATTAAGAAAATACAATGACTACTTCGCTTGGGAGCATCATGAGATGCCTGGTTTGGATCGTCAACTTGTCGAACATCGGCTACCAGTAAAACCTGGGTATCGGCCGTTCAAGCAACCACCGAGATGTTTTAACCCGGCAATGTACGATAAGATCAAAGAGGAAATAGAGCGATTATTAGAAGCTAAGTTCATCAGACCATATCGGTATGCTGAATGGGTTTCCAACTTCGTTCCGGTAACAAAAAAGAATGGGAAGATTAGAGTGTGTGTTGATTTTAGGGACATAAATAAAGCCACCCCCAAAGACGAGTAGCCGATGCCTATAGCCGATATGATTATCGACGCAGCATCTGGGCATAAAATCATCAGCTTCCTTGACCGCAATGCAGGCTACAACCATATCTTCATGGCCAAAACAGATGTTCATAAAACGGCCTTCAGATGTCCTGGAGCACTAGGACTATTTGAGTGGGTTATTATGACCTTCGGATTGAAAAACGCTAGAACTACATACCAGAGGGCTATGAATCTGATATTTCACGAGTTGATTGGCCACATTGTGGAAATCTATATAGACGACGTAGTGGTAAAATCTGTAACATCCTAAGTTTGAACTTGCCTTTTTAATGTTAATTATCCTTTGGGAGTTGTTTGGACTTCAATTTGGAGTTAATTGTTTTTGGAATTGTTCGCTCTATCTGTTTTGTTTTAGTTTTTGCTCTAAAATCTCGTTTCATGTTGCGATTAGAATTTCTGAGCAACCGTAGTTTCCAAACCTTCTTTAGCTACCCTAGAGTCTATCCTAAAAGTTTCCGGGAAGGATTCGTGAGTTTCGGAGTTTTTTGGGGGGGGTTTTGGGGTTTTTCCTGCTTGGGCGGCACATCACGCGGCCTGGCCTGCATCACGGCCACGAGGGGTGCGGGCAGGGGGGCAGGGCGCCTGAGCTGACCGTTGCCCTGGCCACCTCCTTTTTCTCTAGAGGTTTCTCCTCACTCTCTCCCTCCCCCAGCTCACTCTCCTCACTCCCTCTCACTCTCACCCTCACCCTCTAGCTCTCTCTCCCGTAGCTCTCTCTCCCATGGAGCTCTCTCCCACTCTCTCAAATTTTCCCTCCAGCTAAACCTCTTTCCCCGGTGTTCTTGAGCTCGAGGTGAAGCAAGCCACGGAGGAGATCATCACTTTCCAAAACCCTAGACGAGCACTGTGGTGAGTGGAGCAAGTTTCAGTCAGATCTGTGATGACTTGAGCTTGATGTTGTATTTTTCTCCATTTCTATCAACTTTTCTTTTAGCTAAAACCCTAGAAAACCAAGTTGTAGTGCTCAACTTTTAGTTAGCTGAGTTTCTAAACCTAGGTTAGGTGCAAGAGTTCTTGTTAGCGCAAAAACTGAGATCAGAAACACTAAGTACGTTTTTTATCGGATATATTTGGTTAAATGTCGTTTTCGTAGCTTTTGGAATTAAACCTTGGAATCCTAGTTCCAAAAGCTAGGAAAAGGACACTAGAATGTATTCGACTTTGTTAATGTCCGAGTTTCGCGAAAAGAATCGAGTTAGAATTCGATTTGGGGTGAAAGTCGGGATTTAGCATGGATTAGGACTTTAGAGTTTCTCGAATTAGGAATTAGGCCAAACGAGGTCGGAACCATGTGTGGTTTGCATAAATGGGTCCTTGTTATTTCCGAGAACCCATCCATGCAGTCGCCGCGAAATTCCGAAGTTGTTTGTGCGAAAATCCTTTTTCTGGAAAATTCAGTCGACCTTTGGACGGCACTACCGACGTGTTAAGTCCAGATCGCCTTAGGCCGGCACTACCGACTTGTGGCCGGTATCGCTGGCTTAGGCCGGGCACTACCGCTTCCCGCAACGCCGGTAGTTATTTTCTAGAGAGGTCCCCGCTTAGGTTTCAGAGTCGCCGGTACTACCGACCCTCAAGGCCGATCGCCGATCGTAGAGCGGCACTACCGGGGTTTGTACACCGGTACTGCCGGTCTCCAGTTCAAAATTCGGTTTTCGTTTAAGTTTCTTTCCCTCGTGTTCGCTTGTTGGTTGTTGTCCGCTTCTTTGAGCTTTTTGCTTTGTTCTCGTTGGATCTTAATCGTTTCCTCATTTTTCTTTTGTCGCGCTTTCGTTTAGACGTCGACGCCTCGGGGAGCGATGGCGAGGATCCGCACTCGACCCAGAGGACACGCAAAACCCAGAGCAAGCAGGCAAGCACCCCCTTTGAACATATTGCTCCCATAATTGCAAAAGTATTTGATGTTTTGCAAAATGATTACGCATGCATATGATTATTACAAGTATTTAAATGGTGGGAATAGATAGATACCCTAATGGTGGGAATACATAGCCCGGGGGTACTCTGTGTGGGTGTGTGGAGCCCCCACCCAAAGTAAAGAGCGCACATCGCCGGGGCTGACGCAAGACTAGATGCCGACAATTGGAAGAGTTTCGTCACAATCTAGCAACACGGATATGGTATGTATCGCGTGGCATGGTTGACATGATTGCTAGAATGTGTCGTATGGGTAAAGTGTGCATTCTCTGCAGAGATTAATCAAACTAATCGATTAGCTGTGCTCACGGTCACGAGCATCTTGGGTATTTGCTATCAAGTATAGTATTTTGGTTTTGGTTTCTGAAAAGGATTTGAAATCGGTAGATCTTTTAAATGTTGGGCTGTTTCATGCAAATGTTGAGTCGCTGAACTCAAAGATCGGTTGGTTTGGTGATTTGATCAAGCTGGTGATGATTCTTGATGCCATGTGATGATGGTGTTGGTTATGTTGAAGGAAATGATTCCTGTTGCCATGTGATGGTGGTGTTCGATATGTTGGAGGAATTTGGATGTTGAACGGAATGTACAATTACATTATGTATTTGTTGTACTCTTATTTACTAAATGTTTTATAAACAGTGCAGTATTCCAATCTATTAGTCTATTGCAAATAACTTCAGCTTCATGCAAAACTGAACTAGAGTAGCAACCATCTTCATTGTTTAACCTGCATTATTATTATACTTGCAAACAATAAAGTCTTGCGAGTACATACGTGTACTCACCGTTTGCTCTGAAAATTTGCGTGAGGAGCAGAAGATGCAGGTGAGGAAGAAGGTGACCAGGAGTTTAGTGACCCTGGCGTGGGTGGTGCGTTTGACGGCTAGCGGAGCTAGTTGCTCGCCGGTTGCCTGAGGGAATGGAGGCACACCGCGGCCGCTTTACTTTTGTTTCTCTGATGTTTTTCTCTTCAGTTTACTTTAAGCCAATCGGCATTTTGTAAACAGGAACTAGTTGTAATATTATTATCTACCGTTGTAATATATTACCTCTGCCCTTGTATCAAGCGTTCGCTTGGATGAGACTCTCCCTTCTCAACATGTGATGCTAGCCTACCGATCCAGGGACTAGTGGTTATTACATGGTTATGGAAGCTCAAATTGGAACCAATTGGGTAGCATGTGACCTCATTCGAGTATCGTGCTAGCCAAGTGATTTCAATCTGAAGTCCGTCGTGATGCCGTGATCGTTACGTTACGGGTTGCGTGATTAACTGTGCCCACGCAATAAGAATGGAGTATCACCGCATCAGACGGAGCCCCCACAAGGAGTGGTATCAGAGCAAAGGTTAATAATTGATAGGATTAAGGAAGAGTCTTTTCCCTTAAAAGTTATTTTGATTATGCACTCTATAATTGTGAAAACTTAGAATTTTAATCTTTTCTTTTCTGTAGCATCTCCTTTGGTTTGAGCTTCAAACGAAATTTCCTCTTATCTCAGCTTTCAAAGTCAGATTTCCAGGGTAAAAGCAAAAGGGGTATTCGGTTTGATCTATTTTCCTGATCCTATTCAAAATTCGAGTTAGAAGTAATTGGGAAGCTTATCCACTTCAAAAGATAGTTAAGAATTGAGTAATGATAAGGTTAAGGCTTAAAATTGTGAGTTTCTCTTGTTGGTCCGCTGTTGTTTTATTTTCTTTTCGCTTATTTAATTTCTGTTTATTTCGAATTTCCGTTTGTTGAGGATGTTACTAATCTGTTTCCCTTCGTAACTTTAGATATCTGGACGTTGGGAACCCTGCTACTTCACGTCTGCGATTCTAGAGGGCTCAGTTCAGGCTACCCTCTGGGAGATGATGCAACATGCTGGCTTTCCTGAGCCGCCAGGGTATTTAATCTCACGTGCTGGACTTAGTCCCGCTTCCTCCCTGTATGTGGCTGAAGTTTCTATTCGCAGACGCCATGCAGGAGAGCAAACCCGTCAGTATCATGGTACAGCGCCAAGTCCTCTTGCAGCTCTACTCGATGGAGCATATATTGCAATTCTGAGGCTTCACTTTGATGTACCGGAAATGGCTCAGTTGTATCCTGTTTGTCCCTCTTGTGAGCCGGACAGCCAAGAGAACCTGTATGTGCCAGATTATCCACTGTCGGATCCTGTGCAGATTTGGCAGACTGGGCTAGTGAGATACCTTGATCGATATCTGCTTCGTCTCCGTGAAGAACTGTTGCTTGCTCGACGCCAGATTCTCCGAAAGTTAGAGAGTAACATGGCGCCCTTGGTTAGCTATGGTTTCTTTTCTACCGGGATGATCTATGGGGAGAATGATGATCTCGAGCCTCACGAGGAGTTACCCCGTCCTTATGGATCTTACCGCCGGGTCTCGCAATGCCAGGATGTTCTGCTCGTGGTAGCACTGCCGCTGCAGCTTTCTGCGGCGCCCTAGTGCTTCTCTTCGCGATCGCCATGCTAGGACGTAACCTGCTGTTTGGTGGACGCGAGTGCGAGTTGATGTTCCCCGTAGAGTCAATCGCTTCTTCAGAGCCCAGGCACCTCGGATGTCCCTCGTGAACGGTGGCGTGTTCAGGACTAGATCCCTATCCTAATAGGTAGTAGGATCTACACTCGCTTTTGTTGTAATTACGAAATGGTGGAAGAAACCTTTGTTGTATTTACTCGTGGAACCTGGTGGTAGTTGATGTTGGTGGTATTGTAAATAACCCCCTGTAGCGAAGAGACGTGCTAAGTTATCATTTGTAAATCTATCGCCTCGCAATCCTTTCACCGTGATGCATACTTTAAATCTTGTATTGCTATGTGATGGATTGTGTTTGAGTTTCGCGAATCATTGCTCAAAATCCCCACGTTCTTTGATGGGCTCTTGTGGTACTTGTCTCTAAGTCTTTATGTCAACAGGATGCCGCCAAGAGATGTGTTGATCGCTCGCTGATGGCCCGGTGTTGCTCAAAATAGCCAAGAACCACCGTGGCAATATCAATCTGGAGCGCCAAGATCCACCTTTGGCTAGATCCCGTAGCCAAGGATCTCATCACTCTAATGAGCCAAGAGGGTAATCGGAGGCATCGCTTAGTCATCACGATGCCCAAAGTGAAGAGTTACCTCCACCTCCGTCAATGGCCCAAGTTCTTGTCATGCAGACCCGTTTGTTGGAACAGTTGGTGCAGAATTCCGAGAACCTTGGTGCCGCTGCTTATGGTGGTTTGGCAGCAATGCAACCCCAATCGAGGTTGGCCGAGTTCCAGCGAACTCGCCCACCAAACTTCTCATCTGCGACCGATCCTCTGGATGCAGACGATTGGCTTCGCGATGTTGAAGATAAACTTGACCTCGTGAGGTGTACTGAAGAGGGGAAGGTTCAGTATGCTGCTCACTATCTCCAAGGTGCAACAGCAGCTTGGTGGGGTAGTGTTAAGGCAATTCATCCACCTGGTCAGGTCATGACTTGGGAGGAATTTAAAGGAGCCTTTCGTGCAGTGCACATTCCTTCTAGTCTGATGGAGATAAAGAAACGAGAGTTCTATGATCTTTGTCAGGGGTCTATGTCAGTGATGGACTATCTGCATAAGTTCAATTATCTGGTTCGATATGTAGCAGATGAGGTCCTGAGTGAAGCTCGAAAAGTCTCCTTGTTTCGTCAACATCTCAATGAGGAGATTCGTCATTCGCTCGCACCACTTGACATCCCCAATATGCAAGTGCTTGTGGACAAGGCGATTTGTGTTGAGGACAGCGGCAAGGCAGTTTTGGAGAGCCGAAAGCGTAAGTGGATGGCTCGGAAATCTGCCGGTGCCGGTACTTCGAGACCGCGTTCTGGGCAAACCGCCAGTGCTTAGTCCGTGGCATCGCCGCCTCCACGATCTCAGAGGAACTTTCCCCAACCTGTTCTGTCTACGGCTCAACCTTCTGGCCGCGGAGGACAGATTCGTGGAGGGCAGGACAGGATGGCCGCACTCACCTGCTATGCTTGCGGTGAAAAGGGACATATCTCTACTGTTTGTCCGAGCAAACGTCCTGTTGCTACTCGACCTCAAGTTCCAAGCGGTCCGATTCGCCCGCAAGGTTCTCAGAATCAAGCGTGGTGGAGACTGGGAGGGCGTTTCTAGCCAAAAAGTAGCCCCGAGTCAAGCCCGTGGTCGACTTAACCTAGTGATCATGAGGAGGCCAAGAATGCTCCATGTGGTAGTTGGTATGTTTTCCATACACTCGCACTCCACTTTGGTTTTATTTGATTCAAGCGCTTCGCATTCTTTCATTTCTTCAAAGTTTGTTTTGGAACATAAGGTTAAGACTAACAGATTAAGTAAATCCAATGTTAGTCTATTCTCCTCGTTCGCTTATGCGAAATGAGCGCATATGTCTTAGAGTACCCATAGTGATCAATGAAGTTCTATTTTTGGGAGATCTGATTCAGATAGATACCCTCGACTCAATGTTATCCTTGGGATGGATTGGTTATCTCAAAATCAAGGACATATTGATTGCGCAAATCATTCCATTTCTCCGTAAATTCGGATGGAATCCAGACTAAGTATTACTCCATTTATCAAATGTGCTTAAGACTTCTTTCCATTCGCTTTCTGTGCTGGAATTAGATCGAGTACCAGTGGTCTGTGAGTATCCTGATGTGTTTCCTGAAGAATTACCGGGATTGCCTCCAGATCGAGATATGGAGTTTGTTATTGACTTGCTGCCAGGAACAACACCATTATCCAAATGTCCGTATCGGATGCCCTCTGATGAGTTGTTGGAGTTGAAGAAGCAACTCAAGGAGCATTTAGCTAAGGGTTTTGTTCGCCCTAGTTCGTCTCCATGGGGTAGTCCAGTGCTCTTTGTCAAGAAGAAAGATGGTAGTTTACGCATGTGCGTGGACTATCGATCCTTAAACGAAGTCACTATCAAAAATAAGTATCCTCTTCCTCGGATTGATGATTTGTTTGATCAATTAAGTGGAGCTCGAGTATTTTCTAAGATTGACTTGAGACTGGGGTACTTTCAACTCAAAATTCGACCGGAAGATATCCAGAAGACTGCGTTTACTACTCGTTACGGTTTGTACGAGTATACAGTAGTTTCTTTTGGACTCACCAATGCACCAGCCACATTCATGAATCTCATGAATAAGGTATTCATGGAATACCTAGATAAATTTGTGGTGGTGTTCATTGATGACATTCTTATCTATTCTCGGAGTGAACAGGAGCATGAACTCCATCTGCATTTAGTGTTTGATAAATTGCGTGAACATCAGCTGTATGCCAAGTTCAAAGAATGTGAGTTCTCGCTCAAAGAAGTTGACTTCTTAGGCCACGCTCTCTCTGGAAGGAGGTGTTGCTGTTGATCCCAAAGAAGGTGAAGGATGTACTTGCCTGGAACAGCCACGACTGCTCCTCAAGTCCAAGTTTTCTTGGGTTAGCCGGGTACTATCGGCGATTCATTGAAAATTTTTCCAAAATTTCCAAGCCGATGACCGAGTTACTCAAGAAGGAGAAGAAGTTTGAGTGGACGTCGACTTGTGAAGTTAGTTTCCTAGAGTTGAAGCGAAGGCTTACAACAGCTCAATTCTTGTCTTGCCCGATGTGCACAAAAACTTTGACGTATTCTCGTGATGCTTCGCGTCAAGGTCTTGGTTGTGTGCCGATGCAGAAGGAAAAGTCGTGGCGTATGCTTCACGCCAATCGAAACCTCATGAAGCCAATTATCCGACTCATGATCTAGAATTGGCTGCTGTAATTCATGCTCTCAAGTTATGGCGACATTATCTCATCGGAAACCGAGTTGAGATATTTACCGATCATAAGAGTCTGAAATACTTTTTCACCCAACCAGATCTAAACTTGAGACAGCGCCGGTGGTTGGAGCTAATCAAGGACTACGATTTGGGAATCCATTATCATCCGGGAAAAGCTAATGTGGTAGCTGATGCCCTCAGTCGCAAGCTACACACTAGTATTACCTTGTCGGATGTTTGTCAACCCCAGTTACTGGAGGAGTTTCGTAAACTCAACTTGGAGATGGTAGGGAAAGGATTTGTGGCTACATTAGCCCTACAACCTACCCTTGAATCCAAAATTCAAGCTGCTCAGTTGAAAGATGAAGGAGTAGCTGAAATCAAGCGCAATTTGAAAGAAAGCGCATCATTTGAGTTTTCAGAATGAGTTGATGGTCTGATCATGCGTGGATATCAAATTTATGTCCCGAATGATCAGGAGATCAAAGAATTGATCTTGAAGGAAGCTCATGAGACTCCGTTCTCAATCCACCCCGGAAGCACTAAAATGTACCAAGATATTCGAAAGAAGTTTTGGTGGCCGGGTATGAAAAGAGATATCGCTGCGTACGTCGCCATTTGTGACGTGTGTCAGCGAGTTAAAGCAGAGCACCAACGACCAGCTGGAATGCTTCAACCCTTGAAGGTTCCGAAGTGGAAATGGGATGAGGTCAGAATGGACATCATCACTGGCCTGCCAAAATCAGCTAATGGCCATGACTCTATTTGGGTAATCATCGACCGGTTAACCAAAGTCGCTCATTTCATACCGCAGACGCTGCTACCTACAATGGAGCTAAACTTGCGTAACTCTACTGAACCATATTGTCCGACTACATGGAATTCCTAAAACCATTGTGTCCGACCGTGGACCCCGATTCACTTCGCGATTCTAGAAGAATTTGCATGAACTTCTAGGGACCAAGTCGCTCTTCAAAGACAAATTACCATCCCTGCATCGATGGATGATCGAAGAACAAATCAAGTCCTAGAAGACATGCTTTGAGAGCTTGTATTCTTTCGTATAACTCGAAGTGGGAAAAGTGTTTAGCATTTGCCGAAGTTTTCCTACAATAATAGTTATCAAGCAAGCCTTCAAATGTCTCCGCTTGAAGCAATCGTATGGAAGAAAATGCCAAACTCCTCTCTTCTCGTCCAAGTCGGTGAAAGAAAGTTCTTTGGACCCACAGTGATTCAAGAAGCCGAGACGCAAGTCGCTAATCCGCGATCGGTTAAAAGAAGCTAAGTCTAGACAAAAGAGCTATCTTGATAATCGCCGCCGTGATTTGAGCTTCAATGTAGACGATTTTGTCTATCTTAAGGTGTCACCGTTACATGCGGGCACGGCGATTTCAAGTTCGCGGAAAGTTAGCGCCGAGATACGCTGGTCCATATCGCATTCTTGCAAGGAAGGGTGAAGTAGCTTATCGCTTGAGCTTCCACCTCAACTTGCGGATGTGCATGACGTATTTCATGTCTCTCAGTTGAAAAAGTGTCTTCGAGTTCCTACTGAACTCACTCCTCTGGATGCAATTGAACTTCAACCAGATCTTTCATACTGTGAATATCCAATTCGCGTTCTGGACGAAGCTGAATGACTTACTCGTAATCATGTATTTAAGATGCTTCGAGTTCAGTGGAGTAATCATACTAAAGAAGAAGCAACCTGGGAACGTGAAGATCGCCTTCTGTAACATCCCAAAATTTGGGTTTTCAAAAAATTTTGGTTTAGTTTAGCTTCCCAAAAATTTTCGTTGATTTTCTCGCGTTTATAAAACTTGATTTGAGTTTTCTAAAAGCTAAAACAATCTAATTTGATTATTCTAAACCTCAAATAAAATTTATTTTATTTTATTTGGATTCCTTGTGCTTCAAGAAGTTTTCCTGTAAATTTTGAGATTTTTCGGAGCTCGTTTGCTATTTATTGGATTTATTCGGAATCATTTTGTATTAAGCCCTTTTATTGAAATTAATTAATTATTTGGAAAAGTTTATATAAATTTTTGCTGAAAATATTTTATTTGGGTTGGAAATGTCTCAAAATATTTTCTGGAATTTTTCTAGAATTTTTCTGGTATTTTTATTGCCCTAAGTGATTTGATTGAATTTGTGGAATTATTTTAATTGGAAAATGTTGGAAAATCCGAATTTTTGCTTTGGGCCTAATCTCCTCCTCTCTCTCCTCCCGCTGCCCATCGGCCATGCCCGCCCGCCGCCTCGCTTCTTCCCCGCGACGCACGCTGGCCACCAAAGCCACTGCCCAGCCCCCACCCGGACAGTGTCGCGCCACGCCGCCGCCACGCCCGGATCCGAGACGCACACCAAGTGCTCTGAAAATGCCCAAACCGACCCAAACACCTCCAAACGCTGGTCCAAACTTGATTTTTCTTGATCTAGCCTCTTCCCCAAACCTATATAAGTGCCCCTAGACCTCTCCCACGGATATACAACCTCCGGATCATCTCCAAAACTCCGAGATCCATCCAATGTCGCCGAACGTCGCCCAACGCCGGCCGAACTTTGGAGCCGCGTCCCGGGCAACTCGTCGACTCTTTTCGAGATCCGTCTTCTCCGTGGTGTGCCACAAGGTACCATCTACTTGCTGTCCAAAATTCAGCCAATTTGGTCCACGGGATCAAAAGTTACGGCCGCTTCAATCTCGAATCTTGCCGAGGCCATAACTCCCTCAATTTTTCGAGTTTGACGGTGAAATTTTTTGTGTAGACTCCTGGGGATGTCCTCTATAGGATGCACATCTTGCCCCAAGGTTTTGCCCTCTGGATTTGGCGCAGAAAAATAAATTCTCCGGTTAGACTGCGTTCGCATAGCGGCAAACTTCCTCGCGGCCCCCGCTGTTCCAGAAGGTATTTCTTCGAGCCACCTGCGTCACGGTGTGCCTCTTGGTCCCATCTAGCTCTCGGTCAAATTTCGTTAAGTTCCGATCATTATTCTAGAAGTTATAGCCGTCCAAAGTTTTGATCCAAACCCGTTAATCGCCAGTTTGTGATTAATCCGGAAGGGCGCCGCAAAATCCGCCTATACCGTTGAGATCGTCTCGCCGCGTTCTACGCAGTAGACATTCTCCCTTTGCCATCCCATCCTCCGGAATTTTTTTTATATTTAGGCCACCGCTTGTTGCCGCCGCCGCTTTGACGCCGGTTATTTTGGTTCGCCCCGCCGTGTTGTCGCGTCCGAGGATCATCTTGTACTGTTTTGGTCCATCATTAAGGTTCTTTTGGTCTCCGCTTGCCGCGAAGCCCGATTCCGACCTAAACCCGCTGCTTTCAACCTAGCCTGCGCCGGTTCGCGCACCGGTTAGCCGCCCTGGTAGCGTTCTATCGCTGCCATGTCGTTGCACCGACGGTCGCTACTTCGCTTCATGAAGTCTCCTATCATTGTTGACTTCCACCGTTAACGCCGCGTTAACGCTCCACCGCTAACGCTCCACCGTTAACGCTTCGCCGCTAACGCTCGCGTTAACGCTTCCCGTTAACGCTTCTTCCGCTAACGCCTGCTAACGCTTCTCCGCTTAACGCTTTGCCGTCAATGTTTCACCGTTAACGCTCGCTGTTAACGCCCGCTGTAACGCCTTGCCGTTAACGCTTTGTCATTAACGCCCGCAATGTTCCTCCATTAACGCTTTCGCACGCTTAACGCCGCCGTTAACGCCTCCGCATGTTTCCCGTTAACGCCCGCCGTTAACGCTTTCGCCGTTAACGCCTCCGTTAACGCTTTGCCGCACGCTCGCCGTTAACATTCCACCGTTAACGTTTCGCCGTTAACGTTCCATCGTTAACGTTTCATCGTTAACGATTGGCTCTCTTCGCCTGCGTTGTCATCGCATGCGTGTATTCTTGCACAAACCCTAGTGCGATGCCTTCACTGTTTCTATCATCATGACGCGTGAGCCTAGTCTCATCGCCATATCATCTTCAAGCCGAATCAAAACCCTAACCAAGACCGGTTTGATGAACTAAGTTTATCGTGAGCCGCGTTGTTATCTTTGCAATCTTTCCGGTTGTCTCAACCGTGGTAAGACGCTTTGTCTTGTCTTATCCTCAAGACCTAATCTGCCTTTAATCGAGAATTCCTTCGTGGACTTGGTCGATAGACCATTGGCCATCTGTCATACCCTCGTGCCCGATCTATCCGCCTCTCTTTTGTTTGATCGTGTCCGCTCGGTCAACAAAAGTCAACTTCAAGAATCGCTTTAGTTCATGCATGAACTAACATATCCTTATGGACCCGATCTATAGATTGAGAGCCCATATGTCGCTATCTGTCCAATCAAGATAATAACCGGAAGAAATATTCTTCGGAATATTATTCTTTCTTTCCCGATTATTAATCTTTCCCTTTTCTGTTTTGCCGAAAGCCCGTTCTCTTTTGTCGACTCTTCGATCTAATCCGCTCGAGTTCCCAAATCTCTCCCAAGCCGCTGTGCCCAATGCTGTTCGTTCTTAATTTGGAGTTTACTTGATTTGTCTTTTGAATTGGTTTGTATTTGCTTCTTCTTTAATCGTTAGACGTGTCGAACGAGCTGAGGATCGAGAAAGTGGAAGTTGAAGGTCGAGGACCAAGGATCAAGGATAAAGAGTAAAAGACAGTAAAGTTTGCAAGGGCCAGGCAAGTTGTGCTTTGACCATGTTGATCCTATTTCGAAAATCTATTTTGATTTAAACTATTGCATGCTAGTTCAAGTAGAAAAATACTTTGTTTAAACTTGGGCTTAGATAAATACCAATTTGTCAGACGACACCTTGATTATCTAAATATGTGCCATGATCCCTTGTCACCCTAGTTGTGGATTACTAGTTGGACATTATTAAATCGCCAACATGGGTTTAGATCGTTGTAGTATACTGCTTAGACCTGCTACGTGCTCACGGCATGATTTTGGACAATCAAATGTTAATATTGACTTAATGATATATTGAACCTGTTTTGGAAAAGTATCATGTGACGTTGATGGCACGTGGTGCATGGTAATCAACTGGGGTTTGATAAACAGATTTCGACCGGGCATGTGGCAAGAGTAATCAGTGGGCGGTTGTGGCATTGGGGATGTTGATTTGGTTTTTCGGGTAGTCTTGCCCTGGTCACTCTAAGGACTTAACCTTGCAAGCCTTTGAACTGAGTCAATCGTACAACCACATGGTCGGAATGGGACGGCCCTAGTTGACTAAGTCGCTAAGGACTCACTTGTGGAGCCTCAGGTGTCGATTACACCGCTTGTGTGATTGTATCGGGGAGCGATCGTGGTCGTGGGCCGATACCCATCTAACGGTGTGTTGGTCCCATACTTCGCCTTGGCTAAGGGAAGGGATGGTGTAGAGCACGAACCTGAGAGGACCACCTGTGTTGTTTGAGGCTTCCAGAAGGCTTTGTTATGATCGCTCATTCGCATACTCTTGTATGGCGATTCACTACCGACGTGGCGAGTGGATTGTATCTTGTGGGTAAAGTGTATAACCTCTGCAGAGTGTAAAACCTATTCGAATAGCCGAGTCCACTGTGATCGACAATGCTCGGGATTACAAATAAGGGTTAGATTTTCTTAAAAGTAAACTTGGGTTTGGAGGCGCTTGCCTGTGGAAAAGTGATAATTGGTTAAGGATGTGGAATGGTTTACTTTCAAACAACTGTGAAATTATTATTATTATTATCTGCTTTACCGCTTTACAATCTATTATGAATATTTGTGAAATGTCGTTTATTGCAAAATAACCCCTTCAAATTTATCATTTGGAATAAGCCATGCATATAGTTATTAGACTTGCATTCTCGTGCATGACTTGTCGAGTGCTTTATGTACTCACCCTTGCAAACAAACAATCACCAAGTGAGCAAAAGTCTACATCGTCGAAGAAGAAGAAGTTCCGTGAGAAGGCGATTATCTAGGAGTCGAACCTCGCCGCTTGCCTGTGGCGTATTGATGGGATTCACCGATGTTCTTCGTTCATTCCGCTTATTTGGAGTTGAAGCCGCTGTGGTTTCACAAATGTAAGGTTGACCTTAAGGTCGCTCAATAGTTTATATTCTATTATTGAGTTATTTTTACTATTCCGCTGCGTATGATTGTGATATTCATCTATGTTGAGACTGTGTGCACTAGCGTGATCCTGGACTAGTGCTGAATACACAGAGGGTCCGGATTTGCAGATTCGGGTCCCGACAGAGGTGGTATCAGAGCCATACTGACTGTAGGTCTTGACCCTAGATAGATTGGCCGTCTTTAGGAGCTTCAAAATTATTTTCTAAAGAGAAATTTTAACTTGAAAGAATAATACGTTCTTGACTTATCTCACTCTTCTATTCTTTCCCCTTTGCTGAAATTTCTATCCTTCCCACCAATTTAAATGGAAATCTTACCTGAGTTGTTCCGAATAGTTAACGATGTTTCACACTTAAGGAGAAAGTACTGGATGTCGCCGTCAACCCTGAAGATCGTGAAGTAAGGAATCGTCGAGCTCGAAGAGAAGTGGATCGATGAAGTGTTCTAGAAGCTTGAAGAACCAGTGCTTAGTAGTAAGTTGAGACTCATGTGTGAGAGTCGCGTCTCTTAAGATATGAGTGTTACCCCTTTTAGACGCTAGATTATTGTGTGCTTAGGAATTTGGTCCTTTATTGATTGCTGAGTGTGCAGTATGTGTTGCAAAGCTTTTAGGCTTGGATAAGCAACCATACCCAGTTTTTAATGTTTTTATAAGTTCTTGGGTTAAACCTGCTCCCCTGCACTAGGATTCTTGAACCTCATCTATGTTTTTCCCTCTTACCTAAAACCCTGGAGTGATCAACAAATGGAAAGGACCAACTACAGCAGTTGACTTTGAGGCGCTTCAAGTCGGGCTCGATTGCTACCATCGTGTCATGATAAAGCGTATAGTGACCAGCGATGTCCACTATACCAACCGTGACAATTCAACACTTGGATCAATTTGTCACTACCCAGACTCAGCTCATGCAGATGATGGTGCAACAGATGAATGTTATCAGTGCCAAAATCAACCCCTCCACCACTAAAGTCGTAACCTCCTGTTCACACCAAAGTTTGCCTTGTTCATAAAGACTAAAACCACCCACGTTTGATGGATTAGCCACTCTCAAAGACGGAGAAATATGGCTTCGTGTCATAGAAGAGAAGCTTGCTTGGGTACAATGTGAAGATGAGGAGAAGGTCCCCTACGCTACTTGTCAGTTAGAAGGAGATGCATTAGCCTGGAGGAAAGGTTTCTACATCACCTCTGAGGATGGACATATTATCACTTGGTTGGAATTTGTCACTACCCTTCGCCGCTTGTCGCGTCATCAGAAGATAGTGTGACTACCGCAAGTCCAGAGAAGAGTACAACCCCTGCACCTAATACCATACCTGGACACTGTTCTTTGAAGTGTTGTCAACCAAGCAAGTCAGAAGATCGTGCATGCATCCGATGTGGAGAAATAGGATACACCGGCCGATGAACATGCAATCAATTGTTCCAAATTGTGAAGGAAGCCATTTACCCGAGATTGTCCTATGCGCAATATCACCTGCTGTCTTTGTGAAGGTCAGGATCATTGCCCATCTCAATGTTCCCTGGATTCAGTAGTGACCGCTGTGACTCGGCATCAGCGAGAGAATTTTTCGAGCTGTCATTGCTCAAGAGTTAGCAAAAAAGAGAAGGATTGTCATCAGCACTCACCGTGCAACGTAAATAAATGAATAAGAAACATGTCAACACTATCCATCTACCTCAGGAAATCAGTAGTACTTGGTCACCATGTAATTGTTTCTTGTGTGATAAATGAGGTCATTGGCCTAGAGAATGCCCCATCAACCCACCACGATGACCCAAACCTTCATGTTACCACTGCGTGGCGAGTCAGTCATTTGCTAAGGAATGCCACAGAAAGATCAAGCAATTTCAAAGCCATGATCATCCCTAAATTACATCAAGAAAGATTTTAACACGTAAAGTGAATGGTAAGGCTATGGAAGCAACTTGCTTAAGGAGCCAAGGAAGCAAGAGGAATTGGTTAACAAGACCCTGATCCGTAAGATGAATGCAAGGAATTGGAAGATCACCGCAAGCATCGTAAGTCTAATCAGAAGGACCACCGCAATAAAGAAATGAGGAGTGCCCCTCAACAACTCGCTGCCATACTCCTCAGATTTTGTTCGAGGCACTTTCACCTGTGCTTTGCCCCGATGGTTAGAGTTTCCATAACATCAACCCGGTGAAACGTTCTCAAGGAAAAAGGCCTGTTGTCTAGAATTTGCTTTGCCTGTCATCAGCCAGGAAATTTTGCTAACCGCTACCCTCGTAAAAAGTGATCATCATGATCACATCGATCTCACTCTACCCCTACCAATACCAAAGTGCTACATCAGAGGATAACAACAGATGTCACCAAGTGTTGCTTCAGATGCAATGAGCCGGGACACTTTGCTAATAGTTGTCCTAGGAGAAAAGGTGTTTTACCTGCCCACTTCAACCCTAGTCCCTCGCCTACCGAGACACTTGCGTTAGAAAGTGAATTGTGAAGGAGTATTCAGTTGATACAGAGTTTCACCAACGCCAAGAATCAAGCCGACAAAGGTAGTATCAAGATTTTCCGTAGAGAAGAAGTGCCTCGTGGCGGTAAAAGCGCATACGCTTGGAGTCAGCGGACTTGTGAGAGGACCTCATCAGCAAGGAGCAGCCTGCAAAATTTTGGATGTTACCAAGCGTTTGTTCAGAAGCGACCCCTATCCTGTGTGCAGTTGTTTGGAAGTCAAAGAAGCTCAAGAGTTGAGTCCCACTGAACCTAATTCTATAGTCAGCCCTGAATCTCGGGGACGAGATTCTGTTAAGGGGGGTAGATTTGTAACATCCCAAAATTTGGGTTTTCAAAAAATTTTGGTTTAGTTTAGCTTCCCAAAAATTTTCGTTGATTTTCTCGCGTTTATAAAACTTGATTTGAGTTTTCTAAAAGCTAAAACAATCTAATTTGATTATTCTAAACCTCAAATAAAATTTATTTTATTTTATTTGGATTCCTTGTGCTTCAAGAAGTTTTCCTGTAAATTTTGAGATTTTTCGGAGCTCGTTTGCTATTTATTGGATTTATTCGGAATCATTTTGTATTAAGCCCTTTTATTGAAATTAATTAATTATTTGGAAAAGTTTATATAAATTTTTGCTGAAAATATTTTATTTGGGTTGGAAATGTCTCAAAATATTTTCTGGAATTTTTCTAGAATTTTTCTGGTATTTTTATTGCCCTAAGTGATTTGATTGAATTTGTGGAATTATTTTAATTGGAAAATGTTGGAAAATCCGAATTTTTGCTTTGGGCCTAATCTCCCTCCTCTCTCCTCCCGCCGCCCATCGCCGCGCTGCCCGCCCGCCGCCCCGCTTCTTCAAGACGCACGCTGCGCCAGCCACCGCCGGCCCGCCTCACCCGGACAGTGTCGCGCCACGCCACGCCACGCCGCCTCGGATCCGAGACGCACACCAAGTGCTCTGAAAATGCCCAAACCGACCCAAACACCTCCAAACGCGTCCAAACTTGATTTTTCTTGATCTAGCCTCTTCCCCAAACCTATATAAGTGCCCCTAGACCTCTCCCACGGATATACAACCTCCGGATCATCTCCAAAACTCCGAGATCCATCCAATGTTGCCCGAACGTCGCCCAACGCCGGCCGAACTTTGGAGCCGCGTCCCGGGCAACTCGTCGACTCTTTTCGAGATCCGTCTTCTCCGTGGTGTGCCACAAGGTACCATCTACTTGCTGTCCAAAATTCAGCCAATTTGGTCCACGGGATCAAAAGTTACGGCCGTTTCAATCTCGAATCTTGCCGAGGCCATAACTCCCTCAATTTTTCGAGTTTGACGGTGAAAATTTTTGTGTAGACTCCTGGGGATGTCCTCTATAGGATGCACATCTTGCCCCAAGGTTTTGCCCTCTGGATTTGGCGCAGAAAAATAAATTCTCCGGTTAGACTGCGTTCCAGACAGCGGCAAACTTCCTCGCCGTCCCCGCTGTTCCAGAAGGTATTTCTTCGAGCCACCTGCGTCACGGTGTGACTCTTGGTCCCATCTAGCTCTCGGTCAAATTTCGTTAAGTTCCAATCAGTATTCTAGAAGTTATAGCCGTCCAAAGTTTTGATCCAAACCCGTTAATCGCCAGCTTGTGATTAATCCGAAGGGCGCCGCAAAATCCGCCTATACCGCTGAGATCGTCTCGCCGCGTTCTACGCAGTAGACATTCTCCCTTTGCCATCCCATCCTCCGGAATTTTTTTTATATATTTAGGCCACCGTTTGCCGTCGCCGCGCGTCGCCTTTTGACGCCGGTTATTTTGGTTCGCTCCGGCCGTGTTGTCGCGTCCGGAGGATCATCTTGTACTGTTTTGGTCCATCATTAAGGTTCTTTTGGTCTCCGCTTGCCATCGGGCCCGATTCCGACCTAAACCGCCGTCTTTCAACCTAGCCTGCGCCGCCGGTTCGCGCGACCGTTAGCCGCCCTGGTAGCGTTCTACCGCGGCCATGTCGTTGCACCGACGGTCGCTACTTCGCTTCATGAAGTCTCCTATCATTGTTGACCTCCACCGTTAACGCTCGTTAACGTTCCACCGCACGCTCCACCGCACGCTCGCACGCTCGCGCTAACGCTTCCCCGCTAACGTTCTTCCGCACGCCTGCTAACGTTCCTCCGCTTAACGCTTTTGCCGCCAATGTTTCACCGTTAACGCCTGCCGTTAACGCTCCGTCGTAACGTCTTGCCGTTAACGTTTTGTCGTTAACGCTCGCACGTTCCTCCATTAACGTTTAGTGCGTTAACGCTCGCTTAACGCTCCTCCGCATGTTTCCCGTTAACGCTCCGTCGTTAACGCTTTCGCACGTTCCTCCGTTAACGTTTTGCCGTTAACGCTCTGCCGTTAACATTCCACCGTTAACGTTTCGCCGTTAACGTTCCATCGTTAACGCTTCATCGTTAACGATTGGCTCTCTTCGCCTCGTTGTCATCGCATGCGTGTATTCTTGCACAAACCCTAGTGCGATGCCTTCACTGTTTCTATCATCATGACGTGAGCCTAGTCTCATCGTCATATCATCTTCAAGCCGAATCAAAACCCTAACCAAGACCGGTTTGATGAACTAAGTTTATCGTGAGCCGCGTTGTTATCTTTGCAATCTTTCCGGTTGTCTCAACCGTGGTAAGACGCTTGTCTTGTCTTATCCTCAAGACCTAATCTGCCTTTAATCGAGAATTCCTTCGTGGACTTGGTCGATAGACCATTGGCCATCTGTCATACCCTCGCGTCTGATCTATCCGCTCTCTTTTGTTTGATCGTGTCCGCTCGGTCAACAAAAGTCAACTTCAAGAATCGCTTTAGTTCATCGCGAACTAACATATCCTTATGGACCCGATCTATAGATTGAGAGCCCATATGTCGCTATTCGTCTAATCAAGATAATAACTTCGGAAGAAATATTCTTCGGAATATTATTCTTTCTTTCCCGCTTATTAATCTTTCCCTTTTCTGTTTTGCCGAAAGCCCGTTCTCTTTGTCGACTCTTCGATCTAATCCGTTCGAGTTCCCAAATCTCTCCCAAGCCGCAGCCCAATGTCGTTCGTTCTTAATTTGGAGTTTACTTGATTTGTCTTTTGAATTGGTTTGTATTTGCTTCTTCTTTAATCGTTAGACGTGTCGTCCTGAAATCGCTCGAACGAAATGAGGATCGAAAGTGGAAGTTGAAGGTCGAGGACCAAGGATCAAGGATAAAGAGTAAAAGACAGTAAAGTTTGCAAGGGCCAGGCAAGTTGTGCTTTGACCATGTTGATCCTATTTCGAAAATCTATTTTGATTTAAACTATTGCATGCTAGTTCAAGTAGAAAAATACTTTGTTTAAACTTGGGCTTAGATAAATACCAATTTGCTGTACGACACCTTGATTATCTAAATATGTGCCATGATCCCTTGTCACCCTAGTTGTGGATTACTAGTTGGACATTATTAAATCGCCAACATGGGTTTAGATCGTTGTAGTATACTGCTTAGACCTGCTACGTGCTCACGGCATGATTTTGGACAATCAAATGTTAATATTGACTTAATGATATATTGAACCTGTTTTGGAAAAGTATCATGTGACGTTGATGGCACGTGGTGCATGGTAATCAACTGGGGTTTGATAAACAGATTTCGACTGGGGCATGTGGCAAGAGTAATCAGGTGGGCCAGTTGTGGCATTGGGGATGTTGATTTGGTTTTTCGGGTAGTCTTGCCCTGGTCACTCTAAGGACTTAACCTTGCAAGCCTTTGAACTGAGTCAATCGTACAACCACATGGCTGGAATGGGACGGCCCTAGTTGACTAAGTCGCTAAGGACTCACTTGTGGAGCCTCAGGGTGTCGATTACACCGCTTGTGTGATTGTGCGGGGAGCGTATCGTGGCTGTGGCCAGATACCCATCTAACGGTGTGTTGGTCCCATACTTCGCCTTGGCTAAGGGAAGGGATGGTGTAGAGCACGAACCGGAGAGGACCACCTGTGTTGTTTGAGGCTTCCGAAAGGCTTTGTTATGATCGCTCATTCGCATACTCTTGTATGGCGATTCACGGCTGACGTGGCGAGTGGATTGTATCTTGTGGGTAAAGTGTATAACCTCTGCAGAGTGTAAAACCTATTCGAATAGCCGAGTCCACGGTACTGGACAATGCTCGGGGATTACAGTCAAGGGTTAGATTTTCTTAAAAGTAAACTTGGGTTTGGAGGCAGTTTGCCTGTGGAAAAGTGATAATTGGTTAAGGATGTGGAATGGTTTACTTTTGAAACAACTGTGAAATTATTATTATTATTATCTGTTTTACCGCTTTACAATCTATTATGAATATTTGTGAAATGCTGTTTATTGCAAAATAACCCCTTCAGCCTGTCATTTGGAATAAGCCATGCATATAGTTATTAGACTTGCATTCTCAGGCATGACTTGTCGAGTGCTTTATGTACTCACCCCTTGCAAACAAACAATCACCGGTGAGCAAAAGTCTACATCGTCGAAGAAGAAGAAGTTCCGTGAGAAGGCGATTATCTAGGAGTCGAACTCGCCGCTTGCCTCGTGGCGTATTGATGGGATTCACCGATGTTCTTCGTTCCGCTGCTGCTTATTTGGAGTTGAAGCCGTCAGGGTTTCACAAATGTAAGGTTGACCTTAAGGTCGCTCAATAGTTTATATTCTATTATTGAGTTATTTTTACTATTCCGCTTCGTATGATTGTGATATTCATCTATGTTGAGACTGTGTGCACTAGCGTGATCCTGGACTAGTGCTGAATACACAGAGGGTCCGGATTTGCAAATTCGGGTCCCGACACCTTCGATCCGAGTTTCCATCTTTCTTTTCGGAATCCTTGTAATCTCGAGGACGAGATTATTGTAAGGGGGGTAGAGCTGTAACATCCTGAGTTTGAACTTGCCTTTTTAATGTTAATTATCCTTTGGGAGTTGTTTGGACTTCAATTTGGAGTTAATTGTTTTTGGAATTGTTCGCTCTATCTGTTTCGTTTTAGTTTTTGCTCTAAAATCTCGTTTCGTGTTGCGATTAGAATTTCTGAGCAACCGTAGTTTCCAAACCTTCTTTAGCTACCCTAGAGTCTATCCTAAAAGTTTCCGGAAAGGATTCGTGAGTTTCGGAGTTTTGGGGGGGGGTTTGGGGTTTTTCCTGCTCAAGGCGGCGATCTGATACCGGCCTGCATCGCCGCCGAGGGGTGCGGGCAGGGGGGCAGGGCGCCCGAGCTGACCGTTGCCCTGGCCACCTCCTTTTTCTCTAGAGGGTTCTCCTCACTATCTCCCTCCCCCAGCTCACTCTCCCTCACTCCTTCTCACTCTCACCCTCTAGCTCTCTCTCCCGTAGCTCTCTCTCCCATGGAGCTCTCTCTCCCTCTCTCAAGTTTTCCCTCCAGCTAAACCTCTTTCCCCGGTGTTCTTAAGCTCGAGGTGAAGCAAGCCACGGAGGAGATCGTCACTTTCCAAAACCCTAGATGAGCACTGTGGTGAGTGGAGCAAGTTTCAGTCAGATCTGTGATGACTTGAGCTTGATCTTGTATTTTTCTCCATTTCTATCAACTTTTCTTTTAGCTAAAACCCTAGAAAACCAAGTTGTAATGCTCAACTTTTAGTTAGCTGAGTTTCTAAACCTAGGTTAGGTGCAAGAGTTCTTGTTAGCGCGAAAACTGAGATCAGAAACCCTAAGTACGTTTTTTATCGGATATATTTGGTTAAATGTCGTTTTCGTAGCTTTTGGAATTAAACCTTGGAATCCTGGTTCCAAAAGCTAGGAAAAGGACACTAGAATGTATTCGACTTTGTTAAAGTCCGAGTTTCGCGAAAAGAATCGAGTTAGAATTCGATTCGGGGTGAAAGTCGGGATTTAGCATGGATTAGGACTTTAGAGTTTCTCGGATTAGGAATTAGGCCAAACGAGGTCGGAACCACGTGTGGTTTGCATAAATGGGTCCTTGTTATTTCCGAGAACCCATCCATGCAGTCGCTGCGAAATTCCGAAGTCGTTTGTGCGAAAATCCTTTTTCTGGAAAATTCAGTCGACCTGTGGCCGGCACTACCGACGTGTTAAGTCCGGTACTACCGCTGAGGTCGACACTACCGACCCTTGTGGCCAGTACTGCCGGGCTTAGGCCGGCACTACCGTTCCCGCAACGCCGGTAGTTATTTTCCAGAGAGGTCCCCGTTTAGGTTTCGTAGCCGCCGGTACTACCGACCCTCAAGGCCGATCGCCGATCGTGAGCGGCACTACCGGGTTTGTACACCGGTAAGCCGGTCTCCGCTCAAAATTCGGTTTCGCTAAGTTTCTTTCCCTCGTGTTCGCTTGTTGGTTGTTGTCCGCTTCTTTGAGCTTTTTGCTTTGTTCTCGTTGGATCTTAATCGTTTCCTCATTTTTCTTTTATCGCGCTTTCGTTTAGACGTCGACGCCTCGGAGAGCGATGGCGAGGATCCGGACTTCGACCCGGAGGACACGCAAAACCTGCAGCAAGCGTGCAAGCACCCCCTTTGAACATATTGCTCCCATAATTGCAAAAGTATTTGATGTTTTGCAAAATGATTACGCATGCATATGATTATTACAAGTATTTAAATGGTGGGAATAGATAGATACCCTAATGGTTGGATCTTGTTGGGCAATACCGACGTGCGGTTGTTGCTTAGAATACTCCCTCACCACGCGCAGGTGTTGCAGACTTTCGTGAAACAACGGTGGATGCTTTGCTGAGGGTAAAAGGCACGATGGGCTGTTAGCCATCGTTGGATCCGTGTGGGTGAATCAGGTTTGGAGTTTAAGGTACCCAAACACCTTAAATGGGGGGGTACTCTCGCCTGGCCCGGGGTACTCTGTGTGGGTGTGTGTAGCCCCCACCCAAAGCAAAGAGCGCACATCGCCGGGGCTAACGCAAGACTAGATGCCGATAAACTGAAGAGTTTCGTCAAAATCTAGCAAAACGGATATGGTATGTATCGCGTGGCATGGTTGACATGATTGCTAGAATGTGTCGTGTGGGTAAAGTGTGCATTCTCTGCAGAGATTAATCAAACTAATCGATTAGCCGTGCTCATGGTCACGAGCATCTTGGGTATTTGCTGTCAAGTATAGTATTTTGGTTTTGGTTTCTGAAAAGGATTTGAAATCGGTAGATCTTTTAAATGTTGGGCTGTTTCATGCAAATGTTGAGTCGCTGAACTCAAAGATCGGTTGGTTTGGTGATTTGATCAAGCTGGTGATGATTCTTGATGCCATGTGATGATGGTGTTGGTTATGTTGAAGGAAATGATTCCTGTTGCCATGTGATGGTGGTGTTCGATATGTTGGAGGAATTTGGATGTTGAACGGAATGTACAATTACATTATGTATTTGTTGTACTCTTATTTACTAAATGTTTTATAAACAAAGGCAAGATTCCAATCTATTAGTCTATTGCAAATAACTTCAGCTTCATGCAAATCGAACTAGAGTAGCAACCATCTTCATTGTTTAACCTGCATTATTATTATACTTGCAAACAATAAAGTCTTGCGAGTACATATGTGTACTCACCGCTTGCTCTGAAAATTTGCGTGAGGAGCGTAAGATGCAGTGAGGAAGAAGGTGACCAGAGTTCGATGACTCCAGCGTGGGTGGTGCGTTTGACGGCTAAGCGGAGCTAGTTGCTCGCGGTTACTGAGGGAATGGAGGCACACCGCGGCCGCTTCACTATTGTTTCTCTGATGTTTTTCTCTTCAGTTTACTTTAAGCCAATCGGCATTTTGTAAACAGGAACAAGTTGTAATATTATTATCTACCGTTGTAATATATTACCTCTGCCCTTGTACTGCGTTCATTTGGATGAGACTCTCCCTTCTCAACATGTGACGCTAGCCTACTGATCCAGGGACTAGTGGTTATCACATGGTTGCGGGAAGCTCAAATTGGAACCAATTGGGTAGCATGTGACCTCATTCGAGTATCGTGCTAGCCAAGTGATTTCAATCTGAGTCTGTCGTGATGCCGTGATCGTTACTTTACGGGTTGCGTGATTAACCAGGCCCACGCAACAGTAATGGAGTATCACTGTACCAGGACGGGAGCCCCCACAAAATCAGCAGGAGATCAACAGCACTTAGTCAACCTAGAAGAAGTTCTCAAGAAGACTCGAATGCACGGTTTGAAAATGAATCCATTTGATGTAACACTGGGTGTCCCGATCATTCGATGAGAATGATAACCTTCGATTTGGGTGGAGACAACTTGATGATCCGACTACAACGTACAACGATGATGCGCCTTAGCAATCGCTAAACCAACTCCAGATGGTTATTGACTTTGCCGTGGGCACGATCAACCTGATCACGAAGATCAATTCCTGCAAGCAATCGAAGAACAAGCAAGAACAAGGCAAAAGCAATCTAAAATTGCAAATATAGATGAAGTATAGAAAATGTTGGGGTTCCGATACAAGGAGCTTGTTAGGCGGCTGTTGAGCACATCTAAAAGACTCAAAATAGTAGCAAAAGGCTAAACTATCAAATAACCAAAATCCAAGTTATTTTGGGGGACTCCCTAGCTATATATAGGAGAAATAGGAGGCCAAAGCCGTGCTAGGGGCGTCCAAAACACATCCATGGCAGAGTAGGACTCCTATTCCTAGTTTGACTCGGATTTGTAAATATGACCGAACTTGTTTTGCAGATTCCCATTGACTCGTACGGAATTTGGACATGAGGCTGGATCCCTTGGAAAGAGGACGATGAAACCTTTCAAACCAGTACTCATAGACCCAAAACACCCTTGTGAATCAAAAGTTATGGTCATTTTAAGTTGGTGCTATCCCGGATGCCGAATCCGAGTTGAACTTGTGCACCGGAAGAATTGACTTCATGCTTGACGTTTGGGAGTCCTCCTTGGTTCCTAAGGACAATAAAATCATCACAAGGATTAAATAGCATTCCATTCATTAAATTATTTGTATGCAACCCGAGGAACGCATTCACCTGGTAATTGAATTGACGTGCGCGAGCTCGAGTAATTGGCCCTTGTATTACATTGTTGGTTTCAATTTGGTTTGTAGGCATGGACGTATCCATAGTAGTGATGTCCTCATCATCCTCCCCTTCTTGCATTTGAGTCGTCCTAGACTCAAGTTCATCATCTTTTCCCAAGTATGGCTTTAGATCTGATAATTGAGTTGACGGGCTCGAGCTCGAGTCAATAGTCTTTGAACCGACGAAGATGTAGAAGGATGGCCAAGGTGGGGGTCGATAAAGCCATGCATATGGAGCCATCGTATTAGATGTATACGAAGTAGAGGATGCCGTGAAGTGTCGCCAACTTAATGGTCCTGGCCAAGGTGGAGGTCGATGAAACCATGCAGTTGATATATTTGAAGCAACACTTGGTGATGACCATATGTATGTAGTGTTAGTTCTGTCCAATATGAGCATGGTCTCATCATCCTCCATTTCTTGAAGTGGAGTCGTCCTCGACTCCATCATATTGTCCTGGAAAATGTTAGGAGCGACAGGAAACAAAGCAACATGCAAATTTACAATCAAATCAATGGATCGAGAATCTCTATCAATCATATACTCCCTTTCTTGAAAACTATCATGTGACTTGTAAGTCCAACCAAAAGTACTTGATATGACATGATTAGTGATATGGCACTTATCAAATTGATGACATTGTTGCATAACATGCGGAGGTTTAAAATTTGAACAAATGTAAACTCGATGCGCTTTATACTCTCCTTTCTCACTATTTTTGCCAATAACATGGAAAATATTTCGCGATAACTAGGACAAATCAGAATATACGAAAAGTCTCTCCTCTAAATAATTCAAATCACATGGACCATCAAATTCATTGTAACCTAATGTATTTAAAGAAGACATCAATTTCAACTCATCATTTTCGCTTGTGATGTGAATGACATGTTTATTTTCAGCATAAGTGTCTAGTGTGTTAACAAAAGTGACATGTCCATTCGCTAGTTGTGTCATGGATATAAGTGAAGTATTATCACACAACTCTTCTTTATCACAAGAAATAACAAGCAAATCATCTTGTAACAAAGCAAAATCAACAATTTGTTCCACTAATATTTGCTCTACGATAGCATGATTTGTGGATAGTTTTAGCTCTTCAAAATTATTTTCTCCATGTGTAAAGTCCATTCCTGTTACATTACCTTGTAAGTTCTCATCAGCTGTTGTAGGCGTTTCTTCAACTATTATCTCTTCATTTACACATGGGGTAGTACTGATCGTTTCATTCTCCATATGCTCTTCTACATCATTCTCTCGATGGTGCCCACTTTTCTGCAAAATGTTAGCTACAAAAGAAGGTGCAACAATGGGCGCCTCAAATGAAGCTAATGATTCTTTCAAGGATTCAACAAGCATATTTTCAACTCTACAAGCACATACAACCAATTCTGAAAGAGAACAATATGTTTCATCAATAAGAGCACCTGAATTTCTTGATTAAGTCCACGTACGAACCTAAGCTCTGTTGCTTCTTCACCTTCAACTAAACCACAACGCAACAAATGATTTTGCAATCGTTCATAGTATTCCTTAACGCACTTATTTCCTTGTTTCAAGCATTGGAGTCTAGTATACAAAAATTCAGTATGATATTCAGGAACATATTCAATTCTCATAAGTCTTTTCATGGCCTTCCAATTTTCAAGTTTTCTCTCTTTTCTACAAATATGTTTCCACCATGTTAAAGCATATTCATTTAGCACACTAGCAGCAATCCTAATCTTTTCATTTTCAGACAAATCATACTTGCCAAATTCTTTGTCTACTGCTATCTCCCAATTAATATAGGCATCAGGATCATATTGACCATCAAAAGGTGGAATGGCGAATTTAACCTTACATAGGGGATTATCATCAACATGTACCTGAGCATGTAGTACGCTATTTTTGTTGCTTGGAAGATGAGGCAGAGGACTGGAAATTCCTGGGGAAGTTTCTGCAAGCGTATCAAGTCTAAACAAAATAGTAGTAAGAGTAGTTTTAGCGATCCCTTGTGCGACCTTGATGGATCTGATAAAGTTCTCTTATGATGACCTATGCTCAAAGTGAGCAACAATTCCTTTGGTGCGAGGAGAGTGATGCAGGGAGCCCTCGTCACCTGACATGGGTTAGTAGAAGACAAGAAAATAAAACCACAAGTATAATGTTTCTATCATCTACTAGGAGGTGGTGGCAAGTCTCTCAACACGCAAGCCTATAAACAAAGCTCTTACAAGTTCTTACATTGCAGCAGGTGTTGTCGGCCGTTGGTGTGGTCAAAAGTTCTCCGAAGCTTGGATAAAGCGATTGCAAAGGGACCGAACAAATGTACGAGGTTGGATGTGGAGCTTGGATAGGCAATATTTATTTCCTATGCAATTTGATAATTCTAGTTATTGTAATGATAAGTAATGATCCAAACTAAGCCCTAGTTGCCGATCTCAAAGATATAAGTGAATTTGAAGGCAACACACACGCAAAGATAATGGCACTTATGCAATCAAGGAATGAGCTATAAAATATAAGTGATACACCAAAAGCTCTATTGCACAAGTCGTAGAGAGACGCTAACTTATTGCTTTGAGAATGTTAAAAGGGCACAAGATTGCTCACTAATTAATAAATTGCACAATATAAAAAGTAATGAACACAAATTAGGGTTTTGCTCAATGCAGTGCGACATGCCACAATTTTCTTTTCTTTTCTTTTTTTTTGGCCTTTTGGCTCTTTCTCTTTTCTTTCTTTTGGTGACTTTCGGCCAACACTAGTATGAACAAAGTTTTGGAATCCCTAACTCCGTGTCACAAGATAATATGATATGATAACTGAAGATTATGCAATGTATCAAGTAGAGCAACCCTAAGCAATATCAACAAGCTAGTCTCAAATAGGATCAAAGTGTTCACAAAGGAAGATTTGGTTCCCAAAGGTAGGTGTACTAATGTTTTTCTAGGGTAGCAGACTTGTCGCTTAGATTAATGTTTAAAGATCACCGAATTTGATTGGTTGACTGTGGAAGGAATTGAAGCTTATATCCTCAGCTTTCAATAGAGTGCAAGAACACAAAAATCCAAGTTCGTATATGAAAGTTATGCTCGAAATACCAAACTGGACAAAATTGAAGGATTGAAGCTACGCGAAGGAAAAGAAAGATCAGCAACTAAAACATGGACTCTAATGGATCAAAACCTAACAAAACTCACTAAAATAACAGATTGAAACTGAATTTTTTTTTGTGGAGTAGTTTTCAATTTAAGAAGGAAATAAAAAACTAACCTAAGGCACTGATATTTTCACCGATCAACTGAAGCTCTGATACAACTTGATGTAACACTGGGTGTCCCGATCTTTCGATGAGAATGATAACCTTCGATTTGGGTGGAGACGACTTTGAGCATTCGACTACAACGTACAACGACGATGCGCCTTAGCAATCGCTAAACCAACTCCAGATGGTTATTTACTTTGCCGTGGGCACGATCAACCTGATCATGAAGATCAATTCCTGCAAGCAATCGAAGAACAAGCAAGAACAAGGCAAAAACAATCTAAAATTGCAAATATAGATGAAGTATAGAAAATGTTGGGGTTCCGATACAAGGAGCTTGTTAGGCAGTCGTTGAGCACGTCTAAAAGACTCAAAATAGTAGCAAAAGGCTAAACTATCAAAGAACCAAAACCCAAGTTATTTTGGGGGACTCCCTAGCTATATATAGGAGAAATAGGAGGCCAAAGCCGTTCTAGGGGCATCCAAACCACATCCATGGCAGAGTAGGACTCCTATTCCTAGTTTGACTCAGATTTGGAAAGATGACTGAACTTGTTTTGCAAATTCCTGTTGACTCGTAAGGAATTTGCATCAAGGCAGTTGAGGCCGCATGAAGAGAATTACCCGACGCATGACCTGGAATTAGCAGCGTAGTGCATGCCTTGAAGTTGTGGCATCATTACCTGATTGGGAATAGATGTGAAGTGTATACGGACCACAAGAGTCTCAAATACATCTTCACCCAATCGGATCTGAATATGAGGCAAAGGAGATGGTTAGAGTTGATCAAGGACTACATTGTCAGAATCCATTACTATCCTGGAAAGGCCAATGTGGTGGCCGATGCCTTGAGCCAGAAAAGCCACACTGTGAATATGATGATAGCAGGAAGTCAGGACGAGCTGTGCAAGGAGTTTCAGAAGCTGAAGCTAGAAGTAGTACAGGAAGGATTCCTAGCCACTTTGGAAGTGAAGCCTAACTTAGAGGACCAAATTCATAAAGGACAGAAGGATGACTCCAAGATCCAGAGGATCAAGTCCAAAATGGATGAAGGCAAGGCTAAGGACTTCAAGCTGGATGAGCATGGTACATTGTGGATTAAGGGCCGCATCTGTGTACCGAACAAGAAAGAGCTGAAGTAGTAGATTCTGGAGGAAGCCCATGACTCCAAGTATTCCATTCATCCAGGAAGTGCCAAGATGTACCAAGACCTGAAGGAGAGATTCTGGTGGCCAAGCATGAAACGTGAGGTTGTCGAGCATGTTGCGTTGTGTGATGTGTGCCAAAGAGTTAAAGCAATGCACCAAAGGCCAGCAGGGTTGCTGCAGCCGTTGAAGATTCCTGAGTGGAAGTGGGAGGAAATCGTAATGGACTTCATCACCGGGTTGCCGAAGACTCAGGGAGGATATGACTCCATATGGGTTGTAGTGGACCGCTTGACCAAAGTCACTCATTTTATCCCTGTAAAGACCACTTACTCGGGAGATAAGTTAGCGGAATTGTACATGACCATGATCGTCTGTTTACACGGAGTACCGAAGAAGATTGTATCGAACAGAGGTACCCAATTTACCTTGAGATTCTGGAATAAGCTGCATGAAGCCATGGGCACCCGCTTGAACTTCAGTACAGCATATCATCCGCAGACGGATGGACAGACCGAAAGAGTTAATCAGGTTCTGGAGGATATGCTAAGAGCTTGTGCATTGGCTTATGCTACCTCTTGGGATAATATGCTGAGTTTAGCTACAATAATAGCTACCAGGCCAGTCTACAGATGTCAACTTTTGAGGCACTGTATGGCCGACCATGTCGAACACCATTGAATTGGAATGAGACGGGTGAACGACATGTCTTTGGACTGGATATTCTTTAAGAGGCCGAAGAGCAGATCGCCGTGATCCGGGAAAGACTGAAGATAGCTCAGTTAAGACAAAAGAGTTATGCCGATAACCGTCGTCGAGACTTGAGTTTTGAACCGGAAGATTTCGTATACCTCAGGGTTACACCTCTCAAGGGAGTTAAGAGGTTTCACGCCAAAGGAAAACTCGCACCGCGCTATGTCGGTCCATTCAAAGTCGTAAGTCGCAGAGGTGAAGTTGCTTACCAGCTGGAGTTGCCGCAGTCGTTGGCAGGAGTGCATGATATGTTCCATGTGTCACAACTGAAGAAGTGTCTCCGAGTGCCAGACGAGCAAACCCCTTTGGAATCGATTGAGCTGCAGGAAGATCTGACATACTGTCGGGACCCAAATTTGCAAATCCGGACCCTCTGTGTATTCAGCACTAGTCCAGGATCACGCTAGTGCACACAGTCTCAACATAGATGAATATCACAATCATACGCAGCGGAATAGTAAAAATAACTCAATAATAGAATATAAACTATTGAGCGACCTTAAGGTCAACCTTACATTTGTGAAACCCTGACGGCTTCAACTCCAAATAAGCAGCAGCGGAACGAAGAACATCGGTGAATCCCATCAATACGCCACAGGCAACTGACAGGGTTCGACTCCTAGATAATCACCTTCTCACGGAACTTCTTCTTCTTCGACGATGTAGACTTTTGCTCACTGGTGATTGTTTGTTTGCAAGGGGTGAGTACATAAAGCACTCAGCAAGTCATGCACAGAATGCAAGTCTAATAACTATATGCATGGCTTATTCCAAATGACAGGCTGAAGGGGTTATTTTGCAATAAACAGCATTTCACAAATATTCATAATAGATTGTAAAGCGGTAAAAACAGATAATAATAGTAATAATTTCACAGCTTGTTTCAAAAGTAAATCATTCCACATCCTTAACCAATTATCACTTTTCCATAGGCAAACCGCCTCCAAACCCAAGTTCAATTTTGAGAAAATCTAACCCTTGATCAGTAATCCCCGAGCATTGTCCAGCTGTGGACTCGGCTATTCGAATAGGTTTTACACTCTGCAGAGGTTATACACTTTACCCACAAGATACAATCCACTCACCACGTCGGTAGTGAATCGCCATACAAGAGTATGCGAATAGCGATCATAACAAAGCCTTTCTAAGCCTCAAACAACACAGGTGGTCCTCTCCGGTTCGTGCTCTACACCATCCCTTCCCTTAGCCAAGGCGAAGTATGGGACCAACACACCGTTAGATGGGTATCTGGCCACAGCCACGATACGCTCCCCCGTACAATCACACAAACGGTGTAATTGACACCCTGAGGCTCCACAAGTGAGTTCTTAGCGACTTAGTCAACTAGGGCCGTCCCATTCCAGCCATGTGGTTGTACGTTTGACTCAGTTCAAAGGCTTGCAAGGTTAAGTCCTTAGGGTGACCAGGGCAAGACTACCCGAAAAACCAAATCAACATCCCCAATGCCACAACTGGCCCACCTGATTACTCTTGCCACATGCCCTGGCCGAAACCGTTTATCAAACCCCAGTTGATTACCATGCACCACGTGCCATCAACATCACATGATACTTTTCCAAAACAGGTTCAATATATCATTAAGTCAATATTAGCATTTGATTATCCAAAATCATGTCATGAGCACGTAGCAGGTCTAAGCAGCATACTACAACGATCTAAACCCATGTTGGCAATTTAATAATGTCCAACTAGTAAACCACAACTAGGGTGACAAAGGGTCATGGCACATACTTAAGTAATCAAGGTGTCATATAGCAAATTGGTATTTATCTAACCCCCATGTTTAATCAAAGTATCTTTCTACTTGAACTAGCATGCAATAGTTTAAATCAAAATAGATTTCGAAATAGGATCAATATGGTCAAAGCACAACTTGCCTGGCCCTTGCAAACTTTACTGTCTTTTACTCTTTATCCTTGATCCTTGATCCTCGAGCTTCAACTTCCACTTTCTCGATCCTCACTGCTCGAGCGACTTAGGACGACACGTCTAACGATTAAGGAAGAAGCAAATACAAACCAATTCAAAAGACAAATCAAGTAAACTCCAAATTAAGAACGAACAGCATTGGGCACAACGGCTTGGGAGAGATTTGGGAACTCGAACGGATTAGATCGAAGAGTTGACAAAAGAGAACGGGCTTTCGGCAAAACACCGAAAAGGGAAAGATTAATAACTGGGAAAGAAAGAATAATATTCCGAAGAATATTTCTTCCGAAGTTATTATCTTGATTAGACAGATAGCGACATATGGGCACTCGATCTATAGACCGGGTCCATAAGGATATGTTAGTTCACAGTGAACTAAACTGATTCTTGAAGTTGACTTTTGTTGACCGAACGGACACAGTCAAACAAAAGAGAGACGGATAGATCGGGCACAGGGGTATGACAGATGGCCAATGGTCTATCGACCAAGTCCACGAAGGAATTCTCGATTAAAGGCAGATTAGGTCTTCAGGGATAAGACAAGACAAGTGTCTTACCACGGTTGAAACAACGGGAAAGATTGCAAAGATAACAACGCGGCTTACGATAAACTTAGTTCATCAAACCGGTCTTAGGTTAGGTTTTGATTCGGCTTGAAGATGATATGACGATGAGTAGGCTCACGTCATGATGATAGAACAGGTGAAGGCATCGCACTAGGGTTTGTGCAAGAATACACGCATGCGATGACAACGAGGCGAAGAGAGCCAATTGTTAACGATGAAACGTTAACGATGGAACGTTAACGACGAAACGTTAACGGTGGAACGTTAACGACAGAGCGTTAACGGCAAAACGTTAACGGAGGAACGTTAACGACAGAGCGTTAACGGCAAAACGTTAACGGAGGAACGTTAACGACGAAACGTTAACGACGGAGCGTTAACGACAGAGCGTTAACGATGAAACGTTAACGGCAACAGGTAACGGAGGAACGTTAACGGTGGAGCGTTAACGGCGGAGCGTTAACGGGGAAACATTAACGGAGGAACGTTAACGGAGCGTGCGACAAACGCACCCGCAAAACGTTAACAGGAAACGCAGCGCGTTACGCACCGGCAAAACGTTAACGGTGGAACGTTAACGACAAGCGTTAAACAATGATAGGAGACTTCATGAAGCGAAGTAGCGACCGTCGGTGCAACGACATGGCCGCGTAGAACGCTACCAGGACGGCTAACCGTGCGCGAACCGGCGGCACGGGCTAGGTTGAAAGACGACGTTTAGGCCGAATCGGGCTTCTCGGCAAACGGAGACCAAAAGAACTCTAAAGATGGACCAAAACAGTACAATATGATCCACCGGACGCCGACAACACGGCCGAGCGATCCAAAATAGCCGGGCGTCAAAAGACGCGCGGCGACGGCAAACGGTGGCCTAAATATATAAAAAAAATTCCGGAGGATGGGATGGCAAAGGGAGAATGTCTACTGCGTAGAACGCGGCGAGACAATCTCAACGGTATAGGCGGATTTTGCGGCGCCCTTCCGGATTAATCACAAACTGGCGATTAACGGGTTTCGGATCAAAACTTTGGACGGCCATAACTTCTAGAATAATGATCGGAACTTAACGAAATTTGACCGAGAGCTAGATGGGACCAAGAGGCACACCGTGACGCAGGTGGCTAGAAGAAATACCTTCTGGAACAGTGGGGGACGCGCGAGGAAGTTTGCCGCTGTCTGGAACGCAGTCTGAACGGAGAAATTAATTTACTGCGCCAAATCCAGAGGGCAAAACCTTGGGGCAAGATGTGCATCCTGTAGAGGACATCCCCAGGAGTCTACACAAAAAATTTCACCGTCAAACTCGAAAAATTGAGGGAGTTATGACCTCGGCAAGATTCGAGATTGAAACGGCCGTAACTTTTGATCCCGTGGACCAAATTGGCTGAATTTTGGACAGCAAGTAGATGGTACCTTGTGGCACACCACGGAGAAGACGGATCTCGAAAAGAGTCGACGAGTTGCCCGGGACGCGGCTCCAAAGTTCGGCCGGCGTTGGGCGACGTTCGGGCGACATTGCATGGATCTAGGAGTTTTGGAGATGATCCGGAGGTTGTATATCAGTGGGAGAGGTCTAGGGGCACTTATATAGGTTTGGGGAAGAGGCTAGATCAAGAAAAATCAGGTTTGGACGCGTTTGGAGGTGTTTGGGTCGGTTTGGGCATTTTACCGAGCAGGTTCCGTGCGTGAAACGGACTCGGGGTGACGTGGCACAATGGAAGTCCGACACGTGTCCGAGGGGGGGGCGGACTGGCCTGGCCCAGTGGGGAGGCAGCGCGCGTGGGGCGGCCTGGGCGTGGCCCAACTTCGGTAGCGTGGCCGGTCTTGTGAGGCGGGCCAAGGTGGCTGGCGAGGAGGCCGGGCCTCGCGCGGAAGAGGGTGCTTGGTGGCGGCGTGGGCTGGGCCGGCCGGGCGCGTGGAAAGGCACTGGCCCGGCTTCGGCTCTGGCGCGCGGCCCAGCGGGAGGGACGCCCAAGCGGCTTTCTTGGCCGCCTTTCGAGCGGCCAGGCGCCGAGGCGGCCGGGCAGCGGGAGAGAGAGGAGAGAGGTTGAGGCCCAATCCAATTTTCGAAATTTTCAATCCTTTTCCAATTAAAACAATTCCAATAAATCAAATAAATCACTAGAGGCAATAAAAATACCAGAAAAATTCTAGAAAAATTCCAGAAAATATTTTGAGACATTTCCAACTCAAATAAAATATTTCTAACAAAACTTATATAAACTTTTCCAAATAATTAATTAATTCCGAATGAAAGGCTTAGTTTAAATTAATTCCAAATAAATCCGATAAATAGCAAACGAGCTCCGAAAAATCTCAAAAATTACAGAAGAACTTCTTGAAGCACATGGAATCCAAATAAAATAAAATAAATTTTATTTGGGGTTTAGAATAATCAAATTAAATTGTTTTAGCTTTTAGAAAATTCAAATCAAGCTTTATAAATGCGAGAAAATCAACGAAAATTTTGGGGAAGCTAAACTAAACCAAAATTTTTGAAAACCCAAATTTTGGGATGTTACAAATCTCCCCCCCTTAACAGAATCTCGTCCCCGAGATTCAGGGCTGACTATAGAATTAGGTTCAGGGGGACTCAACTCTTGAGCTTCTTCAAACTTCCAACAACTGTATACTGGACAGGGTCACTTCTGAACAAACGCTTGGTAACATCCAAAATTTTGCAGGCTGCTCCTGTCGATGAGGTCCTCTTACAAGTCCACCGACTCCAAGCGTATGCCTTTTACCACGAGGCACTTCTTCTCGCGGAAAATCTTAATACTAACTTTGTGGAAATCTTGAACATCTTACTCATCTTGGCGTTTACAGTAACTCCATTGATAGGCACGCTTGCTTCCGTCCCTGAACATTTGATTTTCTGCTTCTTCTAGAAATTGGACAAGCTGTATCTGACCACAAAGCTTATATGCAATTACGCGGTCTTTAATAGGACTTGGATAGCATTCCGGTTGGTGCAGCACTATCTTTGTCGCTTGATTCTTCAAAGATTGGTGAAACTCTGTATCAACTGAATACTCCTTAACAATTCACTTTCTGACGCAAGTGTCTCGGTAGGTGAAGGACTAGGATTGAAGTGGGCAGGTAAAATATCTTTTCTCCTAGGACAACTATTAGCAAAGTGTCCCGGCTCATTGCATCTGAAGCAACACTTGACTGACATCCGTTGGCTTTCTCCTGACATGGTACTAATCTTGGTAGGGCAGAGCTGAGATCGATGCGATCAGCGGTGATCACTTTCTTTTGAGGGCAGTGGTTAGAAAAATATCCTGGCTGACGGCAAAGCAGATTCTAGAAACCAGGCTTCTTCCTTGAGAACTTTTCACTAGGTTGATGTTATGGAAACTCTAACCATCAGGGCGAAGCACAGGTGAAGGTGTCTCTAACAAAGTCTGAGCAGTATGGCAACTGAACTGTTGAGGGGTACACCTTATTCACTATTGCAGCGGTCCTTCTTGACAAACTTTCTGACGCTTGCGGTGGTCTCCCAATTCCTTGCACTCATCTTCTAGGTCAAGGTCTTGTCAATCAACTCTTCTTGCTTCAACTGACTCCTTAAGCAAGTTGCTTCCATAGCCTTACCATTCACTTTTTGTGTTAAAATCTTTACTGATGTAATTTCTGGGATGATCATGGCTTTCGAAATTGCTTGATCTTTCTGTGGCATTCCTTAGCAAATGACCTGACTCGCCACAGTGGTATCATGAACGTTTGGGTCATCGTGCTGGGTTGATGGGGCATTCTCTAGGCCAATGACCTTATTTATCACACAAGAAACAATTCCATGGTGACCAAGTATTACTGATTTCTTGAGGTAGATGGATAGGGTTGACATGCTTCTTATTCTTTATCCCTTCATGTGGCACAGCTGGTGCGGATGACAATCCTTCTCTTTTCGCTAACTCTTGGGCAAGGACGGCTCGAAAATTCTCTCGCTGATGCCGAGTCACAGCGGTCACTATTGGATCTAAGGGACATTGAGCTGGGCAACGATCACGACCTTCGCAAAGATAGCAGGTGATATTGCGCATAGGACATTCTCCGGGTAAATGGCTTCCTTCACAGCTGGAACATTTGATTGCATGTTCATCAGCAGTGTATCCTATTTCTCCACATCGGATGCATGCACGGTCTTCTAACTTGTTTGGTTGACAACACTTCAAAGAACAACATCTCGGTATGGTATTAGGTGCAGGGGTTGTACTCTTCTCTGAACTCGCGGTAGTCACACTATCTTCTGATGACGCAACAAACTGACGAAGGGCGGTGGCAATTTCCAACCTTGTGATAGTATGTCCATCTTCCGAGGTGGCGTTGAAACCTCTCTTCCAGGCTAATGCATCTCCTTCTTACTGTCTAGTAGCATAGGGTACCTTCTCCTCATCTTCACATTGTACCCAAGCAAGCTTCTCTTCTATGACACGAAGCCATATTTCTCCGTCTTTGAGAGTGGCTAATCCATCAACGTGGGTGGTTTTAGTCTTTATGACCAAGGCAAACTTTGACCGTGAGCAGGAGGTTACGACTTTAGTGGTGGAGGGTTGATTTTGGCACCGATAACATTCATCTGTTGCACCATCATCTGTATGAGTCGAGTGCAGGTAGTGACAAACTGATCCAAGTGTTGAATTGTCACGGTTGGTATAGTGGACGCATCACGTCACTATCTCGCTTTATCACCGACACCAAGAGTAGCAATCGAATCGACTTGAATCGCCTCAAAGTCATCTTGTAGTTGGTCCTTTCCATTTGTTGATCACTCCAGGGTTTTAGGTAAGAGGGAAAAAGCATAGATGAGGTTCAAGAATCCTAGTGCAGGGGAGCAGGTTTAACCCAAGAACTTATAAAAAAACTAGGTATGGTTGCTTATCCAAGCCTAAAAGCTTTGCAACACATACTGCACACTCAGCAATCAATGAAGAACCGAATTCCTAAGCACACAATAATCTAGCGGCTAAAAGGGTAACACTCCTATCTTAAGAGACGGGACTCTCACACATGAGTCTCAACTTACTACTAAGCACTGGTTCTTCAAGCTTCTGGAACACTTCATTGATTCACTCCTCTTCGAGCTCGATGATTCCTTACATCATGATCTTCAGGGTTGACGGCGACATCCAGTACGTTCTCCTTAAGTGTGAAACATCGTTAACTATTCGGAACAACTCAGGTAAGATTTCCATTTAAATCGAAGGGAAGGATAGAACTTTCAGCAAAGGGGAAAGAATAGAAGAATAAGATGAGTCAAGAATGTATTATTCTTTCAAGTTAAATTTTCTCTTTAGAAAATAATTTTGAAGCTCCTAAAGACGGCCAATCTATCTAAGGTCAAGACCTACAGTCAGTATGGCTCTGATACCACCTCTGTCGGGACCCAAATTTGCAAATCCGACCCTCTGTGTATTCAAGACTAGTCCAGATCACGCTAGTGCACACAGTCTCAACATAGATGAATATCACAATCATACGCAGCGGAATAGTAAAAATAACTCAATAATAGAATATAAACTATTGAGCGACCTTAAGGTCAACCTTACATTTGTGAAACCCTGACGGCTTCAACTCCAAATAAGCAAAGAATGAACGAAGAACATCGGTGAATCCCATCAATACGCCCACAGCAATCGACAGGTTCGACTCCTAGATAATCGCCTTCTCACGAACTTCTTCTTCTTCGACGATGTAGACTTTTGCTCACCGGGTGATTGTTTGTTTGCAAGGGGTGAGTACATAAAGCACTCGACAAGTCATGCATGTAATGCAAGTCTAATAGCTATATGCATGGCTTATTCCAAATGACAGTCAAGGGGTTATTTTGCAATAAACAAAGATTTCACAAATATTCATAATAGATTGTAAAGCGGTAAAACAGATAATAATAGTAATAATTTCACAGTTGTTTCAAAAGTAAATCATTCCACATCCTTAACCCATTATCACTCTTCCATAGGCAAACTGCCTCCGAACCCAAGTTCAATTTTGAGCCAATCTAACCCTTGACTGTAATCCCGAGCATTGTCCAAGACTGTGGACTCGGCTATTCGAATAGGTTTTACACTCTGCAGAGGTTATACACTTTACCCACAAGATACAATCCACTCACCACGTCACTGAATCGCCATACAAGAGTATGCGAATAAGCGATCATAACAAAGCCTTTCTAAGCCTCAAACAACACAGGTGGTCCTCTCCTGGTTCGTGCTCTACACCATCCCTTCCCTTAGCCAAGGCGAAGTATGGGACCAACACACCGTTAGATGGGTATCTGGCCCACGACCACGATACGCTCCCCGCACAATCACACAAACGGTGTAATTGACACCCTGAGGCTCCACAAGTGAGTTCTTAGCGACTTAGTCAACTAGGGCCGCCCCATTCCGACCATGTGGTTGTACGTTTGACTCGGTTCAAAGGCTTGCAAGGTTAAGTCCTTAGGGTGACCAGGCAAGACTACCCGAAACCAAATCAACATCCCCAATGCCACAACCGCCCACCTGATTACTCTTGCCACATGCCCTGGCCGAAACCGTTTATCAAACCCGCTTGATTACCATGCACCACGTGCCATCAACATCACATGATACTTTTCCAAAACAGGTTCAATATATCATTAAGTCAATATTAGCATTTGATTATCCAAAATCATGTCATGAGCACGTAGCGTGTCTAAGCGACATACTACAACGATCTAAACCCATGTTGGCAATTTAATAATGTCCAACTAGTAAACCACAACTAGGGTGACAAAGGGTCATGGCACATACTTAAGTAATCAAGGTGTCATATAGCAAATTGGTATTTATCTAACCCCCATGTTTAATCAAAGTATCTTTCTACTTGAACTAGCATGCAATAGTTTAAATCAAAATAGATTTCGAAATAGGATCAATATGGTCAAAGCACAACTTGCCTGGCCCTTGCAAACTTTACTGTCTTTTACTCTTTATCCTTGATCCTTGATCCTCGAGCTTCAACTTCCACTTTCTCGATCCTCACTGCTCGAACGACTTAGGACGACACGCCTAACGATTAAGGAAGAAGCAAATACAAACCAATTCAAAAGACAAATCAAGTAAACTCCAAATTAAGAACGAACAGCATTGGGCACAACGGCTTGGGAGAGATTTGGGAACTCGAACGGATTAGATCGAAGAGTTGACAAAAGAGAACGGGCTTCGGCAAAACACCTAAAAGGAAAGATTAATAATCGAAAGAAAGAATAATATTCAAGAATATTTCTTCCGAAGTTATTATCTTGATTAGACAGATAGCGACATATGGGCACTCGATCTATAGACCGGGTCCATAATGATATGTTAGTTCACAAAGTGAACTAAAGCGATTCTTGAAGTTGACTTTTGTTGACCGAGCGGACACAGTCAAACAAAAGAGAGACGGATAGATCGGGCACGAGGTATGACAGATGGCCAATGGTCTATCGACCAAGTCCACGAAGGAATTCTCGATTAAAGGCAGATTAGGTCTTCAGGGATAAGACAAGACAAGTGTCTTACCACGGTTGAAACAACGGGAAAGATTGCAAAGATAACAACGCGGCTTACGATAAACTTAGTTCATCAAACCGGTCTTAGGTTAGGTTTTGATTCGGCTTGAAGATGATATGACGATGAGTAGGCTCACGTCATGATGATAGAACAGGTGAAGGCATCGCACTAGGGTTTGTGCAAGAATACACGCATGCGATGACAACGAGGCGAAGAGAGCCAATCGTTAACGATGAAACGTTAACGATGGAACGTTAACGACGAAACGTTAACGGTGGAACGTTAACGACAGAGCGTTAACGGCAAAACGTTAACGGAGGAACGTTAACGACAGAGCGTTAACGGCAAAACGTTAACGGAGGAACGTTAACGACGAAACGTTAACGACGGAGCGTTAACGACAGAGCGTTAACGATGAAACGTTAACGGCAACAGGTAACGGAGGAACGTTAACGGTGGAGCGTTAACGGCGGAGCGTTAACGGGGAAACATTAACGGAGGAACGTTAACGGAGCGTTAACGACAAACGTTAACGGCAAAACGTTAACAGGGAAACGTTAACGGCGAACGTTAACGGCAAAACGTTAACGGTGGAACGTTAACGACGGAGCGTTAAACAATGATAGGAGACTTCATGAAGCGAAGTAGCGACCGTCGGTGCAACGACATGGCCGCGGTAGAACGCTACCAAGGACGGCTAACCGGTGCGCGAACCGGCGGCACGGGCTAGGTTGAAAGACGACGGGTTTAGGCCGGAATCGGGCTTCTCGGCAAACGGAGACCAAAAGAACTCTAAAGATGGACCAAAACAGTACAATATGATCCACCGGACGCGACAACACGGCCGGAGCGATCCAAAATAGCCGGCGTCAAAAGCGGCCAGCGGCGGCAACAAGCGGTGGCCTAAATATATAAAAAAAATTCCGGAGGATGGGATGGCAAAGGGAGAATGTCTACTGCGTAGAACGCGGCGAGACAATCTCAACGGTATAGGCGGATTTTGCGGCGCCCTTCCGGATTAATCACAAACTGGCGATTAACGGGTTTCGGATCAAAACTTTGGACGGCCATAACTTCTAGAATAATGATCGGAACTTAACGAAATTTGACCGAGAGCTAGATGGGACCAAGAGGCACACCGTGACGCAGGTGGCTAGAAGAAATACCTTCTGGAACAGCGGGGGACGCGCGAGGAAGTTTGCCGCTGTCTGGAACGCAGTCTGAACGGAGAAATTAATTTACTGCGCCAAATCCAGAGGGCAAAACCTTGGGGCAAGATGTGCATCCTGTAGAGGACATCCCCAGGAGTCTACACAAAAAATTTCACCGTCAAACTCGAAAAATTGAGGGAGTTATGACCTCGGCAAGATTCGAGATTGAAAGCGGCCGTAACTTTTGATCCCGTGGACCAAATTGGCTGAATTTTGGACAGCAAGTAGATGGTACCTTGTGGCACACCACGGAGAAGACGGATCTCGAAAAGAGTCGACGAGTTGCCCGGGACGCGGCTCCAAAGTTCGGCCGGCGTTGGGCGACGTTCGGCGACATTGGATGGATCTCGGAGTTTTGGAGATGATCCGAGGTTGTATATCCGTGGGAGAGGTCTAGGGGCACTTATATAGGTTTGGGGAAGAGGCTAGATCAAGAAAAATCAGGTTTGGACGCGTTTGGAGGTGTTTGGGTCGGTTTGGGCATTTTACCGAGCGGTGTTCCGTCGTGAAACGGACTCGGGTGACGTGGCACAATGGAAGTCCGACACGTGTCCGAGGGGGCGGACTGGCCTGGCCCGATGGGGAGGCAGCGCGTGGGGCGGCTGGCGTGGCCCAACTCGGCGCGTGGGCCGTCTTGTGAGCGGAGCCAAGGTGGCTGGCGCGGCTGAGGCCGGGCCTCGCGGAAGAGGGCTTAGTGGCGGCGTGGGCTGGGCCGGGCGCGTGGAAACCTGCCTGGCACAGCCCGGCTTCGGCGCGGCCAGCGGAGGCGGGAGGCTGCCCAAGCGGCTTTCTTGGCCAGCCTTTCGAGGCGGCGAGAGGCGGCCGGGCAAGCGGGAGGAGAGAGGAGAGAGGTTGAGGCCCAATCCAATTTTCGAAATTTTCAATCCTTTTCCAATTAAAACAATTCCAATAAATCAAATAAATCACTAGAGGCAATAAAAATACCAGAAAAATTCTAGAAAAATTCCAGAAAATATTTTGAGACATTTCCAACTCAAATAAAATATTTCTAACAAAACTTATATAAACTTTTCCAAATAATTAATTAATTCCGAATGAAAGGCTTAGTTTAAATTAATTCCAAATAAATCCGATAAATAGCAAACGAGCTCCGAAAAATCTCAAAAATTACAGAAGAACTTCTTGAAGCACATGGAATCCAAATAAAATAAAATAAATTTTATTTGGGGTTTAGAATAATCAAATTAAATTGTTTTAGCTTTTAGAAAATTCAAATCAAGCTTTATAAATGCGAGAAAATCAACGAAAATTTTGGGGAAGCTAAACTAAACCAAAATTTTTGAAAACCCAAATTTTGGGATGTTACAAATCTCCCCCCCTTAACAGAATCTCGTCCCCGAGATTCGTAATGACTATAGAATTAGGTTCAGGGGACTCAACTCTTGAGCTTCTTCAAACTTCCAACAATCAGATATCTTTGGGCAGGTCACTTCAACAAACGCTTGGTAACATCCAAAATTTTGCAGTCGCTCCTTGTCGATGAGGTCCTCTTACAAGTCCACCGACTCCAAGCGTATGCCTTTTTACCACGAGGCACTTCTTCTGCGGAAAATCTTAATACTATTTCTGTCGGGAAATCTTGAACATCTTATGCACTCATACTGACGCTTCTGGCAACTCCATTGATAGGCACGCTTGCTTCCGCCCCTGAACATTTGATTTTCTCGCTTCTTCTAGAAATTGGACAAGTCAGATTCGACCACAAAGCTTATATGCAATTACGCGGTCTTTAATAGGACTTGGATAGCATTCCGTTGGTCCGCACTATCTTTGTCGGCTTGATTCTTCAAAGATTGGTGAAACTCAGTATCAACTGAATACTCCTTAACAATTCACTTTCTGACGCAAGTGTCTCGGTAGGTGAAGGACTAGGATTGAAGTGGGCAGGTAAAATATCTTTTCTCCTAGGACAACTATTAGCAAAGTGTCCCGGCTCATTGCATCTGAAGCAACACTTGACTGACATCCGTTGGCTTTCTCCTGACATGGTACTAATCTTGGTAGGGCAAAGCTGAGATCGATGCGATCAGTGGTGATCACTTTCTTTTGAGGGCAGTGGTTAGAAAAATATCCTGGCCGACTACAGTGCAAAGCGATTCTAGAAACCAGGCTTCTTCCTTGAGAACTTTTCACTAGGTTGATGTTATGGAAACTCTAACCATCAGGGCGAAGCACAGGTGAAGGTGTCTCTAACAAAGTCTGAGCAGTATGGCAACTGAACTGTTGAGGGGTACACCTTATTCACTATTGCAGCGGTCCTTCTTGACAAACTTTCTGACGCTTGCGGTGGTCTCCCAATTCCTTGCACTCATCTTCTAGGTCAAGGTCTTGTCAATCAACTCTTCTTGCTTCAACTGACTCCTTAAGCAAGTTGCTTCCATAGCCTTACCATTCACTTTTTGTGTTAAAATCTTTACTGATGTAATTTCTGGGATGATCATGGCTTTCGAAATTGCTTGATCTTTCTGTGGCATTCCTTAGCAAATGACCTGACTCGCCACAGTGGTATCATGAACGTTTGGGTCATCGTGCTGGGTTGATGGGGCATTCTCTAGGCCAATGACCTTATTTATCACACAAGAAACAATTCCATGGTGACCAAGTATTACTGATTTCTTGAGGTAGATGGATAGGGTTGACATGCTTCTTATTCTTTATCCCTTCATGTGGCACAGCTGGTGCGGATGACAATCCTTCTCTTTTCGCTAACTCTTGGGCAAGGACGGCTCGAAAATTCTCTCGCTGATGCCGAGTCACAGCGGTCACTATTGGATCTAAGGGACATTGAGCTGGGCAACGATCACGACCTTCGCAAAGATAGCAGGTGATATTGCGCATAGGACATTCTCCGGTAAATGGCTTCCTTCACAATTTGGAACATTTGATTGCATGTTCATCAGCAGTGTATCCTATTTCTCCACATCGGATGCATGCACGGTCTTCTAACTTGTTTGGTTGACAACACTTCAAAGAACAACATCTCGGTATGGTATTAGGTGCAGGGGTTGTACTCTTCTCTGAACTCGCGGTAGTCACACTATCTTCTGATGACGCAACAAACTGACGAAGGGCGGTGGCAATTTCCAACCAAGTGATAGTATGTCCATCTTCCGAGGTGGCGTAGAAACCTCTCTTCCAGGCTAATGCATCTCCTTCTAACTGGCAAGTAGCATAGGGGACCTTCTCCTCATCTTCACATTGTACCCAAGCAAGCTTCTCTTCTATGACACGAAGCCATATTTCTCCGTCTTTGAGAGTGGCTAATCCATCAAACGTGGGTGGTTTTAGTCTTTATGAACAAGGCAAACTTTGACTGTGAACAGGAGGTTACGACTTTAGTGGTGGAGGGGTTGATTTTGGCACTGATAACATTCATCTGTTGCACCATCATCTGTATGAGCTGAGTGCAGGTAGTGACAAAGCGATCCAAGTGTTGAATTGTCACGGTTGGTATAGTGGACGATCGCTGGTCACTATCTCGCTTTATCAACGACACGATAGTAGCAATCGAATCGACTTGAACTGCCTCAAAGTCACTGTTGTAGTTGGTCCTTTCCATTTGTTGATCACTCCAGGGTTTTAGGTAAGAGGGAAAAAGCATAGATGAGGTTCAAGAATCCTAGTGCAGGGGAGCAGGTTTAACCCAAGAACTTATAAAAAAAACTAGGTATGGTTGCTTATCCAAGCCTAAAAGCTTTGCAGCACATACTGCACACTCAGCAATCAATGAAGAACCGAATTCCTAAGCACACAATAATCTAGCGGCTAAAAGGGTAACACTCCTATCTTAAGAGACGGGACTCTCACACATGAGTCTCAACTTACTACTAAGCACTGGTTCTTCAAGCTTCTGGAACACTTCATTGATTCACTCCTCTTCGAGCTCGATGATTCCTTACATCATGATCTTCAGGGTTGACGGCGACATCCAGTACGTTCTCCTTAAGTGTGAAACATCGTTAACTATTCGGACACCCTGTGAAGATTCTGGACACCATGGATCGAGAAACAAGAAATAAGTCAACCCGTTTCTGCCGAGTCAAGTGGAGCAACAACTCCGAAAGTGAAGCAACTTGGGAGCACGAAGAGGATCTGAAGAAAGAGTTTCCAAACCAATTCCTTAGTCAGCCCAGAATCTCGGGGTCGAGATTCTGTTAAGGGGGGAGGTTTGTAACACCCCAATTTTTGCTTTTCATGTATTTAAATGTTATTTTGCATTTTTGAGAATTTTTGGAATTTTCTTGGATTTATTTGAATTTAATTTGAATTTATTCCCTTTTGAGATAATTAAATAATTAAGCATTTCAAATAAATTTTTGTTGGAAATATTTTATTTGAATCCAAAATGTCTCAAAGTATTTTCCAGAATTTTTCTGAAATTTTTCTGATTATTTTGCTATTTTTCTTGAATTAATTGAATTTCTAGAAATTATTTTAAATATTAAATCGCTGGAAAATACCCGAGCGGGTTTTACTGTTCATCCGACCGGGTCGGACCCGAGTCTGACTTGAACCGGACTCAAGCCCGACTTGTGCCAGACCGAACCCTAACGCGCGTGACCGTTGGATCGAGATCCAACGGCCCGCGATGCGCCACGTCGCCCAATCCGAATCCCCGTCGGATTCCGCCGCCGCAGCCGAGTAGGCCTCGGTTTCCACGGATTTCACGGACGCCGAGGCCATTATTTAATGCGCCGCCACCCGTGTCGTGACCGTCGTTTCCGTGCACACGCTTTGCCCTAGGTCTTGGAGCTCGAGCCGCCGTAGCCACGCCGCAATCGCTCACCGAAGTCGTGCTAGGGTTCCGCCGTGGTTTTTGCCATTTTTCACCGCCGTCGAGCCGTCTCCGCCGTGTTGGTGCCCAGATCCGAGACCGTCACGTCGAGACGCACTCGTGCATACCACTCACTTCGCCGGAACCGCCCCGAAGCGCCGTTGGCCACGTCGTCGTCCTGAGCTCTGGCCAGCCAGCTCCGCCGTGGACATTGCCGGAACCGCGAGCTCCCTCCGCTGTTGGATCTTCATCGAACGGCCCAGATTCGTCCACGTCACACGTAAGTGTTTTCCACATTTCGGTTTTAGATCTATTTTCAACTGTTGGATCTAGATCCAACGCTCTAGATTGAGCCACGTAGCCTTAAACCGCACTGAGCTAGGGTTGATCTCCGCCATTAGATCTGGATCGTACGGTTAAGTTTAACCCGCGTTGTAGCGTTAGATGCGTTCTCAACCGTTCGATCAAGATCGAATGGTGTAGATTGAGCCACGCGTCGCACGCCGGGTCATGCCATGTCACCCCTACGATGCGGCGAAAACCCGATCGGATCTGGACCGTCCGATCTAAATCGAACGGTCCAGATTGACCGCGTTATTTCCAAACGCGTGAGGATAAATCTGATCTGGACCGTTGGATTCCAAACCAACGTCCCAGATCGCGCCACGTGTGCAGGAGCCGAATCGGCGCGGTTCACGCGGGCGCGCCCGGTCGCCCCTGACGTCACGCGTGACGTCAGCGTGGGGCCCGCGTGTCAGCGTGTCAACCACCGACACCATGACGTCATCCGTGACGTCATGATGACGTCACAGTGGGGCCCGCGTATCAGTCCACTCGGCCGAGCCGTGCTGACATCAACGCTGACGTCACCCGAGTGGGTCCCGCGTGTCAGTGACACGTGCGCCCGTGGAGGTCCACGGTGGACCGAAGCCAAACCGTGGACCGAGTCCATGGACCGGATGACGCAAGCTGACGTCATAATCCAATTTTTCAATAGAAAAATAATTCGGTGGAAATTCAATTTCCACGCTGATGTCATAAATCGGATTCTTTTAATAGAAAAATAAATGAATTAATTCGGTTTATTCTTTTATTTGAATTTTCAAACTTCAAACGCTTATAACTTTTGCGTTTTAACTCCTATTAGGGTGATTCCAATTTCTAAATTTTTATAAAATTGAGATCTACATAATGGTGAATTTTATTTAATTTTTGGACATAAGTTTTCTCTAATTATATTTATTTAATTAATTTTCCAAACTTTAAACGGGTATAACTTTTGCGTTTTAACTCCGATTTGGACGATTCAAATTTCTAAAAATTTATAAAAATGTGCTCTCTCTATTTACAAAGTTTATTTGAATTTTTGGATAGTTTTTACCTACTGTTTAGTTATGCTATTGCTATTTGCACGCGTTACGTGTAGACGTTGAAGTGCCCAAAGGCTTCGAAAGTGAAGTTTTGACCCAGGAGCCAGCTCAGGACCAAGAGCAAGTACTTTTTGAATGCAAGTTATGCTTTGACCATATTGATACCATTTTTGAAATTAATTTAATTTAAATTATTGCATGCTAATTTAATTAGAAATTGTTTAAATTATTTCTGGGAATTAGATAAATGCCAAATTGCAGTATGACACCTTGACTATTTAATTATGTGCCATGAACCCTTATCACCCTGTTATGGAATATGTAGTTGGACATTATTAAATTGCCAACATTGGGTATTTAGATCGTTGTAGTATATTGCTTAGACCTGCTATGTGCACATGACAAGATTTTGGATAATCAAATGTTAATATTAACTTAATGAGATATTGAACCTGTTTTGGAGAAGTATCATGTGTTGTGATGATGATGATGGCACGTGGTGCATGGTAATCAACCGGGTTTGATAAATAGATTTAGACCGGGGCAAGTGGCAAGAATGATGCAGTGGGCCATGAGTGGCACTGGGGATGCCGTTTTGGTTCTTCGGGTAGTCTTGCCCTGGTCATCCTAAGGACTTAACCTTGCAAGCCTTTGATCTGAGTCGATCGTGCAACCACGTTTGTAATGGGACGGACCTAGTTAAGTTACTAATAGCTTTCATGTGGTACCTCGGGGTGTCAACTACACCTTTTTGTGTAGCTTGAAAGGGGAGGGTACCAGGGCTATGGCATGGTACCCGTCCAACGGTATGTCGGTCCCATACTTCGCCTCTATTAAGGGAAGGGATGGTGTATGGCAAAAACCGGAGAGGTTCACTTGTATAGTTTGCGGTCTCTGAAATGCTTTGTTACGATCACACGCCTTTGTGGTGTTTGACTGTATCTTGTGGGTAAAGTGCATAACCTCTGCAGAGTGTACAACCTATTCGAATAGCCGAGTCCACGGCACTGGACACTGCTCGGGGATTACAGTCAAGGGTTAGACTTTCATGAAAACAACTTGGACTTGAAAAGTTTGGTTGGGTTTAATGATGACGTTGATGGAAATGTGGATTAGGAAAGGAGAGAGATTTCACTTAACTCCTAGAAAAGTTATTGATATTATCTTTACTTTTACTGCTTTCGAATCTACTTATGCTATTTGTTAATTGCAGTTTACTGCAAACGAACCATGGGACATTCCTTGTACTAAACCATGCATGTAGAATATTAGTTTGCATTCTGTGCATGACATGCTGAGTACCAAGTACTCACCCCTTGCAACAATACAACACCAGTTGAAGAAGAGGCGATGCCTGCTTTGGAGGAAGAACTTCAGGAGGAACCATCTATCTAGGGAGCGAGCCCAGTCAGTTGCCTATGGTATACAGGATAGCGCCACGTTGATGCTTTTATTCCGCTGCAATTTATTTCCTTTAATAATTTTTTGCCCTGTGTGGCGTACTCTTGTAACTTGACCATATGGTCAAGCAACCAGTTTGGTTATTTCAAATAAAGTACTTTACTACTACCGATGTGTATGATTGTGATATTTACCGATGTTGAGACTGTGTGCACTAGCGTGATCCTGGACTAGTGCTGAATACACGGAGGGTCCGGATTTGCAAATTCGGGTCTTGACATTAACCTGGTTCACGACCAACTGTGAATCGCCCTTCACAGTAAGCCATTGGACTCCGAGTGCTTTGCACGCGTGTAGCCTGGCCAAGAGGCCCTCGTATTCCACTGCATTGTTGGTTTGCGGCGAAGTGCAAATGAATAGAGTACTGAAGTTGCTCACCCTGTGCCCTGCGGAGATACTAATATAACTCCAGCCCCTAAGCGTTCATTTGCAGGGACCCGTCGAAGTACATGGTCCAGCGACCTTCTTCAGATTCGGCGGGCTTGGAAAGGGTTGGAGCTGGGTTTGTCCACTCTCCCACGAAGTCCGCCAAGATCTGGGACTTGAACGTTGTGCGAGCTGAGAATTGGATCTCAAACACGGCGAGATCCATGGCACATTTGGCTATGCGACCATTAGCGTCTTGATTTCTCAGGATCTCCCTAAGCAGAAAATTTGTCGGGACCATGATCTTATGGGCCTGGAAATAGTGTCGCAGCTCTCTGGAAGCCATCAACAGTGAGTATAAAAGTTTTTGGACCTCGGGGTAACGCTCCTTCGGTCCGTGTAGCACCTCGCTGACAAAGTAGATACGTTGTTGTGCCCCATCCCTTTCTACCGTTAACACAGCGCTCACCGCTTGCGGGGTTGCTGCTAGGTACAACAGCAAAGTCTCCCCCACTTTGGGCGTGGCCAGGACGGGTGATTTGGACAGGTACTATTTTAACTCTTCGAAAGAGCGGTTGGCTTCTTTCGACCAAGTGAAGCCATCGTGCTTGCGTAGGGCCTTGAAGAAAGGTAGCCCACGCTCACCTAACCGGGAAATGAAACGGCTCAAGGTGACCATTCGTCCGGTCAAGGCTTTTACCTCCTTCACACTGGTAGGAGGCCTCATATTCTCGATGGCCTCAATCTTTTCTGGATTTGCGCCAACACCTCGTGGGCCGACTATGTAGCCGAGCACTTTGCTCGCCCTTACACCGAAAACACATTTTTCCGGATTCAACTTTATTCGATGCCTGTTGAGGTTACAAAAGGTTTCCTCAAGGTCGGAGACATGACTGGAGGCAAGCTTTCTCTTGACAACTATGTCGTCTACGTAAACTTCCAAATTTTTGACCTATCTGATCTGGGAAAGTTTTCTGCATGAGGCGCTGGAAGGTTGCTTCGGCATTCCTCAGACCGAAAGACATGGTCGTGTAGTAGAAAGTCCCGAATGGGGTAATGAAGGAAGTCTTCTCTTCATCTTCAGGTGATATGCTAATCTGGTGATACCCTGAGTAAGCATCCAAGAAGCTCATCACCTGGGACTCCGCAGTTGTGTCAACCAACTGGTCTATGCGAGGCAGCGGGAAATTGTCCTTTGGACACGCGACGTTCAAGCCCGTGTGATCGACACACATGCGCCATTTGCCCCCCTTCTTCTTAACGATGACTAGATTGGCCAGCCACTCCGAATGCTCGACTTCCCGAATGAAGCCAGCCTTGAGGAGCTTGTCGAGTTCCTCTTGGATAATCTGTTGCTTCTCCGGGGAGAAACACCTGAGCTTTTGCCGCTCTGGTTTTTTGTCAGGCTGAACCGCTAGCCTGTGCTCGACCACTTCCCTTGGGACCCCGGGCATGTTAGATGGCTCCCAGGCGAACACATCTATGTTTGTCCGAAGGAAAGTGATGAGCTTGAGTTCCTATTTAGGATCCAAAGAGGATCCTAAATGCACGACCTTGGTTGGTTCCGCTTCGTTTAGTGGAATAGTCTTGGTCTCCCCCTAGGCTGGAGGGTTACTATTGGCCAGGAATGCTTCGGCTCGTGATCGGGGCCACATGTTGGTAGTTGCCCGACCATATCCAGTGCCCTTTCGTCGCAGTTCAATGCCGACTTATGGTTCCCCCTTACGGTTATCACCCCGTTTGGGCTGAGAACCTTTAAGCACTGGTAAGCATGGTGCGTGGTAGCCATGAATTTGGCCAGAGCCGGCCTACCGAGAATAGTATTGCAGGTTGACTCGAAGTTGACTACCTCGAAGGTAATTATCTCTGTTCGGAAGTTGCTCGGACTTCCAAAAGTTACGGGCAAAACGATCTGGCCAAGGGGCTTGAACGAAGTGCCCGGAATGATCCCGTAGAAGGGAACTGCTATGCTTTTGATCTTGGATCGAGGAATCTGCATCTCATCCAGGACCTTCACCAAGATTAAATCCAGAGAGCTCCCGCTGTCAATGAGCACCCTGCCCACCATGCCCACCATGGTGTTGCTGATGGTCGGGCTTACGACCATTGGGAGCTTCTATGGTTTGGTCATTCCAAGGGGACAATCATCCTTGGAGAAAGCGAGGGACAACTTGGACCACTTGAGCTATTGCATGGGAGGTTTACCCTGAGTGACGTGATCATCTTCTCGTGCGGCCTCTTTCAAGTCCCGACGGGACTTGTAGGCGGAGGAGCCCCCGAATATCACTGTGATGTGGTTTTGGGGCTCCTGATACTCCATGTCGTCATCCTCGTCAGCGAGTTGCTTGCCCTTGCTGTTCTCACCCTGCTCCGGGAGTGTTGGCATGGGGCCTTTGCCATTGTAGAACTGTTCCAAGTGGAAGGCCCATGTTCAGCAGTTTTGCATGTTGTGCCCGTGGGCCTGATGGAGCAGGCAGAACTGATTGTTCTGCAGGGTTACCTGATCATCACGAGCTTGGTCGTTGCAATGTTGAAATGGTTTCCCCCTGCCTCGAGCATTGAACCCTCGACGCTGTGGAAGGGATGCCCAAGGTTGCTGCTGCTCGACCACAGCAACTATATTTGGCGCAGGCTGTTTCTTCTTCTTCTTTTTGATCTTTTTCTCCACAGATTTCGAGCCTTTTTTGCTCGTGGAAGCCTCCAACCCAGGTTGAGGTGGTAGCTTGCCCTTGTCTAGCATCTTCTTCCACTGGGTTGCTTCCTCGGTGTTCGCATACCGATCGGCCATGCGGAACAGCTCATTGGCCGTCAGATCCGGGTGTATCTCCAAGTCTTGTGTGAAGCGAACATCTTGCACCCCGAACTTGAAAGCTCGGACGACAGCCTCGTCCGAGATGTTTGGGATCGAATTTCGAACCTAGATAAATCTCTGAATGAACTGACGCAAAGTCTCGCCCTCTGTCTGAATCAAGCGCTCAAGGTCGCGCTCTTTCCCCGGGCGGATATAGCAGCTGTTGGGACCCGAATTTGCAAATCCGGACCGTCTGTGTATTCAGCACTAGTCCAGGAACGCGCTAGTGCACACAGTCTCAACATTGGTAAATATCACAATCATACTCAACGATTTAATAAGGTACCTTAGATAGTTAACCAAGCTGGTTGCTTGACCTTAAGGTCAAGTTACAAATATACGCCACGCAGGGCGAGAACTTAAATAAAGAGAAATAATAGCAACGGAAAATAAGATAACTTTGTGGCTCCATGTAACACCCCAAAATTTTGCTTTCCTTAAATTCATGTGTGGTTTGGCACTTTGGTGAATTTTTGGAATTTTCTGGAATTTATTTGGATTTATTTGGAATTTATTTGAATTTATTCCATTTTGAAATAATTAAAGAATTTAATTTTGCAAATAAATTTTTGTTGGAAATATTTTATTTGAGTCCAAAATGATCCAAAGTATTTTCCAGAATTTTTCTGGAATTTTTCTGAGTCATTTGCTATTTTTAATGAATTAAATGAATTACTGGGAATTATTTTAATGATTAATTCGCTGGAAAAGGGACCGACCGGGTCGGTTACTGTTCCTCGGGTCTGAGTCGGACTCGAGTCCGACCCGAGCCACGTGGTCGAGCCAAACCCGCTTGCCCCGAAACCCTAGCCACGCGACCGTTGGATCAAGATCCAACGGTTGTGATTGCGCCACGTCACCCCGAGCCGAGACCGAGTCGAACCCGTACGTGCCCGTGCGATCGTGGCCGTCCGTCGTGCCGCGTGGACGGCTAGGATTGAGCCGCGTCGCCTCGCCGTGTCCGAGCCGGACTCCGCCGCCCGTACCGGCCTCGCCATGGAAACCGAGCGAATCTCGACGTCTGTGCCGGTATTTAAGGCGTGGGTGCGTGCCCGAGGATCGCCGTCACCGTGCGCACCTTTTGCTCTAGCCGCCGCCACTCGAAGAGCTCCTCCGTGCTCGCGATTCCTCGCCGGAGTTGATTAGGGTTGTTTAGGGTTTTGGCATCGTTCCGCCGCCGTCCACCGTTCTCCGTCGCGTTTGTGGCCGGATCCGAGACCGCAAGGACGAGGCGCGTCTGGGAGTGGCATTCACTTCGCCGGATCTGCCCTGTGGCGCCGTCCTGTGTGTCGTCGTCTTCAAGTCCGGCCAGACCTCGACAACCAGCGCCGCCGCAACCCCACGAAGATCGTCGCCGTCCGATCTTCATCCGACGATCACGGTGAGTCCACGTTTCCTTGAAACGGTAGAAACCCAGATTGGATCTGGACAGTGAGATCAAGATCCAACGGTCGGAGTTAGCCACGTGCGCCCTAACCTGTAGAACCAGGATAGATCACAACCGTTGGATCAAAATACAACGGCCCTCGCTCGTCCACGCCATCGCGGCGAAATCCACGTTGCGGTGGATTGGATCCAACCTCAACCGTTCGATCCGAATCGAACGGCTCGGATCGTGCCACGTAGTCAGGCCACCGCACGCGACCCACTGACGGGTGGGACCCGCATGTCAGCCGCACCGGTCCGGTGGACCAGATCCACCGTGGACCCGAACCGAGTCCGTGGACCGCTGACGTCAGCAGGCCAATCAGAGGCTGCCACGTGTCCATGCTGACGCAATAATTAATTTCCGAAAAAGAAAATGATTTATTAATTCGAAATATTGATTCAAATTTAGATTCAAACTTCAAACGCTTATAACTTTTGCGTTTCAACTCCGATTGGAGCGATTCAAATTTCTAAATTTGTATAAAATTGAGATCTACCTAAATATAAATTTTATTTAATTTTTGGACTAAAGTTTTTCTCTGCAAAATTATTTAATTGATTATTTAAACTTTAAATAATCATAACTTTTGCGTTTTAACTCCAAATTTGACGATTCCAGTTTCTAAAAATCCAGAAAATTATGTTCTCTCTGTTTATGGATTTTATTTGGAGTTTTGGGATCTTTTTGCATAGTGTTTATTTGTGTATTTGCTATTTGCACGCTTTACGAGTAGACGTTGAAGTGCCGGAAGGATTCGAAGGAGAAGTGTTGACTCAGGATCCAACTCAAGACCAAGAGCAAGTACTTTTTGAAGGCAAGTTGTGCTTTGACCATGTTGATCCTATTTCGAAATCTATTTTGATTTAAACTATTGCATGCTAGTTCAATTAGAAAGATACTTTGTTTAAACATGGGGGTTAGATAACTACCAATTTGTTATATGACACCTTGATTATCTAAGTATGTGCCATGATCCCTTGTCACCCTAGTTGTGGTTTACTAGTTGGACATTATTAAATTGCCAACATGGGTTTAGATCGTTGTAGTATACTGCTTAGACCTGCTACGTGCTCATGACATGATTTTGGACAATCAAATGATAATATGGACTTAATGATATATTGAACCTGTTTTGGAAAAGTATCATGTGATGTTGACGGCACGTGGTGCATGGTAATCAACTGGGGTTTGATAAACGATTTCGGCCAAGGGCATGTGGCAAGAGTAATCAGGTGGGCCAGTTGTGGCATTGGGAGTGTTGATTTGGTTTTCGGGTAGTCTTGCCCTGGTCACTCTAAGGACTTAACCTTGCAAGCCTTTGAACTGGGTCATACTTGCAACCACATGGCTGGAATGGGACGGCCCTAGTTGACTAAGTCGCTAAGGACTCACTTGTGGAGCCTCAGGGTGTCAGTTACACCGTTTGTGTGATTGTACGGGGGAGCGTATCGTGGCTGTGGCCAGGTACCCATCTAACGGTGTGTTGGTCCCATACTTCGCCTTAGCTAAGGGAAGGGATGGTGTAGAGCACGAACCGGAGAGGACCACTGTGTTGTTTGAGGCTTCCAAAGGCTTTATTCTGAGGAACTCGCCTTTGTGGTGTTTGATTTGTATCTTGTGGGTAAAGTGCATAACCTCTGCAGAGTGTAGAATCTATTTGAATAGCCGAGTCCACTGTGATCGACAATGCTCGGGAATTACAGTCAAGGGTTAGATTTTCTGAAAATAACTTGGTTTTGAAAAGATGGGTTGGTTTAATAATGAAGATGATGGAAATGTGGTCTAGGATGGGAAAAATGTTTGTTAAACTTCTTGAAAAAGTTATTTATGCTTTACTTATTTCTACTGCTTTCGAATCTACTTATATTACTTGTCAAAAGCTGTTTCTTTGCAAATATACCTGAGCTATTCCTTTGTACTAAGCCATGCATATAGTATATTAGCTTGCATTACAGGCACGACTTGCTGAGTACCAAGTACTCACCCTTGCCTCAACACAATACCAGTTGAAGAGGAGATTACGCCCGACTTTGGAGGAGGAACTCCAAGAGGACCCGACTACTTAGGGATGCGAGCCCGGTCGATTGCCTGTGGTATCTTTGGATGGCGCCACGAAGTTTATTTGATTTTCCGCTGCTATTATTTTTCTCTGAATAAGTTTCGCCTTGCAGGCATACATTTTGTAACTTGGCCATAAGGTCGAGTAACCGATTTAGTTATTTAAATAAAGTACTTTATTGGTATCGATTGGTATGATTGTGATATTTACCGATGTTAAGACTGTGTGCACTAGCGCGTTCCTGGACTAGTGCTGAATACACAGAGGGTCCGGATTTGCAAATTCGGGGTCCCGACAGAGGTGGTATCAGAGCCATACTTGACTGTAGGCTCAACCCTAGCTAGAATGGTCGTAGTGAGGATAAAACCTATTTTCTAAAGCTAAAAGTTTGTCAAGACAAGAAATGACATCTCGACTTATCCCCTTCTCTCTTTTCTTGTCTCTTGCTAAAATTTTTCCTTACCTTGTCACAATTCAAAAATTCCGAGTTCTTACGTAAAGCACTCTTGTGACAGATGGAGGAAGAGTTCAACTACGTTGATCTGGGAGTTGGTCACGCTGCAGAACTTTGGCATATGCTACAGACTCTCGGAGATTTTGAGAAGCCCCAATACCAAGTGGAAGTGATCAGACAAGCATGATTGATCAAGGCTTGTGACGTGAGGATTGAGGTACCTGCTAGGAACAAGGGCCCAGGCAATCGCCCGATACACTGCACTGCCAGGAGATCTACAATGCAGATGGGTATCCAAGAAGTATCACGACGAGCAATGCGGCACATTACCCGTATCTACGCCAGAGAGTTGGAGAGTACGGTGTTCCGTTATCATCCGCGCAGCGATAACCTTCTCGACCCGAAGGAGATTCAGGATGAGGATGCCACGGTTACACAGTTGGCACGATTTATTGTCGCCCAGGAGGATGTACTAGATAATACAAGCAAGGAGCTACAGAAGGCCCGCAAGGAGATCACGACAGAGAAGAACAGATGGCGGGAAGCTCAAGAGTATGTGGCACATCTTCTGCGAAGGATTGACGAGTTGGAGATGACTTTGTACGGACCAGACCCAGAACCAGTACTCGAGCTACACGAGCCAGATCCAGAGGAGTCAGATCTCGATGAGGACACTGCTTCTTCGACTACCACAGAGGACACAGTTGCTGGACATGGCAATCGTTTCGCGCCTATGCCACAGCGCCCGTACCCAGGCCGTGGAGGTTTTCTCGATGAGTGAGCATAGGTTCTATAGTGAGACTCCTTCGCCGAGTCGAGTCATAGAATAAAGAGTCACCCTTTAGGCGTTAGACTCCAGAGTTAGTTCGATTTGGATTTGCTTTGTTTGCTGAGTGTGCAGTATGTGTTGCAAGGCCCTTAGGCATTGTAAGCAGCCATACCAAGTTATTAATAATAAAGATGGACCTTAAAGTTACCCCTTTCGCCCCGCATAAGTTCCATATTACTTGTCTATTCTTGTTTCCCTCTCATCTCTAAACCTAGAGCAAATCGACAGATGGTAACCACCCGTGGAAACTTTGGAAGCAATGGGAGTGGATCTCGCCCAGCAGAAAACCCCAATGATGGAGCACCAGCACCGCCACTGGATATGCAGAATTTCGGAGCGTTTCTTGCTGCCCAGACTCAGTTGATGCATGCTATGATGCAACAAATGCAGCAAATCCTTTGCTCAGGCCACCGCTAATCAAGTTAATCGGGGACCACGCCTAGAATACAAGGCCGTCGAGTTCATGAGAACTCACCCACCCACTTTCTCTGGGAATGCCAATCCATTGGAGGCCGATGATTGGTTAAGATCAATTGAGAGGAAGCTACACATAGCTCAATGCATAGGGAATGAGAAGGTACTTTACGCTTCTCATCAGTTGGAAGGAACATTGCCGAATGGTGGGAGAACTTCGTGCCACGCAGAGAACCCTCAAGATATCACTTGGGAAGAGTTCACACGGTGCATTCCGACAAAGATCACGTGCCTGAAGGAATCATGGACCTTAAGAAGGAGGAGTTGAGCATCAAGCAAGGTAATCGGCCGGTGGCCGACTACCTGAACAAGTTCACACAGCTAGCACGCTACGCACCTGAGGATGTAGCGACGGATAAATCCAGACAGTCTCGTTTTATGAAGGGACTTAACTCAGGATTGCAAGTTGGGTTGATCACCCACACCTTTCCAGATTTCCAAGAGTTGGTGAATAAGGCGCTTATTCTTGAGGACAAGCGCAAGGAACTGGATGAGAACGAGAAGCGCAGGATGCAACGGCAAGGATCACGCCAGGAACGCATAGCGGCTTGAGAGTTGCACCAAATCAATTCTTGATTCCAACCACGAATGCAACAAGGACACCATCCTCGGCACCAAGACACCTGCCAATCGAACTACCAAACCCCAGCCCCGCTAGAAACACTACTCGAGCGATCAAGAAGGAACAAGTGGCGTTCACATAAGCGCAACGAGCCAGGACACTTTGCCAACAGCTTGTCCCAAGAAGACAGCAGAGTGACCCGATTCGCTTCAATCTAGGAACCACCCCAGCTAGGACGCCAAAGACGTGAGCCACACCCCAGGACCGTGGTGAGAGGCCGAGTCAACCATGTCACCGCAGATGCACTGCGAATGCTACGGGCGTCGTCTTGGGTAAGTTACTTGTTAACTCGATACACCTGCAGCTTTGTTTGAATCTGGAGCTTCGCATTCGTTTGTTTCGCAAGTCTTTGCTACAAGAAATGATTTAAGGATTGCAAGACTTAAGTGCATGCTTTTAGTTAAAACCCATGGATCCGAACTCCGAACGGAAGTAGGATGTTCCGGGGTGAGAATACTAATAGATGGAATAGAGTTCCTGGCAAACCTTATAATTTTGGAGACCCAGACCTTAGATGTTATATTGGGAATGGATTGGTTATCCAAGCACAAGGCTGTATTGGATTGTGGACGAAGGACTATCTCAGTTGAGAGCCCGTGTGGGAAGAAAGTGGAATTTCAAGCCCACTGCAGATTAGAGATGGACAGATTGATGGTTAACAGTACCAAGGCAATCGGCATAGAGGATGTCCCAAGAGTGAATGAGTACCCGGATGTTTTTCCCGATGATGTACCTGGTATGCCGCCAGACATGGACATAGAGTTTGTGATAGAGATTGTACAGGGTACAGCACCGATAGCAAAGAGACCCTATCGGATGTCTACCGAGGTGTTGGTAGAAATGAAGAAACAACTAGAGGAGTTAATGGAGAAAGGATTTATCGAGACCAAGTTAGTCGCCGTGGGGAGCACCGGTTTTGTTTGTCAAGAAGAAGGGCGGGAGTTTCAGGATGTGCATTGACTACCGTGCACTCAATGAAGTCACCGTGAAGAATAAGTATCCGCTACCAGGATTGATGATTTGTTTGATCGATTAAGAGGAGCCGAGTTTTCTCCAAGATTGATCTGAGATCGGGATACCATCGATTGAAGATCCGATCGGAGGATATTCAAGATCGCATTCTCGTCAAGATATGGACATTACGAGTTCTGATTATGTCCTTTGAGTCCAACGAATGCGCCAGCTTATTTCATGAATATGATGAATAAGGTGTTCATGGAATATTTGGACAAGTTTGTCGTCGTGTTCATAGACGATATCCTAATCTACTCCAAGACAGGAGGATGAACATGCCGAACACTTAAGGCGAGTTTTGGAAAAGGCGAGGAACGACAACTTTTCGCCAAGTTCAAAGCAAGTGTGATTTTTGGAAGGACAAGGTGGAGTTTCTTGGACATGTAATGACCGCAGAGGGAGTCATTTGTGGATCCAAGCAAAGTAGAAGCGGTGTTACATTGGGAGCGGCCAAGGCGTGACCCAGTTCGGAGTTTCCTTGGAATGGCGAGGATACTACCGCCGTTTCATTGAAGGCTTCTCGACAATTGCGAAACCTCTTACGCAATTCTTTGAAGAAGGAAAAGAAGTTTGCATGGGCGCTTGAGAATGTGAGAAAGGATTTCAGGAGTCGAAGAAGCGATTGACATCAAGACCGGTGTTAGTTCTCACGGATGTTGCTCAAAGCTTCGATATTTATTGTGACGCATCGCGCCAAGGACTTGGATGTGTCTTGATGCAGAATGGAAAGGTAAATCGCGTATGCATCAAGGCAGTTGAGGCCGCATGAGGAAAATTATCCGACACATGACTTAGAGTTAGCTGCCGTAGTGCATGCTTTGAAGATATGGCGTCACTATCTGATTGGAAACAGATGTGAAGTATATACGGATCATAAGAGCCTTAAGTACATATTCACCCAGTCGGATCTGAATATGAGGCAGAGGAGATGGTTAGAGTTGATCAAGGACTATAATGTTGGAATCCATTACCATCCCGGGAAGGCCAACGTAGTAGCCGACGCTCTGAGTCGGAAAAGCCATACCGTGAGTACGTTGCTAGCCACAAGCCAGGATGAGTTATGTGAGGATTTTCAAAAGATGAAGATTGAGGTTGTACCTAGCGGATTCTTGGCCGCATTGGAAGTAAAGCCTACTTTAGAGGACCAGATCCGAGAAGGACAGAAGGATGATGACAGGATCCGCAGGATTAAGTCCAAAAAGGAGGAAGGCAAGGCAGGGGACTTCAAATTGGATGAGCAGGGCACGTTGTGGATGAAGGATCGCATCTGTGTGCCTAACAAAAAGGAGTTAAAGCAACTGATTCTGGAAGAAGCCCATGACTCCAAGTACTCAATTCATCCTGGAAGCGCCAAGATGTATCAGGATCTGAAGGAGAGATTCGGTGGCCGAGTATGAAGCGAAGTTGCCGAGCATGTTGCATTGTGCGGCGTATGCCGAGAGTCAAGGCAATGCATCGTGAGACCGGCAGGATTGCTACACCGCTGAAAATACGAGTGGAAGTGGGAGGAAATCGGAATGGATTTCATTACCGGTTTGTCAAGACTCAAGGAGGTTATGACTCCATATGGGTTATAGTGGATCGCTTGACTAAAGTAGCCCATTTTATCCCGTGAAGACCACTTATTCGGAGATAAATTAGCGAGTTGTACATGATCGGGATTGTTTGTTTACACGGAGTGCCAAAGAGGATTGTATCGGACGAGGTACCCAATTTACCTCAAGGTTACGGAATAAGTTGCATGAAGCCATGGGAACCCGTTTAAACTTCAAGATGACTTATCATCCACAGACGGATGGACGAGGCAGAAAGAGTCAACCAGGTCTGGAAGATATGTTGAGAGCTTGTGCATTGGCTTATGCTACCTCTTGGGATAAGAGTTTGCCGTATGCCGAGTTTAGTTACAACAATAGTTATCAGGCTAGTTTACGATGTCACCTTTTGAGGCCTTTGTATATGGTCGACCACTGTCGGACGCCATTGAATTGGAATGAGACCGTGGCGCCCGTGTCTTTGGGCCTGATATTCTTCAAGAGGTCAAGAAGCGGTCGCTATGATTAGGGAAAGGTTGAAGATAGCCCAATCTCGACAAAAGAGTTATCTTGACAATCGTCATTTAGGATTTGAGTTTTGAACCGTAAGACTTTGTTTACCTCGAGTTACGCCTCTCGGGAGTTAAGAGGTTCCATGCCAAAGGGAAACTTGCACCCTGTTATGTTGGACCATTTAAGATTTTGAGCCGCGAGGCGAAGTTGCTTATCGGCTAGAGTTGCCACAATCGTTAGCGAGGAGTACATGATGTATTCCATGTGTCCCGATTGAAGAAGTGTCTCCGAGTTCTGAGGAAATGCATAATTGAGTCAATTGAGTTGCAAGAGGATTTGACTTATAAGGAGTATCCCGTAGGGATTCTAGACACAATGGATCGAGAAACTAGAAACAAGTCAACCCGTTTCTGTAGAGTTCAGTGGAGCAACCATGAAGAAAGTGAAGCGACTTGGGAGCGCGAAGAGGATTTGAAGAAAGAATTTCCAAACCTATTCCTTTAGTAAGCCCTGAATCTCGGGGACGAGATTCTATTAAGGGGGGGAGGTTTGTAACACCCCAAAATTTTGCTTTCCTTAAATTCATGTGTGGTTTGGCACTTTGGTGAATTTTTGGAATTTTCTGGAATTTATTTGGATTTATTTGGAATTTATTTGAATTTATTCCATTTTGAAATAATTAAAGAATTTAATTTTGCAAATAAATTTTTGTTGGAAATATTTTATTTGAGTCCAAAATGATCCAAAGTATTTTCCAGAATTTTTACGGAATTTTTAAAGTCATTTGCTATTTTTAATGAATTAAATGAATTATCGAATTATTTTAATGATTAATTCATTGGAAAAGGGACCGACCGGGTGGATTCATTCCTCGTCTGAAGTCGGACTCGAGTCCGACCCGAGCCACGTGGTCGAGCCAAACCCGCTTGCCCGAAACCCTAGCCCGCGGCCGTTGGATCAAGATCCAGCGGTTGTGATTGCGCCACGTCACCCCGAGCCGAGACCGAAGTCGAACCCGTGCGCGTGCGATCGTGGGTCGTCTGGTCGTGCCGCGTGGACGGCTAGGATTGAGCCACGTCGCCTCGCCGTGTCGGTCCGAGCCGGACTCCGCCGCCCGTCTGGCCTCGCCATGGAAACCGAGCGAATCTCGGCGCCTGTGCGGTATTTAAGGCGTGGAGTGCGTGCGAGATCGCCGTCACCGTCGCACCTTTTGCTCTAAGCCGCCGCCACTCGAAGAGCTCCTCCGTGCTCGCGATTCCTCGCCGGAGTTGATTAGGGTTGTTTAGGGTTTTGGCATCGTTCCGCCGCCGTCCACCGTTCTCCGTCGCGTTTGTGGCCGGATCCGAGACCGCAAGGACGAGGCGCGTCTGGGAGTGGCATTCACTTCGCCGGATCTGCCCTGTGGCGCCGTCCCGTGTGTCGTCGTCTTCAAGTCCGGCCAGACCTCGACAACCAGCGCCGCAACCCCATTTAAGATCGTCGCCGTCCGATCTTCATCCGACGATCACGGTGAGTCCACGTTTCCTTGAAACGGTAGAAAACCAGATTGGATCTGGACCGTGAGATCAAGATCCAACGGTCCAGGTTAGCCACGTGCGCCCTAACCCTGTAGAACCCAGGATAGATCTCAACCGTTGGATCAAAATCCAACGGCCCTCGTTCGTCCACGTCACTGCAGCGAAATCCACGTTGCGGTGGATTGGATCCAACCTCAACCGTTCGATCCGAATCGAACGGCTCGGATCGCGGCTAATGAAGTCGTGCCACCGCGACGCGACCCACCGGACGGGGTGGGACCCGTGATGTCGGCCCGGCCCGGTGGACCAGATCCACCGTGGACCCGAACCGAGTCCGTGGATCACGACGCCAAGGCCAATCGAGGCTGCCACGTGTCCATGCCGACGCAATAATTAATTTCGAAAAAGAAAATGATTTATTAATTCGAAATATTGATTCAAATTTAGATTCAAACTTCAAACGCTTATAACTTTTGCGTTTCAACTCCGATTGGAGCGATTCAAATTTCTAAATTTGTATAAAATTGAGATCTACCTAAATATAAATTTTATTTAATTTTTGGACTAAAGTTTTTCTCTGCAAAATTATTTAATTGATTATTTAAACTTTAAATAATCATAACTTTTATGCTTTAACTCCAAAATTGACGATTCCAGTTTCTAAAAATCCAGAAAATTATGTTCTCTCTGTTTATGGATTTTATTTGGAGTTTTGGGATCTTTTTGCATAGTGTTTATTTGTGTATTTGCTATTTGCACGCTTTACGAGTAGACGTTGAAGTCTTGGGAAGGATTCGAAGGAGAAGTGTTGACTCAGATCCAACTCAAGACCAAGAGCAAGTACTTTTTGAAGGCAAGTTGTGCTTTGACCATGTTGATCCTATTTCGAAATCTATTTTGATTTAAACTATTGCATGCTAGTTCAATTAGAAAGATACTTTGTTTAAACATGGGGGTTAGATAACTACCAATTTGTTATATGACACCTTGATTATCTAAGTATGTGCCATGATCCCTTGTCACCCTAGTTGTGGTTTACTAGTTGGACATTATTAAATTGCCAACATGGGTTTAGATCGTTGTAGTATCTTTGCTTAGACACACTTTCGTGCTCATGACATGATTTTGGACAATCAAATGATAATATGGACTTAATGATATATTGAACCTGTTTTGGAAAAGTATCATGTGATGTTGGACGGCACGTGGTGCATGGTAATCAACCGGGGTTTGATAAACGATTTCGGCCAGGGCATGTGGCAAGAGTAATCAGGTGGGCCGTTGTGGCATTGGGAGTGTTGATTTGGTTTTTCGGGTAGTCTTGCCCTGGTCACTCTAAGGACTTAACCTTGCAAGCCTTTGAACTGGTCATACTTGCAACCACATGGCTGGAATGGGACGGCCCTAGTTGACTAAGTCGCTAAGGACTCACTTGTGGAGCCTCAGGGTGTCGATTACACCGTTTGTGTGATTGTGCGGGGGCGTATCGTGGCTGTGGCCAGGTACCCATCTAACGGTGTGTTGGTCCCATACTTCGCCTTAGCTAAGGGAAGGGATGGTGTAGAGCACGAACCGGAGAGGACCACCTGTGTTGTTTGAGGCTTCCGAAAGGCTTTGTTACTGAACTTCGCCTTTGTGGTGTTTGACTGTATCTTGTGGGTAAAGTGCATAACCTCTGCAGAGTGTAGAATCTATTTGAATAGCCGAGTCCACGGTACTGGACAATGCTCGGGAATTACAGTCAAGGGTTAGATTTTCTGAAAATAACTTGGTTTTGAAAAGATGGGTTGGTTTAATAATGAAGATGATGGAAATGTGGTCTAGGATGGGAAAAATGTTTGTTAAACTTCTTGAAAAAGTTATTTATGCTTTACTTATTTCTACTGCTTTCGAATCTACTTATATTACTTGTCAAAAGCTGTTTACTGCAAATATACCCTGAGCTATTCCTTTGTACTAAGCCATGCATATAGTATATTAGCTTGCATTCTGTGCACGACTTGCTGAGTACCAAGTACTCACCCTTGCCTCAACACAATACCAGTTGAAGAGGAGATTACGCCAGCTTTGGAGGAGGAACTCCAAGAGGACCCGACTACTTAGGGATGCGAGCCCGATCGGTTACTGTGGTATCTTGGATGGCGCCACGAAGTTTATTTGATTTTCCATTGCTATTATTTTTCTCTGAATAAGTTTCGCTTTGCGAGGCATACATTTTGTAACTTGGCCATAAGGTCGAGTAACGATTTAGTTATTTAAATAAAGTACTTTATTGGTATCGATTGGTATGATTGTGATATTTACCGATGTTAAGACTGTGTGCACTAGCGCGTTCCTGGACTAGTGCTGAATACACAGAGGGTCCGGATTTGCAAATTCGGGGTCCCGACACTCCATCCAGTATACCACAGGCAACTGACTGGGCTCGCTCCCTAGTTAGACGGTTCCTCTTGAAGCTCCTCCTCCAAAGCTGGTGTAGACTCTTCTTCAACTGATGTTGTGTGAATCATGTGATGAAAAATTGGCTTGATTTTGTGCTAAAAAATTGGTTAGGATTAATCTTGCAAAATTGCTTGCATGAAGGACCAAACATTCAAACATCCAAAAACAGAGACTTTGCATTTGCGCCAGACCAAACATACAAAAACAGTGAGTTTCGCATGTATGACGGACCAAACTTTTTGGTCTGTCATAAACGTGATTTTGATGCTTTTACACTTGTTCAAGAAATCGCGTTTTTCCCATGTATGACAAACCAAATTTTTTGGTCTGTCATACACATGCTTTTGGCGACCTCGTTTTTCCCATGTATGACAAACCAAATTTTTTGGTCTGTCATACACATGTTTTTTGGCGACCTCGTTTTTCCCATGTATGACAAACCAAATTTTTTGGTCTGTCATACACATGCTTTTGGCGACCTCGTTTTTCCCATGTATGACAAACCAAATTTTTTGGTCTGTCATACACATGTTTTTTGGCGACCTCGTTTTTCCCATGTATAACAAACCAAATTTTTTGGTTTGTCATAAACATGTTTTTTTGGCGACCTTGTTTATTCCATGTACGATAGACCAAATTTTTTGGTATGTCGTAAATGTGCTTCTGAAGGTTTTTGCGTGGGACCAAGTTCTTAAAAACAGTAAGTTTTACATGTACACCGGACCAAATTTTTTGGTCCGTCGTGAATGCGTTTTTGCTCGATTTGGGTTTTGAGCAAAATTGGAATTGAGTTTTTGGTTTGACCTTGAGATAATGAAATTGGTGAGAATTTCATGATGCTTGTTTTGAAGTGGACTTTATGCAATGCTCGTGTGAGTATTTGCATGAACTAATGTTGAGTCAAGTCACGGACTTGTGCTCGGATTTGTTTTGTGGTTTGTTCATGTGCAGGTATTGCTCGAAGACGAACGTGGTCGATGACGGGACCGGAACTAGGTTCATGGAGGAGCTGAGGTTTGGGACTAGGTTCAGGGAGGAACTGAGGTCTTGGTGGTCAAGGATGTCATGCGGGACGTTCGGGCTAAGAGAATGGTGCACATGAAGAATGGTTAGTCACGTGAGAATGGCTGGAGGTCATTCGCGTGCAAAGTGTTAGTCACGTGAGTATGGCAGGTGGCCATACGCGTGCAAAGTGTTAGTCACGTGAGTATGGTAGGGTTGCCATACGCGTGCAAGAGTTGTACTCGGCCAGGTTGGGCCAAGAGGAGTTGTATACATACTCTTTCTAGATTAGGAATTGTATTCAGAACTCCTTGTGTTTTGCTCCTTTAAATAGGAGGAGTGTCTCCTGTTGAAGGGCATCAAGCAGAGCTGAGCTCATTGAGAGCTTGAGATCAGTTTTTAGGGTTTGTACTCTTTTGATGAGAGTATTTAGACAAAAGAAATAAAGATCAATTCTTCCAGATCCTTGCGTGCTACAGTAACCGCGTTGCTACAGTGTCTCTGTTTTGGTTTTTGGTTGCTCTTGGTCTTGCTCTTGAGTACTTGCTCTTGGTCTTGAGCTGGCTCTTGGGTCAACACTTCACCTTCGGGCACTTCAACGTCTACTCGTAACACGTGCAAATAGCAATAAATAAATAAACAGTAGGCAAAAAGTGTCCAAACATCCAAATAAAGTTCATAAACAGAGAGAGCATAATTTTATGAATTTTTAGAAACTGGAATCGTCAAATTCGGAGTTTAAATGCAAAAGTTATAACCGTTTAAAGTTTAAAGAAAACATTAATTAATTAAAAACAGAGAAATATTCATAATCAAAAATTAATTAAAATTCATATTTGAGTAGGTCTCATTTTTATGAAAATTTAGAAATTTGAATCACTCAAATCGGAGTTGAAACGCAAAAGTTATAAGCGTTTGAAGTTTGAAACCATTTTTGAAATCAATAATTCGAATTAATAAATCATTTTCTTTTTCGGAAATTATTTTATTGCGTCAGCATGACACGTGGACCAATCGGGAGCCGCCACGTCGCCTCGGGTCCATGGACCCGGCGCACGGTTTGGCTCGGTCCACCGCGGACCCGGTCCACGACGCACGTGTCTCACTGACAGGTGGGCCCTTCGGATGACGTCAGCAGTGACGTCATCACGCACAGCTGAGGATGGCTGACAGCTGGGCCCCATCGTAACGTCAGCAGTGACGTCATGGTGCGGTTGGCTGGGCCGCTGACACGCGGGCCCCACGCGTGACGTCAGCGGCGACCGTGGTCGACCGCGCAGACCGCGACGGTCCAAGTTCTGGACACGCGGCACGATCTGGGCCGTTGATTTGAAAATCAACGGTCCAGATCAGATCCAACCTCACGCATTTAAAAACTACTCGGCTGATCTGGACCGTTCGATCTTGATCGGACGGTCAAGATCCAATCTAACGTTTACAACGCGGCTAACCCTAGCCGTTCGATCTAGATCTAACGGCTGAGACCTATCCTAGCACGGTGCCGTGTTAGCTACGTGGCACAATCTAAACCGTTGGATCTAAATCCAACGGTTGGAAATAGATCTAAAACTGCAATGTGATAAAATACCTCCGGGCGACGTGGCGCAATCTCAGCCGTGCGATGAAGATCCAACGGCTGAAAAGCTTCGAGGCCACAGTGATGTCCACGGCGGAGCTCGTTGGCTGGAGATGGAGACGACGACGATGGCAACGGCGTTGCAGGTGTGCTCCAGCGAAGTGGAAGGTCCCCTTCGACGTGGCTGGTCCTTGCGGTTCCGGATCTGAGCTCAACGGCGGCAGAGGACGGCGGTGGATACGGCGAATAACCACGGCGGGGCGCTAGACCAACTACGGCGAGCTCTAGCGGGTAGACGGCGGCAGCTCAGGTGATGTGGGCTAGGGCTACGGGTGCGCACGGAAGTCGGCTACCCGGTGGCGGCGGCGGCGCTTTAAATAGGGGCCACGGCTTCCGTGAAAAGCGCGGAGACCGAGGCCCACACGCGGGCGGCGGCGGAGTCCGACGAGGACTCGGAGAGGGGTGACGTGGCTCAACGTGAGCCGTTGGATCAAGATCCAACGGTGCGGGGGTTTGGGCTCGGGTCCAGCTCGGGCGACTTGGCTGGCTCGGTCGGACTCGGGTTCGGCGACGTGGCTCAATCTCGGCCGTTCGATCTTGATCGGACGGTCGAGAGGGTTAGGGTTCGGTTGGGTTCGAGTCGGACTCGGACTTGAGTCAGACTCGGGCTCGGGTCGGGTTCGGGTCGGAGGAACAGTACAAACCAACTCGATTATTCCAGCGATTAAATATTCAAATTAATTCCCAGAAATTCATTTAATTTATTAAAAATAGCAAAACACTCAGAAAAATTCCAGAAAAATTTCTAGAAAATATTTTGGAGCATTTTGGACACAAATAAAATATTTCCAACAAATATTTATTTGTAAAATCAAATTCTTTAATTATTTAAAAAGGGAATAAATTCCAAATAAATTCCAGAAAATTTCAAAAATTCACCAAAGTGCCAAATCTTACTCAAATTCATGAAAAGCAAAAATTGGGAAACTCTTTCTTCAAATCCTCTTCGCGCTCCCAAGTTGCTTCACTCTCCGCGTGGTTGCTCCATTGAACTCTGCAGAAACGGGTTGACTTGTTTCTCGTCTCTCGATCCATGGTGTCCAAAATCTTGACGGGGTGCTCCTTGTAAGTCAGATCCTCTTGTAGCTCGATTGAATCTAGCGGTGTCTGCTCATCAGGTACTCGGAGACACTTCTTCAGCTAGGACACGTGGAACATGTCATGTACTCCTGCTAGTGATTGCGGTAACTCCAGCTGGTACGCGACTTCACCTCTACGGCTGAGAACCTTAAATGGTCCAACATATCGCGGCGAGAGTTTCCCCTTGGCATGGAATCTCTTAACTCCCTTGAGTGGCGTAACTCTGAGATACACGAAATCTTCCGGCTCATAGCTTAGGTCTCGGCGACGGTTATCGGCGTAGCTCTTCTGTCTTGACTGTGCTATCTTCAGTCTTTCTCGGATCATGGCAATCTGCTCTTCAGCTTCTTGCAGAATGTCCGGCCCGAAGACGCGACGTTCACCTGTCTCATTCCAATTCAACGGTGTCCGACAAGGTCGACCGTATAGTGCTTCAAATGGCGACATTTGCAAACTTACTTGATAGCTGTTGTTGTAACTGAACTCCGCATACGGCAGACTTTTATCCCAAGAGGTAGCATAAGCCAACGCGCAAGCTCGTAGCATGTCCTCTAGAATCTGATTAACTCTTTCGGTTTGCCCTTCCATCTGCGGATGATATGCTGTGCTAAAGTTCAAACGGGTCCCCATGGCTTCATGCAGCTTATTCCAGAATCTCGAGGTAAACTGGGTACCTCTGTCCGATACAATCTTCTTCGGCACTCCGTGCAAACAAACGATCCTGGTCATATACAATTCTGCTAACTTATCTCCCGAGTAAGTGGTCTTTACTGGAATAAAATGGGCAACCTTAGTCAAGCGGTCTACTATAACCCATATGGAGTCATAGCCTCCTTGAGTCTTGGGTAAACCGGTAATGAAGTCCATTCCGATTTCCTCCCATTTCCACTCAGGTATCCGTAACGGCTGCAACAATCCTGCGGGTCTCTGGTGCATTTCCTTGACTCTCTGACATATGTCGCACAGAGCAACATGCTCGGCAACTTCACGCTTCATGCTCGGCCACCAGAATCTTTCTTTCAAATCCTGATACATCTTGGCACTTCCCGGATGAATTGAATACTTGGAGTCATGGGCTTCTTCTAGAATCAACTGCTTCAGCTCCTTCTTGTTCGGCACACAAATGCGATCCTTCATCCATAACGTGCCTTGTTCGTCCAACTTGAAGTCCTTTGCCTTGCCTCGTCCATCTTGGACTTAATCCTGCGGATCTTGTCATCATCCTTCTGCCCTTCTCGGATCTGATCCTCCAGGGTAGGCTTCACTTCTAATGCGGTCAAGAATCCTTCTGGTACGACTTCAATCTTCATCCTATGGAAATCCTCACACAGCTCATCCTGACTCGTGGCTATCAACATGTTCACAGTATGGCTTTTCCGACTCAGAGCATCGGCCACCACGTTGGCCTTTCCGAGATGGTAATGGATTCCAACATTATAATCCTTGATCAACTCTAACCATCTCCTCTGCCTCATGTTCAGGTCTGATTGGGTGAAGATGTACTTAAGACTCTTATGGTCCGTGTATACCTCACATCTGTTCCCGATCAAATAGTGATGCCACAACTTCAAAGCATGCACTACGGTAGCTAGCTCTAGGTCATGCGTTGGATAATTCTCCTCATGCGGCCTCAACTGTCTTGATGCATAAGCGACGACCTTTCCGTTCTGCATCAGCACACACCCAAGTCCTTGGCGCGATGCATCACAATAAATATCAAAGTTCTGATTAACATCCGGTAGAACCAACACGGGCTGATGTCAATCGCTTCTTCAGCTCTTGAAAACCCTTCTCACACTCCGGCGTCCATGCAAACTTCTTCTCCTTTTTCAGCAATTGCGTGAGAGGTTTCGTAATTGTCGAAAAGCCTTAAATGAAACGGCGGTAGTAACCTGCCATACCAAGGAAACTACGAATCTGGGTCACGGTCTTCGGCTGCTCCCAATGTAACACAGCTTCTACCTTGCTTGGATTTACGGCGACTCCTTCTGCGGTCATTACATGTCCGAGGAACTCCACCTTGTCCTTCCAAAAGTCACATTTGCTGAACTTGGCGAAAAGTTGCTGTTCCCTTAGCTTTTCCAAAACTCGCCTCAAGTGCTCTGCATGTTCATCCTTTGTCTTGGAGTAGATTAAGATATCATCTATGAACACAACGACGAACTTGTCCAAATATTCCATGAACACCTTGTTCATCATATTCATGAAATATGCTGGCGCATTCGTCAAACCAAAGAACATAACAGTAAACTCGTAATGTCCATATCTTGACGAGAATGCGGTCTTCAGAATATCTTTCGATCGGATCTTCAACTGGTGGTACCCCGATCTCAGATCAATCTTGGAGAAAACTCCGGCTCCTCTCAGCTGATCAAACAGATCATCGATCCTGGGTAGCGGGTACTTATTCTTCACGGTGACTTCATTGAGTGCACGGTAGTCAATGCACATCCTGAAACTCCCGTCCTTCTTCTTGACGAACAGAACTGGCGCTCCCCACGGTGACGAACTCGGTCTGATGAATCCTTTCTCCATTAACCCTTCCAGCTGCTTCTTCATCTCTACCAATTCTTCGGTGGACATTCGGTAGGGTCTCCTTGCTATTGGCGCGGTACCAGGTACAAGCTCTATCATAAACTCTATGTCCCTGTCTGGCGGCATACCAGGTAGATCTTCAGGAAAAACATCTGGGTACTCATTCACCACTGAGACATCCTCTATGCTGATTGCCTTGGCGCTGTTAACCATCAACTGTCCATCTCTAACGGCGGTAGCTTAAAATTCCACTTTCCTTCCACACGGGCTTTCAACTGAGATAATCCTTCGACCACAATCCAATACGGCCTTGTGCTTGGATAACCAATCCATTCCCAAGATAACATCTAAGGTCTGGGTTTCCAATATAATAAGGTTCGCTAGGAACTCTACCGCATCTATTAATATTCTCACCCCAGAACATCCTACTTTAGTTCGGAGTTCGGAACCAGGGGTTTGAACTATAAGCATGCATTTAAGTCTTGCAATCTCCAAATCATTTTTAGCAGCAAAGCCTTGAGAAACAAACGAATGCGAAGCTCCAGAGTCAAACAAAACTGTTGCAGGTACTGAGTTGACAAGTAACTTACCTAGTACGACGTCTGTGGCATTCTGGAGTGCCTCTGCGGTGACATGGTTGACTCGGTCTCTCATCACGGTCTGGGGTGCTGCTCCTGGCTGTGCTGTCCCGCAGTTTGCTCCTGGTGCTGGCGTCCTGGCTGGTGTGGATCCCAGATTGAAGCGGACTGGGGTCACTCCTGTTGTCTTCTTACGGCAACTGTTGGAAAAGTGTCCTGGCTCGTTGCATGTATAGTAGCGTCTCACTGTACCCTGTTGACTGCCTGAAGCGGCGTTTCTGGCTGGAGCTGGGGTCTGATAATTCTGATTGACGGTTCTTGGTGCTGGTGACGGTGTCCTCGTTGCATTCTGCGACTGGAATCTGAAAAAACTGATTTGGCGCAACCCTCAAGCGTTGCTGCGCTTCCTGATGCGATCCCTGCTGTTGCATCCTGCGCTTCCAGTTGTTGTCCAGTTCCTTGCGCTTGTCCTCAAGAATAAGCGCCTTATTCACCAACTCTTGGAAATCTGGAAAGGTGTGGGTGATCAGTCCCACCTGCAGTCCTGAGTTAAGTCCCTTCATAAAGCGAGACTGTCTGGCCTTATCTGTCGCTACATCCTCAGGTGCGTAGCATGCAAGCTGTGTGAACTTGTTCAGGTAATCAGCCACTGGTTGGCTGCCTTGCTTCAGAGACCTAAATTCCTCCTTCTTGAGGTCCATGATTCCTTCAGGCACATGATACTGGCGAAATGCGGCTGTAAACTCCTCCCAAGTGATGTCCTGAGGGTTCTCCCGCGTGGCGCAGAAGTTCTCCCACCATTCTGCGGCACCTTCCAACTGATGAGAAGTGTAGAGTACCTTCTCATTTCCCATGCATTGGGCAATGTGTAGCTTCCTCCCTATTGACCTTAGCCAATCATCGGCCTCCAACGGATTGGCATTCCCGGAGAAAGTGGGTGGATGAGTCCTCATGAACTCTGACAGTCTTGAATTCTGGCATTGTCCCTGATTGACTTGATTATTCTGATTAGCAGTGGCGTGAGCGGTGATCTGTTGCATCTGCTGCATCATTGCATGCATCAACTGGGTCTGTGCGGCAAGAAAAGCTCCAAAGTTCTGCATGTCAACTGGCGGTGCTGGTTGGGGTGCAAGTGCTCCATCATTGGGGTTCCCAGCTAGGCAAGAACCACTTCCATTGCCTCCAAGGTTTCCGCGGGTGTTCACCATCTGTCGATTGCTCCAAGGTTTCAGAGATGAGAGGGAACAAGAATAGACAAGTAGTAGGGAAACTTATGCGGGGGAAAAGTGTAACTCAAATCCAACTTTATTATTAATAATAGTAACTTGGTATGGTCGCTTACAATGCCTAAAGGCCTTGCAACACATACTGCACACTCAGCAAGCAATGAAAATCCAAATCAACTCTTACTGAAGTCTAACGTCTAAAGGGATGACTCTTATTCTATAACGCGACTCGATGAAGGAGTCTCAACCCTAACGCCTAAGCTCACTCGTCGAGAAAACCTCCACTGCCTCCTCGCGGCGGGTGCGACGGCATAGGCGCGAAACAATCGCCATGCCCCACAACTGCAGTTGTGGTTGACGACGCGGCGTCTTCCTCTGGCTCGGGATCTGGCTGTTGCTGTGGCTGTGGCGCGGGTGCAGGTGGTGCCTCTTCTGGGTTCTCCTCTGGCTCTGGGGCGTCCAACTCCAACACTGGATCGGGGCCCTGTCCATACAGTGCGGTCTCCAGCTCTGCGATCCTTTCCGCAGCATAGGCGACATACTCACGAGCATTCTCTAAGTGCTTCTTCTCTTCCTCAACCTGTTCGCGAGCCTTCTTCAACTCCTGAAATGTGTCATCGATCAGCTCCTCCTGAGCGGCGACGAATCTGGCTAAGTGAGTGACGGTAGCATCCTCGTCCTCTATCGGCTTCCGCTGAGCTCTGCTGTCTCGGCGTGGGTGGTGACGGAATACGGTGCCTTCCAGCTCCCTGGAGTAAGTGCGAGCGATCTGCTGCATTGCTCGACGCGACACCTCTTGAATTCCTATCTCAAAGGTAGACCTCCTGGCAGTGAACTGGAAAGGGCGACTGAACTTCGTCTTCTCTCGGGCATACACTGTGATCCGGATGTCCCATCCTATGACCACTCATGCCTGCACGAGTGTAGTCCCTCAGTAGAGCGGTCTCTCAAAACCTCCAAGAAACTAAAGCATACGCCACAACTCGGCGGCATAGCCTCCCTCACGCTCGGCGTAGTTGTTCTTCATCATCATCTGTCAAAAGACGCTTGCGTAAGAACGTAGCATTTTAAAATCAATGTGGAAGACGAAAAGAACTCAGCAGGGGTATGAACAAGGAAGAAAGGGGTAAGTCGAGAATTCATTCATTATCTTGACAAATTTTTATCTTTAGAAAATAGGTTTTATCCTCACTACGACAAATCTAACTATGGGTGAGCCTACAGTCCGTATGGCTCTGATACCACCTCTGTCGGGACCCGAATTTGCAAATCCGGACCCTCTGTGTATTCAGCACTAGTCCAGGAACGCGCTAGTGCACACAGTCTCAACATTGGTAAATATCACAATCATACTCAACGATTTAATAAGGTACCTTAGATAGTTAACCAAGCTAGTTGCTCGACCTTAAGGTCAAGTTACAAATATACGCCACGCAGGGCGAGAACCTAAATAAAGAGAAATAATAGCAGCGGAAAATAAGATAACTTCGTGGCGCCATCCAGTATACCACAGGCAACTGACTGGGCTCGCTCCCTAGTTAGACGGTTCCACTTGAAGCTCCTCCTCCAAAGCTGGTGTAGACTCTTCTTCAACTGATGTTGTATTGTGGCAAGGGTGAGTACTTGGTACTCAGCAAGTCATGCACAGAATGCAAACTAATATGCTACATGCATGGCTTAGTACAAAGGAATAGCTCAGGGCATAATTGCAGTAAAACAGCATTTGACAAGTAGCACAAGTAGATTCGAAAGCAGTAGAAACAAGTATGAGATTAATAACTTTCTCAGGAATTAAATAAACTTCTTTTCCATTCCTAATCCACGTTTTCATCAACATCATTATTCAACTGAATCAAACCTTTCAAGTCCAAGTCATTTTCAAGAAAGTCTAACCCTTGACTGTAATTCCCGAGCGATGTCCAATGCCGCGGACACGGCTATTCGAATAGATTTTACACTCTGCAGAGGTTATGCACTTTACCCACAAGATACAGCCAAACACCACAAAGGCGAATGTCCGTAACAAAGTCTTTCGGAAACTTCTAACAGCACAAGTGGTCCTCCCCGGTGATTGCACACTAACCCTTCCCTTAGCGAAGGCGAAGTTTAGGCCAATCCACCGTTAGATGGGTACTGGCGCAGCCCCAGACGCTCCCCGCATAACTACACAAAAGGTATAGTTGACACCCAGAGGTCCCACAGTGCGTTATCGACAACTTAATCAACTAGGTCCGTCCCATTACAGACATGTGGTTGCATGTTTGACTCAGTTCAAAGGCTTGCAAGGTTAAGTCCTTAGGGTGACCAGGGCAAGACTACCCGAAGAACCAAAACAACGTTCCCGGTGCCACAACTGGCCCACCCGATCATTCTTGCCACATGCCCCGGTCAAAATCTATTTATCAAACCCCCAGTTGATTACCATGCACCACGTGCCATCAACAATCATAACACATGATACTTCTTCAAAACCGGTGCAGTATCTCATTAAGTCAAATTAGCATTTGATTGTCCAAAGCATTTCATGTGGCGAGGCTAAGCATACTACATCGGTCTAACTACCCATGTTGGCAATTTAATAATGTCCAACTAGTAATCCACAACTAGGGTGACAAGGGGTCATGGCACATATTTAATTAACCAAGGTGTCATACAGCAATTTGGCATTTATCTAATTTCCCATAATTAAGTAAATCATTTTCTAATCAAGCTAGCATGCAATAGTTTAAACCAAATTAATTTGAAAATGGGATCAACATGGTCAAAGCACAACTTGCCTTCAAAGAGTACTTGCTCTTGGTCTTGAGCTGGCTCTTGGGTCAACACTTCACCTTCGGGCACTTCAACGTCTACTCGTAACACGTGCAAATAGCAATAAATAAATAAACAGTAGGCAAAAAGTGTCCAAACATCCAAATAAAGTTCATAAACAGAGAGAGCATAATTTTATGAATTTTTAGAAACTGGAATCGTCAAATTCGGAGTTTAAATGCAAAATTTATAACCGTTTAAAGTTTAATGAAAACATTAATTAATTAAAAACAGAGAAATATTCATAATCAAAAATTAATTAAAATTCATATTTGAGTAGGTCTCATTTTTATGAAAATTTAGAAATTTGAATCACTCAAATCGGAGTTGAAACGCAAAAGTTATAAGCGTTTGAAGTTTGAAACCATTTTTTAAATAGATAATTCGAATTAATAAATCATTTTCTTTTTCGGAAATTATTTTATTGCGTCAGCATGACACGTGGACCAATCGGGAGCCACCACGTCGCCTCGGGTCCATGGACCCGGCGCACGGTTTAGCTCGGTCCACCGCGGACCCGGTCCACGGCGCACGTGTCTCACTGACAGGTGGGCCCTTCGGATGACGTCAGCAGTGACGTCATCACGCACAGCTGAGGACAGCTGATAGCTGGGCCCCACCGTGACATCATCAGTGATGTCATGGTGTGGTTGGCTGGGCCGCTGACACGCGGCCCACACGCTGACGTCACGCGTGACGTCGGCGCATGGCCGATCACGGCCGCGTGCGACGGTCCAAGTTCTGGACACGCGGCACGATCTGGGCCGTTGATTTGAAAATCAACGGTCCAGATCAGATCCAACCTCACACGTTTAAAAAGTACTCGGCTGATCTAGATCGTTCGATCTTGATCGGACGGTCAAGATCCAATCTAACGTTTACAACACAGCTAACCCTAGCCGTTCGATCTAGATCTAACGGCTGAGACCTATCCTAGCACGGTGCGGTGTTAGCTACGTGGCACAATCTAAACTGTTGGATCTAAATCCAACGGTTGGAAATAGATCTAAAACTGCAATGTGATAAAATACCTCCGGGCGACGTGGCGCAATCTTAGCCGTGCGATGAAGATCCAAAGGCTGAAAAGCTTCGAGGCCACGGTGATGTCCACGGCGGAGCTCGTTGGCCAGAGATGGAGACGACGACGATGGCAATGGCGTTGCGGGCGTGCTCCGACGAAGTGGAAGGTCCCCTTCGACGCGGCTGGTCCTTGCGGTTCCGGATCTGAGCCCAACGGCGGCAGAGGACGGCGGATGGCGGCGGAAACAGCGAATAACCGCGGCGAGGCGCTAGACCAACTACGGCGAGCTCTAGAGGGTAGACGGCGGTGGCTCAGTTGACGTGTGCTAGGGCTACGGGTGCGCACGGAAGTCGGCTACCCGATGGCGGCGGCAGCGCTTTAAATAGGGGCCTCGGCTTCCGTGAAAAGCGCGGAGACCGAGGCCCACACGCGGGCGGCGGCGGAGTCCAACGAGGACTCAGAGAGGGGTGACGTGGCTCAACGTGAACCGTTGGATCAAGATTCAACGGTGCGGGGGTTTGGGCTCGGGTCCGGCTCGGGAGACTTGGCTGGCTCGGTCGGACTCGGGTTCGGCGACATGGCTCAATCTCGGCTGTTCGATCTTGATCGGACGGTCGAGAGGGTTAGGGTTCGATTGGGTTCGAGTCGGACTCGGACTTGAGTCAGACTCGGGCTCGGGTCGGGTCCGGGTCCCTGGATCCCCGGCGAACTGGTCGTCACTTTCATGTTAGTGGTTTGACCACGTCCTTCGGCCATCATTGAGCATTCCCTTGGTCCGATTCGACCAACCGGTGCCTTCCCGAGAATGGTTGCTCGTACTTGTCTTCAAAGCCCGTAGCCGAACAAGTTTTGTTGAGGGTTGACGAGTATGCTCGTGGCTGAGCATGGGGTCATTCGAGGTCCTTTCTTGGGCATCCCAACCAAGGGTGTCCATGGTCGGTTGGCATTGGCCATCAGGGCAAAAAGGTCCAATATTCCAATCCCCGACAAAATCATATGAGGGGTTACCTTCACAATGACCGGGGGCATGACGTGACGTGAACAGCTTTGGAAGAGAACATCCGAGGTGTCAGGAATCTTGTAAGAGCATGTCGGTGATGGTTGGTTCGCTCTCCGAATGCCAACACGTTATAAGCAAACGAGGGCACAAGAGGTTGGCACGAGTTGGGGAACGAGTAGGGCAATGACAGGGGATCCCAGTGCTCTCCTTAAATAGGCTCAAGGTGGCTCGTAGAGATACAGTTTATTTAAATAAAAGTCTGATCCGAGTAAAACTCAATTTTCTCTTGAAATAAAGGGTATTAGGATGGGATAATCACAGGGTTTTGTTGAGGATATGGTGGCACACGTTTTGGACATGAATTCAGAGGCTAAACGGATGAGATTGGAGCTCTCCAAATATTGACCATGGTGGGAGAGACAGAACACATTTGTGCTAGTTTTGGCTAGAGGTTGAAGCTGACATATGACATGTGGGTCCCACCCTTTTAATTATTTTCAAAATTAATTAATCTTGAAAATAGAAAGGCTTTGAAGCCATAGTAAATGAAGTCCAAAAATTCTCAAAAAAATTATCAAAATAATTTGGAATATTTATAACTTACTATAAAATATTCAAGATTATTTGAATTATATTTTAGCTACAGTAATTATTTTTGTAAAACAATATAATTAAAAAATAATTTTATGAAATCCAAAAAAATTTAGTAAAAATCATAGAAAATTAGGAAATAAGTGATAAAATATTATTTTAGAAATTTTAGAATGTTACACGCCACCTCCAGGTCCTCTCTTCCCCACCTCGGTCCGACCGTGGTTTACCTGGCCCCCTCCAAGGTTCCCTCCTTTTTCCTGCACCACCGTGTGGCCCGCTCACCCACCCAGTGGCTTGGGCCATCTCCATGCCATCGGGTTGGCCTCCCTTCGGCCTTGCTCCTACCGCGTGGGCGCGTGCTGTTAGGGCCCCTTGCGCAATCGCCACATGTGGCCTTCGACTCAAAGTCCACCTCCCCTTGCAAGCAGTGCTAGCCTTGGCTAGTGCACACCACCAAGGCCATCACCCAGCCCCAATTTCGCCCAGCATTCCATGGTGGCATCGTCGAGCTGGCCTCTATCGAGCCCAGGTTGCTGCCCCTCCCTTATTTCCAGGTCACCTGCCTGGCTCGGCTGCCCTAGGCTCTCCCCTGCTCGGCTCCATGAAACTTGGTTTTCTTCCCCCCCCCCGCCCTTATCCTTAACCCTCTATTTATTGGTTCTTTGATTCTTACTTTGTGATTGAACAATGATTGTGTACACAAGATTTGTTATATGGTTAATGATGAACATGGGTGGGTTTGCTACTGACGGAGGTGCCATAACACCCTCGGCAATTTACCATGCGCTGGGGAGTGCGAGGAGGTCATTGGGCATGCGTGGTGCAACCTCTAGCATAGCACTCGCAAAAACCACTAGTAGTTCCTACTGTTTATTTTGATTTTCTACTATGCCTTCCTATATTGGTGCTACATGCATGGATGACGGGTTACCTGTGATCGTGGGGATGGAATGGTTTGGGTCAGTACTGCTGGATGTGATGGTACTAGGTGCTCCTTCTTGCTTCTGGTTGTAACTGGTGGTGACCTCCTGTAACACCCCGGCATTTAATATGCCCGAATGCTACCAAACATAGACTAAGCAACCTCTAAATACTACAATTACAAGTAAATTACAGCAAAGGAACAAATGCTAATACCGAAAATTTCGGCAGCATCTCCTTTGTTTTTCCATGATTCGGAGCAATAACAAAGTATCACAAGTTATATCATAATGGAAAGCATCTAAAACAGCAATAACATGTGACATAGCAACAATATAAGTCCATGATAAAGCATTCAACCACTTCATGAGCTAAATGAATCAAATAGTAAGACCGAGCACACAGTTAAGCAATTCTCCAAGTTTCATGGCAATACTTTCATTATCATGACTCCAAATGATAACACTGTCTAATTTATGTGGAGCTACGTGTAGATGTGTAGCTAAACCCTTTTTCCCGCATGCCGGTTTCATGGTACCTAAGAAAAACAACATAAACACAAGCGTGAGTTCATCACTCAGCAAGTATATTGCAATGGAACAAAAAAATACATTCCAATACCTTCATCACCACTTTTCACATACAACATCATACACATCTCATATTCATAGTGTAAGCATATCATTGACATCATCATAAATCATCCTCATATAACATCCTCATATAATGCAATGCAATGTAATGCAATGCGATGCACATATCTCCTGGAAACTCATACAGGTATGGTTGAGTACACACCCGTCGGCGTGCACCCTCTCCCCCCTTCCATCCCGAAGATGGAGGGTGCCTACTCCTCGCTTCTGTTCACCGCGGTGAATGGGATCACGATGTAGGACTTACTCATTGGCTCTCCGGAATAGTCATAACTTTCTCACCGACCTTCCCCGGACTAGTTATGACTTTCTCACCGCCCGGGCCATGTAACATGCCATGTATGCAAATATGCCAACATCATAATTAACTTGTACATTAACACATGGCATCATAACATAATAAGCATACTCATCATATCATTGGCAATCAATAAAGCATGGCAAGTGATCATATCATATAATCAATTTCATCTAGTCTCAACTAGCAACCTACAAACCGCTATCTATTACAATACACTTGCCTCAACCACGGGCAACGGATTGGCGAGAAGTAGAAGGCACTCCCGGAGTCACACCACCTGCACATAGGCACCACACACTCACAATCATGTCCACAAAATAGTACACAAACCCTCTTCTACCCCAACATCGCAAACTACTCGCAAAACCCAAAAACAGAGGTTCTGTCCCGTCGGGACAGCAGCCTTCCAAAAGGCATAACTAGGGTTCTAAGACTCCGAATCGAATAAACGAGTACATCCTCGTGTAGCTAAGGAAATTTCCCAACTTTTTCTAAGTATAGGGAAAGACTGATTCGGACTCTAAAGTTGTTTAATCTACAAAATACAGTGATCTGTTCCAATCACGTAACAGATTTTAATACGTTCGGTAAAACAAGCATAACTTTCAAACAGCTGGGCGGAATTTAAAGTTCTTTATACCCACTGAAAGGTATTGAAATTACCTACAACTTCTTCAACAGCTGTACCACCAAATTCTGACTCTAAATTGACGAAAACCCAAACCCTAGGTCGACTGCACATGTTGCCCGAAACAGAGAACGTGGAAACTTCTAGATTTAATCTAATCTACTCAATTCCAGCACCACCAATTGATCCAAAAACATGATAATGACCCTTATAAAAGTACCTAGACCAACCCCAAGGATTACCATGGCCATACCTTCGCCCAACGCACGAAAACCCAATAGATCTCCTCCCGGTTCGCTCCTCGCTCCAATGGACGGATCTTCGAGGTGCAGGGGTGGAGAGGCTACCCAAGGGCAGCAAGGGGTGGAGGAGAGGTGGTGGGGAGGTGGGGAGCAAAGGGGGAGGCCAAGGGGGCGCATGACCAAAGGGGGAGAGGAGAGGTGGCGGCGGCTAGGGCACAAGGGGGAGTTGGGGGCGCCCAAAGCAGGGTGGGGCGCAACAAGGGGGCAGGGGGAGCCCCTTAAACCAGCCCAAACAGGAATCCTAATCCCAAATGGACTCATACTACATCCCACCAAAGCCCACAACCCTTTCCCCTAAGCCCAAAACCCCCCGGAAACGGCCCAAACTCCCGGAAACGGCCCGGAAACGCTATTAACCTCCATACCCTATGGTTTTAACCTTAATTCCACATTTCATAATGTTTTTGACCTCAACATTCACATTTTGTAATGCCACAATCTCTAATTTCACATTTTATAAAGTCTCGGCATTCCGTAGTGTCACATTCTCCCCCCCTTAAACAGGATTCGACCTCGAATCCGACAGACGCCAAAATCAACAACAAAATCCCCAAGGGACAAAAGACTTCTCTGCAGCACAAAACATTCGCACAACGACTCAAACCGGAACAAACGACAAGCGAGTTCCCAAAACCAACACTTAGCGAAAAAGTATTGATCTAGCTCAACTAAGGGCAACCTCTCACAGTTCGACCTTCACTTCAATTCCCAAACAGAATCTGCGTTTCAACCACAAAGGGCTCCATCAACCTAAAACGCTCGAATCCTCACGACAAACACTTCACACTTCTATCACAACCAACCTGACTACCACACTCCATTAAACTCAACATGACATAATCAAAGCAAGTCCCAATTCCTTTAACGACCTTTCTACATTCCCGAAAATTTCCATCGAGGGGAATAACTCATTAAGGCACACTTGCCCTTCCGATACACGATCATACTAACATTTTATTCCGTCCTCTCCCAGGCAAGACTCAAATCCAAGAACAACTAGTGAAGACAATTGCTCACGGCAGGACAATTATCACCAAACTACCGTCAACTTCACTTCCACCCATCGCTACTCTTAATAAAGGTTAAACCCATACATCATCAACCTCCATCACGAACCACCCTTATACCACTAAGGTTCGACACCTAGCCCCAAGCTAGGATCGTAAAACCTTACCAAACCACAATTGGTTCCTTTCTTAAGAGGGTCTCGCCTTCACACAAAAACACTTAGTTATCAAGCCCAAGGGTACACACGACAACTCAAACCCAAAGCGTTAACAACCATTTTGGAAAAAAAATCGGCAACATCCAAGCCAAATCACAAAGGAAGCATAAATCCCCTACACCACAACCAAAATACCAGAATTTATTCATTCTTTTCTTTTCATACCAGAAAGAAATGGACATCTCGATTCATGACATGCATGCACACTTTTCAAGAGCACCCCGGATTAGTCATATATCCATATATGACTTTCTCACCGTCCTGGCTCATCGACTCCTTTATGATTAATTATGCATAAACAATGTCTCGTTTTCCTTTTTCACCATTCATTCATCATGTAACAACGGTACCGAATAGTCACTCACCAAATGACTTCTTCCTCGGTATCAAATAATGGAAACACAATTAACATCGAAGGTTGCGGAAATTCATATAGACTATGGCCAAAGCATAGTTGTGATAAAACACCACGTCGCATCACATCCCACATCAATTGAAAACTGAACTTGCAACACATTGCATTTCATCCAAATTCAACATTTTGGAAGAGAACATCAAAATTTCAAGTCGAGCATCTGCTCCCACAACCGTCACAAATTTTCTCAAGGAGAGGGAAACTCATTTCAAAAATGGGAACACCTCACTAACAAAATCACTTTATAAAACATTCATAAATTCCACCTTTTTGAAGCACTCGCAAACATCACACATATTATGCAAATAAATCCCTCTCTAGTCAAAAAGAATTACAAATTAAATCTCAAGAATCTTCAACACAACCCACTAAGACCTTCTGCTTCCTTTAAATTTTACTCCAAAGATGACTCAGTGCGAACGCGAAGGAGCGCGATCCACTCAAAGACTTTTGGGTGTAAAACCATACACATAGCACAAATTAAACAAAATAGCCAAAACCAAAGATTGGCAACAATAGCTACGGGTTTTAGGGAAACTCGGAAACACAACACAAGGAATACCTTGACCAAAGGCATTCAACCAAAATGGCAAACAACCACACCAGTTCAAAAGGTTTTAAACACCAGCTCAGCATGAATCCCACCATAACTTGTATTCCACTACACTTACCATTTAAGCATTCAGTAATCGCTATTTACTCATCAAGAGAGTCCAACCGGATTTAACAAAGTTTTACATAACAATTTCTTTCTCTGGTTACCATTCCCAACACTTTTAATTAAGGTTTAAGATGCTTATCACAAAGGCACCCAACCAAGACTATATTGACATGATCCCCACGGATCACCAAATCATATAACCACGTCTTCTATATTTCAAACATAGTACTTCAACAGCTACTTGAGCATGGTCAACCTATCAATTTATACTATCCATACGTCAAAATCTTGACAATTGAAACTTGTTCAATCTATAAAATGACTTCAACAATTAAGTAATATCTCTACAAGATAAAATTCGTAAATAGGATTCTAATATATGCATTCATTAAGATTAAAATCTTGCATCATGATTATTATCCATTGTTCATCCCATCACAACATGTACTTGACATAATACCACAGTTTTACACTTTTTTTCTTCTATTGGATCAATGGTTTCCAACAATTAACAACACTACCAAAGCATCAATATCAATTCTTTGAATAATCATAAATCAACAACACTGCTTTTAGCTACCTTACACATAGGTTGCAACAAAATTGTCACTACACAACATAATCCAACTATTAAATTAGATTTAATAAGTTAGATCAGCACAATGTTCTTAACAACATCATTAACAATAAGTCTTATGCCTTCTCAATTGATATCAAAACTAGCATTGTAGAGACACAACTGCATACTTCAAAATATACTAGTAGTTTGCAACAACATAAATAGCAACTCTAATCAACTTCCAAATTAAAGACACTAGTCAACATGATTAAATTTCTCTATTAACCCGTAAGATTAGAACATCTTTAAACAACCCGCAAAGTTTCTTTAACAATAACAGCAGTCTACATCATATTAATGTTCTAACTATGCATCAGGGTTTAAAACTTTAAACATAATCGGGGGTCATAAGCACGGTTTAAAGCAAAGCAATAGATTCTAAGCATGTACATTAACACATTTAATCATTCCCACTATGGGGTACTCTACATCACTAGAGGTTCATTTAATCTTAAGCTAAAGGTAACAATTACATTTAATTGATTCAACTCGCCAATTAACTAAGGTGTACATTATTTCCATAAACCACATTGTTACATACTACGTGTCATGCTAAACAACAATTTTCACTGTTGACAAGTAATTTCAGTCAAACGAATACTTACTTTATGTGCATCATTTTTCTTTTAATACTCAACCAAAACTCACAAAGAAGCTTGACTCTCAAAGTTGCAATGAGACAAACCCAAACTTGATCATGCAAGAGGAAATTCTCCAAAACACTTTTCAATCTCAAAGATTCCCATAGAGGAAAATAGTTGAAATACACTTTTCTTAAAAGGGAACCAAGCGATCAAGTAATCCATTTCAAATAAAACCTTAACACCAAACCCCAAACTTTCACGAAATAAGAAGGGCTTTCAAAGATGATTTCTCAAACCAGTAGAATGACGAAATCAACCACCATTTACTCCTACAAAGCCACTGAACTTCAGCCCTGACAACCAAGTCTGGCATAACGCCGCAATAACTCTTTTGACCTTGAAGAAAGACAAACACAGGAATAAATTGAATGCTTCTCCACATAAAGCAATCAACAAACTAAGCATCAAAGCTGGAAAGGCGACCAAAAGAAGCGCAACACTAGACTCTTCTTCTTCGTCTTCAACCAAGGAAGACAAAACTACATATCGCATACGGAACAATCCGCGAAATTCCAAGACCAAACACTTTTCTTTTGATTTCAATCGACTAAAAAGAACAAGAAGACCAACCAAAATCGACCGTCGGAATGGTGAAAAGCATCCGAAGGAAACCACCATCAACTCTTCTATTTGTATCCAGTCAACTACCCGATCTACGATAGAAAAAAGTAAGCACTCTTCTCCTACAGGGGTTAATAATTCTTCGGTGATGGCTTCAATCGGCCATACCGTCAAACCACACCCTTACTATTAACAAAAGTGGTGAACGAAACCCTTCGGCACCACAACCCCACTTTATCACCACAACAAGCACAATTCAATCATTTATCTCATTATCAAATGAAGCATTCAACATCAAAGCTTAAATACATCATTTAAGCGTAAAGGGACTATACCCATACCCTTTCCTATTGTGCATCCATGTGTGTCAAATTTTAGATTAGTTATACCACTTTTGCAAGTTTTAATGTTGCTATCTTATGAAAAAATTTTAGTTAAAACATAAGCCATGTTTCTAAGTTATCCCACATCACATTTTAGTTGTAAACTAAGGTATGACACTAAAACTACACATTCCAAGGACCTACAGCCCGCTCTGATACCAACTGTAACACCCCGGCATTTAATATGCCCGAATGCTACCAAACATTGACTAAGCAACCTCTAAATACCACAATTACAAGTAAATTACAGCAAAGGAACAAATGCTAATACCGAAAATTTTGGCAGCATCTCCTTTGTTTTTCCATGATTCGGAGCAATAACAAAGTATCACAAGTTATATCATAATGGAAAGCATCTAAAACAGCAATAACATGTGACATAGCAACAATATAAGTCCAGGATAAAGCATTCAACCACTTCATGAGCTAAACGAATCAAATAGTAAGACCGAGCACACAGTTAAGCAATTCTCCAAGTTTCATGGCAATACTTTCATTATCATGACTCCAAATGATAACACTGTCTAATTTGTGTGGAGCTACATGTAGATGTGTAGCTAAACCCTTTTTCCCGCATGCCGGTTTCATGGTACCTAAGAAAAACAACATAAACACAAGCGTGAGTTCATCACTCAGCAAGTATATTGCAATGGAACAAAAAAATACATTCCAATACCTTCATCACCACTTTTCACATACAACATCATACACATCTCATATTCATAGTGTAAGCATATCATTGACATCATCATAAATCATCCTCATATAATGCAATGCAATGTAATGCAATGCGATGCACATATCTCCTGGATACTCATACCGGTATGGTTGAGTACACACCCTTCGGCGTGCACCCTCTTCCCCCTTCCATCCCGAAGATGGAGGGTGCCTACTCCTCGCTTCCGTTTACCGCGGGGAATGGAATCACGATGTAGGACTTACTCATTGGCTCTCCGGAATAGTCATAACTTTCTCACCGACCTTCCCTGGACTAGTTATGACTTTCTCACCGCCCGGGCCATGTAACATGCCATGTATGCAAATATGCCAACATCATAATTAACTTGTACATTAACACATGGCATCATAACATAATAAGCATACTCATCATATCATTGGCAATCATTAAAGCATGGCAAGTGATCATATCATATAATCAATTTCATCTAGTCTCAACTAGCAACCTACAAACCGCTATCTATTACGATACACTTGCCTCAACCACGGGCAACGGATTGGCGAGAAGTAGAAGGCACTCCCGGGGTCACACCACCTGCACATAGGCACCACACACTCACAATCACGTCCACAAAATAGTACACAAACCCTCTTCTACCCCGACATCGCAAACTACTCGCAAAACCCAAAAATAGAGGTTTTGTCCCGTCGGGACAGCAGCCTTCCAAAAGGCATAACTCGGGTTCTAATACTCTGAATCGAATAAACGAGTACATCCTCACGTATCTTAGGAAATTTTCCAACTTTTTCTAAGTATAGGGAAAGACTGATTCGGACTCTAAAGTTGTTTAATCTACAAAATACCGTGATCTGTTCCAATCACGTCACAGATTTTAATACGTTCGGTAAAACAAGCATAAATTTCAAACGGCTGGGCGGAATTTAAAGTTATTTATACCCACTGAAAGGTATTGAAATTACCTACAACTTCTTCAACAGCCGTACGACCAAATTCCGACTCTAGATTGACGAAAACCCAAACCCTAGGACGACTGCTCATGCTGCCCGAAACAGAGAACGTGGTAACTTCTAGATCTAATCTAATATACTCAATTCCAGCACCACCAATTGATCCAAAAACATGATAATGACCCTTAGAACAGTACCTAGACCAACCCCAAGGATTACCATGGCCATACCTTCGCCCAACGCACGAAAACCCAATAGATCTCCTCCCGGTTCGCTCCTCGCTCCTCACTCCTCGCTCCTCGCTCCAATGGATGGATCTTCGAGGTGCAGGGGTGGAGAGGCTACCCTAGGGCAGCAAGGGGTGGAGGAGAGGTGGTGGGGAGGTGGGGAGCAAAGGGGGAGGCCAAGGGGGCGCACGGCCAAAGGGGGAGAGGAGATGTGGGGGCGGCTAGGGCACAAGGGGGAGTTGGGGGCGCCCAAAGCAGGGTGGGGCGCAACAAGGGGGCAGGGGGAGCCCCTTAAACCAGCCCAAATAGGAATCCTAATCCCAAATGGACTCATACTCCATCCCACCAAAGCCCACAACCCTTTCCCCTAGGCCCAAAACCCCCCGGAAAGGCCCAAACTCCCGGAAACGACCCGAAAATGGCCCGGAAACGCTATTAACCTCCATACCATATGGTTTTAACCTTAATTCCACATTTCATAATGTTTTTGACCTCAACATTCACATTTTGTAATGCCACAATCTTTAATTTCACATTTTATAAAGTCTCGGCATTCCGTAGTGTCACACCTCCACCTGGTGCTCTTGCTCCTAACTTCTTGCTCATGACTTCCTGTTGGCTTGTGCCCTTTGGTGGTCTTCTTGACCTCCTTGTAGCTTGGGACTTTGCTGTGGCACTATGGTTTGAATGCTTGGCTTGTTAACTGAGTTGTGTCTGAGGAAAGCTTCACTGGCTTCCTTTTTATCTAAAGAAGCGTAGCTTTTAGAAATTTCAATATACTCATGTAATTTTTATTTTTAGAATGTCATTGAATATTCTAGTGTATTGTAATTGATAGCATTGTATAAAGTTTGCAATGAATAAAGTATATAATTAATCTTTGTTGATTAATTTCAATTATGCATGTTATTAATGTATATTGATGATCTCATTTGCATGATAATAGCCTGGGTTGTTTCAATCTTGCTGATTACTGCCTGATTGATGAATAGGCACTAGACATACTTCCTCCATAGAGGTTTCTTTGACTTTTGCATCACTTGCATAGAGCCCAAAATAGTGTTGTCATAAATACGATAAGTGGTGTTGTCATTCTCCTTAGATCTGCATAGTACAAAAAAATAGTGATGACCAGACCAATTGTAAGACTGCAAAAGACCCTTTTCTACTCATAAATCACAAATATGAGGATTCCAAAATTAAGGTCATCCACTTCTATCACATAAATGATAAATCAGAGGATCTAGAAGAAGCGATTGGCAATAAGATATGCAACTATAAAATAAGGAATAATTGATGATTTGCTCTCATTTACTTGTGTCATTGATTATTTGCCCCGTGAAATCTCACTGACATGTGTGCCCTATAGCCACATGTCAGTGAGATATATGGGGCAAATGATCAATTACACCAATTAAAATGGGGCAAATCATTAATTCTCCCATAAAATAAGGCCTCATAAGATAAGAGGTAAATAACATGAACCCATAATACTAACAGCTCACATGCAAATTAGACAGACTAAACAATCGTTTTTAACTACTATACAACCATTTTAACTAAGAGTCTCATACCATTGAAAATGTCTTTTCAATTTAGATCCACGACATCATAATACTGCAACCAAAATTCTACAGAACTTATCCGTCAATTAACAACAAAAGGTCACCAATTTGGGTAGTTTAACTGATCTAATAATAAATCGTGGGATGCTTCGAACAACGACAATATTATTCAAGTTTGAGTTCATCATAAAAAATCAAATTTGGTTTCTTTTTCAATTCATTTGCTTCTTATTGTAGCATTTGGGTAAAATACGTGTTGAAATCAACGCTCCAAAAACTTTCATCGTCGACCCCAACACCACCCAAGAATTAAACGAGCAAGGCAAGCACCTCCTTTGACCATATTGATCCTATTATTTCACTTAAATGATATGTTTTCATCAATTTATTTATGCCTACACGTATTTTTAGTAAATGTGCTATATTTTAGGTACCGATAGATATTACTTACTTGTTGTATGGAACTTCCTTAATAAATACGTAAATGTCAACCTTGGGGACCATAATTTAAGCATTTAGGCAATAATTAATGTCAACTCGGGTATATTCGAATACATAATTAAATGCTTAGTCATGCTTAGGCTTGGGAGAACGAATGGTTCGAAATACTATCTATTCATGGATGGAAATTGGAGATATTGAAAAACTAGCATGTGGTATTTTGATATAAAATAAAATTGAAAACTATGATTTGATGTGGGTAAGTTCTTTATATGTATTGAAAAGTGGATGTACTCACACGTAGATAAAGGGGGGTTCTCACATGGTTTGGATTAAGGACCGAACGTAGTGTTACATAATCCAAGATATTCAGTGCAATCACTGTGACACCACGGAGTGTCTTAACCTTATTTAACGTGCATGATAAGGTCAAAAACAGTATGAAATGTGGAAATAAGGTTAAAACCATAGGATTTGGAGGTTAAAAACGTTTCCGGGCCGTTTCCGGGGTTTTGGGCCTTTCCGGGGGATTTTGGGCCTTAAGGAGGGGGTTGTGGGCTTTGGTGGGATGGATTATGAGTCCATTTAGGACTAGGATTCAGAGTAGGGGCTGGTAAAAAGGGTTCCCCCTGCCCTTGGTGCGCCCACCCCCTCATTTGGTGCGCCCCCACCTCCCCTCCCTCCTTTGCCTAGCCGCCCTCCCCCCATTGGCCGTGCGCCCCTTGCCCCTTTGCCCTCTCCACCTCTCCACCTCCCCACCACCTCTCCTCCACCCCCTTGCTGCCCTAGGGTGGCCTCCCCACCCCTGCATCCTCGTGGATCCATCCGAGGAGCGAGGAACGAGGAGATTTATTGGAGTTTTCGTGCGTCGGGCAAAGGTATGATCATGGGGATTCTTGGGGTTGATCTAGGTACTGTTATTAGGGTGATTATCAAGTTTTTAGATCAATTGGTGGTGCTGGATTTGAGTAATTTGGGTTAGATCTAGATGTTGCCACGTTTCTGTTTTGGGACAGCATGAGCAGTCGACCTAGGGTTTGTGTTTTCGTCAATTTATAATCCGAATCTGTCCGTACGGATGTTGAAGAAGTTGTAGATAATTTCATTATCTTTCAGTGGATATAAATAACGTTAAATTCCGCCCAGCCGTTTGAAAGTTATGGCTGTTTTACCGAGCGTGTTAAAATCTGTGACGTAATTGGAACAGATCACGGTAATCTGTAGATTAAACAACTTTAGAGTCCGAATCAGTCTTTCCTTATACCTAGATAAAGTTGGGAAAATTCCTAAGCTACGCGAGGATGTACTCCTTTATTTGATTCGGAGTCCCAGAACTCAAGTTATGCTTTTTACAAGGCTGCTGTCCCGACGGGACAGAACCTCTGTTTTTGGTTATTTCGAGTAGTTGGCAATGTCGGGGTAGATGAGGGTTTGCGTACTGTTTTGTGGGCATGATTATGAGTGTGTGATGCCTATGTGCAGGTGGTGCGACCCCGGGAGTGCCTTCTACTTCCCGCCAATCCGTTGCCCATGGTTGAGGCAAGTGTGTTGTAATGGATAGCGACTTGTAGGTTGCTTGTTGAGAATAGATGAGATTGACTATATGATATATGATCACTTGCCATGCTTTAATGATTGCCAATGATATGATGAGCATGTTTAGTATGTTATGATGCCATGTGTTAATATGTGAGTTAAATATGATGTTGGCATAATTGCATACATGACATGTTACATGGCCCGGGCGGTGAGAAAGTCATAACTAATCCGGGAAGGTCGGTGAGAAAGATATGAATAATCCAGAGAGCCATTGAGTAAGTCCTACATCGTGATTCCATTCACGTGGTGTTTGGAAGCGAGGAGTAGGCACCATCCATCTTCGGGATGGAAGGGGGGAGAGGGTGCACACCGACGGGTGTGTACTCAACCATACCGGTATGAGTTTCCAAGGAGACATGAGCATTGCATTACATTGCATACATAATGATGATGATATTGTTAAGTGTTCATGAATGAGATGATATACATGATGAGAGATGTTATTGCCATGATATTGTTCTTGTTGTCCATTGCAATATGCTTGCTGAGTTTCGAACTCACGCTTGTGTTTTCTTGTTGTTTTAGGTACCATGAGAACGGCATGCGGGGAAGGGAAATAGTCACACGCCCACACGTAGCTTCACCATATTGATTCCACAAGTCATTCTATTAGTTTGATAATAAATTGCGTGTGATGCTCATTGATTTAAGGCTTAGCTTTGCTTTATGAGAGTTTTATTGCTCGTTTGACACTTGGAGACATTAAGTGCTTGATGATAGTCTTATATTGTCGTTAAGACTCTAATTATTGCTGTTTTAGATGTCTCTCATATTGCCTTATATTGTTATACTGTTGTTGCTCCTTCAATTCATGTTAAAACAAAGGAGATGCTGCCGAAATCTCGGTTTTTAGCATATGAGCCTTTGCTGGAATTTTATGTTAAATGTGGTACTTAGATGTTGTTTAGCTTATGTTTGGTAGCATTCAGGCATATTAAATGCCGGGGTGTTACAGTTGGTATCAGAGCGGGCTGTAGGTCCTTGGAATATGTATTTTTAGTGTCATACCTTAAGTTGCAACTAAAATATGATGTGGAATAACTTAGAAACATGGCTTAGGTTCTAACTAAAACCTTGTTATAGGATAGCAACATTAAAACTTGCAAAAGTGGTATAACTAAACTAAAATTTGACACACTTGGTTGCACAGTAGGATGGGGTTTTGGTTCATCATTGCATCGTGCATGATTATGTGATAAATAATATGTCCATGATGATGTTTGATCTTCGTTCTTGATTGTATGATGTTGTGTTTATGTTCTTGTGTTTGGATGGTTGTCTGTCTGAATCAGCCATGCCGAGGGGTAGAGGCCGTGGATGCCGTGGCCGTGGAGGCCAGGGGCGAGGCTCCCAGGGAGTTGCGGAGTCTGTTGCTGAGGGTAGCGTTTCGCTCAATGCTCGCGGGCCAGCTCAGGAGGAGCTTCCAGCTGCACAGTCAGGGGCGGGGGTGCCCGCCGCCAATGAAGATTTAGTTCAGGCTCTGCAGAGGGAGATTCAGGAGCTGCGCCAGCAGTTGCGGGCAGCCCCTGCTGTTGTGCCTCCCCCTGCAGCGGCCCCAGTTGTTGCCCCCCGCCAGGCCGGAGCCGAGGATGAGTCTCCGGGAGTGGATGTCCCTCCGTCTTGACACTTTTGACGGAGCGGGCACGCCGATCCAGTCCGCAGATTGGCTGCGGTACATGGAGAGGCAGTTTGAGGTCCTAGAGTTGACCTCAGTCCAGAGGGCTCGCTTTGTGGCCTTTCAGCTGAAGGGCCAAGCTGACATCTGGTGGGAGGGGGTTCTGGCTGCTAGAGCCCCCGATCTTGGTCCAGCCACCTGGGAGGACTTTGTGGCTCGCTTCCGAGCCAAGTTCTACCCAGAGTCTTTCCTTGAGCGGATGGAGCATACTCTGACGACTCTTTCCCAGGGAAAGAGGTCGGTGGCAGAGTATGAGGTGGAGTTCAACAGCGTGGTGCGCTTCGTACCGGCTGTGGCAGCCGATGATCGGGAGAAGGCAAGGAGGTTCCGTAGGGGCCTCAATCAGGAGTTCAGAGTTGTCATGGGGGCGACTGTCCCTCGTGACTTCTGCTCCGTGGTGGAGCAGGCGAAGGGCATGGAGCTCGAGTTGGAGCTTTCCCGGGATAAGCAAAACCCGGGTGGTTCAGGGGTTCCTGTGGCCCCAGGCGGGGGCCAGAAGAGGACCTTTGGTGGAGGAGGTGGGTCTTCTCAGCGACCCACCTTCAAGAAGTTCAAGGGAGGACAGGGCTCCTCCTCAGGGGCTAAGATGGGGCCGCCCCAGTCGTCTTCTTCGCGAGCGGCTGTTCGTCCTGTGCCCGGGCAGGGCATGAAGTGCTTCAAGTGCGGTGGTGAGCACCGTGCTTCAGAGTGTGGTTGGACTGGGAGTTGCAACCACTGTGGCAAGCCCGGCCACATGGGACGAGTCTGCCGGATGAATCCCGGTAGCATCATCAAGTGGGAGACGGTGCCTTCTCCTCCCACACCAGCGGCGTCTTCCAGAGGATCGGTGCACATGATGGCTGCTCCTGTTTCTCAGCCGCCCTTTGCGTGGGCGCCACCAGCGGCTTACTGGTGCCCGCAGCCGTCTGCTCCTCCTCAGTTGCCTCCTCCGCCCCCAGCTCTGTTGGGGCATCAGCTGGGAGTCGGGGCTCCTACTGTCTCGGCGCCACCAGGAGTGTACGCTTTGCCGACTACCGAGTCAGCCGGGCATCCAGAGGTGGTTTCAGGTACTCTGCTTGTGGATTCCGTTGATGCCTTTGTTCTGTTTGATTCCGGAGCATCCTATTCCTTTGTGTCGTCTGAGTTTGCTAGTAGAGCTAAGTTGGGAGTTCAGCGGATTTCTGAGTTTGTGCTAGTCAGTTCTCCTGGGGGTTTGATTGCTAGCTCTTTGGTTTGCCCGGGTTGCACCATTGCCATTGATGATGAGATTTTCTTCGTCAATCTTATGGTGATCCAGTTGGCTTCTTTTGATGTCATTTTGGGCATGGACTGGCTGCATCAGTACCGTGCCAAGATCTGTTGTTTCTGGAAGACGGTTGCCTTGTAGGCCCCGTCAGGAGTAGAGTTGACCTTTCAGGGTGGTATACCTTCCAGTTCCGTCTTTGCTTTGACTAGTCTGTTTTCTAGTCGCCGTTTGAGGCATTTGGGTTTCCTCATGGCTTTGTCAGAAAAGCCATCTTCTTCAGTTTCCATTGAGGAGATTCCTGTAGTGAAGGAGTTTGTTGATGTGTTCCCTGACGAGTTGCCTGGTTTACCTCCCGTGAGGAATGTGGAGTTTCGTATTGATCTTGTTCCTGGCACTCGACCTATTTCTATCTCTCCATACCGCTTGGCTCGTCCTTTTCAAGACGAGTTGAAGAAGCAGTTGGAGGATCTGTTGGCCAAGGGCTTTTTTTGGCGTAGCGTTTCGCCATGGGGAGCACCCGTCCTCTTCGTCTCGAAGAAGGATGGAAGTTGGCGTATGTGCATTGATTATCATGCTCTTAATCAAGTGACAGTCAAGAACAAGTATCCTTTGCCTCGCATCGAGGATCTGTTTGACCAACTGAAGGGAGCAAAGGTGTTCTCCAAGATTGATCTTCAGTCGGGGTATAATCAGATCCGTGTGAGGGAGCAGGACATTGAGAAGACTGCTTTCTCCACTAGGTATGGACATTATGAATTTAAAGTTATGTCTTTTGGACTAACTAATGCTCCTGCTGTCTTTATGGAGGCGATGAACAGTATGCTACACAAGTACCTTGATGAGTTTGTGGTAGTGTTCATCGATGACATTCTGGTTTACTCTAAATTAGAAGAGGAGCATGAGCGGCATTTGAGGCTTGTGCTGAGCACCTTGAGGGAGAATCAATTCTTTGCTAAGCTGAAAAAGTGCGAGTTCTGGATTTCAGAAGTGGGTTTTCTTGGCCACGTCATCAATCCAGAGGGCATATCTGTAGATCCTAGCAAAGTTTCAGCAGTTTTGGATTGGAAGAGGCCTTCCAATGTCAAAGAGGTGCGTAGTTTCCTTGGGTTGGCTGGCTACTACCGGCGTTTTGTGCAGGATTTCTCTATCATTGCCAAGCCACTTTCGCAGCTGACTTAGATGGGGATGAAATTTCAGTGGACTGCAGAGTGTGAGCACAGTTTCTGCACTTTGAAGGAGAAGTTAGTGACTGCTCCTGTTCTTACCCTTCCCGAGCCGGAGAAGCGCTTCACTGTGTATTCTGATGCTTCTCGGTTGGGACTTGGTTGTGTGCTCATGCAAGATGGCAAGGTGATTGCTTACGCATCGAGACAGCTGAAAAAGCATGAGCAGAATTATCCCACACATGATCTTGAGCTATCCGCCGTGGTGTTTGCATTGAAGATATGGAGGCATTACCTGTATGGCGAGTCTTGTGATATTTTCACTGATCACAAGAGCCTCAAGTTCATCTTTACTCAGAAAGATTTGAACTTGAGGCAGAGGAGGTGGCTAGAGTTGATAAAGGACTATGACCTCACCATCCAGTATCATCTGGGGAAGGCAAATGTGGTGGCCGACGCTCTCGATGCAAGACAAAGGCCCCCTGTTGTTGATTGTCTTGTTGCTGATTTTGAGCGTTTGGGGTCTCCTATCGCTTATGGGACCGTGCAAGCTGAAACTCAATTGATTCTTGAGTCACGATTCCCGAGCGTGTCAGCGGGAGGCACGAAGATGATCATTTGCTCCAGCAGGTGAGGAAACGCCTTGAGGATGGCAAGTCGGGAGACTTTACCGTTGATGATGCGGGAGTTTTGAGGTTTCAGGGTCGTCTGTGCGTGCCTCAGAAATCCCAAGTGAAAGAGGACATACTGAAAGAGGCTCATCGCACCCCGTACATGGTCCATCCTGGGGAGACCAAGATGTACAGGGACTTGAAAAAGAATTTCTGGTGGAAACGGATGAGGTTGGATATTGCCAAGTATGTGGCGTCTTGTGGGATCTGTCAGAAGATCAAGGCTGAGCATAAATGTCCCGCTGGTCTATTGCAGCCATTGGAGATTCCTGTGTGGCCATGGGATGACATCTCCATGGATTTCGTGGTTGGCCTACCTCGTACTCCACGAGGGAAGGATGCTATTTGGGTTGTGGTGGACCGTCTCAGCAAGTCTGTGCATTTCATTCCTATCCGTACTACCAATTCAGCGAGCGACTTGGCTCCCATCTATGTGCGGGAGATTGTGAGACTGCATGGTGTACCCAAGACCATTATCTCTGATCGGGATGCGAAGTTTGTGTCCAAGTTCTGGGAGAGTTTGCAGAGTGCTTTGGGTACGCAGCTTCGCCTTAGTACCGCTTTTCACCCTTAGACAGATGGGTAGTCTGAGCGTACCATCCAAACTTTGGAGGACATGCTCAGGGCCTGTGTGATGGCTTGGAAAGGTAGCTGGGAAGATCATTTGCCTCTTGCAGAGTTTGCTTACAATAACAGCTACCATTCCAAAGATCCGGCTGCTCCTTATGAGGTAATCAGTATGGCCGGAAGTGCAGATCACCACTTTGTTGGGATGCAAAGGCGAGAGAGCGATTCTTGGACCGGATTGGGTTCAGCAGATCGTTGATCGCGTGTCGGAGGTTCGGCAGAACCTTCTCGCAAAGACAGAGCGCATGAAAAGCTATGCTGATGTGAGGCGGCGAGACTTGGAGTTTGAGGTGGGTGATAGCGTACTCTTGCGAGTATCTCCCACCAAGGGTGTGGTGCGCTTTGGCACCAAAGGCAAGCTCAGTCCGAGATTTGTTGGGCCTTTTCCTATCATCGCCCGAGTTGGTAGGCTGGCCTATCGTCTGGAGCTACCGAAATCCATGCAAGGTGTGAATAATGTGTTCCATGTCTCAATGTTGAGGAAATACTTGCATGATCCGGAGATGGTGGTTCTGTTGGAACCATTAGTGCTCGAGCAGGACCTCACCTTCGAGTCCCGTCCGGTGGAAATTCTGGGGACTTCGGAGCAAGTGATGAAGAACCGGACGCTCAAGTTTGTTAAAGTATTGTGGTCACATCAGACCGAGAGAGAAGCGACTTGGGAGCTAGAGTCTCGCATGCGCGAGAAGTATCCCGAGCTTTTCGCCTCAGGTATGTGATGTGGAACCTGGCTATTTTCAGTTTTGCTGGGTTGCGTGTTGGTACGATTTAGATTCGAGGTCGAATCCTGTTGAAGGGGGGAGAATGTGACACACGGAGTGTCGTAACCTAATTTAACGTGCATGATAAGGTCAAAAACAGTATGAAATGTGGAAATAAGGTTAAAACCAAAGGATTTGGAGGTTAAAAATGTTTCCGGGCCGTTTCCGGGGTTTTGGGCCTTTCCGGGGGATTTTGGGCCTTAAGGAGGGGGTTGTGGGCTTTGGTGGGATGGATTATGAGTCCATTTAGGACTAGGATTCAGAGTAGAGGCTGGTAAAAAGGGCTCCCCCTGCCCTTGGTGCGCCCAACCCCTCATTTGGTGCGCCCCCACCTCCCCTCCCTCCTTTCCCTAGCCGCCCTCCCCCCATTGGCCGTGCGCCCCTTGCCCCTTTGCCCTCTCCACCTCCCCACCACCTCTCCTCCACCCCCTTGCTGCCCTAGGGTGGCCTCCCCACCCCTGCATCCTCGTGGATCCATCCGAGGAGCGAGGAGCGAGGAGCGAGGAGCGAGGAGCGAGGAGATCTATTGGAGTTTTCGTGCGTCGGGCAAAGGTATGATCATGGGGATTCTTGGGGTTGATCTAGGTACTGTTCTTAGGGTGATTATCAAGTTTTTAGATCAATTGGTGGTGCTGGATTTGAGTAATTTGGGTTAGATCTAGATGTTGCCACTTTTCTGTTTTGGGACAGCATGAGCAGTCGACCTAGGGTTTGCGTTTTTGTCAATTTAGAATCCGAATCTGTCCGTACGGATGTCGAAGAAGTTGTAGATAATTTCATTATCTTTCAGTGAATATAAAGAACGTTAAATTCCGCCCAGCCGTTTGAATGTTATGGCTGTTTTACCGAGCGTGTTAAAATCTGTGACGTAATTGGAACAAATCACGGTAATCTGTAGATTAAACAACTTTAGAGTCCGAATCAGTCTTTCCTTATACCTAGAGAAAGTTGGGAAAATTCCTAATCTACGCGAGGATGTACTCGTTTATTTGATTCGGAGTCCCAGAACTCAAGTTATGCTTTTTGCAAGGCTGCTGTCCCGACGGGACAGAACCTCTGTTTTTGGTTATTTCGAGTAGTTGGAAATGTCGGGGTAGATGAGGGTTTGCGTACTGTTTTGTGGGCATGATTGTGAGTGTGTGATGCCTATGTGCAGGTGGTGCGACCCCGGGAGTGCCTTCTACTTCCCGCCAATCCGTTGCCCGTGGTTGAGGCAAGTGTGTTGTAATGGATAGCGACTTGTAGGTTGCTTGTTGAGAATAGATGAGATTGACTATATGATATATGATCACTTGCCATGCTTTAATGATTGCCAATGATATGATGAGCATGTTTAGTATGTTATGATGCCATGTGTTAATATGTGAGTTAAATATGATGTTGGCATAATTGCATACATGACATGTTACATGGCCCGGGCGGTGAGAAAGTCATAACTAATCCGGGAAGGTCGGTGAGAAAGATATGACTAATCCGGAGAGCCATTGAGTAAGTCCACATCGTGATTCCATCCACGTGGTGTTTGGAAGCGAGGAGTAGGCACCCTCCATCTTCGGGATGGAAGGGGGGAGAGGGTGCACACCGACGGGTGTGTACTCAACCATACCGGTATGAGTTTCCAAGGAGACATGAGCATTGCATTACATTGCATACATAATGATGATGATATTGTTAAGTGTTCATGAATGAGATGATATACATGATGAGAGATGTTATTGCCATGATATTGTTCTTGTTGTCCATTGCAATATGCTTGCTGAGTTTCGAACTCACGCTTGTGTTTTCTTGTTGTTTTAGGTACCATGAGAACGGCATGCGGGGAAGGGAAATAGTCACACGCCCACACGTAGCTTCACCATATTGATTCCACAAGTCATTCTATTAGTTTGATAATAAATTGCGTGTGATGCTCATTGATTTAAGGCTTAGCTTTGCTTTATGAGAGTTTTATTGTTCGTTTGACACTTGGAGACATTAAGTGCTTGATGATAGTCTTATATTGTCGTTAAGACACTAATTATTGCTGTTTTAGATGTCTCTCATATTGCCTTATATTGTTATACTGTTGTTGCTCCTTCAATTCATGTTAAAACAAAGGAGATGCTGCCGAAATCTCGGTTTTTAGCATATGAGCCTTTGCTGGAATTTTATGTTAAATGTGGTATTTAGATGTTGTTTAGCTTATGTTTGGTAGCATTCAGGCATATTAAATGCCGGGGTGTTACAATCACGAGTGCAATAAATGGGGTAGCCTTAACCTATTAATTTATTTAGGTCTAGCTTTGCACATTGGAAGGCCAAAGTAGTACGGACATTCTAGGTAGGTTTACTCAAAGGGGTGCCCACACCAAGGTGTTGGAAATAACGCTTGTCAATACAATGGTGTATGCATTGCAATGGGAAAAAATGGTTATGACAGTGATGGACTAACATGGTTACTATGTGAATGACAGGGATGGACTGTCATGGTTATTATGTGTGAATTTTATTTTTCGTTGCCATAGCAGGGGTCAAGCATCTCCGGACTTATGCAAAGTTAGGTCTAGATGATGCAACGGTTCATGTCATGACATCTCGGTCACACACCAAAGGAAGTGTGAAATAGATGCAAAAAGAGTTGGTCATGTCTTATGGATAAAGATGTGCACCTCTTCATAGTATAAACCTTTTTGAAAAGCTATGATCACGGTCATGAGAGATTTGATGTACTAACACTAGTTAGAAATTGTGTTTTAATAAAAAAGGGTTGAATTGGAAAAAAAAATCGTGAAGAGTTTTATTTCAGATTTTTATTACTCGAGATGGCAAGGAATGGATCGATATGCACAGTAATGGAGGATTGTGAGCTGTTTATATTATATGCTACACATACTTGCTATTTAGTTACTTATCAAATACTCTTTACAAATCTCATTTGCAATCTACTACTTGTTATTGTTGAATAAATTCCGCTTTATGCACAAGAGCATGGTAGGTGTCGGGACCCGAATTTGCAAATCCGGACCCTCTGTGTATTCAGCACTAGTCCAGGATCACGCTAGTGCACACAGTCTCAACATCGGTACATATCACAATCATACTCAACGAATAATTAAGTACTTTATAGAAAGGAAATATAACGGGTTGCTCAACCTTATGGTCAAGTTACAAAAGTACGCCTCGCAGGGCTAAAGTCTTATTCAAATAGAATCTGCAGCGGAATATAAAGAAATCGCGTGGCGCCAACCAATATGCCACGAGCAATCGACCGGCTCTCCCCTAGCTTGTCGGCTCTTCCCGAGCTCCTCCTCCGATCTTGGCATTGATTCTTCTTCAACTGGTGTTGTATTGTGGCAAGGGTGAGTACTTGGTACTCAGCAAGTCATGCACAGAATGCAACTAATATTCTATATGCATGGCTTAATACAAAGGATAGGTTAACAGGTTTATTTGCAGTAAAGCAGCAATTAGCAAGTAACATAAGTAGATTCAAAAGCAGTAGAAGCAATGTAGTATCAATAACTTTTCCAGGAGTTAAGTAAACATTCTCCCTTTCCTAATCCACATTTTCATCAACGTCATCATTAAACCCAACCAAACTTTTCATGTCCAAGTTGTTTTCATGAAAGTCTAACCCTTGACTGTAATTCCCGAGCAATGTCCAATGCAGCGGACATGACTATTCGAATAGATTTTACACTCTGCAGAGGTTATGCACTTTACCCACAAGATACAGCCAAACACCACAAAGGCGAGTGTCCGTAATAAAGTCTTTCGAAAACTTCTAACAGCACAAGTGGGCCTCCCCGGTTATTACGCATTAACCCTTCCCTTAGCAAAGGTGAAGTCTAGGCCAATCAACCGTTAGATGAGTACCTAGCCGCAGCCCCGGTACGCTCCCCCGTACAACTACACAAAAGGTATAGCTGACACCCCGAGGTCCCACAGGTACGTTATTAGCAACTTAATCAACTAGGTCCGTCCCATTACAGACATGTGGTTGCACGTTTGACTCAGTTCAAAGGCTTGCAAGGTTAAGTCCTTAGGTTGACCAGGGCAAGACTACCCGAAGAACCAAATCAACTTCCCCGGTGCCAATCATGGCCCTCCATATCATTCTTGCCACATGCCCCGGTCTAAATCTATTTATCAAATCCCAGTTAATTACCATGCACCACGTGCCATTGATAACAACATCAATAACACATGACACTTCTCAAAAACATGTTCCTTATGCCATTAGTCAATGTTAACATGTAATTATCCAAAATCATGTTGTGACTACGTGGCAGGTCTAAGCAATAAACTACAACGGTCTAATTACCCATGTTGGCAACTTAATAATTTCCAACTAAATAATCCACAACTAGGGTGACAAGGGGTTCATGGCATACAATTATATTCATCAAGGTGTCATACAGCAATTAGGTATTTTAACTAATCCCAGAACTAATCAACATAAATTCTAATTAAATTAGCATGCAATACTTTGAAACAACATAATTTCAAAAGAATGGGCTCAACATGGTCAAAGCACAACTTGCCTTCAAAAAGTACTTGTTCTTGCTTTGGGTCAATACTTCTCCTTCGAAGCTTTCGGGTACTTCAACGTCTACTCGTAATGCGTGCAAATAGCAATAAATAAATAAAATAGTAGACAAAAAGTGTCCAAAGACCCAAATAAAGTACATAAACAGAGAGAGCATAATTTTACAAATTTTTGGGAACTGGAATCGTCAAAATCGGGGTTAAAACGCAAAAGTTACAAGCGTTTAAAGTTTAAATAATCATTTAAATAAATATTACAGAGACAAACTTTGGTCCGAAAATTAAATAAAATTCACCATTGAGTAGATCTCAATTTTATGAAAATTTAGAAATTTGAATCACCCAAATCGGAGTTAAAATGCAAAAGTTATAAGCGTTTGAAGTTTGAAAATTCAAATAAATCAATAAACCGAATTAATTCATTTATTTTTCTATTGAAAAATCAATTTATTGCGTCAACAGGACACGTGGACCAATCGAGAGCCGCCACGTCGCCTCGGGTCCATGGACCCGGCGCACGGCACGTCTTGGTCCACGGACCCGGCACACGGCACGGCTCGGTCCACCGTGGACCCAGCCCACGGGAACATGTCTCACTGACATGTGGACCCCCTCGGGTGACGTCCGCGTGACGTCACCACGCCTCGGCCACACGGTACTGACACGCGGGCCCCACCGCGTCGCCAAAGACGACGTCACGGTGACGCCATGGAGACGCTGGGCCACCGCTGACATGCGGGCCCACGACGCCACGCTACCGACGTCACGACGACGGGCGCGATCACACGACCGCCGGTCCAACTCCCGGACACGTGGCACAATCTGGGCTGTTGATTTGAAAATCAATGGTCCAGATCAGATCTAACCTCACGCGTTTGGAAATAACGCGGTTGATCTAGACCGTTCGATCTTATCGGACGGTCGAGATCTGATCGGGTTTCACCGCGTCACTAGGGGTGACGTGGCATGACCCGGCGCGTGACGCGTGGCTCAATCTACACTGTTCGATCTCGATCGAATGGTTGGGGTTGCATCTAACGCTTCAACGTGGGTTAACCCTAACCGTATGATCTAGATCTAACGATTGGGATCTACCCAAGCACGGTGTAGTTACGGCTACGTGGCTTGATCTAAACCGTTGGATCTAGATCCAACGGTTGAAAACAGATCTAAAAACTAAAACGTGGAAATTTTACCTTCGGGCGACGTGGACGAATCTGGGCCTTTGGATCTTGATCGGACGGTGCACGAAGCTCGCGAGGTCGGCGATGTCCACGGCGGAGCTGGCTGGCCGGAGACGAAGACGACGACCACCCGAACGGCGTTGTGGGCACGCTCCCGCGAAGAGGATGGTACCCCCCGACGCGTCTTGTCCTTGCGGTTCCGGATCTGGGCTCGGTGACGGCGGAGGACGGCGGACGGCGGCGGAAACAGCGGAAAACTGCGGCAGAACCCTACTCCAACTATGGCGAGCTCTAGCGGGCGAACGGCGGCAGCTCAGGCGCGAAGATCTAGGGCTACGGGTGCGCACGGAAGAGGGCTACACGACAGGGGTGGCGGCGCATTAAATAGGGCCCTCGGCCTCCGTGAAAACCACGAAAACCGAGGTCCACCCGGCTGCGGCGGCGGAATCTTAATTGGATTCGGATTGGGCGACGTGGCGCAACGGTGGCCGTTGGATCAAGATCCAACGGTCACGCGGCTAGGCTCGGGCGCGACGCGGTTCGGTGCGACCGCGGTCCGGGTCGGGCTCGAGTCGGACTTGGGTCCGGCTTGGTTGCAGGAACAGTACTTGACCCGAGTTGGATTTTCCAGCGATTAAATAATTTAATTAATTTCTATAAATTCAAATAATTCAACAAAAAAAACAAAAAAATTAGAAAAATTCCAGAAAATACTTTGAGACATTTTGGACTCAAATAAAATATTTCCAACAAAAAATAATTTAAAACTTTTAATTATTTAATTATTTTAAAAGGGAATAAATTCAAATTAAATCCAAATAAATCCAAATAAATTCCAGAAAATTCCAAAAATTCACCAAAGTGCAAAATAACATTTAAATTCAAGAAAAGCTAAAATTTGGGATGTTACAGTAGGATAACCATTTACTTTCATGTAGCCAAGCATTTATTTATATTTATGATACACTAGAAGTCTTGCTGGGTACGAATGTATTCACCCTTGTTGATATTCAGTGGTCGAAGAAATCATGACCCCCGATGACTCTTACTTTATCGCAGGTTACACGGATTACAACAAAAAAATTTCGAGGCTTATCCTTATCAGTTTCCTATGGAATATAATATGGGTCAAGGTATACTATTGGTTTCGGCGTATTTTACGCCAGGGTCCCCACTCCCCCGCAATAAATGCGATCGCCGGGCGGGCAGGGTGCGTCCGGGCCCACCACCACGGCGAGCAGTAACTCCCCAGCGTGGTCGCCCAGTGGACAGGTGGTGATCAGGCCACACCACTGGGCACCCAGGAAGGTGGTCGCCCAGGGGACACGTGGCGTCAAAGCACACCCTGGCGACCGGCCGGTGGTCGCCAGGATGTGTGGCGATCAAGCCGCGCCACTGGGCGCCCAGCAACGTGGTCGCCCAGGGGACACGTGGCGATCAGGTCACGCCCCTGGGCCACCAAGCAACGTGGTCGCCCAGCGGACACGTGGAGATCAGGCCACGCCCCTGGGCGACCAACAAGGTGGTCGCCAATGACGATGGCGATCGAGCCACCCATCAAGCGCCCAACAAGGTGGTCGCCCAACGGACACGTGGCGATCAGGTCACCCCACTGGGCGTCCAGAAAGGTGGTCGCCAAAGGACGCTGGCGATCAAAGTTACCCCACTGGGCGCCCAGTGAGGTGGTCGACCAGAGAACATGTGGCATGCAGGCCACTCCCCTGGCGCCCTCCCCCGAGGCTGCAGTGCCTGGATCAAGGACATTTAATGCGAGTCGTGCGCATTAGATGCAAAGCGCGGAGGTTGCAGTGTGGCGGCGCGTCTTCCCCAGGCGTGCATTAATTACAGGTGACATCACGGCCGCACCTCACCCCCCGACGGAACGAGCGACGTCAGTGGGAGTGGGGCCCAAGGTGGGGATGTGACGGCTGCGGCAGACATTAATGGGATCTAGGAACAGTGACGTGCGCATTAAATGCGCCCGTGGCAGTGTAATGATTATGGCTTGCGGTGTAAGTCTCCCATGCGCCCCCGTCAGCCCAAGTATAAAAGGGAGCCGGGGTGCATGGGAGAAGGGGTTCGATCCATTGATTCTAGGCTCCATTCTCTCGAGCTAGGATTCCGGTTCATATTCCACAAGACAAGTAATAGCAAGGGAAGCAGGACTAGGGCTGTTACTCTTCGGAGGGCCCGAACCTGGGTAAATCTTAGCGTCCCCATCCCTCTGAGCTTCACCGGCACCCCGTTCATCTTCCCTCCTCCGGCGATTGCCCCAAAAGCCCCCCGTCTGAACCTTATAAACACCCGACTCGGAGGTGCCTGTTGGCCAGTACGCCGATAGTGGCGCGCCAGGTAGGGGCTATTGGTGGTTAGATTGCCCTTCTCCTTCCGTTCCCGGTTCGAAGCTCAGAAGAAGTCGGGGCGATCGTCTGCATGGCGGAGTCGCACTCCAAGCGCAGCAATCTACCCGAGGAAAGCAGCGCCCGTAGCCGGTCCCGGCGTCCGGGAAAGGAGTCGGGCCAGCCGGGTCCCTCCGCTGGGGGAGGGCGCTGCTCGCACGCCCGGGGTCACCGTCCAACGGCGCTTGGCGCTGGGGGACGACACCCCCGCGCGAAGCCTTCATGCGGCCCGGCTACTCCTTGATCACCCTCCAGTACCGCTGGGGGACAACACCCCAGCCACTCCGTGGCTGCGGGATATCGTCCACCTAGTCGACGCCGCTCAACAACAGGTTGAGGCGGCAACCCAGCCGGGGGCTTCCGGTGCGTGGCGGCAAGGAGCGCGCGCGACTGACGCGCAGGGTTCCAGTCGTCACACAACAACTTCCCCCGGCGTCAAGGGCCGGGACAAGGGGAAGGGAGCCCTGGTTGCAGCCCCCTCCGTCACAGGGGGACGTGCACGTGACTCCGCTTCTTCGCGCGGTCCCCCCGAGTCAAGAGGGAATCGCGAAGATCTTAGATCGTGCCTCGACGAGAGGCGGCTCCAGCGTGACGGTGACTGCGCCACGCTCGTGGGGCGCCACGGCGTTCGCGCAGAGCGCCGCTAACCCCGAGCACTGTTGGTCGCCAGGCTTCCCCTCGATTCCGGGAGAGCGCAGAGTCACACTCCTCATCCCCTTCTCAGGATCGAGGGGCTGGCGAACGACGCTGCTCCCCCTACAACGTTGGATGCCAGGCGTTTTCTCTCCGCCTTCGGCAAGCCGCGTGGCCGGAGAGATTCCGCCCTGCCTCCATCGAGAAATACGACGGCACCACCAACCCGGAGGAGTTCCTGCAAATCTACACCACGATGGTGCGTGCTGCTGGAGGGTCCGAGAAGGTTATGGCCAACTACCTCCCGGCATCGCTGACGGGCTCGGCCTGGTCCTGGCTACTTAACCTCCCGCGAGGCTCCGTGCACTCGTGGGAGGAGCTGTGCGACATTTTCGTCGCTAATTTCCAGGGCTCCTACGCTCAACCAGGCGTGGAAGATGACCTCCACGCTTTGGAGCAGACGAAGGGGGAGTCCCTCAGAGAATTCATTCGGCGGTTTAGCCACTGCCGCAACAAGATCCCTCGGATCTCTGAGCAGTCAGTAATCATCGCGTTCCGGAGGGGGGTCCGGGACCAGAAGATGCGGGAAAAGATGGCTACCCGCACCATCACAACCACCTCCGAGCTGTTCTCCCTGGCACACAAGTGCGCCAGGGCGGCGGAGGGTTGGGAATGCACGACGAGGCCAACCGGCCCCAGCGACGTCGGCACCCCGAAGTCCTCCGACCGCAAGAAGAAGAAGAAGCGAAAGGAGGCCGCCACTAGAGAAGTCCTGGTTGCCGAGCCGGAACCCAAGCCCCGGCGTCGCGACAATCAGGACCGAAGGGGCGAGTGTCGGGACCGACGTGGCGACCGCAGGGACCGTCGCTCACCCCGTCGCGAAGATGACGGGGGCAAGCCTTATTGCCCCATCCATCGAACAAGTGGGCACGACTTGGAGGACTACCAAGTTGTGTCCAAACTGGTGGATCGACGGCTCAAGAAGCGCCGCGAAAATGACTGTGAAGACGACGACCATGAAGACCCAGCTCCGCTGGCTTTCCAGCAGGAAGAGCACACGGTGGCGTTCATTCACGGTGGCTCAGCCACCTACTCATCGAACTCGCAGTACAAGCGGGATCTGAGGCAGGTTTGTGCCACCGTATCATCCTCCGGAGCGGGCCGGCCGCTGAAGTGGTCGGAGCAACCGATCACTTTCAGCCGGGCCGACCACCCGGAGAATGTTTCCGGCCCGAGCCATCTGCCGATCGTGGTCTCCCCCACGGTTCGCAACGCGAAGCTCGGGCGGGTCCTTGTTGATGGAGGTAGCGCCATCAATTTGCTATCTATTGGGGCGTACCAAGCGCTCCAGATACCATATGAGGAGCTGCGCCCGGCCCCACTTTTCTACGGAGTTGCCCCCGGAGTGGGCCTCTTGCCCCTGGGGCAGGTCCGGCTGCCTGTTACATTCGGGAGTGCGGAAAACTTCCGGACGGAGCTGGTCGACTTCGAGGTCGCCAATTTCGACCTCCCTTACAACGCCTTGCTTGGCCGTCCGGCCCTGGTCAAGTTCATGGCGGTCGCTCACTACGCCTACATGCTGGTGAAGATTCCTGGGCCTAGGGGTCCAATCACGGTGAAGGTGGAGAGACTGGAAGCCCTGCCTCGCCAGCAAGCCGGCAGGACTGCCGGCACCACCTCGCCAAGCGATAAAGGCAGCGACCGGGCTCCCCCTCGATCAGGACCCGCGCTTCACCTAGACCTTCAGGCGAGGCGAAGGCGGTCCCCGTGGGTGAGGACGGCTCGGGCAAGGTCATCAAGATCGGCACCGACCTCAGCGCCAAATAGGAAGGCGCGCTCGTCACCTTCCTCCGGTCTAACCTGGATGTGTTTGCTTGGGAACCATCAGAAATGACCGGGGTCCCTAGGGAGGTGATCGAGCACCGATTGGCAACGCTCCCTGGAGCGCACCCGGTTTTGCAAAAGATCCGGCGGCAGGTGCCAGAGCGGTAGGACGCCATTCGGGACGAGGTAGAGAAGCTTTTGTCTGCCAAGATCGTGCGGGAGGCCACCTATCCGGAGTGGCTGGCCAACCCCGTGCTTGTAAAGAAGTCCAACGGGAAGTGGCGAATGTGCATCGACTTCACTGACCTTAACAAAGCCTGCCCCAAGGACCCGTACTTCGCCAGGATAGACATCGTCGTCGATTCCACGGCGGGGTGTGAAGCTCTGTGCTTCCTCGACGCCTACTCCGGTTACCATCAGATCAGTATGGCGCAAGAAGACGAAGAAAAAACTGCCTTTGTGACTCCTCTCGGTGTATATTGCTATGTCAAGATGCCTTTCGGGCTGAAGAACGCTGGTGCCACCTATCAGCGGGCCATGCACATTGTGTTTTGGCCCCAAATAGGGAAGAACCTCGAAGTGTATGTGGATGATCTAGTAGTAAAAACGAAAAAGGTCGATGAGCTTGTCCAGGACCTGGAAGAGACCTTCTCCCGCCTCAGAGAATACTGTATAAAGTTGAATCCCGAGAAGTGCGTGTTTGGCGTCTCATCCGGGAAGCTACTCGGGTTCCTAGTCTCCAGCCGTGGAATCGAGGTCAACCCAGAGAAGATAGAAGCGATTGAGCGGATGCAGCCGCCTACCCGGCTCAAGCAACTGCAATGCTTGACTGGCCGGCTGGCCTCCCTTGGCCGGTTCATAGCCCGGCTAGGGGAGAAAAGCCTGCCGTTGTTCAAGCTGTTGAAGAAGACCAACTCGTTTGAATGGACCCCAGAAGCCCAGCAGGCGTTTGAAGGCTTGAAGCAGTACCTCTCCTCTCCCCCGGTGCTAGTCGCCCCTGAGCCGGGTGAGCCACTGCAGTTATACGTGGCGGCTAGCCCCTCCGTAGTGAGTGCGGCGCTGGTGGCGGAGCGAGAAGGCGTCCAACGGCCGGTCTATTACATCAGCAAGGTGCTTCACGATGCAGAAACAAGGTACCCTCAGGCTCAGAAGATGGTCTATGCCGTGGTAGTGGCGTCAAGAAAGTTGCGGCACTATTTTCAAGGGAGGGAGATCACAGTGGTCTCCTCATACCCTCTGCGCGAGATCCTCCATAACCGTGAAGCAGAGGGCCGCATCGCAAAGTGGTCCGTCGAACTGGGGGAGTTCGGTGTCAAGTTTGCTCCTCGTACTGCGATAAATAGTCAAAGGCTGGCGGACTTCGTTGTCGAGTGGACTCCGGCCGAGTCCGAAGTCGATGAGGTCCCCGCGCCCTCCCCCTGGATACTCTTCTTCGATGGGTCCTTCAGACTCGAAGGCACGGGGGCTGGGGTCCTCCTGGTCTCTCCGACCGGGGACCTCCTCAAGTACGCGGTCCTCCTCGACTTCAAAGCCACTAACAACATCGCTGAATATGAGGGCTTGCTGGCTGGGCTTCGGGCCGCCGCGGCTATTGGTGTTCGGCGCCTTCAAGTGAAGGGCGACTCCCTGCTGGTCGTCAACCAAGCAAGAAAGGACTTCTCCTGTCCTGACCCCGTCATGGCAGCATACCTGGCGGAGGTCAGGAAATTGGAGCGGCACTTCGAGGGGTTGGGGTACACTCATATCCCCGGCGTGACAACTACTTGGTGGATGAGCTTGCTCGGCTCGCCTCGACAAGGTCTCCTGTCCCGGTCGGGGTCTTTGAAGAAAGGCTTCCGCGACCGTCCATCGTAGCCCCCGCCTCTGGTAGGGACGATGGTGATGCCGCTCACCTCGCCTCTGGAGGGAAAGTGGTTCCGCGAAACGCCCGGCCAGGCGGAGTACCCGGGCGACCACCTCGTGGTCGCTGCACTTGACCGGGAAGGCACATGGATGGATCCGATCCTGGCCTACCTGCGGGATCAAGTGTGCCCCGACGATGATGCGTCAGCAGAGAAGGTAGCACGAAAGGCCAAGTGCTATACCCTGGTGGGCGGGGACCTGTACCGCCGGGGTAAGAACGGAATTCTTCTGAAGTGCATCACTCGGGAAGAGGGGAGCGGTTTGCTCTCGGATATCCATGGAGGCGTGTGCGGGAGCCATGTGTCCGGACGAACGATGGCGGGAAAAGCTTTCCGTCAAGGGTTCTATTGGCCAACCGCCCTCCAGGATGCTTGCGAGCTGGTGAGGAGATGTGAAGCGTGCCAGTTCCACGCTAAGCAGATCCACCAACCAGCCCAGGCCCTGCAAACTATCCCGCTCTCTTGGCCCTTCGCGGTCTGGGGGCTGGATATCCTGGGCCCGTTCCCGCGGGCCACAGGGGGCTACACCCACCAGTTCGTCGCCATCGACAAGTTCAATAAGTTGGTGGAAGCTGAGGCGGTAAGATCCATCACCGCCGCAGCTGAGGTCAAGTTCATGCAAGGGATTTTCGCCCGTTTTGGGGTCGCCAACCGCATCATCACCGACAACGGTGCACAGTTCACCAGCGCGGCATTCCTGGACTTCTACGAATAGATGGGCACCAAGGTCTGTTTTGCCTCGGTTGCCCACCCAAGGAGCAATGGGCAAGTAGAGCGGGCCAACGCGCTGGTGCTGAAGGGCCTCAAGACTCGGGCGTTTGATCGACTCCATACGCACGGTTCCCGGTGGACCGAAGAGCTCCCGGCTGTGTTGTGGTCACTTCGGACTACCCCTAGCCGGGCCACCAGGGAAACCCCTTTCTTCCTGGTCTACGGCACGGAAGTCGCCCTCCTTCGAATCGAGCTGGGATCGCCACGCAGCGTTCTTTGCGTTAGGGGAAGGAGACCAGGAGGATATGCGCCGGGGCAGCGTCAACCTCTGGAAGAGGCGCGGGATCGGGCAGCTCACGCACCGCGAGGTACCAAAGAAAGTCTCAGCGGTACCACGCCTCCGGTTAATGAGAGAACACCGGCGTTGGGCGACCTGGTCTTCATGGAGAATTCGCCGCATGCCGGGTCGCATAAACTGTCTCCCCAGTGGGAGGGACCCTTCAAAGTGGTCTCAGTCTCTCATCCTGGGGCGGTCAGGCTGGCCACTGAAGACGGCGAAGAGCTGACGAACTCCCAGAACATAGAAAATCTGCGCAAATTCTACCCTTGATCGGTTGTAAGTCCCAGGCCCTGTTCCCCGACCGGCCGGAGTGTGTCTTCCTCTCCACTGCTGGTCGGGGGAGGCCTTCTGTTTCAAATTAAATATTCACTTTCTTTATCCGAAATAATTGTTCTTCCTATCCTCTTTTCTGTCTCTTGCCCACTGTTGGGTAGTGCCAGGGCACTTGCCCTGGTACCCTGCAGCCTTGCAAAAACCCAGTAGCAAAGGCGGAACCGCTAAGTGAGAGCGGCGTGCAGGAGTGGGCGATTGGACGGCTAGTTCAGCACGATCCCCGGCACGGTCATGACACTCCGGGTGTCCCCATGGGGGTCGGTGACTTGAACACCATTGCCAAAAACCTAAGGTCCTGCCACGACTCACTAAGCGTTCGCTCCCTAGAGGCTATCTGTCAGGCAAAATTTTGCCAAGGCGAGGGGTTCGAGGGAAGTGACTCCCTGGCACAAGACCTTAAGTCTTTAAGCGATCATGTGCTTGTTCGTGCGGAGCCGGAAGGATTAGGGTGAAAAGCGGGCTCTAAGTGACATAGTGGGAAGCTTGCGCTTCCGTTTCATTTAAAATGTTTAGCACCTAAAGTCTTTACAGGCGAAAGCAAAAAGAGCTACGCTACTGGGGGGTCCTCCTCATCCTCCGCTACCGCCTCGGCAGCCGCCACGTCTTCGGCAATTGGGCCTACGTCCAGCCTCAGCGCCACGTCTTCCGCTGCCGCCTCCATCTGGGGGTTCTCCATCGCCAACTGTGCGGCAACCTGTTCGGAGGCATCATGAACCCGCTCCTCCGCCTGCGCCCAGTCGCCTTCAACCCCCTGGACAGTGGCCGCGGGATCGAAGTTGGCGTCACGGCTGGCGCAGCAAGCCAGCACATACTTCGCCGTGGCCACCGCAACTGCACGCCCCTCCTGGGCGGACCGGGCGGTACGGGCGGCGGGCAGGAGCATGAGGAAGTCCGCAGTTCGGCTGAGGCAGAACACGTAATGTTGCGGCTTCTCCTCTCGCGGACCCGGCTGCTCTAGCCCCAGTGGAGCAAGGCTGGCCACCGTCCGGTTGAAGGCGTGGCGCAGCATCCTTAGGGTGTCCACCTCCAACTGGGCCCGATCGACCCTCTCCGCCTCCAGCTCCGCGGAGAGCTCCTCGACGCGGCGGGCGCTCTGCTCTCGCTCCCGCCGCAGCTGCAGCTCCAGCCCCACCCCCTGTTTGCGCAAGTCTTCCACCTCCTTACGGAGGCGGTTTATTTCGGCTCCCGCCTCCATCAACCGCTCCCTGCTTGTCTCCAGACGGCTGCTCGTGCTGGAGTAGAGCTCGCCAAGAGCCGCCAGCAGAGCGTCCGCGTCTGCCGAAGGAACGGAGGCGCTGGGAAGCTCCGGGGTAGGCACGGGGTCCGCGGGGCCCAGCGGGCCTGGGTCCTGAATGGCGGCGGCAGCAGCGACCACCTGGGGATCGTCCCCCTCCACCTACTCGTCCTGGGGCTCGGCGACCCCGGGCAGCACAGCCCCCGCGGCCGCAATGCCTTGATCGTCCCCAGCTTGGGCGACTGGGACATCCGGAGCGGGAACCCTGGAAAAGGGGAGGAAACAATGGTAAGACACGACCCAAAGGGACTTAACTTTCATATTGCATGTACGTTTTTGAGTGAGTACCTAGGTGGCGGTCTCGGGAATCGGCACGCCGAGCGAGAATAGTCCCCGCGCAGTTGTTGTTTGCAGCCGGTCTTGGCGGCCTAAGGACCGGCGCCGGCGGCGGGGGAAGAAGCGCCGCTGCTGGAGGCGGCGGTGGAGGAAGAAGCGCCGCCGCCGCTGGTGGCGATGGCGAGGCGGCGATGGCGGTGGCGGCGGCGCCGTTGCATCGTCGCTGTGCCGGCGGCGGCAGCCGTGGCACCATCGTCGGAGCCGGCGGAGGCGGAAAAAGAATCGGCGCTGGAGGGTCCATCGTCACCACCCCAACGGGAGCAAGGGAGGACGAGGTCCCGCCAATCGACAAACCCCCCGCCACCATTGAGGAGCCCGCCGCCGCAGTGGAAGAAGTTCCCACGGCCGCTGTGGAAGATCCCGCCCCGGTCGAGCCCAAGAGGTGGGGTCTTTGGGCAGGCCCGCCGGCGGCATCGTCGTCGTCTGGGCGCCTGCGTCTCCCTTGGTCACCTCTCCCCTGGCCCCCGGCGGGAGGAGGGTCCCGGATTGTCAGGGTCGCCTGGCGTATCACGACGGGTGTGCCCATAGCCTCCATCGACGGCATGGCGCAGATTATAGCCGCGCGCTCCCCGGGCGATAACCGGCAAAGCGGGACCGCGCCCGCCGGGAACGGCGGGAAAGAGCTGGGCAACCCCAGCTGCCCCATCCACCTGTCGATCATAGCGACAGACAAGTTCCCGGCGGCTGACAACACAAAAAGAAGAAGGAGGCCCCAGGGGACAGAAATGCTGTCAGGACCAGATTTGGTCAAATAAAAAGAACAAGGGATGATCCAAAGTGAAGCAGATAACCTCCGACGATACTCCGGGTCCCATCACCCTGGCCCATGTACTGCCAGGCCGGGCGGACGCGACGGCGCAGGGGGCACAGCCTCTGGGAGATGAAGTCCCGGATAACCATGGCCCCTGTCAGGCCCGTCGTCCGCAACTGGTCGACGCGGGCTAGCATCGCCTGGAGCTCGGGCGTCTCGCTCACTTGGGCCTCCCATTTGGGGTTGCTGACCGTCGGCCCAGACAGAAGCTCCAGCACCTCAATACCGCTGTCGTCCTCGACGTACATCCACTCTTCGCGCCACGCCCTCCAGCTGGATCGGTAGTCCAGTGGGATGTAGCGCGGCACGGTCCCGTCGCGGAGCTGCAGGTGACAGCTCCCGGAGACGGGCGAATTGCCGCCCGCGGAGCGAAGGGTGTAGAAGAAGCGAAACAGAAGGAGATTGGGCAACACTCCTACGAACATTTCGTAGAAGTGGGCGAAGGCAGAAAGGAGGATGACGGAATTGGGAGGAAGGTGGATGTGGTGAATAGCATAGAAGTTGAGGACGGAGAGATAAAAATCAGATCAAGGCAGAAGAGTCGGCTATAAGCTGCCACCCGAAGAAAATCACTTCCCCGGGGCGGCAGTGGGGCTCGATAGTCCCGGCGCGAACGCGGAGGCTACCCGCGGTTATGTTCCGGGAAAGCCTGACGGCACCCTCCTCCTCGACGGACGAAGAGGGGAGAACCGGAGCCATCGGGCGCAGAAGAGTACCGGAGCGCGTCGGGGAAGAAGAAGAAGCAAGGAGTTCTAAGGCAGCAAGGAAAAGCAGAGCGAGGGAAGTTGGAAGGAGGAAGAACCGCTCCCCCTCTCGGTCAGCCTCTTATAAGGCTGTGAGGGAAGGCTTGGCGGGAAAACCGAAAGGGCGTGGCGATTCGCGAAAAGGAAATTCAAGAGCCCCATAAAGAAGGCGCATCCCGAGGGCCGTACAACGGTTACAAGGCGGGAGTAACCGCACAAACCGCCTTGGGAACCGGAGAAGCCGGAAGATCTCTTGAAGGTCATGGGCGTGTGGGCTTTTAATGGCCCCACCCGAGACTAAGCGGTTCCCGAGGGGCATTAAAAGAGAGAGAAAGAAAGGTGGAAGACCAAAAAGCGCTCCTGGGTGGGCCCGGGGGCTACTGTCGGCGTATTTTACGCCAGGGTCCCCACTCCCCCGCAATAAATGCGATCGCCGGGCGGGTAGGGTGCGTCCGGGCCCACCGCCACGGCGAGCAGTAACTCCCAAGCGTGGTCGCCCAAAGGATGTGGCGATCAAAGCCACACCACCGGGCGCCAGAAGGTGGTCGCCAGGGACACGTGGCGATCAAAGCCACACCCTGGCGACCAGCCGAGGTGGTCGCCAAAGGACAGTGGCGATCAGCTGCGCCATCGGGCGCCAAAGAACGTGGTCGCCCAGGGGACACGTGGCGATCAGGTCACGCCCCTAGGCCACCAAGCAACGTGGTCGCCCAGCGGACACGTGGAGATCAGGCCACGCCCCTGGGCGACCAACAAGGTGGTCGCCCAGCGGACTCATGGCGATCAGGCCACCCCACTGGGCGTCCAACAAGGTGGTCGCCAATGACACGCAGATCGTGTCACCCCATCGGGCGCCCGTAAAAGTGGTCGGCCAGTGGACGCGTGGCGATCAGGCCACCCCACTGGGCGCCCAGCGAGGTGGTCGACCAGAGAACATGTGGCATGTAGGCCACTCCCCTGGCGCCCTCCCCCGAGGCTGCAGTGCCTGGATCAAGGACATTTAATGCGAGTCGTGCGCATTAGATGCAAAGCGCGGAGGTTGCAGTGTGGTGGCGCGTCTTACCCAGGCGTGCATTAATTACGGGTGACATCACGGCCGCACCTCACCCCCTGACGGAACGAGCGGCGTCAGTGGGTGTGGGGCCCGAGGCGGGGATGTGACAGCTGCGGCAGACATTAATGGGATGTAAGAACAGTGACGTGCGCATTAAATGCGCCCGTGGCAGTGTAATGATTATGGCTTGCGGTGTAAGTCTCCCATGCGCCCCCGTCAGCCCAAGTATAAAAGGGAGCCGGGGTGCATGGGAGAAGGGGTTCGATCCATTGATTCTAGGCTCCATTCTCTCGAGCTAGGATTCCGGTTCATATTCCACAAGACAAGTAATAGCAAGGGAAGCAGGACTAGGGCTATTACTCTTCAGAGGGCCCGAACCTGGGTAAATCTTAGCGTCCCCATCCCTCTGAGCTTCACCGGCACCCCGTTCATCTTCCCTCCTCCGGCGATTGCCCCGAAAGCCCCCCGTCTGAACCTTATAAGCACCCGACTCGGAGGTGCCTGTTGGCCAGTACGCTGACAATTGGACTTTTGTATCTTCCGCTGCACTCTATTCGGCCTTTAAGGCCTTATTGTATGCATAATGCCCCATTAATGTATTTGTGATACTGTGTATGGATGTGATGACAATATTATAAATGAATGTACTAGCCACTGATCGTGGGACTAATATAGTATGCATATGAGAGAGATATTCCATGCGTTAGCACAACAAAATTCACCTTGGCGAGACACGCATGCAGGGGGGTCGATCACGCGACATGAGCTTCGCACCGAAGAGCTTTACTGCTGCGCCAAGGGGGACGTTGTGTCCGAGTGGAGTGCCAAATTATTTAGGCTATATCAAAGGGCGCTAAAACTGGCCGACGCGATGCAACGACGAGTGAACACATCTTTTGGAATTGACGTAGAGACGCTGCAGAGGCCAAAATCCTTGGATTAATATACGGAGTATTTATGTGCATTACTATAGCAAGCCAGAATTCCGAGCAATTACCAACAAATTAGCAATGTGCAAAAGCTGCAAATAATTCCTTTTTTAAAAAAATGGTGCAAATAAGAAAAGCAAATTGTACACTCTCATCACATTATTTAATTTTACTGTACCACTATACAAGGTTATAAAAGCTCTTTAAATTCTGAATGCCTTTGCCCTTTGGGGGCATTTGGGGTTGGAAATGTCCCATAATTGTCTCAACACATAAGAAAAGTATAGATAAACCGCGTACATCCTTTCAGTCACTGTTAAAATATTATTTGGATTTTGAGTGTCTCTAAAAAAGTTTGTCTATAAACTCGAAATTTTTAGGAAAAAGGGGGGAAGTACAGTGATGTTAGCTCAATTATTGCACATATAATTATCTCAAGGTCTAAAAAACATCTAATAGCCTAACACTAGAGAGAAACCTTTAACAATCCAAAATTTCTGAACATTTCCTCCTTGAGAAACAAGCAACACTAGAATAAAAAAGGGGATTAGTAAAGAGGAGATTTTGTCATATTTTGTTTGAAGCTAACTTTACCACACCTAAGCTTAAACGTGCTACGGATTCTTCAGTGGGAGTTTAGTTCATTGTTGAAGGAATACGGGTAGGCTACACTAGCTCAAATTAAAAATTCTACCACATAAACTAGGATACCATGCAAGTAAGAGATCATGGATTGTTACCACTAGCGTGTATCCTTGAGCAGTGATTGATCATGTTCGAGTGGTGGCCGAACAGCATGAATGATCGTCCTGATTAGTGTTTTAGTAGCAACAACGCCTCTACCAAGTCCACACATTTCGAGAAGGAGACGTTGTGCATTGGAGTGCTAGCATCAGCGCGCACAGCAGGGCCTAAACGATGATAGCTAGGGTTTCGGTGGGTGCTGTGGTACAACAGTTGCCCTTTTAGCCTTCATGCATTCCCTTTATATAGCCATTGGATGGAACCCTACGTTAGGGGCCTAACAAAGGTGCAAAGCCCACTTGGTCCATTAGTTATGGATCCAATTTGAACCAATATATTCCAACTCGTTAAATATGCGCCCTGTGTTTCATGCATATTCAGCCATGGGCCAAAACTCCTTCCGGCCCATAAGTCAATAGTGGCACCTAGCAGGACATAGTGACTTTCAAATATGCACAAAGATCATCATGAACGAACCTATATAGTGCTCATGTACTAATCCCTTTACCTCACGATATCAGATCAAAACTAAAGTGAGAAACATGCTATCCTATCATAGCTCAATCCTTCACTCATTTTGTAGTGGATTACTTAGTTGTAATTGTCTCCTAAATCACATTTGGCATAGCCATGCACTTTCTTAATCCAACCACATCGAGGGGCCCAGAGATATCTCTCCCATTAATATATAGAAGGGGCAAATTCCATTTTGATCGCTCACATTCATTAGCATGTTTCATAGTAAATCCGAAAGCTACCTTTATAACTACCGGGTTACGAAATAGCGTTTGGCAACCCCTAAGTGTACTATTACATATGTAGGAAACCATGATGATCTCAGGTCTAAGGATCCCACATACACTATGTATGGGGCCAACTAATGAAAGTTAAGAATATAATTCCTGTAGTGTCTCATGGTGGGTCACTCCAACACCATGTTCTCCAATATGTGTCCACATCATTGATTTGATATCTCAATATCCATAATTCGTAAAACATGATCATCAATCAATATATGTGGTGACCTATAAATCATAATTGTCACATATGACGATATAAGGTTAGGGATAATTTAGTATATAACAAAACATAAACAAGGAGTTTCACAAACAAGTCACATACTTATTGATCGACACTAATGGTATTTATTTAAGGGACAAAATAATCATATTATTCCATAAACATAGACATGATACAATCATCTCCATGATTGCCTCAAGCGTATATTAGTAATAATCTCACACTTGCACTTGAGTCAATCACATAAGTATCTAATACCCATAGCTCTCGTATTCGCCTCATGTTTTGGCTGCAGGAGTGGTTTTGTCAGCGCATCAGCAATGTTAGAATCCATGTGTACTTTGCATATCTTCACATGACCCCTATCCACAATCTCGCGAATAAGGTAAAAGCGTTGAAGTATGTGTTTGGATTTTTGATGCGATCTAGGCTCCTTGGCTTGCGCAATAGCTCCACTATTATCAGAATAGAGATCAACTGGATTAGAAGCACTAGAAATCACACCCAGTTCAGAGATGAACTTCCTAATCCAAATGACCTCCTTTGCAGCTTTAGAAGCCACAATATACTCAGCCTTTGTTGTAGAATTAGCAATCGTATCTTGCTTGGAACTATTATGGCTCACTGCTCCTCCATTAAGATAAAATACAAGTCCAGACTGTGATTGAGAATCATTTTTTATCGATTTGAAAGCTAGCACCGATGTAACCACTTATAGCCAACTCTTTCTCACCTACATAAACAATAAACACATCTTTAGTACTTTTCAAGTACTTCAGGATGTTCTTTACAGTTATCCAGTGACCTTCACCAAGATTTGACTAACATCTGGTCGTAACACATAGGGCATATGACACATTTGGGTGTGTACATATCATGGCATACATGATAGATCCAATAGCAGAAGTATATGGAATCTTGCTCATCAGGTCTCACTCATTAGGTGTTGATGGACACTGACTCTTACTAAGACTTAATGCCATGTGAAATGGGCAAGAAACCCTTCTTGGTATCCTACACGTTGAACCACTTCAAACACTTTGTCAATGTATATATTTTGGCTTAATCCAATTAGCCTTTTTGACCTATCTCTATAGATCTTTATACCCAAAATATATATCGCATCTCCTAAGTCTTTCATAGAGAAACTATTTCTTAATGAAAACTTGACAAATTCGAGCATAGGAATATCATTTTCAATCAATAATATGTTATCCACATATAAGATCAGGAAAATTAACAAGTACGCTCCCATTACCCCTTTTGTAAACACAAGGCTCTTCTTCATTCTTGATGAAGCCAAACCCTTTGACTACATCATCGAAACAAATGTTCCAACTCTGAGATGATTGCTTCAGACCATAGATAGATCTTTGAAGCTTGCATATCTTTCTAGCATTTTGTGGATCGACAAAACCTTCAAGTTGTGTTATGTAGACATCCTCTCTTAGGTTTCCATTTAGGAAAGTTATTTTGACATCCACCTGCCATATCTCATAATCTAAATATACAGTAATAGCTAGAATAATCCTAACAAACATCACTTTTGATGGACGAGAAAATTTCATCATAGTCAACACCTTGAACCTGTTTGAAACCCTTCGCCATCAATCGCATCTTATGGATTGGAACATTTCCATCCATGTATATCTTTCTCTTAAAAACGAATTAGAACTCAATGGTTTTAACGCCATTGGGTGGATCAACCAAGTTTCAACCTTGATTGTCATGCATGGATTGTGTTTTGGATCTCATGGCTCCAAGCCATTTCTCAGAGTCTAGGCCAATCATTGTTTCATCATAAGTCTTAGGTTCATCATTGTCTAATAATAAAATGCCATGCCTATACCTTATAGGCATTTGACGTGGCATCTTAAACCTACATGAGGCTGGTGTCTCTTCCGCAGGTTTTACAACATCTTGTAGATCCTGTGGAGGTTCAATTGAAGCGAGATCACTATTTGATGGTTCTAGAATTTTGAAGCGAGATCGCTATTTGATGGTTCTAGAATTTCTTTGAGTCGCACCTTGCTACCACGGATTTCTTTTAAAAAAACTCTTTCTCCAAAAATACACAATTTCAAGTAACAAACACTTTGTTCTTATCCCTTTTATAAAAGTAATATTCGTTAGTCTCCTTAGGATACCCCACGAAGAAGCATTTTTCTAACTTAGGTGTGAGCTTATCAGATATCAAATGTTTTGCATATGCTTCACATCCTTGTACTTTGAGAAAAGACAACCTGGGATACTTTCTGGTCCATATTTCATATGATGTCTTCTCTACCGTGTTAGATGGAACCCTATTTAATGTGAACGTGGCTATTTCAAGAGCATATCCCCAAAAGGACAATGGCATATTAGAGTGGCTCATCATAGACCGAACAATGTCTAATAAAGTTTGGTTCCATCGTTCAGACACCCCATTCCATTGACACGTTCCCGACGGAGTAAGCTATGGAACAATTCCACATTGCTTCATATGACCACTAAACTCTTAGCTCAAATATTCACCTCCACGATATAATCGTAAGGCTTAATTAATTGTCTTTCCAAGTTTATTCTATACTTCATTATGAAATTCCTTGAACTTTTCAAAAGATTTAGACTTGTGCCTCATTAAATAGATATAACCATATCTACTAAAGTCATCGGTAAAAGTTATGAAGTACTGAAAACCACTTCTGGCCGTTGTGCTCATTGGTATACGAGGGCTAACAAGTCACTCACCCTCTCACTTAAACCTGTTAAAGGAACATTCGTCATTTTACCAAGTGAATAAGATTCGCGTGTTTCAAATGATTCAAAATCAAATGAGTTTAGAAGACCATCTTTATGGAGCTTCATCATGTGCTTCTCATTTATACGACCTAAACTACAGTGCTAAATATAAGTGGGATTAAAATCATTTGTCCAAAGCTTCTTAACATTAATGTTGTAGATTGGTGTGGGATGTCTGAGATAGGGGTCCCGCAAGTGGGGCCTATACCCGACTGGGCTAGACGGGCGGAGTAGTAGGCCCAAAGCCCAGAAGCACCACGACGGGCCCGGAGGAGGTTTTCGACTTGTTCCCCAAGGCAACTCCCGATCCTTCGGGGAAGCTTCGCGCCACGCCCAAACAACCCGCCAAAAACGAAGCATGCAGCCTGACACTCGCAGAGCCTGCAGACGCTGAACTCGACAGTATGGCAGCGTGGTCGGGAAAGCACAACCACCTCTCCAAGATGTAGTGCGCCATAGCCGACGAAGACAAAATATGTGTTGGTGAGGCCACCATGTGGAGGGCCCGGTGGCGCCCATCTGTCATGTACCCTTCCCCCAGTATATAAGGGGAGGAGGGAGAAACAAGAAAGGGAGGACGCTCATATATCCAAGAACACAGGACTAGGGTATTATCTCCTCCGAGAGAGCCCGAACCTGTCTAAACACTGACTGCCCTCGCATCCTATGTTACCATCAAGCTCAGATCCCGCACAAATCCCCTAGAATCACAAATCTCATTGCCGGCGAAATCGATCGTCGACAGTTGGCGCGCCAGGTAGGGGCTTGTGTCAAGATCTTCATCAAGCTTGATGGCTGCGACGAGCGAAGCCTCCACAGTCTTCTTCCTGGGTCAGGTCTTCCGTTTCGAAAGCCTAACCTTCATCTCCAACGACCTCGGGAACCTTTCCCTCTCTAAGGGGACCGTGCTGCAGCACGGTGAGGTTTCCGATGGGCCATCGTCGCGACTTCCACGCCGATCGGGGGGTCCCCCTGTCTCGCGCTCTAAAGTGCCGAGTAGGGGACCGAAGGCCCAGTCCGGCCAGGGAGTCGGACCCAAGGACGCCGAGGTACGAATGGTGGGGGTTCTCGCTGCCAAACCACTCGGCACCTCCGAGCGCCTGGAGTTATCCTCTTCAGGCTCACCCACTACGGCCGAGTCGAAGAAAGCCTAGAGAGGCTGCTGGAATTTCCGTGAGAGTCTGCGTGTCGAGGGCTCGCGGCGACCGCAGCAGCGCCTCGACACTTCGGCCGCCGACTTGGAAGGTGGCCGAGCAATCGAACTGACGCTGCGCGCGATCTGCGATCAGCGCCCGGCTGTCAATGAAGACATTCTGCAAGCTAAGATGGGGGACCAAGCTGTTTTCCGTACCCCACAGCAGAATATCGTCGCCTCCAAGACACTCCTGGATACCCTGAGCCCTATGCTGGGGGCGGGTGATCTAGTCGCCCCGATCGTGGCCCAAGTAAAGGCCATGGTGACGGCGGCTATCCAAGAAGCCTGCATCGACCCGGTAAGCAAAGGAGCTGTCACGTGGTCCGGTGAGGACCCAAACGGCCAGCAGCTGATCAGGTCGGGAAGCCCGCCAAACGCATCATGTTCCACCCCGCGGAGACGACTTGCGACATAGCATCAACCGCGACCTCCGTTCAGACCTCGACGCCAGGCGCCGCGACCGAGAAAGGGAGGAACAACGCCGCCATGCCGATGAGTATGAACGCTACGGCATCCTTCCACGAGATCGCGAAGCACGCCAAGCGCGATCCCCTCCGCGTCGATCACCGCCCGGAGGTTGTCGCGGGGTCATTGAAGGGGTTCGCGCGTTTACCCCTCACCTACGCCGAGTGGTTTGGCCTGATGGGTTTAATCCCAAAGGCATCACTAGGTTTGACGGTGAGAGGGACCCAGAGGCTTGGCTACAGGTATACGCTCGCAAATGTGGCCGGGGATCGTAGTTATGGCAAACTACTTACCTGCTACTGCCTCGCCTGGCCCAAGCATGGCTCGCTGGACTCCCAGCGAACTCTATAGATTCCTGGGGAGATCTGTGTGAGCAGTTCATTTCAAATTTCCAAGGCACTTACTAGCGCCCAAGCACCCCTTGGGACCTATATCAGCTACACCAAAGGAGGAACGAATCCCTCCGGGAGTTCGTCAAGCGCTTCATGCATAGAAAAAGCACCGTTCGGGATGTCACGGATGCGATTGTGATAGCTGCCTTCCAGAAGGGAGTCAGCGACCCCGATCTCATCAAGAAGATGTCTCGGAAGCCACCAACGTCGGTCCGTGAGCTGTTCGCCCTAGCGGACCGTTACGCTTCAGCCTCCGAGGCTTTGGCGGAACGGCGTGATGAGGGGAAGGATCAGGCCGAACCCCCCCGGCGGAAGGAAAAGAAGCGCAAGGGCGAAGAGCTGGTGGCAATCGCTGCACCAACTCACCCACGCGCCCTCAAAGAAGATGGGTATGACAAGGTGATGAAGTCGCTTTGCCCCTTCCATCCGAAGGGGAGACATGCCGCCAAGGACTGCTTCACTCTAAAGAGATTCGCCCGTGAGAGCAAGAAGCAGGCTGGACAAGGTCCGAGTGGACACGCCGCCGACAAGCCACCTCCTCCCGAAGCTGAGGAGGACTATCAAGAAGTCGATCTCGAGCTCAACTACATATTCGGGGGCTCGGCTGCATATGAGTCCAAGAGGAAGCAAAAGCTCACCGCCCGGGACATCTACGCAGTGGAGCCGGAGACCCCCCAATATGTACGGTGGTCCGAGGTCGCGATAACTTACGACCGCTCGGACCACCCAGATCGTGTCCCATTCCCCAGCAGGTATCCTCTTGTCTTGGCGCCCGTTGTCCGCGGCATCAAGCTCAAGAGGGTATTGATCGACGGTGGAAGCGGGCTCAATGTCCTCTTTGTCAAAACCCTTGACGATATGGGGATTCCACGGTCGGAGCTAAAGCGCGGATCGTCGCCTTTCCACGGTGTCATACCTGGAACTTCTGCGACACCGCTCGGACAAATCACTCTGCCGGTCACTTTCGGCGCAAGGGAAAATTACCGGACAGAGAACCTTGGCTTCGAGGTGGCTGATTTCGCGACAGCATATCATGCCATCTTGGGGAGACCAGCGCTGGCCAAGTTCATGGCAGTGCCCCACTACGCATACCTGACATTGAAGATGCCAGGGCCGAGTGGTATCATCGCTCTACGCGGTGACATAAGGCAGTTTTTTTCCTGTGACAAGGAGAGCTGCGAGATGGCCGAGTCCCTGGAGGTGCGAGCGGGTCGGGAGGGGATTCGGCGAGAAGCGGATTCCGACAGGCCGGAAGGCAGCGTCCCTACCCGCAAAGCGCGAAACCCCAGGATCGGCCCCGAGGAAGGTACCAAAAGAATCCTCCTCGACCCGTCCGATCTGTCACGAACCGCCTTGATCGGGACAGGGCTCGGAGACAAATAGGAGGACGCGCTCGTCACTTTTCTGCGGGCAAACAGAGACGTCTTTGCCTGGAAGCCGTCGGACATGCCCAGGGTCCCCAGGGAGGTGATCGAGCACGCACTAAATGTAAACCAATCAGCCAGGCCAGTCAAGCAAAGGCTGCGCCGATTCGCCCAAGACCGTCGACAAGCCATCAGGGAGATCACAAAGCTGCTAGCCGCAGGCTTCATCAAAGAAGTGTATCATCCCGACTGGTTGGCAAACCTCGCACTCGCCCGTAAGAAGAATAAAAGCTGGCGCATGTGTGTTGATTACACTGACCTCAACAAGGCTTGCCCGAAAGATCCCTTCGGTCTCCCCCGTATTGATCAGGTGGTAGACTCCACTGCTGGATCCCAACTACTTAGTTTTCTAGACGCCTACTCAGGCTATCATCAAATCCGGCTTCGAGAGGAGGATTGCGAGAAGACTTCATTTATCACCCCATTCGGAGTATATTGCTACATCACCATGCCGTTTGGGCTGAAGAATACTGGCGCAACTGAAGGATCGTTATTTTTGATCCAGTTGATTTTGATGATGAGTATTTGAAAAAGATTTGAAACCAGTTTGATATTTCGACAAGATTTATTTTTTGGTTTCTTTATTTGAAAAGATCTGAAATCAGTTTGATTATTTGAAAAGCTTTTTGATTTTTGCAAAGGTTTTTGTTCGTGTTTTGAAATCGTGTTCTTAGAATATTTAATGCAATGCACTCCTGTGAGTGGTTGCATGGTTTAATGTGAGTCAAGTCGCGGACTTGTGCTCGGAATTGTTTTGTGGTTTGTTCATGTGCAGGTATTGCTCGAGGGCGAATGTGGTCGATGACGGATCGAACTAGGTTCATGGAGGAACCGAGGTTCGGGACTAGGTTCGAGAGGAACCGAGGTCTTGGTGGTCAAGGATGTCATGCGGGACGTTCGGGCTAAGAGAATGGTGCACATGAAGAATGGTTAGTCACGTGAGAATGGCATGAGGTCATTCGGCGTGCAAAGTGTTAGTCACGTGAGTATGGTAGGGTTGCCATACGCGTGCAAGAGTTGTACTCGGCCAGGTTGGGCCAAGTGGAGTTGTGTTGAATACATGCTCTTTCTAGGATTAGGAGTGGGAATCCTTTTAGGATTAGGAATCCTTCTAGGATTAGGACTCCTTCTAGGATTAGGTGTGTTTGCCTTCTTTAAATAGAGGGGTTGCCTCCTGTTGAAGGCAATCAAGCTTTGAGCAAGCTTTAGGGTTGTACTCTTTTGTTTGGAGTATTTTAGACAAAATAAAGGAGAAATAAAGATCAAGTTCATCAAATCTTTCGGCGAGCTACAATTCTAGTTAGATTTATTCTCGCCATCTTCTGGAATAGTAAGCTTGCAAAGGTCATAACTTTTGATCCGTAAGTCCGATTGAGCTGATTCTTTTTGGGTTTGATTTGTATTGGAATCTAGTTTCTTGTGTCCAAATTTCAGATTGATCGGACAGTTGGATCTCCAGGAATTCGCATTTTACCAAACCTCTATCATTCTGTTTTTTTCGAAAACGAGGCAATTATTTGGTTCTATTTTGGGGTAAACTTTTAATAGATCAAGAATTTGGTTTTAGCTTCCGCACAATCATTCACCCCCCCTCTGATTGCTATATTCGGTCCTACAGCAACTTATCAGCGCGCGATACAGCGGTGTTTTCACCATCAGCTCGGATGCAATGTGGAAGCATATGTGGATGATATAGTGGTTAAAACCAAGACAGAAGACAGCCTCACCTCCGATCTGGCCGAGACGTTCGCAAGTCTGAGGGCGTTCCAGATGAGGCTAAACCCTGAGAAGTGCGCTTTCGGAGTTTCTTCCGGGAAACTACTCAGGTTCATTGTCTCTCATCGTGGGATCGAGCCAAACCCGGAGAAAATCGGGGCCATCATAAGGATGGCCCCGCCTGCCAGCCAAAAAGATGTCCAAAAGCTTACTGGCTGCATGGTAGCGCTTGGCAGGTTTATCTCCCGGTTGGGAGTTCGGGGGATGCCTTTCTTCAAGCTCCTCAAGAAATAGGACCGCTTTGAATGGACGGCAGAGGCACAGCAAGCCTTTGAAGAACTCAAGGTGTTCCTCTCCACCCCTCCGATTCTAGTCTCGCTGGTGCCAGGTGAACCTCTCCTGCTCTACATAGCGGCAACAACTCATGTAGTCAGCGCCGTGATAGTTGTGGAGCGGGAAGAATCTGGACACCGCTTTGGCGTGCAACGCCCGGTTTACTTTGTCAGCGAAGTGCTGGGCGAATCTAAGGCGCGATATCCTCAAATTCAGAAGCTGCTGTACGCGATTTTGATCTCGTCACGGAAGCTGAAGCATTATTTCCAAGGACACTCGATTTCAGTAGTGACTTCTTTCCCCGTGGGAGAGGTCCTCCATAATCGAGAAGCTACTGGAAGAATTTCAAAGTGGGCAGCCGAGCTTGGAGCTTTCGACCTCGTTCAAGCCGCGCACCGCCGTCAAGTCCCAGGCTTTGGCCGACTTTACAGCCGAGTGGACCGAATCCCAGGCCCCCCACACGGAAGAAGAGCCGGAGTATTGGACCATGCACTTCGATGGATCTCTCGTGCTTGGTGGAGCAGGGGCGGGAATTCTCCTTGTCTCGCCGAAGGGCGATAGGTTGAAGTACGTCCTTCGGATTCACTTCCCGGCCTCGAACAATGCCGCAGAGTACGAGGCTCTCATCCATGGGCTCCGCATCGCCACATCGCTCGGAATCCGACGACTGGCGGTTCGTGGTGACTCCCAGTTGGTGGTGAGCCAAGTACAGAAGGATTGGTCGTGCGTCGATCAGACTATGACGGCGTATTGCCAGCAAGTCCGAGAATTGGAAGGCAAGTTTGATGGTCTGGAGCTGGTCCATGTCCTCCGCCGCAATAATGAGGCAGCCGACGAATTGGCCAAGATGGGAGCCACTCGGGTCGAGGTTCCGAGTGGTATCTTCGCCCAGGATCTTTACGAACCAACCGTCGCGAAACGACGGGAGCCGAGCAAAGATCCTGAGGCTGGAGTCCTGCTCATTAATCCCGACTGGACGGCCCCATACCTTGACTATCTCCTGAAGGACAAACTTCCAGAAGCAACCACTCTGGCAGAGCGCATCTCCCAACAAGCCAAATCCTACGTGGTGGTTGGCGAGGAGCTCTTTCGCAAGAGCACGTCAGGTGTCCTCAGGCGGTGCATTTCGGGACAAGTGGGAAGAGATCTGCTCCAAGAAATCCACTCGGGGATGTGTGGCCATCACGCGGCGTCAAGCGCCTTGGTTGGGAAAGCCTACCGCCAGGGCTTCTTCTGGCCTACGGCAGTGACGGATGCTAAGGAGATCGTTCGAACTTGCGAGGGCTGCCAGTTCTATGCAAGGCAGACACACTTGCCGGCGCAGGAGCTGCAAACTATCCCCATCTCTTGGCCCTTCGCGGTCTGGGGGCTCGACTTAGTGGGCCCACTCAAGAAGGCTCAAGGTGGCTTCGCCTACCTTTTCGTAGCCATTGACAAGTTCACCAAGTGAATCGAAGCTAAACCAGTCGCCACTATCACTGCGGTTAAGGCCAAGGAGTTCTTCCAGGATATCGTGGTTAGATTCGGAGTGCCCAACCGGATCATCACGGACAATGGCACCCAATTCAGAAGTGAAGAATTTCAAGAATGGTGCGAAGGCGTCGGGATCAAGATCTGCTTCGCCTCGGTGGCTCATCCACGAAGCAATGGGCAGGTGGAGCGGGCTAATGGCACAGTCCTCCAGGGCCTCAAGGCCGAGATCTTCGATCGCCTCAAACCATACGCTGCCCGATGGGTGAAGGAGTTACCGTCGGTACTCTGGGGACTCAGAACCACCCCCAGCCGAGCAACTGGCCAAACACCCTTTTTCCTAGTCTACGGCGTAGAGGCGGTTCTGCCGACCGAACTAGGATTCGAATCCACGAGGGTTCGGAATTACAAGGAGGCCGAGTCCGAGGAGAGCCGAATGGTGGAGCTTGATCAACTCAAGGAGGCTCGGAACATTGCAGCCATCCAGTCAGCTAAGTATCTCCAGGGACTTCGGCGTTACCATTCTCGCAATGTCAGAAGCAAAGTCTTTTCAAAAGGAGATCTGGTCCTCAGGAGGAACCAGAAAAGCGAGCACAAGCTCTCTCCAATTTGGGAAGGACCGTACATTGTGGAGGAGACGGTCCGACCGGGTGCTTATCGACTCAGACGTGAAGATGGCGAGGCTTTGGCGAATACTTGGAACGCCGAACAGCTCCGTCGCTTCTACGCATAAGTTATGTACCCGACTCTCACATGCTAAATAAAATGGTGATCCGTTTCATGTTCTGAACTCCTACTGTGTAATGCTAGCCCCGAGTGGTTATTACCCAACTGGTGTAGCACCTAACCCTGGTCGCGCCGGTACAAAACGCACGGAAATAAAGACCGCGATAAGCGGACAACTCCGGCGGTTTATATCAGCGCGTGAAGCGGGAAGGGTAGAGCCTGAAAGCACTAACCACTCGGGGACTACAATTCGCAGCGCCAGAATTTAACCGAGATTCGCCTAGTCGTGAGTTTCTAGCTGTCAAAAGCTCGAGCCTCAACGCCTCGTTGCTAGCGCTGGAGCAACTGACTAGAACGGTTGATTAGGCGGAACCTCAAACTCGGGATAATTATGATGGCACGGACTGGGCAAGATTTCGCACTTTGTTCCATAATATTAATAATTTACGTTACTGACTTTCTTTTTCATTTTCTCGCGCTAAAAAAAAGGGAGGGGCGGCTCCTGCCGCCAATCCTGCTTCTTGCTCTTGGTCTTTCGCATTGGGAGGCCGGGGCGGGTCGTCGAGGTCGACGCGACGGCCTTGTGCAGCGCCACCAGGACCTCGTCCTCAACCACCCAAAGGGGTGGTATAAGGCGGACGAGAGCCCTAATGGCTAGGTCGTCGCGACGCTCGCGCCCGATCATCTCCGTGATGATCTCGGCCACCTCGTGGAGCCCCGGAGCCACCTCCAGCAAGGCGGCCACTGCGGCAGCGTCGCTGGCGGCTCCTTCCTCCTCCTCCGCCTCTAGAGTGGCGAAATCGAGCTCCTCCCAAAACTCCGCCTCCTCCCAGCTGTGGAGCAGCCCGAAGAATCGCTGGCGGAAGAACGCCGCGTAGGGGCCAACGAATCTTCTCATGTTAGCCAAGGAGGAAGGCTGGGAGGGAAAAAAGAGGAAGAAGAGGAAGAAGAAGGGGACGATCGCTCAAGGGCGGTGACGTCCCATTTATAAGCTGTGCATGGCTCCGGAGCCGAGGCGACGCCATTTAAAAACGTAGAAGACGAAGCGACGCCGCAAGACTGCCAATGTGTTCGGAGTACCAAAGAAGATCAGCACATTGAACAAAATTAAGAGACGTTTCGCCAGATACGTGTCACGAGCAGTTCAAGTTCATTCGGCCTTCCCGCTCACTTCGCTCAGTTAAGCGAGAAGTCTGGGGGCTACGAGCTGGGACGCGACGATGCAAACCTGGGGGCTGAACCACTCAGCCTCTCAGAAAAGCGTGTCTGGGGCGAGAAGGCCACGGGCCAAGGCCCTGGCGCTTGGGAGCCATACCAGTCGGCTGAAGGCCATCCAGAGGTGCAACGGGGGCCAAAAGGCCGTGGCCACAACGTAAGTCCCGACGCTCGAGAGCTGCACGCCAGCCACTCGGAAAAGCGTGTCTGGGCGAAAAGGCCACGGGCCAAGACCCTGGCGCTTGGGAGCCATACCAGTCGGCTGAAAGCCACCCAGAAAGGCGCAACGGGGGCCAAAAGGCCGCGGGCCTATATTCTAGCAACTCAGACAAGGGGGAAAGAGTAAATCTGGAGCCCACTTAGCAGAGGACAATACAGACAAATTGTATTCAAGTGAGAAAATATAACGTTTCAAATCAGGAGGGGAGGGCCAGCACTCGGCATTAAGGTTCACATCGAAATCAGAATTCAAGATTCTCTAACAAGGCTTGCGATGTACCGGAGACCTCTTCGAGGATCGCGTTGGCTTTGTCTTCATCACAGGCAAAACCCTCTTTCACAGCTTCAAGGTCAACTCTCGGATAATGAGACTTGACCACCGCCAACGCCTGGTTCGCACTCATGGTCGCGGACTCCTTGGCATAAGCTCTGATCCTATCGGCTCCTCCAGAGAAGCGGAACAACGCCGCCCCTGGCAGGCTCGGCTCCTTCAATACGCAGAAGGTGCAGAATCAGCTCGCAGCGACGCGGCCTCGATCCGGCCCGTTCGGCGGTGGTCATCTTCTCCTTGCATTACGCACCAAAGCGTAAGCGCCATCAGAAAACACACCCGACGCCAAGTACGTTCAATCCAAGTCAAAGAAATTTACCCTTCAGCTCCCGTTGTATCCTCTCCAAGCCGACTCGAGCTTCGAGGTCAGAACTTTCTGAAGCTTCCAGTCGGGCTCTCAGCTCAGCAATGGTCGAATCGCGCTCTGAAACACAAGAGCGTCATCATCCTTCCCAACTGTCCAAAAAGATGTCCAAACCAAGTCCAGGGGAGGATCTCACCTTCGAGCGCATGCTCAAGCTTCTCCTTCTCCTCCCGGATCGTCATACACTGGGCCTCAAGCCCGTGGACCTCTTTCCATCTCATTTCTTGATCTCGTTGAGCTTGTCCTGATACTTCTGGTGCTCCTTGAGCTTGAGCACCTTCCGAAAAAAAGCTGCGACCTCTGCTCCGAGCGCTCCCCATGTCCTAGGTAACAGGCGAGAATCTCGAGGGGAGGCCAAGCAAATGTGATCGAAGAAAGACAAGAAACTCACCCTGACGAGCGTGCTACACCTGACGGTGAGCTCGTAAAGCTCCGTCCGAGCCGCTCTCTCCGTCTCTTCGTCCTCTTCCATCCCGTTCCAGTCGGAACCCCCCTCCCACCATACGGTCCGATTCGGGCCGGCAGAGGACCGAGCGGCGGTGGCTCTCGATGTACCTCCTCCACTTCGGGAGACGGTGCCGGGTCAAGCTCGTCGACGGCCGGACCACCCGATGGTTCAACGGTCGGGCCGCCGGCACCAGGTGGCGACGCCCCAGCAGCCGACGGGGAGGGTGACCTGGCCGACGCGGGGGGTCCCCCTTGGAGAAGCCGGTGCCTGGGGCTCCTTTTCAGGAGACCCCTCCACTGGGACGTCCATAGTAGGAGTCCTGAATCGGCAAAAAAGGGAAAACATCTCAACACAGGTAATAACAAAAAGATGAGGATTGCCCAAAAGAATACCTCCTGGATTTCTTGAATTTCATCCCAGGTCTCATCCGAGTCCCAGCACCACTCGGAGGGGAACCAGACTCAAAGACCGAAATGAGCTGCCCTCGAGGCAGAAGGTCAGAAGGCCAAGGCTTCAGGATCCGGCACGGAGGTCGAAGGCCCTACCGACGAAAGGCCGCCAGCCTTCCTCCGCCGATTCCCTGCAGCTCATCGGCCGAGGTGTCGACCGCCGCTTGGCTTGAGCATTCCTCACCGAGAGAGGCCGACGACCGAGCGTCGAGAGAAGAAGGACGCGTTCTGAAAAAGGAACGATCGCACCTGTCGAGAATCACACATCGTGCAAAAAATCATGGGACAGTTTTCGAGAGAGTGGTGCACTCACGGAGGGAGGCCTCGCCACGAAAATTTGTGAGGGCAGCCCCTGTTGGTGATCACAAGTGCCAGGCACGAAGAGGTCAACTACCCGCGCCGCCAATGCATCGCTTCGACAAGGGCGTGTCCGTCTCCGGTGGGATCCCGAGACCCGCCGTCGGAACCCCAAATGGATTCTCTCCTTTAAGGGCTGCACCGGCGCTTCACAAAGCGATCGCGATCCCGGCCCGTCGGCCCTCGGTTCTTTAGATCGTTAATCCATGCCGGCTCGGAGACTTGGTCCAAACCGCCGCCATCCGGCATCGCTCCAAAGATCGGGAAGCTTTAGGGCGCGCCGTGAAAGGGGCGAGAAAGGGTCAACATTGGCACAATAGAACCACTCCCGCCTCCAACCTTTGAGGAGGTCTTGAGGGGGATGACGAACATCTTGTTTCTTTAAGCCCTCTACTGGAGCCCTGCCGCCCCCAATGACGCCGGGAGCAGCCGGTTCGAATGAGGCTTGAGCAAGAAGAGGGAGCGGAACAAGTCAAAATGAGGACGTATCCCAAGATACGCCTCGCAAAGCTGAACGAAGATAGTAATGTGAAGAATGGAGTTGGGATTCAAATTGATCAGCTCGATTTCGTAAAAGTGAAGGAGCCCCCGGAAGAAGGCGCTTCCAGGAACGCTAAATCCTCGCCAGAAGAAGGACTCGAACACCACAATCTCGTTTTCTAGAGGTGTGGGGTAAGGGTCACCTGCGGCGGGACGGGCGGAGATCAACTCCAGCGGAGGAAGGACGCCGGCGGCGACCAGCTCCTCCAAGCGGGACGTCGTGGTGATGGAGGTCTCCCACCCCGCGGTCGCAGGGTCGGTGTTACCTGTCGGGACCCCGAATTTGCAAATCCGGACCCTCTGTGTATTCAGCACTAGTCCAGGAACGCGCTAGTGCACACAGTCTTAACATCGGTATATATCACAATCATACCAAACGATACTATCAAAGTACTTTATTTAAATAATCAAAGGGTTACTCGACCTTATGGCCGAGTTACAAATATATGCCTTGCAAGGCGAAACTTATTAAAAGAGAAATAACGGCGGAAAATCAAATAAACTTCGTGGCGCCATCCAAGATACCACAGTAACCGACCGGGCTCGCATCCCTAAGTAGACGGGTCTTCTTGGAACTCCTCCTCAACTGGCGTAGTCTCCTCTTCAACCGGTATTGTGTTGAGGCAAGGGTGAGTACTTGGTACTCAAGAAGTCATGCCTGAGAATGCAAGCTAATATACTATATGCATGGCTTGGTACAAAGGAATAGCTCAGGTATATTTGCGATGAAACTTTTGACAAGTAATAAAAGTAGATTCGAAAGCGAGAAATAAGTAAAGCATAAATAACTTTTCAAGAAGTTTAACAAACATTTTTCCCATCCTAAACCATATTTCCATCATCTTCCTTGTTAAACCAACCCATCTTTTCAAAACCAAGTTATTTTCGTAAAGTCTAACCCTTGACTTGTAATTCCGAGCATTGTCGATCACAGTGGACTCGGCTATTCAAATAGATTCTACACTCTGCAGAGGTTATGCACTTTACCCACAAGATACAGTCAAACACCACAAAGGCGAGTTCCTCGTAACAAAGCCTTTCTAAGCCTCAAACAACACAGTGGTCCTCTCCAGACGTGCTCTACACCATCCCTTCCCTTAGCCAAGGCGAAGTATGGGACCAACACACCGTTAGATGGGTACCTGGCCACGACCACGATACGCTCCCCGTGCAATCACACAAACGGTGTAATCGACACCCTGAGGCTCCACAAGTGAGTCCTTAGCGACTTAGTCAACTAGGGCCGTCCCATTCCAGCCATGTGGTTGCAAGTATGACCCAGTTCAAAGGCTTGCAAGGTTAAGTCCTTAGAGTGACCAGGGCAAGACTACCCGAAAAACCAAATCAACACTCCCAATGCCACAACCGCCCACCTGATTACTCTTGCCACATGCCCTGGCCGAAATCGTTTATCAAACCCCGCTTGATTACCATGCACCACGTGCCATCAACATCACATGATACTTTTCCAAAACAGGTTCAATATATCATTAAGTCCATATTAGCATTTGATTGTCCAAAATCATGTCATGAGCACGTAAGCGTGTCTAAGCGACATACTACAACGGTCTAAACCCATGTTGGCAATTTAATAATGTCCAACTAGTAAACCACAACTAGGGTGACAAGGGATCATGGCACATACTTAGATAATCAAGGTGTCGTACAGCAATTTGGTGTTTATCTAACCCCCATGTTTAAACAAAGTATCTTTCTAATTGAACTAGCATGCGATAGTTTAAATCAAAATAGATTTCGAAATAGGATCAACATGGTCAAAGCACAACTTGCCTTCAAAAAGTACTTGCTCTTGGTCTTGAGTTGGATCCTGAGTCAACACTTCTCCCTCGAATCCTTCCCAAGACTTCAACGTCTACTCGTAAAGCGTGCAAATAGCAAATACACAAATAAACACTAGGCAAAAGATCCCAAAACTCCAAATAAAATCCATAAACAGAGAGAACATAATTTTCTGGATTTTTAGAAACTAGAATCGTCAAATTTGGAGTTAAAAGCATAAAAGTTATGATTATTTAAAGTTTAAATAATCAATTAAATAATATTACAGAGAAAAACTTTAGTCCAAAAATTAAATAAAATTCATATTTAGGTAGATCTCAATTTTATACAAATTTAGAAATTTGAATCGCTCAAATCGGAGTTGAAACGCAAAAGTTATAAGCGTTTGAAGTTTTGAAATTCAAATCAATTATTAAACCGATTTATTAAATCATTTTCTTTTTTTCGGAAATTAATTATTGCGTCAGCATGGACACGTGTCGGCTCGATTGGCTGGTGGCGTCGGCCGGTCCATGGACTTGGTCCACGCTTGGCTCGGGTCTCACGGTGGACTCGGCCCACGGCTCCACGTGAGGCCCGACATGTGGGTCCACTCGGGTGACGCGTCATCGCCGACGTCGTGAGCTCGGCCACGGTCTTGGCAGTGGGGTCCATCAGTGACGTCATTCTTGGCGTCGGCGCCACCGGGACAGCCACTGACATGCGGGCCCGCCATGACGTCATCGTGACGGCATGGTGCAGTTTGGCTGGGCCGCTGACATGCGGGCCCAGCGTGTCAGAGACACGTTCTCTCTCTGCCTTGGCCGACGCGGCCGATCACGGCGGTTGGCCTTCTGGCCACGTGGCTAGATCTAGGCCGTTGATTTGAAAATCAACGGCCCAGATTGGATCTGGTGTTACGCGTTTGGGGTGAACGCGGTTAATCTGGACCGTTGGATTTAGATCCAATGGTTGAGATTGGATCTAGAGATAAATAACGAAACCTCACCGTGTGATGGCGTGGCAAGATCTGGACCGTGCGATCTTGATCGGACGGCCGAGATAGTTTCGAGCGGCGGCAATGGCGTCTGGCGGCTTCTTGGCCGGAGGCGATGAGCGATGACACGCCCGGCGGCTGCAGGCCCCTCCGGCGAAAGTGGATGGTAAACGCACGTGCGCCTTGACGCAAGAGATCTGGATCTGGGGTCAACGTCGGCGGAGGATGGCGACGGTGGCGAAGCGGCGCGAAACGCGGCGGAGTGCTTTACCAACTCCGGCGAGCAATAGCGGCGAGACGGTGGGGATCCTAGCGGCGTGAGCTAGGGTTTCGGACCCGGCGTGGGATGGCGATCCTCGGGTGCGATCCGGGCATTAAATAGCCGGAGGCGTGCTCGGCGGAACCCTAGTCGGTCACGCGGCGGCGCTCTCACCGGCGTGAGTCCGGCTCGGACTTCGGCGGAGACGACGCAATCGCAGCCGCCCACGTGGCGCGATCAGCGGCCCCGATCGCCGCGCGCGATCGGATCCGGCCGGATCACGGCTCGGGTCGAAGTCGGCGGATCTCGGTAGTTGGATCTTGATCCAACGGTTGGGATTGATTAGGGTTAGGAGTGGGTTCGGTCGAGTCACGTGGCTCGGTCGGACTCGAACACGAAGTCGACTCGGGCTCGGTCGGATGAAACGATGCCTTGACCCGAGTTTGATTTTCCAGCGATTTAATATTTAAAATAATTCCTAGTAATTCATTTAATTCATTAAAAATAGCAAATGACTCGAGAAAAATTCGAAAAATTCGAAAATACTTTGGATCATTTTGGACTCAAATAAAATATTTCCAACAAAAATTTATTTGCAAAATTAAATTCTTTAATTATTTCAAAATGGACTAAATTCAAATAAATTCCAAATAAATCCAAATAAATTCGAGAAAATTCCAAAAATTCACCAAAGTGCCAAATCACACATGAATTTAGGAATAGTAAAATTTTGGGGTGTTACAAACCTCCCCCCCTTAATAGAATCTCGTCCCCGAGATTCAGGGCTTACGAAAGGAATAGGTTTGGAAATTCTTTCTTCAAATCCTCTTGTGCTCCCAAGTCGCTTCGCTCTCTGCATGGTTGCTCCTTTGAACTCTCTGAAGCGGGTTGACTTGTTTCTAGTTTCTCGATCCATTGTGTCTAGAATCCTCACGGGATACTCCTTATAGGTCAAATCCTCTTGCAACTCAATTGACTCTAGCGGTGTCATGCCTCGTGAACTCGAAGACACTTCTTCAATCGGGACACATGGAATACATCATGTACTCCCGCTAACGACTGTGGCAACTCCAGCTGATAAGCAACTTCGCCTCTGCGGCTCAAAATCTTAAATGGTCCAACATAACGGGGTGCAAGTTTCCCTTTGGCATGGAACCTCTTAACCCCCCTGAGGCGTAACTCGAGGTATACAAAGTCTTACGGTTCAAAACTCAAATCTCGGCGATGATTGTCGACATAACTCTTTTGTCGAGATTGGGCTATCTTCAACCTTTCCCTAATCATGGCGACCGTTCTTGACCTCTTGAAGAATATCAGGCCCAAAGACACGGCGCTCGCCACGGTCTCATTCCAATTCAATGGCGTCCGGCGGTCGACCATACTGATGCCTCAAAGGTGACATCGTAAACTAGCACGATAACTATTGTTGTAATCGAACTCGGCATACGGCAAACTCTTATCCCAAGAGGTAGCATAAGCCAATGCACAAGCTCTCAACATATCCTCCGAATCTGGTTGACCCTTTCGGTCTGTCCATCCGTCTGTGGATGATAAGTCATCTTGAAGTTTAAACGGGTTCCCATGGCTTCATGCAACTTATTCCGTAACCTTGAGGTAAATTGGGTACCTCTGTCCGATACAATCCTCTTTGGCACTTCGTGCAAACAAACAATCCTGATCATGTACAACTCGCTAATTTATCTCCGAGTAAGTGGTCTTCACGGGGATAAAATGGGCTACTTTAGTCAAGCGATCCACTATAACCCATATGGAGTCACAACCTCCTTGAGTCTTGACAAGCCGGTAATGAAATCCATTCCGATTTCCTCCCACTTCCACTCGAGGTATTTTCAGCGGTTGTAGCAATCCTGCTGGTCTCGATGCAAGTGCCTTGACTCTCTGGCATACGTCGCACAATGCAACATGCTCGGCAACTTCACGTTTCATACTCGGCCACCAGAATCTCTCCTTCAGATCCTGATACATCTTGGCGCTTCCAGGATGAATCGAGTACTTGGAGTCATGGGCTTCTTCCAGAATCAGTTGCTTTAACTCCTTTTTGTTAGGCACACAAATGCGATCCTTCATCCACAACGTGCCTTGCTCATCCAACTTGAAGTCCTCTGCCTTGCCTTCCTCCTTTTTGGACTTAATCCTACGGATCCTGTCATCATCCTTCTGTCCTTCTCGGATCTGGTCCTCTAAAGTAGGCTTTACTTCCAATGCGGCCAAGAATCCGCTAGGTACTACCTCAATCCTCATTTTCTGAAAATCCTTACATAACTCATCCTGACTTGTGGCTAGCAACGCACTCACGGTATGGCTTTTCCGACTCAGAGCATCGGCTACTACGTTGGCCTTCCCGGGATGGTAATGGATTCCAACATTGTAGTCCTTGATCAACTCTAGCCATCTCCTTTGCCTCATATTCAGATCCGACTGGGTGAATATGTACTTAAGGCTCTTATGATCCGTATACACTTCACATCTGTTTCCAATCAGATAGTGACGCCATATCTTCAAAGCATGCACTACGGCAGCTAACTCTAGGTCATGTGTCGGATAATTTTCCTCATGCGGCCTCAACTGCCTTGATGCATAAGCGACGACCTTTCCATTCTGCATCAGCACACATCCAAGTCCTTGGCGCGATGCGTCACAATAAATATCGAAGCTTTGAGTAACATCCGGTAGAACTAACACCGTGTCGATGTCAATTGCTTCTTCAGCTCTGAAATCCTTTCTCACATTCTGGCGTCCATGCAAACTTCTTTTCCTTCTTCAGGCAATTGCGTAAGAGGTTTCGCAATTGTCGAAAAGCCTTCAATGAAAGCAGCGGTAGTATCCTGCCATTCCAAGGAAACTCCGAATCTGGTCACGATCTTGGTGCTCCCAATGTAACACGACTTCTACTTTGCTTGGATCTACTGGCGACTCCCTCTGCAGTCATTACATGTCCAAGAAACTCCACTTTGTCCTTCCAAAAATCACACTTGCTGAACTTGGCGAAAAGTTGTCGTCCCTCGGCTTTTCCAAAACTCGCCTTAAGTGTTCGGCATGTTCATCCTTTGTCTTGGAGTAGATTAGGATATCGTCTATGAACACGATGACAAACTTGTCCAAATATTCCATGAACACCTTATTCATCATATTCATGAAATAAAATTTGGCGCATTAAATCGATCCAAAGGACATAATCAGAACTTCGTAATGTCCATATCTTGGCGAGAATGCGATCTTGAATATCTTCGATCGGATCTTCAATCGATGGTATCCCGATCTCGAGATCAATCTTGGAGAAAACTCCGGCTCCTCTTAACTGATCAAACAAATCATCAATCCTGGGTAGCGGATACTTATTCTTCACGGTGACTTCATTGAGTGCACGGTAGTCAATGCACATCCTGAAACTCCCGTCCTTCTTCTTGACAAACAAAGCGGTGCTCCCCACGGTGACGAACTTGGTCTCGATAAATCCTTTCTCCATTAACTCCTCTAGCTGTTTCTTCATTTCTACCAACTCCTCGGTAGACATCCGATAGGGTCTCTTTGCTATCGGTCTTTGTGCATACAAGCTCTATTACAAACTCTATGTCCTGTCTCGGCATACCAGGTAGATCTTCGGAAAAAACATCGGGGTACTCATTTACTACTGGGACATCCTCTATGCTGATTGCCTTGGTACTGTTAACCATCAACTGTCCGTCTCTAACTGCGGTGGCTTGAAATTCCACTTTCTTCCCACACGGGCTCTCAACTGAGATAGTCCTTCGTCCACAATCCAATACAGCCTTGTGCTTGGATAACCAATCCATTCCCAATATAACATCTAAGGTCTGGGTCTCCAAAATTATAAGGTTTGCTAGGAACTCTATTCCATCTATTAGTATTCTCACCCCGGAACATCCTACTTCCGTTCGGAGTTCGGAACCAGGGGTTTGAACTAAAAGCATGCACTTAAGTCTTGCAATTCTCAAGTCATTTCTAGTAGCAAAGCCTTGCGAAACAAACGAATGCGAAGCTCCGGAGTCAAACAAAGCGTGCAGGTGTACTGAGTTAACAAGTAACTTACCCAAGACGACGTCAGTAGCATTCTGCAGTGCATCTGCGGTGACATGGTTGACTCGGCCTCTCACCACGATGCAGGGTGTGGCTCCTGGTCTTTGGCGTCCTAGCTGGGGTGGTTCCTAGATTGAAGCGAATCGGGTCGCTCTGCTGTCTTCTTTGGGCAGCTGTTGGCAAAGTGTCCTGGCTCGTTGCGGTTGTAGCGGCGTCTCACTGTTCCTTCTTTGTTGCACGGAGTAGTGTTTCTAGCGAAGTGGGGTTTGGTAGTTACGATTGGCAGGTCTTGGTCTTTGGAGATGGTGTCCTTGTTGCGATTCGTGGTTGGAATCAAGAATTGATTTGGTGCAACTCTCAAGCGCCGCTATTGCGTTCCTGGCGTGATCCTTCTTTGTTGCATCCTGCGCTTCTGTTCTCATCCGGTTCCTTGCGCTTGTCCTCAAGAATAAGCGCCTTATTCACCAACTCTTGGAAATCTGGAAAGGTGTGGGTGATCAACCCTACTTGCAATCCTGAGTTAAGTCCCTTCATAAAACGAGGTATGCGGATTTATGCATCGCTACATCCTCGGTGCGTAGTGTGCTAGCTGTGTGAACTTGTTCGGGTAGTCGGCCACCTGGCCGATTACCTTGCTTGATGCTCTGAACTCCTCCTTCTTAAGGTCCATGATTCCTTCAGGCCACGTGATCTGTCGAATGCGGTGTGAACTCTTCCCAAGTGATATCTTGGGGTTCTCTGCGTGGCACGAAGTTCTCCCACCATTCGTGTTTGTTCCTTCCGGTGATGAGAAGCGTAAAGTACCTTCTCATTCCCTATGCATTGAGCTATGTGTAGCTTCCTCTCGATTGATCTTAACCAATCATCGGCCTCCAATGGATTGGCATTTCCGGAGAAAGTGGGTGGGTGAGTTCTCATGAACTCGACGACCTTGTATTCTGGCGTGGTCACTGATTAACTTGATTAGCGGTGGCCTGGCGATGGCGTGCTGCATTTGTTGCATCATAGCATGCATCAACCGAGTCAGGCAGCAAGAAAGCGCTCAGAAATTCTGCATATCCAATTGGCGGTCTTTGGTGCTCCATCATTGGGGTTTCTGTGGCGAGAACCACTTCCATTGCTTCCAAAGTTTCATGGTGTTCACCATCTGTCGATTTGCTCTAGGTTTAGAGATGAGAGGGAAACAAGAATAGACAAGTAATATGGAACTTATGCGGGCGAAAGGTGTAGCCTTAAGGTCCAACTTTATTATTAATAACTTGGTATGGCTGCTTACAATGCCTAAGGGCCTTGCAACACATACTGCACACTCAGCAAACAATGAAAATCCAAATCGAACTAACTCTGGAGTCTAACGCCTAAAGGGTGACTCTTTCTTCTATGACGCGACTCGGCGAAGGAGTCTCACTATAGAACCTATGCTCACTCATCGAGAAAACCTCCACGGCACAGTGCAGGTCTTTGTGGCATAGGTGCGAAACGATCGCCATGTCCGAGCAATCTGTGTCCTCTGTGGTAGTCGAAGAAGCGGTGTCCTCATCGAGATCGACTCCTCTGGATCTCGCTCGTGTAGCTCAAATCTTGGCTCACGGGTGCAGTCCGTACAAAGTCATCTCCAACTCGTCAATCCTTCGCAGAAGATGTGCCACATACTCTTGAGCTTCCCGCCATCTGTTCTTTTACGCCGTGATCTCCTTGCGGGCCTTCTCGTAGCTCCTTGCTTGTATTATCTAGTACATCCTCCTGGCGACGACAAATCGTGCCAAGCTGTATGGCAAGTGGCATCCTCATCCTGAATCGCCTTCGGGTCGAGAAGGTTATCGCTCTTGTGGATGGTAGCGGAACACCGTACTCTCCAACTCTCGGGCGTAGATACGGGTAATGTGCCGCATTGCTCGTCGTGATACTTCTTGGATACCCATCTGCATTGTGGATCTCCTGGCAGTGCAGTGTATCGGGCGATTGCCTGGGCCCTTTTTCCTAGCAAGTACCTCAATCTTCACGTCACAAGCCTTGATCAATCCCGCTTGTCTGATCACTTCCACTTGGTATTGCGGCTTCTCAAAATCTTCGAGAGTCTCAGAGCATATGCCAAAGTTCCGCGGCGTGACCAACTCCCAGATCAACGTAGTTGAACTCTTCCTCCATCTGTCACAAGCGTGCTTTACGTAAGAACTCGGAATTTTTAAATTGTGACAAGGTAAGGGAAAATTCCAGCAAGAGACAAGAAAAGAGAGAAGGGGATAAGTCGAGAGGTCATTTCTTATCTTGACAACTTTTTAGCTTTAGAAAATAGGTTTTATCCTCACTACGACCATTCTAGCTAGGGTTGAGCCTACAGTCAAGTATGGCTCTGATACCACCTCTGTCGGGACCCGAATTTGCAAATCCGACCCTCTGTGTATTCAAGACTAGTCCAGAACGCAGCTAGTGCACACAGTCTTAACATCGGTATATATCACAATCATACCAAAGCGATACTATCAAAGTACTTTATTTAAATAATCAAGGGTTACTCGACCTTATGGCCGAAGTTACAAATATATGCCTTGCAAGGCGAAACTTATTAAAAGAGAAATAACGGAATGAAAATCAAATAAACTTAGTGGCGCCATCCAAGATACCACAGGCAATGGCCAGGCTCGCATCCCTAAGTAGACGGGTCTTCTTGGAACTCCTCCTCCGAAATCAGCGTAGTCTCCTCTTCAACTGGTATTGTGTTGAGGCAAGGGTGAGTACTTGGTACTCGACAAGTCATGCACAGAATGCAAGCTAATATACTATATGCATGGCTTGGTACAAAGGAATAGCTCAGGTATATTTGCGATGGGACTTTTGACAAGTAATAAAAGTAGATTCAAAGCGAGAGAAATAAGTAAAGCATAAATAACTTTTCAAGAAGTTTAACAAACATTTTTCCCATCCTAAACCATATTTCCATCATCTTCCTTGTTAAACCAACCCATCTTTTCAAAACCAAGTTATTTTCGTAAAGTCTAACCCTTATTTGTAATTCCCGAGCATTGTCCGATCAGTGGACTCGGCTATTCAAATAGATTCTACACTCTGCAGAGGTTATGCACTTTACCCACAAGATACAATCAAACACCACAAAGGCGAGTTCAGTAACAAAGCCTTTGGAAGCCTCAAACAACACAGGTGGTCCTCTCGATGCGTGCTCTACACCATCCCTTCCCTTAGCCAAGGCGAAGTATGGGACCAACACACCGTTAGATGGGTACTGGCCACGACCACGATACGCTCCCCGCACAATCACACAAACGGTGTAAAAGACACACTGAGGCTCCACAAGTGAGTCCTTAGCGACTTAGTCAACTAGGGCCGTCCCATTCCAGCCATGTGGTTGCAAGTATGACCCAGTTCAAAGGCTTGCAAGGTTAAGTCCTTAGAGTGACCAGGGCAAGACTACCCGAAAAACCAAATCAACACTCCCAATGCCACAACTGGCCCACCTGATTACTCTTGCCACATGCCCCTGGCCGAAATCGTTTATCAAACCCAGTTGATTACCATGCACCACGTGCCATCAACATCACATGATACTTTTCCAAAACAGGTTCAATATATCATTAAGTCCATATTAGCATTTGATTGTCCAAAATCATGTCATGAGCACGTAGCAGGTCTAAGCAGTATACTACAACGGTCTAAACCCATGTTGGCAATTTAATAATGTCCAACTAGTAAACCACAACTAGGGTGACAAGGGATCATGGCACATACTTAGATAATCAAGGTGTCATACAGCAAATTGGTGTTTATCTAACCCCCATGTTTAAACAAAGTATCTTTCTAATTGAACTAGCATGCGATAGTTTAAATCAAAATAGATTTCGAAATAGGATCAACATGGTCAAAGCACAACTTGCCTTCAAAAAGTACTTGCTCTTGGTCTTGAGTTGGATCCTGAGTCAACACTTCTCCTTCGAATCCTTAGACTTCAACGTCTACTCGTAGCGTGCAAATAGCAAATACACAAATAAACACTAGGCAAAAGATCCCAAAACTCCAAATAAAATCCATAAACAGAGAGAACATAATTTTCTGGATTTTTAGAAACTGGAATAAATCAAATTTGGAGTTAAAGCATAAAAGTTATGATTATTTAAAGTTTAAATAATCAATTAAATAATATTACAGAGAAAAACTTTAGTCCAAAAATTAAATAAAATTCATAGTTAGGTAGATCTCAATTTTATACAAATTTAGGAATTTGTATCGCTCAAATCGGAGTTGAAGCATAAAAGTTATAAGCGTTTGAAGTTTTGAAATTCAAATCAATTATTAAACCGATTTATTAAATCATTTTCTTTTTTGAAATTAATTATTGCGTCGGCATGGACACGTGTCGGCTCTGATTGGCTGGTGGCGTCGGCCGGTCCATGGACTTGGTCCATGCTCGGCTCGGGTCCACGGTGGACTCGGTCCACGGCTCCACGTGAGACTGACATGTGGGTCCACTCGGGTGACGTCATCGCTGACGTCGGCGAGCTCGGCCACGGTCTTGGCAGTGGGGTCCACTGGACGTCATTCTTTGGCGTCGGCGCCTGGGACGACCAGCGACATGCGGGCCCGCCATGGCGTCATCGTGGCGTCATGGTGCGATTTGGCTGGGCCGCCGACATGCGGGCCAGCGTGTCGAGACACGCTCTCTCTGCTGGCGCCGATCGCGGCCGCGGCGGTTGGCCTTCCGCCACGTGGCTAGATCTAGGCCGTTGATTTGAAAATCAACGGCCCAGTTGAATCTGGTGTTACGCGTTTGGGGTGAACGCGGTTGTCTGGGCCGTTGGATTTAGATCCAATGGTTGAGATTGAATCTAGAGATAAATGCGAAACCTCACCGTGCGATGACGTGGCAAGATCTGGACCGTGCGATCTTGATCGGACGGTGAGATAGCTTCGAGCGGCAGCAATGGCGTCTGGCGGCTTGCGCGGCCGGGCGATAGCGATGACACGCCCGGCAGCGGCTGCGAGCCCCTCGGCGAAGTGGATGGTAGGCACGTGCGCCTTGACGCAAGGGATGCAGATCTGGGAGTCAACGTCGGCGGAGGATGGCGGGCGGTGGCGAAGCTTGGCGAAACCGCGGCGGAGTGCTTTACCAACTCCGGCGAGCAATAGCGGCGAGCGGTGGGGATCCTAGCGGCGTGAGCTAGGGTTTCGGGACCGGCGTGGGATGGCGATCCTCGAGTGCGATCCGGCATTAAATAGCCGGAGGCGTGCTCGGCGGAACCCTAGTCGGTCACGGCGGCGCTCTCGGCGTAGTCCGGCTCGGACTCGGCGGAGACGACGCAATCGCAGCCGTCCACGTGGCGCGATCAACGGCCCCGATCGCCGCAGGCGCGATCGGATCCGGCCGGATACGGCTCGGAGTCGGTCGGCGGATCTCGGTAGTTGGATCTTGATCCAACGGTTGGGATTGATTAGGGTTAGGAGTGGGTTCGGTCGAGTCACGTGGCTCGGTCGGACTCGAACACGAAGTCGACTCGGGCTCGATCGGATGAAACGATTTGACCCGAGTTTGATTTTCCAGCGATTTAATATTTAAAATAATTCCTAGTAATTCATTTAATTCATTAAAAATAGCAAATGACTGAGAAAAATTCCAAAAATTCGGAAAATACTTTGGATCATTTTGGACTCAAATAAAATATTTCCAACAAAAATTTATTTGCAAAATTAAATTCTTCAATTATTTCAAAATGGAATAAATTCAAATAAATTCCAAATAAATCCAAATAAATTCCAGAAAATTCCAAAAATTCACCAAAGTGCCAAATCACACATGAATTTAGGAAAAGTAAAATTTTGGGGTGTTACATTACCCCCCGACGCTGATGAGGATTCCGAAGAAGAAGACATCTCGGTGAAGGAGACCTGGTGGGAGGAACCGCCGAGGGTCTTGGGCGCGAAACTAGAAACCCTAGGTCGCCCAAATCGCCAAAGGAGACTTAAAGATTTCTCAACCGTGGTGGGGGAAGGGCAAAGGTATCTTAAACATGCAAGTTTTCCCTCATTTATAAGGAATAAGCCTTAATTTTAAGCCTTCTGGCCCGGGAAAAGCAAGGGCCTCGCGCTCGATTCAGGCCGATCTAGGCACGCCCCATGTCGGGCCGAAGGCGAAGTTGCAAAACGCGACCAGTGTCAAGTCTGTTCGAAGTTTGGGATAAAGTGCGCCCCATGATGGGCTGAGCAGCCGCCACGGAAGCTTGGGGCCGGGCACTTTCTGAACATCCTCAAGCGGTATGCCCCATAATTTGGGGTCAATTGCTGGTCACTGCTTCTTAGCGTGATTGGGTACCGTGGGAGGATTTTCACTAAACCGGTCTTGAGAATGCGCCCCATGAGGGTCTGAAGCAGTGCGCCGTAAGTGGGCACAGGCATTACTCTGAATGACCAAGGTATGCCCCATGAGGGTCGGTTGGGCCTCACAAGCCAATCGCCGCACACCGTAAACGGGTGCGGGTACCGCTCAGCCCCGAGCCAAAAAGACTACGGTATGCCCCACGAGGGCCAGCTGAGCGACAAGCCAGTTGTCGCGCACCTTCAACGGGCGCGGGTACCACTCGGCCACGAGCCAAAGAGACTACGGTACACCCCATGAGGGCCAGCTGAGCGACAAGCCAGTTGCCGCGCACCGTAAACGGGCGCGGGTACCACTCGGCCACGAGCCAAAGAGACTACGGTACACCCCACGAGGGCCAGCTGAGCGACAAGCGATTGCGCAAGACCGTAAACGCACGGTACCACTCGGCCACGAGCCAAAGAGACTACGGTACGCCCCATGAGGGCCACCGAGCGACAGTTGCTTGCGCGCAAGACCGTAAGCGGCAAGGTACCACTTGGCCACGAGCCAAGAGACTACGGTATGCCCCACGAGGGCCAGCTGAGCGAAAAGCCAGTTGCCGCGCACCATCAACGGGCGCAGGTACCACTCGGCCACGAGCCAAGAAGACTACGGTATGCCCCATGAGGGCGGTGGCGACAAGCCGGTTGCAGCGCCGCAGTGAGCGGGCGCGGGTACCACTCGACCCACGAGCCAAACGACTACGGTACGCCCCACGAGGGCCAGCTGAGCGACAAGCCGGTTGCCGCGCACCGTGAACGGGCGCGGGTACCACGCGGCCACGAGCCAACCAACCACGGTGGCTTCACATTACAAGTTTTTTACGATCTTTTTTCCCGTATAATCTTTATGACAGGATAAGAGACAGAAATCCGATCCTAAAGCACTTGGGGGCTGCTGTGGGATGTCTGAGATAGGGGTCCCGCAAGTGGGGCCTATACCCAGCCCAGGCTAGACGGGCGGAGTAGTAGGCCCAAAGCCCGGAAGCACCACGACGGGCCGGAGGAGGTTTTCGACTTGTTCCCCAAGGCAACTCCCGATCCTTCTGGAAGCTTGCCACGCCCAAACAACCCGCCAAAAGCGAAGCATGCGGCTGACACTCGCAGAGCCTGCAGACGCCAGTAACTCGACAGCGGCGGCGTGGGTCGGGGAAAGCACAACCACCTCTCCAAGACGTAGTGCGCCATAGCCGACGAAGACAAAATATGTGTTGGTGAGGCCACCATGTGGAGGGCCCGGTGGCGCCCATCTGTCATGTACCCTTCCCCCAGTATATAAGGGGAGGAGGGAGAAACAAGAAAGGGAGGACGCTCATATATCCAAGAACACAGGACTAGGGTATTATCTCCTCCGAGAGAGCCCGAACCTGTCTAAACACTGACTGCCCTCGCATCCTGTGTTACCATCAAGCTCAGATCCCGCACAAATCCCCTAGAATCACAAATCTCATTGCCGGCGAAATCGATCGTCGACAATTGGCATATCCTCAAGATTCAAAATATATAATCCATTCACCACTGGACAATGACCACAAAGCACATCATTCAAATAAATCGAACAACAGTTGTTCTTTATTATGAATTCATAACCCTTTGCTTCCAAATAAGAAGAAGAGATAATGTTTTTGCTTAAGGCAGGAACATAATAACACTTATTTAGTTCCAAAACTAATCCTGAAGGTAAATGTAATGAATAAATGCTAGCAGCTAATCCAGCAACTCTTGTTTTATTGCCCATGCGAGGATCAACTTTGCCTTTTGCCAAACTTCTAGTCTTTATTAGCTCCTGCATCGAATTGCAAATATGAGCAACTAATCCGGTATCAAATACCCAAGAACTAATATGAGAAGTGGCAATATTAATTTCTATAACATTTATACCTGAAGTGGAAGTTTCACTTCCCTTCTTCTTCTTTTGCTCTGATAAGTACTTCTTACAGTTTCTCTTCTAGTGCCTAGGCCCCTTTCAATCTTGTGCTTCTCAAGCTTAGACTTGTTGCTCGAGATATCATCTTGAGTTTTACCCACACCCTTTCCCTTGCCACCAGTTTTAGTCTTCCTTTTAAAGTTGGTAGTCTTCTAAACTATCATCACATGACTAGAGTTTTTCTTAATACTCTCTTTTGCTGATTTGAGCATCCCATGCAACTCGATTAAGGACTTCTCCATGCCATTCATATGAAAGTCAAAATGAATGGCTCAAAGCTCTAAGGGAGCGACTGGAGAATCATGTCAGTAGCCAACTCTTGGCTAAGGGGAAAGCCAAGTTTTTCTAAACTCTAGATGTAACTAATCATCTTGATTACATAAGGACTAATCGGACTCCCTTCAGCTAGCTTGCAAGCAAACAATGACTTAGAGGTATTTTACATTTCAGCCCTTGCTTGTCCTCAAACATGCCCTTAAGACACATAATCATATTGTAGGCATATGTGTCCTCATATTGCTTCTGAAGCTCAGAATTCATGGTTACAAGTATGAGACAACTAGCATCAAGTGAGTTATTGCAATGCTTTTGATAATAATTTTTTCAGCATGAGTAGCATTTTTAGTTGGTTCAATGGGATATATATATATATATATATATGGACCCTCTTGAACATATTCCTTCTTTTCTTACTTGAGAACAATTCTCAAGTTGCGATACCAGTCGATAAAGTTTGACCCATTAAGTTTATGTTTATCAAGAATCGAACACAAGCTAAAACTGGTTGCGAAAGAAGGAGATGGTGCCTTGGACTACAACATAAAATATGCAAAGATTTAACACTATGTTCATGAAAAAATATTTCATTAAACAATTTAACAAAAGATACTCTCACTATATGTAAACATGTTCCCTCTAATGTCATATAGTGGGTCAATATCCATACTTCATTAAGTGGTAATGAGCTTTGGTATCACTGCTAGAAACCTAATGACATTGGTAAGCATCCACTTGCTAATTACATCACATGTAACTCTTGCTTGTTGAGTGGCATCACATGCCCCGGCCTCAATATAATTCATCTAGGTCCAAAACCGTTTGATAGCCTAGCTAAGTTAAACCAATGTTATACATGTATGTGTCAGATATTTACCCTATCTTATTAAGATAACTAATAGCACTCTACTTTGGTAGACCTAATTAATCAAAATTTTGATAGGTGCAATAATTTGGAAGGGCATCAAGTTTTACTTAATTTTTCACTAAGGGATATTATTCTATCATATTAAAAACATCAAATATAATCACATAAAAATAGTATGAAATGAACATAAACAAGATCACTGATAATCATATTAAACTGTCACTACTACAGAATGACACATTACTATCGCTTCATCTGTGTCGGTTCTAAACTTTTGACTTCAGAACCGATTGTGATAAGCATATTCCATTTGGAAATCTTGGTAACAGGTTATCACAATCGGTTCTGAGAGAGAACCGATTGTGATACGATAATAATCCCAATCGGTTCTAGATAAGAACCGATTGTGATAATAATTTTGTTATCACAATCGGTTTTTATCTAAAACCGATTGTAATAAGTAGGTATTAGCACAATCGGTTTTGGGAAGAAACCGATTGTAATGAGATGGTATTATCATAATCGGTTTTGGGAAGAAACCGATTGTGATGAGCACAGGGGTTATCACAATCAGTTCTTTTCCAGAACCGATTGTGATGATTCAACCAAGAACAGTTCATTAGAAACATAGTTTTTGTGAGATCCTCCACTCACACATTTCCCCTTCAGGGAAGAAGAAAAAAACAAACTCCAACATAGCCCGCTCTGCTAGAATCCCAACACAGACCTCTTGTACCCTTCATTCATGCTTTAATATTTGTGCAAAACTTGTATTTTCGGATGATGAACAGTACCGATCTGCTAGAATCCCAACTCGTGGTTCAACTCTCAGACAATTTATATAGACACATGTAGTGATGCAAATTATATATAAAATTATAGTAGCATGCATGCAGCAGATAATAATAATATATATACCATTCCACACATTATACTTGTTTTTTTTATCAATAGGACATGAAACATTTTGACTTGGAACAACAGAACATTAGAAAGATACAATGCACAAAAATATAAAAGAGATTCAAAATAGAGTGTAAAGGCAGCCGAATAGACTTCATCTGCACTAGGCCAACAACCCTAATATATTAAACAAGCTGTATTTCATTACAATATATCACCACATCCATTGTTTATAATTAGTAAAAATATAAAGGGGGACTGCATTACACCTAATATATTAAATTTACGACTCGCGGCTCTGGCCCGAGTCAACCGAGTCATCCGAGTGACCCGAGTCGCTGGAGACTACGCGGACTAGTGATGGTTCATCCTCCGATGATGAACTCGATCTAGACGACGCGCCGGTCCCTATGGTGATCGGCGCGTAGTATTCCGCCTCCTTCTCCTCCTCCTCCTCCTCCTCCTCCTCGTCGTCGTCGTCGTCCCCCTCGTAGTCGTCGTCGTCATCTCTGGGGCGCTTCCTGCTGCCTTTGGAGGCGCCCGGATGGGGTGAGGCGCCGGGAGGGACGACGGGAGACAGGTGGGGCGCTGGCGCCACGCCGGAGTGAGGCGCCGGAGGCTGAGGCAGCGCTGCCGGCGGTCGGCGGTGGAGGATCATACGGTGACTCCACCGTGGAGTCAGACCTTGCCGGAGAAGGAGGGGGCGCTGCCATTGCTGCGGTCGAAAGGAGAAGTCAGACCTTGCAGAGAAGAAAGGAGCTACATGAAAGAGTAGAAAGGAGCTATATGCATGGAGAGCTATATGAAAGAGAAGAATGGAGCCATTGCTGCCATTGCCGGAGGAGTCAGACCTTGTAGCAGAGAAGAAAACGCGATCAAACCTTGCCGGAGGAATGGAACGCGATCAGACCTTGCCCGAGTACTACCGATGATCAGAAAGGAGCTATTTGAAAGGAGTTATATGTTTGAACGGTCAAATTGGCGGGGAAGCCGAGGGGGTCGATTAATATCCGTGTCGGTTCATATCCCGAACCGACTGTTTTGACTTAAGTTATTGCAGTCGGTTCTTCTTGAGAACCGACACAGATACATTATCTGTGTCGGTTCTATAAAGAAACCGACAGTGTTGAGAATCAAATTATCACAGTCGGTTTCCCGAAATAAGCGACGGTGATAACTAATTAATCACAAACGGTTCTTCTATAGAACCGATTGTGATGAGGCTCGCTAGGTTTTATATGTACCGTCTGGACTCGGGAATGAACTTATTAACTCTCGTCGAGTTAGTTCGCTAGGCGATTTCTCTATTTTCCAGCCTATCTTACCTGTGGCTTTATTCAAAAGGTGGGCCGCATTCCTTCGAATCCCTTCAATGTTGTATTAACGTACATTATTCGATTTTGATTTGGTCTCATTAGCAGAGTGTATGGTGGAGGAGATCGGTGCGTTGAAGGTCTCCGTTAATTGAAACCCTAGCTAGCTTGATCAGGAGCTAGATTTCCCCTCGTTTGTGGTTTTCCTCGAAAGGTGACCAGCATTAATTCTTAGAAATCTCTTCAATATTGCAGTAGGACTTAAATTAATTTTTTTATTTGGTGAATGTGTACATTACATGTCATAATTGTTTTAATATAATTAATATGATCAATTATATATAATAGTTAATTAGGGTGCGTAACCTATGCGTCTCCCGTTCGAGGGTGCTTGTTTATAAGTATGCTAAAATGGCATATTTATAAATATGCAGTCTCGAATTGTCCACGTTTTTTGGACAGTTCGAGGATATGTGCTCGGGCAAGTTCCTAAGCTGTTGTACAAACTGTAGTGAAAGTTTCGGCAGCATCTCCCTGGCCAGTGTTCTCCGAATACACATCCTCTTGACATGTTGTCGATACGTGTATTTGGAGAAATGAGAAGATCTTGCCAAATTTTCTCTAAAGTTTGTACAACATCTTAATTAGGAACTTGCTCGAACCACATATCCTCGAATGGGATTAGGACCTAACCTACTTAGAGATTAGGAGTCATCGTTGAGTACGTGCATTACTTAGTCGGTCTCTGAGATATACGTTTCTTTAAGATCATTCAACAAAAAAAACTTTGTTTTTGGGTTCAACCCTTCTTTTATTTCATTGATTAGGGCATTATTAATTTATTGTTTGCGGTTTACTTGTAGATGGACCGTGAAGAATGGATGTATCACAAAAGCCGTGTGAGTGCTGAATTTCAGAGGGGAGTTAAGGAGTTCATAAGAATTGCAGAAGAAGATATGGTTATGAGGGGTGTAAAGTTCATATATTGTCCTTGTATTGATTGCACCAATCTCAGGAGATTTAACAACTCAGCTCAAATTGAAGGGCATTTGATTCGACGTGGCCGTGAGGAATTACACGTGTTGGATCCATCATGGGGAGATAGGTAGTACCTCTGTACTCGCAATGAAGACATCTTTGGAAGCCGATCACGAGTCGGAGCGTGATATGTTTGATGACGATAATTTAGATCAAATGTTGCGGGATGTGGAGGGAAATTACACGGAAAGAGAGTTCGAAAAATTTAAAAGCTTGATGGATGACGATGCCAAACCATTGTTTTCAGGTTGCAAAGGGGAATACACCAAGTTGGGTTCGGTCCTTGCATTGTTTGAACTGAAGGCAAAACACCGTTGGACAGATACAAGTTTCAATGCACTTTTAATACTTCTATCGGATATGCTTCCAGAGGGAAACGAGTTGCCAACAAGTATTTATGAAGCGAAGAAGCTATTATGTCCCATGGGAATGGAAATAGAAAGGATACATGCATGTCCAAATGATTGCATACTATACCACAACGTCCATAAGGATCTGCGCATTTGTCCTGTTTGTGGTGTACCCCGATACAAACAAAATGAGAAGCGTAATGACAAGAAGCGTAAGAACCGAATTGACGACGATGAAGATGTGAAAAAAGGGGCACCAGCCAAGGTGTTGTGGTATTTGCCCATCATTCCCCATTTAGAGCGGTTATTTGCAAATCCTAAAGAGGCAAAATTGTTGCGTTGGCATTATGAATCTCGAAAGGAAGATGGCAAGTTGAGACATCCCGCTGATTCGGCTCAATGGAGAAACATTAATTGGCAACATGAGGAGTTTGGTGCCGAGATGAGGAACATAAGATTTGGATTGAGTACGGACGGTATGAATCCGTTTGGTAATATGAGCAGTCGACACAAGATTTGGCCGCTTTGTTGTGTATCTACAATTTGCCTCCTTGGTTATGCATGAAGCGGAAGTATATCATGATGTCGTTGCTAATCTCAGGACCCAAATAGTCGGGTAATGATATTGATGTGTACCTATCACCACTAATTGAGGATTTGGTAAAATTGTGGAATGTGGGGGTTGAGGTGTGGGATGCATACAAAAGGGAGAACTTCACCCTACGGGCTATGATATTTTGCACCATCAATGATTTTCCGACCCTTGGTAATTTGGCGGGCTATGGCACGAAAGGAGCCAAAGCTTATCCAATTTGTGAAGAGGACACTGATAGCTTGTGGCTGCCGAATTCGAGGAAAACGGTGTACATGGGTCACCGAAGGTTTCTACCCCGAAGTCATCGATATCGTAAGATGGATGACAAATTTGATGGAAAGAGGGAAGTTCGTGCAGCCCCGCAGCCTATGACTGGAAGGCAAGTATATTCACGCGTAGAGGATATTGATGTTTAGTATGGTAAGAGCCATAAATCTGTTCGTCCTAGGACCATTTGGAAAAAGAGGTCGATATTTTGGGACTTACCATATTGGAAGGAGTTAGATGTCCGTCAATGTATTGATGTCATGCACGTTGAGAAAAATGTTTGTGATAATTTGGTAGGCATCCTGCTGAACATACCTGGGAAGACCAAGGATGGTGTGAATGCTCGCCGCGATATGACCTACATGGGGATCAGGCCCAAGCTTGCAGTGATGGAGGAGGATGGAAAAGGGTCGTACATCCCCGCTGCATGCTACACCTTATCCAAGAAAGAGAAAGAAGACCTCTGCAAGTGTCTCCACGATATTAAAGTTCCATCAGGCTACTCCGCAAACATTAAGAAGCTTGTGTCTATGGATGATTTGAAGTTGTTCGGTATGAAGTCCCACGACTGTCATGTCTTGATGACCCAAATGCTCCCTGTTGCAATCAGAAATATCCTACCAGATGACGTCAGGTTGGCAATCACGAAGCTATGCTATTTCTTCAATGCGATTTCATGCAAGGTTATTGATCCCGATATACTGGACAACTTACAGAGTGAGGTGGTGCAGACTCTTTGTCAGCTTGAGATGCATTTCCCCGTCGTTCTTCGACATCATGGTCCACCTCGTTGTTCACCTTGTTAGAGAGATTAAGATTTGTGGACCCGCATTCCTGCGTTACATGTATCCGTTCGAGAGGTACATGGGTATATTAAAGTCATACGTGAGGAATAGGTCGAAGCCTGAGGGTAGTATTATTGAAGGTTATGGGACTGAAGAGGTTATTGAGTTCTGCGTGGACTATCTAGGTAAAAGACAACCGATTGGTGTTCCTATATCTCGTCATGAGGGCAGACTTGGTGGCAAAGGAACCATTGGGTCAAATCTAATGAGCCCACAATTTGATATGTCTTGTAAAGCGCATTTCACAGTCTTGCAACACACAGTGAAGTTCATCCATACATCCAACAGCACAAGTTGATATTACGGGAAGAGAATCCACTTATGGGTGAGCTTTCCATCACACAAGAACACAACGATCGATTCCTCACATGGTTCAAAGAAAAGGTGAAGGTCTCCGTTAGTACCGAGGATGTCAAATGGTTGGCTGACGGACCAAGATTTAATATACAGACATGGCAAGGTTACGATATTAATGGCTACACATTTATATCTTTGAAAGTCAAGATGCAAAGAGTACATGCAAAGCTGCCGGGACCCGAATTTGCAAATCAGGACCCTCTGTGTATTCAGCACTAGTCGAGAACGCAGCTTAGTGCACAGTCTTAACATCGGTAAATATCACAATCACACCACTCGATACTAGTAAAGTACTTTAATTAAATAGTCAAACTGGTTACTCGACCTTATGGTCAAGTTACAAATGTACGCCTCGCAGAGCGAAACTTATTAAGAGAGAAATAATAGCAGCGAAAAATAAGATAACTTCGTGGCGCCATCCAAAGATACCACAGTAACCGACCGGCTCGCTCCTAAGTAGACGGTTCCTCTTGGAGTTCCTCCTCCAAAGTCGGTGTAGTCTCCTCTTCAACTGGTGTTGTATTGAGGCAAGGGTGAGTACTTGGTACTCGACAAGTCATGCCTGAGAATGCAAGCTAATATACTATATGCATGGCTTGGTACAAAGGAATAGCTCAAGGTATATTTGCAGTAAACAGCATTTGACAAGTAACATAAGTAGATTCGAAAGCAGTAGTAATAAGTAAAGTATAATTAACTTTTCAAGGAGTTTAATAAACATCTTTCCCATCCTAATCCACATTTCCATCATTATTAATCCAACCCAACCTTTCAAGTCCAAGTTATTTTTGAGAAAATCTAACCCTTGACTGTAATTCCCGAGCAATGTCCAATACCGCGGACACGGCTATTCGAATAGATTGTACACTCTGCAGAGGTTATGCACTTTACCCACAAGATACAGTCAAACACCACAAAGGCGAGTTCCCGTAACAAAGTCTTTCGGAAACTTCTAACAATACAAGTGAGCCTCCCCGGTTATTGCACACTAACCCTTCCCTTAGCTAAGGCGAAGTTTAGGCCAATCAACCGTTAGATGGGTACTGGCCTCGGCCCGATGCGCTCCCCGTACAACTTACACAAAGGGTGTAGTTGACCTCCGAGGTCCCACAGTGCGTTATTAGCAACTTAGTCAACTAGGTCCGTCCCATTCTGAGACATGTGGTTGCACGTTAGACCCAGTTCAAAGGCTTGCAAGGTGAAGTCCTTAGGGTGACCAGGGCAAGACTACCCGAAGAACCAAATCAACATCCCCAGTGCCACAACTGACCCACCTGATCATTCTTGCCACATGCCCCGGTCGAAAACTATTTATCAAACCCCAGTTGATTACCATGCACCACGTGCCATCAACATCACATGATACCTTTCCAAAACAGGTTCAATATATCATTAAGTCAATGTTAACATTTGATTGTCCAAAATCATGTCATGAGCACGTAGCAGGTCTAAGCAACATACTACAACGATCTAATTTCCCAAGTTGTCAATTTAATAATGTCCAACTAGTAAACCACAACTAGGGTGACAAGGGGTCATGGCACATATTTAAGTAATCAAGGTGTCATACAGCAAATTGGTATTTATCTAATCTCCCATATTTAAATAAAGTATTTTCTAATTGAACTAGCATGCTATAGGTTAAATCAAAATAGATTTCAAAATAGGATCAACATGGTCAAAGCACAACTTGCCTTCAAAAAGTACTTGTTCTTGGTCTTGAGTTGGATCCCGAGTCAATACTTCTCCTTCGAATCCTTCCGGCACTTCAACGTCTACTCGTAAAGCGTGCAAATAGCAATACACCAATAAACAATAGGCAAAAAGTGTCCAAACATCCAAATAAAATCCATAAACAGAGAGAACATAATTTTATGAATTTTTAGAAACTGGAATCGTCAAATTTGGAGTTAAAATGCAAAAGTTATAGCATTTTGAAGTTTAAATAATCAATTAAATAATATTACAGAGGAAAACTTTAGTCCAAAAATTAAATAAAATTCCTAATTAGGTAGATCTAAATTTTATACAAATTTAGAAATTTGAATCACTCAAATCGGAGTTGAAACGCAAAAGTTATAAGCGTTTGAAGTTTGAAACAAAATCTGAAATCATTATTTCGAATTAATAAATCATTTTCTTTTTCGAAAATTAATTATTGCGTCAGCGAGGACACGTGTCGACCTCGATTGGTTGGTGGCGTCGGTGGTCCATGGACTTGGTCCACGCTCGGCTCGGGTCTACCGTGGACTTGGTCCACGACTCCACATGTCGCTGACAGGTGGGTCCCCTCGGGTGACGTCATCTTGGCGTCGGCCGGGCTCGACCACGGTCTTGTGGTGGGACCCAATGTGGCGTCATTCTTGGCGTCGGCGCTTTCGGCTGGGACGGCCGACATGAGGCCGCCATGGCGTCGGCGCCGCGTCATGGTGCGATGTCAATGGGCGTGACATGCGGGCCCAGCGTGTCGGCGTCACTGCACGCCAGCGTGGGCCAGCGGCCGACCGGCGGTCGACCTTCCCGACGCTGCGTGGCGCAATCTCGGCCGTTGATTTGAAAATCGACGGCCCAGATTAGATCTGGCTCTCACGCGTTTGGGTTAACGCGTTTGATCTGGGCCGTTGGATCTATATCCAACGGTCGAGATTGGATCTGGGATTTTGGACGAAATCTCACCGTGAGATGACGTGGCGCAATCTGGGACGTTGGATCGGAATCGGACGGCGGAGCGAGCTCGGGGTCCGGCGATGGCTTGCGGCGGCGCTGGCTCGCCGGGATTGGGGACAACGACCACGGCAGCGCCAGCGCGTGCTCGGCGAGGTGAGAGGTCCCTTCCGACGCGGCTTGACCTCCTGCTCGGATCGACCTCAACGGCGGCGGAGGACGACGGAGACGGCGGCAATCGGCGAAAAACTACGGCGAACGCTACGGCAACCGGCGATTGCGGCTAGACGGCGGCGGCTCCGGCGACGTTGTTCAGGGCTACAAAGCGCAATGAAGTGGCGGTCACGGCAGCGGCGGCGGCGCAATAAATAGAGCCCTCGGCGTCAGGTAACGCACGGAAACCGAGACTGCTCCGTTCTTGGCGGAGTCCGGCGACTTGGACTGGTGACGTGGCACGCGCGGCCGTTGGATCGAGATCCAGCGGTGCGTGAGTTTGGGTTCGGTCGGACTCGGCGGTAGCTAGCTCGGTCGGGCTCGGGTCGGCGGCGTGGCTCAATCGTGGCGTTGGATCTTGATCCAACTGGCCACACGAGTTGGGTTCGGCCGAGCGGGTTAATTTGGACCAAGCTAGCGAAGTCGGACTCGAGTCGACTTCGGACTTCGAATCGATCGGATGAACAGTAAAACCCACTCGCATTTAAATAATCCAATTAAATTCCCAGAAATTCAATTAAATCATTAAAAATAGCAAAAGACTCAGAAAAATTCCAGAAAAATTCTGGAAAATATTTTGGATCATTTTGGACTCAAATAAAATATTTCCAACAAAATTTTATTTGCAAAGTTTAATTCTTTAATTATTTCAAAATGGAATAATTCCAAATAAATTCCAAATAAATTCCAGAAAATTCCAAAAATTCACCAAAGTGCCAAATCACACATAGATTTAAGAAAAGCAAAATTTTGGGGTGTTACAAACCTCCTCTTAATGTAATCTCGTCCCCGAGATTCAGGGCTTACTAAAGGAATAGGTTCGGAAACTCTTTCTTCAAATCCTCTTCGCGTTCCCAAGTCGCTTCGCTTTCTTCATGATTGCTCCACTGGACTCTACAGAAACGGGTTGACTTGTTCCTCGTCTCTCGATCCATTGTGTCTAGAATCTTCACGGGATGCTCCTTGTAAGTCAAATCTTCTTGCAACTCAATTGACTCTAGCGGTGTCTGTTCTTCAGGTACTCGAAGACACTTCTTCAACTGGGACACATGGAATACGTCATGTACTCCTGCTAACGACTGTGGCAACTCCAGCTGATAAGCAACTTCGCCTCTACGGCTCAAAATCTTAAATGGTCCAACATAACGGGGTGCGAGTTTCCCTATATTGCGGTCAGTGTTTTTATAGAACCGACACAGATACTCCACACAGAACATCCCAGAACATTTTCATTTCGGCGCGCACACTCACTTCATTTCGGCGCGCACTGATTTGGTTTCAATTCATTCCGCAACCCTAGCTCGACCACCTCCCCCACCGGCGCCTCCCCCTCCGGCTCCTCCCCCCCGGCGCCTCTCCCATTGGCTCCTCCCCGTGGGCGCCTCCCCCTCCGGCTCCTCCCACACCCTAGCTCGACCACCTCCCCCACCGGCGCCTCCCCCTCCGGCTCCTCCCACACCCCACCGGCGCCTCCCCCTCCGGCTCCTCCCACACTCCCCCGGCTCCTCCCCCATTGGCGGGTACCCCGTGGGCGCCTCCCCAGCGCCTCCCCAGCGCCTCCCCTCGGCTCCTCCCCACCGGCGCCTCCCCCCATCGGCTCCTCCCCCTCCGACGCCTCCCCTCGGCTCCTCCCCCCATCTGCGTCCCCATCGGCTCCTCCCCATTGCCGACTCGGTTCGGCCAGACCGTAAGATGCATTTGGTTGTGGGCTGTAATTGGTTGTAAATAGCTCGATGATGATTGCTTCAAAATGAGGCTTGATTAATCGATCATTAAAGGAACTTGCTAGACCTAGAACAACACCGCTCTTAGTGACAATTTGGTGCCACTTGCTCTTAATGCATTGTTCTAGGGTCGAGCGATCTTTGTGCTTATTCCTTTATGCTCTTAGTCGACAATTTGGTGGCACTTGCTCTTAATGCATTGTGGTAGGGTTAGAGCGATGCTATATTCATTCTGTGCTATCTTTGTACTTGTTGTTTTACGTGCTAGAGCAATCTGTTCTAGGGTTGTAATCCTGAAATTTTTAGATGTAATAGCCGGTGATATATTGGCCATCTAGAAGTTGGACTGGCTAATTAATTTAGCAACCCTTCTATAGCAATCGAGAGCAATCCACCTCGGCTAATTAATTTAGCAACCCTTCTATAGTAATTTCCTTGCATTATATTCTCATTGCAATTTGAAACCTGTAACACATGCTATATTATCGCACTTTATTATCGAGTTTAGTTGCGTAACCTATGCGTCTCCCGTTCGAGGGTGCTTGTTTATAAGTATGCTAAAATGGCATATTTATAAATAAGCGATCTCATTGTCCACGTTTTTGGGCGATTCGAGGATATGTGGCTCGGCCAAGTTCCTAAGTTGTTGTACAAACCCTAGAGAAAGTTTCGGTAGCATCTCCCTGGTGTTCTTCGAATACACACCCTCTTGACCTGTTGTCGAGACGTGTATTTGGAGAACAATGAAGATCTTCAAATTTTCTAGAGTTGTACAACAACTTAAAACTTGCTCGAATCACATATCCTCGAATGGGATTAGGACCTAACCTAATTAGAGATTAGGAGTCATCGTTGGTACGTACGTACTTAGTCGGTCTACAGATAGACATGTGAATTTCTTTCTATTATGTGAAATTTGAATTGCTTTCTCTCATGAAGTTTAGGTTTGACATATACGTACTTACTTCGAAATGTCGCAAAGAGAGAGCACAGGCTCAACGCCAGAGAGAGAAGAAGGTCCTGCTACCCCATCGAGGAAGGTTAGAAAGGGCAGAGGACCAAATAAAGGAGCCACAGGGAGAACGCCGCAAGTGCTCCACTTCAATGCCATGGGGGTTTGCACGGGTCCTAGCAAGTTTAAGGGGCGCTACTCCTCTTTTCTCGGCCAATTGGTGAGGGAGCGAGTGCCGATCACAATTAAGGACTGGAGGAAGGAAGTAAGCGACGAGCGTAAGAACCGATTGTGGGACGGGTTAAGGGAAAATGGATTATACTAGAGGAAAATGAAATCAATGCGAGGCAGTGCGCCTTGAAGAGAATGGGTGTGGCTTTGAGGCATTTCAGGGTCACCATGCATGCCGAGTTCGTGTTGAAAAACCGTACTCCCTTCCAAAGGTATCCATTTGTTACACCCGAGGTTTGGGAGGAGTTCACAAGGATGAGGAATACGCCGAGGCGGATGAGCCGAGAGAGAAGAATATCGCTATACTGAGGCGTAACACACACGCCGCATCACCTCGGTTCCGGTGGGTATGTCGGGAAGAAGGCGAGTGGGCGCGACTAGCGGAGGAGTGTGCAACCTCTGGGACAACGATGCCTTACTCTCACATATGCGAGGAGCGGCACGCGATCGGGTATTAGCGAGGGCGAAGAAAACCTCGGCGGTCAGATTGTCATTCCGCACCCAGCGACCGCAGTATCGTCACGACCATCGTAAGATATCTAACATAGTACATTAATTGCATATTATATTCCCATTGTATTTTAGCAATAATTTATATTTGCGACTGCAGGAGGAGGTAAGCTGCGAAAGAGCAAGGAGCATTTGAAAGCCAAGGGTCAAGGGACATCCTGTGTTCGGCAATCGGGAAGCCCGATCATAAGGGGCGGGTGCTTGCCGCAGGTGCGGGGTATACGAAGAGGTCCTTCTTTGTAGAGGAGAGCGCTTCCAGTGCTAGGGCAAGCTCATGGGAAGCACGTGAGGCGCAGATTAGGGCGCAGATGAAGGAGGAGTTGAAGGAGGAGTTAAAGGCTGAGATGATGGCTGAGATGATGGCGATGTTCTCCCAGAATCAGATTCCTCAACCATCGCCTATGCTACGCCCTAGCAACAAGGCGCTTCCAATAAGGAACTGTGCATTCCACACCTCAAGGTAATAACTGTTTCGGACCAAAAGGTAGATGAGTAAGCTTAACAAAGATTATGATGAAGATGCTGATCACTTCTTGCAGGGTCCTGCCAAGTGCCAGCTAGTCCTGATCGACGACGGAATACACATTGAGGCTGCGCGCGGGGTTGCATTTCCAAGCAAGGAGGATGACACGGTGCATGGTATACCTTTGGGGATGGGCTACATGAGGGTGCAGGTGGACTATGTCCACGATGTTTACATGTCTCATGCCACTGGAGTTCCCGAACGAAGATATCACCACTCTCGGGCAAGCACGGATGTCGTTCATCAAGTGGCCCGCGACGGTGTCGTAGTGCAAGCACCTCCTCCTCCTGCCGCTCGCTACCACTATCACTCATCGCTGGTAGTATCGCTACTGCTGGTACTATCTGCTGCTCGCTATCTGCTGCCATCGCTACTAGTGTCGCACCGCTCTCGCTACTATTGTTGATGCACTCGCCTCGTTATCGCTATCGCTGCATCGCCACGCCTTCTCGCTTCGCTGGTATCGCTGCCGCTTCCCGCTCCTGCTACTACTCCTCTGCTTTGGTGGTCCTACTCCTACTATCGCCGCTCCTGCTCTCGCTGCACATGCTCTTGCCTCGCTACACAACTGCACCTACGCTGCAAATGCACTCTCCTGCACCAACGCCTCTGACTACAAATGCTAGTGTGCAGGTGGTGCGCAAAAGGACTTCTACCACGCTGACGAAAGATACAAAGCAGAGTTCAGAGAGTCCATCCGTGAAGAAGGCAAAGTTGTCAGAGGACACAGAGCACCCTGATGATCACAAGCGGTACATACATGGAAAGCCCTTTCTCCCAAGCCAAGAATTGAATTCTTTGGGCTTGTTCACTCGCCACCTACATGGATGGTACATCGATAGGTCACATGAGGACGAGCCTCGCCACGATTTCGTAGTGAAGTATCGAGGGGGCCAATTCCACCGCAACGAGGATGGGACCTTCCCACCGATTTTGAGGATCTCAGATTTTTATGTACAAATTTGAAAGCCGTCGATATTTCTACCATACGATCCTGGACGCTGTGAGTCTCGCACCATACTCAATCAGATGACTATTTACTGATTTTGTATTATATTTTTTAACAATTGACATGAATTGCAGGATCATGAGGCAACGAGCCGTGACGGGTCTGAAGGGTTTCGTAGCATGGAAAACAAAAATTTTTCCTACGATTGCAACCAAACACCAAGATCATATCTAGGAGATGCAAGTAAACGGTTTCGTATGACTCACCTCAGAGACCGAAGCGGGAATAACGCTCCCGCAAAACAAACGTGGTTGATGTAGAGGTACACTCGACTTCAAAGTCGCCTAAGATGAGCGCCACAAACCATCCGCACTTGGTCACACGCACGGATCAACGATGACCTCCAATCCTCGTTCGGGCAGCGAAGTAGGATCCCTCGAAAACTCCAACAACACTACCAGTGGTGGTGGTGGTGAAGAAATATTTCAAGAAATAAGCTTAAGCCACAAATAAAAACGGATCAACAGGAGGAGGGAGAATGGACCAACCAAAGGGTCATGGATGAACACCAAAGAGAGGAGCTCCTCCCTCCCTTTTATAGGAGGAGGAGGAGGCAAGCCAAGGGGTGGGGTGGCCAGCGCATGGGGCTGCCCTTGCTCCTCCTTTCTCTTCATGTGAGTGATCTCTCCACTCACAAATTAACCACTTTGATTTCCATTAAACCCCACTCAAGAAAATGAAAGGTTTTCTCCCATAAACATTTTTATTTCAGATTTAATATTTGTTAATTCTTTTAATTAACAAACATTAACATATACCCTTTAACTATTCGATATCCCAAACTATTCCGCGAGCACAAATGTAATTCCTCAGATCGGCCCATATTTTTCTCCTGTTTCGATCCACTCAAATGCATCGATGAACCTTAAGTGTGTCACCCTACGGTTCGTGAATAAAATGGACATGATTGAGACTCCTCTCGGATCAATAATCACGGATCCGAGATCCATAATGACTCCATTCACTCAACGATGAACTAGTGATCGCAGAAACTAAAACGACATAACCAATTCTTTGTCTCACGATATTTTACTTGTCCGGATCCGATCATCAGTATCAACTATACCTAGTTCGATCCCAAGACAAGTACTTCTTTACTCGCTCGTGATATAACATTCTTGTGACCTAGTCACATGCTTTGCAAGCCGGCGTCAATGTGATATCACCGAGAGGGCCTGCAGTATATCTCTCCGTCATCCTGATGGACAAATCCCACTCTTGATGCATGAGCCTCAACTAATACTTTCATAGTACCCAAATCCATCTTTATAGTCACCGTGTTACGGAGTGACGCTTGATGTCATCAAAGTACTCTTCCTAATTAGTGATTGACATCATCTCATGGTCTAAGGAAAAGAGCTATTTTAATGTGTTTGATACAAAGAACAAACTAAATGACTTGATCGCATTTGCTATACCAACTTGGGTGTGTGTTCATCACATCATTCTTCTAATGACATGACCCCGCTATTAATAACATTCAATGTTCATGATCAGAAACCTTGATCATCGCTAATCAACGAGCTAGTTTAAAAAGAGGCTTTACTAGGAACCTTTTGTTTATTAAACACACATGTATTAACGCTTCGATTAATACAATTTTAGCATGAGAAATAAACATCTATTATAAACATGGAATATGATAATAAACAATTTATTATTGCCTCTCTGCATATTCCCTTCATTTCCCACTTGCACTAGAGTCAATAATCTAGATTACATTGTGATGATTCTAACACCCATTGAGTTCTCGTGTTGATCATGTTTTGCCCTTGGGAGAGCTTTAGTCAACGAAGTCCGCCACATTCAGATCCGTGGTGCACTTTGGCAAATCTTTATATCGCCATCCTTGACATGTTCACTGGATGGAGTGAAACCGACGCTAATATGTTTGGAATTTTGTGTGACCTTGGTTCTTTAGCATTGGCTATGGCACCATTGTTGTCACAATAGATAACCATCGGGTCCAACGCACTCGAACCACACCTAGTTCGGATATGAACATCTTCATCCAAACCGCTTCCTGCGCTGCTTCTCAAGCAAAGAATATATTCCGCCTCTGTTGAAGATCCCGCCACCACAGATTGCTTGGAACTTCTCCACCACCGCTTCCTCCATTCATTTCAAAATGTACCCGGATTGAGACTTAGAGTCATCCGATCGCTGTCAGCTAGCGCCGACGTAACACTTTGGCGGACAGCTCTTCTTCACCACCATATATGAGAAACATATCCTTAGTTCTTCTTAAGTACTTAAAGATATTCTTGACTGGCCCAAAGGTTCAAAACTCGATCAGACCGGGTACCGCGCTAGTCAAACTAATAGCATGTGCCACATCCGGTCTTGTACACAACATAGCATACATGATAGAGCCTATGGTCAAGCATAGGAATCTTATTCATTACTTCTCTATCTTCGTCAGTGGACTCTGAGTCTTACTCAACGCCTTGCCTTGCATCATAGGTAAGAACCCTTTTCTTCTTCATTCTAAACTTCTTTAGAATCTTGTCAAGATATGTACTTTGTGATAGCCCAATTAAGCCGCCTCGATCTATCTCTAGATTTTGATGCCTAAAATATATGCCGCTTCACCAAGGTCCTTCATTGAAAACTTAATGCTTAAGTAATCTTTACACTTTTCAAAAGTTCTATATCATTTCCTATCAACAATATGTCATCCACATATAATATCGAAATGCTATAGAGCTCCCACTCACTTTCTTGTAAACACAAGATTCTCCGTAAGTTTGGACAAATCCAAAACCTTTGATTACCTCATCAAAACGAGATTCCAACTGCGTGATGCTTGCTTCAGTCCATAAATGGATCAGCTGAAGTTTGCATACCTTATTAGCATCCTTAGGATCAACAAAAAACCTTTGGGTTGTATCATATACAACTCTTCCTCAATGTTTCCATTAAGGAACGCATTTGACATCCATCCGCCAGATTTCATAATCTAAAATGCAAAGAATTGCTAACATAATCCTAACAGACTTTAGCATCGCTACGTGAGAAAGTCTCATCGTAGTCAACTCCTTGAATTTGTCGAAACCCTTTGGCGATAAGTCGAGCTTTATAGACGGTCACATTACCATCGCCGCCTATTTTTCTTTTGAAAATCCATTTGTTCTCAACGGCCTTACTGGTCATTGGGTAGGTCCACCAAAGTCCATACTTGGTTTTCATACATGGATCCCATTTCGATTTCATGGCTTCTAGCCATTTGTCGGAATCTGGCTCATCATCGCTTCATCATACGCCGCAGGTCATTATTCTCAACTACCATGACATTCATAGTAGGAACATAAAAGTCAGAGCAGATGCGCCTTGTTGACTCGCGAGGCGCCGTGAGTGTTCTCTTTCGGAGTTTCATGATCCTTATCATTAGTTCCTCTTCATTTGGTGAAGTCAACTCCTAAACAACTCCGCCGTGACTTGCCATTCCATGAAGAGAAGGTTCAACAACCTCGCCGAGTTCTACCTTCCTACTACTCACACCTTCGAGAGAAACTCTTTTCCAAAAAGGATCCATTCTGGCAACTAAAACCTTGCCTCGGATCTGTGATAGAAGGTGTACCCAATTGTTTCTTTAGGGTATCCTATGAAGACGATTTTTCCGCTTTGGGTCTCGAGTTTATCAGTTGAAGTTTCTTCACATAAACATCGCATCTCCCAAACTTTTAGAAAAATGATGCTTAGGTTTGTTGCCAAACCATAATTCATATGTGTGTCATTTCAACGGATTTAGATGGTGCCCTATTTAAAGTGAATGCAAATTGCTTTGTGCATGACCCCAAAATGAAAGTGGCAATCTGTAGGGACATCATAGATCAACCATATCCAATAAAGCACGATTACGACGCTCGGATACACCATTATTACGCCGTGGTGTTCCAGCAGGAGTGAGTTGTGAAACTATTCCACATTGTTTCATGTGTACAAACTCAGAATTCAAGATACTCTCCTCCACGATCAGATCGTAGAAATTTGATCTTTTGTTACGATGATTTTCTACTTCACTCAAATTCTTTGAACTTTTCAAATGTTTCCAGACTTGTGTTTCATTAAGTAAATATATCCATATCTACTCAAATCATCCGTGAAAGTAACGGCAACGATATCCACTTACGCTACCGACACACTCATTGACCACACACATCGGTATGTATGATTTCCAATAAGTCGGTTGCCCGCTTCCATTGTACCGGAAAACGGGTTCTAGTCATCTTGCCCATGAGGCATGGTTCACATGTCTCAAATGATTCATAATCAAGTGATTCTAGTAGTCCATCGAATGGAGCTTCTTCATGCTTAACACCAATATGATATAAGCGGCAATGCCACATATGCAAGAATATCATCATTCAACTTAATTCTTTTGGCATTCACATTATGAACATGTGTACTATTATCAAGATTCAAAATAAACAAACCATTCTTTTCGTGTGCATGACCATAAAAGATATTATTCATATAAATTGAACAACCATTGTTCTCGTACTTGAATGAATAACCGCTCTTCGTGACAAACAAGATCCAGATATGATGTTCATGCTCAACGCAGTAATTCTAAATAACAATTATTTAGGTTTATAACTAATCCTGATGGTAATTGGATAGGTAGCGCCCCGACGGCGATCACATCAACTTTTGATCCATTGCCGACGCGCCATCATTACCCTCATCCCTTGCTAGTTGTCGCTATTCCTTAGCTCTTGCTTCAGTTACATATGTTAGCAACCTAACCGTATCAAATACCCAGTGCACTATCGCGAGTACTAGTAAGGTACACATCAATAACATGTATATCATATATACCTTTGCTAACTTTCCCGCCCTTCTTATCACCAGATATTTTGGGCGCTTGCCTCAAAGGCCTAGGCCCTTTGCAATAAAAACATTCAAGATCTCGACTTAGGGCCAGCCTTGGTCTTCTTTCTCGATGTAGCAACAGATTTGCCCTTCTTCTTGAAGTTTCCTTAGACTTACCTTTCTTCTTGAAATCGATAGTCTTTTGGACCATCAACACTTGATGTTCTTCTTGATCTCCACTTCAGCAGCTTTTAGCATTGATTGGTTCGGGAGAGACTTCTTCATGCCCTGTGATGTTGTAGTTCATCACAAAGCTCTTGTAGCTTGGTGGCGAGATCGAGAACACGATGAATTCCTAGCTCAATGGGGATCGTTATTCCCAAAGCTATGAGTTTATCTGCGCATTCTGCATATTTTGAGTACGTGCTCACTAACGGAGCCGCTTTCCTCCATCATGCAGCCTAAAGAACTTTTCCTCAAGCTTCATAACTCTCATCGCATGGGTGTCAAGATCATTTTCAACTCCCTCATTGTATCAAAAGCATTGTCGTGTTTCAAACGCTGCAGCTCAGGCTCAAGGCCATACAAAATGCCGTGATTGAACTAAACTGGTCCTCCTTGCGAGTCAAGAAAACATTTTTCTCCTCCTGGGGCATCATCACAAGGCGGGTCACCTAGCTGTTTCTAGCACATAGCTCCTTTGAGCAAATGAGGAGAATCCTCAAAGTTAAGGGCCCAGCTGGTAAAGTTGTTACCATTGGTGGCTAGTTTCTCTTCTCCATGAACAGATTGAAATTGAAAATAGGGGTGCCATCTACAACATATTTGCAAAGTTATTTAGACTAAGTTCATAATAGATTAAGTTCAATGTTAATTCAAAATTAATACGAGAACTCCCACTCAAAAACAACATCCCTCTAGTCATTTTTAGTGATTACATGAACCAAATTCACTATACCGAAACCGATCATCACGTGAGACGGCATAGTTTCAAAGGCGAACATCAATATGTTCATCATATCATCCATATGACTCATGCTTTACCTTTCGGTTCGTGTTCCGAGGCCATGTCTCAGACATGCTAGGCTCGCCAAGTAGAACCAAAGTATTTGCATGTGTAAACCGCTTACACCCGTTGTATGCGAACGTAGAGTCTATCACACCCGATCATCACGTGGTGCTTCGAAACGACGAACTTTCTTAACGGTGCATACTATGGAAGAACACATTATTATCTTGATATTAATTTGGAGGGATCATCTTATAGTGCTATCGACGTGATCATAATCAAGCAAAATAAGATGCATAAAAGGATTAACATCACATGCATGAATAAAGTGATATGATATGGTCCTTTCAAAGACTTGATCTCCATCTTGTGCGACATGGTATGATCTCCATCATTCCACCGCATGGCACCAAGGTCCATGATGTCGCCATCTTGATTGTCTTCCTCCATTACAATATATCACATGGACATATATTTAGCACGCAGGCCATAAAAGAAAAACAACCAAATGGCTCACTGCGTTGTTTAAATTTACAATAAATTTCATTTCATACAACAATCTTTGTATCAATGACCATATCACATCACAAGCCCTGCAAAAACAAGTTAGACGCCTCTAATTTATTTTTTGCATATTTTACGTGGTTTTGGGCTTTCTAGGAAAAACTATTCTTACCTACGAACAAGAACCACAACGGTGATAAAAACATTATTAGCAAACCGTTGTAAATTAGATCATGACTATAGTGGGAGAAATCGACACCCGCAAAGCCACTTATGCAATACTAGTTGCATGTCGAAAGCGTGGAACAAGTCTCATGTGCGAGGACATGTAAGGTTAGTCCGGCCGCTTCAAATCCCACTATGCCACCATGATCCAAAATACACGAAGTATGCAATAACATGATCATCAACGCCCACATCCACATGTGTTTTAAACCGTACAAAACATCTACGCATAGACACGGCTCTGATACCACTGAAGGGTTTCGTAGCATGGAAAACAAAAATTTTTCCTACGATTGCAACCAAACACCAAGATCATATCTAGGAGATGCAAGTAAACGGTTTCGTAAGGACTCACCTCGTAGGACCGAAGCGGGAATAACGTTCCCGCAAACAAACGTGGTTGATGTAGAGGTACACTCCCGACTTCAAAGTCGCGAAGATGAGCGCCACAAACGGCAGCCGCCTCTTGGTCACACGTGCGGATCAACGATGACCTCCAATCCTCGTTCAGGCGGCGGAAGTAGTGGATCCCCTAAAACTCCAACAACACTACACTTAGTGGTGGTGGTGGTGAAGAAATACTTCAAGCGCCGGCAAGCCACAAAACAGATCAGGAGGAGGGAGAATGGACCAACCAAAGGGTCATGGATGAACACCAAAGAGAGGAGCTCCTCCCTCCCTTTTATAGGAGGAGGAGGAGGCAAGCCAAGGGGTGGGGTGGCTGGCGCATGGGGCTGCCCTTGCCCTCCCTCTCTTCATGTGAGTGATCTCTCCACTCACAAATTAACCACTTTGATTTCCATTAAAACCCCACTCAAGAAAATGAAAGGTTTTCTCCCATAAACATTTTTATTTCAGATTTAATATTTGTTAATTCTTTTAATTAACAAACATTAACATATACCCCTTTAACTATTCCGATATCCCAAACTATTCCTGCGATACTCAAATATTCCTATCATCCATATTTTTCTCCTGTTTCAGATTCCACTCAAATGCATCGATGAACCTTAAGTGTGTCACCCTACGGTTCGTGAATAAAATGGACATGATTGAGACTCCTCTCGCATCAATAATCATCACGGATCCGAGATCCATAATGACTCCCATTCACTCAACGATGAACTAGTGATCGCGAAACCGTAAAACGACATAACCAATTCCTTTTGTCTCACGATATTTTACTTGTCCGGATCCGATCATCAGTATCAACTATACCTAGTTCGATCCTGCTACCGACAAGTACTCTTTACTCGTTCGCGATATAACATTCTTGTGACCTAGTCACATGCTTGCAAGCGATGTCAATGTGATATCACCGAGAGGGCCCAGAGTATATCTCTCCGTCATCCGGATGGACAAATCCCACTCTTGATGCATGAGCCTCAACTAATACTTTCATAGTACCCAAATCCATCTTTATAGTCACCGTGTTACGGAGTGACGCTTTGATGTCATCAAAGTACTCTTCCTAATTAGTGATTGACATCATCTCATGGTCTAAGGAAAAGAGCTATTTCGAATGTGTTTGATACAGCAACAAACTAAATGACTTGATCGTATTTGCTATACCAACTTGGGTGTGTGTTCATCACATCATTCTTCTAATGACATGACCCCGTTATTAATAACATCCAATGTTCATGATCAGGAAACCTTGATCATCAGTTAATCAACGAGCTAGTTTAAAAAGAGGCTTTACTAGGAACCTTTTTGTTTATTAAACACACATGTATTAACGTTTCTGATTAATACAATTTTAGCATGAGAAATAAACATCTATTATAAACATGGAATATGATAATAAACAATTTATTATTGCCTCTCGGGCATATTCCCTTCAGGGTCGACACCCTATCGGGTTTGTCGACCCCGAGATGGTGTCTGCGACCATGGCTAAGTATCAATCGGAGTTCCTAGCAGGATACATCAAGCAGGCATTGCATGACGAGGCAAAAAAGGACTTCATTCTCTTCCCATACCACCAGGAGTATGTACTACTATACAATTCAATTACATGTACACACTTCAACCTTGTATTAACTTATTCTCTTGCATTGTGTACCGTTTAATAAGCAACCATTGGGTTCTACTTGTGGTTGTTCCGAGTCAAAACAAGGTCTACACGTTGAACTCACTCGAAAATAGACCGATGGACTATGCGATCGAGCCTGCTTTTGCGTATAAGTACATTCCTCTAACCTAACACTTTACATATTGAACTACGTTAGGTATTTTTAACCTCAATAGCATCTCTCCCAATGTATAGGGCTTTCATGTCTTACGTTCTTTGAACATGGTCGACACAATGATAAACAAGGCACCAAACTCGAGTGGAAGCGCTTCAAGGTACAAGTGTCTATCATAGGATTTTTTTCTCGACACCTATTTTTAATTCGTCTCCTAATTTAAGTTTCTTTGTTCACAGTGTCATCAACAAGGGTGCGATGATCTCAGGCGCTTTTACGTGATGCATCACATGCTCATTTTGGTTGGTCGCTCACATCTTTTTCCTAAGGTATAGAGCAGATTATTTGCACTCTGTCTATGTGGTATTTGTTTACAAGCATAATACTATCAAGATGTTTTAGTTCCAATTTAAGACTTAAATATATTAGTGCACTACTATCTATTTTGCAGACCTTGATATCATCCTAAGAGCCTAACCAACGCCGATCTCAAGAAATTACGAGACCATTTATGCCGGTGGTACCGACGAAGTTATAACGGATGATGGTAGATATAGAGACCATTCAAGCAAATACTAGTCCATAAAGTGTAAACAAAATTTATCTCGAATGTGAATGTGATCTGCATTACGCATTGTAAACAATATTAATTTTAATGTAATGTGTGTAGATTGTGATGTATATGTTCTGTGATATTGTGGATGTGGATTGTGATGAATGTGTCATATTGTCAATGCGAGGCCATTTTCGGACGATGGACAGTAACATCATCACAATTGGTTCTTTGTTGGAACCGATTGGGATAGGTATTAAGATCACAATCGGTTCTTCTTACTGGAACCGATTGGGATATCTTTATTATCGCAATCGGTTTGCATAAAGAACCGATTTTGATAATATTCTTATCCCCATCGGTTTCATTAAAAAACCGATTGTGATAATGTAATAATTTGAATCGGTTCTAAAAAAGAACCGATTGTGATATTATACTTATCCCTATCGGTTTCAACAAAAAACCGATTGTGATAATGTAATCATTTATATCGGTCTAAAAAAGAACCGATTGTGATATTACACTTATCGCAATCGGTTGTAAGAGGAAACCGATTGTGATAAGTGTAATATCACAATCGGTTCCTAAAAAGAACCGACAGTGATAATGTATTATTAGTGTCGGTTAAAAACCGACAGTGATATATCTACCTTATCACTGTCGTTGGACTTTGTATCGCCACCAAAACCAACTGTGATGACCAAAAAGAACCGATTGTGATGTACGGTTCTGTAGTAGTGTGTGAAAATAGTATGGCCCTTAAACATAGTAATCTCCATTACCACGCTTCCTGTTCACCGGGCCATCATGATTGAAGTAACCATATACATCTACTTAGCTATTACTCTTAACAGCTAGAAATGAATTACATTCAAGAGTATCAAGCATCACAAGTCGACACGCATACCGTTATATAATAAAATGTAGCCCATGGCTTAATTTAACATGGCTCGCAGGCCATGATAAGATTATACATGCATCATAAACACAAAGGGCCATACTATTCACATCAACACCTGTAAAAACAAGTTATGCATATAATCCAATTCTATCGCGTGATGAGGACGCATAATACTATATATTGCCAATACGGTTGGCAGCACGATGGCCCCGTACAGCTGCACACCATAGTTTGCTATAATGGCAGAACTCCGACCGATATGGGTGAATGAGCAATGCTGCTAAAACAGTTGACACAATCGAACCAGATTGATCTTCGAATCCATCTACAAATGCCAAGACCAATTGATCTTATCAATCGACCACCCAAACCGACTCATCCATATGAATCGACCTAGGTTAACATACCAGAACAACAATAGATCCAATCTACTACTGCCGCATATCACATATATGCATTTCATCCAGATCAAAAACTACACGAGATGACTCTGATACCACCGATGGAATATAGGTAGGCTACACTGACTCAAATTAAATTCTATCGTGTAAACTAGGATGCCATGCAACTAAGATATTATGGATCATTACCACTGGACACATAGTGCAACTAAAATAGAGTTCAAGTAGCCCAACTCAATGTAGCACGCGTCCACGAGCAGTGGTCGATCGTTCTCGAGCAGTGTCAAACAACACGAATAATTATCTCGATCAACGTCGTAGCAGCAACAACACTTCTACCGAAGTCCACACGCTCCAGGGTGAAGACACAGTGCGTCGGTGTGCTAGCACCAGCGCGCACGGCAGAGCCTGAGCGATGATGGCTAGGGTTTTGGTGGATGCAGTGGTGCAACAGTTGTCCTCTTAGCCTTTACACACTCCCTTTATATAGCCGCTCGGTGGAGCCCTACGTTAGAGGCCTAACAAAGGTGCAAAGCCCACTTGAGCTATTAGTGACGGATCTAATCCAAACCAATGCATATTCAGCCATGGGCCAAAACTCTTTTTGGCCCATAAGTTGGCAACAACCCCTTGAGTGAAATAGCAACTTTCAAATATACACAAAGAACATATTTGATGAACCTATATACTGCTTATGTATTTGCCTCATGATACCAGATCAAAATCAAGGCGAGAAACGCGACATCATATGATAGCTCGATTCTTCACTCGTTCTGTAGTGGATTACTTAGTTGTAATTGACTCCTCAATCACATTCAGCATGACCATGCACTTCCTTAATCTAACCACATCGAGGGGTCCAAAAATATCTCTCCCATTATATAAGAGGGGCAAATTCCATCTTGACCGCTCACATTTCTTTGCATATTTTATAGTAAACCCGAAAGCTACCATTATAACTACCTAGTTATGGAGCATCATTTGACAACCCCTTAAGTATACTATAACATATGTAGGAAACCATGACGATATCAGGTCTAAGTATCCCATATACAGTATATATGAGACCAACTGATGACATGTAATAATATAATTATTCCTGAAGTGTCACATAGTGGGTCACTTCAACATTATGTTCTCCAATATTTGTCCACATTATTGATTATATAAGGTCAGGGATAATTCATGCATTGACCTATAAATCACAATTGTCCAACATGATTATATAAGGTCAGGGATAATTAAGAATAATAACAAAAATATAAACAATAAGTTTCACAAATAAGTCACATACTTATTGATCGACACTAATGATATTTATTTAATGGACAAAATAATCATATCATTTTATAAATATAGATATGATACAATCATCTCCATAATTGCCTCGTGGATATATCACTAGATGTAGCTTGCTACACTTTCTTAATCCTATGTTTCGTACATTATATATTCAGTTTTTTTTTTATCAAACTTTGCAACACTTGTTACGTTAAATTTCATTATCATAAAAAGTGTGACAAACCCCACTTAACCAACGTTAATTACGGTCAGGTCAAATTGCCTTCCAACGAACGTAACTTTTTTGGGGGTGTTTGGCAGAGCTCCAGTTCCACCAAATTCTTGGAGTTGGTGGAGCTAGGTGTTACTAGCTCCACCAAATTTGTGGAGCTGGAGCTGTGGGTATATTAAGAATATTTAGGTAAGTCATCTTGTTTATATTTTAGAATAAAATTATAAACTTAAGTCACTTTATTTTAGTCTATAAGTTTCAATTTCTAGGTGGGTGGGATCTGAGCTAAACAAGCTTTATTGGAAAAAAAAACTCAACAGGAGCAAGGACAAAAACACACCACACCCGCGGACCCACTCCCTCCTTGGCTAGGGGCGCTCCCGTCATTTCCTTACGAACTGCCTTTACTTTTCTTCGCTTTCACACTCGCAGGGTCGCCCCTCTCGTCAATGCCTCTGCAGCCGGAGGTAATAATTAATACATTTCTTCTAACGCGATGGCTCCCCCGGTCCCCCGCCTCCGCTTCCCCGAAGCTTCGCATCCGCAATTTAAAACCCACCAATTCCCCTCGATCCCTCCCCGTTTTAAGCCGGCCTCCGACGAGCGACGAAGAAGCTGCCCGGAGGCGGAGGTTTTGTCGGGCTGCCGCATGGCGGAGGCGCGCAAGTTCTTGCTGCCCAACCAGCCCCCAGGTAGTTCGGCTCTACAGGTGGTTCGCTTCTGCTGTTGCTTCAGGGGGTTAGGCTTTTGTGCGGTTTTCCGTGGGTCTGTGAGGTTTGCGTGGTAAAATTTGAGATAGATTTTTACGTATGTATGCTTTAGCTGCTTGGTGTCGTCTCAAATAATTTTTTTTTTCGAGTTTATATTTTGAGATTTAACCGGTGGTTTGCTGTAGATATTATGGTATGATGGAACGGCTTGTTGTAGTTTCTGAAATTCGTGCGAAATTTACAATTTTTTGTGTTCGGTTTCTGTTCCTGGGTTCGCAAACTGGTGCTATCACCTCCTAGAAGCTTGAACTGGATTAGGTGCTCAGGGTTTGTTTGCTGACTTTTCAGTATTGAAAGCAGACAAAAGGTGCTCAATACTAACAAGTAACACCCCCCACCCCCAACCATAAAAAAAGTAAAATAAAATCGAAGGCTGTATGCAAGTGTGGACAACAGTGTGGGAGTAGTTGTTGATGTTGATTAGTGCTTGACTAATCCCATTGTTAATCTGCAGATATTTCCCAGATACTGCTGGAGGCTCAGAACCGATGGCTGCGGCCCACCGAAATCTGCGAAATACTCTCAAACTACAAGTTGTTCTCCATCGCGCCAGAGCCACCAAACAAGCCTCTAAGTATGCCCCCCCAGCGGTTTTGTTTAGATGTTGTAGCTTCTGAACACTGATATGATATGCAAATGTTTATTTCATTGATTCTGACGCTGTAAAGCTGTTGACTGTGGCGATATATATAGCAGGTGATTTGCCCCAAAACCTTACATTGTTTACTTGATTCAGTAACCAGTAAGATAGCTTGTGGTACAATTGTTGTTTGAAATGCGCTCTGCCGTTGTCTTCAGCTTGTTGCTGCGATGCCATCAAACATGCTTTCATACTGAAAATTAGACTGCTGAAAACTTGATATACAGTTTGTAAAAGTGTAATGGCAGATACAATCAAATAGTTGGTTAATAGGAGTAGTATATGCAATGGTCCATGCACTAAACCTAAAACACACAACCCCATGGTGATTTACTTTCAAGTCATAAATTTAGTAACACCGGTTCTCCTTTTTTCTACTTAACTTTCATGTCATTGTTGTACTGTAGGTGGTTCTCTTTTTCTCTTTGATCGTAAAATATTGAGATACTTCAGAAAGGATGGACACAGTTGGAGGAAGAAAAAGGATGGGAAGATTGTTAAAGAAGCTCATGAGAAACTAAAAGTAAGTAATATGCAAGGTTTGCGAGTCGCAAAGTCGAGTCGAGTCGCTAGGGTACCGACTTGTAGACTAGTCGTGACTAGGTCAGACTAGTCGCTGACTAGTCGATACAAGTCGATGACTATACTTTATAATTTTCTATAAATATACCAACATACTGCATACCTTTTTTTGCCATAACAAATCATCATCAAAGGAGACCAGTAGAGCACAACTGCAGAAGAGTAGAAGAAAAAGCAGAGTGGGAGGCAGTGAGACACAATGCTTGAGAGCAGAGGCAGAGTAGGTCTAGCAGGAGCAGACGGCAGATCGGCGGTGACCGGAGATGCAGAGGTGGAGCAGTGAGGGGAGAGTAAGGAGTATTGGAGTAGGGCAGGAGAGCCGCACAGCAAGAGCAATGAGGGAGAGGGAGGAGTCCGGCGGAGAGGAAGAGAAGAGGCACCTGTGTGGTGGCATCCGGTGGCGACGCTACTTCCACCAGGCAGCGACGGTAGTGACATACCGGTGATGACACTACTTCAACTGGGCGACGGCAGTGTTAGAGGGAGGCTAGGGTCTGCAGCACGTGAAGTAATGAATTGGATTTGGACCGAACTAGCAGAAGGGAGGCTCAAGTATTGGCTGCGCGGGCCATTTTCCTAGTTGAGCGACTTGCCAGCCTTGGCTAGTCGAGACTAGTCACCGACTAGTCACCTAGTCGCTCGACTAGTGTGGCAAGTCGAGTTGGTAGCAGCGACTAGGTTTGCTGGACTGACTTGTCGGCTAGTCAATGACTAGTCGTGACTAGTCGCCTGACTTTAAAACACGTTCTTTTACGGAAAACCACTCTGTGGAAGGTTGTATTTGCATAAATAGTGGTTATTACTGTACATAATGTAACACCCCAGCACTCCAAGTGCTCAAGATATTACCGCAACCTACTTTTCTCATTACTTTTACCATGATTTTAACAACAATTAAAACAAGCTTCCCTAAACAATTACCTTCGATACTAAACAAGACTAACAAGAATTTGCATAACAATATGAACAATAACAATAATAATATTGGAACCACGTGCCCAATCACGACTGTGATCATGCGCTTTGGAACGCCTAAGTTCTCACGCTTGGGAATAGGGCTGGCTATCGAGCTTAACGAGCTATTATCCAGATTATTTCAAAATTGACATAGTTTGCCATAAAATCATTCTATTTACCATTCAAGTGATTATTTCAAATTCGAGCTAACGAGCCACTATCGACCCGAACCTCATTAACTTTTTTCGCTCGAAATGGGCTCATTTTAATTTTGAGCCTATTAAATATTGTAATCGAAGAAGTTTCTAAACTTCTTAAATAATATATGAATTCAACTAAGTTCACATGACCATTATTATGATTACGAAACTTCATCAGCTAAATCGACTAGACACTTTACTAAGAGTGATAATTAATACTAGATAATTGTGGAAGATGAAGTGGCAAGTGGCACTACTCCCATCCCATACATGTCGCCTTCATTGTTCATCTAAAACATTAAATAAGTAAGGGTGGGTCAACGACGCAGTAAGTACATAATAAAATAATAACATAACCATTTATCACATTCATTTCATTAATCATCCTTTATCATTAGCGATGCAATGCAAATCCATCTATATACTCATATGCTCATCACATAGCTTATACCAGTATAGCTAAGTGCACACCCGTCGATATCTCACCCTCTCATTCCCTCCATCCCGTGGAGGTGCCTATTGAAGTAGGTCTTTCATACCTACACCACTCAGGTCATAGATGCCCACACAGGTCATCACTTTCCATCATGAATGCATCATATGCAAATGACATGATTTATCAACATTTAACATTTATCACCATCATCATATAATTTCCATAATAGATAAAAGGGATCATGTAATACAACATAATAAACAAATTTCCAATAAGGACAATAGGGGTTAACAACCAAGTCATCGTTCGACCATGCACTTACCTTTTTACTCACGAGACAGAATGCCGTGCGACTGAAGCCAAACCCGAAGTCACACCTCCTACAGCAGGTAACTCCAACTCAACCACATGCCATAACAATTCTTAACATCAAACATAACAATATTGCTCCTACGCACGACCCTAGACCTAACTTTCCCTCCCCCTGGACAGTTTCCCCTTTGCTGTCCCAATGGTCAGAGGACCATAACTCCTAGCACAAGAGTCCAAACATAGTAAACCATATATATTAGAAAACTACACAAGATTTTCTACAATTTTCTAGTTGGCCACATTTTCTAATCAATTCATTTAACCCCTTGTTTTAAGCCCTGAAGACCGAATTGTTGCCTTACTGGACAACAGATTTAACAATTTCGTAGCTATTTTTATACAACTCCAAATATAGCAAATCATAGAAGCTCTAGAATCTATGAAAAATTATCTAGCATTCTCTAGTTATAGACATAATTTAATTAAGCCATTATCTATCCTTAATAAGAAAATCAACACAACTGTACTCAGTAGCGACCGATTCTTGGATAGCAACCTTCTACAAGCCATAACTTTCTAACCGCTTAACCAAATTTAACATTCTTGTGCTCTAATGACACTTTATACAATTATCTACACTTTTCATAACTTGAATAGGCCATTAAATTGACCTTATATACCCCAAGATTAGCCCCGAAGACAAAGATCACTATAAATCGAATACCAATCGCTCCCAAATACCATCCCAACGCTCTCCAACTTCCACATCTACCACTACATCGCTCCATTACAGTGCAAACACGATGAACATCAATCTAGGTTTTATACCTGCGTCTCGAAGTCTTGCCGGAACATCGACAACGTAGGGCCTTCGCAATCCCCGCACGTTCCCCGCTCCTTCATGCTTCCCGAAACTCCCACACCACGTCCTCCAAGATCTTCAAAAACTCTTGCACACGGTGAAAGCAAACGGATCTCAATTTGGATGCACGGTTTGATGGGGCGCGCAAAAAGACGAAGGAGTGGATGCCAGGGTGCGTCTTGGCCGCGGTCGGCACAAAGGCTACAGGAGGCAGTACAACTTCACCTTGGTGGCTGCAACGTTTGCTAGACAACAGCGTCGTGGTAGTACGACCGATGGCGCATGATTGGGCGATGACACGGGGCTCTTGTTGGGCTAGGCCTGCGGCGCGACGCAGCGGGTAGGTGCGGGGCGGCAGCATCTGGAGGCCGCGACAGTGCTCTCTCGCAGGTGACGGTTGGCTAGGAGGGTTCGCCCACCCCCCAGCCGGTTGGGCTGAGTTCGTCCCGGCCCACATTTTTTTCATAGAGTATTACATGTAATGGTGTATTTTGTATCATTTTGATATTGTTACATCTTGAGCATGTGTTGTCATATATTACTTATATCCACATTGTCCTGTCCATACTAAGACTTAAAAGCCCCATAATTGCGGAGTTGCTAATGACCTGAAACTTGCATTGCTAATATTCATAGGCATAACTCACGAGCAATGGTAATTCCATTGAAGAAAAAACTTATTACATGCATGGAGGTGCATGATGTTGCGACCCCATGGGCCGGGGCATACCCCACCTGACCACCCCACTTACACATCCATATATATATGTGTGTGTATGTATATATGTTTTTTCTCCATTTCTTTTGTGTCTTTACTAGTCCGCTAAAGCTGATGTTTGTTATTTTAGGCTGGCAGCATCGATGTACTACACTGCTACTATGCCCACGGGGAGGAGAATGAGAACTTTCAAAGAAGGACCTATTGGCTTTTGGAAGAGTAAGTGCTGAATGCTGCATTATGTTCTTTGCTGTCTAACGCAATTCTATGCTCATCTGGATGGTAAGACCTGGTAGTTGACTTGATATCCAGAGGAAGGTGTGCACTGTATAATCAAATGACTTCATACTTTTCAGGGATTTCACACACATCGTTCTTGTACACTACCTTGAAGTTAAGGTGCATTATTTCATACACTAATAAACTTGTAATCTTCTCTCTTATCTGTTCGTTCTTTGCTTACCTTCTTCTTGATGGGTAACTAATTAATGGCTAATGAATTTTATTTATTTAACGAGTGCACATGGCCATTCACCAACTATACTATCAAATGCAAACCCTGTGTGCGTGCGTGCGCTGTACGCCCTTGGTTAGCTATGGTTTTCACTGCATCTTCCCTTCTGTCTCATGTACGGCCCACTTAACATCCTCCTCTTCATTTGATGGTGACACTACACTACTACATACTACACATCTTTCTCTTCATCCAAGCTGTAGTACACACTGCATTAGTAGACACCTTTCTAAAGAGCAGGCACACACACGTGGATATTTTTGATATGAAATCATTTGTTTGCACATGATGAATTCTCTATAGATATATCGATTTTCATTTTTTTTGTATATTGTCAAAATAAATTACTCTGGGAGTACGAATGAGTATACATCATTACATTATTTGTTTCGGGTAGTACCTTCATTTCCGTATTCCTTCTGATCAAAACATGTAAACAATTTCTTTTATATTGATTGTTCGTCTGTGATTAACTTTCCAGGGTGGCAAGCAAAGTTTCAATCATGCAAAAGAAGAGATTACACAATTGTCCAATGCTGATAGTCCCTCATGTTCAAATTCTATCACTAGTAAGAATCAGGTGCCCCCACAAACCATGGATGCTGCTGAAAGCCCAATAAGTGGGCAAATTTCAGAGTACGAAGATACTGAATCAGGTCTAGCTGTTTATCTATCTTTGTTCTGCATCATCTACACTAAGTATAGATTAACTGATGCATATTCAATTATGCACCTTCTTTCAGTGTATCTAAAGCGAAATTCGGTGCAGCAGATAATTGCCGAGCAAGCTCCAGATACCACCCTCTCATTGAGATGCAGCAGCCTGTGGATGGAGTCGTGATGGATAACATGTTATACCCTTCTGCTTCAACTGTTGGTAGTCAAGGCAAGATCTATTCCTATACATTTGAGTTTCTGTGCTAATGATGGTTTTTAAATCATTTTAGTTTCCAAACATTTTCAGGTTATCATGGTGAAATGCAGCCAAGAACAGCTAATTTAGATAGTGATTCATTTACTCGCCATGACATAGCTAGAATGTTTGATGATGCCAACAATGGGCTGAGAGACATTTCCAGAACTATGTTTGATTCAGTGCCATTTGATGAGCCCTTCACAGAATATCCAACTGGGTTCACAGAGCCAACACTTCATTCTTCATTTGCCACCATACAGGCTAACAGTCTAGATGATAGCTCTTGCCTGGAGACATTTACATCTGAGGCTCTATACACTAACCACCTCAGCCCGAAGGAAGCTGATGCACTGAGTTTTGCAGGCATATCATTGTCCGAGGTACCTCATTATTGTCTTGATATCTTTCTGGAATCTCTAGAGGGAGATGGCAATTTGCTTTGCCTGTTAGGGGACCACATGAATGAAGACACTCCAAAATAGTATATAGAGAACTGCACAACCCGTTTGGATCTTACATAGCAGTTACTTTTTCCTAGCAGAAACCTTATCTAAATCTTTAATGACTGTTATGTTGAAAGCAGTATAGCACATTCATCCAAAGGAAGGCATGTTTTCCTTAAAAAAAATGAAAAGGAAGACATGAATCACCGTGATCAGCTGCAATTATTTATTTTGCTCATGCAAAATTTCTGGCAATCTAGCATATGAGTTGGTGGTAATCCAGGTGAAAGTAGAATAGGATGGCAATCTGTTCGCCAATGGTCAAACGTGATAGAAACTCTTAGAATATAGAAATGTAAAAGATTGTTCGCCAATAAAAATAGAACCAATTCAAAGTCCTGTATTGATTTGATATCCTTCTGTGTTGTTAGATAAATATGGATAAGAACATGTTAAAGATTTGGGCTCTAGATGGGCATAATAATCATGTAGTTACCATCAGTACAGATTTGCCCTCACCCATGAAAAGTTATTTTGCTTTAAGATTTGCAAAGTTTTGTTTAGGAGTACTAAAGCATAGTATTGGCAAAAAAACTCGTTAGGGCTTGAATCAAAATTGCTTCGATTACAATAGTTAATGGGTTCAAAATTTAAATGAGTCCATCTTAAGCGAAAAAGGTTAATGAAGCTCGGCTCGATAGTGTCTCGTTAGCTTGAATTTGAAATAACCACTTAAATGATAAATGAAATGATTTTATGTCGAACTACGTAAAATTCAAAAAAAGCTCGATAATAGCGCTCTTTAAGCTCGATAGCCAGCCCTTATGTTAAGAAAGTGAAACCTAAATAAATTAGCACGATTAGACATACTTTATAGCCATTTTTGGATAAGGTGTGCAGTACTTCAATTGCCAATAAGATATATTAAGTAAAATGAAACTGATATCAGAACATGTTATGAAAGCAAATGCATATTTAAATATTTAATGCTGTACTGACCCTTGTAACAATAATGCAAACATTAAACAATTATATTTTAGTGGGTCCAGCCATTTGAGGGTGTTACGCCTATTTATAAAGAATTTACTTGTACCAAATTTCAGGTGAATGGCAGTAGATACACCGAAGGAAGCATTAAATATCCGCTCTTGAAGCAGTCATCATTAGATCTATTTAAGATTGAATCTTCTGGTTTGAAGAAACATGACAGCTTTTCAAGATGGATGAGTAAAGAACTTGGAGAGGTGGTTGATTTGGACATCAAATCCAGTTCTGATGCTTTCTGGAGTGGCATTGAGACTGTAAATGTCACTGATGGTTCTAGTGTGCCAACTAATGAACAGCTAGATGCTTATGTAGTGAGCCTTTCACTTTCTCAAGACCAATTATTCAGCATTCTTGATGTTTTACCAAGCTGCGCATATATTGGTTCAAAGACAAAGGTGTGCAAGTTGTTTTTTGTTCCTACTTATTGTCATTCTTATAATATGCACTATTTGAATCGATTCAGGCATCTGTAGGTTGATAATTCTACTCTAATTAGTTACTTAGCAATTTGCAGTACTCGTCCTCCCTTTGCTAGTTTTGAATTATGCTAATTATGCAGGTTTCAGTTACTGGTACATTCTTGGCAAACAAAGAGCATGTGGAAAATTGTAAGTGGTCATGTATGTTTGGGGATGTTGAAGTACCAGCTGAGGTTTTAGCAGATGGTACCCTACGCTGCCATGCGCCAGCACATCAATCTGGAAGAGTTCCCTTTTATGTGACCTGCTCAAACAGGGTTGCTTGTAGTGAAGTACGAGAATTTGAGTATCGAGATTCTGATGCTCAGTACATGGAGACTTCACATTCTCAAGCCAATGGTATAAATGAAATGCACCTACATATTCGTCTTGAGAAGTTGCTTTCTTTGGGGCCAGATGACCATCAGCTGCTTGTTTTGAGCAGTGGGAACGATAAACATGCGCTAATCAATGCTATTAATTCCTTAATGCTTGATGAGAAATGGTTAGACCAGGGGTCACTACCTGACAAGAAAGTTCTCACTGCAAGGGACCAAAATTTAAAGAAATTGGTGAAAGAAAAGCTTCACTATTGGCTTGTCTGTAAAATAAATGATGATGGAAAGGGTCCCAATGTGCTGGGCAAAGAAGGACAGGGTGTAATTCATTTGGTAGCTGCACTGGGCTATGATTGGGCTATTAGACCGATACTTGTTGCTGGTGTCAATGTGAACTTTAGGGATGCTCATGGATGGACTGCACTTCACTGGGCTGCATCTTTTGGAAGGTATCATTGCGCATATTCTACCTATAGCTTTTTCAAGTAGGTGATGGGTACGGTGTACAAACACTTTATTCAATATGAGTTACCACCGTTCTCTTCCATCCCCTTCCACTTGCACCTTATTCCTACTTAAATAGGGTGAGGAGTAGATGCAAAAAGTGTATAATTGCATGGAAAAACCGACATTTTTCAGTCATTCCTTTTTCTGTTACATTTTACTCATATTTTATATGCTTTGCAGAGAGCGAGCAGTTGGCACCCTTATAGCAAATGGAGCTGCAGCAGGTGCATTGACAGATCCTACTTCTGAATTCCCTTCTGGAAGAACTCCAGCTGATTTAGCGTCAGCAAATGGACACAAGGGGATTGCTGGTTTTCTTGCAGAGTTTGCTTTGACGAGTCATCTTTCTGCGCTTAGCATAAAAGAATCGAAGAGTAGTAGTGTGGAAGAAGTGTGTGGGTTACGAGTTGCTGAAGATCTCACTGAAACTAATTCTGCTCAGCTTGCTGGAGAGGATTCTCATGCTGAATCACTAAAGGATTCATTAAGCGCTGTTCGTAAATCCACTCAAGCTGCGGCTAGGATATTTCAAGCCTTTAGGGTGGAGTCATTCCACAGAAAGAAGGTAGTGGAATATGGAGATGATGATTGTGGATTATCTGATGAACGCACACTTTCGCTTGTTTCTCTTAAAAATGTCAAACCAGGACAACATGATGCACATCTGCATTCTGCTGCTGTTCAAATCCAAAATAAGTTCCGAGGATGGAAGGGAAGAAAGGAGTTTATGATCATTCGCCAGAGAATTGTCAAGATACAGGTATCGCTGATGATCACTGAACTAAATTTTTATCTCTTATATGCATGCCTACTGAATTTCTATGACTCTGTAGAGTTGCAAGTAGTTTCATCTAGTTGACCTACAATTTTGATACTTTCTGCAATGATCTTGTAATCTGTAGGCAATAACTAAAGCCTTGTGTTTGTCAAACGGACCGCATGTATTTTACGAATCTTTGCTTCCTTCAACAATGGGTTAATCTCTGCTTTTTTTTTCAAAGAATAAATCATTAGTATGGAATACCATAACAATGTAGCTTAAAGATGATGATGCATGTTACAAACAGCATTTTTTTTATCAAACTGAACCACTGAGGCTGTTATTTGAAAAAGTTCCGCATACTACACTAATTCAGGAATTTGTTCTCTTGTTGTGTTTGGTCCAGCTATTCTATTTAGTTCAGCGACAAGGCAGCACAAATCCAACTCCAAAGTTAGTAATTCTGTATATATGCATTTCCTTGTAGATATTCCGTGCTATATGCAAGACATACCAGTTATATAAGCTGTGAGGCTGTCAGCACTCATTGTGGTTGTGAGTTGCTAATATTTGTAGTTTATCCTGAATGAATGCAATGTAGGATGGCTTATCAACTATGAAAATCTTGACTCTACTGCTCAAGCATAATATGGATCTAATCTTGTCTTTGTTTATGATTAGGCTCACATACGAGGATATCAAGTGAGGAAAAGCTATCGGAAAGTAGTCTGGTCAGTAGGTATTGTTGAAAAAGTTATACTGAGATGGAGGAGAAAGAGAACTGGTTTGCGTGGATTTCGACCTGAGAAACAACTTGACGGTCCATTGCAAATCCAACCTGCAAAGGCAGAGGATGAATACGATTTCTTGCAGGATGGCAGAAGACAGGCTGAAGCCAGACTACAGAGATCACTTGCCCGGGTGCATTCTATGGCTCAATATCCAGAAGCAAGAGAACAGTACCATAGACTTACTACTTGTGTTGCTGAAATGCAGCAGTCCAGGGTATGATTACCACTACACTTTTCTCTTAACAAACAATCAGCATTCTATGGTGATGCTAACAGAAATTTCAATGGAAGAAATGTATAAATGACCATTGCCTTTCCATTTCTTTTGACCTTTATTCCTTTTTTCTAGGAGGAAAAAGTATTAGAAACTGATATTTCACTCTCAGATGGAACATAGTTGATTTCATATGGCAAAATCATACATTAACCATTCGATTGTCACAACCAGTTTATGATCATCTTTCACTTCCTTCTCAGCTAATGCCTAATGCTCACGCTCATGTTGGGCGCCACTTGCTGGATCTCGGAATACATACGCATACCCTAGCAAGCAGTCATAGAAATTCAGTAGGCATGCATACTTGGGCATACTCGTCTAATGTATTTCCCTAGTAGCGAATGCTACCCTAGCAACAATTTGTCCATTCATAGATGTTACCATGGACAAAACTAAAAATAAATGGGAGAAAAACTTCACACGGAGTTTGCTAACCTTTTCAGAAATGCTAGACCTAGGTATCTGGTCTAATTGTGCTTAGATGCTGGTGATTTTGAACAGGTGATGCAGGATGAGATGCTAAGCGAGGCAGCTGGTGCTGATGGGAGTGATTTCATGACTGGACTGGAGGACTTGATCTGCAGAGACGATGCACAAATGTCCGCTATTTGGTGATGTCGAAGTTATTAGATGCAAGTTAGGCAGGTTGCCGCCTTGTTCTTCGCCAGACTAGCTAGCTTTGTAAATTCTTCCGCTGGTAGTTCACTGCTCACTGTTTAACTCTCTTATGATGCTGGAATTATGTAACACTAGTGCTATCAGTAGAGTACTGCCCTCGTATACGATATATCTAGAATAATATGCCACAGTTCTTCATGTAGTTATGATGCATTGATTTGAGCACATCCAATATGGAAATCTTGGGCCTTGTGCCATGTACTGGTAATATACGGTGAATGACCTGAAATGTTAATCTATCGTGTATACCACTAATGCGTTCGGCAAGGAATTATGGTGGTGTTTGGTGTTTGGTTTTAAAAACCGTAACGTAGACGCAAATGGTATCAGAATACACTGTAATAGGAAATGCGGTAAGTGAAAACTGAATTTGTTTGGTGCATGTCAGTAACGGTATACGAATATAATGCATTGTTTAGTTCAAAACAAAATTGCGCAAGATTATTCTGAATAGCAACACTCCAACTCCAACACCAATTCACAATGAACACTACAATCAGTAGAAATATAACCCAAAACGAAAGTCTGAAGGAGCCTTCTGCATGGAAGAGGGTAGGCATAGCAACTCTTGAAGTGCCCAAAGTTCACAGAAAAAAAAAATTGAGAAGGAAGAACAGATCCAAAACTTGCAGCATTTTTCCTTAAAAAAAGAGGTTGCATAGAACATTCAAAGGAAAATAAATACAAAAACAGAGCAAAGTAACAATATTGCTGTGAGGAGTGTGGGAGAGGAGCGGAGCACCGGCCGGTGCCATGAATACTCGTCGCCCGGCGGCGGCCTGCGCCACCTCAGCACTCAATTCGCCACTACGCCCTGTCGCCGATTCAGCCCCTCCTCCACATCTCGGCCCTAGCCTCAACCACTGCCGTCTGGCCGGCGCTGCCACCAATCCTAACCCTAGTCTGCCGCCGCCGCCATCGCCAAACCAGTTGATGCCGCCTGCGAGATCCCGAGGAGTGATTGTGATGTCCCCTTGCCACCAAACTACCTGGGGCGTGAGATCGCGTGACTCAGGGAGCGAATCAAAGGTTCAGAGAGCACGAAGAAGAACGGGAAAGACTGATTTCATTCCATTTTATTTTCTGCCTTTCCTTCGGTCCGGTTCAAGAGTATTTATATACACCACTTAGCATACAACTACCCATAACAAACTTTCTACCCATTACAACTTACTATCGGTAACTGACATTAGTTACAATCTTTTTACTGTCGGCAATTACTGTTCACCATCACAGTCGTTGGATTATGTGCTTCCTTCGCCGAGTTGATCTGCACCGCTCGTCACATCACCCCTCCTAAATTAATTGCTTATCCCTAAGCAATTGCCGATGGGAATTGCTCATGCAATACACTTGAGTCTTCCCAAGTCGCCACTTCAACCGGTATCCTGGACCATTTGATGAGACTCTGAATCACCGCCGAATTCCCTTTTTTTACCAGCCTCCTCTCCAATACTTCCTTCGGTTCAGTTGAGATGACATCTAACTCCCTTACCTTCGGTAATTCTGCAAACACTGGTGAGAAATCCGGATTGAAAGCTTTTAGCTGAGAGACGTGGAATACCGGGTGAATTAGACTTCCCACTGGCAAATCCAAACGGTAAGCAGCTTGTCCGATCTTCTCTTTTACCGTATAAGTTTCGTAGAATTTGTATGCCAGCTTCGGGTAGGGTCGGTTCACAAGAGAGGATTGGGCATAGGGTTGTAGCTTCAGCAATACCTTCTCCCTGATATGGAATTATCGTTCTTGCCGATGTCGGTATGCCTTCAATTTCATACAGTTTTGAGCTCTTGCTAGATGCTACCTGATAGCTAATTATGCCTCTTCCTGTCTTGAATTACTTCAGCCACTTCTTCTGAATAGTCATCGGATGACGCCGGAATGGTGCCGTAGTTTAGCTCAATCCCATATGAAGCTTTGAAAGGAGTGCATCCTAGCGACGAGTGGAAACTGGTGTTGTACCAAAATTCATCTAGTGCCAACAACTTTTCCATCTTCCGGGCGTTTCATGAACTGCACACCGAAGATACATTTCAAGGCATTGGTTCACCCGTTTGCTTTGGCTGTCCGTTTGGGGGTAGTAAGCGGTACTATATTGGAGTTTGGTGTCCATTGATTTGAACAAATCCCGCCCAAAAATACTGGTGAAGATTTTGTCTTTGTCTGAAGTTATGGGTCCTAGGTACTCCATGCAGTTTCACTACTTGCGTGAATTGATGTCGAAGAGCAATGAAATGAGCATACTTTGAGAATCGATCGACCACCACTATAATTGTATTATAGTCCTTCGATAGTGGTAATCTTTCTATGAAGTCCATGGTCAGATCTTGCCATGCAGCCTCTGGAATGGGTAGAGGTTGCAAGAGCCCTACAAATTTCGACCTTTCTCCTTTTGCCTATTGACACACCTCACACTATTTAACAAATTCTTCCACTTGCTGTTTCATCCCCGTCCAGCAAAATAGCTCCTTCAGTCTTCGATGTGTCGCTTGGATAACCGAATGACCTCCTAAGGCACCAGAATGAAATGCTGAGATCAATTGTGTCTGTAAGGCCGAGTTTTCCCCAATCCAGATTCTCCCCCTATGTCGGATTATTCCCTGTTGTAGTTTATATCCTTGCTCACTAGGACTGTGTATAGCCAACTATTTTAAACGTTGTTGAGCTGCTTCATCAGTGGCATACAAATTTACCACCTCTTGTATCCATGCGGGTTGCACCTCTGAGATTGCTTGTAATTCCAAGGTATGTCCCACTCGAGATAGTGCATTGGCTACAACATTTTCTTTGCCCCTTTTATACACAATCCAGAAGCGTAAGCCCATCAACGAAGTCATTGCCTTTCGTTGCATATTCGATTGCAACTATTATTCCTCTAGATAACAAAGACTTTGGTGGTCGGTCCTTATCATGGATTCGTGGCGCTGTAAGTAAGATCTCCACCTCTCTACAACCAACGTCAAAGCCAAGAATTCCTTTTCATATATGGAAAACTTTTGGTGGACTAGACCGAGAACTTTACTGAAAAAAGCTATTGGATGCCATTGTTGTAATAGCATCGCTCCTACCCCTTGATCACAAGCATCAATCTCCACTTCAAACCCTTGATCAAAGTCTGATAATTTCAGTACTAGTGTGGTTAACATTGCTTCTTTCAGCCTAATGAAGGCCACTTCAGCTTGTTCATACCACCCAAAGGACTTTTTCTTCAACAGATTTGTCAACGGTTTCGCCAACAATCCATAACCTTTCACAAATTTTCTATAGTACCCCGTTAAGCCTATAAACCTTCATAACTCTGTCACATTCCTTGGCCTTGGCCACTCCATCATGGCTTGGGTCTTTCTAGGGTCAGTAGCCACACCTTGATTAGATATAATGTGGCCCAAATATTCTAGTTGCCTCTGAGCAAATGAGCACTTCGATCTCTTGACAAAAAAATATTGCTCTCTTAGAGTTTGTAGAACTACCTTCAAGTGTCCTACGTGAGCATTAAGGTCCACATTGTACACAAGTATGTCATCAATAAAAACCAACACAAACTTCCTAAGATAGGATGCCAAAACCGAGTTCATCACACACTGGAATGTAGCCGGAGCATTTGTAAGTCCAAATGGCATGACCTTGAATTGATAGTGACCATGATGTGTCTTGAATGTTGTTTTGATCTTGTCATCTTCCTTCATGCAAATTTGGTGGTACCCTGATCTCAGGTCCAACTTGGAGAAATACTTTGTGCCAGCTAGCTCATTCAATAGTTCATCTATCACGGGCATAGGAAACTTATTCTTGATCGTTAAATCATTCAGTCAACGATAATCTACACAGAAGCTCCATGTGCCATCCTTCTTTTGTACCAATAAAACCGGGGAAGCAAATGAGCTGATGCTTGGTGTGATCACCCCAGCCACGAGCATTTCTGTAACTTGTCTTTGGATTTCATCCTTGTGCATTGGTGAATATCAGTATGGTCTTGAATTCACTTGGGCCGCTCCTGGGATCAACGGTATAGCATGGTTGTACTCTCTCCTTGGCGGTAATTCTTTGACTACCTCTGGTATTGGTTCCTCTCCCCCAAAGGTTTCAGATTCTATTACAGCCAGTGCCCAAATGTCATTTCCCTTTCTCCATTTATCCAATTGCTCCACTGTTAAGGATTTGGTTTCAGCCTTCTCGATTCCTCTTACTCCTTGTATCTGAATTTTCTTTCCCTTATGATTGAATTCCATAGTCTTGTCTTTCCAATTACAAACCATTGGGCTGTGTGCTTTCAACCAATCCATCCCTAAAATTGCGTCATACGCCCCCAATTCCAGCACCCTTAGATCTGTTTGGAAAGTGTGACCTTGAGTCCACCACTCTAATTTAGGAACCCAACTGTCACAAAGCAATTTATCCCCATTAGCTACTCTTACCTCCACTGGTTAGGTTGGCTGTGACATGCATCCTATTTTTGCAAAAAACCAGCATTCAAAAATTGTGTGAGCTGCCCGAATTGAGAAGAATAAGCATCACTTGGTTCCTAACCAGAGCTAATATACGCACTGTTTACCCATCCTCTGTGCCCAACATTGCATTCAAGGATAAATTGCAGGCCTCCTCCTGCTCTATCTCGGGTATCTCCAGCATGTCCAACACCTCATTTGACAACACTTCCTTTTGTTCTTCTATGTTAATAGCTTGCAATTGGGCTTGAGCCTTCTTTTTACACTGCAAATGGTGGTTGGGCTCGTACCTCTCCCCACACTGATAGCACAAACCATTGGCACGAAGATATTCACGTACTTGTCAGGCCATCCATAATTCGCCCTATCCCACCTTCAGATGACCCTGATGGTTCTCCGATTTGGAGGCACCTCCCCCATCCCTGGCACCAGCCGTTTTAAATTTCCAAGATCTTGGCTAGATGGGATGCCTGATCCATAGTTTCTAGAATCAAACTCTGCACCACCCCCCTTAACTCTGGTTTCAGCCCTTTTACAAACTGGGATATGAATAGCTCTTCGCTGTAGAATGGGTTATGCATTGATATCTCATACATCAACTCATCGAATTGGTTCTTGTACTCGGTCACTGTCCCGGTCTGTCGGATCCCAACCAGCTCTTCCATCAACCTCCGATGATCGAGGGCTCCAAACTTATTCTCCACTGCTTGAGCAAACTGTTCCCAATCCCCCAAGTCATTCCTAGCCATATACACTTGCAGCAAAAGAGCAGCTTTACCTTCCATATGCATTTTCCAATCATCACCCACAATGCTTCTTCAGGGATATTGAATACCTTGAAGTAATCGGTACATTTGTCACACCAAATTCGGGGCCTTCTCTGTCAAATCAACGAAAGGATAGCTTGGGCATTGGGTTCATTGTGGTTCCTCCTGGTTCTCTTTGTTGACGAGTATTTGGTCCAAATATCTCATTAAATACCTGTTTGTGCCAAAAACTTGAGGTAGTGTTCTTAGCCTCAAACACACAAGACAAACACCAGGTTTGAGCGTGCCAGTCAATTTGACCTGAAATTGACAAGGTAAAGAATCGTAAAATCAATTGAAGACAATAGCGAGCAATTATCGGCGTAACTCTAGTCGGCTAAAAGTCGATTAGGGGATAACTAGACTAGTTGATTAAGGCTAATCCAAGGGTAAAGGTAGATTGGCTTTGAGAGGCGATGTGCAACAAAACAAAGCAAACCAAACCTGAGGTGAAATCGGCAAAAATCAACAAATTGGCGATACGTAACTCTTTATTGATCTCGTCGACTTATAGAGGAAAGCTTACAAAACTAAAAAGAAGCAAAAAGACTGTAAAAGTACATTTGTGGTTGCGTTGGATTGCCCTCTGTTTCTTCTGGCTCGACCCCTTTTATATGCCTCGGGCGATCCGAACCCTCCTTGGATACGGCAACACAATCCATATCGGCTACCGATCCGAGCCCTTCATGGATACGGCCACATAGTCCGAGTCGGCTACGATCCAATCTTCGGTTTCCAAACCCATTTACGGCAACTAAACCCGTGTCGGCTAAGATATAATCTTCGGTATCCAAATCCCAGCAGTCGTATGCTTATCAAACTCTCCCTATTCCGTATTGGGCCGATACTTTCCATGCGTGCCGAATTTTAGTGCAAACATATGCCCCCCATTTTTGGAAGATAACTTGTTGTCTTCCAAAAATTGTATCGGCTTTTACCATCAGCTTCTCTTCTCAATCGGCTTCTGAGAAAAAACCTCATTAATAATTGCCCCATTTATGGCGTCGTAAAAACCTCGGTGCATTTTTAATGCACACGTCATGTCAAAAACCGCTCCTGCCTTTTCACCTTTTTCACTGCGGTATAAATACACGGGTCCCTCCACGGTCATTTCCACACCTTCAAGCTCTTGCAGTCCCCAGAATCGGCTTCCTCTTCCTTCAACTTTCTTCATCTTCTCATATGTCGATTGAATGGATTCTTCATAGGTACTCATCCCCATTCCTAACAGTGACGATCAGTATTACTTAGGACCTGTAGGGAGTATAGAAGCTGATACAGTTATTAAGCAGGAAATCCCTCGCCTTGTTTTATCGACTGCCAGTTATAATGTAAAGGAATGGGGCAAGAGCTTCAGAGCATGGCCAACAGCTCTCAAAGGGTGGAGATCCTGGTATATTAGGATATCGGCTCAAAAGAGGGCAGAGTGGGAACAGATGGGAATAGCTGAGTGTCTCCCTCTAAGCCTAGCTGACCCAGAAGCCAACGAGCCCTTGGTGGCCACGGCATGCTACTTCTGGTCTGATTCTTTTAACACCTTTCTTTTCCCAACCGGCCCGATCGGCCTGACTCTCCTGGACATAGCCCAGCTATGCTGCCTTAGACCCGACAGTGAGTAGATATCGGCTTTCAGTGGCAGGCCTAGATATAAGCTTATTCAAACCAAGGGTGAGGGATGGCGCAAGTATATCCAACATAATAATAAGGTTAATGGCCTGTGTCGGATGAAGAGCACGTCGCCTTCCTAAACTTATGGTTGGACAGATATCTGTTCTGTGGGGCTTCCCTTGGACCAACACAGGTGTATCAACTTATAGCAGAGCAGCTAGTAGAGGGTCGTCGGCTTGCCTTGGGGAAGATTTTGTTAGGAGCTGTATACCAGATGATGCACGTGATACGAAGCAGACTTTTTTTTCTAGTTTTTTCAAGTTCATCATCAGCAACATTGGTGGGCCTTTGTGGTTTGTACAAGTATGGCTGCATTGCCTCTTCAACCGATCGCTCATCTCCGATCCGTCAGAAGATCCAGGATTCCCTCGAGAAGACTACCCTGAAGGACCAACCCCCCAATACACGGCTAGCCGATCCCAAGGGGAGAAGTATATAATGTGTTCTGCTGGTGAAGTGAAAATATCCTTAGCCAGCTTTTATAAGTATATATCATTCTTCCTGAACTTAAACAGCGCCGGCTTCGGCCAATAAGACTTCTTTAGCTATACCAATCCAGCCGATTTCCCACGCCCATCCTTCTTGCATTTGGAAGCTGGCAATTCATCCATGTCCCAATCGACCTTGGATTTCTACAAGATCTTTATCTCCTCCAACATCCTTCATGCGGGCTTGAGCACAAGGAATCGGACTTTCCAGTCGTCCTATGAGTTCTATCATCCCTCCATCTATGCTCGCCAATTTGGCTTTGGCCAAGTCATCCCTAGCCTACCTCTTCTTAACCGACTCCAACCCAGGGCTAGGGTGACCAATAAAACGGCTACTAAAACCGTTCTCGAAATAGCCGATGACCTCCAGATCACTAGGCTTCAACACTGTATTCTCAATACACGCCGATCAAGCAGATACACAACCTGGTGTTCATAAGTGGCCAAAGTCCTTTTGGATAGAACTCCATCGGCCATTATCTCCCTATTCTTGCCTGACTATCATGAGCCGACGGTGGTTCCTGACACTTCAGACGAGAGTAGCTCTTCGGGTTGCACCAACTCGTCGATGGCCGTAGAGGTATTACCTGCATATGTATACATATTTCCCCTTTTTTTAAAGAAAATTGTCTTTGCACCGTTCTCTTATCGGCTAACCAATTTATTGTATTCTCATGCAGGATCAATTGTCGAAGAGAACGGGCAGCAAGAGGGCAGCTTCATCGGCCACATCTGGTAGTGCCCAGTCAACCAGAAGGCTGCATCAGTCAATAGGCCTTACAGGCTATGCATCCGGCAATCTGGGAGTCAATAGTCCTTCTCTATCTGACATCGAGAAGCAGCAGCCTCCGACAAGTAAGCACTCTGATCGAGGGCCTTCATTATTTTGTTGTGACTTGCCCTGACCGATCAATTCTTCAGAAAAGCTGCCAAAAAATACAAGCTCACTATGAAGAGACTGGCCAAGGCTACAGAGGAAAGTGCTGAGACCTCCCCGGGTGGATCGGCTACTAAGGTACGCCATTTTGCTTAAACTTCCCTCATCTCCGCACCTAACCTCGCTTATTTTTCTTTAGCAATCGCCATCGGCACAAGTAGCCAACATTCTAGCCGACATCCAGGGGACCTCGTCAGCTATTCCACCGCCGTCGATTCCAACGCCCGTCACTGCGCCTCCCTCTCTGATTTCAACAGTGGATCCGGTCGATTTGTTAGGGTTTTCCTTGGACGATTTGAATGATCCAGAAGTATTGGCCACTAACAACTACCCAGCCGACATTCGCAGGATTATTGACGCGTCGGCTGTGGCATCGAGTGCTGTCACCTCCGCGCCGGGCATGCAGGAATGACTTAACCACCTTTTTCACAAAGTAACACAACCTGAAGCCTAGCTCTTGGCCGACACACAACCACTAAGGACCGCTATGACTGCCGTTGAAGCCGATCTCCCTGCCGAGACCATCAAAGCGCTGTCGGGACCCGAATTTGCAAATCCGGACCCTCTGTGTATTCAGCACTAGTCCAGGAACGCGCTAGTGCACACAGTCTTAACATCGGCAAATATCACAATCATACCACTCGATACTAATAAAGTACTTTAATCAAATAATCAAACTGGTTGCTCGACCTTATGGTCAAGTTACAAATATACACCTCGCAGGGCGAAACTTATTAAAAGAGAAATAATAGCAGCGGAAAATAAGATAACATCGTGGCGCCATCCAGTATACCACAGGCAACTGACTGGGCTCGCTCTCTAAGTAGACGGTTCCTCTTGGAGCTCCTCCTCCAAAGCTGGTGTAGTCTCCTCTTCAACTGGTGTTGTATTGCGGCAAGGGTGAGTACTTGGTACTCAGCAAGTCATGCACAGAATGCAAGCTAATATACTATATGCATGGCTTGATACAAAGGAATAGCTCAAGGTATATTTGCGAAAGAGCATTTAACAAATAATATAAGTAGATTCGGAAGCAAAGAGAAACAAGTATATCATTAATAACTTTCCCAGGAGTTTAAATAAACATCTTTCCCACTCCTAATCCATATTTCCATCAACATCATTATTAAACCAAACCCAACCTTTCAAGTCCAAGTTATTTTTGAGAAAGTCTAACCCTTGACTGTAATTCCCGAGCGATGTCCAATACCGCGGACACGGCTATTCGAATAGATTTTACACTCTGCAGAGGTTATGCACTTTACCCACAAAATACAGTCAAACACCACAAAGGCGAGTTTCCGTAACAAAGTCTTTCGGAAACTTCTAACAGCACAAGTGGTCCTCCCCGGTGTTGCACGCTAACCCTTCCCTTAGCGAAGGCAAAGTTTAGGCCAAACCACCGTTAGATGGGTACCTGGCCGCAGCCCCGGTACGCTCCCCCGTACAACTTACACAAAGGGTGTAGTTGGCACCCAGAGGTCCCACAGGTACGTTATTAGCAACTTAATCGACTAGGTCTGTCCCATTACAGACATGTGGTTGCACGTTTGACCCAGTTCAAAGGCTTGCAAGGTTAAGTCCTTAAGGCGACCAGGGCAAGACTACCCGAAGAACCAATTCAACGTTCCCGGTGCCACAACTGGCCCACCCTGATCATTCTTGCCACATGCCCCGGTCAAAAACTATTTATCAAACCCCAGTTGATTACCATGCACCATGTGCCATCAACATCACATGATACCTTTCCAAAACAGGTTCAATATATCATTAAGTCAATATTAACATTTGATTGTCCAAAATCATGTTATGAGCACGTAGCAGGTCTAAGCAATATACTACAACGATCTAAATTCCCATGTTGGCAATTAAGTAATGTCCAACTATTTAATCCTCAACTAGGGTGGCAAGGGTCATGGCACATATTTAATTAACCAAGGTGTCATACAGCAATTTGGCATTTATCTATTTCCCCGGAATTATATAAAGTATTTTCTAATTAAACTAGCATGCAATAAATTGAATCAAAATAGATTTCCAATTGGGATCAACATGGTCAAAGCATAACTTGCCTTCAAAAAGTACTTGCTCTTGGTCCTGAGCTGGCTTCTGAGTCAACACTTCTCCTTCGAAGCCTTCGGGCACTTCAACGTCTACTCGTAAAGCGTACAAATAGCAATAAATAAATGAACAGTAGACAAAAACCGTCCAAACATCCAAATAAAGTTCATAAACAGAGAGAGCATAATTTTATGAATTTTTAGAAACTAGAATCGTCAAATTCGGAGTTTAAATGCAAAAGTTATAGCATTTTGAAGTTTAAAATAATCAATTAAATATTAATACAGAGAAAAACTTTGGTCCAAAAATTAAATAAAATTCATCATTAGGTATATCTCAATTTTATACAAATTTAGAAATTTGAATCACCCAAATCGGAGTTAAAACGCAAAAGTTATAAGCGTTTGAAGTTTGAAACAAATTCTGAAATGAATTATTCAAATTAATAAATCATTTTCTTTTTCGGAAATTCATTTATTGCGTCAGCAAGGACACGTGGCAGCCTCTGATTGGCGGTGGCGTCGCCAGCCGTCCACGGGCTCAGCCCACGGCTCGGCTCGGCTCCACCGTGGACCCGGTCCACGGTTCACGTGTCTCTGACATGTGGGACCCTACAGGTGACGTCATTGCTGACGTCAACGGGGACTCAGCTCACTGTGCTGACAGGTGGGACCCACTGGTGATGTCATTGCTGACGTCACCGCACGGTTGGGGTGGCCGCTGGCAGGTGGACCCCCCATGACGTCAGCGTGACGTCATGGTGCGGTTTGGCCGCGTCGCTGACACGCGGGCCCGGCGTGTCAGCGTCACACACGCGTACGGCGCTGACCGCGCCGGTCCAACTTCTTCACACGTGGCTCGATCTCGGCCGTTGATTTTCAAATCAACGGCCCAGATCGGATCTAACCTAACGCAGTAGAAAAACTACTCGGCTGATCTGGACCGTTCGATCTTGATCGGACGGTCAAGATCCAATCTAACGCAAACAACACAGCTAACCCTAACCGTTCGATCTAAATCTAACGGCTGAGAATGGATCTAGCACTGTGCGGTGAAGGCTATGTGGCACAATCTAAGCCGTTGGATCTAGATCCAACGGTTGAAAATAGATCTAGAGGGTTGCACGTGAGATCTCACCGTGGCGTGATGTGGCGCGATCTGAGCCCTTGGATTCTGATCGGACGGCTGGCGGTGCTCGCGGACGGCGATGGCGACGCGGCGGAGCAGAGGCTACCGGAGACGAAGACGACGACGAGTCCAACGGCGCGGCTTCTCGGCGGAGTGAGTGGTACTCCGAACACGCCTCGGCACTGGGAATCCGGATCTGGGCTTGACGGCGGAGGGCGACTGACGGGCGGCAAGAACGCAAGAAACCGCGGCGAGGAGAGAATCAACTACGGCGAGCTCTAAGCGGCTAGGCAGCGGTGCTTTCGAGCGGCGTGAGCTAGGGTTTCCGTGCGCGCGGAAGAGGCGGTCACGGCCGTGGTAGCGGCGCATTAAATAGGGGCCTCGGCTTAGTGAATCTCGCGAAACCGAGGTCCACTACGCGGCGGGCGAGTCCGACGAGGACTCGGAGAGGGCGGCGTGGCACACGCCACCGTTGGATCAAGATCCAGCCGCGCGAGTTCGGCTCTGGCCTGCTCGGCGAGCCGGGTGGCCTCGGCCGAGTCGGGCTTGATGACGTGGCTCAATCGTGGCTGTTGGATCTTGATCCAGCGGTCACGCGCGTAGGGTTTCGGCCGAGTGGGTTCGGCTCAACCACGGGCGCGGTCGGGTTCGGGTCGGACTCGAGTCTGACTCAGGCTCGGTCGGATGAACAGTAAAACCCACTCGCATTTTCCAGCGATTAAATAATCCAATAAATTCCCAGAAATTCATTTAATTCATTAAAAATAGCAAAAGACTCAGAAATATTCCAGAAAAATTCTGGAAAATATTTTGGAACATTTTGGACTCAAATAAAATATTTCCAACAAAATTTTATTTGCAAAGTTAAATTCTTTACTTATTTCAAAATGGAATAAATTCAAATAAATTCCAAATAAATCCAAATAAATTCCAGAAAATTCCAAAAATTCACCAAAGTGCCAAATCACACATGAATTTAAGAAAAGCAAAATTTTGGGGTGTTACAAGCGCTATTGGATGTTTGCCATTTGGACGACCGGAGGGAGGAGGTGGAAGCCGCCAAGTCCAGGATCGCCCAGAGAAAAGCACAACAAGCCGATCAAAAGCTTCTGGATGAACTGGTGGCTGATGCTAAGTCGAAGAAAAAAGAGTTCGATCAAGGCGCCGCCGCCCTTAAGTTGGTAAAAAACAAAATCCAGGAACTGGAATCGGCCAAGAAGTCCCTTGAGGAACAGCTAGCCACAATTGTCAAATGGCTCACCGTGTGCCAAGTGCGCGCAACTGAGTCGACTTCCTTTCTGGCGGGCCAAAAACAACAGATCAGAGAGGTGTTTGCGAAGGTCAAGCAACAATCAGCCAAGATAGCCACTGTTCCTGGCAACGCCAGAGAAGTGAAGAGGAACACGGTATGCTACTCTAGCACAAATTAAAATTTCTACCGCAAACCAGAAAAGCTACTCGCAAGAAAGGGATCATAGATCTATTATCAATAGACGCGCAGTTGCGGAATCCTTAGCACGTCGTTGTAGTGGATCGTTCTCGGCGTGGATCATCCTCGCCATGGATTGTCCTCGCCGTGGATTATCCTCTCCGCTGATCGTCCTCGCTGCAGATCGTCCTCGTCGCGGATCGTCCTCGCCACGGATCGTCCTCGCTGCGGATCATCTTCTCCACGCCGCAGTAGCAGCAGTGCCACCAGAGCAGTCCACACATCCGTGGATGGAATGCCGTCCGTCGGTGTGCAAGCACCGTGTCGCTCGGCAGGGGAAACGAGAGGAGGTGGCTAGGGTTTCTGGCAAAACACCTCTAAACCGCACGAAAGTGTGTTCTGCGCCCAACCTCCTCCCCTCCTTATATAGCGACGAGGTGAAACCCTAGGTAGTCATGCCCCATCTACACGTTAAGCCCATGAGGTCCATTAATTACGGATCCAATCCGAATTAATGCGTCCCAGCCCATTAAGTGTGTGACCCTGTAGGTTCATGCGCATTTGGACATGGATTCGGAAAATCCTTTTCTATTCCAATAGTCTGTAGCGACTCCTTGCAGAGCATGCCAACTCCCAAACACATATGATTAAAGTACTGATGTAATAATCCCTTTGCCAAACTATATGAAGATCGAACTCAAGGCGAGAAGCATGTCATCCTTTGATAGTTTAATCCATCTCTCGTTTCCGTGATATATTAATAAGTTATGATTGACTTCTCAATCACGGCATGACCATGCACTTCCTTAATCATATCACACGAGTGGCCTAGACATATATCTCCGTTACACTAGAGTGGCAAATTCCATCTTGACTGCTCACTTCCCTCTGCATGTTTCATAGTAAACATGAAAGCTACCTTTATAACTATCCGGTTAGGAAATAGTGTTTGGTAACCCTAAGGTAAACTATTACATATGTAGGGAATATGACAATCTCAGGTCTAAGGATCATACATCTACTATGTATGAGATACACTAATGACATATAAGAATGCAACATTCTCGCAGTGTCCCATTGCAGGTCCATCTAACACATGTTCTCCAACATGCGTTCATAATGTATTGATGATATCTCCATATCCCATGATCTATGAAACATGATCATCGATCAGTACATGTGCTGATCTATTCATCGTTGTCCACTACGATGATATCCAATCAGAGATACTTACAGAATTATATCAATGAGTAGAGAGTTTCATAAGCAAGTCACATACTTACTGATCAATATAATGATATACATTCATAGGACCAATAATCATATTATTATTCATAAACATAGTCATGTTACAATCATCTATATGACTGCCTCAAGGGCATAACACTAACAAGAAGACCAGCAAATTGTAGACAGCGTCCAGGAGACCATTGGGAAAGCAGCGGCGGCACTGTCGGGTCTAGGAGCCTACCTACCCGGGTCAGGACTGTAGCTACTTTTGAATGATGCTACCTTGTAAACAATGCCTGGGTATTGGATGTTCTTGCACTTATGTTGGCTGTAAAACTCTGTTATAATCGGCTGTGTAGCTGTCGGGACCCGAATGTGCAAATCCGGACCCTCTGTGTATTCAGCACTAGTCCAGGATCACGCTAGTGCACACAGTCTCAACATAGATGAATATCACAATCATACACAGCGAAAAAGAGAAATAACACAAATATAGAATATAAACTATTGAACGACCTTAAGGTCAACCTTACATTTGTGAGGCCTTGACGGCTTCAACTCCAAATAAGCAAAGAATGAACGAAGAACATCGGTGAACCCATCAATACGCCACAGGCAACTGACAGGGTTCGACTCCTAGATAATCGCCTTCTCACGGAACTTCTTCTTCTTCGACGATGTAGACTTTTGCTCACTGGTGATTGTTTGTTTGCAAGGGGTGAGTACATAAAGCACTCAGCAAGTCATGCACAGAATGCAAGTCTAATAACTATATGCATGGCTTATTCCAAATGACAGGCTGAAGGGGTTATTTTGCAATAAACAGCATTCACAAATATTCATAATAGATTGTAAAGTGGTAAAACAGATAACAATAGTAATAAATTCACAGTTGTTTCACAAGTAAACCATTCCACATCCTTAAACAATTATCACTTTTCCACAGGCAAACTGCCTCCAAGCCCAAGTTCAATTTTAAGAAAAGCTAGCCCTTGACTGTAATTCCCGAGCAATGTCCAGTACCACGGACACGGCTATTCGAATAGATTTTACACTCTGCAGAGGTTATACACTTTACCCACAAGATACAATCAACTCATCACGTCAGCCGTGAATCGCCATACAAGAGTATGCGATTGAGCGATCATAACAAAGTCTTTCGGAAGCCTCTAACTACACAAGTGGACCTCTCCGGTTTTTGCCCTACACCATCCCTTCCCTTAGCTAAGGCGAAGTATGGGACCGACATACCGTTGGATGGGTACCATGTCAGCACTGCACGCTCCCCCTTCAATCTACACAAACGGTGTAGTTGACACCCCGAGGTACCACAAGTAAGTTATTAGCAACTTAATCAACTAGGTCCGTCCCATTCCGGACATGTGGTTGTACGTTTGACTCAGTTCAAAGGCTTGCAAGGTTAAGTCCTTAGAGTGACCAGGGCAAGACTTACATCAATACTCTCAAAGAAATCCATCTCACCATCACTCATACATATATCATGTTTCAAATAATCCCAACTGCCAAACTGGCCCACCATAATTCTTGCCACTTGCCCCAGTCTAAATCATTTTATCACCCCAGTTGATTATTGAGCAACACAATGCCAACAACTCAACATCCTTGAAGAAGTACGAATACCTCCACATATCAACTTCATCGTGTTTCCAAGAACACGTCACACCGTTCCAAAATACATTGCATATTCCATTAGTCAATATTAAGCTTTTGTATTTCCAAAACGATGTCAAAGGTTCGTTGCAAGACTAAGCAGCTACTGACGGTCTAACTAACCCATGTCGGCAAAGTATTTAAAGCCAACTATTAATCAAGAACCCTAGGGTGACAAATGAATCATGGCGTACAGCTATTATAGACAAGGTGGCAATAACAATTAGGTTGATTATCTAATCCCAAATTAATTGAAAACAATTTAACTCAAACTAGCATGCAATAATTTGAAACAACATAAGTTTTGAAAATGGGATCAACATGGTCAAAGCACAACTTGCCTGGCCCTTGCAACTTTTACTATTCTTTACTCTTTATCCTAGATTCTTGATCCTCGACCTTCGATCTTCACTTCCTTGATCTTCAGCCCGTAGAACGATTCCCAGACGACGCGTCTAACGATTAAAGAAGAAGCAAATACAAACCAATTCAAAAGACAAGTAAAACTCCAAATTAAGAACAAATAGCATTGGGCACAACGGCTTGGATGAATTCAGGAACTTGAACGAATTAAATCGAAGGGTTGACAAAAAGAACGGGCTTTCGGGAAAACACCGAAGAGGGAAAGATTAATAACTGGGAAAGAAAGAATACTATTCCGAAGAATATTTCTTCCGAACTTATTATCTTGATTGGACAGACATTGACATATGGGCTCTCGATCTATAGATCGGGTCCATAAGAATACGTTAGTTCACAATGAACTAAGCTGATTCTCGAGGTTGACTTTTGTTGACCGAACGGACACAGTCAAACAAAAGAGAGACCGATTGATCGGGCACAGGGGTATGACAGATGGCCAATGGTCTATCGACCAAGTCCACGAATGAATTCTCGATTAAAGGCAGATTAGATTTTCAGGGATAAGATAAGACAAGTATCTTACCGCGATTGAAACAATGGGAAAGATTGCAAAGATAACAACGCAGCTCACGATGAACTTAGTTCATCGAACCGGTCTTAGGTTAGGGTTTTGATTCGACTTTGAAGATGACATGACGATAAGACTAGGCTCACTTCATGATGATAGAGGAGATGAGAACATCGCACTAGGGCTCTTGCTTGAATGCACGCATGTGATGACAACGAAGTGAAGAGAGCCAAGCGTTAACGATGAAGCGTTAACGACGAAACGTTAACGATGGAGCGTTAACGGTGGAACGTTAACGGCAAAACGTTAACGGAGGAACGTTAACGACGAAACGCTAACGGCGGAGCGTTAACGACGGAGCGTTAACGGTGAAACGTTAACGGCAACAGGTAACGGAGGAACGTTAACGGCGGCGCGTTAACGACAGAGCGTTAACGGTGAAACGTTATCGGCAAAACGTTAATGGAGGAACGTTAACGATGAAACGTTAACGGCGAAGCGTTAACGACGGAGCGTTAACGGTGAAACGTTAACTGCAATAGGTAACGGAGGAACGTTAACGGCAGAGCGTTAATGACAAAGCGTTAACGGTGAAACGTTAACGGCAAAACGTTAACGGAGGAACGTTAACGACGAAACGTTAACGGCGGAGCATTAACGACGGAGCGTTAACGGTGAAACGTTAACGGCGGAGGTCAAACAATGATAGGATACTCATGAAGCGAAGTAGCGACCGTCGGTACAACGACATGGCCGCGATAAAACGCTACCAAGGACGGTTAACCGGTGCGTGAAACGGCGGCACGAGCTAGGTTGAAAAACGACGGTTTAAGGCCGGAATCGGCTCCGACGGCAAACGGAGGCCAAAAGAATCTTAATGATGGACCAAAACAGTAAGGGACGACCCACCGGACGCGACAACATGGCCGGAGCGAACCAAATTAGCCGGCGTCAAAAGGCGACGCGCGGCGACGGCAAACGGCGGCCTAAATATATAAAAAAAAATTCTGGAGGATGGGATGGCAAAGGGAGAATGTCTACTGCGTAGAACGCGGCGAGACGATCTCAACGGTATAGGCGGATTTTGCGGCGCCCCTCCGGATTAATCACAAACTGGCGATTATCGGGTTTCGGATCAAAACTTTGGATGGCTATAACTTCTAGAATAATGATCGGAACTTAACAAAATTTGACCGAGTGCTAGATGGGATAAAGAGGCACACCGTGACGCAGGTGGCTCGAAGAAATACCTTCTGGAATAGCGGGGAACGCGCGAGGAAGGTTGCCGCTGTCTGAAATGGCCTCGGCAAGATTCGAGATTGAAACGGCCATAACTTTTGATCCCGTGGGCCAAATTGGCTGAATTTTGGACAGCAAGCAGATGGTACCTTGTGGCACACCATGGCGAAGATGGATCTCAAAAAGAGTCGACGAGCTGCCCGGGACGCGGCTCCAAAGTTCAGCCAGCGTTGGGCGACATCCGGAGGACATGGGGTGGTTTCGGAGTTTTGGAGAAGATCCAAGGGGTGGAACCTGCATGGGAGAGGTCATGGGAGACCTACTAGGGCTGGTGTGGCGGCTAGGTCAAGAGAAATCAAGAAAACACGAAAAACGGGTCTTGTGGGCATTTTATCGAGCACATTTCGTGCATGAAACGGACTGGGCAACGTGGGCCAACGGGAGGCCAACACGTGGCGGCGGGGCGTGCCGCGTGGGCCGGCGCGACTTTGGCCAGCGTGGGCGCGGGGCGGCGGCTGGTCTTGCGCTGTGGGCCAGGCGGGGAGGAACGCGACTGGCGGGCTGAGCGAGGCGAAGCGGCCGGCGGCTTTGCCTGAGGCGTGGGCCCAGTGTGGCGTGGCCCATGCGGGCGAAGCGCGCCAGCGTGGAGGCCGGCTGGCGCGCGACGTGGGCCGGTCGGGGAGGTGGGCTGGCGTGCGGGTGTCGGCCCGAGTGGCGGTGTGGGCCGGCAGGAGAATAGGAGAGGGACTTGTCCCAAACGCATAACCGAATTTCGAGCCATTTTCTGAATAAAATAAATATAGAAAATCAAATTAACCATTTAGTGCAATAAAAATACCGGAAAAATTCTAGAAAAATTCTAGAAAATATTTTGAGATATTTTGAACTCAAATAAAATATTTTCAACCAAACTTTATATAAACTTTTCCAAATAATTAATTAATTTCAATAAAAGGTCTTAATACAAATCAATCCCAAATAAATCCGAAAAATAGCAAACGAGCTCCGAAAAATCTCAACAATTATAGAAAAATTTCTTGAAGCACAAGGAATCCAAATAAAATTAAATTTATTTTATTTGAGGTTTAGAATAATCAAATTAAATTGTTTTAGCTTTCAGAAAATTCAAATCAAGTTTTATAAACGCGAGAAAATCAACGAAAATTTTTGGGAAACTAAACTAAACCAAAAATTTTGAAAACCCAAATTTTGGGATGTTACAGTAGCCGATTCATGTGATGTATATTCTTGCGTTGGTGTTTTAATCGACTTTCTAAATCAAACGCATTTATTCTCAATGACTTGATGAGATCATGCTCCGATCCATACGCTAGGGTAGTACATCTTCTGGTATTTTCCGTTGATTGCCTTTGGTAGCACCGATCCTTCAAGTGTTTCCAGTATATACGAATTTCCATCAACAATCCGATTTATCCTATATGGTCCTTCCCACGTTGGTGACCACTTACCGAATCAGTTTTCCTTGGATCCGATCAGCAATATGGTTTTCCATACAAGATCGGCTTCGTTGAATGACTTCGGCACAACCTTCTTATCATACGCTCTGGCAACCCTCTCTTTATTCCTTTTAAGCCGATCTAATGTAATCAATCTGGTTTCCATCAAATCGTCTAGACCATCGATCATAAGTTCTTTATACTCGTCAGCCGACAAATTATTTTGTCTGGCTACCCTAAGGGAGTCGATATTTATTTCTACAGGCAGAACGGCTTCTTGCCCATATACTAACTGGAACGGGGACAACTTGGTCGACCCATGATATGCTAGCCGATACGCCCATAATGCTTCTGACAATACTCTGTGCCAATTCCTTGGCTTTTCATCAATCTTTCTTTTTATCAGTTTGATTATGGTTTTATTGGATGACTCGGCTTGTCCGTTAGTCTGAGCGTAATAGGGCGAAGAATTAAGCAGCTTAATGCATAGACTTTTTGTGAAAGTTTGAAATTCATCGGACATGAACACAGTCCCTAGATCGGTCGTGATAGTTTACTGTAACACCCCGGCATCTAGTATGCCCTGGATGTCACCAAACATGATAGACACAGCATCTAAATGGCACAAATAAAGGTAAATTACAGCAAATGTGCAAATACTAAAACCAAAAATTTCGGCAGCATCTCCTTTGTTTTTGCATGATTTGAAGCAACAGCAATAATATGGCAATGTATAGCATAATATGAGACATCTAAAACAGCAATAACAATTGACATGGCAACATCTTACGTGTAAAATAATGAATCCAACCACTCTAAAATTATAATGAAGCAAAAAGATGAACTTAAGCACACAATCAAGCCATACTCCAAGTTTCATGGCACTAATCTTATTATTATGTCTCCAAATGATAAAAACTGTCTATATGTGAGGAGCTACGTGTAGAAGTGTAGCTAAACCCCTTTCCCGCATGCTGGTTTCATGGTACCTAAAACAACATAAGACACAAGCGTGAGTTCATCACACAACAAGTATATTGTAATGGAGCAAAATGAACAGTTCAATGCTAATATCTCTATATATCATGCTTAACATCGTAACCATGTTCAAATCTCATTGTACACATCTCATTATCATAATCATGTATGCAATGCAATGCACATATCTCATCGAAGCACATACCGGTATTGCCGAGTGCACACCCGTCGGCGTGCACCCTCTTTCCCCTTCCACCCCGTAGATGGAGAGTGCCTACTCCTCGCTTCCATTCACAACTGTGGATGGAATAACGAGGTAGGTCTTATACAATGGCGCTCCGGATTAGTCATAACTTTCTCACCGACCTTACCGGACTAGTTATGACTTTCTCACTGACCTGGCCAGTTCTCATGCCATGTATGCAAATATGTCATAAACATAAACAACTTGCACATAAACTCAACTAATCATTGCATAGCCTCTCATAATAAACCATTTTCATCATGTTGCAAGCAAGAGTCAATCATGGCATCATATCAAAAAGCATGTGTAAACCATCTTATTATCAAACATTACGGCTCCCTAAGCCGCAACCACTACATACACTTGCCTTCAACCGCGGGCGACGGATTGGCGAGAGGATGAGGGCACTCCCGGGGTCACACCACCTGCACATAGGTACCACACACTCAAAACGTGCCCTCAAAATAGTACAAGAACGATCCCCTACCCCGACTTCGCAAACAACACCTAAAACCCGAAAATAGAGAATCTGTCCCTACGGGACAGCGGGCTTCCAACAAGCATAACTTGATTTCTAGGACTCCAAATTAGGTAAACAAGTATATTTTCTCAAATCTTAGGAAATTTCCTAGCTTTTTCTAAGAATTGGCGAAGACTGATTCGGCCTCTAGAATTGTTTAATCTACAGATCAACATAATCTGTCCCAATCTCGTCACGGTTTTGAACACGTTCGGTAAAACAACCATAACTTTCAAATGGCTGATCAGAATTATGCGTTCTTGGTGTCCAACTAAAGGTATTTCAATTACCTACAACTTCTTCAATAGAAGGAGGACCAAATTCCGAATCTAAAATTGCGAAAACTCAAACCCTAGGTCGGACGTCCAATCTGCCCGAAACAGAACACCATGACAACTCTAGTTTTCATCAAATCTAACCAATGGCAGCACAACCTTTTGATCTAATAGCATGAAAACATCCATTAACACAGCACCTAATCCACCCCAAAGGTTTCCCATCACCATACCTTGGCCCGACGAACGACGAACTGACGAACACCTCTCTCCCGGTCACGATCTCTCTCCAATCTTCGGTTCCTCCCGATCGAAGTCCTTCGCAATGCGGAGATCAACGGAGGGGAATCGAACGGCAGCAAAGGAGGGGAAGGAGGCAGGCTAGGGCCGGCTAGGGGGTGGTGGGGGAGGCGCAAGAGGGAGGGGAAGGGGGGCGCACGGCTTGGAGGGTGGGGGTGGCGGCTAGGGTGGAAGGGAGGAGGTGGAGGCGCATGGGGCAGCAGCATGCTGCCATAAACCCTCCCTCACATGGGCCAAAGGCCTCCCACCTCCGGCCCACGTGGTTTCCTCAAGCCCACGATGGGTTCCCCAAGGCCCAAAGTCCCCCGGAAGGCCTATTTCCCCCCTGGAAGGCCCAAAACACAATTTAACCTCAAGCCGCAAGGTTTTATTCTCTAATTTCACATTTTATAACGTCACGTCATTCCGTAGCGTCACATTTGTGGAATACCAAACCGATGTATGATGTGTTCGTTAACAAAGCTGATTACTTCAGCACTGATAACCTTCTTGAGGGGTATGGCTTCCACCCACTTCGAAAAATAGTCCGTTGCCGCAAGGATAAATTTGTGGCATTTGCTTGATGCTGGGAATATCTGGCCGATTACGTCTATGCCCTATCGTTCAATTCTCTAGGGATGTGCTCGATGGAGAATGTCGTGAATGACCCGATAGACTGAAGGCATTGCTCTAGATATTGTGCTAACGTTTCATCGTTACATCTGAATCCCCCTTTGACTTGTTGTACAATCAGCAATGAATCCCAGAATACCTTGACACGTCTTACTTTGATGCTTTCCAGCAATTGTAGACCTTTGAGCAGAGCTTCGTATTCGGCCTGATTATTAGAGCATCAGCTATTGAGCCGATATGCAAATTCGAAATTATGCCCCTTTGGTGAAATAAGGACTACGTCGATACCATCGCCTTCTCGGCACATAGACTGTAACACCCTGACATCTAGCATGCCCTGGATGTCACCAAACATGATAGAAGAAACATTTAAAAACCATAAATAAAGATAAATTACAGCAAGGGCGCAAATGCTTAAACCGAAAATTTTGGCGGCATCTCTTTTGTTTTTCCATGATTTGAAGAAATAGCAATATCATGGCAAGATATATCAATATAAAAGACATCTAAAACAGCAATAACAGTCGCTATAGCAACATCTTAGGACTAAAATTCTGAATCCAACCACTCCACAAACTATAACGTAACAAATGATGAAATCAAGCACACAATCAAACCATTCTCCAAGTTTCATCGCACTAATCTTATTATCATAACTCCAAATGATTAAACAACTTCCTAATGTTTGGGGCTACGTGAAGAAGTGTAGCTAAACCCCTTTCCCGCATGCCGGTTGCAAGATACCTAAAACATCATAAAACACAAGCATGAGTTCATCACTCAACAAGTATATTGCAATCGAACAAAGAGAAACAGCTTTCAATGCTAACATCACTACATCTCATGCTTAACATCATAATCATGGCATAAACTCATATTCATCATCATAACCATGTCATAATCTCATTGTACACATATCATCAACATCAACATATATGCAATGCAATGCACATGTCTCCTCGAAGCACATACCGGTATTGCCGAGTGCACACCCGTCGGCGTGCACCCTCTTTCCCCTTCCATCCCGTAGATGGAGGGTGCCTACTATTACTGACTCGCTCCCATACACAACCGTGGATGGGACTACGAGGTAGGTCTTTCGTGTTCAGTACGTGTGAACACAAAGGCCCGCATCAGAATGGGACGCCTCTTCCATTAGGAATGCACATATGACATGAACATGTATCATCTCGCATAAACATTTAATACAATGAATTCATAACAAATATATAAAACCATGTTCATCATATCATAGGAAAACATCAATCATGGCAAGTTAGCATATCATGTAATCATATTGCACTAAAGCAAGTCTAGCAATCATACAACCCAAACCCATTCCAATACACTTGCCTTCAACCGTGGGCGACGGATTGGCGAGAGGTTGAGGGCACTCCCGGGGTCACACCACCTACACATAGGTACCACACACTCAAAACGTGCCCATAAAATAGTACATGAACGATCCTCTACCCCGACTTTGCAAACTACTCCCAAAACCCGAAAACAGAGAATCTGTCCAGACGGGATAGCGGGCTCCCAACTAGCATAACTCTAGTTCTAGGACTCCAAATCAAGTAAACGAGTACATTTTCTCGAAGCTTAGGAAATTTTCTAGCTTTTTCTAAGTATTGGGAAAAACTGATTCAACCTCTAAAATTGATTAATCTACAGATCAATACGATCTATCCCAATCACGTCACAGTTTTGAACACGTTCGGTAAAACAGCCATAACTTTCAAACGGCTGATCGGAATATCGTGTTCCTAGTGTCCACTGAAAGGTATTGAAATTATCTACAACTTATGTAACAGCCGACTGATCATAAAACGTATCTAAAATTGTGAAAACTTAATCCCTAGGTCGGCCGCCCAATCTGCCAGAGACAGAACGTGGGACAATCATAGCAAACTCCCTAATCTCATCTAGAGGCAGCACCTAAACATGGATCTAAAGAATCAAAAACACCTCTATCACAGCACCTAATCCACCCCAAAGATTTCCCATCACCATACCTTAGCCCTACGAACGACGAACCGACGAAAACTCCTCCCGGTCGCCCGATCTTCTTCCATGCGCCAATCCCGTCGGATCCTCTCGTCGTGGAGCTTCCCAACGGCGAGGACAATGGAGTGGAGGGGTGTGGCAGCAAGGGAAGGGGTGGAACTCGCCTAGGGCCGGCTAGAGGAGGTGGAGGAGGAAGGTGAGGGAGGGGATGGCACAAGGGGGAGGGGAGGCGCCCAAGGGGGTGGCGTCTAGGGTTGTGGGGAGGGGTGTGGGGCGCATGGGGTGTAGGGGCAGCAGGTTTTCTGCCCTAATCTCCCTCCACATGGGCTAGATCTCCCCCACCACCGGCCCACGAAGGTCCCCCAAGGCCCGAGTTAGGTCCCCCAAGGCCCAAACTCCCCCGGAAAGGCCCAAACTCCCGAAAAAAGCCCAAAATCATGGTACAAAAGTCGTACCAAAATGTCAAAATCGAAAATGACTCACACTGTCATTCCGTAGTGTCACACAGACCCATCAAAATACAATTGCCAGGGGGCCACATCGACTAGTCTAACTGCCGTTTCGCCGCCTGTGATGAAATCGAGTATAACTTGTCCTTTGACGGCTTTAGCCGATTCATAAGCCAGGTCGAACTTGGTTAAGGCGTATGCCCATTTACCAAGTCATCCTCATAAAATTGGTGCAGACAAAATGTATTTGACGATATCGGTTATGCACACTATTACGCATGTTGACGCCAATATATAATGTCTTAGCTTCATACAGGCGAAATAGAGAGATAAGCATAGCTTTTCCACAAAAGGGTACCTCCTTTCAGTATCCAAAAGTCGTCGGCTTAGATAGAATATCACCCATTCTTTGCTATTGACTTCTTGCGCCAGTACAGCCCCGATTGTCTCTTCCTCGGCAGAGATGTATAACCTAAATGGTATTCCCTTCCTTGGTGCGGCTAAAATCGGAGGTTTCGTCAAATACTCCTTAATGTCATCAAAGTCCTTCTGCTACTCTTCTCCCCATGTGAAACTTTGATTTTCTTTTAATTTTAGCAACAGGGTGAAGGCTCTAATTCGCCTGGACAAGTTCGAAATAAAGCGCTGTAGATAATTGATCTTGCCGACCAATTTCTGCAGCTCATTTTTGCTTGTCGGTGGTTTAGTATCGGCTATGGCTTTTACCCTTTGCTGGTTAACTTCGATTCCTCTTTCGTGCACCATGAATCCGAGGAATTGTCCAGCCGATACTCCGAACGCACACTTTAGGGAGTTCATTTTTAACCCATAGACCCTTGTACTCTTAAACATCCTTCCTAAATCGGCCAAATGTTTCCAATCGTCTTTTGACTTACAACGACATCGTCAATGTAAATCTCGACGATATGGCCAATTAGATCATGAAAGATTAAATTCATGGCGCGTTGTTACGTGGCACCGGCATTTTTTAAGCCAAACATCATGACGGTCCATTCGTACAGCCCCATGGCTCCAGGACATCTAAAAGCCGTTTTGGACACGTCGGCTTCTGCCATGAATATTTGGTTGTATCCGGCATTCCCATCAAGGAAACTAATAATCCTATTGCTCGATGCAGCGTCGATAAGCATATCAGCTATTGGCATTGGGTATTCGTCTTTTGACGTAGCCTTGTTCAGATCTCTAAAGTCCACGCACACCCTTAGCTTACCGTTTTTCTTCACCACATGAACGATGTTCGAAACCCACTCAGCGTATCGGCAAGGCTTGAAAAACTTGGACTCTAATAATCGTTCTATTTCCTCCTTGATGGCATTATACAGGGTTGGATTAAAGCGTTGGGGAAACTGCTTAAACCGCCGATACCTCGGCTTTATAGGCAGTCGATGCTAAACTAGCTGTCGGCTTAGACCAGGCATCTCGTAATACTCCCAAGCAAAGCAATCCCTATAATTTTTTAGTATTTTGACCAACTTGGCTCTATAATCTGCGCTTAATTTTGTGATTATAAAAGTTGGTCTTTTCCTATCGCCTTCCCCTATGTCTATTTCTTCAAGCAAATCGGCTGAAGTGAAACCTTGTCCTAATCTCTCTTCCTGAAAGTCTTTAATGGCCTCCCCACTGTCCAATGTTTGCCGATAGTTTGGAAGTTTATTTTGAAGGGCATCTTTTATTCCCGATCCCATCTCCTCAATACTTCATTTGCCCAATCAAATGTACCTGGCCCGACATTGATTGGCATTAAACCTAACTTTTCGACGCAAATAAAATCGCAGTCATCTAGAACTTTGCCGGATATGCATTCGGCTTCTTGGTGTGGCCAATTTGTGTTGGGACTGGCCAATGCTATGTGGGCCGATGTATCGGCTGGTATTACTTCGACTTCATCTCCATTCCACTGTACTAAAAGTTGGTGCATTGTTGATGAAATGCAGCAATTAGCATGGATCCAATCCCGCCCGAGGAGTACGCTGTAATTCCCTTTGGCTTCAATCACAAAAAATGCAGTTGGCAAGATTTTACTGCCAACTGTCAGCTCTGTGACCATCACTCATTTTGCCTCGGTGGGGTCACCCGTGAAGTCATTTAATACCATGTTCATCTTGATCAAATCTTCATCGGCTTTGCTCAATTTTTTGAAGGTACTTAGCGGCATTAGGTTTACTGTAGCCCCACCGTCGGCTAGCATTCTTGATATAGGTTGGCTATTGATATGCCCTTTCAGGTACAACGGCTTTAAATGCCGATGCATGTCTTGGGTTTTTCAAACACGGCGTCCTGTGCGCCAAGGCACAGCTGAGCCAAGGCTTCTTTGGCTGATTCGGTCTCAGTTCTAAACTCCGCCGGCAGAGTAAAGACCATATTGATGTCCATAGGGGGAGTGTCGTCCCGAGTCATCAGCGAACCAGAATCGACTGACTGATCTGAGTCCTCGTCGATCGGGTTTTTACTTCTCCATTCTTGCTTTACGACTTGCATCGGCCGTAATTCATTGAATATCTGATCTCGTTCTTCTTCCTATTTGGCTTCTCTCATTTCCTGTGTTCTCCAGCGTTGCAATTGTCTGTGCTGAGATTGACTAAGCCCAGAGGGGCACCACTTCGGCTTTGGCTCAATCGGCTTGCGGATTTTTTTGGCCAGATTGTTGGTTTTATTATCAGATCTAGCTGACCCAACTTTTTCTTTCGGAGGATTCACTTTGATCTTTTGCATGAATGTTTTCTTGAAATGGTCTCTCAACCCGTGGTTCGAGTCGGCTATGGACCGGCCTAAGCAATCTCTCTCTGACCGATCGCCGTAGCCGATCTTGGGGGAGATGTCCCATTGGACATGTCTGCACTGATGCTAATTGCATTCCTTATTCCCAACAAAAATGCCAGAAGGGACATCATTGGTGGGCTTGTTCTTCATCATCCGCCCAGTACAGGTTATCAGGCCGATGGGTACGTCGTTCATGTCAACGACTGGTCTTCTTGTATTTCTCCAAGAGTTGAGAGAACGTTGGTTTGGACTTGATAATTCTTCGTTTCGGTGGGGTTCTTTCGGCCCGATACCATTGTCTGACCCGTGGTTCGCCTTTTAGCTTGACAGTTATTGAGTTCTTGTCGTCCCGATTGGATTCTATTTGTACTGAGCCAATTGTTATCTTCAACGTTTCACCGCCACCGGAGCTTGTCTAGATGTCAACCCGCCGGATCGGCTCATCACTTATATCCATCGGCTCCTTTCCTTTCCGTGAGCACTGGAGCATGTTGATTGGAAAGGGGTTCACGTCTATTTGCATGGCCGGCTCTTCGGCAAACTTTAGTCGTCCATCCTCGATGGCCGACTGTATCTGCTGACGAAAAATATTGCAATCGTTAGTGTTATGTGAAAAAGAGTGGTGCCACTTACAATATCTTTGTTTTTTGATTTCATCGGCAGACGGGATAACATGTCCTTTTGGCAATCATATTAATTTCTCCTGCAGTAATAAATCAAAAATTTGATCGCATTTGGACACATCGAAGGCATATTTGACTTCCGACTTATTTTTGGTCGGCTTGAGCCACAAGCAAACAAGTGATTTTTTAGGACCCTTTGCCCACTCGGCCATGTTTATATTGGCTTCTTCGTCGTCGGAAGTCTCATCAGAGATACAATCGACCATATTTACCTTGGCCTTCTCATTCCCGTTTGCTTTAAACCTATCTTTAAACCCTTTGCTATCAGATATCGGCTTTCTTGTGCTGATACCCGGTGAAGAAGATGGCCTAAATCAGAGAATTCTTGTCCTGCAAATTTCTCCCTAAGTGGGGGAATCAAGCCTTGGAACACCAAATCGGCTAATTGATTGTCCAGTAATGTAACGCTGAAGCACCGATTTCGTACGTCCCTGAACCTTCGGATGCAGTTCGACACTGGTTCACCAAATTTCTGTCGGACGGAACTAAGATCAGAAATTCTAAGTTCAGGACTACCAAAAAAGAAATATTCGTGGAATCGGCTTTCCAAATCGTTCCAAAAATGAACCGAATTTGGGGGCAAGTTTGTGAACCACGTGAAAGCGGTTCCTGATAGAGACAAGGGAAACAGCCTGATCTTTAACCCGTCAGACTAAGCGGCTTCACCACATTGGGCAATGAACCGTCTAACGTGTTCAAGTGTGGTAACAGAGTCATCTCCTGAAAACTTGGCGAAATCGGGGATTCTATAATTATGGGGGTAGGCCATCCGATCTATGTAATCTGGATATGGCTTTTTGTAGCCGATAGTCTTTCCCTTTGGTTGTAGGCCGAATTGCTCCCTTAGCACGACAGAGATTTGATCGGCCCAATTGATGCTACCAGCCAGCATGGCGTTAGGGTCCTGCCAATTAGGGTAACTAGCATCCTGCTCCCCGAGTGCTAGCTCGGGTCGTTGGTTAAATTGTGTCGACGGGGGATTAGGGTTTTGCCAATTGTGTAGATTGGTATCCTGCCCCCCGAGTGCAAACTCGGGCTGTCGGCTAGGCCAGATCGGCTGCTGTAGAGGCGAGCGATCGTACTCATCGGGTATAGGAACAAAAGGCTCTCCATGAGTGACTACCTTATGCGGGATCGGATTCCTTGGTGGAATCGATCCTTGGAATTGGGGATTCTGATCCGATCCAATCGGTCGAGGGGCCGATTGTTCGAGAACGTTTGCTAGGGTCACGTTTGCCATGGTGTACAGTTTTGCGGCATCGGTGTACATGTGGTAGTGGGTGATCCCACCTGTGCGGGTACTTGGTGCCAACACGGTAGGCTGGGTCGGCATTAGTGAAGGGATTGGAGCCGACCCTTTTACGATGCTGGTGTTCTGTGCCACTGAGTATACGAGATATGTTTGGAGCAGATGTAATGGGTCAAGCCAATCCCTGGTTGAGGCCAGCTCCTGAGCAATCGTCTTGACGCTATTCTCAATCATCGGCTTTAAAGTTGTAACCAAAGACGATGATTGGTTGCTCAATGCATGGTGCACGGATTGCTCGATCATAACAGATAATTCGGCTTGAGCCGGTATGAATCGGCTTACCGGGTTTAGTGGGGCGCCATCATCGCCGATTGGGTTCAGCATTGGGAGTGCAGCCTTCTGCGTGACCCCTTATCGGGTCTTTTGATAGCACCCCAGCATCATTTCTTCTAGAATAGCCTTTCGATCTTCTATTTCTTTGCGTTGCTCTGGAGTCAAATCGTCCAGCATCGGGACGATGATAGCTTCAATGTTGACGTCGACTGGAGGGATAGATTTTCCTGCGGCCATATTTTCTGATTGGTCCCACTGGGTGTGCCAAAATATGTTGGCGCCAAAAACTTGAGGTAGGGTTCTTAGCCTCAAACACACAAGACAAACACCGGGTTTGAGCATGCCAGTCAATTTGACCTAAAATTAACAAGGTAAAGAATCGTAAAATCAATCGAAGACGATAGGGAGCAATTATTGGCGTAACTCTAGTCGGCTAAAAGTCGATTAGGGGATAACTAGACTAGCCAATTAAGGCTAATCCAAGGGTAAAGGTAGATTGGCTTTGAGAGGCGATGCACAACAAAACAAAGCAAACCAAACCTGAGGTGAAATCGGCAAAAATCAACAAATTGGCGATGTGCAACTCTTTATTGATCTCGTCGACTTACAGAGGAAAGCTTACAAAATTAAAAAGAAACAAAAAGACTGTAAAAGTACATTTGTGGTTGCGTTGGATTGCCCTCTGTTTCTTCTGGCTCGTCCCCTTTTATATGCCTCGGCCGATCCGAGTACTTCATGGATACGGCAACGCAATCCATATCGGCCACCGATCTGAGCCCTTCATGGATACGACCACATAGTCCGAGTCGGCTATGATCCAATATTCAGTTTCCAAACCCATTTACGGCAACTGAACCCGTGTTGGCTATGATCTAATCTTCGGTTTCCAAATCCCAGCTGCCATATGCTTATCAAACTCTCCCTATTACGTATTGGGCCGACACTTTCCATACATGCTGAATTTTGGTGCAAACAATACCCTAGTCGAGCACCTGGTGCGCATACCTCCTGAAGAAGCAGAGGGTTCCTCATCTACCCTTCGCCACAATTTCGGAGGTGCTGGTTTGAATACGGCCTTCTACATCGCTAATCCTTCCCCACATCTGCCTACTTCTACTGCCTACCCCACGGTAATTCACGCCACTGCATAGGCCGTCGCCTCCATTTGCTTTGCGAGAAGTTGTTGATCCTTGGTGTTTTGTTCCACGGCCCTTGCAGTGAGCTCTGTTCACGTCACCAGCTGCTACTGCATGGCGTCCATTGTCTCTAGCCGTGCAAACAGAAGATCTAAACTCCCCTGAATGCCTATCAACTACTCTTCGATCCTGGGTTTGGATTGAAGGTTTTTGTGGAGCCGTGATGATCTTGTCTGCCAAGCCTGCCGGGAATTAGGATTTTATGGGGATCGCCTCTCCGATCGATTCGGTGCTGAGTGTCCCCAACCGTATCCCGGATTTGATAGTTCCACACTCGATCGAGGCCTGGCTCTGATACCAATTGTGATGTCCCCTTGCCACCAAACTACCTGGGGCGTGAGATCGCATGACTCAAGGAGTGAATCAAAGGTTCAGAGATAGAAAGGAGGAAGAAGAATGGGAAATAGTGATTTTGTTCCATTTTCTTTTATGCCTTTCCTTCGGTCCGGTTCAAGAGTATTTATATACACCACTTAGCATCCAACTACCCCCTCTAGTTATCCATAACAAACTTTCTACCCATTACAACTTACTATCAATAACAGACATTAGTTACAATATTTTTATTTTTGGCAGTTACTGTTCACCATCACAGCCACTGGATTCTATGCTTCCTTCACCAGGTTGATCTGCACCACTCATCACATGCTAGTCAGTCCTGGGAGAGTTGGGGATCACGATCAGCGAAGAACTCATCAGTCGTGGGTGTGGAGGCAAGAGGAGTTGAGCGCATGGGAGGTGGAGGAGATCGAGAGGCGAGGAGGTGTCGAGACTGGGAGGAGAGGAATTGATCGAGTGGTAATGACACCCTGTAACGGGACCTAACTCTGATCGATATGGAGCTAATGGACTTTCTACTGGGTTGGGAACTAGGGATTCGATTACATGGCATCCGATACCAGGCCATTAAACCAAACGCAAACTAGGCTCCTAGGAGTAGACCTGGGCAGCGGCCGTCTTTTTTTTTGGACCGGCTCTCGTCATAGCTAGTTCAGTACGACCTAAAGTACGTACAACACGAATATTTTCAAGCGAGGTAAGCACGGCACCATTGTCTGAGTCATGCTTGGACAGACTCAGCATAAAAACGATCATATTTTAAAAAAAATCATATCTATAGCCTAACTCATCGTCAACTATCTTACCTCAGCAGCTCAGCCCATCATCAAATATTACCTCTCCCCCTTCGCCTCCTCCTATGACCTATCCGGCGTAGTCGTCATCTCCCCGCACCTCTGTCAACTCCTCACTTCCTCCACCTTTGTTTCCTCCCTGCATTGACACCTCCCCTTGCCATTTAGCACCATCCGCTCCTCACCGTTCCTCACCGCCATAGCAACTTTATGGAAATTACACGTATGCATAATAGTTTGACAAAACAAAATATACAATGTCAAATATGGGATCAATATGATCAAAGGAGGGAGCTTGCCTTGCTTGTTGAATAATTGATCTTGTTTTGGTTGATCGGAGTACCAATCACGTCACCTAGTACTGAACATCTCACATATATAGTCCCATGATTCCAATCACGCCACCTAGTACTGAACATCTCACATAGTCCCATGATTCACACGTATGCTCCAACGTCAACACACATACAAGCAAACAAATCTGAAGTTACTATTCCTTGGTACAAACAACATACATACAAGCATTTACAAGGTCATGCGTATGAGAATGATGCATGTGAGGATGATGCATATGAAAATGATGCGAGAGCCAAAGGCAACCTAGAGTTTATCCTAAAGCGTAACTTCCTGATTTTTGTGTATAAATTATTTTCATTTATTGAATTCAAGAAGAAGCAAAAATTATATCTACTTCTAAGATGAATTTCGAATTCGAGAGGGTAAGGTTACTAGACTCAATTAAGCATAATACCAAGTTTCCAAGTGGTGCCATATGAGGACGAAGAAAACTTAAGGTGTAGCAAAGAGAGTCATTACAGGGTTCCAACTTAGGGTTATGCTAAGGTACTACCGACGCCAAGAGCAGAGGCGGTCCCTCTTATTTGACAGACATGCCGTACTACAAAATTGTCCCTACTGTTGCTCCCTACACACAATCTCACAAAGTATGAATTACAGAATCATCCTAATTTTTACTACGTAAATGCATGAGTATGCCATGGCCATAAATTAAATGCAATCATGCATGGTTAAAAGCTATGCACTGACTAGCCTCATAGCCCACCTTGCTAGGTTGGGGTCGCGCTACTACAGAACCGCGCTTCACAAGCGGTTGAAAACCACCTCCAGAAGCGGTTTTATAACCGTTTCTAAGCAACCGCGAGTGATACCCCGAGGGGTATCACAAGCGTTCTAGGAACCGCTTGTGGCGGTGCGACACCAAGCGGTAAAATGCGGTAATAATATCGTAGGAATGGCATTCGAACCCACGACCAGCACTCCATCCTCGTGACCCGCCTCATCCATCTAGCCAACCCACCCACGCGTGCTCTCTGATAGAATAGGGCACGCATTCCTTTTATTATTTCTAAAACTGGGTTTCTACAAGCGGTTCGTGACACGAACCCCTTCTGAAGAGGGTCTTTAGAAGCGGTTCGTGGCACGAACCCCTTCTAAAGCCCCAGCTTTAGAAGCGGTTCGTGACACGAATCCCTTCTAAAGATCTTTACAAGCGGTTCGTGTCCCCAACCGCTTCTAAAGCTTTAGAAGGGGTTCGTGTCACGAACCGCTTCTAGAGATCCTCTCCGGCCTGTTGCCACGAACCACTTCTGGTGCAAGCATTACAACCGATTCGCATCAAACCGTTTCTAATAGACTGGTTGTGATGCCCGGTTTTGTAGTAGTGACCTGACTCCAGCCAAGCCGCACCTGCACACTGCCTTGGATCGCCGCTGGTGCCGTGCTGCATGCCGAGCTAGCCTCCATGTCACCGGGCGCCGTCACGGCCGCCTGTGCCTACTCCGTCGAGCTGCATCGCCTGGCCGGCGTCTTTGCGCCTGCACCTCGTCCGGCCGCGCTGCTACTAATTCCTCGATCGCCGCCTTGCGAGTCACCGCCCCTATACACACGGGTGCTTCGCGCCAGTCGTGCCGCGCCGCTCCACCGTAGGCTGCGCCGTGCACCTGCGCCGACCTCAATCGCCGCACCACAGGCACGCGCCGAGCCACCATCCACGCTGCATCACTGGGCCACGCCATGGGTTGGCGCCATCTCTGCGCGTGCACAGGCCACTGGTGTTTGCTAGCCTGGCATGCAACAAGCAAACTAGCACTAACCTTCATGCAAGAATGTGCTACAGCTTCTCCTTCCTTTTCTTCGCAAAATTGCTCAAATGATCTCGCATGTGAGGTTTGATTGTAGAAATAGAATGTTCATGCGATGAGGATCACGATGGCATGACATGCATGGATTGATTTTGTGTTCTGGATGTGATTTTGAGGAGAGATGATTTGAGGTGTCTTGTGTTCTTTAGTCTGTATGTTTGCTAGAAGTAAGAAGCAACAGGGAAGCAAGGAACGAAGAAAAGAATGGGGCGATGGACTTCAGGATGGATGAGGGAGAAGGAAGAAAAGAATGAGACTGCTCATCACCGTTGTTGGACTTTGTGTCACCAGTAAAACTGACAGTGATGATGAAAAAGAACCGACAGTGATTTATATTTCTGTAGTAGTGTACTCGTGCCTCTCTTTGCTGTTGTGTGAAGAAAAGACAGGGGGAAGAAAAGGCAATGAATGAATGGGGTTGCTGCCAAGGAAAAGGAGGGATGGGGTGTATTTATAGTGCTGCCCTTTGGCCTTTATTTGCTGGTTTATTATTTTGCTATTGGTTTTCATAGCGATGGCAGGAAATTAAATAGCAAAGGAATAGATTTTTTTTATTGGCTTTTTAGACGCAAAATTTTATACCTAAAGCTAAATATGGTTTGCATATTTAATTTATTGATGTTAATTAAATCACCGAACCGGCTGTAGAAAATAGGAACTAAAAATCAGGGTGCTACAATATTGTTTCCATCTGTCCCAACATTAAGCTTCTCTATTTCAATTTTATGCTAGTGCCTGTGTATCTAATTTATTTATGCTCAGCCCTCAGCCTTTCTGTTGTCCAATTAGACCCCTCTGCTTTCACCGTCCGTCCAATTGGACATCTAGGCATAGCTAGAAGAAAAATGCCCAGTTAATAGCCCTTGCACTCACAAACTCCAGAATAACGATACCAGGAAGCCGTGGTTCTCAACATATATAATCATTGTCAAAACCTGTGGATTTCAATTCCATTACACTGTGGTTGTGTTCATATGCTATACGTAAGAGCTCATCTTTTCGCTCTCTTATGCCATTTGGCTACGGAGTGTACGTGTGACTAGTCACTACTAAACAAGAGATCACCCAAGAACGCGGCGTATTTGTGTATGTACTGCGGAAGGCAAATATAATCGACCACAGATTCATATCACTACAAGAGAAACGGCTTCCTGTAGATGTCGAACGGCTCTGACGCGCACAGTTGGGGCTCCTGCAAAACGTATCCAAAGGGATCACCATCAAACTGCCGTCCATGTCAGTGCAATGAACACTGCATGGTTGCATGCTAATTAAGTTCCCAAGGTTAAAGAAGAGCTTTACCTGTGCACAGCTGAAGGTGATCACCCGGCGGAAGAAGGAGCCGATGGGCCCCGGGATGCCGAAGCCCCCTCCGTTGTCGCGGATGGTCGCCCGCATCGCGCTGAGCAGGCGGCCGTAGGTGGTTCCCGGCTCGGACTCCACCGCCTTGATGAAGCTGTACGTCATGGCGCCGAACGAGATGGAGTCGGTAAATGCCTGCACGCACGTACGGACAGAGATCGATCGCGGCAGTTGAGCAAGGCAGAGCTTTAATTCTGGACTGCATATTAATCGATGAGGTTTGTTTGAGTTAATTTGCACTGACGGTGGTGTCTGCGGAGGTTTGGCTGTCGCCGCAGCCGCTGATCGAGATCGCGAGGCCTCCGCTCGTGCCTTTCGTCGTCTCCGGTTGACGGGTGTGGTTCTCCCATTGCCGGTATCCGGTTCTTGGAGAGAGTTACAGCAATTAAGAAAATTCGTGAGATTTCTATCTGCTCAAAAGGCCGGCGCAGTTGTTGTTGTACTGCACACCAATGTACCTACCTGGATATGCGGCAGAGGTAAGGGAGGTCGAGGATGGTGCCGCTGTGGCAGGTGTCGACGAAGGCGTGGAGCTTCACGCCGGGGCCGAGCGGCCGGACGATGGTCTCGTTGATCTCGTCGTCCAGGATCACGCCGCGGTCCTCGAAGTCGAGCGGGCAGAGCGCCTCGTCGTAGCCGTCGACCTCGTCGCCGTTGTTGTCGAGCTTCTGCACGCCGTGGCCGGAGAAGTGGAACACCAGGGAGTCGCCGGGGCTGCATCCCTCCACCAGCCACCGCATCGCCAGCCGGAGGTTCTCCTTGGTCGGCCGCATGTACGGGTCCTTCTCCTCCTCTGTCCATGATCACAAAACCACCAGAATCAAGCCTCGATCATTCTTCACAGATTAGACGACCAGAACATGGAAACTGCGGATTAAGGATGGGTCAAGAGAATTCTTTACGTGTCAGGACTAGGATGCTTTCGGTCGGGAAGCCGAACCTCTCGCGGAGAAGGTAGCTCATGCAGTTGACGTCGTGGATGGAGCCCTTGAGCTCGTACTTTGTGCAGGTGTAGCTGATGCCGACGAGGAGCGCCCGCTTCTTGCCGCGGACGCGGGGGTAGCTGGGCGGCATCCGGTACGCGTCGCCGGGCCGCAGGGAGCCCAACGAGGACGGCGGCGGGTGCTGCTGCTGCGGCGACACGAAGGCGTTGATCAGGCCCTTGAGGAAGCCCACGGCCTGGTGCATGCCGCCAGTCGGCCGGCGATCGACGCGCGTCACGGTGTGGCAGAGCGCGCACCGGATGGAGCACTCGCCCGGCGGCGGCACGGCCAGGTACGCGCCGCAGTAGCTGCAACACGTCGTCGTGCGCAGCGGCCTCGCGTTCGCCATGGCAGGTGGCTGTCGCGCTCTGCGAGGCTGCGATCTATGGTTACGGTCGAAAACTGTTCCGGCGCGACGTGTTGCTTACACGCAGGTCAGCGTCAGCCAACAACCTTTATCAAGGAAGGTGAGCAATTAATTAACGTGCCAGATGAGAAGGTGTCGCGTAGGAGTTTGGGGAAGGCGTTCTACATAGCAAGGCTATGAATGGTGTTTCCTTTCGGTTCGGCCATGGCGGCTTTATTCGGAGGAGGAGCATTTTGCCGCTTTATTCGACGTGTGGGTAAAGACGGAATCGCATTCGCACTCTAGAGGGCAGCCTAAAAAAAGGGAGTGGGGGGGGAAGAAAAAAGTGGGGTGAGAGAGGCTCGAACTCACGACCTCAGGATCACTCGCATTAGCTATGAGACCTACGCGCTAGCCAACTGCGCCACCACCCCGCTGTCTCACGTACCGGATGTAAATAAATATAATATTTACAGATATGGGCCTTATCTGATGGGCTAAAGAAGTCCATGTGATTTCAACCTTCTGCTTTTGTGCCACTTCTTCCGCAAGGAGCCATTTACTGTTTACATGATAAAGCCATCAGAAAAACTAAAAAACGGTATACCTCTGAAACTCATGAAACTTATGATTTTTTGCACTGAAACTCATGAAACTTAGCACTAAAAACTGATAAAACATGAAACTGATGAAACTAAACACTGAAACTCATGAAACCAGCATTGAAACTGATAAGTTTCATAAGTTTCATGGCTATACTGTTGCAACGGTATACCGTTCCCTAGTCACTCTCTAAAGCCATTGTGCGCTTCACCCAAGAGGGAGCTAGTCTTAAGGTGAACTCGCCAGTTAACTAGTGAATCTTTAAATCCGAAATTTTTTAATTTTTCACTCGAAAATTTGTACTTATAATTCGAAGGTTCAAACATTCAAGTTGGAGATTTGAGCATTCAACTCAAAATTTACACATGTGAACTCTCAGTGATCCAAGCGTTAACTAGTGAACGCTTCCCAACTACTGAGACCTGAAATTCAAAATTTAAAATATTCAACTCGGAAGATTCCATCTTTCAAACTCACGAATTCCCAACCTCCGACGCAGTAGCACCAGTAAAAGAAATGCTCAATTTATATATGAGTTTACGAAATGCCTTTCACGAGAGCACGTGCCGAACAGGGAAGTGCAAGCATTATACTGTAGCTCTATCATCGAATGATTCATACGGATGGAAAGGGAATTTTGGATTTCACTTTCAACGTTGAGTATTTATTTCTCTGTAGTTTCTCCATCTCCACTGAATTGCGTGTATAGCCGTCTGGTTTTTGAACCGGTATCTATCATCCGAGACTGATGCATCAGTCGAGAATGTATGGGAGAAGCGGAACTCGAACCCGCAACCTCGGGACTCCAGCCTCACCCTTCTAACCAATCCACCCATCATCGCGTACTAATATACATAGAATATACATTCCTTTGTACTAATGTGAGGGCATCAGTACCGGTTGTGTCACCAACCAGTACTAAAAGCCCACTACAGCCATGTAGCCAATGAACCGGTAATAATGTCACTATCAGTACCGGTTGAAATCCAATTAGTAGTGATGTGCCGGTAGTAAAGCCTAGTTTTCTAGTAGTGAGTCGACGAGATGATTCGCGAAACACAGGCTATAATGATATTTACTCATGAGATTTTTTTACTATCTTTTAAATGTATTAAAATTTATATTAAATTAATATCAAGATGTGAAAAAAATTAAAGAGTGAAGGTACTAATTTTTGGTACTTCTACGTGCTACATTAATATAAATTTTAATACCTCCTAAGGATGGTAAAAAATATTTTTAATTATAGTTCACTATATAAAATAAACACATAAGTGACACCCTATTTGTGGCGATTTTTTGGAACCATCACAAATAAAATTATCAGTGACGGTTTTAAAATTCAAAATGGCGGAGACTATTTGTGGCAGTTTTTGTTTGAAACTGTCACAAATAATTTATTTTTTGTGGCGGTTTTTCTATGGAACCATCACAAATACTTATAACCGTCACTGATAAAGAAGTATCTATGACGGTACGATTTCTTAAAAACCGCTATAGATACTACCCCTATATATGTCCCGAGCCAGGTGCCCTAATCCTAATCTGATGGTCGTGCAAGGCATTCAGGTCATTTTATCTCTCAGCTCTTCAAGGCCTTGAATCTATCGAAGTTTCCAAGCTACGCATTTTCTTTTGTTTCAGAACCAGTTAGCCCATTTACAAATTGCCAGCTGCCTAGAAATTGTGCTAGTCCCTTGATGTGGATGAAGGTAACTTTGAGAAAGCTTTTCTTATTAAGCCTTTCAGTTAAGTTGATCTAGAAAAGCCTTTCAGTTAAGTTGATCATAGTACTATAGTACCCCACTGCTGACTCCTTGACTCAGATTTCAGTGTAAGCCATATGCTCATATAGTTTATTTTGTATGAAGTATGCTCAAGTTGACTAGGAACAATTTTTTAGAGAGATGAAAATAGATCCAGCAACATAATCCTGTCAATAGGCATAAGCTTGCAATAGTTTTCTTTCCGTTGTAGCATTTATTTCCATTGTAGAAGTACAGTTGTAATTTCTTTGGAATCTCAATTGGGAAGCCCTCATATGCTGCTAACATTCATTTTTTTAGATGTGCTTACCTTCATTTGTGTAACACCCCGGTACCTAGTGTGTCCAGAATGTCACTACAACGAGCAATATTAACAATTTAATGTCAATTTATAGCATAAATTCCAGCAAAAACACTAACATTTTAAATAAATTTCGACGACATGAATCCTCTCCAAAAGAGTTCTACACAACAACAAATATATAGCAGTATTGAAGTAAAATAAAAGATAACAATAACAAGCCTAAATAGAATATTAATCCAATTACGAGAGAGCAATATAAGCCATGGACAACAGTTAACAAGACTAAACTAAGGTGACAAACCACCAAATCTAAACAATTCATCAATGCGATATAACCAAGAATACAAAACCAAATACTTACTCCACATGATAAAATTATTACTACAATCTTAAGAATGTAATTGTCTAAGTTTATTGATATCAAGTATCATGAAGTGGTGGTGCTAAATTTCCTTTCCCGTATACCAATCTCAAGATACCTAAAAAATATTTAAATAAACAAACGTGAGTTCAAAACTCAGCAAAGTGCATCATACTTTGAAAATAATACATAAGCAAATCATGGCATTGTATATCACGTTCTATAACCATATAGGAAAGAAAATAAACACACCAATTTAACATTTACTTCTCTTCATTTATGCAATGCATCATGCATTCTCGTAATGCACATCTCATAGCGTATACCGGTATAGCTGAGTGCACACTCATCGGCATGCACCCTCTCATTCCCTTCCATCCCGTGAAGGGGCCTATTGAAGTAGGTCTTCCATGCTCACTACGTGTGAGCACAGAGGCTATTTGAAACTTTAAATGAAATTTACTGCAGCGGAAAAGAGGTCGAAACTTCCAGTATAATATCGGAACTTCTGACCAAGTATCGAAATGTCTGATCAGTTCTGAAATTTGAGAATGAGTAACGAAATCTTGCTAACTACGAATTACTTCTATTCCAACTTGATACAAGATAACGTGAAAGATCTATGATCAACTAGTAACTGATTACAACTTTAATGGAGAGAGTAGAACAAGATTCACAACTAGCAAAAATCAAATCAAACAAGAGACAAGAGTATTTGATCCCGGAGTTCGGATCTCGAGGGGATCCTACGTCTTCGTTGAGGAAGCTCACAAAGATCCGGATCTATTCCAACCCTTTCCTCCCAAACCTCGGTCACACTTGAGATTTGGTTTCACTTTTGATTTCTTCCTTTCCGGAGGCGAAATCGGCTTTCACAAACTTCTCGCGGCTACCCACAAAATTTTCGGAAGCTCGTGAATGACGCCTAGCCATCTAGGAGTCCTTCAACCTCTAAGAGTAATGAATGCAACTTAAGCCCAATCTTGGAGATGATCTCTAGTGCTCAAGAATGTCTCTCTCATGCTCTAAGCTCTAGATCTTGTTCAACCCTTACTCTTTAGTTTGATCACTAAGATCAAAGAGGAGAGGAAGAAAGAGCAACTCAAGAAGTGTGTTTAATGCTCAAAAGAAACCACAGCCAAAAAGCTAGACCCATTTAATGGGGTGGAGGGGTATATATAGGAAAGGGAAAAACTAGCCGTTATCCCTCCATTCAGCCACATATTGGAACTTCCGATGTGGACATCGGAACATCCTATATGTCTAATTTTTCAGAAAATCAACTGGTTTAAACGGTCAAAAACCACACATTGGAACTACCGATATTTAAGATCGGAATGTCCGAAGTGTCTATAGAGCGACTTTTGAAAAGCTTTTTCAAAATGATTCTAAGTCAGCATCGGAATGTCCGATGCACAGATCGAAACTTCCGATCTGTCCAGAGAGTACCCTTTTTAGATTCTATATGGATCGGAACATCCGATCAAAAGCATCGGAACGTCCGAAGTGGACAGAGGGTATCCTAAAGCTTTTAAACACATATCGGAACCTCCGATGAACACATCGGAATATCCGATGTGTCCAGAGAGTGCACAAAACACTCACACCGGATAATCCGATACATCGGAACTTCCGATATATTATCGGAATTTCCGATATGGACAGAGATGGAAACTGCTCGGTGTGCGTGTTACGACTCGTGTCTCTCGACAAAAATGAGTAAGCATTCATCTGAGCATAAAGACTTGTCCTAGATTGACCAAGTTGCATCCCTCTTAATAGTACGGCATATCTATGACCAAATAAAAATGCAAATTTCATCGATATGATGTCATGTTTCTTTCCTTCGCTTTTTGAGGGTCGTCAACGTCCGTAAATCCTTTTTGCTTTGAGACTTTCACCTGTTCGTTAACTCATTGAACCCATTAGTCCCTTAATCGCTTGTCATTAATCATCCAAACACATGCTTAGGGGCCTAGATGCACTTTCAATATTTGAAACTTGTAGACTAAAATAAAGTTAATTAAGTTTATATTTTTTATTCTAAAATGTAAACAAGTTGACCCACCTAAACACTCTTAATATACCCACAGCTCCAGTTTCACAGATCTGGTGGAGCTAGGAATATCCAACTCCATCAGATCTATGAATCTAGTGGAGTTGGAGCTCTGCCAAACAGGATCTTAACGGAGGGAGTAGCTACTTCGGTATAGCCATCCTAGGGCCTATATCGATGCATAGACAATAAATGTGGGCATGTAGCTCCCGCTGTGTGATTCTCTCAAGGTTAAGAACGATTTAGGGTATATACAATAAAACCATTCTAGCTAGTTTTTAGTTTGTACATAGCAGTTTTGGTCTACGTGAAAGAGTGAGAAAAGAGGAGAGAGAAGAGAACTAGCTTTTATTTAGTAGCCAGTTTTGTATAAGAGCATAGGTAGATTATTTATATTCAAGAGAGAAGATATCGTTATTGCACAACATCTAGAGATAATTTTTAAAAACAGTTATTATAAAGTTGGTTTTTAGTTTACTATTAGTATATAGTAAATTTTACTATTATACTTATTCTTAGACGATATAGAGGCATGTGGTCAAGGGTCAAAATCCCGGTGAAATTCAACGAAATCTCAGCGAGATCTCGGATTTCGGCCAGGGATGAGTTTCAAAATCCCGGCGGAATTAAATTTTTTTGAAAAATTCAAATTGCTACAATATTTTTGGGTTTTTCAACAATTTCGGGCGAAATCTCGGCGATTTCGAACGAGATTTGGTGGGGTTTTTTTTGCCGTATTTTAATTTTTTGTTAATTTTATTTAATTGGATTTAAGGTCAAGATCATCCACAAAAAATTTCAAAAAATTTTGACATGTTTTTGACCATTATTTTGTCGGTACAATTTGTCGGTTAGTTTTAAGTCACACTGTCCGAATTTTTTAGAATTTCTCAAGATTGATCATTATCTGAAAATTTTATGGGAATATTATGGATGTGTTAGGACCATTCAAAAAAAAAATCAAAATTTTCTAAAGTGGTTTGAACTATTTTTCATTTAGGTCAAATTTGCTAGTCCGTCTTTAGTAGCACTATTCGTCTTTAGTAGCACTATTTGAATTTTTGAAAATTCCTAAAAATTGATCATCATATACAAATTTTATGAGAATATTATGAATGTGTTAGCACTATCCACAAAAATTTTCAAAACTTTCTAACCTGGTTTGCACCATTTTCCATTCGGTTGAAATTTGCGATACGCCTTTTATCAGGACAATAGTACTGTTAGAGTTTTTAAAAATTTCTCATGCTTGATCATTATCTGAAATTTTTATGGGAACATTAGTGATGTATCAGGACCATCCAAAAAAAAGTTCAAATTTTTTTGACATGTTTTGGACCATTTTTCGGTCAGTTCAATATGGACTGAGATCTCGGATTCCCCGGTTGAAAAAAAAACAGATTTTAAATTCGGTTTTTGTATTTCGTCCGGATTTTATCTGAAATTTCTGAATCTCATCGAGATTTCGGATTTCGGCCACCTCCGAGATTTATCCCAAAACGAGATTTGAAACATCGCATGTGGTTTGTGCAGCTTCTATTTTACAAGTCAATCGTCAGTTCAAAACGAAGGGTGGTCCTCGGCACTAATGCGTCAGCAGTCCCAAAAAGAGTAGCACTACAAATAACTGCAAAAATAACAAGGTCAACACCACACGAGACATGTATGCGTTGCAGTTAAGGAGTATGCAGCTAATTTGTTGGGGTTTAAACACGTACGGCTCTGAATTAATTGTAAGCTCCAGTGGCCTACTAGGATTTGGTAGCACGTGTGATCCATCTGTGTAGCATCTTAATCACATTGAGCATAACACCTAGAAATAATTCCGTAGAGTTGGTATGTAAACTTCTTCTCGTGTATACCAGACGTTGATTAATGTTACGTGGACAATCCTGTAATCCAACGTCACGACATTAAGTCTGAATTAAGCAACCAAAATTGCATTGAAATAAGCTCAGGTATTTATTTCCACCTGAATTAAGTCATAGCGTTGGATTGCAGGATTGTCTACCTCAGCGTTAGGTATGCACGGAAAGAAGTTTGCATACCAGCTCCACGGAATTTATTTCCATATCTCCTACGGCATGTACCGTATGGATCGAATAATATATGGTGCATTAATGGGTGATAACATATGCATGATCGATAAAAACATATATGGGCTGTTTGGTTGGCTGCATCTAAAGAGATTTGCATCTACAGATGCAAAAGATGGGTGTTTGGTTGTCTTCTCATTCAACTCAGCCTGGCTCTACAGATGCAAAACACTCCTTTCAGCCTGGCTCCAGGGAAACGAGAAAATCCACCGTTTCCCCAGAGCCATGCATGCATGCTGACATCAGCATTTATTATCTAATTTTCTTCTTTTCTTTGCTATATTTTTTGATTAACATCTCCGATTAACGAACCGATTTCACCTATGTGTTCCTGATATTTTTTCGAACAAAACTAGACCATACTTGCTATATAAATTTCAAAAGATTAAAATTTTAGTTTTTCAATTTATTGATTTTCTAGAATATATTTTAAAACTTTTTATTTTCGTTTGTGAAATTATTGATTTTCTAGTATTTTTAAAATTTATTTCATCCCTCTTTTGAATTTGCTTATCACACTTTCATTCCAGTGCAGCCAACCAAACAATATCTCTGTGCAGCCTGTCCAACCTCATACGACCAACCAAACAACATCTCCTTGCATCCACTCAGCCTGACTCCCACCAGCCTGTCTGAGCTCATGCAGCCTGGCTGAACTGAGAAGGCAACCAAACAGCCCATATAGAGTTCCCTAAAAAATGGATATATACATGTAGAGAATATTAGGATATAGAGTACCAGGCCACGTGGATATTTGGTTCATCTGTCCTCGTGACCACCTCGATCAAAGCACTATCATAGGTTTCCTATAGATTATGGGCATCTCATAGTTGATATCATACTGGCATGCGTAAAAGTTTGATAACACTAGCTATGGTGGCCACCCGCCTCTCCAAGACCCGTGAAAGGCTGCAAATCTTTGCGCATAATATAACTCTACGTAAATTGCTGGACCTTTTTTTCCCTGCCGTGGTAAGTGACCCAGAGAGGCGTCTAAAAACACCAATCCAGGAAAAGATAAGAGGGAAGAGTACCACTAATTTGAGATTATACTTAAACTAAACAAATTTAATAACATATTTTTAAAATGTTACGTGTAATTTTCTCCATTCATCTCCAGCCTTTCCCTTTCCCTCCTTCCTACTCACTTCCCCTACCTCCCTTCCTTCTTCTCTAACACAAATTTTCACATTAGAAATTTTAACTTACAAACTTTTAAACAATAAGTTTCAACTCGAAAAAAATCAACTCAAAATTTTCAAATAAAAAAGTTTCAAATTCAAAAGATTCAACAAGAAAAAATTTAAATCGGTAAATTCCAAATTAGAGAGTTTCAACGAGGAAAGTTTAAACTCAAAATTTTGTACATAAAAATTCTCAAATTACAAGGTTTCAACTCGAAAAGATTTAACTCCGAAAAACTTTCAACTCAAAACACTTTTGGTTCAAAAAGTTTCAATGCAAAAAAACTTTCTGTTCAAACGATTCAAAAACTTCCAAAAGTGGTTAAAAAATACTTCTTATTTAAAAACTTGGCGCCATCCTTTTCTCCCCGTTCCCTTCCCCTTAAACTCAAAAATATTTTTATTTTTCAAATTCTCCACCCAAGTTTTTGAATATATGTACTTAAGGGCGTCAACAGGAGTACATATACTTAAGGGAGTCCCAACCTGCTCAAACGGTTGGAAAATGGCACTAGCAAGGCACAATTTTTTTCTGGATGGCACACAAACAAATTAGCCAAGCCCTAGTCGCACACACAAAAAATTTCCTTTGAAAAAAAAAAACAAGAGAGTTAACTGATTACATACGCTATTAGATGATCCGGTCTCGTATATATAAAAGATCATGTTCAAAGCTACCCGGTAAAAGAGAACCGCCGATAACCAGGTCAAAGACTAGACGTACTCCTTGATACGCAGTTGTCATGCCCAATGGAGTAACCTCGGACAATGACTGTTTCTATAGCCTCCTCTCAACTGGCGAAAATTCAGATAATTAAAAAAAATTATATCAGTTTTTTTTCTTAATATCTCTCGTGCAGAACGTGTTCAACATGCATGTACGTAGCGAAATTTTTTAGTCTGGTATTAGTCTTGAAAGAAAAATATTTTAATATCCGTAAGAATCTAGCTCCGACTTAAACCTGTGCAAAGAATCACCACCTAAGGGTCTATAGATAGCTCATCTCATCAGAAACTAGCTAGTAGATATTAATATTTCAAAATACCTCTCTAAGTCGGATCATTCGACAAACTCGGATTATACAGATTAAAAGCTTTTAAAGATAAAACATAGCCATTACACACACCCAGGTCGTCTAGCCCTACTTGGATCATATGGGCTACAGCAAAACATCGAGAGTACCTTCTCTATCATCTCACTTGAATCATTCGAATCACATGAAGGTCAACTCGCACTAATTCTTTATCAAATTGATCTAAGCCATGGTCCGGGTCACTTGAATCATCGACTCCCATTGAAACTTCCACACATGCCCTATGTGAAATTGATCCGACCCACGCTGCAGGTCACTTGAATTATCCAACTCCCATTGAAAATTCTAGGACATGCTCTTCGTTGAATTGATACAATAGTCCAATTCAATTTGTTTTTTTCTGACCAAGTTTGAAATTTTAGACACCTTCCAAATTTGACATCCTCACTTGATTTTATGGATTCTTTTGACTAAGGTCCTGTTTGGTACGGTTCCAGATTATAGTAGAAACGAAAACGGTTCCAGATTCTTGGTAGAAACGTTAGAATCAGAATCACTGTCTGGAAATTGTTTGGCTAGCTGTCTGGATTCTGTGAGTCGGTGTGAAACGGGGTTGAGGGTGATTCGGCCCCGGCGTGGAAAAATAAGAAACGTTCCGAGTAGAATCGTTCCAAGCTTTAGCCTGTTTAGTTGGATTTCTCCCAGATTCTAGTAGAAACGGCCCGGTTCCACGTTACCAAACGGGGCCTAAATATGAGCTAGAAAGACCTAGTGTGTATCAAAACTAGCTACCCAATCTCAAAACAAAAATGAAACATATCACTGAAATGATCCAAACTTGACTCATCAGATCATTTCTGGTCAAAGGTCCTTAATTTTCATGCCTTATCATCAACTATATATTTTGGGGATCCATAAGTGCCAGTAACTTTCAATATGACAATGTCAAGTAATTACTCATCTTAAAACCTTAAAACATAGTTAGTCTCAATAAACAAACGTAATTAAACACTAAAACACTTAAAAATATGAAATTAGGGGTCTATATCCTTACAAGAATATTGTTGGTAAAAAAATAGTTAGACTACTACTTATTATAGGATGATACTTATGTTTGACCGAAGGGAGCAACATAATTTCTGCTCCTTATTTTTTTTATTTATCACACTGGTATGTCCTAACGCATGTTAATCTTCGCTATTTGGTATAAAAGATGTTTCGAAGAAATACAAATGTTTCAAGAAAAACAATTATTAAATGGAGTTATTTGCTTATGGTCCAAGCATTTTATTATTATAATGTGTGGATCCGTGTGTATACTACGGCGAAGCCACGTTTCGGATCACACTGCCAATGGCCGTCAGGGACCACACTACCAGGGGACTTACCGCCCTAATATGGGGCGATGGCCTTATATATGGGCGATATCTGCCGGCATTGACGGCCATGGACGCCGTCGCTAGGAGTATTTTTGCACCCAGATCGCTATCGCCCTATATTCGGGCGATCGTTCCATATCCGGATGACGGGAACCCATTTTTATAAATAAAAATTTCATTGATTATTTAAAAAAAATTAAAATAAATATTAAATAAAAAAATCTAGATTGATTTATTCCAACATCCGGCACACATGAGTGCCTACAATATAGGCTCAAATTCCAAAACAAGGCACCACGAATCCATCTATGTGTCAGTAACTCAGGTACGCTTCCATATCAAGGGTTTACAAAATCGATTTTAATCCAAAATTGCTATTAGTTTGGGACTGAAAATCGTTAAAAATCGCTAAAAATCGTATGAATGCCGAAGTCAAAAACTTTAAACTCAGTGGTGGAAAAAAAAATGAAAAACCGAGCGATTTCTAGCGAAAATCGAGCGAGCATTCGAAATTTTAGGGTTATCGATTTTTCAGCGATTTCCCACCGATTTTGATCGAAAATCGATGATTTTTCACCAATTTTTCATCGGTTTACGTCGCATAAAATTTCTCAAATTTTTAAAAATTGTGAGTTTTTCAAAACTTGTACTGGTTTATCGAACGATTTTGTATATCGTACCCTATCAATACGGGCAAAAATCGGACAAAAATCGACGATTTCTGAAATGCTGTCCATATCTACAACTAATATGCTGTTCTCATTCTTGCATGTGAGATCCAGATCACGTGGTTTTGATCTGATTTATTCCAACATCTTGAGCTAGCTAGCGAAACAGATGGTTATTCGAGGAACAGTCCAAGGGATACATCAAGGGGTCAGCTTTCTATTCTTCGAGACATATCCAATGCAACACTAGGCTCCTTTCTTTTCAGTTCAGGGTCGAACCGTTAGCCGGACCGCTGAAACAACCTCAAAATTCAAAATGAATTTGATTGCTTTTTATTTGAATTTGCATTTGATTTGGATTTTGGAAATTTTGGAACTGAGTTTGAAGTTCTAACCTCTGTGGGCCGAATCCTCTTCTTCTTGGGCCCGTTGGCCTGCTTCCCTTCGGCCCATCGGCCTGCTCCCGCTCGGCCTGCCGCTCCCTCCGGCCCGGCCCAGCTCCGCCCAGCCGGCCTGCTGGCTCGCCAGGCCGACCGCCTCCCGCCTCGGCTCGCGCTGCCAGCGTGCGCGCCGCTGCCGTCGCCGCCTTGCCGCTGGTCTCCGACCGCGCCATCGCTTCGCCGCTGCCGCCTCACTGCGCCGCGCTGCCACCGCGCTGCGCCGCCGCGCGCCGCTGCCGTCGCCCGGCCGCTGCTCCCGCCTCGCCCTATAAAATCCCCGCCTCCCGCCATTCCAACTCGCCCCGCTCTCCTCGTCTCGGTGAGCCCCTCCTCCTCGCCCGCCCTCCGGCTCCGGCCACAAGGCCGCCACTCAGCCCGTCCGCCTGTCGCCCTCCCTGTTCCCCTGTGCCTAACCCTCCTGCGCGCCCGGATCGACGGGTGGCCCGCCCGTCAGCCCTCTCTCCCTACCGCGCTGACGGTGGCCCCTCCTTCTCGCGCCAGTGTTGGGCCACGACTAACGGCCTCGCCGCGCCGACCCGCGCGCCCATGGGCCGCGGCCCATTCCCGCGCCGAAGCCAAGCCCAACACTGTTTTAAATAGTGTTTTCTTTTTTCGATTTATTAATTTATTTAATAAATCCGAAAATTCGTTTTTAAATCCAGAAATAGCCCGGAAAATCCAAAAAAATCCCGGAAAAGCCCAGAGCCCCACCAAAAACTTTTCCCGAACCGTTTCGATCCCCTGAGTCCAGAAATGTTGTCCGTTCCCAAATCCGGAACCCAGAAAATTCCCAAATCCCAGTTTCGCCCTCCGTTCTCTCCCGACTCGGTTCCGGGTTCCGTTTAAGTTTTCGTTTCTTATTTCCGATTTTTGTTTTTATCGTTTATTTATGTTGGTTGTCTTTCCGCGCTAGATTCGACCGTTGAGACGCCAGCGGAACCAGAGCAGTCCCTGGAGTCGGAGCAGTTCCCGGAGCAGACGTCGGACCAGACGGGAGCGCAGTACGACTACGTCTTCGACGATTCATCCGATCCAGCTGCCGCGCAAGGCAAGCCGTACACCCTTGATCATATTGATCCCAATCATGCCATGCTATAATAGTAATTAATTTATATCGCATTATTTTACTGTATGTTGAGTTAATGAAATCCAGTATTTTAGAATGACATGATGCTTAGATAATGCCGAATTGCTCATGGAACTTCCTTGAAAATATTGAATCCTGTTAAACCCTTGGAACCCTAGATAAATGCTTATGCCATGAATAGGTTAGAGTATACTACTAATTTAGATCAAAACTTGGAATTTCAAATAAAATGCTGCCGAGTCTTCGATTCGGATGTTTATAAAAGTGCTGCAGTCAGGGGGACAGTATCGGATTAATCCCGGAGTGGATGAGATTCCGATCCCCGGCTGGTGATTAATGCCTTGGTTGGTCTGGTGGCCGGTACTGTGAGTACCGGGTTGGATTTGTGAATGGAAGGCTTAGTCTGTGGCAAAAGTATAAGGTTAATGACCCACTTGAGCAAAGTAAATAACTTAGTTCCCGCTCAACCACAGGTCGGACTGGTCAGAGGACCCGTATCCGACGTAGCTCAGTAAGTTAGTCATTCCCGAGATAATAATTGGACTGTTTGGTGGAACTATTCTCCGGAGAGAATAGGGACCGGGCCTTCCCGGCAGGGAAGTGGACCGGAGGGGTGGGACGGGAATGGTCCGGAATGACATTCCTGGTTCTCACAACGGTAGACGCTAATGGGGACCCTGAGTCCAAGGTAGCGGTCTCTATCAGTTAACAACTTAAAGACGGGAATGATTAAACGAAATGCTGCGATCATCTAAACTGGGTCACATGCATTTAAGTTGCATGAAACTCGCGATTGGCATAAAGGTTATAGATATCTTGTGGGTAAAGTTGAGCCGCTCTGCAGAGTTAATCTTAATGGTAATCGATTATGCCGTACTTCCGGTTAATGAAGTTAAGTTTGAACCTGGGGTGATACCCGTAACTAAGCTCAAGTTACTGTTTGGAATTTGGATAAATGTGGTTAGTGTTGTTGAACTTTGTGATACCCCAATTACTTATTTTATGGCTTGTGCTTCAAATGTAAAATGAATTGTAAATAAAATTGCATCCAGATACTTAACCCTACTGCCATCCCTTGATTGCCCCCACATATAGTATTCAGTGCTTCCCGTACGACTTGTTGAGTACTCTGTACTCACCCTTGCAAACCCCCGCCCTTTCAGAGTTCGAAGATGCCGGAGCCTACCAGGAGGTCGTAGATGGCGATTTAGTCTGGTTCTAGGTCTTTATCTTCGCTCAGGCCCTGCCTGTGGTTTCCCTCTTTTGGTAATGTATCTAGAAGCTTGGATGCTTCCTTTGTAAAATCCGGTCGTTAGACCGGCTATATTGAATAAAAAGTGTTGATTTGGCTTTTGCCAGGTAATTGTACTCTTGTTTTCCAACAGTTAGTCTTCCTGGGTAACTGTTGTGAGTTTTCGCACTGCCCCTAAAAAGGCGGTCCGTCACAACCGCCACACCTAGCGCGTCCGGATCCCAGGTCAGACCCAACCCGAACAACGGACCAAGGTCTGTTGGACCATCTTCCCCCAAAAAGCTAGTTCAATGAGGAGGTGCTCCATCACCCTTATAAATCATGCTCAAATCCTCCCCACAACCAATATGGAACTATTCCAACACGAACAGCACCGGTGCCCTTGACGGACATCCATCGGTGGGTAGTTAAGTTGGTAACTGACACCATCAGCTAAGCAGTGTCGTCGAGACTGAGAGTTGCTAGCTCCCATCGAATATCGAACGATCCCAGATGATGAAGCCGAGAAGAAAGAGGGTTGGTGGCATTACTACATCGGGTTGGTGAGGTTTTCTGGCGTCTGCCTCACAGTCACATCACAGTGGAGCTAGCTAGCTAGCTAGCCAAGCAGATGCTCAAATGCACGCACCTCGCCCTTGATTTGGTAGGTGAGGTCGAAGGGAATCAAGGTGATTTGAATGGCGCTTGATTTCCCTTGCCACAAGTGGTACGCTAGCTTCTGTGGTGACACAGCTCCATTGTTTCTCCGGCGCTTTGGATAGACTAGGTCAATAAGCGCGGCGCCGTGCGCGCGTGAGCGAAAAACGAATTTATGTTTTTTTCGGAGAAAAAATAGACCAGTACATATATATATATATATAGATTTCACTAACCAGATCCTTACCCTACATTAACATGGTAGTTCCGCAGCACCAGAGCCTTCCTCTGTTTGGAACATATTGGATCTGCCCATGCGGTTCGAGATCAACGGGCAGATCGACCTGCACCTCGGTCCAACGGGAGAAGGCTCGCTGACAATCCAGATTCGTTGAAGCCGAAGCTTGCGGCGGGAGAAATGCCGAGCCACACACAGCTCTTCTGTGCCCCGATCCCCCGGGCCCGGCAGTGGGGCCAGCGATCCGACATACCGGCCCCACTCTACAGTCAGAGGTGAGGCAGGAGTACCTCTCGCGAAAACAACCTATGGTGGGGCCCCAAGGGGTAGGCTAGTGAGGTGGGTTATAGCAGTTTCCGCCCTGTGGCTCGGCTTGCATAGCCCGTCGAGCCGATAAAGTAGGCTCGAGTCCAATGTATGTAGGCTTCCTCTGTTTGTGCAGGGGTGATGAGGCATTTGGTTAGAGCATCTCCAAGAGAAACCCTAAATATGATCTTAATTTGAATTATAATGCTTTTGGAGAAAAATTAACTCCAATAAGGATCCTAAATTGTTAAAATTTAGCAAATTGTTTTAAGGCCATTAGGAGAGTAGCTATATTTAGCAACTCCGTGATTAGGCCATATATGGTAGTTGGGTTTTAGGGTCTAATTGCTGGAGTGAATATCTCGTTGGAGCCCTAAATCTAATTAGTTAGGATCCTAAATTGAAGTTTAAGGTTCCTTTTTAGGGCTCTCTCTTGGAGATGCTCTTAGGGTCCCACAATGTATAGTTTAGGTCTCTTGATCATGTGCCTCACCAACTACCGTAGGCAGCTTGGTTAAAGAACACAAATCAGACTCACAGTTGTATCGTACCCAAGCCTCAAAATCCAGCGAGATTTTGTGAAATCTCGAATTTTGGTTCCCTCTAATATTTATAATTTTGGTGAAATAAAAAATTCAAATTGCTACAGTAGCTTAAAATTTTGGTGAGATTTCAGTAAATTTCGCCGAGATTTCGATTAATCTAGACGAGATTTTGTGTTTTTGGCCAGATTGCTATGTTTTTGTGCCGGATTTGGGACCAATTTTTTTTTGCAGAGAATTAAAATGCCATTTATGAGGAATACATATAAAAATTTTGCAATGTATATATATATTATATGTATATATATATATATTATATGTAATATATATATATATATATATATATATATATATATTATGTATGTGATGTGATGTATCTTTTGTAGGTGAAGAGTATGTGCATGCCATGTTTCAACAAAAAAAATAAGAATTCTATGACTTATGTTATCAAGCTATTTTTTATTGATTTTTTAAAAATTTTCTATTTTTTCTATATTATATGTATATATATATATACATATAATATGTATATATATATTATATGTATATATATATATTATATGTATGTGATGTAATGTATCTTTTGTAGGTGAAGAGTATGTGCATGCCATGTTTCAACTAAAAAAAAATAAGAATTCTATGACTTATGTTATCAAGCTATTTTTATTGATTTTTTAAAAATTTTCTATTTTTTCTAGCCGCGGGAGACCATTCTACAGCATTTTACACTTTCATAAATTTTGAAAATTCCTCAAGTATGATCATCATCTAAAAAATTTATGGGAATATCAGTGTTGTATTAGGACCATCCACAAACATTTTCAAAATTTTATAACGTGGTTTGAACCATTTTTCATTCAGTTAAAATTTGCTAGTCAGCCTTCAGTAGCATTGTTCGAATTTTTAAAAATTTATCAAGCTTGATCATCATCTAAAAATTTTATAAAAATATTACGGATGCGTTAGGTCCATTTATTTTTTTTTTCCAAAAATTTCTAACATGGTTTGCATTATTTTTCATTCGGTTGAAATTTATCGGTCAATCTTTTATCAGGACAATAGCACTGTCAGAATTTTTAAAAATCCCTCAGTTTTGATTATCATCTGAAATTTTTATAGAAACATTAGTGATATGTAAGGACCATCCAAAAAAAATTAAAATTTTTAACGTCATTTGAACTATTTTTCATTCAGTCAAAATTTTCCGACATTTCAGCAATTTAGAACGAAATTTCAAATTTTTGGCCGAAATTTTGGAAATTTCGATCCAAAAGATTCTGTATTTGATTTTTTTTTAAAAAAAAAATTCATCCAGAATAATAAGATTTTATCAAAATTTTGAATTTCAAACTATGACAAAATGTGAATCGAAAATAAAATTTGAAACTTTGATCTACCCACACCAAATATTTGCTCGCGGTAGTTGCAGATGGTACGAGTCCTTTTTATTATTGGAACGAGAGTTTGTTGTAACTTGGAACAAATGTTCAGGAATCAATCAATTATTATTACGAGTAATCTATCTGTATCTAAATTGTTGGAGGGATTGGCCACAGCCCGCCACGCGCAGCCTGGTTATTGTAGAAACTACAGTGCACAAGCTATGATAGTTTTTAATTTTACAATAGTAGTTTTCTAAAAATTTTAATTTTTTTTAAAGGGATATTTTTACATTTTTAAAGAAAATTAGTACTTTTGTTTCTTTTTCTAAAGTTTTTTTTTTGAAAAAGCTATCTTTCATATGCTCGCGATGCTTTCTTCTGTCCGTAGCAACACGCGAACCGAGCTAAGCATATAGATTACATCATATAGAATTGTAGGGGAGAATCTTTTGCTTTTTTCCCTCTAGTCAACTAAGGGCATGGGATTCTTTCTTTAATTACTGTCAACTAAACATAGTTTATTGTTCATAAAATAATTAAGAATCGGACGTATGAAACATGGAATCAGCAGTGCAAATATGCGACGTAAAGAACCCATAAACTGTTATATGTGTATGAACACACTCTGATGCTCACGTGTCATTTGTTGCCACGTTAGCCTCACCGTGTAATCCATTCTCCATCAACCACCCGTAAAACGATGACGATAATTAGAGATATATTCGGATTTGTCCACTAAAAGATAAAGTTCAATCATATCTCAGCAACAGGACCAAAACTCATATTATATTTTAAGCTCCCCCTTAGAAGAAAACCACATAATGCATATGTCTTATAAAAAAAATCCTCCCAAAAATCCGGTGGGGGAAAAGGATTGAGAAAAGAGTACATTGCACTTGCAAATTGTGTTACACTTGTTGCCTCATTAAAAACTTCATATGAGAACTTCAGGAAAACTCACTAAGAGAAAAATGAGTACAACTTAAAATCTTGTGGACTAAATTAGTATCTTTAGGATCATACTAAGAATTATGGTTCAGGGATTTACTCCTCTTGAACTCTATGAAGCCCTAAGTCGTCTCATTCCAATGTCATGGACACATCTTTGGTAACTAGATATTGATAATGACTTAGTGAATAAATCCGCTAGATTTTCACATAACTTTGTTCACGAGGATAGAAGAGTTTAGGGGCAATAAGCTTTGTGATAGTGCTTTTTACATAACCCAATTGCATTTCTGTAACATAAGCAGCATTATCTTCATCAATAATTAGGGGGGGGGTATTGACGGTGTTAATGCCACATGACTTCTGGATTGGCTAATCACACGTCTTAGCTAGACACATTCATCTGAGGCTTCATATAATGCTTAATCTTTGAGTGGTTGGTAGTTGTAAATACCAAGGTATGCTTAAAAAAAACTGCCAAAAAATAAATGTACCACCACAAAGAAACACAAATCCAGTATAGAATTTGGCACTATAGGAATCAGACAGATTACCAGCATCTGCATATTCCACCATGGTTAAGTCTTAGTCCTTCTAGTAAAATAAGCCAAAATATTGAGTACTATGGAGTTATATGAGTAAAGTTTTGACATCAGCCCAATATCTTGTTCTTGGAGTTGCACTGTGTTTAGCTAACAAATTTACTATGAATGCAATATTTTTTTTGTGCAATTTGCAAGATACATAGGTGCTCCAATGGCGCTTGGAACTTCAGGTTCTAAGACACTCATTTTCCATCCCAGGTTTGAACGGGTCTTTATCTACTTCAAGGGAACTTACTACCATAGGGTCATCAAAGGATGGTATTTACCCATATTGAATTTTTTTCAATACCTTTTTGGTATAGCTAGACTGGTGTATAAAAATTCCTTCTAGAAATGTTCTAGCTACAGGCCTAACCAATATTTGGTTTTACCTAAATCTTTTATCTTAAACTCCGTCATAAAGTAAGAACTTGTTTCCTTTATCTCCTTTGTGGTTCCGACGATATTCAGATCATCAGCATATACTGAGATGATATAGAATCCATTACGTGACTTAATTTTTTAACACATAGGGACAATCATCATTGTTAGAGTATCCCTTCTTCAAGAGGAACACGCTAAGTCAGTTGTATCATATTCTCTTCGACTGTTTTAATCCATATAGTGATCTCTGCAATTTGATGCTATACATGTTGCGACTAGTTTTATTAGGATCCGAAATTTTGACTCCTCCAGGGACTCTTATATAAATATCCGTATCCATTTCCCTATATAAATATGCGGTCACTACATCCACAACTACATTGATAAGTTTAACCTAGCTACCATTAATATTAAATATCATAATGTTAGCCCACTCATTACATGAGAGTAAGTTTCATTGTAATATATGTCAGTCTCTGCGTGAGCCCTTGTGCTACAAGCCTCGCTTTATATCTCATCACCTAATTGTTTTTCATTTCTCTTCCGAATGAAAACCCATTTTGATCCTACAAGCAGATACTTTATGAGGTGTTCGGTCAACCAGACCAAATACTTTTCTTTTATTAAGCGAACGTAATTATGTCTTAATTGCTTATTTCCATTTTACCCAATCTAAGCACTTCTGGTGCTCTACCATGGACTTTGGTTTTTGATCCAGCTCAATTGTTTTAGCAATTTTTGAGGTGAAATATATATTGATAATTGTAGTCTTTTTTTATACAACTCTCCTGAATTCACATAATTAGTGGAAACTCTTCATTAATTTCTTCTAGCTCCTTGTAATTTCCCACAATGATGGAATCTGGGTGTTTCGACTTCCCAGCGTCAAATTATGCGTGCAAATATTTGCTGGGGTTATCATATTTAGGATGTCTCACTTCTAGGGGTGGCAGTTTTACCCATGTGTTTGGGTACCCACGGGTGCCCGACCCGATAAGGGTGGGCACGGGTAGCACTTTAGAGAAATGAGTTTTTGGGTATGGGTACCCGATAAGATAATAGGATGGGTGTGGGTGTCAATTTGTACCCATGGATACCCGATGGTATCCTATGACATGTGGGCCCCAATTTTAGATATATATTAAAAACAAACCTTAATTTTAGGGAGACCTGGCTGCCCTTTGGCCTTCATTGAATGGCCACCCCCATCGCCCATTCGCCCCCATGCCCTCGCCTCCTCACCCCCACGGCTACCTCCTCCCTCGCGCTTCGCCTCCAGCCTCCGATCTCCTCCTTCTCCGACTCTCCTTCGCTTGGCCCCGCTGACTTCCTCTCCTCCAGCTCCCCATGATCTCCTCCCTCTCCATCACTCGGCCCTTGTCGCTTCCCCCAATCTCCACCCTCCCCTCCGGCTCTCCCCGAGTCCTCCCTTTCTGTTGCTGCCACCACAACCACCACCTCCCCCTCGCCCGGTTGCCCCCTCCCCTCTGGCAGTGTGGCAGCAAGCCAAGCTCGGCGTGGCGATGGGGCGAGCTTTGGGGCGTGGAAGCCATGGCATCAGTGACAACTACGGCTCGGCAACGGCACGGCGATGACTACAGGGCAGCGACAGCTACAGTGTGCAGCCACACGGCGCGGCGCCCTCCCCTTCTCTCCCCCACAGACAACAGCTGGCAGCAGCCCTCCTCTGAGCTTGAAGGTAACAATACATCTTTGGATCTCCCCCTTACTGAAGAATATAATTGTTGTTACTTTTCAGTTGAGCCTAGGATAGGCCTTCAAATGAAATTTAATGGTCAGAGCCTAGGATAGAGCTAAAGATCTTGTTGATTTTAGAGATGGTGCTTTAGAAATTAAAATCTGGCATGTGATTTTTATTTGTAGTATAATCATATCTGCAGTATTTTGAATGTATCTGTCTCTCAGTCCGTATTATTGGCAATATGCCTTTGTTCATGACCGGTTGAAGCAAAGCCTTGTCATACCAACTCCTCTACCATATAATCAACGAGTCTTCAGCATCATATCGTTGTATGTACAAAGTCAAAATACAACTATGCATGTTTTATTTGAGTTGATATTGTTGAGTTTTGTTTTTAGTGTAATAACTATGATGATCGTTAAATTGAGATGATATAGGAATTATTTGAGTCCATATAATCATTACCATTGTTGATCTCAGAAAAACAGTTCACTAGTTTTTAGAAATAAAATACGACTATCATTTTATACTTGAACTTCTATTTTTATAGTGGCATTTAATTAATAGCTCTGTGATGCAATTTTGTGTGTGGACATGAGGTATTGAATGCTCTACGTTAATGCTCATAGCTCTGCAATAATATTTAAATACATTTGGGGTAAACTCACCAGCATTATCTATTCGAATAAACTTGATCATTTCTTTTGAAAATGAGGCTCTTAAGTTAATAATTTGGACAATTAATTTAGCAAAAGCATAGTTCCGAGTAGATAAGAGGTATACATGGGACCATCTAGTAGAAGCATCTATTAGTACCATAAAGTATTTGAAGGGGCCTGACAAGGGTTGGATAGGTCCACAAATATTACCTGGAATATTTTGTTACTGTTATGCCCTTGAGACAGTCATATAGATGATTGTAGCATGACAATGTTTATGAATAATAATATGATTATTGGTCCAATGAATGCATATCATTATATTGATCAGCAAGTATGTGACTTTCTTATGAAACTCTTTACTTATTGATATAATTATATAAATATCTCTGATCGGATATCGTCGTATAGGACAACGATAAATAGATCAGCACGTGTACTGATCGATGATTATGTTTCATATATCATGGGATATGGAGATATCATCAATATATTGTGAACGCATGTTGAAGAACATGGGTTAGATAGACCCGTAATGGGACACTGCGAGAATGTTATATTCTTATGTGTCATCAATGTATCTCATACATAGTAGATGTATGATCCTTAGACCTGAGATTGTCACATTCCCTACATGTGTAATAGTTTACCTTGGATTTACCAAACACTATTTCCAAACTGGATAGTTATAAAGGTTGCTTTCATGTTTACTATGAAACATGCAGAGGGAAGTGAGCAGTCAAGATAGAATTTGCCACTCTAGTGTAACGGAGATATATGTCTAGGCCACTCGTGTGATATGATTAAGGAAGTGCATGACCATGCCATAATTGAGGAGTCAATCACAACTTATTAACATATCATGGATACAAGAGATGGATTGAATTGTCAAAGGATGACATGCTTCTCGCCTTGAGTTCAGTCTTTATATAGTTTGGCAAAAGGATTATTACATGAGTACTTTTGATAGGTTCTGTCCGATTTGATCATATGTGTTTGGGAGTTGGCATGTCCTGCAAGACACGCTGTGGGCCCTGGCTTAGGGTCACACACTTAACGGGCTGGGACGCATTAATTCAGATTGGATCCGTAATTAATGGACTTCGTGGGCTTAACACGCTGTGGGCCTTGGCTTAGGGTTTCATCGTGTGGCTATATAAGGAGAGGAGAAGGGTGGGCGTGATAAGAGTTTTTTGTCTAGAACCCTAGCCTCCACCTCTCATTGCCCCTGCCGAGCGACACGGTGCTTGCACATCGACGCACGACGTTCCATCCCCGAACGTGCGGACTGTTGTGGTGACGTTGTTGCAACTGCGGCGTGGAGAGGACGAACAACTTCATCGACGCGAGGGCTACAGCAAGGGAAGAACGATCGACTTCATCGACGTGACGACTGCGACGTGGAGAGGACGATCCACTACATCGACGTGCGAAGGATTCCGCAACTGCGCGTCTAGTGGTAATCTGATCTATGATCCCCTTCCTGCGAGTAGCTTTCTGGTTATGCAGTAGAAAATTTTTAATTTCTGCTAGCATAGCATATCGCGTATCTCGACAATATTATCTAGGAAATTTGTTGATTCTTCTCTAACTTGTAGATAAGAGGGAATAATTATAAGCTTCCCTTTTGCACAAACAGGGCCTATGAAGTTTTCATGTCTAAAAAATCAGTAGTTTTTATGCTATGCCCACCAGAATTATTGATGATTCTTCTTATCATTTCTAACCTAGGATGACCCAGTCGATCATACCAGATCTAAAATATTTTTGGGTTTTTAAGTATAGTTTTTATCGCAACATAAACTTCAGGTTTTATATATGTGTAGTATAACCCAGAGGAGAAGGAATGATGTTTTTCAACTGAACATTTATTGCACCCGTTAAATTTAGTCATGAGTACGTGTTCTGTACCATCTTCATTTTTTGTCTCCATATGAAAACATTCAGATGGATGTCTTTGAAAATTAATAGAGTACAACTGGACTCACGGTATAATAGAGCACTTTATATTATTATACGAGTACTCATAGGGAGAGTTATGATTGCTCTTCTAGTGCTAATGGTAAGGGCATTGCTTTCGGCGATGGTCATAATATTCCTAATTTTTTAGTCAAAGTATAAGAATGTTTAGTTTTCGTAAAAATTGAATTTGTAGTGCAATTATCTACTAGATAGATTCCTCTTACACCATTGGATTACACATTGTTCTATATTAAAGGAATGATTGAACGACCAAACAATTATTGCATCATAAATATATTGTAAAAATATAGAACAAACATAGAACAATAAATGAATCAAATATCCTGAGAAATAACAATTTCTTTAACTTTAAAGTATAACCGCTCAAAGGAGTGTAAATCAATGTTCATTCGGGAACTAGAACTGAACTTATTAGGAGACACACATGGAATATATGATATCAACTAGCAAAGTGAAGGAATATTTAGGAGACTAATTAAAGTCTCCTTATGATTCATGGGTGTCCTTCTAGGACTTCTCGAGCTCCATAGAATCAAGAACCATATCATCACACTTCTCAACATTCGTATCAACAACAGGCTGAAGAGTGAAGTGTGCCTCAACATTGTTCCCCTGGTTCATATTAACTTTTCTAGTAGATTGCATGTAAAGGTCCGACAAATGCTTCATAGTGCGATAGTTGTGTGACCAATAGCCAGCGCATCCATTCCTAAAGCAAGGTTGAGCAGGGTTTGTAGCCTTATTGGCTAAGTTTTGTTTCTAGAAGCTCCCTGTCCCTTTATCTTTATATTTCTACTGGGTCTTGTCTCTTCCCGTATGTATTCCACCGTTCTTCCATTCCTCCTTTTATGCCTTTGGTCTTTTCCTTGGCCATAGCTATTGCTAGCCTGTTGAGCATTTATATGCACTTCGGGCATTGCTTATATCACATTGAGAAAATTATGATTATTCTTCATAAGGAGTTCATCATGCTTCTCTGCTTTTTGCAAAGTGTAGATAACCTCATAATACTTCTGGTATTTTGTATGACAACACTGTTGTTTCAGTATCCTTATGTTGAGATGGAAGGTACACAATATCTTGTCTATCATCTCAACATCTATAGCTTTTTGGTTATAGAAACACAATATGGAAATAAGCTTGTGTATAGTGGAGTTGTATGCTGCCCTAGTTTTAAAGTCCTGGAAGCGTAGGAGGGTCCATTCATGTTGTGCTTCTAACAACAGAACGGGTCTTTGCTGGTCATAACAATCCTTTCGGGAATTCTATAGTGCTAGCGGGTGCTCCTCCATCAAAAACTTGACCTTCAGGTCCCCATGGAGATGGTGCCTTAGGAAGTGCAAAGCCGCCTACTTGGCGGCTTCAGGAATAGCAGGGTGCCAGCTTCAGGCTGAGTAACAGCAACTCCAAGAGATCGAGCTTTCAGGTTAATCTTATCATCCATTCCCATGTCAAGTAATTGTTGCCATCAAGGGCAAGCTCGACAAATTCTCTCTTTGCGATGTCTGACATATCCTATTTATATTCATGCAAAAATGAATTTTGCTGCTAGTAAAATCAATATATTGCATGCTTACTCTTGAATCAGTAAAAATTGGTCTATATCTATTCAATGGATAATTATCTACAAATTTTCAAAATATTACTAGCATTTTTATAATTTTTGCTAATTATCGAGTAGTTTTTGGAATTACCAAAATAATAGAAATATAAATTCAGCATATATAAATATGGAATTATGATAGGAAAAATAAACCAGAGATATTTTCTAGGATTGCTAAAAACTTTAGGGTCTATAATGGAAAATTTTTGTAGATGCAATATAATTTTATAATTTAACCGAACTTTAGGGGTTAAAATGCAAAACTTACCACAGCCGCAAAATATTATGTAATTAACCGAAACTTCAGGAGTTAAAATGCAAAAATGATGTGGACAACTTAAATTGGCCTTTGGTCCAAAATTAAATTCGTCATTTCTGTAAGCCGTTTGAGGATCTAGGCCAGCCGGGTGACAGCAACTTCAGACATAGTCTGCGTGAGAGGCTTCGAGTACGACGAGTACGCATGCTATGTGTGTTTGGTGGCATCAGGTTTCGATGAGATGACGGTTTGAGCAGCAATGCATCAGGCGCAGTGGCGAATTTTTCTCTCTTTTCAAATTATCTGTATGAACAGTAACAAGACCCTAATTGCGCCAATAGATCAATCAATTTTCTAATCACAAATTAAGAATGACTAATCTCAATAATTAGGGTAATTAATATGTGGGATTAAGGAAACTGTTTAAATTAGATTACTCACGTGCTTCGAACTTACGTACGACTTGCAGTAGATTTAATCATTTGATGGCAGTCAAAATTTGATGTAGTGTAGATTGATGTAGGAAGGCAATCTTGATCAGTTTCGGAGAGCTTCATGCCCATACTACGACACTGATGGAGGCTGTGTGTGCTTGTACTACGGTTGGCTACGATCATACTCCTTTTGGTCTTGGAGAGACTCATAATGATAAGGTATTTTAAAGCGATGACGATTGTTGTAGATCAACCAAAATGCACTGATCGAATAGCCATAATAATTATGAAGAACACGTAGGATATAGGGAGGCAAAACTCTCTTCTCTTTATTATATTGATTCTTCTGTACAATTGGATTCCATATTTATAGTGAAAAAAATAATTAGAGATATATTCGGATTCACCTACCAAAAAATAGAGTTTAATCGTATCTCAACAACAGGACCAAGAGTCATGTTATATCTTAACACCCACCACTAATCCCTAGCTAATCACCATTCGCCAACACTACAACCTGACTCCCAGCATTGATCAAAATCCCGATAAAATCTTGGATTTCTCCCCCCCAAATTCATAATCTTGGCGAAATTAAAAAATTTGAAAAAAAATTTCAAATTGCTACTGTGATTAAGGAAATTTCGGTTAATTTCAGCGAAAATTTGGGATTAGTCAACGAAAATGGTACAAGCAGACCGAATTTGATCTTTTCTACCCTGAAGTAGGCATGGGCTAACTGGTTAGGTGCAGTGGCCCTCACCCGAGAGACCTAGGTTCGAGTTCTTGGCAGCATGTTTTTTGTGTAGTAGGGATATGCTCATATTAATTTTATACATAAATATCACAAAACGTCTCCTAGCTCAGTTGGCATGGGAAAGGTGCAGGGTTCGATTCCTGTCCCATGTACTTTTGTCTGCAGAGCACAACCAAAAATAAAAAAAAGGGCAGGAGCGCGCTTGAACCCACGCCCTCTTGTACACACACCACAGCTTCTACCACTTCACCCATGCAGGCTTCTTGGCATATGAGAGGAAGGAAATTCTTTGTACCCTTAAGAGACCATTCCTTAGGTGTCAATTTGACTGAAATTTTGGTTAATTTCGTCGAAATCTCAAAAATCTTGATTTAACAAATTTCATATTTAAATTGTCTTGATTTTATTCAAAATTCTAAAATTAGTAAAATTTCAGATTTTAGCCTTCTTCAAGATGTCAACCAAAACTAAAAGTCAAGGTTTCAAATTTCGTTTTAGGGTTTCATCTCGGCACCGTCCAAAATCCGAAATTTCAACGAAATCTCGTTTTTTCGAATGAAATCCGAGCGAAACACAAAAAGGAAAATTTGAATTCGGTAATTTTTGAACCAAAATTTTCGAGATTTCGATTCAAAATACCGAAATTTTGGTCCAAAATGCTGAGATCTCAGCGAAATTTTAGGTGCTGTCGCCCTTTGAATTCTTTAGTATTTTTTAATTTTGCCAGAATTATGATCGACTACTGTCCCACACGTAAAACGATGTGAAGAATCCAATCCGGCCAAAGGTCAAAATGCCGAGATCTCACCGAGATTTTAGATTACTGTAGCACTTTGAATTTTTCTAGAGTTTTCTTAATTACACTAGGATTATAAAATTTGAAGGAATTCTAGAGCCAAAATTTCGTGAAGATTTTACTCCCTGCTGCCTGTCCGAGTTAAGGTCAGCTCAGCTCAAACCGAGTCGAACAACCCGATAAATCCGAACTAAGGTCAGCTCAACTCAAACCGAGCCGAACAGCCCCACCATCCTCCCCGCCCAACCTTCCGGCCCGTCTCCAAGTGGAGCAAGCTACCCGTGACGACCGAAATCCCCAAACTACCCCTCTTCTTCAACTACCGCGTAGGGATGGAACTGGTACGAATAGTTTTCGACTGACCGACCGACCGAATTGATTTGGATGATGATTTGGATAGTTTCACAGATATCCAGTTGATTCCTCGGATAAGGATATGGATACAGATAATTTATATGGATACGGATACGGATATGGAACACTGATTATCCGACGGATACGGAAATATCCGAGTTTTTGTTCGGATAATATCAGAGATGAGACCATGACAACATGTAACTGCTGCAAGGTTACATACATGTGAAATTGTGGTTTGTGAAATATGGATGACCAGACGTGGATGTTATATACTCATATGTACTTATGCTATGTAGTTATGTCTATGTGGCTAATTGGCTATGTTTTCTTCTAAAGAATGATTATGTTTGATGTTTGCCAATTGTTGAGTTCAGACGATCATCATTCATCATTCATCAATGACGAACTTGACACTGAAGGTCTATTAGACTATCACTATCCACTAGAGACCACTACTTATAAATTTGAGTAGTTTTTATAGTAGATTAAATAAATTTGATGGTGCATTAAAAAAAATTAAATGTAATTTATTTTTAAATAACAGTTGAAATTTAAATGAAATTCTCAAATTTTTTATTGATCTTTCTCCTAATTTTCAATTTAAATTTAGAAATTTTGAACTTGTACTAATTTAATAATATTCGTGCACAAATTTTTGTAATTTTTGATATTTTCTTATTTTTTAAAATTCCTAATTTTGAATTTAAATTTGGACCGATTTTGAGAAAAAAAAACTGAAATTGGATTTTAAAATATCCGACTAATATTATTCGTATCCATGTTGATTTCGATCCGTATTTGATTTGTATTCGTAACCGATATTATCCTGTATAATTCGTATTCGATTATGTATTCAATACTATTTATATTCGATTCTATATTCGATAAAAAAACGAATACAAATACGAATAGGACAATATTCGACCCAATCCGATCGGATCACATCCCTACTCCCGCGTACTCCGTCCTCCCTCTCTCTCACCAACCCCCGCCTCCGGCTCCGGCCACCTATAAATAAACCCCCTCTCCCTTCCCCTCCGCTTCAGGAGACGTCGCGCCCGCCGCACGCACCGCCTCCTCCACTTCCGAAACCCTAACATTGAATTCGTTTGCTTGGGCTCGATCGCCCGCCGCCGCATTCCATCCGCAATGGCGCTCGCCACCAACTCCGCCGCGGCGGCGGCATTGTCCGCCATGTCTGGAGGCGCCGCCGCGCAGCCCCGCCACGCCCCGGCATTCCTCCCGCTGAAGCGCCGAACTATCTGCGCCGTCCACGCCGCGGAGCCGTCGAAGAACTCCGCGTCCGTGCCGGCGGCGGCGAAGACCTCATCGCCGATGGTGGCGCCGGAGAAGGCCGCTCCTCCCCTGCCTGTGGCTCCGAAACCGGCGGCGCCCGCGGCGCCGGCGAAGTGGGCGGTCGACAGCTGGAGGGCGAAGAAGGCGCTGCAGCTGCCGGGGTACCCCGACGCCGCGGAGCTGGAGTCGGTACTGAAGACGATCGAGGCGTTCCCACCGATCGTGTTCGCCGGGGAGGCGCGGCACCTGGAGGAGCGCCTCGCCGACGCCGCCATGGGCCGCGCCTTCCTCCTCCAGGGCGGCGACTGCGCCGAGAGCTTCAAGGAGTTCAACGGCAACAACATCCGCGACACCTTCCGCGTCCTCCTCCAGATGTCCGCCGTCCTCATGTTCGGCGGCCAAATGCCCATCATCAAGGTACCCACCTCCGCAAAAACCCCTCAAAATATCATCTTTGAGTTGATATGCGTATGATTGGTAATAGGTTGGGAGGATGGCCGGCCAATTCGCGAAGCCGAGGTCGGAGCCGTTCGAGGTGAGGGACGGCGTGAAGCTGCCAACCTACAGAGGGGACAACATCAACGGGGACGCGTTCGACGAGAAGAGCCGCATCCCTGATCCTCAGAGGATGATCAGGGCCTACGCCCAGTCAGCCGCGACGCTCAACCTCCTCCGCGCTTTCGCCACGGGAGGGTACGCCGCCATGCAGCGCGTCACGCAGTGGAACCTCGATTTCACTGAACACAGCGAGCAGGGCGACAGGTGAAAAGATCTTCCATTCACTTTTTGTGAGATTTTTAGTGCGGCTTTTGGTGATTCGGATAGCCGTCTAGAGATTTTGCTGCAAAAATTGGCATCGTGTCGCTGTCGAACTAAAAAGCATGGTTATTGAATTGCTTCCGCATACCTCCCTATCAAGGTAAGGGAAGAATTTGATTTGAAAGAGGAGAAAAGAGAAGATAATACAAGAACATGCTATAGGTTGTGAATGATAAAATTTTGATTTATTTCTATCACCAGGAGAAGCAATAAGTGGTGTGCATCCAAACTAGTTCTTTAAATATTTAGGTGCTCTAGTGGGAAATGTAAACACCCATTACAATCAGTCCTCCTGTTATTGATATTCGAGAATTGATTAGTAAAATAGTTTATTATCTTCCATTAAAGTAAAGTAGGTGATTGTTTTGGGTTAAGCAGTGGAGCAACAGTCATTCTATTAGATTGTTCTATTTCTTTTTTTACTGTCCGTTCTATCGGGGAGGCTTTGAAGAAATTGCATCATTTGTCATAACCATTCAATTAAATCTTCTGATTTCTGAAGTTAGATTCTACTTTCTAGTGTTTGATTATGTAAACCTGTATTCCTCAAATATCATGTTGTTAGTTAATAAATTACGCAATTGTCATTGTCTCATCGAATGCTACTGAGCAGCCTATTTGATGGGAGTGCACACCCTCTTTTTCATTAACTGTTCTTCGTTTCTTTTGGGGAAATTGAACATTATAGCATGGGCCATGACCACCTTAACCTTTTTCTGAAGTCATTGGATGGCAGTTTCCACAGGTTGTTGATGTAAGGTCTAAGTAATGCACATTGTCAACGCCATCCTAATATCTGATATTTTTGTTCTTCACTGAGGGACCTCCACCCTGACATATATTAGTTTACTATGGTAGTGGGGAACAACAAAATCAATTGCGGTTTGATAACAGGTGTTCAGATGTTAAGAATTATAGGATTGTTACGTATCCTATTGTTTTGGTGGATTTTTTTTTTTTGTCTATTTGGTCAATTGTGAGGTTGTCTAATGATCTGAGTATCTGAATATTTTCGGAATGCTATGTAGGTACCGTGAATTGGCGCACAGGGTTGATGAAGCCCTTGGCTTCATGTCTGCAGCTGGCTTAACAGTGGACCACCCGTTGATGACGACTACTGAGTTCTGGACTTCTCATGAGTGTCTCCTCCTACCATATGAGCAAGCTCTGACCCGTCAGGACTCCACCTCTGGTCTTTTCTATGACTGTTCTGCTCACATGCTCTGGGTCGGTGAGCGCACTCGCCAGCTCGATGGTGCTCATGTTGAGTTCCTTAGGGGTGTTGCCAATCCTCTTGGCATCAAGGTTGCTTTTAAAACCAACGTCATATTGACAAAATAAAATACATCTATTGATGCTGACGAAAACCATTTGCACTTTGTGGATTGCAGGTTAGTGACAAAATGAACCCAAGTGACTTGGTAAAGCTGATTGAGATATTGAACCCATCAAACAAGCCTGGAAGAATTACCATCACTACAAGGATGGGGGCGGAGAATATGAGGGTCAAGTTACCTCATCTTATCCGTGCTGTCCGCCATGCTGGACAAATTGTCACCTGGATCACTGATCCCATGCATGGGAACACCATTAAGGCTCCTTGCGGTCTAAAGACTCGCCCCTTTGACTCCATTCTGGTATGTGCCATTTATAATCTGCTGCATCCCTTTTATTTGCTTCACAAGTATGATGCAGCCTCCATGTGCCATCTGATCAACCTCACCTTAGGAACTATTGAAACAAGCACCAAATTTTCCGTCACATTTATACCAAGTATTGTGATTCTTGATATTCTCATGTGGTATGCTACCCCTTCATAATAGAAAAATGAAACGAAAAAAGCGAACACATTTTGAGCATATGGACGAAGATAAAAGTAACACAGATGTTAGTTCTTTGGGGAACAATGGAACTAGCTAATTGGCTGATGAAGTTTCCAAGTAGACAATGATGTAGTATGTCATGTTCTGCAAATTGGTTTAGTTATTCTTTTCCACGTGAATCATAATTGTGAACTGCTATTTTAACTTTGTCATTGAACTAGTAATATAAGAAAGTTGGTGACTGGTCAGTGTTATAATCTATATGCTCGGGGAAGAACCTAGAGGCCAAAAAACATATAGTTTTGAAATGGTGTGTTAGGTGTAGATGCAGACGCCAATCATATGTTGTTTCATCGTGATGGCGGTTGTTGGACTGGTACGGGGAGATAAAGAAACCTTCTTTTGGTTGCTGTCATAGGTGGTCACAATGTAGTACGTGTCAGTTAAATGATTCTAATGAAGTGGGTCTAATGATTCTGATGGAAGTGGATCTAAGGAAATCACTTCTTAATGCTGGGATTGATTGGTTGGAGTATTGGTAGTTGAACGATCTTGTCATTCCAGTACAAATTATTGATTTGAATTTTTGTCTACAACTTGCAATGGTGACCATGGTTAATGAATAAAGCAAGATGATTTGTTGGTAGTGTAAGTTCATGGCCAAATAAAGGTGGCTTGTCATATAAATCTTTTACTTTAACTGAAGAATACTGAAGCAATGGACCTCTTCTACTATTATCTTACAAACAGACAACTTAAATGCAGTCCACAAAATAATAATGGTTAAGTTTAAACAATACACTGAGTTACTGAACAAAGCTGTATCTTGTCACCTGGCTGTTGATTATGAGCCACTGTTGTACTTAGCCAATAATACTAAGGATATTTGGTCACCAAACTGTATGAATGTTAGATATAATTAGATTTTATTAATAACTCGAGATTTTGTTGAACTGCAAAATTAAGACAACAGCCGTTCATTGATAGATAGCAAAGCCCGAATATGCAAATCCGGACCCTCTATATATACTGCACTAGTTTAGGATTACATAGTGTACACAGTAGCAACATAGATATAATATCACAATCATACGCCGCGGAAATATAATAAAAGACTATATTTATTAAATAAACGAATATTAAAAAGACATTAAGGTCGACTTTACACTTATTAGGCCTCACATGGCTTGACTTTTAATAAAAACAGTAGCGAAACGGAAAGACTCAATGAATCCCATTAATATGCCACATGCATCAAACAAGGTTCGACTCTTAGACACTCGTCTCCTCGTAGAGCTCCTCCGAAGTAGGTGTAGACTCCTCTTCAACTGATGAATTTATTGTGGCAAGAGTGAGTACATAAAGCATTCAACAAGTTGTGTACAGATTACAAGTTTATTATAACTACATGTAATGCTTATTCCAAAATAATAGCTGATATGGCTATTTTGCAATAAAGTAATATTTTCAATTGAATACAATAAATATATTGAAGCAATAGTAAAACAAATAACTATAATAGTAATTTTCGTAGTTGTTTCTCGTAGTAATCTAGCACACAAGCCTAAACCATTTTCCATTACTTCCATTAGCACACAGTCGCACTTCCTAAGTTTTATTCATAAAATCTAACTCTTGACTGAAATTCCTGAGCATTGTCCTATACTGAGAATACGGCTGTTCGAATAGATTTGACACTCTGTAGAGGTTATACAATTTACTCACAAGATATGATCGATCTTATAATATCAGCCATTACACGTCCCTATCGACGTGCAACTAAGAAAATCATAACAAAATTTTTCGGAAACTCTATTCGAACATAGACCCTCCAATAAGCCTGAACTCGTTATTCCTTCCCTCACACAGAGTAGAAGAATATAGGAGGGACTTATCGTTGGACATACTTGTGGCTACGGTGACACACCTTCCCCTAACCGCACACACAGTTTGGTTATCCGAGGCATCATATGTCAAGACTCAGTAATTTATTGAGTTAGGTCTGGCCCATAACAGACATGTAGTTGCATGATTAACCCAGTTCAATGCTTGTGAGATTAAATCCTTAACTAACCAAGGCAAGACTTCCAATCATTCATAGTAACCATTATCCACTCACATATAATCACCACTCATCACTTTCATTCACTCATCATCATATTAACCCAATGTCACATAGAGCCACCTGGCATGTAGCCTCTTGCCATTTGACCCAATCTAAATAATTTTACCACCCCAGTTGATTATTATGCAACATATGCCATCAACAACTCAAATCATTGTGTGACAATACATGACACACCCATTTCCAAAAGATATTCCATATTCCATTAGTCAAGGTCATATTGCACTTTCAAAAGACATCAATGATTCATGACGTAGCTAAGTAAACTATATACGATCTAACTAACCCACGTTGGCATATATTAGGAACCAACTAATAATGATCCATCCTAGGGTGACAAATAATCATGGCATCACAAATGACAAAGTAGGTATAATTAAAATGGGTTGAATAAATAATTCCCAAATTAATTGAAAAGCAATTTTAATATAAAATATCATTTAGTGGATTAAAAGAAAACTCGTATTTCTTCGTGAAAAAGAAGGGATTAGGCCGGAAAGTTAGAGAAATTAGATGAGGATAATATTACCCATGTATTGGAAACAAATGAAAACGTGTTTATTTAGAGTTTCAATTTCTTAGCAATGGAGGCGCGAGAGAGAAGCGGCTCTCTGCTGCCTTCCGGAAGAAGAAAAAAGGCTTCGAACAAGTGGGGGACGGTCCCACTTGTCAGTGACAGAGGATTTTTAATTTTTGAATTAATTAATTGCTGAAAATAAAAGATGTTTAGAAAAAAGAGAGATTGAAAAAAATACCGGAGACATTTTGGACTTAATAAAATTATTTCCAGCAATATTGGAGTTTTAATTTTTTCTACCGTAAATCATTTTATAAATCAAAAAATAGGGAAAACACTTTTTTTTAAAATCCAAATAAATTCAGGAAAATTCTCAGAAAATCAGAAATAAATAATTAAACATTATTATGCAAAATTTGGGATATTACAATAGATTTATCTCCTCAATGACGGTACTGAGCACTACCCAATTCCTCATTTGATGGAAGTGAGCGGTGGAGATTATTGGCTAGGAAAAGTTGGACATGCTTCTTTTGTTAATATTGTATCCTTCCCTCTAGTATTATGCTAACTGAATAACCACCAACTCTTCATCAATAACAGGCTGAGGTACGGGCATTCTTCGATGTGCATGAGCAAGAAGGAAGCCATCCAGGAGGCATCCACCTCGAGATGACCGGGCAAAACGTAACCGAGTGCATCGGTGGATCCCGCACCGTGACCTTCGACGACCTGAGCGACCGCTACCACACCCACTGCGACCCGAGGCTGAACGCGTCGCAGTCGCTGGAGCTGGCCTTCATCATCGGGGAGAGGCTGAGGAAGAGGAGGATCCGGTCGTCGAAGCTGAACAACATCTTGCCGTTGCCTCCCTTTGGTTTCTGAAATGAAATGGGTACGAGGGACGGGCCGGGGCGGATAGCTGCAGCAGCAGCACTCGATGCGTATTCCATTTGTTGGTAAAATCCTACACTAGCTGTGAGCTTTCTGCGCGACGGGGAGGATCTGTGCGTTGGTATAATACTATATGATGTCATGTACGACTGCGCGGTCCTGCACTTTGGTTTCTATTTCTATCATGGATAAGAGAATAATTCAAGATAGAAGAAGGATTTGTGAATAAGTATAAGTACATGTCACCTGCGCCCTTTCTTTCTTATTTCCCTTTCCACCTGCTGTACCCCGTATACCCTTTGTAATTGAGCACTTTCACGGCACATTAAATTCAATACGGATTGTTTATTCTTTTCGATTTAATAGACCAGATTAGTTAATATTTATTTATACTTTCTCTGTACAGTAGTAAAAGTACCTTAAATAAATCAAATACTAGATTTAATTTCTACTATATACTACTAATACTAGTAGGGTGTCCGTGCGTTGCAACGGATTCCTAAAAGAGATGATACATGTTATCAAACATGATCTCAAACCGTACAAACAATATATCTTTAGGTGGTACAGGAGACACCTAGGACTAAAGAACATCTTTATAGTTAATATTCTTGATAAATGCACTAACAGAATTTAAGGTCATATCCTTTACTGGCGCACCAATTATCCTGAGATGCTCCTAGCAATAGCAAGTACTTTGAAATTTATCACACATTTCATGTTGTAAAGTTCACCTTTTATAACATACTCCAAGAATAAGTAAACAGTGGTGCACATAATCCGTATGATAGAAATAATGACCAAACATCTTAAAATGATGAAGCAACGATAATTTTTGTATGCCCCTTGTCTGTCAGGACCTGATCATAAAAGTATCATGTAGGCAGAATATTAAGGTGCTGGAGATGACTGTATCTTCACAGCGCAGCTGATGAACCATACCACATGTTCTAAAATGCAAGTAAATTGAATTTCACCGGATTCATCGTATAAAATGCAAATCAGAATTTTTTAGACAGTAGATAGTGATTAGCATCCATGTTCTCTGTGCATCTCACCAAGAGAAGTGCATACAACCGCAACTTGTGTGCGTCTAGCGCAAGCGCGTACATACCAGCAAGGACGCGTCCACGTCCATAACATCCGTGTGCAGGGCAACCTCAACCATCCACGGAAAAAATACTGAAATATACAAAACAAAAATACCAAATAGTAAAAATATATAACAGCAAATAAATATAGTAAAAATAGCACAGCGACTGCCACACCAGACGACGGCCGCCCACCCTCCTGGCCCCCCTGGTGTGCTGGCTACCGTCACGCCGCACGACGGTAGCCAGCGCCGTCCTTGGTTCCCTGCCGCCGCACGGCGGCAGCCAGGTACCCCGTGCGCGCCTGCTGGCCCCCCTCAATCTCTGGTGGATTGGTTTGTGCGGGGAGAAGAAAGCTGATGCCTTTGCCTTCGTCTTGTTTTTGTAAAGCAAAGCATATGCTTGCCAAAACCGATGGGCAGAGTACAGAGCAAGTGAACAACTGCAGCAGATGAATGAACACGTTACACAAGCTAGCTAGTAACTGCTGTACAGTAACACTCCTTTTTGGAATGTGTAGAACACTTTTGACAGAGCTGTTGCAAGTTGCGACCCTATGGCCTGACGGGCACGGGGGGCAGCTGGGCACGGGCGGGTGGGCACCTGGCTGCCGCCGTGCAGCGTGGCAGTAGCCCGCGTGGCGGCCGCCGTCTCGTATGGCAGCCGTCATGCTACTTTTGCTATATTTATTTGTTGTTGTATATTTTTACTATTTAATATTTTTTATTTGTATATTTCAGCATTTTTCCAACCATCCACTGCATTAGCGAATTTTTTGTTGTTGTAAATAATCATATGAATAAAATATATACAATTTAATTTTTTTGCAAAAGTGATCGTGGCTGTCACGGTGACATGGCGCCATTGGTCGCTCATTTTTTTTTTCTCCAATCGCTTAACCATGTAGTGACTGAGAGCATTTCATTCAATTTTTATTCCTCACTCCAATCGCAATACCAACTTGCGACTGACATGAAACTTTTATTTTCCAATTTTTTTGCCATTTAATTCAATTTTTTTAATTTAATATTTTATATCTTTTGCTAGGAAGCTCCAAATCCAACGAAATAAATTTGTACATTTGTACTAAGCTATAAGGATTCAGATTATATAATAAAAGCTACTATGTTCTATGCATATATAAATTGTTTGAATCAAGTTTACTTGAAGACTCTTTTATGAATTATGAAGAAACTACGCTAGCCATGGCTCCAAAAATTGTGAAATAAATATCATTTATTCATGGGGTCTTAGATGTCCCATTTTTGCAAAAATATTTATGAATGAACTCAGTTTAATAAACCAAATGACTATAAAAATCCTCTCTTGCGTGCAACATAAAGTAGTGAAAATATGGATAAAATGAAGAGAAAATTTGGTAAAACCAGTTTTCTTGTATTCCTGGGTCACAAGGATCACAAATATACAAAAAATTTAAATTTAGCCATGATATGTATTATTTTTTCTATAGTCAAAATTTCAATACTAAAATAGCTTGAATAGTGGCCAACAAAATCGAATTAAATGGCAAAAAAATTGGAAAATAAAAGTGGCATGTCAGTCGCAAGTTGGTATTGCGATTGGAGTGAGGAATAAAAAATTGAATGAAATGCTCTTAGTCGCTGCATGGTTAAGCGATTGGAGGAAAAAAAACACCACGACAGTCAGCACCAGTCGCCACATCGTCCCTATCGCGCCACTGCCCAGTCTGCCACGGAGCAACTGGACGATCACCTTTGCAAAAAATTAAATCGTCGTATATTTTTGTATTTCACGAATAAAATATGATTATTTATAAAAAAATTCCTGCATTGGTCATCCCTCCACGTCTTGTTCTGTCACCCCCTCTGCTAAGTACCGCTGCAGAAGCCCTAATCTATGAAATTATTAATGCATCATATCATGAGGTTGTATTTAGCTCACATCATTATTTGATCACCTCGGCAAGCTATCTTCTGAATTGAATTGCAGATTTAGTGCATAGAATATTAGCAATTACATGGCAAATCTACTAATCCAGTGACTTATGAAGTAACACCCGTAGAGAGGCCAAGCTGGAAATCTTACTCAGTTGACAATATGAAAAGTGCTGGCCAGGGAGAAAATACCCATGACTTAGCAATCTTTTTAATATCAATAATATTAGGTACAAAGCCTTTCCTAATTTATTTAAGTATTTGTAATATTTTTCACATATATGTTAAAGAACACATTCAGTGCAAACAATTATATACAGTTATTACTTGACTACAAACAACAACAAATAATCCCATCCTGGTGGACAATTCATCCTACTTGTATAACCATCCTTTCTACTTCTCTTTAAAATAACCTATCATCAACCGCTTGAAGACATTCAAGAAATTAGCACAGAAGTGTAAAACCGCCAATTCTGCAATATCTAAGACATATTGTGACGATCCGCGCAATTAGCCCAGGTAATTAACAGCTTCACTGTCATTACACTGAGTTAATTACACAAATTTCAATATACTAACTAATCAAAACATCGAGCGCATCCGATATTTTATCAATTAGTACACCGTATTCAGAGTATTGCAACAGAACAATAATTAGAGACCGAATGTAAATATATTACAAACTAAGCCACGCAAGGCTACATGTCCAGTTTTTCGTTGTACATCAGATCCAAGTACAACAAAAGAATAATACATAGATACCAATTACACCAAAAGCCTGACGAAGCCGATGCACAGCTACTTGTCCTTCTATCCCTCCTGGTGGAACTCTGCCGCCTCGTCAAACCAACCAGACGCTTGAGCACTAGAGCCATTATCTAGCAAAGGGGGAGTAAGCAAGAGTGAGTATAAATGTACTCAGCAAGCAATATTAGCAAAATGCAATAAATGAATTTTTCCTCACATCATTCCTCTCATGTCCATCCAAATCCACTTTCTCTTCAAAATCCACTTTTCATAAAATAGAGTTTTATTATAAAAGTTGTGTCATTTTAATTTTCCAAAAAAAAAATGGCTACTAGCACTCGTATAAGAAGCAGACTTAGCTTCCATAGCCTTCAATCCAGTAGACAGTAGGGGTGGCAATGGAGACCCGTTCCCTGATCCCTGGCGGGGAATTCCTCTATTAGGGGACGGGTATGGGAAGAAATCGTCCCTTGCGGGGATGGAAACGGGGAAAATTATTCCCCCGTTGGGGATGGCGGGGACGAGGACGGGGAATTTTTTTCCCCGCGGGACCCGGTTGGGGATCCGAATTTTGTTTAATCCAATTTAATTGTTAGATTGCAAACATATTCTCTAGCCCATCATATTCACATTTTCATAAACGGGACAACATAATCTTCAATGAATGCATGCATTCTTTTTTTCCTTGCCTGTTGATATGATTTTAGAGTTAAAATGGCTATAAGAGCTCTTCACTTGTGTGAAATTTTTGCGGGGATGGGTCCCCGACGGGGCCCCGATACCCGAACGGGGATGGGGACGAGGGGATTTTCTCCCCCAAGACGGGGAATGGGGACGGGGACGGGGAAAATTTCGGGTCGCGGGAACGGGGACGGGGAGGCACTCCCCGATGGGGAATGCCCCCGTTGCCACCCCTAGTAGACAGGCATGAGTTCATGATTTTTGACCCTGCGCAGGTCTGTACCACTTTACCCATAGTGACCCCATACCATGAGACCCCAAAATGTTTATCACTAGTTCAATATTTGATCTCCAACCCTGATAGCCAACGAGTAGTGGTGTCCTCGACTGTTCCCCACTACCCTTAGCGTATCAGTTGTATCATGCTACCGCAGCAACAATGATACTTCCCTGGGCTTTAAATATAGCGCCCGATCAACCGTAGCTGATATCATGTCCATCACTGGGACTCCAGGCATACCCAGCTTCACATTCCTAGTTAACTACTTAACAACCAATGTGGAGATCATAATACCCTCCCAGGACAACCTTTTCTGATCGATTCCACACAATATGGTTGGTACTGTAATACGGCTCATTACCCGAGTGTTAGTTATTTATCCTTATATCATAACCATATGTAGAGGACCCCGCCAGCTACTCCCAACTCATCGGCGCCCTCTATCCACCATAATAAACATATGCCAATCCATCCATTCACTCAGTAAACCATTCCAATACCAATCCATCCATCCATCTATTTTTCAACCATACTATCCATCCGCATCCAATTTAAGGTTTTAGTTGCAACATAAATTTTCCATGCAGTGAAGTATTTCATGAAAACCTTGGAAAACATTTAATAAGACATGATCAAAAGAACTTGCCTGAATTCTGATAAATATAATCGTCTTCACTCGAAAGTTGAAGTTTGTGGTATGATTTATTCAGATCCAGTCCTGAAAATAATGCAGACTATTAATTTTTTGCTACAACTTAGTTTTGAATCCGATTAATGGTATCCAACCAATTTTAATAGTAGCAATATTAATTAAGGAAGGGTGTTAATTCTTATTTTGAGCAAATCAGCTAATGGCTAATTAAACTAATCGCGTTCAGCAGCGACAAACCGCTTTCCTAATTTTTTTCCCTTTTTCTCTTTTCTTTTCTCTTCTTTCCTCTCTCCTTTTCTTTTCCCGCCTTCCTTTATTCTCCAGACTACTGGGCCTTCGGCCCAGCCCTCCCCTCTCTTTCCTCTTTTCTTTCTCTCTCACTCAGCCAGCTCTCTCTCGGTCTCCTTCTCTGGACCGACTCCTCTTCGGACTCCTCTCCCTAGAGCGACGACTCCCCCTATTCTATTTTGCCGCCGGTGCCTCTCCTCCCCACCTCTCCTCTTTCTCCCTCTACTACCTCTCTCTCTCTCTCTCTCTCTCTCTCCCCCCCTAAGCTTCTCCTCCTCTCGGCCTCCACGCACCGCCATGGCTTAGCTGCCTACATCGAGCCTGCTCCCTACTGGTTTCCCCCCTTTCCTGCTATGATCTAGGGTTTCGGACGCTCGGATGTGGGTTGCTTCAATTTGGGGCTTTTGGCTTTGAGGATTTGGTTGGCCTGTGGAATGATTTACCTGGTAAGGTTGTTGCGATTCAAGGTGAGTAAGGGTCGATGACGAGCCGTGCACTGCCCCCATGCGGGATGGATGGTTTTGCCATGGTACTGGCGTTCAACCGTGCCTCTAAGGGCACTGGATGAACCCTAGGCACGCGCAAAGCAACCCCCCCTCTAGTGCTAAAATCTGAGACCCTCTTTTGTTCCCGATCTGCTCTAGTCTCTACTAGATCTACTCGGTCTACATGCTATATTCTACTCTACTGCTATGCTACTGCTACACTACTACTTACTTGTGCACCTGGAGGGAGTGGTTCGGTTTGGGATGAAGAAGGGCTGGAGCGGTGGTAGAGGTGGCCGAGTTCTTGCTTGTGCGGCTCCTCCCACTTCTGGTTCCGGCCAGCATCGTGGCTGAGCTCCTCTCGGGCGGAACCTTCTCCTCCTCGCTCACTGGTTTGGCTCGACTGGCTCTGGTTCTTGCTTCCTCTCCCTCTCAGTTTGGGTGTGGAACTAGCGATGAGAATGGCTGGCTAAGAGCTAGCGCTCGGTTGGGCGTAAATGGGAGAAGTGCGATCAATCTCCACTAGCATTGGTTTTTATCTCTCCACTAAGCTCAAGTTACCCTTTTAACCCCCCCCCTTCCTCCCTCGCTACCAACTCAGGTTTACAAGGGCACAAGGGTCATTCTATAATCTATTGCAATATTTAGTTGTTCTACCCGTTATGCAAATTGCCACAATAATTTGCATGCTTAATTACCTACTAATGAATTAATTAAGCGATTTTTAGGGTCCTTACATCCTATCCCCCTTAAAAAGGATTTCGTCCCCGAAATCCAACGCACCTAAAGGAAGGCTTCTGGAATTAAGCCGGATTACACTACTTGAAATTAAAGAACGGAAATACATCTATAACCACGTCAGTTGTTCCTTCCACTAGCGCTGCCGAGACATGGTTTAAGTGAGCGGATCCTGCAGTTAGTGCTCCCCTGTTAGATCCTCTAGAAGATATGGTACTAGGGCCTCCTTGATCGCGTCTTGCTGATGGAGCACGGTTTGGCGGTCTCCCTGAAGCATTCTATCCGGGCTAACTAGTTAAATCTCTTATGTCCCTCCTGGCCACAATGATAACAAATGACGGGTTGCTGGGAGCAATTGTTAGCAAAGTGGGGACCTCCACACTTGTAGCACTTAGGCACAAATCCTAAGGGTGGGACATTAGGATGTGGATTGGATGTCTCTATCGCTGATTGAGGTGGGGGATTTCTGTTTGGCATGGGTGGTCTAAAAGGTCTTGGAGGGTTAGGAGTAGGAAGAAAACCGAGCTGTTATCCTAGGAACCAATAATTCTTTATGTACATACGGGTTCACCTTAAAGGATTATTGAATCATTCTTTAGGCACTGGTATGAAGGGTACCAATTTTAAATATCCTAGGATTTGGTTCCATCAAACTTTGAGTTTGCTTGCGAAAGTTACGACTATTCAAGCTATTTTAGTATTGAAACTTTGACTATAGAAAAAATAATGCATATCATGGCAAAACTTAATTTTTTTTGTATATTTGGGATCCTTGTGACCCCAGGAATACAACAAAACTGGTTTTACCAAATTTCATCTTAATTTATCTATATTTTAACTACTTCATGTTGCATGCAAGAGAGAATTCTTATAGTCATTTGGTTTATTAAACTGAGTTCATTCCTAAATATTTTTGCAAAAATGGGACATCTAAGACCCCATAAATAAGTGATATTTATTTCATAATTTTTGGAGCCACGGTGTGAGACCCCGGATCGGCTATCTGAAATCTCCTGTGTATTTCCGTACTAGTCCCAGATCAGTAGCTAGTACACACAGTCACAGTGATACTTCATTGCTGAACATAACGAAAATTGTAATATAAATATTCAAGTATGGGCCCACATGGCCACTTATTACAATACTCGGTCCAACGACCGGAGACAAAGCAGTGGAAAACGAAAGAAAAACAAGCGAACGCCATTAACGCCACAAAGTAATTTACTAGCGACGCAACTAGTTCTCCTGGCAATCCTCCTCGTACTCCTCCTGGACGAACTCGCCCTCCTCGGCGGCATCTTGAAAGTTCTCTGATGATGACAATGTTGTTGTAGCACGTGAGTACAAAAGTACTCAGCAAGTCGGGAAAGTATGATCATGTGGGGCTTTCCAAAGGAAGCTTAGAAGGGTTTATTTGCATAAAGCCACATTTTATTCAACCATACTTAAGTAATAACTTTCACAAAGCATCTTTTAACAATTCTTTTTAATAATTGAATTATTTAATATTGTAGTGAGGTTCTATCCACCATCACTAGTATAAAGGCTCTATCCGCCAACTTTTAAAAGATCAAAGTTAATCATGTGACTCCATCCGTCAAGTATAAAACAGGTTCCATCCACCTGGTTGGCTCTAACTGCCAAACAACATCCGAGAGTTCTAACCACTCCCGAATCCCAAAACAAAACACCTTTCAGTTTTTAAAATCAAAATCAAAGTCTACCAATATGAAAGCATTCTTCGCTTTGCCTTTGACCGTAGGCACGGCTATTCAAATAGTTTCACTCTGCAGAGGTGTACAACTTTACCCACAAGACACGATCAACTCTTAATGCCAAGCTATTAGCACACTTCCTTTGGTGTGCCGGCAGAGAGATTGTGACAAGGCCGTTACAATGTATCTACCTAACTAGACCCACCCGCTGAGGTTTCACTGCTGTTAAGGTTCCATCCGCCCAGTACAGAAGCCCCCTCTTGCACCGTGTGAGAAAAACAACATTGCCTCCGTCCGGCATTCACATTCAACTGAGTGGTGAGTCTAAGCTAGGCTTCTACAAATTAATTGGCCAGGTTGTACCATTATAGACATGTGGTAGTACGGTTATGCTTAGAATGGACAGTCACAAGCGTCGGTCCTTATATGACTTGGGGCGGTACTTGCACAAGACAGCTAGTGCTCCATCCGCACCCACCCGACAATCCAATCCGCCCAAGTCCAAAACATTTTCCTTTTCTTTTTATTTTTAGAAAACAGTACTAAAATCATAATAATAACCTTCAAATCACATTTAATATCATTCTTTTTGAATAATCTCACCCATGGGTTGTTTTCATCGAAACAGGTCCTAAGCAATTCTACCGTACTACGTAGCAACAGATACCATATAAGGATAAGCATGGTATAAACAATGTCCTAGGGTTACAATGGATATGATTAACAATGTCAAGGAGGAATCAACAATTTCGGATTAACTATCACTTATATTTGACATATTTCATTAAAAATAGCCATGCAACTTTATAAACAGATTAAAAGCATTTCATAAACACGGGATCAAAATGCGTCAAGGGACTTGTCTTCTGTCGCGGCGGAGGTGTCGAACTCGGAAAACTCGGCGGCGGAATCGGCGGTCGCGGAGGGATCGTCGACTACACGCAAATCAAGGCAAATAAATAAATAACAGAAAATAAATAAAATCTAAAAATTACAAAAATAATACTGACAGGTAGATCTTGATTTTATATGAATTTAGAAATTTGAATGGGATCAAACGGAGTTCGGACGGAGAAGTTATGAGCTTCCGAAGTTTGAAATTTGAGAAAAATGGAAAATCGGGAATATTCCCGGAATATTCCATTTTGACTGGTCAATGGCTGACTTTGACTTTGACTGGGATTGTGACTATGGCCAGTGGGGCCCATGTGTCATCCTCATGGAGGTTGTCTTCAACCTAGGCTTCATGGCATGGTTGCCATGGATGGCAAGGAGCTTGAGGGGGAAGGTGGAGGAAGGGGGGGCGGCGGTGGCCAGCCAAGACGGAGCGCCAGCGGCGGGCGGCGGCGAGCGGCGGCCGGCCGACCACGGGCCCACACGCAGGAGCAAAGCTCCATGGCCAAAATAACAGAGGCAACCCAAAAAGAAAAAAAGAACACCCCACCTCTAAAAACTTGATTTTTAACCCAAATTTGCATGGAATTGATCCAAACAAAAGCCTAGAACCTCTAGATTACAACCTTAGGGACTTCTAGGAGGAAAGAATTGAGATGATTCTCACCGGATGCGATGAAATCGACGACGAACGGAGTTTTGGCCGGATGAACAAAACCGCGAAATTCGTCGTCAATCCTTGATCAAACCTAAAATTGATGATTGGGTTAGATTCTAGACTCATCCACGGTCACAAGGAACCAAGTGGCATGAAGAATGGCTCACCGGAGAAGGATCTACAAGCACGAACTCAAAGAACACCGAAAAAGTTCAACACAACGCCAATTTTCTTGATCTCACGGGCACACGAGTGGAGTAGAGGGAAAGGGGAGCACACTCCCGGAAAGGGGACTCTTATACGAAGTGAATGGAGGTGGTGGTGCGGCGTTTGGAGGTGAAACGGCCGAGATAATGACGTTTTAGTGGATTTCGGTTTTTCATTAACACGGCCATTTCCGGTGAGATTGGCGGTGAGTGAAGGTGGGGAATGGCAAGAGATTGTTGTCGCGGATCCAACGCACCCGACCGTTCGCATTTTGGAGTTGAGATGAAGAAGTTATGAGCATTGGAATCAAGCCCTAGCCATGAATGCAAAATGAAGCTTCTCTGTTCTTTGGCTTGGCTGGAGGTTGAAGATGACCACTATTCCCTTGCCACGTGGCAACGTCTCATTGGTCCGCCTTTACGCAAATGATTCGCCCTAGAGAAAAATTAGGAAAAATGGTCTAAAAATTTCGGAAAAATTCCTAGAACCATTTTAGAATATTTGGAACCCAATAAAATTGGTTCCGTTGAATTTGGATGATTTTTGTGGAATTGAATATTCGGGCGCGAATCGCAGGCATTAAACAAAAGCCGCGCGAGATAAAATAGGAACGGAGGTCCAAAAATCCGGGGAATGATTCCTAAAATCATTTTGGAATATTTGGAACACAATTGAAGTGGTTTGGGGATTTTTGGAGCAGTTTTGGACTCGGGTGAAATTTCGGGTGCCGGCGGAAACTGAAAAATCCGATTTTTCGACCGGAGGGGAATTGAATCCCGATTTTGGAAGGGAACGGATGCCAGGTTAATATAAACACCAAAGAAACTCCAAGTTTTTGAATTTACTTTATTTAAATTAGGTTTTTCTCTAGAAGGCGAAAATGAGGATGTTACACACGGTTAGCATAGTTTCTTCATAATTCATAAAAGGGTCTTCAAGTAAACTTGATTCAAACAATTTATATCTGCATAGAACATAGTAGTTTTTATTATATAATCTGAATCCTTATAGCTTAATACAAATTTAGAAATTTATTTCGTTGGATTTGGAGCATCCTAGCAAAAGATATAAAATATTGAATTAAAAGATCGAATTAAATTAAAAAACATGAAAAAAAAAACTTCAATCGCTAGAGCATCCTGTGACTGGGAAAAAAATAATAAAAAAATACAAATCGCACGACCGAGCCGTGGCTGAGAAAAAAAATAAATAATTGTGCACTAGTTCTCTGTCGCGCCACCCTGGTGCGACAGCCGGCCATTTTTGCAAAAAAAATAAATCGATGTATATTTTTGTATTTCATGAATAAAATATGATTATTTTTTTTAAAAAAATTCTGCATAGTTGCCCCCTGCTGTACCATGACATGGAATAGATCTGAGCTATAATTTAGCATTCTATTAAAATGCCACATAATGTCAAATTTCAATATATGATTGGTGGTCGGTTTTTGGCATTATATGTAACCTGTACTACGATTTTTTTTCAGGTCTTCATTGTCTCTGACAATGTGATTAAAATTTATGTTGAAGGAGGGTTGGGTTATTCTGTCCATGGTTTGGGCACAGAGGTACCGCATTGGCTTCTGCAATTTAATACAACTGAGTGTCACTCTTCTGATATTGATCTTTTTCCTGATGCAGCTTGAGTTTTATGATCTTCTGCGAAAAGTTGGCTCACCTTTGATCAATCACATCCCTGAGATCATTGCAAGTGGCTTTCTTGTGTGTCAGGATGGTATCTACAGGACAGTACCATGGGATGGAAAAGGAATACCGGATGTTTTGGCTAAATACTATCCTTTGGAGGTTTCTTGTGGAAACAGCTGTTCCCCTCTTGGGTTATGGAGCAAACAGCAGTTTGGAATGAGCAATTCAAGTGATGTTTCAAACAAACCAATTTGGCCTTACATGGTTACCAGGAGATGCAAAGGGGATATCTTTGCTCGTGTGTAAGTTTTGTTCTTTTCTCAAGAGAAAAATGTGATTATATAATTAATTATGAAACTAGGAACTTATGTCTCTTCTTTATTTTTCAGCCGTGATACACTGTCCAAGACTGACATTTTGAATCTTGCATCATCCTTGGGAGTTCAAATGCGAAATATCCATCTATTACCCCTTCCACATGTGGAACCTGTATGTAAATCTGAGGAAAATAATGTGAAAGAAATGTCAAAATCATTTTTTAATCCCAATGTTCCACTTGAATGGAAACAAGTGGTTTCTACTCTAGAAGGAAGGAAGAAGAACATAAGGAAGCACCTCGCTTACTGGTAAGTGAATGTCTTCTGAAGCAAGTTTGTTCAGCATAGATTTCATGAGTGTCTCGTCTTGTGCGGTACTTTTATGCTTTTCCTCCTAATATAAGTTGCACGAATCTTAAAACAAATGAAAAGGTAAATAATCACCATCTACTTTTTATTCATGCTTTAATATTTGTGTAACTTTAAAAAAGAAAAGCATAGAAGCATCTTGTCTCTATTTGACACTCAATTTATACGAGATTGGAGTTCTTGCGAGAGGGAAATTTCGCTATTTGCACTTCAATTCATCGGCCTCTCTCCCTATTTGACACTAAATTTATACGAGATGGGAGTTCTTGCGAGGGAAATTCGCTATTTAACACTCAATTCATTGGCCTCTCTCCGCTTGACCCTTCATTCATGCTTTAATTCCCTCTCGCAAGAACTCCCATCTCCAGAGAGGCCGATGAATTGAAGTGCAACAAAACCATTTCTGTAAGTGAAACCTAATATCAGAAACAAAGCATAGCTGATAAGGCAAGCCTAGCTGTAAAGATCACGGGCAGATGAAACCATGATACAGCACAAGCAGCATATGTAAAACCAAGTAAATAGTTGGCACAAGTTATAGCTTTGGAAATAATACAGCAGAGACAGTACTCAAAAATTGTGACAAAACATCATCTTGTCCACGGAAAATTGCACCAATTGCCCAAGGAAGCTAGCAGTAGCATGTCCATCCATCACAAAAACAAGCGGCTCCTCATCTATAACTTTGTAGGCTTATAGGCGGCAACTTATGCAGTGGTGACAGCAGCAGCCTTGGCGGCAGAAAGCTTGGACCTCCTCTTTGCCAAGCTCTCGCTCCGGCGCTCCCTCTGCTCCTTGAGCCTCTGGGCAAGCAGCTTCTGGTACTCAGCAGCCTCGGACTTCTTCTTGGCGATTCTCTGCTTCTTCTTGGCAATCCTTGCCCTCTTCCTCTGGAGGGTCAAGGGAGTGACCAGCCTTTGGATCTTAGGAGCCTTGCTAACCTTCTTGCCTGCAGGACAAAATAAACCATTGGATGGTGAAAACAACATTAATTTAAATGAAAGGGCAGTTTCATGTCGGCTCCAAAGTCGCTCAATTAAGTTATGCCCATGCAAGACTAAAGGGTCATGGAATTGGCGTCTTATATCTATCTCGCAATTGTCTATCACTATTTGAACATTCTTTAAATTCATCTGTTTTGTAAAGTGACAAACAAGGCATCTTAGCATGGCAACTAAAGTTTATCATGAGATATTAGGGAAGCTCACCATTCTTTGTAGTGAAAGTCCTGCGGTAAGTGTTCACATACTTGCGGACATCATCATCCTTGGCAAGGTTGAACAGCTTCCTGATCTTAGATGCCCTCTTGGGTCCCCTCATCCTGGGCTTCTCAGTGTCAGTCAAGCCAGGAAGATCATTCTCACCCTTCTTAACAATCACCAAGTTGATGACAGAGAGATCTTGGCTGACAATGCAACCACGGACAGACTTTCTTCTACGCTCACCATCACGCCTGCCATATCCACGGAAGCAGGGGGTACCTGTCAATATTCATACAAGAACTTAAGCACAGGCATATATGGAATCGGATCACTGTGAAAATGAAGTAGAAGACACCTACCCCTGTGGAGAAGAAGGCGGACACGTCCAGAAGTTAGCACACCCTGCTTCATGGGGAAACCTTGCTTGTCACAACCTCCCATAATCTTGAAGACATAACCCTTGAATTCCTGAAAAAGCAAACCGATTTAGTGGCCCAATTCTTTACACAGTAAAACAGTTAAGAATCATCAAATAAATTGTTAAAAGGAATTACTTCACCGAGAGCATCACCGCTGACTTCCTGGGAGATCCTCTTATCATAAAATGCACGGCTGCACAATTGATAAAAAAGCAGTAGTTATAAGATCATTACAACAAAAGTTCCTAACTAAATTTCAAACCAAAAGATCACAGATAATTAACACCATTCTTTTTCCAACAAGGACTAAATAAAACCAAGCATACTCTTCCCAACACGTACAGGCAAGAAAACTCACATTTTAGCATCACAACATACAAGTTACATAGTATATGAGCTCGCAGCCAAACCAAACCCGCAGTTCAATTAAAACAACAACCGAACAACAAAACAGCAACCAAAAACACTATCATTCTCTTTAGACTCATGCGACAATAGCATTTTTTACTTAAATTGATCATTCGAAGCATAGCAAGAAGATCAAACACAGTGACCAATTCCACATCCCCATTGCATTATGCTTTCTAAAAAAGCATGCCAGCCAAACCCAGCGCGAACAGAAAGTCTTCAAGAGTTCCCTAATCTGATTTGACATACCATTACTCTTTCGCACTAAATCGTAACCATTCCAATGTAAACTAGAAAGCAAAACAAGAAACATCACTTTCTACCACGTGTACAACCGCATCGACCTCAAACAACACCATTCGATCATACAACGGTACAGATTCAATGAAGACAATTCCAAGTGATGAAGCAAAGCTAATATACAAAAAAAAAAGTAGTAACCTTTAACACTCAGAAGCGTCGAGCGATTTGCATGTAAGAACAGATGGAGATCGAGAGTAAGACAAGAATACTCACAGCTTCTGGTCGTCATCGATCTCGAGCTTCTTCTGGCACCCGGTGGTCGGGTTGGCGATGTTGAACTGCGATGAAAAAGCAGGGACAGACAGAATCCGATCAAATCGCGAAAAAAACTCATCGGATAGGGAGGATTGCAAGGGGGGAAGAAGTGGGTACCTTCATGGTGGCGTCGCGTCGCGAGCTCGAGGCGTCGGAGAGCCCGGACTCTGGGCGGCGGCGGCAGCGGTAGGGTTAGAGTTTTCGGCTGAGAGCGGAGAGGATCGGTCGGGTGTAGCTTATATAGTGGGCACGGGAAGCTAGTAGTTTGTGAGCGCGCGTGAGAGTAGATCTCAGCCGTTGGAACATCACCTGCGCCGTTGGATTGGATTATGGGGTGGTGGAGCGGGTCCTGGGTTTGGTTTTGCTCCCTCAGAGCATCTCCAAAAGCCTCCCTATTCAACTCCCTAGCTTTAAATTTTGCCCAATCGCTGAAAATAACTGCCTCAAAAGATTCCCGTCCTCCTCCCTCACTTAGCGAGCCGGAGAGAGACTCCCTCAGATTTGGCGATTCTTCTCCACTGCTTATCCCGGCGACCGGCAAGAATTCAAGTTATCTCATTCGCGCTAGCCCACTGACGCTCATCCCTCGCTTCATCTTCTCTCGCCCACCTCATCGCCTCGCCGTCGTTGATGCGGCGCCGCAACCTCCACCACCACCTCCACTTGGTCTCCTCCCCGCTCCTCCCATCCCAATCTTGAGCCGACGCTGAAAGCGGTACCGCCCACGCCTTCAAGCGGATGCGCGAGCATGGCGCCGTCATAGCCGACGCTCACCGCCGACACCACCGAGGCCGGGCTGAGCTACGCGGCGCTGCTGCCGGCCCGCGTGAGGAGATTCGGCTATCATCTCGCTACAAGGCTCGACGCCGCACACGTTGCGCCGCCACGCTTATCAAGGCTACTTGAGTTTCGGCACTTCGATCTCGCCGCCGCCGTGTATGAGTGCGCTGGTGCCGACTTTGCCGCTGGACTCCTACCTCCGCCTAATCCTCGATCAGCGAGCCTGCGTCGCTGCCTGGCCTGCCGACAAGGCCGAGCGCCTTTGTGGCACTGAGCTCGATTAGTTATGAAACCTTCTCTTTGTAAGAAGTTGCAATGTTTGTATATGTCCGTTGCGATTGATGTTGCAATACAATAAATGTTGGCTCTTTTCTGGTTAGGGGGTGTATTGCCGTATTGATCACTTCATACTCGCTGGCTAGTTTGATTTGCAAGAAAATGTGGCTTGTTTGCTCAAATTGTTTTGTAATATGAGCTAATTAAACTGTGTTAATGCTGTGTTGCGGCAAAGCTCCTCCTTCTTGTGAAATAATATGAGCTAATTTCATTAATATTGTCTCATATTGCTATTTGTGTCTAAGCATGGAGATGACTCAAAAAAGGGCAAATTTCTATTCAGATAGTTAAGCAAGACAGGCAATTCCTTTGTGAGGACTGGAAAGAATGCATCGAACCACTCATTTTGTTAGGAGAACTGGAGGTTTTCCCGGATGATTTTAGCCTGAAGAAATATTTCTCTGCTAAGAGTCTTCTTTCATCAAGGTCTTTCCAAATAGATAGTTATCATGGATCTGGAATGGTTCCCCTGGCTGACCTGTAAGTTACAATCTACTCATGTAATTAGGTCATCTTATTTTACCTCATTGTCTTAGAAATGCTGCATCATTTTTGCAATACATTTGGCTAGCTATTGTTACATAGTGGTGACATATGGTGCTCTGAACATTGACATGGAAATACTCCTTCAGGGTGTCACTATGGCGTAATTTGGGCTATTCAGGCTGCACCAGCCAAGGTACTGAGTACTTCGAGATTTCATATGGTGGAGAGCCCTTAGCTTGAACTTCTTTAATCCTCCCTTTATATTATCTCTTTAAAACCTGATGCTTATGACAAGTTGGTCTGCATGGTTGATGATCTAATTGGCAACGATGACCATGATATTATAAGTAGTGTGGTTAAGGTTGTCAGAGCATGCTCCAACCAAAATTCAAAACTTAACGGGTTTGAAGAACTGCCTGATGTGAAGAAATTATTGCATAGTGAGAACATGTATTCTGCACTTGCATCCCTTGCTGACATGAGGGAGATCCTCTATGGTTCAAACACTTTGGAAGATGACAAGGAAAAGTTGCAAACATGCTCTTCGGGCAGCGAAAGAAATATTTATCATTCTCTGGTGCTGCGGGTGAGTGAGAGAAGCATCTTCACAGATTGAGGTATCATGCATCTAGTTGGTCAAAAACCAAGAAGAGGAAGCATCTCTAGTGTTTAAATATTGAGTCCATATCGTGGTACTCATCATAGCCAACCTTTAAATTCTTGCAATCGCCAAGCAGTTGTAATTTTTGCCAAGTTAAGATGTAATAGATCCCGCATTGAAATATAGCCGTTCGAATTTACCTGGTCAAAAAATTCAAGTTACTGTTATGGCGGTTATAGAATATGATTAAAATATAGGGGAGAGAAATTAGAGAGTGTGATATAGAGAGTGTTGTTGGAGAGGAAGGAGATATAGAGAGTCAAATTTTTTGAGAGCTCTCCAAATCTAGCTTTTGGAGAGTGAAATTTGGAGAGTCTTGTTGGAGATGCTCTCATATAACCCCCTTCGCCGTTCGGGTGGAGAAGCCCTAATTGATCGATCAGAAGTCACGGTGCCACACCACCCGGCGTCGACAATGTCGGAGCGGGAGACGGAGCACGGCGAGCCGTCCGCGAAGAAGGACATCGACCCCATAGCCCCGACCAAGCACCCCTGGAATCTCCCGCCAAAAGTCGACTTCCTCCATTGCTCCTGCTGCCCAGGTGCAATGCGAAGCATCCTCTCACTCTCGATTTCTAGCTTCCTCCTTGTAAATGTCTTGCCTTTCCTGCTTCATGGTCACTGAGATTAAATTTAAAATCAGAGGAGAGCGTTTTGGTGATACCTCGGGAGGCAAACCTTCCGATCGACGCAGAAGCCCGGAGGGTCGTGGCGCGGGTCTCCCAAGCAGTCGTCGGCGTCGCCTCCATCGACGGTGCGGTCGCTCTTTCTTCTCGTATCAATAGTAGTATCTGCTTGTTTATGCTATCTCAAATAGATTCACGTGGAACCGATAAAAGTTGGTTTTGTTAGATTTTATGGGGATCTTAGTGCCTAGAACAACACCTAGATGAGTGGGTCTTACGATTACCTTCGGAATTAGACGACGATGAAGCCATTGCCGTAGTCGGGGACGTAGCAATGACGTGAGGAAGACGTCGGTGACGGCAATGACCTTCCCGTTGCTTCCACGTGTAATAGATCTGATCGGTGAGTCTGTTAGGGGGTGTGTGCTCCGGGGAACGTTGGTTTCCGGGCCGGTCTAGTCCCCTCCTATTTATAGCGCGTGTGCAACAGGGGGCCACAACCATGACGGTTGGTTGCGCCCCCGATCAGGGCGCGAGATCAACCCAACATTCTCCCCCTTGATCTCGAGGCTAAAATAGTTTGACTAAATATCAACTCCGCTTCTTAATAGATTAGTGTATTAAGACCAAGGTGTTACAACAACCAGTTGCTGTTAAACTCAACGACTATAATACACCTTTCTATCTCAAAACGAAAACTTAATCTTGTGGGAGATGGTTGCTTATTTGACCCCTTACATCCAGAATCATAGGCTTTCCAATAATCCCATGCTGGCTACGTGTTCTCTGAACACATGTGGTGGTAAGCCTTTAGTCAACGGATCCGCAAGCATTCGTTTGGTACTTATATGCTCAATCTTTATAGTTTGATCCTGGATTTTCTCCTTCACAATATAAAACTTAATGTCAATGTATTTGGCAGCACCACTTGACTTGTTATTATAGGAGTAAAATACTGTTGGTTCATTGTCACAGTATAACGTGAGTGGCCTTTCAATGCTGTCAACCACTCTTAATCCCGGTACGAATTTCTTAAGCCAAAGTGTCTGCCCGGTTGCCTCATAACAAGCTACAAACTCGGTATGCATTGTCGACGATGCAGTAACTGTTTGTTTGGAGCTTTTCCACGAAATAGCTCCCCCTGCGAGGGTGAATAAATAACTTGATGTGGATTTCTTAGTGTCTACACACCCCGCAAAATCCGCGTCAGAGTAACCCACAATCTCGAGGGTACTTGACTTTCTATACGTTAACATGAGGCTTTTAGTTCCTTTCAAATACCGCAAGGCTTTCTTAACTGCTTTCCAGTGATCTACTCCTGGATTTGACTGATATCTGCCAAGCATCCCAGTTACAAAAGCTAAGTCAGGGCGAGTGCATACTTGAGCATACATTATACTTCCGACAGCTGAAGTGTATGGAACCGACTTCATTTGATCGATCTCATATTGGTTCCTGAGACATTGAAAATTCCCAAACTTATTACCCTTGACAATTGGAGCAGGCGAAGCCTTATACGCATGCATACTGTATTTCTTTAGATACTTTTCTAAGTATGCCTTTTGCGATAGGCCTAATACCCTTTTTGTTCTATCTCGGTAAATCTCAATTCCTAAGACATAAGATGCATCACCGAGATATTTCATATCAAAATTTGAGGACAAGAAACTCTTAGTTTCCAGAAGTAGTTTTTTATCGCTGCTTGCCAACACGATATCATCTACATACAAAACTAGGAAAATAAATTTTCCATTCTTAAACTTAGTATAAATACAATTGTCCTCCTCATTTTCCTTAAAATCATACTTTCTTATAGTCTTATCAAATTTAAGGTACCACCGTCTAGACACTTGCTTTAGTCCATAAATGGATTTCTTTAGTCGGCATCTCATATTTTCTTTCCCTTCAACAACAAAACCTTTGGGTTGAGCTATGTATACATTTTCATACAAATCCTCATTAAGGAATGCCGTCTTAACATCCATCTGATGTAATTCTAAATCATAATGTGCTACAAGCGCCATAATGATTCTAAAAGAATCCTTTGTCGAAACAGGCGAGAAGGTCTCATTATAATCGATTCCTTCCCTCCGAGTAAATTCTTTTGCCACGAGTCTTGCCTTGAAACTTTCAAGACTCCCTCTGGAGTCACGCTTAGTTTTGTAGACCCATTTGCAGCCTACTGTTTTGGCTCCTTTAGGAATTTGTTCCAAGTCCCATACCTTATTCGTGTTCATGGACTTCATTTCATCTTCCATGGCTGCAAACCAATTAGATGAATGGGGACTTCTCATGTCTTCTTCAAACGAGGTGGGATCACCCTCTATTTCTAATTCTTCACTTACATAAACTTTATAATCAGCAGAAATGGTTGACTTCCTATTCCGTTGTGACCTCCTAAGAGGTTCTTGAGCAGGTACGTTGCTCGCTATAGGAGGCTGCTGTGGCTCTTCAGGTGCAGCTACAATAGGATCTTGGGGCTCCAAAACAACAGGAACCTCAGGCATAGGGATGAAAACGGTACGTCGGGATGAAAACGGCGTGGGTCTCGCCTGCAAATGGGTCTACAAAACTAAGCGTGACTCCAGAGGGAATCTTGAAAGTTTCAAGGCAAGACTCGTGGCAAAAGAATTTACTCGGAGAGAAGGAATCGATTATAATGAGACCTTGCCTGTTTCGACAAAGGATTCTTTTAGAATCATTATGGCGCTTGTAGCACATTATGATTTAGAATTACATCAGATGGATGTTAAGATGGCATTCCTTAATGAGGATTTGTATGAAAATGTATACATAGCTCAACCCAAAGGTTTTGTTGTTGAAGGGAAAGAAAATATGAGATGCCGACTAAAGAAATCCATTTATGGACTAAAACAAGCGTCTAGACGGTGGTACCTTAAATTTGATGAGACTATAAGAAAGTATGATTTTAAGGAAAATGAGGAGGACAATTGTATTTATACTAAGTTTAAGAATGGAAAATTTATTTTCCTAGTTTTGTATGTAGATGATATCCTGCTGGCAAGCAGCGATAAAAAACTACTTCTGGAAACTAAGAGTTTCTTGTCCTCAAATTTTGATATGAAAGATCTCGGTGAGGCATCTTGATGAGGACATCACTACCATGGATACGGCCATGCCTACAAACCCAATTGAAGCCAACAATGTAATACAAGGGCCAATTACTCGAGCTCGCGCACGTCAATTCAATTGCCAGGTGAATGCGTTCCTCGGGTTGCATACAAATAATTTAATGAATGGAATGCTATTTAATCCTTGTGATGATTTTATTGTCCTTAGGAACCAAGGAGAAGGACTCCCAAAAGTCAAGCATGAAGCCAATTCTTCCGGTGCACAAATTCAACTCGGATTCGGCCTCCGGGACAGCACCAACTTAAAACGACCATAACTTTTGATCCACAAGGGTGTTTGAGTTCTATGAGTACTGGTTTGAAAGGTTTCGACGTCCTCTTTCCAACGGATCCGGCCCCACCTCCAAATTCCTTACGAGTCAACGGGAATCTGCAAAACAATTTCGGTCATCTTTCCAAATCCGAGTCAAACTAGGAATAGGAGTCCTACTCGGCCATGGAGGTGTTTTGGACGCCCCAAGCCTGGTTTTGGCCTCCTATTTCTCCTATAAATAGCTAGGGAGTCCCCTAAAATAATTTGGGTTTTGGTTATTTGATAGTTTAGCCTTTTGCTACTATTTTGAGTCTTTTAGACGTGCTCAACGGCCGCCTAACAAGCTCCTTGTATCGGAACCCCAACTTTTCAATACTTCATCTATATTTGCAATTTTAGATTGCTTTTGCCTTTTTCTTGCTTGTTCTTCGATTGCTTGCAAGAATTGATCTTCGTGATCAGGTTGATCGTGCCCACGGTAAGGTCAATAACCATCTGGAGTTGGTTTAGCGATTGCTAATGCGCATCGTCGTTGTACGTTGTAGTCGGATCGTCAAAGTCGTCTCCACCCAAATCGAAGGTTATCATTCTCATCGAAAGATCGGGACACCCAGTGTTACATCACATCTTATGTCTTAGGAATTGAGATTTACCGAGATAGAACAAAAAGGGTATTAGGCCTATCGCAAAAGGCATACTTAGAAAAGGTTCTAAAGAAATACAGTATGCATGCGTATAAGGCTTCGCCTGCTCCAATTGTCAAGGGTAATAAGTTAGGGAATTTTCAATGTCCCAGGAACCAATATGAGATCGATCAAATGAAGTCGGTTCCATACACTTCAGCTGTCGGAAGTATAATGTATGCTCAAGTATGCACTTGCCCTGACTTAGCTTTTGTAACCGGGATGCTTGGCAGATATCAGTCAAATCCAGGAGTAGATCACTGGAAAGCAGTCAAGAAAGCCTTACGGTATTTGAAAGGAACTAAAAGCCTCATGTTAACGTATAGAAAGTCAAGTACCCTCGAGATTGTGGGTTACTCTGACGCAGATTTTGCGGGGTGTGTAGACACTAAGAAATCCACATCAGGTTATGTATTCACCCTCGCAGGGGGAGCTATTTCGTGGAAAAGCTCCAAACAAACAGTCACTGCATCATCGACAATGCATGCCGAGTTTGTAGCTTGTTATGAGGCAACCGGGCAGACACTTTGGCTTAAGAAATTCGTACCGGGATTAAGAGTGGTTGACAGCATTGAAAGGCCACTCACGTTATACTATGACAATGAACCAACAGTATTTTACTCCTATAATAACAAGTCAAGTGGTGCTGCCAAATACATTGACATTAAGTTTTATGTTGTGAAGGAGAAAATCCAGGATCAAACTATAAAGATTGAGCATATAAGTACCAAGCGAATGCTTGCGGATCCGTTGACTAAAGGCTTACCACCACATGTGTTCAGAGAACATGTAGCCGGCATGGGATTATTGGAAAGCCTATGATTCTGGATGTAAGGGGTCAAATAAGCAACCATCTCCCACAAGATTAAGTTTCCATTTTGAGATAGAAAGGTGTATTATAGTCATTGAGTTAAACAGCAACTGGTTGTTGTAACTCCTTGGTCTTGATACACTAATCTATTAAGAAGCGGAGTTGATATTTAGTCAAACTATTTTAGCCTCGAGATCAAGGGGGAGAATGTTGGGTTGATCTCGCGCCCTGATCGGGGGCGCAACCAACCGTCATGGTTGTGGTCCCCTGTTGCACACGCGCTATAAATAGGAGGGGACTAGACCGGCCTGGAAACCAACGTTTCCCAAAGCACACACACCCCCTAACAGACTCACTGATTAGATCTATTACGCGTGGAAGCAACGGGAAGGTCACTGCCGTCACCGACGTCTTCCTCACATCACTGCTACAGAGCTACATCCCCGACTACGGCAATGGCTTCATCGTCGTCTAATTCCGAAGGTAATCCTAAGACCCACTCATCTAGGTGTTGTTCTAGGCACTAAGATCCCCATAAAATCTAACAGGTTTTTGACAAAGTTGAGCCAAAAATGATGCACCTTTGTTAACTAGGTGCTCTTCAACTTCTCGTAGACACTTTTAGATTGTAATACAGTGGATCCAATGGCATTCTAATCTGTGCTCAAGTCTTTTCGTTAATATTTCTAAGTTTAATTACAATGAACAGCTTGGACGAATAGTACACCTTTTCAGCAAGATGCATATTCTGAAATGTAATCTTGTAAATGTAAGGTATATCAAAGAACCAATTAGTTCTCATTGTAGTTAACAAGTTGAGCAGAAAAAAATCTTATATTTCATCACTGTTGCACAAGACTGCGCACATGTATCCATTGATAGTCACCACATGTGTTTGGATCATGAGATATTAACATGTATGTGGGACTGAGGTCCCTAATCAAATACTACATACACTGTGGCAAGGATAAATTTTTCTAAGATGACTAGGAAAACAAGCTGTCACGAGAGTTTTATGATCACTGGCATTCAAGCTTATAGTTGTAAGACTGATGAAATTGTGGATTAAAAAGATCACTTGTGCGATATGTTTTATGATAATTGGTGTGAAGTTTGGGCGTTTGACCATTTGAGGATTTGCCGTTTGATGTCTCGCTGGTATGTGGGTCCTAGGGCCACAAATCATTTTGCTTATTCCTCCTTTTCTATGAGCTCAAGGTTTGAGTTTTGGTGTAAACAATAAAATACACATTGACGCAAAACCTATAAAATTAATTTTGCAGACCAAAACATGGTTCTTATGAGAATTGTTTTTGACTATTGATCTAATATGGCAATATATTATGTTTTATAGTTGATGGCGATCAGTTATGGAGAGCTTCAGGCTTTATCACTGAATTTGATGAATCAAGTATGATTGGCACAATATTTTCATCTGCAACTGTAGCTAGACACGATCCAAGATTCCCCAACATTGAAAAGGTATCCCATTTAGTGGAGTTTTTTTTTTTTTTTTTTGGGGGGGGGGGGGGTGTGGGTGCGTGGGCTGTGTTTCTAATTTATTTATGTTTTTTGTAGAAAAGAGTCTATCTATTTGATGGTGCCTCTTACGATGCCACCATAATAGCATGCGACTATCACTGCAATTTGTTAGTTTTGTCTGTTTCTTTTGACCGTGCTGTCAAAACCATGAAAATGGTGGAAATCAGCGAGCACAGAAATGCAAGGGATGCCCATCTTGGTGGATTTACACTGCGGCCTCAGTCAGCCCATGAAAGGCTTTATCCTGGCGATACCATTATTGGACTCGGTCGGCAATCTCAAGAGCCCTTTGGGCTTCAAGGGAATTGTGGAGTTTACAGGTACTATAATGTCTATTTAGTCTTGTCGTATAGTTACTACAATGTTTATATGGAATCCAGGTTTCAATTAATTGTTAAAAGTCGCATCGAAGATTGAATAATTTCTTTTTAATGCTGAAGAGGCACACTCTACTTTGTATGTGATGTAAAAAAGGAGTATAAACGGTCGGAATAGAAAATTAGGCAAGACAAAAACGAAGAAAGCAAAACAACCTAGTGTGTAGGAAGAATGCTTATTTTCTCTGTTTGTAGTTAATTGTTATAGATAGGCATCACCAAAAAAAATTATTTTTGATAGAAGGCATTATCAAATATTGAAACAATGACACAAATTTTCTTTTCTTTTTCTTTTTGCACCAGCTTTGAACGTTGGGCTAATAACCGCTGGCGTTGCCAGGAAATGCAGAAAGCAACATTTATAAACACATATGTAAGTATACTTTCTCCAGTTTCTTTATTGTCCAAAAAATAAATATGTTACTTTGCTCACTGTATAATACCCTTGTTTCCTTGTAGCCTGCAATTGGAGGTCCAGCAATAAACAAAAACGGAAGAGTTATTGGGATGCTTTTCCACAGTTTGGCTTATACTCCTTTCCTGTCATCTAACATCATTTTTAAAATGGTGGAATTATTTCAAAAAAACTGGGTATGCTTCTACTTATTAATCTTTATCATGTTAGGTAGTGTTTGGCTTGGGATCAGCTCTCAGAAGCTGGAACTATCAATAGATGCAGGATGGGTGGGTTGCAACTTAATAGAATAATTTACTAAGATGCTAAGCTCGTGCAAGGAAACATTTCACACGATCCAATACGGGATGAGCTTGTATACCTGCATCAACCCATTCAAGTGCAAGCTCATTGCCCAACCAAGTACTACCTTAGTTTCTTAAAATTTAGCATGTCATCATGGGAGTGTGGTTTTTGGTTAAGATGTTGCAAACAATTAACTGGCCAAAGAGCTATGCTGTTACATAGGGTAGGACTACTTGGGCACTTCTTGGGTCTTCCTTTCAGGTTTTGTCCCTGGTAGATCCTAAACATAAACAAACCAAATAATGTAGGAAAGCAAAGTCCATCATTAAGCATATGTATTCTAGGCAGCGAAGTTGAAGTATTTAAAATCTTCTGTTTAGGTTTATATACTATTTTTCCCTTTTATCTTGTCTATGGAAAGGAGAAGGAATTTTTTTATATATTTGTGAATGACTGGAGTTTTGGAGATGCTTCTCTTCTCTCCAAAAGAAAATTGAATATTTCCAAAAGTAAATGAGGTCTTGGGCAGGCTTGTCTGCACAAAACTATTGTTAAGTTGATATAATTCAGGATCATGTTTTTCTTTTACGACAACAAAGCACCTCATGAAAGAAATAAAAGGCGGAGGGCGATATTAAATGCAAAATTCTACTTTTTAGAGTATTGTGCATGTTTTGTGCGACTTAGACACATTGTCACAATGCTGCTCTTGCTCTTATAACTTTGGACAGTTAGTATACTTGCTTTCTATCTATTTTGCTTTCGTGCTTCTTTTACAGGAAGTATTGTCGTCCTACTATCAAGGTTTTGGGTGTGAATTTGCATAATGCTCAGTCTTCACTTTGGGTGGAAGTTCCCACATCTTTGCATGAAGGCTTGGATGGCCTTCTTGTTGAGCTGGTATGCACTGTTGTCATTATTTTTCCTTCACTGGTATGTTAATTTGTAAATCTTGTTCTAGTTTCGGTAGTTGAATAGTTTGCTTTCTGCATATATAAAGCTACTTCATGTTTCAATATTTGAACTTCAACCAATACAAATTATATAATAAAAAATATAACCGCTGCGCATTTCATATAATGCTACCATTTTCTGCCTTCTTATTATCTCAATACTAACTTCCAACCAGGTATCTCGAGAGGTTTTATCAGCGGGATTACGGCAAAAAGACCTTATTATTCGATGCAATGGACAATGTGTTGCTACAAATTTACAGGTACGTCTATAACATATTTTAATATAGGACTAATTATTTCTGCGCCGTTCGCTCTTTTATATGTTATTTCATAAATCAGCTAATGTAGTTACTGCAATGCTATTCGTTGGAGTTGATGTTTGACCGCACAGGGTATTTTTTTGTTATTAAATACGTTGAGGAGTTTCTGTTTGCACTCACGTGTAGTTTGTTTCTATTTTTGTCTTTAACTAGTTGTTTGAAATTTTGGCGGAGAATATTGGAAAAATGGTGGAGGTGACTTTTATCAGAGCTGAGGACAACAATACATATTCAATATATCTTCCTGTGGAGGAGACTCTGGAGAAAAACTTCTACTGGTAGTGACCTTTCCCACTTAGATTAATTTTTGAGCAATTTTCCATATTTTTGTATACTCATTAACTTTAATTGTATCAGGTGGGAAGTCTCACAGTACAATTATGGCGGCCTCTAGCAGTCTAGATATGGTGGCAGATTGTCTCTATTGGATCTCTTGGGTAATTTGGAGTTAGTCGATGCTGTTTCGTGTTTGTTGAATCCCTGTTTATCTATGTGGTGGACGCTGGTGAAGTTGTGCTCCTGTTTTTCTGCGTGTTATTTTGAAATGCATCTTTGAAAAATCATTGTAAAATACTGTTATAGGAGCATTATGACGCACCTGCAGCAGCACCATGTATTAGTTTTGGTACTCTCTATCTTATGGTGGCCTGCCATACGACAATATTTATGTAAGGCTGCATGATCTGGACCACTTTTATGTTGCTTGCAAGTAGTAATTGCTTTTGATTACCAGTTCCAGTTGAAGCCACTGCCTGACTGCCCCGGGTATTTTATCTTGCTGGCGAAGAGTAAGCATCACTATCACCGGTCTCCCTCTGATGTCAACCCCAAGCTTACAAGTTATATATGCTGTAGGTTATAAGCTTATGGGCGAATCACCTCTATGCAGTCCATAATGACCCTAATTCAGCTAGAGTAGGCTTGGAATTTTATATAGACTTCGTAGAAGTTTCATAAAAAAAATTTCATTCTGTAGGTATGTTGAAAATTCTCATGGTACATACAGATGCTATGAACTCGCATGCAGTTACATATTTCATCACGAGTTGAGCCCACCGTTACGAAAAAAATAGGCCTTCGAAAGCCAGTTAATCGATTATAGGACTCTTGTGTGCAACTAAGCTTATGCTAGCACTGCCCGCTCTTCGCTTTTTACCGATAGGAAGCATATCTTTTTCTCTACTGCTTAAAAGAGAGTTGGTGAGTTCTCCGTCTTCTTCGTCAGAAAAAAAATTGTGTTGATATGTGATCCGCGAAGCTTAGCTTTCTCCAATTCCCTTCTTTAATGCACTCCCATTCCTCTTCTCTCCCTAAAATGGCCCTAGCAAGAGTGCACTCCCCTTCCTCTTCTCTCCCAGTGTGACGGACCGTCTTTTTCAAGGGGGTGCGTTTAAATCCACAACGGCTACCCAGGATGATTAGCCGTCGGGAACCAAGTCATACATTGCTAGCATAAGAACGAAACAACTGTTTTACACAAATAAAGCATAACGGCCAGAGCTTTACAAAAGGAAGCGGCGGGCTTCAATAAGGTACATTACCAAAAGACCACACAGGCAAGGCCTGAGCACAGAAAAAGGACCCTAAAACCAGACTACTCCACCATCTACGATCTTCTGGAGTTCTTCTGCGTCTTCCGATTCTAAAATAGGTTGAAAAGCAAGACTGAGTACACAACAGTACTCAACAAACCGCACGGGAAAATCTGAATATTACATGCAGGGATATTCACAAGGAAATGGCAATATGGTTATTATGATTGTGGATGCAGTTTCATTTTCGAAGTCATTTTACATTTGAAGCACAAACCATACATAATAGAAATAAGCAAATTTTGAGTTTTCACAAGTTCATCATTACGTCAAGTTGGAAATAACAATTCTACTTGGGTTAGGTTACGGGATTCACCCCAATTCAAACTCAGCTTCATTTACCGGAAGCACGGCGTATTCGAATACCATTTAAATATGACTCTGCAGAGTTGCTCAGCTTTACCCACAAGACATCTACGACTAGGGCTGGAAACGAGCCGAGCCGAGCCCGGCTCGGCTCGGCTCGGTGCGGCTCGGTCCAATGGCGAGCCGAGCCAGGCTCGGCTCGGCCCTGAGGCGAGCCCAAAAAACCGGCTCGGGCTCGGCTCGCGAGCCGGCTCGTTGGCTCGCCGAGCCAGAACATTTTATCAGAAAATTAAATATTTATACAATAATTCATGTATTTGCAGTGAATAATATTAACTTACTAATTACTACTAAATAATAGTAGTTGCTTAGTTGCTCTCTATCACACTTGTAGGAAATGGAATTGTCTCAACATCATCTTCATCATCTTTTTTCTAAAAATATAAGTCATTATTCATACTAAATTCCATGCATAGGCTAGGCCGCCGTGCCAATTTGGCTCGCGAGCCGAGCCAAGCCGGCTCGGTGTTTTTGCGAGCCTGAAAAACAGGCTCGGCTCGAGCTCGATCCGAGCCACGAGCCTGTGCGAGCCGAGCCAGGCTCGGGCGAGCCCGAGCCGAGCCACGAGCCACGAGCTTTTTTCCCAGCCCTATCTACGACCGTTAATGCCACGCGCGAACTTACATGCAACTTAAATGCATGCGGCCGGGCCGAGATAATCAAAGCTTTTCGTTGAACTACCCCTCTTTAGCACTTATCCGGTAGTTTCAAAACCACACAACCCTCGGGACCCCCACAGGCCACGGTGGGAGGCGCAGTCCGATTTTGTGGGTATCTACCGTTGTGGATAGGTGACACCGTCGGTCAACCCCCATTCCACCCCATTCCTTCCGCGGGCATACTGGTTAACGCCCACAGTATGGAACCTCTCGCCTATAAGTATTCCAAGGGGAAGTTCAAGTACCGAGCTAGGTTGGATCGAGTCAACGAGGTCAACTGACCCAACTTGTGGTTGAGCGGGATCTAAGTTATTTACTTTACCCAAGGTTGTGATTACTTAAAATTATGCCCAAGACTTAGCCAATTTCAAACCAACAATCCACACCACACATTGGCCTCGTCAACGGTCGAGGTTCGGGCACGTAGCCATCTAGTGGTTTGCCCGCCAAAGTCCTCTCACCGTAGCATATTTTTGAAACATAGTCTACATCAAGTTTCCCGCTTGATGGTTTTATTTTAATACACAAATCTTTTTAATGTTCAACTAATTTAATAACTACTAGCATACGAGGTTCAATAGCTACGCCTAGGGTTTTCAATGGAAATATGGCATAACAATACAAAGTGGGTCTTTAAGCAAGCTAGGTACTACCTATGTCATCATGGCATTCTAAAATAACATTTCTAGCATTTAACATAATAACATAATGAAAAAACAAAATAATTACTACTATACTAATATCATGGGTTCAACATGTTCAAGGAGTGCGGCTTGCCTTGCGAGGCGAGGGGAAGTCCTAGATTGTCGTCGGTGTAGTCGATCTCGGCGATGGTCACGTCCGGCTCCTTCGGCTCCTCGTACCGCTCCGGGACGGGCTCCAAGGTCGGATCTAGCGTACAACAAAGCGAGCAAATAAATAAACGAATAAAACAACAAGAAAAGAAAAGAGAAAAACAAGAAAAGGGAAAACGAGAAAGGAACCGAGAGAGAAAAGGGCCGGAGGGGGGTTTCGAGGGCACTTTAGGCATTTCAGAATTTTTGTGGACTTCAAACGGCGAAACGGAGAGCATTTTTGAACTCAGTGGCTCGAAACGAATCGGATAGTGTATTTTGGCTATTTTTGGGATTTTCGGGAATTTCTCGGATTTTAGGGAGCATTTAAAAGGATTTCGTATTAATTAAAATCCAGAAAGAAAAGAAAAAACCCAAAAGCAGTAACGGGCCACTGGGGCACGGCCCACTCGGGCGAGGGTCCACGGGGCGCACACGAGGGAGCTGGGCCGGCCCAACTTGCGCAGCAACCGCGCCTGAGAGGTGGGGCCTGCAGGGCGGAGAGAGGGCGAGGCCGACGGGTGGGTCCAGGCGCGCGGGGACTGACCGGTGGGCCCGCGGCATAGTGGGATAAACCGATCGATCAATCGATCCACACAGAGAGGGAGGGCTAGGGCTTGGCGTGAGGGAAGCTGGGCGGTGGCGGTGGCGGCGCGCAAGGCGAGCGGGCGGCGGGGACGAAGCCGGGCTTGAGGGAGATGGAAGGGTAAGGGAGGGGTCCCGGCTCGGCTAGGGTTAGGGATTGGGGAGATGGGGAGTCGAGGCGGCGGAGGAAAAACGAGGCGGCGTGAGGCCATTCGGCCGGAGGAGAGGAAGACGAAGGAGGGAGGGTTCGGGATCTCACCCCAAAGGAGAAGAAGGGCGAGCTCGAGGGCACGGGCGTGGCGAGGGCTTTTATAGCCGCAGGCGGCAGGGGTGAAGGCATGGGCTCGGAGGGGGAGCAGATGAGCGGGCGGTGACTGGTGGCGAGGCGACGGGAGCAGGTAGAGCTCGAAGGCCGAGGCAACGACCAACGGGAGGGGAGCGGAGCAGGCGGCTGACGCGGGTGTGGAGGCGATGGGAGCGGGAGGCGCAAGGAATCCAAGGCGGCGAGTCCACGGGGTGGTTGGGCGACGGAGGTGGCGACGGGATGGCGGTGACGCAAGCGGCAGGCGGTGATGCAAGCGCGATGGAGGCGAAGCCGAGTTCCAAGGCGCGGCGACCCGCGAGGAGGTGACGGGAGCAGGCGGAGGGGACGGCGCGGGCGACCGGGCCCCAGCGGCGATGGACCGAAGGTCCGAGCGAGGCGACAGGTGAGTTCCCTAACCACTCCCATCCAATCCTCCAGGAATCCAAGAACTAGGGTTAAGTACGTAAACACAATTAAAACCAATTAAACTCGATTAGGGTTTTTTTCAATTTGGGTTTGAAATTTTGGGGCATTTCAACCTACCCCCCTTAAAATAAATCTGTCCCCGAGATTTACTCCTCAGGGGAACGGTTGGGAAAAATGCTGCTGCAATTCCGATTTCCTTTTCCCAAGTCGTTTCCTCGAGTGTGTGATTCTTTCACAACACTCGGCAAACTCTGACATTTTTATTCTTGAGTTCCCTTTTCATCGTCTTGACAATCCTGACTGGCTCCTCGATGTCGGTTAGATTTCTTTGCAATTCAAATCCTTCTAACCGAACTTGCTCTGCTGGCTATCTGAGGTACTTTCTCAACTTACGATATGTAAAACACATTGAGCATTTTGGATAATTCCGATCTTAGCTGCAGTTTGTAAGCTGCTTCTCCAACTTTGTCAAAATTCTGATACGGTTCAATATACCGGGGTGCCATTTCTTTTTCTTTTTCTGAGATCTGCGGACTGGCTTGGGTGGTGTCATTTTTAGATAGACATAATCATCGACTTGGTAACTAATGTCTTTTCTCCTCGTATCTGCATAACCCTTTTGTAGTCTTCGAGCAATCTTTAAATTCTCTCTGATAATATAACATGGCTTCGGCATTATGGACTAACTGTGGTCCAAAGGTCTATCGTTTTCCCATTTCTGTCCGATTTAAAAGGGATTATGCACTTTCTCCCATAGAGAGCTTCAAACGGTGTCATATCCAAACTGGCTCGGTAACTGTTGTTGTATGAAAACTCTGCAAACGGTAAACAAGTAGCCCAAGAGATTACATAAGTTAGAGCGCAGGCTCTCAACATATCCCAAAAGTCGGGTGGACCTTCTCAGTCTGTCCGTTTGTCTGAGAATGGTATACGGTGCTAAAATCTGGTGTTGTTCTCATAGCCTCATGTAGACTTTCCCTGAACATTGAAGTGAACTGGCTCACTGATCTGACTCAATCTTCCAGGGACTCCATGCAATTTAACAATTGGATTTAACTTTGTTAGCTTATCTTCTCCGAACGCCTTCTTGATGAGTATGAAAATGAGCAAGTTCTTATCGATTTGTCAACCAATACCCATCTGGCTTCAATTCCTTTGTCGTGTTTTAGGTAATCTGGTGATGAAATTTCTTCTAATTCCTTTCCATTTCCAATCTGGCACTGGGAGCGGTTGTAGTAATCCGACAGTCTCTTAATGGTTCACTTTAACCTGCCGGCACACGTCACAGTATACAATGTGTTCGAACACTTATTTCTTTACTCCTTTCCCTGAGGTATCATAGTAGATTTGATAATCCTTGTCCGGGTCTGGGGGTGCAAGAACTGGTGTTGAGGTCAGCCTTGCCTTTATCCCTTGGAACTTTCCTCACATTTCTCTATTCACTTGTAGGTACTGTCCTTCCCAAGGAGCTGGATCGTGGGTCTTGAGATTTTGGAGAATCCTTCGGTGAATCGTCGGTTATATCCAATTAAACCCCAGGAAACTCCAAACTTTTGTCTCTGAGGCAGGTTGCTTCCAATCCCTGACGGTTATTACTATTATTATCATCATTTTTTTTTCTTCTTCTTCTGAAATCCATTTTCACTTCGTCCTTTGCAATAGTAGGTCAAAGAAAAGATAGCTTACTTAACCAGGGGTCATATATAGATAACTTGGCATAGAGTCGGTGTCCTTTAAGCCTTTCCAGGATTAAATGCAGGTGTTCTTGGTGATCTTCTTCATTCTTTGAATCGGTCAAGATGTCGTTTATGAATACAATGGCAAACCGATCCAAGAAATCCGTGCATACTTGATTCATCGGAGTCGTGAAATAAGCTGAGGCATTTATGGGTTCAAATGGGGATCATTGAAAATTTGAACAATCCATCTCTGGTCAGTAATACATTCTTTTGTTCACAAACCACATGGTCTTGTGCTGGGACAACAATCTATTCCCAAAATAGTGCTCGAACCTTACATTTACAATGATAACAAGTTGACCCCAAACTTAATATCTTGGATTTTCATCTCCAAGTAGTTACATTTAAGTCTAGCTATTAGCTAACTTCCGGGCGTCTGGAGTACATAGGGTGCAGGTAACGGGGTACAAGCAAAAACATGGCGTTCATTCTCGAGGTTTGAAGTTCACTGGTAATGGTGCCTCTGGTCACTATTATCTCCTTGGCTGCGACATGATTGGCTCTTCCCTGGAGGTGTCTTGGAGTGTTCTGGCCTCCGTTGCTTGTGTTTCCTTCTGTCTTACCTTGGCACTTTCTCCTTTAAGTGTCCTCGTGTCTGTTGCTGCGGCGGATGAGTTGTTAGCTTGTCGGTTGGTGGAGGTGAAAATTGCCACTTGTGCCCTGGCTACCAGAGCCGGTAAACTCCTCCTTGGGCAATTAGGCCGGAAATGTCCCATTTGTCCACAGTGAAAGCATCCAGTAAATCCCGTGGGATAGTTGTTGGCGTAGTGATTCCTATTGCAGACAAAACATTTCACTGCCCTGGTCCGAGTGGTAATAACGGCTGACTGCGGTTTATCTATTGCTGGTCTCTTATTATGGGGCCCATGAGCAAGGGCTGGGGTACTTTCTCCGATCTTGACTGGAGTCTGCATCCATGGTTGCGTCTGTCTCTTCCTCTTTCTCACCACTTCCAATTCATTCTGGGTTTCTTTCAATATTATCATCTTGTCCATTATGGTCGACAGGTCTTTAATGGCGGAGATGTGGAACTTCAAGCTTTTCTGCAGTTCTTCAAAGAATCCTCCTATCCTTTTGGCTCTGGTATTAACTTCCTTGGGATTGTAACGGGCGAAGTTGTTGGATTGGTGCAGGTATCCTATTACCGTACTTTCCCCTTGCCCGTCAAAACTTCTTTGGGCATATCCTTGAAGTCTTGTAGCTAGTTGCTCCGAAATCCTTTCCATCAACTGTATATGGTGTCTTTCTGCTTGGTGTCTGCTTCCTTCCACCATGGCTAGTACTTGGGCCGGGTTGACTGGTTTATTAATTGACTCTTCATCAACATTCTGCTTGGTCTTTGGGATCCTTTTCCAGAGTTACTCATGGTCTCAATCTCGACTTTCTTTTCGGTCTGCAGCAGGTTTTCGAGAAACGTAGAAGACAAGTAAGAATTAGGGCATGAGGTGGGAGTAGCAAGAATAGATGAGGGCTCAGACGAAGGGAAGGAATTCTTTTGAGTGGACGGAACTATATAGATAATTAGGGCAAACCAAAATACGACAGAGATAGGGAACATAGCAGCAATATAGAACATGGAATGTACACGAAACCGTTTTAAGGTTCGGCACACCCCATTTTACAATACAAAAGCCTAACACGAGGAGGGTACAGCTTCTACGACTACCGGATCTACCACGACGAACGGCGTCATCTTCACGCTTTTGGCGAAGTTCGGCGAGCTACTTAGCGGACCGCGAGGATTTTGAATTTAGGTGGGGCACGGAAAAACTTAAAACAAATCACGAAGAGGGGAAGATAAGTTTCTAAGGAAAGGTAAGGTAGAAAAGGAAGAAAGGGACAGCAATAGTACTTATATTTTCATAATTCATTTTTTTTGTAGGTCAAATAGTTTTGTAATATTTTTCCTAAGCCATCCTAGGGTCTTTATCTATGGTCAAGCCAGGCTCTGATACCACTTGTGACGGACCGCCTTTTTCAAGGGGGTGCGTTTAAATCCACAACGGCTACCCAGGATGATTAGCCGTCCGGAACCAAGTCATACATTGCTAGCATAAGAACGAAACAACTGTTTTACACAAATAAGGCCTAACGGCCAGAGCTTTACAAAAGGAAGTGGCGGGCTTCAATAAGGTACATTACCAAAAGACCACACAGGCAAGGCCTGAGCACAGAAAAAGGACCCTAAAACCAGACTACTCCACCATCTACGATCTTCTGGAGTTCTTCTGCGTCTTCCGATTCTAAAATAGGTTGAAAAGCAAGACTGAGTACACAACAGTACTCAACAAACCGCACGGGAAAATCTGAATATTACATGCAGGGATATTCACAAGGAAATGGCAATATGGTTATTATGATTGTGGATGCAGTTTCATTTTCGAAGTCATTTTACATTTGAAGCACAAACCATACATAATAGAAATAAGCAAATTTTGAGTTTTCACAAGTTCATCATTACGTCAAGTTGGAAATAACAATTCTACTTGGGTTAGGTTACGGGATTCACCCCAATTCAAACTCAGCTTCATTTACCGGAAGCACGGCGTATTCGAATACCATTTAAATATGACTCTGCAGAGTTGCTCAGCTTTACCCACAAGACATCTACGACCGTTAATGCCACGCGCGAACTTACATGCAACTTAAATGCATGCGGCCGGGCCGAGATAATCAAAGCTTTTCGTTGAATTACCCCTCTTTAGCACTTATCCGGTAGTTTCAAAACCACACAACCCTCGGGACCCCCACGGGCCACGGTGGGAGGCGCAGTCCGATTTTGTGGGTATCTACCGTTGTGGATAGGTGACACCGTCGGTCAACCCCCATTCCACCCCATTCCTTCCGCGGGCATACTGGTTAACGCCCACAGTATGGAACCTCTCGCCTATAAGTATTCCAAGGGGAAGTTCAAGTACCGAGCTAGGTTGGATCGAGTCAACGAGGTCAACTGACCCAACTTGTGGTTGAGCGGGATCTAAGTTATTTACTTTACCCAAGGTTGTGATTACTTAAAATTATGCCCAAGACTTAGCCAATTTCAAACCAACAATCCACACCACTCATTGGCCTCGTCAACGGTCGAGGTTCGGGCACGTAGCCATCTAGTGGTTTGCCCGCCAAAGTCCTCTCACCGTAGCATATTTTTGAAACATAGTCTACATCAAGTTTCCCGCTTGATGGTTTTATTTTAATACACAAATCTTTTTAATGTTCAACTAATTTAATAACTACTAGCATACGAGGTTCAATAGCTACGCCTAGGGTTTTCAATGGAAATATGGCATAACAATACAAAGTGGGTCTTTAAGCAAGCTAGGTTCTACCTATGTCATCATGGCATTCTAAAATAACATTTCTAGCATTTAACATAATAACATAATAAAATAACAAAATAATTATTACTATACTAATATCATGGGTTCAACATGTTCAAGCAGTGCGGCTTGCCTTGCGAGGCGAGGGGAAGTCCTAGATTGTCGTCGGTGTAGTCGATCTCGGCGATGGTCACGTCCGGCTCCTTCGTCGGCTCCTCGTACCCAAGGTTTCAAATCTCGTTTTGAGTCAGATCTCGGAGGTGGCCGAAATCCGAAATTTCGTTCAAATTCGGAAATCTCGTTCAAAATCCGGACGAATTGCAAAAACAGAAGTTCAAATCCGGTTTTTTGTACCGAAATGAGATCTCGGCGAGATCACCGAGATCTCGCCGAGATCACCGAGATCTCGGCAAAATTAATCTGGCAAAAATTGGTCCAAAACACGCCAAAAAATTTGAAATTTTTTTGGATGGTCCTGACACATCAGAATGTTTCCATAAAAATTTGAGATGATGATCAATCATGAGGAATTTTTAAAAATCTAACAGTGGTAAAGTCATCATAAAACCCTATGTAAAGTCATCATAAAAACCCTATGTAAAATCTAATGTAATGTAACCGATGCGTGTGTATTCGAAATTAATGATGATAAGTAGCTCAGAAATATTGACGAATCATCTACAAGGATGTGTTGCAAGCAAGGCTATAACACCATCTAGTAATACAGAGGCTTCATGTACCATATAATAGTTAAAAGCAAAGTGACTAACCGACTAACCGAGATTTCTAGTTGCTCGTGGGAGAAATGTATCCTGTGATTAGTCTATATTATTGGACTATCCCAATTCCCAAGCATCAAAGCGTCTGAGACAACCTTGAACCATCCGTTTCATTAATTTGGAAAGAGCCAAAGGCAAATGGATAAATCATGTCTTCAAGTTGCATCTGTTGGTCACGTAGCAATGCTAGTTAAAAGCAAACCAGTGCCATTACTACCATATGCTAGTTAAAAGCTAACCCTCGATAATGCATTCCCGAGTCCCAGTTAATAACCGAAGTTTTCTCTGGAGCCACCGAGATCTCGCCGAGGGCAGAGATCTCATTCGGGAGGCGAGATTGACCTTGAAACGTCGGGCACTGCCGGAGTTGGCCGGATTTTCTTTGGGAGTACACCAGAGAGTCTAGATCTTGAGGAAGCAAAGGCGATTAGGGAACCCATGAGCAAAAAGGAAAGGTACCCTTGTATAGTCCAATACAAAGTGAGTATATAAAACTTTGTAATCCACTTTGAGCAAGCAAAGCGATTAGGGAGTTGGTTAATGGCGCTTGGTTGGTCTCGGTAGAAGCAATGGTCACGGGTTCGAATCCCATGTGTCTAAAAATATTTCCATTTTTTTCTATATTTTTCTTATGTCTTATGCATATTAATGTATTACAATGCTACACAAAAAGAACTCAAATCCGGTACAATTGCTATGACATCCGGTTCAAAAGCGTTGAAATTTCGTGAAATTTGCGAGATTTCGTCCATTTCTAACGAAATCTCGTAAAAACGAGTTTTCAAATTTTTTCAAATTTTTGTATTTAGCCGGGATTTCAAATTTCGTCTACAGCCGAAAGACGAGATCTCGTCCGAGAAAAACGAAATTCGGACGAAATTTTGATCCTTGCTCGTACCGCTCCGGGATGGGCTCCAAGGTCGGATCTAGCGTACAACAAAGCGAGCAAATAAATAAACGAATAAAACAACAAGAAAAGAAAAGAGAAAAACAAGAAAAGGGAAAACGAGAAAGGAACCGAGAGAGAAAAGGGCCGGAGGGGGGTTTCGAGGGCACTTTAGGCATTTCGGAATTTTTGTGGACTTCAAACGGCGAAACGGAGAGCATTTTTGGACTCAGTGGCTCGAAACGAATCGGATAGTGTATTTTGGCTATTTTTGGGATTTTCGGGAATTTCTCGGATTTTAGGGAGCATTTAAAAGGATTTCGGATTAATTAAAATCCAGAAAGAAAAGAAAAACCCAAAAGCAGTAATGGGCCGCTGGGGCACGGCCTACTCGGGCGAGGGTCCACGGGGCGCACGCGAGGGAGCTGGGCCGGCCCAACTTGCGCAGCAACCGCGCTTGACAGGTGGGGCCCGCAGGGCGGAGAGAGGGCAAGGCCGACGGGTGGGTCCAGGCGTGCGGGGACTGACCGGTGGGCCCGCGGCACAGTGGGATAAACCGATCGATCGATCGATCCACACAGAGAGGGAGGGCTAGGGCTTGGCGTCAGGGGAGCTAGGCGGTGGCGGTGGTGGCACGCAAGGCGAGCGGGCGGCGGGGACGAAGTCGGGCTTGAGGGAGATGGAAGGGTAAGGGAGGGGTCCCGGCTCGGCTAGGGTTAGGGATTGGGGAGATGGGGAGTCGAGGCGGTGGAGGAAAAACGAGGCGGCGCGACGCCGGAGGAGAGGAAGACGAAGGAGGGAGGGTTCGGGATCTCACCCTAAAGGAGAAGAAGGGCGAGCTCGAGGGCACGGGCGTGGCGAGGGCTTTTATAGCCGCAGGCGGCAGGGGTGAAGGCATGGGCTCGGAGGGGGAGCAGGTGAGCGGGCGGCGACCGGTGGCGAGGCGACGGGAGCAGGTAGAGCTCGAAGGCCGAGGCAACGACCAACGGGAGGGGAGCGGAGCAGGCGGCTGACGCGGGTGTGGAGGCGATGGGAGCGGGAGGCGCAAGGAATCCAAGGCGGCGAGTCCACGGGGTGGTTGGGCGACGGAGGTGGCGACGGGATGGCGGTGACGCAAGCGGCAGGCGGTGATGCAAGCGCGACGGAGGCGAAGCCGAGTTCCAAGGCGCGGCGACCCGCGAGGAGGTGACGGGAGCAGGCGGAGGGGACGGTGCGGGCGACCGGGCCCCAGCGGCGATGGACCGAAGGTCCGAGCGAGGAGACAGGTGAGTTCCCCAACCACTCCCATCCAATCCTCCAGGAATCCAAGAACTAGGGTTAAGAACGAAAACACAATTAAAACCAATTAAACTCGATTAGGGTTTTTTCAATTTGGGTTTGAAATTTTGGGGCATTTCACCCAGCCTCCGCATCCGCCCTCGGGGCAACGGCTCTAGCCTGAGCCTCCTCCTCGCAAAGCTCTTCTCCAACTCTTCGACCGCCTCCACCTCCAACGATGGTATCCTGCCTCCTTTACTCCCGCCTCCGCGCGCGCCTCCTCTCCTCCACCTCCATCACCTCCTCCAATGATTTTCTCCCTCCTCCTCCTCAGTCACCAAGGCCATGGGTGTCCGGACCCGAAAAAGAAAATCTGAATCATCTGTGTATACTACACTAGTCCAAGATCCGTTAGGACAAACAGTGGCAACATAGATGTAATATCAAAATTATACAAAGCGGAAACATAACAAAAGATTATATTTATTCAATAAAAGATAGTTGAATTAAATTAATGTCAGCTTTGCACTTATTAGGCTTCATAGGGCTTCAACTCTACAAAAACAGCAGTGGAACTGAAAAACATCGGTGGATAATCCATCAACATGTCATAGGCAACTGATAAGGTTTGAATCCTAGTAACTCGCCTCCTACTAGAACTCTTTCACAGAAGGTGTAGACTCTTCTTCAACTGATGGATTTGTTGTGGTAAGGGTGAGCATATAAACTACTCAATAAGTTATGGATAGAATGCAATTCTATTTTACTACATACTTATTCCAAAGAATAGCTGATATGGCTATTTTGCAATAAAAAAGTATTTTTATTTGTTTACAATAAGTATATTAAAACAACAGTAAAACAAATAATAATAATAATAAATTTCTCAGTTATTTCTCAAGATAAACTGGCACATAGCTTAAAACAAAATTCAAAAACTTTCACTGGCACATAGCCTCCCTTCCCAAGTTTTATTCAATAAAATCCAACCCTTGTGTGAAATTCCCAAGCATTGTCCATAACCGGAGACATGGCTATTTGAATAGGTTTGACAACTCTACAGAGGTTATACATTTTAACAACAAAATATGATCAATCTTGTACTATCGGCTATTACATATATCCATCGACGTGCGACTAAGAAGATCATATCAAAATCTTCCCTATCCCTCCCTCACACAGAGCAAAAGAATAAGAGGGACTCATCATTGGACTAGGAATAATCACTGTTCAAGATGTGGTGCCACTGCAACATACACCTTCCCCAACCATGCACACAACTTTGGTTATCCGCATGAGAAATCATATGTCAAGACTCAGTAATTACTAAGCTAGGTTTGACCCATAATAGACATGTGGTTGTATCATTAGCTCAATCCAGTGGCTTGTAAAGTTAAGTCCTTAATTGACCGAGGTAAGACTTCCAACTAAATCTCTGAAACCATATCAAACGATTCACACAGAATCTCCAATCCGAATGTGTGAGCACCCCCTCTTCCTATACCGTACTATACGCCGTCTACTGTGGCGTATAGCACCGTATAGCAACAGGAAGCCTCGACACCGAAAATCTGAATCTAAAAATTCGATCGACGGGATCGAACCCTTAGCTTCGGACCGGTGCTCAGACGCATCCGATCTGTATCCCTGTATATGTAGCCAAGTATCGCGTACCCACAACCCGAGTATCAATTAACGAAGAGATAAACTATGTTATTTTACATAATTGGGTTTAATTCTTGAACATGTGATTTACAGAAACCAAAATAAGTAAAGCGACAATGAAACAAAAGAAAGACAACCAAGCTGGCCCCGACCACCCCACAAAGCATCGACCGAGGGAGGAACTCTGGCCGCAACACTCGCGAATTGGGGCTCACCATCATCCGACATCATCAATACCTTCCTTTGAGGAAAAAGGGGTTAGCAAAGAACGGTGAGTACACGTATGTACTCGCAAGACTTTAGTGTATGCAAATATAATTAATATGCAGCCGATACGATTGAAATGGCTACTACACTAAGTCTATTAAGCTAAAAGCAGGATTTGAAACAGTTCATCGAAATGTAATACATAATTTGAAAGACAAAGATTTTGAATAAAACATATTTACAATATATGTAACATTTGAGTCTCTCAACCGCCACCATCCATGATCGCAGCTTGAGATACGAATTGACATCCATATATTCATAAATCCTTCAAATACCATATTCACTCATTCATAAATCCATCAAGTACCATATCGATCCACATACTTTAGATAGACTCCAAAATAGATTTTCATTTTCAAAACCGAACCAAATTTCTATACTTGATATGATTAAAGAAGATTTGCTCATAACCGTGAGCACGGCTAATCGATTAGAATTATTTGATACTCTGCAAAGTTTGCGCACTTTACCCAAACACAACTCAGACTTGCATCCCTGTCATCCAGGGTACACGCGATACACGAGGTATCCGATATACAAGAATGATCTATTCTTTCCCATCGTTGAGGCTATAGCCACACCCCACCGGCGACGATAAACCCACTACTATGGCGATAAGAGGCCAACCACCACTCAGGCGGCCACGGAATATCCATCGTGACGACGGCGAGTTTTTGCCGCGGCATTATCCCATAGCAAGGCGTACACCGTTGTATCAATCAAACATGAATCGGAGCGATTCCTCGCTGCATAAGTACAAGCGCACTCACGAAGGTGCATACGGCGGTCGTGAGGACACACACACCGCGCCGATCGCTCAACACGGGAAAAGGTCCACACTTCGGCCTACCAACAGGCATGGCTATCCGCTCACACTTCAGGTACTAAAACAGGCTGCCCCATCCCAGCATTGCGCGGTTGCACGGTGTTCATTCAAAAACCGTCACAAGTTCGGTCCTTATATTTTTGCCTAGTGACTCAAGCGGGGAACTCCACTTAACTCGCCAACCAATCGCCACCATGTTTAACTAGCACATATTATACCTCCCGCCAAGTCTAATTACCAACTAGACACAGCACCATTTTATCAAATTACCTTTACAAGTCACATTTCCAAAACATTTCCAAAACCAGTTACAATTATCATAAGTTTTGAGCATTTGGTAAATGACTGACTTTGCTCATCTCTATTGCAGTGTCTAAGCATATGCATTTACTAAGTCGTTTATACCCAAGTGACATTTTATTAATTGTCCAACCCTACTAAGGCTATCAATGAACTCTGGGAATTTAATTGAGGAAAAACCACCAAATCAGGGTATATCTACCATTCCCACAAACTAGCACTTTACTGAATATAAACAATGCATATAGTTTGAGAAATCAAAGTAAACATCGTGAAATATAGGTTTCAAGATGGTCAAAGGAGGTGCTTGCCTTGTTGTTGCACTTCGGTGATGTCCGGGATGATGTTCGGGTCGTTCGAGGCGAAGCCCGACTCGCTAGCCTCTAATCGGTCAAAGCAACAAAAACGACAAAAAAGAAATACAACTTAGCAAAAGCAAGATTTAAATGCACAAATGCCAACTAAACATCAAATAAGACCCACTTAAATATTTAAAGGAGAAAGAAATGAAGAAAACGAAGAAAATGTGAAACTATGACCTATTATGTTCATTTCGGCCGAACAAGTGCCAAAATGGATTAAAACGTGCAAAATGAAGTAAAACCCAACTAAACTTAGTGAAATACCTAAAAATAGGTATAACATACCTAATGGGACTTATTGGAACTTGTTTGAAATTGAAATGATCAACCGGGAGCTAAAACGACGAAAAATGCGTATTCTTTACCTACGTGAATAAAAATACGTAAATTGAAGAGAAATGCAATTAAATTTGCATGTGGAGCCTCAATATGGCCTCAGGTACATAACTAGGTGCTAAAACGCCGAAGATCGAAGAAAAACCTTTCGGCCCTAAAAGCGACAAATTTGCCGAAACGTAAAACGATCGCTTTGTCGAAATCCGTTAAACGGCCAATTTTGCGGATTTTTGCGCAAAACAGGTTTCCGACAACGCAACAAGCTAAAGCAAGATATTTAGGACTTAGTTGGATCGGTTGCAAAGCAATTCCTAATGAAATTGACCAAAATTGAATCAAAATGAAAAACCGCGGAGTAATTTCCGACAAAACCGTTTTGAGTCCGTATTGAGTCCAAACGCGATCGAATCCGCGTGTGGGTTCCCGATACGGGTTCGAACACTCAACACCTAACTAAAACGCTCGGTAGATTAGCAATTTGCATCGAATTCGCAAAAACGGCCAAAACGATCAAAACGACCGTTAACGACCAAAAACGATCAAAACCGTCAAAAGGTCGTTTTGATCAAGAATGTCGTGAAACTTCGTTCTGGACCCGCAGCTAGACACTTGGAGGTAATAATGACTTATCGGAGCCAATCACCGCCAAAATTGACTTAACCTACTCGGACTTTTGATCAAACGTCCGCTTAACTCCCAGATTTACCCGGCACGACAAAAGTCCTAAAAGGGCCAAAATGGGATCTAAAGCACACGTGAAGCATGCTTTCAACCTTAGGGACCTTAAACGAGGCGAACTGAAGCGAAAAGCCAAGAACGACTTTGGGCCCTCTAATTATTAAAATAAAATGCGAAGTGCTAAAATGCAAATCTAGCATTTTTAGCCACTGTTTTAGCCTCTAAGAAGACTAATGGTGAAGTCGATTCGTGCTCCGGAGCTCTAGAATTTTATTCAACCAATTGAGACCTAGAGCAGCAAAGTATGCTGCAAAATGGTCAAAACTAAACTCCGTATTTTTTTATCGGGGTTCTACTAGCTAGAAAGCTATAGGGGCTATCCATTTGGTCATCGGACCTCTAGGATTTTTCGCAAATAGAGTGACCTAGAGCTGACAACTTTGTGTAGGATGCGACAAATTGAATTCTGACTCTTCTGATCGCGACTACGGCTATCAGAAGAGCTAATGGAGCTATCGTTATACCTAAATGAATAAAATAAATTTCGGCTTAGCGAAATTGAATTCCGATTCCTCCGGTAGCGACTCTAGCCACCAGAACTGCTATTTGAAAAATCTATACATGCTCTACCTCACTAGAACTCCGACAAACCGAAGACCTAGCGAGAGCATGCTCGATTTTGAAGATGGCTAAAAGCCAGGTCGACTATAGAGTTAAACGGACCTAACGACGGCCTGAGTCTAGATTTTAAAGCAGAATTGCTATGCGATGCGTTGAACACATGGTACCTAGACATGGCCTAGGCTAGGGTTTGGGAAAATTTGATGAAATGCGAAGCTACAGGAGAAAAGAGTCGTAGCTACGGCAAGAGGATCGACCCGGGAGTCAAGAAATCGGTCGGATCGCTTAAAAGCACCACGGAACTCCAAGAGACATCGATGAATCTCGATGGAATACTCACTTGAAGGGGTTGAGAAGATGGGGAACGCGATGAGGGCGCCAAATCCAGCCTCCGATTCGATTTTCGTCGGTTGAATCGCCTAATCCAGCTGGATTTGGGTGGCCTTCTTCTTCTCTTTCTCCTTCTCCTTGCTCAAGACGTGTGGGAGGAGGTGGGGAAATAAGGAAGTGGCTGGTTGGAGGCTTGGAGTGGCTTAAAACACATGTGGGCACTATGCACTTATGGAGGGCATTTTGGTCCAATGCCAAAACTTGAAGATTCAAACATCTAAAGCTGATTTTGAATACTTCTAAGATATTTTGGATAGTTTTTGAGGACTTTTAGACATTTAATTTCCTAAATTTCCAATTTGTCCAAAAGGACAATTACGAACCGCAATTGAACTCAATTTGATTTTGAGTGAGTTTAATTAAGTTAAAGGGTTCTTTTGGATCCCAGTCGAGCCTACTCAGCTCAAAATACAGAAACACACAAGAACAGTGTATTATTAACAGTGTTTGAGTACAAATGTACAGTGACTCGAGTATAGAAATACTCGGGATATTACAGAATGTCACATAGACCCACCTTAGCATACAACGTCTTGCCACTTGCCTTAATCTAAATCATTTACCACCTCAGTTGATTATAATGCAACACATGCTATCAATAAATCAACATCATTGTGTGACAGTACATGACACACCCTTTTCATAAACCATTAGTCAAGTTTGAATTTGCACTTCCAAAATTATACCAATTATTCGTGGCACGGCTAAGCATACTAAACACGAACTAAACAACCCATGTTGGTACTATATTTTCAACCAACTAATAAACACCAATCCTAGTGTGACAAATAAATATGGCATAGCAAATGACAAGGTAGGTATAATTCAAATGGGTTGAATAGCTAATTCCAAAATTATTTGAAAACAGGTATAACTTGAAATAACATGCAATAGATTAAAACAACATAACATTTGCCAAACTGGGTTCAACATGATCAAAGTATAACTTGCCTTGCAACAACTCTCGATCTTGGTCTTGGATTAACCGTTCACCTTCAAACGCTCACGGCATTTCAACGTCTAAGCAAAATAAATGACGAAAACTAAAATAAATACAAAAGATGTACCAAACAAATTCCATAAATTAACTAAACTACACCAAAAGGTATAGCTTGAATTTAGAAAATTGAACAAGCTCAATCGAAGTTTGTATAAAGGAGAATAGTCTCTCGAAAGATTCACTAAATAATTAAAAATGAAAAAAGAGAGAAAAATAGAATATTCCTAAACATTACCTCCGGAGAGACTGACAAGCAGGCCCAGGCTATTTTTTAAAATAAAATTTACCAAATTTTCTAGAAAACAACAAAGGCTGACATGTTGGCTATTGGTCCATAGACCAAGTCCACAGCTATAAGCTTTAGTCCACGGTAAACCTGGCTCACGGGTTGATTCGTTGACATGTGGGCCCCAAGCATCAAATACTACACGCCTACGTGGCTGCTGGTCGAGCAACATGTGGAATGCCATGTCGACTACACATTAGAGACACATCAGCACGGTTGGGCACAGAGACCTATGGTCAATGGACAACGTGTTTCTACGAATTTACCGGTACATCTATAACATATTTTAATATAGGTCTAATTATTTTTTTGCCCGTTGACAATAGAATTGGCAGGTATAGCCGATTTAGAAAGATAAAGTTCAAGTATGGATAGACTCTTGACCGATATTGGCTCGAAGTTGAATTTTCCTTCTGGAAGTTGAGACTGAAATGCATTGTGCATTTTGTAGAGTTAGAGAAGAACATGGTCGGCCTATGTGCTATAAAAGGGGTCGAGGCAAGAAGAAATCATTATCCAATCAATCAATCAACTTGCTTCTACTTTATTTTCTTTCCGTCGACTAGGAGCAGTTATTTAGACTTAGAATCTTTCATCTGTAATTCGTTTTGATCAATAAAGATGTGCATTGCTGATTTTGATCATTGTAGACTTACACAAATTATCTCAGGTTTGCTTTATATCGATCTTGTTGCACATCACCTTTTTCAGAAAAAACATACCTTTATCAACCATCTACTGTAATATCGTTGATCTTTTCAGTTAAGGAAATTTTAGATGGGGTCTTGTTGGCCTGACTATGGGCTATAGTAGGTGGGTTTTAGCTCTTGTGAGGGGAGTTTCCACCTATTTTTTCTTCCCGCACCTAATCCCCCTAACCCCACATTCATTTTTTTTTCTTTTCCTGGCTCTCCTTCCAGCCGACAGCCTCCCCCTCCCTTTTCTTGCTTCCTTCTCCCACCATCCTTTGGGCCCTTCTCCCCAAAGCTTTTTCTTCATCATTGGCTTCTTCTCCAGCTGTAGCAAGCCTTGGGGCTTCTTCCTCTTGCCCCAAAACTAAGCTGCTCCTCCAAAACCGAGCACCCTTCTCCCCTAGCAGCCAAACACTCCCTCCTCCCCCTTGTTCCCCCTTGTGGATAAGTGAAGGTAAGGCTTCCTAGGGTTTGGATTGGGTGGTTTGCTTGCTTTTCATGGAGGAACCCTGCTAGTTTGGTTGTTCTAGGGTTCTGGAAATTGGGGATTTTGGAGGGAGGTTGGTGGATCTAGAGCTAGGGGTTAGTTCAGAAATTTTGAGTTGTGTAGACCCTGATTTTAGTGCCACGATTTGAGATATTTGGAGGCTTTTTTTGAGAGGTTGATTGTAGAAGAAGTTGTAGATCATGGTCTTAAGTTTATTTAGACACCAAGAATGTGATTTTTGATTCATCCGTTTAGGAGATATGGTTGTTTTAGTTACTGCTATCTAGAGTTGCTGCTGATTGGCAGTAGCTTCGGATTTATGTTAGTTTGAGATATTTATAGGCTTTTCCTGAGAGGTTGGCTGTAAAAGAATTTGTAGATAGTGGTCTTAAGTTTATTTAGAGACCAAGAATACGATTTTTGGTTCAACCGTTTAGGAGATATGGTTGTTTTAGTGGCTGTTATCCAGAGTTGCTGCTGATTAGCAGTAGCTTAGGATTTATGTTGGTGTGAGATATTTAGAGGCTTTTCCTAAGAGGTTGGTTGTAGAATAAATTATAGATCGTAATCTTGTGATTAATTAGAGCCCAAGAACATAATTTTTGGTTTAGTCGTTTAGAAGATATGATCATTTCTGTGCCTATTGTCCAGAACCGATTCCTGCTAGCAGTGGTCTCAGGTTTGTGTTGTTTAGGATTTTTTTCATAGGCCAAATTAAATTATTCCTATAATTAGATATAGCTAGGAAATTTCGTGTATATTGAAAAAAAATGTCTTTGTTTACTGAATTTGAAGTTGTATACTAGAAGTTTTGCTAATTTGAAGTTGGCTGTCCAGAATTTTAGCAGTTTGGAATCTAGGGTTGTTCTTGGGAAGGCTAGATATATTATATAAGAAAAAAAATTAGAATTTAGCAAGAATTCTTTGGTAGCTCGCTTCTAGTTAATTCTTCTTCTTGTGTGGGTTTTAGGTCAAAATTTGTAGCCTTTACTTTATTGGGACATCAAGGAGGGTTTTTGGTCTGTCACGTGAAAGAATGAATTTTTTTTGGGATAGGGCATAGGTGTGTTGTGCAACGTTGTGATTTGATTGGTTTTGAAACATACATATGCAATTGTTATTTTCAGGTGGAGTGACTTCGGGAGTGGACTCATCCTCGCACCACTCCACTCCTCGCGATCAGGGGCAAGTGTATCATGTAGATTAAATGCTAGAAGGATTTTGTGGCTTGCCTTGCTAGTGATCTCCATTATGTTGATAGTTACAAGTATGATTATGCTTTGATTATGAGGTTGCTTATGATGATGCAAATGCTACGAGTATGAATCTAAAGAGTATGTCAATGCTTATGGATATGTTATGGTGATGAGAATGCAATTTGCAATTTAATTTATCTCATTTGCATATGTGCATTCATGACAAAAGAGGTGTTCCGAGTAGGCCTCTGTCTCACATGTAGTGAGACATAAAAGTCCTACTTCTGTAGGCCCCTCCATGGGCTGGATGGAAATAAGAGGGTGCACACCGATGGGTGGGCATCTAGCAATATCGATATTAGCTATGAAATGGACATTATGAGCATGCACGTTGCATTGCATGATTAAAGAGAAAGAAATGTTAAGTTATGATGTTCTCATGTGCAAGGGTCCTACCATGTTTTAATTGCTTTAGTCTTGTTTTAAGTGATTTGCATTAGTATGATTCACTTTGCTGAGTTTGTATGAACTCACGCTTGTTTGTGATGTGTTTATTTTAGGTACCTCCATAGTGGCATTTTGGGAGAGAGCTTAGCACTACTTCACTCACATTGATCATCTATGTAGTTAGAGTTGTTGTAATATATTTCTCTGTTGGTTGGTGATAGGTTTGAAGTACTTGCTCTTGTTTAATTAGCCTTGTAAGGAGTTGATGGTTGCATGGTGATCTGTTGTGTTGAGCTTTTATATCTTAAATTGTACATGTGATTATGGTTGTGTTGTGATTACACTTTGTGGTTATCGCTTTGTTTTGCTCCACTCACTAGTATGATATCATGGTTGTTATATGTTGTATTTGCTCTTCCATGCTATTTATGCTCAAATGGTTATGTCGTCTGGGTGAATCATGAGTTTGTGATAAGTTATGATGTTCTTATTGACTGTTATCTCGTTTGTCTGCTGAGTTATAGCCTGCATTGCCATCAAGGAAGCTGATTACTTTGTGCTCTGATGCAGCATCGATAAGCATATCAACTATAGGCATCGGGTATTCATCTTTGGGAATGGCTTTATTTATATCCCTGAAATCAACACATACCCTAGTCTTCCCGTTCTTTTTTGTTACCGAAACGATGTTGGAAACCCACTCAGCATACCGACATGGCCTGATGAACTTAGCTTCCAGTAATCGCTTTATTTCCTCTTTAATTTTATAATGCATTGCTGGGTTAAAACATCTGTGTTGATCGGATTTATCTTCGCATCGTTGATGCAAACAAAGTCACAGTCTTCTAATGCTTTACCCGAGACGCACCTGGCTCCTTCATGCGACCAATTTGCATCGGGACTAGCCATAGCAATATGATCCAATGTGTCTGCTGCCACAATTTCGACCGCGTCTTCGTTCCACTGCACCAATTTTTGATGCATGGTAGATAGGATGTAGCAGTTAGCATGGATCCAGTCCCTTCAGAGCAGCACACTATAACTGCCTTTGGCATCCACCACAAAGAAAGCGGTCGGCAAAGTCTTACTGCCAACAGTCAATTCCGTGACCATGACGCCTTTGGTTTTTGTGGGATCTTCGGTGAAGTCGTTGAGAATCATATTGGTTTTGATGAGATCTTCATCGGATTTTCCCAGTTTCTTACATGTTGAATATGGCATCAAGTTGATGGTTGCACCTCCATCTACCAGCATCCTAGATATCGGCTTGCCATTGATATACCCCTTTAGGTACAATGGCTTCAAGTGCTGGTGATCTTCTTGCGGCTTTTCAAAAACCGCCTCTTGGGACCCCAAGCACAACTGTGCGCATGATTCCAGGGCCTTAGTGGTTTGAGCTTTGAATTCGACCGGTAGGGCGAACACCATATTGATGCTTACTGGAGAGGGCATGCCATTTTGTATTGTCGGTGCTCCCACATCATCTAGCGCAAAACTATTTGTATTGTTAGCCACAGGTGCGTCTGCATTTTTGGTCATAGATGCTTCCTCTTCTTCGGTCTCAGGTCTTTCCGCGCATCCGGCCATAAAAGCTTCTACGTCCTCGTCTGTGGGTGTCTCTACATCCTCAGCCATGGGGGTGTCCACATCTTCAACCATAGAAGGACTATCTGGGACAACTTCTTTCCTACGCCATTCCTTCTTTGGGATCTTTACGGGGCGTAGTTTATTAAAGGTGTCGTCTCTCTGTTTTTCTTCTTCAGCCTTCCTGGATTCTTGCGTCTTGAGGCGCTGGAGTCTACGTTTTTGCAATTTCGTGAGACCAATTGGCCACCATCGTGGTTTTGGCTCTACAGGTTGGCGGATTTTCCCAGCCAACTCGGTTGTACCGTCCTTTTGGTCGCATCCCCCTTCTAGGACTACTCTCTTAGGGATCCTGGATTTGGCTGACTCTAACTGATCGGCCTTGCGTTTTCCCCTGCTTTTGTTTGGTTCTTCTTTGGCCATGAAATTCTTTCATGGATTGACTTTCTCTGATCTCCCTGCTTGGTCGATCTTGGTCCTTCGGCCTCGCTTTGGTCTGTCGACCGCTCGGGTGTTCCTTCCAGTCTGCCGATCCTTTCGTGGGCCGGCCTTCGAGAACTTCCTGAGGGTGGTTCGTATTTCTGCCCCGGCTTTATTCCTAATGGAAAGCGAAGATACTCCTGGTTTTGCCTTGGGTAATGCTGCATAGGACAGGCATGGGGGGATGGTAGAATTAATCCCCTCTCCCAGTAGAATTGCCAGAAAGGGCACCGCTCATGGGCTTTTTCAGCAGCCGTTGGCCGATACTTTCTTATCGGCGTCGGCTAGGGCACATTGGCTATTTTCTGTCCCCTCCTCTCATATTTAGCTAATAGTTGAGTAAAAGTTGGTCCATCCTTTATTATCGACTTCTTTGGCGGTATTTGTCTCTCAGCTTTCTGCCATTTGCCGATCTCAGGTTTGCCTTTCACTTTAACCGTCCTGGACCGCCTTCCTTCAAGATCAGCCTCTTCTGGATCGAGCCGATAGTGATTTGTACTGTTTTTTCCTTGCTCACCATTTTCCTATCGGCTTTTTTTGGCCGATACCGCTAATGAGCAGGCTTCGTCTTGTTGTATCTCCTTTCCTTTAAGCTAGCAGCTGACCTTGTTGACCGGAAAGGGGTTCTTGTCGACCTGCAAGTCTCGCTCTTCTACAAACTTCAGTCGTCCGTCTTCTATGGTCGATTGTATCTGCTGACGAAAGATATTACAATCATTGGTGTTATGCGAGAAAGAGTTATGTCATTTGCAATATCTGCGCTTTTTTAATTCTTTAGCCGATGGTATAACATGCCCTTCCGGGACTCGCACCAGCTTCTCTTGTAGAAGTAAGTAGAATATGCGGTCATATCTGGCCACATTGAATGAATATTTGACTTCCGACTTGGCTTTAGTTGGTTTTAGCCAGGAGCATACCAAAGGTTTTTTATTACCTTTGACCCACTCGGCTATACAAATATCTGTTTCCTCATCGTCAGCTGAATCATCTGACTCATACTCCGCGAAGTTAACCATTGGTTTTTCTTTTTCTTTACTACTTTTAAACTTATCTTTAAACCCCTTATTCTCATATGATCGGCCTTCCTGAGCCGATACTCTGTGTAATAAGTGGCTTAAGTCGGCAAATTCTTGTCTGCCGAACTTCTCTTGAAGTGGAGGAATTAAGCCCTGAAAGGCCAAGTCGGTGAGTTGATTTTTGGGCAAAGTAACGCTAAAGCATCGGTTACGCACTTCCCTGAATCTCTTGTGATATATTCAGCCACTGATTCCCTGAACTTTTGCCGTACAGAGCTCAAATCAGAGATCCGTAGCTCTAGACTTCCGCAAAAGAAGTACTCATGGAATCGGCTTTCTAAATCAGTCCAAGTGTTGACCGAGTTCAGAGGTAGAGTGGTGAACCATGTAAACGTCGCTCTAGACAAAGATAATGGGAATAGTTTTATTCTGAGCCCGTCGGAATGCGCCGCTTCCCCGCATTGTACTATGAAGCGATCGACGTGTTCCATGATGGTGGTTGCGTCATCCCCTGAGAACTTAGCGAAGTTGGGGACCCGGTACCCGTTGGGATATGGGATCCTGTCAATGTTATCGGGGTAAGGTTTTCTGCAGCCGAGATCTTGGCTGGATACCGAACTTGTCTCGCAGGACGTTTGTGATCGCGTCCGTCCAGTCGGCTTCTCTGGGTGGCGCGACCGGTGGGGGGGCACTGGCCTGTCTAGTCCGTGCTGATGCCCCCCGAGTGCAAACTCGGGTGCTTCACGACGCTACCCCTTGAGTGCAAACTCGGGCAAGTCATGGTGATGCCCCCTGAGTGGGAGCTCGAGCTGAACCTGGTGCTGCCCCCCGAGTGCAAACTTGGGTTGTGCCACCAGTCTGTGCTATCGGTGATTCTACCCGACCTCCTGTTCGATGATCTGGTGCCGCGCAAAATCTGGTTGTGGTATGAAAGGCTCTGTGTACGCAGTCACCTGGTGTGAATGTTGTGCATTCGAGACCGTGCCAACCACGGTACCCATTTTGGCGCCATCGGTATGGGCGTAGTACTGCCTGACCTCGCTTGTCCCAAGATCCCTATGCAAGGTGACGGTTGGCTGTGGTGGTGTAGACGTCATAATTGCGGCCGATGGTTTGTTTTCAACCATCGGCTTTAGCCCCTGAGTACCAGGACCGATTAAGTAGATAGGGTACGTAGGGAGAGCCTGTGGTAGATCAAATAGGATTTTGGTTGTTACAAGCTCCTGCACTACTTCCTTCACGCTGTTAGATATCAACGGCCTGAGTGTGGTGACTAAAGCCAATGACTGGTTCAGCAATGCGTGATTGATAGACTGATTAATCATTTCTGATAATTCTGCTTGTACGGGAATGTATCAGCTTACCCCAGGTTCATCGTTGGTGTTTGGGGTGATGGCTCCAAAAGGGTTGACCGTCGGCAGCGCCATCTTCTGGGTGACACCACGTCGTGTCTTCTGGAAGCAGTTAGCATCATCTGATCAAACGCTGCCTTCTGATCATCAATCTCTTGGCGTTGTTCTAGTGTTAAATCGGCCAAGGTAGGCGCGATTATTGCGTCGATGTTGACGTTAGTAGGGGCGACAATCTTCCCTGATGACGTCATTGATATTTTCTTTGGGCCCCACGGGGCGTGCCAAAAGTTTTTTAGCATCGAAAAACGCAGCGTCGAGTCGATCGCTGCCAACACACGCGAGAACACCGGGTTCAAAGGTTGTGAGCATGCTAGCCGATTTGATCACGCAATCGGCAAGAGACGTGTACCTGAACACACTATCGCTCCAGGGAGGACGATCTGAGTCTTGGTATCAATAGGGTTCTTGCTTGCTCAGTACGAACCAGCACAAACCGGATAAACAGATCTAATCTGCCCTCGCGAGCCGATCATATAAGGTAAAAGCCTGCTTCTCCGAAAAAGGCGATGCGCAACAAGATCGGAAGAAACAAGGGCTTGGTAGGGCGTAACGCAGCAGAGATCAATAACCAGCGATGCACAACTTGTATCGATCAACGTGAATTACAAAGGAAAGATTACAAAACTACGAGAACTACTCCTAGTGCAAGGAAATAAATGTAATTGGTAAATTAACTGGTTAGTTTTTAGATTGGTTCATCTCTTTCTTCTATGCAGCATGTCGCCTTTTATAGCCTGTGTAGTCTTGATCGTGATCATCACGGACTCTTCAACCGTATCGGCCTTGATCTTGTCTTTCCATCTTTACCGCAACCGTATCAAATCCAGGTTCTACCGGCTTCGGTTTCTTCCCGTCTGTGCCTTATACGACCATGCTCTTTTCCGATATGAATTCTGTCCCGTTACTCGTCGCTAATCCGACCCGCGCCATCTTCCTGGCTCGTGCCACGGCCAGACCTGTCTCGGTCGATCAAATTTAGGTGTCAATACCGCTTCTAATTTTTCTTTCGGTTTCTCCCTTTTCGCCCTTTGTGAGCTAAGCGATGAACAACTGGAAAAATTTTCAGAAAATAAGCTGGCTCTTCTAGCTTGCAAGTTTTCCGAACATATAAAAGGGTGAGGGAGAGAAAGATAGATGGCACTGTCGACGATTGGAGAACGGGCTCCCGCCGAGCTTACTTGTTGAATGGGGGATCAATAGAGCCCCGTCGTACGGTCCGAGGGAGTCGTCCGAGCAATGCCAGGTCGGGAGAAGAGGGACGCGGTGTTTATCCTGGTTCGGGCCTCTCACTGCCGAGATAATAGCCCTACTCCAGTGTATTGTGTTCTATCTCGGGGGTCCCCCTGTTATAGATCTTTAGGGGGGTTTAAATATGACAACTAGAGATACAAAGAAGGCAACTACCCCCTGGGATTACGCCATGTATTCATATTCGCGATATGCCGCCCTTGATCCGCGCGCCATTTGAATTTCGGGTAAGATTTCCCTTGATCTTCGGCTGATTGGTTGCCACCTTCCTTCCTCATAGCACTCGCTGGGTCCACCGACCAAATATCCGAGTAGGTCGTGGTCTCCACGAGCATGCTTGCTCGCGGGGAGGGTTCGGAATAGCCGCGAGTAAAGGCGTGGACGTGTATGCTCGGAGGAAAAGAAAGGGGGGATGCTCGTTTGATGCTCCCGAGCATCTTCTTTTAGCATTGCCTGGTTGGTGGGCTTGGCAGTTCCCGGGGGTACCGTGGTCTTTTGCCAGATAGCCAATCCCCGACAGCTAGCCCCCGAGGTTCAAGCGGGGAACCGTCGGGCTCCCCCTTGAGCCTAAGAAGACTTGAAGGGGGGATTGAATTTCTTTTGGTCGTGGATTACGACCATTTTACATCGGGAAGCGACCTTTTTACCCGCCGCGTGCTTGCTCTGCGTGGGCGTGTCGTTTGGTTGTTCTGCGGTTCTGTGAAATCATGTGCTGAAAAATTGGCTTTGAACTGAAAAATTAACTTAGAATTGGTTTTGCAAAATGTGCTTGTGCATGTGTTTGACAATTTGACAAGAAACAGTAAGTTTCGTTTTTACGCGCGGGACCAAGTTCTTAAAAGATAGTAAGTTTTACATGTACGCCAGACCAAATTTTTTGGTCCGTCGTGAATGGCTTTTTGCTCGATTAGGGTTTGTGCAAATTTGGACTTTGAATTTTGATTTGTTTTTGAGATTATGAAATTTGTGAGAATTTCATGATGCTTGAAGTGGACTTTATGCAATGCTCATGTGAGTAGTTGCATGGATTGACATTGAGTCAAGTCGTGGACTTGTGCTCGGATTTGTTTTGTGGTTTGTTCATGTGCAGGTATTGCTCGAAGACGAATGTGGTCGATGACGGGACCGGATCTAGGTTCATGGAGGAACTGAGGTTCGGGACTAGGTTCAGGAGGAACTGAGGTCTTGGTGGTCAAGGATGTCATGCGGGACGTTCGGGCTAAGAGAATGGTGCACATGAAGAATGGTTAGTCACGTGAGAATGGCAGGAGGTCATTCGCGTGCAAAGTGTTAGTCACGTGAGTATGGCAGGTGGCCATACGCGTGCAAAGTGTTAGTCACGTGAGTATGGTAGGGTTGCCATACGCGTGCAAGAGTTGTACTCGGCCAGGTTGGGCCAAGTAGAGTTGTGTTGGATACAGATTCCTTCTAGGGAATAGGAAACGTATTCAGAACTCCTTGTGGGTTGGTCCTTTAAATAGGAGGGGTGTCTCCTGTTAAAGGGCATCAATTGAACCAAGTAGCAGAACAGGCGCAAGGGAGCTTGAGCTTGGTTTTAGGGTTTGTACTCTTTTGATGGAAGTACTTTAGACAAAAGAAATAAAAATCAATTCTTCTAGTTCCTTGTGTGCTACAATATTCTCTTTTGGTTCTTGTTTGCATACTTGTTCTAGTTCTAGATTGGTTTTTGTTTTTTGAGTTTCATCTTGATTTGATCCATCAAAAACCTCTCTAGGGTATTGATCTAGTGTTCCTCAAAGTTTTGTTGATAAATCTTTTGTTGTTCTTGATCAATCTACAAGTTTCGATTAGATTGATTTTCGTCAAGTTCTGGAACAGCAAGCTTGCGAAGCTTATAACTTTTGATCCATAAGTCTGATCGAGCTGATTCTTTTTGGGTTCGATTTGTACTGGAATCTAGTTTCTTGTGTCCAAATTTCAGATCCATCCGACGGTTGGATCTCCGGGAATTTGCATTTTAATGAACCTCTGTCATTCTGTTTTTGTCGAAAACGAGGCAATTATTTGGTTCTGTTTTGGGGTGAACTTTTAATAGATCAAGAATTTGGTTTTAGCTTCCGCACAATCATTCACCCCCCCCTATGATTGCTATATTCGTATACTTCGATCCTACAAGTGGTATCAGAGCAAGGTTTTTCTAATCTATCTTAACCGGTGATTAGATTAATGGATCGTTATTCGACAAAACCGTGTGTGTTCGATGGTGTTGATTTTCAGTTTTGGAAGGCCAAGATGGAGGCGTTCATCCAAGCACAAGGCTTCACAATTTGGGAGAAGGTCTACAAGCCATATGAAGTCCCTGCAAACGACAACGTCAACGACACCAATCGCACACATGTTGAAGCAAACAGCAAGGCGCGCAACTTGATCATCCAAGGTTTGGGACGCAGTGACTTTGACCGTGTGATCCATCTCAAGTCCGCATATGAGGTATGGAAATCTCTTTGTGATTACCATGAGGGTTCTAACACTATTAAAGAGGTTCGTCAAGATCTTTACAAAAAAGAATACATGCGATTTGAGATGAAACCCGGTGAGTCGCTAGATGACTTCTTTGCACGTTTCAATAAAATTCTTAGTAATCTTCGTGCTGTTGGAGTTAGCTTTGATGATGCTGCTAATGCTAGACAATTGCTTGGTGCTTTAGACATGTCTATTTGGGAGATGAAAGTTACATCCATTAGAGAATCTACTGTCATGAGTACACTTACCTTAGATGTTCTTTATTCCAAGTTGAAAACTCATGAATTAGATGTTCTTGCTAGAAAGAATGATCATAAATCAATTGCTTTGACATCTCAATCTAGCATATCTCATAATGGTGCTGCTTCAAGTTTTGCTCTATCTTTCTTGTCTTCACTAACCGATGAACAGATTGAGCAATTCCCAGAAGAAGACTTGTCACTACTCTCTTCTCGCTTTAACAAAGCTTTACAAAATGTGAGAATGAGAAAGAGAGGTGGTGGTGACCCTCCAAGATGCTATGAGTGTGGTGATCTCGACCATATTCGTCCAAACTGTCCTAAACTTGCAGGTAAAGCATCAAGGGAGGAGAAGGACAATGACAGAAGAAAAGAGAAGAAGTTCTCTTCAAGTAATAGAAAGAAGAAGAGCTTCATCAACAGCAAAGTTGTCCACCGAGTTCTTTCCGCTCTTGAACAAGTCAATTTGAGCGATGTGGATTCGGAGAGCAGCGAGGACGATACAACTCCAAGCAAGCATGAGTTGACGGGGTTGTGTCTCATGGCCAAAAGTAGCGACAACTTCACCGAGGACAATCACGACAAATGACTTCAATGAGGTAGATCCTTCCTATGATGAATTAGCTATTGCTGTTGCTCGACTTGGTAAATTGCTTGATAAACGTGATAAGAAAATTAAGAAACATGATTTTGTTGTTGAATCATTGAATGCTGAAATTGCTAGACTTAAAACTTTGATTCCTGATGATGATGCTTGCAAATCATGTGACTTAATTTGGAATGAGCTTACTTCGCTTAGGAAAGAACATGCTTCCTTGATTGAGAAAATTAATGCTGAAAGTGAGAAAAATGAGAAACATGTTAAACGTGCTAGCTGTTTCACTGATGATTTGCATGGTTTAACTTCTTGTTCTAAATGGTCAACTCTTGAATTAAAATTAAAAGATGCAAATGCTAGGGTTTCTCAATTGACTGATGATCTGCTTACACATGAGGTTCTTTCATGCTCAACTTGTCGTAAGCAAAAAGGAAAAGTGAATGTTCCTTGCAATAATTGTTTAACTCTTTCTCGAAAAGTTGATTACTTGGAAAAATCATTAGAACGTTTCACTAAAGGAAAGAAGAACCTAAACATGATTTTGGATCAATCAAAAGTCAGCACTCATAACAAAGGTTTAGGTTTTGATTCTTATGCTCATCATAAATCACATGCTCCCACTGTTGTTAAAGCACTTGACGGAGGAAAATTTGAAATTGTCAATGAGCCTAAGAAAACTGTCTTTAAGTCTGCTGGAGTGTTATCTTCTACTATGATGAATGCAAATGTTGCTTCTACTTCTAAAGCCAAACATCCTGTTAAGTACACTTGCACTCATTGTGGTAGAGATGGACATTTAGTAGATTTTTGCTTTAGACTAGCCAAACAACAAAAGAAAGAAAGAGCTAAGGCTAGGTCTAATTTCAGAAAGGCACGCTTTGCTTCTCACTACGTGCCTAGGGTGATGCAAGCACCTTTTGTTGCTAGAAACACTGAACAGGCAAATTTGATTTTGTGCATAAGACTGCTCGTGTTGTGCCTACTGTTGTCCGTCGTGTGTCTTAGTACTGGATTCCTAAACATCTTATTTCTAACCCCAGTATCGAGACCTCGACACTTTCTACTTCTATGTAGGCTTCTCACGCGAGGAGGGAGAACATGTGGCTAGTGAATTTCGGATGCTCACTTCATATGTTCAGTGATAAGATTTGGTTCTCCTTCACTCGTGCATCTCATGCTGAAAGTGTTGCCTTTGGAGATGCTTCTTCCACTTCTGTTTTCGCAAAAGGCACTAGTTCAAATGATGCAGGTACAAGTGCATATGTTCAGGGGGAGAGTGTCTTTGTTCATAAAGATGATGATAATGCTGTTGAGGACGAGATAATTAGAGGTTTACATGAGAGACTCTTCCCACGTGCTTGTGTGTGCTTGTGTGCTTGTTTTCAAGCTTCCCACGTGCTTCACATCGACAAGCTATCAAAAGGATTTTCAGGTATCTTCATAGAACTCAAGATTTTGGCATTTGGCTTTCTGCTTCCTCATGGATTAGTTTAAGAGCTTTTTCTGATGTTGACTTTGGAGGATGTTGATTTGATTTGGTTCGTGCCACCTCTTGAGTAATCCCTTTTCTTGAGCATATTGATACTGGATTTCACTTTCTTAGAGATCATGTTGAAAAAGAAAATATTGTGCTTCATCATGTGGATACTGAACATCAATTGGCAGACATTTTCACAAAACCTTTGTCTTCTTCTCGTTTTGCTTTTATTCGGGGAGAACTTGGGATTGTTCATCCAATGGGTTTGTTTTGAGGGGGAGTTTCCTTGCCAAGTTCTTTCACTTAATGAGCTCACTTTATCATATTTCTTTATATATTTTGTAATTGTGCTAATATATGATAATCTAAATTGTTCCACTTGAACTAAAAATGACTTTGCGGAATTCCTTAGTTTGATTGCCTATAGTTAAATACTCTGTGATATCTCACTCTTCTAGGCTTGATATTGAATCTTCTTGACAAATTTGGGCTATGAAGCAAGTGTGTTTTCAGCTTTACTCTTTCATAAGACCTTTTAATCATTTTTGCATGTTTACAATCAAAGAAAAAGAAAAGAAAAGGAATCAATAAAAGGGTTGTTAAAAGCAAAAGCTTCAAGTTGTATGCTTCAGGCATGCTTTCCCTAAAAAAAATAAGATGTATGCTTCAAGCATGCCATTCCCTCAAAGATAAGATGTATGCTTCAAGCATGCCACTCCTAGAAAATAAAAGAAGTATGCTTCAAGCATGCCACATGCAATTTATTGTTTAAAGATTAAATTGGTCTACTAGATTGGAGTTGAAACTACTTGCTCGCCCTAAGTTGTTAGTTGCTTCAATTTTTAAAGCCTTGCTTTTTCTGCTAAGATCTTGCTTAGTACTTGGCTATAGTTGACTGAATTGAGGTTGAGATGCATGTCATTCCCTAACTTGTTAAAATCACATCAAGATCATGTATTTTGCATGTTATGTGATATATAAGGTTATATGATCGAATGAGCTCATCTTTTCCTATCTTGGTACTTCCTTGTTTCTCTTTGTGAAATCATTGTTTCAAGAAAAATTTTGAATCTGTTCTCTCTCTTGTACTCTTGATGAATCCATTGTCAAAGGGGGAGAAATTTTGGGAATATTTGAGAAGTTCAAAGAAAAAAGGGAAAAAGTTTTTTTTGGAAATTTGAGCTTTTTGGGAGAAGTTTGGAGAATTTTGAAATTCTTGGGCACATTGCACATTCACACACATTTTCCTTCTCAGGGGGAGATTTTTTTTTGCATTTTGGTCAAAGGGGGAATTCTGTGTTTTCTCTTTTTGGTCCTTGATCCTTTGGATTTCAAAATTTTTTGTAAAGTGAATGCCAAATGTTCATTTCTTAGTGGTATTGCCAATGTTTTCATCAAGGGGGAGATTGTGAAATCATGTGCTGAAAAATTGGCTTTGAACTGAAAAATTAACTTAGAATTGGTTTTGCAAAATGTGCTTGTGCATGTGTTTGACAATTTGACAAGAAACAGTAAGTTTCGTTTTTACGCGCGGGACCAAGTTCTTAAAAGACAGTAAGTTTTACATGTACGCCAGACCAAATTTTTTGGTCCGTCGTGAATGGATTTTTGCTCGATTAGGGTTTGTGTAAATTTGGACTTTGAATTTTGATTTGTTTTTGAGATTATGAAATTTGTGAGAATTTCATGATGCTTGAAGTGGACTTTATGCAATGCTCATGTGAGTAGTTGCATGGATTGACATTGAGTCAAGTCGTGGACTTGTGCTCGGATTTGTTTTGTGGTTTGTTCATGTGCAGGTATTGCTCGAAGACGAATGTGGTCGATGACGGGACCGGATCTAGGTTCATGGAGGAACTGAGGTTCGGGACTAGGTTCAGGAGGAACTGAGGTCTTGGTGGTCAAGGATGTCATGCGGGACGTTCGGGCTAAGAGAATGGTGCACATGAAGAATGGTTAGTCACGTGAGAATGGCAGGAGGTCATTCGCGTGCAAAGTGTTAGTCACGTGAGTATGGCAGGTGGCCATACGCGTGCAAAGTGTTAGTCACGTGAGTATGGTAGGGTTGCCATACGCGTGCAAGAGTTGTACTCGGCCAGGTTGGGCCAAGTGGAGTTGTGTTGGATACAGATTCCTTCTAGGGAATAGGAATCATATTCAGAATTCCTTGTGGGTTGGTCCTTTAAATAGGAGGGGTGTCTCCTATTAAAGGGCATCAATCGAACCAAGTAGCAGAACAGGTGCAAGGGAGCTTGAGCTTGGTTTTAGGGTTTGTACTATTTTGATGAGAGTACTTTAGACAAAAGAAATAAAGATCAATTCTTCTAGTTCCTTGTGTGCTACAATATTCTCTTTTGGTTCTTGTTTGCATACTTGTTCTAGTTCTAGATTGGTTTTTGTTTTTTGAGTTTCATCTTGATTTGATCCATCAAAAACCTCTCTAGGGTATTGATCTAGTGTTCCTCAAAGTTTTGTTGATAAATCTTTTGTTGTTCTTGATCAATCTACAAGTTTCGATTAGATTGATTTTCGTCAAGTTCTGGAACAGTAAGCTTGCGAAGCTTATAACTTTTGATCCATAAGTCCGATCGAGCTAATTCTTTTTGGGTTTGATTAGTACTGGAATCTAGTTTCTTTTGTACAAATTTCAGATCGATCCGACGGTTGGATCTTCGGTAATTCGCATTTTACTGAACCTCTGTCATTCTGTTTTTGTCGAAAACGAGGCAATTATTTGGTTCTGTTTTGGGGTGAACTTTTAATAGATCAAGAATTTGGTTTTAGCTTCCGCACAATCATTCACCCCCCTCTGATTGCTATATTCGTATACTTCGATCCTACAGGTTCCTTCTCTGAGAAGCCTCCCTGTAACGGTAAGGCAGTTTATTGGAAAGTGCGCTTTTACTGGGCAGGTGTCACTACGTGATAGGCGGTGGCTTTTAACTTGTCTCTTCGCTGCCTTTTTAACTCTGTCCATTGGGAGAGGTCGGAGTTACGCTGTGTTTCTTTGCTCGCCTTTGGCCAAAAATCTTCTAGGAGCCCTAGCGCCCAAGAACCCTTTTCGCTCTCCTTCCTCCTTTGGCCATGGCGCGTTTCAAAGTTAGCCAGATGACCCGTAGGAGGCTCCAGGTGCTCACGGACGAGGGGTACGTTGACCCAAGCTCGGGTCGAGTGCCTGGGAGCGACGCGGCGCCGGCACCGCGGGAGGCGGAGATCGTCTCCTGCGAGTCAGATGTCATCAACGGGCTCACTTTGCCCGAGCGACTTCCTCGCCTCTGTGCTCGCCTTTTGCGGGTGCGAAATCTCTCATCTCTACCCCAACTCCATTCTCGCCCTCGCGGTCTTCTCCCACCTCTGCGAGGCGTTCGTGGGTGTGATACCCACCGCCAGCCTTTTCTTCCACTTCTATTCTCCCTTCCGCACCGGCCGGGATGGTCCTGCCGGCTGCGTTTACCTTCATCTCTGGCCCAACCGACCATACGAGTACCCCCTCGTTTCCTTGAAGGACTCAGTGTCGGGTTGGGCCGACCTTTGGTTCTACCAGAAAAATGCAGAGGGGTCCCAGTTGATCTATACTGGGGAGCCTGCCCCGGTCGCCGAGACGGCGCGCCCGCTCGTGCAGCCTGAGGAGGAGCGGGTGCTCAGGACGATCAGCGAGCTCGCCCAAATGGGGCTCACTGGTCGGGACATTGCCCGGGATTTTTCCTTCAACCGGGTGTCCCCCCTGCGACGCCGCGAGCATCCTTTCTTCGAGGTGACCGGGTGGAACGACATCACCCGCGAGGACAACGCAGGTGCGCATTGGTTGCTTTTTCGGGTATTGTTGTTTCTCCGGCGCTTGGTCTTATTCTTTCTCCAAAATTTCTGGTTGTGTTGTAGCCCCTAGGACGGACTGGGTTGACGAAAGGGTCGCCGAGATGTTCGGCGCCCCGAAGGAGAAGGAGCTGACGCCCAATCGTTAGATCCCCAAGAACGTTTTGGACCGCAGCGACGTGGTAGGCACTTCTGTTTGCTCCTGCCCAAAGGCATGTTTCCCGAACTCATCTCTCCCTGTTTCTGTTTGCAGGAGAAGGCTTCCCTCGAGCTCGCTGTGTCGAGCACCGCGTCGCTACCACAAGCTGATACCCCGGCCAGGGTTCCTCAAGAAGAGGCCTACGGGTCGACCCGCCAAGCGCCTCGCCTCACTGCCGCGCCGCGCCAAGCGGTCGAAGCGCCGAGCTTCTGTAGGATCGAAGTATACGAATATAGTAATCAGAGGGGGGTGAATGATTGTGCGGAAGCTAAAACCAAATTCTTGATCTACTAAAAGTTCACCCCAAAACAGAACCAAATAATTGCCTCGTATTCGACAAAAACAGAATGACAGAGGTTTGGTAAAAGGCAAATTCCCAAAGATCCAACCGTTAGATCGATCTGAAATTTGGACACAAGAAACTAAATTCCAATACAAATCGAACACGAAAAGAATCAGCTCGATCGGACTTACGGATCAAAAGTTATGAGCTTCGCAAGCTTGCTGTTTCAGAACTTGACGAAAACTAATCTAATCAAAACTTCAAGATTAAACAAGATCTTCAAAGGATTAATCAACTAGACTTTGAGGAACTCTAAATCAATACCCTAGAAAGGTTTTTGATGGATCAAATCAAGATAAAACTCAAGAATCAAAAACCAATCTAGAATTAGAGCAAGCATGCAAACAAGAACCAAGACAGAAAACACTGTAGCAACGTGGTTACTGTAGCACGCAATAATCTTGGAAGAATTGATCTTTATTTCTTTTGTCTAAAGTACTCTCATCAAAAGAGTACAAACCCTAAAACTGAGCTTGAGGCTCTCAATGCGCTCACCTCTGATTGATTCGATGCCCTTCAACAGGAGACAACCCCTCCTATTTAAAGGAGCAAAACACAAGGAGTTCTGAATACAATTCCTAATCTAGAAGGAGTATGTATACAACTCCTCTTGGCCCAACCTGGCCGAGTACAACTCTTGCACGCGTATGGCAACCCTACCATACTCACGTGACTAACACTTTGCACGCGTATGGCCACCTGCCATACTCACGTGACTAACACTTTGCACGCGAATGACCTCCTGCCATTCTCACGTGACTAACCATTCTTCATGTGCACCATTCTCTTAGCCCGAACGTCCCGCATGACATCCTTGACCACCAAGACCTCAGTTCCTCCCTGAACCTAGTCCCGAACCTCAGCTCCTCCATGAACCTAGTTCCGGTCCCGTCATCGACCACGTTCGTCTTCGAGCAATACCTACACATGAACAAACCACAAAACAATTCCGAGCACAAGTCCACGACTTGACTCAAGGTCAATCCATGCAACTACTCACATGAGCATTGCATAAAGTCCATTTCAAAACAAGCATCATGAAATTCTCACCAATTTCATAATCTCAAGGTCAAACCAAAAACTCAATTCAATTCTTGCAAAACATCGAAACCGAGCAAAACACGTTCACAACGGACCAAAAATAAAAACCCTAGAAAAAGTCCATTCATGACGGACCAACAAAATCGGTCTGTTGTACAAGTGAAACTCTCGGTTTCAAGAAGAAAACATTCCGGCGAAAACACGTTCACGACGGACCAACAAGATCGGTCTGTTGAACATGCGAAATCAATCCTCAAAAAGCCGTTCACGACTGACCAAAGAAATTGGTCCGTCGTACATGCAAAACTCACTGGTTTCTTGGAAAATTGAATGAGCTCAAAAACATGTCCACGACAGACCCAAAAACTTGGTCCGTCGTACATGCGCTGACTGCTATTTTCTTGGAAAATTGAGTTTGGCACAAGAGCTCAAAAACATGTGCACAACAGACCCAAAAACTTGGTCCGTCGCAAAAGGACTCAGATTCATGTTTACAACAGACCAAAAAACTTGGTTTGTCGTACATGGGAAAATGAGGTTGCCAAAGCATGTTTACGACAGACCAACAAATTTGGTCCGTCGTAGATGGGAAACTTACTGTTTTCTTTAAGTTTGGTCCGGCACCAAAGCGAAACTTACTATTTCTTGTCAAATTGTCAAAACACATGAACAAACACATTTTGCAAATTCAATTCTAAGCCAATTTTTCAGCACATGATTTCACAATCTCCCCCTTGATGAAAACATTGGCAACACTACTAAGAATTGAACATTTGGCATTCACTTTACAAAAGATTTTGAAATCCAAGGGATCAAGGACCAAAAAGAGAAAACACAGAATTCCCCCTTTGACCAAAATGCAAAACAAAATCTCCCCCTGAGAAGGAAAATGTGTGTGAAAGTGCAATGTGCTCAAAAATTCCAAAATTCTCCAAACTTCTCCCAAAATTCTCAAAATTCTAGAAACAACTCCCCCTTTGACAATGGATTCATCAAGAGTAGAAAAGAGAGAACATGTTCAAAATTTTTCTGAAACAATGATTTCACAAGGAGAAACAAGGGAGTGCCAAGATAGGAAAAGATGAGCTCATTCGATCATATAACCTTATATAGCACATAATATGCAAAATACATGATCTTGATGTGATTTTAACAAGTTATGGAATGACATGCATCTCAACCTCAATTCAGTCAACTATAGCCAAGTACTAAGCAAAACTTTTAGTAGAAAAACAAAGGCTCAAAGTTGAAGCAAATAACAAATCAGGGCGAGCAAGTAGTTTCAACTCCAATCTAGTGGACCAAATTAAACTTTAAACAGTAAACTGCATGTGGCATGCTTGAAGCATACTTCTTTTATTTCCTTGGAGTGGCATGCTTGAAGCATACATCTTGTCTTTTGAGGGAATGGCATGCTTGAAGCATACATCTTATCTTTTAAGAAAAGCATGCCTGAAGCATACAACTTGAAGCTTTTGCTTTTAACAACCCTTTTTTATTGATTCCCTTTTTCTTTGATTGTAAACATGCAAAAATGATTAAAAGGTCTTATGAAAGAGTAATGCTGAAAACACACTTGCTTCATAGCCCAAATTTGTCAAGAAGATTCAATATCAAGCCTAGAAGAGTAAGATATCACAGAGTATTTAGCTATAGGCAATCAGTCCAGGGAATTCCGCAATGTCATTTTTAGTTCAAGTGAGACAATTAGATTATCATATATTAGCTCAATTACATAACATATAAAGAAATATGATAAAGGAGCTCATCAAGTGAAAGAACTTGGCAAAGAAACTCCCCCTCAAAACAAACCCATTGGATGAACAATCCCAAGTTCTCCCCGAATAAAAGCAAAACGAGAAGAAGACAAAGGTTTTGTGAAAATGTCTGCCAATTGATGTTCCGTATCCACATGGTGAAGCACAATGCTTCCTTTTTCAACATGATCTCTAAGAAAGTGAAATCTGATATCAATGTGTTCAAGAAAGAGAATTACTCAAGAAGTGGCATGAACCAGATGTACTTTTTCTATCAATTCTACATCCTCCAAATTCAGCATCAGAGAAACCTCTTAAACTAATGCATGAGGAAGCAGAAAACGAAATGCCAAAATCTTGAGTACCACGGATATACCTTAAAATCCTCTTGATAGCTTGTCGATGTGAACCACGCGGGGAAGCTTGAAAACGAGCACACAAGCACACAGCAAACTCCAATTATCTCATCCTCAACAGCATCATCATCATCTTCATCAACAAAGATACTCTCCCCCTGAACATATGCACCTGTACCTACACTATTTGGACTAGTGCCTTTTGTGAAAATAGAGGTGGAAGAAGCATCTTGAAAAATAACACTTTTAGCACGAGATGCACGAGTGAAAGAGGAGAACCAATTCTTATCATCGGACATGTGGCGTGAGCATCCGGAATCCACTAGCCATATGTTCTCCTTCCTCGCGTGAGAAGCCTACATAGAAGCAGAAAGTGTCGAGGTCTCGGTACTGGGGTTAGAAATAAGATGTTTAGGAATCCAGTACTGAGACACACGACGCACAACAGTAGGCACAACACGAGCATTCTTATGCACAAAGATAGATTTGTCTTTTCCCGTGTTCTTACCAATAAAAGGTGTTTGCATCACCCTAGGCACATAATGAGAAACAAAGCGTGCTTGTCTGAAATTAGACCTAGCATTAAACCTTTCTCTCTTTTGTTGTTTAGCTAGTCTAAAGCAAAAGTCTACTAAATGTCCATCTCTACCACAATGAGTGCAAGTGTACTTAAAATGATGTTTTGCTTTAATAGTAGAAGCACATTTTGCATTCATCATAGTAGAAGATAAAAGACCAGCAGATTTAAAGACAGTTTTCTTAGGCTCATTGACAATTTCAAATTTTCCACTTTCAAGTGTTTTGACAACAGTGAGAGCATGTGATTTATGATGAGCATAAGAATCAAAACCTAAACCTTTGTTCTGAGTGCTGACTTTTGATTGATCCAAAATCATGTTTAGGTTTTTCTTGCCATTAGTGAAACGTTCCAAAGAATTTTGCAAGTAATCAACTTTCTTAGCAAGAGTTAAACAATTATTGCAGGGAACATCCACTTTTTCTTTTTGCTTGCGACAAGTTGAGCATGAAAGAACCTCATGTGTAGGCAAATCTTTTGTCATTTGAGAAACCTTAGCATTTGCATCATGCAACTTCAATTCTAGTATGGAGCATTTAGAACATGGAGTTGTATCATGCAAATCAATGGTAGAACAACTAGCATGTTTAACAAGTTTCTCATTTTTCTCATTTTCAGCATTGATTTGCTCTAACAAGGTAACATGTTCTTTCCTAAGCAACGTAAGCTCATTGTAAATTAAGTCACATGATTTGCAAGCATCATCATTAGGAATCAAGGTTTTAAGTCTAGAAATTTCAGCATTCAATGACTCCACAACAAAACCAAGTTTCTTAATTTTCTTGTCACGTTTATCAAGCAATTTACCAAGACGAGCAACAACAATAGCTAATTCATCGTAAGAAGGATCTACCTCATTGAAGTCACTGTCATGATCGCCCTCGGTGAAGCTGTCGCTGCTTTTGGCCATGAGACACAACCCCGTCAACTCATGCTTGCTTGGAGTTGCATCATCCTCGCTGCTCTCCGAATCCACATCGCTCAAATTGACTTGTTCAAGAGCGGAAAGAACTCGATGGACAACTTTGCGGTTGATGAAGTTCTTCTTCTTTCTATCACTTGGAGAGAATTTCTTCTTCTCTTTTCTTCTGTCGTTGTCCTTCTCCTCCCTTGATGCTTTACTTGCAAGTTTCGGATAGTTTGGACGAATATGGTCGAGATCACCACACTCATAGCATCTTGGAGGATCACCACCACCTCTCTTTCTCTTTATCCCATTTTGCAAAGCTTTGTTAAAGCGAGAAGAGAGTAGTGACAAGTCTTCTTCTGGGAATTGCTCAATCTGTTCATCGGTTAGTGAAGACAAGAAAGATAGAGCAAAACTTGAAGCAGCACCATTATGAGATATGCTAGATTGAGATGTCAAAGCAATTGATTTATGATCATTCTTTCTAGCAAAAACATCTAATTCATGAGTTTTCAACTTAGAATAAAGAACATCTAAAGTAAGTGTACTCATGACAGTAGATTCTCTAATGGATGTAACTTTCATCTCCCAAATAGACATGTCTAAAGCACCAAGCAATTGTCTAGCATTAGCAGCATCATCAAAGCTAACTCCAACAGCACGAAGATTACTAAGAATTTTATTGAAACGTGCAAAGAAGTCATCTAGCGACTCACCAGGTTTCATCTCAAATCGCATGTATTCCTTTTTGTAAAGATCTTGACGAACCTCTTTAATAGTGTTAGAACCCTCATGGTAATCACAAAGAGATTTCCATACCTCATATGCGGATTTGAGATGGATCACACGGTCAAAGTCGCTGCGTCCCAAACCTTGGATGATCAAATTGCGCGCCTTGCTGTTTGCTTCAACATGTGTGCGATTGGTGTCGTTGACGTTGTCGTTTGCAGGGACTTCATATGGCTTGTAGACTTTCTCCCAAATTGTGAAGCCCTGTGCTTGGATGAACGCCTCCATCTTGGCCTTCCAAAACTGAAAATCAACACCATCAAACACACATGATTTTGTCGAATAGCGATCCATTGATCTAATCACCGGTTAAGATAGATTAGAAAAACCTTGCTCTGATACCACTTGTAGGATCGAAGTATACGAATATAGCAATCAGAGGGGGGTGAATGATTGTGCGGAAGCTAAAACCAAATTCTTGATCTACTAAAAGTTCACCCCAAAACAGAACCAAATAATTGCCTCGTATTCGACAAAAACAGAATGATAGAGGTTTGGTAAAAGGCGAATTCCCGGAGATCCAACCATTAGATCGATCTGAAATTTGGACACAAGAAACTAGAGTCCAATACAAATCGAACACGGAAAGAATCAGCTCGATCGGACTTACGGATCAAAAGTTATGAGCTTCGCAAGCTTGCTGTTTCAGAACTTGACGAAAACTAATCTAATCAAAACTTCAAGATTAAACAAGATCTTCAAAGGATTAATCAACTAGACTTTGAGGAACTCTAAATCAATACCCTAGAAAGGTTTTTGATGGATCAAATCAAGATAAAACTCAAGAATCAAAAACCAATATAGAATTAGAGCAAGCATGCAAACAAGAACCAAGACAGAAAACACTGTAGCAACGTGGTTACTGTAGCACGCAATAATCTTGGAAGAATTGATCTTTATTTTTTTTGTCTAAAGTACTCTCATCAAAAGAGTACAAACCCTAAAACTGAGCTTGAGGCTCTCAATGCGCTCACCTCTGATTGATTCGATGCCCTTCAACAGGAGACAACCCCTCCTATTTAAAGGAGCAAAACACAAGGAGTTCTGAATACAATTCCTAATCTAGAAGGAGTATGTATACAACTCCTCTTGGCCCAACCTGGCCGAGTACAACTCTTGCACGCGTATGGCAACCCTACCATACTCACGTGACTAACACTTTGCACGCGTATGGCCACCTGCCATACTCACGTGACTAACACTTTGCACGCGAATGACCTCCTGCCATTCTCACGTGACTAACCATTCTTCATGTGCACCATTCTCTTAGCCCGAACGTCCCGCATGACATCCTTGACCACCAAGACCTCAGTTCCTCCCTGAACCTAGTCCCGAACCTCAGCTCCTCCATGAACCTAGTTCCGGTCCCGTCATCGACCACGTTCGTCTTCGAGCAATACCTACACATGAACAAACCACAAAACAATTCCGAGCACAAGTCCACGACTTGACTCAAGGTCAATCCATGCAACTACTCACATGAGCATTGCATAAAGTCCATTTCAAAACAAGCATCATGAAATTCTCACCAATTTCATAATCTCAAGGTCAAACCAAAAACTCAATTCAATTCTTGCAAAACATCGAAACCGAGCAAAACACGTTCACAACGGACCAAAAATAAAAACCCTAGAAAAAGTCCATTCATGACGGACCAACAAAATCGATTACATTGTACAAGTGAAACTCTCGGTTTCAAGAAGAAAACATTCCGGCGAAAACACGTTCACGACGGACCAACAAGATCGGTCTGTTGAACATGCGAAATCAATCCTCAAAAAGCCGTTCACGACTGACCAAAGAAATTGGCCCGTCGTACATGCAAAACTCACTGGTTTCTTGGAAAATTGAATGAGCTCAAAAACATGTCCACAACAGACCCAAAAACTTGGTCCGTTGTACATGTGAAAGTCTCTGATTCTTTGGAAAAAAGAGTTTGGCTCATGATCTCAAAAGCACGTCCACGACAGACCCAAAAACTTGGTCCGTCGTACATGCGCTGACTGCTATTTTCTTGGAAAATTGAGTTTGGCACAAGAGCTCAAAAACATGTGCACGACAGACCCAAAAACTTGGTCCGTCGCAAAAGGACTCAGATTCATGTTTACAACAGACCAAAAAACTTGGTTTGTCGTACATGGGAAAATGAGGTTGTCAAAGCATGTTTACGACAGACCAACAAATTTGGTCCGTCGTAGATGGGAAACTTACTGTTTTCTTTAAGTTTGGTCCGGCACCAAAGCGAAACTTACTATTTCTTGTCAAATTGTCAAAACACATGAACAAACACATTTTGCAAATTCAATTCTAAGCCAATTTTTCAGCACATGATTTCACAGCTTCGACCAGGACTCCTCCCACGCAACACCTCGAGTACGCTGAACGCCGGGAGGTAAGCGAGCTTCGAATCTGGTTTGATGACTTCAAACGGAAGAGGCCGGAGCTGATGGGCCAACTGGAACAGCTCGCCGAGCAGGCGAAGAAGGCCGAGGAGGAGGCTAGGTCCCCCCCGAGCAAGGAGCAACTGGAGAGGAAAATCAAGGCTCTCCAGGACCAGCTCGCTAAGGTGGTCGAGGCCCCTGAGGAGGAGGAAGAGGAGGAAGACGCCTATGCTCTGGTCAGGAGGAGCAGGAGGTCAACTTCCCGATCAACCTCGGTATTGGAAGGGGTCGACATGGACGATGTCGACCCGGCGATGGCGCGAGCCAGCGACGCCGCGGAAGATCGCGTCATGGCCGTTGCTGAGGCCTACAAGGCCGCCGCGAGCAGGACGCCCATGGCCCAAAGTGAGGAAACCGAGGAGGATGGCGCCGCTCGCCGGGCGGAAGGTAAGTCTTTTTTGGTTCCTTTGTTGGATTCCTTTTGTTCTTGTTTTGCGATCTTTTTCCCGGGCTAACCCCACTCCGCTTGGTGTGGGCGTGATAGCTCGGATGTTGTCCTTGGACTTCCGTCAGATGGCTGAGGAGATTATCGACTCTGTAGTTGACGCCGAGCTCGACCGTGTCTTCGACCAAGTAATGGCCGAGGCGGAGGAGGAGTCGGTGCCGGCTGTGCCCTCAGCGGAGTTCGAGCTTCCCTCGGCGGAATCCGAGCTTCCCCCGGCGGACGTGGAACCGACTCCGGCCGCGGAGGAGCAAGAGCCGCAAGGGGCCGAGGACCAAGAAGCCTTGGCCTTGGTCCCTTGTGAAGGGGTAAGCGCAAGCGAGGCCCAGACAACGGGCTCTGAGGGCCAGGGGTCGTTGGCTCTCGACCTACAGCCCTCGGCCGCGAGTCAAGGAGAGGAGTTGGTCACCGTCGGCCAGCTGCCTCCAACCGCGGACCAAGGGGGAGAAGTGGTCGTGATCGACCAGCTGCCCCTGGCCGGGGACCGAGGAGAAGAGGTGGTTGTCGACGACCAGTTGCCTCGGTAGCGGACCAAGGGCGAGAGGTGGTCGTCCTCGACCAATCGTCTCCGGTCGCGGAGCACCAATCGCCTCCGGCCGCGGAGGTGCAAGGGGCGGAAGTGGTCATCCTCGACCAATCGCCCTCGGCCGCAGAGCAAGGGGCGGGTGCGCTCGCAGTTGGCGTCCAGCCCCCGAGCGCAGCGGCCGAACAGGAGGAAGGCGGCCATGAGCCGCCTGTTGTTGAGGAAGACCAACCTCAGGGCGACTTGGGGTTGGTCGAAGGAGGAGATGTCGTTGCCCTCCTGGGAGCACTGGGTGCCCAGGAGGGGCAAGATCTTGACGCGCCAGCTCGGGATCAGGATGATCCTGCGTGGGTCAATCCCTTTTTCCAAGCTGGCGCTACTGACCGCCAGCGGCTTCAGGACAAGCTGGTCAGCCGGGCTCTTCTGGTAAGTCCTTTGCTTCTATCTTTCTCCATAAGGCGAGCAATCTTCTGTGGGCCTTTTTTGACTCTTCTTCCCTTTTGCCCGAAGTTCGCTGCGAAGGCCATGGAGGACATTGACGCCTCCGCAGTTCCAGCAGAGGAGTACTGGGCGTACCACCGCGAGCAAGACGCCAAGATCGCTGATCTCGAGCGTCGGGTCTCCGAGGTGCGCGAGGCCGACCTAAAGGAGCTAGAGTCGACGAAGAGCCTCATCGTCGGGCTTCGGGACCAGCTCTTCGAGAGCGAGACGGCGAAGAGCACTTCGGAACGGAAGTGTGCCGAGCTTGAGGAGGAGCTGGTGAAGCTGCGGCAGGAGGTCCCCGACCTGCGCCGCGATCTTCAGCGAGCTCGGGAGCGCGAGGAGACCCAGCTCAAGGAGGTGCAACGCCTTCGGGACAGCGCGACTGAAGGTCGCGCGGCTCGGCGGAAGGTTTTGGACCTGGAGGCAGAGGCCGACTCCCTTAAGGAGGAGCTCGCTGCCCTCCAGGCCGAGCGTAGGACTTAGCTTTTCTTATTTTTTCTTTTAGCTCGTGCAAATCCTGTTTTTCCCGACTCCGCTTTCAATGTGTGCTTGCACGAACCCGGTCCTGCAGAAAAAAGACCAAGAGACTGCATAGGAGCATATAACATGAATACGAGCAAAGAATCCTCGGAAAAAAGGACGGAACGTTCCTATCACACGGAGCCCCCGCCATGGACAAAGGTCGTGCCCCTACTATTGTGAGCACGAGTTTGTTCATGGGAAAGCTGAGGTAGACTTTGATCGTAACGCTTTTTGATCGATTAAACAGGTCGATCGAGTCGAGAGAGAGATGAGGGCGAGGATTATTACGCGCGCAGAGCAGATGGGCTTAAGCCAACAATACGTAGAGCCGCCATACCCGAGTGGTCGCTGCACCGGGCTTAAATGGATGCTCACGACCGACCACACATACAGCGAAGAGCTACTGTGGAAAGTGATCGGATGGGCGAGCATCCGGCCGGAGGCCAAGGGGAATGGTGCGTACATATTCATTGGGTAAGCTCGCTTGCGGTGCCGGTAAACGACGATGCTCGTTTGAAAAAGCGAGGACAAAATCCGAAGACAAGAAAATATCTTATAGGAAGGAACGCAAAGGGTGTGAGATAGGGATACGCGTCTAAATGTAGAATTTACGTAGTTGGTCAATGTTCCAGGTGCTGGCGAGCTCCCGACCGTCCTCCATCGCGAGGCGAACAGCCCCCGGGCGTGCTGTGGACACGACCGTGTAGGGTCCCTCCCATCTTGGGGTCAGCTTATTGGCTTTCGACAGGTCTTGAAGTCTTCGTAAGACCATGTCACCGACTTGCAGGGACCTTGGTCGGACTAACTTGGCTGCGTTCCTACGAAGAGCTTGTAGGTAAACCGCAGGCTGGAGCAGCGCCCATTCGCGTGTTGCTTCGACGAGGTCTAAGTCGATGAGGCGTTCGACCTCCTGATCGATGGAATCGATCAGTTGCACCCTTGGGGAACCCAGCACAATCTCGGCAGGCAAAATGGCTTCCGCACCATAGACGAGTTGGAAGGGCGTTTCGCCTGTGGCTCGACTCGTCGTGGTGCGGCCGGACCAAAGAACGGTGGGAAGCTCATCCACCCACTGCTGCCTGTGCTGGTTGAGGCTCTTGAAGACCCTCTTTTTTATGACCTGAACTAACTGCCCATTTGCTCGTTCGGCCGCTCCGTTGCTCTGTGGATGTGCCATAGAGGCGAAACAGACCTTGATCCCAACCTCCTCGCAGTAACTTTGGAATAGTTCACTGGTGAACTGGGTCCCATTGTCTGTGATGAGACGGTTGGGTATCCCGAATCGAGTTATCACATTGCTGCGGAGGAACCTCTTGGCCGCCTGGGCCGAGATGGTTGAAACGGGCTCGGCCTCTATCCACTTAGTGAAAGTGTCGATGGCCACGAGCAAATACTTGCAGCCTTTCTGACCTCGGGGGAAAGGTCCAAGGACGTCGATCCCCCAGGTCGAGAATGGCCACGAAAGCGGTATGGTTTGCAGAGCATACGCTGGTTGACGGGCTTTGCGAGCATGAAACTGGCATGATCGACAGGTCGTTACGATCGACCGTGCGTCCGTCAAGGCCGTAGGCCAGTAGTAACCCAATCGGAAGGCCTTGCTCACAAGCGTCCTGAACGACGAGTGAGCTCCGCACATTCCTTCACGGATGTCACGAAAAAGGTATTGGCCTTCCTCCTGAGAGACGCATTTGGAAAGGATTCCTAATGCGCCCTTTCGGTATAGGTCACCTTCGATCAGTTTGTACTGAGAAGATCGCCTTGTTAGCCGGGAACGCTCGGCTTCTTCCTCGGGCAACGTCCCATGCGCAAGGTATTGGATGAATGGCGTCATCCAACTTGCACTTTGCTCGAGAAAGGAGACCCTACCGTCGGCCTCTGGTGCCTCCTCTTCAGAGGGAATGGAAGGCTTATATAGGTGCTCGACAAGCACCCCCGCCGGAGCGGTAGTTTGAGACGAACCGACCTTAGACATTTGGTCGGCCAGGGAATTGTCCTTCCTAGGGATGTAGATTAGTTCGAAATTCTTGAAGTATTTCTCCATCTTCCTTACTTCGGCCAGGTCGCCATTGAGGTATCGGAACACTGATACTCCTTGTTGACCTGGTTCACGACCAACTGTGAATCGCCCATCACGGTAAGCCGTTGGACTCCTAATGATTTACATGCTCGAAGTCCGGCCAAGAGGCCTTCGTATTCTGCCGCATTGTTGGTTGCGGCAAAATGTAGTTGGATGGCGTACTGGAGTTGTTCTCCATCCGGGGAGACCAAGACGATGCCAGCCCCCGAGCGCTCATATGCTCGGGATCCATCGAAATACAAGGTCCAGGAGTTTTCCCTTGAACCGGTGGTTTCGCTGGCTAGTGGCGCTGGAGCCGACCATTCTGCCACGAAGTCAGCCAGGACTTGTGATTTGATCGCCGTGCGGGCCGAAAACATTATCTCGAATTCGGCGAGCTCCATGGCCCACTTGGCTATGCGACCACTGGCGTCCTGGTTTTTCAGATTTCCTGAGCGAAGTCGGTCAGCATAACGATCTTGTGTGCTTGAAAGTAGTGGCGCAACTTTCGGGAGGCCATCAGCAATGAGTACAATAGTTTCTGGACCTCGGGGTAACGCTCCTTCGGTCCATGAAGTACTTCGCTGACATAATAAACAGGTCGTTGGAAACCATCTCTCTCCACTGCTAACACCGCGCTCACCGCCTGCGGGGTTGCCGCCAGGTATAGCAGCAATTCTTCCCCTATTGCAGGTGTGACGAGGACGGGTGGCTTGGAAATGTACTGCTTCAGCTCTTTGAATGAGTGATCAGCCTCCTCCGTCCATGTAAAGCCATTGTGTTTGCAGAGGGCTTTAAAGAAAGGTAGTCCTCGTTCCCCCAGCCGGGAAATGAACCGGCTTAAAGCGGCCATTCTCCCGGTCAGAGCTTGCACTTCCTTCACGCATGTGGGCGATCTCATGTTCTCAATGGCTTCGATTTTCTCCGGGTTTGCCCCAACGCCTTGTGGTCCGACCATGTAGCCGAGCACCTTGCCAGCTTTCACGCCGAACACGCATTTTTCTGGATTTAACTTTATTTGATGCTTATTGAGGTTACAAAATGTTTCTTCCAAGTCAGCAACGTGACCCGAAGCGCTCTTGCTTTTTACTACTATGTCGTCGGCATAGACCTCCAGATTTTGACCCACTTGATCCGCGAAGGTTTTCTGCATGAGGCGCTGAAAGGTTGCTCCCGCATTCCTTAGACCGAAAGACATGGTCGTATAGCAGAAGGTACCGAACGGGGTGATGAAGGAAGTATTTTCTTCGTCTTCGCGCGATAGGCTGATCTGATGATAGCCTGAATAAGCATCTAGGAAACTCATGGTTTGCGATCCCGCCGTCGCGTCGACCAATTGATCTATGCGAGGCAACGGGTAGTTGTCTTTCGGGCACGCCGCGTTTAGGCCCGTGTGATCGACGCACATGCACCACTTGCCTCCTTTCTTTCTGACCAAGACTGGATTGGCTAGCCATTCGGAGTGTTCGACCTCCCTAATGAAGCCAGCTTTTAGGAGTTTGTCGAGTTCCTCCCGGATGATCGCCTGTTTTTCCGGGGAAAAGCGTCTAAGTTTCTGCCAGATCTTGGTTTTGTCGTGAACCGCTAGCTCGTGCTCAATCACCTCCCTAGGGACCCGGGCATGTCGGATGGTTCCTGAAGTAACGATCCGAGCTTGCCCGGAGGAAGGTGATGAGCTCGAGTTCATATTTGGGATCTAAGGAAGATCCCAAATGCACGACCTTGGCCGGTTCCGACTCGTTGAGCGGAACAGCCTTGGTCTCTCCCCCAGGTTGGAGGGCAAGTTTAGGTCGGGAGTGCTTTGGCTCCTGGTCGAGGCCGCGAGTGGGTAACTGACCGACCATATCCAACGCCCTTTCATCGCAATTGAGTGCAGACTTGTGGTTCCCCTTTACGGTTATGACCCCGTTTGGTCCGGGAACCTTCAGGCATTGATACGCGTGATGCGAAGCGGCCATGAACTTAGCCAAAGCCGGCTTGCCGAGGATGGCGTTGTAGGCCGATTCGAAGTCTACCACCTCGAAGGTGATTAGCTCCGTTCTGAAGTTACTTGGGCCGCCAAAGGTCACGGGCATAACGACCTGCCCCAGAGGTTTGATCGAGGTGCCTGGGAATATCCCGAAGAAGGGTACGGCTATACTTTTGATTTTGGAACGAGGAATCTGCATCTCGTCTAAAACTTTAGCTGAAATCAGGTCCAAAGAGCTCCTGGAGTCTATGAGGACCCGACCAACGACAGTGTTGCTAATGGTGGGGCTCATGACCATCGGAAGCTTATGTGGTTTGGTCATTCCAAGGGGATAGTCGTCCTTGGAGAAGATGAGGGACAACTCGGACCATTTGAGTTGCTGCACTGGAGGCTTGCCTTGGGTGACATGGTGTACTTCCCTCGCAGCGTCCTTTAAATCCTGGCGAGATTTGTAGGCGGAGGAGCCCCCGAAGATAACCGCGATGTGGTTCTATGGTTCTTGATATTCCATGTCATCTTCGTTTTCTTCGACGGGCTGCTTGCCTTTGCCGTTTTCACCCTGTTCTGGAAGCGACGGCATGGGACCCCTGCCGTTGTAAAACTGCTCCAGGCGGTAGGCCCACGTTCGGCAATTCCGTAGGTCATGACCGTGTGCTTGGTGAAGCGGACAGTAGAGGTCACCCCGTTGATCTGCCTGGCCACCTCGGTCGCGGGGCCTGTGTGGTTGCCCTCTTCCCCGAGCGTTAAACCCCGTGGCCATGCATTGGGTTGCTCGGGTCATTCTTTGTTCCACTGCGGCAACCATGGCCGGTGGGGCTGTTTCTTCTTCTTCTTCTTGATCTTCTTATCCACGGAGTTTGAGCCCTTTTTCTTGGCGGAGGTTTCTAGCCCGGCCGAGGCGGTAACTTTCCTTCATCCAAGATTTTCTTCCACTGGACAGCCTCATCCGCGTTGGCATACCGGTCAGCCATTTGGAAGAGCTCGTTTGCCGTTAGATCCGGATGGATCTCCAGATCCTGCGTGAAGCGCACGTCCCGCACCTCGAACTTGAAAGCCCAGATGACAGCCTCGTCCGATATGTTCGGGATCGAGTTTCGGACTTGGATGAATCTCTGGACGAACTGTCGCAGGGTTTCTCCATCCGTCTGTATCAAGCGCTCCAGGTCGCGCTCCTTTCCCGGGCGAATGTAACAGCTCTGGAAATTCGCTCGGAGCGCGGTGCTGAGCTGCCCCCAAGAACGTATGGACCCTTCCTTTTGGTTGAAGAGCCATGTACGAGCAGCTCCATCCAAGACCGTCGGCAGATAATTCGCCATCACCCCTTCATCGCCTCCGGCGGCGAGGATGGCGGTGGTATATATCGAGAGAAATTCATCCGGGTTCTGGGTCCCGTTGAACCTCTCGACGTGGCTGGGCTTGAACCTGTTCGGCCATGCGACACTCCGGAGAGTGCTCGTGAAAGCCTGGCAGCCGAAGCTCGGAGTTTCACGGCGAAACCCTCGGTCATAACGGCCTCCGCGTGTGTCTTCCGCCCAACGTCCCGTACGTGGGCCAAGTCGAGAGAAGACTTCACGCGAAGGTCATGCTGATGACCGCTCGGTCGTGGAGCGTTCAGAACGCTCATAATCCGGATGATTGTAGGTGCGTCGTCCCGAGATCGCTCTGGAGCTGTTCCGGGGCCTCTCCCGGACCAGGTTAGCGGCCTGGGGCGATCTCCGAGCATGGCTCCGGGATTCATCTCAGGCGGCGCATAGGAGCGCCTGCGATGGTCCCGGGAGAAACTCCGGGCATCCTGGCCCTGAGAGGGGTCCGAGACTTTCAGCTCGGCGGCAAGCCTCTCCAGATCTTCGGCCACGACCTTGCCCACGGCATCTAGGTCTACTTGTTCGGGGAAGCTGCGAAGGTCGCGCACGACCGCCACCAAGGCCTGCAGCCGTTCTCGGTTAGCGAACAGCGGCCGAGCTTCGGCGGCGTTCCGGGACGCGCTCGGGGGTTTGGTACTCGCGAGAGTTCCTTTCCCCGGACACCCGCCTCTCTTTCGCTTGGCGGCGTATGCTCACAAGGGTCCTCCCTAAAGATGCTTCTAGGTAGGGGTGAAACCGGGTCGGATACGGGCGGATATTGCTCGTCCCGTATCCTAACCCATATTTTTTTTTCCGGATTCGGAGTCGGATACGGATGTCCCGGATACGGATACGAATTCGGATTATTCAGGATTCGGATACGGAGCGGATACCGGATTCGGTCGGGATCGGATATCATAATCGGATAGTAGTATAATACATAATTGTGTACGTAAAAGAACGAATGAAGCATTAACCTACAACATTAGCTTCAAGTCATAATTATTTCAACGTAGGATAGTAGTATAGTTAGAGGTGCAAATGGGTCGGATACAAGGAAAGAGATCGAGACATAAAGAAAACAGAGAACAAGGGGAGCTCTTCCATCAAACTTAACCTTACGGAATAAATTCCTCGAGATATTAAATAGTATTGAATTGTCACATTCTGACAAACTGAAGACAAACTTCTCTCATAATGAGGACTACTCGGATTTGTTTGCTATGCTTCAATTTAGCGACTCAACTAATTCCAGTAATTTGAATAGAAAAGAAGTTTATCAAATAAGTTGAACAAATCAATTTAGGTAAAAGCATTATGTCATCACTCTATTTGTTTGTTGATAGATTTCTTGAAGTTCACTCCTAATAACAAAGTAGTGTTTTTTAATGCCAATATCAAACAACTACTCTATCCATCCAATAATGAACCAAATTAATGGAAGAATAACTAATTTTATCCGGATATTCGGGTCGGATATTTACCGGATATCGGGTCGGATATTGCTCTTCCCATATCCTAACCCATATTACATGAGATTTTCCGGATACGGATCGGATATTGCTCTTCCCATATCCTAACCCATATTACACCAGATTTTCCGGATACGGATACGGATAACATCGGTACGGATTTTAAACGGATTCGGTATCGGATCGGGCGGATATTTCCTGTCCCGTTTTCACCCCTACTTCTAGGTGGAGTCTGGCCGCCTCATAGTGGTCGTGCTTAGCAGCGTCCGAAGATCGTGCCGAGGTTCGGCCTGACTCACGGCCATGTTGGCGTGGCGAGTGGGATGAATGTGACGGAGACATCATCGTATCCCCTTGAGACGCAGTCTCTCGGTCGAACTCCAGGTCGTCTGGTATGTCCAGGCCATCGTAGAGTCTGTCATAGTCATCCTCGCAGTCTCCGAGGGTAATGTCTGGGGAACGGAGGACCTGTCCTCGCATTCCAGGGTCCGGGGAAGAACTCCCGGACTCGGTGTGTCCGACAGGATCGGTCACATTGACCACGCCGTCGCCGGCGTAGTACATGTCGTCGTCTTCGACGTCGTCGAAAACACAGAGATTCCTAGTATCCCCCGAGTTCTGCATCCTCGAGGATCCTGAATCGTACGGGAATCAAGCTGTCGTCCCCACGGACGGCGCCAGCTGTCGACGATTGGAGAACGGGCTCCCGCCGAGCTTACTTGTTGAATGGGGGATCAACAGAGCCCCGTCGTATGGTCCGAGGGAGTCGTCCGAGCAATGCCAGGTCGGGAGAAGAGGGGCGCGGTGTTTATCCTGGTTCGGGCCTCTCACTGCCGAGATAATAGCCCTACTCCAGTGTATTGTGTTCTATCTCGGGGGTCCCCCTGTTACAGATCTTCAGGGGGGTTTAAATACCACAACTAGAGATACAAAGAAGGCAACTACCCCCTGGGATTACGCCATGTATTCATATTCGCGATATGCCACCCTTGATCCACGCGCCATTTGAATTTCGGGTAAGATTTCCCTTGATCTTCGGCTGATTGGTTGCCACCTTCCTTCCTCATAGCACTCGCTGGGTCCACCGACCAAATATCTGAGTAGGTCGTGGTCTCCACGAGCATGCTTGCTCGTGGGGAGGGTTCGGAATAGCCGCGAGTAAAGGCGTGGGCGTGTATGCTCGGAGGAAAAGAAAGGGGGGATGCTCGTTTGATGCTCCCGAGCATCTTCTTTCAGCATTGCCTGGTTGGTGGGCTTGGCATTTCCCGGGGGTACCGTGGTCTTTTGCCAGATAGCCAATCTCCGACAGCACAATCACCTGCTTCGAGTGTGGTGGCCCCAACCACATTCGGGCGAACTTTCCTAGGCTGGAGAAAGGCAAGAACGAGCAAAGAAATTTTAGCAAGAATGACTACACCGACAAAAACCACAATAAGAAGTCTCCAGCTCGCGAGCCAATGTGTGAAAAGAAGTACCACAACTTCTCTAATAACAAGAAGCTCTTCTACTGCGTCCTTGCCGCACTTGACGAAATCGACCTCTCCAACACGGAGACCTGGAGCAACGAGGGTAAGGATGATCCATGAGATAAGACCAAGGGAAGTGATGACTTCACCAGCATGTGCTTTATGGCGGACACCAACAGCATCAGCGACTCTGAGCTATATAGCGACTCGGACGAGGTACCATCTTACGACCAAATTAATGAAGCTTTCTGCAAGCTAGAAAAATTTCATGCTAGAGCTAGAGCTAGAGCTAGATGAATGGAGCTTGAGAAGGAAGTAGCTACTTTGTCTCAAGAGTTAGCTTCACTTAAATCATATTCCTCCTGACACTCTAATGACTGTTTGCTTTGTGATGCTTTGCTTGTGAAGCTAGAGAACCTAAAGATCAAGCGTGATACTATGGTTTCTGAACTTGAGGGTCTTAGGTTGAAGAATGTTAGCACTAGTTCGGTTGATGCTATTCATGTAGATGCTAGTTTTCTTCATACTCACTAGTGCAGTATGTGAAAATTGTTCTAAATTGCTTACTGAAATTGATTCCATGAGCACTCATCTTAGGAAGCTTTCTGTTAGAAATGATAAACTAGAATTACATGCTTCTAAGGACCCAATCAGCTTATGTGAGGGCTGTAGATAACTAAAACTTGACAATGATGCTTTGAATGTCCAGTGTGCTAAAATTGTTAAGGACTTACTAGTTAAGTCACAAGAAAGTTATATGCGATATGCTAAGATTAAGAGGGACTTGGATAAAATCCAAGTCTAGCTTATGAAGAAGTTAGAGGCCCAGGTTGTTAGGATTAAAAATGCCCCCAGCGTTTCCTATGGGCTCTCGAGATTGAAGCAGCAATGCATAGGAGAGATATCCACATGCTGTCCATTCTTCTTCTGACTCTTCTTTCACTTCATTCCCTTTCTCTTCATGTGCCTCTTTTTTATGGGAGTGTGAGTACCACATGAGCACTCTCAAGAAATTTGTGGGAGGCAAGAATAAGCTCAATCTCATCCTAGTGCAGTCCAAGATTAGCATATTAAATCAAGATCTAGGATTCAACTACTTGGAGCACGTACAGGCCCATCCGCTAACAGTTGTTAGTGCCTTCAGGAGTGGAGATATCGTGGTTGCTCCTAGAATTTACATTTTCTTAAATTTAGCTTTTAAATTCCGCAATTTAAATTCTTGCAATTTATATTCTCGCAAGTTGGATCTACCTCCCCTCCTTCTACTTGCTTGTGCTTCTTATGCCGAGGATGTATGATTGATGGATGAATCTATCTTAGATCATATCTCAATCATCTAGGCAAATCTCCACCTGAACATTGCAAGAAATCGATCTTTTTGCTTCAAATGAAGAAAACTTGGTAGAACGTGTTTCTGGGGTTCTTCTCTTGTGTTCTTGCTTGCTTTGATATGTGGGTGGTTACCCAAAATCATCTTGATCATCAAAACCCCACGAACAAGTCCAAGACCAAGATTTCGGTTTTTGCTCAAACTTGGTGCACTCTTCATTCAATTGGAGAAAGGTCAAAACTTTGACATCAGTTCCTTGGATTGAAGGTTGGAATAGGTTCCTAACCTCTATAAGATGGTGCCTACCAAGTTTCATGAGCTTTGCACTAATAGATCAAAAGATCCATCAATTTTGGTTTTTGAGGTCATGCTGATTTTACTGTCTAGAGGCAATCGGCATTACCGATTTTCATGCCAATTGGGCGGTGCTACCGACTGCCAACTGTGGTAGTACCGATTTGTGGGGTAAGTGATATGAAATTTGTTTTCTTTGTTGCTCTTTGATCTTGAAAGATTTTGGTTGGTTTCTTTGGGGGGGAGGGGGGGGAATTTATTTATGATCATTCACCCCCCTTCTCTGATCGCTATTTCGGTTCTTCACTTTAGTTGTATCTCCCAGGATGTTTTACATCGGCGAACTACTTTAACACCTGGCTAAGGGGGAACATCACAAAAGGGACACAGGTTCACAGGCCAGGAACCTATTGTAGGGAGGAGTCAAGCTCAACTAAGAGGAGTCTCTTCACATGAAGACAACTCTTTGGCAAATGACACATGAATGAGGCCTACTATCACTTAGTTATTTATCAAATTAGTTTTCTATGTCACTACAGTAGTCGATCTTGTCCTATTTCTTGTCTGTATCATTTTGCTCAGACTGTTCACACCAACATAAGTGTGTTCCGAACCGGTTGATCACCTTCTTAAATGCATGGCGGAGCTCTTGCCGTTTCTTTCAACAAAAAATATCTTAATTATTTTGTAATTTCTCTAAATTATTGAGGTATTGTGTGTAATAGTTTTTCTATTGAACAATGTTTTTTTAAAATCCAAATACACGTCCGAGAAATCCTAAGTTCGCCACTGCCGCCGCTCGCCTCGCCGGTCGGCTTTGGTGTAGATGGAGAGAGCAAGGAGAGTTTAGCGGGTGAAAGAGAGAGAGATATAGAGGATGCATATCTCACAATAAGCAACTCTTCCCACCAAGTATAGACTCTCCCCGCACAACTCTATGATGCACAATGTACATGGACATGCATGTTCATGTGGTGTAACCACTCTCCTGCTGCTTAGTAAAAAAAAACAAAAAACACTCTCCTGCTTTACTTCTGTTTTTTAAATTCAAGTATTCAACCAATTGGTTTTGAAAGACTGTATCGACCTTTCTTACGTTGTCATTATAGCTATTGAGCACCGTCTGAAGCAAGCCTACGAAAAGATTGCCCTGCTGCCCTTCCTAGTCCCAAATTGAGCTGGTCGGAGTCGAAAGAAGGGAAAAAAAACTATTAATTGCTCTATTCGGATACTGATAAACCCAGTCCATGTCCGAGTTGGCTTCACATCGATAGATCTGCATTGCATGCATGTCGATCTCCATATAAACCTCCCGTAACGCACGCACCCAGCAGCAATTCCATCTTTCCATCCTCTCAGCTATACGCCTATACCTAGTAAGTTCTCAGGCGCGCAGTTGAGCACCTGTACACAAGCATGGCCAAGAAGAAGGCATCAGCGCCGGCAGGCGTCGGCGACGAGGGCGTCAGTTTCGCGGCCACGTCGAAGGAGGAGCTGGTGAAGCTCTGGGAGGACCTCATGGACGAGGACAAGGAGTTGGCGGGGGAGCTGTTCTGGGAGGCGCTCATGCGGGACGCCGCGGCCGAGTACAAGGAGATCGCCCGCCGCGCCGGGAAGGAGCAGGAGGGTGACCACCCGCACGGGCGCTTCTTCGAGCCATGGCAGCCGTCCAAACCCGACTCGCCATCGCCATCGCCGCCACCCCCGGCCCCGGCCCCGCCACCGCCGCCGACGCCGACGCCGCCGTTTACCAATGTCGCGGTGCTGTGCCTGTACGCGCCGGCGCCGCATCTGGCTCGCGAGAGCAAGACTCCGTCCACCCCTAGCGCGCGCCCCCCACGAGGCAAGAAGCCTCGCGTGGTGTAGCCTGTCTCCCTACATGCAAGCCTTGCATAGCTCCGTCGTATATATTGTGTTCGATCGATCTTTTTTTGGATGGATGCAAGAACCAGCGTGGCAACGAGGCGTTTTTTTTTTTCGTCTTCCTGTTTGAACGACTATGTAACAGGACTACAGGAGGATATGGACTAGTTGGTCTCGGAATTGTATGTACAACACTCGCGTTTTGGGTCATCACTTCAAATCATTGATGACTATAATAATCTCTTATACAATTAATACATTGTCTATATAATAATATATATAGTACAAAGTTATCTACAAAGCTGTCTGTTAAATAGTAGAAAATATTTTACTATTCTCTTCTTCTCTCTTATCTATGACAATCTTACAAACAGTTGATACGATGCATTGTACATACTATGGATGATTCACAAAGTTCCGCATTAATCTCTAGGACAATGAGAACGAACTAGGGCTGAAAACAGAACGAAAAACAGTCAGTAAATAGCTGTTTTGTTTCCGTTTTCATATGTGCTTTTTGATTCTAGCTTTTGGAGAATCAGCTTCTCTACAACCACAATTCAGAATTAACTTTAAAAAAATTCAAAACAAAAATAAACAGGCCCTTATATATTCTCCTGTTCCCATAAGCTACCGCCTCTCCCCACAGCGCTGCTCTGCTCACCACTGCCACGCCCATGGCCTTCGGCACCGAAAACAAAGATGGCGGCTACCTGATCCACACCATACAACTCAAAACCTTAATCCAAGGGGGGAAAAAAAGGAAGAAAGGGGGCGTTCGGTGAACTGTTGTGACCATGCGCGAAGTTTCGCCAACAGCGACACTGAGCCGAAGCTAGTCAGCTTTACCACTCGGCAATCGGCAGAGCCGGAGGAGGATTGGAAACGCACTGGTGTTTAAAGCACATCCGATGGGGAGAAATTCAACTAAATTACAAAAGTTTTTAGTTGGTGCTATATAACATTTCCTCTGGCTTTGTACTTATGTTTGAATTCAACTAAATTACAAAAGTTTTTAGTTGGTGTTTAAAGCCCTCGTTTGAATGGGCCGGGGTCAGACCTAATCTAGGCCCACCCAAGCAAGCCCTGAAGAGCAAATTTGCTTTGCTGAGCTTCTGTTTGTTTCCAGGTGTTTGCGCAACTTCATTCTCCAAAACTAAGCATGTAAAGTTTGCCAAGAGTTTGGCGTCAACTCTGATATACGATCTTTACTATTAGAGTAGCTGAAAACGTGAGCGCAGTATCATATTGTACATGCAACTGCGATGGAATACCAGCCAAAATGTTGCAAATGATGGTAGGAATTTGCAGAAACTGATGGGCCGGCTATATACAGAACTGAGAACACCATGGATTTCGCTAAGAATACATCTCGGTTACAGAAAATATGTGATCCAGAAGAAAAGAGAAACATGCTACAACAGGGATCCACATATACAGATCAAACACCAGTGAAGCGCACTGCTACTTGAACCACGCATGAGCATCACAATGCGCACACAAAGTCCCCACTGTTCTCAATGTCAATGTCGTCGATATCATCTGTATCAATGTCACCAAGATCCAGGCTCCACAGGCAGGCCACCTGCCTTTATTGACATTGCTAACATAACTCAAGTTTATTCCTTAGTTTATATAGTCAAACTAGATAACAAACTAACCAACTAAATCTTATCTTCTTAACTAATTTTATCTATCCAAACTAACTAGTCAAGATTATATCTAACATTTTTCTCTCTAATCTTAACACACCGACTCTTATTAAGGCAATCGGTCTCAACTACGATTTGCCCAATACATACTCGACATAGGATAGAGAACACATCTTAACATTCTGTACCCAACTTACTTAATTCAAGACGACGAACGCCTCAATGTCTAGATCTCATCTTCGACGAGCTCAACTTAGGACGGCGAACATCGCGCCAACATCTAAGACAAAACTCTGACGGACTTAACTTAGGACGACGAACACATCGCGCCAACGTCCTAAACTCAACTTTGACAGATTTGACTTAGAACACCCCAGGCCATCAACACGTCACTACCCGTCCCATTGATCCGTTTGATCAACAAAAAGATGATAGGGTTCCTTCCCTTGATATCCCTTCCAAAACACATAAGACTTCTCTGATTTTTTTTTCGTTGCTTCTTGCGTAAGCACTGCTGTCCCATGTACCGCAGCCACGTATCTTTTCTTCTTTGTTTGTCTCTGTTGCATGCGCACTGCACGCTCAGTACTCCCTGTAGAAAGAACACTGTAGCACCTCCTGTGCGCCGCGTGCTTGCTTTCGGCTGCACTTCGAAGAACGCGTCGCACAAAGCCTCAGCCGCACGGGACCTCGCCTCGGATTCGGAACGTCGCTCCTGCTGCCGAGTGTCACGCTCAACACCACGAGACGTCGGCCGTCTAGTCCCTCCTCTGCAGCCGCTGAACCGCACGTCATCCACAGCGAAGTCCAGGCGTTGGAACGCCGTCTCGGTTCTGCGCCTGCACATGCAAATTGCGTCGCTGGCTCACGCCGAGCGCAAGCCGCCGCCATCGATCTTTCGTGCCGCCGCTCCGGCTCGCCTGCATGCGCCGTCGCTCTTGGCAACGTCTCGACGCCGTCCTCGGCCACGAAGACGCAAGCGACCGCCGTCCTTCAGGTGCGCCCGAATACGCCGCGGCGATCGCCCGTCGCTCCCTGTGTGTCGATGAAAGCCTCCGAGAGTCTCCTCCTTCCGGAATAGTGGTTCAGATTTTAAATTCTGAACTCGATATCAATTATTAGAATTATTAGAAAATTTTGCGGACATTTCCAACGTAACTCACGTCATTTTTCTTTTTATTTATCTATTTATATAATCAAACTAGATTACAAACCAACTCTCAATCTTATCTTTCTGGGCTAATTTTATCTATCTAAACTAACTAGTCAAAATTATACGTAGCATCCGTGCCTCCTGAATGATCGCCATGACTTCCTCCGGCGCTGCGACGGCGTGTTCATGTCTGCCAACTGCATGCTCCTTTGGTACTCATCAGTCATTTCAATGGGCAGGTTTTTTAGGACCATGGGTGGTTCTTGATCTCTGGGATGGTTATCCGCTGCATGAATCAAAAGGTGACTATTAACACTTGCAAAACTGATGCTGCTTGATGCTTAAGAACTGAATTATATTAAAGCCCTGTTTGGCAACTTGGAACCGAGCTGTTTCTACTAGAATCTGGGAGAAACCCAGCCAAACGGGCTAAAACTCGAAACGATTCTCTTCGGAACGTTTCTTCTTTTTCCACACCGTGGTTGAATCACCCTTAACCCCGTTTCACTAGTTTCTATAGAATCTGGAACCGTACCAAACGGTTTGCAGAAAGTGATTCTGATTCTACCTGAAACGTTTCTACTAAGAATCTGAAACCGTTTCCGTTTCTACTAGAATCTGGAACCGTACCAAACGGGCCTAAGACAAGAATGACCTGCTCAGGATTTCCAACGAAAATCCGGGACAGCAGATGTCTGCACTCCATTGAGACTTGAATATAGTCAGGAATTGAGTACTGTGCACTGAGATTCTCTCTGAAAAACACCAATATCCGGGTGTCTGTAATTGATCTCAATCGTCGTTCCTTGTCTATTGTGACGCACATCCCTTAGTGGGTGTGGGCGATACCAAGGTTTTGAGATTGCCGATGTGTGCTATGCCCGGAAGATTTGGTTTCAATCCCAGTAAGGTTATTCGGAAAGGAATTACAACTCTCTTGAATCGTGCAAGTGTGTACGGTGCAATCGAGTATATCATATTTGTTTGAGTGTGGGCTATCTAGTTAATATTTCGTGTATAGGACTATTGGTGGTAGTAAGCATACATTTCAGTGGAATATAGCTGTCACCTCTAGTCTAACACACGAGAGGTTTGATCCATTTTTCCGGTTGTCCACGGGATGGAGTAGTTGTGTTTGTGCGACAACAAATGAAAATGAAAGGTGAAGAGAGGTCAGGGGATATGAATGGATTCCAAGTTTTCCTCACATGACTCTTAGTAGTATCATCATGGTTCACAAAACCGTCGAAAACCGCTCGAAAACTGCGGTTTTCGAGCGTACCGCTCCGGTTTGAGATGCAAAACCGCTCGGTAAACCGGTCTAATTAAAAAAAAAAAATTAAAAAAATTTGAAAAAATTTGTTTGTCCAGTTTTTCGCGTAAAACCGCTGAAAACCGTTTTCGAAGAGGTCTGGTTAGTTTTTCGTGAAACCCTAGCGGTTTTTCGTAAAAACCGAGCGGTTTACCGTGAAAAACCGAACGAATTTCAAATTTTTTCAAATTTTTTGTATTTTTCAACTCTTTGGTTTTTGACGGTTTTCGCGCGGTTTTTACAAAAACCGTGCCGCGAAAACCGAATCGGTTTTAGCTATTTCGGTTTTGTAAACCCTGAAGTACCAGGATTAACCGATTGATAATCAAAGTCAGGTTAAAATGGCCCCTTAACTAGTGGGTCCTGCGCGGTTGATCAACCTGCATGCACTTCTCACGGCAGCCTGCACACGCTTACATAGACGAAGATTTAGATAAATCCTCGTAACTCTAAAAAATTATATTGAAACGTATTCACGTACGCATAATACTCCATTCAGTCTTAAAAAAAAAAGATATTTTGGATATCGATATAGTCTTTAAAACATAACTTTGACCGCTATTTTTATTATAATATATTTATAAAGCTCAATAAAATTATAATATTATGAAAGTACTTCTTGAGACAAATCTACATATATAATTTTTATGTATCCAATTTAAATATTTAAAAATATATTGATAATCAAAGTTTCGAAAGTTTGACTATCACTATATCCAAAACGACATCTTTTTAAAGACCGGAGGGAGTAATAGATAGATACTATGGTTGAATGGAAGTTATATACCTTGATTTAACATCCCAATAAAGGTATGTAAAGTGGTATAGAAGATGGCTATCTATAATACACCTCTATGTTATCTATAGATAAAACTAAAAATAACTCAAACAATGGGTTATCTACATTGATGAATATAATAATCTCTTATACAATTAATACATTGTCTATATAATAATATATATAGTACAAAATCATCTACAAAGTTGTCTGTTAAATAGTAGAAAATATTTTACTATTCTCTTCTTCTCTCTTATCTATGACAATCTTACAAACAGTTGATACGATGCATTGTACATACTATGGACGATTCACAAAGTTCCGCATTAATCTCTGGGACAATGAGAACGAACTAGGGATGAAAACAGAACGAAAAACGGTCAGTAAATAGATGTTTCGTTTCCGTTTTCACATTTTTTTACCAATAACGAAAACGAAATCAGAAACCCTAGAAACGGATAAAGAAACGAATAATGACAGAAACGATGCGGAACGAAATAGAGTGGATACAGAAACGAAAACGAAAAATTCTACAAAAACATAGGACATGATCACAATATATATGACCACAAGAACAATGTAATTCATTCCACCTTCAAGGTGGACACAAAATAATGTTACATTCACCGATATCATTAGAAAGTTTTTTCTCAAATTTGTCGGCTAAAGGCTCGTTATTTGTTCTCCATATCAGATCATCATGTCCTTTACATTATTATCATCAATATTCTCTTGCTGCACCAACTATAAAGGTGTAACACCCTACAATTTGTATATTATTGTTTGATGTTCATTTATGATTTTCTAATATTTATCTTGGATTTTTTGGAGTTTATAAATGCGTTTTTGCTATTTTTAGATTTATAAAATTAATTTATTCATGAAAAATAAAAAAAAATTATGCTAAAATAATCTTACTAGGTTCAAAATATTCCAAAGTATTTTTGAGAATATTTTTCAAAATTTTTGAACTTTATTTGATATTTTTTATAAAGCTATTTGTATTTTTAAAATTACTTTAATTCAAAAATAGATGTAAATTATCCTTTCTCCTTTTTAGGCCAAACCTATTTCTCTTTCTGACTCGTTTCCGTTTCTAATTTTCAGTTTTTCTTATACGGAATTTCTGTTTCGAAACTAGCTTTTTCATTTCTGTTTTCATATCTGTTTCTGTTACCGGTAATTTCCATTTCAAAAAAGACTCGTTTTTATTTTTCTCTGAAATAATCGAGAACTTTTCGTCCTATTTTTAACCCTACAACCTATTTGGTCCAGTAACCAGAGGTGAGAGGCTGGATTTACCCCGGTTGTAAACAGGAGGTGTTTAAATTTAAATTTTTTTTTGTACTCTGGGTTTTCCGAGAAAACAGTTGTTTGTACTCTTTTTTTCGGATTTGTTCTTGATCCGACGGCTGGAAACCTATATAGCGGTTCATCCATTTTGCATAAGGCTTTTGTTATGCATACGATGTCACACGTCACAAAATCATCAACTTCAGTAGACATGGTAAACGTATACTTTTTCTAGAATACTGGTTTTTTTCCTACAGTATTATTATTATTATTATTATTATAGTTTTTTTAAAAATATAATGCTGTGCCCACTGCCCACTGCCCACCCATTTACGAACCAAATTCGAGCCGAATTACAGCCCGGCCCACTAAGCTCTCGCTGGTAATCTCCTCCTCTTTTATCGCCTCCCTGGTCTTCGTCTCCCACTCCCACCCGCCAATTCTAGAAGCTTCTAAACTACTGCGTCCATGGCCGCCGGAGCCAAGGCCCCGTCCCTCGCGGAGGTAAGCAGAACCGGACCCCCCAGCTCCCCCCCGCTTTCATGTACCCACTGCCTCCGATCTGAAATTTTCGACCCGGTAGATCTAGCTAGCGCCTCCAGATCTGCGCGTCTTCGATCGCCTCTTGCGGGATGGCGGCGCTGTTTAGCGTGCGGGTTTTGGGTTCGGTTCTGGGTGTTGTTTGTTTCTCGTGGTAGATTCCGAAATGGCGAGTAGTAGGGTGGGACTGGACTGGAGAGCTGTATGTATAGAGTATCAAGATTGTTAGTGGAAGAATGGAAGTTATCTGCTATTGTGTCTGGATTCAGTTTGGTGCTGGTAGTGATTAGCTCGTGCTGAGTGCTGATGGATTCGAATTTTGCACCTGGTATGCTGTATTTGGTGCAATTTGGTTGTTTTTGGTGCAAGTTTGAAAGGAATTGGCGCCGATGCATGTAGAGGTTTCAGTAATGTGGTCGATTTCAGGCTGAAAAACCAGAAGTTTGATGGCATCATAAGGGTTCGTTGTAATCTCCATCCAAAAAAAGGAGGATTTGTTGTAATCGAGAAGTGCCAATGAGAAGTAGTAATGCATACTTTTTTAAGTATTCTAGAAGAGTTGAGGATTTTACAAAAGTATACATTTGCCTTTTGGGTTTTAAAATATCCAAAAATAATTATGAAATTTTTCTAGAGATTAGATATTTTAGGCGAAGTTTCTACGTACTTTCTTTGTAAGGCTAGGATTTTGCCACTCGGCGAAGATCCAACGGTCAGCCGATTAGGCTGGACTAATCCATAAATAGGGTGAAAAAATTAGCCCAACTATTGGATCTTTGCCATATACCAAGATCCTTGTCTTACAAGGAAATTGTATAAATACCTAGGAACTTCTGCCAAAATACCAGTCTGCAGCAGTTTTTCTAATACTTTTATTTGGATATTCTAGGTTTTTTTTAGCAAAGTGTCTACTATTGCAAATTTCTAATTATTCTAGAATGTTCCAGAATCTATGAATTGCTACTTCTCAACAGTTATTTTAGACTAAGGAGTTTGAATCTTCGGATGCTGTGTTTGTAGTTGGAATCATAAAAAAAAATTATTGGGATGTCCCATGAAGAACTCACCCAGTGCCTTAGGAGAACAGAAGATGATTTAGGTGATTCTAACAAAATCTGAGTCAGTGCCACTGTAAATGCGAATTGGTATAGTTCAATTTATATAGGGTTTTGTTGGTACCGCTCATGTGTAAGCATCCTGAGCAAAGATTAGTGTCTGTCAACATTTTTGGACAAAATGCATCTCATGCATATTCATCCTTTTCCTTATGCGACCGACATGGACCCGAAGTTTTGCATTTAAGTTATGATATGTTGCTGGCTTTTGTGTACTTTCTGAATGTGCTTGTATTGGTGGGAGTAGGCCTGGTAACGGGCTGGGTTTGTCAGGGCTTAAAGGGCTGGTCTCTCTAATGGGCTGGCATTCGGCCGCCCTGAAAAGGGTCATTGTTAAACAGGGTAGGGCCAGGCCGGGTTTTACTCAGAATGGGTTGGATCGGGACTGTGTTCACGTTGAGAAAACAGGTTGAGAAAGGGTTTGGTCCACCGGTCAGCCCCACAAGAAAAAAAGAGGGCTCTGCCGTGTTCGTTGTTGACATTCTTTGCAATGAAAAAATCGCTTTGCAGCAGAACAAAGAAGAGATAAATGAGACTGCGAGAGCATGGACGAGCTCACCGGAGGGCATTAATTCTGTAAAGACGAGGCCTGCGGCACCTTGATGGATTAGTGAGGCGAAATCGACGGCGGCTTGAACACCACCGGTGAGATGGAGGCGCTGTGATGGGGCGCCGCCAAGATTTGGTTGGCGGGGGGTTGGACAGCGGAGTCCCCTTCTCAAACGGGTGCCTTCCTTCTCGAATGGATGAAACATGGTACGGTGGTGGCCGAGTTAATCGAGGCCAATCTGCGCAGTATTCGTTCTCATACTTGATATGTATACAATATACATGCTAATCTCTCATATTAGTGGCATGGGCCAAAGGATTCAGAATAATAATAAAAAACACAGACCAGCCAGCTAAATTTGAGGTCGGCCCGTTTATCCAAGATGGGTCATGATATGATTGGGTTTGCCCACTTTAAAGGTTGGGCTGGGCCAAGTTTTCAAATATTCTATTGGGTTTGGATTAGGACCATATTTACCGGATTTGCGACAACTCCTGTTGAACCTCTATTCCAATCGCGCAAATTAGATCGGGGTTCGGCAGCGATTTCAGTCGTGATGATTCGCACTCCAATTCGTTGTGGAGTGGCGAAACCTCAATTCAATCGGTCGGGGAGAGGGGGAGGCGGAGGGGTGCTGAAACCAGGGAATCGGAGGCGGCTCAATGTCGATCCAGCCGACCTCTTCACCCCTTGCCGGTCGCAGCTTGAGGCTGAGGTGGACGCTCCGCCGCTTCCACTTTGCCCCTTGCTGATCGCTGCTGGATCTTGCTACGGATCAACCGCCGCTGCCCATCACCATCCCCATCACTGCAGTCGCAAGGTTTCAAATCTCGTTTTGAGTCAAATCTCGGAGGTTCCCGAAATCCGAAATTTCGGCGAGATTCGGAAATTTCGGACAAAATCCGGACGAATTGCAAAAACCAAATTTCAAATCCGGTTTTTTTCTCGAAATCAGAGATCTCGGAAATCACCGAGATCTCAAAATCACCAAATCTCGGCCAAATTGAATCAATGAAAAATGGTTCAAAACACGTCAAAAAATTTGAAATTTTTTGGATAGTCCTAACACATCACTAATGTTTCCATAAAAATTTGAGATGATGATCAATCATGAGGAATTTTTTAAAAATCTAACAGTGGTAAAGTCGTGATAAAAACCGTATATAAAATCAGTTTTTGATTTTTCAAATGTAACAAATGAACTTCAAGTCATTTTAAAAGTTTTATATATGTTCCTATGTATTAAGGGAGATTCTTTCTTTGAAACCACCTGCAGTTCTGAGGGAGGTTCTTTCTTTGAAACCACCTGCAGTTTTAAATTTTGATTAATAAGAAAAGATCAATGCCATAAATATGATCACTGATCATGTATATGTGAATCTCCGCCCATATATACATAGGTGAGTTAGTACTGTACCCATTTATAAATACATGTTATCTTAGGTTTTAAATTTTGTTTTTTAATATATGTCATTCAATAATTTTGAAGTGGGTTTTGTACCACTGTTTCCACTCCACTTCTCTCTCATAGGCATACACAGATTGATTCCAACTATCAATGTCAGTATCAGATATCATTTCTCTCTGCTGTTTCAATGCACTAGAAAAGTTCATATGTATTAAAAAAGTTCAAACCACTTTAGAAAATTTTGAAAATTTTTGTGAATGGTCCTAATACATCAATAACATTCCCATAAAATTTTCAGAAGATAATCAATCTTGAAATTTTTTTAAAAATTCGTAAAGTCCTAACCGACGTATTGAACCAACCAAAATATGGTTAAAAACATGTTAAAAATTTTTGAAATTTTTTGTGGATGATCTTGATCCTAAACCCAAGCAAATAGAATGCACAAAAATCAAAATCCGGCAAAAAAATACCAAATCTCGCCCGAGATTGCCGAGATTTCGCCCGAAATTGCCGAGATCTCGCCGAGAAATCCGAGATTTGATTTTTTTTAAATTTTTTGAATTTTCCGGGATTTTGAATCTCGGAGGGGTCCGAAATCCGAGATTTCGCCGGGATCTCGCCGAATTTCGCCGAAATTTGGACCCCTGGCAGTCGCCATTGCCCATCGTAGCTTGAGGATGAGGCGGAGCACCAGAAGCACCAGAAGCTACCACGTGAGGGAGATGTCTAGAGGAAGGTTGAGGCAGCGGCCTGAGCAGTGAGTGGCAGTAAGGCACAAGAGGATGGATGGCGTGCAAACTGCAGTGATATGCCTTTCGGGCCTCAATGGTGTGAGCTAGGGAACTTAGTAGGCTGGGTGGGCCATGGGATGCACAGGAAAAACACATGTTTCTTTTTGTTTTTTTGCAGTTATGTAAGGATCTGTTGTGTGTAAAACTCTATGGTCTACTTAGTGTGTTGATCTTGTGTAGAGAGAATATGTTTAATGCTAGAGTAGGCGTACCGGAATAGTCAGGTTTGCAAACCTCTTCTCGGATTCGTAAACCGAAGAGGTATACCCCCTAACGAACCCTACTTTTGTGAAGTGGCGTACCACGAATCTCGAAACAGAATTGCGAACCCAATGAACCGCGAATCAGGTAACTATGGATAGGACTGTGCTGAGTGTGAATATTTAGAGCAGGGTAGGATTGGGCCTTGGCCCATTACCAGGCCTAGGTGGGAGATAACTGCAGTAGGGAACTTGAATGCACTTGTTTTATTTTGATTTTGCAGTTTTTGTATGACGCTTTTGTATGATGTGTTGAAACTGTTTGCAGTGTTATAGATGTTAGTCTGATTAAGTTAGTTATATGGGTTTGCAAGTACCACTTATATAGTAACCACTACCCTGCACTAGTTGTAGATGAAGGACTGGAATGACGAATACAAAATCCATTTTTAGAATGGTATTTAGCATTTAGCACATGTTGAAGGTTATAGAGTAAGGCTGTTGAAGGTTATAGAGTAAGGCTTTTGCATGAGTTTTCCTTCTTGAATATATATTTTTCCTTAGTGCAAGTGGTTTTGGCGTTTGTGAATTGCGAGAGTTTGCAAGGAATCTATAGTAAAGTAGAATAGTTAGGTGTTTGTAAAAATGTTTCTTTCTCAAAGTCAGTGTTGCCCCTAGGCGCTAAAGGGCGGCAGACTAGCGCCTAGTGCCTAATTGCCGCCTAGGCATGCTAGGCGACTGCCTAGGCAGGGAAATTGGCCTAAGCAGCTAGGTGGGAGGGAGGGGCGTGCCTAGGCGCCGCCTAGGCGAGCTAGGTGGCCGCCTAGGGTAATAGTGTTCAATGTTATATATGTATTAGGCATTTGCTGTGTGATGCATAAGAATCACTTAGTTCATGTTAGATGCAAAATCTGAATCCTTTGAACACATGCCTGAATATTTTTACTGACATAACCTTATGTGTTTTTTCGGCCTTCAAATAATGAATGATCTATTAAGTTTTCTGTTCTGTAAGCTGATTCCTCTGTGATGTGTTGTTCCTTCTACTGTTGGTCTTTTACGATCAGAACGGTGTTTTTGAACTAAACTTTCTTTAGCAGGAATATTCACTTCCACCACAGGAGGTCCCAGTGGAAGAAGCAGCCGAGGAGAAGCCTGCTATTGGCACTGAGACTGAAGCTGTATCCGCAACAAATGATGAAACCCCCCCATCTGATGAGACCACAACTGCTGTAGAAGACAAGAGTGAAACTTCTGAAGTGCAAGAGTCTGCCGGCAAGTCAGAAGCAGAGGAAACCAACCCTGCAACAGAGGAAACAAGTGAGACTGCTGGGGAGGAAGAGGCTGAGGAGAAACCAGAGATTAAGGTTTGGTACCGCGAAAAACTGATGGTGAAATATTAGTTCATGTTGATAAGTACCACTGTTGTGAAAAACGCCGACTCGATTGATGAGTTGGCCGATTAATCGGTGACGGGGACTAAACCGTCACAAATAGTTTAATCGGAGTGCAATTAACGCAGTCGAACATTTAATTAACCGCATAATCCGATTAATCATCTATTTTTCTCGTTTAATCATGAAAATAGCTTATTTTTATTCACCAAGTACGATAAATTAGTTTATAATATTGTGTCTGTTTATAGTATGTACCTTTTGGATGAAGTATAACCAATGAAATGTAAATATATTTTGTAGAGTAATAATTTACAATAACTTTGGGTAAGTTAATTTTAAATGTAAATAAATATATTAATAAGAACGCATAATCGTCCGTTAAATTCTGATTAATCGACCACATAATCGTCCGTTAAATTCCGATTAATCGACCATATTGCGATTAACGCTTAGTGGTACCATATCCGTCCGTCAAGCGCATACTGTTTTCACAACACTGATAAGTACTAACTACAAAGCATGTTTTTGTTTCCCAATACAGATTGAAACAGCTCCGGCAGATTTTCGTTTTCCAACAACAAATCAAACAAGGCATTGTTTCACACGCTATGTTGAGTATCACAGGTAGGACTGTGCCCATTCATAAAGTTGAGGTAAATTGGTGATATTTGTTTACTTGCAGCCATTCTCAATAACTGTGGTTATTTAATCAGGTGTGTAGCTGCGAAAGGAGAGGGTGCTCCTGAGTGTGATAAGTTCGCGAAATACTATCGATCTCTTTGCCCTGGTGAATGGGTATGTGTTTATTGCTTCCACACTTTTTTGTTAAATCTGTTATTCCTTCTGTCCCTGTTGTGGTGTCGAGATTAGTAGAGGTAGAGTTGTGGCATGTGAAGATCATTAGCCCGTTGTGTATGCACTTCTAAGTTGGTGATAATCCTTGCACTTTGCAGTAACAGTGTTGATATTTTTTTAATAGTGCATGAAATTTGAGGAGTCCAAAATAACCTGCTTCTGTTGTGCTTTAGCCGTTAACCCAGACTTTATTAAGGATAACTGTTGGTATAAAAATATTCCACGACTTTGGTTACCTTGTATTGTAGGTTCGATAAGCTAGATATGTTAGTTCTTTCTTCTAGGAAAGGTTGACCACCTGTGGATGCATTAATTTGGTAATTCAGATTCAAGTATTAAACCTATTTGTCTGGTCAATGACAATCTGATACCTCTATTTTCTAGAATAATATTTCCTGCTTACTGCATTGCTTTTGGTAATTTAGCTCATATCGCTGCCTAAAGTTGTATTCCTCACGATGCTTGCTGGGCCCTTGTTTGTTTATACTGTATTATGCTGGGCACTGTTGGCGTTTTGAGTGTGAATAAGCTATAAATTATTCTATGCATGAGCTAGTGATAGAAGTAAGTTGATACCACAACAATGCAGAGTGAATTATTGGCGTTGTTCAATATGCTATCTTTTGACCATATGCATATTTATCATTAAAAAATATTTAATGAAGCTGCACATGCACACATATAAGTAGGGATGAAAACGGATCGGATAGTTTCCGACCGATCCGGATAATTTTCGGATACGGATTCTGTCGGATCGGATATTTGTCGGATAGTATCGGATCGGATACGGATACGGATATTTTTTGTCGGATACGGATACGGATTCGGTAGCTCACTATCCGTCGGATACGGATACGGATTCGGATAATCCGGATAGTGATGGATCGGATATCCGGATATACATGTGGGCTGGGCCAAGTTACTCTTTTAGCCCAAAAAGGTTACAAAATTTTAACTTGTTTTCTAATTTAATTAATCCATAAATCAAGTTTCAATTATTAAAATTAGCAAACTAGCTCCAAAAATTATGAATTTTTTTGATAAAATTCCTAACATAGTCTATAATTTTTTAAAAAATTATTTTTAAAATTTTATCATATTTTCAATTTTCTAAAAAATTCAAAAACTGTTGTCTTTAATAGGAAAATATGTTAAATAAGTAGCTAAAATGCATAAAAACTCATAAAATATATAATTTATTATTTTAAATATAATTTAACAAATAATACAAATCTTGGGGTCATTACATGTAAGTGTTATATATGTTTTCTAGAGATATGGTAATTAAGTATTATCAAACTTTTTGTATGTTCTATATTTGTTTCCATTTGTATCTCTGAACAAGGATCATATTTATTTTGTGTTTTGATCTACATGTATGATGAATTAATCGTATGTACGTGATGAACTAAGTCTTAAATAATTTTGTTTGCAACATAGTATCTAACTATTGTCAAAGTGAATGAAAATGCTTATATTTATTCAATTTTCAATAATGTTTTAATCAAATCAACTAGTTATGTATTTTCGTTGATTTTTTATGTATAATCTAAGGGATTATTATGTTCCGATAAATATTCGTAACCGTATCCGATTCGATTCGTATTCGATCCGTATCCGTATTCGAAATTATTTGTATTCGTATTCATATCCGGACTATCCGTATTCGTATCCGAATCCGAGAAAAAATATGAAAACAAATATGGTAGAGCCATTATCCGTCCGTATCCGATCCGTTTTCACCCCTACATATAAGCATTATTAAACCACTGCCATTTCTTAGTATTGCTTACCTTGATGACGTATTTGCGTTTGATCTGCAGGTTGAGCGCTGGAACGAGCAACGGGAAAACGGCACCTTCCCTGGACCCCTCTAATTGTGTGCAAAGGGAGAACATGGCCTTTCTACGTTGGTAACTGGCGTCAAGTTATCAGAGTCAGAGCGGAGGGATGGTCTTTTTTTTGGAGAGCTTTACAAATAAAAGAATCTTTTTGACTTGAAAGAATGTCTCGTGACTCTTTCTAACGATCATTTTCCGTCTTGCTGGGGAAACTCACATTACAGTTATAATTTTCCTTCCACTGTTCTCTCAGGATGATGCGGTTGCTCTCTTGGAAAAATGTGTTGGCATAAATCTTTCAAATCCATGCGTCCTCATGTTTGCAATTGTATACGTTTACAGCGTTATATGACCAATTTGGTGCGCGAGCTGGAGTACACTTGTTTCGTTGGGAACAGGCAGCAGCGTTCTGGAGTTGACAACAATTGGGAACGATTAGACGTGAGCATCTTTGACACTGGGGGACGGTTCATACACCTTTCTGAGTAACAGATGTGTCAGATCTATGTAACACCTGAGTTGTGGGTCCACTGAGTAGGGAAGAGGGATATAAGAGTTGGACCGTATCAGCCAGGTGTGGGTCCACTGAGTAGGGGAGAGGGATATAAGAGTTGGACCGTATCAGCCTACGGAGACATGGAAAAAATGAAATGAAATCCCCTTTACTTGTTCCTTCTTCCCCTTCTTTGTTTCTTCCTTTCTCTGTTCTGGTTCCGTGCTCTTCCTCCATGATTCTCTGGTGCTTCTGAAGTTTTGGTGATCTCACGTCGGAGCAATCCGGCCAGGGGACACGAGTTGTGACAGTTGGTATCAGAGCAAGGCTCGATCGGAGTGATCGCCTCCGCGCCGCCGCGTCGTCGATGTCCTCGCGTTCGCCACCGCCCTTTGGATCTGCACCGCGCCTCCCGTTACTCCGCCGACGGCCATTCCGACGGCTTCCCCGACTGCGCCTCATCGCCAGTACCATTCCCGTTGCCATCGCCAGCGTGCACCGATCGGCCTCGTCACTGATCGATCATCTTCGGGCGCGACCGCCAGATCCACCACCGACGGCAACGCCAGTGCCATCCGCCGTCCTAACCACGGCCGATCGTCGCCTGTTCGGCCACCATCACCCTCTCAACGCCATCGGCAGAGCCACCATCCACCGCCGTGCCTTCCGATCCACCGCCTCCGGCCACAACGCGTAGGCGTCCCAGATCCGAAGTGTCGCCCGCGCAGCCGCCATACGAGCCGGCTCCAACCGCCCTCCGGCGATCGTTTCTGCTCATCAAAAGCCCTCGGCCCAGACCCGGATCGACCTGGAGGCGATGGGGGAGACTGCAGAAAGAGTTGATGAGAAATTATCCCAAATAAAGGATAGTATTGATCTCCTTTTTGCGCGGGTGGAGGTGATTGATTCAACGCAGCAGCAGTTGATGGCAAAATCAGCGATCACAGCCAAAGCTATAGAGCAGAATTTGAAGGATCAATCATTACTGGCCAAACAGTTGGAGGTCACCACGCAAGCTGTGGCGCGGTTGACGACAGAACAAGTCATGGAGAAGAGCCGTAGAGGGAAGGGAACCACGATGGCGAGGGGAAAGGAACTCTTCTCCCCAGCACCACCGGAGAGGTGGGGGCAACCTGAGAAGGAAACTCTGACTTCTTCCAATCGTTCGCCCACCGGGTGTTCGAGCGGAGTTCCACAAGAGGTTGCTGGGTTGGGCATCCGACAAACCAGAGAACAAGGAAAACAAATGAGGACTTCAATGCCCAAATTAACATTTCCAATGTTTGACAGTGAGTTCTCAGGATCGTCACGCTCATCTGGTGGCAAGAATGGGATACCCGAACAAGGAGGGTATAACCGAAGCCCATTGCCGAAATTGTCCTTTCCTAGTTTTGATGGAGATAATCCCAGGAGTTGGAGAAATAGATGCACAGATTATTTTTGTATGTTCAATATACCCGAAGCTTTGTGGGTAATCTCTGCTACGTTGCACATGGAAGGGGAGGCAGCCATGTGGTGGCAGGTGTACAAGTTGAAGCAGGAGTTAGGTAACTGGGAACAGCTCATGATGGCAGTGGAGAAACAATTTGGTGCTTATGGGTTATCACAGTCTAAGCATTGTACATCAGTGAAGGTGAAGAAGGGGGACTTGGCGCATCCAGATGGCGACTGTGATGGCGCAGATTTCAGTGTGGTTGAGCAGGGAATAGAGATTGCCATTGAGGATCCAGAACGGCTCAAGCCTGTAGAGACTGACAATGTGGCTAATCGAAAGGAGGATTTAGGGGCTGATGTTGATGAAGAGGGAAAGGCGAAGCCTGTGTTCGTAAGTGATGATCTTGCTAAAGAGGAGCTTGTTGGAGCGAAGCCTGAAGTGGTCAGTGATGTTGCTCTTGGAAGGAAGGAAGTGGAAGACAAACAGGACTCAATGGTCAAAGCGGCTTTGCTTCCTACTGCCATGTTAGAAGGAGAGGATCAGTTGCCAGCAGATACAGAACTGGAGGATCTGGAGTGTATATTCAACAACCTCTCAATTGTCGAGCCAGAGGAATTTGTCTCGCCAGCTGTAGAAGATAAGTTTTCTAGGCGATTGAGCTGCTTGGGTGCAAAAGATAGTTGCAATTCCAGCAGTAAGAAGATTAGATCACGCAGCATGGATGCTTCATCTGATTTTGTTACTAACGAGTTGTGGGATATGCTTGGAATAGAGCATAGCCCATCTGGGCCAACCTCAAATAGTGATTCAGAGTCACCAAGGGAGCGGCCTTGGAAGCAGCTTGAAAAGGAAGCTCTAGCATCTGGGAATGGTATTCTTGGTTTGGACTTCGAAGATGGGGTGGAAGAACCTAGTTGTGAAGTTGATCCAGAGGATTTTGATCTCTCCACAATAATACACGAGATTGTGATGTCTGTTAAGCTGCCTGACTACGATTCTCGAAAGGTGGAGGTGCAATACTTCCACGAGATTGCAAGGTTTGCTACTGCTGTTGGCATGAAACCCCCTCCCCTGTCCTGTGCTTGTGCAATGGGACTTGTCCTGAATTTGAAACCCTCTCTTGTGGTTGAATGTTCTAGGACAGTAGGTTCTCAAGGATTTGTGCTCGTGCAATGGGATCCTGGAATCATGTGAAGTCAATGTCAGGCCATGCTTTTGCTTGGGGACAAGCAAAATTTCAAGGGGGCGGTAATGTAACACCTGAGTTGTGGGTCCACTGAGTAGGGGAGAGGGATATAAGAGTTGGACCGTATCAGCCTACGGAGACATGGAAAAAATGAAATGAAATCCCCTTTACCTGTTCCTTCTTCCTCTTCTTTGTTTCTTCCTTTCTCTGTTCTGGTTCCGTGCTCTTCCTCCATGATTCTCTGGTGCTTCTGAAGTTTTGGTGATCTCACGTCGGAGCAATCCGGCCAGGGGACACGGGTTGTGACAATCTAGTGGCGCTTGCGTGCGATCAGCTTTGCCGGACGCTCTGGTGTCAGAGCGTGGTCGACTCTGCGGGAGCGGGAGACGGTGACTGTCTACGTTAAGCACGATTCAGAGGTTCGAAATTTGACATTTTTTTGGTTGTCTTTGCAAGAGGTTTTTTTTCTTCTACTTTTGGTCTATCTTTTTTTTTCTCCTCCTGCCTCTAACATCAATTTTCTTAGCTTCCATAGCGCAGTGGCACTCCACAGTGGTGGTGGTGGGTTTGGGGCACTCATGGCTTCATCGAGAGTAGAGTATACTCTAGCCCCATTGACTCGTCGCTCGGTCCGCCCCCGAGGGCAGAGCACATTAGAGCTGAGCTCCGATATTACACTCTAGTCTAAATTTTACTAAATGTCTTAGCTCACTGTAGAGCGGATCCGAACATGCATAGCACTCCGTTTACACTTTCGTTATTACTTCGTGTAAAAGGGTTAGCCCCGATGTGATATGTTTGGACCTAATATGCATTATATGCTACTATAACTCACTTTAGACAAGCAATATGAGACTAATCCCACCACCGCTCCACATGAGCTTTCACATTAACGGACCAAGACATTATATTCACCCCCTTAAGGGCTGAAGCTCTCGGCAGAACATTGTATATACGGCGATGCCCAAAACTACCACTCGGTACATGTTCGTGCGTCCAGTGCCAGCGCATATGCCATGATGTGTGTTCACTTCGGGCCCACACAGGCCATGTGCCATATGCTCGTGCCACTATCCTGCACACGTTTATATAGCGAAGGTTGATGCTTTGATATCATCTGTAACACCATGTCCCAAATTTCACTCAATGTCCTAGCCCACCGTGGGGGACCCGCACATGCATAGCACCCCACTTATTCTTTCATCCTCCGTGTAAAAGGGTTGACCCGGAGGTGTTATGTTTAGATCTAAACATGCATTATATATTACTAAAACTCACTTTAGATAAACAATATAGGACTAATTCCACCATTGTTCTACATGAACCTTCACATTAATGGGCCGATGTATTACAACCCACTAGAGGTGGAAAAAACTCATTAGTGGTTTTCGTTGGCTCGGTTCAAAATTGCTTCAATTGCACTCGTTAATTGGTTAAACATTTAAATGTGTAGTTTCAAATGAAATTAATTTTTGCTTGATCATTTCTAAAAATATTTTTAAACTACAAATAAAATGATATTAAATTGAAAAATGTCCATATAACAACCCAAACTTTACTCAAAAGCTCATCTAGCACCCCGAACTATGAAACCAACCATTTGATCCCTGAACTTTGTAATCCCGTTCAAATAACATCATAACTCGGTTCGTATAGTGGTATTGCCCGCATATTGTGATGAGTTGGTGGCTTTGCCACGTAGGATGACACGTTGGATAAGGTTAGGTGAATGACAGGTAGGTCTCACAGGAGCTTCTCTTCCAAATCAAAATAGGGAGAGGGGGAGTTGCAAAAGGCGACAGTCGTGGAAGCATGATTGGGAGTTCTGTATGGACGAAGCACATGTGGGCTCTCAACTTGGTTTGATTGGTATACGGTATTCAGTGCGGTATGGCAAAAATATGATTTTTGGGATATGGTTTTTTTTTGGTAAAACCGTGAGTAAACCGAAATAAACTAAATACCAAAATAAAAAATACCTGTATAATTAGATAACGTAATGGTAAAATATGTATAAAGTACGGTTTCACATGGAAATAATATCACTAGATGTATCAAAGTAATGGTCAAATGTGTATAATAATTTTTACTAATGCATAATTAGATAGAGTAATGATCAAAGATGTGTGTTAGAAACCGCATCGATATCCAAAACAACAAATAAAAAAAATTATTCACATTAGTTTGGTAAATATGGTATTTACCGTTACCGAACCAAAATATTATAGTATTTACCAATACCAAGCCGAAGCTCTATTTGGTATATTTGGTATCACATCTCAATTACCATATTTAAAAAAACCACATTTACTTAACCGTATTTACTAATTATACCGTATGCACAGTGTCGAAATCCTCCCTTCTGGCATGGAATATTGAGGTCTCTTATGCATACAGTACTAGTCCCATAATCAGTGGCTAGTACGCATAATTATAATATTGTCATCACATCCATACATAATGATACAAATAAATTAGCAAAAGCAGTTTATACAACAAGGCTTTAAAAGCCGATCGGAGTGCAGCAGAACATACAAAATCCAGTAGAATGCGCATACAATCCCTCAGGCAAATGAAAAGGATAACCTAGAAGAATTTTTCAGCGTAATCGCCGTATCTTGCGGTAAGGTATGTGTCATTGGGGGCTTTAATTTCTTCACCCACTGAATTTCAACAATAGCAAAGATTGAGTACTTTCGTACTCAGCAAGACTTATAGTGTATCACAAATTTTAATAAATGCAGGCTATAGCAAAGGAAAAGCTATCATGGCTAATTGCATAAAGTGAATTTGAAACATTAATATCAAGTAGTAGATTGTAAACGAAATTTATAAAAGCAAGTTTGACATGTATGTAAATAAAAAGTAGTAATAATATAAAATGTAACAACTAATAGTCCTCCATGATTGTGAGCATCAAATAATACCCTACCAACTCTTGGCATAAAAATATGAAACAAAGCTTTTCAGAAAAATTTCCAATTCAACCCTTTTTATAAAAATACAAAACTCTAACTAGTGTTAGTGCACCAAGTTTTTTATGACCGTGGGAACAGCTTTTTGAAAAGTTTTATACTGTGTAGAGGCATACATCTTTACACACAAGATATGACCAACTCTTTTTCCTGCTATTTTCACGCTTCTTTTGGCTTGTGGCCAAGAGGTTATAACATGAACCTTTACATCACCTAGGCCTAACTTTGCACCAGTCAGGTGATGTCAAACCCTTTATATGGCGGTGTAAATAAATAAAATTCATACACATAGTAACCATAATAGTACATTCCTGTCATAATCATTTCCCCCAGAACAAGGCATACACCGTTGCATTGGTATGTGTTGAACCCACACCTTATGTCTAATACCCCTACAAGCGAACCTACTTGGAATGCCTATGCTACTTGACCTTCTAACGTGCAAAGCTAGACATAGGTAACTTAATTGGTTAAGGCTACCCCATAATAGCACTTGTGGTTGCACTGATTATCTTGGGTTTTAAGGACACTATGTTCGGTCCTTAATCCAAAACCGGGCGAGAACGCTCCCCTACACTACGTGCAAGTCCGTCCCTCACACGTCCGGCTATTGCCATATCTCGCCCACGTCAAATCATAGTTTTATTTTTATTTTTATTTTTATTTTTATACCAAAGTACTAGAAATAACAATTCCCATTATGTTCAAAATTTATATTCATAACAAACAGCAAATCCGACCATTCGTTATCCCTTTTCTAAGGCATAGCTATATATACTCAATTATACCCAATTGACATTTCTATAATCTCTAAACCTACCTTAGGGTTATCAAGATTGATATGACAATATTTATTAAGAAAATTCCATGAGTTACGGGGATATATCTATCAGTACACATAATATAGAAATTTTTTACTAAAAATAAACACATGTATACATAGATTTGATAAAACCATATAAAATTGGCAAAATACTAGGATCAATATGGTTAAAGGGGGTGCTTGCCTTGCTCATTGATTTTAGGGGTGGGGTTAATGTTGTTGGTTGCAGATTCTAGAATGTCGGTGTCTATGTGCAATTCAACGCAAAGCAATAACAAGAAGCAAAAAGAAGTCAATAACATCAAAACTCCAAATATTATTATAGAAATAGAAGGCAGAATTTTAGAAAGTTGTTTCACAATTTTTGAGGCTTCTTTGCATAAGTTATGATTACTTGAATTTTTAATTAGAAAATACATCATCCTAATTAATAAGTAAGTACAAACAATGTTCAAACTCAATTATTTTTATAGAGATAGAGGCTCATTATGTTAGGATATTTCAGAAGCTAGTTTCATTAATTTTGGAGTTTGTTTGCAATAGTTACAAGCATTTGAATTTAGTATGTATTGAAAACTAACCTAAATAGGAGTTTAATTCAAACAGAGTGCAAATTCAAATATTTTTGTAGAAATAGGAATCTTATGACTTTAGATGGGTTTAGAAATTTATTTCATCAAAATTGAAGTCCATTTGTACAAATTTTAAATAGAGAATATGCTAGATTTCATTTAAATTTTGAATTCAAAATTTGAATATAGGTTAAATTTTAAATATTTTTGCAAAAATGGAAACTTCATGATTTTAAAATAATTTAGAAACTAGTTTGAATATATTTGGATTTAATTTTAAAAAATTATAAGCACTTTTATAGTAACTATTCTGGAAATTGGTCAAAACAGGAAAACACACTTTCTAATTAAGAAAGCGCCTTTTGCTATTTTGGGATTTTTTTGAATTAAATGCAAGATGCTAAAGAAGGGGCCCTACATGGCAGTGAGCCGAAACAAGGGAAAGCTTAGAGGAGCTCACCGGTGGCGGCTCGATGGCGATCGAGCTCAATCGTTGGCTTGGTTAGCTAGGGAAAAGGTAGGGAGTTTAGGGGAGAAGTAGATGGCGGTGATGGGTGGCCGAAGCGGGCTCACGGCTGAGAGGTGTGATGGCAAAAACTTTGGTCAGTTGCGAAAGCACAAGAGACTTGATCATGACCAGGGGGAGGACGGGAAAGCTTTAGTGAGGCCAATAGAGCCCATTTTGGTACATTGCGATAGTGGACAAGCTCTGTCGAGGCTTGGCGTCATGCTCCATCTTTGGAGAAGGAGCTAGGGGTGGTGACATTCTAGTCCAGAAGAGCCGCAATCAAGGATAGCAAAGGCTTCATGAATCCATTAGCAAGGTCCAAGCTCAATGGATTGAAGAGATACTCACCAAATTCGATTAATTAGACTCGGCCCCAGATTCTATCACACGGCGGCAATGGTGGACTTGAGGTGCTCGAGCCTTAGCTAGTGGTTGGAGAAAGTACAGGGAATGAGTAAGGAGACAAGAGTGGCTGAGGTACGGCTTAAATAGGTAAAATTGGAGTAGTGGCCTTAATGCTCATGATTGAGGATTCTCGGCCAAGGGAAATGGATAATGTGGCAGCACCGAGGCAGGAGGCAATCGGCGAGGAGAGTATGCACTCAAGGAAGAGGATAGTGGCAGGGGCTCAGCGAGGCAGATGAGAGATGATCACAATCCCAGTTGGCTTGGCGGCACAGCTAGGGTACAAGTTCCCGTGTGACGGTGATTTCTTCGTGCCGTGGCAAGGAAATAGGTGAAACGTGGCTCGCTCATCCTAGAGCGAGCATAGGCGTGGGGAGCAGATGACTACCATAGCAAGGAAAACAAGCTCAGGAAGCTGCCACAATAGACACACCCTGTGCGAAGAGGAAAAAGGGGAGAGAGGGAAGAGGCTGGCAAGTGGGCCCAAGCCAAGAGGGGGGCACCAGCAGAGAAAGGAAGGGGAGAGAGGGATCGCTAGGCCAGCTCGGGGTGAGGCACATGCTAAAAAGTGGGCCCATGTTACCAGAGGAGAGAAAAAGGAGGAAAATCCTATTTTTGATTTTTGGCAACTAAATTCCCCGATTTAATTAAGCCTTCACAATGGCTTCAAAATTTTGGAACATTTTTGTGTAAGGTCTTAAGGTGCTGAATATGATCCCATAAAGTGTTCAGAGCAAGATCAAACTTCAAGATTTCTGACACTGCTACTATTCTTTAAAGGAGTTGCTATTTTTTTATTTTCCAAAGGAATTAATGTAACACCTCGGCACCTAATGTGCCCAGTATGTCACCACAAAGGACAATAGAAACAATCAATACACAACATTTGAAATAAATTACAGCAACTACGCTAACAGTTCTAAAAAAATTTCGGCAGCATGTACTCTGTTTTTCCATGGTTTTCAACATTAATAATAAAGGCATAGCAAGATAGCATAATTGAAGACAATACTAACATGGAAACCAAGGATTCAGCAACAATTCAAGTCCAAAGCATAATTTAACCGTCACATAAACCAACAAAGGAATAACATCTACTCATGACAACCAACGGGGCAATTAAACCATAATCTAATTCAATATGGTGACCATCACAACTAAGGGAAGGGTTTGAAATTGTTTAATTGAGTGATGCTAAGTGAAGACGTGCATCTAGCTCCCTTTCCCACATGTCGAATTCAAGGTACCTAAAAAACATCAAACAACAAGTGTGAGTTCATCACTCAGCAAAGTGTATTGCAACATGACAAGGAAATAACATTAACATACGAGAAAGTAGCCTTCATGATTTAAACCATGCGGGGAACAATCCATACAATTCCTTTTTATCACAATCTCATTTAGACATTCTCATTTGCTTCCATGTAATGCATCATGCAATGCTCATGCCATGCTCCTTTCATTAGCACATACCGGTATTGCCGAGTGCACAACCGTCGGTGTGCACCCTCTTTCCCTTCCATCCTGTGGAGGGTGCCTACTCTTACTGACTCGCTCCCATTCACAACTGTGGATGGAACTACGAGGTAGGTCTTTCTCAGTGGCGCTCCGGATTAGTCATAACTTTCTCACCGACCTTACCGGATTAGTTATGACTTTCTCACTGACCTGGCCTGTCTTCATGCTATGAATGCATATATGCCATAAACATGAATAAGTTGCATATATACTCATTTTTAACAACTTGCTTAACCACAACCATAAACATACATCCATTCCTTATTTCAATTCTTAGGATAACATTCATGCCAATCTAATCAAATTCAAAATTATTCACATGGTAAAGCAAACATCATTCCTACCATGCTAGTATAACATGACAACAACAATTTCATAACGCTACCAATAATTCACATCGCAATACACTTGCCTTTAACCTCTTGAACCCGAGTGGCGAGGAGTTGACGCCGCTCCTGGGGTCACACCACCTACATAAGGATGCATTCCACTCAAAAACTTGCCAACAAAGCAACGCAAAGCTCACAACTACAACGGTTTCACAACCCACTCCTAAAACCCGAAAACAGAAATCTGTTCAAACGGGACAGCAACATTCTAATGATCATAACTTGAGATTAACAACTCCAAATCAAATAAACAAATACATTTTCACAAACTACAGGAAGTTTTCCATATTTTTATAAGTATTCGAAAAGTATCATTCAGCCTCTAAGTCCCTCTAATCTGCAGATGAACACAGACTGTATCAATCGCGACACAGATTGGACAGCGTTCGGTAAAATGGACATAACTTTTAAAAGGCTAAACAAAACTTAGTGATTTTGGTGCCCAATTAAAGGTACTTCAATTATCTACAACTTTCGCAACAGCCGGCCCCCCAGAAAATGAATCTAAAATTCTCAAAATCGCGCCCAAAGCTGGGGGTCAAATCTGCCCGAGGACAGAACGCAAGGCAGATCTACAATCGCCTTAATACCCTCTAGATACAGCACCTAATTGGAGGTTTTAGACATGAAATCCCCCATCTAAATAACATCCATTCACCACAAAAAACCTAAAATGCTTACCTGTCCTTGAAGGATCAAAGAATCGATGAAGAATCTCCTCCTCTCGGCCTCGATCGCCCTCCAATCGCCGGAATCACCGGATCTCCTCGGTTGGATGGCTCCCAAACGGAGAGATCGGGGGAAGGGGAGGGTTGAATGTGGAGGGAACCAGGGTCGGCTAGGGGTGGCACCATGGGAAGGGGAGAGCGGCGGCCAAGGGAGGGAGGGGGCGCATGGAGAGGTGGAGGCGGCTGCCTAGGGTGGGAGGGGGCGCACCAAAGGGGAGGAGCTGCGGTTTGGGGGGTGGGCTAAGGTTTTGTGTAACACCCCAATTTTTTCTTTTCATGAATTTAAATAAGATTTGGCACTTTTGTGAATTTTTGGAATTTTCTGGGATTTATTTGGATTTATTTGAATTTATTCCCTTTTGAAAGAATTAAAGAATTTAATTTTGCAAATAAAATTTTGTTGGAAATATTTTATTTGAGTCCAAAATGTCCCAAAATATTTTCTAGAATTTTCCTGGAATTTTTCTGAGTGTTTTGATATTTTTAATGAATTAAATTAATTTCTAGGAATTAAATTGAATATTTAAATCGCTGGAAAATCGAATCGGTTAACACTGTTCATCCGACCGAGCCCAAACCCGAGTCAGACTCGAGTTCGACCCGAGCCGCGTTCGAGCCGAACCCGGTTCCAACCAACCTAACCTAAACCGCGTGACCGTTGGATCAAGATCCAACGGCCACGATCGCGCCACGCCGCTTCACGCATGGCCGAGCTGCATCTTCACGCCCGTGCGATCCCGACCATTGGTCGTGCCACGTGGATGGCAGGGATTGCGCCACGTCGCCCGGCCGTGTCCGAGCTGGACTCCGCCGCCCGTACCGGCTCCTCCGCGATTTCCGCGTCGATCTCGACGTTGGGGCCGGCATTTAAAGCCCGGGTGCGTGCCCGAGGTTCGCCTTTCCCTCGTGCGCCGTTTGCCCCTCTTGCCCTTGCCCTAGCCACCGCTAACTGCCCGCTATTGCTCACCGTAGTTGTCTAGGGCTTTGCTTTGGTTTTCCTCACCTTCCGCCGCCATCCGGCGTCGCCCGAGGAGAAGGAGGTCAGATCTGGAATCCCCGAGCCAGGGCGATTCGAACGTGACCATGGACATCGCCAGAGGAGCCCTGTAGCGCCGCGCCCTTGGTCGTTGTCCTCGTCTCCGGTGCCCTCTGCTTCGCCGCGCGCCATCGCCGCCTCGCGAACTCCATCAACCGTCCGATCAAGATCCGAGGGCCCAGATCCGTCCATGTCACCACGGTAAGATCTCACGTTGTAATCTCTAGATCTATTTCCAACCGTTGGATCTAGATCCAACGGTTTAGATCGTGCCACGTAGCCATAGCTGCACCGTACTAGGATAGATCTCAGCCGTTAGATCTAGATCGTATGGCTAGCGTTAACCCATGTTATAGCGTTAGATTAGATCTTGACCGTCCGATCAAGATCGAACGGTCCGGGTCAGCCGAGTAGTTTTCCTATTGCGTTAAGCCAGATCCAATCTGGGCCATTGATTTTCAAATCAACGGCCGAGATCTAGCCACGTGGCTAGGAGGCTGACCGTCGCGGTCAGCGCGGTCACGCCGGTCGCCGCTGACGTCAGCCGTGATGTCACGTGGGGCCCACGTGTCAGCGATCGAGCCAAACCACACCATGATGTCATGCTGACGTCACGGTGGGGCCCGCGTGTCAGTCCACTCGGCTGAACCGTGCGCTGACGTCAGCACTGACGTCACCCGAGGGACCCACATGTCAGTGACGCGTAGAACCGTGGACCGAGTCCACGGTGGACCCGAGCCGAGCCGTGGACCGAGTCCATGCTCCGGGTGATGCAATAAATCGATTTTTCAATAGAAAAATAATTCGGTGGAAAATGAAATTCCACGCTGACGTCATTAATCGGTTTTTCAGTATAAAAATAAATGAATTAATTCGGATTATTGGTTTATTTGAATTTTGAAACTTCAAACGCTTATAACTTTGGCAATTTAACTCCGATTTGAGTGATTCAAATTTCTAAATTTGTATAAAATTGAGATATACCTAATGGTGAATTTTATTTAATTTTTAGACTAAAGTTTTTCTCTGTAATATTATTTAATTGATTATTTAAACTTTAAACGCATATAACTTTTGCGTTTTAACTCCGATTTCGCCGATTCAAATTCCTAAAAATGCATAAATTATGCTCTCTCTGTTTATGGACTTCATTTGGATGTTTGGACACATTTTGTCTACTGTTTTATTCATTTATTGCTATTTGCACGCGTTACGAGTAGACGTTGAAGTGCCCGAAGGCTTCGAAGGTGAAGTGTTGACCCAGGAGCCACCTCAGGACCAAGATCAAGTATTCTTTGAAGGCAAGTTGTGCTTTGACCATGTTGATCCCATTTTGAAATAATTTGATTTAAATTATTGCATGCTAGTTCAATTATAAAATGCTTTAATTAATTTTGGGAGATTAGTTAATTACCTAGTTGCTGTATGCCACCTTGACATAGATAATTGAATGCCATGAACCCCTTGTCACCCTAGTTGAGGATTAAATAGTTGGACATTATTAAATTGCCAACATGGGAATTTAGATCGTTGTAGTATATTGCTTAGACCTGCTACGTGCTTATGACATGACTTTGGACAATCAAATGTTAATATTGACTTAATGATATATTGAACCTGTTTTGGAAGGTATCATGTGTTGTGATGTTGATGGCACGTGGTGCATGGTAATCAACTGGGGGTTTGATAAATAGTTTTCGACCGGGGCATGTGGCAAGAATGATCGGGTGGGCCAGTGGTGGCATCGGGAGTGTTGGTTTGGTTCTTCGGGTAGTCTTGCCCTGGTCAACATAAGGACTTAACCTTGCAAGCCTTTGAACTGAGTTAATCGTGCAACCACATGTCCGTAATGGGACGGACCTAGTTGAGTAAGTTACTAATAACTTGCATGTGATACTTCGAGTGTCAACTACACCCTTTGTGTAGATTGAAAGGGGAGCGTACCAATGCGATGGCATGGTACCCGTCCAACGGTATGTCGGTCCCATACTTCGCCTTTGTTAAGGGAAGGGATGGTGTATGGCAAAAACCGGAAAGGTCACTTGTGTAGTTAGCCGTTTCCGAAAGGCTTTGTTACGATCACTTGCCTTTGTGGTGTTTGGCTGTATCTTGTGGGTAAAGTGCATAACCTCTGCAGAGTGTAAAATCTATTCGAATAGCCGTGTCCGCGGTATTGGACATTGCTCGGGGATTACAGTCAAGGGTTAGATTTTCTTGAAAATAACTTGAACTTGAGAGGTTTGGTTTGGTTAAATGATGATGTTGATGGAAATGTGGATTAGGAATGGGACAGATGTTTATTTAACTCCTGGAAAAGTTATTGATATTACACTGTTTCTATCGCTTTCGAATCTACTTATGTTATTTGTTAAATGTCATATCGCAAATGAACCATGAGCTATTCCTTTGTATTAAGCCATGCATGTAGAATATTAGCTTGCATTCTGTGCATGACTTGCTGAGTACCAAGTACTCACCCTTGCCACAATACGACACCAGTTGAAGAAGAGTCTACACCAGCTTTGGAGGAGGAGCTCCAAGAGGAACCGTCTAACTAGGGAGCGAGCCCAGTCAGTTGCCTGTGGTATACTGGATGGCGCCACGAAGTTATTTTATTTTCCGCTGCTATTATTTCTCCTTTATTAAGTTTCGCCCTGCGTGGCGTATATTTGTAACTTGACCTTAAGGTCGAGCAACCAGCTTGATTAACTATTTAAAGTACCTTATTATTTCGTTGAGTATGATTGTGATATTTACCAATGTTGAGACTGTGTGCACTAGCGTGTTCCTGGACTAGTGCTGATTACACAGAGGGTCCGGATTTGCAAATTCGGGTCCCGACATTTTGGCTGCCCTTGCTCCCCCACATGGGCCAAAAACCCCCCACCGGAAGCCCAAAACTCAATCCCCCAAGGCCCAACTCTCCCGGAAAAGCTAAAACGACCTGAAAAACCAAAAACACGACATAAACTCTTACCATAATGTCACATTCTCTTCCTCTTAATAGGATTCGACCCCGAATCCTGGACACGCCACTACACGACAACCAAAACGAAGGGAGCTAAGGTTCACTTCTCAGAACCCGCTCAGATGCCCCTACAATTTGCACTAGCTAGGACTCGAAAGCAAGGAGCTAAGGCTCGGACTGACGGCTCTAACGATAACTCACATTCAAAACTTGCAAGAACTTTACTCAACATTGAAACACAAAGCACTCACACAAGGACTCAGAACGACCTAAGCAATAGCGCCACTACTAGATTTCTAACTTTTACCGAGTGGAAAAAATATGTCGGCCATTGCAAAATACCGTAGGCCATGTATATGACCGAGCGTAAACCGTCGGTAACTTCCCCTCGGCTACTCATGGTCGGCCATTCATGGGATTCCCGACGGTACCCTCGGTTATTAGTTTAACGAGGGTTTCCATAGCACTCGGTAAATACATGGGTGAGAGGTTTTTTCTTTCTAACCGTCGGTAATTTCTCACGACTATATGTGGGATTTTTTGTGTAAAAAATATAATTTTTTTTTCAAATATAGGGATTAAGCTCACAACTTATTTGTACCACAATCCCTTAAGTTAAACATTTTTTATTTTCAAATTAGAAATACGTGACGCCTATGATTCGAACTCACAACCTACTTGACCCGAAGCTATACCAAGTGAACGTCATCAGACAAGCGGGACTGATTAAGGTTTGTGATGTGAAGATCACGGTACATGCCAGGAAGAAGGGCAAGGGCAACCGTCCGATATACTGCATCGCCAGGAGGTCGACAATGTAGATGGGAATTCAGGAGGTATCACGACGAGCGATGCGACACATCGCCCGCATCTACGCCAGCGAGCTGGAGGGCGTGGTGTACCGCTACCATCCACACAACAACAACCTTTTTGACCTGAAGCTGATTCAGGATGAGAATGCCATGGTCACACAGCTGGCACGACTTGTCATCGCTCAGGAGGATGTGCTCGATGATACGAACCGGGAGCTACTGAAGGCTCGCGAGGAGGTCACGATAGACAAGAACCGATGGCGGGAGGCTCAAGAGCATGTGTCCCACCTTCTGTGAAGGATTGACGAGTTGGAGATGGCATTGTACGGACCGGGACCAGAGCCAGTACTTGAGTTACATGAGCCAGACCCGGAGGAGTCAGATCTCGAGGAGGACACCGCTTTTTTTACTACTACAGTTGCAGGGCATGGTGATTGTTTCGTGCCGATGCCACCGCACCCGCATCCAGGCAGAGGAGGTTTTCTTGACGAGTGAGCCTAGGTCTTGTAGTTGGGACTCCTTCGTCGAGTCGTGTTATAGAATAAAGGGTCACCCTTAGAGGCGTTGGATTTTCATTGCTTACTGAGTGTACAGTATGTGTTGCAGGCCCTTATGCGTTGTAAGCAACCATACCGAGTTAATATTGTTTGGTTAATAAAGTCGAATTTTGAGTTACATTTTCCTCCCTGCATAAGTTACTCTACTACTTGTCTATGCTTGCATTCCTCTTGTCTTTAAACCTTGGAGAAATCGACAGATGGTGAACACCCGCGGAAACCTTGGAGGCAATGGGAGTGGTTCTCGCCCAGCTGAGAACCCTAATGATAGAGCACCTGCACCCCACCCAGCACCGCCAGTCGACATGCAGAACTTTGGAGCTTTTCTTGCTGCACAAACCCAGCTGATGCATGCTATGATGCAACAGATGCAGCAGGTCACTGCTCAGGCCACCGCTAACAAAGCAAATCAGGGACAACGACAGGGAGCAAAGTTGTCGGAGTTCATGAGGACTCATCCACCCACTTTCTCTGGGAATGCCAACCCGTTGGAGGCCGATGATTGGCTAAGGTCAATAGAAAGGAAGTTACACATTGCCCAATGCATGGGAAATGAGAAGGTGCTTTACGCATCTCATCAGTTGGAAGGGACCGCCGCTGAATGGTGGGAAAACTTCTGCGCCACACGGGAGAACCCACAGGACATCACGTGGGAGGAGTTTACGGCTGCGTTCCATCAGTACCACGTGCCTGAAAGAATAATGGACCTTAAGAAGGAAGAGTTCAGGGCATTGAAGCAAGGTAATCAACCGGTGTCAGAATATCTGAACAAGTTCACACAGCTTGCACGCTACACACCTGAAGATGTAGCGATAGATAAGGCCAGACAGTCTTGCTTCATGAAGGGACTCAACTCTGGACTGCAGGTGGGACTGATCAACACCTGTACCCAACGAGGACCTCCGGTTGTTACCAACCCACACTCGATTTCTCTTCCTAAAATGTTCTCGACCACCAACTTTCTCACAAGGAAGAAGGTCGAAGAGTACAACCCTAAATTGTGTGGGAGTTAAGGCAGTGAGTTAGATCGGTCAGAGTACCACCGGAGCTACGTATTGCTGTGAAGGCATCACCGCTGGTGAAAAGAAGCTCATTGCCATTGAACCAATAGAGCTGTGCGTGTGGTAAGGGGATCAACCGATTCGTGAGGCCAAGATCTACACGTAGGTGGCCATCGTTTTCGCTGATGATGACCTTAGGGGGGCATGTCACCACCGTCTACGTGGCTTAGATCCAGTAGTGCCATGTGTCTAGATGGCATCAGCCTAACGCAGCAAGTGACATCATCGCGGTCTCACTTGTCAATCGCTATGGGATTTTTTAGATTATTGTTATTTGGGAAAAATATGGTGATGATGTCAACCGACATCATTAATTAGATTTTCCAAAGTAAAAATATTAGGCCAAAAATTCTAAATACCAATGACATCAGCACAACGTCAGAAATATATTTTTCATAGAAAAATATTTTGGCCGAATATCAAAATAGTTGTTGACATCAGCATGTCATCATATTTCTTACTTTTCAATACAAAAATAATTCAATTAATTTAGTTTATTCTTTTTATTGTATTTTCAAACATTGAATAGCTCGTTCTTGCTCATACGAACTCCGATTGAGGTGAATCAAAAGTCTAAAAATTTATAAAATCATAATCTACTTACTGGTGAATTTTATTTAATTTTTATAGTGAGTTTGATCTCTATTTTTGGTATTTATTATTTATTTATTTATTTATTTGTTATGCATAGACATTGAAGTATCTGAGGGTTTCGAAGGAGAGTTAGTACTTCAAGAGCAAGGTCCAAAGCAGGAGCAAGAGCTTTTCCAAAGCAAGTTGTGTTTTGACCATGTTAATCCCATGTTTCAAAATTATATTGAATCAAATTATTGCATGCTAATTCAAATTAAAAATGATTTCAACTAATTTGGGATTAGTTAATCAACCTAATTGTTGTATATCAACCTTGTCATTTGTATACCATGTTTATTAACCACTTTAAGTTGAATTAATGTTTAGTTGGATGCTATTAATTGCCAACTTGGATTGCTAAACCTTGACTAGTATGCTTAGAAATGCAACGTGTTATTGTTATCATTTTGGTAATGGGATTGATGAGTATAAGTGAGGGTTGTATCACAAATGTTGAGAGTTTTGAAGTCTTGCCTTGGTCAATTAAGTACTTAACCTTGCAAGCCTTTGAACTGGGCAAAACATATAAACACATGTCTAGAATGAGACAAGACCTAGTTAAGTAAGTTACCATGTCTTAGCATGTGATACCTCAGGGTGATAGTTACACCGGGGTGTGGTTATGTGGGAGGATGTCTGTGCATATGCTTGACATCGAATAGGTTTGACACACACTTTGGCTCTTTACGATGGAAGGGATAGTGAAGACAATAGTGGAGAGGTTTATGTGTTAGGATAGAAGTTTTTGAAAGGTTTTGTTATGATCACTCATTCGCATACTCTTGAATGGTGAGTCACAGAATGCATGGTGTGTAACACCCCGGCATCTAGTATGCCCGAATGCTACCGAACATAGACTAAACAACACCTAAATACCATAAATAAAGATAAATTACAGCAAAGGCACAAATGCTAAAAACCGAAATTTCGGCAACATCTCCTTTGTTTTAACATGACTTGAAGCAATAGCAATAGCAATAACATGGCAAGATATATCATAACATAAGACATCTAAAGCAGCAATATAAATGGATAAAGCATCCACATAAACCAATAATACCAAATCCAACCACTCCATAAACTATAGCTAAGTAAATAAGGATCACATGCACACCAAAATTATTCCACACACTAAGTTCATGGCACTTATTATGATCATGACTCAAATTGATAGATGTGACTGGAACTACGTGAAGATGTGTAGCTATTGCCCCTTCCCACATGCCGGTGTCATGGTACCTAAAACAACATAAAACACAAGCGTGAGTTCATCACTCAGCAAGTATATTGCAATGGGTCATACAGAACAATTCAATTATTATCATCTCTACATAACAACTTAACATCATGATCAAGTCATACTTCATATGCAACATCATATTCATGTCTCAACCTCATTGAGATCATTTCATCATCATCATCATGAATGCAATGCAATGCAATGCACATGTCTCCTCGATGCAAATACCGGTATTGCCTAGTGCACACCCATCGGCGTGCACCAACGTCCCCCTTCCATCCCGTAGATGGAGGGTGCCTACTCCTCGCTACCACTCACCGCGTGGGTAGAATCACGAGGTAGGTCCTACATCCATGGCGCTCCGGATTAGTCATAACTTTCTCACCGACCTTACCGGAATAGTTATGACGTTCTCACCGACTGGGCCAAGTTTCATGCCATGTATGCAACATATGCCATAATCATTAACCATAAACCATTGCATAGCATCTTAACATACCCTTTTTATCATATCATGGCAAACACTAAGAATGTCAAGATAGCATAACATGGAAACAATTGCATCTAATCAAGACAAGCAAATAAACCACATGCTACCCATCCCAATACACTTGCCTTAACCTCGGGCGATGGATTGGCGGGATGAGGAGGGCACTCCCGGGGTCACACCACCTGCACATAGATGCCACACAATCACAACGTGCCCACAAAACAGTACGCCCTCGCCCATCTACCCCGATTTCGCAAACTACTCCCGAAAACGAAAAACAGAGAATCTGTCCCCCCCGGGACAGCAGACTTCAATCTAGCATAACTTTAGTTCTAGGACTCTGAATCGATTAAACGAGTACATCCTCGCGTAGCTTAGGAAGTTTCCTAACTTTTTCTAAGTATATGGAAAAACTGATTCGGATACTAAAGTTGTCTAATCTACAAAACACTACGTTCTGTCCCAGCTACGTCACAGATTTGAACATGTTCGGTAAATCGAGCATAACTTTCAAACGGCTGGGCAGAATTGGACGTTCTTTATGTCCACTGAAAGGTATTGAAGTTACCTACAACTTCTTCAACAGGCGGATGACCAAATTCCGAGTCTAAGGTCGCAAAAACTCAAACTCTAGGTCGACTGCACAATCTGCCCGAAGCAGAGAACGTGGCAAACTCTAGTTTTCATCTAATCTACCCAATCACAGCACCACCACTTGATCTAAAAGCATCCAAATACCCTCTAGAACAGCACCTAGACCAACCCCAAGGATTCCCCTAGCCATACATTCGCCCGACGAACGACGAACCGACGAATCTCCTCTCGGTTCACGCAATCTCCTTCCTCGCTCTAAATCCACCGGATCTCCTCGTCGCGGGGCTTGCCGATGGAGGGGACAGCGAGGTGGCATGGAGGGGATCTCCCCTAGGGCAGCAAGGGAGGTTGGGAGGAGAGGGGAGGGTGGTGGCGCAATGGGGGAGAGGAGATGGGGGGGCAGCTAGGAGGAGGGATGAGGGGGGCGGCTAGGGCACACAAGCGGGGGGCGCACAAAACAGGGAGGGGAGGGGCTGGCGCATGCAGCCCCTTTGTGCTGCCCTCCTCCCCCTCATGGGCCAAGAAATCCCACCCTCGGCCCATGGAGGTTTCCCCCTAAGGCCCAATTCGCCCCGGAGAGGCCCAAACTCCCGAAAACGGCCCGAAACTCGATTAAACTACAAAAACATAAAGTTTTAACCTCCGAAATCGCATTTTATAAAGTTTTGACATCCCGAGGTGTCACATTCTCCCCCCTTCAACAGGATTCGACCTCGAATCCTAGACACGCCTCTATGCAACTGAGCAAACAAAAGGATAGTTTAGGTTTCACATCTCGTACCTGAGGTTACAAGCTCGGGGTACTTCTCGCGCATGCGAGACTCCAGCTCCCAAGTCGCTTCCCTCTCAGTCTGTTGCGACCACAGGACCTTGAAAAACTTGAGCGTCCTGTTCTTCAACACTCGCTCCGAGTTCCCCAGAATTTTCACAGGACGGGACTTAAAGGTGAGGTCCTGATCAAGTACTAATGGTTCCAACGGAACCACCAACTCCGGGTCATGCAAGTATTTCCTTAGCATCGAGACATGGAACACATTATGGACTCCTTGCATTGACTCCGGTAGCTCCAAGCAGTAAGCTAACTTACCGACTCGAGCTAAGATAGGAAACGGTCCAACATACCTCGGACTGAGCTTCCCTTTTGTGCCAAAACGCACCACACCCTTGGTGGGAGATACTCGCAAAAGCACCCTATCACCCACCTCAAACTCCAAATCTCGCCTCCTCACATCAGCATAGCTTTTCTGTCTACTCTGCGCTGCAAGAAGGTTCTGCCGTACCGCTGCCACGCGATCAACAGTCTGCTGAACCCAATCCGGTCCAAGGACCGCTCTCTCTCCCACTGCATCCCAACAAAGCGGCGATTTGCACTTCCGGCCATACAATACCTCATACGGGGCAGCCCGGATGCTGCAATGATAGCTGTTATTATAAGCGAATTCTGCCAATGGCAAGTGATCCTCCCAGCTACCCTTCCATGTCATCACACAGGCCCTGAGCATGTCCTCCAGTGTCTGAAAAGTACGCTCAGACTGCCCATCCGTCTGAGGATGAAAAGCGGTACTGAGACAAAGCTGTGTGCCCAAAGCATTCTGCAAACTCTCCCAGAACTTTGAGACAAACTTCGCATCCCGATCAGAGATAATCGTCCTGGGCACACCATGCAGTCTCACAATCAGCCGCACATAGATAGGAGCCAACTCGCTCGCTGAATGGGTAGTGCGGATAGGAATGAAGTGTGCAGCCTTGCTAAGACGGTCCACCACAACCCAAACAGCATCCTTCCCTCGTGGAGTACGAGGTAGGCCAACCACAAAATCCATGGAGATGTCATCCCAAGGCCACACATGAATCTCCAATGGCTGCAACAGACCAGCGGGACACTTGTGTTCAGCCTTTATCTTCTAACAAATCCCACAAGACGCCACATACTTGGCGATATCAATTGTCATCCTTTTCCACCAGAAGTTCTTTCTCAGATTCCTGTACATCTTGGTCTCCCCAGGATGAACCGTGTACGGGATGCGATTAGCCTCTCTCAAGATGTCATCTTTGACTTGGGATTTCTGAGGTACACACAGGCGACCCTGAAACCTCAGAGCTCCCACATCATCAATGGAAAAGTGTCGGGACCCCGAATTTGCAAATCCGGACCCTCTGTGTATTCAGCACTAGTCCAGGAACGCGCTAGTGCACACAGTCTTAACATCGGTAAATATCACAATCATACCACTTGATACTAATAAAGTACTTTTATTTAAGTAGTCAAACTGGTTACTCGACCTTAAGGTCAAGTTACAAATGTACGCCTCACAGGGCGAAACTTATTAAGAGAGAAATAGCAGCAGCAGAAAATCAAATAACTTCGTGGCGCCATCCAGTATACCACAGGCAACTGACTGGGCTCGCTCCCTATGTAGACGGTTCCTCTTGGAGCTCCTCTTCCAAAGCTGGTGTAGTCTCCTCTTCAACTGGTGTTGTATTGTGGCAAGGGTGAGTACTTGGTACTCAAGAAGTCATGCAATGAATGCGTGCTAATATACTATATGCATGGCTTGGTACAAAGGAATAGCTCAAGGTATATTTGCGTAAAACAAAGATTTAACAAGTATCATAAATAGATTCGAAAGCAGTAGAAATAAGTAAAGCATAGATAACTTTTCAAGAAGTTTAATAAACATCTTTCCCATCCTAATCCACATTTCCATCAACATCATTATTAATCCAACCCAACCTTTCAAATCCAAGTTATTTTTGAGAAAATCTAACCCTTGACTGTAATTCCCGAGCGATGTCCAATACCGCGGACGCGGCTATTCGAATAGATTCTACACTCTGCAGAGGTTATGCACTTTACCCACAAGATACAGTCAAACACCACAAAGGCGAGTTCCCATAACAAAGTCTTTCGGAAACTTCTAACAATACAAGTGGTCCTCCCCGGTTATTGCACGCTAACCCTTCCCTTAGCTAAGGCGAAGTTTAGGCCAATCAACCGTTAGATGGGTACTGCCTCACTTCCAGACGCTCCCCGCATAACTTACACAAAGGGTGGAGTTGACCTCCGAGGTCCCACAGCACGTTATTAGCAACTTAGTCAACTAGGTCCGTCCCATTACGCATGTGGTTGCACGTTAGACCCAGTTCAAAGGCTTGCAAGGTGAAGTCCTTAGGGTGACCAGGGCAAGACTACCCGAAGAACCAAATCAACATCCCCAAGTGCCACAACCGCCCACCTGATTATTCTTGCCACATGCCCTGGCCGAAAACTATTTATCAAAGCCCGCTTGATTACCATGCACCACGTGCCATCAACATCACATGATACCTTTCCAAACAGGTTCAATATATCATTAAGTCAATATTAACATTTGATTGTCCAAAATCATGTCATGAGCACGTAGCGTGCTCTAAGCGATACTACAACGATCTAATTTCCCATGTTGGCAATTTAATAATGTCCAACTAGTAAACCACAACTAGGGTGACAAGGGTCATGGCACATATTTAATTAATCAAGGTGTCATACAGCAATTTGGCATTTATCTAATTTCCCATATTTAAATAAAGTATTTTCTAATTGAACTAGCATGCAATAGGTTAAATCAAAATAGATTTCAAAATAGGATCAACATGGTCAAAGCACAACTTGCCTTCAAAAAGTACTTGCTCTTGGTCTTGAGTTGGATCCTGAGTCAATACTTCTCCTTCGAATTCTTCCCAAGACTTCAACGCTCTACTCGTAAAGCGTGCAAATAGCAATACACAAATAAACAATAGGCAAAAGTGTCCAAACATCCAAATAAAATCCATAAACAGAGAGAACATAATTTTATGAATTTTTAGAAACTGGAATCGTCAAATTTGGAGTTAAAACGCAAAAGTTATGATTATTTAAAGTTTAAATAATCAATTAAATAATTTTACAGAGAAAAACTTTAGTCCAAAATTCAAATAAAATTCATATTTAGGTAGATCTCAATTTTATACAAATTTAGAAATTTGAATCACTCAAATCGGAGTTGAAACGCAAAAGTTATAAGCGTTTGAAGTTTGAAACAAAATCAAATCATTATTCCGAATTAATAAATCATTTTCTTTTTTCGAAATTAATTATTGCGTCGAGGACACGTGTCGGCTCCTGATTGGCTGGCCGACGCCACCGGCTCATGGGCTCGACCACGGCTTGGCTCGGTCCACGGCTCGGTCGGCCGACAGTGGGATCCTCGGGTAGCCAAGTCGACGCGTCATCGTGCTTTCGATGGCGCTCTCGACATGCGGGCCCCACCGTGACGTCAGCGGTGACATCATGGTGTGGTTCGGTTGTCCCGCTGACACGCGGGCCCCGCTGCGTCGTCGAGACACGCCGCCACGCGCGCGTGGCGCGACTAGGCACACGCGTGGCACGATCCTGCCGTTGATTTGAAATCCGACGGCACGGATCGGATCTAGGTTCACGTTCAAAACTACACGGTGATCGCGGGCCGTTGATCTAGATCGGACGGTCCAGATCTACCCTAGGCTAACACCGTTATAAAGTACACAGTGATCGTGGGCCGTTGGATCTAGATCCAACGGTCCCGATCTGATCTAGGTTTTAGGGTTTTGGTTGCACGTGGGCTCACCTGGATCGTTGGATTTCGATCGGACGGTTGACGTGCTTCGAGGGCGACGATGGCGTTGTGGTGGCGCTGCTCCGCCGGAGTTGGGGAAGGCGACCACGGCGACGGCGCCTTGGGGCTTCTCCGACGAGATGAAAGGCACTCTCGGGTGCGTCTCAAAGCGAGGAGTCCGGATCTGTGCTCGGTGACGGCGGAGACGGCTCGACGACGGCGCGCACGGGCGAAAACCAAAGCGGAGAGAGGGAAGGAACTACGGCGAGCAATTGCGATTCTGCGCGCGGCTAGGGCTCAAACTTGAGGCGAAAGATGCGCACGGCAAAGGGCTTCAACGGGTGGCCTCGGGGCTTTAAATAGTGCCTCGGCGTCGCGCGCCAATCCGTGAAACCCTAACGGACCACAGCTCTGTGGCGGCGCAGTTCGAGCCGGACTCGGGAAGACGACGAAATCATGGCCGTCCGCGTGGCCCCGATCCACGGCCGAGATCGCGCGGCGCAACGGGTCCGAGCCGGATCCGGTTGGATCGGTGCGGCCAATTTCCGACCGTTGGATTTCGATCCAACGGTTCGGATCGACCAAGGTTCGACCGGATCACGTGGCTCGGGTCGGACTCGAGTCCGACTCGGGTTCCGACTCGGTCGGATGAATAGTACTTGACCCAACTCGAATTTCCAGCGATTTAATAATTAAGATAATTCCCAGTAATTCATTTAATTCATTAAAAATAGCAAAAGACTCAGAAAAATTCCAGAAAAATTTTGGAAAATATTTTGGATCATTTTGGACTCAAATAAAATATTTCCAACAAAATTTTATTTGCAAAGTTTAATTCTTTAATTATTTCAAAATGGAATAAATTCAAATAAATTCCAAATAAATCCAAATAAATTCCAGAAAATTCCAAAAATTCACCAAAGTGCCAAATCACACATGAATTTAAGAAAAGCAAAATTTTGGGGTGTTACAAACCTCCCCCCCTTAATAGAATCTCGTCCCCGAGATTCAGGGCTCACTACAGAATAGGCTTGGAAACTCTTTCTTCAAATACTCTTCGCGCTCCCATGTCGCTTCACTTTCTTCATGATTGCTCCACTGAACTCTACAGAAACGGGTTGACTTATTTCTGGTCTCTCGATCCATAGTGTCCAAAATCTTTACGGGATGCTCCTTGTAAGTCAAATCTTCTTGCAACTCAATTGACTCTAGCGGTGTCTGTTCCTCAGGTACTCGGAGACACTTCTTCAACTGGGACACATGGAATACGTCATGCACTCCTGCTAACGACTGTGGCAACTCCAGCTGATAAGCAACTTCGCCTCTGCGACTCAAAATCTTAAATGGTCCAACATAACGGGGTGCAAGTTTCCCTTTGGCATGGAACCTCTTAACTCCTCTGAGCGGCGTAACTCTAAGGTATACATAGTCTTCTGGTTCAAAACTCAATTCCCGGCGACGGTTGTCAGCATAACTCTTCTGTCGTGATTGGGCGATCTTCAACCTTTCCCTAATCATGGCAATCTGCTCTTCAGCCTCTTGAAGAATATCAGGCCCGAAGACACGGCGCTCGCCGGTCTCATTCCAATTCAATGGCGTCCGACAGGGTCGTCCATACAGTGCCTCAAATGGTGACATCTGTAAACTAGCCTGGTAACTATTGTTGTAACTGAACTCGGCATACGGCAAACTCTTATCCCAAGAGGTAGCATAAGCCAATGCACAAGCTCTTAACATATCCTCCAGAATCTGATTGACTCTTTCGGTCTGTCCATCCGTCTGTGGATGATAAGCTATACTGAAGTTCAAACGGGTTCCCATGGCTTCATGCAACTTATTCCAGAATCTTGAAGTAAATTGGGTACCTCTGTCCGATACAATCCTCTTTGGCACTCCGTGCAAACAGACGATCCTGATCATGTACAACTCTGCTAACTTATCTCCCGAGTAAGTGGTCTTCACGGGGATAAAATGGGCTACTTTGGTCAAGCGATCCACTATAACCCATATGGAGTCATAACCTCCTTGAGTCTTAGGCAAACCGGTAATGAAATCCATTCCGATTTCCTCCCACTTCCACTCAGGTATTTTCAGTGGCTGTAGCAATCCTGCTGGTCTCTGATGCATTGCCTTGACTCTCTGGCATACGTCGCACAATGCAACATGCTCGGCAACTTCACGCTTCATGCTCGGCCACCAGAATCTTTCCTTCAAATCCTGATACATTTTGGCGCTTCCAGGATGAATTGAGTACTTGGAGTCATGGGCTTCTTCCAAAATCAGTTGCCTTAGCTCCTTTTTGTTCGGCACACAAATGCGATCCTTCATCCATAACGTGCCTTGCTCATCCAACCTGAAGTCCTCTGCTTTGCCTTCCTCCTTGATGGACTTAATCCTGCGGATCTTGTCATCATCATACATCCTTCCGGATCTGGTCCTCTAGGGTAGGCTTCACTTCCAATGCGGCCAAGAATCCGCTAGGTACCACCTCAATCTTCATTCTCTGAAAATCCTCACATAACTCATCCTGACTTGTGGCTAGCAACATACTCACGGTATGGCTTTTCCGACTCAAGGCATCGGCAACTACGTTGGCCTTCCCGGGATGGTAATGGATTCCAACATTGTAGTCCTTGATCAACTCTAACCATCTCCTCTGCCTCATGTTCAGATCCGACTGGGTGAATATGTATTTAAGGCTCTTATGATCCGTATACACTTCACATCTGTTTCCAATCAGATAGTGATGCCATATCTTCAAGGCATGCACTACGGCAGCTAACTCTAGGTCATGCGTCGGATAATTTTCCTCATGCGGCCTCAACTGCCTTGATGCATAAGCGACGACCTTTCCATTCTGCATCAGCACACATCCAAGTCCTTGGCGCGATGCGTCACAATAAATATCAAAACTTTGATTAACATCCGGTAGAACTATCACCGGCGCTGATGTCAATCGCTTCTTCAGCTCCTGAAATCCTTCCTCACATTCTGGTGTCCATGCAAACTTCTCCTTTTTCAGCAATTGCGTAAGAGGTTTCGCAATTGTCGAAAAGCCTTCAATGAAACGGCGGTAGTATCCTGCCATTCCAAGGAAACTCCGGATCTGGGTCACGATCTTGGTCGCTCCCAATGTAACACAGCTTCTACTTTGCTTGGATCTACGGTGACTCCTTCTGCGGTCATTACATGTCCAAGAAACTCCACCTTGTCCTTCCAAAAATCACACTTACTGAACTTGGCAAAGAGTTGCTGTTCCCTCAGCTTTTCCAAAACTCGCCTCAAGTGTTCGGCATGTTCATCCTCTGTCTTGGAGTAGATTAGGATATCATCTATGAACACGACAACAAACTTGTCGAAATATTCCATGAACACCTTATTCATCATATTCATGAAATATCTTTGGCGCATTCGTCGATCCAAAAGACATAATCAGAACTCGTAATGTCCATATCTTGGCGAGAATGCAGTCTTGAGGATATCTTACGATCGGATCTTCAAGCGATGGTATCCCGATCTTAGGTCAATCTTGGAGAAAACTCCGGCTCCTCTCGGTGATCAAACAAATCATCAATCCTGGGTAGGGGTACTTATTCTTCACGGTGACGTCATTGAGTGCACGGTAGTCTATGAACATCCTGAAACTCCCGTCCTTCTTCTTGACAAACAAAACTGGTGCTCCCCACGGCGACGAACTCGGTCTGATAAATCCTTTCTCTATTAACTCTTCCAACTGTTTCTTCATCTCTACCAACTCCTCGGTGGACATCCGATAGGGTCTCTTTGCTATCGGTGCCGTGCAGGTACAAGCTCTATCACAAACTCTATGTCCTGTGCAGCGGCATACCAGGTAGATCTTCAGGAAAAACATCTGGGTACTCATTCACTACTGAGACATCCTCTATGTTGATTGTCTTGGTACTGTTAGCCATCATCTGTCCATCTCTAACTGCAGTGGCTTGAAATTCCACTTTCCTTCCACACGGGCTCTCAACTGAGATAGTTCTTCGTCCACAATCCAACACGGCCTTGTGCTTGGATAACCAATCCATTCCCAAAATAACATCTAAGGTCTGGGTCTCCAAAATAATAAGGTTCGCTAGGAACTCTATTCCATCTATTAGTATTCTCACCCCGGAACATCCTACTTTCGTTCGGAGTTCGGAACCAGGGGTTTGAACTAAAAGCATGCATCTAAGTCTTGCAATCCTCAAATCGTTTCTAGCAGCAAAGCCTTGCGAAACAAACGAATGCGAAGTTCCAGAGTCAAACAAAACAGTTGCAGGTACTGAGTTAACAAGTAACTTACCCAGTATGACGTCCGTAGCATTCTGCAGTGCATCTGCGGTGACATGGTTGACTCGGCCTCTCACCACGATGCAGGATGTGGCTCCTGGTCTTTGGCGTCCTAGCCGGGTGGATCCTAGATTGAAGCGAATCGGGGTCACTCCTGCTGTCTTCTTTGGGCAACACTTGGCAAAGTGTCCGGCTCGTTGCAGCTTGTAGCAAGCGTCTCACGGTTCCTTCGATCGCTCGAGCAGCGTTTCTAACAGGGGCCGGGTCCGTAGTTACGATTGAGTCTTGGTGCTATTGACGGTGTCCTTGTTGCATTTTGTGGCTTGAATCTGAAAAATTGATTTTGTGCGACTCTCGAGGCCGTTGCGTTCCACTGGCGTGATCCCTGTGTTGCATTCTGCGCTTCTGTCCTCATCCGGTTCCTTGCGCTTGTCCACAAAAATAAGCGCCTAAATCACCAACACTTGAAAATAAGGAAAGGAGAGCGTGATCAGTCATACTTGTAGACCTGAGGTAACTCCCTACAAGAAGCGAGGCCCATCTGGTTTTATCTGTCGCTACATCCTCGGTGCGTAGCGTGCTAGCTGTGTGAACTTGTTCAGTAGTCGGCCACTAGCTGATTACCTTGCTTGATGCTCTGAACTCCTCCTTCTTAAGGTCCATGATTCCTTCGTGCACGTGATACCGATTGTAAACGCAGCTGTGAACTCCTCCCAAGTGATATCTTGAGGGTTCTCTTGCGTGGCACAAAAGTTCTCCCACCATTCGGCGGCTGTTCCTTCCAACTGATGAGAAGCGTAGAGTACCTTCTCATTTCCCATGCATTGAGCAATATGTAGCTTCCTCTCTATTGACCTTAACCAATCATCGGCCTCCAATGGATTGGCATTCCCAGAGAAAGTGGGTGGGTGAGTTCTCATAAACTCTGACAGTCTTGTATTCTGGCGTTGTCCCTGATTGACTTGATTAGCTGTGGCCTGAGAAATGACGTTTTGCATCTGTTGCATCATAGCATGCATCAACTGAGTCTGAGCAGCGAGAAAAGCTCCGAAATTCTGCATATCCAGTGGCGGTGCTGGTGCTCCATCATTGGGGTTTTCTGCTGGGCGAGAACCACTTCCATTGCCTCCAAGGTTTCCGCGGGTGTTCACCATCTGTCGATTTACTCTAGGTTTTAGAGATGAGAGGGAAACAAGAATAGACAAGTAATATGGAACTTATGCGGGGCGAAAGGTGTAACTTTAAGGTCCAACTTTATTATTTTAATCAATAGTAACTTGGTATGGTTGCTTACAATGCCTAAGGGCCTTGCAACACATACTGCACACTCAGCAAACAATGAAAATCCAAATCGAACTAACACTGGAGTCTATCGCCTAAAGGGTGACTCTTTATTCTAAGACGCGACTCGACGAAGGAGTCTCACTATAGAACCTACGCTCACTCATCGAGAAAACCTCCACGGCCTGGATACCGATGCTGCGGCATAGGCGCGAAACGATTGCCATGTCCAGCAACTGTGTCATCTGTGGTAGTCGAAGAAGCAGTGTCCTCCTCAAGCTCCGGCTCCTCCGGGTCGGGCTCGTGTAGCTCGAGTACTGGCTCTGGTTCTGGTCCGTACAAGCCATCTCCAACTCGTCAATTCTTCGCAGAAGGTGTGACACATACTCTTGTGCTTCCCGCCATCTGTTCTTCTCTGTTGTGATCTCCTTGCGGGCCTTCTGTAGCTCCTTGCTTGTATCATCGAGTACATCCTCCTGGGCGACAACAAGTCGTGCTAACTGTGTAACCATAGCATCCTCATCCTGAATCGCCTTCAGGTCAAGAATGTTATCGCTGCGCGGGTGATAACGGAACACCGTGCTCTCCAACTCTCTGGCGTAGATACGGGTAATGTGCCGCATTGCTCGTCGTGATACTTCTTGGATACCCATCTGCATTGTAGACCTCCTGGCGGTCAAGGTGTATCGAGCGATTGCACAGGCCCTTCTTCCTAGCAGGTACCTCAATCTTCACGTCACAAGCCTTGATCAATCACCGCTTGTCTGATCACTTCCACTTGGTATTGCGGCTTTTCAAAATCTCCGAGTCTCAGAGCATACGCCAAAGTTCTCAAGCGTGACCAACCTCCAGGTCGACGTAGTTGAACTCTCCCTCCATCTGTCACAAGAGTGCTCACGTAAGAACTCGAAATTTTTAAATCGTGGCAAGGTAAGGAAAAATTCAGCAAGAGACAAGGAAAGAGAGAAGGGGATGAGTCGAGATGTCATTTCTTGTCTTGACAAACTTTTAGCTTTAGAAAATAGGTTTTATCCTCACTACGACCATTCTAGCTAGGGTTGAGCCTACGGTCAATATGGCTTTGATACCACCTCTGTCGGGACCCCGAATTTGCAAATCCGGACCCTCTGTGTATTCAGCACTAGTCCAGGAACGCGCTAGTGCACACAGCCTTAACATCGGTAAATATCACAATCATACCACTTGATACTAATAAAGTACTTTTATTTAAGTAGTCAAACTGGTTACTCGACCTTAAGGTCAAGTTACAAATGTACGCCTCACAGGGCGAAACTTATTAAGAGAGAAATAGCAGCAGCGGAAAATCAAATAACTTCGTGGCGCCATCCAGTATACCACAGGCAACTGACTGGGCTCGCTCCCTATGTAGACGGTTCCTCTTGGAGCTCCTCTTCCAAAGCTGGTGTAGTCTCCTCTTCAACTGGTGTTGTATTGTGGCAAGGGTGAGTACTTGGTACTCAGCAAGTCATGCACAGAATGCAGGCTAATATACTATATGCATGGCTTGGTACAAAGGAATAGCTCAAGGTATATTTGCAGAAAACAGCATTTAACAAGTATCATAAATAGATTCGAAAGCAGTAGAAATAAGTAAAGCATAGATAACTTTTCAAGAAGTTTAATAAACATCTTTCCCATCCTAATCCACATTTCCATCAACATCATTATTAATCCAACCCAACCTTTCAAATCCAAGTTATTTTTGAGAAAATCTAACCCTTGACTGTAATTCCGGCGATGTCCAATATCGCGGACGCTGCTATTCGAATAGATTCTACACTCTGCAGAGGTTATGCACTTTACCCACAAGATACAGTCAAACACCACAAAGGCGAGTTCCCGTAACAAAGTCTTTCGGAAACTTCTAACAATACAAGTGGTCCTCCCCGGTTATTGCACGCTAACCCTTCCCTTAGCTAAGGCGAAGTTTAGGCCAATCAACCGTTAGATGGGTACTGGCCTCGGCCCGTGCGGCTCCCCCGTACAACTTACACAAAGGGTGTAGTTGACCTCCTGAGGTCCCACAGGTACGTTATTAGCAACTTAGTCAACTAGGTCCGTCCCATTACAGACATGTGGTTGCACGTTAGACCCAGTTCAAAGGCTTGCAAGGTGAAGTCCTTAGGGTGACCAGGGCAAGACTACCCGAAGAACCAAATCAACATCCCCAGTGCCACAACTGGCCCACCTGATTATTCTTGCCACATGCCCCGGTCGAAAACTATTTATCAAAGCCCAGTTGATTACCATGCACCACGTGCCATCAACATCACATGATACCTTTCCAAACAGGTTCAATATATCATTAAGTCAATATTAACATTTGATTGTCCAAAATCATGTCATGAGCACGTAGCAGGTCTAAGCAGTATACTACAACGATCTAATTTCCCATGTTGGCAATTTAATAATGTCCAACTAGTAAACCACAACTAGGGTGACAAGGGTCATGGCACATATTTAATTAATCAAGGTGTCATACAGCAATTTGGCATTTATCTAATTTCCCATATTTAAATAAAGTATTTTCTAATTGAACTAGCATGCAATAGGTTAAATCAAAATAGATTTCAAAATAGGATCAACATGGTCAAAGCACAACTTGCCTTCAAAAAGTACTTGCTCTTGGTCTTGAGTTGGATCCTGAGTCAATACTTCTCCTTCGAATCCTTCCGGCACTTCAACGTCTACTCGTAAAGCGTGCAAATAGCAATACACAAATAAACAATAGGCAAAAAGTGTCCAAACATCCAAATAAAATCCATAAACAGAGAGAACATAATTTTATGAATTTTTAGAAACTGGAATCGTCAAATTTGGAGTTAAAACACAAAAGTTATGATTATTTAAAGTTTAAATAATCAATTAAATAATTTTACAGAGAAAAACTTTAGTCCAAAAATTAAATAAAATTCATATTTAGGTAGATCTCAATTTTATACAAATTTAGAAATTTGAATCACTCAAATCGGAGTTGAAACGCAAAAGTTATAAGCGTTTGAAGTTTGAAACAAAATCTGAAATCATTATTCCGAATTAATAAATCATTTTCTTTTTCGGAAATTAATTATTGCGTCAGCGAGGACACGTGTCGGCTCCTGATTGGCTGGCTGACGTCAGCCGGCTCATGGGCTCAGTCCACGGCTTGGCTCGGTCCACGGTGGACTCGGTCCACGGCTCGGGTCGCTGACAGGTGGGATCCTCGGGTGACGTCAGCACTGACGTCATCGTGCTCGGTGACGCTACTGACATGCGGGCCCCACCGTGACGTCAGCGGTGACATCATGGTGTGGTTCGGTTGTCCCGCTGACACGCGGGCCCTGGTGTCGAGACACGCCACGCTCAGCGGCGTGGCGCCGCTAGGCACACGTGGGCACGATGCGTGCGTTGATTTGAAATCCGGCGACGCGGATCGGATCTAGGGTTCACGTTCAAAACTACACGGTGATCGCGGGCCGTTCGCTCTAGATCGGACGGTCCAGATCTACCCTAGGCTAACACCGTTATAAAGTACACCGTGATCGTGGGCCGTTGGATCTAGATCCAACGGTCCCGATCTGATCTAGGTTTTAGGGTTTTGGTTGCACGTGGGCTCACCTGGATCGTTGGATTTCGATCGGACGGTTGACGTGCTTCGAGGGCGACGATGGCGTTGTGGTGGCGCTGCTCCACCGGAGTTGGGGAAGGCGACCACGGCGACGGCGCCTTGGGGCTTCTCCGACGAGATGAAAGGCACTCTCAAGCGTCTCAAAGCGAGGAGTCCTGGATCATGCTCGGATGGCGGAGACGGCTCGACGACGGCGGGCGCGGACGAAAACCGAAGCGGAGAGAGGGAAGGAACTACGGCGAGCAATACCAGCTACGCGGCGGCGGCTAGGGCTCTGAAACTTGAGGCGAAAGATGCGCACGGCAAAGGGCTTCAACGGGGTGGCCTCGGGGCTTTAAATAGTGCCTCGGCGTGCGCGCAATCCGTGAAACCCTAACGGACACGGCGGCTACGCGGCGGCGCAGTTCGAGCCGGACTCGGGAAGGCGACGAAATCGTGGCCGTCCGCGTGGCCCCGATCCACGGCCGAGATCGCGTGGCGCAACGGGTCCGAGCCGGATCCGGTTGGATCGGTGCGGCCAATTTCCGACCGTTGGATTTCGATCCAACGGTTCGGATCGATCAAGGTTCGACCGGATCACGTTGCTCGGGTCGGACTCGAGTCCGACTCGGGTTCCGACTCGGTCGGATGAATAGTACTTGACCCAACTCGAATTTCCAGCTATTTAATAATTAAGATAATTCCCAGTAATTCATTTAATTCATTAAAAATAGCAAAAGACTCAGAAAAATTCTGGAAAATATTTTGGATCATTTTGGACTCAAATAAAATATTTCCAACAAAATTTTATTTGCAAAGTTTAATTCTTTAATTATTTCAAAATGGAATAAATTCAAATAAATTCCAAATAAATCCAAATAAATTCCAGAAAATTCCAAAAATTCACCAAAGTGCCAAATCACACATGAATTTAAGAAAAGCAAAATTTTGGGGTGTTACAAAAAGTCTCCAGTCTTACCATCCTCAAGGCGTTTCCTCACCTGCTGGAGCAAACGATCATGCTGTTGTGCTTCACGCACACGCTCGGGGATTGCTGACTCAAGAATCAATTGAGTTTCAGCTTGCACGGTCCCCATAAGCGAGGAGACTCCCAATCGCTCAAAATCAGCAACAAGGCAATCAATGACAGGGGGCATTGTCTTGCGACTGAGAGCGTCAGCCACCACATTTGCCTTGCCTGGATGATACTGGATTGTGAGGTCATAATCCTTTATCAATTCCAGCCACCTCCTCTGCCTCAAGTTCAAATCTTTCTGAGTAAAGATGTACTTGAGGCTCTTGTGATCAGTGAAGATATCACAAGACTCACCATACAAATAGTGCCTCCATATCTTCAATGCAAACACCACAACGGCTAGCTCAAGATCATGCGTGGGATAGTTCTGCTCATGCTTTTTTAGCTGCCTCGATGCATAAGCAATCACCTTGCCATCTTGCATGAGCACACACCAAGTCCCAAACAAGAAGTATCAGAATAAACAGTGAAGCGCTTCCCAGGCTCGGGAAGGGTAAGAACAGGAGCAGTCACTAACTTCTTCTTCAAAGTGTAGAAACTGTGCTCACACTCTGTAGTCCACTGAAACTTCATCCCCTTCTGAGTCAGCTACGAAAGTGGCTTGGCAATGATAGAGAAATCTTGCACAAGAAGGCGATAGTAGCCAGCCAACCCGAGGAAACTACGCACCTCTTTAACATTGGAAGGCCTCTTCCAATCCAGAACTGCTGAGACTTTGCTAGGATCCACAGATATGCCCTCTGGATTGATGATGTGGCCAAGAAAACCCACTTCTGAAATCCAGAACTCACACTTTTTCAACTTAGCAAAGAACTGATTTTCCCTCAAAGTACTCAGCACAAGCCTCAAATGCCGCTCATGCTCTTCTTTTGATTTAGAGTAAACCAGAATGTCATCGATGAACACTACCACAAACTCATCAAGGTACTTATGTAGAATGCTGTTCATCGCCTCCATAGAGACAGCAGGAGTATTAGTTAGTCCAACAGACATAACTTTAAATTCATAATGCCCATACCTAGTGGAGAAAGCAGTCTTCTCAATGTCCTGCTCCCTCACATGGATCTGATTATACCCAAACTGAAGATCAATCTTGGAGAACACCTTTGCTCCCTTCAGTTGGTCAAACAAATCCCCAATGCGAGGCAAAGGATACTTATTCTTGACTGTCACTTGATTAAGAGCACGATAATCAATGCACATATGCCAACTTCCATCCTTTTTCGAAACGAAGAGGACGGGTGCTCCCCAAGGTGACACACTGCGCCGAATAAAACCCTTGGCCAACAGATCCTCCAACTGCTTTTTCAACTCGTCTTGAAAAAGGACGAACCAAGCGGTATGGAGAGATAGAAATAGGTCGAGTGCCAAGAACAAGATCAAAACGAAACTCCACATTCCTCACAGGAGGTAAACCAGGCAACTCATCAGGGAACACATCAACAAACTCCTTCACTACAGGAGTCTCCTCAATGGAAACTGAAGAAGATGGCTTTTCTGAAATAGCCATGAGGAAACCCAACTGCCTCAAACGGCGACCAGAAAATAGACTAGCCAAAGCAAAGATGGAACTGGAAGGTATACCACCCTGAAAGGTCAACTCTACCCCTGACGGGGCCTGCAAGGTAACCGTCTTCCAGAAGCAACAGATCTTGGAACGGTACTGATGCAACCAGTCCATGCCCAAAATGACATCAAAAGGAGCCAACTGAATCACCATAAGATTAGCAAAGAAAACCTCATCATCAAAGGCAATGGTGCAACCCGGGCAAACCAAAGAACTAGCAATAAAACCCCCAAGAGAACTGACTATCACAAAATCAGAAATCCGCTGAACTCCCAACTTAGCTCGACTAGCAAATTCAGACAACACAAAGGAATAGGACGCTTCGGAATCAAACAGAACAAATGCATCAACTGAATCCACAAGCAAACCACCTCTGAATGCCCGGCTGACTCGACGGTCGGCAAGGTGTACACTCCTGGTGGCGCCGGGACAGTGGGAGCCCCGACACCCGGCTGATGCCCAAACAAAGCTGGGGCGGAGGAGGTAATTGAGGAGGAGCCGACGGCTGCGGGGCACCAGTAGGCTGCTGGTGGCGCCCAAGCATAGGGCGGCTGAGGAGCAGGAGCCGCCATCATGTGCACCGACCCTCTGGAAGACGCCGCTGGAGTGGGAGGAGAAGGCACCGTTTCCCACTTGATGATGCTACCGGGATTCATCCGGCAGACTCACCCCATGTGGCCGGGCTTGCCACAGTGGTTGCAATTCCCGGTCCAACCACACTCTGAAGCACGGTGCTCACCACCGCACTTGAAACAAATCATGCCCTGCCCAGGCATAGGACGAACAGCCGCTCGCGAGGAAGACGACTGGGGCGGCTTCATCTTAGCCCCTAAGGAGGAGCCCTGTCCTCCCTTGAACTTCTTGAAGATGGGTCGCTGAGAAGACCCACCTCCTCCACCAAAAGTCCTCTTCTGGCCCCCGCCTGGGGCCACTGGAACGCCTGAACCACCAGGATTTTGCTTATCCCTGGAGAGCTCCAACTCGAGCTCCATGCCCTTCGCTTGCTCCACCACGGAGCAGAAGTCACGAGGGACAGTCGTGTAACACCCCAAAATTTTGCTTTTCTTAAATTCATGTGTGATTTGGCACTTTGGTGAATTTTTGGAATTTTCTGGAATTTATTTGGATTTATTTGGAATTTATTTGAATTTATTCCATTTTGAAATAATTAAAGAATTAAACTTTGCAAATAAAATTTTGTTGGAAATATTTTATTTGAGTCCCAAATACCCTAAAATATTTTCCAGAATTTTTCTGGAATTTTTCTGAGTCTTTTGCTATTTTTAATGAATTAAATGAATTACTGGGAATTATTTTAAATATTAAATCGCTGGAAATTCAACTCGGGTCGAGTACTGTTCATCCGACCGAGTCGGACTCGAGTCCGACCCGAGCCAGTCGACTCGACCAAACCCACTCCTAACCCAATCGATCCCGACCGTTGGATCGGGATCCAACGGTCCGGATTGGACCGCACCGGCTCGAGCCCGAGTCCGGTCGGATCCGTTCGCGCGTGAGCAATCGTAGCCGCTCATCGCGACACGTGGACGGTCCCCAGCCATCGTCTCCGTTCCGAATCCCAGCCGGAGAGCTCCGCCGTGACCAAGCGGGACACGGTTAGGGTTCCGATTTGCGCGCACGTCGAGGCAGTATTTAAGGCGTGGACCCATCCCCGAGAATCGTCGTTCGACGCCGCCCCTTTTTCCCCAAGCCACACCGCCCGAGCCGCCGTCTTGGCCGAGGAATTGCTCGCCGTAGTAGGGTTAGGGCTTCGCCGGAGTTCGTCGCCAGCGCCGCCAAGCCGTCTCGCCGTGTTGAAGCCCAGATCTGGAACCGCCACGAGCAAGGCGCATCGGAGCGCACCATCCACCTCGCCGGAGACCACCGGAAGCGCCGCCGCGGAAGGTCGCCGCCTCGTCTCCGTGAGCCCGAGCCCCGCCGCGCCGCCATCACCGATCTGAAAGCTTACGGACCGTCGGTCCGATCGAGCGGTAGCGGTGAGTCACGTGCTTCCAAACCCGATTGATGCGGATCGTTGGATCAAGATCCAACGCCCACGATCACCTCAGGCCGTAGCGGTGTTATCGTAGGGTTAGATCTGGACCGTCCGATCTAGATCGAACGGCCCACGATCATCGAGTAGTTTTCAACGTGTTAACCACGAATCTAATCGCGCCGTTGATTTTCAAATCAACGGACACGATCTTGCCACGTAGCCTAGGCGCGCCGCATCGTGCAAGCGCCGCGTGGGCGTTGACATGCGGGCCTGCATGTCAGCCGCACTAAGCTGCGGCGCCACCCACCGTGGACCGTGCGCCTGTGGACCCGAGTCCATGGGCCGGACACGTGGCAAAGACTCGAGTGGTGCCACGCGTGGCATGATGACGTCATCGCCGACGTCATCATGGAGGCCGTTCGGTGCTGACGTCGGCCAGTCACTGTGGACCAATCACAGGATGACACGTGTCCATGCCGACGCCAATAATTAATTTCGAAAAAGAAAATGATTTATTAATTCGAAATAATGATTTGATTTTGTTTCAAACTTCAAACGCTTATAACTTTTATGCGTTTCAACTCCGATTTGAGTGATTCAAATTTCTAAATTTGTATAAAATTGAGATCTACCTAAATATGAATTTTATTTAATTTTTGGACTAAAGTTTTTCTCTGTAAAATTATTTAATTGATTATTTAAACTTTAAATAATCATAACTTTTAACGCCTTAACTCCAAATTTGACGATTCCAGTTTCTAAAAACTCATAAAATTATGTTCTCTCTGTTTATGGATTTTATTTGGATGTTTGGACACTTTTTGCCTATTGTTTATTCGTGTATTTGCTATTTGCACGTTTTACGAGTAGACGTTGAAGTCTTGGAAGGATTCAAGGAGAAGTATTGACTCAGATCCAACTCAAGACCAAGAACAAGTACTTTTTGAAGGCAAGTTGTGCTTTGACCATGTTGATCCTATTTAGAAATCTATTTTGATTTAACCTATTGCATGCTAAGTTAAAATAGAAAATACATTATTTAAACACGGGGGATTAGATAAGTACCAAATTGCTGTATGACACCATGATGATTTAACTATTTGCAATGACCCCTTCTAACCATAGTTGTGGATTACTATTTGTAAATTATTAAATATCCAACATGGGTTTAGACCGTTGTAGTATCTTTGCTTAGACACCTTTCGTGCTCATGACATGATTTTGGATAATCAAATGTTAATATTGACTTAATGACATATTGAACCTGTTTTGGAAAAGTATCATGTGATGTTGATGGCACGTGGTGCATGGTAATCAAGCGGGGTTTGATAAACGATTTTCGGCCAGGGCATGTGGCAAGAGTAATCAGGTGGGCCGATTGTGGCATTGGGGATGTTGATTTGGTTCTTGGGTAGTCTTGCCCTGGTCACCCTAAGGACTTAACCTTGCAAGCCTTTGAACTGGGTCTAACGTGCAACCACATGTCCGTAATGGGACGGACCTAGTTGACTAAGTTGCTAATAGCATTACTGTGGGACCTCAGGAGGTCAACTACACCCTTTGTGTAAGTTGTGCGGGAGCGCGTCTGGCCGAGGCCAGTACCCATCTAACGGTTGATTGGCCTAGACTTCGCCTTAGCTAAGGGAAGGGTTAGTGTGCAATAACCGGGGAGGACCACTTGTATTGTTAGAAGTTTCCGAAAGACTTTGTTACGGGAACTCGCCTTTGTGGTGTTTGACTGTATCTTGTGGGTAAAGTGCATAACCTCTGCAGAGTTTAGAATCTATTCGAATAGCCGTGTCCGCGGTATTGGACATCGCTCGGGAATTACAGTCAAGGGTTAGATTTTCTCAAAAATAACTTTGGTTTGAAAGGTTGGGCTGGATTAATAATGAAGTTGATGGAAATGTGGTTTAGGATGGGAAAGATGTTTACCAAACTTCTTGAAAAGTTACCTATGCTACACTTGTTTCTACTGCTTTCGAATCTACTTATGTTACTTGTCAAATGCTATTTACTGCAAATATACCTTGAGCTATTCCTTTGTACCAAGCCATGCATATAGTATATTAGCTTGCATTACAGCATGACTTCTTTGAGTACCAAGTACTCACCCTTGCCTCAACACAACACCCGATTGAAGAGGAGACTACGCCCGGCTTTGGAGGAGGAGCTCCAAGAGGATCCGTCACGTAGGGAGCGAGCCCGATCGGTTGCTCGTGGTATCTTTGGATGGCGCCACGATGTTACCTTATTTGATTTTCCGCCGCTACTATTTCTCTTTTAATAAGTATCGCCCTGCGAGGCGTACATTTGTGACTTGACCATAAGGTCGGGTAACCAGTTTGGTTATTTAAATAAAAGTACTTTACTAGCATCGAATGGTATGATTGTGATATTTACCGATGTTAAGACTGTGTGCACTAGCGCGTTCCTGGACTAGTGTTGAATACACAGAGGGTCCGGATTTGCAAATTCGGTGTCCCGACAGAGGTGGTATCGAGCCATCTTGTTGTAGGCTCAACCCTAGCTAGAATGGTCGTAGTGAGGATAAAACCTATTTTCTAAAGCTAAAAATTTGTGAAGACAAGAAATGACATCTCGACTTATCCCCTTCTCTCTCTTCTTGTCTCTTGCTGAAATTTTCCCTTACCTTGTCACAATTTAAAAATTCCGAGTTCTTACGTAAAGCACTCTTGTGACAGATGGAGGAAGAGTTCAACTACGTTGATCTGGGAGTTGGTCACGCCCGCGGAACTTTGGCATATGCTACAAACTCTCGGAGATTTTGAGAAGCCGCAATACCAAGTGGAAGTGATCGGACAAGCGGGATTGATCAAGGCTTGTGACGTGAAGATTAAGGTACTGCTAGGAAGAAGGGCCCAGGCAATCGCCCGATACACCGTGCCGCCAGGAGATCTACAATGCGGATGGGTATCCAAGAGGTATCACGACGAGCAATGCGGCACGTTACCCGTATCTACGCCAGAGAGTTGGAGAGCACGGTGTTCGTTATCATCCGCAAGAGCGATAACCTTCTTGACCCGGCGATTCAGATGAGGATGCCACGGTTACACGCTTGGCACGATTTGTTGTCGCCAGGAGGATGTACTAGATGATACAAGCAAGGAGCTACGAAGGCCCGCAAGGAGATCACGGCGAGAGAAGAACAGATGGCGGGAAGCTCAAGAGTATGTGGCACACCTTCTGCGATGGATTGGCGAGTTGGAGATGACTTTGTACGGACTGCACCCGAGCCAAGACTCGAGCTACACGAGCTAGATCCGGAGGAGTCGATCTCGATGAGGACACCGCTTCTTCGACTACCACAGAGGACACGATTCTTTGGACATGGCAATCGTTTCGGCGCCTATGCCGCAGCACCGCACTCCAGGCCATGGAGGTTTTCTCGATGAGTGAGCATAGGTTCTATAGTGATACTCCTTCGCCGAGTCGCGTCATATAATAAAGAGTAACCCATTTAGGCTTTAGACTCTAGTTTTGGTTCGAATTGGATTTTCATTGTTTGTTGAGTGTGCAGTATGTGTTGCAAGGCCCTTAGGCATTGTAAGCGACCATACCAAGTTATTAATAATAAAGTTGGACCTTATAGTTACACCTTTCGCCCCGCATAAGTTCCATATTACTTGTCTATTCTTGTTTCCCTCTCATCTCTATACCTAGAGCAAATCGGACAGATGGTGAACACCGTGGAAACTTTGGAAGCAATGGAAGTGGTTCTCGCCAAACAGAAACCCCAATGAAGGAGCACCAGCACCGCCACCGGATGTGCAGAATTTGAGCTTTTCTCGCTGCCCGCACTCGATTGATGCATGCTATGATGCAACAAATGCAACACGCCACCGCTCAGGCCACCGCTAATCAAGTTAATCAGGGACCACGCCGTAATACAAGACCGCCGAGTTCATGAGAACTCACCCACCCACTTTCTCTGGGAATGCCAATCCATTGGAGGCCGATGATTGGTTAAGATCAATCGAGAGGAAGCTACACATAGCTCAATGCATAGGAAATGAGAAGGTACTCTCGCTTCTCATCACCGGAAGGAATTGGCCGAATGGTGGGAGAACCTGTGCCACGCAAGAGAACCCTCAAGATATCACTTGGGAAGAGTTCACAACCGCTTTCCGACAAGCGTTATCACGTGCCTGAAGGAATCATGGACCTTAAGAAGGAGGAGTTCAGAGCATCAAGCAAGGTAATCAGCCCGATGGCCGACTACCTGAACAAGTTCACACAGCTAGCACGCTACGCACCTGAGGATGTAGCGACAGATAAATCCAGGCAGTCTCGTTTTATGAAGGGACTTAACTCGGGATTGCAAGTAGGATTGATCACCCACACCTTTCCAGATTTCCAAGAATTGGTGAATAAGGCACTTATTCTTGAGGACAAGCGCAAGGAACTGGATGAGAACAGAAGCGCAGGATGCAACAAAGAAGGATCACGCCAGCGCATAGCGGCGCTGAGAGTTGCACCAAATCAATTCTTCGATTCCAGCCACAAAATGCAACAAGGGCACCGTCACCGGCACTCAAGACACATCAATCGAACTACGCACCCAGCCCGCTTAGAAACGCTTACTCGAGCGATCGGCAAGGAACAGTGAGATCTTTGCTACAATCGCAACGAGCCAGACACTTTGCCAACAGCTTGTCCGAAGAAGACAGCAGGAGTGACTCGGTTCGCTTCAATCTAGGAACCACCCAGCTAGGACGCCCGGCACCAGAGCCACACCCTGCATCAGTGGTGAGAGGCCGAGTCAACCATGTCACCGCAGATGCACCGCAGAATGCTACGGATGTCGTCTTTGGGTAAGTTACTTGTTAACTCAAGACCTGCAACGGTTTTGTTTGACTCGAGCTTCAGATTCGCTTGTTTCGCAAGGCTTTGCTACTAGAAATGATTTGAGGATTGCAAGACTTAGATGCATGCTTTTAGTTCAAACCCCTGGTTCCGAACTCCGAACGAAAGTAGGATGTTCCGGGTGAGAATACTAATAGATGGAATAGAGTTCCTAGCAAACCTTATTATTCTAGAAACCCGCACCTTAGACGTCATATTGGGAATGGATTGGTTATCCAAGCACAAGGCCGTATTGATTGTGGACGAAGGACTATCTCGCTTGAGAGCCCTTGTGGAAAGAAAGTGGAATTTCAAGCTACTGCCGTTAGAGAAGGACAGTTGATGGTTAATGATACCAAGGCAATCGGCATAGAGGATGTCTCAAGAGTGAATGAGTACCCAGATGTTTTTCCCCAAGATCTACCTGTATGCCGCCGCACAGGGACATAGAGTTTGTGATAGAGCTTATACAGTACAAGACCGATAGCAAAGAGACCCTATTGGATGTCCACCGAGGAGTTGGTTGAGATGAAGAAACAGCTAGAAGAGTTAATGGAGAAAGGATTTATCGAGGCCGAGTTCGCCGTGGGGAGCACCAGTTTTGTTTGTCAAGAAAAAGGACGGAAGTTTCAGGATGTGCATCGACTACCGTGCACTCAATGAAGTCACCGTGAAGAATAAGTATCCACTACCCAGGATTGATGATTTGTTTGATCACCGAGAGGAGCCGAGTTTTCTCCAAGATTGATCTGAGATCGGGATACCATCGATTGAAGATCCGATCAGAAGATATTCAAGAAACTGCATTCTCGTCAAGATATGGACATTATGAGTTTACAGCTATGTCCTTTGGGTGACGAATGCGCCCGGCTTATTTCATGAATATGATGAATAAGGTGTTCATGGAATATTTGGACAAGTTTGTCGTCGTGTTCATAGATGATATTCTAATCTACTCCAAAACGGAGGATGAACATGCCGGACACTTAAGCGAGGATTTTGGAAAAGTCGAGGAACAAAGCAACTTTTCGCCAAGTTCAGCAAGTGTGATTTTTGGAAGGACAAGGTGGAGTTTCTTGGACATGTAATGACCGCAGAAGGAGTCGCCGTAGATCCAAGCAAAGTAGAAGCTGTGTTACATTGGGAGCAGCCGAAGACTGTGACCCAGATTCGGAGTTTCCTTGGAATGGCAGGATACTACCGCCGTTTCATCAAAGGCTTCTCGACAATTGCGAAACCTCTTACGCAATTGCTGAAGAAGGAAAAGAAGTTTGCATGGACGCCAGAATGTGAGAAAGGATTTCAGGAGCTGAAGAAGCGATTGACATCAGCACCGGTGTTAGTTCTACCGGATGTTGCTCAAAGCTTCGATATTTATTGTGACGCATCGCGCCAAGGACTTGGATGTGTGTTGATGCAGAATGGAAAGGTCGTCGCTTATGCATCAAGGCGCTTGAGGCCGCATGAGGAAAATTATCCGACACATGACCTAGAGTTAGTCAGCCGTAGTGCATGCTTTGAAGATATGGCGTCACTATCGATTGGAAACAGATGTGAAGTATATACGGATCATAAGAGCCTTAAGTACATATTCACCCAATCGGATCTGAATATGAGGCAGAGGAGATGGTTAGAGTTGATCAAGGACTATAATGTTGGAATCCATTACCATCCCGGGAAGGCCAACGTAGTAGCCGATGCTCGAGTCGGAAAAGCCATACCGTGAGTACGCGTTGCTAGCCACAAGTCAGGATGAGTTATGTGAGGATTTTCAGAAAATGAAGATTGAGGTGGTACCTAGCGGATTCTTGGCCGCATTAGAAGTAAAGCCTACCCTAGAGGATCAGATCCGAGAAGGACAGAAGGATGATGACAAGATCCGCAGGATTAAGTTCATCAAGGAGGAAGGCAAGGCAGAGGAATTCAAGTTGGATGAGCAAGGCACGTTATGGATGAAGGATCGGATTTGTGTGCCTAACAAGAAGGAGTTAAAGCAACTGATTTTGGAAGAAGCCCATGACTCCAAGTATTCAATTCATCCTGGAAGCGCCAAGATGTATCAGGATCTGAAGGAAAGATTCTGGTGGCCAAGCATGAAGCGTGAAGTTGTCGAGCATGTTGCATTGTGCGACGTATGCCAAAGAGTCAAGGCAATGCATCGTAGACCAGCGAGGATTGCTACAAATGAAAATACCTGAGGTGGAAGTGGGAGGAAATCGGAATGGATTTCATTACCGGTTTGCCTAAGACTCAAGGAGGTTATGACTCCATATGGGTTATAGTAGATCGCTTGACTAAAGTAGCCCATTTTATCCCCGTGAAGACCACTTACTCGGGAGATAAATTAGCAGAATTGTACATGATCAGGATTGTCTGTTTGCACGGAGTGCCAAAGAGGATTGTATCGGACAGAGGTACCCAATTTACCTCAAGGTTCTGGAATAAGTTGCATGAAGCCATGGGAACCCGTTTGAACTTCAAGATAGCCTTATCATCCGCAGACGGATGGACAGACCAAAGAGTCAACCGGTCTCGAGGATATGTTGAGAGCTTGTGCATTAGCTTATGCTACCTCTTGGGATAAGAGTTTGCCGTATGCCGAGTTCGATTACAACAATAGTTACCAAGCTAGTTTACGATGTCACCTTTTGAGGCACTGTATGGTCGACCACATCGGACGCCATTGAATTGGAATGAGACCGCGAGCGCTGTCTTTGGGCCTGATATTCTTCAAGAGGTCAAGAGCAGATCGCCATGATTAGGGGAAAGGTTGAAGATCGCCCAATCTCGACAGAAGAGTTATCTTGACAATCATCGCAGGGATTTGAGTTTTGAACCTAAGACTTTGTATACCTCAGTCACGCCTCTCGGGGAGTTAAGAGGTTCCATGCCAAAGGGAAACTTGCACCCTGCTATGTTGGACCATTTAAGATTTTGAGCCGCAGAGGCTTAAGTTGCTTATCACCGGAGTTGCCGCAGCGTTACCAGGAGTACATGATGTATTCCATGTGTCCCGATTGAAGAAGTGTCTCCGAGTTCCCCGAGGAACAGACGCTAGAGTCAATTGAGTTGCAAGAGGACTTGACTTATAAGGAGCATCCCGTGAGGATTCTAGACACAATGGATCGAGAAACTAGAAACAAGTCAACCTGCTTCTGTAGAGTGCAAAGGAGCAACCATGCAGAGAGCGGCGACTTGGGAGCTGAAGAGGATTTGAAGAAAGAGTTTCCAAACCTATTCTCAGAGTAAGCCCCAATCTCTGTGGACGAGATTCTATTAAGGGGAGGTTTGTAACACCCCAAAATTTTGTTTTTCTTAAATTCATGTGTGATTTGGCACTTTGGTGAATTTTTGGAATTTTCTGGAATTTATTTGGATTTATTTGGAATTTATTTGAATTTATTCCATTTTGAAATAATTAAAGAATTAAACTTTGCAAATAAAATTTTGTTGGAAATATTTTATTTGAGTCCCAAATGCCCTAAAATATTTTCCAGAATTTTTCTGGAATTTTTCTGAGTCTTTTGCTATTTTTAATGAATTAAATGAATTACTGGGAATTATTTTAAATATTAAATCGCTGGAAATTCAACTCGGGTCGAGTACTATTCATCCGACCGAGTCGGACTCGAGTCCGACCCGAGCCAGTCGACTCGACCAAACCCACTCCTAACTCATCGATCCCGGCCGCTGGATCGATCCAACGGTCCGGATTGGACCGCGACGGCCGAGCCCGAGTCCTGGTCGGATCCGTCGCTGCGTGAGAAATCGTAGTCGCTCATCGCGACACGTGGATGGTCCCCAGCCATCGCTCTCCGCTCGAATCCCACCGAGAGCTCCGCCGCGTGACCAAGCGGGACACGGTTAGGGTTCCGATTTGCACGCACGCCGAGGCGGTATTTAAGGCGTGGACCCGCCCGAGAATCGCCGTTCGACGCCGCCCCTTTTCCCCAAGCCACACCGCCCGAGCGCCGTCTTGGCCGAGGAATTGCTCGCCGTAGTAGGGTTAGGGGCTTCGCCAGGTTCGTCGCGCACGCCGCCGGCCAAGCCGTCTCCGCCGTGTTGAAGCCCAGATCTGGAACCGCACGAGCAAGGCGCATCGGACCGCACCATCCACCTCGCCGGAGACCCTCGGAAATGCCGCACAGAAGGTCGCCGTCCTCGTCTCCGGTAGCCCGAGCCCCGCCGCGCCGCCATCACCCGATCGCGAAGCCTGACCGTCCGATTCCGATCGAACGGTAGCGGTGAGTCACGTGCTTCCAAACCCGATTGGATCTGGACCGTTGGATCAAGATCCAACGGCCCACGATCACCTCAGGCCGTAGCAGTGTTATCGTAGGGTTAGATCTGGACCGTCCGATCTAGATCGAACGGCCCACGATCATCGAGTAGTTTTCAACGTGTTAACCCTGGATCTAATCGCGGCCGTTGATTTTCAAATCAACGGACACGATCTTGCCACGTAGCCTAGGCGCGCCGCACCGTGCAAGCGCACGTGGGCCGCTGACATGCGGGCCCGCATGTCAGCCGCACCAAGCCGTGCGCCAGTCCACCGTGGACCGTGCCGCCCGTGGACCCAGTCCATGGACCGGACACGTGGCAGCACCTGAGTGGTGCCACGTGGCATGATGACGTCATCGCCGACGCCATCATGGAGGCCGTTCGTGCTGACGTCAGCAGGTCACTGTGGACCACTCACAGGATGACACGTGTCCATGCTGACGCAATAATTAATTTCCGACAAAGAAAATGATTTATTAATTCGAAATAATGATTTCAGATTTTGTTTCAAACTTCAAACGCTTATAACTTTTGCGTTTCAACTCCGATTTGAGTGATTCAAATTTCTAAATTTGTATAAAATTGAGATCTACCTAAATATGAATTTTATTTAATTTTTGGACTAAAGTTTTTCTCTGTAAAATTATTTAATTGATTATTTAAACTTTAAATAATCATAACTTTTAAGGCCTTAACTCCAAATTTGACGATTCCAGTTTCTAAAATTCATAGAATTATGTTCTCTCTGTTTATGGATTTTATTTGGATGTTTGGACACTTTTTGCCTATTGTTTATTCGTGTATTTGCTATTTGCACGCTTTACGAGTAGACGTTGAAGTGCCGGAAGGATTCAAAGGAGAAGTATTGACTCAGGATCCAACTCAAGACCAAGAACAAGTACTTTTTGAAGGCAAGTTGTGCTTTGACCATGTTGATCCTATTTCGAAATCTATTTTGATTTAACCTATTGCATGCTAAGTTCAAATAGAAAATACTTTATTTAAACACGGGGATTAGATAAGTACCAATTTGTCAGATGACACCTTGATTATTTAAGTATGTGCCATGACCCCTTGTCACCCTAGTTGTGGATTACTAGTTGGAGATTATTAAATTGCCAACATGGGTTTAGACCGCTGTAGTATCGCTTAGACTCGCTACGTGCTCATGACATGATTTTGGATAATCAAATGTTAATATTGACTTAATGACATATTGAACCTGTTTTGGAAAAGTATCATGTGATGTTGATGGCACGTGGTGCATGGTAATCAAGCGGGGTTTGATAAACGATTTTCGACCGGGCATGTGGCAAGAGTAATCAGGTGGGCCGATTGTGGCATTGGGGATGTTGATTTGGTTCTTGGGTAGTCTTGCCCTGGTCACCCTAAGGACTTAACCTTGCAAGCCTTTGAACTGGGTCTAACGTGCAACCACATGTCTCAGAATGGGACGGACCTAGTTGACTAAGTTGCTAATAACGCACTGGGACCTCAGGAGGTCAACTACACCCTTTGTGTAAGTTGTACGGGGGAGCGTACCGGGGCTGAGGCCAGGTACCCATCTAACGGTTGATTGGCCTAAACTTCGCCTTAGCTAAGGGAAGGGTTAGTGTGCAATAACCTGAGGACCACTTGTATGGTTAGAAGTTTCCAAAGACTTTGTTACTGAACTCGCCTTTGTGGTGTTTGACTGTATCTTGTGGGTAAAGTGCATAACCTCTGCAGAGTTTAGAATCTATTCGAATAGCCGTGTCCGCGGTATGGGACATCGCTCGGGAATTACAGTCAAGGGTTAGATTTTCTCAAAAATAACTTTGGTTTGAAAGGTTGGGCTGGATTAATAATGAAGTTGATGGAAATGTGGTTTAGGATGGGAAAGATGTTTACCAAACTTCTTGAAAAGTTACCTATGCTACACTTGTTTCTACTGCTTTCGAATCTACTTATGTTACTTGTCAAATGCTATTTACTGCAAATATACCTTGAGCTATTCCTTTGTACCAAGCCATGCATATAGTATATTAGCTTGCATTCTGTGCATGACTTGCTGAGTACCAAGTACTCACCCTTGCCTCAACACAACACCAGTTGAAGAGGAGACTACGCCAGCTTTGGAGGAGGAGCTCCAAGAGGATCCGCTCACGTAGGGAGCGAGCCCGATCGGTTGCCTGTGGTATACCGGATGGCGCCACGATGTTACCTTATTTGATTTTCTTGCTACTATTTCTCTTTTAATAAGTATCGCCCTGCGAGGCGTACATTTGTGACTTGACCATAAGGTCGAGTAACCAGTTTGGTTATTTAAATAAAAGTACTTTATTAGCATCGAATGGTATGATTGTGATATTTACCGATGTTAAGACTGTGTGCACTAGCGCGTTCCTGGACTAGTGTTGAATACACAGAGGGTCCGGATTTGCAAATTCGGGGTCCCGACAAGTCGCCCCCATGACAACTCCGAACTCCTGGTTGAGTCCCCTATGGAACCTTCTCGCCTTCTCCCTGTCGTCGGCTGCCACAGCCGGCACAAAGCGCACCACATTGTTGAATTCTGCCTCATACTCTGCTACCGACCTCTTTCCCTGGGAAAGTGTCGCCAGAGTATGCTCCATCTTCTCAAGGAAGGACTCTGGGTAGAACTTGGCTCAGAAGCGAGCCACAAAGTCCTCCCAGGTGACTGGTCCAAGATAGGGGGCCCTAGCAGCAAGAACCCCCTCCCACCAGATATCAGCTTGGCCCTTCAGCTGAAAGGCCACAAATCGAGCCCTCTGGACCGAGGTCAACCCTAGGACCTCAAACTGCCGCTCCATGTACCGCAGCCAATTTGCGGACTGGACTGGCGTGCCCGCTCCGTCAAAAGTGTCAAGACGGAGGGACATCCACTCCCGGAGACTCATCCTCGGCTCCGGCACAGCGGGGGCAGCAACTGGGGCCGCTGCAGGGGGAGGCACAACAGCAGGGGCTGCCCGCAACTGCTGGTGCAGCTCCTGAACCTCCCTCTGCAGAGCCTGAACTAAGTCCGCAGTGGCGGCGAGTACCTCAGCCCCTGACTGTGCCGCCGGGAGCTCCTCTTGCGCTAGCCCATGAGCATTGAGCGAAGCGCTACCCTCAGCTACAGACTCAGCAACTCCCTGAGAATCTCGCCCCTGGCCTCCACGGCCACGGCGACCACGACCCCAACCCCTCGGCATGGCTGCTACAGTCAAACAACCATCCAATCACACAATCATAAGCACAACATCATATAATCGAGAACAAAGATCAAACATCATCATAAACATAGTCTTCATCAAATAATCAAGCGCAATGCAATGATGAACCAAAACCCCATCCTACTATGCAACCAAGTGTGTCAAATTTTAAATTACTTATTCCACTTTTGCAAGTTTTAATGTTGCTATCCTATGACAAAATTTTAGTTAAAACCTAAGCTATGTTTCTAAGTTATTCCACATCACATTTTAGTAGTAACATAAGGTATGACACTAAAAATACATATTCCAAGGACCTACAGCCCGCTCTGATACCAACTGTAACACCCCGACATCTAATATATCCGAATGCTACCGAACATAGACTAAACAACACCTAAATACCATAAATAAAGATAAATTACAGCAAAGGCACAAATGCTAAAAACCAAAATTTCGGCAGCATCTTCTTTGTTTTAATATGACTTGAAGCAATAGCAATAACATGGCAAGATATATCATAACATAAGACATCTAAAGCAGCAATATAAATGGATAAAGCATCCACATAAACCAATATACCAAATCCAACCACTCCATAAACTATAGCTAAGTAAATAAGGATCACATGCACACCAAAATTATTCCACACACTAAGTTCATGGCACTTATTATGATCATGACTCAAATTGGTAGATGTGACTGGAACTACGTGAAGATGTGTAGCTATTGCCCCTTCCCACATGCCGGTGTCATGGTACCTAAAACAATATAAAACACAAGTGTGAGTTCATCACTCAGCAAGTATATTGCAATGGGTCATACAAAACAATTCAATTATTATCATCTCTACATAACAACTTAACATCATGATCAAGTCAAACTTCATATGCAACATCATATTTATGTCTCAACCTCATTGAGATCATTTCATCATCATCATCATGAATGCAATGCACATGTTTCCTCGACGCAAATACCGGTATTACCGAGTGCACACCCGTCGACGTGCACCCACGTCCCCCTTCCATCCTGTAGATGGAGGGTGCCTACTCCTCGCTTCCACTCACCGCGTGGGTGGAATCACGAGGTAGGTCTTACATCCATGACGCTCCGGATTAGTCATAACTTTCTCACCGACCTTACCGGAATAGTTATGACGTTCTCACCGACCGGGCCAAGTTTCATACCATGTATGCAACATATGCCATAATCATCAACCATAAACCATTGCATAGCATCTTAACATACCCTTTTTATCATATCATGGCAAACACTAAGCATGGCAAGATAGCATAACATGGAAACAATTGCATCTAGTCAAGACAAGCAAATAAACCACATGCTACCCATCCCAATACACTTGCCTTAACCTCGGGCGACAGATTGGCGGAATGAGGACGGCACTCCCGGGGTCACACCACCTGCACATAGATGCCACACAATCACAACGTGCCCACAAATAGTACGCCTTCGCCCATCTACCCCGATGTCGCAAACTACTCCCGAAAACGAAAAACAGAGAATCTGTACCCCCCGGGACAGCAGACTTCAATCTAGCATAAATTTAATTCTAGGACTCCGAATCGATTAAACGAGTACATCATCGCATATATTAGGAAATTTCCTAACTTTTTTTAAGTATATGGAAAAACTTATTCAGATTATAAAGTTTTCTAATCTACAAAACACTACGTTCTGTCCCAGCTACGTCACAGATTTGAACACGTTCGGTAAATTGAGCATAACTTTCAAACGGCTGGGCAGAATTGGACGTTCTTTATGTCCACTAAAAGGTATTGAAGTTACCTACAACTTCTTCAACAGGCGGACGACCAAATTCCGAGTCTAAGGTCGCGAAAACTCAAACCCTAGGTCGACTGCACAATCTTCCCGAAGCAGAGAACGTGGCAAACTCTACTTTTCATCTAATCTACCCAACCACAGCACCACCACTTGATCTAAAAGCATCCAAATACCCTCTAGCACAGCACCTAGACCAACTCCAAGGATTCCCCTAGCTATACCTTCGCCCGACGAACGACGAACCGATGAACCTCCTCCTGGTTCACGCGATCTCCTTCCTCGCTCCAAATCCACCAGATCTCCTCGTCGCGGGGCTTGCCGATGGAGGGGACATCGAGTTGGCATGGAGGGGACCTCCCCTAGGGCAGCAAGGGAGGTGGGGAGGAGAGGGGAGGGTGGTGGCGCAATGGGGGAGAGGAGATGGGGGCGGCGGCTAGGAGGAGGGATGAGGGGGGCGGCTAGGGCACACAAGGGGGGGAGCGCACAAACCAGGGAGGGGAGGGGCTGGCGCATGCAGCTCCTTTGTGCTGCCCTCCTCCCCCTCATGGGCCAAGAAATCCCACCCTCGGCCCATGGAGGTTTCCCCCTAAGGCCCAATTCGCCCCGGAGAGGCCCAAACTCCCAAAACGGCCCGAAACACGATTAAACTGCAAAAACGTAAAGTTTTAACCTCCGAAATCGTATTTTATAAAGTTTTGACATCCCGAAGTGTCACATGGTGTGTTGATTATATCGTATGGGTAAATTGTATAACCTTTGAGAGTATGTGTCAAACCTATTCGAATAGTTGTATCCGCGGTATTTGACAATACTTAGGAATTACAGTCAAGGTTAGATCTTGAAAAATAAAACTTGAGAATGGGAGGCTGTGTGCCTGTGGACATGCTAAAAAAATTGGTTAGGCTGTGTGCCAATGAATCTTGGAAAATAAATGAGAAATTTAATTAGTGATAATATTTGGTTTGTAATCATTTCAATCTATACATGTTAATCATTTGTAAAAGTTATTTTGTGCAAAATAACCATTTTAGCTATTCATTTAGGTTAAATCATGCATGTAGTTAATAGACTTGCATTTTGTGCATGACTTGCTGATTGCTTTATGTACTCACCCTCTTGCAATAATCCAAACATCTGTTCAGCAAGAGTCTACGCCAACTCTTGAGGATGAGTTCCAGGAGGAGTTGAATAATATGGTGCGAGCCTTGTCAGTTGCTTGTGGCAAGTTTATGGGTTACTATGAGTTTTTATTTTTGCTGCAGTTTCCTTTATTCTTAAGTCTTTGCCCTACAAGGCATATTATTGTAAGTTGACCATAAGGTTGACCAAATAGGTTATATTAATAGATAAAGCCTTTATTTATTATTCTGCTGTGTATGATTGTGATATTTCATCTATGTTGAGACTGTGTGCACTAGCGTGATCCTAGACTTGTGTTGAATACATAGAGGGTTCAGATTTGCACGGTCGGGTCCCGACAACATGTCCAATGCAGCATTACCCAAACCAATGTGACAAGCTTCGATGATCGACTGAAGATAGGATATCTAAGCCAATACAAGATCATCAAGATGAAGGCTCCAGCATAAGATTGGTCAAGGAAAGAATTTTTAGACCGATTTAAGAGCCGAGGCAACTAGATCGAGATGAATTTAGTTCTGCGACTGGCATGGATCTGGCTGGAATATACAAAAGCTGATTGAACCTAATTCTCGATGGTGCCCACTGGGTTTGAGCAAATCCCAAAGAAGATGAGTTCAGCAGTTATAGGCACAATAATTTAGGGAAGCTGAGCAGCAAACAGAGCAGGACGAAAACTTTAACGAACTTCATCCAATTAAGTCTATTAAGGAGTGGAGGAAGAAACAAATCAAGTCAAGCTCAAGATCAAGGTATAAAAGAGTTAAGGACTTCTTCAAGGTATAAAAGAGTCAAGGAGCTGTAATACTGCAGATCTTTTTCAGTTGAGTGTGTGTGTGGGTCCGTCTTTCAGGCGATCTCAGGGGTGGATCTGTTAGGGAGTTTTTGGACTGGAGTAGTGGTGTGGGAGAGAAACTTTACTTTTTCCCCCAACTACTCCTCCCCACCCATTCCTTTTTTTTTCTCTCCCTCTTTTCTTGGCACCACCGGCTGCCCCTTTTGGCTTCACCCGAGCGCCCTCCCTCGTTTTCGTCTCCCAACCAGTTTGGGCAGGAGCAAGAGCTCCTCCTCCCCTTCCTTGGGCAGCCATGGCCTCCCCATTGGAGCTCCTCCTCCCCAGCTCCCCTCCATGGCCGGCGTCGCCCCAAGCCTCCCTCCAAGCCGGCGCCCAGCTCCTCCTCCATCTGCTGCTCCCAACTGGCCAAGCCCCTTCTCCCTTGTTCCCTCCTTTTTGGTGAGTGAAGCTACTCCTTAGATCTTCCTTGTGAGCTCAGATCTAGAGACCCTTGGTTGGTTAGTAAAGTTCTAGGGTTCCTAGGATTGAAATTTTTGGAGGGAAACTAGCTCTTCTTTGGAGGGAACCATTTTCTGTTTTTGAGCTGAAAATCAGTCTGCTTTGCAGCTTGGTTTTGGGTACGTAGGTTGGTCAAATGGTTCTTTGTCTGTAGAAGAAGTTGTATATTATCCTTTCCCCTTTAATTTGAGCACAAGAACACCAAAATCCATTAAGTCATTTAAAAGTTATGCCATTTTTGGTGTTGACTGTCCAGATTAGGTTGTGGATTGTATCTGAAATGTTCAACTGAAGATTAGACGTAGCTACAGGCAAAATTAGGATTTTTGGTTGCCTATATAAATGTAGAAAATTTCCTGTAGATTTAGAAAATGTATTTGTTTTCTTGATTTGGAGTTAGGAATCAAAAGTTATGTTGAGTTGAAGTTGCTGTCCAGAACTGAAATTATGCTGAAAGTTCAGAGTTTGGTCTGAGATTCAGATTGTAGTTTGAGGACTTTAGATTCAGTTGATGAACAAATGGCTATGAGGTAACTCTAGGTTATCCTCTTGTGGTCGTTTAGAGTACAAGAATGTGATTTTTGGTTAAGCCAATTAGAAGTTACACATTTTTGAATGCTCGCTGTACCGGGTTGCAAATTAGGGGTGGTTTTTGGGTTGTTTCAAGTTAGAGTGTATATGCACATTGTAATGTTGTAACTTGTATAGTTTTTGAATGTGTACATGAAAATGAGTATGTAATTACTATTTGCTTTCAGGTGGAGTAGTTTTGGGTGTGGCCTCTTCCTCACGCCACCCCCTCCTCGCGGTTAAGGCAAGTGTATCAATTTAGAAATAATGCTAATATGGGTTGCGGAATTTGCTTTATGAATATTTTCTAAACATTCTAACTGATTAGCCTCATTACCATGATGATGCGCGTAAGGATAAATATGCTGATTACGCTAATAAATGTGGTTATAACTAGAAATATGTCCAAGATGAGGATTATGTGATGAATGCGGCTTGATGGCCATTGATTGTTTTTTTTTTGTTGTGAATTAATCGTATGATATAATGTGTTACCCTATCTTGTTCTTAAATTTGATTACCTTAGCATGGATGGTAAATTATGAATGTGAGAATTGGCTATGTCTATGTGTTTGGATATGACTATGCAATAATGTTAGAAATGAATGTAGTTTACAATTTAATGGTGTCAATTGCATTTGTGCATTCATAATGGAAGAGGCGATCCATTCTGATGCGGGCCTCTGTGCTCACACGCAGTGAGCATGAAAATCCTACCTTGTAGTCCCATACACGTGGGTGTACGAGAGTAAGTCAGTAAGAGTAGGCACCCTCCACGGGATGGAAGGGAATGAGGGTGCACACTGACGGGGTGCATTCGGCAATACTGGTATGAGCTAAAGAAAGATGCATTCATGAACATGCATATTGCATTGCATCGCTAATGATGAGTCTTGTGTGGTAAATGGTAATGTGAGGAGTTGGGATAGAGTTGTGGACTCATCCAAAAGAGGTTTAATGTGGTAAGCGTGTGAAATAACCAATGTGGTAAAAGAGGTAAATGGTATTGATATAATTGTCTATATTCTTGCTGTTTCGTATAAGAATTATGATATTGTTGTTGATTTGAAAATGCTAATTGATTAATAATGTTAATTTGATGCATCTTGCTAAGTTTTGAACTCACGCTTGTTTTATTTAATATTTTAGGGACTTTGAGGACGACTCGCCGGGTTGGAGCTTCGCTCACCTTCACTCACTTCAGGATACATTCATCTAATAGTTTGGAAGGAATGTATCTCGTTGATATCTAGTTGAAATCTTTGTGTTATTGTGTTGTAGTTTTGTTTATTGTAAGTCTTGTCGGGTATATAAGCTTTTTACTTGATAATTGTTGGTACTAGCTTTCTTGCATGTGTGGTGGATATTATTATTATGGTGCATTGTGATCGTCCTTGATTAGTATGCTTAGTTAGTCATGATGGTTAGTTGATACCATGACCCCAAGTTGTGCTTAACAAGTCATGATGGTTAGTGGATACCATGACTTGTTGTTGTAATTAGATTAAATTCTATCTTTTGTCTGTTGAGTGGATGTCCTAGTTTTAGGGAAGGTGCTGCCGAAATTTTTAGTAAGTTCGGCTACCTACTAGCATGTTTAGGTTGTCTGGCTGTTTCTCTTGTGTCTTGTTGATGCTAGTTGCTTGAGGGTGTAACACTCGGGGCACAGGGCGTGCTGGTGTTTTACAGGAGCATGCTTACCCAAAGTGGGGAAGAGCTACCACTAGTGATCGAGGGAGGCTCATTTGCACAAGGAGCCAGCTTGACTTGTCTAAGCTTTCTCAATGTGGATTAGGGGAGACTGGCAAGTCTTTGAGACCATGGGAAAAATTCTTATGTTCATCCTTTGTGGTTTGCTCTCTTGTATTCAAATTTAAGTAATTCACTTTTTTAGTGTATTTAGCTTTGATCTTCTCCCTAGGACTGTTGAATTGCTTAGACATAGCTTGTTGGTGCACTTTAGTGAGATTTGGACTATTTAGGCTTTAATTGTTAAAATTCTCAATTCTAGTATTACTTTCTGAAGTATTGCAATTAGAGCCAAATAATTTTAAAAACCTCCTATTCACCTCCCCTATAGTCAGTTATCCTTAATCCTACATTATGTACTGCATCGGCTAAGGAATCATTTGCACAATTATTCTTTAGTTCGTGAGATGCAATATTTGAGAAATCGCAAGACGATCATTGAACATTTTAGGTCATTATACTTGAAATGATATATTAATATCAAGCTGATATTGAGGATGCTGGTAGATGGTGGTGCAACCGTCAACTTGATGCCCTGCTCAACATGCAAAAAGTTGGGTAAACTCGATGAAGATCTGATTAAAACTAACATGGTTTTGAATGATTTAACCAGGGATCCCATTGAAGCAAAGGGGTCATGGTAACAAAACTTATAGTTGGAAGCAAGACACTGCCAACCTCTGTCTTTGTGGTGGACACCAAGGGGAGTTACAACGTGTTACTGGGACGAGACAAGATCCACGCAAATTGCTACATCCTGTTGACTATGCATCATAAGCTAATACAGTGAATAAGGGATGAAATCAAAGTGGTTCAAGCAAACACATTGGCTTATATTGTTATGGCTAGTTCAGAGGCCAATTGGGAACATGATGGAGCTGAGTACGTATCTGGTAAAAAGCTTGAAGGTTGCGACTTTATTTGCATTAATAGGACATGACTTTGTCCCAATTAACTAAGGCCGACACGTTTGATCGAAAAAATGAGATATTGCTCCGATGGAGTCCAAATCGGCAGTAAAAATCCTAGAGGATGAAATACGAAGCTATCAGGAAACAACGGATAGCTATGAAGCCATCGAAGACTTTGAAGATATTGAGAAATTAGGTCAAGGTTTCATATCTTCTGATCAGCTACAAGAAGTCAATATAGGAAATGACGATCAGAAGATACCAACTTTTATTAGCTCAAAGCGATTATAAAGATTATTTTGCTTGGGAGTACCATGAAATGCCTTATTTAAGCCGACAACTGGTCCAGCATTAGCTACCAATAAAATTAGGTTATAGGCCATTTAAATAATCTCTGAGATGATTTAATCCGGCCATGTATGATAAAATAAAAGAGGATATTGAGTGATTGTTAGAGGCAAAATTTATAAGGCCTTGTCGATATGCTGAGTGGGTTTCTAACATCATTCCTATAGTCAAGAAAAACGGTAAACTTAGGGTGTGCGTCGATTTTAGATATTTAAATAAAGCCACACCTAAGTATGAGTATCCAATGCCCATAGTCAATATAATTATCGATGCTGCATCTGGAAATAAAATTATAAGTTTTCTCAATGGAATTATTGGTTATAATCAAATATTCATGATTGAAGCCAATGCTCACAAAATAGCCTTCAAGTACCTTGGTGCTTTAGGATTATGTAATATCGCGAATGGATATCCAAGTTTTGGGGTTTCCTAGCCCAGGCGTTGGGTGGTCCTCCTTGTGATATGTGGGATCTAGGGAGTAGTTGTGGAGAGAAATCTTTAGCTTTATCTTTTTTCTCTCTCTCCCTCCCCACCCGATCCATTCCACTGCTCCCGAGCGCCCCCTGCTCCTTCCCCCGTGCGGCGCCCCGCCTAGTCCCGACCGAGCGCCGCCCCGAGCCGGCCGACGCCGCTGCCTCCTCATGGCTCGGCTGGCCGCCTGCGTCTCCCGAGCCTGGCCGCCGCTCCTCGCTTCCTCGAGCCGGCCGCCGCTGCCGGGCCTCCCTCGGCCCGACGCCGCCTCCCCTCGAGCCGGTCTTTGCGCCTCCCGAGCCCGGCCAACGGTGCCGCCGCCTCGTCCATGCTCCTCCTGGCCGACGGTGCCTCCTACTCCTCCCTGCCGGCGACGCCTCCTGCAGTTCCTCTTGCTCTTCATGGGTAAGTGGAGGTATAGTTGGAGGTGTTCATGCCGATTCTTTATTTGGGATGTGTGACATTATAGATTGTGGCAGTACGGTACGACTTTATATCGTGTTTTGGGCTGTTTTCGGGTGTTTGGGCCTTTCCGGGGGAGTTTGGGCCTTGGGGGAATTAGTTTAGGCCTTAGGAGACCTAATTGGGCCATAGGTGGAGGTTCCTGGCCCATGTGGGGGAGGAAGTGGGCAGCACCCCCCTTCCCCTAGCCGCACCCCCCTTCCCCCTATGCGCCACCCCCCCTTTCCTCCCCACCTCTAGCCGGCCCTAGCTCCACCCCTCGTAGCCCTCCATCTCGCTGTTCGGGAGCTTTCCATCCACGGAGAACCGGCGATTCCAGCGAGCGGAGAGGAGATTGGATCGCGAGGAGGAGTCGTTCGTCGATTGGGTGGTTCGCCAAGAAGAGGTATGCTTTGGGGAACTCGTTCATAGAGATTTGGTGCTGGGTAGATGGGGAAGATCATGTTTTAATTTGGTGTTTAGGTGCTGTGATTAGAAGGATTTAGGAAGATTGCAAACCTGTCATGCGTTCTATCCTCAGACAGATTAGGTCATCGGTCTTTGGGCATGAATTAGATAATTTTAGATGCATTTCTTGGAGGCCCGGCTTTTGTGAAAGTTGTAGGTAATCGAATTACCTTTAATTGGATACTAAAACGCTAAATTATGTTCATCTATTTAAAAGTTATGGTCATTTTACCAAGCGCTGTCCAATTTGTGACGTGAATGGTACAGTCTGTGATCAATTGTAGATTAGAGGATTTTAGAGGCCGAATCAGTTTTCGCGAATACTTATAAAAAGGTGGGAAATTTCCTGAGGTTTGAGAAAATATACTCATTTACCTAATTTGGAGTTGTAGAACTCAAGATATGCTTGTTGGAAGCCTGTTGTCCCGTTGGACAGATTCTCTGTTTTTCGGGTTTTAGGAGTGGGTTGCGAAGTCGATGTAGTTGATAGTTCTTGTGTTGTTTTGTGGTCATTTTTTTGAGTGTATTATACCTATGTGTAGGTGGTGTGACCCTAGGAGTGCCCTCAACATCTCGCCACTCCGTCTCCCGCGGTTGAAGGCAAGTGTATTGGAATGGTTTTGGCTTGGGAGGCCATATGGATTCGTAGCGTTGCATTATAACTAAGTGATGTGTTAATTTGCCATGTTTGATCCTTGCATGTGAGATGATGATCATGTGTTTACTTATGGTTATGCAAGTTGTTAAAATGAATACATGTGCAAGTTATTCATGTTTATGGCATATATGCATTCATGGCATGAGAACACGCCAGGTCAGTGAGAAAGTCATAACTAATCCGGTAAGGTCGGTGAGAAAGTTATGACTAATCCGGAGTGCCACTGAGAAAGACCTACCTCGTAGTTCCATCCACAGTTGTGAATGGGAACGAGACAGTAAGAGTAGACACCTTCCATGGGATGGAAGGGAAAGAGGGTGCACACCGACGGGTGTGCACTCGGCAATACCGGTATGTGCTAAGCAAAGAGACATGTGCATTGCATTGCATGAATGAAGATGTTTATAAGATGCTTATGAAGATGATTTATGAGATGCTTATGATGATGCTTTATGAGATGTAATGATGATGTTAATGAATACTTTTATTGTTTAATTCCATTGCAATACACTTTGCTGAGTGATGAACTCACGCTTGTTGTTTTATATTGTTTTTAGGTACCATGAATTCGGCATACAGGAAAGGGTGTTAGCGTCACGTCTCCACTTAGTTTCACTCATCTAGACAACTACACACCCTCATTTTTAGTTGTGATGGTTTATTTTATTGCGCTAAACTTGGACTATGCTATATCGTGTGCTTGGTTTTAGTATTCACTCCGTATTGGTTCTTGAAACGTTTGAAGTTATATTCTTGGCTTGAACTGATGCTATAACTTGTGTTATTGCTGTTTTAGATGTCATCTGTTATGCTATTGAGTTATGATAATATTATTGTTGCTTCAAACCATGGAAAAACAAAGGTTATGCTGCCGAAATTTCAGTTAAGCAATTAGCGTAGTTGCTGTAATTTATTATTAAATATGTGTTTTTGGTTGCTTCTAGCATCGTTTGGGTGACATTCGCGGCATACTAGGTGCCAGGGTGTTACAGGATGGTTATCTGTGATGATGGTTGCAAAGTGATGTTTGGAATCTAAGATTTGTGCTTGCACTAAGATTGTGATGCTATAAATTGTGATTTACTTGCACTTACTTGCCTACTGCTGATTTCTCTACTTCTACCTTTACTGATTGTTGATCTGTGCTATACCCTGAGGATTTGAGAATTCCCTAAATTTCCTAGATAGCTGTGGGTGATGCGATACTGTTAAGCAATCCCTAATGATTGCTATGCACTGATGCATTATGAATCGGTTAAGTGTATAGTTTTCTTACATGGTTTGATTAATTGCCAAGGACTGGAATGATTTTCGAATATGGACTTAGGTAAAGCATGATGATAGTGGCTTCCTAATGATTTATTTACATGGTAGATTATAACACCCCAGCATCTCACGTGCCCGAAGTGCTACCAAAAGCTATCTAAATTTTTCCATAAAATTTTTTGCAAGATTTCCCCTGCTAAATGGACATCCACTCAGCAGGCAAAGAGATGACAAACAACAAATTAATAACAACAACAAGGAAACCACTAACCATCATGACCCGCTAAGCACATACAAAGGGTCATGGTCTTCTAACAACTATAAATTCTCAACATCAAAAAGGTCACAAAATGCATAAATTTATAGAACAATAATCTCAACAACTTTACCTCTTTCACTTCCTTACTTAGTTCCTACACATAGCTCTTGGATTCTCTTTGGATGAGTCAACGACTCGATCCCAATTCTACACATTTCCATTTAACTCAATACCATCGTTAGTATGCAATGCGATATGCATGCTCATGTATGCTCTTATCGATGCACGTACTGGTACTGCCGAGTGCACACCAGTCGGTGTGCACCCTCACGTCCCTTCCATCCCGTGGAAGGTGCCTACTCTTACTGTCTCGCTCCCATTCACCTCGATGAATGGGACTACGAGGTAGGACTTTCATGTTCACTACGTGTGAACACAAAGGCCCGCATTAGAATGGGCCGCCTCTTCCATTATGAATGCACAAATGCAATTAACACAATTAAATTGCAAAATTCATGCAATTCTAACATTTCACATAGCCCAAATTTAAATACATGAACAATAACCACACTCACATCCAATACGTGACATTCAATAATCATCTAATCGATTCACACGCATATAATGTACCAATATAACTATGAATTTAGCATTTGCATCATCATAGTTATCAACATGATCCAAAAATCACAAAGCAAAGCATGCCACATCCCTTTAGCATTTAAAACGACATGATGCACTTGCCTTCTACCGAGAGGAGTGGAGTGCCTGGAAGAAGAAGCCACTCCCGAAGCTACTCCACCTGGAAACAAAATTACATACTCAATTTCACAAGTTCTAGGTTCAACAAACAACAACAAACAACAATTTCACTCCCTAAATCAAAATTGCCCCAAAATTCTGAATTTCAAACACACTAGAATGGATAGCCCACTTTGCCATAGCATAACTATTGCTATACAACTTCAAATTGAGTAAACGAAGACATTTTAAACATCTAGTCAGTATTTCCTATCTATCGCTAGGCAATCTTAAATCCCAATTCGGCCTCCAACTTACTCTAAATCACAGCACAAAATTGAATCTACTAATAGTCGCAATTCGTACAACATACGGTAAAACTTGCATAACTTTTTAATGCTTCAACAAAAATTCAAGTTATTGGACTCTAAACGAGCACAAGAGGATGGGATACAATTACCCCATAGCCATTTGTTCAATATATGAATTTAAAGTCCTCTAACTGAACTCTGAACTTCAGACCAAACTTTGAACATTCAGAAAAATCAGCATTCTGGACAGAACTTTAAAATCGACATAACTTTTAATTCCTAACTCCAAATAAAGAAAAAAGTACATTTTATGAAATTAAAGGAAATATCCTACATTTCTCTAGGCAAATGTAAGAGCTGAATCAGCCTGTAGCTAGCTCTAAATCTCAGTTGAACTTTTCATCTCCACTAACCACTCAAACGGGATAGCAGACACTAAAAGTGGCATAACTTTAATTGGCTTAATGGATTTTTCGAGTTATTGTGCTAAAATTAAAGAGGAAATGAATATCTACAACATCCTCTACAGCCGACTGAGCATTAGACCTCTCTAACTACCTCAAAAACAAGCTACAAAACAAACCAAAAATCTGCTCGAAAATAGAACAGTGCTCCCTCTAACAATGAGCTAGTTTCCCTCCAAATTTTTCACATCTAGCCACTCTAGAGCACTTAAACAACCAGGAAAAAGCATCTAGAACAAAAGGAGCTCAAGGTGGATGAAGACCTCACCTCCAAAAATCCAAAGGAGTGAAGGAGGAGCTGCTCGGGTTGGAGTGGAGGAGCTGTAACGTTATAGAATGTGGCATTACGGTACGAGTTTATACCGTGTTTTTGGGCTTTTCAGGGTGTTTGGGCCTCTCCGGGGGAGTTTGGGGCCTTGCGGGAGCTAGTTTGGGCCTTGCGAGAAGTAATTGGGCCGTTGGTGGGGGGTTTTTGGCCCATGTGGGGGGATTCTTGCCAACCCTAAGGCTCTCCACCCCCCCATGCGCCCCCCTCCTCCCCTCCCATAGCCCCCCCAAACCCCCCTAGCCGCACACCCCCTCCTCCCCTTTGCGCCACCCCCCTCCCTCTCATCCCTAGTCGGCCCTAGCAAGGATCCCTCCCCTCCCATGGCTGCCACACCTCCCGCTCCGTTGATACCTCCGTTGGGGAGCCTTGCAAACAAGAAGATCCAGCGATTTCGGCGCTTCCGGTGAGCGGAGGGAAGATTGGATCGCGAGGAGGAGGCCTTCGTCGATCGGGTGGCTCGCTAAGAAGAGGTATGCTATGGGGAATTTATTCGTAGAATTTAGGTGCTGGTTAGATGTGGAAGATTATGGTTAAATTTGGTGTTCAGGTGCTGTGATTAGAAGGATCTAGGAAGATTGCAATTTGGTCTTGCGTTTTGTCCTCGGACAGATTAGGTCGTCGGTCTTCGAATGTGAATTAGACAATTTTAGGTTCATTTTATGGTCTGCCATCTGTTATTAAAGTTGTAGGTAATTCAATTACCTTTAATTGAACACCAAAAACGTTAAATTCCGTTTAGCCGTTTAAAAGTTATGGCTATTTTACCGAGCGCTATCCAATCTGTGACGTGATTGGGACAGATTGTGTTCAACTGTAGATTAGAGGATTTTAGATACCGAATCAGTTTTCGCGTATACTTAGAAAAAGGTGGGAAATTTCCTAAGGTTCTAGAAAATGTACTCGTTTATCTGATTTAGAGTTGTAGAACTCAAGGTATGCTTGTTGGAAGCCTGCTGTCCCGTTAGACAGATTCTCTGTTTTTCGGGTTTTAGGAATGGGTTGCGAAGTCGATGTAGATGATTGTTCTTGTATTGTTTTGTGGTCATGTTTTTGAGTGTTTTCTACCTATGTGCAGGTGGTGTGACCCCGGGAGTGCCCTCAACATCTCGCCACTCCGTCTGACACGGTTGAAGGCAAGTGTATTGGGATGGATTTGGGTTTTGGGTGACCAACTAGAGGTGTAGCTTTGCTATAATACTATATGATGTGATAGTTTGCCTCATATGACAAATAACTAGCACAAGACACTAGAATAATTCAGCAAAGCAAGCTAACATACTAGCAAGTTACATAATGTACTAGAAATTTCGGCAACACCTCCCCTAAAACTAGGATATCCACTCAGCAGACAAAAGACAGCATTTAATATAACAACAACATAAAGCAACTTAAGCTATCCAACCAAGCACAAACATGGGTCATGGTATCAACTAACCATCATGACCTAACTAAACACATGTAACTACCACATAATTAAATTACATGATATGAGCATATTAAGATTAGAAGCGATAAGTTAATATGAAACTGTGGTGACGCAAATTGTGTTCGTGCTACTACTCCCATCCATGCATGTCGGCTTCAAGGTACCTACAAACAATAAACAAACAAGCGTGAGTCCAAGACTCAGCAAAGTGCAACAAAAGAAAGAATCATAAATAGTAAGGCATCTAAATCAAGACATGCTCGCAATTGATATAAAAACAGCAAGTATATTAAACATTTGTATAAACACCATCCACCTCATTTACCTCATTGCTTATATCGCACACGCACCTCATTAAACCTTTTGGGAGGAGTCCACGACTCGATCCCGAAACCACACATCACTATTAACACGAAAATTAACATTAGCGATGCAATGCAACATGAATGCTCTTTTTGATGCACGTACCGGTATTGCCGAGTGCACACTTGTCGGTGTGCACCCTCACATCCCTTCCATCCCGTGGAAGGTGCCTACTCTTACTATCTCGCTCCTATTCACCTCGATGAATGGGACTACGAGGTAGGACTTTCGTGTTCACGTGTGAACACAGAGGCCCACATCAAAATGGGTCGCCTCTTCCATTATGAATGCACAAATGCAATTAACACAATTAACTTGCATCTACATTCATTTCTATCTTTTCACATGGACATAATTGAGTACATACATAGTAATAAATTCTCATTTACTCATATGATGCAACACAAATCATGATATTCATTTCAACATAAACATATTCATAAGGATTAGCAAGAATCAAAATCCTAGCACCATACTAGGAATGCACTTGCCTTTTTAGCGAAGATGAGTGGAGCGGCGTAAGGTCGAAGCCACTCCTGAAAGCATACTCCTGCAATAAATATAAATGCATACATATCAAAACAATGCATAACACGGGTCAAGCAATAAAAGAAATACCACTTTTGCTCCTATGGTTAAACCCATTTTAAATTCCCTCGATTGGACCAACTAATCCTTCCACAAGAAATCCAACTCGGTTTTATACACTCAAAACATTCGATGATTTAAACACCTCAATTCGGCCTCTACTAGCCACAAGCAGCACAACCATCATTTCTTCTTCCAAAATTCATATTCCATTTCCACATCCATGTAAGTGATCCAAACCAGTCCAGTAGAACAACCAAGGAATAGGAGTAATGCAAACTAAATAGATAAAAATATTGATCTCAACAAGAGAAATCCATCAAGGTTACGTTATACGCCCCTTTAACTCGCAATACTCCCTCGGCATTTTGCAAGCTAAAGTTATCACCAAAACATCAACCAACCGATGGAATCGCTAGATAGCAAATCACCACAGACCAAAGAGAATTAGCCCACTCACAGGTCATAGTATTAGTTCATCATATACCATGTAAATCAATCAACACCCAAAGCCCCTATCATCATGCCAGACCTAAGCATTCAAGACCACCAAAACCTAGCCTAGTATCAATTCATCATCTAATAAGCCAATCCATCCATGAATAAAGTACTATAAAACCTCCCACCAATATTCATAGATCATGATATTCAATCTCCCATCTCCCAGTACATGTATTCAGGTCATGATTCATCAGTATTTAGTCACAGCTAATAAGCAACCCATGGCATCAAAATCATCTATGTAATACTGTGGGTCTTTCTCCAAATCTTGAAATTTCCTAATCCAGGTGTTCGACGGACACGCCTGCTTTTTGAAGAGTTATTTTCAAGTGTGTGGGAGGGAAACATCTGGTGTGGGAGAGAAAAGTTTATTCAACCACCTACTCTCCTTCCCCCACCTAACCCTTTTCCCCTTTTGCCCTCCCTCCAAACCAGCCCCTCTCTCTCCTTGCGTTTTGGACAGCAAAAAGGGGCAGCCCACTTCTTGGATTCTCCTCCAAAGCAACCAGCAGCAGCAGCAGCGTCCATGGGCGCCTCCCAAGCTCCTCCTCCTCCTCCAACGGTGCCTCCCAAGCTGCTACCCCTCCTCCATTGGCGCTGCCCAAGCTGCTGCTGTAACACCCCGACACCTAGTATGCCACGAATGTCACCCAAACGATACTAGAAGCAACCAATAACTCATATTTCACAATAAATTACAACAACTACGCTAATTGCTTAACCGATATTTCAGCAGGAAGTTCTTTGTTTTTCCATGGTTTCAAGCATCAACAATATTAACATATCAAGATAGCATAATGGACGACAAAGATAACATGGCAATCTAGGTTTTCAGCAATTAATCAAGTCTCAAGCACAATTTAACCATCTCATAATCAATGAGGAATAACGATAAAACCAATCACACGATATAACATGGTCCAAGCTTAGCGCAATAAAGTAAAACATTACAACTACAAATGAGGGTGTGTAGTTGTCTAGATGAGTGCAACTAGGTGGAGACGTGACACTACCTCCCTTTCCCGTATGCCAAACTCATGGTACCTAAAAACAACATAAAATAATAAGCGTGAGTTCATTACTCAGCAAAGTGTATTGCAATGGAATAAAACAATAACAATACTCATTAACAACATCATTAACATCTCATAAACATCTTCATAAGCATCTCAAAAACATCTTCATAACTCATAAGCATCTTGTAAACATTTTCATTCATGCAATGCAATGCACATGTCTCTTTGCTTAGCACATACTGGTATTGCCAAGTACACATCCGTCGGTGTGCACCCTCTTTCCCTTCCATCCCATGGAGGGTGCCTACTCTTACTGACTCGCTCCCATACACAGCCGTGGATGGGACTACGAGATAGGACTTTCGTGTTCACTACATGTGAACACAGAGGCCCGCATCAGAATGGGCCGCCTCTTCCATTATGAATGCACATATGCCAAAATCATGGTTTAACTTGCATAAATAATCCATATCACAAATGCATAACCATTAACTAATCATATGAAACGTAAACATTTATCAATGATCTCTATGCTTGACCACTATGGTATATTTTCAACAGTAATGTAACATCCTCAGTTTCGTGTTCTGGGAAAAATCTAATTTAAATTAAGTAAATTCAAAAATTGGAGTTTCCTTGGTGTTTATGTTAACCTGGCATCCTTTCCCATCCAAAATCGGAATTTAATTCCCCTCCGTTCGAAAATCCGATTTTCCGATTCCCGTCGGTACCCGAAATTTCACCCGAGTTCGAAAATGCTCCAAAAATCCCGAAATCACTTCAATTAGGTCCCAAATATTCCAACATGATTTTTGGAATGATTCCCAAGATTTTTGGAAGCTCTCTGGTATTTTATCTTATGCGGCTTTTGTTTAATGCCCGCTATTCGCTCTAAAATATTCAAATTCACAAATTTCATCCAAATTCCGCGAAACCAATTTTATTGGGTTCCAAATATTCCAAAATGGTTCTAGGAATTTTTCCGGAATTTTTAGACCATTTTTGCTAATTTTTCTCTAGGGCGTCACTTTCGCGTAAACATCGGCCAATGAGGAGGTGACACGTGGCGCTACAGTGTTCATCTTCGTCAACCTTTGGACATGCACGATTGGAAGAGCCAAAACAATGGAGGAAGCATTCCATACAAGCCTCCATCCATTCAAACACCCATAACTCCTTCAATACACCTCCAAATCACGAACGGTCAAGTCCGTCGAATCCGTGACGACGAATCCTTGCCATCCCCCACCATCAATAGCCCGGGATCTCGCCGGAAACGGTTCAATCCTTTCAAAACTGAAAATCACCATTATGGCAATAAATTGGCCGTTTCTTCCCCAAACGGCGTGCTTCCACCTCTCATTGCTCCATATTAGAACCCTCTTCCCGGTGGTAGCACTCACCCTTTGCGCCTCCCACTCATCCGGTCGCTAGATCGAAGAAACCGATGAGAACGCGCCGTTCATCGTGTTCTTCGTGTTCTCGGCCATAGCTTCCTCTTCGGTGGTTCATTTTCCATTCCGTTTGGTTCCTTGTGATCGTGTGGAGGTCTAGTTTCTAATTCATCCATCAATTTTAGGTTTCATCAAGAATTGAAGACGAATTTCGCATTTTGGTTGCTTCGGCCGAACCGGTGTTCTTCGTCAAATTCGTCTTCTCCGGTGAGAATTGGTTCAATTCCTTGCTTCTATAGGTTCCTTAGAATGTCCTCTAGATGATCCATCTTTTTATTTTGCCAAGTTTCATAAAATTTAGTGCAAAAATTTGAGTTTTGGAAAAAAAAACGGGGCTTTGGTTTTTTTGGGCTTCATCTTGCTACTTTCGCCGCTCGCCGGCATCCACACATTGCCGCCGTCACCAAGGATACAAATCTCGTTTTGACCTAAATCTCGGAGATGTCCGAAATCCGAAATCTCGGCGAGATTTCGGAAATTCAAATAAAATCCGGTCGGAATATAAAATTTAAATTTCAAATCCGGTCTTTTTTCTACCGGGAAATCCGAGATTTCGGACGAAATCACCGAGATTTCGTCCGAAATTTCCGAGATTTCGGTGCAATTTAAACCGACCAAAAAATAATCAAAACACGTCAAAAAAATCTGAAATTTTTTGTGGATGATCTTCAACCTATGTCCAATCATATCCGCCCAAAAAAATTAAAAATCCGGCAAAAAAGTTTGAAATTTCGGCCGAAATCACCGAGATTTCAGCCGAAATGGGCGAGATCTCGGCGAGATTTAAACTTACACTGTACCATTTTGAAAATTTTCAAAATTTTTTACCCGGCCGAGATTTTGAATCTCGGGGGGGGGGTCCGAAATCTGAAATCTCGCCGGGATTTCGCCGAAAACCGCCGAGATTTGTATCCCTGGCCGTCACCGGCCACCGGCCCGCCCCCCTCGCCCCCCCTCCAAGCTCTCCTCTGTTCTTCCATGGTTATGGCCAAAAGCTTGGAGAAGAACTCCACATGTCTATGACATGTTGGTCCCACTATCCATAGACTCAATCAAATCCAAAAATCAGAAAAATTAGAAAAAAGGAATATTCCAGGAATATTCCCTCATTTTCGATTTTCCAGGGTTTTCGAACTTCGAAAGCTCATATCTTTTCCGTCCGAACTCCGATTGACTCCGTTCAAATTCCTAAATTCATCTAAAATCAATACCTTCCTGCCAGTACTACTTTTGTAATTTTTGGATTTTATTTATTTTCTTGTTATTTATTTGTTGTCTCGTTTTGCGCGTAGCCGAGGAGCCGTCCGAGTCCGCCGACCCCGCCGCCGAACTCCAAGGTTTCGACACCCTCGCTGCGACCGAAGGCAAGTCGCCTTGACGCATATTGATCCTATGTTTACAAATGTGTTTACGTGTTTTATAAAATTGCATGCTATGTTTATCATCGTATGTCAAATATAAGTGAATAGTTAATCCAATTTACGAATACCTCCTTTGTTATTGACATCCATGCTTACTTGTAACCCTAGGACATTTGCTATGCCATGATTACCTTATATGGTGACCTTTGTTGAATAGTACGGTAGAATTGCTTAGGACCAATATTGATGAAAATGACCCATGGGTGGGATTATACAAAAATGATGATTTAAAGTGTGATTTAGAAATGATTATAAAGATTTTGGTATTGTTTTTCTAAAATAAAAAGAAAAGGAAAAATGGTTTGGACTTGGGCGGAATGGAATGTCGGGTGGGTGCGGATTGAGCACTAGTTGCATTGTGCAAGTGCCACCCCAAAGTCAAATAAGGACCGATGCTTATGATTGTCCATTCTAAGCATAACCGTACTACCACATGTCTAACATGGTACGACCTAGCTAAATAATTTGTAGAAACCTAACTTAGACTCGCCAGTTGGTGGACTGTGGGTGCCAAATAGAGGCAAGTTGTATTCCCCACACGGCGCAAGAGGGGGCTTCTGTACTGGGTAGATAGAACCCTAACAGCGGTGAAACCTCAGCGGGTGAGTTGGGTTAGGCGTATACATTGAAAGGCCTTGTCATGATCTCTCTGCCGACACACCAAAAGAAGTGTGTTAATTGCATGGCGTTAAAGAGATGATCATGTCTTGTGGGTAAAGCTGTACACCTCTGCAGAGTTAAAACTATTCGAATAGCCGTGCCTACGGTCAAGGGCAAAGCAAAGAATGCTTTCATACTGGTAGACTTTGGTTTTGGTTTCGAACTAAACAATGATTCATTTTGGGGTTCGGGAGTGATTAGAACTCTCGGATGTTGAATTGGCGGATTGAGCCAACCAGGTAGAAAGAACTTGTTTTATTGTCATGACGGATAGAGTCATGTATGATTAATCTTGATCTTTTAAACTTGTGGCGGATAGAGCCTTATATTAGTGATGGTGGATAGAACCTTCACTGCAATATTAAATAATTCAATTGTTAAAAAGAATTGCTAAAATATGCTTTATGAAACTTATTAGCAAGTATGGTTTAATGAAATTGGCTTTGTGCAAAAGAACCATGTTAAGCCTTCCTTGGCAAGCCCCACATATGCATACTTCCCCCGACTTGCTGAGTACTTTTGTACTCACGTGCTACAAATCCATTGTCTTCAGAGAACTATCAGGACGCCGCTGAAGACGGTGAGTTCTACACAGAAGAATTCGAGAAAGATCTCCAAGATAGCTAGTCGCGTGTCTTGTCGTCGCCTGTGGTGTTTTTGGTTTTCGCTTTTTGTCGCTTTTGCTTCCGCTGTCGTGTCTCCAGTCTCGTGACCGAGTATTGTAATAAGTGGCCATGTAGCCCATACTTTATTAATTATGTTACAATTTTGTTATGTTCGGCAATGACGTATCACTGTTGAATGTGTGTACTAGCTACTGATCTGGGACTAGTATAGAAATACACAGGAGATTTCAGATAGCTGATCCGGGGTCTCACAAGTAAACTGAAGAAAACAGGTGGTGGTGTTTTCCTTTGCGTAATGAAATTAATTAATTGGAACCCGCTCTTTTTGGTTGTACAAAACATATATGTGACAAGCCATGTTGTTCTGTTGTTCTATTAACTAATTAGCAAGACGTTTTGTCCACCGATACTGACCCGATGACAAGGTTGCATGCAGTTTTTCCATGCAAATCACAAGTTTATCTGTTAACTAATCAGTTGCGCACGGTGTATGCGCCGGAGTTGGGCAAGATTAGGAGATGGGCTGGGTCAAGAAGAGGGAATACAGCCTTAGAACGGATTCGAATTTTTTAAAACAATTCCCAATCGAATTTGATGTAGATATCAAGTTTCCATTTTTAAAATGAAAAAATAGCTTAGAAAATTTTTAAAACTGTAGTATATTATGTAACACCCCGGCACCGCACGTGCCCTGAATGTTACACCCTCAAATAACCACTAGCACAAGACACTAGAATAAATTAGCAAAACAAGCTAACATACTTAGCAACGTACCAAAATTAATAGAAATTTCGGCAGCACCTCCCTTAAAACTAGGACATCTACTCAGCAGACAAAAGACATCATTTAATATAACAACAAAATAAGCGACTAAAAGTAACCAACCAAGCACAAACATGGGTCATGGTATCAACTACCCGCCATGACCCAACAAGCACATAAACAACTACACAAAATTATTACAAGACATGAATTCACTAGGATTAGAAGCGATACGATAGTATGAAACTAAGGTGGTTCAACACGTGTTCGTACCCAGTGCCGGCCCTGGGGGGGGGGGGCAGCGGGGCCACCGCTCCGGGCCCCCCAAACGATGGGGCCCCACCCCATGTGCATGTTTAGGAGTAGTATTGCTAGGCTGGGCTAGCAGTACGTGACCTCCTGGCTTAAGCGGTGCGGCTTGTTTAATTATTTTTCCACGCACGTAGCCACGTAGGGCCGGCGCTACCTGCCGCATTGGAAGCACCTGCACGGTTGCAACAGCACGAGCAGCCGCCAGCCGCACAGGACGACCGGACGACGGGATCTCCGCCATCGGCCGATCGGCATCACATCGGGCGGTGGCTTCTCTTTCTCCACGGCTCCACCGGTGCTACTACTGGCAATCAATAAGAGAAGTGGTAGTTTACCGGCTCTTCTATGATTCTATCAGATCGCTCCCGTTGGCCGTTGGGTGCTTGCGTTATTGCGTACATACGTGACCGGTTGCTTTCATCTGTTGCAGCGAGCCAGCGACGCGCCGATGCGACGAGCAGAGTGTCCCTGCGCCGGTGCGCCCCTGCGCCTGCCGACTGCTGCCCTCGCAGGTATTGTCATATTGATTTTGCCAATTACCCTAACCAATATGATTACATGTTACATGTATTATGTTTAACATATCAATTAGATGGATGGTAATTTGATATTTCATATTTGGTTTATGAATTTGCAGTAGGCCACTTGTAATCATTTGATTGGACCGTGTTGATGCATATATGATATTGGAATTTGAGAGTTCTACATAATCGGTAATAATTTTTTTGAGTTGATCTAGTACCTTTGTAGCTTTGCCATAGCTTTCAAATAATAATTGTTTATTTTTAATTTTCAACATATAGTCATGTCGTCTAGAAAGTATCCATCCGGCAGTGAGAAAAGGAAGAGAAAAAAACGGGCAGATGAGTTTATAGAATCACAGAGGGGAGCCATGGACAAATTCTTTACTAGTAATTCGAGAACTTTAAAAAATGCAGATGAGTTGGCTATAGTTCCTATGGTGGAACAACCTAATATTAATCCAAAAGATCAAGGCCCTACATCGGAAGAAAATGTTGACATGAACATGGATGGTAACAATGTGAGTAATCATGAGCGAATATTTAATGCACCTCCTACAGATAATGCTAGTGTTGATGAACAACCGGTTTTTACTGAGGATATTTATGATCCAAGAAATTGGGATAATCTTGATAACAAGTCAAGGGACATATTAGTGGAGAAGGGGCCTATAAGAGAAGAAAATATTGTCTTTCCTTTGGATGGCAATGGGAGACATTTTTCATATACTCATTACTCTAGAAAGATGAGCAATGGAGAAGTTCGTGATAGAAAATGGTTGGTTTATTCAAAACATGTTGATAGAGTGTTTTGCTTTTGTTGTAAGATTTTTAATTCAGAAAAATGCAAGAGTTCATTGGGGCATGATGGGTTTAGAGATTGGAGGCATATCAATGAGAGGCTGAAAGAACATGAGGCTAGTATGGAGCATATTACCAACATGAACTCTTGGAATGAACTGAGAGCTACTCAGTAAGCATGAAACAATTGACAAAGAATTTCAGCACCAAATCACAAAGGAGAAAGAGCGTATTAGGCAAGTCTTATTAAGAATAATTGCTATTGTCAAATTTCTTGGTAAGCGCAGTTTGGCTTTTAGAGGATCAAGTGAGCAACTTTACAATGATTAAAATGGTAATTTCCTAGCTTGTGTTGAGATGATTGCTGAATTTGATTTGGTAATGCAAGATCACCTTAGACGCATTCGAAATAATGAGATTCATTATCATTATCTTAGTCATAAAATTCAGAATGAGTTGGTTTCTCTTTTGGCTTTTGACATTACCAAATCTATCATAAAGACTGTTAAAGAGACCAAATATTTTTCTATTATCCTTGATTGTACCCCAAATGTGAGTCATCAAGAACAGATGAGTTTGTTGGTTCGATGTGTTAATATGTCTAGTGGCAAAATTAAGGAGTATTTTCTTGGTTTCATTAAGGTAGACGACACATCTTGTGAGGGGCTTTTCAATTCATTGCTTGATTCCATTAAGTCCTTTGGTTTAAATATTGAAGATGTTAGGGGTCAAGGTTATGACAATGGCTCTAACATGAAAGGAAAGAACAAGGGGGTGCAAAGACGATTGCTTGATATAAATCCAAGAGCTTTGTATATGCCATGTGCTTGTCATAGTCTTAATCTTACTCTTTGTGATATGGCTAAATCTTGTGGCAAAGCTATTTCATTTTTTGGAATTGTGCAACGAATATATGTATTGTTTTCTAGTTCTACCAAAAGATGGGATGTTTTGCGTGGCCATGTTGAAAGCTTAACTGTGAAGTCATGGAGCAATACACGTTGGGAGAGTCGGATCAAAAGTGTCAAAGCAATTAGATTTCAAGCTCCTAAGATAAGGTCAGCTTTGCTTCAGGTAAGCAAAGATAAGGATACTGAACCCAAGGATAAGAGTGATGCAAAAAATTTATTTGAAGTGCTTGGTACCTTTGAGTTTATACTTAGCATGGTTATTTGGTATGATATTTTGTTTACTGTAAACAATGTGAGCAAGAAGTTGCAGTCACCATCCATGTGTATTGACGCTACCTTAAAGAACATAGAAGATACAATCATTTTCTTTGAAAACTATAGAAATGCAGGGTTTGCTTCTAGTTTGATCATTGCCAAAGAGATTGCATCAGAATTGAGTGTGGAGCCATCATTTCCAGTAAAGCGCCGTGCTTTTAGGAAGAAACAATATGATGAAAATGATTGTAAGGAAGCAATCCTCGAAGCTGAGAAGGCTTTTGAAGTTAATTACTTTTCGGTTATGGTTGATATTGCAATTAGTTCATTAAAAAGTATATTTGAAGAACTCCAATCATTCAAAAGTATATTTGGGTTTTTGATGAGCTCGACGACCTTAAAGTCTTTGGATACTATTGAACTAAGAGACTGTTGCACCAAATTTACAAACACTTTCTCTTTTGATGGCTCATATGATGTTGATTTAAATGATCTAATTTCAAAGCTTAGTATTATGCAGTTGACTTTATCAGATGAACCAATGTCTGCCATGGAGATTTTTGAGTATGTCAGAGAAGTGGATTATTATCCTAATATTTCTATTGCTTATCGGATCTTATTTACTGTGCCTGTCACTGTGGCATCAGCTGAAAGAAGCTTTTCAAAGTTGAAATTGTTGAAGAATTATTTGAGGTTCAAAATGTCTCAAGAAAGGCTAAATAGTTTGGCTATTTTATGCATCGAGAAGATATTATTGGATGAGATTGATATTGACACTATCATCAATGATTTCGCATCTAGACAAGTTAGAAGAAACTTTTAAGGTAATACTGTAATATGTACTTCTTGCTTTACTTGTTACTTGATATGAATATTTTTTTTGGATGCACCTTGAGTGAATATTTTTTTTGGATGCACCTTGAGTTGTTGTTGTTGTTGTTGTTGTTATTATTTAGAAGGGCCTCCATTTTAAATTTTGTCCCGGGCCCCTGAAATCTCAGGACCGCCACTGTTCGTACCACTACTCCCATCCATGCATGTCGGCTTCAAGGTACCTACAAACAATAAACAAGCAAGTGAGTTCGAAACTCAGGAAAGTGCATTAAAAGGTAGAATCTTAATCTTTTAACAACCGAGAATAATAATGTAACAATTTTCTTCCTAATTGAACTCAACAAGTACCTAGAACCATAATTACCACCGCCAATCATCGCATTTCACTTTATAACTCGATTTTTGACGGGGTCTAAACTTCAATTAATACACATACCTCAATCGATAACCTCGAATAAGTCCACGACTCGATCCATTCTCAACCTGTCTATTGCCATCAACTCAGAGATAATCAATTACCATTCATTATTAGTATTATCATGCAATGCGATAGGCATACTCGATAATGAACAACTCAGAGCATAAGCACATAATTTGTCACAATCAACACATTGACCCACACTCGTCTGTTCCATGCTATGCAATGCACTTATGATTTCATGCTCAACATGCACCTTTCATTGCTCATACCGGTATGGCTGAGGGAACACCCGTCGATGTTCACCCTCTACCTCCATCCCGTGGAGGTGCCTACTCTTACTGTCTCGCTCCCATCGACCTCGATGGATGAGACTACGAGGTAGGACTTACTCTGGAGCGCTTCAGATTAGTCATAACTTTCTCACCGACCTCACCGGATTAGTTATGACTTTCTCACCGACCTGGCCTATGCAATTACTTGGATATGGATGAGAATGATGCAATGTTTCTCATCCTATACTTTACACATTCATTTACCCATATACCAATACCTTTCATCCCATAAGCATTTCATATCCGTCGTATAAGCAAGTATGATCCAACAATAACCGTGAGAAAAAGGAACAGGGTATTAAGTTTTAACGTTAAATATCACCAATTCGTCCTACTTTTACACATGCACTTGCAAATAACATGAATACTAAATAAAAGAAAATGTAACCCTTGTTCCTTTCCCACAACCGTATAGCCATAACCAAATGCATAAGCATATAACCCTGAGACATAAAACATGTCTTGCAGCCATACATGGAAATACACAACCTGAAATAATCCAACACACTTCTACAATCATGCAATGCATCATGCACTTAAATCACAATTATGAATAAGCATATGGCCACTGGGCCGCATTCACACAATACACTTGCCTTTAACCTCGGCGATAACTGACGTTCGATTTGCGGTAATAGAGACCTCCGACCCTAGAGAAATAAAACAATACTCAAAATCCATTCCTCATGTGAATAATGCCACTATTTCGGCGATAAAACTCTAGTGATAAGTGTTACTCCCTATCCCAAAAATAAAAACACCAGCATCATTGATCAACAATTATTCATTTAGACTTACAGAATTACCATCTCATAGCTAGCTAGCTTAGCTTCAACATGGATAGATTCAGCCATAGAAATATAATCAAATTGCCACATCATCTATAGATGTTTTATGTGAGACTAGGAAACTACTCCCTCCGTTTCTTTTTATAAGGCGTATTTGGTTTCGTTAGGACAAGGCTTTGACCAACAATTACTCTATTAGCATATAATTTTTATTACACAAAATTGATATTAGCAGATTTGTATTCAAAAGTACTTATATATAATTATGATTTTGTATTGCATAAATGATATATTAATGAAGTAATCGTTGGTCAAAGTCTTGTCCTAACGAAATCAAATACGCCTTATAAAAAGAAACGGAGGGAGTAACCACTATCCATTAACATTAATTGCATACATGCTACATTTAGGGATGTAGCGGTACTTGGGAGCAAAGAAATGCAGGGTAGCCCTTAATGTAAAGTCAATAGTTAGCCTAGTACTCACAAAACTCATTAAATCATTGCCCACCATAGTGGAAACAACCTTTAGACAGGGTCAGATACTATTATTAAGATAATGAATTCTTGTGCTTTCCCACAGAGTAGAACCACCAGCATGAGCAATAACCAAAGCATCATCCATCCGGTTGGTAGCAAAGCACTGATTAACTGCTCTTTTAATCTCCAACTACCAAAGAATGTTGAATACTATAGCCAATGGATGATGGATCATATGGCACAGCATTCCCAGCTCTATTTGTTGACCATAGGTAGGCATACATGTTTTTTTGCCATTTATACCTAAACAAGGACTTTGCTACACCAGGAAAAAAATCCTTCTAGACATTTCAACGAACATCTAGCATGCACCAAGAAAATAACACCTCCATTTGCATTTGCTTGAGTACTCACCCATGGAAGGAGGCAAGAGGGAGGAGGCACTCGGCCGAAGCTGGAAGGAGTCGCCGGCTGGAGGAGCTCGCCGCCGACCGGTGGGGCTCGCCTGCGTCGGCGTTGGCCGGCTGGGAGGGGGAAGCCGAGGGCGGCCAGGGCGTCGGTGCTGGGCGGGCGCAGCAGGAGCCGAGCCGAGGGAAGGGGGTCTAGGGCGTCGTCGGTCGGGCTGCAGAGCGGCCAGGGTGGCGCTGGCTCGGGGAAGGGGGCCGCGCAAGCGCTGGGGTGGGGGGGAGATGGCGCACGGTTGGGAGGACCAGGGGCAGTGGCGCCAGCGGGGAGGAGGAGCAGTGGAGGCATCGGGATGGGTGGGGAGCCAGGGAGGCGTCGGAGCACGGCTGGGGGAGGAGCTGGTCGCCAGAGCCGGCCAGGGAGCCAAGGGGCGAGGCAGGAGCTCGGCAGGGGGAAGGCAGGAGCTCGATAGGGGAAAGGCATCGAGTGGGAGTTCCAAGCAGTCAGGTGGGGGAGCAACAGTGTGGGGAGGAAAGAAAAAGAAATAAAAGATCGGTAATGCTACAGTTCGGACGTCTGATTTCTACCGCAACATTTTTTTCTACGCATGCAACATTTTTTTTCTACACATGCAATATTTTTCTCCTACGCATGCAACATTTTCATTCGACAAACAGTAAATGTTTCAAAAGTGAAAAAAATGTTGCGAACGTTGAAAATAAATGTTGCAAACAGTAAAAAAAATGTTGCGCGGGCGTCCGAAATTTTAAAAAAAATCAGACGTCCGGCTGCTAGTACTGCCCAATAAAAGATTAGGTGAGGGAAAACAACTAGGTGATTCTCTCCAACACATCTATAATTCAATCCCCGCAGCTCTCAGAAGAGACCCACAGCTCCCCGAGACTGACTACAAAAGTGACCCACACCTAGAGGTGGGCATTGGGCCGGGCTTTTTTGGGCCGGCCCGAAGCACGATGGTATGGCACGGTGCAAAGCACTAACGGCACGGTTCGGCGGGCGGGCCGGCACGCAATCAGAAAGTGCCGTGCCCGGAACCAGGCACGACGGTGGCACGCACGGCACGACGCTTGTTTAGGCGGGCATCGCACGAACGCGAAATCACGGATTAAGGCTTAAAAGTTGGCGAGATATTGTTGATTCAGGGCATCTTCAAGCGTTGCATTTATGTTTGACATTTTGTTGATGTGATTAGTCTCTTATGTAATTAAAATAGGTAGTTTAGTAGTAGTGATTTGTTTTATTTCTTTGTTCGTCACAATAGTAAAAATGGGCCGGGCTTGGGCCGGCACGGCACGAAGCGCAAATGGGCCGGGCTTGGGCTCGCCAAAAGTGAGTCGGGCCAGACGGCCAAGACGATGGGCCGTCGTGGTACGGCACGGTTTCGACGGCACGATGGGCGGGCGGCCGCGACGCACGACGCCCACCTCTACCCACACCTCGTCTGGAAAATCCAACACTTGAGGAAGCTCCGCGGTATAACACATTCACTTTGGATTATTTATAACTCAAATAAATTATTTCTAGGTTCTAATCAAGCTTTACTTAATTAATTTCTAAAATTCAAAAACAGCTGCTCGGAAATAGGAAATCATTTTAATTAAAAGCAGAATTTTTTGAAAATTTTCAAAAATCACTACTACAGAACCGGCCTTCACAACCGGCCTATCACAAGCGGTTACGTGCGCCCCGCTTGTGGAGTCCCGTGCCACAAGCGGTTCGTGGGCAACGGACGGGAGGGGGTCTCTAGAAGCGGTTCTTAACACGAACCCCTTCTGGAGCCTCCTCTCTAGAAGCGGTTCGTGTTTGGAACCGCTTCTAGAGGTCTAATGGGGCTCGAGCGGTTTGTGTGTAGAACCGCTTGTAGAGCCCTCCCGCCCCAAGCATTTAAACTCTGTCTTCCTCCCGAGCTCGCACAGACATCACAAGGTGGGCCGAGAGTCGTTCATGGCGAGGTGTCGCCAAAATTTTGAATTGAGGCTATTAGATCCGAATTAATTGTTCTAAGGTGAGTAATATGTTGCTGACATCCTTCTCACCTAGATATTGATGTTTTTTGTGCATTGGATGTTGAGAAATTATGTTTTGTTCGCTTATATTTTTGTTCTTAAGGTGATATATACGATTTGGTGTATGAAATGAAATTCAATAAATGTGAAACGATCAAAAATTACAAACGTGTGGAAGAGAAAAGATTTGTATGAAAATGTAACAATTAGTTAGTTTTATTTTTAAAAAAGTAGGAGGATTAGAAATAATTAGTTGGCTTTAGTGAAAAGAACACAGAATGATTATAAAATACAAAACTATTAGTCATAGTTAGCTTTAATAGAATATTGTGATAGATGTTGTTATTATTTTTATTTGTGTAGATGAATCGGCAATGGATGTACAATGCAGACCGTCGGTCAAGAGAGTTCCGAGATGGCATGAAGGAGTTCCGAGATGGCATGAAGGAGTTTCTCGACGCGGCCGTTGCATTCTTGCCTCCAGGAAGCTTCATACGTTGTCCGTGCGTAGACTGCAAGAATGAGAAGGAGCATTCCGAACGATGGATGGTTATGAGGCATGTGATCACGAGAGGTTTCATGGCAAACTATACCTGCTGGACCCACCATGGCGAAACAAAGGCGATTCGACAGGAAGACGATGAAGAAGACGAAGAAGAGGAAGATAGAGCCAACAGTATGCCGGACACCACTCAATACGGGTCCGTGGAAGATACACTCGATGAGTTTGGCGATGATGAGCTAGAACAGATGCTCCGTGACGGAGAGGGAGAGTTCACAGAGGAAAGACAATACAAGAAGTTTCAAAGCATGGTAGAGGACCACCGAACTGCTTTGTACCCAAACTGTGCACAAGGCCACAAAAAGCTGCGTACTACACTGGAACTCATGCAATGGAAGGCCACACACGGTGTGTCAGACAAGGGATTCAATGGTTTGTTATCACTCGTAAAGAGGTTGCTTCCGGAAGGAAACACTCTACCAGAATCTACGTATGAAGCGAAGCGAGTCCTCTGCCCTTTAGGATTGCAAGTGCGGAAGATACATGCATGTCCTAACGATTGTACCCTGTATCGCAATGAGTATGCCGATTTGGTGGTCTCGGTGTCTGAAGAATCCGATATAAGGTGCAGCGTGACGATTCAGGTGAATTAGATGGGAATCGTACGAAGAAGAGAACTCCAGCAAAAGTATTGTGGTATTTCCCTGTGATACCCCGGTTGAAGCGTCTGTTTGCTAACGAAGGTCATGCCAAGATGATGCATTGGCATGAGGAAGGTTATCGATTGTTGCTAACGAAGCGTCTGTTTGCTAACGAAGGTCACCCTACCCTATTCCTTCTCGCTTCTCTCCCTTTTCATTCTATCCTTATTACGAACCGCTTCTAAGTCCCGCACCTACAATATATAAGTATTCTATATATGATTTCATCCCACATTTATGTTGTATGTGTGTTTGACAATATATAAGTATTCTATATATGATTTCATCCCACATTTATGTTGTATATATGTTTGAGAATATATAAGTATTTTATATATGATTACATGCCCACTTTAGATGGCGACACCAAGGCGTGGTGACCCGGATTTTGACAATGAGGAAAATTTGATGTTTGAGACAATTCGGGTACCATCTTAGGCCTGGATGAAATTTGGCAACACCTGCCGGCCGATGAGGTCTGCTAACACCGGTGCCGCCAATGAGGTCATAACACTGCATCGGCGAGGATCTGCCGCAACGAGGTATACTCTTAACCATTACGAAATCACCGTAAACATGTTAATTATTCTAACATGTGTTTGTGTATCCAGTCCGGTACATCATCGGCCACCCAGTCCGGAATTAACCGAGGACCTAACAAGAAGCCTTTGACCAAGTATGTGATAACCGAGGTCGGCAACGACGGAGTCCGTAGCCCCATCGCCGACAATTGGCCCTTTCAACAATGCTTGCGGCTACCACGTGAGGGATCACGCCCCAATCAAGATCCGTAAATGGACCGAAGTCCCTGCAGCTACCAAGGAATTGCTCTGGAATGATATGAAGGAAACTTTCACTTTTCCAGATGGGTACGAACAGAAGGCCAAGGGATGGGCTTTGAAGAAGATGGCAACTTCCTTTCAGCAGTGGAAGTCGTCCCTCACCCGCAAGTACATCGACAGAGGAGAAAGCCCAGACTTCAATCAATTTCCTAAGCTGGCAGATCATTGGGAGGCTTTCGAGGAATTCAAGCTATCCGATGCAGATGTGCCGCGAGAGAGAAAAACAAGGTGAATGCCCAGAAGAAGAAATACCACCACCATCTCGGCACCGGTGGTTACATTAAGGCTGCGAAGAAATGGGACAAGCGGGAAGAGGAACTTCGGCAGCAGGACATTGTACCTGAAACTGAGGATTGGGAGCCCCGCCTGCGCAACTGGTTCTTGGGTCACGGGGGCCAACTTGCAGATGACGGTAGCTTGGTGATGGCACCGACAGTCCAAGAAGTTGGTCAAAGGATTGTACAAGCCATCGATCAATCTCGGTCGTAGTCCTTCATGACGGACAGGGAGAATGACGAGCTAACATATGCCCTTCAAAACCCTGAGCACCCGGGACGGACACGAGGATTCGGAAAGATACCGTGGAGGCACGGATTTGCCAAAGACGCAAGCAGTTACAGGAGCCGGGATAGAAGCAAGAGGAGAGATCAGGGTAGAGTGAGCCGTTTGGAGGACGAGCTTAGAGCTACAAAGGCTTCCATCCCTGATTTGATCGCGCAACAAGTGTCCAAGCATTAACCCAATATCGCCTTCAGGAGGTAGTGTTCAAGGGGCGCCGACACCCGTGATCGATCGGCGCGCAAAAAAAGCGATTCTTGGCGTCGCCGTGGCCCTGAAGCGAGATGACCCGCAGTCCGTTATCCCGTGGACGATATCAAGGTTCGCCGCGGTCACGAGCTACACATTGATATGCGTAACCTGTCCTACAAGGTGGCTTATGGCATGGCTTATCCGGTGGAGGCGGGCCAGGCGTTCCACTTCAATCGAGATACCCTCCGGATACTCTAAGGTCACGGTGGAAGAGGTGGGGGCTTCAAGATCTCTTGCTCGAGATTCTTTGGGGCGACGACATGACCAAGCTTGGACCAGACCCTCCACGGCACATTCATCCTCTGGCGCAAAAAGTACATCATATTTCCGGATGGTGTGGAGGTCACATCAACAGATAGAGGCCCCAGCTTGAGCCGATTGCAGCATCAAGCACGCCTCCTCCACATCGACAACCCACGACTCCTCCAATGTCGCCGTGCGCAAAGCTTCTCCGGTGGTCCAGACACGCCTCCTCCACCTCCCGCTCCAAAGATGAGATGCTCCGGCACCTCCCGCTCCAGACCTCCCACTCCAAAGATCGATGCTCCAAGCACCTCCCGCTCCGAGATCTCCGCCGAGGAAGAAGCTCCCTTCGAAGGAGGGATCCCGCAACGGCACCTCCTCCCACGAAGTCGGCATCCGACGGACAGAGAATATTGAAGGAACTGCCAAAGAGGCCATATGATCCGATCATGAGGAGCTATCAATTACCGTGAAGACGGATGTGGCCAGCTTGCGCCAACGGCCGCCAACGTTAAAATAGATAAAAAAATTGTGAAGCACTTTCAGTCATGCGGAACGGCGCCACCGCTTTGTGACGACCGACTACGAAAGGACAATAAGAAAGGCTACAAGGAAAAATACACGGGCCGTCGGCGGCAAAGAAGAAGAAGAAAGTGGAAGATGAGCAGAGTCTTTGAGCAATTGAGGATCCAGGATTTCTTGAAGGAGGCAGGATCGAATCAATAGACCAGGATCTTCCACTGGCACCAATCAGATGGAAGTATGAGTTGGGCAAACCGCTAATTGATCCAAAAGATATAAAAGATCTCCCAACCAAGATGCGTCAAATGCATGAATGTTATATGGAAACGGCATCTAAAGGAGAGAAAATGTTCCACCTCATTGCTCAAGATACGCATTTCTTCCGCGGGAGATAGACAGAAATATGGCTGCAATTCGAGGACTTGTACCATGTGTACCAAACAGACGCCATCGACGTGTCCTTCATGTGCTGCTGGTGTCTGTAAGTATTGATCTTCTAAGTTTACCGTTTGCTTCCTCTCGTACCACAAAATCGAAAATCTAATTAACTTAGTTATCCCTTCTTATGTAGAATGGAGATACAACGATGTAGAACAGTGGGCATACAGAACGTTGGTTTCATCGACCCAGAGGTTGTCAACGAGAAAATCTGGTCATTCGCGCAGCAAAGACCGGAAGTTGAGGCATACATTTTGCGTGCATTATTGAAACAGCACTACAAACCGTACATACTTCTGCCCTTCAACTTCATGTACGTGTTCTCACAAACCTCTTGTTCTTGTATTTCTTAAGCCATTGATAATACGACTAGCTGCTTACGCGCTTCTTTGAATATACGAATAGGTTTCACTGGATCCTTCTAGTCATCGAGCTTGACAACAGCAGGATTATAGTTCATGACTCAAGAAGGAATCCAATCAGCAAATACCAATGGTTCATTGACATCCTCAACAAAACATTTGGAAAGTTCCAGAAGAAGCATAAAGGAGATTTCAAGAAAGAATTCGAAGTCATAGTGAGCACTCAGGTACGTACTACAAAAACAATTATTAATATAAATGCACCATATCAGTTCTTCATCTGATATTATGAAATTTCTCCCTGTCAAGGTTAAACGCCAAACGGCTGGAAACAACTTATGTGGCTACTACGTGTTCCACTATATTCAAAGTTTTATTCATGCCGATGCGCTGGAACATTATGCCGAGGTTCGTATATGCATGTCAATTTGTTAGCTACCACTTACATTTTAATTAATCGTATGTGATCGGATATTTATATACTTCCCGCTTAATCAATTGTCAGCCCAACATCGATGAGCATGTTAGCGTGCTCGCCTCACCGAAAGTGCAAGATCGCAAGAACAACTCATCGGCTTCATTGTCGACGAGGTTGTATCTCCAAATGGCGAAGTTCCACGTAAGGCTTGGTCCATCGTTGAACACAATTGAACCGATGACGACATCGACGTCGACCAAGAACTTGATCGACGATGCAAGAAGAATCGAAGTTCGATAATCATTTTTAATCATTCAAACTTGTAAACGCCGATAGCGTGTATGTACTTATCCATTTGTTACCTTTGTTAAGGCGGGTTTTTTCTTGAGCTAGCTTGTGAACATGTGTATGAGTGAGCATATGTAATATATATTTAATTGCGCAGAAAACTCCTACACTCATATTTCATTTTATGGTCAAAAACGATATACAAAAACACTGAAAGAACATATTCTATAATACATATAATTGAAAAATCTCTCCACAAGCGGTTGGTGACTCCAACCGCTTCTGGAGTGCTTGCTCTCCACAAGCGGTTGGTAACTCCAACCGCTTCGGGAGTGTGCTGTTCACAAGCGGTTCGTAACACGAACCGCTTGTGGAGGCCCCCACGTGGCGGCTCCACTGGCCTTCCTGGACACCTTCCCAACCGCTTCTGCTGCCACAACACAAGCGGTTTGTGCAACCGCTTGTGATACCGGGCGGGTATCACACACGGTTGCTTAGAAGCGGTTATAAAACCGCTTCTGAAAGGGGTTACGACCCGCTTGTAGTAGCCGGTTCTGTAGTAGTGAATGCATACATTGTAAATTTTAAAATATTTATGAGGTTTTTAGGAAATTTGGGACGTTAAACCCTCTAGATTTTACAAATAGTCCTCAATTCAAGCCTACTCTCTATGACACCTGGTCCCACGGAACAGAGAGTTACAGCCATATATATACATAACAGAGTTTAGAGAAAAAATATATATATAGACCAAGGGTCTCACAAGTCCAAATCCAGCCCAAACACCGAACTTGGAACTCTTTTTACTTTTGCACCTGTTTCTCCTGTGCCTGCTATGTTTGTGCCATCTGGACCATCAACCTTTGATCAAAATGACATCAAACATTGATGTCCCAGTTTCATTAATGAAACCGAGAGATCTGGACCATCAACCTGTCTTTTTTTTGTATTTGTTAAGATTATACTGAATTGCGCTTCCTCGTGCTTAAAGATAGACACTAGGATTTAAACTTTGTTGATAGGATTATAAACCAATGACTTCATCACCCCACGGTCCCCACCAAAACGTGGTTGTCAAACATAAATATGGACGTGACATAATCACAAGAAATTAAGGGAGTTTGCATGCCCCGAGTCAGCCGGGCAATTAATCACGTACGTGTTAAGAGCCGACAGCCCGAGCGATTAGGATTGTAAAATGCACTTGATTGTAGCTTCCCAAAGTCTCCAATGGAAAACATACACGACGTGATCTGCACCGCCCCCAGTCCCGTACGCACTACATGGCGTACGGCGTGAACCGCGCGAGAGCCATTGCTGTAGCTAAGCAAACTCGTAACCTAGGATTGAGGGGCAAACCTGGCCGCTTCCCACACGAAGCTGCCGCGCCGCCTACTCGCCCCGGCGCGCGCACGAAGCCGCCGCGCCATTGCGCTTGTTGGCTGCGCGCCGCCGTCGGCAGCCAAAGCACAAAGCCGCCGAGCCGGCCGTCGCCCTTCTTGGCTGCCCCATGTCCCTCAGCGCTGCCGCCCGCAGCTCGATGCTGTGGCTCCTCGTGAGCCCCCGGCTCGCCCCGGTGGTGGTTCGAGCACTACTGGTTGCTAATTCGCTATACAAACTCTACACAGTGCAGGACAGCAAGTATGCAGTCCATATTCGGCGACTGATCTGATCGAGGTCTGCATGCAGGAGCAGGAAAGGACCATGGATGGATGATGGTTTAATTTTCAGAAGTGTGCCCTATCAACTGATGTGCAAACTTGAGCTAAAACCATTCTGGGTCTTCTCGTGATGTTCCCAAACGTTAAGTAAAGCCATCAGATGGACTAAATTTGATCTGGCCCAAACCGAACTCGACGGCTCCCTTGAGTTGATGAGACTCTCTGTGTCAGGCGTGGAACGAACCAAAATCTTAGTTTGGTGCTTGGCCTATAGAAAATTATTTAGCCAACGAACACACTTACACGTTACACACATATGGCTGTTGCACGAGTTCGCTCGGACGGGAGAGAGGGGGAGCATTTTTTTTATCTGACAATGGGTCCCACGTTTGGGCTGGAACATTGGAGAAAAGGATGCAAAGTCATCTACCTGGCTACGTGGCCTCTTGAGCCGGATCAACGCTGTGCATACACCCTAAGATGCCAGGTTGTGGTTCAAGTAAACAATTGTTTCTACGTACGATCCACTCTAATCCGAAGCTTTGAATTCTGATAATTCAAACAGGCGAGAAAACCCAACAGGGGGTTCAATGTGAACTTTGGGGGATTCCCTGCCCTAAGGAGAATATATAATAAGATGATTGAGGGGCAGTGATGTTCACAAAAAAGGGTTCCCATCCACAACAGGGCTAATCACCAACCACAAAATGGGATTTGGCTTTGTCTAACCACACATGTTAGGATTAAACACACACTAATTTGGTTCCTTTATTAACAATGTCAAACGCAAGAACCTTAGAACCCATTCATGGCATGGGGAGTGTATAGGTATCATCCGGATGTTTTTGTTCTAAAAAACATTCAAACTTTCGATCGTACGATCAAAACATATATCTGTAGTATCAACCCACATATCCGATGACCAGGAATTTGAATGATGGTTGCTAAAGAAAACATCCAGATAAAACTTATCAAAACCCCATGGGATGATGGTATTCGTCTACACTATTATATGGTTAGCCTTGGCCCCAGATGAAAACTTTGACCCCTACCTGTTCCCACGTCACGCCTCGCACAGTCGCACATCTCCACCTCTTCACAATATTTCTCTCTCACCATCACGGATCTCACACGCCCGCACCGTCCCACTTCCCTCCACACCGCGCACCACGTCCACGTCCATGGCCCCTGCGCCGCCGACCACCGCGTGGCCTCGCCACCACCGACCATCCCTCCGGCCTCTGTTCCTCCTTCTCGCCATAGTCCGGTCGGCCTCGTCGCAGCTCTTCACGCCGCCGCCCGGCGCCACCTTTGCTGCGGCGTTCTCGCCGCTGTCGCCTCCCGCTGATGGGGGCGGTGGTGGCGGTGGGAGACTCAACGTCACCACTTCGCTCATCTTCGTCGGTCTGATCATTGCGCTCTTCTTGCTTGGCTTCTTGTCCGCGTACGTCCGCCGCCGCGTCGACGTTGCCACGGCCGCGCGCCGCGGGCGCGGCGTTAACGCCAACGGCGGTAGGAGGCGCGAGGGGCTCGACCACGCCGCGATGGAGTCGCTGCCGGTGCTGACGTACGCGACGGCGAGGATGGTGAAGGCCGAGCGCGGGGCGCTCGAGTGCGCGGTCTGCATCGCCCAGTTCACTGACGACGGGGAGAAGCTCCGGCTCCTCCCCGGGTGCTGCCACGTGTTCCACGCCGCGTGCATCGACGTGTGGCTCGCGGCGCACGCCACCTGTCCCGTCTGCCGCGCCGACCTCGCGGACCCGGCCGTCGCCGCCGCCGGCCACGTCCTTGCCGCTGACCTCGCTGCCCTGGCAGAAACGCCCAATGACACGGTGGTCAACGTCAAGACATCGGAGTCAACGCCAGTAGAAGAATCCATGTCAGATAAGCAAGCAGAGACGGCGGAGGAGCGGGTGGATCGGTACACGCTGCGACTGCCGGAGAGGCTGAGGAGGGAGATCGAGGAGGCGAAGCGGCACCGCAGGGCGGTGAGCGCGGTGACCGCGGCAGCGAGCGCACCAAGTGGGCGGTGGGCGTCGGCGGCGTTACGGACAATGTCAGCCGCGCGTCCGAGCCGGCGATGGTCCGCGTTGCTCCGGGAGTTGTCGGGACCGCGCTGGACCGAGATGGACGGGAGCCGGAGAGTAACGCCGTTGCCAATCCACGCAACCGGAGCGAGCAATGGCGAAGGGAACGTGGAGGTGGTGGTGGCGCAGGACGACGCAGGAACGCACATGGAGAAGTAATACGCGCACAGCCTCACGTTCGCCGGGTTCGTCATCGACGGCGACGTCAGGGCCGGCGACTGGAACCGCGAGGTCTTCCAGTCTCGACCGCCGTTCCAGTCACAACGGCGTCCTAGCGGTGAAGCCAGGAAAATGCAATTGATTTGCTCGTTTTGAACTTCTTTCCTGGTATCGTTCGTTTGAGCAGTCCTTCAGAAGTAGAGTAGACTGAATGCTGTTTGACGAATTCTGCAGAAAGTGTACATTTTAGAGTTAGTTTGTCAATGGGAAGTGCTCTGTGTACATACTGATCTTCAAAAAGATGACGAAATGCAGAATCTCTTGAAAATATTTCTGGCAAGACAAATCAATTACCAATGTTCCCTTAATAACAACAACAACTAAGCCTCTTGTCCCAAATAAATTAGGGTAGGCAAGAAAAAAAAACACAATTAAAGTAAATTAAACCTCTAACCTTCGATCATAGGTTATGGTTTCTGTACGTAGATCGTCAACTTCCACACATTCCTATCCAACGCCATATATTTGGAGATGTTCTAATTCCTCATGTCTCTTTTAACAGCTTATTCCCATGTTAGTCTCGATTGACTTCTGCCTCTTCTTATTTTTCAAGATAACTTAAAATTCCTCTATATATGCATCGGAGAACCAAGAGGTCTTTGTTTGAGATATCCAAACCATCTCAGTCGATTTTGGATAATCTTTTCTTCAATTGGTGCTACTCTAACCCTATCACATATAGCCTTGTGCACTTTCTCGTTCCACCTCCAAGTGTCTTTAGATTCGTATCTAGTCCCTCAAGTCACTCCACACACTTCTGCAACTACCTTCATTGCAAGTTATCATCTCTGTCCCCATGCTATTCGAGCCATCTCCTACATTCTATATCCCTTTTGCGATCATCCTCTACTTAAACACCCGTGAAGCATCCCCTTTGAGCTTCCACCATTTTGTCCTCATAAGCTTGGTGACTTTAGCCGGTCGAGCCGTACCCTAAATCAAAAGTCCAAGACTATCAAATTATGTGTGGAACAACACAATCTCCAGGTATAACATTACAATCTATACAGTCTTTTTTGTCCTCCTGCCTACCAAGGACAATCGATATGGCTAGAATGTTGACCACTACTAAAGCTAACTAAATAGGATTGTGTAACATCCTGGGAAAATGTAAAAATAGTGTAAAATGACTAATCAAGCTTTTTAATGCATTTTGGGAATTTCTACTGAATTTATTTGTTTTGAGATTTATTTGCCTTATTAAATTCCTTTTTGTCCTATTTTAAGCATTCTAAAGAAACTAGTAAAAATTACAAATAATACAACCTGAGGAATAATTTTATAAAATACTATACTACCTAACATGAATAAATATAAATTCTTCACAATTTTTTGCATAGGAGTAAAGTGCCTTAAAAATTCAAATACAGCTCAGAAATTGCAATCTTGCAAGAATTTTTATTTGAAAACTATAATAGCAAACTGAGTGAAACCAAAGAAAATAGAAACTTTGGTCATCAATCCACCTCCAAAAATTTTCTCAGATTTTTCTAAATCACCTAAAGCCCTAAGAAGATGGCCTCTATTACCAAGCTGAAAAGGGAGATTCAAACACTGCTACAGTGCACGCATAACGTGTTCGACGAAATGTCTCACATCGTCGTCTCTGCCAGTGGACCGAGCAAGTTGGGGTTCCCACCTGTCAGCCACCCATCATCGTGCTCTCCCTCCCTCCTCCCTCTCTTTGCCCATGCCGACGAGACGCGGCCATGCCACGTGCGGGAACAGCAGAGCGCATGAGCCATGCAGCCATGGCCAACCACATCTCCAAATGTATATAATATATTTGAATTTGGACCTAGTTTGAGTAAAATTCTAAAATAGTACAATTTCAATACATCCAAAAGTTCAAATGATTATAACTTGTGCAATTAAACTTCAAATCCATTGAAACCAACTCCTATAATCTTTAAAAATGATAATCACTTTGTTTATATAAAAATATTTGACATGTAATGTTCATCGGAGTCTCATTCTAGTTCATGCATCATCATCGCCAAAGTCAAGATGTAGATGTACTCCCTCAAGCATAAGACTTTCTGTCCACACAGTTCCAGTGCGCACCAGCTCTCTCGGAAAGAGAAGGCTGTTTACGCATCTCCAGTAAATTACAAAGGGCACAAACCATGGCAGATCCATCTTGGAAATAAGTAGCAAGCACCACCAGGATTCAGAAATCAGAAGAGTACCGTGCCTCACAAGCTTCGACTCTGCAGTGACATTAATGTTACTTATTTATGCAGCTAAGTCGCAATTGACTTTGCTGTACTCGATCCGTACGTAGATCCATTTCCCCCATAAGTCAAGAAAGGACGAGGTCTCTCAAACTACTAATGCAAGTAAGCTTCATAATTTGTGATGCAAATTGTGTGACGGTGATGAGATAAACCATAGAAAGGAACATGCTGCAAGATGCGAATACAAATATTTCTCTATATTGACAGAGATTTTCTTAAAGTATGGTGTCTCTCACTCTATAATAGCTTGTCACAATTTAGGTTTTCAAAAGAGGAGAAACTTCATAGTTTAGATTTTAGAGGAAGATCGTTCATTTTTATTTTATTTTATCTTTTCAGAAATGATGATGCACACTAACCAGCCACAGCTGTTGCATATTCTACAATTCAACATAGGGTGTAAAACCCTGGAGAAATCAGGAGGAAGGCTACTGATTGGGGGATAGTTGCATCATAGTAAATTAAAAATATTACACAGCAACATGTTAATATTAAGTATTTAAACTTTTAAGAACCTGCAATATAAGAATTGATCACTGTAGATATACTATTCGGTAGCTGAACGTAGAATAAGTTATTCTACGCTCTAGCCAATTTTCCTCGCTCTAACCGAGCCTGTTCCTCCACCGAGTACCCACCTATCCCCACCCGCTCGTGTCAGACCCCATCCGACAGGATCAATCGCAACATATACGGCCATTAACACATGATGTTGTTGCTGACGCTGTTACACCCGAAAAATGTGTTTCCAAACCCTATGTGCTTACCCTGCTAGTTCCACGATCAATCGCTAGCACACATCCAACATTGACATACCACATCCATACACAATGGGGAGACAAAGTAACACTTAGTATTAAGCATCTGAAGTTAAGTCATACATTACTATTTTTGACAACAAAAGAGGCTGACCGGCCAAATAACTTTACATAACAAAAGAATGTAGCAAAATAAGAGCAAAAGGCGACAAAATCCAGCGAGCATGCCTAGCCCACCCACAGACAACTAATTGGATGAGGCCACAGAATCATCATCCTTGTCGCCAAAACCTATGGTGTAAAAGTAAGCGTGCGATGGATCATCTTCCACATCCTCTAAGTATGTTCAACAAGCAATGTGAGTATGAAAATCGTACTCGCAAGACTTTTAAACAAAGGTATATAGTATGCAAGGCTATGCTAATTGAAGTGGCTATCCTATGAAGTTCTTAAATTTTGCATAAAGCAAGCTTTCTTTCACATTATCGAATATTAGATTGCAAAAAAAAAAAAGTTGTAAAGGACATTTGATAACAAGTAATGGTAGATCATATGTAACAATTGTAAGTACATGCCGTGCTGCCATAAACATTAAACCACAGCAAGTCCATTTGCTGGACAAAAACATACATGAATTTTCCATCCATGCTGTCCTGATCCATCTTGAAAACATAACACTACTATGTTAGAGGATTCACCAAGTCATCGACAACCAGGTACAAGCTATTTAAATAGATTCATATGCTCTGCAGAGGTTGTACAACTTTACCCACATGACATAAACATCTCATCATGTCAGAACATGCCACGCCATACAATCGATACCTGATTTGAGAGCCTATGACTAAGACTTTATATTGTCAATCCTAATAACAAACTATGCCATGAGGCCACATAGGACATGCAGTACCCCTCCAATGTCCTACAGCTTACCTATTGTGCTAGTAAACCTTACTTACCCATCGAGGTCCCTACGAACAAGGAGTACACCCTCTGTGCCTGCAATGGCCCAAGAATCTACCATCTACTACCTTCTATTTGATATTAGAGACCAACAATTTATTATGTTGGAGCCTTCCTATAAAAGGCACATGTGGTTTGTACATTAGTTCTTGAATCTCACTACACCATAGAGTTGGTCCTTAGTGACTCAGGCGAAACAACCACATGTCAACATCTCGTGCACAAGCACAATTTACACAACCATTCGCCCAAGTCTAAAACATATTTTCTGTTTTATTTCTTAGCCAAAATAATAGAGGTACCACCTCTGAACCATAACTTAAGTATTTCTCATTTGAACATTTTGACTATAGTCTAACCTAGTTTACATGATATCGGTATAAGTAGTACTGAGCATTTACCATATTTCTAGTCTAAATTTCCACATATTTGAGCAGTGGATAGCAATTACTAAGGTGAACAATTTATCAAGGTAGGGTACATGCAACAATTGGACATATCTACCAATCCCATTAATATAGCGATTTTTATCAGAAATACACGCATGCATAATAGTTTTAAACACAATATACATAATAGTAAAATATGGGATTAAATATGATCAAAGGGGAGCTTTGTCTTGCTCATTGGACACCGAGTCTTGCTCAGCATTAACTTCAGGAAGTTCCTAGGTGTCGATATCTACACACAAAACATTGAATAGTGCATATAAGAGTGAAAAGAGCACAAACAGTGAGAAAATCCAAATATCTCTGCAAATTATCAAATCTCATGATTTAAAAAAAATTATAAACTAGTTTCACTCAATTTGGAATTCCTATGCAAAATTTATAAGTATTTGAATTAGCTCTACTGAGAAAATCAAGAAAAAGAAAAGAGAAAGACTATGCTCAGAGGTGACATGGAAGGCGTACTTTCTTGGAATACGCTATCCTAGGGGGAAAACGTATTATTACTAAACTAAAGATGAATTTTTATAATTTTTTAGATTTATTTAGCAGTGGGTCCACATATCAAGTTTTTATTATTTTTATAAGTTTTCTCAGGTGGGTCCTACCTGTCTGTCTCACATAACTTTAAACACAATTTAGTTACAAAACTACAAGTGGGTCCCATTTGTCTACTCACATTATGTACTAATTACATCATTAACCACTAAATATTTTCTTAACTGTGATTTAAGCGATTAAGAGAAAGTGAGAGAACAAGAAAAAGAAAAAGAGGAGGGCGGCGGCGGTCTCAGGCAGTGCTTGCTGGTGGTGAATGTCATGAGGTCGGCAGTGCAAACCCGCAAAAATGGGTTGCTGGGTTGACAACAAGGTCACTGGTGGTGGTGGCACGGTGTAGGGTGGTCGGAATCGTGCTGGTGGCGACGAAGAATGGTGGCGGAAGAAGTACAATAAAACTAGCCCAGAAGATAGGCCAAACGAGTTGAATGAGGAGCTTAGAAGCATCCTAGCAACTCCAAGTACCTACCGAGGTGGCTGGCGATGGCCAATGGATTCGAAGAAAGGTTGGCAATGGGTAACCAAGGGGACGGTGAACTGGAACGACGATGGAGCTTGGCGATGAAACACTGCTGAAACTAATGTGCGCATAAGGATCAAGGGATGACTAGGAGCGTACAAATGGCTAGGTTTAGTTCTAGAGCTCATCGAAGAGGGAATAGTGATGGTGGTAATGACGGCGGTGATATGCTTCACGTGAACTTGGCGTTGTCAAGGGATTGGGTTGCAAATAATCGCATGGTGAGATTCAGAAGGTCATAAAGGTGCTCTAAAGGACCATGTTCAAGATAGAGAATTACTAGGGACGGTGGTGCATCACTGACGACGGTGTCGATGGGAGTTGGGGAAGAGGGTACAACGCCCACACTATACTACATGAATCATCAAATTGGTTGAGGGGCGTTGAAGAAAAATTAGAGTGGCGTAGGGTGATATGAGTGTTGAGGAGTCAGCTCACCGTGGAGTGCATGGTCCATGGCAAAGCGAAGTAGAGGGCACACACCGGTGTTGAGGATGATAGTGGCATTTCGGGCAATTCAGTGGAGGATATGGGCTATGAATGGGTAGAAAGGAGGTAGTGAGCTTGGAGAAGAAGAATGACGTGCTCGGCTTTGCCTTAAATGGTGAGAAGAAGATGCTACAATTGTTGTTCGCTCACGATGACTTTCGATGGATGCCGATCTCGGCTTTGGAGGCGGGTTGTCACAGGTTGTCTAACACGCTTGATGGATCCATATCGATGTGCAATGGAGTCAAAACCCAAGGGTGCTATGGTAGCTTAGGAGCTCTGCCATGACAGGCGTTGGCATGTGGAGGATAATGATTGATGAGTGGGCCTAGGGCATCGTGAGCGCAGGGAGAAGGAGAGGAAGGAGGCGGATTCGACGAGGTGCTTCTGCGTGGAGGGAGCGAAAGGGGGAAGGTGGCTACAGAGGGCTGACGCATGGGCTAGAGATGGGCCAGGACAGCGGTGGGCCAGGCCGACTAAACAGAATTCAACCCACCAACACAGAAGAGAAGTTTGAATTTTTAAAATTAGCAAACCAACTCCAAAAATTATGAAAAGTTTTGGTGGTGCTCCTGAGATTATTTAGAACCAAAATAAATTATTTCCAGCTCTAGACAAGTTTTAGTTAAAGTATTAAATATTGAATAACATAGTTTAATTTAAGGAAATGAATTTTCTTAAATGCTAAAAATATTAGAAAAAAGTAAGGAAATGCACGAAAGAGATTTTTGGAATGTAATATACATATTTTAGGAAATTTGGGAAGTTACACGTTAGATGGCCAGTATGTGCCATGATAGGTGTTGCAGTAAACTCTATCGATGTGTCAAATAAACTTGTTAGTACAGTAAAAGTGGTTTCACATGACCATAAATTGGAATGTATCTGATCGTAATGTGGTCAATCTCCATCCACTCATGCCAAACTACCGTCCAACTGGGTCAATCCCAACATTTACATGTCACGAAACTACGACCGTGACCCTAACATCACATGACTAGTATGCTATATGGCTAGGTGTGATAGTAAAGTCTAACGAAGCATCTAGTAAATTTGTTAGTACACTAACAGTAGTTTCACATGACTGTAAATTAGAATGTATTGGACGTAAATATGGTATCATTTCTTCCTTGTTCCTACTACCATCACATGGCCAGCGCGTGCCAACGCTAGATGTGGTAGTAAACTCTAACGACGTGTTTAATTAGTAAATTTGTCAATATAGAATAAGTAGCTTTACTGAATGTATGTGATCGTAAATATGATTTCTATTTGTTTTTTAATGTCACCATCACTTGGCCAATATGTGTCATGGTGTGGCTGTAAGCTTAATGACATGTGTAGTAAATTTGTCAGTCAAAATTGCACGATACGGGTGACGATGTTCGATTAGTGCTGATCCGTAAGCTCCCGCAGCTGCAGCATGGTGGACGGTCTTGCGCCATTTTACCGTCGATTTAACGTGTCACCGCCGTGCGGTGCAGTGAAAGATAGGGCGTATGGTTTTACGGCGGTTGCAATGGGGGCGTCTGGGATCACGCGCTGGCGGTTCGTAGTCGGGCGTGACTCTAGCTACGGCCGAAGCGTAGAATAATAAATTAAATTCGCAAGTCAAGAATGGACTTCACGGCATCAGAGCATTACATATAACCGAGAAAAGTCAAGCAGTCTTAGATTACAGCATGATGAAACCAAATATCTTTTTTGTTTATTAAATCCAAGTGGCAAATATAAAGCCTCCCCGGTTAACAGGGCAGGCAAGATCCAACGCATTGTCTTCTTTCAACAATAAACTAGTAAAGTGCTCGTGCGTTGCAACGGATCTCAAATAGATGATAAATTGATAACACCACAAGTTCTAAACTCTTAAAAACAAAAAAAAATGAGAATTTAAAACTTGAGCTATCACTTATTTGAGATCTGTTACTGAAGAATCACTGAACAAAAAAACGTGAAGGGCTGGCGTGATAGCTGCAGTGACTCACCTACTGGGTCTTAGGCCCCTACTGTTTTGGCCCAAGAACGGCCTGGCAGACTCACCATCACCACCAACTCATTCTTATAATAGTTAAGATTAAGAACAAATACTAGCATCTCTGGGTACTGTCTACTGGAAGAAATTCAACCATGAAGTGCAAAAGCGTAAAACAAGTCGTGCTAAATGCATATGTTATATTATATTTACATGTGTGGCATATCCGGTAAAGATGTGAATTTGGTGCAGATTCTATTTTCACCAAATTTAGAAGTTTTAAAATTTTTCTTACAAAATTAACAGATACATATATCTCTTCAAAATTTTAAAATCAAACTCAATCGCATTTAGACAAACACTCGCTGAGATGCGACTGAACTGATCTAGAAATTTTCCTGATGCATAGAACATACCCTCCGTTGCATCAGGTAATCTTTTGGGAATTTTTATAAAGTTCTAACTTAGGTAAAGATGGAATTTGCTTTATATTCGTATATTCATATGATATTTCGCCATACATGAGTAGAGTTGGGTGTCGTGTCGTGTCAGACCAGCACGGCACAGGGACCGAGTGCCTAAACCGTGAAGTGCCGGATGGTCCATCGTGCCCGCCCGACTGGCCATCGGCGAGCTTAGGTATGACCCATTTGTGATTCGTGGTAGCCCGGATTCGGCCTATTTGCATTAGTGTGATGAGAGAAAAGGAGTCAAAGACACAAGGAGCTAAGGCAGTGGATACAAATATTTGGAAAAAAAAGAACTAAATTTTATTTATTCATTAGATACACATACAAAGTTACTACCTCGTTAAAAATCTTACACCTTAAAGTGGGGTTCCATGGTAAGAAAAAAGCACAGTAACAAATATGTATATATATTAGATACTTCCCAACGCCCAAATCGTTTATGCGTTCGAGGCCAACGTACATCTAACGTGGTGGCATCGATTTTCATGTGAGGGAAGCGAGAAGACGATCGTGCACGGCATCATGAGCACGCTCAGCGAGCGGCGCAGTGGAGTGTCGTCTTAGTGCACAGACTTGATATCGGTGAGTATGTACTCTCCGGACTTTATTCTACACCTTTGGGTATCTCCGTTTTCTCCCCTTTATATGCATGCAAGGACTGCAATGGCACCAGCTGCAGCAGCCACAACATGCCATAGTGTCACGGCAGAGCACCCTGCCGCGTGCCATGCCTACTTCAGGCCCATTGAGTCTGTTTCATGTCATGCCGGCCCAAGCACGACCCATACAAATGTGTCCCGTGCATCGTGCCTGGCTTTGAGACCCAGCACAGCTTTGTCATTCGTGCCATGTTGGTCTGGCCCATACTCATGCGTACTATGCAGTGTCACGGGTCAACCAAAAAAACTCGGCCCACTGCCAGGTCTATACATGAGTGCAGAACAACTTATTCATGGTAACACGCACTGAAGTTCCTATTATTATACATATATTAAAGCCCTGTTTGGCACAACTCCAGATCCCAGCTCCACTTCAGAGCTGAAACTTGTAGACTGAAATAAAGTGACTTAAGTTTATAATGTTATTCTAAAATGTAAACAATATGACCCACCTAAACACTCTTAATATACCCACAGCTTCATATTCACAGATCTGATTAAGCTAGGACTATTCAGCTCCATGAATTTGGTGGAGTTGGAGCTCTGCCAAACACCCCCTAAGTTCCGGAGGATTGGAGATCCCTCCGGCCATCCAGCTGGCAGCACGCGCAATTTGCGAAAAAGCCCCTCTGTTTCTTTAAATCACGGATAGGTCATTCCTAATTACGAAAAGATCATTCGCGATTTTTTGTGAGGACAAGAAAAACTTAATTTTCTAAATCACTTTTAGGTCTCTCGCTCGTTACTTTACGGAAAAAACTCCCGTTAAATACAAATCGCGAACAGGCCCTTTTCTACTTTTTCGGGATAGCGGTGAGGTCCAAAATTATAACAAACAGGTCTCCGGTTTTTATATCCATGTCCTTTCCCCGTTTTCTCCGGAAAAAATATTTTCGTCAACAAAAATATGTGTACTTTTTTTCAACGCGATCTCTAATATTTCTCGAGCCTACAAAAATTTTGAAAATACATCTAGGTATATTTTTCCTTTAGAAAAAATAACACAAAATTATTTTTTGTTCACGTGCACGGCGCACGCCGCGCTTATTAGCCTACTAATTGATTATGACAAGAGACTAAGAGAGCAGCTCAACACCTTGACTTTTTCGTCGGACTACTGTATTTTATTCCAGGGCACTCCCAAATTCCCAATCAGCAATACTACAATGCATAAGCTAGGTATCTTATACGAGTACCTAGTTGTCGGCAACTCAACATGGACTAAACAACAACGAATCAATTGCAATTTTCTTGCATCTTCTCAGTAAGTCGTAAGTAACTTGCAATCTTCCAGGTATTCAGCATTCCAAGTCAACCTCCTAGTAAGCACATGACTTGTTATCTTCTCCGATTATATATGCACACCTAATCACAGCATGCGTTTTTCCGTCCAAGGAAATTAAGGCACATGAATTCTCTTTAATTGAATAAAACTACGTCGGTTCACTCAGCTTCAGTGGTAGGCAACATTTAGAAAGCGTACAGTCTTTTTATCTGGAGCAGTAAAAGTAAAACGACACATGCACCCGAATATTTGTAACTTTTAACTCATTTTACACGTACCTGAACCGAACTTTGCATGCGTCTTGCAAAAGCTAGTAAAATATAGTAGCTATTAGAAATTGGCCCACGAGTGATCTATTTCCTTTAATTTCAAAGCATATATAATTTAGTATCATATTACCTAGCCAAGTGGAGGAAAGATAATTTAAAAGGTGTAGTCCTTACCACCTCTTGATTAATGTGACACTTGGCATGAGAATGTCATAAGATAGACAATGGCCAACACACACATGCATTCGTGTATTTTCACGTGAAAATCCGCGTGACTTGCGACGAGCGACCGCACCACGCCGTAGTGTGTCTCCTGGCACTCTAAATTCACCTTTTAATTTGCTGAATCTTGCAATTATCTCCCTGTTCATTCTGTTTAAATGCGATTTAAACATTGTAGTGTCATAAACGCTATCAGTTTCTAGTAACTGCCGATATTATGTTGTCAGTTACTGATGCGCGTGTATAAAAACTCCTGGAGACGTCCATGATTGACACGCTGAATTTCTCCATTCTTCTTGCTCCTCTCTGCATAAGCTGTATTATTGTGTTGAGCTGTTGAACCTCGCCGGCCTACCTCCTCGGCGTGTACTGTGAAGGAGGGTGAACGGTATCTCCGAGCCTTTACCGCAGAGTTTACCTGTACGGGAAGGCAATAAATTTTCTGGGTAGCGCTTCAGCGCGACCGCTTTTCTTCTTCCTTGTCGTCTACTTCCACGACCGCGTCTGCGCTGCAACAGCTTCATACTCTTCAGCAAGCCCAACTCTAAGTCGTTTGTGTGATCGATCAACGCTAGTAATTTACAATACTTGAGCATATTCTTAAGTATAATGTGTTACCTGCTATTTATGCATCTCTAGTCTTTTGTTATATTTGCCTCGGTATAAAAATCTGGAATACAAATATTGCGCATGTATCCAACAATCCAAAAACCTGAGAAGTTTTCTGGTGCAAATTTCTGTAGATGGTAGACAAGGGCTAAGTTTTGGCTCATGTAATTGGGGCTACGGTGGGTGATCCACCCGCAGTATCCATTTACGGTTGAGCAGTACATGCAGTTTGAGAGTGAGAACAACACTGCACTAGGCTGCCTTTTGACTATTTTGGCATATCAGCTCTATGATGTGTAATGAACTACACATCTGCCACTGAGTTGTGGGATGCACTTGACTAGAAGTATGCAGAGGCTGAAGTTGGTCGCTGGTTGTACGTATGCGAATAATTCTTCAATTTTAGCATGGATGATGCTAAGTCGATTGTTGCACAAGCACACGACCTCCAGCTACTGGTTGGCGAGATTGCACACTTGTGTTGTGCATTGCCTCCTAAGTTTGTGGTAGTGAGCATTGTTGCCAAACCCCCCTCATCTTGGTGGGATTTTGCCCCTAGCTTAAAGCACAAGAGGGAAGAGATTTCTGTTGAGGATCTCATTGCAGCTCTTGATGTGGAAGAAAAGACAAGAGCAAAAGACGTACTAAGCATAACTAATTAGAATAATGCCAATGTCGTCGAGAGGAAATCATATGGCAAGAACTTCAAAGTTCCTAAACCAAACAAGACAACTAGCTTTAAAAAGAAGAAATTGAGAAAAAGGACATGGAGAACATCACCTGTTTTGTGTGCGGAAAGGACGGTCATATGGCAAAAGACTGTCACTATCGCAAAAATAGGACAAATGAACAGAGCAAGAAAAATGCCAATGTGACCATAGGTGAGGCCTCGACTTCAAGAAGGTATGGTAATTCTCCTGTTGTTTTTTCAGCATGTCAAACTACTGATTGGTGGGTTGATATTGGTGCTAATGTTTACGTGTGTTCTGATGTTTCCTTGTTTTCTTCTTACCAGGCAGTCGGGGCTTCCTCCGTCCTAATGAGGAACGGGTCGCATGTTTCTGTTCTTGGTATTGGCACGGTGGATCTGAGGCTTACTTTAGGGAAGATTGTCCACTTGAAGAACGTGCAGCATATGCCAACAATAAAAAAGAACTTGGCACTATTATATCTTATCCATTCTAACCTATGTGAGATGAATGTATTGTTGACAAAAGGAGGCAAAAGATACTTTCTAACTTTTATAGATGATGGAACACGTTATTGTTATGTGTATTTGCTGAAAACAAAGGATAAAGTTTTAAACTACTTCAAAATCTATAAGGCTGAGGTTGAGAACCAATTAGAAAAGAAAATTAAAAGACTAAGGTCTGATCGTGGAGGAGAGTATATCTCTCATGAATTCTCCCAATTCTATTCTGAGCATGGTATAATCCATGAAGTTACACCACCATATTCTCCCCAATCAAATGGGGTAGTTGAGAGGAAAAACCAAACACTTACAGACTTGGTGAATGCCATGTTAGGGAGTGACGGTATGCCTAAAATATGGTGGGGAGAAGTTATATTGACATCAACTTTTGTCCTAAATAGAGTAATCACTAAAAAGTGTGAGATTACTCCGTATAAGGGATGGAAGGGGAGAAAGCCCAATGTCAATTTTCTGCGAACATGGAGGTGTTTGGCGAAAGTCAATATACCATTGCAGAATAAGAGAAAGCTTGGACCTAAAATAGTCGATTGCATTTCTCTAGGATATGGACATAACAGTACGGCCTATAGATTTTTAGTAGTAAAATTAGAAACTCGTGAGATTATTGTTAAGAAAATAATGGTGTCCAGAGATGCTTCATTCTTTGAGGATATTTATCTTATAAGACCAGCAGGTAGTACTTCACGAACTGAGAATACTCTAACAAAAAATAATAATAATGCTGAACCTACCACTATTTTCTGAAACAATGAGTGATACACTACTAGTAGAAGGTATTACTGAGGAGGATAACAATTTAGTCGCAGATGCTCCTCGTACGAGCAAGAGACAAAAGGTTGAGAAAACCTTTGGCGATGACTTTATTGTATACCTCGTGGATGATGTGCCAAAAACCCTTTCAGAGGCTTATGCACTACCTGATGCTGAGTATTGGAAAGAGGCGGTCCGTAGCGAGATGGATTCCATCATAGCTAATGGGACTTAGGAGATCACTGATCGTCCTAGTGGGTGCAAACTTGTTGGATTCAAGTGGGTTTTCAAAAAGAAAATAAGGTCTGATGGTGCAATTGATAAGTACAAGGCAAGACTTGTGGCCAAGGGTTATACCCAGAAAGGAGAAAATTATTTTGATACTTACTCAATTGTTGCCAGATTAAACACCATTAGAGTGCTCGTTGCATTAGCTACTTCCCATGGTCTACACGTCCATCAAATGAATGTAAAGACCGCTTTCCTTAATGGAGAGTTGGAGGAAGAAATCTATATTGAGTGTGAAATCATGTGCTGAAAAATTGGCTTAGTGATGAATTTGGTATTGTAAAATGGTTGTGCTTATGGCATGTGTGGTGCTTGTGCATGTGTTGTTTCAGATGATTAATTGATATGCTTGTGATAGCATGGTAATGGTTTTGCTTGATGCAATGCGCTCGTGTGAGTGGTTGCATATGGGGATAGTTGAACAGGCACCTTGTTCAGTTTGTGAGGGAGATCACGGACGGACCATTTGACACCTTGCTGCAGTACTCTTGGGGGTTCGCAGTGCTGTGCAACACGTACTGTGCGCTCTGCAACGGTTGTTCACGGATCACCGATGGGTCGACCTTCGAAGGATGTCCACTGCTGGTACAGCTGTGGGCATATGAGAGGTTCCAAATTAGGCGGCCCGACATCGACTTGCGGCCTCTTGAGCATGCAGGCGATGACGACATTGATGGTCCGATCATGGGCACCATCTGGTGCCACCGATAGGTAAGATATTGCAATTACGATTTTGGTACTTTTGCTTTAAAATTTATGAGTACTAACAGTAATGTTCTATCATCACTACAGCCTAGGTGGGCACACAGGATGATGCGGATGGGCTACCCACAGTTCATCGCTGCGTTCTACCACCTCACCGACGACCATGTACGGTGGACACCGTACGCAGAGGCAGAGGTCCAGCTTCATGTGACGGGTGCCCTGTCCACCCTTTGCACATGAGATACGGCGTACTGGCACACGCGTCGGTTCCTCCTATTTGATGTCCAAGTCGAGGGCTACGATGTCCATCGAGTCGGCCTACGACAGGAGTTTCCAGTCCAGGTCGGTCGTCTGGTCCCACACGATGCCCACATGTAAGTTCTCTGCATTGATGTTCTATAATTATTATCGTGTATTGTCATCTAATAATGCTATATTTATTTTTGATCCACAAGCAGACTAGGAAGGGCATGCATGGGGCCACCCCTGGCACATACGTATGGCGCCATGGGTCGAGGAGTGGGGAAGAGCCCTGGACGATGTCCATGCAGATGATGCAGCGTACGACCTGCAGATGCACCGCGCCTACCTAGAGTAGTACACTTCCCGTACCCACTACGTTTGGTACGCTTCGATCCGGATCCTCCTAGACACATTCCCAGGGTGAGAGACACGTATCCCGCCCATACGGACTCAGCTCAGCATAATGCGGTACGTTGTGTCCTGTATACGATTTCTTGCACACTCATTTCGTAGCTATGCTAACTAATTCGTGATGTCTTTTTCAGGCTGATATGCTAGCTCGGGTCTACGATGACTCAGGGAGGTTGATTTCATGATTGACCGGCGGCTTAGAGGTGACCAGAGAGGAGGTCACCTCCTTGCTCGTGAGGTTTCAGGACAGCTCGAGACGCGCCCTCGAGTTGGCGGGACGCCGCCTGCCTCCTGATGTGGGTCATGGTGTGCCGCTTGGGAGAGACGGGGAGTTGTAGGTCCATCTTCACACGGTGCCACCGTCACGTCGCCGACTGCGAGCGGCCGAGCTCCTGGACACGCTGGTCTAGCCGCTCACGCTGGAGGTGAGTACTGAAATGCACTTTTCATGTTTTGCAATCACTATTTGAATGCTCTCAACAATTCTTCACTTGCTACAGGTACATAGGCACAATGGTTGCTGCCTACACCTGACGACTATGAGGGGTAGGCTGATGATCCAGATCAGGAGGACTATGAGGAGGAGGATGTGTCAAGATTCCTCGTCGATCCACATCCAGATCAGCCCGGGTCATCACAGTGGCAGGGAGCATCACCACCGACGTAGCCTTCTTAGTTGGTGTACGCCACACCTCCATCTAGACCACAGAAGGCCCACCACGTGCCGACGCAGTTGACATACTCAGAGGGCCAGGATCGGAGGAGACCTACACAGCGGCGAGGAGCCAGCCAGAAAAGGGGCTGGCACTAGTTTCTATGTTTTTTTTATTATTGGTAGTTTCAATCTTATGTACTTAGTTAAACCTTCAAAATATGTTCTACGCACTTTTGTATTTTGATTGTTGGTACTTTTAATCTCATAGACTTAGTTAATCCTTCCACAACACACTGCACACCACCAAGCAACAAAACACCCTGCCACCCACCGCTTTCTCAGAGTGAAACGACAACACTCTGCATCACACTTTTTCGGACAGAATCGACAACACGCTACACCCCGCTTTTTCGGAGTGAAACGACAACATGCTGCGCACCCCGCCTTTTTAGATCAAAGTGGACAATTGGACGATGCACATCACAGCCTTCTCAGTGCGATGTGACAGCACACTGCTATCAGCTTTCTCACACTGATTGGATAACACTATGCACACCACCAAGCGACAATGACAACACCCTTCCACCCACCTCTTTTTAAGACTGAAACGAAACCACGCTACAGGCCGCTTCTTCAGACGAACGGGCGATAGATAATAAATCAATTATTGGTGGGCACCCTATATAAGGTAGTATGTTGCCCTTCATACCACCCATCTGCCTTCCTTCTCACCGAGCGAGACCAAGAGGAAAGGCAGAACCGAGAGAAGAGAGAAGGGAAAGAGAAGAGAGAAAAAAAGAGAGGGGGCAAAGAATGAAAACAAGTGGAGGATCAACCGAATATGCCGAGGCGTGCAAGTGGAAAGGGAAAGGGGAAAGCAAAGGAAGAGGGAGGCGCTTCGAGCGGTCCGCTCAATTAGTCTACCAGGACCTCCTCCTATCTCGTGGAGCTATCCCACCGATGTGTTTGTGCGGAGATTCTTGTAGGCTTATCCACTATTGGGAAATTATAACTTGGAAGAGGAGGTATTGGAAGTGCCGCAACTATGCTTTCGACCGGCTGGAGAAGAGCTTAAAGAATCGCTAGATGGTAATAATCATACGTGTTTCGTAATATTTCTACATGACACTTTGCTAATTTATGTATCATGCAGTCGCCTCCGCTAGTGTGTGAATTTGAGCAGTGGTTTGACATGGAGATCAACCCCGAGGACCAAAGACTCCTTGATCAAGCCAACCGGGATGAGGAGTTCAGGCGGCAGCTACAAGAGCAGCGTGATGGAGCATGCGAGGAGGCACGTAGAAAGGAAGCGGAGGAGAAGGAGGCCGAGAGAGAGGAAGCGAGAGAGGGCACGTCATGCTAGAGAAGCCCCACCAGAGGCATGGGCGAAGGGGAAGTGGCCTCGATGCACTCAGTCTGATTTCAGAATGTGGCGGACCTTATTTTCCACAGTTTTAAGTTGTAATAAAGAATGTGACCGACCTTATCTTCCGCAGTAACTTCTGATTTCATAATCGCACTCTCTCTAATCTCCCTCTACCACCCTCGTTTTGCAATAAAGAAAATCAGAAACTGTGGCCACTTAGGGGTTTTCGTAGGCTCGCGGGGCAAACCGGATACGGCCTAGAAAATATGGGGAAAATCACAAGCAACATGCACAATGCAGGCTACCTCTTATGTACTAGCGATCAAGTCGGACGTTGCCCCAACACGAAGTTGCGAAAATTGAAAAAGGCACCCGTAGCTAGCTGTCGATCACCTATGTATCGAGGATTATATTTGAGAAGCATCATGTGTGGCTGAGCATTGCATTTATTTTTGCAATTTCTAAAAAAATGATTTTTTTAAAAAAAGTTAAAACTAAACCCTGTCGCCCGTTGGTAGGGCAACAGGCGACAAAAACTCAGCCTTGTGATGTGGCGCTATGTCGCCCATTCATTGTGTGACGTGGCCTTCTGTCAACCGTTGGTTCGACGATATGTTTGTGTCGCTTAACCGACGGGTGACAGGTGTATATTTTTATAATTTTTTCCTCAACGTATATTTTTGAAATTTTGAATAAAAAATATATTATTAAAAAAAATTCTGCAAGCCTTTCCTTTTGTCGACCTTAACATGCATGTAGGCCAAATTAACAAGGAGCCTCTATGCATTAAGGAGGAGCCTCCATGCATGCACGATTTTAGCAGCATGGCACGGGCACATGCATGATTAATTAGCAGCAGTTAATTAAGGGTAAATGTGGAAACTAATCACCAAAGTTGACCTTCCTTGGTATTTGCAAAAAAAATTATACGCCCTATATTATGGAACAGAGGGAGTACCTGGATGCGTTTCAGCATGGCCTAGAGTCATTCGCCGTCAAGTACAAGGAACAAGATTTTTTTCAGAGCGACAGTGAATTTTATGTTGGATGGCACATAATATACAATTTATACCAGACATACGCCCTCGACGTGGCCATGTTGAGTTGCTGGACTCTATAAGTGTCTTATTTAATTGCAAATATCTACAGTGCGGGCCCTTGCACTATACCAACTTGCAAGCCTAACTAATTTCTTCTTGTGTAGAATGGAGATACAAAGATGCAGAAGGGAGAGCATTTACGACAAGGCCTTCCTTGACCCTTTAGTTATCAATGAGATGACTGTTACAAGCATCCCTGCCGATATAGAGACCAACATATACAAGGGGCTAATGGGTCAAAGATATCAGTCAAGGATACTTCTACCCTACACCTTTGAGTACGTGTTTTTGTACCGCCTTATTCTAATCCCTTTCCATAACACGATGTTAGAACTAATTAATTACCTACGTTTATATATGTACAGCTTTCACTGGATTATTCTCATTATCGAGCTAGATCGTAGCATGGTCACAATTATGGACTCGCTGAGGAAACCAGTTGAAAAGTACAAAAACCTGATCGGCATGCTCAACCGGTATTATTGTTCCTTTCATTATTGTGCTAGTTCTACTCCATTTGAAACAAACTCTAATCATGTTCAATTCATAATCATGTGTGTAGTGCATTCGCACGGTTCCGTGCTAAAACCGTCGGCGAATTCAATGAGGAATTCAATTTTACACTTGCCGCTCAAGCACGTATGCCATCATGCTAGCTTTTTAGTTAGTTAACTTCATTTCCATGCATCCATTTCACGCTTTCAGCTTTTTTCACCACAGATTTTGCGTCAGCAGTCAGGGAACAATTTATACGGCTATTATGTGTGCTAATTTATGCACATCCAGACCGGAGGTGCTAGCCGCTTGCAAGATTCGTCGAATTTCTTGCTGGTGGATGTGAGAGTAATCTAAGAATAACTCGTTGGCTGGATTTACGATGAGGTCGTAAATCTAACAGTCGTGTTTCATGATCCAACAACAAATAGGTGGGGCCCTTCGATAAAGAATGATGAACTATCGGAGTTGATATCTACGACTACCAAGAGCGATGCACGCAAAAGAAGGGCCTCATGAACGTTCTGTAATTAAAGCTGTAATGAATGTTATGTGAACTATATATGTGTACTTATATATAGGCATGATTGATTATCAGTTAATTATGCATGATTGCTTATATGTGCTTTAATTAATTGTGACTTAACGCACACACAAATATATATATATATATATATATATATATATATATATATATATAATATTAGACTTAACACACATAGACACATAAAATATACATACCTCACACACATATATACTATATATTAAATATTAAAGCTCGCGTGTTGTAGCTCATTAGTACTGGTTCAGTACCGGTACTGATCAGTAGCTCATTAGTACTGGTTGGAGGCACCAACCAGTACTAATAGTAGCTCATCAGTATCGGTTGGTGGAACCGGTACTGATGTCATTGGGTATCAGTTCCGGATGGTCTGTATCGTTTCAAAAACCGATACTGATGGCTATTGTGAATCGGTACTGATAGCCAGATCTACAATAGTGAGCACGATACACGAGAGCTGTTGTCGGGAACGCTCGGCGAGCTGCTCAAGAAGAAGGCGGGCGAGGGCATCACGATTTTGATGCTAGTGGGACGACTGTACGTCGATGGGTCTCAGCCCAATCCGGTGAGACGAGATGATATCCACGCAGGACGAGGACACGGTGAGCTACTTCTGTGGCACGCCCATGCACTACATCCTATGCCCCCGAAACCCCCCAGGACCGGAGTTACGTGCAAGACGTCCAGATGGCCACCACGTTTACGCACCACTAGAAGACGATCGTTGTCGACAGCGGTGGCAACCCTGAGGCGAATGCGCGGCCTGGCCTCGTGAGCTTCCTCGGCGGCATCGACCTCTGCACGGGAGGTACGACAAGCTGGAGCACTCCCTGTTCCGGACACTCCGCACCACGCACCGCGACGACTTCCATGTTCCATCAGCCAAAACTTCCCCGACGCGTCCATCCAGAAGGGCGGCCCGAGGGAGCCATGGCACGATATCCACTGCGGCGTCGAGGGCCCGTCGGCGTGGGACGTGCTTGAGAACATGGTTTATAAAATCGATTTCAGTCTCAAAATCGCTACTAATTCGGTATCGAAAATTATCGAAAATCGCTAGAAATCGCATAAATACCGAAGTCAAACAATTTGAACTCAGCAGTCAAAAAAATTCGAAAATCGATGATTTTCCACCAAGCAATCAAAATTTTCTGGCGATCGATTTTGAACAATTTTCATGGAAAACCAACAATTTTCCACCGGTTTATGTCGCATAAAATTTCTCAAATTTTTTAAATTAGACTGATTTATCAACCGATTTTGGATATCGTATCCCGTCGATAAGGGTGAAAATCGTAAAAATCGATGAAAATTCGATGATTTTTGAAACCTACTCGAACCATGCTCAAGAACTTCGAGCAGCGGTGGTGGAAGCAGGGCAACGACGACAACCACCTGCTCACCCTTGTTCGAAGCAATGAGCAATATCTGAACACACACAAGGAAATAGTGACGTGAATTCAACTTGCGTTGTTTTCGTGTTGTTCTATGTTACTCGAACCGTGCTCAAGAACTTCGAGCAGCGGTGGTGGAAGGAGGGCAACGACGACAACCACCTGCTCACCCTTTTTCGAAGCAATGAGCAATATTTGAACACACACAAGGAAATAGTGACGTGAATTCAACTTGCGTTGTTTTCGTGTTGTTCTATGTTATTCAACTCTTTGCTCCACCGGAATGCAATGAGTACAGAGCGCGCGCGTGTGTATATATACACACATATAAGCAGCTCCAGCAAAGCCCCTAAATCAGTCCCTAAACTGTAAAATAGGAAGTGTATTAAAAAAACAGATTCAGTAGGTTCCAACTCAAGCCAGCAAGGGCCCCTAAAACAGGGTCCCTATTTTGGATTTAGGGGCTTCCACTATTTTTTAGGATCCTGTTTTCAGAGCACAAGTCCAGCAACAGCCCCTAAATCTCAGCCCCTATTTTACTTTTTCTCCTATTTTGACATATCTGCTATGTATAATCTTCATTTGACACCACTAAAATTCAATCAAAAATATTTGTAATACATAAAACATAAGCATATTAACATTTACAATTTAAAAACATGATATTTCAAATTTAAATTTAAAATTTTCAAAACATGATAAAATTTTCGAAACCTCATGTATTTCCCTATCTTAAATAATAGGAGTTGTACTTGTGTCCCTAGGAATTGGGGCTGAGGAGGCAAATTTAGAGGGCTCCTAATTTTAGGGGCTTGAGTTGGGGCCCCCTGGGAATTGGGGCTGAGGAGGGAAATTTAGGGGCCTCCTAATTTTAGGGGCTTGAGTTGGGGTTCTGCTGGATCTGTTTTTTTTACTACACTTTCTATTTTAAGGTTTAGGGGCTGGTTTAGGGGCTCTGCTGGAGATGCTCTAAATTTGCCTCCTCGACCCCAAAATTAGGATGCCCCAACTCAAGCCCCTAAATACACCAGGAGATTGAAGACAGGGAAATACATGAGAGGCTTCGAGATGATCTTATTGAGCATTTGTAGACAATTCACAGCGCTTCGTAATTTGATTCATTGTTTGGAGTTTCTATTTATCTATTTATCGTGTTTTGAAAATTTTAAATTTAAATTTGAAATATCATGTTTTTCAATTGTAAATGTTAATATGCTTATGTTTTATATATTACAAATATTTTTGATTGAATTTTACTGGTGTCAAATGAAGATTATACATAGCGGATATGTCAAAATAGAAGAAAAAGTAAAATAGGGGCTGAAATTTAGGGACTGTTGTTGGACTTATGCTCTAAAAACAGAGGCCTAAAAAATAGAGGGAATCCTTAAATCCAAAATAAAAACCCTATTTTAGAGGCTTTTGCTGGAGATGCTCTAACTAAACATTTTATCCATAACCTACACAGTGGCGGACCCACCGGAGGGTCAAGAGGGCTAGAACATAACCTACATCCGACGGGAAGAAACAAAAAGGCTGAAGAGATGGCGGCGCGACGGGTTACAGGCGGATGACTATCTAACTATCAATCCACGCATGCACTGCTAACTACTCGGCAACTAATGTATTCATGCACACACCACTACTGCACACATTCAGCTGCATGCATACACAATCCAAGCCAAATCTCTTTTTGGGTAAAATTCTGGAGGTCACCGAAATCCGAAATCTCGGCGAGATTTAGAAATTTCGGACAAAATCCGGACGAAATACAAAAACCAAATTTCAAATCCAGTTTTTTTTCAACCGGGAAATCCGAGATCTCGGCCGAAATCACCGAGATCTCGGTCCAAGTTGAATCGACCAAAAAATAGTCCAAAACACGTCAAAAAATTTTGATTTTTTTTTGGATGGTCCTACCACATAGCTAATGTTTCCATAAAAATTTGAAATGGTGATAAAGCATGAGTAATTTTTTTTAAAATCTAACAGTAGTAAAGTCATCATAAAAATCGTATGTAAAATCAGTTTTTGATTTTTTAAATGTAACAAATGAACTTCAAGTTATTTGAAAAGTTTTATATATGTTCGTATTATCCTATGTATTTTAAAGAAATTAATATTCCATGCATATAAGCCATAATGTAACTTAATTGGGGCAACACAACATATTACATATTGAAAAATAGTTCAAACCACTTTAGAAAATTTTGAATTTTTTTCTGAATGGTCCTAACACATCCATAATATTCCCATAAAGTTTTCAGATGATGATCAATTTTGAGAAATTTTAAAAAATTCGTACAGTGCAAACTGACAAATTGAACCGACCAAAAAATGGTCAAAAACATATCAAAAATTTTAGAAATTTTTTGTCGACGATCTTGACCCTAAATACAATCAAATATAGTGCACAAAAATCAAAATCCAGCAAAAACACCTGAGCTCTCGCCCGAGATACCCTAGATCTCGCCGAGAAATTCGAAATTTGATTTTTTTTTTTTTGAATTTTCCGGGATTTTGAATCTCGGAGGGGTCCGAAATCCAAAATCTCGGCCGAGATTTTCGATTTCGGTCCGAAATTTCAATCCTTGCTCCAAGCACATGGCCACTAATATGCATGCTAAGATTAATTCCAGTTACATATATGTGCGTACTCAATTATTGGCTGTCGATCAGTTTAAGCACCCACTGTCACTATGCGTTATTGATCTACCCGCTATGTCATAAAATACGCATATATGTAATTTAAACTTAGCCTACAACTTATACTTAATACAACAACAATATTATGTAACATAAATAAACATAATGAACACTTTAAACAATAAAATTATTTCCCAACAACCCTCAACAAGAGGAAATAAATTCTATGCAATGGTGCTGCATTTCGCGGTCTGTGCAGCACCGTGCGGATTGGCGTTATGCGTCCCGCTATTTCAATCTCCATACAAATCCATCAATCTCCATGCAAATCCATCAATCTCCAAGCACCTTAATGCATTTTAATTCTTATCACTTAATTTTTTTGTATGGAGATTAACGCAGCGGAACACGTGATGTCAATCCGCACGATGCTGTACAGACCGTTGTATGCAGCACAGTGCATAATTTTTTTCCCAACAAGACCTGGCGGGAGCGCGAGGCCACCCAGGACGCCGTAGCGTGCAGGTGTTCCTGTCCATGGACGGCGGTGCGGCGGCCGGGTTCCCGGAGAACCCCGATGAGGCGGCGGGGATCGGGCTCGTGACAGGTAAAGAGTTAAAGACAACGTCATCGACGCAGCATCCAGGACGCGTACATCCACGCCATCCGCCGCGCCCGGGACTTTTATCTACACCTAGAACCAGTACTTCCTGGGGAGCTCCTACGCGTGGCGGCGCGAAGACGGCGTCACGGTAGAGGAAATCAACGCGCTGCACCTCATCCCAAAGAGCTGTCGCTCAAGATCGTCAGCAAGAATGGAGGCCAGCGACCTTTTCGCCGTGTACGTGGTGGTGCCCATGTGGCCGGAGGGCGTGCTGGAGAGCGACTCCGTGCAGGCCATCCTGGACTGGCAGCGCCGCGCCATGGAGATGATGTACAAAGGACGTCGCGCTGGCGATCCAAGCCAAGGGAATCCAGGCCAACCCCAAGAACTACCTCAGCTTCTTCTGCCTCGGCAACCGGGTGGTGTATGAAGGAAACAATCCAGGATCCGGAGACTCTGCAACCTCTGAAGAAATCAACTGAAAACAGAAACGCCCTTAAACCACTGTTTCAGTTCTGGCAATTTTTCAGAGTATGCGAAGAGCGGAGAAGTGCAGAGGAAATTGGGGAATTTTCGCTAGTTTCTCTATATCAAGAAATGCTTGACAACTGGAATTTTTCAGAGTATGCGAAGTACAAGGAACAAAAGCTAAAAAAAAAAAACCCGGATCGAGACACCCCACGATTCATTAAAATCGCTAACTGGAATTTTCGTGCTGACTTGCCGTTACAACGCACACACGCCACTGGCATGTTAGAGCAAGTACAATAGTAAAGTCCGCTGCAGGCTGATAGTAAGGTAAAAGCTAGTTTATACAATAACTGTCTCTAAAAGTTGTCTCTAGATATTGTGCAATAACTATCTCTTCTCTCTTGTACATAAATAATTTACCTATGCATCTGTGCAAAGCTGGCTACTAAATAAGAGCCAGTTATCTTCTCTCTCATCGTTTCTCACTCTTCCACATAGACTAATGCTGACATGTACAGGCTAAGAGCCAGCTGACGTGGCCTTATTGTGCTTGCTCTTACTGTACTTCTGCCGAACTTGCCGCACAGCTTAACTCTTTTAGGCGTGTCTCCGCATGGGGAGCGTATCGTCCTCTAACGTTAAGTCACTGATATGTAGGTCCCACGTGTCGTTAGGCATATATATCAGTGATCAGAGGAGGAGCTAGCCCAAGCCCAAACCCCGGGCTAGGCCAGCTGATCTTAGATTAAATATCTGTTTTCAATGATTTTTCAATAATTTTTCGTAAAATTTTAGTGGTCTTTCGGTACCAGACCTCAGACTACAGTCAGAGGATCGACGTCAGGGATCGCAATTCCTCCGCATGACCCGCACCGGCTTGAGCTAACTGGGATTATTTCCAACAGTGTACAGACCCGGCGAGTACGCCCCGCCGGATCCCGACAGCGACTGCATGAGGGAGCAGCAGGCCAGGCGATTCATGATCTACGTCAACGCCGATCGAGCTACCTGGCGTCCAGGAACCGGCCAGCGAGAGGGCAGGTGCACGGCTTCCGGCTCGTGCAGCGGCAGAAGCACCTGGGCCAGGCCGCTGGCGCACGCGACCTCCTGACCTCCAGCCGTCGAACCAGCTCAAGCTGGCGGCCGGGCGTGCGCAGGGTGAACCAGGTGGCGCAGCAGCACTGGGAGATTTTCGCGCGCGACGACGCGCCCCAGGGCGACCTGCCTGCCGGGCCACCTCATGGCGTACCCGATCGGCGTGACGGACGGCTGCGAGCTCCAGGAGACGGCGGAGTGCTTCCCCGACACAAGGCGACGGTGTTTGGTCCACCCACCTAGCTCCCACCGATCCTCGGTCACCACATGATCGATTGTGAGCTGCACAGCAAAAAAAAAAAAAAAAAAACTGTACCAACACACGTGAGTTGTACACTGCATATGGACATGGTGGAAACTGTAAATACGCACGTCAATAGCCATGTAAGCATCCTCATATCACAATGGGACCCACCACAAAGGCTACCGGGTAGGAAGGGGAAGATTAGATATAGCAGGAGTCGGTCTCGTGTGTCAAAAGGATATGGGGAATGGGATGTTTGCCTTTGTGCTAATGCGTCATAATTACATAACGAAGTCACGAGAAAAAGACAAGAATTTGAGAAGAAATGGAAATTTTCACCCCTTTTTTCTTTGTCCTTTCCACATGATATTTTTTTTTTTACAAATATGATCTATTTTCAAACAAATTTGATAAAAAAATATTCCACTTCTCGATCGCAAAAAATCCGCTAAATAATACGTCTTACTTACCGCGTTCCCGTACCACAGCAGCACTATCCATCGCAGCAACGGTAGTCCTAAGTATGCTCAGCAAGTTACCTACTATGCAGCATGAGCACAACGGCAGAGACCCACCGAGCATGCTTAGCTCGGTAGTACTACTTGTGATTAATTAGTGACCTAATTAAGTAAAATCACTTAATTAAGTGTTCAAATAATTAAAAGTGATTAATCCTATTGATAAAAATGTCGAGGAGGAAGGGGAGCTCAATATGAATACTTGCCACGCAACATGAAAAGGTCTTACACCGTTCAAAGCGAGGATTATTTTTATAAGTTTATTTAGAAGTAGATCATATTTTAAAAAAGGTACAGAGGACTACTAAAAAAAAAGATTGCTGTGGTGGTAAACCCTCGCAATAATAAGACGGCAGAAGGATAAATACCACGCGCCAGCCTTTTCTTTTCCCTTTGCTTGCGCTCGGCACGAGAAAATAAAAGCGAAAGGTGCACGGCGTGCTGTGGCGCTGGGCCGAGACAGGCGGCGCAGGCACACGCGCAAGGTGACAGGACAGAAGCGACGCGTGCCGTGCGGGCGAGGCCGCGAGGGGACACGCGCTAGTGCGGCGCGCAGGGAGGGAGGGCGAGAGGAGAGCTGGAGAGGAGAATGGATGGCTGGTTTGCTCCTCCGCCTCTGCATGATTATTTCTCATTCCCTTCCCCGGGCAGTTCTTCACATCACGAAGGGAACGGATCCCCTTCGAGAGGCAGTAAAAAAAAACTCGAGGTTTCTAATGGTGGGTTTGGTTGCCTGGATGAGGTTGGATGGGATATGGCCATCCAACTTGTATGGGATGGAGCCATCCAGGTAGTTGTTTGGTTTAGTGGATAATGATGAGCCAATTTTTTGTTTGGTTGGATGGATGAGGATGGATGGGATGAACTAATTTTTTGTTTGGTTAGATGGATGAGCTAGTTGTAATCAAGGTTTCGAATTTTGGTTTGAATTTTTTTGGACAAAATTTAATTGAAATTTGAATTTTGAACAAAATTTGATCACAATTTAAATTTTCTAACAAAATTTGAATTTTTGGATAAAATTTGACCAAAAAATGATTTTTTTTGACACATTTTGAATTTTAGAATAAAATTTGCATTTTCAAACAATTTTTATTTTTGGACAATTTTTTACTAAAATTTGAATTTTCAAACAAAATTTGACCATATTTTGAGCGAAGTTTAATTTTGGCCAAAAAAACTTTGCCAAAATTTGAATTTAATCAAGTACACATCTTCGTGCAGCAAAATGGATGAGCACATCCGGCCTTTTTATTTGGATGGCTTTATCCAGCATCTTGAGATAATATTCCCAAAAACTGGATGACCATATCCTATTGTAACACCCCAAAATTTTGCTTTTCTTAAATTCATGTGTGATTTGGCACTTTGGTGAATTTTTGGAATTTTCTGGAATTTATTTGGATTTATTTGGAATTTATTTGAATTTATTCCATTTTGAAATAATTAAAGAATTTAAATTTGCAAATAAATTTTTGTTGGAAATATTTTATTTGAGTCCAAAATGATCCAAAATATTTTCGAGAATTTTACGGAATTTTTCTCGAGTCATTTGCTATTTTAATGAATTAAATGAATTCTTGGGAATTATTTTAAATATTAATTACGCTGGAAAATCCAACTCGGGTCAAGTCTTGTTCATCCACCGAGTCGGACTCGAAGTCCAGGCAGGCAGGTTGACTCGACCGAACCCATCTAACCCTAATCAATCCCAGTTGGATCAAGATCCAACCGGTGAGATCCGTCGGACCAGACAGCGAGTGTCCGGGCCAGGACCGGTCGCCGCCGATCGCGGGCGTTGGTTTGCCGCGTGGGCGGCCACGATTTCATAAATCTCCGCCGTCGAGCCGACTCATGCCCGTGTCCATGGAAAATTTCCAGGTTTTACCGCAGGACAGGCTATTTAATGCGAGCATACCGAGGAATCGCCATCCCACGCCCGGTTCGGAAACCTAGCTCGCGCTGAGATCCCCAATCGCTATTGCTCGCCGGAGTTGGAAGTCTGCTCGCCGATTAACGCCGATATTCTTTGCCGTCGTCCTCACGCCGTCATCAAGCCCGCATCCGGATTCCCCAGGCGAGGCGCGTTCGGGAGTACCCCTTAGCCGGCCGGAGAAGCGCGTAAACGCCGACGGCAAGATCGCCGAAATCCCGCTCGGTCAAGCGGTAGCCGCGTCATCATCAGTCCCTCGAGCTTAGTGCACCGTTGGATCCGGATCGACAATCGGTGAGTTCACGTGTTTCCCAAACCCTAGAAACCCGATTAGATGCGGGTGATGGATCAAGATCCAGCGGTTCTGGCACAATCGCCACGTCTTTATGCAAAGGCGATTATAGGATTAGGATCGGGCCGTCCGATCTAGATCGAGCGGCCCATGAACATCGAGTAGTTTCAGCGTGTTAACCACGGATCTAATCGCGCCGTTGATTTTCAAACCAACGGCGAGGCGCCATTTCGAAAGTTGGGACCGACGCGCCGGGCCGCCGTAGCCCAGCGTCGCGTGTAGCCGCTGCGGTCGAGGCCGCGTGTCGTAGTTAACCGTTGACCGCCGACGCGTCACCCATGGCGTCGCAGTGGGTCCCACTGTCGGCGGCAGTGGTGCCCCGGCCACGTCGGCGATAGCGTCACCGCGGTGAGCCCACATGTCGATCCACGTGGCCGTGGGCCGAGTCACCGTGGACTGAAGAGCATGGGGCCGAAACCCATGGACCGCCGACGCCAGCAGGCCAATCAGGGAGGCTGCCACGTGTCCATGCCGACGCAATAATTAATTTCCAAAAGAAAATGATTTATTAATTCGAATAATGATTTCAAATTTAGATTCAAACTTCAAACGCTTATAACTTTTGCGTTTCAACTCCGATTTGAGCGATTCAAATTTCTAAATTTGTATAAAATTAAGATCTACCTAAATATGAATTTTATTTAATTTTTGGACTAAAGTTTTTCTCTGTAATATTATTTAATTGATTATTTAAACTTTAAATAATCATAACTTGTGCGTTTTAACTCCAAATTTGTGATTCCAGTTTCTAAAAATCCAGAAAATTATGTTCTCTCTGTTTATGGATTTTATTTGGGAGTTTTGGGATCTTTTGCATAGTGTTTATTTGTGTATTTGCTATTTGCACGCTACGAGTAGGCGTTGAAGTCTTGGGAGGGATTCGAAGGAGAAGTATTGACTCAGGATCCAACTCAAGACCAAGAGCAAGTGCTTTTTGAAGGCAAGTTGTGCTTTGACCATATTGATCCTATTTGAAATCTATTTTGATTTAAACTATTGCATGCTAGTTCAATTAGAAAGATACTTTGTTTAAACACAGGGGTTAGATAAATACCAATTTGATATATGACACCTTGATTACTTAAGTATGTGCCATGACCCTTTGTCACCTAGTTGTGGTTTTACTAGTTGGACATTATTAAATTGCCAACATGGGTTTAGATAGGTTGTAGTATACCCGCTTAGACACCTTTCGTGCTCATGACATGATTTTGGATAATTAAATGTTAATATTGACTTAATGATATATTGAACTGTTTTGGAAAAGTATCATGTGATGTTGATGGCACGTGGTGCATGGTAATCAAGCTGGGTTTGATAAAGCAGTTTTCGGCCAGGGGCATGTGGCAAGTAATGTCAAAGTGGGCAGTGTGGCATTAGGAGTGTTGATTTGGTTTTTCTGGGTAGTCTTGCCCTGGTCACTCTAAGGACTTAACCTTGCAAGCCTTTGAAGCTGGGTCATACTTGCAACCACATGGCTGGAATGGGCGGCCCTAGTTGACTAAGTCGCTAAGGACTCACTTGTGGAGCCTCAGGGTGTCGATTAGTTTGTGTGATTGTGCGGGGAGGCGTGTATTGGTTGTGGCAGTACCCATCTAGCGGTGTGTTGGTCCCATACTTCGCCTTAGCTAAGGGAAGGGATGGTGTAGAGCACTGACCAGGAGAGGACCACTGTGTTGTTTGAGGCTTAGAAAGGCTTTGTTATGATCGCTCATTCGCATACTCTTGTATGGCGATTCACTACCGACGTGGTGAGTGGATTGTATCTTGTGGGTAAAAGTGCATAACCTCTGTGAGTGTAGAATCTATTTGAATAGCCGAGTCCAGTCTTTGGACAATGCTAGAATTACAAGTCAAGGGTTAGATTTTCCAAAATAACTTGGATTTGAAAAGTTGGGTTGGTTTAATAATGAAGATGATGGAAATGTGGTTTAGGATGGGGGAAAAATGTTTATTAAATTTCCCTGAAAAGTTATTTATGCTTTACTTATTTCTCACTGTTTCCGAATCTACTTATATTACTTTTCAAATGTCACATCTTTGCAAAATACCTTGTGCTATTCCTTTTGTACCAAGCCATGCATATAGTATATTAGCCTCAAGACATTGCATGACTTGCCGAGTACCAAGTACTCACCCTTGCCTCAACACAATATCGATTGAAGAGGAGATTCGCCAAATTTTGGAGGAGGAACTCCAAGAAGACCGAATCTACTTAGGGGATGCGAGCCAGTCAGTTGCACGTGGTATCTGGATGGCGCCCGCAGTTTATTTGATTTTCCGCTATTATTTCTCTTTTAATAAGTTACGCCTTGCAAAGGCATATATTTGTAACTTGGGCCATAAGGTCGAGTAACCCTTTGATTATTTAAATAAAGTACTTTGATAGAAACGTTAGGTATGATTGTGATAAATACCGATGTTAAGACTCTGTGCACTAAGCTGCGTTCTGGACTAGTCTTGCTGAATACCTGGAAAGTCCGGATTTGCAAATTCGGGGTCCCGACACCTTTCCATCCACTCATCCAAACAATTGGATGACTTCAAATCCATGGATGGCCATATCCCATCCATCCTCATCCACCCAACCAAACGCACCCTAAGATGCTCGAGCTTAATTTGTTCTATATTTGATTCAAACTCCATATGAGTTGAATTCGTGTTTGATTTTGGGTTCACAAGTTTCACCTAGCTGAATTCAAGTAACTCATAAGCCTAAAACTATATAAATCACTAGTTAAATATTATTATATATGAACTCTTATCGAGTTTACTCGAGCTGAGCTTTTGCTTAAGTATTTTTATTGTTGAAAAATAGTGTATATTAAATTGTTTATTGTTACCGAGCTCGAACTTACGACAGTTTAGACCAAGTCGAGCCCAAGTATAGATCCAGACTCAAATTTTAACTTAAACTCGTCCGAACTCCGTTTGAGCTTTTATCGTCTCGTTTACACTGCTCAGCTGCAGGCAATCGCTGTCATGGCCATGTCATTGCTGATGCCTGCTCGTCGCAGGGAGCTGCTGCTACACACTTGCCATCCCAAAACTTTGGGTGCAATGAAGCAAGGTTCAAAATTATGGCGAAAGTTTGGGAATCTCGACCGTGATTTTAGATTTCGGCCGAGGATAAGATTTCAAATCCCAGTAAAATAAAAAAATTGAAAATTTTCAAAAATGCATATCATAGAAGGTTTTAGCCAAAAACTGTCTGTGATGAGTTATCATAAATGGTTTTTGACTAAAACCACCGCCTCTAATGACTTTATGTTTTTTGGGCCAAGATTTCAGTGTTTCTTGCCGAGATTTCGGCAATTTTGGTCGAGATCTCAGAAATCCTGGTATAAAAAAGCCAACTTTGAAATTTGCTTTTTATATTTCGTCCGAAATTTTGAGATCTCGCCGGAATTTCGGATTCCGGTCACCTCCGAGATACAATTCCAAATCGAAATTTGAAACCCTGCAATGAAGTGCAGTGCAGTGAAATCACATGCCTAACTTCCCACAGCCTTACTTACGGTAAGTGCAGCATGTGCACCCAATGCTAAAAACCAATGAAAGTAATAATGCCGATGGAACTGGAACAATCAATTCTCAAAACCAGTATAATTAATTTCAAAATCATCATTTATGCATTTTTGGCCTTTTCCACAATTTTTATCATATATTTAAAAGGATTTCCTAATTTCCAGCAACTATTTTAGAATTTTTTAAAATTGAATCAAAGACGATAAAAAACTGGAAATAATTTATTTTGGTTCTAAATAATCTAAAGTGCATCCAAAAATTTTAATAAATTTTTAAGTTGATTTGTAATTTTCTAAACTCAAATAACATTTCTGGATTAAATCAACTCGAAAAACTAAATAAAAAATATAGCCGTCCCAAGCCAAAATAGTAGCTAAGGCCCAACCCATTCAGTGTTCCGGACCATCTTCGGCCTACGTGTCGATCCAGTGGAGCTGCCTCCATCTTTTCACCTTTCCTTTGTCGGTTACGTACTTTTGCTTTTTCACTTTCTCTCTAACGCGTGGGCTTGGGCCCACCTTCTAGGGGTCGTCTTCCACCGCACCTCCCTCGCACAATACTATGATGACCAACCATGACCATGTTTAGAGGTGGGCATCAGGCTAGGCTTTTTTGGGTCAGCCCGAGGCACGGAGGGTACGGCTCGGCACGATGATGAATAGGTCATGCCGGTACGGTGCAATTGCCTGGGCCGTGTTAGGCCTGAGAACTGAGCACGATAGGTGGCACGGCTCGGCACACCGTTTTGGGTTGTGCTCGTGCCAGCACAGCATGCCACAATGCGACCATGCCGCGGCATGCCCTGGCAGTGCTGACCTACAGCAGGCTCGCGGCAGGGCATGGAGGCCCGCAACATGGCACGGAGGTGGGGGAGAGGAGGAGGCGGTGGTGGTATGTTGGGACTAGGATTTACGAATTTGAAACCCTCTGTGTATACCATACTAGTCCAGGATCACGCTAATGCACACAGTGACAACGAAGATGAAATTCCATTCTATTCAACAAATTAACTAAGAAAGTAGCAAAAAGTAACAATAGATCTTATGATCAAAGTTTACATAACTGTGCCTTAAGGGTTTAAGAAATAAATAAACTCTTGCATCGGAAATAAAAATAACTTTGGACATTCGACATGCCATAGACAATCATCTGGGAAATGCAGTCCTAGTTTTTGTAGTCTTCATAGTACTCCTCCTTGTAGAACTCAGTGTTTTCCTATCCTTCTCCAGCAACTAATCAACAAAGGAGTAAAGCCGTGAGTACAAAAGGTACTCATCAAGCCGTAGGGATGTCCAGATCTTTCGATGAGAAACACACGATCGGTTTGGGGGTGGAGATGACTTTGATGACCCGACTACACCGTGCAATGACGATGCGCCTTAGCAATCGTTAAACTAACTCCGAAGGGTTATTGATCTTGCCACGGGCACGATCAACCTGAACATGAAGTTCTATTCCTGCAAGCCACCGAAGAACAAGCAAGAACAATAGTATAAGCAATCTGAAATTGCAGATAAAAGTTGAAGGCAACCAAAGATGGAGTCTTATTGACGATCTTGACAAGGTGGCTGTCCAGCACAACTCGCAGGATCAAGTTTGCACTTGGCTAAACTAATCAAATAAAACCCAAAACCCTAAAGAGCCGATGGCTGGCTATTTATGAGAGTTAGGAACATGGGAAACACATCCAAAACAGTAGGACACCAACTACAACTCTATTACAAGGCCCAAAGCCCAAGTCTTCTCGGATTGGAAAAGTGACGCCACTTGTTTTGCAGATTCTTGTCGACTCGAACGAAATTTGGGGATGGGGCTAGATCCGTTGGAAAAAGGACGACGAAACCTTTCAAACCAGTACTCATAGACCCCAAACACCCTTGTGGATCAAAAGTTCTGATTGTTTTAATTTGGTGCTGTCCTGGAGGCCGAATCCGAGTTGATCTTGTGCACCGGAAGAATTGGCTTCATACTTGACGTTTGGGAGTCCTTTGTTAGTGTTATGCCCTTGAGGCAATCATATGGATGATTGTAACATGACTATGTTTATGAATAATAATATGATTATTGGTGCAATGAATGTATATCATTGTTTTGATCAACAAGTGTGTGACTTGTTTATGAAGCTCTTTACTTATTGATATAATTCGATAAATATCTCTGATCGGATATCATCGTATAGGACAACGATGAATAGATCAACACATGTATTGTTCGATGATCATGTTTCATAGATCATGGGATATGGAGATATCATAGATACATTGTGGACGTATGTTGAAGAACATGTGTTAGATAGACCCACAATGGGACACTGCGAGAATGTTACATTCTTATATGTCATCAGTGTATCTCATACATAGTAGATGTATGATCCTTAGACCTGAGATTGTCACATTTCCTACATATGTAATAGTTTACCTTGGGGTTACCAAACACTATTTCCTAACCGGATAGTTATAAAGGTAGCTTTCATGTTTACTATGAAACATGCAGAGGGAAGTGAGCAGTTAAGATGGAATTTGCCACTCCAGTGTAACGGAGATATATGTATAGGCCACTCGTGTGATATGATTAAGGAAGTGCATGGCCATGCTGTGATTGAGAAGTCAATCACAACTTATTAATATATCATGGATACGAGAGATGGATTGAACTGTCAAAGGATGACATGCTTCTCGCCTTGAGTTCGATCTTCATATAGTTTGGCAAAGGGATTATTACATCAGTACTTTATTCATATGCGTTTGGGAGTTGGCATGCTCTGCAAGGAGCCGCTACTGACTATTGGATTAGAAAAGGGTTTTCCGAATCCATGTCCAAATGCGCATGAACCTACAGGGTCACACACTTAATCTGGGACGCATTAATTCGGATTGGATCCGTAATTAATGGACCTCGTGGGCTTAGCGCGTAGATGGGCCCTGACTGCCTAGGGTTTCACCTCGTGGCTATATAAGGAGGGGAGGAGGCTGGGCGCAACACACTTTCGTGCGGTTTAGAGGTGTTTCGCCAGAAACCCTAGCCACCTCCTCTCGTTGCCCCTGCCGAGCGACCCGGTGCTTGCACACCGACGCACGGCGTTCCATCCCCGGACGTGTGGACTGCTGTGGTTACGCTGCTGTTACTGCAGCGTGGAGAGGACGATCCGCGGCGAGGACGATCCGCGGCGAGGACGATCCACTACAACGACGTGCGAAGGATTCCGCAACTGCGCTTCTAGTGGTAATAGATCTATGATCCCCTTCTTGCGAGTAGTTTTTCTGGTTTGCGGTAGAAATTTTAATTTGTGCTAGTGTAGCATATCGCGTTCCCCAATAGTGGTATCAGAGCCATCTCGCGTAGATTTGTGATCTGGATGTTGCACATATGGTATGTGAGGATAGTAGATTGGATCTACTACATGTTCAACCGATTTATGTGATGAATTGGTGGAGGCAGCCGTCGATGAGATCGATCGGTTTAGGGTTTGAGGAAAGTGCAAACCGAATCAATCTTGATTTGGGTGAGTCCGTTCATGGTACGACGTTGCCCTTACCAGTCGGGTTAACAGAACACATGGCTCTAAAAAAACCATATGGGATCGCCACCAGGGGCGTTGCCCCTTGGAACCCCGCTGCCGTAGAATCTATTTTGTTTAACTTGTTTTTGCAGGTTGTGTGAAATAGTATGGCCTATGTGTATGTGATGCATGTAATATTTACATGGCCTGCGTTCCGTGTCAAGCCATAAGGCTATTTCAATCTAAAGTGTATAACGACCTGCGTGTCGACTTGTGATGTTTCAAACACTCATGTAAAATTCATTATCAAAGTTGTAAGGAGTTGCATCTACGATTATGAAGTTGGTGGCATCAAGCATGGTGGCTACGTGAACAATCAAGATGATGGCTAGGTGGACAAACAAAGCATAATGGCTAGGTGAACAATCAAGCATGATGATGGAGATCCTAATGTAAAGGGCTATACTATTTCACATCTTAATTTGATTATATGTGAATGTGTGTTTAATCCTTGCTATTTTCTTTATGCTCATTGCATGTGAAGCCATGTTCATAGTAGATATTGTTCATCCCTATAGTTAAAATTTTAAATCACACTTGTCCATCCAATTGTTGCACCTATCAAGAATTTAGATCATTATTGATATGACTGCCAAAGTAGTATATCAATGACTATCTTAATAGATGATAGGGATGTGTTGGACACATCGCGCATAACAATGGTTGATTTAACTAAGCTATCAAAACGGTTTTGGGCTTAAGGACATAAGTGGTTGGAATATGATTTCAGTAATGAAGGAACGGATACAAGACGATTGGTGTCTAGGAAAACACACATGAGGCTAGGTTTCTTAATTGGCACCCGAAAACGGGAAGTGCTCCCTCCCTCATGTGAGCCCTAGGGGCGAGTTGACCTGGCCATGACTCAAGTTGACGGAGGCATTCATTACTTGTTTTCATGCTCAACCAACAAGAGTTACATAAGATGTAATTAGCAAAGATGTTGCTTACCTATGTCATTAGATTTCTAGCAGTGATGCCAAAGCTCACTAGTGTTTGATGAATATGGATCTTGAATACTCACCATGTGTCCATAAAAGGGGCGCATGATAGGATTTTCTTTTGTTAAAATGTTTAATAAAAGTATTACAAAAACATAGTGCTTAGAAACTTTGCATGTTTTTGTTGTAGTTCAATGGCACCTCCTGCTGCACCTAGTTTTGCTTTGAGATCGGTTTTGGAAAGAGAAAAACTAAATGGAACAAATTTTGTGGATTGGTATCGCAACTTGAGAATTGTTCTCAAACATGAAAAGAAAGAATATGTTCTAGAGAGTCCGATTCCTGATGAACCAGCCGAAAATGCTCCTCGAAATTTGAAGGCTGACTATGAAAGACATGTTAATGCCTCTGTAGAGGTCAGCTGTCTCATGCTTGTCACCATGGACTCTGAGCTGCAAAAACAATATGAGGACCAGGATGCTTACAATATGATTGTGGGCTTGAAGGGCATGTTTGGGAATCAAGCAAGGGCTGAGAGGTATGGTATCTCAAAGCTTCTGTTTGCTTGTAAGCTGGCTGAAGGCAGTCCAGTCAACCCACATGTAATCAAGATGATTGGCTACATTGGGAGATTGGAAAAGCTTGAGTTTCCCCTTAGCATTGGTTTGGCTACAGATGTCATTCTCCAGTCTCCGCCTCAGAGCTTTGAGCCATTCATTATGAATTTTCATATGAATAGCATGGAGAAGAGCCTGACCGAGCTACATGGGATGCTCAAGGCTGCCGAGGAAAGCATTAAGAAGAAACCCAATCATGTGATGATGGTTCAGAAGACAACTGCCTTCAAAAAGAGGAAGGCTAAGGCTATGGTTAAGGGAAAGGGCAAGGGCAAGGCTCAAGATGAGATTGCGGGCCTCAAGAATAAGCTTCAGAAGCTTAAAGTTGGTGCTCAGCCTGAAACCCAGTGCTTCTATTGCAAGAAGTTAGGACATTGGAAACGGAACTGCGAGAAGTACCTGGCAGATAAGAAGAATGGGAGTGTGACTTCCACTTCAGGTATTAATGTTATAGAAATTAATCTTGCTACTGCTTCTTCTTCCAGCTCTTGGGTATATGATACTGGATCGGTTGCTCACATTTGCAATTCGATGCAGGGGCTGATAAAGAGTAGAGTCTTGGCAAAAGGAGAAATGGATATTCGCGTGGGGAATAAAGCAAGAGTTGCTGGTCTTGCCGTTGGCACCTACCCATTGCATTTGCCTTCAGGATTAGTTTTAGAACTTAATAATTGTTATTTTGTTCCGGCTATGAGTAGAAACATTATTTCATCTTCTTGTTTGGAACATGAAGGTTATGAATTCAGAATAAAGAACTTTGTTTGTTCAATATTTTTGAATAATATGTATTATGGTCGTTGCCCCATGGTGGATGGGTTGTACGTCCTTGAACTCAAAGAAAAGCCTGTCTATAACATTAACGTAAAAATGTCTCGACCTGAAGGACCATGTGGAGGTCCATCCATGTTTGTGATGAGTATTTGACTTTATTTGAGCAAGGTGTGCTCAGGCTTGAGTTTGATTTGACTCGGTATTGCATGTTTCAATTAATGATAATTGTGGACTAACATGCAGGAAGAAAAGGTATGTGCATTGTGGTATGTGCAAAATGGTTTGTTCCTTGTGGTACAGGTTCCTGAGGCAGCTATGGTCGTTGGTGAGTACCGGGACTAGGTTGGGAGAACCGAGGTCCAGAGCGGTCGAGGATGCCGACGAGATGGTTGGGCTCAAACCAGGTTCACTTGGACGTCATGGAAATGGACTTGAGGTGGCTCAAGGTTTCCGGTTCGGGTTGGAGGCTCGAAGAGGAGGAAACCGAGCGGTCAAGTCCGGCGGATGAAGGCCCGTTGCATCGGGTTGATCGGGTTTTGTTTAAAACCCATGTATGGCCAATGTGGCCCATGTAAAGCCCATGTGTGGGTTGAAATGAGAGGGTTAATCCTAGCCCTTGGTGGAGTGCCCTAGGGTTTGGGACTCATCCAAGGGTGGTAGGTGGCCCTAGAGTAGTATAAATAGAGGGGAGGGTGTCCTCCTCACTTGAAGGTTTGAGTTGCTCCTTTGAGCTTTGCCCACATGAAGTGAGGCTTTGTAAACCTTCAACCAGAAATTACAAAGATTTTCTTTACATTTTTGTGAATTTAAATTCGCATTTACATTATGTCTTTACTTTACGCAATTTAAATTCAGCATTTACTTTCCCGCATGTAAATTCTCGCAATTTACTTTCTCGAAATTTGGATTTGCTCCTCTCCTTCTAAATGCTGTTGATCAAGGAGGTCTTGAGGGTGCTCATTTGGTTTTACATCTTTCTTGCACCTAGGATAGACTAGAGATCAAGTTTCTATCAAGATTGCAAATCTGTCCTGAACTTGTTCTTCCCGCAGCAGTCAGTCTTTGATTTTTAGAAAAATATAGAAAAATCTTTCTAGATTGATTCTTGTTGGAGAAGGTGCTTGACTCATATACCCATCTGTGGAAAAATTTTGGAGTCCACTGGATGCACCATTTGGGAGCTGTGAGGTGAAAACCGAGCCCCAAATTTCCTGATTGAAAATCCTGACTGTTCGTAGTTCTTGATTTTTCCTGATTTTTGTAGAAGGATTTTGGTGGTGATTTTTGGTGGAGTGCTTCACGACTCAACAGATCACAGGCTGAAAAATTCCCAAAATTTTTGGAGCAACAGAAGTCCACCATCCACCTGCTCTAATTGAGGACAATTCCTGAAAATCTGCTTTTGCTTTTTCTAAAAGAGGCTTTTGTGTTTTGGCTTGATCTCTTTTAGAAAAGAAGTATTTGAATTGATTCCTCTTTGTTTTGGACACTTGACAACCAGAATTTGTGATTTAAATATCCCTCACATGATTCATGGTTCCCATCCATGTAAGCTAGGGATACACATAGTTGTCAAGTCGTTCCGATTTTTGCGGGTTTCGCGATTTTAAGGAGCATCGGTTTTCTTTGCGGGATTGTTTGGAGTACGTTGAGTAGGGGATATTTTTATTTGGGATCATTCACCCCCCCTCTGATCGTCATCTCGGTCTTTCACGACCTAATGATTTGAATCCTACCTTTTTATGGCATTGTCGCTTAGGTCACATAAATGAGAAGCGCATAAAGAAGCTCCATGGTGATGGACTTCTAACCTCATTAGATTTTGAATCATTTGAAACATGTGAGTCTTGTTTACTTGGCAAGATGACAAAAACCCCTTTCACTGGTTTTAGTGAAAGGATGAGTGAATTGTTGACCCTAGTACATACAGATGTATGTGGACCAATGAGCTCGAGTGCTAGAGGTGGATTTCAGTACTTTGTAACTTTTACCGATGACTTTAGTAGATATGGATACATTTACTTAATGAGGCATAAATCTGAAACTTTTGAAAAGTTCAAAGAATTTTAGAACGAAGTACAAAATCAACTTGGCAAATCAATAAAACAGTTACGATCAGATCGTGGGGGCGAATACTTGAGCCAAGAGTTTGGTGATCATCTAAAGCAATGTGGAATCGTTCCGCAACTTACTCCGCCAGGAACGCCACAATGGAATGGCGTGTCCGAACGACAGAACCGAACTTTGTTAGATATGGTTCGGTCAATGATGAGCCAAACAGATCTGCCATTATCCTTCTGGGGTTTGGCTCTAGAGACAGCTGCGTTCACATTGAATAGGGTCCCATCAAATTCCGTTGAGAAGACGCCATATGAGATATGGACTGGGAGAAGTCCCATGTTGTCATTTCTCAAGATATGGGGATGCGAGGCTTATGTAAAATGTTTGCAATCAGATAAATTCGCACCTAAATCAGAAAAATGCTTCTTTGTGGGGTATCCTAAAGAAACAAAGGGATATTACTTCTACAAAAGAAATGTTGCTCGAAATGGTGTCTTTTTGGAGAAAGAGTTTCTTTCCAAAGAAATCAGTGGGAGTGATGTGCATCTCGATGAAATTCAAGAATCACATAAATATGTTCAAGCTACCACTGAACCCTCACAAGATGTACAAAGTGTTGTACAACCTGTGGAAGAGACACCAGCTCTACGTAGGTCGGAGAGGCCGCATCATGAACCCATAAGATATGGACATGACATATTATTGTTTGACAAAGATGAGCCCACGACTTACAAAGAAGCGATGATGGACCCAAACTCCGAAAAATGGCTTGGAGCCATGAGATCCGAAATTCAATCCATGCATGACAATCAAGTTTGGAACTTGGTCGATCCTCCTGATGGTGTAAAAACCATAGAATGCAAATGGATTTTCAAGAAGAAGACAGACGTAGATGGAAATGTTCAGATCTATAAGGCACGGTTGGTGGCAAAGGGTTTCAAACAAGTTCAAGGAATTGACTATGATGAAACTTTTTCACCGGTAGCCATGCTCAAGTCTGTCCGGATCATTTTAGCAATTGCTGCATATTTCGATTATGAAATATGGCAGATGGACGTCAAGACAGCTTTCCTTAATGGGAATCTATCTGAGGATGTATACATGATACAACCTGAGGGTTTTGTTGATCCTAAAAATGCTAAAAAGATATGCAAGCTTCAGAGATCCATTTATGGGTTAAAGCAAGCATCTCGGAGTTGGAACATTCGTTTTGATGTAGTCAAAGGATTTGGCTTTATCAAAAACGAAGAAGAGCCTTGTGTTTACAAGAAGGCTAGTGGGAGCGCACTTGTGTTTCTGATCTTGTATGTGGATGACATATTATTGATCGGGAATGATATTCCTATGCTTGAAGATGTTAAGACTTCGTTGAAGAGGAGTTTCTCAATGGACTTGGGAGAAGCATGTTATATCTTGGGCATAAAGATCTATAGAGATAGATCAAAAAGGATGATTGGATTAAGCCAGGAAACGTACATTGACAAAGTATTGAAAAGGTTCAATATGCATGAATTTAAGAGAGGTTTCATGCCAATGTCACATGGCATCAGTCTAAGCAAGAATCAGTGTCCTTCGACAACTGATGAGCGAGACAGGATGAGCAAGATTCCATATGCTTCGGCTATTGGATCTATCATGTATGCCATGATCTGTACGCGCCCAGATGTCTCAATGCTCTAAGTGTCACAAGTAGATACCAAGCGGATCCCGGTGATGGTCATTGGATAGCCGTGAAAAACATCCTAAAGTACTTGAGAAGAACTAAGGGTATGTTCCTAGTCTTTTGAGGTGAGGAAGAACTGGTTGTAAAAGGTTACACCGATGCAAGCTTCCAAACTGACAAAGATGATTTTTGATCACAATCCGGTTTTGTGTTTACACTAAATGGAGGAGCAGTAAGCTGGAAGAGTTCCAAGCAAAGCACGGTGGCTGACTCTACAACAGAAGCAGAGTACATTGCGGCTTCGGATGTCGCAAAAGAAGCTGTATGGATAAAGAAGTTTATCTCAGAGCTTGGTGTGGTCGCTAGTGCCTATAGTCCAATGGACATCTATTATGATAATAGTAGTGCCATTGCACAAGCAAAAGAGCCTAGATAACATCAGAAGTCCAAACATATACTCCGACGCTTTCACCTTATTCGCGAAATTGTGGATAGAGGTGACGTGAAGATATGCAAAGTACATACGGAAGCCAATGTGGCTGATCCGTTGACAAAGCCACTGCCACAGCCTAAGCATGAGGCGCACATGAGGTCTAATGGTATTAGATACTTAATTGATTGACTCAAGTGCAAGTGGGAGATTGTTAGTGTTATGCCCTTGAGGCAATCATATGGATGATTGTAACATGACTATGTTTATGAATAATAATATGATTATTGGTCCAATGAATGTATATCATTGTTTTGATCAACAAGTGTGTGACTTGTTTATGAAGCTCTTTACTTATTGATATAATTCGATAAATATCTCTGATCGGATATCATCGTATAGGACAACGATGAATAGATCAGCACATGTATTGTTCGATGATCATGTTTCATAGATCATGGGATATGGAGATATCATCAATACATTGTGGACGCATGTTGAAGAACATGTGTTAGATAGACCCACAATGGGACACTGCGAGAATGTTACATTCTTATATGTCATCAGTGTATCTCATACATAGTAGATGTATGATCCTTAGACCTGAGATTGTCACATTTCCTACATATGTAATAGTTTACCTTGGGGTTACCAAACACTATTTCCTAACCGGATAGTTATAAAGGTAGCTTTCATGTTTACTATGAAACATGCAGAGGGAAGTGAGCAGTCAAGATGGAATTTGTCACTCCAGTGTAACGGAGATATATGTATAGGCCACTCGTGTGATATGATGAAGGAAGTGCATGGTCATGCTGTGATTGAGAAGTCAATCACAACTTATTAATATATCACGGATACGAGAGATGGATTGAACTGTCAAAGGATGACATGCTTCTCGCCTTGAGTTCGATCTTCATATAGTTTGGCAAAGGGATTATTACATCAGTACTTTACTCATATGCGTTTGGGAGTTGGCATGCTCTGCAAGGAGCCGCTACTGACTATTGGATTAGAAAAGGGTTTTCCGAATCCATGTCCAAATGCGCATGAACCTACAGGGTCACACACTTAACGGGCTGGGACGCATTAATTCGGATTGGATCCGTAATTAATGGACCTCGTGGGCTTAGCGCGTAGATGGGCCCTGACTGCCTAGGGTTTCACCTCGTGGCTATATAAGGAGGGGAGGTGGCTGGGCGCAACACACACTTTCGTGCGGTTTAGAGGTGTTTCGCCAGAAACCCTAGCCACCTCCTCTTGTTGCCCCTGCCGAGCGACCCGGTGCTTGCACACCGACGCACGGCGTTCCATCCCCGGACGTGTGGACTGCTGTGGTGACGCTGCTATTACTGCGGCGTGGAGAGGACGATCCGCGGCGAGGACGATCCACGGCGAGGACGATCCACTACAACGACGTGCGAAGGATTCCGTAACTGCGCGTCTAGTGGTAATAGATCTATGATCCCCTTCTTGCGAGTAGGTTTTCTGGTTTGCGGTAGAAATTTTAATTTGTGCTAGTGTAGCATACCGCGTTCCCCAACATCCTTCTCCTTGGTTCCTAAGGACAATAAAATCATCACAAGGATTAAATAGCATTCCATTCATTAAATTATTTATATGCAACCCGAGGAACGCATTCACCTGGTAATTGAATTGACGTGCATGAGCTCGAGTAATTGGCCCTTGTATTACATTGTTGGTTTCAATTGGGTTTGTAGGCATGGCCGTATCCATTGTAGTGATGTCCTCATCAATGTGAGTCTACCCGTCTGTCCCGGAACCCACACCACCAAGGTAGTACTCAAATTTAGCCATTAGAAATTAATTAGCCAGGTCTAACCTACCAGACATGTTGTTGTACGGTTAGGTCTAGTTCAATGATGCACAAGATTAAGTCCTTAAGTAGTCTCAGGTAAGACAACCACATCCCAAAAGCACTAACAGCACCCTCTTTATTGCAGATCACTTGCCCGAGTGAAAACAATTTTGTATAACCAGGACCAATGACACACCCTGCCATGGTATAACAAATTTTACAGCATTGGCTACTGGCCACAATTCCATATCTCATTAAGTAAAGATTATTAACATTCAACATATGGCATGAACCCATCATACCACTAAGCATGTCTGAGCATAGTTACGATAAATAAATGTTGGTATTACAATTATGTCTAACTATCAAATGACCCAACCTAGGGTAACAATAGGTACATTTGTGAAATCATGTGATAAAAAATTGGCTTGGTGATGAATTTGGTATTGCAAAGTGGTTGTGCTCATGGCATGTGTGGTGCTTGTGCATGTGTTATCCAATTTGATCAATTGACATGCTTATGATAAGCTTTAGTTAAGTGTTTTGAAGAAATAGAGATTTTGCTGTTGACGCCGGATCGCTTTTCTTTGATCCGTCGTGAATGTGTTTTCGAGGAAATTGCGCCGGACCAAGTTTCTTGAAAAATAGTAAGTTTTACATGTACGCCGGACCAAAATTTTTGGTCCGTCGTGAACGGCGTTTTGAGGTGTGATTTTGCATGTACGCCGGACCAAATTTTCAGTCCGTCATGAACATGCATTTGAGGTCTTTTGCGCCAAACCAAGTGGTAATGCAAACCGAGTGTAGCACATGTACGCCGGACTGATTTTCTTTCAGTCCGTCATGAACGTGATTTTTGTCGGACCAAATCTTCGAGAAACAGAAGGTTTTACATGTACGCCGGATCAAATTTTTGGTCCGCCGTGAACATGAATTTGAGGCTTTTTTGCTGGACCAAATTCTTCATTTAACCGAGAGTCTAACGTGTACACTGGACTAAGTTTTTGGTCCACCGTGGATTGCGCCGGACCAAGGTTTTGGTCCGGCGTGAATGTGATTTTCTAGGGTTTAGTCCTTGTGTGCGCCGGACCAAGGAGTTTTAGTTCGGCGTGAACGTGATGTGCTCGGGTTAGGTTTTTACAATTTTGAAATTGTGTTTGATCTTATGTAATGCTCATGTGAGTAGTTGCATGGACTAATGTTGAGTCAAGTCGTAGACTTGTGCTTGGAATCGTTTTGTGGTTTGTTCTTGTGCAGGTGTTGCTCAAGGGCGAACATGGTCGATGACGGGACCGGAAGTAGGTTCATGGAGGAACTGAGGTTCGAGACTAGGTTCTATAGGAATCGAGGTCTTGGTGGTCAAGGATGTCATGCGGGACGTCCGGGCTAGAGAACAGTGCACGTGGAGGCTGGTTAGTCATGTGAGTGCGGCAGGTGGGCCGTACGCGTGCAGAGTTGTTAGTCACGTGAGTATGGCAGGGTGGCCGTACGCATTCAAGAGTTGTATTTGGCCAGGTTGGGCCAAATGGAGTTGTGTTGAATACAAACTCCTTCCATGTTTGGAGTGGAAGTTGTATTCAGGCTCCGTGTATTTACTCATTGTAAATAGGAGGAGGTGTCCCCTGTTTATGTATGAGAGCTGGGAAAAAGAGTTTTGTGCGTGAGGTTTTCCTCTTGCACAGATTTTAGGGTTTGTACTCTTTTGATATTTTAGACAAAAAGAAATAAAGATCAATTCCTTTCAGATCCTCTTCGTGCTACAGTAATCTCGAAGCTACAGTGCATGGGTTGCTACAGTATTTTCTGTTTTGAGTGTTCGTTTGCTCATCTGTTCTGGTTCTAGATTGGTTCTTTGTCTACTTTGATTCTTTGAGTTTCGTCTTGATTTGATCCATCAAAACCATTTCTAGGGACTTGATTTAGAGTTCCTCAAAGTTTTGTTGGTTAATCTTTTGAAGATTTTGTTTAATCACGAAATTGATGTTAGATCAATTCTTGTCATTTCTATCACAGCAAACTTGCGAGGTTCATAACTTTTTATCCGTAAGTTCAATCGAGCTGACTCTTTTTCTATTAGATTCGTATTGGAATCTAGTTTCTTGTGTTCAAATTTCAAATCAATTCGACTGTTGAATCTCCAGAAATTCGCGTTTTACCGAACGTCTGTTAATATGTTTTTTGTTGAATACGAGACAATTATTTGATTCCGAATTGGGGTGAATTTTTAGTAGATCAAAATTTTCATTTTAGCTTCCGCACAATCATTCACCCCCATCTGATTGCTATATTCGTATATGTCAATCCTACAACATTGCATTTCAATTATTCAATGTAGCATAATGACAATCATGTTTTTAGCTATTTCTAGTAAATAATACTTATAAACAAATAGCACACAATTGTATGAAACAAAGTACTTTGGCAAATATGGGTCCAACATGGTCAAGAACTACGACTTGTCTTGTTGATCAACTTCTGCTGCTAAGTCTTGGTCTTCAAATCCTACGCTCACTCCCTGGGGATCAACATCTACTTGAAAAGAAAGCAATAAATGCAAATAAATACCAAATAGAGACTCAAACAAGCCCAAAAATGAAAATAAATGGCTCTAGAATGTAGAGCTTGATGATTTTATGAATTTTTAGAAACTAAAATTGCCTTAATCGGAGTTCGTATGAGAGAGAATGAGCTTACTAAAGTTTAAATTCAGAGAAAATAGAAAAGGATATTTTTTGGAATTATTTTTCTAAAGAAAAACCTCTTTACTGCGTCATGCTCACATCATGGCCAAAATTTTGAAAATAAAACAAATATGGAAAAATAGGTTTAGAGGCTAATAGTTGGGGCCCTTGGTCTATGGACTAGGTCCACGGGAGGCTAGGGTTTATGGTGAACCAGGTCTCAGAATAGAGCATAGGGCTGATGTCAGCGATCATGGCAATGACGTCACAGTTGATGTAGTGGCACTAAGGTGGCGTCTATAGCTGAGGTGGCATCAAACCAAGCGCACACATAGGCGACTAATCCGACGTGGCTGCGCACGTGGGTGGACATGTGAGATCCATGTCAGCTCGGCTCAATGTCCTTGCTCTGATGAGAGACGGCAACACGAACACGCCGATGTTGTGGAAGATGACATGGGCGTCGGTGCTACAAGGACGGATCGGGCATGGGACCCCATTGATCAAGCCACGGTATGCTCAGAGACACCAACCGGGATGGCAAAAACACAACACGGAGGGAGATAGAGGTGGAGAAAGAAGCTTTGAGCTGCGGCGGAGCTTGCAGATTCCGGGGAGGAATTTCTTCACGTCAGAGGCGGCTCGGGCGAAGGCGAGGCAGGCGGTGGGTGCGGCGAGACGAGAGGAATGCGGATCAAGGTTCATTGGGGCTTTAAATAGACCTAGCAGGCATGCGTGACCCGGACTACGAGAACAACATGAACACGGTGGCTACATAGCGACGACGCAGCGCGGGCTCGCGATGCAGGCTGGGTTGAGCTGAGCTAAGGCAAAGTGGATCGGGCCGAGCGGCCGGGAGAAGTGGGCCGAGGGAATGGGCCACAAGGATTCAGCCCGAGAAGATATTTCAAATAAAAATTAAAATTTGAATTAATAATTCAATAGTAATTCAAATAAATCCAAATAAATCCAAATAAATTGCAAATAAATACAGAAAAATCCCAAACAATACAGAAAAATTTCTTAAAGCACAAGGAACACAACCACAGCTGGAAATCTTTTATTGGATGCATATATTAATTAAATTAAATCTTTTGATTAATTGGAAATTTAAATTAAGCTTTAATTAATTCAAAAAAAATCCAAATAATTTCTTTTGGTTAGAAAACTTTGCAAAGACTCAAAAATTGGGGTGTTACATGGTACCTACTGCCCCATCTCGCCTGTGTCGCGCCTCACCACGCACACGACGCACCACAAGGGGAATTGGAGGTGGCCTAAGGGGGGAGAGGAGGCGGAAGGAGGGGATGGAGTAGGCGGTGGGGACGGCACTGTCCATATAGGGGCGAAGGAGGGCCAAGAGGTGGAGGGAGGAGTGGAGGGGTCCGAGGAATGGAGGGAAGGGGGAGGCTGTCAAGGAGGCGGTGGAGAAGGTCAGTCGATAGAGGGGAGAGTGAGGCCAGTGTGGGGAGACAAGGATGGCGGGGGAGGCGAGGGGGCGGGGAGAGGGTGGCAGGGAAGGTTAGTGATGTGGGGGAAGTTATAGATCATTTTGTGAATTCTTTAAAAAAAATTACGATGCAACTAAGATTTTATTCAGTGTGTACAATCCAACTTCTTGCTTAGTCATTGAGTGACTTTGGACTATTGCTAACACTTTCAAAGAAAACATAGGTAATTATATTTTACAACCCATAATTCAACCATGGATAAAATAATTTAAAATATTTTTGAGCTGTTTCACATCCCTTCTGTTTTGGTACTATTCTGGATCATCGGAGAAAATTATCTGATTTACAGGACGCCTTCGAGGGAATAGGTGAAGCATTTGATCTTGATTTTTTGAGGCCTATAATCATGTTTACAATGAGTTTTTCAAAGTTTTCAACAAAATATTATGAAAAGTTTGGCAGCAGCAGTGAAGTAAGAAGATCTGCCTCGACAAGGCACCAAGCACCAAGCAATTCGATCGCTTCAAACATATAGAATAAACTAAAAGGCAAGGTGTCTGGTTGGTATTCCGATGCGCTGAGTAGGTCGCAATGGAATCCATGAATGGAGATCAACCATTGTCTCAACACGTCTTTTGCGGAAACTGAGCTTAACATCGGGGGCGGCAATTAACTCAGCTTGCTCTTGTGGTGGAAGAATCACCAACGTATTTATCCTGTGCTATCGTAATTTGCACGGGATGTACTTATGGTTCCAGTGTCCACTGTCTCATCAAAAGCCACTTTCAGTTCGGTGGCTAGGATACTTGAGCCGAGTGGTCTTCTCTCACGCCTGGGCTCGCCAAAGGTGAGCCAGGCCGGCACGGCATGGCACGGTGGGCACAACGAGCCATCGCGACATGGTACGATTTAGCCACGTTGCCAAGGATTCAAATCTCAGTTTCAGATGAAATCTCAGAGGGGATCGAAATCCAAAATCCCGATGAGATATGAAAATTTTGGAAGAAATTATAAAATAAAAAATTCAAATCCGGTTTTTTTGTGGACCAGGATTTACGAGATCTCGAGAAATTTCAATTGAGTGAGAAATGGTCGAAACGATGTCAAACAATTTTGAACTTTTTTGTGGATGGTCCTGACATATCACTAATATTCTCATAAAATTTCAGATGATGATCAAGTCTGATGAATTTTTTAAAATTTTAACAGTGCTACTGTCTTGATAAAAGGATGACCAGCAAAATTCAACTCAATGAAAAATAGTTCAAACCATATTTGAAAAAAAAACTTTAGATGGTCTTGACACATCGCTAATATTCCCATAAAAATTTTAGATGATGATCAAGTCTGAGGAATGTTTAAAAATTCTGACAGTGCTACTGTCCTCATAAAATGTTAGTTACCAAATTTCAACCGAATAAAAAATGGTTCAAACCATGTTAGAAAATTTTGAAAATTTTTGTTAAATGGTCTTGACACATTACTAATATTCCCATAAAATGTTTAGTTGATGATCAAGTTTGAGGAATTTTCAAAAATTTTGATAGTGCTACTATCCTGATAAAAGCCTAATGATTTATACATATATTTGATTGAGCAACCAAAGAAAGTTTAGAATTTTTGAAACTTTTAGAGAAGGATGCTGAGGCAATGCTTAAGCTATCGCAAAAATTTTGGATCATGATCAGACACAAGTGAATTTATAAAATTTTTACAAGGGTAATGTATCATGAAGGGTGCTGAGGCAATGCTTAAGTTTGCAATATATTGACTGTACTTAAGCTCAACAGACCTAAGTACTTAAGCTCAAGGACAAGTCTGCCGACCAACACTTTAGGTGAACAAGCACATACCTAGGCACTTAAGCTCAACAACACCCGCCTATAGTTAAGATGAAGTCCAGTCAGATCTGGTGCTAAAAAACACCACAGAATACATAAAATTATGAATCCAACATAAAGAAGCTAAATTTTGGTGATGCATAACAAAGTTTTGGAGCTATATGATGAAATTTTGGGCTAAAAATGAGGTTATTTGGTGACTTGTGTTCAGACTTCAGTCTTCCAACTTTAGAGTGTATGCTTGTACAGTTTACATTTTTTGATTGAGCAACCAAAATAGATTTAAATTTTTTGAAACTTTTAGAGAAGGGTTCTGAGGTAATACTTAAGCTCTCCTAAAAATTTTAGATTATGATCACACTCGAGAGAATTTATAAAATTCTGACACGATTACTGTCTTAGTTTTTTTCATTCTATTTTTGAATTTTGAAATATAACACATTAAGTTTAATTATTTTGAAATTGTTTTTGTATGATTCTAGACTTGTATATGGATGGTACCGTAAATTTTTTAGAGTATGAACAAGCTCGTACAATTTTATAAAAATCCGATAGTGTTTCTGCTTTTTTTATAAAACATCTCAAAAATTCAGTTTTTCAACAAATTTTCATGGAAGATGACATTTTTAGGGGTTATTGACCCAAATCAAGTCAAATTCAATCCTCAAAACTCAAAATCTGGTCAAAAATCCTGAAATTTCAATAAAATTTGCCGAGATTGCTGAAATAATTTGACTTTTTTCAAAAAAAAAATTATCCAGCCGTGATTTTGAATCTGGGGCCGAAATCCAAGATTTTGCCATGATTTTTAACCTTGCACATGGCCCAGTGTACCCGTGCCGTATTGGCCCGGCATGATGCCCACCTCTAACCATGTCCATGCCCATGGAGCTTCCTGCCGTTGCAAAACCGATTAGCTTCAAGAGCCCTTTTCCACACCCTCCCATAGCTCCAAGCCTTCGCAGCCGCCCCATCCCATAACCTCGGCCTCCATCACCACGCCACTCCTGCTGCATGTGAGAATTTTCGCTCAGCCACGAGAAAGCCATATGCGGCATGGCATCATCTCACCATTTTAGCCCCCTTCGAACGCACCGTCTTGCTCAGCATCATCTTCACTTGCCGGCCCATTTTCTCTGTCGGCCGGAACACGAGCTTTGACTTCGGCTTTAGGGAGCGCAGTGGATGCGCTCCGCTGTGGCCATCATCAGGTCCGATGAGCAAATAATGGCAAAACGCGCCATTTGGCATCACCAGCGTGTTCCTTGCATGGTTAACAACAGGGGCGAGCTAGCCCAGGCCCAAGCCCCGAGCTGGACTAGCTGATCTTAGATTAAATATCTGTTTTCAATAATTTTTTAATAATTTTTCGTAGAATTTTAGTAGATTTTCGGTACCAGGGATCCGCCCCTGGTTAACAATATCAATTTGGAGAAAATCTTCAAAATTCAAAAATCGGCAATATCAAACCAAAAATTGGTTAAAAATCAAAGAGTTTTGAAATCAAAATTTTTAACAAAAAAAAAATCAACCGGTTTTCACCAAAAATCGGTCGATTTTTACCGAAATTTGGTCAATCGATTTTTTTGCGATTGATTTTTTGAGCGATTTTTGTGATTTTCACTGATTTTTCATCGGTTTATGTAGCATAAATTTTTTTAAACTTTTTGAATGTTTTAATAATTGTTTTGAATTAGATCGATTTATCAATCTGTTTTAGATATCGTACTGCATTGATAAGGATGAAAATCACGAAAATTGCTCAATTTTCAATGTTTTTTTGGAACCTTGGTTCCCTATCGGTTGATGAAGGTAGGACATTGCTTAGCTTGGCTCGGTTCGGTAGATTTCGTAGTCGTCACCGTTGCATTGTGTTGCGCACAGTGGCAGAGGACGAATTAAAATTTTGATATGGCAAACTTTATTGCATATATAGTAATAATGGTACACGAAATTAAAGTTATCCATACGCTAATATTATAAAACATATTATAATATGAGTATGACGTTTAATAAAATGAAAACTATATTATAAAGCATAATGGATAAGGAAGAAGATAAAATGTGTACCAATAAAGTATTAATTGCGTCTAGGAGACCTTAGCAAAATTTTGATATGGCAAACTTTATTGCATATATAGTAATATAATGGTACACGAAATTAAAGTTATCCATACGCTAATATTATAAAACATATTATAATATGAGTATGACGTTTAATGAAATGAAAACTATATTATAAAGCATAATGGATAAGGAAGAAGATAAAATGTGTACCAATAAAGTATTAATTGCGTCTAGGAGACCTTAGCAACTGTATTTGGTGAGTTTTTATCTTTTGAAAATATTTCTGCGCAGATATAAGCCACAGAACACAAACGCACTATGCACCAATATATACTGTATATATACAAAGATACCCGGCATAAACTAGGTATGGCAAGAGCCATACCTTATCATATTGGGTCCTCCGCCACTGGTTGCGCACCCTTGTCGCACGTTGTCACCATTGCATCGGCGACCATAGGACTCCGAGCCACCACTTATAACATTGCGATGCTTCAAGCTGTCCATCCTGCACATCTGCTTGGCCCGTAGGATGTTGTAGCGCCGACGACGAGCCCGCCCGAGCCTGCTGCAACGTGCTTTACACTGTGCACTACATAGTAGAGTAATTAAATTAGCACTAATGACTCATTAATTATTAGATTACTCCCTCCGGTTTCATATTTTCTATCGCTGGAGCGTTCTGTAGTCTGGTTGAAAATTTTTATCGCTGGACCGTTCTGCAACCGGTTTTGGACGAGATTAACCCTATTGCAATCAATGGTACCAGATTTCCAAAGCATACGTATTGATTGCTGACGCTTGAGCTCTGCATGCACACGTGACGATTGGGTATCCTTGATTTGAGAATTGGGATCACACCATTTTGAAACTATTTAATATGGTCACAATAGGAAATTTGCACTCTATTGATCACTCTTTGGCATGTGAGATTATGTCTAAAACGATAGGAAATATGAAATCGAAGGGAGTAATATAATAAACAAACTTAGGTAATAATGAATCTTCGACATGTGGGTCCGATTAGAATAAATAATTTGTTTGTATTTAAATTGTGGTTGATAAATTGTTTCGCTGACATGTGGGTTTTATGGCCACGGCCCTATCGTTAGCCTAGCGACCCAATAAACTCGGGATTTTCCTTTAGAAATAAAAATAAAAATGGAAATAGAAATTGACAACGATTTATTAGTCATGTCCTATTTTTTAAGCGTATACCCATATTAAAAAAAACTCATAAATAAAGGATAAGGCCTAATGCCTATTAACTAGTTACGACTTCAACCAGAGTGATATTTAGTCACGTGGTTATATCCTCGATCAGTATACTAACATGTATACTAACCTACACTGGTCATAGAAAATCAGTAGTTCAATTACCCCGACCAGGTATACTTACATTGGTCGGTACCGAGCTGTGATTCAGTTGCCCTGATTAGCTAACTGGTTGGTGTAAATTAGTTACCTTCCCCTTGACCAGATGACTGGTCGGAACAGGCAGTTACTCTTGTATATGACTAACGTGCGGAAGATTCCTCTTAACAGGTACAAATAACTTATAAGAAATTACTCTTTAAGAAGAGACACATCTTGACTAAGAGACACTTTCCAGCGAAAAAACACCTTTTAGTGAGAAGACACCTCTCTAAAGATGATAACTACCATCCTTTGCTCTATCTAAAAAGGGAAGCCTGCATATTACAAGAGGCAAGATGATGAGAAGAAAGATAGAAGCAATATAGCATAGCATTCATGTTCTGTAGATAATCCGCAAGTTTGTACTCTATTAAGCCACTTAGCTAATAAAGAAGCAATCCTCATTTTCCTACTTTTACAATTTCTGATTCTTGACCAAGGCAACCCATTTAAATTTGTAAGTTCGATTAAAGACCTCAGGTTTTAAACATTGACAAAAATTCAAAACCCTAATGCACAATGCTTCGCGAAAAGCAATAAACCGCAGATGATAAATGTAGGTTTGTTTTGTTGGTTGTGTGGGTATGTGTTGTTTCTCCATGTCCATAGGTGCTCTTGCGTTGTATTCGCAAAACTGACCAACGCAATGTATGAGTCCTTCCAAAATGATTGCTTTTGATGTATTGAGGGTTTAGCTCATATAGCGTTTTATTTTTAGGGCTCAATATTTGTAAAGGCCTCATTATAACCTCTCAGCCGCACTTTATATTGCTGAGTGTAAATTACTAGGAAGATAAGCGCGGCACACGCCGCGCGCGTGAACGAAAAATGAATTTGCGTTTTTTTCGGAGAAAAAATAGACTGAGATGTACTTTCTAATTTTTTGTAGGGTTTTTCGGAGCGGCATTTTTGAGTAAAAGTTTTTTTGAGGGGAAATGAAACAAGACGTTTTTTTTTAAATTTTCGTAGGATCTTTTCATTTTTTTTTTTTTTGGAAAAATGGACGGGGACGGAAAAATAGACAAAGTCGTAGTTTTCAAAACTCCGGAGGATTTTTTTGCGGTGGCAATTGGACATTCTCTAAGGTCCTCAAACCTCCCAACTTTAATACATAGTACATATTTTCTCGGCAAAAACAGAGAAAGGATCTTCTGTTGCCGAGTTTAACACTATATACGCTCATAGGTCAATAATACATGCTTCGAAAAATACTATAGATCGAGTTGCCCAAAAAAACTATAGAGATACAACTGAATACCTATTTCTCATTACGGAAAATATTAGAAATCAAGACAAAAATATTTTTTTCGGGAAAAACGGAGAAAAATTACTAGAGATGCCAACCTTCTTCCATCGAGTTTAGAACTCCATGTGTTCACCGAGTAATAATACATATTTTGAAAAATATTGAAAATCGAGTTGGGGAAAAAATCTAAAGATAGAGCTGACGGAGAAAAATAATTAGAGATGCCAACCATGCGTTCACCAAGTAACAATACATGTTTTGAAAAATATTAAAAATCGAGTTGGGGAAAAAATTTAGAGATAGAGCTGCATACGAAAACAATTTTTCTGGGAAAAACAGAGAAAAATTATTAGAGATGACAACCTTCTTTTGCTGAGTTTAACACTCTATGCTTTCACCGAGTAATAATACATGTTTTGAAAATCGAGTTGAAAAATCGAGCCAGGGGAAAAAGGCTAGAGATAGAGCTGCACACATATTTTTTTTTTTGACGAAAACATTTTTCCCGTGAAAAACGGAGAGAGGACCTGAATGTAAGGAGCGAGGACCTGTTTGTTACGTTTTTGGACCCGACCGCAATCCCGAAAAATTAGAAAAGGGCTCGTTCGCGATTTGAATTTAACGGGAGTTTTTTTTTTATAAAACAATGAACGAGGGGCCTGAACGCGATTTGGAAACGAATTTCTTCCCCTTATAAAAAATCACGAAGGACTTATTCGTAATTTACAGGGACCTGCTTGTAATTTGAAGAAACAGAAAGGGTTTTACGTAAAACGCGTGGAGTGACACGTGGACACTCTGGTGGCCAGGGATTTCTTTCCTTATAAGGGAGTTAATATGCATTGGCATTGAGTTAGTTATATCGTATGGATAAAGTTATACATCCTCTTTAGAGTGAGATCTTAATTTATTCAAATAGCTGTATTTCCGGTCAAAGACATCACTTGGTGATACCACACTTGGGTAGATTTTCTTATTTTCAACTAATCCCGGGAATAGTATGGACAACGAGAGTCCATGATAGAAATGGTTGAGCAAAGATTTTTCCTAAATAAATGTTGTGGCTATGGATGGCCATTGATTACTAATTATATATACTATCATGTTACTTTCTTATCAATGAAAATAATATTGTGAAATGGCTCTTTAAATGGTACTATCTCTATTGTAAATAAAGTTGGATTTAAGCAAAACAAACTTGATAGGACAGCTACCATTTGATATAGCTTGCATATATTATTACATTTGCTATAAAGTCTCGTGGAGTACAATCTTATACTCACAATTGCTTGTTGAATAATATCAGTGGAGCATGAAAATGACCCCTCGGTTGGTTACTATTACACCGCAAGTTCTGGTGATAATGGCACTGAGTTCTAGGATCTTAACCTAGTTGGTTACCTATGGGTTGAGGCTAATCAAATGGGCCCATTGCTTTTTACTATAGTTTAATTTTGATGTATGTATTGCTATGTGCGAAACATTTGGTCAATCGGGCCTCTTTATGTAAAACTTGGTCTCAATGGCATATGTACGACTACTAATAGTATGTGCTACTCTATTTTATTTACTTATGTATATGTGATGCAATCTTGTAAAATGTATGTGTTAATCACTAATCATGGGACTAGCACGGTAAATACATATGGTTCGAAATTGATTTGTGGGGTCTGACAAAGACTGTAGGACTAAAGAGACGACTAGAAGGGAGGTTGAATAGGCATCACACAAACACTACTCCTATAAACATTTTCTTCAAAGAATTTTAGGTTCTTTCACTCCAATAGTTATGTGGAACTATGAAGATTAGGGTCTATACATACATAGCAAAAACACCTTGAAAAGCCAACCAATACAACCAATGAAGTACCAAAATACCCAGTAGGATGATTTGATTTCAATTCTAAAGGTCCAACTACACCCAGTAGGATTGTTCGACTTCAATTTGGATAATCTAGATCAACATGAGTGGAAAAACAACAAATTTGTAAGCATCTAGGCTCCTAATTTTTGTGGTTTATGTGTTTTTAGTGATTAATGATGTTTGATTGTCAAGACTAACAATGTTTAAAGGTTTTAAGATGAGTTAGTGCTTGATTTTGGTATAATATGAATTCTTGGTGTTCATGGATTCCCGAAAAGGTATAATTGATGTTAAAGCATGAAGATCAAGGATATTGTGTTTAGAAATGATCCAATGTGTTAAGAATGGATGATTATAGGGTATACTATTAAAGGGGGTTTAGGCTAGTAACTTGAGCTTGGTTATGTTGGGTAGCTAGTAGTGATGCACACTAGGCTTGTCTAGCTCATCTATAGCTAGTAGACAAGGGAGAGGATAATTGGAGCCAAATGTGGTATTTTTCAATTTGTTGAAAAGTTACACAATCTAGATGATTCTATAGCTATCAGACAAAGAAGCAGATCATTAGAGCTGAAGTTGGTGATTTTCAAGGTGTTGGAAAGTTACACCTTCAGGATGATCATATAGCTAACAGATAAGCAAGCGGATCACTGAGATAGAGAGTTGGCTTTGGGCTGAAATTTTTGAACATTTTGGATGATCCGATGGAAAGGATGATCTGGAAGCTACCAGATGATACTTTAATCATGTTACGACTAGTTTTTCAACCCTTGGACTTTAAGCTTTAGGATGATCCATAAAGTGCTAATTTCTTAGGAAAGTGAGTGTAATGGCTAGTTTCTTTAAGGGGGCTATAAATATTTGTCATGTATGTCTTTGTGAGGTCTATTGGCCATTCTACAGGTTCATCTCATACCAAGGGAAGATCAAAAGCACTCAAAAGCATTCAAGAGCATATTTTGAAAGATCTGAGAGGTAGCATTAGCATAGGCCATTAATGTGCATCACTCTAGTTGCTTGACATCTCTAGGTTCAAAGTGATTGTCTAGGGTTGTTACTTTTGGAGATCAGCATCTCCTAGATGTTTTGGAGGCATGGTTCTCGATGACCTTCCAAGGAGAGGCTTGTGGAAAGGCACCAGGAGGTTTGTGAAAGTTTGGGGTCCACCTATCCAAAGAGGAGGACTACCACGAGTAGATGGCTTGATTCCTTGCGTGGTTTCAAGTCAAAGTGATACTCTTGAGAGAGTACTCCAATGAGAAGTAGGGGGGATCACCGAATATTGAAGTCCTCAGCAAAAAATTGGTTGTGCTCCTTTTTTCTTCTATGTTTCCACATTTACTTCCATGTCTTTCAATTCCTAGATACTAGACTTGTGTAACATTAGAACTTATGCTGCAAAACTTCAGTATACTTGTGTAAAAGTTGTTTGGCTACACTAAAACCATAGGCACATAGGCTAGCCTAGGAAATGTTAAGTTTTTAATTTGTCCATTAGTGAAAAGAATCCCAATTCACCACCCCCCTCCTCTTGAGCATCCGATTTATTTCAAAATAGCAACCAGGTAATAACTTACACACTTCCAAACTGAGGCTCCAACGAATTTGAAACTTCAAACAAAACTACTTTAGGATCTTAGGAACCTATTCCAACAAAAGGTCACACAAAAGCACTTCAAAGTTTTGACCTTTTCTCTTCTTCAGCCAAACAAACACCAAAATTGGGCAAGAACAAAAAATTGAGCCAAATACTTGCTCATGGGTTATAGGCAATCAAGATGACCTTGGATCAACTCCCATATATCCTAGCAATCAAAACCACATCAAGAGACCAAGCCATAAGCCCTTAACATAAAACCCCCCAAAAGCACCCTTTATTGAGTCAAAACCAGGCAAATCCAAGAACTTGAGAAGGAAGGTGCCTAGATGGATAATATATGGTCTGTAAGAGATATTTTTTATAACTTACATGTCCTTGGCACTAATAAAGATCAAGAGGGGAGAAGGGAACACTACAAACCAAACCAAGACAAGATTTCAACACTTAAGCAAAGAGGAAAAAGACTTGGACGAATTTTGGATATCAATTGATACCAGGATATGAATGTTTACAACCACTCACAAAATCTAAGGATGACAAGAAGATCAAGCACAAGAACCACACTCCATCTCTCAAAAGTTCTCTCCTAAAACCCTAACTCTAACTCTCCTCTACTTGGCTTAAGTCTTAAGCCAACTCCTCCCCATCAGTTTATAGTGGAGGCTCACCTAACACTTAAGAAACCCTAAAATCTATATACAAAGTGGATTCCATCCATCAACACATGGGCAAACCCAATAACCCAACAAATAACGGGGTTTTCATTTACATACACATGCTTCTCAAAGCATCGCATCCACTTAGCTCCAATAGCCTGATTTTTCTAGTATGGTCCTCCTTATAACACCCCGGCACCCCTCATGCCCTGAATGTTACACCCTCAACCCAAAACACAGCAAAAGACAATAGTGAACCACCGCAAGATCACTTAACAAGATGGAAGGTTGCCGAATTCACTAAAAAAATTTCGGCAGCACCGCCCATAAAACATGGAAGCAGACAAAATACAATTATCAATATGATATCAACGAAATTAAAAGGTCATGGTATCGACTAACCATCATGACCGAGTAAGCAAGAGCAACTACAAATATATACACCACATAATTAATTGCATGACATGAGCGCATTAACATTAAAAGCGATAAGCAAATTTGAAACTATGGTGATGCACACCGTGTTCGTGCCACTACTCCCATCCATGCATGCCGACTTCAAGGTACCTACAAATAATAAACAAACAAGCGTGAGCCGAAGACTCAGCCAAGTACAACAAATAGCAATGACAATAGCAATTAACGCATTTAAATCGATAACATGCTCATACCTCTTAAAACAAATTAACAAGTACATAAAACAAAGAAATCACCGTCGGTTACCTCATCAACTACATTGCTCCTTTATTTTACATACCTCATTAGACAACATTGGATGAGTCCATGACTCGATCCATTCTTAACCTGAATATTGCCATCAACTCAATGTTAATCAATTACCATTCATCATTAGTAATATCATGCAATGCGACAGGTATACTCGATAATGAACAACTCAGAGCATATGCACTTAATGTGTCACAATCAACCCATTGACCAACACTCGTCTTTTCCATGCTATGCAATGCACTTATGATTTCATGCTCAACATGCACCTTTCATTGCTCATACCGGTATGGCTGAGGGAACACCCGTCGATGTTCATCTTCTACCTCCATCCCGTGGAGGTGCCTACTCTTACTGTCTTGCTCCCATCCACCTCGATGGATGGGACTACGAGGTAGGACTTACTCTGGGGTGCTCCGGAATAGTCATAACTTTCTCACCAACCTCACCATATTAGTTATGACTTTCTCACCGACCTAGCCCATGCAATTACTTGGATATGAATGAGAATGATGCAATGTTTCTCATTCTATACTTTACACATTCATTTAACCATATATCAATACATTTCATCTCATAAGCATTTCATATTCGTCGTATAAGCAAGTATGATCAATCAACAACAGTAAGAAAAAAGGAACAGGATATTAAGTTTTAATATTAAATATCACCCAATCATCCCACTGTTCTACATGCACTTGCAATCATAACAATCAATAATCTATCTACAATGCTCATATGAAGGTACTTGCAATTGACATAATTAAAATCCAATTACCATTATCTATAGCATTCCGCTGGGTCATAAACGACTGTATGAACAACAATAGAGCTTCAATTTCATGAATAATCAATCACAATGGTCTGATCAAATTTAAGAAAGAAGGATAATAATAATAAGTATGTCATTTCTGTCGATGAGTAAATCACAACCAAAACTCCACATTTGCATTACACTTGCCTTCAATCGCGTGGGGTGGGATGGCGGGAAGTTGAAGCTTCTCCTGAAGCTACTCCACCTGAAAAGAATGACATGCATATTCACTTTTTTCACGTATGAAATTCACAACGACAACCAATAATAACCCATCTACTCCCTACTCTCAAAACAGCCCCAAAATGAAATCTAACTTATCCAAACTCTAAACACATTACAGACTCCCAAACCTTTAGGTAGCGACTTCTAAATAGCTAAATCTTCGGTTGGCTGCACGGATTTTAGTATTTTTGAGCTCTAAACGACCGCTGGAGAGAAACTCCCATCTAATCTACGTCCACGCCAGACAATGTGGTCGAGAGAGGATTTTTTTAACTCGCCCAAATCGCGGTTAAAGTATAAACTCACACGAACAATTCCCCAAACACCTTGACCACATCCCACTCTAGCATTTCCTCAAACACAATGACTACATTCCTCTCCAGCATTTCATCGAACACCTTGACTACACTCAAACCCTAGATGCCCCACCATGGACAATACCTCCCCCTAGACCACCACAAGTCATCCACAAGCTAGAACCTCACCTCCAATTACCGCAAGAAGGGAGAGGAAGGAGGAGGTGGTGCTGGCTATGAGGGGAAGGGGGAAGGGTCGGCGCCAGCCTTGGGAGGAGGTGGGGCTCGCCGGCCTTGAGGGGAAGCAGGGGGGTGGCTAGAGAAGACGCCGGCTCGAGGAGGTCGGCCTGGGGGCGATGCCGGCTTCGGGAGGTCAGCATGGGGGCGACGCCGGCTCGGGCAAGGTGGGGAAGGAGGTGGGGCGGCACCGGTTGGAGGGCTGGGTGAGGGGCGGCGCCAGCAGGAGGGCTGGGGGAGGGGCGGCGCGCCGAGGTGAGGGGAGGGAGGCGTCGAGCTTGCTGGGGCTGGAGAGGGGCGGTGACCCTGGTGGCTAAAGACATCGGGTGGGGACTTGGGGGCGTCGGGTTGGGGTGGATGGGGGTCGGGTTAGGCAGGAGGGGTAGTTGAGTGGAGGGAGTGAAGAGAGGAATATTAGGTGAACCAAAATTATAAACAATAACAGATCTCCCTCCACCTACTCTATTTTCCTAGATGGACCACCATTCGCGATATTACACTCCTCTTCATGACCTAAGCCGCTAATGCCCCGCCATGGTTTAGCAAACCTTCTCCATCTCTGGCATTAGGCAAATGTCAAAAAGTGCCCTACCATGGAAATTTCCTGAATCCTTCACATCGAAGCATCGCCATACTTCACGAAACCTCTAATGCATCCAGATCCGCCAATCACGTGCAAACAAGCCCAAGTGACTTGGTGTACCACATGCATCACCTTGCACCATGACTGCACCCTACTTCCCTAACCGTTTTGGACTTCAGCTCCTCCCTGAGCTTAGTCCCGGTTCACTTTGCCTTTGCCCACCATGTCCACCACTTTGGAAGCCTTGATCTTCTAGTGGTACCTTGACCATCCTGGACCTTAGCTCTCCTAAATAAGTCTCAGTCCTCACCGTCTTACCATGATGTTGCTTCGAAGTCATGTCTACTCTTCTAGCCACGGTCATCTTCTCGCGGCACAATGACAGTTGTGGACCTTAGCTCTTCTTGCATGCTAAGTCCCACTTCTCTTCATCTAACTATGATGTAACTCTAGTCCAACAACCATTACAAACACACAAACCCATCACATCATAGTGCACAATGCACAAAGTTGCCAATTGGCAAAATTAATGAACCAAGAACGCGTACCCTTGTGCTTCACCCTGAAAGAACAACCCAACCACATAGCCGTCCCATGGCTCACAATGCACCAAGTGTAACTCACACATCATCACCTCAACCCTCCTTATGATCATCCAGTGAAGTCCATCATGGTCCATGTCACACAATACCTCAACATGCACCTCACATCATCTAGGCACAAACCTCAACCCATAGCAATGTAATCCTTGACCATGCTCATAGCCATTCACATTTGCATCATCGAGCCAACTGCACATCAATAAATCAAGCAAATCATTTCCAGGCACAAGGTTGTTCCAACTTGACCCACATTAGTTCAAATATGTAATGTGCAACCAATATGCATCAATCCCAAAGCCCTAGAACCAACCATAGACTCACTTCTAATAAACTCCAACATGGTTCACTTAAACATATCTTACATAACCAGTTGGACCTTCCAATTTGCCTATCTCCATAATAAACCCTCTTTGACTAATGTCTAATTCGATGGTCTGTTTTAATTCGGACCTTCCGACTGTGCATACATCAAGATTTCAACTCTCTAACTATGGTCTAATTTAATATGTACCTTTTGACTTGCCAACATGCAAACTATGCAAAGCAAAGTCCCAAAAAATAAACTCAAACTTTGACAACACTTACCTAAATATAGTCAATTACTTATGACAAACTATAGGGTGACTTCCACGTGGTCACATAGAGACTAGTAGTGTATTGTCATGGTTCAAACTTTTCCATGTGTGTGGATATGGGGGTAAATGGGTAAATTCCCCTTCCTAATTTATCCTCACACTCCTCTCTCTCTCACCCCCCACTCACCTCTCCCTCCTTACCCGTGCCCAGCCCGAGCCCCCCCTGCCTCCCTCCAACCGGGCGACGCCTGGGCGCTTCTTTCCTTGCTCAGCCTACTTCGCGCCACCCCTCCACCTGCCGCCCAGCCCTTGTGCTCTCCCTCGAAGCCGCCCCTCGATTTGCGCCCCCGCATTTATGGCCACCGCTACGGGCTCCCACCGCCTCCACCGCTAGGTGAGCTTCCTCTCTTGCACTCCTCCTCCCTCCTCTACCTCTCCATGGTTAGGGTTGTGGTGATTGGGGATCTAGGTTGGATGAAGGCTAGGTGTATGATGAAATGGCTGAAGGTGGATGCTTCTTGCTCCCTAGGTGTTTGATGAAATGTCTAGAAGGCTCACCATAGGGTATCCCACGGGTTTGAGTGTTAGTCCTGTGAGAGTTTTTATGTCGCATATGCTTACTCCAATCATCCCTTTTGATATGGCTCGAGAACACATGATTGTTGGGATGTGTCTCAGATGTTGTAAGTGAAAACCCACTGTGCTGTAGTTATATGGTACATGAATGGTCAATGATTCAAGGTGGGATGTGGGCTTGGTTTCGGCTGTTACATATAACTTTTCCTTTTAGCATTGGCATGCCGTCGTTGGTTTAGGTTCTATGTTAAGAATGCGATATTAACCTTGTGTCTAGCCCTCTCTACTCTAACCATGTTAGGTCATTAATCAAGATGTCATCCCTCTTGACATTATTGCAGGTCCCTCATAAGTCTTAAGATCTATTGCAGTGCAAATATGATAATTAAGTCGTAGTACTATGTGCTTTGGTATTCACATATAAAGGCTAAGGTGCACAGATGCCTTTACCATTTTGCCTCCTTTTAACATAGCATTATACGCTTTGTTTGCAAACGACTTAAAGTAAATGAACACAAGATCACTCTTCTATGCAACACCAAATGCTCTCAAGTGGGCCTATTCTTGGAAAATGCTATTAGTAGAATTTTGGGTTGAGCTAACCAATGATAGATAGTTCTATGCGGTGATTCGATGAATGAATGTTGTTGTCATTGCCTTCCATTTGTAAAGATTAGATGTTAAAGTAGTGTCGGGCATTTCAAAATTTATTACTTATCCGTTGGTGGACTTTCGATTACATTTCCTTTTTGGTTATCTGATGCTTGCATATTGTCTTCAATTCTCATTTCATATTCATATGCACGTATACATCTCATTTCATATGCATTTGTGAACGTGTAGAGAACGATCCCGCGTGGTGAAGTGGCCGCGATCGAGGGTGATCACGGTGAGCAAGTGGCTAGTGAGACTACAGAAGCATCGTGCAAGCACCTAAGCATATTTACCCCATTATATGATTTTATCTTAGAGAATGAAATTGCTTATTTAGTCGATTAAGTATGCATTAGGAGTTGAATGGTGGGAACAGGGTTAGAACCTAATTGCTGCACATACACTCCTTGAAATTTGTAGAACACTCCTTCTAACCAAAATATGGGTAATTATAACTAGTCCCTACGCTTAGTTTTGCTTAGATGTTGGGCTGGGCCAAGTGGGGAATGGTTCTCCCGCTTGTGATTATTAACAATTGTTTCACTTCACACATGATGGATTGGAATGGGTATGGTTATGAGTCATAATTAATAAATTGTGGACCGGCGAGCTCTGGTTCATTTGAGTATGGAGACTCAAATGTGTAGCCCTCGTCTGAGTCGATTAAGGACCGATTCGATGGTTGCCCTTGATTGAGCACACCCTCGTTGGTCGCATGCCCGATTATGGTACGGTAAGTCGCTTTCTCATAATGAATCGGATGGACCGCAACTTCCTGTGCGGTTGGACGTGGTTGAGGGCGAGGCTTAGCCGACTCTCGAGCGCCAAGCCGGGCTTGGGGCTGCTCGAGGGGGTGCTAGGTTTTCGGGCCACAGGAGGACGCTTCGATTGGGTATGATTGGGAGGGGCTGACACTAGGCCCTTGTGGTAAGTGTCGTATGATCAATGCTTCCTCAAGTAGGTTAATTGCCGATTCGAATTGCCGCGCTCTCGATATGAGCAAGCTCTTTCATCGCCACAAATTTAGTAAACAACTTGAACTTGTGGTTCGCTGGGCTTGGAGCTTTAAATTGGTTATGTATTGCTCTACTTTAATTGTTGTTACTTTCAACTTCACACTAGAAGTAAGTGCGGTCTATAACGCTTTAAACTTGTAATTGTTTCTTGCTTGTCGCAATTATATTACAAATGTTAATGCTTTTCCGCACTTTTACCCTAAGATTACTCCTTGCTACAACTAAATGCATAATCCTTGGAGTCGGTCATATATGGACCCACGGATAAGTCTTGGCAGTACCTTTCGCACTCATGCTTCGCTTTGTGGTTTTCGTGTGAGATCCGGTTGGCGAAGTTCTGCCTCGCATCGCTTTCTGGATCAAGCGGGCACCGAGTAGCGGTTTTGGCGATGCCGCCACGCCGGAAAGTGTTCAAAGCGTAACACTTCCGGGGATTTGCTTTACTTTTGTTAAATGCGTTGGTTGGTTCTTTTGTTGTATAGATAGGCGTTTCGATGGGCTTTTGGATTTGGTAATGGACGCTTACGCGTATGTCGGGTTCCGAGGTGTCTTCTTTAGCCGTTGATACTGCTGTGGTGCTGTGGATGTCGTTTTTACTTTCCATATTTATATATCAACTGTGTTTTCCTTGTCTGCTGAGTGGATGTCCGTAGAATCTAGAAAGGTCATGCCGAAATTTTCTGTTTTCGGGGTCTTGGTCTTTTTCCCGTTCTTGCCTAGTTAGAGTCTTGGCGTGGTTTTTTTGATCTTGGTTTGGTGGTTGTCGGGTTTGTCTTTGTGCCGTTGTTTTCCGCTGGCGTGTTGGTTCGAAAGTCCCGAGTTCGTTGCCCTCTTTGTGCAAATTGAATTGATAACGGCTTTGGAAACCGGTATGTGGGGATCCTGGGCGAGTTCGGGTCGCATACCGGGGGAATACCGGGATGGTTGTCGAATTGTTAGGATGTTTCTTGGAGTTGTCTCGACAGCTTGGGTGTTAGTGACCGAGATCACCTTCGTGATTCGCTGTTACAGGATCCAATCCAATGAGTGACCGTTCATCCAACAACTCGATGACGATCTGGGCGGCTCCCTCACATGTATCTTGGTAACTAAAGTGGTTGCGACTGAAACGAGAACTAGCTTGAAAGATACTACAGGGCAAGCCCTTTTCTATGGCTTTGGTGAGAATACTAAGCTAAGCTTGCAAAATAAATTTCAAGGGCTACTATTATATGTCTTCAAGAAACGAAATTACAGCAAGTCGATAATGACTTGGTGGGGGGAATCCTCGGCAACACTTTCAAAGAAAATTTATGCTTCATACTGGCATAGCGCACAAGAGGGGGAATCCTTCTAGCTTGCTTCTCAGTTTTTTTTTCCATATGTCCGACGCCCAGGCAGGGACAAATACATTGTCTATGACAGTAACGATGAAAAATGGTAGAGTAAAATGGTCATGCATGGGACTCTACGGACCACAACTGGATAGCAAAAAGTTAAACTTTTTACAGGAAATAGTGGCCCTAAAGGAACACATGCTACACGAATGGCTTATATTAGAGGATTTTAACTTGATCTATCAAGCAACGGACAATAATAATGATAACCTCAATAGGAGGCTCATGGGAGCCTTTACAAAAGTGTTAGATGAGTCTGGGCTTAAGGAGATTAGGTTGGATGGAATAAGGTTTACTTGGGCAAGTGACGGAGATAACCCCACATTAACAAGGATCGACCAAATGTTCGCCACAAAACAATAGGACCTCCTATTCCTATATTGTCATCTCCATGCCCTCTCCTCCCATGTCTCATATCATTGCCCGCTGTTGCTACTTAGCCAAATCACGCTAGGAAAATACTATGTGTTCAGGTTCGAGTCTATTTGGAGAAAATTGCCAAACTTTCTTCGGGTCATGCAGCAAGCTTGGGACAAGACAACCCAAACACAATGATGCCTTGCACATGCTTTACATCAATCAATCAAGAACTGCAAGAGCACTCAGGGAAAGGGGCCGTCGAACGATAGTGGACCTTAGGCTACAATTCACCATGGTCGACGACATCGTTTTTTAGCTTGACAAGTTGCAGGAGACAAGGTAGTTGTCAGGACCAAAAAGAGATTTTCGGGGCAGACTAATATACAGACTCCTTGGCCTAGCTACCATCGACAGGACACGTCTTAGGAAACTCTCACGGATGGTATTCATCAGGGAGGGGGATGCAAATACAAAGTTTTTCATATCAAGGTGAATGCACACAGACGGAAAAACCATATGCAATCCACTTAAGTGACAGGAGTATACCCTAGAGCAAAGAGGACAAATAGGAGAAGCTCTCCAGTTATTTCCAGGATCTATTAGGAACAAAAAAACACAGACTGCACATGTTCGACTCAAGCATGTTGGATATGCCACACCATGATTTGAGCAGGTTAGACGAACTTTTCGATATAGAAGAGGTTAGGGAGGCGATCTTCTCCATGCCCTCAGAGAAGGCACTGGGCCCTGATGGCTCTACAAGTTTATTCTATAAGCTTTGCTGGGATATTGTCAAGGATGACCTCATGTTGGCAATCCATTAGCTATACAACCTTAATGGCCGACAACTACAGCTACTAAAGTAGGCCAACATAATGTTGCTGCCCAAGAAACATGATGCCTACAGGATTTTGAACATCAGGCCTATCAGTCTCATCCACAGCGTGGGGAAGGCCTTCTCCAAGCTTCTGGCAAATAGGTTGGCGCACTTCCTATAGGAAATTGTACCCAACAACCAAAGCGCATTCATCAAAAATAGATCAATACATGACAACTTTATATACGTAAGGAACCTCATCAACGATCTACACAGGAAAAGAATCTCGGCGCTCTTCATGAAACAGAACATAGCCAAGGCGTTCAATTCCGTAAGCTAAGAGTACCTACTAGAGCTCCTCCACCATATTGGGTTCGGGCAGTGTTGGAGAGATTGGGTTTCAATTATCCTAGCTTCCTCCTATCAAGTTCTGCTCAATGGCATCCCTGGACAGCCGATTTAGCATAGGAGAGGTCTCCGGTTAGGGGATCCTCGTCAAACCGATTCCATCCCAGTATGTTAGGCTGCCATCTCCTACTATGCCGATGACACAACCATTTTCTCAAATCCCGACAGGGAAGAGTTGAAGGCCATTTAGGAGGTTCTTAACATTTTCAGTGGGGCAATAGGTCTATAAACTAACCTACATTAGAGTGAGGTATGCCCCATAAGATGTGAGGCTTTAGATATGATGACAAACCTATAGGAATTCCCCGCGCACACTGAATCATTCCAGTGCAGGTACATAGGGCTCCCTTTGCGCCCCACAAAACTAAAAAGATCATATCTCCAGCCTCTTATTAACAAAGTAAGAGCCCGCTTGGCAGGATGGAAAGGGAAATTGCTCTCCAGGGCTACCCGGATGGTTTTGACAAACTCGGTCCTTACATCCCCTAGCAGTCTATCATTTGACAGTGTTTCCACTCACCAAATGGGCAACCAAAATGCTCGATAGTAAATTGGAGAGACAAACAGGAATGCAAAGGAGGACCTTGCTTAGTAAATTGGAACAATTCTACAGACTGAGGACACTAGGAGGCCTTGGGGTAAAAGACCTCGACAGGTTCGGACTGGTGCTCCGCGTTCATTGGCTATGGTATGGCTAGAAAGAGCAGTAGAGGCCATGGGTAGGGATGGCTGTGCAATGCAACAACACTGAACGAAGCCTTTTCAACGCGAGCACCAAGGTCACATTGGGAAATGGTGAAAGGGCAAAATTCTAGGACTTCGTTTGGCTTGATGGAATCTCCCCACGGGAGTTGGCTCTTGCCTGCTTCCAACTCATCCAGAGGAGAGGAGGAATAGTATAGGAGGATCTAGTTGACAGGAATTAGCTTAGGCCAATGTGTAGAATTTGAAACACGGCTTGATGAAATTCGTTCTTTTATGGCAAGCCATTCAACAGGTTATTTTGCACTCACACATGTGCAAGACGACGTTGTTTGGACATGGACGACAAACAAAGAGTACTTGGCCAAAACAGCTTACAGGATGTAGTTCCATGGTTCCATACCGAATCACAGCTACACAATTATCTGGCAGGCGAGCGCGAAAGGAAGATGCAAGTTCTTCACATGGTTATTTATTCAGGATAGGATCCTAATAGCCTCCAAACTGGCAATTAGGGGCTGGCCACATAGCACATTCCGCACACTGTGTGGATCAGAGCCTGAATCGGCTACCCATTTGCTCCTACTTTGCACTTTTGCAAAGCAGGTATAGAGGGAGGTTTTCCGTTGGATACAGATAGACCACCATATTACACAGCATGGCCCCATGGTGCTCAGCGCTACTCGATGGTGGCACACCATCCGCTCTAATACCATCTAGCTACATCAAAAGAAAGTGGATGGAATCCTAATGTACGTCTTTTGGAACATTTGCAAAGAAAGAAACAATAGAATTTTCAACAACTCATATCGAACAGTTTGCTCAGGACGTACAGAATTGACAAAATGCATTGGAAACACCTGAGGATACCGGGTGCCCTAGTGGCTGGGTTAAGCAGCGGTGGAGTTGGGCCTCGGGCCAGTGGGGCCTCAGTCGGTGGCCCAGCCGAAATAATAGTAGTAAAATAATGTTCATATCTACATGGGCCTGAGGCCTGCAGTCTAGGCGCCCGATCCAATCGCCGCTTGTTCATCTTACTGCCTGGAGCGCTCAACCAACCAGTCCAGAGGAGAGGAGCACACTCGAGACCCCGAGCTGACTACCGAGTGCACTATTCCTCGCTCTGAAGCCGTCGTTGGCCACTGCTCCGGCGCTCCCGCTGGCTGCCGCCCCCACCCCTGACTCCGGCCAGTCCAAAGGAGCACGCGCGACGGTGCGAGGCCCCGAGTCCCCGAGGCAAGCCGAGTGCCATCGCCGTCATTCCTCATGCTGCCGCCAGCCCCGCCCTCACCTCCGGGCTCCGGCCTTGCCCGCCCAGCCACCCTTCAGAGGTGCAGTCACCCGGCCGGCCATAGATTTCTCCCACGGCCCACCCACGACCACCGATGCAGTAGATATTGCCTGCTCTCCAACAACTGACCGCCGCGGCACCGCCCCTGACCCAGCGACCCCGCCCGCTGGCCGTCACCCTCGACCCCGCCCAAGCGCACCCAGCCGCCCACTACTCAACCGCTGCCTCTTGTGGTGCGGTCTTGCACAAGAGAAGAGATCCCAGCCGACTCGAGAGCAAGGAACTGATTGAAGTTTGTTCTGGCTAACTGAAGTTTGTTCTATCCAGGCATTCCATTTCATGTCCCAACAGACATCAGTCACAATCCATTTCTTTTACTAAAAGAAATTGATAGGTACTCAGTCAGGGGATAGATGGTAAAATCATATCGCATGGTGTCTCACAAGTGCTATGTTTTTTCAGGACCACCAATCAAAACAGAAGAGAGTTGTATGCTGGAGTTGATGCTAAGCGCTGAAAACAAGTGAGGTGATGAATTTTGCTCCTTACTTCCTATCATTTTTTGTGATCTGTGAATTGTGAATGGTTGTGTGATTGTGTGAATTATGAATTGTGGAGCATGCTTTGTGAATTGCGAATGACTCATGACTCAAACATATTGATTTGAATAACTTATACATTTCTTGATTAATTGATTGGACTCAATTTGATATAATAGAAATACAGGATGAAGAGATCGAAGCCAATGTCATCTTATTTTTTGTTACAATCACAGTCCAACCAACCCCCTTCGAAAAGAGTAGGAACTGGAGCTACTAATACCCAACAAAACAATCCTCATGTTGAGCTTAATTTGGAAGATATTGTTGCCGATCCTAGGCTTCAAAAACCTATTGAGGAATTTCATGTTGACATTAGGGATGCTGCTAGAAGGGAGTATTTGCTATGGGGACCATGCCAACAAAAAGGTCATAAGTTTCCACAAAAATCTATAGGAAATCATAAAAGAAGCTTTTAAGAATACTGGTTCAAAAGGTATGATTGGTTAGAATATAGTGTTGCTAAAGATGCTGCTTTTTACTTTTATTGTTTTCTGTTTAAGCAATGGAAACATGAAAACTTTGATACTGATGCATATACAAAGGTGGGGTTTAGTTATTGGAAGAATGCAATTCAATCTTTTGATGAACATGTTGGTAAAATTGATAGTGCTCATAATAAAGCTAGAAAATATTGTGAGGATTTTAAAAATCAGAGGCAGAGTGTCACATATGTGTGGGCTGATACAAGCAAGGAGGAAGAATATTTGGGTCGTATTACTATTATTTTAGGTGTTGTAAGATTTCTTCTATTGCAAGCTCTTGCTTTTTGTGGGCATGATGAGTCTTCTGGATCAAACAATAGAGGAAACTTTTTAAAGATGCTACAATGGTATAAAGAGAAGAATAAAAATGCATCTATCCTGTTAGATAATGCTCCTAGGAACCATTTAATGACTTTGCCAGAAATACAAAAGTAGTTGTACAAAGCTTGTGCAGAAGAGACCATTAAAGCCATTGTGGATGATATTGGGGATAGACGATTTGCCATCCTTGTTGATGATTCTCGAGATGCATTTATTAAGGAACAAATGGCTGCGATTTTGAAGTTAGTATGTGCTATTTCAAATTTCTGGATAGCTTTTTAACTATGCTTCTTGCCCTCATAAAAAAACTATGTTTCTTTTTCCATATATATTGGTATGTCAACAAAGAAGGGCAGGTGATTGATAGATTTATTGGGATTTAGCATGTTAATGACATGACATCAGCTTTATTGAAGGTAGCTTTGGATGCTATATTTGTTCGTCATGGTTTATCTATCCATAGATTGCGAGGACAAGAATATGATGGTGCATCAAACATGAGAGGGGAATTCCATGGGCTACAAAGATGGGTATTGGATGAAAATCCATATGCATTTTATATACATTGCTTTGCTCATCAGCTGCAGTTAGTGGTTGTTTCCGTTGCCAAATGTTGTTCTTCTGTTTTGGATTTCTTTAATTACACCACTTTGATTGTCAACACTGTTAATGCTTTTTGTAAGAGACATGATTAATTGGCCCAGCAACACCATGATAATCTTGTGAGTAGATTGGAGAGTGGTGAAATTTTTACAGGAAGAAGGAAAAACCAAGAAACTAACCTTGCAAGACCTGGGGATACTCGGTGGGGTTCACGTCACAAAAACTTGTATCGTCTTCTCCTCATGTGGGATGCAGCCCTTGATATATTTGAGAACATATGTGATGATGCAACAAATACAACACAAAAAACAACAGCTTCAAGTTTGTTGCGACAAATGGAAAACTTTGAATTTGTGCTTATATTGAATTTTATGATCAAAATATTGAGCAAAACTAATGATCTGTCACATTGCTTGCAAAAGAAAGATCAGAATATTGTTCGTGCTATAGGATTGGTTGGGGTCACATTGCAAAAAATTAATGACATAAGGCAGCATGGTTGGGAATGAGTTCTTTCAGGAGGTAAAGACATTTTATCTCCAACATAACATCATTGTGCCAAATATGTCGGATACAATAACAGCTAGGGGCCGCTCGAGGGGTCGTGGCAGCCAATTAGTAACTTACCAACACCATTTCAATAATAAAATATTTAATGTGGTGCTTAATCAAATTATTATTGAGTTAAACAATCGCTTTGCTGAAAGATCTACTCAATTATTGAGATGTATTGCTTGTCTTGATCCAAAGAATTATTTTGCCAACTTTGATGAAGACAAACTAATTGAAATTGCTAAGATGTATGCCGCTGACTTCTCCCAATATGATTGTATAGTACTTAAGGACCAACTTGAGATATTCATTGCCGATGTGAGAGCTGATCCAAATTTTTTAAGTTCTAATGGCCTCGGTAATCCTGCTGTGAAGGTGGTTCAGACTGATAGACACACAGTTTTTTCATTGGTATATTGCCTCATTGAATTGGTTTTAATTTTATCCGTTGCAACCGCAACAGTAGAGAGAGCTTTCTCAGCTATGAACATTGTCAAAACTGAGTTGCGTAATAAGATGAATAATGATTAGATGAATGATAGTATGGTATGCTACATTGAGCGATATGCATTTGTAAGCATTGAAGATAACAAAATTTTACAACGTTTTCAAAGAATGAGGTCTCATAAGCAACAATTACCTCGTAGTCTTCGTGCTAGTGGTATGTTACATTCTTCTAATATAATTTGTTTTAATAGTTACTTTCGTAGTTTTGTGTGCCTAATTTACATGTGTAATTTCATCTTTTACAGGTTCAGATTCTTGTTCTATTGTTGATGAAAATATGGTAACCTCAGATGCAACAAACATTTGTTAATTAGGTATTAACTTTTCTACCACTCCACTATGCTATATTGTTTTGACATATTTTATCTATTTTATTGAAACGTTAAGCATGTAATTTAAATGTATCTTTAATTATGTATTTGTACTGTAATTTTATTATACCTAAATGTCTGTAGTTTTTGATGACAGTAACAGTCGCTTATTTTTGGCCCGAGACTTATATAAATCCTGTCTCCACCAGTGGTGGGTTAGGCACTGACCTCGCGCCAGCCGGGACTATTCCTCTTCGTAAACATGGCATAATTGCGGACAGAGAAACTAGTTTATATCTTTGCTAAAACTAGTTGTATAATGCATGGTAGAGCTCGTGCGTTCCTTTCAAAAACGGGGACATGTCACACAGCTTTGCTAGGGTATGTCTCCGGAATCAGCCGATCGGTGAGGCGCATGCAGAGAATCTAGATCTAGCGGAGGCGCAATCGCTCGTCTTCCATATTGTCAGGCACGAGTGATGAGCCATAGCCTCATCTACCATGTTTTTCATCATAGTTATCAATACCAGTATATACCAATATGTACCTTTTCAGCACTTCAATCAATCCGAGGTAGTATTATGTATCTGTTCGCGCTAAAAATGTGAAGCAGGATCCTTAGATTCAAACACACAAGACAAACACCGGGTTTGCAGAGCGTGCCAGTCAATTTGACCAGAAATTGACAAGGTAGAATTTATAATTTGATTAGAGCCGATAGAACAATGTTTATCGGCTTTTCGCTAGCCCGCTAGAAACCGATTAGGGGATAACTAGATCAACCAGTTACGGTTAATCCGGATACAAGGTAAAATCGGCTTTGAGAAGGCGATGCGCAGCAAAACAAAGCAGATCGAACCTGGGTGAAATCGGCTAAAACCAACAATCGGCGATGCGCAGCTATGTTGATTCCGTCGACTTGCAGAGAGGTCTATGAATCTAAAACGATGTAAAAAGGAACTGTAAAAAAGTAGTAGATGTGTGTTGGATTGATTCTTTCCGTTCGTCGTCCACCTTTTATAATACGCCCGGCCGATTCGAGTTGTATATGGATACGCTATTAATCCGTATCGGCCTCTGATCCGGTTTCCTTATTAGAGACGAAGTTTCCTTATGATTCGCCTACCAATCCCTTTTCATACGACCTCTTTTATTTGATTCGCACTGATTTTAATACATGCCGAATTTTGGTGCAAACATATGCCCCCCGTTTTTGGAAGATAACTTGTTATTTTCCAAAAAGAATCTATCGGCTTTTCGTCCGTATCGGCTTTATAGGAGAATCTTTTTCGGGAACCACTCCATTAACTGCGCCGTAAAAATCTCGGTGCGTTTTAAACGCACAACTGCTCCCGCCAGTTCACCTTCTTTTCACCGTGGTATAAATATGGGGGTCCCCCACGGTCATTTGCACGCTTTCAAGCTTTCGACTCACGCATCATCGGCTTTCGTCATCTTTCTCTCATTCTTTCGAAATCGGCTGAAATGGACCCTTCGCAGGTATTCATCCCAATTCCTCAAAGTTCAGATCAATTCTACTTAGGACCGGTAGGTACCATGTCGGCCGACACAGTTATTAACGACGAGATCCCTAGACTCCCATTGTCGGCTGCTGGGTATAATACTTTCGAGTGGGGAAAAAGTTTTAGGGCCTGTCCTACAAACCTGAAGGGATGGAGATCTTGGTTTATTAGGGTGTCGGCTCAGAAGAGGGTAGAATGGGAGAGAATGGGTATAGCCGAGTCTTTGTCTCTGAGTTTAGCCGACCCCGAAGCCAACGAACCCTTGGTAGCTGCAGCCTGTTATTTTTGGTCGGATTCTTTTAATGTTTTTTTATTCCCGTCTGGCCCAATCGGCCCTACTTTGCTCGATGTAGCCCAATTGTGTTGCCTTAGGCCAGACGGGGATCAGCTATCGGCTTTTAGCGGAAAACCTTCTTTTAAATTAATCCGCAAGAAAGGCGAGGGTTGGCATAAATATATACAGAATAACAATAGGGTTACCGGTCCGGTATCGGCTGAAGAGCATGTCGCTTTTCTTAACCTTTGGTTGGACCGATACCTGTTCTGTGGTGCTTCCCTTGGCCCTACCCAATCTTTTCAGTTAGTAGCGAAACGCTTGGTAGAGGGGCATCGGCTTGCTCTAGGTAAGACATTTTTGGGGGCGGTATATCAAATGATGTACGTAATCCGCAGCCGACTCTTTTCTGGTTTTGCCAAGCATGTTGTTGGCAACATAGGGGGACCCTTGTGGTTTATCCAGACGTGGCTTCATTGTATGTTCAGCCGATCCATTCTATCTGAACCTTCGGGAAGTTCAACCTTCCCTAGAGAAGATTATTTAGAACAGGTAGTCCCTCAATATAGAGCTAGCCGATCTTATGGGGAGAGATTTATCATGTCTTCGGCTGGTGAACTAAAAATAGATCCAGTCAGCTTGCAGTAATACCTCAGCTTTTTCCTTACCCTAGACAGGACTTCCTTTGGCCAACAAGACTTTTTCCGATATACTGATGTAGCCGATTGCCCATACCCATCGTTCCTTCACTTAGATGCTGATAGCTCTTCAATGCCCCAGTCCACTTTAGATTTGTACAAAATCATCCTCTCCCCTTGCATTATTCATGCCGGTTTAAATACACGCAATCGGACATTTCAGCCATCCTATGAATTTTATCATCCTTCAATCTATGCCCGTCAATTGGGTTTTGGGCAAACCATCCCCTCCTTTCCTCTACTATCTTGTGTCGAATCTCGAGCTCGAGTATCTAACAATGTCGCCGCGGAGATTATTCTTGAGGTATCCGACGGGTTGCAAATCCTCTCGACACCTCATTTTGTCCTTAATTCCCGTCGGTCAGCTGCATTCTCGCAATGGTGGGCTAGAATATCGGAAGCTGTACTTATGGACAGGACTCCGTCGGCTATAATCCACTTATTTTTGCCCGATTTCCATGAGCCGACGGTAGCTTCCGGATCCAGCGCGAGCTCTGGTTATAGCGACTCCTCAGTAGCTGTAGAGGTACCGGTGTCTTTTTATCTCTGTTTCCATGCTGCATATCGGCTTCTTCTTCTTCTTTTTTCTTTTTTTTTAAACACGTCTTTGATTTTCCCAGGGCGGCACAGATGCTGGTGAACGATTAGCCGATCCGCACATTTCTGCTAGTGGTGGCCGACAGAGACGTCCGGGTCAATCTGTCGGCACTACGGGATATACTTCAGGTACATTGGGTATCCAAGGTCCATCCCTATCGGACTTGGCTCGCCAACGCGCTCCAAGTAAGTCACTTTTTGTATCGGCTATTATGTTACTCGCGTTATCAAGGTTTAACCGAGTTCACCACAGAGAGGAGGAAGAAATCTACCAGACGTTCACCGAGACATGTGAGGCATCCATCCGGTGGTTCTCCGGAGCACTCAGTTACTGATGTGAGTTTTGTCTTTGTTTAGAGTAACATTGCTTTACGTTTGTTTTGTGTTGCTGACTTGCTTTTTGTTCTCTAGCAATCTCCATCAGTACAAATAGCGGGGGTTATAGCCGATCCCCAAGGTGCTACATCGGCTATCCCTCCATCGCTCCCTCCATCGCCACCGGCAGTACCGCTCCCGACGATCGATATTTCTGATCCTGACCCCAAAGCGCCATCAACTGATCTGGCCAATCTGCTGGGCTTCACTTTGGATGAGCTTGATGACCCGGAGGTTATGGCTACTGATGACTATCCAGCCGATATTCAGCGCATAATAGCGGCCTCCGCGCTAGCATCAGCTGCCGTTACTACTGAGCCGGGCATGCAAGAGCGACTCAACCACCTCCTAGACGAAGTGATGCAGCCGGAGGCGGCCCTTCTGGCCAACACCCAACCTTTGAGAAACGTTATGGCGGCCATGCAAGCCGATCTTCCTCCTGCAGCTATGAATGCTTTGCTAGAGGTATGCCACTTAGACGCTCGTCGGCTGGACGTAGAATCAGCCAAATTAAGGGTTGAACAGAGGAAGGCCCAGCAAGCCGACCAACAGATCTTGGACCAGCTCATAGCGGACGCCAAACTTCGGAAGGGAACATTTGACCAGGGTGCTGCTACGCTTAAATCGGCTAAGAATAGAGCTCAAGAGCTGGAGTCGACCAAGAAAAAACTTGAAGAACAGTTGGCTTCAGTCACGAAAGAACTTGCAGAATGCCAGATCGGCATCACCGACGCGACGTCTTCACTGGCGGTTCAGAGGCGGCAAATTGGCGAGGTTTTTGCTCAAGTCAAGAACCAATCAGCCAAGATAGTTCCAGTTCCGGGTGATGCAGGGGCCGATCAACAACTAATAGATAGCGTCCAAGCTACTATCGGCAGGGCGGCAGCGGCACTATCGGCTTTGGGAGCTCATCTGCCTGGTTCCGGGCTCCATTGATTTGAAAACAGAGCGTTGTCTTTCTTGATGAACTGATATGTAGTACTGGCCATGTAGCCGATCTTTTGTAAACGATGTTTAATCCGTGATGGTTGTTTGAACGACTGACTCGGTCGGCTGTATGACCGATTTTATATGCACGTGTTTTTTGTAATCGATCCCTGGTGCTTTCTTCTTGTAGTTAGGACCCAATCCATATGCTTGGGTGATATACCTTCAGATATTTTCCATTGATTGCTTTAGGTAGTACGAACCCGTCTAAGGATTCCAGTATATACGAATTCCCGCCAATCGGCCGATTTATCTTATAAGGCCCTTCCCACGTTGGAGACCATTTGCCGAATCGATTATCCTTAGACCCGATCGGCAACACGGTTTTCCATACCAAATCGGCTTGATTAAAGGATTTTGAAATCACCTTTTTATTATACGACCTGGCAACCCTCTCCTTGTTCTTTTTGAGCCGATCTAACGTGATTAGCCTTAGTTCGGCTAAGTCATCTAGATTGTCAAGCATTGTCTGTTTGTATTCGTCGGCTGTCAAATCATTTTGCTTAAATAGCCTTGCTGAGCCGATGTTGATCTCCACGGGTAAAACAGCTTCTTGTCCATATACCAACTGAAAAGGTGATAATTTAGTTGATCTGTGATAAGATAGCCGATAAGCCCATAAAGCTTCCGATAGCATTGAATGCCATTTCCTTGGTTCTTCCTCAATTTTCCTTTTTATTAGTTTTATCAATGTCTTGTTCGACGACTCGGCCTGCCCATTGGCCTGAGCATAGTAAGGGGAGGAGTTAAGTCGTTTTATCCCAAGAATTTTTGCGTAGTCTTTGAACTCCTTTGACATGAACACAGTCCCTTGATCGGTAGTGATCGTTTGCGGGATCCCAAACCGATAGACGATGTAACATCCCAAAATTTGGGTTTTCAAAAATTTTGGTTTAGTTTAGCTTCCCCAAAATTTTCGTTGATTTTCTCGCGTTTATAAAGCTTGATTTGAATTTTCTAAAAGCTAAAACAATTTAATTTGATTATTCTAAACCTCAAATAAAATTTATTTTATTTTATTTGGATTCCTTGTGTTTCAAGAAGTTCTTCTGTAATTTTTGAGATTTTTCGGAGCTCGTTTGCTATTTATTGGATTTATTCGGAATCATTTTGTATTAAGCCCTTTTGTTAAAATTAATAAATTATTTGGAAAGTTTGTAAAAAGTTTTGTTAGAAATATTTTATTTGAGTTGGAAATGTCTCAAAATATTTTCTGGAATTTTTCTAGAATTTTTCGGGTATTTTTATTGTCTCTATTGATTTATTTGATTTATTTGATTTATTGGAATTGTTTTTATTCGAATAATGCTGCAAAATTTCGAAAATGGCCTTGGGCCTATTCCCTCTCTCTCCTCCCACCAACCCACGCCGCCAGTGGCCTCCCACACGCCCGCGTCGAGCGCTTTGGTGCCCACCGCCCTCGCCTCTCCGCGTGGGCCGCTCCATGTGGGCCGCGCCCTCGCCTGGGCCACACCACGCAGCCCAGCTGGGCCAGGCCAGCCGCGCCCCACCCGGACAGGTGTCAGCCTCCCGATCGGCCACGTCGCCCGGATCCGATTCATGCACGGAAACTGCTCGATAAAATGCCTACAAGACCCGTTTTTGCTCCAAACGCGTCCAAACTTGATTTTTCTTGATCTAGCCGCCACCCCAACCCAGTGGAGACCTCCCATGACCTCTCCCACGGATCTTCAACCTCCGGATCATCTCCAAAACTCCGAGATCCATCCAATGTCCTCCGGATGTCACCCAACGTCGGCCGAACTTTGGAGCCGCGTCCCGGGCAGCTCGTCGACTCTTTTCGAGATCCGTCTTCTCCGTGGTGTGCCACAAGGTACCATCTACTTGCTGTCCAAAATTCAGCCAATTTGGTCCACGGGATCAAAAGTTACGGCCGTTTCAATCTCGAATCTTGCCGAGGCCATAACTCCCTCAATTTTTCGAGTTTGACGGTGAAATATTTTGTGTAGACTCCTGGGGATGTCCTCTACAGGATGCACATCTTGCCCCAGGTTTTGCCCTCTGGATTTGGCGCAGCAAATTAATTTCTCCGTTCAGACTGCGTTCGGAGCGGCAAACTTCCTCGCGCGTCCCCGCTGTTCCAGAAGGTATTTCTTGAGCCACCTGCGTCACGGTGTGCCTCTTGGTCCCATCTAGCTCTCGGTCAAATTTACGTTAAGTTCCGATCATTATTCTAGAAGTTATGGCCGTCCAAAGTTTTGATCCGAAACAGATTGTCGCCGGTTTGTGATTAATCCGGAAGGGCGCCACAAAATCCGCCTATACCGTTGAGCTCGTCTGCCCGCGTTCTACGCAGTAGACATTCTCCCTTTGCCATCCCATCCTCCGAATTTTTTATATATTTAGGCCACCGTTTGCCGTCGCCCGCGTCATCTTACGCCGCCCGGCTATTTTGGTTCGCTCGGCCGTGTTGTCGCGTCCGGTGGATCATATTGTACTGTTTTGGTCCATCTTTAGAGTTCTTTTGGCCTCCGTTTGCCGTCGGAGCCGATTCCGCCTAAACCCGTCGTCTTTCAACCTAAACCGTTGCCGCCGGTTCGCACGATTAACCATCCTTGGTAGCATTCTACGCGGCCATGTCGTTGCACCGGCGGTCGCTACCTTGTTTCATGAGTATCCTATCATTGTTGACCTCCACCGTTAACGTTCGCGCGTTAACGTTTCCCGATGCGTTCTTCCGGGTGCGTTCCTCGCTAACGTTTTGCCGTCAATGTTTCACCGTTAACGCTGCATGCGTTAACGCTCCGTCGATAACGTCTTGCCGTTAACGTTCCACGTTAACGTTTTTGCCGCGTTAGCGTTAACGTTTCCCTTGTTAACGTTTTGCGGTTGCGTTTATCGTTAACGCTCGTGCGTTCCTCGTTAATGTTTCCCGTTAACGCTCCACCGTTCACGCTCGTCGTTAACGTTTGCTGTGCGTTCTCCGTTAACGTTTTGCCGTTAACGCTCCGTCGTTAACGTTCCACCGTTAACGTTTGCCGTGCGTTCCATCGTTAACGTTTCGCCGTTAACGATTGGCTCTCTTAACCGTTGTCATCGCATCGTGCATTCATGCACAAACCTTAGTGCGATGCCTTCATACATTCTATTATCATGGCGTGAGCCTAGTCTCATCGTCATATCATCTTCAAGCGAATCAAAACCCTAACCTAAGACCGGTTCGATGAACTAAGTTTATCGTGAGCCGCGTTGTTATCTTTGCAATCTTTCCGTTGTTTCAACCGTGGTAAGACACTTGTCTTGTCTTATCCCTGAAAACCTAATCTGCCATTAATCGAGAATTCCTTCGTGGACTTGGTCGATAGACCATTGGCCATCTGTCATACCTTTGTGCCCAATCTAGTCTATCAGTCTTCTTCTCTTTTGTTTGACTGTGTCCGCTCGGTCAACAAAAGTCAACTTCAAGAATCGGTTTAGTTCATCGCGAACTAACATATCATATGGACCCGATCTATAGATCGAGAGCCCATATGTCACTATCTGTCCAATCAAGATAATAACCCGGAAGAAATATTCTTGAAATATTATTCTTTCTTTTCCGATTATTAGTCTTCCCTTTTCGGAGTTTTGCCGAAAGCCCGTTCTCTTTTGTCAACTCTTCGATCTAATCCGTTTGAGTTCCCAAATCTCTCCCAAGCCGTTGTGCCCAATGCTGTTCGTTCTTAATTTGGAGTTTACTTGATTTGTCTTTTGAATTGGTTTGTATTTGCTTCTTCCTTAATCGTTAGACGTGTCGTCAGGAAGTCGTTCGAGCGGTGAGGATCGAGAAAGTGGAAGTTGAAGCTCGAGGATCAAGGATCAAGGATAAAGAGTAAAGGACAGTAAAAGTTTGCAAGGGCCAGGCAAGTTGTGCTTTGACCATGTTGATCCTATTTCGAAATCTATTTTGATTTAAACTATTGCATGCTAGTTCAATTAGAAAAATACTTTGTTTAAACATGGGGGTTAGATAAATACCAATTTGCTGTATGACACCTTGATTATTTAAGTATGTGCCATGACCCTTTGTCACCCTAGTTGTGGATTACTAGTTGGACATTATTAAATTGCCAACATGGGTTTAGAAGCGTTGTAGTATCTTTGCTTAGACACTCCGTGCTCATAACATGATTTTGGATAATCAAATGTTAATATTGACTTAATGATATATTGAACCTGTTTTGGAAAGGTATCATGTGATGTTGATGTACGTGGTGCATGGTAATCAAGCGGGGTTTGATAAATAGTTTTCGGCCAGGGGCATGTGGCAAGAGTAATCAGGTGGGCCATTGTGGCATTAGGGATGTTGATTTGGTTCTTCGTAGTCTTGCCTGGTCACCCTAAGGACTCAACCTTGCAAGCCTTTGAACTGAGTCAAGCGTACAACCACATGTCCTAATGGGACGGACCTAGCTGATTAAGTTGCTAATAACTTACTTGTGGTACCTCGGGGTGTCAACTACACCGTTTGTGTAGCTTGAAGGGGGAGCGTACCGGGGCTGAGGCCAGGTACCCATCTAACGGTTGATTGGCCTAAACTTCGCCTTAGCTAAGGGAAGGGTTAGTGTGCAATAACCGGGGAGGACCACTTGTGTAGTTAGAGGCTTCCGAAAGACTTTGTTATGATCGCTCATTCGCATACTCTTGTATGGCGATTCACGGCTGACGTGGTGAGTGGATTGTATCTTGTGGGTAAAGTGTATAACCTCTGCCAGAGTGTAAAACCTATTCGAATAGCCGAGTCCATGATCTTGGACAATGCTCGGGATTACAAATAAGGGTTAGATTTTCTCAAAATTGAACTTGGGTTTGGAAGCAGTTTGCACTGTGGAAAAGTGATAATTGGTTAAGGATGTGGAATGGTTTACTTTTAAACAATCGTGAAATTATTACTATTATTATCTGCTTTACCGCTTACAATCTATTATGAATATTTGTGAATGCTATTTATTGCAAAATAACCCCTTCAACTTTGTCATTTGGAATAAGCCATGCATATAGTTATTAGACTTGCATTACATTGCATGACTTGTCGGTGCTTTATGTACTCACCCCTTGCAAACAAACAATCACCGGTGAGCAAAAGTCTACATCGTCGAAGAAGAAGAAGTTCCGTGAGAAGGCGATTATCTAGGAGTCGAACCACTGCAGTTGCTGTGGCGTATTGATGGGACTCACCGATGTTCTTCGTTCCGCTGCTGCTTATTTGGAGTTGAAGCCGTCAAGGCTTCGCAAGTGTAAGGTTGACCTTAAGGTCGTACAATAGTTTATATTCCATTATTGAGTTACTTTTACTATTCCGCTGTGTATGATTGTGATATTCATCTATGTTGAGACTGTGTGCACTAGCGTGATCCTGGACTAGTGCTGAATACACAGAGGGTCCGGATTTGCAAATTCGGGGTCCCGACAGACGATGTGTTCATTTACAAAGTCGATCAGCTCTCTGCTAGTAACTTTCCTGAGTGGTACAGCTTCAACCCATTTTGAGAAATAATCTATGGCTGCGAGAATAAATTTGTGCCCTTTGCTGGACGACGGAAATATCTGGCCGATTATGTCTATACCCCATCCCCTAAACGGCCATGGCTTGATGATTGGATGCAAAGCCGACGCTGGTGCTGACTGTATGTTACCAAACTTTTGGCATGTTTGGCACCCTTTATAATATTTGAAGCAGTCTTCTAACATTGTCGGCCAAAAATAGCCCGTTCGTCTCAGTATCCATTTCATTTTATGGGCCGATTGATGTGATCCACAAATTCCTTCATGGATTTCTCACATCGCTATTTTGGCTTCTTCAGTTCCTAGGCATCTTAGCAATAAGCCTTCCATGGTTCGAAAGTATAATACATCCTCCAGTAGAACATATTTGAGTGCTTTGCGCCTGACCTTCTGCTCAGTCGGCTTAGATGGTTCTGATAAATAATCCCTTATTTCTGTTCTCCAGTCGACAGGGTGGGCACATAAAATCGGCCAAACGTTTAGCTCGATTAGTTCCTGTCGGCTTTCAATCCTGTACCCTGATGCGCATTGTGCCAATCGGTTTGCTTTGTCATTAGCTTCTCTGGGGATATGTTCTATAGAGAACGTAGTAAACATCTCGATAATCCGGAGGCATTGCTGTAAATATCGGGTTAGTGCACCATCGTTGCATCGGTACTCCCCCTTGACTTGTTGTACAATTAACATTGAATCTCCAAAAGCTTTGACGTCTTTTACCCCGATGCTATCTAGCAATTGTAGTCCCCTCAACAACGCTTCATACTCTGCTTGATTATTTGAACATCGGCTAGTTAGCCGATACATGAATTCGTACTCCTGTCTTCTGGGTGAAATTAATACTACGCCGATGCCCTCGCCCTCTTGGCACACGGATCCATCGAAATATAACTGCCAAGGGGTCACATCGGCCATTCCAATTAACGTTTCACTTCCTGCAATAAAATCGGCCACAGCTTGCCCTTTTATAGATTTAGCCGATTCATAGGTCAAATCGAACTCAGTTAAAGCGTATGCCCATTTACCAAGCCGACCTCGCAAAATTGGTGCGGATAGTATGTACTTGACTACATCGATTTTGCAGACTATGACGCATTTGGACGCCAACATATAATGTCTCAATTTAGTGCAAGCAAAAGACAAAGATAAGCACAATTTTTCTACTAGGGGATACCTGGTTTCTGCATCTAAAAGACGTCGGCTCAGATAAAATATCGCTCGTTCCTTCCTATCGGCTTCCTGTGTTAATACTGCCCCTACTGTATCACTTTCAGCCAATATATACAGTTTAAGGGGTATACCATGCTTTGGTGCGGTCAATACTGGTGGGCTCATCAGATAACCTTTTATGTCGTTGAAGGCCTTTTGTTGATCTGCTCCCCACTTGAACTCTTGGTCATTTTTGACTTTCAGCAGCGGTGTGAAGGCCCGAATACGTCCTGACAAGTTTGAAATGAAACGTCGCAAGTAGTTGATTTTTCCTATCAATACTTGCAACTCTTTTTTGTTTGTCGGCGGCCTAGTATCGGTTATAGCTTTTACTTTGGCCTGGTTTACCTCAATCCCCCTTTCATGTACGGTAAACCCAAGGAATTGTCCAGTCGATACTCCAAAAACGCACTTGAACGGTGTCGGTGTTTCGGGCACCGGCTAGTGAATTTGTATAGGTCGACGGGGGTGCACGCTCCCTCTCCTCGAACGGCTTGACTCGGGTGAGCACAAGATGTATACTGGTTCGGGCAGAACGTCCCTACTCCAGTTCGTGTGAGTTGGATTGTATGATCTTCTTCTCTTGTTCGTTATTCTTTTTACATGCTCGCCCCTCCCCCCTTTATATAGGCGAGGAGGGAGGTTACACTGTTGGTTAGAAAAAAGAGGAAAAGACTGTGCTCTCGGTCGTCCGGAAGTGGCGGGCTGATGGGACTGGCCGCCGACTCCCCCTGCCCTGCTGCTGGTCGCCGTAGTTGCTGCGTCGCTCGCAGTAAATGCGAGGGTCGGGAACTTGTGCCGCTACATCATCGTTATTATGGCTGGCATTTAATGCGCCCGATACGCAATAAATGCCGTCGCTTCTCTGGGATATCGAAGACCTGGTCGTGATTTCCGATCTTGCCCGGCGGTCGTGACTCCGGGCCTCGACCGGCCTGGGTCGGCCCGTGCGTCTTTTTGGGCCGCTGGGGGTACCCATGGTACGGGTACTCGTCAAACGGGTTCATTTTTAATCCGTGTAATCTCGTGCTCTCGAACATCTTTTCTAAATCGGCTAGATGTTGCCAGCCTTCTTTGGATTTTACTACCACATCGTCAATGTATATTTCTACAGTATTGCCGATTAAATTATGGAAAATATGGTTCATAGCACGCTGATAAGTGGCGCCGGCATTTTTTAAACTGAAGGTCATAACCTTCCATTCGTATAGTCCTAACGCTCCTGGGCACCTGAAGGCTGTCTTAAGGATATCGGCTTCTGCCATGAATATCTGATTGTATCCGGCATTTCCATCCAAAAAACTTATTATTTTATTCCCAGACGCAGCATCGATAAGCATATCGGCTATAGGCATCGGGTACTCATCTTTTGGCGTGGCTTTATTTAAACCTCTAAAATCAACACATACCCTAAGTTTGCCATTTTTCTTTTTTACAGGGACGATATTCGAGACCCATTCAGCATATCGGCAAGGCCGGATAAACTTTGCTTCTAGCAATCGACCCACTTCTTCTTTTATGGCGTCATACAACGTAGGCTTAAAGCGTCTAGGATATTGTTTGAATGGCCGATACCCCGGTTTTATGGGTAGCCGATGTTCAACCAGTTGTCGGCTTAAACCTGGCATCTCGTAATATTCCCATGCAAAGCAATCTCTGTACTTCTTGAGTATTTCGACTAACCTTGCTTTATAACTGGGTTCTAATTTAGCACTTACAAATGTTGGTCTTTTACTATCGTCTTCCCCAATGTTGATCTCTTCGAGCAAATCGGCAGAGGTAAATCCTAAACCTTTTCTTTCCTCTTCAAAATCCTCAACAGCCTCCTCGTATTCTTCTTGCCGATAGCTTCTTGCCTTTTCTTGTAGCTTTGCTAGTGTCTTGGACTCCATCTTCTCACTACTTCGTCTGTCCGATCAAACGTATTAGGTTTGACGCTGATCGGCCTGAATCCTGACTTCTCGATGCAGATAAAATCGCAATCGTCCAAGACTTTTCCTGATATACATTCGGCTTCTTTGTGTGGCCAATTGGTATCAGGACTGGCCATGGCGATATGAGCCGATGTGTCGGCTGGTACAACTTCGATCAGATCATCGTTCCATTGTACCAACTTCGATGCATAGTTGATGGTATGCGATGGTGGCGTGAATCCACCCCGCCCAAGGAGCACACTATAATTGCCTTTGGCTTCTATCACGAAAAATGCAATCGGCAAAGTTTTATTGCCGATCGCCGGCCTCCGACATCATCACGCCTTTTGCTTCAGTAGGGTCTCCTGTGAAGTCATTTAGCACCATATTGGTTTTGATCAAGTCTTCATCGGCTTTACCCAATTTTCTAAAAGTACTTAACAGCATCAGATTAACTGTCGCCCCGCCATCGACCAACATACGAGATATCGGTCGGCCATTAATATACCCTTTTAGGTATAACAGTTTCAGATGCCGATGCATATCTTGTGGTTTTTCAAACACAGCGTCTGGTGCACCGAGGCATAGTTGGGCGAACACTTCTTCAGCTGATTCCTCGGTCTTGAACTCGGCAGGTAAAGTGAATACCATGTTTATATCCATTGGTGGTGTATCATCTCGGATCATCGGAGACCCGGATTCGACCGATTGATCTGAGTCACTATCGGTCTGTTCCTTCTTTCTCCATTCTTTTTTCAAAACTGGTATAGGCCTTAACTTATTGAACATCCGATCCCTCTCTCTTTCATTCTCGGCTTCCCTTTCTTCTTGTGTTTTTAGTCGTTGAAGTCGCCTGCGCTGTGACTTGCTAAGGCTCGAAGGGCACCATCTTGGTTTAGGTTCTATCGGCTTCCTGATTTTTCCAGCTAAGTTGCTCATTTCACCGTCAGATTCCATTCTGAGTGTGTCTCGAGAAATCGATACCTCTTGGGTTCGGGAATTACCTCGTTCTGATGTTGACAATCTTTCGTGGATCGGCCTCCTGTCCCTTATTTCTAGCTGATCGTGTACCGGTTTAGACAACCTGTCTTATACCGATTGGTTTGAGTGTTGCATAGGACAGGACATAACTGTTGGTAAGGTTATCCCCTTTTCCCAGCAAAATTGCCAAAAGGGACATTGCCGATGTCGCTCTTCTTCAGTAGTTGGCCGACGTGGCATATCTGATCGCCAATATTCGTCTCTTTTTTGATCCGGTCGATGAAAACTTTGGGTTTGTCTGGCATAAGTTTTTTGGCTTATCCTTTCATATTTTCCCAAAAGTTGCGAGAAAGTTGGCTTTGGTTTGAAGTTGACTTTTCTTGGAGCCCTTTCAGCCCTGTACCATTTTTCGACTTCCAAATCCCCTTTTGGTTTTACTGTTCTTGAATTCTGTCCGTTTCTATCGGCTTCTATTTGTATAGAGCCGATAGTGATTTGCACCGTTTCGTCCCCTTCTGACCGTGCCTTAATTATTTCAGTCGGCTTAATATCCTCTGCAGGTCCTTTTTCTTTTCATGAACATTGAACCATGTTGACTTGAAAAGGATTCATATCTATCTGCATAGCCGATTCTTCCGCAAATTTTAATCTGCCATCTGTGATGGCCGATTGAATCTGTTGTCGAAAAGTATTGCAATCGTTAGTATTATGTGAAAATGAATGGTGCCATTTGCAGTACCTTCGCATTTTAATTTCTTCGGCTGACGGTATGACGTGTCCTTCTGGTAACCTTATGAGTTTTTCTTGCAATAATAAATCAAATATCTTGTCACACTTCGACACGTCATATGAATACTTGATTTCCGCCCTATTTTTTGTCGGCTTAAGTAGAGAGCATACGAGTGGCCTTTTGGAACCCTTAGTCCACTCGGCTATGTTTATTTCTGTTTCTTCGTCTTCGGAAGTGTCGCTCGAATTATACTCCACCATGTTCACTTTGGCTTTTTCATTATTGTTTAACTTGAATCTATCTTTAAATCCTTTGCTCTCTGCATATCGGCTTTCATGTGCCGATACGCGATGGAGTAGGTGACCCAAATCGGGAAACTCCTGGCCAGATAATTTTTCTTTTAACGGCGGGATTAATCCTTGGAATGCTAAATCGGCCAACTGATCATCGGGTAATATTATGCTGAAGCATCTATTTCGTATGCCTCTAAATCTTCTGATATAGTCGGAAACCGATTCGCCAGATTTCGCCTTGACCGAATCGAGATCAGAAATCCTAAGCTCCATAGTCCCCGAAAAGAAGTATTCATGGAATCGGCTTTCTAAATCGTTCCACATATGAACTGAATTTGGGGGTAGATTGGTAAACCAAGTGAATGCAGCACCAGACAATGATAAAGGAAATAACCTAATTTTTAACCCATCGGACTGTGCAGCTTCCCCACACTGAGCCATAAACCGTCCGATATGCTCAATTGTGGTAACAATTTCATCACCTGAGAATTTGGCAAAGTCTGGTATCCTAAAGTTGTGTGGGTATGGCATACGATCTATGTAATCGGGGTACGGCTTCCTGTAGCCGATCACTCTTCCTCTAGGTTGTAGGCCGAATTGTTCTCTCAAAACGTTAGCAATTTGTTCTGCCCAATTGACATTGTCGGCTTGTGGTGCAACCGGACATTGCCAATTTTCATTGTTCACGCCCTGCCCCCCGAGTGCGAACTCGGGTCTTTGTCCAAATCGTGCCACAGGAGGTCTTGGCACTTGGCCACAATCGTGATTGAAAACCAATGTATTAGGTATGGGTGCGAGGGGCTCAGCGTACGGTACTACCATATATGGCGCTTGTCTCATAGTCGCGGCTCCCCGTGATTGTGGAGCCTGATCTGTTTCAATCGGCTGATAAGCCGATAAACCATTGCTACTGGAGGGTCTGTTTGCTGGGTTTGGTGCATTTATTTTAGCCCCATCCGTGTGCCCATGGTAGTGCGTAAATCCGTCTTTCTGTGTGCTTGGTTTCAAAACAGTAGGTTGAGTCGGCATCATGATAGGTGTTTGAGCCGACACGCCATCGTATTGGTGTTAGGTGTTATGGAGTATACTGGGTACGTAGGGATGGTTTGTGGTGGATCTAGCAGACTCCCAGACACAGCCAATTCCTGAGCAATTGTTTTTACACTATTTTCTATCATTGGCTTTAATGTGGATACTAGAGCCGATGACTGGTTAATTAGTGCGTGATGAATAGATTGCTCAATCATATTGGATAAATCGGCTTGAGCGGGTGCGTATCGGCTTACCGGTTCGGATGATGAATCCCCGACAGGATTGATGCTTGGGAGTGCTGTCTTTTGAGTAACGCCACGGCGTGTTTTCTGGAAGCACCGTAGCATCATTTCTTCCAAAGCTGCCTTTCGGTCTTCGATTTCTTTTCGCTGCTCAGGGGTTAAATCGGCCATTTGAGGCGCGATTATAGCATCAACATTGATATCAGCGGTGACCGCAGGCTTATCGATTGATGACATTTTGATTTTCTTGGTCCCACCGGGCGTGCTAAAATATGTTCGCGCTAAAAATGTGAAGCATGATCCTTAGCTTCGAACACACAAGACAAACACCTGGTTTGCAGAGCGTGCCAGTCAATTTGACCTGAAATTGACAAGGTAGAATTTATAATTTGATCAGAGCCGATAGAACAATGTTTATCGGCTTTTCGCTAGCCGGCTAGAAACCGATTAGGGGATAACTAGATCAACCAGTTACGGTTAATCCGGATACAAGGTAAAATCGGCTTTGAGAAGGCGATGCGCAGCAAAACAAAGCAGATCCAACCTGGGTGAAATCGGCTAAAACCAACAATCGGCGATGCGCAGCTATGTTGATTCCGTCGACTTGCAGAGAGGTCTATGAATCTAAAACGATGTAAAAAGGAACTGTAAAAAAGTAGTAGATGTGTGTTGGATTGATTCTTTCCGTTCGTCGTCCACCTTTTATAATACGCCCGGCCGATCCGAGTTGTATATGGATACGCTATTAATCCGTATCGGCCTCTGATCCGGTTTCCTTATTAGAGACGGAGTTTCCTTCTGATTCGCCTACCAATCCCTTTTCATACGACCTCTTTTATCCGATTCGCACTGATTTTAATACATGCCGAATTTTGGTGCAAACAGTATCGTACCAATCTCGATATCAGTCATACCAGTCTGATACCAGTCATACCGATCCGATACCGACCCAATACACATCAATATCAGTCATGTCGATGGAATTGATAATATAGTCTATTAAACTATATGTTATACTTGATAGTACCACTATGTGTTTGGAGTAATATTATAAGTGAACTTTGGTGTACATATAATTAAATATATATATATATATATACACTTATAAATATATACTATTATATTAAATTTGAAACAGTACACCGGTATAAATCGATACCAGAGTATACTATTTTAGAAGTAAAATTAGTATAATCTTCAATACAATATTGACGAGTTTGCCTTCCATGCTTGTGTCCCTACCCCAGTCCCCAGCCCAATCGCAGCCAAACGCCAACGCCAACGCCAACTACCGCTCCGTTCCGACAAGCGGGAACACGCCCGCTCACAGAAAGGGCCGAACAAGGAATTCCGAACATACACGCCTCCTGGACATCTTCGGGGCCATCGGATCGTATCGCTTTGTAAACACGTATTGTACATTCCAACGTCATACTAGAAAAGCAAACTACTATGTCATACCGACGTACAATGATACATAAAGGCAAATTATTGAGGCACCAGTACAACAAGTATAACTACAAGTAGGGGTGAAAACGGAACGAAAAGTTCCCGACCGTTCCGAAGAAAAACGGAAACGGAAGCTCTTTTTCGGAAACGGAAACGGAAAATATCGGTACGGAAACGGAAACGGAAATTTTTTGTCGGAAACGGGAGAGCCAATTCCGGCGGAAACGGAAACGAAAATTCCGTATAAGTGAAACCGAAAACTAAAAACGGAAACGGGCCGGAAAGGGAAATGGGCTTAGCCCAAAAATGAGAAGAGAGTTTATATTTATTTTCGAATTAAAATAATTTCATAAATACAAATGGTTTTATATAAAATACTAAATAGAGTTCAAAAATTCCACAAAAATTCTCAAAAATACTTTGGAATATTTTGAACCTAAAAAAATTATTTTCAGCATAACTTTTTTTATAAATAAATTAATTTTATAAATCTAAAAAATACAAAATAGTATTTATAAACTCCAGAAAATCCAAGATAAATCTCAAAAAATCATAAATGAACATCGAATAATAATATACAAATTTTAGGGTGCTAAACCTTTGTAGTTGGTCGAGCAATAGGATATCAATGATAATTATATGGATGATGACATGATGATCTGATATGAGAAATAATGTGTCATTAGCTGACAAACTCGAGAAAAATTTTCTAGTGACATCAGTGAACATAGCACTATTCTTGTGTCCACCTTAGAGATGGAATGGGCTATATTGTTCTTGTGATCATGTATATTGTAATTCTCTACTATGTTCTTGTGGAATTTTTCATTTTTGTTTCCGTATCCGTTCCGATTTCGTTTCCGTCACTATCCGTGTCCGTATCCGTTTCCGGGGTTTCCGATTTCGTTTTTGTTACCGGTAAAAAATGTGGAAACGGAAACGAAACAGTCATTTACCGACCGCTTCCGTACCGTTTTCATCCCTAACTACAAGGCGTACTTTCGTACAAAGTAGTAGATCAAATACACAAACATATATAGTATGTGAACAGAAAGCAGGAGGGTAAAAGCGCACCGCGTTCAACTCCACATCAGGCACACACACACACTCTGCTGGACCCCAGGAGCACACCACACACGACACCAACCTTGCGCCATCAGCATTTGGGTCAAAAGCCATGGACGCATACAGCACAACACTGCACTTTGCATGGACTTATTTCTTTCTTCCGTCTTTTCTTTCTTGCCTGCCTCCTTTGCTTTGGATCACACTAAACGAAAGATCTTTATAGTATCGCATTACTTATTGCTCCATCAACGCCATGAGGGCCTTTTGAGGGAAGAGAAAGAACAGGCACCGACACAGAGAAGCGCGCAGAAATGGAAAAGATGTTACTATCTTGCCAGAAAGCCACTAGGTAGATCTGTGGTCGCCAGGAGTCCTCGGTGCTCCACACTGTGCATGCTTGCCAGCCTCACTTGAAGAAGTATTGCAATACTACAAGCCCAGTGTAACTACTCAATCATTGGCGCCTTGTGGGAGCAAGGCTAGCTAGCAAGCGATCACCATTGGGTTTTTTTCCTCTTTTCCCGTCAGTGAGCTTCGCAAGCAACAATTGGGACTAACTCGGCCTCTTCAACTTATTACTATAACTACTTGTAGTTGTAGCTCATATATATATATAGAAAGGCATAGATTCAAGAACCAGCTCAAAACTGCTGAGGAGCTAGAGGGAGACAGCTCCCAGCGTCTTGACCTTGAGTTTTAGATACTTCAAGTAGAAGATTGCTTCATCAAGAACAGCTGTGGCATCTTTGGCAATGCCTCCGGGAACGATCTTTCTGAGAGCGGCAACAGTCTCTTGGATCCTCTCTCTTCTCTGCTTCCGATCATCAGGGCTGTCGCCTTCTGCTGCTTCTCCTTCTCTCAGAGTAAGAGAAAACTTGTGGTCACTTTCCACTTCACCAATGCAACAGGACTGTGCATCATCGTCATTGCCAAAATGCTTCTGTCCAATGGAATAGTCAGGCCTTGCTGAGCTGGCTGTGTCAACAACAGACCTGTCGGTGCCAGAGCTGAGTTTTCTCTTCTTGGCTGGTCGGGCAGCACCTGCACTAGCACCAGCACTGGCTACTGACTCGGTGTCATTCTCTACAGGAGATTTCCTGGCTTTGTTGAATTCATGTGCTTTCTCGTACCCCTCATCCGAGTCAGAATCCAGGAGTGCATCAATCTCCTCAGTGTTCTCATGAGTATCCTCGGTGTCTTGTGCTCCAACATCAGTTACATTAGTTTCATTGCTACCTTGGAGCTCTGGCACAGGATCCAAGACCCCCTTGCTTAGGAAAGGGCCTGCAAGGGGAGTATGCTTCTCATTCTCATAGAAAACCAGAGATCTCTTTTGTGGAGGATCCGCTGCAGACAATTCCTCACTGGGTGCCAATGTTGTGACAAATCTTGTAGACATTGGAGGAGGTCTTTCAGCAATAGATGCTGTGAAAAATGGCAGAGGCGCAGCAACTCCAGAATAAACGTAGGCATGACTGTTCAGATATGTGGGCAATGTCACTGCATTGGTGTTATCAAGCCCAACATCAGGTGGGTAGGGGTTGCTTGCAGAGCTGTCAATATTGAATTTCCATGGAGAATTAGGCCAATGGCACCAAGGATTAGCCTTCTCTCCCATCAACAAACAATCACCAAACAGAATTACCTGAAATTGCCAAAATAAAAACAAATTGTGTTTTAGGCTAACCATATCAAATAAAATCAAATAGCTACATGAATGAAAGATAATATTACCAGCAGAAAATTCAGATGAACAAAAAGTTCTTCCACTTGATTCGTGTTTGAGAAAAACTTCAAGAAGCACAAGTTTTATTCAGCAGCAAACGAGAGAGTGGAATCAAACTACGTGACAGGCTTGAGGAGGTGGCGGAAGTACTCTGCCTACAACAAAAATAACAAAGCAATGTCAGCATTGTTCATAATGAATAAAGCAGTCGTTTACAGAAGGTCACTTCTTTCCTCTTTACCTGGCAATTTTGCAACGGCTGGAAGCAAGCTATAACTCTCACGGCCATTCCATTCTCATGCTTAAACACGCGGAATTTCGTCTGAGCCGCCGCTTGCCACACCATTAGTACTCCTCACCGTTATCCTCAGAAGCTTTGACCGAACAACGACAACACCCAAACAGAAACAGCAGCAACCAGATCGGGAATTCTAAGCTGCCTTCACAGACCAATGAATCAACAAGTGTGCAAAGTTCTAAGGTAACCACGGAGGTGATTTACAGAATAACCCGGCAATAAAGATTCACGGAGATCCCTTCACGAAACACATCAACCGAGAGACCCAGCCACCGCATGCTGCAAGGGAACCGTGCTAGTGTCTTCCGTCCTGAGTATTCACAGCAGAATTACCTGCATTAATGGAAACTTCAAGTTCTTCGGCAAGTTCCTATATGCATAATGATGCAACAATATCGATATACAGAACTGTAAAGTGTGCCTGGATCAGATTTATGCTCAATGAGGTATTCGATATATCAACCGTTTCAGAAAAACATTGCAAGCGCAGTGCAAATTAATTCGATTGTTATCACCTAACACCTGTTATTCAATAACTGCAGCGAAATTGATAGACAACTCCAAGATCTAGGAGCCTTTTGAGCTCAATATGATTTCATAAGCATCTATTAAGGCATTCCAGGTAACAAAAATACAAGATTGACTTGAGCGGAATTTACACGAGCGCAGCAGAAAACAGAAATGAAATGTTGAGGCTTTAGCACGCTCGCTTGCACTGAACACACCATTTTAGTGGTAAAACCATAGATTCTTGCACGCATCGCGATCTAGAGAGAAAGATAAACAAGATTACGCAAGAAGGTCCCAAATGAGCCGCCACTTCAATCAAAGCCCAAAAGGCTCCCAATTAAGGTGCGGAACGCAAATCAATCCGGCCATTCAACAAGACCTACCGACCTAGCACAAGAAATCTGAGCAGCGGCAAATAAAAACTCAAAACGAATCCAACTTCCTACCTCCACGCACCCACGAACCTCCTAAAATCACTAAACACCAACCAATCTCACACCATTTTAACGACGGTATCTACGAATTCGGACTCAAAACTTTCAGTACTTATGACATGAAAGGTGAAACCAAGAAACATCCACCCGAACCCACCCGCCGGGCACCCACCATATCGAGCAGCGGGGAGAGGAGCAGGAGCAGGAGCAGAGCACGCCCGGGCAACCCCACGCGGGAGGAGAGAAGGAAGGCGGCCGAAAAAGAGCACGCTTGAATCGGGAGGCGAGAGGGGAAGAGGAGAGCAGATTGCCAGAGGGGGGGCGTGTGCGCCTCGGAGGAAGCGTGCTCCCAATAAAGGCAGGGGAGAGGGGTTGAGAATTGAGAGAGAGGGGAGGGCTGGCGTGGGGTCATTTATTGGCGCTATGTGACTGAAATGCCCATGCGGCGTGCCGGTGCTGGTATAAGGCTATTCCCAGTGCATGGTAACATACCTATTTAATGCATGCCACATAAGTATTTTTGATGATGTGGCAAGAGAGTTAAGAGGAGAGAGAAGAAAGCTATATCTCCAAGAAGATACCACTTGGGCACGAAATCATAGATATTGAAACTTGAATCATCTAAGTGGCCCACAATTCATACTCTCATACACATCTAGCATTTAATTATCTTGTGGGGACTAAGAAATAATCCATGATACTATGCATTGGGATAGCTGTATCTTCTACTCCCTCCAGGTGCAAAAAAGATGTCGTTTTGGACATAGTGATGGTCAAACTTCTAAAACTTTGACTATCGATATATTTTAAAATATTTAAATTATATACATGAAAATTATATGTGTAGACTTGTCTCGAGAAGTACTTTCATAATATTATAATTTTATTGAGTTTTATAAATATATTATAATAAAAATTAACGGTCAAAGTTGTGTTTTGAAGACCGTGTCGATGTCCAAAACGACTTCTTTTTTGCACCTGGAGGGAGTATAATATCATATGACATGACAGTTTTGGATATTGTGACAAGATACAATGCACTGTGAATAGCCTAATATAACAGTGTGTTTGGTTGGGGAAGGTCGAATCGGATGAGATTGTGGGAGGTTGAATGGGACGAGGTAGTTATATATTATTTTTTATATTTATTTTTATAAAAATGTATTTTGATTTGGTACAAGGATTAAGGTTGTATTGAAATTGAGAAAGGTATGAGAGAAAATGACTTAGGCTCTGTTTGGTAGCAAAGTTTTTCAATACTATGGCATTACAAAACTATGGTTTGAAAATTGCTTTGGCATAAATACTATGGTTTCACTTACCACCATTGAAACTATTGTTTTTCTTGGAACTACAAGCTGTTTGGCTACAAAATATTTTGCATGGTATTTTTAAAGTATTGATCAGCCAAGTACACATCTCTCTGTACTCCAAGTCAAAAGTCCAAAACTATAGTCTGAGTGGAGTTTTCAATACTCCAAAAATAATATGGTATTGGCAATACCATGGTTTTCAAAATAGAGTTTTTTTGGTTGCTTTCAAACACCTTATGGCCAAAAATACCATGGTATTCTCCAAAACCATGGTTTTGCCTAGAAAATATGAAAATACTTTGTTGCCAAACATGCCCTTAGATGTCCTCACTTAATTGTCTTTGAAGATGAAAGATCTACTTGTGTGGTGGTAATGAATAAATGCATATGGTTGAGAGAGAATAAATAGGGGTATAGAAGGAAATGCCTTATTAAATCTACATGCAAGCCTTATATTTGTGAACAAGATCATTCAAAAAAAATAAGTCTTACAAAAATAAACGAAGGGAGTATTTAGTTTTATTATTTTGGGTGAATGAAATGTTTCAGTATTCATAAAAAATATTTCTCAAATTTATATCTCACCATCCAGCATAGAATAGTTTCATTCAAGCAATCAAACGCATAGATAATTTTTTTGAAATAATCTTATACATGTACCACTTGGTACAAGCAACTAAACACACTTACTTGTGTGGACTGAACCGTCCGAGTCACAATTCACTGTTCATTCAAGGCTACATGCCATTGTGTTCTTTCAGATTTTTTTCTTTTATTATTTTTGCGAGAACATCTTTTGGAATTTTGAACATAGTTATCAATACTGTACCGATATCAGCTAATATGTACAATTTCGTTACCTAAATCGGTACAAAATTATCCTATGTAATGTACTGGTTATATCGGCTCGATATCGGTCAATACTGCTTATACCGGGTGTAATACCGAACAATGCTGGCTATATCAGCTTCGATACCATACAATACCAGTCATACTGATGGAATTGATAATACCATCTATTAAAATATATGCTAGTACTACTATGTATTTTGATTAATATTATAAGTGAGATTTTGTGTATATATAATTATTAAATATATACATACTTATAAATATATATTATTATATTAAATTCGAAATAGTACACTGGTATAGTTCGATACCAAGACATGTCATTCTAAAACCAAACGAATGTAGCCTCATATACAATATTGATAAGTTTGATCAGGGGCGGACCCACCAGTGGGGCAGCTTGGGCTGCTGCCCCACCTACAATTTATAAGGTCCAGGTATGTTGTATATACTGCATATGCATAAGCCCAACAAATTTGAAAGCTGGAACGTTGCACCAAACAAGAAACGCAATAAGATTGTCAACAATTGGATGAATGACTTAATGGTTTGCTACACGGAGAGAGATCTTCAAATCACTTAATAATGAAGCCATCATCCGACGATTTCAACGCCTCAAAACTAGGAGAATACAATTGCCTCGTCCCTCACCAATTGTTAACTGAGTGGTATGTTGCCTATTTGCTAATTCTTCTTTGACCGTATTAGTTGAACGTTATATTTATGCTTCTTTAATAATACTATTGTTGTTACGGTACATTGTATTCCTTTTAACGTTTTAATACTATTTTAAGCCTGCCCCACCTATAATTTCTTCCTGGGTCCGCCACTGAGTTTGATTGTGAGTGGTATCGCAACTCATGATGCACTGCATATAAGATATCTTAGTTTAAGCAATCTCATCTTCGAAAAGTATAAGCTCTCCGGAAAAGATTGATAAAGGGTTCCTGCTGTCTACTAGTGGTGTATTTTTGGGTCATCCTTGTGTTTTCTGTGTCACTGTGTGCATCCGTCTACTAAAACTTGGCTCAGTAAACTACTTTGGATCGCTAGCTTGATCTCCTTCTGATACTTACATGCTATTAACACTTCAGTTGTGCTACCTCAAGCTATGTATAGCATTGGCTATTACGCATTGACGCACCGTACGTAGTAAGCCGTAGATGTATCCATTGCATGTTGGTTAATCTATAAGGTTGGTGAATGATCGACTGGCTATCATTTTCGATTCTTAAAGACAAAGAATACTCGCAAAGGCGCCTAACGTAGGAAAGTTAATCCCTTTTTTTTCTTTTTTGAAGGGAGATATATTTGTTTACTGAGGTAAATGCTTTGTAGGATGCATGGGATGAAGTCAGATGCAAGTTTTCTTAGGTGGCAGTGCACCAAACGATCAGCACGCGTGCGGCAGTGGATAGGTTGACGAGGTTGCAATCCTCAACCGTAGGGCTGGCAAAAAAATTATTGTACGTTAGGACTCAAATAAAAAAAAAAGAGAGGTGCTTCTATGCTCTTCCTTCTAGTACAAGTTGCACAAATTTTGAAGCAAGCGAAGGGGTAAGTAATCACCATCTACCCTTCATTCATGCTTTAATAGTTGTGCAACTTTTAAAAGGAAGAGCATAGAAGCACCTCTCAAAAAAAATCAACTATAATGGTTGATGTATTTAAAATTAAAATGAGTCCATTTTAAATAAAAATGGTCGACTGATGATAGCTTATTAGCTCAAATTTAAAATTCCTAATTAAATAATAAATAAAATAATTTTATGTTGTATCATATCAGTTTCTAAAGAACTTTATATTTAAAATTAAGATGAGTCTATTTTTAAATAAAAATGGCCGACTCGATGATAGCTTATAAGCTCACATTTAAAATACGTAATTAAATAATAAATACAATAATTTTATGTCGTATCATATCAATTTCTAAAGAACTTCGATAACAACTCATTAATCTCAACCACAGCCCTACTCAACATCGAATAATTCTCCTTTTGCTTTCAAAAAAAAAAAAATTTCTCGTTTCCTTTGTAGTAGTACGTGGTAAGCCACGTTTCCATGATGCATATAGAGTTGGAATCTTCTAAAGTGGAACCACGATTGATTTACTTACCAAATTCGACCGGCGTAAATGCGATTTAGGATATCAGGCTTTGTTGGATTTCTTCCAATGGAAAAGTTGTCGCGTGAAGGTTTACTTTTCACGGTGTTGTGCTGTAATATGTACCGTGTCGTAATTAAGATACACCATGATATATATGCACGTAGTCTTCACTAGACTGTAGAAAGGTGCAGCAGTGTGATGTTGGTTATCTATATATTTTGCTACGTAATAAGATTTTGGTTGATATAGAAAAAGGAAAAAGGAGAGATATTATAGCTATCTCTTCGTAGAGAGAACCATATAGATAGTATAAAACATCATTATATTAGTTATTAGCTATAATGATACTCTTTCATGCTATAATTAAAATACTGTAGAATTTCATAGAGACAACCTTAAGATGACATATATTGTATAAGTTGTCTTTAGTTTTATCTTTAGATGACATGGAGAAGTGTATAGATAACAGTTGATTGTACTGTTGAACATACTCCTAACAGTTTTCACTCAATAAAAAACATGCATTTTCTTCCTATCCTTTTTTATACGACTTCTTTCTTCCTCGATCTAACAATCCTTTGTTTAGTTTCATGCCACTTTCAAGATTAGAGATGGCAACAAGGATCCGAAATCCAAAATCTGATGGGTATTTATTCCATTAGAGGCCAGGTATAAACTATTTTTCATACCTGTAGGTTTATTAATAGGCAAAAGTTACTTCCCAGCGAGTAGAGCGGGTACATATCTGTTCTGTTATTACCCATACCGGTTCATCTATGGATCTGGTCCACTAGTGATATGGCCCAATTGCCCAAGGCCCAACTGTGCAACTCAGTCGGTTAGTCCATCAAAATCTCTAAACTCTAACTGCCTTCTACTCTCTACCCCTCCACTCATTGCCCCTAGCCGGGCAGTTGCCACCCGCGTAACCCACCCACCCGCCCAGCAACGCACATGGCGAGTCTGCGTCCCTCGTCCGGCGTGCTGTCACGCTGGCCACGCCACGGCCAGCCGCCACCTCCGGCCCCTGCGGGCACCACGCTGCCACCCCGCTTCCCCATCACCACCCCGCGCCCCCAGCCTCCCACTGCCCCACCCGACCTTTGCCCGTCGCTTCCCCTGTGAGTGTTACTCCATGGCTTCGCTCTCCGGTACCACCGACTACGACGGCCCGTGATAATCCTTCGTTTTTTTTTCTCCTACTCGTTAACCCACCGGGTGTGGGTGCGAGTTATCCGCTGGGTCGGTATTACCTGTACGGGTACAAGTAATTTTTGTACTCATATGCGGGAATAGGTATTGTAGCGGATAAATTTTACTAATATAGTTATAGATACGAAGTGGTGATACCCTGGATATAAATCTATTGCTATCCCTATTAAGATAGACGGAAGCACTGCTCCAATTCAGAGGCTGTGGCATAAGAAAACAAAAGGAAAACAGTGGGGAAAGAAAAACAAAAGGCAGGTATAAGTGGAAAGATCCCCCAAAGAAGCACGCGTGCAGGCGTACCTCCCAGTACCCATCCATATGCTGTGTATTGAATTGATAACACTGAACTTGTTCTGGAGATGCTATGCCTGCAAGCAAAACAATCACATCCCTCGAGGCACCATCCGAACCGAACCCAAAGCCTGGAAGCCAAAGAGGTCTTCCGTGTCGTTACGCTCTTTTCGGATCAGTGTGCACTGTTTTAAAAATAAAAAAGATAAATATCACACAGAACCAAGGTAACAACATGAAGTAACTATGATGAGAGATAAAGATTTTACGAAGTAAATGTAAATCTTTTAAATATAATCTCAAAATAGTACAAGGGATTATTGTTTTCGTATGACATCTCAAATCTTTTATGATTTTTGTACTCTATTAGAATCTAGTGTTAAAGAATAATCTGACCTTTATTCCTCTCATACGTCTATTGCTTTATATGAGTTGGTTTGTGGTTTCTTAATTATTTTTGGTTTTATATGATCACATATATAGGTTTAATAGCTCCCTTAGTCATCATTCGAAAGGAATAAGAAATTCTATTATAAAAAAAGTAATAAATCTAATTCTATTATAATTCACCTATAACTTGTTATAGCAAGCATTTTGTAATTTTAATAGACTATACAAGTTACCACGCTCTGCATGTATGCTCTGAGCCTCTGGCTGCTTAGTCCCTAGCTCAGGTGATGTCGCCATGAAACTGGCCCTGTGCAATTGCAAATTGAAGTTGCTGCTAGCTAGTCTCTGTGTTATGTGGTTAGTGGCGAGTAGCATTTTTTTGTTGATGTTGTGAGCATAGTTGAATTGCTTTGGTGATGGAGACACGGCCGCACCAATTCCTAGAAGCTCTCGCCTGTTTGGACAGTTGCACGCTTTTTTTTTCATGTTAGTTCTTGTTTGAAATAGAGCTCTCTTTTGGATCAAGAAAGCATAGTTAGATAAGCATCAGTAAATGACACGTATTACTTATTATGCTTCTCTACTATAGTAAAATGTTTGCACCACAGAACATCTAAAAGGTTTACCGTTGCAAACAAGATAACGTAGTGCCCGAGCTCGATAGGATAGGGTATGATGGTACCCGAGCTCGGCAGGTACCGATCATAATCTCATACCGTGGCAAGTTCGTCAGCTGCCACCCTTATCAGGGAGCTGTTGCAGTGTCGGTGACTTGCTGCAATAGTAGAGCAAGGTATGCGACACGTGTCACCCGTCAAATTTCGTTCAAACAAAGAATATATATATATCTCAGAGAGGTCAAATAAACTTAGACTTCCAATTTCTGTTGTTATACATGGACCTCGCAAATCTGAAACCATTTCGTGGTGGATGGTAAGTCACTTCTATGCATGCAAATTAAAGTGGTGCCTGGGCGTTTCTCTTTAAAGAGCTTCGAAGAAAAAAAAATGGAGCTAGACATTGACATGGCCTTTTCCCACATAATTCTTCATGTTTAAATCATTTTAAATATTAGATGATTCTGTAAAGGGGTAATTTCTTAGCGGCTGCCCGTGGTCACAAGTCACAACGATAGAGCGCGAAGCATAGCCAAGGAAGGGAACAGTGGCAGAGCTACCGCCGGGGCAGCTGCCAAGGGTCTGTCCCCCCACCCGCGACGTGGCGCCATGCGACTTAGGAGGGACCTCGGAGCGCAGGAGCAGGACGGCAGCCAGCGGATGTACTGAGGAAGATGATTCAGCATGGGCCGTGGGCTGACTGCAGGCATCAGCATGGGCGGGGTGGGACCCATAAGCAGTAAAAAGTTAAACATAAACGTGAAGTGTTAGCTTTTCTATACTAGCCTCGTACTTATTTTGTTTTTCGGCGGATCTGGTACTCGTGCCGATGTAATTATAAAAATAATCACATCCTCAATTATAAAAGAATTGATAGGTAATACGTATCATCTATCACACTCGTATACTATGGTAGAAGTATGGGACCGTGGTTAACCAGATGCCGAGTACCATGGGCACAACAGAAAGGGTGGCGGCGGCTCGATAGCAGCCATAGCACAGGCCGTCGCAGGGCGGCAACATAGGCAGGGTGATAGGATCTGCCATGGTGCCTAAGCACATCAGGTTCTTGTCATGCTGCTCTAACTCAGTAGTACCTTCTGTCGCAGTTGACTGTCTACCCCTCTTACCGTGGTAAACGAGTGTGATAGATGATATGTATCATCTATCATTGTTTTTGTGATCAATAAGAAGATTATTTTTACGATTACTTTCTAAAAAAAAGTAGATTTGAAAAAACAGAGCTAGAAAAGCTGAGGCGAGGATAACCCCTAGCCTAACACCGCAGCATACGACGAATTTTTTTACTGTTCTGGTCTCGTTCGTCGATGCTTTTTCGAAAATAGCCGCGCAGCGGATGAAATAAGAGAAATAGCCCCTACACAATGACATTCAGCGATTCCCATCCGCGAACCCGGTCCGTTGAATTTTTTTTATTTTTTTATTACCTCCAGTGGATCCGCTGGTTCATTTTTTTTTACCGGCCGTCAAATAAAATGCGCTACCGAACCTCACGTGGTTTGGAACCGCTGGAGGTTGCCATTTCTTTTTTTTTTTCGCCACAGGGCTCTACAGGAAGTTGAGCCCATTTCTCTCTCTTTTTTTCCGTTACAGGTGCTACAGGAACCTTCAGCACATTAATTCCCGCTAAAAAAATTTAAACACATCTATTCTGCTAGAAAGAAGGAAAAACGATTGTGATTTTTTAGTGTAATAGCCCTATTTGTGTATAATGTTTTTTTAAAATATATATGGTTGCGACGAAATCCCGAGAATTCAGTGGACTGAGCGTACAAAATTATTTCAAGCCGTTGGGGCCGGCGAGATTCTTGTTTTACACGGTCGCGACGCAATGCAATTCTTTTATAGTGGTTAGGGAGAAAGGAGAAATATACCTTGAGCTAAACGAATTGCAAAACGCAGAAAAAATCAGTTGTATTTTGACAGTAGCACTTGAGGTTCCTGCGCACTGTGGCGAAAAAAAAGAAATGGACTCAACTTCCTGTAGCGCCCTGTAGCAAAAAAATGGCAACCTCCAGCGGTTCCAAACCACTTGAGGTTCCTGTAGCATGTTTTTTATTTCATTTTATTCGGTGGCCGGTAAAAAAAATAAACTAGCTGACTGGATCCGCGGGAGGTAATAAAAAATAAAAAATTTTCTAATGGACCGGTCCGTTGGATTCGACGCGGAAAATTATTTAAAAATTTCTCCGCGGATGGGAATCGCTGAATGCCACTATGTAGTGGTTATTTCTGTTATTTTGTCCGTTGCACAGCCACTTTCAAAAAAACGTTGACGAACCAAGACAGAACAGTAAAAAATTCGTACTCCCTCTGTCCCACAAAGAGTGCATTTCTAGTGTTCAAATTTTGTCCCACAAAGAGTGCATTTCTAGTCCGTAGGGCCTAGCTGTAAGTGTATGCATGCTCATTTAAGTGCTTGTGGAAACCGAAGCACCAGCATACTTGTGTATGGAGTAATGAGGGTCACATTGGTCATTTACTTTGCACACTAATCTGTCTTAAAAATCCTAAAAATACACTCTTTGTGGGAGAGGGAGTATACGGCATCCCAATCTCCTGCCCAAGCTGCTGTGGCGCCACACATCGACTGATCGGAGGCTTGAGGCCTCAACCTCGACCTCGACCTCGAGGGACCAAGGGAGGCCAGCGGGCAAGGGCGCAAGGCGGCGAGCGGCGCCGACGACTGCAAGGCGGGCGACGACGCGGCGCACAGCCAGGGACGCGTCGCGAACATGCCAGGGGTCTCAAATTTCTGGCTCCGTCGTTGGTAGAACTTGAGGCGGCCGATTAAGGTTTGCCCGTACCGACAACTGTACGAGGATCCGTGGCACGCCGTCTTCCTTGATCCACGAGGAACGCAAAACAACAACTTTAGCTGCTGCCGCCGCCGTAGCACGGCGTGCAGCGCATGCATGCCAGCGCCCCGCCATCCCATCGTGATTCGCGCGGTACCTGCACGCGCATCCCAAGCTAGCACACGCGCCCTCCATTCCCCACGAACCCCTGCGACCGATGATGGCTGCCGCTGCTGATTCAGCAACGCACCAGGTCCATGGGGAGCACGGACAATAAAGCGCCCTCCAGCTTGCTTACTTTTGTTTGCAAATCCAAGGAATTAGGGGCTGGACCTATAGGTCCGATGTAGTAGTAGACCCGGCCGTATGTGCATACATGCTAATGTTCCTTTTATGACCTATGGCTAAACTTAGGTGGCTATTCGGTTGATTCGATTTTTTTTCGAGTATTTTAATTTAAAAATATTTTGATTTTTGGAACTATAAACCGGCCGAACCGAGCAAAATAAAAAATTAAACCGAATTAACCAAATAAATTTGGTTCGGTTAACCGAATTTCCTAAACTAGCACTCCTAGTCGGCTAGTCCTCCAGCACACTGCGCACATCAAAATACATTCACACTGCACACATCAAAATGCATGACCGAAGAACTAACAATACGACTGATTAGCTCTCGTAGAAGATGCAGTTCTCCTGATCACTACCACCACTTTATTAGATCACCTTTTTTTCCACATCTGAGATTGAGTTTTACTAGTGTTGGATTAAAAAATAAAAAAGCAAGATTAGAAGCCAGTCATTAGTACTCTTTTAACTAACCAGCTGGTGAGATCTACAAGTCAAAAGATTATGGCCAAGCTAGTGTATTGTGTGTAGCATGACATGGTTGCGGAATATTTGTTGCTGAATCATGCTGGTCTTGATGCTTGCTGTTAAAAACAAATTGTGTGTGTTTGCATGCATGTTTTTCAGATTTCCTGCTTGGGGACTGTCGACGATCGACGAGGGGCTGGGGGAGCAGATCTGATGCCGACTGGAGGTGGCAGCGCCGCACCGTGGCCCATGGGAGGAGACATCGACCGAGGGACAAGCTGAGGAGGTGGCACCGAGGGAGGAGCGTTGCTGCGTTGGCGCCAAGGGTCGAGAGAGGATTAACTGAGGGGGGGGGGGGGGGGGGGGTTGAGGGAGGAGCCGATGAGGTGTCGGAGTGGTGCCGAGAAGGCGTCTGGGCGGTGACCGTGGCGCCGAGGGAGGAGGCGTCGGGGTGGCGACTGCGGTTGGAGGATTTTTTGGATCAAGAGATTTGGGGATCAATCTGATCGGGGAGCGGGGGATTTGGGGATTAGGGGCTGTTTGGTTTGTATCCATTTGTTGCCAATGCTTGCCATGCCAAATTTTGGTAGTGTTGACCAAATTTGGCAAGCATTTGGTTTGCAACCAAATTTTGGCTAGATTCTTTTCTCCATTGGCTAGCCAAATTTTCCTAGTTCATTTTCTAGCCAAAAGTTGGCCAAACTTTGGCCACCAATTTGGGCACCAAAATTTGGCTAGCCAAATTTTGGCATGGCATGGCTTGGCAAATTTGGCCTCAAACCAAACAGCCCCTAGGTCTTTCAGGGGAATGGGACCTCACCTCGCCGCTTGGGCTAATGGGCTGAACTGACGAAGTGCTAAACCGTGTGTGACGAACCGCTCTTTTCAGGGGGTGCATCTAAATCCGCAACGGCTACTCAGGAAGATTAGCCGTCGGGAACCAAGTCATACATTGATAGCATAAGAGCGAAATCAACTGCTTTATACAAATAAGACCTAATGGCCAAAGTTTACAAAAGGAAACGGCGAGCTCCAAAATATTACATTACCAAAAGACCACACAGGCAAGGCCTGAGCACAGAAAAAGAACCCTAAAAACTAGACTGCTTTGCCATCTACGATCTTCTGGAATTCTCCTACATTTTCGAATTCTAAAATAGGTTGAAAAGCAAGACTCAATACATAACAGTACTCAACAAACCGCACAGGAATTTCTGAATATTACATGCGGGGATATTCTCAAAGAAATGGCAGTAAGGTTATTATGATGGTGGATGCAGTTTTGTTTTCCAAGTCATTTTACATTTGAAACACAAACCATACACAATAGAAATAAGCAAATTTGAGTTTTCACAAGTTCATCATTACGTCAAATTGGAAACAACAAGCCTACTTGGGTTAGGTTACAGGATTCACCCCAGTTCAAACGTAGCTTCGTTTACCGGAAGCACGACGTATTCAAATACCATTTAAACATGACTCTGCAGAGTTGCTCAGCTTTACCCACAAGATATCTTCGACCGTTAATACCACGCGCGAACTTACATGCAACTTAAATGCATAAGGCAGGGCCGAGATTATCAAATCTTTTCGTTGAACTACCCCTCTTTAGCACTTACCCGGCAGTTCTTAAAACCACACAGTACTCGGGTCCCACGGGCCGCGGCGGGATGCACGATCCGATACCGAGGGTATCTACCGTTGTGAGAATCGGTAGGTGACTCCACCGGTCAACCTCCATTCCACCCCGTTCGCCTCGCAGGCATACTATCCAACGCACACAGTATGGAAGTTACATCCCATAAGTATTCCAAGGGGGAGTTCAAGTACTGAGCTAGGTTGGATCGAGTCAACGAGGCTGACCGACCCAACTTGTGGTTGAGCGGGATCTATTTACTTCACCCAAGGTTGTGATTACTTAAATTATACCTAAGACTTAGCCAATTCCAAACCAACAATCCAACCACTCACATTGGCCTCGTCAACGGTCGAGATTCGGGCACTTAGCCATCTAGTGGTTTGCCCGCCAAAGTCCTCTCACTGTGGCATATTTTTGAATATAGTCTACATACTAGCATACGAGATTCAATAGCTAAGTCTAGAGTTTGCAAAGAAAATATGTCACAACAAAACAAAGTGGGTCTTTAATTAAGTCAGGTACTAACTATGTCATCATGGCATTCTAAAATAATGATTTCTAGCATTTTGACATAACAACATAATGCAATATTAAAATAATTATAACTACAATATTATCATGGGTTCAACATGTTCAAGGAGTGCGGCTTGCCTTGCGAGGCGAGGGGAGTCCTAAGTCGTTGTCGACGTAGTCGAACTTGGTGTCGGTCGCGTCTTGCTCCCGCTCCTTGTACTGCTCCGGGTCGGGTTCCATCAAGTCTTCGGAAGCCAGTTCTAGCGCAAAGTAAAATGAGCAATAAGTAAATGAACAAAACAATAAAGAAAAGAAAAGAGAAAAAACAAGAAAAGGAGAAACAAAAAGAATTGAGAGAGAAAGGCCGGAGGAGGGTTGAAGGGCAATTTGGGTGTTTTGGAATTTTGTGGACTTCAAATGGTGAAACGGATGTTGTATTTGGACTCAGTGGTGCAAAACGGTTGAGATGGTGTATTTGGGCCGTTTTTGGACTTTTGGGGATTTTTCAGATTTTTGGAATATTTAAAAGGATTTTCGGATTATTTAAATTCGAAAAGGAAATGAAAATCGGGAGAACAGTAATGGGCCGCGCTGGGGGCACGGCCCACTCGGGCGAAGGCCCACGGCCACGCACGCGTGAGGGCGAAGCTGGGCCAGCCCAGCCTACGCAGCGCCCACGCCTGACAAGCTGGCCCGAGCTGGCAGCGAGGCGGTGAGGCTGACGGGTGGGCCATGGAGCGGTGCGGACGAGGCCAAAAGGGAACTGGCCGGTGGGTCTGGCGCGACAAAGACACGGAGAGATCGATCAATCGATCGGGTTTAGGGTTAGAGGCGAGGTGAGGGCTGAGCGAGGTGGTAGCGTTTCGGGCGGCTGGGGCGGCGGGCGAAGCGAGGTCGGGGCTGGGGAAGGAGGGTGGCGGCGTGGCTTGGTGGCAACAGGGAAACAACAGGGGAGGCGAAGGGGGTTAGGGATTTGGCATTGAGGCAGCTTCAGCCGAGGTGGGGGACGAAGGGGATGGCGGCGGGGCTTGGCCGGGGGTGGAGAAGACGAGGGGGAGGGGGAAGAATCCTCACCGAGGAAGACGAAAGGCGTGGCGGCGAAGGGCGCACGGGTATTTATACCCTAGCGCGGCATGGGCGCGGGGCGAGCGGTGGCCTGCCTCCATGGGCGAGCGAGGCGACTGGAGCGGGTGGCGGAGGGGATGGCTCGGGGCAGGCGGGGTAACGAGCGCGGAGGCGACGGGGGCCGAGGCGACCGCACGGAGAAGACGGGTCACACGGGCGTGACGTGGCGGCATTCGAGGCTCTGACCGGCGCGAGAGAGGCCAAGTGGAGAGGATGGCGACGCGATGGGGGCAGATCGGAGGTGACGCGGGCGAGCGTCACGCGAAGCGACCGGCGGTCCAAGCGAGGAAGACAGGTAAGTTCCCCAACCACTTCCATCCAATCCTCCCAAGAATCCAAGAACTGGGATTAAGAACGAATTAACCGGGATTAAACTTCAATAAAATGCAATTAGGGTTTAGAAATTTTGGGGCATTTCACCGTGGCTCTGTGAGCTGGTGGTCGAGTGGGCCGACGGGATTTGGTTTTTTGGTAGAATCGGTTTTCGGAAGTCGAAAACCGAAAACGAACGCAACCAAAATAAAAACAGAACCGAAAACAGAAAAAAAAACCAAAATATTCAGTTAAATCGGATCGGTTCAGTTTTTTAGTTTTGGTTTAAAAATGCCCACCCCTAGCTAAGCTACATAATCCTAAACTAATCCCCACGGAAATGTTTATCAATTGAGCCTTTGCTGCCATGAGAAAGATTTTCCAGGGATTTGATTCCCTGCTGAACCAATTGGAGGGATATTCACAAGAACCGTTCCAAATAAATGATTCTTTGCAAAAAAAAAATGAACGGACTATTTGCAAAAAAAGGAAGTAGTTCAGCGACCAACCGATGCCTATCCAATGGGCATCATACTGGTGTCTTCTGAATACGAGCCTCACAAAAATTATAATAAAAATAATATTTGATATCTAAAAATTTAACTACATGTAACCTAAATTAGCATGTATTTATTGTTAGACAACCTCGCTATCGAATAGTCCGGGGTTGCCTAATAGATCTAAAGTGGAGAACAGAGAGAGAGGGCGAGAGACACAATATGAGGAGGAACGGGTCTGCTTTATTATTCTGTATGCTTGTGTACAAAGGGGTAGCCCCTGCCTCCTATATATAGCGGTTCTGCTTAGAGATAAGGAAGAGTCCATATAGGATACGAATCCGGTTTCCTAACACTCCCCCTTGGACTCTTCACTGCGAGATGCATATGCCTCATTAAAACTCCATAAAAATCCAGTAGGAAAATAATTGGAGAAAGAGTACATAGCACACGCTTGCTGTGTTGCACGGATTGCCTCATCAAAAACCTTATGTAAGAAAACTTCAATGAAAAACTTACTTAAGGAAAAGAGTACAATCCACCCAAACTTCAATGTTAATCTTCAAGATTCACGTTGGGTACTCAAACTTCATGTTTGAGATTTTATGTAGGAGTATGTGAAAATTCTCCCCCTGAAATCTGCACTTCTCTAAGCCTCATCATCCCGATTCCTCTAATACATCTTTCAAAGGAAGATGCCAGGAATGACTTAGTGAATAAATCTGCGAGATTTTCACACGACTTAGTATGCAGTATCTTTATCTCATTCATCTCATGCATTTCATGAGCATAAAAGAACTTGGGGTTGATATGCTTTGTGAGATTACTCTTCACATATCTCATTTGTACTTGTGCAACACAAGCTGCATTAGCTTCATAGATAATAGTGGGGGTTTGTTCCATGTTCAGACCACATGACTTCTGGATGTGGTGAACCATTCTTCGAAGCCATGCACATTCCCGAGAGGCTTCATATAATGCAATGATTTCTGAGTGGTTAGTCGACGTCGAGACAAAAGTCTGCTTAGACGACTTCCAAGAAATTGCTATTCCACCGCAAAGAAAAACATACCCAGTTTGTGACTTGCCAGTATGCGGGTCCGATAGGTACCCAGCATTGGCATAGCCAACCAAATTCAATTCATTGTTTCTTCTGTAAAACAAGCCGAGGTCTTTGCTTCCTTGAAGGTAACGGAAGATGTCCTTCACCCCTTTCCAATGCCTTTTGGTGGGTTCTCAGACTGCATCACGCTAGCAAATTCACAGCGAACGCAATGTCCGCCTAGTGCTATTCGCAAGGTACATGAGCGCTCCAATTGCACTCAAGTATGGGAATTCCGCTCCCGTGACTTCCTCCCCTCTTCTTTAGGCCTCAGACGGGTCTAGGTCTGCTTGGAGTGACCTTCCGACCATTGGGGTCTTTGCGGGGTATGCCTTTTCAAAGCCAAATCTCTCCAACACTTTCTGCGTGTAGGATGCTTGGTGTACCAAGATTCCGCCTTGGATATGTTCAAGCTGCAAGCCTAAACAGAACTTGGTTTTACCCAAGTCTTTCATTTCAAACTCAGATTTCAAGTATGTGCATGCTTCTTCAATTTCCTCATCCGTCCCAATGATGTTCAAGTCATCTACATAGACGGAGATTATACAAAATCCATTCGTGGATCGTTGTATAAATACACATGGACAATCTTCGCTGTTCGTGTAGCCTTTCTTGCAGAGAAAGTCACTCAAATGATTGTACCACATTCTTCCTGACTACTTCAGTCCATACAGTGATTTCTCCAATTTCACATTGTATAGGTTTCTGTTTGCTCTGTCTTAGTTCGGGATAGGGATACCTTCCGGTACTTTCATGTATATCTCCGAATCCAAGTTTCCATACAAATATGCTGTGACAACATCCATTAGCTTCATTCTCAACTTCAAGTTGACTGCCATTGAGATCAAGTACCTAAAGGTAATTCCGCCCATGACTGGAGAATAGGTTTCTTCATAATCAACCCCAGGACGTTGAGTGAAACCTTGAGCAACAAGCCTTGCCTTGTACCTTACAACTTCATTGTTTTCGTTTCTCTTGCGAACAAAAACCCATTTGTGACCTACGGAGTTTATATGGGGAGGCGTGCGGCACACAGGCCCAAACACCTCTCTTTTGTTCAGAGAGACTAACTCTGCGGTGATTGCCTTCTTCCAATCTTCCCAATCGAGCCTTTTCTTGCACTCTGCGAGAGATGCGGGCTCGGGATCATGATTAATGATCGTGGCAATCTTCTTTGCAAAGTATGCATCGACATTGGCTGTTGCTCTATTCATTGATTCTCCCGTTATTACAAAGTTTATGGCCATTTCATCATGGGGTGCTTCGTGCACTTCTACTTGCTCTTCATTGCTATTTCCCATTCCAGGAGCAAGTTCCTTTAGTTTTTCTCCGCCAATGTGTGCGCACACATTATTTCCGGCGGCTTCTTCCAGTGGAAGGTTCAAATCTGGAATTGCCTTTTCCATAGGCTTCTTTCCAGTGCCAGGTCTCAACTGGCTCCCCTTCTTGCTTTGGGGCACTTTTGTGATTGGCTGTGGTAAGTCCTCTTGCCCAGTTTTCCCCAGACGTCTCCGGGTACTTTGGGTTTGAGAAGCCAGATTTCCTGTTCTTTTTCTTTGAGGCCTCTGAACAGGATGAGAGATACCTTCTGCTTTCTTAGGTATTTCCACCCTCTCTGGTGCATTTCTTGCGGGTACATGCGACTTAACCACGCTCTTCAGATCACAAAAATGATCAGGCAGTTCATTTGCTAAATTCTGCAAATCAATTATCTTCTAGACTTCTTGATTTGCTTCATTAGTGCGAGGGTCATGTGCGGGGATCCCAATGGAATTCCATATTATTTCCCGGCATTTTTCATCCAATGGTTGATTCTCTCCCCCTAATGACGGGAAACGGTCCTCGTCAAAGATACAGTCAGCGAATCAGGCTGTATGCAAGTCTCCAGTCATGGGTTCCAAATACCTGATTATGGATGCACTCTCATAACCAACGTATATCCCAGACTTGCGGAGAGGGCCCATTGCAAATTCATTGTGGGGTGGTATAGGTACATATACCATACAACCAGAATTTCTAAGATGGGAAATCTTCGGGATGACCCCTTGCACAAGTTGCATAGGTGAATGGATGTTGTAGGCCGATGGTCTATAATTAATGAGTGTTGCTGCGTGCAGGACTGCGTGTCCCCAACATGTGTTGGGCAAGTTACAACTCTGCAGGAGCGGTCTGGCAATACACTTAATCCTCTTTATTAGTGCTTCAGCTAGTCCATTTTGCGTATGGACGTGCGGTACAGAGTGCTTAACAGTTATTCCAGTTGCTGTGCAATAATCATCAAATGCCTTGGAAGTAAATTCGCCGGCATTGTCCAATCGAATGAAGTTCACGCGATGATCAGGAAAAGCATTCTTAATTCTGATGATCTGCGAGATCAACTTTGCGAATGCATGATTCCTTGTTGACAGCAAACATGTATGCGACCATTTCGAGGAAGCATCAATGAGCACCATAAAGTATCGAAACGGCCCTGACAAGGGCTGAATCGGACCGCAAATATCCCCCTGAATGCGTTCCAGGAATGCAGGGATTTCATGTTGCACTTTCATAATAGAGGGTCTTGTTATTAATTTCCCGGTGGCACATGCATGGCACACAAAATCTTCATGATTCGGAAAATTTTTAACATTAATGCCATGACCTTGTGAGTTGTTAACTATATTTCTCATCAATCTAAGACCAGGATGACCTAATCTACAATGCCATAAAGAAAATAATTCAGAGCTTCTAAAGACAGTCTTCAAAGAAGTATACACTGCGTGTGCATTGATTTTCGTGTAGTACAACCCAGATTCATATGAGGGACATTTTTCTAGTACCATTTTTCCATATTCCGCGTGCTTCACAATGCACAAATGCTCTTTGCCATTTTCTTCATTGGTTTCTACGTGAAACCCATTGGCGCGGATATCCTTGAAACTTAAGAGAGTGCGAGTTGATTCAGGGTACAAGAGGGCTTCTTCAATTACCAAAGTTGTACCCATTGGCAATATAATTGTGGCTCTTCCTGAGCCTATTATATGCGTATCGCTTCCTGCGATAGTCGTAATCCTTCCAGCGTTCTTCGTGATCGTCTGGAAGTATTTCGACTCTCTTAAAATGGTATTTATTGTGCCACTATCAACAATGCATATTTCCTCCATTGGGCGCTACACAATTTCTAGATGAAAAGAAATGTAATTCTAATCAGACAGTGGTAAAATAATTCAAACATTGCTTGTAAATAAAGAATACTGGAATAAATAATAAATTGCAATTCTATTCATGAGAAAATGTATGCTCTTCGAGAGCTTACTATTCATTATGCAATCTGATGTCTATGTGAGATAGTTCTGACCATTCGGGTCAGTTCTTTCAAAACTCACGTCTAACAATGCCAGACCTTTTCATATTTACAAGGTTCTTCCATTAGATTACTGCGTGCAATCTAATAGGAAGTGGCTGCCAGATATATAATTAAATTCTCATGAATTTCCAGTAAACTAAAAGAAAGCAATAAATTCAAGATTCACATATACAAAGATAAATGCAAAATTCATAAGTACAAGATTCATAAATACGGAATTCATAAATACAAGGTAAATGCAAAATTCATAAGTGCGAGATTCATAAATACAGAATTCATAAAGATTCATAAATGCAAGATTCATGCGCGCGATCAGCTTCGTGCGATCTGTTTAGTGCGGCTTCATGCACGTGGCGCATTTAGTTCCATGCACGTCGGCCTTCTTGGCGCGACAGTTGCCGCTTCGTGCGACGTGCTCGAATTTCCAATGAACCATATTAAAACAATAAATACAATACATGGAACAGAACAATAAATGTTCAATTCAAAAATTCAGAATAGATAATAATTGCACAATTCGTAAATTCATAAATGCGGAAAATAAATTCTCAGGAATTTTCGATATTCTAAACTGGGCAATTATTGCAAAATTCATGCAAATATTCATAAATACAAAAAATAAGGCTAAGTGCAAATTAAAATAGAGCCAATAAATTTTCTGAATTTTTCTAGATATTTTTCATATTTTTCTTGCAATTTTCAGAATTTTCCAGGGGTTTTTCAACCAATTTCTGAATTTCTAATGCAATTACAGAAAAGAAAAACAGTAAAAGGAATAAAGAAATTGAGGGAGGGCAAAGTGGTAATTTTCCTGCCCTTCCCGTGCCCTAGCCGATTTCAAAATCAGATTGAAGTCTAGTCCTTTTTCCGTTCGGTTCCAAGACTTCAAGTTGGACAAAGGTAGCAGTAAAAGGACTTCAAGTTAGACTTCACTTTCCAGTTTTTCTTTAACAGAACTTCAAGTCGTACAGGCGTGTCCAACTAGAACACAAAAGAGAAAAACTCGGAGGGGCAAAAATGGGATTTCTCCCGCTCCCGTGCGCCATAGCTAATTCAATTTGGCTTCATGTCTGGACTTCATGTCCGATCGGTAGTCTGGACTTCATGTCCTTTAGTCATGTCATTGGACTCCAAAAGCTTTACGCTTCATGTCCTTAAACAAGTTGTGGACTTCATGTCCATTTGGCTGAGCATGGACTTCCTGTCCTTCTTTCTAGCCAGCACGCGCAGCAGCCGAGCACGGCTGCGTGCCGGTGGCCTCGTGGGGTCAGGGCGTAATGTGTCGCTCACGCCGTGCTCGCCAAGACGACAGTGGCGTTCGTGCCACTCGAGGCGACGGTGCTCGCCAAGAGGGCGAGTGGCGGGCGACAGCGAAGGTGCTCGCCAAGAGGACAGTGGCGTTCGAGCCACTCCTGTGCTCGCCAAGAGGCGACCATCGAAGGTGCTCGCCAAGAGGACATCGAGCCACTCCTCGGCGACCAGCGAAGGTGCTCGCCAGGGGACAGTGGCGTTGAGCCACTCCTCAAGCGACCAAAGGTGCTCGCCAAGAGGGCGAGTGGCGTTCGAGCCACTCCTCGGCGTAGTTCCCAAAATCAACCCCGTAATACATGAAGGGTCAAGGATATTTAATGCGAGACGTGCGCATGCGAGATATGTAGGCGGTGGTATGGCGCGCGTCTTCCCATGGGTGGCCCGAATCGACATCCCCTCTCTCTGGCACCCAAGGCGAAGTCTAAGTCAGGCATTAAATGTGATGTAAGAGAGTGTGACGGTGCATTAAATGCACTATGGTAGTGTGTCGATGCTTTACATAAGCTTGTAAGCCCCATGCGCCTCAGTATAAAAGGGAGCTAGGGTGCATGGGAGAAGGGTTGTTGTTTTTGGTTGGCGGAACCTTAGAAGGTCGTCTTCCCCGGCCTTGTAAGAACCTTGAACTCGTAAGAAACCACCAAGCAGACTAGGGTCATTACTCCTTAGGAGGCCCGAACAGTAAACCTTCTTGCTTGCTCCCAACATCCCAGTTCTTCCCATCTTTGAGCCGGTTACCACAAAAGCCCCATCTCTCAAGCACCCAATCTTAGGGTGCTGTTGCTTAGTGGTTAGATCGTTCGTTCTTCCATTCCTTTTGAGGAGTTTGCAAGAATCAAGATCATCGGTATGGCGGAATCTCATCGCGCAAGCGGCGCGGCCGATCTCGGCTCCGGTGGGCGCGAGCATCCAAGCCGGAGTTCGGTCGGGGAAGATACCCCAATGCAAAGCCTTCATGCGGCCCGGTTGCTCTGGATCATCCTCTGGCTCCGGGACATTGCCCGTCTAGTGGACTCGGCCAGGCTTGAGTTCGTATGGTGGATGCACAAGCTTCCGCCGCTGATAAAGGAAGAACAAGCTTCAGATCTTCCCGCGGTACTCCCATGCCGAGGAGAACCGGGGATCTAAGGGCACGCCTCAATGAGGCGGCTCAGCGGAGACGATCTGCGTCAAGTTCTTCGGAGGCGTCATCCGCAACGCACCGAACCCCGGGGCTTGGAGAGTGTAGACTCACACTCCTCGACCCCATCTCAAGGTCGGCGACACTACTCCCCATATAATGTTGGGTGCAATATGGACCACCAACCCTGAAGAATTCCTGCAGATTTATCACGACGGATCGAGATAGAGTTATGGCCAACTACTTCCCGATGTCGCCGGGAACCTTCCTCGAGGTTCGGAGGAAGCGTGCGACATTTTTGGAGGACGACCTCCACGCTTTGGAGGAGGAGTCCCGAGGGGTTTATTCGGCGGTTTAGCCATTGCATCGATCCCCTGATCTGTTATTATTGCGTTAGGAGGGTTAGGGATCAAGATGAGAAGATGGCTACCCCACTTCCGAGCTCTTCTCTCGCTCACAAGTGTGCCGGCGTGAGGCTCGGAAGGGTGCAGCGAACCCCTCAAACCAGTCCTCCGACCGTAAAGAAGAAGCGCAAGGAGGCCGTCGCGAGAGGTTTTGGTGGCCGATCCAGAAGCCAAGCCTCGGCGGCGAAGGAGAGATCGCCCGAGACAATCGCACAAATGGGCACGACCTGGAAGATTGCCAGGTTGTGTCAGAGGATCGCGAAGATGATGACGGCGAAGATGACACCCCACGGCTTTCCAACAAGCCGAGCACACGGTGGCATACATTCATGGGGGTTCGCCACCTACTCTTCCAACTCGCAGGTGTGCCACCATGCCGTGGTCGGATCAATCGATCACTTTCGGTAGCCCAAACCATCTCCCGATCGTGGTCGGCCGAATGCGGATGGAGGAAGTGCCATCAACCATCAAGCACTCCAAATACCTTATGAAGAAGCTGCGCCCGCACGCTTTTATGGAATTGCCCCGGGATGGGCCTAATGCCCTGGGACAAGTCCGCTGAAAACTTCGGACGGAACTCATCAACAGGTCGCCGACTTCGACCTCCTCGTCAAATTCATGGCGATTATCATGCTTATTTGGCGATGAAGATCGGCCCAATTGTGGTAAGGTGGACAAGCTCAAGCCTTGCGCCGCAAGTGCAAGACTTCGGAGCCGCCCAAGGCCCCCTTGGGTGAGGTGAAGGTGGTCCCCGTGGGTGAGGAAGGCTCGGGCAAAGGTGTGAGGTGGCGCTGATCTCGGCGCCAAATAGAAAAGCGCTCGTCACCTTCCTCCGGTCTAATCTAGATGTGTTCGCGGAACCATCTCAAATGACCGGTCCCTAGGAGGTGATCGAGCACCGATTAACAACGCTACTGGAGCGCACCCGTCCGGAGGCGCCAGAGGCGACAAGAGGCCATTCGGGAAGAAGTGGAGAAGCTATTGCAAGCTGAGTTGTGCGGGAAGCCGCCACCCTGAGTGGTGGCTAACCCGTACTCGTGAAGAAGTCCAATGGGAAGTGGCGAATGTGTATAGACTTTACCGACCTCAATAAAGCCTGCCCTAAGGACCCTTACCCTCGCCAAGGATTGACCTCGTTGTCGATTCTACGGCGAGGTGTGAAGCTCTATGTTTCCTAGGCGCCTACTCGGATATCATCAGATTAGAATGGCGCGAGGAAGACGAAGAAAAGACGGCCTTTGTGACCTCTTTTGGTGTGTCTTTGTTATGTTCGAATGCCCTTTGGGTTGAAGAATGCCGGATCTACCTACCCGAGCCATGCATATTGTATTCAAGTCACAAATTGGGAAGAACCCGGAGGTATATGTTGATGACTTGGTGATAAAAGCTAAGGCCGATGGGTTGGTTGAAGATCTGAAGGAAACCTTCTCCCATCTCCCGCACTACCGCTTAAAGTGAATCCCGAGAAGTGCGTGTTCTGGTGTCGCCTGGAAGCCGCTTGGCTTCCTGGTCTCTGGATCGAAGCCAATCCGCATAAGATTGAAGCAATTGAACGGATGAAGCCACCGTCCGGCTCAAGCCTTGCTTAGCTGGTCGCCTGGCCTCCTCGACCGGTTCATAGCCCTGGGGAGAAAAGTCTCCCATTGTTCAAGCCGATGAAGAAGACTAATTCCTTCGAGTGGACCCTAAGCCCAGCAGTATTTGAAGATCTGAAGAAGTATCTCTCCTCGCCTCGTGGCCTGGTGAGCCGCTTCTCCTTTATGTAGCGGCAAGCCCCTCGTGATGAGTGCGAGACTAGTAGCAGAGCGAGAGGCGTCTGTGGCCGGTCTATTATGTGAGCAAGGTGCCGCATGATGCTGAAACTAGGTATCCCCAGGCCCGTAAAATGGTGTATGCTTTGTCTTTGGTGGCATCAAGAAAGTCGCGACACTATTTCCAAGGAAGGGAGATCACCGTGGTCTCCTCGTATCCTCTGTGGAGATCCTTCACAATCGTGAAGTGAAGGTCGTACGCTAAGTGGTCTGTCGAGCTGGGAATTTGGCTTCAAGTTTGCCCCCATCGCTATCAAGAGTCAAAGATGGCGGACTTCATTGTTGAATGGACTCCGGCGAGATGGGGAAGATAAGGAAGTCCCGTGCCCACGCCTTGGGACGCTCTTCTTCGATGGATCCTTCAGGCTCGGCGCTGGGCCGGGTTCCTCCGGTCTCCCGACCGGGACCCTCAAATATATAGTCGTCCTGGACTTTAAAGCTACCAACAATGTTGCGGAATACGAAGGATTGTCAAAGGCGATTCTTTCTGGTCATCAACCAGGCAAGGAAGGACTTCACCGCTCTGATCCCGTCATGGCAGCTTACTGGCGGAGGTTAGAAAGATGGAGAGACACTTCAAGGGCTAGGGTATACACACATACCTGGCGATAATTATTTATGACGAGCTCGCTCACCGCCTCGACAAGAGCCCCTGTTCGGCCGGAGTCTTTGAAGAAAGGCTTCCGCGACCGCCCATCTCAGCCCGTCTCGGTGGGGAGGATGGTGATGCCGCTTCAGCCCTCACTGGATGGGAAGGCGACGCCTATCGCAACCCCCGCTTCGGCGGGGACGATGGTGGCGCCGCCACCACGCTGCAGGAGGAAAAGTGGCACCGGCGAAACGCTGGGCTGCGGAGTACCCGCACGATCACTGCGTGGTCGCCGTGCTTGACCGGAAGGCACATGGATGGACCCGATCCTGGCCTACCTGCTGGATCAAGTATGCCCCGACGATGATGCGCCACCGAGAAGATAGCGAAAGGCCAAGCGCTACACCCTGGTAGATGGGGACCTGCATCACCGGGTGGAACGGAGTTCTTCCGAAGCGCATCACTCGAAGAGGGAAGCATTTTGCTTTCTCGATATCCATGGAGGCGCAGGGGAGCCATTTTTCCGCCGAACCTGGTGGGAAAAGCTTTCCGCCACGGGTTCTATTAATCGCCTCCAGGATGCTTGCGAAGGCTGAGGAGATGCGGCGCGCGATTCCGCCAAGCAAATCCACCAACCAGCCCAAGCTCGCAAACCATCCCGCCTCATGGCGGCCCTTCGCGCCTGGGGGATATCTCGTCCGTTCGCTCGGCCACGAGGAGGCTACACTCATCTGGCTTTCGCCATTGACAAGTTCACCAAGTGGGTGGAAGCCGGGCCGTGAGAACCATTATACCGCCGCACCGCACAAGTTCATGCGAGGGATCTTCGCCGCTTTCGGTCGCTTAACCGTATCATCACCGACAATGCCGCGCTTCGCTCACCAGTGCCGCTTTTACGACTTTTGCGAAGAAATGGGCACGGTTCTGCTTTGCCTCGCTGCTGCCCATCCAAGAAGCAACGCCAAGTTAGCGAGCCAATGCACCGGTGAGGGCCTCAAGACTCGGGCGCTTGATCGACTTCACCAACGCTACCGGTGGGTTGAAGAACTCCCGTTGCTCACTCGTCACTCCGGACCACTCCCGGCACAGAGACTCCATTCTTTCCGTTTCTGAGCAGCAGGGGTCCTCCCTTCGGGGACTGACATTTGGGTCGCCCGCCGCTGCGTCGCGGAAGAAGATCAGAAGAGATGCGCCAAGACGACGCCAATCTCCTGGAAGAAGCTCGGATCGTGGCGCCTGCGCCGCTTCGCAGTATCAAGAAAGCCTCAGGAGGTACCACGCCACCCGGTCGCGAGAGAACAATCGCGTGGGCGCATTCTTGCGAAAGATTCGATCGCAGCTGGGTTGCACAAATCGCTCCCTGGGAGGGCCCTTTAAGGTGGTCTCGCCTCTCGACCCGGCGGTCGGGTTGGCTACGAGGCGGAGGAATCGGCGAACTCGCATATAGAGAACTCAAGGCAAGTTCTACCCTTGAACGGTTGTAAGTTTCAGGTTTTGTTCCTACGTCTTGGCCGAATCATGCCTGTGGCCGCTCGGATTAGCCGGGAACGACCTGTTCAGAAATTAAGTATTAAGTTCCGTTATTTTTAGCGCATACTTCATGCCTTTCTGGTTCTCAGGCTTTGCGGCTAAGTGTTCGCGATCACTCTAGTCCGCTTCAGGTGAGCGCCCGTGGCAAAGCGCGGACCACTATGTAAGTGCGGGCGAACAGATTGGGCAATTGGGCTGGTTTGAACTCGGCCCCGACACGGTCATGACACTCCGTGTCCCCGTGAAGTGGCGATTTAAACATCGCTATCAAAAGCCTACGCCCCGCCACGCCTTACATCGATGTCGCCACGCGAGGCCACAAGGGTACGTGTTGTTTGCAGGACTATGAGGCAACGAAAAGAATCGCCGGACACAAGGGATACTTTACTCCTTCTTTTTCCTTCTAAGCCTTGCCGCAAAGAGCACTCAAGTTAATACTTGGCGTCGATGGGTGGAAGGCTAAGAAGACAAGTTAAACATTGTCGAATAAGTCTAAAAAGTGTCATGTCTATCCATGAAAGTGCTTTACAAAAGTTGTTGCGTGACAGCAAGTTAAAAGGAAAAAGAAGCGAAAAGGGGAAGGGTCTAGGTTATCCTATCCTTCTTCCTCCTCGTCTCGCCATCAAGCATCGCAGGTCTTCCGCGAGGGGCCCGACGCCCAGCGCCAGTGCCACTCTTTCCTGGCCGCCTCCAGCCAAGCAGTGGTTGGCCATCTCCACGAGCAGCGACGTGGTCGCAGCCCTGCACTCCGCCCCGCCTCGCCTGGCTTCCCTTCAACTCGACGGCAAAATGAGGATCAAAGTTGGCGCCCCTGGGACGCCAAGAAGACGCCAAAACGAACGCCGCAGCAGCGCCGCACGCTGGTCCTTCCTGGTGGACCGGTCGGCCAGGGCGGGAAGTCGGGCGGTGAAGTCCGCGATCCGACCGAGGCGAAAAGGCGAGTGCGACGCTTTCGTTCCAAGCGCTTTGCCGCACTAACCTCAATGGAGCGAGGCCGCCCTCCATCCGGCCAAAGGCGCATTCTCAAGATCTGGCAGAGTGCGCCTCCGGACTAGATGCGCGGTGTTCATTGCGCCGCCGAGTCTTCCATGAGCTGCACATGAGCGGCCTCGCTTCCCGCTTCCCACTGTGCCCCGCCCGCCTTTCCATCCGGTCATGATAAATCGCCACCTCTGCCGGAGGCTACCGATCTCGCTGGCGGCGCCGGCCACCGTTTGCTCGACGTAAAGCGGTGGCGGTGGAGTAGACAGTCCAAGGGCTGCCGCCAGCATCTACCGCGTCCGTAGAAGGAACAGAGTCTGCGGAGGATCCCGGAGGTGGCTGCGGCCCCAGGGCCTCGGGCTCGGCCAGCGCCCGGGCCGCATGTCGTCACGGCTTTTCTTGTCCCGCGGATCACCGCTGTTCGCCTCCGTCATACCTCAGCCTGACGCCCGCAAGAGCCGCTTGTCTCATACGGTGCCCTGAAAAAGCAAAAGCAGGCAAAGGTAAGGCTCCACTCGAAAGTTAAAAATTTTACCGCCCTTCTTTTGTATGTTTCAAGGGGATTCAGTGCACGGGCTGAGGCCTCGAACCGAGGCACTCCCGAGTGAGAACCAGCCCCTCGAGGCACCTGCGGCCTTTGGCGGGGCCGAGGCGAAACCGCCCACCGAAGCGCTGGGCCGTGTCAATCACGGTGGATCTCGCCCGCGCATTGGCCGCGTCACCGCCGCGGTGACGGTGGCGGCGGAGGATGTTCTTGGTGGGTGTCCACCATCGCGCTGCCGGCGATCAGCCGCCGGCGGTGGCGGGCGGCGACGGAGGATGCTGCCGGTGGCCTAATCGGCAACGCCGGCGATCATCGCCGGGCGGTGGCGGTGGCGACGAGGTCGCCGACAGTCGGTCCGCCACCGTAGCGCCGGCGTCAGCCTGCCGGCGATGGCGAGTGGCGATGGAGGAAAGGCGCGCCGGCTCGGTTTGGCCGCGCGCCAACAACCAGACGGTGATGGCGAGGCGGAGCGTCCGCGATCGTTGATGAAGAGCCCCGCACCGTGAGGAGGAAGTCCCCGATGAGGGCGGGCAATGCCGTGAAGATCCGGGCCGGCCCGCGAAGATGGCCCCCGGATAGCCGTGGTCCGGACGCTCCAAAGGGGGCAAAGTGTCGCCGGGGACGCTGTTCCTCCACTGGTCGCCACTGTAGGAGTGCTGATTATCGTGGCCCTTGATGGACGATGATGGGCGTCCCCATGGCGTTCCATCTTGGGCATCGCCTTGACGATCCTCGCCGATCCCGAGGCCGCATGTCGCAGAGTGGAAGCGCCTCGTGGAAGGGTGGGAACGCTGGCCGATCGCCCGCCATCCAGAAGCGATCTGCGCGGCCCATCTCCACTACCGACACAAGAAAAAGAAGAAGAAGGTGATGTTAAAAAAAAAAAAAAAAGAATGATGATGAAGAAGGAAGGCGTAGAGCTTACCTCTCCTGGAATCGTCAGTCCGTCGCCCACGCCCGTAGTGAAGCAGTACGGCGGTGCCGTGGCGCAGTACTAATCCTCCCGACACGGTCCCGAGAACCATGCCTCCTGGTCAGCCACTGCTGGCACTGATCAACTCCGAGCCAACATTGTAAGTAGCTCGGGCGTGTCGGCGACCGGAGATACCGATGATTTTGCCCACCGCTCGTGAAGCCCAGACTTCAATGCGTTGCCGTCTTCAACGTACAACCATTCGTGGCGCCACATTTTCCGGATCGGTTCTCCATTGGAATGTAGGCCGCGCAACGCCCCGTCTCTAAGTCGCAGATGGCAGCACCGGAGATCTTTGGAGCCCTGGCCGACGCGGAGCGAGAAGAAGTAGCGGAAAAGGAGAAGATTGGGCATTACCCCTATAAACATCTCTCACGAAGTGGGCGAAGACGAGAGGAGCACAATGGAGTTAGGCGGAAGGTGGATGTTGTGAATGTCGTAGAAGTTGAGGACGGCGATGTAGAAGTCCGAGATGGCGGGACCAAGCCCGCCATCATCGCCTGCACAAAGAAGATGACTTCCCTGGCCGTGGGAGCGGCGATCCGACCCATGCGGAGAGCGCCGCGGCGATCACCTTGGAGCATTTAGCGGCGTTCTCTTCCACGATTGAAGGAGGGAGGACAGAGTCGGAGAGGCCATCGAGAATCAGCTAAGGCGAAGGAAGCTAAGGCGAGGAAGGAGCAGAGACGGCAGCAGCAGGAACATGCCCCGTCGCCGCTTATTTATAAGAATTCAAGGAAGAGCCTGGCGGGAAAAAGTCGAAGAGACGCAGTTCGGATGGAAAACCAAAGCATTTTTCAAGGAAGTGGGCACGTCCCACGAAGCCACGGAACTGCGATTCACCTCGACCGGAAAAAGAGGCAAGTTTTTAAAGACCGCGGCGTGCATGGGCATTTATGGGCCCCACCCGAGATTGAACCGTTCGGCGAAGAAAAGAAAAGAATAAAGACACTCTGGTGGGCCGAGCTCTTGTCGTATTAAACGCTGGGTACCCACGCAGCCGCGTAAGTACTCACGCCCAGAGGATGTGGCGTTGAGCCACTCCTCGAGGCGACAGCGAAGGTGCTCGCCAAGACGAGTGGCGTTGAGCCACTCCTCGAGGCGACAGCGAAGGTGCTCGCCAAGAGGGCAGTGGCGTTCGAGCCACTCCTCGAGGCGACAGCGAAGGTGCTCGCCAAGAGGACAGTGGCGTTGAGCCACTCCTGGCGACCGGCAAAGGTGCTCGCCAAGAGGACAGTGGCGTTCGAGCCACTCCTCGGCGACCATCGAAGGTGCTCGCCAAGAGGACAGTGGCGTTGAGCCACTCCTCGAGGCGACAGCGAAGGTGCTCGCCCAGGGACAGTGGCGTTCAGGCCACTCCTCAGGCGACGACCAAAGGTGCTCGCCAAGAGGACAGTGGCGTTCGTGCCACTCCTCGGGCGTAGTTCCCAAGAATCAACCCCGTAATCTGTACTACAGGCGAAGGGTCAAGGATATTTAATGCGAGACGTGCGCATTAATTGCGAGATATGTAGGCGTGGTATGGCGGCGCGTCTTCCCAGCGCGCGTGATGGTGGCCCCGAATCGACATCCCCTCTCTCCTGGCGGAGCCTGCAGGGGTGACAGACAGGCGGGACCCAAGGCGAAGTCTAAGTCGGCTAGGACAGGAGTCGGCTAGGACAGGCATTAAATGTGATGTAAGAGAGTGTGACGGGTGCATTAAATGCACTATGGTAGTGTGTCAGACGCTTGCTTTACGCAAGCTTGTAAACCCCATGCGCCCACCAGTATAAAAGGGAGCTAGGGTGCATGGGAGAAGGGTTGTTGTTTTTTGGTTGGCGGAACCTTAGAAGGTCGTCTTCCCCAGCCTTGTAAGAACCTTGAACTCAGAAGAAACCACCAAGCAGGACTAGGGTCATTACTCCTTAGGAGGGCCCGAACCTGGGTAAACTCGACTGTCTTCTTGCTTGCTCCCAACATCCCGTTCTTCCCATCTTTGAGCGGTTACCACAAAAGCCCCCAGTCCGAATCTCTCAAGCACCCAATCTTAGGGTGCCTGTTGGCCAGTAAGCCGACATAATGCTCATTCAACGTGGACCGCGCAGGGTCCGTGTGGGCTCGGCTTCAGGCACCGGCAGAGCGCCGGCGGGCAAGCGGTCGGGCGCGTTCTTCAAGCGCAAGGAGCGGCGCGGTTCTTTGGTGGCTGTCCGGCTCGTGAGCCAGCTTCCGGCTGGGAAGCGGAGCGGCCGGATCAGCGGCGGCGGTGCCGTGCTGGTCGAAGCGTCGGCGCAGCGGAGGCGGCGCCGTGCGGCCAGGCTTGTAGCGGCCGCCCGGCGCCAGCGATAGCCCTCGGCGCGTAAAGCAGTGGCGGCGCGGCGGTGTCGGCGGTGGCTTCCACGAGGCAGGCGAGAGACTTGGCAGCGATTGGGCGGCTCTGGCGGAGTGCCGATCTGCAGCGCAACCGGTGGGAGGCGACGGCACCGGCCTGCTAGGTGCGATAGGCCGAGGAAACCAGCGGTGACGCACTACCTGCGCGGCGGCGGCGGCTGGGGGCTAACGCGGTTGCGAGGCCCGCGGAGCGGTACCAAGGCGTCAGGCGGCGCATCGCTTCATGCACGAGGCCAGCCCGCGACGAGTTCGCCAGGTGGCAGCGGCGGCCGGGCTTCAAGCGGATCCAGGCGGCGCGCGGCCATCCAGCGGCGGTGGGTCTAGCCCTGAGTCAAGGTGTCGCTTCGGTCACGCGAAGAGCCTGGCGGCCAGGCTTCGAGCCGGCGGGACTTTGGTGTCGGCTGCTAGTCGGTGGCGCTGCGTGCGCATGAACTACGCCGACCGGTGTTGTCCCAGTAGGTGTACTTCGGTGTACGTCGACGACTTCGTGTCAAGCCGGCGATGTGTCGGCGGGCTGAGCTTCGTGCTCGGTTGGCGGCTTCGTGCCTTTGCCTTCGTGATGTGCAATGCTTGATTCATATAGCGTGGCTTCATGCCACTAATGTGTAAAATTACCATGTAATCTATCTTCATGAAACCGCCGTAGCTTCGTGCCACGATGCGTAGACTAGATGCATATACAGATTCAACGAGCGATTAGATTCAATCCTCGTATCTCACCTTTTCTCACCTTTTCTCCGGAAGAGCTTCGTGCTGATAACGTGTTAGACAACCTCGCTATCGAATAGTCCGGGGTTGCCTAATAGATCTAAAGTGGAGAACAGAGAGAGAGGGCGAAAGACACAATATGAGAAGGAACGGGTCTGCTTTATTATTCTGTATGCTTGTGTACAAAGGGGTAGCCCCTGCCTCCTATATATAGCGGTTCTGCTTAGAGATAAGGAAGAGTCCATATAGGATACGAATCCGGTTTCCTAACATTTATGACCGGATGGTAGGGCTGTTCAAAACCGATTTTTACCGACCCGCCCAACCCGTCGAGTGCCGGCAAAGGAAAGCGCCAGAGCAATGGTCACGGCGAGCTAGCCAATCGCTGTATACCTCTGGTGTTCTTCTACCCGTTGAAAAACACCCCTACTGGACGGAGTACGTGGGTTTATTTATAAATTTGATGCGGTGACTTCTCGGTTGCTGGACATACTGCACTCACATATCAAATTCCATTGAGTATATACTCTCTGATCTAAAATATATATATATATATATACACACACAAAATATTGTATTACCTCTTTTCATTAAATCATTTATTATTTTTTAGATGGTATATTTTGTTCTAACCTGTGATAGTAAGTACATGGTATTGAGAATAGCTAAATAGGAGGGAGAATATAAAACAAAACTAGAGCAGATCACGCATGCCAATGCCACCAAATCTTAGGAGCTCCAAAGCGGAAGATTTGGTCACTAGTTTATTCCCTCTCACCCACAGATTAGTACTACCCGTGACTTCCTCTCCCTCTAATCACCTTTTCCACTTTAACCCAGTCGGAGAGAGATTATTAAAAGGAAGGATTAAAGGTTAGATAGCAACGCTAAAGCGATCGTGTGATAAGAGTGTTAATTACTAATCAATTAAACTAACCCGTTTGTTAAGAGTGGAGGAAGCAAAGGCAACAACGGCCGGTCAATATGTGGAGTGGAGGTCTAGTCTTTTGGTGGCACCACACTAGGGTTGCAAATCTCGCCGAAATTATTTTGGATTTCAGGCCTTTTCGAGTATCATAATTCCGGCGAAATTAAAAAACATAAAAAAATTTAAAGTGCTACAATACATTAAAATCTCGCCAAGATTTCGGTGATTTGGACCGAAAATTTAGTAAAATTGATCGAGATTTGTATAAAAGTTGACCGGATTTGACCGTAATTGACCGGATTGGGTTCTTCACGCCATTTCCCATGTGAGACAGTCGGTATATCATAATTTCCGCGAAGTTGAAAAAACCCTAAAAAATTGAAATGTGATAGTACCAGGAAATTTCGCCGAGATTTCGGTGATTTGGACCGAAATTTCGGATTTTTGGATGAAATTTCGGATTTCTCGGTTAAAAAAAAAACTTGATTTGAATTTCAGTTTTTGAATTCCGTCCGGATTTGGTCCGAAATTTCCGAATCTCGTTGAAATTTCGGATTTCGGCCAGGCCCGAGATGGAGTCCGAAAACGAAATTTGAATCCTTGCACCACAGAAAGCCCACCTCTTATTTTTTTTTTAATAATACTGGTATTACTTGACTAATAATTACTCCTCCGTCCAAATTTCTTTTTTTTTTTAAATAATACTGCTATTACTTGACTACTAATTACTCTCTCCGTCCAAGTTTATAAGATGTATTTTTCTTAACATATAAGCCAACAAAATATTAAAAATAACTATATCACTCCTAATTATTATCACTAAATATTGTATTCAATGTAAACATATAGATAATACTATAGAGTAAAGATGGATATTTATTATATGTGTATAGAAAATATCATACTAATTTTATATTAGAATATAAAATACCTCTAATAAATTTGGAGGGAAGAAGTAATTTTCTTTTTGTTTGCGAAGACCACTACTAACTAACCTGATCAGCAGCCCAAAGCAAACAACTATGAGCGAGCGAGAGGCCTCGCTTTAGCTATCTTTAATAAAGCCTGCGATTTAATTGCGCCCATAATAATGTACTTAAAAGAAACCGTGCTATAATTACTTCGTTATCGTGGGGGCGTCTGTCTGACCTGGTGATAGCCGGCTGATCTCAATCGCGTAGGACAATATTACTATAGAATGGTACAATACTATATCTCTGTCGGTTCCTAATTTTTTATAAAAAAACTGATTGTGGTAAAAGATTCGGCGAGCAGCGAGGAGTCATCACAATCGGTTCTGACACTAGAACCGATTGTGACATCATCCCAATCGGTTATAACCTAAAAACCGATTGTGATGTGCCACAATAAGCTATCCTCAATGCAATCAGTTTACCCTAAGAACCAACAATAATATGATGTCCTCATTGCAATCAGTTTAGCTTAAGAACCAACACTAATTATCCTTATTGCAATTGGTTCACGCTATGAACCGACACTAATAAACCATTCTTATTGCAATCGGTTCACACTAGAAACCGACACTAATGTACTACCTCATTGCAAACGGTTCACCATTGGAACTGACCAGGGTTAACAAAACCGAAACCGAAAAAACCGATGGAAAACCGAAATTGGAAATTCGAAAATATCGAGCCAAAAACCGCTCGAAAATCGTTAGAAACCGAAGAGTTTCAAAACCGAGCATTTGAACAAAAAACATTCAAAACAAATTTTAAAAAAACGAAAACCATTCGGTTTTCTCGAAAACCCATCGGTTTTCTCTAAAAACCGGTCGTTTTTCTCTAAAAACCGATCGACGAGGTGAACGTTTTAGGCTATCGGTTTTTGGAGCGATTTTTCGGTTTTTCGAAAAATCGCTCGGTTTTCACCGGTTTTCGATCGGTTTACATCGCATAAATTTTTTCAAATTTTTTGATTTTTTTGAATTATTTTTTTAATTGAATCGGTTTACCGACCGGTTTAGGATTTCGAACCGGCTCGATACGGTCGAAAACCGCGATTTTCGAGCGATTTTCGTCGGTTTTGTGAACCCTGGAACTGACAATAATAAGCTAGCCTCTCAGTCTCCACTCCCAGACCGCCAGCCCCATGTGGCCTCCTCTTTGTTCTCGGCCCTCGCCTCTCTCTCTCTCTCTCTCTCTCTCTCTCTCTAGCGCGTGCCGCCCTCCCTCTGCGGTCCTTCCTCCCGCTGTTGTTGCTCCTGGTTGCCTCTCCACGGTCTTCCTCTCATGCGCCCTCCTCCTCCCAGCCTTCCTCCTGTTTGATCGAGGTGCATTCGCTTTCCGTAGCCACTACAGGATCGCATCTCCCTCATGGCTGCCTTCTCTCTCCCTCTCGCGCCTACTCTCTACTTGCTCCCACTTGCCTCCAGCTCCACTGGTGAAGAAGCCATCTGCCTCAAGCACTCGAGATCTAGCCAAAATCAAGCTAAAAAGCCACCAATGTCCATTCACCTCTGTTCATGGTTTCTCCCATGCGTGGTCACAGAATCTGCATGCTGCATTGCTCATGCGAGTCACGATGCTAGGACCACAAGTGAGGAACAAGATGAGTGGTGGTGCGGCGTAGCCTTCACTTGAGGGCGACAGTGCCGAGCAGCCACAACACGAAGGGGCAACGCAAGGACGAAGCAAGGGTGGCGGTGATCTGCAAAAGATTATATTGCTTCCCCTACAATTCCTCATTTCCCTATAGCCCAGATGCCCCCATGTCTAATCGATGGATTCATCATCGATCTGCAGTAGTAGAGGTGGCAGTGACCTCGACCTGCAGAGTTGGAGATGCTATGAACAACGAGGGTGCCACTCATGGCACGCTACGAGAACTCGGTCGAGGAGGTCAGGAGGAGCCGAGGAGGAGGTGGCGATCTGCACGCTCTTCACGGTGCTACAGGACAATCAGCGGCCAAGAACACACAGGGCAGAGGATCAGCAAGAGCCATGGAAGTCTGTAGTGGTCGTGGAGGTATACAGCTTTTGCTGCTCTTTGGTATATAAAATGATATTTCGCAAATACAAATCCTAGAGCATCAGTTAAGGAGAGGGAGATCAATTGCTACTTATTGGGAAGGCAAAGGTCATTCCCCTGGGCATGAAGAACTAGCTCATCTCCATTCCTAAATGACTTGGTCCTAAGTGATCGTTTGATGTACTCAATTGAAGCCAACTTTTGGATGAGTGGTTGAATTAGTGATAACCTCATGTCAGTTTTGTTTTAATTTCTATAATTTGTCAAATATGAATTGTGAGTTGTGACTTTATGTTCTTTTTTTAATTTTTGTGAAGCTTATGATCTATCTCTACAGGTCCATTGTCTAGCTTGAGCTGAGAGGTAATAGATATGGTGTAATTTTTAGTTTTTTTACTAAATTTTCCATTAGGCCATTAAGAGTCTCATGTTATTGATTGACGTTGAATATCTTCACTGTTGATGTGTGAATACATATTCAATCATAATATATTTGAAAGTTCAATTCATGTAACTAAAAGTCTGTTTCTTTCATAGGTTTAAATGATCTTGAAGCTAGAAGTATTGTTAAGGTATTTCTTAGTTTCTAATTAGCATAGCTAGCATAAAGGATGTTCTGATTTAACTATAGACTAGGTAGTCAATATTCAATATCTTTGTATATGTTGACACAGATTCTAGAAACTTAATCTGGTTTGAACATGCAGGACATGACAATTAAGGCTATGTACAGTCCTTTTATCGGTGCTTACCTGTGTGCTTCTTGTAGAGTTTGTTTTGCCTTTAACAGAATGATTTTAAAGGATGTGGATGGTTGTAAATCCTTTATTGTTGGGATTTATTTTTTTTGTATGAAGTTATGAACACAGACTGATGATTGAGGTATAGCTTGCATTCTTCTCTTTCCATTTCTAGATATTCAAGACAATGTTTGGATTCAAGTTGCAGCTCTTCTCATACATTCAGTATACCTCAAATTCTTTCCATGTGTGCGTATGTTTTCTTTACTCGAGATGCTGCTTTGTTATCTTCTTCTGAACATGAAAACATCATAAGAGTGCTTTCTAACAACAGAGAGCAGTTTTTTCTGGCAGATAATGATTTGGAGCATCATGTTAGTACAGATTATGCATGAGAACTAGAAAAAGTATGTGGTGTCTATAATTGGTGAAAAAATGTTAGTACGTTGCTTTGTGCAGCCAGCGAACAACAGGTGATGCTTTCTGTCTAACATTGAGCTAACAAGTTCGCTATATTAAATTAGAGATAATTGGCATATAATTCCAAAAAATGCGACGACTAGAGGCTGTTAATAATTTTTAATTTTGGCATTTCACCAGATAGGATACTTCCACTAGACATAGTCATGTTATAACATTTAGTGGAGTATTCATGCTTTCAACCTAATCCTTGCACTTTGTGAGCTAAATGTTGAGACAAGAGTGGAAACAAATATTGTGGTCTTTTTGGGTGATTTAGAAAGGTGGAGATTTTGCTAAAATGATCCAATCCAAAGTTAAGCAGAGCCAGCCTGTAAATGCAATGCTTAACAAATATTCAAATTTGTTGATTTGGGTCACTGAGTGAGGTCATACTTAACCCTAGATGATTACTTCAATTCCATCTTTCTGTGATATGAGCTATTGCTTAACTGCTACTTCCATCTTAACATTCTTTAATCTCATGGTTAGGTAGAATTACATCTACATGTTACTATTGGATAGTTACTTCCTATTGTTTTCTGGAAGGATGAAACACGCTTCCTTCAACTGTGTGGAATGATGCAAGCGGCTCCCTACTTAATGTTTGATGACATGTTTGTTTTCAGCTACCTTAGAAGGTCAGAATTCTTGATAGAATGTTTATATGAGCACGCTTTCTCTACCTATCCTAGTGCCTAACTATGTAAACTCTGACAGTGATTCATGTGCAAAATACATCAGATATATGTGTACTCAAAGTTTCCGTGCCATCCACATTGACATTTTTATATTTTGATCTAGTACTTCCGTTTGTTGGGATGGACATGTAAATTTCTATAATTGTCTTGTTTTTTTATTCTGCTTCCTATGATAGCTGTAACATGCGAGAACAACCGTGATAGCCAGCAAATGCTAGATATCTTTATTACTTACCTCTATGTAGCAATTCATATTTCATACTTGTAACATTTGTATCTATTTATATATGTTTTGATAAAAATTTCAGTATGAATATATGTGTGTCTTTGAAGGTATCTTTGTTTTGATATATATTTCATCCATGATTTGTTATAAAAATAGTGGTTGATTAATTAGTTAATTGTTATCCATATAGTGCCTGCTACCAGATGGCAAATAGAGCTAAATGTGTGATGAACACCACATCACAATCGGTTCTAGCTCAGAACTGATTGTGATGACCATTTATCACTATCGGGTGAAAACCGACTGTGATAGTGCCTCCTTATCACTGTTGTTGGACTTTGTATCACCACCAAAACCAATTGTGATGATGAAAAAGAACCAATTTTAATGTACATTCTTGTAGTAGTGCAAAGTAGCATGCAGTAGATGGATGGTTCATTGTTAGTGTTGACCTTAATCACGCACCCTTGCCAAGCACTATCTTTTCTTCAGCTGAATCTCTTTTTTTCCTTCCTAATATTGGAGGACTAATTCGTTAATATGATTGCCCTCCTCTTGGGAGATGAAGGCATATGGGAAATTTGAACATCTCACATGAAATAGGACTCTGAAATGGGGCACCGTGGTGTTTGGATAGCATAATTTGAAATACATGAATTTAAGCTAAATTCGGATATATATATTCAAAAATTCCAGTTTTGGGGTATATACTCATCTATAATAATTCAAATTAAACACATACCTTTGAAAAAATATACTCGAATTCAAAGATTTTGAATGAATTTAGATCATGCTTTGCTGATTTATATATAAAATCAGCACATTCCTACAATCAAGCTATCATCAAAAAACAAAACTCTTGTTTGAATTTCAGTTCAAACTTTTTTAAACTAGTTAAACTCAATATCCTAAACATTTTACAAAATTTCTCATGTGATATATTGGAAAAATACTCGCTTTGGTTTCTAGGCACTTAACACACACACACACACACACACACACACGCACTATTCTACGCTCAAATGTAGAATAGTTGTTTTACGCGTCGGTCGAACGAACATGTCCAAATAACCATACGTACGCCCACTTCATGTGTTGACTAAGCCAATGAGTTAAGTAGCCAACCAACTAATAAATACGGTTTCTTGTTTGTACTATAATTTTTTTTCTTTAATTTAGCTATACTTTTTATTGGCAGCTTTGATTCGCGAACGATTTTCACCGGTTGATTACTGACAATGAGAGGAACATAATGATACAAACCTCACCAATAAATATCATATGAGTGAGTTTTTAGTAAAAAAATGAACACCAATTTATTGAATGTATTGTTAGATTTTACTGCTGCACAGGCGCCACGGGATGATGAACCCTTCTATAATATCACCACAGGACAAGTTGCCGGTATGACAGTAAAATATAACAACACGTCCAGTAAATTAGAGTGTATTTAATAGTAACTTTGTTCTATTTTGTATTGCCTCTATCACACGGCCATAATGCACTACGGTGAGGTTCGACACTAAAATCTGAAGATGTGATCATTAAATTAGAGTATATTTGGCAACCATTTGTTATACACATGTTGACAAGCTAGCAGTTCAATACATCTACGCATGAGTAAAGATGCTGAAATGTGCGTGCTATGTATGTCTGGTTTGTGGCTACTCCATCATCGGTAGTTTAAATACAAGGTATGTTTCATTGACTAGCACACTCATGCTCAATCCAAAAATTTATTTTATTTTAGTATATAAATTTCCCACCTGTATATAATTTGCTTTTACTCTTGTTTTGGTCATTGGAGTATACTTGTTCTTTTGCTTATGACATGCATATATACTTCCTTTTGTAATCCATATACCACCATGCATGTTCGCTTTTTCACAAAATTCCAGCATTTGGTCGTGACTGGTTGAAGCATCTAGGCCTCAAATTTCGCATGGTTCTGTTAATTAATGACAATTAATATTTGTGGACTAATATTTTGCTTTGAGTATGCAAAAGGTGGTTGGTCCTCTTCAAAGGAATACGAAAAGCAATAACATGAGTTCATATTCGAAGTTAAGCTCAAGATCAAGGTATAAAGAATAAAAGACCTTTTTTATAGCATTTTACCGATCTCGGTGTTTTAGAGAGATTGGGTTGCTAGATTGGGTGCCATACTATTAAGGGGGACTTGATTAGTAGGTTGAAAATTAGTAGATCAAATGGCTCAATTAATGTGATAACTCATGATCATTCATTTGCATAAAAACCCAAAATACTGTTGTCTGGTCAAAGCATCACTACCGGTCCCCTAGGGACGAAGGCAGTAGTTATTTAACAGAAAGCTAGTTTGTGTGCTCCTCAGAGGCCAGCACTACCGCGTGTTGGGAGTGGTACTACCGGGTGTGCGGTAGTACCGCTCCTAAGATGGTGGTACTTATTTTACAGTAAACATGATTTTTTGTGATAGTACCACCTTGCTTGTGGAGGGGAGAGAATACCACCTTAAAAGGGAGAGCAACCCTCCCCCCATAAGGCTAGTCTTTTGGGGGCCACATGGGACTCTTATGTCCTGGCTATGGCAGCCAAGGTGTGTATTTCTCTTGTGGTCCAAGGCCCACACCCCTGGGCCACTTGGGTAGTTCGCTCGCCGGGCGAGGCACGTGCACCATACGGCTGGGCCGCGAAGGGCACAGTACGCACCCGGGAGGGATGCATCATTTTGTGCCTAGCCCTGAGTGGCACTATCGGTGGGAAGGAGTGGTACTGCTGGGCAAGCGGTAGTACCGCCCCAAAAACCTCGTTAGCTTTTTTCCACAAGTGCCTGTTTTGCCCCATTTTAAAATGCGGCACTACCGGCCCGGTGTGAGACCCCGAATCAGCTATCCGAAATCTCCTGTGTCTTTCCGTACTAGTCCTAGATCAGTAGCTAGTACACACAGTCAACAGTGATACATCATTGCCGAACATAACGAAATTGTAACATAATTAATAAAGTACGGGCCACATGGCCACTTATTACAATACTCGGTCATGAGATTGGAGACACGACAGCGGAAGCAATAGCGACAACAAGCGAACACCAAAAACACCACAGGCGACGACAAGAAGCGCGACTAGCTATCCTGGCAATCTTCCTCGAAATCTTCGGTGTAGAACTCATCGTCTTCGGCTGTGTCCTGATAGTTCTCTGATGATGACAAGATGTGTAGCACGTGAGTACAAAAGTACTCAGCAAGTCGGGGAAAGTATGTATATGTGGGGCTTTCCAAAGGAAGCTTAATAGGGCTCTTTTGCACAAAGCCAAATTTCGTAAACCATACTTAAGTATAATTGTCATAAAGCACATTTTAACAATTATTTTAGCAATTGAATTATTTAATATTCCAGTGAAGGTTCTATCCACCATCACCAATATAAAGGCTCTAACCGCCAACTTTTAAAAGATTAAGTTTAATCACATGTGACTCCTTCCGTCAAGGCATAAAATAGGTTCTTTCCACCTTGTTGGCTCAAACCGCCATCAAACATCCGAGAGTTCTAACCACTCCCGAATCCCAAAACCAACACCATTTAATTTTAAAAACAAATACCAAAGTCTACCAATATGAAAGCATTCCTTGCTTTGCCTTTGACCGTAGGCACGGCTATTCGAATAGATTTAACTCTGCAGAGGTGTACAACTTTACCCACAAGACATGATCGTCTCTTGATGCCATGCAATTAACACACTTCCTTTGGTGTGTCGACAGAGAGATAATGACAAGGCCTTTACAATGTATATGCCTAACCCGACCCACCCACTGAGGTTTCACCGCTGTTAGGGTTCTAGCCACCCAGTACAGAAGCCCCTCTTGCGCCTTGTGAGAAAAACAACCTTGCCTCTATCCGGCACTCACATTCCACCATGTGGTGAGTCTAAGTTAGGTTTCTACAAATTAGTTAGCCAAGTCGTACCATTATATACATGTGGTAGTACGGTTATGCTTAGAATGGACAATCACAAGCGTCGGTCCTTAATTGACTTGGGGCGGCACTTGCACAATGCTAACTAGTGCTCAATCCGCACCCACCCGACATTCCATTCCGCCCAAGTCCAAACTATTTTTCCTTTTCTTTTTATTTTAGAAAAACAGTACCAAAATCTTTTCAATAACTTCCAAATCACACTTTAAATCATCATTTTTGAATAATCCCGCCCATGGGTCATTTTCATATATGTTGGCCCTAAGCGATTCTACCGTACTATTCAACAAAGGTGACCATATAAGGTAAACATGGCATAGCAAATGTCCTAGGGTTACAAGTAACATGGATGTCAATAACAAAGGAGGTATTCACAATTCGGATTAACTATTCACTTATATTTGACATACGATTATGAACATAGCATGCAAGTTTATAAAACTTTGTAAACACATTTATAAACATCGGATCAACATGCGTCAAGGAGACTTGCCTTTGGTTGCAGCGAGGTCGTCGAACGCTTGAAATCCGGTGGCGGGGTCGGCGGACTCAGACGGCTCCTCGGCTACGCGCAAAACGAGACAACAAATAAATACAAGAAAATAAATAAAATACAAAAATTACAAAAGTAGTAGCAGGAAGGTATTGATTTTAGATGAATTTAGGAATTTGAACGGAGTCAATCGGAGTTCGAACAGAAAAGATATGAGCTTTCGAAGTTCAAAAATTGGAAAATTGGAAAACGAGGGAATATTCCTTTTCCATTTTTTCTGATTTTTGGATGGAAGTGAGTCTATGCCATGTGGGACCCACATGTCATTGGGTTGGGCTTCTTCTTCAAGCTTGGGCTCTAGCCATGGGAGCCAAAGGGGAGCTTGGAGGGGGAGCCAGGCCGACGAGGGGGACCGGCGACGGCAAGTCGGCGGCGGCGGCGGTGGCACCTGGCGCTTGGCAGCGTCTTGGCACGGCGGCTGAACGCACGGCGGGCGGCGGCCGAGCGGGCGCACGCACGGGTAGCTCCGAAAAAAAACAGAGACCCATTTTTTTTTTTCCGAAAATCCGAATTTTTGCACCAAATTTGCATGAAACTTGGAAAAATAAATTGATGCATCATCTAGAAGACATCCTAAGGGACCTATAGGAGAAAGGAATTGGATCAAAACTCACCGAAGACGACGAATTTGGTGAAAAACGGAGCTCCGGCCGAAGTGACAAAAATGTGAAATTCGTCTCCAATTCTTGATGGAACCTAAAATTGATGGATGAATTAGAAACTAGACTCCCACACGATCACAAGGAAACAAACGGCATGAGGATTGACCCACCGGAGAGAGAGGAACAAGGATGAACACGAAGAACACCCGAAAATATGACCCGGCGCCGGTTTTCTTGATCTAGCGGGCAAATGAGTGGAAGAGACAACAAGAGGGTGCTACCACCGGAAGGAAGACTTCTATACAGAGAGATGAGACGTGGAAGCACGTCGTTTGGAGTTGAAACGGCCGAGTAAATGGCAATTATGTGCATTTTGGTTTTTGGCCGACGGTTCAAATTCCGGCGAGATCCCGGGCTATTGATAGTGGGGAATGGAAAGAGGACGTCGCTACGGATTCAACGGACCCGGCGGTTCGCGATTTGGATGTGTGATGGAGGAGTTATGAGCAATTAAGGGAAAGGGAAGCCATGAATGAGCTTGGAGCTCATGTTCTGTTCAATGCCATTCCAAGGTAGAAGATGAACACTGTAGCACCACGTGGCAAGCTCCGATTGGCCGAGAGTTACGTAAATGAACCGCCCTAAAGAAAAATTAGGAAAAATGGTCTAAAAATTCTGGAAAAATTTCTAGAACCATTTTGGAATATTTGGAAGCCAATAAAATTGGTTTCGCGGAATTTGGATGAAATTTGTGGATTTGAATATTCAGGCGCGAATTGCGGGCATTAAACAAAAGCCGCGCGAGATTAAATACCAAAGAGCTTCCAAAAATCTGGGGAATCATTCCAAAAAATCATTTTGGAATATTTGGGACCTAATTGAAGAGATTTTGGGATTTTTGGAGCATTTTTGGATTCGGGTGAAATTTCAGGTACCGGCGGGAATCTAGAAATTCGATTTTTCGAACAGAAGGGAATTGAATCCCGATTTTGGACGGGAAAGGATGCCAGGTTAACATAAACACCAAGGAAACTCCAATCTTTGAATTTAATTAATTTAAATTAGATTTTTCCCCAGAAAGCGCAATTGAGGATGTTACACCCGGATGGGCAGTAGTGCCGAACTTACGAAGGCAAGTGGCTAACAGTCAACACCTAGTGTAGCCCTTGCAACGCTTTCTACAACCTTGTGCATTCAATCCTCAAAGTTGTGAGTTGTTGAGAGAAAATTGAGTGCATTGCATTAATTGAGCTTCATCAAGTTTTTCAAGAAAGATCAATTTTAAATGATGGCTATCTTAACATGATACACCAGATTACATATGACCTAGACTAGCAATAATCTTCATGAAAGTAGCTAGGTGCAACATATCTCAAATTTATTAATTGCATAAAAGACAAAGCTCAGAAAATGAAAACAAGTCTATATGCAATGCAAGAAAATCAGTTTCAAGAACTCCCCCTCAACATGTGAGTCAATTTTAACTACACTGATTCAAGTTAAGTTATTAGCAATTTTGATTCCAAGAAATAAAGAGGAACTCAACTGAAACCAGAAAAACAAAAATGAGAAGAGGGAAACAAGATACAGACAACTGGGTGATCTAAGAGCATAGAAAAGATGGTAGAGACACTATAGCTTAGACTCGCTCTCATCTTCCCCATATGACTTACAAAGGAAAACTAGCTCTCAAACTCCAGCCTAGGAGCAAACACAGACCTTGTCTACCCAGAGGGCCCAACACCTACTAGACCTACAAGACTATGAGTGAGCTCAACCGAGAAGAATAAGAGAATAGCATCCCAAAGCATAAGATGAGAGGTCCATGCCGAAGCATGCCAGAAGTCTAGGTGAAGTGGACTCAACAAAATGAAAAACAGCCCAAAGATACCCAGAAGAAATAGAAGGAAAATGCTGAATATACACATATAAAAATATAATACAAGTCAACTCCCCATCAAGCTATGCCATATGGGCTCATAATCCCAAGCTCCCCTCTCAAGGCAACAAACCTAGAGCGATCCAAAGGCTTGGTGAAGATGTCAGCCAATTGTTGGTCACTCTCCACAAACTGAAGCACTATGTCACCCTTCTCAACATGGTCTCTAAGGAAGTGATATCAAATATCAATGTGCTTGGTCCGAGAATGCTGCATAGTGTTCTTAGCAATGTGAATGGAAGGTGTGTTATCACAGAAAAGTGGAACACACTCTGCTGCTAATCCATAGTCCCGCAGGGTTGATCTCATCCAGATCACCTGGCTACAGCAACTGGCTGCGGCGACATACTCGACCTCTGCAGTGGACTGAGCAACTCTAGACTGCTTCCTAGAAGACCAATAAACAAGATAAGTGCCAATGAATTGGCAAGTGCCAGATATGCTCTTCCTATCTATCCTACAGTGAGTAAAGTTTGCATTTGAAAAGGTTCTAAGGGACAGATAGGAGGATAAAGAGTACCAGATACCATAATCAATGGTAGCTCAAAGGTACCTAAAGATGCGCTTCACCACCTGGTGGTGAGAGGCACGAGGATAAACCTGAAATCGAGCACAAAGACATACAGAGAAGTGTATGTTAGGTCTCGAAGCAGTGAGATACAAGAGGGAGCCGATCATGCTCCGAAACTCCTTTTGATCAACTGGCTCACCATCCTCGTCAAGCACGAGGACTACAGTGGTGGCCATAGGAGTCATAACTGGCTTCCCGTTAGACATATCAAAGCGCTTCAGGAGGTCTCGAGTGTACTTGCTTTGATGCAAGAATGTACCCTCCTGAGTCTGCTTGATTTGAGCGCTTCAAGAGGTCTCGAGTGTACTTGCCTTGATGCAAGAATGTACCCTCCTGAGTCTGCTTGATTTGGAAGCCAAGAAAGTAGCTCAACTCGACCATCATGCTCATCTCGAACTCAGTACTCATCACATTTGAGAACTGAGTAACGAGTGAATGCGAGGAACCACCGAAAATGATGTCATTGACAAAGATTTGGACTAGGAGAATGTCCGAATCAGAATGTCTAACGAACAGAGTCTTGTCCACTTGACCCATATGAAAACCATGACTCAAGAGGTACGACGTAAGCCTCTCATACCATGCCTGTGGAGCTTGCTTGAGTCCAACAAAGCTTTGGAAAGCTTGAGTACATGGTTAGGGTACTTGGTGTTCTCAAATCCTAGAGGCTGTCTGACATATACCTCTTCCTCAATGAATTCATTGAGGAATGCACTCTTAATATCCATTTGATAAAGCTTGAAACCCTTGGATGCCACGAATGCGAGCAGGATCCAGATGGCCTCTAGTTTGGCTACAGGGGCAAAAGTCCCATCGAAGTCAAGACCCTTGACCTGAGGGAAATCCTGAGTGACTAGTCTAGCCTTGTTTCGAACTACAACCCCACCCTCACCCTGAGTGGCAGGATTCCCCCCCCCACATGGGCCAATAAACCCCCCACCGACGGCCCAATTTGTTCCCCCAAGGCCCAAACTAGTTCCCCCAAGGCTCAAACTCCCCCGGAAAAGCCCAAACACTCGGAAAAGCCCAAAAACATGGTATAACCTCGTACTGTAATGTCACATTCTATAATGTTACATCCTATGATGTCACATGAAGCAAGCATTTCGGAGTTGGAACCTTCATTTTGATGAAGTGATCAAAAGGTTTAGCTTCATCAAAAATGAGGAAGAGCCTTGTATTTATAAGAAGGCTAGTGGGAGTGCACTTGTATTTCTGGTCTTTTATGTGGCTAAGATACTATTGATCGGAAATGATATTCCGATGTTAGATGTTGCACAAGTTTATCTGGGAAACAGTTTCTCAATGAAAGACTTGAGAGATGCAGCTTACATTTTGGGCGTAAAGATCTATAGAGTAGATCAAAAAGGCCAATTGCATTGAGCCAAAGTACGTACATTAACAAGGTGCTGAAACGGTTCAACATGCATGATTCCAAGAAGGGTTTCTTGCCAATGTCGTATGGTGTAAGTCTTAGCAAGACTCAGTGTGCTTTGACACCTGATGAGTAAGAGAGAATGAGTCAGATTCCTTCGACTATTGGATCTATCATGTATGCCATGCTATGTACGCGCCCAGATGTGTCATATGCTCTGAGTGTCACTAGCAGATACCAATCGAATCCTGGTGATAATCACTGGGTGGCAGTAAAGAACATTCTTAAATACTTACGAAGGACTAAGGAGATTAGGGGTGGATAACGGCTCGACTCAGTCAAACTCGTTAAGATAACGAGCCAACTCGACTCAACTCGTTATCTTAATGAGCTCAAATATCAGCTTGACTCAACTCATTAAACTCGTGAGTTGGCTCATTAAACTCGTTAAACTCGATATTGCCATTTGAGAGGAGGATTGCTGTTGAGACTATATAGTATACTATGTATTATCATACTTGTCTCACACATATACAGCTATACTTACCGATTTGGAGGACTCATTAAACTCGCGAGTTGGCTCGTTTAACTCACAAGTTGGCTCATTTAACTCGTTATCTAAGCAAGTTTAAATCACAGCTCGACTCGACTCGTTAAGGAATGAGTTCGAGCTGAGTTTACGAGTACTCATTTAACTCGTGAATTTTGTGTTTTTTCCACCCCTAAAGGAGATGTTCTTGGTCTTTGGATAAGAGGAGGTGCTCGTTGTAAAAGGTTACACCGACGCTAGCTTCCAAACCGACAGAGATGATTCGCGATCGCAATCCAGGTTTGTATTCTATCTCAATGGTAGGGCAGTGAGCTGGAATAGTTCCAAGAAAGAGATAGTAGCTGATTCCACAACAGAGGCCGAGTACATTGCAGCTTCTGAAGCAGCGAAAGAAGCAATTTGGATCAGAAAATTTGTTTCTGAGTTCGGCGTGGTCACTAGTGCATCTTGTCCAGTAGACCTCTATTGTGACAATAGTGGTGCTATTGCACAAACAAAGGAGCCTAGGTCTCACCAAAAATCCAAACATATACTCAGGCGGTACCACCAGATTCGGGAGATCATTGAGAGAGCTGATGTGACGATATGCAAAGTGCACACGGATCTAAATGTGGCTGATCCGTTGACAAAGCACCTTCCACAACCGAAGCATGAGGCGCACACAAGAGCAATGGGTATTCGATACCTGTATGATTGACTCTAGTGCAAGTGGGAGATTGAAGGGAATATGCCCTAGATCAATGATGGTGATGATTGTAATACGTCTTTGTTCATGTAATTATGATAACTTTGTTTATCGGTTCCGTGAATAAATGTTACGACTTTCTTCATTTGGTACGACCTGATTGTGAAACACATTGTCAAGTGACATTATTCTAAACGGATCCCTAATCCATATCATTATGGGGAGCTGTGATGATTTGATCAGCACATGTATTGGTTGATGGTAATGTTTCACATACCATAGATATGGAGATATCAAACCAATAATGTGGACACATGTTGAACAACATGGGTAGTCGGACAAGACCCACTCTGAGACGCTGTGAGTTGTTATCTCTTATAGTCCATCAGCGTATAGTCTCGAGTGGTACGCGTATATGGTCCTTAGACCTGAGATTGTCATGGATGCCTAGCATGTAGACTTGTATGCTTTGGTGTCATCAAATGCTACACCGTAACAGGGTGTAACATCCCAAAATTTTGCTTTTATTCAATTTATTGAGTTATTTGAATTTTTGGAATTTTTTGGATTTAATTTGAATTAAGTCCCTTCTTGAATTAATTAAATATTTAAAAATTTCATATAAAGTTTTGTTGTAAATATTTTATTTGAGTACAAAATGTCTCAAAGTATTTTCCAGAATCTTCTGGGATTTTTCTAAGCATTTTGCAATTTTTCTTGATTTAATTGAATTACTAGAATTATTTTAAATGATAAAAAGGAAAAAGGAAAAATTCGGAAAACCTAACGGGTTGAGCCTCGTGGACCGAACTTGTTAACCCGCGCGCTAATGTAGTAGCCGATGCTTTGAGTCAGAAGAGCCACACCGTGAATATGCTAGTAGAAGAGAGTCAAGGTAAGCTATGTAAATATTTTCAGAAGATGAAGCTGGAAGTCGTACCAGAAGGATTTCTGGCAACCCTGGAAGTGAAACCTACTTTAGAAGACCAGATCCGAGAAGGCCAGAAGGATGATGACAAGATCCGCCGAATTAAGTCCAAAATGGATAAAGGCAAGGCTAAGGACTTCAAATTGGATGAGCAGGGTACGCTGTGGATCATAGATCGTATCTGTGTGCCGAACAACAAAGAACTGAAGCAGTTGATTCTAGAAGAAGCCCATGACTCCAAGTACTCAATTCATCTGGAAAGTGCCAAGATGTATCAAGACCTGAAAGAGAGATTTTAGTGGCTAAGTATGAAGCGTGAGGTTGCCGAGCATGTTGCTTTATGTGACATATGTCAAAGAGTTAAAGCAATGCATCAGAGGCCAGCTGGATTGCCACAGCCGCTGAAGATACCTGAGTGGAAGTGGGAGGAAATCGAAATGGACTTCATTACCGGTTTACCGAAAACTCAAGGTGGATACGACTCCATATGGGTCATAGTGGATCGTTTGACCAAGGTCGCTCATTTCATACCTGTGAAGACTACGTACTCAGGAGACCGTTTAGTGGAGCTATATGTCCAAGATTGTATGTTTGCATGGAGTGCCGAAGAAAATAGTGTTGCACAGAGGTACCCAGTTTACCTCAAGATTCTGGAACAAGCTGCATGAAGCCATGGGGACCCGTTTGAACCTCAGCACAACATATCATCTGCAAACTGATGGTCAGATAGAAAGGGTTAATCAGATTCTGGAGGACATGCTGCGAGATTGTGCCCTTGCATATGCTACCTCATGGGAAAAGTGTTTGCCGTATGCTGAGTTCAGCTATAATAATAGTTACCAAGCCAATTTACAGATGTCACCATTTGAAGCCTTGTATGGTTGACCCTGTCGAACGCCATTGAATTGGAATGAGACCGTTGAGCACTACGTTTTTGGACCGGATATTCTTCAAGAAGCCGAAGAGCAGATTGCTATGATCCGGGAAAGGTTGAGGATTGCACAATCAAGACAGAAGAGTTATGCTAATAATCGGCGTAGAAACTTGAGTTTTGAACCGAAAGAGTTCATATACCTCAGAGTTACACCTCTCAAGGGAGTTAAAAGGTTGCATGCCAAAGGGAAACTCGCACCGCGATATGTTGGACCATTCAAAATCTTGAGCCGTAGAGGTGAAGTTGCTTATTAGTTGGAGTTGCCGCAGTCATTGGCAGGAGTGCATGATGTGTTCCATATGTCGCAACTAAAGAAGTGTTTGAGAGTGCTAGAGGAACAGACGCCTTTAGAGTCGATCGAGCTACAAGAAGATTTGACCTACACGGAGCACCCTGTAAAGATTTTGGACACAATGGATCGAGAAATGATAAACAAGTCAACACGTTTCTGCGGAGTCCAGTGGAGAAACCATGTCGAGAGTGAACCGACTTGGGAGCGCGAAGAAGATTTGAGGAAAGAGTTTCCAAACCTATTCCTTAGTTAGCCTTGAATCTCGGGGTCGAGATTCCGTTAAGTGGGGAGGTCTGTTACACCCCAAATTTGTGCTTTTATTTAATTTATTGGGTTAATTGAATTTTGGAATTTTCTAGAATTTATTTGGATTTAAATTGAATTTATTCCCTTTTGAGTTAATTAAATATTTAAAATTTTCATATAAAATTTTGGTAGAAATATTTTATTTGAGTCAAAAATGTCTCAAAGTATTTCCCAAAATTTTTCTGGAATTTTTCTGAGCATTTTGCTATTTTCTTGATTTATTTGAATTTCTAGAATTTATTTTAAATAATAAATCGCTGGAAAAACCCTAATGGGTTTCACTGTAGCACCGACCCAAGTCGGACTCAAGTCCAACTCGAGCCTGACCAAACCGAGCCAAGCCACGTTCGCACCGGACACGAACCCCAACCGCGCGACCGTTAGATTTGAATCCAACGGCCGAGATTGCGCCACGTCGCTCGCGCGTGGATCAGATCGGACCCATTCGGGCCGATCGGATCCGGGCCGTTGATTGCATACATGTGGACGGCTAGGATGCGTGTCGGGACCCCGAATTTGCAAATCCGGACCCTCTGTGTATTTAGCACTAGTCCAGGAACGCGCTAGTGCACACAGTCTTAACATCGGTAAATATCACAATCATACCATTCGATATTATCAAAGTACTTTATTTAAATAACTAAATCGTTACTCGACCTTATGGTCAAGTTACAAATGTATGCCTACTTAAGGCGAAACTTATTAAAAGAGAAATAATAGCAATGAAAATCAAATAAGGTAACATCGTGGCGCCATCCAGTAGACCACAGGCAACTGACTGGGCTCGCTTCCCTAAGTAGACGGATCCTCTTGGAGTTCCTCCTCCAAAGCTGGCGTAGTCTCCTCTTCAACTGATGTTATGTTGAGGCAAGGGTGAGTACTTGGTACTCGAGAAGTCATGCACGTAATGCAAGCTAATATACTATATGCATGGCTTGGTACAAAGGAATAGCTCAAGGTATATTTGCGATGCTTGACATTTGACAAGTGATATAAGTAGATTCGAAAGCAGTAGAAATAAGTAAAGCATAAATAACTTTTCAAGAAGTTTAATAAACATTTTCCCCATCCTAAACCACATTTCCATCATCTTCATTATTAAACCAACTCAACCTTTCAAACCAAAGTTATTTTTGAGAAAATCTAACCCTTGACTGTAATTCCCGAGCGATGTCCAATACCGCGGACACGGCTATTCGACTAGATTCTCTACTCTGCAGAGGTTATGCACTTTACCCACAAGATACAATCAAACACCACAAAGGCGAGTTCAGTAACAAAGTCTTTGGAAACTTCTAACAATACAAGTGGTCCTCCCCGGTTATTGCGCACTAACCCTTCCCTTAGCTAAGGCGAAGTCTAGGCCAATCAACCGTTAGATGGGTACCTGGCCTCACTCCCGATGCGCTCCCCGCATAACTTACACAAAGGGTGTAGTTGACCTCCGAGGTCCCACAGTGCGTTATTAGCAACTTAGTCAACTAGGTCCGTCCCATTACAGACATGTGGTTGCACGTTAGACCCAGTTCAAAGGCTTGCAAGGTTAAGTCCTTAGGGTGACCAGGGCAAGACTACCCGAAGAACCAAAACAACACTCCCAATGCCACAACCGCCCACTGATTACTCTTTGCCACATGCCCTGGCCGAAACTGCTTATCAAACCCCGCTTGATTACCATGCACCACGTGCCATCAACATCACATGATACTTTTCCAAAACAGGTTCAATATATCATTAAGTCAATATTAACATTTGATTATCCAAAATCATGTTATGAGCACGTAGCAGGTCTAAGCAGTATACTACAACGGTCTAAACCCAGGTTGGCAATTTAATAATGTCCAACTAGTAATCCACAACTAGGGTGACAAGGGTCATGGCACATACTTAAATAATCAAGGTGTCATACAGCAAATTGGTACTTATCTAACCCCATGTTTAAACCAAGTATATTTTTTCTAATTGAACTAGCATGCAATAGTTTAAATCAAAATAGATTTCGAAATAGGATCAACATGGTCAAAGCACAACTTGCCTTCAAAAAGTACTTGTTCTTGGTCTTGAGTTGAATCCTGAAGTTAATACTTCTCCTTCGAATCCTTCCCAGCACTTCAACGCTCTACTCGTAAAAGCGTGCAAATAGCAAATACACAAATAAACAATAGGCAAAAAGTGTCCAAACATCCAAATAAAATCCATAAACAGAAAGAACATAATTTTATGGATTTTTAGAAACTGGAATCACAAATTTGGAGTTAAGAGCGCCAAAAAGTTATGATTATTTAAAGTTTAAATAATCATTTAAATAATTTTGCAGAGAAAAACTTTAGTCCAAAAATTAAATAAAATTTATATTTAGGTAGATCTCAATTTTATACAAATTTAGAAATTTGAATCACTCAAATCGGAGTTGAAACGCAAAAGTTATAAGCGTTTGAAGTTTGAACCAAAATCAAATCATTATTTCGATTTAATAAATCATTTTCTTTTCGGAAATTAATTATTGCGTCAGTATGGACACGTGGCAGTCTCTGATTGGTTGGCTGACGTCAGCCGGTCCATGGACTCGGTCCACGCTCGGTTTGGGTCTACCGTGGACCCGGTCCACGGCTCACGTGAGACTGACAGGTGGGACCACTCGGGTGACGTCATTCTTGGCGTCGGCGAGGCTCACCACGGTCGGACAGTGGGACCTCGACACGCGCGGGCCCTCGCGTGTCGGCGTCACTGCACGCCAGCTGCTGGGCGGCGCCGACCGCGACGGTCAAGCTTCCCGACACGTGGCGCAATCTCGCCGTTGATTTGAAATTCGACGGCCGCGATTAGATCCAGGGTTAACACGCTGAATCTACTCGATGATCGTGGGCCGCTCGATCTAGATCGGACGGTCGAGATCTAATCCTATAATAACACTACTACGACGCGTGGCGATCGTGGGCCGTTAGATCTTGATCCAACTGTCCAGATCTAATCGTGTTTAGAACACGTGTACTCACCTCAACCGCACGATCATGATCGGACGGTCCACATAGCTCGCGAGGTCGATGGCGACGCCGGCGAGCAAGACCACCGGAGATGAGAACGACGACGAGCCCGACGGCGTTTCGGGTTGTTCGGCGAGATGAGTCCTCCTTCGGGTGCGTCTCGTCACGGGGATTCCGGATCTGGGCTCCTTCTGGCGGAAGACGACGGATGGCGGCGGAATCACGGTAAACCATTGCGCAACAGGGTTCCAACTCCGCGAGCTCGTGACGGAGCAAACGGCGACGGCTCAGGCGAGATGGCTTGGGGGAACGGGTGCGCACGGATGAGGGCAACCTCGGGGGACGTCTCACGCTTTAAATACGGCCTCGACGTGCGTGCAAACCGGAACCCTAGCCGTGTCCTGCTCGGTCACGGCGGAGCTCTCCGGCTCGGAGTCGGAGCGGAGACGACGACGCACGGCCGTCCACGTGGCACGATCAACGGCCACGATCGCATGGACGCGATCGGATCCGGGCCGGATACGGCTCGAACCGGTACGGGCGGATCTCAGCCGTTGGATCTTTGTCGGGACCCCGAATTTGCAAATCCGGACCCTCTGTGTATTCAGCACTAGTCCAGGAACGCGCTAGTGCACACAGTCTTAACATCGGTATATATCACAATCATACCAAACGATACTATCAAAGTACTTTATTTAAATAATCAAAGGGTTACTCGACCTTATGGCCAAGTTACAAATATATGCCTTGCAAGGCGAAACTTATTAAAAGAGAAATAACAAAGAATGAAAATCAAATAAACTTAGTGGCGCCATCCAAAGATACCACAGCAATCGACCGGGCTCGCATCCCTAAGTATCACGGGTCCTCTTGGAACTCCTCCTCCGAACCAAGCGTAGTCTCCTCTTCAAGCGGTATTGTGTTGAGGCAAGGGTGAGTACTTGGTACTCGGCAAGTCATGCACACAGAATGCAAGCTAATATACTATATGCATGGCTTGGTACAAAGGAATAGCTCAGTATATTTGCAGAAATGTGACTTTTGACAAGTAATAAAAGTAGATTCGAAGCGGTAGAAATAAGTAAAGCATAAATAACTTTTCAAGAAGTTTAACAAACATTTTTCCCATCCTACACCATATTTCCATCACCTTCCTTGTTAAACCAACCCATCTTTTCAAAACCAAGTTATTTTCGTAAAGTCTACCCCTTGACTCAGTAATTCCGAGCATTGTCCAAGATCGCGGACTCCTGGCTTATTCAAATAGATTCTACACTCTGCAGAGGTTATGCACTTTACCCACAAGATACAGTCAAACACCACAAAGGCGAGTTCCTCAGAATAAAGCCTTTCTAAGCCTCAAACAACACAGTGGTCCTCTCAGGTTCAGGCTCTACACCATCCCTTCCCTTAGCCAAGGCGAAGTATGGGACCAACACACCGTTAGATGGGTACCTGGCCACGACCACGATACGCTCCCCGCATAATCACACAAACGGTGTAATCGACACCCTGAGGCTCCACAAGTGAGTCCTTAGCGACTTAGTCAACTAGGGCCGTCCCATTCCAAACCATGTGGTTGCAAGTATGACCCAGTTCAAAGGCTTGCAAGGTTAAGTCCTTAGAGTGACCAGGGCAAGACTACCCGAAAAACCAAATCAACACTCCCAATGCCACAACCGGCCCACCTGATTACTCTTGCCACATGCCCCGGCCGAAATCATTTATCAAACCCAGCTTGATTACCATGCACCACGTGTCAACATCACATGATACTTTTCCAAAACAGGTTCAATATATCATTAAGTCCATATTAGCATTTGATTGTCCAAAATCATGTCATGAGCACGTAGCGTGCTCTAAGCAAAGATACTACAACGGTCTAAACCCATGTTGGCAATTTAATAATGTCCAACTAGTAAACCACAACTAGGGTGACGAGGGATCATGGCACATACTTAGATAATCAAGGTGTCATACAAAGAAATTGGTATTTATCTAACCCCCATGTTTAAATAAAATATCTTTCTAATTGAACTAGCATGCAATAGTTTAAATCAAAATAGATTTCGAAATAGGATCAACATGGTCAAAGCACAACTTGCCTTCAAAAAGTACTTGCTCTTGGTCTTGAGTTGGATCCTCGAGTCAACACTTCTCCCTCGAATCCTTCCCAAGCACCTCAACGCCTACTCGTAAAGCGTGCAAATAGCAAATACACAAATAAACACTAGGCAAAACATCCCAAAACTCCAAATAAAATCCATAAACAGAGAGAACGTAATTTTCTGGATTTTTAGAAACTGGAATAAATCAAATTTGGAGTTAAAATGCAAAAGTTATGATTATTTAAAGTTTAAATAATCAATTAAATAATATTACAGAGAAAAACTTTAGTCCAAAAATTAAATAAAATTCATATTTAGGTAGATCTCAATTTTATACAAATTTAGAAATTTGAATCACTCAAATCGGAGTTGAAACGCAAAGTTATAAGCGTTTGAAGTTTGAATCTAAATTTGAATCAATATTTCGAATTAATAAATCATTTTCTTTTTCGAAATTAATTATTGCGCCAAAGATGGACACGTGGCAGCCTCTCGATTGGCTGGTCGACGTCGGCCGGTCCATGGACTTGGTCCACGCTTGGCTCGGGTCTACGGTGGACACGGCCCACGGCTCAAGTCTTCGACACGCGACCCAATGCCGACCCGTCGCGTGTGTGCACTGGCAGGCATGGCCGTACACGCGCGACGTCCCCGGCGTGTGACACATGGGTGCATCACAGCCCTTGATTCCCGATCGAACGGATATGATCCACCCGAATTCAATCTACGCGATATAGCCCTGGCCGTTGGATCTAAATCCAAGGGTCGAGAATAGATCTAACCTAGGTCGCACGATTTCCATCTAACGGTTTAGATCTAATCTGGTTTTTCTACGGTGTGATGTGGGCTAACCTGGACTGCTCGATGAAGATCGCACGCGGAGAAGCTTTGCGAAGTCGGCGGTGGCGGCGGCGTCAGTGGAGTGGAGGGGGACGACCACGGCACAGCGATTTGATGCCCCTCCGACGAGGTGAGTGCGCCTCGGTTGCGGCTTGGCTTGACGGGCTCGGAATCGCCACGGACGGCGAGGAGCTCGTGACGGCGGAACGCAACAATGACCGAGGTGAAGCCCTAAGCAACTACGGCGAGGGATTGCGGCCTCGGCAGGCGCTTCTGAAGTGAGACGACTAGGAAAAAGCGGCGCGGGGTCATGGCGATCCTCGTCGCGGGTCTCGGTCATTAAATAGGCCACGGATTCCGCGGAATCTCGAACCCTAACGGAGTTCGGTCATGGCGCTGGCGAGTCCGCCCGGACACGGAAGACGACGCGCGCCACCGGCCCACGTGTTCGTAACCAACGGCTAGGATCGAATCCGGCATGACCCACCCGACCCGGACACTCAGACGGCGACGTGGCAAGCTCTTAGCCGTTGGATCGAAATCCGACTGGCCCACGCACTCGGTCCGCCCGACTCGTTGCGGCTTTCGAACGTGGTTCGGTCGGACTCGGACTCGAGTCCGACTCGGGCTCGATCGGATGAACAAGACAAACCCACTCGTATTTTCCAATGATTTAATATTTAAAATAATTCCCGAGAATTCATTTAATTCATTAAAAATAGCAAAAGACTCGAAAAATTCGAAAAATTCGGAAAATATTTTAGATCATTTTGGACTCAAATAAAATATTTCCAGCAAAATTTTATTTGCAAAATTAAATTCTTTAATTATTTCAAAATGGAATAAATTCAAATAAATTCCAAATAAATCCAAATAAATTCTGAAAATTCCAAAAATTCACCAAAGTGCCAAATCACACATGAATTTAAGAAAAGCAAAATTTTGGGGTGTTACAAACCTCCCCCTTAATAGAATCTCGTCCCGAGATTCAGTGGCTTACTAAAGGAATAGGTTTGGAAACTCTTTCTTCAAATCCTCTTCAAGGCCCCAAGTCGCTTCGCTTTCTTCATGGTTGCTCCATCAACTCTACAGTAAACGAGTTGACTTGTTTCTAGTTTCTCGATCCATTGTGTCTAGAATCCTCACAGGATGCTCCTTATAAGTCAAATCCTCTTGCAACTCAATTAACTCTAGCGACGTCTGCTCTCGTGAACTCGAGACACTTCTTCAATCGGGACACATGGAATACATCATGTACTCGCTAACGATCGTGGCAACTCCACTGGTAAGCAACCGCCTCGCGACTCAAAATCTTAAATGGTCCAACATAACGGGTGCGAGTTTCCCTTTGGCATGGAACCTCTTAACTCCCCCGAGGCGTAACTCGAGATAAACAAAGTCTTCTCGTTCAAAACTCAAGTCTCGGCGACGATTGTCAAGATAACTCTTCGTCGAGATTGGGCTATCTTCAACCTTTCCCTAATCACGGCAATCTGCTTCTTCACCTCTTGAAGAATATCAGGCCCAAAGACACGGGCGCCGGGTCTCATTCCAATTCAATGGCGTCCGACAGTCGCCCATACAAAGGCCTCAAAGGTGACATCTGTAAACTAGCCTCGATAACTATTGTTGTAATCGAACTCGGCATACGGCAAACTTTTATCCCAAGAGGTAGCATAAGCCAATGCACAAGCTCTTAACATATCCTCCGTAATCTGGTTGACTCTTTCTGGCCTGTCCATCCGTGCATGGATGATAAGTCAGATCAAGTTTAAACGGGTTCCCATGGCTTCATGCAACTTATTCCGTAACCTTGAGGTAAATTGGGTACCTCTGTCCGATACAATCCTCTTTGGCACTCCGTGCAAACAAACAATCCTCGATCATGTACAACTCTGCTAATTTATCTCCCGAGGAAGTGGTCTTCACGGGGATAAAATGGGCTACTTTAGTCACGCGATCCACTATAACCCATATGGAGTCATAACCTCCGTGAGTCTTCGGCAAACCGGTAATGAAATCCATTCCGAGGTCCTCCCACTTCCACTCGTATCTTCACGGTTGTAGCAATCCTGCTGGTCTCGATGCATTGCCTTGACTCTCTGGCATACGCCGCACAATGCAACATGCTCGGCAACTTCGTTTCATACTCGGCCACCGTAATCTCTCCTTTAGATCCCGACACATCTTGGCGCTTCGGGGTGAATTGAGTACTTGGAGTCATGGGCTTCTTCCAAAATCAGCTGCTTTAACTCCTTTTGTTAGGCACACAAATACGATCCTTCATCCACAACGTGCCTTGCTCATCCAACTTGAAGTCCTCTCGCCTTGCCTTCCTCCTTGACGGACTTAATCCCGCGGATCTTGTCATCATCCTTCGTCCTTCTCGATCTGATTCTCTAGGGTAGGCTTTACTTCTAATGCGGCCAAGAATCCGCTAGGTACTACCTCAACCTTCATCTTCCTAAACTCCTCACATAACTCATCCCGACTTGTGGCTAGCAACGCACTCACTGTATGGCTTTTCCGACTCGTAGCGCTTCGGCTACTACGCTGGCCTTCCGGGATGGTAATGGATTCCAACATTATAGTCCTTGATCAACTCTAACCATCTCCTTTGCCTCATATTCAGATCCGATCGGGTGAATATGTACTTAAGGCTCTTATGATCCGTATACACTTCACATCTGTTTCCAATCGAGATAGTGACGCCATATCTTCAAGGCATGCACTACGGCAGCCTAACTCTAGGTCATGTGTCGGATAATTTTCCTCATGCGGCCTCAATCGCCTTGATGCATAAGCGATTTACCTTTCCATTCTCTCGTGACAAGACACATCCAAGTCCTTGGCGCGATGCGTCACAATAAATATCGGCTTTGAGCAACATCCTAGAACTAACACCTGTGTGATGTCAATCGCTTCTTCACTCTGAAATCCTTTCTCACATTCTCAAGCGCCCATGCAAACTTCTTTTCCTTCTTCAAAGAATTGCGTAAGAGGTTTCGCAATTGTCGAGAAGCCTTCAATGAAACGGCGGTAGTATCCTCGCCATTCCAAGGAAACTCGAACTGGGTCACGATCTTGGTGCTCCCAATGTAACACGCCTTCTACTTTGCTTGGATCCACTGGCGACTCCTTCAAGCGGTCATTACATGTCCAAGAAACTCCACCTTGTCCTTCCAAAATCACACTTGCTGAACTTGGCGAAAAGTTGCTGTTCCTCACTTTTCCAAAACTCGCCTTAAGTGTTCGGCATGTTCATCCTCTGTCTTGGAGTAGATTAGGATATCGCTCTATGAACACGACAACAAACTTGTCCAAATATTCCATGAACACCTTATTCATCATATTCATGAAATAAGCCGGGCGATTCGTCGGCCCAAAGGACATAATCAGAAACTCGTAATGTCCATATCTTGACGAGAATGCGATCTTGGAATATCCTCCGATCGGATCTTCAATCGATGGTATCCCGATCTCGAGATCAATCTTGGAGAAAACTCCGCTCCTCTTAATCGATCAAACAAATCATCAATCCTGGTAGCGGATACTTATTCTTCACGGTGACTTCATTGAGTGCACGGTAGTCAATGCACATCCCGAAACTCCCGTCCTTCTTCTTGACAAACAAAACCGGTGCTCCCCACGGCGACTAACTCGGCCTCGATAAATCCTTTCTCCATTAACTCTTCTAGCTGTTTCTTCATCTCTACCAACTCCTCGGTAGACATCCGATAGGGTCTCTTTGCTATCGGTCTTTGTGCAGTACAAGCTCTATCACAAACTCTATGTCCCCTGTCTCAAGGCATACCGTAGATCTTCGGAAAAACATCGGTACTCATTCACTACCGGACATCCTCTATGCTGATTGCCTTGGTACTGTTAACCATCAACTGTCCATCTCTAATCTAGTGGGCTTGAAATTCCACTTTCTTCCCACACAGGCTCTCAACTGAGATAGTCCTTCGTCCACAATCCAATACGGCCTTGTGCTTGGATAACCAATCCATTCCCAATATAACATCTAAGGTCTGGGTCTCCAAAATTATAAGGTTTGCTAGGAACTCTATTCCATCTATTAGTATTCTCACCCCGGAACATCCTACTTTCGTTCGGAGTTCGGAACCAGGGGTTTGAACTAAAAGCATGCACTTAAGTCTTGCAATTCTCAAGTCATTCCTAGCAGCAAAGCCTTGCGAAACAAACGAATGCGAAGCTCCAGAGTCAAACAAAACGGTTGCAGGTACTGAGTTAACAAGTAACTTACCCAGTACGACGTCCGTAGCATTCTGCAGTGCATCTGCGGTGACATGGTTGACTCGGCCTCTCACCACGGTCTGGGGTGTGGCTCCTGTGCCGGGCGCCCTAGCTGGGTGGTTCCTAGATTGAAGCGAATCGGGTCGCTCTGCTGTCTTCTTTGGACAATCATGGCAAAGTGTCTGGCTCGTTGCGCTTGTAATGCCTCAACTGTTCCTTCTTGTTGCACAGAGTAGTGTTTCTAGCGGGCTGGGGTTTGGTAGTTCGATTGGCGGGTCTTGGTCTTGGGGATGGTGTCCTTGTTGCATTCTCGTGGTTGGAATCAAGAATTGATTTGGTGCAACTCTCAAGCGCCGCTGCGTTCCACTGGCGTGATCCTTGCTTTGTTGCATCCTGCGCTTCTGTTCTCATCCAGTTCCTTGCGCTTGTCCTCAAGAATAAGTGCCTTATTCACCAACTCTTGGAAATCTGGAAAGGTGTGGGTGATCAACCCTACTTGCAATCCCGAGTTAAGTCCCTTCATAAAACGAGGTATGCCTGGATTTATCGTCGCTACATCCTTAGGTGCGTAGCGTGCTAGCTGTGTGAACTTGTTCGTAGTCGGCCACCGGCTGATTACCTTGCTTTAATGCTCAACTCCTCCTTCTTAAGGTCCATGATTCCTTCAGGCACGTGATCTTTGTCGGAATGCAAATGAACTCCTCCCAAGTGATATCTTGAGGGTTCTCTGCGTGGCACGAAGTTCTCCCACCATTCGTAATTTGTTCCTTCCAATGATGAGAAGCGTAGAGTACCTTCTCATTCCCTATGCATTGAGCTATGTGTAGCTTCCTCTCGATTGATCTTAACCAATCATCGGCCTCCAATGGATTGGCATTCCCGGAGAAAGTGGGTGGGTGAGTTCTCATGAACTCGACAGCCTTGTATTCTGGCGTGGTCCCGATTAACTTGATTAGCAAAGTGGCCTGAGCAAAGGACGTGCTGCATTTGTTGCATCATAGCATGCATCAACCGAGTCCGGGCAGCAAGAAAAGCTCCAAAATTCTGCACATCCAAAGGGCGGTGCTGGTGCTCCCTCATTGGGGTTTTCTGCTGGGCGAACCACTCCCATTTCTTCCAAATTTTACACGTGTATTCACCATCTATCGATTTTCTATAGGTTTAGAGATGAGAGGGAAACAAGAATAGACAAGTAATATGGAACTTATGCGGGGCGAAATGTGTAGCCTTAAGGTCCAACTTTATTATTAGTAACTTGGTATGGTGCTTACAATGCCTAAGGGCCTTGCAACACATACTACACACTCAAAGAAACAAAGCAAATCCAAATCGAACTAACTCTGGAGTCTATCGCCTAAAGGGTGACTCTTTATTCTATGACTCGACTCGTGAAGGAGTCTCACTATAGAACCTATGCTCACTCATCAAGAAAACCTCCACGGCCTGGAGTACGGGTCTGCGGCATAGGCGCGAAACGATTGCCATGTCCAAAGAATCGTGTCATCCGTGGTAGTCGAAGAAGCGATGTCCTCATCGAGATCTCGACTCTTCCGATCTCGGCTCGTGTAGCTCGAGCATCGCCTGGTCCGGGTCCGCATAAAGTCATCTCCAACTCGTCAATCCTTCGTAGAAGGTGTGCCACATACTCTTGAGCTTCCGCCATCTGTTCTTCTCTGTCGTGATCTCCTTGCGGGCCTTCAGAGCTCCTTGCTTGTATTATCTAGTACATCCTCCTGGCGACAATAAATCGTGCCAACCGTGTAACCGTGGCATCCTCATCCTGAATCGCCGGTCGAAGGTTATCGCTGCGGATGGTAACGGAACACCGTACTCTCCAACTCTCGGCGTAGATACGGGTAATGTGCCGCATTGCGGCGTCGTGATACTTCTTGGATACCCATCTGCATTGTAGATCTCCTCGGCAAGCAGTAGTTGTATCGGGCGATTGCCTGGCCCTTTTTCCTAGCAGTACCTCAATCCTCACGTCACAAGCCTTGATCAATCCCGCTTGTCCGATCACTTCTACTTGGTATTGGGGCTTCTCAAAATCTCCGAGTCCGTAGCATATGCCAAAGTTCCGCGGGCGTGACCAACTCCCGAGATCAACGTAGTTGAACTCTTCCTCCATCTGTCACAAGAGTGCTTTACGTAAGAACCCGGAATTTTTAAATTGTGACAAGGTAAGGGAAAATTTCAGCAAGAGACAAGAAAAGAGAGAAGGGGATAAGTCGAGATGTCATTTCTTGTCTTCACAAATTTTTAGCTTTTAGAAAATAGGTTTTATCCTCACTACGACCATTCTAGCTTAGGGTTGAGCCTACAGTCAAGTATGGCTCTGATACCACCTCTGTCGGGACCCGAATTTGCAAATCCGGACCCTCTGTGTATTCAAAGCACTAGTCCAGAACGCGCTTAGTGCACACAGTCTTAACATCGGTATATATCACAATCATACCAAACGATACTATCAAAGTACTTTATTTAAATAATCAAAGGGTTACTCGACCTTATGGCCAAGTTACAAATATATGCCTTGCAAGGCGAAACTTATTAAAAGAGAAATAACAACGGCGGAAAATCAAATAAACTTAGTGGCGCCATCCAAGATACCACAGGCAACTGATCGCTCGCATCCCTAAGTATACGGGTCCTCTTGGAACTCCTCCTCCGAAACTCGGCGTAGTCTCCTCTTCAACCTGTATTGTGTTGAGGCAAGGGTGAGTACTTGGTACTCAAGAAGTCATGCACGTAATGCAAGCTAATATACTATATGCATGGCTTGGTACAAAGGAATAGCTCAGTATATTTGCAAAGAAATGACTTTTGACAAGTAATAAAAGTAGATTCAAAGCAGAGAAATAAGTAAAGCATAAATAACTTTTCAAGAAGTTTAACAAACATTTTTCCCATCCTACACCATATTTCCATCACCTTCCTTGTTAAACCAACCCATCTTTTCAAAACCAAGTTATTTTCGTAAAGTCTACCCCTTGATCAGTAATTCCGAGCATTGTCCAAAGATCAGTGGACTCCTGGCTATTCAAATAGATTCTACACTCTGCAGAGGTTATGCACTTTACCCACAAGATACAAATAAACACCACAAAGGCGAGTTCCGTGAATAAAGCCTTCTAAGCCTCAAACAACACAGTGGTCCTCTCCTGGTTCGTGCTCTACACCATCCCTTCCCTTAGCCAAGGCGAAGTATGGGACCAACACACCGTTAGATGGGTACCTGGCCACGCCCACGATACGCTCCCCGCATAATCACACAAACGGTGTAATCGACACCCTGAGGCTCCACAAGTGAGTCCTTAGCGACTTAGTCAACTAGGGCCGCCCCATTCCACCCATGTGGTTGCAAGTATGACCAGTTCAAAGGCTTGCAAGGTTAAGTCCTTAGAGTGACCAGGCAAGACTACCCAAAACCAAATCAACACTCCCAATGCCACAACCGCCCACCTGATTACTCTTGCCACATGCCCCGGCCGAAAACTGTTTATCAAACCCCGCTTGATTACCATGCACCACGTCCGTCAACATCACATGATACTTTTCCAAAACAGGTTCAATATATCATTAAGTCCATATTAGCATTTGATTGTCCAAAATCATGTCATGAGCACGTGAGCGTGTCTAAGCAAAGATACTACAACGGTCTAAACCCATGTTGGCAATTTAATAATGTCCAACTAGTAAACCACAACTAGGGTGACGAGGATCATGGCACATACTTAGATAATCAAGGTGTCATACAAAGAAATTGGTATTTATCTAACCCCCATGTTTAAATAAAATATCTTTCTAATTGAACTAGCATGCAATAGTTTAAATCAAAATAGATTTCAAATAGGATCAACATGGTCAAAGCACAACTTGCCTTCAAAAAGTACTTGCTCTTGGTCTTGAGTTGGATCCTGAGTCAACACTTCTCCTCGAATCCTTCCTAAGCACCTCAACGCCTACTCGTAAAGCGTGCAAATAGCAAATACACAAATAAACACTAGGCAAAACATCCCAAAACTCCAAATAAAATCCATAAACAGAGAGAACGTAATTTTCTGGATTTTTAGAAAGCTGGAATCACAAATTTGGAGTTAAAATGCAAAAGTTATGATTATTTAAAGTTTAAATAATCAATTAAATAATATTACAGAGAAAAACTTTAGTCCAAAAATTAAATAAAATTCATATTTAGGTAGATCTCAATTTTATACAAATTTAGAAATTTGAATCACTCAAATCGGAGTTGAAACGCGAAAGTTATAAGCGTTTGAAGTTTGGATCTAAATTTGAATCAATATTTCGAATTAATAAATCATTTTCTTTTCGAAATTAATTATTGCGTCAAAGATGGACACGTGGCAGCCTCTCGATTGGCTGGCCGACGTCGGCCGGTCCATGGACTTGGTCCACGCTTGGCTCGGGTCTACGGTGGACACGGCCCACGGCCAAGTCTCGACATCGTGGGACCCAATATCGGCGACCCGTGCGTGTGTGCATCGGTGCGGCATGCGCAAGCACGCTGGCACGCCCCGGCGTGTGACACATGGGTGCATCACAGCCCTTGATTCCCGATCGAATCGGATATGATCCACCCGAATTCAATCTACGCGATATAGCCCTGGCCGTTGGATCTAAATCCAAGGTCGAGAATAGATCTAACCTAGGTCGCACGATTTCCATCTAATGGTTTAGATCTAATCTGGTTTTTCTACGGTGTGATGTGGGCTAACCTGGACCGTTCGATGAAGATCGCCGGCGGAGAAGCTTTATGAAGTCGGCGGTGGCGCGCGCGCGTACCGCCGGAGTGGAGGGGGACGACCACGGCACAATGATTTGATGCCCCTCCGACGAGGTGAGTGCGCCTCGCTGCGGCTTGGCTTGACGGGCTCTGAATCGCCACGGACGGCGAGGAGCTCCGGTGACGGCGAACGCAACAATGACCGAGGTGAAGCCCTAAGCAACTACGGCGAGGGATTGCACCTCGGCCCAGGCGCCACGCGGAGACAAATAGGGAAAAAGCGGCGCTGGGTCATGGCGATCCTCGTATGGGTCTCGGTCATTAAATAGGCCACGGATTCCGCGGAATCCTCGAACCCTAACGGAGTTCTGGCCATGGCGCTGGCGGAGTCCGCCGGACACGGGAAGACGACGCGCGCCAGCCGTCCACGTGTTCAGAACCAACGGCTAGGATCGAACCGGCATGACCCAGTCCGACCCGGACACGGTATGGCGACGTGGCAAGCTCTTAGCCGTTGGATCGAAATCCGACGGCCCACGCACTCGGTCCGCCCGACTTCGTTGCGGCTCGAACGTGGTTCGGCCTGACTCGGACTCGAGTCCGACTCGGCCTCGGTCGGATGAACAAGATAAACCCACTCGTATTTTCCAGCGATTTAATATTTAAAATAATTCCCAAGAATTCATTTAATTCATTAAAAATAGCAAAAGACTCGTAAAATTCTAAAAATTCGAAAATATTTTAGATCATTTTGGACTCAAATAAAATATTTCCAGCAAAATTTTATTTGCAAAATTAAATTCTTTAATTATTTCAAAATGGAATAAATTCAAATAAATTACAAATAAATCCAAATAAATTCCAGAAAATTCCAAAAATTCACCAAATTGCCAAAGCACACATGAATTTAAGAAAAGCAAAATTTTGGGGTGTTACAAACCTCCCCCTTAATAGAATCTCGTCCCGAGATTCGTGGCTTACTAAAGGAATAGGTTTGGAAACTCTTTCTTCAAATCCTCTTCACAGCCCCAAGTCGCTTCGCTTTCTTCATGGTTGCTCCATCGAACTCTACAAACGAGTTGACTTGTTTCTAGTTTCTCGATCCATTGTGTCTAGAATCCTCACAGGATGCTCCTTATAAGTCAAATCCTCTTGCAACTCAATTAACTCTAGCGACGCCTGCTCTCAGAACTCTGAGACACTTCTTCAATCGGGACACATGGAATACATCATGTACTCCTCGCTAACGATCGTGGCAACTCCACTGGTAAGCAACTTCAGCCTCGGCGACTCAAAATCTTAAATGGTCCAACATAACGGGTGCGAGTTTCCCTTTGGCATGGAACCTCTTAACTCCCCGAGAGGCGTAACTCGAGATAAACAAAGTCTTCTCGTTCAAAACTCAAGTCTCGGCGACGATTGTCAAGATAACTCTTCTCCGAGATTGGGCTATCTTCAACCTTTCCCTAATCACGGCAATCTGCTTCTTCACCTCTTGAAGAATATCAGGCCCAAAGACACGGCGCCACGGTCTCATTCCAATTCAATGGCGTCCGACAGTGGTCGCCCATACAAAGGCCTCAAAAGGTGACATCTCAGAAACTAGCCTCGATAACTATTGTTGTAATCGAACTCGGCATACGGCAAACTTTTATCCCAAGAGGTAGCATAAGCCAATGCACAAGCTCTTAACATATCCTCCGAATCTGGTTGACTCTTTCTGGCCTGGCTCCATCCGCCTCAGGATGATAAGTCAGATCAAGTTTAAACGGGTTCCCATGGCTTCATGCAACTTATTCCGTAACCTTGAGGTAAATTGGGTACCTCTCGTCCGATACAATCCTCTTTGGCACTCCGTGCAAACAAACAATCCTCGATCATGTACAACTCGCTAATTTATCTCCCGAGGAAGTGGTCTTCACGGGATAAAATGGGCTACTTTAGTCAAGCGATCCACTATAACCCATATGGAGTCATAACCTCCTTGAGTCTTCGCAAACCGGTAATGAAATCCATTCCGATTTCCTCCCACTTCCACTCAGTATCTTCACGGTTGTAGCAATCCTGCTGGTCTCTCGATGCATTGCCTTGACTCTCGGGCATACGCCGCACAATGCAACATGCTCGGCAACTTCTCGCTTCATACTCGCCACCGTAATCTCTCCTTTAGATCCCGACACATCTTGGCGCTTCCAGGGTGAATTGAGTACTTGAGTCATGGGCTTCTTCCAAAATCAGTTGCTTTAACTCCTTTTGTTAGGCACACAAATACGATCCTTCATCCACAACGTGCCTTGCTCATCCAACTTGAAGTCCTCTCGCCTTGCCTTCCTCCTCGACGGACTTAATCCTGCTGGATCTTGTCATCATCCTTCGTCCTTCTCGGATCTGATTCTCTAGGGTAGGCTTTACTTCTAATGCGCCAAGAATCCGCTAGGTACTACCTCAACCTTCATCTTCTGAAACTCCTCACATAACTCATCCCGACTTGTGGCTAGCAACGTACTCACGGTATGGCTTTTCCGACTCGTAGCGTCGGCTACTACGCTGGCCTTCCCTGATGGTAATGGATTCCAACATTATAGTCCTTGATCAACTCTAACCATCTCCTTTGCCTCATATTCAGATCCGATCGGGTGAATATGTACTTAAGGCTCTTATGATCCGTATACACTTCACATCTGTTTCCAATCGATAGTGACGCCATATCTTCAAGGCATGCACTACGGCTAACTCTAGGTCATGTGTCGGATAATTTTCCTCATGCGGCCTCAATCGCCTTGATGCATAAGCGACTTACCTTTCCATTCTGCAGACAAGACACATCCAAGTCCTTGGCGCGATCGTCACAATAAATATCGAAGCTTTGAGCAACATCCGGTAGAACTAACACCGGTGCCGATGTCAATCGCTTCTTCACTCCTGAAATCCTTTCTCACATTCTCAAGCGTCCATGCAAACTTCTTTTCCTTCTTCAAAGAATTGCGTAAGAGGTTTCGCAATTGTCGAGAAGCCTTCAATGAAACGGGCGGTAGTATCCTCGCCATTCCAAGGAAACTCCGAACTGGGTCACGCCTTCTACGCTCCCAATGTAACACAGCTTCTACTTTGCTTGGATCCACGGCGACTCCTTCATGCGGTCATTACATGTCCAAGAAACTCCACCTTGTCCTTCCAAAAATCACACTTGCTTAACTTGGCGAAAAGTTGTCGCTCCCTCGCCTTTTCCAAAACTCGCCTTAAGTGTTCGGCATGTTCATCCTCTGCCTTGGAGTAGATTAGGATATCGTCTATGAACACGACAACAAACTTGTCCAAATATTCCATGAACACCTTATTCATCATATTCATGAAATAAGCCGGCGCATTCGTTACCCAAAGGACATAATCAGAACTCGTAATGTCCATATCTTGACGAGAATGCAGTCTTCGAATATCCTCGATCGGATCTTCAATCGATGGTATCCCGATCTCGGATCAATCTTGGAGAAAACTCCGGCTCCTCTTAATTGATCAAACAAATCATCAATCCTGGGTAGCGGATACTTATTCTTCACGGTGACTTCATTGAGTGCACGGTAGTCAATGCACATCCTGAAACTCCCGTCCTTCTTCTTGACAAACAAAACTGGTGCTCCCCACGGCGACGAACTCGGTCTGACAAATCCTTTCTCCATTAACTCTTCTAGCTGTTTCTTCATCTCTACCAACTCCTCGGTAGACATCCGATAGGGTCTCTTTGCTATCGGTGCTGTACCAGGTACAAGCTCTATTACAAACTCTATGTCCCTGTCTGGCGGCATACCAGGTAGATCTTCGAAAAACATCGGGTACTCATTCACTACCGGACATCCTCTATGCTGATTGCCTTGGTACAAGTTAACCATCAACTGTCCATCTCTAATCAAGTAGTGGCTTGAAATTCCACTTTCTTCCCACACGTGCTCTCAATCGAGATAGTCCTTCGCCCACAATCCAATACGGCCTTGTGCTTGGATAACCAATCCATTCCCAATATAACATCTAAGGTCCGGGTCTCCAAAATTATAAGGTTTGCTAGGAACTCTATTCCATCTATTAGTATTCTCACCCCTAACATCCTACTTTCGTTCGGAGTTCTAACCAGGGGTTTGAACTAAAAGCATGCACTTAAGTCTTGCAATTCTCAAGTCATTCCTAGCAGCAAAGCCTTGCGAAACAAACGAATGCGAAGCTCGAGTCAAACAAAACGGTTGCAGTGTAATCGAAAGTTAACAAGTAACTTACCCAAGACGACGTCCGTAGCATTTCGCAAAGGTATCCGCGGTGACATGGTTGACTCGGCCTCTCACCACGGTCCTGGGGTGTGGCTCTGGTGCCGGGCGCCCTAGCTGGGGTGGTTCCTAGATTGAAGCGAATCGGGTCGCTTCGCTGTCTTCTTTGGACAATCATGTTGGCAAAGTGTCCTGGCTCGTTGCGCTTGTAATACCACCTCGCTCTTGCCGATCGCTCGAGTAGTGTTTCTAGCGGGACGGGGTTTGGTAGTTCTCGATTGGCGGGTCTTGGTGCCGGGATGGTGTCCTTGTTGCATTCTCGTGGTTGGAATCAAGAATTGATTTGGTGCAACTCTCAAGCGCCGCTATGCTCCTGGCGTGATCCTTGCTGGTGCATCCTGCGCTTCCTGTTCTCATCCGGGTCCTTGCGCTTGTCCTCAAGAATAAGTGCCTTATTCACCAACTCTTGGAAATCTGGAAAGGTGTGGGTGATCAACCCTACTTGCAATCCCGAGTTAAGTCCCTTCATAAAACGAGACTGCCTGATTTATCTCGTCGCTACATCCTCAAAGCGTAGCGTGCTAGCTGTGTGAACTTGTTCAGTAGTCGGCCACCGCCGATTACCTTGCTTTAATGCTCTGAACTCCTCCTTCTTAAGGTCCATGATTCCTTCAGGCACGTGATATCGTCGAATGCACCGTGAACTCCTCCCAAGTGATATCTTGAGGGTTCTCTGCGTGGCACGTGGTTCTCCCACCATTCGGCAATGTTTCCTTCCAATTGATGAGAAGCGTAGAGTACCTTCTCATTCCCTATGCATTGAGCTATGTGTAGCTTCCTCTCGATTGATCTTAACCAATCATCGGCCTCCAATGGATTGGCATTCCCAGAGAAAGTGGGTGGGTGAGTTCTCATGAACTCGACACCTTGTATTCTGGCGTGGTCCCCGATTAACTTGATTAGCAAAGTGGCCTGGCAAAGGACGTGCTGCATTTGTTGCATCATAGCATGCATCAACCGAGTCCTGCAGCAAGAAAAGCTCCAAAATTCTGCACATCCAAAGGGCGGTGCTGGTGCTCCATCATTGGGGTTTTCTACTGAGCGAGAACCACTCCCATTGCTTCCAAAGTTTCCACGGGTATTCACCATCTATCGATTTGCTCTAGGTTTAGAGATGAGAGGGAAACAAGAATAGACAAGTAATATGGAACTTATGCGGGGCGAAAGGTGTAGCCTTAAGGTCCAACTTTATTATCAGTAACTTGGTATGGCTGCTTACAATGCCTAAGTGCCTTGCAACACATACTGCACACTAAGAAACAAAGCAAATCCAAATCGAACTAACTCGAGTCTATCGCCTAAAGGGTGACTCTTTATTCTATGACTCGACTCGGCGAAGGAGTCTCACTATAGAACCTATGCTCACTCATCAAGAAAACCTCCACGGCACGGGTGCGGGTCTTTGCGGCATAGGCGCCAAACGATTGCCATGTCCAAGAATCGTGTCATCCGTGGTAGTCGAAGAAGCGGTGTCCTCATCGAGATCCGACTCTTCCGATCTGGCTCGTGTAGCTCGAGTAATCGCTCTGGGTCCGTCCGCATAAAGTCATCTCCAACTCGTCAATCCTTCGTGAGAAGGTGTGCCACATACTCTTGAGCTTCCCGCCATCTGTTCTTCTCTCGCCGTGATCTCCTTGCGGGCCTTCAGAGCTCCTTGCTTGTATTATCTAGTACATCCTCCTGGCGACAATAAATCGTGCCAAGCGTGTGTAACCGTGGCATCCTCATCCTGAATCGCCTTGGTCGAAGGTTATCGCTGCGCCGGATGGTAACGGAACACCGCATTTCCAACTCTCGCGTAGATACGGGTAATGTGCCGCATTGCGGCGTCGTGATACTTCTTGGATACCCATCTCGCATTGTAGATCTCCTGGCGGTGCGGTGTATCGGGCGATTGCCTGGGCCCTTTTCCTAGCAGTACCTCAATCCTCACGTCACAAGCCTTGATCAATCCCGCTTGTCCGATCACTTCTACTTGGTATTGGGGCTTCTCAAAATCTCCGAGAGTCTCAGAGCATATGCCAAAGTTCCGCGGCGTGACCAACTCCCAGATCAACGTAGTTGAACTCTTCCTCCATCTGTCACAAGAGTGCTTTACGTAAGAACCCTAATTTTTAAATTGTGACAAGGTAAGGGAAAATTTCAGCAAGAGACAAGAAAAGAGAGAAGGGGATAAGTCGAGATGTCATTTCTTGTCTTCACAAATTTTTAGCTTTTAGAAAATAGGTTTTATCCTCACTACGACCATTCTAGCTTAGGGTTGAGCCTACAGTCAAGTATGGCTCTGATACCACCTCTGTCGGGACCCCGAATTTGCAAATCCGGACCCTCTGTGTATTCAGCACTAGTCCAGGAACGCGCTAGTGCACACAGTCTTAACATCGGTATATATCACAATCATACCAAACGATACTATCAAAGTACTTTATTTAAATAATCAAAGGGTTACTCGACCTTATGGCCAAGTTACAAATATATGCCTTGCAAGGCGAAACTTATTAAAAGAGAAATAACAAAGAAATGAAAATCAAATAAACTTAGTGGCGCCATCCAAGATACCACGTGCAACCGATCGGGCTCGCATCCCTAAGTATACGGGTCCTCTTGGAACTCCTCCTCCGAAATCAAGCGTAGTCTCCTCTTCAACTGGTATTGTGTTGAGGCAAGGGTGAGTACTTGGTACTCAAGAAGTCATGCAATGTAATGCAAGCTAATATACTATATGCATGGCTTGGTACAAAGGAATAGCTCAGGTATATTTGCGAAACAGCTTTTGACAAGTAATAAAAGTAGATTCAAAGCGTAGAAATAAGTAAAGCATAAATAACTTTTCAAGAAGTTTAACAAACATTTTTCCCATCCTACACCATATTTCCATCACCTTCCTTGTTAAACCAACCCATCTTTTCAAAACCAAGTTATTTTCGTAAAGTCTACCCCTTGATCAGTAATTCCCGAGCATTGTCCAAGACTGCAGTGGACTCGGCTATTCAAATAGATTCTACACTCTGCAGAGGTTATGCACTTTACCCACAAGATACAATCAAACACCACAAAGGCGAAGTTCCTCAGAATAAAGCCTTTCGGAAGCCTCAAACAACACAGTGGTCCTCTCCTGTTCGTGCTCTACACCATCCCTTCCCTTAGCCAAGGCGAAGTATGGGACCAACACACCGTTAGATGGGTACCTGGCCACAGCCACGATACGCTCCCCGCATAATCACACAAACGGTGTAATCGACACCCTGAGGCTCCACAAGTGAGTCCTTAGCGACTTAGTCAACTAGGGCCGTCCCATTCCAGCCATGTGGTTGCAAGTATGACCCAGTTCAAAGGCTTGCAAGGTTAAGTCCTTAGAGTGACCAGGGCAAGACTACCCGAAAAACCAAATCAACACTCCCAATGCCACAACCGCCCACCTGACATTACTCTTGCCACATGCCCCTGGCCGAAATCGTTTATCAAACCCCGCTTGATTACCATGCACCACGTACGTCAACATCACATGATACTTTTCCAAAACAGGTTCAATATATCATTAAGTCCATATTAGCATTTGATTGTCCAAAATCATGTCATGAGCACGAGCGTGTCTAAGCAAGATACTACAACGGTCTAAACCCATGTTGGCAATTTAATAATGTCCAACTAGTAAACCACAACTAGGGTGACGAGGATCATGGCACATACTTAGATAATCAAGGTGTCATACAAGAAATTGGTATTTATCTAACCCCATGTTTAAACAAAATATCTTTCTAATTGAACTAGCATGCAATAGTTTAAATCAAAATAGATTTCGAAATAGGATCAACATGGTCAAAGCACAACTTGCCTTCAAAAAGTACTTGCTCTTGGTCTTGAGTTGGATCCTGAGTCAACACTTCTCCCTCGAATCCTTCCGGCACCTCAACGTCTACTCGTAAAGCGTGCAAATAGCAAATACACAAATAAACACTAGGCAAAAACATCCCAAAACTCCAAATAAAATCCATAAACAGAGAGAACGTAATTTTCTGGATTTTTAGAAACTGGAATCATCAAATTTGGAGTTAAAATGCAAAAGTTATGATTATTTAAAGTTTAAATAATCAATTAAATAATATTACAGAGAAAAACTTTAGTCCAAAAATTAAATAAAATTCATATTTAGGTAGATCTCAATTTTATACAAATTTAGAAATTTGAATCACTCAAATCGGAGTTGAAACGCAAAAGTTATAAGCGTTTGAAGTTTGAATCTAAATTTGAATCAATATTTCGAATTAATAAATCATTTTCTTTTTCGGAAATTAATTATTGCGTCAGCATGGACACGTGGCAGCCTCTGATTGGCTGGCTGACGTCAGCCGGTCCATGGACTTGGTCCACGCTTGGCTCGGGTCTACGGTGGACACGGTCCACGGCTCAAGTCTCTGACACGCGGGACCCAGCTGTCAGCGACCCCGTGCGTGTGTGCACGGTGCGGTGCGGCCGTGCCACGCGGCACGCCCCGGCGTGTGACACATGGGTGCATCACAGCCCTTGATTCCCGATCGAACGGATATGATCCACCCGAATTCAATCTACGCGATATAGCCCTGGCCGTTGGATCTAAATCCAAGGGCTGAGAATAGATCTAACCTAGGTCGCACGATTTCCATCTAACGGTTTAGATCTAATCTGGTTTTTCTACGGTGTGATGTGGGCTAACCTGGACCGTTCGATGAAGATCGCACGGCGGAGAAGCTTTTGCGAAGTCGGCGGTGGCGCGGCGGCGTGCATTGGCCGGAGTGGAGGGGACGACCACGGCACAGCGATTTGATGCCCCTCCGACGAGGTGAGTGCGCCCCTCGGTTGCGGCTTGGCTTGACGGGCTCGGAATCGCCACGGGGGGCGGAGGAGCTCCGGTGACGGCGAACGCAACAATGACCGAGGTGAAGCCCTAAGCAACTACGGCCGAGGGATTGCGGCCTCGGCGGCGCCACAAGTGAGAGCGGCTAGGAAAAAGCGGCGGGGTCATGGCGATCCTCGTATGGGTCTCGGTCATTAAATAGGCCACGGATTCGCGGAATCCTCGAACCCTAACGGAGTTCGGTCATGGCGCTGCATGGCGAGTCCGCCGGACACGGAAGACGACGCGCCCGGCCGCCCACGTGTTCGTAACCAACGGCTAGGATCGAATCGGCATGACCCGGTCAGGCCGGACCGCAGTGCAGCGGCGTGGCAAGCTCTTAGCCGTTGGATCGAAATCAAGCGGTCCCACGTACCTGGTCCGCCCGACTCGTTGCGGCTCGAGCGTGGTTCGGTCGGACTCGGACTTCGAGTCCGACTCGGGCTTCGATCGGATGAACAAGACAAACCCACTCGTATTTTCCAGCGATTTAATATTTAAAATAATTCCCGATAATTCATTTAATTCATTAAAAATAGCAAAAGACTGAAAAATTCGGAAAAATTCGAAAATATTTTAGATCATTTTGGACTCAAATAAAATATTTCCAGCAAAATTTTATTTCCAAAATTAAATTCTTTAATTATTTCAAAATGGAATAAATTCAAATAAATTCCAAATAAATCCAAATAAATTCCAGAAAATTCCAAAAATTCACCAAAGTGCCAAATCACACATGAATTTAAGAAAAGCAAAATTTTGGGGTGTTACAATCTTGATCCAACGGTCGGGATCGCTTAGGGTTGGGAACTGGTTTGGTCGAGTCAACTGGCTCGGGTCGGACTCGAACTCAAGTCTGACTCGGGCTCGGTCGGATGAACAGTAACCGACTCGGTTTGATTTTCCAGCGATTTAATATTTAAAATAATTCCCAGAAATTCAATTAATTCATTAAAAATAGCAAAATACTCGGAAAAATTCCAGAAAAATTCTGGAAAATATTTTAGGGTATTTGGGACTCAAATAAAATATTTCCAACAAAATTTTATTTGCAATATTAAATTCTTTAATTATTTCAAAATGGAATAAATTCAAATAAATTCCAAATAAATCCAAATAAATTCCAGAAAATTCCAAAAATTCACCAAAGTGCCAAATCACACATGAATTCAATAAAAGCAAAATTTTGGGGTGTTACAAACCTCCCCTTAATAGAATCTCGTCCCAGAGATTCGTGGCTTACTAAAGGAATAGGTTTGGAAATTCTTTCTTCAAATCCTCTTCACGCTCCCAAATTAAACCGCTTTCTTCATGGTTGCTCCAATCGAACTCTCTGAAGCGGGTTGACTTATTTACGGTCTCGATCCATTGTGTCCGTAATCCTCACGGGATGCTCCTTATAAGTCAAATCCTCTTGCAACTCAATTGACTCTAGCGGTGTCTGCTCTCGAGGAACTCGGAGACACTTCTTCAATCGGGACACATGGAATACATCATGCACTCCGACCAACGATCGTGGCAACTCGGTGGTAAGCAACCGCCTCTGCGACTCAAAATCTTAAATGGTCCAACATAGCAGGGTGCGAGTTTCCCTTTGGCATGGAACCTCTTAACTCCCCGAGAGGCGTAACTCGAGGTATACAAAGTCTTACGGTTCAAAACTCAAATCCTGCGACGGTTGTCGGCCATAACTCTTCATCGATATTGGGCGATCTTCAACCTTTCCCTAATCATAGCGATCCGCTCTTCACCTCTTGAAGAATATCAGGCCCAAAGACACGGCGCTCGCCGGTCTCATTCCAATTCAAAGGCGTCCGACGGAGTCGACCATACTGATGCCTCAAAGGTGACATCTCAAACTAGCCTCGATAACTATTGTTGTAATCGAACTCGGCATACGGTAAACTCTTATCCCAAGAAGTAGCATAAGCTAATGCACAAGCTCTCAACATATCCTCCAATCTGGTTGACTCTTTCGGTCTGTCCATCCGTCTGTGGATGATAAGGCACATCTTGAAGTTCAAACGGGTTCCCATGGCTTCATGCAACTTATTCCAGAACCTTGAGGTAAATTGGGTACCTCTGTCCGATACAATCCTCTTTGGCACTCCATGCAAACAGACAATCCTGATCATGTACAATTTTGCTAATTTATCTCCCGAGTAAGTGTTCTTCACGGGGATAAAATGGGCTACTTTAGTCAAGCGATCCACTATAACCCATATGGAGTCATAACCTCCTTGAGTCTTCGGCAAACCGGTAATGAAATCCATTCCGATTTCCTCCCACTTCCACTCAGGTATTTTCAGCGGTTGTAGCAATCCTGCTGGTCTCTGATGCATTGCCTTGACTCTCTGGCATACGTCGCACAATGCAACATGCTCGGCAACTTCACGTTTCATACTCGGCCACCAGAATCTCTCCTTCAGATCCTGATACATCTTGGCGCTTCGGGATGAATTGAGTACTTGGAGTCATGGGCTTCTTCCGAATCGATTGCTTTAACTCCTTTTTGTTAGGCACACAAATGCGATCCTTCATCCACAACGTGCCTTGCTCATCCAACTTGAAGTCCTCTGCCTTGCCTTCCTCCTTGATGGACTTAATCCTGCGGATCTTGTCATCATCCTTCGTCCTTCTCGGATCTGATCCTCTAGGAGTAGGCTTTACTTCTAATGCGGCCAAGAATCCGCTAGGTACTACCTCAATCTTCATTTTACGAAAATCCTGGCATAGCTCATCCCGACTTGTGGCTAGCAACATGCTCCGCAGTATGGCTTTTCCGACTCGAGCATCGGCTACTACGTTGGCCTTCCCGGGATGGTAATGGATTCCAACATTATAGTCTTTGATCAATTCTAACCATCTCCTCTGCCTCATATTCAGATCCGACTGGGTGAATATGTACTTAAGGCTCTTATGATCCGTATACACTTCACATCTGTTTCCAATCAGATAGTGACGCCATATCTTCAAAGCATGCACTACGGCACTAACTCTAAGTCATGTGTCGGATAATTTTCCTCATGCGGCCTCAACTGCCTTGATGCATAAGCGACGACCTTTCCATCCTGCATCAGCACACATCCAAGTCCTTGGCGCGATGCGTCACAATAAATATCGAAGCTTTGAGCAACATCCGGTAGAACTAACACCGGTGATGATGTCAATCGCTTCTTCACTCTGAAATCCTTTCTCACATTCTGGCGTCCATGCAAACTTCTTTTCCTTCTTCAGCAATTGCGTAAGAGGTTTCGCAATTGTCGAGAAGCCTTCGATGAAACGGCGGTAGTATCCTGCCATTCCAAGGAAACTCCGAATCTGGGTCACCGTCTTTGGCTGTTCCCAATGTAACACGCCTTCTACTTTGCTTGGATCTACGGCGATTCCTTCTGCGGTCATTACATGTCCAAGAAACTCCACCTTGTCCTTCCAAAAATCACACTTGCTGAACTTGGCGAAAAGTTGCTGTTCCCTCAGCTTTTCCAAAACTCGCCTTAAGTGCTCGGCATGTTCACTCTGCCTTGGAGTAGATTAGGATATCGCTCTATGAACACGACGACAAACTTGTCCAAATATTCCATGAACACCTTATTCATCATATTCATGAAATAAATTTGGCGCATTAAATCGGCCCAAAGGACATAATCAGTAAACTCGTAATGTCCATATCTTGACGAGAATGCGATCTTGAAATATCTTACGATCGGATCTTCAATCGATGGTATCCCGATCTCGGATCAATCTTGGAGAAAACTCCGGCTCCTCTCAATTGATCAAACAAATCATCAATCCTGGGTAGCGGATACTTATTCTTCACGGTGACTTCATTGAGTGCACGGTAGTCAATGCACATCCTGAAACTCCCGCCCTTCTTCTTGACAAACAAAGCGGTGCTCCCCACGGCGACGAACTCGGTCTGATAAATCCTTTCTCCATTAACTCTTCTAGATGTTTCTTCATTTCTACCAACTCCTCGGTGGACATCCGATAGGGTTTCTTTGCTATCGGTGCTGTACCAGGTACAAGCTCTATCACAAACTCTATGTCCCTCGTCTCGGCATACTGTAGATCTTCGGGGAAAAACATCGGGTACTCATTCACTACCGACATCCTCTATGCCGATTGCCTTGGTACTGTTAACCATCAACTGTCCATCTCTAATCATAGTGGCTTGAAATTCCACTTTCTTCCCACACGGGCTCTCAAGCGAGATAGTCCTTCGTCCACAATCCAATACGGCCTTGTGCTTGGATAACCAATCCATTCCCAATATGACGTCTAAGGTGCGGGTCTCCAAAATTATAAGGTTTGCTAGGAACTCTATTCCATCTATTAGTATTCTCACCCGGAACATCCTACTTTCGTTCGGAGTTCGAACCAGGGGTTTGAACTAAAAGCATGAACTTAAGTCTTGCAATCCTCAAATCATTTCCAGTAGCAAAGCCTTGCGAAACAAACGAATGCGAAGCTCGAGTCAAACAAAACTGTTGCAGTATCGAGTTAACAAGTAACTTACCCAAGATCTGACGTCCGTAGCATTCTCGCGGTGCATCTGCGGTGACATGGTTGACTCGGCCTCTCACCACGATGCAGGGTGTGGCTCCTGGTCGGGCGCCCTAGCTGGGTGGTTCCTAGATTGAAGCGAATCGGGTCACTCTGCTGTCTTCTTTGGACAATCGTTGGCAAAGTGTCCTGGCTCGTTGCGATTGTAGCGGCGTCTCACTGTTCCTTCGATGCACAGAGTAAGCGTTTCTAGCGAAGTGGGTCAGTAGTTCGATTGATGTGTCTTGGTGCCGAGGATGGTGTCCTTGTTGCATTCTCGTGGTTGGAATCAAGAATTGATTTGGTGCAACTCTCGGTATTTATTGCGTTCCACTGGCGTGATCCTTCTTTGTTGCATCCTGCGCTTCCTGTTCTCATCCAGTTCCTTGCGCTTGTCCTCAAGAATAAGCGCCTTATTCACCAACTCTTGGAAATCTGAAAGGTGTGGGTGATCAACCCTACTTGCAATCCTGAGTTAAGTCTCTTCATAAAACGAGGTATGCGGATTTATCTGTCGCTACATCCTCAGGTGCGTAGCGTGCTAGTGTGAACTTATTCAGTAGTCGGCCCGGTGATTACCTTGCTTGATGCTCTGAACTCCTCCTTCTTAAGGTCCATGATTCCTTCAGCACGTGATCTTGTCGGAATGCACCGTGAACTCTTCCCAAGTGATATCTTGAGGGTTCTCTTGCGTGGCACAGAAGTTCTCCCACCATTCGGCGGCTGTCCCTTCCAGCTGATGAGAAGCGTAGAGTACCTTCTCATTTCCTATGCATTGGGCGATATGTAGCTTCCTCTCGATTGATCTTAACCAATCATCGGCCTCCAATGGATTGGCATTCCCGGAGAAAGTGGGTGGGTGAGTTCTCATGAACTCTGACAGTCTTGTATTCTGGCGTTGTCCATGATTAACTTGATTAGCAAAGGCACGGCGGTGACGTGCTGCATTTGTTGCATCATAGCATGCATCAACTGAGTCTGGGCAGCAAGAAAAGCTCCGAAATTCTGCATATCCAGTGGCGGTGCTGGTGCTCCATCATTGGGGTTTTCTGCTGGGCGAGAACCACTCCCATTGCTTCCAAAGTTTCCACGGGTGTTCACCATCTGTCGGTTTGCTCTAGGTTTAGAGATGAGAGGGAAACAAGAATAGACAAGTAACATGGAACTTATGCGGGGCGAAAGGGGTAACTTTAAGGTCCAACTTTTATTATTAATAACTTGGTATGGTCGCTACAATGCCTAAGGGCCTTGCAACACATCTTGCACACTCAAAGAAACAAAGCAAATCCAAATCGAACTAACTCTGGAGTCTAATGCCTAAAGGGTGACTCTTTATTCTATGACGCGACTCGGCGAAGGAGTCTCACTATAGAACCTATGCTCACTCATCGAAAACCTCCACGGCCTGGTACGGGTCTTTGTGGCATAGGCGCCAAACGATCGCCATGTCCAAAGAATCGTGTCCTCTATGGTAGTCGAAGAAGCGGTGTCCTCATCGAGATCGACTCCTCTGGATCTCGCTCGTAGCTCGAGTAATCGCTCTGGGTCCGGGTCCGTACAAGGTCATCTCCAACTCGCCAATCCTTCGTAGAAGGTGTGCCACATACTCTTGAGCTTCCCGCCATCTGCTCTTCTCTCTCGCCGTGATCTCCTTGCGGGCCTTCAGTAGCTCCTTGCTTGTATTATCTAGTACATCCTCCTGGCGGCGACAAATCGTGCTAACTGTGTAACCGTGGCATCCTCATCCTGAATCGCCTTCGGGTCAAGAAGGTTATTGCTTGCTGGTGATAACGGAACACCGTGCTCTCCAACTCTCTGGCGTAGATACTGGTAACGTGCCGCATTGCTCGTCGTGATACCTCTTGGATACCCATCTGCATTGTAGACCTCCTGGCAGTGCAGTGTATCGGGCGATTGCCTGGGCCCTTCTTCCTAGCAGGTACCTCAATCTTCACGTCACAAGCCTTGATCAATCCCGCTTGTCTGATCACTTCTACTTGGTATTGGGGCTTCTCAAAACCTCCGAGAATTTGTAGCATATGCCAAAGTTCCGCGGCGTGACCAACTCCCAGATCAACGTAGTTGAACTCTTCCTCCATCTGTCACAAGAGTGCTTTACGTAAGAACTCGGAATTTTTAAATTGTGACAAGGTAAGGGAAAATTTCAGCAAGAGACAAGAAAAGAGAGAAGGGGATAAGTCGAGATGTCATTTCTTATTTTGACAAATTTTTAGCTTTTAGAAAATAGGTTTTATCCTCACTACGACCTTTCTATCTTAGGGTTGAGCCTACGGTCAAGTATGGCTCTGATACCACCTCTGTCGGGACCCCGAATTTGCAAATCCGGACCCTCTGTGTATTCAGCACTAGTCCAGGAACGCGCTAGTGCACACAGTCTTAACATCGGTAAATATCACAATCATACCATTCGATATTATCAAAGTACTTTATTTAAATAACCAAATCAAGTTACTCGACCTTATGGTCAAGTTACAAATGTATGCCTGCAAGGCTAAACTTATTAAAAGAGAAATAATAGCAAATGAAAATCAAATAAGGTAACATCGTGGCGCCATCCAAGTATACCACAGGCAACCGATCGGGCTCGCTTCCCTAAGTAGACGGATCCTCTTGGAGTTCCTCCTCCAAAGTGGCGTAGTCTCCTCTTCAACTGATGTTATGTTGAGGCAAGGGTGAGTACTTGGTACTCAAGAAGTCATGCAATGTAATGCAAGCTAATATACTATATGCATGGCTTGGTACAAAGGAATAGCTCAAGGTATATTTGCAGAAATGACATTTGACAAGTGATATAAGTAGATTCGAAAGCGTGAGAAATAAGTAAAGCATAAATAACTTTTCAAGAAGTTTAATAAACATTTTCCCCATCCTAAACCACATTTCCATCATCTTCATTATTAAACCAACCCAACCTTTCAAACCAAAGTTATTTTTGAGAAAATCTAACCCTTGACTGTAATTCCGAGCGATGTCCAATACCGCGGACACGGCTATTCGAATAGATTCTATACTCTGCAGAGGTTATGCACTTTACCCACAAGATACAAATAAACACCACAAAGGCGAGTTCCCGTAACAAAGTCTTTCGGAAACTTCTAACAATACAAGTGGTCCTCCCCGGTTATTGCGCACTAACCCTTCCCTTAGCTAAGGCGAAGTCTAGGCCAATCAACCGTTAGATGGGTACCTGGCCTCACCCCAGACGCTCCCCGCACAACTTACACAAAGGGTGTAGTTGACCTCCCGAGGTCCCACAGTGCGTTATTAGCAACTTAGTCAACTAGTTCCGTCCCATTACAGACATGTGGTTGCACGTTAGACCCAGTTCAAAGGCTTGCAAGGTTAAGTCCTTAGGGTGACCAGGGCAAGACTACCCGAAGAACCAAAACAACACTCCCAATGCCACAACTGGCCCACCTGATTACTTCTTGCCACATGCCCTGGCCGAAATCGTTTATCAAACCCCGCTGATTACCATGCACCACGTGCCATCAACATCACATGATACTTTTCCAAAACAGGTTCAATATATCATTAAGTCAATATTAACATTTGATTATCCAAAATCATGTTATGAGCACGTAGCGTGCTCTAAGCGATACTACAACGGTCTAAACCCAGGTTGGCAATTTAATAATGTCCAACTAGTAATCCACAACTAGGGTGACAAGGGTCATGGCACATACTTAAATAATCAAGGTGTCATACGGCAAATTGGTACTTATCTAACCCCCATGTTTAAACCAAGTATTTTTCTAATTGAACTAGCATGCAATAGTTTAAATCAAAATAGATTTCGAAATAGGATCAACATGGTCAAAGCACAACTTGCCTTCAAAAAGTACTTGTTCTTGGTCTTGAGTTGAATCCTGAGTTAATACTTCTCCTTCGAATCCTTCCGGCACTTCAACGTCTACTCGTAAAGCGTGCAAATAGCAAATACACAAATAAACAATAGGCAAAAAGTGTCCAAACATCCAAATAAAATCCATAAACAGAGAGAACATAATTTTATGGATTTTTAGAAACTGGAATCGTCAAATTTGGAGTTAAGACGCAAAAGTTATGATTATTTAAAGTTTAAATAATCATTTAAATAATTTTGCAGAGAAAAACTTTAGTCCAAAAATTAAATAAAATTTATATTTAGGTAGATCTCAATTTTATACAAATTTAGAAATTTGAATCACTCAAATCGGAGTTGAAACGCAAAAGTTATAAGCGTTTGAAGTTTGAAACAAAATCTGAAATCATTATTTCGAATTAATAAATCATTTTCTTTTTCGGAAATTAATTATTGCGTCAGCATGGACACGTGGCAGCCTCTGATTGGTTGGCTGACGTCAGCCGGTCCATGGACTCGGTCCACGCTCGGCTTGGGTCTACCGTGGACCCGGTCCACGGCTCACGTGAGACTGACATGTGGGACCACTCGGGTGACGTCATTCTTGGCGTCGGCCGGGCTCGGCCACGGTGCGGCAGTGGGACCTCGACACGCGGGCCCGCGTGTCGGCGTCTACCTGCCAGCGTGGGCCAGCGCTGACCGCGACGGTCAGGCTTCCCGACACGTGGCGCAATCTCGGCCGTTGATTTGAAATTCGACGGCCGCGATTAGATCCAGGGTTAACACGTTGAATCTACTCGATGATCGTGGGCCGTTCGATCTAGATCGGACGGTCCAGATCTAATCCTATAATAACACTACTACGGCACGTGGCGATCGTGGGCCGTTAGATCTTGATCCAACGGTCCAGATCTAATCGGGTTTAGAACACGTGAACTCACCTCAACCGCACGATCAAGATCGGACGGTCCACAGAGCTCGCGAGGTCGATGGCGACGCGGTGGAGCAAGACCACCGGAGATGAGAACGACGACGAGCCCGACGGCGTTTCGGGGTTGCTCCGGCGAGATGAGTCCTCCCTTCGGGTGCGTCTCGTCACGGGGATTCCGGATCTGGGCTCCTTCTCGGCGGAAGACGACGGACGGCATGGAATCGGCGGTAAACGCTGCGCAATGGTTCCAACTCCGGCGAGCTCGTGCGGCAAAGCAGCGGCGGCTCGAGGCGAGATGGCTTGGGGAACGGGTGCGCACGAATGAGGGCAACCTCGGGGACGTCTCACGCTTTAAATACGGCCTCGGCGTGCGTGCAAAATCGGAACCCTAGCCGTGTCCTGCTCGGTCACGGCGGAGCTCTCCGGCTCGGAGTCGGAGCGGAGACGACGACGCACGGCCGTCCACGTGGCACGATCAACGGCCACGATCGCGTGGACGCGATCGGATCCGGGCCGGATACGGCTCGAACCGGTACGGGCGGATCTCAGCCGTTGGATCTTGATCCAACGGTCGGGATCGCTTAGGGTTGGGAACTGGTTTGGTCGAGTCAACTGGCTCGGGTCGGACTCGAACTCAAGTCTGACTCGGGCTCGGTCGGATGAACAGTAACCGACTCGGTTTGATTTTCCAGCGATTTAATATTTAAAATAATTCCCAGAAATTCAATTAATTCATTAAAAATAGCAAAATACTCAGAAAAATTCCAGAAAAATTCTGGAAAATATTTTAGGGTATTTGGGACTCAAATAAAATATTTCCAACAAAATTTTATTTGCAATATTAAATTCTTTAATTATTTCAAAATGGAATAAATTCAAATAAATTCCAAATAAATCCAAATAAATTCCAGAAAATTCCAAAAATTCACCAAAGTGCCAAATCACACATGAATTCAATAAAAGCAAAATTTTGGGGTGTTACAATGCGCCCACATCACCCTCTCCGTTTCGTGGTCGGAGTCCGCCGCCGCCACGGCTGTTCCGCGAAACCCGCGCCGAATCTGGATGTCGAGGCAGGTATTTAATGCGTGGTTCAGCGCGCTGTGCTCGCCGTTGCCACCTACGCGTTTTGCCCTAGGTTTCAGAGCCCGAGCTGCCGCCGCCAGCTGTCGATTCCTCGCCGTTGTGTGGGGAGTAGCCGCCGCGGTTTTTCTTCATTTTCGACACCGTCCGTCGTTCCCCGCCATCTTGGTGCCCAGATCCAAAGTCCTCACGTCGAGTCGCGCCCGTAGGGACCATTCATCTCGCCGGACTCGCGCCCAAACGCCGTCCCCGTGGTCATCGTCTCCAACTCCGGTGAGCCAGCACCGCCGTGGACATTGCCGAACTCGCGAACTCCCTCAGCCGTTAGATCTAGATCGTACGACCCAGATTCGTCCACATCACCCCGAGTAAAATCCCGTGTTATGATTTAGATCCATTTTCAGCCGTTAGATCTAGATCGTACGGTTAGTGTTAGATCCAGTGTTACCATTTAGATTCAGTAGCAACCGTTGGATCTAGATCCAACGCGGCAGATTAAGCCACGTAGCACTTTAATCGTACGGTTAGATTCAACCCGCGTTGTAGCGCTAGATGTAATCTCGACCGTCCGATCAAAATCGAACGGTGTAGATTGTGCCACGCGTCAGCCACCGGGTCATGCCATGTTGCCCGCTTGATGCGGCTAAACCCGATCCAATCTCGATCGTTTGATTCAAAACGAATGGTCCAAATCAACCGCGTTAATCCACAACGTGCGGGATTGGATCTAATCTCGACCGTTGGATTTCAAACCGACAGCCCAGATCGTGCCACGTGGCCGGAAGCCGAACCGGCACGGTCAGCGGAGCCCTCGCCTGATCGCCACTGACATCATGCGTGACATCAGCGTGGGGCCCGCGTGTCAGTGGCGCGCCCACCCACACGGTGATGTCATGCTGACGTCACGGTGGGGTCCAGCTGTCAGCGCTGCTCGGCCGAGCCATGCTGACGTCAGCAATGATGTCATCGAGCCGGGCCCACATGTCAGCGACACGTGGTCCGGTGGACCGAGTCCACCGTGGACCCGAGTCGAGCCGTGGATCGAGCCCATGGATCGGATGACGCAAGCATGACGCAATATTTCGATTTTCCTCTAGAAAAATAATTCGACCAAAATTGAAATTCAGTGCTCACGTCATGCTGACGTCATATTTCTAAATTTCCCGTATAAAAATAAATGAATTAATTCGATTTATTCTTTTAATTAATTTTTCAAACGTCAAACGGCTATAACTTTTGCTTTTTAACTCCAATTGAGGTGATTCCAATTTCTAAATTTTTAGAAAATTAAGCTCTATTTAATGGTGAATTTTATTTAATTTTTGAACATGAGTTTTTCTCTATTTTTATTTATTTGGTGTTTATTTATCCGATACGCGTAGACGTTGAACAGTCCGAAGGCTTCGAAGGAGAAGTTTTGACCCAGGAGCAAGTTCAAGACCAGGAACCAGCACTTTTTGAAGGCAAGTTGTGCTTTGATCATATTGACCCCACTTTTGAAAATTATGTTGATTCAAAGTATTGCATGATAATTTAATTAGAATGGATTTTAATTAATTCCAGGAATTAGATAAATGACCTAATTGTCATATGCCACTTTGTCTATAATAATTGTATGCCATGAACCATTGTCACCCTAGAGCATGGGATATTAGTTGGACATTATTAAATTGCCAACATGGGTTGATTAGATCGATGTAGTATGCTTAGCCCTGCCACATGAATATGACATGATTTCGGAATATCATTTATTAATGTTGACTTAATGAGATATGGATCCTATTTTGAAAAAGTGTCATGTGTTATTGATGATGTTGATGGCACGTGGTGCATGGTAATCAACCGGGGTGATAAAATGATTTAGACTGGGGCAAGTGGCAAGATTGTTCTGGTGGGCCAAGGTGTGGCTTCGGGAACGTCGTTTTGGTTTTGCTGATTGGGTAGTCTTGCCCTGGTTAACCTAAGGACTTAACCTTGCAAGCCTTTGAACTGAGTTTATCATGCAACCACATGTCTGGAATGGGACAGACCTAGTTGAGTAAGTTGCTGATATCTTGCATGTGGTACCTCGGGGTGTCAGCTATACTTCTATGTAGTTGTATGGGGGAGTGTACCGGGGTTGCGGCCAGGTACCTGTCCAACGGTTCGTTGTCCTAAACTTCACCTTTGCTAAGGGAATGGTTAGTGTTCGACAACCAGGGAGGTTCACTTGTGGAGTTAGAAGTTTCAAAAAGACTTTGTTACGGACACTCACCTTTGTAGTGTTTGACTATATCTTGTGGGTAAAATGTATAACCTCTGTAGAGTGAAAAAATCTATTCGAATAGTCGAGTCCGCAGTATTGGACACTGCTCGGGGATTACAGTCAAGGGTTAGACTTTATGAAAATGAACTTGGTTTATGGATACTTGGTGTTGGAAATGATGAACTTGCTTTAGGCTAACAAATGCTTTACTTGTGAAATTGTTTATGAAGTTATTATTGCTATTATTGTTTTACTGCTTTCAATCTATTATTGTTATTTATGAATGTGCTTTACTGCAAAAGAACCATCTTAGCCTATCCTTTGTAATAAGCCATGCATGTAGAATATTAGACTGCATTCTGTGCATGACTTGCTTAGTGCTTTAAGTACTCACCCTTGCAACGACAAAACATCAGTTGAAGAAGAATCAACGCCAGTACTGGAGGAGGAGTTCCAGGAGGAGCCGATGAACTAGGAGGAGAGCCCAGTCAGTTGCCTGTGGCATATTGGTTGGCGCTACGCCTTTCTTTATTTTTTCTCTGCAGTTTATTTATTTAGGACTTTGCCCTGCGAGGCGTACTTTTGTAACTCAACCATTAGGTCGAGCGACCGGTTATATTTCCCTTTCAAATAAAGTACTTTACTATTTCGTTGAGTATGATTGTGGTATTTACCGATGTTGAGGCTGTGTGCACTAGCATGATCTAGGATTAGTGGTGAATACACAGAGGGTTCGAATTTGCAGATTCGGGTCCCGACAGAGGTGGTATCAGATCCATACTGACTGTAGGACTACCCTTAGTTAGAATGGTCGTAATGAGGATAAAACTATTTTCTAAAGCTAAAAGTTACCAAGATAATGAATGAACTCTCGACTTACCCCTTCTCTCTTGTTCATACCCCATGTTGAATTCTTTTGTCTCCACCATGATTTTAAATGTTGAGTTCTTACGTGAGTATCTTTCACAGATGAAGATGATCAACAACTATCCTGAACGTCAGGGAGGCTACACCGCTGAGTTGTGGCGCATGATGCAACTACTTGGAGGTTTTGACAGACTGATCCATCGGGGAACCACCATAGTGAAGGCAGGACTAGTCCAAGCATGGGATGTCAAGATCACTGTGTATGCCAGAGAGAAGACCAAGGCGAGTCGTCCTATCCACATCACCGCGAGGAGGTCTTTGTTTGAAGCCAGGATCCAAGATACGTCGCGTCGAGCAATGCAGCAGATCGCTCACACCTACTCTTCAGAGTTGGAGGGCACTGTGTTTTGTCACCATCCACGCCGAGACAATCGCGTCGAACGGGAGTCGATAGCAGAGGAGGACACCACGATCACTCACTTGGTAAGGTTCGTTATTGACCAGGAGGATGTCATCAACGAGACAGTTCAGGAGTTACAGAAGGCCCACGATGAAGTCGAGGATGTGAGGAAGCAGCTGCGAGAGGCTCGGGAGTATATTGCCCACTCTTCACGAAGGATCGATGAGTTGGAGATGGCACTGTACGGGCTAGCACCGAAGCCAGTGTTGGAGCTACACGACCCAGATCCTAAGGAGCCGGAGCAGCAGTCAGCACCAAAGTTGGAGGAAGACGTTACTTCATCGACCACAGCTGTCGTTGGTCATGGAGATCGCTTCGCGCCGATGCCGTCGCACCCGCCCAAGTGTACCTCGGGTTGTTCCCATGGGGGATGGATCGATGAGTGAGCATTTAGGTTTAGCAGTTGAGACTCCAATGTTGAGTCGTGTCTTAGAGTAATAAGAGTCGCCCTTTAGGCGTTAGACTCCAGTGTGTTAGTTTAATTTGGATCTTCTTGATTGCTGAGTGTGCAGTATGTGTTGCAAAGCCTTTAGGCATTGTGAGCAACCATACCAAGTTATTATTGAATAATTAATAAAGTTGGATTTTGAGTTACGCCTTTTACCCCCGCATAAGTTCTCTACTACTTGTCTATTCTTATTCCCTCTCGTGTCTAAACCTTGGAGCAATCAACAGATGGTGAACACTCGTGGCAACAACGGAGGAAGTGGGAGTGGTTCTTGCCCTGTAGGAAACCCCAATGATGGAGCACCCGCACCCCAACCAGCACCCCCAGTTGACAAGCAGAAGTTTGGAGCTTTCGTTACCGCTTAGATCCAGCTGATGCATGCTATGATGCAACAGATGCAGCAAGTTACTGTCCAAGCCACTACCAACAAAGCTAACTAGGGACAGCGACAGAATTCCATGCTTTCAGAGTTTATGAGGACTCATCCACCCACATTCGCTGGGAATGCAAACCCACTAGAGGCAGATGACTGGTTGAGTTCCATAGAGAGGAAACTGCATATTACCCAATGCATTGGAAATGGGAGAGTACTCTATGCCTCTCATCAGTTGGAAGGTACCGCAGTTGAATGGTGGGAGAATTTCTATGCTTCGCATGAGAACCCACAGGAGATCACCTGGGAAGAGTTTACTGTTGCCTTTCGTCAGTACCATGTGTCGGAAGGGATCATGGACCTTAAGAAGGAAGAATTCAGGGCTTTAAAGCAAGGCAGCCAGTCAGTGGCTGACTATCTGAACAAATTCCCCCAGCTAGCTCGCTACGCACCTAAAGATGTAGCGACGGATAAGGCTAGACTGTCTTGCTTCATGAAGGGACTGAATTCAGGACTGCAGGTGGGACTGATTACCCACGCATTCCCGGATTTCCAAGAACTAGTGAACAAGGCTCTTATTTTGGAGGATAAGCGTAAAGAACTGGATGACAACAGGAAGCGCCGGATGGCACAACAAGGATCTCGCCCCAGAGCGCAAAGGCTGAGAGTTGTGCCCAATCAGTTTTTTAGATTTTAGCCACAGAATGTCGCCAAGACACCACCACCAGCACCGAGACCTGCCGGACAGAATTATTAGACACCAACACAAGCCAGAGTTGCACCAGCAGGGAGCCAGCTAGCAACGGTGAAATGTTGTTACACATGCAATGAGCCAGGGCACTTCTCCAATAATTTCCCTAAGCGAGGAGGAGTTGTGACGCCCGTTCGCCTCATCCTTGGGACCTCGACTGCAAGGACACCCGCACTAGGAGGAAACCGTGGAGCTGCTCAAGCTAGAGCCACACCCCAAGCCACAGTGAGAGGTCGGATCAACCACATCACCGCTGATACAATTCAGAACACCTTAGACGTCGTACTGGGTAAGTTACTTGTTAACTCAATACCTGCAACAGTTTTGTTTGACTATGAAGCTTCGCATTCGTTTGTTTCTTGAGATTTTGTTGCTAGAAATGATTTGGAGATTATGGATCTTAAATGCATGCTTGTAGTTCAAACCCCTGGGTCAGAACTCCGATCTAAAGTAGGATGTTCTGGGGTAAGACTATAAATAGATGGGGTAGAGTTTTTAGCGAACCTCATTATACTAGGTACCTAGACCCTAGATATTATACTTGGAATGGATTGGTTGTCCTTGCACAAGGCTGTGTTAGATTGTGGATGAAGGGTCATATCAGTTGAGAGCCCTTGTGGAAGAAAAGTGGAGATTCAAGCGACCGCCGTTCGAGATGGATAGCTGATGGTTAACAGTGTGACGACAGTCATCATTGAAGATGTGCCAGTGGTCAGCGAATACCCGGATGTTTTTCCTGAAGATTTACCTGGTATGCCACCAGATAGGAATATTGAGTTCGTGATTGAGTTAGTACCTGGTACAGCCCCGAGAGCCAAGAGACCTTATCGGATGTCCACTGATGAGTTAGTAGAGATGAAGAAATAGATCGAGGAGCTATAGGAGAAGGAATTTATCAGACCTAGTTCATCGCCATGGGGAGCGCCAGTCCTATTCGTCAAGAAGAAGGATGGAAGTTTTCGGATGTGTATTGATTATTGTGCACTCAATGATGTGATGATAAATAATAAGTATCCGTTACCTAGGATCGATGATTGTTTGATCAGTTAAGAGGAGCTAGAGTTTTCTCCAAGATTGATCTTCGATCAGGATATCACCAGCTGAAGATTCGGTCAGAAGATGTGCCGAAGACTACATTTTTGTCAAGATATGGACATTACGAGTTCATAGTTATGTCCTTTGGTCAGACGAATGCACCTGCGTATTTCATGAACTTGATGAATAAAGTTTTCATGGAATATCTGGACAAGTTTGTCATCGTGTTCATAGATGATATACTTGTTTACTCCAAGACCAGAGAAGAACACGTCGAGCATTTGAGGCTAGTTCTTGAGAAATTGCGAGAGCAGCAGTTATTTGCTAAGTTTAGCAAATGTGACTTTTGGAGGAGAAAAGTGGAATTTCTGGGACATGTGATGACCGCTGAGGGAGTTGCAGTTGACCCGAGCAAGGAAGAAGCAGTGTTGCATTGGGAGCAGCCGAAGTCGGTGACCCAGATTCGTAGTTTCCTTGGAATGGCGGGATATTACCGTCGATTCATTGAGGGATTCTCGACAATTGCTAGACCTCTTACGCAATTGTTGAAGGAGGAGAAGAAGTATGCATGGACGCTAGAGTGCGAGAAGAGCTTCCAAGAGTTGAAGAAGCGATTAACATCAGTGCCAATGTTAGTTTTACTGGATGTACACCAGAGTTTTGATATTTACTGTGATGCATCGCGCCAAGGACTTGGATGTGTGTTGATGCAAAACAGGAAGGTAGTCATGTATGCATCCAAACAGTTGAGGCCACATGAGGAAAATTACCCGACGCATGACTTAGAGTTAACACCCGTAGTGCATGCTCTGAAGTTGTGGCATCATTACCTTATTGGGAATAGATGTGAAGTTTATACGGACCATAAGAGTCTTAAATATATCTTCACTTAAGCGGATCTGAATATGAGGCAAAGGAGATGGTTGGAATTGATCAAGGACTATAATGTCGGAATCCATTATCATCCCGGTAAGGCTAATGTAGTAGCCGATGCTTTGAATCGGAAGAGCCACACCGTGAATATGCTAGTAGAAGAGAGTCAAGCTGAGCTATGTAAAGATTTTTCAGAACATGAAGTTGGAAGTCGCACTAGAAGGATTTCTGGCAGCCCTAGAAGTGAAACCTACTTTATAAGACCAGATCAGAGAAGGCCAGAAGGATGATGACAACATCCACCGAATTAAGTCCAAAATGGATGAAGGCAAGGCTAAGGACTTCAAATTGGATGACCAGGGTACACTGTGGATTAAAGACCGCATCTGTGTGCCGAACAACAAAGAACTGAAGAAGTTGATTCTGGAAGAAGCCCATGACTCCAAGTACTCAATTCATCCGGGAAGTGCCAAGATGTATCAAGACCTAAAATAGAGATTTTGGTGGCCAAGTATGAAGCGTGAGGTTGCCGAGCATGTTGCTTTATGTGACATATGCCAAAGAGTTAAAGCAATGCATCAGAGGCCAGCTGGATTGCTGCAGCCACTGAAGATACCAGAGTGGAAGTGGGAGGAAGTCGAAATGGACTTCATTACCGGTTTACCTAAAACTCAAGGTGGATACGACTTCATATGGGTCATAGTGGATTGTTTGACCAAGGTCACTCATTTCATACTTGTGAAGACTACGTACTCAGGAGACCGTTTAGCGGAGCTATATATGTCCAGGATTGTATGTTTGCATGGAGTGCCGAAGAAAATAGTGTTGGACAGAGGTACCCAGTTTACCTCAAGATTCTGGAACAAGCTGCATGAAGCCATGGGGACCCGTTTGAACTTCAGTACAACATATCATCTACAGACTGATGGTCAGACAGAAAGGGTTAATCAGATTCTGGAGGACATGCTGCAAGATTGTGCCCTTGCATATGCTACCTCATGGGAAAAATGCTTGCCGTATGCTGAGTTCAACTATAATAATAGTTACCAAGCCAATTTACAGATGCCACATTTTTGGACCGGATATTCTTCAAGAAGTCGAAGAGCAGATTGCCATGATCCGGGAAAGGTTGAGGATTGCACAATCAAGACAGAAGAGTTATGCTGATAATCATCGTAGAGACTTGAGCTTTGAACTGGAAGAGTTCGTATACCTCAGAGTTACACCTCTCAAGGGAGTTAAAAGGTTCCATGCCAAAGGGAAACTCGCACCATGATATGTTGGACCGTTCAAAATCTTGAGCCGTAGAGGTGAAGTTTCTTATCAGTTGGAGTTGCCGCAGTCATTAGCAGGAGTGCATGATGTGTTCCATGTGTCACAACTAAAGAAGTGTTTGAGAGTGCCGGAGGAACAGATGCCTTTAGAGTCGATCGAGCTACAAGAAGATTTGACCCACAAGGAGCACCCTGTAAAGATTTTGGACACAATGGATCGAGAAACGATATACAAGTCAACACGTTTCTGCATATGTCGCTCCCATAATTGGAATTCCGAACACTCTATGTGATACACCAGTCCAGGATCACGCTGGTGCTCGCAAATACAACAGAGATAAATACCATCACACATACACAGCGAAAACATTAATATTTAAGTATTCAACTCATATACGATTGATAAGACCTTATGGTCAGCCTTACAAATATAAAGCCACACAAGGCTAAGTTCAGAGTAACATTAAAACAACAGCGGAATAAAGATTATTTGTGGCGCCTCAGTTTGCCACAGGCAACTGACTTGGCTCGCCCCTAGTTGTTCGCCTCTTTGTTCTGCTCTCCCGTGTTGGCTTACAGATCTTCTTCTTCTGGTTTTGTAATTTTAGAGGGGTGAGTACAATTGTACTCAATAAGATATGCACAGAATGCAACCTAATATTCTACATGCCAGGCTTATTCCAATGGAATGGCTTAGCATGTTTATTTTGTAGTAAAGCATTGTTGGATCGATGTATACGAATATAGCAATCAGAGGGGGGGGTGAATGATTGTGTGGAAGTTAAAACCAAATCTTTGATCTACTAAAAGTTCTCCCTAAACCAAAACCAAATAATTGCCTCGTATTCGACAAAAATAGATTAATAGACGTTCGGTAAAATGCGATTTCCTGAAGATCCAACCGTCGGATCGATCTAAAATTTGGATACAAGATACTAGATTCCATTACAAATTGAAATAAAAAAGAATCATCTCGATTGAACTTACGGATCAAAAGTTATGAACCTCGCAAGCTTGCTGTGATAGAACTTGACGAAAACCAATCTAATCAAAACTTGTAGATTAACCAAGAACGACAAAAGATTAATCAACAAAACATTGTAGAATGCTAGATTGATGCCCTAAAAAGCCTTTGGATGGATCAAATAAAGGAGAAACTCAAGAAATCAAAGATCCAATCTAGAACCAAAAGATGCGCAAGAAAAGAACACCAAAACAGAGACTACTGTAGCACGCATGTACTGTAGCTACGAGGCTACTGTAGCACGCAAAGAATCTGGAAGAATTGATCTTTATTTCTTTTTGTCTAAAGTACTCCCATCAAAAGAGTACAAACCCTAAACAAGGCTCTCAATGCGACCAGCTCTGATTGATGCCCTTCAACAGGAGACAACCCCTCCTATTTAAAGGAGCAATCACAAGGAGTACGCATACATGTTCACTTGGCCCAACCTAGCACAATACATGCAAGCTACCCCAAACGATTACAACTCTGCAAGCGTATGGCCTACCTGCCATACTCACGTGACTGACAACTCCTCATGTGCACCATTCTCTTAGCCCGAACGTCCCGCATGACATCCTTGACCACCAAGACCTCAGTTCCTCCCTGAACCTAGTCCCGAACCTCAGTTCCTCCATGAACCTAGTTCCGGTCCCGTCATCGACCATGTTCGCCTTCGAGCAATACCTGCACATGAACAAACAAGAAATGAATCCGAGCACAAGTCCACAACTTGACTCAAAGTCAATCCATGCAATCACTCACACGAGCATTGCATACAAAACAACTCAACCTGAGCATATCATGTTCACGACGGACCAAACTTGGGTCCAGCGTACACAGAGCAAAACCCTAGAAAAAAAATCCATTCACGCCGGACTAAACACCGGTCCGGCGCAGCTCACGACGGACCAAATATTTGGTTCGGCGTACATGCGAAAGTCTCGGTTCAATTCAAAGCAAAACATGTTCAACAACACGTTTACGACGGACCAAATTTTTGGTCCGTCGTATATGCAAAAACAACGCTAAAAAATGCGTTCACGACGTACCAAGTATTTGGTCCGGCGTGCATGGTCCGGTGTAACATAGAAGCTTACTGTTTTTTTTAAAACTTGGTCCGGCACAAAAACATGTTCACGACGGACTAAACAAAAATCAGTCCAGCGTACACATGAAGAAAGACCTTCAAATCGTCGTTCACGACGGACCAAAGCTTTGGTCCGGCGTAGATGCGAAAACATGGTCCGGCGCAGATGCCGTTCACCATGGACCAAGAGTTTGGTCTGGAGCAAGTGGTCCGGCGTAAAATGGGAACTTACTATTTTCTGAAACTTTGGTCCGGCGGCATAGCGAAACTTGCTATTTTTGTGAAATTCCGTCTAGCACTAAAAGAACCACATGCACACACATTTGCAAATTCAATTCTAAGCCAATTTTTCAGCACATGATTTCACAAACATCATTTAACAAGTAGCATAAGTAGATTCGAAAGTAGTAAAAACATGTAGAATGTGTGTGAATGTGCAATGTGCCCAAAAACTCCAAAATTCTCCAAACTTCTCAAAAATTCCAAAACCTTCTCCCCCCCTTTTTTTTCCTTTTTCCTTAAACTTCTCCCTCTTTGACAATGGATTCATCAAGAATACAAAAGAGAGAACAACATCATGTTCAAAATTTTCCCTGTAGCAATGATTTCACAAAAGAGAAACAAAGGAGTGCCAAGATAGGAAAACATGAGCTCATTCGATCATATAATCTTATATATAACATAATATGCAAAATACATGAACTTGATGTGATTTTAACAAGTTAGGGAATACATGCATCTCAACCTCAATTCAGTTAACTATAGCCAAGTACTAAGCAAGACCTTAGCAGAAAAAAAACAAGGCTCAAAACTGAAGCAACTAACAACTTAGGGCGATCAAGTAGTTTCAACTCCAATCTAATAGACCAATTTAATCTTTAAACTAGAAACTGCATGTGGCATGCTTGAAGCATACTTGTTTTATTTTCTCGGAGTGGCATGCTTGAAGCATACATCTTGTCTTTTAGGGAATGGTATGCTTGAAGCATACATCTTAACTTTTTAGGGAAAGCATGCCTGAAGCACATAACTTGAAGCTTTTGCTTTTAACAACCCCTTTTTTACTAATTCCCTTTTCTTTTCTTTTTCTTTGATTGTAAACATGCAAGAAGATTAAAAGGTCTTTTGAAAGAGTAAAGCTGAAAACACACTTGCTCCATAGCTCAAATTTGTCAAGAAGATTCAATATCAAGCCTAGAAGAGTAAGATATCACAGAGTATTTAGCTATAGGCAGTCAGACCAAGGAATTCCGCAATGTCATTTTTAGTTCAACTGGGATAAATTCGATTATCATATATTAGCTCAATTACATAATATATAAAGAAATATGATAAAGTAAGCTCATCAAGTAAAAAACTTGGCAGGGAAACTCCCCTTCGAAACAAACCCATTGGATGAACAATCCCAAGTTCTCCCCGAATAAAAGCAAAACGAGAAGAATACAAAGGTTTTGTAAAGATGTCTGCCAATTGATGTTCAGTATCCACATGGTGAAGCGCAATATTTCCTTTTTCTACATGATCTCTAAGAAAGTGAAATCTGATGTCAATATGCTTAGTTCTAGAATGTTGCACATGGTTCTTAGCAATGCAAATTGCACTAGTGTTGTCACACAAAAGAGGAACACTATCCAAATTAACCCCATAATCTTTAAGTGTATCTACTATCCATAGAATTTGAGAACAACAAATAGCAGCAACCACATATTCAGATTCAGCAGTTGATTGTGCAACAGAAGATTGTTTTCTAGATGACCATGCAATAAGAGAATTTCCCAAGAAATGACATGTACCAGATGTACTTTTTTCTATCAATTCTACATCCTCCAAAACCAGCATCAGAGAAAGCTCTTAAACTAATGCATGAAGAAGCAGAAAGCCAAATGCCAAAATCTTGAGTACCATGGAAATACCTGAAAATTTGATTGATGGTTTGTTGATGTGAAGCACGTGGGGAAGCTTAAAAACGAGCACACAACAAATTGTATATCCGGCCTTCATCATTCTCAACATCATCATCATCGTTGTCTTCATGAACAAATATACTCTCCCCCTGAACATATGCATCTGTATCCTCACTGTACCTTTTGCCATAACAGAAGTGAAAGAAGCATCTCCAAAAGTAACACTTTCAGCACGAGTGAAGGAGAACCAAAACTTATCACCGAACATGTGGCGTGAGCATCCATAATCCACTAGCTATATGTTCTCCTTCCTCGCGTGAGAGGCCTACATAGAAGCAGAAAATGTTGAGGTCTCGGTACTGGGGTTAGAAATAAGATGTTTAGAAATCCAGTACTGAGACGCACGATGCACAACTGTAGGCACAACACGAACATTTTTATGCACAAAAACAGATTTGTCTTTTCCCGTGTTTTTAGCAACAAAAGGTGCTTGTTTCACCCTAGGCACATAATGAGAAGCAAAGTGTGCCTGCCTGAAATTAGACCTAGCCTTAGCTTTTTCTTTCTCTGGTTGTTTAGCCAATCTAAAGAAAAAATCTACTAAATATCCATCTCTACCACAATGAGTGCAAGTGTACTTAACATGACGTTTTGCTTTAACAGAAGAGGCACATTTTGCATTCATCAAGGTAGAAGAAAGAAAGCCAACAGATTTAAAAGCAATCTTTTTAGGCTCATTAAGGATTTCAATTTTGTCATTGCGAGGAGCCTAAACAATAGTGCGAGGTTTAGTTTCATATGAAGCATGAAGATCAAAACCTAAACCTTTCTTATTTGAGCTAACCTTAGATTGGTCCAAAATCATGTTCAAATTTTTCTTCCCTTTAGTGAACCGTTCTAAGGAATCTTGCAAGTAATCAATTTTTCGAGAAAGAGTTAAACAATTATTACATAGAGCGTCCACTTTTCCTTTTTGCTTGCGACAAATTGAGCATGAAAGAACCTCATGTGTAAGCAAAGCATCTGTTACTTGAGAAACCCTAGCATTTGCATCATTCAACTTCAATTCTAGTATGGAGCATTTAGAACATGGAGTTGTATCATGCAAATCAATGGTAGAATAGCTAGCATGTTTGACATGTTTCTCATTTTTCTCATTTTGATGTAACAGAAGAGCATGTTCTTTCCTAAGCAAGGCAAGTTCATTGTAAATTAAGTCACATGATTTGCAAGTATCATCATCAAGAATCAAGGTTTTAAGTCTAGCAATTTCAGCATTCAATGACTCCACAAGAATATCATGTTTCTTAATTTTTCTATCATGTTTGTCAAGCAATTTTCCAAGACGAGCAATAGCAATAGCTAATTCATCATATGAAGGATCTACCTCATTAAAGTCGCTATCGTGATCATCCTTGGTGAGGCTATCGCTGCTTTTGGCCATGAGACACAACCCCATCAAGTCATGGTTGCTTGGAGTTACATTGTCCTCGCTGCTCTCCGAATTCACATCACTCAAATTGACTTGTTCAAGAGCGGAAAGAACTCGATGGACTACTTTGCGGTTGATGAAGCTCTTCTTCTTTCGATCACTTGAAGGAAACTTCTTCATCTCTTTTCTTCTGTCGTTGTCCTTCTACTCCCATGAAGCTTTACCTGCAAGTTTAGGATAATTTGGACGAATATGGTCGAGATCAACACACTCATAGCATCTTGGAGGGCCATGTGACACTACGGAATGGTGTAACATTATAAATTGTGAAAATTAGAGAATAAAAACCTTACGGTATGAGGTTAAATCGCGTTTTCGGGCCGTTTTTTTGAAATTGGGCCTTCCCGGGGTGAATTGGGTCTTAGGGGGGACCCCACATGGGCCGAAGGTGGAGTTTTTCGGTACATGTGGGGGAGGGGGCAGCAAAACCCCTGCCATGCGCCCCCCACTTCCCTTGTGCGCCACCCCCACCCATCCTCAACCCTATCCGCCACCCCCTAGCCCCATGGTGCCTCCACCTCTCCCCCTTGTTCCTCCTTCCTCCCCACCACCTCTAGCTGGCCCTAGGCGAGCTCCACCCCCACCCCTTGCTGCCGCGCTCTTCCACGCCATTGCCCTCGCCATTGGGGAGCTCCACGACGAGTGGATCCGGCGGGATTGGCGCGTGGAGGAAGATCGGGCGATCGGGAGGAGTGTTCGTCGGTTCTTCGTTCGTCGGGCTAAGGTATGGTGATGGAAAACCTTTGGGATTGATGGAAGGCAATGAGCTTGTCTTCCTATTTGGCATCCATCCCTAACCCTATCCGAATAGTCTTAGAAAGGTCGTTGGGATTGATGGAAATAAACTTTACTTGTTCATTTGGCTGAGGATTAGCTTTTAGCTTTCTGACTTGCCATGTTTGTCAACCTTGCAAGGTTTTCCTACATCATCAGCATCTCTTAATACTAATTGATCAACAATTTCAAGTAATTTTTTTATCACAATTCAATGCAATATTTAGAACACATTGCACATTGATCACGCCTTTTGGACCATGTATCTTTATGGTCTAGTAGGCATGATGAGTAAGTGCCATGAATTTAATGAGTGAAGGCCTACTGAAAATGGCATTTTATGCAGATTCAAATTCAACAACTTCAAATGAAATTAACTAGGTTCTAAAATTTCAAGCATCTCCAAAAGTGGTAGGTAACACAATCTATCTTATTGGAGTTACCAAGGGACCGACAACAATTCCAAAGAGAGGATTTGTTACTAGTCGGATTTTAGAATGAGAAATTTGCATTTCATCAAAGGTATTGATAAAAAGTAAGTCCAAAGAACCCCCCCATCAACTAAAATTCTCCCTACCTTGCAATTACTAATTGTAGGGGATACAACAAAAGAAAGTTTACGAGTAGTAGATGTACCTTTTGGACAATCATCCTTACTGAGTGTAATCGTGACATCCGACCATTTTGGAAATTCTGATTTTTCTAGTCGAGAATCAATATTATTGACTTCTTTATAGGCAAACTTGAACTACCGTTTTGAGATATATGCAAATGATCCACTAAAGATCATGTTAATGTGACGATCTAGTCTTTGATAATCCATGTCTTCATCACCATCTACATCCTTTATACTTCGTCCTTCTAGCAAGGTCGGCACAGGACCCTTACCTGAGTAGAATTCATCCATGCATCTTTGTCATGTTCGGCACTTGTGCAAGTCATATCCTAGTGCATTATGCAGAGGACACCATCTTCCATTCCTACAAATTGAAATGGAAGTTTTAGGGTTGGACTGGTCATTTGTCCGATACTAACAATTGTAAAAGTCCATATAAACTATCATGGGAGCAAATATAATAAGGAACACCACATCCCAACACAAACCATCCCCACTGCATGATGTACTTGCCTTTACCCATTAGTAGTGCAGTGGCGCGAGGTTGAAGCCACTCCTAGCGTCACACCACCTAAAATAAATTGCATACAACTCAAAACCATGCCACCACAGGCAACGGATTGGCGGGAAGTAGAAGGCACTCCCAGGGTCGCACCACCTGCACATAGGTATCACACACTCACAATCATGTCCACAAAACAGTACGCAAACCCTCATCTACCCCGACATTGCCAACTACTCGCAAAACCTAAAAACAGAGGTTCTGTCCCGTCGGGACAGCAGCCTTCCAAAAGGCATAACTTGGGCTGTAAGACTCCGAATCAATTAAACGAGTACATCCTCGCGTAGCTTAGGAAATTTCCCAACTTTTTCTAGGTATAGGGAAAGACTGATCCGGACTTTAAAGTTGTTTAATCTACAAAATACCGTGATCTGTTCCAATCACGTCACAGATTTTAACACGCTCGGTAAAACAGCCATAACTTTCAAACGGCTGGGCGGAATTTAACGTTCTTTATATCCACAGAAAGATAACGAAATTATATACAACTTCTTCAACGTCCGTATGACCAGATTCCGACTCTAATTTGGCGAAAAACCGAACCCTATGTCGACTGCCCATGCTGCCCGAAACAGAGAACATGGCAACTTCTAGATCTAATCCAATCTACTCAATTCCAGTACCACCAATTGATCTAAAAACTTGATAAACACCCTTAGAACAGTACCTAGACCAACCCCAAGGATTCCCATGGCCATACCTTTGCCCAACGCACGAAAACCCAATAGATCTCCTCCCGGTTCGCGCGATCTCCTTCCTCGCTCCAATCCCGCCGGATCTCCTCGTCGCGGAGCGCTCCAACGGATGGATCTTTGAGGTGTGGAGGTGGAGAACTCCCCTAGGGGCAGCAAGGGAGGAGGAGAGGTGGTGGAGAGGTGGTGGAGCAATGGGGAGCAATGGGGGAGGTGGAGGCGCCACAAGGAGGAGGTGGGGAGGTGTGGGGGGGCGGCTAGGACTTGTGGGGGCGCAAGGGCAGGGGGTGAACGCCTAAAGGGGCTGGGGGAGGCCCCCAACCAGGTCTCCTACTCCTATTAGGACTCAAACTCCATCCCACCAAAGCCCACGACCCTTTCCTTTAGGCCCAAACTCCCCCGAAAAGGCCCAAAACCTCGGAAACGGTCCGAAAACGCTATTAAGCCTCCTATCATATGGTTTTAACCTCCAATACCATATTTCATAAAGTTTTTGACCTTAACATTCACATTAAATAATCTCACACCATTCCATAGTGTCACATTCTCCCCCCCTTCAATAGGATTCGACCCCGAATCCGAGACACGCCACTTCGCAAACAACCAAATCAGAGGGAGTTATGGTTCACACCTCAGAACCCGCTTAGAAGCCCCTACGATTTGCACCAGCCAGCACTCAGAGGTAAGGAGCGACTGACAGCTCTAAAGATAACTCACAATCAAAAACTTGCGAGAACTTTACTCAACATTGAAACACAAAGCACTCAAACAAGGCCTCGGCATGACCCAAGCGATAGGATAAAATCCCAAACAGACCACGCAGGAAAACGGTCTCATACTCCTCGTTCTAAGCATTCCTTGGCACTGAAGTGCCCGATCCCTTTAACTCAGGCTACTCTCCAGAAAAACACGGTACCAACCTTCCTTCTGTGGTTCCTTGTACTCAAGACGACGCAAAGCAGGAGAGACACAACGCTCTAAGATTACCACAGAACGAACAACCTACTTTAACCAGGATCCGTAAGACTCGCGTAACAGAAACGAACGAACTTTCCCCTGCGGTTTGACACAACTCGCTTCTTGCCCAACGACAAAAGCACCAGTACACTTCAAAAGGAAAAACGATCACTAGCAACCACCAAGTGGTCCACTCAAAATGTAATCAACCCTACCGAGGAACACCTCAACGACACAATTCTCCACGAAGGTTTGCATTGAGTCATACACAACCTTCCACTCAAAGGACCACGATAAAGAGCACAATCATTGAGTGAGCTCAACCATAACATGAACCCAAGTGGCCCTCATCCAACAACTCAAACCCCAAAGCGTTAAAACCACTTTGGAAAGGATTCGACAACAACCAGAGAGTATTCATTTTAATTTCCTAAGCCAAAACGCAAAGGAAACACACATCCCTTCACCACAATCAACACCAGAAATTATTCATTCTTTTCTTTTCATACTAGAAAGCAAAGGAAATCTCGTTTCATGACATGAATGCACATACTTCAAGAGCACTCCGGAATAGTCATATATCCATATATGACTTTCTCACCGACCTGGCTCAACGACTCTTTTATCATTTAACATCTATACACGATGTCTTGTTTACTTTTCACCATTCATTCATCATATAACAACAATACCGAAAAGTCATTCACCAAAAGACTTCTCCCTCGGTATCACATGATTGAAATACACATAACACTGACGGTTGCGCTAAATCATATAGACTATGACGGCAACATCGTTAACAACAAAACACCACATCGTGTGAAAACCCATCATCCATTTAAAACTAACCTTGCAAAACCTCGCAAAATCAAACTCAACCCTTTTGAACAGAACATCGACTCCAAAGTCAAACATCTGCACACACAACCGCCATAAATTTTATCAAAAGAGAGGGAAACTAAATCCCAAAAGAAAACTCTTCACTAACTAAATTCACTTATGAAACATTCATAAAAATCCAGACTTGTGAAACATCCGCACACCAGACCCATTTTCCAAATGACTCCAACTCTAGCCAAACAGAGTTACACATCAAGGGCTTAACTCAAAAGTTTCCAACACAACCCTTTATGACCATCTGCTTCCTTTTAAAATTAATTCCAAAGATAATTCAGTGCGAACGCGAAAAGGCGCGATCGACTCAAAAACTTTTGGGGTGTAAATCCATACTCATAGCACCAACTAAACAAATTAGCCAAAACCAAATATTTGCACCAATTTCTACGAGTTTTAGGGAAATTCTGAAACACAGCATATGGAACATCTTGACCGAAAACCCTTCAACCAAAAGGGCAAACAACCGACCCAGTCCAAAAGCTTTTGAACACAAGCTCAGCATAAATAGAACCATCACTAGTACTCCACTACGCTTTCCATTAAAGACTTCAATAATCACTATTTACTCCCTGAGAAGCCCCAACACAATTAAACCAAAAGCTTCACAACGAATTCTTCCTCTAGTTACCATTCCTAACACTTTTAATTAGGGTTTATGATGCTTATCAAAAATGCACCCAACCAATACTATATTGACATGATCCCCACAGATCACTGAATCATAATACTTCTTATTCTCTATTGGAGCATAGTACTTCAACAAATCTTTCAGCAAGATCAACATATAAATTTCATACTTCCTATATATTCACGTCTCGACAACCGAACCTTATTCAGTTAAACAACGACTTCAACATGTAAATATTATCTCCACAGGGAAGAATTCGTAAGTGAGACTCTAAGTTATACTTTCATTAAGGATAAGACCATTTATCATATTAATTATCCAAAGCTCACTCCATCGCAACATGTTAACATTTTCCTCTATTTAACCATGATTTTCCAACGAGTAATCTAAACAGTTACCACCACTACTTAGTCATCAATAACAACAAATGGGCATGTTCATCAACCAACAACATTTCTTTTAGCTACTCTATTCAAAGGTGATAACAAAAACTACCACCACACAACATACTCCAACTATTTAAAATAGATTGAATACTAACATTAACACTGCCCTTAACAACATCATTAACAAAAAGTCTTATGTCTTCTCAATTGATATCAATACTAGCATTGTAGAGACACAACTGCATACTTCCAAATATACTAGTATTTTGCAACAACGTAAATATCAACTCTAATCAACTTCCAAATTAAAGTCACTAGGCAACACGATTAAATTTCTCTATTAATCCATTAGATTAGAGCATCTTTAAACAACCAGCAAAGTTTCTTTAACAATAACAGCAGTCTACATCATCTTAATGTTTCAACTATGCAACAGGGTTTAAAACTTTAAAAATTATCAAGGGTCATAAGCACTTTTAAAGCAAAGCAACAGATTCTAAGCATGTAGTTTAGCACATTCAATCATTCTCGCTAAGAGTAAACTACAACACTAGTAGTCTATTTATTCTCAAGCTAGAGATAACAACTGCATTGAATTGTTTCAACTCAAAAATTAACTTAACAATGCATCATCCCATAAACCACATTGGTACATGCTACATAATTTGCTAAACAGCAATTCTTACTAGGGACAAACGATTTCGGTCAAAAGATTACTTACTTTGTTTGCAACATTTTAGTTTTAAAGCTCATCCTGAGTTCATAAGGAAACTTGACTCTCAAAATTGCAATGAGACAAACCCAAACTTGGTCATGCAAAAGGAATTCTCCAAAACACTTTTCATTCTCAAAGACTCCCATAAAGGAAAATGGTTGAAAGACAATTTTCTTAACGGAAACCAAGCGACCAAGTAATCCATTTCAAATAAAACCTTAATCTCAAACCCCAAACTTTCACGAAACAAGAAGGATTTTTCAAAGATGATTTCTCAAACCAAAGAAATGACGTAAATCAAACACCACTTACTCCTACAAAGCCACGTAACTTCAGCCCCGATAGCCAGTCTGGCACAACTCATAAAAACTCTTTTAACCTCGGAGAAAGACAAACACATGAATAAATTGAATGCTTCTTCCCTATAAAACAATCAACAAACTAGGCATTAAAACTGGAAAGGCGCCCAAAAGAAGCGCAACACTAGACTCCTCTTCTTCGTCTTCAACCAAGGAAGAAAAACCCACACACCACATACGGAACAATCCGCGAAAATCCAATACCAAACACTTTTCTTTTGGTTTCCATCAACTAAAACCAAGAAAACCAACCAAGAACGACCATAGAACGATAAAGAACATACGAAGGAATCCACCACCAAACTCTTCTATTTGACTCCAGTCAACTACCCGATCTACGACAGAAAGGGTAAGCACTCTTCTCCTACAGGGGTTAATAGTTCTTCGGTGATGGCGCTAACCGGCCACACCGTCAAACCTCACCCTTACTATGAACAAAAAGAGGTGACCGAAATCCTTCGGCACCACAACCCACTATATCACAAATAACAAGAACAATTCAATCATTTATCTCATAGACATAGCAACATGCTTTATCAAATGAAGCATTCAACATTATAGCTTAAATACAACATTTAAGCGTAAACAACGATACCCATACCCTTCCTACTGTGCATCCATGTGTGTCAAATTTTAGATTAGTTATACCACTTTTGCAAGTTTTAATGTTGCTATCCTATGACAAAATTTAGTAAAAACCTAAGCCATGTTTATAAGTTATTCCACATCACATTTTAGTTGTACCCTATAGCATGACACTAAAAATACACATTCCAAGGACCTACAGCCCGCTCTGATACCAACTGTAACACCCCGGCATTGAATATGCCTGAATGCTACCAAACATAAGCTAAACAACATCTAAATACCACAATTAAACATAAATTCCAGCAAAGGCGCACATGCTAAAAACCGAGATTTCGGCAGCATCTCCTTTGTTTTAACATGAATTGAAGGAGCAACAACAGTAACACAAGTTATATCATAATGGAAAGCATCTAAAACAGCAATAATTAACGACTTAGCAACAATGTAAGTCTAGTTCCAAACATATAATGTCTCCAAGAGTCAAACGAACGAAAAGATTCTCATTTAGCAAAGCTAAGCCTTAAAGCAATGATCATCACACGCAATTTATTATCAACACTAATTCAATGACTTGTGAAATCAAAAGAGTGAAGCTACATGTGGAAGTGTGACTATTTCCCTTCCCCGCATGCCGGATTCATGGTACCTAAAAGAAAACAACATAAACACAAGTGTGAGTTCATCACTCAGCAAGCATATTGTAATGGACAACAAGAACAATAACATGGCAATAATGTCTCACATCATGTATATCATCTCATTCATGAACACATAACATTATCATCATCATCATTACGTATGCAATGCAATGCAATGTTCATGTCTCCTTGGAAACTCATACCGGTATGGTTGAGTACACACCCGTCGATGTGCACCCTCTCCCCCTTCCATCCCGAAGATGGAGGGTGCCTACTCCTCGCTTCCAAACACCACATGGATGGAATCACGATGTAGGACTTACTCAATGGCTCTCCGGATTAGTCATAACTTTCTCACCGACCTTCCCCGGACTAGTTATGACTTTCTCACCGCCCGGGCCATGTAACATGCCATGTATGCAATTATGCCAACATCATATTTAACTCGTACATTAACACATGGCATCATAACATAATAAACATGCTCATCATATCATTGGCAATCATTAAAGCATGGCAAGTGATCATATATCATGTAGTCAATTCCATCTATTCTCAACAATCAACCTACAAATCGGTATCCATTACAACACACTTGCCTCAACCACGGGCAACGGATTGGCGGGAAGTAGAAGGCACTCCCAGGGTCGCACCACCTGCACATAGGTATCACACACTCACAATCATGTCCACAAAATAGTACGCAAACCCTCATCTACCCCGACATTGCCAACTACTCGCAAAAACTAAAAACAGAGGTTCTGTCCCGTCGGGACAGCAGCCTTCCAAAAGGCATAACTCGGGTTGTAAGACTCCGAATCAATTAAAAGAGTACATCCTCGCGTAGCTTAGAAAATTTCCCAACTTTTTCTAGGTATAGGGAAAGACTGATTCGGACTCTAAAATTGTTTAATCTACAAAATACCGTGATCTGTTCCAATCACGTCACAGATTTTAACACGCTCGGTAAAACAGCCATAACTTTCAAACGGCTGGGCGGAATTTAACGTTCTTTATATCCACGGAAATATAACGAAATTATCTAAAACTTCTTCAACGTCCGTACGACCAGATTCCGAATCTAATTTGGTGAAAAACTGAACCCTATGTCGACTGCTCATGCTGCCCGAAACAGAGAACGTGGCAACTTCTAGATCTAATCCAATCTACTCAATTCCAGTACCACCAATTGATCTAAAAACTTGATAAACACCCTTAAAACAGTACCTACACCAACCCCAAGGATTCCCATGGCCATACCTTTGCCCAACGCACGAAAACCTAATAGATCTCCTCCCGGTTCGCGCGATCTCCTTCCTCGCTCCAATCCCGCCGGATCTCCTCGTCGCGGAGTGCTCCAACGGATGGATATTTGAGGTGTGGAGGTGGAGAACTCTCCTAGGGGAAGCAAGGGAGGAGGAGAGGTGGTGGAGAGGTGGTGGAGCAATGGGGAGCAATGGGGGAGGTGGAGGCGCCACAAGGAGGAGGTGGGGAGGTGTGGGGGGGCGGCTAGGACTTGTGGGGGCGCAAGGGCAGGGGGTGAACGCCTAAAGGGGCTGGGGGAGGCCCCCAACCAGGTCTCCTACTCCTATTAGGACTCAAACTCCATCCCACCAAAGCCCACGACCCTTTCCTTTAGGCCCAAACTCCCCCGAAAAGGCCCAAAACCCCGGAAACGGCTCGGAAACGGCCCGGAAACGCTATTAAGCCTCCTATCATATGGTTTTAACCTCCAATACCATATTTCATAAAGTTTTTGACCTTAACATTCACATTAAATAATCTCACACCATTCCGTAGTGTCACAACTTTAGCATACCTCTGGTCCCATACTTAAATAATCACTCCAACTTCCCCATTAACCACATTGGTCGGGACTCGATGGCAAGGTGCTTAGGCTCGAAGACCAATGGCTCTAACGATAGCTCGCATTAGAAAACCCACAAAACTTTTCTCAACCAGGAATCACCTCGTACCCCACGCAAGGACTTAGAATGATCCAAATGATAGGATGGTTTCTCAAATCATGCCACTATTGAAAACAGTCTAACATAATTTAGACTAAACTTTCCTTTGGCACTAAAACGTACAATCCCTTTTTATCCCAAAGATAATTCTCAAGTGAAACATGGTACATCCCTTTAACTCCAAATTGCCTCTTCCACTCAAACGTATAACTCTACTTTCCACTTTCAACCTCTCTACCACAGTTCGTCGTACAGAAGGTGAAAAGAACAACACAAGACACTTTACTCTAACAAGCATCTGAACCATTTCTCACCAAATCACTAGTACCATACACTTGAACATCCGGGTTTCCAAACTTGTACCCCTAGGAACTCACACACCGAGTCGTATCTATCCCGATTGGTTGACCTTTCATCAAAAGGACAATTACCATAAAAAAGAATAGCCCACTATGGCACCAATTCTTTTTCCAGCACCAAACCACAATATAATTTTTTTTTACTCTATCTTCTTCCAGGCCTATCAAACACCAAGGGACAACTACCCAAATATTCACAATAGAACAATTCACTTCAGATTGTCATAACATTAGCTACACCCCATGTAACTAAAATACCCAGACACTCCACAGAAAAAGGTAATTTAATTACCAACCATTTCCAAGTGGTCCACTAATAAATTTTTGTAAAGCTCCACCAAGGAACATAACATCTAAAATTATCATCCAAAGAAGATTTGGACCAACATGCAAAAACCTTCATTACTCCCCACTATTTAATCATTTACGATCAACACCTAACAAAGGTTAGGACCTTAAGTCATTACCAACCCACATTCGGTTTCTCTTTCTAAGAAGGTCTCACCCCACATTCTTTCACTCAAAGAGTAAGGTCAAAGAGTACAAACCTTTAATGTACTCAACAAAAAAACCAATGATCATTCATTCCCTTTTCCCATGCTAAAACGCAAAGGAAACCACAACTCGCTTTAATAAGATAAACCACTTTCCTCACCTGAACACCAAGACACTAGAATTCACATCAGGGAGAAACTTAATTTAAAAGAGAAACATCACATAAATCGTTTTAAAATACAATTCACATTTACCAAAGCAAATCATTTTAGCTTTACCAAAGCCAATAATTTTAGAAAGTGAAATCGATCAACGAATCAAACACCTCCACACAACAACCATCTCTTTTTTTAAGAGAAATGGGAAACTCATTTCCCAGCGGAAAACTGCTTTACCAGCAAAAGTCACTTATGAAACAATCCTAATAATCATATTTGAGAAGCATTCACAATACCTCACACTTTATAATAAAATCTAACTCTAGTCAAACCAGAGATACACATCTCCATAATAAGAACTTCTAAAACATTACATTAGATTTAGCTATTTCCTTTAACCAATAATGCAATTGATAACTCATCCTTGTACGCTAACGTGCGCAATCTAAACATACACCCTTCGACGGTAGATTTCCAAAATCATAATTTATGCTAAATATTTTAGCAGAGATAATTGAAGGTTGTTATTCAACAAAATAAAGCATTCAAAATCCACCAACCTATTACTTCATGATTATTCATTCTTTCATCCTCATTTTTAAGCCTCAAAGTTAATCTCAAATTTGGCTTGATAACTCTAATTTAGTTACGCTTTAATACACATCATAGAGAATGCCTTAGCCACAAGACATTCAACGCAAAGGTCATACGAACAAACCAATCCATATACATTTAAACATAAGTTCACCATTTGTACCCTAAGAAAACCCATCAGGATTTAACATAATTTACGTAACCAATTCTTCATTTAATTACCATCTCCAATAATTATAATCATGACTATCAATATAATCATCCAACAGTAAACCAAGTCTCTCATGATAATCAACAAGAAGAAACATGACATAATTCTAGGCACATTCCATCTGAAAGTTAATTCCACATAAGACAATGCATCTACATTTTCTTTTGGTCTCTGAACCATAACGAGCCATCAATCATACAACTTCCTATTCCATGTAAAGACATCTTTTCAATGAAACCTTCAGTAGGATTAACATCTAAAGTTCGTACTACCCATACATCAACATTTCGATAATCACAACCTTTTTTAAACTATAAATGACTCCAACAATTAAATAATGTCTCCTCGAGACAAAATTTGCCAAAATGGCTCTAAGATAGACATTTGCTAAGAACAAAACCAAGCACCGTGATAATTATTCCAATGAGATTCTTCACACTTTAATTACAACCTTGCTCTAAGTCATTCTATCCAAATACTATGATAATTTGTCATTAGGCAACATAATCGAACAACTTAAAACAAATTATAATAATTTACACCATCACCTTGTTATGTCAAGTTCATCAACAAAACATTCTAGACCTTCTGAATGGTGCTCAGTACTAGCATTACAGGAATACAATCCCATACTTCTAATTATTTCAATAGTTTGCAATAATAAATATAATATTTCTAGTCAACTATCATGTTAGGGTCGACCACACTCACAATTAAATTGCTCTACTAACCTTATATTAGAATATCTTTAGACAACCAACAAACTTGCTTTAACGAAAATAGTAGTTTACATCATCTCAATGTTCTAACTACACATCACAGTTTAAAGTTTTAACCATTATCAAAGATCATCAACCCAATAAGTAAAAGGGGGTGCGCAGCCTCACTTTAGATTAAAGTAACAGATTCTAGGTATGAACATTAATAAGTTTAATCATTACTCACTATAGAATAACATATGACAATAGAAGTTTATTTACTTTTAAACTAAAGATAACAATTACATTTAATTGATTCAACTCACAAATTAAATTAGAAGTACCTTATTCTATATCTCACATCATTATATGCTAATTAACATCCTAAACAACAATTCTCAGTACTGACAAATAATCTTAGTCAAAAGATTACTTACTTTATTTGCAACACTTTCTTTCCAGAAAACCCAACCAAATTTCACAAAGAAATTCAACTCTCAAATTTATAATGTGAGAAGACTCAAACTTTGTCATACAAAGTTCTCCAAACAAATTTTAAGATTAAAGATGTAACACCCCAGCACCTAATGTGCCCAATATGTCACCACAAAGGACAATAGAAACAATCAATACAAAACATTTGAAATAAATTACAGTAACTACGCTAACAGTTCTAACAAAATTTTGGCAGCATGTACTCCATTTTTCCATGGTTTTCAGCATCAATAATAAAGGCATAGCAAGATAGCATAATTGAAGACAATACTAACATGGCAACCAAGGGTTCAACAACAATTCTGACGAGTACCCATACCATGGGTACCCCCAGTGGCCCGAGAAGGCGAATGGGCTGCCCTGGGCCCAGCTTCGGACGAAGGCCTCGCGGGGACACTTTGGGTACACGGCCTCGATTAGATCGGCCGAGTGGCGACCCGACCCCCCTCGGGTCGGACGACCTGCCACGTTTCGACCCGAGGGGCGAGTCGAGCGCCCCCGCCATTCCCGACTGCGGTCTTCACCCTGGGAGGTTTTCGTCCTGGGGAAGCAAGGAGGTTGCCAAAGTCAAGACGCCAGTCCCATCGATCTGACCCGTACAGCAGAGGGGCGCGCTCCTCCCGAGACAACGTCGAAGTCAAGAGCATTGCGTCAGCACCTGACGGACGCACAGAGGGTAGATACGCCACTTCCCAACGCAAGACATACAACCATGCGGTCCTTTGTGCCTACCAACCCAGCGCATGGAGAACAGGCACCGGTCATTTCATCAAAAGCCACAAGCTCCCGGGTGTGAAGGACCCCCTCCTCTTTTCATTTTTCCAAGACTCCCATGTCGCCTGCCCCCTTCGACTATATAAAGGGAGGCAGGACCCTCGTAAGAGGGGGATCGATCGACCGATGAACTCTTCTTCCTCTTAAGGCAAGATACGCTTGTAACCTCTCAACCGAAAGCAATACAGAACCCCACATGAACTGGAGTAGGGACATTCGGCCCGAACCAGTATATATCTTGGGCTCCCTGAGTCAACCATCGAGGAGAGGGAGCGCGCGACCCCCTAGACTTACAAATCGTATTGCCGGTGCTCGAAACACCAACAGTTGGCGCGCTAGGTAGGGGCCTTAGCACGTCATCGCCGTCACCTCCAGATTCCCATCTCGCTTCCTCGATGGTCTCTTCCACCCGTGGCGGTGCGCTTGCGTTGAGGGGCTGGATCCGTTTCGGCGCCCTTGACATCATCGCCACTTCGGCGGGAGAGCTCGTACTTGTCCCCGCCGCATTCCGGGACCAGGCGTCCACCAGGAGCCTGGATACCGTCACTGACGTCCTCGGCAACCTTCAGCTCGAGGCTCCCGTGCGGGCCTCGACGTCGAGGCACGTCGCGAATCACACTTCCCCCGGCGACCGCACGTTGGCACCCACGGGCTCACGGCTTGTGGCAATGGCTGGCTATGTGTCGGCCTCTGTCCACGACTTGCTGGAGGACTCCTCTAGACGCGACTCTAGCTCCGACCGGGAGCGTGTCACGGATAGGTCACACTCCCGCGAGTGCAACATGGCGGGCATGACGGACCTGCTCCCGACCCCCGCCACTCCCGAAACTCTCCTCCCGCGCGCCGAAGCGTAGGAGGCAGAGCACCGACGCGAAAGCGCTGAGGACCTCCTGGTTCGTCGCACCGAGCTCCAGTAGCAATGCGACAAGCTGGAGGCCCGCAGGGCTGAGCTCGACAAACTCCAGGCCAACCTGGAGCAGCGTCAGCTTGAGCCCTCACTCGCATCCGGTGCACGCACACGCGCGCACCAGGTACACCGTCAGCTCGCTGGGGGGTTAGACGGGCTTCCCTTCTTCCCCCACGTGAGCCAAAATATTGCCGCGACTGCGATGCTGCTCCACGGGTTCCCAGAGCCGGCGGACCCGGAGGCCAAGGTCACATACCAAAACCACTGGGGGCTGATGGAATGTTCTACCACATAGCACATACAGGGCTCTGGCTCTCACCAATCGAGCGCATCCTCGAGTCGACCGGGTCCTCCATCCTCGTGGGGTCACCAAAGCCCGACGAGGACAGCACCGCAACTCGAGCGGCCCCAGGCATCGAGCACTCTGGTGCGCCATCGCCTGGGGAACAACCGCGACGTCCGTGCCACCCTCGAGGCAAGGAGAAGAGCGGTCGACGTGGCAGCCCAGTCATAGGCTGGGGACAGCGGACGGTGCGACGACCGCGGCCCGAGCCCCAATGGCCCCGGACCACGGGCGTTCGGTCGCGCCATCCGCAACGCGGACTTCCCGGCCAGGTTCCAGGCCCCGGTCAACATAGCCAAGTACACGGGGGCGACAAACCCCAGTGTCTGGCTAGAGGACTACCGGCTCGCCTGCCGGGCGGGGGGTGCTGTTGATGATCTCTTCATCATCCAGTACCTCCCCATTTACCTTGCGGACTCTTCTCGAGCCTGGCTCAAGTACTTGCTCGCAGACACCATCAGGAGTTGGTCGGACCTGACGAACCTCTTTGTCGGCAACTTCCAGGGCACGTACAAACACCTTGGCAACTCTTGGGACCTGAAGAGCTGCAAACAGCAGCCATGGGAAACGCTCCGGGAGTACATCCGGCTCTTCTCCTAGCAGTGCAATAAGCTCCTCGACGTCCATGATGCCGACGTTGTCGGGGCGTTCATCTACGGCACCACCTGCGAGGCCTTGGTGCACAAACTGGGCTGCGCCAAGCCCAGGACCACTAAGGAACTCCTCGACATCGCCACCAACCATGCCTCCGGCGAAGAGGCTATGGGAGCCATCTTCGATAAGAAGAAGGCCAAGCAAGCGACTGGCGTCGAAGCCGATGCCACCTCCGACTGCTCCGACAAGCGAAAGCGGAAGGGGAAGCAGGGCCGCGAAGGCCACATAGTCGCCGCCGCCGATCGCCCTGCCAAGCAGCAGGCTCGGCAGGCGCCCGACCACTTCGAAAAGCTGATGGATAGCCCGTGTCCGAACCACGCCTACCCCATCAAGCACAAGTACCGGGACTGCGAAGTCCTAAAGCGCTTCCTCTCGGGAAACCCCACGACGTCACGGGGCAAAGGGAAGAAGCGTGACCCGGCACCAGATGCCGGGGGCAAAGGAGAGGAGGTGGGCAATGAGTTCCCGGAACTCGATGGCTGCCTCATGATTTTCGGCAAACCGACGTCCTACGCAGACAAGCGGCGGCTCAAGCTCGCCTTCCGCGAGGTCCACACAGTGGCCCCCGCTGTACCTAGCTACCTTCGGTGGTCGGAGTCCACGATCACATTTGATTGGACCGACCACCCCGACCACGTCCCGCAGCCAGGACGCTACCCGCTCATCGTCGACCCCATAGTGGGGACGAAGAGCCTGACCAAGGTATTCATGGACGGCGGCAGCGACCTCAACATCCTTTATGTTGAGACCCTCGATGCCATGAGGGTCCCTCGCTCGAGTCGCCGACCGAGCAAGGCGCCCTTCCACGGCGTCGTCCCGGGCCAACTGGCCCATCCACTCGAGCAGGTCGACCTGCCCATCACCTTCGAGAGCCCGGACAACTTCCGCACCGAAGACCTCACCTTTGAGGTTGTGGATTTTCCTGGCTCCTACCATGCCATCTTGGGGAGGCCATGCTACGCCCAGTTCATGGCGATCCCCAACAACACTTACCTGAAGCTGAAGATGCCGGGACCACAGGAAGTCATCACCGTGGCTTCATCCTTTCAGCTCACCTACAACTGCGAGAAAAGCAGTTGCGAGCTGGCGTCGGCGGTCATCGCATCCGCCGAGCTCACTGACCTCTGCGGGAAGGTCTCCGACTCCGCCCCCGACTCTAGCAAGTCAGGGCCGAGCACCTTCAAGTCCGCCGAGGACACGAAGGAGGTTGCGGTTGATCTCGAGGATCCCGCAAAAACCGTGCGGGTCGGAGCCGCGCTCCACCCCAAATAGGAAAGCGCGCTCGTTGACTTCCTCTGAGCCAACCGGTATGTCTTCGCATGGAAGCCCTCTGACATGCCAGGGATCCCGAGGGAGGTCATCGAGTACTCCATAAACATTCGACCAGGCTTGAGGCCGGTCGCCCAACGCCTGCGCCGCTTCAACGTTGAGAAGCGCATGGCCATTGGGGAGGAGATCGCCAAACTTTTGGCCGCAGGGTTTGTAAAAGAAGTACGCCACCCCGAGTGGCTGGCAAACCGTGTCCTTGTAAAAAAGAAAAATGGGCAATGGAGGATGTGTGTTGATTACACGAGCCTGAACAAGGCGTGTCCCAAAGACCCTTTTCCATTGCCTTGCGTTGACCAAGTCGTCGACTCAACCGCCGGGTGCGAGTCCCTGTCTTTTCTGGATGCCTACTCCGGCTACCACCAGATAGCGATGAAGGAGTCCGACCAGCTCGCGACTTCCTTCATCATTCCATTTGGCTCGTTCTGTTACCTAACGATGCCGTTTGGTCTGAAGAATGCGGGCGCTACATACCAACGATGTATGCAAATGTGTTTCAATGACCAAATAGGCCGTAACATCGAGTCGTACGTCGACGACATCATTGTCAAGACAAGGAAGGCCGACGACCTCGTCGCCGACCTAGAAGAAACCTTCGCAAACCTCTGACAGTTTCGCATAAAGCTCAACCCCGAGAAGTGTGTTTTCGGGGTCCCCAAGGGAAAGCTGCTCGGCTTCATCGTCTCCAAGCGTGGCATCGAAGCCAACCAGGAGAAGATCTCTGCCATCATGAGGATGGGCCCGATCAGCAACCTAAAGGGAGTCTAGATGCTGACGGGATGCCTTGCGGCTCTGAGCTGCTTTGTCTCCCGCCTCGACGAACGAGGGATGCCGCTCTACAAGCTGCTCAAGAAATCCGAGCAGTTCACCTGGACGCAGGAAGCTCAGGAAGCCCTCAGTCGACTGAAGGCCTTCCTGACCTCCCCCCGGTGCTGGTCGCCCCAGCGCCAGGGAACTGCTCCTCCTCTATATCGCCGCCATGACCCAGGTCGTTAGCGCGGCGCTAGTCGTGAAGCGAGCAGAAGAAGGCAGTGTGCTCAAAGTACAATGGCCGGTCTACTTCGTCAGCGAAGTGCTCTCCGAGACCAAGGCCTGGTACCCACAGGTACAGAAGTTGTTGTACGCAGTGCTCATCACGAAGAGGAAGCTGCTCCACTATTTCGATCGGCATCCCATCTCTGTGATGACCTCCTCACCACTCGGTGAGATCGTCCACAACCGCGACGCCTCAGGGAGGATAGCCAAGTGGGCACTCGAGCTCAACGGCCACGACATATCCTACGTTCCTAGAACGGCGATCAAGTCAGAAGTCTTGGCCGACTTCGTCGCCGAGTGGACCGAGGCACAAGAGCCACCTGCCCTCGAAGACCCCGAGTACTGGACAATGTACTTCGACGGGTCCTACACCAAGAACGGGGCGGGTGGTGGAGTCATCATCGTCTCCCCGCTTGGGAACAAGCTCCAGTACGCCATCCGACTACTCTTCGACGCGACCAACAACGTCGCCGAGTACGAAGCTGTAGGATCAAAGTATACGAATATAGCAATCAGAGGGGGGTGAATGATTATGTGGAAGCTAGAAGCAAATATTTGATCTAATAAAAATTCACCCCAAAATAGAACCAAATAATTGCCTTGTATTCGACAAAAATAGATTGATAGGGGTTTGGTAAAACACGAATTACCGGAGATCCAACCGTCGGATCGATCTGAAATTTGGACACAAGAAACTAGATTCCAATACAAATCGAACCCAGAAAGAATCATTTCGATCGGACTTACGGAGGAAAAGTTATGAACCTCGCAAGCTTGCTGTGGAAGAATATGACGAGAATTGATCTAACCAAAACTTCAAGATTAAACAAGATTTTCAAAAGATTAATCAACTAGACTTTGAGGAACTCTAAATCAATACCCTAGAAAGGTTTTTGATTTATCAAATCAAGATGAAACTCAAAGAACAAAAACCAATCTAGAATTAGAACAAGCATGCAAACAAGAACCAAAACATGAAACACTGTAGCAACGTGGTTACTGTAGCACGCAAGGATCTGGAAGAATTGATATTTATTTCTTTTTGTCTAAAGTACTCCAATCAAAAGAGTACAAACCCTAAAGCTCTAATTGATTGATGCCCTTCAACAGGAGACAACCCCTCCTATTTAAAGGAGCAAAACACAAGGAGTCCTGAATACAATTCCTACTCCTAATCCTAGAAGGAGTCCCACTTCTAATCCTAGAAGGAGTATGTATTCAACACAACTCCACTTGGCCCAACCTGGCCAAATACAGCTCTTGCACGCGTATGGCAACCCAGCCATACTCACGTGACTAACAAATCTTGCACGCGTACGGCCACCATGCCATACTCACGTGACGAACCATTCTTCCTGTGCACCATTCTCTTAGCCCGAACGTCCCGTATGACATCCTTGACCACTAAAGACCTTAGTTCCTCTTGAACCTAGTCCCGAACCTCAGTTCCTCCATGAACCTAGTTCCAGTCCCATCAACGACCACGTTCGCCCTTGAGCAATACCTGCACATGAACAAACAAGAAACGAATCCGAGCACAAGTCCATGACTTGACTCAAAGTCAATCCAGGTAGCTACTCACACGAGCATTGCATAAAGTCCACTTCAAAACAAGCATCATGAAATTCTCACGAATTTCATAATCTCAAAGTCAAACCAAAATTCAATTCCAAAATTGCTCAAAACCCAGATCGAGCAAAAGACCATTCACGCCGGACCAAACATCGGTCCGGCGCAACTCACGATGGACCAAACAATTGGTCCGGCGTACACGCAAATGTCTCGGTTTCATGCCAGGGCAAAAACGTTCAAAACACGTTCACAACAGACCAAATATTTGTTCCAGCGTACATTCAAAAACAACGCTAAAAAATGCGTTCACGACGGACCGAAAATTTGGTCTGGCGTGCATAGTCCGGCGTAACATAAAAGCTTACTATTTTTGTAAAACTTGGTCCGGCACAAAAACATGTTCACGACGGACTAAACAAAAATCAGTCCGGCGTACATGTGAAAACAAGCTTCAAAATGCCATTCACGACGGACCGAAAATTTGGTCCGGCGTGCATATAGAAATAGCTGTCAAAAACGCAGTTCGCCACGGTCCAACAATTTGGTCCGACGTAGATGTGAATTCATGCCTCAAAAACATGTTCACGGCAGACCGAATATTTAGTCCGGCGTAGATGCGAGAAACAGTCCGGCGCAGATGAGAAACTTACTGTTTTTGCGAAATTCAGTTCGGCGCTAAAAGAGAAACACTGTTTCTTGTCAATTTGTTAAACACATGTACAAACACATTTTTGCAAATTCAATTCTTAAGCCAATTTTTTAGCACATGATTTCACAATCTCCCCCTTGATGAAAACATTGGCAACACCACTTAGAATTGAACATTTGGCATTCACTTCACAAAAGGATTTTTAAACAGACCAAGGAATCCCCTTTGACCAACATGCAAAGTAAAAACTCTCCCTGGGTGAGAATACGAAAAACCTCCCCTAAGAAGGAAAATGTGTGTGAATGTGCAATGTGCCCAAAAATTCCAAACTTCTCGAAATTCTAAAAACTTCTCCCTCAAACTTCTCCCCCTTTGACAATGGATTCATCAAGAGTACAAAAGAGAGAAAAACAAGTTCAGAATTTTCCCTTTAGCAATGATTTCACAAAAGAGAAACAAATTAGTGCCAAGATAGGAAAAGATGAGCTCATTCGATCATATAACCTTATATATCACATAATATGCAAAATACATGAACTTGATGTGATTTTAACAAGTTAGGGAATGACATGCATCTCAACCTCAATTCAGTCAACTATAGCTAAGTACTAAGCAAGACCTCAGCAGAAAAGCTGTGACACCTCGGAGTGTCGTAACCTTATTATTGAGCATGATAAGGTTAAATACAGTAGGAGATGTGGAAATAAGATTAAAATCATAAGGATCGGGGGTTAATAACGTTTTCGGGCCGTTTCCGGGCCGTTTTCGGGGTTTTGGGCCTTCCCGGAGGAGTTTTGGGCCTTGGTGGGCTTTGGTGGGATGGATTAGGACTCCGTAACGGACTAGGATTGGGTTGAGGGCTGATAAAGGGGCTTCCCCAGCCCCATTGCGCCTCCACCTCCCCTTCTGCGCCCCACCTTTCCCCTCTTGCGCCCCTCTCCTCCTCCCCTCCCCTAAGCCCTAGCCCCCAAAACCGTCGCACCCCCTCCTTTCCTCCACCTCCACACCACCTCCCCTCCACCCCCGGGCTGCCCGAGGGTGGCCCCCCACCCCTGCACCTTGTGGAGTCATCCCGTGGAGCGAGGAGCGAGGAGCAAGGAGCGAGGAGCGAGGAACGTGGAGCGAGGAAGCGGTCCGAGGAGATTCGCGGAGATTGATTGGAGTTTTGCGCTCGGGCAAAGGTATGAACATGAGGATCCTTGGATTTGATCTAGGTACTGTTATTAGGGTGTTTATCAAGTTTTTAGATCAATTGGAGGCGCTGGTTTGAAGTAATTTGGGTTAGATCTAAACTTGTCCACGTTTCTGTTTTCGGGCAGATTGAGCGGTCGAACTAGGGTTCGAGTTTCCGTCGATTTAGAATCCGAATCAGACCGTACGGACTTCTAGGAAGTTGTAGATAATTTAATTATCTTTCCGTGGACGTAAAGCACGTTAATTTCCGATCAGCCGTTTGAAAGTTATGGCTGTTTTACCGAGCGCCTAAAATCTGTGACGTAACTGGAACAGATTGTGGTAATCTGTAGATTAAACAATTTTAGAGTCCGAATCAGTCTTTCCTATAACTAGAAAAAGTTGAAATTTCTAAGCTTCGCGACGGTGTACTCGTTTATTCGATTTGGAGTCCCAGAACTCAAGTTATGCTCTTTTGTAAGGCTGCTGTCCCGCCGACAGAACCTCTGTTTTTTAGGATTTGAGAGTAGTAGGCAATGTCGGGTTAGATGGGGGCGTGTGTACTGTTTTGAGGTTATGATTGTGAGTGTGTGATGCCTATGTGCAGGTGGTGTGACCCCGGGAGTTCCCTCTTCTTCCCGCCAATCCGTTGCACGTGGTTGAGGCAAGTGTGTTGTGATGGATAGCAAGTTGTAGGTTGCATGTTGAAATTAGATGGAATTGCCTACATGATATATGTCCACTTGCCATGTGTTAATGAATGATATGATATGATGAGCATGTTTAACATATTATGATGCCATGTGTTAATATGTGAATTAAATATGATAATTGGCATGGTTGCATGCATGTCATGAGATAGAGGCGGCGGTGAGAAAGTCTTAACTAGTCCGGCAAGGTCGGTGAGAAAGTTATGACTAATCCTAACGCCATTGAGTAAGTCCTATGTCGTGATTCCATCCACGTGGTGTTTGGAAGCGAGTAGGCACCCTCCATCTTCGGGATGGAAGGGAGGAAAGGGTGCACACCGACGGGTGTGTACTTCCCATACCGGCATATGAGGTTCCAGAGGGTCAGAGCAATGCATTACATCGCATACAAATTGATGATGATATTGATAAGTATTCATGAATGAGATGTTATACATGATGAAAGATGTTATTGACTTGTTGTTATGCTTGTTGTCCATTGCGGTATGCTTCTTGAGTTCGAACTCACCCTTGTGTTTTCTTGTTGTTTTAGGTACCATGAGAACGGCATGCGGGAAAGGGAATAGTCACACTCTCACACGTTGCTTCACCTTAATGTTTCCCCAAGTCAATTCATTTAGTTGGATAATAAATTGGCGTGTGATGGCCTTTAAATTAAGTCTTAGCTTGGTTAATGAGAGTCCTATTGTTTGTTTGACACTTGGAACTTTAAGAGCTTGATGTTAGTCTTTTATTGTCATTAAGACTTTATTTATTGCTGTTTTAGATGTTTCTCTTATTGCCATATAATGCTATATTGTTGCTGTTCCTTAAATTCATGATAAAACAAAGGAGGTGCTGCCGAAATCTCGGTTTTTAGTCTATGCACCTTTGCTGGAATTTGATGTTAAATGTGGTATTTAGATGTTGTTTAGCTTATGTTTGGTAACATTCAGGCATAGTAAATGCCGGGGTGTTACAAAAGCAAGGCTCAAAATTGAAGCAACTAACAACTTAGGGTGAGCAAGTAGTTTCAACTCCAATCAAGTAGACCAGTTTAATCTTTGAACAATAAACTGCATGTGGCATGCTTGAAGCATACTTCTTTTATTTTCTAGGAGTGGCATGCTTGAAGCATACATCTTGTCTTTGAGGGAATGGCATACTTGAAGCATACATCTTAACTTTTTAGGGAAAGCATGCCTGAAGTACATAACTTGAGGCTTTTGCTTTTAACAATCCTTTTTTTTACTGATTCTCTTTTCTTTTCTCTTTCTTTGATTGTAAACATGCAAAGAGATTAAAAGGTCTTTTGAAAGCTGAAAACACACTTGCTTCATAGCACAAATTTGTTAAGAAGATTCAATATCAAGCCTAGAAGAGTAAGATCTCACAGAGTATTTAGCTATAGATAATCAGACCAAGGAATTCCGCAATGTCATTTTTAGTTCGAGTGGAACAATTTAGATTATCATATATCAGCTCAATTACATAATATATAAAAAAATATGGTAAAGTAAGCTCATCAGGTGAAACAACTTGGCAAGGAAACTCCCCCTCAAAATAAACCCATTGGATGAACAATCCCAAGTTCTCCCCGAATGAAAGCAAAACGAGAAGAAGATAGAGGTTTTGTGAAAATGTCTGCCAATTGATGTTCAGTATCCACATGATGAAGCACAATATTTCCTTTTTCTACGTGATCTCTAAGAAAGTGAAATCTGATATCAATGTGTTTTGTTCTAGAATGTTGCACAGGGTTCTTAGCAATGCAAATTGCACTAGTTTTATCACACAAAAGAGGAACACTATCCAAATTAACCCCATAATATTTAAGTGTAGCTACTATCCAAAGAATTTAAGAGCAACAACTAGCAGCAGCCACATATTCAGATTCAAAGTAGCTTGATTGTGCAAATGTAAGATTGTTTTCTAGAAGACCATGTAATAAGAGAATTGCCCAAGAAATGACATGTACCAGATGTACTTTTTCTATCAATTCTACATCCTCCAAAATTAGCATCAAAGAAAGCTCTTAAACTAATGCATGAAGAAGCAGAAAGCCAAATGCCAAAATCTTGAGTACCATGGAGATACTGTAACACCCCGGCATTTAATATGCCTGAATGCTACCAAACATAAGCTAAACAACATCTAAATACCACAATTAAGCATAAATTCCAGCAAAGGCGCACATGCTAAAAACCGAGATTTCGGCAGCATCTCCTTTGTTTTAACATGAATTGAAGGAGCAACAACAGTATAACAATATAAGGCAATATGAGAGACAGCTAAAACAACAATAATTAAAGACTTAACGACAATATAAGTCTATTATCAAGCACTTAAAGTCTCCAAGTGTCAAACGAACAATAAAACTCTCATATAGCAAAGCTAAACCTTAAAGCAATAATCATCACACGCAGTTTATTATCACAACTAATAGAATGACTTGTGGAATCTAAATGGGTGAAGCTACGTGTGGACGTGTGACTACTTCCCTTCCCCGCATGTCGTTCTCATGGTACCTAAAACAACAAGAAAACACAAGCGTGAGTTCAAAACTCAGCAAGCATATTGCAATGGTACAACAGGAACAATTACATAGCAATAATATCTCACATCATGTAAAAACCATCTCATTCATGGTCACATATATATTATCATCATCATCAATATGTATGAATTGCAATGCGATGCTCATGTCTCCATGGAAACTCATACCGGTATGGTTGAGTACACACCCGTCGGTGTGCACCCTCTCCCCCCTTCCATCCCGAAGATGGAGGGTGCCTACTCCTCGCTTCCGTTCACCACGGTGAATGGAATCACGATGTAGGACTTACTCATTAGCTCTCCGGATTATTCATAACTTTCTCACCGACCTTCCCGGACTAGTTATGACTTTCTCACCGCCCGGGCCATGTAATCATGCCATGTATGCAATTATGCCAACATCATAATTAACTTGTATATTAACACATGGCATCATAACATGATAAACATACTCATCATATCTTTGGCAATCATTAAAGCATGGCAAGTCATCATCACATATAATCAATCTCATCTAGTCTCAACTAGCAGCCTACAAATCGCTACCATTACAATACACTTGCCTCAACCACGGGCGACGGATTGGCGAGAAGTAGTAGGCCCTCCCGGGGTCACACCACCTGCACATAGGGACCACACACTCACAATCAAGCCCACAAAACAGTACGCAAACCCTCATCTACCCCGACATTGCCAACTACTCGCAAAACCCGAAAACAGCGGTTCTGTCCCGTCGGGACAGCAGCCTTCCAAAAGGCATAACTCGGGTTCTAGGACTCCGAATCAATTAAACGAGTACATCCTCGCGTAGCTTAGGAAATTTCCCAACTTTTTCTAGGTATAGGGAAAGACTGATTCGGACTCTAAAGTTGTTTAATCTACAAAATACAGTGATCTGTTCCAATCACGTCACAGATTTTAACACGCTCGGTAAAATAGCCATAACTTTGAAACGGCTGGGCGGAATTTAACGTTTTTTATATCCACGGAAAGATAATGAAATTATGTACACCTTCTTCAACATCTGTACGACCAAATTCGGACTTTAAATTGGCGAAAAACCCAACCCTAGGTCGACTGCTCATGCTGTCCGAAACAGAGAACGTGACCAACTCAAGAATCCATCTAATCTAATCAAATCCAGCACCACCAATTGATCTAAAAACTTGATAAACACCCTTAGAACAGTACCTAGATCAATCCCAAGGATTCCCATGGCCATACCTTTGCCCGATGCACGAAAACTGAAAGGATCTCCTCCCGGTTAGCTCCTCGCTCCTCGCTCCTCGCTCCTCGCTCCTCGCTCCTCGCTCCTCGCTCCTCGCTCCTCGCTCCAACGGATGGATCCACGAGGTGCAGGGGTGGGGAGGCCACCCTAGGGCACCAAGGGGGTGGAGGAGAGGTGGTGGGGAGGTGGAGAGCAAAGGGCAAGGGAGGTGGGAGGGGCGCACGGCCAAAGGGGGAGTGGAGGGGGGACGGCTAGGGCAAGGGGAAGTGGGGGAGGCGCACCAAGGGGCAGGTGGGGCGCAAGGGGCAGGGGTAGGCCTTTTTACCAGCCCCCCACAAGATTCCTAGTCCTAAATGGACTCCTACTCCATCCCACCAAAGCCCACAACCCCCTCTTTTAGGCCCAAACTCCCCCGGAAAGGCCCAAAACCCCGGAAACGGCCCGGAAACGGCCCGGAAACGCTATTAACCTCCAAACCCTATGGTTTTAACCTTAATTCCACATTTCATAATGTTTTTAGCCTCATCATGCACAAAAAAAAGAGGTTACGACACTTCGTGGTGTCACAGATACCTGAAAATTCGCTTGACAGCTTGTCGATGTGAAGCACGTGGGGAAGCTTAAAAACGAGCATACAAGCACACATCAAATTGTATATCCGGCCTTGATGCGGTGAGGTACAAAAGTGAACCTATTATGCTTCTATATTCCTTTTAATCAACCGGCTCACCATCTTCATCCGGATCAAGTGTACAAGTGCTTTCCATGGGTGTCATGATTGGCTTGCTGTTTTCCATCCCAAATCGATGTAGCAAGTCTTTTGTGTACTTTCTTTGATGCCTAAAAGTACCTTCATTTGATTGTTTGATTTGAAATCCTAAGAAGTATGTCAAATCACCCATCATACTCATCTCAAATTCGTCCCTCATGGTTTCTGAAAACTTAGATACTAAAACATGAGAGGAACCACCAAAGATAATATCATCAACATAAATCTGAACGAACAATTGATCATTGCCTTTCTTGAGTAAAAAGAGAGTTTTGTCAACTTTTCCCATTGAAAACCCCTTTTCAAGTAAAAAGGTTTTTAGCCTACCATACCATGCTCTAGGGGCTTGTTTCAAATCGTACAAAGCTTTTGACAATTTCTACACATGATCTGGAAACTTTGGATTTTCAAAACCAGGTGGTTGCTTGACATAAACCTCCTCATTTATGTAGCCATTAAGAAAAGCACTTTTCACATCCATTTGATACAATCTAAAACCTTTAGATGCAACAAATGCTAAAAGGATTCTAATGGCTTCAATTCTAGCAACAGGAGCAAAGGTTTTATCAAAATCTAAGCCTTCAACTTGAGTAAAACCTTGAGCAACCAATCTAGCTTTGTTTCGAACAACAACACCATCCTCACTTTGTTTTTGAAAGCCCATCTAGTTGCAATGACATTAAAATCAGGAGGTGGTGAAACTAGTTTCCAAACTTTATTTTGTTCAAAATTCTCTAATTCTTCATGCATGGCATTGATCCACGATTCATCAGATAATGCATGAGATATATCTTTGGCTTCAAAAGAAGCAACTAAAGCAGAATGAGCATAAGTGTCAGAATGAATAAACCTGGATCGGGTGATTCTCTCATTTAGATCTCCAATCATTTGTTCAGATGGATGCATTTTTTGAATGTGCAAGGGAGCTTTGGCTTTTGAAACTTCTTCTTCTTCTTCTTCATTTTCAGCATGTACAGATGATGTTGTAGCTTGAGGATGGTTATCTGTAGGTGATGTAGTAGTAGGTGCCAAAGGTGCTACAACTTGTTGTGCATTAGGAAGAGTCAAGACCCCATCTTCAACATCATCATTATCTTCAAAGATTTTCTCCCCCTAAACATATGCGCCTGTACCTGCATCACTTGGACTAGTGCCTGGACTAGCCTCATCAAAAGTAACTTCACAAGTTTTCACAATTTTATTAGTCTCCGAAACAAGCACACGATAGCCACGAGTATGAGCAGGATATCCAAGAAAAATGCCATCCATTGATCTAGCTTCAAATTTATCAAAATTTCCAGATTTCAAGACAAAGCATTTGCATCCAAAAACTCGAAAGTGAGAAACAGAAGGTCTATATCCAAACCGAAGTTCATATGGAGTCTTACCCAGTTTTGATCTCAAAAATACACGATTTGAAACATAACATGCAGTTGAAATCGCTTCAGCCCAAAAATTTCCTAGGAGTATGATGTTCATCTAGCATAGTTCTAGCCATCTCAACCAAGGTTCTATTTTTTCTTTCAACTACACCATTCTGTTGAGGCACTCTAGGTGATGAAAATTGATGATCAATTCCTTTTTCAGCACAAAAGTGATCAAAAGAAGAATTTTTAAACTCAGTTTCATTATCACTTTGAATAGCTCTAAGAGCTCCTGGAAGATCAACAGAAAGCCTAAGAACAAGACTTCTGAATTGACTAAAGGCCTCATCCTTAGATGCCATAAAGTACATCCAAGAGTATCTAGAAAAATCATCAACAATCACAAGCACATACCATTTGCCTCCAAAGGATTGAACTCGAGATGGTTCAACTGTATCAAGATGTAGTAGCTGTCCTGGAGCATTTGTCATCACCATTGTAAGAGGTGGATGTGAACCTGCAATCAACTTACCATATCTACAAGAAGAGCATACTAGATTGCTATCACCCTTAAGCTTAAGCAAGCCACGTATGAGTTCTAAACCACTTACACGAGTAAGATGATCAAAACCAACATGACCAAGTCTACGATGCCAAAAGAATAAATCTTTAGAAACATTGGTAACTAGACACCTATGCTTAGAAGAAGGTGATGCATCAAAATCAGCTTTAAATACTCTTCCAAAGCGTGAAATCCTGAAAACAAGATCACCTGAAGCATCTAACACTTTGCATTCATTTTTTCTTAAAGCTTATTTCAAGATCTTTATCAATCATTTGTGAGACAGAAAGCAAGTTATATTTCAAGTTTTCAACAAGAGCCACATCCTTGAACATATACTTGTCACTTACCTTCACTGTACCTTTTGCCACAACAGAAGAGGAAGAGGCATCTCCAAAAGTAACACTTTCAGCACGAAATGCACGAGTGAGGGAGGAGAACCAATTCTTATCACCGGACATGTGGCGTGAGCATCCGGAATCCACTAGCCATATGTTCTCCTTCCTCGTGCAAGAAGCCTACATAACAAAGCATGTCGAGGTCTTAGTACTTGGGTTAGAAATGAGATTTTTGGGAATCCAGTACTGAGACACACGACGCAACAAAGTAGGCACAACACGAGTATTCTTATGCACAAAATCAGATTTTCCTTTTCTCATGTTTCTAGCAACAAAAGGTGTTTGCTTCACCCTAGGGAAATGAAACGTGCCTGTTTGAAGTTAGACCTAGCCTTAGTCCTTTCTTTCTTTTGTTGTTTGGCTAGTCTAAAGCAAAAATCTACTAAATGTCCATCTCTACCACAATGAGTACAAGTGTACTTAACATGATGTTTTGCTTTAACAGTAGAATCATATTTTGCATTCATCAAGGTAGAAGAAAGAAAACCAGCAGATTTAAAAGCAATCTTTTTAGGCTCATTAAGGATCTCAATTTTGTCATTGCAAGGATCCTGAACAATAGTGCGAGGTTTAGTTTCATATGAAGCATGAAGATCAAAACCTAAACCTTTCTTGTTTGAGCTAACCTTAGATTGGTCTAGAATCATGTTCAAATTTTTCTTTCCTTCAGTGAACCGTTCTAAGGAATCATGCAAGTAATCAACTTTACGAGAAAGCATGAGACAATTATTGCAAAGAACATCAACTTTCCCTTTCTGTTTGCGACAAGTAGAGCATGAAAGAACCTCATGTGTAAGCAGATTATCAGTCAATTGAGAAACCCTAGCATTTGCATCATTCAACTTCAATTCCAGTATGGAGCATTTAGAACATGGAGTTGTATCATGCAAATCAATGGTAGAACAGCTAGCATGTTTGACATGTTTCTCATTTTTCTCATTTTGATGTATCAGAAGAGCATGTTCTTTCCTAAGCAAGGTGAGCTCATTGTAAATTAAGTCACATGATTTGCAAGCATCATCATTAGGAATCAAGGTCTTAAGTCTAGCAATTTCAACATTCAATGACTCCACAAGAATATCATGTTTCTTAATTTTTCTATCACGTTTGTCAAGCAATTTTCCAAGATGGGCAACAGCATTGGCTAATTCATCATAAGAAGGATCTACCTCATTGAAGTCGTTGTCGTTGCTGTCCTCGGTGAAGCTATCCTTGCTGCTTGCCATGAGACACAATCCCATCAAATCACGCTTGCTTGGAGTTGAATCATCCTCGCTGCTCTCTGAATCCACATCGCTTAAGTTGACTTGTTCAAGCGCGGAAAGAACTCGGTGGACAACCTTATGGTTGATGAAGTTCTTCTTCTCTCTATCACTTGAAGAGAACTTCTTTTTCTCTTTTTTGTTGTCCTTCTCCTCCTTTGATGCTTTTCCTGCAAGCTTAGGACAATTTGAACGCATGTGGTTGAGATCGCCACACTCATAGCACCTTGGAGGACCACCTCTCTTTCTGTCGGGACCTGGATTTACAAATCCGGAACCCTCTGTGTTTATCGCACTAGTCCAAGATCACGCTAGTGCACACAGTGGCAACAAAATTGACATATCATTCCATTATCGAATTAACTATGAAAGTAGCAAGTAGTAACAACAGAACTTATGGTCAAGTTTACATAACTGTGCCTTAAGGGCTTAAGAAACAAATAAAACTCTTGCGGCGGAAAATAACAATAACTGGGACCATACGACATGCCACAGGCAATCGTCTAGGGAAACGCCATCCTAGTTCACGTAGTCTTCATAATACTCCTCCTCGTAGAACTCGGTATTTTCCTGTTTTCCCTCAGCAACTGATCAACAAAGGCATAAAGCCGTGAGTACAAAAAGTACTCAGCAAGCCGCAGGGAATGATGCAAATAATGTACGGCTTGACAAAGGATAACCATATGGTTATTTTGCAGAAAGTGAAAACTTGAATGTAAATACAATGTATAGATTCAAAGCATAATTGACAAAGATAATAATAACTGGTGAATCAATGATAAACAACAACACAAGATTGGTGAGGCATCACCCATCACCAACTAAATCATCATCAACCACTGAACTCAACAGTATTAATAATTTGACATCAAAATCAATAGTGAACTTCCCGTTCACTCCCAATAATACCGTCCCTCAACATTTTCTGAAAACACTATACCCCGTGTGAAATTCCCAGGCATGTCCTTGACAGCGGACACGGCTATTCAAATAGTTTAACACACACTCTGCAGAGGTTTTACAGCTTTACCCACAAGATATGACCAACTCTTATTGCCATACGTAATTAACACACTTCCTTTGGTGTGTCGGTAGAGAGGTCATAACAAGGCCTTTACAATGCTCAGATAAACCCAAGATCTTGCTCGCTAAGGTTTCACCCCTCAGGGCCCCCTCTTGCGCCTTGTGAGTCTACCCGTCTATCCCGGAACCCACACAACCACAACAGTACTCAAATTTAGACATTGCAAATTAATCAGCTAGGTCTGTCACCAGACATGTGGTTGTACGGTTAGGCCCAGTTCAATGGCGCACAAGATTAAGTCCTTAAGTATACTCAGGCAAGACAACCACATCCCAAATGTGCTAAAAGCACCCCCTTTACTGCACAATCACTTGCCCGAGTGAAAACAATTTTGTATAACCAATACCAATGACACACCCTGCCATGGTACAATAAATTTTACAATAGTGGCTACCCGCCATGATTTCATATCTCATTAAGTCAATATTATTAATTCATCATGTGACATGAACCCAGCATACAACTAAGTATGTCTAAGCATAGTTACGATAACCCAATGTTGGTACTACAATCATATCCAACTAGTAAATGACCCAACCTAGGGTGACAATGGATACATGACATTTCAATGATTCAAGGTGTCACAATGTCAATCAGGTATTTAACTATTCCCATAAATAATACTTGTAAACAAATAGCATGCATTTGTATGAAACAAAAATACTTTTGCAAACATAGGTCCAACATGGTCAAGGACTACGACTTGCCTTCGCCAGCAGCTAAGGTATCGAAGACTTGATGCTCAGCGACGGCGTCGGCGGCTTCGATGGATTCTTCGGCTACGCGCAAAACGAGACACAAATAAATAACCAAAAATAAAATAAAATCTAAAAATTATAAAATTAGTACTGGCAGATAGATCTTGAATTTAGGAATTTGAACGGAGTGAATCGGAGTTCGGACGCAAAAGATATAAGCGTTCGAAGTTGGAAAATGATGGAAAATCAAGAAAAAAGAGAAAAGTTACTGTAGCTACAGTAACTTCGCGAATTTTGCATCCAGAATAGAGCAGTATGAACTAGGGTTTGGAAAAAAAAAATGATGTTGCAATGGAAGGGTTTGCGGGATTAGAGAAGGTGTGCACCGGAAAGGTCTTGGCGACGCGAATCCACCGGTGGTGTCGGATTTCGAAGAGGACTACCGGATTGGAAGTAATCGAGGTTGCAAACTCTTCGGTTGATGATGAACAAACCCGAAATTCGTCGAAATGAAGATGAAGTAGCACAAGGGAAGTGGAGGGACGGGTTGGCGACGAGTAGAGGCACCAAAGCCCCCTTTTTATAGGGCAAGAGGAGGACCGGAATGGGTGTATTCGTCGAAGAAATGGAAAGACGTTTTCGCGGGATTTAATTGCAATTCATGAAGGATTTCATTGAGTAATTAATATTGGAACGTTACAAATGCAACGAGGATCTCAAATATTATTTTTCCAAAATTTTTGGTGCAGTAATCAGAAGGAAAATGAAGCTTTTGTGGTGCTACAATGGTGGAGAGAGAGAGAGAGGAGATGTTCTCTGGAACTTTGGCTGGAGGTGGAAGACAAGTGAACAGTACCATGACACGTGGCGGCTTTTCGTTGATCGATGAATAGTGTAGAAGCAATGGCGCGCAAGATAAAATAGTAAAAAGGGTCTAAAAATCCCGGAAAAATTCCTAAAAATACTAGGGAATATTTGGAACCCAACAAAATTGGTTTCATTAAATTTGGATAAAATTTGGAATTTAGAAAATTCTAGGACGAATAAAGGGCTCTTAACGAAAGGGCGCGAGCGATAAAATACCAGAGGGTTTCCAAAAATCTTGAGAAAATTCCTAAAATAATTTTGGAATGTTTGGAACCTAATGCAATAGGTTTCGGGATTTTTGGAGCATTTTGGGACTCAGGTGAAATTTCGAGCAAGGACAGGAATTTGAAAATCGACTTTTCGGACGATTCGAAATTAAGCTCCAATTTCGGAAGGATAAGGATGCCAAGTTAATTAGAACTCCAATTAAAATCCAAAACTTTAAATTAATTAATTTTAAATAAATTTTTTTTAGAAAACCGAAAATAGGGATGTTAAACTTTCTCATTCTCACATTTTGCAAAGCTTTGTTAAAGCGAGAAGAGAGTAGTGCCAAGTGTAGGACCGAGTAGGCAACTAGAGGGGGGTGAATAGATGCCGAATAAAATTCAACTATTTCTTTCGAAAAATTAAAGACCCCTAAATAGCGGAAGAATATCTAATATCGTAGAGATCAAAACACTAGATTAATTAGCGAGACAAGTCGAACATAAATCAAAACTAGTTCTATCAAAAATCGAACAAACCTTCTAATCAAGAATCAAAGCGGAAAAAAATAAGAGAATATTGCATAAACTTATCTTTTTATTCCAAAGCCATCTTCAACAAGATGACACCAAAAATCTTCTAATCTTCAACGATTAGAAAACCCTAAACAAACTAATAGAGCATACAAGCTCTTCTTTGCACCTTGTGCTTGATTGAACAATTGTTTGCTTGATCGATTGATTGATTCTAAACACCTAGAACCCCTATTTAAAGGACAAGAGAACAGGAATCCTTTTCCTATTCTTCATCTTCATGTTGACTCGAACATTGCTTGCGCCGGCCCTTCTCCATGTGACAGCCGACTTGCACTCCGAAGAAAATCTACTCTGACACAGCAACTCAGATTGTACCTCACGGCAGCCTGCTGTTTTCTAGCCTCCACTCGGATTCTCACCTGCCGACCCAACCTCCTTGCCGACTCAAATACACACACGCAAAGCATTAAATGCACACACGCACTCACAGCACACTCACGCCACGCACACACACGACACATGCATGCAGACACACACTCACGATGCACTCACACACACATGCATTCGTATGCATGCGCACACACACTCCATGTGCACTACTCACACACGCACACACCATGCATGGCATTAAATGCACACACACACATGCATTAAATGCACATACACCACTCTCTCTCTCATGGCATGCACATACATGCACATGTATGCACACACATACACTTGCATTTGCCTGCATACACTGTTTCAAAAAAAAATTCGTATACACGCGTACGGCCACCTGCCACTACGCTGCAACAATCTCGACCTCACGTGCACTGTCCTCTAGTCCAAACTTCTCGCATGACATCCTCGACCCTCACGACCTCAGTTCCTCCCTGAACCTAGTCTCGGTCTCGTCATCGACCATGTTCGACCTCAAGCAACACCTGCACGTGAACAAAAACACAAAAACAATTTCCGAGCCCAAGTCCGCGACTTGACTCAAGTTAATCCATGCAACCACTCACACGAGCGCATTGCATCAAATAAAATCAACCAAAAACATAATTAAAAATCAGACCAAACTCTTTTGCAAAATCTGAATCTTTTCAAATAAACAAACTGGTTTCAGATTTTTTCAAATAAAGAAACCAAAAAATAAATCGTTTCAAATTGGTTTCAAATCTTTTTCAAATACTGAACCAAAATCAAATCAACTCAAATCTTTTCAAATCTCTTCGAATATTCAAATACTCATCATCAAAAACACATGGATCAAAAAACAATGATCCTTCAATCTCCCCCTTGATGAGTAATTTGACAAAACACAATATAAGATTTGACAAAGGTATAGAAAAATACCAAATGATAGTTTGAGAGAGTTTGAGACCAAAAAGATTCCAAGACCAAGTAAAGACCAAGTAAATCCAAATTCTCAAACAGTTTGAATTTCTCCTTTCTTTTTATTTTTCTCAAACAGTTTTTACGAGAGTTTTCACATTTTGTATCAATTTATCCAATGAGAAAGCAAATTATGAGAATATGGAGGCTCTAACACATAGAGTAGTTGTTGCATAAGCAAATTAGAGCAAACAAGTAAAATGTCATAAACTGATTTTGCCAAAGCTAAAAAGAAATCTATCATGAGCAAAGAGAGACTTTCAAATTCACTAATGTTTGTCTCAAGCCTTTTCAAAAAAAAAATTTCTTTTAGCAAGATTGACAATTTTGCTTTGTGATCAACAGGGATGACAAGTAACTGCACACTAGCCCATACTTGTGTATGAGTAGGTAGTTCTTTCTTGTATCTTTCTCAGTTTAAATTGGCAAGTGGCTTCACATTGTTCTGAACTTTTGTTTAGACAAGTAGCCTTTTCTTGCATCTTTTGAATTTAAATCCTGGCAAGGAAGTCGCACATTGTACTAAACTTGTGTTTAGCCAAGTAGCTTTTGCTTGCATCTTTTTCAACTTGCTTTTAATATTGAAACACTGATTTTGCTTGAGACTCATAATGATCATTTGAAGTCCAACAAAAAGCTCACACATAGTTTCTAATCAGCTCTAGCCTTTCAACAGATGACAAGAAACTTTTAAGCCTATTTCACAAATGCAATACCATAATGAACAAGAGCCAAAATATTCTCGAAAAGCATCTCAAATTGAATTATTTTAGTCTTTTAGTCTTTTAGTGAGAAGTGAAGCAATGTAGCATTAATTTGACTATATACACAAGAATAGTCAACAAAGCTTTGTACTACATGAAGCAATGTCAAAATAGCTCCTTGTAGTAACCAAAGTCAAGTAACACAAATGAAAGAGTTAAAATCAAGACTCCCCCTCAAATCAACCCATGGGGATGAATGATCCCAAGTTCGCCGCGTAAGAAAGCAAAGCGAGAAGAATCAAGCGGCTTAGTAAAAATATCAGCAATTTGAGCATCCGAATCAACAAATTTCAGTTCAATAGCTCCTTTTTCAACATGATCTCTAAGAAAATGATATCGAACATCAATGTGTTTAGTCCTTGAATGTTGAACAGGATTTTTAGCGATGTGAATTGCACTAGTATTATCACAAAGAAGTGGAACACTATTAAAGTTAATGCCGTAATCTTTAAGAGTTGAAGTGATCCAAAGAATTTGTGAACAACAACTAGCGGCTGCAACGTATTCACTTTCAAGCAGTAGATTGAGCAATTGAGGACTGTTTCTTAGAAGACCAAGAAACAAGTGAAGTGCCAAGAAAATGGCATGTGCCGTAAGTACTCTTTCTATCTAATCTACACCCCGCAAAATCAGCATCGAATATCCTAGGAGTGTAAGCGAAGAAGAACAAGAATACCAAATACCAAATTCGTAAGTGGAGCGAAGATACCTGAAAATTCTTTTAATTGCTTGTCGATGTGATTCTCGAGGAGAGGCTTGAAATCGAGCGCACAAACATACTGCAAAATGTATGTCGCCTCGGCGATCAAGTACGTATGATCCAATCATGCTTCAGATTCCTTTTGGTCCATCTCGACACCATTTTCGTCAGGATCCAAAATTGTTGTTGTGCTCATTGGAGTAGATACTGACTTTCCTTCTCCCATATCGAATTTCTTTAGTAGCTCCTTTGTATACTTGGATTGGTGCAGGAAGATCCCGTCTTTCGCTTGCTTGATTTGAAATCCAAGAAAGTATGTCAACTCTCCCATCATACCATCTCGAATTCCCTGGACATTAGCTCAGAAAAATGCAACACAAGAGAGTGGGAGGATCCTCCAAAGATAATATCATCCACATAAATTTGCACCACAAGAAATTGATCATTTGAATTTTGAGTAAATAGAGTTTTATCAACTTTTCCCATCTCAAAATTATATTGAAGCAAGAAGCCTTTTAATCTATCATACCAAGCACGAGGGGCTTGTTTTAATCCATAAAGAGCTTTTGACAAATGATATACATGATTAGGAAATTTTTCATTTTCAAAGCCAAGAGGTTGTTTCACAAAAACTTCTTCTATAAAACCGTTTAGAAAAGCACTTTTCACATCCATTTGAAATAACTTAAAACCTTTTGAAGCTGCAAACGCCAAAAGAATGCGAATAGCTTCTAAACGAGCAACAGGAGCAAAAGTTTCATCAAAATCAATTCCTTCAAGTTGGGAGTAACCTTGAGCTACAAGTCTAGCTTTGTTTCTAACAATTATTCCATCTTCATTCAGCTTGTTCTTAAAAACCCATTTTGTTCCAATAATGTTTTGACTTTTAGGAGGTTCCACTAAAGACCAAACTTTATTTCGTTCAAAATTCTCTAACTCCTCATGCATCGCAACAACCCAAGAACTATCAGTTAAAGCATGTGTAATATTCTTCGGTTCAAAATTTGCAACAAAAGCAGAATGCATGCATAAAAGAGTTTGTGATGAATTAGAACGTGTCACCCTTTCATGAAGACTTCCAATAATTTGTTCAGGAGGATGGTTCTTTAGAACAGCAAGGGGAGGTCTAGTTGTTTCAGTCGTCGTGGGAGGTGTAGGAGAATCTGAAGTAGTAGTCACATCAATTGGTTCAGGAACATCTTCCCGTTCTGTAGGTATGAGCTCATCATCATCATTATCTTCATCATTTTCTTCGAATCTTTTATCCAAAAAGATTGGCTCTAAATCTTCTCGTGAACCTGAAATGTCGGGTCTAGCTCCAGGGCTAGCCTCATCAAAAGTAACATCGCATGTCTCCAACAATTTGTTAGTTGATAAATCAAGTACACGATATCCACGAGAGTGCAACGAATAGCCAAGGAAAATACCATCTGTACTATGAGCTTCGAATTTATCAAGATTTCCATGTTTAAGAATAAAGCATTTGCAACCAAACACTCGTAAGTGAGAAACAGATGGTTTACGATCAAATCTCAGTTCATAAGATGTTTTACCAAGTAAAGCTCTGAGATAGACCCTATTTGATATATAGCAAGTAGAAGAAATTGCTTCAGCCCAAAATTTTCTTGAAGTGTTGTATTCATCTAGCATAGTTCTAGCCATTTGAATCAAAGTTCTATTTTTCCTTTCTACAACACCATTCTGTGAGGGAGAATATGGCGAAGAAAATTGATGTTCAATCCCATTAGTTTCACAAAAAGATTTAAACAAGGCATTTTTGAATTCTGTACCATTATCTATTCTTATGGCTTTCAATGAGTTAGGCAATTCATTTATCAATCTCTTAATGAAGACATGAAAGAGTCCAAAAATCTCATCTTTTGAAGACAGAAAATGCACCCAAGAGTATCTCGAATAATCATCAACTATTACTAGAAAGTACCACTTACCTCCGGCCGATTGTACTCGAGATGGTCCTCTCAGAATCCATGTGAAGAAGTTGACCAGGGCCAGTGGTCATTACAGTAGAGACAGGAGCATGAGGGGCTCCAACCATCTTACCATGTCGACAGGAAGCACAAACAATGTCTTTGCAAGATTTTAATTTTGGCAAGCCACGAATTAAGTCTAGACCACTCAATCTAGATAACAGATCAAAGCCCATGTGACCTAACCGACGATGCCAAAAATTGAGATTTCTAGATTCTGAAGCAACAAAACAATGTGAACTTGAAGCATTGCTAAAATTTGCTATGAAAATTTTTCCAAGTCTAGATATCTCAAGAGTCAAGTTTCCAGAAGCATCGAGTACTCTACATGCATTTGGTTTAAAACTCACTTCAAAGTTTTCATCCAACAATTGAGATACAGACAGAAGGTTGAATTTCAGTTTAGACACCAAAGAGACATTCTTTAAAGTAAAGTGATCATTCACCTTCACTGTACCTTTTGCAATGACGCGTCCAAAGAGTAGCATCTCCAAAAGTGATCGTTTGCTCCCGGATGCTTTTGTTAGGAGGAGAACCAACTTGGGTTGCCTGTCATGTGTTGGCAGATCCTGAATCAACAACCCAGATGTTCTCCTTCCCTTCTCATACCACCTACATGTTATGAACAAGATGTCGAGGATTCAGCTGGGGTTAGAGAAATATGATTTAGGTATCCAAAGATCAATCACTCGACGAGGAGGTGATCGTATAAAAGCTTGTGAATGCAAAGTAGATGAATTTCCGTATTTTGTTTGCTTTCACTAGCGGAACATGTGGAGAAATGATACGTGTTTGTCTAAAGTTAGACTTAGCCTTTGAATTTTCCTTTCTCTCGTTGTTTGGCTAGTCTAAAACAAAAATTCATCAAATGACCATCTTTTCCACAATGAGTGCAATTGTACTTAACAAAAGGTTTGACTTTAGAAGCAGAAGCAACATTTGCATTTATCATAGTAGAAGATAAAATTCCAGCAGATTTGAAGACAGTTTTCTCAGGTTCTTTGACAATTTCAAACTTTCCACTTTCAAGAGTTTTAACAATAGTAGGAGCATATGATTTGTGATGAGCATAAGGATCAAAACCTAAACCTTTGTGATGAGTGCTGACTTTTGATTGATCCAAAATCATATTTAGATTTTTCTTTCCTTTAGTAAAACGTTCTAAAGACTTTTCCAAGTAATCAATTTTTAGAGAGTGTTAAACAATTATTACAGGAAATATCTATTTTTCCTTTTGCTTATGACAAGTTGAGCATGAAAGAACTTCATGTGTAAGCAAATCATTAAACAATTGAGTAATCTTAGCATCTGCATCATGCAACTTCAATTCTAGTATGGAACATTTAGAACAAGAAGTTTGATCATGTAAACCATCAGTAGAGCAACCAACATTTTTCACAAGTTTTTCATTTTTCAATTGTTTGGCATAAACTTGTTCTAGTTTAATCATATGTTCCTCTTTTAGAGATTTAATTTCAAATTTGAGATCTAAGCAAGAATCACATGTCTTTTCAGAATTTGAATTTCTAAGATCAAAGTTTTCAGTTTTTAGCATGGATAGATCTTTCTCTAAGTTTTTATTTTTGAGTGAAGATTTTCTTAAAGATTTTCTCAATATGACTAAAACTTCACAAAGCTCATTATATGAAGGCATTACCTCGTCACCGTCGCTGGAGGTGCTGTCATTGTCACTAGAATCACTAGTGTTCCCTTTTGCCATGAAGCATAGTCCGGTGAAATCTTTCTCGTTCAGCTTCGTTTGCTTCGCTTCCTTCTCATCGTCAGTTCAGTCATCAATGTCGCTTAAGTCTAAGCTACCAATTGCAGCGAAGACTTTGTTGAGCATCTTCTTTGTTCATTGTTTATTTTTGTCCTTGCTCTCTTTTGGCCGGAAGGATTTGGAGGAGTTGCTTTGATCCTTCTCGTCTCTATCTTTGTTCTTGAAGCAGTTAGCACGGATGTGCCCTGCCTTGCCGCAGTTGTAGCAGTGGATGGAGGCTCCTCTTCTCTCCCTTGATCTCATGTAAGCTGCATTGACACGCTTGGAAAGAAGAGCAAGTGTATCTTCTGGTATTTGATCTAGTTGTTCATCACTAAGAGCACTCAAAGCAGTAATGGAATATGATGATGAAGAACTAGTAGCATTATCATATGAAGAATTAGCATTAAGAGCCATAGAGTTATCATTGGATGTTCTTGAAACAATGTCTATCTCAAAAGTCTTTAGACTAGAATATAATTTATCCAATGTTATTTCACTCATCTTGTGAGCCTCCCTAAATGCAGTCACTTTCATTTGCCAGATTTTAAGATAAAGAGATGATAGGAAATGTCTAGCATTTTCAGAGTCAGTGTACTTTACATCTACAGCTCTAAGGTTGTTTAAAATTCTGTTAAAGCGAGCAAAACAATCATCTAGAGATTCTCCAGAGTTCATTTCAAATCTAGTGTATTCCTTTTTAAATTGATCTTGCCTAGCTTCTTTTACAGAGTCAGTGCCCTCATGATAATCTTGAAGAGATTTCCAAATTTCATGAGCAGTGAGTAAATGACAGACTCTATCGAATTCTTTTCTAGCAAGTCCTTGAAGCAATATGTTTCTAGCTCTATTATTGTTTTCAACATCTTTTTCAAACTCGATTTTATCAATATCATCATTAGAAGGAAGCTCGTACGGAATTTTTACCTTGCGCCAAATCGCGTTACCTTGAGCTTGAAGATATGCAGTCATCCGGATCCGCTAGTGGGGGAAGTCTGTGCCATCGAAGATTGGCGGCTTGTTCGAGTATTTCTCTGTTTCCATAACTTACCGTTTACTAATCACCTGTTAAGATGGATTAGTAGAACCTTGCTCTGATACCACTTGTAGGACCGAGTAGGCAACTAGAGGGGGGGTGAATAGATGCCGAATAAAATTCAACTATTTCTTTCGGAAAATTAAAGACCCCTAAATAGCGAAAGAATATCTAATATCGTAGAGATCAAAACCCTAGATTAATTAGCGAGACAAGTCGAACATAAATCAAAACTAGTTCTATCAAAAATCGAACAAACCTTCTAATCAAGAATCAAAGCGAAAAAAATAAGAGAATATTGCATAAACTTATCTTTTTATTCCAAAGCCATCTTCAACAAGATGACACCAAAAATCTTCTAATCTTCAACGATTAGAAAACCCTAAACAAACTAATAGAGCATACAAGCTCTTCTTTGCACCTTGTGCTTGATTGAACAATTGTTCGCTTGATCGATTGATTGATTCTAAACACCTAGAACCCCTATTTAAAGGACAAGAGAACAGGAATCCTTTTCCTATTCTTCATCTTCATGTTGACTCGAACACTGCTTGCGCCTAGTGCTGGGAGTTGGGCCGTGCCGTGCCGGCATGGCCCAAGCCCGTCGTGCCTCGGGCCTAAATGCATCGGGCCGACACGGCCCATTGTTTTGTACGTGCCGTGCCGGGCTGGCCCGATGTGCACAAACCTAGGCCCGGCCGGCCTGCACGTCGTGCCTCGATCGGCCGTCTTGCCCAAGCACGGCACGATCGATTGAGATCAAAAATTCCTTCTCTTTTGGGGTTCTACCTTCCTTTTGTCCCATCAAGCAGATAATTAGTGCTAGTTGTTTAGTGCTACACTCAGTATTATACTCTAGCACTTGCTAGTACTCCACTAATCAACAATAGGTATGATTCACCATATGTACATGCCGTCCAAGAGCTAGCTAGTGTTAGAAGAATGGACCGGGCCATTTTTCGTGCCGAGCCGACCCAAGCACGACACGGCGCATCGGCCGGGTCGGGCGGCACGGCGTGCCCGCTTTTGAGGCACTAAGACGGCACGGGTGTCGGGCCGGGCTGGCACGACCCATCTGCTATTCGGGCCGGGTCGGACTTTGGGCCTGTTTTTTCGGGCCGTGCTCGTGCCAGCCCAACCGGCCCGGCCCATTCTCCCAGCACTACTTGCACCGGCCCTTCTCCATGTGCCAGCCGACTTGCACTCGGAAGAAAATCTACTCTGACATAGCAACTCGGATTGTACCTCACGGCACTGTTGTTTTCCAAATTTCCACTCGGATTCTCACCTGCCGACCCAACCTCCTTGCCGACTCAAATACACACACACAAAGCATTAAATGCACACACGCACTCACAGCACACTCACGCCACGCACACACACAACACATGCATGCAGACACACACTCACGATGCACTCACACACACATGCATGCAACACATGCATTCGTATGCATGCACACACACACTCCATGTGCACTACTCACACACGCACACACCATGCATGGCATTAAATGCACACACACACATGCATTAAATGCACATACACCACTCTCTCTCTCATGGCATGCACATGTATGCACACACATACACTTGCATTTGCCTGCATACACTGTTTCAAAAAAAATTCGTATACACGCGTACGGCCACCTGCCACTACGCTGCAACGATCTCGACCTCACGTGCACTGTCCTCTAGTCCAAACATCTCGCATGACATCCTCGACCCTCACGACCTCAGTTCCTCCCTGAACCTAGTCTCGGTCCCGTCATCGACCATGTTCGACCTCAAGCAACACCTGCATGTGAACAAAAACACAAAAACAATTTCCGAGCCCAAGTCCACGACTTGACTCAAGTTAATCCATGCAACCACTCACACGAGCGCATTGCATTAAATAAAATGAACCAAAAACATAATTAAAAATCAGACCAAACTCTTTTGCAAAATCTGAATCTTTTCAAATAAACAAACTGGTTTCAGATTTTTTCAAATAAAGAAACCAAAAAATAAATCGTTTCAAATTGGTTTCAAATCTTTTTCAAATACTGAACCAAAATCAAATCAACTCAAATCTTTTCAAATCTCTTCAAATATTCAAATACTCATCATCAAAAACACATGGATCAAAAAACAATGATCCTTCAATCTCCCCCTTGATGAGTAATTTGACAAAACACAATATAAGATTTGACAAAGGTATAGAAAAATACCAAATGATAGTTTGAGAGAGTTTGAGACCAAAAAGATTCCAAGACCAAGTAAATCCAAATTCTCAAACAATTTGAATTTCTCCTTTCTTTTTATTTTTCTTCTTCTTGACCTCAAAAACAATTCACCACGGTCCAACAATTTGGTCCAACGTAGATGTGAATTCAGGCCTCAAAAACATGTTCACGGCGTAGATGCGAGAAACGGTCCGGCGAAGATGCGAGAAACGGTCCGGTGAAGATAGAAAACTTACTGTTTTTGCGAAATTCAGTCCGGCGCTAAAAGCGAAACACTGTTTCTTGTCAATTTGTCAAACACATGTACAAACACATTTTGCAAATTCAATTCTTAAGCCAATTTTTCAACACATGATTTCACAGAAGCCCTCATCAACGGTCTCCGAATCGCTGCCGACCTCGGCGCCCGTTGACTCTACGTACACGGCGACTCCAAGCTCGTCGTCAACCAAGTCATGAAGGCCACAGAGCCTCGCGATGCCCGCATTGAGGCCTACTGCTTGGAGGTGCGCAAGCTCGAGGAAAGGTTCAAAGGTTTCGAACTTCACCATAACTACAGACAATACAACAGTGAGGCTGATTCCCTGGCCAACCTGAAAGTGACCCAGCATCTTCGTCTCCGTTCTCCACAAACCCTCCATTCGGTTGGACTCGACGATTGAGAACACATCTGACCCCCTGAAAGCGACCGCCCCGACCGCCGATCTGTCGGACGCGGACCCGCCTGGGTCGAACCGTGATGTGCTCAGAACCGATTCCAACTGGAGGCAGCCTTTCGTCGACCGATTGACTGACGGATCACTCCCCGCCGACCCGACCGAGGCCCGACGCCTCGCTCGACGGGCGAAGTCCTTTGTCCTGATCGAGAAGGATATGTACAAGAGGAGCCCTTCCGGAGTCCTCCAAAAGTGCATCCCAGCCGACCAAGGGAGGCAGCTGCTGCTCGACGTCCACGACAGAATTTGTGGTCACCACGCCGCACCACGGTCCTTGGTAGGAAATGCCTTCCGACAAGGTTTCTACTGGCTGACCGCCGTGGCTGACGCCGAGCAGATCGTCCGCAGCTGCGAAGGATGCCAGTTCTTCGCTCGGCAGATGCATCTCCTGGCACAAGCCCTACAGACGATCCCCATCACGTGGCCCTTTGTGGTCTGGGGGCTCGATCTGGTCGGGCCCTTCAAGAAGGCGCCCGGGGGCTTGACACACCTGCTCGTTGCGGTCGACAAGTTCACCAAGTGGATAGAAGCCAAGCTGGTCGCAACCATCACGTCAGCTTAGGCGGCTAATTCCTATCACAATATCGTTTATTGGTTCGGAGTCCCGAACTCCATCATCCCCGACAATGGGATGCAGTTCACGGGGAAGGAGTTCCTCGAGTTCTGCGATGACTTCAACATCCGCGTCGACTGGGCGGCTGTGGCCCATCTGCGGTCCAACGGCCAGGCCGAGAGGGCGAATGGCATGATCCTCCAGGGGGTCAAGCCGCGAATCTTCAGCCGACTGAAGAAATCCATGTCCTTTGGAGCCTGCGGACCACACCAACTCGGTCGACCGGGTTTTCACCATTCTTCATGGTGTTTGGTGCCGAAGCTGTCTTGCCGACCGATCTGGAGTACGGTGCCCCGAGACTCCAAGCCTTCGACGAGGCACGGGGGCTCGAGTCACAACAAGACGCAATCGACCAGCTCGACGAGGTGCGTGACGTAGCCATCCTCCAATCGGCCAAGTATCAGCAGACACTGCGACGGTACCACAGTCGCCAGATCCGTGGTCGGTCCTTCAACATCGGCGACCTGGTCCTGCGCCAAGTCCAGTCCAACAAAGGCAGGCACAAGCTTTCCCCCCCCGTGGGAAGGCCTGTTCACTGTCGCAGAAATCATCCGGCTCGGCACCTTCCGACTCAAGGATGCGGATGGCAACATCATCCCCAACGCATGGAACATAGAGAAACTGAGGCGGTTCTACCCCTAAGACCTCTCTCTTGTCCGCATACTACTCGGAGGCCGCGAGTTCGTGTTCATTTTCTCCCGGGAGATGTTCTCTACGCTCAAGTTCCCGTTCTTCTTTTTCACGCTCTGCCCAAGGTGATAACAATCTGATCCACGCCCGACCCCCGCGGTTCCTAAAGGCTACGATCGTCGAATGTACATCACGGCATAGCAAGAAAATAAGTACGGAGAAACATAAGAGCCAGCCTCTTTGCAGAACAAACTTTACTTCATCAAAAATATTTACACTACGGAGGAGCGCGGAGGCCTACACTGTCGTCACGCCCCCCCAACCCGGGCCATCCGCCTCACGGCGCCTCTGCATGACCGCCTCAATAAGGGCGAGCCTCGCCTTATAGAGGCAGGGGTCTGCTCGGATAAGCGCGTCAACCCGCGCAGTGTCCTGCCTAACCCGAACGACCTCCACCTCCCCCACGATCATCCTCCACGCCTCCGCCTCGGAGTACCTCGCCTGCCAACCGAAGGGCTGGAGGTTCGCCATGAAGACGGGAAGAGCAGCGGAACAAGGCAAGAAAGGGGAGGGCAGGAGGGGAGCAGCTGCTTAAGACTTTTTCTACCCGAACCTTTTCTCGTATTTTGTGCTTTCTCCTCTGCCTTGTCCCCCAAATTTAAGCGCTGCGTGATGACCACAGCTTGGTCGCCATGCACCGCTCGGAGGCTACCAGTCCTTCGCGCTTACGCGGGTCGGTGACCCGACCGGCCGTCGGATTCTCCCTAGCGGTAACCCTCTCGACCCAAGTGCTACGGCCTACGCCCCAGCAGCTATGGTTGCTAAGTAGCACTCGCGGAAGAAGGAAGTACCCATGCGGAGCAGTTCATGGTCGGTCGGGAACATTCCTTCCCATGCAAGCACGAGATTGGTAGCCGGTTTATGCTTTTACGAGGGTCGGTGACCCGACTGACCATCGGATTCTCCCTAGCGGTAGCCCTCTCGACCCGAGTGCTACGGCCTACGCCCCAGCGGCTGTGGTTGCTCAGTAGCACTTCGCGGAAGAAGTAAGTGCCCGTGCGGAGCAATCCACGGTCAGTCGGGAACATTCCTTCCCATGCAAGCACGAAATTGGTAGCCGGTTTACGCGTTTACGCGGGTCGATGACCCGACTGACCATCGGATTCTCCCTAGCTGTAACCCTCTCGACCCGAGTGCCACGACCTACGCCCCAGCGGCTATGGTTGCTAAGTAGCACTTCGCGGAAGAAGGAAGTGCCCGTGCGGAGCAATCCATAGTTGATCGGGAACACTCCTTTCCCGGGCAAGCACAAGTGACTGCTTCGCGCCTGAATTCCTGCTCCTTTTTGCGCGCTTTTGCTTAAAGGTGTCAGCATGCCGGCCTACGCCCGACCTCCGCGGTCTCCAGGGCTATGGTGGCCGAGTGCTCGTCACAGCGAGCAAACGCACAAAGACGGGTCGAATTCACGATCGGTCCGACCGGCCAAGACGATAAAAGCTTTAGTTTGTTGTTTACTAAAGTCAATACACCGAAAAAATACATTCTAACACTATTCCTGCTCCTGATGCAGGGTGTCCTACTGCGATACCTGGCTGGCACGAGAATGAAGACAACGAAGATGGGAGACGTACTCCAAAAGACATCGTCGAGCTACGACGCAAAATTAGCCCGGGCACCAGAACCTTGCTAAAGGCATCTGGACAACCCGCGCCGACCAAGGCATCGTCAAGCTTTGACGTAAAACCAGCTCCGGCACTAGAACCTTGCTAAAGGCATCTGGGCGCCTGCGCCAACCATGGCGTCGGACTCCCCCACAAGACGGAGTCGGGACCCACCAGCTAAGTCAGCCGAGTTCTGACCAAAACGACCGGTCGAAAGTATGCCCTCTCGGCGACCAAGACCTTAGTCTCCTTGTGGTTCCCCTAAAACGGTAACACTCCGACCTACGCTCGAATGACTCAACAGTTCTCGAGATCAATGGTCATCCAGCAAGCAATCACCACGAAGTAGAAATACTGAGCATAAAACTCGAAGGGGGCAGCTCGCCCCCTCCGACCTACCACCAAATATTACATAAAGTATTGCTCATAAAAACAAAAAGGGGAAGGGAAGGTGAAAAAAAAGGGATGAGTGAAGTTGGCGGCTGCCCGAGAGTTCTTTACTGGGAGGCGTCACCCTCCGAGCTGTCGCCGCTTGCGACATCGCCCGCCCCTGGGGGATCCACACGCAGCCGCCCCTCCAGGCCGGCCAGGGCCTCCGCCGCCCGGGTGAGGTGGAAAGCGTACTGGGCCACAGTACGCTCCAAGGGACTGCCCAGCCTCAACCCCAGCGACTCCAAGCTCCTGGCCATGCTTTCGTAGGCCACGCGGAGAATAATGACGAGGTCTGCGCGCGCCTTGAGCAGCTCCCACTCGATGGCCTGGGCCCGAGCCTGTAGGGCCACCACCTCCTCCACCTGAGCGGCAGCCGCTGCCGCCTAGGCGCTCAACGAAGCTTGCAACCTCGCTAGCACCACCGACAAGTCGGCCGCCTGGGCCCTTGCCGTGACGAGCCCGTCGTGAGCGGGCGGGGGACCGCGGGGAGCAGTGCTGGAGGCTCCCGCAGCCCCCGCCGAAACAGCCGGCGTAGGTGCCACGGGTGGCAAGCTTGGGCCCAGGCGAGGAGCGCTAAAAGGAGAGGAAAAAGCAAGTCACCACCAGTAAGAAGGGGACCGAACCCACCCCAGAGCCAGAACAGTAAAGACTCACGCTGCGGAGGTGGAGGGGGAGCCGGCGCCAACGCGAGGCTTCTTGGGGTCTGAACCCCAGGAGCCCCCGACCGCCGGTCGCTTCCCAGCCCCCCGATCGCCAACATCGTCGCCCCCGCTCGCCATCGACTACCCAAATGAGCCTCGAAGAAGGAACGAAGACTAAGCGGCAAGGAGGCGGGGGAGCAAACTCGAAGTGGCCGAATGTGGCCATCCTTGCTCCCCTCCCATGATATATATATACGGGGTAGGAAACTGCGCGAAGCGTCGTCGCTTCGGCTCCTCCCCCCACTACGCATTAAAATTAGCACAAGATGGCAGGGGTCGGGAGGACGCCGCTTCAAACGAAGCGCCGCACGACCCCTCGGCTTTGACTTCTAGGCCGGACCGGCCATTCCGCAGCCAACAAGAGAAACTTGATGGGCCGCCAAAGCCACGAGATGACTAGAGGCCCAGCAGATCACTCCTGATGGCGGCACTCACCGACTTCTAACCAGAGGCCAAACATCCAGATAACGGAAGCCTCGCCAAAGGACTCGGAGCGTCCACATCGACTGGGTAACCCCCCGATCGGATCTCCGACACACTCGGGGGCTCGGGGGCTACACCCACCGGGTGCGCTCTCGCGCACCCGGACAAAACAACCGAATAAGTACGCTCGCATGCGCTTGGTCGGGCCCTCATTGACCGAGTAACCCCCCGACCGGATCTCTGACCCGCTCAGGGGCTCGGGGGCTACACCCACCGAGTGCGCTCGCGCGCACCCGGACAAAAACAACCGACTAAGTGCTCACCGCACGTGCTTGGTTGGGCCTTCGTCGACAGGGTAACCCCCCGACCGGCTCTCTGACCCACTCGGGGGCTACACCCACCGGGTGCGTTCGCGCGCACCCGGCCAAGACAGCCGACAAGGGTAACCCCCCGACTGGCTCTCCAATCCGCTCAGGGGCTACACCCACCGGGTGCGCTTGCGCGCACCCAGCCAAGACGGCCGACAAGGGTAACCCCCCGACCGGCTCTTCGACCCGCTCAGGGGCTACGCCCACCAGGTGCGCTCGCGCGCACCCAAACGAGCTATCCGGCCTGGCGCGTTCGCCACAATCGGTCGGTCTTCATCAGCTCGGAGCAAACCCCCGACCATCTCGAACGAGCTCGCTCGGGGGCTACTGACGAGTACCCATACCATGGGTACCCCCAGCGGCCCGAGAAGTCGAATGGGCTGCCCTGGGCCCAGCTTCGGATGAAGGCCTCGCGGGGCCACTTTGGGTACACGGCCTCGACTGGATCGGCCGAGTGGCGACCCGACCCCCCTCAGGTCGAACGACCCGCCACGTTCCGACCAGAGGGGCGAGTCGACCGCCCCCATCGTTCCTGACCGAAACAAGGCGGTCTTCACCCTGGGAGTTTTCCGTCCCGGGGAAGCACGGAGGTTGCCAAAGTCAAGACGCCAGTCCCATCGATCTGACCCATACAGCAGAGGGGCGCGCTCCTCCCGAGACAACGCCGAAGTCAAGAGCACTGCGTCAGCACCTGACAGATGCACAGAGGGTAGATACGCCACTTCCCAACGCAATACAGACAACCATGCGGTCCTTTGTGCCTACCAACCCAGCGCATGGAGAACAGGCACCGGTCATTTCATCAAAAGCCACAAGCTCCCGGGCTTGAAGGACCCCCTCCTCTTTTCATTTTTCCAAGACTCCCATGTCGCATGCCCCCTTCGACTATATAAAGGGAGGCAGGACCCTCATAAGAGGGGGTATCAATCGACCGATGAACTCTTCTTCCTCTTAAGGCAAGATACGCTTGTAACCTCTCAACTGAAAGCAATACAGAACCCCACACGAACTGGAGTAGGGACATTCGGCCCGAACCAGTATATATCTTGGGCTCCCTGAGTCAACCATCGAGGAGAGGGAGCGCGCGACCCCCTAGACTTACAAATTGTATTGCCGGTGCTCGAAACACCGACAAATTCAAGTCCAAAGCATAATTTACCGTCACATAAACCAACAACGAATAACATTTACTCATAACAACCAACGGGGATATGGTGACCATCACAACTAAGGGAAGGGTTTAAAATTGTTTAATTGAGTGATGCTAAGTGAAGACGTGCATCTAGCTCCCTTTCCCACATGCCGAATTCAAGGTACCTAAAAAAACATCAAACAGCAAGCGTGAGTTCATCACTTAGCAAAGTGTATTGCAACATGACAAGAAAACGACATTAACATACGAGCAAATAGCCTTCATGATTTAAACCATGCGGGGAACAATCCATACAATTCCTTTGATTACAATCTCATTTAGACATTCTCATTTACTTCCATGTAATACATCATGCAATGCTCATACCATGCTCCTTTCATTAGCACATACCGGTATTGCCGAGTGCACACCCGTCGGTGTGCACCCTCTTTCCCTTCCATCCCGTGGAGGGTGCCTACTCTTACTGACTCACTCCCTGTAACACCCCAATTTTTGCTTTTCATGAGTTTAAATGAAATTTGGCACTTTTGTGAATTTTTGGAATTTTCTGGAATTTATTTGGATTTATTTGGAATTTATTTGAATTTATTCCCCTTTGAAATAATTAAAGAATTTAATTTTGCAAATAAAATTTTGTTGGAAATATTTTATTTGAGTCCAAAATGTTCTAAAATCTTTTCTAGAATTTTTCTGGAATTTTTCTGAGTATTTTGCTATTTTTCTTGAATTAAATGAATTTCTGGAAATTATTTTAATTATTTAATCACTGGAAAATCGAGTTGGTTTGCACTGTTCATGCGACCGAGCCCGAGTCGGACTCAAGTCCGAGTCCGACCCGAACCCAACCCGCGCCGCGTCCTAGCCGGACCCGGTCCAGCCGAACCCTAGGATCGCTACCGTCGGATCTCAATCCAACGGCCACGATCGCGCCACGTCGCCCACATGCGGGCCGAGCCAGACCCGGTCACGCCCGTGCGATCCCGACCGTTGGTCGTGCCACATGGACGGCAGGGATTGCGCCACGTCCTCGGCCGTGTCCGAGCCGGACTCCGCCGCGATTTCTGCGTCGATCTCGATGTTGGGGCCGGCATTTAAAGCCTGGATGCACACCCGAGGTTCGCCTTTCCCTCGTGCGCCGTTTGCCCCGCTTGCCCTAGCCCTAGCCGCCGCTGTATGCCCACTATTGCTCGCCGTAGTTGCCTAGAGCTTTGCTTCGGTTTTCCTCACCTTCCGCCGCTGTCCGCCATCGCCCGAGGAGATGGAGGTCAGATCTGGGATCCCCGAGCCAGGGCGATTCGAACGTGACCACGCACGTCGCCGGAGGAGCCCCGTAGCGCCGCGCCCTTGGTCGTCGTCTCCATCTCCGATGCCCTCTGTTCCGCCGCGTCGCCATCGTCGCCTCGAACTCGGACAACCGTTCGATCAAGATCTGACGGCTACGGTGAGTTCACGTGTTCTCGAAACCGTAGAACCCAGATTAGATCTCAACCGTTGGATCAAGATCCAACGGCCCACGTTAGTCCACGTCACCGCAACGAAATCCACGTTGCGGCTTTTAGATCCAATCTCAACCGTTGGATCTAGATCCAACGGCTTAGATCAAGCCGCGTAGCCGTGTGCACCGTGCGTTGATTAGATCCCAGCCGTTCGATCGAGATCGAACGGCGTAGAACGCGCCACGTGCCGTCGACCGGGACATGCCGCGTCACCCTCGACGCGGTGAAACCCGATCCAATCCGGACCGTCCGATCCAAATCGAACGGCCCAGATCGGCAAAGTTGCCCGCAATGTGCATGGCCCAGATCCAATCTGGACCGTTGATTTTCAAATCAACGGTCCGGATCGAGCCACGTGGCCGGAAGCGTGACCGACGCGGTCAGCGCGGTCGCCGCCGTCGCCGGACGCCATCGATCGGCTTGCCGCTGGCCGACGTCACGCGTGACGTCAGCGTGGGGCCCGCGTGTCAGCGGCCGTTCCAACGGCTCGATGACGTCAGCCGTGATGTCATGATGACGTCACGGTGGGGCCCAGCTGTCAGCCGTCCTCAGCCGAGCGTGATGACGTCACCACTAACGTCATCCAATGGGGCCCACATGTCAGTGAGACAAGTACTCGTGGACCGGGTCCACGGTGGACTTCATTTGGATGTTTGGACACTTTTTGTCTACTGTTTATTTATTTATTGCTATTTGCACGCTTTACGAGTAGACGTTGAAGTGCCCGAAGGCTTCGAAGGTGAAGTGTTGACCCAGGAGCCAGTTCAAGACCAAGAACAAGTACTCTTTGAAGGCAAGTTATGCTTTGACCATGTTGATCCCATTTTTGAAATTAGTTTGATTTAAATTATTGCATGCTAATTTAGATTAGAAAATGCTTTATTTAATTATGGGAAATTAGATAAATGTCAAATTGCTGTATGACACCGTGGTTAATTAAATATTTGCCATGACCCTTGTCACCCTAGTTGAGGATTATTAGTTGGACATCATTAAATTGCCAATATGGGTAATAGACCGATGTAGTATGCTTAGCCTTGCCACGTAACATGTTTTTGACAATTACATGATAATTCTGACTTAATGAGATATGGAACCTGTTTTGAGAAGTGTCATGTGTTATTGATGATGATATTGATGGCACGTGGTGCGTGGTAAACAACTGGGGGTTTGATAAATAGTTTTCGACCGGGGCATGTGGCAAGAATGATCGGTTGGGCCAGTTGTGGCACCGGGAGCGTTGATTTGGTTCTTCGGGTAGTCTTGTCCTGGTCACCCTAAGGACTTAACCTTGCAAGCCTTTGAACTGAGTCAAACGTGCAACCACATGTCTGTAATGGGACGGACCTAATTGATTAAGTTGCTAATAGCATACCTGTGGGACCTCGGGGTGTCAACTATACCTTTTGTGTAGTTGTACGGGGGAGCGTACCGGGGCTGCGGCCAGGTACCCATCTAACGGTGGATTGGCCTAAACTTCGCCTTCGCTAAGGGAAGGGTTAGTGTGCAATCACCGGGGAGGACCACTTGTGCTGTTAGAAGCTTCCGAAAGACTTTGTTACGGACAATCGCCTTTGTGGTGTTTGGCTGTATCTTGTGGGTAAAGTGCATAACCTCTGCAGAGTGTAAAATCTATTCGAATAGCCGTGTCCGCGGCATTGGACATCGCTCGGGAATTACAGTTAAGGGTTAGATTTTCTGGAAAACAACTTGGACTTGAAGGGTTTGGTTTGGTTTAATAATGACGTTGATGAAAATGTGGATTAGGGATGGGAAGGATGTTTATTTAACTCGTGGAAAAGTTATTGATCTTAAACTTGTTTCTACTGCTTTCGAATCTACTTATGTTACTTGTCAAATGTTGTTTTACTGCAAATATACCCTGAGCTATTCCTTTGTACTAAGCCATGCATGTAGTATATTAGTTGCATTCTGTGCATGACTTGCTGAGTACCAAGTACTCACCCTTGCCACAATACAACATTAGTTGATGAAGAGTCTACACCAGCTTTGGAGGAGGAACTCCAAGAGGAACCGTCTATCTAGGGAGCGAGCCCAGTTAGTTGCCTGTGGTATACTGGATGGCGCCACGAAGTTATCTTATTTTCCGCTGCTGTTATTTCTCTTTTAATAAGTTTCGCCCTGCGTGGTGTATATTTGTAACTTGACCTTAAGGTCGAGCAGCCAGCTTGGTTAACTAATTAAAGTACCTTATTATTTCGTTGAGTATGATTGTGATATTTACCAATGTTGAGATTGTGTGCACTAGCGCATTCCTGGACTAGTGCTGAATACACAGAGGGTCCGGATTTGCAGATTCGGGTCCCGACACTCCCATTCACAACTATGGATAGAACTACGAGGTAGGTCTTTCTCAGTGGTGCTCCGGATTAGTCATAACTTTCTCACTGACCTTACCGGATTAGTTATGACTCTCTCACCAACCTGGCCTGTCTTCATGCTATGAATGCATATTTGCCATAAACATGAATAACTTGCATATATACTCATTTTTAACAACTTGCATAGCCACAACCATAAACATACATCCATTCCTTATTTCAATTCTTAGGATAACATTCATGCCAATCTAATCAAATTCAAAATTATTCACATGGTAAAGCAAACATCATTCCTACCATGCCAGTATAACATGACAACAATAATTTCATAATGTTACCAACAATTCACATCACAATACACTTGCCTTTAACCTGTTGAACCCGAGTGGCGAGGAGTTGACGCCGCTCCTGGGGTCACACCACCTACATAAGGATGCATTCCACTCAAAAACTTGCCAACAAAGCAACGCAAAGCTCACAACTACAACGGTTTCATGACCCACTCCTAAAACCTGAAAAACAGAAATCTATCCAAATGGGATAGCAGCCTTCTAAGGATCATAACTTGAGTTTAACAACTCCAAATCAAATCCCTCTAATCTGCAGATGAACACAGACTGTACCAATAGTGACACAGATTGGACAGCGTTCGGTAAAATGGCCATAACTTTTAAAAGACTGAACAAAACTTAGCGATTTTGATGCCCAATTAAAGGTAATTCATTTATGTACAACTTTCACAACAGCTGGCCCCCCCAAAAAAAACTCTAAAATTCTCAAAATTGCGCCCAATGCTGGGGGAGTCAAATCTGCCCGAGGACAGAACACAAGACAGATCTACAATTGCCTTAATCCCCTCTGTAACACCACGAGATAACGAAATGAGTCATTTTTCGATTTTGGCATTAAGGTACGACTTTGGTATCATGTTTTTGGGCCTTTTCCATGAGTTTGGGCCTTTCCGGGGAGAATTTGGGCTTCTGGGGGAGTTTGGGCGTAGCGAGAGCTAATTGGGCCTTAGGGGGATGAAGTGGGCCGTTGGTGGGGGAGTCTTTGGGCCCATGGGGGGGATTTCCTGCCAAAAGGCCCCCATGCGCCAGCCCCTCCTCTATGTGCGCCCCCCTTGTCCCACCAAACCCTAGCCGCCCCCCTCCACCCTTGCGCCTCCCCTAGCCGCCCCCTCTCTTGCCCTTGCGCCTCCACCCATCCTCCCTCCCCTAGCCACCATCCTCCCCTCTCCCAACCTAGCAAAGCCAAATCCCCTCCATTAGATTGGTTCCTCCGCTGTCCGGGATCGTTTCTACCGCAAGGAACGACGCAATCCGGCGAGGATTGGCTTCGTTTCGTCTCCGCGGGGGTGAGGTATGGTATGGTGTTTTTAGATCATGTTTTTGGGTGGTTTTGTGAGTGCTTAGGAACCATTGTTCATGGCAGATTCGTTGGGAAGAATAGGCTAGGGCAGATTCCAATCTCGAGGCGAAAATTGGAGTTCGGCCCCGTTCTGGCAGCAGGCTTGCGCGTCATTTTTCAGTAGGTTAGAGACGTTTTATGTCTTGCCGCATTTTGCAAAAGTTGTAGATAATTTAATTAACTTTCAGTGGGTACTAAGAATGTGAAATTCCAATTAGCCATTTAAATGTTATGGCACTTTTACCGAACGTTGTCAAAACTATGACTTGATTGGGACATATAGTGTTGATATGTAGATTAGACAATTTTAGATGCCGATTCAGTCTTCGCCAATACTTAGAAAAAGTTAGGAAATTTCCTAATCTTCGAGAAAATGTACTCGTTTGCTTGATTTGGAGTTTTAGAACTCAAGTTATGCTAGTTGGAAGCCCGCTGTCCCGTCGGGACAGATTCTCTGTTTTCGGGTTTTAGGGGTAGTTTGCGAAGTCGGGGTAGATGATCGTTCATGTACTGTTTTAAGGGCACGTTTTGAGTGTGTGGTACCTATGTGCAGGTGGTGTGACCCCGAGAGTGCCCTCAACCTCTCGCCAATCCGTCGCCCACGGTTGAAGGCAAGTGTATTGGAATGGGTTTGGGTGTTGTATGATTACTAGATTTGCTTAAGTGCAACATGATTACATGTTATGCTAACTTGCCATGATTGATATTTGCCTATGATATGATGAACATGGTTACATATTGGTTATGAATATGTTGTGTTAAATGTTTATGCAAGTTTATACATGTTCATGTCATATGTGCATTCATAATGGAAGAGGCGTCCCATTCTGATGCGGGCCTCTGTGTTCACACGTGTCGGGACCCGAATTTGCAAATCCGGACCCTCTGTGTATTCAGCACTAGTCCAGGAACGCGCTAGTGCACACAGTCTCAACATTGGCAAATATACAATCATACTCAACGAATAATAGGGTACTTTAATTTGTTAACCAAATTGGTTGCTTGACCTTATGGTCATGTTACAAATATACGCCTCGCAGGGCGAAACTTATTAAAAGAGAAATAACTGCAGCGGAAAATAAGATAACTTCGTGGCGCCATCCAGTATACCACAGGCAACTGACTGGGCTCACTCCCTAGTTAGACGGTTCCTCTGGGAGCTCCTCCTCCAAAGCTGGTGTAGATTCTTCTTCAACTGGTGTTGTATTGCGGCAAGGGTGAGTACTTGGTACTCAGCAAGTCATGCACAGAATGCAGCTAATATACTACATGCATGGCTTAATACAAAGGAGTGGCTCAAGGTGTATTTGCAGTAAAGAGCATTTAACAAGTATCATAAGTAGATTCGAAAGCAGTAGAAACAAGTATATTATCAATAACTTTTCCAGGAGTTAAATAAACATCTTTCCCGATTCTAATCCACATTTCCATCAACATCATTATTAAACCAAACCCAACCCTTCAAGACCAAGTTATTTTCAAGAAAGTCTAACCCTTAACTGTAATTCCCGAGCGATGTCCAATACCGCGGACACGGCTATTCGAATAGATTTTACACTCTGTAGAGGTTATGCACATTACCCACAAGATACAGTCAAACACCACAAAGGCGAGTGTCCGTAACATAGTCTTTCGGAAACTTCTAACAGTACAAGTGGTCCTCCCCGGTGATTGCACACTAACCCTTCCCTTAGCAAAGGCGAAGTTTAGGCCAATCCACCGTTAGATGGGTACCTGGCCGCAGCCCCGGTACGCTCCCTCGTACAGCTACACAAAGGGTGTAGTTGACAACCTGAGGTCCCACAGGTACGTTATTAGCAACTTAATCAACTAGGTCTATCCCATTACAGACATGTGGTTGCACGCTTGACTCAAATTCAAAGGCTTGCAAGGTTAAGTCCTTAGGGTGACCAGGGCAAGACTACCCGAAGAACCAAATCGACGTTCCCGGTGCCACAACTGGCCCACCCGATCATTCTTGCCACATGCCCCGGTCGAAAACTATTTATCAAGCCCCAGTTGATTACCATGCACCACGTGCCATCAACACCACATGATACCTCTCCAAAACAGGTTCAATATATCATTAAGTCAATATTAACATTTGATTGTCCAAAAATCATGTCATGAGCACGTAGCGGGTCTAAGCCATATACTACAACGATCTAAATTCCCATGTTGGCAAGTTAGTAATGTCCAACTAGTAATCCACACTAGGGTGACAAGGGTCATGGCACATATTTAATTAACCAAGGTGTCATACAGCAATTTGGTATTTATCTAATTTCCCATATTTAAATAAAGTATTTTCTAATTAAACTAGCATGCAATAGTTTTAAATCGAATTAATTTGAAATTGGGATCAACATGGTCAAAGCACAACTTGCCTTCAAAGAGTACTTGTTCTTGGTCCTGAGCTGGCTCCTGGGTCAACACTTCTCCTTCGAAGCCTTCGGGCACTTCAACGTCTACTCGTAAAGCGTGCAAATAGCAATAAATAAATGAACAGTAGACAAAAAGTGTCCAAACATCCAAATAAAGTTCACAAACAGAGAGCATAATTTTATAAATTTTTAGAAACTGGAATCGTCAAATTCGGAGTTCAAATGCAAAAGTTACAAGCATTTAAAGTTTTAAATAATCAATTAAATAATATTACAGAGAAAAACTTTGGTCTAAAAAAATTCATCATTAGGTAGATCTCAATTTTATACAAATTTAGAAATTTGAATCACTCAAATCGGAGTTAAAATGCAAAAGTTATAAGCGTTTGAAGTTTGAAACAAATTTTGAAATCAATATTTCGAATTAATAAGTCATTTTCTTTTTCGGAAATTCAATTATTGCGTCAGCATGACACGTGGACCAATCGAGGGCTGCCACGTCGCCTCGGGTCCGTGGACCTGGCGCATGGTTTGGCTCGGTCCACCGTGGACCCGGTCCACGGCTCATGTCCCTAACAAGTGGGCCCTGCCGGCGTCGCCAAGACGCGCTCACCGCGGGTCGACAGCGGTTTCACCGTGACGCCGCCGCGTGACGTCATGGTGCGGTTTGGCTCTTGCCGCCGACACGCGGCCCCGCGTGACGCCGGGCCGGCGACGGCGTGGCCGCTACCAATTACCGACGGCCGCCTCTCACCACGTGGCGTGATCTCGGCCGTTGATTCGAAAATCAACGGCCCAGATTAGATCTGGCTTAACGCAGTAGCAAACTACTCGGCTGATCTGGACTGTTCGATCTTGATCGGACGGTCAAGATCCAATCTAAGGAAAACAACACGGCTAACCCTAACCGTTCGATCTAGATCTAACGGCTGAGATCTATCCTAGCTCAGTGCAGTTCTAGCTACGTGGCACGATCTAAACCGTTGGATCTAGATCCAACGGTTGGAAATAGATCTGAGGATTTCAATGTGAGAACTCACCGAGGGTGACGTGGCGCGATCTGGGCCCTTGGATCTGGATCGGACGGCTGGTGGAGCTCGATCGACGGCGATGGCTTGCGGCGGAGCAAGGTCACCGGAGACGGGGACGGCGACACGCCCGACGGCGTTGCGGGGCCTCTTCGGCGAAGTGAGTGGTACTCACCGACGCGGCTTGACCTCACGGTTCCGGGTCTGGGCTCAACGGCGGCGGAGGACGGCGGACGGCGGCGGAATCTGCATTTAACGGCGGCGGAGCGCTAGGCCAACTACGGCGAGCTCGCGCGGGCAAACGATGGCGACTCAGGCGGCGTGGGCTAGGGCTATGGGTGCGCACGGGAGTCGGCAATGCGACAGCGGCGGCGGCGCATTAAATAGGGCTCTCGACGTCCGTGAAACGCGCGGAAACCGAGGCCCACTCCGTTGCGGCGGCGGAATCCGAAAGGGATTCGGATTGGGTGACGTGGCTCAATGTCAGCCATTGGATCAAGATCCAACGGTGCGGGGGTTTGGGCGTAGGTCTGACTCGGGCGAGCTGGCTGGCTCGGTCGGACTCGGGTTCGGTCGACGTGGCTCAATCGTGGCCGTTGGATCAAGATCCAACGGTCACGCGGTTATGGTTCGGCCGAGCGGGTTCGACCGACGCTGGCTTGGGTCGGACTCGAGTCTGACTCGGACTCGGGTCCGGTCGGATGAACAGTACAAACCCACTCGCATTTTCCAGCGATTAAATAATCCAATTAATTCCCAGAAATTCATTTAATTCATTAAAAATAGCAAAACACTCAGAAAAATTCCAGTAAAATTCTGGAAAATATTTTGGAACATTTTGGACTCAAATAAAATATTTCCAACAAAATTTTATTTGCAAAATCAAATTCTTTAATTATTTCAAAAGGGAATAAATCCAAATAAATCCAAATAAATTCCAGAAAATTCCAAAAATTTACCAAAGTGCCAAATCACACATGAATTTAAGAAAAGCAAAATTTTGGGGTGTTACAACACGTAGTGAACACGAAAGACCTACCTCGTAGTTCCATCCACGGTTGTGTATGGGAGCGAGTTAGTAAGAGTAGGCACCCTCCATCTACGGGATGGATGGGGAAAGAGGGTGCACGCCGACAGGTGTGCACTCGGCAATACCGGTATGTGCTTCGAGGAGACATGTGCATTGCATTGCGCAATATGTTGAAATTAATGAGATGAGTACAATGAGACTATGACATTGTTATGATGTTAAGGATGATATGTAGTGATGTTATCATTGAAAACTGTTCTCTTTGTTCCATTGCAATATATTTGCTGAGTGATGAACTCACGCTTGTGTTTTATGATGTTTTAGGTACCATGAAACCGGCATGCGGGAAAGGGGTTAGCTACACTTCTTCACGTAGCTCCACACATTTAGACAATTTTATCAATTGGAGTTATGTTAATAAGATTGTTGCGATGAAACTTGGAGAATGGCTTGATTGTGTGTTTGATTTTATCATTCACTTCGTTATAGTTTATGGAGTGGTTGGATTCATTATTTTAGACTTAAGATGTTGCTATATCCTCTACTATTGCTGTTTTAGATGTCTTTTATTATGATATATCTTGCCATAATATTGTTGTTGTTTCAAATCATGGAAAAACAAAGGGGATGCTGCCGAAATTTTCGGTTTTAGCATTTGCACCATTGCTGTAATTTATCTTTAATTGTGGTTTTTAGTTGTTGTATCTCCTATGTTTGGTGACATCCAAGGCATACTAGATGCTGGGGTGTTACACCCTCTAGATACAACACCTAATTAGAGGTTTTAGACATGAAATCCCTATCTAAACAACACCCATTCACCACAAAAAACCTACAATGCTTACCTCTCCTTGAAGTATCAAAGAACCGACGAAGAATCTCCTCCTCCTGGCCTCGATCACCCTCCAATCGCCGGAATCGCCGGATCGCCTCGGTTGGATGGCTCCCAAATAGAGAGATCGGGGGAAGGGCAGGGCTGCGTGGGGAGGGAACTAGGGCCGGCTAGGGGTGGGAAGGGGTGGCGCCATGGGGAGGGGAGAGCGGCGGCCAAGGGAGGGAGGGGGCGCATGGAGAGGTGGAGGGGGCGCACCAAAGGGGAGGGGGCTGCGGTTTGGGGGTGGGCTAGGGTTTTGGCTGCCCTTGCTCTGCCACATGGGCCAAACCTCCCCCCTACCCCACCGGAAGCCTAGAACTCAATCCCCCAAGGCCCAACTCTCCCAGAAAAGCCCAAACGACCTGAAAACCAAAAAATACGACATAAACTCTTACCATAATGTCACAAAATAATACCACGAAGGAAAATGGTTGAAAGGATATTTTCAAAAGAAACAACAAAGCGATCAAGTAATCATTTTCTGATAAAGTCACAAAACTTAAATCCACACAACATAAGTTTTGCAGAAAAACTTCAGGAACTTCTTTTAAACTAATAGAATGACAAACACAAAAATAAAACAGTAATTTTCTTCGAAAAGCAACCAACGATAACCAGCAAAACCAAGCGCCAGAGCTGTAGTAATAGAAACCAATAAAGACGCAACACTAAACTCTCAAAAATAAAACAGTAATTTTCTTCGAAAAGCAACCAACGATAACCATCAAAACCAAGCGCCAGAGCTGTAGTAATAGAAACCAATAAAGACGCAACACTAAACTCTTTTTCTTTGCCTCAAACTAACGAAGACAACCAAAACAACCACAAACACTCCAATCTATGACATATTAAACAACAACTCTCCCCTACGAGAGGTTCTTAAACCTCCGGTGGTGGCTCTACCCGACCACACCCACAACCACAGCCCTTACCACAGCCAACTATTTCACATAGACACATTTATTCACTTAGTTCTTTCATAATCATAGCAATAAGCATCATCATAACAACATACATTATCAAAACATAACATTCTTCATCCAAACTCAAATAAAATATTAAAGTGTAATGCAATGATGAACCATTACCCTTCCTACTGTGCTCCAAAGTCTGTCAAGTTTTAAAATTAATTTACCCATCTACGCCAAGTTTAGGGTTAATGTCCTAAGGCAAAGTTTTAAACTTTCGACCTAAACCATATTTCTAGATTATCTCAAGTCAAAATTTTAATCAACCATATAGTAATTCACTAAGTTCATACACCACAGACCTAAAGCATGCTCTGATACCAACTGTAACACCCCGGCACCTAGTGTGCCCAGAATGTCGCTACAACGAGCAAGGCTAACAACTAAATATCAACTTACAGAATAAATTTTAGCAAAAACACTATCATTTTAAATAAATTTTGACAACATGAATCCTCTCCAAAAGAGTTCTACGCAATATCTAGAATATAGCAACATTGAAGTAAAATGAAAGATAACATTAACGAGCCTAAATGGAATATTAATACAATCACAAGAGAGCAATATAAGCCATGGAAAAAGTTAACAAGACTAAACTAAGATGACAAACCACCAACTCCATACAATTTATTAATGCGGCAACCATGAATACAAAACGAAAGAACTTAGTACTACAACCCTAAGAACGTAATTGTTTAAGTTTATTGATGTCAAGTGTCATGAAGTGGTTGTGCTAAATTCCCTTTTCCATGTGCCGATCTCAAGTTACCTAAAAAAATATTTAAATAAACAAGCATGAGTCCAAAACTCAGCAAAGTACATCAAAGAACTATATCATAACCATTTAACACAATTAGAACAATAACATAACAATTTTTTTCTTATTTCAATTCAGCAAGCACACAAAACAGTAATATCAAAACCACTTATCAAGTTCAACTCATTGATCAACTCTAGTTGAGTCCACGACTCAACGACTTAACCCTTCTTCACATTATTCATCAATCAATAATAGCAATGCTATGCAATGCAATATGCTTTCATGCTCAAATGCACCTTTTCATAGCTTATACTAGTATAGATTGAGTGCACACCCATCAGTGTCGCACCATTTCATCCCTTTCCATCCTTGTGGAGGGGTCTACTCTTACTGTCTTGCTCCCATCCATCCCTGTGGATGAGACTATGAGGTAGGACTTCTCAATAGCACTCCAGATTAGTCATATGACCTCATATGACGTTTCTCACCGACCTGGCTCGTCAACTCTTTTATGATATATTTGCAAATGATGCACATTTTCTTTTCATTGCTCATTCACCATGAATCAACATCACAAAATGACCATTCACAATATGAATCCATTCTCATCATGACATGAATGGAGCACCAACAATACTAACAATTGTAATAATCCATATAAACTATCATGGGAGCAAATATAATAAGGAACACCACATCCCAACACAATCCATCCCCACTGCACGATGTACTTGCCTTTACCCACGAGTAGTGGAGTGGCACGAGGTTTAAGTCACTCCTGGAGTCACACCACCTGAAATAAAGTGCATACAACTCAAAACCATGCCACCACAGCAAGCACAATATGTATAACAACATCGAACCTACCCCCAACTTCAAACTTCCCACTTTTCGATGCTAGCCTTGAAATCGGTCTGCTACCACCCGGGACAGCAGACTTCAAACGACCATAACTTAATTTATACAACTTCAAATAAGTAAACGAGGACATTTTCATGATCTACAGGAAATTTTCCAACTTTTTCCTAAGTATTTAGAAAATTTAATTCGGCCTCTAACTAGCACTAAATTGCAATTTCCCGCGGGTTTTGTCAGCAGAGATAGATTCTAGACAGCAGGCAATAAAACAGCCATAAATTTTAAACCATCCAACCAAAATTCATGATGTTGGTCTCTAATTAAATTTAAGATGAAGATCTACAACTTTTACAATAGCCAACCACACACGAAATGAATCTAAGGTTCAATAAATCACGTCCTAAAATTGCAATATGATCTGCACGAACGCACAGCAATCAACACGAATTTAGATCCTTCAAACCAAACTAATGACCAACCTTAGAAATAGCAAAAACTCACCTAGCCACTCCTAATCACAGGAGTAAATGCACCATGGATTGGAGGAGACGCCAGGGAGGGGACTCGACTAGGGCAAGTGCGATTGGAGAGGAGGGAAACTGACCGGCTGGATGGAGGGGAGGAGGGGAATGGTGGCTGGGAAAGAGGAGGGGCGGCTGGCTAGGGGCAAAGGTGGGCGCCCTGGCTATGGGGAGAGGTGGGCTAGGGTTAAGAGCCCCCCTCCCACCTAGGCCCCTCGCACTTGGGCCAAAAGCCCACTCCAAAGGCCCAAAATTGCTTTCAGGACCAAAACATCCCCAAAACCCTCCCACGGCAGCCCACAACGGCCCACAAATTAAAATTTTGGCTATTACACCTAGATCAAGCTTACGAATATAATTTAGTTTGCCTTTCTCTAGAAAACAAGATTGAAATGAGTAGAAAATAAATGGAGATTGTATTATATCGTGTATATATTTACAGAGTATAGATAATTCTTAATCTTCAACTATTTATCTATTTAACCACTACTTTGAATCCTCGCGGGAGTATCATATTTATAGCGTCGAAGGGATAGTAGTTGTCTTCTTCGGAGAGGTATCTTCCCGTCAAAAAGGTATCTTTCGGTCAAAAGGTGTCTTCTCACCGGAGAGGTGTGTTTTCATCATAGAGGCGTCTCTTCATAGGGAATAACTTATAAACGATCGTCTGTACCTGTTAGAGAAAGCTTTTTTTGCACGTTATCCTTGCGCAGAGGTTCCTGTCGTCCTGTATCAAGTCGGGGCGAGGGTTATCGTTTACCCGATCATGTCTAACTCGTCTTGCATAAGGGAGTTATGTCCGACCTACAAAGGTTCATAGGTCGGAACATTCCCGACCTTGTAAGGCTCAGATTAGAGACACAAGATAAGTTTTCGTCCAACCTATATTGCACATCAGGGTGTTCTTTACATGGTCAACTATAACTTTGACCATATTCGTTAGACATTTAATGTGTCTCTTCATTTTATGAGCCACATTTATGATGATACGTCTAGCTTCTAAAAATCCGTAACCATTTATGGGCCTCAGACCGATTAATCATCGTCAGGCATCATTTTATTTTTTTTTTAGCATTTTCTGCAATTTTTTTTGGAATTTTTCCAATTTCCGCTGAGTGTGCCATTTTTAAATGAAATCGATCGAAAATCAGTAAAATCAGTCAATTTGATAATTTTTCTTGAATTTGTTGTCCAATTTCTGCTGGGTTTGTCGATTTTTGTTGTAAACATGTCAAAAATCGGTAAAAATGATCGATTTTTGAATTATTTCGTCGTTGTTTGACCACCAAGTTTAAAAGTTTGACTTTTTAATTTGTTTGATTTTTACCGATTTTCATTCTATTTTTGACAAAAATCGATGCCGCCGGAGGAGCGATTTCCGTGCTCGATTCGATAATGTAAACCTTGTTTGGTGGTATAATATGAAAATTAATTGGGTAGGAATGTATATACTTTTTCCGTGGATTTGCTATGAAGTGCGAATTTGGTGCTTGCTAAAACTTTGATTCATGTTTTGCGTGTTCTTTTTTTATGTGCAATACGTACATGTGAGCTAGCACAAATGTTCGTTATACATGAATACTGCCTGGACATACTCTATATAACTAGCCAAATTTTTCACAAAATTGCACATATTATAATATATATATTTATATTTCAAAATAAAGTTTATTTGTTATCCAACTGTAATGAGTTGGTCAGACTCAAGACGCAGTTGCATCTATTATAAGCTGCGGCAATTCTCTTAATGGATCTACACGGTTATAATTTCGATCCACTAAAATAAACGGTGTGTCGCTATGATCAGACCAATCGGAACAATCAACACACCTGGAGCAGTGGAATCTACAACGTATTAACGGTCAAACAAGTCTTCGAAAAGGCATTAAAACCTTGATCATCCTAACATGTTGGGAATGGTGGAAAGAGAGAAACAACAGAATTTTTCAAAGAGGCTGCGCTAACAATGAACAGATTCTTCAAACAATCAAAGATGGGTTAGTAAACTGGACTTTAGCAGAAGCATCTGACCTTAAACAGCTCCTTCTTTGCCTCTTGTTTCCCCCCTTGTTCTTTCTTCCTCCCTTGTTCTTTCTTCCTTTCTTTTTTCTTTTTTCTTTCGTCCTTCTCGGGTGCATTCTTCGCACCTGTAACCGGGCTTTATTTATGTAAACCTTGTTTCCTTTTCTCCTTTAATTCAAAGCTTTTGCTGATTTCAAAAAAAAAAAAAATAAACGGTGTGGATCATTCTTTTTTTCGATTAACGTGCTAATTTCTAGCCCTTAAAAACGAATATAGTAGCTTTTTCTTTGTTTTAATAACGTATAATAGATTCTTGACGGTTATTGGCTTACTGACTAATTCTATCCATATATTTCTATTTGTTATCATCATAATTCATTTCATTGTGGCATAAATTATGCTCCAATAACTTAGAAGAAACCCAATGACATAGCTCTTCTAACGTATGATTGTACGAATACCCATTCTGCATGTAGAAAGAACAGGAAAAACAACCTCTAATTTATGTACCCGAGGAATAGAAGGGGGGCAGAGATGAACATCACAACCAAAAGAACGAAAGGAAGGGAGGGAGAAAAGCATAAAAAAAAAAAAATAAAAAAAAAAAAAAAAAAAAAGAGGCGTGGGGTGGGGGTTTAGAGATTTGTGCGCATGTCTTCGCTCTAAACACACTCCAGAAAAAGGCTTTTAGGGCAAGGTTATTTGATAAGTGACAATAGGAAAAGGAGAGGGATCTATGCTCCCATGTGCAATGTATAGCACAATGTATTGTGAGTTTGTGACAATCTCACCAAGGAAGCAAAGTACCTTAAAGGCCCTAAACCTTAATTAGTCACGTAACACCTAATAATGTGCCACCCCCACCCACCTCGGTCCTCCCATTGTTTCCCATCATGCACCCCTAGCAGCAGCTGTGATCGTCTGTGGCTTACTTCAAGGCTAGCTAGCTAGGGTTTCTTTCTCTGTAGGTGTGTTTGGTATATCAGATTGCTCATTCTTTGCTACTATTTACACCTTCAGTTATTTTTTTCTCCGTTGCACCTGAAAAGTATTCAACATGTTTTGTCTTAGATGAATCATCAACCTGAGAGTAGAGCTAGCGTACCTGCAGCGACATCACTCTTCTCTGTACATGATCTATCTTGCTTGGATACGTGATGACCAGCGGGGACATATGGAGCCACAGGGATCTGTCCCGGAGAAGATCAGGGCGGGCAGCGGTGGGTGAGGCGACGAGAGACATGATGGGTGCAGCGCGCGCGTGCGTGCACACGTGCGACGGGCTCTCTCATCGCCCGTGCCACCGGAGGGCGCACGAGCGGCCAAAGCGGATGGATGCATTCGATGGCTTCTCGATTGCTCCTCATCATCTCCTTGTGTGCCTTGGCTTAGATGCGGTTTAGGGTTCCAAGTCTCAAAGCAAGCCAAATTATTATATCTACCTGCCTAGTCCACTTATAATCTCGCGTGCATGTCTAACCTTCTAATGATTTGTTGACATATATACTCCACTACTATTAGCATCATATATGACATCTTCGTAGTAGAAAAATTAGGAATCAAGGGTGCATGAAAGGAATTAGTCTATTTTACACTTTTTTTTGTTTTTTAAAAAATTCATCTAACACCCTCAGTATAAAACCAGGCATTTAACTCCTAAACTTACAAGGCTAAGTCGATTTAGACCCTAAGATAATTTTGAAAGGCTATTTTGCTATTGGAAATCCAACTCAGAGTGTTCATTTGCCGTGTTGGTAGCTGTGCCTTCGATTTTTGCTGATAGGGATTCACACGAGAGATGAATAGTACTAAGAAGAAGAAAGAGAATACAAAGAGAGAGGAGTGAGTAAGCGGTTGACAGTGTGGACTTCCACGTCCCTTGAATTGGATCCTTGTTAGCAAGCATGATGATGTGGCTGCCAATATGGTGAAAATCACCTTGAGTATAGGATCTACATTATCAAAGTCACTCCCAAAATCGACTTAGTATGATTTTTTAAGTTTGAATAGGAGGCAAATTTAAAGGTGTAAAATAGACTCATTCCTATTTAAAAATGTAGAGAACACATGCACATTCTGTTGCCGTCTTACTTATTACCCACACTCAACATCCTGTTGTGCTTTCGTCGACACTGTTTTTGAAAACCTAACTCAATTGTAAGGACTGTAATGTCATTTGACTACCCTTTGTTGCCACCCATGTCCTAGCTGTAGATCCGTGACCGGAGACGACGCCTTCTCCGTCGCTAGCCTATTGTTTGACTGTCTACTAGTTGTTTCTAGATGTGGGCACTAGGTTGGGCCTTTTCAGGCCAGCAAGAGGCACGGCTGACCCAGCCCAGCCCACAACCAAGCACGGTTTCTCAGGACATGCCGGGCCTACTAACCAGGCATGATGGGTGTCCTGGCATGGCACGACGAGCTGGGTCGTGTTCAGGTCGGCATGGGCCGCAATAGTGACCGCGTGCTGCGTTATGGCATGCCGGCCTGGCAACGAGCGCGGCATGCGGTGGCGTGCGCGGCCGACATTTGGCGAGGGGGAGGTCAACGGGGAAGGCGTACCTTGCCGAATGCTGGAGGGGGAAGGGGAGGGCATCGTGCCCCACCGCGCTCGCATCTGTGCCGTCGTGCCCACCCACGCAGCCACACCACACCACTCCCGCTTCAACACCCGAGTCGGAGGGGGAAGGGGAGGGGGCCCGTGCCTGTGGGGGAAGGAGCTAGGGAGTCGAGGATGCCGTCAGGGGCATGGGGGAGGTTGAGGAGGTAGTCCAGGGCGTGGTGGTAGCGTCGACCGTTGTGGGATGGACAGGGTCGAGGGGGAGGCAAGAAAGATGAGGGCAGGGGAGGCAGCGAGGGAACCGAGATGACAGGCAAGGAGGTCATCGGGGTGCGCGGGGGCGGCATCGGCCGTCGGGGGGCGAAGGGGGCCGAGGGAGAGGCGAGGACAGTCAGGACGGGAGGCTAGGGGGTCGGGATGCACTGGATCCTATTAAAGATAATGAGGCTATTACAGCAGAGGTAGTCCACCTTGGAATTGAGATGTGCAAGAAAATTTTAGCTAGTGGGATGACGACTTTGCACCTTTACACACTAAACATGGAGAAGTCCGCTTTAGCAATTTTGTTGGTAATTTCCATGTCTTACTTGATTTAATTTTTTTTTCTAATGTGTTGCTACCAACTAATTTTTTTCTAGACTCTTGGATTAATTGAGGAGTCTGAGGTTTCAAGGTCACCACCTTGGAGGCCTCCAACAAATGTTTTCCATATCAAAGAGGATGTTCGCCCTATATTTTGGTGGTTATTATAAATGTTATGTTTGTCAAGCTAATTGAATCTTACTACTAGATGTACTAATCCAGTCCGGTGATTGATGATAACTAAGCAGGGCTAACAGACCAAAGAGCTAACAGACTGATCGAGCGAGCGAGAGAGAGAGAGAGAGAGAGAGAGATAGTGTAGGAGAGACTGAGTGAGATTGAGAGAGAGGCAGTAACTCTGTACCTGTTAAAGAATGAATAAAATTTACTTCTTTCCCCTAATATTTGTGCCCATTGCCTCAGCTCTATGCATCTCTAGCTCCTTTCCTCTCGTCGCAAAGTAGGATCAAGGATAACCAACTAGAGGGGGTGCATAGGAGCTTTTTAAAAAATCTTGGCTTTAATTGCAATAATTAAACAAGTAATACTAGAATTGAGAATTTTAACTATTAAAGCCTAAATCGTCTAGGTTTTATTAATTACACCAACAAATTAAATCTAAGCAAATTGACAATCCTAGGTACAAGAAAAATTGATAAGTAAACTAAAAATGTAAATTGCTTAAATAAATACAAGAGATCATACCACAAGGAGATGAACACAAATTTTTTTTTCGTGGTCTTGGAGACTTGCCGGTCTCCCCTAATCTACGTTGAGGTAGCTTGATCAACTCAAGCCAGCTGCTTGCGCTAATGAGCCTCTCTCGACCACTATTGGTAGCTCTTTCCCGCTCTTCGTAGATGGGCTCCAGCCTTCACAAACCACCAGACCTCCTCACAACCTTCTTTGAGGAGATCACCAGCTCTCTCGCTTCCAAGCCATCTAGGAGGTGCAACCTCCAAGAGAATAGAGTGATGACGCTTGCTTGAGGTTGATTCAAGTGTCTAAATGGCTCAAACTTGAAATGCACACTTCAATACTCCTAACTCCCTCAAAATGTGAATTTAATGCACAAAAGAAGAGAGGAGGCTTGCTAGAGCTCACAGGATATTCAATGAGTGTCCAAGAAGATCCCTTTATGTAGGTGTGGAGGTTTTTATAGCCGCCACCCACTATTCCAACCATTGGAATCAAAATTCATAAAAAAATTAGGCATCCCGGTACTACTGGCGTGCAAAGTTCGGTAGTACTAGACCCTCTCAAATGGTCGAATTAGCGCATTAAATGTGGTAGGTAAATGCCATTAAATGGGGTTTGATACTACCGGCACACAGTACGATAGTACCGACTTCTAAAATGAGATCGGCTCAAAAAACACCTTCTCTGTAAAATAAGTACACCTTCTCTGTAAAATAAGTATGGCATGTATTTTACGGTACTGCCGGGTTTCGGTAGTACGTACCGACCTTTTCACAGCGGTAGTACCAGCATTCAAAATATAGAGAGATCACTCAAAAACACACTTTCTGTGAAATAAATACCGGAGCTAACTCACGGTACTACCGACCTTCGGTAGTACCAGAGTTTTCACATCAGTGGCTCCGGCTACATAAAAATGAGCATAAAGGTGCTTCTTTTAAATAACTACCGGGCAACAACTTTGTACTACCACACTTGCAGTAGTACCAACCTTAACACTGCGGTAGTTCCGATCCAGAGAATATAAGGAAGACATGCAGAAACAATTCTCTAGAAAAAGGCTACCATTGCGGTAGTACCGATTTCTCTAATCATGCACAAAAGGCTTTAGAAAACCAAGTTCAAATGCAACTAAGGGATGATTTTTTTAAAATAGTTTGAGCCAAAAGACCTTAATCATTTTAAAGCTACTAGAATCACTCCCCCTTGATAGTATGGCACCTATTCTGGTAATCTGATCTTTTACTTCTAGCTCCGAGATAGGTAAAAACTACATAAAAGGTCCTTACCACAATTGTACATACCTTGACTTCACACTTTTAGTCTTCTTTACTTGACCTTTTACCTCACAAGTTTTCCTTTTTCATGTGCCGAGACAAAAACCAACATATTCTCACAAACTCAAGAGAAACTTTTAGTCCTTTAACATGATTATCATTAATTACCAAAACCCAAATAAAATTAGGGGCCTAAATGCTTCACGCAATAGTACAAATGGGCCAGACCTGGATCGACACGGTACGAAGCAAGTACGGACACAACAAGAACACGATAATTTTTCGTTGGCCCAATATATTTTTGTCAGCTTTCAGCAGGCCGATGACAATAATAATACATTTTCGTCGGCCAAATTGAAACCAATGAAAATATATGTATTTTCGTCGGTCACAGATAACAGCCGACGATAATAAATATATTTTCATCGGTCTGTTTGAGAAGCCAATGAAAACACCCCTGCCAGGGGCAGCAATTGTATTTCAAATAATTTTCATCGGCTTCTCTGGCCAATGAAAACAGCTTGGCCCATTCGTGTTATGCCACGTGGCCGCAAAACTATTTCCGTCGATCAGATTGGCCGATGAAAATATCCAACCCTGCCATGTAGGTGTTGTTTTCGTCGGCCAGTCTGGCCGATGAAAATAGGGTGTAATAAGCCCCGTGGCCATCCCCTTGCATACCCATTCGCTCGTGCCGCGCCGCGCCGCCTCATCCCCTCCGTCGGTCTTCCTGTGCCGCGCTGCGCCACCTCATCCCCCCCGCCCACGTTGCCGCCCTGCCCTGCTGCCGCCGCTTCACCCACGCCTCTGCCCCGCCGTGTTGCATCAAGCCGCCCTCCCCACCGCCGCCCGCCACCCGTCATCCCTGCGCGCCGTCGGCCGCCCTCCCCGCACGCCCAAGCAAGGTTAGTCTTTCACTATTTTCAATTCTTTACTGTTTTTTAGTTTAGTTTAGTGTTGATTAGGGTTTAGATTATGGTTGAGTTCTTTACTGTTGTCAAATATCTAAATATGGAATATGCACGCGCACCGGAAAAACGGGAATCATGCCGTATATACCGAATGCCTAAAGCCCTATCTCTACGGGAGATAAGGCTAGTGGAAGGGATATCTCCACATTAGGAAGGACTCGATCTTGCTCCCGTAACGAGGAGACCAAATCGAGTACAATGAATAAATAAGGAAAATTAGGTTCCCTATGAGGATCTTGGAACGTAGATCCCTGATCGGGAATGACTCGGAATTCTCATCCGGTGACGTCTCTAGAGGATGGTGTACCCAGCTATAAAAACAGAGGGAGGCACACTGGAGAGGGGGAGAGCAATTGGAATACACACGAGAAGGAGCCCGAGGAAAGCACCCGCTAGGCCATAGTCGATAGATTAGATCTAGCTATAGTTTTCCCATCTTCCTTGTAATCAGAGTTTAGACATCCCCTAGATCTGTACTCCGCGTTCAGCGATCTGATAGTGCAAAACCACAGGAGTAGGGTATTACTCTCGCTAGAGGCCCAAACCTGTCTAAACTCTTGCTTCATCTGTGTCTTTTGATCCTGTGAACCCCGAAGGTACCCGTTACAAATTTACCATCGATTTCTTAACCTTCGATAGTTGGTGCGCTAGGTTGGGGCCTTCAACTGATTTTGAAGATCAATCACGACGATGGCAAGCATTTTCTGTAGAGTCAACAACAGTATCAACATCGCCATCGACTCCAACATCTTCATCGACCAAGTCCCCACCATCGGGTCCTAGATCACGTTTGGAACGATGCTTTATCAGTGGGAACCTGAAGGCACGCTCGAGCACCTTGGCTTTATCGAATTCTGCTCTTGGGATCCAAGCCAAATAGTGTCCTTTCTCAATTTCCATGAAATCATGTGCTGAAAAATTGGCTTAATGATGAATTTGATAGTGCAAAGTGGTTGTGCTCATGGCTTGTGTGGTGCATGTGCATGTGTTGTCTCATTTGATCATTTGATATACTTGTGCATGTGCTTAACTAAGTTTCCAGGATACAGAGAAATTTTGCATTTGCGCCGGACTAAGTTTTGGAGAAACAAAGTGTTTTCCTTTTGCGCCGGACCGCTTTTTGCATTTGCACCGGACCAATTTTCTAGTCCGTCGTGAATGTGTTTTTGAGGGAATTGCGTCGGACCAAGTTTCTTGAAAAACAGTAAGTTTTACATGTACGCCGGACCAAATTTTTTGGTCCGTCGTGAACGGCGTTTTGAAGTGTGATTTCGCATGTACGCCGGACCAAATTTTCAGTCCGTCGTGAACATGCATTTGAGGTCTTTTGCGTCGGACCAAGTTGTAATGCAAACTGAGTGTAGCACATGTACGCCGGACTGATTTTCTTTCAGTTCGTCGTGAACGTGATTTTTGCCGGACCAAATCTTCAAGAAACAGAAGGTTTTACATGTACGCCAGACCAAATTTTTGGTCCGCCGTGAACATGAATTTGAGGCTTTTTCGTCGAACCAAATTCTTCATTTAACCGAGAGTTTGACGTGTACGCCGGACCAAGTTTTCGGTCCGCTGTGGATTGCGCCGGACCAATGTTTCGGTCCGGCATGAATGTAATTTTCTAGGGTTAACTTCTTGTGTTTGAATCAAATTGGTTTTTGTTCGATTTGGTGATTATGAAATTCGTGTGGATTTCATAATGCTTGTTTTGATCTTATGCAATGCTCGTGTGAGTAGTTGCATGGACTAATGTTGAGTCAAGTCATGGACTTGTGCTCAGAATTGTTTTGTGGTTTACTCATGTGCAGGTGTTGCTTGAGGGCGAACATGGTCGATGATGGGACCGGAACTAGGTTTATGGAGGAACTGAGGTTCGGGACTAGGTTCAAGGAGGAATCGAGGTCCTAGTGGTCAAGAATGTCATGCGGGACGTTCGGGCTAGAGAACGGTGCACATGAAGACTAGTCAGTCACGTGAGTACGGCAGGTGGGCCGTACGCATGCAGAGTTGTTAGTCACGTGAGTACGGCAGGTGGGCCGTACACGTGCAGAGTTGTTAGTCACGTGAGTACGGCAGGTGGGCCGTACGCGTGCAGAGTTGTTAGTCACGTGAGTATGGCAGGTGAGCTATACGTGTGCAGAGTTGTAATCGTTTGGGGTAGCTTGCATGTATTGGGCCATGTTGGACCAAGTGGACATGCATGCATACTCTGTTAGGGTTGCTCATTATAAATAGGGGGATGTGTCCCCTGTTTATGCGTGATATAGAGCAGAGCGCAGGAAACAATTTTGTGCTGTGTTTTAGGGTTTGTACTCTTTTGATGGGAGTACTTTAGACAAAAAGAAATAAAGATCAATTCCTTCCAGATCCTCTATGTGCTACAGTAATCTCGTAGCTACAGTGCACGCATTGCTACAATATTTTCTGTTTTGAGTGTTCATTTGCTCATCTGTTCTAGTTCTAGATTGGTTCTTTGTCTATTTTGATTCTTTGAGTTTCGTCTTGATTTGATCCATCCAAAACCTTTCTAGGGCTTTGATTTAGAGTTTCTCAAAGTTTTGTTGGTTAGTCTTTTGAAGATTTTGTTTAATCACGAAATTGATGTTAGATCAATTCTCGTCATATTCTATCACAGCAAGCTTGCGAGGTTCCTAACTTTTGATCCGTAAGTCCGATCGAGCTGATTATTTTTCTGCTAGATTCGTATTGGAATGTAGATTCTTGTGTTCAAATTTCAAATCAATCCGATAGTTGGATCTCCAGAAATGCGGATTTTACCGAACGTGTGTCAATCTATTTTTCCTTGATCCAAAGCAATTGTTTGGTTCCAAATTGGGGTGAATTTTTAGTAGATCAAAATTTTGGTTTTAGCTTCCGCGCAATCATTCACCCTTCCTCTGATTGCTATATTCGTATATATCGATCCTACAATTTCGATCCTATGGGAGATAATCTCTTAAAGTGCATCGAAACAGATAGCGATAGCTCTAGTAGCAGCGAGGATAGCGACAGCCACAGTAGTAGCAATCAAGCCGATCGCTACGTGTATGTGGCTAGGAATGACAATACCACCTCTGCAGGAAACTCTCAAGACAAGACTGCCCAAGCAGAGATTGTGGGCAACCAGGGACTTCAAGCTCCTTTGGAGACACCCATGGACCCACTAGCGGCCTTCACGGCCGAAGTCATCGCCCCAGGCACGATGGAGCATCGACGAGATACCAATGCATTAATTGTGGCTGGGATGACGGCGAATTTGACAAAGCGTTTCGATCAGGTCTCCTTGACGATGCCTCGCCCGGAGGCAACAATTCCTAATAGGGCACAGGACTTACAAGGACGCGACCACCCTAGCAGGTCCGATTGCGTTGCAGGGTCAACTTCTCAGCAGCATCGCAGTAATGATGTCTTCAGCACCCCTGAAGCAAACATCCAATGCGCTTATATGCTGTTAAAGTCACTCTCTCTATCGGGCCCGGAAAACCCGATGACCCCTATGCTTGACCAGATGAAAGTGCTTCTCGACGCGGCGTAGGCCCAAACCACTCGAGTAACCAACTCGAGGCCAGGGCGCACCCATCAGCAGGGCGCATCGAGTCGCACGCCGTGACCCTCGTACCACGGTCGTCCAGACTCGAGAACGGTGGCGGCTGCCTCGAGCCACCATACTTTCGGGACACTCCAGTACAACAACTACTCGAAGCGCCCAGAAGATCTCTGAGATCACAATCCCCATAACCAGCGGGATTTACACCACGTACTGTGCGACCGACGGGAAGAGCGAGCCCGCGAAGAACAAGAAAGGAAGAGTTTTTACCCACAAGGACGGTAGAGTGAATCCTCGTGACCGGCCAGCCGTTCACCGATCAAAACCAGAAGCCCTTGGCCAGAGGGGAGGTATCACTGGCGGCAGACGTTGCCCGATGATATCGACGAAGGGTGCCAGGATTTTACCCTGAGCTTCGAGCCATCAGATGGCCAGACAAGTTCAAGCCAAGACCCGTCGAAAAATACTCTGGTAAGATTAACCCAGTGGAATGGCTGCAGATCTACACCACTATCATGAGGGAGGGCGGCGGGAACGAGAAGGTGATGGCCAACTATTTCCTCACTACCCTAGATGGTGCAGCAAGATCTTGGTTACTCAACCTCCCACCTCAGTCCATATCATCGTGGGTCGAGCTGCGAGCGCAGTTCATCGCCAACTTCCAGGGCACGTACGAGCGCTTCGGGACCCGCAGCGACTTGCATCGGGTGATCCAAAAACCCACCGAGTCATTGTGTGATTTCATCAGGCGCTTCAGCAATAAGAACAACCTGATCCCTGACATCTCTAATGAGACTATGATAATGGCCTTCGAGAATGGGGTCAAGGACTGCGAGCTTAAAGGGAAGCTCACTACTCGAAAGATCTGAACCACTCATGAGTTGTTCGAGTTGGCGGATAAGTACGCCATGCATGGTAAGGCTTGCGAATTCCTCGACAACCCCAAGTCCGAGAATGACAAACCCGAGTCGTCCAAGCAAGGGGCCAAGAAGAACAAGAGCCACGGTGAAAAGCGGCAAGAGCGATTCTACCATGGCCGTGGTTGACAGGAGCAAGGCATGGAACACCGGTGACAACAAGGGCAGGCGCCGCGGGGGCAAGAAGTATTGTCCCGTCCATCATACAAAGAAACATGACTTTGACGAGTGCCATGTTATTGGCAAAAAGGCCGAAGAAAAGCTGAAGGTTGCTCTTGCCGAATTCGGCATCGAGCAAATCAAGGAAAAAGCCAACGAAGATGAGCCTGAGTATCACGAAGCCGAGCACAAGGTGGCCCATATCTTCGGAGGATCTGCCACGTATGAGTCCAAACGACAATACAAAGTAGTCGAAAGGGAGGTCAGTTTGATCACTCCACCTTTTCCTCGATTTCTCACATGGTCAGAAGTACAAATCACTTTCGACCAACGAGATCACCCCGCTGTGATCCCCAAACCGGGTCGATACCCTGTGGTGGTTGAGCCCACCAAACTCAATATCCGAGTAGTGCGAGCCCTAGTCAATGGAGGAAGTTCGCTGAACCTCATCTTCGCCAAAACTTTTGATAAGATGGGCATTTCCCGAATGAAGATCAAAGCCAGAGCAGAACCTTTCCATGGTATAACTCCGCATTCGTCGTTGATACCGCTCGGGCAAATCGAGCTACCAGTTACGTTTGGCACGCTGGAGAATTTTCATACCGAAGAGATCCTCTTCGACGTTGCGGACATTGAAACTGCGTACAACGTAATCTTGGGTCACCCCATGCTGGCAAAGTTCATGGTAGTGGTGCATTACGCTTACCAGACCATAAAAATGCCGACATCCAAAGGAACCCTCACCATAAAAGGTGACGCGCGCTCCGCCGTGAGGTGCGACAAGAAGAGCCTGGAGATGGTCGAAGATGACCGCCCCAGCGACCTTGCCAGCCCAGTCAAACACCAAAAACACCAGAACACTGTCAATGCTCCATCAATCAACAACGTCGACAGCGAGCCTGGCAAAAAACATGGCGGGCAGATCAAGGCCATTCCTCTGGACACATCAGATCCATCCAAAACACAAGGTGGGAAACCTTAGCCCCAAATAGGAACTTGAGCTCATCACCTTCCTCCAAGAAAACCGCGACATCTTCGCTTGGCAACTGTCCGATATGCTTGGAGTCCCCAGGGAGGTGATTGAGCATCGACTAGCGGTGGACCCCAACATCAAATCGGTGGTCCAAAAGCAGCGCCACTTTGTGAAACACCGCAAGAAGGCCATACAAGAGGAGATCGGCAAGCTTCTCAAGGCCGGCTTCATCTAGGAAGTTCAGCACCCTACGTGGCTGGCTAACCCGGTCCTCGTCAGGAAACCCAACGGCAAGTGGAGGATGTGCGTCGACTACACCGACCTCAACAAGGCATGTCCTAAGGATCCTTTCCCTCTCCCAAACATCGATCAAATTGTGGATTCAACGGTGGGTTGTGAACTGTTGAGTTTTCTAGATGCCTGTTCGGGGTATCACCAAATCAGCATGCCCACAAAGGATGAGGAAAAGACATCTTTCATCACCCCGTTGGGTGTTTTTTGTTATGTAAAGATGCCCTTCAGGCTTAAGTGCGCCGGGGCTACATATCAGCGATGTATACAAAATTGTTTGAAATCCCAAATCGGACGCAATGTTGAAGCTTACGTCGACGACATCGTAGTTAAGTCTAAAACCAAGCACGCACTAGTGGAGGACCTCCGAGAAACATTCGACAATCTCAGGAAGTATCGGATGATGCTAAACCCCGAGAAGTGCATGTTCGGCATCCCGTCCAGAAAGCTTCTCGGATTCCTGGTTTCTAGTCGAGGCATCGAAGCCAACCCGCGCAAGATCGAAGCCATCGACCAAATGCACTCACCACAGACACTAAGAGAGGTACAAAAGCTTACAAGATGCATCACAGCCCTTAGTCAATTCATCTCTACGATGGGCGAACGAGGGCTCCCTTTCTTCCAACTACTCAAGAAACAAGAAAAGTTCGAGTGGACTAAAGAGGCCGAGGAGCGTTCCAAGAACTAAAAAGGTACTTATCGTTTCCCTCCATCCTAGTATCCCCTAACGAAGGAGAAGATCTTTTCTTGTATGTTGCAGCAACTCCCCAAGTAGTAAGCACTATCTTAATAGTCGAGCGGAACGATCCCGACAAAAAGATTAAAGTACAGAGGCCAGTCTACTATGTGAGAGAAGTTCTGCACGATGCAAAGCTACAGTACCCCAGGTCCAGAAAATGCTCTACGCAGTCCTGATGACGTCCAAAAAATTGCAGCACTACTTCCAGGCACACAAGATCACCGTGATGACGACATACCCGCTCAAGGAAGTAATTCGAAATCGGGAAGCCACAAGACGAGTAGGCCAATGGGCCGTCAAGCTAAATGAGTTCAGAGTCGACTTCGCTCCAAGAACCAGCGTCAAATCGAGAATCCTCATGGACTTCGTCGCAGAATGGACACATGTTGAGGAGAAGAAGCATGAAACCTCCGACAACTATTGGACGATGTTCTTTTATGGCTCTTACAAGGTACGGGCTCCGGCATCTTGTTCAAACCCTGACAGGTGAGAAACTTAGGTATGTCATCCAACTCGATTTCCAAGCTTCGAATAACGTTGCAAAATACGAGGGACTGGTCAATGGGCTTCAGATAGCCGCTTCGCTTGGGATAAAATGACTACTCGTGAAAGGGGACTCACAGCTAGTTGTAAACCAAGTGCAAAAGGATTACCAGTGTACGGATGACAACATGGCCGCATACTTGGGCGAGGTTCGCAAGCTGGAGCACAGGTTCAAAGGCCTGGAGGTGAAACACATCCGACGAGGTGACAACTCCATAGCCGATGAACTTGACAGGCTCGCTTCATCCCGCTCGCCCACTCCTATAGGAGTCTTCATGGAGAAACTCCTCAAACCTTCCGCTTCTCCCAGGCCAGAGACGGAAGCCGCCCAACTCAACCAACAGCCTGGTCGAGTCAGCGAGACGGAAATCGTAGACACGGAAGCTGCACTACTCGAACACGAGCTAACTTGGATGACCCCGTTCAAGCCTATCTCGAAGGTTGAGATGTCCCTGACGATGATGCCTCAGCCGAGAAAATTGCCCGTAAGTCCAAGCTGTACACATTGGTAAATGGCAAGCTCTACCAAAAGGGGAGTAACAGAATCTTGATGAAGTGCATCACTCAGGAAGAGGGCAATAAAATATTGCTTGATATCCATGGAAACTTATGTGGCAACCATGCGTACTATTGAACCCTAGTCAGAAAAGCGTTCCGGCAAGGGTTCTATTGCCCAACTGGCCTCCAGGATGCTTGCGAGCTGGTGAACAAGTGCGAAAGCTACCAATTTTTTGACAAGCAAACCACCAGACCAGCCCAGGCACTGCAAACTATTCCTCTATCTTGGCCTTTCTCTGCCTAGGGATTGGACATCTTGGGGCCTTTCCCGAGAGCCCAAGGAGGTTACAAGTTCCTCTTTGTGGCCATCGACACATTCACTAAGTGGATCAAAGCTGAACCCGTCAGGAACATCACCTCGGAAGTTGCCAAGAAGTTCATGAGGAGCATTGTTACCCGATTTGGCATCCCGAATCGAGTAATAACAGATAACGGTTCCCAGTTCAAGAGCAATGCCTTTACGGTCTTTTGCGAAGAGCTAGGAATCAAACTCTGCTTCGCTTCAATGCTCATCCCTAGAGTAATGGCCAGGTCGAACGAGCCAACAGTCTCATCCTACAGGGACTCAAAACCTACATGTTCGATAGGCTCAAGGCCTACTTGACTCGATGGGCAAAGGAGCTATCATCGGTGCTATGGGCCATTCGAACCTCAGCTAGTCAGGCCACCGGTGAAACGCCATTTTTCTTGGTCTATGTAGCCGAAGCCGTGCTCCTGATCGAGTTAACGCACGGATCACCTCGAGTGGAGAACTACTTGGAAAAGGAACAAGAGCATGCACAAGCAGACGATATAAACCTACTCGAAGAATATCGAGATCGAGCTGCCCTTCGAGCGGCCAAGTACCAGCAAGCGTTATGGAGGCATCAAAGTCAAAGGATCCATGAAAGAGTACTCGCTATAGGGGACTTAGTACTATGAAAGGTACATAAACATGATAATCGTAACAAGCTATCACCTAAGTGGGAAGGTCCCTATCGGGTTGTCAAGACAACTCGATCCGGATCCATACGACTATCTGCACTCGATGGAATAGCGCTGGCAATTCATGGAACATCGATCAGCTAAGAAAATTTCATGCATAGGCATGTGTCGACACAACAGAAAAGGTAAATTCTTTCAATTTCATTTGTACTAATATTTTTGCAAGCAGGGGCCCTATGACTAATTGTCTTGGGCATCGTCACACCCGCGCTTAGCCCACAGAGACTCGAAGGAGGATGAGATCATCCCCGGGATCTTCCTTTGCCCTCGACATGGGCCGGGCGATGAGAACGGCAGCTCGATCGGCCCGGGCCTTGAAGCACTGATAGACTCTAAGCTACCGGCGGGCGAAGGGACCTTATTGACTTCCTAGGCATCCCCTCCTTCGACCGGTCCGGTGACGGCCACCGCAATGTCCTCCCATCGCGTGATGGAGAAAGGCTCCGAACGGGGGGCAGCGTCGAGCTTCGCTTTCTTCTCCGGCGGCGGTGAGAGCATCCCCTCCGTAGAGCTCCTCGCGTCGATGGGGACCCACTGCCCGCCAGCTGCCTCCTCTTCCGCCCTCGCCCTCCTCTCTTCCTTCCTGGCCTCCTCCTCTACCTCCTGTTCGAGTGCATCCCAGTCGATCTCGTCGTCGTCCGACGAGATGACGGTCACGGGAGGAGAGCAAGGTGGAGGGGGAGCCATGAATGCACTAGTACTGCAAGTGTAGAAGCAAGAGAGCGAAGTGGCAAAGGAAAACCGGTGGTGAAAAAACAACAAGTCTCGTCTACTTATAGGCCTGCAACCACATCACATCAAGCCATTTTAAATTCCCAAGAAGAATAGGAAGCGGTGTAAGGTGCAGATATCAAAGCAGCGCCCGAAACATCATATGGTCTAAAGCCACACAAAAGTTGAAACGATGCTTATGCTCAACTCTCCGCTCGATGCGACCATCAAGTCGAGAGTCAGGGGCTACATCGCGCGTTTTGATGCTTATGCCCAACTCTCAACCTGATGCATTCATCAGATCGAGACTCGGGGGCTACATCGTGCATTTTCGTGCTTATGCTCAAGTCCCGACCCGGTGCGTCCATCAGGTCGAGACTCGGGAGCTACATTGCGCGTTTTGGTGCTAACGCTCAAAGTCCCAACCCAATGCGTCCATCAGGTCGAGACTCAGGGGCTACATCGCATGCATTTTTGACACTTACGCCCTACCCTCGACCCAATGTGGCCATCAGGTCGAGACCCGAGAGCTATGTCACTTGGTTATAATACAAAAAGCTCTACTCTCGACCTGATGCGAGCATCAAGTCGAGAGTCAGGGGCTAGACAAACACTCAACTCCTCCCATTGACAAGGGAACAAAAAAGCAGAACAACAAAACGAGCAGATCCATAATGTCCAGGTAAGTACAAAAATTCTGTTCACTTAATATTATCAAACATATGTATTACATTGTAGAAAGCTACTATTGCTACTCGGAATCGGCATTCCGCCTTGGGGATGGAGGATCTCTGGCAGGGCTCCGTTGAGCCTCTCCTTTATCTCCCTCTGCTCCCGCGATAACAGCATGAGGAGTACGAGCAAGAGACAAAGTTTCAAGAGAAGTTTCACCCCTTTCTCTTGCGCCATCGACCCTAGAGTAAGGAGGGGAAGAAGCGCCTGCCTCATCAACTATGATTCTCAATGCGCTAGTAACTTCCTCGTCCTCGCGTGGAACCGCCTCCTCCTCCGCTCGCCGGTCTTCCTCCGATAGCTCCCGTGCGAGGGCATCCCAATCAATCCCACTCTCCACATTCACGGAAGCGGCGGACCGAGCTGGAAAAATCACAGCCAGGGGCACAGGAGTCGACATTTCAGAAGAGAGCGAGGAAAGTGTGTCGGAAGCCATGGAAAGTCTTAAGGCTAAAGGTTTTTGCACTTAAGTAGCCAAAACTAGAAGAGAATGAGGACGAACTGGCAAGAAACCTCGACGCAAGTCCGATCTATTTATAGCATCGGAACAGGCGAGGCGCGACGCTAGGGACGCCAAAATGACCGCTCACATTCTGTGACAGGAATGAGCATGCCGCATTAATCAGTCAAATCAAAACGGATAAGAAAAGCCATGCGAAAAATGAAGCACCATGTTACTAACGCTCTAAGTCCCGGCCCACCATCAGGTCGAGACTTGGGGGCTACATCACGCGTTTCAGATGCTTACACTCAAAGTCCTGACCCAATGCGTCCATCAGGCCAAGACTCGAGGGCTACATCGTGCGTTTCAAATGCTTATGCTCAATGTCCTGACCTGATGCGTCCATCAGGCCGAGACTCCGGGCTACATCGCACGTTTCGATGCTTACGCTCAAGTCTAAACCCGATGCGTTCATCAGGTCGAGACTCGGGGGGCTACATCACGCAAGGGCTACATCACGCGTTTCGGTGCTTATGCTCAAGTCCCGACTCGATGCGTCCATTAGATCGAGACTCGGGGGCTACATCGCGCGTTTTGGTGCTTACGCTCAAGTCCTGGCCCGATGCGTCCATCAGGACGAGACTCGGGGGCTACATCACCAAATCACCAAGGCAATAAGCTCAACCCTCTACTCGATGAGACCATGGAGTCGAGGGTCGGGGGCTATACAAATACTTAACTCTATTTCATCAGCAAAGAAATACGAGGACAAACATTGCAAATAAACAAAATTGCAATGATCGAACGAGTACAAATTCCATTAAAAGATGGTTATTACACGGCAGATAGTTACAATCACTACTCTCTCGCGAAATCGTCACTTTGCTTCGACAAGGAAGAAGACCTTCTGGCAGGGCTCCGTTGAGCCTCTCCTTTACTCTCCCTTGTTCCCGTAGAGGAAATCCTCAGAGCACAACAAAGAGATGAAATCCCAAGAAGCTGATATTTCACCTTCTTCTCCTCGTGTGCCTTTATCAGCTCAGGAGCAAGAAGGGGAAGAGGCGCCTCGTGTCCAGATGCACGCGCAAGAGATGAAGTTCCAGGGGATGGAACCTCGCCCGGGTCTCCTCACGTACCCTGGAGTAAGAGGGGGGAGAAGCGCCTTATGACCCTCGACAATAACCCTCAGCACACCAGTAATCTCCTCCTCACATGGAACCGTTTCCTTCCCTGCTCGTTGATGCATCCTAATCAGTCCCATCTTCCAGCACAAGGAAGGAAGGATCCGAACAAGGGTAACCACGGCCAGAGGAGCAGGGGCTGGATAGACTCGAGCTTTCTTCAGAAGAGAAAAAGGAGGACACATCGGAAGCCATAGAAACCTTACTTCTCCAGCTAAGCAAGAGGGTTATTGAACCCTCAGCGTCGGGAGAATAAGGAGGGAGCGCAGGCTAGAAGAATTCTATCGCGAGTCCCGTCTATTTATAGCATGAGGAACGGATAAGACGCGACACTTGGGTTGTCAGAGAGCCCGCTCGCATTCTACGCCAATGGGGTAGACGAGGAGATGCCAAATTAATGTAATTCTGATGGTCAGCATGCCACACAAAAATACTACTGAGGCCCTAACTCTCCGCCTGATGCAGTCGAGAGTCAAGGATTACCCGAATTCCACTCAAAAGAGTCATGAGTCGACCTCCCTGACAAGGTCATCAAGTAAGGGAACACCGGGACACAGGTAACCCAATAAAACGTTCAGTTTCGTGTTTTCTTTTCTAATACTCCTTTTTTATTCTAGCTTAGCCCTGGGCATACATTTCTTTGCCGGCATTTATTCGAGCACGTACTTAGTACGTAAGCAAACCAGACCAAAGCACTGCTGTGTTTAAGCCTGACAACGAGCAGAATCTATCTCATGCGCACACAGCTAACAGATTGTCAGGCATCTAACACCAGCTGCCAGCGGGAAACGAGGTCTCTAGTCGGCTTTTCATGCGTGGTCTGATGGGTTCGAGTGTGTTATGCAACTTAAGTAAAAGGCATCGATAAAGGTTTGCAAAAACCACATGCTTCGGGTTAGCGCATAGTCTATTCTCTTTTTTACTAACCGCCGTCTCGAGTCTTTACTCGCAGGCATCTCGACCTAACAGAAGCTCCCAGAAAGTGTGCAGGTAAAAATCACAGGTGCAGCAACCAAAGGGACGACCAGAAAAGAGCTGTAAAAGTGCTAAAGCAAGCTTGCGCCTACGATGTGTTACTCTTTCTCATCGATAAGGAGAAGGCAGGACAGAACACACTAGGCCAGCAAGGTCTTTACCATTAATAAACATACAGGCAACAAAAAGTGGAGAAAAAGCCAATCATGTCAGGGTTCCGGGCTCGTGATGTCCACATCATCGAATGACATCTCCATCATGTCCACTAACGTTGCGGCTAAATCTTTGAAGTACTCTACATGGTCGGCGGCCTCAACCGGGTTACCTGCGAAACCCTCATTTAAGCAGCGGTACTCGAGGTCCAGATGATGACTCTTCACCATGCCAAGCGCGAATGCAGCAGCCCCTCAAGCTGCGTCCGTCGTGTACTAGCAAGGATCCGACCGCAGTCGGGCACACAGGGTCTCCACCCGGGTTTCGGCTTGCCCCTTCTAGACGACCGCCTTCTCCGTCTCGGCTCGGGCCGCCTCCAGTTGAACTCGGAGAGCTACTGACTCAGCTTTCACGTCGAAAGCCTCTTGACGGGCAGCAGGAGCTGCTGGCAGGCCTGCTCGAGAAAGGCCTCGAGTCCGAGCAATGCATCCTTTGCCTCAGGCCAGTCTCGAGTGAGCGCCGAAGGCAAGGAGAAGGTCGGGGTCGCAGAAGCTGTGGCGCCGGTCAAAGCATCGGCAGGGACAGGATTTTTTCCCGAAGAGCCACTGTCTGTCATTCCCCTACAAGATGTTTTTCGACCATCAGACTATCAACAGAATACCGAAACAACACAAAAGGAGACAAAAACTCACTTGGTTGTGGGATATTTGATTCGTAACCTCTTCCTCGGAGGATCCGATTCCAATGGTCTGGCCTGGGAGTTGGGCCAACCTGCGAATCAAGCGTGTCACCAACCGACGAGGGCTAGGCAATAACAGTCATGCAAAGCATCAACGATACCTGGTCGCTGGTCGAATGAAGTGGTGATCGAGGCGGCAACTGCGGCGACATGATCGACCCTCGAAGGCTGTCCCTCAGCTCATCTCGCTGTTCATCCACCAGTAGTCGAATAAATCCAGAGCTAAACTCATAACATCCGAGTAAGGAATTGAAGATCACCTGATCGGGCAACCGCGTTCAAGTCCATTTCGGGGTCCGAGAGGACTCAGGAAGCAAAATCCCATCACTACAAGGAGGGATGTTGAGCTCTCGGTTTTCAATAATTTCATCCCCCCCGGGGCGCAGCTGGAAGTAGCCCCTACTCGGACGAAAGGGCAGTCGATGAAGCCTCCGGGGTGACTTCATTCTTTCCGGAGGCGACGGCTACGGGGTCCAGACCATCACTTACCAGGTCAATGGTCCCCTCCAATAGTACACCTTCATCCCCAAACGTCGGCTCCTGAGGGTGATGTTGGTTAGCAGTAGGCAACATATGCACGGACGATGCATTGCATAGCCCAAAAAACAACACTCACCTGCAGTCGGGGAAGGACTTTTGAAAAACCCACTACACCGGTGTGGCCCGGGTGGGAACTATGGAACAATTTGCTCAGGTGAGCACCAATGCCTGTTGGCAGCAAAACTGTGAGGAAAAAATCAAGCATCAGCGCAATGCCGTCGGAATAAAAAGAGGTGATACATCACCAGCCCTTACCGATAGGGGAATCCCTAGTGGCATCCTCGATCCCCTTGTAGTCCCAAGACAAGTGATCGTGGCTCTTGAGGGGGCTGATTCACCGGGTGACAAAGTCGAACGCCACATCCCAGCTAGACAAAGACAGCTTCGCCAGCTCTGCGATCCTCTGAACGTAGTACACATTGCTGGCGGTCGAAGGAGGAGGACGGGACCACAGCTCGGTGGGGTTGATCAAAAGGCTGCGGTAAGCGATCGGACAATGGACGGTGTCCGGGGAAGTGATGTGGAACCACTTCTTCCAATCGGCCTGCTAGGAGGAAACAACAGGAACCGAGATGTAGGGATCGGATCTGCCAGATCGAAGGCGAAATCTAGCACCCCTACCACCTCTTGCTTTACTCTTGCCAAAATGTAAAAGTGGCGAAAGAGGTTGAGGCTGGGTGGGATGCCCACGAACGCCTCACAGAGATGCACGAACGCGCTCAACATCGTGATCGAGTTGGGCATCAAGTTGAAGAGTTGGACCGAGTAAAAGTCCAAGACGGAAAGAAGGAAAGCAGAAGGCGGAAAATTCAAGCCACAATAAAAGAAAGGTGCGAAGACTATGGTTTCATCCTGAGTCTGCGGGGTAGGGTACGGCTCACCCGTAGAGGGACGCCAGTTGACCAGCTCACGAGGAGGCAGAAGGCCCTCCTTCTCCATGTCAACGAGGCGCTCTTCGGACATAATCGAGATCTGCCAGCATTTCTTGAGGCCCTCATCCTTGAACACCGCCTTGTTGGTATCCCCCTCCTTTGGTGGAGCGCAGCCTCTGGCAGCCCTTACGCGGGATCTGGACGCCATCGCAAAGGGGAAAGATTTCTAGCTGGCGAAGAAGATGAAGAAAATGGCAGAGAAAACAGAATAATTTTTTTGAAAATACAGGTGACAATCACCTTCTTGAAGATGGAGTATATATAGTTCCCCTCGCTGGCAGTGGGCGGTTCCGTCCCCCATTACATGGCGCATCGAACGGAGGAGCAACTGGAAAGCTAAGCGAGCGCGCAAAACGTCGCAGCTTTTGCAGACTGCTAAATTTAATGCCCGCGTATTCCCAATACGGTGATATTTTGAATCGAGTCTTAACTCTATTCTGCATCGAGTTCTTAGGGTCGATATCGAGCCATGGTTAGGTCCTTTGGGAGCTCAAAGAAGGCTAATGGCCTGGTTGTCGACCCGACATCTCCCTACTCAATCCCAGCAGTCCAACCGTACTCGATGCATTCGACCACGAGCATGTATGGCATTATTCGTTCAAGTCAAAACTTGACAATAATCGACCTAACGCTCGGCACGGACCCATCACTGAACAGAGTTCGGGGGCTACTATCGAATATTTAAATATGGGATATGCACGTGCATTGGAAAGACGGAAATCATGCCGTATACCCCGGACGCCCAGAGCCCTATCTCTATGGGAGATAAGGTTAACAGAAGGGATATATCCACATTAGGAAGGACTCGATCTTGCTTCCGTAACGAGGAGACCAAATCGAGTACAACGAATAAATAAGGAAAATCAGGTTCCCTACGAGGATGTCGGAACGTAGATCCCTGATCGGGAACAACTCGGAGTTCTCATCTGGCGACGTCTCCAGAGGATGGTGCACCCAACTATAAAAATAGAGGGAGGTGCACGGAAGAGGGGGAGAGCAATTGGAATACACACGAGAAGGAGCCCGAGGAAAGCACCCACTAGGCCATAGTAGATAGATTAGATCTAGCTATAGTTTTCCCATCTTCCTTGTAATCAGAGTTTAGACATCCCCCAGATCTGTACTCCGTGTTCAATGGTCTGATAGTGCAAAACCACGGGAGTAGGGTATTACTCTCGCCCAGAGGCCCGAACCTGTCTAAAATCTTTCTTTGTCTGTATCTTTTGATCCTGCAAACCCCGAAGGTACCCGTTACAAATTTACCATCGTTTTCTTAACCTTCGACAATGTTTTTCAGTTCTTTACTATTTTTTAGTTTAGTTTAGTGTTGATTAGGGTTTAGTTTAGGGTTCAGTTCTTTACTGTTTTTTAGTTTAGTTTAGTGTTGATTAGGGTTTAGTTTAGTTTAGTGTTGATTAAGTTAATTAGGTGATTAGTAAGGTTCATCATAAATCCGTGCTCTGGCGTCCATTCTTGTGTGGGTTTAGGACCTATCTTTCCCAGTAGAGCCCTTGTTCGCATCTAATCCATTGTGGTCGATATCATTGCATGTGTTTAGCTTGTAGAATGGGTGATGATCGAAGGTGGATGTATGATGGTTGGAGTAAGACTGGGGCGCACTCAAGAGAATGGGCGGTCATTACATAGGCGTTCGTGGACCATGAATTAGCAGGGGCTACTGGTGGTGTCGCAAAGTGCCCATGTAGCAAGTGCCGCAACTATTCTTACCACGTTAAGTCAGATGTAGAGCGGAACCTGTGCAAGTTTGGTTTCATGCCCGACTATCTGATATGGTACGAGCATGGCGAGGCGGAGCCCATTGTTGAGTCGGACCATGAGGATGAAGACAGGATGGATGAGATGTTGAATGATATTGGTAGGGAGTTTGAGGTTAATTCAGAAGAGGAGCCTGGACTGGAGGTGCAAAGCTTTTATAGGATACTTTTGGCCTCGGAAGAGAAATTGCATGAGTTCACCAATGTCACCGTCCTACAGACGGTGATACGGCTCATGTCAATGAAGTCGAAGTACATCTTTTCGAACAAGTGCTATAACAATATGGTCCAACTGATCAGTGATATCCTTCCACCAAACCATAAGATGCCGAAGGACATGTACCAGTCCAAGAAGATGTTGTCCGGCCTTAGGATGAAGTATGAGAAGATTGATGTTTGCGAGGATAATTGCATGTTGTTCTGGAAGGAACATGCTAACGACACTCGTTGTAGGTACTGCAACAAGTCTATATTTGTCGAGGTGGTAAATGATGAGGGGATAACGGTGATGACAAAAGTCGCGATGAAGCAGCTCCGATACATGCCGATCACACCTAGGATTAAACGTCTGTACTTATCTAAAAAACTACTAGGCTTATGAGGTGGCATAAAGAAGGTGTTCGTCATATCGAGGATGTGATGGTGCATCCGGCAGATGGTGAGGCATGGAAGGCATTGGACCGCTTCGACCCCGAATTTGCAAGTGACCCTAGGAGTGTTCGCATTGGGTTGGCGACATATGGGTTCACACCTTTCAGTACAAGTACCACCCTGTACTCTTGTTGGCCGTTTTTCATTGTGCCGTACAACCTACTACTTGCATTGTGCTTGAAGGAGGAGTACATATTTCTAGCGCTTGTCATTCTGGGTCCTGATCATCCAGGGAAGCACCTCAATATGTTCATGCAGTCGTTAATGGAAGAGTTGAAAGAGTTATGGAGAGGGGTAGAGGCATATGACAGCTACGGTAAAGTAAATTTCACTTTGTGTGTTGCATACCTATGGTCGGTCCACGATTTGTTAGCATATGGCATATGGGCTGGCTGGAGTGTTCATAGTCGGCTTTGTTGTCCCATTTGTATGGTTGACTCAGATGCATTCCGGCTGCCGCATGGTGGAAAGTTCTGTTTCTTTGATTGCCATCGACGATTCCTACCGCCGAATCACCCTTTCAGGTGGATGTTGAATGCATTCTGAAAGAACAACACTGTTACAAAGGGCCCGCCGAAGCATCTGATCGGTGAAGAGATAGCTGCCTGGCATAGGCAGCTCGTAGCAAAAGATGATGGAGGGTTCGAAGGTTTCAAAGTGGAGCACAACTTGACTCATATCTGTGCAATATGGGAGCTCCCTTATGCAAAAGCATTGATTCTGCCGCATAATATAGATGTGATGCACCAAGAGCGTAATGTCGTAGAAAGCATCGTAAGCATGTGCTTTGATTTCAAAGACAAAACAAAAGACAATGTCAAGTCACGAAGAGACTTAGCCGAGATTTGTGATCGGCCGGCGTTCAAGATAGTACAAGATCCCGAAGGACAAATTGCCAGGCCACGAGCTCCATATTGTGTGAAACCTCAAGACAAGAAACTGATATTCCGGTGGTTGAAAACCCTTAAATTCCCATATCACTATGCATCTAACATAAAGCGTGGAGGACACCTCCGGGGGTAATGATGGAGATGATGAGAGCCCAGGCGATGCTGGGGCGCCTTCTTCACAGCGCTTCAGGTATTCGTGTTATCAATGTTAATTTTCATGTGCATAGACTTGTGTTCTCATTTTTGGCATTTTTCAGGTTAAGAGGATCGAACAACGTCCCCCCTAGAGCTGAAGCTAACCAGCGGAGGGTGATCATACTTTTCAAGAGGAGTGTTAAGCTAGTAATCAATCCCTCCAAATTTATGGGATGTATTTGTGAATTATTCTATTCATAAATATATTATATTCCAACACAAAGTTAAAGTGATAATTCCTTTATACCCCTAATAAATATGTTGCTTTATTTTATATTCTCTAAATGCATGCATTGAATATAGTTTTTAGTGATAATAATTAGGGGTAATCTAGTCATTTTCAATATCTTCTTGTTTATGTGCTAAGAAAAAATATATCTTATAAACTTGGACAGAGAAAGTACTACTTAGTACATTGTCTCCAGGGTTCCAAAAATCGCTCAAAAATTATGATTTTTGACTGTACCAAACTGGCTCGAGATTTAAAATCGGTTGATAAACCAGTCCAATTCAAAAAATAGAAAAATTATGAAAAATTTATCAAAAGGTGTTAATTTTTTTTAAAAAAAATTGTGTTAGGAACTAAGGCAATGTTAATGATAGTATAAAATTTTTAAATGATGATCAGACTTGTGTATTTTTTACAATTCTGACAGTACTACTGTCTTTGTATATGCTGTTTTTTTATTTTCTATGGGCACTAAATGAAGTCTAATATTTTTTAAAAAAATTATGTGAGGTCGTGAGTAAATTCTAATGATGTTGTAAAATTTTCAAATGATGATCAGACCTGTGTATTGTTTTACAATTCTAATAGTGCTACTGTCTTTGTATATGATCTTCTGTTTTTAATTTTCTAGGGACACTAAAGGAAATCTAATATTTCTTGAAAGTATACTACATGATCCTTGGGAACTCTTTATGATACAATTAAAATTTTAGAGCATTACCAAGCTTGCACAAATTTATAAAAAATCTGACAGTGTATGTGTTCCTTTTCATGAATTGTTGTTTTTGATTTTTCAGAAGCACTAAATAAATTCAAAAATTATTGAAATTTCTCTTAGGTGTTTTATAGATTAATTGAGATTTATTAAGATTTTTTTTGTAATGTTTCTTGAGTTTTTCCAATTTTCCATGAGTGTGTCAAAAATCGAATAAAATCAGTTGAAAATCAATGAAAATAGTCAAAAATTGGTGAGAAAAGTGAAGTCACTTAGTTTGCCGATTTTTAAAGAAAAAAATGGTCGATGGAAATTGCTCAAAAATCGGTAAAATCAATCAAATTTTTTTTTTGTGCCACTTATTGACCGCCGATTTAGAAATACTTGACTTCGAAACCATTCGGTTTCTACCGATTTTTGTGAAAAATCGGTGCTGACCACTGTTTGCACCAAAATTCGGCATGTATTGAAATCGGTCTGAAACGGAAAGAAAATGTAAGTATGGGAAGAAATCGGTAAACGAATCGGAAAAGGTATCCGTTTCTAAAAAGGAAAGGAAATCAGATTAAAGGCCGATACGGATAAACGCATCGTATCCATGTACAACTCGGATCGGCCAGATGTGTTATAAAAGGAGGCAGATGTTAAGCGAAAAGACAATCAATCCAACAACAACACACACATCTACTTTTTACAAGCTTTCTTTTACATTGTTTTAGCTTCATAAATCTCTCTGCAAGTCGACGGAATCAACATAGTTGCGCATCGCCAATTGTTGATTTTGCCGATTTCACCCAGGTTTGATCTGCTTCGTTTTGTTGCGCATCGCCTTCCCGAAGCCGATTTTTACCTTGTATCCGGATCAATTGTAACCGGTTGATCTAGTTATCTCCTAATCGGTTCTTGCCGACTAGTGAAAAGCCGATAGATCCTTATTTATCGGCTTTGATCAAATTATAAACTCTACCTTGTTAATTTCAGGTCAAATTGACTGGCACGCTCTGCAAACCCGGCGTTTGTCTTGTGTGTTCGAGGCCGAAAAACCCTCCTTCACGTTTTTTGCGCGAACATATTTTGGCACGCCCGGTGGGACCACAAGGAAAATCAAACATGTCGTCAACTGACAAGCCTGCGGTTACCGCCGACATCAACACTGATGCTATAATCGCGCCTCAAATGGCCGATTTAACCCCTGAACAATAAAAGAAATCGAAGACAGAAGGCAAATTTTGAAGAGATGATGCCGCGGTGCTTCCAAAACACGCCGTGGAGTTACTCAAAAAACTGCACTCCCAAGCCTCAATCCTATCGAAGATTCGTCATCCGAATCGGTAAGCCGATACGCACCCGCTCAAGCCGATTTATCAAGTATGATCGAGCTATCTGTTCATCACGACATTAATTAACCGATCATCGGCTCTAGTATCCACATTAAAGCCGATGATAGAAAATAGTGTGAAAACAATTGCTCAAGAATTGGCTGTGTCTGGAAGCCTGCTAGATCCACCACAAACCATCCCTACGTACCCAGTATATTCCATAACACCTAACACCAACACAGTAAACGTGTCGGCTCAAACACCTATTACGATGCCAACTCAACCTACCGTTTTGAAACCAAGCATACAGAGAGATGGATTTACACACTACCATGGGCACATGGATGGGGCTAAGATAGGCACATCAAATCCGTCAAACGGGCCCTCCAATAGCATCGGTCTATCAGCTTATCAGCCGATCGAAACGGATCAGGCTCCGCAATCACGGGGAGCCACAACCGTGAAACAAGCGCCGTACAGGGTGGTGCCATACGTCGAACCTTTCGCGCCCATACCCGATGCATTAGGTTTTAATCATGATTATGACCAAGTACCAAGCCATCCTGCGGTGCGATTTGGACAAAGACCCGAGTTTGCACTCGGGGGGCAGGGCACGAACAATGAGAATTGGCAATGTCCGGTTGCACCACAAGCCGACAATGTCAATTGGGCGGAACAAATTGCTAACGTTTTGAGAGAACAGTTCGGTTTACAGCCCAGAGGAAGGGTGATCGGCTATAGGAAGCCGTATCCCAATTACATAGATCGAATGCCATACCCGCACAACTTTCGAATACCAGACTTTGCCAAATTCTCAGGTGATGATTCCGTCACCACGATTGAGCATATCGGACGGTTTATGGCTCAGTGTGGAGAGGCTGCACAGTCCGATGGACTAAAAATTAGACTGTTTCCTTTATCATTATCTGGTGCTGCATTCACTTGGTTCACTAATCTACCCCCAAATTCAGTTCACGTGTGGAACGATTTAGAAAGCCGATTCCATGAATACTTTTTTTCGGGAACTATGGAGCTTAGGATTTCTGATCTTAGTTCACCTGATGTATACGGCGACTCGGTTTCCGATTATATCAGAAGGTTTAGAGGCGTACGGAATAGATGCTTTAGTGTAACATTACCCGATGATCAATTGGCCGATTTAGCATTCCAAGGGCTAATCCCGCCATTAAAAGAGAAGCTATCGGGCCAAGAGTTTCCAGATTTAGGCCACTTACTTCCACCGCAGACGGGCACATGAAAGCCGATATGCAGAGAGCAAAGGGTTTAAAGATAGATTTAAGCCAAACGGTAATGAAAAGGCCAAAGTAAACATGGTAGATTACAATTCAAGCGACACCTCCAAGGACGAAGCAGAGATAAACATAGCCGAGTGGACCAAGGGTTCTAAAAAGCCACTCGTATGCTCTCTGCTCAAGCCGATAAAAAATAGGGCGGAGATCAAGTATTCATATGACGTGTCAAAGTGTGACAAGATATTTGATTTATTACTGCAAGAAAAACTCATAAAGTTGCCGAAAGGACACGTCATACCATCGACCGAGGAAATTAAAAAGCGAAGGTATTGCAAGTGGCACCATTCGTTTTCACATAATACTAACGACTGCAATATTTTTCAACAACAGATTCAATCGGCCATCACTGATGGCAGGCTAAAATTTGCGGAAGAGTCGGCTATGCAGATAGATATGAGCCCTTTTCAAGTCAACATGGTTCAATGTTCACGAAAAGGAAAGAGGCCTGCAGAAGAAGATAAGCCGACTAAAGGAATTTTATCACGAGACGAGACAGTGCAGATTACTATCGGTTCCATACAGATAGAAACCGATAGGAATGGACAAAACTCAAGAACGGTAAAACCAAGAGGGGACTTGGAGGTCGGTAAATGGTATCGGGCTGAGAGGGCTCCAAGAAAAGTCGATTTCAAACCAAAGCCGACTTTCTCACAGCTCCTGGGGAAGTATGAGAGGATAAGTCGATATAATACTCAACAACACCAGAGTTTTCATCGACCAGGGCAAAAGAGGGACGAACGTTGGCGGCCAGATATGTCATGTCGGCCAACCACTGAAGAAGAGAAACATCGGCAATGTCCCTTTTGGCAGTTTTGCTGGGAGAGAGGGATGACCTTACCAACAGTTGTATCTTGTCCTATGCAACACTCGTCTGCATATCGACCAAACCGATCTGTAAAAGATAGGTTGTCTAGACCAATATACAATCATCCAGATGTGAGAAGCAGGAGGCCAATTCATGAAAGGTTGTCAACGTCAGAGCAAGGCGAGTCCTCCCGAAATCAGGAACTATCGGCTAAAACAAGAAGAATGGAATCTGACAGCGAGATGAGCAATTTAGCTGGAAAAATAAGAAAGCCGATAGAACCTAAACCTAGGTGGTGCCCCTCGGGTCTCAGCAAATCACAACGCAGGAGGTTTCAGCGACTAAAGACACAAGAAGAGAGGGAGGCCGAAAAGGAGAGCGAGAGGGATCGGATGTTTAATAAGTTAAGACCTGTGCCGGTTTTGAAAAAGGAATGGAGAAAGAAGGAACAGATCGATAGTGACTCAGATCAATCGGTCGAATCCGGTTCTCCGATGATCCGAGATGATACGCCACCAATGGATATAAACATGGTATTCACTTTACCAGCCGAGTTCAAAACCGAAGAATCAGCTGAAGAAGTGTTCGCCCAATTGTGCCTCGGAGCACCAGACGCTGTGTTCGAAAAGCCACAAGACATGCATCGGCATCTAAAACCATTATATCTAAAAGGGTATATTAATGGCCGACCGATATCTCGTATGTTGGTCGATGGCGGGGCGACAGTCAATCTGATGCCGTTAAGTACTTTCAGAAAATTGGGTAAAGCCGATGAAGACTTGATCAAGACCAATATGGTGCTAAATGACTTCACGGGAGACCCAACTGAGGCTAAAGGCGTAATGGTGTCAGAATCGGCGATCGGTAATAAAACTTTGCCGACTGCATTTTTTGTGATTGAAGCCAAAGGCAATTACAGCGTGCTCCTTGGGCGGGACTGGATCCATGCCAATTGCTGCATACCATCAACTATGCACCAAAAATTGGTGCAGTGGAACGATGATACAGTAGAAGTCGTACCGGCCGACACATCGGCTCATATCGCCATGGCTAGCCCTGACACTAACTGGCCACACGAAGAAGCCGAATGTATATCAGGAAAAGCCTTGGACAATTGCGATTTTATCTGCGTCGAGAAGTCAGGATTCAAGCCGATCAGCGTTAAACCCAACACGTTTGATCGGACAGACGAAGTAGTGAGAAGATGGAGCACAAGACACTAGCGAAGCTGCAGGAAAAGGCAAGGAGCTATCGGCAGGAAGAATACGAAGAGGCTGTTGAGGACTTTGAAGAAGAAAGAAAAGGGTTAGGATTTACTTCTGCCGATTTGCTCGAAGAAATCGATATTGGGGAAGGTGATGGCAAAAGACCAACGTTTGTAAGTGCTAAATTAGAACCCAGTTATAAAGCGAAGTTGGTCGAAATACTCAAGAAATATAGAGATTGCTTCGCGTGGGAGTATTACGAGATGCCAGGCTTAAGCCGACAGCTAGTTGAACATCGGCTACCAATAAAACCTGGGTATCGGCCATTCAAACAGTACCCTAGGCGATTTAATCCTACATTATATGACGCTATAAAGGAAGAAGTAGGACGATTGCTAGAGGCAAAGTTTATCCGGCCCTGCCGATACGCTGAATGGGTCTCAAACATCGTCCCTGTAAAAAAGAAAAATGGCAAACTTAGGGTATGTGTCGATTTTAGAGATTTAAACAAAGCTACACCAAAGAGCAGTACCGATGCCTATAGCCGATATACTTATCGATGCTGCATCCGGGAATAAAATCATAAGTTTTTTGGACGGAACGCCGGATACAATCGAGATATTCATGGCCGGGCCGATATACCCAAAACGGCTTTCAGATGTCCGGGGGCTTTAGGGCTGTATGAGTGGAAAGTTATGACCTTCGGTTTGAAAAATGCCGGTGCTACTTATCAGCGTGCTATGAACCATATTTTCCATGATTTGATCGGCAATACCGTGGAGATATACATTGACGACGTAGTGGTAAAATCCAAAGAAGATCGCAACATTTAGCCGATCTGGAAAGATGTTCAAAGCACAAGGTTACATGGGTTAAAAATGAACCCTCTCAAATGTGCTTTCGAGTATCGGCCGACAATTTCTTGGGTTTACGGTGCATGGAGGAGGAATTGAAGTAAACCAAGCCAAAGTAAAAGCCATAGCCGATACTAAACCGCCAACAAGCAAAAGGAGTTGCAAGTATTGATTGGAAAAATCAACTACTTGCGGCGTTTCATCTCGAACTTGTCGTATGTATTCGGGCCTTCACACCGCTTGAAGATTAAAGACAACCAAGAATTCAAATGGGGAGTGACCAACAAAAGGCCTTTGACGACATAAAGGGTTATCTCGATGAGTCCACCAAGATTGACCGCACCAAAACACGGTATACCTTTTAGACTATATATATCGGTGAAGGAGATTCAATTGGGGCGCTTTAACACAGAAGCCGATAGGAAGGAACGAGCAATATTTTACTTAAGCCGACGCGTCTTTTGGATGCGAAACCAGGTATCCCCTAGTAGAAAAATTATGCTTATCATTGTATTTTGCTTGCACCAAATTAAGACATTATATGTCAAGCTTCCAAATGCGTTATAATATGCAAAACCGATGTAGTCAAATACATATTATCGGCGCCAATTCTGCGGGGTCGGCTTGGTAAATGGGCATACGCCTTAACAGAGTTCGAGTTAACCTATGAGTCGGCTAAATCTGTGAAAGGACAGGCTGTGGCCGATTTCATCACAGGAAGTGAAACATTAACAGAACAATTGATGTAACTCCTTGGCATTTGTATTTTGATGGATCCGTTTGCCAGGAAGGCGAAGGCATCGGCGTGATATTAATTTCACCTAGAAAACAGGAGTATGACTTCATGTATCGGCTAAATAGCCGATGTTCAAATAATCAAGCAGAATACGAAGCATTGCTAAGAGGTCTGCAATTGCTAGATAGTGTTGGGGTGAAAGACGTCGAAGCTTTTGGAGACTCGATGTTAATTGTACAGCAAGTCAAAGGAGAATACCGATGCAACGACGGTGCGCTAACTCAGTACTTACATCAATGCCTCCAGATCATCGAGATGTTTACTACATTTTCTATAAAACATATCCCCAGAGAAGCTAATGATAAAGCAAACCGATTGGCACAATATGCATCAGGGTACAAGATTGAAAGCCGACAGGGACCAATCGGGCTAAACGTTTGGCCGATTTTATGTGTTCACCCTGTCGACTGGTGTAACACCCCAAAATTTTGCTTTTATTGAATTCATGTGTGATTTGGCACTTTGGTGAATTTTTGGAATTTTCTGGAATTTATTTGGATTTATTTGGAATTTATTTGAATTTATTCCATTTTGAAATAATTAAAGAATTTAATTTTGCAAATAAAATTTTGTTGGAAATATTTTATTTGAGTCCAAAATAATCCAAAATATTTTCCAGAATTTTTCTGGAATTTTTCTGAGTCATTTGCTATTTTTAATGAATTAAATGAATTACACTGAATTATTTTAAATATTAAATCGCTGGAAATTCAACTCGGGTCGAGTACTGTTCATCCGACCGAGTCGGAACCCGAGTCGGACTCGAGTCCGACCCGAGCCAGTTGACTCGACCAAACCAGCTCCCAACCCTAATCAATCCCAACCGTTGGATCAAGATCCAACGGCTGAGATCCGCCCGTACCGGTTCGAGCCGTATCCGGCCCGGATCCGATCGCGCCCGTGCGATCGTGGCCGTGGATCGTGCCACGTGGACGGCTGTGCGTCGTCGTCTCCGCCGAGACCGAGCCGGACTCCGCCCGCGCCGCCGCCCGTGTAGAATTAGGTTTCCGCCTCGCACGAACGCCGAGGCTATTTAAAGCCCTGGTCACGCCCGAGGTTGCCCTCATCCTTGCGCACTCCGCTTCCCGAGCCATCTCGCCTGAGCCGCCGCCGTTTGCCCGTCGCGAGCTCGGCAGTTGAGCGCCACTCCGCCGCTGGTTTTTGCCTCGTCTCGCCGTCCGTCGTCTTCCGCCGAGAAGGAGCCTGCAACCGAACCCCCGGCCAGGCGCACGAAGAGACCACTCACGCCGGCCGAACGACCGAGCACCATCGGGCTCGTCGTCGCCTCCGTCTCCGGTGGCTGCAGCCTCGCCGCGTCGCCATCGCCCTCGCGAACTCTGCGGCGCCGTCCGATCTTGATCGTGCGGTTGAGGTGAGTTCACATGTTCCAAACCCGATTAGATTCGACCGTTGGATCAAGATCCAACGGTTCACAATCGCCACGCGCCGTGGTAGTGATTATTATAGGATTAGATCTGGACCGTCCGATCTGGATCGAACGGCCCACGATCATCGAGTAGATTCAACACGTTAACCCTGGATCTAATCGCGGCCGTTGAATTTCAAATCAACGGTCGAGATTGCGCCACGTGTCGGGAAGTTGGACCGACGCGGTGGCCCACGCCACGCTGCAGCGTGTAACGCCGACACGCTGGGCTGCGTGGTCGAGGGCCCGCATGTCACGGCCGACCATAAGCGCCGACGCCACCCATGACGCCATCGGTGGGTCCCACCTGTCGACCAGTGGTGAGCCCGACGTCGGCGATGACGCTACCCGAGTGGGCCCACATGTCAGCGACACGTAGAGTCGTGGACCGAGTCCACGGTGGACCCGAGCCAAGTGTGGACCAAGTCCATGGACCGGCTGACGTCAGCCAACCAATCAGAGGCTGCCACGTGTCCATGCTGACGCAATAATTAATTTCCGAAAAAGAAAATGATTTATTAATTCGAAATAATGATTTCAGATTTTGTTTCAAACTTCAAACGCTTATAACTTTTGCGTTTCAACTCCGATTTGGGTGATTCAAATTTCTAAATTTGTATAAAATTGAGATATACCTAAATATGAATTTTATTTAATTTTTGGACTAAAGTTTTTCTCTGCAAAATTATTTAATTGATTATTTAAACTTTAAATAATCATAACTTTTGCGTTTTAACTCCAAATTTGACGATTCCAGTTTCTAAAAATCCATAAAATTATGTTCTTTCTGTTTATGGATTTTATTTGGATGTTTGGACACTTTTTGCCTATTGTTTATTTGGGTATTTGCTATTTGCACGCTTTACGAGTAGACGTTGAAGTCTTGGGAAGGATTCGAAGGAGAAGTATTGACTCAGGATCCAACTCAAGACCAAGAGCAAGTACTTTTTGAAGGCAAGTTGTGCTTTGACCATGTTGATCCTATTTCGAAATCTATTTTGATTTAAACTATTGCATGCTAGTTCAATTAGAAAAATACTTGGTTTAAACATGGGGGTTAGATAAATACCAATTTGCTGTATGACACCTTGATTACTTAAGTATGTGCCATGACCCTTTGTCACCCTAGTTGTGGATTACTAGTTGGACATTATTAAATTGCCAACCTGGGTTTAGACCGCTGTAGTATCTGCTTAGACACCTTTCGTGCTCATGACATGATTTTGGACAATCAAATGTTAATATTGACTTAATGATATATTGAACCTGTTTTGGAAAAGTATCATGTGATGTTGATGGCACGTGGTGCATGGTAATCAACCGGGGTTTGATAAAGCGATTTCGGCCAGGGGCATGTGGCAAGAGTAATCAGTGGGCCAGTTGTGGCATTGGGGATGTTGATTTGGTTCTTCGGGTAGTCTTGCCCTGGTCACCCTAAGGACTTAACCTTGCAAGCCTTTGAACTGGGTCTAACGTGCAACCACATGTCTGTAATGGGACGGACCTAGTTGACTAAGTTGCTAATAACGTACTGTGGGACCTCAGAGGTCAACTACACCCTTTGTGTAAGTTGTGCGGGGAGCGTCTGGGGCCGAGGCAGTACCCATCTAACGGTTGATTGGCCTAGACTTCGCCTTAGCGAAGGGAAGGGTTAGTCTTGCAATAACCTGGGAGGACCACTTGTATTGTTAGAGGTTTCCGAAAGACTTTGTTACTGAACTCGCCTTTGTGGTGTTTGACTGTATCTTGTGGGTAAAGTGCATAACCTCTGCAGAGTTTAGAATCTATTCGAATAGCCGTGTCCGCGGTATTGGACATCGCTCGGGAATTACAGTCAAGGGTTAGATTTTCTCAAAAATAACTTGGATTTGGAAAGTTGGGTTGGTTTAATAATGAAGATGATAGAAATGTGGTTTAGGATGGGGAAAATGTTTATTAAATTTCCTGAAAAGTTATTTATGCTTTACTTATTTCTACTGCTTTCGAATCTACTTATATTACTTGTCAAAAGTCATTCTTTGCAAATATACCTTGAGCTATTCCTTTGTACCAAGCCATGCATATAGTATATTAGCTTGCATTCTCGTGCATGACTTCTTTGAGTACCAAGTACTCACCCTTGCCTCAACACAACACCAGTTGAAGAGGAGACTACGCCCGGCCGGAGGAGGAATTCCAAGAGGATCCGTCTACTTAGGGATGCGAGCCCGGATCAGTTGCTGTGGTATACTTGGATGGCGCCACGAGTTATTTGATTTTCCGCTGCTATTCTTTTTCTCTGAATAAGTTTCGCCTTACGAAGGCATATATTTGTAACTTGGCCATAAGGTCGAGTAACCGATTTGGTTATTTAAATAAAAGTACTTTATTGGTATCGAGTGGTATGATTGTGATATTTACCAATGTTAAGACTGTGTGCACTAAGCTGCGTTCTGGACTAGTGCTGAATACCTGAGAGGGTCCGGATTTGCAAATTCGGGGTCCCGACAGAGGTGGTATCAGAGCCATACTTGACTGTAGGCTCAACCCTAGCTAGAATGGTCGTAGTGAGGATAAAACCTATTTTCTAAAAGCTAAAAAAAATTGTCAAGATAAGAAATGACATCTCGACTTATCCCCTTCTCTCTTTTCTTGTCTCTTCCTGAAATTTTCCCTTACCTTGTCACAATTTAAAAATTCCGAGTTCTTACGTAAAGCACTCTTGTGACAGATGGAGGAAGAGTTCAACTACGTTGATCTGGGAGTTGGTCACGCTGCAGAACTTTGGCATATGCTACAAATTCTCGGAGGTTTTGAGAAGCCCCAATACCAAGTAGAAGTGATCAGACAAGCGGGATTGATCAAGGCTTGTGACGTAAAGATTGAGGTACCTGCTAGGAAAAAGGGCCCAGGCAATGCTTCGATACACTGACCGCTGCTAGGAGATCTACAATGCGAGATGGGTATCCAAGAAGTATCACGACGAGCAATGCGGCACATTACCCGTATCTACGCCAGAGAATTGGAAATGCGGTGTTCGCTACCATCCGGCGCAGCGATAACCTTCTTGACCGAAGGCGATTCAGGATGAGGATGCCACGGTTACCTGATTGGCACGACTTGTCGCCGCCAGGAGGATGTACTAGATAATACAAGCAAGGAGCTACTGAAGGCCCGCCAAGGAAATCACGGCGAGAGAAGAAACAGATGGCGGGAAGCTCAAGAGTATGTGGCACACCTTCTACGAAGGATTGACGAGTTGGAGATGACCTTGTACGGACCGGACCAGAGCCAAGATTGAGCTACACGAGCCAGATCCAGAGGAGTCGGATCTCGATGAGGACACCGCTTCTTCGACTACCATAGAGGACACAGATTCTTTGGACGTGGCGATCGTTTCGGCGCCTATGCCACAAAGCACCGTACCCAGGCCGTGGAGGTTTTCTCGATGAGTGAGCATAGGTTCTATAGTGAGACTCCTTCACGAGTCGCGTCATAGAAGAAAGAGTCACCCTTTAGGCGTTAGACTCGTAATTAGTTCGATTTGGATTTGCTTTGTTTGCTGAGTGTGCAGTATGTGTTGCAAGGCCCTTAGGCATTGTAAGCAACCATACCAAGTTATTAATATCAATAATAAAGTTGGACCTTAAAGTTACACCTTTCGCCCCGCATAAGTTCCATATTACTTGTCTATTCTTGTTTCCCTCTCATCTCAAAACCTAGAGCAAACCGACAGATGGTGAACACCCGTGGAACTTTGGAAGCAATGGGAGTGGTTCTCGCCAGCGAAAACCCCAATGATGGAGCACCAAAGACCGCCACTTTGGATATGCAGAATTTGGAGCTTTTCTTGCTGCCCGGACTCGATTGATGCATGCTATGATGCAACAAATGCAGCACGTCCTTTGCTCAGGCCACTGCTAATCAAGTTAATCAGGGACCACGCCAGAATACAAGACTATCAGAGTTCATGAGAACTCACCCACCCACTTTCTCTGGGAATGCCAATCCATTAGAGGCCGATGATTGGTTAAGATCAATCGAGAGGAAGCTACACATAGCTCAATGCATAGGAAATGAGAAGGTACTCTACGCTTCTCATCAGCTGGAAGGAACAGCCGCCGAATGGTGGGAGAACTTCTGTGCCACGCAAGAGAACCCTCAAGATATCACTTGGGAAGAGTTCACAGCTGCATTCCGACAGTATCACGTGCCTGAAGGAATCATGGACCTTAAGAAGGAGGAGTTCAGAGCACTGAAGCAAGATTTCCAAGAGTTGGTGAATAAGGCGCTTATTCTTGAGGACAAGTGCAAGGAACTGGATGAGAACAGGAAGCGCAGGATGCAACAGCAAGGATCACGCCAGGGAACGCACAAATACCGAGAGTTGCATCAAATCAATTCTTGATTCCAACCACGTAATGCAACAAGGACACCATCCTCGACCAAGACCCGCCAATCGAACTACCAAACCCCACTTCGCTAGAAACGCTTACTCGAGCGAACAGCAAGGAATAAAGGAGACGTGCTACAACCAGAACGAGCCAGGACACTTTGCCAACAGCTTGTCCAAAGAAGACAGCAGAGTGACCCCGGTTCGCTTCAATCTAGGAACCACCCCAGCTAGGACGCCAAAGACCAGAGCCACACCCTGCATCGTGGTGAGAGGCCGAGTCAACCATGTCACCGCAGATGCAACTGCAGAATGCTACGGACGTCGATCTTGGTTCAAACTCCACAGTTCCGAACTCCGAGCGAAAGTAGGATGTTCCGGTGAGAATCTTGATAGGTGGAATAGAGTTCCTAGCAAACCTTATAATTTTGGAAACCCGGACCTTAGACGTCATATTGGGAATGGATTGGTTATCCAAGCACAAGGCCGTATTGGATTGTGGACGAAGGACTATCTCGATTGAGAGCCCGTGTGGGAAGAAAGTAGAATTTCAAGCCACCGCAGCTAGAGATGGGCGATTGATGGTTAACAATACCAAGGCAATCAGCATAGAGGATGTCCCAAAGTAGTGAATGAGTACCCGATGTTTTTCCGAAGATCTACCTCGGTATGCCGCAGACAGGACATAGAATTTGTAATAGAGCTTGTACTGTACAGACCGATAGCAAAGAGACCCTATCGGATGTCCACCGAGGAGTTGGTAGAAATGAAGAAACAAATAGAAGAGTTAATGGAGAAAGGATTTATCGAGGCCGAGTTAAATGCCGTAGGAGCACCAGCTTTGTTTGTCAAGAAGAAGGGCGGGAGTTTCAGGATGTGCATTGACTACCGTGCACTCAATGAAGTCACCGTGAAGAATAAGTATCCGCTACCAGGATTGATGATTTGTTTGATCAGTTGAGAGGAGCCGGAGTTTTCTCCAAGATTGATCTCGAGATCGGGATACCATCGATTGAAGATCCGATCAGAAGATATTCAAGATCGCATTCTCGTCAAGATATGGACATTACGAGTTTACTGATTATGTCCTTTGGGTCGATTTAATGCGCCAAATTTATTTCATGAATATGATGAATAAGGTGTTCATGGAATATTTGGACAAGTTTGTCGTCGTGTTCATAGACGATATCCTAATCTACTCCAAGACAGAGGATGAACATGCCGAACACTTAAGGCGAGTTTTGGAAAAGCCGAGGAACAAAGCAACTTTTCGCCAAGTTCGACAAGTGTGATTTTTGGAAGGACAAGGTGGAGTTTCTTGGACATGTAATGACCGCATGAAGGAGTCGCCAGTAGATCCAAGCAAAGTAGAAGCTGTGTTACATTGGGAGCGTAGAAGGCGTGACCCAGTTCGGAGTTTCCTTGGAATGGCAGGATACTACCGCCCGTTTCATCGAAGGCTTCGACAATTGCGAAATCTCTTACGCAATCACGAAGAAGGAAAAGAAGTTTGCATGGACGCCGAATGTGAGAAAGGATTTCAGAGCTGAAGAAGCGATTGGCGTCGGCAGGTGTTAGTTCTACCGATGTTGCTCAAAGCTTCGATATTTATTGTGACGCATCGCGCCAAGGACTTGGATGTGTCTTGCGTCTGAGAATGGAAAGGTCGCCGCTTATGCATCAAGGCGATTGAGGCCGCATGAGGAAAAATTATCCGACACATGACCTAGAGTTAGCCGCCGTAGTGCATGCCTTGAAGATATGGCGTCACTATCGATCGGAAAGCAGATGTGAAGTATATACGGATCATAAGAGCCTTAAGTACATATTCACCCAATCGGATCTCGAATATGAGGCAGAGGAGATGTTTAGATTTGATCAAGTACTATAATGTTGGGATCCATTACCACCCAGGGAAGGCCAACGTAATATCCGATGCCATGAGTCGGAAAATCCATACCGTGAGTACGTAGCTAGACACAAGTCAGGATGAGTTATGTGAGGATTTTCAGAAAATGAAGATTGAGGTAGTACCTAGGGGATTCTTGGCCGCATTAGAAGTAAAGCCTACCCTAGAGGATCGAGATCCGAGAAGGACGGAAGGATGATGACAAGATCCGCGAGGATTAAGTCCATCAAGGAGGAAGGCAAGGGCAGAGGACTTCAAGTTGGATGAGCAAGGCGCGTTGTGGATGAAGGATCGCATTTGTGTGCCTAACAAAAGGAGTTAAAGCAATCGATTACGGAAGAAGCCCATGACTCTAAGTACTCAATTCATCACTGAAGCGCCAAGATGTATCGGGATCTCAAGGAGAGATTCAGTGGCCGAGTATGAAGCGTGAAGTTGCCGAGCATGTTGCATTGTGCGGCGTATGCCGGAGAGTCAAGGCAATGCATCGAGAGACCAGCGGGATTGCTACAACCGCTGAAAATACCTGAGTGGAAGTGGGAGGAAATCGGAATGGATTTCATTACCGGTTTGTCAAGACTCAAGGAGGTTATGACTCCATATGGGTTATAGTGGATCGCTTGACTAAAGTAGCCCATTTTATCCCGTGAAGACCACTTACTCGGGAGATAAATTAAGCGTAATTATACATGATCGAGGATTGTCTGCTTGCACGGAGTGCCCAAGAGGATCGTATCGGACGAGAGGTACCCAATTTACCTCAAGGTTGGAATAAGTTGCATGAAGCCATGGGAACCCGTTTGAACTTCAAGATGACTTATCATCCACAGACGGACGGACAGACCGGAAAGAGTCAACCGGATTCTGGAGGATATGTTGAGAGCTTGTGCATTAGCTTATGCTACTTCTTGGGATAAGAGTTTACCGTATGCCGAGTTCGATTACAACAATAGTTATCGAGGCTAGTTCTGAGATGTCACCTTTTGAGGCATCAGTATGGTCGACCACTGTCGGACGCCATTGAATTGGAATGAGACCGTGAGCGCCGTGTCTTTGGGCCTGATATTCTTCAAGAGGTCAAGAGCGGTCGCCATGATTAGGGAAAGGTTGAAGATAGCCCAATCTCGGAGAAGAGTTATCTTGACAATCGTCGCCGAGATTTGAGTTTTGAACTGTAAGACTTCGTATACCTCGAGTTACGCCTCTCGGGGAGTTAAGAGGTTCCATGCCAAAAGGGAAACTCGCACCCGTTATGTTGGACCATTTAAGATTTTGAGTCGCAGAGGCGAGTTGCTTATCACCGGAGTTGCCACAATCGTTGGCAGGAGTGCATGATGTATTCCATGTGTCCCGATTGAAGAAGTGCCTCCGAGTTCTGAGGAACAGACACCGCTAGAGTTAATTGAGTTGCAAGAGGACTTGACTTATAAGGAGCATCCGTGAGGATTCTGGACACAATGGATCGAGAAACTAGAAACAAGTCAACCCGTTTACAGAGTGCGGTGGAGCAACCATGAAGAAAGCGAAGCGACTTGGGAGCCAAGAGGATTTGAAGAAAGAATTTCCAAACCTATTCCTTTAGTAAGCCACGAATCTCTGGGACGAGATTCTATTAAGGGAGGTTTGTAACACCCCAAAATTTTGCTTTTATTGAATTCATGTGTGATTTGGCACTTTGGTGAATTTTTGGAATTTTCTGAATTTATTTGGATTTATTTGGAATTTATTTGAATTTATTCCATTTTGAAATAATTAAAGAATTTAATTTTGCAAATAAAATTTTGTTGGAAATATTTTATTTGAGTCCAAAATAATCCAAAATATTTTCCAATTTTTGGAATTTTTCTCGAAGTCATTTGCTATTTTTAATGAATTAAATGAATTATCGAATTATTTTAAATATTAAATCGCTGGAAATTCAACTCGGTCGAGTATCGTTTCATCCGATCGAAGTCGGAACCCAGTCGGACTCGAGTCCGACCGAGCCAGTTGACTCGACCAAACCACTCCCAACCCTAATCAATCCCAACCGTTGGATCAAGATCCAACGTGAGATCCGCCGTCTGGTTCGAGCCGTATCCGGCCGGATCCGATCGCGCCCGTCGATCGTGGCCGTTGATCGTGCCACGTGGGCGATCAGGCGTCGTCGTCTCCGCCGAGACCGAAGCCGGACTCCGCCGCGCCCCGCCGTGTAGAATTAGGTTTCCGCCTCGCACGAACGCCGAGGCTATTTAAAGCCCTGGTCACGCCCGAGGTTGCCCTCATCCTTGCGCACCCGTTTCCCGAGCCATCTACTTTGAGCCGCCGCCCGTTTGCCCGTGCGAGCTTCGCTGTAGTTAGCGCCACTCCCGCCAGTTTTTGCCTCGTCTCGCCGCCGTCCAGTCGTCTTCCGCCGAAGGAGCCCGAATCGGAACCCCTGAAGCCAGCGCACCGAAGAGACCACTCACTTCGCCGAACGACCGAGCGCCGTCGGGCTCGTCGTCGTCTTCGCTCTCCGTGGCTACAGCCCGCGTCGCCATCGCCCTCGCGAACTCTGTCGCGCCGTCCGATCTTGATCGTGCGGTTGAGGTGAGTTCACGTGTTCCAAACCCGATTAGATCTGGACCGTTGGATCAAGATCCAGCGGTTCACAATCGCCACGCGTCGTGGTAGTGATTATTATAGGATTAGATCTGGACCGTCCGATCTAGATCGAACGGCCCCACGATCATCGAGTAGATTCAACACGTTAACCCTAGATCTAATCGCGGCCGTTGAATTTCACATCAACGGTCGAGAGTGCGCCACGTGTCGGGAAGTTGGACCGACGCGGTCGGGCCAGCCCACGCTGCTGGCGTAGGACGCCGACACGCCGGCCCGCGTGTCGAGGGCCCGATGTCATGTCGGGCCGACCCAGCTAAGCGCCGACGTCACCCATGACGTCATCGGTGGAGTCCCACTGTCAAGACTGCGGCCGAGCCCCGCTGACGTCAGCGATGACGTCACCCGAGTGGGCCCACATGTTAGCGACACGTAGAGTCGTGGACCGAGTCCACGGTGGACCCGAGCCAAGTGTGGACCAAGTCCATGGACCGGCTGACGTCAGCCAACCAATCAGAGGCTGCCACGTGTCCATGCTGACGCAATAATTAATTTCCGAAAAAGAAAATGATTTATTAATTCGAAATAATGATTTCAGATTTTGTTTCAAACTTCAAACACTTATAACTTTTGTGTTTCAACTCCGATTTGGGTGATTCAAATTTCTAAATTTGTATAAAATTGAGATATACCTAAATATGAATTTTATTTAATTTTTGGACTAAAGTTTTTCTCTGCAAAATTATTTAATTGATTATTTAAACTTTAAATAATCATAACTTTTGCGTTTTAACTCCAAATTTGACGATTCCAGTTTCTAAAAATCCATAAAATTATGTTCTTTCTGTTTATGGATTTTATTTGGATGTTTGGACACTTTTTGCCTATTGTTTATTTGGGTATTTGCTATTTGCACGCTTTACGAGTAGACGTTGAAGTGCCGGAAGGATTCGAAGGAGAAGTATTGACTCAGGATCCAACTCAAGACCAAGAGCAAGTACTTTTTGAAGGCAAGTTGTGCTTTGACCATGTTGATCCTATGTCAAATCTATTTTGATTTAAACTATTGCATGCTAGTTCAATTAGAAAAATACTTGGTTTAAACATGGGGTTAGATAAATACCAATTTGTTGTATGACACCTTTGATTACTTAAGTATGTGCCATGACCCTTTGTCACCCTAGTTGTGGATTACTAGTTGGACATTATTAAATTGCCAACCTGGGTTTAGACCGTTGTAGTATAACGCTTAGACTCGCTACGTGCTCATGACATGATTTTGGACAATCAAATGTTAATATTGACTTAATGATATATTGAACCTGTTTTGGAAAAGTATCATGTGATGTTGATGGCACGTGGTGCATGGTAATCAAGCGGGGGTTTGATAAACGATTTCGGCCAAGGGCATGTGGCAAGAGTAATCAGTGGGCCATTGTGGCATTGGGGATGTTGATTTGGTTCTTCGGGTAGTCTTGCCCTGGTCACCCTAAGGACTTAACCTTGCAAGCCTTTGAACTGGGTCTAACGTGCAACCACATGTCTGTAATGGGACGGACCTAGTTGACTAAGTTGCTAATAACGTACCTGTGGGACCTCAGGAGGTCAACTACACCCTTTGTGTAAGTTGTACGGGGAGCGTCATCGGCCGAGGCCAGTACCCATCTAACGGTTGATTGGCCTAGACTTCGCCTTAGCGAAGGGAAGGGTTAGTCTTGCCAATAACCTGGGAGGACCACTTGTATTGTTAGAGGTTTCGAAAGACTTTATTCAGGAACTCGCCTTTGTGGTGTTTGACTGTATCTTGTGGGTAAAGTGCATAACCTCTGCAGAGTTTAGAATCTATTCGAATAGCCGTGTCCGCGGTATTGGACATCGCTCGGGAATTACAAATAAGGGTTAGATTTTCTCAAAAATAACTTGGATTTGGAAAGTTGGGTTGGTTTAATAATGAAGATGATAGAAATGTGGTTTAGGATGGGGAAAATGTTTATTAAATTTCTGAAAAGTTATTTATGCTTTACTTATTTCTACCGCTTCGAATCTACTTATATTACTTGTCAAAAGTCAAGCATTTCGCAAATATACCTTGAGCTATTCCTTTGTACCAAGCCATGCATATAGTATATTAGCTTGCATTCTCGCATGACTTGCCGAGTACCAAGTACTCACCCTTGCCTCAACACAACACCAGTTGAAGAGGAGACTACGCCCGGCCGGAGGAGGAATTCCAAGAGGATCCGTCTACTTAGGGATGCGAGCCCGGTCGGTTACTTTGTGGTATCTTTGGATGGCGCCACTAAGTTATTTGATTTTCATTGCTATTCTTTTTCTCTGAATAAGTTTCGCCTTGCGAGGCATATATTTGTAACTTGGCCATAAGGTCGAGTAACTTGATTTAGTTATTTAAATAAAGTACTTTATTGGTATCGAGTGGTATGATTGTGATATTTACCAATGTTAAGGCTGTGTGCACTAAGCGCGTTCTGGACTAGTGCTGAATACACGGAGGGTCCGGATTTGCAAATTCGGGGTCCCGACAAGCGGAGAAACAGAGATAAGGGATTATTTGTCGATCCGACCAAGCCGAAGCAGAAGGTCAGGCGCAAAGCACTCAAATATGTTCTACTAGAAGATGTATTATACATTCGGACTATGGAAGGTTTGTTGTTAAGATGCCTGGGAACCGAGGAAGCCAAAGTAGCGATGGGTGAAGTCCATGAAGGCATTTGTGGATCACATCAATCGGCCCATAAGATGAAATGGATCTTGAGGCAAACAGGATATTTTTGGCCGACGATGTTAGAAGACTGCTTCAAATATTATAAAGGATGCCAAACGTGCCAAAAGTTTGGTAACATACAGTCAGCACCAGCATCGGCTTTGCATCCGATCATCAAGCCATGGCCATTTAGAGGATGGGGTATTGTAGGACCGAGTAGGCAACTAGAGGGGGGGGGTGAATAGATGCCGAATAAAATTCAACTATTTCTTTCGGAAAATTAAAGACCCCTAAATAGCGGAAGAATATCTAATATCGTAGAGAACAAAACCCTAGATTAATTAGCGAGACAAATCGAACATAAATCAAAACTAGTTCTAACAAAAGAAGAACAAATTTTCTAATCAAGAATCAAAGCAAAAAGGATAAAAGAATTGTATAACCCTTTTCTTTATTCCAAAGCCATCTTCCACATGATGACACCAAAAATCTTCTAATCTCAAAAGATTAGAAAACTCTACTATAAACCAACTAGATAGAGCACACAAGCTCTTCTTTGTTGTAGGCACCTTTTGCTTCTTGCCCTTTGAATTGGATTGATGGATTCTAAGCACCTAGAACCCCTATTTAAAGGACAAGAGAACATGAATCCTTTTCCTATTCTTTTATCTTCAGTTGATTCAAACACGGCTTGCGCCGGCCCTCAACCGACTTGCACTCGGAAGCAAACCAGAAGCAACTCGGATTCGATTTCTCATCTGCCGACCAATCTGCGCCAGCTCTTCTCCGACTTGTACTCGGTTCTCCACTCCTCCTGCCAACCAATCCGCAGCACACGCACTCACGCCACGCACTCATACTCTCGCATGCACACACACATGCATGCAAAGACGCACACACTCACGCCTAACACACACACACACTCACATGCACACACACACGATTTGCATGCACTCACATACACACACTATGCACATGCACACACACTATGCACATGCACACACACACATGCATGCACTCACGCACACATGCACACACACATGCATGTATATTTATACACACACAAAAAAATTCGTATACACGCTGTATGGCCCCACACTGCCACTAAGTCGCAACGATCTCGACCTCACGTACACTGTCCTCTAGTCCAAACATCTCGTATGACATCCTCGACCTTCACGACCTCAGTTCTTCCCTGAACCTAGTCTCGGTCCCGTCATCGACCATGTTTGACCTCAAGCAACACCTGCACGTGAACAAAAACACAAAAACAATTTCCGAGCCCAAGTTCGCGACTTGACTCAAGTTAATCCATACAACCACTCAATAATCAAACCTCTTTCAAATCTTATCAAATAATCAAATCAATTTCAACTCTTTTCAAATTCTCATCATCAAAAACAATTGGATCAAAAACAATGATCCTTCAATCTCCCCCTTGATGAGTAATTTGACAAAACACAATAAGATTTGACAAGAGTAGAGAAAGAAAAAAATGAGAGTTTGAGACCCAAAAGATTCCAAGACCAAGTAAAGACCAAGTAAATCCAAATTCTCAAACAGTTTGAAATTCACCTCTCTTTTTATTTTTCTTCTTCTTGACTTGCTCTCCCCCTTTTTGACAAAATAGTCATCAAGATCTCAAAACTCCCCCTTAATGAATGCAGTATCTCAAGCTTTGAAGTATATTCAAGGTATATAATCAAAGTAAAGCATTTGGAGAGTTTTTACGAGAGTTTTCACATTTTGTATCAATTTATCCAATGAGAAAGCAAATTGTGAGAATATGGAGGCTCTAACACATAGAATAGTTGTTGCATAAGCAAATTAGAGCAAACAAGTAAAATGTCATAAACTGATTTTGCCAAAGCTAAAAAGAAATCTATCATGAGCAAAGAGAGACTTTCAAATTCACTAATGTTTGTCTCAAGCCTTTTCAAAAATTTGAATTTCCTTTTTCTCTTTTAGCAAGTTTGACAATTTTGCTTTGTGATCAACAGGGATGACAAGTAACTGCACACTAGCCCATACTTGTGTATGAGTAGGTAGTTCTTTCTTGTATCTTTCTCAGTTTAAATTGGCAAGTGGCTTCACATTGTTCTGAACTTTTGTTTAGACAAGTAGCCTTTTCTTGCATCTTTTGAATTTAAATCCCTGGCAAGAAAGCTGCACATTGTACTAAACTTGTGTTTAGCCAAGTAGCTTTTGCTTGCATCTTTTTCAACTTGCTTTTATCATTTAAAACACTGATTTTGCTTGAGACTCATAATGATCATTTGAAGTCCAACAAAAAGCTCACACATAGTTTCTAATCAGCTCTAGCCTTTCAACAGATGACAAGAAACTTTTAAGCCTATTTCACAAATGCAATACCATAATGAACAAGAGCCAAAATATTCTCGAAAAGCATCTCAAATTGAATTATTTTAGTCTTTTAGTCTTTTAGTGAGAAGTGAAGCAATGTAGCATTAATTTGACTATATACACAAGAATAGTCAACAAAGCTTTGTACTACATGATGTAATGAAAACAGGGGAGTTTTCTTTAAGTGTAACGACAAAATAGCTCCTTGTAGTAACCAAAGTCAAGTAACACAAATGAAAGAGTTAAAATCAAGACTCCCCCTCAAATCAACAAATTTCAGTTCAATAGCTCCTTTTTCAACATGATCTATAAGAAAATGAAATATGATGTCAATGTGTCCAAGAAAGAGAATTACTCAAGAAGTGGCATGAACCAGATGTACTTTTTCTATAAATTCTACATCCTCCAAAATCAGCATCAGAAAAAGCTCTCAAACTAATGCATGAGGAAGCAGAAAGCCAAATGCCAAAATCTTGAGTACGACGGAGATACCTTAAAATCCTCTTGATAGCTTGTCGATGTGAAGCACGCGGGGAAGCTTGAAAACGAGGATACAAGCACACAGCAAACTCCAATTATCTCATCCTCAACAGCATCATCATCATCATTATCTTTATCAACAAAGATACTCTCCCCCTGAACATATGCACATGTACCAATTCTTATCATCGGACAAGTGATGTGAGCATCAGGAATCCACTAGCCATATGTTCTCCTTCCTCGCGTGAGAAGCCTACATAGAAGCAGAAAGTGTCGAGGTCTCGGTACTGGGGTTAGAAATAAGATGTTTAGGAATCCAGTACTGAGACACACGACGCACAACAGTAGGCACAACACGAGCATTCTTATGCACAAAGATAGATTTGTCTTTTCCCGTGTTCTTACCAACAAAAAGTGTTTGCATCACCCTAGGCACATAATGAGAAACAAAGCGTGTCATGCAAAATTAGACCTAGCCTTAGTTCTTTCTTTCTTTTGTTGTTTGGCTAGTCTAAAGCAGAAATTCACCAAATGACCATCTTTCCCACAATGAGTGCAATTGTACTTAACATATGGTTTGGTATTAGAAGTAACTTTTGCACTTGAAATAGTGGGAGATAGAGTGCCGCCAGATTTAATCAAAATTCTTTTAGACTCATTATCAATTTTCACATTTTTGCTCTCAACAGGTTTAGTAGAAGCATGAGAGTTAAAACCTAAACCCTGTTTGTTGAAGCTCACTTTAGATTGATCTAAAATCATGTTCAAATTTTTCTTCCCTTTAGTGAACCTAGAAAGAGAATCTCGCAAGTAGTCAACCTTTTAGCAAGATTTAAACAATTATCACAAGGAGTGTCAATTTTAGCTTTACATTTACGGCAATTTGAACACGAGTTAATTTCATGAGTGAACATGTCATTTGTTAATTGGGTAACTCTACAATTTGCATCTTTTAATTTCAACTCAAGAATAGAACATTTAGAGCAAGCAATTTGATCATGTAAACTATCAAGAGAGCAACCAATATTTTTCACAAGTTTTTCATTTTTCAATTGTTCGGCATAAACGTGTTCTAGTTTAATCACATGTTCCTCTTTTAGTGACTTAATTTCAAATTTGAGATCTAAGCAAGTATCACAAATATTTTCGTAATTTGAATTTCTAAGATCAAAGTTTTGATTTTAGCATGGATAGATCTTTTTCTAAGCTTTTATTTTTGAGTGAAGATTTTCTTAAAGATTTTCTCAATATGACTAAAACTTCACAAAGCTCATCGTATGAAGGTATTACCTCATCACCGTCATTTGGAGTCTTGTCGTTGTCACTAGAATCACTAGTGTTCCCTTTTGCCATAAAGCATAGTCCGGTGAGATCCTTCTCATTCAACCCGTTTGCTTCGCTTCCTTCTCATCTTCGGTTGAGTCATCAATGTCGCTTAAGTCTAAGCGACCAATTGCCTCGAAGACTTTGTTGAGCATCTTCTTTGCCCGTTGTTTATTTTTATCCTTGCTCTCTCTTGGCGGAAGGACTTGGAGGAGTTGCTTTGCTCCTTCTCCTCTCTGTCTTTGTTCTTGAAGCTTGATTAGCACGGATGTGCCCTTTGCCGCTTCTTGCTTGATTGTAGCAGTGGATGGAGGCTCCTCTTCTCTCCCTTGATCTCATGTACGCTGCATTGACACGTTTGGAAAGAAGAGCAAGTGTATCTTACAGTATTTGATCTAGCTGTTCATCATTAAGAGCACTCAAGGCGTAAATGGTATATGATGATGAAGAACTAGTAGCATTATCACATGAAGAAGAATTTGCATTAAGAGCCAAAGAGTTATCATTGGATGTTCTGGAAACAATGTCTATTTCAAAAGTCTTGAGACTAGAATAAAGTTTATCAATATCATTTCACTCATCTTGTGAGCCTCCCTAAGCGATTACTTTCATTTGCCGATTTTAAGATCAAGAGAAGATAAGAAATGTCTAGCATTTTGAGTCGATGTATTGTACATCAACAGCTCTAAGATTGTTTAAGATTCTATTAAAGCGAGCAAAACAATCATCTAATGATTCTCCGTAGTTCATTTCAAATCTAGTGTATTCCTTTTTAAATTGATCTTGCCTAGCCTCTTTGGCCAGTCAGTGCCTTCATGATAATCTTGAAGAGATTTCCAAATTTCATGAGCGATGAGTAAATGACAGACTCTATCGAATTCTTTTCTAGCAAGTCCTTGAAGCAATATGTTTCTAGCTCTATTATTATTTTCAACATCTTTTTCAAACTCGATTTTATCAATATCATCATTTGAAGGAAGCTTGTATGGAATCTTTACCTTGCGCCAAATAGCATTACCTTGAGCTAGAAGATATGCAGTCATCCGGATCCGCCGATGGGGAAGTGCATTGCCATCGAAGATCGGCGATTTGTTCGAGTATTTCTCTGTTGCCATAACTTACCGTTTTACTAATCACCTGTTAAGATGGATTAGTAGAGCCTTGCTCTGATACCACTTGTAGGACCGAGTAGGCAACTAGAGGGGGGGGTGAATAGATGCCGAATAAAATTCAACTATTTCTTTCGGAAAATTAAAGACCCCTAAATAGCGGAAGAATATCTAATATCGTAGAGAACAAAACCCTAGATTAATTAGCGAGACAAATCGAACATAAATCAAAACTAGTTCTAACAAAAGAAGAACAAATTTTCTAATCAAGAATCAAAGCAAAAAGGATAAAAGAATTGTATAACCCTTTTCTTTATTCCAAAGCCATCTTCCACATGATGACACCAAAAATAAAATCTTCTAATCTTCAATGATTAGAAAACTCTACTATAAACCAACTAGATAGAGCACACAAGCTCTTCTTTGTTGTAGGCACCTTTTGCTTCTTGCCCTTTGCATTGGATTGATGGATTCTAAGCACCTAGAACCCCTATTTAAAGGACAAGAGAACATGAATCCTTTTCCTATTCTTTTATCTTCAGTTGATTCAAACACGGCTTGCGCCGGCCCTCAACCGACTTGCACTCGGAAGCAAACCAGAAGCAACTCGGATTCGATTTCTCATCTGCCGACCAATCTGCGCCAGCTCTTCTCCGACTTGTACTCGGTTCTCCACTCCTCCTGCCAACCAATCCGCAGCACACGCACTCACGCCACGCACTCATACTCTCGCATGCACACACACATGCATGCAGCACGCACACACTCACGCCAACACACACACACTCACATGCACACACACACGATTTGCATGCACTCACGCACACACACTATGCACATGCACACACACTATGCACATGCACACACACACATGCATGCACTCACGCACACATGCACACACACATGCATGTATATTTATACACACACAAAAAAAAATTCGTATACACGCGTATGGCCCCACCTGCCACTAAGCTGCAACGATCTCGACCTCACGTACACTGTCCTCTAGTCCAAACATCTCGTATGACATCCTCGACCTTCACGACCTCAGTTCTTCCCTGAACCTAGTCTCGGTCCCGTCATCGACCATGTTTGACCTCAAGCAACACACCTTGCGTGAACAAAAACACAAAAACAATTTCCGAGCCCAAGTTCGCGACTTGACTCAAGTTAATCCATACAACCACTCAATAATCAAACCTCTTTCAAATCTTATCAAATAATCAAATCAATTTCAACTCTTTTCAAATTCTCATCATCAAAAACAATTGGATCAAAAACAATGATCCTTCAGGTATAGACATAATCGGCCAAATATTTCCGTCATCCAGCAAAGGACATAAATTCATCCTTGCAGCCACAGATTATTTCTCGAAATGGGTTGAGGCTGTACCACTCAAGAAGGTTACTAGCAAAGAGCTGATCGACTTTGTAAATGAACACATCATCCATCGGTTTGGGATTCCACAGACAATTACTACTGATCAAGGGATTGTGTTCATGTCTAACGAGTTCAAAGGTTTTGTGGGAAATCTTGGGATAAAATTACTCAACTCTTCCCCTTACTACGCTCAGGCCAATGGACAGGCCGAGTCATCAAACAAGACATTGATAAAGCTGATAAAAAGAAAAATTGAGGAAGAGCCGAGGAAATGGCATTCAACGCTATCGGAGGCTTTATGGGCTTATCGGCTATCTCAGCACGGATCAACTAAATTGTCACCTTTTCAGTTGGTATACGGACAAGAGGCCGTCTTGCCCGTGGAAATCAACATCGGCTCAGTAAGGATATATGAGCAAGATAAGGTATCAGCCGATGAATACAAACAGGCAATGCTCGACAATCTGGATGATTTGGCTGAACTAAGGCTGATCACGCTAGATCGGCTTAAAAGGAATAAAGAGAGGGTTGCCAGGTCGTACAACAAAAAACTGATTTTAAAATCGTTAAATCGAGCCGATTTGGTATGGAAAACCGTGTTGCCGATTGGGTCTAAGAATAATCGATTCGGCAAATGGTCTCCAACATGGGAAGGGCCTTATAAGATCAATCGGCCGATTGACGGGAATTCGTATATACTGGAATCCTTAGAAGGGTTCGTCCTACCTAAAGCAATCAATGGAAAATATCTGAAGGCATATCACCCAAGCATATGGGTCGGGTCCTAACTACAGGAAGAAAAGCATCAAGACCAGTTACAAAAATATGCATATAAATCGGTCATACAGTCGACCGAGTCAGAAGCAAACATTCATCATCCATCAGATTAAGCAGTTTACAAAAATCGGCTACACGGCCGGTACTACACATCAGTTCAAGAAACAATGCTGTTTTCAATGAAGTCCGGAACCAGGCAGATGGGCTCCCAAAGCCGATAGTGCTGCAGCCGCCCTACCAATAGTAGCTTGAACACTATCTATTAGTTGTTCATCGGCTTTTGCATCACCCGGAATTGGGATCATTTTAGCTGATTGATTCTTGACTTTGGTGAAAACTTCACCGATTTGCTGTCTCTGAGCCGCCAGTGAAGACGTCGCATCGGTAATGCCGATCTGGCAATCTGAAAGTTCTTTTGTAACCAAAGCCAGCTGTTCTTCAAGTTTCTTCTTGGATAACTCCAGCTCTTGGGCCTTGTTCTTAGCCAATTTCAGCGCAGCGGCACCCTGGTCAAACGCTCCCTTCCGGAGTTTTGCGTCTGCTATAAGCTTGTCCAGGATCTGTTGGTCGGCTTGCTGGGCCTTCCTCTGTTCGACTCTTGCTTTGGCCGATTCCACGTCTAGCCGACGAGCATCCAGATGACATACTTCTAGCAAAGCGTTCATGGCTGCAGGGGGAAGATCGGCTTGCATGGCCGCCATAGCATTCCTCAAGGATTGGGTGTCGGCCAGAAGAGCCGCCTCCGGCTGCATCACTGGCCGTCGAAGGCGATTGAGTCGTTCCGCATACCCGGCTCAGCGGTAACAACGGCCGATCTTTGGTGCAGAGGCCGCTATTATCTTGTTGGATGTCGGCTGGATAGTCGTCAGTAGCTAGCACTTCCGGGTCGTCAAGCTCATCCAAAGAAAAGCCTAAAAGATCGGCTAGGTCCGTTGACGGCACTGGGTCAGAAGCGGGTTTTGGAGTTGAGGGAGCGGATGACGGGCGAGAGCCGGAGCCAACAAGGCAGGCACATCATGCAGGTCTTCTCGGCATCGGTTTCTAACAAGCTGGACGGAAGGTGTTTCTGAGAAATACTTTACGATAAGATAAGAAAAACAAAGACAAGAATCAAGTTAAAGTCGAAGCTAACCGCGATGGCCGATCCAGTTGGGGATGATGCTGCATCACGACCCGCAGGTTTTGGAGATCGTTTGATAACGACTCTACGGCTCTTCTTTCTTTCTGAAAATGGCAAATACGGGGTTAGCCGACGGAGGAAATTTTGAGCAGAAAACAAAGAAAAACTTACTCTCAACACGCCGCCCGGCGAGATCCGATAATGATGGGCTATCAACCCTCAACGTGCCAGAAGATAAACCAGCAAGAGGGGTCGACGGCCTTTGCCGTTTCGAACGGTCGTCGGCCGATGCAGTTTGCGCTGGAGTCGACCTTTTGCTAGTCTGAAAAAGGACAAAAGATATGGTTGAGCCGATGAAAATTTTATTTCAATAAACATCAAAATGAAAATACCTCTAAAGACGAGTTAGCATAGCTCGAACTCGAGCTAGACCCAGCGGCGGTCTCCGTCGGCTCTTGAAAGCCAGGGAGAAAAGAGGAGAAGACCTCATGAATAGTGCGCCTCCGCAAGAGCGCCTCAGCTATGGAAGCCCACCATGTGGTAAATTGGCCCGATCGACGTGTGTTTAACACGAGGAATGGCAAGTCTACCACATGGAGCTCATCGGCTAGCTCAATAATAAGCTCCGCCATGATAATGTTAGTGACTTTATTTCGTGGCTTGATCATGTTAAGCAAAGGAAGGCAAGGAATTGTTTGTCCAAAACCCAGCTGGCGTGCATACACTGAAGGGTGATAGAACTCGTAGGTCGGCTGAAATGTTCTATTTCGAGTACACAAGCCGACGTGAAGAATGCAAGGAGAAATCAGCAGAGGAAGTAGATCAAGAGTAGACTGGGGCATTAGAGAGCTATCAGAATTTAAACGAAGAAAAGAAGGCCATGGGAGATCGGCTAATTGGCTATACGAAAAGAAGTATCTACGATTAAAAGTGGCTTGGTTAAGGTTTAGAAAGAAGGACAAGTACTTGTGAAAGCCGGCAGGGGAGATTTTGGGTTCATCAGACGAACACATGATGAATTTTTCGCCTGGAGATCGGCTAGGTTGGAATCTAGGAGTTGCGCCTTCGGGAAAATCTTCTATTGGGAAAGCTGATTCTTCCGAAGGATCCGGGATAATGAGGCGGCCGAAAACGCAGTAAAGCCAGATCTGGATAAACCAAAGTGGGCCACCGACATTGCCTACGACATAGGAGCCATTGCCGGTAAAAAGCCGACTCCGGATGATATGCATCATATGGTATATGGCCCCCAACAAGGATTTCCCTAAAGCTAGCCGACGACCCATGACTAGTTGCTCCGACATAAATTGATAAACCTGGGTTGGTCCTAAGGAAGCGCCACGTAAGAGAATCGGTCTAGCCATAAGTTGATAAAAGCTACGTGTTCCTCATCCGATACAGGGCCGGTTACTTTGTTGTTATTTTGAATATATCTAGACCAACCTTCTCCCTTTTTTCTGGTCAACTTGTACTGAGGTTTACCGCTAAAAGCCGATATTTGATCTCCATCAGGCCTAAGGCAGCACAATTCGGCCATGTCTAGAAGGGTTGGGCCGATAGGACCAGTTGGGAAAAAGAAGGCGTTAAAGGAGTCCGACCAAAAATAACAAGCGGCGGCTACTAAAGATTCATTAGGTTCTGGAGCAGCTAAGGACATAGGAATACACTCAGCAATACCCATTCCTTCCCACTCCGCCTTCTTTTGGGCCGATACTCTAATATACCAGGACCTCCAGCCCTCGAGAGCTGTCGGCCAAGCCCTAAAGCTTTTGGTCCACTCATTGATGTTGTAGCCAGGAGCCGACAAAGGGAGTCTAGGGATCTCGTCTCCAACAACCGTATCGGTTTCTATAGTTCCTATTGGCCCCAGGAAATACTGATGGTCGCAATCTGGGATCGGAATAAGTTCCTGGGATGCATCCATTTCAGCCGATGCAACAGGAAGAAGGGGTTGATGCGGAGGAAAGCCGATTTCAAGATGAGCGAGAGCACGCCAGGGTAAAAATGACCGCAAGGGGGGACCTCATATTTATACCTCGGTGAAAAAGGTGAAAAGGCGGGAACAGTTGCTGCATTAAAAACGCACCGAGGGCATTGCGACGCCATTAATGGGGAAGTTACCTAGGTGAATCCTAAACGACAAGCCGATCATGGAAAAAGGCGAAGGGATTTTTAAAAGATAGCAAGCTACCTTTCAAAAATGGGGGGCATATGTTTGCACCAAAATTCGGCATGTATTGAAATCGGTCTGAAACGGAAAGAAAATGTAAGTATGGAAAGAAATCGGTAAACGAATCGGAAAAGGTATCCGTTTCTAAAAAGGAAAGGAAATCAGATTAAAGGCCGATACGGATAAACGCGCCGTATCCATGTACAACTCGGATCGGCCAGATGTGTTATAAAAGGAGGCAGATGTTAAGCGAAAAGACAACCAATCCAACAACACACACATCTACTTTTTACAAGCTTTCTTTTACATTGTTTTAGCTTCATAAATCTCTCTGCAAGTCGACGGAATCAACATAGTTGCGCATCGCCGATTGTTGATTTTGCCGATTTCACCCAGGTTTGATCTGCTTCGTTTTGTTGCGCATCGCCTTCCCGAAGCCGATTTTTACCTTGTATCCGGATCAATTGTAACCGGTTGATCTAGTTATCTCCTAATCGGTTCTTGCCGACTAGTGAAAAGCCGATAGATCCTTATTTATCGGCTTTGATCAAATTATAAACTCTACCTTGTCAATTTCAGGTCAAATTGACTGGCACGCTCTGCAAACCCGGCGTTTGTCTTGTGTGTTCGAGGCCGAAAAACCCTCCTTCACGTTTTTTGCGCGAACAACCACCCAACGATTTTTGGGTGCCATTTGGTTTTGTGAACTCTGGTTGTCTCACCCTTCGATTCATAAGACTGTTAGCATTAAGCCACGAACGTACGTAACTATGCGATGATTCAAGAATTAACACCAAAATTGATTGTAACTACTAAATAAACCCAACCGGGTACTGCTTGCCAGATTTAGTTTACTGTAAAAGTCGTTTTTATTTTATTTATCTTCTATAGCACAGAAGAGCGAAAACCATAAATTACTTTATAACCGTGTAACTAATTCTGATTATTCCAAACTGGGTGCGATCGATTACAGATACAAATGGACGACCAGCCAGCTGGTATCTTGCAAATGCCGAACTAATTCAAACATAATGCTCCATCTATCCAAGTTTATACATGTATTTTTTTAACATATAGATCAAAGGGATATTAAAAATGACTATATTACACTTAATTATTATCTCTAAACACTATATTCAATGAATGCATATATATATTAAAAATAACTAGACTATCCTTAATTATAGAGTATAGAGTGAACATCACACTAATTTTATATTGAAATATGAAATGTATCTTATATTTATGGATAAAACCATTTAAAACATCCGTCTTATAGTTTTGTACTGAGGGAGTAGGCGGAGTAGTGGCTTGAATTAAGGAACCAAAGTACCAACTAATTAATTAGAGGGATATTTACAAAAACCCAATTGCAATCCTAGTAGATGGTCTTGTGAATTTTGAGCATGACAGACTTGCCAGCGTATGGTAGGGGCACGAATAGAGCAGAAGAATAGAAGAATAAAATGGGACAATTCTCGTAGTCTGGATGGACTTTGATGCAAACCTCAATTAGTAGTTCTTGACTTCTACGCCCTCCAGTTTGGTAATATCTGTCGTTTTGGACACAGTGATGGTCAAACTTTCGAAACTTTGACTATCGATATATTTTTAAATATTTAAATTGGATACATGAAAATTATATGTGTAGACTTGTCTCGAGTACTTCCATAATATTATAATTTTATTGGATTTTATAAATATATTATAATAAAAATTAGCGGTCAAAGTTATATTTTGAAGACCGTGTCGATGTCTAAAACGACAGATATTATCAAACCGGAGGGAGTATAAGCTTCAATGAGTAAATTGGCCGTTCAGGGGATTTGGGGGAGGATTTGTTACTTTATCTCTATTATATAAAGTGAGAGTTTCTTCCCACGCCATTTCATCAAAATTACCAGTTCTGCCATTCTTTAATTACCCACCTCTTTAATTAACCACTCCAGGTGTGAATGGGAGACAGCACACAAGACCATTCTTTAATTACCCCTCTTTAATTAATTAACCACTCAGGCGCAAGAAACGAAGCGTCAAAACGCTTCATTTACATAGAAATATAGAAATACTGCTTCAATAGTGTCCTGCTGTATAAGGTATTATTTGCACAACATACTTTCTTGTTTCGTGTTATCGTAATAGCAGGACAGCCGTTCAAAATATAGATACCGTTGCAACGCACGGGCACCTTACTAGTATAACTTACGTGCGAGTTTTTGACGAACTTCGAGATATTGATAAGTTTTTAATAAACTCTCCCACTTGTAGGTAGGTTGTTATGTGCTTAGATTGGTGAAGGATAGGCGAGCATGGGATTAAAGAAAATAGCAATAGATAGAAGGAACAGCAAGTAGGCAGTGAGAAAGGAGCTTCAGTAGAAGGGCAGAGAACACAGAGATGTATACGTAGAGAGATATACGTGAGAGAGGGAAGTTTGTTTATTACTTTCTCCCCCGACTAAATGAAGAATTGCGTACAACACCACACAGATTCATTGATTGATGAGGCCTATTAATAGGCAGGTACAATGTACATGAGCGGTGAGCCTTGGCTTACGCGCGGTCGTTGAGGATCCCGTGCATGCGGGCAGGTAGCTGAACGTGTGAGCGCTATCTGACCAAGTCTACATGGTACATGCAAAGGTACAGCAATACGTATGCAAGGTATAAGGTACAAGACTTCCAATAGCCCCCCCTCAGCCTGGACGTAGGGCTGTAAACGGGCCGAATTCGAGCGGGCCTGGGGCTGTCAGGCTCGAGCTCGGTAAGGCTCGAGCCGAGCTCGAGTTGGGGTCCGAACCTAGATCCAGGCTCGAGCTCGGCTCGGTCCAAGCTCGAGTAGGTTCGAGCTCGTCTCGAGTAAGCTCGGTAAGCTGATAAGCTCGAATAAGCTCGGTAAGCTAGAGTAAATTCGGTTAATCTGGTAGGCTCGGTAGGCTCGGTAATAAGCTCGAGTAAGTTCGGCTCGAGTAAGCTCGATAATAAGCTCGAGAAAGTTCGTTTCACGGAAGCTAGACGTTCCCGAACGTGGAGGCTGCTCTTGAATTCTCTGAAGAGAACCGCCGGCAATCCTTTTGTAAATATATTTGCATACTATAACGTAGAGGGAACATGGAGTACCTTGACTTCACCGAGTGCAACTTTGTCACGTACAAAATAAAGATAGATTTCAACGTGCTTGGTCCGCTGATGTTGAATTGGATTTGTTGACATATATACCACGCTCACATTATCACGGAACATGACCGTCGCCCGCGATGGCGGTCGATGCAACTCATTGAGCAGCTGCCGGAGCCAACACGACTCGGAGACAGCGTCCGCGTACTCAGCCTCCGCACTAGAGCGTGAACCGTCGCCTACCTCTTCGAAGACCATGCATGAGACCAAATTGTCACCATAGAACACACAAAAACCGGACGTCAATCGTCGTGTATCAGGGCAGCCTGCCCAATCAGCGCCGGAATAAGCGACAAGCTCAGTTGATGAAGTCCTGGATAGCTGACCGTGATGGATTGTCCCACGAATATAGCGCAAAATGCGTTTAATGAGCTGCAAGTGAGGTTCTCTGGGAGCATGCATGAATAAACAGACCTGCTGCACGGCATATGTTAATGTCAGGCCTCGTCAAGGTCAGGTATTGAAGCGCCCCTGCTATGCTGCGATATTCAGTAGGGTTGTCCAAAAGAGTGCCTTCAGAAACAGATAGCTTAGCCTTAGTGTCGATGGGTGTAGTCACCGGATTGCAGTGCGCCATGTGGGCACGCTACAGGATATCCTGAGCATACTGCTCTTGGCTAAGAAACAGACCATGAGAGGTTTGAGTGACATGAATGCCAAGGAAATGTTGCAAAGCCCCAAGGTCAGTCATGGAAAATTCTTTGCAGAGTTGAGATATTATGGTGTGCAAGAAGGAGGGTGTGTTAGCGGTCAAGATTATGTCATCCACATATAATAAGAGGTAGGCAGTATGAGTGGGTGTATGGAGAATGAACAAGGATGTATCCGCTCGGGATGCATGAAACCCAATTGTTTGAATGAAACGTTTGAACCGAAGGAACCAAGTCCTTGGAGCTTGTTTCAAGCCATAGAGTGATTTGAGCAATTTGCACACATGGGAAGGATGAGATGTATCAACAAAACCAGAAGGCTGCGCACAGTAAACAGTTTCGGAGAGTTTACCATGGAGGAAGGCATTCTTTACATCGAGCTGGTGTATAGGCCAAGAGTAAGATGTAGCAATGCTGAGGACAACCCTTACTGTGGTCGGCTTGATGACAGGACTGAAGGTCTCCTCATAGTCGACCCCATGTTCTTGTGTAAATCCACGGACCACCCATCGTGCTTTATAACGAGCCAATGAACCGTCAGGATTGAGTTTATGCCGAAAAATCCATTTGCCAGTCGCGCGGGGCAACGTTGCGGCCTGAGTGGTGCAATGTGGCGAGATGGGGCTGATGGGCGGCGACGCGGTCGATGCGGTAGGTGGGACTTGGTCATCAGGCTGCGGAGTGGGATTGGCCGGTGTGGAATTAGCGGGAGGGGGGACCTGGTAGCGATCCCGAAGGAGATCTCGTCGGATTCGTTGTGGGAGGTGAATCCGAGTGCTCGGATGTGGCATACGGGAACGTCATTTCGTCAAAATTGACATGACGAGAAATCAAAATCTTCTGAGTCTTGAGATCCATGCATTTGTAACCCTTGTGCTCCAGAGGATATCCTAAGAACATGCACCGGGTGGATCGAGGAGCTAATTTATGGGGTGTTGTGTTGTACGCAATTCTTCATGGTATCAGAGCGCAGTGAGATTCTAGTTTTTCTACCCACCGCTTCCCTCCCTCATGGCGGACACCCTCTCGTCCACTGCGACCGGCACCATCGATGCCATGACTTCCTCGCCAATGAGCTCGTCTTCGTCCAGTTCGATATCCTCCACGACGCCCTCCTCTTCTTCCTCTCTTGCAAGTGCCGCCCAGACGGTGAACATCACCAGCCTTGTCACTGTTCGCCTCGACATGCTCTCCACGATGTACCATCGTTGGAAGTGCCTCTTCCTCGTCGTGCTCGGGCGCTTGAACCTGCGTCATCACGTCGACGGCTCGGAACCATGCCATGATGATTCGATTTGGATCCAGGAGGACCTGACGGTGCTGATGTGGTTGCATGCTACACTCGCCAATGACCTCTTGGACATGGTGATGGATGACAACATCACTGCTTACGGCGTCTGGAAAAAGATTGGTGATTTCTTCCTCGGCAACAAAGCAAGCCGTGCAGTCCAACTTGAACAAGAGCTGCACAATCTCACCCAAGGTGACTTATCTGCCGCCGCATATTGTCACAAACTCAAGAGGCTTGCAGATGCACTGGCTGATTGCGAGCAACTAGTCCTGGATCGTGCTCTTGTCCACCAATTGATTCGCGGGCTGAATCCAAAGTATTACGTCCTATGTCAAATGCTGCCGGCGATGCTGACCTTTCCCACCTTCATGGAGGCCCGTGACCAACTCATCGTAGCCGAGCATACGCTGGCTTCCTCCACGCCACCGACTCAAGAAACGGCCCTCACCAACACTGACGCGTCCGCTGACTTCACCAACGCACCGACTTCGCGCTAGGACACCGACCGCGGCCAGTCTTCCTCGTCACTGCGTAGCCGTGGTCGTGGGGGTCCGCATGGAAGGGGGCGTGGACGGGGTGGCCGTGGCGCCACCAATGGCCGTGGCAACAACCTGGCCTAGATGCAGCACCTCCCTCTGTGGGTTGCCTCTTGGCTCGCATCTGGTTCTGGATGGCGCGCGCCCTGGACAGGATCCACCGGCCCTGGCGTACTCGGTGCCTGACCTCCAGCCGGTCAGGCGTACAATGCAGGGTTTGTGCAGCCTTCCATCCAAATGGCACCGCCGGCTCCGCCCTCCTTCGACACCTCTGGTCTTCTTCAAGCCTTGCAAGCTACTGCTCTCCCTCAGCCTTCGTTGCAGCAGGAGTGGTGTATGGATACTGGTGCCAGTGCTCACATGTCCGGCGACGCAGGTAACATGCCCAACTATTGCCCTTCTTCAATGCATAATTCCTCTCACATTATTGTCGGCAATGGGTCTACTCTACCGATTCAGGGCTGTGGCACCGTCACCCTTCCCACACCCTATGCCACACTTAACCTATCTCGCGTTCTTCACACACCACATTTAATCAAAAATCTCATTTCCGTACGCAAGTTTACACGAGATAATTCATGTTCTGTTGAATTTGATCCCTTTGGTTTCTCCATCAAGGATCTTCGCAACAGGAGAGAGATCATGAGATCCAGTAGCATCGGCGATCTCTACCCATTTAGTCCAAGCAATCTCTCTCCTACGATAGCGCTTAATGCTTCTACATCGACTTTGTGGCATCGCCGCCTTGGACATCCCGGGCATCACTGCTTGGACAGCGTTTTGACTCAATTTTCTATTTCTAGTACACATAATCGCTCACATGTTTGTGATGTTTGTCAAAAAGGGCGTCATGTGCGATTGCCCTTTTCCACATCTGTTTCCTTCACTTATTTTCTGTTTCAAATAATGCATTGTGATCTTTGGATCTCTCCCATACCAAGTTTCACTGGCTTTAAGTATTATCTCATGTTACTTGATGATTACTCACATTACTTGTGGACTTTCCCTCTTCGGCAGAAATCCGATGCTATCGTCACCTTACAAAACTTCTATGCGCTTGTTCTTAACCAATTTCACATTAGCATTCAATCCTTCCAGTGTGACAATGGCAAAGAGTTTGACAATTCCTCTCTTCGCGACTTCTTTGCCAGCCGGGGCATCACCTATCGTCTCTCATGCCCATATACCTCTGCTCAAATTGGCAAGGCCGAACGTTCCATTCGTACGATCAACGACGTTCTTCGTACTCTCATTTTCCAAGCTGACCTACCACCAAAATTTTGGGTAGAGGCCTTACACACGGCGACATATCTCATAAATTGTTGCCCTTGTAAACCACTTCAAATCTACACGACATATCAAGCCCTGTTCGGCCACCCACCAGATTATTCTCATCTTAGGGTATTTGGATGTCTATGCTACCCCAACACGTCCTCCACCACACCCCATAAATTAGCTCCTCGATCCACCCGGCGCATTTTCTTAGGATATCCTCCGGAGCACAAGGGTTACAAATGCATGGATCTCAAGACTCGGAAGATTTTGATTTCTCGTCATGTCAATTTTGACGAAACGATGTTCCCGTATGCCACATCCGAGCACTCGGATTCACCTCCCACAACGAATCCAACAAGATCTTGAGTTGCATGCACCAGCCAGTTCACCCAAAAGCTTAAGCTGATGAGGAAAGACGGGCAATTCACTTATACTTCAACACTCCCCCTCATGTGTAGGCTCCCTCCGGCCTAAGACGTGGAACAGAAGTGAGCTACAATTATTATTTTTTTAATTGCACCAATCGGGATCTTGAACTTAAGACCTCTTAGCTCTGATACCATATTGAGTTGCATGCACCAGCTAGTTCACCCAAAAGCTTGGTGATGCCACAAAGTCAATGTAGAAGCAGTAAGCGCTGTCGCGGGAGAGAGATTGCTTGGACTGAATGGGTAGAGATCGCCGATGCTACTGGATCTCATGATCTCTTTCTTGCTGCGAAGATCCTTGATGGAGAAACCAAAGGGATCAAATTCGACAAAACATGAATTATCTCATGTAAACTTGCGTACGGAAATGAGATTTTTTATTTTTGTGCATTGTATTTGCTTGGGTTTAGGATCAAGATCATCCACAAAAAATTTCAAAATTTTTTAACATGTTTTTGACCATTTTTTGGTAGGTTCAATTTGTCGGTTAGGACTTTTCGAATTTTTTAAAATTTTTCAAGATTGGTCATCTTCTGAAAATTTTATGGGAATATTATGGATATGTTAGTACCACTCACAAAAATTTTCAAAATTTTTTAAAGTGGTTTGAACTTTTTTAATACATAGGAACTTTTCTAGTGCATTGAAACAACAGAGAGAAATGATAACTGATACTGACATTGATAGTTGGAATCAATCTGTGTATGACTATGAGAGAGAAGTGGAGTGGAAATAGTGGTACAAAAACCACTTCAAAATTATTGAATGACATATATTGAAAAACAAAATTTAAAACCTAAGATAACATGTATTTATAAATTGGTACAGTACTAACTCACATATGTATATATGAGCGGGGATTCACATATACATGATTAGTGCTCATATTTATGGTATTGATCAGGCCTTCATCAATTCAATCATATGCACGTCATGGTAGGTCAGCCATGAACTTCATATCATCAAATCTGGAGTAGAGCTCAATAGATCTTTTCTTACTGGTCAAAACTCAAAACTGCAGGTGATTTCAAAGAAAGAACCTCTCTCAATACATATGAACATATATAAAACTTTTCAAATGACTTGAAGTTCATTTGTTACATTTGAAAAATCAAAAACTGATTTTATATACGGTTTTTATCACGACTTTACCACTGTTATATTTTTTAAAAATTCCTCATGCTTGATTATCATCCTCAAATTTTTATGGAAACATTAGTGATATCTGAGGACCATCCAAAAAAATTTTCAAATTTTTTTGATGTGTTTTGGACTATTTTTCGGACGGTTCAATGTGGACCGAGATCTCGGCAATTTCGGGTGAGATTTCGGTAATTTCGGCTGAGATCTCGGATTTCCCGGTTGAAAATAAAAACCGAATTTGAAATTTAGTTTTTGCATTTCGTCCGAATTTTGCCTAAAATTTCCGAATCTTGCCGAGATTTCGAATTTCGGCCACCTCCGAGATTTTTTCAAAAACGAGATTTGTAACCTTGCTCCAGCTAATACAAACAGATTAGAGATAAAAAAAAAAAAAATCGTTGTGGACCTTGCGGCAGCCCGGCAATGACCGCCGCTGACGCCTTCTCTTGTACACTATCAGCATGGCCCGTGGCATGACATGAGTATATCTAGGAAAACAATAAAAGAAAAAGGGATTTGATGGAAATTAAGATGAACCACATACGTACCATGACATGGGAATTAAGATGAACCACATGTGTTTGGTTCTTCATAGGATAAGGTTAAATAGGATGAGATAATCATGTACCATTTGGTTTCATTATTTTAGGTGAATGAGATCGTTCAGCATCTAGAGGGAATATTCCTCAAATTTGTATCACATGACCTAGGATGAGATGGTTCCATTCAAACAACCAAACGCATAGATAACTTTTTTCTTGAACTATTTCATACATATACCACTTGGTACAAGCAACCAAACACACTCTAAACTGCTGGTTGCGTCACGTTAACTACGTCACGAGTCGTACGGCACAATAAATCACTACTATTTTTGTTGAGATATCGCGCCCGCCTCCACGCGCACTGGCCCGCGCCTCCACCCCGCCGTGTACCACGTCCGGCACGACGCCTCGCCCACCGAGCCCCGCTTGCCGCGCAGCGAGCGAACCACGCCCGAAGTGCGCCGCCGCGCCTTGCACCGCTCGGATCGTGCCTGTTGCGCGCCTCCGAAGCCATCCGAACCGCGGCCGCCGTGCGCACCTCCCCGGACGACCGCCGCCACGCCCGTCACCGCAGCCACCGTGCACTCTCGTCTAGTTCCTGCCACCGAGCAACGCACTGCACGCTCGTTTGGCTCGCCACCACCAACTCGTTAAAAAATCCTAGCTCGCTCGGTCAGTAGGCCGGTTGGCCCAACCTCTTGATGGGCCATCGTCACAGGCATCCTATATAGTCTACGGGCTACGCGGCCCGTCGAAATGTTGGTCGAAATGTTGGCCTGAAGACCAAATTATTATTGGGCGTGATACTTCTTCGTTTTAACTCTGGAGTTCAGCTAAATTACAAACATATATTATGGCTATAGTGTTTTTACATTTTGGACCCTAAAGTTTTCGATAATCTCAAAAATAATTAATAAATTCTGAAAATTTATATTAAATTCTAGAAACTGAATTTTTAGGTATATGGACTTCCATAATTTTTGCTAAAACTTAGATCTAGCACACCTTTGAAGGTCAGTATCTCTGGTTTTATTTTTTCTGCTATAATTCCATATTTATATATGCTGAATTTATTTTCCTATTATTCCATTAATTCTGAAAAGTGATTGATAATTAGTGGAAAATTAGGAAACATGCTAGAAAAACTTTCAAATTTTTTTAATAATTATCTAGTGAATATATCTATATAGTCCAAACTTTATTGACTCAATGATAAGAATGCAATATAATTATTTTAAAAGTAGTAAAATTTAATATTGCTTGCATATAAGATTGTTCGTGATATGCCCTAGAGGCAATCATGTGAGATGATTATATCATACGTCTATGTTCATGTACTTATCAGTTCCATGAATAAATGTCACTCCTTTGTTTATTGACTATAACTTAATTGTGAAACACATTGGTTATATGATATTATTCTAAATGATCCCTGGTCACATATCAATATGTGGGACAATAGTGATTTGACCATCACATATATTGATTGATGGTAATGTTTCATATACCATAGATATGGAGATATCAAATCAATAATGTGGGCACATGTTAGAGAACATGGGTTGGATAGACCCGCTCCGAGACACTGCTGAGATTGTTATCTTAAGAAGTGCCATCAGGATGTAGCCTCGAGTGGTATACCTATATGATCCTTTCACCTGAGATTCTTATTGATTCTCAGTATGTGTAATTGTATACTTTGGGGCTATTAAACGCTTCACCATAACAGGGGAGTTATAAAGGTAGCTTACGGGTATGCCATGAGACATGACATGAGATGTAAGAGATCAAGATGAAATTTGCCACTCCTTGATAACGGGAGAGATATCTCTGGGCCCCTTGGTGTGGATGGATAAAGAGTTAATCACGAATTATATCCATTACATTGATGAGTGAATTTGTCGAGCTATCACAAGGGTGGCACGCTTCTCGCCTTGAGCTTGACTGATATCATGTGGCAAAAGGATCCTATGTGAGTATATCAAGGTTTAGCTGATTTGATCATTGTGTACATTCGGGGGGTCAATATGTGCTGCTAGGTACCGCTATTGACTTGTGGTCTGGAAAAGGGGTTCTCTGGGACCGCGGCCGACTTGTACATGAGCCTAATGGGTCACACACTTAACGGGTTGGATCATGTCTAATGGATTGGATCCATTAATGGGTTTATGTGGATTTGGATCCTCTAGCGTCTTAATGGATTTCTATTGTAGAAGATCCATTAGTGCGAGCCCTAGTGGGCTTCAGTTACAGAAGGCCCGTTAGTGCGCTCTATATAAAGGAGGCGTGGGGGCGTGCGTAGTGAAAGTCTCCACACCACAAGCCCTAGCCGCCACCGCGTCCCACTACCCCTAAAACCCTAGCCGCACGCGTAGGTGCTAGCACACCAGTGCGCGGTGATCCCACCCCGGACGTGTGGATACCGTAGATGCATCATCGCTGTTGCGTCAGCGCTGATCGATTCAATTGGCTACATCAACTGTGCGACTACAACGACGCTGTTGTGACTGCGATCCGCGACGAGGAGGAGTTGGACCACGTCATGTTCGACTACGTACTGTGCTTCGGAACACGCGGGGAGGCTTCACCCACTCTACTTCTGCTGCTAACGTGCGCCAAGGATAATGCTCCATGATCTCTGACTCGCATGTTTCCTGGGTGTTCGCAGTAGAAAAGTTTTGTTTTCAGCTAGCGTAGCACCGCGTTCTCCTTCAAAGATATGTCAGATATCTCAAAGAGGGAATTTACTTAGCTCACCGTAAATGACAGCAATTACCTCACCTGGGCAATGAATGCCAAGATCAACCTAACATCTCAATCTCTTGGAGCTGCTATTACCTTGCATGAAGCTGGCACCCATGCTGTTCCTAAGGACGCGAAGTGTGCGGCTCTACACTTGACCTAAAGGGCGAATATTTGATGGAGGACTCATTGGCACTATGAAATTTCCTGAAGGAATGCTATGACAAGCAAAAGATCCATTTTGTTGCCAGAAACATAGCGCGAATGAACCCTCCTACGCTTCCAGGACTATAAAACCGTGACAGCATACAACCCCGCCATGCACAATCTTGTCTCCAAACTGCGTTTACGTAACCAGAAAGTTACAGATACTGAGATGATACACAAGACATTGTGCACCTTCAACCCTAATATGACGATATTGTAGCAGTAGTACTGTCATGCCAAATACTAGAAGTATTATGAGCTTATGTACATTTTGCTAGAAGTAGAGAAGCATGGTGAACTCCTAATGAAGATTCATCATATTTTTTCCAATGGGACAGACAATGTTCAAAGTACATGCCAATGCATAACTGGCTAGCAATAGCAATGGCCGCGGAAAATACCAAAGGCATAAAGGGGGAAATGGAAGAATGATAGACTACAGAAGGGATGAGGCAAATGCCAATCGAGAGGTAAAGGTAAAGGGTTAGGGAGCTTCCAGAAGCAAGACTCAGCCAACAACGCCTCTTAAAAGGCCAGGGATGCACTGGCCATTGGTCGCGCACCTACTGCACCCCAAAGTATTTGGTAGACCTTTACATACAATCCACTAGAAAGGCTAAAAAGGCCCAGGGAACAAAGTTGAGGCACAATTCACCATTCAACTTGTTGTTGAAACAGACGCTGAGAAGTGTGATGATATGGTTCTTAATCCTACTAAGCTCGATAAGTCCTAGAAGGACACCCACAACTTATATAGACACCTGAATTAGTCTCATAAAAATTTCTTTGCTTTGCCAATCAATGCCATATATTCTTTGAGTCTCTATATCAGTTTAGTTTTAGTTCCAGAATGAATATTGGCCTACGTTCTATTGAGAAATTAACATTTAAAGTTGAATAAACTATTATTTGTTAGATATTTGATTCATTTGCTTTGTTCTATATTTTTCAATATGTTCATGATGCAAGAATTGTTTGATTGTTAAATCATTCTATCTAATATAGAACAAAGTGCATTCCAATGATGGAAGAGGAAATTTATCTTGTAAACAGTTGCACCACAAATTCAACTCTTAAAGAAACTAAATATTTTCAGATATTGACTACTAAAACTAAAAATATTATGACCATCGTCGAAAGCGATACCTTCATTGTTGGCACTAGAAGAGCCATAATAGTTTTCCCTATGTGTACTCATAATAATAGAGGATGCTTTATTTTACCCTGAGTCCAATCGTACTCTATTAAGTGTCAAAGATATTTGCCTGGATGGTTTCGATATAGAGGCAAAAAATGAGGATGGTACAGGATACCTATTGATGACTAAGTTTAATGGGTGACAGAAACGTGTGGTTGAAAAACTTCATTCCTACTCCATAGGGTTATACTATACTCATATAGAATGTGATGTTTATGTTGCATTGAAGATAATACTTAAAAACCCAAAAATATTTAAGATCTGGCTTGATTGACTGGGTCATCCTAAGTTGAATATGATATGACAAAATCATTAATAATTCTGCTTGCCATAGCATAAAATCTACTAACTTAACTAGGCCTGATTGTATTTTTGATAAGGATAATTTTTCAGCATTAGAGGGGAAAAAAGTACCACACTAAAAATTGTTGAGAAATAAATTGGAATGTCACTAGCATTCAGTCTTTAGACCCACTCACTAATGAATCCAATCTAGAAGTTACAAGGATAATAAATCTGCAACAAATAGCTAATAATATACCATGTGCCTACACTGATCATAAGGGAGTGACTACTGTTAGTGTTATGCCCTTGAGGCAATCATATGGATGATTGTAACATGACTATGTTTATGAATAATAATAATATGATTATTGGTCCAATGAATGTATATCATTGTTTTGATCAACAAGTGTGTGACTTGTTTATGAAGCTCTTTACTTATTGATATAATTTGATAAATATCTCTGATCGGATATCATTGTATAGGACAACGATGAATAGATCAGCACATGTAATGTTCGATGATCATGTTTCATAGATCATGGGATATGGAGATATCATCAATACATTGTGGGTGCACGTTGAAGAACATGGGTTAGATAGACCCACAATGGGATACTGTGAGAATGTTACATTCTTATGTGTCATCAGTATATCTCATACATGGTAGATGTATGATCCTTAGACCTGAGATTGTCATATTCCCTACATGTGTAATAGTTTACCTTGGGGTTACCAAACACTATTTCCTAACCGGATAGTTATAAAGGTAGCTTTCATGTTTACTATGAAACATGCAGAGGGAAGTGAGCAGTCAAAATGGAATTTGCCACTCCAATGTAACGGAGATATATGTCTAGGCCACTCGTGTGATATGATTAAGGAAGTGCATGGCCATGCCGTGATTGAGAAGTCAATCACAACTTATTAATATATTACGGATACGAGAGATGGATTGAGCTGTCAAAGGATGACATGCTTCTCGCCTTGAATTCGATCTTCATATAGTTTGGCAAATGGATTATTACATCAGTACTTTAATCATATGCGTTTGGAAGTTGGCATGCTCTGCAAGGAGCCGCTACCGACTATTGGATTAGAAAAGGGTTTTCCGAATCCATGTTCAAATGCGCATGAACCTACAGGGTCACACACTTAACGAGCTGGGACGCATTAATTCGGATTGGATCCGTAATTAATGGACCTCATGGGCTTAGTGCGTAGATGGGCCCTGACTGCCTAGGGTTTCACCTCGTGGCTATATAAGGAGGGGAGGAGGCTGGATGCAGAACACACTTTCATGCGGTTTAGAGGTGTTTTGCATGAAACCCTAGCCACCTCCTCTCGTTGCCCCTGCCGAGCGACCCGGTGCTTGCACACCGACACACGGCGTTCCATCCCCGGACGTGTCGACTGCTGTGGTGACGCTGCTACTACTGCAGTGTGGAGAAGACGATCCGCGGCGAGGACGATCCGAGGCGAGAACGATCCACTACAACGACGTGCGAAGGATTCCGCAACTGCGCGTCTAGTGGTAATAGATCTATGATCCCCTTCTTGTGAGTAGCTTTTCTGGTTTACAGTAGAAATTTTAATTTGTGCTAGAGTAGCATACCGCGTTCCCCAACAACTACATCTTATAAACCTACAATAAATGCATCTGAAAGAGTGAAAATACCCCAGAAGGATATTGAATCCACTCTTACCCCTTATGATAAAAAGAGGGGGATGCCTCCGGGTGCACGAGACACAATTTCGCTAAGACATCCATATAAACAAAGAAGCGAACAAGTCGAATCACTCCTTAAAACAATAGAAGAAGCTCAATCTAATGTTAAGAAAATCCCTGAAGTGAACCATCATAACCGTATCCTTGAAGTGAGCCATCCTGAAGATGATAACTTCAGTGAATAATTGTGAAGGGATACGGGTAGGCTACACTAGCTCATAATTAAAAATTTTACCACGTAAACTAGGAAGATGTGCAAGTAAATGATCATGGATCGTTAACACTAAACACGCAGTGCAGCAAAAGAAAAGTTGACACATTCAGTGTTGTAGTAGTAGCAACACCTTTGGAGTCCACATGTTCGAGGAAAAAAAACGCCGTGTGTCGGTGTGCTAGCACCAACGCGCACGGGAAGGCTCAAATTGTGATGGCTAGGGTTTTGGTAGCTACGCCTATCTCAATTGCGACCATGAACACCCTTTAAATAGCCACGCCCGCACGGTGGAACCCTACATTAGGACCCAACGAAGGTGCAAAGCCCACTTGGTCCATTAGTGATGAATCTAATCCGAACCACTATATACACCTGATTGAGGTACTCTTGAGCCACTTGCATACCGTGCAGCTTATACACCTGATTGAGAACCTGAGGCATACCGTGCAGCTTATAGGGGTGCAAACGGAGCGGATATTTCCCGACCGATCCGATGCCGTATTCGAAAAAAATCCGTACCGATGTTATCCGTATTCGTATCCGGAAAATCCGATGTAATATGGGTTAGGATATGGAAAGAGCAGTATCCGATCCGTATCCGAAAAATCTCATGTAATATGGGTTAGGATATGGGAAGAGCAATATCCGATCCGATATCCGGTAAATATTCGACCCAATACCTGGTAAATATCCGACCCGATACCCTTGCAATATTGTTCATAATGTGTGTATTTGAATTACAGTGCTTGCTAGCTGTATTTTAGATGTTGCGTGTTGGTTATGTGCTATCTGATTAGGCAAGTTGTAATATAATGTGAAACATAGTGCAGTTGTGAGCCTGTGATATAATGTGAGCAAGTTGTAATATACTTGCACTACTTTCTGGAGCAATCTCTTATAATTGCACTACAAAACACTTGATTGCAGTTGGATGTGCTACATCAAATAAGTGCATATGTTGATTGGAATTGTACTTGGTTGTATATTATTCTTATGTAGGGAATGCAACTATTATTGAATTTGGAACACTTACATGTCTTGAAAGTTATAGTAAAGTTTTGTGTATGGTTGATTGATCCTAATATATGTGACATATATGGTTTCTGCTTTCACGCATTATCCGACTAACTATTCGTGACCGAGACTAACCGTATCCGGAACGACCTGTATTCGCTTCGTATTCGTGACCGAAGTAATCCGTATTCGTATTCGAATCCGACACTGTCCGTATCCGATTCTGTATCCGAGAAAAAATTTGGAATAGGATACGGGATGAACAAAACCCGTCCGTATCCGCTCCGTTTGCACCCCTAGCAGCTTATACACCAGATTGAGGTACTCTTGAGCCACTTGCAGGGCTATAAATGGGGTGTGCCAATGATAAGAAATGTCCATACGTGGTGAATTTATCAATAACAACTAGGATGGCATTGAATTTGTTAGAAGGAGGAAGACCTTCAATGAAGTCTAAACTAACAATTGTCCATGCCTGTGATGGAACCGGCAATGGTTGCAACAATCCTAGTAGCTTAACATGTTCCACTTTGCTTGTTGACATATATCACAGCTTTGGACAAAAGTGCTAACACATTTTTTTTTTCATATTTGGCCAAGCAAATAGACTTTTGATGCAATGATATGTGGCCGGGATGCCAGAGTGACCCCAATTCCACTTTGATGTAATTCCTGCATAATATGCCTGAATGCCATCATGTAATTGAAAATTTTTGTGCTCAGCTCCTGGTAGACACAATTCAATAAGGAGTTTTTTCAGTTTCAAGGTCATCTTCATAACCAGCCGTTAGGTTCTCTAACTAGGAAGGTGTGCTGCAGGAAATGGCATTCAGCTCCTATTCTCCTTGTCACTATGATAAAGCATATGCTATTGCATTAGAAATGTCCTTCTTGTAGTGTATTGAATAGTCCAAACCTATCAATTTCACAAATGCTTTATGCTATATTCTAGTGCTCAGTCGCTGATAAGTGAAGTGCAAAAGACTCTTCTGATCTATACAGATGATGAATTGATTATATTGTAAATATGAACACTACTTTTCTACCTCCATTAGAATTGCCAAGCACTCTTTTTAATATGTGGATAAGGCTTGATTTCTTACACTCAACCCTTTACTAAGAAATGCAATCAGGTGATTGTCTTGCATTATGATAGCTCCTACTCCTTGCTTGCAAACATCAGTTTCAACTATAAATAGCTTAGCAAAATATGGAATAGCTAACACTAGAACTTGAATCATTGCTTACTTTAATGTAATAAAAGTCTATTGAGCCTCAGGGTGCTAGGAGAAAGACACACCCTTCTTTAGCAAATCAGTGAGTGGTCGACTATTGAGTCCATAATGTTTGATGAATTTATGGTAATAGCTGGTGAGACCCAGTAATCCGCGCAATTCCTTCAGATTTTGTGGAATTGGCAAATCCACTACAGCTTTAATCTTCAACTTGTCGGTTGAAACTCCCTAAAGTCCAATTATATGCCCCAAATATTCCAATTACTATTGTGCAATGGAACATTTGGATAACTTCACAACTAGCTTGTTTTGTTGAAGCGGTTGAAATACCTTTTGTAGCAGTCTGATATGATCTTCTAAGGTAGCATTGTATACTAGAATGTCAGCCTTGAAAACGAGAACCCCTTTTCGTAAATAAGGCTCAAATATTTGATTCATTATACTTTGGAAAGTTGCTGGGGCATTTGTTAAGCCAAAGGGCATCACCAAAAATTCATACAACCCTTGATATGTTTTGAATGCAGTCTTATGTTCATCACCATTAGCTACCCTAATTTGATGGTACTCTGAACGGAGGTCTAGCTTGGTAGACCAACGTGCTCTAGCTAACTCATCTAGGAGTTCGTCAACTATGGGCAGTGGGTGCTTGTTCTTTACTGTAATTATGTTAAGTTGCCGATAATCAATGCATAACTTCCATGTGCCATCTTTCTTCTTCACAAGAAGCATTGGAGATGCAAATGGACTATTGCTATGCCAAAATATACCTGAGTTAAGCATCTTACTCACTTGGCACTCAATCTCATCTTTCTGTTGTGGAGAATAACGATATGGTCTCACATTGACTGGCTACACTCATGGCACTAATGGAATAACGTGATCATTTGGACGTGCCGGTGGTAAGCCACTGGGCTCTTGAAACAAGGGAGCAAGTTCTTGTACCAAGCATTGTACCTCTTCTGGAATGTCATTACTTTTGGGATCATCTACAGTATGCACTTCCTGATTAGGAGGAGTGTGGCAGACTATGACGTAGTGGGATATGGCCTAGCATTTGATCAAACCATTCGACTTACACACTGGCGAAGCCCGGCGATCGCGCAAGGCGTCGCGCCGCAACGCGGGTAACTAATCTATTAGCTTGGCCTGACCTATCTACTAATTAACGCATGAAGCTGTTGTATGAAACCTTTATTAACTTCTAGTCACTAGCAATGGTCTAGACATGACGTGCATTCTAATCATTCCACTTTTAGTCATTAGCCAAACAAAAGCCAAAAACAACGCTCTATTTTTTATCATGTTTATATTAAACCATCACAACTATTATTACTTAGCAAACCACTCAACACACAAATTATAAATCAACATTATCCAACTATTCTTTTAACGATTTAATTACTACCTTTAGTCATGTACTCATTAATTTTTGACTCGATGAGAAGGGAACGACTTACATGTGATGCAATTGCAGTGACTTGTGCATACTATGAGGTTAGTCTCCGATGATTGGCTCAATGACTTAATGGTGTGTTACACCGAGAAAACAATATTCAAATCTATTGATGATGAAGCAATTATGGACTGCTTTCAAATGATGAAAACCCGTAGAATGTGTTTGCCTGTTGCCTCCAAATCCAACTCGTAGCTAGTGTGCCTTAGCAACTTCATTTATGTGAGTATCTTATAAACTTCTACTTTGTTTCACTTGTTAAATGGTTATTTATGTATGAATTTGGTTTTTACTAGTAGTTAAAATGTTTAGCTTAGCCCCCTCTCTAATTTAGTCCTGGCTTCGCCACTGGACTTACAGACTCCAATTTGTTGGCACTAAATTGCAGCATCCCTAACCCCTTGCAAATTGATTCTTCTTCCTTTGTACCAGAACCTCATGCCAATATATCCACATTGGACTGTGGTCTTCCAACTAACCTGCTCCCAAAATGATATCATAGCTTACTAATGGCACTACTTTAGCTTCATGTGTGAATGTGTGTCTTTGAATGAACAATTCCAAGGTTTTCACTGTCTTGGTACAACTAAAGGATCCACCATCTGCCACCACATAACATACCTTGTCAATGGGTTGAATAGGAAGTTTCAGCTGCTGCACTAATTGCTCATTGATGAATGAGTTTACTGCTCCTGGGTCAATGGGCACCCGTGGCTAGGGTACACTGAGGAACCCTAAAGATTCCCTTTTGTGGCTATGGTGGCAGCGGCGTCGACGGGGCGCCGTGAGTTGATCCCTTTTGTGCGGTGCTCCAGATGCCATGTGGATTTGGTTGGAGCAGTGTGCGGCAATGAGAGGAATCTGGGGAGAGCCTACTACAAGCACCCAAATAAATACCGGAGTAAGATTTCTAAAATTTTGAATTTTTTTGAGGTGTCTGTTATCGTCTTCCAGCTGTCATCTTGTGAATTTGGATGTCGATGAACGCTGCTTGCAATGTTTTCTTGTGGGAAGAACAGTACAGAGAAGATCTTCTAGGAAATTTGGGTGGTGCGAGATGCCAGCAAGGGGAGCAGAGGAGCATGAATTGAAGCTGTAGCCGACATGAGACAGGGCATGATGAAGTGTTTTGATGTGGTGGAGAAGTTGCGGTTGATGGTTGGTGCAGTGTTCATTGTTCTGATTGTGCTGTTAGCTACTAAGATTTCCAATGGAACGAAGAAATTGTGTTCTGGAATGTAAATTTGGATGGAACAATTCCTTTCCTTTAAATTCTCTGCCTTGCTCATGTCCATGTCCCTTCTGTTCATGTATTCCATCATCATACCAGGCTTGCTCTTTGTCAGCTTGTCCCAACTTATCCCCCCCCCCCCCCCCCCTTTTGAAGTACCTCCACTCCTAATCTGCTCCTGTTGGCTCATCTCCATCAGGAATCTTACCCTTCGGGAATCTCAGCAAGCTCCATCCCACAAGGGTTACTCTCACACTAGAGATCCTCACATTTGCGGGACTGGAAAGAGCGCATAAATTTCAGAGTTAGTGGATGGGGAACGAAGGCACACAGAAATCCAGATCCAGTCATCGTCGTCAGCTTGCCTGACCGGAGGGCAGCGCGTCGTCGGTGTGGTCTTAAAATCGGCGGGCGACGGAGATGAGTAGCGATGCAGCGGCGAAGAGGAGTTCGAGGACGGGGCGGCGACGAGTAGGACTGGAAAATAAGCTCGTGGCTCGGCTCGCACAGGCTCGTAGCTCGGATCGAGCTCGAGCCGAGCCTATTTTTCAGGCTCACAAAAACAGCGAGCCAGCTCGGCTCGACCAGCGAGCCGGCTCGCGAGCCAAATTGGCTCGGTGGCCCAGCCCATACAGGGAATTTAGTATGACTAATAACTTATATTTTTAGAAAAAAGATGATGTTGAGACAATTCCATTTCCTATAAGTGTGATAGAGAGCAACTAAGCAACTACAATTATTTAGTAGTAACTAGTAAGTTAATATTATTCACTGCAAATACATGAATGGACTGTTTGTAGTGACCCGATCTGGACTGTTTGCAGAATTGCAGTGGCCCGGTCTCACAACAGTGTTGGCCCAATGGCCCATGCCGGATGGCCCATCCAAATCAGCGTGATCTTGGTTGATCATAGTCATAAGTTAATGAAATATATATTATTTGCTAATATTGGAAGTCTCAAAATCTCAAATGTTAGCTGTTGGGATGCTAGTGCTAGAGACCTGAGTGCTGCCATGGCCTGGCTCGGCGAGCCAACGAGCCGGCTCGCGAGCCAGGACCGAGCCGAGCCGAGCCGCCCTTTCGAGCTCGTTGCTTCACCGAGCTGAGCCCGGCTCGGCTCGCTACCTGACCGAGCCCAGCCGAGCCTAGCTCGGCTCGGCTCATTTCCAGCCTTAGTAACGAGGATACAATGGGTAGCGACGGGAATAGATAGATTTGGTCGAATCGACCGGCTTGGTAAGCGAGGGCAACGATGTCATTTTCCATCATGTGTTTTTGAGACAAAAAAAAGAGAGAGCAGTGCTTATGCTTTTTCTCTTGATAGAAGTTACACAAATTTTAAAGCAAGCAAAAAGATAAGTAATCGCTATCTATTCTTTATTTATATTTTAATATTTATGTAACTTAAAAAATAAAAGTATAGAAGTACATCTCAATAAAAAATAAGAAAACATGTAACAAGGTGGACGGAATGGCAAGAAACGGTATATTAAAGTGTACTCTGAACTTTCAGTCGTATATAAATCTAAAGTTGGGATTTTAGATGTCACCAAACCAATTTTTCCAATCGAAAATTCTCACAGATGTCCTGCTCGGTCAGTGGTTTGTGGATATCAAACGCTAGTCATCAGTAAGAGATGCTAAGGTTGCGAGTAGTATTTAGTAGATATTGATTTCATCGAAGAGTTAATTATTTAGTTCGTTATATAATTGAGACCGCGCTGTTGTGTAAAATTGGCCGTCCTACTTCCAAAAGAAAATTCACGTAGATATAATTCGAATTTTTTTTAAAATATTACTAATTAAAATCGAAATTGCAAAACTATACATTGGAACAACGAAATTACAGAAATGTATGTCTGTCGCCTGTTAGTTGGGCGACAGCATGATATCGTCTAACCAACGGGCGACAGAACAAAGTATCGCCGAACAAATGGGCGACATTTAAATGTCGCCATTTCAATAGGCGGCGGTATGAAAGTCGCCTGATGAAACCGCGATTCCTTCATGTCACCCAATGAATGGGCGACACAGACCATTTTTGATTTTTTTTGTTAGTTTTATTATGCTCCCAATAGAACGAAATAAATTTCTAAATTTATACTAAGCAAGTAAATAGGAGTCGCAATAACCCTAATATTATTGTCAACGATAACTTCTAACCCTTTTCGGTAGCCCGTAAACTATCTAATTTGGATGTAATTTTTGGCAACAGTACAACATGTTGGCGGTTTGCTATATGGAGTACCATATTATGGAGAAATATGTTATTTACACGTTTCTTTGATACGCAAATAGACAATCGTAATAACCCTAATATTATTGTCAACGATAAGTTCTAACCATTTTCGGCAGCCCGTAAAATATCTGGTTTGGATGTAATTTAGCCATTATATGAATAGTTCAGCACAAGAAAACTTTAGCCAAAGTGTCTAAATCATTGCAAGCATTGAGAAAAGCATGTAGATACAGCCAGTAACTTTTGTACGCAAACTCAACCTTAGTAGGGCAGATACAACGGAAGTTCAGATGATATTACAATGATATTACAGCAGTGACGACATTGCTAGAAAAAGTGCGGATTACACTGATTGTCATGGTGGAACAAGTGATCGTTCCGCCTATGTTCGTAAAGTGGGAAGGACGCGCAACATTTTCTACATATTACATCACCCGTCAATCTTGTGCGATTTGTTCTCGGACACCGCTCAATCTCTCTTATGAAAGAGCTCCATGGCCGTGCGCAGTGCTCCCAGCTGCTGCCGAATGGGTAGCCTATGCCATACGTCTCTGGGGTATAAAAAGTAACTTATTTGTGTACATTCTGTGAATTCTACCCTCCCATATGGGCATGCCATCCCGATTTCCGGCACCCCCTATGTTAATACCACCCGGGTTTCCAGATGGTCTTCGTAATGCGTCAATGATTTGTTGCGTACTGCGGACCTAGGCCGGCTGCTTCCCCTTATCCCTTTCTCTTCGAGAGGATGAACCTTCTTGCCCTTCGGGAGACTTGCCGAGACGCCTCCTTTGTTTCGGCTCGCACTTCACTATATGGTGCAGGAGGTGTGTGTTGGGCTTCTTGTTGTACAATCGAAAGTGTGCCCTGCAGTCAATGCAGTATGCCCGCTGTGGTGGTTGAAGAACACCGTGTACGTACTCGGGGTCTGGCTTTTCTAGGAGGTAGTAGCACCACGGCGAGGGTTGCTCTCCCCAGTTATCCCAGACGGGAAGTTTGAGATGTGGGTGGTACGTCTCCGGATCCACCCAGTTGAAGTAGCAGCACCATTCATCCTCGGGCAAAGGGCACCGGTAGAATCTTCGATCCGCTAGATCCTCGTGGTAGGTGTCAACCACTGCCTGCAGGCCGTGGTCGCACAGTTCGGGGCTTTGGGGTGGCCCTTCAGGAGGATGTTCCTGCCTGGACTCAAGCAATTTCGCATGCTTCTTTTTAAAGTCCTGTATGCGATGAACTGGTTTAGAATGACTACTTTGTGACTAAAACATGAGCATGTCGCATGAAACTCACCCATTGGTTCATCCCTTGCCCACCGACCCTGAACTCCAGTCGATCCATATAGGGGACATATCCCGGTGGCCTCTCCCACCGAATGAAGTTCTCGGGTGATGTGGGGTAGGCGTCGTGGCAATTGTAGACAAATTCGTAGTCACATCGTTCTGGTCCGTCGATCCATTGGAAGAAGCAACACCGACCCTTGTGCTAAAGAAACAAAGAACAATGCATGAATTGGTAGTGTTACCCTAATTTGTATTGACACCAATTGGTTTACCTCGTAGCCGTGGCCAGAACAATAGTGAGTGCGGGCCGCCGTATTTGTGTGCGTAGACTGCATCATCTTCGCTAGAAGGTTGCAGTTGCATTTCGGCCGGGGCAACTCCGGCAGCACTGGGGCGTCAACGCTACTCTCATCCGGGTATTTGGGGGGGCTTAATTTTCGCTTGCTGAAGAGGCGATGGTAGAACGACATCGTGGCCTAATGTGTGTAAAGTCGTCTAATGTTTATTGTAGTTTTGGCAGTGTGATGCACATATCCGTCCCTCGGACGGTTTTTATAGTGGTAGTGAGGGGCCAGCCAAAGGAGAGAGTGGCGGACTTAAGAGAAGTTCAAATCCGCGAGCATCGGATGCTTCTGCAGCTTTTCATGTGAAGGGACATGAGCCTGGCTATGGCGACAGCTTTACACTGGGAATCTCTCTCATAGTCGGCTAGAAGGCTAGGTCATGCAGCTTTAGGCAGCTGGAAAAGATGATATGACAAAAGCTGGAAAAGATGATATGACAAAGCTGGAAAAGCTAACATAAATATATAATGAACCACGTAATATGAGAAAGTACACAAAATAGATGGTAAAACATAACATAGTACCAACAATGACCGCCATGATCGAAACTCCCAACCAAAATTAACAAAAAAAATTACGAACACTGAAACATAAAAGGAACTAGTGCCAGCCCCTCTTCGGGGCGCCTCCTCGCTGCTGTGTAGTCCTCCTCCGAATCTAACTCCGGGAGTACGTCAGCTGCGTCGGCGGGCAGTGGGCCCTCTGTGGCCTCGCTGGAGGTGTGGCGTACACAGCCTGGTCAGCCTGCACCGGTGGTGGTGGGGGTGTCGGCTGCTGCGTCGGTCCAACCTGCGTCGGTGGAGGTGGCGGCGCCCACTGCGATGACCCAGGCTGGGTCGGTGGTGGTGGCGGTGTCGTGTGCCACTGCGTCGGTCATGGCACCCACTGCTGCTGTGCGGTACCAAGCTGAACTAGGGGTGGATCAACGAGGTACCTCGACACGATGTCGTCCTCGTAGTCCTCATGATCATCACCCCGCCCATCGTAGTCATCAGCAGCAGGCGGCAACCATGGTGCACTGACACCTCCAGCACCTCCAGCACCTGTACAAAGTGAAGAAATGTTAAGACTAGTGAATTGGTGAGTGCAAAGCATGAAAAGTGAATGCAAAACATGAAGTAGCACACACCTCCGGCACCTCCAGCGTGGAAGGCTGCACCGTGGTGTGAAGAAGAAGCACCTCCGGTGTCGAAGGCTGCACCAGCCGCAGGTCCCCTCCCTGGCGCGAGCCGCGCGTCGGGGACCACACCACGAGGCAGGGGTGATCCAGCCAACTCGAGGGCGCGTGTGGAGCCGTCTCGGAACCTACCGAGCAAGCTGGCAATGTCCTCTCTGCTCACCCGTAGGTCGCCGGTCAATCGCGAGAGCATCCTCGATGACTCCTCGTAGAACTGGCCTAGCATGTCAGTCTGGAAAAAACATCGCAAATTAGATAGCACAGATATCAAATGGTTAAACGTATATCGGATACAACGTACCGCAGTGTGCAGAGCCGCGTCCGTATGCGTGGGATACGTGTCTCTCGGGCCGGGGACGTGCCTGGGAGGATCCGGGTCGACGCGTACCAGGCGCACACGTGTGCGAGAGGTGAACCACTGTCAGTACGCCTGGTACGTCTCCAGATCTTATGGCACATAGTCAGCATGGATGTCCTCGAGGGCTCCGGCCCACTCATCGATCCATGGCGCCATCTGTATGTGCCAGGGGGTGGCCCCATGCACCCCCTTCCTAGTCTGGCTGTGGATCAGAAATGAATGTACAAATATTAGATGGCAACACACGATAGTAATTATGGAACATCGATCGAGGGAACTTACGTGTGGGCGGCGTGTGGGAGCAAACGGCCGACCGGCACTGGGAACTCCTGTCGTAGGCCGAACTGCCTCATCACTCGATGGACAGCGTAGGCCTCGACCTGGACGTCGAACACCGGGAACCGCTGTGTGCACCAGTACGCCGCATCTCGCGTGCACAGGGTCGGGCGCCGCCGGTCACACGAAGCAGGACCTGCGCCTGAGTGTACGGCGTCCAGCGCACGTGGTCGTCCGTGAGGTCGTCAAATGCCGCGACGAACTGCGGGTAGCCCTGGCGCACCGTCCAGTGTGCCCACGTAGGCTGCAGTGACAACAGAATGTTACCGTTAGTATTCAGAAATGTTGAAGCAATAGTACCAAACTTTCAGTTGCAATATCTTACCCGTCGGTGGCACCAGATGGTGCCCATGGTCGGACCGTCGACGTCGCCATCGCCTGTAGGCTCAACCGGCGACAGGCTGATGGCGGGGCGCCCGATCTGGAACCTCTCGTATGCCCACAGCTGTACCAGCAGCGGGCATCCACTGAAGGTCGACTCGTCGCTGACCCGGGTACACCCGTCGCAGAGGTCCCGGTACGTGCTGCAGAGGACAGCGGACCCCTAGGAGTACTGCGGCACGTCGTCGAGGGGTGCGTCCGCTATCTCTCTCGTGAACTGGACAAGGTGCCTATCCACGCTATCCCCATGGGAGCTCGTGAACAAGCACCCGAGAAACGACCCGCAGCAGTACGCCTCCAGTAGCGGTGACCACTGTACTCGTCAGCCCGGCTCGGCGATCTGCGAAGGCTGCAAAATAGAAGATCACATATTACATGTTATTCTAAGTCGTAATTGAAGAGCACTTGTTTTTCATAGTCTAGTTCGCGCATCACGAATCGCCGGCCACGATAAACAGAGGGACCGTGTGTGCCGGTGAAGCCCCGATACCCTGGTGGTGGTAGCACACCATCGAACCGCTGAAGTAGCTACGCGCGCCACGCAGGGTCGACGTCCCGTGGCACCACAGCGTCGCCGGCGATCGGGAGGCCGAGCAGGTACGACACGTCCTGCAAAGTGATCGCCATCTCCCCGATGGGTAGGTGGAAGGTGTGGTTCTCCGGCCTCCACCGATCCACCAGAGCGGTGATCAGGGACCTGTCGAACGGGAACCGGCGACCCACATCCTGTACCATCCGGGCGAAAGGCAGCAATCCTGAAGCTCGAAGCCTACGAAAGGAAAAACATGTAATTTATATCAGTACAACACCAGTAACTACACTACCACAAACATATTAAGAAATCTCAATTGTAATATGTTACCTGGGGATCCAACGAGGATCAATCTCCCAGCCGTACTGCGGTGTCCTCGGCGAAGGACGCCGAGCCGCACAGGATCGCCTCCCTCCTTTGGAAAAGCGGTGGCGATGTGGGCACGGTGACTACCATCAACGACCGGATCCAGCAACTCGAAGGGCCACTCGTCATCTCCGGGCTGGTCAGCCATACCTGTAAATAAGAAATTTTGAGTAACAATTGAAAAACATATCGAAAGAAAAGCGTCCGAATACTATAGGTGTCTCTCAACAATGTGTTCAAACAAACACGCACGTAAAATTGTTCAAGTATCATAAATATTCAGAAACAGTTACAATAATTTTTCAATGCACAACACTCACAGCCACTGCAACAGGCTTACCACATGCAACAGGCTTACACACAGCACATCGATTAAATTGCGATTAAATTGCTTCTCATGTGGTACGTTGGCGTCGTGCAGCACTCGTCGCACAGGACGATCCACCCGCCACCGTCGGATTGCCATCTCCTCCTTCATCTCCTTCGTTTTGTGCGTGGCAATTCTTGAACGTATGTCATGTTTCCTTGCACAATGAACATTTCTTCACGCGCTTGCCAGCTTCTGACTCATCCATGTCATTTCTGATACGTCCTGTCTTCCGACGGCCAGCTTTCCATCTACCTACATTAAAATCTGGGACCCAGAACCTTTCATCAGCACTAGGAGTTGTGGTGAAAGAACCCACAACACCGTAACCATAAAGCTCCTCGCTCCAAGTTGCCATCACCCTTTCCTTCCTGAAATATTCAGATAGATAGGTACCAGGTTGCATTCCAAATAAAGCACATGCGGCTATCACATGAGAACACGGCCTGTGCAAAAGGTTGGGCTTGTTACACGAGCATTTGCAAATATCCTGTAATATGCACTCCTGAATGACAACCCGCTGGTTGGTTCCACGCTGTCCTTTATCCTTACAGATCACCTCGAAGCGCAGTGTTCGTGCACCAACTTTTATAGCTCTATGTTTGCCCGCCTTCTGACTCTTCTCTTCCATGTATTTACTGATCATGGAGGAGTACAGGAGCTTCTCATCTCTCAAAGACTATCTGCGGCTTGATGTCTGTCGACGAAGTACTTGGTTGTGCCCCGCAGCACTCCCTCAACAATTCCCACCAATGGGAGACACCTCATCCCTCTCATTACCCAGTTGTAAACTTCTGCAAAGTTACTGGTCATCACACCGTATTTGGCACCATGTGTGTCATGTAACAGTGCCCACTTTTCCTTCAGTTCGTGCTTGATCCAGTCCGAGAAACATTTGATTGGCCTTTGCGTTCGACGACGATTAGTCGTGTCATCTTCTGTTAGCAGGGGGAAGAGGCTCCGCCTCATCGTGTCCTTCGCTGGCAGTACTCTTGTTCGCCATCTCCTCTTTGTGTTTTCTTGTCAGCTCATCGATATTTTTCCACAAAGTCCGGAACTTGCTCTCCTGGTTCTGCTTACATAGTCTTTTAAACATGTTCATAAGTTCCTTGTTCCTGAATTGCTTGTAGAAATTTGCGCCCAAATGCCTCATGCACCATCGGCTCTGCAAGTCAGGCCATGGAAATGGCTCCTCTGCCCCTGTTTGCAACTGGTTGATCGCACTAAGCAGACCAGCATGCCTGTCGTGCAGCACGCACACATCCTGATGAGTTTTGACCACCCCCATCTTCAAGTTCCGCAGGAACCATAGCCAACTCTCATAGTTCTCACTTTCTACAAAGGCGAATGCAACAGGCAGAATCTGGTTGTTTCCATCAACACCCACAGCTGTCAATATTTGCCCTTTGTATTTCCCGGTCAAGAATGTGCCGTCCATGCACAGCAATGGACGACAGTGATAGAACGCCTTGATGCAAGCTCCGAATGCGAAGAACACTCTCCTCAGATGCCTTTTAGTTGGCCACTTGATTGACGGACAATCTTGATAATCTCAGTAAGTGCCGGGATTTCTTCCCTGAATGCAACTAAGCAGTGCGGGCAGATTGTGGTACGAGTCTTCAAACTTCCCAAACCTCGTTTCTAAGGCCTTCTGTTTCGCCCTCCAAGCCTTCCCATAGCTAATTGTGTACTGATATCTATTCTCGATAGCTCGGATAATAGCACGGGGCTCATAAGTCAGGTTCTCCACTATCTCTGTGTACATGATGTTCGCGACAAACCCAGATGACACATTCCTGTGAGCCATCATTGTTTCCTCAATCATACAGTTGTGCTGCTCAACCTTCGAGCATAACCAATGGGTGCCCCACTTCGGCTTGTATGCGTGCACTCTCCACGGACAGCCATGGATCTCACACACCACGTCGTAGCAGGTCGGGGTGGATTTCTTAACCCTGAAAGTCCTTCTTAATGATAAGGCCCAATCTTTCACAGCATCCTGCACAGCCTCCTTTGTCGCGTACATACTGTCAGGCCTAACCTCGTTGTCACTGTACTGCCAACGTATGTTATTGGTTTCATTAACAACCAACCTCTCAAATTGATGCGTGCTCCACTCGGCTGGCACAAGCGGCTCCATACCTCCATCTTCCTCATCCGACTCATCGTCGTCTTCCACTTCTGCTATGCCGTACTCACGGTCTTCCTCTTCCATCCTAACTGTTATTTCATCAATTTGCTCACCTTCGTCTACTAGTCCCCGCGCTACTTGTCCAACATTTGCTTTGTCCTCCCCAAATTCAGATTTTTCGCCACTTTGGCAAATAACGTCCTCGTTGCGTGTCTGGATGTACTGCTCACGGCTAGATCCCCCAATTTCGGTGTCACCAAAACTTAACTCATTTTGAGCCTGACTACAATCACCACCGTCCGGCTGCTGCTGGGGGGCAACATCCCGGCCATAGGCTTGCACTAAAAGCACCCGATTCCATCCCCATTGCTCTGTCCCCCTCACATATGATCTCCACGATGCGGTTCCTTTCAACTCAACTAGCTCCCAACAAAATGGATTGTTCTGCATACTACAGAGGCAAAATACCTTCAGCTGCCACTTCTCTTCTTCCATCCGAAAAGTATAATACAACCACTTCAACACTGAAGAAAATGTGCGCTCTTCGACCCTACTCAAACTTTTGTCCACTTACTGGAAGTTACTTAGATCTGCACCCTCCGAACCATACATTACAACCCCTTCGCCATAATATATTCTAAATAGAACTCGTTCTGCCATATCTGCAAATCCATTCATTCACCCACGAATTAATTACTTTCCGTAAAAAATATTATGACCCCCAACTTTGGTACATCTATATGCTACAAAAATACATATTTATTCGTACAAAAATTTGCTACATTTCTAACAATACATATCTAGGATCGTAACAATCGCTATCACTGCCGTACTACATTCGTAAGAATTGAATATGTATGTAACACCCCGGCATCTATTATGCCCGAATGCTACCAAACATAGGCTAAACAACACTTAAATACCACTAATAAAGACAAATTACAGCAAAGGAGCAAACGCTATAACCGAAAATTTCGGCAACATCTCCTTTGTTTTAACATGATTTGAGACAATAGCAATAACAGGCAAGTAATATCATATCATAAGACATCTAAAGAAGCAATGTAAATGGATATAGCATCAACATAAGGCAATAATATCAAGTTCAACCACTCCATAAACTATAACGAAGCAAATAAGGGACCCGACCACAATTTAATCCATACACCAAGATTCATGGCACTATTATTAAGGTCATGACTCAAAATTTGGTAAATGTGATTGGAACTACATGAAGATGTGTAGCTAATGCCCTTTCCCACATGCCGGTGTCATGGTACCTAAAAAAACAACATAAACACAAGCGTGAGTTCATCACTCAGCAAGTATATTGCAATGGTACAAAAGAAACAATTTCATGGCTACAACAACTCACATCATGTCTATCATCTCATTCATGATCACATATCATTTTCATCATCATTATGTATGCAATGCGATGCGATGCTCATGTCTCCTTGGAAACTCATACCGGTATGGTTGAGTACACACCCGTCGGTGTGCACCCTCTCCCCCCTTCCATCCCGAAGATGGAGGGTGCCTACTCCTCGCTTCCATACACCGCGGTGGATGGAATCACGATGTAAGACTTACTCATTGGCTCTCCGGAATAGTCATAACTTTCTCACCGACCTTCCCCGGACTAGTTATGACTTTCTCACCGCCCGGGCCATGTATCATGCCATGTATGCAAACATGCCAACATCATAAATAACTTTGTACATTAACACATGGCATCATAACATAATAAGCATATTCATCATATCAATGGCAAACATTTAAGCATGGCATGTGAACATATCATATATTCAACTTCAATCTCAACCAATCTAGAAAACTACAACCCGCTACCCATTCCAATACACTTGCCTTAACCACGGGCAACGGATTGGCGAGACGTAGAGGGCATCCCCGGGGTCACAACACCTGCACATAGGCACCACACACTCAAAATCATGCCCACAAAACAATACGCAAACACTCTTCTACCCCGACTTCGCAAACTATCCGCACAACCCAAAAACAGAGGTTCTGTCCCGTCGGGACAGCAGACTTGGAACGAGCATAACTTGGGTTCTACGACTCCGAATCGATTAAATGAGTACATCCTCGCGTAGCTTAGGAAATTTCCTAACCTTTTCTAAGTATATGGAAAAACTTATTCGGACTCTAAAGTGGTTTAATCTACAGAATACCACGATCTGTTCCAATCACGTCACATATTTTAATACGTTCGGTAAAACTAGCATAACTTTCAAACGGCTGGGCGGAATTGAAAGTTCTTTATACCCACTGAAAAGTATTGAAATTACCTACAACTTCTTCAACAGGCGGCCGACCAAATTCCGACTCTAAATTGGCGAAAACCCAAGTCCTAGGTCGACTGCTCATGCTTCCCGAAACAGAGAACGTGGCAACTTCTAGATTTCATCTAATCTACTCAATTACAGCACCATCAATTGATCTAAAAACATGATAATCACCCTTAGAACAGATCCTAGACTAACCCCAAGGATTCCCATGGTATACCTTCGCCCGACGCACGAAAACCCAACGGATCTCCTCCCGGTTCGCGCGATCTCCTTCCTCGCTCCAATCCCGCCGGATCTCCTCGTCGCGGAGCGCTCGAACGGATGGATCTTCAAGGTGATGAGGTGGAGAGCTCCCCTAGGGGCAGCAAGGGAGGTGGAGAGGTGGTGGAGGGGTGGTGGAGCAATGGGGAACAATGGGGAGGAAGGGGAAGGGTGGAGGCGCATGGGGGTGGGGGCCTAGGGGGTGGCGGCTAGGGTTGGGAGAGGGAGTGGGGGGCACACCAAGGGGTGGGGGCCAGATTTGGCTACCCAAAAGTCCCCCCCTTGGGCCTAAACCCTTCCACCGGAGGCCCAACTCAACCCCCAAGGCCCAAAGTCCCCCGGAGAGGCCCAAACACCCGAAAATGGCCCAAAAACACGCTATAAACGGCATAACGTAAAGTTTTAACCTCCATTTTCACATTTTATAAAGTTTTTGACCTCAACATTCACATTTTATAAGATACGACACTCCGTGGTGTCACATTCTCCCCCCTTCAACAGGATTCGACCTCGAATCTAAGACACACCAATACGCAACCCAGCAAAGCAAAAGATAGCTAGGTTTCACATCTCATACCTGAGGCGAAAAGCTCGGGGTACTTCTCGCGCATGCGAGACTCCAGTTCCCAAACCGCTTCTCCCTCTGACTAAAGCCACTGGAACTACACTGATCGAGACCTGATGGCAGGACGCCTAGGTTCGAAGGCCAACAACTCTAACGATAACTCGCAATCAAAACTTGCGAGAACTTTACTCAACATTGAAACACAAAGTACTCACACATGGTCTCAACACGACCCAAGCGATAGGATAAATCCTCAAACAGACCACAAAAGAAACGGTCTCACACTCCCCATTTCATACATTCCTTAGCACTAGAGTGCCCGATCCCTTTGACCAACGCTACTCTCCAGAAGAAACACGGTACCAACCTCTAACTCCGACTCTTGATCCTCCTTCAGCTCTCGCGAGCAAAAGTGTTTTCACACCTCGATCTCCCTACTGTGGTTCATCATAAGCAAGACGACGCGAACCAAGTGGGACACATCACTCCAAGACTACCAACTGCTTGAACAAATGAGGTTAAAACCTTGCAAAAGATTGATCTTTTACAACTAGGCCAACACCCACCGTTACCACTGAAGGAAAAACCTATTTATAACCAGGGTCCTTAAAACCCGCAAAACACTTTCAACTGAGCAGTCCACATCGGTCGACACAACTCGCTCAGAGATCGACGACAAAAGATCCAATACACTTCGAAAGGATAAAGCAATTACTTGCAACCACCAAGTAGTCCACTAAAAGTTTAATCAACCCTACCGTGGAACGCATCAACGACCCGATTCTCCAAGAAGGTTTGCATTGGGTGAACTCAACCATAAACCATGAACCCCAAATTGATCCACACACAACAACTCGAACCCCAAAAGCGCTAAAAACCACTTTGGAAAGAATTTGGCAACAACCAAGGAGTACTCATTTTAATTTCCTACGTCAAGACGCGAAGGAACCACAAATGTCCTACACCACAACCAACATACCAGAAATTCTTCATTGTTTTCTTTTCATACCAGAAAGAAATAGAAATCTCGATTCATGACATGCATGCACACTTTTCAAGAGCACTTCGGATTAGTCATATATCCATGTATGACTTTCTCACCTACCTGGCTCACCGACTTTTTCATCATTAAACATCTATAAACAATGTCATGCTTCCTTTTCACCATTCATTCTTCATGTAACAACAATATCGAATAATCATTCACCAACCGACTACTTCCTCGGTATCACATGTTTGAAACACATATAAAATTGACGGTTGCGCTAAATCTTATAACTATGACGGCAACACCAATAACAGCAAAACACCACGTCGTAAAAGAACCCACATCAATTGAAAACTGAACTTGCAAAACATTGCGTTTCATCCAAATTCAACATTTTAGAAGAGAACATCAAAATTTCAAGTCGAGCATCTGCTCCCACAACCGTCACAAATTTTCTCAAGGAGAGGGAAACTCACTTCCGAAAGGGAACACCTCACTAACAAAATCACTTTATAAAACATTCATAAAATCCACCTTTTTGATGAACTCGCAAACATCACCACATTATGCAAATAAATCCATCTCCAGTCAAAAAGAGTTACAAATTAAATCTCAAGAGTTTCCAACACAACCCACTATGTCCATCTGCTTCCGTTAAAATAATGATTCCAAAGATAATTCAGTGCGAACGCGAAGAAGCGCGATCCACTCAACAACTTTTGGGTGTAAAAATCCATGCTCATAGCGCAAACTAAACAATTCGCCAAAACCAGAGATTGGCACCAATTTCTACGCGTTTTAGGGAAAACCCTGAAACTCAACAAAAGGAACACCTTGACCAAAAGCATTCAACCAAGATAGCAAACAACCAAACCAGCCTAGAAGGTTTTTAAACACCAGCTTAGCATAATTGCAATCATCTCTAGTATTCCACTACGCTTTCCATTAAAGACTTCAAAATTCACTACTTACTCATTGAGAAAGTCCAACCGGATTTAACAAAATTTACATAACAATTTCTTTCTCTAGTTACCATTCCCAACACCTTTAATTAAGGTTTATGATGCTTATTAAAAAGGCACCCAACCAAGACTACATTGACATGATCCCCACGGATCACCAACTCATAATACATCTTATTCCTAGTTTGAAACATAGTATTTCAACAAATCTTTCAGCATGATCAACCTAATTTTTTTTTACCATCCATTCATCAACTTCTACTCGACGTACATCAAACTACTTTCGCTATATGTACCCAACTACATTCCTAAGAAATGAATACTTCTATCTGTTCAAAGTATCTACATTCGATATATCAACGCACACAAACCTAGATCTAAAATCATTTCTACTTAATCATAACTTACTGCTAAAAAAATTAAAACGAGTAGTTCATACCTACATCAAACTAGATTTGCTAGATCTACCTACACCTAACTAGATTTGCTATATTTGCTATGTCTGTAGTACATCTAACTAGATGAACTACATCTAACTAGAGACTAGGTTTGCTAAATCTTTCTACATCTAACTAGATTTTCTAGATCTACAAATACAAAAAATAAAGAACGAGAAATTACCTGAATATGAAATGCAGTGACTCAAAAATCGCGCTCTCCTTTTCTTCCCTCCTCTCTTTTTCCCTCTCTTCTTCTCTTTTTTTCTCTCCTCTTCTCTCTTTTGCTTCTGCCGGCCGGCTGAGCGCGCGCGGCGGTTATAAAATAATACTGTCGCCCGTTCATCGGGCGACATATAGCCCGCATCCTTTATGTCGCCCGTTCATCGGAGGATTTTTATGCACTCTCCTGTTCATCGGGCAATGTAAGCCTATCGCCCGTCTAACAGGCGACATACACACGAAAGGTCTCATGTCGCCCGATTGACTGGCGACAATATAATATCGCCCGTTGGACCGGCGATAGACATATAAAACTAAAATTTCTTACGGCCGACGTTTACTTTTGCAATTTCGAATAAAATATAGTTTATTAAAAAAAAATTCGATATAATTCCTCTCTCTCTCTCTCTCTAAACAAGATTTTAGTTGTATCCATAATTGCCGGTCCTCTTTGGAAACAATATTAGCCATGATTTTTTAATATCAGAGCTATGCACACTTGATCCAAATTCTAATTATATACAAGACTTTAGCTGTATACATTGTGTGAGATCTGAATGTAACTGTTACTGGTCACATATACAACATCTCATCTCAATTATCTGACACAGTGAACTCAGAGAGGAAATGTAGTTAGTACCAAGTCGGCCATCAATTAACCGAGGTCAGTTGCAGCTTACACAGATTGCAACGAAAAAGTATGCAAGTAGAGTTGGATCACCTGTTCTTCAATCGATATCACCGCATAAATTTAGAAACAAAATGTAATCGAGCCTAAAAATATATGTAATGTGGGTTTAGAACTCGAGAAGATTACATATATATTCATGTGATTTCATGAGTAAAAAACCAGCACTCATTTTTGAGCTCTGCCATCATAAGGTGAGATTAATTTGAAGAAAAACACAACAAAGACCAAAAAAAAAAACAGATTGCTCTAAACAATGGAGTTCCACAGCACATTTCTGATTACTTCGGAAACAAATTGAGTTAAATACAGCTAGCTAGTATAGTGCATCACTAATCATGATATTTAACTAACACCATCCAGCTGTTAATCAAATACCTGAGTTCTATTTTTCTTGTGCACGTGAGTAGGTTTTTAGCGGAAAAAATGATGTGCCACTGGTCTAGGAGGAGGAGACTCCTGGGGTGGCATCTGTCATCATCAACCTTCATGCGCGGGCCATCCGCTCTAATCGGACCACAACTCCGCGCACACTGTTCTAGCCCTACCTTGGTTTTCTGTTGGCTTAGGCCGCGCGCGGCGCCTGCCTCGGTGCACATCCGAGCTGACCTTTTCTGAATCGATCAGCTCTACTCGGTGGCTCCCTTGGCCGCACACCTTGGCGGCCCTTTGGCCAGCCCCGCCTCCAGTCTCCGCCTCTTTAGTCACTTGAGCCGCAGGGGACTTTAGCTGCACATGCCAGCCCGTGCCTTCACCTTCGCCGGACCTTTGCGCCGACCAGCCAGCGACCTCCACGATTGTGTCGGCCCTCATTCGACCGAACCATGACTCCGCGCTCCCAGTTCCTGCCCTACCTCGGTCTTCTGTCGCCTTAGCCCACGCCGACGCCTGTCTCGGCACACATCCGCATCAGCCTTCTCTACATCGGTCGGCTCCACTCGGTGGCTCCCTTGGATGCACGCCTCAGCGGCCCTCTTGGTTGGCCCTGCCTCTGGCCTCCACCTCTTCAGTCACCCGCACCGCTGGTGTCTTCGGCTGCACATGCTGGCTCGCACGTTCGCCTTTGTGCCAGCCTTCACTCTAGCCCGTTCGACCGGCCCGCGCCGACTAGCCTGTCGCTCGCCCGGCTGCCTACTTCAACCATCCGCCTGAGAGCTCAACCAATGGCTTCTTGCCTTTTGGCTCCAGCTTTCGGTCTTTTGGGTTTCATCTCTAACTTTTCAGCTACTACTTCTTGATTTTAGATTCAGCTTCTGATTTTTCATCAGATTTTGCTACATCACCCGAAGCGTAGCAGGAAGTTTTATCAGCTCAGTCTTTTTGGCTCCAGCTCTTTAGCTCTGGCTTATCGACATTACCTTGGCTTCGTCAGCTCAATCTTTTCTACAGAACCTATTTGTATTCTTTTTTTCACAGTCGTTTGGCTATAACTGTGTATGTAACATCCCATCACCTAACATGACCAAAGTGTCACCAAAACCATCCTAATTTCTAAAAAAATGATAAGATCTCCCCTACTAAATGGATATCCACTCAGCAGACAAAAGATATCACAATTCAAGTATAAATAATATGGAAGAGTAAATCTAAGCAACAACAACAACAATAAATAAACCAAGACCCTATTCATGATCCATAACCCCACAACTAAATTACAAGACATGAACTCAATAAACATAACCACAAAGCCAAATGATACTTAACAAATACAAAGTTAACTAACTTCTTACTAGAATAGTTCCACTACAAGTACCCAAAACAGCCATTGTCTAAATATTTCATGAACTAACTAAGATTAAGGGTTGTAGATCGGCAAGAGGATAAATGACGTGAATGTGCTACTACTCCCTTGCATGCATGCCGGCTTCAAAGTATCTAAAAACATTAAACAACAAACATGTGTTCAAAGACTCAGCAAAGTGCAGTATATTAAAACATATAACACACATAATAATAATCAAGATAAATGATAACATTGAATAATAATCTTGCAAGAGTATAAACATCTTGATAATAACATAAGAATATAAACACATTCGCTTAACATTTCTTTGCTTCTAATCATGCCCGTTTTGACCATTTATCACAATAATAACCATTCATTATAACCAATGCTATGCAATGCGAATAGGCTTGCCAGAAACAACATCAAGCCAATTTTCACCTTTAACACAATTATCACATTAACAACCATTCATCATTACCAATGATATGCAATGCGAATATGCTTGCATGCTGATATGCACCTTTCATAGCTTATACCAGTATAGCAGAGTGCACACCCATCGGCGTGCACCTAGGGGTGAAAACGGAGCGAATTCGGTCGGATAATGATATTTCCATATCCGCTCACATTTTTTTCACCCGGATGCGGATACGGATACGGATAATTTTAAAACGGATCGGATATTGAATCGATATCGGATAATAATAAAACGGATAGTAATCGGAGTCAGATCGAAAACGGAAATGAAACCGAATATTTAGTCGGATAATATGTAAACGCCAATACACAAGTTTTAACATAGAATCCCACTATTTAGAATGGAATGATTATATCTAAATAACAAAACACATTGATTATTATACTACACACATATATATGCACCACAATTGATACAACTGGCCAAATACACACTTAACTAAGTTTCAACATAGGAATTGGTGCACAAATCAGTGAAATCACAAAGCAAAGATCACAACGCAGTAACGCACAGATCCATTAGTAGGAGCACATGCACATGGAGCACATGGATCACAATTCACAAAGTACAGTAGTGGAGTAGTGGACTATCAATAATTCACAAAGTACGCACATATCCATTAGTAGGAGCACATGCACATAGTGCCGTGCAAAGGAGTAGTGGACTACCAAAATGGCAAGAGACTGGACCATAACATGTCCACAAGTTATGCAACCAGCACAAGATATTTATACAATAGTGTTCAAAACAAACATAACATAATAGCAGACCAACGTCATCACTTTGATTATTCTTCGTCCATTTCGATATCCTGTAAAACATTAGACTGTAATTATTTTGTATTCAAAATATGGCTTATGAAGTAATATATTGCGCATACCTCCAAATCATCGACAGAAGTAGAACACGTTGCATTTGTCTTGTCGGTTGACTCTGTAGCACCTAATTCTTCAACAATTGAATCTATCTTGCTCATAGAATCTGAAAATAAGTAACATTAATATACTAGTCAATAGTCATAAATTATCATGCAATCAAGCTAATATCAATAGGAAATGTTTACCTTCTCTTGAATGGAGAATCCAATCCTTTGTACAGACCAAAGCTTCAACACATTCAGGATCAAGCCGGCTACGAAAAGCATCAATAACACGTCCACCGGCACTAAAAGCTGACTCTGAAGCAACTGTCGAGGCTTGCATAGATAGCACATCACGAGCAAGACGTGAAAGAATAGGAAATCTACTTGCTTGACCCTTCCACCATGCCAAAACATCAAATACTCCATCACTCTCACGAAACTTCAATGGCCCTTCAGATTTGTACAAATCCAACTCTGATTTCTCACTATGATCCCCATCAGATTCATAGATTTCATCAAGGTTTAACTCATCCTCATCATCATCACCCATAAGGTCATTTGACTTGGAGGCCTTAGAATGGTCATTCTCTTTCAAAGGCTTACTGTTTGAACTTGTGGCCATATTGGATGAATAAAACATAAACAAATCATGCAGCACATCCATAATTTTACCATTTTCTAGCTCAGCTTTGTAAGAGTCATACATTTTAGCTAGACATAGTGCAATCATTTTCTCCTTAAACCTAGGATCCAGAAAAGCAGCAACTGCCAATGACATGTTTGTAAGCTCCCAATACTTATCAAACTTACCACTCATAGAATTTCCCAATCTGCTTATTATAATATCATCACTATAGCACCATTTGCCAATTAAAATCTTGATCTCACAAAATTTCTTGAAAAAGTGATTTGCAGTAGGATAGCAAGTTCCAGAAAAGAGCAAAGTGATCTCATAGAATTTTTTTAAACACTTGCAAATACTATGTGCATTGTTCCAATCATCATCCGAAGGAGTTATGCGCTCATATCTAGTAGGATCTTTAAGTGAAAGTCTATCAAAAGCATATTTGTAATAAATGGCATTGCTTAACATTAGATAAGTAGAGTTCCACCTTGTACTAACATCCAAAGAAAGAGCTTTTTGGGTTTCCAACTCACATTCTGTGGTACACTTTTGAAAAGCCTCCCATTGTTGAGGAGAATTCTTCACAGTTGTTATAAACTTTCTGATTTTTTCAATAGCTTGCCCAATTATTTCCATACCCTTTCTAGCAACAAGATTTAATACATGATTAGCACATCTGACATGAAAAAATTTGCCTGAACAAACAAGAGAACCTCTAGCATTTAGCTTTCCAATGATATCATCAACTGCCACCTTGTTAGAAGCAGCATTGTCCAAAGAGAGAGCAAACAATTTCTTGTCAAGATTCCAGTTCAATATATTTCCAAAAAAAGTCCCACTCAATGCTGCTCCTGAATGCACACCTTCTAAATGCATGAAGTTGATGATTCTTTTTTGCATGGTCCAATTATCATCAATCCAATGCAGCGTGACACACAAGTAGGCTTTATTTTGATTTGATGTCCACATGTCCATGGTTGTGCTAAACCGACAAGAAAGGGTCTTGAAATGATCATATAACCTTTTCTTTTCCTCTTTATAAATTTCCATTATTTCTTTACGAACAGTGATACGAGACTTCAAAGGAAAATTAGGCCGCATGGAATTGATAAATTTGAAAAAGTACTCATGATGAGCCATATTGAATGGATACTCATGCATAATTATAGCAATATAGAAGTATCTCAAACTGGTTTGTTGATCATACCGAAATGTTTGAATTCCTTCATTGTTTTGTTCGATCAATTGTTGTCCTTTCACAACATTGTGTTTTGACTTCAAGTGATTGCTGAAAACTGATGTGCCACTTGAGCTCGTAGCTTTTCTTTTGAATTTGCAGCGATTGCATTGACCCCATAACTCCTTGTCAAATGTACCATCCGGTTGTTCCACATTCTCAAAATATTTGGTAAAATGATCCCAAACAAAGGATGTTAGCTTCTTTGCAGGTTTGAACTCTTCATCTTCATTTTTGTTGGCAGCTACACTTGCACTTGCACTTGCACTTGCATTTTTGTTGGCAGCTACACTTGCACTTGAACTTCTAGATTGCATAGCAATAGCTACAAGACAACATATGTATTAGCTTCCTATTATAACTTATAAACATGTATACATGAGCATTTACAATATTCTAGGCTTCCAGTACCTTTTGATTGTAAGTTCTTGTCCAATGTGGTGCTAGGAGCAGGAGCCAGCCTCAATAAAGAGTTTCCTGCTACATGATTCTAATAAGCATAAGGATCTTGATTTTAATAAGCATAAGGATCTTGATCTTAATAAATTGTAGTTATGGCAAACAAATTGACCTCTCACAGTTATGGCTTTTGCCAATTTTGTCGCCGGTTTCTTGCCTTTGGATACCGCTGCTGTGTTGACAGAGGACGTTATAGGACTTGCGTTGAGCTCAGTTGAACGAATCTTGGGTGGGTGCGTGCTTTCTCCTCCGATCGGAATCGAGGAGCATCCTCTTTTCTTGCTGTTGTCTCTGTTGGCCGGAGCGGGACCGACAAGATCACCACCGGCGTCGATCACCTGATTCACCTCAACTGGCATTCCACCACCACGCTCGTCGCTGCACATTGCAGCCGGCGTTCCACCACCACGCTCGTCGTGGGACATTGCAAGCACACTACAACCATGTAATAGTTCAAGCAGCAAAATAACTAAATAAGGTACATCATGTAATAAATTAGCATTACATATTATCTCTACAATTGATCTTGTACCAGCACACTTATGAAACACATGTTTCTACATTCTGTGATGTTTCTACACGTGTGCCATTAGCTAAATTTGACTTATCTGTTGATAGTTGACAGAGCAAGTGTACAAGGGATATTTATGAGTGTATGCAAACTAGTCATCACCTGAAAGAAAATTTTGCTAACTGCTTATATGTTGCATCTTGTCTGCATCTATCTGTCTTGATGGTTTTAGCTAAGAGTAGATGTAGTTGACACTGCACTTTCCAGCTAAGCATGTTTAACAAGAGAGATATGCTATACTAAGCTAGTCAATGATACAAAATAAATGAAAGGTATTCATCTTGTAGCTGCAACTAACTGAAATAAGTGATACTGATCACAACTTCTCAAGCACAGTTCAGTGTAGTATGCTTGTATGCTACGCACTTAAGTTGATAAAAAGATGGTACTACTACTATGCTTCCTTCTGTGAGGGATTATTTTAAATGCCATCTTTGTAATATGTGACTCTATAATTGTATATGAAAAATGGTACATGTTCATGGTTCATCAGTACTTCATATATACTTTGTCATCACTACTGGTAATTGGTAAACTTCATTGAAACACATGAAACTTTTTGCTTCAACAAGCCTCCCAGATCGACCAAGACACCAAGTAAATCAACCATACAAGTATACAACAGTACACAGGGTCAAGCATCTTCAAGAGGTTTACTACTGGTAATTGGTAAACTTCATTGAAACACATGAAACTTTTTGCTTCAACAAGCCTCCCAGATCGACCAAGACACCAAGTAGGCAAGTAAATCAACCATACAACAGTACACAGGATCAAGCATCTTCAAGAGGTTTACTTTTTTGGAGAAAAACAAACCTAAATTAAGGGGGATGCTGCCGGTGGCCGGAGAGGTGGTAGGGGAGGCTTGGAGGTGGCGGTGGGGGCCGTGGGGCGACGCGCCAGTGGACGGAGAGGTGGCGGTGCGGGCCGTGCGGCGGAGCGCAGCGCCGTCCGGTGGCGGATCAAGCGGGTACGCCGGGAGGCTTTGAGGCGGTGTCTGGCGGCGTCGGTGGCGGAGACGCCGGGGAGGCTTGGAGGAGGCGCGCCGGCTCCGTCCGGTGGCGGGGACGCTGGGGACTCAGGGACGCTCGGAGGCGGCGGCTGCCGGCTAGCCGGCTAGGGTTGGAACTCACCTGGACAGCCGGACTGCGCTCTGCGGCTTGGTGTGTTTGGTCATGGCCTCATGGAGTCATGGGTGGGCGCTGGGCGGCTTGGAGACTTGGGACTTGGGAGTGTTGGGCGGCTTGGGCCAGTGGGCCTGCCAGTTGCCGGCCTGTAAGGCTGTAACCCCTGCACTACACTCAATATACGGATATCCGGTATCCGGATATCCGTATCCGATCCGTATCCGTCGGATATCAGCCCTCCCATATCCGCTCCGGTATCCGGCTGCCCGATCCGGATAATTATCCGTATCCGTATCCGTATCCGACAAATATCCGATTTTTTTGCCATTTCTCTAAAAACGGATACGGATACGATCCGGATATTATCCGCTCCGTTTTCATGCCTACGTGCACCCTCTCATTCCCTTCCACCCCATGGAGAGGGCATACCTAAGTAGGACTTACTCAAGAGCACTCAGGTCAAGTCATATACCTTTCTCACCGACCTGGCACATGCACTCCAGATTAGTTATATGACTCACTTAATGACCTGGCTCATATGCACTATCCATGATATGAATGCAACATATTCATTTAGCATTTCTCTTTGCACATGATAACAACATGCATTCACCATAACAATTTCAAGATCTTCAATATAAACAATAATCATATACTTACATCCATCAACTTATCACTTTGCATCATCATAAACATAATCATCATCCTAGACATACTCGTAAATATAACCATAATCGTTAGCATAATCATATTCATAGTCACAAGTAAGCAACCAACATCCTAACATCATTATAGTTGATATACTTGCATTTAACCAGGAGGAGTAGATTGGCACAAGGACGAGGCCACTCCTGAAGACAACTCTTGAAAAACAAATTGCATACTTTTCAATATCATACAATTTAATTCGGCCTCTACTAGCCAAGCACTGTAGAAACTCGAGGCTATTGCTAGCAGGAATAGGTTTTGGACAACAGTCATTCAGATGACCATAACATCTAAATGACTGAACCAAAAAATTTATTCTTGGACTCAAATTAATCTTAAGAATACTGTCTACAACTTCTTCTATAGCCAACCTCTCAGGAAATGCCTTTATGAACCTCAAATCGACACAAATCTGAAACTAGAATCAATTAACAACTTGCTCTGAATAGCAGACCTTCAAACTAGAATATCTTCTAAATGGCTAAAGCAAAATGCACATTCTTGGTCTCTAAATAAACATAAGCCAAGATCTACAAATTCTTCTATAGCCAACCTCTCAGGAAATGCCTCTAAATACCTCAAATCAATAGAAAGTCGAAGCTACTACCAATCAACAGCCACTTTGGACAGCAGTCACTAAAACAAGCATAACTTCTAAACTATTAATCCAAAAATTATGTTCTTAAGCTCTAAACAAACAAAAGACTACAATCTACAATTTATTCTACAACTAACCTCTTAGGAAACACATCTAAATAGCTCAAATCGACAGAAATCCGAAGCTACTACCAATCAACAACTTTGGACAACAGTCACTAAAACAAGCATAATTTCTAAAATATTTATCCAAAAATTGTGTTCTTGAGCTCAAAAAAAACACAAGCCTATAATCCACAACTTTTGCAATAACCAACCTCTCTGGTACTGACCAAAAGGACCCTAAAATGGAATCTGAAGATCAATTCAGAAATCTGCCCAACTCTGAACTTTCAGCAATAATGATACTTCTGGACAGCACATTCAACAGAGCATAACTATTGATATACGAATCCAAATTAAGCAAATGAAGACATTTTAAGCATATACAGGAAATTTTCCAACTTTTTCTAAGTATTGAGAAATTCTAATTCGACCTCTATCTAGCCTTAAACATCATATTAATGCAGCAGCTACTAAAACAAACAAATTCAGGGCAGCAGGTAGTAAAATAAGCATAAATTTTAAATGGCTGAATTAAAATGAGTGATCTTGGTCTCTAAATAAAGATAAGACAGCGATCTACAACTTTCTCTACAGCCAATCCTTTAGTAAATGCCCCTGGAGGCCTCAAATCGCAGCTCCAAAGGCCAGATTTGCACAGCACAAAATTTCAGAACTTCTCCCTAAACCCTAGAGCCACCATTTCCCTCCAAAATCCCCAAATCCCAAACTCTAGAACACCCAAACTAGAAAATCTAGCAAGTATCCTCCTAAGAACAGCAAGAAATCCATCCCCAAACCTAGAAAACCTTACCTTCACTCGCCACATAGAGGAAGATGGAGAAAGGGGAGCTTGCTACCATGGAGGGATGAGGAGGAGCTCCATGGGGGCGGCTAGGAGGAGGCACCATGAGGGGAGGCACCAAGGGAGGAGGAGAAGCCATGGGAGGCTTTGGCTAGGAGGGGAGGAGGCACCAATGGAGCCAGTTGGGAGGAGCTTTCGGCAGGGAGGAATGAGGAGTAGGGAGTGAGCTCAAAATTTGATAGTACTTCCTATTGTGATAATTCTAATGTATGTATAATTTGTGTCATGCTAGAAGCAACTACTTAGCTATTTATGAAATTGTAAAAAAAAAAGAATGCAAAGTTGCCAGGGCCACAACCAAACACAAAAGTTAATTGGACAATTTTACTTTTACAAACTTATCTCAGGAAAACAATCCGCCATTCCTATAGCCATATTACTCCTTATATTGAAGATTTATCCTTTTAACCAAAGTTGCCAAAATATTGTGCTGCAGCTGTAATATTACAATGTAATAATTAATTGGATGTGTGTATCTCACAATGCAAAGACCAGGAAATATCATCTTCCATTATCTAGAAAAAGGTCTTTCTGAAGGATCGAGATGGTGATCAAGGGGAGGGGGATTGATCCCAAATAAAATTTTCCATCACTCAAAATACTCCAAACAATCCCGTAAGAAAAATCTGAAAGACCCAAAGATTTTTCTTCAGACCAGTGCTCCTCAAATTCGCCAACCCTCTGAAACCTAAACAACTAGACAACTATGTGTGCCTCTAGCTTGCATGGATGAGAACCATGAATTATGTGAGGAATTTTTCAATCACAATCCTGGTTTTCAAGTATCCAAATAAAAAGGAATCAATTTAAATGCTTCTTTTCTAAAAGAGATCAAGCCAAAAACACCAAAGTCTCTTTTAGAAAAGCAAAAGCAGATTTTTTTTAGAAATTGTCCTCACATGGAGCAGGTGGTTGGTGGATTTTTGTTGGTCTAAAATTTTAGAGAATTTTTCTCCCTGTGATCAATTGAGTCATGAAACACTCCACCAAAAACCACCTCAAAAAGCCTTGTAGAAAAATCAGGAAGCATCAAGCACTACAGACAGTCAGGAACTTCAATCAGAAAGTTTGGGGCTCGGTATTCACCTCATAGTGCTCAAACGGTGAAACCAGTGCACTCCACAATTTTTCCATAGATGGATATATGAGTCTTTCACATTCTTCAACAAGAATAACACAAAAAGGATTTTTATAGATTTTTCTAAAAATCGAATACTGACTTCTGTGCGAAGAACAAGTTCAGGACAGATTTGCAATTTAACATAAACTTGATCTATAGTCTATCCTAGAGTGCAAGAGAGATCTAAAACTATATGAGCACCCTCAAGACATCCTTGATCACCAGCATTTAGAAGGAGGGGAGGCAAATCCAAATTGCGAAAAAGTAAATTGCGGGAATTTAAATTCGGGAAAGTAAATGCTGAATTTAAATTGCGTAAAGTAAAGACATAATGTAAATGCACAATTTAAATTCACAAGAATAGTAAATAAAATCTTTGTATTTTCTGGATGGAAGGTTTACAAAGCCTCACTTCATGTGGGCAAAGCTCAAAGGAGCAACTCAAACCTTCAAATGAGGAAGGGCACCCCTCCCCCTCTATTTATACTACTCTTGGGCCACCTACCACCCTTGGATGAGTCCCTCAACCCTAGAGCACTCTACCAAGGGCTAGGATTAACCAACTCACACAGTCATGCAAGAGCAACCCAAAACCCTACACACATAATGGGTTTTCTTGCATGGTTTTCAAAGCATACTACCTAGACCCGCTAACCTATCAACTAAACCACAATCCAACAGCCCTCATCGATCCTCGCGGTATCTAGCTAGTATCATCGTCTTTCCTTGTCTTTTTAACTTGCCTGAACTCCGTCTCCGATCATCTTCCCGCGATCTTCGACCGTCTGGACCTCCGATGCACCTCGCCTAGTTCTGGTCCTCCTCCGCCTCACCATGACCTAGCACCATCGTCCTGCAACCATCGAAGACAAGAAAAACCCATCACATAGCATTGTCCAATAATCATCACAAATGCTCACAATTAATCATGTCTCATTCATCAGTCGGTTCTACCGCCAGCCATAGGCTGGTTGTACCACAAGAAGCTAACACAACTCAAATTGCTTTTTTTTAATTCCAATTCAAATCAAACTCAAACATGAGCACACCTTGCTCAAATAAAGTCAAATACCCATCATAAATATGGATGGACCTTCACATGATCCTTCATTTTCTTTACTCACTAAGATATTGAAGAAACCAATAGGGGGCACATGTATGGATGAGGAAAAGTGCACACTCCTGCTGCTTCTAAAATGACACTTTCACAAGTACAACCTCAGCAATTGTATATAGCCATACTAATATTGTGTTCCTAGGTAGGTTTACGCGCTACACTACGTCGTGTGAAATATGTAGGTAAAAGCGTAGCAAGAAATATTATCCAATGTAGTTCGTGGCACATTAGACAATTATATAAATTGTATAGAAGGTAGCAGCTTAGCATGCATACACAAGGAATATGTGTAGTTTCTTATCAATATATAGGTATTTCTGTAAGAATATTTTTTAATATGCAAATATTTCTGCCTTCAGAAATATTATATGCTGGTAGTTCCTAGGCTTAGTTCCACCGGTAACCAATAACCATCATAATAAATGCTCAAATTTCATTGAGTATTATATATTCAAGCAAAGCATATATCGTTAAACTATCTCCGTAGGTACCCATTTAAACCATTATACACCATAAACTGACATTCATATAATGTGCTAGATATGATTATTGAAATTTAAAACATAGGTGTAGGATTGGGATAATGAAGTGCGACTTTCATTTTTGTTATTATATGATCTTTTTACCATTTCAAAGACTGTTTATGGATCTCTTTTTGTCCTTTTTTTCTGTACCATGTGGCAATTGTGTGAGGCTCGAAGGAACAGAATATACTTGTAGATTTTCCATTGCTAGTGATGCAAAAACTGTAAGGAATTGTTAAAAATGATAACTAAGCTAAATAAAAAATCATCTACTCATGCCCATTGTGAAAATGTAAGGAAAATCAGGGAACTAACCAGTGATGTCCAACAGGTCCAACAAAAGCATATCCAAACGAACTTGTGATTCCCACCCTCTTGCAATCAATCTTGAACCCTTTATGCTAAAAAGACATCAGAATATTAATGAATGGTAATTATAATTTTGTAGAACGGGAAAAAGTCTGAGCAGATACGCTAAAAATTAATAAAACTTCCCATGGACCATTCATAAGCCATCTCCAAGTCCAAATGAAATTCCAGTTTGAATTTCTTTTGTAGGTTGGGTATAGTATACGGGGGTTTAGGGGAGGAACCTTGACTCCAGTTGCCTGTAGGTCTTGGACCAGGACTCTTTCTTCCACAACAATTAGAACAAAAAACAAGATCAGAAACTAACATTCAGGAATTATGAACCGGAGAGCTGTTGATCTGGACAACCTTACTCTATTGTTGTATGAATTCCATAAAACTGTTAAAATTTCCAAGATTATATCTTTCATCTCTCCTTTTGGGATCACAAAGACTCCAGCATTGTCTGCAAATATGACATCAACAAAACATTAGAATCGAATCATAACTAATGCAGTCATTATGATGCAGAAGAACTTCTATAGAGAAAGCATCAACATAGTAGTAGGTAAATACAGATAGTTCCAGAAGTATTAAGACTTAACAATTCACTGAAGTAGATACATAAAGATGATAAAGTTTATAAGCTCCTTCAGTCCTTCATAACACTAAAATGGGAGAGCTTATGACATGTAGCAGGAGACAAGCAACATAATGCGACAGAAGAATGCAGTGCACTATGTTGTTTAATACTGGCCAATTTGCATGTATGTTTCCTTCTGACAAATGACCATACTGGAATGTCACTCTTTACATGTAATAAAGCAATATTCTCAAATATACGATTGCATTGGCGGGGCAAAATGAAGCTTTTGAAACATCTTATGAGAAATGAACTAATTGGAATAAGATTTCCAGGATGATATCTTTCATCTCTCCCTTTGGGTTCACAAAGACTCCAACATTGTCTGCAAATATGACATCAACAAAACATTAGAATCAAATCATAACTAAGGCAGTCATTGTGATTTAGAAGAACTTCTACTGACAAAGCATCAATAGAGCAGTAGGTAAATACAGATAGTTACAGAAATACTAAGACAACAATTCACTCACGTAGATACATAAAGATGATAAAGTTTATAATCTCCTTCAGTCCTTCATAACACTAAAAGGGCAGAGCTTATGACATGTAGCAGGAGACAGTAGCATAATGCGACAGAAGAATGCAGTGCACAATGCTTCTTAATACTGGCCAATTTGCATGTATGCTTCCTTCTGACAAGTGACCAGACTAGAATGTCACTCTTTACATGTAATAAAGCAACATTATCAAATATACGATTACATTGGCGGGGCAAAATGAAGCTTTTGAAACATCTTATCAGAAATGAACTAATTGGAATAAGGCAGTGCAGAATGTAGCTTTGCAAAAATTCAATGAGATTTGCTACTGAAGAGGTTACTAACAATTGAAGAGTCGCACTAAAACAGAATATTAGCTCAGTAGAAAGCAAACTCTAGAGAAACAACCAACTTATAATGAATCACACATTCTAGAGAACAGTGTCATATCCAGAGGCCTTCCTTATGACCAAGCAATTTCAGCTATGATGGAACAATCTATCAACACACAGCAATTGTAAGCATAAATTGCCTGAATGATAAATCATAAAATATTGGAACCCAGTCATAGTAAAAAAGATGTTGGAGACAGTGACTGCCTTAGTAAGATGCAAAGAAGGCATCTGACCTGAAAATAGAAATCGGGAAACATTATGCTTCAACGAGTGTAGCATCTTCGATTTGTGACTGGCGTGAACCAACCAAGGAATAGAGATCTACATAGAACCACCGAAAGCAAATTAGCAAACGAAAGAAAAGCGAAGACGACAGTATCAAGCAAAATGCAAGAATGCATATCGGAAGCCGATACGCAGAACGGAAAACAACACCTAGAATGGAAAATCACAGAACCAAGGCGAAAACAACGACGGGAATGTTGCGAACGACGGTGAATGGCCGACATCGAACACAAAGATCCAACGAAGCATTCCCATTTTGCACCGTGTCGAAAGGCGGGGCGCAGAACGGAAAACAAAGAAGAACAAGATAAATAAATAGCAAGAAGGAGAGGGATATGCAGTGAGGAGCGAAAAGGCCGAAGAAATAGCGGTAGCTGGAACCTGAAGGCGATGCAGCGATGACGGAAACCTCAAGGCGAAGGAGCTATGTCGGAGCAATCATGGGGATAGTGTAACACCCCGGCATCTAGTATGTCCTAAATGTCACCAAACATGATGGAACAAGCATCTAAAAACCATAAATAAAGATAAATTACAGCAAGGATGAAAATGCTAAATCCGAAAATTTCGGCAGCATCTCCTTTGTTTTGTCATGAATTGAAGCAATAGCAATAACATGGCAAGATATATCATAACATAAGATATCTAAAACAGCAACAACAATGGATATAGCAACATCTTAAATCAATAATACTATGTCCAACCACTCCACAAACTATAACGAAGCAAGTGAGGAAATCAAGCCCACAATCTAACCACACACCAAGTTTCATGGCACTAATCTTATTATCATGACTCCAAACTATTAAATTGTCTATAAGTGTGGAGCTACGTGTAGAAGTGTAGCTAATGCCCTCTCCCACATGCCGGTCTCATGGTACCTAAAAACAACATAAAACACAAGCGTGAGTTCATCACTCAGCAAGTATATTGCAATGAATCACAAGAACAGTTCAATGATAACATCGCTACACATCATGCTTAACATCATAATCATGTCCAAATCTCATTATACACATTTCATTACCATCATCATGTATGCAATGCAATGCACATGTCTCCTTGAAGCACATACCGGTATTGCCAAGTGCACACCCGTCGGCGTGCACCCTCTTTTCCCCTTCGATCCCGTAGATGGAGGGTGCCTACTTCTCGCTTCCATTCACAACCGTGGATGGAATCACGAGGTAGGACTTACTCAATGGCTCTCCGAATTAGTCATAACTTTCTCACCGACCTTACCGGACTAGTTATGACTTTCTCACCGACCTGACCAGTTCTCATGCCATGTATACAATTATGCCATAAACATAAACGACTTGCACATAAACTCAACTACTCATTGCATAGCATCGTAATAGTCCATTTTCATCATATCATGGGCAAACACTAATCATGGCAAGATAGCATATCATGTACTCAATTTGCATCTAACCAAGACTAGCAACATACAACACGCTACTCAACTACTCATTATGCCATGATTAGTGTTTGCCCATGATATGATGAAAATGGACTATTACGATGCTATGCAATGAGTAGTTGAGTTTATATGCAAGTTGTTTATGTTTATGGCATAATTGCATACATGACATGAGAACTGGCCAGGTCGGTGATAAAGTCATAACTAGTCCGGTAAGGTCGGTGAGAAAGTTATGACTAATCCGGAGCGCCATTGAGTAAGTCCTACCTCGTGATTCCATCCACGGTTGTGAATGGAAGCGAGAAGTAGGCACCCTCCATCTACGGGATGGAAGGGGAAAAGAGGATGCACGCCGACGGGTGTGCACTCGGCAATACCGGTATGTGCTTTAAGGAGACATGTGCATTGCATTGCATATATGATGATGGTAATGAAATGTGTATAATGAGATTTGGACATGATTATGATGTTAAGCATGATGTGTAGCGATGTTATCATTGAACTGTTCTTGTGATCCATTGCAATATACTTGCTGAGTGATGAACTCACGCTTGTGTTTTATGTTGTTTTTAGGTACCATGAGACCGGCATGCGGGAGAGGGCATTAGCTACACTTCTACACGTAGCTCCACACTTATAGACAATTTAATAGTTTGGAGTCATGATAATAAGATTAGTGCCATGAAACTTGGTGTGTGGTTAAATTGTGGGCTTGATTTCCTCACTTGCTTCGTTATAGTTTGTGAAGTGGTTGGACATAGTATTATTGATTTCAGATGTTGCTATACCCATTGTTGTTGCTGTTTTAGATGTCTTATGTTATGATATATCTTGCCATGTTATTGCTATTGCTTCAATTCATGACAAAACAAAGGAGATGCTGCCGAAATTTTCGGTTTTAGCATTTTCGTCTTTGCTATAATTTATCTTTATTTATGGTTTTTAGATGCTTGTTCCATCATGTTTGGTGACATTCAGGGCATACTAGATGCCGGGGTGTTACAGATAGAGTGAACGATGGGGAACAAGCCGGCCTGGGCCAGCACAGCAACAGCAAATCCTCGTGGTAAACATCGCCATGGTGCCGGCTGAAAAGGGCATGCACCAGACGCTATCGAGCGAAACGGCAGCAGCCGAGGCAAGCTGAAAATCATGACCCTTTAAGAGCCATCAGTCGGCTTACGGTGGGCGCCGACGAATGAGTAAGGCACCATAGCAAACGCCGAGGATGGGACGACGACCATGAACGGTGCGACGACACTAAGGAACACGAGGCGGTACGCGTCCGAGAACGATTGGCAGGACGAAAGCGGACATCACGAGAACGAAGGAACGAGGCGGACGGCGTGAGCGAGCCAAACGAGGTGACACACGGCTGATGAGGACTAGCGCACGGGCAGTGGTCAGCCGTGCGTCCGGGACAGCTGTGCAGCTGGATGGGCACGAAGCGAGCAAACGAAGGCATCGGGCAGACAGAACCCGCACGCAAATACGGTGAACAACCGGATTTCTTCGGCGCAAAGCGGTGACGTGGCACAGGCTAGGGTCACGAATTTCTTGCCTTAGAGCATCTCCAGCAGACCCCCTAAACCAGCCCCTAAACCTTAAAATAGGGAGTGTAGTAAAAAAAAACAGATCCAGCAGGGCCCCAACTCAAGCCTCTAAAATTAGGAGGCCCCTAAATTTGCCTCCTCAGCCCCAATTCCCAGGGGGCCCCAACTCAAGCCCCTAAAATTAGGAGGCCTCTAAATTTGCCTCCTCAGCCCCAATTCCCAGGGACACAAGTACAACTCCTATTATTGAAGATAGGGAAATACATGAGAGGCTTCAAAAATTTTATCATGTTTTGAAAATTTTAAATTTAAATTTGAAATATCATGTTTTTAAATTGTAAATGTTAATATGCTTATGTTTTATGTATTACAAATATTTTTGATTGAATTTTAGTGGTGTCAAATGAAGATTATACATAGCGGATATGTCAAAATAGGAGAAAAAGTAAAATATGGGCTGAGATTTAAGGGCTGTTGCTAGACTTGTGCTCTGAAAACAGGACCCTAAAAAATAAAGGGAGCCCCTAAATCCAAAATAGGGACCCTGTTTTAGGGGCCCTTGCTGGAGATGCTCTTATAAGATAGTTATGTTAATTAATATATGAAAATTAATGCAAGTACAAACTGCAGTACATAGTACTAATTAACTTTTTCCAAGAACTAAATGGATGACTAATCATCACTAGGTTAACTGAAGACAACACGATCAGATGTCAGATCTACTAGCCATGCGCGTGTTCCCGTCTGGGATTCCTCTTGACCACTGGCTGAGATTTGTTTGAGGACTTAAGGAAGAAAAGAAGGAATGGCTCTCGCCGGCGGCCGTCGTCAACACAATGGCATCAGCCGACGATGGCAGCCGCTTCCTATCAGAAATTATATGCTCGTACTTTGATCTATTACATTCATCTAATTCTGCATCTAGTTTGTTTCCTCTCTTCTGTATGTTTGCATTGGAAGCAACTGGGAGGATTAATATGAGGGCATCCTTTTGTTCTTGAACTAAATTGGACTGCATGTAGTACGACTGCCAATCCCAGTTTCTTCAACTGTAGCTCGATTAAATTTACAAGCGTAAGGGCATCCAATCTAGTACACACGAACGCTTGTGTAATCATGTTCTCTTTTGCACAGGACCATGAGGCGTTTGCTTTTTCGTTTTGAAGCTCCAGACATGTGCCGATAGATAGTAGTATCATCCATCACCTCCATAGACCATAATCTCCATTGGAAGTACTCTGTCACGGGAACGACACGAAACAGAAATGGCTAATCTTCTTGTGCGGGGACAAAGGCATAAATTCAAAATTTTCTAAAACGTAATCAAAGAATCACTGTAAATTATAGATCATGAAATTACCACCAGATATGCAAATCAGTAGCGGAAGTAAAGTTAATGTAGCGTGTTAGTGCAGTTATAATCGTATTAGCCTCGTGTTGGCCTCCTCCAACAGATCCTCGTGAATGTCACAAGTTGCGGATCGTTCTAGCGTTGAACGTTGAAGCCTCGCATCAACGTCTTCAAGGTATCCACATGTACGCGGCAGAAACACCACGCGTCAGAGTGCTAGCGCCGGCTACGCGATTTTGGGCGAAGGAGTTGTGGCGGTTAGGGTTTTAAAAATTCTAAATTCCTATGGTGTCTCGTAATCCTAAATCCAGCACCCATCCCTTTAAATAGATGCTCCACAATGGGTCTCTACATTAGAGTCCCATTATGAAATCGAAACCCATTGTAATGCAGATCACCATCCGAATTATATCCTAACCCCTTAAGCGTGCAACCATATATATTTATGTATACTTGTACATGGTTAGAGTACTCTTACTCAACCATTAATTGGTAGCGGTCCCTAGCAAAACTTGTCGACTCCCGAGCATATGTAAAGATTATATCGGACGAACCTTAACAATGCTCGGTTATATGCATTTCCTTTTGCCTCATGATATCAGTCAAACTCAAGGAGAGTATGTGCCAGCCTTGTTTAGATAGTTTGACCAGTCTTTCTCGATTATGTGACTCAGAATCCCCGATTACGGTTAACTCTTTAATCACGAGTAGCATGGCCATACATTTCTGGAATCCGACCACCCGAGAGGCCTAGAGATATCTCTCCCGTTGTACGGAGGGGAAAATCATATCTTGATCGACCATACCTCGCAACATGCTTCGCGATAAACCCAAATGCCACCTTTATAACTACACAATTACGGAGTAGTATTTGGCAACCCCCTAAGTAAATCATTACACATCTCGAGTACACGTGTAAACTTCAAGTCTAAGGATATAGCATGCACATTGTATATGAGACCAACTGATGACAAATAAAAATACAACGTTCTCGCAGTGTCTCAAGGTGAGTCGATCCAACTCTATATTCTCTAGCATATGTTCATATTATTGGTTTGATATCTCCATATCCTGGGCCTGTGAAACATGATGGTCATCAACCAATATATGTATGTATGTATGTATGTATGTATGTATGTATGTAAGTATGTATGTCTGTGCGCGCGTGCGCGTGCGCGTGCGTGCGGGTGTGTGTGTGTGTGCGCGCGCTAGTCTATTTATATTTCATCATATGTTTATCAACTAGGGATCACTTTAGAATAATCATCACAAAATGATATATAGAGTTTCACAAACAAGTTACATACTTGCTAATAAATAATAATGACATTATTCAAGAAACAAGATAATAAATCATGAACATAAAAAATATAATAATCTCTATGATTGCCTCTAGGGCATATCTCCAGCAATCTGCACACTAACTGCAAATTGTTTCCAATATCTTCACATGAAACATTAGTACTGCAGCAACTAAATGATAGAGAAAGCCTAGTTAGATCATTGGAATTTTAGAATGCATCCTTCTGGAAGGGACTAGGAACAAGGATGCCAAGTGTGCTCATGGGAAACAGAAGAAGGGAGTAGGTTCAAAAGAAAATCTAGCTATTCACTTCACTTGTGCGGTTGTGCCCATTGTGATAAGAGGCAATTCCACCAAGTTTCAGGGTCTTTGAGGTTTGCATTCAATTCAACTGGATGGTCAGATGTGGTCTTGAAGTGTCAGCACTCAGGACTTCCTGAGATACATGTATCCACGTTTAATCTTGGCCCACAATGCAGGCACCATGCATGAGAGGAAAATGGGGTTCAGCTAGCCATCATCAACCATGGCATCTTACCTGACCTGAGCCATTTCCTTGAGTAGCTTCAGGACTTTACTCAGGGTTTATTTGACTATACTGTAGCAAAAGGAGTTGCAGGCCCCACCACCTGTGTTACTGTTACCTGAAGAAGATCCAGCTGAGCACACTGTGTTGACCACGGTCAGGAGATACATTCGTATACATCCTAGTACAAGATTGACTATCACTTCATTGTCTTTCTTGAGCTGTGCTGTACTGTACTGTGATATTGCTCAAGTCTAAATCTTTCTGTGCTCTATGTATCACTATTGTCCAGTCTGCACTACTGCTTGCAGTCCGAATACCAAGCACTCCAGCGCTCAAGTATGAGCCCCATGGAGTGATGCGTTTCGATGTAAATTCAGGGCAAGAGACATTTGTAATAAGAACACGAAAAAGCTCCATGGATTATCGCGGTTTATAAGAGGTGATGTGTCAAGATTGGCTTTGTAACCGATGAATAGTAAAGGTGATAGGAACTCCTGCACCTGCTGCATGCACTCAAAGGTTAGGGCTTTTTGACTACTTGCATTTGCATTGTCTGATACTACACAAGCTCAAGACCCACCAAAGGCCGAAGTAGAAGCGGATGCCGCTGTTAATAGGAATTATTGACCTATTTATTTTTAGGTTTTTTGTTGATCACATGGATTATTCAGTGTGAAAGGGCAAAGGGGCCCCGGGTAACAAACAGTACATTTCGTTTTGATGTGAAAACTCATCGAATCTTCTGATTTGTACTTACTATTGACTCTTCTTTTCATATAATAAGGCATTGCAAAGTCTGACAAGAGTCAACTCAATAAAAGCCAAAGGCAAGAGAGAGAGAGCAAGAAATGTGTGAGACCATCTAGTCATCTCTATGTTGTCATGAGTAGTTGACAAGTTTGAGATGAAGTTCAGGCGTAGGTGGTAAGGCCGAAAACTACTATATAAAGGTTTATATTAGACGTCTTATCACAGATAGTTTTAAAAAACCGTCTGTGATGTGCAACATCACTGATGGTTATATAGTGAAACCGTCAGTGACATCACAGATGGTACTCTTCATAAACCTTCAGTGATACACATTATAGACGGTTTTAGTATAAAATCGTTAGTTTATCACTGACGGTTTTATTCTAAAATCGTTTGTGATAGCTACAGGAGTCATTACTGATAATTTTATACGAAATCGTCCGTGATATCTATTTATATCACTAACAGTTTATGAATAGAACCATATTTGATATCTCCTAGAAATATATAATATAGAGCCCTGAGCTACTTAGTATTTTTTAGGGTTTCGGGATCTATCTTTGAGGTGGCTATGGCTGCTAGGCGATCTGGCGAAAGAAAATAGTTGATGTCAAAGGATGATTGTATATCCATTTGATTTTGGTGATCTAAGGTTAGTAATGGATTCTAATTGCATTATATTCAAGATCTAGCTAGTTTGGTAAAAAGGAGATCAATTTGAAGATTGTTTAGATCTAGCTTGTAGATCCATATGTTCTGGGTGATCTAAGGTTAGTAATTGGTTCTAATTGCATTAATTATATTCAAGATCTAGCTAGTTAATTTGGTAAAAGGAGAATAATAATTTGAAAATTGTTTAGATCTAGCTTGTAGATTCATTTCTTCTTTGTGATCTAAGGCTAGTAATTGGTTCTAATTGCATTATATTTAAGATCTAACTAGTTTGTTGAAGAGAAAATTTCAAGATTGTGTTTAGATCTAGCTTATATATCCATTTGTTCTTTGTGATCTAAGGTAATAATTGATTATATAATTGCATTATATTCAAGATGTAGTTAGCTACCAGTGCATAATTTAAGAATGTGAGCATGGGCACACCTAATGTACTTCAATATTTAACACTAATTGTTATATGCATAGCGTAGATGAACCGAAGTTGGATGTACGCTGAGAATCATGTGAGTGTTGAGTATATTAATGGCATCTCTGCTTTTGGAAGAGCTGCAGAGGAGGATATGTTTAATAAGGGTGTGCAATTTATGTCTTGTCCATGTTTTGACTGCGAGAATCTGATGATGTTTCGAAACTCACGCAGATTGAAGCACACTTGATTCTGAGGGGTTTTAAAAGAGGGTATACATGTTGGACCAGTCAAGGTGAAGAGTAGAATATACAGGAAGCAAGTAGTATTAACATCATCGATGAAGTCAAGATATGCCAGATGATCATATCGATTGTGCTTCCGATGAGGATAGGTTGCAGGATGACAACTGGATCAGATGCTGTGCGATATAGAAGGGAACCATGGTGACATAGAATACGGTAAACTCCAGGGCTTGATGGAGGACTCGGAGAATCCTTTTGTTCCCAGGCTGCAAGTCAAAATACACAAGGTTGCCATCCGTGCTTAAACTGCTAAAATTGAAGACAAGTAATAGTTGGTCCGATAAGATTTTCACGGTGTTGTTAGGTCTATTAGCGGAATGCTTCCAGAAGGAAACGTGTTGCCGACAACCTCCTACAAAGCCAAGAAGGTTCTTTGTCCTTGGGAATAGAAGTAGAAAGAATACATACAAATTCGAACTACTGTATCCTATACCGTAAAGAGTACGCAAACTTACTTGTATGTCTAGTGTGCAACGCATCCCGGTACAAGCGCAAAAAGTCATTTAATGATGACGGTGAGGGCATCGAGGTGAAGAAAGGACCTCCTACTAAGGTGGCATGGTATTTGCCTATAATTCCCTGTTTGAATTGTTTGTTTGAAAATCCAATGGAGGCAAAACTGCTGCGTTAGCACCTAGAGGAGCGTAGGAATGATGGAATGCTAAGGCACCCTGCTGATTCCACCTAGTGGAGAAACATCGATAAGTGGTTTCAAGAATTCAATGCGGATCCAAGGAATGTAAGGTTTGGATTGAGTACAAATGGAATGAATCCTTTTGGTAACATGAGCAGCCGGCATAGCACTTGGCCTGTGAATCTCTGTATCTACAACCTTCCTCCTTGGTTGTCTATAAAGCGGGAGTACATTTTGTTGTCTATACTTATCCAAGGACCGAAATAAGGTGGAAACGATATTGGTGTGTACCTAGCACTATTGGTGGAAGATCTAAAAACACTGTGGGTTCCTAGGGTACAGGTATGGGATGCATACAAACGAGTGAACTTCAATTTGCACTGCCTGTTGTTTTGCACCAAAAATGATTACCCTGCCCTTGCTAAATGTCAGGCCAGAGTACAAAATGAACCAAAGCTTGCACTCACTACTTAGACGATAATGAGAGTGTGTGGCTAAATCACTCACAAAAAATAGTGTACATGCGTCACCGTAGGTTCCTTCAGAGGAATCACCCATACTACAATATGCAGAAACAATTCGATGGAAGGAATGAAGACGGTTCAGCTCCAAGGCCTGTAAGTGAGAGAGAGATATTCATGACATTGTTAAGGATTTAGATATTGCACATGAAAAGCAACGTAAATCAAGGACCCCATGAGAAGAGCATATGGAAGAAGAGAACAATATTTTGAGACCTACCTTACTGGGAGCACCTAGAAGTTCACCACTGCATTGATGTCATGCACATATAGAAGAATGTCCATGATAGTTTGCTTGGTCCCTTATTGAACATTAAGGGCAAAATAAAGTATGGTACCAACACACTGCTTGACTGAGTCGATATGGGCATAAGACCAAAGTTAGCACAGAAAGAGATCGATAAAGGCCGAAAGTACTACAAATCTGCTTGTTACACTCTATCTAAGGTCAAGAGAACTGAACTATACCAGTGCTTGCATGGTGTCAAAGTTCTATTCTGTTACTCCTCCAACATGAAGAGATTTGTTTCGATGCAAGATTTGAAATTAAATGGCATGAAGTCTCATGTTTGTTATGTGCTAATGACACAGATGCTCACTGTCGCACTTAGAAGTATTTTACCAGTCATGGTCTGAGAGACAATCAGAGGCTGTGTTATTTCTTTAACATAATTGTGCAAAAGGTCATCGATCCCAAAGGACTAGATGCTCTATAGGCTAAGTGGTGATGTCTCTATGTAATCTTGAGATGTATTTCCGTCTGTCATTTTTTGATATCATGGTCTATCTCATTGTTCACCTTGTGATAGAGATAAAGATATGTGGGCCCATGTTCCTATATAGCATGTACCCGTTCGAGAGGTATATAGGAATTCTCAAGTCTTATGTACGGAATCGATCTCGGCCGAAGGGTAGCATTGTTGAAGGTTATGCAACCAAAGAAGTCATTGACTTTTGCATCGATTACATGGCTTAGGTCGAACTGATATGTATGCCTCGATCTAGCCATGAGGGGGGCTCCAGGGTATCGGGACCATCAAAAGAAAAGCAATCACGCTTGATCCAACTGAATGTGCTCAAACCCATTTCATGGTTTTGCAACACATGGCTGTAGTGCCCCCTTATATCGTCGAGCACAAGCACTAGCTAAGGCAAGAGAATCTAGCATGGCAGGAGTCTTGGATCACGAGACAGCATAAATTTTAGTTTAACAAATAGTTGAAGTAGCGACCTGTAACACCCCAAAATTTTGCTTTCCTTAAATTCATGTGTGATTTGGCACTTTGGTGAATTTTTGGAATTTTCTGGAATTTATTTGGATTTATTTGGATTTATTTTGAATTTATTCCATTTTGAATTAATTAAAGAATTAAACTTTGCAAATAAAATTTTGTTGGAAATATTTTATTTGAGTCCAAAATGATCCAAAATATTTTCCAGAATTTTTCGGGAATTTTTCTGAGTCTTTTGCTATTTTTAATGAATTAAATGAATTACTGGGAATTATTTTAATTATTAAATCGCTGGAAAATGCGAGTGGGTTTGTACTGTTCATCCGACCGAGCCTGAGTCAGACTCGAGTTCGAGTCCGACCCGAACCCGACCCGAGCCACGTGACTCGACCGGACCAGGTCCAAACCCTAAGCCTGTGAACCGTTGGATCGAGATCCAACGGCTGAACTCAGCGCAAGACCGATCCGATCGGATCCGATCCGCACCGTTCACGCCGTGCAATCCCAGCCGTCGCTCGTGCCCACGTGGGCGGCCATGCGTCGTCGTCCCCCGAGTCCGGCCGGACTCCTCCGCCGCTTGTCGCCGTAGTGTGGGATTAGGGCTCCGCCGTCTTGGCGCCGCATGCCGAGGGCATTTAAGTACGGTGGTACCCGAGGACCGCCGTGACCCGCACTCCTTGCCCTAACCCACCGAGCTCTAGCCGCCGTAGGGTTTGCCGGAATCGCTCGCCGTAGTTGCGTGAAGCGCCGCCACGGTTTTGTCTCGCCTCGCCCGCCCGTCCGATCCTCGCGCGTCTCGAGCCGGTTCGGAACCGTCCGGCCAAAGGCGCACCGAGGTGGTCTTTCACTTCGCCGAGCAGCCCGAAACGCCGCGCGTTGGTCGCCTTCTCCGACCTCGGTGAACCAGCTCCACCGCGCCGCCATCGCCGACTTGAGCTTTCTCCGCCGTCCGATCCGGATCCGATCGCTACGGTGAGTTCCACGCGCGCCTAACGCCGTTTAGAGCTAGGTTAGATCCTAACCGTTAGATCGGGATCGAACGGTGTAGATTAGATCTAGTGTCAGGGGCCGGATCCATTTTGGACCGTTAGATCTGGATCCAACGGCGTGGATTGACCGCGTTAACCCAAATGCGTGGTATCCAGATCCAATCTGGACCGTTGATTTTCAAATCAACGGCCGAGATTGTGCCACGTGTGCTTAGCCACGCCCACGCGCGTGGGGAGCGTGTCTCTGACACGCGGGACCCGCGTGTCAGAGGGCCCACGTGTCAGCCGCAGTCACGCGTGCGTGAGACCCAGCGCTGGCAGGTGGGGCCCACATGTCAGCGACACGTGGATTAAATGGGACCGAGTCCACGGTAGACCCGAGCCGAGCGTGGACCACGTCCATGGACCGGCTGACGTCAGCAGGCCAATCAGAGGCTGACACGTGTCCTTACTGACACAATAATTGTTTTTCCGAAAAAGAAAATGATTTAATAATTCGGTTTAATAATTGATTTGAATTTCAAAACTTCAAAAGCTTATAACTTTTGCGTTTCAACTCCGATTTGAGTGATTCAAATTTCTAAATTTGTATAAAATTGAGATCTACCTAAATATGAATTTTATTTAATTTTTGGACTAAAGTTTTTCTCTGCAAAAATTATTTAATTGATTATTTGAACTTTAAATAATCATAACTTTTGCATTTTAACTCCAAATTTGACGATTTCAGTTTTTAAAAATTCATAAAATTATGTTCTCTCTGTTTATGGATTTTATTTGGATGTTTGGACACTTTTTGCCTATTGTTTATTTGTGTATTTGCTATTTGCACGCTTTACGAGTAGACGTTGAAGTGCCGGAAGGATTCGAAGGAGAAGTGTTGACTCAGGATCCAACTCAAGACCAAGAACAAGTACTTTTTGAAGGCAAGTTGTGCTTTGACCATGTTGATCCTATTTCGAAATCTATTTTGATTTAAACTATTGCATGCTAGTTCAATTAGAAAAATACTTTGTTTAAACATGGGGGTTAGATAAATACCAATTTCTTTGTATGACACCTTGATTACTTAAGTATGTGCCATGACCCTTGCCACCCTAGTTGTGGATTACTAGTTGGACATTATTAAATTGCCAACATGGGTTTAGACCGTTGTAGTATCGCTTAGACACGCTTTCGTGCTCATGACATGATTTTGGAAAATCAAATGTTAATATTGACTTAATGACATATTGAACCTGTTTTGGAAAAGTATCACGTGATGTTGATGGCACGTGGTGCATGGTAATCAAGCGGGGTTTGATAAAGCAGATTTTCGGCCAGGGCATGTGGCAAGAGTAATCAGTGGGCCATTGTGGCATTGGGGATGTTGATTTGGTTCTTGGGTAGTCTTGCCCTGGTCACCCTAAGGACTTAACCTTGCAAGCCTTTGAACTGGGTCTAACGTGCAACCACATGTCCGTAATGGGACGGACCTAGTTGACTAAGTTGCTAATAACGCACTGTGGGACCTCGGGAGGTCAACTACACCCTTTGTGTAAGTTGTATGCGGGAGCGTCTGGGTGAGGCCAGGTACCCATCTAACGGTTGATTGGCCTAGACTTCGCCTTAGCGAAGGGAAGGGTTAGTCTTGCGATAACCGGAGGACCACTTGTATTGTTAGAAGTCTCCGAAAGACTTTGTTACTGAACTCGCCTTTGTGGTGTTTGATCAGTATCTTGTGGGTAAAGTGCATAACCTCTGCAGAGTTTAGAATCTATTCGAATAGCCGTGTCCGCGGTATTGGACATCGCTCGGGAATTACAGTCAAGGGTTAGATTTTCTCAAAAATAACTTGGTTTGAAAAGTTGGGTTGGATTAATAATGATGTTGATGGAAATGTGGTTTAGGATGGGAAAAATGTTTACTAAAACTTCTTGAAAAGTTATTTATGCTTTACTTGTTTTTACTGCTTTCGAATCTACTTATGCTACTTTTCAAATCTTTGTTTCTTGCAAATATACCTTGAGCTATTCCTTTGTACCAAGCCATGCATATAGTATATTAGCCTTGCATTACTCATGACTTGCTGAGTACCAAGTACTCACCCTTGCCTCAACACAACACCGATTGAAGAGGAGACTACGCCCGACTTTGGAGGAGGAGCTCCAAGAGGATCCGTCACGTAGGAGCGAGCCCGGTCCATTGCCTGTGGTATCTTGGATGGCGCCACGAGTTATTTGATTTTCCGCTGCTATTATTTTTCTCTGAATAAGTTTCGCCTTGCGAGGCATATATTTGTAACTTGACCATAAGGTCGAGTAACCAGTTTGACTATTTAAATAAAGTACTTATTTAGTATCGAGTGGTATGATTGTGATATTTACCGATGTTAAGACTGTGTGCACTAGCGTGTTCCTGGACTAGTGCTGAATACACAGAGGGTCCGGATTTGCAAATTCGGGGTCCCGACAGAGGTGGTATCAGAGCCAGGTTGACTGTAGGCTCAACCCTAGCTAGAATGGTCGTAGTGAGGATAAAACCTATTTTCTAAAAGCTAAAAATTTGTCAAGATAAGAAATGACATCTCGACTTATCCCCTTCTCTCTTATCTTGTCTCTTGCTGAAATTTTCCCTTACCTTGTCACAATTTAAAAATTCCGAGTTCTTACGTAAAGCACTCTTGTGACAGATGGAGGAAGAGTTCAACTACGTTGATCTGGGAGTTGGTCACGCCATGAACTTTGGCATATGCTACAAACTCTCGGAGATTTTGAGAAGCCGCAATACCAAGTGGAAGTGATCGGACAAAGCGGGATTGATCAAGGCTTGTGACGTAAAGATTGAGGTACCGCTAGGAAGAAGGGCCAGGCAATCGCCCGATACACCTACCGCCAGGAGGTCTACAATGCGAGATGGGTATCCAAGAAGTATCACGACAAGTAATGCGCACATTACCCGTATCTCGCCAGAGAGTTGGAGAGCACGGTGTTCCGTTATCATCCGCGCCAGCGATAACCTTCTTGACCCGGCGATTCGGGATGAGGACGCCATGGTTACACGGTTGGCACGATTTGTTGTCGCCAAGAAGATGTACTAGATAATACAAGCAAGGAGCTCTGAAGGCCCGCAAGGAGATCACGACAGAGAAGAACGAGATGGCGGGAAGCTCAAGAGTATGTGGCACACCTTCTGCGAAGGATTGACGAATTAGAGATGACTTTATGCGGACTGGACCGAGCCAAGATTGAGCTACACGAGCGAGATCCAGAGGAGTCGATCTCGATGAGGACATTGCTTCTTCGACTACCACAGAGGACACGATTCTTTGGACATGGCAATCGTTTCGCGCCTATGCCGCAAAGACCCGTACTGTGCCGTGGAGGTTTTCTCGATGAGTGAGCATAGGTTCTATAGTGAGACTCCTTCGCCGAGTCGCGTCATAGAATAAAGAGTCACCCTTTAGGCGTTAGACTCGAGTTAGGTCGAGTTGGATTTTCATTGTTTGCTGAGTGTGCAGGAGGTGTTGCAAGGCCCTGAGGCATTGTAAGCAGCCATACCAAGTTATTAATAATAAAGTTGGACCTTAAAGTTACACCTTTCGCCCCGCATAAGTTCCATATTACTTGTCTATTCTTGTTTCCCTCTCATCTCTAAACCTAGAGCAAATCGGCAGGATGGTGAACACCGTGGAAACTTTGGAAGCAATGGGAGTGGTTCTCGCCAAAGAAAACCCCAATGAGGGAGCACCAGACCGCCACTGGATGTGCAGAATTTGAGCTTTTCTCGCTGCCTGCACTCGATTGATGCATGCTATGATGCAACAAATGCAACACGCCATCTGCAGATCCACCGCTAATCAAGTTAATCGGGGACCACGCCGTAATACAAGGCTGCCGAGTTCATGAGGACTCACCCCACCCACTTTCTTTGGGAATGCCAATCCATTGGAGGCCGATGATTGGTTAAGGTCAATTGAGAGGAAGCTACACATAGCTCAATGCATAGGAAATGAGAAGGTACTCTACGCTTCTCATCACCGGAAGGAACAAATACGAATGGTGGGAGAACTTCATGTACACGCAAGAGAACCCTCAAGATATCACTTGGGAAGAGTTCACGGTGCATTCGACAATTATCACGTGCTGAAGGAATCATGGACCTTAAGAAGGAGGAGTTCAGAGCATCAAGCAAGGTAATCAGCCGGTGGCCGACTACTGAACAAGTTCACACAGCTAGCACGCTACGCACTGAGGATGTAGCGACAGATAAATCCAGGCATACCTCGTTTTATGAAGGGACTTAACTCGGGATTGCAAGTAGGATTGATCACCCACACCTTTCCAGATTTCCAAGAGTGGTGAATAAGGCGCTTATTCTTGAGGACAAGCGCAAGGAACTGGATGAGAACAGAAGCGCAGGATGCAACAAAGAAGGATCACGCCAGGAACGCAATAGCGCTGAGTTGCACCAAATCAATTCTTGATTCCAACCACGTAATGCAACAAGGACACCATCCCGGCACCAAGACACTGTCAATCGAACTACTGCACCCAGCCGCTAGAAACGCTTACTCCAGCAAACAAGAAGGAACAGTGAGACGCCGCTACAAGCGCAACGAGCCAGACACTTTGCCAACAGCTTGTCCAAAGAAGACAGCAGGAGTGACCCGATTCGCTTCAATCTAGGAACCACCCCAGCTAGGACGCCAAAGACCAGGAGCCACACCCTGCATCGTGGTGAGAGGCCGAGTCAACCATGTCACCGCAGATGCAACTGCAGAATGCTACGGACGTCGTCTTGGGTAAGTTACTTGTTAACTCGATGCAACCTGCTTGATTTTGTTTGACTCTGGAGCTTCAGATTCGTTTGTTTCGCAAGGCTTTGCTACTAGAAATGATTTGAGGATTGCAAGACTTAGATGCATGCTTTTAGTTCAAACCCCTGGTTCCGAACTCCGAGCGAAAGTAGGATGTTCCGGGTGAGAATACTAATAGATGGAATAGAGTTCCTAGCAAACCTTATTATTTTGGAAACCCGGACCTTAGACGTTATATTGGGAATGGATTGGTTATCCAAGCACAAGGCCGTATTGGATTGTGGACGAAGGACTATCTCGATTGAGAGCCCGTGTGGAAAGAAAGTGAAATTTCAAGCCACTGCCAGTTAGAGATGGACAGCTTGATGGTTAACGCAGTACCAAGGCAATCGGCATAGAGGATGTCTCAAGAGTGAATGAGTACCCAGATGTTTTCTGAAGATCTACAGTATGCCACCGCACAGGGACATAGAGTTTGTGATAGAGCTTGTACAGTACAGCACCAATAGCAAAGAGACCCTATCGGATGTCCACCGAGGAGTTGGTAGAGATGAAGAAACAGCTAGAAGAGTTAATGGAGAAAGGATTTATCGAGGCCGAGGCTCGTCGCCGTGGGGAGCACCGGTTTTGTTTGTCAAGAAAAAGGACGGAAGTTTCAGGATGTGCATCGACTACCGTGCACTCAATGAAGTCACCGTGAAGAATAAGTATCCGCTACCCAGGATTGATGATTTGTTTGATCACCGAGAGGAGCCGGAGTTTTCTCCAAGATTGATCTGAGATTGGGATACCATCGATTGAAGATCCGATCGGAAGATATTCAAGACTGCATTCTCGTCAAGATATGGACATTACGAGTTTACTGATTATGTCCTTTGGATCGATTTAATGCGCCTATTTCATGAATATGATGAATAAGGCGTTCATGGAATATTTGGACAAGTTTGTCATCGTGTTCATAGATGATATCCTAATCTACTCCAAGACAGAGGATGAACATGCCGAACACTTAAGGCGAGTTTTGGAAAAGCTGAGGGAACAGCAACTTTTCGCCAAGTTCAGCAAGTGTGATTTTTGGAAGGACAAGGTGGAGTTTCTTGGACATGTAATGACCGCAGAAGGAGTCGCCGTAGATCCAAGCAAAGTAGAAGCTGTGTTACATTGGGAGCAGCCAAAGACTGTGACCCAGATTCGGAGTTTCCTTGGAATGGCAGGATACTATCGCCGTTTCATTGAAGGCTTTTCGACAATTGCGAAACCTCTTACGCAATTGCTGAAAAAGGAGAAGAAGTTTGCATGGACGTCAGAATGTGAGAGAGGATTTCAGGAGCTGAAAAAGCGATTGACATCAGCACCGGTGTTAGTTCTACCGAATGTTGCTCAAAGCTTTGATATTTATTGTGACGCATCGTGTAACACCCCAAAATTTTGCTTTTCTTAAATTCATGTGTGATTTGGCACTTTGGTGAATTTTTGGAATTTTCTGGAATTTATTTGGATTTATTTGGAATTTATTTGAATTTATTCCATGTTGAAATAATTAAAGAATTTAATTTTGCAAATAAAATTTTGTTGGAAATATTTTATTTGAGTCCAAAATGATCCAAAATATTTTCCAGAATTTTTCTCGAATTTTTCTCGAGTCATTTGCTATTTTTAATGAATTAAATGAATTCTTGGGAATTATTTTAAATATTAAATCGCTGGAAATTCAACTCGGTCGAGTATCGTTCATCCGATCGAAGTCGAACCCGAGTCGGACTCGAAGTCCGACCGAGCGATTGACTCGATCAAACCAAATTCAAAACCCTAATCAATCCCAACCGTTGGATCAAGATCCAACGGCCGAGATCCGCCTGCACGGTTCGAGCCGTATCCGCCCGGATCCGATCGCGCCGTCGCGATCGTGGCCGTTGATCGTGCCACGTGGGACGGCCGAGCGTCATCGTCTCCGCCGAGTCCGGCCGGACTCCGCCGCCCGCGCCCGCCGCGTGTAGAACTAGGTTTCCGCCTCGCACGAACGCCGAGGCTATTTAAAGCGTGAGACGTCCCCCGAGGTTGCCCTCATCTTTGCGCACCCGTTCCCCCGAGCCATCTCGCTTGAGCCGTCGCCGTTTGCCCGTACGTGCTCGCCGGAGTTGGAGCCCTGTGCGCAGCGGTTGAACGCCGATTCCGCCGCCGTCCGTGGTCTTCCGCCGAGAAGGAGCCCAGATCCGGAACCACCGTGACGAGACGCAACCGAAGGAAGGATTCATCTCGCCGGAGCGACCCCGAAACGCCGTCGGGCTCGTCGTCGTTCTCGTCTCCGGTGCCCAAGCCTCGCCGCGCCATCGCCGGACTTCGCGAGCTCGGTGAACCGTCAGATCCAGATCGGACGGTTGAGGTGAGTTCACGTGTCCCCAACCCGATTGGATCTGGACCGTTGGATTAAGATCCAACGGTTCACAATTGCCACGTGCCGTAGTAGTGTTATTATAGGATTAGATCTGGACCGTCCGATCTAGATCGAACGGCCCACGATCAACGAGTAGTTTCAACGTGTTAACCCTGGATCTAATCCGCGCCGTTGATTTTCAAACCAACGGCCGTGATTGCGCCACGTGTCGGGAAGTTGGACCGACGCGGTCGGCCGTGACGCTGCGTGGCAGGTACCGACACGCGGGCCCGCGCGTGTCGGGCCGATCGCACCGTGACGTCACCCATGACGTCATCGGTGGACCCACTGCCAGACTGCGGCTGAGCCTCCGCCGACGCCGGGCCGATGACGCTACCCGAAAGTGGGTCCCACCCGCCGCTCACCCGAAAGCCGTGGACCGGGTCCACCGTGGACCGAACCGCGCCGTGAGCTGAGTCCATGGACCGGCTGACGTCAGCAGGCCAATCGGAGGCTGCCACGTGTCCATGATGACGCAATAATTAATTTCCGAAAAAGAAAATGATTTATTAATTCGAAATAATGATTTCAGATTTTGTTTCAAACTTCAAACGCTTATAACTTTTGCGTTTCAACTCCGATTTGAGTGATTCAAATTTCTAAATTTGTATAAAATTGAGATCTACCTAAATATGAATTTTATTTAATTTTTGGACTAAAGTTTTTCTCTGTAATATTATTTAATTGATTATTTAAACTTTAATAAATCGTAACTTTTGCATTTTAACTCCGATTTGAACGATTCCAGTTCCTAAAAATCCAGAAAATTATGTTCTCTCTGTTTATGGATTTTATTTGGAGTTTTGGGATGTTTTTGCCTAGTGTTTATTTGTGTATTTGCTATTTGCACGCTTTACGAGTAGACGTTGGAGTGCCGGAAGGATTCGAAGGAGAAGTGTTGACTCAGGATCCAACTCAAGACCAAGAACAAGTACTCTTTGAAGGCAAGTTATGCTTTGATCATGTTGATCCTAATTCGAAATCTATTTTGATTTAAACTATTGCATGCTAGTTCAATTAGAAAAATACTTTGTTTAAACATGGGGGTTAGACAAATACCAATTTGCTGTATGACACCTTGATTATTTAAATATGTGCCATGATCCCTTGTCACCCTAGTTGTGGTTTACTAGTTGGACATTATTAAATTGCCAACATGGGTTTAGACCGTTGTAGTATACTGCTTAGACCTGCTACGTGCTCATAACATGATTTTGGACAATCAAATGTTAATATTGACTTAATGATATATTGAACCTGTTTTGGAAAAGTATCATGTGATGTTGATGGCACGTGGTGCATGGTAATCAACTGGGGTTTGATAAACAGTTTTCGACCGGGGCATGTGGCAAAGAGTAATCAGGTGGGCCAGTTGTGGCATTGGGAGTGTTGATTTGGTTCTTCGGGTAGTCTTGCCCTGGTCACTCTAAGGACTTAACCTTGCAAGCCTTTGAACTGGGTCATACTTGCAACCACATGGCTGGAATGGGACGGCCCTAGTTGACTAAGTCGCTAAGGACTCACTTGTGGAGCCTCGAGTGTCAATTACACCGTTTGTGTGATTGTGCGGGGAGCGTGTCGTGGTCGTGGGCCGATACCCATCTAACGGTGTGTTGGTCCCATACTTCGCCTTGGCTAAGGGAAGGGATGGTGTAGAGCACGAACCGGAGAGGACCACCTGTGTTGTTTGAGGCTTCCGAAAGGCTTTGTTACGGGAACTCGCCTTTGTGGTGTTTGACTGTATCTTGTGGGTAAAGTGCATAACCTCTGCAGAGTTTAGAATCTATTCGAATAGCCGTGTCCGCGGTATTGGACATCGCTCGGGAATTACAGTCAAGGGTTAGATTTTCTGAAAATAACTTGGATTTGAAAGGTTGATTTGGACTAATAATGAAGTTGATGGAAATGTGGATTAGGATGGGAAAGATGTTTATTAAACTTCTTGAAAAGTTATTTATGCTTTACTTATTTCTCTGCTTTGAATCTACTTATATTATTTATCAAATGCTGTTTACTGCAAATATACCTTGAGCTATTCCTTTGTACTAAGCCATGCATATAGTATATTAGCTTGCATTCTGTGCATGACTTGCTGAGTACCAAGTACTCACCCTTGCCTCAACACAATATCAGTTGAAGAGGAGATTACGCCAGCTTTGGAGGAGGAACTCCAAGAGAATCCGTCTACTTAGGGAAGCGAGCCCAGTCAGTTGCCTGTGGTATACTGGATGGCGCCACGATGTTACCTTATTTGATTTTCCGCTGCTATTATCTCTCTTTTAATAAGTTTTGCCTTGCGAGGCATATATTTGTAACTTGGCCATAAGGTCGAGTAACCAGTTTGGTTATTTAAATAAAGTACTTGTTAACATCGAATGGTATGATTGTGATATTTACCAATGTTAAGACTGTGTGCACTAGCGCGTTCCTGGACTAGTGCTGAATACACAGAGGGTCCGGATTTGCAAATTCGGGGTCCCGACAGAGGTGGTATCAGAGCCAGGTTGACTGTAGGCTCAACCCTAGCTAGAATGGTCGTGGTGAGGATAAAACCTATTTTCTAAAAGCTAAAAAAAAATTGTCAAGATAAGAAATGACATCTCGACTTATCCCCTTCTCTCTTTTCTTGTCTCTTGCTGAAATTTTCCCTTACCTTGTCACCATTTAAAAATTCCGAGTTCTTACGTAAAGCACTCTTGTGACAGATGGCGGGAAGCTCAAGAGTATGTGGCACACCTTCTACGAAGGATTGACGAATTGGAGATGACCTTGTACGGACTGCACCCGAGCCAAGATTTGAGCTACACGAGCCGATCCAGAGGAGTCGGATCTCGATGAGGACACCGCTTCTTCGACTACCATAGAGGACCACGATTCTTTGGACATGGCGATCGTTCGCGCCTATGCCACAAAGACCGTGCACTGTGCCGTGGAGGTTTTCTCGATGAGTGAGCATAGGTTCTATAGTGAGGCTCCTTCGCCGAGTCGCGTCATAGAATAAAGAGTCACCCTTTAGGCGTTAGACTCCAGAGTTAGTTCGATTTGGATTTGCTTTGTTTGCTGAGTGTGCAGCATGTGTTGCAAGGCCCTTAGGCATTGTAAGCAGCCATACCAAGTTATTAATAATAAAGTTGGACCTTAAGGTTACACCTTTCGCCCGCATAAGTTCCATATTACTTGTCTATTCTTGTTTCCCTCTCATCTCTAAACCTAGAGCAAATCGGCAGATGGTGAACACCCGTGGAAACTTTGGAAGCAATGGGAGTGGTTCTCGCCATCGTAAAACCCCAATGATGGAGCACCGGCACCGCCATTGATATGCAGAATTTTGGAGCATTTCTTGCTGCTCAGACTCGATTGATGCATGCTATGATGCAACAAATGCAGCACGTCCTTTGCTCAGGCCACTTTGCTAATCAAGTTAATTAGGGACCACGCCAGAATACAAGGTGTCGAGTTCATGAGAACTCACCCACCCACTTTCTCCGGGAATGCCAATCCATTGGAGGCCGATGATTGGTTAAGATCAATCGAGAGGAAACTACACATAGCTCAATGCATAGGAAATGAGAAGGTACTCTCGCTTCTCATCAGGAAGGAACAAACCGAATGGTGGGAGAACTTCGTACCCTTGAGAGAACCCTCAAGATATCACTTGGGAAGAGTTCACACTGCATTCCGACAGTATCACGTGCTGAAGGAATCATGGACCTTAAGAAGGAGGAGTTCAGAGCAAAGGCAAGGTAATCACCGGTGGCCGACTACCTGAACAAGTTCACACAGCTAGCACGCTACGCACCGAGGATGTAGCGACAGATAAATCCAGGCAGTCTCGTTTTATGAAGGGACTTAACTCAGATTGCAAGTAGGGTTGATCACCCACACCTTTCCAGATTTCCAAGAGTTGGTGAATAAGGCACTTATTCTTGAGGACAAGCGCAAGGAACCGGATGAGAACAGAAGCGCAGGATGCAACAAAGAAGGATCACGCCAGGAACGCAATCGCTTGAGAGTTGCACCAAATCAATTCTTCGATTCCAACCACGAGAATGCAACAAGGACACCATCCTCGGCACCAAGACCTGTCAATCAAAACTACTGCACCAGCCCGCCGTAAACGCTACCCAGGCGTCGGCAAGGAACAGTGAGACGTCGCTACAATCGCAACGAGCCAGACACTTTGCCAACAGCTTGTCCAAAGAAGACGGCAGGAGTGACTCGATTCGCTTCAATCTAGGAACCACCCAGCTAGGATGCCAGCACCGAGAGCCATACCCTGCACCGTGGTGAGAGGCCGAGTCAACCATGTCACCGCAGATGCACTGCGAGATGCTACGGACGTCGTCTTGGGTAAGTTACTTGTTAACTCGATGCACCAGCTTTGTTTGACTCTGGAGCTTCAGATTCGTTTGTTTCGCAAGGCTTTGCTACTAGAAATGATTTGAGGATTGCAAGACTTAGATGCATGCTTTTAGTTCAAACCCTGGTTCGACTCCGAGCGAAAGTAGGATGTTCCGGGTGAGAATACTAATAGAGGAATAGAGTTCCTAGCAAACCTTATAATTTTGGAAACCCGGACCTAGGCGTTATATTGGGAATGGATTGGTTATCCAAGCACAAGGCCGTATTGGATTGTGGACGAAGGACTATCTCGGTTGAGAGCCCGTGTGGGAAGAAAGTGGAATTTCAAGCCACTGCAGTTAGAGATGGACAGTTGATGGTTAACAGTACCAAGGCAATCAGCATAGAGGATGTCTCAGTAGTGAATGAGTACCCCGATGTTTTTCCCGAAGATCTACCTGGTATGCCGCCAGACAGGGACATAGAGTTTGTGATAGAGCTTGTATGCACAAAGACCGATAGCAAAGAGACCCTATCGGATGTCTACCGAGGAGTTGGTAGAGATGAAGAAACAGCTAGAAGAGTTAATGGAGAAAGGATTTATCAGACCGAGTTCGTCGCCGTGGGGAGCACCAGTTTTGTTTGTCAAGAAAAAGGACGGAAGTTTCAGGATGTGCATCGACTATCGTGCGCTCAATGAAGTCACCGTGAAGAATAAGTATCCGCTACCCAGGATTGATGATTTGTTTGATCAGTTGAGAGGAGCCGGAGTTTTCTCCAAGATTGATCTGAGATCGGGATACCATCAGTTGAAGATCCGATCAGAAGATATTCCGAAGACTGCATTCTCGTCAAGATATGGACATTACGAGTTTACAGTTATGTCCTTTGGTCTGACGAATGCGCCAGCTTATTTCATGAATATGATGAATAAGGTGTTCATGGAATATTTGGACAAGTTTGTCGTCGTGTTCATAGACGATATCCTAATCTACTCCAAGACAGAGGATGAACATGCCGAACACTTAAGGCGAGTTTTGGAAAAGCTGAGGGAACAGCAACTTTTCGCCAAGTTCAGCAAGTGTGATTTTTGGAAGGACAAGGTGGAGTTTCTTGGACATGTAATGACCGCAGAAGGAGTCGCCGTAGATCCAAGCAAAGTAGAAGCTGTGTTACATTGGGAACAGCCAAAGACGGTGACCCAGATTCGGAGTTTCCTTGGAATGGCAGGATACTACCGCCGTTTCATCGAAGGCTTCTCGACAATTGCGAAACCTCTTACGCAACTGCTGAGGAAGGAAAAGAAGTTTGCATGGACGCCGGAATGTGAAAAAGGATTTCAGGAACTGAAAAAGCGATTGACATCAGCACCGGTGTTAGTTCTACCGGATGTTGCTCAAAGCTTCGATATTTATTGTGACGCATCGCGCCAAGGACTTGGATGTGTGCTGATGCAGAATGGAAAGGTCGTCGCTTATGCATCAAGGCAGTTGAGGCCGCATGAGGAAAATTATCCGACACATGACTTAGAGTTAGATGCGGTAGTGCATGCTTTTTTGTTATGGCGTCACTTTCTGATTGGAAACAGATGTGATGTATATACGGATGATATGTGCCTTAAGTACATATTCACCCAGTCGGATCTGAATATGAGGCAGAGGAGATGGTTAGAGTTAATCAAGGACTACAATGTTGGAATCCATTACCATCCCGGGAAGGCCAACGTAGTAGCCGATGCTCTGAGTCGGAAAAGCCATACCGTGAGTACGTTGCTAGCCACAAGTCAGGACGAGTTATGTGAGGATTTTCAGAAAATGAAGATTGAGGTAGTACCTAGCGGATTCTTGGCCGCATTGGAAGTAAAGCCTACTTTAGAGGACCAGATCCGAGAAGGACAGAAGGATGATGACAAGATCCGCAGGATTAAGTCCATCAAGAAGGAAGGCAAGGCAGAGGACTTCAAGTTGGATGAGCAAGGCACGTTGTGGTTGAAGGATCGCATTTGTGTGCCTAACAAAAAGGAGTTAAAGCAACTGATTTTGGAAGAAGCCCATGACTCTAAGTACTCAATTCATCCTGGAAGCGCCAAGATGTATCAGGATCTGAAGGAAAGATTCTGGTGGCCGAGTATGAAACGTGAAGTTGCCGAGCATGTTGCATTGTGCGATGTATGCCAGAGAGTCAAGGCAATGCATCAGAGACCAGCAGGATTGCTACAACCGCTGAAAATACCCGAGTGGAAGTGGGAGGAAATCGGAATGGATTTCATTACCGGTTTGCCGAAGACTCAAGGAGGTTATGACTCCATATGGGTTATAGTGGATCGCTTGACTAAAGTAGCCCATTTTATCCCCGTGAAGACCACTTACTCGGGAGATAAATTAGCGAAATTATACATGATCAAGATTGTCTGTTTGCACGGAGTGCCAAAGAGGATTGTATCGGACAGAGGTACCCAATTTACCTCAAGGTTCTGGAATAAGTTGCATGAAGCCATGGGAACCCGTTTGAACTTCAAGATCTGACTTATCATCCACGCATCGGATGGACAGACCAAAGAGTCAACCAGATTCTGGAGGATATGTTGAGAGCTTGTGCATTAGCTTATGCTACCTCTTGGGATAAGAGTTTGCCGTATGCCGAGTTCGATTACAACAATAGTTATCGAGGCTAGTTTCTGAGATGTCACCTTTTGAGGCCTTTGTATGGTCGACCTGTCGGACGCCATTGAATTGGAATGAGACCGCGAGCGCCGTGTCTTTGGGCCTGATATTCTTCAAGAGGTGAAGAGCGGTCGCCATGATTAGGGAAAGGTTGAAGATAGCCCAATCTCGACAGAAGAGTTATGCTGACAATCGTCGCCGAGATTTGAGTTTTGAACCAGAAGACTTTGTATACCTCAGAGTTACGCCTCTCAGGGGAGTTAAGAGGTTCCATGCCAAAGGGAAACTTACACCCCGTTATGTTGGACCATTTAAGATTTTGAGTCGCAGAGGCGAAGTTGCTTATCAGCTGGAGTTGCCACAGTCGTTGGCAGGAGTGCATGATGTATTCCATGTGTCCCAGTTGAAGAAGTGTCTCCGAGTTCCTGAGGAACAGACACCGCTAGAGTCAATTGAGTTCATGAGGACTCACCCCACCCACTTTCTTTGGGAATGCCAATCCATTGGAGGCCGATGATTGGTTAAGGTCAATTGAGAGGAAGCTACACATAGCTCAATGCATAGGAAATGAGAAGGTACTCTACGCTTCTCATCAGCTGGAAGGAACAAATTACCGAATGGTGGGAGAACCTGTGCCACGCAAGAGAACCCTCAAGATATCACTTGGGAAGAGTTCACAACGCATTCGACAAGATCACGTGCTGAAGGAATCATGGACCTTAAGAAGGAGGAGTTCAGAGCATCAAGCAAGGTAATCGGCCGGTGGCCGACTACGAACAAGTTCACACAGCTAGCACGCTTCGCTTTGAGGATGTAGCGGCAGATAAATCGAGGCAGTCTCGTTTTATGAAGGGACTTAACTCAGATTGCAAGTAGGATTGATCACCCACACCTTTCCAGATTTCCAAGAGGCTGGTGAATAAGGCGCTTATTCTTGAGGACAAAGCGCAAGGAACTGGATGAGAACAGAAGCGCGAGGATGCAACAAAGAAGGATCACGCCAGGAACGCATATACCGCTGAGAGTTGCACCAAATCAATTCTTGATTCCAACCACGAATGCAACAAGGACACCATCCCGGCACCAAGACACATCAATCGAACTACTGCACTCCCACTTCGCTAGAAACGCTTACTCGAGCAAATCGGCAAGGAACAAGGAGACGCCAAGCTACAAGCGCAACGAGCCAGACACTTTGCCAACAGTTGTCCAAAGAAGACAGCAGGAGTGACCCAGTTCGCTTCAATCTAGGAACCACCCAGCTAGGACGCCCGACACGAGAGCCACACCCTGCAGGCCGTGGTGAGAGGCCGAGTCAACCATGTCACCGCAGATGCACTGCGAATGCTACGGACGTCGTCTTTGGGTAAGTTACTTGTTAACTCGATACACCTGCAGTTTTGTTTGACTCGAGCTTCGCATTCGTTTGTTTCGCAAGGCTTTGCTACTAGAAATGATTTGAGGATTGAAAGACTTAGATGCATGCTTTTAGTTCAAACCCCTGGTTCCGAACTCCGAACGAAAGTAGGATGTTCCGGGGTGAGAATACTAATAGATGGAATAGAGTTCCTAGCAAACCTTATTATTTTGGAAACCCAGACCTTAGACGTTATATTGGGAATGGATTGGTTATCCAAGCACAAGGCCGTATTGGATTGTGGACGAAGGACTATCTCAGTTGAGAGCCCGTGTGGAAAGAAAGTGGAATTTCAAGCCACTGCCGTTAGAGATGGACAGTTGATGGTTAACAATTACCAAGGCAATCGGCATAGAGGATGTCTCAAGAGTGAATGAGTACCCGGATGTTTTTCACGAAGATCTACAGTATGCCACCAGGCAGGGACATAGAGTTTGTGATAGAGCTTGTACAGTACAAAGCACCAATAGCAAAGAGACCCTATCGGATGTCCACCGAGGAGTTGGTAGAGATGAAGAAACAATAGAAGAGTTAATGGAGAAAGGATTTATCAGACCGAGTTCGTCGCCGTGGGGAGCACCAGTTTTGTTTGTCAAGAAAAAGGACGGAAGTTTCAGGATGTGCATCGACTACCGTGCACTCAATGAAGTCACCGTGAAGAATAAGTATCCGCTCCCCAGGATTGATGATTTGTTTGATCAGCTGAGAGGAGCTGGAGTTTTCTCCAAAATTGATCTCGAGATTGGGATACCATCGATTGAAGATCCGATCGTAAGATATTCAAGATCGCATTCTCGTCAAGATATGGACATTACGAGTTTCTGATTATGTCCTTTGGGTAACGAATCGCCGGCTTATTTCATGAATATGATGAATAAGGTGTTCATGGAATATTTGGACAAGTTTGTCGTCGTGTTCATAGATGATATCCTAATCTACTCCAAGACAGGAGGATGAACATGCCGAACACTTAAGGCGAGTTTTGGAAAAGGCGAGGAACGCAACTTTTCGCCAAGTTAAGCAAGAGTGATTTTTGGAAGGAAAAGGTGGAGTTTATTGGACATGTAATGACCGCAGAAGGAGTAGCCGTAGATCCAAGCAAAGTAGAAGCTGTGTTACATAGGGAGCGACCAAAGGCGTGACCGATTCGGAGTTTCCTTGGAATGGCAGGATACTATCGCCGTTTCATTGAAGGCTTTTCGACAATTGCGAAACCTCTTACGCAATTGCTGAAAAAGGAGAAGAAGTTTGCATGGACGTCAGAATGTGAGAGAGGATTTCAGGAGCTGAAAAAGCGATTGACATCAGCACCGGTGTTAGTTCTACCGAATGTTGCTCAAAGCTTTGATATTTATTGTGACGCATCGTGTAACACCCCAAAATTTTGCTTTTCTTAAATTCATGTGTGATTTGGCACTTTGGTGAATTTTTGGAATTTTCTGGAATTTATTTGGATTTATTTGGAATTTATTTGAATTTATTCCATGTTGAAATAATTAAAGAATTTAATTTTGCAAATAAAATTTTGTTGGAAATATTTTATTTGAGTCCAAAATGATCCAAAATATTTTCCAGAATTTTTCTGGAATTTTTCTGAGTCATTTGCTATTTTTAATGAATTAAATGAATTACTGGGAATTATTTTAAATATTAAATCGCTGGAAATTCAACTCGGTCGAGTCTTGTTCATCCGATCGAAGTCGGAACCCGAGTCGGACTCGAGTCCGACCGAGCCGATTGACTCGATCAAACCGGCTCAAAACCCTAATCAATCCCAACCGTTGGATCAAGATCCAACGGTGAGATCCGCCCGTCTGCGGTTCGAGCCGTATCCGGCCGGATCCGATCGCGCCCGTCGATCGTGGCCGTTGATCGTGCCACGTGGGCGGCTGGCGTCATCGTCTCCGCCGAGTCCGGCCGGACTCACGCCACGCGCCGCCCGCCGTGTAGAACTAGGTTTCCGTCTCGCACGAACGCCGAGGCTATTTAAAGCGTGAGACGTCCCAGGGTTGCCCTCATCTTTGCGCACCCGTTTCCCGAGCCATCTCGCCGAGCCGTCGCCGTTTGCCCGTGCGTGCTCGCCGGAGTTGGAGCCCTGCGGCGCAGCGGTTGAACGCCGATTCCGCCGCTGGCCGTGGTCTTCCGCCGAAGGAGCCCAGATCCGGAATCCACCGTGGCGAGACGCAACCAAGGAAGGATTCATCTCGCCGAGCGACCCGAACGCCGTCGGGCTCGTCGTCGTTCTCGTCTCCGGTGCCCAAGCCTCGCCAGCGCCATCGCCGGACTTCGCGAGCTCGGTGAACCGTCGAGATCGGTACGGACGGTTGAGGTGAGTTCACGTGTCCCCAACCCGATTGGATGCGGACCGTTGGATTAAGATCCAACGGTTCACAATTGCCACGCGTCGTAGTAATGTTATTATAGGATTAGATCTGGACCGTCCGATCTAGATCGAACGGCCCACGATCAACGAGTAGTTTCAACGTGTTAACCCTGGATCTAATCCGCGCCGTTGATTTTCAAACCACCGGCCGTGATTGCGCCACGTGTCGGGAAGTTGGACCGACGCGGCCGCAGACGCTGCGGCAGGCCATCGACACGCGGGCCCGCGTGTCGGCCGATCGCACCATGACGCCACCCATGACGCCATCGGTGGACCCACCTGCCAGACCGTGGTCGAGCCCGCCGACGCCGGCCGATGACGCTACCCGAAAGTGGGTCCCACTGCCGCCTCACCCGAGCCGTGGACCGGGTCCACCGTGGACCGAACCGCGCCGTGAGCTGAGTCCATGGACCGGCTGACGTCAGCAGGCCAATCGGAGGCTGCCACGTGTCCATGATGACGCAATAATTAATTTCCGAAAAAGAAAATGATTTATTAATTCGAAATAATGATTTCAGATTTTGTTTCAAACTTCAAACGCTTATAACTTTTGCGTTTCAACTCCGATTTGAGTGATTCAAATTTCTAAATTTGTATAAAATTGAGATCTACCTAAATATGAATTTTATTTAATTTTTGGACTAAAGTTTTTCTCTGTAATATTATTTAATTGATTATTTAAACTTTAATAAATCGTAACTTTTGCATTTTAACTCCGATTTGAACGATTCCAGTTCCTAAAAATCCAGAAAATTATGTTCTCTCTGTTTATGGATTTTATTTGGAGTTTTGGGATGTTTTTGCCTAGTGTTTATTTGTGTATTTGCTATTTGCACGCTTTACGAGTAGACGTTGGAGTCTTGGGAAGGATTCGAAGGAGAAGTGTTGACTCAGGATCCAACTCAAGACCAAGAACAAGTACTCTTTGAAGGCAAGTTATGCTTTGATCATGTTGATCCTAATTCGAAATCTATTTTGATTTAAACTATTGCATGCTAGTTCAATTAGAAAAATACTTTGTTTAAACATGGGGTTAGACAAATACCAATTTCTTTGTATGACACCTTGATTATTTAAATATGTGCCATGATCCCTTGTCACCCTAGTTGTGGTTTACTAGTTGGACATTATTAAATTGCCAACATGGGTTTAGACCGTTGTAGTATCTTTGCTTAGACACACTTTCGTGCTCATAACATGATTTTGGACAATCAAATGTTAATATTGACTTAATGATATATTGAACCTGTTTTGGAAAAGTATCATGTGATGTTGATGGCACGTGGTGCATGGTAATCAAGCGGGGTTTGATAAACGATTTCGGCCGGGCATGTGGCAAAGAGTAATCAGGTGGGCGGTTGTGGCATTGGGAGTGTTGATTTGGTTCTTCGGGTAGTCTTGCCCTGGTCACTCTAAGGACTTAACCTTGCAAGCCTTTGAACTGGGTCATACTTGCAACCACATGGTCGGAATGGGACGGCCCTAGTTGACTAAGTCGCTAAGGACTCACTTGTGGAGCCTCAGGGTGTCAATTACACCGTTTGTGTGATTGTGCGGGGCGTGTCGTGGGCGTGGCCAGATACCCATCTAACGGTGTGTTGGTCCCATACTTCGCCTTGGCTAAGGGAAGGGATGGTGTAGAGCACGAACCGGAGAGGACCACCTGTGTTGTTTGAGGCTTCCGAAAGGCTTTGTTACGGGAACTCGCCTTTGTGGTGTTTGACTGTATCTTGTGGGTAAAGTGCATAACCTCTGCAGAGTTTAGAATCTATTCGAATAGCCGTGTCCGCGGTATTGGACATCGCTCGGGAATTACAGTCAAGGGTTAGATTTTCTCAGAAATAACTTGGATTTGAAAGGTTGGGCTGGACTAATAATGAAGTTGATGGAAATGTGGATTAGGATGGGAAAGATGTTTATTAAACTTCTTGAAAAGTTATTTATGCTTTACTTATTTCTACTGCTTTCGAATCTACTTATATTATTTATCAAATGCTGTTTACTGCAAATATACCTTGAGCTATTCCTTTGTACTAAGCCATGCATATAGTATATTAGCTTGCATTCTGTGCATGACTTGCTGAGTACCAAGTACTCACCCTTGCCTCAACACAATATCAGTTGAAGAGGAGATTACGCCAGCTTTGGAGGAGGAACTCCAAGAGGATCCGTCTACTTAGGGAAGCGAGCCCAGTCAGTTGCCTGTGGTATACTGGATGGCGCCACGATGTTACCTTATTTGATTTTCCGCTGCTATTATCTCTCTTTTAATAAGTTTTGCCTTGCGAGGCATATATTTGTAACTTGGCCATAAGGTCGAGTAACCAGTTTGGTTATTTAAATAAAGTACTTGTTAACATCGAATGGTATGATTGTGATATTTACCAATGTTAAGACTGTGTGCACTAGCGCGTTCCTGGACTAGTGCTGAATACACAGAGGGTCCGGATTTGCAAATTCGGGGTCCCGACACATCGCGCCAAGGACTTGGATGTGTGCTGATGCAGAATGGAAAGGTCGTCGCTTATGCATCAAGGCAGTTAAGGCCGCATGAGGAAAATTATCCGACACATGACCTAGAGTTAGCTGCCGTAGTGCATGCCTTGAAGATATGGCGTCACTATCTGATCGGGAACAGATGTGAAGTGTATACGGATCATAAGAGCCTTAAATACATATTCACCCAGTCGGATCTGAATATGAGGCAAAGGAGATGGTTAGAGTTGATCAAGGACTACAATGTTGGAATCCATTACCATCCCGGGAAGGCCAACGTAGTTGCCGATGCCTTGAGTCGGAAAAGCCATACCGTGAGCATGTTGCTAGCCACAAGCCAGGATGAGCTATGTGAGGATTTCCAGAGAATGAAGATCGAGGTGGTACCTAGCGGATTCGTGGCTGCATTAGAAGTAAAGCCTACCCTAGAAGATCAGATCCGGGAAGGACAGAAGGATGATGACAAGATCCGCAGGATTAAGTCCATCAAGGAAGAAGGCAAGGCAGAGGACTTCAAGTTGGATGAGCAAGGCACGTTATGGATGAAGGATCGCATTTGTGTGCATAACAAAAAGGAGTTAAAGCAACTGATTTTGGAAGAAGCCCATGACTCCAAGTACTCAATTCATCCTGGAAGCGCCAAGATGTATCAGGATCTGAAGGAAAGATTCTGGTGGCCGAGTATGAAACGTGAAGTTGCCGAGCATGTTGCATTGTGCGACGTATGCCAGAGAGTAAAGGCAATGCATCAGAGACCAGCAGGATTGCTACGGCCGCTGAAAATACCTGAGTGGAAGTGGGTGGAAATCGGAATGGATTTCATTACCGGTTTGCCGAAGACTCAAGGAGGTTATGACTCCATATGGGTTATAGTGGATCGCTTGACTAAAGTAGCCCATTTTATCCCCGTGAAGACCACTTACTCGGGGGATAAATTAGCAGAATTGTACATGATCAGGATTGTCTGTTTGCACGGAGTGCCAAAAAGGATTGTATCGGACAGAGGTACCCAATTTACCTCAAGGTTCTGGAATAAGTTGCATGAAGCCATGGGAACCCGTTTGAACTTGATCTGACTTATCATCCACAGACGGATGGACAGGCCAGAAAGAGTCAACCAGATTCTGGAGGATATGTTAAGAGCTTGTGCATTGGCTTATGCTACCTCTTGGGATAAGAGTTTGCCGTATGCCGAGTTCAGTTACAACAATAGTTATCAGGCTAGTTTACAGATGTCACCTTTTGAGGCACTGTATGGTCGACCCTGTCGGACGCCATTGAATTGGAATGAGACCGGCGAGCGCCGTGTCTTTGGGCCTGATATTCTTCAAGAGGCTGAAGAGCAGATCTCCATGATTAGGGAAAGGATAAGTCAACCCGTTTCTGTAGAGTTCAGTGGAGCAACCATGAAGAAAGCGAAGCGACTTGGGAGCGCGAAGAGGATTTGAAGAAAGAGTTTCCAAACCTATTCTGTAGTGAGCCCTGAATCTCGGGGACGAGATTCTATTAAGGGGGGGAGGTTTGTAACACCCCAAAATTTTGCTTTCCTTAAATTCATGTGTGATTTGGCACTTTGGTGTATTTTTGGAATTTTCTGGAATTTATTTGGATTTATTTGGATTTATTTTGAATTTATTCCATTTTGAATTAATTAAAGAATTAAACTTTGCAAATAAAATTTTATTGGAAATATTTTATTTGAGTCCAAAATGATCCAAAATATTTTCCAGAATTTTTCGGGAATTTTTCTGAGTCTTTTGCTATTTTTAATGAATTAAATGAATTACTGGGAATTATTTTAATTATTAAATCGCTGGAAAATGCGAGTGGGTTTGTCTTGTTCATCCGATCGAACTGAGTCGGACTCGAGTTCGAGTCCGACCCGAACCGACAGAGCCACGTGACTCGGCCAGGACCAGGTCCAAACCCTAAGCTTTGTGAGCGGTTGGATCGAGATCCAACGGCCGAACTCATGCGCCAAGACCGATCCGATCGGATCCGATCGGACCCGTTCACGCCGTGCAATCCCAGCCATCGCTCGTGCCACGTGGGCGGCCATGCGTCGTCGTCCGCCCGTCGGCCGGACTCCTCGCCGCTTGTCGCCGCCGTGTGGGATTAGGGCTCCGTCCGTCTTGCGCATGCCGAGGGCATTTAAGTCAAGGTGGTACCCGAGGACCGCCGTGACCCAGCGCACTCCTTGCCCTAACCCACCGAGCTCTAGCCGCCGTAGGTTTGCGGAATCGCTCGCCGTAGTTGCGTGAAGCGCCGCCACGCAGTTTTGTCTCGCCTCGCCGCCGTCCGCTCCTCGCGCGTCGAGCCCGATTCGGAACCGTCCGGCCAAGGCGCACGAGGTGGTCTTTCACTTCGCCGAGCAGCCCGAGCGCCCGCGTTGGTCGCCTTCTCCGACCTCGGTGAACCAGCTCCACCGCGCCGCCATCGCCGACTTCGAGCTTTCTCCGCCGTCCGATCCGGATCCGACTGCTACGGTGAATTCCACGTGCGCCCTAACGCCGTTTAGAGCTAGGTTAGATCCAAACCGTTAGATCGGGATCGAACGGTGTAGATTAGATCTAGTGTCAGGGGCCGGATCCATTTTGGACCGTTAGATCTGGATCCAACGGCGTGGATTGACCGCGTTAACCCAAATGCGTGGTATCCAGATCCAATCTGGACCGTTGATTTTCAAATCAACGGCCGAGATTGTGCCACGTGTGCTTAGCCACGCCCGCAGCGTGGGGCGTGTCTCGACACGCCGGGACCCGCGTGTCGAAGAGGCCCACGTGTCGGCCGCGATCGCAGCGTGCGTGAGACCAGCCGGCGAGTGGGGCCCACATGTCAGCGACACGTGGATTCGTGGACCGAGTCCACGGTAGACCCGAGCCGAGCGTGGACCACGTCCATGGACCGGCTGACGTCAGCAGGCCAATCAGAGGCTGACACGTGTCCTTACTGACACAATAATTGTTTTTCCGAAAAAGAAAATGATTTAATAATTCGGTTTAATAATTGATTTGAATTTCAAAACTTCAAAAGCTTATAACTTTTGCGTTTCAACTCCGATTTGAGTGATTCAAATTTCTAAATTTGTATAAAATTGAGATCTACCTAAATATGAATTTTATTTAATTTTTGGACTAAAGTTTTTCTCTGCAAAAATTATTTAATTGATTATTTGAACTTTAAATAATCATAACTTTTGCATTTTAACTCCAAATTTGACGATTTCAGTTTCTAAAAATTCATAAAATTATGTTCTCTCTGTTTATGGATTTTATTTGGATGTTTGGACACTTTTTGCCTATTATTTATTTGTGTATTTGCTATTTGCACGCTTTACGAGTAGACGTTGAAGTGCCGGAAGGATTCGAAGGAGAAGTGTTGACTCAGGATCCAACTCAAGACCAAGAACAAGTACTTTTTGAAGGCAAGTTGTGCTTTGACCATGTTGATCCTATTTCGAAATCTATTTTGATTTAAACTATTGCATGCTAGTTCAATTAGAAAAATACTTTGTTTAAACATGGGGGTTAGATAAATACCAATTTGCTGTATGACACCTTGATTACTTAAGTATGTGCCATGACCCTTGCCACCCTAGTTGTGGATTACTAGTTGGACATTATTAAATTGCCAACATGGGTTTAGACCGTTGTAGTATACTGCTTAGACCTGCTACGTGCTCATGACATGATTTTGGAAAATCAAATGTTAATATTGACTTAATGACATATTGAACCTGTTTTGGAAAAGTATCACGTGATGTTGATGGCACGTGGTGCATGGTAATCAACTGGGGTTTGATAAACAGTTTTCGACCGGGGCATGTGGCAAGAGTAATCAGGTGGGCCAGTTGTGGCATTGGGGATGTTGATTTGGTTCTTCGGGTAGTCTTGCCCTGGTCACCCTAAGGACTTAACCTTGCAAGCCTTTGAACTGGGTCTAACGTGCAACCACATGTCTGTAATGGGACGGACCTAGTTGACTAAGTTGCTAATAACGTGCACTGTGGGACCTCGGAGGTCAACTACACCCTTTGTGTAAGTTGTACGGGGGGCGTCTGGGGTGAGGCCAGTACCCATCTAACGGTTGATTGGCCTAGACTTCGCCTTAGCGAAGGGAAGGGTTAGTCTTGTGATAACCGGGAGGACCACTTGTATTGTTAGAAGTCTCCGAAAGACTTTGTTACGGGAACTCGCCTTTGTGGTGTTTGACTGTATCTTGTGGGTAAAGTGCATAACCTCTGCAGAGTTTAGAATCTATTCGAATAGCCGTGTCCGCGGTATTGGACATCGCTCGGGAATTACAGTCAAGGGTTAGATTTTCTCAAAAATAACTTGGTTTGAAAAGTTGGGTTGGATTAATAATGATGTTGATGGAAATGTGGTTTAGGATGGGAAAAATGTTTACTAAAACTTCTTGAAAAGTTATTTATGCTTTACTTGTTTTTACTGCTTTCGAATCTACTTATGCTACTTTTCAAATGTCGTTTCGCAAATATACCTTGAGCTATTCCTTTGTACCAAGCCATGCATATAGTATATTAGCCTGCATTCTGCAGCATGACTTGCTGAGTACCAAGTACTCACCCTTGCCTCAACACAACACCGTTGAAGAGGAGACTACGCCCGACTTTGGAGGAGGAGCTCCAAGAGGATCCGTCTATGTAGGGGCGAGCCCGATCGGTTTACTGTGGTATACTGGATGGCGCCACGAAGTTATTTGATTTTCCGCTGCTATTACTTTTCTCTGAATAAGTTTCGCCTTGCGAGGCATATATTTGTAACTTGACCATAAGGTCGAGTAACCAGTTTGACTATTTAAATAAAGTACTTATTTAGTATCGAGTGGTATGATTGTGATATTTACCGATGTTAAGACTGTGTGCACTAGCGTGTTCCTGGACTAGTGCTGAATACACAGAGGGTCCGGATTTGCAAATTCGGGGTCCCGACACGACCCATCACTGGGAGCTCGTTAGATGACACGCTAACATGGTTCTCAAAAGGCTCAACTTTTACAGTTGTGATATGGAAAGGATACAACATAAATGGGTATACATTTTACACGAGAGATCAAAATATAAAGAGCACAAACCAGAACACCGGTGTCCGCATAAATGCGTTCAATACCGCTAGATCAACGAGGAGCTCCTACTATGGGCTTATAGAGAAGATTTAGGAGCTCGACTACGTACTTTTCAAGATGCCCCTATTTCGATGCCATTGGGTCCACCTCTAGCATGTTATGGTTGACAAGTACGGCATCACTACTGTGGATCTTGAACGTGTTAGATACTAAGATGAACCATTCGTACTCGCTAACCAAGTTGTTCAAGTCTTCTATATAACTGACCCATCGAACAAGAAGCGCCACGTAGTTCTTCAAGGAAAAGAAGGATTTTCGGAGTGGAGAACGTAGTAGATGAGGAAGAATACAATCAGTTTGACGATTTACCTCCTATCGGATATGGCATTATGGTTGAGTAAGAACAACCTGAGGAAGCTAGCTACACACGCGTCGATCACTGTGAAGGGTTAATTTTCATACAAAGGAATAAGCAAGTGGAATTATGATTTTAAGTGTACTCTTTTTTATATGGATCTGATTTATTTAATAAAGTTATTTTCAACAGGACATGACCATGGTTGTCCTAAACTATTATAGAGCAAATCTCAAAACTACATTTGTACATAATAAATGTAAAGATAAACCAATAAAAATAAATATTACTGATAAATCTATTAGTGTAGGACAAACATGCATGTCACTACTAGAAAAACGATTATCAACGACGGAAGATACGGTCGTTAAAAGTCCACATGTGGTCGATAAAGTCATTAACGACCACAAAATTGTGGTCGTTAGCCGTCGTTAAAGCCTCCGTCGTTAATAGTATTAACAACCACATACAAATTTTCGTCGTTAATTTTTTTAACGACGAGATGGTGTGTCCTCGTTAATTATGTACTATCAACAACCACATTTCTAGTATTAACGACCACTCTGTGGTCGTGGCTAGCTAACATTCAGACAGCCACTGCTATAGCAGTAACGACCACTCTATAGTATTAACAACCACATTATTAGTGTATAAGAATAGTCCCAGCTTTATATATTCAGTCTTGATCATTCAGAAATAATGAACACTTCCATATGTTTAAGACAACATTTTTTCTGTTAAAACATCGAGGATTGACAACAATGAATAAAAATCCTTTTTATTGCAATCCATAAGTAAAATCAGAGCACACACATTCATATAAAATGTTATGAACAACGATTTAAATGAAATTTGAGCTCTACCTATCTACTAACAGTAATGATGTACATCCATATAAGGCAAATTGTGAAATCATGTGCTGAAAAATTGGCTTTGAACTGAAAAATTAACTTAGAATTGGTTTTGCAAAATGTGCTTGTGCATGTATTTGACAATTTGACAAGAAACAGTAAGTTTCGTTTTTACGCGCGGGACCAAGTTCTTAAAAGACAGTAAGTTTTACATGTACGCCAGACCAAATTTTTTGGTCCGTCGTGAATGCGTTTTTGCTCGATTAGGGTTTTGAGCAAACTTGGAATTGAGTTTTTGGTTTGACCTTGAGATAATGAAATTGGTGAGAATTTCATGATGCTTGTTTTGAAGTGGACTTTATGCAATGCTCGTGTGAGTATTTGCATGGATTGATGTGAGTCAAGTCGTGGACTTGTGCTCGGAATTGTTTTGTGGTTTGTTCATGTGCAGGTATTGCTCGAAGACGAACGTGGTCGATGACGGGACCGGAACTAGGTTCATGGAGGAGCTGAGGTTCGGGACTAGGTTCAGGAGGAACTGAGGTCTTGGTGGTCAAGGATGTCATGCGGGACGTTCGGGCTAGGAGAATGGTGCACATGAAGAATGGTTAGTCACGTGAGAATAGCAGGAGGTCATTCGCGTGCAAAGTGTTAGTCACGTGAGTATGGCAGGTGGCCATACGCGTGCAAAGTGTTAGTCACGTGAGTATGGTAGGGTTGCCATACGCGTGCAAGAGTTGTACTCGGCCAGGTTGGGCCAAGTAGAGTTGTGTTGGATACAGATTCCTTCTAGGGAATAGGAATTGTATTTAGAACTCCTTGCGGGTTGGTCCTTTAAATAGGAGGGGTTGTCTCCTGTTGAAGGGCATCGAATCAATTGGAGCTGAGCGCATTGAGAGCCTCAAGCTCAGTTTTAGGGTTTGTACTCTTTTGATGAGAGTACTTTAGACAAAAGAAATAAAGATCAATTCTTCTAGTTCCTTGTGTGCTACAATATTCTCTTTTGTCGTTCTTGTTTAATCTTGAAGTTTTGATTAGATTGATTCTCGTCAAGTTCTGGATCAGCAAGCTTGCGAAGCTCATAACTTTTGATCCGTAAGTCCGATCGAGCTGATTCTTTTTGGGTTCGATTCGTATTGGAATCTAGTTTCTGGTGTTAAAATTTCAGATCAATCTAACAGTTGGATCTCTGGGAATTCTCGTTTTACCGAACCTCTGTCATTCTGTTTTTGTCGAAAACGAGGCAATTATTTGGTTCTGTTTTGGGGTGAACTTTTAATAGATCAAGAATTTGGTTTTAGCTTCCGCACAATCATTCACCCCCCTCTGATTGCTATATTCGTATACTTCGATCCTACAAGTGGTATCAGAGCAAGGTTTCTCTAATCTATCTTAACCGGTGATTAGATCAATGGATCGTTATTCGATAAAACCGTGTGTGTTCGATGGTGTTGATTTTCAGTTTTGGAAGGCCAAGATGGAGGCGTTCATCCAAGCACAAGGCTTCATAATTTGGGAGAAGGTCTACAAGCCATATGAAGTCCCTGCGAACGACAACGTCAACGACGCCAATCGTGCACATGTTGAAGCAAATAGCAAGGCGCGCAACTTGATCATCCAAGGCTTGGGACGCAGCGACTTCGATCGTGTGGTTCATCTTCGATCCGCATATGAGGTATGGAAATCTCTTTGTGATTACCATGAGGGTTCTAACACTGTGAAAGAGGTTCGCCAAGACATCTACAAGAAGGAGTACATGCGATTCGAGATGAAACCAGGTGAGTCGGTAGATGACTTCTTTGCACGCTTTAATAAGATTCTTAGCAATCTACGTGCTGTTGGAGTCAACTATACTAATGTGGCAAATGCTAGACAATTTCTTAGTGCTTTGGACATGTCGGTGTGGGAGATGAAAGTAACATCTATACAAGAATCCACTGTCATGAGTACACTTACTTTAGATGTTCTTTATTCTAAGTTGAAAACTCATGAGTTAGATGTTTTTGCTAGAAAGAATGATCATAAATCAATTGCTTTGACATCTCAATCTAGCATATCTCATAATGGTGCTGCTTCAAGCTTTGCTCTATCTTTCTTGTCTTCACTAACCGATGAACAGATTGAGCAATTCCCAGAAGAAGACTTGTCACTACTCTCTTCTCGCTTTAACAAAGCTTTACAAAATGTGAGAATGAGAAAGAGAGGTAGTGGTGGCACTCCAAGATGCTATGAGTGTGGTGATCTCGACCATATTCGTCCAAACTGTCCTAAACTTGCAGGTAAAGCATCAAGGGAGGAGAAGGACAACGACAGAAGAAAAGAGAAGAAGTTCTCTTCAAGTAATAGAAAGAAGAAGAGCTTCATCAACAGCAAAGTTGTCCACCGAGTTCTTTCCGCTCTTGAACAAGTCAATTTGAGCGATGTGGATTCGGAGAGCAGTGAGGACGATGCAACTCCAAGCAAGCATGAGTTGACGGGGTTGTGTCTCATGGCTAAAAGCAGCAACAGCTTTATCGAGGGCGACCACGGCTGACTTCAATGAGGTAGATCGTTCTTACGATGAATTAGCTATTGCTGTTGCTCGACTTGGTAAATTGCTTGATAAACGTGATAAGAAAATTAAGAAACATAATTTTATTGTGGAGTCATTGAATGCTGAAATTGCTAGACTTAAAACCTTGATTCCTGATGATGATGCTTGCAAATCATGTGACTTAATTTACAATGAGCTTACTTTGCTTAGGAAAGAACATGTTACCTTGTTAGAGCAAATCAATGCTGAAAATGAGAAAAATGAGAAACTTGTTAAACATGCTAGTTGTTCTACCATTGATTTGCATGATACAACTCCATGTTCTAAATGCTCCATACTAGAATTGAAGTTGCATGATGCAAATGCTAGGGTTTCTCAAATGACAGAAGATTTTCTTACACATGAGGTTCTTTCATGCTCAACTTGTCGCAAGCAAAAAGGAAAAGTGGATGTTCCCTGCAATAATTGTTTAATTCTTGCTAATAAAGTTGATTACTTGCAAAACTCTTTGGAACGATTCACTAATGGCAAGAAAAAGTTGAACATGATTTTGGATCAATCTAAGGTTAGCTCAAACAAGAAAGGTTTAGGTTTTGATCTTCATGCTTCATATGAAACTAAACCTCGCTCTGTTGTTTATGCTCCTTGCAATGACAAACTTGAGATTTCAAATGAGCCTAAGAAAATTGTCTTCAAATCTGCTGGCCTTTTATCTTCTACTATGATGAATGGAAATGTTGCTTCTACTTCCAAAGCTAAACATCAAGTTAAGTACACTTGCACTCATTGTGGTACAGATGGACATCTAGTAGATTTTTGCTTTAGACTAGCCAAACAACAAAAGAAAGAAAGGACTAAGGCTAGGTCTAATTTCAAACAGGCACGTTTCATCTTTCATTATGTGCCTAGGGTGAAGCAAACACCTTTTGTTGCTAAAGACACGAGAAAGGGCAAATCTGATTTTGTGCATAAGAATACTCATGTTGTGCCTACTGTTGTGCGTCGTGTGTCTCAGTACTGGATTCCTAAACATCTTATTTCTAACCCCAGTACCGAGGCCTCGACAATTTCTACTTCTATGTAGGCTCCTCACGCGAGGAAGGAGAACATGTGGCTAGTGAATTTCGGATGCTCACTTCATATGTTCAGTGATAAGTTTTGGTTCTTCTTCACTCGTGCATCTCATGCTAAAAGTGTTGCTTTTGAAGATACTTCTTCCACTTCATTTTATAAAGGCACTAGTCCAAATGATGCAAGTACAGGTGCATATGTTCAGGGGGAGAGTGTCTTTGTTCATAAAAGATGATGATGATGCTGTTGAGGATGAGATAATTGGAGGTTTACATGAGAGACTCTTCCCACGTGCTTGTGTGCTTGTTTTCAAGCTTCCCACGTGCTTCACATCGACAAGCTGTCAAAAGGATTTTCAGGTATCTTCATGGAACTCAAGATTTTGGCATTTGGTTTTCTGCTTCCTCATGCATTAGTTTGAGATCTTTTTCTGATGCTGATTTTGGAGGATGTAGAATTGATAGGAAAAGCACTTCTGGTTCATGTCACTTCTTGGGAAATTCTCTCATTGCATGGTCATCTAGAAAGCAATCTTCATTTGCACAATCAAGCTGTTGAATCTGAATGTGGTCTGCTGCTAGTTGTTGTTCTCAAATTCTTTGGATAGTAGCTACACTTAAAGATTATGGGGTTAATTTGGATAGTGTTCATCTTTTGTGTGATAACACTAGCGCAATTTTCATTGCTAAGAACACCGTGCAACACTCTAGAACAAAACACATTGACATCAGATTACACTATCTTAGAGATCATGTTGAAAAAGGCAACATTGTGCTTCATCATGTGGATCTTGAACATCAATTGGCAGACATTTTCACAAAACCTTTGTCTTCTTCTCGTTTTGCTTTTATTCGGGGAGAACTTGGGATTGTTCATCCAATGGGTTTGTTTTGAGGGGGAGTTTCCTTGCCAAGTTCTTTCACTTAATGAGCTCACTTTATCATATTTCTTTATATATTATGTAATTGTGCTAATATATGATAATCTAAATTGTTCCACTTAAACTAAAAATGATATTGCGGAATTCCTTGGTTTGATTGCCTATAGCTAAATACTCTGTGATATCTTACTCTTCTAGGCTTGATATTGAATCTTCTTGACAAATTTGGGCTATGAAGCAAGTGTGTTTTAGCTTTACTCTTTCATAAGACCTTTTAATCACTTTTGCATGTTTATAATCAAAGAAAAATGAAAAGAAAAGGGAATCAATAAAAAAGGGGGCTGTTAAAAGCAAAAGCTTCAAGTTATGTGCTTCAGGCTTGCTTTCCCTAAAAAGATAAGATGTATGCTTCAAGCATGCCATTCCCTCAAAGATAAGATGTATGCTTCAAGCATGCCACTCCTAGAAAATAAAAGAAGTATGCTTCAAGCATGCCACATGCAACTTATTGTTTAAAGATTAAATTGGTCTACTAGATTGGAGTTGAAACTACTTGCTCGCCCTAAGTTGTTAGTTGCTTCAATTTTTAAAGCCTTGCTTTTTCTGCTAAGATCTTGCTTAGTACTTGGCTATAGTTGACTAAATTGAGGTTGAGATGCATGTCATTCCCTAACTTGTTAAAATCACATTAAGATCATGTATTTTGCATATTATGTGATATATAAGGTTATATGATCGAATGAGCTCATCTTTTCCTATCTTGGTACTTCCTTGTTTCTCCTTGTGAAATCTTTGCTACAGGAAAAATTTTGAACCTGTTCTCTCTTTTGTACTCTTGATGAATCCATTGTCAAAGGGGGAGAAATTTGGGAATCGTTGAAAAGTTTAAGAAAAAAGGGGGGAGAAGAAAAAGGGGGAGTTGTTTGAGAATTTTGGGAGAAGTTTGGAGAATTTTGAAATTCTTGGACACATTGCACATTCACACACATTTTCCTTCTCAGGGGGAGATTTTGTTTTGCATTTTGGTCAAAGGGGGAATTCTGTGTTTTTCTCTTTTTGGTCCTTGATCCTTTCGATTTCAAAATCTTTTGTAAAGTGAAAGCCAAATGTTCAATTCTAAGTGGTGTTGCCAATGTTTTCATCAAGGGGGAGATTGTGAAATCATGTGCTGAAAAATTGGCTTTGAACTGAAAAATTAACTTAGAATTGGTTTTGCAAAATGTACTTGTGCATGTGTTTGACAATTTGACAAGAAACAGTAAGTTTCGTTTTCTGTGTGGGACCAAGTTCTTAAAAACAGTAAGTTTTACATGTACGCCGGACCAAATTTTTTGGTCCGTCGTGAATGCGTTTTTGCTCGATTAGGGTTTTGAGCAAACTTGGAATTGAGTTTTTGGTTTGACCTTGAGATAATGAAATTGGTGAGAATTTCATGATGCTTGTTTTGAAGTGGACTTTATGCAATGCTCGTGTGAGTATTTGCATGGATTGATGTGAGTCAAGTCGTGGACTTGTGCTCGGAATTGTTTTGTGGTTTGTTCATGTGCAGGTATTGCTCGAAGACAAACGTGGTCGATGTGGGACCGGAACTAGGTTCATGGAGGAGCCGAGGTTCGGGACTAGGTTCAGGAGGAACTGAGTTCTTGGTGGTCAAGGATGTCATGCGGGACGTTCGGGCTAGGAGAATGGTGCACATGAAGAATGGTTAGTCACGTGAGAATAGCAGAGGTCATTCGCGTGCAAAGTGTTAGTCACGTGAGTATGGCAGGTGGCCATACGCGTGCAAAGTGTTAGTCACGTGAGTATGGTAGGGTTGCCATACGCGTGCAAGAGTTGTACTCGGCCAGGTTGGGCCAAGTAGAGTTGTGTTGGATACAGATTCCTTCTAGGGAATAGGAATTGTATTCGAACTCCTTCTTGAGTTGGTCCTTTAAATAGGAGGGGTTGTCTCCTGTTGAAGGGCATCGAATCAATTGGAGCTGAGCGCATTGAGAGCCTCAAGCTCAGTTTTAGGGTTTGTACTCTTTTGATGAGAGTACTTTAGACAAAAGAAATAAAGATCAATTCTTCTAGTTCCTTGTGTGCTACAATATTCTCTTTTGTCGTTCTTGTTTAATCTTGAAGTTTTGATTAGATTGATTCTCGTCAAGTTCTGGATCAGCAAGCTTGCGAAGCTCATAACTTTTGATCCGTAAGTCCGATCGAGCTGATTCTTTTTGGGTTCGATTCGTATTGGAATCTAGTTTCTGGTGTTCAAATTTTAGATCAATCTAACAGTTGGATCTCTGGGAATTCTCATTTTACCGAACCTCTATCATTCTATTTTTGTCGAAAACGAGGCAATTATTTGGTTCTGTTTTGGGGTGAACTTTTAATAGATCAAGAATTTGGTTTTAGCTTCCGCACAATCATTCACCCCCCCTCTGATTGCTATATTCGTATACTTCGATCCTACACAAATAAAAAAATATGCCACAACGATAAATTATGTTCTTTCATAGCAGACACGCCCTTCATCTCTTTGGATAATGCAGCGGACAACCCCAACACCATTGAGATGTGATGTTATAGTGTTATCCTTCAAAATCTTGGAAAGTTTGTTGATCCTTTCTTGAGCTTGATCCTCATCACCACTAAAAAGAGGACAGAGTGGAAGAGGTAAGTAAACAAAATCATGAAATCTTATTTTCATCACTAAAAAATAGTGATATGAGGATACAGAGAGTAAATGAACCTGTCTTGAAGAGTACTCATCTGATTGTTGATACCAACCAAAGCAATATGCAGCATATTGCTGTTAACAGAATCTAAGGGATTGCTGTTTGAGACATTTCCAAAGACTCGCTTCAGAATGTAAAGTCTCCTTCAATGCAGCTTCAATCAGAAGTTGTGGCCCGAAGAGACGAAGGATGCTAAACAACAGATAGAGACGAAGGAATATGCAGTTAAATGATTAAGGAGAAAAGCATACCTGCTGACCTCAGTCAATTTTGCAAACATTATGTGAGCCACAAGAGATCGCATGCGCACAAGTACAGACATGAATAACATATGCACAATATCAGGGCCACATTTCAGACCCTGTTAATCCCTTGCTTCGTCCAGCATGACTGTGCTCAGCTTGATGTCGTTGTGTACCACTCACTACTCTCAGTACTCCTTGTGGAGGTAGAGCAGTGCAGAGCCCAGGCCAAGCACTATCTTGACACTGATGCAAAATCCATCATCACAGTGAGCTTTCATCCAGTACACCGATTTCACTATGTTTTTTTTTAAGAAAACGAACAAAGGTTACCTCGTTGGCCATGTCATCAGGAGTGTGTCCTTGCTGTACAGACATGGTTCACCAACAGGGAAAAATTGGTGACCCTCCCACCCCTGTTTAATAAAGAACACAATTAATAAGTACTCAAGAAAAATTAGATAGCCACTAAGTACAGGAAATAAGGACTATTCGAATGCTTTTGAAGCCAGTAACCAGTCGAATTTGAAGTCAGACGAAGAATACATAATAGAAAAAACTAACTTCATTAGTAAAAAAAAATGAAATACTGATTACAGCTCACCAACAAATTAGTATCCTCATCAACAGAGTTCCAAGTATCTTTAATTGGAGAATCATCAGCTAGCCAAAAGAGACAAGACATTGGTAGATCAGTTGTGACACCACGGAGTGTCGTAATCTTATAAAATGTGAATGTTGAGGTCAAAACATTATAAAATATGAAATCAGAGGTTAAAACTATACGGTATGAGGTTTATTCGCGTTTCCGGGCCAATTCCAGGAGTTTGGGCCTTTCCGGGGAAGTTTGGGCCTAAGGGAAAGGGTACTGGGCTTTGGTGGGAAGGTGTTGGAGTCCAAGTGGGAGTGGGAATCCTGGTTGGGGCGCCTCCCCCTGCCCTCTTGTGCGCCCAAGCCAGCCCTAGCCGCCCCCCACCTCCTCCTCTCCTCCCAAACCAGCCGCCCCTCCCCCTTGGTGCGCCATCCTCCTCCTCCCTCCTCCCCATTGCACCACCACCCCTCTCCTCTCCACCACCCTTGCTGCCCCTAGGGGAGTTCTCCACCTCACCACCCTGCTGATCCGTCCATTGGAGCACTCCGCGACGAGGAGGTCCAGTGGATTTGGAGCGAGGAAGGAGATCGCGTGAACCGGGAGGAGATTCGCCAGATCTTCGTTCGTCGGGTGAAGGTATGGCTAGGGGAATCCTTGGGGTTGGTATAGGTACTGTTCTAGGGGTTGATATCATGTTTTTAGATCTATTGGTGGTGCTGTGATTGGGTAGATTAGATGAAATCTAGAGTTTGCCACGTTCTCTGTTTCGGGCAGATTGTGCAGTCGACCTAGGGTTTGAGTTTTCGCCAATTGAGAGTTGGAATTTGGTAGTCCGCCTGTTGAAGAAGTTGTAGGTAATTGAAATACCTTTAATTGGACGTAAAGAATGCTTAATTCCGATCAGCCGTTTGAAAGTTATGCTCGTTTTACCGAACGTGTTCAAAACTGTGACGAGATTAGAACAGATCACGGTATTTTGTAGCTTAAACCACTTTAGAGTCCGAATCAGTTTTTCCATATACTTAGAAAAAGTAGGAAATTTCCTAAGCTACGCGAGGATGTACTCGTTTAATCGATTCGGAGTCTTAGAACTCAAGTTATGCTCGTTGTAAGTCTGCTGTCCCGACGGGACAGAACCTCTGTTTTTGGGTTTTGCGAGTAGTTTGCGAAGTCAGGGTAGAAGAGTGTTTGCGTATTGTTTTGTGGGCATGAATTTGAGTGTGTGGTACCTATGTGCAGGTGGTGTGACCCCGGGAGTGCCCTCTACTTCTCGCCAATCCGTCGTCCGTGGTTGAGGCAAGTGTATTGGAATGGGTAGCGGGGTGTAGGTTGCTAGTTTTGATGAGTTGAAATTGAATATATGATGTGTTCACATGCCATGCTTTAATGTTTTCCATTGATATGATGAATATGGTTTATTATGTTGTGATGCCATGTGAATGTACAAGTTATTTATGATGTTGGCATGTTTGCATACATGGCATGATACATGGCCGGGTCGGTAAGAAAGTCATAACTAGTCCGGCAAGGTCGGTGAGAAAGTTATGACTAGTCCGGGGCCATTGAGTAAGTCCTACATCGTGATTCCATCCACCGCAGTGAATGGAAGCGACGAGTAGGCACCCTCCATCTTCGGGATGGAAGGGAAGAGAGGGTGTACACCGATGGGTGTGCACTCAGCCATACCGGTATGAGTTTCCAGGAGACATGTGCATCGCATCGCATTGCATACATGATGATGATGATATGTGAATAATGATATGTGAGCATGAACGAGATGATAGGCATGATGTGAGGTGTTGTAGCCATGTAATTGTTCTTTTGTACCATTACAATATACTTGCTGAGTGTTGAACTCACGCTTGTCCTTTCTTGTTGTTTTAGGTACCATGAGACCGGCATGCAGGGAAGGGAACTAGTCACACTCCTACACGTAGCTTCACACATTTGTTCCCACAGTTATTCATTTGGAGTCTTGATCATAAATTTAGTGTGATGCATATTGGTTTATGGTTTAGTTTTGTGTCATGAGAGCCTTATTGTTCGTTTGGCTCATGAAGACTTTGAATGCTTGAAATTTGACTTATATTGCTGTCATGCCATTATTTATTGCTATTTTAGATGTCTCATATATTGCCATATATTGCTATGCTATTGTTGTTGCTTCAATTCTTGGAAAAACAAAGGAGATGCTGCCGAAATTTTCGGTATTAGCATTTGCTCCTTTGCTGTAATTTACTTGTAATGGTGGTATTTAGAGGTTGCTTAGTCTATGTTTGGTAGCATTCGGGCATACTAAATGCCGGCGTGTTACATCAGTACAGCTTATGGAAAAGGAGTCATGACACCTATTAGATGTTTAATAAAGATTTACATAAGATGACACCTTATGGAAAAGGAATCATGACACTTGTTAGATGATTAAAAAAATGCAGCTTTGCTATCTTATGTTACAGAAAATTTTGGCAGTGACAAGTGACAAAACCATAAATTACAATTATCTACAGATATTCTAAGCCATGTATCAAAAACCATAGTTGTTTGAAGAATTATCTATACAACCAGATAGTAAAAAGCACTATGCAACAAAAAATTCATCAAATATTAAATTTATGTTACCTCAAGAATCTGGAACCATTCTTCTACTGTAGGAATAGTGGCCTATATCTCTGAATCAAAACTGGCCTTCTCAATGCTGGATCAATGGCATCCACCCTAAAACATTATAAATGAGATATTGTTTCAATAGAAATACTTTCCATGAGATGATTATGGTATTTCTTGACCTATTAGTTGATGCAACAGCAACTATGTGAGGAGGTGTCTTCGATGATTTCTTCTTTCCATCCATTAGTGTCAGCAGCAAAGCAACAATGTGGGACTATTGCTCTCTCCTGTGAAAAGTGCATTATGAAGTCAAACTCTAACAAACATAAAAGACATAATAAACTTACCTACAGTCACAACGTTTTCATATGGCATCCAGTTCATCGATGAAAATCACAGCTGGTCTACCACACGATGCCCCTGATAGTATGTGTCAGAGAAACTTCAAGCATGAACTTTTCTCCCTTCCCAGCATGGGCTTTATGCACAGAATATGTGCTGTCAACATAGGCACATTAAAGCACTTTATGGTCATGTCCAAATATATTGAAAAGCAACAAAGAGACCCTTAAAACAATAGTATGCCAGGTCTCTCTGTGGTCAAGTTGAGTCAGTACTCACTCATTGTCTGGTGGGCATCACATTCTCGAACAATAGCTTGGACCAGGCTTTTCTGAAAAAACAACAAGTGCTAACATGTTCAGTACTTGCAGACTGTTGTATCACAAAGTACAATATACAGAAGATTGCAGCAAACTATACACGAATCTAATCTAACCAGCACAATTGGTGAAGATTTGTGCTAGAACAAAGACATGACCTTTCCGGTGCTAGGGTGATGTAAAGCAGCAATCCTCTGGGCCACTGCAGAAGGCAAGCTCATAATAAACGAATCATAATTATTCAAAAGAAGGTGCATGGGCAGATCAGTTGATGGGAGAAAGCAAAAGGGGACAAGTGATGATACCTTCAGCCATAGCACACAGGACTCTCAGGCGTAGAGGGAAGGATACATCAAGCTATTATTCTCTACAAGCGCTGCTCCTGCCTCCCTTCCTTGCACGTTGCCACTGTCATGTCGCATCCACTCCCCACATACTTCTATGCTCTCTCACAGACTAAATTGAATTAATTTTAATGTAAACAAACAAATTCTTACATGATATAATGAGAGGAAGTGCCTCGTGTTGGTTTGAATGTTAATCCTGTCAGTAGATTGGGGAAGTTTCGGGCAAAAGAAAATAATGGACAACATAGCAATATTGATAAAACTTAGTATCATTCCCAATTATCTCAATTGATTCTTTCAAGAACATCTTTCACACTCATTTATTGGTAAGTGGAATCAAATCTGAAGCTGGTAGAGAAATATTATCTGGCACAAGACAGCTATATCCAAAGATACTATATGCAACATATCATTATATTAAGAACCACATTTATTAATTGAAACCAAATAATTGAACTCGTTCTTTGCATCTAATGTTTGAGATGTAATTCTAATTCAGTAACATTCAAGAAAAAATTATTCTGCACTAACAATATGGTGGCTAACCTAACAGAACATCAAAACTGCAACTAAAAATATGGTAAATATTCATAATTTGCAACTAATATGAAAACTATAACATTATTCTTGGTGAATGAGTGAAAAAATCTCTTCAGCAAATATTGGCTTGGTTTGTCGTGCATGTAGCAACTTCATTTGGAGGTCTACAAAAATAACATAGTTTATATTAGTTAATAGATATAAATGAAATGTCATAGAAATAAGAAAATATGATAACATATATCTGATCATTTTAAGTGTAGAGCTTACATACATCATCACGTTCATATTCGTATGGGCTAGCATCACTACCATCATCATGCCTACAAAGAAAACAACTCTTCATTTCTGCCCATTCTTGCATCACCTGGCTCATTTATCTTTTTCTACTACCTAAATTTATCTTGTTTACTCAGCGACACCAGAAAGGTCTTGATGTGGTTCTTGGAGCTGAAAGTGTTGCGGTGATTCTTGATGACACAGAGTATGTAAGTGCTATTCTTTGGTGAACACGACTGATATGCATTTAATATGATACTATTTTCAGTAATTGTTATTAATCATGAGTTCACTTGTGACACTACGTTTTGGTGTGACATTACAAATTGCGAAATTAGAGAAGAAAAATCTTACGGCTTGAGGTTTACTCGCGTTTTTGGGCCTTTTGAAGCGTTGTGACACCAGGGAGTGCCGTAACCTTATTTAACGTGCATGATAAGGTTAATAACATTATGAGATGTGGAATTAAGGTTAAAACTATAGGTTATGGAGGTTAATAGCTTTTTCGGGCCGTTTTCGGGGTTTTGGGCCTTCCCGGGGGAGTTTTGGGCCTTGGTGGGCTTTGGTGGGATGGATTAGGTCTCCGTAACGGACTAGGATTGTGTTGAGGGCTGGTAAAAGGGGCTTCCCCCAGCCCCCTTGCGCCCCATGCAGCATTGGTGCGCCCCTCTCCCTCCCCCTCCTAAGCCCTAGCCGCCACCCCCTCTCCCACTCCCTCTTGTGCGCCTCCACCTCCCCCTTTGCCCCATTGCTCCCCACCTCTCCACCACCTCTCCTCCACCCCCTTGCTGCCCTAGGGTGGTCTCCACACCTCTGCACCTTGTGGATCCATCCGTTGGAGCGAGGAGCGAGGAGCGTGGAGCGAGGAGTGATCCGCGAGGAGATCTATTGGAGATTCGTTCGTTGGGCAAAGGTATGATCATGGGGATCCTTGGGTTTGATCTAGGTACTGTTCTTAGGGTGTTTATGAAGTTTTTAGATCAATTGGTGGTGCTGGGTTGGAGTTCTTTGGGTTAGATCTAGACGTTGCCACGTTTCTGTTTTCGGGCAGATTGAGCAGTCGGGCTAGGGCTCGAGTTTTCATCGATTTAGAATCCGAATCTGTCCGTACGGACTTAAAATAAGTTGTATATAATTTAATTATCTTTCCGTGGACATAAAGCACGTTAAAATCCGATCAGCCGTTTGAAAGTTATGGCCGTTTTACCGAGCGTGTTAAAATCTGTGACGCGATTGGAACAGATCGTAGTAATCTGTAGATTAAACAATTTTAGAGTCCGAATCAGTCTTTCCGTATAACTAAAAAAGGTAGGAAATTTCCTAAGCTTCGTGATGGTGTACTCGTTTAATCGATTTGGAGTCCCAGAACTCCAGTTATGGCCTTTGCAAGGCTGCTGTCCCGCCGGGACAGAACCTCTGTTTTTAGGTTTGCAAGTAGTGGGCAATGTCGGGTTAGATGGGGATTTGTGTACTGTTTTGCGGGCATTATTGTGAGTGTGTGATGCCTATGTGCAGGTGGTGTGACACCGAGAGTGCCCTCTACGTCCCACAAATCCGTCGCCCGCGGTTGAGGCAAGTGTGTTGTAATGTATAGCGGATTGTAGGTTGTTTGTTGATATTGGGTGAAAGATTGAACACTTGCTATGCTCACTTGCCATGCTTGCTGTTTTCCAATGAAATATTGAGTATGATTATCATGGTTCGATGCCATGTGTTTATATTTGTCATGATGAGTTGCCATATGTTTATGTACATGTGAAATATGATAATTGGCATAGTTGCATGCATGACATGTTACATGGCCCGGGCGGTGAGAAAGTCATTAACTAATCCGGGAAGGTCGGTGAGAAAGTTATGACTAATCCAGAGAGCCATTAGAGTAAGTCCTACATCGTGATTCCATCTACCGTGGGTTGTGGAAGCGAGGAGTAGGCACCCTCCATCTTCGGGATGGAAGGGGGGAGAGGGTGCACACCGACGGGTGTGTACTCAACCATACCGATATGAGTTTCCTAGGAGATATGAGCATAACATTGCATTGCATTGCATTGCAATACATATTTAATGATGATGATGTTGTTATGTGCTCAAGTATGAGATGTTATATGTGATGTAAGGTATTATTGTCTTGTAAATGATCTTGTTGTCCATTACAATATGCTTGCTGAGTTTTCGAACTCATGCTTGTGTTTTATGTTGTTTTTAGGTACTTTGAGATCGGCATGCGGGAAAAAGGGGTCTAGCTACACTTCTACACGTAGCTCCACCATCATAGTCCATAATTAATCACTTGGAGACATGATATTAAGAGTTGTGCCATAAACTTAATGTAGGGTTTAATTTAGCATGCTTGTGATTCCTTATTTGCTTGGTTATAGCTTATGAAGTGGTTGAGCATGCTTTTATTGGCGTAATTTGATGATATATCCATTTATGTTGATGTTTTATTTGTCGTGTGCTATGACATATCTTGCCATGATATTGATATTGTGTTAATTCATGTTAAAACAAAGGAGATGCTGCCGAAATCTCGGTTTTTAGCATGTGCGCCTTTGCTGGAATTTATGTTTAATTGTGGTATTTAGATGTTGTTTAGCTTATGTTTGGTAGCATTCAGGCATATTAAATGCCGGGGTGTTACATCACTGCTCGAGCTAGGTCTTATTATTATATTATAATTTAGTCATTATAATTTTTAATGGGTTGTGACTTTTTCATTTGGTTACACACAAAGACTTAACAGTACAATCATTCATCCTCAATTATCAAGTATAATGATATTGCTTCAACATCTAGGCAAACATATTGCTTGTTATTTACAACATTGCTTGTTACTAGATTTATTCATCATTCATGTGTATGAAAATAGTGGCTAGCCTAAATGGTAATATCTTTTTTAGGTCTGGCAGAAGCATAAATAAAACCTGATTCTGATGGACAGATATCATCACTTTGCTACTAATTCTTTGGTGCTAATTCTGGTTGCTTCGTGTATATATTGCCTTACGAATTTGACTGGAAAGAACATGAGAGGACAGGATTTTATTTTCTTTTACAGGTAGATCAATTCCTATTGTTTCTTTCATGTGGCATATCAATGTATAGTTCGTCGAAATTGATAGGAGGCAAATGATCATTATTCATACAACTGGTGTTTGACAAAACAAATGTCACAAACTCTTTGCTTCAAAACCTAAACCATTTAGAAATAACATCACAAGCTCTTTGCTTCAAAACCTAAGCATCACAAAATAAGGGCAGATATATGGAAAAGTTAACCAACCTGTACGTCACTGTGAAGTGGCCGTCGAGAGGAAGGGCGCAGGGGAGCTGCGGGCGCTGGGGAGATGTCGATCTGCAGGAAGGAGCACGCGTAGGGGAGGGGCGATGGGGATGTTGATTGGGAAGAGGAAGGGCACACGGGAGGGGATCCCGAACAAGGGGCGAAGGGGAGGGGCAGTGCAGGGCGGCGTCGGCTCTGGGGATGGAGATCGCTCGGGAGGGGATTGGGACTTGGGAGGAAGGGTGCACGGCAGGGGATTGGGAGTAGGGGGCAAAGGGGAGGGGCAGTGCAGGGCGGCGCCGGCTCTGGGGAAGGAGATCAGGAGGCAGGGCGATGCCGGCTGACTGGGGATGGAGATTGGGAGGCAGGGCGGCGCCGGCTATGGAGATCAGGAGGCAGGGATCAATGGAGCTAGCACATAGAAGAAATATCTTTATCCCCAGAGCCTAGGGGTACCTTTTTTTATCAGGAAGCATCGATGAGCCGGGTTTGCGCAAAAAAAATTGATGCTCCCGCTTTTTTCCTACGCTATTCTAACGACGGGAAAAATAGTGGTAGTTACTATCTATTTTTTTGGAAGGGCCACTCGATAAAATTGATTAACGACCAAAATTTTTTTATGGTTGTTATTTATTGGTCATTAATACTCTTAATTGTAGTAGTGTGTAAAGTAACATGCATGACAATTGAGGTCCAACTCCAGCTATCCGAATTGAGAAACATGATGGATAGAACCGTCTCTGATATCGTAGTATCACAAATAGTTCTATTATAGAATTGTCTCTGATAACCTTGCATTAGAGATGATTCTATAATAGAGCTGTCTGTGATACGACAATATCAGATATGGATATATTATAGAACCGTCTCTAATAACCTCCCTATAAAAGAACACCAGCAAGCACATCGGCCCCAAACCCATAGATCGGGCCCAAACCCTATCTCGCCCATGCTGACCTCCCCCCATGTTTGGCTTCCTCCCTCCTTGTCGGTCTCCTCTCACCGGTCTGCTCCCACTTCGGTCTCCTCCCGTGCCGACCTCCTCCAACGTCGCCCACCCTCTGGGAGCCTGCCACCGAGGTAAATGCCCATCTCCTCCCTCTCACATCTTCTCCATATTTTGCTAGTTATAATTGTATTTTTTGTGTACCGTATCCATGTGAGGTTAAACCAGAACAGTTCATGATTGTCTTGTGTAATTTTGTGTATACCGATAAATATTCATGATGATCTTGATTTATACTGAAAAGTAAACTTGAATGATGATCTTGATTTTGTATATACCAATAAATATGCATGATGGTATTTATGTAAGTGACTTCAAATGGATCTTGTATGATCTTGATTTCGGATTAAAAGAAATATTTTCATAAATCAAAATCTATTGAGTTTATGAAAAAGTGGTCAATACAAAACTTTTAAGGTTGGTTATTTCAAAATTTTCTTTAGTTTAAAGTTTTTTCAAATGACCAACCATTCAAAAGTTATAACCATTTGAATTCGGTCAAAATCCTTCATTTGACCCAAAATGATATATTCTAGCATATTATGGGTTTTGCAATTTGATTTGGATTTCTATATACATCTTGGATTAAAATAGTATTTCTAACTCACACAAAGACATAAAAGTTCAAATATCCATGAAATCCAAATTGAATTGCATTTTGAGGCTTTGACTGAAATTCACTTTCTTTCGATGCCTACAAAGCGCATTTTGCCATATCTTTTGAAAGACAATTCCTTTTCAAAATTTTATTTTTGTGAAACCTTCTAACTAGTCCAAAGTTCATCAATGAAAATTTTTAAACCATTTGTACTTTATTTGAAAAAGTTTTAACTTTTTTCTCTTTAAGTAAAAATAATGCCTACAAAGCAAAATTTGAGATATCTTTTTAATGGAGACTTATTTTTTGAAAATTCTTTTTGGAAAAGTTTCTTAGGAGTCCAGAGTATGTTTTTACAAAATTTAAAGTAATTTAAACTATATTTGAAAAATCTATGGCCTTTTCTAACTTTGATCAAATGTTAAAAATTCAGACTTTTGCATGGTTTTGAGCTGATTTGTGATTATTGTATCTCCAAATAAGATTATAATTTATGAAGATCATATTTGTGAGATTTGATTTTTATAGTTGGTATTTAGTGCCAAATCTTATCAGATTTATTATAGCTTATCTTACCAGCTTCTCAGCTCACTTTTTAGCTGCATGATCTATACATCTTAGAATCCTTTGGAGCTTATTTCATCAAGTTTGGTATATTTGGAAGATTGTCGGGACCCGAATTTGCAAATCCGGACCCTCTGTGTATTCAGCACTAGTCCAGGAACACGCTAGTGCACACAGTCTCAACTTCGGTAAATATCACAATCATACTCAACGAAATAATAAAGTACCATAAATAGTTAACCAAACGGGTTGCTCGACCTTAGGGTCAAGTTACAAATATATGCCACGCAGGGCAAAAACTCAATAAGAGAGAAATAACTACAGCGGAAAAATAAGATAACTTCGTGGCGCCATCCAGTATACCACAGGCAACTGACTGGGCTCGCTCCCTAGTTAGACGGTTCCTCTGGGAGCTCCTCCTCCAAAGCTGGTGCAGACTCTTCTTCAACTGGTGTTGTATTGCGGCAAGGGTGAGTACTTGGTACTCAGCAAGTCATGCACAGAATGCAAACTAATATACTACATGCATGGCTTAATACAAAGGAATAGCTCAGGGCATAATTGCAGTAAAACAACATTTGACAAGTAGCATAAGTAGATTTGAAAGCAGTTGAAACAAGTTTAAGATCAATAACTTTTCCAGGAATCACATAAACATCTTTTCCATTCCTAATCCACATTTCCATCAACATCATTAATAAACCAAACCAAACCTTTCAAGTCCAAGTTATTTTCAAGAGAATCTAACCCTTGACTGTAATTCCTGAGCGATGTCCAATACCGCGGACACGGCTATTCAAATAGATTTTACACTCTGCAGAGGTTATGCACTTTACCCACAAGATACAGCCAAACACCACAAAGGCGAGTGTCCGTAACAAAGTCTTTCGGAAACTTCTAACAGCACAAGTGGTCCTCTCTGGTGTTTGCACACTAACCCTTCCCTTAGCGAAGGCGAAGTTTAGGTCAATCCACCGTTAGATGGGTACTGGCGCAGCCCGATGCGCTCCCCCGTACAACTACACAAAAGGTATAGTTGACATCCTGAGGTCCCACAGGTACGTTATTAGCAACTTAATCAACTAGGTCCATCCCATTACAGACATGTGGTTGCACGTTTGACTCAGTTCAAAGGCTTGCAAGGTTAAGTCCTTAGGGTGATTAGGGCAAGACTACCCGAAGAACCAAAACAACGTTCCCGGTGCCACAACTGGCCCACCCGATCATTCTTGCCACATGCCCCGGTCGAAAACTATTTATCAAACCCCTAGTTGATTACCATGCACCACGTGCCATCAACATCACAACACATGCTACCTTTCCAAAACAGGTTCCATATATCATTAAGTCAATGTTAACATTTGATTGTCCAAAATCATGTCATGAGCACGTAGCAGGTCTAAGCAATATACTACAACGATCTAAATTCCCAAGTTGGCAATTTAATAATGTCCAACTATATAACCCTCAACTAGGGTGACAAGGGTTCATGGCACATATGTAATTAACCAAGGTGTCATACAGCAATTTGGCATATATCTAATTCCCGGAATTAGATAAAGTATTTTCTAATTAAACTAGCATGCAATAATTTAAACCAATTTAATTTTGAAAATGGGATCAACATGGTCAAAGCACAACTTGCCTTCAAAGAGTACTTGGTCTTGGTCTTGAGCTGGCTCCTGGGTCAACACTTCACCTTTGAAGCCTTCGAGCACTTCAACGTCTACTCGTAAAGCGTGCAAATAGAAATAGATAAATAAACAGTAGACAAAAAAGTATTCAAAACCTCAAATAAAGTTCACAAACAAAGAGAGCATAATTTTATGAATTTTTAGAAACTAGAATCGTCAAATTCGGAGTTTAAATGCAAAAGTTATAACCGTTTAAAGTTTAAAGAAAACATTAATTAAATAAAAACAGAGAAATATTCATAAACAAAAATTAATTAAAATTCATATTTGAGTAGGTCTCATTTTTATGAAAATTTATAAATTTGAATCACTCAAATCGGAGTTGAAACGCAAAAGTTATAAGCGTTTGAAGTTTGAATCCATTTTTGAAATCAATAAACCGAATTAATAAATCATTTTATTTTTCGAAAATCAATTTATTGCGTTAGCATGACACGTGGACCAATCGGGAGCCGCCACGTCGCCTCGGGTCCATGGACCCGGCGCACGGTTTGGCTCGGTCCACCGTGGACCCGGTCCACGGCGCACGTGTCTCACTGACAGGTGGGCCCTTCGGATGACGTCATCACGCACGGCTGAGGGCGGCTGACAGCTAGGCCCCACCGTGACGTCAGCGATGACGTCATGGTGCGGTTGGCTGCACCGCTGACACGCTGGTTCACGCCGACGCCACGCTGACGCCGCCGGGCATCATGGCCGATCCGCGACCGCGACGGCCGATTTCCGCCACGCGGGCCGATCTCAGTCGTTGATTTGAAAATCAACGGCCCAGATCGGATCTGGCTTAACGCATTAGGAAACTACCCGGCTGATCTAGACCGTTCGATCTTGATCGGACGGTCAAGATCCAATCTAACGTTTACAACGCGGCTAACCCTAACCGTTCGATCTTGATCTAACGGCTGACATTTATCCAAGCACGGTGCGGGTCTAGCTACGTGGCACAATCTAAGCCGTTGGATCTAGATCCAACGGTTGGAAATAGATCTAGAGGTTAGCACGTGGATCTCACCGGGGGGTGACGTGCACGATTCTGGGCCCTTAGATCTGGATCGGATGGCTGAGGGAGTTCGGGGTCCGGCGATGGCTTGCGGCGGAGTTGTTTCGCCGGAGACGGGGACGGCGACACGCCCGACGGCGTTTGGGCGTGATTCCGGCGAAGTGAAAGGTCCCCTCCGATGCGGCTGGTCCTTGCGGTTCCAGATCTGAGCCCAACGGTGGCGGAGGACGACGGACGGCGGCGGAATCGACGAAAAACCGCGGCGGAGACCTAGCGCAACTACGGCGAGCTTGCGCGGGCAAACGACGGCGGCTCAAGTGACGAGGGCTAGGGCTACGGGTGCGCACGGAAGTCGGCCTCCCGGTGGCGGTGACGGCGCTTTAAATAGGGGCCTCGGCTTCCGTGAAAAGCGCGGAGACCGAGGCCCACACGCGGGCGGCGGCGGAGTCCGACGAGGACTCGGAGAGGGGTGACGTGGCTCAACGCGAGCCGTTGGATCAAGATCCAACGGTGCGGGGGTTTGGGCTCAGGTCCTGCTCGGGCGACTTGGCTGGCTCGGTCGGGCTTGGGTTCGGGCGACGTGGCTCAATCTCGGCCGTTCGATCTTGATCGGACGGTCGAGAGGGTTAGGGTTAGGTTGGGTTCGAGTCTGACTCGGACTCGAGTCAGACTCGGGCTCAGTCGGTGGAACAGTAAAACCAACTCGATTTTCAGCGATTAAATAATCCAATTAATTCCCAAAAATTCATTTAATTCATTAAAAATAGCAAAACACTCAGAAAAATTCCAGAAAAATTCTAGGAAATATTTTGGAACATTTTGGACTCAAATAAAATATTTCCAACAAAATTTTATTTGCAAAGTTAAATTCTTTAATTAATTCAAAAGGGAATAAATTCAAATAAATTCCAAATAAATTCCAGAAAATTCCAAAAATTCACCAAAGTGCCAAATCACACTTGAATTTAAGAAAAGCAAAAATTTTGGGGTGTTACAAAGATGCTCTCTTTTTAACCATGTCGTATCAGCAAATTTAGCATTGATGGAGATAATAATTTTCAACACACAATATGGCATGAGCTGACGAAAGAAAATTTCGACTCACGGTCCAAGAGAAGCAAATAAAAGGCCCACAGACCGATATACCATTATGGCGGTTGATCCAAAGGATGGGGCCCTATCGAACCAAGAAAGTTAGCGACAACATTCCAGACATTGTGTGGGATAGTTGCACTGGAACGGGTCCCCATCACCTATCTATCCTGAAAGTCATTGACTGATGAGAACCGTAAAGACTTGGTGACAAAAATTCTTTCATCATTCGAGATACAAAAAGACTCTGTGTGCCTAGTGCGACGGTATGTACTGCTAGTGGTGGGAAAGGCATGGAAGAACTTCAAGAGCACACTTGTCAAGGAATGTGTCAACAAGGACAGGACTTCCTCCTCTAAGTATAGGTTCATTGATGAGGACGTATGGTAAAGTTTGTGAGGTGAATATGATGGAAGAATTTGTGTGTCAAAGTGAAGCGCAGAAGGCCCTCCAAGCAAGTAACACCCACCCCCATAGATTCGGCATCGCTGGGTATGCGGGGAAGTGGGCGCAATGGGAGAGGGAGGACGAGGAGACCTCCCTGCCATTTGCATTGATCGTTGACCAGCGCGCCGGAGACTAGCTAAAAGTGAGGTCATGTTCCATATCTTCTGGCACCATCTCCTTTGCAAACCCCATGGACGAGTAAGTCTACAAACGCCTAGTAAGATACCAAACTACTCGGTTTGTACCTAGTCCATAACTTCATAAGTGAAATAACATGTTAGGATCTTGCAGGTAGCGTTGAGTACACAATCTTCTTATGGCTCTTTTTTGTCAGTCAGGGATAAAGTACTCTCCACGGCCTTGGGAATCAAAGAACACCCTAGTTGCACGTGAGGCAAATGGGTATTCATTCTTTGGAAAATGGGATTCCTAGGCAACCTCGACAAATACCAGAGTAGAAAGACAACCAAAGCTGAGTGCAAGGAATTGCTTGTACAAAAGATTGATGAAAGGTTGAGAGATAACTTCAACAATAAGATAAGAAGCCTCGAGGGAAGGCTCAATAATCAGGACATACAGTGATGTAACATTGGGTGTCCTGATCTTTCGATGAGAATGATAACCTTCGATTTGGGTGGAGACGACTTTGACGATCCGACTACAACGTACAACGACGATGCGCCTTAGCAATCGCTAAACCAACTCCAAAGGGTTATTGACCTTACCGTGGGCACGATCAACCTGATCACAAAGATCAATTCATGCAAGCAATCGAAGAATAAGCAAGAACAAGGCAAAAGCAATCTAAAATTGCAAATATAGATGAAGTATTGAAAAGTTGGGGTTCCGATACAAGGAGCTTGTTAGGCGGCCGTTGAGCACGTCTAAAAGACTCAAAATAGTAGCAAAAGGCCAAACTATCAAATAACTAAAACCCAAGTTATTTTGGGGGACTCCCTAGCTATATATAGAAGAAATAGAAGGCCAAAACCGTGCTAGGGGCGTCCAAAACACATCCATGGCCGAGTAGGAGTCCTATTCCTAGTTTGACTAAGATTACCGAACTTGTTTTTTAGATTACCGTTGACTCGTAAGGAATTTGGACATGAGGCCAGATCCATTGGAAAGAGGATGACAAAACCTTTCAAACTAGTACTCATAGACCCCAAACACCCTTGTGGACCAAAAGTTATGATCATTTTAAGTTGGTGCTATCCCAGAGGCCGAATCCGAGTTGAACTTGTCCTTGGTTCCTAAGGACAATAAAATCATCATAAGGATTAAATGCAACCCGAGGAACGCATTCACCTGGAAATTGAATTGACGTGTGCGAGCTCGAGTAATTGGCCCTTGTATTACATTGTTGGTTTCAGTTGGATTTGAAGGCATGGCCGTATCCATGGTAGTGATGTCCTCATCATCCTCCCCTTCTTGCATTTGAGTCGTCCTTGGCTCAAGTTCATCATCTTCTCCTAAGTATGGCTTTAGATCTGATAATTGAGTTGACGGACTCGAGCTCGAGTCAATGGTCCTTGAACCGATGAAGATGTAGAAGGATGACCAAGGTGGGGGCCGATGAAGCCATGCAGTTGATATAATTGCGGCAACACTTGGTGATGACCATATGTATGCATTGTTAGTTCTGTCCATGATGAGCATGGTCTCGTCATCCTCCCTTTCTTGAAGTGGAATCATCCTCGATTCCATCATATTGTCCTGGAAAATGTTAGTAATGACAGGAAACAAAGCAATAGGCACATTTGCAATCAAATCAATGAATCGAAAATTTCTATCAACAATATCCTCCCTTTCTTCAAAACTATCATGTGACTTGTAAATGGAACCAAATGTACTTGGTATGACATGATTAGTGATATGGCAATTATTAAATTGATGACATTGTTGCATTGCAAACGAATGTTTAAAATCTGAACAAATGTAAACTCGATGTGCTTTATTCTCTCCTTTCTCACTATTTTTGCCAATAGCATAAAAAATATTTCGCAATAACCATGACAAATCAGAATGTACAAAAGGTCTCTCCTCTAAATAATTCAAATCCCACGGAACATCAAATTCAATGTAGCCTAATGTATATAAAGAAGACATCAATTTCAACTCATCATTTTCGCTTGCAATGTGAATGACATGTTTATTTTCAGCATAAGTGTTTAGTGTGTTAACGAAAGTAACATGTCGATTCGCTAGTTGTGTCATGGATATAAGTGAAGTATTATCACACAACTCTTCTTTATCACAAGAAATAGCAAGCAAATCATCTTCTAACAAAGCAAAATCAGCAATTGGTTCTGCTAATAGTTGCTCTACGATAGCATGATTTGTGGACAGTTTTAGCTCTTCAAAATTATTTTCTCCATGTGTAAAGTCCATACCTGTTACATTACCTTGTAACTTCTCATGAGCTGTTGTAGGCGTTTCTTCAACTATTATCTCTTCACTTACACATGGGGTAGTACTGATCGTTTCCTTCTCCATATGCTCTTCTACATCATTCTCTCGATAGTGCTCACTTTTCCGCAAAATGTTAGCTACAAAAGAAGGTGCAACAATGGGCGCCTCAAATGAAGCTAATGATTCTTTCACGGATTCAACAAGCATTTTTTCAACTCTGCAAGCACATACAACCAATTCTGAAAGAGAACTATATGTTTCATCAACAAGAGCATCCTGAATTTCTTGATTGAGTCCATGTATGAACCTAAGCTTTGTTGCTTCTTCACCTTCAACTAAACCACAACGCAACAAATGATTTTGCAATCGTTCATAGTATTCCTTAACGCACTTATTTCCTTATTTCAAGCATTGGAGTCTAGTATACAAAAATTCAGTATGATATTCAGGAACATAGTCAATTCTCATAAGTCTTTTCATGGCCTTCCAATTTTCAGGTTTTCTCTCTTTTCTACAAATATGTTTCCACCATGTTAATGCATATTCATTTAGCATGCTAGCAGCAATCCTAATCTTTTCATTTTCAAACAAATCATACTTGCCAAATTCTTTGTCTACTACTATCTCCCAATTAATATAGGCATCAGGATCATATTGTCCATCAAAAGGTGGAATGACGAATTTAACCTTACCTAGAGGATCATCATCAACATGTACCTGAGCATGTAGTACGCCATTTTTGTTACTTAGAAGACGAGGCGGAGGACTGGAAGTTCCTGGGGAAGTTCCTGCAAGCGTATCAAGTCTAGACAAAATAGTAGCAAGAGTATTTTTAGCAATCCCCTGTGCGACCTCGATGGATCTGAGAAGGTTCTCTTGCGATGACATACGCTCAGAGTGAGCAACAATTCCCTTGGTGCGAAGAGAGTGATGCAGGGAGCCCTCGTCACCTGACATGGTTAGTAGAAGACAAGAAAACAAAATCACAAGTATAATGTTTCTATCATCTACTAGGAGGTGGTGGCAAGTCTCTCAACACTCAAACCTATCACCAAAGCTCTTACAAGTTCTTACGTTGCAGCAGGTGTTGTCGGCCGTTGGCGTTGTCAAAGGTTCTCCGAAGTTTGTGTAGAGCGATTGCCAAGTGATCAATCGCTTGTACGGGTAGAGAGTGGAGCTTGGACATGCTTAATTTAGTAGCAAGGAGAATCAATCAATTAATCTCAGAAATTGCATAGAATTGAATTATAGTTCATAATTAGTACTTAGCCTAAGATGCTGATCAACCAAGGATGGATAAAAGGCTAAGGCTGATACACGGGAAACACACGTGCAAAGATGTTGGAACTTGATGCAATCAAAGGAACGAGCTAAAAAATATAAGTGAGGCATCAAAAAGCTCGTATTGCATAAGTTATGGAGAGACGCTAGCTAATTGCTCAAACAAAGAACACGGGCAATAGATTGCTCAAAATCACAAACTAGCACAATATGATAAATGCACAAATGCTAGGATGTACTCTCGATCAAATTCCACTTTTTTGCGCTCTTTGCTTTTGCCCGCACTTTTCTTTTCTTTTCTTTTTCTTTTTTTTGATGTGCGGCGGTTTTCTTTCCTTTTTTTGGTGGCCAAACAAATATGAGAGTAGCACAATATATATGACTAGGTGCAATACAAGTGCAATCCAAATTATGCAATAGAATGTAACATGAGCAGCCCTAGAGCAATATCAAATAGCAAATCTCGATTAGGTTCAAAGTGTTCACAAAGAATGAATTGGTTCCCAAAGGTAGGTGTACTGATCGGTAATGGATGTTTTTTTTTATGTGGGGACTATGATCATCAACTAGACAATGCTAAAACGAACACAAATTCAATTTAGCAAACCGAAATTAATAGATCGAAAAGGCGCAAACTTGGTTTGGATAGGAGGAACAAATCTTTTTGTGGCAAATTTTCTGGACTATAGGGATTAAATCAATCTACTAAACTAGGGTAAAGAAATTTCTCATCGAGCAACCTGGTTTGCTCTGATACCACTTGATGTAACATTGGGTGTCCCGATCTTTCGAAGAGAATGATAACCTTCGATTTGGGTGGAGACGACTTTGACGATCCGACTACAACGTACAAGGACGATGCGCCTTAGCAATCGCTAAACCAACTCCATAGGGTTATTGACCTTGCCGTGGGCACGATCAACCTGATCACGAAGATCAATTCTTGCAAGCAATCGAAGAACAAGCAAGAACAAGGCAAAAGCAATATAAAATTGCAAATATAGATGAAGTATTAAAAAGTTGGGGTTCCGATACAAAGAGCTTGTTAGGTGGCCGTTGAGCACGTCTAAAAGACTCAAAATAGTAGCAAAAGGCTAAACTATCAAATAACTAAAACCCAAGTTATTTTGGGGGACTCCCTAGCTATATATAGGAGAAATAGGAGGCCAAAACCGTGCTAGGGGCGTCCAAAACACATCCATGGCCGAGTAGGAGTCCTATTCCTAGTTTGACTCGAATTTGGAAAGATGACCGAACTTGTTTTGTACATTCCCTTTGACTCATAAGGAATTTGGACATGAGGCTGGATCCGTTGGAAAGAGACGACAAAGACTTTCAAACCAGTACTCGTAGACCCAAAACACCCTTGAGGATCAAAAGTTATGGTCATTTTAAGTTGGTGCTATCCCGGAGGCCGAATCCGAGTTGAACTTGTGCACCGGAAGAATTGGCTTCATGCTTGACGTTTGGGAGTCCTTCTCCTTGGTTTCTAAGGACAATAAAATCATCACAAGGATTAAATAGCATTCCATTCATTCAATTATTTTATGCAATCCGAGGAACGCATTCACCTGGCAATTGAATTGACGTGCGCGAGCTCGAGTAATTGGCCCTTGTATTACATTGTTTTTTCAATTGGGTTTGTAGGCATGGTCGTATCCATGGTAGTGATGTCCTCATCATACAGCCTATGCGACCCCAAACTTATGTACGCAATTCAGCCCCACTACTCGTAAGAGCAATTGTGCGTCTGCCGATCACATAGTTGAACACAATGGCAAATTTCCTGTCTGTGACATCAAGGTACTAATATATATATATATCTTGAATGCTCCATAGATATAGCTGTTGGATGCATTAGCTAATTGTCTATCGTTATGTAGTAGGCTACACGGTGCAATCTCCAATTGAGATTTGCCCATGGCTTCCTTCCTCTTCAGGCTTCTTGGAGGCTCGCGTATCCATCCACTGAAGAGGCGGTGGTGCACGGTACCCTGGTAGCGTTGGGTTTCACAAAGGCCAGTGTGGATGGTGTACATGATAGTGTCAAGACTGTCGCGCTACATATGCCCCCAAACGATGAGATCATGACATTGTGGGATACCATTGGCATATACATCCAGTGGCCCAGCAGCGACATCTTCCTAGACACCCATCCTCTATCACCAGAAGTACTTGAACTACCTGAGTCTCCTGCTACACCTTAGCAGTCCACCAAATCAGCTACCATGCCCCTTTGCATCACATGCATTTAAGTGGTTTCCTGCCCACTCATCTCCCGTGAAGACTCCCTATAGTAGAAAGCAAGGCAAGGGCAAATCAAAGCAGGTCACGAAGGCCCTCGACTATCCGATTGCCCCATTGGCTCGATTATACAAGCTAGGAGAGCCTTTAGTAATAGGAGAGCGCCTAAAAAACCTTTCTGTAACTTGCATTAGATTGCATGATTAGTAGATGGAACAAGCCAATAAGCCAGTACGAGAATGTATAACGAGTATCATGATCAGCTTCAAGCATGAGCATCTATTGAACAAGTCATTGTGGGCTTCTTTAGGATTGACTTCCATGACCTGTTTGTAACATCCCAAAATTTTGAGTTTTTGAAAAAGTTTCAAAGTCAAAAAGGAACCATTTGGATCTTTCCTTAATTAACTGGAGCTTAATTTAAATTTTCAAATAATCAAAAGATTTTATTTAAAAAATCTATGTATTAAATCAAAGATTTTCAATCGTAGTTGCGTTGCTTGTGCTTCAAGGAATTTTTTTGTATTTTTTTGGTATTTTCTGAATTTATTTGCTATTTATTTGAATTTCTAGGAATTCATTAATTCGAAAAAATGTTTATTTTGGAAAATTGTCTTGGGCCGAATTTCCAGCCCGTTCGCCCAACTCGCCACACGTCATCGCTTCGACCCGCTTCCCCAGCCCGTCCCGGCCCAGACGTCACCGCGCCTAACATAACCCTGACGCTGCCGCAACTCTGCGCTACCCTCGGAGTCCGGGTCTTACGCACCGCCCGAGGCTATTTAAGCCCTTGAGGTGACCCATCCAAGGTTCGCCTCCTTGTGCTGATTCCAACGCTACCCTTGCCTAGGAGTTCGTCGTTCATCCACGCGAGCTCGCCGTAGTTTCGCCGCTGCTAGTGACAGCTCCACCACGCTGATCTGTCACTCCGGTGCACCTTCGCCGATGCCATGGGCTTCTCCAAGTGCGTTGTGTTGTCCTCGTTCGAAGCCCTAAGGTTTGGTTCCCGATTCGGTAGAGATTTGCCGTCGCACGAGTCGTCTTCCGCGGTTCCGGCGAAGCACCGCCGTAGACTTTGGTCGCTGCAGCTGTGCCGATGTGTCCCCGATGTGGCTATCCATGTGGCGCCCACCTCACTGCCACGTCAGCGCCATCGCCTGCGTGTTCACCACGTTAGCGCTTGCGCGTATGCCTCGTTAGCCATCCACGTCATCAGCCACGCCATCGTCCAAGTCAGCTGCCACATCAGCCCTATCGCTTGTGTGTCACCTTGTCAACTGCTTCCTCATCTCTTGCGTAAGCCCTGGATCCCAAAACCCTAGATGACGTCATTAGTGCGCAATAAACCAATTTTTTCATTAGAAAAATAATTCCAGAAATCAGCTTTTTCTATTTTCTCTGATTTTAAACTTTAGAAATTCTGTTCACCCTCATACGAACTCCAATTGAGGCAATTTTAGTTTCCAAAAATTCATAAAATCGAGCTCTACATTCTAGAGCTATTTATTTTTACTTTTGAGTTTGTTTGAATCTCTTTTTTGGTATTTATTTGCTTTATTGCTTTCTTTTCCAGTAGACATTGATCCCTACGGAGTGAGCGTAGGATTTGAAGGCCAAGACTCAGCAAGTGCAGTTGATCAACAAGGCAAGTTGTAGTCTTTAACTATGTTGGACCTATGTTTGCAAAGTATTTTGTTCCATACAATTGCATGCTATTTGTTTACAAGTATTATTTACTGGTAATAGCTAAATAACTGATTGTCATTATACCACCTTGATTAATTGAGATGCCATGTATCCATTGTCACCCTAGGTTGGGTTATCTACTAGTTGGACATAATTGTAGTACCAACATTGGGTTATCGTAACTATGGTTAGACATGCTTAGTTGTACAATGGGATTCATGTCACATGATGGATTAATAATCTTAACTTAATGAGATATGGAATTGTGGCTGATAGCCACTATTATAAAATTTGTTGTACCATGGCAGGGTGTGCCATTGGTATTCGTTATACAAAATGGTTTTCACTCGGGCAAGTGATTGTGTAGTAAAGGGGGTGCCGTTAGCACATTTGGGATGTGATTGTCTTGCCTGGGAACAATTAAAGACTTAATCTTGTGCGCCATTGAACTGGGCCTAACCGTACAACCACAAGTCTGGTATGGGACATATATACCTGGCTGATTAATTTGCAAAGTCTAAATTTAAGTATTGTTGTGGCTATGTGGGTTCTGGGATAGACGGGTAGACTCACACGGCGCAAGAGGGGGCCCTGAGGGGTGAAACCTTAGCGGGCAGTAGCTAATTCGAAACCTACTAACAAACGGGTTTTATCGAATTAGCTAACTTGATCGTTACTCTATTCTCTAAATTGCAATCCAACAGTTCTCCTTGATCCGGGTAGCTTCAAGTCAGCATCTCAATGGTTCCCTTGTCTTCTCGGCACGTAGCGACTCCGTCTTCGGTCATCCTCCAGCGATCCCCGACTGTCTGGACCTCCGGCGCACCTCGCCTAGTCCCGGTCATCCTCCACCTCACCATGACCTCGCATCGACATCTTGCAACCATCAAAAATAAGGGAACACATCACGTAGCAATGTCTAAAATGATACGCAATAATCATCCAATTTCTCAAATCTCAAATCTAATTCAAATTAAACTCAAACTCGAGCACACCTAGCTCAAATAAAATTAATTACTCATCATAAAATATGAATAGACCTTCATATGGTCTTTCAAGAAATCAACACAGTTTCTCACAGAAGCAAGTTTGTTTTTCCATATAATCAAAGAACAAGGAAACAAATGAATGCTTTTCTTGAAGCTCCATTCACGCTGTCTTTAACATATATCATATACGCAATCATACCTTTGCAGGTACCATCTTCAGAAGAAGAAAATACATAAAAACAAGGGGCAAAAAAACTAGGGGACAACAGGATTAGAAGAGGAGATACGCTTCCTCCTTTCTTCAACACACACCCTTCTCTCTCCTTTCAGAACACAACTTACTACTTGCTCTTATTAGTTCCATCATTTCTCTGCTGGTTGCCATGCCTTTACTGTTTTGTTTTTGAACTACCACTAGTGCCGAATTGGGCTTTCAGTTGACAAGCCCACAGAAAACCAACCAAAGAACAATGTCAATTTTGTATGTCCATGTATGTGATCTTATGGCATTGGTGCTGACTCTAGCCTTGTCCTCTTGGAAGCAGGAGTGCAGGTCTGGTTGTTGTTGTCATTGTTGCAGTTGTTTGTTTGTGATGATCCTAGCGCTATGTTGTCAGCACTCCTCAAGGTGAAGCATGAGGCATCCAGCACACCAGAAGGAGTTGCACTGTTGTGGGGGTTCTTCTTCACTAATGCCATCTGTTGCATTGCTTCATGACATCTCCCCACATTTTCCTGCAAATGCATATTTAGGACATATTTCAGACAGTGTAACTGCAATAAATAATCTAGAGTAAATTTCACAAAACTATAAATTTCTAGAACAAACTATCAGAAAACTATAGGTTTTAGCTCATACATCATAAAACTATTAATTTTAGAAAAACCTGTATCACAAAACTATAGATTTTAGAATTGATCTTTCTTGTAACGGGTTTAATAGGCCCACATGACAGCCTCACACACCCCTATTTCCGTTTTTACTCGCACGTGAGGCTGCCATATGGGCTCACCCTATCAGACCCGTGTAAGAAACAGTCAATTCTAAATCCTGTAGTTTTGTGATACAAGTTCTCATAAAATCTGTAGTTTTATGAAATAGAAGCTAAAATATGTAGTTTTCTGGTAGTTTATATAAAAAAAACTTGTAGTTCTGTGAATTTCCTCAATAATCTAATTCTTCTGCTAGAAGATCCACACCTTATCTACAGGGATTTTAGAAGCTACAAGAGCAGGGCCGAAATCAACAACTTGGGCTTCAGCAACCGCTGAAAGAGCCACGGCTGCAGCGATCTCAGAAGGTCTGAATTGCAAGAACTTATTTGCTGTGAACCAAAAAAAATGAGACAAATATTCTAATCACTTGCTATCTGATACTTGATTTAACAATGTCGGTGAGTCTGGATTGATTCATCAAGTAATTTAATCGTACATTTCAGAGTGCCAAGGATGAGCTCAGTGCATCGAGAGACCAAATCATGAGATAGCGGCTTCCCCCCATTGAACTTGTCCAGGAAGAAATCAATGTAAGAGAAGGGAGTAACGGAATTCATCCTCCATTCGAGAGTTCTTAGCACAAGGACCTCCATCCTCTTAATAGTCTTTGCTTCGAAAACATACTTTGCATCGCAAACCTGCGACACAAACAATAAAATTTTAGAAGATCCGTCGATCAAAAACCGTTCAACCGCTATCGATCTCATGTAAGGCCGCTATTTCTTCTTCACCTGAAGGTCTAGAGATCGGGGAACCACAGTCTCCTCCATCTTGGCAGCAAGAGACATACAAGCAACTGTCAACAGCTGCTGCATCCAGGGGGTGTCATCCTACAGCAACAAGGCACAAACACAAATTTAACATCCAAGGTTGGGAAGAATGCAATGACCTGCAGTCAATCATACGCTGATTGACTTGACAAAGAAAGAACAATGCGCAACTGTAGCTTAGCTTCTTACTGGGAGTTCTTTTGAGGAGAGGAACCTATCCAGATAGTTAACAGCGAGGTAAACACACAGTGGTCCAAAATTGTAGCGAGCCTGGACCTGCAGCATCACATGATAGAGACGAGCAGTCCATTTCAGTTAACATGCAAAACAAAGTTGATCAACTGAGGGCAAAGTAGGAGTCAATGAATTATCTTGGCAGTTATCATGTTGTAAAACTAAAAAGGCGCATGCTGTTAAACAAACAACCTAAGGACTGGATAGAAACAGGTAAAAAAAAAAAATGAATCATGAAAGCATCCTAAAATTCCCAACAAGATTAATGAAACGCACGAAGCATTAATATGTCCTAAAGGGAAATCTGCAACAGATTGTTTAATTATTTTTTCCTCACCTTGAAAATCCAATCAATGGCACCAATCCTCCAAGAAAGCTCCAATCCTCCATTGTTCAACCTCCCCAGGTAACCCCCTGTTGCAGTTTCAATCAATTGCTCCATCTCCCTCTCCATGAGCGACCCCACATGCTCATCGCTCTCCAATTGCAGTCCAACAAAGCCCGAGAAATCAAGATTCCTCCCCAACTCCTGCGCCTCCTCCTCATCGTCATCGCACCCAAGGATGCTGTCCCTGTCCTCCGCACAAAGCAGGGAGGAGGAAGAGGCACCGATGCAGTGGAATCCCATGGCAAGATTGCTGCAAGAAATGGTTGTTTCTTGGCAATTCTTGGACCCTGGTCCTGTCTGGTCAGGAAAACTACGGGCTAGAGATTGCGGCTTGTTCTTGGCTATGGCTTTGTGGGGGGAGACAAACGAACCTTACTGAATGCCAGGAGAGGGCCGATGATGCTCATCTCTCTCTCTCTCTCTCTCTCTTTCTCTTGGAGAGGGAGAGGAGCTGTGTTTTGGGTGTTTTATAGGGGGTGGGCATTTAATAATGATTAGGCAATAATAATGCCATGGGGTTTTAGGATGAGATTTGGGCCATGTGGATCTTCAGCCCCCACAAAAAGTCTACACAAGCCACCCAGATACACTCAGCAAATTAATGGGGCCGCCTTCAAGGTCACAATGCAATCCTTTTATGGAATTAATTGATCTATTCACTGGAATACATGTTTGCTAGCTTTGATTGTTTCTACTTTTTGCGTGCTTGAAATGTTGAGAAGTAATTAACCAAGATTATATAACTTTATTATATATATATATATATATATATATATATATATATATATATATATATATATATATGTGTGTGTGTGTGTGTGTGTGTGTAGAGAGAGAGACAAATGCTCATACTAGTTATGATCTTTTACACGGTTTGACTATGTTTTAATTACTTTCAATATATTTATTAGAGTGCAACCTATACATGTATATATATATATATATATATATATATGTTACTCCCTATGCCGTATCTCACAACGTAGGGAGTATCTCGCGCAACAGAGGGTATGTACGTGTAGTATATAAGTATATAAGATCATCTAGGTGGTATCTACATTTTTTCAGAGGTGGTATGTACACTTTTTAGACATACTTCTTTTTATATGCGTATATGAAGGTATTTGCAAAATATGCTAAAAACTATGTACTCCCTTGCAATTTTTTCATGGGGATCTCATTGGAATATCTTATAATTAGTATATGAGTGTATCCAAACTGATAAAGGAGTATTTCAAGTACGTTTGGGTGGTATTTCAAAGATGGGAGTAATTACTCCCGGGAGTACGAAGTATTTTTCCTATGTATATATATGTATGTATGTATGTATGTATGTATATGTATGTATGTATGTACATCTAAATGTGCTAAGTTGCAATTGCTTTCCTAGCATATTCTTGAATCTTCTTTACAGCCCATTGAAATTTTACTAGACTTGAATTTCCTTATTTTTCATTCTAGAAACGTTTGGTTATTTGTGGTTATCTCAATTCCGTAGGATCTCATTGGTATAAGTTGCTAATAACTAGTGACGGAGTATTGATCACATTTTTTAAAGAGTTCTAACATATTTGCATCTTATCTAATCGATGATGACTACTTGAAACATGATAATGCAAATCTTGAAACAAGAGCACCAAACTTAATTTTTTTTGGGGGGTGGGGGGGGGGGGTGAAGAAGAAATTATTAGTGCTACGTCTTCACTTCTTAATTTCTCGGTGTTTCAATAGTAAAAAGGGGCGGACGAGCGAGCGCTCGTTTGGCTGGGGCGAGCTGCGCTCACCCAGTCTGCCCACGTTCGAGCGCTGCTCGGCGTGGGCGCGCGTGGAGGCGAGGGCGTGCGCGTGTGTGCGTGTGGGGTGTGAGTGCGTGTGTGCGTATGTAGTTCGCCTGTTGTTCTTTCTTCTGTAACGAAATGCCAGAGCTCCTGACCAAAATTCAAAAAAAAAATAGCAAAAAAGGGATGAGGATATTTGTTGTCTTTTCTCAGTTTTTACTCTCTGTTTCTTATATTTAGGTGGTGATGCATAGATCACAACATTGTAGTTATCTACAAGACTAATGTGTTTCACCTTTTTTGGGTGAGCTTTGGTGAATCTTGTGAGCGACTCAGTGAATTAATAATCAAGAACGGTGAACCCTAATGAAATTCTGCTACCCACCACCATCTACAAAAACTGTCTGCCAGTTGGAACTGGCGGGTGTCTATACATTAGCAGAACCCCATTCATAAACCTAATTTACCATTTCAAGTCATCAACAACAACATCAATAATGGGTAGAGCTCTTGATGTTGATGCCGAATTGATTGATACTATTGATTTCTTAATAAAAAAACTTCACATATGCTATTTTAATTATTGCGTACGTGAAAATGATTCGGGTGGTTTTGTTCATCTCAATTTTGGTCTCGCACCTATTTGATAGAACTTTCTAGTAGAGAAATTTTACGGTGGATAACGTATGTAGTAAATAGTGGTAGTAGAAATCAAGGGTATTTTAGGTTTTTTATATCTATTCATTAGAGGTATTTTAGAATTTTTCTAATTTGTTCACAGTTTCGGCTTCACCAAATACCTAATGATCTTCAGAAGCTTCTTATCCATTCATCCGCCATTCATCAGGATCACAGGACGTGTTTTACCGTAGATGACAAATAATATGATAGAATTTTTTACCCTTTTACCCCTTTCTGAATTTTACTATCAATACTATAGGCGGTAGTATAACTAGATCTAAATTGATCTCAACCATTAGATTCAAAGGAATGGGCGGCTTATATTGATTTTAATCCACTGTAAAGGAGCTCTTCTAGTAACTAGATAGAGAGCATATGAAACATGCCATCTTTTTTTTTTTTGAAAGAGAATTAGTGTATAATCAATGATTGCTAATTTAAATATGTGAATGCAAATCCTTGACATGACACTACGGAGTTTAGTGAACCATGTGAGAAGAAAAAACAACTTCTGATAATGCATCTTCTGTTCTCTTTTGGTGTTCCGATGGCAGTAACAGAGGAAGATGAGGAGAGATCGTGATTCTATTTCTCCTTGGATTTGATCTTTTAAATCGGTAGGTGTTGATGTACAATTTATGACATAACTGCTATCTCTCACCACTTGGGTGAGTTCCAGTGATATTTTTGAGCCACTCGCTGAAATTGGGTCTAAACTTGATGAACTTCGGAGAGTTGTTGCCACACCAACCATGTCAATTAGCAAAAGTTCATGTATGAAACCAAAAAAACCATATTGCAACTATACTCACTAATAATGAACCGAGATCTTGATATTAGTGTTAAATTGGCTGATGTTATTACATACAGCAGTTACACGCACTATTTTAATTAATGCTATTACAGAAATGATATAGGTTATTCTAGACTCGAAAGAGCTTCGACATTATTCCATGTTTAATCTTTAAAATTCATTGAAGAAGATTTTTTATATTTTTTATGATAATTGGTGAATGTGCTTAACTCCTTGTCATTTATAATGAATAAATTTTACCCAACAACTTTTGAATGATACATATAAATTGAAAGACTTCATCATTTCTCCGATTAATTGGCCAGACCTTGCACATGGTTAGAAGTACAAGGTATTTTTAGGTCTTTAAAGTAACAAATCTATGTCTATGCAATTATGCATTGGCCATCCCCTAATCAATCGAGGCCGATGCCAAAAGTTTAGAACCAAAAAAGTTATTACCAAACAAACTTCCTTGTTAGATCTGGGTCAATGAGTGTTACTGTAAGCTTATGATTTGCATCTAGCTGGTCTCTTTGTTTGTGTATGCCATAGGGAAAACTCTAAAGATGTAAAGGATCTGCACATTTGAATGACACACAATTTCCGCAATTTGATTGTTGTTCATTTTATTTATAATACTTGTTTGCTTGATTATTATTCTTCTTGTGAATTATATTTTAAATCTAGCGACGGTATCTATTTATATTTTTATGTCTAGCATGTTTGTCTCTACAATGCCACACTCAATTAACTTTCACTACCGCAGAGCTTTGTCATCTCCGTAGCAATTTTTTTTTTTTTTTTTATCGAAGGTCATACTTTATTCATTCACTTCAAAAATTAGTATCTTGTCGTACTACAATATTGCGCCGCATGATTAGCTATTCTATGGATATACCGGAGTTCAAACCCCTGAAAACCCCGAACCATTTGTTCAAACTCTATTATGAGATGGTGGACGGGTGATCGATCGTTGCATTCTAGCGCTTCTCTCCAAAGATTTACCAGGACTTGACAATCAGTTTTCCAACACAACATGTGCTAAGCCCCTCCATGCATGCTACAGCTTCTACACCACCCTGCAAGCTAAAACCTCAATCACCAGAGGATCGTCAAGATGGGAGTATTTCTTGCAACTCGTAGCCCAAAATCTCCCTTTTTAATCCCGTAAGACTGCTCATGCGCCAGCCATCTTCCTGGCAGTGTCAAGTGCCCCGTCAACATTTACTTTTACCCAATGCACTCTAGGTTCTGACCAAGCTGCAGCCTTCTTTATTAAATTAGTATCCCCTAGTGTAGAGGTTAGTAGTAACTCCATTAAGGCCACAGGTTCTTCAATTAATTTCATAGATCGACCTGGCACAAATTGCTCTTCACCATGTACCAACTTGTTCCTTGAACCCCGTATACACCACATAGTAGAAATGGCAATGGCTGCCTCATGAGGCCTAAGAAAACATGCCGTCCGTCAGATCCGTTGCCCATGACATGGGATGTTCCTCACAGCAAACCATGAAAGTTTGGCATGTCTACACTCTACTAGTGCATGAAACAATGACTCATCAGTTGTTCCACAAATTTCACAAGTACCATGGGCAGCTAGCTTCCACATATTTTTAGTTCCGTGACTAGAACTCTCCGGTACAGGTGTTACTCCATTGTTTGCTTGCACAATCGCATGGTAGAGCGTAGAAATATTTCAATCCCTTTTGCTGCTGCATAATCACGCAAATCACGAATGATCATGATTTTACTGTGCTATAAAACATTTATGGAGGATCGAATTAACCATGTCATCCTTGGATGGGTGTCTATCATGTGATCCATCCCCCGGTGGGATGACCTCATTACTCGTTTTTCTATAGTACTCTTTATGCTTACGATGGATCAACCCATTACATTCCTCGAATCAAACAAAAACACAAGGGATGGATAACTTGACTCTCAGTCTACTTTATGTCATGGAGGGATAGAAGCTTTCTAAGTTGGCACAAATAATGACAATTGTTGATGTCAGGACAATATGCAGTGACATGGCTGCAGGGTATGATGCTTCGATGATTTGGCGACTTCAACGTGCGAAAAATGACGTTCTTGTCCCCCACCGATCCTTGTTCACCCTCCCGACTTGACCTGATCTGATGCTCATGGCGCATCACCAGGGCCTTTAACCTAAACTTTGTTCGATGGAGGCACACGATGGCAAGAAATCTTTCTGACAATCCAAGGTTAGTTGAGCACAGCAACAGTATAATATTTTTGGGCACTCAGCAAACTATCTGTTCCAAAAAATCGATTCTGAATTATCAATGAAATAATGTTACTCTCAGGTAATTAAACATCATGCAAGTCAGAATACCAAAAGTAGCATTACCATCACAGTGCGAAACAATGAACGTTCTCATACACCCAGCTATCACGGTATAAGTCTAACAAATGTCCAATGCGTTCTCTAGCATAATCTAACAGATAATGTGCCTATTTGGATCCATAGATCATAGCATCGTCTTCAGTTGAAGTGCATTAGTTCCCTTCATACTTCTGATCTGCCATCACGAAGTGGTATGCTGTGACCAACACAAATATGAGTATGCCTAGGAAAGTTGGAGAAGAAACCCAAGTCTTGGTTGTCAAACATCTGCAACAAAGACAACAAGTCATCACTGGTTCAAATCTAAAGAGAATACATCCACAAATAATATGAATTCACATGCACTGATGGCTAGAAGTTCATCACAAACAGAGTAAACAAAAACCGAAACACAAGTTGCGGTCAGAATATGTTATAAATCTGCTGCATATACTGTTTGAAGGAGAAAACAGGCTCGGAAAGAAAGCAAGAACATACATTTTTAACCTTCCAAATATACAATTTCAAGGAGAAAATGTACTGGGAAACAATACATGTCATTGCAGCAAATCCTGCATAAATTCTCTCTCTAATGATGCAGAATCTAATTATTACAAGCTAAACATTAGGAACTAATATTTTCAAAATGGATTTCTGAGTTGCCAAGGCTAACACACCAATCTATCTAATGTGAAAGATAATACGATAGGGAGTTCTTTCTCCTTTTAAGACTAAATGCCTGATAAAACTGCGAGCTATATATCTCCTTTCATCTTAGAAAAAAAGAACAAAAAAGAAACTAGTCTAGCAAGTCTCTTTTTAATACTTGCACAAGAGGAATTATTATCAAAGCTTATGTCTTGATTCTTGCCTTCAACAATTAAGCAGCCATGAGGAACACCTTGAAAGTTGCTTTCTGTGAGAACAAAGAATAATTGAGAGAAAAGTTGAACAACCAGAAGGACAGGGAATTCGAACAAGAGTAGTAAAGCGCATCCTGTTGAAGGTACATTAGTAACAGCACATTTCCTAATTGAACATACACCTTGTTTTCAAAATCAAACAAAGACATGTTTAAATTGACCTTTCTTTTTCTGTGAGACTTAGGGCATATCCATACCTAGGCCCCATTTGGAACACCAGAATTTCAAAGAATTGTAGGAATTTCATTAGAAATAGTTCAATTCCAGTGTTCCAAACGGGCCTTAGCATTAAAGATGTGCTGAAGGTTTGCCACACCATATAACAACTCTATGCTTGTACTTACTCTATCCCTTAAGATCTATTAGAGGGGCCCACTACTTAATTACTTTGAGATGAAACAAAAACTAGCATGCCCTTTTGATATACTAATAGCATGTAGCTATGTTTATCCTTTTTCCCTTTGAGCCAGTAGTGAGTATCATCACCTCACGCTCGTGCCATTGGATTTGTGCTCCTCCCTCCAACACTACATGCCCCACCCCTCCACCCCTCCTGCATCACACCCCTCAATAGCACCCCCGATGGAGATGGCCTTACTATGCAGGAAAACATTCACTTGATTCGGAGGTTTTATAATCAATGAAGAATTACAGCGATAAGTTATAAAATCCACACAAGTAAAGAAACTAAAAGAGGAAGGCCTTTATTCAGGATACAATGATAAAAACCACCTTGGCAATAAATACACATAACCACTTAGCTTTCCTTCACAAGGCGCACCCAAAAAATGTACTAGTTGCTAGCAGCAGGCAAAACACTCGTAAGTTCTAGGACCTGTCATCTTGCTTATTGCATGCATCTCAATAACACAGGTAAATTGATGGGGGCAATAAGCAAATTAAGAAACTGGAAAGACTTGCAACTTCTTTGTTTCTTAATATCAAATAAACAAATGGAAAAACACAAAAAAAAACTATAGGAAAATCCATTGCTGCTACCACAGTTCTCTCCAAACTCCAAAACTTTCTACCAAAAATGAAGAATTATACCCAAAAAAATCTAGCAAGAAAAAGTTGGACATTAAAACTAACAAACAAGTAAGCATAATTGAAGTTGTCAGGTAATTTATGATTTGCTTTTTTTCCATTCATTGCTGGTGAAAATAATAATGGTAATTAATGCAATGAAGGCTGCTTTGTCACTAGATTCATTTTCCATGGCCGCCCATGCCATTGGTACAAATGCAAGGCTCCATGACCCCTGCACCACATCAGGTGGAGGGCCAATATTTTGCATCATGTTGCAATCACAACAACTCACTTTGTGCATTATCTTTTTATATTTACCTTCCTGTTTTTGGTTTCTATGTCTTCTTCTAACTGGCCCAACACCATATCAATCTCCCAATGTCCCTTTGTGATAATTTTTTCCTGCTTTATGCCCTTCTAATTCATCATACACCGAATAAGGTGCAGGTGAGCCAGACTAGCCGCACTGCTATATAGCTATACTCCATGGTTGTCTAGAAACAAGGAATCAACTGAGAGGGTGGGGTGAAGCATTGGTTGATGAGCAACATAGGAGGGAGATGATATGGATCAGCAGATTAGTAGCAACCATGGATGTCAAGGCGTCGCCTAGGTGACGCCTAGGCGCCGCGGCGCCGGAGGGAGCTCGCCGGATGCGGTCGCCTCGCCTGGCCGGAGCAAGGCGTCCGCTTGGACCGTCTCGGCGTCGCCCGGGCCGTCACGGTGTCTCCAGGCGAAGTCGGGAGGCCGCCTAGGGTTGGGAGGAGGACGTCGTCGGCTGCAGATCGCCAAATCAGTAAGTCCTCCTCCTTCTCCCTCTCCTTCGCCCCTCTCCGCACCGTCCTCCTCCGTGCGCCGAGCGGCCGAGGTGATGAGGCTCCCCGCCGTGCCGACCTCCTCCGCGCCGTGGCCTCCCTCCACGGCCTCAAGGGGGGATGCAACGAGCTGCGCTGAGGGGTCGGCGGATGGGTCGGCCTCGCCATGGATGTAGGAGTGCGCGATCAGCCTGTCGAGGAGCTCGAGCGCGGCCTCAGCGAGCTTGGTGCTGCAGGAGCCAAGCGTGGAGGAGACCAGCGCGAGGAGCAGCTCCGAGTCCGCGAACGAGAGGCTGCGGAGCGGGCCCGGCTGCGAGGAGGAGCTCGGCGTGGAGGGGGAGGAGGAGAGTGCGGCGGCTGAGGAGAGTGAATGGAGAGAGGAGGGGAGGGTTAGGGTTTGAGGGGAAGGGCTGGGCCTGAGCCAGAAGACTGGGCTGAGGAGAGAAAAAAGAATAGGTTGGGCTGAGGAGAGAAAAAAGAATAGGCTAGGCTGCTGGCTGCTGCTGGATTTATACTCATTGCTCACCTTCGCCTAATCCTCGCCTAGGCGCCCGCCTTGTCGCCTAGGCGTCCAGGCGGTGGGCTGGCGTCTCGCCTCGCCTTGTTGCCTTGACAAGCTTGGTAGCAACCGCTAGCAACTAGATAAGTATTTAAATTGCAGATTAGTAGTTTCAATTTATCTCTATCTCTTATTTGAAAGCTGTCATTAGATGAAAGATTAGTTTAAATCTTTTGGGACACTTATCCTTAGTCGTTTAAATCTCTTGGGGCTCTTATCCCTCGTAGATAACAGGAGAATAGTATAAATCTAAGACCCGGTGATCGCTTCCAGCTAAGCGACAAGTTATCCGCCATCACAGCATCCTCAACCAATCCCCCTACTTCGCAATCCTCTAGACCCATTACCTATTCTTACGCCCGAGCACATAACAGGAGAATAGTAGCAAGGGGCTTATATTGATAGATCCAAGTAGAGTGGCTTGAGGGGAAGAAGTATATGAGAGGAAGAAACTTCAGTGGTTATACACTAGGCTTTTCATTAGCTCTTTGAGTTTTCCATGGGTTGAAAAATAAAAAGCCTCACAATTCTAAAAATGTGTCAACAAAACATATTGGAAGTTATTAGAAAGCCGAAAGGTATTGATTTTTTGAAATCAGAAATAACCTGACACTCCTATATATGTATTAGAGAGTTTTCAAAGCTGCGCTAGTGTTCATGATGTATTGAATATGACCTCATGACTCATGAGTAAGCCACCAAGTAGAGGTATTGGCACAACCATGTAACAAAAGTCTAGATAGCAATTTACAGTGACAAACTGACAATACTAGCAAATTGTAGCTTCCAGCTATCACAACTATCAGGGAAACATACCAAAAAAAATCAATGAAAAAATTAATGGAACTGAATTCTTGCGCAAAATGGTACTTTTAGTGATTCACAGGGGAAAAAATGTTTTCATACTAGGATCCATAAAATGATACATGCTGTGATAAAACTCACAGAAGCAATATTATGCATAAGCATATATGGAATGCATTGCTCTTTTGTAATATGGTTCACTCGATAGTTTTTTTTTTCCTCAAAAACAAAGACAGTCATTATTTTTCATTGCCCTTTTACAAAGTTTTCAAGTACTGAATTAAACCATCTCAGTGTTACTAGCTACCAGTTAACAACATTAAACTAAACTGGGAATTACCATACATTGAACCACCAAACTGATTATGCAATTATACTCGTAAAATAGGCCATATAAACAGATCTCTCATCATCTATTCCATTCTATATCCACCTGAAAATTTCTCCATGCACACCACAAATAATGAGATACATAGTTAACACAAGTGATAATAACTTTTCCTAGTATTAGTATTTCCTACAATGGTTTCAATTATTCTACTTTAACCTTTTACAGCCCCGTTTGGAACACAAGATTCCCGCAGGAATTTCGTAGGAAGCCTCACATATATTCAGAGTGGATGTTAACTCCCCTATGAATTTATGTGTTCCAAACGGTCCATTACAAAGTTTTCCAGTATCGAATACAGCTATATCAGCGCTCCTCACCAAGGTTTCTAATTTCGTTTTCGGTATATATCTCGGAGGTGGCCGAAATCCAAAATTTCGGCAAGATCTCGGAATTTCGGACAAAATTCGGATAAAATCCAAAAACCAAATTTCAAATCCGGTTTTTTTTCAACCGGGATTTCTGAGATTTTGGTCAAAATTACCAAGATCTTAGTCTAAATGACCGAGATCTCGGTCAAATTGAACTGACCAAAAAATGGTCAAAAACAAGTCAAAAAAATTTGAAATTTTTTGTGGATGATTCTATGTATTACTAATATTCCTATAAAATTTTGAGATGATAATAAAGCCTAAGGAATTTTAAAAAATTGTGAAAGAATCCTTGTCCTTGCTCCCATCTATTTGGAATTTTGGATTCGTTGCACCTCGGCTATATTAGAGGAAGCGAAGGAATCCTTTTCCCAAATTACTCTAGAGCTAGGAAGGACAACAAACTAATGCGACATCAATGACAGGGATAAGCCAATGAGGCAAAAAGCATTACACACGTTATTTCGGTAACATACATATCATTTGATTATCTCCATTTCCTTCCCGAACGTTGAAGGCGCTGAGTTTTTCCTTCCCTGAATATCATCTCGACTTGAGTAACATTGGCAAATTGGCAATCCATAATGCAGGACGGCTGAAATTCCAAACATTCCTTTTGTTCGTCGCTAACTGATGGGAGCGGATTACCCTTTTCCTGGAAGGACAACAGCAACCATTTTCCATTTTTTTTCACTGCAAGAACGAAAGCAGCCAATTTCCTGTCATCATCTGTACAATATAGAAAAGTCTAATAGATAATCCAGAATAATCATGCTATCTTCGAAGAAGAATCACAATGCACAACACATGTTAGACTTAGAACATATGACGACTCCTTAGCCGAAACAACTTTTTGTCCAAAGAAATGACAAAACACCAAGAACATTACATACACCTATGAAACTAATAAAATTCCCACTAGCTAGATTGATGCTTGTTGTGGATAAATGCCAGAATGAACTCAGAAACAAGAAATGCATGCCGAAGAGTATTATAATAATAACAACAACAATATATGCACCTCAAATTGAACCGACCGAAAAATAATTAAAAATAAGTCAAAAAATTTTGAAATTTTTTGTGGATGGTCTTGACTCCAAATTCAATCAAATCCCGCCAATAAAAATTGAAATCACCGAGATCTCGCCAAGATTTGCGTGGGTACTGTAGCATTTTGAATTTTTTTATCCGGCCAAGATTTAGGATGGGGTCCGAAATCCAAAATCTCGGCCGAAATTTGGTCGGGATTTTAAACCTTGCTCCTCACTACCGCTTAGTTTCAGGTGGACACGAGGATTGCAAGCAAAACTGAGAATTACCACGTATTCAACTCCCCAATGGATTATACTAGAAAAAGGGAAAAAAAATTGATGATACGCCCGTTCGCTTTCATGGATACACAAACCACGTGCACAAGATGCTACTAGGATTGCACACATTTGATGTACATCAAGACTACATAGGCACCACACGATCTCGCGACCGGTCTCGAAGAACAGCATAGAGGTGGGCGTCGTGCCGTGCCAGACCGGGCCGGCCCGGGCCCATCGTGCTTCGGGCCGAAACCGGGCCGTGCCACGACGGCCCATCGTGCCCACCGTGCCGGCCCGACTCACTTTTGGCGAGCCCAAGCCCGGCCCATTTACGCTTCGTGCCTGCTTCGTGCCGTGCCGGCCCAAGCCCGACCCATTTTTACTATTGTGACAAACAAAGAAATAAAACAAATCACTACAACTAAACTACCTATTTTAATTACATAAGAGACTAATCACATCAACAAAATGTCAAACATAAATGCAATGCTTGAAGATGCCCTGAATCAACAATATCTGCCAACTTTTAAGTCTTAATCCGTGATTTCGTGCCCGTTCGTGCCGTCGCGGGCAGGCCCAAATTTAAATCGTGCCGCGTCGTCGCCTGTCGTGCCTGGTTCCGGGCGACACGGCCAGCTCTGATTCGCGTCTTGCGGCCGCCCGCCCGAAATCGCGTCGCGTGCCGTGCTTTGCACCGTGCCATACCATCGTGCTTCGGGCCGGCCCAAAAAAGCCCGGCCCAATGCCCACCTCTAGAACAGCATGTTGAGGATTTTCATGTGCATAGGAACGATCTACCAAGAAGGGAGGGGCAGGGCGAGAATGCAAACAAGAAACAAGAAACTCAAACGGTTTCTGCCATGGAAAGGGTGGACCTTTGATTCATTGATTGGTGAAAGGATATGGATGAAACAGATGATCGATATCACCTTGGCTGCGCAGATCTCTCCGCCTCGCCGATCTTGCCTCCCTTGTAGCCTGTCGTCAGCATCGCTCCGATTCCGGCGGCCAGAGGGGTGAGATTGAGGATGCAGAGCGCGTGGATCTCGATATCACCTTGGCTTTGTTCTGGCCTCGCGTGTACTGCTAATGGTCATGGAAGCCTATTGGGCCATCATTAGACTGTTGAGTATAATGAGGGTGCTGGATAGAAATTTTTTTTTGAAATAAATATTTTTAAATCAAAAAATTCAAAAATATATCCTTTTTAAAAAAATTTGCAAAACTATCCTACAGTCGCGCCACGTGGCTGCGAACTGGACCAGTCGCGCCACGTGGCAGCGACACGTAGGTCAGTCGCGCCACGTGGCAGCGACTGGCAGGCCCACGTGGCATTAATAATGCTGTTTAATTCGATATATTGTCCAATAATTCATATCGGATGGTGGGAACCTCGGAAAATTATGAAAAAAATTTCTAAATTTTTATTACGACATAAGAATTCATAATATATGAAAAAAAAAGTAGTATGTTTCATGCAAATTTAAAATGTTAAAATCAGGTTTACTAAAAGATCATTTTAGGTATTATGAAGAAACTATATAAAGCATGGCTCAAAAAATTATTAAAAAATTGCTTAATTTTTAGTACGCTATAAGAATTCATAATATATAAAAAAATTAGTATGTTTCATTCAAATTTAAAATGTTAAAATAAAGTTTACTAAAAGAACCTTTTAGGTATTATGAACAAAGTATATAAACCATGGGTCCAAAAATCATGGAAAAATTTTCTAAATGTATATTAAGCCATAAGGAGTCATAATATATAACAAAAAAATACTATGTTGCATGCAAATTTAAATAGTTCAAATCAATTTTAGTTAAATACCCTTTTATCTATTGTGAAGAAACTATATAAACCGTGGCTCGGAAAATCATGAAATTAAGTTCACCCATTCTTAGGGTGTTAGATGTCTCATTTTTGAAAAAAAATATATAGGAATGAACGCAATTGAAATAACCAAATGGCTATAAGAACCCTCGCTTTCATGGAACGTCGAAGCTTTTTCGGCAGCCCTTAATATATCCTTTTCGAATGTATTTATTTTTGAAGAATGAGTCAAATTTGCTCTTTGCTATATAGACTACCATGTTCTGAAAAAATAATGTATTTACACCTTACTCTGGAGCTACATTGCAGTAGCGCAATAACCCTAACTGTTTTAGTCGACGGAAAACAAAAACGCTTAAGCCTTTTCGGCAGCCTGTAAAATATCATGTTTGAATGTATCTTTTCAAAAGAATGTGGCAGATTTGATTTTTGATGTATGGACTACCATATTCCGGAAAAATATTTCATTTACACCTTTCTTTGCATGTAACATGTATTAGCGCAATAACCCTAAGTAATATAGTCGGAAGTAATCCTAACGAGGTTGGGAGAGGGAGATACAAGAGAGGTCGATTAACAAATAAGATGTTAGTGACGATAATAAGGTAGGCAACACTCTTTATTATGGCTTAAAACTAAAAGCGGTTACACGAAACAACAATGGCCCTTCTGCTACACTACTGAGTGCACCGGGGATATTTCCCCTTGCGCAACCCATCGGTGCCTGCCGCCCTGGCCCTAGCCGCCCTCTCACGCTTCCTCTCTTGCTCGGCCTCCCGCTCGGCCGCCAGGCGCTGCCGTTCGGCCTCCCTCTCTGCACGCATTTCTTCGTAATGCTTCATGCGCTTCTCCTCCTCGTCCTGCTCACGGCACTGCTGCTCTACCATCGCTCTGCGATGCGAGTACTCCCAATTCCGCATCCTCTCCATCTCAGGAGTCTGCTCCGTGTCGTAGAATTTGATGTACTCGCACAATGGAGGCTGCAATTGGTGACATCAGATGGTATTACAGCATTAAGGTTTGCGCAGTAGGACATAACATCAAATGCGAGTACGAATATACCGCCCTTTTCCCCCGCATCCGCATCTCCAGTGTTGGCTTGGAGTCATAGTTTCGGCAGCTCCAATACCTCATACCGTGGGTGTACGAGTTGTCCTGAGACATCTGCAACCGGCAAGGATCCCCGCATAGGCACATGGGGACCTGCGTGCCTTCAGGGATGGCTTCGAGAAGGCTGTGCCTTGGGGGGGAGGGGAACTCCATTGGCACTAGTTGGTTAGCTGGCGAACTTGTGGTCCGTGTTTCGTCTTCCCTCGTATTGGCCCAAAGCTTGCTTGCTTGCTGTGATTATTGGGAGGTGACCGCTGGGGCTTAAATAGCCAGCCAAAGGAGAGAGTAGCGGACTTAAGAGAAGTTCAAATCCGCGAGCATCGGATTCCTCTACAGCTTTGCAGATGTCATCGATGGGTCATGGTAGACATGATAAGATAGCACACAGGTCGTGACGGGTCGTGCAGCTTTGTTTGAGCGTGACAGGTCGTGCAGCTTTGTTTGAGGTTGGCACGTCTTACAGCTTTGAATGACAGTGACATGGGAGCAGAAATGTAGAGAATACAACGTACAAATGTATAAGTTAGTGCATAACATTACAACGCAGAATGAACAACGTAGGCATACAGTGCTCAATCGACGCCTACTCTCCCTGCTGACCCCCCCTCTCCCTGCTGACCTCTCTCTCCCTGTGCATGAGGTCTGGTCCGCCTCGCTGGTCGACGTGCAGCGGCAGGGCGACGTCTGGGACCAAAAGGGCTGAACCGGTCTGGTGCGTGGCCGATCCGCGGTCCGAGGGTCTCAGCTGCTGCAGGGGTATGGCATGAAGAACTCAGGTCCGTCAGCTGTGTAGGCGTGGGGGCACTAGGCTGGGACCCATACACGAAATCCGGGTGTGGCGGCACAGAATATGGCGTGTTGAAGTCCTCCGCACGCGTGTACGACATAGTGGGGGCCTCTGGGAAGTAACCTGAAAGCACATACAACATGTTGGAATAAAGCATGTATTTCAAAGTAAAGTTTAAAGCAATGTTAGTTTACGGTGGGTACTAAACACACCTGGGGTCGGCACCATGACAGGAGGAGGAGGAGGGCACCGGAACGGCGCACCGGTAGTGTATCCGAACGAGTATCCTGCTGTACACAAGTATTAGTTACCACGAAATGCATTACATATTCAAGTGAGCAAGTACGTAAGTACCTGGCATGCCGTACGAGGGCACCTGCCACTGGGAGCTCCCTGGCTGGTCCTGCGGTGGCGCCGGAGGGTTCGGCAAGGTGGGAGGTCTGAACTGCAAGGTGGGAGGTGCGAACTGGAAGGTGGGAGGTCCAAGCGGCCGGACACCGGAGTCGTCTGACGGTGGTGTCCGAGGTGGTGGTCGTGTACTGCTCCCGACCCCCTACGGTCGTCGGCTCACCGACCGCGAGGGTGCACCACCGGCGTCGGTCCTCTACCGGCAAGAGCAGGCCCGCGCTATCCTCCTCGCCTTCATGGACAACCGCTCGAGGAACCCCGTCAACTCCTCGTGGGAGACCCAGGGCCGGTCCTGGTATTTTGGGGGCCCGGGGCGAAAACTTATATGGAGGCCCCATCCACCTCCTCATATATATATGTATGTATATACATACATATATATGTATATAGTCTTATAAGCACACATCATTGAAGAAATTAATATTCGATGCACAAAAATTACTTCTATCGAACACTTTAAAGTTTATGAAATGACAAATGTAAATTGTAATCATAAATTATACTTGGTACTTGGCATCATCTTAAAAAAAAATTCTAACATTTTGTGATACAAAGTCATCAATTATACTATTGATATCAATCTCGTCCAATTACTCTTTAAAAATTTGTCCATAGCTCCTCTCTGCGTTTCTATGAAGTCATCCGCACGTTTTTTTCTTTTTCTTTTTTCGCTACCGGATGGATACCTTCTAGATGACATGATAAGTTGATAACGCACGGCGTTGAAAATAATAATAAATGTATCAAAGATTAAATAGTGTAAGACTAATAGGGAAAGAGATTAGGGAAGATTAATATTCTATACCTCGAATTAGGGACGAGCACAGCTCGTCAGCGAATTGCCTAGACAGCATCGGTGCACCACGTCCAGGCGATCGCCCTTTTTTTTCTCTCTCTACGCGTCGCCACGTCCGGGCGATCGGTCGCCTGCCGCCCCTCCTGTTTTTACTTTTTCCTTGGATGAAGCCCCTAGTCGCCAGCCGCCAGGAAGCATTCTTTTGGTGGAAACCCTCTTTCCTCAAAAAGACTTCTAGTCGCTCACGTCCTGACATCCTACACAAGCACAACTAGTCCAGTGCCAAATTGCCAAGCTATATATATATATGGGCCGGCACTTTGCTTAATTAGTTTGGGGGCCCTTGACTTTTGGGGGGCCCTGGGCGGCCGCCCACCCTGCCCCCCCTCAGGGCCGGCCTGGGGAGACCTCCGAACCCGCGCCCAAACGCCCTACCATGGACTACGCGTCCACGTCAATCTCTGTCGCCATATCGCCCTAAAAGTGTTAACATGCGGTGAGATATATGTATACTCGCATTCCAATAAAAATCTAGGTACAGTGTGTAGTGAACGTACTGCGAAGTGGATCGCGGATGCAACCCATGTGCCATATATGTCGTAGGCTGTAGCTGGATGGATCTCGTGCTGGTCGTCAGCGGGCAAAAGGCGTACCCGTGTAAGTCCAAGGTACCACTGCAGGTACCCCTGGTATCCTCAGATATCGTCGCGACATCCGCCGCAGCCACGCCGCCCGATGCATGAGTCCATTGCTCCACCCAAGGGGCCATCTTTGCGGCCCAGTCAGTTCGGCGACCCTGCATGCCCTTCCTCGAATGCCTGCATAAGTTGTCAACCCGTTAGCATGTTTAGTCGGTGCCATTTGAAATGGGAAGATATGAATAGTTACTTACGTGTGAGCCTCTACCGGGACCATGATGCCGCGCGGGACAGGCACCTCCTATCGCAGTTCGAGCTGCCTCATCACCCGGTGAGCCGGGTAATCCTCAACATAGACGTCGAAAACCAGCTTCCGCCGTGTCAGCACGTACAGAATATCTCGGGTGCAGAGGACAGACAAACCGTGGGGTGCACGCTCCTGTACCTCCTGAGGGGCGTAAGGCTCCCACCAGACCAGCTCTGGTCGTAGGAGGTCGAACGCCTCCGTGAAGTGTGCGTACACACTCCGTACTTGAAGACCAGCCCATTGCGGCTGCAGCCATTATCGGGAAAAAGTTAGTACAAAAGAGGTTGATATGCGATATAGGAAAGGGGGGAATTCACGTACCCCTCTGCGACACCAAAGGGACCCCATCGTAGGGGCGTCCACCTCGGTGTCGCCATAGAACTCCATCCCGTACGCTCCCCCTCCAATCCAGGGTTGTCCAATGTGGAAACGCTCGAACGACCACAGCATGAGTAGGAGTGGGCACCCAGAGAGTATCGAACCATCGCGCTGTCGGAGGCACGCGTCGCATAGCCCCCGATAGGTGGCACAAAGTACTGCAGACCTCCAGCTGTACTGGGGGACCTCGCCGGGCGCAGCGTCAGCAATGGCCCGGGCGATCGGAACAAGCCTGGCGTCGACGCTGTCTCCATGGGTGGTGGTGAACATCACCCATCCAAACAGCCACAAAAGATAAGCCTCCAGGTGCCTGCTGACCTGGTACGCGTTAGCATTCGCAGCTAGCCTACTAACCTACAGGACAAAAAGTTAGTTGGTTACAGGAGTAAATTAATTCGTACCAATTATGAACCACAACGACACGTACCTCGAACTGGCGTAACCACGACCGAGTAGGGCCGTGCTTCTGTCGTGGGTGTAGCGGGGCGTACTGCGCCTGCCTGTGGGACCAGGGGGAGCACTACCCTGAACCTCGCAACTAGGTCATCGCGCTAGTCGTCATCCACCTCCTGTGGGACAACCACCTCGCCAGCGATCGGGAGGCCGGTGAGGAACAAAATATCCTGCAAAGTCGGTGCCATCTCTCCGCAAGGCAAGTGGAACGTATGCGTCTCCGGGCGCCAGCAGTCCACGAGGGAAGTAAGGAGGGATCGGTCGAACGGAAAGCGTCGGGATCTTTCGACAAAGATGGCCGCACCATCCTGACCATCGACGAGGTCCTCCTGTGTCGCCTCGACCATCCGCGCTAGGGGGAGCAATCCCGCCGCCTCCAACCTGCAGCAAACCATTACAAGTAAGGCCACAACGTGTCACAACCAACTAGGTCGTACGCAAAAAATATTATGTTCTTACATACCTGGAAACCAGCGTCTGTCTAGGCCCCAGGCGCGTGCTGGAGTCCGCATGGACAAGACACCTGGATCGACGGTAGTTGCGTGTAACCATCCACGGTGACGTGCGTCCAAGTGGAGATCTAGAAGCTCGTACGGCCAATCGCCAATGTCGCCCACAGCAGCCATTCCTGCACACAACAAACAATTTAATAGTTCCAATTGGTCATGGAGTAAGGAAATTCCAATCATACAGACAGAGATACCAAACATACAATGTAGACAGATGCTACAATAAAAATAGTAAGGAAATTCCAGCAATTACAGGATGTAGCTAACAATTCGCACAACACTGCAACTTTCTAGAACATACACGCATGCATAATAGTGCTCACAAGTACGAAATCCGATCACACATCTACGAACCGTAGTAACGCAACATACATGCATAAGGGAGTTGTACGATTATTACATTCCATACAAATAGAACGCACTCCACAACATGGCAACATGCCTTACAACTATGAAATTCAAGCCCCTCCACCGGAAACTTCATTCCGAGGACATTTGTTCTTCTTGTGGCCATACTCTCCACAAAGGGCACACCTCCGAACAGGGCCTCCCACCTCGAACTCGTCCATATCGTTGCGGATGCGGCGCGTTTGTCGACGACCTTTCCCGCCCTTGACTCTACTGATGTCAGGGACCCATGTACGTGTGGCATGATCAATTTCAGTGAAGTACCTGGCGACACGAGACCCATGCAGTTCATCGGTCCACGCTTGAACGACAGTGTCTGCCATGTAGTACGGAGAAACAAATTGTACGCTGCTCATCTTAATCTGGCCACAGGCCGCCAAGACATGCGAACATGGTTTGTGAAGAAGGTATGGCTTTAGGCAAGTGCAGGTGCAGGTGCGGTCCATGCCGCCCCCCAAGCTCACTTCATGGGTGATTCTTCCACTAGCCATTCCGAGCCCCTCGTTATTCCTCAGTGTGACCTCAAATCGTAACTCCGTGGTACCCATGACGACGACCGAGTGTAGGAGGGCCTTCTCAACCTTGTTTGCCATCCAAGCTGTAATGACGCTGCAATAAGGACTCTGAATGGTACTTGCATGCAACACTGCCGCGGTGTGCCATTCCCGGAAGTACCTCACCGTACCGTGCAGTACACCTTCGACGATAGCAACGAGGGGCATGCCACGAAGACCCCTTATCACCCAGTTGTACACCTCAGCCAGGTTGGTTGTCATCAACCCGTACCTTGCCCCGTTTGTGTCGTACAACAGTGCCCACTTCTCCAGTGGTTCGGACTCGATCCAGTGTGAGAAACACTTGATGTTTCTCGTAGGCCTCCTTCTGATGTTTGGTGGGTCAATGCCCGGTAAGGGCTGTAAACGCTGCGGTGCCTCCCAACTACTCCCCCCAGCTTGCCTCTCTATGTCACGTATCTGCTTGGTAGTGAGCTCGTCAAGCTTCTCCCAAATGGCAACAAACTTCCTATGCTGATTTTGCTTGCACAACCTCTTGAACAGGTTCATGAGCCTCTTACTCTTGAAATATTTGAATAGGTTTGCCCCCATGTGTCGCATGCACCACCGGTTCTGCAAATCCGGCCACGAAAACGGCTCTTCCACATCTTCTTGCATCTTCTTTATTGCTTTCATCATCCCAGCATGGCGGTCATGTATTATGCACATATTGGGCCTATCCTTCACAACACCGATCTTCAGTCTCCTGAAGAACCACAACCAACTCTCGTAATTTTCACCTTCCATAAAAGCGAAGGCTACCGAAAGTATTTGGTTGTTTCCGTCCACACCGATGGCCGTCAGGATTTGACCCTTGTACTTGCCGGTGAGGAAAGTCCCGTCCACGCACACGACCGGACGGCAATGCCTGAAAGCCTCCACACATGGCCCAAGTGATAAGAAAGCACGCTCCATGACCAGAAAGCCGGGGGGTTATGAGATTCCCTTTCGTGTACAGCAGTATATGTCCCGGGGTTTCTCTCCTTCAGGACCTCCAGTAGTCGGGGAAGGTTGTCATATGATGCCTCGAAGGTCCCGAAGCGCTTCTCCAATGCCTTCTGCTTCGCCCTCCAGGCTTTAGCATAGCTGATTTGGTATTTATATCTGTTCTTCATGGCAAGAACTATGTGCTGTGCCTCAATGTCAACCTTCTCGACAATCTCTCCGTACATCACATTCGCGATAAAAGAGGATGTGAGGTTACGATGTCTCGATGTTACATTGCTGAGAACACAACTGTGCTGCACCACCTTCGTGACAACCCATTTCATCTCGTACTTCGGCATATGGGCATGAACCCGCCAACCACATTCGGCATTTTCACACTTCACCGTGTAACAGTCTTTACTGGATTTGACCACTCTCGCCGGTCGTTGTAAGCTCATCGCCCATGCCCTTATAGCGTCTGCCGCAGCATTTCTCCGTGTACATTGCGTGCACGCGAACCTCATTTGGTCGGTACTCACATGTGGAGTCATGGGCATCGTTCACTGCTAGGGCTCTGGCTTCGGCTCTATTCCAAGCATCGGGCACCTCTGCGGACGTATTTCCATCATTGTCAGACAAAGATTCATCATGGTCCTCCATGGCCAGTGCCTCTTCTTCCTCCGCCGCTCGCTGATCATCCTGTTCCATCACATCAACTATCCCCTCCAACTCCTCCCCTTCATCTGCTTGTCCCGTCAGCGCAGAACATGATCGAACATTGTCATGAACTTCCGCGACCGTGGGAGGGGTTTCATCACTACGCAGGTTTGTTTTGATCGTAGCCTGCACAAATAGGATGAAACCCCAACCACGCCGCCTTGATGCATTGATGTAGTTCATCCAAGACTGTGACCGCTCCAACGGTCTAAGTACCCATACCGAGTCATGTCTACCTCTCGGCCACAAGCATTTGACGCTGACATCAAACTCCGCAGGATTCAATGAGAGACCGTCACAAAGCCACCCACACAGATTTTCAAAATTCATGTCTTCCGGATTCTGATGGTATAAAACTCGGTGCTCAAAACCATTCAAATCAACCCCATATGGGCCCTCCCGAACTTCTCCTTCACCGAAGTGCACTCTGAATGCATCCATAGCAGACATACCTTCTGGAATACGCAGAAGATATTATATAACATACGCAACGAATTATATAATACAGGGGGGTGTACGGACCGCCAAGCTAATATGCAATGTACTATAACATACCGATATTCTATAACATGCGCTAGGAATTATATAAATACACAAAACACAATTTATTGAGCCACCCTAGTATTTTTCTAACCACATACCAATTATTTTGACGGAAAAATGATTTATAAAATTACTAACCGATGAACGAGGAAGGAACGATATATGTTTATCGTACTACCCTAATATTTTATGAGACTATCGATGTTTTTTGTAACTACAAATCAATTAAACTAATAAAAAATGATTATATCAATACATTAAACAAAATTAACCGATTATTACATTTTGGGTACTGACCTAATATTCTTCCGACACTAACTATACTTTTTCTAACTACGTACCAATTATGCCAAGGAGAAATGATTTATAGAAATTACTAACCAATGAACAAGGAAAGAAAGATATATTTTTTTGGTACTACCCTAATATTTTCTGAGACTATCGATGTTTTTTGTAACTACAAATCAATTAAACTAATATAAAATCATTATGTGAATACATTAAACAAAATTAACCGATTATTACATTTTTCGTACTAACCTAATATTTTTCCGACACTAACTATACTTTTTCTAACTACGTACCAATTATGCCGAGGAAAAATAGTTATAAAAATTACTGACCGATGAACGAGGAAGGAACGATATATGTTTTTCGTGCTACCCTAATATTTTCGAAGACTATCGATGTTTTTTCTAACTACAAATCAATTATACTAATAAAAAATCATTATATGAATACATTAAACAAAATTAATCGATTATTACATTTTTGGTACTAACCTAATATTTTTCCGACACTAACTACACTTTTAATAACTACGTATCAATTATGCCGGGGTACTATATTTATCCACACATAATCTCATAAAATATGCTTTAAATCTACTTAATTAGGTACTATATTTTGTTCTTGCTACTCTATTAGTTTTCTAAAAGTACATATATTTCTCTTACTTAAATATGAAATCATCGACAAAAAAAATAAGTACAGAAATTACTAACTGATAAACGACGAACGAACGAAGAACGGGCGAACGAACGGACGAACGAACGACGAACGGACGAAGAATGAACGAAAATTAAACTTTTTTTTCCTCCTTCCTCTTCTTCTTTTCTTTCTCTTTTTTTCTTCTTTTTTCTTTTTTTTCTTCCTCTTTTTCCTTCTTTTTTCCTCGTCTTTCTTCCTCTCCTTCTCTTCTTCTCCTCTTTCCTTTCTTCTTCTGTTTTCTTCACTGGCCGAAACGGCCAATTATTGGCCCAGCCTCCCCTGCCCGCGCTGCCCGGTGGCAGCGTCGCCTGCCCGCGCACGCACGCTCTAGTCGCGCCACACTGGCGCGATTTGAGGCGTGAGCCGCGCTACTGGCGCGATCAAGACCGAGCACGCAGCGCGCACGCCGCGCGCACGCCGCACGATACAGGTAATTTTTCGCGCCACGCTGGCGCGACAGACGCCTTTTCGCGCCACACTGGCGCGACAGACGCCCACTTTTGCAAATAATTAAAAACGAGGTATATTTCCGTAATATACCAATAAAAAATGTTTATTTTAAAAAAAATTTGTGATAGATAGTGGATACTCTTTTGCACCAGTTATTAGAAAGTTAAGGTTTAGGCTACAGATGTTTAAAGGCATATTTAATAATAAAATATTAATTTTTTTGCCATATATGATAGATAAGGTGCTTATTTTGAAGCATCGATGCTTAATTAAGCATCCATAATTAACAAGTGCTTATATGTATATAAGAATCCAAAAAGTGATGTATGCATTGAAGATCTTTACTTTTGAATAGATGCTTGATGATATGACATTATTTCTCAATCTTTAAGCATCTATCTAAACGTTTTACGTTGGACATGACAGCCTTGCCAATTGTAGCGTGGCCTAACGGTGTAGCACTGTACCTATCAAGCTTACAAACAAAATTCAATTCCCATTAAATCATAGGTTGTATGGATTTTCTACTGATTTTAAAATGAGTACAGTAACTAATTGTTCCCACCCTGTGTGTATATATATATATCAAAATAGACCAAATTTACTGTCAAATGTATTCCAGTTTAGATGTGTTGTTAAATTTTACTGCCAAACCTAGCCATAGCGTATGATGTACATATGATAGCGGCAGTGAAAAATGGATACCATATTTACCTCCAAATGCAAGCTAATTTACTGTCACTACTACAGAATGAGTAATATAAGACGCATATTTTGAGGCGGTTTCAGCCTACATAAATAAAAATGCGTCTTCAATTGTGGCAGAAGGCACGATGGACCATGAATAGGAGGTAGTTCAATTTTAACCATCTTATATGATGGTTGGTTTTGATACGGTTCCATAGTTAGAACCGTCGCATATGAGATTATAAACAAAAGAGACGGTTTCATACTAAAAAGTGCCTTTGATGTCTAGGTATTATATGACGGTTTGTAGGTTGCAACCGTCTGTTGTGGATGGCCGATTGTTAGTTGTTGAAGCCGACTCAATTTACTACTTCATATGCAACGGTTGTTAGAGGGTCGGAGAGGGGACGAGTTGGAGTCCATCTATAAAAGATGGTTCCTAAAGAAATGTGACACTATGGAATGTCGAGACACCGTAAAAGGTGAAATTAGAGAGTGTGACTTTATAAAATGTGAAATTAGGGAATAAAACTTTACGGTATGCAGTTTAATCGCGTTTCCGGGCCGATTTCGGGAGTTTGGGCCTTTCCGGGGCGAATTGGGCCTTTGGGGGGAACCCACTTGGGCCAAAGGGGGGAGTTATTAGCCCATGTGGGGGAGGGGGGCAGCAAACACCTGCCCATGCGCCCCCTCCCCATGCCCTAGGGCGCCCCACCCCCTTGCTCTCCTCCCCAAGCCGCCGCCCCACTCCCTCCCCTCCTAGCCGCCCCATCTCCTTCCCCTTGTGGCGCCTCCACCTTTAGCCAAAGACCTTGGCTGTGATCCAACCCCTCCCCTCGCTGCCACGACATGTCTACGTGTTGCCCTCGCTGTTTGGAAGAACCGCGACGAGGGATCCCGAAGGATTTGGCGTGTGGGAGCGAGATCGGGTGATCGAGAGACATTCTTCGTGTTCGTCGTTCGTCGGACTAAGGTATGTCCATGGGGAAACCTTGGGGAAGGTCTAGGTGCTGTTCTCATGGTAGATTTGGAGTTTTTAGATCAAGAGGACGTGCTGCCATGGAGTAGATCTGAAAAGAACTAGAGTTCGTATTGTACTCAGTTTCGGGCAGATTTGGAGTCCATTTTAGGGGGTGCGATTTCGCAATTTTAGCTTCGGAATTTGGCCAACCTCCTGTTGAAGAAGTTTTAGGTATCGTCAAGACCTATTTTGTGTATTTTTTTTAGAATTTTTGGAGTTACGGTCTGAAAGATATGGCCGTTTTGGTGGGCGCTGTCCAATCTGTGCCGAGGTTGGGACAGTCTGTGTTCAACATTAGATTAAACTAATTTAGAGTCCGAATTTGGACGGCCGCCTGTTGAGAAAGTTGTAGATAATTGAATTATCTTTAATTGGAGTACAAGAAGTAAAAATTCCACCTAGCCGTTTGGGAGATATGGCCGTTTTACCGAGCGCTGTCAAATCTGTGATGAGATTGAGACAGTTCGTGTTCAACGTTAGATTAAACAATTTTAGAGGCCGATCTGGCTTTTCTCAATACTTAGGAAAAGCTAGGAAATTTCCTAAGCTTCGCGATGGTGTACTCGTTTAATCAATTTGGAGTCTTAGAACAGAAGTTATGCCCTTTGGAAGGCTGCTGTCCCGAAGGGACAGATTTGCTGTTTTCTGATTTTAGGAGTTGTAAGCGAAGTCGGGGTAGTGGGATGTATTTGTACTGTTTTATGGGCTTGATTTGAGTGTGTGGCACATGTTTGCAGGTGGTGTGCCTCTGGGAGTGCCCTCAACCTCTCGTCACTCTGTTGCCCGCAATTGAAGGCAAATGTGTTGTGTGGATTGTATGCTATATGTGTTGCTAGTTGTGCTTCATAGTATTTGGAATAGATAACATGTTGTCTTGCCATGAATTACATGTATTGCTTGATATGAAGCCATTATGCCATGATTTAAATGTACTTATTGTTGATAAGTGGATTACATGCCATGTGATGATATGCAATACTCCTATATATGTGTACGTTGTTGTCCATTTTGCATACATGGCATATTTTCATGGCCGGCCGGTGAGATAAGTCATAACTATTCCGGGAGGGTCGGTGAGAACCGTTATGACTAGTCCGGGGCTATTCTTGAGTAAGACCTACATCGTGATTCCATCCACCGTGGTGAATGGAAGCGAGTGATAGGCACCCTCCATCTTCGGGATGGAAGGGGGAAAAGGGTGCATGCCGACGGGTGTGCACTCAACCATACCGGTATGAGTTTCCAAGGAGACATGTGCATTGCATTGCATTAATGAAATATGTATATGATGATGTTTATGAGATGACGATGTGAATACTTATGAGTTGCTCACGAGATGAATACATGGATGCTTAAAAGATGTTTGGAATGCTAACCATGTTGTGTTATGATGTGTTTTTTTGGAGATTGGTGATGATGGTTTGTTGACTTGATCTTTGTTTTTCCATTACAATACACTTTGCTGAGTTTTGAACTCACGCTTGTGTTTTATGTTGTTTTTAGGTATCTTGAGATCAGCATGAGGGGAAAGGGGGAATAGTCACACATCTCCACGTAGTTTACGCAATTGATTCCACAATGGAATCATTTGGAGTCATGACAATAAACTTAATGTGATACAATTGATGTTTATGGTTTAGATGTGTGCTAGGATTTGCCTTATTCGTTTCATTTGGCTAATGATGACCTTGTGATGCTTAAAGTGGACTTATATTGCTTCCGTGTCGCTTATTATTGCTATTTTAGATGTTTCATATTATGTCATATTCTGCTATGCTATTACGGTTGCTCGAGATCATGATTAAACAAAGGAGATGCTGCCGAAATTTTCGGTTCTAGCAATTGTTCCTTTGCTGTAATTTTCTTTTATTTGTAGTATTTAAATGATACGTAATCTATGTTTGGTAGCATTCAGGCGTATTAGATGCCAGGGTGTTACAGTTGGTATCAGAGCCAGGTTTCAGGTCCGTGGAGTATGAATTTAGAGAAATACCATAGGGTTAACTAAAATCTTGATGTGGGATAACCTAGAAACATGATTTAGGTTATACTTAAAATTTTGCCATAGGATAGCAACATTAAAATTTGTGTAAGTGAAATAATTAATTTAAAATTTGACACACACTGATGCACAGTAGGAATGGGTATGGGTATCATTTGTTTACGCTTAAATGTTATATTTAAGCCTTGATGTTGAATGTTTTATGTGATAAAGTATGCTGCTATGTATATGAGATAATTGATTGAATTGCTTATGTTATTGTGATAAAGTGGGGTTGTGGTGCCGAAGGGTTTCGGTCACCTTTTTGTTTATAGTAAGGTTGTGGTTTGACGGTATGGTCGATTAAAGCCATCACCGAAGAACTACTAAACCTTGTGGGGAAAGAATGCTTACCTTCTCTATCGCAGTTTGGGTAGTTGATTGGAGTCAAAAAGAAGAGATTGGTGGTGGACTACCGTTCTGACGATCGGTTTTAGTCGGTTTTATTTGGTTTTATTTGAGTGAAATCAAAAGAAAGGTGTTTAGTATTGGATCTTTTCGCAGATTGTTCCGTAGGCGGTTTGTGGTTTTGTCTTCTTTGATTGAAGACGAAGAAGAAGAGTTTTGTGTGCGTGTCGTTTGGTAGCAACTTTTGGCTTTGACGTCGGTTTTGTCGGTTGCCTTGTAAAGAAAAGTATCGTTTTGTTCTTGCGTGTCTTACTCTGAGTTTAAAAGAGGTTCTTGAAGTTGTGTGCAAAAATTTAAGATGTGTCGATTTATGTTTTGTGCCTTTGACCGCAAAGGTTTCTTGATCGCTTGGTTCCCTCCTATGAGAGTCTTTAAGATCGAAATGTGTTTTGGAGGTCTTTTGCATGGTCAAGTGTGAGTCATGCCCCATTGCAATTTATGTGAGACAAGTTTCTTTGTGAATCTTGGTTGAGTTTTAAAAGAAAATGCTGTAATCAGAGTAAGTAGTCTTTTGACTGAAGTTATTTGTTAATAGTGAGAATTGTTTTTTAGCATGTTAAGTGGTGTGTAACAATATGGTTTATGGAAATGATGTACTCCTAGGTTAAATTGTGAGTTGAATCAATCCAATGTGGTTGTTATCTTAAGCTTAAGATTAAATAAACGTCTTGAATTGTAGAATAGTCTGTAGCGAGAATGACTAAAGGTGTCAATGTGCATGCTTAGAATCTATTGCTTTGTTTTAAATGCACATGACCATTGACAATGTCTGAAACTCTAAAATCTTGTTGCGCAGTTGGGATATCGAGATGATGTAGACTATTAACATTGTTATAGAAACCTGGTTGGTTGTTTAAAGCTGGTTTAAAGCTGTTGTAACTTAATATGTTAGTACATAAATTTAATCATACCAAGTTGGTGACCTTAACTTGTAAGTTGAATAGAATTGTTATTCATGTTGTTGCAAATTTTTAGTATAGTTGGAAGTACACAGTTGTGTTCTTGAAATGCTAATACAATTGTCATTTGGGAAGACATAGATATGTTATGTGATGATGTTGTTAAGAGCGTTGGATGGTCTAACTCATTAAATTTATTTTAATAGTTGGAGAAGGTTGTGTAGTGGCAACTTTATTATAACCTATGGATAGGGTAACTAAAAGCAATGCGGTTGTCTTTAGGATTATGCAAATTATTGATATCAATGACTGAGTAGTGGTAGTAACTGTTTAAATTACTTGTTGAAAAATCATGGTTAAAAAAATGGGGGAAAACGTAACGTGTTGAGATGGAGTGAATCTTGGACAATTAACCTGATGTAGGATTTTATTCTTAATGAATGTATGTTGTAAAATTCTACTTATGAATTTTGTCTTGTAGAGATAATATTTACTTGTTGAAGTCATTGATTAACTGAATAAGTTTCGATTGTCGAAAAGCTGACGTACGGATATTATACAATTGATAGGTTGATCATGCTTAAGTATCTGTTGAAGTATTATGTTTAAAAGTGAGAAAATGATGTTATATGATGGGTTTGTCTGTGGGGATCAGGATGAGGTAAATCCTGGTTGGATGTATTTTTGATAAGCATCATAAACCTTATTTATAAGCGTTGGGAAAGGTAATTGGTGAAAAAATTTGTCATGTAGTTTTTGGTTGAATTATGATGGGTCTCCTTAAGGAGTAAGTAGTGATTACTGAAGTCTTTAATGGAAAGCATAGTGCAACACTAGAGGTGGTTGTATCTTTGTTGAACTGGTGTTTAAAACTTTTGGACTGTTTGGTTGTTGCTATTTTGGTTGGATGCTTTTGGTCGAAGTGTTCCTTCTGTTGTATTTCAGAGTTTCCCTAAACTTGTAGTGATTGGTGCCAAACATGGGCTTTGGCCCATTTGTTTAATTTATGCTATGAGTATGGACTTTCACCCAAAAGTTTTGAGTGGATCGTGCTCTTTTGTGTTCAATTGAATTATCTTTGGAAACCATATGCAAAGGAAGTAAATGGACATGGTAGGTTGTGTTGGAAACCCTAGAGTTAGGCACTTAACTTGTAACTCTATTGTGATTAGAGTTGGCTTTATTTGGAAAATATGTGCGGTGTTTGCAAAGTGTTTCACAAAGGTGGATCTTATGAACGTTCTATGAGTGATTTTGCTGGTGAAGTGTTTCTTTTGGGAATGAGTCTCTTTTTCTTTGAGAGAATTTGTAGCGGTTGTGGGTGAGATGTTTGACTTGAGAATTGATATTCTCTTTCAAAATTTTGCTTTTCGTTAACATGCGATGTTTGTCATAAAAGAGATGATGAGCCAGGTCGGTGAGAAAGTCATATGTTGAAATATGACTAATCCGGAGTGCTCTTGAAAATATTGCATTCATGACAGGCATCGAGATTTCCGTGTTTTTGTAGCATGGAAATAAAGAATGGATAAATCTTTGGAATTTTGGTTATGTTACAGATTTGAGTTCCCTTTTCTCCTTGAGAGATACTGAGATGGTTGTGGGTTCTTTTGTGTGATTTGAGAAACGGTTTCTTTCTAAAATGTTGATTTTGGTGAAAATGAGAGGTTTGGCTTTGGTGAAAGCAAGTTGAGATGTGTTGGTTGTTGAAAATTTCTGTCAAAGGATTGAGTGGAGTCTCTCTTTTGTTTGAGTGCTCCCCGAAGCGAAATGCATCACATTGATTTGAGATTTGAGTTCTTCCTTTGCGGCTTGACTTAGAAAAAAAAATCAGTTGTGGTTTGGTAAGAATCTACAACCCTAGCTTGGGCTACGCATAGAACGTTGTTGTCCATTTTGCATACATGGCATATTTTCATGGCCGGCCGGTGAGATAAGTCATAACTATTCCGGGAGGGTCGGTGAGAACCGTTATGACTAGTCCGGGGCTATTCTTGAGTAAGACCTACATCGTGATTCCATCCACCGTGGTGAATGGAAGCGAGTGATAGGCACCCTCCATCTCCGGGATGGAAGGGGGAAAAGGGTGCATGCCGACGGGTGTGCACTCAACCATACCGGTATGAGTTTCCAAGGAGACATGTGCATTGCATTGCATTAATGAAATATGTATATGATGATGTTTATGAGATGACGATGTGAATACTTATGAGTTGCTCACGAGATGAATACATGGATGCTTAAAAGATGTTTGGAATGCTAACCATGTTGTGTTATGATGTGTTTTTGGAGATTGGTGATGATGGTTTGTTGACTTGATCTTTGTTTTTCCATTACAATACACTTTGCTGAGTTTTGAACTCACGCTTGTGTTTTATGTTGTTTTTAGGTATCTTGAGATCGGCATGAGGGGAAAGGGGGAATAGTCACACATCTCCACGTAGTTCACGCAATTGATTCCACAATGGAATCATTTGGAGTCATGACAATAAACTTAATGTGATACAATTGATGTTTATGGTTTAGATGTGTGCTAGGATTGCCTTATTCGTTTCATTTGGCTAATGATGACCTTGTGATGCTTAAAGTGGACTTATATTGCTTCCGTGTCGCTTATTATTGCTGTTTTAGATGTTTCTAGCAATTGTTCCTTTGCTGTAATTTTCTTTTATTTGTAGTATTTAGATGATACGTAATCTATGTTTGGTAGCATTCAGGCGTATTAGATGCCGGGGTGTTACAAGAAACGCCGCATGTATCTCCTCGTGATCTTGTTCCCGTGGATATATAGAAGCTGACAATCGGTCATGATCTTGTCCCTACACGCAAAATACGGCACAAGGATGAGCACATACTACAACAGCAGCATGTGGTTACAAATTGCTCATGTTCGCTGTGCATGGTAGCAGATTGCTCGTGTTCGCTGTGTTCCTTTTTTTGATCTATCTCCTGGCCAAAAGCCAGCGGGAAGCCAAGGCCGAGCACATACAAATCGGTCCCGTTCTCGTGGCCAGAATTGGGCGGCAAGGACGAGAGCAGCGGCAGCAGGTGGCTACAATTAAGTGTTAGTTGCACGTCCACCACGGCCTTTGATCTATTTTCTTAAAGATGGATAGTAGAGGATCACCGGTTACAAGAGGTAATATTCTAGCTAATTTGTCGCTTGCTTATCTATTGCTGATCGGTGTCCTAAATTATATGCAATGGATTAGATCATTAGATACAAGATGCATGGCAACATGATTATTGTAGCATGTTTAATAAATAAAGGACCAAAGTCTGCATTGAAATATAAATTTTACTAGGTATGCAATTTGCAATCCATAACAATATGATGATGCTAGTATTTACAAGGAATAAAAAACTTTCCTGATTTTGATTGTAAAGAACACAATGAGTGGGCACACTAGGGTAGTTTTTGAACTCATTGGTACGTAGATAGGCCTGAAGTGAAATGACCAATCTGAGCAATATCATTTAGTTCATAAATCGAATGACCCGAAACCAACTGAAATTTAATACTAAGTTTGAGAAGAAAATGAACACAGATTTAATTTCAAAAGAATTTGAACAAGTCAAGCTACTAAGGCCAACAAGGTGGCTTTGGTGGCAATGGCAACAAATTCAGTTGGAAATTACATCCCACACCTACCTATATGACAGTGAGATCCATCTCTTTTTTTTAAAAAAAATTCTAAAATATTTGGACCAAAAAAGTGATAAAACAAAAAGGCTAATCTCTTGTCTATTCTTGGAATGTAAGCATACTTGAACATGATCTGGAAATCCCTCTCCATTAGTACCTGCATCAAGGGTCCCATGTTAACTGAAGCTGCACACAAACAATATATGAACAACCAATTTAACAGCACTAACCTGAAACTGAAAGCAACAATCTCAATTAGCTCTACCTCTCACAGCCCAAACCTTTTCTTCTAAGTGAGCTGAAAATATCAAAAGCAGCAATCTCAATTACCTCTGCCTCTCACAGCCCAAACCTTTTCTTCTAAGCAAGCTGAAAATATCATACTCCTCTGTATTCTCTAATATTCAGTCAATACTCATTTCTTCTAATCTATAGAAATGTTATATAGAGCAAAAAAATGAATATATAACAAAATAAGCACATTCTTTCCAGCAGGAGATGTATTAGTACAAACTGCAGCTTATCAAAGGCAACAACTCCACACAGGCATACATATCAGAGTACAAAGAATCAGTTTTGACTATCCTAAAAATATATAAATCACCCATCTCTGCATATGTCAAAAAATCAAGATTTTCAACTCAAAATAACACCATCTTATAGATGAAACACCAGCTCATGATATTGTACATGGTTGCAGTGAAATATTGCAAAACACCCTTGTGAGAGAGAACATGTATCAGTAACAACAGACTTCGTGAAATTCTATTAGTGAAAGAAAATCATCTCTAAGTTGATGGGTGTCTTGTAGTCAATGGATTATAAGATCAACTTTCTGAAATTATATGCGTGAAAGAGCATGCAGAAAGATCAAATTATTCTCTTGGAAATGAGGCTTTGAAATTTCACATTATGTAGGGTAGGGCAATTCATATTTCAAACAACCATGCCCAACTCTATGTCTTAAGCCTACCACAGAAAAAATGACCACATGCTGAAATTTTAGCACAAAATTAAATAACACAAATCCTGGCCACAATATTTAGATGAGCAATGTTTAGATTATGGACAAAAGAACCATCAATAACACAAAACAAATGATTCGTGTGCCACTCACATATTCATATGGAAAATCAAATGAAATTACACACTGTTTGATCTCATTAAATTTGCAAGATTGTGGACATGGTGCAAGGAACACAATGAACATGGTGCAAGGAACACAATGAACATGGTGCTTCCTGCGATACATTGGACATAGCTTCGCATGTACCATTATCAACAGATTATAAATATTCCAGTTTGGAATAAAATCCAACATATCCAAACAAATGGATTAGGTATTACCTCGAACACCTGTGGGGAGGCTACCATTATTAGATTATCTTTTTGAAAACATAGAAAATTGTGCAAAGTCCATTCAAGAATGAGCACCAAAAAATGTTCCACAATTTCTCTAAACTGAATCCATACATGACCAAATGGAATCCTTTTTGAAAATTCAGAGTAACAAGGTGGTTTTTTAGGCCAGTCAATTAATCAAATTTAGTCCCTGTATAATCACATTTGGAGGATGGTAAAGGAAAACATAATGCTTTGCGTAGACGTTGAAGTGCTCAAAGGTTACGAGGGTGAAGTGTTGACTTAAGAAGTGCTTTGTTGTAACACCCCAAATTTTTGCTTTTCATGAAATTAAATATTATTTTGCACTTTGGTGAATTTTTGGAATTTTCTGGAATTTATTTGGATTTATTTGGAATTAATTTGAATTTATTCCATTTTGAAATAATTAAAGAATTTAACTTTGCAAAATAAAATTTTGTTGGAAATATTTTATTTGAGTCCAAAATGTCCCAAAATATTTTCCAGAATTTTTCTGAGTCTTTTGCTATTTTTAATGAATTAAATGAATTTCTGGGAATTAATTTGAATATTTAATAGCTGGAAAATGCGAGTGGGTTTGTACTGTTCATCCGATCGAAGCTCGAAGTCGACTCGAGTCCGAGTCCGACCGACTGACCGAAGTCGCTGCCGAGCCAACCGCTTGACGCATTTCTAACCTTCGGAACCGTTGGATCAAGATCCAACGGCCCACAAGGTGCCACGTAGCCACGTGCGACCGCACCACTAACCAAAAGAACTCGCTCGATCTCAGCCATTGGATCGAGATCCAACGGCCGAGATTCACTCGGAACCGACCGAGCCGTGTCCGACCCGAACCCGTTCGCCCGCATGATCGTGGCCGTTGATCGCGCCACGTGGACGGCGGCGATTCATCGTCTCCATCTGAGTCGCGGTCGGACTCCGCCGCCGCGTAGATCTAGGGTTCCGCCTCGGGCACGAACGCCGAGGCTATTTAAAGCCCGAGTCACGCCCCGAGGTCGGCCCTGACTTTGCGCACCCATAGCCCCTACTCACCAAGGCAGAGCCGCCGTCGTTTAGCCGCGATAGCTCGCCGTAGTTGCGCGCCGCTCCGCCACGGTTTTTGCTTCATCCCGCCATCAACCGCCGTCCCCAGCCGCCGTTGAGCCCAGATCTAGAACCCTGCATCGAGACGCACCCTGCGGAGCCAACTCACCTCGCCGGAGCCCCTGGAAACGCCGCAGGCGAGAGTCGCTGCTTCATCCCTGCACTTAGCCTCGTCGCTCCATCGCCGGACCTCGCGAACTCTATCAACATTCGATCTTCATCCGACGCACGAGGTGAGGCCACGTAGACCGTTACTGTTTCAACTCCGGATTCATTGGCAGCCGTTAGATCTTGATCCTAGGGCTGAGATTGAGCCACGTAGGAGCCGTAGGCCATATTAGATGCGTTTGGAGCCGTCCGATCCAAATCGAACGGCTCGGATCGAGCCACGTGTAACACCCCAAAATTTTACTTTTCCTAAATTCATGTGTGATTTGGCACTTTGGTGAATTTTTGGAATTTTCTGGAATTTATTTGGATTTATTTGGAATTTATTTGAATTTATTCCATTTTGAAATAATTAAAGAATTTAAATTTGCAAATAAATTTTTGTTGGAAATATTTTATTTGAGTCCAAAATGATCCAAAATATTTTCCAGAATTTTTCTGGAATTTTTCTGAGTCATTTGCTATTTTTAATGAATTAAATGAATTACCGGAATTATTTTAAATATTAATTCGCTGGAAAAATCCAACTTGGGTCAAGTAATCGTTTCATCCGACCGAGTCGGACTCGAGTCCACCCGGCGCTTGACTCGGCCAATCGAACCCACTTAACCCTAATCAATCCCAACCGTTGGATCAAGATCCACGGCCGAGATCCGTCCTGATCGACTCCTGAACGCGTGTCCGACGACGCCATACCGCGCCGCGATAAGTGGCGTTGTTGTTAATGTGGATCGCCACGATTTCATCGTCTCCGCCCAGTCCGAAGCCGACTCCGCCGCCCGGCCGCCGGGAGAGCTAGGTCTCCGTTTTCGCGACGGACGCCGAGGCTATTTAATGCCCGGCATACCCCGAGGATCGCCATCCCACGCCGGCTCGAAACCCTCGCGCCGCGCTTAGGATCTCACCTGCTCGCCGTTATTGCTCGGGCCGGAGTTGGAAGTCTGCTCCGCCGCGATTAAACGCCGATATTGTCGTCCCGCCGCCCTCCGCCGCTATCAAGCCTGCATCCGATTCTCAAGACAGACGCGCTCGAGTACTTCACTTCGCCGGAGCGCGAAACGCCGACGGTCGCTGCCTCGCTCTCGGCCAAGCCGGACAATGGCGCCATCGCCGCCTCGAAGCCAGGTACCGTTGATCCAGACGGACAAAGAACGGCGTGAGTTCACGTGGTTTCCCAAACCCTAGAAACCCGACAGATTCGACCGCTGGATCAAGATCCAATTGTTCACAATCGCCACGCGGCCGTAGCAAAGGCGATTATAGGATTAGATCCGACCGCCCGATCTAGATCGAATCGGCCCACGAGCATCGAGTAGTTTCAACGTGTTAACCCCGATCTAATCCGCGCCGCTGATTTTCAAACCAACGGACGAGATTGCGCCACGTGTCGGAAGTTGGGACCGACGCGTCGGGCCGGCCCACGCTAGATGCGGTAGACCCGACACGCCCGCGTGTCAGCGGGCCCGCATGTCAGCGGCTAACCAGCCTGCGCCGACGCCACCCATGACGCTACAGTGGTCCCCACTGCCGCTGCGGATGAGCCCGACGCCGATGACGCTACCCGAGCGGGCCCACATGTCACCACGTGAGCCGTGGACCGAGTCCACCGTGGACTCCGAAAGCCGAGCATGGACCGAGCCCATGGATCGGCCGACGCCGCCAGGCCAATCAGGAGCGCCACGTGTCCATGCCGACGCAATAATTAATTTCCGAAAAAAGAAAATGATTTATTAATTCGAATAATGATTTCAAATTTAGATTCAAACTTCAAACGCTTATAACTTTTATGCTTCAACTCCGATTTGAGCGATTCAAATTTCTAAATTTGTATAAAATTAAGATCTACCTAAATATGAATTTTATTTAATTTTTGACTAAAGTTTTTCTCTGTAATATTATTTAATTGATTATTTAAACTTTAAATAATCATAACTTTATGCTTTAACTCCAAATTTGATTTATCTCCAGCTTTCTAAAAATCCAGAAAATTATGTTCTCTCTGTTTATGGATTTTATTTGGAGTTTTGGGATCTTTTGCATAGTGTTTATTTGTGTATTTGCTATTTGCACGCTTTACAGTAGACGCTGAAGTGCCTGAGGGATTCAAGGAGAAGTATTGACTCAGATCCAACTCAAGACCAAGAGCAAGTGCTTTTTGAAGGCAAGTTGTGCTTTGACCATATTGATCCTATTTTCAAATCTATTTTGATTTAAACTATTGCATGCTAGTTCAATTAGAAAGATACTTTGTTTAAACTCCTGGGGTTAGATAAATACCAATTTGCTATATGACACCTTGATTACTTAAGTATGTGCTATGACCCTTTGTCACCCTAGTTGTGGTTTACTAGTTGGACATTATTAAATTGCCAACATGGGTTTAGATCGCAGTATAACGCTTAGACTCGCGTCATGACATGATTTTGGATAATTAAATGTTAATATTGACTTAATGATATATTGAACCTGTTTTGGAAAAGTATCATGTGATGTTGATGGCACGTGGTGCATGGTAATCAATCGGGGTTTGATAAACGTTTCTGACCGTGGCATGTGGCAAGAGTAATCGGTGGGCCAAGGTGGCATTGGGAGTGTTGATTTGGTTTTTCGTAGTCTTGCCATGGTCACTCTAAGGACTTAACCTTGCAAGCCTTTGAACTGGGTCATACTTGCAACCACATGGCTGGGAATGGGACGGCCCTAGTTGACTAAGTCGCTAAGGACTCACTTGTGGAGCCTCAGTGGTGTCAGCTACACCTTTGTGTGATTGTACTCGGAGCGATCGTGGTCGTGGCAAGGTACCCATCTAACGGTGTGTTGGTCCCATACTTCGCCTTGGCTAAGGGAAGGGATGGTGTAGAGCACGCACCGGAGAGGACCACTGTTGTTTGAGGCTTCCAAAGGTTTTTGTTATGATCGCCATTCGCATACTCTTGTATGGCGATTCACTACCGACGTGGTGAGTGGATTGTATCTTGTGGGTAAAGTGCATAACCTCTCGCAGAGTGTAGAATCTATTTGAATAGCCGAGTCCACTGTGATCGACAATGCTCTGAATTACTAAGGGTTAGATTTTCTCAAAATAACTTGGATTTGAGAAGTTGGGTTGGTTTAACAAAGAAGATGATGGAAATATGGTTTAGGATGGGGAAAATGTTATTTAAACTTTTGAAAAGTTATTTATGCTTTACTTGTTTTTACCGCTTTCGACCTACTTATATTACTTGTCAAATGTCAAGTTTACTGCAAATATACCTTAAGCTATTCCTTTGTACCAAGCCATGCATATAGTATATTAGCTTGCATTCGTGCATGACTTGCCGAGTACCAAGTACTCACCCTTGCCTCAACACAATACCACAGAAGAGGAGACTCACGCCGCGGAGGAGGAACTCCAAGAGGACCCGCTTACTTAGGGATGCGAGCCCGCCGCTGCCTCTGGTATATCGATGGCGCCACGAAGTTTATTTGATTTTCCACGCTATTATTTCTCTTTAATAAGTTCTGCTTGCAAGGCATATATTTGTAATTCTGGGCCATAAGGTCGTGTAACCCTTTGATTATTTAAATAAAGTACTTTGATAGTATCGCTTGGTATGATTGTGATATATACCGATGTTAAGATCAGGTGCACTAGCGCTCTCGACTAGTGCTGAATACACGTGAGGGTCCGGATTTGCAAATTCGGGGTCCCGACACCATCGTGTGCCACCGCACCGGTCAGTGCGTGAGCGCTGTTCGACACGCGGGCCCGCATGTCGCCCACCAAATCACACCATGACGCCACGCCGACGCCGTCATATGGCGCCCGCGACGCCACGCCACCCCACCGTAGTGACGTCAGCGATGACGTCACCAGTGGGTCCCACCTGTTAGCACCGTGGGCTGAGCCCCGCTGACGTCAGCAATGACGTCACCCGAGGGGACCCACCTGTCAGTGACACGTGGAGCCGTGGACCGAGTCCACGGTGGACCGAGTCCACGGTGGACCGAGCCAAACCATGGACCACGTCCATGGACCGGCTGACGTCAGCCGCCCAATCAGAAACTGCCACGTGTCCTCGCTGACGCAATAATTAATTTCCGAAAAAGAAAATGATTTATTAATTCGAAATAATGATTTCAGATTTTGATTCAAACTTCAAACGCTTATAACTTTTGCGTTTCAACTCCGATTTGAAGGCAAGTTGTGCTTTGACCATATTGATCCCATTTTTGAAACCTAATTTGATTTAATGTATTGCATGCTAGTTCAAATAGAAAATGCTTTACTTAACTATGGGAAATTAGATAAATGCCAATTTGCTGTATGACACCTTGGTTAATTATATATGTGCCATGACCCCCTTGTCACCCTAGTGAGGACTACTAGTTAGGCATTACTAAATTGCCAACATGAGTTTGTAGAACGTTGTAGTATACTGCTTAGACCTGCTACGTACTCATGACATGATTTTGGACAATCAAACGTTAATATTGACTTAATGACATATTGAACCTGTTTTGGAAAGGTATCATGTGATGTTGATGGCACGTGGTGCATGGTAATCAACTGGGGTTTGATAAATAGTTTTCGACCGGGGCATGTGGCAAGAATGATCAGGTGGGCCTGTTGTGGCATTGGGAATATTGGTTTGGTTCTTCGGGTAGTCTTGCCCTGGTCACCCTAAGGACTTCACCTTGCAAGCCTTTGAACTGAGTTAATCTTGCAACCACATGTCTGTAATGGGACGGACCTAGTTGATTAAGTTGCTAATAACGTACCTGTGGGACCTCAGGAGGTCAACTACACCCTTTGTGTAAGTTGTACGGGGAGCGTCTGGCTGCGCCAGTACTCCATCTAACGGTTGGTTGGCCTAAACTTCGCCTTAGCTAAGGGAAGGGTTAGCGTGCAACAACCGGGGAGGACCACTTGTATTGTTAGAAGTTTCCGAAAGACTTTGTTACGGGAACTCGCCTTTGTGGTGTTTGACTGTATCTTGTGGGTAAAGTGCATAACCTCTGCAGAGTGTACAATCTATTCGAATAGCCGTGTCCGCGGTATTGGACATCGCCGAATTACAATCAAGGGTTAGACTTTCTTGAAAATAACTTGGACTTGAAAGATTGGGTTTGGTTTAATAATGATGTTGATGGAAATGTGGATTAGGATGGGAAAGATGTTTATTAAACTCCTTGAAAAGTTAGTTATGCTTTACTTGTTTCTACTGCTTTCGAATCTACTTATGCTACTTGTCAAATGCTGTTTACTGCAAATATACCTTGAGCTATTCCTTTGTATCAAGCCATGCATATAGTATATTAGCTTGCATTACAGGCATGACTTGCTGAGTACCAAGTACTCACCCTTGCCGCAATACAACACCAGTTGAAGAGGAGACTACACCAGCTTTGGAGGAGGAGCTCCAAGAGGAACCATCTACTTAGGGAGCGAGCCCAATCAGTTGCCTATGGTATACTGGATGGCGCCACGATGTTATCTTATTTTCCGCTGCTATTATTTCTCTCTTAATAAGTTTCGCCCTGCGTGGCGTATAATTGTAACTTAACCATAAGGTCGAGCAACCAGTTTGACTATTTAATTAAAGTACTTTATTAGTATCGAGTGGTATGATTGTGATATTTACCGATGTTAAGACTGTGTGCACTAGCGCGTTCCTGGACTAGTGCTGAATACACAGAGGGTCCGGATTTGCAAATTCGGGTCCCGACAGAGGTGGTATCAGAGCCAGGTTGACTGTAGGCTCACCCATAGTTAGAATGGTCGTAGTGAGGATAAAACCTATTTTCTAAAAGATAAAATTTGTCAAGACAAGAAAGGACATCTCGACTTATCCCATTCTCTCTTTTCTTGTCTCTTGCTGAATTTTTCCTTACCTTGTCACGATTTAAAAATTTCGAGTTCTTACGTGAGCACTCTTGTGACAGATGGAGGGAGAGTTCAACTACGTCGATCTGGAGGTTGGTCACGCCGCGGAACTTTGGCATATGCTACAGACTCTCGGAGATTTTGAGAAGCCGCAATACCAAGTGGACGTGATCAGACAAGCAGGATTGATCAAGGCTTGTGACGTGAAGATTGTGGTACCTGCTAGAAAGAAGGGCCCAGGCAATCGCCCGATACACTGCACTGCCAGGAGGTCTACAATGCAGATGGGTATCCAAGAGGTGTCACGACGAGCAATGCGGCACATTACCCGCATCTACGCCAGAGAGTTGGAGAGCACGGTGTTCCGATATCATCCGCGCAGCAATAACCCTCTTGACCCGAAGGCGATTCAGGATGAGAATGCCATGGTTACACAGTTGGCACGACTTGTTGTCGCCCAGGAGGATGTACTCGATGATACAAGCAAGGAGCTACAGAAGGCCCACAAGGAGATCACGACAGAGAAGAACAGATGGCGGGAAGCTCAAGAGTATGTGTCACACCTTCTGCAAAGGATTGGAGAATTAGAGACGGCATTATCGCACTGCAGCCGGAGCCAATGCTCGAGCTACACGAGCTGCACGAGGAGCCGGAGCTTGAGGAGGACACCGCTTCTTCGACTACCACAGATGACACAGCTTGCTGGACATGGCAATCGCTTTCGCGCTTATGCAGCAGTCATTCGCACCAGTGCCGTGGAGGTTTTCTCGATGAGTGAGCGTAGGTTCTATAGTGAGACTCCTTCGCCGAGTCGCGTCATAGAATAAAGAGTCACCCTTTAGGCGTTAGACTCTAGTGTTAGTTCGATTTGGATTTTCATTGCTTGCTGAGTGTGCAGTATGTGTTGCAAGGCCCCTAGGCATTGTAAGCAACCATACCAAGTTACTATTGATTAAAATAATAAAGTTGGACTTTAGGTTACACCTTTCGCCCCGCATAAGCTCCATACTACTTGTCTATTCTTGTTTCCCTCTCATCTCTAAAACCTAGAGCAAACCACAGATGGTGAACACTCGTGGAAACCTTGGAGGCAGTGGAAGTGGTTCTCGCCCAACAAAAAACCCCAATGATGGAGCACCAGCACCGCCACTGGACATGCAGAATTTTGGAGCATTTCTTGCTGCTCAGACTCAGTTGATGCATGCTATGATGCAACAGATGCAGCACGTCACTGCTCAGGCCACCGCTAATCAAGTCAATTAGGGACAACGCCAGAATACAAGACTGTCAGAGTTTATGAGGACTCATCCACCCACTTTCTCCGGGAATGCTAACCCGTTGGAAGCCGATGACTGGTTAAGGTCAATTGAGAGGAAGCTACACATTGCTCAATGCATAGGAAATGAGAAGGTACTCTACGCTTCTCATCGCTTGGAAGGAACAAATTGAATGGTGGGAGAACTTACATGCCACGCAAGTGAACCCTCGTGACATCACTTGGGAAGAGTTCACACCGCATTCCGTCGTGATCACGTGCCTGAAGGAATCATGGACCTCAAGAAGGAGGAGTTCAGAGCATCAAGCAAGGTAATCACCGGTGGCGAATACGAACAAGTTCACACAGCTTGCACGCTCGCACTGAGGATGTAGCGACAAATAAAGCCGATACCTCGTTTCATGAAGGGACTTAACTCAGATTGCAGGTGGGATTGATCACCCACACCTTTCCAGATTTCCAAGAGTTGGTGAATAAGGCGCTTATTCTTGAGGACAAGCGCAAGGAACTGGATGAGAACAGAAGCGCAGGATGCAAGATCGTGGATCGCGTCGAGGAGCACAAAGAACGTTTGAGGGTTGCGCCAAATCGCTTTTTCAGATTCCACCACAGAATGCAACAAGGACACCGTCACCGGCACCAAGACCCGTCAATCAAAACTACTGCACCCGGCCCGTAAACGCCGCTCCAGTGCAACAAGAAGGAACAAGTGAGACGCCGCTACAATTGCAACGAGCCAGGGCACTTTGCCAACAGCTTGTCCTAAGAAAACAGCGGGAGTGACCCCGCCGCTTTAATCTGATCCACACCAGCTAGGACGCCAAAGACCAGTGCAGCACCCTGCATCGTGGTGAGAGGCCGAGTCAACCATGTCACCGCAGATGCACCGCATGCTACGGACGTCAGATCGGGTAAGTTACTTGTTAACTCAGTACCTGCAACCGTTTTGTTTGATTCTGGAGCTTCGCATTCGTTTGTTTCACAAGGCTTTGCTGCTAAAAATGATCTGGAGATTGCAAGGCTTAAATGCATGCTTGTAGTTCAAACCCCTGGTTCCGAACTCCGAACGAAAGTAGGATGTTCTGGGGTGAGAATACTAATAGATGGTATAGAGTTCCTAGCGAACCTTATTATTTTACCCAGACCTTAGATGTCATTTTGGGAATGGATTGGTTATCCAAGCACAAGGCCGTATTGGATTGTGGAAGAAGGACTATCTCAGTTGAGAGCCCGTGTGGAAAGAAAGTGGAATTTCAAGCTACTGCCGTTAGAGATGGACAGTTGATGGTTAACAGTACCAAGGCAATCAGCATAGATGATGTCTCAGTGGTGAATGAGTATCCATATGTCTTTCCGGAAGATCTACCTGGTATGCCGCCAGGCAGGGACATAGAGTTTGTGATAGAGCTTGTACTGCACAAACGATAGCAAAGAGACCTTATCGGATGTCCACCGAAGAATTGGTAGAGATGAAGAAACAGCTTGAAGAGTTAATGGAGAAAGGATTTATCAGACCGAGTTCGTCGCCGTGGGGAGCGCCAGTTTTGTTTGTCAAGAAGAAGGACGGGAGTTTTAGGATGTGCATTGACTACCGTGCACTTAATGAAGTCACCGTGAAGAATAAGTATCCGCTACCCAGGATTGATGATTTGTTTGACCAGATGAGAGGAGCCGGAGTTTTCTCCAAGATTGATCTGAGATCGGGATACCATCAGTTGAAGATCCGATCAGAGGATATTTCGAAGACCGCATTCTCGTCAAGATATGGACATTACGAGTTTACAGTTATATCCTTTGGTCTGACGAATGCGCCAGCATATTTCATGAATATGATGAATAAGGTGTTCATGGAATATTTGGACAAGTTTGTTGTTGTGTTCATAGATGATATCCTAATCTACTCCAAGACAGAGGATGAACATGCAGAGCACTTGAGGCGAGTTTTGGAAAAGCCGAGGAACAAAGAACTCTTCGCCAAGTTCAGCAAGTGTGATTTTTGGAAGGACAAGGTGGAGTTCCTCGGACATGTAATGACCGCAGAAGGAGTCGCTGTAGACCCAAGCAAGGTAGAAGCTGTGTTATATTGGGAGCAGCCGAAGACTGTGACCCAGATCCGAAGTTTCCTTGGAATGGCAGGTTACTACCACCGTTTCATTGAAGGCTTTTCGACAATTGCGAAACCTCTTACGCAATTGCTGAAAAAGGAGAAGAAGTTTACATGGACGCCAGAGTGCGAGAAAGAATTCCAAGAACTGAAGACGAGATTAACATCGGCACGCAGTTATCCCGCCGATGTCAATCAAAGCTTTGATATCTATTGTGATGCATCGCGCCAAGGACTTGGATGTGTGCCGATGCACGTAAAGGTTGTTGCCTATGCATCAAGGCAGTTCAGGCCGCATGAGGAGAATTACCCGACACATGACCTAGAGTTAGCTGCCGTAGTGCATGCCTTGAAGATATGGCGTCACTATCTGATCGGGAACAGATGTGAAGTGTACACGGATCATAAGAGCCTTAAATACATATTCACCCAATCAGACCTGAACATGAGGCAGAGGAGATGGTTAGAGTTGATCAAGGACTATAATGTTGGAATCCATTATCATCCAGGGAAGGCAAACGTAGTTGCCGATGCCTTGAGTCGGAAAAACCATACCGTGAATATGTTGATAGCCACGAATCAGGATGAGCTATGCCAGGAATTTCAGAGAATGAAGATTGAGGTGGTACCTAGCGGATTCTTGGCCGCACTGAAAGTAAAGCCTACCCTAGAAGATCATATTTGGGAAGGACAGAAGGATGATGACAAGATCCGCAGGATTAAGTCCAAAATGGAGGAAGGCAAGGCAAAGGACTTCAAGCTAGATGAGCAGGGCACGTTATGGATGAAGGATCGGATTTGTGTGCCCAACAAGAAGGAACTAAAGCAACTGATTTTGGAGGAAGCCCATGACTCCAAGTATTCAATTCACCCAGGAAGTGCCAAGATGTATCAGGATTTGAAGGAGAGATTCTGGTGGCCGAGCATGAAGCGTGAAGTTGCCGAGCATGTTGCATTGTGCGACGTATGCCAGAGAGTCAAGGCAATGCATCAGAGACCAGCAGGATTGTTGCAGCCGCTGAAAATACCTGAGTGGAAGTGGGAGGAAATCGGAATGGATTTCATTACCGGTTTGCCTAAGACTCAAGGAGGTTATGACTCCATATGGGTTATAGTGGATCGCTTGACCAAGGTCGCCCATTTTATCCCCGTGAAGACCACTTACTCGGGGGATAAGTTAGCAGAGTTGTATATAATCAGGATCGTTTGTTTGCACGGAGTGCCAAAGAGGATTGTATCGGACAGGGGTACCCAATTTACCTCAAGGTTTTGGAATAAGTTGCATGAAGCCATGGGAACCCGTTTGAACTTCAGTACAGCCTATCATCCACAGACGGATGGACAGACTGAAAGAGTCAATCAGATTCTGGAGGATATGCTAAGAGCGTGTGCATTGGCTTATGCTACCTCTTGGGACAAGAGTTTGCCGTATGCCGAGTTCAGTTACAATAATAGTTACCAGGCTAGTTTACAGATGTCACCTTTTGAGGCAATCAGATGGTCGACCTCACGACGCCATTAGATCGAATGAGACCGCCGAGCGCCATGTCTTCGGCCTGATATTCTTCAAGAAGTCAAGAGCAGATTGCCATGATTAGGAAAGGTTGAAGATAGCCCAATCACGATGTGAAGAGTTATGCCGACAATTGTCGCCGGGATTTGAGTTTTGAACCGTAAGACTTTGTATACCTCAGAGTTACGCCTCTCGGGAGTTAAGAGGTTCCATGCCAAAGGGAAACTTGCACCCGTTATGTTGGACCATTTAAGATTTTGAGCCGCAGAGACGGTTGCTTACCACCGAGTTACCGCATCATTAGCAGAGTGCATGACGTGTTCCACGTGTCCCGATTGAAGAAGTGTCTCCGAGTACCTGAGGAACAGACACCGCTAGAGTCAATTGAGTTGCAAGAAGATTTGACTTACAAGGAGCATCCCGTGAAGATTCTTGACACCATGGATCGAGAAACGAGGAACAAGTCAACCCGTTTCTGCAGAGTTCTATGGAGCAACCACGCGGAGAGTGAAGCAACTTGGGAGCGCGAAGAGGATTTGAAGAAAGAGTTTCCGAACCTATTCTGTAGAGAGCCCTGAATCTCGGGGACGACATTCTGTTAAGGGGGGAGGTTTGTAACACCCCAAAATTTTGCTTTTCATGAAATTAAATATTATTTTTGCACTTTGGTGAATTTTTGGAATTTTCTGGAATTTATTTGGATTTATTTGGAATTTATTTGAATTTATTCCATTTTGAAATAATTAAAGAATTTAACTTTGCAAATAAAATTTTGTTGGAAATATTTTATTTGAGTCCAAAATGTCCCAAAATATTTTCCAGAATTTTTCTGGAATTTTTCTGAGTCTTTTGCTATTTTTAATGAATTAAATGAATTTTTGGGAATTAATTTGAATATTTAATCGCTGGAAAATGCGAGTGGGTTTGTACTGTTCATCCGACCGAGCCCGAGTCAGACTCGAGTCCGAGTCCGACCGGACCCGACCGAGTCGCGGCTGAGCCCAACCGCGTCGGACGCACCCTAACCCTGTGAACCGTTGGATCAAGATCCAACGGCCCACAAGGTGCCACGTAGCCACGTGCGACCGCACCACTAACCAAAAGAACTCGCTCGATCTCAGCCGTTGGATCGAGATCCAACGGCCGAGATTCACTCGGACCCGACTGAGCCGTGTCCGACTCGAACCCGTTCGCACGCATGATCGTGGCCGTTGATCGCGCCACGTGGACGGCGGCGATTCATTGTCTCCATCTGAGTCGCGGTCGGACTCCGCCGCCGCATAGATCAAGGGTTCTGCCTCGGGCACGAACGCCGAGGCTATTTAAACCCCGAGTCACGCCCCGAGGTCGGCCCTGACTTTGCGCACCCATAGCCCCTACTCACCAAGGCAGAGCCGCCGTCATTTAGCCGCGATAGCTCGCCGTAGTTGCGCGCCGCTCCGCCAGGGTTTTTGCTTCATCCCGCCATCAACCGCCGTCCCTAGCCGTCGTTGAGCCCAGATCTAGAACCCCCAGACCGAGACGCACCCGTGGAGCCAACTCACCTCGCCGGAGCCCCTCGAAAACGCCCGCTACGGAGTCGCTGCTCTTCATCCCCGGTACCCTAGCCTCGCCGCGCCATCGCCGGACCTCGCGAGCTCTATCAACCGTTCGATCTTCATCCGATGCACGAGGTGAGGCCACGTAGCCCGTTACTGTTTCAACTCCGGATTCATTGGCAGCCGTTAGATCTTGATCCTAGGGCTGAGATTGAGCCACGTAGGAGCCGTAGGCCAGATTAGATGCGTTTGGAGCCGTCCGATCCAAATCGAACGGCTCGGATCGAGCCACGTGTGCCACCGCACCGTGCTGGTGCGTGAGTGTCGGGACCCCGAATTTGCAAATCCGGACCCTCTGTGTATTCAACACTAGTCCAGGAACGCGCTAGTGCACACAGTCTTAACATCGGTAAATATCACAATCATACCACTCGATACTAATAAAGTACTTTTATTTAAATAACCAAACTGGTTACTCAACCTTATGGTCAAGTTACAATGTACGCCTCACAGGGCGAAACTTATTAAGAGAGAAATAGTAGCAATGAAAATCAAATAACCGTGGCGCCATCCAAGATACCACAGGCAACCGATCGGGCTCGCTTCCCTAAGTAGACAGATCCTCTTGGAGTTCCTCCTCCAAAGCCGTGTAGTCTCCTCTTCAACTGTGTTGTATAGTGGCAAGGGTGAGTACTTGGTACTCAAGCAAGTCATGCAGAATGCAGGCTAATATACTATATGCATGGCTTGGTACAAAGGAATAGCTCAAGGTATATTTGCAGTAAACAGCATTTGACAAGTAGTATAAGTAGATTCGAAAGCAGTAGAAACAAGTAAAGCATAAATAACTTTTCAAGAAGTTTAGTAAACATTTTTCCCATCCTAAACCACATTTCTAACATCATTATTAATCCAACCCAACCTTTCAAAACCAAGTTATTTTTGAGAAAATCTAACACTTGACTATAATTCCCCATAGATGTCCAATACCATGACACGGCTATTCTAATAGATTCAACACACTGCAGATGTTATGCACTTTACCCACAAGATACAAATCAAACACCACAAAGGCGAGTTCAGTAACAAAGTCTTTCTAAACTTCTAACAATACAAGTGGTCCTCCCTGCTATTGCACACTAACCCTTCCCTTAGCTAAGGCGAAGTTTAGGCCAATCAACTGCTAGATGGGTACTGGCCTCACCCCAGACGCTCCCCGCACAACTTACACAAAGGGTGTAGTTGACCTCCCGAGGTCCCACAGTAATGCGTTATTAGCAACTTAGTCAACTAGGTCCGTCCCATTACAGACATGTGGTTGCACGTTAGACCCAGTTCAAAGGCTTGCAAGGTTAAGTCCTTAGGGTGACCAGGGCAAGACTACCCGAAGAACCAAATCAACATCCCCAATGCCACAACTGGCCCACCTGATTATTCTTGCCACATGCCCCGGTCGAAAACTATTTATCAAACCCCAGTTGATTACCATGCACCACGTGCCATCAACATCACATGATACCTTTCCAAAACAGGTTCAATATATCATTAAGTCAATATTAACATTTGTTTGTCCAAAATCATGTCATGAGCACGTAGCAGGTCTAAGCAGTTTACTACAACGGTCTAAAACCCATGTTGGCAAGTTAATAATGTCCAACTAGTAATCCATAACTAGGGTGACAAGGGGTTATGGCACATACTTAAATAATCAAGGTGTCATACAGCAAATTGGTATTTATCTAATCCCCATATTTAAATAAAGTATTTTTCTAATTGAACTAGCATGCAGTAGGTTAAATCAAAATAGATTTCAAAATAGGATCAACATGGTCAAAGCACAATTTGCCTTCAAAAAGTACTTGCTCTTGGTCTTGAGTTGGATCCTGAGTCAATACTTCTCCTTCGAATCCTTTCGGCACTTCAACGTCTACTCGTAAAGCGTGCAAATAGCAAATACACGAATAAACAATAGGCAAAAAGTGTCCAAACATCCAAATAAAATCCATAAACAGAGAGAACATAATTTTATGAATTTTTAGAAACTGGAATCGTCAAATTCGGAGTTAAAACGCAAAAGTTATGATTATTTGAAGTTTAAATAATCAATTAAATAATTTTACAGAGAAAAACTTTAGTCCAAAAATTAAATAAAATTCATATTTAAATAGATCTCAATTTTATACGAATTTAGAAATTTGAATCACTCAAATCGGAGTTGAAACGCAAAAGTTATAAGCGTTTGAAGTTTTGAAATTCAAATCAATTATTAAACCGAATTATTAAATCATTTTCTTTTTCGAAAAATCATTTATTGCGTCAAGAGGACACGTGGACCAATCGGGTGACGACGCGTGGCCTCGGGTCCACGGACCCGGCGCGACGGTCTCGGCTTGGTCCGCGTGGGCTCGGCCACGGCCACTGCGATCGGCGACAGGTGGGCCCTCTGACACGCGGGCCCCGCGTGTCAGCGTCACACGCACGCGCGCGTGGGCGGCGCTGACCGCGACGGTCAGTCTTCCCGACACGTGGCGCCAACTCGGCCGGTGAGTTGAAAATAAACGGCCCGTATTAGATCTCGCTAACGCGCAGAAAACAACTCCATCGACCGACCGTTCGATCTTGATCGGACGGTCAAGATCCAATCTATCGCTATGAACGTGGTTCAATCTAAGCCGTTGGATCTAGATCTAACGGTTGAGATTAGATCTGGAGATTAACACGTGATTCTTTACCGTGGGTGACGTGGGCGAATCTGGACCGTGCGATGAAGATCCGACGGTGGAGAAGCTTCGCGGGTCTGCGATGTCCACGCGGAGCTCCGGCCGGCGTTGAGAACGAAGACCACACCGACGGCGTTTCGGGCACGCTCCGACGAAGTGGGTGGTCTCTTCGGGTGCGTCTCGAAGCGGGGACTCCGGATCTGGGCTCCTTCTCGGCGGAAGACGACGGACGGCGGCGAAAAACGGCGCAAACCGCGGCGGACACCTCCTCCAACTACGGCGAGCTCAGACGGCAAACGGCGATGGCTCAGCGAGATGGCTCGGGACACAGTGCGCACGGAGGAGGGCAACCTCGGGCGTGACCGGGCTTTAAATAGCCTCGGCGTTCGTGCTCGAGACGAAACCTAATTCTCCACGGCGGCGGGCGGCGGCGAGTCCGGCCGAACTTCGGGCGGACGACGGCGGATCGGCCGATCCACGTGGCGCGATCAACGCCACGATCGCGCGGGCGCGACTGGTCCGTCGGTCTCGGCTCGAACCGATGCGATCCAATTCGACCGTTGGATCTCGATCCGACGGTCGGGATCAACAGGTTAGGGTTGGGTTCGACCGACTCGGTGGCTCGGTCGGACTCGAGTCTGATTCGGGTGCGGCTCGGTCGGATGAACAGTGCAAACCCATTCGCATTTTCCAGCGATTTAATAATTAAAATAATTCCCAGAAATTCATTTAATTCATTAAAAATAGCAAAATACTCAGAAAAATTATGGAAAATATTTTGGAACATTTTGGACTCAAATAAAATATTTCCAACAAAATTTTATTTGCAAAATTAAATTCTTTAATTATTTCAAAATGGAATAAATTCAAATAAATTCCAAATAAATCCAAATAAATTCCAGAAAATTCCAAAATTTCACCAAAGTGCCAAATCACACATGAATTTAAGAAAAGCAAAATTTTGGGGTGTTACAAACCTCCTCTTAATGAATCTCGTCCCGAGATTCAGGCTTACTACGGAATAGGTTTGGAAACTCTTTCTTCAGATCCTCTTCGCTCCCTAAGTCGCTTCGCTCTCTGCATGGTTGCTCCACTGAATTCTACAGAAACGGGTTGACTTGTTTCTAGTCTCTCGATCCATGGTGTCTAAAATCTTCACGGGATGCTCCTTGTAAGTCAAATCTTCTTGCAACTCGATTGACTCTAGCGGCGTCTGTTCCTCAGGTACTCGGAGACACTTCTTCAACTGGGACACATGGAATACGTCATGTACTCCTGTTAATGACTGTGGCAACTCCAGCTGATAAGCAACTTCGCCTCTGCGGCTCAAAATCTTAAATGGTCCAACATAACGGGGTGCGAGTTTCCCTTTGGCATGGAACCTCTTAACTCCCCTGAGAGGCGTAACTCTGAGGTATACAAAGTCTTCTGGTTCAAAACTCAAATCCCGGCGACGGTTGTCAGCATAACTCTTCTGTCGTGATTGGGCTATTTTCAACCTTTCCCTAATCATGGCAATCTGCTCTTCAGCCTCTTGAAGAATATCAGGCCCGAAGACACGGCGCTCACCGGTCTCATTCCAATTCAATGGCGTCCGACAGGGTCGACCATACAGTGCCTCAAAAGGTGACATCTCAGAACTAGCCTCGATAACTATTGTTGTAATCGAACTCGGCATACGGCAAACTCTTATCCCAAGAGGTAGCATAAGCCAATGCACAAGCTCTTAACATATCCTCCAGAATCTGGTTGACTCTTTCGGTCTGGCCATCCGTCTGTGGATGATAAGCTGTGCTGAAGTTTAAACGGGTTCCCATGGCTTCATGCAACTTATTCCAAAACCTTGAGGTAAATTGGGTACCTCTATCCGATACAATCCTCTTTGGCACACCGTGCAAACAGACGATCTTGATCATATACAACTCTGCTAACTTATCTCCCGAGTAGGTGGTCTTTACGGGGATAAAATGGGCTACTTTGGTCAAGCGATCCACTATAACCCATATGGAGTCATAACCTCCTTGAGTCTTAGGCAAACCGGTAATGAAATCCATTCCGATTTCCTCCCACTTCCACTCAGGTATTTTCAGGTCGTAGCAATCATGCTGGTCTCTGATGCATTGCCTTGACTCTTTGGCATACGTCGCACAATGCAACATGCTCGGCAACTTCACGCTTCATGCTTGGCCACCAGAATCTTTCCTTCAGATCCTGATACATCTTGGCGCTTCCAGGATGATTTGAATACTTGGAGTCATGGGCTTCTTCCAAAATCAGTTGCTTTAACTCCTTCTTGTTAGGCACACAAATCCGATCCTTCATCCATAACGTGCCTTGCTCATCCAACTTGAATTCCTCTGCCTTGCCTTCTTCCTTGATGGACTTAATCCTACGGATTTTGTCATCATCCTTCTGTCCTTCTCGGATCTGGTCCTCTAGAGTAGGCTTTACTTCTAATGCGGCCAAGAATCCGCCAGGTACAACCTCAATCTTCATCTTTTGAAAATCCTCACATAACTCATCCTGACTTGTGGCTAGCAACGTACTCACGGTATGGCTTTTCCGACTCAGAGCATCGGCTACTACGTTGGCCTTCCCGGGATGGTAATGGATTCCAACATTGTAGTCTTTGATCAACTCTAACCATCTCCTTTGCCTCATATTCAGATCCGACTGGGTGAATATGTACTTAAGGCTCTTATGATCCGTGTATACTTCACATCTGTTTCCAATCAGATAGTGACGCCATATCTTCAAAGCATGCACTACGGCAGCTAACTCTAGGTCATGTGTCGGATAATTTTCCTCATGCGGCCTCAACTGCCTTGATGCATAAGCGACGACCTTTCCGTTATGCATCAGCACACATCCGAGTCCTTGGCGCGATGCGTCACAATAAATATCAAAGCTTTGAGCAACATCCGGTAGAACTAACACCGGTGCTGATGTCAACCGCTTTTTCAGCTCCTGAAATCCTTTCTCACATTCTGGCGTCCATGCAAACTTCTTCTCCTTTTTCAGCAATTGCGTAAGAGGTTTCGCAATTGTCGAAAAGCCTTCAATGAAACGGCGGTAGTATCCTGCCATTCCAAGGAAACTCCGAATCTGGGTCACGATCTTCTACGCTCCCAATGTAACACAGCTTCTTCTTTGCTTGGATCTACGGCGACTCCTTCTGCGGTCATTACATGTCCGAGGAATTCTACCTTGTCCTTCCAAAAATCACACTTGCTGAACTTGGCGAAGAGTTGCTGTTCCCTCAGCTTTTCTAAAACTCGCCTTAAGTGTTCGGCATGTTCATCCTCCGTCTTGGAGTAGATTAGGATGTCATCTATGAACACGACGACAAACTTGTCCAAATACTCCATGAACACCTTATTCATCATATTCATGAAATATGCTGGCGCATTAAATCACCAAAGGACATAATCAGAAACTCGTAATGTCCATATCTTGACGAGAATGCAGTCTTCGGGATATCTTCTGATCGGATCTTCAACTGATGGTATCCCGATCTTAGATCAATCTTGGAGAAAACTCCGGCTCCTCTCAGCTGATCAAACAAATCATCAATCATGGGTAGCAGATACTTATTCTTCACGGTGACTTCATTGAGTGCACGGTAGTCAATGCACATCCTGAAACTCCCGTCCTTTTTCTTGACAAACAAAACTGGTGCTCCCCACGGCGACGAACTCGGTCTGATAAATCCTTTCTCCATTAACTCCTCTAGCTGTTTCTTCATCTCTACCAACTCCTCGGTGGACATCCGATAGGGTCTCTTTGCTATCGGTCTTTGTACTGTACAAGTTCTATCACAAACTCTATGTCCCTGTCTGGCGGCATACCAGGTAGATCTTCAGGAAAAACATCTGGGTACTCATTCACTACTGAGACATCCTCTATGCAGATTGCCTTGGTACTGTTAACCATCAACTGTCCATCTCTAATCAGAGTGGCTTGAAATTCCACTTTCTTTCCACACGGGCTCTCAACTGAGATAGTCCTTCGTCCACAATCCAATACGGCCTTGTGCTTGGATAACCAGTCCATTCCCAAAATAACGTCTAAGGTCTGGGTCTCCAAAATTATAAGGTTTGCTAGGAACTCTATTCCATCTATTAGTATTCTCACCCCGGAACATCCTACTTTCGTTCGGAGTTCGGAACCAGGGGTTTGAACTAAAAGCATGCACTTAAGTCTTGCAATCCCCAAATCATTTCTAGTAGCAAAGCCTTGCGAAACAAACGAATGCGAAGCTCGAGTCAAACAAAATCAAGCAGTGCATCGAAGTTAACAAGTAACTTACCCAAGACGACGTGTAGCATTCTGCGGTGCATCTGTGGTGACATGGTTGACTCGGCCTCTCACCACGGTGCGGGGTGTGGCTCTGGTCTTTGGCGTCCTAGCTGGGTGGTTCCTAGATTGAAGCGAACTAGGGTCACTCTCGCTGTCTTCTTTGGACAAGCTGTTGGCAAAGTGTCTGGCTCGTTGCGATTGTAGCAAGCGTCTCACCGTTCCTTCTTGTTGCACTGAGTAGTGTTTCTAGCGGGGCCGGGTGCAGTAGTTACGATTGACGGGTCTTGGTGCCGTGACGGTGTCCTTGTGGCATTCTCGTGGCTGGAATCTGAAAAATTGATTTGGTGCAACTCTCAAACGCTGCTATGCGTTCCTGGCGCGATCCACTGTTTGTTGCATCCTGCGCTTCCTGTTCTCATCCAGTTCCTTGCGCTTGTCCTCAAGAATAAGCGCCTTATTCACCAATTCTTGGAAATCTGGGAAGGTGTGGGTGATCAATCCTACTTGTAGTCCTGAGTTAAGTCCCTTCATAAAACGAGACTGTCTGGCTTTATCTGTCGCTACATCCTTAGGTGCGTAGCGTGCTAGCTGTGTGAACTTGTTCAGGTAGTCGGCCACTGGCTGATTACCTTGCCTCAGTGCTCTGAACTCCTCTTTCTTAAGGTCCATGATTCCTTCAGGCACGTGATACTGGCGAAATGCAGCTGTGAACTCTTCCCAAGTGATATCTTGAGGGTTCTCTTGCGTGGCACAGAAGTTCTCCCACCATTCGGCGGCTGTCCCTTCCAACTGATGAGAAGCGTAGAGTACCTTCTCATTTCCTATGCATTGAGCTATGTGTAGCTTCCTCTCAATTGACCTTAACCAATCATCGGCCTCTAATGGATTGGCATTCCCGGAGAAAGTGGGTGGGTGAGTCCTCATGAACTCTGACAGTCTTGTATTCTGGCGTTGTCCCTGATTGACTTGATTCGCTATGGCCTGGCGAAGGCGTGTTGCATTTGTTGCATCATAGCATGCATCGGTGAGTCTGAGCAGCAGGAAATGCTCCAAAATTCTCGCATATCAATGGCGGTCTTTGGTGCTCCATCATTGGGGTTTTCTGTGGCGAGAACCACTTCCATTGCTTCCAAAGTTTCATGGTGTTCACCATCTGTCGATTTGCTCCAAGTTTTAGAGATGAGGAATCAAGAATAGACAAGTAATATGGAACTTATGCGGGGCGAAAGGTGTAACTTAAGGTCCAACTTTATTATTGATATTAATAACTTGGTATGGTTGCTTACAATGCCTAAGGGCCTTGCAACACATACTGCACACAGCAAACAATGAAAATCAAAATCGAACTAATACTGAGTCTAACGCCTAAAGGGTGACTCTTTACTCTATGACGCGACTCGGCGAAGGAGTCTCACTATAGAACCTACGCTCACTCATCGAGAAAACCTCCACGGCCTGGGTACGGATGCTGCGGCATAGGCGCGAAACGATTGCCATGTCCAGCAACTGTGTCATCTGTGGTAGTCGAAGAAGCAGTGTCCTCATCGAGATCTGACTCCTCCGGATCTGGCTCGTGTAGCTCGAAATCGGCTGCAGTTACAGTCCGTACAATGCCGTCTCTAACTCTCCAATCCTTTGCAGAAGGTGGGACACATACTCTTGAGCTTCCCGCCATCTATTCTTCTCTGTCGTGATCTCCTTGCGGGCCTTCTGTAGTTCTTTGCTTGTATCATCGAGTACATCCTCCTGGGCGACAACAAATCGTGCCAACTGTGTAACCATGGCATCCTCATCCTGAATCGCCGGTCAAGAAGGTTATCGCTGCTGGTGATAACGGAACACCGTGCTCTCCAACTCTCTGGCGTGAATACGGGTAATGTGCCGCATTGCTCGTCGTGATACTTCTTGGATACCCATCTGCATTGTAGATCTCCTGGCGGTCGCAGTGTATCGAGGCGATTGCACTGGGCCCTTCTTCCTAGCAGTACCTCAATCTTCACATCACAAGCCTTGATCAATCCCGCTTGTCCGATCACTTCCACTTGGTATTGCGGCTTCTCAAAATCTCCAGAGTCTCAGAGCATATGCCAGAGTTCTGCGGCGTGACCAACTCCCAGATCAACGTAGTTGAACTCTTCCTCCATCTGTCACAAGAGTGCTTACGTAAGAACTCGAAATTTTCAAATCGTGACAAGGTAAGGAAAAATTCTGCAAGAGACAAGAAAAGAGAGAAGGGGATAAGTCGAGATGTCATTTCTTGTCTTGACAAATTTTTAGCTTTAGAAAATAAGTTTTATCCTCACTACGACCATTCTAGCTTAGGGTTGAGCCTACGGTCAGTATGGCAATGATACCACCTCTGTCGGGACCCCGAATTTGCAAATCCGGACCCTCTGTGTATTCAACACTAGTCCAGGAACGCGCTAGTGCACACAGTCTTAACATCGGTAAATATCACAATCATACCACTCGATACTAATAAAGTACTTTTATTTAAATAACCAAACTGGTTACTCAACCTTATGGTCAAGTTACAATGTACGCCTCACAGGGCGAAACTTATTAAGAGAGAAATAGTAGCAGCGGAAAATCAAATAACTTCGTGGCGCCATCCAGTATACCACAGGCAACTGACTGGGCTCGCTTTCCTAAGTAGACGGATCCTCTTGGAGTTCCTCCTCCAAAGCTGGTGTAGTCTCCTCTTCAACTGGTGTTGTATGGTGGCAAGGGTGAGTACTTGGTACTCAGCAAGTCATGCACAGAATGCAGGCTAATATACTATATGCATGGCTTGGTACAAAGGAATAGCTCAAGGTATATTTGCGATGTGACATTTGACAAGTAGTATAAGTAGATTCGAAAGCAGTAGAAACAAGTAAAGCATAAATAACTTTTCAAGAAGTTTAGTAAACATTTTTCCCATCCTAAACCACATTTCTAACATCATTATTAATCCAACCCAACCTTTCAAAACCAAGTTATTTTTGAGAAAATCTAACCCTTGACTATAATTCCCGAGCGATGTCCAATACCGCGGACACGGCTATTCGAATAGATTCTACACTCTGCAGAGGTTATGCACTTTACCCACAAGATACAGTCAAACACCACAAAGGCGAGTTCCCGTAACAAAGTCTTTCGAAAACTTCTAACAATACAAGTGGTCCTCCCCGGTTATTGCACACTAACCCTTCCCTTAGCTAAGGCGAAGTTTAGGCCAATCAACCGTTAGATGGGTACTGGCCTCGGCCGATGCGCTCCCCGCACAACTTACACAAAGGGTGTAGTTGACCTCCTGAGGTCCACAGTGCACGTTATTAGCGACTTAGTCAACTAGGTCCGTCCCATTACGAGACATGTGGTTGCACGTTAGACCAGTTCAAAGGCTTGCAAGGTTAAGTCCTTAGGGTGACCAGGGCAAGACTACCGAAGAACCAAATCAACATCCCCAATGCCACAACTGGCCCTGATTATTCTTGCCACATGCCCGGTCGAAACTATTTATCAAACCCGCTTGATTACCATGCACCACGTGCCATCAACATCACATGATACCTTTCCAAAACAGGTTCAATATATCATTAAGTCAATATTAACATTTGTTTGTCCAAAATCATGTCATGAGCACGTAGCAGGTCTAAGCAGTTTACTACAACGGTCTAAAACCCATGTTGGCAAGTTAATAATGTCCAACTAGTAATCCATAACTAGGGTGACAAGGGGTTATGGCACATACTTAAATAATCAAGGTGTCAAACAGCAAATTGGTATTTATCTAATCCCCATATTTAAATAAAGTATTTTTCTAATTGAACTAGCATGCAGTAGGTTAAATCAAAATAGATTTCAAAATAGGATCAACATGGTCAAAGCACAACTTGCCTTCAAAAAGTACTTGCTCTTGGTCTTGAGTTGGATCCTGAGTCAATACTTCTCCTTCGAATCCTTCCGGCACTTCAACGTCTACTCGTAAAGCGTGCAAATAGCAAATACACGAATAAACAATAGGCAAAAAGTGTCCAAACATCCAAATAAAATCCATAAACAGAGAGAACATAATTTTATGAATTTTTAGAAACTAGAATCGTCAAATTCGGAGTTAAAACGCAAAAGTTATGATTATTTGAAGTTTAAATAATCAATTAAATAATTTTACAGAGAAAAACTTTAGTCCAAAAATTAAATAAAATTCATATTTAAATAGATCTCAATTTTATACGAATTTAGAAATTTGAATCACTCAAATCGGAGTTGAAACGCATAAAAGTTATAAGCGTTTGAAGTTTTGAAATTCAAATCAATTATTAAACGAATTATTAAATCATTTTCTTTTGGAAAATCATTTATTGCGTCGGCGAGGACACATGGACCAATCGGGTGACGACGCGTGGCCTCGGGTCCACGGACCCGGCGACGGTCTCGGCTTGGTCACCGTGGGCTCGGCCCACCACGGCTCACGCGGTCGGCCGACAGCGGTGGGCCCTCGACACGCTGGCCCGTGTGTCGGCGTCACGCATGCGCGTGGGCGGCGCTGCGACGGTCAGGCTTCCCGACGCGTGGCGCAATCTCGGCCGTTGATTTGAAAATCAACGGCCCAGATTAGATCTGGCTAACGCGCTTGGAAAACAACTCCACTGATCTGGACCGTTCGATCTTGATCGGACGGTCAAGATCCAATCTATTGCTATGACGTGGTTCAATCTAAGCCGTTGGATCTAGATCTAACGGTTGAGATTAGATCTGGAGATTAACACGTGATTCTTTACCGTGGGTGACGTGGGCGAATCTGGACCGTGCGATGAAGATCCGACGGTGGAGAAGCTTCGCGGGTCTGCGATGTCCACGGCGAGCTCCGGCCGGCGTTGAGAACGAAGACCACACCGACGGGTTTCGCACGCTCGGCAAAGTGGGTGGTCTCTTGGTGCGTCTCGGCGGGGACTCGGATCCAGGCTCCTTCGGCGGAAGACGACGGACGGCGGAAAGCAGCGCAAAAGCGGCGGACACCTCCTCCAACTACGGCGAGCTCAGACGGCAAACGGCGGCTCGGCCAGAGATGGCTCGAGGACACAGTGCGCCGGAGGAGGGCAACCTCGGGCGTGACCGGGCTTTAAATAGCCTCGGCGTTCGTGCCGAGACGAAACCTAATTCTCCACGGCGGCGGCGGCGGCGAGTCCGGCTCGAACTTCGGGCGGAGGCGACGACGGCCGACCGTCACGTGGCGCGATCAACGGCCACGATCGCACGGGCGCGACCGGGTCCGGTCCGGTCTCGGCTCGAACCGATGCGATCCAATTCGGGCCGTTGGATCTCGATCCGACGGTCGGGATCGACTTGGGTTAGGGGTGGGTTCGACCGACTCATTTGGCTCGGTCGGACTAGTCGACTTCGAGTGCGGCTTCGATCGGATGAACAGTGCAAACCCATTCGCATTTTCCAGCGATTTAATAATTAAAATAATTCCCAGAAATTCATTTAATTCATTAAAAATAGCAAAATACTCAGAAAAATTCCAGAAAAATTCTGGAAAATATTTTGGAACATTTTGGACTCAAATAAAATATTTCCAACAAAATTTTATTTGCAAAATTAAATTCTTTAATTATTTCAAAATCGAATAAATTCAAATAAATTCCAAATAAATTCCAGAAAATTCCAAAATTTCACCAAAGTGCCAAATCACACATGAATTTAAGAAAAGCAAAATTTTGGGGTGTTACAGTGAGCGCGTGTCTCTGACACGCGGGGCCCGCATGTCAGCGGCCCAGCCAAACCACACCATGATGTCACGCTGACGTCATGGCGGGCCCGCACGTCAGCGGCCACCCAGGTAGTGGTGACGCCGCGATGACGCTACCGGTGGGTCCCACCGCCGCCACCATGGGCCGAGCCGCCGACGTTAGCGCGACGCCACCGAGGGGACCCACCTGTCAGTGACACGTGGAGCCGTGGACCGAGTCCACGGTGGACCGAGCCAAACCATGGATCACGTCCATGGACCGGCTGACGTCAACCGCCCAATCAGAAACTGCCACGTGTCCTCGCTGACGCAATAATTAATTTCCGAAAAAGAAAATGATTTATTAATTCGAAATAATGATTTCAGATTTTGATTCAAACTTCAAACGCTTATAACTTTTGCGTTTCAACTCCGATTTGAGTGATTCAAATTTCTAAATTTGTATAAAATTGAGATCTACCTAATTATGAATTTTATTTAATTTTTGGACTAAAGTTTTCCTCTGTAATATTATTTAATTGATTATTTAAACTTTAAAATGCTATAACTTTTGCATTTTAACTCCGAATTTGACGATTCCAGTTTCTAAAAATTCATAAAATTATGTTCTCTCTGTTTATGGATTTTATTTGGATGTTTGGACACTTTTTGCCTATTGTTTATTCGTGTATTGCTATTTGCACGCTTTACGAGTAGACGTTGAAGTGTCGGAAGGATTCGAAGGAGAAGTATTGACTCAGGATCCAACTCAAGACCAAGAACAAGTACTTTTTGAAGGCAAGTTGTGCTTTGACCATATTGATCCCATTTTTGAAACCTAATTTGATTTAATGTATTGCATGCTAGTTCAAATAGAAAATGCTTTACTTAACTATGGGAAATTAGATAAATGCCAATTTGCTGTATGACACCTTGGTTAATTATATATGTGCCATGACCCCCTTGTCACCCTAGTGAGGACTACTAGTTAGGCATTACTAAATTGCCAACATGAGTTTGTAGAACGTTGTAGTATCGCTTAGACACACTCGTACTCATGACATGATTTTGGACAATCAAACGTTAATATTGACTTAATGACATATTGAACCTGTTTTGGAAAGGTATCATGTGATGTTGATGGCACGTGGTGCATGGTAATCAACTGGGGTTTGATAAATAGTTTTCGACCGGGGCATGTGGCAAGAATGATCAGGTGGGCCTGTTGTGGCATTGGGAATATTGGTTTGGTTCTTCGGGTAGTCTTGCCCTGGTCACCCTAAGGACTTCACCTTGCAAGCCTTTGAACTGAGTTAATCTTGCAACCACATGTCTGTAATGGGACGGACCTAGTTGATTAAGTTGCTAATAACGTACTTGTGGGACCTCAGGAGGTCAACTACACCCTTTGTGTAAGTTGTACGGGGGAGCGTACCGGGGCTGCGGCCAGGTACCCATCTAACGGTTGGTTGGCCTAAACTTCGCCTTAGCTAAGGGAAGGGTTAGCGTGCAACAACCGGGGAGGACCACTTGTATTGTTAGAAGTTTAGAAAGACTTTGTTACGGGAACTCGCCTTTGTGGTGTTTGACTGTATCTTGTGGGTAAAGTGCATAACCTCTGCAGAGTGTACAATCTATTCGAATAGCCGTGTCCGCGGTATTGGACATCGCTCGGGAATTACAGTCAAGGGTTAGACTTTCTTGAAAATAACTTGGACTTGAAAGATTGGGTTTGGTTTAATAATGATGTTGATGGAAATGTGGATTAGGATGGGAAAGATGTTTATTAAACTCCTTGAAAAGTTAGTTATGCTTTACTTGTTTCTACTGCTTTCGAATCTACTTATGCTACTTGTCAAATGCTGTTTACTGCAAATATACCTTGAGCTATTCCTTTGTATCAAGCCATGCATATAGTATATTAGCTTGCATTACGTGCATGACTTCTTTGAGTACCAAGTACTCACCCTTGCCGCAATACAACACCGATTGAAGAGGAGACTACACGGCTTTGGAGGAGGAGCTCCAAGAGGAACCATCTACTTAGGAGCGAGCCCGATCGGTTACTGTGGTATCTTGGATGGCGCCACGTTGTTATCTTATTTTCATTGCTATTATTTCTCTCTTAATAAGTTTCGCCTGCGTGCGTATAATTGTAACTTGACCATAAGGTCGAGCATCCATTTGACTATTTAATTAAAGTACTTTATTAGTATCGAGTGGTATGATTGTGATATTTACCGATGTTAAGGCTGTGTGCACTAGCGCGTTCTGGACTAGTGCCGGAATACACAGAGGGTCTGGATTTGCAAATTCGGGTCCCGACAGAGGTGGTATCAGAGCCAGGTTGACTGTAGGCTCACCCATAGTTAGAATGGTCGTAGTGAGGATAAAACCTATTTTCTAAAAGATAAAATTTGTCAAGACAAGAAAGGACATCTCGACTTATCCCATTCTCTCTTTTCTTGTCTCTTGCTGAATTTTTCCTTACCTTGTCACGATTTAAAAATTTCGAGTTCTTACGTGAGCACTCTTGTGACAGATGGAGGGAGAGTTCAACTACGTCGATCTGGAGGTTGGTCACGCCGCGGAACTTTGGCATATGCTACAGACTCTCGGAGATTTTGAGAAGCCGCAATACCAAGTGGACGTGATCAGACAAGCAGGATTGATCAAGGCTTGTGACGTGAAGATTGTGGTACCTGCTAGAAAGAAGGGCCCAGGCAATCGCCGGATACACTGCACTGCCAGGAGGTCTACAATGCAGATGGGTATCCAAGAGGTGTCACGACGAGCAATGTGGCACATTACCCGCATCTACGCCAGAGAGTTGGAGAGCACGGTGTTCCGATATCATCCGCGCAGCAATAACCCTCTTGACCCAAAGGCGATTCAGGATGAGAATGCCATGGTTACACAGTTGGCACGACTTGTTGTCGCCCAGGAGGATGTACTCGATGATACAAGCAAGGAGCTACAGAAGGCCCGCAAGGAGATCACGACAGAGAAGAACAGATGGCGGGAAGCTCAAGAGTATGTGTCACACCTTCTGCAAAGGATTGGAGAATTAGAGCGGCATTATGCGCACTGCAGCCGGAGCCAATGCTCGAGCTACACGAGCAGACCGGAGGAGCCGGAGCTTGAGGAGGACATCGCTTCTTCGACTACCACAGATGACACGATTCTTTGGACATGGCAATCATTTCGCGCCTATGCAGCAGCGTCCGTACCCAGGCCGTGGAGGTTTTCTCGATGAGTGAGCGTAGGTTCTATAGTGAGACTCCTTCGCCGAGTCGCGTCATAGAATAAAGAGTCACCCTTTAGGCGTTAGACTCCAGTGTTAGTTCGATTTGGATTTTCATTGCTTGCTGAGTGTGCAGTATGTGTTGCAAGGCCCCTAGGCATTGTAAGCAACCATACCAAGTTACTATTGATTAAAATAATAAAGTTGGACTTTAGGTTACACCTTTCGCCCCGCATAAGCTCCATACTACTTGTCTATTCTTGTTTCCCTCTCATCTCTAAAACCTAGAGCAAACCACAGATGGTGAACACTCGTGGAAACCTTGGAGGCAGTGGAAGTGGTTCTCGCCCAACAAAAAACCCCAATGATGGAGCACCAGCACCGCCACTGGACATGCAGAATTTTGGAGCATTTCTTGCTACTCAGACTCAGTTGATGCATGCTATGATGCAACAGATGCAGCACGTCACTGCTCAGGCCACCGCTAATCAAGTCAATCAGGGACAACGCCAGAATACAAGACTGTCAGAGTTTATGAGGACTCATCCACCCACTTTCTCCGGGAATGCTAACCCGTTGGAAGCCGATGACTGGTTAAGGTCAATTGAGAGGAAGCTACACATTGCTCAATGCATAGGAAATGAGAAGGTACTCTACGCTTCTCATCAGTTGGAAGGAACAGCCGCTGAATGGTGGGAGAACTTCTGTGCCACGCAAGTGAACCCTTAGGACATCACTTGGGAAGAGTTCACAGCTGCATTCCGTCAGTATCACGTGCCTGAAGGAATCATGGACCTCAAGAAGGAGGAGTTCAGAGCACTGAAGCAAGGTAATCAGCCGGTGGCCGAATACCTGAACAAGTTCACACAGCTTGCACGCTACGCACCTGAGGATGTAGCGACAAATAAAGCCAGACAGTCTCGTTTCATGAAGGGACTTAACTCAGGATTGCAGGACTGAAGCAAGGTGATATTGAAAGTGCATCTAGGCCCCTCAATTTATTTTGGTGATTAATGATGACACAATTAAAAAGATCTAATGTTTTAACTAAGATTAAAGCAGATATCGAAAACATATGAAGCTTGGAATGAGATTGGACGCCCCTATAGACATTAAAATTTGAAAAGACGGTATCAAGACAAGAATTGTAATTTCCATTTTATTTGAGTCTTAAGGATAGCCGTACTATTAAGAGGATACGCCGGAAAATCGCTTTTAGGATGTGCATGTGCTCAAAGAAAAGTCTTGCATTTAAACTAGCACTCAAATACTTGTATTTCCCAAAATCAGCATTTTCCAACCGAGCTATCTAACCCGGAATGTCCGGACATTTGGTCCGGAGTGTCCGGACTTAGTCCAGAGTGTCCGGGTTGAACCCCTCAACCAAAAAGTCGCATTCCAGCCTATCCGGAGTATCCGGACATGATTATCCGGAGTGTCCGGACTGTTCGAATTTGAGGGTAACAGCTAGTTTTCCAAAAGAGTATTTAAAGCCTCCTCCCACTCCCAACGGCTAGGATCTCTATTAAGCTCATTCATAGCAGCATTCAAGCCATTCCTAACACACTCCAAGCATTCAATAGAGCCCTCACTTCCTCCCACCTCTTGATTTGGTTGTTGATCCATATTTGGTGAGGAGAGGAAGAAGAAAAGTGCTAGGTGCATTCATTTCAAGTTCTTGAGCACTAGTTCATCCTCCAAGCGATTCTCCATGGTATTGTTACTCTTGGAGGTTGAAGGTCTCCTAGACGGCTAGGAGTCACCGGGAGCACCCGAAGCGTGTGGTGTGCCCCGGTCGTTTGTGAAGGCGAGTCTCGCCTTCGAAAGGGAAGAGACAAGAAGTGAAGCCGGCGAGTGCATTTGTGCAACACCGGGAGGAAAGCGGGTTGAAAGAGACCCCGGCTCAAGTGCGACCGAGCCACCTCAACAGAGACGTAGGATTCCCTTCAAGAATCCGAACTTCGGTGAAAAATCAAGTCTCCAACTTCCTTTCTCTATTCTAACTTAACTTGTGTGGATTTGTTCTTGTGGAGCTTCGATCTAGCTTGTTTTACTACTTTGCTCTAGATCCGCACTTGCTTAAAGTTCTAGGTTGCTTTTGCTATCTTTTATTCGAGTAACTAGTTGCAAGATAGAGTAGATTCAGTTTTGTTCCCGAGTCACTTAACCCGGAGTATCCGGATAAAATACCGGATAGTCCGAACAACCCGGAGTATCCAGACAAAATATCCGGAGACTCCGAGTTGACCTGCTCGGGTAGTTTAATTCCGCTCCATAATTTTAATTCGCCTATTCACCCCCCCTCTAGGCGACATCTCCGGTCCGTTCAATTGGTATCAGAGCCAAATCTCCGTAGTTTTGTCTTAACCGCTTGGAGAATCTGAGATGTCGGAAATAGAAAAGATTAACGAAACCCATGACCAAGAGAAGGCCACGGGTTCCGGTAAAGGGGTTGCATTTCCATATGATTATTGCTCCTTTGGAGTCTCAAGCTCCTCATCTTATGTCTCTGTTTCCTCCGGCCGAGCGCCACATTTCGATGGCACTCGCTATGCGGCATGGAAACATAAGATGAAGATGCATTTGAGATCACTTCACCCTTGCATTTGGAAGATTGTTGAAACAGGTTTCAAGCCCGCCAATCCAAACAATCTTACATCCGAAGAAGACAAAGCTCAACACTTCAACGACTTGGCCGTTAATGCCTTGTTTAATGCTTTGAGTGATTCGGAGTTCAACCGAGTTGATGGTCTTGACAACGCCAAGGCAATTTGGGAAAGGCTCATGGTAACACATGAAGGCATGTCAAGTGTCCGTGAATCAAAAATAGAGCTCATCATTGGTGAACTAAGCCGATTCACATTGGAAGAAGGAGAATCCTACACAAAGATGTTTGACCGCTTGATGGTGTTGGTAAATCAAGCTGGGGGACTTGGAAGCACCGAGCTCACCGACAAAGCCATTGTCAAGATCATCCTTCGAGTGATCACCCCCACCAACCGCAGTCTTGTTCAACTCATTCGCGATCGGCCAAACTTCGACACACTTACTCCTCATGATGTGATTGGCCGATTGATGATGGATGAGATGATGGTTAAAGAAGCGGAAGTGGTAGAGGAGCTCAAGTCCAGCAAGAAGAAGGGCATTGCTTTGAAGGCGTCAAAATAGCACAAGAAGTAGAAGAAAGCTCAAGTGATGAAGAAGAGTCAAGTGGGCCGCTCACAAAAGAAGACATGGCCCTACTAGTAAGAAGATTCAACAAATTCTTGAAGAAAAAAGGCTACAAGCCGGGAAGTCATTCCAAGAGCTTCGGCAACAAGTCAAGAGGAAGACACTCGACAAGAAAGTGCTATGAGTGTGGAGAACCCGGCCACTTCATTGCCGAGTGTCCGCACAAAGAGAAGAAGGATGACAAGCCTTACAAGAAAGACAAGTTCCGGAAGAAGGACAAAGACAAGAGCAAGAAGTACAAGGGCAAGGGTCACGCTTACATCGATAAGGAGTGAAACTCTAAGTCCGAGTCCGAGTCCGAGTCCAACTCCGATAATGAAGAAGGACTTGCCACCGTCGCCATTGCTACTCCACCGATAAAGTCGAAGAGCCTCTTCGACAACTTAAGCGACGGAGATGAAGATGCTCCAATGTGCCTTATGGCAAAGGGACACAAGGTATCATCCAAAAGTCCTATCCATTCTATTGTTGATTATGGCTTACATGATTGCGATGACGCTAGTGATGATGATGAGGAAGTAGCATTTAAGTCGATGAATGATTTTGATATTAAGAAACTAGACTTGCTACTTAAAGATATTGAAAAATTGGAAGAGGTAGTCGAACAAAAGGAGGCTATTCTCGAAGCTCAAGAGGATCTCCTCATTTTTGAAAAGGAGAAAAACCTTGAGCTAGAGAAGAGCCTAGCTTTTGAAAGAAAGAAAAATGAGGACTTGGTCAAAAGCTCAAATTTGACCAAGAATGAAGTGATTAGTCTTGAGATCACCAATGCTTCACTCTTAGAGCAACTTGCTCAAGCGAAGGATGCTTGCAAGGCTCTTGAAGTGAAGCTTGTTGATCTCTCGAATAATGCTTCTACCTCAAATGACAACTCCAATATTTCAATACCTTCAACAAGCAACGGATGCGCTAGATGCTATAATATTGATGTTGCTACTTGTGCTACTAACCGTGAGACTTTGAAAGTCTTGGCCCATGAGAATGAGAAGCTTAAGGGGATGCTTGAAGATGGACTTCAAAAGTCCTACAAGGCTAGCAAGGGTTTAGAGGAGTTTCTCGGTAAGCGCCAAGGTAATCCTAAGAGGTAAGGGCTTGGGTATGTTCCGCTAAAGGGCAAAAAGAGCAACATCGTGGTTGCTGCTTTAAGCGAGCCTATCCACTTTGTAAGAGGTGAAGGAACATCCAAGTACAAGGCTCATTCCGAGTTCTTTGCTTCTTATGTTCTTAAAAAGACTAACCTTGGTCGTGTAGTTGCTTATCATATTGGGCGTAAGCCAAGAAATGCTTCTCTTGTTCGCTCCATTTGGGTCCCAAAGTCGCTTGTTGCTAACGTGCGTGGACCTAACCAAGTTTGGGTACCAAAGAGCAAAAACTAAATATCTTTTTGTAGGCCTATATCTCCGGTGGAACAAGTTGGATTTTGGATAGCGGATGCACGCATCATATGACCGGAGAAAAGGCAATGTTCGCACATTTGGATGTGAATGGAGCAAATAGCGAAACCATTGTCTTTGGAGACAATGGAAAAGGAGAAGTAATTGGATTGGGTAAATTTTTTATCTCAAATGATTTCCATTTAAATAATGTTTTGCTTGCTGAATCATTGAGCTACAATTTGTTGTCCGTTGCACAATTATGTGAAGCGGGCTACAATTGTTTGTTTAATGAAAAAGGTGTGGAGGTCATTAAGAGGGTTGATGGTTCAATAGCCTTTAAAGGGCGTTTGAAGGGTAAGCTCTATCTCGTAGACTTCAATACGGATAGACCTAATCTTGAAACGTGCTTAATGGCTAAATCTAGCATGGGTTGGCTATGGCATTGCCGACTAGCCCATGTCGGTATGAGGAACCTTCACAAACTCGTTAAAGGCAACCACATTCTTGGACTAACCAATGTTGTCTTTGAGAAAGATAGAGTTTGTAGCGCTTGTCAAGCGAGAAAGCAAGTCGGTGCCCCTCATCTCGCCAAGAACTTGATGACGATCTCAAGACCGTTGGAGATGCTTCATATGGATCTTTTCGGTCTGGTCGCCTACATAAGCATCAGGGGAAGTAAGTATGGTTTAGTTATTGTCGATGACTTTTCTCGCTTCACTTGGGTGTTTTTCTTGCATGATAAAGGAGAAGTCCAAGTGACTCTAAAGAAGTTCATGAGAAGAGCTCAAAATGAGTTTGAAGTGAAGATCAAGAGAATCCGAAGCGACAACGGCACCGAGTTCAAGAATATTGGTGTTGAGGAGTATCTCGATGAAGAAGGAATCAAGCACGAATTCTCGGCCCCCTACTCCCCTCAACAAAATGGGGTGGCCGAAAGGAAGAATCGAACACTCATCGAGATGGCGCGAACGATGCTTGATGAATACAAGGTTTCCGACAGCTTTTGGGCGGAAGCCATCAACACCGCATGCCACAGCACCAACCGTCTCTACCTCCACAAGATCTTGAAGAAGACGGCATACGAGTTGCTCACCGGCAAGAAACCCAATGTATCCTATTTTTGAGTCTTTAGAAGTAAATGCTATATCCTCAACAAAAGAGCTAAGTCTTCTAAATTTGCTCCTAAAGTAGATGAAGGTTTCTTACTTGGTTATGGCACTAATGCTTATGCGTACCGGGTTTTCAACAACACCACCGGTGTGGTTGAAATCTCGCGTGACGTAACTTTTGATGAGACTAACGGTTCTCAAGTAGAACAAGTTAATCGTGCCGTTATTGACAGGGAAGAACCACCGTGCGAAGCTATCAAGAAATTGGCGATTGGAGAGGTGAAACCTCAAAATTTGGAACCCCACCCGAGCACTCCAACCCGGAGTCTCCGGACTGAAACCCGGAGTATCCGGACTGGTCCGGAGTCTCCGGGTCCAATACCGAACACTCCGGATGGGGATGGCTCAGGTGATGTTCCCTCTTCATCCAAGCAAGCTCAAGATGGTTCTAATGCTTCTCAAGATGAGGAACCCATTCAAGCTTCAAATTCAACTGTACCTCACCCAAGAGTTCATCAAAGTATACAACGAGATCATGCGGTCGACAACATACTTGGAGACATTCACAAGGGAGTATCTACTAGATCTCGAGTTGCAAACTTTTGTGAATTTTACTCGTTTGTATCTTCTCTTGAGCCTCTTAAGGTAGATGAAGCACTTGAAGATCCGGATTGGGTGATGGCTATGCAAGAGGAGCTCAACAACTTCAAGCGAAATCAAGTCTAGGAGCTTGTCGAAAGACCCAAGCAAAACGTGATCGGTACAAAATGGGTCTTCCGGAACAAGCAAGACGAAAATGGGATCGTAACAAGGAACAAAGCTCGATTGGTTGCTCAAGGGTATACACAAATTGAAGGTTTGGATTTCGATGAAACATATGCTCCAGTAGCTAGGCTTGAATCTATTAGAATACTACTTGCCTTTGCTACTCACCATGATTTTAAGTTGTATCAAATGGACGTGAAAAACGCCTTCCTAAATGGACCACTCTCCGAGATGGTCTATGTCGAGCAACCACATGGTTTGAAGATCCAAGACATCCGGACCATGTCTACTACCTTCACAAAGCCCTCTATGGACTTAAGCAAGCACCAAGGGTATGGTTTGAGTGTCTACGAGATTTTCTTCTAGAACAAGGTTTTGTAGTCAGAAAGGCCGACCCTACTCTCTTTACTAAGCACATTGATAATGATTTATTTGTGTGCCAAATATAAGTCGATGACATTATATTTGGATCTACTAATGAACATTTGTGTAAAGAGTTTAGCAAAATAATGACTAAAAGATTCGAGATGTCCATGATGGGAGAGTTGAAGTTCTTCCTCGGATTTCAAGTCAAACAACTCAAGGAAGGAACGTTCATTTGTCAAACCAAGTACATCAAGGACATGCTCAAGAAGTTCGGAATGGAGGACGACAAGCCTATAAAGACGCCCGTGCAAGCCAACGGGCATCTAGACCTCGACAAAGAAGGTAAACCGGTCATCCAAAAGGTATTCGTTCGATGATCGGTTCTCTCCTTTACCTTTGTGTATCTAGGCCCGATATCATGCTTAGCGTTTGTATGTGTGCACGTTTTCAAGCCACTTCTAAAGAGTGCCACATGGTGGCCGTTAAGAGAATCTTAAGATACTTAGTGCACACTCCTCATTTTGGACTTTGGTATCCGAAAGGATCATCCTTTGAATTAGTTGGCTATTCCGATGCTGATTATGCCGGTTGTAAAGTGGATATGAAGAGTACCTCGGGGACTTGCCAATTCTTAGGTAGGTCTCTAGTCTCGTGGTCTTCCAAGAAACAAAATTCCGTAGCCCTATCCACTGTTGAAGCCGAATATATAGCCACCGGGAGTTGTTGTGCTCAATTGCTTTGGATGAGACAAACCTTGAGTGATTATGGCCTAACCTACAAGAGTGTTCCACTTTTGTATGACAATGAGAGTGCCATAAAAATTGCCAACAATCCTGTCCAACACTCTCGTACAAAACATATCGATATTCGCCATCATTTTCTAAGAGACCATGCAACCAAAGGCGAAATTGATATCCAACATGTGAGCACAAATGATCAATTAGCCGATATCTTTACCAAGCCCCTTGAAGAGAAAAGGTTTTGTGAATTGAGAAGTGGTCTAAATATTTTAGATTCTCGTAACGTGGCTTGATGAGTGCTCGCATATTGTTTGTTGAATGGAAAATGAATTTCAAAATCTTATTTATCTCTTTCTTTGAATTTATCCTGTGTTTTTGGCTCTTGATCCTTTGATCAGGTCATTGCTGTGTGACCATGGCTTGTTTGCTTATTTGTTCGCTGGTCACATAGCAAGTGGGCACCCTAGGGTCCCTTTCTTCCTCTCGTTCCGCCAAAATCCAAAGATCTTCGTGCAATTCCTAATTCCTTACCGAGCTGGGGAACCCAGAGTGTCTGGGGTTTCGATCCGGAGTATCCGGACTAATTGTCCGGACTCTCCGGGTGGGGGGGTTCGGTTTAACCCCAAACCTCCCGCGCGGTTCCATTTCTTTTTCCATTCTCACCGCGTCTCTTCCTCTCCCGTGCCTATCTCGTGGCTAGGGTGGTTCCTCCTCCTTCCTCTTCATCTCCAAAGCGCTTGGAACTCCTCCTCTTCCGCGGAGTTGAAAATCAAGGTAAGGATCCTTTTGCCCTAACCCTTCTCATTCCAGGTTTGGACTCAATCCTCCTCTTCTTAGGGGATCTTGTGCGCTCCATCTTGTCTAGGGTGCGGCGCATCATCCTCTAGGCCTTCAATTTCGAAGGAATCTCTCTCCCACTCACCCGTGTTCTTCATGATCAATTTCTTGAGGTGAGTTCTATTTCTTGCCCTAATCCCGCGAAATCTCTTGCTAAGATTGTGCCCTAATCTTCACTTTTTCATCCTTGAGGCAATCTAGTTCCAATACATGTTGATTTATGGGTTGGAAATCTTGATTTCACTCTCGCATTGCGCAAATCTGGCACGTCCGGAGTATCCGGACATTTGGTCCGGAGTCTCCGGGTTTGTCCGGAGTATCCGGATATTTTATCCGGAGTCTCCGGATGTAATCCGGAGTATCCGGGTATTTTATCCGGACTCTCCGGGTTGTGTGTCTCGGCCAGATTTCAATTCCTGTTGTAATTCAAGTCGCCTCGCGGCTAATTTGTTTCTCTCACTTTGTCTGGTCAGATGGATCCTTCTCAGGGGACGTCGGGTGCTGGTGACCCTCCTCAGGGCTCTCCTCCTCCGGATACCCCTCCCGGCTCTCCTTCTGATCCTCCGCCGCCCAAGAGGCCGAGACGTGCTGTGATAAAGCAGCCCACCTCAAAGGATCCGCGGCGTGTTGGTCTTTCTTCAGCTTCTCAGCCACAGCCGCAGCCTCAGTCTCAATCTCCTCCTCAACCTCAGCCGCAACCGCAGCCTTAGCCTGATCCAGATGTGCACCCTGCGGATACCCATGCTACTCTGCGTGATCAGAAGAGGAGAGAGTTTCGTAACTCTGGGCGCTTCATTGGTCCCTTGGCCAAAGCCAAGCCTGTTTGGAACTATCCCGGGTCAGTAAACCCGATGCGAGTGATCGATTACCGGACAGGCTCAGGCAAGGGCAATGCTATTGTTGAGCACAGAAAGGACCCCTTTGAGTTTCATCAGGATGAGTACGTGGATCGTCGGTTCTGGAACAGGTTTCAGTCTGACTACTATGAGACGGTCCTCTAACCGCTTGAGCATCCAGTGGTCAGGATGAAGACTATAGATTAGGACTATATGGTAGCAGCTGAGAGTGCAGTGTTTGATCAGATCATTCAGATATGTGAGCTGCACCAAATCAAGAACATCATGTCATTCAAGTATGATTGGAACAATGAGGTGGTCATGCAGTTCTATGCCACTCTTTACTTTGATAAGAATGAGGAAGCTATTTGGTGGATGACTGATAAAGTTTGGTATGTGGCAAACAAGAAGAGGTTTGCTAGAGTGCTCAATCTCAGATATGATGGGAGTCCCAAGCTTCATGCAAAGAAGGTGATGACTCCTGAGCAGATAGAGGCACTGTATGACACATCTCAGCGCTTCACAGTGGGGACCATTAAGGGTTTGAAGGATGTGCCTGCGGTGCTCTACAGGATGCTTAGGGTCACTCTTTGGCCCAAGGAGGGAGACGCTTCTGCCATCAATTCCTATGGAAGGAACTTGCTGTTCCATCTCGTTGAGCTCACCCACCCGTTCGATATTGTTGATTTCATGTGGGAGACAATGAGGCAGAATGCGCAGAGCAACATGAGCAGTTGCAGCTATGCCCCCTTTGTGATGGCTTTGGTTTCTCATGTCAGTGGGCTGAAGTTTGTTAGGGATGTGGAGCACCTGTCTTACAAGGTCCGACCTCCTTCTGCTCCTCCTGCTCCAGCTACCCCCGGTCCTGCTGCTAGGACACGCAGAGGTTGCCCATCCAGCTCTTCCACAGCTCCAGTTGTGCCTCCGACCGTTCCGTCTGAGCAGTCTGAGATCCCGAGCAACACGCTACAGAAGATGTTGAAGCACATCTTCTGTCTTTGTCGCGACATCTCCACTCAGCAGAAGGCGATGCGCAAGGAGATCAAGAAGAATGGTAAGGGCATTCGAGACATCCGCCGTCACAATGGTGAGGCGCTCACTCCCAGTGATTCCTCGGGATCCTCTGAGGAGAGTAGCGGTGAGACGTCTGCCGATCAGCTCTTTGGCATTGCCTCTTCTACACCGTCTGGGCCTGGAGATGACGATGGCAGCGAAGGATCGCAGTATTCAGCTTCTAACGATGACGATGGCGACGACGAGTGATTTCCTGTCTCCTCCTCTTTTTGGTGTCTTGATGCCAAAGGGGGAGTGATGCTTCTTTAGTTGTCGTGTCGTCTAGTTGTCGGGTAGTCGCTCTGTTTACTTTCTAGTTGTGGATTTGTTATCTTTTGGCTGTTGCTCTTTATTATGTCATGAACTTTGTTATCCTTGTTATCCATGTTATGACATTGTGTTTATCTATTATGCATGTTTCACATCCTGTTGTTCGTGCTATATGATTCCTTGAATGCAAAGATATAGGGGGAGCTCGTGCATTTTCTCGTAAATATGTGCATTTTATTTCTCTCTAATCTTGTTTAATGCACACATTTAGGGGGAGCTCTTCCTTATATTTGATGTTCAAAGATGCTAAGACAATCTCATGTTATATTCTATTTGCCTTTAAATTGTGTTGTCATCAATTCACCAAAAAGGGGGAGATTGAAAATGCATCTAGGCCCCTCAATTTATTTTGGTGATTAATGATGACACAATTAAAGAGATCTAATATTTTAACTAAGATTAATGCAGATATCGAGAACATATCAAGCTTGGAATGAGATTGGACGCCCCTACAGACATTAAAATTTGAAAAGACGGTATCAAGACAAGAATTGTAATTTCCATTTTATTTGAGTCTTAAGGATAGCCGTACTATTAAGAGGATACGACGAAAAATCGCTTTTAGGATGTGCATGTGCTCAAAGTCAAGTCTTGCATTTAAACTAGCACTCAAATACTTGTATTTCCCAAAATCAGCATTTTCCAACCGAGCTATCCAACCCGGAATGTCCGGACATTTGGTTTGGAGTGTCCGGACTTAGTCCAGAGTGTCCGGGTTGAACCCCTCGGCCAAAAAGTCGCATTTCAGCCTATCCGGAGTATCCAGACAATTTGTCCAGTCCGGATTATCCAGATTGTCCGAGTTCATTGTTTGGAGTGTCCGGACTGTTCGAATTTGAGGGTAACGGCTAGTTTTCCAAAAGAGTATTTAAAGCCTCCTCCCACTCCCAACGGCTAGGATCTCTATTGAGCACATTCATAGCAGCATTCAAGCCATTCCTAACACACTCCAAGCATTTATAGAGCCCTCACTTCCTCCCACCTCTTGATTTGGTTGTTGATCCATATTTGGTGAGGAGAGGAAGAAGAAAAGTGCTAGGTGCATTCATTCCAAGTTCTTGAGCACTAGTTCATCCTCCAAGCGATTCTCCGTGGTGTTGTTACTCTTGGAGGTTGAAGGTCTCCTAGACGGCTAGGAGTCACTGGGAGCACCTGAAGCGTGTGGTGTGCCCCGGTCGTTTGTGAAGGCGAGTCTCACCTCCGAAAGGGATGAGACAAGAAGTGAAGCCGGCGAGTGCATTTGTGCAACACCAGGAGGAAAGCGGGTTGAAAGAGACCCCGGCTCAAGTGCGACCGAGCCACCTCAACGGAGACGTAGGATTCCCTTCAAGAATCCGAACTTCGGTGAAAAATCAAGTCTCCAACTTGCTTTCTCTATTCTAACTTAACTTGTGTGGATTTGTTCTTGTGGAGCTTCGATCTAGCTTGTTTTACTACTTTGCTCTAGATCCGCACTTGCTTAAAGTTCTAGGTTGCTTTTGCTATCTTTTATTCGAGTAACTAGTTGCAAGATAGAGTAGATTCAGTTTTGTTCCCGAGTCACTTAACCCGGAGTATCCGGATAAAATACCGGATAGTCCGAACAACCCGGAGTATCCGGACAAAATATCCGGAGACTCCGAGTTAACCTGCTCGGGTAGTTTAATTCCGCTGCGTAATTTTAATTCGCCTATTCACCCCCCTCTAAGCGACATCTCCGATACAACTGATTTAGTGAGTTCCTCCTAAACATGTGTTACTACAATAATGATGATTTTCCATGTACGTTCATAAAGAAGTCCCAGAATGAATTCTGTATCATCTTAGTTTACGTTGATAATTTGAATATTGGAACCACAGATAATATAAATGAAGCAAGTTCTTACCTCGTGACGAAGTTTGGGATGAAAGATTTGGGTAAAACCAAATTTTCTTAGGCCTGTAGCTAAAGCATTTCCCCGAATGTATTGAAAAAATTTAATAGGGATAAATCTTATCCTTTGGAGATCTCATGGTAGTAAGATCCCTTGATATAGATAAAAACACATTCAGACCAATGATGGAAAATGAGGAAGTCTTGGGACCTGAAGTTCCATACTTAGGCCCTGTTTGGCAGAGCTTCAGCTCCACCAGATCCGTGGATCTGGTGGAGTTGGGTATTCCTAGCTCCACTAGATACATGGAGCTATAGCTGTGGGTATATTAATAGTGTTTAGGTGGGTCATCTTGTTTATATTTTAGAATAAAAATATAAACTTAATTCACTTTATTTTAACCTACAAGTTTCAGATCTGAGGTAAAGCTGGGATCTAGAGCTCATCCAAACAGGACCTTAAGTGCTATAGGGGCACTTATGTATCTTGAGCATTGTATCAGGCCTGATATTTGATTCAGAATAAATTTATTATCTAGACACAGTGTAGCTCCAACTAGAATGCATTAGGCTGGTGTAAAGACTTTACTTAAACATCTCCAAGGTACACAAGATCTTGGTTTATTTTATTGGAAGGACCAAAACTCAACCATGGCGGGATATACAGATGCTGGCTATCTGTTTGATCCCTACAGTGTTAAAGTCTCAGACTGAATTTGTGTTTATCTGTGGTGGTACAACCATTTTTGGGTGGTATTTTAAGCAGACCTTGGTAGCTACGTCTACCAACCACTCAGAGATAAGTTTAGATAGAGTAAATTCCTGGATCATAACCCTTAGTGTGATCCTAAAGATACTACCATAATCCAGAAGATTACAAGTTGCACTCCTTTTCACTTAGTGAGTTTTACTTAAGTTTTCTTATATGAAGGTTTTTAATGAAGCAACAAGTGTAACACAATATGCAGATGCAGTATACTCTTTTCTCTATCCTTTTTTCTCATTAGGTTTTTGATAGGGCATATGCATGACATGGTATTCTCCAAGGGGGATTGTTCAGATAGAACCAAACTCTAGGTTTTGGTGAGCGAATTCCGAAATTTCCCTAAGGGGTTTGGCTATAAATATATCATTATATTGTAAAAAGGATCAATCTATAATCAATAAAGAGAAAAGAGTTCATCTATTTGTGTGATTGTTGTTTATGTATTCTCAGTACCTGGTGATTGGCATTTGAGTTGATCCAATCAATTTATTATTCAATAGTATCAGTAGTGAGTGGAGTCAAAAATTCGAAACCGCGTGGGTTCAGTGGGAATCCAACGCCTATATAGCCTTATGTACATTTTTTTTTGCAAATCTAGCCCTCCTCATACGTGTAAATTTGGCCCTCTCCACCACTGTGAAGCGTGGCAGGTGACATCTGTCTCCTATCGCACCATAGAGCACGGGAGGTGACCAACGTAGCAGCAGTGCGAGGGAGTGCCGAAGGACACGCTGCCCCGCTGGGGATCACGGGAGGATGCCTTTCACGCTACCCCAGCGCGGCAGTGGCGGCGAGCCGAGCAGCGCCGATGGTTAGGCACAGGCATGCAACCCTGGTAGAGCACATGTGGGCAATCACGCAGGCTGGCGTGCACGTGGGCGGGCGGACAGCCAGGGCACGAGTGCAACTAGCGCGGGGCACGTGAGTAGTGTATGTGTCATGCCTGAGCTGCGCGAAAGAAGCCTAGTGCGGAGGGCCATGTCTTGCTTCCGCGCTAGCCCGTGCTGGTCACCTCCTGCGCTCCCAAGCGTGGCAAGAGGACAATATTTCCTACCTCATCTTCATGGTAAGAGGGGCTTATTTTTGCAAGAGAGGGGCTTATTTTTGCAGATGCTTTGGAACTTGGAAGTGTTAATTTTTTTTTTTTTAAAAAAAACAAGTTAAACGAATAGGTAAGCACAGTATACGTTCAGCGGCGACTCCTCTTCTTCCTTCCTCGGCGTGCTCGAGACGAACACGACGGAGAGAGGGAGGGGGAACAAAACAGACCCGATCACCGGATCAGCTCGGCCCCCGCGCGCGGCCCTCCGGTGAGCGACCGAGATCTGCACCGTCCCTTCCTGATCCCACCAACTATCGGTTTGTCTTAACCTACCTGAGATGTTACTATCGTCTAGTAGTAGTAATAGTAGCAACGAATTCCTAGTCACCGCCCGCGCGTTTGGCTTTACGGCGACGAGGCGGGGATAGGAAGCTAGCTTCTTGGTATGCGCTCCGGGGACACCGCCGGTTACTATACTGGGTTAGTGTTGATGCGTAGCTTAAATTTTTCCCAAGGTTGGTCGTGACTCCTGTAGCCCCCAATTCATGTTCCATGGGCCAAATTGGCGGTCTGTCTTGAGGCTAAATTGGTTTTGGCCGCTGGGGGTTTCTCGGGAGGTGTGCTGTGTTGATGATGGAGTTGCCCTTGGGGTAATTTAGTATAAGTAGCTTTTCTGAGGATTTTGTTCTTTACTGAATTAATCGTTCTTGGCCGCACATTTTGGTTTAGTGGGATGGGGCGCAGGTGACGGTAGGAGCTGCTTGGCAGTTCCCTCACATATATGCGCTTCGGAGACAATGCCAATTCCTTTGTCGGATTAGTGAAGATGCCTAGCTCAAAATTTTGCGCCATGTTAGTTGATGTGATTTGTAGGGAGCTCGTGGTTCTCATGGCTTCAATTCACTCGCCTTGGTACTGATTGGGAGGATGTTTGTCTTGATGATGAACTGTGTGTTGCCATTTAAATATGCTGATCATAGAGTGGCCCTGGGGTTGATTTAGTATGAGTAGCATTTATAGGGGTTTTTGTTTTTGATAATTTGGGTTTCCCTGCAGATTGGTTGGAAGGAAATATGTTTAATTTATGTTTGTTTTTTCAGGATGCGGTGCACTGGTCGTAGGTGTTGATAAAGAAAACAACTCATTGGTGAGAGAAGAAGGCTAGAGCAATGTTCTCCTTGGTCTATGGCATATGGAAGTACATCTTTAACAAGACGGAGTTTCGTGTAGTTATTCTTGGTGTAGACAATTCTGGCAAGACGGTAATTGTTCTAAAGCTTTTCTTTTTAAAAAAATAAAAATTGTGCATTGATAATGTCTAATCCACACTTTTGTGTAGAGTCAACTATAAATTGAAGATAATCTATCAGTATTCTACAGTGTTACTCAGACACCCGTATCCAAAAAAATTTGCCGAATCGGACACACAAAATTTTTGCCGAATCGGACACCTCAAATCCGAGTCGGATTCCAACTTCCATGTCCATGTCCAAGCAATGTTATTAAGTCATCGGCTAATCCATGATTAGTCATCCAGTTGGTATATAGAGGACGACTAGGGTGCTTGACCCGACTGGAGTGACTAGTCGGGCAGCTGGACGACTAATCGGCGACTAGCCGCCACTAATTGCGCTTGCCTAGCCGGGCAATCCTGTTCTAGTAATGCTTCTTCGCTGCTTTGTCAAAGGAAAGTGCAAGGAAAGAGGTTACCCTACTCTTGGAAACCGTATAACTTGCATACCCATGATTGTTAGCATTGATTGACATCCTTAGCATTGATAAGTTATCATTTGCAAAAAGCAGATGATATTGCTAACTTATGTTAATGGTAAAGTACTAAAGTCTATTATACCTGTAGATGCATACGGCATTCAATTTTAGCTGCCATACTGTTTGTTAAAGCAAGACCTTATGGTACAGATGAGGCCAACAGAGGTTGGTATCTTTGAATTATTGATGATAGATTTTAACAATTGGATAGTTTCTCTAGTTTAGATACTATATGATGACCATTTAAATCTTTCCAAATTATCTCCCAATGTCCACACAATGGTTTTCCCCTCTGTTCTAGTAATTGCTAACTGCTAACTTACATTTATAGGGTTTCCCCCCTCATCATGCTTATGTTGTTCTTCTCTTCATTTCATGCTTTACAATATGTATATGTGTTTAATTATTGCTACAACTTAGTATGTGACATGTCCTACTAACATACTTCCTAGTCCAGGGATTGGTCGAAACTAGTTGCGACTAGTCGACCAAGTCGCCCCTCTGACGACTTGACTTGACTTGACTTTACGACTTAATAACATTGTGTCCAACTAACACTGCATATTCTAGCATATTGCATTACCTCCTTCCGTGAGATTATTTATTGATTGCACTGGTGGAGATTGGCCTGATCGTTGGTCTTGATTTTAGTGTATTTGAAAAATTGGAGCGTGTTGTAGGCAAACTGTTACTCTACTTCCTTTTGATCATTTATATTTCTATTCTATACTAGCATTCTTACCTATATTAACTTGTAAGTTAACTTTCTTCCATCATGGGCATGATACATAGTTTACTATCGTGTCCATACTCTTGTAAAACTCTGACGTTATGTGATGTTGTCTATATTTTTATACTATCATTTTTACCTAATACTGACATGTTTCTATAATTTATGCTATAGACTTTGCTAGAAAAGCTGAAATCGATTTATCTAAAAGGGGAAGGACTTCCGCCTGATCGTATTGTTCCTACTGTTGGACTTAATATTGGCCGTATTGAAGATGCAAACGCAAAACTTATTTTCTGGGATCTGGGAGGTCAGGTAAGATTAGCATGCAGAATTTTTTACGAAAATTCCTTATTTAGGTCAGATAGTCAGAGTTTTGGAATAGCTGTCTGTTACGGTTCATTACTTCATTATCTCTTTACTAGGTTGTCAAGCTAATTAGAGTTGTCAACTTGTCATTTACATGTTAGTTTGAATTTGTAATACGTGAGGAATGTATAACTTAAAACTGAAGGACCAGGATCTGTTAGCCTTAATTGGTCTCCTAGCATATGAGGTGTTCCTGGCAAAGTAGAACATCAAAATAGTTACTTATACTGAATCATGAATCTTCATTATCAATCTGAAACTGGGGGATGTTTTGTCGACTCATTTGTTTTTGGAACGTATGGATTGTTTTCGTGTCTTCTAGCATGCTCTATGCATGTGTTTTGCTTGATAAGGGAGGAATTGGGGAAGCATGAGATATGCCCCATTGTTGGATTAATCTGTTATGTTATTATGATATTCCATTCCATGTGCTAGTTAAGAATTCCACTTGTAGGTATTACCTTCTCTTTGTAACAGGAACTAGCGGAAAGCTAAATTTTTGCCGTATATCAATTACCGCTTCCCAGTCATATAAGATTCCATTTTACTAGTTCAGATTTCTGATACCCTTATCATGCTTGGTAGGTTGGCCTACGCACAATCTGGGAGAAATATTATCAAGAGGCCCATGCTATAATATATGTTATTGATGCTGCTGCTGCATCATCATTTGAAGATGCCAAATCTACTCTGGGTAAGTTGATATTACCATTTCGTTCTGAGCTATTACTGACTGTATTGTTGTTGCTAGATGCATTGCATATTCTGGTAAATAAGGAAAACAATCATTGAAGAGAACCTAACATAAATTTCTTACTTCAGAAAAGGTTCTTCGCCATGAAGATCTGAAAGGGGCACCACTCCTGATATTTGCAAACAAACAGGTGAAGAGTTTAGTTCCTCTTTCCTAAAATAGCTTGTAAACTATTTTTTCTTCTTGTTATCTTTGGACCATCATAATGTATTCTTAGGGTTAAAGAAGTGCAGTGCATAGGGCAAAGTTAGCACCTCTATCAAAATATGATGCTTGTTATATCCACATTTTATGAGGCGCCTACATCTGCATATTAATGTACATATGTAGTTATGTACCATACTACCATATAGACATGTGATACATATCAAACGTATCGGCGCCGTGGGCTTGGCAGCCGGTGCATGGGCATGTTCAGTTGACCCTAACAACTATTAGGATTGGTTTGTTCCTCATTCCTTGCTTGCATAGCAGAGGATCAGGCTCATTGGTATTGAGATCACTTTTTTTAGGAAAATTTGGATCATTTCCCCTTTGCTTGGGCCTTAAGCCAATGATATTGTAATCCTTTTATTCTGGATTGTTATCTTTAGATTCCTTTTGTTAGGGGCTAACCTCATCTATAAAGAGGAGGCACATCATTTTGAGGACTAAGCAATAAAGTTGATCTTGCTTCACCTCCTGTGCATTCTACTTGGCTGCTTCTTCCCCTTCTGCTCCTTCGGTCACTTCCTCTCGCATTGTGACTCGCGCATTTGCCTGAGTTCATAACATCTTGGTATCAGATTGGGAACGATCTGACGCAATGACCAAGCCACTACCACTTTCCACAAGCAGCGTAACTGCAGTTACTAATCGCGTCGAGGCGCTCGAGGTAGAACCAACCAAACTTCACAACAAGGTTCGCACCGGTCAGCAGGGCACCAACTCGATACTCGCCGATCTGCAACACTCCATCACTATCCTCACCGATGCTGTCAAGTTCACCCAAGCATCCGCGACTGCGGCATCTTCTTCAGCACCCTGCCAGCCGCCACAACTGATCCAGGTACGGTTTGGGCCATGATGGCCGCCCCCTTCGCCAGCCGGGCGGTTCGGGAGGCCGCCCTCCTCCAACCAGATGGCGCACCCTATGAAGCCAAGTTCCCGGGTCGAGGGGGTTGAGGAATGGGAACGCGGGACGAGAGACGCCACTTTGAAAATTATGGTACGAAGGGGGGTATACCTCTTCGTAGTGTTCGTTCGAGAGTTGGAACGTGTTCCCAATTGGTTGGGAACGATGTTCCCGGAACGAGGAACGCGTTCCAATGTAGTAGGAACGATGACATAAGAACGGAATTAAATATAATAGTAATATCATATTTCATAGCCAAGTTTAACCGATACAAGTTCTTATTTCTTAATAGGATCATAGATATTGACGATAAATACTAAAAGCTGCAACTATAATCATATAATGAATAGATGGAAATCTGGAATCTGTAATATTGCTTGAAGCCATGAGCCCGTGAGGTCTTGGTGTCTTGCTTCTTTGTCATCGTGATCCTGAATCCTGATTAACATTAATATGAAAAGCAAGATTAACATCTATGTAAATATGAAGAAAACGAAGAATGTACTCTTGTCTAATGAATTACCTCTTAGATAATAGAATCTTCGGGGTCTATGTCCCACTTGGTATCTTTGTAGCTCTCGGTGGACCTTGACATAAGGTGAATATTAGAGTGGATGAAGACAAGCTTATTTGAAGTGCTACTATTCAGCTTGTTCCTCTTTGCACTGCAAATGTATTGATAAGTACTCCAAATCCTCTCAGCCGACGAACTACTAATTGGTTGAGATAGAACCCTCTTAGCCACGTCAGCTAACTCTGGTGTCTCTGAGCCATAGATGGTCCACCAATCTATGGCATCCATGGTGTATGCATCAAGGTACATCTTCTTTGGCAAAGCATACATTCCCTTCTTCATGATGAAAGCATTAAGTCGTTTCACGAAATACCTCTTTGCTCCTTGGAGTATCTGCAATCTTTTCAAAAGCTTTTAGCACATTTGTCATGACCTCCACATCTTTATTTGGTGCTTGCCTTACAGTGCCTCCAGGAGCTGGTATTTCAAGATATTTTTGATGATGAAACCTTGGACAGAGAGCATAAGCTAGGCAATGAAGCGGGATATTCATCTTTTCCCAGCGTTCAAAAATTATATTCTCTACTTCTGGGAAGTCATGTTTGTGTGGGTTGTCATCTTTGGTCATAATGTCTTTAATTTCTCCAACCATGCAGTCCATCCTCTCATATATTTCTCCCATTTTAGGGCCTTCTCCATCACTGAATCTCAGTACTGAGTATACTGGTCCTGTGATGGCAATGATGTTTTCAGCCTCATTCCAGAAGCTGTCATCGTTGATTGCTTGAGCAATGGCCCTTACTTGATGCTTCAGATCACTGTTGGCGCTGTTCACCCATTCTTTCCATTGCCTGGTGACCACGGTGCTAGCAAGTGCTTCTCGACATGCTATGAGCCTCTCAAGCAAAATGTAATGCGAAGCAAATCGAGTTTTCTTCACCTTCAGTAGGTCGAAACGAGAGCTAGTTCTGAACATTGCTAGATAATGTTGATGGTTCTGAAAAAACTTCACAATACCTTTCCCTGTCTTGTATGTATCGAGCATCCATGAAAATTTGCTAGCAAAATCCTTAAATACTAGATTCAAGGTGTGAACAACACAAGGGGCCCAAATAATGTTCTTATGCACTTGTACAAGCCATGATGGAATGAACTATTACAATGTGTTCATAAAAGTTTGAATTAAATTTTAAAACAGTAAAAGTAACCATATTACTTACTCTGTCAATTTCTTTTCCTGCTGCTTTGCAATTAGATGCATTATCTGTCACCACTTGAAGGACATTTCCTGGTCCGATTTCATCTATGGCCTTTAGTAAAAACTCAGCAATTGCTTCGCCAGTTTTTTCAATTCCAGAGAAATCTTCTGCATATAGGAAGCATGAACCTCGGCTGTTTGAGGCAATCACGTTGATCAATGGCTTGTTTTTCAGTTCAGTCCATCCATTGGATACAACAGAAACACCTTGTGTCAACCTATTTGAAAGGGGAAAGAATATAAGTGATGGTTGATATGTAGTAAGTTTAGCCATTAGCATGTTTAACAACTGAAACTTACCATGTACTTTTGATTGGTGCTAAGTCATTCTCCACGCTTCTCTTGCAAGCATCTAGAAGAGTTGTTCTTGCCGTCTCATATGACGGACCTATATAATCCTTGGGAGCATTTTTAATGGCTCTGACCATTTCTGAAAATTGAGGGCTCCGTAATGAATGAAACGGAATGCCATTAGCACACAAAAATTTGATTATTGCCATATCTACTAAACCCCTTTCTGCCACTCCAAATGCTTTCACCAAATGACTGGAGTCACTGGACATCCCAGTAGTTGCTGATCTAACAGATTCTCCTTTTGTCGGCCTCTTTAACCTTGTCTAGCAATGCTCTGTACTTGGTGGAATCACTTTGTACTGAAGTACAACGTCTAATTTGTGGCTTCTTGCCAGGTAGCGAACCAAGCAAATAAACTTGAACTCTAGTTAAGCTACTTTTGAATGTTCTCTTACAATGATTGCACTGCCACTGCTTTGTTCCACCATTGTTTTTTCCTTTCGGTGCGCCAAGAATAGTAATTTCAGAGAAAAGAGGATGCCTCATACCAGGATTAGATGAGTCTGCTTCTGCACCTTCATCGTCACAGCTCTCAGTTCGGTCACCTTTGTCTTCATCACTGGCGCCTGTGCGATCATCTTCACCATTTGATCCGTCCTCTTCTTCCTCTGAACGCCTACGCTGCACAGATCCAAAGGCCATTGCTGAGTTGTGGTTGTTTTGCCTGTTCATCTGCTCAAGCTGCCTGCTGATATTAATAGTGACATGGTGACCCTTGGTTTTTCTTTGGTATCTTTTTTTAGTGACCCTTGGAATTTCCAGCCGTGTATACGTGACCATGGTAATACTACGGTGTGTAATGCAAAAGTAGTATATTAGATCTCAACCATACTCAAGCATGTAACACCGGAGACATTTGCCGCTGTCACTTGAGATATCGTCGCATGATCTCTGCAAAATGCAGATGCTCGACCATGTTACACATAAGCATGTAACACACCAGAGACACTCCCTTCTCCCTTGAACCATGGATTGGACATTCCAGTCCACACGCCGCCTAACCTAGCCGTTGCCTCCACCACGCTCATGCTGCTGCTCGCTGGAGAGTCGCCGCGCGCCCGCGCCTCTCATCTTTGCTCCCAGCCGCTGCCATCGTGGCCGCGCCTCCTCATCCTGCTGCTGGCCGCGGCGGGCAACTACTTCTCCGGCGGGCGGCGGCGCCCGAATCTGGAAACGGAGGTGACCGGCCGGCGCGCCCGTTGCTGCTTCCTCGTCTTCTCCATCGCCGGCGTTAGCGGGCCGCAAGTCACAGCCCTAGCTCCGGCGGCGCCTTCTCCCCGAGTCACAACCCCTGCTCTTGATGTGCGCTTGGCTCCGGCAGCGACGCGGCATTGAAGGACAACGACAGCCGACGGCGTTGCGCCGTTGGCGGCACAGCCGTAGTTACGAGTGGCCTCCTCCGCGGCTACGACATGCCGACGGCGACCTCCCAACGACCCAAGCGCAGGTTCTCATTCTCCCCCAACTCCTCAACTCCTCCCCTCGGTTCCCACTGCGTCCCGCGTCCTTGGGGGGTCAAATCGACGATCCAGGCATCGCGCGACGCGTTCCCCTTGTTTCGATTTGATGGTCCATCTGTGTGCCCCCTCCTAGGATCGACGTTCCAGTAGCGTTCGGGTCGACGTACCGTGTCGTCCCCGTTCCTCGTTTCGGGACGAGGAACAATGCCACGTTCCACGTTTCTGGCTTCACGGGGCGCACCAGCACCTCAGGTTTCCGACGGGGCACTTGCTAAGGACAAGAACACACCAGACGGTCTACTTCTGACTCTGACGTCTGGCCACAACACAAGGAGGCAAGCTCCACACTTCGAAGCGCCACTCACACCTCCAAACTTGCAAACTGCGCTCAACGCTTTCCTCTGCTCAGACCTGCAAGCGGCACCACGGGTCTGGCCTAACCATACCGTCGACAATAGTGATGGCGTCATCTATAGATAGCGCCCGCGCATGGAGATTCCCACCTTTGATGGATCGTCCAACTCGGCTAGGTGGCTTCGTCGCTGCGAGCGTTTCTTCCACATCCAGAAGATGGAAGCCCGCGATCGCGTGGAGATTGCCGGCTTCTATTGTGAAGGAGAGGCACAAGAGTGGTTGGATCACCGCTAGAAGTATAACCCACACATCACGTGGGAGCAATTCCACGTAGCCTGCCTCATCCGCTTCGGCGACTGACTCACCGACAACGCCTTGGGCTAGCTCTCCATCACCTTGATCGGCTCGGTATTCAACTACCGTAACAAGTTTCAGGTTGTCCTAGGGATCGTCGACAACATCACAGAACAACAACAGATCACGCTTTTCATTGCGAAAATGGTACCGTATGTCAAGATGAACGTCCTTTCTCAACAACCAAAGACCCTGGACGCTGCTATGCAACTGGCCATGGAGTCCGAGGCGCAATATGGCCGCATGTCGAGGCACTGTGCGACCATCAACCTCAACGCAACTCTTATCCTGGCAACCGACCTTGGAGCTCGCATCGCGGATCACCAAAAACCAATCCATCGCCGACGAAGGCCGCTCCACCAATGGCAGGAAAATCAAATGGCGCACATGCCCGTCCGTCAACACCGCGTGCTACGCCTTTCATTCCACCGGTGTCACCTTCCATCCGTTTTCTCAATAACGATGAAAGCGCGGCACGCCGCGCGAAAGGTCTCTGCTTTAGTTTGGCGAGCAGTACCACGTCTGCCATGTGTGCAAGGTCCTCCACTACACCGAAGTCCGAGACGACTACGACGATGTCATCGAGCACAACGACCACAAGGCGCCACAAGAGACTTCTGAACTCTCTTCATGACCTCAAGGACCACCCCCACACCAGCAACAAGGAGACGGCAACCATGCAGTTAGCCTTGCATATCCTTGACAACACATTTGGCGGGCTGGTTGACAGTTGACACTGGGAGTACCCACAATTTCGTGAGCTCCTATGCGGCAAAACTCCTCCGCCTCCGCACGACTCCTGCGCCGAATATGAGGATTGCTGTGGCAAATGAGAACCCTGTACCATGCTTCGGTTGGATTGACGCCTGGCATTCAATGCAGACGGTCAAACCTTTGTAGCACAATTTCATGTCATCCCCCTGAGCAACTTCGACGTCATTCTCGGCACCCAGTGGCTACAACAACTCGGTCCCATTACTTGGGATTTCTCCCGCATGACGATGGAGTTCAACCGTAACGACGTCTCTCCACTAAGCTCCAGGGACGACTGACTTCACCCAACGCCAACCTCCTCACCCTCATCGACGGTGCCACTAACCCCGACCTCCAGCACCTCCTGGAGTTCAGGCCCATCTTTGTGGAGCCAACAACACTGCCCCCATCACGCCGCTGCGACCATCGTATCTGTCTCAAAGAAGGCACATACCCAATGGTAGTACGACCATATCGTTACCCCTTCCGTTAGAAGGACGAGGTGGAAAGACACTGTAAGGACATGCTAGCTTGGCTTCATCCGTCTCGGTCATTATCCATTCTCGTCTCCAATACTACTTGTACCAAAGCAAGATGCGTCCATCCGTTTCTGCATCGACTACCGTATGCTGAATAAGCACACAATCAAGGATAAATTCCCGATCCCGGTGGTTGAGGAACTACTGGACGAACTTCATGGCGCTACCATCTTCTCCAAACTCGATCCAAGATCGGGGTACTTTCAGGTGTGCATGGCGGAGGCGGACGTCGACAAGATGGCATTTCAGACACATCATGGGCATTTTGAATTTCTCATCACACCCTTTGGCCTCACCAATGCACCGTCGATGTTCCAAGCCCTCATGAATGACATATTCTGGGGAGCATCTCCGACACTTCATCCTTGTGTTCTTTGACGATATTGTCATCTATAGCAAGAGTACAAGTGAGCATCTGCACCACCTCCGGATTGTCTTCACGCTCCTTCGTGACAACAACTCTTCGTCAAGATGTCCAAAGGTGCATTTGCAAAACATGAGATCAGCTACCTCGAGCATGTCATTTCGGCGGCCGGCGTAGCAATTGGCTCCTCTAAGGTTCAAGCCATCATGTACTTGTTGGAACAATCATTGGTTACAACTCCACAACAGAATTGGCTTTCCAAGCTCATGTGACTCTCCTTCTACATCCAGCACAAACCAGGGCGCTACAACAGTGCGGCCGATGCTCTCTCCCACTTCCACGACTCAGCTCGGCTGAACCAAGTCAAGCCGCACAAGACTCCCACGACACAGGCTGTGCGGCCATCTCGACTGCCTCTGATGACGTCCAGTCATCCCGGCGTGCGCGCCTTTATGTGGAGCCACTCCTGGCGACTACGCGGGCTGCTATCTGGCAAGGTTCCATGTGCTCAGATTGGACCATAAAAGACGATATCATATTCTTCAAAGGGCGACTTCATGTCCCAGCCGGCTTTGCCGTGCTGCAGGAGATTGTCGGGGTCCATCACGACGCCACACATGAAGGGGAACAAAACACCATGAAGCGCATCCAACCGCTCTTCCATTGCCAAGGACTACGGGCGGCCGTCCATGACTACATCGCCAAATGCGCGATTTGCCAATGCATGAATGTTTTGTATCTCACTCTGGCCAGTCTGCTCCAACCTCTTCGTATTCTAGACCACATCTGGGCTGACATTTCCATGGACTTCATCGCTGGCCTTTCGAAGGTGATGGGCAAGTCCGTGTTGTTGTTGGTGGTTGGCAGGCTGTCCAAATATGGCCGTTTCATTCCATTGGCTCACCCCTTCATAGCCTCCGTCACGCTCGCTTTCGCCGAAGGCATCATCCGACTTTATGGCATTTCGGAATCCATCATTAGCGATCGCGATGCCGTCTTCACCAACAAATTTTGGCAGCAGCTCTCTCTCTCTATTGCGGTACCAAGACTGTGCTCTCCTCCTCATATCATCCTCAATCTGACAGCCAAACCTAAATGACGACCCGTACCATTGAGATGTATGAGGTGTTTTGTCAGGGATAGGCCCAAATCTTGGGTCAAATGGCTGCCCTGGGTGGAGTACTGTTACAACACATCCAACCATTTTGCCACCAAAATGTCCCCTTTTCTGCTGTTCTACGGACGTGACCCTCCACCACTGCTGCCATACCTCGATAGTACTTCAAAGGTGGACGCAGTTGACCAACTCCTCAATTGGGATGACGCGATTGCCCGGGCCAAGCTGCACATCGGACGGTCTCAACAATGGATGAAGGACCATTATGATGCTTCTCACCGGTAAGGCTAGTTTATGGCCAGTGACTGGGTCGTCCTTCGCTTTCATCCCTGTCGATAGGCGACGGCCAGACCTTCCCCAGCCTTCCATAAACTCTTGCCGAAATACTATGGGCCATTTCAGGTCCTACAGCGCATTGGCAAGGTGGCGTACCAACTTTGGCTTCCAGAAGAGTCCTGCATCCATGACGTTTTTCACGTCTCCCTTCTCAAACCATTCTAGGGAGACAAGCCGATCCTTGCACCACCACTGCCATGGACAAAAGACGGTGCGCTTGACATCCAGTCAGAAGCAATTCTTCACGGCAGGACCTCCCAAGGAATAAAGGAAGTTCTAGTTCATTGGAAGGGTCACGACATCGATAACGCCACTTGGGTGTCCCTCCATGAGTTCAATACAGCCTTTCCAACTTACAAGCTCGTGGACGAGCTTGTCTTCGAAGGGGGGAGTGATGGTACATATCGAACGTATCAACGTCGTGGGCCTAGCAGCTAGCGCATGGGCATGTTTAGCCGATCCTAACAACTATTAAGATTGGGTTGTTCCTCATTCCTTGCTTGCACGGCAGAGGACCAGGCTCATTGATATTGAGATCACTTTTTTAGGAAAGTTTGGATCATTTCCCCTTTGCTTAGGCCTTAAGCCAATTAGAGATATTGTAATCCTTTTACTCTGGATTGTTATCTTTAGATTCCTTTTGTTAGGGGCTAACCTCATCTATAAAGAGGAGCCACATCATTTTGAGGACTAAGCAATAAAGTTAATCTTGCTTCACCTCCTGTGCATTTTCCCTGGCTTCTTCTTCACCTTCTGCTCCTTTGGTCACTTTCTCTCGCATTGTGACTCACGCATTTGCCCGAGCTCATAACAACATGCAATGTAAGCCATTGAATATACAGCAAAGGGAAGGGTTGTAGTCCTTCCATAGTACTTTTGAATTTCAACAAGAAATCTGGTAATATCATTTCTATATGTAACCGTTTCAAAATGTGTGCCTGTATCACTTATTTTTTTAATAGAGGCAGTTTAAATTATAGTTTCTAAACACTGTAATATGCTTCACAACATTACCATCTCCTGTGTAGCAATTAGCTCTTCATGTTTCTCATTATTTATAATCATGTATTGAAATAGTAAGCCGAATTGCTTATTTTTCTGTTCTTGCATGCTGTATGCTTCCCTTCCCTTGTTGCTATCATTTGAAATACTCCAAATGATGATTATTTGATTATTTGAGTAAGTTTTCGATTCATGTGCAAATTGAGAAAAAAAAACTGAAAAAAGTGGAGAACAGATAACAATTCTGTGCCGTTTGCTGTCACCAAACAATTTCTTTGAAGTAGCTCATTCTGTCCAAATTTTTCAATAGCTTTAACATGGTAAATACATTTTTCATAGGTTATGTTATCATTTGAGAGTTGATTCATATTTACTTATACTGAATGGGATCTAGATTCTTGTGTCAAATTGCTTATTTCATTCATCTAATGTTCTCATATTCAGAGGTGATTCTGGATTTCTTTGAGCAGGATTTACCTGGTGTTATCGCAGATGAAGAATTGACTAGACATCTGCATCTTAAAGAGCTAGATGAGAGGCCATATATGTTTCAGGCTGTATCTGCCTATGACGGGTGAGAACAGCAACATTACTGGTTCCTGAACTTGTTCACCTCAAGACATGATAATAGAAAAAAATTCTCTGATTTAGCCGCATATTTTTGCACATTTGACCTGTTGTCAACTAACTACTCTGAGCTCTATGCTCTCACTCAAGCTTGCACTATGGTCCAACACTCTCCCCAACCGTTGGTCACTGGGTGCATAATTTTTAGACGTCTGTTCTTTTTGTTTTATTGTCATACTTGTTTTTCTAGCAGGAGGGGGATCAAATCTGGCATAGGCTGGCTGGTGGAACAGATGGAAAGAAGTAAACGTACTGAGGCACTAAGGGTGCGTGCGGGCATAGCTGGGCAGATTTAGAATGTTGACCTGCAGTTGCCATCAATGATTTTGTGAAGGAGCAAAGCATTTGATGCAGAGGGCTTCTATAAATTCTGCATGCATATGCATCCTGGCTTCATTCCACCACGATTATAAGGTTCATCCTTCCAGACTGCCCGGGATTGCTGCGCAAATCGTTTGGGTTCAGCTGTTATGCTGTGGTGATGGTGAGGTGATTCGTTTGGCTTTCGTGCATGGCATTCTTCTGTATCTAAAAATATCCCTTTAGGTGTCGTGTTCATATGACTGCTTTTGATATATGGAAAGTGTCAGAATAGAGGGGTCAAAGAGCTATGTACTTGTCATGTTCTTTCTGAATGGGAAAAGAAAAGAAAGAGGGAATCCATTGTAAATGGAGTTCCATGGCATGAGCTGTGGACTTGAATTTCTTATGAAAGCTTACGAGTTAGAAACTAAGAATTACAACCGACTTCATGGTTGGCTTCGATTTTGGGTGATTAGCAATTCCAATGTGCTGTGAAATATCCTTTTTGTTCATGACCCTCGGATTTGAGGGTCGATCAACTGAACAGTGACAAGCCGGGAGATAATGGATAATCATCCACACTCACGGTGAGTGCTGCTCCAATTTTCAGTGTGCACGGTAAGGCTACCATCTCTGATTTCCTGTAGAAAACCGTGCTTCAAGTAACCAAGGAGGTTGAAGAATACAGAGTTCGTCTAAGACGAATTATGTGGTATCTTATGCTTGATGTTAATAAATGTATGATCGTGCTCGTACAAAGGTGACATTTGGTTGCCTGCCGTCGCTCTGGGTTATTCGGTGCTCTCATTTTCAGCTGAGTCACGCTTCCACTCCAAAACATCATTCCTGGCAGCATTTAGGTCCGTTTGAATTGAATTATCTCCTATGAGATTCTTGTGCTCCAAACTCTCCAGAGGCAAATATTTAACTCAATGGGTTATCACATTGTCAACATAGAGAATTAAAGAGATCACTACAACTTGTGCACGGCAGAACATGAATCATGGAATCCAATGGCTCCGAGCAGCACAGAAAAGTTGGAGGCCACAGTCAGCCCACACACACAATCACAGAATGAGGAGCTGGCCAGTGACCCACCCAGTATCAACTATAATCACCAGTGGAACCTTGAAATTGCTGGCATAACAACTACAGTTAGCATTTCTTCGCAAATTAATGGCAGATGTTTACATGCTGATCATATTTCTCTTTCAAGCTAGGGGATAAACAGCTTCACAAATTGATAATAAACAAAATTTGTTTACAGGCTACTCATATCCCCTGTAAAGCTCAAGTCTCTTCCGGCATGGAGTAGTTGGAACAGCCGGCTCCTGATTGCGAAAGACAACTTTTTTTTTACACCTGAAAGAAATACCGTAAGACTTCGACCAATTTTGAAAACGGTTCATTTAGGCAATATGTAAATACTACATGCAATTTGAGGGTCTCCTTCAATCACAAAATGGAAACTATGGATATAAAATGCACAACTAAAATAACTTGGCAGCATTTGGTGCATATGAAAGAAATTAGCAGCCAACAAGAATTCATATAGGGTATCTTCAATATTGACCTTTTCGAATAAAAGATAGTCACAAATAGTTGTCATTTTAGATATCAATACGGTCTCCAAAACACAGTTTTGACCACTAATTTATATTATAATATATGTATAAAACCCAATATATTATAATTTTATAAAAGTACTTTTCGAGACAAATCTACATATATAATTTTCATGTATCAAATTTAATAATTAAAAAGTTAAAGTTTCAAAAGTTTAACAACACCTATGTCCAAAACAACAACTATTTGTGACCGGAGGAAGTATGTTAAAAGATCTCACTAAATGCGCTTCTTCATGGTAACTTTATGCAACACAGACTCAGGGCAATCTACACTACATAACAGGAAGCAGATATCGTATCAACCTAACAAGGATTCCATTTTTCTGAGCTTTCCTGTTAGTGATATATAGTGACATCAAAATGAATTATGGGAATCCAGACTAATAGGCTGCCAAATCAATCCTGTGCAAGACAGAAAACATCAAGCACACGCTATTCTAAATAACCATGTCAATGATTTCTAATCCGTGTTATCCCCAAGATTCTCTGCAACAAAGAGTTATGTAGGAATGTTCCAAAAATCAGATAAACTAGGAAACAATATAAGCATTTCCAAATATCACATAGATTGTTACAAAATTAACCCTGTTGTTAACATGGAATTCATTAAAGAAATGATGATAACATGTAGGGCAGTTCGTTGCACATTATCTAGGCCATTAAGGGTAGCTACCATTTTTGCTTCGGTACAAAATTTCATTTATTAAATATTTGTAATTGCAACTTAATTTTTGTTCCCATGCATAAATTTCACCTATGAATCCGTGCTTTTTCTTGTGTGTGTGCGTATACATCAAACGTGGCATATCAAAAGGCAATTTAAGAAAATCATATTTGATTGCTGAATCCAGAATTGTGATTAAGAGGAAGGTAGAGCTGCAAGATGAACGCACTTGTGTGAATGATAAAGACAATAATGGCATTCCACAAACCAACTTGCACCTTCTTGTGTATAACAGGAAGGTTCATAGGCATTGGAATCAAATTAAAGTAACCCAAATCAGACAGGAGTAAATGATTGTGAAATGACAGCTATTGCAGGCAGACCATTTTGAGGTCAGCAATTTAACAGGACATGCAGACCATTATGAGGTCAACAATGCACCAGGAGATGATTACCAAGCAAATGCTCCAAGTAATATGTATAACCATGATTTCTGCCAATATGCTTCTTTATTAGAATAAAATATGATCATAATTTCATGAATGAATCCTGTTAACAACAATATGATCATGATGAACAGAAACCAATGGCATATTGAATAGAGGTCATCAGCTTATACACAAAATCCTAAGCAAGCATAAAAAAAAAAGCATTACAGTATCAACTTCATAGTAGAATGGTGTGCTTAGTAATGCCAAATCAATCATTATCATATAGCTAACATATGCCTTTGTAACAGAAAAAGTTTTATGTACTCAGAAAAAAGAGCCATCTTCACTTACTTTATCTCGGCAACTTATCTCGCCATTGTCCCTTGAAGAGGCTGAAGCGGCATGATAAGCATAACCATCAAACCACTCTCGATCTATGAAGCATTATTTCCATCACAAGAAAACTCCACAAGTTTGTTTGCCAAAGACGAGTCCGTATCCCCAGCTAATTTGGAGATAGCACAAAGTCGCAGAGAGTACTTTTATGGCACATCATGCCTGAATAGTATGACTCCACCGCTAGCTAAATAACACCAAGCACAAGGTAGACTACTACTTAAACATGAGATAATAGCACAAGAACAAGAACAAGAACAACAACAAGAACAGTAAGGGTCAGTCCTTGAAACATCTGTTTTGACCCGGCTAATCATACAATACTTCTCCAATACCACAACAAGACACGTGACAGTTACAGCATCCGGCCAAGATTATCCACCCTCAAGAACGGCAAGTTGTGCAAATTCCCTAATATATCCTCTGTTGGATCGACATCCAAATGGAAGCTGCCCATGTCCTCAACTCCACCGGTGACATTAGCCCTGCTGGTACCATCTGTAGCCTGTGCCTCCTCATTTATGTTAATCCCTCTCACCTCCTCTGCACGTCCACCTCCAACCTCCTCACTCCCAGCCCATCCATCCTGTCCAAGTATCGACGGCTCAATGCCGCTCTCCACACCACCACTGAAAGAACGCTTCTTGAGCCCAGCCCCAACCTTCTTACGAGCGGTTGTCTTCTTGACCCTACCCCTGGATGACCCACCACGAGCACTCCCATTCTGTGGCTGCCGGGCATTGCTGCCTCCACCATGGTTCCCATAGTTCCTACCAGTGGCACCCCCTCCACTTGTCGCATTGTTCCAAGGGAACACCTTGTAAAACGGCTTCCAGTTGCTACCTAGGTCGGCCGCGTTGGGAAAGCCGAGAGGGAAGAACCCCCAAGCGCAGTGGTACATCTGGGTGCCCGGCACGACGGCCGGCGGGGTAGGTATCTCAGAAGCCACGAACCCCCGGCGGCAAGATTCGTTGGGGCACTTGAGCGCGCGGCCGACCAGCTCGCGCGGGTACTGGTGGACGTAGCAGCAGAATGGGCACGCCGTCCAGAACTCTGCGGGGTCGGCAGCAGGCTGGGAGGGAGCACTGGGGGGAGGAGTGGTGGTGGCGGCGGGAGGCGGTGGGCGGCGGGAGGGATCGGAGAGGAGGGCGAAGGCGTCGTGGACGAGGCGGAGCGCGACGTCCGCGCCAGGGTGGGGGTTGCGGTCGTGTAGGAGGAGCGCGAGGCGGCGGAAGGCGCGGGAGACGGCGGCGTGGTCGGCGGGGTTGGTGTTGGGGGGCATCTGGAGGACGGCGTGCGGGTCGGGGTGGCCGGAGGGGAGTAGCGTCTGGGAGGCGAGGAGGACGTCGGCGATGGCAAGGAGCTCGTCGGCGCCGGGGAGGAGCGGGTCCGCATCCACCGCGCGCTCGGCGAACCGCTTGCAACCGACGAGGTCGCGCGCGGCGAGGAGCTTCCCCGCGATCTCGAGCCACCGCTCCGCCTCCACCCTACCGCCGGCGCCGCGGCCGCTGCTCGCGCCGGCGCCGACGCCGACGGAGAAGTCCATCGTTTTGGGGGAAATGTGGTTTTGTTTCGGTTTGGCCCTTTTTGGGGAGAGTTTTATGGTGGGACTTGGGAGGGGGGCATTTGATCATTTGCCCTGAAGTTGATGGGCGTTTGATCATATGCCCAAAGTTCATAAGCGTTTGATCATTTGCCCTACGATGTCTCACTGACATGTGGCCCTAGGACCCGCATGTCAGTGAGACATCGTAGGGCAAATGATCAAATGCCCACCAACTTTGGGCAAATGATCAAATGCCCATCAACTTCAGGGCAAATAATCAAATTTTCCCTTGGGAGGGGCTGCGTGGTTTTGAGGGGATTAATTGGTACTAATAAATCCTATTAATTAATTACCTCATTTTATGGGACGCGATTTTTTTTGAACAGTGTCCACATATATTACTCCCGATTCAAGTTTAATATTTATATAATTTTGTTTTGTTGAACAGCGTTCACATAGGAGTACACTCTAATAAATTTTAAAGTAAACAAAAAATAAGTTATCATCTACTCCCTCCGCTTCTTTTTATAAGACGTATTTGGTTTCGTTAGGACAAGACTTTGACCAACGATTACTTCATTAATATATCATTTATGCAATACAAAATCATAATTATATATAAGTACTTTTGAATACAAATCTGCTAATATCAATTTTGTGTCATAAAAATTATATGCTAATAGAGTAATTGTTAGTCAAAGTCTTGTCCTAACGAAACCAAATACGCCTTATAAAAAGAAACGGAGGGAGTATCTTTTAATCATATTTTAATATTTATATAATTTTAAACAGAAAAACTAAAAAACGGTATACCGTTGCAACGGTATACCTCTGAAACTCATGAAACTTATGATTTTTTGCACTGAAACTCATGAAACTTAGCACTAAAAACTGATAAAACATGAAACTGATGAAACTAAACACTGAAACTCATGAAACAAACACTGAAATTGATAAGTTTCATAAGTTTCATGGCTATACCGTTGCAACGGTATACCGTTCCCTAGTCACTCTCAATTTTAAATAGTAGCATAAAAAAGCATCTTCTCTGGCTGTTTCTTATATATATGTATAAATGGCAGAGGTAGACATCACTCATTCTCGTGAAGGGCACACTGTTTAGTGTGCCTATCAACCCAAACAATGATATGGTAACCCACCTTATAAGGGCTACGATTGGGGGCCAACCGGCCTCTGCACGTGTCGGCCGACGTTTTTGCGAGAAGCCCCTCGGTTTCTTTGGAATTACGTCCAGGTCCTTGCGCGATTTTATATGAGAGGAAGATATTTTTCTCGGTTCGCGTTTAGGTCCCTGATTTGCCGTTTTGCATGGAGGCCCTCCCGTTAAGTGCGAATAGCGAGCGAGCCTTTTACTAATTTTTCAAAATAGTGAACAGGTCCAAAATTATAACAAATAGATCCTCGCACTTTACGTTCGGGTCCTTTCTCCGTTTTGTCCCAAAAAAATGTTTTCGGGGTCCGTTTTTTCTCTAGAGCATGCGAAAAATATTTTCGATAGCCGTTTTTCCAAAAAAAAATGTAAAACCGTTTCCTTTCTCTGTTTTGCTCGAAAAAAATGTTTTCGTGATCGGTTTTCCTCCGTTTTGTCCGAAAAAAATGTTTTCGTGATCAGTTTTCCCTCCAGGGCATGGGGGAAATGTTTTCCGCGGCTATTTCGCCCCCAAAAAAATTGGGAGACCGTTTCCTTTATCCGTTTTGCCCGAAAAAAAAATCGTCATCCGATTTTTCTCCGGAGCATGGGAAAAATGTTTTCCTTGCCCGTTTTTCCAAAACAAAAAATATGGAAAACCGTTCCCTTTCTCCGTTTTGCCCCAAAAAAATGTTTTCGTCATCCGTTTTTCCTCCGTAGCATGGGGAAGATGTTTTCGGTGGCTATTTCCCCACAAAAAAAATATGGAAAGCCGTTTTGTTTCTTCGTTTTGCTTGAAAAAATTTATTTCCGTGAACCGTTTTTTCTCCGGAACATGGAAAAAATGTTTTCGTTGGCCGTTTCCCCCAAAAAAAAATGTAAATTCATTTTTCGTCCGTCGTTTTTCCGTTTTTCCCCGCTTTTCCTCATTTTTTTATCAAATTTCGCACGGCGCGGCGAAGCGCGCGGCTCTAACTAGTGTACTCTATGGATCATTGAAGTCTCTATCCAGTATTTACGCCTAAGCAAACGAGGTTTCAATTTCCACAGCTTCCTGTAATATATGCTTTTATTTTTAGGAAGGGTTGTGTAGGCCCCCGGATCGGCTATCCGGAGTCCTCTGTGTATTTTACTAGTCCCAGATCAGTAGCTAGTACACACAGTCAAAAGTGATGAATCAACAACCATATCACGAATACAAATAACTAAATAAGAAATAATACCAAATAAAAGCAAAGACCTTATGGTCAAGGTTTACCATTACGGCCCGAACAGGCTGAACAACTTGAACAACTGCAGCGGAAGACGAAAACGCCAATGCGACCCATCCAAATGCCCACAGGCAATCGAGTGGAGAACGCACCCTAGTCGTTGGAATTCTTTGACAGCTTCTTCCACTTCTGATATAGGATTAGAATGTAGCACGTGAGTACATAAAGTACTCAGCAAGTCTGGGAAAATATGCACAATGTAGGCTATCCAAAGATGGCTTAATATGGTTCTTTTGCATAAAGCCAAGTTTCATCAAATCATACTTGTTAATAATTTTCACAAAGCATATTTGAGCAATTCTTTTTAATAATTGAATTATGTAATATTGTAGTGAAGGTTCTAACCACCACTCACTAATATACAGGCTCTATCCGCCACATCTCAACAAAATCAAGGTTCAATCCAATCACATGGCTCTGTCCGCCATGGTTCACAAAATCAGGTTCCTTCCACCTACTTGGCTTTAGCTGCCAGAAGCACACCCGAGAGTTCTAACCGCTCTCGGATCCCAAAACAAACCAATTTGTAGTTTGAAACCAAAAACCAAAGTCTACCAGTATGAAAGCATTCCTTGCTTTGCCTTTGACCGTAGGCACGGCTATTCGAATAGTTTTAACTCTGCAGAGGTGTACAACTTTACCCACACGACACGATCATCTCTTAATGCCAAGCTATTAGCACACTTCCTTTGGTGTGCTGGCAGAGAGATCGTGACAAGGCCGTTACAATGTATCTACCTAGCTAGACCCACCCGCTGAGGTTTCACCGCTGTTAGGGTTCTCTCCACCCAGTACAGAAGCCCCCTCTTGCGCCGTGTGAGAAAAACAACAACAACAACAATGCCTCCTTCCGGCTCTCACACAACAACCGAGTGGTGAGTTTAAACTAGGCTTCTACAAATTAGTGGGCCAGGTCGTACCATTATAGACATTTGGTAGTACGGTTATGCTTAAAATGGCAGTCATAAGCGTCGGTCCTTATATGACTTGGGGCGGTACTTGCACAATAGGACCAAGGCTTGATCCGCTCCCACCCGACATTCCATGCCGCCCAAGTCAAAATCATTTTCCCTTTTATTTTTATTTTGCAAACCAACGGCAATACCTTTTTGCCTAATAATTTCCAACACAAGTTTTCAAGAGTTAAAAGGAATTCCCACCCATAGGTGCATATTGACCGTTTGCGAGTCTAAGCATTTCTACCGAACTATTCTATTCCACCAATAGTTTATTTTATAAAATATAAAGCTCAGGGTTTGATGACAATCCTCATAATCAATTCGGTAATTTCCAATAATCATTAAATTGCCCTAGTGGTACAATCATATGAACAATCCGATTCAATATCGTATCCATCAAGTATTGAGTATATCGTGGTAATATCCTAACTCTCAAAATCATATTAACCCCCAATCAGGGGTGTCTATTTCCCTTGAACTATGACTATTATTATTGATTTATCCACCACTCATAGGGCGATCAATCTTATCATCCACAAAGAATATCTCACAAAGTCATCTATTAAACCACCGGGAATACTTCACAATATCAACTCTAATCATCTAAAATACAATCCACCGATAATACTTCATAATATCGTATATTTAATTCTTCACATTACCACCTTTAAATCATCTACTAAACCATTGAAAATACCTATTATTATCATTTACTAAACCGCCAAATATTATTCCATTTCATCCATCGAGTATGTTAGATGACATTATTTACTAATTCACCAAGCATCATTCTCAACATCATCTAACTACCCTTTAATTGACATCTCTAGATCACATAGTATACTGGTTAAAATCTCCCGAATATGTTTCCCCAATTACTCGGTTTGATCCACAAGTAGGACTCTCAATATTATTGATTTAATTTACCGACTACTATTCGTAATATCATACATCTTCCAATACTCCCGCAATCCATACAAATTATAATGCGAACTGCTATCACAATCCAACCCCTCAATATTTCAACTATCACTATTCATAGATCCATTGCATACTGACTAATCCCCATCAACACTATTTTTCAGGTTATCTCCAATCAAGTGGGGTCCTAGCTCCAATCTATGTTCTATACTAATATGTTCCAACCGACATATCTTCCAAATAGTCATCCCCCCTAATAAAATAATATTTTCTCAAAAGTATTTATTATGGTGGATCACTGTACTAGGGCGACAAAGGGTCATGGATAGCAATTTCAAGGAGGTATAAACAACAGGTATAACTAACAACCTAACGTTTAACATCATCATTTTATGTAAATAGCAGTGCAATTGGTAAAACATTATAAAACAGTCATAAAACATGGGTTCAACATGCGTCAAGGAGACTTGCCTCAGTCACAGCGAGAAGGTTGAACTCTTTGAAGTCCGACGGCGGGGTCGGCGGTCTCGGCGGAATCGTCGACTACGCGCAAAACGAGACAACAAATAAATAAAAGAAAATAAATAAAATCCAAAAATTATAAAATTAGTACTGGCAAGTAGATCTTGATTTTAGATGAATTTAGAAATTTGAATGGAGTCAAACGGAGTTCGGACGCAAAAGTTATAAGCGTTCGAAGTTGGAAAATGATAGAAAATCAAGAAAAAGAGAAAAGTTACTATTTGCTGCGAGAGGATTGGTTCCAGAACTGAACCAAAATTGCAGAGCCCTCTTTTGCTTCCAAAAAAATGGATTTTTGTCCCATTTTTGCATGGATTTGGATCAAATAAAATCATGGATTCTCTAGATAACATCCTTAGGGACTCATAAGAGGAAGGAATTTAGTTGGTTCTCACCGGAGATGATGAATTTCGCGATGAACGGAGCTCCGGCCGAACGAACAAAAACACGAAATTCGTCACCAACTCTTGATCAAACCTAAAATTGATGATTGGATTAGACTCTAGACTTATCCACGGTCACAAGGAAACAAGCGGCACGAAGAATGACTCACCGGAGAAGAATCTACAAGCATGAACTTGAAGAACACCGAAAAAGTGTGACACACCGTCGGTTTTCTTGATCTCACAGGCAAATGCATGGAGTAGAGGGAAAGGGGAGCACACTCCCGGAAAGGGGATACTTATACGGAGTGGATGGAGGTGGTGGTGCGGCGTTTGGACGAGAAACGGACGAGTTAATGGCAAGTGAGTGGATTTCAGTTTTTCTTGAATGAGGCCGTTTTCGGCGAGCTTGATGGCGCACCGAGGTGGGGAATAGCAAGAGCTCGTCGTTGCGTGTAACATCCTCTTTTTGGCTTTCTGGAGAAAAACCTAATTTAAATAAAGTAAATTCAAAAGTTGGAGTTTCTTTGGTGTTTATAATAACCTGGCATCCTTTTCCCTCCGAAATCGGGAATTAATTCCCTCCCGGGCGAAAAATCGGGTTTTCAGCTTCCATGGTGCAGAAAAATTCACCCGGATCCCAAAATGCTCCAAAAATCTCCAAATCACTTCTAAAATGTTCCAAATATTCCGAAATGATTTTAGGAATCATTCCCCGGATTTTTGGACATCCGTTCCTATTTTATCTCGCGCGGCTTTTGTTTAATGCCTGCGATCCGCGCCCGTATATCCAATTCCACAAAAATCATCCAAATTCAACCAAACCACTTCCATTGAGTTCCAAATAATCTAAAATGGCTCTAGGAATTTTTCCGGAATTTTTAGGCCATTTTTCCTTATTTTTTCTCTAGGGCGAATCATTTGCGTAAAGGAGGACCAATAGGATGCTGCCACGTGGCAAGTGAATAGTGTCTTCTTCAACCTCTTGCCATGCATGAACAAAGAAGCTTCAAGCAAGCAAAAATGGTGGGAGCTCTCTTTAAATCCTTCTAGCTCCTCCAATACAACTCCAATTCGCGAACCGCCGGATCCGTTGGGATCACAACGGCCTCCTCTTTCTATCCATGGGGTTGTTGCACCCAAGATCGCGTTGGTTTTTGAACGGTTGCGAGAAACCCGAAATCTACTCTTTTGGTGATTGCGCGGCTGTTTCTAATCCGTTCCGCGTGATTCCACCCCTCATCTCTCCGTATAAGAACCCTCTTTCCGGTGGTGTCACCCTCCTTTAGCCTCTCAATCCCAATCGGCCGCAAGATCAAGAAAACCGACGAACTCTCGTGTTCTTCGCGTTCTTCGTGTTCTTGCTCATATCTTCCACTCCGGTGGATCTTTCTTCCTCCCGAGCGTTTCTTTGTGTTAGCATGAATGTCTAGTCTCTAATCCTTCCATTGATTTTAGGTTTCATCGTCCGTGGGCGACGAATTTCGGATTTTGCTCGTTTCGGCCGAACCCGTGTTCATCGTCGATTTCATCTTGCTCGGTGAGTTTCGGTTCAATTCCTTCCGGTTATAGGTTCCTAAGGATGTTATCTAGAGGTCCTAGCTTTTTGTTTGGATCGAATCCATGCAAATTTGGGAGAAAGATCAAGTTTTTCGAAAATAGCGCGTTCTTTGGTTCTTGTGGAGCTCTCTGTTCTTTTGGAGCCATGCTCTGTCGTGGCTTTCTTGCCGGCCGCCCGCCGGCCGCCGCCAGCCGCGCCCGCCATGCTTGCCCGTCAGCCTTGCATCTTGCCATGCCGCGCCTCCGGCCCGGCCACGGCCGGCCGCTTGCCCGCCGCCGGCGACCTCGCCGCCCCCCCTGTGGCCGCCCCCCCTCCCCTTCCCTCTCTCTCCCTTCCTCTTTCTCTATTTCTCTCTCCTCCATAGCCATGGCTAAAGGCAAGCTTCATGAGGAAGCTTCCCTTCCCCCAATGACATGTAGGGCCCACTGCCATACTCTCAAGGCCCAGTCAAAGCTAGTCAACGCCAGTCAAAGCTCGGTCAAAGCCCCTGTTGACCAGTCAAACCCGAAGGGAATATTCCCGGAATATTCCCGGTTTTCGATTTATTCGCAATTCAAACTTCGGAAGCTCATAACTTTCTCATCCGAACTCCGTTTGACCTCATTCAAATTTCTAAATTCATCTAAAATCGAGACCTTCCTGCCAGTACTAATTTTATAATTTTTGGATTTTATTTATTTTCTGTTATTTATTTGTTGCCTCGTTTTGCGTGTAGTCGACGATCCCGCATGACCATGGATTTCGCCGTCGAGCCTTCCGAGTTCGACACCGCCGCCGCAACTGAAGGCAAGTCTCCTTGATGCACTTTGCTCCTATGTTTGCGAAATGATTTAAAACTGTTTATAAAGTTGCATGGCTATGTTTAATTAAATATGTCAAATATAAGAGCTAGTTATTCCGAACTTGTTGATTCCTCCATGACATTGTTAATCATATCCATTGTAACCCTAGAACCTTGTTTATACCATGCCTATGTTTATATGGTACCCGTTGCTATGTAGTACGGTAGAATTGCTTAGGACCTTTTCCGACGAAAACAACCCATGGGTGGGATTATTCAAAAGGAATGTTATTAAATGTGATTTGAAGGTTATTATTATGGTTTTGGTCCTGTTTTCTAAAATAAAAATAAAAGGAAAATGATTTTGACTTGGGCGGCCTGGAATGTCGGGTGGAAGCGGATCAAGCCTTGATCCTTTTGTGCAAGTACCGCCCCAAGTCATATAAGGACCGACGCTTATGATTGCCATTTTAAGCATAACCGTACTACCACATGTCTATAATGGTACGACCTGGCTCACTAATTTGTAGAAGCCTAGTTTAGACTCACCACTCGGTTGTTGTGTGAGAGCCGGACGGAGGCATTGTTGTGGATGTTGTTTTGCTCACACGCGCAGAGGGGCTTCAGACTTGGGTGGAGGGAACCCTAACAGTGAAACCTCGGCCGGTGGGTCTAGCTAGGTAGATACATTGTAACGGCCTTGTCAAGATATCCTGCCAAGACACCTAAGGAAGTGTGTTAATTGCATGGCAACAAGGGTCTATCTTGTCTTGTGGGTAAAGTTGTACACCTCTGCAGAGTATAAACTATTCGAATAGCCGTGCCTACTGGCCAAAGGCAAAGCAAGAAATGCTTTCATATTGGTAGACTTTGATTTTGATTTTAAAACCGAAAAGTGTTTTGTTTTGGGGTTCGGGAGTGGTTAGAACTCTCGAATGTTGTTTGGCGGAAAGAGCCAACCAGGTGGATAGAACCTGTTTATCTTTGACGGATGGAGTCACATGATTAAATTTAACCCTTTAAACTGTTGGCGGATAGAGCCTTTATGCTAGTGATGGTGGTTAGAACCTCACTACAATATTAAATAATTCAATTATTAAAAGAGTTGTAAAAGATGCTTTGTGAAATTTATTACTTAAGTATGATTTAATCAAATGTGGCTTTGTGCAAATAAACCCTACTAAGCTTCCTTTGGAAAGCCCCTCATGATCATACTTTCCCGACTTGCTGAGTACTTTTGTACTCACGTGCTACACCAACATTGTAATCATCAGAAATTTATCAAGATGCCGAAGAGGAGGAGTTCTTCGAGGAGGATTGCCAGGAGGACTAGTTGCGTTCCTAGTAAATGCTTTGTGGCATTGTGGCGTTAAGCTCGTTGCTTTCTTTTGCTTCATTGTTTTGTGTGTCCGGTCGTTGGACCGAGTATTGTAATAAGTGGCCATGTGGCCCATACTTGAATATTTATATTTCAAGTTTCGTTATGTTCGGCAATGATGTATCACTGTGACTGTGTGTACTAGCTACTGATCTGGGACTAGTACGGAAATACACAGGAGGTTCTGGATAGCTGATCCGGGGTCTCACAGCGGTGGTATCAGAGCCTGGACGACTGTAGGACGTGACATAGTTAGCATGGCAAAGCCTTAAGGACTTATATTTCATAAAAATGTAATTGCAAAAGTTTAAGTTTCTTTGCTTCTATCTCTTCTATCTTAGTGTCTTGTGCTCGTCCTCTCTTTTATTTAAAATTTTGGTTACTAATTCTGTCTTCTTTTAAAATTTGTAGATGTCGGTTTTCACCACCTTCGCCGGCGAGGCTGGAGGCTTTTGTGAGGAGCTGTCACTGATGCTCCAGGAGCTGGGATTTCCCCATCGCCCGGAATATCGCTACCAGTCGATGCCTGGTCTTGTCCAGGACATGTGGCAGGTCCGCTTGCTAGTCTTCGCGAGGAGTCGCCTTCGCGTCGAGGACCGGCCGTTTTACTTCACGGCCGAGACCAGTCTCGCGTCACGCGCCAGGACGCGCGGCTAGAAAGGCTATCCTCATGTTGGGACAGAGCTACCGCGATATCTTTGGAGAACTCTCGTCTGGTGTTTCCCCGCTTCCAGAGTTGGGCGGGTGTCACGATTTAGGAGTTTGGCCCCGAGAGGGACCCGACCGTGGTGCACTTGGGGTCACTCGTCGAGCGCGAGATGAGGCCTACGTCCGGATGTCGGCGATTTAGCTGGGTCTGCGTCGGGACTTGGCGGCGAGAGAGAAGATATCTCGGTTTGACTCCACCGCCGGCGCTTTGTCACGGGAGAGCCGCGGCCGTAAGCGCCGCCGCCCACCGGCCGGTTCGAGGAACCGCCCGGCCGCGACATCCAGAGGACGCCGCCGCCAAGCGTCATCAAGGTGCGAGGCTTGGACGATCAAGCGCAAGTCCGTTCGTCTCCCTTCGCCGCCAGGGTTTTCTCTGATTGCTTTGGCTGCCCCTGAAGGAGCAGGATCTTCGGCAGCAGCTTCACCTTCCCGCAGCAGGAGCGAGGAGGAGGAAGAGGAGGAGGACCCGTCCCCGCGCGTCTTCGGCAGCGACGCGAGTTCTTAGATAGTTTCAGTCTGTAGGATCTTAATTTTGTCGCGTTAGAGCGTTGAATAAGTGATTGTTGGATTGTATCGTGCCCTTAGGCATTTGTGATACAACCACCTCCAAAACTATTTGATTTTAATTGAAGTTCAGTTGGTTTTTCCTTCGGTTGTGTGCTCTTTTGGTTGTGCCCTTGTGTTGAGGATGTGGTTTAGTTCCCCATTGCTTACCTATGCTTCTCCCTCTTTCCTTGTGCTTGACCGCCTTGTGCAGATGGAGAACGTTGGTCGTGGTCGTGGTCGTGGAAGGCCCGCAGGCCGTGGTAGAGGCCGTGGACGAGCCCGTGGACCGTGCACTTTCAAGAGGAAGCAGTATGTGGAGCCACCGCACCGCAAGGACAAGAGCAAGTGCAACACCTGCCGCCAGCATGATCCGCCGCCCCACCACCGGCTCGGCCGCCAAACATGGAGCAAATGATGGCGATGCGGCCAGATTCTTCAGCGTTAGCTCAACGTCTGAACCAACCGCAAGCCGCGGCGGCACCGGCTCAAGCTCAACCGCCCCAATCTAAGTTTGGGAGTTCATGAGACTCGACCCCGACTTTTCTTTGGATCCGCAGATCCATTTGGATGCGGATGGCGGCTCAAGGAAGTTGAGCGTAAAGCGCACTTGGCTCGGTGCGATGACATCGAGAGTGTGCAAGACGCATCTCACCACTCAAAGGAACTGCAGACCAAGCGGTGGGAGAACTCTTTGTGCCGCCCATGCCGACCGCGAGAACATTCCATGGAATGAGTTCGTGGAAGCCTTCAGGGCTACTCATATCCCAAGGGGATTATGGAAATGAAGCGTCGTGAGTTTCACAAGCTTCAAGAAGGAAACTTATGCATCTCGGAGTACCTTAACCGCTTCACTCACCGTCCCCAGACGCGACCGCAGATGTCGCCATCGACGAGGCCAAGATTTGGCGATTCATGGAGGGCCTTGACCCCAACTTGAAGGTACAAATTGGTTTCAAGCGACTACCGTCGTTCCAAAGATATGATCAACAAGGCGCTGATTCAAGAGGATGCCCAGGCCGCCTTTTGAGTCGCGCAAGAGAAAATGATGTTTCAGACTCGGCCACGGTGCAGCCTGTGCCCGCACTTTTCAGAAGAAATTCACCGGCCAACAAGAGCTGGCCCTGTGACCCCAATGTCTACCCCGCGCCCCATCGACAAGCCCCTCGGCGAGCAAAGGCAGAGCTCAAGCTCGTAAGAGTGGGACAGCGATGGCAGGAGTGCAAGGCTTCAATCAGAGGGGAGATGGGGCACTACGCCAACAATCGCCCCAAGAAGCGACACTGTCACCCGGTGAGGTTCAACCTGGGATCGACGCCACGGCCGCGCTGCTACTGCTCAAGGAAGAGGAACCCCTCGAGACTCGCGCACGCCAAGGATCACAGGAAGAGGGCGTGTGAACCATATCACCGCGGAGGAAGCTCGGAGATGCGCCAGACGTGGTTTATGGTAAGTTCCATGTGAACTCGACTGCTTGATTCTGTTTGATTACGTGCAACCCATTCTTTCATATCAGAGTACTTGGTTAAAAAGTATAACTGGAACATCATACAGTTAAGAAACCATTTGCTAGTGCAATCCCCTGGAAAAGAATTAAGAACAACTACTGTTTGTCCAAAAATGGATATAGTAATAAAAGGGGTAAAGTTCCTAGCGAACTTAATACTGTTGGATACTAAGGGTATAGAAGTAATCCTTGGAATGGACTGGCTAACCAAGTATAAGGGTCAGATAGACTGTGCTAGTAGAGCTATCTCTCTTACCAGCCCTGAGGGGATTAGAGTGGAGTTTCTATCTAATCTTGCCTCTAAGGGGGGTAGCACCCTAAACCGTTTGAAAGGTACTTCGTTGGAGAAGGTACCGATAATCAATGAGTACCCAGATGTGTTCCCGGATGAGTTGCCTGGTATGCCACCAGATCGAGATGTGGAATTTGTGATTGAGCTAGTACCTGGTACCGCTCCAATCTCGAAGAGACCGTCATCGACCGCTTTCTAACGAGTTGGTCGAGATGAAGAAGCAGATTGAAGAACTGCAAGAAAAAGGATTCATCAGACCCAGTTCGTCACCTTGGGGATCGCCTGTGATCTTCGTCACCAAGAAGGATGGTAGTCTGCGGATGTGCATAGACTACAGGTCGTTGAATGAGGTCACGATTAAGAACAAGTATCCGTTACCTCGGATAGATGATCTGTTTGACCAGTTGAAGGGAGCTCAAGTCTTCTCCAAAATAGATTTGAGATCGGGATATCATCAACTGAAGATAAGAAAAGAGGATATTCCGAAAACAGCCTTCACCACCCGATATGGACTGCATTTAGTTCACAGTCATGTCTTTTGGGTTAACCAATGCTCCTTCTTATTTCATGAATCTGATGAATAAGGTGTTTATGGAGTATTTAGACAAGTTTGTCGTAGTCTTCATCGATGACATTCTTGTCTATTCCAAGAGCAGAAAAGAGCATGAAGACCATCTGCGAATAGTCTTGGAAACGTTAAGAGAGCATCAACTGTATGCCAAGTTTAGTAAGTGTGACTTCTGGTTGAAGGAAGTGTCTTTCCTGGGTCATATCATTTCTGCTGCAGGAGTAGCAGTAGATCCAGCGAAAGTGAGAGATGTTTTGGATTGGACACAACCCAAGTCAGTCCCGGAGATCCGAAGTTTTCTTGGATTAGCTGGTTACTATCGGAGATTCATTGAAGGATTATCGAAGATAGCCAGACCTCTTACTCAGCTTCTGAAAAAGGAAAAGAAATTTGAATGGACTAAAGCCTGTGAGCAGAGTTTTCAGGAGTTGAAAAAGAGATTAACCTCAGCCCCAGTGCTTATTTTGCCGGACATCCATAAGGACTTTGAAGTGTATTGTGATGCTTCAAAGCAAGGACTTGGATGTGTTATGATGCAAGAAGGAAAGGTAATAGCCTATGCGTCAAGACAACTGCGACCTCATGAGGAAAACTATCCTATTCATGACTTGGAGTTAGCCACAGTTGTGCACGCGCTCAAGATATGGAGGCATTACTTGATCGGCAATAGATGTGAAATCTATACGGATCATAAAAGTCTGAAGTATATCTTCACTCAGCCTGATCTTAACCTGAGGCAGAGAAGATGGTTAGAGTTGGTGAAAGATTATAATCTGGGAATTCATTATCACCCTGGAAAAGCGAACGTTGTTGCGGATGCTTTGAGCAGGAAAGCTCACTGCAACAATATGAGAATGCAACCAAGCCAACCGGCGCTTCCCGATGAATTTCGGCGTCTTAACCTGGAAATAGTAAAGGAAGGGTGCCTTTACAGCTTGGAGGTGAAATCAACCCTTGAGGATCAGATCCGAGAAGCTCAGAAGAATGATAAGGGTATTGCAGAGCTGAAAGAGGGTCTGAAGAAAGGAAAACACCCTGGATTTTCGGAGGACGACCAAGGTATTGTTTGGTTCGGAAAAAGAATAGTGGTCCCTAACCAAGAAGAAATCAAGAATGTGATCTTGAAAGAGGCTCACGATTCAGTTTACTCCATTCACCCAGGAGACACCAAGATGTATGCAAATTTGAAAGACAAGTATTGGTGGTCCAATATGAAGAAAGAAGTTGCAGACTTCGTGGCACGTTGTGATGTGTGTCAGCTGGTAAAAGCAGAGCATCAGAGACCCGGTAGGTCTATTGCGGTAGTGCAAGTGCCCACACGGCAATCGGAAGCAATTGGAATGGATTTTATAACTGGCTTACCCAAAACCAAGTCCGGTTATGATTCCATCTGGGTTATTGTGGATCGATTGACCAAAGTGGCCCACTTTATCCCGGTAAGGACAACCTATTCTGGAGATAAGCTTGCCGAGTTGTATATGGCTAAGATTGTGTGTTTACACGGTGTGCCAAAGAAGATTGTGTCTGATCGAGGTTCCCAGTTCACCTCGAGATTCTGGCAGCAATTGCATGGCGTGTTGGGCACGAATCTGAATTTCAGTACTGCTTACCATCCCCAGACGGATGGCCAGACCGAAAGGGTCAATCAAATCTTAGAGGATATGTTGAGAGCTTGTGCTCTAACATATAAAGGCTCGTGGGATCAGAATTTGCCCTATGCAGAGTTTTCCTATAACAACAGCTATCAAGCCAGTTTGAAGATGGCACCTTTTGAAGCTTTGTATGGAAGAAAGTGCCGAACACCCATATTGGAAAGAGACCGAAGGAGGACAAATCATCGGACCCGATGTTCTGAAAGAAGCCGAAGAGCAAGTCAGACAGATCTGGGCAAATCTGAAAATTCGATCCAGGACGAGAAAAGTTATGCGGACAATCGTCGAAGGGAATTAAGCTTTGTACCTGGAGACCATGTGTATTTGAAGGTATCCCCGATGAAAGGAATGAAATGATTCCGCGTCAGTGGAAAATTAGCACCCCGCTATATCGGACCAATCCCAGTGCTTGCCAGAAAAGGAGAAGTGGACTATAAGATGGAGTTGCCACCACACGGTATCGGTACATGATGTCTTTCATGTGTCTCGATTAAAGAAGTGTCTCCGAGTGCCCGAGCAGCAGATGCCGTTGGAAGACATGGAACTGAAAGAGGACTTGTCTTACCCGGAGTATCCCATCAAGGTTTTGGATGAAGCCGAGCGTCGGACACGAAGCCGAGTGATCAAGTTCTGCAAGGTTCAGTGGAGCAACCATTCGGAGAAGGAAGCTACTTGGGAGCGTGAAGAAGATCTTCGCGCAGAGTTCCCTAACCTTTTTCTTTCTCCGTCTGAATCTCGGGGACGAGATTCTCTCTAAGGGGGGTAGGTTTGTAACATCCTCTTTTTGGCTTTCTGGAGAAAAACCTAATTTAAATAAAGTAAATTCAAAAGTTGGAGTTTCTTTGGTGTTTATAATAACCTGGCATCCTTTTCCCTCCGAAATCGGGAATTAACTCCCTCCCGGGCGAAAAATCGGGTTTTCCAGTTCCCGCCGGTACCCGAAAATTCACCCGGATCCCAAAATGCTCCAAAAATCTCCAAACCACTTCTAAAATGTTCCAAATATTCCGAAATGATTTTAGGAATCATTCCCCGGATTTTTGGACATCCGTTCCTATTTTATCTCGCGCGGCTTTTGTTTAATGCCTGCGATCCGTGCCCGTATATCCAATTCCACAAAAATCATCCAAATTCAACCAAACCACTTCCATTGAGTTCCAAATAATCTAAAATGGCTCTAGGAATTTTTCCGGAATTTTTAGGCCATTTTTCCTTATTTTTTCTCTAGGGCGAATCATTTGCGTAAAGGAGGACCAATAGGATGCTGCCACGTGGCAAGTGAATAGTGTCTTCTTCAACCTCTTGCCATGCATGAACAAAGAAGCTTCAAGCAAGCAAAAATGGTGGGAGCTCTCTTTAAATCCTTCTAGCTCCTCCAATACAACTCCAATTACGAATCACGGATCCGTTGGGATCACAACGGCCTCCTCTTTCTATCCATGGGGTTGTTGCACCCAAGATCGCGTTGGTTTTTGAACGGTTGCGAGAAACCCGAAATCTACTCTTTTGGTGATTGCGCGGCCGTTTCTGATCCGTTCCGCGTGATTCCACCCCTCATCTCTCCGTATAAGAACCCTCTTTCCGGTGGTGTCACCCTCCTTTAGCCTCTCAATCCCAATCGGCCGCAAGATCAAGAAAACCGACGAACTCTCGTGTTCTTCGCGTTCTTCGTGTTCTTGCTCATATCTTCCACTCCGGTGGATCTTTCTTCCTCCCGATCGTTTCTTTGTGTTAGCATGAATGTCTAGTCTCTAATCCTTCCATTGATTTTAGGTTTCATCGTCCGTGGGCGACGAATTTCGGATTTTGCTCGTTTCGGCCGAACCCGTGTTCATCGTCGATTTCATCTTGCTCGGTGAGTTTCGGTTCAATTCCTTCCGGTTATAGGTTCCTAAGGATGTTATCTAGAGGTCCTAGCTTTTTGTTTGGATCGAATCCATGCAAATTTGGGAGAAAGATCAAGTTTTTCGAAAATAGCGCGTTCTTTGGTTCTTGTGGAGCTCTCTGTTCTTTTGGAGCCATGCTCCTGTGCGTGGGCCTGCGCCGCCGCCCGCCGGCCGGCCCGCCATGCCGCCGCCCCTTTGCTGTCAGCGCATCGCTCGCCGCCCCGCGCCTCCCGGCCAGCCGTGCCGGCCACGGCCGCCACGCCGGCGACCTCGCCGCCGCCGCCCCCTCACCGCCCCCCTCCCCTTCCCTCTCTCTCCCTTCCTCTTTCTCTATTTCTCTCTCCTCCATAGCCATGGCTAAAGGCAAGCTTCATGAGGAAGCTTCCCTTTCCCCAATGACATGTAGGGCCCACTGCCATACTCTCAAGGCGCAGTCAAAGCTAGTTAACGCTACCAAAGCTCGGTCAAAGCCCCTGTTGACCAGTCAAACCCGAAGGGAATATTCCCGGTTTTCGATTTATTCGCAATTCAAACTTCGGAAGCTCATAACTTTCTCATCCGAACTCCGTTTGACCTCATTCAAATTTCTAAATTCATCTAAAATCGAGACCTTCCTGCCAGTACTAATTTTATATTTTTTTGGATTTTATTTATTTTCTGTTATTTATTTGTTGCCTCGTTTTGCGTGTAGTCGACAATCCCGCCGCATCACCATGGAATTTAGCCGTCGAGCCTTAGGAGTTCGACACCGCCGCCAAGAATGAAGGCAAGTCTCCTTGATGCACTTTGCTCCTATGTTTGCGTAAATGATTTAAAAGCTGTTTATAAAGTTGCATGGCTATGTTTAATTAAATATGTCAAATATAAGAGCTAGTTATTCCGAACTTGTTGATTCCTCCATGACATTGTTAATCATATCCATTGTAACCCTAGAACCTTGTTTATACCATGCCTATGTTTATATGGTACCCGTTGCTATGTAGTACGGTAGAATTGCTTAGGACCTTTTCCGACGAAAACAACCCATGGGTGGGATTATTCAAAAGGAATGTTATTAAATGTGATTTGAAGGTTATTATTATGGTTTTGGTCCTGTTTTCTAAAATAAAAAGAAAAGGAAAATGATTTTGACTTGGGCGGCCTGGAATGTCGGGTGGAAGCGGATCAAGCCTTGATCCTTTTGTGCAAGTACCGCCCCAAGTCATATAAGGACCGACGCTTATGATTGCCATTTTAAGCATAACCGTACTACCACATGTCTATAATGGTACGACCTGGCTCACTAATTTGTAGAAGCCTAGTTTAGACTCACCACTCGGTTGTTGTGTGAGAGCCGGACGGATGCATTGTTGTGGATGTTGTTTTGCTCACACTGCCGCAAGAGGGGGCTTCAGACTGGTGAAGGAACCCTAACGGCGGTGAAACCTCATTGGGTCTAGCTAGGTAGATACATTGTAACGGCCTTGTCAAGATATCCCTGCCGGCACACCTAAGGAAGTGTGTTAATTGCATGGCAACAAGGGTCTATCTTGTCTTGTGGGTAAAGTTGTACACCTCTGCAGAGTATAAACTATTCGAATAGCCGTGCCTACGGTCAAAGGCAAAGCAAGAAATGCTTTCATATTGGTAGACTTTGATTTTGATTTTAAAACCGAAAAGTGTTTTGTTTTGGGGTTCGGAGTGGTTAGAACTCTCGAATGTTGTTTGGCGGAAAGAGCCAACCAGGTGGATAGAACCTGTTTATCTTTGACGGATGGAGTCACATGATTAAATTTAACCCTTTAAACTGTTGGCGGATAGAGCCTTTATGCTAGTGATGGTGGTTAGAACCTCACTACAATATTAAATAATTCAATTATTAAAAAGAGTTGTAAAAGATGCTTTGTGAAATTTATTACTTAAGTATGATTTAATCAAATGTGGCTTTGTGCAAATAAACCCTACTAAGCTTCCTTTGGAAAGCCCCTCATGATCATACTTTCCCGACTTGCTGAGTACTTTTGTACTCACGTGCTACACCAACATTGTAATCATCAGAAATTTATCAAGATGCCGAAGAGGAGGAGTTCTTCGAGGAGGATTGCCAGGAGGACTAGTTGCGTTCCTAGTAAATGCCTTTGTGGCGTTGTGGCGTTCGCTCGTTGCTTTCTTTTTGCTTCCGCTGTTTTGTGTGTCCGGTCGTTGGACCGAGTATTGTAATAAGTGGCCATGTGGCCCATACTTGAATATTTATATTTCAAGTTTCGTTATGTTCGGCAATGATGTATCACTGTGACTATGTGTACTAGCTACTGATCTGGGACTAGTACGGAAATACACAGGAGGTTCTGGATAGCTGATCCGGGGTCTCACATTGCGGATCCACCGGAACCGACCGTTCGCGTTTTGGAGTTGAATTGAGGGAGTTATGGGTGTTGGAATCAAGCCCTAGCCATTGTTGCACTTGCAAGCTTCTCTGTTCTTTGGCTTGGCTGGAGGTTGAAGATGACCACTATTCCCTTGCCACGTGGCAACGTCTCATTGGTCCGCCTTTACGCAAATGATTCGCCCTAGAGAAAAATTAGGAAAAATGGTCTAAAAATTCCGAAAAAATTCCTAGAACCATTTTAGAATATTTCGGACCCAATAAAATTGGTTTGGTTGAATTTGGATGATTTTTGTGGAATTGGATATTCGGGCGCGGATCGCAGGCATTAAACAAAAGCCGCGCGAGATAAAATAGGAACGGAGGTCCAAAAATTCGGAGAATGATTCCTAAAATCATTTTGGAATATTTGGAACATTTAAGAAGTGGTTTGGAGATTTTTGGAGCATTTTTGGACTCGGGTGAATTTTCGGGTACCAGCGGGACTGGAAAACCCGATTTTTCGACCGGGAGGGAATTAATTCCCGATTTTGGATAGGAATGGATGCCAGGTTAATATAAACACCAACGAAACTCCAAATTTTGAATTTACCTTATTTAAATTAGATTTTTCTCCAGAAAGCGAAAACTAGGGTGTTACAGGTTGTTCTATAATATAAACTCCCCTTATAAGCGCTGCAATCGGAGCCCAGCCGGCCACCCCACGTGTCAGCCTGTTTTTTTTGCGAAAACCCTCCTCGGTTTTTCGAAATTACGGACAGGTCCCTGCGCGATTTTATGTGAGAGGAAAATATTTTCCCCGGTTCGTGTTTAGGTCCTTGGTTTGCCGTTTTACATGGAGGACCTCCCGTTAAATACGAATCGCGAACAAACCCTTTCCTAATTTTTCAAAATAGCGAACAGGTCCAAAATTATAACAAATAGGTCATCGCGCTTTACGTTCAGGTCCTTTCTCCGTTTTTCCTGAAAAAATTATTTTCGTGATCCGTTTTTTCTCCAGAGCATGCGAAAAATATTTTCAATGGCCATTTTTCCAAAAAGACCGTTTCCTTTCTCCGTTTTGCCCGGAAAAAATGTTTTCGTGATCCTTTTTTCCTCCGGAGCATAGGAAAAATGTTTTCGGTGACCATTTTCACAAAAAAAATAGGAGACCATTTCCTTTCTCCATTTTGCCCGGAAAAAATGTTTTCGTGATCCGTTTTTTTCTCCGGAGCATGGGGAAAATGCTTTTGTTGGCCGTTTTCCCCCCAAAAAAAATGGGAACTCATTTTTCGTCCGTCGTTTCTCCATTTTCCCTCATTTTTCCCGGGAAAAATGAGCGCATAGGGTGTTAAGCTCGGCATCTAAAATTTCTTTTGCGGCTCGATCTCTAATATTTTTTAAAACATGTATTATTGCCCGTTGACCACATAGGGTGTTAAATTCGGCGTCTATAGCTTTTTTTTGCAGCTCGGGATCTAATCTTTTTCGGAACATGTATTTTTCTTTTCTTTTTTTCCCCAAAAAGGGCCGTTGTTTCGCCGGTTCATCGACAGTTCTTACCTAGCGTATTTTTTTCCAGAAAAACCAAGTGAACAAAAAACACTTAGATATTCCTGCCTTTTTTAGAGATAAAAAATTGAATCAAATTTCGCACGGCGCGGCGGAGCGCGCAACTATCACTAGTATAAACTATGTGTAGGCATGGCTCATGTGCCAGCCGCTACGCGCCCATGCGTGCCAACACGAGGTTGATTTTTCGAATTTAAGAGTAATTGCAGAATTTTGGGGTGTTTACTCGGGAAAAATGGGCTTAGATGTAATTTCAAAAATACTATAGGCCTATTCGAAAAAGTGGATTCAAATGTAATTTCAGAATTCTTATTCGTCTCGATAATATTTCGCATTGTTCACTGATAAATCGATTAATTGAACTAATTTTTTTTTATAATCTCTCGATTTGCTTTGAGTTGATTTGTATAATTTCGGAATTCTTATTCATCTCGATAATATTTCACATTGTTCACTGATAAATCGATTAATTGAACTAATATTTTTATAATCTCTCGATTTGCTTTGAGTTGATTTGTATTTTGTAACGAAAAGGATGTTAAAATGTATACATGATTTATTATCTATTTACAAATTTGTGGGGAAAAAATGGATTTCTTTATTTTATTAATTTTGGATCCAGTAAAAGTGGTCTTTCTTTGGTCCAAGTATTATTTGATTCATATATAGTATGTGTACAACTATGAAATAATATCCACCTGAAAGCAAATGAGTTGATTTGTATTTTGTAAATATTGAGGGGTCTTTTCGGAAAAAAAATCTAACCCAGATGTAATTTCCAAATTCTCAGGGGGTCTTTGCGCAAAAGGAAACAACCGGATGTAATTTCTAAATCCTCGAGAGCCTTTGCGAAAAAGAAACAAATTCTAGCATTTTCGAGGGCTTCCCCTCAAAAGAGGATTTGAATGTAATTTAATGAACTTTCGGAGCCTTTTCGCCAAAAAAAAAACCATGCCCACGCTTCCTAGAACATGTGCTCGCCACGTGTCGGACAAGAAAAGGCGTGCCCCGCGTGGGGGCAGAATCGAACGCAGGCATGAGTAGGGGTGACAATGGGGACCCGTTCCCGATCCCCGGTGGGGAATTCCTCTATTAGGGGACAGGTGTGGGAAGAAATCGTCCCCCGCGGGGATAGAACGGGGAAAATTATTCCCCCGTCGAGGATGGCGGAGACAGGGACGGGGAGTTTTCTTCCCCGCGGGGACCCGATTGGAGATCCGAATTTAGTTTAGTCCAATTTAGTTGTTATATTGCAAACATATTCTTTAGCCCATCATATTCACATTTTCATAAACGCGACAACATAATCTTCAATGAATGCATGCATTCTTTTTTTCCTTGCCTGTTGATATGATTTTAGAGTTAAAATGGCTATAAGAGCTCTTCTCTTATGTGAAATTTTTGCGTGGATGGGTCCCCGACGAGGCCTCGATACCCGAACGGGGATGGGGACGGGATGATTTTCTCCCCCGAGACGGGGAATAGGGACGCGGACAGGGAAAATTTTGGGTCGCGGGGACGGGGAGGCACTCCCCAGCAGGGAATGCCCCCGTTGCCACCCCTAGGCATGAGGCTTTGCAGCGAGGCATTCTCCCACCGCGCTACGCACCCGTTCGTGTTAAGCGGAGGGGATTAATTACTTAGGGTGTACTAACCAGCAGGCAAATTGGGCGACATAGATGTGTGTTGTGCGAGCATGCCGGTGAAAAACGACATGGAGGCCGTGAGCTGTGCGAAAACGTTTGTAGTTTAATATACAGAGTATTTATTGTACAAAATAAAGATTAATTATTGCAACATTTTCACTACATTCTTTATTAATGCCAAAGGAGTGCAAGGGCATCTCCAACAATGGAATTTTTTTTATAAATAATCATTTTTTATATGTGTATTACAAAAATATATGTCGATTTATTTTATTTTTTTTGCAGAAGCATTTGTCGCACCAACGTGGCGCGATTAAGACAAGTCGCGCCACGATGGCACGATTGGGGTTCAATTGCGCCACCCTGGTGCGACCGGAGCCAGGGGAGGGGGGATGGGGTGACGAGGAGAGAGGGGAGCGGAGGGCGGTGATAGGAGGGAGGAGAGGGGAAGGGGGAAGGGCAGGGAGGTTTTTCTTTTTTATTTTATTTTGTAGTATTTAAATTCATTTATTTATATCTTTTATTTGGAAGATCCAAATAAAGTAAAATAAATTTTTAAATTTGAGTTAAGTTATAAAGATTTAGATTATACAATAAAAATCTCTACGATTTTTTTAAATAATCATTTTTTATACATAAAATAGGAAATATACGAAGTTTTTTTTTTTGCAAAATAGCCATCAGCAGCCAATGGAAATTGGCGCGATGGATTCAACACCACCGCTCTAGAAAACTAAGCCGTTATCACGTAAATTTCAGAAACGCTTAAGCCTTTTCGGTAGCCCGTAAGATATCATGTTTAAATGTAATTTTTAGGAACAACGAACCAGATTTGCTCTTTGATATATGGACTACCATATGTTGCAAAAATATTTTATTTACACCTTTTTTGCATCTAAATTCTACTAGTGCAATAACCCTAAGTATTATAGTCGATAACAATGAAACGCTTAAGCCTTTTCGACACCCCGTAAAATATCATGTTTAAATGTAATTTTTAGGAACAACGAACCAGATTTGCTCTTTGATATATGGACTACCATATGCTGCAAAAATATTTTATTTACACCTTTCTTTGCATCTAAATTCTACTAGTGCAATAACCCTAAGTATTATAGTCGATAACAATGAAACGCTTAAACTTTTTCGGCACCCCGTAAAATATCATGTTTACATGTAATTTTTAGGAACAACGAACCGGATTTGCTCTTTGATATATGGACTACCATATGCTGTAAAAATATTTTATTTACACATTTCTTTGCATCTAAATTCTACTAGTGCAATAACCTTAAGTATTATAGTCGACAACAATTTTATTGCAAAACAAGGGTGGGAGAGGGAGATTAGAGAGAGGGCGATTTACAAATCAGATGTTACTGCGGAAAATAAGGTAGGCCACACTCTTTATTACGTCTTAAAACTGAAAGGAGTACCATGAACAAGGAAAATAATAGTTACAACTAGATGTCTTTTGAGTGCTTCAAGGTCACTTCCCCTTCGCCCATGCCTCTGGTGGGGCTTCTCTTGCACGATGCACCCTCTCTCGTTTCCTCTTTCTGTCGGCCTTCTTCTCCTCCGCTTCCTTTCTACGTGCCTCCTCGCGTGCGGCATCCGCTGCTCTTGAAGTTGCTGCGTGAACTCCTCAGCCCGGTTGGCTTGATCAAGGAGCCTTTGGTCTTCGGGGTTGATCTTCATGTCAAACCATTCCTCAAATTCACATAGTGGCAGAGGTGATTACATGAAACATAAATTAGCAAAGATTCATGTAGAAATATTGCGAAACACGTATGATTATTACCATCTGGCGATTCTTCAGGCTCTTCTCTGGCGGGTCGAAAGCGTAGTTGCAGCACTTCCAATACCTCCTCTTCTAAGTTGGAATTTCCCAAGAGCGGACAAGTCTGCAAGGATCTCCGCACATACACATCGGTGCGACAACCCCAACAAGTAGAAAAAGGTCCTGGTACGCTGAATTGCACGGCCAGTCTGAAACGCCTCCCTCTTCTTTTGCTTTCCCCTTTCCCTTTCCACTTACACGCTTAGGAATTTTTTCCTCCATCTTTTTTCCCCTCTCCTCCTACCCTTCTCTTTATTTTGTCTCCTTTTCTTTCGGTTGTGGTTTTACTCTTGAACGAGATGAGGGAGGCAGGAGCAGATATAGCCCGTATATAGGGTGATCACCCCATATCGGGGTGATATGTCCCATAACAGTGTCACCCATCATCAAAGCTGCACGACATGTCGCCCTTTGTGAAAAGTTGTACGACGTGTCACCCATCATCAAAGCTACACGACTTGTCACCCTCTGTGAAAAGCTGCACAATATGTCACCCATCATCAAAGTTGCAAGACCTGTCGCCCTCTATGAAAAGTTGCACGACGTGTCACCCATCATCAAAGCTGCACAACCTGTCACCCTCTGTGTTGTCACTTCACGGTGCTCAGCGTGTTGTCAAATCTGACTGACAAAGCTACTTGCAGCGTGTTGTACGACTAGTCACCCTTTGTGAAAATGGACAACACATCACCCTCTGTGAAAAGCTGCACGACCAGCCACCCACTTTGGATGAGAAAAAGTATGTAATCCTTCAGTAGGATAATGGAACATAATTAATAAGGTATTATGCTCTTGTAAATAGGTCGGCGTGTAACGAGAAAACATACTGAATATAGTCCACGAAATGCAGAAATACAACATATAAATATATAAATAACAACATAACATTACAACGCAGAAATACAACGTAGAAATAAAATGCTCAGTCGACACCCTCCCACTCCTCTCCCTAGTCACCTCCCTCTCCCTGGTGACCTCCCTCCCCCTGTGCACGAGGTCTGGTCCGCCTCACTAGTCGACGTGCAACAGCAGATCAACGTCAGGGCCCTGAAGGGGTCCACCGGTCTGGTGCGTGGCTGATCCGGGGTCAAGGGGCACGGCTGCTGCAGGAGTATGGCATGAAGAACTCGGGTCCGTAGGATGTGTAGGCGTGGGGGCGCTCGGCTGCGACCCAAACAGGAGGTCTGGATGCATCGGACATGCATAGTCCGTGTTGAAGTCGTCCGCTCGCGTGTACGTCGTAGTGGGGCCCTCCTGACAGTAACCTGAAAGTACTACAACATGTTGGAATAAAGCATATATTTCAAAGTAAAGTTTCTTGAAATGTTAGTTTACGAAGCATATTGAACACACTTGGGGTCTGAACCATGACAGCAGGAGGCATCCATGGCGTGCCGGTAGGGTATTCGAATGGGTAGCCTGTCATACACAAGTATTAGTTATTACAAACCGCAATGCATATTTAAGTGAGCAAGTTACCTGCCACAAAGTAAGAGGGCTGCTGCCACGATGAGCTCCTTGGCTGCTCTTGTGGCAGCACTGCAGGGTACGGCAAGGTGACGGGTCTGAACAGCCGAACAGTGGGGTCGTCCGACGGTGGTGTCAGCGGCGATGGTCGTGAACTAATCCGGACCCCCTGCTATCGTAGGCTCGCCGTATGTGAGGCCACACCACCAGCGTCGAAACTATGCCGGCATGAAATGGCCCGCACAATCATCGTCGTCTTCATGATGATTCGATCGATGAACGCTGTGAACTCCTCCCGAGAGATCTCCCCCCGAACAAACGGCCTCTCATGGACCTCGCGTCCTACCCAATCTCTGTCCCCATGTCGCCCTGAAAGTGATAACATGCCGTAAGATATATGTATGCTTGCATATCATTAAAAATTGGAGTACACTGTCTAGTGGATGTACTACGAAGTGCATCGCCGATGCAACATGACTAGGATATGTGTCGTCAGCACTAGCCGGTAGGATATCCTCCGAGTCAGCAGCGGGCAAAAGGCGTACTCGTGTAAGTGGGGAGTACCATTGCAGGTACTCCTGGTATCCTTGTATGTCGTACGCGGCCCCGTCTACAACCACGTCCTGTAGTGCATGACTCCACTACTCCACCCAAGGGGCCATCTTCACGGTCCAGTTAGTCCGGCGGCCCTCCGAACCTTTCCTCGAATGCCTGTGGAGGTTATCAACCCGTTAGCATGTGTAGTCAGTTGCATTGAAAATGTAAGGAGAAGAAAAGTTACGTACTTGTGTGCCTCTGCAAGTACCGGCACGCCACGTGGAACATGGACCTCCTGCCTGAGTCCGAACTACCTCATTACCCGGTGAACCGAGTAATCCTCAATGTATACATCGAACACAAGCTTCCGCCGTGTGATCGAGTACGGAAGATCTCGCGCGCAAAGGATGAACAAACCATGCAGTGCGCGCTGCGTGACCTCCGGTAAGGTGTAAGGCTCCCACCGGACACGCTCGGCCCACAAAAGGTCGAACGCCTCCGTCAAGTGTGTGTACACACTCCGTACCTGCAGACCAGCCCACTGTGGCTACAGAAGGTACCGACATAAAGTTAGTACAAAAGAGGCAGGAATGCAATATTGCATAGTACAAAAAACATTTATGTACCCGTCTGCAGCCCCAAAGGGAGCCCATCGTAGGGCGGTCCACCTCCGTCTCGCCGTAGAACTCCGGGCCGTACACTCGGTCCTCAACCCATGGTCGTCCGATCTGGAAGCGCTCGAATGACCAGAGCATGAGTAGGAGTGGGCAACCAGAGAGGATCAAACCGAGGCGCGTCCTAAGGCACGCATCGCACAGACCCCGGTAGGTGGCACAAAGTGCAGCTGACCCCCAACTGTACTGAGGTACCTCGCCGGGGGCAACGTCAGCAATAGCCCGTGCGATCGAGACAAGCCTAGCGTCGAGCTGTCTCCATGGGTGGTGGTGAACATCACCCACCCGAACAACCACAAAAGGTAAGCCTCCAGGTGCTGGGTCACCTGGTACTCCACGGCGTCCCCAACCATCGTAGTAACTTGCAAGAAGAAAAGTTTGTTGGTTACACCGATAAAATAATTCGTACCATTTTTGAACCATGACAAGACATACCTCGAACTGGCGAAGCCACGTGAGAGTAGGATCGTGCCTCTGTCATGGGTGTAGCGGAGCGTACTGCGGCTGGCCTCCAGGTGCAGGGGGAAGGATTGCTGTGAACTTAGCAAAAAGGTCATCAAGCCAGTCGTCATCCACCTCGGTTGGCACAACCGCCTGGCCAACGATCAGGAGACCGGTCAGCATTGAAACATCCTGCAAAGTGAGCGCCATCTCTCCGTAGGGCAAGTGGAATGTGTGCGTCTCTGGCTGCCAGCGGTCCACGAGGGCAGTAAGGAGGGATCGGTCGAAGGGAAAGCGTCGGAATCTCTCCACGACGACGACCTCACCATCCGAACCATCGATGAGGTCCTCCTGTGTGGCCTCCACCATCCGTGCAAGGGGAAGTAATCTCGTCGCCTCCAACCTGCAATAATAATTTACAAGTTAGAGCACAACGTGTTACAAGCTATTAAGTATGTTAAAATTTGGTACGCTAACATACCTGGGTAACCAGCACCTGTTAAGGCCCCAGGCACGTACTGGAGTCCGTGTGGACAAGACACTAGGATCAGAGTCCTCTCTGGCAGTAGCGTGTAACCGTCCATGTTGGCGTGCGTCCAAGTGATGATCAAGAAGGCTGTACGACCAATCGCCACCGTTGCCAATAGCCATCATACCTACGCACAACCAACAATGTAATAATTTCTATTGATGAGCTAAAAGAGACACATTATGTTAAATGAAAAAACAAGCAAGACCAAACATACATGCATGCATAATAGTTTTGACAAAATGAAATCCGATAAAAAGGGAACTACGTGATTATTACATACACGCGTAAGGGAACTGTATGATTATTACATTCCATACAAAGGGAAGGAAATCCTGAACATGGAAACACGCCTTACAAGAATATACGTCAAAGCCTCCACCTGAAATGTTCTTCCCGTGATAATTGTTCTTCCTGTGGCCATATTCTCCACATAGGACACACCTCCAAACAGGGCCTCCCACCTCGGACTCGTCCATGTCATTGCGGATGCAGTACGTTTGGCGACGACCTTTCCCACCCTTGACTCGGTATTGTCAGGGACCCATCTGCGTGTGGCATGATCAATTTCAGTGAAGTTTTTGGTGACACGAAACCCATGTAGTTCACCAGACCATGTTTAAACAACAATATCCGACATGTAGTACGGAGAAACAAACTATACACTGCTCATCTGAATCCACCCACGGGCCGTCAAGACATGCGGACATGGTTTATTAAGAAGGTACGGCTTTCGGCAAGTGCAGGTGCACATGTGGTCCATACCATACCCCAAGCTCACTTCATGAGTGATTCTTCCACTTGCCATTCCCAGCCCCTCCATATTCCTTAGTGTTACCTCAAATCGTAACTCCGTGGTACCCATGACGACGACTGAGTGTAGGAGGACCTTCTCAACCTTCTTCACCATCCAAGCCGTAACGATGCTGCAGTAGGGACTCTGAATGGTACTTGCATGCAACACTGCCGTGGCGTGCCGTTCCCGAAAATACCTCACTGTACCATACAGTACACCTTCGACGATAGCAACAAGGGGCATGCCACGAAGACCCCTTATTACCCAGTTGTACACCTCGGCCAGGTTGGTTGTCATCACCCCGTACCTTGCCCCATTTGTGTCGTGCAACAGTGCCCACTTCTCAACTGGTTCAGACTCGATCCAGTGCGAGAAACACTTGATGTTTCTTGAAAGCCTCCTTCTGATGTTTGGTGGGTCAATGTCCGGTAAGGGTTGCAAACGTTACGGTGCCTCCGAACTACTACCACCTACTTGTCTCTCTCCGTCACGTATCTGCTTGCTAGTGAGCTCATCAAGCTTCTCCCATATGGCATCAAACTTTCTCTGCTGATTTTGCTTACACAACCTCTTGAATAGGTTCATGAGCTTCTTACTTTTGAAATATTTGAATAGGTTAGCCGCCATGTATCGCATGCACCACCGGTTCTACAAATCTGGCCATGGAAAGGGCTCTTCCACATTTTCTTGCAACTTCTTTATCACTTTTATCAACCCAGTATGGCGGTCATGTATTATGCACACATTTGGCCTATCCTTCACAACACCGATCTTCAATTTCCGGAAGAACCACAGCCAACTATCGTGATTTTCATCTTCCACAAAAGCAAAGGCTATCATAAATATTTGGTTGTTTCTGTCCACACCGATGGTCATCAGAATTTGTCCCTTGTACTTGCTGGTGAGGAAAGTCTTGTCCACGCGCATGATCAGCCGGCAATGCCTGAAAGCCTCCACACATGGCCCAAGTGCGATGAAAGCACGCTCCATAACCAGGAAGCCGGGGGAGTTTTGAGATTCTCTATCATGTACAGCAGTATATGTCCCAGGGTTTCTTTCCTTCAGGACGTCCAGAAGTCGGGGAAGATTGTCATAGGATGCCTCAAGGGTCCCAAAGCGCTTCTCCAATGCCTTCTGCTTCGCCCTCCATGCTTTGGCATAGCTGATTTGGTATTTATATCTATTCTTCATGGCAAGTACTTTGTGATGTGCCTCCATGTCAATCTTCTCGACAATCTCTCCATACATCACGTTCGTGATGAAAGAGGATGTGAGGTTACGATGTCTCGACGTTACATTGCTCAGAACACAACTGTGTTGCACCACCTTCGTGATAACCCAGTTCAACTCATACTTGGGCCTGTGGGCATGAACACGCCAACCACATTTGATATTTTCACACTCACTGTGTAACAATCTTTACTGGATTTCACAACTCTCACCGGTCGCTGCAAACTCATCGCCCAAACCCTTATAGCATCCTGCAAAGCAGACTTCTCCGTGTACATTGCGTGCACGTGAACCTCAATTAGTCGGTACTCACCTGTCGAGTCATGGGCATCGTCGACTGCTAGGTCTTCCGCTTTGCCCCTATTCCAAGCAGCGGCCACCTGTACGGACGTATTTCCATCTCGTCCGAGGAAGATTCATCATGCTCGTCCATAACAAGTGCCTCTTCTTCCTCTGCCGCTCGCTGATTGTCTTGCTCTAGCACATCAACTAACCCTTCCAACTCCTCCCCTTCATTTGCTTGTCCCGTCGGTGCAGCACATGACCGAATATTCTCATGAACTTCCGCCACACTTTCTGCCTGCACCGCGATAGTGGTTTCGTTACTTGGCAAGTCTGTTTTGACCGTCACCTGCACAAAGAGAACGAAACCCCAACCACACCGTCTTGATAAATTGATGTAGTTCCTCCAAGATTGAGTCCGCTTCAACGGTCTAAGCACACATACCGAGTCCTGTGTACCTCTCGACCACAAGCATTTAATGTTCACGTCATGCACCACAGGATTCAATGAAAGACTGTGACAAAGCCACCCGCACAGATCTTCAAAACTCATGTCATCCGGATTCTGATGGTACAAAACACACTGCTTAAAACTACTCCGATCAACCCCATATGGCCCCTCCTGAACTTCTCCTTCACCGTAAAACACTTTGAATGCATCCATAGTAGACATACCTACTGGATATTAAAAAATATTTTATAATATTTGACATACGAAATAATGGCAATTGTAATAAAGTTATGTACATCTGAGAAATTATGCATACATGTAGTTTTTCCTAACCGAACTTGCCACCTTGTTTATTCCTTACAACCAAGAACTAACTATTTTTTGAGGGAAAATAAGATCTACCATAATGACATTATTCACATACCTACATTAATACAATCTGCGTGAAAGGATAATTTAAACTATGTCCTACCACTTGTCTACCATATTACATACATTTAGTACATAAAGCAACCAGGTTCTATACTATCTAATTAACACAAACAAACTTATTCTACATCATTTGGATATCACATGATCAAGTTATGCTAGTTTTATTATTTAACGCATTGAAATCAAACCTAACCAGGAAATGGTACAAACTAAATTGAAATTTAAATCTCTTTGCATATTCAGAGAGCTTATGACAAAGGATTCTAAAGAATTATGTCTCATTCTTTTTGAATTTTAGTTGTACAAAATTTGTATTGATCTAGTTTCAAACCTACACTTTGAATTTGAATTATATTTTAAATTAGGGATCAAACTTCAATTTTTTTTTTGCATGTTGTGATACTAAGATGATTTAACATGAATTTAGAAACTTGTTTTATTCAATTTGGACTTATGGTTCAAAAGTTATGACCATTTGAATATATTCGATTTAAATAATTGAGGAGAAAATTGAAAATACGTTTTAGTTGATACCCTAATAATTTTTCGGTGTGTGCTGCAATAATTAGGTAATACCCTAACAATATTTGCATAATAACTTTGAAATAGCATACTACATTTTAGTTTACACCCTAACAATTTTTTGGTGTGTTCTGCAATTTTTCCTTTCATTTTCTACTTTTCCTACATATATCATCTTTTTTTCAGTGTAAACCTAATTTTTAGTCTTGTAAATAATTACTGGCTACTATGTTTATTTTGTCCAACCAACAACACATTTTTTTTGCTCCAATAAATTAATATTGCAACTCATATATTTCCGAGGCCAATATTATATTATGTACCAACATTATTTGCGCATATACAAAATTATCCACACATAATTTTATAAATTATGCGTAAAACAAAATTATTTAGGTACTACATTTTTTAGGCTACTCTAACAGTTTTTTGAGACTACCTATATTTTTTCTACGTATATATCAATTATACCGATGATAAAATAATTATAAAAATTACTAATCGACGAACGAAGAACGAACGACGATGGACGACGAACAAGCACGAAAAAGATACTTTCTTCTTTTCTTCCCTCTTGTTCTTCCCTCCTCTTCTTCTTCTTTTCTTCTTCTTCTCTTCTTCTCGGCTCTGGCTCGACCTGTGCTGCCTGCTCTGCCCGCTGCACCTCGTCGACCGCGTCGCCCTACCCTGTCGCGCCACGCTGGCTCGATTGCGCCTATTGTCGGGACCCCGAATTTGCAAATCCGGACCCTCTGTGTATTCAGCACTAGTCCAGGAACGCGCTAGTGCACACAGTCTTAACATCGGTATATATCACAATCATACCAAACGATACTACCAAAGTACTTTATTTAAATAATCAAAGGGTTACTCGACCTTATGGCCAAGTTACAAATATATGCCTTGCAAGGCGAAACTTATTAAAAGAGAAATAACAAAGAAATGAAAATCAAATAAACTTGTGGCGCCATCCAAGATACCACAGTGCAACCGACCGGGCTCGCATCCCTAAGTAGACGGATCCTCCGGGAACTCCTCCTCCGAAACCGCGTAGTCTCCTCTTCAACTGGTATTGTGTTGAGGCAAGGGTGAGTACTTGGTACTCAGCAAGTCATGCACACGCAAGCTAATATACTATATGCATGGCTTGGTACAAAGGAATAGCTCAGTATATTTGCGAAATGACTTTTGACAAGTAATAAAAGTAGATTCGAAGCGAGAAATAAGTAAAGCATAAATAACTTTTCAAGAAGTTTAACAAACATTTTTCCCATCCTACACCATATTTCCATCACCTTCCTTGTTAAACCAACCCATCTTTTCAAAACCAAGTTATTTTCGTAAAGTCTACCCCTTGATCAGTAATTCCCGAGCATTGTCGATCGTGGACTCCGGCTATTCAAATAGATTCTACACTCTGCAGAGGTTATGCACTTTACCCACAAGATACTCAAACACCACAAAGGCGAGTTCCTCAGAATAAAGCCTTTCTAAGCCTCAAACAACACAGTGGTCCTCTCCAGTTCGTGCTCTACACCATCCCTTCCCTTAGCCAAGGCGAAGTATGGGACCAACACACCGTTAGATGGGTACACTGGCCACGCCACGATACGCTCCCCGCACAATCACACAAACGGTGTAATCGACACCCTGAGGCTCCACAAGTGAGTCCTTAGCGACTTAGTCAACTAGGGCCGTCCCATTCCAGCCATGTGGTTGCAAGTATGACCAGTTCAAAGGCTTGCAAGGTTAAGTCCTTAGAGTGACCAGGGCAAGACTACCCGAAAACCAAATCAACACTCCCAATGCCACAACCGCCCACTGATTACTCTTGCCACATGCCCCGGCCGAAATCGTTTATCAAACCCCGCTTGATTACCATGCACCACGTCAACATCACATGATACTTTTCCAAAACAGGTTCAATATATCATTAAGTCCATATTATCATTTGATTGTCCAAAATCATGTCATGAGCACGTAGTGTGTCTAAGCAAAGATACTACAACGGTCTAAACCCATGTTGGCAATTTAATAATGTCCAACTAGTAAACCATAACTAGGGTGACGAGGGATCATGGCACATACTTAGATAATCAAGGTGTCATACAAATTGGTGTTTATCTAACCCCCATGTTTAAACAAAATATCTTTCTAATTGAACTAGCATGCAATAGTTTAAATCAAAATAGATTTCGAAATAGGATCAACATGGTCAAAGCACAACTTGCCTTCAAAAAGTACTTGCTCTTGGTCTTGAGTTGGATCCTGAGTCAACACTTCTCCTCGAATCCTTCCCAGACTTCAACGCCTACTCGTAAAGCGTGCAAATAGCAAATACCCAATAAACAATAGACAAAAACATCCCAAAACTCCAAATAAAATCCATAAACAGAGAGAACGTAATTTTCTGGATTTTTAGAAACTGGAATCGTCAAATTTGGAGTTAAAATGCAAAAGTTATGATTATTTAAAGTTTAAATAATCAATTAAATAATATTACAGAGAAAAACTTTAGTCCAAAAATTAAATAAAATTCATATTTAGGTAGATCTCAATTTTATACAAATTTAGAAATTTGAATCGCTCAAATCGGAGTTGAAACGCAAAAGTTATAAGCGTTTGAAGTTTGAAACAAAATCTGAAATCATTATTTCGAATTAATAAATCATTTTCTTTTCGAAATTAATTATTAAGCGTCAGCCTAGACACGTGGCAGCCTCGATTGGTTGGCTGACGTCACCGGCCCATGGACTTGGTCCACGCTGGTCGGGTCTCACGGTGGACTCGGCCCACGGCTCCACGTGAGACCGACATGTGGGTCCACTCGGGTGACGCCATTGCCGACGTCGGGGCTCAGCCACTTACTGCGACATGTGGGACCCATCGTGACGTCATGGGTGACGCCGGCGCTACCGACACGGCCGACATGCGGGCCCTTCGACACGCGGGCCGTGTCGGCGTCCACACGCACGCTCGTGGGCGGCGCCGACTGCGTCGGCCCAACTTCCCGACACGTGGCGCAATCACGCCGTTGGTTTGAAAATCAACGCGCGGATTAGATCCGATGTTGACGCGTTTGGGTTAACGCATTGATTTCGGATCGCTGGATCTAGATCCGATGGTCGAGATTAGATCTCGAAATCGTAACGCAATCTCACCGTGCGATGACGTGGCGTGATCTCGGCGTTGGATCTTGATCGACGGAGAGAGCTCGCGTCCGGCGATGGCTTGCGCGGAGCTGGCTGGCCGAGCCGGGGCGGCGACACGCCAACGGCGTTCTCGGGCGCTCTCCGGCGGTGAGAGATCTCGGTGCGTCGTCGCGGTGAGTCCGGATCTGGGGTCAACGGGCAGGGACGGCGACGGCGCGAAGCAAAGACCGTGGCGGGCGGGCGCAACTACTGGCGAGCTCGCGACGGCTAAACGGGCGCGGCTTTGCCTCGGTGAAGTAGAGAAGGGAGGGCGCGGATCACGGTCTCGGTACGCCGGGCTTTAAATAGCCTCGGCGTCTGCGGCGTAAAACGGAGACCTAGTTTTCCACGGCGGACACGGCAGCGAGTCCGGCCGGACTCGGCGAGACGACGACGGAGAGCCGTGACACGTGGCACGATCAACGGCCCCGATCGCCGGCGCGATCGGATCCGGCCGGATACGGCTCGGTCGGGTTTCGGCGGATCTCGGCCGTTGGATCTTGATCCAACGGTTGGGATTGATTAGGGTTAGGAGTGGGTTCGGCCGAGTCACGTGGCTCGGTCGGACTCGAGTCCAACTCGGGTTCGACTTCGATCGGATGAACAAGATTTGACCCGAGTTTGATTTTCCAAGCGATTTAATATTTAAAATAATTCCTAGTAATTTATTTAATTCATTAAAAATAGCAAATGACTCAGAAAATCCTAAAAATTCTGGAAAATACTTTGGATCATTTTGGACTCAAATAAAATATTTCCAACAAAATTTTATTTGCAAAATTAAATTCTTTAATTATTTCAAAATGGAATAAATTCAAATAAATTCCAATTAAATCCAAATAAATTCCGAAAATTCCAAAATTCACCAAAGTGCCAAATCACACATGAATTTAGGACAAGTAAAATTTTGGGGTGTTACAAACCTCCCCTTAATAGAATCTCGTCCCTAGATTCAGTGGCTTACTAAAGGAATAGATTTGGAAATTCTTTCTTCAAATCCTCTTCGCTCCCAAGTCGCTTCGCTTTCTTTATGGTTGCTCCTTGAACTCTACAAAAACGGGTTGACTTGTTTCTAGTTTCTCGATCCATTGTGTCTAGAATCCTCACGGGATACTCCTTATAGGTCAAATCCTCTTGCAACTCAATTGACTCTAGCGGTGTTCTGCTCTCAGAACTCGGAGACACTTCTTTAATCGGGACACATGGAATACATCATGTACTCCTCGCTAACGATCGTGGCAACTCCGATAAGCAACTTCGCCCCTGCGCTCAAAATCTTAAATGGTCCAACATAACGGGTGCAAGTTTCCCTTTGGCATGGAACCTCTTAACTCCCGAGAGGCGAACTCGAGGTATACAAAGTCTTCGGTTCAAAACTCAAATCTCGCTGACGATTGTCGGCCATAACTCTTCTGTCGAGATTGGGCTATCTTCAACCTTTCCCTAATCATAGCGACCGCTCTTCACCTCTTGAAGAATATCAGGCCCAAAGACACTCGCCACGGCCTCATTCCAATTCAATGGCGTCCGACAGTGGTCGACCATACAAAGGCCTCAAAAGGTGACATCTCAGTAAACTAGCCTGATAACTATTGTTGTAATCGAACTCGGCATACGGCAAACTTTTATCCCAAGAGGTAGCATAAGCCAATGCACAAGCTCTTAACTTATCCTCCGTAATCCGTTGACTCTTTCGGTCTGTCCATCCGTCAGTGGATGATAAGTCGATCAAGTTTAAACGGGTTCCCATGGCTTCATGCAACTTATTCCGTAACCTTGAGGTAAATTGGGTACCTCTGTCCGATACAATCCTCTTTGGCACTCCGTGTAAACAAACAATCCCGATCATGTATAATTCTGCTAATTTATCTCCCGAGTAAGTGGTCTTCACGGGATAAAATGGGCTACTTTAGTCAAGCGATCCACTATAACCCATATGGAGTCATAACCTCCTTGAGTCTTGACAACCGGTAATGAAATCCATTCCGATTTCCTCCCACTTCCACTCGTATCTTCACGGTTGTAGCAATCCTGCTGGTCTCTCGATGCATTGCCTTGACTCTCTGGCATACGCCGCACAATGCAACATGCTCGGCAACTTCTCGCTTCATACTCGGCCACCAGAATCTCTCCTTTAGATCCCGATACATCTTGGCGCTTCGAGGTGAATTGAGTACTTGGAGTCATGGGCTTCTTCCAAAATCAGTTGCTTTAACTCCTTTTTGTTAGGCACACAAATACGATCCTTCATCCACAACGTGCCTTGCTCATCCAACTTGAAGTCCTCTCGCCTTGCCTTCCTCCTTGACGGACTTAATCCTGCGGATCTTGTCATCATCCTTCGTCCTTCTCGGATCTGATCCTCTAGGGTAGGCTTTACTTCTAATGCGGCCAAGAATCCGCTAGGTACTACCTCAATCTTCATTTTCTCGAAAATCCTCACATAACTCATCCTCGACTTGTGGCTAGCAACGACTCACTGGTATGGCTTTTCCGACTCGTAGCGCTTGGCTACTACGCTGGCCTTCCCGGATGGTAATGGATTCCAACATTGTAGTCCTTGATCAACTCTAACCATCTCTCTCGCCTCATATTCAGATCCGACTGGGTGAATATGTACTTAAGGCTCTTATGATCCGTATACACTTCACATCTGCTTTCCAATCGATAGTGACGCCATATCTTCAAGGCATGCACTACTACGCCTAACTCTAGGTCATGTGTCGGATAATTTTCCTCATGCGGCCTCAATCGCCTTGATGCATACGCGACGACCTTTCCATTCTCGCATCAGACACATCCAAGTCCTTGGCGCGATGCGTCACAATAAATATCGAAGCTTTGAGCAACATCCGTAGAACTAACACCGGTCTTGATGTCAATCGCTTCTTCAGCTCTGAAATCCTTTCTCACATTCTCAAGGCCCATGCAAACTTCTTTTCCTTCTTCAAAGAATTGCGTAAGAGGTTTTCGCAATTGTCGAGAAGCCTTCAATGAAACGGCGGTAGTATCCTGCCATTCCAAGGAAACTCCGAATCGGTCACGCCTCCCAATGTAACACACCTTCTACTTTGCTTGGATCCACGGCGACTCCTTCATGCGGTCATTACATGTCCAAGAAACTCCACCTTGTCCTTCCAAAAATCACACTTGCTGAACTTGGCGAAAAGTTGCCGTTCCTCGGCTTTTCCAAAACTCGCCTTAAGTGTTCGGCATGTTCATCCTCTGCCTTGGAGTAGATTAGGATATCGTCTATGAACACGACGACAAACTTGTCCAAATATTCCATGAACACCTTATTCATCATATTTATGAAATAAGTGGCGCATTAAATCGACCCAAAGGACATAATCAGAACTCGTAATGTCCATATCTTGACGAGAATGCGCCTTGAATATCCTCCGATCGGATCCTCAATCGATGGTATCCCGATCTCGAGATCAATCTTGGAGAAAACTCCGGCTCCTCTTAACTGATCAAACCAATCATCAATCCTGGGTAGCGGATACTTATTCTTCACGGTGACTTCATTGAGTGCACGGTAGTCAATGCACATCCCTGAAACTCCCGCCCTTCTTCTTGACAAACAAAACTGGTGCTCCCCACGGCGAACTAACTCTTCGATAAATCCTTTCTCCATTAACTCTTCTAGCTGTTTCTTCATCTCTACCAACTCCTCGGTAGACATCCGATAGGGTCTCTTTGCTATCGGTCTTTGTGCAGTACAAGCTCTATCACAAACTCTATGTCCCTGTCGCGGCATACCAGGTAGATCTTCGAAAAACATCGGGTACTCATTCACTCCGACATCCTCTATGCTGATTGCCTTGGTATTAACCATCAATCTGCCCATCTCTAACCGCAGGGCTTGAAATTCCACTTTCTTCCCACACGGGCTCTCAATCGAGATAGTCCTTCGCCCACAATCCAATACAGCCTTGTGCTTGGATAACCAATCCATTCCCAATATAACATCTAAGGTCCGGTCTCCAAAATTATAAGGTTTGCTAGGAACTCTATTCCATCTATTAGTATTCTCACCGGAACATCCTACTTCCGCTCGGAGTTCTGAACCAGGGTTTGAACTAAAAGCATGCACTTAAGTCTTGCAATTCTCAAGTCATTCCTAGCAGCAAAGCCTTGCGAAACAAACGAATAAGCTCCGAGTCAAACAAAACTGCTGCAGTCGAAGTTAACAAGTAACTTACCGATCGACGTCCGTAGCATTCTGCGGTGCATCTGCGGTGACATGGTTGACTCGGCCTCTCACCACGGTGCAGGGTGTGGCTCCCCGGGCGTCCTAGCTGGGTGGTTCCTAGGTTGAAGCGAACTGGGTCGCTCCTCTGTCTTCTTCGGACAATCGTTGGCAAAGTGTCCTGGCTCGTTCTGCGCTTGTAATACCCTCCTGTTCCTTCGATTGCTCGAGTAGTGTTTCTAGCGGGGCCGGGTTTGGTAGTTCGATTGGCGTGTCTTGGTGCTTTGAGGATGGTGTCCTTGTTGCATTCTGTGGTTGGAATCAAGAATTGATTTGGTGCAACTCTCAAGCTATGCGTTCCTGGCGTGATCCTTCTTGTTGCATCCTGCGCTTCCTGTTCTCATCCGGTTCCTTGCGCTTGTCCTCAAGAATAAGTGCCTTATTCACCAACTCTTGGAAATCTGGAAAGGTGTGGGTGATCAACCCTACTTGCAATCCCGAGTTAAGTCCCTTCATAAAACGAGACTGCCTGGATTTATCTCGTCGCTACATCCTCGGTGCGTGGCGTGCTAGCCGAGTGAACTTGTTCAGTAGTCGCCACCGGGTGATTACCTTGCTTCGATGCTCAACTCCTCCTTCTTAAGGTCCATGATTCCTTCAGCACGTGATCTGTCGAATGCTGTGAACTCTTCCCAAGTGATATCTTGAGGGTTCTCTGCGTGGCACGAAGTTCTCCCACCATTCGGCATTGTTCCTTCCAATCGATGAGAAGCGTAGAGTACCTTCTCATTCCCTATGCATTGAGCTATGTGTAGCTTCCTCTCAATTGATCTTAACCAATCATCGGCCTCCAATGGATTGGCATTCCCAGAGAAAGTGGGTGGGTGAGTCCTCATGAACTCGACACTTTGTATTCAAGCGTGGTCCCCTGATTAACTGATTAGCAAAGTGGCCTGGCAAAGGACGTGCTGCATTTGTTGCATCATAGCATGCATCAATCGAGTCTGGGCGCAAGAAATGCTCCAAATTCTGCATATCCAAGGCGGTCTTTGGTGCTCCATCATTGGGGTTTTCTCACGGGCGAGATCCACTCCCATTGCTTCCAAAGTTCCCACGGGTGTTCACCATCTGTCGATTTGCTCTAGGTTTAGAGATGAGAGGGAAACAAGAATAGACAAGTAATATGGAACTTATGCGGGCGAAAGGGGTAACTTTAAGGTCCAACTTTATTATTAATAACTTGGTATGGCTGCTTACAATGCCTAAGGGCCTTGCAACACATCTTGCACACTCAAAGAAACAATGAAAATCCAAATCGAACTAACTCTGGAGTCTAACGCCTAAAGGGTGACTCTTTCTTCTATGACGCGACTCGGCGAAGGAGTCTCACTATAGAACCTATGCTCACTCATCGAAAACCTCCACGGCACTGGTACGGTCTTTGTGGCATAGGCGCCAAACGATCGCCATGTCCAAAGAATCGTGTCCTCTGTGGTAGTCGAAGAAGCGGTGTCCTCATCGAGATCGACTCCTCCTGGATCTCGCTCGTGTAGCTCGAGTATCGCTCCGGTCCGTCCGTACAAAGTCATCTCCAGCTCGTCAATCCTTCGCAAGATGTGCCACATACTCTTGAGCTTCCCGCCATCTGTTCTTCTCTGTCGTGATCTCCTTGCGGCCTTCGTAGCTCCTTGCTTGTATTATCTAGTACATCCTCCTGGCGACGACAAATCGTGCCAGCGTAACCGTGGCATCCTCATCCTCGAATCGCCGGGTCGAAGGTTATCGCTGGCGGATGGTAACTTAACACCGTGCATCTCCAACTCTCGGCGTGAGATACGGGTAATGTGCCGCATTGCTCGTCGTGATACTTCTTGGATACCCATCGCATTGTGGATCTCCTGGCAAAGGTCGGTGTATCGAGCGATTGCCTGGCCCTTTTTCCTAGCAGTACCTCAATCCTCACGTCACAAGCCTTGATCAATCCCGCTTGTCCGATCACTTCCACTTGGTATTGGGGCTTCTCAAAATCTCCGAGAGTCTCAGAGCATATGCCAAAGTTCCGCGGCGTGACCAACTCCCAGATCAACGTAGTTGAACTCTTCCTCCATCTGTCACACAAGAGTGCTTTACGTAGGAACCCTAATTTTTAAATTGTGACAAGGTAAGGGAAAATTTCAGCAAGAGACAAGAAAAGAGAGAAGGGATAAGTCGAGATGTCATTTCTTGTCTTCACAAATTTTTAGCTTTAGAAAATAGGTTTTATCCTCACTACGACCATTCTAGCTTAGGGTTGAGCCTACAAGTCAAGTATGGCTCGATACCACCTCTGTCGGGACCCCGAATTTGCAAATCCGACCCTCTCAGGTATTCAAAGACTAGTCCAGAACGCGCTAGTGCACAGTCTTAACATCGGTATATATCACAATCATATCAAACGATACTACCAAAGTACTTTATTTAAATAATCAAAGGGTTACTCGACCTTATGGCCAAGTTACAAATATATGCCTTGCAAGGCGAAACTTATTAAAAGAGAAATAACAGCGGAAAATCAAATAAACTTAGTGGCGCCATCCAAGATACCACACAGCAATCGACCGGGCTCGCATCCCTAAGTAGACGGATCCTCCGGGAACTCCTCCTCCGAAATCGCGTAGTCTCCTCTTCAACTGTATTGTGTTGAGGCAAGGGTGAGTACTTGGTACTCGAAAGAAGTCATGCAATGAATGCAAGCTAATATACTATATGCATGGCTTGGTACAAAGGAATAGCTCGTATATTTGCGATAAACAGCTTTTGACAAGTAATAAAAGTAGATTCGAAGCGTGAGAAATAAGTAAAGCATAAATAACTTTTCAAGAAGTTTAACAAACATTTTTCCCATCCTACACCATATTTCCATCACCTTCCTTGTTAAACCAACCCATCTTTTCAAAACCAAGTTATTTTCGTAAAGTCTACCCCTTGATCTGTAATTCCCGAGCATTGTCCAAAGATCAGTGGACTCGGCTATTCAAATAGATTCTACACTCTGCAGAGGTTATGCACTTTACCCACAAGATACAATAAACACCACAAAGGCGAGTTCAGAATAAAGCCTTCTAAGCCTCAAACAACACAGTGGTCCTCTCGATTCAGGCTCTACACCATCCCTTCCCTTAGCCAAGGCGAAGTATGGGACCAACACACCGTTAGATGGGTACCTGGCCACGACCACGATACGCTCCCCGCATAATCACACAAACGGTGTAATCGACACCCGAGGCTCCACAAGTGAGTCCTTAGCGACTTAGTCAACTAGGGCCGTCCCATTCCAGCCATGTGGTTGCAAGTATGACCCAGTTCAAAGGCTTGCAAGGTTAAGTCCTTAGAGTGACCAGGGCAAGACTACCCAAACCAAATCAACACTCCCAATGCCACAACTGCCCACCTGATTACTCTTGCCACATGCCCCGGCCGAAAACTATCAAACCCCGCTTGATTACCATGCACCACGTCTGTCAACATCACATGATACTTTTCCAAAACAGGTTCAATATATCATTAAGTCCATATTATCATTTGATTGTCCAAAATCATGTCATGAGCACGTGTCTAAGCAAAGATACTACAACGGTCTAAACCCATGTTGGCAATTTAATAATGTCCAACTAGTAAACCATAACTAGGGTGACGAGGATCATGGCACATACTTAGATAATCAAGGTGTCATACAAAGAAATTGGTGTTTATCTAACCCCATGTTTAAACAAAATATCTTTCTAATTGAACTAGCATGCAATAGTTTAAATCAAAATAGATTTGAAATAGGATCAACATGGTCAAAGCACAACTTGCCTTCAAAAAGTACTTGCTCTTGGTCTTGAGTTGGATCCTGAGTCAACACTTCTCCTCGAATCCTTCACTTCAACGTCTACTCGTAAAGCGTGCAAATAGCAAATACCCAATAAACAATAGACAAAAACATCCCAAAACTCCAAATAAAATCCATAAACAGAGAGAACGTAATTTTCTGGATTTTTAGAAACTGGAATCGTCAAATTTGGAGTTAAAATGCAAAAGTTATGATTATTTAAAGTTTAAATAATCAATTAAATAATATTACAGAGAAAAACTTTAGTCCAAAAATTAAATAAAATTCATATTTAGGTAGATCTCAATTTTATACAAATTTAGAAATTTGAATCGCTCAAATCGGAGTTGAAACGCAAAAGTTATAAGCGTTTGAAGTTTGAAACAAAATCTGAAATCATTATTTCGAATTAATAAATCATTTTCTTTTTCGGAAATTAATTATTGCGTCAGCCTAGACACGTGGCAGCCTCTCGATTGGTTGGCTGGCGTCGGTCCATGGACTTGGTCCACGCTTGGCTCGGGTCTACGGTGGACTCGGCCCACTACTCCACGTGAGGCCCGACATGTGGGTCCACTCGGGTGACGTCATTCTTGACGTCGGGCTCACCACTGCGCGACATGTAGGACCTTGTGACGTCATGGGTGACGTCGGCGCTCGGCTGAGACAGGCCGACATCTTGAGCCCTCGACACGCGGGCCCAGCGTGTCGGCGTCCTGCACGCGTGCGTGGGCGATTCGCCGACGCGTCGGCCCAACTTCCCGACACGTGGCGCAATCACGCCGCTGGTTTGAAAATCAACGGCGCGGATTAGATCCGGTGTTGACGCGTTTGGGTTAACGCATTGATTTCGGACCGTTGGATCTAGATCCGATGGTCGAGATTAGATCTGGAAATCGTAACGCAATCTCACCGTGCGATGGACGTGGCGTGATCTCGGCGTTGGATCTTGATCGGACGGCCGAGAGAGCTCGCGTCCTGGCGATGGCTTGCGGCGGAGCTGGCCGAGCTGGGGACGGCGACACGGCCAACGCTTCGGGCGCGCTCTGGCGAAGTGAGAGATCCCTGCGCGTCTCGTCGCGGTGAGTCCGGATTTGGGGTCAACGGCGGGGACGGGCGGCGGCGAGCAACGGGCAAAGACCGTGGCGGGCGGCGCAAGAATTACGGCAGCTCGCGGCTAAGCGGCGGCGGCTTTGCCTCGGTGAAGTAGAGAAGGGAGGGCGCGGGATCACGGCGGTCCTCGGGGTACGCCCCGGGCTTTAAATAGCCTCGGCGTCCGTGCAGAAAACGGAGACCTAGTTTTCCACGGCGGCGGACACGGCGGCGGAGTCCGGCTCGGACTCGGGCGGAGACGACGACGGAGAGCCGTACACGTGGCACGATCAACGGCCCCGATCGCACGGGCGCGATCGGATCCGGGCCGGATACGGCTCGGGTCGGGGTCGGCGGATCTCAGCCGTTGGATCTTGATCCAACGGTTGGGATTGATTAGGGTTAGGAGTGGGTTCGGTCGAGTCACGTGGCTCGGGTCGGACTCGAGTCCAACTCGGGTTCCGACTCGGTCGGATGAACAGTACTTGACCCGAGTTTGATTTTCCAGCGATTTAATATTTAAAATAATTCCTAGTAATTTATTTAATTCATTAAAAATAGCAAATGACTCAGAAAAATCCCAGAAAAATTCTGGAAAATACTTTGGATCATTTTGGACTCAAATAAAATATTTCCAACAAAATTTTATTTGCAAAATTAAATTCTTTAATTATTTCAAAATGGAATAAATTCAAATAAATTCCAATTAAATCCAAATAAATTCCAGAAAATTCCAAAAATTCACCAAAGTGCCAAATCACACATGAATTTAGGACAAGTAAAATTTTGGGGTGTTACACCTATGTCGCGCCAGCTTGGCGCGATTGCCTCGCGTCACCGATGACGTGGCGGCAGCCGGCCCGTGTCGCACTAGCGTGGCGCGACTAGGCGTAGTTCGCGATGATGTGACATGATTGGAGGTCATTTTTGTAGAAAAAACAAATCCATGTATATTGTTGTAATACACGAATAAAATATGATTATTTACAAAAAAAACAATGAGACATACTCTCTCCGATCACAAATAGTTGTCATTTTGAACATCTATATGATCTACAAAACACAGCTTGACCGCTAATTTCTATTACAATATACTTATAAAACCTAATACAATTATAGCATTATGAATTACTTTTCAAGACAAATGTTACATATATATATATATATATATGATTTTCACGTATCCAATTTCAATATTTAAAAGATATTGACGGTCAAAGTTTTAAAATTCTTACTATACATATGTCAAAAATGATAACTTTTGGAAATGAATATTAACTCTATTATAAGGGAAGGAATTGGAGGCTAACCATCCCCTCCACATGTTACTCTATGCCATTTCACGAAAAAGTCCCTCCATTCCTTCAAATTATGAATAGGTCCCTGCAGGTTACAAAAAGGTTCTTCGCGATTTTTTGTGAGGGGATGAAAATCGTTTTCGAATCACATTCAGGTCCCTTGTTCGCTGTTTCACAGAAAAAAAACTCCCGTTAAATTCAAATCGCAAATGAGCCCTTTTCTATTTTTTCAAGGTAGCGATTAGGTCCAAAAATGTAACATACATGTTCTCGCTCCTTACGTCCAGATCCTTTCTCCGTTTTTCGCAGAAAAAATATTTTTGTCAGTAGAAATATATGTACATATCTATCTCTAGACTTTTTTCCCAACTCAATTTTCCAACTCGATCTCCAATATTTTTCAAAACATGTATTATTACTCGGTGAACGCATAGAGTGTTAAACTCGACAAAAGAAGGTTGGCATCTCTAATAATTTTTCCCCATTTTTCTCGAAAAAATGTTTTCATCAGCATAAATATACGTGCAGCTCTATCTCTAGACTTTTTTCCCAACTCGATTTTCCAACTCGATCTCCAATATTTTTCAAAATATGCATTATTACTCGGTGAACGCATAGAGTGTTAAACTCGATAAAAGAAGGTTGGTATCTCTAATAATTTTCAAAACATATATTATTACACGGTTAACACATAGTGTTAAACTCGACCAAAGAAGTTTGACTGGGTAATAATAGAGTGTTAACTAAATTCGTCAAAAGAAATATGTGTACAACTCTATCTCTCTATTTTTTGTAACTCGATTCCTAATATTTTCCGGAATAATAAATATGTATAGAGTTGTATCTCTATATTTCTTTTGCAGCTCGATCTATAGTATTTTTTGAAATAAGTATTATTCACTGGTGAACGTATAGGGTGTTAAACTTGCCAAAAGAAGATCATTTTCCGTTTTTCCCGAGAAAATATATCTATTAGGCCTAGAAGATTTACGAAGCAGCCAGTTGCCCACATCGCCCTCTTTACCAAAAGTCCCCCCGAAAAAATTAAATTACGTTTAGATCCTTATAACAGTTATTTTTCAGGGAAAAAAACTTGGATCAAATTTCGCACGGTGCGGCAACGCGCACGACCCTAACTAGTTGTACCTATACGCATGGATTAGCTCACGAATTTAACCAAATCTTCACTGTGCGCAGCCTCATTTCTTGTAGCACCGTCGACGACGACTAATATCCACTGCACAACCTAAGCTCCGTTCGAGTGTGCCGAGCTCGGATAAAATGGGTTCACAGAGATGGATGAGAATGAGATGGCTGCTAGTGCTGAACGCCAGAGGACCAGGCGATGGGGAAGGCAAATTTAGCATGGAATATAAGACACGGGGGGAGAGTTGTAAGTTATTGGGGAAGTTTGCAAAGAAAGTGAGAGAGAAGAGATGGGTGAAGAATGAAGAAGCATGAAGTCATATGTTGGAAAACAGGAATAAAAGAGAGGTGGACATCCATGGTCCAACGGTCTGATGTTAACCAGAGAAATGGTGACACTGTCATTTATACAGGTTCAGGTGCCAATGAAAGCATCCTACTCCTGTTGGTATGCCCCAAGGCTCGGGGGTAAAGGGGTGTCTCCTCACTACTAAAAGAATGTACATTAGAATCGGTTCTTTTTCATCATCACAATCGGTTTTGGTGGCGATAGAAAGTCCAACTATTGTAATGAGGAAGCGCTATCACAGTCGATTGTTTCCCCGATTGTAATAAACGGTCATTACAATCGGTTCTAGCAAAGAACCGATTGTGATGAGGGGGTCATCACAATCGGTTCTAGAACCGATTGTGATGACCCTCTCATCACAATCGGTTCTTTCTCAGATTGTTTTACAATATGAATATCATTCATAATATATAGAGCACAAACATTCATAATATATTTTTTTTGATTGTTTTACGGTATGAATATCATTCATAATATATATTGAACACAAACATTTTACAATACACATATCGCATTCGTTTACATGAATATAGAGCATAAACATACTTAACAATCAGTATACATGCATCATCTACCCGTTCATCACAACACCTGCACATAGGTTCAACACACTCAAAACTTGCCCACAAAACCATACAAGAACGAACATCTACCCCGACTTCGCAAACTACACCTAAAACCCGAAAACAGAGAATCTGTCCCGACGGAACAGCGGGCTTCCAACTAGCATAACTTTAGTTCTAGGACTCCAAATCGAGTAAATGAGTACATATTCGCAAAGCTTAGGAAATTTGCTAGCTTTTTATAAGTATTCACGAAGACTAAATCAGCATCTAAAATTGTCTAATCTACAGATGAACACGATCTTTCCCAATGTCGTCACATATTTGTTAATGTTCGGTAAAACGGCCATAACCTTTAAACGGCTGATCGGAATTTTGCGTTCTTAGTACCCACTGAAAGGTAATTAAATTATCTACATCTTCTGTAACAGCCGGCTGATCAGAAAACGCCTCCAAAATTGCAAAAACTTAAGCCCTAGGTCGGGGTGCAAATCTGCCCGAGGACAGAACGTGGGAGAGCATAACAATTTCCCTAATCTCAACTAGAAACAGCACCTAAACATGGATCTAAATCATGAAATCCTCCTTCTAACCAGCAACGCAACCCTACCAAAGGATCTACCAATCCTTACCTCCCTCGAAGGACCATTCGAACAACGAATCTTCTCCTCCTGGTCCCCCGATCTACTTCCACGCGCCGTTTCTACCGGATCCTCTCGTCGCGGAGCTTCCCAACGGTGAGGACAGCAGTAGGGAAGGGTGTGGCAGCAAGGGGTGGGGGTGGATCTCTCCTAGGACCGGCTAGGGGAGGTGGGAAGGTGGAGGAGGAAGGGGAAGGGGTGGAGGCGCAAGTGGGGGAGGGAGGGGAAGTGGTGGGGGTGCACAAGGATGGGTGGGCTGGCGCATGGGGCTATTTTGTGCAGAAAATTATCCCCCATGGGCCCAAAAACTCCCCCACCAATGACCCACTTCATCCCCCAAGGCCCAAACTAGCTCCCTGTAACACCCCAGCATCTAGTATGCCCGAATGCTACCAAACATAGACTAAGCAACATCTAAATACCACAATTACAAGTAAATTACAGCAAAGGAGCGAATGCTAATACCGAAAATTTCGGCAGCATCTCCTTTGTTTTTCCAAGAATTGAAGCAACAACAATATCATAGCAATATATGGCAATAAATGAGACATCTAAAACAGCAATAAATAGTGGCATGACAGCAATATAAGTCAAATTTTAAGCATTCCGAGTCTTCATGAGCCAAACGAACATTAAGGCTCTCATAACACAAAACTAAACCATAACCCAATATGCATCACACTAAATTTATTATCAAGACTCCGAAAGTATAAATGTGGGAACAAATGTGTGAAGCTACGTGTAGGAGTGTGACTAGTTCCCTTCCCCACATGCCGGTCTCATGGTACCTAAAACAACAAGAAAGCACAAGCGTGAGTTTAACACTCAGCAAGTATATTGCAATGGTACAAAAGAACAATTACATGGCTACAACACCACACATCATGTCTATCATCTTATTCATGCTCACATATCATTATTCACATATCATCATCATCATGTATGCAATGCGATGCGATGCACATGTCTCCTGGAAGCACATACCGGTATGGCTGAGTGCACACCCGTCGGTGTGCACCCTCTCTTCCCTTCCATCCCGAAGATGGAGGATGCCTACTCCTCGCTTCTATTCACCGCGGTGGATGGAATCATGATGTAGGTCTTACTCAATGGCGCTCCGGACTAGTCATAACTTTCTCACCGACCTTACCGGACTAGTTATGATTTTCTCACCGACCCTACCGGACTAGTTATGATTTTCTCACCGACCCAGCCATGTATCATGCCATGTATGCAAACATGCCAACATCATAAATAACTTGTACATTAACACATGGCATCACAACATAATAAACCGTATTCATAATATCAATGGCAAACATTAAAGCATGGCATGTGAACACATCATATATTCAATTGCAACTCATCAAAACTAGCAACCTACAACCCGCTACCCATTCCAATACACTTGCCTCAACCACGGGCGACGGATTGGCGAGAAGTAGAGGGCACTCCCGCGGTCACACCACCTGCACATAGGTATCACACACTCAAAAACATGCCCTCAAAATAGTACGCAAACACTCTTCTACACCGACTTCACAAACTACACGCAAAACCCAAAATCAGGGGTTTTGTCCCGACGGGACAGCAGACTTCTAACGAGCATAACTTGAGTTCTAAGACTCCAAATTGATTAAACAAGTACATCCTCACGTAGCTTAGGAAATTTTCTAACTTTTTATAAGTATATGGAAAAACTGATTCGGACTCTAAAGTGGTTTAATCTACAGAATACCGTGATCTGTTCAATCTCGTCACAGTTTTGAACACGTTTGGTAAAACGAGCATAACTTTCAAACGGCTGATCGTAATTAAGCATTCTTTACGTCCAATTAAAGGTATTTAAATTACCTATAACTTCTTCAACAGGGGGATGATCAAATTCCGACTCTAAATTGGCGAAAACTCAAACCCTAGGTCGACTGCACAATCTGCCCGAAACAGAGAACGTGGCAACTCTAGTTTTCTCCCAAATCTACCCAATGGCAGCACCACCACTTGATCTAAAAACATATAATGGACCTCTAGAACAGCACCTAGACCCAACCCACAGATCACCCATGCCATACCTCTCCAAGAAGATCCAAAACCGATGAAGTCTTCCTTCCCGCCGGCCGCTCCTTCCTCCCGATCCGCAACGGTTTGCCAGAGATTCCCGAATTCCGGTGATCCTCCGAGCGGGGCAGCGAGGGGCAACACGAGAGGGGACGTCGTGGGGCTGCTAGGAGGGGTGAGGGGCTTGGTAAGGGAGGGGGAGGGTGGAGGCGCAATGGAGGGAGATGGGGGAGGCTAGGAGGGGGAGGCGCCATAAGGGGAGGTGGGGGAGGTGAGGGGGCGGCTAGGGCATGGGTAGGGGCGCACAATGGCAGGGTGGAGGCACCCCAAGGCAAGATATCCTGCCTCCCCCTTCCTCATGGGCCCAAATCTCCTCCCACCAAGGCCTACAACACAGCCCCCTTGGGCCCGAACTCCCCCGGAGAGGCCCGAACGCCCGAAAACAGCCCGGAAACGCGAATAAACCTCACCGCGTATAGTTTTAACCTCCGATTTCATATTTTATAATGTTTTGACCTCAACATTCACATTTTATAAGATTACGACACTCTGTGGTGTCACACTCCCGCTAGGCCCAAATTCTTCCCCGGAAAGGCCCAAACTCACGAAAAAAAGCCCAAAAACATGATACCAAAGTCGTACCTTAATGCCGACATCAAAAACGACTCACACCGTCATTCCATAGTGTCACATTCTCCCCCCTTAAACAGGATTCGACATCGAATCCGAAGAACGCCAGCTCGAAAACACCAAGTCCACAAGGGACCCAAACTTCAAAGCTAAAACCAAGCAACTGAAACTATAACACCCACGCAAAGGCTTCAAACAGAAACAACCAACAAAGCAACCCTCCAAATCTAACTGTTGACAAAAGTGTCTTGACTTAGCTCAACTAAGCACAACTTGTCACGATTCCTTATTTACTTCAATTTCTATCAAAAATTCCCAAGGGACAAAAATTCCCTAGCAATCTGGAATACAATGAATTTCCTGAACCCGATATCTCATCCCACTATCTTCAGAATCAATCTGACACAACTCAGACTAGATTTTCCTTTATCACTAAAACACACTATACCTCTTACTCGATTATTCTTCTCAACAAAAGAGGGTATCAATTTCTAAACTCTACAGAAGTCTAATCTCCTCTTTCTAATACTATCAAGATTCATAAAACTCAAAATGACACAATCAAACCGAGTTACATCTCTTTTAACAACCTCTCTACCACCAAATCACCAATGGTATCTTATTAATAACTGGGGTTCTAAACGTGACCCCCCCTAAGAACCAATAAAATGCTGGTTCTCAACTCTTACAATTGATTGCCTTTTAAATCGAACAGACCAAAACCGGGAAAAGTTATCGAAAGAAATAACTCACGAAGGCACAACTGCCTAACCGATTCGCAACCATGTTATAATTTCATTCCATCCTCTCCCAAGCATATCTCATACCCATAGACAACTAGCTAAGACAATGTTCATGGCAGTACACTTTACATCACAATTTCTATAATCTTTATTACCACCAACCGATACTCAACACAATTTGAACCAAGACATCAACAACCTCTATCATTGTAGGATCAAAGTATATGAATATAGCAATCAGAGGGGGGGGTATTTTTCAGCACATGATTTCACAATCATAACCATTGTTTTTAAAGTATAACCAAAGTTCTACATCTAGCATAAGCTAGGGATGTAATTTCTTACCAAACCACAACTGGTTTTTTTCCTAAGAGGGTTTCACCCTCACATACGCTCACTCAACTAAACCAAGCCCACAAGTATAATCCTCTATTATACTCAACAATTCCATAGACATTCCTATACTCATCTCAATCTAGAATGCCAGCAACATAGCAATCCATTTTAGACGGATGAACCACATTCATCAACTGGAACCCAAAATGTCGCAAACCACCTTGGAAATAATTCAACAACATCCAAAGATCACTCTGTTTCTCTTCCTAAGTCAAGCCACAAAGGAAAATCTCAAATCTCAAATCAATGCGATTCAATTCGCATCGAGGAACACTCAAACAAAAGAGAGACTCCACACAAATATTTGGCAGAAGTTCTCAACAATCAAAGACAACTCGACTCACTTTCACCATAGCCAAACATCTCATTTTAACCAAAATCAACATTTTGGAAGAGAAAACCGATTCTCAATTCAAACAAACGAATCCACAACCGCCACAATAACTCTCAAAGAGAAAAGGAAACTCAATTCTCTTACAGCATAGCCAAATGCCAGAAATTATTCACTCTTTCTTTTCATGCTAGAGAGCAATGGAAATCTCGATTCATGACATGAATGCAAACTTTTCAAGAGCACTCCGGATTAGTCATATATCCCTATATGACTTTCTCACCGACCTGGCTCAACAACTCTTTTATTTAGGCAACTCATTTTCACAAAGGCAAACACCAAGCCTTTACTAAGTCAAAACATCTCTTGAACAAACCACATAGCATTTATGAACAATCATAAGTTCACACTTGTGAAACACTTGCAAACACCACACACTTCTTCAATTAAACCAAACTCTAGTCAAGATAGAGTTACAAGAATTTTCAACTCAGGAACTTTCAACACAACCCGTTAAGTTTATTTGCTTTCTTTAAAGTTTATTCCAAAGATCATTCCGTGTGAACGCGAAGGAGCGCGATCCACTCAAAAACTTTTGGGTGTGAATCCATACTCATAGCACAACCTAACCAAGTTAGCCAAAACCAAAGATTGGCACCAATCACTACGAGTTTTAGGGAAACTCTGAAACAACGGAAGGAACACTTTGACCAAAAGCATTCAACCAAGATAGCAAACAACCAAACCAGTCCAAAAGGTTTTAAACACAAGCTCAGCATAGATCCCACCATACCTAGTAATCCACTATTTTACACATTGAGAAGCCCCAACAGGACTTAGGTTGTGTTTGTTTAGGTCAGGTCTTTGGAAGAGAAGTCTTTGGAGCCGAAGAAGCTAGGCTTTCTTTGGAGCCGAAGAGACTTGATGAAGGGGATGGCAATTTTTTGTAAATAAGATCAAGTTGCAAGGGTACCAGGGAAGTGGGATTTTCAGAAGCTCCAGCCAGCCCGAGAAGCATCGTTTTCCTTGCTTCTCTTATGTAGTGCAAATTGAGCTGGAGCTTCTCCTCTCCAGCTAGCTGAAAAATTACTGTTTGTTTTGGCTTGTGACTTATGAAGGCCTAGAAGCCAAATAAGCCTAGGCAGAAGCCTAAACAAACACAGCCTTAACAAAAACCACAACACAAATTCTTTCTGGAATTACCTTTCCCAATACTCAAAAATAAAGTTTTTGGTGCTTATCATAAGACATCCAAGAAAGACTACCTCATCATGATCCCCACGGACCATCAAAACATACATCATATTCTATATTTAAAATATAGTACTTCAACAAATACTTTAGTACGATCAATCCTTCAATTTTATACCATCCATACGTCAACTTCTCGACAATTTGAAACTTACTCAATCAATAAATGACTTCAACACATCAATGTTATCTCCACAAGACAAAATTCGTAAGTAGGATTCTAAGATATACACTCATTAAGGAGAGAGTCTTACATCATGATAATTATCCATTGTTCACTCCATCACCACATGTTACAATTTCCTCCATTTTAACCATGGTTTTCAACAAGTAATCTAAGCAATTACCACCACTACTGAGTCATCAATATCAATAAATGGGCATCATCATAAAACCACAATATTGCTTTTAGCTACCCTATACATGGGTTATAACAAAATTGCCACTACACAACATACTCCAACTATTAAAATGAACTTAAAAAGTTAGACCATCTCAATGCTCTTAATAACATCATTAACAACAAATCCTATGTCTTCACAATTGACATCGATACTAGCATTGTAGGGACACAACTGCATACTTCCAAATATACTAATAGTTTGCAACAACATAAATAGCAACTCTAATCAACTTCCAAGTTAAAGTCACTAGCCAACACGATTAAATTTCTCTATTAACCCATTAATTTAGAACATCTTTAAACAACCAGCAAGGTTTCTTTAACAATATCAGTAGTTTACATCATCTTAATGTTCTAACTATGCATCAGGGTTTGAAACTTTAAACATTATCGAGGGTCATAAGCACTTTTAAAGCAAAGCAACAGATTCTAAGCATGTACATTAACACATTTAATCATTCTCGCTATAGAGTAATCTACAACACTAGAAGTTCATTTAATCTTAAGCTAAAGATAAAAAATTACATTTAATTGATTCAACTCACAAATTAACTTAGGAGTACATCATTTCCATAAACCACATTGTTACGTACTACATAACATGTTAAACACAATCTTCTCTTTTGACAAATAATTTCAGTCAGATGACTACTTACTTTATTTGCAGCATTTCCTTTTTAAAACTCAACCAAAATTCACAAAGAAACTTGACTCTCAAATTTGCAATGGGACATGACTCACACTGGGTCATGCAAATGATCTCCAAAACGCATTTCAATATTAAAGACTCCTACAGGAGGGAACCAAGTGATCAAGTAAACCTTTACGGACAAAGGCACAAAACATAAATTGACACATCTTAATTTTTTTTGCACACAACTTCTATAACTTCTTTTAAACTCAGAGTGAGACACACAAGAACCAAAACTATACATTTCTTTGCAAAGCAACCAACCAAAACCGGTGTCAAAGCCAAAAGGCGACCAAAAAGGCGCAACACTAAACTCTTCTTCTTCGTCTTCAACCAAGGAAGACAAAACCACAAACCGCCGAAGGATCAATCCACAAAAATCCAATACCAAACACTTTTCCTTTGATTTCAATTAACTAAGACCAAGGAAAACCAACCCAAACCGATCGTCAGAACGGTAAAGAAAATCCGAAGGAATCCACCACCAAACTCTTCTATTTGACTCCAGTCAACTACCCGATCCACGACAAAAAAGGGTACGCACTCTTCTCACACAGGGGTTAACAGTTCTTTGGTGATGGCTCTAACCGGCCACACCGTCAAACCACACCCTTACTATGAACAAAAAGAGGTGACCGAAACCCTTCGGCACCACAACCCCACTTTATCACGAGAACAAGAACAATTCAATCGGTTCTCATAAACACAGCAGCATACGTTATCAAATGTAGCATTCAATGTCAAATCTTAAATACAACATTTAAGCATCAAGTAACGATACCCATACCCTTTCCTACTGTGCATCCATGTGTGTCAAATTTTACATTAGTTATTCTACTTACACAAATTTTTAATGTTGCTATCCTATGACAAAGTTTTAAGTACATCCTAAGCCATGTGTCTAGGTTATCCCACATCAAAATTTTAGTTAACCCTATGGTATTTCACTAAGTTCATACACCACGGACCTGAAGCCCGCTCTGATACCAACTGTAACACCCCAGCATCTAGTATGCCCTGGATGTCACCAAACATAGTATAAGAAGCATCTAAATACCACAAATTAAGATAAATTACAGCATGGGCGCAAATGCTAAAAACTAAAAATTTCGGCAGCATCTCCTTTGTTTTTCCATGGTACGGAGCAACAACAAGAATATCTCAAGATATATCATAATTGAAGCATCTAAAACAGCAATAACATGTGATATAGCAGCAATTTAAGTCTAGCATAATGAATTTAACCACTCCATGATCTAAAACGAAGTAAATAATATGGCCAAGCACACAAATAAGGCATACTACAAGTTTTCAACGCATTAACTTATTATCACAACTACGAATGGCAAAATTGTGTATGTCTAAATGAGTGAAACATTGTGAAGATGTGCCACTAAGCCCCTTTCCCGCATGCCGGTTTCATGGTACCTAAAAAAACATCATAAACACAAGCGTGAGTTCATCACTCAGCAAGTATATTGAAATGGAACAAGGAACATGTTTCAATACCAACATCATTGCACCTCATAATTAGCATCATAAGCATTCCACATTCACATGGCATACATCTCATAAACATCATAACCATCTCATATTCCCATGGTATACATCTCATAAACATCATCATATATGCAATGCAATGCACATGTCTCCTTGAAGCACATACCGGTATTGCCGAGTGCACACCCGTCGGCGTGCACCCTCTTTCCCCTTCCATCCCGTAGATGGAGGGTGCCTACTCTTACTGACTCGCTCCCATACACAACCGTGGATGGGACTACGAGGTAGGTCTTTCGTGTTCACTACGTGTGAACACAGAGGCCTGCATCAGAATGGGATGCATCTTCCATTATGAATGCACATATGACACGAACATGTATAAACTTGCATAATCATTTAATGCCACAATTCCATAGCCAATATGCAACCATGTTCAACAAATCATAAGCAAATATCAAGCATGGCAAGTGAACACATCATGGAATCATATTGCACCTATGCAAGTCTAGTAATCATACAACACTCAACCCATTCCAATACACTTGCCTTCAACCGTGAGCGACGGAGTGGCGAGAGGTTGAGGGCACTCCCGGGGTCACAACACCTGCACACAGGTTGAACACACTCAAAACTTTCCCACAAAACCATACAAGAACGAACATCTACCCCGACTTCGCAAACTACTCCTAAAACCCAAAAACAGAGAATCTGTCCAGACGAGACAGCGGGCTTCCAACTAGCATAACTTTAGTTCTAGGACTCCAAATCGAGTAAGTGAGTACATATTCGCAATTCTAGGAAATTTATTAGCTTTTTCTAAGTATTCACGAAGACTAAATCGGCCTCTAAAATTGTCTAATCTACAGGTGAACACGATCTGTCCCAATCGCGTCACAGATTTGACAATGTTTGGTAAAACGGCCATAACCTTTAAACGGCTGATCAGAATTTTGCGTTCTTAGTACCCACTGAAAGGTAATTAAATTATCTACAACTTCCGTAATAGCCGGCTGATCAGAAAATGCTTCCAAAATTGCAAAAACTTAAGCCCTAGGTCGGGGGTGCAAATTTGCCCGAGGACAGAACGTGGGACAGCACAACAATTTCCCCAATCTCATCTAGAAACAACACCTAAACATGGATCTAAATCATGAAATCCTCCTTCTAACCAGGAACGCAACCCTACTGTCGGGACCCCGAATTTGCAAATCCGGACCCTCTGTGTATTCAGCACTAGTCCAGGAACGCGCTAGTGCACACAGTCTTAACATTGGTAAATATCACAATCATACCATTCGATATTAGCAAAGTACTTTATTTAAATAACCAAAGTGGTTACTCGACCTTATGGCCAAGTTACAAATGTATGCCTCGCAAGGCGAAACTTATTCAGAGAAAAATAATAGCAGCGGAAAATCAAATAGCTTCGTGGCGCCATCCAGTATACCACAGGCAACTGACTGGGCTCGCATCCCTAAGTAGACGGATCCTCTTGGAATTCCTCCTCCGGGCTAGCGTAGTCTCCTCTTCAACCGATGTTGTGTTGAGGCAAGGGTGAGTACTTGGTACTCGAAGAAGTCATGCACGTAATGCAAGCTAATATACTATATGCATGGCTTGGTACAAAGGAATAGCTCAAGGTTAATTTGCAAAGAAATGACTTTTGACAAGTAATATAAGTAGATTCAAAGCAAGAGAAATCAGTAAAGCGTAAATAACTTTTCAAGAAGTTTAATAAACATTTTTCCCCATCCTAAACCACATTTCCATCATCTTCATTATTAAACCAACCCAACTTTTCAAACCAAAGTTATTTTTGAGAAAATCTAACCCTTGATCAGTAATTCCCGGCGATGTCCAATACATGACACGGCTATTCGAATAGATTCTAAACTCTGCAGAGGTTATGCACTTTACCCACAAGATACAGTCAAACACCACAAAGGCGAGTTCCCAGTAACAAAGTCTTTCGGAAACCTCTAACAATACAAGTGGTCCTCCCCGGTTATTAAGACTAACCCTTCCCTTCGCTAAGGCGAAGTCTAGGCCAATCAACCGTTAGATGGGTACTGGCCTCAGCCAGACGCCTCCCGCACAACTTACACAAAGGGTGTAGTTGACCTCCCGAGGTCCCACAGTGCGTTATTAGCAACTTAGTCAACTAGGTCCGTCCCATTACGTACATGTGGTTGCACGTTAGACCCAGTTCAAAGGCTTGCAAGGTTAAGTCCTTAGGGTGACCAGGGCAAGACTACCCGAAGAACCAAATCAACACTCCCAATGCCACAACCGCCCACTGATTACTCTTGCCACATGCCCTGGCCGAAATCGTTTATCAAACCCCGCTTGATTACCATGCACCACGTGCCATCAACATCACATGATACTTTTCCAAAACAGGTTCAATATATCATTAAGTCAATATTAACATTTGATTGTCCAAAATCATGTTATGAGCACGTGTGTGTCTAAGCGATACTACAACGGTCTAAACCCATGTTGGCAATTTAATAATGTCCAACTAGTAATCCACAACTAGGGTGACAAGGGTCATGGCACATACTTAAATAATCAAGGTGTCATACAAAGAAATTGGTACTTATCTAACCCCATGTTTAAACCAAGTATTTTTCTAATTGAACTAGCATGCAATAGTTTAAATCAAAATAGGTTTCAAAATGGGATCAATATGGTCAAAGCATAACTTGCCTTCAAAAAGTACTTGCTCTTGGTCTTGAGTTGGATCCTGAGTCAATACTTCTCCTTCGAATCCTTCCCAGACTTCAACGTCTACTCGTAAAGCGTGCAAATAGCAAATACCCAAATAAACAATAGGCAAAAAGTGTCCAAACATCCAAATAAAATCCACAAACAGAAAGAACATAATTTTATGGATTTTTAGAAACTGGAATCGCAAATTTGGAGTTAAGATTTAAAAGTTATGATTATTTAAAGTTTAAATAATCAATTAAATAATTTTACAGAGGAAAACTTTAGTCCAAAATTAAATAAAATTCATATTTGAGTAGATCTGAATTTTATACAAATTTAGAAATTTGAATCACTCAAATCGGAGTTGAAACACAAAAGTTATAAGCGTTTGAAATTTGAAACAAAATCAAATCATTATTCGAATTAATAAATCATTTTCTTTTCGGAAATTAATTATTGCGTCGGCCTAGACACGTGGCAGCCTCGATTGGGCGGTGGCGTCACCGGTCCATGGGCGTGGTCCACGGTTTGGCTCGGCCCACCGTGGACTCGGCCCATGGCTCACGGGCCGACAAAGCGGGCCTACAGATGACGTCATTGTCGACGCCAAGACACCGGCTGGGCTGCCGACAAGCGGGTTTCACCGTGACGCCGCCGATGACGCCATGGTGCGGTTCCGCCGTCTCCCGACGCCGCTGGCCCGTGTCGTCGCCTCACGCTACGGTGCCGACCGCGGCGGCCAAGCTTCCGACGCGTGGCACAATCTCGGCCGTTGATTCGAAAATCAACGGCCCGTATTGATCGGGTGACGACGCTCGGGGTGAACGTGGCCAATCTGGACCGTTGGATCTAGATCCAACGGCCGATTAGATCCGAGGATCTAAACGTGATCTCACCGTGACGGTCCGATCTTGATCGGACGGCCGTCCGAGTTCGCGAGGGTCGGCGATGCGCGGCGGCGTTGGCTTGATCGGAGATTTAAGACGACGACCTCCGTCTTGGCGTTCCGTGCAACTCCGGCGTGAAGGTCGGCACTCCCAGCGCGCGCGACACGGCGATCTCGATTCTGGGCTTGGTGGCGTCGGAGAACGGCGAGGCGGCGAGGATCAACGAAAACCGCGGCGGAAGACTTCCTCTACTCGGCGAGCAATTGCGGGACGACGGCGCCGCCAGGCGAGGTGAGAAGGGGGCTCGAGTGCGTCTGACGGTTGTGCGCTTCCCGATGGCGGTGGCGGCGTATTTAAAGGGGGCCTCGGCCTGTAGAGCGCTGAAACCGAGGTTGACACTGATGACGGCGGCGAGAACTCCGGCTCGATCCGCGGAGACGACGAAATCGCGGCCGCCCACGTGGCGCGATCGACGGCGAGGATGGCTCGGCGCGCCGCCAAGTCACGCGGAATGATCCCGACCGTTGATCTGGATCCAACGGTTGGGATCGATTGGGGTTGAACGGGTTCGGTTGAGTCAACTGGCTCGGGTCGGGTTCGGGTCGGACTCGAACTCGAGTCTGACTCGGACTCGGTCGGATGAACAGTACAAACCCACTCGCATTTTCCAACGATTTAATAATTAAAATAATTCCCGAGAATTCATTTAATTCATTTAAAAATAGCAAATGACTTTAAAAATTCCAAAAATTCGAAAATATTTTGGATCATTTTAGACTCAAATAAAATATTTCCAACAAAATTTTATTTGCAAAATTAAATTCTTTAATTATTTCAAAATGGAATAAATTCAAATAAATTCCAAATAAATCCAAATAAATTCCAGAAAATTCCAAAAATTCACCAGAGTGCCAAATCACACATGAATTTAAGAAAAGCAAAATTTTGGGGTGTTACAAACCTCCCCCCTTAATAGAATCTCGTCCCCGAGATTCAGGGCTTACTACAGAATAGGCTTGGGAACTCTTTCTTCAAATCCTCTTCGCGCTCCCAAGTTGCTTCACTCTCTGTATGGTTGCTCCACTGAACTCTACAGAAACGGGTTGACTTGTTCCTAGTCTCTCGATCCATAGTGTCCAAAATCCTCACGGGATGCTCCTTGTAAGTCAGATCTTCTTGCAGCTCGATTGACTCCAAGGGCGTTTGCTCCTCTGGCACTCGAAGACACTTCTTTAGCTGGGACACGTGGAACACGTCATGTACTCCTCGCTAACGATCATGCAACTCTAGCTGGTAAGCAACTTCGCCTTTGCGGCTCAAAATCCTAAATGGTCCAACATATCGAGGTGCAAGTTTCCCCTTGGCATGGAACCTCTTAACTCCCCTGAGAGGCGTAACTCTGAGGTATACATAGTCCTCTGGTTCAAAACTCAAGTCCCGGCGACGGTTGTCAGCGTAACTCTTCTGTCGTGATTGGGCTATCTTCAACCTTTCCCTAATCGTGGCACCGCTTCTTCACTTCTTGAAGTATATCAGGCCCGAAGACACGGCGCCGCCGGTCTCATTCCAATTCAATGGCGTCCGACAGGTCGACCATACAAAGGCCTCAAAAGGTGACATCTGTAAACTAGCCTGATAACTATTGTTGTAACTGAACTCGGCATACGGCAAACTCTTATCCCAAGAGGTAGCATAAGCCAATGCACACGCTCTTAGCATATCCTCCAGAATCTGATTGACTCTTTCGGTCTGTCCATCCGTCTGTGGATGATAGGCTGTACTGAAGTTCAAACGGGTTCCCATGGCTTCATGCAACCTATTCCAGAACCTTGAGGTAAACTGGGTACCTCTGTCCGATACAATCCTTTTTGGTATCCCATGCAAACAGACGATCCTGATCATATACAATTCTGCTAACTTATCCCCCGAGTAAGTGGTCTTTACGGGGATAAAATGAGCTACCTTGGTTAAACGATCTACTACAACCCATATGGAGTCGTAACCTCCTTGAGTCTTGGGTAAACCAGTGATGAAATCCATTCCAATTTCCTCCCACTTCCACTCAGGTATTTTCAACGGCTGTAGCAATCCTGCTGGTCTCTGATGCATTGCCTTGACTCTCTGGCATACGTCGCACAATGCAACATGCTCGGCAACTTCTCGCTTCATGCTTGGCCACCAGAATCTCTCCTTCAGATCCTGTTACATCTTGGCGCTTCCAGGATGAATTGAGTACTTAGAGTCATGGGCTTCTTCCAGAATCAGCTGCTTTAACTCCTTTTTGTTAGGCACACAAATGCGATCCTTCATCCACAACGTGCCTTGCTCATCCAACTTGAAGTCCTCTGCCTTGCCTTCCTCCTTGATGGACTTAATCCTGCGGATCTTGTCATCATCCTTCTGTCCTTCTCGGATCTGATCCTCTAGGGTAGGCTTTACTTCTAATGCGGCCAAGAATCCCCTAGGTACTACCTCAATCTTCATTTTCTGAAAATCCTCACATAACTCATCCTGACTTGTGGCTAGCAACGTACTCACGGTATGGCTTTTCCGACTCAGGGCATCGGCTACTACGTTGGCCTTCCCGGGGTGGTAATGGATCCCAACATTATAGTCCTTGATCAACTCTAACCATCTCCTCTGCCTCATATTCAGATCCGACTGGGTGAATATGTACTTAAGGCTCTTATGATCCGTATATACTTCACATCTGCTTCCGATCGATAGTGACGCCATATCTTCAAGGCATGCACTACGGCAGCTAACTATAGGTCATGCGTCGGATAATTTTCCACATGCGGCATCAACTGCCTTGATGCATAAGCGACGACCTTTCCATTCTCATCGACAAGACACATCCAAGTCCTTGGCGCGATGCGTCACAATAAATATCAAAGCTTTGATTAACATCCTGTAGAACTAACACAGGTTCTGATGTCAATCGATTCTTCAGCTCCTGAAATCCTGTCTCACATTCTGACGTCAATGCATACTTCTTCTCCTTTTTCAGCAATTGCGTAAGAGGTTTCGCAATTGTCGAAAAGCCTTCGATGAAACGGCGGTAGTATCCTGCCATTCCAAGGAAACTCCGAATCTGGGTCACGCCTTCTACGCTCCCAATGTAACACAGCTTCTACTTTGCTTGGATCTACGGCGACTCCTTCAAGGGTCATTACATGTCCGAGGAATTCTACCTTGTCCTTCCAAAATCACACTTGCTGAACTTGGCGAAGAGTTGTTGTTCCTCGGCTTTTCCAAAACTCGCCTCAAGTGTTCGGCATGTTCATCCTCCTGTCTTGGAGTAGATTAGGATATCATCTATGAACACGACAACAAACTTGTCCAAATACTCCATGAACACCTTATTCATCATATTCATGAAATATCTTTGGCGCATTCGTCACCCAAAGGACATAATCAGAACTCGTAATGTCCATATCTTGACGAGAATGCAGCCTTCTTGAATATCTTCTAATCGGATCTTCAATCGATGGTATCCCGATCTTAGGTCAATCTTGGAGAAAACTCCGGCTCCTCTCACCGATCAAACAAATCATCAATCCTGGGTAGCGGATACTTATTCTTCACGGTGACTTCATTGAGTGCACGGTAGTCAATGCACATCCCGAAACTCCCGCCCTTCTTCTTGACAAACAAAACTGGTGCTCCCCACGGCGACGAACTCGGATCTGATAAATCCTTTCTCCATTAACTCTTCTAGTCGTTTCTTCATTTCTACCAACTCCTCGGTGGACATCCGATAGGGTCTCTTTGCTATCGGTCTTTGTACTGTATAAGCTCTATTACAAATTCTATGTCCTCTGCCTGGCGGCATACCGTAGATCTTCGGGAAAAACATCGGGTACTCATTCACTACGGGACATCCTCTATGCCGATTGCCTTGGTACTGTTAACCATCAATCGCCCATCTCTAACTGCAGTGGCTTGGAATTCCACTTTCTTCCCACACGGGCTCTCAACTGAGATAGTCCTCCGTCCACAATCCAATACGGCCTTGTGCTTGGATAACCAATCCATTCCCAATATGACGTCTAAGGTCCGGGTCTCCAAAATTATAAGGTTTGCTAGGAACTCTATTCCACCTATCAAGATTCTCACCCCGAACATCCTACTTTCGCTCGGAGTTCGGAACCAGGGGTTTGAACTAAAAGCATGCACTTAAGTCTTGCAATCCTCAAATCATTTCTAGTAGCAAAGCCTTGCGAAACAAACGAATGCGAAGCTCGTAGTCAAACAAAATCAAGCAGTGTATCGAAGTTAACAAGTAACTTACCCAATCTGACGTCAGTAGCATTCTGCAAAGTGCATCTGCGGTGACATGGTTGACTCGGCCTCTCACCACGGCCTGCAGGGTGTGGCTCCTGGTCTTTGGCGTCCTAGCTGAGGTGGTTCCTAGGTTGAAGCGAATCGGGTCACTCCTGCTGTCTTCTTTGGACAAGCTGTTGGCAAAGTGTCTGGCTCGTTGCGCTTGTAGCGGCGTCTCACCTGCTCCTTGCCGATCGCTCGAGTAGTGTTTCTAGCGGGGCTGGGTGCAGTAGTTCGATTGGCGTGTCTTGGTGCCGAGGATGGTGTCCTTGTTGCATTCTCGTGGTTGGAATCAAGAATTGATTTGGTGCAACTCTTAGGCGCTGCTGCGTTCTGGCGTGATCCTTCTTTGTTGTATCCTGCGCTTCTGTTCTCATCCAGTTCCTTGCGCTTGTCCTCAAGAATAAGCGCCTTATTCACCAACTCTTGGAAATCTGAAAGGTGTGGGTGATCAATCCTACTTGCAATCCTGAGTTAAGTCCCTTCATAAAACGAGATGCCTGGATTTATCTCGTCGCTACATCCTCAGGTGCGTAGCGTGCTAGGCTGTGTGAACTTGTTCGTAGTCGGCCATCGGCTGATTACCTTGCTTCTGCTCTGAACTCCTCCTTCTTAAGGTCCATGATTCCTTCAGCACGTGATACTGTCGGAATGCACTGTGAACTCTTCCCAAGTGATATCTTGAGGGTTCTCTTGCGTGGCACGAAGTTCTCCCACCATTCGGCTGTCCCTTCCGATGAGAAGCGTGAGTACCTTCTCATTTCCTATGCATTGAGCTATGTGTAGCTTCCTCTCGATTGATCTTAACCAATCATCGGCCTCCAATGGATTGGCATTTCCAGAGAAAGTGGGTGGGTGAGTTCTCATGAACTCTCGATAGTCTTGTATTCGGGCGTTGTCCATGATTAACTTGATTAGCGATGGCCTGAGCGGACGTGCTGCATTTGTTGCATCATAGCATGCATCAATCGAGTCCGGGCAGCAAGAAAAGCTCGAAATTCTGCATATCCAAAGGGCGGTCTTTGGTGCTCCATCATTGGGGTTTTCTGGGGCGAGAACCACTCCCATTGCTTCCAAAGTTTCCACGGGTGTTCACCATCCGCCGATTTGCTCTAGGTTTAGAGATGAGAGGGAGACAAGAATAGACGAGTAATATGGAACTTATGCGGGGCAAGGGGTAACTTTAAGGTCCAACTTTATTATTTAATAACTTGGTATGGCTGCTTACAATGCCTAAGGGCCTTGCAACACATCTTGCACACTCAAAGAAACAAAGCAAATCCAAATCGAACTAATTCGAGTCTAACGCCTAAAGGGTGACTCTTTATTCTATGACGCGACTCGGCGAAGGAGTCTCACTATAGAACCTATGCTCACTCATCGAGAAAACCTCCACGGCCTGGTACGGGTCTGCTGTGGCATAGGCGCTAAACGATCGCCATGTCCAAAGAATCGCGTCCTCTATGGTAGTCGAAGAAGCGGTGTCCTCATCGAGATCGACTCCTCCGATCGCTCGTGTAGCTCGATCGGCTCACGGAGTCTGGTCCGCATAAGGTCATCTCCAACTCGTCAATCCTTCGTAGAAGGTGTGCCACATACTCTAGAGCTTCCCGCCATCTGTTCTTCTCTGTCGTGATCTCCTTGCGGACCTTCGTAGCTCCTTGCTTGTATTATCTAGTACATCCTCCTGGCGGCGACAAATCGTGCCAAGCGTAACCGTGGCATCCTCATCCCGAATCGCCGGGTCAAGAAGGTTATCGCTGCGCAGATGGTAACGGAACACCGTACTCTCCAATTCTCGACGAGAATACGGGTAATGTGCCGCATTGCTCGTCGTGATACTTCTTGGATACCCATCTGCATTGTAGATCTCTGGCAAAGGCAGTTGTATCGGCGATTGCCTGGCCCTTTTCCTAGCAGTACCTCAATCCTCACGCCACAAGCCCCCGATCAATCCTCGCTTGTCCGATCACTTCCACTTGGTATTGGGGCTTCTCAAAATCTCCGAGAGTCTGTAGCATATGCCAAAGTTCTGGCGTGACCAATTCCCAGATCAACGTGGTTGAACTCTTCCTCCATCTGTCACAAGAGTGCTTTACGTAAGAACTCGAAATTTTTAAATTGTGACAAGGTAAGGGAAAATTTCAGCAAGAGACAAGAAAAGAGAGAAGGGGATAAGTCGAGATGCCATTTCTTATCTTGACAATTTTTTTTTTTTTAGCTTTTAGAAAATAGGTTTTATCCTCACTACGACCATTCTAGCTAGGGTTGAGCTCACAGTCAAGTATGGCTCGATACCACCTCTGTCGGGACCCCGAATTTGCAAATCCGGACCCTCTGTGTATTCAGCACTAGTCCAGGAACGCGCTAGTGCACACAGTCTTAACATTGGTAAATATCACAATCATACCATTCGATATTAGCAAAGTACTTTATTTAAATAACCAAAGTGGTTACTCGACCTTATGGCCAAGTTACAAATGTATGCCTCGCAAGGCGAAACTTATTCAGAGAAAAATAATAGCAGCGGAAAATCAAATAGCTTCGTGGCGCCATCCAGTATACCACAGGCAACTGACTGGGCTCGCATCCCTAAGTAGACGGATCCTCTTGGAATTCCTCCTCCGAAGCTGGCGTAGTCTCCTCTTCAACTGGTGTTGTGTTGAGGCAAGGGTGAGTACTTGGTACTCAGCAAGTCATGCACAGAATGCAAGCTAATATACTATATGCATGGCTTGGTACAAAGGAATAGCTCAAGGTGTATTTGCAGTAAACAGCTTTTGACAAGTAATATAAGTAGATTCAAAAGCAGTAGAAATAAGTAAAGCGTAAATAACTTTTCAAGAAGTTTAATAAACATTTTTCCCCATCCTAAACCACATTTCCATCATCTTCATTATTAAACCAACCCAACTTTTCAAACCAAAGTTATTTTTGAGAAAATCTAACCCTTATTTGTAATTCCCGAGCGATGTCCAATACCGCTGACACGGCTATTCGAATAGATTCTAAACTCTGCAGAGGTTATGCACTTTACCCACAAGATACCAAACACCACAAAGGCGAGTTCCCGTAACAAAGTCTTTCGAAACCTCTAACAATACAAGTGGTCCTCCCGGTTATTGCACTAACCCTTCCTTCGCTAAGGCGAAGTCTAGGCCAATCAACCGTTAGATGGGTACTGGCCTCGGCCCGACGCTCCCCGCATAACTTACACAAAGGGTGTAGTTGACCTCCGAGGTCCCAGTGAGTTATTAGCAACTTAGTCAACTAGGTCCGTCCCATTCTGAGACATGTGGTTGCACGTTAGACCCAGTTCAAAGGCTTGCAAGGTTAAGTCCTTAGGGTGACCAGGGCAAGACTACCCAAGAACCAAATCAACACTCCCAATGCCACAACCGCCCACCTGATTACTCTTGCCACATGCCCCGGCCGAAAATCGCTTTATCAAACCCCGCTGATTACCATGCACCACGTGCCATCAACATCACATGATACCTTTCCAAAACAGGTTCAATATATCATTAAGTCAATATTAACATTTGATTGTCCAAAATCATGTTATGAGCACGTAGCAGGTCTAAGCAGTATACTACAACGGTCTAAACCCATGTTGGCAATTTAATAATGTCCAACTAGTAATCCACAACTAGGGTGACAAGGGTCATGGCACATACTTAAATAATCAAGGTGTCATACAGCAAATTGGTACTTATCTAACCCCCATGTTTAAACCAAGTATTTTTCTAATTGAACTAGCATGCAATAGTTTAAATCAAAATAGGTTTCAAAATGGGATCAATATGGTCAAAGCATAACTTGCCTTCAAAAAGTACTTGCTCTTGGTCTTGAGTTGGATCCTGAGTCAATACTTCTCCTTCGAATCCTTCCGGCACTTCAACGTCTACTCGTAAAGCGTGCAAATAGCAAATACCCAAATAAACAATAGGCAAAAAGTGTCCAAACATCCAAATAAAATCCACAAACAGAAAGAACATAATTTTATGGATTTTTAGAAACTGGAATCGTCAAATTTGGAGTTAAGACGCAAAAGTTATGATTATTTAAAGTTTAAATAATCAATTAAATAATTTTACAGAGGAAAACTTTAGTCCAAAAATTAAATAAAATTCATATTTGAGTAGATCTGAATTTTATACAAATTTAGAAATTTGAATCACTCAAATCGGAGTTGAAACGCATAAAAGTTATAAGCGTTTGAAATTTGAAACAAAATCTGAAATCATTATTCGAATTAATAAATCATTTTCTTTTTCGGAAATTAATTATTGCGTCAGCCTAGACACGTGGCAGCCCTCGACATTGGGCGGTGGCGTCAGCCGGTCCATGGACGTGGTCCACGGTTTGGCTCGGTCCACCGTGGACTCGGTCCATGGCTCACGGTCGCTGACAGGTGGGGCCTACAGATGACGTCATTGCCGACGCCAAGACATCTTGGGCAGTTGCCGACAAGCGGGCCCCACCGTGACGCCGATGACGTCATGGTGCGGTTCCGCTCCGACGCCGCTGGCCCGCCGTGTCGGCGCTCTCACGCGCTGTTGACCGCGCGGTCAAGCTTCCCGACGCGTGGCACAATCTCGGCCGTTGATTCGAAAATCAACGGCCCGGTGATTGATCGGGTGACGACGCGTTACAGGGTGAACGTGGCCAATCTGAACCGTTGGATCTAGATCCAACGGTGATTAGATCCGAGGATCTAAACGTGATCTCACCGTGACGGTCGCCGATCTTGATCGGACGGCCGTCGAGTTCGCGAGGGTGATGGCGGCGCGCGGCGTTAGCTTGGCTTGACCGGAGACGAAAGGCAGACGACCTCCCGTCGCGGGCGTTCCGTGCAACTCCGGCGTGAAGGCGCACTCCCAGCGCGACAGCGATCTCGATTACGGGCTTGGTGGCGTCGGAGAAACGGCGAGGGCGGATCAACGAAAAACGCGCGGAAGACTTCCTCTACTCCGGCGAGCAATTGCGGACGACGGCGCGCTCAGCGAGTGAGAAGGGGGCTCGCGTGACGGTTGTGCGCTTCGATGGCGGTGGCGTATTTAAAGGGGGCCTCGGCTCGTGTAGAGCGCGAAAACCGAGGTTGACACTGACGGCGGCGGAGAACTCCGGCTTCGGATCCGGCGGAGACGACGAAATCGCGCCGCCCACGTGGCGCGATCGACGGCGGATGGCTTTCGGCGCCGCCGTTGTCACGCGAATGATCCTGACCGTTGGATCTGGATCCAACGGTTGGGATCGATTGGGGTTGAACGGGTTCGGTTGAGTCAACTGGCTCGGGTCGGGTTCGGGTCGGACTCGAACTCGAGTCTGACTCGGACTCGGTCGGATGAACAGTACAAACCCACTCGCATTTTCCAGCGATTTAATAATTAAAATAATTCCCAGTAATTCATTTAATTCATTTAAAAAATAGCAAATGACTCAGAAAAATTCCAGAAAAATTCTGGAAAATATTTTGGATCATTTTAGACTCAAATAAAATATTTCCAACAAAATTTTATTTGCAAAATTAAATTCTTTAATTATTTCGAAATGGAATAAATTCAAATAAATTCCAAATAAATCCAAATAAATTCCAGAAAATTCCAAAAATTCACCAGAGTGCCAAATCACACATGAATTTAAGAAAAGCAAAATTTTGGGGTGTTACACCTACCAAAGGATCTACCAATCCTTACCTCCCTCGAAGGACCGTTCGAACGACGAAACTTCTCCTCCCGGTCCCCCGATCTACTTCCACGCGCCGTTTCCGCCGGATCCTCTCGTCGCGGAGCTTCCCAACGGTGAGGATAGCGGTAGGGAAGGGTGTGGCAGCAAGGGGTGGGGGTGGATCTCTCCTAGGGCCGGCTAGGGGAGGTGGGAAGGTGGAGGAGGAAGGGGTGGAGGCACAAGTGGGGGAGAGAGGGGCGGCTTGGGTTGGAGGGGAAGTGGGGAGGGGCGCACAAGGAGGGGTGGGCTAGCGCATGGGGCTGTTTTGTGCAGAAAATTATCCCCCATGGGTCTAAAAACTCCCCCACCAATGGCCCACTTCATCCCCCTAAGGCCCAAACTAGCTCCCGCTAGGCCCAAACTCCCCCAGAGGCCCAAATTCTCCCCCGGAAAGGCCCAAACTCACGAAAAAGGACAAAAATGATACCAAAGTCGTACCTTAATGCCGACATCGAAAATGACTCACACCGTCATTCCGTAGTGTCACATTAGATCCACATCCTAGTGTAGTCGCATTTCACCTTGGCTCCTATCTCTCTCACTCTCACTCTCTCTCTCTCTCTATCTGTCTATGCATCTATCTACAGTGCAAGTGAGGGGGAGAGCAGGAGAGGGAGAGGAGCAAGTGGAGGAGATGAATGGTGAGCAGAAGGGTGTGTATAAATATATAGGCCAGTGGTTCTCCCAGCAAAATCATTTTGAAATTGGAACCCGCTCGACACCCAAATTTCACTTTGACGCCCAATTTTCACTTTGGCGGGACTAACCCGAGCACATCACAATCGGTTCTGAGCTAGAACCGATTGTGATGACACCCCTCATCACAATCGATTCTAGCTAAGAACCGATTGTGATGACCACCCTCATCACAATCGGTTCTGAGTAGAACCGATTGTGATGAGGGGTGTCATCAAAATCGGTTCTCAGCTAGAACCGCTCGTGATGACACACCTCATCACAATCGGTTCTCAGTTAGAACCGCTTGTGATGACACACCTCATCACAATCGGTTCTAGCTGAGAACCGATTGTAATGAGGGCCCCCCTTATCACAATCGGTTCTAAGTAAGAACCGATTGTGATGACCACCCTCATCACAATCGGTTCTAAGCTAGAACCGATTGTGATGTGGTGTCCATCACACCTTTAATTCTATTTGCCATCTAATTTAAGTTCAAGTCGAGTCGGTCTCCACTTTGCTGAACTTTCTGTATATATGCTATTGAAATGCATTCCTTTAATTGCCTTCACAAAAAGCAATAGGTTTGATTAGTAGTGTCGATTTTAACTAAAATCGACTGCAATATGAAAGGATTAGTAGTGTCGGTATTGTTCTGGGTATTGTTCTAATAATTGTTTGGGATTAAGTGCTGTGCTTGGATGGAGTGAAAAGAATGTGCAAGTAATTACTAATAATTTTGCGTTGAGTGGAAAAATTCTTCCCTTTCCTTCCTTATGGAAGTATTGTCCTGTATATTTTAACTAAAACAGGTTCAACAACAAGTTATAGAGAACAAGTTGGCAACTTTGTACTTTCACTTTGCTGGTACTTTACCCTTGAAATGGCATTAACTTGTCTCAATTAGACCTGGCAATCTTACAACTTTATTTACAATACAACCATTCTTGATAATCTACACGCATGTAATTTGTTCCATGTGTGTCGTCGTCACCACTAAGTGCTTGCTTATAAATATGCTGAAAACCTCAAATGTGGGAAAATAGAGGGGAAATTTCCTCAAGCTGGGGCTTCAACTTACCCTCTTAACACACATCCTCAAGGATTTCAGATTTTCTCTCCCAAGTCTAAGTTTCAACAAGAGTATGTTCTGTTTTTCGGGGTGGCGACGGTTTTTTTGGTCTAGAACACCAACAGAGGAGAGTTCATCCCGAGAGGATATAAAACCTAGCAAGGCTCATCACAATCGGTTCTGAGAAAGAACCGATTGTGATGATGGACTTATCACAATCGGTTCTGAGAAAGGACCGATTGTGATAAGGGGTCCCTCATCACAATCGGTTCTTAGAAAGAACCGATTGTGAGTTACCAAAATTTACAAATGACATACACGTATCACAATCGGTTTTTTAATCAAAAGTTTGGAACCGGCACAGATGAAGCGATAGTGATGTATCATTCTGTAGTAGTGCCTTGCCCTAGAGTGACCCAGAAGGCATACCAATTTATGTATGTTTTATATTCTATTAGTGTTCTAGTTACAAGTAGGGGTTACAATAAGTTTTTTATAGGTATTTGGCATGGTACACAAATACTAGCTTAGGCGTGGGCATCTTTGTCATTCCCAGGGGATGATAGTGAATACCGCGTCATCACTCTCTAGTGGTAGGTGTGGAATACGTGGACCATGGGTATCTACATGACGGGCCGCAAAGACCAGCTAAGAGGGAACGGGTCGAACCAGCAACCCAAGGCTGGATGCTATCTGGGCTATCTTCGCCGTATCCAATAAGGAGTAGTAGAAGATGGTAACCGACCCTCATTAGGAAAGATATGACTGTAATCCCAGAAGATAGCATTACTTGCGGGAAGGGTTAGAGATACTTGCTGGAAGGGTTAGAGATAGAACCTATCATGTAATCGATTGGGGTTCCCCCCTTGTAACCGACTCGGATTCTTTGGGCTACGATGGTTTTAGAGTAGAAGGAATGTGTTGGCAAAGGAGAGGAATAGCGACTAAGGCCCAGTTTGGAATAGTTTTTGATTATGTAGATTCTAGATTATAGCTAACTGTGTGGAGAAGTGGCTGCCAGAAGAATTCGGCAATCTCGCTTGTTGATGGCCTGGAGCACGACTTCGGAGGAGGATCGGGCCGACGGCAGAGGTCCGGGTCGGTGGCGCGAACGGAGGAGGAGGAGCTTCGGCCGAAGGAGCCAACGGGCGAAGGGGTCGGCGAGCGGAGGAGCCCGGGCGAAGGAGCTTCGGACGGAGGGGCGGCGCTTGGGTGGAGGAGCTTCGGACGAGGGGCCGACGCTCTGGCGAAGGAGCTCGGGCGGAGGGAGCTTCGGATGAGGGGCTGGCGCTCGGGCAGAGGAGCTTGAGTGGAGGGGCCAGTGCTCGGGCGGAGGAACTCGAGCGGAGCGGCTGGCGGTCAGCAGCCAGACGGGCAGCGGGAGCTCGGGCTCGCTCGCCTCCTCACGTGGCTCATGGAGAATTGTTGATTCTCGCGAGAATCAGTAACCCGGCTGATTCTCTTGATTTGGATTTTATGTAAGAAGTGCCACTTCTAATTTTGAGAGAAGCTGATCATAATTCTACCGTTCAGCAAACAATTCATTTTTTTTAAAGAAGAAGCTGTGTAGAAGCTAAAACGAACGGGGCTAAACTGTTGCAACCATAAATTTGATAGTTTGAGAGATCTTCATGCATAGTGCTGAAAAACAATCTTGCTGGAGGTGCCTTCTAGCTCAAAGAGGCAAACAACCATAGAAAAAACTAGGCCAATAAGCGCGGCGCACACCGCGCGCGTGAACGGAAAATGATTTTGAGTTTTTTTCAGAGAAAAAACTGACCTAGATGTATTTTCAAAATTTTTGGAGGTCAGATAAATATTAGAGATCACGTTGAAAAAAATCACATATTTCTGTTGACGAAAACATTTTTCCGGGGAAAACGGAGAAAGGATTTGGATGTAAAAACCAAGGACCTGTTTGTTATATTTTTGGACCTCACCGCTATCCCGAAAAAGTAGAAAATGGCTCATCCGCGATTTGTATTTAATGGGAGGCTTTTTCCATAAAGTGATGTATTTTCAAAATTTTTGGAGGCTCGAGAAATATTAGAGATCGCGTTGAAAAAAAAGTACACATATTTCTGTTGACGAAAATATTTTTTCCAGGGGAAACGGAGAAAGGACCTGGATGTAAAAACCGGGGACCTGTTTGTTATATTTTTGGCCTCACCGTTATCCCGAAAAAGTAGAAAAGAGCTCGTCCGCGATTTGTTTTTAACGGGAGCCTTTTTCCGTAAAGTAACGAGCAAGGGACCCAAACGCGATTCGAAAAAGTTTTTCTTGTCCTCACAAAAAATCGCGAAGAACCTTTTCATAATTTTGCAGAGACCTAACCGTAATTTGAAAGAACAGAGGGACCTTTTCGAAAAAAAAGCGAACTGACGGGTGGATGGGGGAGGAGCTTAGAAACCTCTCAGATGTAGTTGGGTTATAATTCAAGTTGTATATCTAACATTTAGCACTTAGTGGAAGTTTGTCAGTGGTAGTACAACAGCAAGGCCGCAGCACATCACCATTTCCGTAGGAGGAGGTGCTTTGTGGCAAGAAGAAGCACACCCACATGGAATTTAGACGAGATCCCGAGGCAGCCTAAGGAGGAGGATTAGGTGAAAGAGAATTTCACAGGCGCCCAACCACAGGGGAAACAGTGTATTTGTTTGTAAGCTTGCACACCTCAAAATAGTAGAATTGAACTACACCAATTATAAGTGAAGGGATTTGATTGCAAAAAATAGCTATGTTGCGAGAGGAGTTAAATTGCGAGAACATGCACAACAGGGAGACTATAGATGCAATATTCCCTATTTAATAAATGACAAACAATATACATGCAGCATCAAATATCTTTATTATCAGCTTATTTGTTCTGCTTCTGCTCATTGTTCCTTTTACCTGTTAGACTATCTTTGGTAGTTACGCCATATTTGGCAGTTCCCTCTATCTCGGCTATCCTTCCATATCCTCCCGATCCTAATTCTATTAATCGGTTGAGTGATTATGGTAAGCATTGGCCTTTATATGTATTTCTCCGTGATCAATACTTCATTGCGTTGAGTCAATCCTTTCCACATGGTATCAGACTGTCTTCGATCTTCCGCTTCCGCACTCTAATGTCCGGCCGGCATGTCGTCCGCTTCCTCTCGTCCTGATGAAGCAGCCCTCGACTCCGTGGTGGACGCCGCCGCTAACGCCATCCGCGACGCGTTTTCGCCCGCCTGACGGCCTCGAGATCGACTCGCGATCGCTTCTCCCGACGATGATGACGTGGCTGCCAAGGCGCCCAGCTGCTGCCCGCACGGCGCTCTCCTCCTCACCGCACGCTTCTCCCTATGGCGCCCCATCAACGACGGCAACCCGGCCGTGCCTCCTCCGGCCGTGGTACTGCGACTTTCCCGCGCCGTTCCTTCCATCACCGCCGCCGACCACCTCGCAGCGCTCTTCGCTTCCATGCGCTTGCCTCTCCGCGGTCCCACCCGCTACACCCTCCACGGGCGGCTCGTGCTGCCCTCCTGGCGGCGCTCATGCCTCGCCGCTTCTCCCTCGACGACGACGCCTGTCGCGCTCCATGCCCAGCGGTCGGCGTCCTCAACGCCAAAGCCCTCGTGTTTAACTCTCGACGTCTCGGCCGCTAACTACACAAGGTGGCGCGGCCTCTTCTCGTGGCTCCTCGGCAAGTACGCCCTGACGGACCACATTCTCTCCGGACGGCCTCCACCGATCGCGCTGGTTGGGCTCGGATGGATCAAGGCTGCCCTTGGTCGCTCTACAAAGACTATCTCCAACGATCTCCTCCAGGAGGTCCTCACGCCATACACCACCGCTCGGCATGTGTGGCGATCTCTCGAACACCGCTGCAATCGCGAGCACCGCACCCTCAACCTCCAGGCGGAATTCCACACCTTCCGTCAAGGCGATCTCCTGTCGGCCGACATCGCTAAGTCAAGACCATGGCCGACATGCTCGGCGACTCGCTGAACCCGTCGGCGATCGCACCATCGTCCTCACCACTCTCAACGGTCTGGTCCAAAAATTCAGTCACTTGAAAACTCTCATCCCCATGCAGCGTCCGTTCTCGACATTTGCCGAGGTGCGGTCCCAGCTCCACTGGAGGAATCAGACGCCACCAAGCGCTCCGACGCCTCTGTGTTCTTCACCGGCGCTGATCGTGGCGCTAACGGCGTAAATCTGCATCGCTAATCCGGCGCACTCCACCGGCTATGGCGCCAAGAACCAAAACGGTAGCAGTCAAGGCGGCGGCACCGGCGGCAACTCCAACTCACGCAACCGCCGGCGTCGTGGCGGTGGTGGTTCCCGGGATGACACCAAGGCCGGCGCTAGCGCCCCGGTCCAGGCTTGGCCCTCCCCGCAGAACCCTTGGGCCGGCACAATACACATGTGGCCGGGCCCATCGAGCCGTGGCCTCCTTGGACCGCGCCCGCCGGCCTCTCCATTTGCTGGTGCCGCCATCGCCGGCTCACCTGGTGGACCACCCGCGCCTCTCCAACAGCAACAACCCGCGTCCTATTTGGGCTACTACACGGCGCCCGGTGGCATGGGTCTCCCGACCCAGCAGGCGCAACCTCAGCCCCCCATGCCGCCCGGGATGCCGCAAATGGGCTGGTTCGGCGGTGCACCATCCCAGTGGGACCAAGCGTCTCTCGCCGGCTCCTTCAACACCACGACACTACCTCAACCCACTACAAATGAATGGTTTATGGACACGGGTGCCACTGCACACATGACCTCCGATGCCGGTATCCTTTCTTTCACCCACCCTCCCAAACCTCATAATCCCTCACACATAGTGGTCGGCAATGGTTCCACAATTCCTATTTCCTCCATAGGACAATCCCATATCCACCACCAAAATCGTTCTTTTACTCTTCGCGATATCCTTTGCTCACCGCACATCATTAAGAATTTAATTTCTGTTCGCCATTTTGTCGTTGACAACTGGTGTGCGGTTGAATTTGACCCCTTTGGTTTTTCTGTGAAGGATCTTCGCACCAGGACCGTGATCACCAGATTCAATAGCTCCGGTCCCCTCTACCCCCTCCATCATGCTCTGCCTCCACCTTCGTCAGCCACTGCTCTCACCGCCGACACACCTGATGTCCTTTGGCACCGCCGTCTTGGTCACATTGGCCACGACGCGCTCGCTCGTCTTGCCACCGTCATTCCTATGACCAAAGGAGGCCTCACTGGAGTTTGTCACGCTTGCCAGCTCGGTCGTCACGTTCGCCTACCTTTCACTACCTCCTTTAGCAGGGCCTCGGCCAATTTTGAGTTAATTCATTGTGATCTGTGGACTTCTCCTGTCGTTAGCATTTCGGGATTCAAATACTATCTTGTTATTTTAGATGATTGCTCCCACTTTGTTTGGACCTTCCCACTTCGCTTTAAATCCGACACCTTCTCCACCTTGTCACATTTTTTCGCCTACGTTCAAACTCAATTCGCCACCACTATCCGCAACATCCAATGCGACAATGGCCGCGAGTTCGACAACTCTGTCGCTCGCACTTTCTTTCTCACCAATGGTGTTCACTTGCGTATGTCATGCCCTCACACCTCTCCCCAAAATAGCAAGGCAGAACGTATTCTTCGTTCTCTCAACAACATAGTCCGCTCTCTCCTTTTTCAGGCAAATCTCCCTGGGTCCTTTTGGGTCGAGGCTCTCCACACCGCCACACACCTCATCAACAGGCACCCCACCAAAACCCTTGCACATCACACGCCTTTCTTCGCATTGCATGGAGTCCACCCCACCTATACACACCTTCGTGTCTTTGGCTGCAAATGCTACCCCAACCTCTCCGCCACCACCCCCCATAAACTCGCGCCCCGCTCCACGATGTGTGTCTTCCTTGGCTATCCACTCCACCACAAAGGGTATCGGTGTTTTGACCCCGTGACTAACATGGTTATCATTTCCAGGCATGTTGTGTTTGATGAGCACTCGTTTCCTTTTGCCGAGACCCCTTCTAACACTCCTGCTGATCTTGATTTTTTGGAGGACTTTTCCGCCCCTGTACAGGAACCCATTGGCGCTTCCAGACGACATGCATCGGCGTCCCAGCCGCCCGCAACCCCCGCCCCCTCTGAGTCTTGGGCACGGGATGTGCCGTCTACCGCCACGCCGACGCCCACTGGACCACCTGCCTCCGCTGGGTCGGCCTCTCTTGCTGACCCCATCACGGGCCACTCAACGTCCCCCGCCCGTTCGCATGGGTGGGCCCTGTTGGCTCGGCATTTCGCCGAGCAGCCTTCCTCGCCGAACCGCTGGCAGGCCTCGCCGCGCCGCTGGCTCGCCGCCGCCAAGGCCCCAGATCGCTTCCACACGCCGCGCCGTGCCAACACGCCCGCTGTTCGCCAACCCGGCCCGCTCGCCACCGCCGGCGTCTCCTCGGTCGTCAACGAGCACACCATGACGACCAGCGGCAAGATCGGCGTCCGCAAGGGCGTCACTCGGCTGAACCTTCATGCCACTTCTCTCTCGCCAATTCCACGCACATATCGGGCCGCTTTGGATGACCCGCACTGGCGGGTGGCCATGGAAGAAGAATTCAATGCTCTCTGCGCCAACCACACATGGGATCTTGTCCCGCGTCCCTCCGGAGCCAACATCGTCACTGGCAAACGGATCTTCAAGCACAAGTTTCACGCGGACGGTACCCTCGATCGTTACAAGGCTCGCTGGGTTCTACGTGGCTTCACGCAGCGCCCGGGCATCGACTATGACGAGACTTTCAGTCCAGTTGTGAAACCCGCCATCGCTCGCGACAAGACTCAGCTTGGCGGTGTCTCGCGACTGGCCCGTCCATCAACTTGATGTGAAGAATGCCTTCCTCCATGGGCACTCTTCAGGAGACCGTCTATTGCATCCAGCTGCCAGGGTTTGTTGACTCCTCTCGCCCCGACATGGTGTGCCTCCTCAACAAGTCCCTATATGGTTTGAAGCAGGCGCCCCGAGCTTGGTACAGCCGATTCGCCTCTTTTCTATTGACTCTTGGGTTCACAGAGGCCAAGTCCGACAACTCTCTCTTCATCTTTCGCCGAGGTTACGACACAAGATACTTGCCGCTTTATGTCGATGATATCATCCTTCTTTGCGTCCTCCAAAGAAGCTTCTTCAGTGGACTATCTCGTCTCTCCAGTCTGAGTTCTCCATGAAGGATCTTGGACCTCTCCACCACTTTCTCGGCATCAGCGTGTCTCGGCGGCCCTCCGGCTTGCTCCTCAGTCAACGGCAGTATTGCATCGAAATCCTGGACTGCTACCGGGCATGGCAGATTGCAAGCCTTGCAACACTCCGGTGGATACTTGTGCTAAGCTCTCTGGCAGTGAGGGTGCCCCGGTTGCTGATCCGACCGACTTTCGCAGTCTCGCTGGCGCACTCCAGTACCTCACCTTCACTCGCCCGGATATCTCCTATGCTGTTCAGCAAATCTGTCTTCACATGCATGATCCCCGTGAGCCTCATCTCAGCGCTCTCAAACGGATCCTCCGCTACATTCGGGGTACTTTGGACCTGGGACTTCACATCCAGCGTTCTACCGCTACCGACCTCATCGTCTATTCTGACGCCGACTGGGCTGGTTGTCCTGACACTCGGCGCTCCACGTCTGGCTATGCCGTCTTCCTTGGTGACAACCTGGTGTCCTGGTCTTCTAAACGCCAGAATACGGTCTCTCGTTCCAGTGCCGAGGCCGAGTACCGCGCCGTCGCCAACGCCGTTGCTGAGATCACATGGCTCCGTCAGCTTCTCCACGAGCTTCATTCACCTCCGCCCAAGGCCATCCTGGTGTATTGCGACAACATCAGTGCTGTCTATCTTTCTTCCAATCCCGTGCAGCATCAACGGACAAAGCACATCGAGATCGATCTCCACTTCGTCCGCGAGAAGGTCGCCGTCGGCACTATCCGTGTCCTACACGTGCCCACATCGTCTCAATATGCTGACATCTTCACTAAGGGACTGCCTTCGCCGGTCTTCACAGAGTTTCGCTCCAGTCTCAACGTCCGCTAGCTCGCCGCTGTGACTGCGGGGGGGTGTTAGACTATCTTTGGTAGTTACGCCATATTTGGCAGTTCCCTCTATCTCGGCTATCCTTCCATATCCTCCCGATCCTATTTCTATTAATCGGTTGAGTGATTATGGTAAGCATTGGCCTTTATATGTATTTCTCCGTGATCAATACTTCATTGCGTTGAGTCAATCCTTTCCACATTACCCTTTATATTACTCTAGTACACTTCCATTAAACAAAATTGTACTTAAGAACACTAAATAAAAGAAAATGCTTCCTCAATTAGCATAAAAAATTAGATATAATCGCATTTTCCATGTAAGCACAAAATGACAGAAAAAAAAAACATGAAAGTGCAATTATTGTCAACGCAACTGCCTTGGTATGCTTGCTAAGAACCAAATTGCGTTTAGCTTCCTTCCATCCCCTCTGTATTCGTCCTTTTCTATGGACGAGAAAAGGCTGGAGATTGTGATATGCTACCGATCATGCCGAGTGCAATGCAAGGCTGATCAACGGGCACCTGCATATAGTTGTGAGGAACTTACATTTCAGAATTGGAAATGATACCCCTTTTACTAACAAAATTGTACCACGCCTCGCATTTTCTTCTAAAATTCGAGAAAAATTACTGAATTAAATGGAAACAAGAAGGATTGCTTACAAAATGCCCTGCTCCAAGGATCCAGTAGAAATGCATGTTCTGGTAAGATCTGACAAAGCCCTTGGTGACTTCGGTAGAGCCACAATACAGAGGTTGCCTGGGCAAGCTCAAGAAGTTCTTCAGCCCAGCCCATCTGAAACAAATGATCAAGTGAGAAGTTTAGAGATATTTTTCTTAATCCTGCCAAAAGAAATGGCAATAGGAACATTGAAAACTAAAGCTCTTACTTGAGCTTCTGAACCCACGCTTCTGCGCCGATCGTCGAGCAGATTACATCAAGCTTGAGATAAGGGGAATTTAACTGTAGTTAGTACTTCAAATTATAGTTTTGGGGTAATTCTAAGCTACACATGCTAACAGTGCGTTTTGCTAGTAAAATCTCCATTCTCCTATTTTCAGTCAGCAATCCTGGTTTGCATGTCCAGCCACACTACAAACTCTTATTGTATGGACCCTTGTTTTGTGAGCTGTACCCTAAATTTCAAGTCAGCTCAAATCATGAAAGAGCACTATCTTTTCAGAACAAGATCAAACAGGCCTCATCTATCTGTGCTGATAGTTACCATTGTTGTTGCCTTGTCTCAGAAGTCCCCCTTATAATTTTTTTCGTCACAACCATTTTATCTGGTAAACTTCTTCTAGTGGTTGCTCTTGGCATGGCAAGGAAGAAGGGCCAGTTTCTAACGCATGGAACACTCCAAAAAGGCAAAAGAAATATATCTTTTTGGGAAGCAGACACACATGTCCTGGCTTGCCATGGCCTGAAGAAGATGTCATACATGGCTAGATCTCAAACAAGGCAGAAGAAACGGACGAAACGAAGCAGCTCACTGACGTTAGAAAGTTGAACCGAAGCAGGAAACCACGTGCGGCTTCCATGCGGCCTTGTTGAAACTTGAAAGTGATTCCAGAACTGCCACACCACAGTATCCGGATTGTGTGGACGACAGACTGGAAGAGGAATCAGTCCACAAGTCCCAATGTGTAAAGTTACTCTCTTCTTTGAAATACATTTCATGCAAACTCTACTATACACGTTCGTGTATGTTATTACTTTTTAAGTTAAGAAATTTTATTATTCTTAGAAGATATCAAGATATTCATTGAGTTAGCATTAAGAAGTACTAAAAGTTTAAAGAATGAAGATAATGTACCACCATGAGTTTAAGAGTAATTTGGTGGTGCCTCTGTTGGATTATTTGGGCCAAGCCCATTTGATTGAGATAATAAATCCTAGAAAATCTCAAAGGCCCACCTCATGAGGAGCATGTGCACTAGCAATAGTACCACATTGCTAGCCTAAAGTGGTGAGCACTAGTTTAAATAGTGGAGTGTGCTACACCATGGTAGAACCATGTGGAGAAAGGGAGAAAGAATACACACGCTGCTCGCCGCTCGCCGCCGGGCTCGGGCTCGGGCTCGACGGGCACGGCCGGGGCGGGGGCGCGGGCGTGCGGCACCTACGTGAATGGTCCGCCGAATTCCGGTCCAGGGCTTTGCGTAGGCGCAGCCTCCTTTTGCAGATTACTCTTTTGCTACTCGGAATCGCGGTTGTAGTATGAGATAAGGACATAATGGACTCCGATCGTGGGACGTCCTCGAGTCGTGTTCGGTTACGGACTGTTACCAGGGCTCCTTTATATACTGCGTCGCCGTCATCTGGGTAAAATAGAGTTTTTCGCGCTTCTAGCGTTTTGCCGCTTCTCGCTGCGCCGCCATCAAGCCGCTTCGTCCGTGCGGCGTGCACCAAATAACGGAAAGCGATTCTCGAAACCGTCCGTACTCGCGTTCTTGAACCAGGAGAGGAATAATCAGGTTTTTGTGAAGCGCTCGCGCGGCGCTTCCACGCCACCGCCACGGCTCGTCTTCCTCGACGTTCAGGAGCGGCCGCTAGGCATCGCGCCTCGCGCGCGCTCGCGCTTCCTCCTCAGACGCTTACAACGCTTCATCGCTTCCATCTCGCACACGAACAAGATGCGTTACAATGTTTCTACTGCTTATTTTCAATCTATTGATTGTGAGCACATTAGATGGATATATGTGTAGTCTTCTAGCATATGCATCTATAGTATGCTCCTCGTTATTCAATTCTTGATAGTCAATCACATGTTGTTCATGATTTACTTTTGGATTAAATTAAACCTAGATGTGCCTTTAATTCTAACAATCCAAAAACCTGATTATAGGCGCTTAGGTTTATCAATGGCTGGCTTTGCCGAGGCACTGAGGCCGAAAAATTCACCTGTGCACTTCAAAAGATGGCGGACAAGGGTCACCTTGTGGCTTACAAATATGAACGTGTTCGGGTGTCGAACGGCAAACCGTGAGGATATGGATCCAACTCCTGAAAAGGAGAAGGCATATCGGGATGCCAACACACTCTTTGTGGGAGCCGTTCTTAGTGTTCTTGCCGATCGTCTGCATGCGATGTGTATATGCACATTAAAGACGCCAAGGAACTATGGGATGCTCTGAATGCTAAATTCGGTGCTTCCGATCTTTGTGATGAATCGTATATCATGGAGCAATATCATGACTACAAGATGGTGGATAACCGTTACGTAGTTGAGCAGGCTCATGAGATACGTGTTCTCGCCAGGAACTCGAACTTCTCAAAATCCAGCTTACTGACAGGTTTGTGGTCGGGGCATTATTGCCAAATTACCTCCTTCATGGAGGAATTTTGCCACATCTCTGAAACATAAGAGACAAGAGATTTCTGTTGAGAATCGATTGCGTCTCTAGATGTTGAGGAGAAAGCTCGAGCTAAGGATGCACTGTGAAAGGAATCGAGGGGCGCCTAGCGCCAATGTGGTGCAACAGCTTCACATGGCAAGAACAAAGGGAAAAATAAAGCCAAACAAACCACTAATTTCAAGAAGAAGAAGTCAATGAACAAAGATGAGAAGCCTCGCTTTGTTTGCGGTGAGATTGGACATCTGGGCCAAACAAAGGTCCAAATCGCAAGGGCGAGGAAGGGTGAGCAATGACAGAACTCAAAGTATCACAACGTGACCATAGGCAATACCGAGGAGGAACTTCGGGTATGGTAACGCATCTATTGTTCTTTCAAGAAATCGGACCACCGATTGGTGGATTGATACCGAGCTAATGTTCATGTGTGTGCCGATCTCTCTTTGTTCTCTTCTTACCAGGCCGCGCGGATTGCTCCGTGTTGATGGGAAACAGCTCGAATGCTTCGTTCTTGGTGTTGGCACGGTAGATCTGAAGTTTACTTCAGAAAGATCGTAAACTAAAGAACGCGGCAGATGTCCCCTCAATAAATAAAAACCTGGTCAGCGGCTCCCTTCTATGTAGAGAAGGGTTCAAAGTGGTGTTTGAGTCTAATAAAGTAGTCGTGTCTAAGCATGGACTTTTTATTGGTAAAGGCTATGAATGCGGAGGCTTGTTCCGTTTTTCCCTTTCTGATTTTTGCAATAAAGTTGTGAACCATATTTGTGATATTTCCAATGGAGGTGAAGCCGATGTTTGGCACTCACGGTTATGTCATTTAAATTTTGGTTGTATGACTCGGCTCGCTAGTATGAATTTAATTCAAAAAATTCCTACTGTCAAAGGTTCTAAGTGCCAAAGTTGTGTGCAATCAAAGCAACCTCGCAAACCTCATAAGGCAGCGGAGGAGAGAAACTTGGCACCATTAGAACTCATACATTCAGATCTTTGTGAGATGAATGGTGTGTTGACTAAAGGAGGAAAAGATATTTCATGACTCTGATTGATGATGCATCTAGATACTGCTATGTTTATCTGTTGAAAACTAAAGATGAGGCTTTAGACTACTTCAAAGTCTATAAGGCTGAAGTTGAAAATCAATTAGAAAGAAAAATCAAAAGGCTTAGGTCGATCGTGGCGGTGAGTACTTCTCTACCGAGTTCGACTTATTCTGTAAGGAACATGGAATTATTCATGAGAGGACACCTCCTATTCGCCCAGCCTAATGGGGTGGCCGAAAAAAAGAACCGCACTTTGACTGATTTGGTGAATGCCATGTTGGACACCGCGGGTCTATCTAAGGAATGGTGGAGGGAGGCCTTGTTGACTTCATGTCATGTTTTGAATAAAGTTCCCTCTGAGAATAAGGAGAAAACTCCATATGAAGAATGGGAAGGGAGAAAACCATCACTTTCATACTTGCGCACGTGGGGTTTCTTGGCGAAAGTTAATGTGCCCATAACTAAAAAGCGCAAACTCGGACCTAAGACAGTGGATTGTGTCTTTCTTGGATATGCTCATCGAAGCAATGCCTATAGGTTTTTAGTAGTGAAATCTGAGGTATCTGACATGATCGTCGGTACAATCATGGAATCCAGAGATGCCACCTTCTTTGAGGGCATATTTCCCATGAAAGATTTGCATAGCGTTTCTAGTCAAAATCCTGAGATAATTCCCGAACCTATTGCACAAACTGAGGATTCTGAACAGATACCCGAGCAAAATCCTGAGGAGGATGATGCTGAGGCTCCTAGGAGGAGCAAGAGACAAAGGATGGTTAAATCCTTTGGTAATGATTTCACTGTGTACCTTGTGGATGATACTCCCACCTCTATTTCAAGCTTATGCATCTTCGATGCAGACTCATGGAAGGAGGCAAATTCAGAGTGAGATGGATTCTATTCTGCCTAACGGAACTTGGGAGCTCACAGAATCGCCTTATGGTTGCAAACCTATGGGCTGTAAGTGGGTGTTCACAAAGAAACTAAGGCCTGATGGTACTATTGAAAAGTACAAGGCTAGACTTGTGGCTAAGGGTTATACGCAAAAGGAAGGAGAGGATTATTTTGATACTTATTCACCTGTTGCTAGGATCACAACCATCCGGGTACTTTTATCCTTGGCTGCCTCTCATGGTCTCATTGTCCATCAAATGGACGTGAAGACAACTTTTCTTAATGGAGAGCTAGATGAGGAGATCTACATGGATCAACCAGATGGGTTCGTGCTACCAGGACATGAGAGCAAGGTGTGTAAGTTACTGAAATCTCTCTATGGCCTTAAGCAAGCATCTAAGCAGTGGCATGAGAAGTTCGATAGAACATTGACACAAGCCAGCTTTGTTGTAAACGAAGCCGACAAGTGTGTGTATTATCGCCATGGTGGGGGTGAGGGAGTTATTCTGTGCCTATATGTGGATGACATTTTGATCTTTGGAACAAACCTTGATGTGATCAATGAGGTCAAGTCTTTCCTGTCTGGAAATTTTGATATGAAAGATCTCGGAGAGGCTGACGTGATCTTGAACATCAAGTTAGTCAAAAGTGAGGATGGGATTAGTCTTTCTCAATCCCATTATGTGGAAAAGGTTTTGAGTCGGTTTGGCTATTCTGATAGCAAGCCTTCTCCAACACCTTATGATCCAAGTGTCATTCTTCGGAAAAACAAGAGAATTGCTAGAGATCAAATGAAATACTCTCGGATCATTGGATCTCTCATGTACTTGGCTAAGCGCTACAAGGCTCGATATCTCATTTCTTTGTAAGCAAATTGAGCCGATTTACTTCTAACCCGGAGATGATCATTGGCGTGCACTCGAAAGAGTTATGCGTTACTTGGTGGGTACAAGAAATTATGGAATACACTATACCGGTACCCTTCAAGATTAGAGGGTTATAGTGATTCAAATTGGATCTCTGATGTCGATGAGATTAAGGCCACCAAGTGGATATGTGTTTACACTTGGTGGGGCGCTGTGTCGTGGAGGTCTTGCAAATGCAGACTATTTTGACACGGTCAACTATGGAGGCAGAATTGATCGCATTGGATACAAATGCACCGTTGAGGCGTAATGGCTACGTGAACTCTTGATGGATCTTCCGGTGGTTGAAAAACCAATACCGACCATTCTTATGAACTGTGACAATCAAACAGCTTATTGTTAAAGTGAATAGTTCTAAAGATAACTTGAAATCCTCAAGACATGTGAAAAGACGTTTGAAGTCCGTCAGAAATTGAAAAACTCCTGAGTGATAGCATTGGATTATATCCAGACGGCTAAAAACCTGGCAGATCCCTTCACTAAAGGGCTATCACGGAATGTGATAGATAACGATCAAAGGAACTAGGCATGAGACCCATGTGAGTTATACCATAGCGGTAACTCCAACCTATGTGATCGGAGATCCCGTGAATTAGGTCCTGGGAAAAACAAGCTACTTGGTTAACTGGAGGAGAGTAATTTTCTAACTAGTTCCAAGTGAAGATGCAATACTCTCGAAATCAGATGGCAAAGTTGGCTTTTGCCTTAATGTGTTCTGTTGGCTTTATTTAGCGAAGATGTCATCCTATAGAGCATCTTGAAAGAACACACCTATATGAGAGTATTTGTTGAAAGTCGCGATCTATGAGACTTGGGTAATCTCTAGTAAGCTCATGAAGAGACCATGGAGTACGACTTATATGCTCCACCCGAGGAAGCCTATTGGCAGCCTAGTATCGCCTAAGGCTTTAAATGAAACTCAATGCACAAAACTTGCAATTCAAGGCTTAGTCCATTGTTCAAGTTGTGGTGAGTGTAATTTGGAGTCCTAGGTGCAATTCAAGGCATAGTCCATTGTCACCGAAATCTTTGGTATATTAACGACTTTGGGAACAGGCAAGACTCGGTGGGACTTTGAGATCTGGTGGGGGATTGTTGGATTATTTGGGCCAAGCCCATTTGATTGAGACAATAAATCCTAGAAAATCTCAAAGGCCCACCTCATGAGGAGCATGTGCACTAGCAATAGTATCACATTGCTAGCCTAAAGTGGTGAGCACTAGTTTAAATAGTGGAGTGTGCTACACCATGGTAGAACCATGTGGAGAAAGGGAGAAAGAATACACACGCGCGCGCTCGCCTCGCCTCGCCGCAGGCCGGGCCAGGCTCGGGCTCGAGCAGTAGGCGGGGCGGAAGCGCGGGCGTCTGGCACTGCGTGAATGGTCCGCCGAATTCGGTCCAGGGCTTTGCGTGAGGCGCAGCCTCCTTTTGCAGAATTACTCTTTTGCTACTCGGAATCGCGGTTGTAGTATGAGATAAGGACACCGTAATGCATCCCGTAATGGACTCCGATCGTGGGACGTCCTCGAGTCGTGTTCGATTACGGATCGTTACTGTACCAGGGCTCCTTTATATATCGCGTCGCCGTCATCCGGGTAAAATAGAGTTTTCGCGCCCTAGCTGCTTTTGCCGCTTTCCCTCATTGCGCCGCCATCAAGTTCGCTTCGTCCCCGTGCACGCGTGCACCAAATGACGGGAAAGCGTGTCTCCGAAACCGTCCGCCCTCGCGTTCTTGCACCGGAGAGGGCGAATCAGGTTTTTGGGAAGCGCTGGCGCGATCGCTTCCACGCCACCGTCACGGCTCGTCTTCCTCGACGTTCAGGAGCGGTGCTAGGCATCGCGCTGATCAAGGCGCGCGCTTCCGTCCTCGGCATCAGACGCTTACAACGCGTCATCGCTTCTATCTGCACACGAACAGTACGTTACAATGTTTCTACTGTTTATTTTCAATCTATTGATTGTGAGCACATTAGATGGATATATGTGTAGTCTTCTAGCATATGCATCTATAGTATGCTCCTGTTATTCGTTACTGATAGTCAATCACATGTTGTTCATGATTTACTTTTGGATTAAATTAAACCTAGATGTGCCTTTAATTCTAACAGCCTCAGGCCCTCAGGTACCTTTCAAGGATAGTAAAAAAAACCTCATTTAAGTTAAACATTAGTATACTTTTTTTGGAAACAATACATGTCAGCAAACATTATAAAAATGTAATGTTTCATAACGAAGTAGTTTCGACGACAAATCTACCGACAACATTCCCATGTGAAAAATTAAAATACTTTTGTGTTTGCTTGAAATTTTAAAAGTTTGAACATCTATTTGGAAATGGATGGGATAAATAACCACTATTGGAAATGGAGTGACTGAAGAATTAGTGTAATCAGTTACCTGGCCATTGTACACCGTCACATTCACACCATACGACAGCAGCTCATCGACCTGCAGGAGGGCATGCATATAACGATGAAGGGATGTCATGAGAACACAGAAGCAGTTTCAACTCGTGAAAAGATTCAGAAATGCTTCAGTCGTAGTCTGGTTCTAATCGGATTCACCTCTTGAATCCTCGGTTTCATGAAATCGTTGATCAGTGCGTCGTAGACCGTGTTCGACTGCTCCTGCCATCTGCACTCGATTGAGAATCGGCAATGCCATGAACAACTGAGATATGACACATTGACACATAACAGTTCTGACTTCTGATTTACCACAGTTTCAGTCAGTTTTGTGTGTTTGACAACATCAGATTTTAAAAATGTGAGCGACTAGGAATCGGAGTACGGTGGGAGCTTTCTCATCGTGCGGTCCTCTTTATCGTCAGATTTCACTTAAAACGTAAATCTTAACCCTTCGATCTATACAACAAAATAATTTGAGGTGCAATAATTTGTTACTGGGCTTGTAACAAAAACCTCTCTCCAATAAAACAGACGTAGAAGCACAACTAAAAAAAAAAAATTCTGACAAATAAGAACTACCCACGCAACATTACGAGAAAAATATCCAACAAATGCAAAATCACTAGAAACTGATGCAATATTTGGGAGAAAGAAATGCAATATTCATATAAAACTTGTGCAACAACTGTACTTAACTGCTACAACAATCGAGATGAGCTTGGATGAGGAAGAGAAGGAGGCCAGGCATGCGGGCGACCACGACGACAGTTGCTGACCTAGGGCCTTGTCTTTGCACTTGACCTCCACAGGCCACACCACAACCTCGTCGCCGGTCCTCTGCTCGTCATCCGTCGCCCCTGCCTTCCTCTGGCGTTGGACTAGCTAAACCCAGCTAGATGCAGCCACTTCCCTGAAGGGATGACCTATGCAGGAGCTTTGGCTGAGGCAGACGACCTCGAGCGTGAGCAGCGGCGAGCTCTGACTGATATTGGTGGCGGAGCTTGCGATGTCGGTGAAATAACCAGAACGGAGCAGTGTCAGAGCTTACCGGTAGCAGCACGGTCGGAGCTTGTTGGTTCAATGGGGTGGCTGAGTGGAATTGGATAAGGCCTCTATTTTGTTTTTGGTGACTAAGGAATTGGACGTTCGATTCTTAGATTTTTATCTGACATATTGCAATATTTTTATATAGTACGTGCAATAATTACAATTAATATGTATAACAAAAATACGAAACAAGTCTAATATCTTAAAAACATTAGGAGCAATGCTTCTATGTTTTTCCTCTTAATACAAGTTGTACAAATCTTAAAGCATGCGAAGAGGTAAGTAATCCTTATCTACCCTTCATTCATGCTTTAATATTTGTGCAACTTTAAAAAAGAAGAGCATAGAAGAACCTCTCATTAGGGGAACTATCAAATTTATCACAAAAAATTGGACGAAAATCACAAAGATAGAGATAATGTATGGTTTAAACTATTGGGTATCCGAATCACATAAATTTATGGTGTTATAATGTTGCAACATTTGAAAATAAATATCTATTTTTACTTTATATTATCACTATATGCATGTCTTGAATATAGTGCTTAGTGATAATAATTAGGGATAATCTAGTCATTTTAAATATCTTCTTGATCTATGTATCACGAAAACATACACCTTATAAATTGGGTAGGACTAAGAATCCGACGTTCCCATCGGACGCATCATTGCAACATTTTTTAACATGTGTGCAACATTTGTAATCACTATTTACATCAAAATGCATAGTAAGAAAAAAAATCTAAATTGGATGAAACAATGAGTATAGAACGTAGTTGGATTTTAAAATAGTTCAGACATTGTCACAAAAAAAAAGTTACAAGAACACAACACTTCAACATTTAAAAAAAATGGTTGCAATATTTTACAGGCGCTCATGCAACAATCAGAGAAAATGTTTGCAATAAAAATGAAATGTTAAATTTAAATATGTGCAATAATTTTGTAGTGATGCAACAAAATTCGCTATATCTGCAACCAAATCCCGTTCCATTGCAATAAAACCATCCTAACAATTAGTGCAACAAAACAAACAAGCTATTCAACAAAAAAAAGTGCTTTGATACAACACTTCATCGACCCTGCACAACAAAATGTTCTTGCCATAAGATTCCATATTGATAAGTTGCAACAAAACAAATCACTTCATGTAAGAATTAAGGAAAGATAATGCAACGATTAATAGCAGTATATACAACATTGCAAAAATACACGAGCAACATAGAGGAAAGATTTTTTTTTTTTTTAAAAAAAAAACACTCTCTCAATAACTTAGACCGATTTAAGTAGTATTAGATGCTTAAATTAGCATTTTTCAACCTATTTGAAAAATAGTGTAAAGGTATCAAAAACAACAAAAACATATCTGAAAAATGATGTTGCAACTATACAACATTTCAGAGATGCACATGTACCAATAAAAAATACCCGATATAACATCTCAAAATAACATGTTCGTAATTCATTGCAACAAAAAAAAGGGCAACAAAATAAATACGCTTGCAATTTGTTGTTTTTGAATACCTTTACATTATTTTTTTCAGATATATTAAGGAGCGCAGTAATGTTTTTGAATTTCTGTTATTTTTTCAGATATGCATTAAGGTCACCAAAATGCAAAGAATGGGCTGAATAAAACATGGTCCAATGCCGGACTGTGCGTAGACAGTGATCCAAACGTCCGATTCATTGGACATATATATGTGCAGTACCATTTCCATTTTTCTTACCGACGTGGACGGTAGCGAGCGTACGGATGTTTCCTTTCTATCCAACGTCGTACACGTATCAATTCCGTTTTAAAAAAACAAAACTTGCAAAGAGGCTCACATTATGTCTTTGGGAATGATCTTGAGCTTTTGCTTGATGGCTCCATTCATGATGCCTTTAATGGAGTCTCCTACAGACAGCTTGCTCCCTAGGTACTTCGAGTACTCCGGCAGTAAGCTCGTCGGCGGATCGTCGGCGACCGGGTCCATTCCCGTGTCGAGCAAGAAGTTGTAAACATCCTACAAGTATGCAGCATAGACGTATTAATTAATTCCATCAGAGGGCCTGGATGAATTGAGAGAAAAATAATTCACCGACAAACAGAGAATAAGATTGCAGAGTTCTACACTCTGATGAATTCGTGGGACTCAATTACCACATTGCCGCTGTTCACCATGATCCAGCTTAGCATGCTGCTCAACGTGGCCTGTGCTAAACTGAATTGCCCTGCCGCAATCCGCTGCCTAACCAATTGTGCTTTCCTGACGAACAATGGACGTTGTTGAGATAAGAGAGTTCTTTCTTGCCACGGCAATTTTCGATCAAGAGACGGAGGCAGTACTTGTCTGCGTAGTCCGCGCCGTTGCTGTCCAGCCTCGACACGTCCAGCAGGAGCGGCCCGTATGAGAACTGCATCGATCCCCGATTTTCAAGAATCACGCATCTGTCAGAATTGCAGAGAAACCAATGGAACAGTCGCGCGCACTCACCGCGAAATCCTCCGGCGAGATCCAGCTATCTCCGAGCGCCACACCTGCACATAGCAAGGACGGTGAGAGTAAGCTGCTGCGTTATTTCTTCTATCCTGGACCGAGCTGTCGTTGATTTCCTACCTCCGAGCGTGAGCTTGAGCTCGCCGGACTTGACGGCCCTGACGATGGACACACCGAGCGTGGCAGCGTACTTGCCGCCGTAGGACTCCGCGACGAGGAACAGCGGGCTGCTCTTTAGGGTGGGCAGCTCGCCGACGAGCGCCTTGAGGAGCGTGGTCATGTCCGCCGCCGCCTGCCAGTCGGTCGTCACCAGCAGGCCGTCGTCCTCCACGTAGCTGTATCCGACTCCCACAGGGTTGTCCTAATCAACATGTACAGCACAATTAAGCTTCAGCCGAACTGCACATCTCCAGGAACTGCAGAGAGACTGAGCAGACGATGGGTGGACAGAAGCATAACGATCGATGTTTTGTCTCCCTGACCACGAAGATGAGGTCGGCCTTCTGCAGCCACGTCGAGTTGCGCGGCTTCAGGTTTCCGTCAAGCGGTCCGATCTCCAGGAAGTTGCCGAGCCCGACGCCCGACGCTCCCTGAGAAGAAGATGACATGCTGAATCGCTGATGTTATCAAAGTTCTTCAGGAGAGAGAAAGGAGAGGCGGCAGTACCGGGCCGCCCTGCAGCCAGAGGACGGTCGGCCATGGCTTGGTCGGCTGCGTCGACGCCCTCTGCGGGCTCTTGTAGTACCACCAGAACAGGTGAGCCTCTGCAACGACGGCGCATCGAAGAAGCAGCAGCAGCGGCAGCGAGTTAGGGGAGAGGAATGCGCAGACAGACCAACCGAGATGTTACAGGATCGGAGAGCCTAGAGGCCCTAGAGCATCATTGTGGTACTTACTCGGCCGGACTTCCACGTATCCCCAGAGCTCTGTGCCGTCGGCGGTTCCGGTGGCGACGGCAGATACGCCGTGAAGCAGAGGGAGGCAGAGGAGGGAGAAGAGAGCAAAGGCACGGGGCTCCATTTGCAGAGGCCAGAGGTGGCGGATAAAGAGAGAGTGAGCTCGTGTGGTTCATACGGTGTGCATGGTCGAGCTGCATAAATAGGTCTACCAGCCAGCACGTACCTGCACATTCTTCAGAGATAGTGCGTGCTAGTTTTGCAAGTGTATACTTAGTCAGGTTTCGAATTTCATTTTAATTTTTTTTCGGCACCCACCAAAATCACTGAATTTGGTTATTTCAGAGATTTCAGAACGGAACGGTTGAGCAAAAATTTTAATTTTCTAATAAAATTTAACTAAAATTTGAATTTTTGGATAAAATTCAAATATACCCACCTAAATGTAACTATGATAAGTATATTTCGGGACCCACCTAAAGAGTCGAATTTCATCTAATTTTGGCGAAATTCGAAACCCTGTTACTAGTATTTTGCTCTGAATGAGGCAAGATTACCATACTAACATCATTACATCAAGGACTTGCTGAATCAGCTCAACACTATCCTTCGATCGAGTTTGTCCATGGCCCTACTTCATAGTGGTTGTTAGAACCATCCAAACTACACTAGTTGCTCTGACGAGGACTTGATGAGACAGATAAACAGCTAAGCACCCATGGTTGTCCATATACTTGTTCGCAGAATTTTTTTATATAATATTTATTTTAAATCTTTATTTGAAAACTAATCTACCGAAAAACAAAATAGCAGAAAAGAGCGCCAATCGCCCTAGTACTGGGTGATCGTCGGGCGATTACTCAGCAAAAAGCTCTGCTGTGACAGTGAAAAGTGATGCCATGGCAGGAAAAGTGACGCCGTTTGAAGTAGTTGAAGAAATCGCCTCTGGTTGGGGCGATTGCCCCTAGTTTCAGTGACAGGGACCATTTATTCCTCCTCACGACCGGATGAGCCAGAAGAGGGCCGAGGCAGAAAGAAAGAAAGAAGAAGAGGAGGAAAGAAAGAAAGAAGAAGAGGAAAGAAAGAAGAGAGGAAGAAGAGAAAGAAGAGAAGGAAGAAGAAGAGGAAGGAAGAAGAAGAGGAGAGGAGGAAGAAGAAGAAGAGGAGGAGAGGAGAAGGAGAGGAGAAGAAGAGGAGGAGGGAGAAGAGGAGGAGGAGGAGGAAGAAGGCTGTCGCAGGTAATTTTCTTGTTCGTATGATTTTAATTAGCGACTTAGCGATTAGATTAATTAGCGACCTAGCGTTTTAGCGGCTTAGCATTTTAGCGATTTAGCGACTGAGCGTTTTAGCGACTTAGTGAGTTAGCGATTCAGCGTTTTAGCGACTTAGCGACTTAACGAGACTTAGCGTTTTAGCGACTTAGCGACTCAACGACTTAACGTTTTAGCGATTTAGCGACTCAGTGTTTTATCGACTTAACGTTTTAGCGATTTAGCGACTTAGCGTTTTAACGAATCAGCGGTTTAGTGTTTTAGCGATTTAGTGACTCGGCGTTTTAGTGACTTCGCGACTTACTAACTCAACGTTTTAGCGACAGGAGCTGCCGTGGCAACATTTTCGTTACAGCTGTCACTGCCGTTAGCTGCCACGGCACAACGACTTAGCGTTTTAGCGACGTAGCGATTTAGCGTTTTTGCGTTTTAGCGATATAGTGACTTAGCGATTTAGCGACTTACCATTTTAGCGACTCAACGTTTTAGCGATATAGCGACTCAGCGTTTTAGCGACAACGTTTTAGTGACTTAGCGACTTAGCAACTTAGCGACTTAGCGTTTTAGCGAAAGGAGCTGCCGTGGCAACGTTTTCGTTATTGTCATCACTGCTGCCGTTAGCTGCTACAGCACAACGACTTAGTGTTTTAACGACTCGGCGACTTAGTGTTTTAGCGACTTAGCGTAGGATCTGCCGTGGCAACATTTTCGTTACTGCTATCACTACCATTAGCTGCCACAGCACAGCGACTCAGCGAATTAGTGACTCAGCGACTTAGCGACTCAGCGATTTAGCGACTCAGCGATTTAGCGACTTAGCGACATAGAAATTAAAGGAAGTACGATATATCATGTAGATATGCAGTTTTGAAGGTTAGACAACTGATGAATTTCTCGGTTCGATGTTGCAGGCAGCATGTTGGACAAATTGTATTTTCAAATATTTTATGGAGATGGGGAGATAGCACAGGGGGCCGGTGGAGTGGATTTATCATCATTTTCAAGAGTCGTACGGGGCATATATAGACCGAGCGATAGGACATACATGGCTTTGTTGGAGTGGAAGTTTCAGATGTTCAATTTGGATGTCCAGACTGTTCGGCTGCGGGTTAGAGCAGTAGTAAGCCATGCGCAACACTGTTTTTATGGAAAGTTGATTCCTATTAACGCGACATCAGCGTGGAGGAGCTATGTTGGGTTTGCCGTAGAGCATGGCTGGCCGCTCATGTTCCTGGTATAGTGCTACCCAGTAGCTTCATCGGTATCGGAAGTTCGTGATGTTGGGGTAGATATTACGGAGGAGGGGAAGACAAATATGCAAGAATGCGATGATGAAGGTGGTGAGGAGCCCGGAGACAGGGGACAAGAGATTGGCGGTGGCAAGGGTATCGAGGGGGGTGAGGAGACATCCATGGAGGCGCGGTGGGTGGCCAACGAGGGGGAGGAGGTGGAGGACATAGTTGACATGATGGAGGAGGACCGTGCAGAGGAGGAAGTACCTGATGGTGAAAACTAGGACGAGGAGGACAATACTCCTAAGGTGCCTATCCCTGGTGTGTGGAGTAATTATAATTTCAAAGACCTAACAATGAAGGAAGGGAACAATGATGCATGGGAGTATCATGAGAACGAGGTCACGCAGGGGCCATATATAAAGACAAGGAGGCTGTGATGGATGCGGTGAAGTACTGGACAATGTCTCTTCAGCGGCAATTCAGAGTAGTGAAGTCTAGCAAAAAGGAGTACGACGTGAAGTGCGTAGTTGATTCGTGCTCATGGTGGGTGCATGCATACAAGGGGAAGTGGAAGGACTACTGGAATTATTCCATAGTGATGGAGCATAACTGCGAACTGGAGGAAGCGGAGTAGGAACACCGCAATATGTCGTCCACCTGGGTGGCAAATGTGTTTTATGGTCAGATTGTGGAGAATCCGCACCTGCAGCCTCGATTTATTATCACAGCCGTGGATGAGAGGTTTCAGTATAAGATTAGCTACGAAAATGCATGGAGAGCAAAAAGGACAGCTTTGCAAATACGGTTCGGGATGTACGAGGCTTCCTACGAGAATATTCCCCATTTGCTCAGGGCAATATCACATAGGAATCCCAGTACAATCATCGACCTTGCAGAGTTTCCCGCAAATGGTGTGTGCGCTGGTAAGTGGGTCTTGCAGCGGACCTTCTTGGCCCTCGGCGCATGCATAAATGCGTTTTGACACTGTCGCTCTGTCATTTGCATGGACGACACATTCCTCACACGGAAGTACAAGGGCCAGATTCTAACTGCGATCATGGTTGACGCTAACAACCAGGTTCTACCCGTTGCATTGGCCTTCTGGAGGGGCAAAACACGGACAGCTAGTACTAGTTCCTTGAAAGAGTCAAGCTGGCATTTGTTGACGATCGGCTTGACGTTTATGTCATCCATGATCGACATGCAGGGCTGCTAAGGGCGATCGTGGATATGCAACAAGGATCCGACGTCGTGGGAGCAGCAAAGTGGCCAGACCTGAAGAGCAGGTGGTGCATGAGGCACATGGGTGCCAATTTTTTTCGTCAGTTCAGGAACAAGCAGCTTATGAACATGTTCAAACGGCTATGCAAACAGAACCAGCGGAGGAAGTTCGACGCACTTTGGAAGACGTTGCATGAACTAACGAAGAAGCAATCCATGAATCCAAGAGATACCGATAGCTCATCAAGGAACCCCATGGTCTACCGCGAGCAAGGAGTGGACCCCACAACCTTGTGTACGCTCTTGACCGACACACCAAACATTCGGCGTAGGCCAGGGACAAGCATAAAGAGTTTCATCGACTAGATACGACACGAGTCGTGTAACACCCCAATTTTTGCTATTTAAATGTTATTTGGTATTTTTGAGAATTTTTGGAATTTTCTAGAGTTTATTTCGAATTATTTGGATTTAATTTGAATTTATTTCCTTTTGAGATAATTAAATAATTAAAAGTTTCAAATAAATTTTTGTTGGAAATATTTTATTTAAGTCCAAAATGTCTCAAAGTATTTTCCAGAATTTTTTTGAGCATTTTGCTATTTTTCTCGATTTATTTGAATTTCTAGACATTAATTTAAATATTTAATCACTGGAAAACCATAACGGGTTTCACTGTTCATCCGACCCGAGCCAAACTCGAGTCCGACCGAGCCACGTTCGAGCCGGATCCAAACCCCAAATTCGCAACCATTGGATCGTGATCCAACAGTCGGCAATGAGCCACGTCACCTCGACCAGATCCGGTCCGGATCCGTTCGCGCCCGGGCGATCCTGGCTGTTGATCGGGACACGTGTATGGCTCCTATGCTTTGTGTTCGTTTCGATTTCCCCGGCGAGTCTGTTCATCTCCGTCGCCGCATCAGATTCGGAAACCGGGCCTATTTAGCACGTGAATCGGTCCCCGAGGATCGCCTTTTCACGCTGAATCTGGAACCCTAGCCTGCGCCGCCAGGACCACCACCATTTAGCTGCTATTGCTCGTCGTTGTTCGTGGGAGCTGTCGTGGACTTTCTTCGTTTCAGTCCATGTTCGGCCGACTTCCGCCGCTCCGAGCACAGATCTGAGACTCGTAGGTCAAGACGCATCAGGCGGGACCACGCACTTCGCTGTAGACCCACAGAAACGCCGGTGCCTTGGTCGTCATCCCCGACAACGGCAAAGCAGCACCACCACGCAACCATTGAGCCTCGCGAAGCTTCACAGCCGTTCGATCCAGATCACACCGTCGAGGTGAGTCCATGTCGCCCTGATCCCCGTGGAGGTTAGATGCAATCTGGACCGTTGGATCTAGATCCAGCGCACCAGATTTAGCCACGTAGCCCTTAGATCACACCATGCTAGATCTATTAACAGCCGTTAGATTTAGATCGGGTGGATGAGAGTGAGCCACGTATACCCGTACTATGCCGTGTTGGAATAGATCATAGCCGTTAGATTCGTGGTGTACGGCTCAGATCGTGCCACGCGTCAAGCACCAGGACATGCCACATCGCCCCATGATGTCCGATCTAAATCGTACGGTCCAGATCAGCTGCGTTAAGCCAAAATGCGGGGGATTAGATTCAATCCGGATTGTTGAATTTTAAACCAATGGCCTAGATTGTGCCACGTGTCCGGGAGAAGAACCGGCGCGGTCCACGCGGGCAATGCCCGGTCGTCGCTGACGTCACGCGTGACGTTAGCATGGGCCCGCGTGTTAGTGGCTCAACCCACCACACAATGATGTCATCCGTGACGTCATGCTGACGTCACGGTGGGGTCCAGCTGTCAGAGCTGTTCGGCCGAGCTGTGATGACGTCAGCGATGATGTCATCCAGTGGGTCCCACGTGTCAGTCACATGTGTACCCGTGGACCAGGTCCACGGTGGACCAATCCCGAGCCGTGTACCGAGTCCATGAACCGGATGACGCAATGCTGATGTCATAATTCGATTTTTCTTTAGAAAAATAATTCGGCGAAAATTCAATTTCCACGCTGACGCAATGTTGACGTCATAATCGGATTTTTCAATAGAAAAATAAATGAATTAATTCGGTTTATTCTTTTATTTGATTTTTTAAACTTCAAACGCTTATAACTTTTGCATTTTAACTCCGATTTGGGTGATTCCAATTTCTAAATTTTTATAAAATTTATCTCTACTTAATGATGAATTTTATTTAATTTTTGGACATGAGTTTTCCTCTATTTATATTTATTTAATTAATTTTTCAAACTTTAAACGGCTATAACTTTTACGTTTTAACTCCGATTGAGGCGATTCCAGTTTCTAAATTTTTATAAAATTGAGCTCTATTTAATGGTGGATTTTATTTAATTTTTGGACATAAGTTTTTCTCTATTTCTATTTATTCCTTTACCGAGAGCCGATAGAGGATGAGAATGCCACGATCACCCATCTAGCAAGGTTTGTCGTCGCTCAGGAGGATGTGATCGACGATGTAGTTCAGTAGTTACAGAAGGCTCGCGATGAAGTCGAGGATGTCAAGAAACAACTTCAAGAAGCTCGAGAGTATCTAGCTCACTCTATTCGGAGGGTTCGTGAGCTGGAAATGGCGCTGTATGGACCTGAACCAGCCGGTGTTGGAGCTGCACGACCCAGACCCTGAGGAGGACCCAAAGGAGGCGCCACCTGCACCGCAGCTAGAGCCAGAGCCATCGGAGGACATCGCGTCGTCGACCATGGTTGTGGTAGGGCATGGTGATCGCTTTGCACAAATGCCGTCTCACCCGCTAGTGTACCCGCCAGGGAGTTCCCGTGGTGGTTGGCTCGAGGAGTGAGCGTTCAGGATTAGAAGTTAAGATTCCTTCATCGAGTCACGTCTAAGAATAAAGAGTCACCCTTAGAGGCGTTAGACTCCAGTGTGTTAGTAAATTTGGATTTTCATTGCTTGCTGAGTGTGCATTATGTGTTGCAAGGCCCTTAGGCATTGTAAGCAACCATACCAAGTTATTATTGAATAAATAATAAAGTTGGGTTTTGAGTTACACCTTCCACCCCGCATAAGTTTCTCTACTACGTGCCTATTCTTGTTTCCCTCTCGTCTCTAAACCTTGGAGCAATCGACAGATGGTGAACACTCACGGAAACCTTGGAGGCAACGGAAGTGGTTCTCATCCAGCTGGAAACCACAATGATGGAGCCCCTGCACCCCAGTTAGCACCGCCAGTTGACATGCAGAACTTTGGAGCTTTCCTTGCTGCACAAACTCAGTTGATGCATGCGATGATGCAGCAAATGCAGCAGGTCACTGCTCAGGCCGCTGCCAACCAAGCTAATCATGGACAACGACAGAATTCAAGACTATCTGAGTTCTTGAGGACTCATCCACCAACATTCTTTGGAAATGCCAATCCATTGAAGGCAGATGATTGGCTGAGGTCAATCGAGAGGAAGCTGCACATTACCCAGTGTGTGGGGAATGAAAGAGTGCTTTACGCCTCTCATCAGTTAGAAGGTACTGCAGCCGAATGGTGGGAGAACCTCTGTGCTGCACATGAGAACCCCTGGGACATCACTTGGGAGGAGTTCATAGCTGCATTCCGCCAGTATCATGTGCCAGAAGGGATCATGGACCTCAAGAAGGAGGAGTTTAGGGCACTAAAGTAAGGCAATCAGCCAGTGTCTGAGTATCTGAACAAGTTCACACAGTTGGCACGCTACGCACCTGAGGACGTAGCAACGAACAAGGCAAGGCAGTCCCGTTTCATGAAGGGAATGAATTCTAGACTTCAGGTGGGGTTGATTACCCACACATTCCCCGACTTCCAGGAGTTGGTGAACAAGGTGCTCATCTTGGAGGACAAGCGCAAAGAACTTGAAGACAACCAGAAGCGCAGAATGGCACAGCAGGGAGCACGTCAGGGAGCGCAGCGTCTAAGGGTTGCACCGAACCAATTCTTCAGATTCTAGCCGAAGAACACTGCAAGAGCACCATCACCAGCACCGAGGCCTGCAAATCAGAATTTTCATACCCCAGTGCCAGCAGGGAATGCAGTGGCAGGAAATCAGCTGAGCACCGTAAAGCGTTGCTTCCACTGCCACGAGCCAGGTCACTTTGCCAACTATTGCCCCAAGAAGGCAGCAGGAGTGACGCCAGTTCGTTTCAATCTGGGATCCATGCCAGCAAGAACACCTGCACCAGAAGCGAGCCATGGAACTGCACTGCCAGGAGCTGCACCTCAGACTATGGTGAGAGGCAGGGTCTACCACGTCATTGCGGATGCACTTCAGAATGCTTCAGACGTCGTACTGGGTAAGTTACTTGTTAACTCAGTCCCTGCGACGATTTTGTTCTACTCTGGAGCTTCACATTCGTTTGTTTCTCAAGGTTTTGCTGTAGAAAATGATTTGGAAACTATGGATTTAAATGCATGCTTCTAGTTCAAACCCCCAATTCTGAACTCCGAACTAAAGTAGGATGTTCCGGGGTAAGAATATTAGTAGATGGAGTAGAATTCCTAGCGAACGTCATAATATTGGAAACCCAGACCTTAGATGTTATCTTGGGAATGGATTGGTTATCCAAGCACAAGGCTGTGCTGGACTGTGGACGAAGAGTCATATCAATTGAGAGCCCTTGTGGAAGAAAAGTGGAGATTCAAGCGATCGCCGTTCGTGATGGGCAGCTGATGGTCAACAGTGCGAAGGCAGTCGACATTGAAGAAGTTCCAGTAGTGAATGAGTACCCGGATGTTTTTCCTGAGGATATACCTGGTATGCCACCGGACAGAGACATAGAGTTTGTGATAGAGTTAGTACCTGGTATAGCATCGATAGCAAAGAGACCTTATCGAATGTCAACCGAGGAGTTGGTGGAGATGAAGAAGCAACTCGAGGAGCTAATGGAAAAAGGATTCATCAGATCTAGCTCGTTGCCATGGGGAGCACCAGTTCTTTTCGTCAAGAAGGACGGGAGTTTCAGGATGTGCATTGATTACCGCGCCCTCAATGAGGTCACCGTGAAGAATAAGTATCCGCTACCCAGGATCGATGATCTGTTCGACCAGCTGAGAGGATCCGGAGTTTTCTCCAAGATTGACCTGAGATCAGGATATCATCAGCTAAAGATCCGATCAGAAGATATCCCAAAGACCGCATTCTCGTCGAGATACAGACATTATGAGTTTACAGTTATGTCCTTTGGTCTGACAAATGCGCCAGCTTATTTCATGAACATGATGAACAAGGTTTTCATGAAATATCTAGACAAGTTTGTCGTCGTATTCATAGATGACATACTTGTCTACTCCAAGACAAGAGAAGAGCATGTAGAACACCTGAGACTAGTTTTGGAGAAGCTGAAGGAACAACAACTCTTCGCCAAGTTCAGCAAGTGTGATTTCTGGATGGACAAGGTAGAGTTCCTTGGACATGTAATGACCGCAGAAGGAGTCGCCGTTGATCCAAGCAAAGTGGAAGCCGTGTTACATTGGGAACAGCCGAAGATAGTGACCCAGATCCATAGTTTTCTGGGGATGGCTGGTTATTACCGCCATTTTATTGAGGTATTTTCGACGATTGCGAGACCTCTCACGCAATTGTTGAAAAAGGAGAAGAAGTTTACTTGGACGCCGGAGTGCGAGAAGGGTTTTCAAGAGCTGAAGAAGCAATTGACATCAGCACCGGTGTTAGTCCTACTGGACGTGAACCAGAGTTTTGACATATACTGTGATGCGTCGTGCCAGGGACTTGGATGCGTGCTGATGCAGAACAGAAAGGTCGTTTCGTATGGATCAAGGCAGTTGAGGCCGCATGAGGAGAATTATCCGACGCATGACCTAGAATTAGCAGCCGTAGTGCATGACTTGAAGTTGTGGCGTCACTATCTGATTGGGAACAGATGTGAAGTGTATACGGACCACAAGAGTCTTAAGTACATATTCACCCAATCGGACTTGAACATGAGGTAGAGGAGATGGTTGGAGCTGATCAAGGATTATAATGTTAGAATCCATTACCATCCCGGAAAGCCCAATGTAGTGGCCGATGCTCTGAGTTGGAAAAGCCATACCGTGATTACATTGATAGCAGGAGATCAGGACGAGCTATGTAAGGAGTTCCAGAAGATGAAGTTGGAAGTCGTACCGAAAGGATTTTTAGCTGCATTAGAAGTAAAGCCTACTCTAGAAGATCAGATCCGAGAGGGACAGAAGGATGAAGATAAAATCCGCAGGATTAAGTTCAAGATGGATGAAGGCAAGGCTAAGGACTTCAAGCTAGATGAGCAGGGTACGTTGTGGATTAAAGATCACATCTGCGTGCCGAACAAGAAGGAGCTGAAGCTGTTGATTTTGGAAGAAGCCCACGATTCCAAGTATTCCATTCATCCAGGAAGTGCCAAGATGTATCAAGACCTGAAGGAAAGATTCTGGTGGCCGATCATGAAACGCGAGGTTGCCGAACATGTCGCATTGTGTGACATATGTCAGAGAGTCAAGGCAATGCATCAGAGGCCAGCAGGATTGCTGCAGCCGCTAAAAATACCTGAGTGGAAGTGGGAGGAAATCGGAATGGATTTCATTACCGGTTTACCTAAAACTCAAGGAGGGTATGACTCCATATGGGTTATAGTGGATCGCTTGACTAAGGTCGCACATTTTATCCCTGTAAAGACCACTTACTCGGGAGATAAGTTAGCGGAGTTGTACATGTCAAGGATCATCTGTCTACATGGGGTGCCAAAGAAGATCGTGTCGGACAGAGGTACCCAATTTACTTCAAGATTCTGGAATAAGTTACATGAAGCCATGGGGACCCGCTTGAACTTCAGTACAACGTATTATCCACAGATGGTTGGACAAACTGAAAGAGTTAATCAAATTCTAAAGGATATGCTAAGAGCTTGTGCAATGGCTTATGCTACCTCTTGGGATAAGAGTCTGTCATATGCTGAGTTCAGCTACAACAACAGCTATCAGGCCAGTCTGCAAATGTCACCATTTGAGGCACTGTATGGTCGGTCCTGTCGAACGCCATTGACTTGGAATGAGACAGGTGAACGCCATGTCTTCGGACCAGACATACTTCAGAAAGCCGAAGAGCAGATTGCCATGATCCGGGAAAGACTAAGCATTGCACAATCCAGGCAGAAGAGTTATGCCGATAACCATCGCCGAGACCTGAGTTTTGAACCGGAAGATCTCGTATATCTCAGAGTTACACCTCTCAAGGGAGTTAAAAGGTTTCATGCCAAAGGGAAACTCACACCGTGCTATGTTGGACCATTTAAGATTTTGAGCCGCAGAGGCGAAGTTGCTTACCAGTTGGAGTTGCCGCAGTCATTGACGGGAGTGCATGATGTGTTCCATGTATCCCAACTGAAGAAGTGTCTCCGAGTGCCAGACGAGCAAACACCTTTGGAATCGATTGAGCTGCAGGAAGATCTGACGTACAAGAAACACCCCATGAAGATTTTTGACACCATGGATCGAGAGACAAGAAATAAGTCAACCCGCTTCTGCAGGGTACAGTGGAGCAACCACTTCGAGAGTGAAGCGACTTGGGAGCGCGAAGAGGATTTGAAGGAGGAGTTTCCGAACTTATTCCTTAGTTAGCCCTGAATCTCGGGGTCGATATTCTGTTAAGGGGGGTGGTTTGTAACACCCTAATTTTTGCTTTTCACGTATTTAAATGTTATTTGGCATTTTTGAGAATTCTTGAAATTCTCTGGAGTTTATTTGGAATTATTTGGATTTAATTTGAATTTATTTCCTTTTGAGATAATTAAATAATTAAAAGTTTCAAATAATTTTTTGTTGGAAATATTTTATTAAAGTCCAAAATGTCTCAAAGTATTTTCCAGAATTTTTTTGGAATTTTTTTGGAATTTTTCTGAGCATTTTGCTATTTTTCTTGATTTATTTGAATTTCTAGAAATTAATTTAAATATTTAATCACTAGAAAACCCTAATGGGTTTCACTGTTCATCCGACCCGAGCCAGACTCGAGTCAGACTCGACTCCGACGGAGCCACGTTCGACCCGGACCCAAACCCCAAATCCGCAACCGTTGGATCGTGATCCAACGGTCGGTAATGAGCCACGTCACCTCGAACGGATCCGGTCCGGACCCGTTCGCGTCCGGGCGATCTTGGTCGTTGATCGGGACACGTGTACAGCTCCGGTGCTTCGTGTTCGTTCTGATTTCCCGGGCGAGTCTGTTCATCTCCGCCGCCGCGTCGGATTCAGAAACCGGGCCTATTTAGAACGTGAATCGGTCCCCAAGGATCGCATTTTCACGCTGAATCTGGAACCCTAGCCCGCGCCGCCAGGACCACCACCGTTTAGCCGCTATTGCTTGCCGTTGTTTGTGGGAGCCATCGCGGACTTTCTTCGTTTCTGTCTAGGTCCGGCCAACTTTCACCGCTCCGAGCACAGATCTGAGACCCCCAGGTCAAGATGCATCAGGCGAGACCATGCACTTCGCTGGAGACACACATAAATGTCGGTGCCTTGGTCGTCATCACCGACTTCGGCAAAGCAGCACCACCGCGCCACCATCGAGCCTTGCGAAGCTTCACAGCCGTTCCATCCAGATCAAACCGTCGAGGTGAGTCCACGTCGCCCTGATCCCCGTGGAGGTTAGATGCAATCTGGATCATTGGATCTAGATCCAACGCACCAGATTTAGCCACGTAGCCCTTAGATCGCACCGTGCTAGATCTATTAACAACCGTTAGATTTAGATCGGGTGGATGAGAGTGAGCCACGTATACCCGTACTGTGCCGTGTTGGTATAGATCGTAGCCGTTAGATCCGCCGTGTACGGCTCAGATCGTGCCACGCGTCAAACACCGGGACATGCCACGTCGCCCCACGATGCGGTAAAACCCGATCGGATCTCGACCGTCCGATCTAAATCGTACGATCCAGATCAGTCGCGTTAAGCCAAAATGCGGGGGATTAGATTCAATCCGGACCGTTGAATTTCAAACCAACGGCCCAGATTGTGCCACGTGTCCAGGATACGAATCGGCGCGGTCCACGCGGGCGACGCCCGGTCGTCGCTGACGTCATGCGTGACGTCAGCATGGGCCCGCGTGTCAGCGGCTCAACCTACCGCACGATGACATCATCCGTGACTCATGGTGGGGTCCAGCTGTCAGTGATGTCATCCAGTGGGTCCCAAGTGTCAGTGACACATGTACCCGTGGACTGGGTACACGGTGGACCAAGCCCGATGTTGGGACCCGAATTTGCAAATCTGGACCCTCTGTGTATTCAGCACTAGTCCAGGAACACGCTAGTGCACACAGTCTCAACATTGGTAAATATCACAATCGTACTCAACGAAATAATAAGGTACCTTAAATAGTTAACCAAGCTGGTTGCTCGACCTTAAGGTAAAGTTACAAATATACGCCACGCAGGGCGAGAACTTAAATAAAGAGAAATAACAGCAGCGGAAAGTAAGATAACTCCGTGGCGCCATCCAGTATACCACAGGCAACTGACTGGGCTCGCTTCCTAGTTAGACGGTTCCTCTTGGAGCTCCTCCTCCAAAGCTGGTATAGACTCTTCTTCAACTGGTGTTGTATTGTGGCAAGGGTGAGTACTTGGTACTCAGCAAGTCATGCACAGAATGCAAACTAATATACTACATGCATGGCTTAGTACAAAGGAATAGCTCAGGGCATAATTGCAGTAAAACAGCATTTGACAAGTAGCATAAGTATATTCGAAAGCAGTAGAAACAAGTATGAGATCAATAACTTTTCCAGGAATTAAATAAACTTCTTTTCCATTCCTAATCCATATTTCCATCAACATCATTAATAAACCAAACCAAACCTTTCAAGTCCAAGTCATTTTCAAGAAAGTCTAACCCTTGACTGTAATTCCCGAGCGATGTCCAATACCGCGGACACGGCTATTCGAATAGATTTTACACTCTACAGAGGTTATGCACTTTACCCACAAGATACAGCCAAACACCACAAAGGCGAGTGTCCGTAACAAAGTCTTTCGGAAACTTCTAATAGCACAAGTGGTCCTCCCCGATGATTGCACACTAACCCTTCCCTTAGCGAAGGCGAAGTTTAGGCCAATCCACCGTTAGATGGGTACCTGGCCGCAGCCCTGGTACGCTCCCCCGTACAACTACACATAAGGTATAGTTGACACCCCGAGGTCCCACAGGTACGTTATTAGCAACTTAATCAACTAGGTCCGTCCCATTACAGACATGTGGTTGCACGTTTGACTCAGTTCAAAGGCTTGCAAGGTTAAGTCCTTATGGTGACCAGGGCAAGACTACCCGAAGAACCAAAACAACGTCCCGGTGCCACAACTGGCCCACCCGATCATTCTTGCCACATGCCCCGATCGAAATCTATTTATCAAACCCCCAGTTGATTACCATGCACCACGTGCCATCAACAATCATAACACATGATACTTGTTTCAAAACAGGTTCAATATCTCATTAAGTCAATATTAGCTTTTGATTGTCCAAAGTATTTCACGTGGCAAGGCTAAGCATACTACATCGGTCTAACTACCCATGTTGGCAATTTAATAATGTCCAACTAATACTCCACAACTAGGGTGACAAGGGGTCATGGCACATATTTAATTAACCAAGGTGTCATACAGCAAGTTGGCATGTATCTAATTTCCCAAAATTAAGTAAAGCATTTTCTAGTTAAACTAGCATGCAATAAATTAAATCAAGATAGGATTCAAAATGGGATCAACATGGTCAAAACATAACTTGCCTTCAAAGAGTACTTGTTCTTGGTCCTGAGCTGGCTCCTAGGTCAACACTTCACCTTCGAAGCCTTCGGGCACTTCAACGTCTACTCGTAAAGCGTGCACATAGCAATAAATAAATAAATAGTAGACAAAAAGTGTCCAAACATCCAAATAAAGTTCATAAACAAAGAGAGCATAATTTTATGAATTTTTAGAAACTGGAATCGTCAAATTCGGAGTTTAAATGCAAAAGTTATATCCGTTTAAAGTTTAAAGAAAACATTAATTAAATAAAAACAGAGAAATATCCATAATCAAAAATTAATTAAAATTCATATTTGAGTAGGTCTCATTTTTTATGAAAATTTAGAAATTTGAATCACTCAAATCGGAGTTGAAACGCAAAAGTTATAAGCGTTTGAAGTTTGAATCCATTTTTGAAATCCATAATTCGAATTAATAAATCATTTTCTTTTTCGGAAATTAATTTATTGCGTCAGCATGACACGTGGACCAATCAGAGGCAGCCACGTCGCCTCGGGTCCATGGACCCGGCACACGGTTTGGCTCGGTCCACCGTGGACCCGGTCCACCGTGGACCCGGTCCACGGCTCGTGTCTCTGACATGTGGGCCCCTCCGTGACGCCAAAGATGACGCCAAGACACGGTTCAGCCGAGTGGGCTGACACGCGGGCCCCACCGTGATGTCAGCATGACGTCATGGTGTGGTTTTGCTCGGTCGCTGACACGCGGGCCCCGTGTGACGTCACTACCGACATCACGGCGATCGGCGGCGTGGCTACCGATCGCGACGGCCGGGCCTCCACCACATGGTCGATCTCGACCGTTGATTTGAAAATCAACGGCCCAGATCAGATCCGCTTAACGCAATAGGAAAACTACTCTACCGATCCGACCGTTCGATCTTGATTGGACGGTCAAGATCTAATCTAACGCTAAAACGTGGGTTACTGCTAGCCGTACGATCTAGATCTAACGGCTGAGATTGGATCTAGCACGATGCGGTTAAGGCTACGTGGCGCGATCTAAACCGTTGGATCTAAATCCAACGGTTGGAAATAGATCTGGAGATTAGCACGTGAGATCTCACCGGGGATGATGTGGACGAATCTGGGCCCTCGGATCTGGATCGGACGGTGGAGGGAGCTCGAGCGACGGCGATGGCGCGCGGCGGAGTTGGTTCACCGGAGATGGGGACGGCGACACGCCCGACGGCGTTTGGGCGCAATTCCGACGAAGTGAAAGGTCCCCTCCTACGCGGCTGGTCCTTGCGGTTCCGGATCTGAGCTCAACGGCGGCGGAGGACGGCGGACGGCGGTGGAAACGGTGATTAACCGCGGCGGAACGCCAAACCAACTACGGCGAACTCGCGCGGGCAAACGCCGGCGGCTCAGGCGACGTTGTCTAGGGCTACGGGTGCGCACAGAAGTCGGCAACACGATGGCGGTGGCGGCGCATTAAATAGGCCCCTCGGCGTCCGTGAAAACCGCGGAAACCGAGGCCCACACGGCTACGGCGGCGGAATCCGAAATGGATTCGGATTGGGTGACGTGGCTCAACGTGAGCTGTTGGATCAAGATCCAACGGTACGGGGGTTTGGGCTCGGGTCTGGCTCGGGCGACCTGGCTGGCTCGGTGGGGCTCGGGTTCGGCGACGTGGCGCGATCGTGGCCGTTGGATCTCGATCCAACGGTCACGCGCGTTAGGGCTTGGTGACTTGGTTCGACCGGAACGGCTGGCTCGGTCGGGTCCGGGTCGGACTCGAGTCTGACTCGGACTCGGGTCCGGTCGGATGAACAGTGAAACCGATTAGGTTTTTCCAGCGATTAAATAATCCAATTAATTCCCAGAAATTCATTTAATTCATTAAAAATAGCAAAACACTCAGAAAAATTCCAGAAAAATTCTAGAAAATATTTTGGAACATTTTGGACTCAAATAAAATATTTCCAATAAAATTTTATTTGCAAAATTAAATTCTTTAATTATTTCAAAAGAGAATAAATTCAAATAAATTCCAAATAAATTCCAGACAATTCTAAAATTCACCAAAGTGCCAAATCTTATTTAAATTCATGAAAAGCAAAAATTTGGGTGTTACACCCGAGCCGTGGACCGAGTCCACGAACCGAATGACGAAATGCTGACGTCATAATTCGATTTTTTTAGAAAAGTATTTCGGTGGAAATTCAATTTCCACGCTGACGCAATGCTAATGTCATAATCGGATTTTTCAATTGAAAAATAAATGAATTAATACGGGTTATTCTTTTATTTGATTTTTCAAACTTCAAACGCTTATAACTTTTGCATTTTAACTCCGATTTGGGTGATTCCAATTTATAAATTTTTATAAAATTGAGGTCTACCTAATGGTGAATTTTATTTAATTTTTGGAAATTAGTTTTCCTCTGTTTATATTTATTTAATTGATTTTTCAAACTTTAAACGGCTATAACTTTTACGTGTTAACTCTGATTGAGGCGATTCCAGTTTCTAAATTTTTATAAAATTGAGCTATATTTAATGGTGTATTTTAGTTAATTTTTAGAAATGAGGTTTTCTCTGTTTTTATTTATTTGCTGTTTATTTATCCGTTACGAGTAGACGATGAAGTGCCCGAAGGCTTCGAAGGTGAAGTTTTGTCCCAGGAGCCAACTCAAGATCAAGAACAAGTACGTTTTGAAGGCATGTTATGCTTTGATCATGTTGATCCCGCTTTTGAAAATTATTTTAATTCAAATTATTGCATGCTAAATTAAGTCGAAAATGCTTTAAATATTTCCAGGAATTAGATAAATGCCTAGTTGTTGTATGACACCTTGTGATATATAATTATGTGCCATGAACCCTTGTCACCACTACAAGAAAAGTGATTATCTGTGACAAAAACATCGTGACGTTGTCAACTTTTGTCATGGAAAATCTATTTTTTGTGATGACTTTTTTATGCTCGTCATTAATTGTAACATGCGCCGTCGCCCATGTACTTTTGTGATGAAACATAAAGTTTCGTCATTAAAACAAAATACAAATCGTCTTAGAAAAGGAATGGTGCTCATAACTATTTCATTATTTTTTGTCTTTTGTTAAAGAATTTTTTTTTGTTTTGTGTTAAAGAATTTTTAGGAAGATAGATATTGTTTGTTATTTAATAATTTTTTTCTGTTAAAGAATTTTTAGGAAGATAGATTGGTCCTATCCGGGAGATGATGCGAACGTGCATCCAGAAGATGATGCAGACCAACAACAAGATGAGGAAGGCAAGTTATTTTTAGGCATTCTTCTTTTCAGCTTCATTACAATTGTGTCAAAGAACAAAATTTCAGATTGTTTTCACAGTTTACAAACATTAAGCAGTTAACTAATCCATTCAATGCCTTTTTTTGTAGATAACCCAATTACTTCTAGAAGAGGGAAGAGGGCAGCAACAATGGGGAAAATGCTTGAGAAGATGACTAGAACTATGGGAAAAAGGTTGCCCATCCAATTTGCCGAGGGGATGCGAAGGCCACATAAGCCGTTGGAAGCTGCAAAGTTTGCATCAGAGGCTGGCGTTCAAATCAGGCATAATGTCCCTATCCTCACTAGCTGGAAAGAGTACAAGAACAACACGACTCATTTGGATAATTTCATGGGAAAATTGTCTGTAAGTAATTTCATTCTTGGCCATGAACAATTACTCTTCTTCCACATTATATTGCATAATTCATTAATGTGATTCATTCAACTTGCTAGACAAGGCTGACCTTGGACACTAGTGATAGGACAACCAAGGATGCATGTGCGGACATTTTGAAGGGTGGGGTGCGACAATCTATGTATTTGCTGAAGAAACGGTATTTCGATGGTATCCCAGCAAACGAAATTAGTGCAACGAGTCCAGTACCTACGATGACAGTTGGGGAGTGGAGAAAACTCGTCCAGAAATGGTCTGACCCGAAAAGCAAGGTACGGTCTATGAACATATGGTTCTATTCATATTCCATTCATGTATGTGACTAACTTAACCATCTGCTGTTGGAAATATCTGAAAAGAACAAGCAAAATCGTGCCAAGGTCAAATTCCATCAGGCCACAGGGTCTCGCAGTTACATTGCACACTGCCATACTCTTGTAAGTACTGTTCGTTGTCTCATTATTCATTTTCGATCCACAAAACTTGGTAGGAATTACACATACATCACTTGTTACTTGATAACCAAAGAGAGGATTTTATATGCTCTTATTGAGTTGAAGCCCTGCCTATAATAAAGCCATATGTAGCTAGGAAGAACTTTTCTACTTGATACATTTTATTATGTTTCTTCTTCCAATTGTAGAAAGAGAGAAACAAGGATCAACAGTCCACTGCTGTGGACTTGTTCAAGGAGTGCCACAACAGCAAGAAGAAGGGACTCATTGAATCTGTGCAACGCGCAGTTGTAAGACCCTACATTTCCTCCTTGTCCTTCTGCAATTCTATCCTGCAAATGATCAATTTAGTTTTCCATCATTTAGATTCAAATATTGTATCTAGGTATGTTAAGAAAAATATGGTTGAGATACTGATAGTCCTCCTTGCCTTGCAATCTGGAGAAGCGTAGGAATTCTGGGCAAACACATGAATGTGTTCATACGATGATTATTTTTGTTTATTTTACATACTTTGAAAGAGTTGGCTGATAGTTATTCAAACAAATAAAGGCACTATGTTGTGCTTGCTTAGACACAACAAATATGACCATGCTACAGTTGTGTTTAGTTGTCCATGTGAATTAGGTTGTAATCTTTGTAAACTTGTGGAGTCAAGTTTGTGATACTAATTGGTACTTCTAATAGTCCACAGCTAAGCATAGGTATGTCAATTTTTGTCCAAATACCTTCAACTCCAAATTTTGCATCTTTCTTTCTTATTGGAATTGAAATGCTCATTTTCGTTGTAAACATTTCATGGTCCTAGGGGCCTATGTTGTTGTATTATCTCAGCATTTCAAATTTCACAGCTTGATAAAACCCAAGAGCTTCTTGCTCACGCATTGCCAAACAAAAAACTAACCTCGCATTAGTTCTGTTGTAACACCCCGGCATTTAATATGCCCGAATGCTACCAAACATAAGCTAAACAACAACTAAATACCACATTTAAACATAAATTCCAGCAAGGGTACATATGCTAAAAAAACCGATATTTCGGCAGCATCTCCTTTGTTTTTCCATGAATTAACACAATATCAATATCATGGCAAGATATATCATAGCACACGACATCTAGAACATCAACATAAATGGACATATCATCGAATTACGCCATTAATACCACGCTCAACCACTTCATAATCTATAACGAAGCAAATAAGGAATCGCAAGCATGCTAAATTAAACCATACATTAAGTTTAAGGCACAACTCTTAATATCATGTCTCCAAGTGATTAATTATGGACTATGATGGTGGAGCTACGTGTAGAAGTGTAGCTAAACCCCTTTTTCCCGCATGCCGATCTCAAAGTACCTAAAAACAACATAAAACACAAGCGTGAGTTCGAAAACTCAGCAAGCATATTGTAATGGACAACAAGATCATTTACAAGACAATAATACCTCACGTCACATATAACATCTCAAACTTGAACACATAACAACATCCTCATCATTTAATATGTATTGTAATGCAATGCAATGCAATGCTATGCTCATATCTCCTTGGAAACTCATACCGGTATGGTTGAGTACACACCTGTCGGTGTGCACCCTCTCCCCCCTTCCATCCCGAAGATGGAGGGTGCCTACTCCTCGCTTCCATTCACCACGTGAATGGAATCACGATGTAGGTCTTACTCAATGGCGTTCCGGAATAGTCATAACTTTCTCACCGACCTTCCCCGGATTAGTTATGACTTTCTCACCGCCTTCGCCCCATCTCATGTCATGCATGCAACTATGCCAATTATCATATCTCATTTGTACATAAACATATGGCCTCTCATCATGACAAATATAGACACATGGCATCGAATCATGATAAGTATAAACACATAGCATCATATCATGATAATCATACTCAATATATCATTGGAAAACAGCAAGCAAGGCAAGTGATCATAGCAAGTATTCAATCTTTCATCCAATATCAACAAGCAACCTACAATCCGCTATACATTACAACACACTTGCCTCAACCGCGGGCGACGAATTGGCGGGAAGTAGAGGGCACTCCCGGTGTCACACCACCTGCACATAGGCATCACACACTCTCAATAATGCCCACAAAACAATACACAAATCCCCAACTCACCCGACATTGCCCACTACTCGCAAAACCTAAAAACAGAGGTTCTGTCCCGGCGGGACAGCAGCCTTGCAAAGGCCATAACTTGAGTTCTGGGACTCCAAATCGATTAAACGAGTACACCGTCGCGAAGCTTAGGAAATTTCCCAACTTTTTCTAGTTATAGGGAAAGACTGATTCGGACTCTAAGGTTGTTTAATCTAATGTTGACCACGAACTGTCTCAATCTCGTCACAGATTTGACAGCGCTCGGTAAAACAGCCATATCTTCCAAACGGCTGGGCGGAATTTCAATTTCTTTATATGAACTGAAAGGTAATGAAATTATCTACAACTTCCTAGAAGTCCGTACGGCCATATTCCAACTCTAAATTGGCGAAAACGCTAACCCTAGCTCGACTGCTCAATCTGCCCGAAAACAGAAACGTGGCAACATCTAGATCTAACCCAAATTACTCAAATCCAGCGTCTCCAATTGTTCAAAAAACTTGATAAACTCCCTAATAACAGTACCTAGCTCATCCCCGAGGAGCCCCATGATCATACCTTTGCCCGACGCACGAAAACTCCAATCGATCTCCTCGCTCCTCGCACCTCGCTCCTCGCTCCTCGGATGGATCCATGAGGATGCAGGGGTGGGGAGGTCACCCTAGGGAAGCAAGGGGGGTGGAGGAGAGGTGGTGTGCAATGGGGGCGCCATGGGGGCAAGAGATGGGGCGGCTAGGAGGTGGAGGGAGGAGGAAGGGTGGCGGCTAGGGTTAGGGGCGCATGGGGCAGGGGTGGACGCCCCAAGGGCTGGTGGGGAGCCCTTTTACCAGCCCCCACACCCAAACCTAGTCCGTTACGGAGACCTACTCCATCCCACCAAAGCCCACCAAGGCCCAAACTCCCTGAAGGCCCAAAACCCCGGAAACGGCCCGGAAAAGCTATTAACCTCCATATCCTATAGTTTTAACCTTAATTCCACATCTCATAATGTTATTAACCTTATCATGCACGTTAAATAAGGTTACGACACTCCGTGGTGTCACAACACTTCAAAAGGCCCAAAAACGCGAGTAAACCTCTAGCCGTAAGATTTTCTTCTCTAATTTCACAATCTGTAATGTCACACCAAAACGTAGTGTCACATCTGTTGCTTTACTTTCTATTACATCATGAATTAGCATTTCAATTCAAGCATGGTAAACATGCTAGGAGGAAATGTGTCCTAACTAGTCCTTGGTAGGTTTAATCATCCCAACTCTATGCTCTCATCAAATCTTCGTTTTTACTATAAGCATTAAGCAACAACAGTCCCTCTATGTTTTTTTTAACAACACTCCTTTGGTTATCTTGCGAAGACTTCAAGCACTTGGTGTATAGTCTGTCAAATCTATGTCAGAAATTACAGAATATAATTGTTGAGTAAAGAATCGGATATATGTTATTTCCTTATCTGTTAAAGCCAGGTTGTGCTCAATTAAATCCGCGTACTTTCATAGTCATTAGCCATTTGATATATAAACTAATTAATTATTAGATGTACATGAAAAGGCTCGTATTGGCATGAGGCATCATGTTTTCTCATACTGTATCTTGCATGACTAGGATGAAAATTTCATTTGTATATGCCTTATTTTCCCCATTTCAGTATTGATTCTGTTATGTTCTATATATTAGGCTGAGATGGAAGCTATGATAGAGCCTGATGCAGAGGGCCAGGCAACAATGTCTAGTACTGAGATTGTTGACAAGGTTCTATCTCAAAACAGTGCCACAAGCAAATTCCTGAAGAATGTTGGATTACAATCAACCACTACAAACTCTGCAAAGGGCTCCAAAGAACAAGCTCTTGAGGAACAGCTTGAGGAGGAGAGACGAGGAGCTGCTGAACTTTGAAAGACCGTTGAGCAACAACAGCAAGAAGTAGAAGACTTGAAGAAAAAAGCTCAAGCATTAGATGATGCACTGATCAGAACCCAAAAGGAAATGGAGGATATAAAGAAGATGCAAGAGGAGAATGATGCAATTATTTGCCGTCTCATGCGAATGGCTGGTCAAGCCAACTTGTGAGTTTATGAATCTGTTCACTAGAAACATGCGGATCTATTTAGACAAGGATACTTATTTTTGCATGGCTGGTTACCTGGATAAATGGTACTAGCTTTAAGTGGTGGTTTAAGTACTGTGAACACATTTTGTGACTCTTAATGCATCTGTGGATATTTCGTGCTGCTTTGTGAAATGTATTGATTGGTCTCCTCAAAATATTGTGTGTTGTGGCTGAAATTTGTGTTGTGGTTGTAAAAATGAATCATATGTGAGCTGACAAAGGTGTTAAATGACGAAACTTCATGCAATACTACATTTATCTATTACAAAATTATTCATCATGGAAAATGACAGATGTTACTTTCATGACGGAAATTCATGTCCACGTGACAATCTTCAGTGACGAAACATTTGCGTCACAAGATTATGTTGTTTGATCCCATGTTTCAAAATTATGTTGTTTCCAATTATTGCATGCTAATTTAAGTTAAATTGATTTCAATTAATTTGAGATTAGATAATCAACCTATTTGTTATTGCCACCTTGTCACTATTTTTATGCCATGATTCATTTGTCACCCTAGGTTTGTTGATTAATAGTTGGGAGCTAATAAATTGCCAACATGGGTTAGATAGAACGTATTAGTTTACTTAGCCTTGCAACGGGTCAGTGGTATCATTTTGGAAATACAAATGTCAATATTGATTAATGGAATATGCAACGTATTTTGAAATGGTGTGACGTGTTGCCGACACGATGATGTTGATATGCGGAGGCCTTTGTGGTTCTTTAAGGAAGTTGAGTTGTTGTTGGCATTGTGTTGCGCAATAATCAACTGGGGTGATAAAATGATTTAGATTGGGGCAAGTGGCAAGAATTATGGTGGGCCAGATTGGTGGTTGGGATTGTATGAAACATGATATATATATATATGTATATATATATATGAGTGATGGTGAGATGGTTTCCTTTGAGAGATTGTGGTGTAAGTCTTGCCCTGGTCAATTAAGGACTTAACCTTGCAAGAATTTGAACTGAGTCTAACATACAACCACAAGTCTGGAATGGGACAGACCTAGCTGATTAATTTGTGATGTCTAGATTTCGGTACTGTTGTGGTGGTGTGGGTTTCGGGTTTACGGGTAGACTCACATGGCGCAAGAGGGGGGCCCTGATTGTGGTAACTAGTCCCTTCAGTGTTGAAACCTCAGCGGGCAGTACTGAGTCTAGAAGGATCATTGTAAAGGCTTTGTTATGATTGCTCATTCGCATACTCTTGTATGGCGATTCACGGCTGACGTGGTGAGCGGATTATATCTTGTGGGTAAAGTGTATAACCTCTGCAGAGTGTAAAATCTATTCGAATAGCCGTGTTCGCGGTATTGGACAATGCTCGGGGATTACAGTCAGGGGTTAGCTTTTTATAAAATTGAACTTGGGTTTGGAGGCAGGTTGCCTGTGGAAAAGTGATAATTGGTTAAGGATGTGGAATGGTTTCCTTGTTATTTGTTCTACTGCTTTACAATCTATTATGAATATTTGTGAATGCTGTTTATTGCAAAATAACCACTTGTCCCTTCATTTGGAATAAGCCATGCATATAGTTATTAGACTTGCATTCTGTGCATGACTTGCTGAGTGCTTTATGTACTCACCCCTTGCAACAAACAATCACCAGTTGAAGAGAAGCCTACAACTTTGAAGAGGAAGGAGTTATGTGAAGAGGCGAATATCTAGGTGTTGAACCTTGTCAGTTGCCTCTGGCATATTGATGGGATTCACCGACATTCTTCGTTCCGCTGTTGTTTACTCATTTGGAGTTGAAGCCATCAAGGCCTCACAAGTGTAAGGTGGACCTTAAGGTCGTTCAATAGTTTATATTCTATAATTGTGTTATTTTTATTATTCTGCTGTTTATGATTGTGATATTTTATCTATGTGGAGATAGTGTGCACTAGCGTGATCCTGGACTAGTGCTGAATACACAGAAGGTCCGGATTTGCATATTAGGGTCCCGACAGCTTATTCTTCCTAATTAGTAACGCGTGTGCCTTTTCCTATTTTTGCAACTCCGTGTCGGTGCAACGTTCGAGCATCTCGCCCGTAGATAAGTGGTACTCCGCGTTGCGTAGGTCGAGAACAATGAAACGCTTAAGCCTTTTCGGCAACAAATGATAGCGCTTAAGCCTTTTCGGTAGCCTGTAAAATATCATGTTTAAAGGTAATTTATTGGAATAATATAGCAGATTTGCTCTTTGATATATTGTCGAGACTCGAATTTGCAAATTTGGACCCTCTGTGTATTTAGCACTAGTCCAGGATCATGCTAGTGCACACAGTATCAACATCGGTAGACATCACAATCATACACATCGATAATAGTAAAGTACTTTAATTAAAATAACCAAACTGGTTGCTCGACCTTATGGTGAAGTTACAAGAGTACGCCACACAGGGCGAAAACTTATTAAAGGAAATAAATTGCAGTGGAATAAAAGCATCAACGTGGCACCATCCAGTATACCACAGGCAACTGACTGGGCTGCCTCCCTAGATAGACGGTTCCTCTTGAAGTTCTTCCTCCAAAGCCGGCGTCGCTTCTCCTTCAACTGGTGTTGCATTGTTGCAAGGGGTGAGTACTTGGTACTCAGCAAGTCATGCACAGAATGTGTAACACCCCAAAATTTTGCTTTTCTTAAATTCATGTGTGATTTGGCACTTTGGTGAATTTTTGGAATTTTCTGGAATTTATTTGGATTTATTTGGAATTTATTTGAATTTATTCCATTTTGAAATAATTAAAGAATTTAAATTTGCAAATAAATTTTTGTTGGAAATATTTTATTTGAGTCCAAAATGATCCAAAATATTTTCCAGAATTTTTTCCGAATTTTTCTCGAGTCATTTGCTATTTTTAATGAATTAAATGAATTATCGGGAATTATTTTAAATATTAATTCGCTGGAAAATCCAACTCGGGTCAAGTCGTTTCATCCGACCGAAGTCGACTCGAGTCCGACCGAGCCGCTTGACTCGACCGAACCCACTCCTAACCCTAATCGATCCCAACCGTTGGATCAAGATCCAACTACCGAGATCCGCCGACTCGACCGAAAGCCGTGTCCGACCGGACCCGATCGCGCCGCGGCGATCGTGGCCGTTGAGCGCGACGCGGACGGCCACGATTCGTCATCTTCCCGTAATCGAAGCCGACTCCGCCGCGTAGCCGCCGCGTCCGATTAGGTTTCCGCTTTGTGCACGCCGCGAGGCCATTTAAGGCGTGGGTTATCGCCGAGGATCGCCGTTCGTGTGCGCGCTTATTGCCACAGTTCCAACGCCCAAGCCGCCGTCGCCTCGCGATTCTCGCCGAAGTTTGGGGAGTGCCGCCACGGTTTTCTTCGCTTCCGCGCCGTTCGTCATCCTCGCCGCTTTCAAGCCCGGATCCGAGAACCTTGCGCGTCGGCGCACTGAGTGCACTCACTTGGCCGGAGACGCCCGGCGCCGTTAGGGTGGTCGCCGATCCTCGGCCCGGCAACGCCGCCGCAAGCCATAAATGCGCCGCGAACTTCGGTGCACCGTTGGATCAAGATCCAACGCACGAGGTGAGGCCACGCGTCGCGTTCTTGTTTCCGTTCTTGATTAGGTTTCAACCGCTAGATTTAGATCGCATGCGGTTGTGGTTAGTTGCGTTGTAGCGATAGGGTTAGATCTGGACCGTCCGATCTAGATCGAACGGCCGGATCAACCGTGTAGTTTTGAACGTGAGGTCTAGATCCAATCCGACCGCTGATTTTCAAATCAACGGCCGAGATTGTGCCACGCGGTGCTCGGCCGCGCCACGCCGTGGGCGTGTCTCGACACGCGGGACCCGCGAGTCGAGAGGCCCACGTGTCGGCCCGCAGCCACGCGTCGTCGTGAAACCCGGCCACGCGGTGGGGCCCACATGTCAGTCTCACGTGAGCCGTGGACCCGAGCCGAGCGTGGACCCGAGCCGAGCGTGGACCGAGCCCATGGACCGGCTGACGTCAGCAGGCCAATCAGAGGCTGCCACGTGTCCATGCTGACGCAATAATTAATTTCCGAAAAAGAAAATGATTTATTAATTCGAAATATTGATTCAAATTTAGATTCAAACTTCAAACGCTTATAACTTTTGCGTTTCAACTCCGATTTGAGCGATTCAAATTTCTAAATTTGTATAAAATTGAGATCTACCTAAATATGAATTTTATTTAATTTTTGGACTAAAGTTTTTCTCTGTAAAATTATTTAATTGATTATTTAAACTTTAAATAATCATAACTTTTTGCGTTTAACTCCAAATTTGACGATTCCAGTTTCTAAAAATCCAGAAAATTATGTTCTCTGTTTATGGATTTTATTTGGAGTTTTGGGATCTTTTTGCATAGTGTTTATTTGTGTATTTGCTATTTGCACGCTTTACGAGTAGACGTTGAAGTGCGAGGGATTCGAAGGAGAAGTATTGACTCAGGATCCAACTCAAGACCAAGAGCAAGTGCTTTTTGAAGGCAAGTTGTGCTTTGACCATATTGATCCTATTTCGAAATCTATTTTGATTTAAACTATTGCATGCTAGTTCAATTAGAAAGATACTTTGTTTAAACACAGGGGTTAGATAAATACCAATTTGCTATATGACACCTTGATTACTTAAGTATGTGCCATGACCCTTTGTCACCCTAGTTGTGGTTTACTAGTTGGACATTATTAAATTGCCAACATGGGTTTAGATCGTTGTAGTATCTTGCTTAGACTCGCTCGTGCTCATGACATGATTTTGGATAATCAAATGCTAATATTGACTTAATGATATATTAAACCTGTTTTGGAAAAGTATCATGTGATGTTGATGGCACGTGGTGCATGGTAATCAAGCGGGGTTTGATAAACGATTTTCGGCCAGGGCATGTGGCAAGAGTAATCAGTGGGCAGTGTGGCATTGGGGATGATGATTTGGTTTTCTGGGTAGTCTTGCCCTGGTCACTCTAAGGACTTAACCTTGCAAGCCTTTGAACTGGGTCATACTTGCAACCACATGGTCGAATGGGACGGCCCTAGTTGACTAAGTCGCTAAGGACTCACTTGTGGAGCCTCAGTGGTGTCGATTACACCGCTTGTGTGATTGTGCGGGGAGCGTATCGTGGTCGTGGCCAGGTACCCATCTAACGGTGTGTTGGTCCCATACTTCGCCTTGGCTAAGGAAGGGATGGTGTAGAGCACGCATCGAGAGGACCACTGTGTTGTTTAAGGCTTCCGAAAGGCTTTGTTATGATCGCTCATTCGCATACTCTTGTATGGCGATTCACGGCTGACGTGGTGAGTGGATTGTATCTTGTGGGTAAAGTGCATAACCTCTGCAGAGTGTAGAATCTATTTGACTAGCCGAGTCCACGATCGACAATGCTCGGAATTACAGTCAAGGGTTAGACTTTCTTAAAATAACTTGGATTTGAAAAGTTGGGTTGGTTTAACAAGGAAGATGATGGAAATATGGTTTAGGATGGGGAAAAATGTTATTTAAACTTCTTGAAAAGTTATTTATGCTTTACTTGTTTTTACCGCTTTGAATCTACTTATATTACTTGTCAAATCTTTGTTTACATAAATATACCTTAAGCTATTCCTTTGTACCAAGCCATGCATATAGTATATTAGCTTGCATTCATGCATGACTTGCTGAGTACCAAGTACTCACCCTTGCCTCAACACAATACCAGTTGAAGAGGAGACTACGCCGATTTCGGAGGAGGAACTCCAAGAGGACCCGTCTACTTAGGGATGCGAGCCCGATCGGCTGTGGTATCTTGGATGGCGCCACAGTTTATTTGATTTTCCCGTTATTTCTCTTTTAATAAGTTTCGCCTTGCAAGGCATATATTTGTAACTTGGCCGTAAGGTCGAGTAACCCTTTGATTGTTTAAATAAAGTACTTTGATAGTATCGTTTGGTATGATTGTGATATATACCGATGTTAAGACTGTGTGCACTAGCGCGTTCCTGGACTAGTCTTTGAATACACAGAGGGTCCGGATTTGCAAATTCGGGGTCCCGACAGAGGTGGTATCAGAGCCATACTTGACTGTAGGCTCAACCCTAAGCTAGAATGGTCGTAGTGAGGATAAAACCTATTTTCTAAATCTAAAAATGTGTGAAGACAAGAAAAGACATCTTGACTTATCCCCTTCTCTCTTTTCTCGTCTCTTGCTGAAATTTTCCCTTACCTTGTCACAATTGAAAAATTCCGAGTTCTTACGAAAAGCACTCTTGTGACAGATGGAGGAAGAGTTCAACTACGTTGATCTAGGAGTTGGTCACGCCGCGGAACTTTGGCATATGCTACAGACTCTCGGAGATTTTGAGAAGCCCCAATACCAAGTGGAAGTGATCAGACAAGCAGGATTGATCAAGGCTTGTGACGTGAGGATTGAGGTACCTGTCAGGAAGAGGGGCCCAGGCAATCGTCCGATACACTGCACTGCCAGAAGATCTACAATGCAGATGGGTATCCAAGAAGTATCACGACGAGCAATGCGGCACATTACCCGTGTCTACGCCAGAGAGTTGGAAATGCGGTGTTCCGTTACCATCCGCGCAGCGATAACCTTCTCGACCTGAAGGCGATTCAGGATGAGGATGCCACGGTTACACAGTTGGCACGATTCGTCGTCGCCCAGGAAGATGTACTAGATAATACAAGCAAGGAGCTACAGAAGGCCCGCAAGGAAATCACGACAGAGAAGAACAGATGGCGGGAAGCTCAGGAGTATGTGGCACACCTTCTACGAAGGATTGACGAGTTGGAAATGACTTTGTACGGACCAGCACTCCGAGCGATTTGAGCTACACGAGCCAGATCCAGAGGAGTCAGATCTCGATGAGGACACTGCTTCTTCGACTACCACAGATGACATAGTCGCTGGACATGGCGATCGTTTCGCGCCTATGCCACAGCACCCGTACCCAGGCCGTGGAGGTTTTCTCGATGAGTGAGCATAGGTTCTATAGTGAGACTCCTTCGCCGAGTCACGTCGTAAAATAAAGAGTCACCCTTTAGGCGTTAGACTCCGAGTTAGTTCGATGTGGATTTGCTTTGTTTGTCGAGTGTGCGGTATGTGTTGCAAGGCCCTTAGGCATTGTAAGCAGCCATACCAAGTTATTAATAATAAAGATGGACCTTAAAGTTACCCCTTTCGCCCGCATAAGTTCCAAATTACTTATCTATTCTTGTTTCCCTCTCATCTCTAAACCTAGAGCAAATCAACAGATGGTGAACACCCGTGGGAACTTTGGAAGCAATGGGAGTGGATCTCGCCCAGCGGAAAACCCCAATGATGGAGCACCAGCACCGCCTTTGGATGTGCAGAATTTTGGAGCATTTCTTGCCGCTCAGACCCGATTGATGCATGCTATGATGCAACAAATGCAGCACGTCCTTTGCTCAGGCCACGGCTAATCAAGTTAATCTGGGACCACGCCTTAATACAAGGTCGTCGAGTTCATGAGGACTCACCCACCCACTTTCTCTGGGAATGCCAATCCGTTGGAGGCCGACGATTGGTTAAGATCAATTGAGAGGAAGCTACACATAGCTCAATGCATAGGGAATGAGAAGGTACTTTACGCTTCTCATCAGTTGGAAGGAACAAACACAGAATGGTGGGAGAACTTCGTGCCACGCAGAGAACCCTCAAGATATCACTTGGGAGGAGTTCACAGCTGCATTCCGACAGTATCACGTGCCTGAAGGAATTATGGACCTTAAGAAGGAGGAGTTCAGAGCACTGAGGCAAGGTAATCAGCCAGTGGCCGACTACCTGAACAAGTTCACACAGTTAGCACGCTACGCACCTGAGGATGTAGCGACAGATAAATCCAGACAGTCTCGTTTCATGAAGGGACTTAACTCAGGATTGCAAGTAGGGTTGATCACCCACACCTTTCCGGATTTCCAAGAGTTGGTGAATAAGGCACTTATTCTTGAGGACAAGCGCAAGGAACTGGATGAGAACAGGAAGCGCAGGATGCAACAGCAAGGATCACGTCAGGGAACGCATAGCTTGAGAGTTGCACCAAATCAATTCTTGATTCCAACCACGAGCGCAACAAGGACACCATCCCTCGCACCAAGACCTGTCAATCAAAACTACCCGACCCCACTTCGCTAGAAACGCTACCCCAGCAAACAAAGAAGGAACAAGAGACGCCGCTACAACCGCAACGAGCCAGGACACTTTGCCAACAGCTTGTCCAAAGAAGACAGCAGAGCGACCCTGGGCCGCTTCAATCTAGGAACCACCCCGCCTAGGACGCCAAAGACCAGAGCCACACCAGGCCGTGGTGAGAGGCCGAGTCAACCATGTCACCGCGGATACCTTTGCAAAATGCTACTGACGTCGTCTTGGGTAAGTTACTTGTTAACTCAAGACCTGCTTTGTTTGACTCTGGAGCTTCGCATTCGTTTGTTTCGCAAGGCTTTGCTACTAGAAATGACTTGAGAATTGCCGGACTTAAGTGCATGCTTTTAGTTCAAACCCACGGTTCCGAACTCGAGCGGAAGTAGGATGTTCCGGTGAGAATACTAATAGATGGAATAGAGTTCCTAGCAAACCTTATAATTTTGGAGACCCGGACCTTAGATGTTATATTGGGAATGGATTGGTTATCCAAGCACAAGGTCAGTATTGGATTGTGGACGAAGGACTATCTCGCTTGAGAGCCCGTGTGGGAAGAAAGTGGAATTTCAAGCCACTGCGGTTAGAGATGGACGATTGATGGTTAACGATGCAGGGCAATCAGCATAGAGGATGTCCCAAAGAGTGAATGAGTACCCGATGTTTTCCCGAAGATCTACCCGGTATGCCGAGACGAGTGACATAGAGTTTGTGATAGAACTTGTACTGCAGAAGACCTGTAGCAAAGAGACCTTATCGGATGTCTACCGAGGAGTTGGTAGAGATGAAGAAAGCAATTTGGAAGAGTTAATGGAGAAAGGATTTATCGAGGCCAGTTAAATCGTCGCCGTGGGGAGCACCGGTTTTGTTTGTCAAGAAGAAGGGCGGGAGTTTCAGGATGTGCATTGACTACCGTGCACTCAATGAAGTCACCGTGAAAAATAAGTATCCGCTACCCAGGATTGATGATTTGTTTGATCAGCTTAAGAGGAGCCGGAGTTTTCTCCAAGATTGATCTCGAGATCGGGATACCATCGATTGAAGATCCGATCGTAAGATATTTCAAGACAAGATTCTCGTCAAGATATGGACATTACTGAGTTTCTGATTATGTCCTTTGGGGTGACGAATGCGCCACTATTTCATGAATATGATGAATAAGGTGTTCATGGAATATTTGGACAAGTTTGTCGTCGTGTTCATAGACGATATCCTAATCTACTCCAAGGCAGAGGATGAACATGCCGAACACTTAAGGCGAGTTTTGGAAAAGGCGAGGCAGAACTTTTCGCCAAGTTCAGCAAGTGTGATTTTTGGAAGGACAAGGTGGAGTTTCTTGGACATGTGATGACCGCAGAAGAAGTCGCCAGTAGATCCAAGCAAAGTAGAAGGCTGTGTTACATTGGGAACAACCAAAGACTGTGACCCGGTCGGAGTTTCCTTGGAATGGCAGGATATTACCGCCCGTTTCATCGAAGGTTTTTCGACAATTGCGAAACCTCTTACGCAATTGCTTGAAGAAGGAAAAGAAGTTTGCATGGACGCGATGTGAGGAAGGATTTCAGGAGTCAAGAAGCGATTGACATCAGCACGGTGTTAGTTCTCAGGATGTTGCTCAAAGCTTCGATATTTATTGTGACAGACGCATCGCGCCAAGGACTTGGATGTGTCTTTGATGCAGAATGGAAAGGTCGCCGCTTATGCATCAAGGCGATTGAGGCCGCATGAGAAAATTATCCGACACATGACCTAGAGTTAGCGCCGTAGTGCATGCTTTGAAGATATGGCGTCACTATCGATTGGAAAGCAGATGTGAAGTATATACGGATCATAAGAGCCTTAAGTACATATTCACCCGATCGGATCTGAATATGAGGCAAAGGAGATGGCTAGAGTTGATCAAGGACTATAATGTTGGAATCCATTACCATCCGGGAAGGCCAGCGTAGTAGCCGATGCTCGAGTCGGAAGAGCCATACCGTGAGTACGTTGCTAGCCACAAGTCGGGATGAGTTATGTGAGGATTTTCGAGAAAATGAAGATTGAGGTTGTACCTAGCGGATTCTTGGCGCATTGGAAGTAAAGCCTACCCTAGAGGATCAGATCCGAGAAGGACGTAAGGATGATGACAGGATCCGCAGGATTAAGTCCATCAAGGAGGAAGGCGAGGCAGAGGACTTCAAATTGGATGAGCAAGGCACGTTGTGGATGAAGGATCGCATTTGTGTGCCTAACAAAAGGAGTTAAAGCAAGCGATTTTGGAAGAAGCCCATGACTCTAAGTACTCGATTCACCACCTGGAAGCGCCAAGATGTATCGGGATCAAGGAGAGATTCGTGGCCGAGTATGAAGCGTGAAGTTGCCAGCATGTTGCATTGTGCGGCGAATGCCAGAGAGTCAAGGCAATGCATCGAGACCAAGCAGGATTGCTACAAAAATACCTGAGTGGAAGTGGGAGGAAATCGGAATGGATTTCATTACCGGTTTGTCAAGACTCAAGGAGGTTATGACTCCATATGGGTTATAGTGGATCGCTTGACTAAAGTAGCCCATTTTATCCCCGTGAAGACCACCTACTCGGGAGATAAATTAGCGGAATTGTACATGATCGATTGTCTGTTTGCACGGAGTGCCAAAGAGGATTGTATCGGACCGAGGTACCCAATTTACCTCAAGGTTACGGAATAAGTTGCATGAAGCCATGGGAACCCGTTTGAACTTCAAGATGCCTTATCATCCACAGACGGATGGGCAGGCAGAAAGAGTCAACCAGATTCGGAGGATATGTTAAGAGCTTGTGCATTAGCTTATGCTACCTCTTGGGATAAGAGTTTGCCGTATGCCGAGTTTAGTTACAACAATAGTTATCGAGGCTAGTTTACGATGTCACCTTTTGAGGCCTTTGTATGGTCGACCTGTCGGACGCCATTGAATTGGAATGAGACCGTGGCGCCGTGTCTTTGGGCCTGATATTCTTCAAGAGGTCAAGAGCGGTCGCCATAATTAGGAAAGGTTGAAGATAGCCCAATCTCGGCGAAGAGTTATGCGACAATCGTCGCCGAGATTTGAGTTTTGAACCGTAAGACTTTGTATACCTCGAGTTACGCCTCTCGGGAGTTAAGAGGTTCCATGCCAAAGGGAAACTCGCACCCGTTATGTTGGACCATTTAAGATTTTGAGTCGCAGAGGCGAAGTTGCTTATCACCGGAGTTGCCACGATCGTTAGCGAGGAGTACATGACGTATTCCATGTGTCCCGATTAAAGAAGTGTCTCCAGAGTTCCCTGAGAGCAGACACCGCTAGAGTCAATTGAGTTGCATGAGGACTTGACTTATAAGGAGCACCTGTGAGGATTCTAGACACAATGGATCGAGAAACTAGAAACAAGTCAACCCGTTTCAGAGAGTTCGGTGGAGCAACCATGAAGAAAGTGAAGCGACTTGGGAGCGAAGAGGATTTGAAGAAAGAATTTCCAAACCTATTCCTTTAGTAAGCCCTGAATCTCGGGGACGAGATTCTATTAAGGGGGGGAGGTTTGTAACACCCCAAAATTTTGCTTTTCTTAAATTCATGTGTGATTTGGCACTTTGGTGAATTTTTGGAATTTTCTGGAATTTATTTGGATTTATTTGGAATTTATTTGAATTTATTCCATTTTGAAATAATTAAAGAATTTAAATTTGCAAATAAATTTTTGTTGGAAATATTTTATTTGAGTCCAAAATGATCCAAAATATTTTCCGAATTTTTACGAATTTTTAAAGTCATTTGCTATTTTTAATGAATTAAATGAATTACTGGGAATTATTTTAAATATTAATTCGCTGGAAAATCCAACTCGGGTCAAGTACTGTTCATCCGACCGAGTCGGACTCGAGTCCGACCCGAGCCAGTTGACTCGACCGAACCCACTCCTAACCCTAATCGATCCCAACCGTTGGATCAAGATCCAACGGTGAGATCCGCCGGAAACCGAGCCGTGTCGGACGGACCGATCGCGCCGTGCGATCGTGGCCGTTGAGCGCGACACGTGGGCGGCCACGATTTCGTCGTCTTCCGTAATCGAAGTTGGACTCGCCGCGCGTGGCCGCCGCGTCGATTAGGTTTCGCTTTGTGCCGCTCGAGGCCATTTAAGGCGTGGAGTTATCGCGAGGATCGCCGTTAGGTGTCTTGCGCGCTATTGCCCTGAGTTCCAACGCCCAAGCCGCCGCCGTCGCCTCGCGATTTCGCCAAGTTTGGGAGTGCCGCCACGGGTTTTCTTCGTTTCCGGCCGCTTGTCATCCTCCGCCGCTTCAAGCCCGGATCGAGAACCTTGCGTCGGCGCGGGTGCACTCACTTGGCCGGAGACGCCCGGCGCCGTTAGGGTGGTCGCCGTCCTCGGCCGGCAGCCGCGCCGCGCAAGCCATCGTCGCCGCGAACTCGGTGCACCGTTGGATCAAGATCCAACGACGAGGTGAGCCACGTCGCCCGATCGCTTTCCGTTCTTGATTAGGTTTCAAGCGTTAGATTTAGATCGCATGCGGTTGTGGTTAGTTGCGTTGTAGCGATAGGGTTAGATCTGGGACCGTCCGATCTAGATCGAACGGCCGGATCAACCGTGTAGTTTTGAGCGTGAGGTCTAGATCCAATGACCGCCGTTGATTTTCAAATCAACGGCGAGATTGTGCCACGTGTGCTCGGCCGCCCAGCGCGTGGGGAAGCGTGTCTCGACACGCCGACCCGCGAGTCGAGGGCCCACGTGTCACCGGCCACGCGGCGCGTGAAACCCGGCGGCGGTGGGGCCCACATGTCGATCTCACGTGGAGTGGACCCGGCCGAGCGTGGACCGGCCGAGCGTGGGCGAGCCCATGGACCGGCTGACGTCAAAGGCCAATCGAGGCTGCCACGTGTCCATGCCGACGCCAATAATTAATTTCCGAAAGAAAATGATTTATTAATTCGAAATATTGATTCAAATTTAGATTCAAACTTCAAACGCTTATAACTTTTATGCTTCAACTCCGATTTGAGCGATTCAAATTTCTAAATTTGTATAAAATTGAGATCTACCTAAATATGAATTTTATTTAATTTTTGGACTAAAGTTTTTCTCTGTAAAATTATTTAATTGATTATTTAAACTTTAAATAATCATAACTTTTGCGTTTTAACTCCAAATTTGACGATTCCAGTTTCTAAAAATCCAGAAAATTATGTTCTCTCTGTTTATGGATTTTATTTGGAGTTTTGGGATCTTTTGCATAGTGTTTATTTGTGTATTTGCTATTTGCACGCTTTACGAGTAGACGTTGAAGTGCCGGAGGGATTCGAAGGAGAAGTATTGACTCAGGATCCAACTCAAGACCAAGAGCAAGTGCTTTTTGAAGGCAAGTTGTGCTTTGACCATTTTGATCCTATTTGAAATCTATTTTGATTTAAACTATTGCATGCTAGTTCAATTAGAAAGATACTTTGTTTAAACACAGGGGTTAGATAAATACCAATTTGCTATATGACACCTTGATTACTTAAGTATGTGCCATGACCCTTTGTCACCCTAGTTGTGGTTTACTAGTTGGACATTATTAAATTGCCAACATGGGTTTAGATCGTTGTAGTATACTGCTTAGACACCTTTCGTGCTCATGACATGATTTTGGATAATCAAATGCTAATATTGACTTAATGATATATTAAACCTGTTTTGGAAAAGTATCATGTGATGTTGATGGCACGTGGTGCATGGTAATCAAGCGGGGTTTGATAAACGATTTCGGCCGGGGCATGTGGCAAGAGTAATCGAGTGGGCCAGTGTGGCATTGGGGATGATGATTTGGTTTTCGGGTAGTCTTGCCCTGGTCACTCTAAGGACTTAACCTTGCAAGCCTTTGAACTGGTCATACTTGCAACCACATGGTCGGAATGGGGACGGCCCTAGTTGACTAAGTCGCTAAGGACTCACTTGTGGAGCCTCGTGGTGTCGCTACACCGCTTGTGTGATTGTACGGGGAGCGTATCGTGGTGTGGCCAGTACCCATCTAACGGTGTGTTGGTCCCATACTTCGCCTTGGCTAAGGGAAGGGATGGTGTAGAGCACGTCTGGAGAGGACCACCTGTGTTGTTTAAGGCTTCAAAGGCTTTGTTATGATCGCTCATTCGCATACTCTTGTATGGCGATTCACTACCGACGTGGTGAGTGGATTGTATCTTGTGGGTAAAGTGCATAACCTCTGCAGAGTGTAGAATCTATTTGAATAGCCGAGTCCACTGGATCGACAATGCTCTGAATTACAAATAAGGGTTAGACTTTAGAAAATAACTTGGATTTGAAAAGTTGGGTTGGTTTAACAAGGAAGATGATGGAAATATGGTTTAGGATGGGGAAAAATGTTATTTAAACTTCTTGAAAAGTTATTTATGCTTTACTTGTTTTTATCGCTTTCGAATCTACTTATATTACTTGTCAAATGTCGCTTATCGCAAATATACCTTAAGCTATTCCTTTGTACCAAGCCATGCATATAGTATATTAGCTTGCATTCTGTGCATGACTTCTTGAGTACCAAGTACTCACCCTTGCCTCAACACAATACCGCTGAAGAGGAGACTACGCCAGCTGAGGAGGAACTCCAAGAGGACCCGTCTACTTAGGGATGCGAGCCCGGCTTGCCTGTGGTATCTTGGATGGCGCCACCGTTTATTTGATTTTCATTCTTTGTTATTTCTCTTTTAATAAGTTTCGCCTTGCAAGGCATATATTTGTAACTTGGCCGTAAGGTCGAGTAACCCTTTGATTATTTAAATAAAGTACTTTGATAGTATCGTTTGGTATGATTGTGATATATACCGATGTTAAGACTGTGTGCACTAGCGCGTTCCTGGACTAGTGCTGAATACACAGAGGGTCCGGATTTGCAAATTCGGGGTCCCGACAGAATGCCAACTAATACTCTACGTGTATGGCTTAGTACAAGGAATGTTTCATGGTTCATTTGCAGTAATACAACAATAACAAGTAGCATAAGTAGATTCGAAAGCAGTAAAAGTAAAGATAATATCAATAACTTTTCCAGGAGTTAAGTAAACACTTTCCCTTTCCTAGTCCACATTTCTATCAACGTCATCAATAAACCCAACCAAACTTTTCACGTCCAAGTTGTTTTCATGAAAGTCTAACCCTTGACTGTAATCCTCGAGCAGTGTCCAATACCGTGGACTCAGCTATTCGAATAGGTTGTCACACTCTGTAGAGGTTATGCACTTTACCCACAAGATACAGTCAAACACCATAAAGGCGAGTGATCGTAATAAAGCCTTTCGAAAATCATGAACTATACAAGTGAACCTCCCCGATTTTTGCCATACACCATCCCTTCTCTCAGCGGAGGCGAAGTATGGGACCGCCATACCGTTGGATGGGTACCATGCTATTGCCCTGATACGCTCCCCTTTCAAGCTACACAAAAGGTGTAGTTGACACCCCGAGGTTCCACAAGTAAGTTATTAGTAACTTACTTAACTAGGTCCGTCCCATTACAGACATGTGGTTGCATGATTGACTCAGATCAAAGGCTTGCAAGGTTAAGTCCTTAGGATGACCAGGGCAAGACTACCCGAAGAACCAAAACGACATCCCCGGTGCCACTCATGGCCCACCATACCATTCTTGCCACTTGCCCTAGTCTAAATCTATTTATCAAACCCAGTTGATTACCATGCACCACGTGCCATCATCAACATCACAACACATGATACTTCTCAAAAACAGGTTCAATATCTCATTAAGTCAATATTAGCATTGGATTGTCCAAAATCAGTCGTGTGTACGTAGCAGGCCTAAGTGATATATTACGACGGTTTAAGTACCCAATGTTGGCAATTTAATAGTGTCCAACTAATTATCCAAAACTAGGATGACAAGGGTTCATGGTACATAAGTTAATAGTCAAGGTGTCATACTGCAATTTGGCATCTATCTAATTCCCAGAAATAATTAAAACAATTGCTAATTAAACTAGCATGCAATAATTTAAATCAAACTAATTTTCAAGAATAGGAGTAATATGGTCAAAGCATAACTTGCCTTCAAAAAGTACTTATTCTTGGTCTTGAGCTGGCTCCTGGGTCAAAACTTCACCTTCAAAGCCTTTGGGTACTTCCACGTCTACTCGTAACGCGTGCAAATAGCAATAAATAATCAAGTAGTGGACAAAAAGTGTCCAAAAAATCAAATAAAATTCATAAACAGAGAGAGCACATTTTTATAAATTTTTTGAAAATTGAATCATCCAAATCGGAGTTAAAATGCAAAAGTTATACACGTTTAAAGTTTGAAAAATCAATTAAATAAATATAAATAGAGGAAAACTCATGTCCAAAAATTAAATAAAATTCACTATTAAGTAGAGCTTAATTTTATAAAAATTTAGAAATTAGAAATACTCAAATCGGAGTTAAAACGCAAAAGTTATAAGCGTTTGAAGTTTGAAAAATCAGATAAAAGAATAAACCGAATTAATTCATTTATTTTTCTATTGAAAAATCGATTTATTGCGTCAGCTGACGTCAGCATGGAAATCGAATTTCCACCAAATTATTTTTCTATTGAAAAGTCGAATTATGACATCATGCTTGCGTCATGCGGTCCATGGGCTCGGTCCACGGTTTGGGTCCGGTCCACCGTGGACCCGGTCCACGGGTACACGTGTCACTGACATGTGGGACCCACTCGGATGACGTCATTGCTAACGTTATCGCGCTCGGCCGCACGGCTCTAACAGCTGGACCCCACCGTGACGTCAACGTGACGTCACGGATGACATCACCGCACGGTGGGTTGAGCCGCTGACACGCGGGCCCCACGCTAATGTGACGGGTGATGTCAGGGACGACCAGGAGCGCCCGCGTGGACCGCGAAGGTTCGGCTACGCGCGACGTGGCTCGATCTGGGCCGTTGGTTTGAAATCCAACGGTCCAGATTGGATCCAATCTCATGCGTTTTGGAATAACGCGATCGATCTGGACCGTTCGATTCGAATCGGATGGTCGGGATTGGATCTGGTTTACCGCGTCACTGGGGGGTGACGTGCATGACCCGGGCGGTGACACGTGGCTCCAACTACACCGTTTGATCTCGATCGAACGGTTGCGATCGCATCTAACGCTACAACGCGGGTCAAATCTAACTGTACGATCTAGATCTAACGGTCACGAATGGATCTAACCCCATGCAGTAACCAAGCTACGTGGCTAGATCTCTACCATTCGATCTAGATCTAACGGCCTAGGTCTAATCTAAGCACGGTGCGATTTACGGCTACGTGGCTTAATGTCGGGACCCCGAATTTGCAAATCCGGACCCTCTGTGTATTCAGCACTAGTCCAGGAATGCGCTAGTGCACACAGTCTTAACATCGGTAAATATCACAATCATACCACTCGATACCGATAAAGTACTTTATTTAAATAGTCAAACTGGTTACTTGACCTTATAGTCAAATTACAAATATATGCCTCGCAAGGCGAAACTTATTCAGAGAAAAATAATAGCAGCGGAAAATTAAATAACTTCGTGGCGCCATCCAAAGATACCACAGGCAACCGATCGGCTCGCTTCCCTAAGTAGACGGATCCTCTTGGAGTTCCTCCTCCAAAGCTGGTGTAGTCTCCTCTTCAACTGGTGTTATATTGTGGCAAGGGTGAGTACTTGGTACTCAGCAAGTCATGCACAGAATGCAAGCTAATATACTACATGCATGGCTTGGTACAAAGGAATAGCTCAAGGTATATTTGCAGTAAACAGCATTTGACAAGTAGTATAAGTAGATTCGAAAGCAGTAGAAACAAGTAAAGCATAAATAACTTTTCAAGGAATTTAATAAACATCTTTCCCATCCTAATCCATATTTCCATCAACACCATTATTAATCCAACCCAACTTTTCAAACCAAGTTATTTTTGAGAAAATCTAACCCTTGACTGTAATTCCCGAGCGATGTCCAATACCGCGGACACGGCTATTCGAATAGATTCTAAACTCTGCAGAGGTTATGCACTTTACCCACAAGATACAGTCAAACACCACAAAGGCGAGTTCAGTAACAAAGTCTTTCTGAAACCTCTAACAATACAAGTGGTCCTCCCTGCTATTGCACACTAACCCTTCCCTTAGCTAAGGCGAAGTCTAGGCCAATCAACTGTTAGATGGGTACTGCCTCACCCAGATGCGCTCCCGCACAACTTACACAAAGGGTGTAGTTGACCTCCCGAGGTCCCACAGTGCGTTATTAGCAACTTAGTCAACTAGGTCCGTCCCATTACTGAGACATGTGGTTGCACGTTAGACCCAGTTCAAAGGCTTGCAAGGTTAAGTCCTTAGGGTGACCAGGGCAAGACTACCCAAGAACCAAATCATCATTCCCAACGCCACAATCGCCCACTTGATTACTCTTACCACATGCCCTTGGCCGAAAATCGTTTATCAAACCCCGCTTGATTACCATGCACCACGTGCCATCAACATCACATGATACCTTTCCAAAACAGGTTCAATATATCATTAAGTCAATATTAACATTTGATTGTCCAAAATCATGTCATGAGCACGTAGCAGGTCTAAGCAGTATACTACAACGGTCTAAAACCCATGTTGGCAATTTAATAATGTTCAACTAGTAAACCACAACTAGGGTGACAAGGGGTCATGGCACATACTTAAATAATCAAGGTGTCATACAGCAAATTGGTATTTATCTAATCCCCCATATTTAAATAAAGTATTTTCTAATTGAACTAGCATGCAATAGGTTAAATCAAAATAGATTTCGAAATAGGATCAACATGGTCAAAGCACAACTTGCCTTCAAAAAGTACTTGTTCTTGGTCTTGAATCGGATCCTGAGTCAATACTTCTCCTTCGAATCCTTCCGGCACTTCAACGTCTACTCGTAAAGCGTGCAAATAGCAAATACACGAATAAACAATAGGCAAAAAGTACCCAAACATCCAAATAAGATCCATAAACAGAGAGAACATAATTTTATGAATTTTTAGAAACTGGAATCGTCAAATTTGGAGTTAAGACGCAAAAGTTATGATTATTTAAAGTTTAAATAATCAATTAAATAATTTTGCAGAGAAAAACTTTAGTCCAAAAATTAAATAAAATTCATATTTAGGTAGATCTCAATTTTATACAAATTTAGAAATTTGAATCACTCAAATCGGAGTTGAAACGCAAAAGTTATAAGCGTTTGAAGTTTGAATCTAAATTTGAATCAATATTTCGAATTAATAAATCATTTTCTTTTTCGGAAATTAATTACTGCGTCAGCGAGGACACGCGTCGGCTCCTGATTGGCTGGCTGACGTCAGCCGGCTCATGGGCTCAGCCCACGGCGCGGTTCGATCCACGGTGGACCCGGTCCACAGCTCGAGTGAGGCTGACAGGTGGGACCCACCTGTCAGTGCGGGGTCTCACGCAAACGCGGCTGACGTGTGGGCCCACTGACATGCGGGGCCCGCGTGTCAGGGACACGCGCTCACACGCGTGGGTGCGACTAGGCACACGTGGCGCAATCTCGGCCGCACAAGTTTGGATGGACGGCTGAGATTCGCCCGAGACTACCCTATAAGCAATAACCCAGATCTAATCGGTGCCCTACGATCTTGATCCTACGGTTGGGATCTAATACGCCGAAACAGAGAGGTGGACTCACCTCAAGCGTCAGATGATGATCCAACGGCCGGTGGAGCTCCAAGGTCGCGGTGGCGGTCTGGCGGCGCCAGCATCGGAACCGGGAAGACGACACCAAACGGGCGTCTGGCGTGTCCGGCGAGAAGGAGAGCACGCCAGGGCGCCTCAACGTGGGGGTTTCAGATCCAGCCTCAGGCGCGGCGGAGGATGGCTAACGGCGGCGGAATCGCTCTAAAACCCGTAGCCAACCCTCGACTACTCCGGTGAGGGATTCCTTGGCGACGGCGGCGGCTTGAGCGCGGAAACCTAGGGCAAACAGTGCGGGCGGCGGGCGATCCTCTGACGAGGGGCTGGCTTTAAATAGCCTCGGCGTTCGCGAACCCGGAGGTCAAGACCCACACGGCGGAGCCGTTCGTGCCCTAGTCGGAATCGGAGACGATGGCCGGAACCGCCCACGTGTCCAGATGGATCATACCGATCGCACGGCGTGAACGGGTTCGGTCGGACACGGCTCGGCCGTGCGAGCGATTCTCGGCCGTTGGATCTTGATCCAACTGGTCGGAGAATTAGGGTTCGGTTTGGGTTCGGTGACTTGGTTTGATCGAAGCGGTTGGCTCGGTCGGGTTCGGTCGGACTCGAGTCCGACTCGGACCGAGGAACAAGATTAAACCGGCGATTTTAATATTCAAAATAATTCCCAGTAATTCATTTAATTCATTAAAAATAGCAAAAGACTCAGAAAAATTCCAGAAAAATTCTGGAAAATATTTTGGATCATTTTGGACTCAAATAAAATATTTCCAACAAAATTTTATTTGCAAAATTAAATTCTTTAATTATTTCAAAATGGAATAAATTCAAATAAATTCCAAATAAATCCAAATAAATTCCAGAAAATTCCAAAAATTCACCAAAGTGCCAAATCACTCATGAATTTAAGAAAAGCAAAATTTTGGGGTGTTACACTTAATCTAAAGCGTTGAATCTAGATCCAACGGTTGACATTAGATCTAAAACCGCAACGTGGATTTACACGGGGGTGACGTGGACGAACCTAGGCCCTTGGATCACGATTGGACGGCTATGGGAGTTCGCGGTTCCGGCAATGTCGCGGCGGAGCTGTGGTGGCCAGAGTTGGAGACGACGACATGGCCAACGGCGTTTTGGGCACGCTCCGTTGAAGTGAGTGGTACGCACGGGTGCGCCTCATCGCGACGGTCTCGGAACTGGGCACCAACACGGCGGAGACGGATCGACGGCCCCGAAAAACGGTGGAAACCGTGGCGGAACCCTAGCGCAACTTCGGCGAGCGATTGCGGCGAGGCTACGACGGCTCGAGCTCGGCTACCTAGGGCTACGTGTGCGCACGGAAGAGGAAAACACGACACGGGTGGCGGCACATTAAATAGTGCCCTCGGCGTCCGTCAAAACCGTGAAAAACGAGGTCCACCCGAGAGCGACGGCGGAATCCGGCGGCCACACGGAGGAGGTGACGTGGCTCAATCTCAGCCATCCACGCGAACGCGATCAACAGCCCGGATCCGACCGGTGCGAACGGGTTCGAACCGAACCCCACATGGGCGACGTGGCTCAACGCTAGCCTCCAACGGTCGCGTGGGTTAGGGTTTGGTCTGGTTCAAGTCAGGCTTAGTTTCAGTTCGAGTCAGACTCGAGTCTGACTCGGGTTCCACTCAGTCGGATGAACAGTAAAACCGATTGGATTTTCCAGCGATTTAATAATCAAAATAATTTATAGAAATTCAAATAATTCAAGAAAATAGAAAAATAATCAGAACAATTCTGGAAAATACTTTGAGACATTTTGGACTCAAATAAAATATTTCCAACAAAATCTTATTTAAAACTTTTAATTATTTAATTATCTCAAAAGGGAATAAATTCAAATTAAATCAAAATAAATCCCAGAAAATTCAAAAAATTCTCAAAAGTGTAAAATTTCAATTAAATCCATGAAAAGAAAAAATTGGGGTGTTACATATATGGACTACCATATTCTGGAAAAATATTTTGTTTACACCTTTCTTTGCATACAAATTCTTCTAGCGCAATAATCCTAAGTATTATAGTCGAGAACAAACGATAACGCTTAAGCCTTTTCGGCAGCCCGTAAAATATCATGTTCAAAGGTAATTTATTGGAAGAATGCAGCAGATTTGCTATTTTATATATGGACTACCATATTCTGGAAAAATATTTTGTTTACACCTTTCTTTGCATATAAATTCTACTAGCGCAATAACCGTAAGACGGATAGTTGACAACAACTTTATTCCGAAAAATAAGGTAGGCCACACTCTTTATTACGGCTTAAAACTGAAAGGAGTACCACAAACAAGGAAAATAATATTTACAACTAGACGTCTACTGAGTGTTTCGACGCCACTTCCCCTTCGCCCATGCCTCCGGTGGGGCTTCTTTGGCACGACGCGCCCTCTCTCGTTTCCGCTCTCTCTTGGCCTCCTTCTCCTCGCTGCCTTTCTACGTGCCTCCTCGCGTGTGGCATCACGTTGCTCTTGAAGCTGCCGCGTGAACTCCTCGGCCCGGTTGGCTTGATCAAAGAGCCTTTGGTCTTCGGGGTTGATCTCCATGTCAAACCATTCGTCAAATTCACATAATGGCGGAGGCGACTACATGAAACACAAATTAGCAAAGTTTCATTTACAAATATTGCGAAACAAGTATGCTTATTACCATCTGGCGATTCTTCATGCTCTTCTCCGGCGGGTCGAAGGCGTAGTTCCGGCACTTCGAATACCTCCTCTTCCAAGTTGGCATTTCCCAAGAGTGGACAAGCCTGCAAGGATCTCCGCACATACACATCGTTGGTACAGCTCCAAGAGGTAGGAAGAGATCCTGGTACGCTGAATTGCATGGCCAAGCACTTCCCCTCTTCCTTTGCTTTCCCTTTTCCATTTCCACTTGCACGCCTCGGCATTTTGGTTTGATCCTCTACTTCTTTTTTTCTCCCTCTCCTTCCCTTCTCTCTGCTTTTCTTTCTTCCTCTTTTGCTGCTACCTTTGCAACACTGTGAGCGAGAACAACGGTTATAAAGGGTAGATATCACCCGACAATGGAGCGATCGCCCTATATTAGGGCGATATTTACCTTGGGCAGTGTACCCCCTGACAGCATTGACGGCATTGAACGGTACTTCCTGATGTTTCCTGCCGAAATCCCGTCGTGGCAACTAAACGTGAAGCGCGACAGGCGTTTCTCGCTACCACAATAGATTTCGTGGCAACTGAAAGTGAAAATCGCTAAATCTCTAAAACGCTAAAACGTTAAGTGGCTAAAATGCTAAAACATTAAGTCGCTGAAACGCTAAGTCACTAAAACGCCCGGATATGGAGCGATCGCCCCATATTAGGGCGATATTTACCCCATACAGCGTGCCCCCTAACAGCATTGACGACATTGAACAATACTTCCTGACTTTTCCCGCCGTGGCGACTCAAAGTGAAGCGCGACAGGCGTTTCTCGTTGCCGCGATAGATTACGAGGCAACTGAAAGCGAAAATTGTTAAGTCACTAAAATGCTAAAACGTTAAGTGGCTAAAATGCTAAAACATTAAGTCGCTAAATCGCTAAAACGCTAAAATGCTGAAACGCTAAGTCGCTAAGTTGCTACAATGATAGTTGCTACAATGATAAGTCACTAAAATGCCCGGATATGGAGCAATTGCCCCATATGAGGGTGATATTTACCCCGGACAGTGTGCCCCATGACAGATGGCATTGAATAGTACTTCCTGACTTTTCCTACCGAAATCCCACTGTGGCGACTCAAAGCGAAGTGCGATTGGCATTTCTCGTTGCCACAACAGATTACGTGGCAACTGAAAGCGAAAATCGCTAAATCGCTAAAACGCTAAACGTTAAGTGGCTAAAACGCTAAAACATTAGTTCGCTAAATCGCTAAGTCGCTAAAACGCTAAAATTCTAAGTCGCTAAAATTCCCGGATATAGAGTGATCGCCCCATATTAGGGCGATATTTACCCCGGACAGTGTGCACACTGACAGCATTGACGGTATTGAACAGTACTTCCTGACTTTTCCTGCCGAAATCCCGCCAAGGCAACTCAACGCGAAGCGCGACAGGCGTTTCTCGCTACCATGACAGATTACGTGGCAACTGAAAGCGAAAATTGCTAAGTCGCTAAAACGCTAAAACGTTAAGTGGCTAAAACATAAAACATTAAGTCGCTAAGTCGCTAAAATGCTAAGTCGCTAAAATGCTAAAACGCTAAGTTGCTAACTGTAACACCCCAAAATTTTACTTGTCCTAAATTCATGTGTGATTTGGCACTTTGGTGAATTTTTGGAATTTTCTGGAATTTATTTGGATTTAATTGGAATTTATTTGAATTTATTCCATTTTGAAATAATTAAAGAATTTAATTTTGCAAATAAAATTTTGTTGGAAATATTTTATTTGAGTCCAAAATGATCCAAAGTATTTTCCAGAATTTTCTCGATTTTTCTGAAGTCATTTGCTATTTTTAATGAATTAAATAAATTACTAGGAATTATTTTAAATATTAAATCGCCTGGAAAATCAAACTCGGGTCAAGTACTTGTTCATCCGATCGAGTCGAACCTGAGTTGGACTCGAAGTCCGACCCAGCCACGGACTCGTACCGAACCACTCCTAACCCTAATCAATCCCAACCGTTGGATCAAGATCCAATTCGAGATCCGCCGACCCGACCGAGCCGTATCGGCCCGGATCCGATCGCGCCCGTGCGACGCGGGCCGTTGATCGTGCCACGTGTACGGCTCTCCGTCGTTTCGCCTGAAGTCCGAGCCGACTCGCCGCTTTGCGGTCCGCCGTGGAAAACTAGTCTCCGTTTTACGACGGGACGAGGTTATTTAAAGCCCGGCGTACCGAGGACCGCCGTGATCCCGCGCCCTCCCTTCTCTACTTCACCGAGGCAAAGCCGCCGCGTTTAGCTGCAGGCGACTTCGCCGTAAGTTGTAGCCTTTCGCCGCCACGGTCTTTGCCGTTCGCCGCTGCCGCCCGTCCCCTGCGGCCCGTTGACCCGGATCCGGACTCACCGCGACGAGACGCACCGAGGATCTCACTTCACGGAAGCGCTTGGAAACGCCGTTAGCGTGTCGCCGTCCCGGCTCGGCCCAAATTAGCTCGCCAAGCCATCGCCGGATCAAGGAAGCTCTCTGTTGCGTCCGATCAAGATCCAACGCCGAGATCACGCCACGCGTCATCGCGGTGAGATTGCGTTACGATTTCCGAGATCTAATCTCGACCATCGGATCTAGATCCAACGGTCCAAATCAATGCGTTAACCTAAACGCGTCAACACTGGATCTAATCCGGCGCCGTTGATTTTCAAACCAGCGGCCGTGATTGCGCCACGTGTCGGGAAGTTGATCGCCGACGCGGTCGGCCGATCACGCGCACGCTGGCGTGCGTGTATTTTGACACGGCCCGGCGTGTCGAGGGGCTCAAGATGTCGCATGTCGTGCCGTCCAGCTCGGCCGACGCCACCCATGACGTCCGCGGGTCCACATGTCGGCCGTGTTTGAGCCTGACGTCGCGACATGGCGTCACCCGAGTGGACCCACATGTCGGCCTCATCGTGGAGCCGCGTGGGCCGAGTCCACCGTAGACCCGAAAGCGTGGACCAAGTCCATGGACCCGGCTGGCGTCAGCCAGCCAATCGAGAGGCTGCCGTGTCCATGCTGACGCAATAATTAATTTCGAAAAGAAAATGATTTATTAATTCGAAATATTGATTCAAAATTTAGATTCAAACTTCAAACGCTTATAACTTTTATGCTTTCAACTCCGATTGAGCGATTCAAATTTCTAAATTTGTATAAAATTGAGATCTACCTAAATATGAATTTTATTTAATTTTTGGACTAAAGTTTTTCTCTGTAATATTATTTAATTGATTATTTAAAATTTAAATAATCATAACTTTAGCGTTTTAACTCAAAATTTGACGATTCCAGTTTCTATAAATCCAGACAATTAGGTTCTCTCTGCTTATGGATTATATTTGGAGTTTTGGGATGTTTTTGTCTATTGTTTATTGGGTATTTGCTATTTGCACGCTTTTACGAGTAGAGCGTTGAAGTCTTCAAGGATTCGAGAGAAGTGTTGACTCAGATCCAACTCAAGACCAAGAGCAAGTACTATTTGAAGGCAATTTGTGCTTTTACCATGTTGATCATATTTCGAAATCTATTTTGATTTAAACTATTGAATGCTAGTACAATTAGAAAGATAATTTGTTTAAACAAGGGGGTTATATAAATACCAATTGGTCATGATGACACCTTGATTATCTAAGTATGTGCCATGATCCTCGTCACCCTAGTTGTGCTTTACTAGTTGGACATTATTAAATTGCCTAAATGGTTTTAGACCGTTGTAGTATGCTGCTTAGACATGATACGTGCTCATGACATGATTTTGGACAATAAAATGATAATATGGACTTACTGATATATTGAACCTGTTTTGGAAAAGTATCATGTGATGTTGGCAGACGTGGTGCATGGTAATCAACTGGGGTTTGATAAACAGCTTTTACGGGCATGTGGCAAGAGTAATCAGGTGGCCAGCCGGTTGTGGCATTGGGAGTGTTGATTTGGTTTTTCGGGTAGTCTTTGCCCTGGTCACTCTAAGGACTTAACCTTGCAAGCCTTTGAACCTGGTCATACTTGCAACCACATGGTCGAATGGGACGGCCCTAGTTGACTAAGTCGCTAAGGACTCACTTGTGGAGCCTCGAGTGCTCGCCTTACACCGCTTGTGTGATTGTGCGAGGAGCGATCGTGGCTGTGGCCAGGTACCCATCTAACGGTGTGTTGGTCCCATACTTCGCTTGGCTAAGGGAAGGGATGGTGTAGAGCACGAACCGAGAGGACCACTGTGTTGTTTGAGGCTTCCGAAAGGCTTTGTTACGGAACTCGCCTTTGTGGTGTTTGATCGTATCTTGTGGGTAAAGTGCATAACCTCTGCAGAGTGTAGAATCTATTTGAATAAGCCGAGTCCAGTCGACAATGCTCAAGAATTACAGTCAAGGGGTAGACTTTCTGAAAATAACTTGGTTTTGAAAAGATGGGTTGGTTTTAACAAGGAAGGTGATGGAAATATGGTGTAGGATGGGAAAATGTTTGTTAAACTTCTTGAAAAGTTATTTATGCTTTACTTATTTCTACTTTCGAATCTACTTTTATTACTTGTCAAAAGTCACACTGCAAATATAACCTGAGCTATTCCTTTGTACCAAGCCATGCATATAGTATATTAGCTTGCGTGCATTCAGCATGACTTGTCTTTGTGCAAGTACTCACCCTTGCCTCAACACAATACCGTTGAAGAGGAGACTACGCCAGCTTTCGGAGGAGGAGTTCCCAGAGGATCCGTCTACTTAGGGATGCGAGCTCCGGTCAGTTACTGGTGGTATCTTGGATGAGGCGCCACGGTTTATTTGATTTTCCGTTATTTCTCTTTTAATAAGTTTCGCCTTGCAAGGCATATATTTGTAACTTGGCCATAAGGTCGAGTAACCCTTTGATTATTTAAATAAAGTACTTTGATAGTATCGTTTGGTATGATTGTGATATATACCGATGTTAAGACTGTGTGCACTAGCGCGTTCCTGGACTAGTGCTGAATACACAGAGGGTCCGGATTTGCAAATTCGGGGTCCCGACACTAACATGCCTGGATATGGAGCGATCGCCCCATATTAGGGCGATATTTACCCCGGGCAGTGTGCCCCATGACAGCATTGACGACATTGAAGGGTACTTCCTGATGTTTCTCGCCGAAATCCCGCTGTGGCAACTGAAAGCGAAGCGCGACAGGCATTTTTCGATGCCGCGATAGGTGCAATTCTTTGCTTTAGGAATTCTTTGTTTTCGTACTTTGGCCTGATGTGGAGGTCACCTGTCGGCCGTGAGTGGTGTGAAATAAAGGGCACCTGTCGCTCATGCATGAGGCGATCACCCTTACATCGAGCGATAGCCGCCACGGCACAAACGACACCAAACAGCAGCATTGAACGCTACCACGGCAAGCAGCCTATCGCCACAGGGACAGGCGATCGTCAACATCGGCAAAAGGCAACACGGCCAACGTTTCCCGTCGAAACCCTGCCATGGCAACTAAAAGCAAAGAGTGACAGGCATTTCTCGCTGCCGCGATAGATTACATGGAAACTGAAAGCGAAGCATGATAGGCATTTTTTGTTTCCCGCTGAAACCCCGCCATGGCAATTGAAAGCGATGCGCGACAGGTGTTTTTTGGAGGGGAGCCACCTTTCGCCCCTGGTTGGGGCGATTGCCCCTAATAGGGCAATAGCTACCACGACGGCTAAACAGTAGTGACGGTAGGCTATTAATGTTACCGTGGCAGGCTGGTGTCGCTGCAATCACGGGCGACGGGAGCCCATCCCTGTCTTTTTTGCTTTCCATCGATTAGTTTTGAAAAAAAGATTTAAAATAAATATTAAATAAAAAAATTCCTTGTTCGCAGGGACAGATATGGAACAACCATAAAATATAAGTTGTGGAAGAAACAAGTACTGTCGAAGGTTAAGAAATCAATGATAAATTTGTAACGGGTACCCTCAGGGTTCGTAGGATCAAAAGACACAGGCGAAGCAAGATTTAGACAGGTTCGGGCCTCTGGGAAGAGTAATACCCTACTCCTGTGGTTTTGCACTATCAGATCGCTGAACGCGGAGTACAGATCTGGGGGAAAACTATAGCTAGATCTAATCAGTCGACTATGGCCTAGCGGGTGCTTTCCTCGGGCTTCTTCTTGTGTTTACTCCAATTGCTCTCCCCCTTCTTCGTGCGCCTCCCTCTATTTTTATAGCTGGGTGCATCATCTTCTGGAGACGTCGCCTGGTTAGGACTCCGAGTCATTCCCAATCAGGGATCTACGTTCCGAGATCATCACAGGGAACCTGAATTTCCTTATTCATTCAGTGTACTCGATTTGGTCTCCTTGTTACGAGAGCAAGATCGAGTCCTTCCTACTGTGGAGATACCCCTTCCGTTAGCCTTCTCTCTCGCAGAGATAGGGCTCTGGGCGTCCAGGATATACGGCATGATTTTTATCTTTCCAATGTGTGTGCATATCCCATATTTAGATATTCGATAGTAGCCCCCGAACTCTGTTCAGTGATGGGTTTGTGCTGAGCGTTAGGTCGATTATTGTCAAGTTTTGACTTGAACGAATAACACCGTACATGTTCGTGGTCGAATGCAGCGAGTAGGGTTGGACTGCTGGGATCGAGTAGGGAGATGTCAGGTCAATAGCCTGGCTGTCAGCCTTCTTTGAGCTCCCAATGGACCTGCCCATGGCTTGATATCGACCTTAATAACTCGATGCTGGATAGAGTTAAGACCTCAAGAAATGCTGGCAGACCTCGATTATGTCCGAAGAGCGCCTCTTTGACATGGAGAAGAAGGGCCTTACTCCTCCTCCCGAGCTGGTCAACTGGCATCCCTCTGTGGGTGAGCCATACCCTACCCCATAGGATCAAGACGAAACCATAGTCTTTGCATCTTTGTTTTACTGTGGCTTGAATTTTCCACCTTCCGCTTTCCTTCTCTCCGTCTTGGACTTTTACTCAGTCCAGCTCTTCAACTTGACACCCAACTCGACCATGATGTTGAGTGTGTTCATGCATCTCTGCGAGGTGCACCTGGGCATCCCACCCAGCCTCAACCTCTTCTGCCACTTTTATATTTTGGTGAGAGTAAAGCAAGAGGTGGTGGGGGGTGCCGGATTTTGCCTTCGATCTGGCAAATCCGATCCCTACATCTCGGTTCCTATCGTTTCCTCCTGGCAGGCTGATTGGAAGAAGAAGTGGTTCTATATTACTTCCCCAGACACCGTCCATTGTCCGATCGCCTATCGCAGCCTTTACACCGAGCTTTGGTCCCATCCTCCCCCTTCGAACGCCCGCAATGCATATTATGTTCAGAGGATCGCGGAGCTGGCAAAGCTGGCTCTGTCTGGCTGGGATGTGGCGTTCGACTTTGTCACCCGGCAGATCAGCCCCCTCAAGAACCATGATCACTTGGCTTGGGACTATGAGGGGATCGAAGATGCCACCAGGGACTCCCCTGCCAGTAAGGGTTGGTGATGTATCACCTCTTTTTGTTCTGGCGGCATTGTGCTGATGCTTGATTTTTTCCTCACAGTTTTGCTGCCTACAGGCATTGGTGCCCACCTGAGCAAACTGTTCCATGGTTCCCACCCGGACCGCACCGGTGTAGTGGGTTTTTCCAAAGTCCTCCCCCGACCGCAGGTGAATGTCGCTTTTGGGCTGTGCAATGCATCGTTCGTGCATATGTTACCTACTGCTAACCAACATCACCCTCAGGAGCTGAAGTTTGGGGATGAAGGCAGACTATTGGAGGGAGCCATCGACCTGGTAAGTGATGGTCCGGACCCCGTAGCCGTCATCTCCGGAAGGAATGAAGTTACTCTGGAGGCTCCATTGGCCATCCTTTCGTCCGAGCAGGGGCCACTTCCATCTGTACCTAGTGGGGACAAAATTGTTGAAAACTGAGAGCTCAAGGTCCCTCCTTAAGTGAGGAGATTTTGCTCCTAGAGTCCTCTCGGCCCCCGAAACAGACTCGAACGCGGTCGCCCGCTCAGGTGATCTTCAATTCCTTACTTGGATGTTATGAGTTTAGCCCTGGATTTATTCGACAACTGGTGGATGAACAACAGGATGCTCTGAGGGACGATCTTCGAGGGTCGACCATGCCCCCACCAACATCGCCTCGAGCAATGCTTCCTTCGACTAGCACACAGGTACCTTTGATACTGCGGGTGATCGCTCATTACTTAGCCACCATCGGTTGGTCACACACTCAACTCGTAGGTCGAACGGGAGGAGGTCGTCTCGCCTCCCACCATGGTCACTTCCCAAATCCGGCCATTGGTGTAGACTCCTTCGAGGAAAAGGTTATGCATCCAGTACCCCACAGCCAAGTGAGTTTTCCTTCTCCAAGATTCTGACCGATAAGGCATCTCACAGGAAAGTGACCAGCGGCGGTTCATTAAGGAAGTCTCCTACCCCAGTTGGTGTTGCTGTTGTGTTGCGGCTCCCCTGGTGCCTTCGTCCTCGACCCTGACCTTTCCTTCACCCCCGGTGGTTCTTCAAGACTGGCTCGAGGTGAGAGATGCGTTGCTCAGGCTTGGTGCCTACCTCGGGCAGGCTGGCCGACGCCAAGAGCAACTCGTGATCGCCCACCAACAAGCTTCAGCGAGTTGGTGGCCCTAAGGGTCCAGCTGGCCGAGTCCCAAACTGAGATGGTGAAGGCGAAGGTTGAGAAAGAACAAGCTGAGGCGCAGGCGGAGACCCTTCATGGCCGACTGCAGTCGGATCCCTGCCAGTACACGAATGGCGTGGCCCGAGGCACCAACGCATTCGCACTTGGCCTGGTGAAGAGCCATTACCCGAACCTCGACTACCGCCGCTTGAGCGAGGGTTTTGCGGGTGACCCAGTTGACGCCACTGGTTATGTACAGAATTTTGAAGACTTGGCCACGATGCTAGTCAGCATGATGGGCATGTCATTCGTGGATGAGGATGACATGGGCCTAAAGCCATGACGCGCTTAACCTTCCCTTCTATTTTTTGTAATGTTATATGCTTATCAATGGTAAAGACCTCGCTTTACCTAGTGTGTTTTGCCCTGCCTTCTCCTTATCGATGACAAAAAGTAACACATCGTAGGTGCAAGTTTGCTTTAGCATTTTTACAGCCCTTCGGACTATCCCTTTGGTCGCTACACTATGACTTTTACCTGCACACTTTCTGGGAACCTTTGTTAGGTCGAGACGTCTTTGAGTAAAGACTCGAGGCGACGTTTAATGAAAAAGAGAAAGGACTATGCGCTAACCCGAAGCATGTGGTTTTTGCAAACCTTTATCAATGCCTTTTACTTAAGCTGCGTAGCATACTCGAGCCCATCGGACCACGCATGAAAAGCTGACTAGAGACCTCGTCTCCCGCTGGTCGTTGGGTGTTAGATGCCTAACGATCTGTTACTCGTATGCACGCGAGATAGATTTTGCTCATTGTTGGGCTTAAACACGGTGGTGCTTTGGTCTGGTTTGCTTACATACTAAGTATGTGCTCGACTAAATGCAGGCAAAGAACCATATGCCCAAGGCTAGGCTAGAAGGAAAATGGAGTATTAGAAAGAAAAAACAGAACTAGAGGTTTTATCGGGTTACCTGTGTCCTGGGGTTCCCTTACTCGATGAACTCATCGGGGAGGTCGACTCACGACTCTTTTGAGTGGAGCATTCGGGTAATCCCTGACTCTCAACTCAATGCTACATCGGGTGGAGAGTTGGACCTCGGCAGTATTTTTGTTTTGCATGCTGACTGTCGGAATTGCATTAATTTGGCGTCTCCTCATCTACCCCACTGGCACAGAATGCGAGCGGGTGCTTTGACAACCCAAACATCGCGTCTTATCCGTTCCTCGTGCTATAAATAGACCGGACTTGCAATAAAAATTTTTCAGCTTGCTCTCCCTCTTTATTCTCCTGATGCTTAGGGTGCAAGAACCCTCTTGCTTAGTTGGAGAAGTAAGGTTTCTATGGCTTCTGACGTGTCCTCCTTTTTCTCTTCTGAAGAAACTCGAGTCTATCTAGCCCCTGTCCCCCTGGCCGTGGTTATCCTTGTTCGAATCCTCACTTCCTTGTGGTTGGAAGATGGGACCGATTAGGATGCCTTTTGCCAAGGAGGCAGACGAGCAAGATCAACAAGCGGGGAAGGAAACGGTTCCATGAGAGGAGAATGTTTGCTGGTGTGCTGAGGGTTATTGTCGAGGGAAATAAGGCGCTTATCCCCCCTATTACTCCAGGGCATGCGAGGAGACCTAGGTGGAGTTCTATTTCCTGGAACTTCATCTCTTGCGCATGATCCTAGAGAAGAGGCGCTTCTTCCCCCTCTTACTCCCGAGTTGATAAAAGCACACGAGGAGAAGGTGAAATTTCAGCTTCTGGGATTTCATCTTTTCATCGTGCTCCGAGGATTGCCGCCGCGGGAGCAAGGGAGAGTAAAGGAGAGGCTCAACAGAGTCCTACCGGAAGGTCTTCTTCCTTGTCGAAGAGAAGTGATGATTCTGAGAGAGAGTAGTGATTGTAACAATCTGCCGTGTAATAACCATCTTTTAATGGAATTTGTACTCATCCGATCATTGCAATTTTGTTTGTCTGCAATGTTTGTCCTTGTATTTCCTTGCTGATGAAATAGAGTTAAGTATTTGTATAGCCCCCGACCCTCAACTCGATTGTCGCGTCAAGTGGAGGGTTGAGCCTATGCCTTAGCGATTCGGTGATGTAGCCCCCGAGTCTCGACCTGACGGACGCATCGGGTCGGGACTTGAGCATAAGCATCGAAACGCGTGATGTATCCCCCGAGTCTCGACCTGATGGACGCATCGGGTTGGGACTTGAGCGTAAGCACCAAAACACACGATGTAGCCCTCGAGTCTCGACCTAATGGACGTATCGGGTCGGGACTTGAGCGTAAGCACCGAAACACACGATGTAGCCCTCGAGTCTCGACCTAATGGACGTATCGGGTCGGGACTTGAGCGTAAGCACCAAAACACGCGATGTAGCCCTCGAGTCTTAACCTGATGGATGCATCGGGCCGGGACTTTGAGCATTAGTACCGAAACACGCGATGTAGCCCCCAAGTTTCGACCTGATGGACGCATCGGGTCGGGACTTGAGCGTAAGCACCGAAACGCGTGATGTAGCCCTCGAGTCTCGACTTGATGGACGCATCGGGCCAGGACTTTGAGCGTTAGTATCGCAACGCTTCATTTTTTGCATGGATTTTCTTATCTGTTTTGACTTGACTGATTAATGCAGCACATTCATTCCTGTCACAAATGCGAGTGAGCGTTTTAGCATCCCAAGTGTTGCGCCTCCCCCGTTCCTGGTGTTATAAATAGACCAAACTCACGTCGAGGGTTCTTGCCAGTTCATCCTCCTTCTCTTCTAGTTCCGGCCACTTAAGTGCAAAAATCTTTAGCCTTAAGACTTTCCATGGCTTCCGACGCGCTTTCCTCGCTCTCTTCCGAAGTGTCGGCTCCTGTGCCCCTGACTGTGATTTTTCTAGCTCGGTCCGCCGCTTCCATGATTGCAAAAAGTGGGATTGACTGGGACGCCCTCGCACGGGATCTGTCGAAGGAAGACCGACGAGTGGAGGAAGAGGCGGTTCCACATGAGGAGGAGGAAGTTAATAGCGCGCTGAGAATCATAGTCGATGAGGCAGGCATTTTTTCCCCTTCTTATTCTAGGGTCGATGGCGCGAGAGAAGAGGGTGAAACTTCTCTTGAAACTTCGTCTCTTGTTCGTACTCCTCGTGCCGCTGCCTCGGGAGCAGAGGGAGATAAAGGAGAGGCTCAACAGAGCCCTGCTAGAGATCCTCCATTGCCAAGGCGGAATGTCGATTCTGAGTAGCAATAGTAGCTATCTGCAATGCAATACTTATGTTTGATAATATTAATTGAATAAAATTTTTGTACTTACCTGGACATCACAGATCTTCTTGTCTTGTTGTTCTGTTCTCTCATTCCCTTGTCGATGGAATGGAGTTGAATGTTTGCCTAGTCCCCGACTCTCGACCTGACGCTCGCATCGGGTCGAGAGTAGAGCTTTTTGTATTATAATCAAGTGACATAGCCCCCGAGTTTCGACCTGATGGCCGCATCAGGTTGGGACTTAAGCATAAGCACCAAAACGTGCGATGTAGCCCCTAAGTCTCGACCTGATGGCCGTGTCAGGTCAGACTTGAGCGTAAGCATCATTTTGACTTCTGTGTGACCTTAGTCGTTACGATGTTTCGGGCGCCGCTTCAATATATGTGCCGTACGCCGCTTCTTGTTCTTCTTGGGAATTTGGAACGACTTGACGTGACGTGGTTGCGGGGCTATAAATAGATGAGACTCGTTGTTTTCTCACCACCAGCTTTCCTTTACCACTTCTCTCTCTCGCTTCTACACTTGTGGTACTAGTGCATTCGTGGCTTCCCCTCCGCCTTGCTCTCCTCCCGTGACCGTCATCTCGTCGGACGACGACGAGATCGACTAGGATGCCCTCGAACGGGAGGCAGAGGAGGAGGCCAGGGAGGAAGAGAGGAGGGCGAGGGCGGAAGAGGAGGCAGCCGGCGGGCAGCGGGTCCCCAGCGATGCGAGGACCTCCACGGAGGGGATGCCCTCGTCGCCGCTGGAGAAGAAGAGGAAAATCGACGCTGCCCCCCGCCTGTAGCCTTTTTCTCTTGCGCGGTGGGAGAACATTGCGGCTGCCGCCAATGGACCAGGAGAAAGAGGAGATGCCTGGGAGGGCAACAAGGTCCCCTCCCCCACCGGTGCTTCAAGGCCCGGGCCGATCAAGCTGCCGTTTTCGTCGTCCGCGTGCGATCGAGTTTTTCCTCACCCCGCTGGCCCATCCCCTGGGTGGAGGAAGATTCCAGGGACAATCTCCTTCGAGTCTCCGTGGATGAAGGGTAGGCGTGGTGATGACCCGAAGAAGTAGTTCGTAGGATATCTACCTGTACATAGAAAATATTTTGTTAATGCAAATTAAATTACGAAAATGAAGAAGTTCACCTGTTGTATGCGTTCTTCTGAGTTTACGTATAAAATTTTTTGAGCTGATCAATGTTCCAAGAATTGCCCAGCGTTGTTCCGTCGATTGTAGATAGTTGTACAGATCCGAGTTGAGTTGTTTCGATGATAGGGGCCTTCCCACTTAGGCGATAGCTTGTTATGATTATCGTGCTTCTGTACCTTTCGTAGTACTAAGTCTCCTGTAGCGAGTACTCTCTCACGGATCCTTTGACTATGATACCTCCATAACGCTAGCTGGTACTTGGCCGCTCAGAGGGTAGCTTGATCTCTATATTCTTCGAGTAGGCTTACGTCGTCCGCTCGTGTATGCTCTTGTTCCTTTTCTGAGTAGTTCTCCACCTTAGGTAATTCGTGCGTTAGCTCGATCGGGAGCACAGCTTCGGCTCCGTAGACCAAGAAAAACGACATTTCACTGGTGGCCCGACTAGCCGAGGTTCGAATGGCCCACAGCACCGAGGGTAGCTCCTTCGCCCATTGATTCGAATAGGCCTTGAGCCTATCGAACACGCGAGTTTTGAGTCCCTGCAGGACAAGAGTATTGGCTCGTTCGACCTGGCCGTTACTCTGGGCATGAGTGACTGAAGCAAAGCAGAGTTTGATTCCTAGCTCTTCGCAAAAGTCCGTAAAGGCATTGCTCTTGAACTGGGAACCGTTATATGTTATTACTTGATTCGAGATGCCAAATCGGGTAACTATGCTCCTCATGAACTTCTTGGCCACTGCCGAGGTGATGTTCCTTGCGGGTTCAGCTTCGATCCACTTAGTGAATGTGTCGATGGCCACGAACAGGAACTTGTAACCTCCTTGGGCTCTTGGGAAAGGTCCCAAGATGTCCAAGCCCTAGGCGGAGAAAGGCCAAGACAGAGGAATAAGTTGCAGTGTTTGGGCTGGTTTGGTGGTTTCCTTATCGAAAATTGGCAGCTTTTGCACTTTTTCACCAGCTCGCAAGCATCCTGGAGGGCAGTTGGCCAATAGAACCCTTGCCGGAAGGTTTTTCCGACTAGGGTGCGAAATGACGCATGATTGCCACAGAAGCCTCTATGGATATCAAGCAATATTTTATGGCCCTCTTCCTGAGTGATGCATTTCATTAAGATTCCATTACTCCCCTTTCGGTAGAGCTTGCCGTTTACCAATGTGTACAGCCTGGCCTTACGAGCAATTTTCTCGGCTAAAGCATCATCGTCAGGGATCTCTCGACCTTCGAGGTAGGCTTGGAATGGGGTCATCCAAGTCAGCTCGCGTTCGAGTAGTGCAGCTTCCTCGTCTGCATGTTTCACCTCGCTGACTCGACTAGGCAGAAGGTTTAAGGAGCTTCTCTACGAAAACTCCTACCGGAGTAGGCGATCGGGATGAAGCGAGCCTAGCAAGTCCGAGTGAGATACAGCAAGAAATAACGAATATGATGAAAACTTTTTATTTTGAGGAGATGTAATCCGAAGAATTTCCAAAAAATAGAGATATACGGTATCAAACTTTCCATTACAAGGAAATCCGATAGATGCACAATATTATTTGATTTCTTTCTTTACTTGCATAACCCAATGCCATACGGCCTGTTCTTACGCCAGCCAATCTGATACACATGCGTACAACTTGCTTGGTAAGCGAGTAGGCTAGATGTTTACTTTGTACATGTTCAATCAAATCTTCTAGAGACTATATCTTTTGAATAAAGCATCGGATTTGTTATCCGTTTGAACCTCAGTGCTCCTTGCGACAAACCCTTCTAAATGGGTCTAATATTGGATAGATTACACAAAGAAAAATATTTTGCGACACGTGGCCCACATGTCAGACTTAATTCTAAGAATTTTGAATGCCACCTACATGCTGCTCTTAAGTCGCGTACTCTTCGTTAACATATAGGCCCCTAATTTTTTTTATCTTATTTATTTCTTTTATTTAATGAATTTTGCGTACAAAAATTCATCAAACACTATCATTAGTGATATGGTTGAAACCAATATGGGTGAGAAATTATAAAATTGTGGAGGAGATAGTGGTCTAAGGGTAAAGTTAATTGAAACCTTAACTGAGGAGCTAGATTTCCTCTCATTTGTGGTTTTCTTCAAAAGGTGAGAGTTTCTACAAATTCCTTCAATATTGCACTAGGAATTAAATTAATTTTTGATTTGGTGAATGTGTTACATGTCATTATTGTTTCTATATATAATTAATATGATCATTACTAGAGTTTAGGTTGCGTAACATATGCGTCTCCCGTTCGAGGTTGGTTGTTTATAATTATGCTGAAATGGTATATTTATAAATAAACAGTATTGAATTGTTCACATTTTTTGGACAGTTCAAGGATATGTGGTTCGGGCAAGTTTCTATGCTGTTGTACAACTCTAGAGAAAGTTTCGGCAGCATCCTCCCTAGTGTTCTCCGGATACACACCCTCTTGACATGTTATCGAGACGTGTATTTGGAGAACAGCGGAGAGATGCTGCCGAAATTTTCTCTGGAGTTGTACAATGGCTGAGTAACTTGTCTGAATCACATATCCTCGAATGGGATTAGGACCTAACCTAATTAGACATATACTCAGTTTTTAAAATAGCTAGATGTCGCTCATCGGTTTCCTTAATTTTTTGTTTGTGGTTTAATTGTAGATGACCGCGAAGAATGGATGTATCAAAAAAATCATCTAGGTGCTGAATTTTAGTGGGGGGTTAAGGAGTTCATAAGAATTGCAGAAGAAAACATGGTTAAAAGGGGTGTAAAGTTCATATATTGTCCTTGCATTGATTGCACCAATCTCAAAAGATTTAACAACTCAGCTCAAATTGAAAACCACTTGATTTGGCGTGGCTTCATGAGGAATTACACGTGTTGAATCCATCATGGGGAGACAAGTAGTACCCCTTCGGTATGCAACGAAGGCATGCTAGAAGAGGACAATTTAGATAAAATGTTTGAGGAAACCAATCACGAGTTGGAGAGTGATATGTTTGATGATGACAATTAGATCAAATATTGCGGGATGTGGAGGGAAATTACATGGAAAGAGAGTTTAAACAATTTAAAAGCTTGATGGAAGACGATGCCAAACCATTGTTTTCGGATTGCAAAGCGAAACACATCAAGTTAGGTTCGGTCCTTGCATTGTTCGAACTGAAGGCAAAACACCGTTGGATAGATACAAGTTTCAATGCACTTTTAGTTCTTCTATCGGATATGCTTCTAGAGGGAAACGAGTTGCCAACAAGAACTTATGAAGCAAAAAAGCTACTATGTCCTATGGGAATGAAAATAGAAAGGATACTTGCATGTCCGAATGATTGCATATTATACCGCAACGCGCATAAGAAATTGTTGTTTGTCCAGTTTGTGGTGTACCCCGGTACAAACAAAAGGAGGAGATTAACGACAAGAAGCGTAAGAGCCAAACCGATAACGGTGAAGATGTGAACAAAGGGGCACCGACGAAGGTATTATGGTATTTTCCCATCATTCCCTGTTTGGAGCAGTTGTTTGTAAATCCCAAAGAGGCAAAATTGATGCATTGGCATTATGAATCTCAAAAGGAAGATAGCAAGTTGAGACACCCTGCTGATTCGGCTTAATGGAGAAACATTGATTGGAAATATGTGGAATTTGGTGTCGATTTGAGGAACATAAGATTTGAATTGAGTACTGATGGAATGAATCCATTTGGTAATATGAGCAGTCATCATAGCACTTGGCCAGTCCTGTTGTGTATCTACAATCTCCTTGCATGGTTGTGCATGAAGTGGAAGTATATCAAGATGTCGTTGCTAATCTCGAGACCCAAACAACTGGGAAATTGTATTGATGTGTACCTAGCACCACTGATTGAGGATTTGGTAAAATTGTGGAATGAGGGGGTCGTGGTGTGAGATGCATACAAAAGAGAGAACTTCACCATACGGGCTATGATATTTTGCACCATAAATGATTTTCCAGCCCTTGGTAATTTGGTGGGCTACAACACAAAAGGAGCTAAAGCGTGTCCAATTTGTGAAGAGGACACTGAGAGCTTGTGGCTGTCGAATTCCAAGAAAACTATGTACATGGGTCATTGTAGGTTTCTACCTAGAAGTCATCGATACTGTAAGATGGAATACAAATTTGATGGGAAGAGGGGTGTTCGTGCAGCCCTGCAGCCTATGAGTGGAAGACTAGTATATTCACGCGTGGAGAATATCGATGTTCAGTATGGAAAGAGTCATAAATCTGCTCGTCCCAGGACCATTTGGAAGAAGAGGTCGATATTTTGGGACTTACCATACTGGAAGGAGTTAGATGTACATCATTATATTGATGTCATGCACGTTGAGAAGAATGTATGCAATAATTTGGTTGGCATCCTGCTGAACATACCTGGGAAGGCCAAAGATGGTGTTAATGCTCGCCGCGATATGGCCTACATGGGAAGGCCCGAGCTTGCAGTGATAGAGGATGCTGAAAAAGGTCCGTACATCCCCGCTGCATGCTACACCTTGTCAAAAAAGGAGAAAGAAGACCTTTGCAAGTGTCCGCAAGGTATTAAAGTTCCATGGGCTACTCTGCAAACGTTACGAAGCTTGTGTCCTTGGAGGATTTGAAGTTGCTTGGTATGAAGTCCCACGACTGTCATGTCTTGATGACCCGAATGCTTCCAGTTGCAATCAGAAATATTCTGCTAGAAAATGTCAGGTTGGCAATCATGAAGCTATGCTATTTATTTAATGCAATTTCTATCAAAGTTATTGACCTCGATGTACTGGACAACTTACAGAGTGAGGTGGTGCAGATTCTTTGTTAGCTTGAGATGCATTTCCCCGTCATTCTTCGACGTCATGGTCCACCTCGTTATTCACATTGTTAGAGAGATTAAGATATGTGGACCCGCATTCCTACGTTACATGTATCTGTTCGAGACGTACGTGGGTATATTAAAGTCATACGTGAGGAATTGGTCGAAGCCTGAGGGTATTGTTGAAGGTTATGGGGCTGAAGAGGTTATAGAGTTCTGCGTGGACTACTAGGTAAAAGACAACCAATTGGTGTTCCTATATCTCGTCATGAGGGCAGACCTGGTGGCAAAGGAACCATTGGGTCCAATTTTATGAGTCCACTATTTGATATGTACTATAAAGTACATTTTACAGTCTTGCAACACAACGCAGAAGTTCATCCATACATCTAGCAGCACAAGTTAAAATTACAGGAAGAGAATCCATATATGGATGAGCTTTCCATTACACAAGAACACAACGAGCGATTCCTCACATGGTTCAAAGAAAAGGCGAGGGTCTCTGTTAGTGAGGCTGTCAAATGGTTGGCTGATGGACAAAGAATTAATGTATAGACATGGCAGATGTACGATATAAATGGATACACATTTTACACTGAAAGTTAAGATGCAAAGAGTACAGTTCAAACAGTGGTATGAGCATAAATGTTTTGTCCGATAATCACTCGAAAAGATGAACCTCAACCACAATGAACTCCTACTACAGGATGATCGAAGAAACCTTGCAGCTCGATTACGGAATATACCAAGTTCCATTGTTCTAATGTAAGTGGGTGAGACTTCCACAAGGAGTGAAGGTCGACAAGAGAGGTTTTACTCTTGTGGATCTCAATAGACTCGCCTACAAAGATGAACCGTTCGTCCTTGTTAAGCAAGCAACTCAAGTCTTCTACGTGTGTGATCCAGCCAATCCGAGGTTACACATCGTCCTTCATGGCAAGAGGCGGATCGTTGGAGTTGAAAATGTCATAGATGAAGAAGAGTACAACCAATTCGATGTTTTACCTCCGTTTGCAGATGGTGCATGTCTTAGCGGTGACGACGACTCACATGGAACAAATTACATGTGTAGATCATCAAGAAGGGTTGTATTGTAAATAAAGTTGTAAGATTGCCTTGTAGATAATATAGCATTTGGTCAAAGGACAAAAATATTGTTTAAAAGGCCCTTATGTGTGAAAATATTTGTAAAAGTTGTAAAATATTTATGTCAAATATTCTAGAATGCTTTCGGAGTAAAAATCATGCCTACAAAGTGAAATTTGGCATATCTTTTGAATGTGGACTCTTTTTTCAAAAATTACTTTTGAAAAAGCTTTGTAGTATTCCAAAGTATGTTTCTAACTTTTTTTAAATAATTTCAACTATATTTGAAATAGTAATGTCCTTTTGAGGTAATTTATTTCATGATATTTGAGCTAATTTCAATCATTGCTTGTGCAATCCGAATATCACAATCGGTTCTATTTGCAAAACCGACATAGATACAACATCACAATCGGTTTCTTATTTAAAACTGACACAGATAATATGCATATCACAATCGGTTCTTATTTAAAACCAACACAGATAATATTCATACCACAATCGGTTCTTATTTAAAACCCACACAGATAATACATATCACAATGGGTTATTATTTAAAACCAACACAAATAATATACATGTCACAATCGGTTCTTGTTTAAACCCGACACTAATGTTGTCAGTCGTGTATATATATTCTCCTTCGCGCCCAACTATCACATCCCCCCCCTTCGCCCTTTTTTCTCCTCCCCGAGCGCCCGCACCCCTGAGCTCCCCCGCTGGCCCCTGCGCCCCAGCTCCCCCATCGGCCTCCCATCCCCCGAGCTCCCCCCGTCGGCCTCCCCTCCCCTGAGCTCCCCCGCCGGCCCCACTGCTGAAGGTAAGGTTTAGGGTTTACCTAGGGTTTAGATAAATGTGAAATTGGTGTCTTTCTTGTCAGTAATGGGAATAAATATGATATTGTTATTGAGAATATTGATCCGATTCAGTAGCATCAGGATGCAAAAGTCAATATTATCGCATTTATTGCTACTACACTATTCATTCTAGTTTATACTGTTTTATTACTTGGAATATATGTAAAAACAGTCAGCCACAATGATGCAAAAGTCAATTTTATCGCATTAATATGGAGTCTTAAATGAAAGGATCTGATTGGAATCATATAGTGTGGTATTGTTTATTATCGTATATTGTATATTGTATAGGATGAGATTATAGTAACTATATCCGAAATATCCGTGTTATTTATATAAAGATATTTAGTAACAATCCAGCTTATATGGAGTCTAAACTAGTATAAGTGTACAGTGTATTTCTTTTTGTACTTATATTACGTATAATTTTTAAAAACATACTTTCCAGATATTTTGTAAAATTAAAAATAAATCCACTCTGGAATAATCGCAAAAAGATGATTTTTTGACCAGGTGAATCAAACAAGAATGCCTTTTCTTAACGCACCAGTGCTGTTCATCGTAAATTTCATTGCTTTTGAAGTATGCAATCTTTCTGTAGTTTTCAAGAATGTTACATTGTCCTTGTGCTAGCTGCTTGAAGTCTCCTTTTCGTTTATCTTTTTGCAGATTACAGAGGATACTTATAAGTTATCTAACTAGCCGGAGACTGGGTTATGCTACCGAGCATATTCAGCGCAATACAAGGCTGGTCAGCAGGCACCTGCAAAGCATAGATAACACAAGAAAAACTTTTAAGCTTTGCCATGAAAATTTAGTAACATCACATGGGAAACAGATCTTAGGAGTGTCACCAATGGACTTGTTCCAGTAGTGACGTGTGTATGTTGAGACTTACGAAGTGTCCAGCTCCAAGGATCCAATAGAAGTGCAGGTTCCTGTAGGATCTGACGAAGGCCTTGGTGACTTTGGAAGATCCACAGTACAGAGGTTGCCTTGGCAGGCTCAAGAAGTTCTTCAGCCCATCCCATCTGAAATGGATGGTCAGGTGAGAAATTAGAGGCACATATCTGACTTGTGCAAGAAATGAAAAAAAAAAAAGAAGAAGGATAGAGGAAAAATCCTTACTTGAGCTTCTGCACCCATGCTTCTGCACCGATCGTAGAGCAGATCACATCGAGCTTCAGAAGGAAAATTTTACTGAATTTAGTACTAGAAAAATACAGTCTCAAGTAAATCACGTGCGTGTTATCTCTGAATATTATATGAAAGGATGATTAAAATGTTTAAATATCATGCATCACTTAATTAAGGCACTGTTTCTCTCCAATCTGTTCGTCATGTGAGCCATCAGCCATGTGAGCAGATGGTTGTTGCGATCTGAAGATTTCGTGCAGCTCACTACAATTCTGAGCAAAAGAACAGCGATATTATCCACGCATGAAACACTCTTGAGTTGGAATACTCTTGGTATGGATCCCGGGAGTGCTTGTCGCTACACCATCTTTATTCTTTAAACTTGACAATTAAAGTCAGACAAAATTCTAGAAAGGGTGCCGCCTTTTCTGAACAAGAACTTGTCGGCGTCACGTTATCCTTCCCTCCGACTGACTAACAAGGCTTTATTCCTACAGGCGCGGTTGCTTACTCAAGATGCTTCCAGGTTACATCGCTAATCTGATAGCTCCACTTAGGTGCGTTTGGTTGCCTCTAACAAGTGGTACATGTATGAGATAGTTCAAGAAAAAAGTCATCTATACGTTTGATTGTTTGAATGGAATCATCCCATCCTAGATAAAGTGATACAAATTTGAGAAATATTTTCTCTAGATACTCAACCATCTCATTCACCTAAAATCCCATGAACCAAACACACCCTTAACTGACATTACGTCAGTTTCCCTATGTTTGTATGCATATGTAGCAATCAACCAGCACTTTATTCAGCCTCTAGTTAAAGATAAAACTTGTTTTTTTGTAGCTTGTTATGCACTATCATTCCTCCTAAGTTTCTATTAACCTTAACAAAACCCAGTAAAAAAAATTTCGTTCGGGTGTTACGAGTAGTATTTCCTGGGGACAGTAAAAAGGCGGAATACTTGTTACCTGTCCATTGTACACCGTTACATTCACACCATAGGACAGCAGCTCATCAACCTGGAGCAGAACACAGAGTCAACAATTAATCAATTCTGTCGCAGTTTAAGAAATTAATTCACTCATCTAGAGCCGTGCTAGTTCGCCTCGCTGATTCTTGGGCTCATGATATCATTCACCAGCGCGTTGTACACTGCGTGGGAGGACACTTGCCACCTGCAGTTGGAATTAGAACATCAGAAATGCAACGATTGGTGGAGTTGCTTTTTTTTTTTCTAGACCAACACCATACTTTTCTTGCAAATCTAGCTCATCTCGAATAAATTTGCAAAAATAGTCTCTTCTTAACCATGACAGGAGTATGGTAAGTTTTTCTGCCGAGCACCCACACCTCGGCAATTTCACCAATTTTGCATGTCGATTAGTCACTTAATTAAACAATTTACTAATTTAATCACTTAATTAAGTGACTTTGCTTAATTGAGTGGCTCATTAAGCCACTACCGAGGTACCACACCTCGGTACCTCCCAACTAAGCTATGGTAACTCGGCACGTCACTTCTGCCGAGCTCGCATTGTGTGGTAGGTGACCTGTCAAGCCACTGCTGTGATGGAACATGCTGTCATGGTACGAGAGCGCGGCATGTGTCACGTGTCGTCTGCTGCGTCTTTTGCAATTGAGAAGGGGACCATTATTGCAAATTTATTAGAAAGGAGGTCAGATTTAGAAAAAAAAGGTATGCTACAGAGAAAAAACGAAAAAAATCCCAGGGGTGACTGCGATGCGAAAGAGACGCTCACTTGAGTTCCTTGGGGATGATCTTGAGCTTTTCCTTGATGACCCCGTTCAATATGCCGTTCATAGAAGAACTCGCTGTTAAGTCCGCCGTCACCGGGTCCATGTCAGAGTCAAGCAAGAAATTGTACATATCCTGAATAGGAAAGAACCCTAGTGTCATCAAGAAGGTTCAGCAAGCTGCGCCGATTACGGAGCAGAGTCTGCAAAAAATCTCGAAAATAAAAACAGGTTTGTGCAATTTTCTTTTCTTTTTACTACTCCAACTTTTGGAGAGCAAGTTGGTGAGTACTAATTCTTCTTCCTTCTACTCCACATTTACGTCATAATTTCTTTTAAACTACAGAACATATTCTTTTTTAATCATACCATGTTAATTATATTGTACCGCAATGCGTGGCACTTATCTAATGATCCAAAGAAAATGGGAAGCGCAAGGCTGCTAGTCACTAGGCTAGTGTTGGAGTTGAAACAGTCCACACTTACAACGCTTGCGCTCTTGGAGGCGATCAAAGCCAGCAGCTCCATCCACGACTTCTCCGCGGCGGCGAGCCGCCCCGCCGCGATCTGCTCCTTCACCGTCTCCGCCTTCCTAAGATCAGAATTCACGCGCGCAGGTGATCGGAGAGTTCTTCTGCTTTGAAGCCCCGAGAATCAAGAACTGAGAAAAGCCTGCAGGCCGGTGCTTACTTCTTTGCGTCGTCGCCGGCGTTGTCGTCCAGCCTCGACACGTCCAGGAGCAGCGGCGCGTACGAGAGCTGCATCGAAAGCCGTACTCAGTTCAACCGTTTGAATTGTGCACCGAAAGATCCCAGAAGTGGGCGGTACAGCAACTCGGCAAGGCCACTTGCTCACCGTGAAATCCTCCGGCGAGATCCAGCTATCACCGAGCACGACACCTGTCGGGACAGAGGATACCAACATATAAGAAATGTTGGTTTTACCTAGTCAAAACATGATATGAAGGTGAAATGCAATGTATACACGCGCACGCAACGTGCACGTGTATGCGTTTCGTATTTATTCATGTATTTATAACGTGATTGCGACAACACGCGACCGCGGCGTGGTATGCCACGTGTACTTTCCTTTTAAACATGTGTTAATATTGACACGTCGTCATTACCACGTGTCCCTACAAACTGGGAGACGCACGTTCGCGTGCTGTTAGTTTGTTGGCACACGTTGAGAGATTCCGAGACGGCTTTGTAGAGATAATGCAGTTTGAATGTGTTACGTTCTTATCTCCAAGACGGTTTTCTGGAGACAATGCGAACCTCGTCTTAATATAGATTGATTAAGGAGATGTCTTTAAGAGATGAGTTTAGAACGTGAAGAAAGAGAACGAGCAAATTGGCCCTGCTCCTTGACATTGCACAGTCAGGCTTCTCCATCTCTTCGTTGGCATGCACCAACGCAGGGAGAACAGTGTTTCTGGAACCCTCGCCCTTAAGATCCTGCACGGGTTGAGGCCAATCAGGCTTATGAGAAGCGCTTCCGTGACTGTTCACGTCTCCCGTTACTGTTCATGTCTTCCATAACTAATCTACTACCTACTATGAACTTCACCAGACTCTAAATCAACCTTCGCAGAAGTAATCTACTGTAACTCACGGTGAAATTTTCTAGAATACCTGTAGTAGTGATGCCTCTTACATCTGCTAAAAGTATTGTTAAGTTTATAATCAATTAGGTAGGATCTATGTTTGAGATAGGTATATTGTCGTTCATGATCATGCTTCTGTTCATTGTTTTCAATATATCTAATATATATGTTATGATTACAACTATGCCTGTTTACGAATTAAAATAATCATAAAAATATGCAATTTTCTAATATAATTAATCTTTACCTCCGAGCGCGAGCTTGAGGTCGCCGGAGTGGATGGCCCTGGCGACGGAGACGCCAAGCGTGGCCGCGTACTTGCCGCCGTACGACTGACCGACCAGAAAGAGGGGGCTGCTCTGGAGGGCGGGCACCTCCTTGGCGAGCGCCTTGAGGAGCGTGGTGGCGTCCGTGGCAGCCTGCCAGTCGGTCGTCACCAGCAAGCTCGGGTCCTCCGCGTAGCTGTACCCGACGCCGACGGGGTTGTCCTGCCAAATCAACGTACATATACATAGCACGTCTGGAAGACGAAACATAGTGACGAAGGGGAAGAAGAATTCTCTGCGGCTGGCGGACCACAAAGACGAGGTCGGCCTTCTGCAGCCACGTCGAGTTTCGCGGCTTCAGGTTGACGTCCAGCGGCCCGACCTCCCGGAAGTTGCCGAGCCCGACGCCCGAAGCTCCCTGAGAAGAAGAAGAAGATGACGACGATGACGATGGCGTGATGATGATTACTTGTTGTGAATGGAGTAGTAGGAGAAGTTGATGACAGTACTGGGCCGCCATCCAGCCAGAGGACGGTCGGCCATGGCTTCGCCGGCGTCGACGCCCTCTGCGGGCTCTTGTAGTACCACCAGAAAAGGTGAGCCTCTGCAGTAAAAAGAAGAGATCTAGCTTAAAAATTCTTGTGCGAAAGATATATGGCCTAAAAGAGAGATGCAGAAATCCACAATGATTGGCAAGAGAAAGTACTTGGCCGGACTTCGACGTATCCCCACAGCTCCGTGCCGTCGGGGGTGCCGGTGGTGACCTGCGCGGCGGAACTAGCGTGGGGAAGAGAGAGGCAGAGGAGGGAGAGCAGAGCAAGAGGATAGGACCTTGCCATTTCGAAGAGGCAATGGAGGAAGGGGGCTGTGGCTTGCCAGTACGAGTAGTACTATTTCCTGGGGCAGAACACAGAGTCAACAATTAATCAATTCTGTCGTAGTTTAAGAAATTAATTCATTCATCTAGAGCCGTGCTAGTTCGCCTCGCTGATTCTTGGGCTCATGACATTGTTCACTAGCGCGTTGGAGGAAAAAATGCTCAAATATATAACAAGAAAAATGCAAAATATCAAAAATATACAACAGAAAAAAACATCAGGAAAGACATGGCGACCGCCACGCTGGACGGCGGGAGCCCTGCCGCCGCACGACGGCGGCCAGGTGTCGCCTCCCCGCCTACGTCCAAACGGCCCCGCCTGCGTCCGAACGGCCCCACCTGCGCTGGCTTGACCGCGGCTGAGCGACGCCTGGCTGTCGCCACGCCACGGCGGCAGCCAGCGCTCCCCCCAACGCGCGCCATTTCTCTCTCCCCGCGCATTTGGCATTTGCTTTGGCTGGCTGCTTTCGACATCTGGCTGTTGCCGTGTGCGTGGCATCCAGCCAGGGCTGCCGCCGTTGGAGGTGGAGGCCGCCACGTCATTTTCGCTATTTTTTTATGTTGTATATTTTTTATATTTTGTATTTTTTTGTTGTATATTTGAGCATTTTTTCCGCGCGTTGGACACCGCGTGGGAGGACACTTGCCACCTGCAGTTGGAATTAGAACATCAGAAATTTATTAGGAAGGAGGTCAGATTTATGAAAAAAAAAAAGTATGTTAGGGAGAAAAAACGAAACAAATCCCAACGCTCACTTGAGCTCCTGTTGGGGATGATCTTGAGCTTTTCCTTGATGACCCCGTTCAAGATGCCGTTCATAGTGTTGGAGACGGACTCGGCCTCCTGGCTACCGAGGTACGTTGAGTACTTTATCACATGGGCGTTGCTCGGCGACGACGAACTGGCCGTTAAGTCCGCCGTCACCGGGTCCATGCCGGAGTCAGGCAAGAAATTGAATATTAACTATCTTATACCTGAAGGGATTCGTGAGTTCTGAGGGCAGCCATGTCACTGCTTTTCGCGTCCAAATCCCAGGGCTTTCGCGAGTTTGCGTCCGGGTCCCTGTTGTCTGGGCTGTCCATCTTGCTGATTGCTGCACATCCGCCCGGCCACGCGTCCCAATCTTCCGTGTCGCCGCTCGTTCTACGCCTTCCCCTTCAAAGCTCGTGGGATCTGGTCTCGAACAGGCTACCTTGCGCCCTCCGCCCGGCGCGCTCTCCGTTCCTCCTCCTCGCGCCCTCCGCCCTCCTCACGCCCTCTGCCCGGCGCACTTTTTGCCCTTTCGATGGCTGATAAAGGGCCATGAAATCCGGCGTCGAGCAGCGCCGGATCCCCCCGGCCTCCTCGCGTCCTCCACACGGCGCTCTACTGAGATGGGGGTGCTCGAGGCTGCGCGTCTCGCCGCAGGGTAGGCCCTTCCGGAGCCTTCGAGGCTGCGCTCGGGGGCCTCGACGGAGGCGCTGCCATTCTCGATCCAACCCCGCCGAGCCCCCTGCCGCCGCCGCTCCCCTCGAGTTCTTCCCCGCTATGACGGTGATCGATGGCTGGATCCGTTGTCCCCCACGGCTCTGGCGTCATTCTCCCCGATACGACCGCTCCGCTCGTCCACCGCCCCCATCCACCTCTCCCACGGCTCTGACGTCATCCTCCCCAGCCGGCGGCTCCCCGCTCCACCGCTCGGTTCATCCACTGCCCCCGATCAACAGATGAGCACCCTCTACTACTCATCTGGTGTTGTGTGCGTCGATTGTTCATTCGTCATTGCGTAGCATGTTCAATTTTGCTGTTTATATTTATCTGCTTGTTTGTGGCTTTTTCGTGTCGCGGATCGTTTGATTGCGGTCGCGTCCTTCGCCGCTTGGCCACGGCCATCTCCCTTCTGCTGGGGATTCTTCGGCGACACGGCCGAAGACTACGGGGTTTCATGCCCGCACCGCGCGCCCGGTTCCTCTGCTTCCTCGCCGACCGGAGGCCCCCTGGGGCCGCTCTCCCTCCAGCCTTTGGAAATCTCCGCAGGCCTCTCGCAGCCCACGCTTGTAGGCCCCTGGATCGGCTATCCGGAGTCCTCTGTGTATTTCTGTACTAATCCCAGATCAGTAGCTAGTACACACAGTCAAACAGTGATGAATCAACAACCATATCATGAATACATATAACTAAATAAGAACAACACCAAATAAAAGCAAAGACCTTATGGTCAAGGTTTACCATTACGGCCTGAACAGGCAGAGCAACTTGAACAATTGCAGCGGAAGACGAAAACACCAAGGCGACCCATCCAAATGCCCACAGGCAATCGAGTGGAGAACGCGTCCTAGTCGTTGGAATTCCTTGACAGCTTCTTTCACTTCTGAGATAGGATTAGAATGTAGCACGTGAGTGCATAAAGTACTCAGCAAGTCTGGAAAATTATGCATAATGTAGGCTATCCAAGGATGGCTTAATATGGTTCTTTTGCATAAAGCCAAGTTTCATCAAATTTTACTTGTTAATAATTTTCACAAAGCATATTTGAGCAATTCTTTTTAATAATTGAATTATGTAATATTGTAGTGAAGGTTCTAGCCACCACTCACTAATATACAGGCTCTATCCGCCACATCTCAACAAAATCAGGGTTCAATCCATCCACATGGCTCTATCTGCCACGGTTCACAAAATCAGGTTCCTTCCACCTACCTGGCTTTAGCCGCCAGAAGCACACCCGAGAGTCCTAACCGCTCCCGGATCCCAAAACAAACCATTGTTTAGTTTGAAACCAAAAACCAAAGTCTACCAGTATGAAAGCATTCAGCAAGCTTTGCCTTTGACTGTAGGCACGGCTATCCGAATAGTTTTAACTCTGCAGAGGTGTACAACTTTACCCACAAGACATGACATTCCCTTGGTGCCAAGCTATTAGCACACTTCCTTAGGTGTGCTGGCAGGGATATCATGACAAGGCCTTTACAATGTATACGCCTAACCTGACCCACCCGCTGAGGTTTCACCGCTGTTAGGGTTATATCCACCTAGTACAGAAGCCCCCTCTTGCGCCGTGTGAGAAAAACAACAACATTGCCTCTATCCGGCGCTCACATTCCACCGTTTGGTGAGTCTAAGTTAGGTTTCTACAAATTATTCAGCCAGGTCATGCCCACTTTGACATGTGGTTGTACGGTTATGCTTAGAATGAAGACAGTCATAAGCGTCTGTCCTTAACTGACTTGGGGCGGTACTTACACAAGGAAAACTAGTGCTATATCCGCACCTGCCAGACAACCATTCCGCCCAAGTACAAACCATTTTTCATTTTATTTTTATTTTGTAAATCAACAGCAATACTCGCTGCCTATAACTTCCAACACAAGTTTTCAAGAGTTAAAATGAAATTCCCACCCATAGGTGAATACTGACCGATAGCGAGTCTAAGCATTTCTACCGTACTATTCTATTCCACCAATAGTTTATTTTATAAAATACAAACCTCAGGGTTTGATTACAATCCTTATAATCAATTTTATAATCTCCAATAATCCTTGAATTGCCATAATTGTACTGTGGGATGCCTGAGATGGGGGTCCCGCAAGTGGAGCCCACACCCGATTGGGCCGACGATGGTGCAGTAGGCCCCGAGCCTAGAAGAGCCACGAGAAGCCCATAGCCTAGCCCGACTTCTCCCCCAAGGCAGCAGGCTGACCCCCGGCGAAGCTTCGTGCTGCGTCCAGACAACCCCGTCAAAAGCAAAGCCTGCGACCTGGCATCGGCAGAGCCTGCAGGCACTAGAACCTGGCGGAGTGGCAGGCGCGGGTCGGGGAAGGCACGACTGTCGGGACCCGAATTTGCAAATCCGGACCCTCTGTGTATTCAGCACTAGTCCAGGATCACGCTAGTGCACACAGTCTCAACATAGATGAATATCACAATCATACACAGCGGAATAGTAAAAGTAACTCAATAATAGAATATAAACTATTGTACGACCTTAAGGTCAACCTTACACTTGCGAAGCCTTGACGGCTTCAACTCCAAATAAGCAGCAGCGGAACGAAGAACATCGGTGAATCCCATCAATACGCCACAGGCAACTGACAGGGTTCGACTCCTAGATAATCGCCTTCTCACGGAACTTCTTCTTCTTCGACGATGTAGACTTTTGCTCACTGGTGATTGTTTGTTTGCAAGGGGTGAGTACATAAAGCACTCAGCAAGTCATGCACAGAATGCAAGTCTAATAGCTATATGCATGGCTTATTCCAAATGACAGGCTGAAGGGGTTATTTTGCAATAAACAGCATTCACAAATATTCATAATAGATTGTAAAGCGATAAAACAGATAATAATAGTAATAATTTCACAGTTGTTTCAAAAGTAAACCATTCCACATTCTTAACCAATTATCACTTTTCCACAGGCAAACTGCCTCCAATCCCAAGTTCAATTTTGAGAAAAGCTAACCCTTGATCAGTAATCCCCGAGCATTGTCGATCACAGTGGACTCGGCTATTCGAATAGGTTTTACACTCTGCAGAGGTTATACACTTTACCCACAAGATACAATCCACTCACCACGTCGGTAGTGAATCGCCATACAAGAGTATGCGAATGAGCGATCATAACAAAGTCTTTCTAAGCCTCTAACTACACAAGTGGACCTCTCGGTTTTGCCCTACACCATCCCTTCCCTTAGCTAAGGCGAAGTATGGGACCGACATACCGTTGGATGGGTACCATGCCGCAGCCCTCGCACGCCCCTTCAATCTACACAAACGGTGTAGTTGACACCCCGAGGTACCACAAGTAAGTTATTAGCAACTTAATCAACTAGGTCCGTCCCATTCCGGACATGTGGTTGTACGTTTGACTCAGTTCAAAGGCTTGCAAGGTGAAGTCCTTAGGGTGACCAGGGCAAGACTACCCGAAGAACCAAATCAACATCCCCAGTGCCACAACTGGCCCACCCGATCATAATCTTGCCACTTGCCCCGGTCTAAATCATTTTATCACCCCAGTTGATTATTGCGCAACACAATGCCAACAACTCAACATCCTTGAAGAAGTACGAATACCTCCACGTATCAACTTCATCGTGTCGGCAACACGTCACACCGTTCCAAAATACATTGCATATTCCATTAGTCAACATTGAGCTTTTGTATTTCCAAAACGATGTCAAAGGTACGTTGCATGGCTAAGCAAACTACTGACGGTCTAAATAACCCATGTCGGCAAAGTATTTAAAGCCAACTATTAATCAAGAAACCTAGGGTGACAAATGATTCATGGCGTCTGACTATTATAGACAAGGTGGCAATAACAAGTAGGTTAAATATCTAATCCCAAACTAATTGAAATCAGTTTATATCCAACTAGCATGCAATAATTTGAAACAACATAAGTTCGAAAATGGGATCAACATGGTCAAAGCACAACTTGCCTTCAAAAAGTACTTGCTCTTGGTCCTGAGCTGGCTCCTGGGTCAACACTTCACCCTCGAATCCTTCCGGCACTTCAACGTCTACTCGTAAAGCGTGCAAATAGCAATACACAAATAAACAATAGGCAAAAAGTGTCCAAACATCCAAATAAAATCCATAAACAGAGAGAACATAATTTTATGAATTTTTAGAAACTGGAATCGTCAAATTTGGAGTTAAAATGCAAAAGTTATGATTATTTAAAGTTTAAATAATCAATTAAATAATTTTACAGAGAAAAATTTAGTCCAAAAATTAAATAAAATTCATATTTAGGTAGATCTCAATTTTATACAAATTTAGAAATTTGAATCACTCAAATCGGAGTTGAAACGCATAAAAGTTATAAGCGTTTGAAGTTTGAAACAAAATCAAATCATTATTCCGAATTAATAAATCATTTTCTTTTCGGAAATTAATTATTGTCGGCGAGGACACGCGTGTCATCCTGTGATTGGTCGGTGGCGTCATCACCGAACGGATCTCGTGATGACGTCATCTTGGCGTCGACATGACACGTGGCACCACTCAGTCGCCACGTGTCCGGCCCATGGATCGGGTCCACGGGCGGCCGCACGTCCACGGTGGATCCGGTCCATAGCGCATGGTCACTGACATGCGGGCCCCGTATGTCAGCGGCTCACGTGCGGGCGCACGGTGCGGTTCAGCTGAGCCACGTGGCACAATCTCGGCCCTAGGATCAAGATCTAACGGCTAAAGGATCCAATCTATATCACGTGATCTAACCTGGATCGGATCTAGATCCAACGGGTGATACGAGATCTGGGGTTGGAACAAGAAGAGGCTACGTGGCCTCACCTAGTGCGTCGATCGGAATCGGACGGTGGCCGAGGCTCAGCGGGATCGCGGCTGGTCGGCCGGGATCTGGCCGGACTTGAGGACGGCGACACGGACGGCGCCTCGGGGCGGTCAGCGGCGTGTGGTCCAATCCGATGCGCCTTGACCTAGGGGTCTCGAATCGGCTCGAGCGCGGGTCATTGTCGGCGGCGGAAAAGGCAATAACGCGGCGGAGGAGTGATCCAACTACGGCGGCGATGCGACTAGCCGTGGCGCTCGGGCTCGGAGACTTGAGGGAAAAGTGCGCACACAAACGGCGGTCCTCGGCGATGATCCACGCCTTAAATGGCCTCGGCATGCGCGCCAAAACGGAAACCTAATCGGACGCGGCGGCTACGCTGGCGGCGCTCTCCGGCTTCGGATTCGGACGAAGACGATGACGGAGGGTCACGTCTGCGCACGATCAACGGCCACGATCGCTGGCGTAATCGGGTTCGGTCGGACGCGGCTCGAACCGTGCAGTGAAATCCTGGCCGTTGGATCTTGATCCAACGGTCCACACCGGTTCGGGGTTGGACGTGGTTCGATCAAGTCACGGGGCTCGGGTCGGACTCGAGTCCGACTCGGGTTCCGACTCGGTCGGATGAATAGTACTTGACCCAACTCGAATTTCCAGCGATTTAATAATTAAAATAATTCCCAGTAATTCATTTAATTCATTAAAAATAGCAAAAGACTCAAAAAAATTCCAGAAAAATCCTGGAAAATATTTTGGATCATTTTGGACTCAAATAAAATATTTCCAACAAAATTTTATTTGCAAAGTTTAATTCTTTAATTATTTCAAAATGGAATAAATTCAAATAAATTCCAAATAAATCCAAATAAATTCCAGAAAATTCCAAAAATTCACCAAAGTGCCAAATCACACATGAATTTAAGAAAAGCAAAATTTTGGGGTGTTACAAACCTCCCCCCCTTAATAGAATCTCGTCCCCGAGATTCAGGGCTCACTACAGAATAGGCTTGGAAACTCTTTCTTCAAATCCTCTTCATTCCCATGTCGCCGCTTTCTTCATGATTGCTCCAATCGAACTCTCTGAAACGGGTTGACTTATTTACGGTCTCTCGATCCATAGTGTCCAAAATCTTTACGGGATGCTCCTTGTAAGTCAAATCTTCTTTCAACTCAATTGACTCTAGCGATGTCTGTTCCTCAGTACTCGGAGACACTTCTTCAATCGGGACACATGGAATACGTCATGTACTCCTCGCTAACGATCGTGGCAACTCCGGTGATAAGCAACTTCGCCTCTGCGGCTCAAAATCTTAAATGGTCCAACATAACGGGTGCAAGTTTCCCTTTGGCATGGAACCTCTTAACTCCCCCGAGAGGCGTAACTCGAGGTATACAAAGTCTTACGGTTCAAAACTCAAGTCTCGGCGGTTGTCGGATAACTCTTCTATCGTGATTGGGCTATCTTCAACCTTTCCTCGATCACGGCAATCGCTCTTCACTTCTTGAAGAATATCAGGCCGAAGACACGGCGCTCGGTCTCATTCCAATTCAATGGCGTCCGACAAGGTCGACCATACAAAGGCCTCAAAGGTGACATCTCAGAACTAGCTTCAGAACTATTGTTGTAATCGAACTCGGCATACGGCAAACTCTTATCCCAAGAGGTAGCATAAGCCAATGCACAAGCTCTTAACATATCCTCCGTAATCTGATTGACTCTTCTGGCCTGGTCCATCCGTGTGGATGATAAGGTATCTTGAAGTTCAAACGGGTTCCCATGGCTTCATGCAACTTATTCCGAGAATCTTGAGGTAAATTGGGTACCTCGTCCGATACAATCCTCTTTGGCACTCGTGCAAGCAGACGATCCTGATCATGTACAACTCGCTAACTTATCTCTCGAGTAAGTGGTCTTCACGAGGATAAAATGGGCTACTTTGGTCAAGCGATCCACTATAACCCATATGGAGTCATAACCTCCTTGAGTCTTAGGCAAACCGGTAATGAAATCCATTCGATTTCCTCCCACTTCCACTCGTATTTTCAATTTGTAGCAATCCTGCTGGTCTCGATGCATTGCCTTGACTCTCTGGCATACGTCGCACAATGCAACATGCTCGGCAACTTCACGCTTCATGCTCGGCCACCGTAATCTTTCCTTCAAATCTGATACATTTTGGCGCTTCGGGATGAATTGAGTACTTGTAGTCATGGGCTTCTTCCAAAATCAGTTGCCTTAGCTCCTTTTGTTCGGCACACAAATGCGATCCTTCATCCATAACGTGCCTTGCTCATCCAACCTCAAGTCCTCTCGCTTTGCCTTCCTCCTTGATGGACTTAATCCTGCGGATCTTGTCATCATCCTTCCTCCTTCTCGGATCTGGTCCTCTAGAGTAGGCTTTACTTCCAATGCGGCCAAGAATCCGCTAGGTACCACCTCAATCTTCATTCTCTGAAATTCCTGGCATAGCTCATCCTCGACTTGTGGCTAGCAACATGCTCACAAAGATGGCTTTTCCGACTCGAGCATCGGCTACTACGTTGGCCTTTCCGGATGGTAATGGATTCCAACATTATAGTCCTTGATCAACTCTAACCATCTCCTCTCGCCTCATGTTCAGATCCGACTGGGTGAATATGTATTTAAGGCTCTTATGATCCGTATACACTTCACATCTGTTTCCAATCGATAGTGACGCCATATCTTCAAGGCATGCACTACGGCAGCCTAACTCTAGGTCATGCGTCGGATAATTTTCCTCATGCGGCCTCAATCGCCTTGATGCATAAGCGGCGACCTTTCCATTCTCGCATCGGCACACATCCAAGTCCTTGGCGCGATGCGTCACAATAAATATCAAAGCTTTGATTAACATCCCAGAGAACTAACACCGTGGCCGATGTCAATCGCTTCTTCACTCTGAAATCCTTCCTCACATTCTCGTGTCCATGCAAACTTCTTCTCCTTTTTCAAAGCAATTGCGTAAGAGGTTTCGCAATTGTCGAAAAGCCTTCAATGAAAGCAGCGGTAGTATCCTGCCATTCCAAGGAAACTCCGGATCTGGTCACGATCTTGGTACGCTCCCAATGTAACACGGCTTCTACTTTGCTTGGATCTACGACGACTCCTTCTCAAGGGTCATTACATGTCCAAGAAACTCCACCTTGTCCTTCCAAAAATCACACTTACCGAACTTGGCAAAGAGTTGTTGTTCCTCGGCTTTTCCAAAACTCGCCTCAAGTGTTCGGCATGTTCATCCTCTGTCTTGGAGTAGATTAGGATATCATCTATGAACACGACAACAAACTTGTCCAAATATTCCATGAACACCTTATTCATCATATTCATGAAATATGCTGGCGCATTCGTCAGTCCAAAAGACATAATCAGAACTCGTAATGTCCATATCTTGACGAGAATGCAGTCTTCGGGATATCTTCTGATCGGATCTTCAACTGATGGTATCCCGATCTCAGATCAATCTTGGAGAAAACTCCGGCTCCTCTCAGCTGATCGAACAAATCATCAATCCTGGGTAACGGGTACTTATTCTTCACGGTGACTTCATTGAGTGCACGGTAGTCAATGCACATCCTGAAACTTCCGTCCTTTTTCTTGACAAACAACACTGGTGCTCCCCACGGCGACGAGCTCGGTCTGATAAATCCTTTCTCCATTAACTCTTCTAGCTGTTTCTTCATCTCTACCAACTCCTCGGTGGACATCCGATAGGGTCTCTTTGCTATCGGTCTTTGTGCAGTACAAGCTCTATCACAAACTCTATGTCCCCTGTCTGGCGGCATACCGTAGATCTTCAGAAATACATCCGGGTACTCATTCACTCTTGAGACATCCTCTATGCGATTGCCTTGGTGCTGTTAACCATCAACTGTCCATCTCTAACGGCAGAGCTTGAAATTCCACTTTCTTCCCACACGGGCTCTCAATCGAGATAGTTCTTCGTCCACAATCCAATACGGCCTTGTGCTTGGATAACCAATCCATTCCCAAAATAACATCTAAGGTCCTGGGTCTCCAAAATAATAAGGTTCGCTAGGAACTCTATTCCATTTATTAGTATTCTCACCCGGAACATCCTACTTTTGTTCGGAGTTCGGAACCAGGGTTTGAACTAAAAGCATGCATCTAAGTCTTGCAATCCTCAAATCGTTTCTAGCAGCAAAGCTTTGTGAAACAAACGAATGCTAAGCTCCGAGTCAAACAAAGCATTGCAGTGCTGAGTTAACAAGTAACTTACCCAAGATCGAAGTCCGTAGCATTCTGCAGGTGCATCTGCGGTGACATGGTTGACTCGGCCTCTCACCACATGCAGGGTGTGGCTCTGGTCTTTGGCGTCCTAGCTGGGTGGTTCCTAGATTGAAGCGAATCGGTCACTCCTGCTGTCTTCTTTGGACATTTGTTGGCAAAGTGTCCTGGCTCGTTGCGGTTGTAGCAACGTCTCATCGTTTCCTTCTTTATCGCTCGAGCGGCGTTTCTAACGGGCTGGGGTGCAGTAGTTCGATTGACAGGTCTTGGTGCCGTGACGGTGTCCTTGTTGCATTTTGTGGTGGAATCGAAGAATTGATTTGGTGCAACTCTCGGTATTGCGTTCGTTCACTGGCGTGATCCCTCTTGTTGCATTCTGCGCTTCTGTTCTCATCCGGTTCCTTGCGCTTGTCCTCAAGAATAAGCGCCTTATTCACCAACTCTTGGAAATGGGAAGGTGTGGGTGATCACCCTACTTGTAGTCCTGAGTTAAGTCCCTTCATGAAGCGAGACTATGCGGCTTTATCTGTCGCTACATCCTCAAAGCGTAGCGTGCTAGCTGTGTGAACTTGTTCAGGTAGTCGACCCGGGCTGATTACCTTGCTTCGATGCTCGAACTCCTCCTTCTTAAGGTCCATGATTCCTTCGGCACGTGATACCGACTAAACGCACTGGTGAACTCTTCCCAAGTGATATCTTGAGGGTTCTCTTGCGTGCACGAAGTTCTCCCACCATTCGTGGTTTGTTCCTTCCAACCGATGAGAAGCGTAGGGTACCTTCTCATTTCCTATGCATTGAGCTATGTGTAGCTTCCTCTCGATTGACCTTAACCAATCATCGGCCTCCAATGGATTGGCATTCCCGAGTAAGTGGGTGGGTGAGTCCTCATGAACTCGACAGCCTTGTATTCTGGCGTTGTCCCCGATTAACTTGATTAGCTGTGGCCTGAGCAAAGGACGTGTTGCATTTGTTGCATCATAGCATGCATCAACTGAGTGCAGGTAGCGAGAAAAGCTCCGAAATTCTGCATATCTAGTGGCGGTCTTTGGTGCTCCATCATTGGGATTTTCTGTTGGCGAGAACCACTTCCATTGCCTCCAAAGTTTCATGGTGTTCACCATCTGTCGATTTGCTCTAAGTTTTAGAGATGAGAGGGAACAAGAATAGACAAGTAATATGGAACTTATGCGGGGCGAAAGGTGTAACTTTAAGGTCCAACTTTATTATTGATATTAATAACTTGGTATGGTTGCTTACAATGCCTAAGGGCCTTGCAACACATACTGCACACTCAGCAAACAATGAAAATCCAAATCAAACTAACACTGGAGTCTAACGCCTAAAGGGTGACTCTTTATTCTATGACGCGACTCGGCGAAGGAGTCTCACTATAGAACCTACGCTCACTCATCGAGAAAACCTCCACGGCCTGGGTACGGATGCTGCGGCATAGGCGAAACGATTGCCATGTCCAAAGAATCGTGTCATCCGTGGTAGTCGAAGAAGCGATGTCCTCATCGAGATCGACTCCTCCTCGGATCCGCTCGTGTAGCTCGAGTGCGGCTGCAGTTACGGTTCGTACAAAGTCATCTCCAACTCGTCAATTCTTCGCAGAAGGTGTGACACATACTCTTGAGCTTCCCGCCATCTGTTCTTCTCTGTTGTGATCTCCTTGCGGGCCTTCTGTAGCTCCTTGCTTGTATCATCGAGTACATCCTCCTGGGCGACAACAAGTCGTGCCAACTGTGTAACCATGGCATCCTCATCCTGAATCGCCTTCGGGTCAAGAAGGTTATCGCTGCGCGGGTGATAACGGAACACCGTGCTTTCCAACTCTCTGGCGTAGATACGGGTAATGTGCCGCATTGCTCGTCGTGATACTTCTTGGATACCCATCTGCATTGTAGACCTCCTGGCAAAGGTCAGTGTATCGAGGCGATTACCTGGGCCCTTCTTCCTAGCAGGTACCACAATCTTCATGTCACAAGCCTTGATCAATCCTGCTTGTCTGATCACTTCCACTTGGTATTGCGGCTTCTCAAAATCTCCGAGAGTTTGTAGCATATGCCAAAGTTCTGCGGCGTGACCAACCTCCAGATCAACGTAGTTGAACTCTCCCTCCATCTGTCACAAGAGTGCTCACGTAAGAACTCGGAATTTTTAAATTGTGACTAGGTAAGGAAAAATTCAGCAAGAGACAAGAAAAGAGAGAAGGGATAAGTCGAGATGTCATTTCTTATCTTGACAAATTTTACTCTTTTAGAAAATAGGTTTTATCCTCACTACGACCATTCTAGCTAGGGTTGAGCCTACAGTCAGTATGGCTCTGATACCACCTCTGTCGGGACCCGAATTTGCAAATCCGGACCCTCTGTGTATTCAGCACTAGTCCAGGATCACGCTAGTGCACACAGTCTCAACATAGATGAATATCACAATCATACACAACGGAATAGTAAAAGTAACTCAATAATAGAATATAAACTATTGTACGACCTTAAGGTCAACCTTACACTTGCGAAGCCTTGACGGCTTCAACTCCAAATAAGCAGCAGCGGAGCGAAGAACATCGGTGAATCCCATCAATACGCCCACAGCAATCGATGAGTTCGACTCCTAGATAATCGCCTTCTCACGGAACTTCTTCTTCTTCGACGATGTAGACTTTTGCTCACTTGGTGATTGTTTGTTTGCAAGGGGTGAGTACATAAAGCACTCAACAAGTCATGCACGTAATGCAAGTCTAATAGCTATATGCATGGCTTATTCCAAATGACAGTCAAGGGGTTATTTTGCAATAAACAAGATTCACAAATATTCATAATAGATTGTAAAGCGATAAAACAGATAATAATAGTAATAATTTCACAGCTTGTTTCAAAAGTAAACCATTCCACATCCTTAACCAATTATCACTTTTCCACCGCAAACCGCCTCCAATCCCAAGTTCAATTTTGAGAAAAGCTAACCCTTGATCAGTAATCCCCGAGCATTGTCCAAGACAGTGGACTCGGCTATTCGAATAGGTTTTACACTCTGCAGAGGTTATACACTTTACCCACAAGATACAATCCACTCACCACGTCGGTAGTGAATCGCCATACAAGAGTATGCGAATGAGCGATCATAACAAAGTCTTTCTAAGCCTCTAACTACACAAGTGGACCTCTCCGGTTTTGCCCTACACCATCCCTTCCTTAGCTAAGGCGAAGTATGGGACCGACATACCGCTGGATGGGTACCATGTCGCAGCCCTGCACGCTCCCCTTCAATCTACACAAACGGTGTAGTTGACACCCCGAGGTACCACAAGTAAGTTATTAGCAACTTAATCAACTAGGTCCGTCCCATTAGGACATGTGGTTGCACGCTTGACTCAGTTCAAAGGCTTGCAAGGTGAAGTCCTTAGGGTGACCAGGGCAAGACTACCCGAAGAACCAAATCAACATCCCCAAAGGCCACAACCGCCCACCCGATCATAATCTTGCCACTTGCCCGGTCTAAATCATTTTATCACCCATTGATTATTGCGCAACACAATGCCAACAACTCAACATCCTTGAAGAAGTACGAATACCTCCACGTATCAACTTCATCGTGTCGGCAACACGTCACACCGTTCCAAAATACATTGCATATTCCATTAGTCAACATTGAGCTTTTGTATTTCCAAAACGATGTCAAAGGTACGTTGCATGGCTAAGCAACCATCGACGGTCTAAATAACCCATGTCGGCAAAGTATTTAAAGCCAACTATTAATCAAGAAACCTAGGGTGACAAATGATTCATGGCGTACAGCTATTATAGACAAGGTGGCAATAACAAGTAGGTTAAATATCTAATCCCAAATTAATTGAAATCAGTTTATATCCAACTAGCATGCAATAATTTGAAACAACATAAGTTCGAAAATGGGATCAACATGGTCAAAGCACAACTTGCCTTCAAAAAGCACTTGTTCTTGGTCTTGAGTTGGATCCTGAGTCAATACTTCTCCTTCGAATCCCTCCGGCACTTCAACGTCTACTCGTAAAGCGTGCAAATAGCAATACACAAATAAACAATAGGCAAAAAGTGTCCAAACATCCAAATAAAATCCATAAACAGAGAGAACATAATTTTATGAATTTTTAGAAACTGGAATCGTCAAATTTGGAGTTAAAATGCAAAAGTTATGATTATTTAAAGTTTAAATAATCAATTAAATAATTTTACAGAGAAAAACTTTAGTCCAAAAATTAAATAAAATTCATATTTAGGTAGATCTCAATTTTATACAAATTTAGAAATTTGAATCACTCAAATCGGAGTTGAAACGCAAAAGTTATAAGCGTTTGAAGTTTGAAACAAAATCTGAAATCATTATTCCGAATTAATAAATCATTTTCTTTTCGAAATTAATTATTGCGTCGGCGAGGACACGTGTCATCCTGTGATTGGTCGGCCGACGCTATCACCGAACGGATCCGTGATGACGTCATGTCGACGCCAAGATGACACGTGGCACCACTCAGTCTTTGCCGCGTGTCCGGCCCATGGATCGGGTCCACGGCGCACGCAGGTCCACGGTGGATCCGGTCCATAGCGCACGGTCATCGACATGCGGGCCCGTATGTCGGCGGCTCACGTCTTGGCGCGCGGTCTTGATTCGGTGAGCCACGTGGCACAATCTCGGCCCTAGGATCAAGATCTAACGGCTGCTAAAGGATCCAATCTATAACATGTGATCTAACCTGGACCGCACGATCTAGATCCAATGGGTGATACGAGATCTGGGGTTGGAACAGTAAAGGGCTACGTGGCCTCACCTTGTGCGTGCGATCGGAATCGGACGGCTGACGGAGCTCGCGGGATCGCGGCGGCGCTGGTCGACGGGATCTGGTTGGACTTGAGGACGGCGACACACGGGACGGCGCCTCGGCGAATCAGCGGCGCGTGGTCCAATCCGATGCGCCTTGACCTAGGGGTCTCGAATCCGGGCTCAGGCGCGGCGGAGGGCTGCTGTCGGCGGCGGAAAAAGGCAATAACCGCGGCGGAGGTGTGATCCAACTACGGCGGCGATTGCGACTAGCCGGCGCCTGCTCGGAGACTTGAGGGAAAAGGTGCGCACACAAACGGCGGTCCTCGGGCGATGATCCACGCCTTAAATGGCCTCGGCATGCGCGCACAAAACGGAAACCTAATCGGACGCGGCGGCTACGCGGCGGCGCTCTCCGGCTTCCGGATTCGACGAAGACGATGACGGAGGGAGCGACACGTAACGCGATCAACGGCCACGATCGCGGGCGTAATCGGTTCGGGCCTGACGCGCTCGAACCGTGCGGTGAAATCCTCGACCGTTGGATCTTGATCCAACGGTCCCACAACGGTTAGGGTTTGGGCGTGGATTCGATCAAGTCACGTGGCTCGGTCGGACTCGAGTCCGACTTCGGTTCGACTTCGGTCGGATGAATAGTACTTGACCCAACTCGAATTTCCAGCGATTTAATAATTAAAATAATTCCCAGTAATTCATTTAATTCATTAAAAATAGCAAAAGACTCAGAAAAATTCCAGAAAAATTCTGGAAAATATTTTGGATCATTTTGGACTCAAATAAAATATTTCCAACAAAATTTTATTTGCAAAGTTTAATTCTTTAATTATTTCAAAATGGAATAAATTCAAATAAATTCCAAATAAATCCAAATAAATTCCAGAAAATTCCAAAAATTCACCAAAGTGCCAAATCACACATGAATTTAAGAAAAGCAAAATTTTGGGGTGTTACAACGACCACATCCCCTGGACGTAGTGGGGCCCAGTCGATAAGAGACAAAGTACGTACTCATGAAGCCACCATGTTCAGGGCCAGGTGGCGCCCATTTTGTGGCGTATCCTTCCCCTAGTATATAAAGTGGGGGGGGAACAACCTTAAAGAGAAGGAGAAGAAAAAGGGATCACGCTCATATATCCAAGAACACAGGACTAGGGTATTATCTCCTCTGTGAGAGCTCGAACCTGTCTAAAAAGAGATCGCCCTCGCATCCTGTGTTACCATCTAGCTCTGATCCCGCACGAATCCCCTAGAATCACAAATCTCATTGCCGGCGAAACCGATCGTCGACAGTTGGCGCGCCAGGTAGGGACTTGTGTCAAGATCTTCGTCGAGCTTGATGGCTGCGACGAGCGGAGTCTCCACAGTCTTCTTCCCGGATCAGGTTTTCCGTTTCGGAAGCCTAACCTTCATCTCCAACAGCCTCGGGAACCTTTCCTCTTCGAGGAGGCTGCCAAAGACGGCGAGGTCTCCGGCGAGCCATCGTCATGACTTCCGCGCCGATCGGGAGGTCCCCCTGTCTCGTGCTCTAAAGCACTGAGTAGGGGACCGAAGGTCCGGTCCCGCCAGGGAGTCGGACTCATGGGCGCCGAGACACGAATGGTGGGGGTTCTCACCGCCAAACCACTCGGCACTTCCGAGCGCTGGATCTATCCTCTTCAGCTCGCCACCACCGGCCGAGTCGAAGAGAGCCTAGAGAGTTGCTGGAATTTCCGTGAGAGTCTGAGTAATCGAGGGCTCGCGGCAGATTCGCAGCAACGCCGACACTTCGGCCGCCGACTTGGAAGGTGGCCGAACAATGTAACCGGATCTTGTGCGCGCGTGCTCTGAGGATCGCGCCGTGGTGTCAATGAAGACATTCTGCAAGCCAAGATGGGGACCAAGCGGTCTTCCGTACTCCACGCCAGTAATATCGCCGCTTCCAAGACACTCCTGGATACCTTGAGCCCTATGTCGGGCGGCGATCCACGCCTCGATCGTGGCCCAAGTAAAGGCCATGGTGACGGCGGCAATGATCCAAAGAGCCTGCACCGACCAAATGCAAAGGAAGCGATCACGTGGTCCGGCGAGACCCAGACGGCCAGCACGGCCAGGTCGGAAGCCCCGCCAGGGACGTCATGTTCCTCCCTCATGAGACGACTTGCGACGGCCTCAACCGCGACCTGCTCCGACTCGACGCCAGGCGCCGCGACCGAGAAAGGGAGGAGCAACACCGTCATGCCGACGAGTATGAACGTTACGGTATCCTTCCATGAGATCGCGAAGCACGCCAAGCGCGATCCCCTCCACGCCGATCACCGCCCGGGGGTTGCCGCGGGGTCATAGAAGGGGTTCGCGCGTTTACCCCTCACCTACGCCGAGTGATTTGGCCTGATGGGTTTAATCCCAAGGGCATCACTAGGTTTGACGGTGAGAGGGACCCGGAGGCTTGGTTACAGGTGTACGCTCTGGCGGTCAGGGCAGCCGGGGGGGATCAGAAAGTAATGGTAAATTACTTACCGGTTACCCTCTCGCCCCTGGGCCAAGCTTGGCTCACTGGACTCCCAGCGAACTCTATAGATTCCTGGGGAGATCTGTGTGAGCAGTTTATTTCAAACTTCCAAGGCACTTACGAGCGTCCTGGCACCCCCTGGGACTTGTATCAGCTGCACCAAAAGAGGAATGAGTCCCTGCGGGAGTTTGTCAAGCGCTTCATGCATCGTAAAAGCATTGTTCGTGATGTCACGGATGCGGTCGTGAAAGCTGCCTTCCAGAAGGGGGTCAGCGACCCTGATCTCATCAAGAAGATGTCTCGGAAGCCACCAACATCGGTTCGTGAGCTGTTCGCCCTTGCGGATCACTACACTTCCGCCTCCGAGGCCTTGGCGGAACGGCACGACGAGGGAAAGGATCAGGCCGAGCCCTCCAGACGGAAGGAAAAGAAGCGTAAAGGTGAAGAGCTAGTGGCAGTCGCCGAACATGCCCACCCTCGTCCCCTCAAGGAGGACGGGTATGACAAGGTGATGAACTCGCTTTCCCCCTTCCATCCGAAGGGGAGACATGCCGCCAAGGACTGCTTCACTTTGAAGAGATTTGCTCGGGAGAGCAAGAAGCAGGATGGACAAGGTCCGAGTGGACATGCTGCCAAGCCGCCTCCCCCCGAAACAGAGGAAGACTATCAGGAGGTCGATCTCGAGCTTAATTACATATTCGGGGGTTCGGCTACGTACGAGTCCAAGCGAAAGCAAAAGCTTACCGCCCGAGATATCAACGCAATAGAGCCGGAGACCCCCCAGTATGTACGGTGGTCCGAGGTCGTGATAACTTACGACTGCTCGGATCACCCGGACCGAGTCCCATTCCCCGGTAGATATCCGCTTGTCTTGGCGCCGGTTGTCCGCGGCATCAAGCTCAAGAGGGTATTGATTGATGGTGGAAGTGGGCTCAATGTCCTCTTTGTAAAAACTCTCGACGACATGGGAATTCCACGGTCGGAGCTTAAGCGAGGGTCATCGCCCTTTCACGGCGTTATACCCGAAACATCGGCGATACCACTCTGACAAATATCTCTGCCGGTCACTTTCGGTACAAGAGAAAATCACCGGACAGAGAAGCTTGGCTTCGAGGTGGCTGATTTCGCGACAGCGTATCATGCCATCTTGGGGAGACTAGCGCTAGCCAAGTTCATGGAAGTGCCCCACTATGCGTACCTGACGCTGAAAATGCCAGGCCCGAGTGGTATTATCGCTCTACGCGGTGATATCAAGCAGTCTTTTTCTTGTGACAGGGAGAGCTGCGAGATGGCCGAGGCGCTGGAGGCGCGAGCGGGTCGGGACACGATTCGGCAAGAGGCGGATTCCGGCAAGCCGGAAGGTAGCGTCCCTACCCGCAAAGCGCCGAACCCTGGGATTGGTCCTGAAGAAGATACCAAGAGAATTACCCTCGACCCGTCCGATTTGGCTCAAACTGCCTTGATCGGGACAGGGCTCGGAGAGAAATAGGAGGACGCGCTCATCACCTTTCTGCGGGCAAACAAAGACGTCTTTGCCTGGAAGCCGTCGGACATGCCCGGAGTCCTGTGGAGGTGATCGAGCATGCGCTGAACGTAAATGAATCGGCCAGGCCGGTCAAGCAAAGATTACGACGGTTCGCCCAAGACCGCCGAAGCCATCGTGGGGAGATCACAAAGCTATTAGCCGCAGGTTTCATCGTGAGAAGTGTATCATCCCGACCGTTGGCAAACCTCATACTCGTTCAAAAGAAGAATAAAAGTTGGCGCATGTGTGTTGACTATACCGACCTCAACAAGGCTTGCCCGAAGATCCCTTTGGTGCGCCAGATCGATCAAGTGGTGGACTCCTTCTTTGGATCTCAACTACTCAGTTTTCTGGACGCCTACTCAGGCTATCACCAAATCCGGCTTCGAGAAGAGGATTGCGAGAAGACTTTGTTTATCACTCCATTCGGAGCATATTGCTATGTCACCATGCCGCTTGGGTTTGAAAACGCCGGGCGCAACTTATCGGTAGCGATACAGCGGTGTTTTCACCATCAGCTCGGACGCAACGTAGAGGCATATGTGGATGATGTAGTGGTTAAAACGCAGACCAAGGACAGTCTCACCTCCGATCTGGCCGAGACGTTCGCAAGTCTAAGGGCGTTCCAGATGAGGCTAAACCCTGAGAAGTGCGTTTTCGGAGTTTCTTCCGGGAAACTACTCGGGTTCATTGTCTCTCATCGCGGGATCGAGCCAAATCCGGAGAAAATCGGGGCCATCATGAGGATGGCCCCACCTACCAGCCAGAAAGATGTTCAAAAACTTACCGCCGCATGGTAGCGCTTTTGGTGTTTATCTCCGCTGGGGTTCGGGGGATGCCTTTCTTCAAGCTCCTCAAGAAGCAGGACCGTTTTGAATGGATGGCAGAGGCACAGCAAGCCTTCGAAGAACTCAAGGTGTTCCTCTCCACCCCTCCAATCCTAGTCTCGCCAGTGCTAGGTGAACTTCTCCTGCTTTACATAGCGGCAACAACTCATGTAGTCGGTCTGCGATAGTTGTGGAAGCGGGAAGAGTCGAGACACCGCTACGGCGCATAACGCCCGGTTTATTTTGTCGGTAATCTTGGCGAATCCAAGACGCGATATCCTCAAGTTCGGAAGGCTGGCATGCAATTTTGATCTCGTCGCAGAAGCTGAAGCATTATTTCCAAGGACACTCGATTTCAGTAGTGACTTCTTTCCCCGTGGGAGAGGTCCTCCATAATCGAGAAGCTACTGGGAGAATCTCAAAGTGGGCGGCCGAGCTTGGAGCCTTCGACATCTCGTTCAAGCCGCGCACCGCCGTCAAGTCCCAGGCTTTGGCTGACTTTACGGCCGAGTGGACTGAATCCCAAGCTCCCCGCATGGAAGAAGAGCCGGAGTATTGGACCATGCACTTCGATGGATCTCTCATGCTCGGCGGGGCCAGGGTGGGAATTCTCCTCGTCTCGCCGAAAGGCGATAGGTTGAAGTACGTCCTTCGGATTCACTTCCCAGCCTCGAACAATGCCGCAGAGTATGAGGCACTCATCCACGGGCTTCGCGTCGCCACATCGCTCGGAATCCGACGACTGGCGGTTCGCGGTGACTCCCAGTTGGTGGTGAGCCAAGTACAGAAGGACTGGTCATGCATCGATCAGACTATGACGGCGTATTGCCAGCAAGTCCGAGAATTGGAAGGCAAGTTTGACGGTCTAGAGCTGGTCCATGTCCTCCGCCGCAATAATGAAGCAGCCGACGAGTTGGCTAAAATGGGAGCCACTCGGGCAGAGGTCCCGAGTGGTATCTTCGTCCAGGATCTTTACGAGCCAACTGTTGCAAAACGACGGGAGCCAAGTAAGGATCCTGAGACCGGAGTCCTGGTCATTAACCCCGACTGGACGGCCCCATATCTAGATTATCTCCTGAAGGACAAACTTCCAGAGGCAACCGCTCTGGCCGAGCGCATCTCCCGACAAGCCAAATCCTATGTGGTGATTGGCGAGGAGCCCTTTCGGAAGAGCACCTCAGGTGTCCTCAGGTGGTGCATTTCGGAACAAGTGGGAAGAGACCTGCTCAAAGAAATCCACTCGGGGATGTGCGGCCATCACGCGGCGTCAAGCACCTTGGTTGGGAAAGCCTACCGCCAGGGCTTCTTTTGGCCTACGGCGGTGACGGATGCTAAGGAGATCGTTCGAACATGCGAGGGCTGCCATTTCTATGCAAGGCAGACACACTTGCCGGCACAGGAGCTGCAAACTATCCCCATATCTTGGCCCTTTGCGGTCTGGGGGCTCGACTTAGTCGGCCCACTCAAGAAGGCGCAAGGTGGTTTCGCCTACCTTTTCGTAGCCATTGACAAGTTCACCAAGTGGGTCGAAGCTAAACCAGTCGCCACGATCACTGCGGTCAAGGCCAAGGAGTTCTTCCAGGATATCGTGGTCAGATTCGGAGTTCCCAACCGAATCATTACAGACCATGGTACCCAATTCAGGAGTGAAGAATTTCAAGAGTGGTGCGAAGGCGTCGGAATCAAGATTTGCTTCGCCTCGGTGGCTCATCCACGAAGCAATGGGAAGGTAGAGCGGGCTAATGGCTTGGTCCTCCAGGGCCTCAAGGCCAGGATCTTCGATCGCCTCAAACCATACGCTGCCCGATGGGTGAAAGAGTTACCGTCGGTACTCTGGGGACTCGATACCACTCCCAGCCGGGCAACTGGGCAAACTCCCTTTTTCCTAGTTTACGGTGCAGAGGCGGTTCTGCCGACTGAACTAGAATTCGAATCCTCGAGGGTTCAGAATTACAAGGAAGCCGAGTCCGAGGGGAGCCGAATGGTAGAGCTTGATCAACTCAAGGAGGCTCGAAACGTTGCAGCCATCCAGTCGGCCAAGTACCTCCAGGGACTTCGGCGTTACCATTCTCGCAATGTCAGAAGTAGAGCCTTTTCAAAAGGAGATCTGGTCCTCAGGAGGAACCAGAAAAGTGAGCACAAGCTCTCTCCAATTTGGGAAGGTCCGTACATTGTGGAGGAGACGGTCCAGCCGGGTGCCTATCGACTCAGACGGGAAGATGGCGCGGTCCTGGCGAATACTTGGAACGCCGAACAGCTGCGTCGCTTCTACGCATAAGTTATGTATCTTGCTCCCATGCATTAAATAAAGCTCCCGACTATCTAGTACTTTGATCAGTTTTGACTAGTGACCCGATTAATCCCGAGTGGTTACCACCCTATTAGCATATCGTCTGATCCGAGCCGTGCCGATACAGAATATACGAAAATGCACGTTCGAGATGAGATCGCATTAAGCGGCAATGTCCGAACGTCTGCACTAGCGCATGAGTTAGAAAAGACTAAGCTAAAAGAAGGTACCAACCACTCGGGAATAACGATCGATACTCCAGGAATTTTGTTGAACAGAGATCTGGGTCACTAGACTGTAGTTGATGAAAATTCGGCCCTCCAGCACCTCGCTGCGGGAGCTGGGGCTGTCGACTAGTGTAAACTACTCAAAGAAAAACGATCAAACTTAGAGGAGCAAAAGGGCGCCGATTTGTATTCCATAATGACAGTAATTTACATTACTAACTTTTTTTCATTTTCTCGCATAAAAAAAAGAGAGGGGCGGCTCCTGCCGCCGATCTTGCTACCGCTGCTGGTGGTCTTCTTGGTGGAGCTGAGGCTGCTGCTTCTTCTGTGTCTTTGCCATTGGGAGGCCAGGCGGGGTCATCGAGGTCGAGGCAGTGCGACCCAGTGCCGCCAGGATCTCGTCCTCAACCACCCAAAGGGATGGTATAAGGCGGAAGAGAGCCGTAACGGCTAGGTCATCGCGGCGTTCGCGCCCGACCATCTCTGTGATAATCTCGGCCACCTCGTGGAACCTCGGGGCCACCTCCAGCAAGGTGACCACGGCGGCGGCTTCCCTAGCGGCCCCGTCCTCTTCTTCCGCCTCCAGAACGGCGAAGTCGTGTTCCTCCCAGGACTCTGCCTCCTCCCAGCTGTGGAGCAGTCCGAAGCACCGCTGGCAAAAAAACACCGCGTAGGGGCCAACAAACCTCCTCATGTTAGACATGGAGGAAAGCTGGGAGGAAGGAGGGGAAGAAGACTCGAAGAGAGGGACGATCGCTCAAGAGCGGTGACGTCCCATTTATAGGCCATGCATGGCTCCGGAGTCGAGGCGACGCCATTTAAAGACACAGAAGACGAAGTGACGCCACGATGCTGCCAATATCCTCGAAGCGCGAAGAAGATCAACATGTGTCAGGCGCAGTTCCGACGTAATCTGAACGGAACGAAGGGACATATCGCCAGGCACGTGTCAGGCGCGGTTCAAATTAAGTTGGCCTTCCCGTCGAGTGGGCCCAATTAAGCGGAAGGTGACCACATGAGCTTGGGGGCTGAACCACTCAGCCAGGAAGCCGCAACGTGGGTCCCGACACTCGAGGGGGAGGACATTTCGGACATCAGCCACTCGGAAAAGCGTGCCTGGGGCGAGAAGGTCACAAACTAAGTCCCGACGCTCGAGGGCTGAACCACTCGGCCAGAAGGGTAGCAAATTCTGTCCCGAGTGCTACTCAAAGTCTCGACACTCGAGGGCAGAACCACTCAACCAGAAGGGCGACAAATGCTATTTAACCCAACAAAGTACAAATGAAGTAAGTCATATGAAAACTTCGAACAACGCCTCACACAAGAGTCGACGTTTGACACGAAGGGGTACATCAAAGTCAAAATTCAAGATTCTCCAGTAAGGACTGCGATGTGCTGGAAACCTCTTCAAGCAGAGCGTTGGCCTTGTCCTCGTCGCAAGCGAAACCCTCTTTGATAGCTTCAAGGTCAACCCTTGGATAGTGAGATTTGATCACCGCCAACGCCTGGTTCGCACTCATGGTCGCCGACTCCTTTGCATAAGCTTTGATCCTATCGGCTCCACCCGAGAGAAGCAGAACGGCGTCATCTTCCTGGCCTGGTTCGGCTCCTTCGATACGCAGAAGATGCAGAACTGGCTCGCAGGCGACGCGCAGCTCCATGTGGCTTCGTTCGACAGCGGCTATCTTCCCCTTGTATTCTGCACCAAAGCCAAGCTGCCGCTAAAGAACACACCCAGCGCCAAGTACGTTCAATTCAAGCCAAGGGAGCTTACCCTCCAACTCTCGCTGTGTCTTCTCCAAGCCAGCTCGAGTTTCGAGGTTAGAGCTTTCTGAAGCCTCCAGTTGTGCCCTCAACTCAGCGATGGTTGAGTCGCATTCTGAAACACGAGGTCGCCGTCATTTTTCCCAGCTATTTAAGAAAGTGTCCATACCAAATCCAGGGGAGAATCTTACCTTCAAGCGTATGCTCAAGCTCCGCTTTTGCCTCTCGGAGCGTCATGCACTGGGCCTCCAGCCCATGGACCTCTCTCCATCTGTTGTCGCTGATCTCGTTGATCTTGTCCTGATACTTCTGGTGCTCTTTAAGCTTGGGGAGCACCTTCCGAAAAAACTGCGATCTCTTCTCTGAGCGCTCTCCCATGTCCTAGTGGACACGGCGAAGTCTCAGGCGGGGGTCAGCATTCTCTGATGATAACAGACTAAAGAAAGACAGAAGACTTACCCTGACAAGCTTGCTACACCTGACGGTGAGCTCGTAAAGCTCCGTCCGAGCCGCTATCTCCGCTTCCTCGTCCTCCTCCATCCCTTTCCAGTCGGAACCCCCCTCGCACCACACGGTCCGATTCGGGGGCTTCGGCAGAGGACCGAGAGGTGGTGGCTCTCGATGCACCTCCTCCACTTCGGGAGGCGAAGCCGGGTCAAGCCCATCGACTGCCGGACCACTCGACGGCTCAGCGGTCGGGCCAGCAGCACGAGGTGGCGACGCCCCAGCTCCCGAAGGAGACGGCGACCTAGCCGACGAGGGGGGGTCCCCCTTGGAGAAGCCGGCTCCGGGGGCTCCCTTTCAGGAGACCCCTCCACTGGGACATCCATAGTAGGAGTCCTGAGTTGACAAAAAAGAAACGTCTCAGCACAAGTAAGAACAAAAAGACAAGGATTGCCCGAAAGAATACCTCCTGGATTTTTTAAACTTCATCCTAGGCCTCATCCGAGTCCCAGCACCGCTCGGAGAGGAGCCCGACCCGCACTAGCCGGGCTGCCCCTGAAGTCGAGGGCTGCGGCTCTGCGCCTTGTGACACAGGGACACGGAGGTCGAAGGCCCACCGGGCGAGGATCGTGACCTCCTCCACCGATTGCCGGCGCAACTCATCGGCCGAAATGTCAGCCACTCGCTTGGCCTGAACATTCCTCAGCCGAGAGAGGCCGACGACCGGAGCGTCAGAAAAGAAGGACTCACGTTCCTGAAAGATGAACGATTGCACGTTGTCAGAATCACACATCAGGCAAAAATCATGGGACAACTTCTCGAGAGAGTGGGACACTCAAAGGAGGGGGAGGGTTCACCGCCGAAAATTTGTGAGGGCAGCCCCTGTTGGTAATCTCAGTGCCAGGCGCGAAGAAGTCAACCACCCGCGCCGCCAATGCATCTCTCGATAGGGACGTGCTTGTCTCCCGGGTGGGATCCTGAGTCCCGCTGTACTGGAACCCCAAGTGGATTCTCTCCTTTAAGGGTTGCACCCGGCGCTTCACAAAGCTGATCGCGATCCCGGGGCCAGACAGCCCCCGACTTTTCAGATCATTAATCAATGCCAGAAGCTCGGCGACTTGGTTCAACCCGCCGCCATCTGGGGCATCACTCCAGCATCGAGAAGCTTTAGGGGCGCAGCCAGTGAAAGGGGCGAGAAAAGGATCAACATTCGCACAATAGAACCACTCCCGCCTCCAACCTTTGAGGGAAGTCTTGAGGGGGATGGAGAAGTAATGTTTCTTCAAGCCCTCTCGCAACTGAAGTCCGGCGCCCCCAATAACGCTAGGAGTAGCCCGGTTCGGATGAGGCTTGAGCAGGAAGAGGGAGCGGAACAAGTCAAAATGAGGACGTATCCCAAGATACGCCTCGCAAAGTTGAATGAAGAGAGCAATGTGAAGAATGGAGTTGGGATTCAAATTGATCAGCTCGATCTCGTAAAAGTGAAGGAGCCCTCGAAAAAAGGCGCTCCCAGGAACGCTAAACCCCCGCCAAAAGAAGGACTCGAAGACCACGATCTCATTATCCAGGGGTAGGGGGTAAGGTTCACCTGCGGCGGGACGGGCGGAGATCAACTCCAGCGGAGGAATAACGCCGGCCGCGACCAGCTCCTCCAGGCGGGATTTCGTGGTAATGGAGATCTCCCACCCCGTGCTCACCGGACCAGTGCCATCCTCCGATGACGACGAAGAAGAGGAAGAAGAAGAAGACATCTCAAAGAAGAAGACCCTGTGGGAGGAACCGCTGAGAGTCTTGGGCGCGAAACCAGAAACCCTAGGTCACCAAGATCGCCAAAGGAGATTCGAAGATGTCTCAGCCGTGGTGGGGGAGGGGCCAAGATGTCTTTACCCCAACAAGGGTTTCCTCATTTATAAGAAATGAGTCCCAATTTTTGCCTTACGGCGGGAAAAAGCAAGGGCCTCCCTGCTAAATTCTGGGCCAGATCTAGGGCACGCCCCACGTTGGGCCGAAAGCTGCGTCACGCAAGACGCGACCAGGTGTCAAGTCTGGTTCGAGGTTTGGGATAAAGTGCGCCCCATGATGGGCCATAACGCCGGCCACCACGGAAGCTTGGGGCCAGGCACTTTCCGAACATCCTCCAGCGGTACGCCCCATAATTTGGGGTCAATTGTTGTTCACTGCTTCTTAGCGTGATTGGGTACCGTGGGAGGATTTTTACCAACACGGTCTTGAGAATGCGCTCCATGAGAGTCTGAAGCTGTGCACCGTAAGCGGGCACAGGCATTACTCTGAATGACCAAGGTATGCCCCATGAGGGTCAATTGAGCTCAACCAGCCAGTTGCCGCACACCGTAAACGGGTGCGAGTACCGCTCGGCCATGAGCCAACCAACTATGGTACGCCCCATGAGGGTCGATTGGGCTTTACAAGTCAATCGCCGCACACCGTAAACAGGTGCGGGTACCACTCGGCCACGAGCCATTCGACCACGAGCCAACCAACTAAGGTACACCCCATGAGGGTCGATTGAGCTTTACAAGTCGATCGCCGCACACCGTAAACGGGTGCGGGTACCACTCGGCCACGAGCCAGCCAACTATGGTACGCCCCATGAGGGTCGATTGAGCTTTACCAGTCGATCGCCGCACACCGTAAACGGGTGCGGGTGCCACTCGGCCACGAGCCAACCAACTAGGGTACACCCCATGAGGGTCGATTGAGCTTTACAAGTCGATCGCCGCACACCGTAAACGGGTGCAGGTACCACTCGGCTACGAGCCACTAGGCCACGAGTCGTCCTATTCTAGGTATGCCCCATGAGGGTCAATTGAGCTCTACAAGCCAACTGCTGCACATCGTAAACGAGTGCGGGTACCACTCGGCCTTGAGCCAATCAATCACGATGGTTTTAATTAACAAGTCCTTTACGATCTTTTTTCCCACAAAGCCTTTATGACAGGACAGGAGGGGGAAATCTGATCCTAAAGCACTTTGGGGCTGCTGTGGGATGCCTGAGATGGGGGTCCCGCAAGTGGAGCCCACACCCGATTGGGCCGACGATGGTGCAGTAGGCCTCGAGCCTAGAAGCGCCACGAGAAGCCCATAGCCTGGCCCGACTTCTCCCCCCAAGGCAACAGGCTGACCCCCCGGCGAAGCTTCGTGCCGCGTCCAGACAACCCCGTCAAAAGCAAAGCCTGCAACCTGGCATCGGCAGAGCCTACAGGCACCAGAACCTGGCGGAGTGGCAGGCGCGGGTCGGGGAAGGCACGACCACATCCCCTGGACGTAGTGGGGCCCAGTCGATAAGAGACAAAGTACGTACTCATGAAGCCACCATGTTCAGAGACAGGTGGCGCCCATTTTGTGGCGTATCCTTCCCCTAGTATATAAAGGGGGGGGGGACAACCCTAAAAGAGAAGGAGAAGAAAAAGGGATCACGCTCATATATCCAAGAACACAGGACTAGGGTATTATCTCCTCCGCGAGAGCCCAAACCTGTCTAAAAAGAGATCGCCCTCGCATCCTGTGTTACCATCTAGCTCTGATCCCGCACGAATCCCCTAGAATCACAAATCTCATTGCCGGCGAAACCGATCATCGACATGTACAATCACATGAATAATCCAATTCAATATAGTATCCAACAAGTAGTAAGTAGATCATGGGGCCATCATAACTCCCAAAATCACATTAAACTACACTCATGCTCGTATGTGAAATAATTCCCTTAAATCATAATTCGTATTACGGGCTTATCCAGTATTTATACGATAATTAATCTTATCATCTGCTAAGAATATTTCACCAAATCACCTACCAAACCACAGAGAATACTTCACAATATTATCTCTAATCACCTAGAATACAATCCACCGATAATACTGCATAATATCATATATTTAATCATTCACATTATCACCTTTAGAGTATCTACTTTAATCCTCCAAGAATACGTAATACTAGTATTTGCTAAATCACCGACTATTCTGGACTATTCACAACTTTCCATAATTGATTATCACGGGTCTATATTTCCATAATCATCTATTTCTTAATCAGTCCTATAATAATAAGTCCCCACAAACACTAATAATCCAACTAACTCTGATTCCCATTTGATACTATTTTATCAGCCCAAGGAATCCAATTCAACATATTATTCACTTGCAATGATTTATGTAACCCAGCATAAATACTTCACAACACCATACCTCCTCCACAATTTTCCCCAATTCATTATAGTGTGAACTACTATAACAACCCAACTTCACAATATTTCAACCATCAACGTTCATAAATCAATTTCATAACAAACAATCCCCATCAACACTAATATTCATGTAATCTCCAATCAAATTGGGTTCTAGCTCCAATCTACATTCTATACTAATATGTTCTATCCAAACTCTCTTCCCAATAGTCATTTTCCTAATAAAAGAATATTTTTCCAAAAACATTTATATTGGTGGATTACTATACTAGGGTGACAAAGGATCATGGATAACAATATCAAGGAGGTAGGAACAACAGGTATAGCTAATAGCCTAACGTCAACATCATTCTTTTATATAAATAGCAATGCACTTTGTAAAACAGGGTAAAACATTTATAAAGCATAGGATCAACATGCGTCAAGGAGACTTGCCTCGGTCACAGCGAGAATGTTGATCTCTTTGAAGTCCAGCGGCGGGGTCGGCGGACTCGGCGGGATCGGCGGCTACGCGCAAAACGGGGCAACAAATAAATAAAAGAAAATAAATAAAATCCAAAAATTATAAAAGTAGTACTGGCAGGTAGATCTTGATTTTAGATGAATTTAGGAATTTGAACGGAGTCAATCGGAGTTCGGACGGAGAAGTTATGAGCGTCCGAAGTTTGAATTTTGAAAAATTAGAAAACCGGGAATATTCCTTTTCGGATTTTTCTGAATTTTGGATTTGTTTTGTGTCTCTTGCATGTGGGGCCCACATGCCATTGGGGAGGAGGCTTCTTCTCCAAGCCTCATGGCCATGGCCATGGGTGGAGTGAAGGAGCTTGAGGGAGGGGTGAGGCCGTGAGGGTGGCTGCGCAAGGCGGCAGACGGGTTGCTGGGGAGCGAGCACGCATGGTGGCGGAGTGCAGCGGAGAGCGGCGGCGCGGCGGGCGGCGGCGGGCAGCGAGCACGTTAAGCGGCGGAGTGCGCAGCGGGCCGAGGCGCGGCAAGACGGGGCCGGCAGTAAGGCGGCCGAGCAGCGGGCGGCGGCGCAAGGCCGGCGGGCGGCGATCGCGGCGGCAAGACGCCGGCGGCCGGCTGGGCGCGTGCACAAGCACGGGTAGAACCCCATGACAGAGAGCTCCAAAACAGAGAGCTCAAAACCAAAAATAGAGGCCAAGTTCCAACTCTAAAAATCCAATTTTTACTCCATTTTTGCACGGATTTGGACCAAACGAAAGCATGGATCATCTAGAGGACAACCTTAGGGATCTATAGGAGCAAGGAATTGCATTGATTCTCACCGGAGACGATGAATTTGGCGACGAACGTAACTCCGGCCGAAATGACAAAAACCCAAAATTCGTCTCCAATTCTTGAGGGATCCTAAAATTGATTGAATGGTTAGCTTCTAGACTCACTCACGGTCACAAGGAACCAAGTGGCACGAAGAATGGCTCACCGGAGAGAGATCTACAACCAAGAACGTGAAGAACTCCAAAAAGAGCACCCGGCCTCGGTTTTCTTGCTCTAGTGGATGAACGAATGGGAGAGGCCAAAGGAGGCTCATACCACCGGGACGGGGGTTCTTATACAGAGAGAATGGAGGTGGAATCACGCAGAACGGAGTTGAAACAGCCGAGTTATGAGCAATAATGTCCATTTCGGTTTTTCTTTAATGCGGCCGTTTCCAGCGAGATTAGCGGCGAGTGATGGTGGGGAATGGCAAGAGATCGTCGCTACGGATTCAACGGAACTGGCACTTCGCGATTTGGAGTTGGGATGGAGGAGATATGATGATTTGAATCAAGCCCTAGCCATGGATGCTTGTTGGAAGCTTTCTCTGTTCTTCATGGCTAGAGGAAGGAGATGACACTGTTCATCAACACGTGGCGCTTCCCCATTGGTCCTCCTTTACGTGAATAATCTGCCCTAGAGAAAAATTTGGAAAAATGGTCTAAAAATTCCTAGAGCCATTTTAGAATATTTGGGACCCAATAAAATTGGTTTCATGGAATTTGGATGAAATTTGCGGAATTAAATATTCGGGCGCGGATTGCAGGCTTTAAACAAAAGCCGCGCGAGATAAAATAAGAACGGAGGTCCAAAAATCCGGGGAAAGGTTCCTAAAATAATTTTGGAATATTTGGAACACAATTGAAGTGGTTTGGGGATTTTTGGAGCATTTTTGGACTCGGGTGAAATTTCGGGTATCGGCGGGAATCTGGAAATTCGATTTTTCGAACGGAAGGGAATTGAATCCCGATTTTGGGTGGAAATGGATGCCAGGTTAATATAAACACCAAGGAAACTCCAAATTTTGAATTTAATCTATTTAAATTAGGTTTTTCTCCCGAAGGCGAAAACTAGGGCGTTACAAACCTACCCCCCTTAGAAAGAATCTCATCCCCGAGATTCGGACGGAGAAAGAAAGAGATTGGGAAACTCTGCTTGGAGATCTTCTTCTCGCTCCCAGGTCGCTGTTTTCTCAGAATGACTGCTCCACTGAACCTCACAGAACTTGGTCACATGACTTCGAGTTCGGCGCTCAGCTTCATCCAAAATCCGGGCGGGATACTCCGGACATGATAGGTCTCCTTCTAGTTCCATATCTCTCAACGGCCTCTGATGCTCGGGCACTGCGCTACACTTGATTCCTGACGGCAGTTATCAGCATAGCTCGTCTATCTCGACTAGGCAGTCTTCAGATTTACACGGATCTGTCTGACCTGCTCTTCGGCTTTTTTCAGAATATCAGGTCTACTGATTTGTCCATTATCGGTCTCTTTCCAATACAAGGGTATTCTGCCTTTCCTTGCATACAGAGCTTCAAAAGGCGCCCTCTTCAGCTTCGACGGAGACTGTTGTTGTAAAACAACTCTGCAGCTGGTAATTACCGACCCCAAGAACCTTTGTTAAAGCCCAAGCTTTCAACATATCTTCCACTATTTGGTTTATTCTCTCTGTCTGGCCATCGGTATGGGGATGGTGAGCAACACTAGAATTCAAATTCGTACCCCAATACTTTATACCACTTCTGTCAAAACCTCGAGGGGAACTGAGAACCTCGATCTGACACGACCTCCTTGGGCGCACAATGAAAATGCACTGTTTTAGCCACGCAAAGTTCCACGAGTTTATCACTAACAGGGGTTGTCTTCCACGGAACAAAGTATGCAACTTTTGTCAACCTATCCACACTACCCTCCTTAGAAAGAATCATACCCGGACTTAGTTCCAAGGGGTTAAATGGTGAAATCCCTTCTTCTTTCTTCCCATTTCCAAACAAAATCTGCCAGAGTAATAGCATTCCAATTGGTCTCCGATGTTCGGCTAATCTGTTCAAAGCTTGCTGGCATGGCCTCTTGCCTGACGCTCAATAAATCTTGAATGTCCGTTTTGAGTAAACTGGTATTCAGTATTTGCCTGAGGTTCAACTTACTCGATTTACGTTTGGGGCTTCTAGTACCTTGAGACTTTAATTCTCGTGGCAAGCCTACCACACTCATCTGGAGGTTGTTGTTTCTTAACTGTATTAGCTGATTCCTTTCAATCCGGGTAACTTTGTGTAACACCCCGGCTTTTACTAAGCCCAGAATGTCACCAAACATAGACCATAACACATTTAATACCATAGTTTAAGGTAAATTACAGCAAGTAATCGTTTAGAATAACTGAAAATTTTGACAGCATCTCCTTTGTTTATGCATAAATTTGAACATCACAATATCATATCAATATATGTATCAATCAAGATATCAATATGCATCGACAACAATAGATGAGCATCAACTAGAATAACAATAAGCAATGATAATCATGGAATAAGCATCTACTAAGACTAGGATGATAAAACAAATCGCTCCAAAGACCCACATGACACACATGAGGTAAACCAACACATAATATCCATACACCAAAATCAACATAACTTATTGCCATGTTCACATAGAAATGGGTGAATTATCTAGATTATGAGTGCTACGTGAGGAAGTGTAGCTAAATTCCCTTCCCGCGCGCCAATTTCATTGTACCTAAATAAACAAACAACATAAAACACAAGCGTGAGTTCATCACTCAGCAAGGTGTAATGTAATGAAAAACAAGGTGCAAGACAACAAACCATAATTCCAGTCTCCACAGCTATATCACAACACATCATATTTAACATTATATACATCCTTTAAAATGCCATGATAATCATCTCATGAGCATCTCATGAGTACTCTCATCATTATCTCATAAACATCTTCATTTATGTATATCATTCATGCAATGCAATGCACATGTCTCCTGGAATACTCATACCGGTATGGTTGAGTGCACACCCGTCGGCATGCACCCTTTTCCCCCTTCCATCCCGAAGATGGAGGGTGCCTATCACTCGCTTCCATTCACCTCGGTGATGGAATCACGATGTAGGACTTACTCAACAGAATAGCCCCGGACTAGTCATAACTGTTCTCACCGACCCTACCGGAATAGTTATGACTTATCTCACCGGCCGCCCATGAAAATATGCCATGTATGCAAAATGGATAGCAACGTATACATAAATAGAAATATTGTATATCAAAACATGGCATCACAACATGTAGGACCGTATTCAACAATCGACGGTAACCGTTCAAAACATGGCATGTGAATCATTTATCAACAACAAGCATTTTTAATCATGGCATGAGGACACCATATCATCGACAACATTTAAATCATGACCCAAGGGCATCCTATCAATTATAACATGTAATTCATGGCAAAACAACATGTTATCTATTTCAAATACTATCAAGCAATTCTAGCAACACGTATAGCATACAATCCACGCAACACACTTGCCTTCAACCACGAGTAACGGAGTGATGAGAGGTTGAGGGCACTCCCGGAGGCACACCACCTGCAAACACGTGCCACACACTCAAATCGGGTCCACAAAACAGCACACATACATCCCACTACCCCGATTTAAACACAACTCCTAAAATCAGAAAACAGCAAATCTGTTCCTTCGGGACAGCGGACTTCCAATGGGCATAACTTCTGTTCTAGGACTCCAAATTGAATAAACAAGTATATCCTCGCGTAGCTTAGGAAAATTCCTAACTTTTTCTAGTTATTGGGGAAAACCAAATCGGCCTCTAAAATTGTTTAATCTAACGTTGAACACGAACTGTCTCAATCTCGTCACAGATTTGACAGCGCTCGGTAAAACAGCCATAACTTCCAAACGGCTGATTGGAATTTAACGTTCTTTATGTCCACGGAAAGATAATTAAATTACCTACAACTTCTTCCACGTCCGTATGACCATATTCCAATTCTAAATTCGCGAAAATGCCTGCCCTAGTTTGGGTTCCCAATCTGCCCGAACAGAACGAGAATACAATCCAAGTTCTCATCAATTCTATCCTATGGCAGCACCTCCCTTGATCTAAAAACATAGAAATCCCCGACTACAACAGCATCTAATCAATCCCAAAGGTTTTCCCCATTACCTTCTTGAAGAACCACGAATTTGACGAACTTTTCCCCACGCGATCTCCACCCGATCTCTTGCCACGCGCCGTTTCCACCGGACCTCCTCGTCGCGGATCCTCCCACCGGCGAGGACAGCACCAAAGCGCGACGTGGCAGCGAGGGGAAGGTCTAGGGCGCACCCGCAAGGGGGAGAAGGGTGGAGAGGAGGGGCGGTTTTGCAAAGGAGGAGAGGTGGGGAGATTTGGGGAAGATGGGGGAGAGGAGGTGGGGGTGGCGGCTCAAAGGGGGAGAGATGGGGGGCGCATGGGGGAAGGGGCAGCAGGTGTGCTGCCCTAGCACACCCCCACATGGGCCCAATTCATCCCACCGATGGCCCAAATTGTTTCCCCCACGGCCCGATCACCCGGAAACGGCCCAAAACGACCCCGGAGAGGCCCGAAACGCGCTAAAACGCCATACCGTAGGGTTCAAATTGCAGAATTCATACTTTCTAAAGTTATGCCAACCCGTAGTATCACATTCTTCCCCCCTTCAACAGGATTCGACCTCGAATCCGAGACACACTACTACACAAAACAACCAACACAAAGAGAACTAAACTTCCCGGTTCAAACTGGTCGAGAAAAGCTCTGGGAAATTCTCGCGCATGCGAGACTCCAACTCCCGGGTCGCTTCTCTCTCTGACTAGAGCCACTGGGACTACACCGATGGAGACTCGATGACAAGAACAACACAAGTCCCTACAGGACAAAAGCTTCTGTGTAACACCAGGCAACCACACAATAACTCAAACCATAACACACGACAACACTTTTCCCAAAACCTACACTTAGCGAGAAAGAAGTACTTAGCTCAACTAAGTGCAGCCTCTCACGGTTCCACCTTTTCTTCTAATTTCGAACCAGAAACCGCGATTCACCCACACAGGGCTCCATCAACCTAATACGCCCGAATCCTTACGACGAACACTTCACACTAATATCACAACCATCCTGACTACCACCCTTTTTCTTTTCCTAAGTCAAGCCGCAAAGGAAAACTCAAATCTCCAATCAACGCGATACAATTCGCATCGGGGAGCACTCAAACAAATAGAGACTCCACACAATTCTCTTGACAGAAGTTCTCAACAACTAAAGACAACTCGACTCGCTTTCACCACAGCCAAACTTTTCATTTTAACCAAAATCAACATCTTAGAAGAGAACTGCCACAAAAACTCTCGAAGAGAAAGGGAAACTCAAATCCCTTACATAACATAACCAAAATACCAGCATTTATCCATTCATTCCTTTTCATGCTAGAGAGCAATGGAAAACTCGATTCATAACACGAATGCGAATTCTTCAAGAGCACTCCGGATTAGTCATATGTCTCTATATGACTTTCTCACCGTCCTGGCTCAACAACTCTTTTATGCTTAAAAACGATGTCAGGAATCTTTTTCACCATTTATTCGTCATGTAACCACGATACCCATTAACCATTCACAAAGAGACTTCATTCTCTTTGTCACATGATTGACAACCAACAACATCGATGGTTGCTCAAATTCGCATAAACTACGACGGCGTTAACCGAAAAATACCATATCGCATCACAGCCCAACAACCACTGCACGCAAAGCGTGCAAAACATCACATTTTAACCAAAGCCAATACCAGAAGATAGCATCAACTCTCAAATCAAACATCTACGCCTAATAACCGCTACCAATTCTCTTAAAGAGAAAGGAAACACATTCTCAGCAGGGAACACCTTACCAACAAAATCACTTATGAAACAATCGTAAGATTCACCTTTTTGAAACGCTCGCAAACACCACACACGTTTCCCAAATAAATCCAACTCTAGTCACGATAGAATTACAATTTAAGCGCTTAACTCCAGGGTTACCAAAGATAAATCAGTTCAACGCTAAAGAAAGCGTCCCACTCCAACGCTTTGGGTGTTAATCCATACTCATAGCATAGACTAAACAGATTAGCCCAAATCCAAAGATTGGCATGGTTCAATACCACACCACATTTGGAACCCATAAGCCGGTTACTTCAAATACTACTCTTTCATCCATATTTCCAATCATCGGAGTCAAGTTTGTAACTTGACAAAATGCCACTTAATCAGGGGAGATTTTATTGCACACTAATCAAGACGCCTAACCAAAGCGAGGCACTCCCGAAAAATTTATACATTCATTTGAATCAGTAAACCTTCAAAAGAAAGTTCGACTCAAATCCCACCATTACTCGCATACCAATACTCTTAGCCAATACGGATGTCATAATCACCCAAATCCCGAGAAGTCCAACAACATTTAACACAAGCTACAACATCTGCTCTTAATAAAATCACTTTTCACTTGTTCATATAACCACAATTGATTATATTACCAACAAACCATAGACCACATCTACCGTATGACAATCAACAAGGAGAACCACGTTCTCACAACTCCAAAGACAATTAACTTATCGATTAATCCAACATAAGACGCATATCAACAACTTCTTTTGGTCTACTAACCATGACGAACCATTATTCATGCAACTTATTATCCCAAGCGTAGCACACATCTCTTTACAATTATTCCGGCGTAATCAACAATTACCCTGGGTATAATCCCTAAGTCACATATTCCATATCACCAGTTCATTCCACCAATAATTAATACTAACCGCGCGACACGATCTCCACTATACATCCCTCATAAATACGGATCCCAGACAGACATCTGTCAAGAATAATTCAACCTTTCCTACAATCATTCCATATATCCTCATTAATTGATTACACGTATTTTAAGTCATATTGTCGACCCACAATATTAACTGACCCACCAGCTACAATAGGCAGAATTTCACACCATCTTCTTGCTATAACAAGTTCGTCAACCGAGACATTCTATGTTGACTAATCTCAAAACATCCATTAGATTCCATAACCCGCATCACTTTGCACACACCACTAATCAACTTTCACTTTGGATCACCTAACGTCTCGTTTAATTATCTCTTATCAACACTATATTTTAGTTTATCTTTAAACAAGCAACAAATTCACTTTAACCGAACCACTAGCTCATATCATCCGAAAACTCTAACTTCTCGTCATACACTTAACTTCTTAAACATCCGCGTGAATCACGCACCCAACTCTTAAGGAAACCATAATTGCTCCAGAAAAGAACAACACCCAAAACACCTTTCCTTCCGGAAAGCTCAACCATAAATCACAAGAGAAGTCAACTCTTAAATTCCCAAATGCCGACACGCAACTACTCCACAACTCTCGAGATCAACAACTTCCGCGAAGGAAGATGGTTGCAAGAGGGAAAACCAAGCGATTAACCAAATCTTTTTTTTCAGATAAGGCCATAACCCCAAACTTCAAACTTTCACGAAACAAACGGTTTTTCAAAGATGAATTCCCAAGCAAGTCATCATTGCGATCAAACACCACTTAGACCCCGACAACAAGGTCTGGCACAACACCGCAATAACTCTTTTAAACCTTGGAGAAAGACAAACACAAGAATATATTGAAAACTTTCTCCGTAAAGCAACCGATCAACCACATACTTTCCGACAAAACCTTGACACCTAAATCCATGCGACTTAGATTTTTTTTCATCGAAACTTCAATAACTTCTTTTCAAATTGGAGAATGGTAACCCAAGAATCAATCTATAAGTTTCTCTATAAGGCAAACAACAAATCGGGCGTCAAAGCTGGCAAGGCGACCAAAAGAGGCGCAACCCTAAATTCTTCTTTTGTCTTCAACCAAAGAAGACAAAACCAAAACCACCAAAAGAACTATCGGTGAGTATCCAAAACCGAACCCTTTTTCTTTTATTTCACCCAACCAAAAACCAACCAAAACCGTTCGTCAAAACGGCAAAGGAAATTCGGAGGGTCAATCCACAACTCTACTACTCGACTCCAACCAACTACCCAATCTACGACAGAAAGGATAAGCACTCTCCCAACAGGAGGTTTAAAGTCCATCGGTGATGGCACTAACCGGCCACACCGTCAAACCCAACAATACTACAAACAATGAAGGTGGCCAAACCCTTTCGGCACCACAACCCACATAATCTCAAATGTATCAACACAATCAATTCTTTCATAAACATAGCAACATATATTACCAAATGTAACATTCGACATCAAAGCTTAAATACAACATTTAAGCATAAAGCAACGATACCCGTACCCATTCCTACTGTGCAACAGAGTGTGTCAAGTTTTAAATTAATTATTCCACTTACACAAGTTTTAATGTTGCTATCCTATGGCAAAGTTTTAAGTAAAACCTAAGCCATGTTTCTAGGTTATCCCACTTCATATTTTAGTTGAACCTATAGTATGACACTAAATACACATTCCAGGGACCTACAGCCAGCTCGATACCAATCAGTAACACCCGGCTTTTACTAAGCCCGAATGTCACCAAACATAGACCATAACACATTTAATACCATAGTTTAAGGTAAATTACAGCAAGTAATCGTTTAGAATAATTGAAAATTTTGACAGCATCTCCTTTGTTTATGCATAAATTTGAACATCACAATATCATATCAATATATGTATCAATCAAGATATCAATATGCATCGACAACAATAGATGAGCATCAACTAGAATAACAATAAGCAATGATAATCATGGAATAAGCATCTACTAAGACTAGGATGATAAAACAAATCGCTCCAAAGACCCACATGACACACATGAGGGAAACCAACACATAATATCCATACACCAAAATCAACATAACTTATTGCCATGTTTCCATAGAAATGGGTGAATTATGTAGATTATGAGTGCTACGTGAGGAAGTGTAGCTAAATTCCCTTCCCGCGCACCAATTTCATTGTACCTAAATAAACAAACAACATAAAACACAAGCGTGAGTTCATCACTCAGCAAGGTGTAATGTAATGAAAAACAAGGTGCAAGACAACAAACCATAATTCCAGTCTCCACAGCTATATCACAACACATCATATTTAACATTATATACATCCTTTAAAACACCATGATAATCATCTCATGAGTACTCTCATCATTATCTCATAAAGATCTTCATTTATGTATATCATTCATGCAATGCAATGCACATGTCTCCTGGAATACTCATACCGGTATGGTTGAGCGCACACCCGTCGGCATGCACCCTTTCCCCCCTTCCATCCCGAAGATGGAGGGTGCCTATCACTCGCTTCCATTCACCTCGGTGATGGAATCACGATGTAGGACTTACTCAAAAGAATAGCCCCGGACTAGTTGAAAAAGGTTAGAAGATTGCCTAGAGGGGGGGTGAATAGGCTAATTTAAAATTAAAACAATTTGTTGCAGCGGAAAAAGGGACGGATATTCCGAACTAATATCGGAACTTCCGTAATTACTTCGGACTATCCGACAAGCACTTGACAAAAGAGGTCAAGTAGAAAGAGCAGTACGACAACTAGCTCTAGATACTAAAATTGTACTGAAGAAAATCAATGAGATCAATCAAGCTGTTAGAGACAAGAGAGAACACAAAAGTTTGATTCCCGGAGTTCGGATCCTTGAGGGGATCGTACGTCTCCGTTGAGGAGGCTCCAAAGAGCCCGGGTCTTTTCCAACCCTTTCCTCCCAAACCTCGGTCGCACTTGAGGCTTGGTTCCACTATTTGGTTCCTTCCCTTTCGAGGCGGGCCGGCCTTCACAAACTTTTCACGGCGTCCCACAATCGTTGGGGCTCGTGAACGACGCCTAGCCGTCTAGGAGTCCTTCAACCTCCAAGAGAAATAAATGCACTCGAATCTCGATCTTAGAGAGGTTCTCTACTTTCTCAAGATGAATACCAACTTAACCCTTGACTTTCAATCACACTTGACAAACTCTCACTCACTAAATGATCCCTAAGATCAAGGAGGAGAGAAAGCTCAAGGATGCTCTAGAGAATACTCAAGAAGCTCAAGAGAATAGCCCAAACAAGTGTGTAACCAGCAAAAGGAGTGGGAGAGGGGTATTTATAGTTTTGGTTCAAAACTAGCCGTTACCTCGCTCATCGCCCCACATCGGAACCTCAGAACCAAACTTGAACTTCCAAGAGTGCAAACTATCGAAAGAAAGCTTCTAACGATTGAAAACTACGGACATCGGAATGTCCGATGACAACTTCGGAACATCCGATGTCACCTGAGAGGGAACCAAGCTAAACAACACTAAGTCCACGTCGGAATGTCCGATATAAAATATCGGAATATCCGAACAAAACAGAGAGTTCCCAAACAGAGAAAACAACCACTTCGGAACTTCCGAACAGGCAACTTCGGAACTTCCGAACTAGACAGAGAGCACCCTAAAAACAGGACAAAACACATCGGAACTTCCGATACACAGTATCGGAACATCCGAAGCAAACAGAGAGCTCCCAAACTAAAAACCAACAGGTATCGGAACATCCGATACAAAACATCGGAAAGTCCGAACCTAACAGAACTCAACGGACTAAAGCACAACTCTACTTCGGAACTTCTGAAACATCGGAATGTCCGATACTACATCGGAACATCCGACTGAACTAAAACACAAACTCCATTCCGAAGCGAGAGAGGACACTACTAACTCTGAGAGACTCGACTAAATTCATCTTGAGCAAGAAGACCATCTCTAAAACAATTTCAATGCATCCCTCTTAATAGTACGGCACTCCTATGACTTCAATGGATCGAAAAATACAAACTGAGATGCCGTTTTCCTTACTCTACGAGCTTGAGGATACCCAATTTCATAGATGATCTCTTCTCGAACCTTTTACCTGTTCATGAACTAGTTGAACACATTAGATTCTTGAATCGTTTGTCATTAATCACCCAAAACACATTTAGGAGGCCTAGATGCACTTTCAATCTCCCCCTTTTTGGTGATTGATGACAACACGATTAAGGACAAATTTATAAAGCATATGAGAGAATGAATATAGACGGAACTCCCCTTCAAAATGTGCATTGAAAATGGATCTTGAGAACAAATGCACTTTTCGAGAGAAAAGAATATGAGAGAGCTCCCCCTATATCCTTGCATAAGAGATTAACACACAATTGACAGGATAAGCAATATGAGTAATTTAAGCAAGTAACAACCAACTAAGATCTCCATGCAACAACGATAAAGAGAATAAACACGATAAAAGCATTCAACAACGAAGTTTTAAACAAATTCAACCAAGTTCACTGACACTAAGTCTTAAAGAAGGATAGATAACAGGAAATTTGTCTTGCAACTGCATCTCTCCCCCTTTGGCATCAAGCACCACAAAGGATAGACGAGAGAGAGATGAGGACACTAATCAGACTCCTCTGATGCAGCTTCAACTGACCCAGACTCTTCGTCGTCATCCTCAGACTCTGATGCATCAGGTGCTGGAGCAAAGGGATCATCGATCTCTTCCTCACTCTCCTCGTCCTCTGAGCACTCTAGATTGAGATGGCTCTGAATATCTTTGAGTCGCTTGGTGTTCTGCTTATGCTTTGCTGCATTACCCTTGCAAAGAACAAATATGGACTTCAAAGCCCGCAGAATGGGCGAAGAAGATCCGCTGGGGGCAGAAACTGAAGGAGTGGTAGCAGAAGAGGTAGTCCTCCTGGTGGAAGCCCTGGTGGCTCGCTGAGATGGGGCCTTGATTGCCCTGACTTGAAGTGCCACATGCTTCCCATCACACTCAAGCTATTTGTCCAGTCACTTGTTCTATCAAATGCATGATGAATGGAGGCGTATCCACGGCTTCTTCTCGCTCCTGGTGGTGAGTCTGATCTCATTCGAGATAAAGTCAAAGACATCAAAGGGCCTCGACCATCTTGCATTCTTTCGAGAAGGTTCCTTGTGTATGATAGGACATGAGATGCATCTCCCTCCTTTGGAGCTAGAGTCTTCTGAACAACCTGTTGAGAATAGCAAAGAAGGGCTTCATCCCTTGGTGTCACCTGGCTCGAACTCTGCATTCTCCTCATACAAGAAATTCAGATTAGATGCAGAGAGAGACTTCATTGTGGATTTGATCTCTGTCACTGAGTGCCTTACGTAAAATCAAGTAACACAGCAAAGCGAACATATGTAGTTTCATACCAAGTTCCTTGATCATCCAATGAAGAGTAGAGACTCGATCCACAGAGACATACATTGTAGCATAGAACTGAGCTATGATCTCTATGTTCCAATCATGCTGAAAAGCCATGATCCTTTTGGTTCCAGTTCTTTCACAAGCTGCAATAACTTCATTGAATATGACATCATCTGCTGCTGCCATATACTCCCAATCAACACATTGCATTTGGATAACAGGATTCTTTCTAGGAAAGATGACTGACTCATAGAAGTCCTGCTGAAAGAAAGTCCAGAAGCGAGAATCAGTGGAGAACTGGTCTGCCCTCTTGGGGTTCTCCTCTCGTGCCTTTCGGACTTGTGCTGCTTTCCCTTTATAGTTTACTGGCTTTCTTTGAAGTCTCGGGTTTCTTTCTGGCTTCCTCAGTCGCGGCATGTCTCTAGCCTGAGACCCTGATGCACCAGCAATGCCCTTTCCTTTCCTAGAAGGTAGCGGAGCTCCACGAGGCACATTCACAGTTTGAGCAGCCTGAGAGGGTTCATTGATTGAGATACCTGGCTGTGATCCCCTGGTGACAACTCGCTTTGTTCTAGTTCCGGTTGGAGTTTTGCGTTTCCGACTAAAGGTGACTTTGGCAGAGCCGGCAGGGGGTTGATCACCTTGACTAGGATCCATCGAGATCAACTGAGAAAGAAGTAGCTTGATAAGACAAAAGAAACCAGAGAGGAACCTGGGTTTAGTGCTGTACTGTTGGCATCGGATGTTCCGATCCCACATCGGAGGTTCCGAACTTTTATCGGAAGTTCCGATGCGAGATTTCGGAAGATCCGAAGTTTTCGGTACAACCCTAAAACTAGGATTTTGACGAGATCGACGGATAGAATTCGATGATACTTCAGATCTAAGCAAAGGAGGACAAGGACAACAAGTTTACCAAGAGATAATGACCAAAGAAATTAAGGATTGAGAGATCTCTAAGATAGAGGACTAGGGTTACCTTGAGAGATTAAAAAAAAAACAATATTGAAAGGATGAAGAACTCCTTGATCCAAAGCACGACCTTCTCCGGAGAAGTATCGGAGTTTCCGTAGGGTTGGAGACTCCGAAGACGACAGGGAATGAGAAAAGGAGAAGTGTACGGATGCTTTGGGGAATAAAAGAATGAGAAGGGAGGGGCAACCGAACAGTTCTTTTCAAGCGATTACACACACTTCGGACATTCCGAACTGTGGTTCGGAAGTTCCGACGCATTGGAGTTTCGGCAATGCTCGGAAGAAGCGATCTTCGGATATTCCGATATGAAACTTCGGACATTCCGAAGAAGCTGAATTTACAGAATTTCGGAAGTTCCGATGCCCGTATCGGAAGTTCCGAAGAGTTGAATTTTCCAGTCGAAAGAAGGAAAAGATAAGATTTCTGAGATTTGAGGAATCCAGACTTTGAGCTAGTGAACTTGGCAGTCATCCTACTTGTGATTTGAGAACATAGCAACAACCAAAGCACAGATCACAAGTGGAATGACCAAAGATGCAAATAACAAGAAGACTTTTTCAAAGACAGATAATTAACTTTGCAAACATTTTACTTTGAGAAAACTGAGAGAAGTAGCAATCAAATGCGAGCAAGATGTCAAGTCACATTCCGATAGTCTAGGACATTTAACTCACTTCTCAACTCGCAAAATCGTTTCTCATCGAGAGGTTTGGTGAATATATCGGCCAATTATTTCTCGGTTCTCACATAGGTAATATCTATGTCTCCCTTAAGAGAGTGATCTCTAAGGAAGTGGTGTCGGATGTCTATATGCTTGGTCCGAGAGTGTTGAACAGGATTGTTGGCTATCTTAATCGCACTCTCATTGTCACACAAGAGTGGTACTCTATCCAACTTTAGTCCAAAATCCTTCAAGGTTTGCCTCATCCATAGCAATTGTGCACAACAACTTCCCGCGGCAATATATTCAGCTTCAGGTGGATAGAGCTCTTGAGTTTTGTTTCTTTGAGGACCAAGCTACTAGTGATCTACCTAGAAATTGACAAGTCCCCGAAGTACTTTTTCTATCCACTTTGCAACCCGCATAATCAGCATCCGAATAACCAATCAAATCGAATTTTGATCCTTTAGGATACCAAAGCCCTAAATTAGGTGTGTGAACTAAATATCTAAGAATTCTTTTCACTGCTACTAGGTGACACTCTCTCGGAGCGGCTTGAAATCTTGCACACATACACACACTAAGCATAATGTCTGGCCTAGATGCACAAAGATAAAGCAATGAACCTATCATGGATCGATATACCTTTTGATCCACAGGGTTACCTTCTTCATTTAGGCCAAGATGTCCGTTTGTCGTCATTGGAGTATGAATTGGCTTGGCGTTCTCCATGTCAAACTTCTTAAGCATGTCCTTGATGTACTTTGTTTGACACAAGAATGTCCCTTCCTTGAGTTGTTTGATTTGAAATCCGAGGAAGAACTTTAACTCACCCATCATTGACATCTCAAACCTTTTTGTCATTAACCTACTAAATTCCTCACAAAAGCTTTTATTAGTAGATCCAAATATAATGTCATCGACATATATTTGGCACACAAATAGATCATTATCAACATATTTTGTGAAGAGAGTAGGATCGACTTTACCAATTTCGAAACCCTTTCTTATAAGAAAGTCCTTAAGGCATTCATACCATGCTCTAGGTGCTTGCTTAAGCCCGTAGAGCGCCTTATGGAGTTTGTAGACATGAGTAGGATTCTTGTGATCCTCCATTCCCGGCGGTTGCTCAACGTAGACTAATTCGGCGATTGGACCATTTAGGAAGGCACTCTTGACGTCCATTTGATAAAGCTTGAAATCATGGTGAGTGGCAAATGCAACTAATATACGAATTGACTCAAGTCTAGCTACGGGAGCATAAGTCTCACCAAAATCCAAACCTTCAATTTGAGTGAATCCTTGAGCTACCAACCGAGCTTTATTTCTAGTGACAACTCCGTTCTCGTCTTGTTTGTTGCGGAAGACCCATTTGGTTCCAATCACGTTTTGATTTGGTCTTTCCACCAACGACCACACCTTGTTTCTAACGAAGTTGTTAAGCTCTTCATGCATAGCCATTATCCAATCCGGATCTCTTAGTGCATCTTCAACCTTCAAAGGTTCCAAAGTAGACACAAAAGAGTAAAATTCGCAAAATTAGCTACTCTTGAGCGTGTAGTTACCCCCTTTTGGATATCACCGAGAATGTTATCGACGGGGTGATCTCTTTGGACACTTTGATGCACTCTTGAATGTGGCATTTGAGACGTTTGTTGAATTGGCTCATTATCTTCAATTTGATCATCCTCCATTAATTTGCTTGAACTATCTTGAGGAATGTCTTGATTTTGATTTGAAGTGGGAGGCTCCACTTGTGTAGATGAATTATCTTGATGCACCTTTTCTTGCGGTCTCACTTCACCTATTGCCATCTTCTTGATCGCAATGCTTGGCTCTTCCTCATTTTCTAGCACATTTAAATCAACTTGCTCTACTTGAGAGCCGTTAGATTCATCAAATGTCACATCTCTCGCTATTTCAACGCAACCCGAGGTTTTGTTGAAAACGCGATAGGCATAGGCATTTGATCCATATCCTAGCAAGAAACCTTCATCGATCTTTGGAGCAAATTTAGAGTTCTTGGGTTTCTTGTTAAGAATGAAACATTTACTACCGAAAACTCTAAAGTATGAGACATTTGCTTTGTTACCGGTGAGGAGTTCGTATGCCGTCTTCTTCAAGATCTTGTGGAGATACAATCGGTTGATGGCATGACATGCGGTGTTGACGGCTTCCGCCCAAAAATGATCGGAAATCTTGTATTCATCAAGCATTGTCCTTGCCATCTCGATCAATGTCCGGTTCTTCCTTTCTACCACTCCATTTTGTTGAGGGGAGTATGGAGCAGAGAATTCGTGCTTGATCCCTTCTTCATCAAGGAACTCTTCAACTTGAGTGTTCTTGAATTCGCTTCCATTATCACTCCGAATCTTCTTGATCTTCAAATCGAACTCGTTTTGGGCTCTTCTTGCAAACTTCCTGATTATCCCTTGTGTCTCACTTTTCTCTTGCAAAAAGAACACCCACGTGAAGCGTGAAAAGTCATCAACAATGACCAAACCATATTTGTTACCTCCGATGCTTATATACGCAATGGGTCCGAAGAGGTCCATGTGTAGAAGCTCCAATGGTCTTGTCGTTGTCATGATGTTCTTTGCGGGATGACGCGCTCCAACTTGTTTTCCAGCTTGACAAGCGCTACAAATCCTATTTTTCTCAAACTCAACATTCGTTAGTCCAATGATGTGATCACCTTTTAGAAGCTTGTCGAGGTTCCTCATGCCAACATGAGCTAGCCGGCGATGCCACAACCAACCCATGCTAGACTTTGCCATTAAGCATGTTTGAAGTTTAGCGCTATTTGAGTTGAAATCAACCAAATAGAGCTTACCCTTCAAATATCCTTTAAAAGCAATTGAGGAATAGTCTCTTCTAAAGACGGTCACATCCACATTAGAGAAAAGACAATTATAACCCATCTCGCAAAGTTGCGACACGGATAACAAATTGTAATTTAAGGATTTAACTAGGAGAACATTTGATATTGAATGATCATTAGAAATAGCAATTTTACCTAATCCCATTACCTCACCTTTACCATTATCACCAAACACAATATTTTCATATTGTGACCCTTTCTCATCAAAAGATGAAAACATTTTCTTTTCTCCGGTCATGTGGTTTGTGCAACCACTATCAAGCACCCAACTTGATCCCCCGGAGGTATAGTCCTACGAAAACACATCAAGTCTTGTTTTTAGGTACCCAAATCTTTTTGGGTCCTTGCATGTTAGTAATCAATACTTTCGGTACCCACACCTTCTTTTTGCTCACATCATTAGAGTGGTGGGCACCGATATAATGAGCAATCACTTTACCACGGTGATTTCTCTTCAACATATATGATGCATAGTGAATGGGATGAGTTGTATGATGTTGAAGATACTTCTTTGATTCTTGCCCGGTCTTAATGACTTGTGTGGTGGTCAATGGTTGCTTGTCATTTTCTTTGACAAACTTGATGCATTCCTTACCTTTTACCACCACACGGTCATTTCCCTTGCAATCGTACTTATCATATCCTAGCCCTTCATTATTTTTGTTTCCACGAGTGTTGATTGTTTTGTAGAGGGCATCCTTGGATTGATAAGTCTTGATGCAACCATACTTTACCAAAGCATTCAATCTCTCGTTTTCTCCTTTTAATACTTGCACAAGTTGGGAATTAGTAGAGCAAGCATTAATATCAATATTATAGCAACGAGAGCAACCATTACTAGTGGAAGGAATAGAAGCCATTGAAGAATTAATGATTGGAGAGTTGAGGTCATTAAGAGACTCAATTTGCACTTCAAGAGCTTGAAGATTGTTTTCCAAGCTAATAACATTCTCTTGAAGCGATTCATTTGAACTCTTAAGGATCGTGATTGAATTGTTAGCCAAGTCAAGATCTTTGGTTAGCAATTCAATTTTCTCCTTTTCCATTGCGAGGAGCTTTTCAAAAGCAAGATTTCTCTTCTTTTCACAAATTAGCAATTCTTCTTGCTTTTCAAGAGTTTCCTCTTGGCTATCTATTCTTTTCAATAGTTTATTGATTTTTGCAATGGTAGATTTGTTTAAGTTGCTAAATAAAGCATCATCATCATCATCATCATCGCTCTCTAATTCACTATCACTACTAGGGGGTTTTGTCTTAGCCATTACCTTGCGCCCTTTGGCCATAAGACAAATAGGCGCATCGTGGTCGGAGTCGTTGTCGCTCAATTCCCCGAAGAGTGACATTGTTGGTGGAGCGGCTTCAATGGCGAGGGTGGCGACTCCTTCATCATCGGTGTCGGAGTCGTTTGAATCCCATTCTTCTCCAATGTGAGCTCGCCCCGAGTACTTCTTCTTGTACGTCTTGTTCTTCTTGAGCGGCTCATTCTTCTTGTTCTCATTTTGGTTGTTCTTCTTCTTTGGACAATCGGCGATGAAGTGTCCAACTTCACCGCACTCATAGCAAGCCCTTTTGGTGTTTCTTCTTCCTCTTGATTTGTCATTGTAGTTCTTCTTGTATTTGCTTGACCCGTCATATTTGAGGAACTTTTTGAATTTCCTCACAAATAGAGCCAAGTCTTCTTCGTCTTCGCTCTCATCTTCTTCTTCATCACTTGATGTTGATTCTTCCTTTTTGCTTGCCTTCAAAGCTATTTGCTTCGGTCTTGAACTTGAGCTTTGCTTGGCAAGGTTCTTCACTTCTTTTGCTTCTTCCTCCATAAGCTCATGTGATAGAATTCTTCCTAGCACATCATTAGGAGTAAGCCTTTTGAAATCTTTTCGCTCTCGTATAAGTGTTACGAGAGTCGAATTCCTTGGAGCAAAGGCTCTCAACATCCTCTTCACCACAACGTGGTCCGTCATATCCTTGCTTCCAAGCCCTCTGATCTTGTTTACAAGAATCATCAACCGGTCATACATTTGTTGAGGTGTCTCATCATCATTCATGACAAATCTCCCCAACTTGCCTTCTAGCAATTCGATCTTTGATTCCCTTACACTTGATGTACCCTCATGTGCAACTTGGAGTGTGTCCCATATCTCTTTGGCTTCTTCCAAGCCATCCACTTTGTTGAATTCCTCGGGACTTAACGCTCCAAGCAACACGCTTGCGGCTTGAGCATTTCGGTGGATGTTTTGCTCTTGTTCCGGCGTGAGCTCCATATCATCTTCCGGCATATCTAAACCTGTGCAAACAATCTTCCAAACACTAGGATGGAGTGACATCAAATGCATTTTCATCTTGTGCCTCCAAGCGAATAGTACGTGCCATCAAAGAAAGGAGCACGCCTGAGGGCACAAAGGATATCTGAATGCGAAGAGGAAGTATTTAATTTTTCATAATTGAATGGAATTTGAGCTCCCTGAGTAGATGTAGAGGTAGCTTCCTCTTTGCTCTTGCTGGGAGTTCCATCTCCGGCTCTCGGACTATTTTGCTCGTCCGTCACGACAACCTTCAACCCGGTGTTGGCCATCACGTTCCTTCAAGCGGTTAAGCCTTCGAGAAGGTTTGGCTCTGATACCAATTGAAAAAGGTTAGAAGATTGCCTAGAGGGGGGGGTGAATAGGCTAATTTAAAATTAAAACAATTTGTTGCAGCGGAAAAAGGGACGGATATTCCGAACTAATATCGGAACTTCCGAAATCTTCGGAACTTCCGTAATTACTTCGGACTATCCGACAAGCACTTGACAAAAGAGGTCAAGTAGAAAGAGCAGTACGACAACTAGCTCTAGATACTAAAATTGTACTGAAGAAAATCAATGAGATCAATCAAGCTGTTAGAGACAAGAGAGAACACAAAAGTTTGATTCCCGGAGTTCGGATCCTTGAGGGGATCGTACGTCTCCGTTGAGGAGGCTCCAAAGAGCCCGGGTCTTTTCCAACCCTTTCCTCCCAAACCTCGGTCGCACTTGAGGCTTGGTTCCACTATTTGGTTCCTTCCCTTTCGGAGGCGGAGCCGGCCTTCACAAACTTTTCACGGCGTCCCACAATCGTTGGGGGCTCGTGAACGACGCCTAGCCGTCTAGGAGTCCTTCAACCTCCAAGAGAAATAAATGCACTCGAATCTCGATCTTAGAGAGGTTCTCTACTTTCTCAAGATGAATACCAACTTAACCCTTGACTTTCAATCACACTTGACAAACTCTCACTCACTAAATGATCTCTAAGATCAAGGAGGAGAGAAAGCTCAAGGATGCTCTAGAGAATACTCAAGAAGCTCAAGAGAATAGCCCAAACAAGTGTGTAACCAGCAAAAGGAGTGGGAGAGGGGTATTTATAGTTTTGGTTCAAAACTAGCCGTTACCCTCGCTCACTGCCCCACATCGGAACCTCCGAACCAAACTTCGGAACTTCCGAAGAGTGCAAACTATCAGAAAAAGAAAGCTTCTAACGGTCGAAAACTACGGACATCGGAATGTCCGATGACAACTTCGGAACATCCGATGTCACCTGAGAGGGAACCAAGCTAAACAACACTAAGTCCACGTCGGAATGTCCGATATAAAATATCGGAATATCCGAACAAAACAGAGAGTTCCCAAACAGAGAAAACAACCACTTCGGAACTTCCGAACAGGCAACTTCGGAACTTCCGAACTAGACAGAGAGCACCCTAAAAACAGGACAAAACACATCGGAACTTCCGATACCCAGTATCGGAACATCCGAAGCAAACAGAGAGCTCCCAAACTAAAAACCAACAGGTATCGGAACATCCGATACAAAACATCGGAAAGTCCGAACCTAACAGAACTCAACGGACTAAAGCACAACTCTACTTCGGAACTTCTGAAACATCGGAATGTCCGATACTACATCGGAACATCCGACTGAACTAAAACACAAACTCCATTCCGAAGCGAGAGAGGACACTACTAACTCTGAGAGACTCGACTAAATTCATCTTGAGCAAGAAGACCATCTCTAAATCAATTTCAATGCATCCCTCTTAATAGTACGGCACTCCTATGACTTCAATGGATCGAAAAATACAAACTGAGATGCCGTTTTCCTTACTCTACGAGCTTGAGGATACCCAATTTCATAGATGATCTCTTCTCGAACCTTTTACCTGTTCATGAACTAGTTGAACACATTAGATTCTTGAATCGTTTGTCATTAATCACCCAAAACACATTTAGGAGGCCTAGATGCACTTTCACTAGTCATAACTGTTCTCACCGACCCTACCGGAATAGTTATGACTTATCTCACCGGCCGGCCATGAAAATATGCCATGTATGCAAAATGGACAGCAACGTATACATAAATAGAAATATTGTATATCAACACATGGCATCACAACATGTAGGACGATATTCAACAATCGACGGTAACCGTTCAAAACATGGCATGTGAATCATTTATCAACAACAAGCATTTTTAATCATGGCATGAGGACACCATATCATCGACAACATTTAAATCATGGCCTAAGGGCATCCTATCAATTATAACATGTAATTCATGGCAAAACAACATGTTATCTATTTCAAATACTATCAAGCAATTCTAGCAACACGTATAGCATACAATCCACGCAACACACTTGCCTTCAACCACGAGTAACGGAGTGACGAGAGGTTGAGGGCACTCCCGGAGGCACACCACCTGCAAACACGTGCCACACACTCAAATCGGGTCCACAAAACAGCACACATACATCCCACTACCCCGATTTCGCTTACAACTCCTAAAATCAGAAAACAGCAAATCTGTCCCTTCGGGACAGCGGACTTCCAACGGGCATAACTTCTGTTCTAGGACTCCAAATTGAATAAACAAGTACATCCTCGCGTAGCTTAGGAAAATTCCCAACTTTTTCTAGTTATTGGGAGAAACCAAATCGGCCTCTAAAATTGTTTAATCTAACGTTGAACACGAACTGTCTCAATCTCGTCACAGATTTGACAGCGCTCGGTAAAACAGCCATAACTTCCAAACGGCTGATCGGAATTTAACGTTCTTTATGTCCACGGAAATATAATTAAATTACCTACAACTTCTTCCACGTCCGTACGACCAGATTTCAACTCTAAATTCATGAAAACGCCTGCCCTAGTTCGGGTTCCCAATCTGCCCGAACAGAACGAGAATACAATCCAAGTTCTCATCAATTCTACCCCATGGCAGCACCTCCCTTGATCTAAAAACATAGAAATCCCCGACTACAACAGCATCTAATCAATCCCAAAGGTTTTCCCCATTACCTTCTTGAAGAACCACGAATTTGACAAACTTTTCCCCACGCGATCTCCACCCGATCTTTTCCCACGCGCCGTTTCCACCGGACCTCCTCGTCGCGGATCCTCCCACCGGCGAGGACAGCACCAAAGCGCGATGTGGCAGTGAGGGGAAGGTCTAGGGCGCACCTGCAAGGGGGAGAAGGGTGGAGAGGAGGGGCGGTTTTGCAAAGGAGGAGAGGTAGGGAGATTTGGGGAAGATGGGGGAGAGGAGGTGGGGGTGGCGGCTCAAAGGGGGAGAGATGGGGGCGCATGGGGGAAGGGGCAGCAGGTGTGCTGCCCTAGCACACCCCCACATGGGCCCAATTCATCCCACCGACGGCCCAAATTGTTTTCCCCACGGCCCGATCACCCGGAAACGGCCCAAAACGACCCCGGAGAGGCCCGAAACGCGCTAAAACGCCATACCGTAGGGTTCAAATTGCAGAATTCATACTTTCTAAAGTTTTGCCAACCCGTAGTATCACACTTTGAATTCAACAAATCTTTCCAGGGTTTAGATAAGAACTATGGCTCTACGGTCCAATCACAATTATGATTCAAGAACTATCAATAGAAATCCACTTCCACAATTATAATCCTTCCAAACTTTTATTGATAACAATACTGACGAGTAAATCTTACAGCCTGAATCAGTACATAAACTCTTTTATTTTATTCTTTAAAAGAGGCATGATGCTACTGAATGTACCACCCACTAACATTTACTGATAGCATTATTTTTCCGGGTGCCTCCTCTTCAACTTCAGGGATCATCGGTAGACCTGATGTCCTATATCGCAGAACCTGTGACAGAAGTTTTCGATTGCGTCTCCCACCTGTCTCTGGGGTTATGGTCTGAAGAAGAACATCATCTGGAATATGGGGGGTTGAAGTAGACGTCTGCCATCCTTGCGGGCAACCACTGGGAACCTGCCCCATAGCAAGACAATTGAAATACCGAGGATCTGTCTCTGACAACTCGTTCCATCGAGGTTGACTAGTCTTGTTATGACATCCTTGCCCCACTGGTTGCACGTCTGATCCTGAGGTCTTGATTAAGGGTGCTTCCGGTGCTTGGTTAAGGTGAAATTGGTTTACCCGAAGCCGGGAATTACTGGCTACATACTGCTCCTGACTTACTACCTTCCTCTTACGAGAATCCGGTTGATGACAGTTGTCTTCCAGGGAGAGTGCTTTGCCTTTGCTAGCTTGAGAAATCTTCGATACTTGGTGCAGCTTAGAAGGTACTTCCACACAGTCTTCTGACGCTGGAACTGCTTGTGGTGATAGGACCTTTTGTTTTCCCAATGGACATTGTTTCATATAATGCCCTTCCTTGCCATAAAGGTTACGGACCTTGTATTGAATCTCCTTCCTCCGAGGGCACTTGCGGAATTGGTGTCCAATTCTGTTGCAGTGACTATAATGGTTATCTTCTTTTGCCTTACCCTTTTGGGGACATTCATAAGCAACAAGTCCTTTTTCACCATATTGCTAGCAGATGACATATCTCCATGGGTGGAGGCTTATAGGAGGGGTATTGCTAGCGCCATCATCACCTAGTACTTCAGGAGACTTGGTCTTTAGTAGCTCATCAGAAGGATACGGCTGAGGATTTATTGGTGGAGTGACCCCAGAGGCTTGGTTGTTCAATTGTTGTATCAGTACTTGCATGAGCTGAGTCTGAGTCACCATGAACTGATTCATATTCTGAAGAAAGGTTGTCATCACCTCGGAGGGTTGCTGGTTAAGTTCGGCAGTAGCCCTGACATTGACAGCCGGAACTTCACTGGTGGTAGCATTGTTGTTGACCATAGCATTGGAATTTGATGACTGAGCTTCTTGGTTGAGGTTAGCACTGCAGTTCTTCTCCATCTGACGGTAGAACACAGCTTCCAGATGAGAGGGAAAAGTACCAACGGGAGAGACAGGGGAGGTTCTAACAACACCCAAACCCCAACGACCCAGGCAAAGAACAACCCAACCCCGAAAAGCAAAACATTTTTAACACCAAGCAAATCAACTCGTCTACTCGATGAACTACGCACTCTAACAGAACAAGGCGGCTTCAACACAGACTGAAACGGGACACACTTAACCTATAGGGTTAGTCTAAGATCAACCTTGCTTCTTTGGTCTTCATCGGTCAACGGTTGGATCCTCACCATGAAGACGCACACTTCAGTAGCAACTTTCCGAATGGCTTTTCTTTAGTCCGCAAGCCTTGAAGTCGAAAGGGGGAACTCGATTACCCTAATATAGAAGTTGTTAAGGGAGGTATAGTCCAATTTACATTTCCAAAAAGGTGAAGAAGCAACCATCGGGGAAAATAAGAATAGAAAGAGAGAAAAGACGAGAATAGCACCTTATTCGATTTCTTTCTTTGTAAATATAAGTTTTGAAGCTTCCTAAAAACGACCATTCTAACTAAGGGCACGTCCTACAGTCGATATGGCTCTGATACCACCTTTGTAGGCCCCCGGATCGGCTATCCGGAGTCCTCTGTGTATTTCTGTACTAGTCCTAGATCAGTAGCTAGTACACACAGTCAAACAGTGATGAATCAACAACCATATCACGAATACATATAACTAAATAAGAACAACACCAAATAGAAGCAAAGACCTTATGGTCAAGGTTTACCATTACGGCCTGAACAGGCAGAGCAACTTGAACAACTGCAACGGAAGACGAAAACACCAAGGCGATCCATCCAAATGCCCACAGGCAATCGAGTGGAGAACGCGTCCTAGTCGTTGGAATTCCTTGACAGCTTCTTTCACTTCTGAGATAGGATTAGAATGTAGCACGTGAGTACATAAAGTACTCAGCAAGTCTGGAAAATTATGCACAATGTAGGCTATCCAATGATGGCTTAATATGGTTCTTTTGCATAAAGCCAAGTTTCATCAAATCATACTTGTGAATAATTTTCACAAAGCATATTTGAGCAATTCTTTTTAATAATTGAATTATGTAATATTGTAGTGAAGGTTCTAACCACCACTCACTAATATACAGGCTCTATCCGCCACATCTCAACAAAATCAGGGTTCAATCCATCCACATGGCTCTATCTGCCACGGTTCACAAAATCAGGTTCCTTCCACCTACCTGGCTTTAGCCGCCAGAAGCACACCCGAGAGTTCTAACCGCTCCCGGATCCCAAAACAAACCATTGTTTAGTTTGAAACCAAAAACCAAAGTCTACCAGTATGAAAGCATTCAGCAAGCTTTGCCTTTGACTGTAGGCACGGCTATCCGAATAGTTTTAACTCTGCAGAGGTGTACAACTTTACCCACAAGACATGACATTCCCTTGGTGCCAAGCTATTAGCACACTTCCTTAGGTGTGCCGGCAGGGATAGCCTTTACAATGTATACGCCTAACCTGACCCACCCGCTGAGGTTTCACCGCTGTTAGGGTTATATCCACCCAGTACAGAAGCCCCCTCTTGTGCCGTGTGAGAAAAACAACAACATTGCCTCTATCCGGCACTCACATTCCACCGTTTGGTGAGTCTAAGTTAGGTTTCTACAAATTATTCAGCCAGGTCGTGCCAACTTTGACATGTGGTTGTACGGTTATGCTTAGAATGGAGACAGTCATAAGCGTCGGTCCTTAATTAACTTGGGGCGGTACTTACACAAGGAAAAATAGTGCTATATCCGCACCCGCCAGACAACCATTCCGCCCAAGTCCAAACCATTTTTCATTTTATTTTTATTTTGTAAATCAACGGCAATACTCGCTGCCTATAACTTCCAACACAAGTTTTCAAGAGTTAAAATGAAATTCCCACCCATAGATGAGTACTGACCGATAGCGAGTCTAAGGAATTCTACCGTACTATTCTATTCCACCAATATTTTATTTTATAAAATACAAACCTCAGGGTTTGATTACAATCCTTATAATCAATTTTATAATCTCCAATAATCCTTGAATTGCCATAATTGTACAATCACATGAATAATCCAATTCAATATAGGATCCAACAAGTAGTAAGTAGATCATGGGGCCATCATAACTCCCAAAATCACATTAAACTACACTCATGCTCGTATGTGAAATAATTCCCTTAAATCATAATTCGTATTACGGGCTTATCCAGTATTTATACGATAATTAATCTTATCATCTGCTAAGAATATTTCACCAAATCACCTACCAAACCACAGAGAATACTTCACAATATTATCTCTAATCACCTAGAATACAATCCACCGATAATACTGCATAATATCATATATTTAATCATTCACATTATCACCTTTAGAGTATCTACTTTAATCCTCCAAGAATACGTAATACTAGTATTTGCTAAATCACCGACTATTCTGGACTATTCACAACTTTCCATAATTGATTATCATGGGTCTATATTTCCATAATCATCTATTTCTTAATCAGTCCTATAATAATAACTCCCCACAAACACTAATAATCCAACTAACTCTGATTCCCATTTGATACTATTTTATCAGCCCAAGGAATCCAATTCAACATATTATTCACTTGCAATGATTTATGTAACCCAGCATAAATACTTCACAACACCATACCTCCTCCACAATTTTCCCCAATTCATTACAGTGTGAACTACTATAACAACCCAACTTCACAATATTTCAACTATCAATGTTCATAAATCAATTTCATAACAGACAATCCCCATCAACACTAATATTCATGTAATCTCCAATCAAATTGGGTTCTAGCTCCAATCTACATTCTATACTAATATGTTCCATCCAAACTCTCTTCCCAATAGTCATTTTTCTAATAAAAGAATATTTTGCAAAGACATTTATATTGGTGGATTACTATACTAGGGCGACAAAGGATCATGGATAACAATATCAAGGAGGTAGGAACAACAGGTATAATTAATAGCCTAACGCCAACATCATTCTTTTATATAAATAGCAATGCACTTTGTAAAACAGGGTAAAACATTTATAAAGCATAGGATCAACATGCGTCAAGGAGACTTGCCTCGGTCACAGCGAGAATGTTGATCTCTTTGAAGTTCGGCGGCGGGGTCGGCGGACTCGGCGGCTACGCGCAAAACGGGGCAACAAATAAATAAAAGAAAATAAATAAAATCCAAAAATTATAAAAGTAGTACTGGCAGGTAGATCTTGATTTTAGATGAATTTAGGAATTTGAACGGAGTCAATCGGAGTTCGGACGGAGAAATTATGAGCGTCCGAAGTTTGAATTTCGAAAAATTGGAAAACCAGGAATATTCCGAGAATATTCCTTTTCGGATTTTTCTGAATTTTGGATTTGTTTTGTGTCTCTTGCATGTGGGGCCCACATGCCATTGGGGAGGAGGCTTCTTCTCCAAGCCTCATGGCCATGGCCATGGGTGGAGTGAAGGAGCTTGTGGGTGGGGGGGGTGGCCGGCGACTGCGGGCGGCGAGTCATGAGGCCTTGAGGCACGCCTGTGGCCTTGGCGCGGCAGCAGTGCTTATAGCGGCGAGGCGCCGCCAGGCCGGGCTGGCGGCGGCGGCGCAGCGCGGCGGCGGCAGCGATGCACAAGCACGGTTAGAACCCCATGACAGAGAGCTCCAAAACAGAGAGCTCAAAACCAAAAATAGAGGCCAAGTTCCAACTCTAAAAATCCGATTTTTACCTCATTTTTGCATGGATTTGGACCAAACGAAAGCATGGATCATCTAGAGGACAACCTTAGGGATCTATAGGAGCAAGGAATTGCATTGATTCTCACCGGAGACGATGAATTTGGCGACGAACGCAACTCCGGCCGAAATGACAAAAACCCGAAATTCGTCTCCAATTCTTGAGGGATCCTAAAATTGATTGAATGGTTAGCTTCTAGACTCACTCACGGTCACAAGGAACCAAGTGGCACGAAGAATGGCTCACCGGAGAGAGATCTACAACCAAGAACGTGAAGAGCTCCAAAAAGAGCACCCGGCGTCGGTTTTCTTGCTCTAGTGGATGAACAAATGGGAGAGGCCAAAGGAGGCTCATACCACCGGGACGGGGGTTCTTATACGGAGAGAATGGATGTGGATTCACGCGGAACGGAGTTGAAACGGCCGAGTTATGAGCAATAATGTCCATTTTGGTTTTTCTTTAATGCGACCGTTTCCGGCGAGATTAGCGGCGAGTGATGGTGGGGAATGGCAAGAGATCGTCGCTACGGATTCAACGGAACCGGCGCTTCGCGATTTGGAGTTGGGATGGAGGAGATATGATGATTTGAATCAATCCCTAGCCATGGATGCTTGTTGGAAGCTTTCTCTGTTCTTCATGGCTAGAGGAAGGAGATGACACTGTTCATCAACACGTGGCGCTTCCCCATTGGTCCTTCTTTACGCGAATAATCCGCCCTAGAGAAAAATTTGGAAAAATGGTCTAAAAATTCCGGAAAAATTCTTAGAGCCATTTTAGAATATTTCGGACGCAGTAAAATTGGTTTCGCGGAATTTGGATGAAATTTGCGGAATTAAATATTCGGGCACGGATTGCAGGCTTTAAACAAAAGCCGCGCGAAATAAAATAAGAACGGAGGTCCAAAAATCCGGGGAAAGGTTCTTAAAATCAGTTTGGAATATTTGGAACACAATTGAAGTGGTTTGGGGATTTTTAGAGCATTTTTGGACTCGGGTGAAATTTCGAGTGCCGGCGGGAATCTGAAAATTCGATTTTTCGAACGGAAGGGAATTGAATCCCGATTTTGGGTGGAAATAGATGCCAGGTTAATATAAACACCAAGAAAACTCCAAATTTTAAATTTAATTTATTTAAATTAGGTTTTTCTCCCGAAGGCGAAAACTAGGACGTTACAACGCTGACCGCGGTATAGCCTTCCTCCCCCTTCTTCGCGTCTCCCGCTCCTCCTTCCAATATCTACAACGTTTCCGTGCGCTCGCCCTCGCCGGCGTTGCCGCTTCGCCGGACCTGCCTGATGTGCGTCACCATCGCCCTCGTGCCCCACATGTCTATTCTCTACCCAATCCTTCTTCACCTTAATGGATTTGTGATGTGCCTGTTTGTAGGGAGTTCGTGAAGAAGAGCTACGGAGACATCTATTAATAGCACTATTTTGTGTCGTTCTGCTTAAGAAGCTCTTTCACGTTTCAGATTGCTACCAGTCAATGGTGCTCTTCCTGTTTCAGTAGCAATGGAGAGCTGAAGGGTGGTGGTGTACTCTGCAGTTTTCTATGGTTACTTTGACAGATATTTGTGTTTATGAGCTCTGTCCTTTTCAACACTATTTTTTGCACACAATACATACTGATATTTCTCCCCTTGAACGATTAAAGGTCATGCTTCAGGTGAGTTTCTTATGCATTTACTTTTTGGTTATCTGGTAGCTTATTACTATCAAGAAACTTGAAAGATGGACTGATGGGGTTAATGGTTTTACCTGAATTGTTGTGTTTGCCGCAGTTAACCACAAAAATCTATGACCAATATATTAGCAGTGTTTTATCACCAAGAACACAGTTTTTTTTATACTGACCTGCTTCCAGGATAAGTTAGTATAATTTGTTTACAACACCGTATGAACATCTCCGGTATACTGTTCCTGACAAAGATATTTCCCACACAGGACCTTACTGTTAGGGTCAAAGAGCATGAAGAAGAGATTGCTCAATTAAGAAAACATCTTGCTGATTACTCAGTGAAGGTGACTATTTCTGCACAAAGAAAAATTACTTTATTCATGCTGTATTTTCCCTTCCTATCTTGTACCTGACCACAAACTATTCCTGAGTCCTGACAGGAAGCCCAAATACTCAATGATAAATATATGTTGGAAAAACGCATTGCTTATATGCGCATGGTGAGATATTTGTTTTTATCTCAAGTCATGAGTCGCTTGTAGTGAGTATACCATATTAACTTAGAAAACAAAATTGTCTTTAGGCATTTGATCAGCAGCAAAAGGATTTAGTTCACGCATCATCAAAATCTTTATCGTACAGACAAGATATTATTGAGGAAAATATCCGTCTAACATATGCATTGCAGGTAGTTCTCTGTTAATGAAACTTTCATGGCTTATGTTATGGTTCTGGCTTCTGATTGTTCAATGGATTTCTATCTTTTTTCACATTCTCACAGTTGAAATTATTCCAGAATTGCCATTGTTTTTACCATATCCATTTGAAATTGAATTAGTTTATCTTATTCTATAAGGTTGAAGTTTCTTATGCATTTTTCATTCATAGTACTTTAATATCGTTCTTTAAAATATCCAAAATGTGTATGCAAATGAAAATGATCATAACGTATTAACATGTGTAGTATCAGTAGCGCTTTTACTGGAAGTTTATGAATGGTCATTTCTTGTGCTTACTTGGGCTTGTGCCATGGAATTTCAGCTCAAATATCATATGGTAATGCAGCAGAAAACTATATTTTTTTCTATAACCTAAGGAAATTTTTTCCCCATAACATTCTTATGCAGCCCTGCTTCACGCTTATATTTATAGACATACAATTTTAGAAACAACTCCTTGAGAGTCCTTGTGTAAGGACCCACTATATTAACTAGTTAAATACTAGTATTAGTGGTTAATGAGGTTATTAATTAGTGTTCTTTGTTAGTGTAAAATTTAAAAATGCGAATAGAACGAATAGAAATAGAAAAGAGGATTGCCGTCAGACCCGCCGGTGAGGTATTGATCACCGAGATACCAGACCCGTAGGGCCGGGTCGGCACCTCTCGCTAGACCGGTTCATCACTCGGCAATCCGTTCTTACCTGTTCGGATTGCGGGTATCCGTAGCAGCGTTTACTCAGTAGGCAACCAAAGAACCAGTGCATTATCCCTTAGACAACCATTGGAGCCATTGCAATACCCATTGGACATCCTTGTGTTTGACCATTCTTCCAAGCAGCCAGCAGCAGCCAGCTCACCGCCAGCTCACAGCCAGCAGCCACGTAGAGCAGCTCACAGCCAAGCACTACTCCCGAGGCAGCCAAGGAAAGGCATGGCTACAGGCCATTCCTATCCTTTCCCACTTCCTTCATAACCAAGCAACGCATTCCACTTTCCTTCTCAGCTCCCAACCGAGAGATAGAGAACACAAGCACATAACCACACTCCGTCCAGAGAGACAGAGAGAGAGAGCTCAAGAAACCAAGGAGCAAGAAGGAGCCCAAAGCTGGAGATCCCCCAAGCCGAGCAAGAAGCCAGAAGTTCCCCAAGAGCAGGGAGGGTCCCCAAGACAAGCCAGGAACAGGAGGTTCCCCAAGATCCATTGAACCAAACCGAAGCAAGGTGATCCACAAGAACAAGCTGTGACGAAGAGGATTCCCCAAGAACCGAACCAACACCTTCATCCCCAAGAACCCAACCGATCTCCCAGGTGCACAACCAATCCTAGTAGTGGTAGCAGCAGCAAGCTACTCTTCTTAGTGCACTGAGTAGATCGGTAGTTGTGGTCTCGATGAGAGCTCTAGGGTTGCTAGGTCGTAGTCTTGCCGATCGCCTAGAAGCTCTTGCATCATTGACCCCCAAAAAGTGCAAGCAAAACCGAAAAACCAAGCAGATCATGTAGTGTCTGTTCTTATCTTTAAACCCTAAATGCAAAACCACAGCGAAGCATTCGGTAAATAGAGGCAAACGAATAGATCGGTAGCAATCTGCTCTTATATCCATTAGGGGAGGGGAGGAAGGAGAAGTTTGGCAGTAGGGGAGAGGGAGAAGCAGAGAGGAAATAGTGGGAGGAGAGGATTAGTAGAGAGCAGAGAGGAGAGGGGGGCCATCGCCGGCCATGGTGAGGGGCGGCCGGCTGGGCAGAAGAGAGAGGAGGGAGAGGAGAGATCGAGGGAGGAGGCAGAGAAGAAGAAGAGTAGAGAGGGAGCGGGGAGAAGGGAGAGGAGGAAAGGAACCGGGTGTAGAGGAGCGGCGGCGGCGGCGCGTTCTTGGCCGGCCGGCCAGGCGCTCGGGGCGTCGAGGCTCGGTCCCAGAGGCGGCGGGAGGAGAAACCGAAGGAGCCAGGCCAGAGAGGCCTTCGGCCAGAGAAGAAAAAGGGAAGGGGTGAGAGAAAAGAAGAAAGGAGAAAAGAATGAGAAAAGGAAAGGAAAAGGAAAGAAGAGAAAAGAAAAGAGAAGAGAAGAAAAGAAAGAAGAAAAGAAAAATAGGAAATTGTTGTTCTTCGTGCTTTTAACGTAGGTTAAATCACCATATTCATATCGTAGGAAAATTTTACTTAATTTCTAAAATTTGCGAGTTAGTAGTTAATAATTGTGTAAATTGTTTATTGTTGTATTAATTGAATTGCTATGTTCATTGCTGCTAGAATATTATGGATCGGGTTAAGTCAGTGGGTTTAGTGAGTAAGCGTTGTTCGCCGATTCAGATACCGTAAGGTTGCTGTGGGTTAATTCAGTAGAGTTGATACGTTGTATTTGTCAGTCGAGTCCAGAACGATCGTACCAACCACCTCTGTATTCGAGCGAGGCCGTACTTGCAAATCCTACTTCAGGCAAGATTCCTTTGAGCAAATTTCATTAAATGTTTTCCACTTGATTTCAGTATCATTATAAGTATCATTCATGCATTGCAAACTTGATATGTAAATTGAATACGGATGGAAATGTGGTGTGGTGAAAATGAAAGTATGGATGATGATGAGGTGTGGAGTGTCTTTGGCAAGTCCGGTGATGGAAGCGGTGGCTTGTGTTATTTATTATGTTGGTGTGGTGTTAATATGGTGGGTAGAGGGCCAAGGTACTTGGAATGTGGCCGGTGGGACCCTCTACATAGGCTATGATGTAAGGATAAACAACTACACTCGGGCAATGAGCCGTATTTTCAGTATCAACCATAGTGTGTGGATCGACCAGAAAAGGTTGTCCTAGGAAGGTATTATGATCTCCACATTGGGTAAGAGTAGATAAATACGCGTGTGAAGCTGGGTATGCCGGAAGGCCCAGTGAGGGACACAGATGGTTCTTTCGGGCTATATATGAATAAAGCCTTGGGTTGAGTATCAGTTGTGCTACTACGGTAGCCTGGATAGTCTGATACAACTGTTAGCCGCGAGCCGGCGGGATGGCCTAGTGAAGGAATCCGCGACTCGGGTAACAGGGTTGGAGATCTAATACTGGACTAGTGATAAACATTCTGGGGCCTCTCGTGCTAAGGGTCAAGCTTCTGGTTGGGACGTGGATCCCAATTGGTCCGACCATGAGACTTGGAGTGAGGGTCATCCGCAGAACCAAACCTACGCGAAGGACTACCAGAGAGAATAGAGTGCTGAGTATCTGTGTTACACTACGTCGGTCTTTTGTGTAACTAGTAGTTGTGTCTTATGCTTACGTTGTACTTGGATCCTGTCTAATTATGTATTATACATGTAAGCCCTGCGTGGCTGAATGTAATATATTTCAGTTCAGTCTCTAATTATTGTACTGTTGCAACACTCTGAACACGGTATAGTAGCTAATAAAGCAAATGCAAGGTGCCCGATATTTTGTTAGCCACTATGCCGAGATTCGCTTAATTAACCAGGGGTAGTGCCAGCTGTTGCTAATTACCCCAGGCTAATTGGGCGGGTCGCTACAGGTAGTATCAGAGCAATGGTTACGAGAACCACGCAAATAAATAACTAGAGACTGATAGGGAGACTAAGTAAAACTAGAAAGACTCTGCTATATGGCAATAAGTATATAGAAATCCTCACCTTGTCAACTAATAAGTGCCCTGTTTAGATTACTTATTTTGTTAAGTGGCCACCAATAGTAAGTAAATCCCCTTTTAAGGGGGATAGGGCAGCGGGTGTAGTTCCTGGTTGTATGGGGTCTTGTGTGTTGTAGTTGTAATGCTATTGTGGTAGAATTGCTCTCTTTATGTAATCAGCAAATTGCATTTGCATCTTTAGCATCGCATATCATCATGGTTAATATTTCTGAATATAGGATGATAGATTAATTGCATTGTTGTAGCATCAGTTCTAATCATGATCAGTAAGTTAATTGCAACTACTTGTTCATCTCTTCGCATGTCATCTTGATTTATTGTTTATGGGTAGGTTAGCTGCATTGCATTAGCATTGTTGTTTTAATTCTTTAATTTCTACTAGTATGCATAGGATGCACTGCATAAGCATGTTAACCTTATGTCTTGCATTGCTGAACCGTAGAAAACCAATCATGCAATTGTGATGTGCTTGTGTATATATATAAGTATCTAAATAGCTGAATACAGCGCATAGAACTAGGAGCTAAGGATAGGAAAGGCTCCCGGATGCTGAATCCGTGGCGTACTTGGATATGCGAATCCAAGCGTGGCTCGAGCACGTAGCTCGAGGAGTTCTTGATGCTTAGACATCAAGATTTTTCGTCGTTTTCTTGCCTTAATTGATCGTGTTAAGCTCTTTAAGTTTCGTTGTGGGCTCGAGCGCGTCAGTCTTGAGAAGTTCTTGGTGCATGTGCACCGTGTTTCTTTATCGTTTCTTTACTGGATTTTGTTCGTTATGTTGTATTGATTCCTGGTTTCTTTTCTTTTGCCTTATTTGCTTCTTGATTCAGTGTTTTATGTGTTTTACCCCGAGGCGATTAGGTAGATGGTATTGTATAGTCCAAAAGGGAGTGGCGATTGAGAGCGAGTTCTCTGTTTCTCAACCCTTTGCTTAAAAACTTGGCCCTAAGACCTTCTAATTACCACAATACTTCTCGTCTTTTAATCAAACTGCTTGTAAAGGTTTTAGATCACCCTTGCCATTAATTAATCAGACTTCTTTCCATGTGAACAAACTGCTGTTCTTAAGGACATCACTCTTTCTTTAGTTATATCTATAGTTCAAATTAGGGAGACTCTTCTATTAACCAAAGGTTTGTGTTAAGGGTAAACGTTTAATTAAGTTGCACCCTGGATTCCTGGTCTTTTGCAGGATGTCGAACCGCGAAGTAGAAGAACAAGATTTGATTTTGAGGTTAGGTGCTACCCAAAACCAACCTGAAGGAGTAGAGCCTCCACAAGCACCACTCCATGACCTCAACCAACCATTTCCTGCACCATCTAGGCAGCCATCACCTTTGGGAGGTCTAGCTAATGCAACTAGAGCTCCAACAAACCCAGACCCACTAGAGAGAGTCCTCGTGTGCATAGCCACAGCTCAAGAGAGCCAGAATCAATTTCTAGAAGCCCTTGTCACCAACCTCACCCCTGCAACTCCACATTCTACCCGACACAGAACCACCTTGGGAGATTTCCTTCAAACCCGCCCACCTACCTTTGCTAGATCCACCGAACCATTAGAAGCATATGATTGGCTCGAGGAGATTGAGAAGAAGTTGACTACTTTAGGCTGTCCAGAGGAGGAGAGAGTACAGTTTGCAGCTTACCAGTTAACGGGTCCCGCGGCAACCTGGTGGAAAAACTATTGCCGCACCCGTGCAGGAGGTCAACCCGTATCATGGGCAGAGTTCACCACAGAATTTCGCAACACCCATGTTCCTCAGGGAGAGATGGATATAAAGAAGCAAGAGTTTTGGGATTTGACACAAGGAAATAAAAGTGATACAGAGTATTTGCATAAGTTCAATGAGCTCTCCAGATATGCACCAGAGGAGGTAGACACGGAGGCTAAGAAAATCTATAGGTTCACCAAGGGGATGAATTCATATTTGAAGCTGCATTTGGCTACTCACTCGTTCACAGTATTTCAAGACCTAGCCAATAAGGCCATCAGAGTGGAAAGCATACAAACCCAAGTGAATGAGGAGAGAAGAAAGAAGGCAAGATTTGATACTCCGACATTTACTTTCAGCTACCCAACACCTTCTAAACCACCACTACCAAACAGAAGCTCTCCACAACCATTGGAGATGTCTGCATCTTCTCAACATCCCATTAGCAACCTATCAAATCCATCTTTAAGGTGTTTCCATTGCGGAGGTCCGCATTATGCTAGTCGTTGCCCCCAAGTACCCATCAAGTGTTACAATTGCGGTCAGGAGGGACATAGGAGGTACAGTTGCCCAATTCTCATCGGTCAGTCGCAACAAAGTGCTTCAGGGACACCGCCAAGTCGTGCACCATCGGTTGGTCACAGTCAAGGAGGCTCCAGTGCCATGTCATCTAAAGGATCTAACAAGGGAGCACCAACAACAAGATCCGCTCAATTGAATTTCGTCTCGACAGCGCAGGTGGATGGAACCACCAATGCAGGTACAGGTGTATTTCCCATTTAACCATCCAGGTGGTGCAACCTTAATTATTCCCGAAGCCCTCTAGCTAGTCGAGCCGGATTTCGGGGACGAAATCCCTTTTAAGGGGGATAGGATGTAAGGACCCACTATATTAACTAGTTAAATACTAGTATTAGTGGTTAATGAGGTTATTAATTAGTGTTCTTTGTTAGTGTAAAATTTAAAAATGCGAATAGAACGAATAGAAATAGAAAAGAGGATTGCCGTCAGACCCGCCGGTGAGGTATTGATCACCGACATACCAGACCCGTAGGGCCGGGTCGGCACCTCTCGCTAGACCGGTTCATCACTCAGCAATCCGTTCTTACCTGTTCGGATTGCGGGTATCCGTAGCAGCGTTTACTCAGTAGGCAACCAAAGAACCAGTGCATTATCCCTTAGACAACCATTGGAGCCATTGCAATACCCATTGGACATCCTTGAGTTTGACCATTCTTCCAAGCAGCCAGCTCACCGCCAGCTCACCGCCAGCAGCCACGTAGAACAGCTCACAGCCAAGCACTACTCCCGAGGCAGCCAAGGAAAGGCATGGCTACAGGCCATTCCTATCCTTTCCCACTTCCTTCATAACCAAGCAACGCATTCCACTTTCCTTCTCAGCTCCCAACCGAGAGACAGAGAACACAAGCACATAACCACACTCCGTCCAGAGAGACAGAGAGAGAGCTCAAGAAACCAAGGAGCAAGAAGGAGCCCAAAGCTGGAGATCCCCCAAGCCGAGCAAGAAGCCAGAAGTTCCCCAAGAGCAGGGAGGGTCCCCAAGACAAGCCAGGAACAGGAGGTTCCCCAAGATCCATTGAACCAAACCGAAGCAAGGTGATCCACAAGAACAAGCTGTGACGAAGAGGATTCCCCAAGAACCGAACCAACACCTTCATCCCCAAGAACCCAACCGATCTCCCAGGTGCACAACCAATCCTAGTAGTGGTAGCAGCAGCAAGCTACTCTTCTTAGTGCACTGAGTAGATCGGTAGTTGTGGTCTCAGTAGAGCTCTAGGGTTGCTAGACTGTAGTCTTGCTGTCCCGCTAGAAGCTCTTGCATCATTGACCCCCAAAAAGTGCAAGCAAAACCGAAAAACCAAGCAGATCATGTAGTGTCTGTTCTTATCTTTAAACCCTAAATGCAAAACCACAGCGAAGCATTCGGTAAATAGAGGCAAACGAATAGATCGGTAGCAATCTGCTCTTATATCCATTAGGGGAGGGGAGGAAGGAGAAGTTTGGCAGTAGGGGAGAGGGAGAAGCAGAGAGGAAGTAGTGGGAGGAGAGGATTAGTAGAGAGCAGAGAGGAGAGGGGGGCCATCGCCGGCCATGGTGAGGGGCGGCCGGCTGGGCAGAAGAGAGAGGAGGGATAGGAGAGATCGAGGGAGGAGGCAGAGAAGAAGAAGAGTAGAGAGGGAGCGGGGAGAAGGGAGAGGAGGAAAGGAACCGGGTGTAGAGGAGCGGCGGCGGCGGCGCGTTGCGCCGGCCGTCCGGGGCGCTCGGGCGCCAGGGAGCTCGGTCCCAGGAGCGGCGGCGGGAGGAGAAACCGAAGGGAGCCAGGCCAGAGAGGCCTTCGGCCAGAGAAGAAAAAGGGAAGGGGTGAGAGAAAAGAAGAAAGGAGAAAAGAATGAGAAAAGGAAAGGAAAAGGAAAGAAGAGAAAAGAAAAGAGAAGAGAAGAAAAGAAAGAAGAAAAGAAAAATAGGAAATTGTTGTTCTTCGTGCTTTTAACGTAGGTTAAATCACCGTATTCATATCGTAGGAAAATTTTACTTAATTTCTAAAATTTGCGAGTTAGTAGTTAATAATTGTGTAAATTGTTTATTGTTGTATTAATTGAATTGCTATGTTCATTGCTGCTAGAATATTATGGATCGGGTTAAGTCAGTGGGTTTAGTGAGTAAGCGTTGTCCGCCGATTCAGATACCGTAAGGTTGCTGTGGGTTAATTCCCGTAGAGTTGATACGTTGTATTTGTCAGGTCCAGAACCGAACCAGTCGTACCAACCACCTCTGTATTCGAGCGAGGCCGTACTTGCAAATCCTACTTCAGGCAAGATTCCTTTGAGCAAATTTCATTAAATGTTTTCCACTTGATTTCAGTATCATTATAAGTATCATTCATGCATTGCAAACTTGATATGTAAATTGAATACGGATGGAAATGTGGTGTGGTGAAAATGAAAGTATGGATGATGATGAGGTGTGGAGTGTGCTGGCAAGTCCAGCTGATGGAGCAGCTGGCTTGTGTTATTTATTATGTTGGTGTGGTGTTAATATGGTGGGTAGAGGGGGCCAAGGTACTTGGAATGTGGCCGGTGGGACCCTCTACATAGGCTATGATGTAAGGATAAACAACTACACTCGGGCAATGAGCCGTATTTTCAGTATCAACCATAGTGTGTGGATCGACCAGAAAAGGTTGTCCTAGGAAGGTATTATGATCTCCACATTGGGTAAGAGTAGATAAATACGCGTGTGAAGCTGGGTATGCCGGAAGGCCCAGTGAGGGACACAGATGGTTCTTTCAGGCTATATATGAATAAAGCCTTGGGTTGAGTATCAGTTGTGCTACTACGGTAGCCTGGATAGTCTGATACAACTGTTAGCCGCGAGCCGGCGGGATGGCCTAGTGAAGGAATCCGCGACTCGGGTAACAGGGTTGGAGATCTAATACTGGACTAGTGATAAACATTCTGGGGCCTCTCGTGCTAAGGGTCAAGCTTCTGGTTGGGACGTGGATCCCAATTGGTCCGACCATGAGACTTGGAGTGAGGGTCATCCGCAGAACCAAACCTACGCGAAGGACTACCAGAGAGAATAGAGTGCTGAGTATCTGTGTTACACTACGTCGGTCTTTTGTGTAACTAGTAGTTGTGTCTTATGCTTACGTTGTACTTGGATCCTGTCTAATTATGTATTGGACATGTAAGCCCTACGTGGCTGAATGTAATATATTTCAGTTCAGTCTCTAATTATTGTACTGTTGCAACACTCTGAACACGGTATAGTAGCTAATAAAGTACCGGGGTGCCCGATATTTTGTTAGCCACTATGCTGAGATTCGCTTAATTAACCAGGGGTAGTGCCAGCTGTTGCTAATTACCCCAGGCTAATTGGGCGGGTCGCTACACCTTGACTGAGGGATTTTTTCTTTCTACTGCCCATCCAAAGTACTGAAGATAAACAGAGTTCCAATTGATTTTTGTATTTCTTCTGCTACGTTAGCTTACCTTAGTCATTTATTCTGGATAACCTCTTGATATCAGTTTTTGTTACTGAGTGTTCATTTTTAGATGTAGTAGTATAGAAATTGAAAGGATACTGGAATTTGCTTATTTTACTGTATAGGCTGCACATCAAGAAAGATCAACTTTCGTATCTTCTTTGCTGCCTCTTCTGTCTGAATATGGCAGCATACGACCTTCTGTTCTTGATGCTCAATCCATTGTTAGTAGTTTGAAGGTACGCTCTGTTTTCTGATTTGCGTTGGTGTTTGCCAGGGTGCCATCATTTAGCGATTTGCGCCTAAAATATTATTATTGCAGTGCAAGGCGCAAAAATGTAAAAAAATGACATTAGGTTCAACTAAGAAACTGGCAATACTTTAATTAATGGACAAAAGCAAGTTGAGAACAATTTAAATTCAGAACGTGCAATCAAGTTGCTTCTGTTTCTGTGACTGAGTTGAAGGCAACCGGTATCCAAGTTAAACTTTTGCTAAATGTGTGTTGCTTGCCCTGTAGGTTTTGTTTAAGCATTTGCAGGAGCAACATATTATCACCGAGGTGAGCCAGTAATCTACAGTAGTTATGCATTTAATCTCAGAAGAACCACAAGGTGTGCATAGTGTACTCAGTAGTGAGCTTGTCATGCTTGCACAGCTTATTGCTGATATTTTTCTTACAGAACTTTGAAGTTGCATTGTGTGCAAACTTGGATGATGCAGGAGAAATTAAGGGAGTCACATCAGATTACTTCATGGAAAACTGAATTATCAAATAATACCAATCTTCCTGTACAGTGACCCACCGATCATCTTGGAAAACCATTGGTTACTTCAGTATGGCTCTATACTCCTTCGTCATTTGACTGTATGCCATTTGACTGTATAATATATCTTCCAGATGGGAAGTCCATGGGAGACTGTAAGAAGCGATGTCTCCTAGCCTGTGAAATCTTCATTTCTTTCAGCTTCTTTTTTAACAGTGAAATATCTTCTGTTTCATATTTTGAGATGACGTTGTTCATCAGCTGTTCGAAATTAAGGATAAAGACAAGGAAATGTAAGTGGACATACATAGCATGAAATTAATTGCGTAAGCTTTTCTAAGCCTCAGATACCTCCTCATCAATTGTTTCTATGATCTCAACATGTCGAGGTAGAAGATTCTGCATTATGTCCAAGCTCCATTTCTCCAGTGCTTCAGGAAGGTTGTACGGTTAGTATATGCCATGGTTATAGAAATGATTAGGGAATTAGTACAAGATCGAATGGAAGACAAATGAGGAAATGAATAAGCTGATTTGGACTGGATAAACATAAAACTGCAGTCCTTGTTAAATTCAAGGTTAGCCAAATTGGTAATGTGAATACCTTTCTGTGATACTCCAAGGCCTCGTTCCTGCTCAATCCCTTAACATCAATCAGTATTCTCGTTAACTCAGGAATGCATAGTGTTGGATAAGTGTCATCCATCTGCACTGCAACTTTAGAGGGAAAGTCCTCCCAGTTGAGAGAATCACCAGCTCTCCTCTCAAAGCAAGCAATAATATCTTGCAGTGAGGCCGAGCATAACGTATACTGTTGCTTCAAGCAGAGAACTTCCCCCTCTGGTGGTTCATCCGCTGGATACAATATGTGGCGTATCTAGCATGACGAGAAAACCAGTAAATCAAACTTAAGATAGACATTATAACTTTTGTCAACCGTGCTCACAACTGTTAGTATACATAAAACAGAAAATTGTAATCTAAATAGAGGTGCTTCTATGCTCTTCCTTTTAAAAGTTGCACAACTATTAAAGCATGAATGAAAGGTAGATGGTGATTACTTACCCCTTCGCTTGCTTCAAGATTTGTGCAACTTGTACTAGAAGAAAGAGCATAGAAGCACCTCTCAAAATATAATTAGATACTACTGAACAGGTGAGGACAAGTCTACCATTTAACCCAGGCACTCTTAATGGTCTATAGATGCAATGCGCAAAATGTATCAGACATTTGGGCATGAAAGACGCAAACACGCACATGCAACAATACAAGCTATAGGAAATGGATTTCAAGAGCGGTGCTCAAGAGACTAATATAATGCAACCAAATCTCATCAGTCCTTTCGATTTACTGAGAGATAGGCAGATGCATAATCTATCATATAATTAAAGCAAATGATACCAAGGAATAACACAAATGGCATCGTAAACAATTGTTAACAAACATATCAAGATTTATGGATGTTATTAGACATTTTTTAGCCTTCAAAACAATAGTCTGTTAAGAATTAATGATTTCTTTACTGACAAGGGAAATTTAGGCAAATTAAAAACCTTTTCCGCATTTAGATTAGCTTCATAGGCCTTGGCATGATCTCCAATATTTTTTGTGCCAGTTGTGTCATATATAGTTATGCACAAAGCGTTTGTATGGTGTATAGTCTCACGCTTAGCATATTTTGTCATGTTCCATCCATGCTTTCAGATATCCAGCTCTACTTACTATGCCCTTTATCCTTTAGACCGCACAGAGTAATAAGCATAATCCTTTTAGTGTCTATTCAGTTTTGTCATTGCATAGTGCCTCACCTTATACTCTTGATGATGATTATTGCCTCCGATCCCTCCTATCTTAGTCTTTGTTTGCCGCCTCATATCCGCAATTCTTTTACTATCTATTCAGTTTTGTCGTTGCTCTCATTAATGGGTCTTAGCGGCGCGGCGTAGCGCGCTGCTCTGTCTAGTATATCCTGAAGAGGAAAGAACCCTAGTGTCATCAAGAAGGTTCAGCAAGCTGCGCCGATTACTGAGCGGTGTCTGCAAAAAATCTTGAAAATAAACACAGGTTTGTGCAATTTTCTTTTCTTTTTACTACTCCAACTTTTAGTGGTGAGTACTAATTCTTCCTCCTCCTACTCCACATTTACGTCATAATTTCTTTTAAACTACAGAAAATATTCTTTTTTAATCATACCATGTTAATTATATTGTACCGCAATGCGCGACACTTATCTAGTGATCCAAAGAAAATGGGAAGCGCAAGGCTGCTAGGCGCTAGCCTAGTGTTGGAGTTAAACAGTCCACACTTACGACGCTGGCGCTCTTGGAAGCGATCAAATCCAGCAGCTCCTTCCACGACTTCTCCACGGCGGCGAGCCGCCCCGCCGCGATGTGCTCCTTCGTCGTCTCCGCCTTCCTGAGATCAGAATTCACGCGCGCAGGTGATCGGAGAGTTCTTTTGCTTTAAAGCCCGAGAATCAAAAACTAAGAAAAGCCTGCAGGCATCGTCGCCGGCGTTGTCGTCCAGCCTCGATACGGCAGCGGCTTGTGTTAGAAATAAGGCTCACGTGGCCCATTTATCTCTAATGCCAAAGCTACAAAGAATAGTACCCTATTGTTAGTTGAGAGAGGAGAATACTAATTTAAAAAGGGAGAGCTCCTACCATGCCTTGTAATGAGGCATATGGAGGGTGAGGAGCACGGCTAAAGTCACACGCACGCGCGCGTGAATTACCGTGTATTTCCGCGTATTTTTCCCGCGTGACTTGTGTGATTGTGATTCAGCAATGGCTGGTGCAAGTGATGCCATGAAACCTGAGAGGTTCAATGGTCAGATCCATAGGTGGCAAACTAGAGCCAAGTTTTGGCTCATGTCTCTGGGTATGTGGTGGGTGATTTTCCTTGAATACCCGCTTACGGATGAGGAGAATGCGCAGTTTGAGAATGCTAATAACACCGTATTGGGTTGCATTCTGACCATCTTGGTAGATCAGTTATATGATGTGTATATGAGTTACACATCTGCCACTGAGTTGTGGTTGGCTCTTGAACAAAAATATGTAGAAGCTGAGACTGGTCGCTGGTTGTATACGTGCGAGCAACTATTCAATTTTACCATAGATGGGTCTAAATCGATTGTCGCTCAAGCGCATGACTTTCAGCTACTAGTGGGCAAGATTGCACATTTGGGATGTGCTTTACCTGCAAAAATTGTGGCTGCGTGTATTGTGGCTAAACTTCCCCCATCTTGGAGAAATTTTTCCATTGATCTAAAACACAAGAGGGAAGAGATTTCAATTGAAGATCTCATTGCAGCCCTCGACGTGGAAGAAAAAGCCAGAGCCAAAGATGCACCAAAAACTTCTTCATAGGAACCAAACAACGCAAATGTGATTGAGAAGAAGGGTGGCAACAACACCAAAAGCTTGAAACCAAACAAGAATACTGGCTTCAAGAAGAAGTTTGAGAAGAAAAAATATGAAGAACATTACCTGTTATGTGTGTGGAAAAGATGGTCACATGGCTAAAGACTGTCGTTTCCGCAAGACAGGCCAAATGAGCAAGGCAAGAAAATTTCCAACGCGACCATAAGTGAGGGAACTACTTCAAGAGGGTATGGTAATTCTCCTGTTGTTATTTCAGCATGTCAATCCACTGATTGGTGGGTTGATACTGGTGCAAATGTTCACGTATGTTCAGATATAACTCTATTTGTTCTTACCAGGCAGCAGGGGCTTCCTCCATCCTAATGGGGAACGGGTCGCATGCTTTTGTGCGCGGTGTTGGCACGGTAGAACTGAAGCTCACTCAGGGAAGACTGTCCGTTTGAGAAACGTGCAGCATGTGCCAACAATAAATAAGAATCTTGTCAACGGTTCGCTATTATGTTGAGATGGCTATAAGCTATTATTTGAGTCTAATAAAGTTGTAATGTCCAAGTTTGGAAACTTTATTGGAAAAGGTTATGAAAGCGGAGACCTATTCCGCTTAAGTGTACTGGAGTCTTGTTTAAATTTAAATGTTGCTATTCAAGTTAATAATTGTGAATCCAATGTTTGGCATTCTCGTTTATGTCATATTGGTTATGATACCATTGCTCGAATGTCCAGATTTGAAATAATTCCAAAATGTGATTTTGTCAAAAAATCAAAGTGCCAATCTTGCGTGCAAGCAAAACAACCTCGGAAACCATTTAAGGGGTTAGAGGAAAAAAGGAATTTAGCACCATTAGATCTTGTCCATTCTGACCTGTGTGAGATGAATGGATTGTTGACAAAAGGAGGCAAAAGATATTTTCTAACTTTTATAGACGATGCAACGCGTTATTGTTATGTGTATTTGCTGAAAACAAAGGATGAAGTTTTAAACTACTTCAAAATTTATAAGGTCGAGGCTGAGAACCAACTAGAAAAGAAAATTAAAAGGTTAAGGTTTGACCGTGGAAGATAGTATATCTCTCAGGAATTCTCCCAATATTGTGCTGAGCATGGTATAATCCATGAAGTGACACCACCATACTCGCCTCAATCTAATGGGGTGGTTGAGAGGAAAAACCGGACACTAATAGACTTGGTGAATGCCATGTTAGAGAGTGCTGGTATGCCTAAGTCATGTTGGGGGGAAGCTATCTTAATAGCAACCTTTGTCCTCAACAGAGTAATTACTAAAAGAAGTGAGATTACTCCATATGAGGGATGGAAGGGGAGAAAACCAAATATCAATTTTCTGCGAACATGGGGGTGTTTGGCTAAAGTCAATATACCATTGCAGAAAAAGAGAAAGCTTGGACCTAAAACAGTCGATTGCATTTTTCTAGGATATGCACATAACAGTACGACCTATAGATTTTTAGTAAAATCAGATTCCCCTAAGATTATTGCTAACACAATAATGGAATCAAGAGATGCTTCTTTCTTTGAGAATATTTATCCAACGAGAGCATCAGTCTTTAATGAAAATTCCAAAACTTCTGATCTTCCATCTACTTCTGAGTTACCAAATATTGTTGAACCAGCTTGTGATATCCCTGAGGAGGATAACAATATTGTCACAAATGAGGCTCCTCGCAGGAGCAAAAGATAAAGGGTTGAGAAAACCTTTGGTGATGACTTTATTGTATATCTTGTGGATGATGTGCCAAAAACTCTTTTAGAGGCTTATGCATCACCTGATGCAGAGTATTAGAAAGAGGCTGTTCGTAACGAGATGGATTCCATCATGGCTAATGGAACATGGGAGATCATTGAACTTCCTACTGGGTGTAAACTAGTTGGATGTAAGTGGATCTTTAAAAATAAAATGAGGCCTGATGGTACTGTTGATAAATATAAGGCAAGGCTTGTAGCCAAGGGTTATACCTAGAAAGAAGAAGAGGATTATTTTGATACTTATTCTCCTGTTGCCAGATTAAGTACCATTAGAGTGCTCATTGCATTAGCAGCTTCCTATGGTCTACACGTCCATCAAATGGATGTAAAGACAGCTTTCCTTAATGGAGAGTTGGAGGAAGAAATCTATATGAAGCAACCAGATGGTTATGCGATTACTGGACAGGAAAATAAAGTGTGCAAATTATTAAAATCCTTGTATGGCTTAAAGCAAGCACCTAAACAATGGCACAAAAAGTTTGATAAAACTTTGACATCTGCTGGTTTTGCTGTGAATGAGGCGGATAAATGTGTTTATTATCGCTATGGTGGGGGTCAAGGAGTAATCTTGTGTTTGTATGTCGATGACATACTTATATTTGGGACCAACACTGCTATCATTGAAGTGGTCAAGTCTTTCTTATCTAGTTGTTTTGATATGAAAGACATGGGTGAGGCAGATGTAATTCTAAATATTAAATTGAGGACAATGACCTCTCGAACGGCCTTTAGGGCGTGCTCCGGCGAGGTGGATGGCTCTACCCGATGCGCCTCTTCGCGTTGAGTTTGAATCCGCGGACAATCTCCCCCGGAACGGCCCAACGGCGGCGGTGGAGGGCAAAACCCGCGGCAGTGCTTCTACAAACTACGACGAGGAATCGCGAGGGTTTGGCGGCGGCCCAGGTGTGAGTAGCTAGGGCAAAGATGCGCATGGAAAAGAGCTAGACAGCGACGGGATTGGTTGCTTAAATAAGGCCTCGACGTGCGCGAAATCCGCAAACCCTAACGAACTCGGAGGCGGCGGCGGCGCGGTCCAGCCGGACTCGAGTTTGACATGGGTTCGGTCGGTGGAACAGTGCAAACCCATTAGGGTTTTCCAGCGATTAAATAATTAAATAAATTCACAGAAATTCATTTAAATCAAGAAAAATAGCAAAATGCTAAGAAAAATTCTAGAAAATAATATAGGGCATTTTGGACTCAAATAAAATATTTCCAACAAAAATTTATTTGAAACTTTTGAATATTTAAGTAATAAGATAAATGACTTAATTCAAATTAAATCCAAATAAATTCTAAAAATTCACAAAATTCACAAATACACTTTGAATTCAAGAAAAGCAAAAATTGGGGTGTTACAAATCTCCCCCCTTAACAGAATCTCGACCCCGAGATTTAGGGCTAACTAAGGAATATGTTTGGAAACTCTTTCTTTAAGTCCTCTTCGCGCTCCCAAGTCGCTTCACTTTCTGAATGGTTGCTCCACTGAACTCTGCAGAAGCGGATCGACTTGTTTCGAGTCTCTCGATCCATCGTGTCCAAAATCTTCACCAGGTGCTCTTTATAGGTCAGATCTTCCTGCAGCTCGATCGACTCTAAAGGCGTCTGTTCATCTGGCACTCGCAGATACTTCTTTAGTTGTGACACATGGAACACATCATGCACTCCTGCCAAAGACTGCGGTAGCTCCAGCTGGTATGCAACCTCTCTTCTGCGACTTAGGATCTTGAATGGACCAACATATCTTGGCGCAAGCTTCCCTTTGGCGTGGAACCTCTTAACTCCCTTGAGAGGTGTAACTCTAAGATATACGAAATCTTCCGGTTGAAAGCTCAATTCTCGGCGACGGTTATCGGCGTAACTCTTTTGTCTTGAGTGAGCTATCTTCAATCTTTTCCGAATCATGGCGATATGCTCTTCGGCTTCTTGAAGGATGTCTAGTCCGAAGACATGGCGCTCACCTGTCTCATTCCAATTCAGCGGCGTTCGGCACGGTCTACCATATAATGCTTCAAATGGTGACATCTGCAGACTTGCCTGATAACTATTATTATAGTTGAACTCGGCATAGGGCAAACTCTTATCCCAAGAGGTAGCATAAGCTAACGCACAAGCTCTCAACATGTCTTCCAGAATCTGATTAACTCTTTCCGTCTGTCCACCCGTCTGCGGATGATAAGCTGTATTGAAGTTTAGACGGGTTCCCATGGCTTCATGCAACTTATTCCAGAATCTCGAGGTAAATTGGGTACCTCTGTCCGATACGATCTTTTTCGGCACTCCATGCAAACATACAATCCTTGACATGTACAACTCTGCCAATTTATCCCCTGAGTAGGTGGTCTTCACAGGAATAAAGTGGGCGACCTTTGTCAATCGGTCTACTATAACCCATATGGAATCATATCCACCCTGAGTTCTCGGCAAATCGGTAATGAAGTCCATACCGATTTCCTCTCACTTCCACTCAGGTATCTTCAACGGTTGTAGTAATCCTACTGGCCTCTGATGCATTGCCTTGACTCTCTGGCATATATCGCACAACGCAACATGCTCGGCAACTTCACGCTTCATGCTTAGCCACCAGAATATTTCCTTTAGATCTTGATACATCTTAGCACTCCTCGAATGAATCGAGTACTTGGAGTCATGGGCTTCTTCCAAAATCAGCTGCTTCAACTCCTTGTTCGGCACACATATGCGATCCTTAATCCACAACGTGCCTTGCTCATCCAGTCTGAAGTCCTTTGCCTTGCCTTCCTCCATCTTGGACTTGATTGTCGGGACCCCGAATTTGCAAATTCGGACCCTCTGTGTATTCAACACTAGTCCAGGAACGCGCTAGTGCACACAGTTTTAACATCGGTAAATATCACAATCATACCACTCGATACTAGTAAAGTACTTTAATTAAATAGTCAAACTAGTTACTTGACCTTATGGTCAAGTTACAAATGCACGCCTCGCAGGGCGAAACTTATTAAGAGAGAAATAGTAGCAGCGGAAAATCAAATAACTTCGTGGCGCCATCCAAAGATACCACAGCAACCGACCGGGCTCGCTTCCTAAGTAGACGGTTCCTCGTGGTGCTCCTCCTCCAAAGCCGTGTAGTTTCCTCTTCAACTGTGTTGTATTGTGGCAAGGGTGAGTACTTGGTACTCGGCAAGTCATGCATGTAATGCAAGCTAATATACTATATGCATGGCTTGGTACAAAGGAATAGCTCAAGGTATATTTGCGAAATGACATTTGACAAGTAACATAAGTAGATTCGAAAGCAGTAGAAACAAGTATAGCATAATTAACTTTTCAAGGAGTTTAATAAACATCTTTCCCATCCTAATCCACATTTCCATCAACATCATTATTAATCCAACCCAACCTTTCAGATCCAAGTTATTTTTGAGAAAATCTAACCCTTGATCATAATTCGAGCGATGTCCAATACCACGGACATGGCTATTCGAATAGATTCTACACTCTGCAGAGGTTATGCACTTTACCCACAAGATACAGTCAAACACCACAAAGGCGAGTTCCCGTAACAAAGTCTTTCGGAAACTTCTAACAATACAAGTGGTCCTCCCCGGTTATTGCACACTAACCCTTCCCTTAGCTAAGGCGAAGTTTAGGCCAATCAACCGTTAGATGGGTACTGGCCTCGGCCAGACGCTCCCCCGTACAACTTACACAAAGGGTGTAGTTGACCTCCTAAGGTCCCACAGGTACGTTATTAGCAACTTAATCAACTAGGTCCGCCCCATTAAAGACATGTGGTTGCACGTTAGACCCAGTTCAAAGGCTTGCAAGGTGAAGTCCTTAGGGTGACCAGGGCAAGACTACCCGAAGAACCAAATCAACATCCCCAGTGCCACAACTGGCCCACCTGATCATTCTTGCCACATGCCCCGGTCAAAAACTATTTATCAAACCCCAGTTGATTACCATGCACCACGTGCCATCAACATCACATGATACCTTTCCAAAACAGGTTCAATATATCATTAAGTCAATATTAACATTTGATTGTCCAAAATCATGTCATGAGCACGAAAGGTGTCTAAGCGAGATACTACAACGGTCTAAAACCCATGTTGGCAATTTAATAATGTCCAACTAGTAATCCACAACTAGGGTGACAAGGGTCATGGCACATATTTAAATAATCAAGGTGTCATACAGCAAATTGGTATTTATCTAATTCCCCATATTTAAATAAAGTATTTTTCTAATTGAACTAGCATGCAATAGGTTAAATCAAAATAGATTTCAAAATAGGATCAACATGGTTAAAGCACAACTTGCCTTCAAAAAGTACTTGTTCTTGGTCTTGAGTTGGATCCTGAGTCAATACTTCTCCTTCGAATCCTTCCGGCACTTCAACGTCTACTCGTAAAGCGTGCAAATAGTAATACACGAATAAACAATAGGCAAAAAGTGTCCAAACATCCAAATAAAATCCATAAACAGAGAGAACATAATTTTATGAATTTTTAGAAGCTGGAATCGTCAAATTTGGAGTTAAAATGCAAAAGTTATGATTATTTAAAGTTTAAATAATCAATTAAATAATTTTACAGAGAAAAACTTTAGTCCAAAAATTAAATAAAATTCATAATTAGGTAGATCTCAATTTTATACAAATTTAGAAATTTGAATCACTCAAATCGGAGTTGAAACGCAAAAGTTATAAGCGTTTGAAGTTTGAATCAAATCTGAAATCATTATTTCGAATTAATAAATTATTTTCTTTTTCGGAAATTAATTATTGCGTCAGCCTGGACACGTGTACCAATCACGAAGCGACACGCGTACCGAATGACGTCAGCCACGCCCGGCCAACAATGCTGACAGGCGGGCCCCGTCATGACGTCATCATGATGTCATGATGCGGTTTAGATGACCCGCTGACACGCGGGCCCGGCGTGTCAGCGACATGCACGCGCGGCGCGGCTTGGTGCTACGTGGCATGATCATGGCCCTCGGTTTATGATCTAACGGCTGCGAACCAATCGGGTTGGATCTAAGCGACTTAATCTCGACCGCACAAGTTTGGATGGACGGCTAAGATTTGCCCGAGACTACCCTAAGCAATAACCCAGATCTAATCGGTGCCCTACGATCTTGATCCTACGGTTGGGATCTAATACGCCGAGACAGAGAGGTGGACTCACCTCAAGCGTGAGATGATGATCCAACGGCCGGTGGAGCTCCAAGGTCGCGGCGTGATGGCGGCGGCAGACCGGGAATCGGGAAGACGACACCGAAACGGCAGCGTGCAGGCGTGTCGGCGAGAAGGAGAGCACGTTCAGGGGTGCCTCAACGTGGGGGTTTCAGACCCAGCCTCAGGCGCGGCGGAGGACGGCTAACGGCGGCGGAATCGCTCTCAAACCCGTAGCCAACCCTCGACTACTCCGGTGAGGGATTCCTTGGCGGCGGCGGCGGCTTGAGCGCGGAAACCTAGAGCAAACGGTGCGGGACGAGCAGGCGATCCTCGGACGAGGGGCGGGGCTTTAAATAGCCTTGGCGTTCGCGCGGAACCCGGAGGTCAAGACCCACACGGCGGAGCCGTTCGTGCCCGAGTCGGAATCGGAGACGAAGCGGACGTGGCCGCATCTGAGCCGTCCACGTGCGCTGGATCCGGTGGCCCTCACGCGCGAGCGACGTGGACGTTACCCGGCCGTTGGATCAAGATCCAACGGTCGCGGTCTTAGGGTTAGGTCTTTTTAGGCGACGCGGTTCGACCGAGTCAAGAGGCGCGGGTCCGGCTCGGGTCAGACTCAGGTCTGGCTCGAGTCCGAGGAACAGTACTAGACCCGACTAATTTTCAGCGATTAAATATTCAAATTAATTCCCAGAAATTCATTTAATTCATTAAAAATATCAAAAGACTCAGAAAAATTCCAGAAAAATTCTGGAAAATACTTTGGATCATTTTGGACTCAAATAAAATATTTCCAACAAAATTTTATTTGCAAAGTTTAATTCTTTAATTATTTCAAAATGGAATAAATTCAAATAAATTCCAAATAAATCTAAATAAATTCCAGAAAATTCCAAAAATTCACCAAAGTGCCAAATCACACATGAATTTAAGAAAAGCAAAATTTTGGGGTGTTACATTGATCCTTTGAATCTTGTCATCATCCTTCTATCCTTCTCGGATCTGGTCCTCAAGGGTAGGCTTCACTTCCAAAGCAGCTAAAAATCCTTCAGGTACCACCTTAATCTGCATCATCTAAAATTCTTTGCACAATTCAACTTGACTCTCACCCACCAACATATTGATGGTGTGGCTCTTCCAACTCAAGGCATCGGCTGTAACACCCCAATTTTTGTTTTTCATGAATTTAATTGAAATTTTACACATTTGAGAATTTTTGGAATTTTCTGGAATTTATTTGGATTTATTGGGATTTAATTTGAATTTATTCTCTTTTGAGACAATTAAATAATTAAAAGTATAAATAAAGTTTTGTTGGAAATATTTTGTTTGAGTTCAAAATGTCTCAAAGTATTTTCCAGAATTTTCCTGGAATTTTTCTGATTATTTTGCTATATTTCTCGATTTATTTCAATTTCTAGAAATTAATTTAATTATTTAATCGCTGGAAAATAGCGAACGGGTTTTACTGTTCATCCGACCGAGCCAGACCCGAGCCGGACCAAACCTTAACCCGCGCGATCGTTGGATCTTGATCCAACGGCCAGCGTTGCGCCGCGTCACCCGAGCCTAAACCGGATCGGATCCGTTCGCGCCCGGGCAATCCCAGCCGTTGACCGTAGACACGTGGACGGCCAGGGTACAGCCACATCACCCAGTCTAAGTGCTCGCCGTCAAGCTCCAGCCGCCGTAGTCTCGCCGCAATCGCTCGCCGATGTTGGAGGAGAAGTTCACCGCGGTTCTTGCCGTTTTCTGCCGCCGACCACCGTCATTCACCGTCGTGGTGCCCAGATCCGTGTTCCTCGCACCGAGCCGCACCCGAAGGGACCATTCACTCCACCGGAACTGCGCCGAAACGCCGCGGGCGTGGTCGTCGTCTTAGTCTCCGGTAACCTAGCTCCGCCGTGGACATTGCCGGAACCGCGAGCTCCGTCAGCCGTTGGATCTTCATCGCACGGCCCAGGTTCATCCACGTCACCCCCGTTTGATTCCTCATTACGGTTTTAGATCTACTTTCAACCGTTGGATCTAGATCCAACGCTTTAGATTGAGCCATGTAGCCGTAGGCTGCACCGTGTTAGATCTAGTCTCAGCCGTTAGATCTAGATCGTACGGTTAGGGTTAATCCGCGTTGTAGCATTAGATTCATTCTCAGCCGTTTGATCAAGATCGAACGGCGTAGATTGAGCCACGCGTCAACCACGTGAAGTTTTGACCCAGGAGCCAGCTCAAGACCAAGAACAAGTACTTTTTGAAGGCAAGTTATGCTTTGATCATATTGCTCCTATTTTTGGAAATTAGTCTGATTCAAATTATTGCATGCTAGTTTAATTAGAAATTGTTTGAATTATTTCTGGGAATTAGATAAATGCCAAATTGGAGTATGACACCATGACTATTTAATTATGTGCCATGAACCCTTGCCACCCTAGTTGTGGAATTTATATAGTTGGACATTATTAATTTGCCAACATTGGGTATTTAGACTGTTGTAGTATAGTACTTAGACCTGCTACGTGCACATGACATGATTTTGGACAATCAAATGTTAATGTTGACTTAATGAGATATTGAACCTGTTTTGGAGAAGCATCATGTGTTGTGATGATGATGATGGCACGTGGTGCATGGTAATCATCTTGGTTTGATAAATAGATTTAGACCGGGGCAAGTGGCAAGAATGATATGGTGGCCATGAGTGGCACCGGGGATTTCATTTTGGTTCTTCTGGTAGTCTTGCCCTGGTCATCCTAAGGACTTAACCTTGCAAGCCTTTGATCTGAGTTAAACGTGCAACCACATGTCTGCAATGGGATGGACCTAGTTGAGTAAGTTACTAATAACTTGCATGTGGTACCTCGGGGTGTCAACTACACCTTTTGTGTAGCTTGAAAGGGGAGCGTACCAGGACTATGGCATGGCACCCGTCCAATGGTATGTCGGTCCCATACTTCGCCTCTGTTAAGGGAAGGGATGGTGTATGGCAAAAACCGGAGAGGTTCACTAGTATAGTTTGCAGTTTCCGAAAGGCTTTGTTACGATCACTCGCCTTTGTGGTGTTTGACTGTATCTTGTGGGTAAAGTGCATAACCTCTGCAGAGTGTACAACCTTTTTGAATAGCCGAGTCCACAGCATTAGACACTGCTCGGAGATTACAGTCAAGGGTTAGACTTTCATGAAAACAACTTGGACGTGAAAAGTTTGGTTGGGTTTAGTGATGACGTTGATGGAAATGTGGACTAGGAAAGGGAAAGTGTTTATTTAACTCCTTGAAAAGTTATTGATATTATCTTTACTTTTACTGCTTTCGAATCTACTTATGCTACTCTTTATTCGCTGTTTTACTGCAAATGAACCATGAAGCATTTCTTGTACTAAGCCATGCATGTAGAGTATTAGTTTGCATTATGTGCATGACTTGCTGAGTACCAAGTACTCACCTCTTGCAACAATACAACACAAGTTGAAGAAGAAGCAATGCCAGCTTTGGAGGAAGAACTTCAGGAGGAACCGTCTATCTAGGGAGCGAGCCCAGTCAGTTGCCTGTGGTATACTTGATGGCGCCACGTTGATGCTTTTATTCCGCTACAATTTATTTCCTTTAATAAGTTTTCACCCTGTGTGGCGTACTCTTGTAACTTGACCATAAGGTCGATGTGAAATCATGTGCTGAAAAATTGGCTTAGAATTGAATTTGCAAAAATGTGTTTGTTCATGTGTTTTGACAATTTGACAAGAAACAGTAAGTTTCGCTTTGGCGTCGGACCAAACTTAAAGAAAACAGTAAGTTTCCCATCTACGACGGACCAAATTTTTTGGTTCTACGTGAACATGTTTTTGGCAACCTCATTTTCCCATCTACGGCGGACCAACTTTTTTTGTCCTTTGTAAACATGCTTTTGACAACCTCATTCTCCCATGTACAACGGACCAACTTTTTTGGTCCTTTGTAAACATGCTTTTGACAACTTCATTCTCCCATGTACAACAGACCAACTTTTTTGGTCCTTTGTAAACATGTTTTTTTTTGGCAAACTCGTTTTCCCATGTACGACAGACCAACTTTTTGGTCTGTCGTAAATGTGCTTTTGAAGGTTGTTGTGCCAGACCAAGTTATTGAAAAACAGTAAGTTTTACATGTACGCCGGACCAAATTTTTTGGTCCGTCGTGAATGGGTTTTTGAGTGATTTTGAGATTGAATTTTGAATTTGATTTTGAGATTATGAAATTTGTGAGAATTTCATGATGCTTGTTTTGAAGTGGACTTTATGCAATGCTCATGTGAGTAGTTGCATGGATTGACATTAAGTCAAGTCGTGGACTTGTGCTCGGATTCGTTTTGTGGTTTGTTCATGTGCAGGTATTGCTCGAGGGTGAACGTGGTCGATGACGGGACCGGAACTAGGTTCATGGAGGAACTGAGGTTCGGGACTAGGTTCAGGGAGGAACTGAGGTCTTGGTGGTCAAGTATGTCATGCGGGACGTTCGGGCTAAGAGAATGGTGCACATGAAGAATGGTTAGTCACGTGAGAATGGCAGGAGGTCATTCGCGTGCAAAGTGTTAGTCACGTGAGTATGGCAGGTGGCCATACGCGTGCAAAGTGTTAGTCACGTGAGTATGGTAGGGTTGCCATACGCGTGCAAGAGTTGTACTCGGCCAGGTTGGGCCAAGTAGAGTTGTGTTGGATACAGATTCCTTCTAGGGAATTGGAATCGTATTCAGAACTCCTTGTGGGTTGGTCCTTTAAATAGGAGGGGTGTCTCCTGTTAAAGGGCATCAATCGAACCAAGTAGCAGAATAGGCGCAAGGGAGCTTGAGCTTGGTTTTAGGGTTTGTACTCTTTTGATGGGAGTACTTTAGACAAAAGAAATAAAGATCAATTCTTCTAGTTCCTTGTGTGCTACAATATTCTCTTTTGGTTCTTGTTTGCATACTTGTTCTAGTTCTAGATTGGTTTTTGTTTTTTGAGTTTCATCTTGATTTGATCCATCAAAAACCTCTCTAGGGTATTGATCTAGTGTTCCTCAAAGTTTTGTTGATAAATCTTTTGTTGTTCTTGATCAATCTACAAGTTTCGATTAGATTGATTTTCGTCAAGTTCTGGAACAGCAAGCTTGCGAAGCTTATAACTTTTGATCCGTAAGTCCGATCGAGCTGATTCTTTTTGAGTTCGATTCGTACTAGAATCTAGTTTCTTGTGTCCCAATTTCAGATCGATCCGATGGTTGGATCTCCAGGAATTCGCATTTTACCGAACCTTTGTCATTCTATTTTTGTCGAAAACGAGGCAATTATTTGGTTCTGTTTTGGGGTGAACTTTTAATAGATCAAGAATTTGGTTTTAGCTTCCGCACAATCATTCACCCCCCTCTGATTGCTATATTCGTATACTTCGATCCTACAGTCGAGTAACCAGTTTGGTTATTTTAATTAAAGTACTTTACTATTATCGATGTGTATGATTGTGATATTTACTGATGTCGAGACTATGTGCACTAGCGTAATCCTGGACTAGTGCTGAATACACAAAGGGTCTGAATTTGCAAATTCGGGTCCCGACAGAGGTGGTATTAGAGCCATACTGACTGTAGGACTACCCTTAGCTAGAATGGTCGTAGCGAGGATAAAACCTATTTTCTAAAGTTAAAACTTGACGAGATGATGAATGAAATCTCACCTTATCCCCTTCTCTCTTTTCATACCCTTTGCTGAATTTCTCTTGTTCACACGTGGTTTAAAAATTGTTGGAGCTCTCACGTGAGTGTCTTTGGCAGATGAAGATGCTCAACAACTATGCCGAGCGTGAGGGAGGCTACGCCGCCGAGTTATGGCGTATGTTATAGGTACTTGGAGGTTTCGAGAGGCCACTTTACTAGAGGACTATCGTAGTGCAGGCTGGATTGGTGAAGGCATGGGACGTCAAGATCACAGTGTATGCTCGCGAGAAGATGAAGTTCAGTCGCCCATGCTACTTCACGGCCATGAGGTCTACATTTGAGATGAGAATCTAGGAGGTGTCGCGCTGAGCTATGAGGCACGTCGCTCGCACGTACTCCAGAGAGCTGGAGGGCACAGTGTTCTGTCACCACCCACGCTGAGACAACAGGATTGAGCGGGAGCCGATAGAAGATGAGGATGCCACTATCACGCACCTGGCGAGGTTCGTCGTAGCCCAGGAGGATGTTCTTGATGACACAGTTTGGGAATTGCAGAAGACTCGCAAGGAGGTAAAGGAAGGGAAGAAACACCTGGAGAATGCTCGCGAGTATGTCGCCTACGCTACACAGAGGATCGCAGAGCCGAGACAAGACTCAGACGGCAGGCCCGGAGCCGATGTTGGAGTTGGAGGCCCAAGACCCGAGGAGCCAGCACTGGCAGAGCGGGACTCCTCGCACCACGCCCACACCGTGCTCGAGCCGCAGCCAGAGCCAGAGGAAGACGTCGCGTCGTCAACCACAGTTGTGGTAGGGCATGGAGATTACTTTGCGCCGATGCTGCCACACCCACCAAAAGGAGGCAGTGGAGGTTGGTTTGATGAGTGAGCGTTCAGATTAGTGGTTGAGACTCCTTTGACGAGTTGCGTCTAAGAATAAAGAGTCACCCTTAGAAGCGTTAGACTCTAGTGTGTTAGTTGATTTGGATTTTCATTGATTGCTGAGTGTGCAATATGTGTTGCAAGGCCCTTAGGCATTGTGAGCAACCATACCAAGTTATTATTAAATAATAAAGTTGGATTTTGAGTCACACCTTCCTCCCCGCATAAGTTTTCTCTATTACTTATCTATGCTTGTTTCCCTCTCGTCTCTAAACCTTGGAGTAACCAGCAGATGGTGAACACTTGCGGAAACCTTGGGGGCAACGGAAGTGTGTAACACCCCAATTTTTGCTTTTCATGAAATTAAATATTATTTTGCACATTTTTGAATTTTTAGAATTTTCTGGAATTTATTTGGATTTATTTGAATTTAATTTGAACTTATTCCATATTGAAATAATTAAAGAAATTAAATTTTCAAATAAAGTTTTGTTGGAAATATTTTATTTGAGTCCAAAATGATCCAAAATATTTTCCAGAATTTTTCTGGAATTTTTCTGAGTATTTTACTATTTTTCTTGAATTAAATGAATTACTGGAAATTATTTTAAATATTAAATCGCTGAGAAATCCAAACCGGGTCGGTTACTGTTCATCCGACCGAGCCCGAGTCAGACTCGAGTCCGAGCCCGACCCGAGCCATGCGACTCGGTCGAACCCGGTCATCGCGCCGAAACTCAACCGTTGGATCAAGATCCAATGGCTGAGATCAACCGCAATAGCCACTGAACCCTAGCCCGTGACCGTTGGATTGAGATCCAACGGCTCACGTTGATCCACGTCACCCAATCCGAATGGGATTCGGACTCCACCGCCGCAGCCGTGTCGACCTCGGTCTCCGCACGATACACGGAAGCCGAGGCCCCTATTTAATGCGCCGCCGCCGCCATCGTGAAGCCCGTTCCCTTGCGCACCCGTAGCCCTAACCCACCCTGTCGGAGCCTCCGCCGTTTAGCCGCGCGAGCTCGCCGTAGTTGGAATCCTTCTCCACCGCGGTTTTTGCTTCGTCCCGCCGCCGTCCGTCGTCCTTCGCCGCCGTTGACCCCAGATCCGGACTCCCCGCGACGAGACGCACTGAGGAGGACTCACCTCGCCGAAGAGCCCGCGAACGCCGCCGTTCGCGTGTCGCTGCTCGGCCCGCCAGCTCCGCCGCGCCGCCATCGCCGACCCCGAGCTTGGTGGACCGTCGGATCACCATCGCACGGCTAGGATCACGCCACGTCACCGCCGGTGAGATTCCAATCCAAAAACCCCAGATCCAATCTCAACCGTTGGATCTAGATCCAACGGTCCAGATCAAACGCGTTAACCCAAGCGGCGTGAGAGCGATTCAATCTGGGCCGTTGATTTTCAAATCAACGGCCGAGATTGAGCCACGTGTCTTGGAAGTTGGACCGGCACTCGGCGCCCGTCTGGCGTGCGTGGCAACGCCGACACGGGCCAGCGCGTCGGCGCGAAACCGCACCATGGCGTCGGCCACGGGCCCGCGTCGGTCGGCCACCCCAACCGTGCAGTGACGTCACCCATGACGTCACAGTGGGTCTCACCTGTCAGCACCGTGGGCTGAGCCCCGCTGACGTCAACAATGACGTCACCCGAGTGGTCCCACCTATCAACGACCCGAGCCGTGGACTAGGTCCACGGTGGACCAAGCCAAGCCGTGGGCTGAGCCCATGGACCGGCTGACGTCAGCCGTCCAATTAGAGGCTGCCACGTGTCCTCGCTGACGCAATAATTAATTTCCGAAAAAGAAAATGATTTATTAATTCGAAATAATGATTTCAGATTTTGTTTCAAACTTCAAATGCTTATAACTTTTGCGTTTCAACTCCGATTTGAGTGATTCAAATTTCTAAATTTGTATAAAATTGAGATCTACCTAATGACGAATTTTATTTAATTTTTGGACTAAAGTTTTCCTCTGTAATATTATTTAATTGATTATTTAAACTTCAAAATGCTATAACTTTTGCATTTAAACTCCGAATTTGACGATTCCAGTTTCTAAAAATTCATAAAATTATGTTCTCTCTGTTTATGAACTTTATTTGGATGTTTGGACACTTTTTGTCTACTGTTTTATTCATTTGTTGCTATTTGCACGCGTTACGAGTAGACGTTGAAGTGTCGGAAGGATTCGAAAGAGAAGTATTGACCCAGGAGCCAGCTCAGAACCAAGAGCAAGTACTTTTTGAAGGCAAGTTATGTTTTGACCATATTGACCCTATTTTGAAACCTATTTTGATTTAACTTATTGCATGCTAGTTCAATTAGAAAATACCTTATTTAAGTATGGGAAATTAGATAAATGCCAAATTGCTGTATGACACCTTGATTAATTAAATATGTGCCATGACCCCTTGTCACCCTAGTTGTGGTTTACTAGTTGGACATTACTAAAATGCCAACATGGGAAATTAGATCGTTGTAGTATATTGCTTAGACCTGCTACGTGCTCATGACGTGATTTTGGACAATCAAATGTTAATATTGACTTAATGATATATTGAACCTGTTTTGGAAAGGTATCATGTGATGTTGATAGCACGTGGTGCATGGTAATCAACTGGGGTTTGATAAATAGTTTTCGACCGGGGCATGTGGCAAGATTGATCGGGTGGGCCAGTTGTGGCACCGGGAATGTTGGTTTGGTTCTTCGGGTAGTCTTGCCCTGGTCACCCTAAGGACTTCACCTTGCAAGCGGAATACCCTCCTCCGCGAAGCCTTGAGAGGTTTCCAAGATGAGGAGGAGGACTCCAAGATGAAGGTTTGAGAGGTGGAAGCACGTCGATTCGTGGAGAAACGGCCAAGTAATCTCCATTTAATCTCATTTCAATTTTTGGTTGATTGAGCTATTTTCGGTGGAATTTGGAATGAATGGAGGTGGGAAATGAGTTCTCCTTGTCGATACCTTTCCAACGGATCCGGCCGTTCGTGATTTGGTGGAGTGATTGCAAAGTTATGGTGAATTGAATGGAGGCACCATGAACGGAAAAGAACAGCTGCTTCTCTGGAAATGAATCATCGGAGAAGATGATGCTACAGTAAGGCGACACTATAGTACACGACCCTACAGTAACCGACACTACAGTATCAGCCGCGTGGCGCTTCCTGGTTGGTCGGGGTAAGTGAGAGTTAAGCGCGAGAGAAAAATTAGCAAAAATGGTCTAAAAATCCCGGAAAAATTCCTAAAAATATTAGGGAATATTTGAAACCTAATAAAATTAGTTTTACAGAATTTAGATGAAATTTGGAATTTAGAAAATTCCGGGATGAATAAAGGGGATTTAATGAAAGACCGCGAGCGATAAAATACCAGAGGGTTTCCAAAAATCTTGGAAAAATTCCCAAAATGTTTTTGGAGTATTTGGAACCTAATGCAATAGGTTTCGAGATTTTTGTAGCATTTTGGAACTCGGGTGGAATTTCGGGTACGGACCGGAATTTAGAAATTTGACTTTTCAGACGATGAAAGATTGAACTCCAATTTCGGAAGGATAAGGATGCCAGGTTAATTAGAACACCAAGAAAAATCCAAATTTTGAATTTAATTAATTTATATTAGCTTTTTGGCAAAAGACCAAAATTGGGGATGTTACATCCTTTTAGCTAATGAGATGCGTAAAGCACTATCTCATTCCCCACACACTGGGTGATATGCAACTTCCTGTCAATTGACCTTAGCCAGTCATCTGCCTCCAATGGGTTGGCATTCCCGGAGAACGTGGGTGGATGGGTCCTCATGAATTCTGACAATCTTGAGTTCTGTCGCTGTCCCTGATTAGCTTGGTTGGTAGCGGCCTGAGCAGTGACTTGCTGCATCTGTTGCATCATAGCATGCATTAGCTGCGTCTGAGCGGCAAGGAACGCTCCAAAGTTCTGCATGTCAACTGGCGGTGATGGCTGGGGTGCAGGTGCTCCATCATTGGGGTTTCCTGCGGGGCAAAAACCACTTCCGTTGGCTCCAAGGTTTCCGCGAGTGTTCACCATCTGTCGATTGCTCCACGGTTTACGGACGAGGGGGAAACAAGAATAGGCAAGTAATAAGGAACTCATGCGGGGTGAAAGGTGTAAATCAAACTCCAACTTTATTAATTATTTAATAATAACTTGATATGGTTGCTTACAATGCCTAAGGGCCTTGCAACACATACTGCACACTCAGCAAGCAATGAAAATCCAAATTAACTAACACGCTGAAGTCTAACGCCCTAGGGGTGTCTCTTTATTCTTAGACGCGACTCGACAAAGGAGTCTCAACTACTAATCCTGAATGCTAACTCCTCGAGCCACCCTCCTGGGGAACTCCTCAGCGGGATACTGGAGGGTGAGACGGCATTGGTGCAAAGCAATCACCATGCCCTAGCACAACTATGGTCGACAACACGACGTCCTCCTCTAGCTCTGGCTCTGGCTGCGGTGCAGGTGGCACCTCCTCTGGGTCCTCCTCATGGTCTAGGTCATGCAGCTCTAACACCGGCTCTGGTTCGGGTCCGTACAGCGTCATCTCCAGCTCACGAACCCTCCGAATAGAGTGAGCTAGGTACTCTCGAGCTTCTTGCAGTTGCTTCTTGACATCCTTGACCTCAGCACGAGCCTTCTGCAACTCCTGTATGGTATCATCAATCACATCCTCCTGAGCGACGACAAACCTCGCTAGATGTGTGATCGTGACGTTCTCATCATCTATCGGCTCCCGGTCAAGGCGGTTGTCTCTGCGCGGGTGGTGATGAAACACGATGCCCTCCAATTCCCTGGGGTAGAAGCGAGCGATCTGCCGCATTGCTAGACGCGATGTCTCCTGAATCCTGGCCTTAAGCGAAGACCTCCTCGCGATGAAGTAGAATGGACGGCTTGCCTTCATCTTCTCTCGGGCATACACAGTGACTTTGACGCGCCACGCTTGGACCAATCCTGCCTGCACTATGGTGGTCCCTCGGTAGAGTAATCTCTCAAAACCTCCAAGTACTTGCAGCATACGCCATAACTCAGCGGTATAGCCTCCCTCACGCTCAGCGTAGTTGTTGACCATTTTCATCTGCCAAAGACACTCACGTGAGAACGCAACATTTTTAAATCAAAGTGGAGACAAAAGAATTCAGCAAGGGGTAAGATGGGAGAGAAGGGATAAGTCAAGATTTCATTCGTCATCTTGGCAAGTTTTAACTTTTAGAAAATAGGTTTTATCGGCCATTCTAGCAAAGGGTAGTCCTACAGTCAGTATGGCTCTGATACCACCTCTGTCGGGACCTGGATCTGCAAATCCGGACCCTCTGTGTATTCAGCACTAGTCCAGGATCACGCTAGTGCACACACACTACTACAGAAATGCTTATATTAGACGCACTATCACAGACGGTTTTCAAAAACCGTCTGTAATATATAATATCACAGACGATTCTATAAACCAACCGTCAGTGAAACTATCACAGACCGTTATTAATAAAACCCGTCTGTGATTAGATAAATATCGCAGACGGTTTTGTATTCAAACCGTCTGTAATATTATCACAAACGGTTCTATAAAAACACCGTCTGTGATATAAAGTAATATCACAGACGGTTTTACTATACAACCATTTGTATAGTAAGCACAGACGGTTGTGTTTATAAACGTCTCTGATATTGCTTATATCACAGACGTTTTGTGTTTATAACCGTCTGTGTACTGCATTATAACATTTTGATGTTTTTATCGAACTACGTATTTTCATCGAAGGCCATAATTGCTCATAGATAGGACGAAAAATGGTAATACCATTTTATAACATAATGAAATTCGAAATTGCTAGTGATCGGACGTCGGTTTTTCGCAACATTTTCTTTCTACGTATGCATAAACAAGAAAAAATGTTTCATTCATTCAAAAAAAATCTTGCAATGCGTCCGAAAAAAAAACGAGAATCGGACGTCCGAGTGTAAGTTTCTCCCAATGAAATTTGATAACCACTGTAACAGCCATTTTATAACATAAAACATTTCATTACATTACTACATTATATATATATTATTACTTATAAATTAAAATATTCATCGTCGTCCGGAGGAGGTGGCGAGTTGCCATCGTCGTCGTCATCGCTCCCCGGTGGGCTGCCATCGTCGTCGTCGTGGCGCCACGGTGGGCTACCGTCGTCGTCGTCGTCATCTGAGCCCCCCGAGTGCCTGACGTGGTCGTCTTCCTCTGACTCTTCCTCGTCCTCCTCCCGCTCCTCCTCCTCCTCTTCCCGCTTGCGTTTCCCGCATAGCGGCGACGCCGGGGGAGGTGATGGTGGAGCGGCGCCGGGGGAGCTTGCGGGAGGAGGTGATGGTGGAGGAGACGACGGGGCAGGTGAATGGCGAGGCGACGCCGGGGGAGGTGATGGTGGAGGCGACGCCGACGAAGGAGAGCTCGCGGGAGATTCCATTAGCAGTAATGTGTTTGATCGAATTCGATCAATAGTGGTGATTTAATAGGTGGCCGGAATTGAAGACGAAGCGAGAAACGAAGAGTTCTCATTCAAAGGCGCGCAGCTGGAAACGAAGAGACGAAGACGGACCGTCGCTATCACAGACGATTCTATAAACCAACCGATTGTTGACTATCACACACCATTCCTCGTCTGCCATCACGGACGGTTTTTGAAAATAACCGTCTGTGATATACTTATATATCACAGACGGTTTAGTTTACATAACCGTCTGTACAATATCACCGACGGTTGGTACACATCGCCGTCTGTAATCTTACTATATTACAGACGGTTATTACATAGAACCGTCTGTGATAAAGATTACACATCGCCGTCTGTAATCTTACTATATTACAGACGGTTATTACATAGAACCGTCTGTGATAAAGCTTGCCTATATATAGGCCCGAGCGCAACTTCGATGTTGTGGTCACCTGTAGGGATAGAATGCTAAGACCGTTATATCACCGACGGTTTGGCAATACAACCGTCTGTAAGCCTATATAATAGGTGATTCTTGTGATGTAATTAAGGTTAGTAATGGATAATTGCATTATATATATTAATTCAGATCTAAGGTTAGTATTGGATATAAAATTGCCTTATATATATTAATTCAATATCTAGCTTGGTTATGTAAGAAATTTAAGATTGTTTACATCTAGCTTGTAGATCCATGTTTTGGTGGTGATAGTAATTGGACGTTATAATTGCAATATTATTTTGAAGCTCTAACTTGTTAAGGAAAGTGTACTTAATCGATTGAAAAGAGAGTTCTAATTGGATCGAATATTACATGTGTAGCATAGATGGATCGAAGTGGATGTACGCTGAGGACCGTCTGAGTGTGGAGTACATTAATGGCGTCTCCACTTTTAGAAGAGCTGCAGAGGAGGACATGTTTAATAAGGAGTGCAAGATATGCCTTGTCCATGCATCGATTGCGAGAATATGATGATGTTTGAAACTCAGCGCAGATCGAAGCACACTTGATTATGCGAGGTTTCAAAAGGGATATACATGTTGGACCGATCCGCGAAGAGCATAATATACAAGAAGCGGTGGTACTGTTAACATCTTCGACGAAGTCAACGATATGCTTAGGATGATCACATTGATTCTGCTCCGACGAGGATATGTTGCATGATGACAATCTGGACCAGATCTTTGCGACGCAGAAGGGAACCGTGATGAAAGGGAATATGAAAAATTCGTGGGTTTGATGGAGGACTCGAAGAAACCTTTGTTTGCTGGTTGCAAGGTGAAATACACAAGGTTGTCGCAGTGCTTGAACTGCTGAAATTGAAGGCAAGCAATGGTTGGTCGATAAGAGTTTCACAAATTTGTTATGTCTATTGGCAGACATGCTTCCAGAGGGAAACGAGTTGCCGACAACAACCTACAAAGCCAAGAAGGTTCTTTGTCCCTTGGGAATGGAGGTAGAAAGAATACATGCATGTCCGAACGATTGTATCCTATACCACAAAGAGTATGCAAACTTGCATGTATGTCCGGTGTGCAACGCATCCCGGTACAAGCGTAAGAGTCATTCAGATGAGGAGGTGAAGAAAGGAAGTTCTGCTAAGATGGCATGGTATCTGCCTCTAATTCCCCGATTGAAGCGTTTGTTTGCTAACCCAAAGGAGGCCAAATCATGTTGGCATTCCGAGAAGCGTAAGAACGATGGAATGCTAAGACACCTGCCGACTCCACCCGGTGGAGAAACATCGATAGGAGGTATGAAGAATTATTTGCAGAGATGAGGAATATAAGGTTTGGACTGAGTACAGATGGAATGAATCCTTTCGGTAACATGAAGCAAAGGCATAGCACTTGGCCCGTGAATCTCTGTATCTACAACCTTCCTCCTTGGTTGTGTATGAAGCGAAAGTACATTTTATTGTCTCAGGCTTATCCAAGGACCGAAACAACCTGGGAACGATATTGATGTGTACCTAGCTCCATTGGTGGAAGATCTAAAAACATTGTGGGTTCCTGGGTACAGGTTTGGGATGCATACAAACGAGAGAACTTCACTTTACACTGCTTGTTGTTCTGCACCATAAATGATTACCCTGCACTTGCTAACCTGTCGGGCCAGAGTACAAAAGGTGCCAAGGCTTGCACTCACTGCCTAGACGATACTGAGAGTGTGTGGCTGAATCACTCGCGTAAAACCGTGTACATGCGTCACCGTAGGTTCCTTGGGAGGAAACACCCATACCGCAAGATGAAGAGACTATTCGATGGGACGAGCGAAAACGGTTCAACTCCAAGGCCTTTTAGCGGGAGAGATGTTCATGACTTTGTAAAGGATTTGGATGTTACGTATGGAAAGGGACGTAAAGCAAGGTCGACCCGTGAGAAGAGCTTGTGGAAGAAGAGATCAATCTTTTGGGACCTACCTTACTGGGAGCACCTAGAAGTTCGCCACTGCATCAATGTCATGCACGTGGAGAAGAATGTCTGTGATAGCCTGATTGGTCTCCTACTAAACATTAAGGGCAAAACAAAGGATGGTATCAACGCACGACTTGACTTAGTCGATATGGGCATAAGACCTGAGTTAGCACCAAAAGAGACCGTTAAAGGTGGTACGTGATTATGCGAACCTTGTTACACTCTGTCAAAGGCCGAAAGAACTGAACTTTGCCAGTGCTTGCATGGTGTGAAAGTTCCGTCCGGCTACTCGTCCAACATGATGAGACTTGTTTCAATGCAAGATTTAAAATTAATTGGCATGAAGTCTCATGATTGTCATGTGTTGATGACACAAATGCTCCCTATTGCAATTAGAAGTATTTTGCCAATAAAGGTTCAAGAGACAATCACGAGGCTGTGTTATTTATTTAACACAATCGCTCAGAAGGTCATCGATCCCGAAGGACTAGATGGTCTGCAGGCTGAGGTGGTGATGACTCTATGTAATCTTGAGATGTATTTCCCTCCGTCATTTTTCGATATCATGGTCCATCTCATTGTTCACCTTGTAATAGAGATAAAGATGTGCGGGCCTGTGTTCCTACGTAGCATGTACCCGTTCGAGAGGTATATGGGAATTCTTAAGTCTTATGTACGAAATCGATCTCGTCCGGAGGGTAGCATTGTCGAAGGTTATGCAACCGAAGAGGTCGTCGAGTTCTGCGTCGATTACATGGCTCAGGCCCAACCAATAGGTGTGCCTCGATCTCGCCATGAGGGGAGGCTCCAGGGTATCGGGACCATCGGAAGGAAAGCAATCACACCTGATCCAGTTGCGTGTGCTCAAGCCCATTTCACGGTTCTACAACACATGACTGCAGTGTCCCCGTACATCGTCGAGCACAAGCAATGGCTAAGGCAAGAGAATCCATCACGACATGAGTCTTGGATCATAAGACAACATAACCTTCAGTTCAACAATTGGTTCAAAGAGCGACCCATCACTGGCAGCTCGTCAAATGACACCCTGAAATGGTTGGCAAAAGGCCCAGCTTTTACAGTTGTCACGTGGAAAGGATACGACTTAAATGGATACACATTTTACACGATAGATCAGGATTTGAAGAGCACAAACCAGAACAGCGGGGTCCGCATAGATGCGTTCAGTACCGCTGGGTCAACGAGGAGCTCCTACTATGGGTTCATAGAGGAGATTTGGGAGCTTGACTATGTACTTTTCAAGATCCCACTATTTCGGTGTCGTTGGGTCCACCTCCAGCACGTGAAGGTTGACAAGTACGGCATCACCACTGTGGACCTCAAACGTGTCGGATACAAAGATGAACCATTCGTGCTCGCAAACCAAGTTGTTCAAGTCTTCTATGTTACCGATCCGTCTGACAAGAAGCGCCACGTAGTTGTTCAGGGAAAAAGGAGGATTGTCGGAGTTGAGAATGTAGTAGATGAGGAAGAGTACAATCAATTTGATGATTTGCCTCCTATCGGAAATGCCAGCATGGTCCAAGAGGAACAAATTGAGGAAGTCACCTACACACGCGTCGATCATTGTGAAGGGCTAATTTTCACTGTATAATTACAATGTTAATTTGTAAGCAGGAGCATGCATGTATGGATAATAAAGTAATATTTCTGTACTTATGTTATTGCACACGTGGTTGTAGAGTAGTAGGCCATAGTAACCAAGCTTCGTAAACTTGCAGACATCAGCAGGTAGGGTACGTTCGGTACATGTTGAGATAGCAGTTCGCTGAGCCACGGAGGTAGCCCATGGTGGCATCCGCCGCATAATAAAGTAATATTTTAAATTACGCACTTAGCACTGAGCTAGGTAAGGTCAAGATGAACGTCCAAGAGGGAACTACCTAAGTTGTATGCAGTGAGCTAGCTAAGGTCAAGATGAACGTCCAAGAGCGAACTACCTAAGTTGTATGCAGTGAGCTAGCTAGGTAAGCTCAACTTGCATGAGTATATATACTTCAGAGGAATGGTGAGTCAGATCACGCAGGTTCTAAACTAGAACCGTCTGTGATATATAATAACACAGACGGTTCTATACCAGAACCGTCTGCAATATGGTAATCTTACAGACGGTTCTAAACTAGAACCGTCTGTGATATATAGTATTACAGACGGTTCTAGTTTAGAACCGTCTGTGATATTCAAACCCTATAAAACTTCTTCACTTGAAACGTTTTCTACCAGACTTCAAACGCACGCACACTTCAAACCCTAACGAGCGCCGCCGCCTCCCCGAGCCCCGCCGCCTCCCTGAGCCCCGCCGCAGCCTCCCCGAGCCCCGCCGCCGCCCCGAGCACGCTGATGGAGACCGGCGCCGCCTCCCCACGCCCCGGCGCCGCCTCCCCGAGGCCCACCGCGGCTGCGCCTCCTCCTCCCCCCGGCAGTGCGCCTCCTCCACCCCGGCGAGGTCTCCTCCTCCCCCGGCGACGTCTGCTCCTCCCCCGGCGACGTCTGCTCCCCCCCACAAGGTAAATGACTAATGCTCCTCCCCCACAAGGTAAAAGACTAAATGAGAGAGAGAGAGAGAATAGTAAGTAATTGTTGGTAGCTCAGCTCCTGTATGTATATATGTATGTATTGTTTCGTGTGTTAATTATCGTCATGAATGAATGAATGAATAAATGGGCAAAACTTGCTCGAATTTTCTTGGCTCCATGCATGCCTCGTGCTCGTGACCGAGATGTAGCTAATTAAGGTTGCATACTTGCTCGAATTTTCTTGGCCATGAGTAATAGCTTGCACTCCGGCCAGCTAATTAACTTGTGCGAATCAATCAAGTGGCGAAAGGGAACCATAGGGCCGTTTGCAACTTGCGATATTGCGACCAATTAATCTTTTCGAGATTAATGGAAGTGATTAGAACCTGCTTCTAGCTTGCCCTCCCAGGATGAAGAAGGGCATGCATTTCAGGAAATTAATTATCTTTGCCCCACTCACACGCACTTCTTGTTAGCAAACCGAGTAGATTAAAACAATGTTAGCACTACTACGTAAATGCTTATATTAGACGCAAAGGTGGAAAAAAAGAAGAAGAGGAGGAAGAAGAATGTATGATGGATGCATCATACATTCTTTCGAGTAGTATGTTGCTCTTATATATTGTCATGGTTTGAAAAATTTGGCGATGCGCGTAGTAGCCTTTTAAGGCAATGCATTGTGGAAGGGAGGGATTGGACACAACTTGTGGGCTCGCGCTGTGCTGGAATCTCTTAGCTTAGGATAATCATCGGGTGGCCTCGCGCTGTGCTTAGCTTTCGCTTCTTTATTTTTATTTTTTTTGTGTTCAGTGGCTTTCCATCTATCCAGCCCCCTTTTGCTTCTTCCTTTCCCCCCCTTCTTTTAGATCATGGACGGCACTGGCCATGGTCAACTCTCGCATGTTCTTGTCTCTGCTCCCAGGTATATTTGCTTCCTCATGGCTGCTGCTTAATTTGCACCAGTATGTTCTAGATCAAGTGAATAGTTAGGTTCATTTATTTTATTTTTCTTTTCATAGTTCCCTCTCTCTCTCTCTCTCTCTCTCCCCTTTGTTCTTTACATCGGGCCCATGGTCGTGGGCGTCGGGTGGCAAATTCGGCTGCGCTCCGGCGGTGACGGGTGGATGGAAACTGGCTGCGGGGATGAAGGGGACAACGGGGAACCCGAGGGCGGCAGTGGAGTAGCGGCGGCGACATTGTTGGATGTATTTGAATTTTGATTGGATATCGTCGGAATTTTGACCTGATCATGACACCAAAATGAGTTAAAGTAGCCTCTCTCTCTCTCTCTCTTTCTCTCTCTGCCATGTAATCATGACATGAGAATCTTAACATGCTGTTATAGAGTACCCTTAGTCATAAGAAACTGGATGTTTAGATGTAATAGGCTATGTAGAAACAAAAAGATTTAGATGAATCAGTGGACATTTCTTCTTTTCATGTGATGAACACATCCAAACAGTTCCCATCGAAATAATGATGGAATAACATTATTTCAATATTTTCTATCCACCTTAGGACCCACTGAAGGATCTGTTCAGCCGAGTCAAGTCAAACCAACTCGCGCTCCAAGAAAAGCAAACAAAAGGCCAACAGGCCGATATAGCATCACGGCGATCGATCCGAAAGATGGGTCCCCTACCGGATGTAAAAAGGTAGTGAATGCGTTACGAACAATGTGCGGGATAGTTGTTCGCGAACGGGTTCCCATCACAATTGTATCCTGGAAGTCACTGACTGACGAGGGCCGCAACGACCTGCTTACAGAAATCCTTTCCTCCTTCGATATCCCAGAAGAACTCGAGGCCCCAAGGTCGACGGTATGCACCGCTAGTGGCGAGAAAGGCGTGGAAGACCTTTAAGAGCACACTTGTTAAGGAATACGTCAATAAGGACATGACTCCCTACTCTAAATGCGGGTTCATTCATCGAGGATTCATGGCGACGTTTTGTTCGAGATGAAGACGACAGATCGATTCGTGCTTGAAAGCGAAGCCCACAAGGCCCTGCAGTAAGGAACACCCACCCCCACGGACTCGGCACCGGCGCTCACGCGGGGAAGAGGATGCAATGGGACAGGGAGGACGAGGGGGACTCCGCGCCATTTGAATCGATTGTTGACCAGCGCGCCAGAGACTGGCTAAGAGCGAGGTCATGTGCCACACCATCTGGCACCATATCCTTTACAAACCCTGCGGACGAGGAAGTCTGCCAATGTTTGGTAAGATATCGAACCACCATTTTGGTACGTATTTAGTTCCTAACTTCATCAGTGAAATAACTTGTTGGGGTCTTGCAGGTAGAGTTGAGTGCACAATCTTCCGGTGGATCTTTTGTCCCAAACAGGGAGAGAGATGCACTCTCCACGGCATTGGGAAACAAGGAACACCCTGGTCGCACGCGAGGCAAAGGGGTTTTCATTCCCTGGAAGACGGGCTTCGAAGACACCGACATGTACCGGAGTAAGAAGAGAGGTAGAGACGAGCGTGAGAAAAAGATCATGAAGGATCTTGAGGACAGGCTGAGAGAAGAATTCAATGATAAGATAAGAAGCCTCGAGGAAAGGCTCAATGCTCAAAACGCAAATCCTGTGGAAGACCTAGGGTTCAGCCCCACTACACGTAAGAGCAATTGTCGTCGCCCACGACCAGGGTAAACACCCAGCAGATTCACATGCCTGTGACATCAAGGTATACTAAGTATGATCCCTTGAATGCTCCATAGATATATCTTTTTGGCACATTAGCTAATTGGGTACCGTTGTGTAGGAGCCCACGGTGCAATCTCCAGTGAGAGTTGCCAATTGCTCCCTTCCTATACAGTCGCTTGGGGCCTCGCGTATCCATCCATTGAAGGGGCGATGGTGCACGGTACCCTGCTAGCACCGGGTTTCACGAAGGCCAATGTGGACGGCGTTCATGACATTTTCAAGATCATCACGCTACAATTGCCTCCAAATGACGAGCTTCAGACACTGGGGGATGTCATCGGCACATTCATCCAAAGTGGCCCAAAGAAATGACATATCTCTAGACATCCATCCTCCACGAAGTACCTCTACTTCCTCCGCGAGTTGATCCAATTCCCCCAAATCGCTTATCGTGCCCTCCCCACCCAAAAACATTGTGATGAGTTTGATATTGACTTTGACTTTGATTGCTCTCTACTCCCTCGTCTCCCAGAAGATTTCCGTTCCAACAAAGAAAGGGAAGGGCAAATCGAAAAAGATAGTGAAGGCCTTGGAGTACTATCCGATGGCCCGTTGGCCGGGTATTCAAGCTAGGAGAGCCTTTATTAACGGAAGATCGCATCAAGACATTGACTTACTGCTGCAAAAGCCTGCATACATACTACATGAGAGAAGCTAACAAGCCGTAGAACGAACGTACAACAAGTATCATGGTCCGCTACAAGCCTAAGCATCACATTCCAAGCGAATCGGCCGGGGCTACTTCGCGGTCGGCTTCCAGGACCTGTTCGATCTCTTCAACCTCGACGCCCTCGACGCCTCGCTCTTAAGATGCTGGACATTGTGAGTGTGTCTTCCCTGTAATACGGATAAATGTCATATATATATATATATATATATATATATATATATATATATATTTGAAGTGACCCCTTTGCCTAACTTTTGTATATATAGATTCATGATACGCGAAGCGAGAACGAACAATACATCGGTGGGTTTCCTCGACCCACTCTTAGTCTCAGCCCAACAATGAACCAAGATGCAAAAGCAAAGAGAGGAATACGCATTTACATGCCTTGGATGCTCAGAAAGATAAAAGCTTCATACTTTTACCCTTTAACCCAGGGTAAGTGATGCCCGACTTGGTATACTCTCATTTGTAATGTGCACACAATACTTTGGTGCTAATTGACCATGGCAACATACCTATGCAGGTTTCACTGGTTCTAATTGTAATTCATCTGGCCAAGAACCGGGTTATTTACGTTGATTCCTCACATACCGGCAACCACGACTTGAACCCTATCGCACGGTTAATCACCAGGTAACCACGTTGTTTAAGGAGCTTGTTGCTCTGGAATAGCCGAGGCTAACCTTTCAAATCACGTGGGGCGGTCAAAGCTTTGCGAGATCCTTCGCTCAAGGCGAGGATAAGGCGTTGCGGCACGATTTCAAGTTTCCGTATCCTCTATACAGTATAATCCTATTTCAAACTCCGTAGCCATGATTCTCGAACTAAGCAATTCTATTTTTCCATTGCCACCAACAAGGACAGGCAATAACCGATGTGGATTTTACGTTTGCCATAACATGCATCTCCTCGTCAATGCAACACAAATGAGTAAGGATAAAACTTCGTTTGCAAGACAAGGAATCTGGCGTCCATTCGAGGAAAACTTTGTTTTTCCTAGTCACTCAAGTCATTAGTAAAAGGCGAAGTTCTACGCAGTGCCTAATCGTGATGCCCTAGGTCCGAGAGCGATCCTAGTTCTTTTCCGTCGTGGTTGTTTGAAGAGAGAAGTTTGGTCGGGAATTGATTAACTAAAGTTCATGCGACGTTTTAATATTTTTTTTTTTTTTTTTGGAGCGTCGGGCTAGAATCGGTGGGCCGAGGACAACCTGGGCCGAGGCTGGGATTTCCCTCCCCACCTCTCCCTCCCCCTTCCCCTAAGTGGGCCGGCCCACTAGCCAAGAGGCGCCACCCCTTTTCCCCTAACCCTAGGCGCCTCCTCCCTCTCCCTCTCCCTCCCCTAGCAGCCACCTCTCCCTCCCCTTCCTTCCCCTACGTGGTGGCTCAAGATCCGCCGCGAATCGCAAAGGAGAAGGCGAGGAGCGACTCCGTGGAGGCGTGGAGGACGAGCAGATCGCCGATTCGGGGTTCATCGCGTGTTCTTCGTGGGTTCGCAAGGGAGAACACTAGGTAAAATTCCCAAACTTTTACCTCTGTTTTACCTAAGGATTAGGAGTGTATTAGATCTGGTGGTGAGGGTTTTGGATGGATCTTGTTGGGGGAGAAGGGTAGATGTTCACGTGGTGCTGTTTCTGGAAGGGGGGATTGTGCAGCGCGGATTGTTTCGCGTTTTACGTGGCATAGATTATTTTTCCTGCCAAAACCTATAATTAGAAAGTTGTATATAACGTCGAGACCTAGCTTCTGTAATTTTTTCAGAATTTTTGGGGAAGTGTTCTGAGAGTTATCGCTGTTGCAAACCGACGAACAGAATCTGGGAACAGATTTCATCCACTGTGTTGGACGACTGTTTAGGCATATTTAACGGAGGAATTAGAATTTATGATCTTGTGGAAAGTTGTAGATCTCGTCAATATCTAGCTCCTGTAATTTTTTCATATTTTTATGTTCTGTAGAAAAAAAGATACGAAAAAGAGAATGGGGGTTGCTGCTGTTCGATCCGGACAGATCGGGGTTTCGGTGTTGGAAAAGGGGAACGGGTTGTAGGAATTGCGTGTCTGAGTTGTGTGATCAATTGTGGTGTTATTACATACTGAAAATATGCTTGTACAGGTGGTGCCCCTTCTGGACGCAACTAGATCCGTCGTCTACGTCGGTAAAGGCAAGTGGAAGTAGTGTATGGTTGAGCTATACATCGTTGTTTGCATTGCCTTCGTTATATTTCCCGATGACATTAATCATACATGGTTTGATCATTTGCTAGGAAGATTGCAATAATTAGATTAGCAATGTGATGATGTGCTTTGGCTTTGAACCATGAGTAAAGAGAAGAATGATGTTGCCTATTGGTTGAACTGTCTAAATAGTTCATCTCAATGTTATTTGTTTTTCTATCCATGTTATATGATGGCATGCAAATATGTGGACTCAATGTGGAAAATTATGAATGAATTCATGCATGAAGCATTAATCGCATAATCATGCATTGGAAGTTTGTCGACGCCAACGTCGCGATCAAGAGCAGACAACACCGTGTGTTCACGAAAGAACGCAGTGAAGAGGATCATGGCATAAGCATATGCACAAGCATGAGCATTTTCTTGAGGTTGTGGTAGTCGATGTTGTGGTGTTGAATGTAAAGCATGTGGTGTGTTAAATTCTTGATGGATGTGATTATGTGTTAATTGTTCCGCTTGCTGAGATTACCCAATCTCACCGCTTGTGTTTTGTTGTTTTCGGAGTAGCGTGCAAGAGACATAAGCATGAGGGGTGGGCTAGCAACACAATAAACCTTCGATTTGTCTTCACAACTCCCATGAACTAGTGTTTATTTAATACATTAGCTTGCTGAATTTCATTTACACTTAGACTATTTGTTGTTATGACTAAACTTATTCTTGCTTATGGTTGGTTTAGACTTGTTGTCGCTAGTATGGTTGAATTGCTTATATTCCTGTTTGAATTGCTTATCATGAAATGCTTCCGTAATGTCCTCGTTTTTAGGGAGATCTTTGTCGAAATTTTCTTGTTCTATAGTTTAGTTTTAAGGGGTGTTACAGTTGGTATCAGAGCGGGCTTTAGGTCCTTGGTGTATGAATTTAGGAGAGATATTCTAACATGAACTAAAACTTTCTTTGTGTGAAATTAGTAACATTGCTTAGGTATAACTCTTAAAATTGCCTTAGGGTAATAAACTTTTAATACTGAATAGGATTGTTAATCAACTTTAAAATTGACACACTTGCACTATTAGGATGGGATGGGCTGCATTGCATGGCATGCGTATGATCGACTATATTTATTGTTTGATTGTGGGTGATTTTGTTATGCTTTTGTTGTTGTGGTGATTGTTTGCTTGCGGCTTGTTGGGTGCAGTATGCCACCAAAGACGCGTGCGGTAGGCCGTTCGGGGGGCCTCGCTCCGAGCCGTCGGAGGCAGCTGAACCTACCAGTGAGGCGGGGTTTCGGCAGAGATAGTGGCCGCCATGAGGGCGATGCAGAGGAGTTCTGCGGTGCCGAGGAGGCGCCTGAGCCGCCCCGTGTGGCGCGGGTGAAGTGCTGTGCAGTGCGCGGCGGCGGTGGCATCAAGGCGAGGAGTGGGTTGGGTGTGGTGGATAGCTTTGATGGGGTGGGCAATCCGATCCAGGCAGCGGATTGGTTGTCCTATGTGGAGATGCACTGGGCGCTTTTGAGGTGGCGGCGCAGAGGCGTGTCCGCTTCGTGGCGCAGCCTCTTGAAGGGGGAAGCCCAGATCTGGTGCAGGTGCGCCGACTCGAGGGGCGCGCCCAGTGACTCCTCTTGGGAGGAGTTTGTCCGGCAATTTGAGAGGAGGTTCTACCCCGCCACCTTCCTCGACAAGATGCAAATTGACTTGGGACAAGTATGCCCAAGACAACAAGGCGTGGCGGAGTACGAGGTTGGCTTCAACCAGATCGTGCGCTTTGTGCCCCATGTGGCACGTGACGAGGTGGAGAAGGCAAGGCGGTTCCGACAGGACTCCGCCCTGCCATTCGCCATATCTTTGGCGCTTTCCCCATTGTCGATTTGGACAATGGTGGAGCAAGCTCTGGGTGTAGAGCTGCGGTGAACTACACCAAAGAGCATCGCAAACCTGCCACGGGAGAGCAGGTTAAGGGCCCTCCAGAGAAGAAGGGCCAATCCTCTGGTACTTGGAATAAGAAGGGGAAGAATTTTCGTCACCACCCTATGGTGGCCGTCCTACTCGGCGACACACCTCGGGAGGTGCGCCCCGATCTGTGCCATAGTCACTCCTGGCATGGGGATGGTATGTTTCGTTGTGGCGATTCCCATCGCCGGCCGAGTGCTCGTGGAAGGGAAGGTGCACCATCTGTGGTCGGGAGGATCACAAGGATGTGGTGTGTCAGAAGAACCCCAACGGCAAGCTGCGTTGGTAGCCGGTGACATCCTCTCCGGTGGACAGCGACGAGGGTGTGATGCATATGTTGCCATCGGCTCCTACTCTGCGGCACCTCCGGCGCCTACTCCGACTCCTCGTTCTACCGGCGCCACTCTCGGGGACTTCTTGGATGCCCCGGCTTCCACCGCCACCTTCCTGCAGGACTTTGCCGTGGGTCCTCGCGCCGACATATCCGGATGCGAGGCTGCACCATCTCGATCTACCCGGGAGTCCACGCTTTGCCCTCTTCGGGGATGCGGATCGTGGCAATGTGGTGACAGTACTATTTCTGTTAGTCTGTGGTTGCCGGTGTGTTGTTCGACTCGGCGCTAGCTACTCGTTTGTCTCTGTGGATTTTGTTGTTGCTGGTGCATGCGTGCGAGTTTGGGTGATGCCGTGGTGGTTAGTGCACCGCAAGGCTTGATTTCTAGTTCGAGTGCAGTCGGTGTCACTTTACATTAGGCGATGAGGAGTTCATGGCGAATCTGGTGGTGATTTCCTTGGAGCCATTTGATGTTATCCTTGGCATGGATGGCTATCCCAAAGCACCAAAGCGGTGATTGACTGCGCTTGGAGGACAGTCACCTTGCATGCTCCGTTTGGGCAAGAAATAACTTCCCAGGGGAGTGCTATGCGGTACTCCCTCTCCTTTTTGTGTAAGCTGTTCCCAAACTTCTGGATGTTGAAATCAGGGGTCCTCTAGTCCATGGTTGAGGGTCGAGAGGAGGAGAAGAGTTTGGAGGGCATTGCTGTAGTTTGCCGATATCCAGATGTGTTTCCCGGTGAGCTTCCGGGATTGCCTCCGGAGCGGGAGACTATCTTCCGCATTGATCTTGTTCCTGGTACGAGGCCGATTTATAAAACCCCGTATCGGATGGCTCCGATAGAGCAAGTTGAGTTGAAGAGGCAATTGGACGAACTCCTAGCTAAGGGGTTTATTAGAGTGAGCTCATCTCCTTGGGCGGCTCCGGTCTTGTTTGTGGGGAAGAAAGATGGCACCAAGCGACTATGTGTGGACTACCGGGCGCTTAATCAAGTTACCATTAAGAACAAGTATCCATTGCCTCGCATTGATGACCTTTTTGATCAATTGAGGGGTGCCAAAGTATTCTCCAAGATCGATTTGCAATCTGGGTATCATCAATTGCGGATTAAGGAGGAGGATATTGAAAAGACGGCTTTCAACACGAGGTATGGGCATTTTGAGTTTGTAGTCATGTCTTTTGGACTAACGAATGCTCCTGCCGTCTTTATGGAAGCCATGAACAGGATGCTCCATGAATATCTTGATGTCTTTATTGTCGTCTTCATTGACGACATTCTTGTCTACTCGAAGTCCGAGGAGGAGCACGCCGTGCATCTCGGTCTAGTTTTGGAGGCTCTTCGTAGAAATCAATTCTATGCCAAACTCAAGAAGTGCGCCTTCTGGTTGTCGGAGGTGAGTTTCCTTGGGCATGTCATCAACCAAAGTGGTATCACAGTTGACCCAAAGAATGTTGCTGCTGTGGTTGGATGGCGAAGACCGTCTAGTGTGACGGAAATCAGGAGTTTTCTTGGGTTGGCAGGTTATTACTGGCGCTTTGTGCATAATTTCTCTATCATAGCTAAGCCGATGACAAGGCTCACTCAGAAAGGGTTTCCTTTCATCTGGACAGAGGAGTGTGAGACTAGTTTCCAGACGCTAAAGAACAAACTGGTCAATGCACTTATTCTATCTTTACCTGTGAGTGGCAAGCGATATACAGTGTATGCAGATGCCTCCAGGATTGGTTTGGGTTGTGTGCTCATGCAAGAAGGCTGTGTCATTGCTTATGCTTCAAGACAGCTGAAGACTCATGAACAGAATTATCCCACCCATGATCTCGAGTTAGCCGCTGTGGTTTTTGCCTTGAAATTGTGGAGGCACTATCTTTATGGGGAATCTTGTGATATTTTCACTGATCATAAGAGCCTCAAATATATATTCACCCAGCGAGAGCTGAACTGCGGCGGCGTAGATGGTTGGAATTGATAAAGGACTTTGATGTGTCGATCCAGTATCATCCGGCAAGGCTAATGTCGTGGCGGATGCCTTGAGTAGAACGGGTGTCCCCAAGACCGCTATGCCCTTGGTTGCGGAGTTGGAAAGAGGACAGGTCACTTCTTTGTTTCTTTGGGGTTGCGCAAGAGGAGACTCGGATGATCATTCAGTCTTGCATACCCGAGCGGTTGTATGAGGCTCAGTGCAGGATCGTTTGCTTCAGGAGGTTGGGCGGAGGATTTGAGGGGAAACATCAGGATTTCAGCATAGATGAGCATGGTTCCATCCGGTTTAGAGGCCGTCTTTGTGTGCCTCAATCGGATGTGAAGATGGACATTCTAAGGGAAGCCCATAGGACTCCGTATTCCGTTCACCCTGGCGAGACCAAGATGTATCGGGATCTGAAACAGAGTTTCTGGTGGAAGAGGATGAAGGTGGATATCGCCAAGTATGTGGCTTCTTGTGGAGTGTGCCAACAGGTAAAAGCTGAGCATAAGAGGCCTGCTGGTCTGTTACAGCCATTGGAAATTCCGGAATGGAAGTGGGAGCACATCACTATGGACTTTGTGATTGGGTTACCTCGCTCGCCGCTAGGTAGAGATGCCATTTGGGTGGTGGTGGATAGACTCACTAAGTCCGCACATTTTATTCCAATGAAGACGACCAATTCGACACCAGATCTAGTTCCCTTATACATGAAGGAAGTGCTTAGGCTCCATGGCGTGCCTAAATCGATTGTCTCCGATCGTGACACTAGATTTGTGTCCCTGTTTTGGCAGAGTTTGCATAGTGCTCTGGGAACAAAACTCTCTCTCAGCACATCTTTTCATCCCAGACAGATGGCGATCTGAGCGGACCATCCAGACTCTAGAGGACATGCTTCGAGCGTGTGTTCTTTCTTGGAAAGGAAGTTGGGAGGATCACTTGGCCTTGGTAGAGTTTGCTTATAATATGATTACCAGGCTAGCATTCGAATGGCCCCATTCGAGGCGCTTTATGGGCGAAAGTGTGTCTCCCCACTTTGCTGGGATGCGATTGGTGGAAATTCTTTGCGAAGTCCGGATTGGGTTCAGGGACCTTTGAGAAAGTGCAGGAGATACGGCAGAATCTCTGGCCGCCCAGAGCCGTCAGAAGAGTTATGCCGATAACAGGAGGCGGGATTTGGAATTTTCAGTGGGTGATCAAGTCCTTCTCAAGGTATCTCCAACAAAGGGTGTCATCCGTTTTGGTACCACCGGCAAGCTTAGCCCGAGGTACATTGGTCCGTTCCCGGTGGTGGCACGGGTGGGCAGTTTGGCCTACCGTCTGGAGTTGCCGGACTCTTTGAGGGGAGTACATGATGTCTTCCATGTCTCTATGTTGCGGAAGTATCTTCATGACCCAGAGCACAAGATTGACTTGGAGCCGATTACAGTTGAGCAAGACCTGACGTTGGAGTGTCGTCCACTTCGTATACTAGACTCCTCGGAGCGGGTCATGAGGAGGAGAACCATCGGTATGTGAAAGTTACGTGGACAAATCGGTCAGCGGGAGGCAACTTGGGAACTGGAGGACCAGATACGGAAGAAGTATCCTGCGCTTTTTGAGAATCTTGAAGGTAAAATGTTGTTTACTTTTTGCCTTTTTTTTTTCTTTTAGCGCCAGTAGCTAAAAGGAGTAGATTCGGGACTAATCCTTTTAAGGAGGAGAATGTGATGCCCTAGGTCCGAGAGCGATCCTAGTTCTTTTAAAGTCGTGGTTGTTTGAAGAGAGAAGTTTGGTCGGGAATTGATTAACTAAAGTTCATGCGACGTTTTAATATTTTTTTGGAGCGTCGGGCTAGAATCAGTGGGCCGAGGACAACCTGGGCCGAGGCTGGGATTTCCTCCCCACCTCTCCCTCCCCTTCCCTAAGTGGGCCGGCCCACTAGCCAAGGGGCGCCACCCCTTTTCCCCCTAACCCTAGGCGCCTCCTCCCTCTCCCTCTCCCTCCCCTAGCAGCCACCTCTCCCTCCCCTTCCTTCCCCTACGTGGTGGCTCAAGATCCGCCGCGAATCGCAAAGGAGAAGGCGAGGAGCGACTCCGTGGAGGCGTGGAGGACGAGCAGATCGCCGATTCAGGGTTCATCGCGTGTTCTTCGTGGGTTCGCAAGGGAGAACACTAGGTAAAATTCCCAAACTTTTACCTCTGTTTTACCTAAGGATTAGGAGTGTATTAGATCTGGTGGTGAGGGTTTTGGATGGATCTTGTTGGGGGAGAAGGGTAGATGTTCACGTGGTGCTGTTTCTGGAAGGGGGGATTGTGCAGCGCGGATTGTTTCGCGTTTTACGTGGCATAGATTATTTTTCCTGCCAAAACCTATAATTAGAAAGTTGTATATAACGTCGAGACCTAGCTTCTGTAATTTTTTAAGAATTTTTGGGGAAGTGTTCTGAGAGTTATCGCTGTTGCAAACCGACCAACAGAATCTGGGAACAGATTTCATCCACTGTGTTGGACGACTGTTTAGGCATATTTAACGGAGGAATTAGAATTTATGATCTTGTGGAAAGTTGTAGATCTCGTCAATATCTAGCTCCTGTAATTTTTTCATATTTTTATGTTCTGTAGAAAAAAAGATACGAAAAAGAGAATGGGGGTTGCTGCTGTTCGATCCGGACAGATCGGGGTTTCGGTGTTGGAAAAGGAACGGGTTGTAGGAATTGGCGTGTCTGAGTTGTGTGATCAATTGTGGTGTTATTACATACTGAAAATATGCTTGTACAGGTGGTGCCCCTTCTGGACGCAACTAGATCCGTCGTCTACGTCGGTAAAGGCAAGTGGAAGTAGTGTATGGTTGAGCTATACATCGTTGTTTGCATTGCCTTCGTTATATTTCCCGATGACATTAATCATACATGGTTTGATCATTTGCTAGGAAGATTGCAATAATTAGATTAGCAATGTGATGATGTGCTTTGGCTTTGAACCATGAGTAAAGAGAAGAATGATGTTGCCTATTGGTTGAACTGTCTAAATAGTTCATCTCAATGTTATTTGTTTTTCTATCCATGTTATATGATGGCATGCAAATATGTGGACTCAATGTGGAAAATTATGAATGAATTCATGCATGAAGCATTAACTGCATAATCATGCATTGGAAGTTTGTCGACGCCTTGGCGTCTTGGCGACCGTCAGATACAACACCGTGTGTTCCTGAGAAAGGGCACGGTGAAGAGGATCATGGCATAAGCATATGCACAAGCATGAGCATTTTACTGAGGTTGTGGTAGTCGATGTTGTGGTGTTGAATGTAAAGCATGTGGTGTGTTAAATTCTTGATGGATGTGATTATGTGTTAATTGTTCCGCTTGCTGAGATTACCCAATCTCACTGCTTGTGTTTTGTTGTTTTCAGGTAGCGTGCAAGAGACATAAGCATGAGGGGTGGGCTAGCAACACAATAAACCTTCGACTGTCTTCACAACTCCCATGAACTAGTGTTTATTTAATACATTAGCTTGCTGAATTTCATTTACACTTAGACTATTTGTTGTTATGACTAAACTTATTCTTGCTTATGGTTGGTTTAGACTTGTTGTCGCTAGTATTGTTGAATTGCTTATATTCCTGTTTGAATTGCTTATCATGAAATGCTTCCGTAATGTCCTGTTTTTAGGGGAGATGCTGTCGAAATTTTCTTGTTCTATAGTTTAGTTTTAAGGGGTGTTACAGTTGGTATCAGAGCGGGCTTTAGGTCCTTGGTGTATGAATTTAGGAGAGATATTCTAACATGAACTAAAACTTTGCTGTGTGAAATTAGTAACATTGCTTAGGTATAACTCTTAAAATTGCCTTAGGGTAATAAACTTTTAATACTGAATAGGATTGTTAATCAACTTTAAAATTGACAAGCTGTCAAAAGGATTTTCAGGTATCTTCATGGAACTCAAGATTTTGGCATTTGGCTTTCTGCTTCCTCATGCATTAGTTTGAGATCTTTTTCTGATGCTGATTTTGGAGGATGTAGAATTGATAGGAAAAGCACTTCTGGTTCATGTCACTTCTTGGAAAATTCTCTCATTGCATGGTCATCTAGAAAGCAATCTTCTGTTGCACAATCAAGCTCGAATCTGAATATGTGGCTGCTGCTAGTTGTTGTTCTCAAATTCTTTGGATAGTAGCTACACTTAAAGATTATGGGGTTATTTTGGATAGTGTTCCTCTTCTGTGTGATAACACTAGTGCAATTTGCATTGCTAAGAACCCTGTGCAACATTCAAGAACAAAACATATTGACATCAGATTTCACTTTCTTAGAGATCATGTTGAAAAAGGCAACATTGTGTTTCATCATGTGGATACTGAACATCAATTGGCAGACATTTTCACAAAACCTTTGTCTTCTTCTCGTTTTGCTTTTATTCGGGGAGAACTTGGAATTGTTCATCCAATGGGATTGTTTTGAGGGGGAGTTTCTTTGCCAAGATCTTCCACTTGATGAGCTCACTTTATCATATTTCTTTATATGTTATGTAATTGAGCTAATATATGATAATATAATTGTCTCACTTGAACTAAGAATGACATTGCGGAATTCCCTGATCTGATTGCCTATAGCTAAATACTCTGTGATATCTTACTCTTCTAGGCTTGATATTGAATCCTCTTGACAAATTTGGGCTATGAAGCAAGTGTGGTTTCAACTTTACTCTTTCATAAGACCATTTAATCATTTTTGCATGTTTATAATCAAAGAAAAAGAAAAAAAGGGAATAAAAAGGGGTGCTAAAAGCAAAAGCTTCAAGTTGTATGCTTCAGGCATGCTTTCCTTAAAAAATAAGATGTATGCTTCAAGCATGCCATTCCCTCAAAGATAAGATGTATGCTTCAAGCATGCCACTCCTAGAAAATAAAAGAAGTATGCTTCAAGCATGCCACATGCGATTTATTGTTTAAAGATTAAATTGGTCTACTAGATTGGAGTTGAAACTACTTGCTCGCCCTAAGTTGTTAGTTGCTTCAATTTTTTAAAGTCTTGCTTTTTCTGCTAAAGATCTTGCTTAGTACTTGGCTATAGTTGACTAAATTGAGGTTGAGATGCATGTCATTCCCTAACTTGTTAAAATCACTTCAAGATCATGTATTTTGCATATTATGTGATATATAAGGTTATATGATCGAATGAGCTCATCTTTTCCTATCTTGGCACTCCCTTGTTTCCTTTTGTGAAATCATTGTTTCAGAAAAATTTTGAACCTGTTCTCTCTTTTGTACTCTTGATGAATCCATTGTCAAAGGGGGAGAAATTTGGGAATCATTGAAAAGTTTAAGGAAAAAGGGGGAGAAGAAAAAGGGGGAGTTGTGTTTGGAAATTTGAGAATTTTGGGAGAAGTTTGGAGAATTTTGAAATTCTTGGGCACATTGCACATTCACACACATTTTCCTTCTCAGGGGGAGATTTTGTTTTGCATGGTAGTCACAGGGGGACTTCTGTGTTTTCTTTTGGTCCTTGATCCTTTGGATTTCAAAATCTTTGTAAAGTGAATGCCAAATGTTCAATTCTAAGTGGTGTTGCCAATGTTTTCATCAAGGGGGAGATTGTGAAATCATGTGCTGAAAAATTGGCTTAGAATTGAATTTGCAAATATGTTTGTTCATGTGTTTTGTCAATTTGACAAGAAGCAGTAAGTTTCGCTTTGCGCGGACCAAGATCTCAAGAAAGCATAAGTTTCCATCTACGACGGACAAACTTTGTTGGTGCTGTCGTGGACATGCTTTTGAACTCATTGAGCCAAACTCAATTTTCATCAAAAACCGATTAAGTTGTGCATGTACGACGGACAAAGTTTTTGGGTCTGCCGTGAACGTGTTTTTGAGCTCATGAGTCGAACTCAATCTTCCAAGAAACCAAGAAGTTTTGCATGTACGGGCGGACAAACTTCTTTGGTCGATCGTGAATGGCTTTGAGGTTTGTTTTCGCATGTACGACGGACCGATTTTGTTTGTCCGTCGTGAACGTGTTTTCGCTGAATGATTTCTTCTTGGAACCGAAACTTTCCCTTGTACAACGGACCGATTTTGTCTATCCGTTGTGAATGGTTTTTTGAGTGATTTTTCATGTGTACGCCGGACCATATTTCCTTGTCCGTCGTGAATGCGTTTTTGCTGAATTAGGGTTTTGAGCAGAATTGAAATAATTTGAATTTGAGATTATGAAATTTGTGATGATTTCATGATGCTTCTTTTGAAGTGGACTTTATGCAATGCTCATGTGAGTAGTTGCATGGATTGACATTGAGTCAAGTCGTGGACTTGTGCTCGGACTTGTTTTGTGGTTTGTTCATGTACAGGTATTGCTCGAAGACGAATGTGGTCGATGACGGGACCGGAACTAGGTTCATGGAGGAACTGAGGTTCGGGACTAGGTTCAGGAGGAACTGAGGTCCTTGTGGTCAAGGATGTCATGCGGGACGTTCGGGCTAAGAGAATGGTGCACATGAAGAATGGTTAGTCACGTGAGAATGGCAGGAGGTCATTCGCGTGCAAAGTGTTAGTCACGTGAGTATGGCAGGTGGCCATACGCGTGCAAAGTGTTAGTCACGTGAGTATGGTAGGGTTGCCATACGCGTGCAAGAGTTGTACTCGGCCAGGTTGGGCCAAGTAGAGTTGTGTTGGATACGGATTCCTTCTAGGGAATAGGAATCGTATTCGAACTCCTTAATGGGTTGGTGCTTTAAATAGGTGGGGGGTCTCCTGTTGAAAGGCACCAAGTAGAGCTGAGCGCATCAAGCTTTGAGCTTGGTTTTAGGGTTTGTACTCTTTTGATGAGAGTATTTTAGACAAGAAATAAAGATCAATTCTTCCAAGATTTTTGCGTGCTCTGATAACCACGTCGCTACAGTGTTTTCTGTTTTGGTTCTTGTTTGCATGCTTGTTCTAATTCTAGATTGGTTTTTGATCGTTGAGTTTCATCTTGATTTGATCCATCAAAAACCGTTCTAGGGTATTGATTTAGAGTTTCTCAAAGTCTAGTTAATTAATCTTTTAAAGATCTTGTTTAATCTTGAAGTTTTGATTAGATTGATTCTCGTCAAGTTCTGAAACAGCAAGATTGTGAAGATCATAACTTTTGATCCGTAAGTCCGATCGAGCTGATTCTTTTTGGGTTCGGTTCGTACTGGAATCTAGTTTCTTGTGTCCAAATTTCAGATCGATCCGACGGTTGGATCTCCAGGAATTCGCGTTTTATCGTACCTCTGTCATTCTGTTTTTGTCGAAAACGAGGCAATTATTTGGTTCTGTTTTGGGGTGAACTTTTAATAGGTCAAGAATTTGGTTTTAGCTTCCGCACAATCATTCACCCCCCCTCTGATTGCTATATTCGTATAATTCGATCCTACAAGTGGTATCAGAGCAAGGTTTCTCTAATCTATCTTAACCGGTGATTAGATCAATGGATCGTTATTCGACAAAACCATGTGTGTTCGATGGTGTTGATTTTCAGTTTTGGAAGGCCAAGATGGAGGCGTTCATCCAAGCACAGGGCTTCACAATTTGGGAGAAGGTCTACAAACCATATGAAGTCCCTGCAAACGACAACGTCAACGACACCAATCGCACACATGTTGAAGCAAATAGCAAGGCGCGCAACTTGATCATCCAAGGCTTAGGACGCAGCGACTTTGATCGTGTGGTTCATCTTCGATCCAAGCATATGAGGTATGGAAATCTCTTTGTGATTACCATGAGGGTTCTAACACCACAAAGAGGTTCGCCAGATATTTACAAAAAGAATACATGCGTTTTGAGATGAAACCTAGTGAATCTGTAGATGACTTCTTTGCGTTTCAATAAAATTCTTAGCAATCTACGTCTTTGTTGGAGTTAGCTACACCGATGCTGAAAATGTTCGACAATTGCTAAGAGCTTTGGACATGTCAGTGTGGGAGATGAAAGTAACATCTATACAAGAATCTACTACCATGAGCACACTCACATTAGATGTTCTTTACTCTAAGTTGAAAACTCATGAGTTGGATGTTCTTGCCAGGAAGGGTAACATTAAATCAATTGCTTTGATCTCTAACCCTAACATGTCAAATGCAAATTCTTCTTCTAGCTTTGCCTTGTCTTCCATGTCTTCTTTAACAGATGAGCAACTTGAAGAGTTTCCTGAAGAAGATCTGGCACTACTCTCTTCTCGTTTTAACAAAGCTTTGCAGAATGTGAGAATGAGAAAGAGAGGTGGTCCTCCAAGATGCTATGAGTGTGGTGACCTCAACCATATTCGCACAAATTATCCTAAGCTTGCAAGAAAAACATCAAAGGAGGAGAAGGACAACGACAGAAGAAATGAGAAGAAAAGGTTCTCGTCAAATGAGAGGAAGAAGAAGAGCTTCATCAACCACAAGGTGGTTCACCGAGTTCTTTCCGCTCTTGAACAAGTCAATTTGAGCGATGTGGACTCGGAGAGCAGCGAAGATGATGCAACTCCAAGCAAGCATGATTTGATAGGATTATGTCTCATGGCAAGCAGCAAGGATAGCTTCACCAGGGGCGACCACGACAATGACTTCAATGAGGTAGATCCCTCTTATGATGAATTAGCTATTGCTGTTGCTCGTCTTGGAAAATTGCTTGACAAACGTGATAAGAAAATTAAGAAACATGATTTCATTATTGAATCATTGAATGCTGAAATTGCTAGACTTAAGACTTTGATTCCTAGTGATGATACTTGCAAATCATGTGACTTAATTTACAATGAGCTCACCTTGCTTAGGAAAGAACATGCTCTTTTGTTGCATCTAAATGAGAAAAATGAGAAACATGTTGTACATGCTAGCTGTTCAATCGATGATTTGCATAGTTCAACTTCTTGTTCTAAATGCTCAACTCTTGAATTAAAATTGAAAGATGCAAATGCTAGGGTTTCTCAATTAACTGATAATTTGCTTTCACATGAAATTCTCTCATGCTCAACTTGTCATAAGCAAAAGGAAAAGTAGATGTTCCTGCAATAATTGTTTAACTCTTGCTAAGAAAGTGGATTACTTGCAAAATTCTTTGGAACGTTTCACTAATGGCAAGAAGAAGTTGAACATGATTTTGGATCAATCTAAGGTTAGCACAAACAAGAGAGGTTTAGGTTTTGATCCTTATGCCACATATGAAACTAAACCTCGCTTTGTTGTTCAGGCTCCTTGCAAAATTGAGTTATCTAATGAGCCTAAGAAAATTGCTTTTCAATCTGCTGGTTTTATCTTCTACTATGATGAATGCAAAATGTGCTTTTCTTGTTAAAGCTAAACATCATGTCAAGTACACTTGCACTCATTGTGGTAGAGATGGACACTTAGTAAATTTTTGCTTTAGACTAGCCAAACAAAGACAAAGAAGGAAAGAAGCTGAGGCTAGGTCAAATTTCAGCAAAGCACATTTTTATGCGCCTAGAGTGATGAAAACACCTTCTGTTCCTACAAACATGGGAAAAGGCAAATCTGATTTTATGCATAAAAATTATCGTGTTGTACCCTCTTGTTGTGCGTCGTGTGTCTCAAGATCTAGATTCCCAAAAATCTCATTCCTAACCCGATCGAGGCCTCGACATGTTTTGCTATGTAGGCTTCTCGCGCAAGGAAGGAGAACATATGGCTAGTGGATTCGGATGCTCACGCCACATGTCCGGTGATAAGAATTGGTTCTCCTCCTCACTCGTGCATCTCGTCTTTGAAAGTGTTACTTTTGGATATGCTTCTTCCTCTTCTGTTGTGGCAAAAGGTACAATAAAGGTAAGTGACAAGTTTATGTTCAAAGATGTGGCTCTTGTTGAAAATTTGAAATATAACTTGCTTTCTGTCTCACAAATGCTTGATGAAGATCTTGAGATAAGCTTTAAGAAAAATGAATGCAAAGTGCTAGATGCATCAGTGATCTTGTGTTCAAAATTTCTCGTTTTGGAAGAGTCTTTAAAGCTGATTTTGATGCATCACCTTCTTCTAAGCATAGGTGTCTAATTGCCAATGTTTCTAAAGATTTATTCTTTTGGCATCGTAGACTTGGTCATGTTGGTTTTGATCATCTTACTCGTGTAAGTGGTTTAGATCTTATACGTGGCCTGCCTAAGCTTAAGGGTGATAGCAATCTAGTATGTTCTTCTTGTAGACATGGTAAGATGATTGCAGGTTCACATCCACCTCTTACCATAGTGATGACAAACGCTCGGGACAGCTTCTACATCTTGATACAGTTGGACCATCTCGAGTTCAATCCTTTGGAGGCAAACGGTATGTGCTTGTGATTGTTGATGATTTTTCTAGATACTCTTGGGTGTATTTTATGGCATCTAAGGATGAGGCTTTTAGTCATTTTAGAAGTATTGTTCTTAGGCTTTCTGTTGACCATCCAGGAGCTCTCAAAGCTATTAGAAGTGATAATGGAACTGAATTCAAAAATGCTTCATTTGATCTCTTTTGTGCTGAAAAAGGAATTGATCATCAATTTTCATCACCTAGAGTGCCTCAACAAAACGGTGTAGTCGAAAGGAAAAACAGAACGTTGGTTGAGATGGCTAGAACCATGTTAGATGAACATCACACTCCTAGAAACTTTTGGGCTGAAGCGATTTCAACTGCATGTTATGTTTCAAACCGTGTGTTTTTGAGATCAAAATTGGGTAAGACTCCATATGAGCTTCGGTTTGGACATAGGCCTACTGTTTCTCACTTTAGGGTTTTTGGATGCAAATGCTTTGTCTTGAAATATGGAAATCTTGATAAATTTGAAGCTAGATCAATGGATGGTTTTTTTCTTGGATATCCTGCTCATACTCGTGGCTATCGCGTGCTTGTTTTGGGGACTAACAAAATTGTGGAAACCTGTGAAGTTACTTTTGATGAGTCTAGTCCAGGCACTAGTCTAAATGATGTAGGTACAGACGCATATGTTCAGGGGGAGAAAATTTTTGAACATAATGATGATGATGAAGATGAGGTCTTGACTCTTCCTAATGCACAAGCTGTAGCACCTTTGGCACCTACTACTACATCACCTACAGCTAACCATCCTCAAGCTACAACATCATCTATACATGCTGAAAATGAAGAAGGAGAAGGAGAAGTCTCAAAAGTCAATGCTCCCTTGCACATTCAAAAAATGCATCCATCTGAACAAATGATTGGAGACCTAAATGAGAGAGTCACTCGATCCAGGTTTATTCATTCTGACACTCATACTCATTCTGCTTTAGTTGCTTCCTTTGAACCCAAAGATATATCTCATGCATTATCTGACGAATCTTGGATCAATGTCATGCATGAAGAATTAGAGAATTTTGAACGAAATAAAGTTTGGAAACTTGTCTCACCACCTCCTGATTTTAATGTTATTGGAACTAGATGGGTTTTCAAAAATAAACAAAGTGAGGATGGTGTTGTTGTTAAAAACAAGGCTAGATTGGTTGCTCAAGGTTACACTCAAATTGAAGGCTTAGATTTTGATGAAACCTTTGCTCCTGTTGCTAGAATTGAAGCCATTAGAATCCTTTTAGCTTTTGCTGCATCCAAATGTTTCAAATTGTATCAAATGGATGTGAAAAGTGCTTTTCTTAATGGCTACATAAATGAGGAGGTTTATGTCAAGCAACCACCTGGTTTTGAAAATCCAAAGTTTCCAAATCATGTGTTCAAACTATCAAAAGCTTTATATGGTTTGAAACAAGCCCCTAGAGCATGGTATGATAGGCTAAAAACCTTTTTACTTGAAAAAGGCTTTTTAATGGGAAAGGTTGACAAAACTCTCTTTTTACTCAAGCAAGGCAATGATCAACTATTCGTTCAGATTTATGTTGATGATATTATCTTTGGTGGTTCATCTCATGTTTTAGTGTCTGAGTTTTCAGAAACAATGAGGAAGGAGTTTGAGATGAGTATGATGGGTGAGTTGACATACTTTTTGGGATTTCAAATCAAGCAAACGAAGGATGGTACTTTTGTACATCAAAGCAAATACACGAAAGACTTGCTACATCGCTTTGGAATGGAAAACAGCAAGCCGATCATGACACCCATGGAGAGCACTTGCGCACTTGACCCTGATGAAGATGGTGAGCAGGTTGATCAAAAGGAATATAGAAGCATGATAGGTTCACTTTTGTACCTCACTGCATCAAGGCCGGATATACAATTTGCTGTATGCTTGTGTGCTCGTTTTCAAGCTTCCCCACGTGCTTCACATCGACAAGCTGTCAAAAGGATTTTCAGGTATCTTCATGGAACTCAAGATTTTGGCATTTGGCTTTCTGCTTCCTCATGCATTAGTTTGAGATCTTTTTCTGATGCTGATTTTGGAGGATGTAGAATTGATAGGAAAAGCACTTCTGGTTCATGTCACTTCTTGGAAAATTCTCTCATTGCATGGTCATCTAGAAAGCAATCTTACATTGCACAATCAAGCTTTGAATCTGAATATGTGGCTTTGCTAGTTGTTGTTCTCAAATTCTTTGGATAGTAGCTACACTTAAAGATTATGGGGTTATTTTGGATAGTGTTCCTCTTACGTGTGATAACACTAGTGCAATTTGCATTGCTAAGAACCCTGTGCAACATTCAAGAACAAAACATATTGACATCAGATTTCACTTTCTTAGAGATCATGTTGAAAAAGGCAACATTGTGTTTCATCATGTGGATACTGAACATCAATTGGCAGACATTTTCACAAAACCTTTGTCTTCTTCTCGTTTTGCTTTTATTCGGGGAGAACTTGGAATTGTTCATCCAATGGGATTGTTTTGAGGGGGAGTTTCTTTGCCAAGATCTTCCACTTGATGAGCTCACTTTATCATATTTCTTTATATGTTATGTAATTGAGCTAATATATGATAATATAATTGTCTCACTTGAACTAAGAATGACATTGCGGAATTCCACGATCGATTGCCTATAGCTAAATACTCTGTGATATCTTACTCTTCTAGGCTTGATATTGAATCCTCTTGACAAATTTGGGCTATGAAGCAAGTGTGGTTTCAACTTTACTCTTTCATAAGACCATTTAATCATTTTTGCATGTTTATAATCAAAGAAAAAGAAAAAAAGGGAATAAAAAGGGGTGCTAAAAGCAAAAGCTTCAAGTTGTATGCTTCAGGCATGCTTTCCTTAAAAAATAAGATGTATGCTTCAAGCATGCCATTCCCTCAAAGATAAGATGTATGCTTCAAGCATGCCACTCCTAGAAAATAAAAGAAGTATGCTTCAAGCATGCCACATGCGATTTATTGTTTAAAGATTAAATTGGTCTACTAGATTGGAGTTGAAACTACTTGCTCGCCCTAAGTTGTTAGTTGCTTCAATTTTTTAAAGTCTTGCTTTTTCTGCTAAAGATCTTGCTTAGTACTTGGCTATAGTTGACTAAATTGAGGTTGAGATGCATGTCATTCCCTAACTTGTTAAAATCACTTCAAGATCATGTATTTTGCATATTATGTGATATATAAGGTTATATGATCGAATGAGCTCATCTTTTCCTATCTTGGCACTCCCTTGTTTCCTTTTGTGAAATCATTGTTTCAGAAAAATTTTGAACCTGTTCTCTCTTTTGTACTCTTGATGAATCCATTGTCAAAGGGGGAGAAATTTGGGAATCATTGAAAAGTTTAAGGAAAAAGGGGGAGAAGAAAAAGGGGGAGTTGTGTTTGGAAATTTGAGAATTTTGGGAGAAGTTTGGAGAATTTTGAAATTCTTGGGCACATTGCACATTCACACACATTTTCCTTCTCAGGGGGAGATTTTGTTTTGCATTTTAGTCAAAGGGGGAATTCTGTGTTTTCTTTTTGGTCCTTGATCCTTTGGATTTCAAAATCTTTTGTAAAGTGAATGCCAAATGTTCAATTCTAAGTGGTGTTGCCAATGTTTTCATCAAGGGGGAGATTGTGAAATCATGTGCTGAAAAATTGGCTTAGAATTGAATTTGCAAATATGTTTGTTCATGTGTTTTGTCAATTTGACAAGAAGCGATGAGTTTCGCTTTTGCGGACCAAGATCTCAAGAAAGCATTAAGTTTCCCATCTACGACGGACAAACTTTGTTGGTGCATCGTGGACATGCTTTTGAACTCATTGAGCCAAACTCAATTTTCATCAAAAACCAGTAAGTTGTGCATGTCTGACGGACAAAGTTTTAGATGCAATCGTGAACGTGTTTTTGAGCTCATGAGTCGAACTCAATCTTCCAAGAAACCAGTAAGTTTTGCATGTACGGCGGACAAACTTCTTTGGTCGATCGTGAATGGCTTTGAGGTTTGTTTTTCGCATGTCTGACGGACCGATTTTGTTTGTCCGTCGTGAACGTGTTTTCGCGAATGATTTCTTCTTGGGCAAAACTTTCACTTGTACAACGGACCGATTTTGTCTGTCCGTTGTGAATGGTTTTTTGAGTGATTTTTCATGTGTACGCCGGACCATATTTCCTTGTCCGTCGTGAATGCGTTTTTGCTGAATTAGGGTTTTGAGCAGAATTGAAATAATTTGAATTTGAGATTATGAAATTTGTGATGATTTCATGATGCTTCTTTTGAAGTGGACTTTATGCAATGCTCATGTGAGTAGTTGCATGGATTGACATTGAGTCAAGTCGTGGACTTGTGCTCGGACTTGTTTTGTGGTTTGTTCATGTACAGGTATTGCTCGAAGACGAATGTGGTCGATGACGGGACCGGAACTAGGTTCATGGAGGAACTCAGGTTTGGGACTAGGTTCAGGAGGAACTGAGGTCTTGGTGGTCAAGGATGTCATGCGGGACGTTCGGGCTAAGAGAATGGTGCACATGAAGAATGGTTAGTCACGTGAGAATGGCAGGAGGTCATTCGCGTGCAAAGTGTTAGTCACGTGAGTATGGCAGGTGGCCATACGCGTGCAAAGTGTTAGTCACGTGAGTATGGTAGGGTTGCCATACGCGTGCAAGAGTTGTACTCGGCCAGGTTGGGCCAAGTAGAGTTGTGTTGGATACGGATTCCTTCTAGGGAATAGGAATCGTATTCAGAACTCCTTGTGGGTTGGTGCTTTAAATAGGTGGGGGGTCTCCTGTTGAAAGGCACCAAGTAGAGCTGAGCGCATCAAGCTTTGAGCTTGGTTTTAGGGTTTGTACTCTTTTGATGAGAGTATTTTATACAAGAAATAAAGATCAATTCTTCCAAGATTTTTGCGTGCTACAGTAACCACGTCGCTACAGTGTTTTCTGTTTTGGTTCTTGTTTGCATGCTTGTTCTAATTCTAGATTGGTTTTTGATCGTTGAGTTTCATCTTGATTTGATCCATCAAAAACCGTTCTAGGGTATTGATTTAGAGTTTCTCAAAGTCTAGTTAATTAATCTTTTAAAGATCTTGTTTAATCTTGAAGTTTTGATTAGATTGATTCTCGTCAAGTTCTGAAACAGCAAGATTGCGAAGCTCATAACTTTTGATCCGTAAGTCCGATCGAGCTAATTCTTTTTGGGTTCGGTTCGTACTGGAATCTAGTTTCTTGTGTCCAAATTTCAGATCAATCCGACGGTTGGATCTCCAGGAATTCGCGTTTTACCGAACCTCTATCATTCTGTTTTTGTCGAAAACGAGGCAATTATTTGGTTCTGTTTTGGGGTGAACTTTTAATAGGTCAAGAATTTGGTTTTAGCTTCCGCACAATCATTCACCCCCCCTCTGATTGCTATATTCGTTTAATTCGATCCTACACTTTCTTTTTCAGATACATATCCCTAATAGGTCACTAGTGTGCAACCTTCTTCTTTTTTCTAAAAAATTATGAAGTCTATGCATTTCTTCTAGTGCCTAATCCCTGCTCTTGCACGATCAAATACAGGCTGAAATAGAGAAGGTTAAGAAAAGAAGAGAGGAAAGAGCAATTGAAAAAGCACACCATGAGGAGGAAATGGTATGTATATATCCCTGGTTATCATAAATCATATATTAGTTTCAAGTAATATTGCTTGTGGAACTAAAGGTCTAATTTATTCTAGTTGTGGTTATTTTCATTGTGTGGATACTATTTCATCCAACAATAACTTGTATATAGTAATGTGGCTGGAAGTGCATCATTTGATAACTTTATTTAACGCTTTCAGTAAAGGAAATCCTCAATCTTTGCACACATGAGACATTGTTGTCTCTGTACAAGGTGCCGACCTTTACTTCAGTTGATGATTTCCTTCAGAAAGTTGCCACACTCCGGGGGAAATTGAAAAAGGGTGGTATAGTGGATGTTGAAGCTGCTGCAAGAATTGTGCTTCATGACTGGAATGAGGGTAGGATATACTCTCTCCCATATCAACTTTGTTGATTCTTTATTTTTTCCGAGTCACCTGATCGTCTGTTGTTTTAGGTAAAATACCCTATTATACACCGCCACCTAAAAGGGATCTTTGTGGAGGACGCAGACGCCATAATTATTTCGTAAGCCGGGAAAGAATTTAATATTGATGAAATTTACACAGTGAGTCTTCATTTGCTGAAATGGATGTAATGATAGTGCTATAATCAGCTTGGAACAATTGCTAAATGAATCCCAAATCTGTGATTCTGAAATAATGCTTGTCTAATAAGCGCAATGTAGCTTCGTGTTATGTCTGTTTGAGAGGGCATGGCTAGCATTTCTGAGGCTAGCCAATAAACGAAAAAAGATGTATGTATGAAAACCATATCACAGACGGTTCACAACTAAGTACCGCAGTGATATAAATATCACTGAGCGGTTCATACATGTGGACCTTCTGTGATAGTTTGTATAACACGCAGGCGGTTCATATCACAAACCGATCGTGATATACACTAACACGCACGGTTGGTATATGGAACCGTTAGTGATAGAATTTATATCACCAGGCGGTTCATATTACAAACCGTCGATGATTTAATATAGCACCGACGGTTGGTATATGGAACCGTTAGTGATAGGATTTATATCACGCAGGCGGTTCATATTACAAACCGTCGGTAGATTTAATATAGCAGCGGTTCTAAATAAGAACCGTCTGTAAAATTATTATCACAGACGGTTAATAAAACCGTCTGTGAAGTGGTTATATTATCACTGACCCATTGTTAGAGACGGTTCACAAAGCCGTCTCTGATGATATTTGTGAACCGTCTCTTATGGGCTTTTCTGTAGTAGTGACAGTCTCAACATTGGTAAATATCACAATCATACCGAGCAAAATAATAAAGTACTTTATTTAATTAACCAAACTGGTTGCTCGACCTTATGTCAAGTTACAAAAGTACGCCTCGCAGGGCAGAAACTTATTAAGAGAAATAACTGCAGCGGGAAAATAAAGAAACGCGTGGTGCCAACCAATATGCCACAGGCAACTGACTGGGCTCACCCCCCTAGTTCGCTGGCTCCTCCTGGAACTCCTCCTCTAGTGCTGGCATCGTTTCTTCTTCAATTGATGTTGTATTGTTGCAAGGGGTGAGTACTTGGTACTCAGCAAGTCATGCACAGAATGCAAAGCTAATATTCTATATGCATGGCTTAATACAAAGAACAGGCTAATGGTTCATTTGCAGTAAAACAACATTCATAAATACAATAATAGATTGCAAAGCAGTATAAGAATAGTAAAGGTAATAACTTTCACAATCATTGCACAAGTAAAGCATTTCACAACCTAAGTCCAATTCTCAGACCCAACCCAACCATTTACCAAAGCCAAGTTATTTTCATGAAAGTCTAACCCTTGACTGTAATCCCTGAGCAGTGTCCAATACCGCAGACTCGGCTATTCGAATAGATTTTACACTCTGCAGAGGTTATGCACTTTACCCACAAGATACAGTCAAACACCTCAAAGGCGAGTGCCCGTAATAAAGTCTTTTGGAATCCTCTAACTATACAAGTGGACCTCCCTGGTTGTTGCACACTATCCCTTCCCTTAGCAAAGGCGAAGTCCAGTTGATTACCATGCACCACGTGCCATCAATATCATCATCAATAACACATGACTTCTCCAAAACAGGTTCCATATCTCATTAAGTCAACATTAGCATTTGCTTATTCAAAATCATGTCACGTGGTAGGGCTAAGCATACTACATCAGTCTAATTACCCATGTTGGCAAATTTATAATGTCCAACTATATAATCCACAACTAGGGTGATAAGGGTTCATGGCACATAATTAAATAGCCAAGGTGTCATACAGCAATTAGGCATTTATCTAATTTCTCAGAATTATTTAAAGCATTTTCTAATTAAACTAGCATGCAATAGTTTGAATCAAAATAATTTTCAAAAGTGGGGACAACATGATCAAAGCATAACTTGCCTTCAAAAAGTACTTGTTCTTGGTCTTGAGCTGGCTCCTGGGTCAAAACTTCACCTTCGAAGCCTTCGGGTACTTCAACGTCTACTCGGAATGGATGAAAATAGCAATAAATAAATAAAACAAAGAGCAACTCAAGTCCAAAAATCAAATAAAATTTAGAATCAAATAGAGCTTGATTTTACAAAATTTTAGAAATTGGAACCCGAAGGGAAATTAGAAAAAGAACTTGCCTCGAAGGGAACCCGACGCATCCAGTTTCTCCAGGTGTAGAGACTGTACTTCATCCCGAAGCCTTTGCAGCTCCTAGGAGCACTCGTTCCGAACCTCCGCCAGCTCATCCCTATGCTCTTTGCTCGTCTTGATGGAAGGAAGGACGCACCGCAAGAAATCTGTTTTCTTCCTCAAACGACCCCCTAGGGTCTGAGGGGGGCAAAAGGAAAATAAAAAAGCATCTCGGAGAAACAAAAAGCGCAGAAGAGGGTCGCAAGCCTACCTGGACCAGTCGGGAGCACCTGACGGAATACTCATGAAGATCCTCCATCTCCTACTCCTCGATGGCATCGTCAAAAGTGTCCCACCCCTCCTCACTATCCCAAGTACCTAGCATAAGGGCAGGTTCGGGACGTGCGGTTGAGCATGGGATCTCTTACACTTGAGGGGAGATGCTCCCGGCCGGCCCTTGCGCCTCTCCACTCACCGACGGTGGCGGATACTCGTGGGAGGACAATCCAGTCGGAGCTACTTCAGGAACGATCTCCGCACCCCCAAGAGTGCCTGCACTCAAAGAAGGCGGTCTGTCCCGATTGGAGACATCCCCAGGGCTAGGTCCCTAAGGAGTTCTAGTCGGTGTACCGACAGGAACGTCAGCCGACGGCTTTCTGACACAAAAAAGAAAAGTCGAAGGCTCACGTAAGCAAGCCAACAGGGATTGACTGAAGGAGCGAGATGAAGAATTAACTGGTGGACCTCTTTATCTTCAGCCCTGGCCCGCCCCGGGTGAATGAGCCACTACCGGAGGGAACGGACTGTAGGTCCGGCTCTGGGGCCCGCGAGGCAAGTGGCATTGGAGACTGGTTGGAAGGCCCTCGGAGGGTCAGGCCGCCACTCAGAGCAGTACTGCTTCCCCCTTCCCTTTCTTCGCACTCGGCATGGCGGCCGAGTCATCACCTGGGATTGTGGGGGAAGCGGGTGGACTTGGGGAACCTTACTCAGCTGCTCGTCTTCCCCCTCTTTTTACTCAGAGCAGCGGGGAAGTTGGGGCCAACCGCTTCAAGCCTGCCTCCAGGCGAGAGGCATCCTCCGGGAAAGCAGCCGAGACTGGAGAATCTGGAGAATCTGGTGCCACTGTTTCCACGTCTTTGAAGGTCTCCCCGGACACAGGCTGACCGGTCCTCCTCAACCCACACCCCGGGTAGTCAGGGTACCCGGGGACTGGAGCATTAGAGAAGAAAACTTTCCGTCCCTGCAAAAAGAAAAGAAGGACCATTCAGGCAAGAGCAGCTAAGGCCAGGAAATTGAAGACATTTGGGAACTCGAAAGATCACTGGGGGAGGAGGATGCACCACACGGAAGGACTTTGGGCACCCCCTCAATCCAGCATGGTGCCAGGGGCAAAGAAATCATTCAGCCGCCCGTCCAATACTTCCTTCGGAACCCTCACAGGCAACTCCCGAGTGGGGTCCGACCTTCCCAGATATTCGAAGCCTGGGTGGACCCGTTCCTTGAGCGGTTGAACACGGCGAATGGCAAAGCTAGTAGCAATACCAACCCCATGCAAACCGACTTGGTCTTCATCAGAGTCGGGAGGAGGCTACACCACAGGTCTCCATCCGGAGAAGACAGGAAGGCATTTCTCGGGATTAGAGCGGTAAAACCACTCTTGATGCCAGCCCTTGTTAGAAGATCGGAAAGGAATAGCAAAATAGGATTTCCTCAACCTATCCCGCAGTTGAAGGCCTGCACCCCCAACCAGTTTGGGGGCATTCTTATTTGGGAAGGGTTTGAGGAGGAAAAGATGGCGGAAGAGGCTAAAATGGGGGCATATACCAATGTAGGCTTTGCAAAGATGCACAAAACAGCAATTTGAAGAATGGAGTTAGGATTGAGGTGGCTCAGCTCAACTCCGTAATAATGAAGAAGGCCATGGAAGAAGGCGCTAGAGGGTAGGCTAAACCTGCACCAGAAAAAATATTCAAAAACAACAACCTCCTCAGGACAAGGGGTAGGGGAAGACTCACCCGCCGCTGGGCGTGCTTCGATCAGTACCAATGGAGGGAGGACTCCGGCAGAAACCATTGCCTCTAGACACTTTTCCGTCACCACCGAGACGGCCCAATCTTGTGGTGCAGGCGACGCGTCGGGCATGGTGGTAGCGGAGGACGCCATTCCGAAGACCGGAGAGAAAAGACGGCGAACGTTAGGCTGAGCGGGGAACCCTAAGAAACACAACACAAGAGGTAACGGCAGAGAGACGAAGAATGGGGAAAAGAAAAACCGCCCCTTCCCCCCTGAGAAATCGCATTAAATGCGTCATGGGGCGCTTGGGTACCGCCTTTGGGCGGGGAAAGCGGAATACCCTCCTCCGCGAAAGGATAGTGCATATCCAAGGGCGTGCTCTCAGTTCGGATTTAATAGAGAATTCCGGGCCCGGACCCGGTCAAAGCTTCTAGAGCACGCTCCCAACAGCACCATACAAAAAAAGGGGGAGAGGAGAATGCCGTTGAAACAACGCAGTTGTGGCCACAAGCAAAAAACTTACGCAAAGACCACTCAGCCAACGTCCTACTGGATACCCCTCAGGTGCGCCCCAAGTCAGGCTGATTACCAGCATCCTATTGGATGCCCCCCAGGTGCACCCCAAGCTGGGCTGATCACCAGCATCCCATCGGATGCACCTTTGGTGCGCCCCAAGCCGGGCTGATCACCAGCATCCCAGCGGATGCACCATTGGTGCGCCCCAAGTAGGGATGATCACCAGCATCCTATTGGATGCCCATCAGGTGCACCCCAAGCCGGGCTGATCACCAACGTCATATTGGATGTCCCATTGGTGCGCCCTAAGCTGGGCTGATCACCAGCATCCCATCGGATGCACCTTTGGCGCTCCCCTACAAGGGTCGAACGCTGGTATCACATCACAAAGGAGTCTCCCCAATGCACACGGCAAGAAGATTGAGGCTGAGTCCTTTGCAAACTCCTCGCTTGGCACTCGGATGAAGCGACGAAAGGGCCAACAAGTGTGATACTATGGAATGTCGAGACTTTATAATTTGTGATAATAGGTTATAAAATGTGGTAAAATGGGATAAGTTGGGGATTTTGAACTAAAACCCTGAGATTTCACGTTTTAACGCGTTTGTCAAGCTGTTCCAAGCTTAGGGCCTCTCCGAGGTCGATTTGGGCCTTGGGGGGAATTCGTGGGCCAGAGGTGGGGCACTTGGGCCCATGTGGGAGTAGTGGGGGGGCAGCACACCCTGCTGCCCTAGCCCCCACCCCTCCATTGCGCAGCCCCCATCCCCTCATCTCCCATCTCCTCCTCCCTCTAGCCCCTCCTCCTCTTCCTCCACACCCCAAGCCGCACCACCCCTCCTCCTTGCGCCTCCTCCCCCACCACCACGTGCCCTTGCTGCGTCCCCCTCACTGCCATGCCACGCCATGGTGCTGCCCTCGCTGGTAGGAGGATCCGCGACAAGGAGAACCGGTAGCCACGTCGCGTGGGGAGAGATCGGGTGGAGTTCGCGCGAAGGAGAGCGATCGATTCGTGGTTCTTCAAGAAGGTAATGGGAGAAACCTTTGGGGATTGATTAGATGCTGTGTAGTGGTGGATTATCATGTTTTTGGATCATGGGAGGTGCTGCCATGGGGTAGATTTGTTGAAAACTAGAGTTTTATTCGCGTTCTGATCGGGCAGATTGGGAACCCGAACTAGGGCAGGCGTTTTCGCCAAATTCGAGTTTGAATCTTACTGTACCGACTTTTAGGAAGTTATAGATAATTTCCTTATCTTTCCGTGCATATAAAGAACGTTAAAATCCGCCCAGCCGTTTGGGAGATATGGCCGTTTTACCGAGCGCTGTCAAATCGGTGACGAGATTGGGACAGTTCGTGTTCAACGTTAGATTAAACAACATTAGAGTCCGAATTAGTCTTTCCCTATAACTAGAAAAAGTTGGGAAATTTCCTAAGCTACGCGGGGATGTACTCGTTTATTCAATTTGGTGTCCTAGAACCGAAGTTATGCCCATTGGAAGGCTGCTGTCCCGAAGGGACAGATTTGCTGTTTTCTGATTTTAGGAGTTGTAAGCGAAGTCGGGTAGTGGGATTTATATGTGTGCTGTTTTGTGGACTCGATTTGAGTGTGTGGCACGTATTTGCAGGTGGTGTGCCTCCGGGAGTACCCTCTACGTCCCGCCACTCCGTCCCCCTCGGTTGAAGGCAAGTGTGTTGCGTGGATTGTATGATATACGTGTTGCTAGAATTGCCTGTTAGTATTTGGAATAGATAACATGTTGTCTTGCCCTGAATTACATGTTATATTTGATATGATGTTCTTAGGCCATGATTTAAATGTTGACGATGATATGATGTCCTCATGCCATGATAAAACATATGCTTGTTGTTTACAAATGATTCACATGCCATGTTTTGAATGGCTACCGTCGATTGTTGAATACGGTCCTACATGTTGAGATGCCATGTGTTGAAGTGCAATATTTCTATTTACGTATACGTTGCTGTCCATTTTGCATACATGGCATATTTTCATGGTCGGCGGTGAGATAAGTCATAACTATTCCGGTAAGTCGGTGAGAACGATTATGACTAGTCCGGGCTATTCGTTCGAGTAAGTCCTACATCGTGATTCCATCACCGAGGTGAATGGAAGCGAGTGATAGGCACCCTTCATCTTCGGGATGGAAGGGGAAAAGGGTGCATGCCGACGGGTGTGCACTCAACCCTACCGGTATGAGTATTCCAGAAGACATGTGCATTGCATTGCATGAATGAAATACATAAATGAAGATGTTTATGAGATGGTGATGAGAGTACTCATGAGATGCTCATGAGATGAATAGCATGTTGTTTTAAAGGTTGTATATAATGTTAAATATGATGTGTTGTGATATAACTGTGGAGACTGGAATGATGGTTTGTTGTCTTGATCCTTGTTGATCCATTTCAATACACTTTGCTGAGTTATGAACTCACGCTTGTGTTTTATGTTGTTTGTTTATTTAGGTACAATGAAATCGGCGTGCGGGAAAGGGATCTAGCTACACTCCTCCACGTAGTATCATAATCTAGCTAATTCACCTGTTTTGGAAACGCGGCATCAAGTATTACAATAATCATTAGTGTATGGTCTGTATGTTTGGTTGTTTCCCTCATGTGTATCATGTGGGGCTATGGAGGGAGTTGTTTTAAATTCCTAGATTTAAATTGATACTTATTATTTTGCTATCGATGCTTATTGATGTTTTAGTTGATGATTAGCTATCCTTATCGCTGCGTATGGATATCTCGTTTGTCTTACATATTGATATGATATTGTGATGTTCAAATTTATGCTAAAACAAAGGAGATGCTGCTATTAAGTTGCATGCACCAGCCAGTTCACCCAAAAGCTTAAGCTGATGAGGAAAGACGGGCAATTCACTTATACTTCAACACTCCCCCTCACGTGTAGGCTCCCTCAGGCCTAAGACATGGAATAGAAGTGGGTTGCAATTGTTATTTTTTTTAATTAAGGGGGAGTGTTGAACAACGCCGTGACGGCGTTGAGCTGCAGCTCGGCGTCCTCGGAGTAGAGCAGGGGCACAAGCAAAGGCACGGTGCCCCATCTCTCTCGACGTAATGCGCGACCCCGTTGTGGTCACTAGCGGCCAGACCTACGACCGCGAGTCCATCGACCATTGGTTCGGCTCCGGCAAGTCAACTTGCCCCAAGACAGGGCAGGTCATGGCCAATTTGGAGCTCGTGCCGAACAAGGCTCTCAAGAACCTCATCTCCAAGTGGTGCCGGGAGATTGGTGTTTCCATGGAAAGGTCTGAGGCCGATGAAGCGGCCGGCCCGGGCGGTGGCGCGAACAAGGCCGCTCGGCGGCGGCGCGCATGACGGCGTCGTTTCTTGTGAAGAAGCTCTCCATCTCCTCTCCTGGCCGCTGCCAACCGCGTCGTGCACAGATCCGCCGCTCTCCAAGTCCGGCTCGGACAACCGCGTTCGTCGGAGAGGCCGGGGCCGTGCCTTTGCTTGTGCCCCTGCTCTACTCCGAGGACGCCGAGCTGCAGCTCAACGCCGTCACGGCGTTGTTCAACATTTTCCCATTTAATCATGGTATTAATTGTTGTATGGTCTATGTTGGTGACATTCTGGGCTTAGTAGAAGCTGGGGTGTTACAGTTGGTATCAGAGCGGGCTGTAGGTCCCTGGAATGTGTATTTAGTGTCATAACTATAGGTTCAACTAAAATATGAAGTGGGATAACCTAAAAACATGGCTTAGGTTTTACTTAAAACTTTGCCATAGGATAGCAACATTAAAACTTGTGTAAGTGGAATAATTAATTTAAAACTTGACACACTCTGTTGCACAAGAGGGAATGGGTCTGGGTACCGTTGCTTTACGCTTAAATGTTGTATTTAAGCTTTGATGTTGAATGTTACATTTGGTAATATATGTTGCTATGTTTATGAAAGAATTGATTGTGTTGATACTTTTGAGATTATGTGGGTTGTGGTGCGAAAGGGTTTCGGTCACCTTCTCGTTGTTTGTAGTAATGTTGGGTTTGTGGTGTGGCGGTTAGTGCCATCACCGATGGACTTTAACCTCCTGTTGGGAGAGTGCTTATCCTTTACGTAAGTAGATTGGGTAGTTGGTTGGAGTCGCGTAGTAGAGTTGTGGAATGACCCTCCGAATTTCCCTTGCCGTTTTGACGAATGGTTTTGGTTGGTTTTTGGTTGGTTGAAATAAAAGAAAAAGTGTTCGGTTTTGGATACTCACCGATGGTTCTTTTGGTGGTTTTGGTTTTGTCTTCTTTGGTTGAAGACAAAAGAAGAATTTCGGGTTGCGCCTCTTTTGGTTGCCTTGTCAGCTTTGACGCCCGATTTGTTGTTTGCCTTGTAGAGAAACTTATAGATTGATTCTTGGGTTACCATTCTCCAACTTGAAAAGAAGTTATTGAAGTTCCGATGAAAAATCTAAGTCGCATGGATTTAGGTGTCAAGGTTTTGTCGGAAAGGATGTGGTTGATCGGTTGCTTTACGGAGAAAGTTTTCAATTTATTCTTGTGTTTGTCTTTTTCCGAGGTTTAAAAGAGTTATTGCGGTGTTGTGCCAGATCTTGTTGTTGGGGCCTAAGTGGTGTTTGATTGTGTGAAATCATGTGCTGAAAAATTGGCTTAGAATTGAATTTGCAAATATGTTTGTTCATGTGTTTTGTCAATTTGACAAGAAGCAGTAAGTTTCGCTTTTGCGCCGGACCAAGATCTCAAGAAACAGTAAGTTTCCTATCTACGACGGACAAACTTTGTTGGTCTGTCGTGGACATGCTTTTGAACTCATTGAGCCAAACTCTTTTTTCCAAAGAATCAGAGATTTTCACATGTACAACGGACCAAGTTTTTGGGTCTGTTGTGGACATGTTTTTGAGCTCATTCAATTTTCCAAGAAACCAGTGAGTTTTGCATGTACGACGGACCAATTTCTTTGGTCAGTCGTGAACGGCTTTTTGAGGATTGATTTCGCATGTACAACGGACCGATTTTGTTGGTCCAAAGTCGTAAATGGCGTGTTTTTAGCCGGAATGATTTCTTTTTGGAACCGAGAGTTTCACTTGTACAACGGACCGATTTTGTTGGTCCGTCGTGAATGGACTTTTTCTAGGGTTTTTGATTTTGGTCCGTTGTAAACGTGTTTTGCTCGGTTTGGATGTTTTGCAAGATTTGAAATGGTTTGAATTTGAGATTATGAAATTTGTGATGATTTCATGATACTTGTTTTGAAGTGGACTTTATGCAATGCTCATGTGAGTAGTTGCATGGATTGACTTTGAGTCAAGTCGTGGACTTGTGCTCGGATTTATTTTGTGGTTTGTTCATGTGCAGGTATTGCTCGAAGACGAATGTGGTCGATGACGGGACCGGAACTAGGTTCATGGAGGAACTGAGGTTCGGGACTAGGTTCAGGAGGAACTGAGGTCTTGGTGGTCAAGGATGTCATGCGGGACGTTCGGGCTAAGAGAATGGTGCACATGAAGAATGGTTAGTCACGTGAGAATGGCAGGAGGTCATTCGCGTGCAAAGTGTTAGTCACGTGAGTATGGCAGGTGGCCATACGCGTGCAAAGTGTTAGACACGTGAGTATGGTAGGGTTGCCATACGCGTGCAAGAGTTGTACTCGGCCAGGTTGGGCCAAGTAGAGTTGTGTTGGATACAGTTCCTTCTAGGAATAGGAATCGTATTCGTAACTCTTTGTGGGTTGGTGCTTTAAATAGGTGGGGTCTCTGTTGAAAGGCAACCAAGTAGAGCTGAGCGCATCAAGCTTTGAGCTTGGTTTTAGGGTTTGTACTCTTTTGATGAGAGTATTTTAGACAAGAAATAAAGATCAATTCTTCCAAGATTTTTGCGTGCTCTGAGAACCACGTCGCTACAGTATTTTCTGTTTTGGTTCTTGTTTGCATGCTTGTTCTAGTTCTAGATTGGTTTTTGTTCTTCAAGTTTTATCTTGATTTGATCCATCAAAAACCTCTCTAAGGTATTGATCTAGTGTTTCTCAAAGTCTAGTTGATCAATCTTTTGTCGTTCTTGTTTAATCTTGAAGTTTTGATTAGATTGATTCTCGTTAAGTTCTGGATCAGCAAGCTTGCGAAGCTCATAACTTTTGATCCGTAAGTCCGATCGAGCTGATTCTTTTTGGGTTCGATTCGTATTGGAATCTAGTTTCCTGTGTCCAAATTTCAGATCGTTTCGACACTTGGATCTCCGGGAATTCTCGTTTTACCAAACCTCTGTCATTCTGTTTTTGTCGAAAACGAGGCAATTATTTGGTTCTGTTTTGGGGTGAACTTTTAATAGGTCAAGAATTTGGTTTTAGCTTCCGCACAATCATTCACCCCCCCTCTGATTGCTATATTCGTATACTTCGATCCTACAAGTGGTATCAGAGCAAGGTTTCTCTAATCTATCTTAACCGGTGATTAGATCAATGGATCGTTATTCGATAAAACCATGTGTGTTCGATGGTGTTGATTTTCAGTTTTGGAAGGCCAAGATGGAGGCGTTCATCCAAGCACAGGGCTTCACAATTTGGGAGAAGGTCTACAAGCCATATGAAGTCCTCGCAAGCGACAACGTCAACGACACCAATCGCACACATGTTGAAGCAAATAGCAAGGCGCGCAACTTGATCATCCAAGGCTTGGGACGCAGCGACTTTGATCGTGTGGTTCATCTTCGATCCGCATATGAGGTATGGAAATCTCTTTGTGATTACCATGAAGGTTCTAACATCACAAAGAGGTTCGCCAAGATATTTACAAAAAGGAATACATGCGTTTTGAGATGAAACCTAGTGAATCAGAGATGACTTCTTTGCACGTTTCAATAAAATTCTTAGCAATCTTCGTGCTGTTGGAGTTAGCTACACTGATGCTGAAAATGCTCGACAATTGCTTAGTGCTTTGGACATGTCAGTGTGGGAGATGAAAGTAACATCTATACAAGAATCTACTGCCATGAGCACACTCACATTAGATGTTCTTTACTCTAAGTTGAAAACTCATGAGTTAGATGTTCTTGCCAGGAAGGGTAACATTAAATCAATTGCTTTGATCTCCAACCCTAACATGTTAAATGCAAATTCTTCTTCTAGCTTTGCCTTGTCTTCCATGTCTTCTTTAACAGATGAGCAACTTGAAGAGTTTCCCGAAGAAGATCTGGCACTACTCTCTTCTCGCTTTAACAAAGCTTTGCAGAATGTGAGAATGAGAAAGAGAGGTGGTCCTCCAAGATGCTATGAGTGTGGTGACCTCAACCATATTCGCACAAATTGTCCTAAGCTTGCAGGAAAAACATCAAAGGAGGAGAAGGACAACGATGTAAGGAATGAGAAGAAAAGGCTCTCGTCAAATGATAGGAAGAAGAAGAGCTTCATCAACCGCAAGGTGGTTCACCGAGTTCTTTCCGCTCTTGAACAAGTCAATTTGAGCGATGTGGACTCGGAGAGCAGCGAAGATGATGCAACTCCAAGCAAGCATGATTTAATGGGATTATGTCTCATGGCAAGCAGCAAGGATAGCTTCACCGAGGACGACCACGACAGCGACTTCAATGAGGTAGATCCCTCTTATGATGAATTAGCTATTGCTGTTGCTCGTCTTGGAAAATTGCTTGACAAACGTGATAAGAAAATTAAGAAACATGATTTCATTATTGAATCATTGAATGCTGAAATTACTAGACTTAAGACTTTGATTCCTAGTGATGATACTTGCAAATCATGTGACTTAATTTACAATGAGCTCACCTTGCTTAGAAAAGAACATGCTCTTTTGTTACATCTAAATGAGAAAAATGAGAAACATGTTGTACATGCTAGCTGTTCCACTGATGATTTGCATAGTTCAACTTCCTGTTCTAAATGCTCAACTCTTGAATTAAAACTGAAAGATGCAAATGCTAGGGTTTCTCAATTGATCGATAATCTGCTTTCACATGAAATTCTCTCATGCTCAACTTGTCGCAAGCAAAAAGGAAAAATAGATGTTCCCTGCAATAATTGTTTAATTCTTGCTAAGAAAGTTGATTACCTGAAAACTCTTTGGAACGATTCACTAATGGCAAGAAAAAGTTGAACATGATCTTGAATCAATCCAAGGTTAGCACAAACAAGAGAGGTTTAGGTTTTGATCCTTATGCCACATATGAAACTAAACCTCGTGATCGTTGTTCAGGCTCCTTGCAAAATTGAGTTATCTAATGAGCCTAAGAAAATTGCTTTTCAATCTGTGGTTTTTATCTTCTACTATGATGAATGCAAAATGTGCTTTTACTGTTAAAGCTAAACATCATGTCAAGTACACTTGCACTCATTGTGGTAGAGATGGACACTTAGTAAATTTTTGCTTTAAACTAGCCAAACAAAGAAAAGAAGGAAAGAAGCGAGGCTAGGTCAAATTTCAGCAAAGCACATTTTTATGCGCCTAGAGTGATGAAAACACCTTCTGTTCCTACAAACATGGGAAAAGGCAAATCTGATTTTGTGCATAAAAATTATCGTGGTTGTACCCTCTTGTTGTGTCGTGTGTCTCGATCTTTGGATTCCCAAAAATCTCATTCCTAACCCCAGTACTGAGGCCTCGACATGTTTTGCTATGTAGGCTTCTCGCGCAAGGAAGGAGAACATATGGCTAGTGGATTCCGGATGCTCACGCCACATGTCCGGTAAAAAGAATTGGTTCTCCTCCCTCACTCGTGCATCTCGTCTTTGAAAGTGTTACTTTTGGAGATGCTTCTTCCTCTTCTGTTGTGGCAAAAGGTACAGTAAAGGTAAGTGACAAGTTTATGTTCAAGGATGTGGCTCTTGTTGAAAACTTGAAATATAACTTGCTTTCTGTCTCACAAATGCTTGATGAAGATCTTGAGATAAGCTTTAAGAAAAATGAATGCAAAGTGCTAGATGCTTCAGGTGATCTTGTGTTCAAGATTTCTCGTTTTGGAAGAGTTTTTAAAGCTGATTTTGATGCATCACCTTCTTCTAAACATAGGTGTCTAATTGCCAATGTTTCTAAAGATTTATTCTTTTGGCATCGTAGACTTGGTCATGTTGGTTTTGATCATCTTACTCGTGTAAGCGATTTAGATCTCATACGTGGCTTGCCTAAGCTTAAGGGTGATAGCAATTTAGTATGTTCCTCTTGTAGACATGGTAAGATGATTGCAGGTTCACATCCACCTCTTACCATGGTGATGACAAACGCTCCAGGACAGCTTCTACATCTTGATACAGTTGGACCATCTCGAGTTCAATCCTTTGGAGGCAAATGGTATGTGCTTGTGATTGTTGATGATTTTTCTAGATACTCTTGGGTATACTTTATGGCATCTAAGGATGAGGCTTTTAGTCATTTTAGAAGTCTTGTTCTTAGGCTTTCTATTGATCATCCTTGAGCTCTCAAAGCTATTAGAAGTGATAATGGAACTGAATTCAAAAATGCTTCTTTTAATCACTTTTGTACTGAAAAAGGAATTGATCATCAATTTTCATCACCTAGAGTGCCTCAACAGAATGGTATAGTTGAAAGGAAAAACAGAACATTGGTTGAGATGGCTAGAACCATGTTAGATGAACATCACACTCCTAGGAACTTTTGGGTGAAGGGATTTCAACTGCATGTTATGTTTCAAACCGTGTGTTTTGAGATCAAAATTGGGTAAGACTCCATATGAGCTTCGGTTTGGACATAGACCTTCTGTTTCTCACTTTCGAGTTTTTGGATGCAAATGTTTTGTCTTGAAATCTGGAAATCTTGATAAATTTGAAGCTAGATCAACTGATGGCATTTTTCTTGGATATCCTGCTCATACTCGTGGCTATCGTGTGCTTGTTTTGGAGACTAACAAAATTGTGGAAACTTGTGAAGTTACTTTTGATGAGTCTAGTCCAGGTACTAGTCTAAGTGATGCAGTACAAAGATACATTCAGGGGGAGAAAATCTTTGAAGATAATGATGATGTTGAAGATGATGTCTTTACTCTTCCTAATGCACAACAAGTCAGTAGCACCCTTGGCACCTACTACTACATCACCTACAGCCTAACCATCCTCAAGCTACAACATCATCTGTACATGCTGAAAATGAAGAAGGAGAAGGAGAAGTCTCAAAAGCCAATGCTCCTTGCACATTCAAAAAATGCATCCATCTGAACAAATGATTGGAGACCTGAATGAGAGAGTCACTCCGATCCAGGTTTATTCATTCGACACTCATGCTCATTCTCGCTTTAGTTGCTTCTTTTGAACCCAAAGATATATCTCATGCATTATCTCGATTTAATCTTGGATCAATGCCATGCATGAAGAATTAGAGAATTTTGAACGAAATAAAGTTTGGAAACTTGTCTCACCACCTCCAGATTTTAATGTTATTGGAACTAGATGGGTTTTCAAAAATAAACAAAGTGAGGATGGTGTTGTTGTTAGAAACAAGGCTAGATTGGTTGCTCAAGGTTACACTCAAATTGAAGGCTTAGATTTTGATGAAACCTTTGCTCCTGTTGCTAGAATTGAAGCCATTAGAATCCTTTTAGCTTTTGCTGCATCCAAAGGTTTCAAATTATATCAAATGGATGTGAAAAGTGCTTTTCTTAATGGCTACATAAATGAGGAGGTTTATGTCAAGCAACCACCTGGTTTAGAAAATCCAAAGTTTCCAAATCATGTGTTCAAACTATCAAAAGCTTTGTATGGTTTGAAACAAGCTCCTAGAGCATGGTATGATAGGCTAAAAACCTTTTTACTTGAAAGGGGGTTTTCAATGGGAAAGGTTGACAAAACTCTCTTTTTACTCAAGCAAGGCAATGATCAACTGTTCGTTCAGATTTATGTTGATGATATTATCTTTGGTGGTTCCTCTCATGTTTTAGTGTCTGAGTCTTCAGAAACAATGAGAAAGGAGTTTGAGATGAGTATGATGGGTGAGTTGACATACTTTTTGGGATTTCAAATCAAGCAAACGAAGGATGGTACTTTTGTACATCAAAGCAAATACACGAAAGACTTGCTACATCGCTTTGGAATGGAAAACAGCAAGCCGATCATGACACCTATGGAAAGCAATTGCACACTTGATCCGGATGAAGATGGTGAGCCGGTTGATCAAAAGGAATATAGAAGTATGATAGGTTCACTTTTGTACCTCACTGCATCAAGGCCGGATATACAATTTGCTGTGTGCTTGTGTGCTCGTTTTCAAGCTTCCCCACGTGCTTCACATCGACAAGCTGTCAAAAGGATTTTCAGGTATCTTCATGGAACTCAAGATTTTGGCATTTGGCTTTTCGCTTCCTCATGCATTAGTTTGAGATCTTTTACGATGCTGATTTTGGAGGATGTAGAATTGATAGGAAAAGCACTTCTGGTTCATGTCACTTCTTGGGAAATTCTCTCATTGCATGGTCATCTAGAAAGCAATCTTACATTTGCACAATCAACTGCTGAATCTGAATATATGGCTGTTGCTAGTTGTTGTTCTCAAATTCTTTGGATAGTAGCTACTCTTAAAGATTATGGGGTTAATTTGGATAGTGTTCCTCTTTTGTGTGATAACACTAGTGCAATTTGCATTGCTAAGAACCCGTGCAACACTCTAGAACAAAACACATTGACATCGATTTCACTTTCTTAGAGATCATGTTGAAAAAGGCAACATTGTGCTTCATCATGTGGATCCTGAACATCAATTGGCAGACATTTTTACAAAACCTTTGTCTTCTTCTCGTTTTGCTTTCATTCGGGGAGAACTTGGGATTGTTCATCCAATGGGTTTGTTTTGAGGGGGAGTTTCCTTGCCAAGTTCTTTCACTTAATGAGCTCACTTTATCATATTTCTTTATATGTTATGTAATTGAGCTAATATATGATAATCTAATTGTCTCAATTCCCTGGACTGATTGCCTATAGCTAAATACTCTGTGATATCTCACTCTTCTAGGCTTGATATTGAATCCTCTTGACAAATTTGGGCTATGAAGCAAGTGTGGTTTCAACTTTACTCTTTCATAAGACCTTTTAATCACTTTTGCATGTTTATAATCAAAGAAAAATGAAAAGAAAAGGGAATCAATAAAAAAGGGTTGTTAAAAGCAAAAGCCTCAAGTTATGAGCTTCAGGATGCTTTCCCTTAAAGATAAGATGTATGCTTCAAGCATGCCATTCCCTCAAAAGACAAGATGTATGCTTCAAGCATGCCACTCCAAGGAAATAAAAGAAGTATGCTTCAAGCATGCCACATGCGCCATCTTGTTTAAAGATTAAATTGGTCCACTAGATTGGAGTTGAAACTACTTGCTCGCCTCGATTTGTTATTTGCTTCAACTTTGAGCCTTTGTTTTTCTACTAAAGGTTTTGCTTAGTACTTGGCTATAGTTGACTGAATTGAGGTTGAGATGCATGTCATTCCCTAACTTGTTAAACTCACATCAAGATCATGTATTTTGCATAATATATGATATATAAGGTTATATGATCGAATGAGCTCATCTTTTCCTATCTTGGCACTCCATTGTTTCTCCTTGTGAAATCATTGTTACAGAAAAATTTTGAACAAATTCTCTCTTTTGTACTCTTGATGAATCCATTGTCAAAGGGGAGAAATTTGGGAATTGTTGAAAAGTTTAAGAAAAAGGGGAGAAGAAAAAGGGGGATTTGTTTCTGGCATTTTGTGAGAAGTTTGGAGAATTTTGAAATTTTTGGACACATTGCACATTCACACACATTTTCCTTCTCAGGGGGAGATTTTGTTTTGCTTTTTGAAGGGGGAATTCTGTGTTTTCTCTTTTTGGTCCTTGATCCTTTGGATTTCAAAATCTTTTGTAAAGTGAATGCCAAATGTTCAATTCTAAGTGGTGTTGCCAATGTTTTCATCAAGGGGGAGATTGTGAAATCATGTGCTGAAAAATTGGCTTAGAATTGAATTTGCAAATATGTTTGTTCATGTGTTTTGTCAATTTGACAAGAAGCAGTAAGTTTCGCTTTTGCGCCGGACCAAGATCTCAAGAAACAGTAAGTTTCCTATCTACGACGGACAAACTTTGTTGGTCTGTCGTGGACATGCTTTTGAACTCATTGAGCCAAACTCTTTTTTTCCAAAGAATCAGAGATTTTCACATGTACAACGGACCAAGTTTTTGGGTCTGTTGTGGACATGTTTTTGAGCTCATTCAATTTTCCAAGAAACCAGTGAGTTTTGCATGTACGACGGATCAATTTCTTTGGTCAGTCGTGAACGGCTTTTTGAGGATTGTTTTCGCATGTACAACGGACCGATTTTGTTGGTCCGTCGTAAACGTGTTTTCGCCAGAATGATTTCTTTTTGGAACCGAGAGTTTCACTTGTACAACGGACCGATTTTGTTGGTCCGTCGTGAATGGACTTTTTCTAGGGTTTTTGATTTTGGTCCGTTGTAAACGTGTTTTGCTCGGTTTGGATGTTTTGCAAGATTTGAAATGGTTTGAATTTGAGATTATGAAATTTGTGATGATTTCATGATACTTGTTTTGAAGTGGACTTTATGCAATGCTCATGTGAGTAGTTGCATGGATTGACTTTGAGTCAAGTCGTGGACTTGTGCTCGGATTTATTTTGTGGTTTGTTCATGTGCAGGTATTGCTCGAAGACGAATGTGGTCGATGACGGGACCGGAACTAGGTTCATGGAGGAACTGAGGTTCGGGACTAGGTTCAGGAGGAACCGAGGTCTTGGTGGTCAAGGATGTCATGCGGGACGTTCGGGCTAAGAGAATGGTGCACATGAAGAATGGTTAGTCACGTGAGAATGGCAGGAGGTCATTCGCGTGCAAAGTGTTAGTCACGTGAGTATGGCAGGTGGCCATACGCGTGCAAAGTGTTAGACACGTGAGTATGGTAGGGTTGCCATACGCGTGCAAGAGTTGTACTCGGCCAGGTTGGGCCAAGTAGAGTTGTGTTGGATACGGATTCCTTCTAGGGAATAGGAATCGTATTCAGAACTCTTTGTGGGTTGGTGCTTTAAATAGGTGGGGGGTCTCCTGTTGAAAGGCAACCAAGTAGAGCTGAGCGCATCAAGCTTTGAGCTTGGTTTTAGGGTTTGTACTCTTTTGATGAGAGTATTTTAGACAAGAAATAAAGATCAATTCTTCCAAGATTTTTGCGTACACAAGAACCACGTCGCTACAGTATTTTCTGTTTTGGTTCTTGTTTGCATGCTTGTTCTAGTTCTAGATTGGTTTTTGTTCTTCAAGTTTTATCTTGATTTGATCCATCAAAAACCTCTCTAAGGTATTGATCTAGTGTTTCTCAAAGTCTAGTTGATCAATCTTTTGTCGTTCTTGTTTAATCTTGAAGTTTTGATTAGATTGATTCTCGTCAAGTTCTGGATCAGCAAGCTTGCGAAGCTCATAACTTTTGATCCGTAAGTCCGATCGAGCTGATTCTTTTTGGGTTCGATTCGTATTGGAATCTAGTTTCTTGTGTCCAAATTTCAGATCGTTTCGACGGTTGGATCTCCGGGAATTCTCGTTTTACCAAACCTCTGTCATTCTGTTTTTGTCGAAAACGAGGCAATTATTTGGTTCTGTTTTGGGGTGAACTTTTAATAGGTCAAGAATTTGGTTTTAGCTTCCGCACAATCATTCACCCCCCCTCTGATTGCTATATTCGTATACTTCGATCCTACAGATTGCAATGATGACTTGCTTGGGAATTCATCTTTGAAAAAAAAACCGTTTGTTTCGTGAAAGTTTGAAGTTTGGGGTTATGGCCTTATCTGAAAAAAAAATTGGTTAATCGCCGGGTTTTCCCTCTTGCAACCATCTTCCTTCGCGGAAGTTGTTGATCTCGAGAGTTGTGGAGTAGTTGCATGTCTGCATTTGTGAATTTAAGAGTTGACTTCTCTTGTGATTTATGGTTGAGCTTTCCGGAAGGAAAGGTGTTTTGGGTCTTGTTCTTTTCTGGAGCAATTATGGTTTCCTTAAGAGTTGGGTGCGTGATTCACGCGAATGTTTAAGAAGTTAAGTGTATGACGAGAAGTTAGAGTTTTCGGATGATATGAGCTGGTGGTTCGGTTAAAGTGAATTTGTTGTTTGTTTAAAGATAAACTAAAATATTGTGTTGATAAGAGATGATTAAACGAGACGTCAGGTGATCCAAGGTGAAAGTTGATTAGTGGTGTGTGCAAAGTGATGCGGGTTATGGAATCTAATGGATGTTTGAGATTAGTTAGCATATAATGTCTCGGTTGATGAACTTGTTATAGCAAGAAGATGGTGTGAAATTACGCCTATTGTAGCTGGTGGGTCGATTAATATTGTGGAGTCGACAATGTGACTTAAAATTACGTGTAATCAATTAATGGGGATATATGGAATGATTGTAGGAAAGGTTGAATTATTCTTGACGGATGTCCTGTCTGGGATCCGTATTTATGAGGGATGTCTAGTGGAGATCGTGTCGCGTGGTTAGTATTAATTATTGGTGGAATGAACAGGTGATATGGAATATGTGACTTAGGGATTATACCCAGGGTAATTGTTAATTACGCCGGAATAATTGTAAAGAGATGTGTGCTACGCTTGGGATAATAAGTTGCATGAATAATGGTTCGTCATGGTTAGTAGACCAAAAGAAGTTGTTGATATGCGTCTTATGTTGGATTAACTGATAAGTTAATTGTGCTGGAGTTGTGAGAATGTGGTTCTCCTTGTTGGTTGTCATACGGTAGATATGGTCTACGGTTCGTTGGTAATATAATCAATTGTGGTTATATGAACAGTGAAAAGTGATTTTATCAAGAGCAGATGTTGTAGCTTGTGTGCAGCGATGTTGGACTTCGGGATTTGGGTGATTATGACATCCGTTTTGGCTAAGAGTATTGAACCATGCCAATCATTGGATTTGGGTTAATCTGTTTAGTCTATGCTATGAGTATGGGTTAACACCCAAAGCGTTGGAGTGGGACGCTCTCTTTAGCGTTCAACTGATTTATCTTTGGTAACCCTGGAGTTAAGCGCTTAAATTGTAATTTTATCGTGACTAGAGTTGGATGTATTTGGGAAACGTGTGTGGTTTTTGCGAGCATTTCAAAAAGGTGAATCTTATGATTGTTTCATAAGTGATTTTGTTGGTAAAATGTTCCCTGCTGGGAATGTGTTTCCTTTCTCTTTAAGAGAATTGGTAGCGGTTATTAGGCGTAGATGTTTGATTTGAGAGTTGATGCTATCTTCTGTTATTGGCTTTGGTTAAAATGCGATGTTTTGCACGCATTGCGTGCAGTGGTTGTTGGGTTGTGATGCGATATGGTATTTTTCGATTAACGCCGTCGTAGGTTATGTGAATTTGAGCAACCATCGATGTTGTTGTGTGTCAATCATGTGACAAAGAGAATGAAGTCTCTGTGTGAATGGTTAATGGGTATCGTGGTTACATGATGAATAAATGGTGAAAAAGATTCATGACATCGTTTTTATATGCATAAAAGAGTTGTTGAGCCAGGACGGTGAGAAAGTCATATAGAGACATATGACTAATCTGGAGTGCTCTTGTAGAATTCGCATTCGTGTTATGAATCGAGATTTTCATTGCTCTCTAGCATGAAAATGAATGAATGGATAAATGCTGGTATTTTGGTTTTGTTATGCAAGGGATTTGAGTTTCCCTTTCTCTTCGAGAGTTTTTTGTGGCAGTTCTCTTCCAAGATGTTGATTTTGGTTAAAGTGAAAAGTTTGGCTATGGTGAAAGCGAGTCGAGTTGTCTTTAATTGTTGAGAACTTCTGTCAAGAGAATTGTGTGGAGTCTCTATTTGTTTGAGTGCTCCCCGATGCGAATTGTATCGCATTGATTAGAGATTTGAGTTTTCCTTTGCGGCTTGACTTAGGAAAAGCAAAAGGGTGGTCTTTCAATGTTATCAGGGTTCTTTCCAAAGTGATTTGTGGCGCTTGGAGGTTCGAGTTGTTGTATGTGGTCTACTTGGATTCAAAAGAATCGTACTTCTTTTGCACTATTGATAGGAGCGAGAATAAGAAGGGCCTCGGGTTATTGTTGAGTATAATCTAAGAGCTATACTCGTGGGCTTCGTTGTTTGTGTGAATGGTTTGTGAGGGCGACATCCTCTTGGGAAAAGTGCCAATTGAGATTTGGTAGTGAGTTACGGTCCTAACTTGGGCTAGGTGCTGGACATTAGTGAGGGTGGATGAAGATGGAGGTTGTTGATGTCGTGGTTTGAATTTGGTTGAAAGTATCGTTGGGTGGAAGCAATTGTTATAGAAATTGTGATGTAAAATGCTTTGTCGTGGACATTGTCTTAGCTATACGTCCCTGGGTGTGCGTTATGCCCGAGAGGATAGAATGAAAAGTGTAATGTGGTTGGCAATGAAAGGAAAGTATGGTTGATGTAGGCTATGAGCGAAGATGACATTAGTAAATTTTGATTCCTTGCGAAAAGGGGTCAAATAATTGGAAGAGATGGGGTTTTATGTAAATGGTCTTTTGGGGGTTCAAGTTTGGAACCTCGGTTGACCGTTTTAATACTAATGATGAAAAAGGGATGTGTTTCAAGATGATTGTGTCATTCGGAGTTTGTGAATCATGATAGAGATTGAAGTAAATGAGGAATCATGTCAAGTTGTGCTTAGCTAAGCTAAGTCAAGTCACTCTTGTTAATAGATGGATTTGGAGAATTGAGTTGTCGTTGCTACTGTTTGAGTCTTTGCATGGGTGTGTTGAGTTCGCAAAGAAGATGAGTCCCTAGTGGGCATGGTTTTAGAGTTGACGTGTAAGATTCGAGGTCGAATCCAGTTAAGGGGGGTAGAATGTGATACTATGGAATGTCGAGACTTTATAATTTGTGATAATAGGTTATAAAATGTGGTAAAATGGGATAAGTTGGGGATTTTGCAACTAAAACCCTGAGATTTCACGTTTTAACGCGTTTCGGTCAAGCTCAAGCTTCCGGCCTCTCCGAGGTCGATTTGGGCCTTGGGGGGAATTCGTGGGCCGGAGGTGGGGCACTTGGGCCCATGTGGGAGTAGTGGGGGGGCAGCACACCCTGCTGCCCTAGCCCCCACCCCTCCATTGCGCAGCCCCCATCCCCTCATCTCCCATCTCCTCCTCCCTCTAGCCCCTCCTCCTCTTCCTCCACACCCCAAGCCGCACCACCCCTCCTCCTTGCGCCTTCTCCCCCACCACCATGTGCCCTTGCTGCGTCCCCCTCGCTTCCATGCCACGCCATGGTGCTGCCCTCGCCGGTAGGAGGATCCGCGACGAGGAGAACCGGTAGCCACGTCGCGTGGGGAGAGATCGGGTGGAGTTCGCGCGAAGGAGAGCGATCGATTCGTGGTTCTTCAAGAAGGTAATGGGGGAAACCATTGGGGATTGATTAGATGCTGTGTAGTGGTGGATTATCATGTTTTTGGATCATGGGAGGTGCTGCCATGGGGTAGATTTGTTGAAAACTAGAGTTGTATTCGCGTTCTGATCGGGCAGATTGGGAACCCGAACTAGGGCAGGCGTTTTGGCCAATTTTGATTTTGAATCTGACCGTACGGACTTTTAGTAAGTTGTAGATAATTTCCTTATCTTTCCGTGCATATAAAGAACGTTAAAATCCGCCCAGCCGTTTGGGAGATATGGCCGTTTTACCGAGCGCTGTCAAATCGGTGACGAGATTGGGACAGTTCGTGTTCAACGTTAGATTAAACAACATTAGAGTCCGAATTAGTCTTTCCCTATAACTAGAAAAAGTTGGGAAATTTCCTAAGCTACGCGGGGATGTACTCGTTTATTCAATTTGGTGTCCTAGAACCGAAGTTATGCCCATTGGAAGGCTGCTGTCCCGAAGGGACAGATTTGCTGTTTTCTGATTTTAGGAGTTGTAAGCGAAGTCGGGTAGTGGGATTTATATGTGTGCTGTTTTGTGGACTCGATTTGAGTGTGTGGCACGTATTTGCAGGTGGTGTGCCTCCGGGAGTACCCTCTACGTCCCGCCACTCCGTCCCCCTCGGTTGAAGGCAAGTGTGTTGCGTGGATTGTATGATATACGTGTTGCTAGAATTGCCTGTTAGTATTTGGAATAGATAACATGTTGTCTTGCCCTGAATTACATGTTATATTTGATATGATGTTCTTAGGCCATGATTTAAATGTTGACGATGATATGATGTCCTCATGCCATGATAAAACATATGCTTGTTGTTTACAAATGATTCACATGCCATGTTTTGAATGGCTACCGTCGATTGTTGAATATGGTCCGACATGTTGAGATGCCATGTGTTGAAGTGCAATATTTCTATTTACGTATACGTTGCTGTCCATTTTGCATACATGGCATATTTTCATGGCCGGCCGGTGAGATAAGTCATAACTATTCCGGTAGGGTCGGTGAGAACAGTTATGACTAGTCCGGGGCTATTCGTTCGAGTAAGTCCTACATCGTGATTCCATCACCGAGGTGAATGGAAGCGAGTGATAGGCACCCTTCATCTTCGGGATGGAAGGGGAAAAGGGTGCATGCCGATGGGTGTGCACTCAACCATACCGGTATGAGTATTCCAGAAGACATGTGCATTGCATTGCATGAATGAAATACATAAATGAAGATGTTTATGAGATGGTGATGAGAGTACTCATGAGATGCTCATGAGATGAATAGCATGTTGTTTTAAAGGTTGTATATAATGTTAAATATGATGTGTTGTGATATAACTGTGGAGACTGGAATGATGGTTTGTTGTCTTGATCCTTGTTGATCCATTTCAATACACTTTGCTGAGTTATGAACTCACGCTTGTGTTTTATGTTGTTTGTTTATTTAGGTACAATGAAATCGGCGTATGGAAAGGGATCTAGCTACACTCCTCCACGTAGTATCATAATCTAGCTAATTCACCTGTTTTGGAAACACGGCATTAAGTATTACAATAATCATTAGTGTATGGTCTGTATGTTTGGTTGTTTCCCTCATGTGTATCATGTGGGGCTATGGAGGGAGTTGTTTTAACTTCCTAGATTTAAATTGATGCTTATTATTTTGCTATAGATGCTTATTGATGTTTTAGTTGATGATTAGCTATCCTTATCGCTGCGTATGGATATCTCGTTTGTCTTACATATTGATATGATATTGTGATGTTCAAATTTATGCTAAAACAAAGGAGATGCTGCTGAAATTTCCCATTTAATCATGGTATTAATTGTTGTATGGTCTATGTTGGTGACATTCTGGGCTTAGTAGAAGCTGGGGTGTTACAACAAGTTACGTCCGCATGAGATCAAAAAGCATCATCAAGGGCAACTCGATTGCAAAGAACTCTGGGGCTACTGTGGGAGACATGGGAACCGGGTGTACGCATGAAGACCTAAAGAAGACCGAACGTAAAAGGGGATGGACCAAGTCCAGCGCACAAATCCCGGAAGTCTACCCATTGTCCCGATATAACCGAAGCAAAAGATTGTAACTGTTGGGGAAATCACCCTGGATAAGGAAAGATACGATTCTTTTACTTGTAATCAACTCGGACTCATACCTTAGTAACCGAGTTGTGCTCCTCCTCCCGGTATATAAGAGGGACGGGACGACCTGTAACACCCCAATTTTTGCTTTTCATGAATTTAATTGGAATTTCACACTTTTGAGGATTTTTGGAATTTTTTGGGATTTAATTGGATTTATTTGGATTTATTCTCTTTTGAAATAAATAAATAAATAAAAGTTATAAATAAAATTTTGTTGGAAATATTTTATTTGAGTCCAAAATGTCTCAAAGTATTTTCCAGAATTTTTCTGATTATTTTGCTATTTTTATCGAATTATTTGAATTACTAGAATTATTTTCAAATATTAAATCGCTGGAAAATAGTGAACCGGTTTTACTGTTCATCCGACCGGGTCCGACCTGAGTTAGTCTCGAGTCTGACTCGAACCGGACTCAAGCCCGACCCGAACCCTAACGCGCATGACCGTCGGACCTTGATCCAACGGTCATGATTGCGCCACGTCACCCAGTCCGAATCGCCGTCGGACTCCGCCGTCGCAGCCGAGTGGGCCTCGATTTCCGCGAATTTCACGGACGCCGAGGCCGCTATTTATTGCGCCACCACCCGTGTCGTGTTCTCCTCTTCCGTGCGCACTCGTAGCCCTAACTCTCTGACCTCCAGCCGCCACCGATCGCCCGCAATCGCTCATCGAAGTTGGAAGTGCGTGCCGCCGCGGTTTTTCTCCGTTTCCCGCCGTCTCCGCCGTCCTCCACTGTCGTGCTACCCATATCCGGACTCCCCGTGTTGAGGCGCATCGAGGGGTACCACTCACCTCGTCGGATACGCACGGAAACGCCGTTGGCTAGGTCGTCGTCCCTGCCTCCGGCAAGCCAGCTCTGCCACGACATCGCCGGAACCCGCGAGCTCTACCAGCCGTCCGATCAAGATCCGACCGCCCCGGTTCGTCCACGTCACCGTAACGAAATCCATGTTGCGGCTTTTAGATCTAATCTCAACCGTTGGATCTAGATCCAACGCACGGGGTTGAGCCATGTAGCCTTGAACCGCACCGTGCTAGGGGTAGATCTCAGCCGTTAGATCTAGATCGTATGGTTAGAGTTCACGCACATTGTAGCACTAGAATGGATCTCGACCGTCCGATCTAAATCGGACGGTGTAGATTGCGCCACGCGTCGAGCGCCGGGTCATGCCACGTGTAACACCCCAAAATTTTGCTTTTCTTAAATCTATGTGTGATTTGGCACTTTGGTGAATTTTTGGAATTTTCTGGAATTTATTTGGATTTATTTGGAATTTATTTGAATTTATTCCATTTTAAAATAATTAAAGAACTTAACTTTGCAAATAAATTTTTGTTGGAAATATTTTATTTGAGTCCCAAATACCCTAAAATATTTTCCAGAATTTTTCTGGAATTTTTCTGAGTCTTTTGCTATTTTTAATGATTTAATTGAATTTCTGGGAATTTAATTGGATTATTAAATGCGAGTGGGTTTTACTGTTCCTCCGACCGGACCCGAGTCCGAGTCAGACTCGAGTCCGACCCGCGCCAGTTGGTCCAGCCGAACCCGCTCGGCCGAGCCCAAACCTGCGTGACCGTTGGATCTTGATCCAACGGCCACGATTGAGCCACGTCGCCGGACCCAAGCCCGACCGAGCCAGCCAGCTCGCCCGAGTCCGACCCGAACCCAAACCCACGCACCGTTGGATCTCGATCCAACGGCCAGCGCCGCACCACGCCACCCAATCCAGTCGCCGTCGGACTCGACTCGCCATCGCAGCCGTCGACCTCGGTCTCTGCGCGATACACGGGCCGAGGCCCCTATTTATTGCGCCGTCGCCGCCATCGTGAAGCCCGCTTCATTGCGCACCGTAGCCCTGAACAACGTCGCTGAGCCGCCGTCTAGCCGCAATCGCTCGCCGTAGTTGCCGTAGCGTTCCGCCGTAGTTCTTCGCCGATTGCCGCCGTCTCCGTCGTCCTCCGCCACCGTTGAGGTCAGATCCAGAACCGGGAGGTCAAGCCGCGTCGGAGGAGACCTCTCGGCCCGAAAGCGCCTCAACGCCGTCGGCTAGGTCGTCGTTCCCTGCGCCGGTGACCCAGCGCCGCCGTGAGCCATCGCCGGACTTCGAGCTCCCTCAGCCGTCCGATCCAGATCCAACGTCCCAGATCACGCCACGTCATCTCACGGTGAGATTCCATCCAAAAATCCCAGATCCAATCTTGACCATTGGATCTAGATCCAACGGTCCAGATCAAACGCGTTCACCCCAAACGCGTGAGTCCAGATCCAATCTGGGCCGTTGATTTTCAAATCAACGGCCGAGATCTAGCCACGCAAAGCGGGAGATTGACCGCCGCAGCCGCGCCCACGCCAGCGTGCGTATGACGCCGACACGCGGGGCCCGCATGTCGGCCAGCCACCACATCGCACCATGACGCCACGCCGACGTCATGGCGAACCCACATGTCGGCGGTGTCCCCAAAGAAGGCGCCGACGCCAAGAATGATGTCACAGTGGGTCCCACTGTCGGCCGACCGTGGTGAGCCCGCCGACGTCGAATGACGCTACCCGAGTGGTCCCACCTGTCGGCCGACACGTGGCCGTGGACCGAGTCCACGGTGGACCAAGCCAAACCATGGACCACGTCCATGGACCGGCTGACGTCAGCCGCCCAATCAGAGGCCGCCACGTGTCCTCGCTGACGCAATAATTAATTTCCGAAAAAGAAAATGATTTATTAATTCCAAATAATGATTTCAGATTTTGTTTCAAACTTCAAACGCTTATAACTTTTGCGTTTCAACTCCGATTTGAGTGATTCAAATTTCTAAATTTGTATAAAATTGAGATCTACCTAATTATGAATTTTATTTAATTTTTGGACTAAAGTTTTCCTCTGTAATATTATTTAATTGATTATTTAAACTTCGAAATGTTATAACTTTTGCATTTAAACTCCAAATTTGACGATTCCAGTTTCTAAAAATTTATAAAATTATGTTCTCTCTGTTTATGGATTTTATTTGGATGTTTGGACACTTTGCCTATTGTTTATTCGTGTATTGCTATTTGCACGCTTTACGAGTAGACGTTGAAGTGCCGGAGGGATTCGAAGGAGAAGTATTGACTCAGGATCCAACTCAAGACCAAGAACAAGTACTTTTTGAAGGCAAGTTGTGCTTTGACCATGTTGATCCTATTTTGAAACCTATTTTGGTTCAAATTATTGCATGCTAGTTCAATTAGAAAATACTTTATTTAAATATGGGAAATTAGATAAATGCCAAATTGCTATATGACACCTTGATTAATTAAATATGTGCCATGACCCTTGTCACCCTAGTTGTGGTTTACTAGTTGGACATTATTAAATTGCCAACATGGGAAATTAGATCGTTGTAGTATGTTGCTTAGACCTGCTACGTGCTCATGACATGATTTTGGACAATCAAATGTTAATATTGACTTAATGATATATTCAACCTGTTTTGGAAAGGTATCATGTGATGTTGATGGCACATGGTGCATGGTAATCAACTGGGGTTTGATAAATAGTTTTCGGCCGGGGCATGTGGCAAGAATGATCAGGTGGGCCAGTTGTGGCACTGGGGATGTTGATTTGGTTCTTCGTGTAGTCTTGCCCTGGTCACCCTAAGGACTTAACCTTGCAAGCCTTTGAACTGAGTCAACCTTGCAACCACATGTCTGTAATGGGACGGACCTAGTTGATTAAGTTGCTAATAACGTACCTGTGGGACCTCAGGAGGTCAACTACACCCTTTGTGTAAGTTGTACGGGGGAGCGCATCTGGCCGAGGCCAGTACCCATCTAACGGTTGATTGGCCTAAACTTCGCCTTAGCTAAGGGAAGGGTTAGTGTGCAATAACCGGGGAGGCTCACTTGTATTGTTAGAAGTTTCCGAAAGACTTTGTTACGGGAACTCGCCTTTGTGGTGTTTGACTGTATCTTGTGGGTAAAGTGCATAACCTCTGCAGAGTGTAGAATCTATTCGAATAGTCGTGTCCGCGGTACTGGACATCACTCGGGAATTACAGTCAAGGGTTAGATTTTCTCAAAAATAACTTGGATTTGAAAGGTTGGGTTGGATTAATAATGATGTTGATGGAAATGTGGATTAGGATCGGAAAGATGTTTATTAAACTTCTTGAAAAGTTATTTATGCTATACTTGTTTCTACTGCTTTCGAATCTACTTATGCTACTTGTCAAATCTTTGTTTTTACTGCAAATATACCTTGAGCTATTCCTTTGTATCAAGCCATGCATATGGTCTATTAGCCTGCATTCTGTGCATGACTTGCTGAGTACCAAGTACTCACCCTTGCCACAATACCACACCAGTTGAAGAGGAGACTACACCAGCTTTGGAGGAGGAGCTCCAAGAGGAACCGTCTACTTAGGGAGCGAGCCCACGGGTTGCCTGTGGTATACTGGATGGCGCCACGATGTTATCTTATTTTCCGCTGCTATTATTTCTCTCTTAATAAGTTTCGCCCTGCGAGGCGTACATTTGTAACTTGACCATAAGGTCGAGCAACCAGTTTGACTATTTAATTAAAGTACTTTATTAGTATCGAGTGGTATGATTGTGATATTTACCGATGTTAAGACTGTGTGCACTAGCGCGTTCCTGGACTAGTGCTGAATACACAGAGGGTCCGGATTTGCAAATTCGGGTCCCGACACCACGTCACCCCTAGCGACGCGGTTAAACCCGATCGGATCTCGATCGTCCGATCTAAATCGTACGGTCCAGATCAATCGCGTTGCACCGCAACGTGCGGGATTAGATCTGATCTGGACCATTGGATTTCAAACCAGCCTAGATTGCGCCACGTGTCCGGTAGCCGAACCGGCGCGGTCAGCGCTGGCGTCGCCCGGTTGCCACTGACGTCACGCATGACGTCAGCAAGGGGCCCGCATGTCAGTGGCTCTGCCCACCGTGCGGTGACGTCACCCGTGACGTCACGCTGACGTCACGGTGGGGCCCGTGTGTCAGTACCGTGTGGTTGAGCGCGATGACATAAGCACTGGCATCATCCGAGGGGTCCCACATGTCAGTGAGACATGTACCCGTGGATCGGGTCCACGATGGACCGGACCCGAGCCATGGACCGAGTCCATGGACCCGCTGACGTCATAATTCGATTTTTCAATAGAAAAATAATTTGGTGGAAATTCAATTTCCACGCTGACGTCATGCTGACGTCATAAATCGGGTTTTCAATAGAAAAATAAATGAATTAATTCGGTTTATTCTTTTATTTGAATTTTCAAACTTTAAACGAGTGTAACTTTTGCGTTTTAACTCCGATTTTGGTGATTCAAATTTTTAAAAATTTATAAAAATGTGCACTCTCTATTTATGAAGTTTATTTGAATTTTTGGACACTTTTTGCCTACTATTTATTTATGTTATTGCTATTTGCACACGTTACGAGTAGACGTTGAAGTGCCCGAAGGCTTCGAAGGTGAAGTTTTGACCTAGGAGCCAGCTCAAGACCAAGAGCAAGTACTGTTTGAAGGAAAGTTATGCTTTGACCATATTGATCCCATTTTTGAAATTAATTTAATTTAAATTATTGCATGCTAATTTAATTAGAAATTGTTTAAATTATTTCTAGGAATTAGATAAATGCCAAATTGCAGTATGACACCTTGACTATTTAATTATGTGCCATGAACCCTTGTCACCCTAGTTGTGGAATATGTAGTTGGACATTATTAAATTGCCAACATTGGGTATTTAGACCGTTGTAGTATATTGCTTAGACCTGCTACGTGCACATGACATGATTTTGGACAATCAAATGTTAATATTGACTTAATGAGATATTGAACCTGTTTTGAAGAAGTATAATGTGTTGTGATTGTTGATGGCACGTGGTGCATGGTAATCAACTGGGTTTGATAAATAGATTTAGACCGGGGCAAGTGGCAAGAAAGTTATGGTGGGCCATGAGTGGCATCGGGGATATCGTTTTGGTTCTTCAGGTAGTCTTGCCCTGGTCATCCTAAGGACTTAACCTTGCAAGCCTTTGATCTGAGTCAAACATGCAACCACATGTCCGTAATGGGACAGACCTAGTTGAGTAAGTTACTAATAACTTGCGAGTGGTACCTCGGGGTGTCAACTACACCTTTTGTGTAGCATGAAAGGGGAACGTACCAGAGCTGTGGCATGGTACCCGTCCAACGGTATGTCGGTCCCATACTTCGCCTCTGTTGAGGGAAGGGATGGTGTATGACAAAAACCGGAGAGGTTCACTTGTACAATTTGCGGTCTCTGAAAGGCTTTGTTACAATCACTCGCCTTTGTGGTGTTTGACTGTATCTTGTGGGTAAAGTGCATAACCTCTGCAGAGTGTACAACCTATTCGAATAGCCGAGTCCACGGTATTGGACACTGCTCGGGGATTATACTCAAGGGTTAGACTTTCATGAAAACAACTTAGACTTGAAAAGTTTTGTTGGGTCTTGTAACACCCCAAAATTCTGCTTTTCTTAAATTCATGTGTGATTTGGCACTTTGGTGAATTTTTGGAATTTTCTGGAATTTATTTGGATTTATTTGGAATTTATTTGAATTTATCCCCTTTTGAAATAATTAAAGAATTTAACTTTGCAAATAAAAATTTGTTGGAAATATTTTATTTGTGTCCAAAATGATCCAAAATATTTTCCAGAATTTTTCTGAAATTTTTCTGAGTCTTTTGCTATTTTTAATGAATTAATTGAATTTCTGAGAAATTAATTAGATTATTTAATCGCTGGAAAACCTAACCGGTTTGTACTGTTCATCCGACCGGACCCGAGTCCGAGTCAGACTCGAGTCCGACCCGAGCCAGCTGATTCGGTCGAACCCGCTCGGCCGAACCCTAACCGCGTGACCGTTGGATCTTGATCCAACGGTCACGATTGAGCCACGTCGACCGGACCCAAGCCCGACCGAGCCAGCCAGCTCGCCCGAGTCAGACCCGCGCCCAAAACCCCGCACCGTTGGATCTTGATCCAACGGCTGACGTTGAGCCACGTCACCCAATCTGAAACCCTTTCGGATTCCGCCGCCGCAACGGAGTGGGCCTCGGTTTCGGCGCGTTTAACGGACGTCGAGAGCCCTATTTAATGCGCCGCCGCCGCTGTCGCGTTGCCGACTTCCGTGCGCACCCATAGCCCTAGCCCACGCCGCCTGAGCCGCCGCCATTTGCCCGCGTGAGCTCGCCGTAGTTGGCTTAGCGCTCCGCCGCGTTCGTTTGCAGATTCCGCCGCCGTCCTCCATCGCCGTTGAGCCCAGATCCGGAACCGTGAGGTCAAGCCGCGTCGGTGAGCACCACTCACTTTGCTGGAGGAGCCCCGCAGCGTCGTCGGGAGTGTCGCCTTCCCCGTCTCCGGTGACCTTGCTCCGCCGCAAGCCACCGCCGTCGATCGAGCTCCACCAGCCGTCCGATCCAGATCCAAGGGCCCAGATCACGCCATGTCACCCCTCGGTGAGTTCCACGTTGAAATCCTCAGATCTATTTCCAACCGTTGGATTTAGATCCAACAGCGTAGATTGTGCCACGTAGCCTTAATCGCACAGTACTAGATCCATTCTCAGCCGTTAGATCTAGATCAAACGGTTAGGGTTAGCCGCGTTGTTTTCCTTAGATTGAATCTTGACCGTCCGATCAAGATCGAACGGTCCAGATCAGCCGAGTAGTTTTCTACTGCGTTAAGCCAGATCTAATCTGGGCCGTTGATTTTCAAATCAACGGCCGAGATCTAGCCACGTGGCCGGGAGGCCGACCGTCGCGGTCAGCGTGGTCAGCGCCCGCGCGTGGGTGCGTGTCTCTGACACGCGGGGCCAGCGTGTCAGTGGGGCCCACGCGTCAGCGGCTCAACCAAGTGCACCATAACGTCACCGCTGACGTCACGGTGGGGCCTAGCTGTCAGTCGCCTCAGCCGTGCGTGATGACGTCACTGCTGACGTCATTCGAGGGGCCCACCTGTCAGTGAGACACGTGAGCCGTGGACCGGGTCCACGGTGGACCGAGCCAAACCGTGCGTCGGGTCCATGGACCCGAGGCGACGTGGCGGCTCCCAATTGGTCCACGTGTCATACTGACGCAATAATTAATTTCCAAAAAGAAAATGATTTATTAATTCGAAATATTGATTTCAGAATTTGTTTCAAACTTCAAACGCTTATAACTTTTGCATTTTAACTCCGATTTGAGTGATTCAAATTTCTAAATTTGTATAAAATTGAGATCTACCTAATGATGAATTTTATTTAATTTTTGGACCAAAGTTTTTCTCTGTAATATTATTTAATTGATAATTTGAACTTTAAATGCTTGTAACTTTTGCATTTGAACTCCGAATTTGACGATTCCAGTTTCTAAAAATTTATAAAATTATGCTCTCTCTGTTTGTGAACTTTATTTGGATGTTTGGACACTTTTTATCTTCTATTCATTTATTTATTGCTATTTGCACGCTTTACGAGTAGACGTTGAAGTGTCCGAAGGCTTCGAAGGAGAAGTGTTGACCCAGGAGCCAGCTCAGGACCAAGAACAAGTACTCTTTGAAGGCAAGTTGTGCTTTGACCATGTTGATCCCAATTTCAAATTAATTCGATTTAAACTATTGCATGCTAGTTTAATTAGAAAATACTTTATTTAAATATGGGAAATTAGATAAATGTCAAATTGCTGTATGACACCTTGGTTAATTATATATGTGCCATGATCCCTTGTCACCCTAGTTGTGGATTACTAGTTGGACATTACTAAATTGCCAACATGGGAAATTAGATCGTTGTAGTATATTGCTTAGACCTGCTACGTGCTCATGACATGATTTTTGGACAATCAAATGTTAATATTGACTTAATGATATATTGAACCTGTTTTGGAAGGTATCATGTGATGTTGATGGCACGTGGTGCATGGTAATCAACTGGGGCTTGATAAATAGTTTTCGACCGGGGCATGTGGCAAGAATGATCGGGTGGGCCAGTTGTGGCACCGGGAACGATGTTCTGGTTCTTCGGGTAGTCTTGCCCTGGTCACCCTAAGGACTTAACCTTGCAAGCCTTTGAACTGAGTCAAACGTGCAACCACATGTCTGTAATGGGACGGACCTAGTTGATTAAGTTGCTAATAACGTACCTATGGGACCTCAGGATGTCAACTATACCTTTTGTGTAGTTGTACGGGGGAGCGTACCGGGGCTACGGCCAGGTACCCATCTAACAGTGAATTAGCCTAAACTTCGCCTTCGCTAAGGGAAGGGTTAGTGTGCAACACCGGGGAGGACCACTTGTACTGTTAGAAGTTTCCGAAAGACTCTGTTACAAACACTCGCCTTTGTGGTGTTTGGCTGTATCTTGTGGGTAAAGTGCATAACCTCTGCAGAGTGTAAAATCTATTTAAATAGCCGTGTCCGCGGTATTGGACATTGCTCGGGAATTACAGTCAAGGGTTAGACTTTCTTGAAAATAACTTGGACTTGAAAGGTTGGGTTTGGTTTAATACTGATGTTAATGGAAATGTGGATTAGGAATGGGAAAGATGTTTATTTAACTCCTGGAAAAGTTATTGATCTTATACTTGTTTCTACTGCTTTTGAATCTACTTATGTTACTTGTCAAATGCTGTTTTACTGCAATTATACCCTGAGCTATTCCTTCGTACTAAGCCATGCCTGTAGTATATTAGTTTGCATTCTGTGCATGACTTGCTGAGTACCAAGTACTCACCCTTGCCGCAATACAACACCAGTTGAAGAAGAGACTACACCAGCTTTGGAGGAGGAGCTCCAAGAGGAACCGTCTAACTAGGGAGCGAGCCCAGTCAGTTGCCTGTGGTATACTGGATGGCGCCACGAAGTTATCTTATTTTCCGCTGCAGTTATTTCCCTTTTAATAAGTTTCGTCCTGCGAGGCGTATATTTGTACCATAAGGTCGAGCAACCAGTTTGGTTAACTAATTAAAGTACCCTATTATTCGTTGAGTATGATTGTGATATTTGTCAATGTTGAGACTGTGTGCACTAGCGTGTTCCTGGACTAGTGTTGAATACACAGAGGGTCCGGATTTGCAAATTCGGGTCCCGACAGGTTTATTGATGACGTTGATGGAAATGTGGATTAGGAAAGGGAGAGTGTTTACTTAACCCCTGGTAAAGTTATTGATATTAGCTTTACCTTTACTCTTTCGAATCTACTTACGATACTTGTTAAATGCTGTTTTACTGCAAATGTACCTGTTAGCCTATCCCTTGAACTATGCCATGCATGTAGAATATTAGCTTGCATTCTGTGCATGACTTGCTAAGTACCAAGTATTCACCCCTTGCAACAATACAACACCAGTTGAAGAAGAAGCGACGCCAGCTTTGGAGGAAGAACTTCAGGAGGAACCATCTATCTAGGGAGCGAGCCCAGTCAGTTGCCTGTGGTGTACTGGATGGCACCACGAAATCTATTTTATTCCACTGCAGTTAATTCTCTTTTAATAAGTCTTCACCCTACGAGGTGTACCTTTGTAACTCGACCATAAGGTCGAGCAACCAGTTTGGTTAATTAATTAAAGTACTTATTATTCTGTTGAGTATGATTGTGATATTTACCGAGGTTGAGACTGTGTGCACTAGCGTGATCCTGGACTAGTGCTGAATACACAGAAGGTCCGGATTTGCGAATTCGGGTCCCGACAGGACCTCATAGAGAGAGACCAGATAATCCCAGAACACAGGACTAGGGTATTACCTCCACCGCAGATGGCCTGAACCTGTCTAAACTCTTGTCTTGTGTTACCATCGAGTTCCTGATCCAACGCCTTGCCCCACAAATTCACACCCCCCTAAGATTATTGCCGACACCAAACGTCGACAGTGATGATGAAGAAAAGCCCTCTTATGATGATTTAATGTATGTTAGAGGAGCTCAATGAATTTCTTGGGAAGAAAAAAATATAAGATTTTGAAGCATGGGCATGACTCACTTCAAAATGTTTATAATATGCTTAAATACAGTCATGAACCTCTCCTCAAGTAAGTCATTAAGCCTAGAATGTACATAGGAATTCAATGTGATTTAGAACATGAATGCCATGCATAAATTCTATTTCATGCTCTCGGCATACTTTAGTTGGGGGTACCCTCTCCATCGTGACCAAGACAAGATAGCTAGGCGATCAAGCCCCTCTTGCCAAGCACCAGCCCATGTGGTAGCCGGGCGACCAGGCTGGCAACCAGGCGGGCAATCGGCCGGATGACCAGGCGGGCGACCAGGCGGGTGACCGGACAGATGACTAGCTGGGCGACCAGGGCCTTCCTTCCAAGTGTTAGAACACATGACGACCGGGCAAAAAGGCAGGCAACCAAGAAGTGGAAGACCGAGGCTTCGCCCCGAAGCCTCCTCCTCCCTGACACGCTATGTCAGGGTCATTAATTGTGAGGGCGACCTGTCCCACTAGCGCCTCGCGCCTTCCTCGGACAAAGATGGGCAGCCGCACAAAGAGTAAGGCGAGGAGACAAGACTAAAGGAACAAGTGTAATAATGATCTATGTATCAGTGTGACATCACCCTCTCACCTACCTGAGCCAGCCCCGTCTATATAAGGGAGCCCGGGTGCATGGTGAGAGGAGAAAGAGCAAGCTCGATAGCCAGACGCCTTGTAACCATTTCCACATATAGCAAACAACGACCTAGCAGGATGTAGGGCTGTTACCCGAATTGGGGGCCCAAACCTGGGTACATCGGTGCATGGTTCGTTCTTCTCCTCGCTGGAGCCATTCGCTTCTCCTTCCCCTCGCCCACCGGCGCTAAGCGCGAGCTCCTCGGTCTCTAGCCACCGGGATACTCTAGAAGGGACTTCCGGGAGTTCCACCCGCAAAAGCACCCCCTATCAAACTAACTATTTCCCTCCAAGAGAAAGCCTACCGGCCGAAGACACCGACAGGGGCGCGCCAGGTAGGGGGCTAGCGGTTGGTTCGTCCAGATATCCCTTTGGTTGATCCGATTTTTCGCTAGACTGAGCTGCTTGTCTAGTGATGACGGGTTTGCACTCTCAGCATTCGGAGGCGGCGAAGGCTAGCAGCGTCTAAGGCACATCCCGGCACTCTCGCCAGATGGGGAGTCGTCTCACGCCACCACCACAAGGGGGCCAGGGTGCCCCTGGCTCCGCCAGGGCGCCCAGTTCGGTAGCGACTGAACCTAGAGGCGGCCACTCCGGCCCAGAATCTACACGCCATTTGTCTCCTCCTGGACCACCCTCCGGTGGAATTCGCGGGAGACACCCTAGCAGCGCCGTGGCTTCAGGACCTCGCCGGGCTCGTAGAGGCGGCCCAACTTCATCCGGCGGTTCACCATTGTCGCAATACGATCCCCCGGATCTCCGAGCAGTCGATCGTGATCGCCTTTTGGAGAGGCGTTTGGGACCGCAAGATGCGGGAGAAGATGGCCACCCGTAAGGTCACCACTACCTCCGAGCTTTTCTCCCTGGCGCACAAGTGCACCCGAGCAGCAGAAGCTCGGGGGCCGGTGTCCGGGTCTACAGGTGGCCGTGGCAGAGACGAGGCCGGAACCTCGAGGGGTTCTGGCCCAGTAGGCAAGAAGACAAGGGGGCATGAGGCGGGCGAGATCGGGCGGGTCTTGGTCTCTGAACGTGAACGAAGGGATACTCATCCGCGAGGGCATGACCACCGCGACCAGTGGGGCGGTCGATGTGGACGGAGGAGCGACGGCCACGAGGAAAAGGAGGGCCGGCCCTTTTTCCCGATCCATCGGACTAATGATCACGACCTGGCAAATTACCAGGTCATGGCTGATATGGTGGACCGACGACTCGAGGAGCGCCGCCCTCGTAACGACGATGAAGACGAAGACCCGCTCCGCTGGCCTTCCAGCGGGCGGACCACACCGTGGCATACATTCATGGTGGCTTAACCACCTACCCCTCCAACACGGCGTTCAAACGTTTGAGGAGGGAGGTATGTGCCATGGTGCCGAGCACAAGAGCGGGTCAGATGCTGAAGTGGTCGGAGGAGCCGATCACCCGAAGAATACAACCAGCCTGGGCCACCTTCCGATCGTGGTTTCGCCCATGATTCAGAATGTGAAGCTTGGGCGGGTGTTGATGGACGGGGGGAGCACTATCATCCTCCTGTCCTCCGGGGCGTTCCATGCGCTCCAGATATCTCGACGGGAGTTGCGCCCGATGTTGACCTTCTATGGGGTTGCCTCGGGGGCTGCCTTGCAGCCCCTAGGCCAGATACGCCTCCCCATCACCTTCGGGGAAGAAAGCAACTATCGGACAGAGATGGTGGACTTCGAGGTCGCCGACATTGACCTCCCATTCAACGCCTTGCTTGGCTGACCTGCGTTGGCCAAGTTTATGGCGGCAACCCACTATGCCTACATGGTGGTGAAGATGCTAGGACCCGCTGGCCCCATAGCAATCCGGGTGGACTGGTCGAAGGCTTTGCGTTGCCACAAGCACGCACTAGACCTGGCCGGCGCCACCTGTAGCAGGCAGGACGCCACCGCCTGTCTGGGAGCCCCTCAGGGCCAGACCTGCAGCTCGCCTGGCTCTTCCGGCGAGGTCAAGGTGGTCTCCCTGAGCGAGGCTGAGCCCGGGAAGACTGTCTCCATTAGCGCCAGCCTCAGTGCCAAATAGGAAGACACGCTCGTCACCTTCCTCTGGTCTAACTCCAACGTGTTTGCTTGGCAACCGTCTGACATAACTGGGGTCCCTAGGGAGGTGATCGAGCACCGATTGGCGATGCTCTCAGAAGTGTGTCCGGTCCGACAAAAGGTCCGGAGGCAGGAACCTGAGCGGTAGGACGTCATTCGGCAGGAGGTAGAAGCTACTACGCGCAGGGATTATCAGAGAAGTCTCTCACCCCGAGTAGTTTGCTAATCCTGTGCTCGTCAAGAAATCGAAAGGGAAGTGGAGATGTGTGTCGACTTCACTGACCTCAACAAGGCCTGCCCAAAGGATCCTTACCCTCTGCCACACGTCGATCTCATCGTCGACTCAATGGCAGGGTGTGAGCTGCTGTGCTTTTTGGATGCGTACTCTGGGTACCATCAGATCAGCATGGCAGCGGAAAACGAGGATAAAACTACTTTTGTAACCCCCATGGGCATCTACTGCTATGTCAAGATGGCCTTCGGGTTAAAAAATGCTGGTTCTACTTATCAGCGTGCAATGCATATCTCTTTCTGCCCGCAAATAAGGCGGAACCTTGAAGTGTACGTTGACGATTTGGTCGTGAAAGTCAAGAAAGGCGAAGGGATGGTAGAAGACCAAGAGGAAACTTTTGCCAACCTTCGAAGGATCCACTTGAGGCTCAACCCCGACAAGTGCGTGTTCGGTGTGCCCTCCGGAAAGCTGTTGGGGTTCCTCGTGTCCCGTCGAGGCAATGAGGCTAACCTTGACAAGATAGAGGTCATCACACGCATGAAGCCGCCGGTGAGATTCAAGTAGGTGCAGTGCCTTGCAGGTCGCCTAGCCTCCCTCGGGCGATTTATCGCCCGATTGGGAGAGAGGAGTCTGCCCCTATTCAAGCTACCGAAGAAGACCAATCACTTTGAGTGGACCGTGGAAGCCCAATGGGCATTCGAAGACCTCCTCCCCGCCGGTACTGGTCACCCCCGGGCAGGATGAGCCGTTGCTCCTGTACATTGCCGCTACTCCTGCGGTGGTGAGCGCAGTACTGGTGGCTGAGAGGGAAGGCATTCAGAAGCCGGTCTACTACATAAGCAAGGTGCTACCCGAAGCAGAGATTAGATACCCACAAGCGCAAAAGATGATGTACGTTGTCCTGGTGGCGTCCAAAAAGCTGCAGCATTACTTCCAAGGATGGGAGATCACGGTGGTCACAGCCTACCCTCTTCGGGAGATCCTCCATAACCGAGAGGTTGAGGGTCGTGTCGCCAAGTGGTCGGTGGAGCTGGGGGAGTTCTGCCTTAAGTTCACCCCCCCCGCACTGCCATCAAGAGTCAGAAGTTGGCGGAGTTCGTTGCTAAATGGAATCCCGTCGCTCTAGAAGCTGAAGAAGTGCCCACGCCTTCCCCCTGGACTCTATTCTTCGACGGCTCCTTCAGGCTCGAAGGCGCGGGGGCTGGGGGCTGAAGGACCATGTGGAGGTCCATACATATTTGTGATGAGTATTTGACTTTATTTGAGCAAGGTGTGCTCAGGTTTGAGTTTGATTTGACTCGGTATTGCATGTTTGAATTAATGATAATTGTGGACTAACATGCAGGAAGAAAAAGGTATGTGCATTGTGGTATATGCAAAATGGTTTGTTCCTTGTGGTACAGGTTCTTAAGGCAGCTATGATCGTTGGTGAGTACCGGGACTAGGTTGGGAGAACCGAGGTTCGGAGCGGTCGAGGATGCCGACGAGATGGTTGGGCTCAAACAAGGATCACTTGGATGTCATGGAAATGGACTTGAGGTGGCTCAAGGTTTCCGGTTCGGGTTGGAGGCTCGAAGAGGAGGAAACTGAGCGGTCAAGTCCGGCGGATGAAGGCCCGTTACATCGGGTTGATCGGGTTGTGTTTAAAACCCATGTATGGCCAATGTGGCCCATGTAAAGCCCATGTGTGGGGCAAAATGAGAGGGTTAATCCTAGCCCTTGGTGGAGTGCCCTAGGGTTTGGGACTCATCCAAGGGTGGTAGGTGGCCCTAGAGTAGTATAAATAGAGGGGGAGGGGTGTCCTCCCTCACTTGAAGGTTTGAGTTGCTCCTTTGAGCTTTGCCCACATGAAGTGAGGTTTTGTAAACCTTCCAACCAGAAAATACAAAGATTTTCTTTACATTTTTGTGAATTTAAATTCCGCATTTACATTATGTCTTTACTTTACGCAATTTAAATTCAGCATTTACTTTCCCGCATGTAAATTCTCGCAATTTACTTTCTCGCAATTGGTTTTGCCTCCTCTCCTTCTAAATGCTATTGATCAAGGATGTCTTGAGGGTGCTCATTTGGTTTTACATCTTTCTTGCACCCTAGGATAGACTAGAGATCAAGTTTCTATCAAGATTGCAAATCTGTCCTGAACTTGTTCTTCGCGCAGCAGTCAGTCTTTGATTTTTAGAAAAATATAGAAAAATCCTTTTTGATTGATTCTTGTTGGAGAAGGTGCGTGGCTCCTATATCCATCAGTGAAAAAATTTTGGAGTCTACTGGTTGCACCATTTGGGAGCTATGAGGTGAAAAACGAGCACCAAAATTCCGGATTGAAGATCCTGACTATTGGTAGTCCTTGATTTTTCCCGATTTTTGTAGAAGTATTTTGGTGGTGATTTTTGGTGGAGTTCTTCAAGACTCATATTCTCACTGGGTGAAAAATGCACAAAAATTTTAGAGCAACATAAGTCCACCATCCATCTGCTCTAAGTGAGGACATTTCCTAAAAAATCTGCTTTTGCTTTTCTAAAAGAGGCTTTTGTATTTTGGCTTGATATCTTTTAGAAAAGAAGTATTTGAATTGATCCCTCTTTGCTTTGGACACTTGACAACCAGGATTGTGATTTGAAAATCCCTCACATGATTCATGGTTCTCATCCATGTAAGCTAGGGATACACATAGTTGTCTAGTCGTTCCCGATTTTGCGGGTTTTGCGATTTTGAGGAGCACCAAGTTTCTTTGCGGGATTGTTTGGAGTACGTTGAGTAGGGAATAATTTTATTTGGGATCATTCACCCCCCCCTCTGATCGCCATCTCGGTCTTTCAAGGTCATCCTGGTCTCCCCGACCGGTGACGTCCTCCAGTACGTGGTCATCCTAGAATTTAGGGCCACCAACAACGTCGCCAATCGCATCATCACTAACAACGGCACTCAGTTCACCAGCGTGGCCTTCCTCGTGTTTTGCAACGAAATGGGGACCAAGGTGTGCTTCACTTCGATGGCCTATCCGAGGACCAACGGCCAAGCGGAGCGCGCCAACGCGCTGGTACTAAAGGGCCTCAAAACTAGAGCCTTTGACCGACTCCATAAGCGGGGGGCACGATGGACAGAAGAACTCCCGGCGGTACTGTGGTCGCTCAGGACCATACCTAACCGGGCAACTGGAGAAACACCCTTCTTCCTGTTATATGGAGCAGAAGCTATCCTCCCATCCGAGCTGTCACTCGGATCTCTGCGCGTCTCAGTTTTCGCGGAGGAAGGCCAGGAGGACCATCGCAGGGACGATGTCAACCTTCTGGAAGAGGTGTGCGACCGAGCAGCCCTGCGCACTGCTCGGTACCAGCAGAGTCTCAGGCGGTACCACGCTGCCCGGGTCCAGCCAAGAACACTGGTGGTGGGCAACTTGGTCTTGCGCATGATTCGGATGCACGCCGGCCTCAACAAGATGTCCCCCCGGTGGGAGGGCCCCTTCAAGGTGGCTTCAACCTCGTGACCCAGGGCGGTCTGATTGGTCACTGAGGATGGTTAAGAGGTGATGAACTCCCAGAACCTGGAATTGCTCTGAAAGTTCTACCCATAGATCCCTTTGGGGTTAAGCGGGTTCCGCGCTCTCTCATTGACCAGTGAAGTTGTTTGCCTCATAGGCCTTTTTTAATCGACATTTTCTGATATCCGTTTCTTGCACCCCGACGGGTAGCAATTCTAAAGTGGATGTTCTTGGTACCATCCGTGCGGCAGCTTCTTGTTGATGAGTGATAACATGCGTCATTTGCGTTGAACAAGGATGGCTAACCAGGAGCGTGAGTACGGCACGGTGGTTCAAATGCGGCAAGCACGCTACGAGTCATCCCCGCGAACACTGTTGGCCCAATACCCCTCCTGGGAACCCGCTACCTTATCCCGCAACGACGCTGGTTAATCCTCAAAAACATGAGAACCTAAGTCCCGAGAAAGGAGGGAACCGAGACATTCCCCTTTGCGGGAGTTTGTGTTCGTTTGGCCTTCTCTCCACGCGTAAAACAGTTACTTTTGTTTGCAACAGTTGTGTATACAAGCAACGGTGGAGTGCCAGAACATCGGCCAACTCGTCAACGCGCCATGACCAACCCAGAGGCGGATTATACGATGATCGGGTCGAACTAACATAAGCAAAATATGGCCAAGCAAGCATCTAGGTAAAGTCCAAAAGCACCGACTTCATTGGGCTTACTAAGATAAGTTTTTTACATGCAAGAAAAAGGGGAAAAAATAGGAAAAGAAAAAAAAAAGGAGCGCGGCCTGGGCGATCACTCGTCACCGGCGACTTCAATGTGGTCGGCTGGGTCCTGGGCTCCGCCGCCGCCACGGCGGTGTCGGGCTCGGGGTCCACCACCTCTTTCAACCTGACCACCTGCACCGCCGCCTCGTGCATGCACGTCCGCGCCTGAGCTTCGTCCCCTTCAATGCCGGCCACAACAGTCAGCGGATCGAAGGAGGCGTCACAGCTGGCGCAGCACACCAGCACGAACGTGGTGGTAGCCATCGCCACTTCCCACCCTTCTTGGGCGGAGCGAGTAGCCAAAGCACTTGGCAAGCCGCCAAGGGCCTCGGCAACCCGGGTGATTATGTGGGCATATTGCAGGGCCGTGGACTCGATGGGGTCGCGGAGGACCACCCCTAGCGGTCCTAGACTCCTCGCCATGCGCTCGAAGGTTGGGCAGAGCATGATTGTGAGGTTGTGCAAGTTGCGGTGCAGCTTGAACCACGCCTGCACCAGTCCCGCCTCTACCTCTTGCGCCCGGGTGAGAAGGGCCGCCCCCGTGGCCCTCTCCTAGGATAACAGTTCCGCCCCTCACTCCCTCTCCTGGGATAGATCCTCACGCAGCACCGCCATCTACTGCGACAGCTCCGCTTTGCGCTGGATGGCTGCCGTGAGGAGGTTGCTTGAGGACACATGCGTCGCGATGAGTTCAGATAGCAGCGCAGTCAGGCTAGAGGATGGAGGGGCGAGTACGACCGTGGAAGGCTGGGCGACCACAGCAGAGGTGCCTGGCAAGCCGTGGGCAGAAGTCCTCATCACGACGTCTGGCACCGCGGGTGCCAGTCTTACGAGGGCACTTGAAGCGGCCACCATTGGAGGTGACTGGAAGGCGAAGGAGGCCACCGGAAGGGCGAGCCCGCCCTGGTGGACGGCCACGGTGATCCTCGGCGATGGGGGCAATTGCATACCTATAGGATCGATATATACTGGTATAGCAATCAGAGGGGGTTCAATGATTGTGGAAGCTAAAACAAATTTTTAGTGATTATCAAAACAACCCTAAACAAAACTAAAAGGTTGTTTCGGTTTCACGCAAAACACAGATTGATAGACATTCGGTAAATCATGAATTCCTAGAGATCCAACCGTTGGATTGACCTAAAATTTGAACACAAGAAACTAGATCCAATATGCATCTAACAAAAAAAGAATCAGCTCCATCGGACTTACGGATCAAAAGTTATAAGCTTCGCAAGTTGACTGTATCAATAATGATGAGAATTGATTAAACCCTAATTTTGTGATTAAACAAAATCTACAAGGAATTAACCAATCAAACTTTTTAGATCACTAACTTGATGCCCTAAAAATATTTTGGATGAATCAAATCAAAATTATAATGCTAAAACAATGAATCAATCTAAGATCAAAGACAGGCATGCAACCAACGTGAGGAATAACAAACAATAAAGTATTATTGCAAATAACAGTTGGTTACTGTAAAGTTACGTACATTGATCCTGTTCTAAAATGCAGTCAATGAACAATAATTAAGTGTGTAGAGAAAAGGTAATCAATTGCATGGACCAATGATCATTACACCTTGCTACGAGAGTGAGCTTCTTGCACTGCAGACGTACGAAGGTTTTGAGAATGAATTCTTCTCACGTGAACGAGTTCATGCCGCCTTGATCCTCACACCTGTGCTGCCGTCGAACGCCCAACCGAACAGCGTTGCCTCCTCTCTATTTTTCTCCGTGCGCCTGGCTTGGTGCGTTATTTTTTTCTTCCGTCCGTCTCGTCGAGTCCAGAACGCGCGTGCAACTGCCTTGCCGAGGGAACGTGCTTGGAACTACTCTGCAGAACGAGTGCCGCCGCCGTAATGCCTTTATTTTTTCTGTTTCATGCGCGCGGCTACGAAGAAATTAATCTTGATTTCTTTTTGTCTAATCTGGTTACATTAATCCAAACAAAGGAGTACAAACTCTAATGCCTTGCCCTGGCTCAATAATAAATAGAGGACACCTCCCCCTATTTATAATGAGCAATCCTAAAGAGTTCGTATATAGATACATGTATGCATATCCACCTGGCCCAATTACATATTGCCCAATATATGCACCAGCTCAAAATTCCCGCATGCACGCGTACGGCCCACCTGCCGCTACCGCGTTGCAGGATCAAAATATATGAATATAGCAATAAGAGAGGGTGGATGATTGTGCGGAAGCTAAAACAAAATTTTTGTGATTATCAGAACACACCCAAACAAAATGAAAAGGATTGCTTTGGATTAAAGCAAAACAAATTGACAAACGTCCACAAAATCACAAAAATCCAAAAATCCAACCGTCAAATTGATGTGAGATTGTTGCTGTAGAAACTAGATTGAATTTAGAAACTAACCCAACAAGAATCACCTCAATCGGATCTTCAGGTCAAAAGATATAAGCTTTGCAAATTTACTGTTTCGAAATTGACTAGTTCGGACCGGTCTGATCTTGGTAGTCAAGTTTGGACCGCTCCGAAGTAAGTTCAGACCGCTCCGATCAGAGTTCGGACCAGTCCGATCAGGACCGTCAAGTTCGGACCAGTCCGAACTTGATGATATCGGCTTTTTGTAGATGTGTTCGGTAAAGCGTGATTTCCCATAAATGCAGCCGTCATATTGACCTAAAATTTTAACAAAAGAAACTAGATTCCAATGCGAATCAAACAAAAGAAGAATCAACTCGATCGGACTTATGGATCAAAAGTTATAAACCTCGCAAGTTTGCCATAACAAAATATGACCAGAATTGATCTAACCAAAACTTGTAGACTGAACAAGAACGACAAAAGATTAATCAACTAAAATTTGAGGAACCCTAAATCAATACCCTAGAAAGGTTTTTGATGGATCAAATCAGGATGAAACTCAAGGAACAAAATCCAATCTAGAATCAGAACAAGCATGCAAACAAGAACCAAAACAGGGAATACAGTAGCAATGTGGTTACTGTAGCACGCAAGGATCTAAAAGAATTGATCTTTATTTCTTTTGTCTAAAGTACTTCCACACAAGAGTACAAACCCTGAAAATTGCGCTCTGCTTTCTACCTGGCGCAATGCACTAAAATCCAATGATTAATCAGGAGACAACCCTTCCTATTTAAACAGAGCAAACACAAAGAGTCCGAATACAACTCCAACTCCAAACATGAAAGGAGCCATTATTCAACACAACTCAACTTGGCCCAACCTGGCCAAATACAACTCTTGCACGCATGTACAGCCAACATGCCATACTCACGTGACTAACCACTTTGCATGCTTACGGCCACCCTGCCATACTCACGTGACTAACAAGCCTTCACGTGCACCGTTCTGTAGCTCGAATGTCTCGCATGACAACCTTGACCACCAAGACCTCGATTCCTCTAGAACCTAGTCCCGAGTTCCTCCACGAACCTAGTTTCGGTCCCATCATCGACCACGTTCGCCCGCGAGCAACACCTGCACATGAATAAACACAAAGCGATTCTGAGCACAAGTCCACGACTTAACTCAAAGTCAAACCATGCAATCACTCACACGAGCATTGCATACAAATAATCCAAACTCAATTGCAAAACCCTAATCGAGTTCATCAAGTTCACGACGGACCAAAGTTTGGTCGGGAGCACATAGAGAAAAGAGAACCTTTTTTGCCGTTCACGCCGGACCGAAAATTTGGTCCGGCGCAAAAAGGTCTGAAAACACGTTTACATCGGACCAAAAAGATTTGGTTCGGCGCCAATGCAAAGACACCACTTTGATCTAGCAAAAATCACGTTTATGGCGGACTAAATTTTTGGTCCGGTGTACATGCACATTTGCAGTCCGGCGCAAATCGAGGTCACGACGGACCAAACAAAAACGGTCCGGCGTCAACACAAAAAACACTGTCACTTGGTCCGGCACGAGAACAAGCGGTCCGGCGCAAATGGAAATGTTTCTATTTATTGAAAACTTAATCAAGCACATGCACAAACACATTTGCAAATTCAATTCTTAAGCCAATTTGTCAGCACATGATTTCACAATCTCCCCATTGCTGAAAACATTGGCAACACCACCTAGAATTGAACATTGGCATTCACTTCACAAAAAGGTTTTTAATCAGACCAAAGAGAAAAACACAAGATCTCCCAATTTGTCAAATCTGCGAAGTTCAAAACCCCCTAGGTGAAAATAAGAAAAATCCCCCCTAAGAAGAAAAATGTGTGTGAATGTGCAATGTGCCAAAATTCCAAAATTCTCCAAACTTCTCCCAAAAATCTTCAAACTTCTCCCCCTTTGACAATGGATTCATCAGGAATACAAAAGAGAGAACAACATGTTCAAAATTTTTCACTTTAGCAATGATTTCACAAAAGAGAAACAAAGGAGTGCCAAGATAGGAAAAGATGAGCTCATTCGATCATATAACCTTATATATCACATAATATGCAAAATACATAAACTTGATGTGATTTTAACAAGTTAGGGCATGACATGCATCTCAACCTCAATTCAGTCAACTATAGTCAAGTACTAAGCAAGATCTCAGCAGAAAAGCAAGGCCCAAAACTGAAGCAACTAACAATTCAGGACAAGCAAGTAGTTTCAACTCCAATCTAGTAAACCAATTTAATCTTTAAACAATAAACTGCATGTGGCATGCTTGAAGCATACATCTTATCTTGAGGGAATGGCATGCTTGAAGCATACATCTTATCTTTTTAGGGAAAACATGCCTGAAGCACATAACTTGAGGCATTTGCTTTTAACAACCCCTTTTTCTTTACTGATTCCCTTTTTCTTTGATTGTAAACATGCAAAGAGAATAAACGGTCTTATGAAAGAGTAAAGTTGAAAACACACTTGCTCCATAGCCCAAATTTGTCAGGAAGATTCAATATCAAGCCTAGAAGAGTAAGATAACACATAGTATTTAGCTATAGGCAACCAGACCAAGGAATTCTGCAATGTCATTTTTAGTTCAAGTGGAACAATTTAGATTATCATATATTAGCTCAATTACATAATATATAAAGAAATATGATAAAGCAAGCTCATCAAGTAAAAACTTGGCAAGAAAACTCCCCCTCAAAACAAACCCATTCGATGAACAATCCCAAATTCTCCCCGAATAAAAGCAAAACAAGAGGAAGACAAAGGTTTTGTAAAGATGTCTGCCAATTGATGTTCAGTATCCACATGGTGAAGCACAATATTTCCTTTTTCTACATGATCTCTAAGAAAGTGAAATCTGATATCAATATGCTTTGTCCTAGAATGTTGCACGGGGTTCTTAGCAATGCAAATTTCACTAGTGTTATCACACAAAAGAGGAACACTATCCAGATTAACCCCATAATCTTTAAGTGTAGCTACTATCCAAAGAATTTGAGAGCAACAACTAGCAGCAGCCACATATTCAGATTCAACAGTTGATTGTGCAACAGAAGATTATTTTCTAGATGACCATGCAATAAGAGAATTGCCCAAGAAATGACATGTACCAGATGTACCTTTTCTATCAATTCTACAGCCTCCAAAATCAGCATCAGAGAAAGCTCTTAAACTAATGCATGAGGAAGCAGAAAGTCAAATGCCAAAATCTTGAGTACCATGGAGACACCTTAAAATTCGCTTGATAGCTTGTCGATGTGAAGCACGCGGGGAAGCTTGAAAACGAGCACACAAGCACACAACAAATTGTATATCCGGCCTTGATGCAGTGAGGTACAGAAGTGAACCTATCATGCTTCTATATTCCTTTTGATCAACCGGCTCACCATCTTCATTCAGATCAAGTGTGCAAGTGCTCTCCTGTGACACTACGGTATGGTGTGACATTATAGAATGTGAAATTAGAGAATAAAACCTTTCGGCTTGAGGTTTACTCGCGTTTTTGGGCCGTTTGAAGTGATGTGTCACCACGGAGTGTCGTAACCTTTTAAATGGTGCATGTTAAGGTCAAAAACTTTATGAAATATGGTATGGCAGGTTAAAACCATAAGGTATGGAGGTTAATAACGTTTAGGGCCGTTTAGGGCCGTTTTGGTTTTGGGCCTTCCGGAGTTTGGGCCTTAAGTGGGCTTTGGTGGGATGGAGTAGGTCTCCGTAACGGACTAGGATTGGGTGTGGGGGCTGGTAAAAGGGCTCCCCACCAGCCCTTGGGCGTTCACCCCTGCCCCTTGTGCGCCCTTCCCCCCACTTGCCCTTGCCCTAGCCGCCTCCCTCCTCCCTTGGCCGTGCGCCTCCCCCTCCCTTGCCCCTTTGCTCCCCACCTCTCCACCACCTCTCCTCCACCCCTTGCTTCCCTAGGGTGGCCACCCCACCGCTGCACCTCATGGAATCATCCCGTGGAGCGAGGAGCGAGGAGCGTGGAGCGAGGAGCGATCCGCGAGGAGATTGATTGGAGTTTTCGGGCGTCGGGCAAAGGTATGATCATGGGGTTCCCTGGGATTGATCTAGGTACTGTTATTAAGGTGATTATCAAGTTTTTAGATCAATTTGTGGTGCTGGATTGGAGTAATTTGGGTTAGATATAGACGTTGCCACGTTTCTGTTTTGGGACAGCATGAGCAGTCGACCTAGGGTTCCTGTTTTCGCCAATTTAGAGTTCGAATCTGACTGTACGGACTTTTAAGAAGTTGTATATAATTTTATTATCTTTCCTTGCATATAAAGAACGTTAAATTCCGCCCAGCCGTTTGAAAGTTATGACTGTTTTACCGAGCGTATTAAAATCTATGACGCGATTGGAACAGATCTCGGTAATCTGTAGATTTAACAACTTTAGAGGCCGAATCAGTCCTTCCTTATACCTAGATAAAGTTGGGAAATTTCCTAAGCTACGCGGGGATGTACTCGTTTAATTGATTCGGAGTCCCAGAACTCAAGTTATGCCTTTTGCAAGGCTGCTGTCCCGCCGGGACAGAACCTCTGTTTTTAGGTTTTGCGAGTAGTTGGCAATGTCGGGGTAGATGAGGGTTTGCGTACTGTTTTGTGGACATGATTGTGAGTGTGTGGTACCTATGTGCAGGTGGTGCAACCCCGGGAGTGCCCTCTACTTCCCGCCAATCCGTTGCCCGTGGTTGAGGCAAGTGTGTTGTGATGGATAGCGATTTGTAGGTTGCTTGTTGAGAATAGATGGAATTGACTACATGATATATGATCACTTGCCATGCTTTTATGATTTGCCAATGATATGATGAGCATGTTTAATATGTTATGGTGCCATGTGTTAATATGTGAGTTAAATATGATGTTGGCATAAATGCATACATGGCATGTTACATGGCTCGGGCGGTGAGAAAGTCATAACTAGTCCGGGAAGGTCGGTGAGAAAGTTATGACTAATCCGGAAAGCCAATGAGTAAGTCCTACATCGTGATTCCATTCACCGCGGTGAACGGAAGCGAGGAGTAGGCACCCTCCATCTTCGGGATGGAAGGGGGGAGAGGGTGCACACCGACGGGTGTGTACTCAACCATACCGGTATGAGTTTCCAAGGAGACATGAGCATTGCATTACATCGCATACATATTGATGATGACAATGTTAAGTGTTTACAAATAAGATGATTTACATGATGGGAGATGTTATTGCCATGATTGATGTTCTTGTTGTCCATTGCAATATGCTTGCTGAGTTTCGAACTCACACTTGTGTTTTCTTGTTGTTTTAGGTACCATGAGAACGGCATGCGGGAAAGGGGAATAGTCACACGCCCACACGTAGCTTCACCATATTGATTCCCCAAGTCATTCTATTAGTTTGATAATAAATTGCGTGTGATGATCATTGATTTAAGGCTTAGCTTGCTTAATGAGAGTTTTATTGTTCGTTTGACACTTGTAGACATTAAGTGCTTGATGATAGTCTTATTTTGTCGTTAAGACTCTATTTCTTGCTGTTTTAGATGTCTCTCATATTGCCTTATAATGCTATACTGTTGTTACTCCTTAAATTCATGTTAAAACAAAGGAGGTGCTGCCGAAATCTCGGTTTTTAGCCTATGCGCCTTTGCTGGAATTTTATGTTAATTGTGGTATTTAGATGTTGTTTAGCTTATGTTTGGTAGCATTCAGGCATATTAAATGACGGGGTGTTACATCTCCATGGGTGTCATGATTGGCTTGCTGTTTTCCATCCCAAAATGATGTAGCAAGTCTTTTGTGTACTTACTTTGATGAACAAAAGTACCTTCCTTTGATTGTTTGATTTGAAATCTCAAGAAGTATGTCAACTCTCCCATCATACTCATTTCAAATTCGTCCCTCATGGTTTCTGAAAACTTAGACACTAAAACCTGAGAGGAACCACCAAAGATAATATCATCAACATAAATCTGAACGAACAGTTGATCATTGCCTTGCTTGAGTAAAAAGAGGGTTTTGTCAACTTTTCCCATTGAAAACCCCTTTTCAAGTAAAAAGGTTTTTAGTCTATCATACCATGCTCTAGGGTCTTCTTTCAAATCATACAAAGCTTTTGACAATTTGTACACATGATCTGGAAACTTTGGAATTTCAAAACCAGGTGGTTGCTTAACATAAACCTCCTCATTTATGTAGCCATTAAGAAAAGCACTTTTCACATCCATTTGATACAATCTAAAACCTTTAGATGCAGCAAATACTAAAAGAATTCTAATGGCTTCAATTCTAGCAACAGGAGCGAAAGTTTCATCAAAATCTAAGCCTTCAACTTGAGTAAAACCTTGAGCAACCAATCTAGCCTTGTTTCTACACCATCCTCACTTTGTTTATTTTTGAAAACCCATCTAGTTCCAATAACATTAAAATCAGGAGATGGTGAAACTAGTTTCCAAACTTTATTTCGTTCAAAATTCTCTAATTCTTCATGCATGGCATTGATCCAAGATTTGTCAGATGATGTATAAGATATATCTTTGGGTTCAAAAGAAGTAACTAAAGCAGAATGAGCATGAGTATCAGAATGAATAAACCTGGATCGGGTGATTCTCGCATTTAAGTCTCCAATTATTTGTTCAGGTGGATGAATTTTCTAAATGTGCAATGGAGCTGTCGTTCTAGAAACTTCTTCTTCACCTTGTTCATTTTCAGCATGAACTGATGATGTTGTAGCTTGAGGATGCTCAGCTGTAGGTAGGATAAAAGTAGGTGCAGAAGGTGCTACAACTGGTTGTGCATTAGGAAGAGTCAACACCTTATCCTTGATATCATCATCATTGTCTTCAAATATTTTCTCCCCCTGAACATATGTGCCTGTACCTACATCACTTAGACTAGTACCTGGACTAGCCTCATCAAAAGTAACTTCACAGGTTTCTAGAATTTTGTTAGTTTCCAAAACAAGCACACGGTAGCCACAAGTATGAGCAGGATATCCAAGAAAAACACCATCATTTGATCTAGCTTCAAATTTACCAAGATTTTCAGATTTCAAGACAAAGCATTTGCATCCAAAAACTCTAAAGTGAGAAACAATAGGCCTATGTCCAAACCGAAGTTCATAAGGAGTTTTACCCAGTTTTGATCTAAAAAACACACGGTTTGAAATATAACATGTAGTTGAAATCGCTTCATCCCAAAATTTCCTAAGAGTGTGATGTTCATCTAGCATAGTTCTAGCCATTTCAACCAACATTCTGTTTTTCCTTTCAACTACACCATTCTGTTGAGGCACTCTAGGTAATGAAAATTGATGTTCAATTCCTTTTTCAGCACATAAGTGATCAAAAGAAAAAATTTTAAACTCAGTTCCATTATCACTTCAAATAGCTCTAAGAGCTCTTGGATGATCAACAGAAAGCCTAAGAACAAGACTTCTAAAATGACTAAAGGCCTCATCCTTAGATGTCATAAAGTACACCCAAGAATATCTAGAGAAATCATCAACAATAACAAGCACATACTATTTGCCTCCAAAAGATTGAACTCGAGATGGTCCAACCGTGTCAAGATGTAGTAGCTGTCCTGGAGGGTTTGTCATCACCATGGTAAGAGGTGGATGTGAACCTGCAATCATCTTACCATGTCTACAAGAAGAGCATACTAGATCGCTATCACCTTTAAGCTTAGGCAAACCACGTATGAGATCTAATCCACTTACACGAGTAAGATGATCAAAACCAACATGACCAAGTCTACGATGCCAAACGAATAAATTTTTAGAAATATTGGCAACTAGACACCTATGCTTAGAAGAAGGTGATACATCAAAGTCAGCTTTAAATACTCTTCCAAAGCGTGAAATCCTTAAAACAAGGTCACCTGAAGCATGTAACACTTTGCATTCATTTTTCTTAAAGCTTATTTCAAGATCTTCATCAATCATTTGTGAGACAGAGAGCAAGTTATATTTCAAGTTTTCAACAAGAGCCACATCATTGAACATAAACTTGTTACTTACTTTCACTGTACCTTTTGCCACAACAAAAGAGGTAGAATCATATCCAAAGGTAACACTTTCAGCATGAGATGCACGAGTGAGAGAGGAGAACCAATTCTTATCACCGGACATGTGGCGTGAGCATCCGGAATCCACTAGCAATATGTTCTCTTTCCTCGCGCGAGAAGCCTACATAGCAAAACATGTCGAGGTCTCAGTACTGGGGTTAGAAATTAGATTTTTGGGAATCCAGTACTGAGACACACGAACACGACACAACAAAGTAGGCACAACATGAGTATTCTTATGCACAAAATCAGATTTGCCCTTTCTCGTGTTTCTAGCAACAAAAGGTGTTTGCTTCACCCTAGTCACATAATGAGAAATGAAACGTGCCTATTTGAAATTAGATATAGCCTTTATCCTTTCTGTCTTCTGTTGTTTGGCTAGCCTAAAGCAAAAATCTACTAGATGTCCATCTCTACCACAATGAGTGCAAGTATACTTAACATGATGTTTGACTTTAACAGTAGAAGCACATTTTGCATTCATCATAGTAGAAGAAAGAAAACCAGCAGATTTAAAAGTAATCTTTTTAGGCTTATTAAGAATCTCAAGTTTGTCATTGCAAGAAGCATGAACAACAGTGTGAGGTTTAGTTTCAAATGAATCATGAAGATCAAAACCTAAACCTTTTTTATTTGAGCTAACCTTTGATTTATCCAAAATCATGTTCAAATTTTTCTTGCCATTAGTGAACCGTTCAAAGAATTTTGCAAGTAATCAACTTTCTTACCAAGAGTTAAACAATTATTGTAGGGAACATCCACTTTTCCATTTTGCTTACGACAAGTAGAGCATGAAAGAACCTCATGTTTAAGCAGATCATCAGTCAATTGAGAAACCCTAGCATTTGCATCTTTCAATTTCAATTCAAGAGTTAAGCATTTAGAACAAGAAGTTGAACCATGCAAATCATCAGTGGAACAGCTAGCATGTTTAACATGTTTCTTATTTTTCTCATTTTGAAGTAGCAGGGAAGCATGTTCTTTCCTAAGCAATGTGAGCTCATTGTAAATTAAGTCACATGATTTGCATGTATCATCATCAGGAATCAAGGTTTTAAGTCTAGCAATTTCAGCATTCAATGATTCAACAACAAGATCATGTTTCTTAATTTTCTTGTCACGCTTATCAAGCAATTTACCAAGTTGAGCAACAGCAATAGCTAATTCATCATATGAAAGATCTACCTCATTAAAGTCGTTGTCATGGTCATCCTCGGTGAAGCTATCCTTGCTGCTTGCCACGAGACACAACCCCATCAAATCATGCTTGCTTGGAGTTGCATCATCCTCGCTGCTCTCCGAGTCCACATCGCTCAAATTGACTTGTTCAAGAGCGGAAAGAACTCAGTGGACAACCTTACGGTTGATGAAGTTCTTCTTCTTTCTATCGCTTGAAGGGAACTTCTTTTTCTCTTTTCTGTTGTCCTCCTCCTTTGATGTTTTTCCTGCAAGCTTAGGACAATTTGAACGCATGTGGTTGAAATCACCACACTCATAGCACCTTGGAGGACCACCTCTCTTTCTCATTCTCACATTCTGCAAAGCTTTGTTAAAGCGAGAAGAGAGTAGTGCCAAGTCTTCTTCGGGAAATTCTTCAATCTGTTCATCGGTTAGTGAAGACAAGGGAGACAAAGCACAACTTGAAGAAGTATTATTATGAGACGTGCTAGATTGAGATGACAGAGCAATTGATTTATGATCATTCTTCCTAGCAAGAACATACAACTCATGAGTTTTCAACTTAGAATAAAGAACATCTAATGTAAGCGTACTCATGATAGTAGATTCTTTAATGGATGTAACTTTCATCTCCCAAATAGACATGTCTAATGCACCAAGCAATTGTCTAGCATTAGCAGCATCATCAAAGCTAACTCCAACAGCACGCAAATTGCTAAGAATTTTATTAAAACGTGCAAAGAAATCATCTAGCGACTCACTAGGCTTCATCTCGAATCGCATGTATTCCTTTTTGTAAAGATCTTGATGAACCTCTTTGATAGTGTTATAACCCTCATGGTAATCATAAAGAGATTTCCATACCTCATATGCGGATTTGAGATGGATCACACGGTCAAAGTCCCTACGTCCCAAGCCTTGGATGATCAAGTTGCTATTTGCTTCAACATGTGCACAATTTCTGTCATTGACGTTGTCGTTCTCAGGGACTTGATATGGCTTGTAAACCTTCTCCCAAATTGCAAAGCCCAGCGCCTGGATGAATGCCTCCATCTTGGGCTTCCAAAACTGAAAATCAACACCATCAAACACACACGGTTTTGTCGAATAACGATCCATTAATCTAATCACCGCTTAAGATAGATTAGAAAGACATCGCTTTGATACCACTTGTAGGAACGAAATATATGAATATAGCAAACAGAGGGGGGTGAATGATTGTGCGGAAGCTAAAACAAAAATTTTATGATTATCAGAACACCCCCAAACAAAACAGAAAGAATTGCTTTGGATTAAAGCAAAACAAATTGACAGACGTCCACCAAATCACAAATATCTAAAAACCCAATCGTCAAATTGATGTGAGATTGTTGCTGCAGAAACTAGATTGAATTTAGAAACTAACCCAACAAGAATCACCTCAATTGGATCTTCAGATCAAAAGATATAAGCTTTGCAAATTTAATGTTTCGAAATCGACTAGTTCGGACCGGTCCGATCTTGGTAGTCAAGTTCGAACCGCTCTGAAGTAAGTTCGGACCGCTTCGATCAGAGTTCGGACCAGTCCGATCAGGATCGTCAAGTTCGGACCAGTGCAAACTTGATGATATCGGCTTTTTGTAGATGTGTTTGGTAAAGTGTGATTTCCCGAAAGTCCAGCCGTCATATTGACCTAAAATTTTAACAAAAGAATCTAGATTCCAATACGAATCAAACAAAAGAAGAATCAACTCGATCGGACTTACGGATCAAAAGTTATAAACCTCGCAAGTTTGCTGTAACAAAATATGACCAGAATTGATCTAACCAAAACTTGTAGACTGAACAAGAACGACAAAAGATTAATCAACTAAAATTTGAGGAACCCTAAATCAATACCCTAGAAAGGTTTTTGATGGATCAAATTAAGATGAAACTCAAGGAACAAAACAGATATAGAATGAGAATAAGCATGCCAACAAGAACCAAAACAGGGAATACTGTAGCAACGTGGTTACTGTAGCACGCAAGGATCTGAAAGAATTGATCTTTATTTCTTTTGTCTAAAGTACTCCCACACAAGAGTACAAACCCTAAAAATTGCACTCTGCTTTCTGCCTGGCGCAATGCACTAAAATCCAATGATTAATCAGGAGACAACCCCTCCTATTTAAACAGAGCAAACACAAAGAGTTCGAATACAACCCAACTCCAAACATGAAAGGAGTCTGTATTCAACACAACTCAACTTGGCCCAACCTGGCCAAATACAACTCTTGCACGCGTGTACATCCAACATGCCATACTCACGTGACTAACCACTTTGCACACGTACAGCCACCCTGCCATACTCACGTGACTAACAAGCCTTCACGTGCACCGTTCTTTAGCTCGAACGCCTCGCATGACACCCTTGACCACCAAGACCTTGATTCCTCCAGAACCTAGTCCCGAACCTCAGTTCCTCTACGAACCTAGTTCCGGTCCCGTCATCGACCACGTTCGCCTGCGAGCAACACCTGCATATGAATAAATACAAAGTGATTCCGAGCACAAGTCCACGACTTGACTCAAAGTCAAACCATTCAATCACTCACACGAGCATTGCATACAAACAATCCAAACTCAATTGCAAAACCCTAATCGAGTTCATCAAGTTCATGACAGACCAAAGTTTGGTCCGACACACACAGAGAAAAGAGAACTATTTTTTGCCGTTCACGCCGGACCGAAAATTTGGTCCGGCGCAAAAAGGTCTCAAAACACATTTACAACGGACAAAAAAGATTTGGTCCGGCGCCAATGCAAAGACACCACTTTGATCTGGCAAAAATCATGTTTACGGCGGACTAAATTTTTGGTCTGGCGTACATGCACATTTGCAGTCTGGTGCAAATCGAGGTCATGACGGACCGAACAAAAACGGCCCGGCATCAACAGAAAAAACGCTGTCACTTGGTCCGGCGCGAGAACAAGCGATCCGGCGTAAATGGAAAAGTTTCTGTTTATTGAAAACTTAATCAAGCACATGCACAAACACATTTGCAAATTCAATTCTTAAGCCAATTTTTCAGCACATGATTTCACACGCGTGACTCACTCGTCTTCACGTGCACCATTCTCTAGTCCGAACATCCCGCATTACTTCCTCGACCACTAGGACACCGGTTCCTTCCTGAACCTAGTTATGAACCTCAGTTCCTCCATGAACCAAGTTCCGCTCCCATCACCGATCATGTTCGACCTCAAGCAACACCTGCACATGAATAATCCACAAAACAATATTCCGAGCACAAGTCCACGACTTGACTCACGATCAGTCCATGCAACCACTCACACGAGCGCATTGCATCAAGCAAAATAATTACCATGCTATCACAATCATATCAAATAATTATCTGAAACAACACATTTACAAATTCAATTCTAGACCAATTTTTTAGCACATGATTTCACAATACCATATCACCCTGCATGCAGATGACTGCACCAGTGATGGCAGTCCTCCATGTAATGGTGATGTAAAGACATTGTTCTTCGGATATAAGCTGCGACAAGGAACCACTGAATAGTGCTTCATGTAACGGGACAGGGAAGAATAGAGAAGGACTAACTGCTGGGCAGAATCGCAGCCTTGGTCACATCCATGCTCAACTTCTTGTATGCAAGGGCAAGGCTATCATAGAAATTTAAATCAGATGCAACTGCCTTTGTCTAGCAGTATACTCGGGCATAGCCAGATAACAGCTGCTTCTGGCAAAACACCACTCTTGGCCGCAACCATGCTCAATTTGATGTACCAAGTGCCAGTTCTTCAGTTCCTTATATGCAGACTACTATCCACTTCTCAATCCAATGCAACCGCCTTTCTGTCAGATGATCCCAGGGCTACCTCCATTGCACGAGATCAACAGTTTATGTCTGCTTCATGTCTGTAGATCACTAGTGGCTTGTCTGAACTCTGAACACATCAGGTGTATCATGTCCACCAATCAACAATGCATTGGGATACAAGAATCCTAATGCACTTGCTGTTTCCTATTTTCCTTTTCATACCATGGGAAGTCTACCGCCTGAATCTGGAGTATCGTTGCCAGCGTTCAACATGCCAGGGGCGATCATCCTCAGCCAGGAGCAGTGCATTTGATGCCGTATTTCGGGTTTCCTGGCAATTACAATGGCTTCCCTCAGTAAGTTGCTTCGGGTTTGCTGACATTTAAAATGGGTTCGCCTCGGGTTACAGTGGCTTCCGCAGTAAGTTGCTTTGGGAGTGATGGTTACTCTATTTTTTCCTCAGATTGTCAAGTGTACAGATGTTGCTTAGTTTCTTGAATAGCGTTAATTCATTGATCTGAAGAATGATCTTAGAGGCAAAGAATATACTGTTGAAAAATAATCAAGACTTGACAAATATTGTTGATTTGCCGTGTCATGAAAGGCAAGAAATCATGATACAATAGGCAATCAGATCAATCAATAGGTTTGTTTCCTTCGTTAAGCTTTCTATGTTTAGAATTTGCCTTGGTTACCAAGTTGTTTAGGTGATCCACCCACTATATAAGGGCATGTAACCCATGAGTTGAGAACAACAAAAGAGTATAACACAAGAGAAGTTTCTGAGTTCTTTGTGTTCATGTGCGTGTGTTCATGATCTTGGGATAGTTCCAACATTTGGTATCAGAGCCTAGGGGTTTAGATCAAGACGCTGCCCCCGGGAGGAGGAGACTTCCGGGGGTGGCCAACTAGGCGGCACTCAAGGAAGCAAGCGGCCAACCGAGCGGCCAATCCGAGTCTTCGTACCATCAAAGTTGCATCACAAGTGGGAAGAGACGACAAGAAGATTGGCGGCGAAAGGGTGGAGGAGATGTGTCTCCCTGATACGCGCTATTGACGAGCGTCGTCAATAACCGATGTGGCAAGATGGCAATGGTGATCATCTGTATGTGTAGGGCAAGTCGAAGTTGAGTCCGCTTGCTACATGGTGTTGACTCCGGGACGTTGAGAAGATGTGTTCGCCGTCCAAAGTCGAGTCTGTCAAAGTTGAGTCCGGGGTGTTGAAGAGATGCGTTCGTCGTCCAAAACTCATGTCCGTCAGAGTCGAGTCCGGGGCGTTGAAGAGGTGTGTTCGCCGTCCAAACTCATGTTCGTCGAAGATGAGTCCAAGACGTAGAAGAGGTGTGGTCGCCGTCTTGAATTAAGTTAAGTATAGGGTGTCGAAGAGATGTGTTTTCCATCCAGTGTCGAGCAAGAATCAACAAGTCTTGATTAGGGGGGAGATTGTTGAAAAATAATCAAGACTTGACAAATATTGTTGATTTGCCGTGTCATGAAAGGCAAGAAATCATGATACAATAGGCAATCAGATCAATCAATAGGTTTGTTTCCTTAGTTAAGCTTTCTATGTTTAGAATTTGCCTTGGTTACCAAGTTGTTTAGGTGATCCACCCACTATATAAGGGCATGTAACCCATGAGTTGAGAACAACACAAGAGTATAACACAAGAGAAGTTTCTGAGTTCTTTGTGTTCATGTGCGTGTATTCATGATCTTGGGATAGTTCCAACATATACCAGTATCTTAGAGGCAAAAAATGATCCGAGGGGCAAACAACCGATCAAATACAGAACATCGGCTGTGTCAGTCCATGTGCATTACGGGCAGAGCTGGATCTCAGGCCGGTGGGGCAATGGTCCGAGACTTGGCCCAACTAGTAGTGGAGCAGTGCAACCTAAGGAGGATGGTATGAGGCAATGACTCAAGGCTGGGTAACCCAACCGGACGCTCACACGAGCAGTGTGGCATTTCCTTTCTTGCCTCATGCCGTAGCTTCTCACGCTCATGCCGCTCGCCGCCGCCGCCCCGTGCGCCCTGCACGATTGCACTGTCCATGCTCTGCCCCCTCCAACTCCATGTTGGGCAGCCAGCTGCGTGACCTGCGCCGTCACCTCCAACTCCAAGCTGGGACACCCTACACGGCTGCGCCATGTGCCTCCAAGCCGAGCCACCGAGGTCACCACCCTGCGTCTCCAAAGGTTGTTGTCCATGTCACCGAGCGTCTCCAAGCCAAGCCACCGAGGGGGCCCTATGCTGGTGCTTCCCCTCGCCCCCTATGGCCCTGCTCCTCCAAGCTGAGCTGCTAATTAAGGTCATTGCCTGCACCTCCAGATGGGGGCCTGCGCCGGTGCTGCCCGGCCCTCGCCCTCTCTGGCCCTGCGCCTACGTAGGCTGCGCTGCCTCTCGCCCCTTAGCCCTAGGCTGCCCCTCGGCTGACTGTTGGCCGCCAAATCTAAGAGATTTTTTCTGAGACTTTTTTCTTTGTCGTATTGTCGTTGTATTAACATCCAAACTTTAGACCGTACGATCAAAACACACATCCGTAGGATTAACCCACCTCGAATTTAGGGGGACCGTGCATTAATCTGAAAGCAAATCTAATAGCGAGAAATTTGGATGATGGTTGCTAAAGAAAACATCCGGATGAAACTTATCAAAATCCTACTAAAATCATGGCTCCGCCACTGCATGTGAATGCATATATGGTCCTTGATCTTTTGACCAGCAGAATTTTACAATGGGCTTTGCCTTAATTAATTATGCATTTGTCGGAAAGATCTTAGGATATTCTAAGTTGATGCTTGAACTAAACCAAAGCCTTTATTTATTAATCAGTTCCAGACCATTGGAGAAGGACACAAGGACAACTGGTCCATGCATGACTAACAGTTAACTAATACTGCTATATGGAGTACTGTACATTTAACAAGCATAGCAACCTCCGGTCCTCCACCATCTTGCGTTCTTGCGTACTCGCATGCATGTGAGATCCGACAATGCAAGTGCTTGGCATTCTGTACTACTGCTTGTAAAATATCAACATTGCCAAATATACTGAGTTGTGTGAGAGAGAAAGGAGCACCCTGGTATATGCCGGTGGAAATATACCCAGTGGCTAATCATAGAACTGATTGATGGATGTTTATGTTTTCGTGTTACTTTAATAAATACCATATTATAGATCATCATAACTTGACCGTGAGACTTTGTAACACATTTGTGACATTCACTACTATAGAGAGGGACATCAGTGGCGGTTCATAAGAGACATCAGTGATGGTTTTTGAACCGCCACAGATTAAGCGCCAGTGATAATCGGAGATTTTCAGAGGCGGTTTGAAAACCGCCACTGATAAATACTCATTAGTGGCGGTTGGAGAGAAAAACCGCCACTGATAATGATAATATCAGTGGCGGTTCCAGCTAAAAACAGCCACTGATAATTCCATATCCGTGGCGGTTCCAGCTCAAAACCGCCACTGATAATGCATACCAGTGGCGGTGCCAATTAAAAACCGCCACTGATAATTCTATTATCGCGGCGGTTTTTAATTGGAACCGCCATCGGTATGCATTATCGATGCGATTTTTAGCCGAACCGCCAATGATAACCCCGTCCGACAATAAAAAAAACCTGCATTTCTGGCTAGCCTCAGGAAAGTGCTAGCCATGCCCTCTAAAACAGCACACAAATGAACTTCAGATATAGTAACAAGTAACAACTTAATTGACAATAAGAGTATAATACAAGAGTATAATACTAGATTTTGAACCAAAAGGATAACAAAAATAGATATGATCATGTGCAAAGACTATTGGCAACAAATAAAAGCCAGATGAAACAACTCCAAACAGTATCCTTAATCAATCTTGCTGTTTGTATAGTACCAAGGCGGATATCGATTTGATCCAAAGTTTCTAGCTGATTTGCAAAGTATGCAGTAATGGCAATGCGACCTATACAAAGGTAGTAATGAACAAAGAGGAAGAGTATTTAAAATTTGTGCAAACAAATGATCTAAAGCCTTCATAACTCCACATAGTTGGCCCTACCGCTGGATCTTCACCTTGCAATCAAATTTCATACACAATTGGCGCAACTCCATAAACATAGCAGTGCTCATGTCATTGAGCACTACTATGTTTAACTGCTCATGGGCATACCTCTTTTGTTGTTCAACCCAGTACCTCATGCAATAGAGTCCATCAACTCCTACTCCTACGGATCAAAGACTAAAATAGATTTTTGCTGAATTTAGCTATCATTGAGTATAAAAGATGACGCTTTTTCTAAGGAAGTATTTCCAAGGCATATATTTCAGAGAAGAAAGCGGTTCTAACTCATGATCTAGAAGGTGCGAGCGGTAGAAGTTTATTTACTGAACAGAAGAATGATGCTGACTAGTGTTGAGAAATTTTATAGCTCTAAGAAGTTACATAGAAAGAAAGCAAGTCTCTGTTTTGCATGCCAAAGTTTCTGCTTCGTGTATTATATGATCCCTATTTATCTTCTCGAGCAAACAACGTACCCTGATTCAACTTTCCAGCTAAAAAAAGCAAGCATTACCCACTCCCTCAAAATTGATCTATTTGTCTTGATATGAGGATTGCACCTTCAAATGATTAGCTATGATCTTCATAAAATTTCTCAGGTTAAGCAAGGTAAATACTCAAGAAGGGCAAGGACATAACAAACAGCAGACAAACAATTACTAAAAAATAAGTACCAGGATAAAATCAAGGCAGAAAATGAAGCAGCAACACCCGAAAATTGAAATACTTCATGACAGATCCAAGAACACAACAACTGAAGTCAACCTAAAAAGACATCAGAACCGAAGAATCGAATCCAGGATCAAGCAATACCTTGAAACGGCCAACCCGAGAATTTGCCATGTGATCCAACTCAAATTCAACAGCAAATGCTCTAGCTACCAAGATTCAAGCATGTGTATGTTTTTAAGCAAGTTGAGGAGGCCTAACGATGACTAGTATGCAACAACCATATCTCCAGTCAACTAAGCTCGTAGGGGCATAAGGGTACAACATAGGATTTCAGATGACATCGATGAGAGAGAAGGAGAGCGAAAGATGATGTCCATAATTTAACAAACGTCTTTAAAGAAGGACACTTTTATACTGTAAATATCATTGTATAGATAATCTATATTTAGAAACACATTTAAAAGTACATAAAGAAACAGCTTATTCTTGAATTACGAAAACATACCTTCAATGACATTTCATTTTTTGAGGGACCTAATGCATTACTCTTTTTTTCCCTGCAGAGAATCTGACATAACAAAAGAGCGGATTGAGAAAATTCTCAAGGCTGGTGCTCATGTTGTATTGACCACCAAGGGAATCGTTTTTTTCAATCCAATCATAAAAGCATGGGGATCCAGCACAAAAAATCAGAAATAAGCAATATGCAAGAGGTTTAAAAGAGAGCAGTCATTGCTGATTCATTCAGGAAATAACAGAAAGGAATATAATAAACTGCAAAACAGAAAATGCACATAGTGAAAGGGAAATAATAACCTGCAAAACTGAAAATGCGCATACCTTGAGCTGCACGGCCTGTGTTCAGTGCATATCCATTCAGCAGGTAACTATCCTTAGCGCTTTTACCTTGAGCTCTCAAAATATTAATGCTCTGCAGAACAGATAAAGCCATAGGTACAACCAAAATTTCATGAAAAGGGTAAGAAAGTACCAAATGCACTTTACAGACCTTGATAGGATATTTCACTTCTCCCTTGGCATTTGTAGTCTTCACAGCTTGAACTGCTTCTACAACCTAAATTACACTAACCAAGTGATTATAGTTTGAGAATATGATAATTCGCAACTAACTTCACCACATATTAAGTGCTGACCACAATCTAATGTGACGCCCAACAAACACTTCACCTGTATCCTTCATCTGCTAATAGAGAACATATTAATTCACCAATTAAGTAACTCAGAAAAGAAATCTGGCCAAAAGCACATGCAAACAAAGGCCAACATTCTGAGAACAGTTAACAAAAATGTGCAAACAGAATTGCTAGCCATGGCCACCCACATAATGCATGCTCTCATATCCATTTTGGACAGCTTTGAGCTTAACTATAAGTGGCAACCCATTCAACACATTACAAATGATAAACCAACAATGATGGTCATCTTCGGGGAATACAAAGATGAGCACCATCATGACTACATACTAACCACATTTACAGACTTCAGATCTACTAACGATTTTGAACTACTTCCTAAGCCACGAGCCTACGAGCCTTCAGAGTTCTTTGGAGGCGAAGGACGGGTAATAAGAGTATGGATCAATGGATCGTTGTTGTCTTCATCATAAAACTCGCCCTTTTTGTTGATGACTTCCCTCATGATGAAGTAGGCGAGCTGTCCCTAAATGGCTTGGATTTCAACAGGAAGCAATCCTGCCGTAGGCAATTTGAGGCGCTACAAGTAGGAAAATAAAATCTCAGAGTTTATCTTCGGGGAAATTGAATGGTGCGAATAAATTCGTGAAGTTAACATGACAAACCTCTACGTCATTGTCTACTATTGTAGAACCTAAGATTTCGCGCATGTATTGGCACACAAAGTACCCACACAAATTTGTGCCTTGCGACTGCTTGTGGCACTGCGATATAAGAATGTTGCTTGCGATATCAGAATATTGAAGGAATTATTTACTATGAAATGCGATATAAGAATATTGCTTTGCGTGCGTCTGGAAATTTAGTACGGACTGAAAGGATTTGGAATGGCCAGATCTCAAGCTTTTGTTACAATATCTTTTGAAGGCATGATTCATTAGTGTTAATAGATCTTCGTATTCTTTTTATCTTTGTCCAATGGGTCCATGATCAGCAGCTTGCTCTTTTCTGGAGTAATTACTACGAGAATCCAGTGGAACCTACATATGCACGTATGAAGCTATAGTCATTACTCCTAGGATAAGAGTAATGAACTAATTCAACGAATAATTTAACTAGCCAATGAGAAACTTACTTAAAATTGTATGGAAGAAGTATGAAGTCCTTATCTTGTAGTTTTAGCAACACTCAGATATCGTATTCCTCGACCTCCTTTGGTGCTCTTGTGATTTCTGGCCTGATTGCATCGCTCCCGGTCGAGGAATCCCACTCGCCCCTTGGTTCTTCTCAGTTCAATCAACTCGTATCTAGATAAGGAAAAAGTTAGACATGACATTTATCGTTATTACATGAATGTAAACCATGATTTATATATTAGCCACTTACGGCTCAAAGATCTCAAAAAGCAGACGTCGAGGGCGTCGTGATAGAAACGAGTTGTGCAAGTCGTGAAGTCTATCAGGAAGTAGCCAGGACCCTCATGGTGAAAATGTTCCGCCTAGAAAATGGCAGTGATCACCTTCGGGAGTACATCTTGGTTGGATCGCTCCATGTACCAGTTATGTAATCGCTGCATCATGAGTGTTAGGCTATTAAACTTTGATTCGGTGACTAATGGCTTCCCCATCGCGAATTTCAGCCTTTCTTGATTATCTTGTCCTTTAGATTTCGCCTTGCCCTTTCTTTTTCCCAAGATAACATCATACTGTTAAGCTTCACCTGATCTAACTGATATGGCTTGTCTATTGCGCCATTTCTTTGGATCAGGTGTTGTAAGTTCATCATTTGAAGTGGTCGCACTAAGCATTTCATGTTGAGGTGCTGGTGACGAATTGGCTCCTGGAATAGGCTCCTTTGAAGTGCGCACTAGCAATTTGATGCTCAGGTGTTGGTGATGAATGGGCGAGTTCTACTGCATGAGAGTCTGGCACCACATGGTCCAATACGATGTCACGCTTACGCCACTGGATGAATGTGTGAACGGCACTTCCTAGAGTTGTAACCTCATCATTACAGGGCATTTCCAGCCCGATGTTACCAAATTGTGGAAGCACCGTGTCCACCTGGACCTTTGCATAACCCGAAGCTATCGGAGAGTTGTGCAAAACATCCCCTTGTTGGTATGGATAAGCTATCCTCAGAGCACTGTAAAAATATGTTCATCAAGGTACATTGAGCCGGGCAGGTGTGGGGTCTTGTATGTCGCCCATAGGATAATGGGTGTTATCCGGTTGTTCCAATGGTGTGGACGCCGCAATCGCTACGGCGATTCGTAGGGTCAAGCGAGAACAAAGTGTTGTGTCCTTGCGACCGGCTCATAGCTTCTTGTACTTTTGCTGAACTTGTTGTGCTATGGTGCCTTGTAATTCTCGAAGCACCTTTTCCTTCATCGATTCCAAATCCTGCCTCACGCTCTTCTTTGGCTCTCTTGCGACTCCTATAAGAGTCTTCATGCTCGGGAAACCTATCTTCCAGGGAACCTTAACACCAACGCCTGCGTGTCCGACCAGGGTGCTCTTTGTTTCCCAAGGCCACGTTAGTTCGTCCTTCTCCCTATCCCCGTGAAAATTTCCTTGGGTGGACTCGGCGTGCAGCTCCCGAATTCGTTGGGAGATTGCCTCATCGATCTTGCTTTTGAATGATAAGCCCCCATCGGACATGATAGATGCTCTTGCTAGCACATAATGCTTAACTCGATCCGGTAATCCAGCTAAGGGACTTGTGCGGTCGATCGGATCGCATCTGATTCTTGCCTCTCCCAGGGAATTTTACCCGCGTGCACTGGCTCGTGCCTAGTCTGTGGGGGTGAGTGTTCATCCTTGCAATCTGTCGGTGGTGTTCACTAGATTTCATTGCTGTTTCATCTTGCTTCATCGCAACAAATTCATCCCAATATGGCTCTACTTTAGGATAATCTCCGATGGCTGACCGATTCTTCATCACATAGTTTGTATTCAGCCTGGACTTGAAGTCCCTCCATGCGACATCCATGGTTATCAACGCATTTCGACGCACGAGCTCTTCGGCATCTTCAGGGAATTCAAAAGATTCTTTCAGCTCTATCCATAGATCCATTTTTGTGGCACCGGGCACTTTGTGCCAATCCAAATAGGTGATTGGAACTTTATCCCTTGCGATGTACCCGCATGTTGACCTATATTTGGATGCTATTTTTTTCGGTGAAACAGGGACTCCAGCATCTGAGACCCTCGTTATGGTATGCCGGCCTTCAGGCTTCTTAGTTTTCCCTCGGCCTCGACGTCTTGCAACAGGAGCATCAGCTGGGGAGGCCTCAGCATCTGAGGTGGTTCGATGGATATTAAGGTATCTGCTTGGGCTTGAGTTCGGCGAAGGGTTGGAACCATCCTCTAACCCAGGCTGGGGCTCAGACTCCATAAGAACTACATATACAGATTGTAGGTTATTATGACGGACGGGTTGAGGAGGACGTTAAAGGTAGCAAAATGTAGTTCATACATACCATTGGCACTACTAATTAATTACACATCAAACAGATTGAGCATATTAGATTTAAGAGAATGTAAGTTAATTGATTGATATTGCTCTCAGGCACTTGGTGTAGGAATGCTAGAGACTAGCTCCTACCTCATCTACACCTGGGTCAAGTTTATCTCATTTGAAGTAGACAATTAACTATGTAAATAAGGCCTTCAATCCTTACCTTCTGGTTTTAGGTTACTTAATCAACCGAACCAACATATATAGCAGTGCATATTGGCAAATAAAGTAACACATACAGTACTCAAAAGAGAACAACTTCAGGTAAAGAATAATGAACAAGCTTTGCAACAATGAAATGAAGTAAACAATTTTTACCATGTAAGTCTACTGATTGAAGGCCTAATTCACAACATTAATTATCTAATTCATCATTTGACCCAATTTGCATCATCGAGCAATAAAAGAATAAGCAACAGAAAACATTGAAGCATTGACATGTACATTGAAACATTGAAGCATTTGCATCATATGATGACAATTGAAGGCAAAAATCGTGTTGCATATCTATGAAACTTGACAGATGAAACAAATGTAAATTGAGTTTCGCACCAATCATCTCACCGTAAGAAAGGCAAAAACATTTGCATCATCCAACATACATCATGAATAGTTTTTTGACATGTAGTACTGCACTCCAAAGGCTCCAATCAAATTGAAAATTCAAAACATTACCAATCAGGCAACCACACTGCAATCTCCCCATGCCAGTGCTACACTAGCCACTACATTACCATCATTGTATTTCGTGGGGGACATAAACAACCTAATGAGCATGAGTACGAAACAAATATTCAATTTCCCAATTATAAGTGTACATGAAAAATATAAACACCCAAGTTACATTCCTAACACTATTGAGACTATAGGACAACATGCCGTGCTCACATCGGGTTGCTTCTGTGTTCCTGCTGCCTCCTACATTATCAAATTATTGCTCACTGCCAAACAACTATAAAAAAAATTATTGTTCAAACAACCAAACAACTATATTGCTCACTGCCAGCAGCATGGCCAACATGAAAAAATCAGTAACATCAAAAAATCAGTTCGACAAATCATACAAGAACTCATCTACATTATCAAATTTTAAGTATCACACATTATCAAATTTCACACATTATCTATTCTAACATCACACATCTCACAGCAGTCTGTTCTAACATCACAACTTACCGATTGGCCTCGCGTGGGCGGACGGGCGGGGCGAGGATGCCGGGCGAGGGCGGGCCTCGCGTGGGCAGCAGCGCGGGCGAGGGTGCCGGTCGGGGACGACGGACGCGGGCGGGACGCCGCGGGCGGGCGGCGCGAGGACGAAGCAGGACGGGCCGGAGCAGAAGGCCGGGTGACAGCAGGCGCCCGGGCGGGGCCGGGCCGGATGAGGGCGCCGGGCGGGGACGGGTCAAACGGGGGCGCCGGGAGACCTTGGGACAGCACCGGGTGACCTTGCGGCAGGAGGAGACTTTGCGGGAGAGAGCTCACTGTGTTGTTAGGGTTAGGTGTAGCGATTTATATGGAGCAATATCAGTGTTGGTTTTTATTATGAACCGCCACAGATAGTCCTTATCAGTGGCGGTTTTTATTATGAACCGCCACAGATAGTCCTTATCAGTGGCGGTTTTTATTACGAACCGCCACAGATACTGTTTTTAAGATTTCATTTTAATATGAAGTTATGACTTGATGTATTAATGTACCTATCATATATATTAACTACTAATTATTCATAATTAATTTATCTATGATGAAAAATATATATTCTTACTAAATTTACTAATTGCTAATGGATGTATGTCTTTACTTATTTCACATGTGAAAATAAAAGAGCATTACAGATACAAAAAATTGCCATTACTCCAAATAATACATATTTTGGACATTAGATTTCTATTACCCCACATAAATACACACATTTTGCCATTACTCCTACCTAATTATTTTCTTTCACAATTTGGCCTTCTTCATGATCATCGCGATGATAGGTGGCTTCCGGAGTAGTTTCTTCCTCGAGCCTGATGCTGCCATCTACGAAAGGAGGCAACTCATCAAACTGGTTGTACTCTTCCTCATCCACGACATTCTCAACTCCGACGATCCTTCGTTTTCCTTGAAGAACTACATGACGCTTCTTATCTGCCGGGTCGATTACATAGAAGACTTGTGCTACTTGCTTCGCAAGAACGAATGGTTCGTCTCTATATCCGACTTGCTCGATGTCCACAGTAGTGAAGCCGTATTTGTCCACCTTGACACCCTTTGGGAGTTGGACCCAACGACACCGAAACACCGGGATCTTGAAAATGCAGTAGTCGAGCTCCCAAATCTCCTCTATAACCCCATAGAAGCTGCTCTTCTTGCTGCCTGTGTTGTCGTAGGCATCTATACGGACACCACTGTTTTGGTAAGTACTTTTGCTATCCTGAGCTCTCGTGTAAAATGTATATCCATTTATGTCGTATCCTTGCCATGTCACGATTGTACCTGATGGCCTTTTTGCCAACCACCTCAACGTAACACTCGTTTCTTCCCCAGACATGTGGTCCTTGAACCAATGATTGAACACACGATTGTGCTCTTTTGTTATCCAAACCTCTGATCGTCCACGATTTTCCCTCCGCAGCTTAGCCTTGTGCATGTCCATATACGGGGACACCTCGACTGACTGTTGCAAGACTGTGAAATGAGCTTGTTCGAACAGAAAATGATCATAAGAATTTGTGGATTTCTTTCCTATTACTCCTTTCCCAGCTAGCCTCCCCTCATGGCGTGATACAGGCACTCCTACCGGTTCAAACTCGTGCATGTAATCGATGCAGAACTCAATAACCTCCTCAGTTGCATAACCTTCTACAATGGAACCTTCCGGCCGCGATCGATTACGCACATATTTCTTCAGAATACCCATGTACCTTTCGAACGGGTACATCTGATGCAGGAATACTGGGCCACAAACATTTATCTCGTTCACAACGTGAACAATGAGATGGACCATGATATCGAAAAATGATAGAGGAAAATACATCTCTAGCTGACACAAAGTCTTGACCACATCAGCCTGCAGTTCATAAAGTCCAGCGGGATAGATGACCTTCTGTGAAATCGTGTTAAAGAAGAAACACAACCTCATGATTGCCTCTCGAACCTTGTCAGGCAAAATACCTCTAATTGCAATAGGGAGCATTTGTGTCATCATCACATGACAATCATGAGACTTCATGCCAGTTAACTTTAAATCTTTCATCGATACCAGTTTCTTGATGTTTGCGGAGTAACCGGACGGAACTTTCACACCGTGCAAGCACTTGCAAAGGTCTGTTTTCTCTTTCTTGGACAGAGTGTAGCATGCTGGGGGAAGGTAAAGTTGGCCTTTCCCGGTGTCTTGAGGATGTAGCTCAGCTCTGATCTTCATATCTTCCAGATCCCGACGCCTTGATCCATCCTTTGTTTTGCTAGGAATATTCAGTAAAAGGCCAAGCACGCTGTCACATACATTCTTCTCTACATGCATTACGTCGATGCAGTGTCGAACCTCTAAGTCCTTCCAATAGGGCAAGTCCCAAAATATGGATCTCTTCTTCCACGTGGTTTTCTCAGTATGGGACCTCGATGTACCCCTCTTTCCAAGAACAACATTGATATCCTTAACCATATCATATACTTCTTCCCCGGTAAGAGGCCTTGGAGCTGAACCATCCTCCTTTGTACCGTCGAATTGTTTTTTCATATTGCGGTACGGGTGATTCCTTCGAAGGAACCGACGGTGACGCATGTAGACTGTTTTCCTCGAGTTATGGCGGCCACACACTACTAGTTTCATCCCGGCATTGGGGGCAGGCTTTAGCTCCTTTTATAGTACGGCCGGACAGGTTACCCAGGGCCGGGAAATCATTGATGGTGCAGAACAACAATGCACGTAGAGTGAAGTACTCCCGTTTGTACTCATCCCATACCTGTACACCTTCATTCCACAGTAGCACAAGATCTTCCACCAATGGTTGTAGGTATACATCAATATCGTTGCCAGGTTGTCTCGGCCCTTGAATAAGCAGCGACATCATAATGTACTTTCGCTTCATACACAACCAAGGAGGAAGGTTGTAGATATAGAGAGTCACAGGCTAGGTGCTATGAATGCTGCTCATGTTACCGAAAGGATTCATTCCATCCGTACTCAACCCAAACCTGATATCCTCAGATCATTTCCGAAGTTCTCCCTAAAGAGCATATCGATGGTTCTCCATCAAGCGTAATCAGGGTGTCTCGACTTTCCATCCCTCTTTCGCTCTTCTGAGTGCCATCTCATCAGCTTGGCATGCTTTTTATTTGCAAATAAACGCTTTAGACGAGGTATTACTGGCAAATACCACACCACTTTAGCAGGCGCTCCATTCTTCACCTCTATGCCTTCGCTGTCCTCGCCCTTACGCTTGTATCGCGATGCTTTACACACCGGACATACATGCGTGTCTGCGTAGTCTTTGCGATAGAGTATACAGTCGTTTGGACACGCGTGTATTCTTTGTACCTCCAATCCCAAGGGACATACAACCTTCTTGGCAAAATACGTGGTCTTAGGCAACAGGTTGCCCTCTGGAAGCATGTCCGCTAAGAGACGTAGCAACGCTGTGAAACTCTTGTCGGACCAACCATTGCTAGCTTTCAATTTCAGTAGTGAAAGCACGGTGTGCAACTTTGTGTATTCCTCATTGCAACCTGGGAACAAAGGTTTCTCCGAGTCCTCCATCAAACCCTTGAACTGATTAAACTCTCTCTGACTACTGTAGTTTCCTTCTGCATCGCGCAACATTTGAGCCAGATTATTGTCATCATCAACGACCAACCGATCCTCATCGGATCCAAACCCGATGTCAGCTGCCATATTGTCGGCTCCGTCGTCGTCGACATTATCACATTGAAGTATGATCTCCACTTCACCGTGCCTTGTCCAACATGTATAGCTAGGTACAAAGCCCCTACGAATCAAGTGCAAGTGGATTTGGTCTTTGTCCGAAAACATCTTCTCATTCTTACAATCAATGAATGGACAATGTATGTACTCTGTCTTCTTTTGTAATTTGTTCTCCTCAGCTGCTCTTAGAAAAGCAGATACGCCGTCCATATATTCTCGGCTGTAACGGTTTGCATTGTACATCTATCTCCGGTCCATCTACAATTAATTAAAGTAAAAATTATTATTACGCAATATCCTTAATTTCATAAATAAACAACATATAAATTAGTCTACAAAATGCTAGGTTAATAAAAATGCAAGGCAACTTCATTATCACCTATCTACCATATTAATGAAATTTATTGTTCATTAATATCCAACAATCTTAATTAAATAAATTTAATATATGCTTGCCATAATTTGTCATCTAAGAAAGGTAGACAACAATTAATCTAATGGAGCAAGGTAATAAATTCATCATCTAGATCAATTAATCAAAGCTTTGCAATCTAACCTTTGCAATTAAATAAACTAGATATAAACATTAAATTGCAACTACATCTAAATTAAATATTAACTTTGCATTTGAAGAGAGTACAACCTTAATTAAACCATCATTGATAAAAATGAGCTAACAATAGCCACTAATGGAGCAAGATGTACACACACGCACTAACGGTAAGAAAATTAATGGTAATTAGAAACAAATCTTAAGTACTATGCATAGCCAAAATTAAATTTTTCTTCTCAAGGAGCTAGATACTTCATCATCTCAAAATGCAAGGCAACTTCATCATCTCAAAATGCAAAGCAACCATATTAATTAAATTTAATGTTTATTAATATCCAACAATCTTAATTAAACCCATGTAATATATGCTTGCCATAATATGTCATCCAAAAAAGGTAGACAACAATTAATCTAATGGAGCAAGGTAATAAATTCATCATCTAGATATAAATTAATCTACAAAATGCTAGGTAAATAAAAAAAATTGAATCTAAGCTTTGCAATTGAAGAGAGGATAATCATAGATCTAAATATTAAATTGCAACTAAATCACCACAAATGAAGAGAGGAGAACAAATTACTCACCTCGTAACAACCCTAGGAAGTAAAAGCTCAAGATTTCTTGCAAACAAAATCTGAAATCTGAAACTTTGCTCTTTTTTTCGGGGAGGAAGATGACCAGGAGCTTCTGTAGAGTGCTGTAGCGACTAGAATTTATAGTGGATGTTATTTGTGGAGGTTCTAAACTCAAACCGCCACAGATAATAATATCAGTGGCGGTTGTAAAGTACCACCGCCACAAATACTCAGATTATCAGTGGCGGTTTTTGCCTCCAGCCGCCACTGATAGTACACAAGTATCAGTGGCGGTTTTTTTTTTCTGAACCGCCACAAATACTCAGATTATCAGTGGCGGTTTATGGTTCGAACCGCCACTGATAGATATCGAAGTATCAGTGGCGGTTTCTAGTAAGAACCGCCACTGATACTCAACTATCTGTGGCGGTTCGGAATAAAAACCGCCACTGATGACCCTGGCACCGGTTTGCACTAAAAAACCGCCACTGACAGTCCTATTAGTGGCGGTTCCAAGCAAACCGCCACTGATAGGGCGTCTCCTATTTGCAGTTTTGTAGTAGTGATTATTATAAATTATCCCTTGTCATTTAATTGATTAGAATATCAATTACTTATTTATGTAGACAAGCATATGATTGTGTGATGATCATATTCACTACTACAGATCTCGTCGTCACTACCGGTTCATAAGCGCCATCAATACTGGTTTTTAAATCGGTACCAGCCATCTGAGATTGATGCCCAATGGGCATCAGCACCGGTTGGTGGAACCGGTATTGATATGCCCATCAGTACTGGTTAAATCCTCAAACCGGTACTAATAACAGATCATCACTACCGGTTTGAGGATCCAGCCGGTACTGATGATCAACCGGTACTGATAATAGATCATCACTACCGGCTCAACCAGATCGACTCAACCGCAGATCGATATCAGATCATCAAGACGGGCCGATCCTCAAACCTCAGATCGACAATATCTTATCAGTACCGGTTGGAGCCTCCAGCTGGTACTGACAAGACATCATCACTACCAGTTGGTGTTATGACCCGGTACAAGTGGCATTTTTTAAAAATTTTCATTACTGTAATTAATTAATTTGAGGACATAAATTGATTTTTATAAATTTCTCATAAATTTATAATGGGTTTTATAAAATATACTATATTTTGAATAAAAATTTCAGATTTGTTGGATGAGTGTTTAATTCTTAATATTTCTTTTACTTTTTTTTGCAGATTTTCTTTGTTTGTAATTAAATTTTTATATCAAATAAAAGTAAGTATTATTTTAAATTTTTATATCAAGCAAGAACGGGCATCCTGCCTGTGCGAACTGTTGTATCAGTGCAAATTTACTACGGCCTGTTGCTCTACGACCACATCCAGGACAAGCACGCACCACAAAAAACAGGGAAAAATTCGTGGGCCAGAAACCCACGAATTTAGGCCAAAACCCACGAATTTAAGTTAAATTTGTGAGCAAACCGTCAAATTTAGTTCACGAATTTAACTCAACGAAATTAATCAATTAAATTCGTGGGTACCCATGAATTTAAGTTAAATTCGTGGGTTGCTGACAAGCCCACGAATTTAACTTGGAACCTGAGTTAAATTCGTGCGCCAGGGAATCCCACGAATTTAACAATTAAATTCGTGGGCTATGTTGGCCCACGAATTTAATCTGTTGAATTCGTGGGCTATATTAGCCCACGAAGTTAATCTGTTAAATTCGTGGGCTCAAGAACCCACAAATTTAATTGTAAAATTCGTGGGCTCAAGAAACCCATGAATTTATCTGGAGCGCCCAGATAAATTCATGGGTTTTTAATGGCTCACGAATTTATCAGACATTTACACACACACACACACACACACATATATATATATCCGTATGCATCACACTCAATACATATAACCATATCGATCACGCATATATATATCGATATGCATCTCATTCAACACAATCATCTTCACATTCAATCTTATTCAACACATCACAATAAGTCCATCACAAGATTCAAGAATCAAGAATCAAACTCCACAACGAAGTTCAAGCTAACGAAGAATTAACAAACGAGACACCAAACCTATTACCTCTATAAAATACTGAAACCAACCTTTTTAACTCTTTAAAACTGGCTTAAAACTAAGTCACCGAAATGTACAAAATTTCAGCATGACCTCTGTAGTAAATAGAACATCCACTCAGCAGACAAAAAAACATTTGCAGTTATAATATATATATCAATCTCTCAAACCAGAAGGAGACATTCTAGCAGATCCTTAGATAATCAATCACACATCCAACAGCAATTTGTAAACTACGCAATGACGTACAACACATTACAACCGCAATAGATACAATCCACATTCCATCACAATAAGTCGATCACAATCTATCCATCACAATCCAAATCCGACGACGAAGTCATAAAGTCCAACAGTAATACACCAATCGAGCTCACAATGGAATTCATGCCTCGGGGTTGTTGGAGTTGTGGGCGCTACCACCACCGCCGGCGTTGTTGAAGATGTCTTCTATGATGTTGTCGTTAGTACGTGCTGGAGGGCGTGACCCAGAAACCTTCAAGTTCAAGACTAACTTAGGTTGTGTTACAAGTAACATATCGTCGGTTTTTGCATGTACGAAAAAAACATGTAGAAAGGAGGTGGCTGGGAGCCCTATGACATAATAGTCAAGTTTGTGAGAAACGTGATTTTACGAGCTAAGTGAATTAGAGAGTAATGAACTCAAGTATCTTTACCTGGGGCATAACAGGAGGGCGAAACACTGGCAGGTTAGGTCCAAGAGATTGTGACAGTTGCTGCATATGGATTATTTGTTAGATTTTAATCACAAATGTACAATTGAGCGATTTGTTCAAAGTTGAGATTGTACCTACAGATACATTTTCATGTATTCTGAGTCTTCTTGGTTTTTGCGAGCTTCCTCTCGTGCTTGACGAGACTCTTCTCGCGCTTGACGAGCCTCCTCTAGCGCTTCACAAGCCTCCTCCTACGCTTGTGCTTCCCGTGCGGACCTTGACGAGCGAGCACTCCCCTGTGAGGAAACCGAGCCTCGTGGAAGATGATCGCAGTCCACAACTCCGTCCCCCATGGCCCACCTACAAACGATATATACTGAAATGTGACCATGCAATATTTTTTTATTCATAGAGCGAAAACAATTAAAATCAATTTTATTAACGAACCTCCCATGCTTTAGGCCCCCTCCAACGTGGTACAAGGCTTCCACATCAACCGGCGCGGCCCTCCAATCAAACTCCGGTCCATGACGTTGTGTCATTTGTTCTGCATATGACGCCTGCAAAACAGCATATTGGTGCTCCCGGATGTAAATTTGCACAAAACATATTGTGTCATTTATACTTACCATCCTCTCACTAGCCCCGTCATCGCACAAAACATCCGGGTTCTGTGGATCCTCGCCTTGGTGCCCCCAGATGTAAACTTCCACAAAAGGGGGAGTACTCCCACTTTCAGCCTTCTACGGTGCAAAGTTAGAAACATACTGACAAATTCACTAACAATTATAATGCCGATACTTACCATGCGTTGCTCTAGGCCAATGTGTCCGTCTGCGTCGTACTTGTGCTTCCCCAATCTACTTCTTCTGTTCCCTCGATTTCTATTTGATTTTTCTTGAAAATACTCCGACGCCCAGTACCGGCACATCCACCTCCAAGCCTCCATGTCCTTCATTATCCAATCGACCGAGCTCTGGAGATACTCTTGTTCTGTCAGGTGTATACTCCTCGCCTCTGGTCCTCTTCTCATGTTCACCTTCTTCACCTTCTTGTAAAAATTGATGACAGCTTGAATCTGTGCATTGGTGAACGAATCTCCGATAACATTTTGTGTCGCTGTAACACCCCGGCATTTAATATGCCTGAATGCTACCAAACATAAGCTAAACAACATCTAAAGCAATGATCATCACACGCAATTTATTATCAAACTAATAGAATGACTTGTGGAATCATTAAGGTGAAGCTACGTGTGGGCGTGTGACTATTTCCCTTCCCCGCATGCCGATCTCATGGTACCTAAAACAACAAGAAAACACAAGCGTGAGTTTGAAACTCAGCAAGCATATTGCAATGGACAACAAGAACAACAACATGGCAATAACATCTCCCATCATGTAAATCATCTTATTCATAAACACTTAACATTGTCATCATCAATATGTATGCGATGTAATGCAATGCTCATGTCTCCTTGGAAACTCATACCGGTATGGTTGAGTACACACCCGTCGGCGTGCACCCTTTTCCCCCTTCCATCCCGAAGATGGAGGGTGCCTACTCCTCGCTTCCATTCACCACGTGGATGGAATCACAATGTAGGTCTTACTCAATGGCGTTCCGGACTAGTCATAACTTTCTCACCGACCTTCCCCGGACTAGTTATGACTTTCTCACCGCCCTCGCCCCATCTCATGACATGCATGCAACTATGCCAATTATCATATCTCATTTGTACATAAACATATGGCATCATGTCATAGTACACATATACACATGGCATCGAATCATGATAAGTATAGACACATAGCATCATATCATGATAATCATACTCAATATATCATTGGAAAATAGCAAGCATGGCAAGTGATCAAAGCAAGTATTCAATTTTTCATCTAATCTCCACAAGCAACCTACGATTCCGCTATACATTACAACACACTTGCCTCAACCGTGGGCGACGGGATTGTGGGAAGTAGAGGGCACCCCCGGGGTCACACCACCTGCAAAACGGCATCACATACTCTCAATAATGCCCACAAAACAGTACACAAATCCCCATCTCACCCGACATTGCCCGCTACTCGCAAAACCTAAAACAGAGGTTCTGTCCCGGCGGGACAGCAGCCTTGAAAAGGCCATAAATTGAGTTCTGGGACTCCAAATCGATTAAATGAGTACACCATCGCGAATCTTAGGAAATTTCCTACCTTTTTCTAGTTATACGGAAAGACTGATTCGGACTCTAAAATTGTTTAATCTACAGATTACTACGATCTGTTCTAATTGCGTCACAGATTTTAACACGCTCGGTAAAACGGCCATAACATTCAAAAGGCTGATCAGATTTTAACGTGCTTTATGTCCACGGAAAGATAATTAAATTATCTACAACTTCTTTTAAGTCCGTACGGACAGATTCGGACTCTAAATCGACGAAAACTCGAACCCTAGCCCGACTGCTCAATCTGCCCGAAAACAGAAACGTGGCAACGTCTAGATCTAACCCAAAGAACTCCAACCCAGCACAACCAATTGATCTAAAAACTTCATAAACACCCTAAGAACAGTACCTAGATCAAACCCAAGGATCCCCATGATCATACCTTTGCCTAACGAACGAATCTCCAATAGATCTCCTCGCGGATCGCTCCTCGCTCCATGCTCCTCGCTCCTCGCTCCTCGCTCCTCGCTCCTCGCTCCTCGCTCCTCGCTCCAACGGATGGATCCACAAGGTGCAGAGGTGTGGAGACCACCCTAGGGCAGCAAGGGGGTGGAGGAGAGGTGGTGGAGAGGTGGGGCAATGGAGGAGAGCAAGGGGGAGGCGCAAGGCTCAAAGGGAAGGGGCGGCTAGGGCTTGGCAAGTGGGGGGAGGTGAGGGGGGCGCACCAAGGCCTCAAGGGGCGCAAAGGCAGCAGGGTGGACGCCCCAAAAGGGCAGGGAAACCCCTTTTACCAGCCCCCACACCCAATTCTAGTCCGTTACGGAGACCTAATCCATCCCACCAAAGCCCACCAAGGCCCAAAACTCCCCTGGGAAGGCCCAAAACCCCGAAAACGGCCCGGAAACGGCCCGGAAACGTTATTAACCTCCATACCTTATGGTTTTAACCTGCCATACCATATTTCATAAAGTTTTTGACCTTAACATGCACCATTTAAAAGGTTACGACACTCCGTGGTGACACATCACTTCAAACGGCCCAAAAACGCGAGTAAACCTCAAGCCGAAAGGTTTTATTCTCTAATTTCACATTCTATAATGTCACACCATACCGTAGTGTCACAGTCGCCCTGTTGAAGACGCTTTTGGCCTTCTTCAAAGCGTTGTAATTGTCTTTGTTCTCAAGCCGGAACCTCTCCTGCATATAATCACACATTGTCAAATTGTATTTACATTTAAAGCAATACTCAAATAGAGTAAATACATAATGCAAACTCACCCAGAAGCCAGCCCACACTGCGCCCTGACATGTTTGGTTGTTTTCGCCTCCTTCCACATTCTCCTTCAACGCCCAGTGCTTCCAGTTGTGAGCCGCGAATCTATCCCCGCCTGACTCAACCATGTCAGGGTAGTAGTAGCGGCTAAGGGCTCCCAGCACGGTGTTAACCTTTGTAATGTGGCCCGTCCCAGTCCAACCCGGCTCTTTCTAGTGCCTACAACAAAATACAAGACAAAGATGCATCAAAACAATAAGTTGTCACTTAGCTCATGTTAAAATAAAAGACATGAAAGATATAACTGTTACCTGCTCCCGTGTAGCTCTATCAACCTCCTATCGGCCGGGTTACATCTCGGACGAACTGAGACGGTTTTACGAAACCTAAAATGCAAATCATTAGTTCATAGACATTACAATGTAAATATGGACATTAAATGATAATCCAATACTACGCATATACCTGATGGTACCCGAAGAAGACCCGCCCTCTTCAACTGGTTCTAAGGTCGCCGCTAACTCTGCATCTGCACTGCCTCGGCCTCGGTGTCTGCATCTGTATGTGTCGTCCCACCGCCACCACCTCCAACGACCTCATCATCTGCCTCGCCCATGTCCTCATCCTCACATCCCACCTGCCCCTCGTCCTCAACTCCCACTTGCCCCTCGTCCTCCTGTGACTGCTCCCGCGCCTGTTCTCATGCCTGCTCATCGAAGCACCTCTGGAGCTGCTCCTGCCGCTGTCTAATCTGCGCAGCCCCAGCAAATATGGCACTGCCGGCCATCGAGTTCTGAGCATCAGAACCCCTGCTCCTCGACCTTCTAGAGGACGACCCGCTGAACTTGCCTTTAAGGTTGTCAACTTGATGCCTAAACATACTCATCTGTTCAAATTTGACAAGAGTTAGTATACAGGTTTACAAATAATTTTCAATAACTTGAAAAAATGAACGAGACAATAATAACTTGTAAAAAATGAAGGAGACAACAATAACTTGTACAAATGAACGAGGCAACAATAATCTTACAAAATATACATATCAAAAGTCATCGGCGTCTGAATCTGCTTCTGCGACTCGTATTTCAATGAGACGTGCTTGAAGACGTGCAATCCTTACTGACTTTTGAGGGCGTTTCCATGAAGGGCCTGGTTCATCTATTATTACATATGTGGCATTGGTAGGTAATTGATCGAGTCCTGCCCCGTCGGAGACAAGGAAAGAATCCCCCATAGCTTCTTCTTGATATACATCACCCACATCATCTTCTACGTCGCTTTCCACATACGAAACATCCCAAGAGGATATACTTTAGGATTAACTTTAAATACAACCCACCAAGCCTTCAAGCTAGGGTGAGGATAGCTCAGGTAGTACACCTGCTCAACCCGATGTGCAAGCACAAATGAAACGATGTCAACGTACGACTGTGGCTTAGGTGACAAAGATAAGCCTGTTAGGAAAGATGTGTTCTAAACCCACCCAAGAATGGAGGCCGTTGCATTCGACCTGTGACGTGCACTATGAACCGAACAAAATTTCGGCGGTATAACCCCGCTGTTCTCTTAACGCACGCCTGATGCTGGTGCGTTGGAGAACAACAGGGTTATGCGGCCGAAATCACGTTCGGATCGCTCGCACGTCACAGGCCCCATGCAACAACCAACATTCTCGGGCAGTCCAAAATACGCTGGACAATTCCGGAACCACGCACCTCACAAGCAAATGTGAGATGCGTCGTTCCTGAATGGGTGATGCCTAGGCTCTCTACTATTCAACGCAAACCCTAAACTCTAACGTTATATACAACGGCAGCGAGAGAATAAAAATATATATACCATATGCAGTGAATATAAAATGAGATGAAATAACTTCAAATGAATTAATCATTTCACATTGAGACTAAATGAATTTTATGCCCATATTTGAATTGTGACCTATTGCTGGAGATGGAAGCCAAGTAGAAACCATACCACCATGAAATGCATTAGCTAAATATCATGAACAAAATAGCTCCTTAATGCAAACACAAGTGATAAGTAACTAATCAACTACAAGCCACTTCATGACTTAACGGACCATTAGTTGACAAATAGAACGGCATTTCCGAAACAAAACAACTACTAACCATCTTGAATATACTTGAAAACCTCAATGCAAAATTAATCAGTGGCCTATAGCAAGCAATCTATGGCATCGAAATCATCATTTACCGTGTAATTTAGTCTACATCGAAGACATTGACAACATGCCTTAATCCATCTATCATCTACTAAACTCATCCATCCCACAATCAATTTAGTGCAATCGCTCTTCAGTTAATCACTCAAACCCATCTCAAACATCATTCAACAATGGACTATCTTGCGATCAAGATGCTCACAGACAAACAATCACAAATAGTGGGATACAACATTATAACCCTTCTAAGCATTACAACAAACACTTGGTATGCACCCACAAGAGTTCATCTACCACTTACCACTAGAGAGGGAGGAAGGAGGAGAAGATGTCGGCCATGGGGAGGAGCAGCAAGGGGAGGACTCGTCGTCCTGGGGAAGGATGTCGACCGAGGAGAGGACGCACCGCCACTGCTGCTGCTGCTGGCGTCGGCTGGGGAAGAACAAGGCAGCGCTCGGCCGGAGGAGAAGCTAGGGGAGGCGGCGCGGCGCTTGGGGAGGACAGCCAGGGCAGCGCCGGCTCGGGATGGAGGACAAGGGGCGGCGCGCCGACTGGGAGCAGGATAGGGCGAGGAGTAGCCGGGGCGGCGCCAGGTTTTGGAGGGGGGCAGCCGACGGGATGGGGGAAGAAGATGGGGGCGTCGGCTCAACCAGGGAGGAGCTGGCCGACGAATGGGGAGGAAGGAGGAGCAGAATGTCAGGCTGGACACGGGGGTGCCAAGTGTAACACCCCAATTTTTGCTTTTCATGAATTTAAATAAAATTTTGCACTTTGGTGAATTTTTGGAATTTTCTGGAATTTATTTGGATTTAATTTGAATTTATTCCCTTTTGAAATAATTAAAGAATTAAATTTATAAATAAAATTTTGTTGGAAATATTTTATTTGAGTCCAAAATGTCTCAAAGTATTTTCCAGAATTTTTCTGATTATTTTTCTATTTTTCTCGAATTATTTGAATTTCTAGAAATTATTTTGAATGTTTAATCGCTGAGTGGGTTTTACTGTTCATGGGACCGGGCCCGAGTCAGACCCGAGTCCGAGTCCGACCTGAGCCAGCCGCGCCACGCGGTTCGGTCCAACCGCGTCGCGCCCGAGCCCTAGCCGTGTGACCGTTGGATCGAGATCCAACGGCCAGCGTTTCGCCACATCGCCCAATCCGAAGCCAATTCGGATTCCGCCGCCGTCGTCGAGTGGGCCTCGGTTTTCGCAGTTTTCGCGGACGCCGAGGGCCCTATTTAATGCGCCGCCACCCCTGTCGTGTAGCCCTCTTCCGTGCGCACCCGTAGCCCTAGACCTTCGCGCCTGAGCCGCCGCCGTTCGCCCGCTAGAGCTCGCCGTAGTTGGATTAGGGTTCTGCCGCGGTTCTCTATTATTTCCGCCGCCATCACCGAGCCCAGATCCGGATCCGCCGCATTGAGCCGCGTCGGGGGGTACCATCCACTTCGCCGGAGCGTGCCCGCAACGCCGTTCGGGTGGTCGTCGTCTCTGTCTCCGGCCAGCCAGCTCCGCCGTGGACATCGACGACCTCGCGAGCTTCGTGCACCGTCCGATCAAGATCCAAAGCCCCAGATTTGTCCACGTCGCCCGAAGGTAAAATTTCCACGTTTCGGTTTTAGATCTGTTTTCAACCGTTGGATCTAGATCCAATGGTTTAGATTATGACACGTCGCCCGCAACCGCACCGTGCTTGGATAGATCTCAGCCGTTAGATCTAGATCGTACGGCTAGGGTTAACCCACGTTGTAGCATTAGATTTAAACTCGGCCGTTCGATCAAAATCGAACGGCGTAGATTGAGCCACGTGTCGGGCGCCGGGTTAAACCACATCACCCCCAGAGATGCGGTGAAACCCGATCGGATCTCGACCGTCCGATCAAGATGGAACGGTCCAGATCAACCGCGTTATTTCCAAACGCGTGAGGTTAGATCTGATCTGGACCATTGATTTTGAAATCAACGGCCCAGATTGTGCCACGTGTCCGGGAGTTGGACCGGTGCGGTCTGCGCGGTCGCGCCGTCGTCGCCGGCGTCGGTAGCGTGGCGTCGGCGAGGCCCATGTCGGCGGTGGCCCAACGTCTCCATGACGTCACCGTGGCGTCATCGGCGCCACGTGGGGCCCCGTGTCGGTAGTCCTCGGCCGTGCCGTCTTGGCGACTCAGACGCCGTCGATGGTAGGTCCCGCGTGTCAGAGACACGTGCGCCCGTGGGCCGGGTCCACGGTGGACCAAGCCGAGCCGTGCGCCGGGTCCATGGACCCTAGGCGACGTGGCGGCTCCCGATTGGTCCACGTATTGTGCTGACGCAATAAATGGAATTTTCCAATAGAAAAATAAATGAATTAATTCGGTTTATTGATTTATTTGAATTTTCAAACTTCAAACGCTTATAACTTTTGTGTTTTAACTCCGATTTGAACGATTCCAATTTCTAAATTTTTATAAAATTGAGATATACTTGAATATGAATTTTAATTAATTTTTGAATATGAAATTTTCTCTGTTTTTCTTTAATTAGTAGATTCTTTAAACTTTAAACGATTATAACTTTTGCATTTTAACTTCGTTTTGGGCGATTCAGATTTCTAAAAATTTGTTAAATTATGCTCTTCCTGTTTATGGACTTTACTTGAATTTTTGAACAATGTGTATGTTCTGTTTTATTTATTTATTGCTATTTGCATGCGTTACGAGTAGACGTTGAAGTACCCAAAGGCTTCGAAGGAGAAGTATTGACCCAGGAGCCAGCTCAAGAGCAAGAACAAGTACTTTTTGAAGGCAAGTTATGCTTTGACCATGTTGATCTCATTTTTGAAATTTATTTTGATTTAAATTATTGCATGCTAGTTCAATTAGAAAATGCTTTGAATAATTCTGGGAAATTAGATAAATGCCAAAATGTAGTATGACACCTTGATTAATTACTTATGTGCCATAAACCCTTGTCACCTTAGTTGTGGATTATTTAGTTGGACATTATTAACCAGCCAACATGGGTAAGTAGACCGTTGTAGTATATTGCTTAGACCTGCCACGTAGTCACAACATGATTTTGGATATTTACAGGTTAATTTTTTTGAGAAGTGTCATGTGTTATTAATGTTGTTATCGATGGCACATGGTGCATGGTAATCAACTGGGGTTTGATAAATAGATTTAGACCGGGGGATGTGGTAAGAATGATCGGGTGGGCCAGTTGTGGCACCGGGGAAGTTGATTTGGTTCTTCGGTAGTCTTGCCCTAGTGACGCTAAGGACTTAACCTTGTAAGCCTTTGAACTGACTCAAGCGTGCAACCACATGTCTGTAATGGGACGGACCTAGTTGATTAAGTTGCTAATAACTTATATGTGGGACCTCGGGGTGTCGACTACACCTTTTGTGTCATTGTACGGGGGAGCGTACCGGGGTTGTGGCCAGGTACCCATCTAACGGTTGCTTGTCCTAGACTTCGCCTTTGCTAAGGGAAGGGTTAGTGCACAATAACCGGGGAGGACCACTTGTACTGTTAGAGGTTTCTGAAAGACTTTGTTACGGACACTCACCTTTGTGGTGTTTGGCTGTATCTTGTGGGTAAAGTGCATAACCTCTGCAGAGTGTAAAATCTATTCGAATAGCCGTGTCCGCGGCATTGGACATTGCTCGGGGATTACAGTCAAGGGTTAGACTTTCATGAAAACAACTTGGACTTGGAAAGTTTGATTGGGTTGGTTAATGACAATGTTGGAAATGTGGATTAGGAAAGGAAAAGTGTTTACTTAACCCCTGGAAAAGTTATTGATATAATCTTTATATTTACTGCTTTCGAATCTACTTATGCTACTTGTTTATTGCCGTTTTACTGCAAATGTACCTGTTGGCCTATCCTTGAACTAAGCCATGCATGTAGAATATTAGTTTGCATTCTGTGCATGACTTGCTGAGTACCAAGTACTCACCCTTGCCACGACACATCATAAGTTGAAGGAGAAGCGACGCTAGCCTTGGAGGAGGAACTTCAGGAGGACCCGTCTACTTAGGGTGCGAGCCCAGTCAGTTGCCTGTGGTCTACTGGATGGCGCCACGTTGATGCTTTTATTCCGCTGCAACTTATTTTCTTAATAAGTTTTCGCCCTGTGTGGCGTATCTTTGTAACTTGACCATAAGGTCGAGCAACGAGTTTGGTTACTATAATTAAAGTACTTTCTATTTCGTTGACTATGATTGTGATATTTACCGATGTTGAGACTGTGTGCACTAGCGTGATCCTGGACTAGTGCTGATTACACAGAGGGTTCGGATTTGCAAATTCGGGTCCCGACACCGGGTTAACCCCTCTGTTAAATTCGTGGGCTAGGCGTGCCCACGAATTTAATTAAATTCGTGCGCGAGTATAAAGAACCGACGAATGTAAATATATAAATTCGTGCATTTTTTTGGCCCACGAATTTAAGTAAATACGTAGGTATTTTTATAAACCGACGAATTTAAATATATAAATTCGTGGGTGTTTTTTTGGCCCATGAATTTAATTAAATACGTGGGTTTTTTATAAACCGACGAATTTAAATATATAAATTCGTGGGTTTTATTTTGGCCCACGAATTTAAAAAAACGCATGAATTTTTCACTGTTTCTTGTAGTTACGCGGCGGTCGACGCCGAGCGCGGCGGGATCAGGAAGGCATTTCGTGACTTCGCCGCCAAGTCCTACAAGACTGAGCCCCACACCGTGAGCTTCACTAAGGAGCTTCACCGCACGGGGCTCGGTCTTGTAGGACTTGGCGGCGAAGTCGCAAAATGCCTTCCTGATCCCGCTGTGCTCGGCGTCGACCGCCGCGTGCTCGTCCTGGATGTGGTCGTAGAGCAACAGGACGTAGTAAACTTGCACTGATACAACAGTTCGCGCAGGCAGGATGCCCGTTCTTGCTTGATATAAAAATTTAAAATAATACTTACTTTTACTTGATATAAAATTTTTATTATAAATAAAGAAAATCTGCAAAAAAAAGAAGTAAAAGAAATATTAAGAATTAAACACTCATCCAACAAATCTGAAATGTTTATTCAAGGTGTAGTATATTTTATAAAACCCATTATAAATTTATGAGAAATTTATAAAAATAAATTTATGTCCTCAAATTAATTATTTACAGTGATGGAAATTTTTAAAAATCCCACTTGTACCTGGTCATAACACCAACAGTTGATTAGTATTCTAATAATGATAATTGTACACAATAATGCTCATAGTTTTGGAAAACTGCAGAAATAGTGCTATCTTACAATAAGGCAATATAATATATATATTATATGTCTGTGTGTGTTAAGTCTACATATATCTATCTATTAATTAAAAGCACATATAATCAATCATGCGCAATTAAATGATAATTAAATCACAAAACTTGTATTAACAACTCTAATTAGAACCAATATGTATCACTAACATTCATCACAGCTTTAATTACAGAACGTTTATGGGGCCCTTCTTTTATGTGCGCCCATCTTGGTAGCCGTAGAAGTCGACTCTGAAAGTTCACCAGTCTTTATCGAAGGGCCCCACTTATTCACCGAAATGTGGAACTCGCGTTTTGGATTTATGACCTCATCGTAAATCCAGCCAACGAGTTGTTCTTGGATTGCTGTCACATGCGCCGGCGTGAATTTCTTACAATCTTGCAAGCAGCAAAGACCTTCGGTCTGGATTTCCATAAATTGCCACACATAGTAGCCGCATAAATTGTTTCCCGGCTGCTGAAGCAAGATCTGTGTTGAAAAAGGCCGAGAGCATGAAATGGATGAATGGAAATTAAGTTAACTAACTAAAAAAATAGCATGATGGCATACGTACTCGAGAGGCATGTGTAACATCAAATTTCTGTTTGAATGCGCCGACGATTTCAGCACGGAACCGTGTGAATGCACTACACATATGATTGCAAATTGAACATGATTAGAATTTATTTTAAATGAAGTAGAACTAGCATGATAATGAAAGGAACAAGAATACTGGTCGAGCATGTCGATCACATTTTGATAACATTTAATTGGTTTCCTCCTCGAGTCCATAACTGTGATCATTGCACGATCTAGCTCGATAATGAGAAGTATCCAGTTAAAGCTGTACATACATATGTCAACGTAGGTAACTGATTAGTTCTAACATCGTGTTATGGAAAAGGGTTAGAACGAGGCGGTACGAAAACACGTACTCAAAGTTGTAGGGTAGAAGTATCCTTGCTTTAAATCTATGATTCATTAGCCCATTGAATATGGTGTTCTCTGTATCGACAAGGCAGCTAGCAACAAATGTGTTGTTAATAGCCGAAGGGTTAAGGAAGCCTACATCGTAAATGGCCTCCTTTCTGCATCTTTGTATCTCCATTCTACATAAGAAGAAATTAATTAGGCTTGCAAGTTAGTATAGTCAAAGGGCCCGCACATTAGATTTTTGCAATTAAATAAGAACTTACAAAGTCTAGCAACTCAACAGGCCCAGGTCAATGGTGTTTGTCTAGTATAGATCGTACATTATGCGCCATTCGATGTAAAATTCGTCGTCGCCGTGAAAAAAATCTTGGTTCTTGTACTTGACGGTGAATAGATCTAGGCCATGCTGGGATGTATCCAGGTACCATTTATGGAATTGGCACATCCTAGTTGGTAGCTGGCTAACCTCTTCATGCCTAACCAATGGTGCACCCGGTGTAAATTGCCATCTGACTTGAGCAGATTCAATCGCCTGGTTGCCTAATACTTGATCTAGGGCAAGACCAGTTTCTTCGAAGAATTTTTTCATCTCATTGGCCTTCTGCTCAGTTGATGACGTCTTCTTCTTGCTTGCCTTGGACAATGTGCGCTTGTAGTTAGAGACAACAGGTTTTTCCTTTGAATCCATCAAAACTTTAATTGTCCTAATGCCTTTTAGAAATTCTTTTGTACCAGGCTGAACCTTCTTCTCTGTTGACCTGGTTTTAAAAAACTCAGTGACCTCGGCCCTGACTACCTTGGCGGTCTCCTTCATCATATCGTACGCCCGCTTTGAAGGTGCAGCCAGCTTACTGCTTTGGGTGGACCCCGTGTTCTTGCGAGCTGTTGGCTGAGCTGGTTGGCTTCTCTTGGGCGATGATGTTGGACTTGGAGTTTCGCGTGCGGGGGTTGGTGTAGGAGATGGGCTTCTTCTGATGGGCACGTTCTTTGGTAAGGATGGAGGTGACAGAGGTGATGATAGAGGTGACGGAGGTGTGTCTCTAAATATGATGTACTTCTTACGCCATAGAATGAAAGTGTGCACTACCTCTCCTAACGTTGTAGTTCTGTCACCTCCGAGAATGTCGAGGTCAAGGTCCTCGCACCTTGGGCATACCTCCTCCACCGATACCTTGGAGTAGCCCGGCGGTATCTGCTGGCCATGGATGACCTGCCCCGGCTCCACTTGGTGAGCCATGCCGTGAGCCGCCATGAAGGAGATGTTCTTCGCTTGGACGTGCAGCTCACAAGGTGTCCGCTGCGTGATGTCGTCTACAGGCCAGTGGCCCAAGTCCTCTTCGGGCAGCCCACCAGAAGCGCAGCTACTCCGCCACCCTGTGGGGCTAATGGCGTCTGCATTAGTAGGAGGTTCCTGGCTCGCATCCACCCGTTGGCTTAAGGCTAACTGCACCTGTCTTTGGACCTCTTCCTTTATGCTTTCTTGTGCTTGATTCATATGTTCTTCAACCATTTGATTCATGCGTTCTTCAAGCATTAGCATCCGCTGTGCCTGTCGGGACTTGCTTCTCGCCCGACTCCTGTATGTCTCGGTGTCCTTAGAAAAACCAATGTTCCACGGAACAACGCCAACGCCTCGTGTGCGTCCAAGATGCTCCGGTTTTGTAGGGCCCTTGTTAGCTCATCGTTCTCCCTGTTTGCCACGAAGGTGCCCTGGGAAGAGTCCTCGATCGACTGTACAAGTCTACTAGCAACATCTGTCAGCACATCCCCAAACACCGGGTTTCCATCATCGTAAAGTGCACCGCTGTGAGCATAGAACCAGTTCTTCGCTCTGTCTGGCCATTCCAAAGTCGCCGGCGTGACAACCTTCACAAGCAATCCCTGTTCCCTCCTCTCCCATTTGGGCATCACCCGACGGTAACCACCAGGGCTGAGGCGGTGGTGGTATTGCTTCTTTTGTGCATTCTGGGTGTTCTTTTTGGTCAAACTTTGACCTTCTTCCGAATTCTTATAGTTGACGAATGCATCCTAGTGATCCTGCAACCTTGGGTGCTTGTTGAAGTCGGGCGTTAGGTCCTTCTTGATATATTTTGTGTTCAACTTCTTTTTATATGTCTGGAATGCGATAGCCATCTTCTTGAATGCGTAACTCTTCACCTTCTCTTCGGTCCCTTCGGCGAAGGTGAATGTCTCCTTCAAATTGGTCCAAATCATATTCTTTGTATCTTCAATAACATTCTCCCATTTCGCGATGCTAATTGGCACGTGGTCCCTGACGTGGAAGCCGCATGCCGATTTGAACGGTGGAATCACCGTATCGGGTTCAATAGGTCGGCCATCATCGCCGACTACAGTAATAATATGTCTTGCCTTCGACTTCTTGCTTGGACCTCGGTGACGTGATGGCCTACTCGATTGACTAGTCTGAAAATATGGTACAATGATGAACGCATTAGAATGTCGACTTAGCATGATAGTGGAACCAGCATATATGCATTCGTACTAATTACCGTTGCGGCCTCAGCGGACTCGACGGGCCTTGCTGGCTCGGCGAGCCTTGTTGCCTCGGCGGCCTCAGCGGTTTGACGACCCCCCCGCCTCTACTTGATCATCTCCCGCAATCAAATTCCTCACGAACTCCTCTCCATCAAATCCTTCGTCCGCCATTGTTATTTCTTAGGCTAGAAAAGGGCACTAATAATTAACAAAAAAAGATCAACAAAAGTATACTTACACATTTAACATGTACTTACATAGATATCATATACTTGCACATTTTAGGATTCAAATTTTGACTTTACATACGAAATGTGGCATCCAATTGAAATGAATACAATTATGAATTATAGTAGATATGTAGGATGTAAAGAACCAAACAACTAAGCAGTTAAGCACACAATTAGATAAATAACATAGACATAGTACCACCCACGGAGACAGAGAGGGATCGAGAGAGGGGAGGCAGAGAGTGATCGCAAGAGACAGAGAGAGATCGCGAGAGATAGAGAGTGATCGAGAGAGGGGCGATAGAGAGGGGGGACAGAGAGGGATCGAGAGGAGAGACAGAGAGGGATCGAGAGAGACAAAGAGTGGATAGTGGAAGACGGGCGGCAACGATGAGTATTCTATCAACATACTTACACATTTCACATATACATATATATCTCAGAGTTAAAATTTACATGAGCCACATTTCACATATACTTACACATTTCAAATTTACACATTTCACATTTACATATACTTACACATTTTAAATTTCACATACACTTACACATTTCAAATTTCACATATACTTACACATTTCATGAGCCACATTTCACATATACTTACACATTACACATTTCAAACTTACACATTTCAAATTTACATATACTTACACATTTCAAATTTCACATATACTTACACATGTCATATAGAACTGAATTGTCGGGACCCGAATTTGCAAATCCGGACCCTCTGTGCATTCAGCACTAGTCCAGGAACACGCTAGTGCACACAGTCTCAACATTGGTAAATATCACAATCATACTCAACGAAATAATAAGGTACTTTAATTACTTAACCAAGTTGGTTGCTCAACCTTAAGGTCAAGTTACAAATATACGCCACGTAGGGCGAAACTTATTAAAAGAGAAATAACAGCAGCAGAAAATAAGATAACTTCGTGGCGCCATCCAGTATACCACAGGCAGCTGACTGGGCTCGCTCCCTAGTTAGACGGCTCCTCCTGGAGTTCCTCCTCCAAAGCTGGTGTAGACTCTTCTTCAACTGATGTTGTTTTGTGGCAAGGGTGAGTACTTGGTACTCAGCAAGTCATGCACAGAATTCAAACTAATATACTACATGCATTGGCTTAGTACAAAGGAGTAGCTCATGGTATAATTGCAGTAAAACAGCATTTGACAAGTACCATAAGTAGATTCGAAAGCAGTAAAAACAAGTATAAGATCAATAACTTTTCCAGGAGTTAAATAAACATCTTTCCTATTCCTCATCCACATTACCATCAACGTCATCATTAAACCAAACCAAACCTTTCAAGTACAAGTTATTTTCAAGAAAGTCTAACCCTTGACTGTAATTCCCGAGCAATGTCCAATGCCGCGGACACGGCTATTCGAATAGATTTTACACTCTACAGAGGTTACGCACTTTACCCACAAGATACAACCAAACACCACAAAGGCGAGTGTCCGTAACAAAGTCTTTCGGAAACTTCTAACAGCACAAGTGGGCCTCCCCGGTTATTGCACACTAACCCTTCCCTTAGCGAAGGCGAAGTTTAGGCCAATCAACCGTTAGATGGGTACCTGGCCGCAGCCCCGGTACGCTCCCCCGTACAACTACACAAAAGGTATAGTTGACACCCCGAGGTCCCACAGGTACGTTATTAGCTACTTAATCAACTAGGTCCGTCCCATTACAGACATGTGGTTGCACGTTTGACTCAGTTCAAAGGCTTGCAAGGTTAAGTCCTTAGGGTGACCAGGGCAAGACTACCCGAAGAACCAAATCAATGCTCCTGGTGCCACAACTGGCCCACCCGATCATTCTTGCCACATGCCCCGGTCGAAAACTATTTATCAAACCCCTAGTTGTTTACCATGCACCATGTGCCATCAATATCATCATCAATAACACATGACACTTCTCAAAACAGGTTACATATATCATTAAGTCAATATTATCATGTTATTGTCAAAAACATGTTACGTGGCAAGGCTAAGCATACTACATCGGTCTAGTTACCCATGTTGGCAATTTTGTAATGCCCAACTAATAATCCACAACTAGGGTGACAAGGGGTCATGGCACATAAATAATAATCAAGGTGTAATAGTGCATAGTTGGCATTTAACTAATCTGCCAAAATTAATTAAAGCATTTTCTAATTAAACTAGCATGCAATAAATTAAATCAAAATAATTTCAAAACGGGATCAACATGGTCAAAGCACAACTTGCCTTCAAAGAGTACTTGTTCTTGGTCTTGGGCTGGCTCCTGGGTCAACACTTCACCTTCGAAGCCCTCGGGTACTTCAATGTCTACTCGTAACACGTGCAAATAGCAACCAATAAATAAAACAGTACACAAAAAGTATCCGAACATACAAATAAAGTTCAGAAATAGAGAGAGCATAATTTTATGAATTTTTAGGAATTTGAATCGGCAAAATCGGAGTTGAAACGCAAAAGTTACAACCGTTTAAAGTTTAATTAATCAATTAAATAATATTACATAGAAAAACTTTGGTCCAAAAATTAAATAAAATTCACCATTAGGTAGATCTCAATTTTATAAAAATTTAAAAACTAGAATCGTTCAAATCGGAGTTAAAATGCAAAAGTTATAAGCGTTTGAAGTTTGAATCTATTTTTAAAATCAATAAACCAAATTAATAAATCATTTTCTTTTTCGAAAAATAATTATTGCGTCATGGGTGACATGTGTCAGCACCGGCCGAATCCCCCGATGACGTTAGCATGACGTCACCATGACACGTGGCACCACCCGGGTGCTGCCGCGTGTCCCGGTCTACGGACGCGGTCTACGCGCACAGCCCGGTCCACGGTGGCCCTGGTCCACCAGACCGGTGTCACTGATAGGCGGGCCCGCCCTGTCAGTGACCCATGCCTCCGCCCACGTGGACGCGCCGGTTCAGCTCCCGCACACGTGGCTAGATCTCAACCGTTGATTTGAAAATCAACGGCCCAGATTGAATCTGGATCTCACACGTTGTGATTAACGCAGTTGATCCGGGCCGTTTGATTCAGATCGGACGGTCCAAATCCACTCGGGCTTTGATCCTCACCGTGGGGTGGCGTGGCTTGACCCAGCGTGCGACACGTGGCGCGCCCTATGCCGTTCGATCTCGATCGAACGGCTGGAACCTGACCAACGCACGGTGCAACGCGACTACGTGGATCAATCTAAGCCGTTGGATCTAGATCCAATGGTTGGAAATAGATCCAAAACCACAACGTGGATTCTACGCGGAGGTGACGTGGATGAACATGGGCCATTGGATCTTGATCCAACGGTCCAGATCTAATCTGGTTTCCACGGTTTCAGGCAAACGTGGACTCACCTCACGCGTCGGATGGAGATCGAACGGTCGACGGAGCTTCGCGAGGTCGTGGCGGCGCTGGTCGACGAGGTCTGGTCGGACTCGAGGACAACGACACACGGGGCGGCGCCTTGGGGCAGATCCGGCGAAGGGAGTGGTCGTGGTCGACGCGTCTCGTCCTGGGGATCACGGATCTGGGCTTGGGCACGGCGAAGACGGCTCGACGGCGGCGAAAACTCGCAAATCCCGCGGCGGAACCCTAACGCAACTTCGGCGAGGGATTGCAGTGACTACACGGCGGCTCGAGCTTCGGGAGGTGGGGCAAACGGTGCGGGCGACAAAGGGGAACTCATTTCCATAAACCACATTGTTACATACTACATGACATGCTAAACAACCATTTTCACTTTTGACAAAACAGGATGTAACTCCACTTTTTAATGATAACCACAACTCAAGAACCAGAACGAACACCGATACAATTTCTCCTGTTCCAGGCAAGGAAGAAAAACAAAACTCTAACAGAAATGCAGGAGAGCTCAACTCTCAAATTCCCAAATTTGACCACAAAACTCTTCAAGAAATCTGAAGATCTATACTTCCAAGAAGGAAGAAGGATGCACTAGGGAAAACCAAATGTTCAACCAAATCTTTTCCGATAAAGATTCAAAACTTAGCTCCACCCAACCTAAGGTCGGTACTAGGAGAACTTCAACTCTTTTCTTAGATAGGGAGGACAACAACCACATATGTTTCCTCCCCAAGATAATCCACAATAACCAGCAAAACCAGGTGTCAAAGCAAAAATTATGACCAACAGACGCGCCACTCAAAACTCTAGCTTCTTCTTCGTCTTCAACCAAGGAAGACAAAACCACAAACCGCCTATGGAACAATCCGCGAAAATCCAATATCAAACACTTTTCTTTTGATTTCAGTCAACTCAAGCCAAGAAAACCAACCAAAACCGACCGCCTACGGAACATACGAAGGAATCCACCACCAGCTCTTCCATTTGTCTCCAGTCAACTATTCGATCTACGACAGAAAAGATAAGCACTCTACTCCCACAGGGGTTAATAGTTCTTTGGTAATGGCGTTAACTAGCCACACCGTCAAACCACACCCTTACTATGAACAAAAAGGGGTAACCGAAACCCTTCGGCACCACAACCCCACTTTATCACAATACCAAGAACAATACAATCAAATCTCACAATAACATGGCAACATACATTACCAACTTTAGCATTCAACATCAAAGCTTAAATACAACATTTAAGCGTAAGCAACGATACACATACTCTTTTCCTACTGTGCATCCATGTGTGTCAAATTTTAGATTAGTTATACCACTTTTGCAAGTTTTAATGTTGCTATCCTATGACAAAATTTTAGTTAAAACCTAAGCCATGTTTCTAAGTTATTCCACATCACATTTTAGTTGTACCCTATAGCATGACACTAAAAAAAATACACATTCCAGGGACCTACAGCCCGCTCTGATACCAACTGTAACACCCCGGCATTTAATATGCCCGAATGCTACCAAACATAGACTAAGCAACCTCTAAATACCACAATTACAAGTAAATTACAGCAAAGGAGCAAATGCTAATACCAAAAATTTTGGCAGCATCTCCTTTGTTTTTCCATGAATTGAAGCAACAATAATATTAACACGTCAAGATAGCATAATGAACGATAGCAATAACATGACCAATCGGAAATTCAACCTTCATACAACTAAAGATATAAATCTATCCGTCACATGTCAAATATGGCCTAATCATTTACTCATGACAACCAACGAAGCATCAAAACCACAATTTAGTTCAGTGAATTAACCATCACAACTAAAGGAGAGAACATGTCATTGTTTATATGTGTGATGCTAAGTGATGACATGTGACTAGCTCCCTTTCCCGCATGCCGGTTTCATGGTACCTAAGAAAAACACATAAACACAAGCGTGAGTTCATCACTCAGCAAGTATATTGCAATGGAACAAGAAAATACATTCCAATACCTTCATCACCACTTTTCACATACAACATCATACACATCTCATATTCATAGTGTAAGCATATCATTGACATCATCATATATCATCATCATTTAACATCCTCATATAATGAATGCAATGCAATGCGATGCGATGCACATATCTCCTGGAAACTCATACCGGTATGGTTGAGTACACACCCGTCGGTGTGCACCCTCTCCCCCCTTCCATCCCGAAGATGGAGGGTGCCTACTCCTCGCTTCCATACACCGCGGTGGATGGAATCACGATGTAGGACTTACTCATTGGCTCTCCGGAATAGTCATAACTTTCTCACTGACCTTCCCCGGACTAGTTATGACTTTCTCACCGCCTGGGCCATGTATGCAAACATGCCAACATCATAAATAACTTTGTAAATTAACACATGGCATCATAACATAATAAGCATATTCATCATATCAATGGCAAACATTTAAGCATGACATGTGAACATATCATATATTCAACTTCAATCTCAACCAATCTAGAAAACTACAACCCGCTACCCATTCCAATACACTTGCCTCACCCACGGGCGATGGATTGGCGAGACGTAGAGGGCACCCCCGGGGTCACAACACCTGCACATAGGCACCACACACTCAAAATCATGCCCACAAAACAATATGCAAACACTCTTCTACCCCGACTTCTCAAACTACCCGCACAACCCAAAAACAGAGGTTCTGTCCCGTCGGGACAGCAGACTTGCAACGAGCATAACTTGGGTTCTACGACTCCGAATCGATTAAACGAGTACATCCTTGTGTAGCTTAGTAAATTTCCTAACTTTTTCTAAGTATATGGAAAAACTGATTCGGACTCTAAAGTGGTTTAATCTACAGAATACCGTGATCTATTCCAATCACATCACAGATTTTAATACGTTCGGTAAAACTAGCATAACTTTCAAACAGCTGGGCGGAATTGGACGTTCTTTATACCCACTGAAAGGTATTGAACTTACCTACAACTTCTTCAACAGGCGGCCAACCAAATGCTGATTCTAAATTGGCGAAAACCCAAACCCTAGGTCGACTGCTCATGCTGCCCGAAACAGAGAACGTGCCAACTTCTAGATTTCATCTAATCTACTCAATTCCAGCACCACCAATTGATCTAAAAACATGATATTAACCCTTATAACAGAACCTAGACCAACCCCAAGGATCCCCGTGGCCATACCTTCGCCCGACGAACGAAAACCGAACGGATCTCCTCCCGGTTCGTGCGATCTCCTTCCTTGCTCCAAATCGACCGGATCTCCTCGTCGCGGAGCGCTCCAATGGACGGATCTACGGGGTGGTGAGGTGGAGAACTCCCCTAGGGGCAGCAAGGGAGGTGGAGAGGGGAGGAGAGGGGTGGTGGCGCCATGGGGGAAGATGGAGAGGAAGGGGAAGGGTGGAGGCGCATGTGGGGGGCTAGGGGGTGGCGGCTAGGGTTGGGAGAGGGAGTGGGGGGCGCACCAAGGGGTGGGGGCCAGATTTGGCTTCCCAAAAGTCCCCCCCTTGGGCCCAAACCCTTCCACCGGAGGCCCAACTCAACCCCCAAGGCCCAAAGTCCCCCAGAGAGGCCCAAACACCCGAAAACGGCCCAAAAACACGCTATAAACGGCATAACGTAAAGTTTTAACCTCCATTTTCACATTTTATAAAGTTTTTGACCTCAACATCCACATTTTATAAGATACGACACTCCGTGGTGTCACAGGGACGTCGGCCTTGGGATGAAGGGCTAGGCGGTGCCGACCGAGAGGGGAGTGCAGGCGGCGCTGGACCGGGAGCAGGGAGGAACCGAGGCGACGCTGCTCTGGCTGGGGAAGGAAACCGGAACCGGAGGCGGCGCAGCTCGGCCGAGAGGGGAGCGCAAGCGGCACCGGACCGGGAGCTGCAAGAAGACCGGGGGGCGTCGGTTGCTCTCCTGGATGATGTGGACGGCGGGGTTGTCGAAGGACAGAGCAGACGACGTGGGTTGGAGGCGCGGATGGCAGGGGTGCGCACGGCGCTGATGGTGGGGGTGAGGACGACGCAGACGGTGTGGACAGTCGTCGGAGGCGCGGATGGCGAGGGTGAGGATGTTGCAACGGCGTGGACGACGGAGTCGTCGGAGGAGTGGAGGGCTCGAGATGGAGGCGGTAGTGGCGAGAAAGACAAGAGTTGGACCTCTCCTATTTTTATACGAGGGGGAATTAGTACCGGGTCATATTACCAACCAGTACTGATAGTAGCCATCAGTACCGGTTGGTGAATTCAACCGGAACTGATTCCCCTGCCCACGGGGTATGCTGTTGCCCTAGGGCGAATTAGTACCGGGTCGCATTACCAATCGGTACTGATAGTAGCTATCAGTACCGGTTTGTGAATTCAATCGGGACTGATTCCCCAGCCGCCAAAACACCCCGCCAAATGTTGTTGCCCTAGGGGGAATTAATACCGGGTCGTATTACTAACTGGTACTAATAGCTACTATCAATACCAGTTGGTGGCTTCAGCCGGTGCTGACTCCCCCGCCAAAATGTCTTCAACCGGTCAGTGAGAGAATAGAGGGAAAAAGGGATTAACTGTGAACAGCTAATTAACTCTCGAGCCAAATCAGCTCAACAAGTTTTGAAACTTTTAATTTAATTTCCTAGTAAATGTTTCTCTCCTATGTAAAATTTTATGGTAAAAATATCCAGTATTGTATTTTTAAAATTCTGACAAGTGGGATTTTTTAAAATATCCATTACTGTAATTAATTAATTTGATGACATAAATTGATTTATAAATTTCTCATAAATTTATAATGGGTTTTATAAAATATACTATACCTCGAATAAAAATTTCAGATTTATTGGATGAGTGTTTAATTCTTAATAATTCTTTTACTTCTTTTTGCAGATTTTACTTTGTTTGTAGTTAAGTTTTTATATCAAGTAAAACTAAGTATTATTTTATAATATTTTCACAATATATTATACCTCCACTTTCACTTTTGACTTTAGTTATTACAGACCAAAATTATTTTAGTTTAATTTTTTATTAGTATTTTACCTTTACCTTATTACTTGATATGTCTCTACCATCTGTTGACACACTTGTTCACAACAGTGAGAGAGAGAGAGAGAGAGATTCATAACCAAGGCCTGACAACTGGTGCTCTCGTTGACATCCAAGGCCTAAATTGAGAGGGGAGACAGAGAGGGATCGAGAAAGACAAAGAGGGATCGAGAGGGGAGACAGAGAAGGATCGCGAGAGATAAAGAGGGATCGTGAAAGACAAAGAGTGGATAGTGGAAGACGGGCGGCAACGACGAGTATACTATCAACATACTTACACATTTCACATATACATATATATCTTAGAGTTCAAATTTACATGAGCCACATTTCACATATACTTTCACATTACACATTTCACATATACCAAGATCAGAGTCCTCGTAGAGTCGTACTATTGCAAATCTGTCGATTAATTAGCAAGGCTACAAGCCATATTAGTAACTCACAACATTAGTTCGAATCCATAACCACATTGATGTATTACTGCACGACCAGGCCAGAGGGTTTCTGTTCGTGCTGAATGCATACTACTAGCCTGGTCGTAGTACTACTGTATCAGTGCAAGTTTACTATGGCATGCTGGATCGATTATTGACATCATTGATTCGCTTCAACAGCTCACATCGAAATTAGTAGCTTCAGATTATTGATAAACCCTATAAATTGCAT